>CM042958.1:18119868-28119868 GCA_023678885.1 Pogostemon cablin
GATTATGCTTAAGAAGAGCTACAATGGTGAATTTCTTAGCCTTTTTGACAAGAACGATCAAGTATATTATTTACTTGTTATTCTGAAGGCATGAAAGCAGGGCTCTTGGTTAGTTTTAAGCTCATTCTTTCCTCCTTGATGAGTAACAGTGTTCTGTATCGCCTTAGCTTAAATTTTATTTGTATTTTTTTAGGCTTATCCATCATGACTACTTATCTTAACTTTGCAAGCATTAGTAACTTGATTGAATTGATTTTGGATAATATAACAATTAGGGAGTGTTTTGATTCATATTGAGCTAATAATACTCCATGGGCCTTAAAAATTTACTAAAAATAAGGAAGTTTACCACTAATTGCACTTAAACGAACTTATTTTCCTTCTAAGCCCGTTAGTTAAAAGCAATGGGCTCGGTGGATTACAACCTTAGGGGGAGCTGGGCTACCAATATCCCATGAAATTTATAAAGAACTAAGATAATTCTCATGCTAATTCCTTGCTTATGACATTTCAAGGTTTGTTAACCTACCTAATAATTTTAATGAACCAAACACTCTCTTAAGGTGTTGCTTGTCATTGTGATTGCCTCTATTTTAATGGCTCAAGCAAAGCACAGTCTTGGTCTTTAATTTAATTCTGCATAGTGTTTGTTACTAGTAATGATAAAGTGTGTTTTGCGTAGATTGTCATTATTCTTGTGTAATACGCCAATAACATGCACATATGTAGTCTTTGCTATCTTGAACTCAGGCCAGTCATGTCATTTCTAATCTGATGGAATTCTAACTCTCCCCTTATCCAAATGAAGCAATTGGTTGGATTAGTAAGAAAAATGAATGATGCTTGAGTGCAGTTTTTGAACATTTGTATCTTCTTTCTGTCATGCTTGTATCAGAGATTACAATACCTTCTGATGCTCTCTAATTGGGTGACAAATTTTCGGTAACAGTTTACTTCAGGAGATTTCCGTTGTCTGAATCTGCTATATTACATTTCAATTTTTGAGATTTCTATTTTGGCAACTGGCAGCTGATTTATTGACAGATTATACATGCCGAACAAAGTCATTTTTACAGCATTTATCATGATCTGTTGATGCATATGCATTATACCCTAGTTTTTATTCTATGTTCATTGCTTGTTGTACAGATAGGCTCTTCAATTCTTCATTTTATTTAGTTCTAATCTTTACTGTACTCCAGTGCTACGATGGCCATCTTTGATGTTGTGCGTCTAGTGAGAGCAGATGTTTCAACAGTTGCATTAGGAATTTCTGCATCAACAGCTTCAATAATCCTTGGAGGTGGCACTAAGGGGAAACGATTTGCAATGCCTAATACACGAATTATGGTTCATCAACCACTTGGAGGTGCAAGTGGACAAGCAATAGATGTGGAAATCCAAGCACGGGAAGTCATGCATAACAAGAAAAATGTCACTAGAATTATATCTGATTTCACCGGTCGACCATTCGAACAAGTTGAGAAAGATATAGATAGAGATCGCTACATGGCCCCTATTGAAGCTGTTGAATATGGCATAATTGATGGAGTCATTGATGGAGATACCATTATCCCACTTATGCCAGTTCCTGATAAGGTTAAATCCTCCACATTCGATTATTTGGAGATCAGCAAAGATCCTAAAAAGTTCTTAACACCAGATATCCCTGATGACGAGATATATTAGTTTAAGTTATTACAGGTACCCTATCCTTCCAGGTTATTTTATTGTCTTTGTGGTCTTATGTGATTTTGATTAATGACTTCACACAAGACCCTTTCTAGTAGGTAGTACTTATGTATTATCATATCATAATCACCTCGATTCTGCCTACTCATATTTTGTCCATTGTTCCTTGATTAGGCATATTATTGATACAAATCAGATGAAGAGTACATAATTGATCATCTTCTTTTAAGATGAGTTATTCTAGATCTTCATTGGGAGTATTCCTGTTTACCGGATACAGGTTATTCGCCAGAATGTAACTGCAAATTTTCGATTCAAGATTTTCGTGTTCCAATTTCTCTCCTCGGTTCACCATAGGCGACTTAGCATACTATCCTGTAGCATGCTATGTTTGAATTGCTGTTGCAACTTTGTGATGAATACAATGATTGTTAAATAGATGGTTACGCATATCTTCAGTAAACTAATTGCTTTAGTATTAGTGAAAAATTTGTAGAAAGAAATCACTGTTGGATATGATGCTACAGGATTATAATTGACATTTCAAACATCTGTTCCCTGAAATGTTTGAATGTGTTTTGGAGATCGTTTGCTTAAAATCTATGAGAGCTTAGTTCCACAATTATATCTAACAAATTGAATTATACTTTTATGTTTGATAAAATATACAGTTTGGTTTGAAGTCAACCTTCCCACAAGTAAAACATTTACTTATGAGTTGTGTAAAAATGTCTAATTAATTCATTGTATAATACTTCAAATTAAACTTCTGAAGATAGTAGTATAATCCACATGAGCTTAGGACATCCCAATTGGTGTCGGTGATTTGCCTACACAATTATTTTAATGATGAACACCAAATCATCCACTTCCTTGTTTCCAAAATAAGCTTCATGTTTTTTAATGATGAACACCAAATCATCTATTTCCTTCTTTCCAAAAGAAGCTTCATGTTTCGTATTTACATTTGTTCCAAAATAAATTTCACTGTTTGTAAATATCATATCAATTTTATAATCTCAAAATATATTTTAATTTTAAAATTACCACTCTCACATTTAACATACATAATATATTCCATTAGTCTCATTTCAAATTGCACACTTTTCATTTTGGGTTATCCCATAAAAGTTTGTAGCAAAAAGTCAAATACAATCATCCTTCTTCATTAACTTTATTTAAAAAAAAAAAATCACCCCTACCTAACACACCTAACATACTTTATCATTTATTTATTACCAAAAAATACCATAATACCCCTAAAAGTTATCACTTTCTTAATTTCCATATCGAGAAGCGGGTGCAGACTTTCCTAGAACGGAGAGAGTATTTTATAATTTAATTACTCCATTCTTCCATTCTAAAAAAAGAGCATTTTGTCATTTTAGACATCCGCACTAAGAGTATCATTTTTTTTTACATGGAACACACGTATACATCAAGTAAATGATACTCTTAGGAGCGCACGGAGGGAGTAGTCAATAAATTTATTAAAAAGTATATAATTTTTTTTTGTTTTAATTATGTGTAATGTAATGGTGCAATTTTTTTCTGGATGGGGACTAACTTCTTTTGTGATTGTCTTTTGTTATTGTATTTAATACACTCACCATCGCGGAGAACACTTCTCTTTAAATAAAATTGTTCTTTTTTTGTCAGCTTTGTGAACGTCAGAGGTTATTGTAATATTTTAGGTAATAGAAAAATATTAAGAAATGGTATGTTGATAAAAAAAAATAGTAGTAATAAATTTGAAATTAAAATAATTTTTGAAATTTTTAAATAAATTAATTTTTTTAAAGATATTGTTAGACAATCAATTACAAAAAAATGTTGGAAAAGTATTATGGAATGAGAGAGTACATTTTTATAAATTTGATTATTTCCTTCATCCCACTATAAAGTAAACATTTTGTCATAAAATAAACATTTTGTCATTTTAATTTATTTAGAGTATACGGTACATTTTTATAAATCAATTACTTCATTCTACTGTAAAATAAACATTTTGTCATGTTAATTTCTCACACTCTAAAGTATACGTTTTTTTTAAAATAAAAAAATGTAAAAAGCCTTATCATCAGTTCAAATTAAGATTAAGGGTCAAACTGTACTCAATATCCATTAAAATATCTTAATCTATATATAAAAAGCAATTTATGCATTTTATATGGACGAAAGGAGTAACTGATTTTGAGATTCCAAAATAATTCCTTAGTCTCATTTAATTTAAGTGAGATAAAGGGAGTATTTTATCTCAAAGAGTGAGACTCTTGTGTACTTGGGCTACCGTATCCCTTTGCAATTTCCGTGTCCCTTTGCAATTTAATCTCTCTAACAATACATAGATTTAAATAGAATAGAGAGGTGAGGGGCTGTGTTCACATAGGGACACAGGCGCACAAAAGCTTTTGTATATCTCAATTACAAATTACATGTATTAAAAGTTAACTTAGGTAATACTGCACTGATATGCAATTGGTGCACCATGCATTTGAATGATCTTAACCGTTTGATTATATTTTAGTTCGAGTTTTATTATAACATAGAATAAAATAATTAAACATTCTCTATTTTTAACTCATTAACCACTATTGGTGTACGGTAAAATCGCCTTTAAATTATAGGCGCTAATTTCAGATGTATAATTCGTTGTGGTTCTCGTTTTTTTTTAATTTTTTAAAATTTAATTTAAAAATATAATTATAATTTTATCTTTGTAGTTTTAGATTTTAGGATATATTTTAATTCTAGAGTTTAGAAATAATTTTAAGGTATAGTTGTAATTTCATCCTTATAATTTAAGTGCATTTCACTCTTACGATTTAGGGTATAATTATAGTTTTACTCTATGATTTAGGGTATATTTCACACCCAAAGTTTATGATATAATTATATTTTCATCTTGCGGTTGCGGTAAAATATTACTGATAGATACAATATATTATGATAAGATACCCAATATATCCCTCCATAACAATACATGTAAAGATAAGTCTTTCTAAATACAAATATATTAAACATTAATATTTTTGAGTACATAAGTTTTGAATAATATATTGGAAGATAATTATTCCTGAATACAAATATATTAAATATTAATATTTTTGAAATATATAAGTTTTGAATAATACATAACATTATACATAACAAATTTTAATTTATTGAATACAAATTGTTGAGCATAAATCTTTTTGAATACAGTATAATCTATTATTTGAATATCATGTGTCACTCTTTTTTATCATATTGACTAATCTCTATCTATTTCCTATTTTTATGGGGGAGATTAATGGTTAATAAAATTTTGAATACAATAAATCTTATAATAGAGTTAAAAAAGGACATTTAATGAGTTCAGTTTATAGTGGATGTTATTTTAATTTGAATAATGTACGTGCTAATAATATAAATAAATAAATTGTATTTATAAGTAATGGATCCTTATTATAATTATGGAGTGGTGGTTTAAGTTATATTTCACTCTTATAGTTTAGGATTTAGAGATAAAATTATTATTTTGCTACGTGGTTTTACATCTCATTACACTTATATTCCCTCTAAATTAATAAAGTTGGTTAAAAGTATAAATTTTCTTAAACAATGTGGAACAATAAATATGAAAAGTATTATGGGACGGAGGAGTATGATTTCAACCCTTTCCGTTTCACCTAATAAATTTGACCTCCTAATAGAAACATTAAATCGATTAAAAAATCTAAACATTAAATAAATTTTTTTAAAATATAAAATATATTTTTATTTTAAAATTATCGCTGTAATAAATGATGCAATTTAATGAGGTGGAGGGAGTATATTGAACGGGTTAGTCCAAGATTACTGCCTGTATCGTTTGCCAAAACTTTCCTGATTGTGGCTTAAATACGCACATTTGGTTCAAGCGGGTGCGCAACACACAGAACATCTAATTCTGAGTCAATCAGTGAAACTCCGATCACCGGGTGAAACCTCCGGTGACGGGGTTCTGTCGCGGTGATAACTAAAGATAGAAAGAATTCCCCATGGATTCCCCAGAGATCAATGAGGAAGAGCTCAGCGAATGCGATGACGAAAAAGACAACTCTAGTCCTCGTCGCACGCTCTTTCGCTCATTTTTTCTCGTTGCTTTATCTCTCTCAATCTTCTTTTTGCTTTCATTTTCCGTGCTCTACTTAGCTGTTTTGATCGGAAATTTGTCCATTTGGAGCCCGATTTCGGTTCACTCCCGCTGTAAAATTGTCTCCAGCAGTAAGTATATAATTTCCTGATTATACTCGCCTCTTTTGTTACCAATTGAATTTTTGTATTTTAATATTCTTAAGTTTGTGCAATATTTTGGAAAGTCGGAAGTGAATTTGAAAATTGAGGCTTCTGCTTTTTCTTGGTAAAATTTTTAAGAGTGAGAAGTTGGAATCGGTATGTTCTTAACATTTGATTGTGTCAATCATTTCTGATAGTTAGAGTTCCTTGCTAGAAAGGCTTAAAATACTTCAATTTTTTTGTTGCTTCTCAAGTCGTAACTAATATGTAACTGAGGTTGTGACTTAAGATGATACGGTTGAAAACGTGTGGATAAATGATGGAACTATCAACTCTACCAGGAAATTAGTGAATCCACATATGTGATGTGATGCAGTTGATGAGATTAACTAAATGGCATCACTTTTTCTCTATTATTTTTTTGGTTATAGTCATTGTTTTCTTGATACACAGATGTGCGGCATGGGCTAATTGTAATTTAAGTTAATTGTTTATTGATGTGTACTTCTCACTGTAAAAATCAGACCATTATTTACATTGTGAATCTAGATGTTTAACTCAGATTTAATGATTACATGAGTATTTAGTTTTGTTCTCTCAAGTTTGTTTCACATGAGTCCTACTATTTGGTCAGATATATAGAGCATATTAATTGCTGATGTTGCATGCAGTTTTTTTTCTTCCAGATTTAGTGTTCTTTGTGGCATTCCTCTTATTATTTTAATCTAAAAAGCAAACTGGAAATCACCACTGATCTTGATTCTATGTAGGTGTTGACTTGAGGTCATCCAAGGTCTGTGAATTAGGCCTTTTAAATTACAGAGCCAAACATGTCTTTTACCCATTTGAACGAAAGAAGTATCGATGCCATTTTGACTACTATTGGGCTTCTGTCTTTAAGGTGATTGTTTCTCTCATGATATAGCAGTTGTCTCATGAAAATATCTTGTGCGTACTTTCTTTTGGAGCATAGTTAGATTTGAATGAGGGCTGATATATAAGGTATTTATGTTTCAATTTATTCACTTGTTAGACCATGGAGATAAAATGTGATTCTTTGTAAAACTTATGCTGGTCTTATAATATGGCTTATTTTACCTGCGAAATGCTGGTTCTAGTTTTATATCCAAGAAAGCTGATTGATTTCTACAAGCTAGTTAATGTTTAAAGTCTAAAAACTGCTCCATCTTTTTAACATTGCCAGATTTAACCCTGCAAGACATTATATATGTGTGACGTAGGATCTTGACACTGAACCCTAATTATGAATGGCTGGCTCGTTGACTTGTCTGCTATAATTATTCCATATTATTGAGTATTTGCAGCTTAAGCCCACAGCTAAATATTTTGTTTCAGATGTTCTAACAGACCATAAAAATAAGCATCTGAGCAAGTGTCATTTCTGCACTTATACTTATGCTTAACTAGATTTTCATCTTCAATTAGAAAGATTTGATAGCAATTGGTACTGATAATAAAGATTTGAGTACTTACTATAGGTGTGCTCAAAACTGCAACTAAATCATTACAGGGTTCGAGTGAAGTTATGTCCCACAAACTTTAGATCTTAAGAGATAGCTGAAATACGAAGACTACTGAAAATAGTGTTTCCATTTATACTGGTATTACGATGACCTCCAGTGACCCGAATGACAAAAATCACTTGTATAAATCTATCCTTTATATCTGCTTTCTCAACTAGCATCTCAATGTATGCCTTTAGGGCTTCTGTATCCATGTATAACATTCTGACATTCTTAGGACTGGATACTTGTTTCTGGGAAATACTGAGAAATAATTTTGTATTCGTCCCAACTTAGTGACCTGGGTGAGTTCCGGTGAGTTCCGTAGTTATGTGACTAGAATTTTTTCCAAGTAACTTGTTGTACCTGCTATTGGTCAAGAACAAAACAACTGAATGTGTGCTGTTAAAGATTGAGTCATTGCCATTAATAGTCATGCATATTGTAGGATGCCAGTAGTTTTATATTGATAATTTTTTGAACTATATCTTGTGTACACAATATACACATTAAATTGAAAAATTCTTGCTGCAGTGGTGATTCAATAGGTAAGATGAGTTTATTTTAATATATTTAGCAGTGTCTTTTGTCATGTATTTCCAGGTACTCTTTCTGGCTTTTAATTGTCATATAATGTGTATAAACTTTGCAGGTTGAATACATAGATCATTCTGGTCAAGCAAGGTTTGCATTTGCTGAGGCCCCAAATGAAGCCCTCCCTTTCAATTGTCGGCCCAATTTTGGTGCTGCGTGGTTGACCAAAGATAAATTTAAGGTGAGTAATTAAGACTCTTCCTATGACACAAGTAGAAAAAAATTCTAGGTTTACTTGATCTGTCTTTTTATGAGTTTTGTCTTTCAATCAGCTAGAACATCTGTGGTTAAATCATTGTAAATTAGGAATTACCATTTCAATCTCTTTGATGTGAGCTACACATCTTTTGTACATGATTGTGTAGGTAAATGAAACATATGAATGCTGGTACAAACTGGGAATTTCTAAGGTGAACATAAAGCACGAAGGTTTGTTTAATTGCCAAGCTGAAGATCCTTCTACAGTTGAGATGCTTAAACGATATTCCATACTGTAAGTATATAAACATGGTATAATGTTTCCTATTAATCATGCTCATTGAATGTGTTAAGCTGTAAGTTTCTTTGGCCCTGGAACCCTGTTTTTATCTATGGTTCATTTGTATATTTGCATGAAACTCATATTTGCTCTATAAACCCTTAACTTTGTTTGTTGAATAATGAGCAATAACTGTATTTACTGTTATGGCTCCCCCATGGAGTCTTGTTGGGTCTTCTTAAACTGGTAACTTCATAACCTTTTTGCCTTCCATGTATTTCTGAATTCTTGTTCCACTTCTGAGTCGCAATAAACAGTTAATTCACCAAGAAAATGCATATTCATGATTGCTGCTAGTGTAAATTATTTAGACTAACAATTATAGAGTGAAATCAACCATGACCTATTTATAGAGCTTAAATGGGAATTTACACAGCATAGGCATGATAATGTCTCTGTCCAAACCATGTTTATTACATAAGTACTATTTTATGGTAAAATACAATGTTATTTTGGAATCTGAAAGGGCACTTTATATTTTATTTGGAGATAGTGACATGATCAGAAAATTTATGATGACTATATTGCTCAGTTCTAAATTTGGGCTAAAGATCTGCCTAAATAAATGCTCTGCTTGCGAATTTCTTTTTTAACATTTCTTAATCTTTTAATGGTACAAATAGTATTCTCTCCATTCAAAACCAATCCTTGAAGGCTGAAGCTATTTTGCTACATGAGTAATTATGCAACAGCAATACTGAATCCATATTTATTAAAGCTGCCATTTGGCTGCAGTTTCTTCCAGATTTTCACTTTTCATTTGTCTATTTTAGTATGGATATAAAATGCTTTTTTCATCACAGATTTACGAGGATACTGAAGTCGTGGCTTTCAAATTGGAAATCAATAAATGAGTGGAGATGGGATTTAATAGCTGGACTTATAACTGGGTTCATGACATCCTTATTATCAGTTGCAGTGATCGGACTTTTCCGGCCATTGATATTCTTCATCCGCCGACGCCTTGCATATTGGATGTCCAAAGCGTATCCGAGTAACATATTACTAAAGCGAGCCTGTTTCTTTGCAGTCTATTTCTCCTTTATGAGTTGGGTCACCATTCAATACGTGAAAAGGCTTGGCCTCTCTTAGACACATAGATGGCACTCAGTTTTCTAGTGGTGCTATTTTGATGAGAGAGAGAGAGAGAGAGAGCTGTATCTCTGGAATCATGATAAAATAATGTAACATTTTTTGTACCAGTATGATTGTAGAGTCCATTTCCTACTCGCTACACCTCACTTGTACAGCTTGTAAAACTTTGTTGTTATATTAGTTCCAACAATTTCTTGGAGATGAAATGTGACTATGCATCCCTGTTTTACATACATGATAACCAATTAAAACTTTGTATTATTCATACATGATAGTCAATTATAACTTTGTATTATTTTCATTTTTCTTTGTATTTTGAATAGTTCCAGCAAATGGGCTGCTTGAACTAATAATTAATTTTTTTAAAAGAATTTTTTTTAACATATAGTATTATTATTTTGAGTAATTATTTAGAGCTTTGTTATTGGACATGCGACTCATATTTATTAAAGAAATAAATATTTTATAATGGAACAAACCAAATACAAAATAAATGTATTACATCAACTAAGTATGTAAGTTTTATTCGTATTATGATATAAAATAAATGTATTACACCTCAACTAAGTATGTAATTTTTATTCATATTATGAATAAGTAATCAAGAAAAAAAATTCTTATTATGAATAAGTAAACAAGAATGAATTAGATGAGCAAGTGCGTATTTATAACAAAGTATTGCAATTTCTTGCAACGGGTTTATCATACATCATATTGATTTATTTCCTACTATTTCCCACTATACAATACAACTAATCACCTAGTTTAATGTTTATTTTTTAAATTTTTAGAATATATAATATCCAAATTTTCATTTTTAATTAACATATCATAAGACCCTTTTAAGATATGTATCTTTTTTATGCAAAGATATTCTTAAACTTTTAAGTATCTTTTTTATCCAAAGATATATTCTTAAACAAACAAAACATGTGTTTGAAAGAATTTTACACAAAATTGATTGCAAAAATGCTTGTAAATAAAAGAAAATTATTAATTAAAAATAGTTTTGACTTAAAAAAAATATACTTAAGAATTTCTTAACCGTTAAAATCAATTGTTTAAAAAAAGGAAAGTCTGATTACTCAACTTAATCCGTTAATAAAATAATAATATTTAATTCATTTTATACGGTAACAGTTAGTAAAAGATAATGTCTCCTGAGATCGGTCATGTAAGAAAATATAAATTTATTTTTAATAGAGGAATAAAATTCCAAAACCGACTATATATAGAAAAATCTCGAGGAAATATATATATATTCAATTATACACAAAATTATGTATATAAAAAAATTGATATAAGTATGATATATATATATATATATATATATATATATATATATATATATATATATATATATATATATATATATATATATATATATATATATAAAAGTATGAAATATTTACTACAATAATGTCAGCCTAAGGAAATATAAATATTGAAAAATTATTAACAAAATATATACCAATAAAAATCTAGAGCCACAAATTTTAGAAAAACAAATTTTTAAATATATATATACATAAATTTCAAGAAATTATATATCTATCCATAAAAATTCAAATAAAATTATATATTTATTATAAAAATTCAGAAAATATATATTTATTCATAAAAATTCAAATAAAATTATATATTTATTATAAAAATTCACTATTTCTTAATCTTAATTTTATTGGATTATATTTGAATAAATGAGTAATGTAATTATGGTAATTAATTTGAACGCAAGTTACCTTAATTTGAGCTGACCTGACCCCGTGCATGACTGTGGCGATGGTCGATGGAGATGAGCTACGCCCTCCAGTATTTGTTTCACGAATGTTTTTACCTATGTAATTATGGTAATTAATTTGAACGCAAGTTACCTTAATTTGAGCTGACCTGACCCCGTGCATGACGGTGGCGATGGTCGATGGAGATGACGCCCTCCAGTATTTGTTTCACGAATGTTTTTACCTACTACACCGCTAGTTGCCTTCGTCTTCTTTTGAACGACCTCCAGTATTTGTTTCACGAATGTTTTTACCTACTACACCGCTAGTTGCCTTCGTCTTCTTTTGAACGACATGATCGTTTGGTGTTTGCTACGGCGTTTCTTAGAGATGGTCGATGGAGATGAGTTACGCCCTCCAGTATTTGTTTCACGAATGTTTTTACCTACTACACCGCTAGTTGCCTTCGTCTTCTTTTGAACGACATGATCGTTTGGTGCTTGCTACGGCGTTTCTTAGAGTTGTGTTCTAAACGGTAACTAGCATGTCAGCATGGCTGACATGCGTGTAGATTTAACAAGAAAATAAAACTAGAATTGGAATTTCGAATGAGTATATACTACTTCTATGATCCTATTAGTAATGAAGCTTATATCTGAGTTTGATGTATGTAATTAAGGTAACTTAATTAGTTTGATTTGTTTAAATATTTTCCAAATTATATCACGAATACAATCCTATTAAGTAACTTAATATCTTATCTTTTATACCCATTTTTTTTTAAAACTTAATATCCTATCTTTTATACCCGCTTTCTTTTTAATAACTTAATATCCTGTCCTTGTACGAATTTAATTTAGACACCTAACGAGACAATTATATATATATATATATATATATATATATATATATATATATATATATATATATATATATATATATATATATATGTATAAAAGGAAAATTATTTAACACAGTCTCTTTTGAGACGCTATTTATTTTAGACGTGTTAAAGTTTATTTTAATAAAGTTTGTTTAATGATTATTAAAGTATGTTTTCTAAAGTATGCTAGATTATGCATTAAAGTATGATTTTAATGTGTTATAATTTAATTTATTATTGACATACTTTAATGGTAAATAAACATATTTTATCTATACAATAAAGATACTTTAGTAATGTGTCAATCCATCTCACATTCGTCTCACAAATAATTCGTTTCACGATAACATATTTTATTTATATAATAAAGATATTTTAGTGATTGGTCAATTCGTCTCACAAATAATTAGTTTCACGAGAGAGTAACTCAAACTATTTACTTTTTTTTTATCTTTCAATTTTTCTCTCACATCTCATTTTTACCATGGAAACTATTCAATGTTAATTTTGATAGTTCATTCATTTAGTTTTATTTTATGGGTAAAACTTGTGTTTACCATGGATAGTGTGTCCTAAATCTTAGGTTTTTCAAAAGTCATAATGTACCCTTTATTATTATAAGAATTTATAATGTTGATTTTTTTTTAGAAAAATTTTAATTTTTTTAATCAAATTTATGCCATTCATGTTTCAATCGATTTTTTCGAATGAAAATATTACATTTTATTCTTATGCATCGTGTGTACCAATAACATAAGAGATCACCTCATCAAGCTACTTTTCCAATTTTTTTTTTAAGAAGAGGGATCCACATAGAACATAGATCATTACTCACCACTAGCATATAAAATATAACGAGGTCCAACTGATATTTCCTCTTTTAAGTAGATATTAGATGACTTTTTAAGTTAACAAAATTTGAAATGAAATTTTTATCCATATATATAAAATTAAACGGGATGGGGTGGGGTGACCAAATAAGAGCACAGGGCGGAGAGGTACCCGCCAGCCCGCCCATTATCATCCATAGATTCCATGTGGTTTATTGTTTTGGGAACGAGTTAGTTGGCTATTTGAATATGTAAATTAATTTTTTTTTATATGTGTATATTTAAATTCTAATATTTCCTTCGTATTTAGAAAGTGAGTTTGAGAAATTGATGAGGGATTTTGTGATAACAGTTACTATTTCAATATTCCATTCAGGATTATTAAAAAATGGTGGAAAGATGGTGTTTTATATACTTTGTAATTGGATGATAATGCACGTGGCTATGAAGGGAAGTATCATCACGAGATTGACTCTAATGAAGTGAATTAATCAATCACCTTGATGATTAATGTTGTGACTGATATTCCTTAGGGGTAATCCTAATGATTTTGAGTATTAAGTTGGAATGCCTTAAATGTTTCCTCACACTAGCTAGCTAATGTTATTGGAGTTGATACTGATTTTGTAACACCTTATATTATGTGGTCACTTATGCTAATATACACTTAAAATTAATTGCTAGGAGTTGGAAAAGTATTCAATGACCAATGGTTTCTCTTTCTCAGCCGCAACACTTACAAGAAAACCCAATTGTTGATGCTTCTCTGGGTTGGGAGTATTTGGGTGTATTTTTTTTCTATGACTGATTTTATATTGTGTAATTTCTTGATACATAGTCTAATGTCTGTCTATATCCATCTTCTTGTTAAAATAATTTTTCCCAAAGGCGATTTAACTATTTGTTTATATAGAGTACTTCAACTTTGAGGCCAAATTCTGGTTGGTGTCAAATGATTTTGGTTTGAAGGCTATTCTGAGGTAAATCTAATTTGGATTTTTTGTATTGGAGATTGATGTTTGGAATGACAATGAAGAAGATTGGTTCATACTAGAAAGTATCCTGGCATGTGGTTCAATGTCAAACACTCGGCCCTCTATCCCAACACAGTTTTCGGGAAATGATTGTTGGCTTTTGTTTAGGCAACGAGTGTTTGGAGAGGAGAACGAGGTGCATTACAGCAACTTGGAAACTATAGGGAAAATAATTGTGAAATAATGTGATGGTGTTCCTTTTAAGACCAAGGCTCTGGACTTAGGAAATATTTGGTATCTCTTAAGACATTGAGTTTACTAGTAGGTGATGAATAACCAATATTGCATTGGGGAGTTGATGGATGTACTCTTATATAATTAAATCTGACAATGTTGTGGATATATAATTGGTTAATTTCAAAGGTGACAAGTTTGCCTCTTTGGATAGAAAGATTTTACTACTATATTATAAATTGTTGAAATTGCAAGTATCTTTCACAGTCAACTACTTGTATTTATATACATAAACTTAATTGCGCGCTTCTACTAACAATGATTTGCATTAAGAGTGAAGGTTGAACTTTATGTTTTAAAAAGGATTGGGGATATTCCTATTTAATACGTGTGGGGTGTGTATAATTTTAACTTTTTAAGTGGTTGTTTTGGAATTATTTAAAAAGGTTTGTATAGAATAAAAAAAAGAAGAATATTAGACCGGGTGTGTATTAATTAAAAATTGTGTGTTCAATAAAAACCAGTATTTAATGTACTTCATTTATTGTAAGGGTTTGTATATATAATTATGGTAATAAAAATAAAATATTATTTGATTTTATTGGATTATATTTGATATAATTATGATAACCTACCAATTTTCTCGACACCTCCTTTAGAGAGCAAAATGAGGCTTCTCAACTTAATCATATTCTCAATTTCACTTGCCAGCTCCCCTATAGACATATTTGAACAATTAAATCTAACAAATTTATCAAAATTGATCCCTATTTTAGTCCAACTTCTTCAACATAATTATTCTCACATATTTCCCGATCACTTCTCAAATAAAACGAATTTCAAAATTCGGTTTGTAACGTTTAGGGTTTAGGGTCGTCTTTATGTGTGTGAAGTAAATCAAATTATTTGATTTCGATCTCTAAGATTCTTTTCTACATCGCAGTCCCACAACATAAGAGATTGCAAGTTATAAAGTTGAAATACGTTCCAATCCCATCACTTCTCCTTGAACCATGCGTGATCAAGAGCATCCTCCACATTTATCTCTCTTTCGGATCCAAACTCAGAAGTTTCTGGAGCAGATCCAACCCGACCTCCGTAAGCACTCCGGAAAACATGTCTTGAAGTTTACCCGCGCTTCCAACAATGTCGTGTATGTAGGCCAACTGTCTGATCTCACAACCTTCTCTGAAGACCACTTTTCCTATCGCCAACTCCCTCATGATGCAACCCACCGACCACATGTAGACGGCCTCCGAGTACTCCCACCGACCACATGTAGACGGCCTCCGAGTACTCCCCTGCGCCCGCAATCAGTCCTTCCGGTGCTCTGTACCACAGAGTAAAAACGCCAGGAGTGTACGACCCGGATTCACTCGGCATCTGCTGCGAGTGACCGAAGTCGCATAACTTGAGCTGACCCAACCCGTCCATGAGGATGTTGTCCGGTTTGAGATCCCGATGCATGACGCGGTGGCGGTGGAGATGAGCCACGCCCTCCAGTATTTGTTTCACCAACGTTTTCACTTGTGGTTGAGACAAAACCCTTTTCTTGGATAACAAGAATGACCAAAGGTCGGTTTGTAGGTACTCCATCACCACGAACACGCGTTGTTCGTTGTGTTGGATGACCTTCTTGAATTCGACAATGGAGGGGTAGGGAGGGAGGGACCTCAGGATCTCCATCTCTCTAATTATGGTGGACTTAGAAACTCCCTCCTTCTCAACCTTCATCGCCACCACTTCGCCGGTTTTTTTATCCCGCGCTTTGTAAACGACGCCGTACCCTCCCTCTTCGTTTACGCTTAGCAGCTCGTAGTACGGAAACAGACCGTAGAAGCCGGATTCGGCGTCGTTCTCAGAGTCGTCTTCTTCGTCTTCTTCTGAACGTCATGACCGTTTGGTGACTTCCTTGCGACGGCGTTTTTTGGAGAGTTGTGTCGTTCGCGATCACCCCTGCAATCACTGACATGCGTGTAGATTTAACTAAGAAAATAAAACTAGGTTTGGAATTAAATTTGAATGAAACAGTATAGTAGATGAGTAATTATATATATATATATATATATATAGTACTAATACGCAAGATTTAATGAATAGTATATCAGAGTTTGATGCATATAATTAAGGTAACTTAATTACTTTGATTTGCTTAATTAAATTTTTTCCAAAAATATATCTTATATATTCCAATTATATCACTTAATATCCTACTCTCTCCATCCCATTGGAGTTGACATACTTTTCTTTTTGGTTTGTCCCACTAAAGTTGACACATTTCCTTTTTAATACATGTGACCCACATAAAAACAATTAATCTACATATCACCTCTAATACAACTACCCACTACACATTAAATATTATTTATCTCACTTCACTTAAACCATTTTACATTAAATTATTATACTCCGTGTCCAAAAAAAATTATATCAACTTCTCCGGAATGGAGGGAGTATCTTTTATACCCGCTACTTTTTTTTTTAATTAATTTCTGAGGGAATTTATTTTAGACTTAATAATACTCCTTTTTATAGAAAGTATTTTTTTTGTCATATTTGATAAATTGCAATAAATATATTAATTTTCAATCAATAATTTTTTGGCACTAAGTGTAAAAGTTACTCCCGTAGCACTGAAAGTTCAAATTTTACTATGTTAAGCGTCTCATTCAAAAGTCTTTATTTTCCCATTTTAGTAAAAAAGACTCACATATAACGCATCACTCACTACTAATACAATTACTAATAATACATAAAATAATAATACTCCTTAATTTATATAATTTATATATTCCAATTATATCATCTATTTTCCCAGATTTTTTTTAGCAAAATGACCCACATACAGCATATCACTAGTCCAAATACTACTATATTATAAATAGTATTAACACTTCTTATTACACGCAAATGGATATGCTAATTGACGGCAGAAGGGAGTATTATTTTTTTTAATGGTATTGATACTCATTGAAGGTTTTTTTTAAAAAAATAATAATAATAAAATTGGTTATCCTAAATTTTCATTTGTATTTTTTAAATTGGTTTATTGTTTTGGAATGAGTTGTTGGCATGTAAATTAATTAATTGTATGTGTATATTTGAATTCTAATATTTCATTAGTACTTAGAAAGTGATCATTTTGAGATATTGACGACGGATATTGTGATAATAGTTAGTATTTCATTCCTTAGAATTAAGGCGGAATGCATATTATTAAAAGTTATACATTGTAATTGGATTAGAGAGCAGCATGATAATGCACGTGGCCTATGAAGGGAAGTATCAGGTATCACAAGATTGACTCTTATGAAGTGAATGTTGTTACTCAATTAATCACCTACATGAATGTTGTAAATGATATTCCTTAGGGGTACTAATCCTAATGATTTTGAGTATTATTAAGTTGGAATGTCTTAAATGTTTGCTTACACTAGCTAGTGTTATTGGAGTTGATAATGATTTTGTAACACCTTATATCATCTGGTCACTTATGCTAATACAATTAAGAACAAGTCTTGGGAAACCGTCTCGTCTCACGAGCGCTTTCACACAAGTCTTTACCTACAGCTGTTAATTCATGGCTAAGAGTTGGAAAAGTATTCAATATTTTAAAAGGTTTCTCAACCGCAAAAGTTACAAGAAAACCAATTGATCTTGATGATTGTCTGGGTAGGGAGTATTTGGGTGTATAGGCCCAAAATATATTACATTCCTGTGTTCAATGTCGATTATCAACTATAGAAGTACTTAATTGGAAAAATATTTTACTAATGACTGACTTTATTTTGTATAATTTCTTGATACATAGTCTAAATTCAATGTTGAGATCTCGAACTATATATATATATATATATATATATATATATATATATATATATATATATATATAATTGGAAAATTTTAGGATAACCAATTTTATTATTATTATTTTTAAAAAAAAAACCTTCAATGAGTATCAATACCATTAAAAAAAATAATACTCCCTTCTGCCGTCAATTAGCATATCCATTTGCGTGTAATAAGAAGTGTTAATACTATTTATAATATAGTAGTATTTGGACTAGTGATATGTTGTATGTGTGTCATTTTGCTAAAAAAAAAACTGGAAAAATAGATGATATAATTGGAATATATAAGTTATATAAATTAAGAAGTATTATTATTTTATGTATTATTAGTAATTGTATTAGTAGTGAGTGGTGAGTTATATGTGAGTCTTTTTTACTAAAATAGAAAAATAAAGACCTTTGAATGAGATGCTTAACATAGTAAAATTTGAACTTTCAGTGCTACGGGAGTAACTTTTACACTTAGAGCCAAAAAAAATTATTGATTGAAAATTAATATATTTATTGCAATTTGTCAAATATGAAAAAAAAATACTTTCTGTAAAAAAGATTATTATTAATTTGTCTCTTTTAAGTGTCTAAAATAAATTCCCTCAGAAATTAATTAAAAAAAAGTAGCGGGTATAAAAGATACTCTTTTCGTTCCGGAGAAGTTGGTATAATTTTTTTTTGACACGGAGATTAAGGAGAATAATAATTTAATGTAAAACGAAGTAAAGTGAAGTGAGATAAATAATATTTAATGTGTAGTGGGTAGTTGTATTAGAGGTGATATGTGGGGCCTATGAGAATAGATTAATTATTTTTGTGTGGGTCTCATGTATTAAAAAGGAAATGTGTCAATTTTAGTGGGACAAACCAAAAAGGAAAGTATGTCAACTCGAGGGAGTAGGATATTAAGTGATATAATTGGAATATATAAGTTATATATTTTTGAAAAAAATTTAATTAAGTTACCTTAATTATATACATCAAACTCTGATATACTATTCATTAAATCTTGCGTAATAGTACTATATATATATATATATATATATATATATATATATATATATATATATATATATATATATATAATTACTCATCTACTATATTGTTTCATTCAAATTTAATTCCAAACCTAGTTTTATTTTCTTAGTTAAATCTACACGCATGTCAGCCATTTTTAGTGATTGCAGGGGTGATCGCGAACGACACAACTCCAAAAAACGCCGTCGCAAGGAAGTCACCAAACGGTCATGCCGTTCAGAAGAAGACGAAGAAGACGACTCTGAGAACGACGCCGATTCCGGCTTCTACGGTCTGTTTCCGTACTACGAGCTGCTAAGCGTAAACGAAGAGGGAGGGTACGGCGTCGTTTACAAAGCGCGGGATAAAAAAACCGGCGAAGTGGTGGCGATGAAGGTTGAGAAGGAGGGAGTTTCTAAGTCCACCATAATTAGAGAGATGGAGATCCTGAGGTCCCTCCCTCCCCACCCCTCCATTGTCGAATTCAAGAAGGTCATCCAACACAACGAACAACGCGTGTTCGTGGTGATGGAGTACCTACAAACCGACCTTTGGTCATTCTTGTTATCCAAGAAAAGGGTTTTGTCTCAACCACAAGTGAAAACGTTGGTGAAACAAATACTGGAGGGCGTGGCTCATCTCCACCGCCACCGCGTCATGCATCGGGATCTCAAACCGGACAACATCCTCATGGACGGGTCGGGTCAGCTCAAGTTATGCGACTTCGGGCACTCGCGGCAGATGCCGAGTGAATCCGGGTCGTACACTCCGGGCGTTTTTACTCTGTGGTACAGAGCACCGGAACTGATTGCGGGCGCAGGGGAGTACTCGGAGGCCGTCGACATGTGGTCGGTGGGTTGCATCATGGGGGAGTTGGCGATAGGAAAAGTGGTCTTCAGAGAAGGTTCTGAGATCAGACAGTTGGCCTACATACACGACATTGTTGGAAGCGCTGGTAAACTTCAAGACATGTTTTCTGGAGTGCTTACGGAGGTCGGGTTGGATCTGCTCCAGAAACTTCTGAGTTTGGATCCGAAAGAGAGGATAAATGTGGAGGATGCTCTTGATCACGTATGGTTCAAGGAGAAGTGATGGGATTGGAACGTATTTCAACTTTATAACTTGCAATCTCTTATGTTGAGGGACTGCGATGTAGAAAAGAATCTTAGAGATCGAAATCAAATAATTTGATTTACTTCAGACACATAAAGACGACCCTAAACCCTAAACGTTACAAACCGAAATTTGAAATTCGTTTTATTTGAGAAGTGATCGGGAAATATGTGAGAATAATTATGTTGAAGAAGTTGGACTGAAATAGGGATCAATTTTGATAAATTTGTTAGATTTAATTGTTCAAATATGTCTATAGGGGAGCTGGCAAGTGAAATTGAGAATATAATTAAGTTGAGAAGCCTCAATTTTGCTCTCTAAAGGAGGTGTCGAGAAAATTGGTAGGTTAATTTAGTTGAGTGAGGCTCTATGCACGGGCGCACGGAGCACATTCCGTGCGTCTTTGCAATTTCTATGTCCTTTTATAATTTAAACCCCTAGTAATACATAAGTTTATATAGGATTGGAGGGGGAGAGTTGTGTTCACATGGAAATACGGGAGGATACCCCATGTCCCTGGATGCACAGTGCTTTTGCCAATTTAGTTAATTTGCAAAACTGAATTTAAGCTTGAGAAGTAAAGGAGCTGCCTAATGAATTCGGGAATTTGATCAATTTGCAAAAACTATATTTAAGTTGGAATATTTTTTCTTAATTTGTTATCATCGAATATTTTATTGCTAAAAACCTTAATAATTTCATTATTAAATTGCTATACTAACGAACGTTTATTAAAAAAATAGTTAGTTGGTAATTTTAATAATAAAAATTCAATTCCGTTGGTTTTCAATTTGGTTGGTCATTTATATTCTATTGGTAATTACCTAAATATATTATGTTGATAAAAATATAAGAAAATTTGTAGGTACTCCCTCCGTCACGTCCTAATAGTTAGGCATTACCATTTTGGGCGTCCCATTATGTTTCATTTTTTAGTATATGGGACCCACACAAATTATATAATATCTTAGCTCAACTAGTTTTTTTTTAGAAAGCCCAAAACTTATTTATTTATTTTTATGGCCCAAAAGGTCAGCCCTATCTTAGCCCAACTAGATTTTTTTTAGAAAGCCCAAACTTATTTATTTATTTATTTATTTTGTGGCCCAAAGTTTCAGCCCACTTAAATGGTCTGATATATAATTATTAAGGCTAAAGTTAAAAAAAAAAAGAGAAGAACAGGAGAAGAAAAACAAAAGAAGGGAAAGAAGAGAGTGAAGAGGAGAAGCCCTTGTTGATCAAATTCTCCCTTACAACCCTCATTCTAGGTGGTTTCTAAGTTGTTTTGAGGTAAGTGGTGCGTGAATTAAACTTCCTTCTTCCATGGTTTTGTAATTTTGTGGGGTTTTTCTTTTTGGTATGTGGGTAATTCGCAGACTGTTCAAACTGATTTTGACATAGCTATTGCCCTCGAAAGTTTGCAAACTTAATTTCTGTACGTAGCTGAACTCGTTACTTTCCGTAACCATTTGAAACGCCTCAATCCGATTATTCTACAATTAGTTATGATTTTTCTCGTAAACTGCCGCTAGCTGGAAAATTTCAGAATTTTTATGTCGAATTCAAATTTATTTTCTATCGTTTCGTTTAGTTAATGTATTAAAACGGGTTATGTGGGATTGGGAACTGATGTTAAGGAGTTACATGCCATTTTTATTTAATATCGACTCGTTCGAACTCGATTAGGATTTATTTTTAGCAATGAAAGGGATGTTACCGCTAATAGTTAGTTATATTTGATTTGTCTTTAATTGCTCATCTCCTTTCTAGGTAAAGAACCATCGACGAAGGGCAAGTGACCTACTTCAGATTCCGGATAAAGTTAATCACTTCCTTGTGAGTTGATATTTCGGGAACGCCTTCTCTTGTGGAAGTGTGGACCCTCGATAAATGTGCATTTATTTTAGTTTTAGTTAATTGATAAGAAAATTATTGGGTATTGTGTTATGTGGTAAAGAGCTTGATTGGCTCGATTGCTCTAGTTAGAGTCATGTTAGCCATTTTATGAGTATTATTGATTTTAACTTATGTTGAAGAGCCTTGCCGGCTCGATATCTGATAGCATTTATTGTGAATTATTTGAAAATTGATTTTTGGTTATTCTTGTGTGCCAATTAAGACTCTTACTTGTGTCGTTATTCATCTTATGATGCATATGCATATGTATGTCTGGTATCAAGGTTAAGTAGCCCGAATTGATCACGATTCAGGTGAGTTGGAGCTACATTGATTAAGTAGCCCGAATTGTCGCGGTTCGGGTGAGTTAGAGTGACAACCAAGTTGTCTGTTGCTTGGCAAATCCGGGTGAGTTAGATCTAACGGGGCACCTATCCAGTTGCCAAATACTGATACTCTGGAGGGTGATCGTTAAATGGATCAGTCTATTATAGGCTCAGTCAACCTCACCGGTGTGGGACATGCATGTCATATATGTTTATATGTTTGATCATTTCAAGTATTCACGTCGATATTGAATTGTAAACTTTAGCACTTGGCGTGTTGAGAAAGAATATTAATGTGTATTTTATCTAGAGTAACGGTGACAGGCTTGGACTGTCTTTCGACGGAGAGCTCAGTTCGAGGAGGATATTGACTACCCACGAGTCTTTTATGTGATAACATGTTGTTTGAACAAATTTTTTTATTCGTAAATGTGCACTAAGATTTTTATTTTCATTAATATGTATACTGAGCGAGAAATAGCTATTGTGGGACGAAATGTTGAATTTTATGTTATGAACCGCGAGTGGGAAGACATGCTTTGTATAAGGGTCGGGGTGACCGGCGTATCACCTCACTGAGTTAGTGATTTTGCTCACCCCCATCATTCTTTCCTTTTCAGGCTGTTGATATTGTTTTGGTTGGAGGTTTGCCTATCTTTTGCTCGTCATCCAATCAGTGTTTTGAGTACATTCTCTTTTATGTAAATTGACGGATTCATTGGCGAGATTGTATAGTTTATATTTGGTGACCCCCTTGATGTTCTTTTTGTACCTTCGCGATGTTATATCGTTCATGTATATTTTCTTTAAACTAAGTTACATTGTTGTATTTTGTACCTTTGTAAATCCTTATTGATACTTTATGAGATGATGTCCTCGGGTTGTACCCGTTGTTATCAGTTGTTCAGTTCTACAGGTACTTGGTAGCAAGCCTTACGTTTTCTATAAACTTTGTGGAGTGGAGTGCACCCATTCCGCGAAATTTATGGTTAACGTTGCGGTTGTAGCGTTCTGTCTGGGGTCGGGACGTGACAAATTAATTTTTTCTCTCTCCATAACTCCACACATCACACTAATACACCTACTCACTTTACATTAAAATATAATTTTTCTCGTCTCAATACACATTAAAATATTATATTCATTAATTCACGTGCAAAAGGCAAACACAACTATAAAGACGGGATAGAGGGAGTATTCTTTAGTAAAAGACACAAAAGAAAATCTGTAGGTATTCTTTAGTAAAAGAAAATTTTGTGTGTGACAGTTGCACTGGAAAACCCGTTATAGATAAGGAGCTAGACATGATACACCACATGATAAATTGATAACTGACAGCATTAAAAAGCTGGACCCCAATTAGGAGTGTCTATTGCTACTTCAATAATTCTATGTATCTGGGCAGGACCAACTATTACCATAATTCATCAGCACTGACTAAGGAAGAAGAAGAAGAAAAAAAAAAGCATACACTACAACAAAGAAAACAGAGGTGTAGTAGATCATGGCGGACGCTATCCTTTCGGCAGCCGTGGGACAAATCTTCGGTCTGTTAGAAGAGCAGAGTCGATACCATGTCAATTTGGTGAGAGGAGCTGAGAAGGAGGCCACACTCTGGCCAAAGAGCTGAAGATCCTCAGAAATGTGTTGGATGATGCCGAGACTGGAAGATTAAAGGACAAAAACGTCGACTACTGGTTGTCGAGGCTCGAGCAAACGTCTTATCAAATGGAGGACGTTTTGGATAAATGGAATTATGCTATCCTCAAACGAAGGATTTGTATATCAACGAGCTGCCCAGAGAAATTGGTAATTTGCATAAACTAGATTTAAGTGAGAGTATGGGTCTAAAGCTTCCAAATGAATTCTGCAATTTGATCAATTATGGACAAAAAATCATTAAGAAGATACAATACAATTATTTCTAATACATTACTAAACTAGTCCTAAGAAGGACTCTGTAACCTGACCATATGTAGTTGTATTCCCCTAAATTACAATAACTTGATGATATATGGTTGAACACATGTGAGAAGTTGTTTTGTTATTTCATACTGACAAGTAATTTGAACTTCAATTGATGCAATTAATTTATACATAAGCAAATCTAGAACTAATATTTGATAAAATAATTTGAAATTAAGTTTAACATAATATTTCCAGTATTCAGTGATATATGAGCTTATAATAAAATTCTTGTAACAAAATGGGGCAGTAAATGAATGAGTAATAAGAAAATGAAGAGATGGTAATGAACAATACCTATGCATTGCTTCTGTCAAAATCATAAGGAGAACCAATGCACAAGTGGGTGCCAATCCTCACCACCTTCTACTCATCGCCTTTCCAGTTGAGGACAGCAGTAAATCCAAAGAGACTTGAGATTCGTCATCCCTTGGATGCTCGACGGGAGTGACTGAATTCCCGGGCACGAGTAAATTCCCAAGAAAGCGAGAGACGTGAGGTTAGGCAGCCAATCCGGCAGTGAAGTCAGCTCATCAACATTTCTAAATGTGAGCTGCTTGAGGAGACTGAGGTGTTTGATCTCCTCTCCTAAGCCATCCAACTCCCTGCAAGAAGCAAGAATATCTAGTGTCTCGAGGGCAGTGAGGCGTCGCAACCACCCCTTTGGAAAACTACTCCCTATCTTGCTATCCAATATTTCCAACCCCTTGAGGGAAGTTAGGCCTTGAGACCATTTCTCTGGCCTCAATCCTCAATGTTTTGAGATTAGAAAGGCATTGCAGTGCATCTTCCAGGATACTATTGCATGTTGCTGCAGGCTCTACCTCGGAAAAGTCCAATGAAAGATGTGAAATGTTTTCGATCATGGAAGAGAATGAAGGGGCTGCAACTCACTTCTTTCAGAGCTTTAAGGGTAGAGGACACTTGGCTTGATGTCAGTCTCAACAACTCACACCCCTTTATTGCTAGACTTTCGAGCCTTGGGAACATTTCTAACTCTTCCTCATCCTCCTCCTTTAACCATCCTTTCAATTTGGGTAAACAATGCAAGGTCAGGCCTTTCAACGACGGAAATTTCGACCTTGATCTGATTTCACCATGCACTTCATCATTGTCCACAATATACTCCAATAAATCAAGATTTACTAGAGACAAGTACTTAAGAAGTGGAAGATGCCTGCAATTTCGGCAATCTCTAATACCCAACATGGTTAAATTCTTCATCTTGTTCATCCAAAGAGGCAACTTGCCACCTTTGAAACCATATATCCCCAACACTGCAAGATTTATGTGAGGCTCAAGAGCTTCGAGTACCTTCTCAACTTCCGTCGACTCATAGGATGTGCCTTCACCTCCCCAATTCAATTCCAAGGTATGGAGGTTTGGTTTTCCAACAAGATTTGCTTTCTTCGCGTCCATATGACTTGTCACTCTCTCCAATCGCTTGATTACGAGAAAGCCTCCAAGATTCAAGTGCTCCCATGATATCTGCAACTTTTTTCAGACGTGTGGTGACAACAACTGAAGCACCTGTCGAACCACATGCAAGGATACTTTTTAGCCTGAACCAATCTTCTTGATTGTCATTCCAAACATCGTCCAACACCAATAAATATCTCTTCCCGTTCAGTTGCAGACGGAGGCTGCGCTGAACGGAATCCAAACTCTCCAAATTAGACTTGCCTCCGGTGACTGATTCCAGCATTGCTCTGAGAATGGCCTTCAAATCAAAATCATCAGACACACACACCCACAGTTTGGCCTCGAAATGCTGACTCACCCTCTCGTCATTGAAGACTAGTTGGGCGAGAGTTGTCTTCCCCAAGCCTCCAATACCAATAATAGGCAGGACAGAGAGTTGCTCACACTCCTTATCTTGGTTCAACAACAGATCCACCATCTCTTCTCTCTCTCCATCTCTGCCATAGATCCCATCTGCTTCATTCACGAGGGACCCTGTCTGTCGTCTCCAGTCAAGCTGCTGGACGTCTATCTCCTGCAAATGGAACTGGTGGCGATCCTTAGCAATGGCCTCCAATTTTTCAACAGCATCTCTGATCCTTGTTGCCATTTTGTACTTGTACAGAATCTTCTTCAAGTTAAATCTTCCAGCTTTGCATCTGAAGATCTCAGTCTCGCACTCGTCCAGTGCATCTTCAATCTCGTAGGTTGAACTGATTTGCTGTGAAATTGTTTGTCTTCAGCATCTTCCAACACATTCTGGATGGAGGCCAAAGTGTTGGAAAGCTTCCTCATTTCTTTGTCTACGCCCAGGATCAATCCAATCTTTCTCTGGATGAGACAAGTCAGATTCTCCACCAAAACTTGAACTGCTGCCTCTGCCATGAATTGTGATCCAAGATAATAAGAATGTTAGCAATGGAGAGATGGATATTTGCAACAATATGGAGTAATGGAATTACATAATCTTTTTATCCCACACTCTAAAATTCTTATTCTTGATTTTAATTTCTTGCAAAATATCCATGGAATTGGATTCCCACTATTAATTTAACAGTTGCCAGTAATAGTTATAGGAATGGCGATGAAACTGTACTGTTGGCAGATGATGGTGGAAGAGAGAAAATGTTTAAGAGATAAAAAGAAGATTAACATCAACCTCATTGTTGGAATAAGATTCCCCACTTACTTCTTAAAGAAAGATTCTAACACATAAAAGAAATAATATTTAGAAAGAGACGAATCTTTTGGATCATCATAATGTAATGATCTTCCCCCCCCCCCCCCCCCCCCCCCTTTTTCTGTTTTAAATTCCACAATCACAATTAGCACAAATACAAATTATCCTTGCTCAAATAATTAATTCAAGGTTTCTCCTCCACTCCACCTCAATTCAAGAAAAACCTCCAACAATCAATCATCAATATTCATCCAAACATTCTACTCTCCTATATTAATATTTTTTATTTTTATTTTTATTTTTTGATTAAATATATAACTTTCAAATTGTAGCAAGTCTAAGGGGGCTGTTTGGTCGATAGGTGTGGAAGACTGAAATGGGAAAGGGATTCAAAAAGTTTGTTTGGTTGATAGGCATATGATATTGCAACAGCAAATCTCATTTCCTAAAATATAGGAATCCATCATTCATTAGTAAATTAAGCACTATCACTTAATTTCACCTTTCATTCCAGCATCAAAAAAGCCCAATCCAATTATTGATATTTTTTAAAAATGATATTATTAAAATTAAAAATTATTAATATAATTTTTTCTTTGAATAATAATAAAATTAAAAAAATAAATAAAATATTATCAATTCCTAGAGAAAGTATAATCATACCAAACAATATTAATAGTTATAATAGTAATTCTCAACTATCAACCAAACAACACAACTATAAAATACAAACTCATTACCATTCCCTACTACTATCACTATTAATTCTCATTCCTTTCTATAAACAAACGTCCCCTAATACTTATTAACTAGCCTTCATATGAGACTGAAAACCTAAAACTACGAAAAAACCTGAGTTTCAGAAATTCATAGAGTTATTTCTCAAAATATAAACTTCACAAAATACGAGAGGACAATGTTGTGTTGTTTTGGGAAAAAGATATCTCTGGTTTTCAGCAGTTGTAAGAAGATTGCAGTTTCATGCTTGAACATTAAGACAAGATAATGTAATGCAATGCAATATATGAAATCTCTGCTGGTTTTCAACAGTTGAAGGAAAATTGCAATTTCATACAATTAAATATTTATGATAACATTGTGATGTTAGAAGCACAGAGTGATAGAACACAAGATGTTACAAACAATCACATATTCCCAGTTTCTGCAATTATTCTCTCTATCTCTTCAAGAAGTCTCTCCTTTTCATCAGCCAATTCCTGATTCTGTTTCTGAAGTTCTTCAATTTGCTTCGTTTGCTCCGAATCCTTTCTGACATTTATAAAGTAACAGCTTCGTCAGAGAATCAGTTTATTGCACATGGCAGTACTTGTAAGCTGTAGCATCCACCATTCAATATTACTCGTATCAAAAAGTATGGACAATAAATGTTACACTCAATGTTGACCATGTTTACCTATTCATAAAAGACAGGTTAAGTTTGAGCGACCGAACTTCCTTCTCAAGATTCTCACACCGCTTCAGAATTGATTGCATGTCTGATGAGATCGCTGGTGTTGAGCTTCTTTCCTTTGCTTCTGCCATTCTATAGCACTCGGAATGTATCAGTAATAAATTCTTCATAAAATGGTAAGATTTCAATATGAAATCGACATACAATCAGTCAGCCAACTATTTCATGACGAATGCAAAGAAAGACAAGAATATAGTAGAATTTTGAACGGAAAAGAAACATTGATGAGTCCAACTTAGCAATTCTAGAATATAATGTAAGCAAGTATACATCAGAACATGTGATCACATATAAACTGATTGATATCAAGTTAATAAATTAATGCTTACTTGCGTGATCTCTCCACCCTACGCTTTTTGGTTGGATCTCCCCTGTCCACTGCATGGAGGAACTAATCAGCATAAGAAGTAACACTCTCTCTAGTATGTAACCCAACTTTCCAGAATGACAGCAATAACTTGTCTCTGTTTTCAATCTAAGCAGACAAAAGAGAACACAAGTTCAAGTGGATTGTATTTTACCTGAACCTGCTGATGTTATGGATCCATATCGAGTTAAACTTCCTTTCTGCTTATGACATAAAGAGCAAGATAATCTGGAATCAGATATGGCCTAGACTCTAGTATCATAAACTATTATCTTACACATATTGATTGAGAAGTACCTTCTGATCTTCTCTTGAGTTGTCATATATACGTTCTCTGAAATCTGAATCCACAAAAAGGGAAAACTCTGTAACTTGAAATTGAATTCTTAAATGAAGAAATAGGACCTGATTCTTCAGTTTGAAGGCATGATAATTTTTTTGCTGTAAAGAGTTCAATGATGCTTCACTTATCTGTACCTTTACTCCCCGAACAATCTTCTGGACTCCTTCGAGTTCCCAACTGATTCCGAGAACTCTCACTAACACTAGGAGCTCGTGCTGAAAAGCAAGGATCATCACATATATCATAACCATTTGAAAGTACAGGCTGAGGAGCAGCTGAGGATTCACTTTGAGATGGTTCCCGTGATATTGTGCTCATTTGTGTTGGGTTCATAGGACCCATAATACCTTCCATTAAAGATTCTTCAATAGTTTGCAACACTTTCGTTTCTTCAGCACCAAGTGTTGATACATCCTGAAAGGTTCCCTGATTTTCAAATGCATGAATATCTTGTCCTTGACTTAAGCAACCATGGCCTAAGATTTCCGCAGCATTATAATACCCGAAAGAACTATCCTCAACGGCTTCTTTCTCAACTTGGTGCCAGAGCTTCTTACGCTCTAGTGTGCCTTTGAGCATGGTCACCATAGAGGATATCTTATCTGCACCCCCCACTTCAGGGTTGTAGAAAGTGGATGAAGATGAATTAGATGGAGATGCAAATGCAGTGACATGACTGGGGTTCTCATAACTTGAAATGTTATTAAATCCATTTCCATTTGACAGTTCTTGTTTGAAGTTGTTGACTCCATTTCCAGATGCTTCATGCATGGCCTCAATGCCCAATGGTTTTTGTGAGTGTTGCATAGCAGCATACCTCCTCCTTCAAGAAATTCAATGCAATTATTAGTCCAATGAGATTACATAAGTAATATCACCCTATAGATTTTGATTGGGTAGACAGAGAAATCTGCATGATACAGTCTGAATTGCATCTTTCTGATTAACGACAGAAATGGTATAATTTTTTGGATATTAATTATATTAGTGATAGAATTAGCTACATAAATATTTGCTATTCTAAATAGTACCTTAACTCAGAGGATCGGCTCCTAGTCATCGGTTGAGAACTGTGAAACCATGCCTGTGTTAAGTTAACGATTAGATTCACCGTGAAACTTCATCTAAAACCTTATTTTGCAAACATATCTTAAATCTTTATACCTTTGCCAAGAACATATTACTACCCTGCAGTCCCTTTTCAACTCCAGTCCTGATGGAAACAGAAGCGAAAATCATCAAGAACGAAGAATATTCAAATATACATGGATCAGAACTTTTACAGCCATGAATTTGGGGGACTCAAATCTTGAAGTATTAGAGTCAGGTATCATATGTAAATAATTTATAAATAATTTATTTTTTTAAGTTTAACCCAACCCAAAAATATTTTAAGTCTACCCAAATGAAGTTAAAAAATAAATATATCTTCTTAAATTATATATATTCTATGAGTACATCACAATAAATATTAAAATTTAGCTCATCATTCGTCCCTTTCGAGAAGGTAATTTGTGTGTGAAAATATAATTATATATATATATATATATATATATATATATATATATATATATATATATATATATATATTATTTTATTATTATTATTTATTTTCTTTAATAAACTTGGCCCACCCCACCGCGATTTTCTGGATCCACCACTTATTAGAGTTGCTCTCACCTGGCTGAATCGAGATCATTTGAAGGACCAGCAGTTATAGAAGCAATCTGTGGTAATAGCATGTCATCGTTTAGTTTTTTCTGGATTGCAGCACCATTTTGATTTGTTAAACTGGCTAGTTCTGTGGAGATCCTGCAATTTAGATGACATTCAATCATCACAAATTTATGACAATTACAAAATCCATTTCCAATAAAATTTCAACCCATCTTGGTCAACTTACTCTAGGATGAGATGAGAGAAGTTATTTTTTACTCCAAACACTTGATTACAATTTGTATCTTTTTTTTTTAAATCAATAATGAGCCATATTCACAAGTGAAGCAATGAAGCAGTATCTCTTGTTACTGAATGATCAATATCAAGTTTACTCCTGAACTTATAAACAAACTAACCTTCTTGAGGCTTGTCGTGGATGATGTCCAATACTGGTTGCATGACAGCCATTATTCTGGTATAAAAATCCACAGCAAGTTATATTAGCTAATGGAAATGAGAGAATGCTTTTACATGTGATACACAGGAACATAACATACTTAACAATTGAAGAGCTCAAACACAATTGTAGACATGTTGCTATTTACATGGTTTGAGTTCTTATCACATAAAGAACATTTTCTGTTAAGAAAGAAAAAACTATGTATATATGGATGGTGATCTTCAACTCAATGGCAAAGGATATAACATTGCTAGAAACCAAACAAGGTCCCGTGTATGCTAGCCAATTAAACATAAAAAAAACATGTGAAATTTTATCCGTCATGTAGCAGCACAACAACCAGCTTAAAGCTAAATATCAACAAAATTAAGCACAAAATCCTGTTACAAAATCCTGTTACTTTCTATAACATTTAAATCAATCATTATTTTATTACTTCCAACGCTTCCCACATGAGTGCTATAAATAACATTTAAATCAATCATTATTTTATTACTTCCAAAGCTTCCCACATGAGTGCATATAGCAATTCATAGAAACCAGGAAAAGATGTTCCAAAAAAAGATGTTCCAAAAAATATAAGAGATCATAAGTTTTGTCCATCCATCATGTTTTGAACATCAAGCTCATTATCAACAAAATAACTTTGAACTGTAATCAAACCAACTTTGATATTAAAACCTGGTGAGGTTCAAGAAATTGACGTAAAGGCAACAGAAAATAATATAGTCGCTTGCCTCGCCATTTGTGAGCCAACTTTTAAAGAGTTCCTCACTGTCTGTTCGAAAATTTTGAGTTAGATTCTTAAATCCCAGCATCTCCATTGTCGGAGCTGGCATTCCAACCGAGCTGTCCATCATTGTCTTTATGAAAAACTCCTCACTCGTGTTCCTGTAAAGCTCCGAGAAGCTTCGTCCCTCCATTTCCATGAGCTTCTTTCTTCTTAAACACAAGTTAATTCCCACAAAATCAAACAGCTTGTTTTGTCACACCCCAATTTTAAAAATACTTATTTATACATGAAATTCTTTAATAAAATCCTTTCAGATGGAGTATGACCAAAATACTTCAATAAATAAGTAAGTATAAATGTCATGAAGAAGTAAATAAATAATGGACATGTCCTATAAGTTTCAACAAACCTTTAACAATTAATGCAATGTAAAAGGAAGATAAATAAGGCACGACCCAAAATTTGATTTTTTTATAAATAAATGTGAACTAATGCAAATAAGAAGGAAATAATTTAAAAGACACTAATCCCGTAAGTTATAAACAACTTGGGCAAGTATTGCAAGTGAAAAGAAATTAACTAAGTACTAGGTCCTTTAAGTTTCCTACAAGTTTTTAAGAATCCTAACCTTCGAACGTTGATGTAATTGTGCCCCTAGGCATATGAAAAGATGTCCTATATGTTTTAGCAACCCTTTAAGCAAATAATTCAAATAAAAGAAGTTGAATAGAGGGGTGGTCCTGTAAGTTTTTTTGAAAATTCATACCCTGCAAACATACAGGACTTGTCATATAAATCTAAACCTGCAGTTACTACTCAATATCAAGAAAAGAGCTAAACTTTGCAAACAAGTAATTAAAATAATAATCCATTAATCACCCCATGTAAAACACAATGACATATGAATCTTCATGCATACTTCTCAAATAAAATAAAAATGCAAAATAGTAGCAAAGTTGGACCTTGCCACCTCTGATAACTACAATTAATCCATGTTGTACTCAAGATAAGACCACCGAACCCATGTTTCCCTCCACGTGGCCTTCTTATATGCAATAACCCAAATTACTCAACTCCACTTCATTTCTAAATTGCCACCCGCATTATAACCACACTTTTAAAACAATTAAAGATATGAAATACTTAACAACATATTACTAACCTACGTTGCTAACTACATGTGCTCCACCGCGGAAACTCGACAGCGGAAAACAGGTTTGCACCATTAACTATTTAATTCAATAATATGACACTATAAAAACTCAATTTCATTACACGTGAGTAGTACCTTACAGTGTAAGTGCATACTATCAAATTTTGACATTTCCTCACCTCCAATTAGAAGACATCGACCGCATGCACAACACATACATAACATGGAAAAATTTTGAATATAAAGAGAGAGAATTAAATGGGTAAACTACCTGAATGAGCCACTAACAAATGTACAAGCAAATATTTTATTTATCTTATCATGTGAGATTTCTAGCCTGCAAATCATATATGCCAAAAGAATTATAAGGGATAGAACCCACAATGTTATTTCCCACTCTAGAGACACATAAAGACAACCACAGAATAGGAACCCAAAATTTCAACATAAGCAACTTTATTTCGGATAAAAGTAAGAAGCATAAATTCAGGTTTGTAAAACTTGCAGCTAACTCATAAGAAAAACATTGTATTCTCATATAATTTCTTCATGCTCATGTGCAAAATATAAATAAAACATAAACTGAAATTTATAAGAATTTTATTAAGTCTCCTCTTGCCAACGCGCCCCCGCTCGTACGCTACCGTCACGCTAACCTGAAAGGGAGAGATTGATTGGGAGTGAGCAAACCACCGCTCAGTGAAATAAATTATGCACCACTTATCATTCAAACGCTATTACGAGTGAAACTGAAATTCTTACACTTGTAACTTGAAATTTCAAATCATGTTGGTAAGCACCTTTCGGTTCAATACCCATGTTGGCAAGCATCTTTCGGTTCAATGCCCATGTTGGCAAGCATCGCGATTCAATACCCTTGACTTGTACTTAATAATTCATGGATAACATAGCATGTTCATGTATAATCACATCATGTAGGGTTTTAAATATATAAATAACACATAATAAATCCCACCTTAAACACTTGATCTAGCAGCACGAAATCTCCGATCTCCTTCAACTCGCCCTACCCTCGCTGCCTATACTCAACAATAATCGAAGGAAGAACGATCAAAACTTGTTTCTAGAACTTGGTAAAGAAACTAAATTCTGTAACTTATAGTGTGGTGACGTAAATAAGATTTGAAACAATTATTGAAAATATATCTTTTGGATGAATAAAAAGAAAAGAACAGGCTCATGGTTGACTAATAAGGAAGAGAAAACAATTTAGATTTACGGCTGAAATCAAAAAAATTCGATCTGTGGAGGAAAAAGTGAGAAGAGGTTTTTACCTTGAGAAAGAATTTGAGTTGCTGCGTATTGATGTGAGAAGAATAGGAGAAAAATATGAGGTGGCCGGGAGAAATAACGTGTTTGCAGCGACGTTAAGTATGGGAAAGATTTGAAAGATAACATCTTGTCCTAATTTACGGGGTGATAAGATGAAGACAGGATTTGGAGATATTCTGCAATCTTTAAAAAAATAAATCAGATCTCCTCTCCTTTCTATTTCACGTTGCGTAGGGGTTTTCTTATTGGGCTTTAGAAGTTGGGCTTAAAAGGATTCGGATCTTGGGCTTGAAGTTTATTGGGTGTTACATGTTTGATCCACAGACACAAGATCAAACAGCTGGTTTCACAACTGGCTTTGTAAACCCAGACACGGATAATCAAGATAACCTTTTACATAAACAATCAGATCCAATAAAAAAAAGGTCATAACTCTTCAACTTTCCATCCTTTGCAACTTAGGAAAAGTTTTCCACACAAAACATAGTATTGACCTTTCATATTGAAGCCACCCTTCCAATCTCAAGAAAACCTTAAAAGTTTTGTACTTGAAACAGAATCTGACTGTATTCTTCACTTCAATAAAATCGAACAATCAATGGTTTAGATGTGAAAAACTTCATAAAGACTAAGAAAACAAGCTATCATATAACTATAAATTTCTCAAACGCAAGCAACAGTATATTTATTAGGAAATCGTTATAGCACTATTGCTTTCACTATCAAGTGTAATATTTTTCTTCATTTTGAAATTTTAACAAACATATGGTGGGCTCAGCTTAAATATAAAATACCACGAATTTAGGAATAATCCTGCACAAGATTCCAGTCAAACCACATTCGTCTTTTATGATAATGTGAAATGAAATATAGGAGCAAGATTTATCTTACACTGCTAAAACATTTCTACGTAGTCAATCAAAATTGTCCTAATTTACTTTTTCGTGTTTGAAGGTGCAAAACATTCAATTTTTCACAGTTGTTTGGAGTTCTTGGAAACTTTCTTTACGCATTTCTTAATGATCATGAACGGGGTCTTGTCTATGTCACCAATTCTTGTACATAATCCTATACATACACACATATTATATACATGCATTTTAAATTCAAATTATCATCATAGCAAAAGTAAAAAACAGATTTAAATAAACGAGCTGTTGATCAACACATACAACTTGTGGAGGCATTATTAGTGAGCTGACGTATTTGGGAAGCAAAACGAGTAGAAAAATGGACTAAACGATGGAGAAGAGTGGAGTGACGGAAGCCATGAAAGCGACTTTGTGCAACTTCCTCCTCTTCATATTTAAATAAGTTAGCCGTTCCACCACCCACCCCAGGAAAAAAAAAAAAAAAATATATATATATATATATATATATATATATATATATATATATATATATTACATTCGCTATAGAAAATTACGCACAGATACAAAATTTTATTTTATTTTTCCCATATTACACATACTATGCGTGTGAAGCAAATTAAAAAAAATACAATTAATTATTTATATGTATATACATCACTGTGCAACTCATTTGAGATAAATAATTTTTGGGGAAAAATAATAAATAAACTATTTATATGAATATACATAGTGTACATTTAGGTGAGATAAATAATTGTCGAAGATAGAGTCATTGAATACAACCTTAATTTGTACACACGTGTGCACAATGTACTTAATCAATTTGAACTTTGATTAATTAATCGGAAACTTGTCACAAAATGAAGAATAAAGTCTCAATTAAAAAACGAAGACAAATAATTGGCGTGCATTTTGAGAGAGAAATAATAGAAAGTAACCACAGAGAGAATTAAATAAAACGATTTTTTCTAAATTATTTCTTTCAAAATCTGTACAACGTGCATTTAGAGAGATGAACAAAGAAAGAGACCACAGAGATAATTAGGAAAACGATTTTTCCTAAATTATTTCTTTCAAAATTTGTACATCAGCGTGCATTTAGAGAGAAGAATAAAAAAATATGTACATCAGCGTGCATTTAGAGAGAGGAATAAAAGAAAGTGACCACAGAGAGAATTAAAAAAAAGATTTTTTCCTAAATTCCTTCTCCTAAAATCTCAAGTGAAAAGTATAATAATAGTGTACATCGGTGTACATTGATAAAAGAAATGTTAGTTCTGTATAAACGTTGAATATTAGTATAAACTAATACTCTCTAATGTACACGAAATTATTGTTTTGTATAAACATTGAATATTAAACATTGTGAACATGGGTAATGTTGGGAGAACAAAAAATCGTTATGTATCCCACAATAATTATATTAGATTAATGTATTTATTAATAATTAGGTTGTAAATACATGTACTCATAATTAATAAATCCATATATATATATATATATATATATATATATATATATATATATATATATATATATATATATATATATATATATATATATATATATATATATATATATATATATATATAATTTATTTTTTGAAATTACACTTCGCCTTACACTTTAATTTTATCGAAATTATTTATTGGTATATGAAAATTATTTTTTTTTAAAAAATGAACTACTCCCTCCTCAACAAATTGTGCACGTATTTAGAACGTGGAAATAAAGAAAAATTAATTTTTATGTATAAAGATGTGTAAAGTTATTAAAATGTGGTAAAAGGTAAATACTTAGATAATATAATGAAAAATGTGTGTAAAGTTAATGAGATGTGGGTAAAAAGTGAGCAGTATTGTAATGTACTCCCTTCGTCCCGTGTTAATGTTTACGTTTGCTTTTTGGACGTAGATTAAGAGATATAATATTTTAATGTGTAGTGAAGTGAGAAAAATAATATTTAACGTGAAGTGAATAGTTGTATTAGCATTGTATATGTGCCCTACATAGAATAATTAATTGTTTTGTGTGGATCAACTTGACAAAAAAGGAAACATAAAGTACTTTAACATGGAATAATCCAAAATGGAAAATGTAAACATTAACGCGGGACGGAGAGAGTATTTTTTTCATTTTTAGAAACTGCATAAATATTAGAACGGATTAAAAATGAAAGTGTGCAATAATTAGAGGGACGAAAGGGGTATTACTTTTCAAAATAGAAATTATTATTTCTTACTAATATGTTGTGATTTTTCTTTCGAAAAAATAATTTTATCTCACAAAAGACTAATTTTTTATATATTAAAAGTTTTTTTAAATATAAAGTTGAATGATATATCACATGAGACTTCTATAAAATAAATGTTATAATATTAATTACTCACTCCATTTTCGTCCGTCTTACTGAACTGCACCACCCAATAAAGAGAGTATCACATCAATTTCTCAAGCTATCTTAATTACAAATTTATTAATTTCACTTAAAACATATCGAATTTCACTAATTGCTTATTTATGTATACTTTTTCCCAGGTTGGTTTTGACACTCAAGCGACCCGCCCTACTAAACATTGATTGAAAGGTTCATAACGTAGTAATTTATTTATTACCTAAAATACTACATTATCTTCCAAAAATCAATAAAATTTGTCAAAAAAGAATTTTTTCTTAAATTTCGTGTTTACATTAACTATGAAGAATAAATTGTGATAGAGAAAGTAATATATTTAACCATCATTTATTTTAGGCCAAAAATCAAAATGGTATAAAAATAAATGTCATTCACAAAGTATGAAAGGCATAACTTGTGTAAGATCGTCTCACTAAATGACTTTCTTGAGACGAATAAGAAGTTATATAATATAATTAAAAGTAATAATGGTCTTGTGAACTATTTTCTGAAAAATTTAGTATAATTGTAAAGTGACAACTTTAAAATAAAAAAATATAACATCATTAACAAAAAGTGATAACTAATTACGAAAATGTAAAATAGTATTACTGTGAGACGATTTCATACAAAATTGTCCAATATAAAAACTTTGTTATAAATTTTATTGAAGGTATAATAAATATGGTGAGAAGAGGATTGGTTTAGTTAGAATGTTACATTCCAATTCAAATCTTCTACTACATTTTAGTTTAAAACTACCAATACCAAAAGCATTAACTATGTAACACTATTTTAAGTTTAGATAATTGGCATCTAAGGTTTAATTATAGAGTAGGGTATAATTATAGTTTCAATATTTTCTTATACATGACACTAGAACAGGAAACACGATCCCACTAGATGTAGTTTCAATGTTTTTGTTATTATATTTCAATTTGGATTTAAATTTAGTTTGTTGGATGTTTTTGCAAGCAACATTTTTAATGAAAAAATAAATAAAAATAGTTTTTATTGTTTGTTTGATTCTAGAATCACGTGAGAGACTCAGTCATTACATACAGAATAAAAAATGTAAGTAATATAATTGGTTAAATATAGAATTAAGCGGGTTGGCGATTGAAGGTCATACAGTTTTTTTGTTTTGTTTTTTTTACTAGGATAGCAACGAAATTGTAATACTATTTATGAGAATATGTAATCAAATTCTCCCTTGATAATATTTATATTTAAGGCAAAAAGTTGTGTGCCCCGGACACCGTGCCTCTACAGAAATATAAGAATTTAATACTCCATCCGTCCCGGGTATTTTTACCCGTTTGTACGGGCATGGAGATTAAGACGTTTTATTTTTTTAATATATAATGTAAGAGAAAGTATGGATAATTTAGTAATTTAAAAAGAAAAAGTGAATAAAGTTATTGGGAATGATGAATAAAGTGTAAAAAAGTAATTAAAGTTGTTGGGATTGTAAAAAGTAGGTAATAAAATATTATGTATTTTTACCAAAAATGGAATGGATAAAAATACGTGGGACACCCCAAAATGAAAAGTGGGTAAAAATACGTGGGATGGAAGGAGTATTAATTTTTGTCATTAATTAATATTTTATTCTAGTATTCTCATAGGGGCACGGTATATCCTCGGATAAACAGGAGACCAACTCTATATTTAAACCAATATTTTTAATAAAAAACAATAGCAGTTAAAATAAGGGTTGATTACAAATAAAATTACGCACTTTACACCAGTTGCAAGTTAATTCCTGCTTTTAAAAAATTGTAAAAAAAAATTATCACATTTAAGTATTATTGCAAAACGCACCCAAAAAACTCATACTTTTAGTCACAAATTAGGAGCGTTTTGCAACAATACTTATATGTGGTGATTTTTTTTTTCAATTTCTCAAAAGTGGAAATTAATTTGTAATAAGAGTAAAATTCGTGGTTTTTTTTTTCAATTAACCCTTAAAATAAATACTCCATATACTTTTTAAGAATAAAATATACTTTTCCATTCTTTGTACTTTTTCATATTTTTCATTTGTCCTGCTACTTTTAATGTGTAATGAGATGAGAAATGTAATATTTTAATGTATAGCGTATATATAGTTGTATTAAGTAGTGTAGTAGGTGAGTTTTATAGAGATGTTTTAATTAATTTGTGTGAATCTCGAAAAGATAATATAATTATTAAAATCTGATGTCAAATTAAAAATATATAATTATTAATAATAATTCTTTAGAGATCTATATAGACTTGGATGCAAAAGAGATAGACTCATGTCATGTATGTTGGCTAGCTAGATATATATGGAGGTCTACCTACAGGCTCCAACGTGAATTATAATGCGAACATTAATTTGTTTTAAATATTAATATTTTAAACATAATATTATTGGTAAATTATTATATACATTTGGGTGTACCATGCACATATTTTCAAAAAAAAAAAATATACATATATATATATATAAATAAAAATAATATATTAATAAATAAAAATGTATAGATTTTGTTAGTAAATTTTCTGTTAATTTTTTTATAATGAAAAACTGAATATAAAAAAATTATATAATTATTAAAAAATATATATACACTATTAAATAAAAATATATACATATCTTATTTTATATATACTAATTGCGAATATGCTGCTATAAATAATTTTTTAAAAGTATGAGTTGTTTCGATGTAGTTAATTGTCGTATATTTTTTATTTTTTATTTAATGTCAGATATATAATCTTTTTACTTTTATTTATTTATTTTTATGTTTATTATTATTATTATTTATTATTATTATTATTCATGTATATTTTTAAATCATGTAAATCTATAAATTAAATACCACCTTTAATTATATTTTTTGATTGGTTATAATAATTCATTAGCGTATTACGCGGGAATCTATATACTCGTATATACTAATTATGAATACACTACTATAAAAAAAATTTTTAAAAGTATGAAGTGTCGCAATATGGTTAATTGTCGTATTTTTTATTTTTATTATAATATATTATATATATAATCTTTCTACTTTTTATTTATTTATTTATTATTATTATCATATTATTCATGTATATCTGTAAATTAAATATAGATAATTAAATCAATCAATAAAAATATATCCAACTTATTATTATTATTATTCATGTATATCTTCAAATTAAATATCACATTTAATCATATTTTTTGATTGGTTAGGAATATATTTTTTTATTTTAATATCACATATAATATTTTTATTTTTTATTATTATTATATTACTAATGTATATCTTTATATTTAGAATTAAAAATTCAACTTTAAAATTAGATAAATAAACCAATTAATAAAAATATTTCTTCAAAAATTTTAAGTATATTCTCATTATTAAATTATAATATGCATTTAATATTGAATTATCTAATTAATTTTCTTATAAACTATAATGCATCCGCATTATTATGTGGAAATATATACTCATTGAATTTATATTTGTATTCACCGATATCTACTCAATATTATTTATAAATCATATAACCTATCCACCATCTTTACAAAATATTATAATCAAGGTACCTAAACCACCACCCAAACCATAAAATAACTTATATATTATCCATTTTGGACCCCTCAAGTTTTTTGGATTCTACTCATAATCTTACCTCGTAATCATCTCTTGATGATGAAAGAGATAATCATCAAGTACATATTTATAAAATTATTAACCATTGATAATGGGGAATTTTGTTGTTCTTTCAACCACTCAAAACTTCCAGAAAATAATTGCTAGTATATAGTTAGATTCTTTTACATAATAATTATATATCAAAAGAATATTTAATTTAATTGAGATTAATTAATTCAATATAATAATAATCCGGATATGTCACATCAATTACTTTTTCCTTGTATTAAATTAAGCAAATTACACCAACTATGCCTCGAGTAGTAGCAATCAACACTTTTTGGTCAAATCCAAAATTATTTATGAATTATAAATAACTCTCGATTAATTAATCATAGCCTCGTCACCTTTGGTATGTATTAAAGATGTAAAATAAAGAGTGATAATAGCTTTTAATATAGTAAATATTATTAATGGCTTTTTTTATTTTAAAAAGCTATTAATGTCATTTTTTTAATAAGTAAAAAGGATAACAAGGTGGGTAGCTCAGCTGGTCACTAGTCTTTCACTTCCAAATTCGATTTCCATTCAAAAAGAATTAGGCTTGAAGTGTATACTATTTACTGATAAAAAAATAATAAAAACCACATGAGCCGGCTCTCCTTTGGTAGTTGGCCGGTTGATATTGAATGTTTTTAAGGCTCTCTTATTGGATGTCAACACAAATCACATTCGAAATAAATAGATTCTTTTATATAAAATTAATTATTTTACCAAAATTATGTGCATGTCATACGTTGTAAGTCATGATTCCAACAAGCTCGTATACTTTCAACATAAAATACCAAAAGTGCTTCTTTAACATTTTGTGAAAATTATTTTGGTTATATTATTAATTTCTCAACTACTACGTTTCAGTACCCTAATTCTATTAATTAAAATTTTGATAACATGACTCAGATATATGGTTTTATTTTATTTTATTTCAAGTCAATTAATATAAAGAATTAGGTAAAATATGTGTGCACAAAAATACCATGTGCTCTCAGTAATTTATTATATTTTAACATTCTGGCTTATTACATGGGGTATCATTTACTTATAGCATAAGTTTGTTTTAGATTTATTTTTATTTTAATTTTAATCAAATAAAGATAATTTATATTCATTTTAAAATGTAGTAGAGTATATTTTAATGTTATATATAAATCATGAGTTGATATTCGGTGCACCCATGTGTGCATAACTTTTTATTCTATATTGTATACATGTTATTCTATTTTGTATAAATATTTCTTAATAAATGTATAATTTTTTCACACTCAATTTTTCATTAAAAAAACTAGCATCCATATGTGTATAATTTTTCTTCTATAGTGTATACATAATTTTTTAATAGTTGAATAATTTTTACACTCAATTTTTTATTAAAAAACTAACAAATAAATTGTATACATTTTTGTTCATAATTATATATGTTTTTGTTCATAATTGTTTACAATTTGAAGGTGGGTGTACCGTATCTTGAGTGCACCCAGATGCACAGTAATATTAGCCATAAATCAATGTATGATTAGAGTTGGAATTTAGGTTATGATATAAGTATAAATATTAATGTAAAGTTGGAAAACAAAAAAAGTATTAATTGAAAGAGATGGAGTGTATAAATATGGATGAATCAAAGATTAATAACATGTATTCACTGTATTTTAAAAAGTCAAATTAAAGTATGCTTAGCTTTGGAAAATCTAAAACTAGTTATCAAAATCGAAAACAAACAAGTTTGGTTTAAATCGAGTTAATATATATATATATATATATATATAACTTAATAGGACTTAAAATTTTGAATGTTCTTTAAATTAAAACGTAATACTCTTGAACATCTTATGCATCCGAATACATAGGAGACCAAGTTATATGACAAAGTTACATTCTATTTTTTTTAATTATTTTTGGTGTTTAATTATTCTATTTTATTTTTAAAATCTTGAATTTAAACTTAAGAATTTGAAGCTACAATGTATTTTTCTTTTTACAATAATTCGTGTACAATGTACATTTAATTAATTTAATACTAAATAAATATTTTCTTTATTTATATACTCTCCCTCTCCTCGGACGGAGGGAGTATATTAAATAGCAATATTTAAGCCATGTATATTGATCCACGACTACAATATTATGTGATGTTTGGGCTCAGCCCAGCCCAACCTATCTGTTGCTTCCCTAAAATAATTGGGTTAGTCCAACAAATTAAAATAATGAATATAGTATCGCTAAAGCAGTATTTATATAAACTATGAGGTAGTAATAATATTTTTTCTTTCTCTTTTATTTGGAGTCTTCTGTAAATTTGGTTCACAATGCACTTTATTTTTATAAAATTATTTTTTAAAATATAAAAATTACGTTTAATAAGAATATAAAATCAAAACATATCAAAATTTTAAAATAATATTTTTATTCAAAAAAAAATTAGTCAATTTCTTTAAAGAGTAATTTTATATTAACTAAAAAGTAATCACTAAATTAAGGTACAAAAGTTTAAGGGTATGTTTGGTTGGAGGGTTTTGAGGTAGGGAATGAGAATGGAATGAAAAATAAGTGTTTGTTTGGTAGATTTGATAGTAGTATAATTAATTTGATTCCCCAAAACATGGAAATCCTCCATTCCTCCCAAAATTATCAACTATTACTTTGATTCCACATTGAAAGGTTAATAGAACCAGTTAATTAACTTTTAAATATTATAAAAATTTATTAAAAATTAAAAAAATATATTAAATGATAAATTTCTTTTAAAATATTAAAATTATATTAATATTAAAATTAATGATAAAAATTATTAATAAATTACATAAAATTTTAATTTTACCAAACAACATCAATATCTATGATAGTTATTCTCTACTATCAACCAAACAATATAATTATCAAAGACAAACTCATTACCATTCCCTACTACTATCACTATTATTCTCATTTCGATTCCTTTCATTATACCAAACCCTCTCTAAGTAATATTTTTCATTCAAAAAAGTAATACTCATTCATTTCTTTAAAAAATAATTTTTTATATAGTAAAGAGTAATGAATAAATGGAAAGCCATTTCACAATATATTTGGTACTTCATAATTACTTTTACTTTTGCACTGAATCCAATTCACCCTAAGTATACACGTTTTGAATAATGAATACTCCACAAGATGAAACCAAAACCAAACGTCTCAGTATGAAACCACATTAGATTGGTCCATTGCAACAAGCAAAAAATAATTTGAGAATAAGTCGAATATATTTTCATTCAGTATAAAATCAATGACGTTTAAAATTCATAAATTATTATTTATTTATTTTTAAATAAGTTGTTAATGACCTAAATATCTTTTAGTCCCTTAAGTTATTTAGTTTTACGAGCAGCCCAGTTTTCATGAGAATCATGGCCCATGTAAAATTGGGGTAGGTTAAAAATTAGTGCTCTGACCCTACAGCAATGAGTAGAATGCATGTCAAACTCTGAAAGCCCAGATTTATGTGCTTTTTCAATTTTCTTTCAATTTTAATTTATTTTGTAAATTATTGTAGTTTTTTATTTATTTTATCATTTTACTGAAAAAAATATTTCCCACAAATAAAAATTTTCCAAGTAGACTGTTTAAAACATCAACTAAATATTAGCAGACCTGAGCCCGTTTCATGAATACAAATAAAAAATAATACTCCACTTATTTTAATGAAAGTAACATTCGCTTAATAAAAAATAGTAATGGGTAGTAAACTATTTCTTAATAATAATGACAAGTCTCACAGAATACAAATAAAAAATAATACTCCACTTATTTTAATGAAAGTAACATTCGCTTAATAAAAAATAGTAATGGGTAGTAAACTATTTCTTAATAATAATGACAAGTCTCTTGTGAGACGAGTTATTTGTGAGACGGGTCAATCCATCACTAAAGTATGCTAATTGTATAGATAAAGTATGTTAAATAGTTATTAAAGTATGTTTTCTAAAGTATGCTGAATTATGTATTAAAGTATGATTTTAATGTGCTATAATACGATTTATTATTAACATACTTTAACTACAAATAAGTACACTTTATTGTATTTAATGTGCTATAATATGATTTATTATTAACATACTTTAACTATAAATAAGTACACTTTAATTTTCAATAAGCATACTTTAATGATTAGTCGGCTCGTCTCATATCCATCTTACAAATAACTCATCTCACAAGAAAGTCTCTCAAAAATAATTTATAGTATAAATATAAAATAATTATTTTTAAATAAAAATTATAACGTCTTTATTAAAAAGTGATAATTAATTATGAAATATTTTATTACTATAAAACAATTCTAAAATCGAGATTTAGTATTAAAAATTTTCTTTAAATTATCTAAATCTCATTTATTTCTACCCTGCTATAATCTCCAAAAGCAACTAAATTAACATTATTAGTTAAATTTATTAAATCCATCTCATTCTATATCTAACATTCTTATTTTTATTTTACCCAAAATAAACCATTTTTTACAATTTGAAATTTCTATGATAACAACTGTCAATTTCAAATTAATTATTTAACATATATTTATTTAAATTCATGAAATTTAGAAATCAATTAATTTAAAATTCATCAAAGCATGTGCTATGGATTTGAACGAGAATTCATATGTTATTTCAAATCTTTTAACCTAAGCACACCCTTAGAAAAATAACGAAAGAAAAAAAATTCAATTAATTAAGGAGTAATAACATTTTGGAAAAGGGTTATGTGAGACCATCTCACATGAGCCCTTACGTAAAACGGTTAGAAAGTGATAGCTTTTATAAAGGAAAATGATAGTAATAAATTAATAAAAAGTGACAGTGCTATTTCATGAGTAATTTATAGTATAAATAAAAAATAATAGTAACATTTTATATCGAAGTAATAATATTTTATAGGGAAAGTGATAATTTTAAAAAGTAAAAAATGATATCTCACCACCTACTCTAACATTTTATTAGTAATTTTTTATTTAAAAAATAATTTTTGTAAAAAATAGGATACCGGAGGAGCCTCTCTTTTCTAAAAAAATCAATAAAGAGAAATCAACCAAATATTGAAAAGAAACCAGAAGAAACAGAAGCGAAGACAAACAAGTATAGTACATACATGGATATGGTGGTTCATTTTGAAAAATCCCTGTGAAAAACACACACAACTACACGTATCTCTATATTCGAGCTTCTGCATCTGTCACAGCTGAGATAAGGGTCCCTTTCTTATATTATTCTCTCACCATTTTCTCTCTCTTCACACTGCACTCTATCTCCCTGCTCATCAACCTCATAAAACCTTGGAAAACACAGTCCTACTCATTCCTTGCTCAAGGTATTTAAATTTTGTTCTACCATTTTTCCGTTTTTGATCTAGAAACTAACTCATTAGCTATCAAACTGCCAAAGGGTGTTATCCCCCAATCTGATTTCGTAGTTTCTGGATGGATTCATTTCATTTGTGCAGTTTGGGGTTATAATTCGAAGCAAAGATTGAATCTTTTCACAAACTTCTTATTATGTTGTTGAAATTCGTATAGTTCTACTATTAAGCATTTCTTCGTATTTGTTTTTTTTTTCTAGTTTTAGTCAATTCCCACATAAAACGCCTGATTGATTAACAGTAAATTATTAGCCGAAAGTTTCTTCATCGATACTGTTCGTGAATAATTAAACAATCCTTATTATTTATGCATTTATTTCAGTCTAAGCATAGCATTCATAATTTATCTCTCTCTCTCTCTTCTGTTGGATACGCGTAGCCAAATTTAGGTAACATTAATTGAATTGATTTCACTTTTCTTCTTCGTCTTTATCTGAGTGTGGGTCCGTAGAATACGACTGTAATTTGTAAAGAATTGGGCCCTATTATCATGTGATTTGTAAAGGGTTACTGACATATTGTTTGTGTCCCCATTATATCTGATCTTTTATGGACTAGTTTTCAAAGGTATTAAAGTAACTCCATTATTGCTTTACTTTACTGCATCTTCTTTACTCAAATGTTACTCTCACTGAGGAAGTTCCTGTAGTTTCACATCTGGATTGACCTCTCTGACCTGCAGATTTTGATGTTCTCTCTCTTATAATCAATTCTTTGTTTGGACTGGTTGTTGTTGCTTCATTTGATGCTCTATTTGATTTTTTTTATTTTTTGGGCATATTTCTTTAATTGAGAGCTTGTATGATACTTAATGTAATCTGGAGTGTCTGCAAATTTTGATTAAAATGGAGATTCTTTAGACTTATTTTCAAAGCTTTACTGGGATTTTTCTCTTATCGTACTCTGTTCATTTTAATTTTACTTATTGTAACTCTCACTCTTTTTATCTATCTGCGCATTATAGATTTCACATTGTTTCCTTTAATCTCCGGTATCACTAATTGTACATGAATCTTTTTTCTTCGAACATTTTGGTTAATCTGATGCACTAATATTCAATTAATCTTGTGTGTGGACAGATTATAGAGAGTAACCTAAGACCATGATACAGAAAGATGGAAAACCTAATCAACCGGAAAGTAAAAATTCTTGGTCGGTTTCTTCAGTGCTAATGGTTTTTGTGCTGTGTGGATTATCTTTCTATCTTGGTGGGATACTGTGTTCAGAAAAAGAGGTATATGGAGCTCAGGATATGAGTAAAGTGGCTGAAACTTCTGTTGGAATTTCTTCGGTGCCACTCGGAATCAAAGCTATAACTTTTCCTGAATGTAGCTTAGATTTTCAGGATTACACTCCATGTACTGATCCGAAGGTGATCTTCTTATACTCCATCTCTTTAATGAGGGGTTTTTATTCGTATTCGAATTTCGAAAGCAATTTATGCAAATGATGTTGTGCTAATGTTGTAGAGGTGGAAGAAATACGGTTACCATCGGCTTGCTTTTCTGGAGCGCCATTGCCCTCCTGTATTTGAAAAGAAGGAATGCTTGATTCCACCACCTGATGGATATAAAGTGCCGATTAGATGGCCGAAGAGCAGGGATGAATGTTGGTACAGGTAAATAAGCATGCCCTGGTAAAGAAGTTTGGATTTTGAAGTGTTGTAAATTTGTGACAATTATTAGTCACAATCTAATCATCCCTTCAATGGTTGGATCGTCTCAGAAATGTACCTTACGATTGGATTAATAAACAAAAATCGGATCAGCATTGGCTGAAGAAAGAAGGGGAAAAGTTCCTCTTCCCTGGTGGTGGCACTATGTTCCCCAATGGTGTTAGTCAGTATGTTGATATGATGCAAGAGTTACTTCCAGGAATGAAAAACGGGACTATTCGCACTGCCATTGATACTGGATGTGGGGTGAGTTCTCATTTATTATAAATGTGGCACTTCTGCTGTTTGGTTGTGCTAAAATTAACCATATGCTACTTCTTGGTTGCCTTATTTACGTATCGATTTGCTTAGGTTGCTAGCTGGGGAGGTGATTTACTAGATCGTGAAATTCTAACGGTGTCTCTTGCTCCAAGAGATAATCATCAGGCTCAGGTTCAATTTGCTTTAGAACGTGGGATCCCTGCGATGTTGGGAGTCATCTCGACACAGCGACTTCCTTTTCCTTCAAACTCCTTTGACTTGGCACATTGTTCCAGATGCCTTATTCCATGGACTGAATTCGGTCAGAACTTAAAAACTCTTGAGTAAAAAGAAGTCTATTGTGTTGATTTAGTATTTTATTGAAGTCCTTAAAATAGGTTATTTTATTTTCTTTTCAATATATAATACTTGCATAGAATTGCCTTCTTACCTATTCTTACAGCAAGTGCTGTTTTTGCATGACTAAATTTTTGCAAGTTCTCTCATGTTAGACATTAACATGATGAGTTTAAATAATGATTGTAGAATGACCACCTTATGTTTTCTTATCTTGCTCGAAAGATTAGAATGAAACTTCTTAGTTCTTATGGTGTCTCTGTAATCTTGATTTGTATATTACATAGAGACAGTTCCTGGATATGTAATATAATGTGCAGTCTACTTTTTAGTGTAAACCATTACTTTTATCATTATCTTCAGGTGGCATTTTCCTATTAGAGATAAATCGTATTCTCCGGCCTGGAGGTTTCTGGGTACTTTCTGGACCCCCTGTGAATTACAAACGTCGATGGCGGGGATGGAATACAACAATTGATGAACAGCGGGCAAATTATGAAAGATTACAAGAGTTTCTAACATCCATGTGTTTCAAATTGTACAACCAGAAAGGCGACATTGCTGTTTGGCAGAAACTATCAGATAGTAGCTGCTACAAGAAGCTCGACAAGCCAGATAGTTACCTCCCCAAGTGTGATGATGGTACTGAACCTGATGCAGCCTGGTACACTCCGATGAGGCCTTGTCTTGAAGTACCCGATCCAAAGTACAAAAACATAGAGTTAAGCTCGTTAGCCAGATGGCCTGAACGATTGCATACTGTTCCAGAGCGTGTTGCTGATGTTCGTGGTGGCAATCGTAAAACTTTCAAGAATGATGACAGTAAATGGAAATCAAGGGTAAAGCACTATAGGAAGCTGCTCCCTGCAATAGGAACCGAGAAGATAAGAAATGTCATGGATATGAACACTGTGTATGGAGGTTTTGCTGCTGCTTTGATTGATTATCCCCTATGGGTCATGAATGTCGTTTCCTCGTACTCTCCAAATACGCTAGCTGTGGTGTACGACCGGGGCCTCATAGGGACCTATCACGACTGGTAAACTCATTCTCAAAATGCAACTCAATTAAAGTCGTGTTGCTCTCTGACTAAAAAATGATGTTGATTGTCCATCTTCTTTAGGTGTGAAGCTTTCTCCACATATCCACGAACCTACGACCTTCTTCATCTGGATGGTCTTTTCACTGCAGAGAGCCACAGGTAAAAACACTCCATAATACGTACGTTTTCAAATTGCTGCAGAATCAAGCATAGATTCATGAGCCATGTATAGTTTGTTAGCTTATGTTAAAGATTATGTTCATGTGCAGGTGTGAAATGAAGTATGTCGTGCTGGAGATGGATCGTGTTCTCCGACCAAACGGGTATGCTATAATCCGGGAATCAAACTACTTCATTGACGCTGTAGATAGAATAGCTAAAGGGGTGAGATGGAATTGTCGAAAGGAAGAGACCGAAAAAGGCGTCGAAAAGGAGAGGATTTTGATTTGCCAGAAGAAACTGTGGTATTTGAAAGCAAACTCAAGGTGATGGTAGAAAATAACGTGTGTTAGGGGGATGAATTTTCGAGTATAGTTTAGAGATATTTGGTTAAGAGGGCAAAGAATAGGGGTTGTATACAACTCCAGAATTATTTTGGGCCTATATATGAACCAGATCGTTTCGCATTTCATTTGCCATTATACAGGAAATTGTTTTATGGGCAAATTATACTTCCCTTTATGGGAATAAAATTTTCATTCTTACCTCACTTTTTTTTTATCTCATTACACCCTTCGTCTTAAAAATTTTTTTAGTAAAAGTTACAAAAATAAATAATTTCTCATACATCATATTTTAAAAAAATATCATATTTTAAAAAAATATCGCTCTCAATATTAATTTACTTTATTATTATTATTTAAAATACAACTTTTATCTTCAAAATTCAATAATGTTAAAAGCTTCTCCGCACGGATGGAGTAGTAAGTTTTAAAGGAAAAGTGATGTTTTTCTTTAAAGGGAGTAGTATACTTTTTCTTAAACATAATATTTAAAGGATATTTTATTATTACTATTAGAAGAACATAATTATCTGAGAATCTTAGGTCATCTCTGGTGTGGTTTCTATCTTACACACATTCAACATAAAAATGCAATTAATTCGAAAGTTTATTTCTAGTAATTTATTACTTTTTAAAAATAAAATATACAGTTAGTTGTTAGTATAGTTAGTTGTTATCTTCATACACCTTTATTCTCTCAAGCCTCCTTATATCGAACCCAGGTCGGTCACTCACTTGTGTGAGGAGCCCGTGGCCAAGTGGGCTAATCCACTTAGTTCACACATTATTTAATATAATATACACATACACATAATTAAACCAAAGAAAAAAGAATTTAAAAATAAAAGAAAAAAATGCAACATAATAATACTTTAACAGCTGAAAATCCAATTGATACAGTTCCCCCCCCCCCCCCCCCCCTCCCCTCATTTTGCAGTAGGAAATAAAGCACTAATAAAGGAGAAAAGCGTGCAGCAATTTCATTGGGAGCATTGCTGAAGATGGTCTGAAATCAAATACTAGTATTATGATTTATAAAATGTAACAAACGTTTAGAAAATATTACGAGGCTAGAGTCTTTCATAAACAAGATTCTGGTTCAAATTGAAAATTATACTCTTGATTTTTTTTAGAAAAAAGATTTTTTTTTTAAAATAAACATTATTATCCTCCATATTTAGATTCTTGCGATGAAAAAAATAATGTCTTTATTAATTACTATTACTATTCTTTAGCATAAAATATAATAACCTTGAATACCGGGTGATCTGGATATATAGAAAACTATTTCTATTATTAAAAAAAACTCATTATTAATTTTTGGATTGGCAAATTTGCTCTTTAAAATTTGGAAGTCTCATGTGAGTTTTGTTTCATGTAAACTATCTTAAATGATAAAAATAATTATATCTTTAAATATTCTAAATTTTAAGTTTAAACATTAAACTTAGGGCGATACTTGCGTGGGACTGTTATATGATATTGGTTTTATGTTTTTTTTAATTATAATCAACTTTTATTAAAGATATTATCACTTTTTATTAAAAATTTTATCACTTTTTTATATAACAATTGTTCATGGAATAATTGATTGTACCATTATCACTTTTCATTAACTCGAATATCATTTTTTTAATAAAATATTATCATTTTTTTATTTCTCCCGAAAATCTTCCCACGAGATGATCTAACACAAGTATTTGTCTAAACTTTAAAAGAATGTTTGATTAATTAAAATTATTAGACGAGTTAATAAAGTTAAAAAATATCATAAACAAGGAATAAATTAAACATTGTTTTAATTTTTTATTAGTTCATGAGATATGATAACTCGTATATTCCATTAATTTTAATACATTGGGCCCTTTAATAGCATATATTTGCAACACAAATTTAAAAACTCACTAATATGCAAATGATACTATATTCCGCAAGTATACTAGACATATGTAACAAGCAGATAGATAAGGTATCGAATCTACATTGAATGAATAAAAATCTAATTAATTAAATACTTGTCCAAGAATAAGGAAAATATCAGGATGTTTGATTAAATACTTGTCCAAGAATAAGGAAAATATCAGAATGTTTGAGAATTAAATAAACAGTAAATAAAATAATAAATATGAAATGACTGGACTCAACAGATGCCGAATATGAATTGGATAAAATTAAGAATAATAAAAATAATTCTAGGTATTACACTTTCATTTGGTTCGTCATGCAGTGAATGGAACTTCTTAATTCAATTCAAGAATAATTTCCTAAAGCAATCTGTAATTTATGTAATTAATTCTTTCGAATATAATCACAAGTAGATCAATCAATAAATATAACAGTAATGTAAATATCACATCAATTAACTCCCAACAGATTTATCGGATTGAATTCTCTCACACCTTTTGTCCCACAGTAACGATACAACTACTAGATGTGTTATATGTGTAAAGTGATCAATATTAACCCTCAACTTTCGTTTCTTGGTTTAATAAATAGATATGAGTAATTGGTCGCGAATCAATTAATCATGCAGAAAAATCACACATATAAAAGAAATAAAGTTCTTGAATTAAATAAAGGATTCACACACCAAAACAATCCAAAACCAACCTACTCGTGCAATCCTAGAAATTGGAAGTTTAAGCTTCCATAAAGAAAATAAAGAAATAAAATAAATCTAAATTCAACATGAAATTAAATAAACTAATAAAACCCGGATGAAGGAATAAGCATCATCTCGTCCCTATACTTCCATCTTCGTGACTCCACGACGTTCTTCGGATGCAGACTGACTCTGTGGATGAATGTGTGAATGACTTGATGAATTAATCGATTATCTCTATTTTCTGATTTAATTGGGTATTTATAGGAGTAGAAATCCCGTGGAACAGTGGATTAATGGGCCTGGGCTTGGAGAATAACTTTGGAGAATATAAAATTCTAGTATCAAAAGAAATCACTTGACTCGACCAAACGAAGTGTGATTTAGTCGAACGATCAGTGTTAGATTGAGTGGAAACTATCGGCATTGAATTCTGTTTTTGACTCGCCCCAATAAAATGATGATTCTCCCAAACTGGCTTCTGTTAGACCAAATGAAACGCTGGTTCGCCCAGACGAAGCCTTGGTTTGATCGAGTTACTTCATCAACTCACCCAAACAAGCAATTAGCCATCTCAACACCTACTGCATATCATATTGGCCCCATTGCTTCATTAATTCCATATCTCCATGGTTTCCTAACTTCATCAATTCTTCTTCTTCAACTAAAATCCTTATTTTATTCTTCAATTAGGCCTAAAATCTGCAATAACTTCCAAATACCCGTGAAGTTCTAATATTTAACTGTTAAGCATGTAGCTAGCCAGATTTGATCCCTCACTAATGGTTGATTAATGTGGGTGTTAAGGAGTAGTTAGAAGATTATCCGTACTAAGCTAACATAACATGTAGAAGAGAGACGATTGCCCCCAGACAGTTATGTGCCTTTATTTGGGGTGAATGTTCGTTGTTATTGCCATGGGTTATTTTCATATTTATATTGTATAACCTGACGTCATCCGTATCCGAATAAATCGTTAGGTCACATCATGTATAGTGCGGACATTGAATACATTAGCCTCACGTGACTATTTTTAGGATCCAAACGCAGATATCCCCTATACAGACATCTTAGGGGATATCTGTGTAGCTTCCTAGCAAGGAGGAGCAAGTGGCCGAGTCGTCCTACCCTAAAGAGTGGATCAGACGCGCCCTACGGCTTCTGTAATTGGGGCCTTTGGGCCAGGTTTATGCTTTTATTGGGCTTCAGGGCTGGCGGCCCAGTTGCTGTTTTAGAAAGGTGAGGGCCCAATATCCTGGGCCCTACTATATTAGCCCCCATGTTTCGTCTTTACGAGCGTGTGGCGAGTGGAGGCAGAAACTTCTCAATAAGCGTGTGTGCCCTAATTTTTTGAATTTCAAACCCTCAAAATGACGTTTTGATGCCCAGAGATTCTGAGGCGATGTTTTGAGATCTCAGGTTGCCTATCCGATGTACCTTTTCATCATTAGGTTGTCTGGAGAAGCGTTCTGCATTAACTACTCTTCTGTCAACGATGGCACTGATTGGGGAGACGTATTATAAAAGGGTGTCTCCTCCTACTGTAGTCCTCACATCTCTCTTACTATTTTAGCTTCGATTTGTTACCCTCTATCAATTCTCCTTCTCCAGTTATCAAAACTCCCTTCATGAATCCAAACGACCGTTCCGTAGGCCGGTCGGACCCGAGACGGTGGCGAGTGGTGGAGATGGGGTATTTGCTGGATGAGACTGAGGTATCTTCGCCATTGGCGGCGGTTGCCAAGATGGTCGATGTTTCGTCCGAGACCTTTTCCGTATTGGCGAGTTGCTCATTGAATCTCTTCATGAAATCCTTTAGGGACTCCTTCGGTCCTTGTCGAAGGCAAGCCAACTTCTATTTCGGGTCCTTCCCCTGTCCTAAATATGCGAAATGGGATGAGAAGACCACAGCGAGTTGTGCCCACGAGTCAACCAAGTTAATAAAAAGGGATTCGAACCATGAGTGTGCCTTATCTCCTAACATTAGGGGAACATCTTGCACCGGTCTTCCTTTGAACTTCCCTGTGCCAACATCCAACCAACATATTTATTGAGGTGCGTGATCAAACTGGAATCGCTGATGTATTGGGGATCTGGGGATCCTAATCTTTTTTATAGTGGCAGCCGTAATGATCCGATGGGTGAACGGGGTTCTTCCCGACTCTGGGTCAGGAATGTTATGGAGTCCAGCTTCGTTCTTTCTCTTCATCTCGTTGAGTCATTTCCTCAGCGCGTTTATTTCCAAATCGTGTTGTCGTTTGAGCCTGACTATGGGATTGACGCCCGTGCTCTCTCCCATTTGTTCGTGTCGAGACTTGACCGGATCTGGACCTAGTCGGTCTTTGGCGCTTACGCGTCCAACAATGTGTGTGGGGGACTTACTAGTGACCGAGTTAGCGCGGGATGCGATCTTTCTCTACTCGCGTCCTTCATCTACTACTTTATGGGCCTTTCGTGGCTCCTTTTGTGTGTTCTTTGGTCCCATTCGTTCATGCACCGACCTTTTGGGCGTGGTCCGCTCACGTTGTCGCTCGCTTTTTGGTCCTGCCGCTCGCTTTCCTTTTATTTGTTTGAGGAGGTCAAAATACTTCTGGCGGAAGTCAGTTTGTGGGTCGTCTTATTTCGGACTTGCGTTCTGTGGTGGAACCTCTTTTTCTACAATCCGAGGAGGATTCGGATCTTCCTGCTGATGCCGATTGATAGATGCATCAACTTTACTAGGAGTCGCTTTCTCTCGGTCGTTTGTCATTTCTAGGCACAGTTGGGGCCCTTCCTTTAGCACCAAATGTAGCTAGCCAGATTTGATCCCTCACTAATGGTGGATTAATGTGGCTGTTAGGGAGTAGTTAGGGGATTATCAGTACTAAGCTAACATAGCATGCAGAAGAGAGATGATTGCCCCCAGGCAGTTATGTGCCTTTATTTGGGGATGAATGTTCGTTGTTATTGCCATGGATTCCCATATTTATATTGTATAACCTGACGTCATCAGTATTCGGATAAATAGTTAGGTCACATCATGTACAATGTGGGCATTAAATACATTATCCTCACGTGACTATTTTTAGGATCTAAACGCATATATCTCCTATGCAGATATCTTAGGGATATCTGCGTAGCTTCCTAGCAAGGAGGAACAAGTGGTCGAGTCGTCCTACCCTAGAGAGTGGATCAGACGTGCCCTACGACTTCTGTAATTGGGGCCTTTGGGCCAGGTTTATGCTTTTATTGTGATTCAGGGTTGGCGGCCCAATTGCTGTCTTAGGGGGGTGAAGGCCCAATATCCTGGGCCCTACTATAAAACATATAACTCCACACAATAAATGAAATCTTGCAATAGTCAACTATGGAACGGCCTATATAAACACGTAAAATCCGTGTTTATCACCCTTAGTTTCAACTAACGAGCTTAATGAAGCTCATTTAAGTTTAACTACTGAATAATTTCTCTAATTTTTATTAAATTTTTAAGACACATGAATTATTATTAATTCAATATATAAACTAAACACTTATGCTATATTAATAAATAAATTATTATTATTTTTTTTTAAAAACAATAATAAATAAATTATTAGGATTTATATAATTAATAAATTCAGTGTGTTTACATAATTATTAGAATTCACAAACAAAATTTTAAAATATTGTTTGAGATAAATAACACTCCAAAAATTTTTTAATTCAACGAGTATTTATTTATTTAATTTAATATAAGTATAACCAAACAAGTATATTTAGTCAAAGGAATCCAATTTTCATGCAACTTAAATCCTTGTAGTATATACTATTAATATTTAGGTTGATAAACTCAACAGGCAACAAGCTTTAATTGCATTCAATTAAATATTAAAATGACAACCAAAAATACATGTGAAAAACGGTGGCTGAGGAGTCTATGGACATGCAAAAATCAACGAATTTATGCTAAAATTTTGTGGTCGTCCAATAAGGCGCCGCCCCTTCCATTATACACAGGTGGGATGGGACCATCCAAGCCAATTGGTTGGGTTCCAACTTCCAACAATTATTCAAAATTATTCGCATACATTTGCCTCATACATCTCATGTTATGAGATTGGTAGGAAACTATAATAATTAATAAAAAGTAAATTTGAATTAATGAAAATTGATAATAAAAATAAAGAATAAGTCTATTTTAAATTGAGTTTAAATTATAAATATGTGTAAATTCTATGATTTTCCTTAATTTAAATACCCTAGCAATACATAAGCTATATGAGATTGGAAAAGAATCAAAGAGTTTACACTGTAAATAGGGGTGTGAACGGATATTATATTTAACCGAAACCGCACCGAATTAATCCCAAACCGAAAAAACCCTTGACTTTTTCAGAACCGATCCGAACCGATTTTTTGTTTGGTACGGACTTGGATATTTCCCGCCGTTGGCTTTTTGACTTTTCAGAACCGATCCGAATCAATTTTTTGTTTGGTACGGACTTGGATATTTCCCGTACCGAATATTGGATATAACCGAATCGAACAGTACCGAAAAACCGAATTTAAATTATGCATTAAATTATATATAATATATTTATCATATTATTTATAGTTTATACTTTATATGTCATGAATTAATTAATTTTACTCTACTAATTATAATGTAATCACATTTAATAAATTAAAATTAGTTATAATATAATTACAAATAATAATTTAAGGGTTCGTTCAATAGGTGAGATGAGATAAGAGTGTATATATAAGAAATGAGATTTAGATGAAGATAAGAATTGATAATATGAATAATGGAGATTGTTTGATAAGTTGTATAAAAATTGAGATAATAAAAATTTGAAATGTTTGGTAGAAGATTAAAGTATTATATAAATAATAAAATTACATTTATACCCTTAAGTTATATTTTAATTACAAAAATAATAATTTACACATCCAAATCGTGGATCAAATCACAATTCATCTGACTAAAACATCAGAGAACGAGTGGGAGGAGTAAACATGGCATTTCTACTATATTTTCCCCAATTTCCAGTTTCATTGCACTGCGTGGTAATAACCATCCAAGGAAAGAGTATTCGTGGAACATTCATAATTGGTTCTACAATGAATTTCAAGATAAAAAGAAAATGATGTGACAGTTGTTGCAATAGCAGAAGCATATGCAGATAGTGTTCCCAGCGTCTTCCTTGCACCACCGCTCAGGCTGACTCCTCGGCACGATTTCGGCGTTGGCCCAACACAAGTCTTGGCCTTGGTGTAAAAAATATAGGTTTTTGTCCTCCTTCCGAGATCTCTGCAAAGAGAAGGAATCTGATTTAGAGCTTATAATTTCGAATTTTGTTTGAGAGATTAGATGGCAGGTAGAGTTCTACTTGAAAGATTAGATTGCAGTTGCAGGTAGAGAGGAAGGGGAAATGCAACAGTCCTAGGGCGATGCTTTTGGGGGAATGAAATTAGGGTTTTCTAGTGAGATAAAAATCTAAAATGAGAAAGAGGGGTTTTTTTGGTAATTGTCTCTCATTGTATGGAGTAACTTTAGAATCTGTAATCTTAATTTTTGGCGATATAAAGAATGAAGGTTGAACAGTGTATTGCACCGGGCTTTAACATTTTTACCGGGCCCCCACGTATTTATTAATGTCCTACCAAACTACATAAGAAGTCTTATATCATGCATGTAAAGTCCATAATATGGGCTACCAAACAAGCCGTAAAAATATATCTATTATTCTAAATATTTATTTATTATTGTATATTAGAAAATATATATTTTATAAAGTAAAATAAATTTCTAAAAAAAAGGGAATAAATAAAATAACATGTTCAAAGTTAAATTATTATTTCAGAGAATATAATGAATAAAGTAAATAGTATCTCTAAAGTCTAAATTGTAAGCTTAATAAATAATTATTATATTTTATATTTATTTAATGAAGATAAAATGCAAAAATTAAATGATAATTCATATTTGTGTTAGATAGACTTTAATTGAAATACACTTTAAATTTTAATTTAAAGGTTTAAAAAAAATCTTAAATTATTATTTTTTTTATTTTAGTACTATTATTTTTTAGGGCAACACATGAGTTCGTTTATGTAAAACAGTTTTACACTTTTTAAATAATTATCAAATTTTATTAAATATATTATCACTTTTTATTAAAAGTTTATAATTCTTTATTTATAATATGAATTGTTTATGAAAAATTTAGTTTTTTTTATTTAATTGATATTTTTCTAAATATTTATAGGTGCAAAACCCCGTTTTTCAAGAGAAATTCGATCTGATCCATTCAGCATCGTCAAAATCTGTTTTCCCGAAAATCCGTTTCGAAGCGAACCGAATTTCGGTACGGATTCAATATCGATTTTTTTTTTACGGATTCAATATTGGATTATTATTTTTTTAAAAATCCGATCCGAATTTCGGTACTGATTTTTTAAAAATCCGTACCGAATCCCGATCCGCACACCCCTAACTGTAAACCCGATTTATATAAGTATTTGTGAAATTATAATACTTAAATAAAAATGATAATCAAGACTGTTTTATTTTTATTTAGTTACTAGTTTTTATTAAAGGTATTACTCCCTTCACGTTTACTGTAGATACAGAATTTAAAAAAAATCACTTTTTAACTTACTTTTGAGGATAATATAATTTTGGGTAATAAATACGTGATAAAGTGCGTGAAGTTGAAGCTACGGAGGGAGTATCATTTTCATTAAAATTATTGACACATGATGTCTTGTGACACTTTAATGTAACATATCCTATAACATCTCTTTATAGAATGACACGTGGCGGGGTGGAGAAATTCAATCCATTGTCCATAGGGTTTATTGGTTCACTTATTAGAGTATAGATTTCTCTCTTCTATCCCACGTGCCACTCATCCAGCGTTGTTCATGAAATATATTTATTGCACCACCATTATTTTTCATTAATTTGAGTATCACTTTTTATTCGTTTTACAATTTTTTTCGTAAGACGATTTCACACAAAATTTTCAAAACAAAATTTTGGCAAAAAATAAAATAAAATAATAATAATAAGAGCTACACTAGTTTGAGAGTGTTTTATAGTACCCGATTCAATATATATATATATATATATATATATATATATATATATATATATATATATATATATATATATATATATATATATATATTTATTTATTTTATTTTTTTTACAAATTTATGAAGTCTTCTCAGAATCCGATTCATCATGCATTTTGTTTTTACAAATTTACTCTTAGTATTATTTTTCATAAAAGTTTTCTCATAAAATTATTTACTCATCATGCATTCTAAACTATATTGTGCTACTATTACTTTTTCATAAATTTAAATATTATTTTTTATTTAAATATTATTACTTCTAATTACTCGTACAAAAGTCTTTTTATAAAACGGTATTCCACAAGTACGTGTGATTTTTTATTGGTCAATATAATAATAATAAGATAAAAGTATAGTATTCAAGTTTAAATAAATATATATTTCAAAATTTTCATACTTAATATAAATTAATTAGGTATATACAAATATTAAAGTAAATATTTATATTAATTTTAAATAATAATATAAATAAAAATTTAATTAATATAATTGATAGAATTTGAAAAAATTGGTATTTCCTTTTTTTTTTTTTAAATAAACCTTATAAACTGACAAATAAAAAAAATGATGAACTTGATGGAGAATAGTATTTTCTCACCAACAAAATATTGTTACAACGAACCGTTTATACTTTCTACTCTAAAAAAATACTATGAAACAAAAATTAAATTAATAATCTAGTCTAGTAAATAAATTTACGAGGTTTGATTGGTTTTTTTACCCCTTATTTTAAAACTCTATAATAGTGTTACGTTACCTAAGCAACCGCAAGTGAGAGAATTTGGTAATGAAAACTTGAATCCCAATCCAAACAAAATCCTATAATTAAGGAAACTACAAATTCATTCAAAATTAGCGAGTTTTGTTCTTGATTCTTCCATAATTACAAGCAGAAGGAAAGGAAATACGATTCTCCTCCCGCGTGGGGAAATTCGATATTTAACCTTTTTCTTGCACACATAGATCAGGTTCGAATCAATCCCTTTTTTTACCATCATATATATATATACGCGGGTGTGTATTTATTCTCTCATCATTACTTCATTACCTATCGATAATTAGCAACATCGTCATCTTACATAGGGGGCGGTGTTTTCCAAAACCCAAGAAAATATCGCACTAGTCAATTAGGTGAGAGAGAGAAGGCATCTCCGGTCCTCTTCCGTGGGTAATGCCGTTTTCCCTTCAGGTATATTCTTTTCCCTAGTATCTATTTTTATGTGATATCTACGTCTTTCGTTTTCTTGGAGGAATTTTAGTGAGATGTGGGTGGATCTGGTTTGTGTTTATCATTCCTTTTGATGTAAAATAATCTGCAGAGGGGTTTTCCGATTTAATTCATACTCATCTAGGTCGATGTTTAATTTTGCTGTTGGATTGATTTATTTCTAGTTATTTCATAGTTTGGTGATTTGTTCTCTTTGCCTCTTTTGTTTCGGATTTTTTTTTTGGTTGAATGGATTTTGGATTGGAATTAGGATGAGGGTTTATATTGGTGGATAGTTTTGGAGCCGAAAATAGGGTTCTTTTGAGTTATATGACAATTGAGAATGTTTTAAAGTGAGATATATCAATACATTGGAAATTTTGAGTTATCTAACATGCATAGCTGTTGTTAGATCTGAAATTGTGGTTGAAGTTTGATATGATGTTGTCATCTACTTTTTCAGAATGGTATTTGTATTGCTTCCTTAGGTTAGTAATGACTAATGTTATTAGTGTGGTGAGGGATCTGATGGTTGAAAGTTATTATCTGATTATGATAGTAATAGTTATTGTTATTATGAAAAATAGTCTTACGCATAATAATTTGTCTTATTCATCTATTTGTTATGTTGTATTATTGTGTGCTTTGTAAGTAACTTGCCCCCCGTAGTCTGTAGGTAAAATTTCTCTTGTTCTTGTCTTGTGGAGTCTCTTACTGCTTTATCCTTTTCCCTATGCTACCAGGTTCTGTTAATTCACGCGACAAAGGAATTAATTTTACCTAGGATATGGCGCAAGTTTGCCTGTGGTCAGATTGCTATCAGTTCCGGGTTTTCAAGTTCCAGGAACGTCTTGACTGGCAATTTCTCATCCTTGGAGATTCTCTTCCTGTTTTCTTTGTCAATTGCACTTAGTCAACAACTTTTGTTAAATGATCAGTACATCTGGCAAAAGTACAATTCTCTTGAAATAGATGTTGGGTCTTCTCTAGTGCACTTTTAAAAAGAGAATTGCTCACGTCAATATATAGTGAACGCTGGCTATGCCGTCAATCCAGTTACACTATCAATCATCTTGTGCAATTCTGACGTTGCAACATCCATTTGAGATCTTTTGAATAACCATTTTGTGAGGTAATTTTGTTTCTGTATTCTGATGGTTTTTTATTTTTGAGCTCTTTAGATTATCGAACAACTTGATCTGTGATTTATATCTTTGTTGATACCAGGGTCAAAATTAGCTGGACTTGGAAGGAAGTTCATTTTGCTGATAAGTGTTAGATAGATTGTCACATGGCATACGGCGTGCAGTGTTTCCAGTCAGTTCTTTTTAGTTCTTTCATTAGAGAAGGTCGCATTTTTAGTTAAATAAGTGGTGGCTGAGTGATAGCGGCAAGAATTGGTTAACCGAAGATATGTATCAGGTTCAGACTGAGTTGATCACTTGATTGTAAAGCATGGAATCATTAGTTTACCTTGCCTTAGGACAATAGTTGTAGGCTAGTGCTTGCTAGCCTTAAGTTGTTCTACGATTTTGTGACTTCACTGCCGGTCCTCATCTCTTATGTTTATACTTAAAAAATAAGCCGTGAACCATGCTCATCATATCCCGTTGGTGTTTCTCAAACTGAAGTAAAGCTAAAGAACTGGTGGTGGATTTTTCTGATATTCACAAGGGCGTCCAGTAATTATCATTTTCAGTACATTAAAGCAGTTCAACTTTTACCTTGTACACAGTTAGAAACGCAAGAATGGAAAGGTACGGATTTTGCAATCTTACTTCTGCAACTATTGTCATTTCCTTGTCCAATTGATTTTATTATCTTAATGGCCTATGCAGGTACACAATCATTAAGGAAGTTGGTAATGGTACATTTGGGAGTGTCTGGAGAGCATTAAATAAGCAGTCTGGTGAAGTGGTAGGAACCATCTTTGCATTTATAATTTTTCATCAATGATTGTCATTTTCCATTTGACATGTAGAACCTCTTAAAATTTGAAACTATCTAATGGTTTCAAATCAATTTTGGGTACAGGTTGCTATAAAAAAAATGAAGAGGAAATACTATTCATGGGAAGAATGTATAAATCTGAGAGAAGTCAAGGTAATATATTTTTACTTTTGTGGTTGACGTTTAATCATTAGTTTTCATGTTTAGTAAATGACGAAATTCTTTTTGGCAGTCACTGAGGAAAATGAACCATCCAAACATTGTAAAGCTAAAGGAAGTGATTAGGGAAAATGATGTTTTGTACTTTGTCTTTGAATATATGGTATGCATTACCCATCTTAGTTTTCTCTCCTTCATTTGAGTCTTAATTTACTATAACTTCATATTTTGAGATGCCTTTTCAGGAGTTTAATCTATACCAGCTTATGAAGGACAGACTAAAACTTTTTTCTGAAGTTCAAGTGAGAAACTGGTGTTTCCAAATATTTCAAGGTCTGGCTTATATACACCAGCATGGATATTTCCATCGTGACCTCAAACCAGGTAATTATTACCCTGGGTACATACAATTTTAATGATGATTCTGAATATGTTTATACGTCTCTTGCATGTTATTTATTACCTCAGGATTGAGCATATGGTACAATTTAGACTTTCACCAATTCTATCTCTATCATTGATTTTACAGTCTTTTCTTAGTATTTGGTCATGTTCCAAATGCTTGGCTTAGTTCCCCTTTAGTCTCTTTGCTATTTAACCTGATTCTGACTTTTATTGTAAATTATATTTATTATTATCAAAAAATCATATTACTAGTCATTTCATGTGCTTCCAGTTGCATGCGTGCCTGGATTTTTAATATTGGTTGTTGTGTATGTGCTTTTCATTTCCAAATTTATTTGTTTTGGTGCTACTCAAGTTCTGCATATCTGCTCAATTGTTTAGTTAACATCTTGTCAGAATGTCTTTTGCATTTATATTCTTGTTGCTTTTCATAGAGAACTTGCTAGTATCAAAGGATATTGTAAAAGTCGCTGATTTTGGTCTTGCTCGAGAGATCAATTCTAAGCCTCCATTCACTGAATATGTCTCAACTCGCTGGTGAGTTTAAATATCTCTCTTTTTTTTAATTCGACTCTTGATAGATTTGGGGATACTTAATGCTTTCTGATGCAGGTATCGAGCCCCCGAAGTTCTGCTCCAGTCACCATTATATGGTCCTCCAGTTGGTGAGTAGATTTGACTGTATAAGCCCGTATTTATATTTTCTTGGCTTCTTTCCCCAGAGATAATAATATTTTCTTCTTTCAGACATGTGGGCGATGGGTGCTATAATGGCTGAGTTATTTACATTGTGTCCACTATTTCCGGGTTCAAGGTATACAACTCTCCTTGATGGGAGTCTTTGCCTGCTTATGTAATTGGATTTTATTGGAAGGTCATATTGCCTGATCATATTGTATTTCCCTGTGTGATTGTTCATTTTTAGTTCTCTTCATTCCCTTTAATAACGTTGATGTTAATTCTCATCCTCCTTATTTTGGTGCAGTGAGGCGGATGAAATTCTCAAGATATGCAGTGTTATTGGGAGCCCAACAAAGAGTGAATGGGCTGATGGGCTTAATCTTGCTAGTGCTATTAATTTCCAGTTCCCTCAAGTGAGTTCTAATTTCCCCAGGTCTTCTGAAAAATACGTTGTCAATATTGCATTTCCATGTTCTTTTATTAAGTGTGACTTTTGAACTGGTGGTTTATTTCTCATTCATGCTGATTTATATGAATGAAAATTATTAACCTGATATGCAAACAAGGCAGTCTTCAAATCTTTGTTGTCCCCCTTCTTAAAGTGGGGTTAGTTTTGTCTTGTATGGAGCTTTTATATTTACACTTTCTGATGACCATAAATCCTAACCTTCTATTTTTAGTTATTTCTGTTTGATGAGCAGTTGTTTCTTTTTTGTAATCATATATTTTCATAGCTTTTTTTCCCCTTCTATACGTGTGTTTATATCATTATTACATTGCAGGTTGCTGGGGTACATCTGTCCACTCTGGTACCAGGTGTTAGTGAGGATGCAATTAATCTTATAACTGTGAGTATTACATCTAAAATTACTTGATTCTCTGCACCTTAACATAGTTTTCTAGACATCTTGAGTTATACATCTATGGTTACATACCTGGATGCTTTTTTTTAGCAATAGTGGTGTCCTTGTTGAAATATTCATGAAGTCTAGATAAACCTTTCCTTCCATACCCGGAACTTACTAGTTACTCTTATTTTTCGTTATAGTCACTTTGTACGTGGGATCCATCCAAGAGGCCAACTGCTATGCAGGTCCTTCAGCATCCATTTTTCCAGGTGATGTATCTATTGATATGTTTTAAATAAATACAGTTTTTACATTTTATGCTATTTATTATATATTTAATTTAATTTAGTGAAGAGCTCTCAGATTAAAAATATCTTGCTTCCACAATGATGCAGAGTTGCTTTTACGTCCCGCCATCTCTGCGCACAAAACCTGTTCCAGCAAAAACACCTCCATGTAAGTTTTTGCAATTATGATCTTTATTTACGTGTCTGTGGGTTCAGGGATTTGACATGAAGGATCCGTGTTCATGCAGTTGGAACAAATGGAATTTTGGAGCAAAAATCTGGGAGGAGATTCCTGGGCAGATCACCGAACACAAAACCCTCGGATGGTTTCACTTCTGCCAAACCACAGGCACCGTTGAGCTTAAGTATATTGCTTTCTAATCCTGTGTGATGCATTTAACTATTACTTTTGTGTGTATGAAAATTTATATTTATGTTTTTAGTAGTATTATAATTTATAAAATGCATTTGATGTTAACCTTGCCCTGTTCTCCATCCAGGTGTGCAAAGAAAGTTGGACTTGAATAATCAGGTTGGTTGAAATTACGAATTGTATACTACAGTCGCAAGATAACTTGTCTTTATTTTCTTTTTGACGGAACTCATTTTATTAGTTTCACAGTCATGATAGTTTTCTGTTAATGTAAAAACCATAACTTTGCTATCCTACATATGGTGCAGGATATCCCCAAAAATGATAAAAATCTGAAGAATCATGTAAAGCAACAGCCTAAGTATCGACCTCCTGGGATAAATGGTCCGCGTAAGTGGTAGCATATATACCTGATTTACTAATTGCCTTTTGAAATGGAAATTTATTCTGCAAAACGAACCTTTTAATATTTTAATCTGTAACTGAGATTTGCACGGATTACACAAGTGCTAGAAGCACCTATCATTGCATGAGAATGTGAATATCCACTCAACATGAGCATTCTGTATGTTGTGGAATAACGGAGGATGCTTCATTTTTTTATAAAACAGCTGGTTACACGGGAAAGGTGCGTGGAGTTTCTGATGCTGCAGAGAAACTGACAAACATGACTTTGAACTCTGGTAGACCGATAGCAAAATCGAAGGTGACCCCACCTATGAAAGCTGGAGGATGGCTTGGAAAATCTGATTCATTTGCTGGAAGATCACAAGAACTTCTCCCAGGAGGATCGTATGTCAGAAAGGTTGCTGGATGAAATGTCCCCGTTTATCTATCTATTTAGCTGAATAAATGCTTGGCTACTTGTTTCGACTCGATCTCTGTTCCTGGCTTAGAAATTTATCTTTCAGTAGCATGTCTAGATTTCTGTCTGGTGTGTTGTCTGATTGAAGAGTTGATAAGTTTAATGTATTTGGTTTGTCTTTGACCTTTTACTTCGTGGTGATGTCTATGGAAATTGTGTTGAACTTGATGTAATATCTCTTTTGATATGTCTCTTATTGAACCTTAAGATTTTATTGAATGATGAAATAAATGTATTCAAGTTGACTTATTGCAATTGCCACATTATCTCAAATAACCAGAATGGTTTCTCTAACTTTTAACAACATATATTGCTTAAATGTTGTAACTTCTAACCTTTAACTTCGGTTTTATGCATTTGGAAATGATGTTAAGTTCTCATTTTTAAACATTTGCTTTGTGGACTTGAGTTTCTTATTCGTAGTTCACTCCGGTTCGTGCAGATCTGGGAAGGCGATCCAACTGCTGACTTGCTCTCAAGGCGATTGGAAGGCTTATATTTAAACGAATATCCCCAGGTCCCAGAAGCTATTCGGGCTTGCTGGCTCACTTGAAGGCGTACATTTTCCGTTACTCTTCGGGCTCCAGATGCTATCCATGCTTGCTGGCTCACCATGCGACCAAAATGCTTACATTTGGTCTTAGCATACCTAAGCACAGTACTAATGATCTTCATTGTTGTTTCTAAAGAATAATAAAGATGTTCCTTTATTACATTTTCTTTTCTTTATGACAAACACTTGTGTGAGATTGTTTTTGGGGAAAAATTACAAGCAAATAAGAACTACTCACATTTTAATAAAAAGTGATTCGTATTAATGAAAGTGACAGTGGTACTGTAGTAAATTATTTTATGAAATAATTAACATTTTTAATAAAATGTGATAATTATTTAAGAAAATGTAAAAATGATTTCCAATATTGCCATTTCTTTATTAATAATATGGCCATTCAATCCCTCAGCTCTGAATGTTATTTGAGTTTATCGGGCACAAGTTTTTGGTTACTTAACTTTTAATCTTTTATGAAGGTTGAATTTTTTCAATAGGTTTATTTATTGATTTATAACGTATTACGTAAAACATAAAAATAATTGGGATGAAGGTTTGATTTATAATCAAAATAACAATAATGCAAGAAATTAAGAAGTCGTGCACAAGAAAATAATAAAAAGAGAACTATTAAATTAAACTCAGATGGAAGAAAAAAAAGATTTGTGCTTGATCATAAAAGAAACATATTTTCCAGCCGAATATGAAAGGCAGAATAAATTATTACAAATAGTAGATAAAAACCGTTGTCGTATGGTGCAAACTGAAAGTATCTAACACAAATTAAGCACATGAAAATAAACTATATAAACTCATTAAACAGCAGCAACATTTGTATTTTAAAAAACTCCTACAGTTAGATTATAGGCAAGATTAAACAGTTCCTTGTTGTATCTTGCACCATTGATTCAACTGCATTGTTGTCATAAACTAGCTAAGATATTGAGCTTGTATTCTATCCCTGTTAGTCTCCCACCAGCTCTTCGCGTGCACCTCCCCAAACTTCTCGCGACTACAAAACAATCGTACGAAAATTTAAGAAATGGAGATGGATTAGATCTATTTATTATGTGTAGTTTTTATGAATAATACCTAAATCTAACACGTCGAAGCTCTCTTGTTCCATCAAAAAGTTGTCTGATGGTAATGTAAACTCCCGGTTCGTCTTCTTCGATCCATTCTGACTCTATGTCACTTGCATTGCTTATGGAAAGAGAAGGCTCGTCTCGAGAAGATGTTGTTGTTCTTGAAGCTTCCACAACGCTTGATCCGTTTCCGTTGTAGTAGTTGTTGCTGTATCTAGGAGGCCACTCCCTGTTGACTGATGGTGTCATCCGTGGGCTGTCCCTGACCGGCCCTAGTCGAGAGTAAGTCGAATCTCTCTGCATAAATCCAAGATTTTTCACATGGATCATATCACAATATCAATCAAAGATGAACAAATCATCAATTCATGCAGTACTCTACTTACTCCATCCTCTGATCTCCCTGGTGTACCATTCAATGCTTGTTGATTGAATTTTTGCACGTTGTACAGCTCCATTATCCGGTCGAAATTCTCACTCCACCATCTCTGCGCTTGCCACTTGTCGAACATCTCCCGGCTTCACACACAGACATTATCCATTAACCACACGATCATCAGATAAACAACAAAACTGATCAAATGATGTTGATTTCACGTTGTCTTTTGTGTTCATCAAATAAGTAAAACAGATCATGCATATGGATTCTGTTTTTTCACCTGAAACGGATGCGTTTAAGATCATTTCCGCCACGGGGGAGAGAGACGAAGGTTATCTGAACACCGGGCTCAACTTGAGCCATCCATTCTTTAGGCTCATCTGCATCCTCCAGCATGACATCTTCGTAGCGAGATGATTGTCTCGGGGGAGTCATGTCCCCCCCAAAAGCAGTGTAGCTCGAGTCGCGATGAGCAGAGCTCGTAAAATGCCATGCTGGAGTGGATGAGGTTCCAGGATGCAGATTAGGGTAGGGGATTCCCCCTGAGAATGTATCAAATTCAGGAAATGTTTTCTGATCAATCTTGAAGTTTTGATTAGGTTTGCATTTGTTTGTTCCTGAGACCTTCAATGCCATATCCTTAATCTGCCCAAAATGGGAAAACAATCTATCACATGTTGTAATAGTAACAATGTTTATCTTCTTTCATGAGAATTAGATTTACTTGTATTCATATCAAATCAAGAAATGGGGTTCATCTTTGTCAGCTTGAATCTAATGCATATTTGGTACAAGTGTGTTATCAATGGTCCAACTCAGCAATGCTGAACCCATCCCATCCCATCCCACCCCCCAACCCACCCACCATTCAAAAAGGAAAATAATAGAGGGGAGCTTGTGAGTTGCATAAGGACAGTAATTCAAAGGTGGGCCATTATTACCAGGATCAGTCTTGTCCAAATTAAACTTGCTTTGTTTGTTTTATGCAGATCTCATTCAGCAAGATTTGACCCAGAAATGTCCAGATTTGATCATTAAAAGATGGATTCACATTGAGATTAAAGATATGGAAAAAGGCAATCTTGTCCGGTTGAAAGTTATTCTTGTTGCTTGGTACCAGATATTTGTGTATCACGGAGAAAAGCAATTTCACTAAAATAAATATAATTAATTAATTAAATAAACTTAAAGTCTGATGCAACCCCTGAATGTTCAAACTCATCAAAATATTAATCATCATAGTATTATTATGTTTTTATAATAAAAAAGGAAACTAGATTGTGAAGGCTAATTAATTAATTATTCAACATGAATTGCGTATTGGTTTCACGTACAATTATTTAACTATAAGTTTATGAAAATAAGAGTATAATTATACTTTAAAAAGTAATAGTAAGTCCAGACCACTAAAAAAAACATAATCTAATAATATTCAAAAATAAAAACATAATCTAATAATATTCAAAAATTACAATTATATTTTTAAAATTAGTACCAAATCCTATAAATAAAAAGTTTAAAAGGTAAAATAGTACATATATCATAAAATTTCGTAAATGGAAGATTGAAATAGAGTATAAATTATAAGGGTAAAATAAGGACATTATAATAATGCAATACATTATCTTAATTATTTGTGTTGTAAAACTTGAATAATTTGATTCTTTTGCACCACTGAGAAGATATCCTTCATCAAACATGGTCATGTTGGACATTATGATTTTTACTTTATTATTATTTTTTTATTACAAAAAAATAAAAATAAAAATGTAGGGAAAAAACAAATAAATTAAGGACAGGACCAAATATGTTGGGACCGAAAACTGAGACACGTGATCCAAGGTTAGGGATGAATGTCTATTTTCAATACAAACCTTTTTTTCTTTCTTTGAGGTTGGTTGTCTCCTGTATGTGGGGGTCCTGGAAACTATACCATTATTCCTTACAGAATTACTTTTAAAAAGAAGTTATCAAGTGTCCATCAGGTAATTTTAAGAGCAGTAAGAAAACATTGTGAATGATAATAAACTGATACCAACTTTAACTCAAGTTAATTAGTAGCTACCATTTTTATTTTAAACTATTATGATGGTAATAAATAGGGAAATTTTTTAGTCCGCTAACTTTCATTCATTTTGAAACTAGTCCATTAACTTTTTTTAATTTTGAAATTAGTCCGTTAATTTTATAACAATTTTGAAATTAGTCCATTAACTTCATAAAATTCAACATTTTGGTCATTTGACCTGCTATGGCAGATCATTTGAATATTTTCACCCCAATTAATCTATATCATATTTTTATTTAACCAATTTTATCTCACTTTTCATTTTTTACTTTCGTATACCAAACAAACAATATTAATCTCATTACTAAAGTGGAGCAAATTTGACTAAATATTGATACTTCCTCCGTCCGCTCGAAAGAGAGTATTTTTTCCATTTTGATCGTCCGTTCCAAAGAGGATCACTTCATTTTTTACACACACACATGAGATCCACACACACCCACTAATACAATTAAAATATGTGATCCACACTCCCACTAATACAACTACCCACTAATACTTCTTAATTAACGTGCACAAAAGCAAAATGCCCTCTTTCGGGCGGACGGAGAGAGTATAGTATAAATTCTTAGTGGAGGCTATTTTTTTAAAAATAGTATATATATATATATATATATTACATATATTTTTTTTATTTTTTAGAATAACCTGCTAATGACCTGTTGAAATGGACGATTTTGTTGAACTTGGTAAACATGATGGACGATTTTTAAAAAGTAAAAAATTTATGGACTAAATTTAAAATTGAAAAAAAGTTAGCGGACAAAAAAATTTATTTTCAATAATAAATATTATTCGATGATGTACGGTGATTAGTACAAAATCTGTCGGTCACCACTTTGCTTGGTCAGTCTTATCAACTTTGGTTGAGGACTTCAAAATCCAACCATTATTTTACTTTATACTAATATATAATATTATAAAGTTCATTATTAGTTCTTTCAATAAAATCAAACTCAAACGTAAAGACCTCCCTAAGTCCGGATTCAAGAATGTCATTTGTTTTTTGACACAGAAATTAAGAAGTATTATTGTTTAATGTGTAGTGGGTAATTGTATTAGTGGAAGCGTGGGTCCCATTTTTAATTATATTAGTAGGTGTGTGTGAATAAAAAAGTAAATGAGACCCTTGGGGCGGACACTTAAAATAGTAAAATGATACACTTGAAAGCGGACGGAGGGAGTAATTAATTAAGCACATACACAAATGCACATTAGTATTCTATTATACACATACAGATTATAAATTATATTATACCTAACCAACTTGATATTTAGAAATTTTGTGCTTATATTATAAAATATTAAAAACAGCTAATCTATTTTATTTCAATTAATTACATTACTTGTGTTTCGTTAAGCACGTGGAACAAGCATATGCAAACTCCTTTTTTTGGTTATTCCTTATTTTTTTTATAATAAATGAAGAGTTAGTTTCTTGGAGTTATATCATAAATTTTTGTAAATTCTGTGATCCTTCTTATTTTAAACATTTTAACAATACGTATAACATATAAAATTAAAAGGAAGAACCACAGGGTTCAACGGTGATAAATGAAATGTAAACATAATTATTGTAAAATATATTATTTTTGCTAGCGTTAAGAGTATCATTTTTTAAAACGAAAGTCTGTTAAAAGATTAATTATGTTAAAGTGTCAATGTTTTTTTTTTAATTATAAATAATTTTGTAGGAGGGATTTGTCATTAAATAATTTTGTAATGATTTTATCATTAAATAATGACAAAACGTATCTTTTTAAGCAGAATGGAGTATAAAACATTCATCCATTCTAATAAAACAACATAAATGGGACGATTAGAATATTTTAATATATCTAAAAGCTTAAAAGTGAGATCCAATTGCTACCATACTAATTAATTAGGTTCCTTAGCGAGAGGGGTTCTTTATATTTTAACATCTCCGGTGATGAAAAGACCATTCTGCCCATCCTCCAGACAATGCACAGAAACCAATGGTGGGCCATGCAGATTCAAGAATGGTAGGTTCCATACACACCACTGTTTCTTTACTCCCACTCACATCTCATACATGTAAGTTATATGCATAGCTTATTACAAAGATTAATATAGGCAACGTATATCGAAATGTGAAAGAAGTGATGAAGATAGATGTCCAAGGGAAACCATACAGTGACATTGAGATGGGCCCACCAAAGAGGATAATGGACCCCACAATTGCATGTAGGAAAAGAGACAGAGTCGTAAACGATGTACTTTATTTGTTTTTGTTTTTGTGTTCAAGAAGAAGGATAAAAGAGCTGACACCAATTCAAAAGCAATATTAATACTACACTCCCTCTGCAAAAATATTCATTATGGACCTATATATATACGTGCAGATATGTATATAGATTGAACCTATAGATACATAAAGGGGGGGTGGGTTGGGGTGGTTAGCAATAGTACCTGTGTAGTCAGGCCTTTGACGGCGTCTTTTGTATTGGGAGTTCCACGCGGGGCATCTTCTCCATCTTCCACTCTTTGCTTTGAGCAAGTAATGCATGTCAACATTTTTTTTTCTTCTTTTTTAAATTTATTTATTTTTACTTCTTTTGTCTATCTGCAAGAAAAAAGCAAAAGAAATTAAATATGTTTTTAAGAGAGAGATATGAAGCTTTTGATAAATTGGAATTTCTTTTTAAACGATATTAATATGTTTTTTCTTGTTTTAATTTTTAAATATGTAGCACGTGAAAATAAAATAAAAGAAAAATAATTAAATTCAATGATGATAATGTTTTGCGTTTTTATTTAGTCACCATACATACATGTGGTTTCAACTTATAATAAATGATGTTTCAACATTGAAAACATCATTGAAAATAAATGCATTGTGGATTTTTAATTTAAAAGGTATTAGCTGGATAAAATTAGCATTTTAGTATTAATCGTCATATATTTATAAAATATTCATTCGGATTTTTTTTCTCATTATTATTATTTTTTTTGTGAATTTAAGTGTCTTAAAAACTTGATTCATTATACATCTCTCTATAACCTTGATAAATTCACACCTCCCTAACTGCTTCAAGATTTAGACAATCACGTTCTTATATTCTGCAATTAATGCAGGATTAATTTAATATTATAAATTGCATTATATTTGCAAAAAAATTGGCTAGAACATTAAAACTTATTTTTACCAAACCAAAAACAAAAAGAATGCAAGAGTTAATATTAGCAAAGTGGGTTAGGTATCACTCATTTTAATTTCCTCTAAAACAATTCCATTTATTTTATTTTTTTAAAATATAACTCATGCAATATATACAGGAAACAAAAAAAAACTTGAGCCGAATATTTTAAAAAGAATATTTAATTTGTTTATTAAGAAGTAGACACAAAATCCAAGCGAGAAACAATAAACGCTTCCTTTAAACTTTGTTGTTCACAGAACAATCATTTATTTCCTTTTTCAACGGCACCACAGAACCCAAGAATCTGATAATTTATTGATGGATTAAAAAGTGGTAGAATATTAATTAATTAAATTATTCTTCCGATGAAGAAAGAAAAGAATATTGTAATAGAAGATGGAAGCAAGAAATGAATGCAGCATTTGTCCAGTTCTGAAAGTGGCTTGTCAATGCATTTTCAGACAAATCACTCCGTACTCTTTCTCTACCCATTCTCTCTCTTTTTCTCTCTCTCTCTTCAATTTTATTCAGGCATTACTATTGGAGAATCTCAAAGCATAATGTGTTTGTTTATCAATTAATTCACAAACAACAGAGACGCTAAAATGTAATAAATTGAAATTTTCTTACCTCGAGAAGCCGTTGTAATAAATCTGTAAGAATTTCCAGAAGCTTCCTCCGATGATCTCTTTCAGATTCAACGACGAACAATCAATCAACCAGAGACGATCAAAACGAATCTCTGAATGAGAAGTAGAAATCACTCTCATTCTTCATCCCTTCGTAGTAAATCTAATCTCAGGAGGCATACACGTACACATATACGTATACGTATCTGTGTGTGTGTTTTAGTGTGTGTAACCTGCGGCTGATTTGGAGCTCTTCAAAACTATGAAGTTTCTGATTCAATCGGTTTCTGGTTTCCCCACAAACACATACACATGCGTGTGTATCTATATATATATATCGAGCTCTGAGTGAGAGAGAGAGAGAGAGAGAGAGAGAGAATGTGGTGTTTATAAATGGAAACAGAATGAGAAACGGGGACAAAGAAAGAGAACGAAGCCTGAAATTGTGTTCTGGTATTTATAGAAGGATGTGACGGCGTCATCTCACGTCGTTATCTAACGGATATCATATGCGTACAAACGCCGTTACACCATGCATCATGGCTTGTACGTTTGTGCTTTAAAAGATTGTACGGGATGTTATAAGGGGTCAATTCCTTGCAAGACTGTTTCTCACTTGGGGTCGACACGAGGGCCCTTCTTGTCTACTATCTATCAACGGAATCGATCGAATTTCAATTGGTGTTACTTTTTTTTTTTTTTGGCTTTTGTATATGTTATTATTTTGTAATATAAATGGTGAATTTGATTTAACGTAATGCTAGTTTTGGTGAAATATGCAATTTCATATTTATAAAGTTATCATATATAAACAGATGTCTGATTTTTTTTAATCCAATTACTTCACCCAAAATAGTTTGCTACATATATATTGTACAATCGTATTCATTAACTTTTTGCTATATAATTTTTTGATTCATTGTCAAACTTCATCCTTGTAAATAATACTCATATGGTTCATCACATTTTTTTTAGAGCATGTGAACTTCTAGAATGAGATTGTTGGGCATATATTATATAATTACATTTTTTTTTTGAAAAAAAATTATGTTGAAAAAGTGTATTTTGTAAGGATACTAAGGAAGTTAGTAACTAAACTTAGTCATTTTTGGTTTGAAAATTTTATCAAACCCGCAATTTTCTTATTTATAAATAATTTTTTTAAAAATAGAACCTGCAATATTCAACTTTGAAAAACCAAACTTAATTTAAATTATTCATAATTTTCATATTCAAAGATAATGTTGTACTAGTATGAAAATGAAATAATGATGATGTGCATTAAAGTCAATTTCCGTAGTAAGAAATTCTATAGCAAATCAAAATCAAGAGTATCCTTATTTTTACATGATGATAAGAGTATTACAGGAAATCGATTCAATGTAAAATTAAAATTAAAATTATGACCTTTATGTATGATAATTAATGTTATTCTTATGCGAGAGAGTGTTTCTTTTATCAAATTACATTACAATAAACAAATTAACTAATTTTTAGAAGAATAATAATTGTGCAAAGAATAATCTTCACCTCAAACTATATACTTTCTTCGTCCACAAAAACAAATTTTCATATTTTCTTTGTAAATGCAATGGAAATGTGAAAATAATTGTGAAAAGTAGGTAATACATGATTTATATCAAATTTACAATTAAAATGTTTATTCTCAAGTCCAATATGACATGTAATCTGTAGCACTGAAATTTCAATTTTATTTCTTATGGGCTAAGTAATTGATCCTGTAAAGATTAAGGGTAATGGAATCTAGTTAATTCTGTATCCTAATTTTGTTCTTTATAATACACATATTTAGAGTAGGCTTTTTAAAAGAAAGGCTTGATTGTATAAATAATGCATATGCAGTTTTATTTTGTTCAATAATATTATATTTAAATGGGACACTATATGATTTTTTTCTTTTTAAGCAACCTGATAGTAGGAACTTTAAGCTTTGCTTAAATTGGTTATTATTATTATTATTTTTTCCCTTGGATTAATAATTACTCCTTGAAAACAAACAAATAAAAATAAAATAATATTTCGGAATTTGACACTTATGTATATATAACCTGATATTGTCTGGTGTCAGATTTTGTGCTTCACTGAAAATGAATGTGCATTGTAGGAGCAATGCAACAATTGCACACATGTTTCCAGATCCCTTTCACTTTGCCATCAACTTTGGATCATGGGAATTTCTTCATTTTTTATAAATTTTATTTTATAAATAATTAAGTTTCAAATAAATGTAGAGAAAATAAATAATATTTCTCCTAAATTACACTAATTTTAAAATTGGTCCATTCATTTTTTCGATTATGAAATCAGTCCATTAAATTAAATTTATAAAAATCGATTTTTTTGTTCATCGACAAGCTATATCGGGTAAGTCAGCCGATTTTCTTGACGTGAATTTTATTTTTTGTTTTTTGTTTTAATTATAATAACTTGACATAGCAAGTAAATAACATATTATAAATTTTTGTCCACTAACATATCTTATTTCTAAAATTGGTCCATACATTTTTTTTCCCTTCCAAAATAATTCTATCAAATTTGTGAAATATGACATTTTCATCCTTTGATTGTCTAATGGAGTACATCACTCAATTATACTTATGTGGTTTTCATTTTTCATTTTTTTAAATTATAATGCGTCACATGAGATGTCACATTTGACTCAAATAATATTTTCATTTAAAAAAATTTCCTAAATCCTACATCCACATGTTCACCAATTTTTATAAACTATAAAATATACCCTAAATTATGATGAAATCAATTGTAGTTCAACATGTGATCAAGTATAACATTCAATATGCATTGGGGATAAAAATGTATTCAAAAATAAGTTAAGATGGTGGATAAAAATTTTTAACAAGTTATATGGGTGGTATACCATGTCATTATGATATTAAAAAAATGAAAAATAAAATCCACGTCAACATAATCGGGTGATTTTTTTTGCAATAGCCGGAAGGACAAAATTGTAAAATATCATAAATATAATTGATTAAATTCAAAATGTGAAAGATGTATGAACCAATTTTAAAATTAGAGTAAATTAGAGGGGGGAAAAATTATTTTCCCATAAATGTACATACACTTGCATATACTAGGTAATTTCTTTTATTGAAAATTAAACATTAGCTATCAACTGAGCTTCTTAAATTTACGAAGGGGGGGGGGGGGGGGGGGGGGGGTGGTGTGGGGGTACACTTTAGTAACTTTAACTTCTGCATTGGTCTTATCCTTTTGCTTTATTCCTCGGCTAACCTCTCCTTAAGCAAAGATAAATTGGATTATTGAGAAATTAATCCACTGCTAATTAAATTACCCATCCGAATTATTGAAAAGGGCTGTGCTCACCCGAAACATTTCTAATTAAAAACACTCTGAATTTTAAAAATAAAAAAATTAGTAAAATTTCTATTATGCTCCCTAGGGGTTTCAACTTGGTCCGGACTCACGGATACCCACCCGACCTGCATGATTTGGGCCACCCCAGACCTGCCCCGAACTAAAAATGAGTCGGGTTCGGGTAATTAGGTACCCGCCCCAACTCGTTGACATCCCTAATATTCCCACCCCTAACATATCACACTAACTATAATCAACTTATTTTGCTAAATTTACCCATCTCTGCGATTAGGCATTTCCCTAATCTCGCACTCGTCCTCCACTTCATCGTCACATGCCACTCCACTCTGCATCTTCAACGATAGATTTGCATCCTCCGGGTCACTCTCGTACTCAATTTCCTTTTCTGCCATTGCAGTCGAACTCATCAACACAAACAAATTTCATGAAGAATATCAAAATGGAAGCCCTGATTCAAAATAAATTACGATATTAGAGTTGAGTTTTATATGATCCTCATCTGAGAATTATATATGTGAGAAATCAAAGTAAGAGAGAATTACTCTAGATATTTGTACAGCAAAACGTGCTAGATCTTCTCAGATTTTTTCGTTTGATCTTTCTGTGGTAAGCAAAAAATCAAAATTCACCATCATAAGTTTCCAAGGATTAAGTTATAATTTTACCCAAAAAAATAATAATAATAAAATAAAAAAATATCTGGTAATATGTATGAGGAATGTGCTTGGATGAGCTTAGCAATGGTTTTGAATGAGCTTAGCAAAATGAGTTGGGTGGGACCTGTGTTGGTGTAAGTTTAAGAATGGTGTATAATAAGAATTTCAATATTATTATTATTATTATTATTATTATTATTATTATTATTATTTGGCTTTAGGTGGCTTCAACAGTGTTTTGGATGGCAAAAACCCCGTCATTGAAATTCTCCACAGATTTATCACCCTCTTATAAGAAGAAAATAAAAAAAAACTTGAAATTTTAGATAAAATATTATTCAAAATGGCAAATTATTGTATGAAACAATTCCATGAAACCTTTTTGTCCTTATTCTTAATTTGTATTTTTTTCGTGGTTTATTGTTTATTTAATAGTAAAAAAAAAAGTAGGAATCACAAAGGTTCCATAAAATTAGTTTCTTGAGATTCTCTCATCTTCTACCTAAATATATTTAGTACTATTTAATTTCGAATAGAGAACAAGGACGGGATAACATGTGACACTTTTGTGTGACATTTTTTTATTTTACTGTATCTTTTTAATGATTAACACATGGTACTAGGGGAAATTAAAATCTCTTTTCCCCTGTATTTACACCTTATCCTAAGGTGTAGATTTGATTTCTCCTATGTATCACTCATCCACTATAATTTTCACTTTTATGTGACATTTTTTGTGTTATTTTTTTAATGATTAACACAGCTGCAAAGGAAAATCCAATCTCTTATCCCTCATTATTTATACATTATCCTAAGGTGTACGTAGATTTGATATCTCTTACGTGTCACTCACCCATATAATTTTTTTTCGAAAAAAATGCCACTTTTTTTTTAATTTTGGACATAATTAACTCTAGTTAGTTTACGACCTCTTCTGTGATACGCCTACGCTCATAAACGCGACCCTACATACGACTATATGTGTGATCCTACACGCAACTACATGCAACTATTCACGTGTTTAATTTACTAATATATGTGCGCCACTACACGCGACTATATGCGTGACTATACGTGCGACTATGTACTACCTCCGTCTCATCGAAAGATTCCTATTTTATTATATTGAATGTCGGTCCTCATTTTTCTTTATAAGTAAAAGAGATTCACATATGGTCCACCACTCACTACTAATACAACTACCCACTACATATAAAATAATAGTAATACTCAATAATTCACGTACAAAAAAAATAGGGACTTATGATCGGGAGGGAGGGAGTATTAATTATATAATGGAGAAGAATAAAAAAAGTAAAAAAATACTAGCATTTTTTCAAAAAAATTATGTCAGTGATATTTTTTCAAAATCAAATATTAGTGTCATTTTTTTACCATTTCTCATTTATTAACCACAATTATATTCGAGTTTTTAGTAAAGAAAACAGAAAAGGTCAACATAACGTGATTAATAATTGGTTGCCTTTGATTACAAGTGGTGAAAAAAAAAAGCCAGCAATGTGAATCTTATACATTATTTATTACTAGTATAAAAATTAGAAAAAAATTTCTGTGCGTCTGAGTGCATGTTGCACCTGCATTCAAAATTTACACATCATTGAGAAATATGCATTAATAAATAAGAATTTATATATTTTGTTAACTAATTTATGTTAGTTTTTTATATAGAAAACTGAACATAAAAAGTTATATATATATATATATATATATATATATATATATATATATATATATATATATTAAGAAATGCATATACATTGAATAAAAATTACTAATACATATATGATTTAGAGCAAATTCTTTGGAGGCTAAAACTTGCGTGCCTCTAGGGATACCATGCTCCCGATTTTTGCATTTTTCAAAAATTATACCATTTAGTACAAAAAATGTGTACCCTTTATTTTTGGAAAAAAATAATTTTTTTAATCAAACATTTACACTATTCATATTTCAACCGATCTTTTCAATGAAAAATTATACTCTTATTAATTAAAGTATATATAACCTTTAGAACAAAATAGTATACCCTTACACACCTTGTGCATTCGGTGACACAAGACCAACTCTTCTTTTAATATTAGTATTCCCTCCGCCCCGTTTCAATGTTTACCTTTGCTTTTTGCGCGTTGATTAAGAAGTATAATATTTAATAGATAGTGAAACGGAAGGAGTATATTACCATGGTCCCCACATGCAACACTAATACACCTACTCCCTTGACATTAAATATTATATTTTTCTATCCACTATCTATTAAAATATTATACTCTTTAATCAACATGCAAAAAGCAAACGTAAACATTGAAACGTGACGAGGGAGTATTATTTTAGTAACAATTTTAAACACAACTTTACAGCTAGCACGATAAATAAAAATAAAAAAATAAAATAAAATCAATATGAAAATTGTGGGATTAGTATTTAGGTTTACCATAATCATATAACCTTATATAACACGTATTTCGGCATGTACGATATACTCTAACTTGATGTACATGTTATCAAGTGTAATTTCGTGTCAAAATTGTATTCAATTTTCTTTTAAAAATAAATTTATTTTCGTAACACATCATTAATCATGTTGATATTGTGCTAAATTTTAGTACTAAACTATTTTATTTTCTTAATTATTATTATAATTTTTTTTTTTCTTATTGTGTTACTATTATCGTGTCTAACATAAATTCTTATGATTATGTCGTGTTTGTATTTGAATTTATCATATACTCTTTAATACAAAATACGAAATGATAAACCCATAAATATAGATTGAATTCTTTAATTAGTTCCACGATGTAACTGGTGATCACACACAATACATATACCATCTCTTTACTCAATATAATAGACACCCCTAATTGAAACCTCGTACCAATTATCAATGTGAATAAACAAATTTGATTGCTCCAAAAATAACTTTTTTTCGAAAATAAAAACTGTATTGTTCTATGTGGAATGAGGGAGCAAGAACAACACGTGGCATGTGATGAGGGGTTGAACTTTTAGTTGTCTTTAAAAATGGGTTTCCTCACATTTGCAAGGCAAGATCTTCTTAGGCAAGAAAAGCATAGTCAAGGTCCAAAGCAATCCATCTGTTGTAATTAGCAGCTGTTTGGCAGCAAGAAAAGAAATAATCTGATTTTGAACTTTGAAATAATGAATCAAACAGAATGAAGCAACTTTTGTATTATTCTCATAGCTTTTTTTTCTTTCTTTGCTTCTTTTGAAGATTTGCCAAACGGGCGTGCCCAACAATTTGAAGCATAGATATATAGAAGAATATAGATACATCACCACTTCTATTATTCAGTTTAAGTACATAGACTGAGCCCATATGGGACCATAATGCTGCTTTGACCAAACCCAAACCTTTAATTCAAATTATTTGATTGCCTAATTACTGTTTATTTAATAAATTACAAATATACGTGTGCAAATTATTTTTTCTAGAAAATACATTTTTTAATGAGTGATATATATCACTTTTATTTTAATTGCAATTTAATCTCGATCTTTAAAATTTAGAAAAAAAGACAATCATTTTTGGGACAAGTGTTATGTGAGACCGTCTTATGGTGAGACTATTTTACGCTTTTGTAATTAATTATCACTTTCGCTATAAATTGTTATCACTATTTATTTATACTATAATATGAAATAATTCACTCCACCATTATCACTTTTTATTATTTGAGTATCATTTTTTATCTCTTCCACATGTAAGGGCTTACGTGAGACGGTCTCACATAAGTCTTTGCCTTAATTATCTTGAGCAAGTCTTACGTGAGATCCCTTTTGACAGTGAGCACGTGGCTGCCCGATAAATATGATTCGCAACAAACTCAATCAATGGTCTCACTGTGAGACGGTCTCACACAAAACTTGTCTTTAAAATTTTATATTTTACACAATAATTTTTAAAATTTAAATATATTTTTTTTAATTTTACTAAATTTGTGCAATTTGCCAAAAAAAATATTATTTGTTTTTTTTTTCTGAAATTTCAAAAGTTGAGGTTGTGATTTTCTTTTGTTGGAATTTCAAAAGTTGATGTTGTGGTATTCTTATAATAAATTAAAAGATGACATGGCAAAGGATAATGCTATGTCAGCGATCATTTCCTGATGAGTACGGCAATTTGCAACATACTTTAAGAATGATTATCTTTTTTACTAGATGTCAAAATTTTGAACTAATTCGCAAATTGAGTAAATTTAGGTTTAAACATTTTAAGCAATTAACTCTAAAAAATATTACTTTTTTAATTTTAATATATTGTAATTTTTTATATTCTTGTTGAGATGAATAATACTCCATTCGTCTTATAAAACCTTTCACACTTTTCTCATCTATTTGTCCCACAAAACCTTTCACACCCCAAAAAGGAAACATCACTTTATCTAACAACCTCAAAAGTTACTTTAATTTCAAATTTGTCACTCATTTTTCACATACATCTCATTACTTTATACTTTTTTATTACCAAATACTCATATTACAATACCCTCCAAATTTAATAAAATTGATAAAAAAATGCAACTTTTCTTAAACAACGTGGAACAATAAACATGAAAATATGGGAAGACAATATTAATTAGTGAAACAAGTAATACTTAACAGTTAGCTTTTTAAAATTAAGGCATAGTGAACTAAGTAACAAACTCTTCCTTTTACACATTTGCCCACTATCACTATCTAATGGTTATTTCAAATTTTAATCAATTTCCTTTATACTCTTTTGTATGTTTTAAAGAGTTCTTCTTTTCTATTTTGTGCGTCGCTTTAAAGAGTTTTTTTTTACTACATATATGAGATCCACGCTCATTAGTAAAATTAAAAATAAAATTTGTTTATTTGTTAAATAAAAAATAAAAAAAATTCAAGGTTTTAATCCCAAAACAATCATCATAATCAGATTAATGTTATATCACACTCTCCCATACTTCTATCATAATACTCCATATTCATCGTAACTTTTAACCTTTTCGTTTTTTTTTAATAGCATTTTTTTTAGCATTTTTTTTAAATCAAGTATGAAAAGATTCAAATTGCTCAAATATGATCAAATATGAAGTACTACTCCATCCGTTGCATAACAATTTTCATATTACATCATTTGTTTGTTCCACCATAATCCTCACACGGAAATAAAACTTTATCTAATACTCTAAAAAATTACTTTAATTTCAAATTTGACATTCATTTTTCATACTCATAGTATTACTAGTATTACTTTACACTTTATTTATTACCTAAAAATACTAAAATATTCTTAAAAGTCAATAAAATTAATAAAAAAATCAATTTTTCTTAAACAACGTGAAACATTAAATGTAATGGATTGAGATAGTATATATATATATATATATATATATATATATATATATATATATATATATATATATATATAAATTTTTAGACTTGTCGTACTTTCTTGAACAGTAATTTTTTTGAACTTAACACCACCCTAAATATAAAGTTGAAAAAACAAAAGAAAAGAAAAAAAAGGAGAAAAGAAAGACCCACAAAATCTAAAATAAAAAATGAAGGCATAAAGAATAAATAAGGGGGAAAAGCAAGGTAGTGTGAAGAATAGGCTTTGTAGTAAGGTTTGGAATGTTTATTGTTGTAAGGAAATAAGAATGACAAGAAATGAAAAGCGATCAGGAAAAGCGATTTGTTGATGATCAATCAAAACTGTAAAGTGGATTATGAGACATCTCTATCTCAATCAACCCCATACTCTTTCCCCATTCCCAATGATTCATTGCTTTCATTATATGCATCCTTTTTAACTCTTATTACTCCATCCGTCCCGAGTATTTTCACCCATTTGTACGGGCACGAAGATAAAAATGTGTTATTTTCTTAATATATAAGGTAAGAATAAGTTGAGATAAATTAGTAATTTAAAAGGAAAAAATAAATAAAGTTGTTGAAAATGATGAATAAAGTGTAAAAAAGTAATTAAAGTTGTTGGGATTATAAAAAGTAGGTAATAAAATATTATGTATTTTTACCATTAATGAAATGAGTAAAAATACGTGGAACAACTAAAAATAAAAGTGGATAAAAATACGTGGAATGAAGAGAATATTATTAATTAATATTCTGCATTTAAAATATGGTAAAAAGATCACATGAGATGAATTCACATCAAAACAATTTGACTAAAACTTGCTTGGGATACCATGCCTTAAATCCCACATTTTTTAAGTTATAACATTGAGTATATAATATAATCTTTAGTATATAAATTTGTTATTCTTTATTTTTTGAAAAAAAAATTAATCAAATATTTATATTATTCATATTTTAGCTGATCTTTTTAATAAAAAGAGTATACTCTTATTAATTAAAGCGTATATATTTTAGAATAAAATTTTATATTTTTACACACCTCATGCACCTAGGTACATTAGAGACCAACCGAAACAATTTATGAAATTTTTTGTTAATCTTAATTAATTTATTTTTTGGTTATTATATAATTAATCTACAAAAGATATAAAATACTCATTTGTCACATTTTCATCTTCACATTTATCATTCACATAAAATTTAAAAAAAAAATTTTGACTTGCTTTTAGGATAATTTGATATATTTGGCTCATTAATAAATTGTAGAATATATAATGGGTGAAAAGATGGAATGAAAATTTTAAAAATAAAATGTAATGTTGAGATTGTAGTTAAGTGTCATTTCACAAAGTGTGATGTTTAAGATAATACAGTTTAAAACGAAAAGAATGAAGTTGAGTGATCGGGAATGACTGTGTTAGGAAAAAAAAAAGTTATTCTTGAATTTTTTGTTACTCTGTTTTCATGTAGTATGCTTGATACTTCAAAATTCGATTTTATATAAAATCGATTTATACGTATTTTCTTAAAAAAATTATAAGAGTTCTAATAATTAGCTTGTGAGACATTTTGATATAATGTTTTTTTTTTTGGAATACTTTATATTCATTTAACATATTTTTAATTTAGACTTTCCAATTCAATATTTATATATATTTTTTAAATAAGAGCTTTATAAAACAATTAATACTCTCTCCGTCCCAAAGAACCCTTCACACTTCCTTTATAAATTACAAAGGAAGTGTGAAGGGTTCTCTGGGACAAAGGGAGTATATAACTAGGATTCATACTCAATACTATTATTAGCACTATATATAAAAATATTATATTTTTGACACCCAATCCTAATACCATTAGTTAGCATTTATATATAAAAATATTATATTTTTAAATTTACTATGCATTAAAATACTATTTAATTCCGATTTTAAAAAAAAAAGGTAAACATGAAATAAGATGGGGGAGTATTTGTTTTAGGCAAAAGCTCGAGTCTCCATGTGAACACAACCCTCTCAATCTATATTCTATTTAAACCTATGTATTGCTAGGGGTTTAAATTGCAAAGGGGCACGAAAATTGCAAAGAGGCACAGAATGTGCTCCGTGCGCCCGGGTGCACAGTAGTCTCACTCTTTATTTTAAACACATTGAAGGGGGATAAACATGTAGGAGAGATAAACTATAGCCTAAACCTTAAACCCTAGGGACAATGATTGGATTTATTTTCCCCTCTTACATATCAATCACCTAACATGTGGCACAGAAGATGATACACTATTACGTAGAAGATCCTGTGTGCACATGCATGATTACTCACTCGTATCATAGGATGTTTCTCGTAAACTGTTCCGTTCCACATTGACAAATATCACATGGAATAAGAAATCAAGATATCATACTCTTCATACAAAATCAAACTTATCTATTTGATAAATAAAAAATAAAATCCAACATGTTTCTATAATAATCATATTGTGTTTCAAAAAGTATCACTCGTCCATCATAAAAAATGTGTTTTGCAAAACGATCCCACACTAGTTTTTGTCATATATGATCATCTATCGAGGCTGTATGGATGAGATAGTTAAGCCGTTAACGGAATGTTTTCCATCACCGTTAACGGTCGGAGTAGACGCGATCAAACTTGTGTAAGTAAAAGTAGGTTGTTTAGGCTGAGGAAGAGCTGCAATTTCAGTGGTGAGCATAGAAACAACACTAGACATAGTTGGCCTATCATTTGGATTTCCTTGCACACATAACAGTCCAACATTAATGTACCTTAACGCCATCGAAACTCCACCACATCCCATCTTATCATCCACCATTTCCACTCCTCTGTCTGATATCCATAGCTCCCATGCCTAAAAACATTCAACTCAAATTTCTTGAATATGTGCAGAGTAAAAGATGCAATGCAGACAGATTGAAAGAAGTCTGCTTACGTGTCCGATGAGATTGAGAGAATCAGAGTTGTAAAAACCAGTGTTTTTCTTGCCACTTATGATCTCAAGAACCAAAATTCCGAAACTGAACACATCTGATTTAGCCGAAAACAGGCCTTCCAATGCATACTCTGGAGCCATATAACCACTGTAGCATTTTCAGACAATGATCTTTTGCATTAGTTATACTACTTTAACTTGTTGCAAGTGTTACATATTAACATTAAAAATTGACTATTAACTTACAATGTTCCAACAATTCTTTTGGTCTGAGCATGCGAATCGTTCCCCCCAAAGATGCGCGCCATGCCAAAGTCTGATATCTTCGGGTTCATGTCGCCATCTAAGAGAATGTTGCTCGCCTTCAAATCTCTATGAACTATTCGCACCCTCGAGTACTCATGGAGATAGAGAAGCCCTTGAGCAATCCCTTCAATGATTTGAACTCTTGTGGTCCAATCTAGTATCTCCTCTTTGTTTGAGTCTGATATATGTTTGGTTCATCAGTCACTAAAACAGAATATTACCAAAATTTTCCTCATAAGTATGCTAAATATATGCTTTATGTTTTCACTAACCAAACAAGAACAAGTCTAGACTCTTGTTTGGCATGTACTCGTAGACGAGTATGCTCTCCTCAGGGTCGATGCAGAAACCTAGGAGACGAACAAGGTTCCGGTGCTGCAGCTTTGCTATCAACAGGATTTCGTTTCTGAATTCTTCGAAACCTTGTCCTGATTTTGCTGAAAGCTTCTTGAGTGCTACTTCTTGCCCATTTAGTAATCTTCCCTGTCCAAGAATCATTGAACTTCATTTTAGTTTCAAACATAATCACTAAAAGTACTACATCATGGTACCTTATAAACTGGTCCAAATCCTCCCTCTCCAAGCTTGTTTTCTGGTGAAAAGTTGGTTGTTGCTGCAGAAACACTAGCATAATTAAACATGGGCAGATCAAAATCTGTGTTATTTCTCCTCCTCAAATTTATTCCTTATGCTGGCTTCACACTAGTGTTGAAATCGAACGATAAAAGATCCTCCCCTGATTTCTTGCTTTCTGTTCATTGAGGCAAACAATGAATAACTGATCAGCATCAACATGCATTAGACAAAGTGAAATAGGTGCAAACATTATACTCTCCATCCATTGATAAGGTATCCATTTTGTCATTTTGCTATATTTTTTAATCCGCGTGCAAAAAGCAAACGGATATCTTGTCGATGGACAGAGGACAGAGAGAGTATTTAACTAACCCTGCTGTTGGGGCTGAAAATCAAACAAAACAACTCAATTCAAGATTGTTTGATAATAACTCCACTAGATTTGATAAAGATATCAAACAAATTTGAAGATACTTTTGTTTCATTAAAGTTAATCTTGGCTCAAGCTCAATAACTTAAGAGTAAAAATACCGAACTACTCAAGCTCGACCAGTGTTCGACTTGATTAAAGATAATTTAAGCTTCGCTCACTTGCATTTGAAACAAGCTCATACATATGTTATAAAGCACGGTAATATTTCTAACAAACTTGAACAACTCTCCGATTCACCTAGACACTACTCGCTTACAATCCTAGCTGCTTATATCTAACCTTTAGATTTGGTCTTCTGGTAGAAGCAGCCTAGAGCGCCTCCGAAAACGAGAACAACTACCGGAACCACCACAGCAATGATCACCTCCAGCTTCTTCCTATTTCCTATATCAATACAAAAAATACACTAAAATCATTGTCATTTTTTTTGTCAAAGCAAGAAAACACACAGAGTGATAAGATTGTATCATGAATGCAAACCTTCATCTTCAGGAAGGTCAGAAGTGGCAAGTTTAAGGAACAGATGATGTTCACCGTTCGGATCACATGAGAAGTTTCGTAAATCATACAAATCACCCTCCCATAAAGAGCATCTACTCTCACTAAATGCATAAGCAGTGCAATAACAGTTCATTAAACAGTCCAACCTACATTTTTTGGCACTTTGAGCACTAGGATTTGGTATTGGGTCAGCAGGAAACTTCACATCTGAAGTCTGCAGAAATACATCCTTCTCACTTAAGGTTGAATTGCTATTCCGACACTCCAGAATGGATTTCCTGGAACACCCCCTCGTTGACAACGGGACGAAACCATGTGGACATGAGCACGTGCTTGGGCTATTGAAGATCCCAAATGCTCCACAGAAGCCAATAATGTCACTCTCATATTTAGGCATAACAAATGTTTCATCCCACCTCTGATGATCCCTAATAGACGTGATATGTTTAAATCTTCCAGATGGATCCATTACAAGCATTGAGAACACTTTAGAATTCAGAACTGAGTAACTGTAAGATGTCCCATTATCATGTGTAACTAAGTTGAATTCTAACAAGTAGCTTATTTCAGGGACTGAGTTAAAAACAACTCCATTCCAATCTCCACTCTTCCAATAAACAGATGACTTGTGCCACTTCAGGAAGAACTCCCGCTTCGACACTTCTACTGAGTAGAATCCAGGGGACGGATCGTCTTCGTTTCTCCACGAAACGAGACGCTGTGTGCTGCCTGTGATTCTATTGAATCCAAGTGGTGCTCCAGGTAACCAAGTGTGAGTAGGATGATCAAAACTTTGCCAAAGTGTAGTGGCTGGTTTTAATGCATCTCTCAATATCAGATTCCCATTATCAAGAAGCACTGCTTCAGTAGTATCTGGTAAAGCAGACATCAAATTTGTCGACCAGAATGAATCAAATTCATGGTGCAATCCTAGGTTGCCATCTTGAACTATTCGCAACTCAGAATTTAGTACCTCAGGTAATGATCTATCTCTGTTTGCTACCCATACTACAGTTTTTTCTATGAAATCTTTGTACCAAATGCCAAGATAGATTTTTTGGGAATGATCAGTACCTGTAATGAAGAACCCCAGTTTAAAGACTCCATCTTTCGACACTAAAGTCTGCTTTTCTGTAAGGAATTCACCTTTTGAGAGTGTATCTCCTCCAATGGATAAGCATGGGTTTCCTGCCATGATCAAGAACATGAGAACACATAGTAACATTTCTAGGTTTGCCTGAATTGTGCTTCCCCACATGTTTGTTTACATACTTGATTCATGATAGAGCAAGGTTTAAGAGGGAGAGAACTCTGAGAAAGGAAATTGGTTATGATAACTTCAGCGTTGACATTGACTTTGAAATTCTTCCTTTCACCAATGATGTTTTGACGTTTTTGCGGATTCATTTGAATGAATCAATTACAAGAGAACAGAGCAGCTGGGATTCCTACCTCATTCAAGCTTGGATTCAGATTTTAAAAGTAAAAAAAAAAAATAGATTTTTAAAATAAAAAACAAACATAGCATTATGACATCATAGGGTATTTTTAAGCTTTAGATGATTAACCAGACACATCCTGCGATTTACCTCCTCCACCAATTCCCAAAGCAGGGACGGTGGAGGCCTCTAATGGTGGGGTACACCAAGCTTTAGATGATTGACGTATACTCTGTAATTTACAAAATTACCCTCATCATTAACAAGCTAATCACCTGACTCAAGAAAGATCCTGAATCATCAGAGTCATCAACATTATCACTCCCTCTATGAATTCTCCCATCAGGGATTCTAACAAGAGGCCTAAAAACATCAGTTTTACCAACATCACTACTTTCTTGACCTACTTCCTCATCTGGGCTACTCAAAGAAGGCTCAGAAAGTGCAAATTCCTCCTCATCTTTTTCAACCAAATGAGCCCTATCAGACTCACTTTCCAACTCATCTTCACCACTCATTTCTCAAAACCCTCGAACTCAATCTCGTCACAAGAGCTATATTTTATTAACAAGAACGTTCTATCAAAATAGTTATTTTTTTAGGTAGATGAAATCCATTTAAAACAAATAATATATTTCGTCGGACACACTTACAATACTAGTACAACTATCCACCTTCCATTAAAATATTATATTTCTTAATTTTTATTTAAACAGTAAACATAACTCTTGTAACAAAACAAGGAGAGTAAATATTTTCAAATCCGTAGAAAAAGAATACGAGGTACAAAGTTAGGTTGGGATTTCTTAGTGTTCAAACTTCAAACGTTTTACTTTCTCCGTCCCACTTAAAGATTTACATTTTTCATTTTTTTTTCATTTTAATTTGTCTCAAGTTAAGATATACATTTTCTTTTTTGTCAAGTGGAACCTACACAAATCAATTAATTACTCTATATGGGATCCACACACAACACGTATACAACTACCCTCTGCACATTAAATGTTATACTCCTTCTGTCCCATTAATAGGTATTCATTTGTTTTTTTTCACGTTAATTAAAGGGTATAATAATTTAACACTTATACAGTTACCTACTACACATTAAATATTATACTCCTTCTATTCTATTGATATGTATTCATTTATTTTTTGCACGTGGAATAATGAGTATAATAATTTAATACGTAGTAAATTGAGGGATATAATATTTTATTGTATAGTGGATAATTGTATTAGTATTGAGTGTAGGTCCCGTGTATAGTGGGTTGAATGTAAAATATTATTTTTTGGGTCACATTAGTACAAAAAAAATTGATACATTGTATTGGAACGAACTAAAATGACAAAATGGATACGTAGGGACGGGGAAGTATCTGTCAACCCACTACTCATATATTAAAGTATTATATTTCTTAATCAACGTGCAAAAATCAAACATAAAATTTAATACACGGAGAAAGGAAGGTGACCCGTGTGTAGTAGGTTGAATGTAAAATATTATTTTGTGGGTCATATTAACACAAAAAAGAAATTGACTTTGTATTGAAACGAATTAAAATGACAAAATGGATATATAAGGACGGGAGAAGTATCTCTCAACCCACTGCTCATATTAAAGTATTATTATATTTCTTAATCAACGTGCAAAAATCAAACATAAAATTTAATACACGGTGAAAGGAAGTAAGGGGTATCTGATTGCATTTTCAAATATGAAAAAAAAAGAAAAAAAAGGGATTAACAACAAGAACAGCTGGATTCCTACTTCATTTGTTTTAGGGTTTTTAAATTACCTGGGTGTTGGAAATTATTAATTTCCATTATAATCTAATTGTGGGCAATATATTATTATACAATTATATTAGCTATTCAATTATTTTATGGACTTAACTAAAGTGATCCAATTAAGATTAAAAGTTCATGGGCTATAATAATAATTAATATGGGCCAAATGAGTAGATACCCAATACTACGTGATTAGGTGATTATGGGTGGTTTAGTCAAATAGTATATAAATGTTACCCGGTTATGGTCCCCAATATACTAAGCCGCACATGCTCTTCTCTTCTCCCCATCGGGAGGGATTACTACGGTCCCATAAAGGAATTAAGAGGGCTTAGTTGAGGAAGGCCATATAACCACTGATCCTGAGTTCGTGTTCCGCCTAGAGACTCATTGAATCAGGTACGCTTCCGCATTATAATTTTGATCTCGTTAATCGTAATAGGGTTTAAGGTATTAGGATTTATTAATTTATTTCCTACAAGTGGTATCAGAGTCACCCTATTTATAATTCTCTGAGATCTAAAATTGTGTTTAAATTCACATATTTATACTTGAATCGAACTGCAAAATTATAATTATAAATATAAGGTTTAAGATTATAGTTTTCAGACTTATCAGTCGATGCTATTGATGTTATTGACATATGCGGTGCACTTGGCTTATTCAGCTATCAATCTTTTAAGATTGTATATATGCACTGACCACATGGAAATTGTGATAATATGATAATTGAGTATCTTTAATTTGATAATTGAAATTAAAAGATTTAATTGTATCATTATGAGAATTTATAATAATCATCATTTTCGAATTATGTGATTATTGTCATTATCTAAATTTTCTATTATGAAAATTATGGATGTTGAATGACAGTGGACATCTGAAATTATTAATTGGAAGTATTAATCGTGTATTAGCACTTTTTGAAAGTATTATTCGAAAGAATAAAATGCACAAGATATACACACCCATTTGAAAAGGTAATATTAGAATTGCACAATATAATTATGCACTTCATAGTAATAATTTAAGGTCCATGTATTTAACAGTAAGTCTCCATCATCCATTTGAAAATTTGTAGGTAAGAATTGTCTGTGTCCTTTTGTAAGGCCCAATTATAAATAATACCAATTACAAGACCCGACTCAAAGTGGGTTTACCCAAACCCGCAACTGTATATCTAAAACAATAAACGACAGCTTGTTATCATCCTTATTGTTGAAGTTCTCATCATGTATAATTGTTGTTGACATAGGTTAAAACTTAATTAACAGACTTCTTAATTGTACAGAGAATTAATCCAAAATGATTATCATGCTTGCACTAAACTTTATAATCTTTCAAATTTAAATAGTTTAGAATTATCTCAAGGAATCTATCACATCATTAGTATCAATACCAACTTGTAAGTACACTCTCTACGTAGTAGTCAAATACTGACAATAAAACTGTCAAGCAATAGCCTTCCTTTGGGCAAACTTATTACTCACATGTTAAACAAATAATCGTCACATATTTACCACCACAGGTGCTTGTGTATTTCTGTCAAATATTAATCTATCTATGGGCCGGTCAATATCCGCATGAAGATACACTTGCAAAACATTATTAATTAGGGACCCATCACAAGACACCTTGTGCAACATTAACCTCGTCTATAGACCAGAATTAACTGCAGGAGTAATCTTGGTGTAACAATCAAGTATTGACAATAAGTTCTGTCAAACAAGAGTCTATATGTGGACCGACTCATGTTCACATGAATAATCCAAATAATTATCACATACTTATTATCACATGTGTGTTATTATTCTATCAAACTGTGCCTACCTGTGGGCCGAACACAGAACACATAAATAATATCACACTCATCTATGTAATTTCAATAAAGCTTTTCTCCACACAAGATATTGTTGTGGCAACATGGTGCTTCGATTGACTAGATTGAAGGTTTACTAGATTAATTAAATAAATATTAAAATATTTAATTTAATTAAACGACATTTAACTGTCTCCCCAATTTAATTTAATTTTATTCCTCTAACCAAATAGGAATATTAGATGATTCATTACTCTATAATGATGAAAGATCTCCTTTACTTAATTAGGGATTCCAAAATCCCAATTTAATATAAACTGAATTTGACAAATATTTTATTATTATTAGTAATCACCACTGAATCCTTGATTTTAATTAATAAATAATTTAATTGAATTAATTATATTGAATGCGTCACTATTTCAATCCTCAAATACATAATCAATTTAAGATATTCAACTCACATTAGGAATCCAAAATCGTGTAATCACACTGCTAAAATAATTAGTTGATGCAACAAATTTAATTAAATAATAACCACTGAATACAAAAGTAGGTATTCAAAGCATCTTGATTGTGGCATAAGCAAAGAATATCAAATTAATACCATAACACAATTACTGCCATAATTATTACCACGTATATGAAATTGCAGTGGTCACAAGTACAAATTCGAATGTAATTACCACAAGTTATAATGAAATTGTAATCAACATATAATGATAAATCCATGAACATACAATGACTAAAGTGCATGACTTACGGAATTGATATAGCATACATATTCATGACACTGAAGTACCATAATTACTGCCATAGGTGTAACCATAAATTAATCTCATCAATTATAATTTAAAGTGAAAATAAATAAGTAGTCAATAGCCCATTCAACAATTTAAGGCAGTGTAATTGGAGATTAATATCATGACTCAAACCGATTCAAAGGAATCAACATGCTAATGTCAATAAATTAATAATGGGACACTTTTGAATTCATCCCACTCAATTTAAACTTGGGAAGTATCCACGTAATTATTCTGCATAAGCATGACACAAATAAATTGCCGAATCTTATATATAGCAAATTCTAATTAATTGCAATTCAAATCAAATTAATGAATCTTCAATTAATTGAAATATGCAACTTTTTTCATCAATCCTGAGATGATTAAAATAATGAAATTTCTTTTACGAATGAATCCAAATCACATATACCTAATCGAAGCTAAAATTCATCAACCATTAAGAAATTTTAATTTCGGATTCAAAATTGTGATTCAAGAAAAAATATTAAAACACAAATATTATATCTAAACAATATTCCTTAAAATCTCAAGGAATCATAAGTAGGGTGGCTCTGATACTACTCGTAGGAAATAATTCCTAATGCCTTAATCCTATTATGATAAACTGAGATCATGATCGTAAAGCGGAAGCGTACCTGATCCAATGAGTCTCTAGGCGGAACACGAACTCAGGATCAATGGTTATATGACATTCCTCAACTAAGTCTCCTTATTCCTTATGGGGACCGTAGTAATCCCTCCCGATGGGGAGAAGGGAAGACCATGTTCGGCTTAGCATCTTGGGGACCATAACCGGGTAACCTTTATATACTACTTGACTAGACCACCCATAATCACCTAATCATGTAGCATTGTGTATCTACTCATTTGGTCCATATTAATTATTATTATAGCCCATGGACCTTTAATCTTAATTGGATCACTTAATTAAGTCCATAATATAATTGAATAGCTAATATAATTGCATAATAATATATTGCCCACAATTACATTATATTGGAAATTAAAAATTTCCAACATTTGCTTGATATATGTGTAATGATATGATGGTTATAGTTATGACCTCTTCATATATACTGAGCTATTCTTTTGAGTTCTCTAATAGTTCATGCCTTCATGATGTAAATTTTTCCTGTATTCTTTATGTGCAACATAGTGAATCTCCCTTTATAGTTATGAATTACTCTCATGTATTCATTCTTTCTTTCTTTTTGTCTTTTGATTTCAGCTAGGAATGATCATAAGAAGTCTGTTCAGGAGATATGAGAGGTGGAATCCAGTGCATCCAACATATGGAGCGTTTTGGGCGTTGGAGCTAAAACAAGAAACTGAAAGAGCCATGGATTCTAGACCCACCTGCTAGCAAATCCTGCCAATGCATAAGCTTCAACTTATTACATCACATTTTCTTGCAGGTTCCAAGACTTGACAACACCGATGACCCTCAGTTTGGCGAATGAGGTGTGCAGTGCCTTAGTGAAGTTTTGGGTTTCAACGTCGGAAAACCAAGCACCCGGGTTGCTCCATCATCAGGTTACCGTAAGAAGCCATTAATTTCTCCCTCAATAACTACTCAAATCTAATGAGCGCTTAAAAATTATATATAGTCCAGAAATCTAATTTTGAGTTGAAGGAAATGGAATTGAGGAGAAAGAGTGAGACAGGCATGTGGAGTGAGAGGAGGAGAGAGAGAAAATAAATAGTCGAAGAAACAAAGATAGGAAGAAACAAAGTGAAGAAATAGAGTGAATCGATATTGAAAGGGTAAAGTAAATAGATGAGTTCAGTTAAAAGGGTGATTTCTGGGGGGATTTGGCCATGGAAAGAGTTCCCTGGAGATTAATGGTGATGAGGAGAGAGAGGGCCTACCAGTCCTTGAGATTCGAGGTTGAACTCCACCTTGCTGCAACAGATGCCTTCCCAACTGCAGAAATTGAGTGTTTGGTTACATGAATGGAGAGCTCCCAGTGAATCTTCAAGGTTGGTTTTGAAGGCTACCAGTGAAAGAAAATCAATTTGGTTGTTGAAGCACATTGTTGTTGGAGGGAGAAGAAAGCAACTGAAGATGATCAAGATTAATTGAAGCATTATCATGGGATTTGGTTGAGTGGCAGCTCCATCATGAGAGAGACTGAGAAACTGACATAGAAAATGGGAGTGGACACAACAAAATAAATTTATTTACATTGAAGATGTCCTTTGTTATTATTAATATTATTACACCAAAATTTCCAAAGCTGGATGACTTTCACAAGTCTCCCTTTCTTCTGGAAAATGAATAAAAATGATTAGATTTCGTCTCAAAATTTCTCAAGAGATAGGTTAATTGAGATTGCAGCAGCAGAAAAAGAGGAGATTTTGGCTACTTGGGTTCACTTTACTTTTGTTAAAAACACAGAATCGTTATCAATTACTCTTCTTATTTGGTTAAATTGTGATGTAAAATGGTGTGTTGAAGAAAGTGATTTTAGCACAATATGTGGTTTAATCTTATGTTTTTATTTCATTGTTTAACCTTAATTTTCAGAAAATTAAAATTTCAAATTAAAGAATTACCTAAATTATTATAAAGAGTAACCATTTAATAGAAAAAAATAACCTAAAAAAATAATCTTAATTTTCAGACAAATCAAAGTTTTAAATTAAAAGTAACGCAAATAATTATAAGGAATAACACAATTAATGGAAAAGAGTAACCTAAAAAAAGTACTTTAATTTTCAAAAGATCAAAGTTTCAAATTAAAAAGTAACCCAAATTATTGTAAAGAGTAACTCAATTAATACAAAAGAGTAACCTAATAATGTTGATCAAACAGAATAATATATAAACAAATCAACATAAAAGAGTAATCCAAAACTTGTTCATAGTAATCCAATTCATCCTAAAGAGTAATCTAATCAATAAAGAAGAGTACCCTAATTAATAAAAAAGAGTAAACTTATGAATACATATAAATAATATTCTAATTAATAACAAAATTTTTATAGAGTAATATAGTTAACCAAATAGAATAGAATATAAATAAATGAAGTAATACATAAGTTTTTTCATAGTAATCTAAATTATTATAAAAAATTAACCTAAAATTTTGATAAAATAAGATATATATAAATAAATCAACTAATACAAAAATTTGTCCACAGAACAAGGACAAAATAGCTGCGGTAGTACACTTCAATAACCCGATGCGTTGATATTTTTCAATAATTAAACAGATTCAATCTAATTGTACCTATAAATCGTTTAAGAAATGCTCCTTGACCCTCGTACATATATGCAAGTGATGATTTTTTGTTGAGCATACTTGGAACCTATAATCACTTAATAAAGTATGGTATACACTTCTCCACCCGTATAGCCTTTGTGAAAAATCACCAAACCAAACAACCATATAATTTGTGCAGAACATGGTAAGCATGAGGAATCCAGAACCTTTAGAACAAGCAAACTAGTTCACAACAATAGCCATTCTTATTTCCTCGCTGCAGCTCGTCAAAATCAGCACTAGCTACAACCAATTGCATAAAATTTAGTGTTCTCAACTCTTATCTCTCTTCCTTCGTTGCTCAACCCACCTTAATTCATGGACAATCCCCCCTCTCACTAGCAAATCATAATATCCACCCATTCAAATACCTCGGACTCCATCCTCTCTTACCGTGCAACTTAGCACACCATAACGAACCTTATTTTCCACCCATTGGGCTCGTCTCTGTACCTGAAATAGGGAGATTTGCGGCGGAAATTCTCCGACGAAAACCGCACTATCTACGGCGGCGAAGAGCTCACTAGTTTACCCAACTCGAGATTTAGGTTACGAACAACGCTTTTCAGCCCAAGTAAGAAGAAGTCGTACATGGGTGTTAGGCAGAAAAGGTGGCGTGAGATGCTTGGCGGAGATTTGACTCCCTCAGATCCAGATGCGGCAGTGGTTGGGCAACTTCGACACGGTGGAATCCATCGCCTACGGCTACTATAAGGCGCGTACAGGCTGCGCGGCGCCTCAACTTCCCCAACGTCCGCTGAAAGGGAACTGCAAAGCAGGTGGCGTGAGGTTCACCTTGCTCTGCCACAAGCTCCCACCGGAGGACGAAATTGGAGGGTCGAACCGAGCGACAACGGCTGAGCCCGTCGGAAATGCCAATTCACGCTGAAGAAGACCTAATTAATGGGAATAAAGTCTTACCCGAATTTTAAAAAATTTGACCCATTTCAATCGGAAGGTCCGGTTGTATAGATTTAAAAAAAAAGAACGGTTATCAAATTTATATTGTTGATTAAAAATAAATAAATAATTTATTATTAGCATAAATAGAATTTATGAATGAAATCAAAATTAATAGACGATCAAGATTAAAATTGAAGATAAAAATAGAAATTAAGTTTATATATATATTAAACTTATTAAAAATTAGTCAAATATGTCAAAAATATATCCCATATTTACTAAATTTATATTGTAAAATAAAAAGTAAAATTTAAATAATAAAATTTATTATTAGTATAATAAATTTTATGATTGAAATCAAAACATTATTTAGACGGTCAAGATTAAAATTGAATTATTTTTAAATAGAGTAAAATTGAAAACAAAAGTAGTAAAATTTTAGGTTTGCTTTTATATATGTATTGATATCTTTAATATACTAATTAAGAGTTTTTTTGACGTACGTGTCGCTTCCAGAAGCCTCCGCGGTGACATGTTAATTTATGGTTTATTTGAATTTATTTATTTAATTTGATTTAATTATTTTAAAATACAATATTTTTTTATAACTAAAAGATAAATATTTAAAATATTTGATATTTATCTTAAATAAAATTCTTATAGAATCCAAATATAATTAATTTTAATATTTGATTTGATAAATTTTTTAAATTTTTTATTAATGAAAATTTATATAGATAAATACATATATTTATTTTCCCCCACATATAAATAAGTTTTCCTGCACACAAATAAATTATTCTATGAAATTTTTTTAAGTTCCAAAGAATTGACGATATCTGATTTATTTATTTATAATTTACATTTTAAATTATATTTCTTTTAACTAATTCGTTCGTGTATTAATTTTGGTATAATTATTTTAATTGTCAAATTTACATTCTAATAAGTTTCATAGTATTTTTTAAATTTAATTTGTTTTTATTGATTTTATTATTATTATTTGGGTTCATACATATATAATCATATTAAATAAATCCTTTTGAATTTTTTATATTTTTTTATTTGACTCTCAAATTCATGAGGTATATATTTAATTTTTATTAATTTATTTATATTTTAATTAGTTCGGTATGATTTTGTATTTTTTTATTATAATATTTATTTAAAATTTTAAATATGATTCTGATCAAGTTTAATGATATAAAAGAGATATATATTTCATAACTATTGCATTTAATAATATTTTTAATACAATATATATTTTAAAAACTTATGTTTTTAAACTCTTTATGTATAACACAATTACAAATCTATTTATTTATTTATTTAATAAAAACATATATCTTTTTTAAAAAATTTATCTGCGTAATACGCGGGATTCTGTACTAGTAGTATATAAATTAATTTGTAATCCTAAATTATTAACTGCGATATAAATTCATATTCAATTCATTACTATTTTTACAAATCCTTTATGACAAAGTCTCTTGTGAGACGAGATTATTTATAAAACGGGTGTAAAATGGATCACTCATAACTAAAGTATGTTTATTGTATAGATAAAGTATGTTTAATGGTTGTTAAAGTATAATAATAATAAATCAAATTATAACACGCTAAAATCATACTTTAATGCGTAGTCAAAAGACGGGTGTGAAGCCTCCGCAGTAACGTGTCAAATTATGGTTTATTTTAATTATTTTAATTAATTATTATTTATTTAATTTGATTTAATTATTTTGAAATATAATATCTTTAAAATTACAATTAAAAATAAGTATTTAAAATATTTTATATTTATCTTAAAAAAAATCTTATAAAATCCATTTAATTGTTTTGAAATATAATACTCCCTCCTCCCAGGTATTTTTACCCATTTGTACGAGCACATAGATTAAAACGTTTTATTTTTTAATATTAATAGTATAATATAAGAAAAAGTAGAAATAAATTAATAATTTAAAAAGAAAAGATAAATAAAATTTTTGGGAATGATGAATAAAGTATAAAAAAAGTAAGTAACATTGTTGAGATTGATGAATAAAGTTTAAAAGTATGTAATAAAATATTGTGTATTTTTATCATTAATAAAATGAATGAAAATACGATGCACAGCCAAAATGAAAATTGAGCAAAATTACGTGGGACGGAGGAAGTATCTTTAAAATTACCATTAAAAGATAAATATTTAAAATATTTTATATTTATCTTAAAGAAAATTCTTATAGAATCCATATATAACTAATTTTAATACTATTTGATTTGATAAAGCTTTTTAATTTTTGAAATTATTACTATTAGATACAGTCTTTCTATATATAATTATTTCTAGATACATTATCCAAAATAAATTACTTCTATGTACAATATTAAAATAGGGATGTCAACGGGCCGGGTCTGGGGCGGGTGCCTTAGTACCCGGACCCGACCCGTTTTAAAAATGTCTGCCCTGGACCAGCACTGATCATATTATGCAGCTCCAGACCCAAACTCAAAACGGGTCGGGTCCGCCCCGCCCAGTTCTTTTTTTTAATAAATTTTTTTTAATTTTTTTAAGACTTATTTGACACTCATAAATCAATAACTCTCTCATTTCATCATTCTCCATAGGTTCAAGTAATAATTATGTAGCAAAATTAAAATTCAAATAATAATAATAATAATAATAATCATAAAATTAGTAGTAAAATATAGAATTTTAACTGATTATAAAAATAAAAATATATAATATTTATATTTAATATGGGCAGGGCGGGTCGGGTACCCTCAGATCTGAAGTGATACCTAGACCCGCCCCGTTTCAAAATGGATCCGGGGCGGACCCGCCCATTTTCAGTTCGGGCGAGTATGGGCGTCACAAATCGTGCGGGTCGGATGGGTACCTGCGGGTCTGGATCAAATTAACACCCCTAATATTAAAGTTTGAAATATCCACCATACCCTTAATTATACTAAATATCATCTAGATATCTATTCCACATTTCGCGTGTGTATGTTTGGATTTCTAAAGTTTTCTTAATCATATTTCTATAAAATGGCTCATGCACCTTTCTTTTTTTTAAAGAAATAAAAAAACTTAATGAATGCAATTATTGCACAAGGTACATTTTATAGAACTATAAAATGCTTCTTCACCTTCCCTCAATAAAATTTCTGCATTTATACTATAACGATTGTACATGCACCATATACAATAATTGCACAAGATGCATTTTATGAAACCATAAAATGCTCCTTCACCTTCCCTCAACAAAATTTCTGCATTTTGTCAAACAAATCATTAAAACCCCCAAAAAAATCCGTATTTCTTAAGCAAAATTTGCACGAATCTTAAGCAGAATCTGCATTTCGCTCATAGTAAACATTTATTGCCAATTTATGGAAAATGTGGGATTTAATTTTGGAATATGGTCTCTCACGTTGGTTGCGCAATTTGTAGAAAGTATGGGATTTAAAATTTTGAATTAAGTTTCTTGGTTGCGTAATTTATGAAAAATGTGGTATTTAATTTTTGAATTGGTTGTGGAAATGTAGAAATGGGACAAAATGGGGAATCTACATATTAATTGTGTAGTTAGTAGTAAGAATTAAAATAGTATGTATCTAATAGTTAATTTCACATAGGTTGTGTGCTTGAGAGTTACTATCTCTTAATTTTTTTATATAAATACATGGTTCTCCTCCCCACAAATAAATTATTCTATGTAAGTTTCTCCAAGTTACAAAAAAATTGACGATATGTGATTTATTTATTTATAATCCGTTTCATGGAATAAGATCTTGAGACAGTCTCACCCAATAGTTACCTTAAATTTTAAATATGATTCTGATTAAGTTTAATGAATTTTTATTAGCAACTCACTTATCAAATTTAACATACTAAAGAATTGTAATAAAAAAAAGCTAATTATAGTGTGTGCACATATACAAATATAAACAAAAACATATACAATTATGAGCAGAAATGTATACAATTTAATTGTTAGTTTTTAATGAAAAATTGAGTGTAAAAAAATGTACAATTATTAAAAAACATATTATACACATATGGATGTTAGTTTTTTTTTAATAAAAATTTTGGCAAACACTAGAATAGACCCGTCTTTTTCTTAAAAATGGTACAACCGGATTGTACACGTCATATATTCTAATATGGGTCAAACCCATTTCTCTGTGTAATTTCATTGATCTATCTCTTTCTCCTTTCACTTTCTCTCTCCCCCTTTCCCTCGTCTCTCTCTCAGTTTCTCATAAACAGGACTCCTCTCACTTTTAATCGGTGCAACCCTGCTAATCGGATCTGGAATGCATATTCATTCAACAATTCTGTTTCCCAAATCATGCCACATCGCAAACTCAGTCTCAATCTTTGATAAAATCTTGATCCGAATCTGGATTTCGGATCTGGTTGCCACGTGAAGGCCTCCAGCGGGCGGCGGTGGTGGTGGGATGAATTTTTAGAACTGGTACATGGGAGATGGGCGGGCGTTCACAAAATCCAAAGGAATGGTATTCGCCGGAGAAGAGTACGACGAGGGTGTGCGGTGGAGGGTGAATAAGGAGATGGAAGGTAGTGTTCTGAAATGAAGGATTGGTGGGGAAATGTGGCTGAGCTACTGGATGAAAGACGTGGCAACTTCATACTATGAGACAAGGTGTATTGAGTGGTGTGACGAGGTTTATTTTGGTGGGGTGGGTGGGGTACCCAATCTGTTTTGCTCGCCGGAAAGCTCAGCACATCCGGGTGCTTCTTCATTTTCGTCAACCACCGGCTCTCCATCCTGCCGGAACTCCATGCTACCTCAGCCGCAATAACTTTCGGCGCTTGCTGTCGCTTTGGCGTGTCCGTGTAGTTGCATACAGCAGGTCTGCAGCCTTGCAGCAAGTCCCGTGACCTGGCCCCTTTTGGCTTGTTGCCATAAGTAGCATGGGAGATATTTAATACCAATATCTCTAGCGCTCTCTTTTGTTGTTTTGGTGAACTACTTTCGACTGGTCCCTCACCTCTACTTCATAGGCTTTGCTTTTTGGTTGACTTGGGTTTTAGAGCCCCACCTTCACTCAAGATGCTTTTTTGCTCCTGCTGAAATAATTAGATTACCTTTTTAAAAATTAATTTGATTACTCAAATAAACAAGGAAACTCTTTGATTTAATCCTTTAATACACCGTATTTTAAAATGAAGCCATGTTGATAGATTACTCTATAAAAATAATTAGGTTACTCTTTTGAATAAATAGGGGATACTAAATGATTTAATATTTTTGATTTTTTTAAAAAATGAAGCCATGTTGAGAATAATTAGATTATTTTTTAAATTAATTCGATTATTCTTTGGAATAAATAGAGTTACTTTTTGATTTAATTTAATACTTTGATATTTTAGAATGAAGACATGTTGATAGATTACTCTATAGAAATAATTAGATTACTCTTTGAAATAAATAGAGTTACTCTTTAATTTAAAACTTATATATTCTTAAATGAAGTCATGTTTATAGATTACTATATAGAAATAATTAGGTTACTCTTTAGAATAAATAGAGTTACTCTTTGATTTAATACTTATATATTTTAAAATGAAGTCATGTTGATGTATTATTTTATAGAAATAATTAAGTTACTCCTTGAAATAAATATGGTTACTCTTTTAAAAAAATAGGGGTACTCTTTGATTTAATATTTTAATTTTTTAAAATGAAGCCATGTTTGGTAAATAATTAAGCTGTAAGCAATACATGCATATATAAATTGATAGGAAAAAATTAGATTAATACTACAAGGGGTAGCTGGCTGCTTTAAAGTAATACCACAAAGAAAACACTATTTCAAGCATCAAGCTTTTCTGAACACTATTTCAATTTTCAGTTTCCACCTTCCAACATTACAAGCTTCTTTCATATTTCTGATTCAAATTCTCCAGAAACCTACATGATAATTCATTAAAATAAAAATTAGATGATAATTAAGTGACAAGCTCCAAGCGCAACAACCTTCCCCAAACTGAATCAAAAATAAATAAGAGTGCATAGAACCTTTGCAATTTCCGTATTTAAACCCCTAATAACTTTTGTCAAAATACAAATACGCGAAAATACATTTCACAACAGAAAAGGAAAGGAAAATACATTTCACAGTGATCAATTCAAAGTACAAACCACAAATCAGGAAAATACCAAATCACATAACAGAAATCAATTACACCATTTTCCAATTTTAACCCCTCTCAGTACTCCGACAACGGCTCGTGGCTGTGACTAATGAAGAACACCTCATAGATCACGCTGGCGAGCCCACCTCCGATCAGGGGCCCGGCCCAATAGATCCAGTGGTGGGTGAAGTCCAAGCTCACCAGAGCCGGCCCGAAAGCCACTGCGGGGTTCATCGCAGCTCCGGTGAACGGGCCGACGGCAAGGATGTTAGCTCCGACCACCAGACCAAATGCAAGCGATGCAATGATGCCGATTTCACCCTACTTTGGGTCAACGGCGGTGGCGTACACCGTGTACACCAGCCCGAACTTCAGCACTATCTCAAACACGAAAGCATTTCATACTGATACGCCAAAAAGTGTGAATGTCGGAGCCGCCAGTCCCGCCACACTGCCTCGTCGGAGTTCTCTGCCATATCATCGGGTTGCACCAGATCTCCTGCTGCCACGCGACGCTGCCACCAACGGGCACTCCTGCCCTGTCGAACGCGCGTCCACTTTCCGCTATTGCCGGAAAATGCAAGGCTCCGACGGAGAGAGAAGAAGGGCTTCAGCCCTGGGAAGAGAGAAGAATGGGTGGGGAAGAGAGAAGAAGGGGGCGATGGGTACTTTCGTTCTGCTCTAGTTCACGTGATTTCAATAAGAAATTGATTTGGTAACAGTGCTCATAGACCCGCGAGATTTAATTAGGGTTGCCATTTGGGATCCGGTTCCACCAAATTTTGGTAGGACCGGTCCTACCCTAGTCCTTCTCAAAAAATATAATGTGAAAAAAGTATACAATTATTACAAAACACGTATACAAAATAAAATAACATATATACAAAATAGAATAAAAAGTCATACACGGGTGCACCCAATATACACTAAAAAAAATTATAAGTCCTACTTAGGTTTAAAAAATAAGGCTAATTATACTGTGCATCCGGGTGCATCCGGATGCACCCTAAGATAGGGTGCACCCACTTTAAAAAACGTTACAAATATAAACAAAAGCATATACAATTATGAAAAAAATGTATACAATTTAATTGTTAGTTTTTTTAATGAAAAATTGAATATAAAAAAATATACAATTATTAAAAAACATGTATACACTATTGAATAAAAAGTTATACACATATGGAAGCTAGTTTTTTTAATGAAAAACTTAGTGCAAACAAAGTATACAATTATTAAGAAACACGTATACAAAATAGAATAACTTATACAAAATATAATAAAAAGTAATACATATATGGGTGCACCGAGTGCACCTAATATCAATCCTTAAAATAAAATATCATGGATTTAATGTAGTAAATATACTCTCCACAATTCATAATTGCTTAATAGTTTAATAATTTTATACTTATAGTTTTTTACTTGAGCTTTTAAATATTTTATAACATAATTTTTTACGTAATATCAATATCATATAAAAATTAAAATTAAAATAGCAAGAACCTAACAAATTTTAAAATAACAAAACATTTATTTATAAAATTATTTTATACTTTTTTTTATTCTATTACAACAATAAATATCAATAACATTTTTCATAATCTTCTATAAATCAATTATGTTTTTCTTTGTTTAATATTTTCCTAAATATATTTATTCTTTCGTGATATATAATAATAAAATATGATAAATAAAAGTGTATCTATAAAAATAAAATCAGATGAATATGAGTGAATTGTAGTATAATTAATGAATGATGAGATGAGAATGGTGTGAAGAATTTAAATTACATATTTTAATTAATTAATTAAATAGTTGATTTTCACGTAAACTTACACATAAGGTGAAATTGTAAAATGTCATATACTAGTGAAATTCATATCAAATTTAAAATTTAATTTACATAATTCATATTGTGTTAGATATTAGAATAAATCAGCAGAATTTGATTTTAAATAATAATAATATTCCATAGTGTAGAAACAATTTATTTTAATTTTATGTATTTAACCATTATCTAAATTAAATTAAAATTTTATTCCTTCAAAATTTTTATTCCTACAATTTCCGAGATGAAAATAATCTGATTCACGCGAGCCACGTATTCCACATGCAATGACATAAACATAAAAAATGAGAAATCGACAAATTTATTGCACACAGTGAAGTGCAGCGAACTTCATCAGGTAGAATTCATATTATTATTATTATTATTATTATTTTTTTCATGATTCATAATTTTGCATCTCTAAATTCCCTCTTATTAAAAAATATATTCATGTTGTCTCGTTGTTACAGACTCCTTGTACGCACTCTTGAAAGACCTCAAAACTAAGAGGCACCCACCGCCTTCAGTACCTTAAGCAACGATATATATCACATATAAAGAAATATAATCTAATTTCACAAGCTCAAATAAATTCCCTCCTTCTATATCAGATTTGACAATGAACCCTCAATCTTTCCAAACATTTTTTGATCTTTGATTGAATCGCTTGGAAATTTACCATCAGGAACTTGTGCATGCTCTAGGGGTAACAATGAAGGGGACATAGAGGACGAGGAGCAGCGATGCAAAGAGCTTATTGACAAAATGTTTGGTCACACGGTGGGATGAAATCAAGAAAATATGGTTTAAATCTTCAAACCAAGTTGGTTCAACCCTATTGACATGTCATATCTATGGATAGGCGGATACACCAACTTGAGGAATCTGACGTATAATCCGTAGGAGAGGATCAATAAACTAAGGAAAGAGATAAAGGTTGAAGAAGTACATCTTTCTAGTAAGGTCTCGAAGTTAACAAGGTCATGGTAAGTAGTATGTAATTTCTAATTTGACTATTTTATTATATATTTTTTGTTATTTTTAATAAATTCCAAAACTTTCTTAAAATATTTTGTAGTGGTCTCAACCAATGATAGATATGGAGTGGCAGAGGGAAATGGTACAGAACAGAGAGAGGAGTTACATGGATTCAATTATGGACAACATCAAATTGACATTGGAGGGTTTGGTTGAATGTGCAGATAATTTAAGAAAGAAAACTGTAATTTTGATAATGGAGATACTCAAACCTAAATAGGTGTGTGGTTTTTTTGCAAGCAGCTGAAACTCCACAGACCGGATGTGCCCCTGGAAACTCACAATCTTGTCTAGCCAGCAAACCTCTCCCTATTTTGTTTATGGCGATGCTCATGTAATTAATGTTTAATTTTCTTTAGCATAATGGAGTGGTGATTTAATAATAAAAATAAATATGATTATATTCTTACCATCATAATTATTCTTAAAATGTCATCATTGTCTAGATTGTTTTGGTGTGTAATTAGTTATACTCTATTAAGGGCATCTTTATTTAGTTATATAAGTTGGTGTGTACTTAGTTTTATTGTGTATGATGTCTATGATATTATTATATTTTTAAATCCTTATTAAGTATATCTACTTTTGTAATAGAAAATGTATTACATATTATTTTCTTTACAAATTTAAGAACTTTTCATAACTTGTACTAGTTGAAGTAGAACTTATAATGCCCCGCCTTAACATTTGATTTATATGAGTCAGTTTGAAATATCATGAATTTAAGATCATTAAATCTTTATTTAACATTTAAAATAGATTTTAAGTTTTTATATATACATCTAAAATTCTTATAATCTTAAATTTAAATTCACACTTTACTTTTTATTCGTACATACTTAACTTTACATTTTCATAAATTACTCCATAATATTTCTTAAGAATAACATCATGTATCACATTTTTATTTTTTAAATTGTCACTACATATTCTAAGTTCTAACACATGTATTATACTACTCCACTATTTATTTATAATCTTAAAATATTAAATCACTCTCAAAAGTGAGTCAAAAAGTGATCATATGTTCAAATAGTTAATTATAAACAATTTCGTATAGTTAATTATAAACAATTTCGTTAATTTACTTTGTTGAAATTAAAAGTGATATTTATAAAATTAAAGTAGAACTTATAAAATTAAAACTGATACTTATCGACGATGTTCTTGATATAATATTCAGTAAAATGATGCACTATTACTCAAGCCCAAATTCTATGTTGAAATTCAATTTTGTCATGATACTTTTTGTTGAGATTGTTGAGAGGTAGACGCTTGCATGAATTGCATGATGTCACGTGAACTTTGTTTTAATTGGTACACATATATACAACACATTGATCAATTGATTAACATTATAATCAAGGATTGGGATTAAGTCTAGATGTAAGTTTGAGCAATTAATATAAGAACAAGATGCGTTCATTCATAGATAATCCATATATTCCATGGATCAAGATTAGGGTTTATATGAGAGTTAAGTTTCGATCTTCATCACTTGTAAAATCTTATCAATAAGATCTTCCTCTCCCTTAAAGAGTGAATGTAGGCAATTTGTCGAACTACTATAAACAATTAAGCTTATCGTTTTCTTTTCTTCTTCAATAAATCTGTGAGTGAAAGTGTGTAATTATAAGTGAGATTGTGTGAGAGTTCTTTGAAAGTTTAACATATTCTTGCATTGATTTATAACAAGATGACTTATAATTTGTCATTTAACAAAGCAACAGTCCATCGTTGGGAAGGGGGGAAAATCATAGTAGAATTTTCATTAAATTAAAGAAATACTAATGAAGTAACTAGATGTTAGCTAAGAATTTGCAGAGGAAGAAACAAAACAAGCTAAACATTAATGCCAAGTAATTGAGATGAAGCATGATGCAAAGATCATATAGAAAATTCAGCAGGGTCATCAATCTTCACATAATTGTTTGAATATCTTCCAAGACAATAAATGAAAATCCAAATACAATAAGGTCTTTAAAAAGTTGTAGCCAATTTGCCCACATGCCAATGACTTTGTACACTACACCTGATACCACATTAAACACAGCACATTTTATGCCATCTATGGCCACACTTTAAGCAAAAGATATGCAGTAAAAATATTTAGTGCAATATTTTGCATCGACCTTTTCCTGATTCTAAATTATAAAAACAAAATGAATGCTAATTTCTCTCTCATGAAGATTATTCACAGAAATCTTAACCGCAAATTCTCTTTTTTCATACACTAAGAGCACCTGCATCTCCAGTTACTTATAAATCTCATTGGCTCTCACTAAACAAAATGATTACTATGCCAACATACAGATTAACAATGATAGAATCCTTGTCAACAGATTCTTTACATTGTTTTCTTATTCTTGAGTTTTATTGTTTAGGTCATGTGTGGTGTTATAAACAAGAATATCTATTTGAAAATAAACAAGAATCAAGGACAATCGTTGAAAACTTTCAGAGTTTATTTTACAAAAAACCTTCTTTAGCCATGGACAACTTTATGTGGTTGTATCCAGAGTGGAACTCTAGGAATGGTTTGAATATACTGGTATTTGATTCAAATAACAAAGAGAAGAATGAGTGCAAGAACTTTGTGTTCAAAGAAATCTTGTATAAGCACGCAATTGTAGAAACTTATTTGCTGTTAACTTTTAAAAATAAATGGACTTTAAACTTTAAATAAATGGTTTAATTATTTGTTGTTATGTTTCAAAAATATTATCTCCAAGAAATTTCAAAACTTCATCAGCAAACTATATGTTAGCTTTCATTTTTTTCCTTGATTTGTAAAGCACAAGTTGTTGAAACTTGATAATTAATCATTAATTGCATGACCTTAGATTATAATTCAAAATTATGAATTGAATAATTTATTATTATCAACGTTTATAATATTAGCAGGTAATTCTCCTAAAATATTTATAGGAAGATTGAATAATATTTTATAATTTATATCTAATAATAATGTAGGTAATTTGGTTAAAAACTAGTATATATAAAAGTCGGATTTATTAACGGCTGCTACAGTTAACATTCCAAAAGCTATATATACATCCAAAATTATTTTTAGACTATGTTATCTCAAATTGCATTTATATTTATATACTTCAATATTTTGTTCTGACTTTGAATACCTTACTTTAAAAAAAAAAGTGTTAGTTTAATTTGAATTGGATTTGCAAACTCCATTAATTTAAATTCTATATATATTGAGTTTACTATGTGAATCTTATTTAATTTAAATTTTATGTATTAAGTTTATGGTGTAAAATATATGATCTTTCTTTAATTTAAATTCTAACAATACATAGGGTATAATAAAATTAGAAAACGAAACCACATAATTAACATCATAAACTCGATTTTTAATAGTGTTTTGCTAAACAAGGAGACCACATAATTAACATCATGAACTCGATTTATAGTTGTGCTTTGCTAAATAAAAATTAGTAGTAGTATTTTTTGTGTTTAGCGTGGAAGAAAATCATTTTGTATGCCTATACTACCTTACTAAACATAAATTTATTTATTTTGGAATGTATTTCGTTAAAAAAAAATTACTCCATTAATATGGGGTGTATTAAATATGGGAGGGAATTGGTACCCACACTTTTTAATTTATTCCTGCTATTTCATTTATTGTGTTTTTTTTCAATTTATTTTATTTAAATAACTATTATACCCTAAACCCTAAATCCTAAGGGATAAATTATACCCTAAACCACAAGTGTAAAATTACAATTATACCCTAAACCCTAGGGGATAAATTATACCCTAAACCACAAGGGTAAAATTACAATTATACCCTAAACCCTAGGGGATAAATTATACTCTAAACCACAAGGATAAAATTACAACTACACCCTAAACCCTTAACCATAGGGATAAATTATACCCTAAACCACAAGGGTAAAATTGTAATTATACCCTAAACCATAAACCCTAGAGGATCAATTATACCCTAAACCACAATGATAAAATTGTAATTATACCCTAAACCATAAACCTAGGGATAAATTATATTCTAATTCATAAGAGTAAAATTGTAATTTTCCTTAAATTAAATAAAAAAACAAAATAAATTAAAAATAAATCGCAATAGTAAAAAAAACACACACACTAAAGGTGAAGAAATGAGGTTGTACCAAATGGAGGTTGTATACTAGTCTTTGCCATTAAATATTGTTAAATAACTTAGGCTAAAATTTATGTGTTCTCAATTCTCTCGTTTTTTTAAAGTTGTACTTTTTTTATATTGGTAATTGCAAAAACTTGTGTGCATTTGGGCAGACAAAGTTTTATGTTAAATTGTATATCATTTAGTATAAAGATGTATACCTTTTATTTTCTAAAGAAAAATAAAAAATATTAATAAAAAGTGTATATCATTTAAAACAAAATGGTGTATCCTTACTAATTAAAGTATATACCTTTAGAATAAAACAATATACTCTTACCCATAATACTAAATTCTAAGGGCGAACGAAGTACCGGAATGCACGCAAACCTCACTCATCAGTTATAGTTGTTAGTATACAACCCCTTTTTCTTTAAGCCTCTTTATAATTCCTTCGTGGGTCACTCATTTTAGTAATCCCTGAATCACTTGCTTTAGTAAAGAGTATAAGGACTATGCTCTTGGTTTTTACATACTTTATAATATAATTTTTTACACAATATCAATATCATATAAAAATTAAAATTAAAATAGCATTAATCTAACAAATTTAAAAAGAAATATTTTTATAAAATTTAAAAAATTATTTTATACTTTTTTTATTCTATTACAAAAATAAATATCAATAACAATTTTTTCTTTGTTTAATATTTTCTTAAATATAATCATTCTTTCATGATATATAATAATAAATTAAATATGATAAATAAAAATATATCTATACAAATAAAATATTCATGTAAAATGACATATTAATGAATGATGAGATGAGAATGATGTTGCGAAGAATTTAATTTACATATTTTAATTAATTAATTAAAAATTTGATTTTCAGTATGACATATAATGTGAAATTTATATCAAATTTAATTTACATAATTCATATTCCGTTGGATATTAGAATAAATTATGTGATTTTAAATTATAATAATATTTTATAGCGTGGAAACAATTTATTTTAATTTTATGTCTTTAACCATTATCTAAATTAAATTTAATTGTTTTTTCTTCAAAATTTATATTCCTACAATTTCCGAGATGAAAATGATCTGATTCACATAAGCCACGTATTCCACATGCAATGACATAAACATAAAAAACGAGAAATCGACAAATTTCTTAATCACAATAAAGTCCAACAAACTTCATTAGAACTGCAGAGCCCATATTATTATTATTATTATTATTTTCATGATTTATAATTTTGCATCTCTAAATTCCCATCATGTTGTCTCGTTGTTACAGACTTTCTGTACCGCACTCTTGAAGGACCTAAAAACTAAGAGGTACCACCGCCATCAGTACCTTAAGCAACGATATATATCACATATAAAGAAATCTAATCCAATTTCACAAGCTCAAATAAACTTCCTCTTTCTCTATCAGTTTGACAATGAACCCTCAATCTTTCAAAACATTCTTTGAGCTATGGTTGAACCGCTTGGAACTTTACCAACAGGAACTTGTCCATGCTCTAGAGTGTAACAACGAAGAGGACATAGAGGATGAGGAGCAGCGATGGAGAGAACTTATCGACAGAATGTTTGGTCACTATGGGGAATTCTTCGGCATGAAAGGAAGAGTTCGTCAACAAAATATGTTTCAAATCCTCAATCCAAGTTGGTTCAACTCTTTTGACATGGCATATCTATGGATTGGAGGATACAGGCCGCAGATAGCATTCAATCTAGTCCACAACAACTTGAGGAATCTGACGTATAATCAGTATGAGAGGATCAACAAACTCATGGAAGAGATTAAGGACGAAGAAGCACATCTTTCTAGTAAGATCGTTGAAGTTAACAAGGTCATGGTAAGTAGTATGTAATTTCTAATTTCACTATTTTATTATATGTTTTATTATTTTTAATAAATTTTAAAATTTTCTTAAAATATTTTGTAGTGGTCTCAACCGATGATAGATATGGAGTGGCAGCGGGAAAAGGTACAGAACGGAGCGAGGAGTTACATGGATTCAATTATGGACAACATGAAATTGACATTGGAGGGTTTGGTAGAATGTGCAGACAATTTAAGGAAGAAGACTGTAATTTTGATAATGGAGATACTCAAACCTAAACAAGGTGTGTCTTTTCTTGCCGCTATAGCAGAGAAGCAACTGAAACTCCACAGACCGGATGTGCCCCTGGAAACTCACAATCTTGTCTAGCCAGCAAACCTCTCCCTATCTTGTTTATGGTGATGCTCATGTAATTAATATTTAATTTTCTTTAGTGTAATGGAGTGGTGATTTAATAATAAGAATAAATATAATTGTATTTTCTATATAGAGTCTGTTAAGAGAGTTTTGGTGTGTATTTAGTTATATACTCTATTAAGAGCATCTTTATTTAGTTATATAAGTTGATGTGTATTTAGTTTTATTGTGTATATGATGTCTATGATATTATTATATGTTTAATTCCTTATTAAGTATATCTCCTTCTAAGTATATCTACTTCTATAATAGAAAGTGTTTTACATATTCTTTTCTTTACAAATTTAAGAACTTTTCATAACTTTTCATAACTTGTACTAGTGAAGTTCAACATATAATGCCCGCCTTAACAATTGATTTATATGAGTCAGGTTGAAATATAGTGAATTTAAGATCATTAAATCTTTATTTAACATTTAAAATAGATTTTAAGTTTTATATATACAACTAAAATTCTCATAATCTCGAATTCAAATTCACATTTTAATTTTTTATTCGTACCAACTTAACATTACATTTTCATAAATTTCTCCATAATTCTTAACAATATAGTCATGTATAACATTTTAATTTTCAAAATTGTCACTACATTTCTAAGTTCTAACAAATTTATTATATACTACTTCACAGTTTATTTATAATCTTAAAACATTAAATTACTCTCAGAAATGAGTCAATGATTATATGTGCCAATAGTTAATTATAAACAATTTCGTAGATACTTTGTTGAAATTAAAAATGATATTTATAAAATCAAAAGTAAAACTTATAAAATTTAAACTAATACTTATAGATCGATGATGTTCTTAATATATATATATATATATATATATATATATATATATATATATATATATATATATATATATATAGAGGGGGGAGAATAGCCCATTTACCCATATATTTAAAGTTGTCAACCATTAACTAATTTATATAACATACATATCCATTTGTCCATATTTGGACCAAAATACTCCCATCATGTCGAAATGCTATGTTTGTTATGTTGGAATTCTGACATTTGATGAAATACTCCCACCCTGTAGGAATGCTATGTTGGGATTCCGATACTGAATCCGACATCCGATGATGTCGGAATCGGTGGATTCCGGATGTTGAAATCGGTGTCGGAATCCCAACATAGCATTCCGACAGGGTGAGAGTATTTTGGTCAAAAAATGGTCAATTGGGTATGAAGGTTACATAAATTAGTTTATGATTGGCAATGATTTTTGACATTTCATAATGGGTATTTTTGGCAATTAACTCTATAATATATATTCAGTAAAATGATGCACTATTACTCAATTCCAAATTCTACGTTGAAATTCTATTTTGTTATGATACTTTTGTTGAGATGTTGTTGAGAGGTAGACGCTTCACGCTTGCATGGATTGCATGATGTCTATATAGCTAACTGATCAATTGATTAACATTATAATCAAGGGTTGAGATTAAGTGTTCATATAAGTTTGAGCAATTAAAGGCGGTGGATGATCAATGATTTATGATAATATAAGGGTTGGTTGGATAGATAAATATAAGGATTCGTTGAATAGATAGTTATTAGATCTAAAATGATTTTCCAGTTCGATTGAATATTAAGGAGCAACTTGCTATGCAAGTTATCAAACAGCAACTCTATACATAAGGACAAAATACAGTAGTTCATTCATAGATAATTCATAGATTCCAATGAATCAAGATTAGGGTTTATATGAGAGTTACGATCTTCATCACTTGTAAAATCTTATCAAAGAGTGGACGAAGGCAATTTGAAGAACCACTATAAACGATTGAGTTCATCATTTTCTTTTCTTCAATCAATCTGTGAGTGAAAGTGCGTGATCATAAATGAGATTGTGTGAGAGTTCTTTGAGAGTTTAAGATATTCTTGCATTAATTCAAAACGAGATGAATTATAATTTGTCATTTAACAAAGCAACAGTCCATCGTTTGGAAAGGGTAAAAAATCATAGTAGAATTTTCTTTAAATTAAAGAAATAATAATGACGTAGCTAAGATGTTAGCTAACAATTTGGAGGAAGAAACAAAACAAGCTAAAACATTAATGCGAAGTAATTGAGATGAAGCATGATGCAAAGATCATATAGAAAATTCAGCAGGGTCATCAAAGGAAAAAGCAATCTTGGCATAAATCAGTGGCATATTATAGTGTTTGACCACGCAATGACTAGTTTCTGGTACATACTCAAACACAAAATTAAGATAAATTTCATCCTTTTTAGTTGTTGAGAGGAAGCAATGCTTCAAGGAAACAACATTTGGATGGTCCAGAACTGGCATTCATTGCAACGCTCGACACACTCGTATCTCTTGCCCAGTAACACCTCCTTAATTGAAGCAGTCTCACCAGTCTCCAAACAATTGGCCTGAATAACCAGAAGATGTTGAAATGGAAACAGAGATAATTGGTTGCGAAAAACAATATACAGGATGCAATATTATCCAGTCTAAGGAAGAAAAAGACAAATTATTCACTAGAATACTACTACTACTTCAAATGATCCTTGCCCCCAAAATGTGTTCAGCCATGTAGCTAATTGTTTGAAATATCCTCCAAGACAATAAATGAAAATCCAAATACAAGGTCTTTAAAAAGTTGTAGCCACCTTGCCCACATGCCAATGACTTTGTATACTACACCTGATACCACATTAAACACAGTTAAATTTGATGTCTAAAAATTGATTCAATTTTCCATTCATAGGAACACATGAAGCAAAAAGATCTGTCCTGCCATTCCAAAAATTAGGTACTTTTCCCCTAATTCCCAGGGAAGAGGGATTGAATTTGATTCCAAGGTTCGTTAAAAGTATGTTCAACTCTAACAGAGTGTTTACAGCCACACATGGAAGTCATTCCTAATGCAAGAACCATTAAAATAAGTAAAAAGGTTTACCTCCAGGGAACTCATCCCGGTTGTATTGTGGGAGCGATAGTGTATCAGCGTCCTCTCATTCGTCCAATATTCCCAAGTTGGTAGAAATAATCTTCTCCTTGATTCTCAACTTTTTTCATTGTAGCTCACTAGTTCAACGAGGGAGGGGCTTCGCGTTCTTGAAGAAATATCGTGTCGATTCTTCGTCGTATACTCTTATGTGCTCACCTTGATTTTACGAAGATGATGCCGGAACTTCTCATCATCGCCATAGGACTCAGAGGAATCGAAGATTTTGAATATGTACTGGCGAATAGGGATGACAATTTTACCCGTCGGGTCGGGTTACCCGACGGGTACCCGCATAGCGGGTATAGAAAAATTGGGTAAAATCGGGTAACGGATAGGGTAGCACTCGAACCCGAAGGAAAACTATGCGGGTAAGGGTAGGGTACGGTTCCCTTATATTTATCTGTTCCCGACCCGTACCCGACCCGAAAATTATCCGAATGTATATATATATATATTTAATAATAATATTATATATTTAATTAAATGTCTAAATCTAATATTTCTTTTAGTATAATAATATTGTTGATGAAAAATTTATGATGTATTTAATATTTATTTATTATAATATATTTAATATTTTTAATTAAAATTTATATTCTGATATAAATATAAATAATTTTTAAGAATTATAATAAATCTTGTTCTATATTATAATATTATGTGTTATTTATAATTATTTTTTTTAATATTTTAACAAAAAAAATGATATTCGAATTGAGATATCTTGGTGGCGAAAAGGGGCTGCAAGACTTTGAAGTTTTCATACTTAACCGAGGACTTGGAAGCAATTGTTGGAATATGATGTTTGTTTTATGACTTTATTTGATTAATTAACTATGAATTTATGATATTTTCTTGTTAACGAACTTAGACGTTATTGTTGTTAATTTTATTTTCTAATTTGCATATTTTATTTTAGGTTATTCATTTATGTATTATAATTATTTTTTGGTGGATTATAGTTAAAAAAATGGGTTGTGTCGGTCGGGTGGATTCGGGTATCCGTGAATTATCCGTAAAATCTACTAAGATTGCGAGTATCCATTTATCCGCAGATTACCCGTATACCCGATGTGTATACTCGTACCCTACTCGAAGCTCTATTTTAAGATAAAAGGGTAGGGTATGTATAGAAAGAGTAGAGTATATGATAGTATGTGAATTTGTCATACCCATATCCTACCCATTGCCATCCCAATGCGAAGCGGGATCCGGTATGATGAAATCCTTCGAGAATTGGGGATTTGAGGGTCGCAACTGCCTGAGCAGGTAGACAGTTTGCTATTGAGAAAAGAACTACCTCATCCGACGGTTTATGTTCAATTGCAAATAATCTGACGGCTGTCATGGGACTGGGTCACATGCGACCCAGGTTACCAAAGCTCCTGCGGATAAAATAATGGAGTCCAGAATTTGGAAAATAGATGGGGTTGCAGGGGCTTTTCACAGGTCGTCTCCACTGAAGTGGCATTTGCCGTCTTCAAGCCGCTACCACCTCCGCCGCGGAGGTATTCTTTTCTCTCTTCTCTTTCAGCTACGTCTCCTCCGCTGCCATTTTTAATTCTTCTGTTGTTCTATTTATCTCTCAAAAACTAATTCCAATTTGCGCGAAATTACTGAAACTTGCGTCGAATGTCTCTAAAGTGCGAGTTTAATAGATATTTTTCTGTGAATTCATGATTTATCTGCTCTAAGTAATTGAATAGGAAAATTTGCCTGTTGTATGGGTAAATTTTTGTTGAATTAAGTTCGAAATGTATGGAGTGTACTGATTTTATGAACGGGGTTTGTTGTCTTCTCTCAATATGAATGGAAAATGATACTCATAGTTAATGGACTGAAATTGCTGCATGTTTTCTGGACAATTACTGTAATTCGTGGTAATTGCTCTCTTGTGATGAATTTATTGCAGGAATGATCTTCTCTGTTTTCTAATTTATCTTAAAATTTATGTGTGGAAATTTGTTTATATCGTTTCTGAGGTATATTAAAAGCAAGAATATTGATGCTGTTGTTTTTTTTTGCTCTTCACTAGGTCATTTATGTGCTTTCTCAGTCAAAAGGCTTAATTCTTCAGTTTTACAGAATATGCTCAGCACCATTTTACTATGGTGCTCCCAAGCATCTCCTGTGAAGAAGAAAGGACTTGCTTTCGATTGTTGTTTTCATAATTTACCTTGGCATTTTGGCGTAAAACTTTTATACCGGGTTAATTTTTAGGATGTTGTATCTGCAGTTACACATAATCTTACTGGAGATATGGAAACAAGTTGTCAAGGTAGTAGCATTATGTGGTTCTTCAAAGATAGAGGTTTTGATGATACAAGCATTCACGATATGTCCAAGAAGTGCAAGCGTCTTGAGGGTATTGATAGGGAAAAAGCATCGGAAAATTGGGATTACTTGAAAAGCATAGGCATTCAAGAGAGGAAACTACCTACTGTTATTGGCAAGTGCCCCAAAATTCTTACTCTTGACTTGCATGAGAAACTTGTTCCAATGGTTCAGTGCTTGGCAGCATTGGGGACAAAACCGAAAGAGGTAGCTTCTGCCATAACTAAATTCCCACACATACTCTTGCACAGTTTGGAAGAGAAGATTTGCCCACTCCTCGCATTTTTTGAAGCCCTCGGTGCTCCTGAAAAGCAGCTTGGTAAGATGATACTATTAAACCCTAGAATTATTAGCTACAGCATAGAATCCAAGCTTTCGCAGACGGTGGATTTTCTTGCTAGCCTTGGTCTGTCCAAAGATGGGGTGATTGGCAGAATTATGGTTAAACATCCATACATTATGGGTTATAGTGTTGATAAGCGGTTACAACCAACTTCGGAGTTTTTAAGATCATTAGGTCTAACAGAGGCTCAGCTTCAAAGAGTAGCCATAAGCTTCCCAGAAGTTATATGTAGAGATGCGAACAAGATTCTCAGGCCTAACGTTTCGTACCTTAAATCATGTGGATTTAATTCAAGTCATATTGCAGCATTGGTTGCCGGCTATCCTCCGGTTCTGATCAAGAGTGTTGGTAATTCCTTGGGGCCAAGGATAAAGTTTCTTGAAGAGGTGATGGGAAGACGAATCGAGGAAATTGCTGAATACCCTGAATTCTTTAGGCATGGTTTGAAGAAAAGATTAGAGTGGAGGCATAAAGTATTGAAGGAAAAGGGCATACAGTGTAGCTTGAGTGAAATGTTGGACTATAATCAGAAGAAATTTCGATTGAAATTTGGTTCAGTCTAAGCAATTTGTGTGAGATTTCTTAATCTTTTTATGGTTGTGTTTATTTTATTGGTCTCTAAAGTCTAACCTAGATTCCATTTGTAACATATTCAGTCACATTGAGTTCTACAAGAGATGAACTGTTTGTCCGGCGTAGGCATAAAACCTGTATTGGAGAAATTAGCCAATGATCCGTGCTCAAGCTCAACACACACATATATATAATTGTATTTATTTATTATTCTTATAATAATAATTTAGTATAAAATAAAATAATAATAATAATAGTATGATTTTTATGGATCCGAACTTGGCTCATCAACTTAACGAGCTTGAACTTGAGCTTGAATAATTACGAATCACTTGAGTAGTTACGTGTCCAGTCGGGTCTACCTATCTAGCATTTCAATAACTTTTAACACCGTTTCTATGATTCCTTATTTGGCCAATTAAGGTCGGAAGAGTTTGGGCAGGCTTCGACTTGAGTAGAGGCGTGTATTGTGCATGAACTGTGGAATGTTATTATTCATCTGTCCAATATATTTTTTTTTAACATTTTTTATTTCCGTTCAATAACTTTTTTTAAAGTTTTAAATAGAGCCTTTTGAGACTGTTAACTAATTATTAAATTATGATTATTAATAATTAAAGAATAATGCATTCTAAAAATATACTATTTATTTTAAATCATCTTTCATTCTATTTTAATTAATAAATAAAAAATACATTAACTACCAAAAATTATATTTTATTTAACACAAATACTCATATAAACTGGGTTTATGATAAAAACCATGTGATCTCCTTTCAATCCTATATATTTTATATATTATTAGGGTGATTAAATTAAGAGAAATTATATATATATATATATATATATATATATATATATATATATATATATATATATATATATATATATTCTCCATCCAGTTAATACGTATTAATTTTTTTTTATTTTGGTCAGTCCCACTATAAAGTACTTTTTCCGTACTATAAAACGTTTGATGTTTACTGTTCCACGTTGTTTAAGAAAAATTGTTCTTTTTTACCAGCCTTATTGACTTTAGAGAATATTTTATTAATTTTAGGTAATAAAAAAATATACAGTAATGGTCAGTCTGTGAAAAATAAGTGATAATTTAAAAATTAAAGTAACTTTTAATATTATTTAATAAAGTGATATTTCATTTTTTTTGTATGAAGATATAGGTTGGATAAATAAATGAAGAAATTGTGAAAAATTTTGTAAGATAAATGATGAGAGTATAAATTCACGTATTTTGGGCGCTGATTTGTGTGGAAATGGAGTACGATTTAGTCTTTTATTGAGACAAATCAGATTGTTTACGGAGAAGTCATGAATTGGAGGATGGTAAGGTTGTTTTGTGCATATTTGTATAGGAAAATAGGTGTAAAAGACTCAAAATTGAAAGATACGATTTTAGAGGCAAGATTTGAGTTCTGTTAGACCTCAAGAGCTTGTTCGACCAACATCACTGTGGTCGAACAAAGGAGGTCAAGTCGAGAAGATTATGCAGATCCATCCAGAGAGCTAGCTCGACTTGGAGGTGTTGCTCGACTAACATCGGCTTGGTCGAGCAGATGAGCAGAGGTCAAACAAACTGTGAAAATTATACAGAGTCTGTTCGACTTGGAGGTGTTGCTCGACCAACATCAGGTTGGTCGAGCAGAGAAGGCAAGTTGAACGGAATGTGCGAAGTTGTCAAGAGAGCTTGCTCGACCAGTTGTTCGAGTTGGAGGCCGTGCTCGACCAGTCCAGTCCTGGTCGAATGGAGTTTCGCTGCTACTATTTATGGTAATTTCGGATATGTTTTACCAAATTTGACGTGTGCTTCAAGCAAAGGCTCATCCTAAGCTCATAAGGAGGTCCCATGAGTATAAAAGAAGAGCTTTCGCAGGAGAAGAAGGACACACGACACATCATCATTCATCATCCATCCACCACCGAAACCCTACCATCCGAAGGGGTCGTGAGAGAGGTTCGTCTGGCGCGTCAAGTAAGATCATACTAATCAACCATGATTGTTCCTAGATCAATCATGGGCTAGAACCACCCCGGTAGTTCTAGGGTTATGAAAGTTTTATGAGTTAATTGACTTTCCATGTGTAAACTCCGTACAACACTACTTGTAGTTTATTTTATATAAGATTGTGCTTTTTCAATTCATACTCACGGTCATTTTGTGCATCATTAACTGTTATGTAGAATTTGAATACATCTCTTGGTTATTGATTGAGTGCGTTCACCGCTGAGCAGGATTATATGTTATAATTCTAAGTGAAGGGATTCCGAAATCTTATTAGAACTATCTTATATAGATACTTGTTAATTGAATCTTATTCGGGTTAATAAGTAGGATAAAGAGTATAACTTCATAGTACCTAAAAGGGAGATCAAATCGGGTTAGAATATTAAGTGCACGGGAAATAATTGATCATGATAGTACATAGAAAGGGGGGATGAAGTATATCTCTTGCTCCGAGGATATTCACACGTGTCATACGCTTGTTTACTTGTGTCTATAGAGTATGCTTGCATGGTTTAGTGATACATCCATAAACTACAAGGCAGAGTCGGACATCAATACATGGAAAGAAAATTAATAAGTAAAATCGGATGACCTGAAGAACTATTTTATTACTTACTTGATCACAACCAAATTTTCTCTATTGCTTGATTATTTACTTTGCTATTTCAATTATATGTTATTTAGTTTCGTAACCAAACCAAACCAATTTGCCAACATAATCTTATTTAATTGGAATATAATTAAATTGATAATCATCCGTCCCTTGAGTTCGATAATCACTTGGTTGCCTATCAAAACTACAATTGATATCCTTTATACTTGAAGATAATTTTGTGTGTTGAGAAAACGCTCATCAATAAAGGGAATATCTATTTTCCCTTTGAGTTGATTTGATCAAAAATAAAAATAATACTTAACTCACTATATTATATGAGGCTCACATCAACACTAATTCAACTATTTAATACTATTCCCCTTTAAAGAATAGTCTTTTTTCCATTTTGGACGTCTTATTCAAAGAGTCTCATTTTCTTTTTTTACACATATGAGACACACATTTATTAATATAATTAAAATATGGGATCCACACATCCCACCAATACAACTACTCACTATACATTAAATAATAATATTCCTTAATTGACGTGCCAAAAACAAAATACTTTGTTAGTGAGGGAGTACATATTATACTATTTCTTGATATAACACACATTAAATTATTACATTAACAAACAAATAAATACAGGGATGGAGATAGGTTAACTTATATTCACGGGGAGCACTTCAACTTTTCTTGATATAATACACATTAAATTAGTATTACATTAACAAACAAATAAATACAGGGATGGAGAAGGTTTAACTTTTATATTCACGGGGGGCACTTAAACTTTTCTTGATTGCACTGTCCTCGGGAAGGAAATCATCAATTGAAAAAAAAAAATCCGCGTCTATTCGCACACACCGTTTTACTTCCATACACCCATTTAAATTTTAAATTAATAAATATATATACTAAATTACTAAATTATCCTGTCATACACACTTATTACAATAGTATTCCTAAAATAATAAATACAAACACACACCAAACACTCTAATATGCTGCCCCACACTCAAACATACACACACCTAAAATATTATTCCATCTCCATGCTAGTCCATAGTCATCTTCTTCTCCGGAACAAAAAATACAGATACAAAAAGAGCTCAGGCAGCCCCATGGTCCAGATTTTCTAGGTCATTTACGAACAATCATCTTCTCTCTTCTCTTCAATGGATACTAATCTCTCGTCCTCAATGTTAACAAACTGCAACGTGTAATAGGTTTCTGAAGAGGTATAATTGTGCAATTTTTTCCAGCATCCAGTTAAATTGGTGACGAGAAAGCAACCATATGTGTCCATGTGTTAGTGTAATTTACACAATATTGATGAAATATTGTACAGAAAATTATTCCATATTCATTTTATCTTCCACTGGGATGTGAATATATACACAGATGCACAGATTGGTCTAATATAAGCTCATGTTCTTATTGTTGTGTCTTTAATTTATGTATCACTTGCTGAGTTCATCTTTTTGCAGCAGCCATGAGGAAACGAAACACGAGCCTTCCTTATGATGTCGAGATGCTGTACGAGGACACCTCCGAACCTGCAAGAATCTGCCACACCACCACATCGGGGATGCATCATCGGAAGCGAAACATTGAAGGGACGAGCCACCAGATTCACCATCCCGAAGGTGGTTGCGATTATTTTGGCGGTGTGTTCAACAGGGAATGGACGCTGAAGTAGCTTCTGTTCGACGGCAAGTGGTCGAAATTCCCCCTTCCAGCTGACCGTGAATGGACGAACAACTTCATAAGCTGTCGACGGATTCTGGCCGACGAACAACTCAAATTTCGACCATACGTGGTCGAACAGAGCTTCAATTTTCGACAGACCAATGCCGACAATGCTAATTTTCGACAAATGGTGCATTTAATGATGATTTCCTCAAGTATTTGATTTCATTATTAGTGTCATTTCAAGAATATGTGAAATTTAATACTAATTTGAGTGATTTATGGATTCCTCAAGTATTTGAAACTCTTCCTCCCTTCTTCTTTTCTTTCCTTTTTTTTTCTTTGTTTCAAAAGTGAAGTGGCCAGTGAGTGCAAAGTGTAGTGGGTGTATGATTTAATATTTAGATTAAATGTGAAATTGTGAGTATATGGATGTATTTCATTAAGGATAATATAGTATTTTCCAAATGTGTGTATATATCATTTTTGTGTGTGTAGATACAATTGAGTTTCTAAACTAAAACAGTGTGTGCGAATAGCCGCAGCAAAAAAAAATTTAATTATACAAATTGTTTTCAAAAAAGAAAAGCAATTTAATTAAAATTTTCATAATAAAAGCGTCCACGTCATGAGAGAACAACTAAATACGAAAAGACCAGTATCAAATTACAGTTTTGACAGGGCAGGTCACCTCCAGGTACCTTGTTTGTTAGATGCGGAGTCGTTGCTCCACAGTTTTTTCCGATACTTCCATTAATATTTACCTACCTCTCAACATATATATATATATATATCAATATATGGAGTATTAGATTCCTTCTCCGAAAGTAATCAATAATCTTTAATTTTCCATCTCCATTCTCCTCCCCCTCTCTCTGTAAAGAGCCATGAGTCTCTTCGGTCTAGGCAGGTAATTTTTCCGAGTACCGTTTCAATTCGATTTCGATTTCGATTCATGTGGTTTGAGCGCTTTCATTAGATCCATCATCTATAGGGCTTTTTTTTTTTTGGGATAATTTGTTATGTGTTGAATTCTGTTATTCTATCACAACGTTATTTTTGTTTTTTGGGTGCTGTGTCTGCATTGAATTGGACCTCCAAGGATGAGCTTCTGAATAAGAATGAGGAGAATCTGTTAAAAAGTGGTTAACAATTATAGCCTATTGCTATGTGGTTAACAATTAGATGATTGTTTGAGAAAGGGGTTCTAAAACGAAATTTATTGCAAGTTGCTGGTGTTGGGAATATAGCTCAATGATCCAATGTATCTTATTTTATTTCAGATTGATATTTAGCATTTCCTAATAAGATATTTTTCGCCAATGGGTAGCGGAATGCTCCTAAAGGATCTAGTATAACACGAAATCTAAGTGATGGCTCAGCACAATACTGTGTGCCTATAGTAGATCACAACAAAATTAATTGAAGTTGCAGAGCAACCCATATAGCACCAACAATTGGCAATGAGTGTTCAAATTATTCAACTCCCGTAATTTTGTTAAGAATGAGATTGCAATTGAATCCCTAATCTGTTAATCTTTATCCTTTTGAGTCTTTGATAGTTGAGTATGCTTAGTTGAAGTGTCTTAACTTAATGAAGACATGTAGTTCAAAGAATAACTCTTTTGTTTGAAAGATAGATAGTTGAATAAACTACATTCTTTTTAATCTACCTTGAATTTTATCTATCATTTAGCTGGCTTTTGTTCAATGACCTGGTGAAATATAGTGAAATTTTACTTTGACCAGAACTCATCATAAAATGAGTACATAATATTATGTTGCAAAACAATGTGTTAATTGACTTTGACGATGATGTTTGGTGTATGCAGTTAGATGTCAGTTTCCTTAAAGCTGAAATCTAGTTATCTAAGTTTGGTTCATTTTAAAAAATATGTGCTCTCGTATAAATGTAGAGTGATGCAATTCATGTAATCAGTTGAATATGCTAACATGATAACAGAAAATTGAGAAAATTTAGGAACTATCAAGGTTTGTTTATCTTTTAACTAAGTGAGCTATGCACTTAAAATTGTTTACATCCAGAGCATGTGTAAAAATTTATGTACCTATCAAATATAATATTTATCTGAGAGGTTGAGAACAAAGTGATTGCTGCCAAATATTTAATATAATATGTGAATGGTCTGCTATTGCTTCTGTCCATGTCTTAATAACAAAAATGGAATGCATCCAATTCGTTCTTTCTGATGCAATCAGTTCCTCAACTTGATTTTCCTTGGAGTCTTTCTTGTCATTTCTAACACTTGATTTACTGTCTATGAACAGGAACCAAAGAACGTTTCGCCCTAAAAAGAGTGCACCATCAGGCAGTAAGGTGGATTTCTTTGCCAAACTAAAGACATGCGCCCTTGTCCATTATATAGATTTCTTTTTCGTGAATCTTTCTTTCTGATTATATATGTTTTTCCCTGCATTTATCTTCAGCTTGTTGAATCCTACTGTCACCTTAAATGTTTAAAGAATCTGTAATTTGTGTACTCTTCTCTCATTAAGCATACAGTCTCAATGTGTTGTCAGTTTTATAGGTTAATTAATGTCATGATGTGCTTCTTTAAAGGTTTGGAAAGGATATCTATTACATGATAATATTTATTCTTATAAAGCTATCTGAAAATCTGCATCTTATACATTATGATTTAATGTTTCTTACCATTGAATTGTCTATAATTATATTGCAGGGAGCACAGCTGAGACAACATATTGATGCCACTTTAGGTAGTGGGAACTTGAGAGAAGCTGTAAGGTTACCTCCTGGGGAAGACATGAATGAATGGCTTGCTGTCAACAGTACTCTCTCTCTCCCTCGTCCCTCCCTCTCTCTGTGTCAAAGTATACATGTATATTAGCGAGTGTGGGTATGTTTCCATGCATGCATGTCAGTGGATGTGATGAGAATTGATCCTTTTGCTAGTCTATTTAGGCTTGCACATTTCCTTATCCTATTTTTGCATTTCAATACTGGGGTTCAGTGTGAGATGCAGTGCATAAAAATTGACTGGATAGACAACTGGATAGTGAAGTTTGGGTAAGAGATGATGGAACCTATGCACTTTTTGGTTCTTTGCGTGATATGCAAAGCTTTAATTTTATTTGGGTCATTTTCAAATCTTATGGCTTTGAAAATGTTTGAACTAAAAAGAACTGATGAATCATGGCTTAATATCAATATTGGGTCAAAATTTACAGCTTTTTACCCTTTCTTTGGTATCTGCATATATTAGCTTTATTCAGAGGATTTGAATTTAAAAAAGTTCATTTCAATTTTCAGCTGTGGATTTCTTCAACCAAGTGAATCTGCTTTATGGTACCCTCACTGAGTTTTGTACGGCTGAGAACTGCCCTACAATGTCTGCTGGCGCCAAGTATGTTAAAGCTTGATTGGTTTCTTTTTCAAAAATTTAATTATTTATTTGATTTTGCTAAGCTTCCATGATGTGGATTTTTTTTCGTATCGTTAATTAGAAGAAAAAGAAAAAAACTTTTCCGTGTTCACTTTGAATTTCCTGTCAGCTTACACAATTCTTTTCTTTTATCAATTAAATCACGTAATGACCTCTTCTTACTCCAGAACTATAATTGTTTTTTTCATTTATCTAACTAATAATCGTTTGTAGTCCTCACTCACATGGATATTTTATGCTCTTATTGTTTTTATTGTTTTATTTATATGTTAAATTTCCACACTCAAGCTGCGATTTAACCAAGAAAAGAAAATTGTACCCTGACTCAATCTATCGGGCATCTGTTGACTGAGTATTTTTCTCTCACTTCTGACTTTAATGCGCTCAATTGGTTTGAGTTAAACTGAAGAGAACAACCTTCTTGAATGTTCCACTTTATGTTCTAGATTCTTGATGGACGCTTTAAGGATTTAAAAAAATTTGTAGCTGAGAATTGAGAAGGTGACATGCAAAAAATGTCTGTTTTATTTATTTATTTATTTTATTTTATTTCATATAGAAGCTGTCAGATGTGGTTCTTCTATTCTCTCAGCATTTATGAGTTCAAATAATATTTTTAATACTTTGAAAGTTGCTGCCTTTCGTTGTATAATTTGTTTTAATGTCTCTTTTCTTGGTACGTCTTACCCATTTTGACATTTGGAATGTCCTTTGTTGCATTACAAGTTTTATTGGAGAAATACTGTAGTTATGCATAATGGTTTTGGATATTACTTATTAGGCTATGATGACAAAAGTTCATCCCGATTTTTTTAACATGTGGGAACCCTTTGTAGGTACGAGTACAGATGGGCAGATGGTGTTCAAATTAAGAAACCTATTGAAGTTTCAGCCCCTAAATATGTTGAGTATTTGATGGACTGGATTGAATCCCAGTTGGACGATGAATCCTTATTTCCTCAAAAGCTAGGTAGTAATGTTTCCTAGTATCATTATCTTTCAGGAAAAATCTTATTTTTGGTGCTATGTTCATTCCTTTCCTGGCGAAATCTTATTGTCTGAAAGGCTTTTCTTCCTTCACTGTAACATAATTCTGATGAATATAAGTTTTGTAGGTGCACCGTTTCCTCCAAATTTCAGGGATGTTGTGAAGACCATATTCAAACGTCTGTTTCGTGTATATGCGCATATATATCACTCTCATTTTCAGAAGATTGTGAGCCTGAAGGAGGAGGCCCATCTAAATACCTGTTTCAAGCATTTTATACTCTTTACCTGTGTAAGCTTTTGATTTACTCGATGTTTTCATTACCTCTTCTTTATTTTTATTCTATGCCTGTCCTGATTTTTGGCTTTTATTTCTGATATAGAATTTTGGACTGATATATAGCTTATTATGATATAGAATTTTGTTTTACTGAGGACATGGTTTTTTTTTTCTTTTTCTTTTTCTTTTTTTACGCTCAAAGAATATATATATATTGATCTTGATTTTCTTATGGCACCTCAAATATGACTAAGACATGGCACCATAATTTTCTCCCTCATGCAACTAATGTTAACGTTGATTGTGCAGGAATTTACGCTGATTGACAAGAAGGAACTCGCACCATTGCAGGAGCTCATTGAATCCATTGTCCCATATTGACCACTTCTTGTCCTCGTCCCATTTGAAGTAACATACTTAGAGATGAAGTGGTGTTCCTTCACAGCTTCAATTCTGGAATCATATTCTATTGTTAGAATTTTGCTGCTGCTTTATTAGTGACTATGTTATTCATACTTTTGGCGAGTGCCTTGACAAGTCTGTGTATATTATTCTTCCATGAGTCTACTGATGAGAAGGGGTTTTCATTTCCTGATACAAGAGCGACATCAATCTCGTGGCCTGTAGGAAAGTTGATTAACATAGGTACACACTCAGGAACTGCATCGTGCAGCATGCTTGTTCGTATCTGCCTTGTCTCTACAAATTACCAGATACCGAGATGACAGCATTGTTTGGCTTAGATTTTCTGTAATTTAATTCTGGGTTCTTGATTCTCATCTGTTGTTCATTGTGAATGAAAACTTTGCGATTCATTTCAATGTAACTTGTTAGAAGTTTTGTAAGAATTTGACTGCACATTGTTAGAAGTTTTGTAAGAATTTGACTGCACATGTGAGGTATCATGTGTATCTGTAACATTATTTGAAATATCTCAATAATTTTCTACCTCAGTTTTTCCACTGTGTGCTTCAATATTATACGATTCTTTTCACAGGCTGCACACACTCGCAATAAAACACGAGATGAAATATAGATAGGGTGCGATGTATTGTGATCCTTTCAGTTCCAATTTGCAGAGTATCTTTGATCTCGTATAGAATTAGCTCGTTCTGATCATATTTCTCCCTAACTGTAAATGAGTATTGTTTAAATTACACAGACCAAAATTTTAAACCAAAGAATTTTTCTACCAAGAGAAATCCCAAAAGAGCTAGAGCTCTGTAATTCTTCCACTCTATCAGTCGCATATACCAACATGACTATTTTCCTGCAATTTTATGTGAGTGCTACAATTCCGAGCTAGCCTCTTCTGGCAGTAAAGAAAAACACACATTCATCACCTTAATAAGGACAATGTTGCGCGTCTGTAACAATGTCGCAGTATCTCAGCTATCTTCAAGAGCATGTGAGCTGACTGGAACAGAATAACCAGACTTTGGTGCAACAAAGGTAGATGCTCCGGCGACACCAACAAGAACGCATAAAACATGAACGAATAGCTGGAAATTAGCGAGCAACTCACCACGGACCTCATGTTCTGTTGAATAACATGAAATCTCATTGTTCTTGAGCTGACAGCCTTCTGGCATCATCGATCCATAAAGAGTGAAGGCTGTTTGGTAGAACCAAAGGCCTTGAAGTGTCATAGCAATGCCACTGCATAAATCAGCAGGGAAACTGGTAGGCATTAAAGCTCCAGCTATGGTAGACACTATGCAAAGCCCTATTAGAAGAACAAGGATAAAGTGGTAACATCCCTCAAGTCCCATGTGTGTAGTTGAATGGAAGTAGAATAGAAGATACTCTGCAGTGAATGCTGCTGATGCAACGAAGCACAATGCGCCTTCAGGCAACGGGAGATAGCTGACAAAGGTGCAAATTCCAGAAAATCAGCGTCAAACAAGAGTTAATACAGCCTGATGAGTTAAATGATCAATCTAACAGGAATTGAAAGAGAGAAACCTTGTTTTCTCAGAGAGAAGTGCAACGAGACCGAAGATAAAGAACATGAGTAGCATTCCAGCGTGCTCAAAGTCATTCATGTGAGAAGGGTTCAAGACCCCATGAACTAAGATCTTTAAATGTGTTGAATATAGAAACTCTATGCATAAATCAATAAAAGCACCGACTGCGATGATGTAGAGCTCCAAGTACTTAAGCTTCCCATTAAAACCTGGAACAGGGTTCCATACCCTGACCCGGAAAGATTTAGGATTGGATCCATATCTGACTATAGAGCACCATGTGTGCCACAACCCAATAATTAGAAATAGTGTTCCTGGAAGAAGATGCCCCTTAAAAGAACCCATCTTTCACAAGTACAGACTAAAAAGGATTATCTGAGTTCTACTATTTATGACTCAGACTTGAAACAAACAAATGGTTCACCTTTCTAACACCATTCAAGGAAATCAAAAACTAGCTAGCTTCCAATAATTCTTCCCTTTCTTCTGGATTTGTAAAAGGGTTTGAGCCTTTATGACAGAACAAAAACTGAGAACTAATAACCGAATCAAGAAACACCCTTCTCTATGATCAGTAGATATCTTAAGGAAGAGTGAAAAAGAGCAAGCCACCAAAAGCTTCTATCTTGGGTTGAAACTCTCTGCAATTTCCAAAAACTAAGAACTTAACAATAGATAATCAACCCTCGCATCACCTGTGAAAGAAATTTGAATCAAAGCAGGGTTTTCCTAGAACATTTGGTAGAAAATTAAACAAATGGGAAAGCAGCAAAGTCTCATGCAAATGTTGAATCTCAAAAGGCCAACCTCTCTACAAGGTCAACATCGCTGGCTCATAGAAAATTCACCAACTGTTCATTAAAGAACCAGTCAAAATTCAAACCCCAGAATCACAGATCTATTACTATGAACATACGGCAAGAAATTACTAAAAACTCAGAGAATCGTTTATCCAGTAAAAAAGAGCAGTTTTTTAATCACATCCTATATTTTCCACAGAGTAATTATGAAGAAGAAATAGAGATAAAAGAAAAATCGTACCTGGGGTTACTCTGTTTATGGTTGTATTGGCAAGACGAAATGGCAACAGCCGCCCTTAGGGAAGAAGAGAGAGAAGAATTAAATTCAAGAGTTGTTGTGTCGATGGGATCGTGGAAAGTTCGTGGGGTCAAACACGGACGGCAATTATAAAGATATCATTGAACGCTGAAATCTAGCTGTTAGCATTGTGACCAACTTAATTATGTATTCTCTCTCCTCATCGTCTAGTCTCAATCTGTCTCTCTCATCAAAAAATATATACTGGTCTGATGTTTAAGAGGGGGAACGGTTTCCTTTTCATATTATTTTATTATTTCTCCTTTTTTATTTTTTTTTATATTTTCTGCATGGAAATGATTTGGACATGCAACTTCACCAGGTAGTATTAAATCGGATGAATTTTCCCTTATAGTTGCTCATCTACTTTAGCCACTTAAAAGATGAATGTATTGATAATGAATACAAAACTTTAAGAAATGATTGATACGAAGAAATTGATAATGAATACCAAACTTTTAAAGAAATGATTGATACCAAACAAAACTTTAAAGAAATGATTAATCCAAATAAATGAGTTAAAAATGGAATCATCATTCCTAATATAAATCTCATTTTAATGATTGATATATTTTTTTTAAGGAATATATATTCCTTCGTTCATGGGAATCATCATTCTCTCCACCCATATGACTTTAGTCATTCATTTCCCTAAGGAATTAAAATTTTTATATTAATTATTTAATTTTATTTATATAGTATAAGATATATTAAGAATTATGAATATTTTTTTATGTGACATTTCATGTAGTTACAAAAATTAAAAATAAATTAATATATTTTTTCACTTAACATATAGTAATTTTCATATTAAAAAATTATAATAAATTAAATTATTTATTATAAATATTGAATTATTTAAAATCTAAATAAAAATTTAATATACTTTAATTCTCATTATAATAAAACTTAAATTATTTAAAAAATTAAAATTTATATATTTTATTAAAATTTTATTATAATAATATTAAATACATATATAAATTATTATTAATTTCAAATTAAATACATATGTTTGTAATATTAAATATAAAGTTTATTTTTATAAATAATATAATAATTTTTTAAATTACATATAATTTTTATTTAAAATTTAAATAATATAAATATTTATTTTATTTTTAATCTTATCATAAATATTTTTATTAGTATAATAATTATTAAAATGTATTAAATTTATTGAGATTATAATCAAATTAAAATCTAAATAAATATTAATATTGAAATTTAAATTAAATTAAGAAATTTATTTTCTACTTACTTAATATATTCCTAATCAATACCAATCATAATAATAAATATTTTTAGTTATTCATTTATCATCTTTATTCCATTCATTAATTCATTCCATTCCAACATAATTTCATTCAATCATACTAATCACACCATAAGATTGTTGATTAGATTTGTTCGGGAAATTTAATTGGTGGGCAAGGATTAATTAATTATCAATTAAATAATAATAATTAAAATGATTGAAATTAGTATTATATGTAGGGAGGATTAAATATGGTAAATGTATGATTTTGGGCCTAAAATTTGGCCAGCAAAATCAATGACAAATTTGTGTATCAATTCAGTCTGTGACAAAATTGTTTGTAATCAAAATCACTAGTAAAAATAGTAATCCGGTCATAATAGCAACCATGTCATATGAGAGTGGTTTCTAAAGCTTATTATTCTTTTTCTGGACTCATTTTATATACAGCACAATACCATATTCAAAACATCTACATACACAAATACTTGCATATTAGTACGGTTTAACTCCGTTCGCTTAGTTCGTCGGAATTCATGCAATTTTTATACTTAATCATTGTAAAGTAATTTATTGGTATACTATATAAATTAACAAGATTATTATTATTTTTTTAAAAAAATTCTAGCATTTATTTTATTTTAGCCTGAGTATCTCTTGGGATGAATCACGAATATAGAGTTTAGTCCTTGACCTATTTAACTTGAAAAGAGTTTTAAGCTTTTCTTTTGTGTGAATATGCTCTAAGATTAGATCTCTCAAAATTGGTTGGTGGGGACAGTTTAGCGCACAACCCACTACAAACCCGCAATTTAGTGGGTTTATATGGGGCGGGTCACTCATGTAGCGGTTTATTGGTAGGGTGGGCCAACCGCGGGGTGGGTCAATTGCGAGTTGGGTCATTAGTGGGTTGGCCCTTTTTTTTTCTTTTTTTGAAAAATTTTTCAATTTTTTTTAATAAAATTTTTATGACGTTTAACATTTATTTTTTTATATTTAAATAAATATTTTAAACTCTAATAATAAACATTAAATTAGAGTGTGAATTTTTTTTTTGTGTCCATTAATTTAGTGTGGTCAATATTTCAATATTTCAATTTTCGATATTTTTTGATTTTTTTGAGATTTCTCCTATGACTTTACTGATGATAGAAAATGAACTATAATTCACATAATTCATTATATATACTCGATTCATACAAGTGTATACTGTATAAAAAAATATCAAAAATTTAAATATATTTATTTTTAAAAAAATAATTACATAAAGCTATATTTAAGTACATTATTATTTTGGAATACATGCTTAAATTATTTTGAAATATTTAATGTCAATTTTAATATTTTAATTAAAATTAAATATATTTTTCAGTAGTTCGGTAAAATGATATTTTTTCGGTATGCTAATTTTTCGATGTGAAATGGTACGCCAAAATATAGGTATTAATCAATATTTATCGAAAAATCGATATCGATATAAATCTGTACGATATCGAATTCAATTTATCAAAATTTTGATTTGTCGATTTTTCAGGATATCGTAATTTTGGTATCGATATCGATGGGGTGAGGGTGGGGTAGGGGTGGGAGTGGGGGGTGGTGAGGGTGGAGTAAGAGGTGAATTGAAAATTGTGGGTCTATGGTGGGTTAATGGGTTGGGCGCTGGGTTAAACCACAACCCACCGTAACCCATTTGTTAATGACTTAATGGGTGGGCAGACTTTTAATGGGCGCGGGTCATTTTTGGGGCGGGATACTTGCGGGTTTTTGTGGATTGGGATGGGGTGGGGTGGGACGGGACGGGGCGGGGCGGTTTGGCCCATTAAGTTTAACCCAAATTAACAACTCTATGTAAAGTACATAGTGAGACCTATTTCTAATTGGACCCTGAAGAATCTTGGGGCCATCATTGTTGGATGCACCCATCCCCTTGGCCTCCTCCGTCCAAGGGCCTAATAATAGCTCAAGTAGTTGAAGTTCATCGTCTACCCCAAATCCAAATCAATGTGGTCGTGGCACTTTCGACCAGATCGAGTCGATTCAGGTGAGGAGGAAGTCAAGAATGTCGACACCTCCTTAACCAATATAAGGTAGTCCATCGAGCACACTCAGGACTCAAAACTCACGAGGCCACTGTTTGGCCCGACAAAAAGTTTGCATCAGAAGCCTTGGCCTTTAAAAGAGATGTCTATTAGAACATTAAATGTCCTCCCATCCTAAATGAAGCTCATTTAATGGTTTTGGACAAAAGCAATAAATATTCCATGAGAGCATTAATTAAGAGAAAATCAACATGTATGTATAAATGGGAAAGGAGGGGAGGTCATTCCAACATACGCAATAAATAAGCAAGAAAAATACGAGCTCCCATAGAATAAGAGTTGGGAGAAACTCTTGTATTTCACTTTCCTTATATTCTTTCCTTTTGGATGTTAGATTAGTTGGGTTAACCCATAATACAACGACATTAATTCTTTATTCGATCCACTAAAAACCAACTATGTACTCGATATATTCATTTTATTGAATTTTACTTTTAATATATGAAAAATTATTTTTTAAAATAAAATATTTATTCATCTCAATAGAAATATAAAAAAATCACAACATATCAAAATTTAACTAAAAGAATTCAAAAAATCAATAATAATTTTCTACTATAAAAATAAATTTTCATATAATAAAAAGGTAAAATCCGGATGCCCGTAAATCCAATGACAAGGAATAATTTGCTAATGATTTTTGTACCAAAATTTATGTAGACTCATTTGATTCATGCACTTTTTTTTCCTTTATAATATATATATATATATATATATATATATATATATATATATATATATATATATATATATATATATATATATATATATATATATATATATATATATATATATATATATATATATATATCTTTGCATTTATCCTTAATTTTTAAGGATGTGGTTGTATTTTTATCATTGTTTTAATGTAATAATTTATTTTTATTTATGGGTAATTTACTATTTTATTCCTAAATTTCGATCGTTATTTTTATGATTTACTATTAATTTTTACATGAGAGAGTCCCATATAAACTCCATTTATACGAAATAACTTATTAGCATGTAAAAAAATTATGTTTTAGAGGGATGACCATTATATTTCTAAATGAAAATAATATCATCTCAACAAGAATATAAAAAATTACTACAATATATCAGAATTTGAAGAGTAATACTCCCTCCATTCATTATCTAAGATATTACTTTTGTTTTTTCATGTAAATTAAAGAAGATAACTTATACTCCCTCCGTCCAGTTTTAAGGTTTCATTTGCTTTTGCACGTGAATTAAGAAGTATTATTATTATATATAAAGTGGGTAGTTGTATTAGAGGGAAGTAGTGTGTCATATTGTGTATTTTTTTACTAAATAGGGAAAATGAATACCTTTGAAGCGAACGCCAAAAATAGTAAAATTGATACCTTAGAAACGGATGGAAGGAGTATTATACTATAAAATTATTAGCTGTATTAGTGATAAATGGTGGGTGTAACCTTTTATAAAGAGGGAGAATGAATACTTTACGCTGAACGTCTAAAATAACAAAAAATAAATATATTAGTGACGAATGATATATTTTATTCGAAGAGTAGGAGTACTAATTTCTCAAAAGTAATTTGTTATGGGGTATATAAAAATAATTGGTAAATTAGAGTTTAATAGTGCGAAGAGTAATATTTTTTTATTTAAAAAGTATAACAGCAAATTTTTATGTACTATAAATTAACTTATAAATCAAAATGAACGTGTGATCTGGTTCACAAAAGATTTCCAAAATTATAACTCCATACCCCACTTTCAAAATTCAAACCACGTAACACTGAGGATGTATTGACAATTGTAGCGCACAATTATGAATTATGCATGGTTTCTGCACACCGGATACCAATACCAATTAAGAATTTGAATTTAAATATTAATATTAGTAATTCTATCCACATCGATAAATCTTAAAAAAAAAATAATAATTATTTTATTTTTTAAATAATAATGATGAAATTAATTCTGGTTTTTCTCTGAGAATATTTTATTTTTTAAATAATAATGATGAAATTAATTCTGGTTTTTCTCTGAGAATCAGATCACGTATTCTGAAATAAACTGCTCTCTGGCTCTCTTCAACGCCCACAACAAACCTACACACCCTCTGATTCACGCAATGGTGCGGTGCAGAGAATTGAAAAGATTTGTACGAACATGGCGAATGTATGTATCCATGATATTAGGCTCATTTTTACGTATACAGTAGCGGACTTGCACGCTGGAATTCCCTGAATGTATAGGTTGTGTTCTTGGCATTTGGAGAATTAACTGTACTAGGTGGTTGATCCATTCCATTTTCATCTTTTGTGAAAGATCGGTACAATTTCAGGTATTCTTAAGGTCTTACTTCTTTCGTTCCACTTTCTGTTGTATCATAATTTTAGAAAATTTTTCGAGATTTGGCGGTTTGATTTTTTGTGTTTTACAAAATTTATTTAATTTGGCGATGATAGTATAGTTTTTAATTCTGCTCTTTTGTTTTCTTCTGCATTGATTGTTTCAGTTCGAACTGCATTATCATTCTTAATGCGCGGGAGTAAGAGATTTTACACGATTTTGGATTTTTTGAGTGTTAATTTGAATAATGGCGATGCTTTGAGGACTACAAACTACAATTATCTGTGAAGAAATAAAGTTGAGAAACTCTGTTGATTGAGTGTATTTTGAGGGGAAATACGCAGTACATTTGGTTATGTCGAGTTCAAAGGTAGTCCAGGAAGGATGGCTGGTAAGGTATGGTCGCAGGAAGATTGGACGATCATATATTCACATGAGATATTTTGTGCTTGAGTCTCGGTTGTTGGCCTATTACAAGAAGAAACCCCAAGCTGGCATGGTAATTGCCTTTCGATTCTTTTATGTAGTATTAGATGTTTTCTTATGGAAAAATGGTGATGACTATCTATTTAGTCATAAGTGCACATTCTAAGTAACATCATGTATTGTATTCTTACCAATATTGCAGAAAGAAATTTTAGGCTTTAGTTTGCTTTTAATTAGTTATAACTTTGCAGGAATATTTTGTGGATACAAGAATTTAAGTTCGTAGATTTTGATGACTGATTCGCTTGAAGAAGAATAATGTTTTAAAACTAAATTTTATGGATTCTGTTTTTCATGTACAAGGTACCAGTCAAAACTCTTCTTATTGATGGCAACTGTAGAGTGGAGGACCAAGGTCTGAAGTCTCATCATGGACATGTGAGCTGTAATTCTACATTAGAAAATTTCTATTCTGTAACTGGTTTGTATCTTTTTTATCAAGAGAAATAATTGCAAATTGTAGTGAACATTTCAAATTTAAAAATATGATAGAAAAGCACAAGCTCTTCATATAATATGTCTTGTAATCTCTATCCGATCCTTGCGCATCCTGATGGTCAAGGATAAGCCTCATACAAAATTATATGTTTTTCAGCAGAAAAATGTCTCACATAACATGAATCTTTACTCTTAAGCTATGTATAGAACAATATTCTCCAATAGGTTACTTTAAAGGAATCAAGTAAATACAAATTTTACCTATGTCTCTGTTTTAAGTGGTTCCATTTAGATTGGCACAGGCATGAGGAAATGCCGATAATGATGTAATGAGGATGATTTTTTTATTTAACAATAAGAAAAGGTTAATATAATAATTGAACAAATTGTTAGGCTGCATGGTCTAGATTGTTGAACAACTTATGTCTTGAGAATTTGTCTTGTGTTGATGTTGGCAAGATAGGTTATCATTTTGAATATATTTTGGGAGGTTAAATTGTTGGTTCTAGTTTTGGTCTTAGTATAAGTTCTAACCAAAATGTTGTGTATAATAAATCAGGCTCAATTAGAGGATTCAACTGGCTGAAACTTGAATATACATAACTTGTTCTTATTGTCTCTTTGTTATGAGTTTCTACAGCAGATGATACCATATCTTCTAAACATAGTACTTTATGAAATATGATCATCAAAACAAAAATCTGCAGTTATATTATTAAGATGAAAGATTACAAATGTAAAAAAATATATATTTTTTTGTGTAGTGGGTTTGGAAGATTTCTTTTCATTGTATATTCAATTGACATAGGGCAAAAATATTTCTACTAGTAAATATCAATATCTTCCTATTTACACTCTGTTGCCTTGATGGGAAGTATTGTGGTATTTAAGGGAAATGCTTTGGTTGTTATTCTATCTATGCTACTAGCAACAAGGATCAGTAAACAGAAAAAAAAATACAAAATGATTAAAGTGAATGGATGAATTGGAAATCTCTTATAATTGTCACTATCCCTACTAGTTACTACACCTAATTGCAGAAATTCTCTCTGTTATGCTCTTTACATCTTTTGGTCCTCAGATCTTGATGATTTTGATCATGGGACCCTATATCTGTCTCAATATGTCAATGAAACCTGTATTTTGTTATGATATCCTCATCAATTCCACGCGAAAGTGTAGAAGGGCGTATGAGCGGGGTAAACCTTCACCTAGGACCATGGTTCTGGTTAAGTGAGAGAGTCTATAATCAATTTACTCACTTTATCTCTTTAATAAATCAAAATACTTTATAAAATTGGGCTACAATAAACCCTACTAATACCTTATCTCTTTAATAAATCAAAATACTTTATAAAATTGGGCTAAAATAAACCCTACTAATACCCTCATTGAAATGCTATTGTGTTCATGCGGGCCAATGTTTTTCAGATTGTCTCTCTATGTTAGATTTATAGCAGGTTGGCCCCTTCTATTTTTCCATATCCTGAAAATACTAGTTCACTGTAGCATTTGTCTTTTTGAGCATGCACAAAAAGGTTTGTGCTATTGTATTTAATGCTACTATTTCTTCTTCATCTGTTTTTTTTTCTTTATAAATAAATAAATTTATATCTGAGAGTTATAATAGATGCATAACTAGAGTTGTGAAATGTCAAAAAATAATTTACTGATGCATATTGTTCACACATGCTTTTTGCTAGTGTATCTATAACTTTTTAAACTCCCAACTTTATGACAGATGGTTTATGTTCTGTCTGTTTACAACAAGAAAGAGATTTACCAGAGAATAACGGTACGCAAAATTTGAATTTAGATAATATTGCTGCAAATTTTATGTTTGGTAGAACAACTACTCGTGGTGTGGAGAGATGATATGTATTTTTTTACAATCAATTTTACTTCTCTACACATTCATAAGCACCTAATAAGTAATTAAGACAAGCCTTGGGTGATCATGTGCAGAAAGGATCTCATTTGGAATATTTTCTATCTCATTCTTACTTTCTGCATAAGTATTCATGCACTACAGAAGTGACCAGTATTTGCCTTAATTAGTGGTAAATGCAATGGCAGGTTATTTGAAATATATAACGATCCCATTAAGCGGGACAGAAACTTATTTGATACATTTAAAATATAAAGTTATATCTTGTCTTGTAAAATCCTCCACAAAATGAAATTTGAAATAGTTAGTCAAGTATATTAAGAATTTTCATGAAAAGGCAAAAACTTTATGGCCAAACTTTTCCTTAGATTTGGCAATGGCCAATGGAATTTGTTCTCAAAATTTCTAGGATTTCTTTGTGGGGCTCCAAAAATTTCTTTTGTGTGTGTGTGTGTGTGTGTGTGTGTGTGTGTATATTTCTTTTTTTGGGGTATACCTTGATCTTATACTGCATTCATTTTTTTTGTTGGAGATGTAAGGAAACCACAAGAATTCTTTTAGAAATGTGAAATACATCGGTCTTTTCATTGTAAGATGTCTTTTGGTCAAAGAATATGTCATGAACATAAGACATATCCGGCATGTTCACTTAGGACATGTGTCCGTGTTTGCGTGTTTCTGGATAGCATTATATAATAAGAGCTGATCTTGATCTTTAAATTTGAAGTAGACAGAGGTTTAGGTAATTTGACTAATAGACTTTTGTATCCATGTTTAAAATTTGTAATGCATCTTATCATTCCGTATTTGATCTTAGTCCTGAAAATCTTCTGCTCCCTGAAAGCTTTCGTTTTAAGGCATAATGCTAAGTTACTATTTTTATGTTATTTTTCCAGATGGCAGCTTACAACATTCAGGAGGCACTCGCCTGGAAAGAAAAAATTGAATTCATTATTGATCAGGTTTCTTTAATGTTTCTGTCACCTCCCCAATATTTATTACTCTGGCCTTTTTGTAAGTTAGTATCCTTTTTTGCAATCCAACACTATTATCTTTTTTACTTGATTTTGTTTTTGAAATAGCCAAAAGACTGATGAATGTCGTTGGCATGCAGCAGCAAGAGTTACAAGCTACTAGCGGTAATAAATACCATTCTTTTGAGTATAAATCTGGAGTGCACAACGATAGACATGCTTCATCATCAGACCGTGAGAGCCAGTAAGCATCCTTTTGAATTATTACCCAAGTATATGTGTGGCTTTTGCATGATTTCTTATGCAGTATATTAACTTCCGTTGGGCATATTTGCCTCAGAGTTCTCATAAGTTGGTTCAGTTCCAAATTTCCCATAGACAAGTGCTTAGGTGGGGGTAGCCTTCGCATGACAGATATTGAATTTGATCTTGATCAGGAGATGAATACTGAGAGAAATTAACCTGCATGTAGTTTTAGCTGTCTGACGAAAACCACATCCCTCTATGAAAGAGCTATTAATATTGCTAATTATTAGCATCACAAAAAATGTTCTGGTCAAGAATGTTTATTATGACATGATTTTTGTTGGTGAAGCTAAGACTCATCACTTCAGGATTTCAGGAATAGAGCTGAGTTCATAAGCCTGGAATCCTTGAAAAAGGTGTTTCAAATTTTATTATTTTTAATGATCTAAGGGGTAATTCTGAATTCAGCGATTTCATTTCCATGTGCACTATTGACGTCTTCAGTTTTGTAGCTAGCTTTAGTATTTAATATAAAATAGGTTCTACTAATTATTTCTTTAATTAATATGCTCAATTAGCTGTTCTTTAAGGTGGCTTAGTGATGTCCTTGTATTAATTTGTATGCTTCAACTGCCCTCCTCTTGCAATATCATTTCCACCCAAATACGTACACCAATTTCCTACTAAAATACTGACATGTTGTGATAAATCTTGCTCAACTTTTCCGGGAATCCCTTGGTGCAGGCTAAGTGTTGCAGATGATAATGATTCACGCCCAACTTCTCCACAACAAAAGATAGGAAATGGTCTTTCAGATTAACTCTTTGTCTTGGCTTCTTTAGATATTTTTTGAAACCTTACTGAAATATTATTACCTGTGATCATGTCTCAGGTCCTCCTGAATCTGTTCTTGACTGGACAAAAGAATTTGATTCAGACTTGACCAATCAGAATTCCAACCATCATGCATTTTCTAGAAAATTTTGGCGCCTTCTTCAGTGTCAGAATGGTGAGTTCATATGCCTTTACATTATTTCCTTATCATGTGGAGTCACAATGTTTGAAACAAAAATTCTTCCACTTGGGATACTAAAAGATTTCTTGATTAAACATTTTCTTATGTGAGCTTTTAGGGCTTCGGATTTTTGAGGAGCTTCTTGAAGTGGATTTTCTTGTAAGGATGATTTTATGGTTTTCACAAACCTTAATACCTAAACATGTGTGCATAGTGTTTATTACTTAGAACTATTATTGATGTAGCCAAGGAGCTGTAGCAGAGCAATGAAGGCTGTTGGGGTCGTAGAGGCTTCCTGTGAAGCAATATTTGAGCTGGTAATGAGCATGGATGCAACACGATTTGAGTAAGTTGCTTTTCTGTCATCTCAAATTTTGAATTTGATCATATATTTCAGTGCCTTGTCTTAAATTTCGAGAAAATACATAACAGCCTAACAGGCAACATGCTTTATATGTGTGTATTTTTCCTTTCAAGTATGAAGATATAAGATCTTCATACCTCTTACAGTCTTGAGACTTGTATCAACTCGACCTCTCCATGAGTGTATTGGAATAATGAATGTTGGCCTCACTGTCGATTTTGTGGGTGACAAATGAGGTGCAAATAAGGGTGCATTTAATATTGAGATCTCTAAATGCAAGGGATAATTTATTATTTTTTAACTTTGTGAACTTTGGTGCATCTTACTCTTCACTGTTGTGAATTCAAACTCATCCCATTCTCACAGGTACTTTGTGAGCCTTATGGAAGCTTATGAACCTTTACTTTTACTACTGGAACAACTACTTTCAGTGCTTGACATCTTTTTTTGCTTATATTTATTTATTTATTTATTTATTTTTTTAATTTATTTATTTTCGTTTTTTTAACCAGAGTGTGCAGATGATTGAGTCATTTTTTCCTTTTCTATCATCTTTTTATGGGTGGCATCAAGCATATGAAAAATACCTAAGGCAAACTCAGCTTATTCATATATAGTTCGCATTTTAACAATATCATTTATGCAGGTGGGATTGCAGTTTTCTAAATGGTAGCTTGGTTGAAGAAGTAGATGGACACACTGCTATTTTATACCACAGGCTTCAATTAGACTGGTTTCCGACGTAAAAGTTTTCTTGTCATATCCTTCTCTTTTATCTCTTTCAACTTTTTATCATTATGACCTGTCCATGCTATTCCTTTTATCAAATTTGAGTTAAGAATTTTCATGTTATATCACTAAGGGGCTAATGGAGTAAGGTTGTTTGTTCTTGTACCATTACATGATTTCTTCTCTGATCATGTTAAGTTAGCTGTAACTTTGCATATTGAAATAAATCTTTAGCCTTCTGAGCAAGATTCCACATGAATACAGATTGCTGAACTTTTACTCAATTGATATCTTACCTGATCTGAATATACATGCCTTAGTATCTCATGCTCTTGCCCAAGCTGTCTTACATGATTTCCTGATCTGAATAAACATGGCTTAGTATGTCATGCTCTTGCACAAGCCACTTTTCTGTTAGTTAAACATATAAGAGTAAAGATGGTTTGGTGCAGGATGAATGTGACTTTGTGTACCAATTCCCAAAAATTTATGTATTTTAAATTTACTTTCTCCCTAAGTGATTGATTTATTTTTATTTTGCAATATGACAGCTTTGTATGGCCTCGTGACCTCTGTTATGTACGTTATTGGCGTCGAAATGATGATGGAAGCTATGGTATTTTTGTGGACTGCCCTTGTTCATTTGCTTTACATTTAATTTTCTTGATGTAAGGTTTCCCTTTTTTTGAGTTTTGCAGTTGTGTTATTTCGATCTAGGGAGCATCAAAGTTGTGGTCGACAACGAGGATTTGTACGGGCTCATATTGAAAGTAAATTCTAGTATTCTACTGATAAATTCCATATTATGTCCTTTTCTCATAATCTAATTCCTTTTCTTTGTTGCCATGTTAAACGGCTTGAATATTGCTATCATCAGGTGGAGGGTTTAATATATCACCTATGAAACCTCGTAATGGAAGGCCTAGAACACAAGTTCAGCATCTTATGCAGATTGATCTTAAAGGTTGGGGAATCGGTTATATTTCATCATATCAGCAACACAGTCTTCTTCAGATTCTAAATAGTGTTGCAGGTGAGATCCTAAAATTCCATCACATACTTTTAGCAGTAAATTTAATTACTGTACTATTTAGATTTGGATTAATTCTTTCCAGGAAATAGATCGGAGATCTAATTATGGTGTTTCTTCCTTACTCATTCTCCATGTTTCATCTTTTTATCTCTGAAATTAAGAAACAGTCTTGGTATTAGCATTTTGAAATTAAGTAGTTTGATCCAGCGGACCTTCGATCAGATCAAGCCAGGAATTGATTACATGATTAGTAATCTGACCATCTATTGCAGCTCCTCACTGTTAAGCAACAAAAATTGTTTTGGGAATTTTTTTTATCTAGGCAATACATTTGTTAATACTCAAGGATGAATGCATTCGTAGAAGCATTAGATTTGTTTTCAGCTGAAAATAGTCGTAGGCATGCATTTCATTTTTCCTTTTTATCTTGTGGCTAATATCTGATTTGGAATCTGTTCACTTATTCTCAGCTTCGTGAACCAAATATACGAGAGTTGAATTTCTCTCTGATACTGGAGATATTTGTAATGTAGAGCATAAAACAATAGAGGCGCTGATATCATACATAGTTACCATTGACAATTTCCCCGCAATTTAGGTCAAGTTTACTTAGCTGATATTATACTTAGTTACTATTGATAATGTCCTCGCAATCTTGGTCATTTACTTAGCAAAGCGCTCAGTATAAATTTATTATTGTTTGCAAGGGTGATCAATGCTTTCCGGTTATACTGCCGCAGGATTACGAGAATACTTTTCTCAAACTGATGAAAGGTCTCCAAGGATTCCAGTTATGGTTAATATGGCTTCAGTATCCAGTTCTCCAAAGAGTAGTCAAAAACTTCAATCATCTGCTCTTCATCACCGGAGTCCTTCTCTTGATCAATTGCATGCTGCAAATAGTAATGCTGTGCTGATGGATGAATACTCTGATGAGGAGGAAGATTTTCAGAATGCTGATGAAGAGGTTGGTTCTACTTCTGCTAATGTATAGTGTTATACCTACCTATCTATTTTACCTATAATTTTTAAATTTAAACACACACTTTTACATACATCTAATTTTCTCTTTATAGTTTTCACGTTCTCGCACATACTTTTCAAGCATCAAATCATTATCATGCTACTTTTCACTATGAATTATTCCTTGCATAATTTATTTTTCAAAATCCTACTATACTATAACTCATCAAGGAAAATATATTTTTACAACCAAATCACCTTTTTACCTTTTGTTATTTTGAATTTATTTTCATAAACATGCCTTGTTACTATTTATGACTTTGTAAGCCACTATTTAAAAGTCAAGCCAAACCCAACCCAATCATTACCGTATACATGACTGATAGTTTTTAATTATGTGGACATTTTCAGGTTTCTCCATCTACCCCTGAGGCTGAAGAGAAAAAAACCGGTACTATATATGTTTATATATTATTGAATTTTAATTGCAATTTACATGCAATGCTCTTTACATGATAAAGCCTATGAAGAAGAACCTCAAGACCAGGTAGATGTAACCATCTTCTCGGGTAGTGTTCGTCGTGATGATAAGGATAATGCTCGTAACTGCTGGACATTGTCGGATGGTAATAATTTCAGAGTACGCAGTAAGAATTTCTGCATTGATAAGTCAAAGGTATATATATCATTTCTAATACTTGCTGATTGCAATTCACAAAGCTTCATTGAGCTTGAGTTAACCTTACATTGCTGTAGGCTCCTGGTGGTAAACATCTTCTGGATCTTGTTGCTGTAGACTGGTTCAAAAATACAACAAGAATGGATCATGTTGCCAGACGCAGTGGTTGTTCAGCACAAGTAACCCCCTAATTGTGACTCAATTAATCCGATTCCCTTTATTTTCTTACTTAGATACTTATAATTTAATTGATTTTTAACTGTTCCGTAGTATGTTTTATACAAATGATCAGTGTGTTATCTTAATAGGTTGCTGCAGATAGAGGACATTTCTCTATTGTTGTTAATCTACAAGTGGGTACACCATGTGACTTATATCTTATTTTTGTCTTATTTATATTTGTCTCAAAATTGACAAATTTGCAATTGCCCAGGTACCTGGATCCACATGCTACAGCCTTATTTTTTATTTTGTAGCTAAGGAATTAGTACCAGGATCTCTCTTGCAACGGTTTGTTAATGGAGATGATGAATTCCGCAATAGTAGACTGAAACTTATTCCATCTGTACCAAAGGTATCCTTCTCCATATCGACAAGATAATTACATTGTTTATCTTATTTTTTTCATTCTAAACATCAAGCTCTCTAGTTCAGTAAAAAATTAAAATGATCTCATTTTACTGAATTTGGGTCAGAAATGTTAAGGGAGGTATGGTATAAATGGGATGGCAGACTAGTCACAAGTATGTACACCTATTGCATTCGTAGTATAAAATCTTCAGGGATATGTCTGTGTTATATTGTTATTTTCTAATAAGTTTGTGCTAAACCAATGGACAAAGGGGTCAAATAAGGCCATCATCTTATGTCATTGGATTGAATAAGCCCTTTATTTATTGATTTACTCAACCAGTGCACTTGCACGCTTTTATGTCCTCCACTGCTTTGTTATTTTTGACTAATAATGACAATAAAACTTGTAGGGCTCTTGGATTGTACGTCAGAGTGTTGGAAGCACTCCTTGTTTACTAGGAAAATCAGTTGATTGTAACTATATCCGTGGCCAGCGTTACTTGGAAGTGAGATGCTTTTATCTCCTCTAATATAATCAATTTGCTTAAATTTGCACTAGATCAAGAATAAGGTACTTGACATCTTTTTATCTGTATAGATTGATGTTGATATCGGTTCTTCCACTGTCGCAAATGGAGTTCTGGGGCTTGTAATTGGCGTTATTACAACATTAGTTATTGACATGGCATTTATCATACAGGTACTTCTCAATAGATTTTATTTTTTTCACTTAAGATATCTAAAAATGTCATAAATTTGCAACAGGGTAACAAGTTTTGGAACTTTTGGTGTATTGGTTACACTATGTTTTCAGTATTTCTGAAGTCACTTGCACACACTAACGATTAGTAACTGTAAAAATCTTATAACTACATTTAATTTGAAAGAATTGAATTTGCAAATTTTATTCAGTGAAAAATTCCAAATGTTGAATTTTTAGCTCAAATAAAAATTTAAGTTATTTAGCAAGTTCAATGAACACTACATAATCAAAGCTCACAGTTCAGAGTGGTCATCAATATGTATATGCTTATATGAAAAAATATGGCCTAACTTCCCAGGGTAACACTACGGAAGAGTTGCCGGAGCGGGTATTAGGTGCTGTCCGAGTCTGTCATATGGAACTGTCATCAGCAGTAGAGCCCATCTGGGAAGCAGAAGAACCACTCAAATCATGAATAAATCAGACTTGGTATTATGACCCTTATCAACTGTGATGTATCTCTCTTTCTTTGCATATAAAGTGATGATTTTTCCATCTGAAATGCAGGTGTTGGGAATTTCTTCAATTTCATTTATTAATAGATATGCGAGTTTTGATGATTGGTGCAGTCCCACCCCACCCCACCCTCCTTCAAGGGGCTTACTCTTCATCTTCAATTGTTATTTTAACAACACTTATGTGAGACCGTTTTTCATTTTCTTAATATGTTATCGCTTTTCTGTAAAGATGTCCATCAGTTTTCATTAAGAGACGTTATCACTTTTCATTTATACTATAAATTGTTCATAAAATAGTTCAATGAATGATTATCACTTTTTATCAATTAGAGATCATTTTAAATTGAAATGTTATTACTTCTTATCTGTCTTACGGAATTCGTAAGACGGTCTTATGCAAGTGTTTGCCTTGTTTTTTTTATCTTCTTCTCCATCGTTAATACTACGTTCATTATTAAGTACTCCCTCCGTCCCAGATAAGTTGGTATAATTTTTTTTAGGCACGGAGATTAAGGAGTATAATAATTTAATGTAAAGTGAAGTAAAATGAGATGAGAGAAATAATATTTAATGTGTAGTGAGTAGTTGTATTAGAGATGATATGTGGGCTCCATGAGAATAAATTAATTGTTTTGGTGTGGGTCCCATGTATTAAAAAGGAAATGTGTCAACTTTAATGAAAGAAATCAAAAAGGAAAGTATGTCAACTTCAATGGGGAGGGAGTACTAGATATAGTGACTGCAGTGTCATTTTAAGGCACTCTTTTTATGACCTTATTATTATTTGTGACACATTTATGTATCCCCATGTTAGGATTTTAAAGTTCAAGTCTGGCTAGTTTTTAATCACGAGTACATTATACAAGTAAATGACTGATTATTCTAAGACAAATTATCTTCTGAAACGTTACATACATGTTAAATTATGTCTTTTATATAGATAAAATATGCTTAATGATTGTTAAAGTATGTTTTCTAAAATATGATAAATTATAAATTAAAGTGATTTTATGATTTATTATTGACATGCTTACAAATAAATATATTTTATCTATATAATGAGTATACTTTAGTAAATGGCCTGATTCTAGCCATTTAGAGGGTATTATTGTATTAATATCAATATTGCCGGTCATTAGTAAAGTTAGTATGGTAATACAGTATTTTTTATGACCAAATTACCGTCCTAATAATGAACCGTTGTTTGATTAGTGTTACAAATTTAAATTCGAATTTGAATCCAGTGCCAGCAGAATCACTATAAATGGATTCGTTACGGTAACCTTACTTATTCTTCAATACTACTATCTAATTGAAAACTTGGGTATGTAAAATGTCATTCAATCATCGTACCAAAATTTTGGTATATGAATATTAGAAATGTATACCGTTACACTGAAAGTTCAATATACGAGGGATGACAGCATACCAATTTTTCGGTAGTATCAAAGTGTCGTCTATCATTTGCGTCAATATTCCAATGTTACAATTCATATCAAAATTTGTTGAGTATATAAAAATTTCGATATTTTCTCTCACCCCTACCAATCAGTTAACAAAGAATTTATAATTGTTGCTTGTTATCACTTGAATGGTTACCATATCCGTACTAATCTATAAAGAAAATAATGAAAAATTATGGTGGAAAGTTTAGACTTTAGAGTCCTCTTTAAGTTGGAGCAAAGATTTATGTGAGATCGTCTTACGAAAAGACTTCCATGAGAGTGAGAGTTGAGACGAAATGATACTTAATTGATGAAAAATAATAATATTGTTGTGAATTATTTCATGAACAATTTAATGAAAAGTAATAACATTCTTAAAAAAAAAGTGACAACATTTTTAATGTGTAGTAGTATGTAGCATGACATCATTAATTCACAAGTGTATTAGAGTCATCAAATACCAGCGAAAAACATAGAGTCCAAAGAGAAATAAACGCACAGAAAACACAAGTAGTTCAGTTTTTACAATCTAAAACCATGAATATACAATGTCAGCATACTATGACTATCCATGCAAGATCAGAACCATGATTTGATAACCTCAATACTATCTAAGAACTGGGTAGAAGTAGGTAGTCTTACCAGCTCACACAATAACTACTTTACAATTCTCACAATACCTAGCTAACTAATATATATAAACCTTTGGTAAAATCTATCTCAATCTTCATTTCTTCGAATTTACAAGAAGTAAGTTAGTTGTTCCTTCTTCCTCGAGCCACCTTCCCCGTGTGCATCGTTCCACTGCTTCAACTCCGACATTATGGATCCTTCCGCCGCAAAGCTGGCTGCAACCTGTTATACCAACATAGTGACAGATGATCACTACCCTAACACGACTGTTGTGCTGTGAGACCAGTTCAATGACTTTTTTTACCTGCTTTTTTGCTTCTCTGAGATCATCCATGTTCAATGGCCTGATGTTGATTACTTTCCCCTTTTTATTTGAATCGTCGCCAACCTGCTGTCCGTCCTGAGCTTTACGATCCTTTTCACACACAGAGAAGATTAGGAAAATGCGAAAATATTAGTATACAACACACTAATATATATTATACAAATTACCTGAAGTTTTAGCCTCTCTTTATTTATTAAATCACGAACTGGTCGATATGCAGCAGTTATGCACAAGTTCTATTCACAAAAAATCTGTTAGATTAACATATGATTTAATGATGTATGAAAAAGCTACAGCACAACATGAAGAGACACCTTTAGATCACTTCCACTGTATCCTTCAGTCATTGTTGCCAGCTCCCCAAAGTTCAATCCTTCATCAACATTCTCCTTCGACAATAGCGTCCTCAAAATTTTCTCTCTGTTCTCCACAGATGGTAAGCCAACCATTATTCTGCATCAAACCAAACAATTGTTTACTCCTAAGTGTACAAAATATATTATTAATACTGCAGTATGTACAGGTACCTTCTCTCGAAGCGTCTGATGATGGCTTCATCTAGATCAAATGGCCTATTAGTTGCAGCGAGAACAAGTATTCTTTCACCTGAGCTGGTCAATAAACCGTCCCAGTGAGTCATGAATTCATTCTTTATTTTCCTCATGGCCTCATGCTCTCCAGATTTATTCCGCTGCCCAAGCATGCTGTCAACTTCATCTACAAATATTATGGTTGGGGATACCTTTCTAGCTAAGGTGAATAATGCTCGAACTTTCTTTTCATCTTCACCGAACCACTTGGAGGCAATAGTTGACATTGAAACATTAATAAAGCTCGCTCCAGCTTCATTAGCAATAGCCTTGGCCAACATAGTCTTCCCAGTACCAGGAGGACCGAAAAGCAGTATTCCTCTGCATGGTTTCAAAAGGCCACCTTCAAAAAGATCTGGTCTTCTAAGCGGTAGCATCACTAATTCCTGAAGGGATTCTTTAATGTCATCTAAGGCACCTATATCTTCAAATGTCACACCAATATCACTTGCAGGTATCACTTCGGGCCTGATGAGCCTTTCAAACTCATTATCCGGAGGGGGTTCCTGGTGCAATTGCAAAATAAAAACAACAAGAGGAAAAGAAATATCACATTCAAAAGCATAAAGAAATTCAAAACTTAATAGAACTAAATAATTAGTCTTACCGGAGCTTTTGGAGTAGCGGTTTGGGTTTCTTCACTCTTGCTTTCAGGTACTATGGTTTCAGATTTTGTTTCAGGCACTGATTTCACAGCTTCCCCATCTAACAAACCCTGTAATGTATAAATTACTCAATTTTATTAATGAGTTCAGTCTACAAGTATCATCTTAACCTCATCAACTTACCTTTTGCATTTCAGTTTGAGCTTCAAACTTTATGGTGTCCGTTCCAACCGACTTACCTTCCTGAAATATTTCTAATCCATGGGACAGGCTAATTCAAATCAAGAAAAAAAACAAGTTAGCATATTTTAATAGAATACATACTTCGCAGTGTGTTAAAAAACAAAATACACCTTGCTGATGATATAACAAGTTTCCCATTTCTGTAAACTGGTTCCTTGGCATTTGTCAGATGGTAAGAGATAGCTGATACAACAATTTCTTCAATATAGTAACTAAGAACTGCAGCATCTGCCAAGCAGAGAGATCCCAGATCATCACAGTCGAGGTCATTAGCAGCAAGCACCTCAGTTATATGATTTCTGTTATCCTGAAATTGAATCATCTTCATATCCTCCTCCAGTTTAGATTTCCAGCTTGCAGAATGGGTTTCATCATCTGGAGGCCTTATTTCAATGTTATAAGGAAATACTGCAGAAATGTGTTCATCTACTAAACTGTAATCATTTTCAGCAACAATCCTTGAACCAAGGATCAGTACAGACCCAGACAATTTCTGCAACATTTTCTGGAACATAGAATATGTTTGCTGGGATTTGTACAAGATTTTATCAACATCCCGAAGATAAAGTATGATAGGATTTATCTGTGATACTTTGGAAAGAACCTGTATTGATGCCAAAATTGTCAATGAGAATCTTCACAAGTTTCAATAGCATTATGCATTGATGACAAACATCTATACCTTGTAAACCGACTGTATCAAAAGCTTATCATCAAAACACCAGTTACTTGCAGACTTGAGTTGAGCTGTAAAAGTTGAGACTTAAGATTAGGAAAAATAAAACATGAGTGGGGGTAGGGTGGAGTGGGGTGGGGTTGAACAACAGTAACTGTCTCGTGCAACATTACTTAGAGCCTCAACTGAATATTGCAATGTAGAAAACTACTGATGAAAACCCACATTATGGTTGCATTTGGTAACACAACTTATTATCAAACTTGACGGTTACAACAATAAGTTTTCCACCATTCTAACAGCTGTAGCTCAACTCTTAATGATCAAGAAATACACTGAAAGTGAAAACTTCAGAGTATATGCTCAACACAATCATGTTTTGTCGTTCATTTCCTTAACATTTGTTTTCTTGACCAAACCTCATTAAAGGAATTGGTATATGGCATTCCCTTATAGATAAAAGAACCAGTGTTCAATTTTTCAGCACCCCCAATATCTTGATATGTTTATAGAGTTTATTTATAAGGGAAAAGTAGTTCTCTTGTCCATTATTGTGATATATTAAGCTTTCAATGTGACCAATCAATTTCCTCTCTCTCCTATATCATTCTAGATTTGGAAATAACCACTCAAATGAATCAATCCCAATCTCAATACTTGAGGTATCAGCTCAAAAATGATTATTTTCATTCATTAGACCCTAATGAAACCACTCCAATTCAAACCTGAATTTGCTGGTGTACTCATTGAACTAAGATCATTGATGTTTGCTGAGGCAGATGCAATTCTCTGTAGCTTTGCAGAAACATTGCTTCCCTGGCCACTGCACATAAATGAGTAGGCCATAACCACATCATGCATAAAGAACTAACCATGGATAAATAGATTTAGATAAGAATTGTTACGCACTAAGATCCAAGATTGACTCCACTGCTTATCCTGTGTAATGTTCCTGCAACAGACAAGAAGCATAAATAGAAAACGGAATCAGAGGAACATGCAACCAAAAGTCACTGCATCACCCCCACCCACCCCTCTTATGCACTCTTCAGTATGGGTTTCCCAGTTATGCACTACTACAGTCCACTAGCTAAGCTGATGGAGAACCCAATATTACATCCATCTATATAAAATGGAAGGATACCCATATTAATTAATAGATATGAAAAGACTGAAGGACTGAACATGGGTTTGCTATCGTAACATACACCACCAAATAATATTTAAGCATAGAAAATTTTCAATATGAACACTTGATCCACGTAGACACAACCATAAAGTTGCCAGTTCATACCTTTATTTTCCTCCTTGGGCTGAAGCATTGAAAGTGATCCAAATAACTCAGACATTCGCACTAATGTTGATTCAGATGTACACCTTTTAAAAGACTATAAAAGATATGTTAGCAACAGAACATAACATATATGCCACAGATATTGATTAACCTGTGTTTTCTGATGTGAAGAAAGAGAAATTGTCTCATTACTGCATCAACTAGGTCATAATAATGAATAACTGTTGAACTTACAGATTTAGAGCAGCCATATTTGTTCTGAATCTGAAATCCATTCAAAGACTTAGTATAGAAGTACACGAAAAGATCCCTGCCTAAGAACTTCAGCAGTGGTAAAAGTTAATTATTTCTCGTCTTACCTTCAAAGAAAAATCATTTACATCTAGCAACAACAACTTGGCTTCAAAAGAATGTGCTAAAGCCTTTGCAAGCATTTGCTGATACATCTCTGTTAAACATAAAATATAACACTCAGATGCAACCCATAAGATGTGCAAATAGGGTAAAACTCATCATATACCGAATAAACATTCTAACAAAACAATTTAAGCAACTTACCTTTAGTACCAGAGAGCAAAATTGCTCGGCTTGCAGGAGATAGATTCCTTGTGTGCTTAGAGAAATCAGAATTCTTCAAATGAACAAAAGCAGCACTGGTCAACAAGGCCTTTGTCTGTTTACTGTTATTTTCACATAAAGAAGAGATATCAGTGCGGCTTCACTCTACGGTTCAATAAAAAAAAAAAAAAAAAAAAGCATGATGAACTCTGAATCTAAACTAGGTGATAATAGATTTAGATTTGGCCATTTGGCAACAAAATATCTAGTTGTTTTGAATTATTTTAATTCATCAATTTCCTTCAAACAAAATTTCCCAAATTCTATAGCATTTTAAAGTCAATCTAGAATGTTATGAGTATTTGATTTCTGAGAATTGACAATGATATTTCCATAAATTTACCTGAGATAGTAGGGAAATTGTTCAAATGTGACATTGAAATCCCTTCCATTAGCGATGAGGCAGAGAATCTCCTCTTCCAATCTCTGCGGCGTTAAACCAGTAGACTTTGAAACGCCGGCCCATTTTCCGACGGTCTGCGTTCCCGTCGATGCCAGTCCAAGCCCCACTCCTACTCCTATACCAACACCTAGTGCCGACATCATCATATGCTTCGACTCCATTTCTCCTCTATGATTCAGGGACCCGATAATCCAAAAAATAACACTAATCACCCGGAAACCTTTTATTTCCTCTTTTAATCAATCGATCATGCATTACAAATAACAAAACCAGAAAAAGAACTTATCTGAAAACTTTACCGATTACTAAAACGAAACGACGCATACAAATTTATACGTTTGAGAATTTGCAGTTTCCTATAATAAATCAATTCTTTGCATTTTAAAAAACGCAAGTAGGGGAACGAAACGGGTGGTTTCTGAGAGTTGTAAACGCTACAAATGAGATGTTAGTTTCTGGTTTGCTTTTTAGAGGGTGGGAGAACGGTGGCTCACGGCGGCAGAAAAGTGTAAAGAAAGGCGGTTGTGATGTTGGAGAAATGGTTTTTTTGATAGGCTCGTACATAATTCAAGCTGTTGCTTCCCGCTTTAAGAGGCGTCATTTTCTGAGAATTTAAAAACTGTGTAATGTTTTTAAGGAAAAAAAAAACTTTATTTTCCTTCATCAATATTATATTTATGGCAGATTTTTACGTGTATATATATGACCCAAGATCACAACCATCTTTAGATACGAGTAAAAATAAAGATCACCGTTTGATAAATAAACTTGGAAAAGAATAACAAGTAGTGGAATACTTAAACAATGGTTGCCTTTCTTTTCCTAATTTTTAACTTTTTTTATTTATTTAAAATTTTGATTTAACTCTTTTAATAAAAAATAATAACATTAAAAATAATACTTATAAAAAATTAATATTAATTTAATTAAACAATTTAGTACAGTTCATGACTTATAATGAACATTTTTAATAAAATAATTTTTAATAAATAAACGAAAAAGCTAGATTATCTCCTTATAACTTTTTACCTTTAAAATTTAAAATAGTACTTTTATATGAATGAATTCTAATTAATCATATAAACATAAAATTTTCATTTAAAATGATATGATGTGTAAGAAGTTTATTTTTTAAATAAATTATCCAATCATATTATAGTTAATGCCTTTAAAAAAGAACTTTTCGTATTTAAAAGAATATTAATCTGATATATTTTTGTATAGATATTTTCTATTTCTACATTTACGTCATTATTCTTTAAAATGAAAATAATAAATTATAACCTTAATTGAAAATTAAATTTTTCATTTTTTTTTTCAATTTACTAACTTAATATATTATTTATTTATTATAAAAATAATACTGAATTATTTAAAAAATAATACTATACAATAAATATAATATAACAGAATTATCAACATTGCAGGAGTGGGTTGAGCAACGTGTATTAGAGGGATTAATACCGAATAACAAGTGGTGAAAAATGAGGATATGGGTTACGCAAGTAATTCCCTATTTTTATTATTTTGGGTAATGTTTACGTGAACTGTTTCATGCTGCTGATTTACAATATTTTACTGTTTTCGTCCATACAAAAGGTCTCATTTGCTTAGATTGAGAAGCATTATTTCCTTTATTTATTTTTAATGTATTATCTATTTTATTATTTTGGTTATTCACTTTTAATGTATCAATTTTCATTTTTAGATATATGAAATTCACACATATCACTAATATCATTAAAATATGGATTTCACACTTCTCACTAATACAACTACTCATTACACATAAAAGAATAATACTCTTTAATTTATGCGCAAAAAGTAAATTGGTACATTGACAATGTACAAATTATTTTATGTATAGAGAATAATTTTATTAGTAATAAGTAATATGTCATATATGGTCCCTCTTACTAAAAAGGAAAATAAATACATTTGGAGTGGACATCCAAAATATTAAAATGGTGACGTTTGGTGTGAACATAAGAGTATTTAAATATAAGTAATGGTGTGAACCATATTTAAGGATGACAATGGGTAGGGTAGGGTACGGGTATGACAAACCCACATACTAGCTTATACCCTACACTCTATGCCCATATCCTACCACATTATCCAAAAATAGAGCTTCAGGTAGGGAACATGTATATTCATCGGGTATATGAACAATTTACGGGTAAACAGATACCAGCAATCTTGGTAGATTTTGCGGATATTCTATGGTTACCCAAACCCACCTGACCCTACACGGCCCCAATTTTTTTGTTTCTTTTTAAACTATAATTCACAAAAAAATAATTATAATACATAAAAAAATAATCTAAAATAAAACATGTTAATTAGAAAACAAAATCAACAACAAAAATATCTAAGTCCATGTGAATTAATAAGAAAATCATAAATTCATATTTAATCAATTAATATCATAAAACAAACATCATAATCCAACAATTGCTTCCAAGCCCTTCAAAGTCCAAGGTTTAAGTAAACATATTATAATTCTTAATTACTTATATTTATATTAGGACAAGAATATAAACTTTAATTAAAAAAAATTAAACATATTATAATAAATAAATATTAAATGCATCATAAATTTTACATCAATAATATTATTATTATATTAAAAAAATATTAGATTTAGACATTTAATTAAATATATAATATTGTTATTATATATATATATAATATTCGGGTCAGGTACGAGTAAAAATAAGAGAACCCGTACCCTACCCTTGCCCTCATAGTTCTCTTTTCGGGTTCGATTACTACCCGACCCCTTATCCGATTTTACCAGATTTTTTCATACCCAATATGCGGGTACCCGTCGGGTAATCCGTCCCGACGGGTAAAATTGTCATCCCTAACCATATTTCATGTAAACCCCCTTATTTAAAAATTAAAATGATAATTATATCCTTCAATTAGTGTTTTTATAATCGGTGAAGGCAATAATTTGAGTTTATCGATCGGACCGATTCAATCGAAAATTTAACCGAAAATTAGATTCAACATATTTTCATTCATATTTTATATAATTACCTTTCACTAAAAAATGTATAATACTAAAATTATTTTATAAAGAAAAAATTTACTACCTCCGTCCATCGAAAAGGTAATCATTTGTCTTTTGCACTTAAATTAAGGAATATTATTATTTTATATAAAGTGGGTAGTTGTATTAGTGGTGAGTGGTGGCTGGTGGACCATGTGTGGAGCCCTTTTGCTAAAAAAGAAAATATGAATATTTTTATAGTGGACGACCAAAATGAATACATTATCAGCTGACGGGGGGAGTAATTAAAATAAAAATATAATTAGATAAATATCTATAGTCTATTCATATTTTTACATAATTTTATACTCCCTCTGGCCCCCAAAGTATTTCACACTTTTTTTTTCATCCGCCCGTCAAAGTATTTCACACCTCACTTTTACTAAAAGTGGTAAGTACACTATAATAATACTTACTTTTTACACATATCCCAATAAAATACCCATTTTTTCACACATACCAACAACTTTACACACCTTTTTCATTAAATTAATAACATATTTATTCCCTTTCTTACTTTATACATAAAAAAATATTTTTTTCTTAAAGTCCACGCACCCAAATACGTGATATACATTGGGGAAGGGAGGGAGCATATATTTTCTCGATACCTTTTTAAATAATTTAATCCATAATTTAATACTATATTTTAAAATAAATAAAAATAAAATTAAAATATTAAAAAATAATAAAAAAGGATCTTCATTTAAAAGGTCTAGTCAACATTAAATCTTATTTAAAAGGCCTAAGGTCATAAAATTTTATGTAAATGACCTCACTTTAAAAAAAGGGATTTTACTTAATTATTAATACTTTAGGGACTTTTAAGAAAATAATAAAAGTTTGGGACTTTTGTAAAATAAAAATGGGGGATTTTACTAAATTATTAATATTTTATGGATTTATGAACAATTAGCATTTATGCCCATAACGGTAACCATTTCGTTATACCGACTTATATGACGTTATTCAAAATTCAAGTTATCCCAAAGTCGTTTCAGTCAAAATTTCTCACATTTACCTCATTATACACCATTCGATTTATTTTTCTAGTGAATAGCCAATTTAGCATTGTTTGGCTCTATAACTGAATAATTCCGTTATAATGACTTGCACACTGTTATTCAAAATTCGATCAATTTTATGGGCCTTCATTCGCTTGGATCTCCATATACAATATCAAAATATAATATTCTAATAAACTAGCAAATGGTAATGGATGTTGATATTCACATATGAAGTATCTCATACATGTTAAATAAAACAAGTATATAAAGCATACAGTTTGAATGCAAAGTATTACAAATATGAAGTATCCCACTTAAATGTTTGAATGGGCTTGTAGAAATATTATGAAATCAAGACATGTGTTCAAAATGTGTGTTTATGCTCGGGATAATTTCAGATTTAGTCCCGTAAGAATTTCTCAATGTCAAAAAGGTCCCAAAACTAGCAGATTTAATCCCATAGGAATTTTTCACCAAAATATGTTAATAGTTGACGAAATATTCTAACAATTAACAAGACTAAAATGGACTATGTCGATTTTGAAACATAGAAAATAATATAAATTTGGTAGTGTTAGAAGTAGGAGGCTAAACCGTGATCTTAATCTTCATGCAACGGTTGTATCAAGTGGCCAGGTGGTGTATAAACAATATATACATATTCCTTGGAGTTTATACGTTAGAATTGTACGTACAAGTGGCTGCAAGGGTATACACTCAGCAAGAGGGTTAGCTTGGAGGTTAAGGATCAATTGTGGTGGTTTAGTGAGCTGGTTGAAGGGCATTTGGGGGAGTTAGTTTGTTAAGTAGGCTGTTAGGGAGGCGCTGATGTGTACAGCTTGAGGCATCAGTTATACAGCTAAAACGAATCCAACTCACCTACCTACATATGGAATCAACCTGCTTCATTCATCATCTTCTTCTGCTGGATAGAGTGAGTGATCCATGAGTGATCAAGCGAGTTAGTTAATCTTCTTCATCAAGTGTAAACATATATCAATGAAAGAGTGCTCGATTTTCCTTGAAAGTGGACGTAGATCATCATGATAGAACCACTATAATCCTTTGAGTGTTGTTCCTTCATTTACAGTTTTTGATTCAATTTTTTTTCATATTCAAATCGGCAAATGTGAGTTGAGTGTGTTATCTTGTTCATTGAGTGATTAACATTAGGAATCCAAGTGTGTTTTTCTACTTGTTTCACAACAGGTAGTTTATAATAATATAAGTTAATTTGGGATGAAAATTTTCGAAAATTATGATTATAATATTCTTATGGGACCAAAACTGCTAGCTATGGGACCAGTGTATTCCTATGGGACTATAATTGAATTGAATGAATTCTTAAGGGACCGAATGTGATATTTTCCCATTTATGCTTATAACGGAATGATTCTGTTATACACAGTTGTATGTCGTTATTCAAAATTCGAGTTATCCTGGGATCATCTCAGTCAAAATTTCTCACTTTTACCATCATTGTATGGTATTTGATTGATTTCTATAGAGAACAACAAATTTAGCATTGCTTGATCCCATAACGGAATCATTCTGTTATAACAACTTGCACACCGTTATTCAAAATTCGATCAATTTTTGGGGCCTTTTATTTGCTTGGATCTCCACATACAATGTCAAAACATAATATTCTAATAAACTAACAAATGGATGTTGATTCAGTCACATATGAAGTATCTCATACATGTTAAATAAAACAAGTATATAAAGTATATAGTTTGAATGCAAAGTATTACAAATATGAAGTATCCCACTTACATTTTTGAATGGGCTTGTAGAAATATTATGAAATCAAGGCATGTGTTTAATATGAGGTCCAAACGCACAACTTATTTGTCATGTACAAAAATATGCGTGTTTATGCTCATAAAGGAAAGAATTGAAGATACAATTACAAGAATTGCTAGATAAAGGGTTCATCAAACCTAGTTTCTCACCATGGGGAGCACCAGTTCTTTTCGTTCGTAAGAAGGATGAAACATTGAGGATGTGCATCGATTGCTGAGAGCTCAACAAAGTTACAGTCAAGAATAAGTATCCATTGCCTCGCATTGATGATCTATTCGATCAACTGCAAGGTGCATCTATCTTTTCAAATATTGATTTGCGATTGGGGTATCATCAGTTGAAGATTAAGGAGGAGAATATTCCAAAAACTACATTCAGTACAAGGTACGAGCACTATGAGTTTTTGGTGATGCCGTTTGGTTTGATGAATGCTCCAGCAGCATTTATAGATTTGATGAATAGAGTATTTCAGGAATTTCTCGATAAGTTTGTGATTGTGTTTATCGATGACATCCTGATTTACTCAAAGAATAAGGAGGGTCATGCTTTGCATTTGAGGAAGGTGTTGTAGATTTTGAAGAAGAAGCAGTTGTATGCGAAGTTTAAGAAGTGTGAATTCTGGTTGGACCAAGTTGTTTTCTTGGGACACGTGGTATCAGGAGAAGGAATTTCAGTGGATTCAAGTAAAGTAAAAGCAATCCATGATTGGCCACAACCCTTAAATCCCACTGAGGTTCGTAGCTTTCTTGGATTGGCTGGATATTATCGAAGGTTTGTTGAAGGATTCTCCAAGATCGCTTTACCATTAACACAGTTGACTAGGAAGAATGTGAGGTTCACATGGACGGAGGCATGTGAACAAAGTTTTCACAAATTGATGAGACGGTTGACATCAGCTTCTATATTAACTATTCATATGGAGACAGGAAACTTCAAAGTTTATAGTGATGCTTCAACGAATGGTCCTGAGTGTGTACTGATGCAGAATAGGAAAGTGATAGCATATGCATCTAGACTGTTAAGGGAATACGAGAAGAATTACCCAACTCATGATTTGGAGTTAGCTGCAGTGGTGTTTGCACTCAAGATTTGGAGGCATTATCTGTATAGGGAACGTTGTGAGATCTACACCGATCATAAGAGTTTAAAGTACTTCTTCACTCAGAAAGAGTTGAATATGAGGCAAAGAAGATGGTTGGAATTGGTGAATGATTACGACTGTGTTATCAATTATCATCCTGGTAAAGCCAATGTGGTTGCTGATGCATTGAGCCGAAAGATAATACAGAGTGTAGCTGTTATGACCACAAATAAAAAACCAGAGTTGCTTGACTTGCAAAGAATGGGTGTGGAGATCATTCAGGAAGGATCATTGGAAGCAAAGATGACAGCTCTGACACTTCGACCAACCTTGATAGATAAGATTCGACAAGGCCAACAAGAGGATAAGTTGTTTGACAAAATAAAGAATGATATCAGCTCTGGAAAGTCTTATAGGTTCCAATTAAAAGAAGATGGTGTGATTTGTTATGGAGGTCAATTATGTCTACCTGAAGTGGATGACATTCAGAAAGAAGTGATGACAGAAGCACATTCAACACCGTACTCTATACATCCATGAGCTACTAAGATGTATAGAGATTTGAAGTCACACTACTGGTGGCCAGGAATGAAGAGGGATGTCGCTCAATATATGGATCAATGTTTGTCTTATCAGCAAGTAAAAGCCGAGCATCAGAGACCAATAGGAACTTTGCAGCCTCTATCTATTCCATAGTGGAAGTGGGGGAATATCACTATGGATTTTGTTATCGGGCTACTGAAGACAGTGAAAGGTCACGATACCATTTGGGTTATTGTGGATCGATTGACTAAGTCTGCTCATTTTTTCCTATCTGTTCTACGTATTCTATGGATCGTTATGCCCAACTATATATACAAGAGATCATCAGACTTCATGGAGTACCACTTACTATTATGTCAGACAGAGATACGAGATTCTTGTCCGCTTTCTGGAAAAGTTTGCATAAGGCATTGGGGACACAATTATCTTTCAACACAGCATTCCATCCACAGACAGACGGGCAATCGAAGCATACGATACAAATTTTGGAGGATATGCTCAGAGCATGTGTGTTGAATTTTCAAGGTCAGTGGAGTAAGTTTTTACTTTTGATAGAGTTCTCGTACAACAACAGTTACTAGTCTACAATCGGGATGGCTCCATATGAAGCATTGTACGGAAGAAAGTGTAGATCTCCAGTACATTGGGATGAAGTTGGAGAAAGGAAACTTTTGGGTCTAGACTTGATTCGTGAAATGTCAGAAGCTATTACTCGTATACGAGAGAAGATGAAAGTTGCCCAAGATCGGCAGAAAAGTTATGCAGACAAACGAATGAGAGAATTGGAATTTGAAGTGCGTGATCAGGTATTCTTCAAAGTATCTCCAATGAAGGGGATAATGCGATTTGGAAAGAAAGGGAAGCTCAGTCCAAGATATGATGGTCCATTCACTATCATTGAGAGAATTGGCAGCGTTGCCTATAAGTTGGAGTTATCAGCTTCGATGTCTAGAGTACATGACGTGTTTCATGTGTCTGTGTTGAGAAAATATGTTCCAAATCCATCTCATGTTCTCGGGCAGAAACCAGTTGAGTTGAAAGAAGATTTGAGTTATGAGGAAATACCAATTGAGATCTTGCGGCGAGAAGTAAAGAAACTCAGAAATAAAGAGATATCATTAGTGAAGATGTTATGGAGGAACCAGTTAGTTGAGGAGGCTACTTGGGAAAGAGAAGATGGGATGATGACTAAGCATCCAGAACTCTTCAGGTAAATAAATTTCGAGGATGAAATTTTTATAAGGAGGGGAGGATGTGATACCCGAACTTCTCACTACTCATGTGCTAATATAATTTAATTTTTGTTATGTGTATTTTATAATTATGTGATAATTATGTGACAATTATGTGATAATAATGTGGCAATTATGTGACAAATTGTTTCTACATTTTATTTATCTTTACATTTTATTTGAGACATGCGTGATAAAAATAATGATAATATGTAAATATATGTGTGCATAAATATTTACGTGCAATAATTTGGATATATATATAATTAAATTGTTTTATAAATATAATTTTCTTAATTATTAAGTATCACTCGTGTTCTCGTAATATTAATAGAGGTGAGAAAATGTACTTGTATGTGTATTAATTTATAAATGTATTATATCTTAATTATTAATTATTGCGCGTATATTCATAATGGATTATAACAACAACAATAATAATAATTATGTGATAATGGTATACCATACCAGACTTATTAATTAGTCACAAATGTTGTGTATGGGTTGCCAACTTTCAACCCCAACCTCACTTAATAAATTTGGGAATTACCCCAATTGAGGAACAGAACCAAGTTTGAAGGAAAAAAAGAAAAGAGAAAAGAGAGAGAGAAAGGAGAGGGGAGAGAGAGAAGAAGAATGAAGAGAGAAGGTGAGCAGGTCGGAACGAAAAGGAATTGATTAGTTATAGTTCTTCACGAGGTTTATATTACTGTCGGATTGCAGGTAAGTAGAAGTCCAACTACAATGTATAAACATGTTGTGTTTGAATTATTTGTGATTAATATGTGATAATTATGTCATTAATTATTTGTAATTAGTTTAATTACGTTATAAATTATTTGAGGATAATTGGTGATACAAGTTGTGGATTCATGTGATTTGAAATAATATAATTATCTTATATAGATCTGTGTAATTTGAAACTGTTGAAAGTATATCTGTATGATTCGAGAAGATATTGGTTATAAGAATCTGTGCGATCCGAGATAAAGTTGTTATTCCAAAAAGGGATTCGTGTGATCCAAGGTGAAGTGGTTATTCTATAAATAGATTCATGTGATTGAGGTGAAGTTGTTATTCCAGAAGTGGATCTGTGTGAATTGAAGTTAAGCTGTTGTTTTATTGTGATTAAATGTTGATATTGATGTCGTAAATGGTTTATGATGCATATTTAATTGTCATACCATGCATAATCATAAAAAGTGTTCCCCAAAATTAATAAGATACTAATGGTGTGTGCGATCACTATATATGCATCTCTGTCAGGGTTCGGAAAAATCATTCCCGATACTTTATTCTGAGTTCGAAAAAATTATTCTCAGTACTTTATTCGGGGTTCGAAAAAATCGTCTCACCACTCTGCCAGGGTTCGGAAAAATCATTCTCAGCATTATATTCAGGGATCAGAATCGATCCGATACTAAGTGTGTCGTGGGGATCCCACAACGTGAACAGTTTTCAGAATAAAAGATACCAACTAGAAAAATTAGGAAATAGACGATAGAGAGCTAAATGCATTTTCATGCACTAGCATGCATGATTTATACTTACTGAGATTTTTGTCTCACTAGTTTATGCATTGTAGGTGAGTCTGTTGATGATTGAGTTTGTGATGTGACTGTACAAGCTGTGGAACTCCTACAGGGTCTTGAGCGGATGTATATAGATGACGACATGTTGGGCTAGGTCGTGGGTTTATTTTGTATCCGCTGATGTTTTGTTATGTAATATAATAAGTATTGTGATAAGTTTGGGTGGATTGAGATGATTTCAGAAACCAGCTACGTATTGAACTAGTGTGATGGTTTTGGTTTTAAATACATTATGTGAAAAAAAAATATATTCAAAATTTTATAATGATGATGTTTATGTTAATTATTATTTGAATTATAAGTTTTGTAAAGTGAGCCGTGTCACATTTGGATGGGACGGAGAGAGTATACAATTATGAACAAAAATTTATACACTTTGTTAGTGAATTTTTTTGTTAGTTATTGTAAAATTGAGTGTAAAATAATACAGTATACAATTATTAAAAAAACATGTATACACTATTGAATAAAAAATTATACACATATAAATATAGTTTTTTTAATGAAAATTTGAGTATGAAAAAATTATACAAATATTAAGAAACATGTATACAATATAAAATAAAAAATTATACACATATTGGTACACTCTTGCACTCGGGTGCACCGGATATCAACTCAAATATTAATTCATAATTTTTTTTTATCTTTATAGAGTTTGTAGGTGTATATGAAGTTTTTTCTAAAATTTTAATATAGATTTTGAAATTTTAAATTTAATTATTTATTCAAAAACAAATAATATTAAATTGATAAAGAAAATAAAATAAAATAATATTTTTTAAATTAGTAATAAAAAAAATATGTTCTACTAAACTATTTCAAAAACAAAATAAAAGAATGATGTTTGATTTAAAATTATAATGATGAAATTGTATCATTTAATTTTTTGTTTTTTTTTAATTTATTAGAAAGTTATTTAGCACAAACTCATATTAGCTGCAATTATTATTTGTACCACGAATATTTAAAAATATTTAAAAAAATATTGATTTTATTAACTTTTTACTTTTTTCAATTAATATTTTCTTTTTAAACATATAATATATGTTAGAGATACGATAATTTTAAAATTAAAATATATTTTGAAATTGAATTGATATTTATTTTTGGTTTATAAAGTATATTCTTGTTAAAAAAACAAAAGGTAAATTTTATAATAATAAAGATAAGGTCAATAAATATTAGGTACAAAACATATTTAAATATTACTAATTCATACATTCGCTATAGAAAATAACTCACAGATACAAAATTTTATTTTTTTTACCCATAATACACATACTTACTGAACATTAGTGTGCATCGTGTGAAAAAAATAAAAAAAACACGATTAAGTATTAATCTGTATATACATCACTGTACACTCATATGAGATAAATAGTTTTCGGAGAGAGAAACAATGAATAAACTATTTATATGATATACATCATTATACATTCATGTGGTATAAATAATTTTCGAAGAGAGAGACATTGAATAAAATCTTAATTTGTACACACGTGTGCACAATGTACTTAATCAATCTTAATTTTGATTAATTAATGTACTATACAGTTTGTACTGTACATTTAACACTAAATAGAAAATTTATCATAAAAAAAAGAACGAAGTCAGAATTAGAAGTACGAAGACAAAACTGTACATTGACATGCATCTTGAGAGAGAAATAGAAGAACGTGACAGGAGAGAGAAATAGTAAAACGGTTTCTCCTAAATTCTTTCCTAAAATTGACAAGTGATGAGTACAATACTAGTGTACATTGATGTACATCGATAGAGAAAAGGTTTGTTCCTGAAATTTCTCCTTAATTCTCTCAACAACGTGGACAAGCACACACAGTGTACACCAATGTACAATAACACAAATACTAATGCGTACATAACAAAATTACTAATGTACACTAATGTACGATAACAAAATACCAATGCACACCAATGTATAGTAACAAAATTTACAGGAAAAGAAGACCACATCAGTAGAGAAGACCACATCAGACTTCAAATCCTTGATTTCTTTAAATCTGTTAATGTTATTTATATTTGTATGTGCAAATCCCTATTCAAGGCAGGGAGGATCGGGGGTGGACCCGGCGTGTTACTTACATTCTTTAAACAATGTCGTGCGTCCTGCAAGCACGATTAATATAAATAGTATACAGCTCACCAGCATTAGCTTTATCTTCTCGAATCCGACGATTAAAAGTGCTCCATGCCTTATATTTCGACTGCTGAAGAGGTTGGTCTTCATTATCGCCTCTGAGTAATCGCTACTTTCAAAAGTAGCACAAGCGAGTGACTAACCCGTCAATTCTGGTAGACTCAACTGAGGAAGCGATGGGCACGAGAGGTGATATTTCCATACAACGAAAATCTGCGGCTTAGCAAACTATGTCGATGAGAAGTTCACGATAATGAGACGCTTACAGTAATACACTAATTATATATGGAATATTAAAATTTATTCAATTGTTGAGATAATAAGGATAATCTTGAAAAAAGAAAATAACATCATGTATTTAAGAGTAATAATATAAAATAATGTATTTATTAGTAATTCTATTAATTCACGTATCTATTATTAATAAATCCATAAAGATATTAAGGGAACATATATTTTTTAAAATTTAATACTAAAAAAAAACTCTAGCATTAGGTAGTTTGGAATCCGAGAATTAGGACACATTTTAGTGTTACATCATACTCACTATATGTATATATATATGTGGGAAGGAAAATTGAATGTTTCTCAATTTGAGTTATTATTATTTTTTAAGAGTAATTTGGCATTGGGCGGCTATTTGCACCCCAAAATTGTTATTTGAACCCCAATTATTATATGTACCCCACTTAAATTAAAAAAATACATATTTAAGTTACTAAATGCACCACATGAAAGCTACAATCTTATTCTTTTAAGAAAAAGAAAAAAAATTGTTCGGTAAATACAACCAAACACACTTAAATCTGTTCGGTTATAGGGATCGAACAGATTACAACCGTAGCCCAAATGTTCGATCAAAGCAGTCGAACAGAATAAAATATTCGAGTTTTGTAGTCGAACATAATAAATTGTTCGAGTTCTGTAGTCAGACAACATGTTGACATTTGATCTTTCTTTCAGATATGAAGTTCATGTGTTCTCTCCTCCGTGCTCGTGCGAGTCTCCTTGCCGCAGCCGACGGTAACAATCTAAGCTAACAAACAACATGCATTTTTTTATTTTTTGTTTCAGTCTCTTGTTACAAATCTATTATTAATAAAAAATACATCATATTAATCATCTTTTCATAATCTTTAATTTGATATCCACATCAATTATATAATAAAAATGTGAAATATAATAAATAATTTATTATTGTAAATTTAAGTATTTTTATTTTAAATCTTATTAATATATTCAAAAATTAAATTATTCGAAAATATGGAAGAATCTTAATGAAACACAATCCATTCGATTTGGGGATTACACACGAATTTATTCTACACAAGTGTTCGGTAAGAACAACCGAACACACTTAAATCTGTTCGATTATAGGAACCGAACAAATTACAACTATGACCCAACTATTCGATCAAAGCAGTCGAACAGAATAAACTGTTCGAGTTTTGTAGTCGAACAGTATGTTGGCATTTGATCCGTCGAACATAATATATTATTCGAGTTCTGTAGTCGAACGATATGTTGGCATTAGTCGACTTGAATCCATTCAAACCTAAACCCTCATAATCTCTATTTGTGAATCTATTCAAACTTAAACCCTCGTAATTCCTATTTGTTTGTTGCAGTGGTATATGATAATTTGATTCAACACATCACGATACAATCTACTGTTCTATAAACTAAAATTAAAAACTGTATATTCTCATCATGATTATTCTCCTCCTTTATTATTATTGCTTGTTTCGAATGATCATCATTCTCAGTTTTTTTGTTTGTTCCATGATACTACTCTGGTACAGAAGCGTTAGGGTTGATCGTGTTTTAGTGATTATAACTTTGGGGTGCATTTAGATATCTTACTGGGTGCATTTAGAAATTTAATTATAATTAATCTTAGTTTATTATTTATAAAAGGGTATTTATGTCTTCTTATATTATCATATTTTAATTTTATAAATAATTGGGGTTCAAATAACAATTTTGGGGTGCAAATAATCGCCCCTTTGCATGTGTGTGTATGAAATTAAATTCAGAAAAGAGTGAGTTGAAGCAAAAATGAAGAGGGACAGCGTGTGCATGAATTAAATTCAGAAATAATTGTATCAACGCTCTTCTGCTACAATAACTCTTCTTCTCCTGCGCTGGTAATATCATCAGCAAGCAAGAAAGTGAAATATAATTAAAAATACTCCACTAGCATACCAAAGAAAACTGTTGGTATTTTGAATAATTAAAAGAAAGATAGTGGTAGTAGATGGCGTGGGGTAATTGAAATAGATGGAAATGGAGTTATGGAAATAGTATATAGTGGAGCAGGTTGGGACTTTGTGGTTGTCGGAGGAAAGTCAATAAATTAGACCAATTAGTTTCATTAGTTGATTATATCAGTACATTTACATACATATTTATAGTAGCTATTGTCGGTTAATTACTGACTTTAATCTTTTCTACTTATTGTTGCTACCATAATCATTCTAGAAGGTGGAAGATTGCAGGCTTAGAACTTTTCTTCCTGAGGTTTGCTTATTGGTTAAGTAAGCAAATGTGTGTAGATTTTTTTAGTTTGTGCATCAATAATTTATTAAAAACATATCATGGCGGACGCTATTCTTACAAATCACACGTCTGTTAGTAGAGCAGACTAAATACCATGTGAATTTGGTGAGAGGATCAGGTTCGCAGTCTGGCCACAGAGCTGAGGATCATCAGAAGTGTGTTGGATGATGCTGAGAATCGAAGATTCAAGGAAGAAATCGTCAACTTATGGTTATCAGGAGCATACCTTCTGATGTCGTTTCTCAGAAATCGTTTGATCCAGTTGCCGTGGCAAGAGGGATTCTTGAGAACATAGATGTGAGTTCTTCAAATATCAACCAGTTGCATGTGCTATTGAACCATATAACAGAGTCTCTTGCAGGGAAGAGATTTCTTTTGGTGCTTGATGATGTATGGACTGAAGAGACTAATAAATGGGATCACTAGAAGTAAAATTTTGGTTACAAGAAGAAATGTAGGGGTTGCTAGAATGATGGGCTCAAGGGATGCTGAGATATATCATCCAGGACTGCTCTCAAATGAATATTGTTGGTCACTCTTGTGTTGAAAAGTGAAATATGGGCTATGAAGGAAGACCTTTTTCCTCACTTTCTTTTGAGCTACAAAGTGTTGTCACCAACATTGAAGCGTTGCTTCTCATATTGTTCGGTTTATCCTAAAGGTTACAAGATTAATTTTCAGTCTGTAATAAGAGATTGGATGGCACTTGGTTATTTGGGCTCTAATGATAAGTGCGAGATGGAAATTGAAGGGCGAAAGTTGTTCGGCATTTTGGCAACGCGTTCGCTATTTCTAAAGTTTCTAAGGTGAATGAGTATCGTAGATTGAATTGCGAGGGAGAATATCTTTCAAATATCTGTGATTGCCTCGTGCGTTTGAGGGTATTAAGTCTTGTAAAACAATGTATTCCACAAGGAATGGTGAAGCTAATTCACTTGAGAAGCTTGAAATTGTCGAGGATAGATAATATATCCCTCGTAGATCTTAAAAATATTTTTCAACTGTATCATTTGCAAACTCTTATTTTTCTTGATTGCAGTCTATATATGATTCCGAGAGAGATTAAGAATTTGATTCATTTGAGGCATTTTGAGCTGAAAGGGAATGATTCTATGGGGGAGTTGCCCATTGGGGCATTGATTAATCTGAGAGAACTGAATCTAAATGAAAACAAGTGTTTGAAAGAATTGCCCAAGGAAATAGGGAATTTGATTAAGTTGAGATTTCTCAGCTTAGAGGGGTGTGGTTGTCTGAAGGAACTTCCAGAGGGCATAGGTGGTTTTGAAGAATTGCAAGGGTTTATAAACTTCCGGAAGGATTGAAGCAGTTAACTAGTGTATGCTTATTGGGAGAATTCAAGGGTGGAAGTGGTAGGAGCAAATTGGGATTATTGAAGAATTTGAACAATCTTAGTCATCTGTTGTTGATTGTCCGATTGGATGATGATATATTGGAAGGTGGGATAGTGAAGGATGCTGAGTGTGAAGATAGACCTGCATGCATGCATGTGTGTTTGTGTGTGGCAGGAGCTTGTGTGTGTGTGTTGCAGTTGAGAAAACAGATGCTATACGTGGAGGTTGTTCATTGATCGATCAAATGAGTATAGGATCATGAACAGTGGCCATTAGATCAGTCTTGGAACTTAAGAATCAGTTGGTTAGCGTGGCAGTTAGCATGGCAACTGGATGATATCAGAAGCATTGGAGAAGCTTCCAAACAGTTTAAAGATTAGTTATAACTAATTCAGTTGTGCATGCATTTGATTGGATGAAAGGGAATCAAGGTGTTGATTTCACATCCATATAAAAGGAAGAGCTGGAAGTCAGCTCATCATCTTCATCACACCATCTGCACAAATCAGTGTAGGAAAAACAAGCATTAAGAATTAGGGTTTGTGAGTGTATTTGTAAGCTTGTAATCTTCATCATTGTGTAGTGAATTCTTCTCTTAGGAAAGTGGATGTAGACTTACGCCGAACCACTATACATCTTCGTGTTGATCTCTTTCATTTCATTCTTCGTTCATCAATCGGTTCGTGTGTGAAACGTGAGTGATCAAACGTTTGAGTGAGTGCAAGTTCTTGAGTGATCTTCATCAAGTGTTTGCATTAGTTTTATAAGAAGTGGCGTCGTCTGTGGGAAGAAGAAGAAGCAGCCACAAGTAATAAGATCAGAAGGGAAGAATCATGGTTACAACCAAGTTTGATGTGGAGAAGTTTTCAGAAAAAGTTGATTTCAGTTTGTGGAGGATGAAGATGGAGGCTGTACTGATCCAACAAGGGCTGGCTGATGCAATCAAACCACTACCAGCAGATCAAGTAGCTGTTGTGGATGCAGTTGCATTAGCTGCAGATCAAGATCAACAATCAAAGGCTAGAAGTGCAATCATTCTATGCTTAGGTGATAAAGTTTTAAGGGAAGTCTCAAAGTAAGCATCTGCAAGGGATATGTGGAAGAAGTTTGCTGATCTTTACATGGTGAAGACATTGGCAAACCGGCTGTACACCAAGCAGAAGCTCTACTCCTTCAAAGTATCAGAAGATAAGTCCATTCTAAGTCAACTAGATGATTTCAATAAGATCATAGATGATTTAGAGAACATTGATGTAGTACTGTCAAGTGAAGATAAGGCTGTCATATTGATATCAGCTCTTCCTAAGTCTTTTGAAGGGTTGAGAGACAAATTGTTGTATGGAAATGTTGAATCAATCTCCCTGGAGCAAGTGATTCTAGCAATCAAAGCAAAGGTGCTCCATAAGACATCAAATAATGCAGTTGCTAGAGAAGGTCTTGTTGCCAACAAACAGAATAAGTGGAACGAGAATGATAAGAAGGCTGGTACTGACAAGAAGAAACATGAAAGAAGTAATCAATGTGCATCAGCAGATGAAGAAAACAATAACTGCTTCCACTGCAACAAGCCTGGTCATTTCAAGAAGCAATGTCATAAGTGAAAAGCAATGGTGGCCAGGAAGATTACTGAAAAAGGAGGGAATCAAAGAATCCATGCAAATCAGGTGACTGAAAATAGAGGTAACAAGGATCAAGATTACATTGAAGTTTTGGTTGTTGTTTCTGGTCAAGTGTCAGATCAGTGGGTGTTAGATTCAGGTTGCATTTTTCATATGACATCAGTTAAGGATTGGTTTACTGATTTAAAACCATATCCTGAGGGATCAGTTTTGCTAGGCAATGATCAAGCCATCAAAATTGAGGGTATTGGCTCTGTCAAATTCAGAATGTTTGATTGATCCATTAAGTTGCTCACAAATGTGAGGTATGTACCAGGATTGAGAAGGAATCTGATATCATTAGGAATGTTAGACTCCTTGGGATGTGAGTATTATGTGAAGAAAGGTGTAATCACCATCATAAAGGATAAGTCAGTTGTAATGAAAGGTGTTAAGAGCTCTGATCTTTATTTTCTTGAAGGATCAGTTGTCTCTGGACAGTTGAACACTTCTCAAGATCAAGAAGATGTTCATTTGTGGCATGAAAGGCTAGCTCATGTAAGTGAGAGAGGGTTACAAGAGCTAGCAAGACAGAAACTACTAGATATAAGTTCAACCTGTAAGATGAATCAATGTGAAGACTGCATTCTAAGCAAGGCAAAGAGGTTGAAATTAGGTTCAGGAGAACATACTTCATCAGAAAAACTTCAGTATGTTCATGCAGATCTATGGGGACCATCAAGAAATCCAACTATTGGAGGTAGAAGATATTTTATATCCTTCATAGATGACTACTCTAGGAAACTATGGGTCAAGCATTCACTGCATTTAAGGAATGACTTGCTGAGGTGGAGAATCAAACAGGAAAGAAGCTGAAATGTTTGAGATCAGATAATGGGCTTGAGTTTGTTTCAGAAGAATTCAATACTTTCTATAGAGAAAAGGGAATTAAGAGGCACAAGACTACACATGGAACTCCACAACAAAATGGTGTTGCAGAAAGAATGAATCAGACATTGTTAGAAAGAGTAAGATGTATGCTGAGTAGTGGAGGATTTACAAAAGGATTTTGGGGTGAACTTGTGATTACAGCAACCTATCTGATCAATCTATGTCCATCAGCAGCTTTGAAATTCAAACCACCTGAAGAAGTGTGGTCTGAAAAGGCTCCTAGTTACAGTCATTTGAGAGTAATATGATGTCAGGCTTACTCCCATGTGAAGCAAGATAAGTTGGAACCAAGAGCAGTAAAATGTGTAATGGTTGGATACCCCAAAGAAGTAAAAGGATACAGACTGTGGTGTTATGAAGCTAACAAGTTTATTGTTAGCAGAGATGTCACATTTAGTGAAAAGAAGATTCCATTGGTTGAAAGAAATTCTGTAGTATCTATTACTACAGACTTTGATGAGCCTCAGGTGGAGCAAGCAAGGAAGGAAGTACAGCAATGTAATGAAGAAAATAACAGTGCTGATCAGAATAAGAAAGATAACTCTCCCAGCTCATCCAGCTCAAGGTATGATTTAAGTTCCTATCAACTTGTAAGGGATAGGTTAAGAAGACAGATAAAGCTCCAGTAAGATACATGGAAGCTGATATAGTGTCATATGCACTGTATGTTGCATCTGATATAGAAAATTATGAGCCAAGAACATATGATGAAGCTATATCAGGAAATGACAATAACAAGTGGATAGTTACTATGGAAGAAGAGCTGCTATCATTACATAAGAACAAGACTTGGCAGATTGTTGACAGACCAAAGTACAAGAAGTTAGTAAGCTGTAAATGGATCTACAAAAAGAAGTCTGTTACAAACAAAGAATGAGGTGTTAGGTACAAGGCAAGACTTGTAGCAAGTGGTTTCTCACAGAAAGAAGGTGTTGATTATAATGAGATATTCTCACTTGTTGTTAAGCATTGTTCTATCAGAATTCTGCTGGCATTAGTGACTCAGTTTGATCTTGAGTTACATCAGATGTATGTCACTACAACATTCTTGCATGGAAATCTAGAAGAGAATATCTACATGAAGATTCCTGATGGTGTAAATGTTGAAGGGGGTGAGAATAAGGCTTGTTTACTGATGAAATCTTTTTATGGTCTGAAACAAAGTCCAAGACAGTGGTATTTGAAGTTTGATAATTACATTACTTCAAATGGATTCAACAGGAGCCTACATAACAGTTGTGTTTATGTTAGGTTCAAGGAAGGGGTTTATACATACTTACTTTTGTATGTAGATGATATCCTTATAGCTTGTAAGGATCAAGTTGGTATAAATGAAGTAAAGGTGATACTTAAGCAGGAGTTTGATATGAAGGATCTAGGAGAAGTAAAGGTGATTCTTGGTATGCAGATTGAGAGAAATAGATCAGCTGGTGAGTTGAAGTTGTTCCAAGAATCATACTTAGACAAAGTGTTAAAAAGATACAATACGAATCTCAGCAAAACAGTAACTATACCAGCAAAGCAAGGAGTAAGTCTGTCATTACTCCAAGCTCCTCAGACAGATCAAGAGAAGGTTGAAATGAGCAATATTCCTTATGCTAGTGTTGTTGGCAGTTTGATGTATGCAATGGTATGTTACAGGCCAGACTTAGCTTAAGTGGGCTCTCAGGTATGTGAAAGGTACCATCACATCAGGCTTGAAGTTTCAGAAAATGGCAACATGGGATAAGGCAGTAGTTGGATATGTTGATGCTGATTATGCAGCAAATCTTGAAACTAGGAAGTCACTTACTGGTTATGTGTTCAACTTGTTTGGAACTGCAGTAAGTTGGAAAGCAACTCATCAACATATAGTGGCTCTATCAACTACAGAGGCAGAATTTGTTGCACTTACAGAAGCAATTAAGGAGGGTGTATGGCTGGCAGGTATACTGAGTGAGTTTGGGATTGAACAAGGTTCAGTTGAAGTCCATTGTGATAATCAGAGTGCAGTGCATCTCTCCAAGCATCAAGGGTATCATGAAAGGACCAAGCACATTGATGTAAGGTTATATTTCATAAGGGACATGATAGATAATGGGGTAGTAAGTGTCAAGAAGATCAAAACAGATGACAATCCAGCTGATATGTTTACTAAAGTCTTACCAGTTCATAAGTATGAGCTGTGTAATTAGCAGTTAATTCAGTTGAATTGAGTAAGGAATGAAGGTGGCTGCAACCTTTTAAAGTGCAGCAGGGTGGAGAAGATAAAGCTAACATGATGATGCAAGGTCTAAGGTGGAGATTTGTGAAGATAGATCTGCATGCATGCATGTGTGTTTGTGTGTGGCAGGAGCTTGTGTGTGTGTGTTGCAGTTGAGAAAACAGATGCTACACGTGGAGGTTGTTCATTGATCGATCAAATGAGTAGAGGATCATGAACAGTGGCCATTAGATCATTCTTGGAACTTAAGAATCAGTTGGTTAGCGTGGCAGTTAGCATGGCAGTTGGATGATATCAGAAGCATTGGAGAAGCTTCCAAACGGTTTAAAGATTAGTTATAACTAATTCAGTTGTGCATGCATTTGATTGGATGAAAGGGAATCAAGGTGTTGATTTCACACCCATATAAAAGAAAGAGCTGGAAGTCAGCTCATCATCTTCATCACACCATCTGCACACATCAGTTTAGGAAAAACAAGCATTAAGAATTAGGGTTTGTGAGTGTGCTTGTAAGCTTGTAATCTTCATCATTGCGTAGTCAATTCTTCTCTTAGGAAAGTGGATGTAGGCTTACGCCGAACCACTACACATCTTCATGTTGATCTCTTTCATTTCATTCTTCGTTCATCAATCGATTCGTGTGTGAAACGTGAGTGATCAAACATTTAAGTGAGTGCAAGTTCTTGAGTGATCTTCATCAAGTGTTTGCATTAGTTTCATAAGACTGAGGAAGCAGAAATCTTGGGATAGCATTTCATGATGAGATATCGGATGAAAGAAGCAGCAGCAGGTGGGATGTTAATAGTGTGAGAATGGATGTACTAGATGCTCTCCACCCCCATCTAAACCTTCAACAACTCTATATTAGTGGTTATGCAAGCTCCAAACTTCCAAAGGGGTGGTTGTTCTCGCCTCCCAACCGGCTAAAGATGCTTGTACTCACTAGCTTCCCTAACCTGATGGCATTGCCACCCTTGGGAAGACTACCCTGCCTGGAAGAGCTCACTATATCGAGAATGATGATTTCATTTGCTGCGTAAGGCCACCTCGCTCCGGAACATCAAAATTCATGACTCACCACAGGTAGCAAAACATTTCAAAGCCAAGGACTGGGAATCCATATCCCACCATACTCCTCACCCAATTACACTGGAAACTTTTGCTCATTTCTAATTTCTACTGCTCTTGTTTACTTATTTTTCTTATGCCTTTTTCACTTTACAAAATTGTATTCTCATCAGTCTTAGTAATCTATCTAAGGGGACGCTTGGTTAGATGTATTAGGGGTGGGTAATGAGAATGAAAGAGTATTGATTCTCATTCCTCATTCTTTGTTAGAGGTAATGAGAATTCAAATCCCTCAATCATTCCTATTGATCCAATATATACCCCCACCCCATCAATCACTTTTATTCCCATTACTATTACCCTCATCAATGATTCTCATTACTATTGATATTTCGAAATTTGAGTCAAGCGGCTCCTAAGTCTATTGTTTATTTTTATTTAATGCAACATAAAATTGTGTCTCAATCAGTGTTTTCATAATCGGACCGGAGCTCAAACAGGTGGCTCAAACGGTTCAAGGTTCAATCGGTCGAACCGGCAGTTCAACCGGAAAAATGAAAATTACCTATTTTTTAATAATATTTCATTATTTTATACATAATTTTACATTATTAACATACTAATGTACATATAAAATAAAATAACACTAGGTCTTGCTTGGTTTCTTTTTTTTTTTCATTCTCAATTATAATCTCTAAAGTCTAACCCCTGCTGAAGAAAAAAATAATTAAAGAAAAGAAGATTTTGGGGGTGGTCATTACTTATTATTCATTCTTTTATAGCTTTGTCCGATCTGCATTACCAAAGTATTTTCTATGTCCAGAATTTGGCCTTTCCCCTCATAATGTCCACTCCCATCGTGGATTTTTAAAACATTAAATGATCATGATCAGGACTGGCGGGTAATCTTGTCTTTCCATTTTCGTTTTTAGATATGGTGAAAGTCAAGTCTAAGTGTCTAACAGCATCTCAACGTTTCCAAATTTCAATTTAAAAAAAATTTTGTATAACTGACGGTTCCAAGTTCATTTGGATTTCCCAGGTTTTCCTGGTTCCCCGGTTCATAGCGGTTTTTAGCGGTTCAACTCAAAAAATGGTTTTGGGTCCTTCCGAACCGGTTTACCGGTTAAACCAGCCAATCCGGAACGGTTCTGAAATCATTGGTCTCAATAATCACATATTAAATTAGTGTTTTCAAAATCGGACCGGCCGGTTGAACCGGGAACCGGAGCCGAAACCGGTCCAAAACAAGCTTAAAACCGTTTTCACAATTAAACCGCTTTGAACCGGTCAAAACCAAAAAACCGCTCGAATCGGGAGAAATCGAAAATCGCCGATTAATTTTTTTTAAACCCAGAGTGATGTGGACGCAGGTGACTCTCGAAATTTCTTTATGAAACCAGAATCCAGAAGAATAACTAAAAAAAGAAAAAAATAAGGCCCTCTCTTCGTTGGAGGGAGACATTAATGCCCGATGCCTCCACAAATCGTTAAAACCAGCAAACTTTTCACTAATATTCAGTCACATTTTAGAGAGAGAACATCGATAGAGAAATGGGGAGAAGATGTGGTTGTTCTATTTAGAGAGAGAGTGGGAGAGAGAGAGAGGGGATGGGGGAAAACGGCGCAAATCGTGAAATGAAAGTGATGAAAACCTATCAATCTTCCCTTTTAAATTTTAATTGGATTTTAATTTTAACAATAATAATAGTATATTGGGTGCAAGTGGGCCTCATAAAATGGGCCTAATTAAGAACAAGTATTGGACATCCATTTTTTTACAAAAAAAATTATTTATTATATTATTTTTTTAATGGTTATTTTAAAATATAATAAAAAATAGATATATTTTATTTTTCTGGTTGAACCGCCAGTTCGGTCGATCTGACCGGTCCGACCTTGAACCGTTGGGGACACCGGTTTAATTTTCGATCCGGTTATAAAAACATTGTATTAAACAATTCGAGTGTCGAATTAAGTAACATTAATAAATCATTATTTTCTTTAACTACCCAATACTTTAATCTCCATTCATTTTGAATTAATCACTTTCAAATATATAGTACTAAGTGTTATTACCGTGAGATACGAATGTAGGCAATCAAAATTTATTGCTAAATACTCCCTCCGTCCGCTACAAAGGTGGACATTTGCTTTTGCACGTGGATTAAGGAGTATTATTATTTAAGGTGTAGTTGGTAGTTGTATTAGTGGGGTGTATAGGTTCCATAAATTTATTGTATTAGTGATGTGTGTAGGTCCTATGTGTTTAAAAAGGAAAATGTTGACCTTTGGTGCGGACGCCCAAAATGGCAAAATGTAGACCTTTCGGGCAGACGGAGGGAGTAAATAAAAATATAAGAAAAATATATTCCCTCCGTCCGCTTCTAAGGTATCCATTTTACTATTTTTGGCGTCCGCTTCAAAGGTATCCATTTTTCCTATTTAGTAAAAAAAGTATATAATATGGCCCACCACTTCTCTCTAATACAACTACCCACTTCACATATAATAATAATACTCATTAATCCACGTGCAAAAAGCGAATGTATACCTTAGAACCGGACAGAGGGAGTATTAAATATTGAATAAATATTTATTTATTAAGAAATTTAAATAAATTAATTCTTAAAATAAAATATATAAATTAATTGATAATTTATATAACTATCCAGTCCAGCTGAATTTAATCTGGACCTATTTGACTTGGATTAGGCCCAATTGATATATTTTAGGGCTTATTTAACTTGAGTCAAATCCACTTAACATATTTTGGGCTCAAATAATTATGTTAATTATCAATTATTTATGCATTTATTTTAAAAATTAATTTATTTAAATTCCTTAATAAATAAATATTTATTCAATATGTAATATATTATTCTTCACATTTTTATTTATTACGCAATAAAATTTAATTGCCAACAATGTATATTCAAATTTGGGTTCATTACTATCAGGTACAATTTATATATTGTTATTACTAATAGGTACATTAAGCTAAAAATATTATTAATTAATACATTTTGAATTAGTGAAATATCCTTCTTATCCTTAATGTGGTGGTTGTATTCAATAATATATTAATTTAAAGATATTTTATATTAAAATTAAAAACATATTCAATTCCACATTTTTCTCCTAAAATTCCGTTGGGATTAATTCAACCCATTCCACGCGGTTAGAAAGCGTGAGTTACGCCCCATATTCTGCATATTCAATTTCTGAATACATTGTTATTTGATATGTGTGAAATTCACCTAGAATTTTAGGCTTAATTGCAAGAATTTAATTGGATTTATTTGGATTTAATTTAATAATTAAGCATGATTTTAATAAAAATATTATTAATTGCTTGATTATTTGGAGAGAGGTATTTTTGTTTATTTTGTAGAAAAATGGGTATTTTTGAGTTTGAAAGAGCGATGGAAGAAACGAGAATTAAATTGGGATGAAAGCAAGAAAAAAAAAGGGTTGCAGCTGAAAAGACAACATATTTGAAGAGTGCTACGACAACATTTTTTCTGGGTGTTGAGAAAAGTGAGCATAGACAAGAGCTGAAAGGACAACATATTTGAAGAGTGCTACGACAACACTTTTTCTAGTGTTGAGAAAAGTGAGCACAGACAAGAGCTGAAAGCGTTGTTTATTGGCAAGAGCAGAAATTGAGAATCTTTTGGGCCAGAAGGCACGTATCCTCTACTTCGCGCTCACATAGCCCCTCATTAATTAAAAAATAAATCCGTGGAGGGCTGGAATCGAACCGACCTCATGCACGCACAAGGGCACCTCCAACCACTGGGCCAAGACCGATTCTTAGTTATACATTGTACGGATATATACTTAAACCTTCTTGCTGGAACTGAATTTCCTCCCAAAATTCACTAAAATTTTCAAAAATTCCATCCTTGTCCCACATTGGAAACCCTCCAAAATTTCCACTCACCCTTCAACTATATATACCCCTCATTTGGAAGCCTCCCACAACCAATTCCTCCATCCATTAAATTCTCCATTAAGTAGTTGAGAGAGCTTTTTAATTAAAGATCTTCATAATTGAGATCCCTCCCCTTTTTGGGGTAAGGGATCCGTAGTTTTAAATGTTTTTCTAAATTAGTTTTAAATGTATTTCTAGATTAGGAATTTATTTAAATGTTTTTCTAGATTAGTTTTAAATGTATTTCTAGATTAGGAATTTATTGCTTTCAAAGAAAGTGGAGACACCAAGAAGTGGATGATCTTCATGAATGTAAAACTTCATTAGGTGAAATCTAATCCTATTTATTATCTTTTTATTTTCTATGTTTTGGTGGTTGATTGAAGGCATGATTAGAATATGTATGCATGCTTTAATTTGGAATTAATGTCTTTGATATTAGTGCAAATGTGATTAGGTTGTGTATTGTATATCAACATGTCTTGTTGTTGCTTTCACCTTAGTTGCTTTACAAGATTATCATATATGAGTTTTTTCCATTTATTGCATGAGGATTAATATGGGGGGAGTTTGGCCAAAACCTTTCTATGTTTAGAACTACATAAATGAACATTAATGAGATTAATCAAGCCCGATAATCGAGTTAGTGAAGGGAACCAAGCCAAATGTGAGCATAGTACCTAGAAAGGGAACATAGGAAAATGTCCCTGCCTCAAAGAGAAAATTCTTCGTGATAATATCTCTAGTAGGTATATTAATATCCATAAGTACCTATGGGAATTGTGAGCATTGGAGACGATCTAATGAGCCATTTTTACTTGCATCCTATTCATCTTGTGAAAGAGCTTAGGTGTAGTGATCGCCCTAACCATGATTGGTTTAAAAATGGAAACAATTAAAGATATTGGATGTTTGTGATCGCCCTAACCATGATTGGTTTAAAAATGGAAACAATTAAAGATATTGGATGTTTGATTATATGAGTGCATCATGATAACTACCATGTCATTGAAAATCCAAAAATATTGTAATTAGATTTATTTTTTCATGCATTTTATTTTCTTCCATTTTTAAACATCCTTCTCGATCGTCCCTAACTAATCACAATACTATACCTAAAGGCCATGAATCCTAAATTCCCTTGGGTTGATATTCCTAAATTCCCTTGGGTTTGATATTTTGTTGCTTGGTCGTCCCGACTATAACGACCAATCATTATTGAATATTAAATATTCTGAATACCTACTACTTTTGAATACATGAAAAAGCATATTAATAAATGAATGTGAAATATATTGAATATAGTCTGAATATTTCATGATTTCGCCAATATTTTGTGTATTCAATTTTTGAATACATCGTTATTGAACATTAAATATTCTGAATACCTAATAATTTTAAGAAAATATTTTTGAATATATTATTATTGAATATATTGAATATTCTAAATACTTGTTGATTTTGAATACAAAAGCATTTCAATAAATTAATCTGCAATATATTGAATACATTATGAATATTTAGTGAAACATTGAAAAAACACTCTTGAATACATCGTGGTGTTCGGAATTTCTATGACAAAAAGCATCACTTATGTTCAAAATTTTTATTAAACTTCAACATGAAAAACATGAGACATTTCCAGAAATTCTTCAAAAGAGAAACAAGAATTCATGGAGTCTCACCTTTGACTATTGAAACTATGTTTATATGTTACGAGGAACCTTGAGAAAATGAGAACTGAGAAAGTTGAAAGCTTTATTTGCGCTTATTCTGTTCTCATACCAGTTGTGAGCCGCTTTTTCTGTCCACTCGAGATGCCCGTCTCATCTCATCTCCCACCAATATATCTGCACTTACGTCTAATCCAAGAATCTGCGCATTTAGGATTTACTTCATTGGCTAGTTTAGAAACAATAACGACGGCGTTCTTGACAGTTTGTCGAGAAAATCCTCCACAATCTCCCCCCATTTTAGAATTAAGCCAAATACTACACCACTGCCAATTTCATGATCGTATCCATAATTAATATTTCACATACTAAGACAATTTTCAAGACAATTTTCGTATTTTCCATTGCGTATTCAGGGAGAGAGAACCAAAATATAAGAAATGATTATGGATACAGATAAGAGATAACTGAAATATAGGACATTAATTGATCGTGAATTTCTACTAATCTATCCATTAAAGGGTAGTCGAGACTTTTCATTAAAAATTTTGTATTGGATATATCATATATATATTAGTTTATATTTTGTATTAGGTAGTAATAAATCCTTCAAATTTATTACTATCAATTACAAAAAAGTTAATTGATGTATTTAATACAACCTTATTATTAATTAAATATTAAAAAAATTGGATTTTATGTATTGCTCACCCCACTTTCCTATTTTAGGCCCCTTGGCCACGACAATAAACTTATCTCCCTTTTTTCTTCAAAATTTTGCATTTAATAAATCATCTCTCTCTCCTCATCTAATCCGAACAACGACACAGCCAGATGTGCTGCGTCGTCGCTGCTTCCGCAAAACCAAAAGCAGCAGTTGTGGGCTATAACGCGTCTATCGAACTTAGAACCTTCTTAGAATCAAATATTCAATTAAATATTATCACCTCACAAATTAAAAGAAATCATAAATATTAAACAAACCTAAACTTGACACCTCATGTACTTTAATTCTATTTGAGAAACTTAACTAATTAAAAGTAGTAAAGAAAAGGCTTACAAAAATAATAAATCTCTGAAATCAATAACAAAAAGTCTTCTCAAATCTTTTAAAATGTTATAAGTATTCAATAAACCTAAACTTGTCAAATGGTAGGAAATGGTAGTAAATGAATATTATGACCCAATCATCAATTTGATCCAAATAGATTTACTCATATAAAGTGAATTGAGTATCATAATTATTTCTTATGGGTTACATCAAACTAAAAAAAAATTAATACTGCTTTGTAATCAGTGATGGAGTCATGAAATCAGAAAAAATAGGTAGGGAGGCCAAATATAAGTAAAAGTTTAGTTTAGTTGGGGACCAAATATATCTAAATGATGTTAAACGAAAAGAAAATAAAATATTAAAATTTAAATAATTAAAAAAGATTCAAATTAAAAATATTAATAGATAAAGAAATAAAAAAATAAAGAAAATGTAGTTAGACCTAATAAAATATCAAAATATAAATAAATAGAATAGATTTAAAATGAAAAATAGTAATAATAAAAAGAAAAAAAAAAGTAAAACCTCTCATAATAAAAAGAAAAAAAAGGTACAATGCCCCCAGGGACTGCCGGGCTGGTACTGTGGAGTAAAAATCCACTAAGACAACATTATTTAATTAATATAATTACATAGTATTTATTATTTTTCTGCCTCCATCATTGTTTGTAATGGAATATAAGCAACGGGCAAAATTGCAAAATGAATACGAACACATAAAGTATGGGTTACATCAAGCTAAAAAGAAAAAGAAAATTAATACTACTATGTAATGGAAATATGCAACGGCAAAATTGCAAAATGAATACGTACACATGGAGTATGAACCAAGCTGTTTATTTCTTCAAAATTAAATTTAATGCAGTCAAATAAATTGATGATTAAATAACCAAACTAATTAATTTTATTAATCCAAAACCAATTTTTCCAATATTATTCTCATAAGTATAATTTTCTCATTAAAGATAAAAACTGATATCAAGCAAATAATTGCAGAACTAAAGAGTAGCCTCCACCAGGGCACTTCCACAAAGAATAAGATCATACACAACAAGAGGAAGAAATCCATTCGAGTCGCCAAAAAAGGCAATCGAATCCGCCTCTGCAAAAAACGCAGCACATTGGAGGAGAAGAGACGAGAGCAAACCCCAGCTCAATGGGGGAGCTGCCTAGAGCATGAATCATGTGTACTGTAGTTTCTATTTTCGTCGTCTAGGTGCGCCAATGTCGGGGTTGCCTTTTCTCATCATTGCTACAAACTCATCATAGTTTATCTTTCCATCCTGCCATGGAATATAACAAACTAAATCATATCCCAACTAACATGTTCATAATTAACATAATATCCCACCCACCATGCAGTTAAGAATCCTAATTGGATGCAATTTTAGCCAAACATGTTATAATTTTCAAAATTAGGTGAGACTGTATTTTCAGGGAAAAAATAGATCTAATTATAAGGAGTTTTAACATGCAAAATCAGGTGAAGAGATATTTTGCACCCTGTAAAATTGGCATAACACATCTAGAGGTCTCCAAAGCATCAACTTTCTTTTTCCATTGGAACTAAGACAATTTAAATAAAATAAAATAAAATAAAAACTAAGTGTATTAAATATACTACAGTATTTCAATTGATCCTACAAAACTAGGTCTGAATGTCCTGTGACACTTTGATGTGATATATTTTGTACCATTGAATGAGTTGCACGTAGGAGAGAGGAGGGGATCTATACACTAAATAAACGTATAAACCCTATGGGTAAGAGATTAGATTTCTCCCCATTGGCCACTGCTACGTGTCAATCTTTAAAAAAGTGGCACATGAGAGGAGATGTCACACAAAAAGTGTCACAGGATATCTCGTGCCTTCAAAACTAGTTTAAGACTTCATAAAATAAAAAAATAATTTAAAGACCTAGCTACTGTATTAGTTTAGGGGCATTTCAATGCATCATGTCTATAAATTTTTAGATATGGACTTCTGAGTCTACGATTCTTCCACATAAATACACAAAATTAAAAAAAATAGGCCAAAACTGCATCCAGTTAGCCAAATCATGACTCAATTGATATTTGATCATTCTAACAGAATTTGTCAAATTAGAACCCCCACCCATACCACTTTTTGGCCGTTGGACCTTTATTTTAAAAGTAATTCTATTTCCTCTTGAGTGTTGTCTAAGACTTGTTCTTAAAGTGTATGCTAAGGGAGTAAGAGTTGCGTTTGTATATCAAATTGAAGATGACATCGAAATATCACGAGCGAACTTACATTGTCAGTGTCTACTTCAGCAAGGATTTCCTTTATCGTTTTAGCATCACCCATATTATATTCCGTCAAAGCTTGTTCCAACTCTTCCATTGTAATGTACCTAAGTCCAGAGCAAGAGTTAAGACAAAGTTCAGAAAATCGAAGACAACATGCAGCAACATGTGGTAAAAAAAAGGATGTTGTACCCGCTCTTATCCTTGTCAAAATATTCAAAAGCTTTATACAGATGGTCTTCCCTCTCGACTCGGTTCATGTGCATCGTAGCTGTAATGAATTCTATGTAATCGATTGTCCCATTTCCATCCACATCAGCCTGAAAAGCACAACCAAATTGTAAAATATTCATAATAATAATAGACATGAGATGGAAAATTACATTAATAATTGGTGACTATTGAGTTCACTAATTCATTCTAATGATGAGATAAAAAAAATGTTACTATTAGAAAAGCAAAAGTTGGAATTGTTTGAAGACGGAAACTGCGGCTGAGCCTATTTTAGATAAACATAGACTAACACTAGCTATGGCTAAAAAGAGACGGTACCGCTTCCATAAGCTGTCTCACTTCAGACTCTGAAAGCTTTGTACCCAGCTTCGGTAGACCAGCTTTTAATTCTTCAAATGTAATAGTTCCACTGTTATCTGTGTCCATAGACTTGAACATTTCTTTCAAGCCGATTATTTCTTCTTCGGAAAGATTTTCTGCAATCACCTATAAAAAGCCACAAATTTACTACACATTATTGCTCCTCTCTTCGACTGAAGCAAGCAGGAAAAATGAACTGTGATAAATTCTAACCTTAAGAGCGACTTTCTTGAGTTTGTTCATTGCACGGAACTGCTTCATTCTAGTCAAGACAGCAATATCAAGAGGCTTATCGGATGCATTCCCGCCTTCTCTCATCCACGGATGGTCTGCACACCAAAGAGTTTGGCATTGTGATGCAAGTACAGATCAATTCTGCATTTCATATGTATCTAACACAACAAATAAGCTGCTTGAGGAAGACTAAGTAAGATGAATCTTGATGGGCTGATTCCTCGTGTTTAAAAAGACGAGGCAACATGAAGATAGCTGATCCATATCAGTTACATTGTGTGGCAATTCTATTTAAATGATCCAGCAAATAAGCTAAAAGTAAGACGGAATTGGGTCATACCACCTATACAATAGTACTATGGTTTCTACTGGTCTGTCATTGGATATTAGGAGCAATTCTGAGGAAGAATGAACTTACTTAAGACATCAACTGCAGTAATGCGATCTTTAGGGTCACTCTGAAGCATCTTCTTCACGAGATTCTTAGCACTACTTGATATTGATGGCCAAGGATCAGAAACAAAATCGAGATGCCCCCGTTGAATAGCATCAAATATGCCCTGCTCATTCTCTGGAATTAAAAGAAGATTGAATGAACATTCTATATTTGATTGTTTTACTCTCCACTCACTAATGAAATGGTTTCAGAAAAAACACTCTACTTTCAGATAAAGAAAACTTGAAAATGAAATTAAGCAATTTGAACGAATACGTTCCACTTTCGGGCTTAAGGCTAGTATGTTACCTCCCCAGAAAGGTGGAACTCCGCTGAGTAGTATATACAGTATCACTCCTGCACTCCATATATCAGCTTCGACACCATAATTTCGATGCAGTACTTCAGGAGCCACATAGTATGCACTACCAACAAGATCTCTAAACGAATCTCCTGATAGAAATAAATCATACGAAATACAATCAATAATTTAGTGGACTAACCAAACAAGCACAACTACCTACCTCAGTCTAAGGTTTTATAGTGCACTACTAAGAACCTAGCACAACACAAATTCCATGACCATAGGACACACGAACAAGAATAGTTTGAATAACGAAATTACAATTACAATTAAGACTGATGACGAACTATATTGTTTCAAGAATGTGTGCCTACTGATTCCATCATTTCTGCATAATCAACCATAAACGTAGAAAAGGATTCTTTTTTGTTTGGGTTTTCCTACCTAAACAGTTTTAGTTATAATATTGCAGAAAAATAATTTCAGACATGAAGAGCCTCAAGACAGGACAACTTTAATTACCAGTTCTTACATTCTCAAAATTTCAAAAGGATATTCCACCAAAGGAGTTTCACATTAATAACATAATTCATAAGCATAAACGTTTCTGTATAAACATTAATTGATCAACATTTTACCCGGTTTGAAGAAGACGGATAATCCGAAATCAGTGGCTTTGAGTGGCGAATCCTCAGCAGTGCTCAAAAACAAGAAATTTTCGGGCTTCAAATCTCTATGCATAACCCCCATGGAGTTACACGTGTGCACCACCGTGACAATCTGGCGGCACAGCCCCGCCGCCGCGCGCTCCGAGTAGTGCCCCTTCGCAATGATCCGATCGAAGAGCTCGCCGCCGGCGCACAGTTCCATCACCAAATGCACGTTATGCCGATCCTCAAACACTTCCTTCAGCTCGACTATATTGCGGTGGCCCGTCAGGTGGTGCATGATCTGAACCTCGCGGCGGACGTCGGCCACGTCGTCGGGAGAGATGAGTTTGCGGGTGGCGATTGACTTGCACGCGAAGTTCTGGCGCGTGACGCGGTGGGTGACGAGATGGGTCACCCCAAACTGCCCCCGGCCGAGTTCTCGCCCAAAAATGTAGGCGGAGTGAACATCGGACATAGGGCGGCCAAGGATGCGGCCGGGGCCGGTGGGAAGGGGGCGGCGGGGAGGGGGCGGCGCATCGGAGGGGACGACGTTGATTGTGGGTTTAGGTCCTCCGTCGGCTTGAGAAGACGATGGATTTGAGGAGGTTCCACCGCCGGTGCTGCAGTTACCCATGTTTGGTCGGAGTTTTAAGTTACGACAGGTAAGTCAAACAAAGTATTAGGAGAGAGAAGACGACCAAAACATACATATATACATACAGGTGTCCGAGTGTAACTTATTTAAGGATGGATATTTAAAAGTGTGAAATTTCTTCTTCTAAAATGTTGAAAATAAAATTATTACATTTCTTTTTAATTTTTTTTTAAACCAATTTTTAAAGTTTGTTTATTACTACTAACTTTTAAAACTCCACAATTTGGTCCAACTGTAAATTGAAACGGATCACCAGCCAGTATCTTCACGTGACATTCTTTTACGTGACAAAGGAAAATTAAATTATTTGGTATCTAGCCTTCATTTTTTTGTGTATGATCTAGGTTTATTGTTGGATGTTGTTTAAGGCCATGTAGGCGTAATCTTGGAACGGAAATGTCCCTTATTGGTGCCTTAGCTGGTAATGGTTGGGCTTTTACTAGTAGATAGTTTGCTATAATGGATTGGGTCTTTTGATGAATATAGTCTCAAGGTGATGGGCCAGATTGTATATCAATATAACTTTCATTTAGGAGAAAAGTGGTTGATTTCATTTCTTTTAAAGCATCATACTAAACAAGTAGTTTGATTACATTCTCATTCCTTATGTTCAATAGGTATCAACCAAACACCCCTTAATGAGGAAGAAATGAGGATTTGTTTGATCGGAAATTTAAAAAAGTAGGAAATGCCAATAAAATAAAATTTAATAGAAGCGTATGATATGATAGAGGAGTGAGAATGAAACCTAAAAACTGAGGAATCATCCATTCCTCCACATGGTAATGAATGAAACCAATTCCTCACTCAATAATTTTCATGCACTTTCTCATTTCTTCACATTTTACCAAACACCCTGTAAGAAAAGAGAGAATGATTGAAAGAGGAATTGGTTTAGTCCCTTCCAATTCGTTGAGGAATGAATTATTTCCACTTTTTGGGTTTCACTATCATTTCTCTCTCATACCAAACACTTCTATTTCATTCTATTCTCATTCTTTACTCTTCAAAGTTTTCAACCAAACCCCTGGTGTGAGAGATAAGAAAATAATGGTCATTGCATTCCTTAGAATCATACAACAGCAGATATATATACAATAAACAATAATGGGCCTAGCCCAACAATATACAATGTAATTAGGTCCTATACAACGGGAGGGAAGCGAACGTTGAGGTTGGAACGAAAATCCACAAAGACATCACGAGGCAAGCCTTTAGTCATAATATCTGCAAACTGAAGAGTAGATGGTACATGTAGGACTCGAATATCACCAGCAGCGACGCGTTCACGATCAAAATGCAAGTCAATTTCCACATGTTTAGTACGTTGTTTCTGAACTGGATTAGCGCTGAGATAAACTGTACTAACATTATCACAGAAGACTAAAGTGGTAGCCTTTAATGAACTTTGAAATTCATGTAGTAAAGAACGAATCGAGGCAGCTTTGAGACAGCATTAGCGAAAGCCCTATATTCAACTTCTGCACTAGAGCGAGAGACAGTCTGTTGACGTTTAGAGGACCATGATACCAAATTACCTCCCAGAAATGCACAATAGCCAGAAGTAGATCGACGTGTACCTGGACAACCCGCCAAATCACATCAGAGTACATAGTAAGCTTGTTAGGAGGATCAGGACGAAGGAGTAAGCCATGAGTAACAGTGCCACGTAGATAACGCAAAATGCGTTTAACAGCCTGAAAATGAGATGTGCGCGGGGCATGCATAAAGAGACATACTTGCTGAACAGCATAAGCAATCTCGGGTCGTGTGAACGTTAGATATTGCAAAGCACCTACAATGCTCCGATAGAGAGTGAGATCTGAGAAAATATCATCATTCGTCAAGGATAACTTTGACTTTGAATCAATTGGAGTATGAGAGAAATTGGCGTGAGACACGTTGCACTTGTTCAAAAGCTGTCAAAGGTATTTATCCTGGGACAAAAACAATCCCTCTGATGTGCGAGCAACAGAGATGCCCAAAAAATAGTGTAGATCACCCAAATCAGTGATGGAAAATTCAGACTTGAGAAGAGAAATAACAAACTGTAGAAATGTTGAGGAAGAAGCTATCAGCATAATATCATCAACGTAAAGCAATATAATGACAGAGTGAGACTCGCGATGCAACATGAAGACTGAGGAGTCAGACTTACTATTCACAAAACCTTTGTTACATAGAAATAACATGAAATGTTGATATCAGGCACGCGGTGCCTGTTTGAGACCATACAAGGCTTTATGGAGCTAACACATATAATCAGGATGTTCTTTATTTTCAAAGCCAGGGGGGTTGACGTAAAAATACCCTCCCAGCGAGATAGCTATGTAAAAAGGCATTCTTGACATCTAACTGGTGAATAGGACATTTCTGAGAAAGAACTAAAGATAGAAGGATTCGAATAGTTGTGGGGTGAACCAAAGGACTGTACGTATCACCACAATCAATACCTGGCCGTTGATTGTAGCCTTGAGCTACAAGTCTTGCTTTACACTTATCTAAAGTGCCATCAGCTTTCTGTTTTGTTTTGAACACCCATTTAGATCCCACAACGTTCACGCCAGTGGGCCGTTGAACAAGAGACCATGTCTTGTTCCTTGCAAGTGCATCAATCTCAGATTTCATCGCTTCAAGCCACACTGGGTCCTTGATGAGTGATATTTTTACCTAAATTTTAGTGTCTTTTTTATGTGTTTTCATATTATTTTATCCATATTTGTATACTATTTGGTTGTGTTTTGTGTTTTATGGAGATGTGTGTGAATGAGCCTAAACGTATGATTTTCAGGCAAAAATAGATACTAGACGCGAAAAGGAAGACGTAGGAAAAACATATCTCAATTCGAAGTTGAAACGAGAGAGAACGAACCGAAACAAAATTGTAAAAATAGGGGTTGCACCAACATGACCGGCCGTGTTGCAGCACACGAGCCGTGTTACGCAACACATCCCAGTAAGCCTTGGCCATTTTTCGACATCCGAAACACCTACACGGCCACCATGTGGCCGTGTTGCAGCACACGAACCATGTTGCTACAGGATCAGAAAAATATCAGAACCCTTCTAGAACCTTCCCAAAGGGTATAAATGCCCAATACTTCAATATTTGTTCAGAATTTTCAAAGGGTTTCACTCCTACACCTAGATCACGCACCATTTCATCCATTTTACACCATCATCTTCATCCATTCTTCATCCATCCATCCACACTTGATCTTCTCCATCAAATCCACCATCCAAGTGATCAAGGAAGCAAGGGAAATTGAAGATTACAAGAAGAAGAAGGAGATCTCCATTGAAGGACTTCAAATGGGGAATCTAATTCTAATTTTTGTGAACTTCTTTATAGTTTGATCATGGAATTTGTAGATTCAATTATCTATGTTGTTTTCTCTAAGACTATGATAGACTAATCTTCTTTGTGAGATTAACCCCATGATTGGTGTTTGATAATTTAGTTTTTATATAATTGGATTTTAATTTTGAATAGACTTTGTGTTATTTCTATCATTGATTGTTGATTGCTTGATGAATATGATGACATGTGTAATTAATTGTCATGTGCATATGATTAGATTGAGAAATCAATTATATGTTTAAGATAGTTCATTGAATCATTTCATCATACACTTCATGTGCATTAATTTAGAATGAGATAGAGATATCTTTCTAGATTTAAAATCCTTTGATAAAATATTTGATTAGCTTAAACGAGAGATTGATTGATTAGGTGAGGAGAACCAAACCATTAGTGAATTCATAGTACCTTAAAAGGGAATATTGCCTATGATTTAGTACCTAATTAGGGAACTCATTGAGTAATTAGTACCTAGTGGGAGATGTTTGCTATGGTATCGATCCTAAGTGCTTTTGGGAGCCTTATTTAGGGCCTACATCCTATTCATCTGGAGAGAGAGTTTAGGTGGAACAAGTGATCACTTCTATGTCATGTCCATGTGAGATTAGAATTAATCGCATGATTACTTTATTATCTATGTCATGATTTTTGTTAATCTCTTCCTTGCATCATTTGGAACTCATCATTTATCTTTGTTTTTATCTTATTTCTTACATTAGTTTAAGTGCGTTCATTTGCACATTTATCCTCCATCTCATTCTGTCGTCCTTATAAAATCACGATAAACTTGAGATTGCTTAAACTCTAGTACCTTCCTCCATGTGGTTCAATAAATTCTTTAATTGGTCATCCCGACTATATACGACCAATCAAATGGCGCCGTTACCGGGGAGGTAACGGTTGCTAGTAGTTTGACGAATGATTGTTTAGGGTGGTCTTAATAAGGACATTTATTTTTTTTTGCATCTTATTTTTACTTTGGAAAATTTTGTTTAAATTTTTCTTTCTTTTATAGGTGCATACCTTGAGAAGGAAGAAGAATGAGAACAAGCCCAAAAATATGAGCTACATGGATATTCTTCGAGATATGGTGAATAGAAGTGCTCATTAAGCTATGAACACACAAGAAAATTTTCAAGGTTTTCAAATGCCAAATTGTGATCCTAATTTGCAACCGGACTTTAGAGTACAAGATATGCAATTCCAACAACAAAGTTATGAGAATTTTGGAGTACCTCATCAAATGCATCAACAAGTATACCCTCAAGGTGTGGAAGATGTTTTTCAAAAAAAAATTTCTAGACATCAAGAAGGAAATCAACCACAACTATGGGAAAATTTTCAAAACTCCAACACCTCTTATTCCACCCAAAATGACCACATAGCGATGCTTGGAGAAAAGTTGTTTGAAATGGTTATGGATCGCTTGGAAGAGGGGAGAAAGTCTAATCAAGTGTGGATTGATAGAATCGAAAACTTGTGTGAAACGATGATGAATACAATGGTGGCATTCAATGCTAAGTTGAATTCATTGGAGTACCAAGTAAGTCAAATCGTGTCCACCGTGGAGAGACTTCAAGAAGAGAACAAGCCTTCTACCTCCGAAACAAAGAACGAATGCATGGTCATTAAGGATAGAAAAATGATAGTTTGGGGATTGATGAGGTTATGAAGGAAATGGGAGAAAGGGTTCCAAAGTGGGTGAAAGCCAAAGAGTTGAAAGAAGAGTTGAAGGAGGAATTCGATAGATTTATCGAGCCTCTTGAAGAGATGGTAGAGAAAGTCAAGATTCAAAATCAAGAAGAGATTCATGTCTTTATAGAAGAAAAGAAGCTTTCGGAAACTAAGATCATGGATTCTACCCCACACAAGCCAAAACCTTCTCATTCTATTGAAATTTCAAATTCTCTTAAAATTTTCCATAATTTTATTGATAAAAACTTGTTTGGTGATTGTAGGAAAAAGGTTGCAAGAGGGTACCAACACTTGTCAATGCCCGAATTCTCACCGAGGGATGTGGTTGAAGTTCAAAATTCACATAGAGCCCCTTGGAAAAAGTGGAACAAGTGAAAAGGGTCATTCCTTGCGAAGAACGCCTTCGGAGAATAATTGCTTGAGCTATTTAACAAGAAAGGAAATGTTCTTGTGGTTGAACGAGAGAGCACAAGGCACTACTTCAAGAAGAAACCAATGATAGTGCCTAAAGACTATTCAAGACCACCATGATCTAAAGACTGTCGTCCGGCTTGAAGACGTTAAACTTAGCGCTAGATGAGAGGCAACCTATCATTATCTTTATTGCTTTAATTAATACTTTCAATAAGGATGATGGATTTGATTTTGTTTTGCAATTTTGGTTTGTAGGTTGATTGTGCTCGTGAGGAAGATGTGTATTGGAGATACAAGAGGTGCTTGATTTGAAGTGTATAGGTAAGCCACACCACTTTTGCAAACTTAACTCGAAACTCTTGTTTCAATTTAAGTTTGGGGTGATATGGCGTGGTGTGACATACTCTGTCTTGAAGGCATATACCTTTTGTGTTTTTGGGCTAATTTTGAATTTTTCTCATGAGTATTGGTTGAATTTTGGTATGATTGGTGGTGATTGAAGTGCATGATAGTCTATATTTTTTATGAAATTGTTGAGCTAATGGTTTTGTTGAGCATGAATGAAGGGTATTGGAAGCATGAATTGAGCTTGGAGCTAACAACTTCTACTACCAAATGCCTATTGAGGGAGTTCACTCTATACTCTACCACTTCTATGTGTTTAACATGACTTGAGATTGATTTGGATTGTTGTGATTAACATGCTACTTCATATGTTATGTTTTTGGGAGGTTTACTTTTCAATCAAATGTGGGATAATTGTGAGCTTACTTGATAATGGATAATGTTGAATGTGTGTTTCATTGTTTTATGATGGTTTCATATTTTTGCATGTTATGTGTTTTGGTTGTTTCTTGTTTGTTGTGTCTTTATTTTATATTTTGTGTGTATTTTTATTCTTGTCTAGGATTGTTTGGTGGTTTATTTGGGATGTCGTGAGTAATTTTTGAATGTGAGTGATGACATATTATTGTGATAAGTGATGACAAGGTATGATTAAGAATCTCTACACTTTAGAATTGTGACATGTTTTACTTAACTTGTTCAATTTTGAGATGAATGTGGTGTAATAATTTCCTTAAGGTTCGAGCACAAAATTGTGAGCATTCGAGCCTCAACCGCGCATACTTGGTTATTTCTTCATGAGTGGATCGATTGAGGGTTGATAAGCTAGAACTTGCTCAAGGACTATATGAACGAGCCCAATTAGTAGAGATTAGTGACATGATCTAAGGCCATCCTTGTCACTAATATCATGAACATCATCCCTAGTTAACCACTTTGAGCCTTAAAGCCTTTTTATTGTGAATTTAACACATTACAAGCCTTGATTACCCACATGAGCCTTATATATTTACCCTTTTATGTGAGTAATTGATGAGATGGTAGCTAGAAAGATTTGAAAAGAGAGAAAAAGAAGAAAGGAAATAGTAAACAAGTAAGAAAGGATGAAAAGAGCACAAACAAGAATGGACATGCAACCTAATAATAAGAAAATGAGCAAAGCAACAACAAAATGCTCAAGTATTTAAAAGTTCGAAGAAGGAAGCATTCATTGAAAGAAGTTCAATCTAAGGAAAGTTGATGATTAGTGCTTGTGATTAGTAAACATAAGAAAGGAAGAAAGAGAAGTGAATAAGTTGGAGAAATTGACAATCTCTTCGATTACTTACACATAATTAGTCACTCTTACCTATATTCTTCCTACCCTACCAAAGAGCCTATCATTACATTCTTAATGAAAGACCTTTTTGATCACTAATTGAAACTTTGGAGATATGTGAATGTAGTCCACGAGCAAGCTTATAGCGAGTCGAGCCAATCGATTGATGAGTGTTGATTTACCCCACTTCATCGAGTGTTGAGTGAAATTGATATGTATGTGAGGCTTGGACCAAAAAGGGACTATATTACACTTTATTCTCTTGAAATTGAATGTGTTAATTCTTCATGTTATAAGTTTAATGTTGTAGGATGACTTAGCATAGTTTGTAGTCCTTATTACTATTGATGTGTTATTACTTATGTTCGTTTAGTCTTTTCCTAGGTGAAAATCTCTCCCCTTGTTTTATTATTTTCATTATTCGGGGACGCACAACACTTTAAGTTTGGGGTGTGATGAGTGATATTTTCACCTAAATTTTAGTGTCTTTTTATGTGTGTTTTTGTATTATTTTATCCGTATTTGTGTACTATTTGATTGTATTTTTTTGTTTTTATGGATATGTGTGTGAATGAGTTTAAATGTATGATTTTTAGACAAAAATAGATACTAGACGCGAAAAGGAAGACGAAGGAAAAAACGGATCTCAATTCGAAGTTGAAACGAGGGAGAACGAGCCGAAATAAAATTGTAAAAACAGGGGTTGCACCAACACGGCCGGCCGTGTTGCAGCACACGAGCCGTGTTACGCAACACGGCCCTATAAGCCTTGGCCATTTTCCAACATCCGAAACACCTACACGGCCACTCTGGGGCTGTGTTGCAGCACACGAGCCATATTGCTGCAAGATCAGAAAAATATTAGAACCCTTCTAGAACCTTCCCAAGGGGTATAAATACTCAATACTTCAATATTTGATCAGAATTTCGAAGGGTTTCACTTCTACACCTTGATCACACACCATTTCCTCCATTTTACACCATCATCTTCATCCATTCTTCATCCATCCATCCACACTTGATCTTCTCCATCAAATCCACCATCCAAGTGATCAAGGAAGCAAGGGAGAGTGAAGATTGCAAAAAGAAGAAGGAGATCTAGATCTCCATTGAAGGACTTCAAAGAGGAATCTAATTCTAATTTTTGTGAACTTCTTTATAGTTTGATCATGGAATTTATAGATTCAATTGTCTATGTTGTTTTCTCTAAGACTATGATAGGCTAATCTCATTTATGAGATTAGTCCCATGATTAGTGTTTGATAATTTAGTTTTTATGCAATTGAATTTTAATCTTGAATGAGCTTTGTGTTATTTCTATCATTGATTGTTGATTGCTTGATGCATACGATGACATCTGTAATTAATTGTCATGGGCATGAGATTAGATTGAGAAATTAATTATGTGTTTAGGATAGTTCATTGAATCATTTCATCATACACTTCATGTGCATTAATTTAGAATGAGATAGAAATATCCTTCTAGATTTAGAACCCTTTGATAAAATATTTGATTTGCTTAATCAAGAGATTGGTTGATTAGGTGAGGAGAACCAAGCCATTAGTAAATTCATAGTACCTTAAAAGGAAATATTGTCTATGATTTAGTACCTAATTAGGGAACTCATAGAGTAATTAGTACCTAGTGGGAGGTGTTTGCTATGGTATCGATCCTAAGTGCTTTTGGGAGCCTTATTTAGGACCTACATCCTATTCATCTCGAGAGAGAGTTTAGGTGGAATAATTAATCGCTTCTATGCCATGTCCATGTGAGATTAGAATTAATTGCATGATTACTTTATTATCTATGTCATGATTGTTGTTAATCTCATCCTTGCATCATTTGAAACCCATCATTTATCTTTGCTTTTATCTTATTTCTTGCATTAGTTTAAGTGCGTTCATTTGCACGCTTATCCTCCATCCCATTTGTCGTCATTATAAAATCACGATAAACTTGAGACCTCTTAAACTCTAGTATATTCCTCCATGTGGTTCGATAAATTCTTTAATTGGTCATCCCGACTATATACGACCAATCAGTCCTGTAAAGCTTCTTTAACTGTCTTGGGTTCCTGTGGAAGAGAGTTAGCAACAGTAGCATGTAACAAAAATATCATTTTTGGTTTATGAATCTCTGCTTTCGCACACGTAATCATGGGGTGACTAGGGGGTGGCTTATGGGAGGTAGAAACTGGAGATAATGATAGACGAGTATCGGCATTAGGGGGTCAGTGATAGGAGGGTCGGTGCTAAGAGATTGAACATTGGACGACGGAGTGGTGTTGTGGGATAGTGAGGGTGAACAACTGGAAGGAGGGGGTGGAAAAGATATGGCTGACGAGGATTGTTGAGGTGGACGCTGGGGAGATAAGTGTTGTGGTGTAGTTGAGGAAGCACCTAATTTCGTGAATGATAGAAGAGGATGTGGCACCATTTTAATTGGAGAGAGGGCAGGATGGAGAAGTTGGTTTTGTGATGCAGTAGGGTGATGAATGGAAAAATAGGCATATGAAAAAGTTTGTTCATCAAAGATAATATGGCGAGACACAATAATTTTACGAGTAACGGAATTATAACATCTGTAACATTTCTGATAAGTGGAGTATTCAATGAATACACATAATGTAGAACGGCGTGATAGTTTGTGAGAGGCTTGAGATTGAATATTTGAATAACAAGCACAACCAAATACACGTAAATGTGTGCATGTAGGTGTGACAAGATACAAACATTCATGTGGTGTTTTATGATGAAGTAGAGGGGTATGAAGACGATTTAGGATATGGACGGCTGTGTGGAGTGCCTCAACCCAAAAATGAAGAGGTGCGGATGATTGAAAAAGTAAAGACCGAATCATATTGATCAAGGTGCGATTTAGGCGTTCGACTTTACTATTTTGTTGAGATATGTATGGACAGGAGGATCGAAAAAGAATACCATTTGTGCAACAAGTATTTTGGAATTCATGGTTTGTGTATTCAGTACCATTGTCACAGTGTAGGTATTGGACATTGCTATTATGTTGTGTGCGAACTAGAGCAAGAAAGGTGAGGAAATGAGAAAGGACTTCAGCTTTTTTTCGCATAGGAAAAATTCAACAATAATGTGTAAAATCATCCAAAAATGTCAAGAAATATTTAAAACCAGTATTAGAGATAATCGGAGATGCCCAAACATCAGAATGTATCAATTGGAAAGAACGATTAGTCTTAGACAAAGAACGGGAAAATGGAAGACGAACATGTTTGCCCAATTGACAAGCATGACAAATACACAAATTTTAGTCTCAAAATAGGAACACTTTATTAAATTCTGATGACATAAAATAGATAAAACTTTAGGGATGGTGTGACCTAGATGACGATGCCACAAAGTTATAGGAATGGAGGCGGTAAGAGCAACATTTGGAGAATGAGAGGTTGGCAGCTTGGAAGGATGTGTGTACAGGCCACTGGAGCTACTAGAGTTGAGAAGAGGTGCCCTCGTGTGAGGATCCTTAATAGAAACACCAGATGGAGAAAACTTAATTAGACAGTTATTATCTTTGATAAACTGACGAATGAACAATAAGTTATGAGTAAGGGTGGGAGAGCATAGAACATTATTTAAAGGAAAATTATGCATGGGAGTGCGAAGAATTGATTTACCAGAACATGTTATCGGTATCATGTCACCATTACCAACACAAATTCCAGCGAGCTTAGGAGAATTATTAACAGTTAAGAGTGTACCTGCATCATTAGTTATGTGTGTAGAAGCCCCGGAGTTAAACACCCATGATGTTGTCTGTTGATTTGGTGACAGAAAACAGAAAATGCTTGAGGAGTAGAGTCTTCATTCTTCAGTATAGAAGGGCATAGACGAGTTGTGTGGCCAAAACCTCCACACCTATAACATGTGACAGAACGAGTGAAACTCTGTGGATTAATCTGATTGGATGGTGCAGACCCCAAAATCCCACGTCCAGGAGCATTATTGGGAAAATAACCACGGCCAAATGAGCGACAACCGCGTCCTCGACCCCATTCATGATTTACTCTGGTGACAGAATTATCACGACCATCATGAACTTGATTAGCAAAAAGAACTTGTTCTGCAGAAAGAGAAGATGGAACACGCTGGGCATTTAGCTTTGCCTCCTCTAAGAGTAACATAGTCTTCATTTGATCAAAGGTAGGGGACGGGCGTTGAGTGGTGAAGATGGATGTGATTGTATTATACTTTGGTCCGAGACCCATCACATCTTGTAAAAGGAGATCACGAGATGTCACAGTGTCCCCAACGAACACACAACAATCGTAGAGATCCTTTAACTTAAGGAGAAACTCTTACATGGTGCGTTCTCCTTTCTTGATGCTATAAAACTCCTGTCTCAATTGCACTATGCGACTTTCCACATGATCCCGGAACAAAACCTCGATCTTGGCCCATGCAAAATGGCGGTCATAGATGTACCAGGTGTGATAATTGAGTGGAGAATGTCGCGAGATATCGTGGATTGAATCCACGATAGCACCAACGCGTCATCTTGATTCCAAGCAGAATACTCAGGGGATGTAGGCAATGGTGGAGGTGTGCATCGATATGATCCATAACTTGATACCCACGAAAAATGGGTAAGAATAATTCTCGCAAAGGAGATAATTCATGTAGTCAAGAATTTCAGTAATGTGGGATCTTATGTTGGAAAGAGCGAGAGCAGGGTGATGAGAAAATTGTGGTGGTGGTGCAGTATAAATCTCCATAGATGAGGCGATAGAATTGAGGGGATAAGTTGTGGGCGGAGGTGGAATTTGTGAACAATAGGAAGAGAAAAGAGAAGTATCAATTTGTGGATCAACAAGGGAAGATGAGGAAGGAGAAGACGTTTGTGCAGAGAGAGAGGATGTGACTGGCGGCACAGTGAAGGTGGGGGCAGGTGAGTTCTCCATTAGAAATTAGATGGGAGAGAGAAAAAAATAGGGTTTGGATAGTGGCTCTAATACCATGTAAGAGATTAGGAAATAATGGTCATTGCATTCTTTAGAATCATACAACAACAGATATATATACATTATACAATAATGGGCCTAGCCCAACAACTATACAATATAATTAGGCCCTATATAAATATATCTAACACCTGGTTTCATTCCTTAGGTTTAGGTGTGAAATGGTAAATTCCCCAGGTATCAAACTCATACCATTAAAATTCCAAGCACTAATTTTAATTTTAATACTCATTCCTTTGCTTAAGAGTAGTGAAACAAACACACACTCAATGTGATATCGCCTCACATTGGGGAGAATGATTAGTGATTGACATATCTTCAAGAGTTTTTCATGAACTAATGAAAATGAATTAGAGTTTTTCATGGAATATTTGGTTGATTTTTTTTGAAGACTGGGATGGATAAATCTGGAGTTTTAGGTAGTATTTCACTCAATTATACATTTCTATACAAATGACAATGATGTATCTATTTTGTTACCATCCAATTGTCACAAATAATTGAATCCTAAATTTTTTTTTTAAAAGAAACGTCAATTATGCATTAATTGGATAACTCGTTCTAACCGGTACCTAGATTAATTACAAGCATTAATATGAGTTGATTTGATCAATATTAATTTACCACAATCTACTATTTAATAAGTTATTATAGTAGTGGATTAGATTTTAAAAGTGAGACAATCTATTTGCGAGATGGATTTTGGATATACTTTGATAAATCGTTGTGGGTTGACCTATCGGGCCAAACTCGTTTTTAATATTTTTACATGGATTTTTTTTAACAAAACCCTAAAATAAAATTATGAAAATACGTAATCGAAATAGATGATTCAAAATATTTTAAAAAATCATTTTTTACGGAAATATACGTGATGAATTATTTGTAGTTTGGACTATTTGTGATATATGGAACTTGCTGCAAAATTTTTTAAGGTTGTTTAGTGGTAAATTTTTGTTGAGTTATATGGGTTAACATGTAGTTTCTAAGCACATTTTGACACATCTCTTGAATTTTTAATATTAATAATCAGCTTTGAAATATCATGACTAATTCATAAAATTGGTTGATCAACAATTTTTTTATTTTTTTTTCTTTTTTGCTGTTGTCATGTTATAAATGTTATGTTCTAGCCGGTAACATGTTCCAAGGGATAATTGGACTAAATCGAGCAATCTCAAAAATTCGAAAATAATGAAATAAATTAATAAATCAACCTACGGATTAAAAAAATTAATTTGTTGCAAAAGCTACTGCGCTTGGGACACGTCGTGTCCCATGTGAACACAACCCTCCCCCTCTATATTTTATTTAAACATATATAGTGTTAGGAAATTTAAATTGCAAAGGGGCACGGTGTGCCCGTGGCACAAGAGTCTCACTCTTAATTTATTTAAGAGTGTTGTTATTTGCACATCACTCTTTATTGAGTACACTCTTTTTAATAAATACACACCTTTTTATTTTTTATTTATAAAATTTATTATATACACCCCCTTTAATTCACAAAGTTACCCTTTTTAAATTAAATTGTACTTTTCTCATTTTTCTCTCTCATGAAAGTAAATATTCTCTCAAATCGACTTCATTTGATGGGCTAATCATCTTCTCCATTCCCCATTGGAAACAAGAAAATCCAGGAGATCATGAATTAGAATCAGCCTCCTTTTAAGTGTTCCTCCTCCACAAGATTATCTGCCGGTATCCCAAGGACGCGTATCCGCCGCAGTACGCCCCTTAATACGGCCAGTCGCCGCCGCCGCAACAGCAATCCATGGAAGGATGTTTGGCTGCTATGTGATGATGTTGCCTCTTGGATGAATGCTTTTGATGAAGAGATTGTGACGTTTGGTTGATTAAAACAGAGAAGTAAAACAGGGAATTATATTTTGCATTTGGCTTGAAGATGTCTTCTCATATCTAAGACCATCAGTATTTTATCATCTTTACATTTCATCTCTCTAATAATTTGTGAAAGAACCCAACTTCTTTATTTCTGTGTTAATCCATGAATGAGGATTCATGAAATTCTTCTTGTCTTATGCGTAGAACTACCAATTTTACTCTTAATAAGATAGAAATCTTCCCATTCCTTTTTTTTTACTTTAATTTTAACATTCACTTTTCTCTTCTTCACACGACGATTATAGGGTAAAGTCTTCAACAAAGCCCATAAAAATCTATTGCACACTCAAGAAATATTAATGGTGATCCCTGCATTCTTCTTACCAACGTCTTTAGCAAGGAAAAGGCAATAAGGAGCAGCAGATTTTACCTCTGATTCGATCACACTGCACTGGTGGTGGAAACAGAAAAGGTTAAATAATTTACAATTATTTCACTGTTTCTAAGAGGTTTCCTCAAAGCTACTTTCATGAATCTGGTGTTCATTAATGGATGATGAGAGGGGAATATCGAAACTTGTACATCTTAATTCAATTAAAAAATATATTTTTAAATGTTAAATATATAGAATTATTTAATTTTGCAAAAGAGCCGAGTGTGCATCAAATCAAATAAGAAAATGGTGTGTTTAAAATAATTTTATTTTTAAATTTATAAGTGAGATGTGTATATATCACTTAAGATTAGCCTTTATTTAATTATTTTATGACGTATTACTTCGAGTCCGAGTCCGAGTCCTCAGAAGGTAGACTGCGTTAAACCCTAAATCCCAAACAAACAATCCTTTCGAAAACCTCAACAAATCAATGGCGTTACGCCGTATGTTTCAATCGCCCACACTCCATCGTCGCAATCGCCTCTTATCCTCCTCAATTCTCAACCCTGACTCCAAAACCCCACTCACCAGCGTCGAGAAGTCACGCGCCGCCCTCTCCCTCCTCCAGGGCGAGAAAAATCCGGAGCGCATCCTCGACATCTGCCGCGCCGCTGCCCTCACTCCAGATTCGCATCTGGATCGAGTCGCTTATTCCAAGGCTATTTGGAAGCTCAGGGAATCTCACTACTACGAGGGTATTCGAGATTTCATCAACGAGTCCTTGACCCGACCGGATTTCAAATCAGAGCGCTCTGTTTCGCACTTCATTGTTCTTTACGGCCAGGCGGGTCTTCTCAAGGATGCAGTCAAGCTGTTTGACAAAATGCCTGAAATGGGTGTCCAGAGGAACGCTAAATCCTTGAACTCGTTGTTGTTTGCCAGCATTTTATCTGGCGAATACGGCGAGATGAAGAGGATCTTTTCTGAGTTTCCCAGGAAGTATGGGTTGGAGCCTGATTTAGACACCTACAACACTGTGTTGAAAGGGTTCTGTGAATCTGGGAGTTCTAATTCAGCTCATTCTATCTTAGCTGAGATGGAGAGGAATGGCGTAAGGCCTAATTCCACTACCTTTTCCAACATGATAGCTGGGTTTTACAAGGAGGAGAAGCTGAGTGATGTGGAGAAGGCGATGGATTTGATGAAGAAACTTGGAAGACAACCTGGGATTAGCGTTTACAATGTCATGATCCAGGGCTTATGCAAGCTCAAGAGAGCATCAGAGGCAAGAAAATTGTTGGATGATATCTTGGCTAAAAACATGAAGCCAAATGCTGTAACATATGGCCATTTGATTCATGGGTTTTGCAAGGAAGGGAGATTAGATGAGGCCAAGAGTATATACAAGGAGATGATCGATAGGCGGTTAAACCCGGAGGCGGGGTGTTACTTCACAATGGCGCACTTCTTGTGTGGAGGGCAGGATTTCGTGGCAGCATTAGACGTGTGTAAGGAGTGTATTGTGAAGGGGTGGATCCCAAACATAACAACGATGAAGTCGCTCGTGAAAGGGCTTGTGGGCATCGACAAGGTTGATGAGGCAAGGGAAATCATTGGAACGGTGAAGGAGAAGTTCCCCAAGAATGCTGATAAGTGGGCTGAGATTGAAGAAAGTTTACCAAAGGCAGAATAAACATGGCATCTGTTAGTTTAGCTTAGGAGTTGAACTCCTTTTATTTGACTACCATATTCCTAAACAGACATATCTTGCTATCACCTTCGATCCTACATATGCAGTGTGTCGTGGCTGCGTTCCAATGTATTCTGATGTGTTTTTCTTGCATTAGTTGTGCGAACTTGTTCGCTCTTTAGAGACTGAAAATTTGTGTGACCTTCTTCGAAATAGCTAGATGTGGATCACTTTTTACAGTAAAAAATGCATAATTACATGTAGATCACTTTTTACTGATATTGGCTTGTTGGATTTAATTGCATCCCTAGTCGCACTCTTTGAGCAACCAGATGCTGACAAGTCGTTGATGTGAGAAATTTTCATCCTGGAACTTGTTCATGTTATTTTTCTGGTTAATTGCACGAAAGTACACGAATTTTCTTGATGTATATGTTACTCATCAACTTATAAATACTGATTCACAATTGAAATTGGTAAGTATGGATGTTCTTCATTGCCAAAATTTTAGAAGAACACCATTACTGCTTCTTAATTACTGTATTCACTAACATTATCATCAAATCCAACTTGAGATAAATAATTACGATTAAATGATAGACCAATACCAATTAACTCATTTTCTGATGCAGGGATGAATGGTGAAAAAAGTCTGCAAGAAAGCTAGGCAGACAAGAAACGTTGCAGCAAGCAATGCAGTAGCAGACCATGGGCTACTGAATCTGGTATGAACAAGATCTGCCATCCATGTCTTTGCCTTGCTCCGACAATGCTCCTCCATCTCCATCTTCACTTCCTTAAATATGTCGAAATTATCTATCCCAAATGTGTCCACCCCCCTCAGTTCTTCCACCAGCTGCTCGTGGTTCTGGAACCTGTTGATCAAGATCCCCCTCTCTTCCAGCTCCTTCGCATCCTCCGGCTTCTCGATCAGAGATTTCATCAAGTTAACGTACGACAACACCTCGAATTCAGAATCTGACCCCGGAGATACCTCGTACGCGATCATGTTCGATACTGCAATCAGTGAGTTGTACCAGACCATCCTCACAGGAAGATGGAGCTCCGCCATGAACGCACCTGGGACAAATCTGACGTCTCTTATTGAAAAAGATGAACTCGGAACGAATTTGATCCCCTTGGCTTTTAGATCCGTAACTGAACGAACTACACGATCATTAAGGAACCCTTCTTCCCTGGTCAGCTTGAAACCAGAAATCGATGGCTTTATTTTCTTGACAGCAGTTCCCTGATTAGCATGCTCTGCTGTAATAATTCTATGACAAGCTTCTAGGAGGTGAAGAGGATGTTCTTGGAAGCTTCTGTCCGCAGGTTTGAAATCTGAGCACAGAAGCCAGTTCAAGAACATCTGCATTAGCTCTTCACCTTCCTTTTCTCCTCGTTGGAGATTGACTATTAACCTTATGATGTCGAATGGGATTTGATTCTCGAGCAACATCATGTCGGGTACTGTGAACTGCAGAGTGGCTATGCCCAGAAACTGATGCCAGTCCAAGAAAATGTGTGCATCTCCGGCAAGGCCTTCAATGAGGGCTACGATGAAACAGGCGTCGAGAAGTATCATCGTAGCTAGGGAGTCGTTGTCGTAATCATGGATGCAATCATCGTCGTAACAGGCTCTGATTTCGTCCGTCTTGTCGGAAACCATGTCGTGGAGAATGCTCTTCTTGGTGGGGCTGTCGGAAGTTAATCGGTTCAAGAATCTGTGTTTGATCTCCTCCGCTGCCCGGAGATCGGGCTTGCCATGGTGGTACGGCCCGAATGAGACAATCACGGGATCGTACGGGCTTTTTTTCTCGTTCTTCCGCCGCAGCTGTGGCGGCACTCTGTGTATCCGGCGGCAGCACTGCGGCGGTGGGTCTTCATATGGTGTTTCCAGATGCAGTACCGTTTCTTTGGGTTGGTTTATGATGGAATTTGGGGTGAAAGAATTGAAAACTTTGTTATTTTTTGTTGCTGTCATCTTTTCCGTTACCATTACCAGAGAGACGAGATGGGGAGATGATCAATTTCATGTGCGCATGAGCAAAGGAGCTGTGGAATGGTTGACTTTCTTTTGCCATTTGCAATAAACTACATCTGATGGATTGATCAAATGGCATTTTATACTGGGAGACAACTGCATTAGTTATAGTTTAATCTCAAAAGTTGGTTGACGCTGACAGTTTAAAAAGCCTACCCCTTCCATCTGCTTGTTCATTTCGGTTTATTAGAAGATTTTGGGAAAATAAATAATGCATGTATGGAGAGAGTAAGCAACACCTTACCATTTGATTGGAGAGGGAGAGTCACATGCCAAAACGGTGAGTGGAGTTTTATATAAATATAAGTGTTAAAGTTGAATTTAATTGAGAGGCGTGTAAGAATGAGATGGATAAAAAACTTAGGATTAAACCTGTGGATGTTTTTAGGCGTGCTTAGGGTTGTAAATGAATAGAGTAGAACTAGAGTTGTTCAAATTTGTTTAAAATATTATCGAGTTTTATAATATATACATGAGCTTATTTGATAGGAATCAAGCTGAGTCTGAACGAATTACTATCGTGCCTAATATGACCTCAACTTTGAGTAGCTTGATATTTTTCACTTACTTTTCCTATTTTCATGAACTTAGTTTGAACTGAACTTTTAATTTTATCAAACATAAAGTCTATTAAATTTGTTTGATATTTTTATTTAATCAAGTTCAAACAAACTTTTATCGAACAATCTTGAATCAAGTAACGAGTAGTTTGATTTGTTTCAACTTTAGGTGTGTTTACTTTTATAATTAAGGATAATATGGCAATGGTTAAATTAACCTTAGATGGAATGTTTGTTGGAATTTGTCTTATAAGAGGATTGGGTCAAGCTCATCTTTGATCAATATTCTTGTAATGTTTTGTTTGTCAAAAATGAAAATAGAGTTGCAAAATCGAAAACTATGTTTCCAATAGATGAATTTAATGTATAAGTTTACTCAAAACCGATTACAAATGAAAGAGCTTTTAATACATAAAGATTGCAAATTTGATTTAAAAAAAATGAAGAGGAAAAGAATAGATGGGTAACTTGTTCCACATAAAATAGTTGGCAATTTGAAAACCTTATACTCTCTCCGTTCCAAACTCGTCTTACTTTCCGTTTTCATCCGTCTCAAACTAATTGTCTTATTTCAAAAAAAAAACATCACATCAACTAATAACCTCAAAAGTTTATCTTAATTTCAAAAATATCACTCCCACCTAACACACATAACATACTTTATAATTTATTTATTACCCCAAAACATCATAATACCCCTAAAAAGTCAATAAAGTTAGTCAAAAAACAACTTTTCTTAAACTCCGTGTCTATAGTAACTAAGACAACGAGTTTGACTCGGACGGAGGGAGTTCGAAACCCGCGAACACCACAACTTCTTATAAACATACCTAACTTGGCTGACATCAACAACCCTAGAGTAGAGTCTGCCCGTCAACAAATGGCCCATCTCCGAGCATTCGGGTAGGGTGTTGACCAAATCCCCCTCTAACCGGGCACATATCCTGTCTCTCACATGCAATATTTTCTTCCACACAATAAAGGCACTCGAAACCGCCTCTATGTCCCAACAAGACTCTTAGGTAAGGTAGACCGAGCTGATCCACACATTATAGTGTTAAATCATATGTGTGGTATACATAGTGCAATCAACTAATTCATTAGTTTTACTTGCGCTGCGCACAGTTGTATTTATTTTGGCTCGAACCATCGTGACTAAGACTTGAATCAGGGTTCAATGAGTGAGACCAGAGTCGTGTGTGGTGGACCAAGGTCCAAAATTAAAGATCTCTGAGTACAGTGCAAGCACATTTGTAGCAATTCTGGCAAAGTGAAACATTTGCCCATATTCACTACCGTTTTTTTTTTTTTTTTGCCCCTAAGATTTTCTTTCCTAATACATATGAGCAAATTGAATTCTGTAGATTATATTTGATGTTGATTGGTTTTGGATATTAAGTATGAATTTTAGGCTTGGAATGGACGACAAAACAATATATGCCCAAATTCACACGGCATTCTGATTTTCAAGGGTAATTTTATAAAAATAGACCATTTGAAACCTTCAAAGTAACTATATTAAAAAAAGAAGAAAAAAGGTTAAAAAGGTTAACAATTTTGAAGGTACAATGCACTACAAAAATGTAGGTCCTTTTTGACGGATAGACAACTTCTGTGACGACTTTTAAGCCGTCACAGTTTTGATCGTTACAATATTGACGATTTTTTTGACGGGCGAAGTTTGTGACGGGTAATGATGACAACATGTTTGTGACGGCCTTTAACCCGTCACAAAAGCCCTCATAAAGTAAAAAAAAATATTCCGGAAAATGTCTAAGCCATGGATTCGAACCCTAGCCAATCGGGTGGTCAAGCCACCTCGTTGTGGCTCACTCTTTTTTTTTTTAAATTGTATTTAATTTTGGAACATCATATTATATATAAATTAGTAATATGCTCCAATTGGAAGGTTTGAACTCTTGACTTCCATGGGGAGGGTTTTAAAAGGAATGGTTGACCACTTGAGCCAAGTTAATTCTTATTTTAAAGGGAAGGACTCCCCTATCATCATTATGATATTGTTCAAAAGTGATAATGATATTTTTTTTCTTTTAAATATAATGTATTAAAAATTATTTATGTTGAAATTTTTATTATTTTTAGTGGATAAAATATCATGAAACAAATAAATAAAGAAAGAAGGGGGTAAAGAGTGTAATTATGAAACGATTATCATTTTTATCTATTAATATCATTCTTTATTAAAAATATTATTTTAGTTGTCACGCAATTTTTTTTCGCTAATCTTATTTGCACATCCCTTGTTGATATATACACACCTCACTTATAAATTTACAGAAATAGACATATTTAAAATATCTAAATTGCCCCTATTTTAAAATAAAATTATTTTAAACACACCATTTTCTTATTTGATTTGATGCACACTCGGCTCTTTTGCAAAATTAAATAATTCTATATATTTAACATTTAAAAATATATTTTTTAATTGAATTAAGATGTACAAGTTTCGACATTCCCCTTTCATCATCCATTAATGAACACCAGATTCATGAAAGTAGCTTTGAGGAAACCTCTTAGAAACAGTGAAATAATTGTAAATTATTTAACATTTTCTGTTTCCACCTTGGTGTTACCAGTGCAGTGTGGTCGAATCAGATGTAAAATCTGCTGCTCCTTATTGCCTTTTCCTTGCTAAAGACGTTGGTAAGAAGAATGCAGGGATCACCATTAATATTTCTTGAGTGTGCAATAGATTTTTATGGGCTTTGTTGAAGACTTTACCCTATAATCGTCGTGTGAAGAAGAGAAAAGTGAATGTTAAAATTAAAGTTAAAAAAAAGGAATGGGAAGATTTCTATCTTATTAAGAGTAAAATTGGTAGTTCTACGCATAAGACAAGAAGAATTTCATGAATCCTCATTCATGGATTAACACAGAAATAAAGAAGTTGGGTTCTTTCACAAATTATTAGAGATATGAAATGTAAAGATGATAAAATACTGATGGTCTTAGATACGAGAAGACATCTTCAAGCCAAATGCAAAATATAATTCCCTGTTTTACTTCTCTGTTTTAATCAACCAAACGTCACAATCTCTTCATCAAAAGCATTCATCCAAGAGGCAACATCATCACATAGCAGCCAAACATCCTTCCATGAAACCGGTACTACCGCTGGATTGCTGCGGCGGCGGCGGCGACTGGCCGTATTAAGGGGCGTACTGCGGCGGATACGCGTCCTTGGGATACCGGCAGATAATCTTGTGGAGGAGGAACACTTAAAAGGAGGTTGATTCTAATTCATGACCTCCTAGATTTTCTTGTTTCCAATGAGGAATGGAGAAGATGATTAGCCATCAAATGAAGTCGATTTGAGAGAATATTTACTTTCATGAGAGAGAAAAATGAGAAAATCTTTATATCTGTACAGTTAAATTTAAAAAGAGTAACTTTGTAAATTAAGAGTATGTATACAATAAATCCTTCCATGGATTGCTGTTGCGGCGGCGGCGACTGGCCGTATTAAGGGGCGTACTGCGGCGGATACGCGTCCTTGGGATACCGGCAGATAATCTTGTGGAGGAGGAACACTTAAAAGGAGGTTGATTCTAATTCATGATCTCCTAGATTTTCTTGTTTCCAATGGGAAATGGAGAAGATGATTAGCCATCAAATGAAGTCGATTTGAGAGAATATTTACTTTCATGGAGAGAGAAAAATGAGAAAATCTTTACATATGTGCAATTTAATTTAAAAAGGGTAACTTCGTAAATTAAGGCTGTATATACAGTAAATTTTATAAATAAAAAAATAAAAAAGGGTCTACTTAATAAAAAGTGGTGCAAATAACAATACTTTTTTTTCCATAGAAAGACAAGTCAATGGAATTAATTAAATATAAAATCAAGTAATTAAATTTAGCAACAAGACTATATTCAAAAGAGGTTTATAGTATATATATTTAAAAAAAAAAAAAAGGAGAGGGAAAATAAAGGGCATACATACATGTTTCCACTGGAAATGGGTTTACAAGTTGATAAAATAAAGAAAGCAATTCCATCACCAACATTCATATAGTTTGATATCAACACACAGCCTAAAGTACGCCTCCCCTTCGAAAGCATCCGTCGTCAGCGTCGCCACCCCTCTACTCATGAAAAAGTCTCCGGTGCCTCCAATTACCGAAATGTCCCTGATCTTGTTCATCAGCGGATCCGCCCCTGCAAAGTTTATGGAGCCCCGGTGCTCCGTCGAGTTGAACACGAACGAGAACCCTAACCACGCCGTGAACACGTCTTTCTTGTCGTACAGATAGAACCCCTGCGCCCGCCCCACCGGAGCCGAGTGCAGGTTGTTATCCAGCGTGATCGGGTCGTCGAACACCACCAGATTCCCGAAATGGTTGTTTCCGGCAAGGATCGTTCGGTTCCCCCACGCCGGAGCTCCCACGATCGCCGCCGTGGCGTTGTTGGAGTTGTGCCCGTTATATAGTATGTCGTGGAAGTAGAAGACGAGTTGTTTGCATGGATGGCGCCCGCGGCAGAGTGAGGCGGAGAAGTGGAGGAGGAGGAGGAGAATGGCGGGTGGAGTTAGTTTTTTTGGCGCCATTTCTTGCATGAGTAATAATATTGGCCAAGTTTAATTTGTTTTAAGTTGGTAGATATATATATAATGAAGGTTGCTTAATATATGAAGGATTTAGTTGATCAGGTAGTTGTTACTTAAATAGATTGCCAAATCAGGGAACTAGCTGGCTTCATCCTACTAAGTAATTAATTAATCATAGTTAGGTAATTCCCCCTAATTACTACTTCCATAAAAATGTAATTAACACATACTCTATAATTAAAGAGATTAATCCAGAAAAATAAATGAAGCTACTACATATATATACATAACAATTAACAGCTGATCATATTTTAGTATACCTTAGATGAGAAGACACGAGCTAAAATGGTCCCGATGGATGCTTGAATGTTAAGACATGATCAATCATGTGATGATGATGTGAAGTGGAATATTTATAAAGCAGATCAGTAGTTCTGAAAAAAAAAAAAAAAAAAAGAGTGTTGCAGTTTTGGGGTAGCTTGTAATCTAAGAATAATTAACCTAATTTCATGCTCTCTTATAAGCTCCAAATTACTTGATCTTCACAATGAATATTTCTCCTTTGAATGGATACCAACAACATCCTCAAATTCTTCTACCTAACGGCATCTTCATGTGGCCATTGATGTATCCTCAAACACTACATCCAACTGCATCGGATGCAACCCTAACTAGTAAGCTTAGTGTTGATGAACTCAATTTATCATCTGCCCTAAGGTTTCGGCAAACTGTAAATTATGTGGATGAAAAATTTTCAGGAAAATATCACAATTCATTCTGTAACTATAGTTGATTTCAATTTTATAGTTCTTTTATATTACCCATTCTCAATTTTAATCATTTTCTACAAATTTGGTCCTTTTATTTTTCCTCCAAATTTAGTTCCTTTATTTTTTTTCTTCCAAATTTTGGACCAAATTGAACAGATGTGGACTAATGGACAAAATTTGAAAAATAAAGACGAAAATCAAACAAAAAGATCAAAATTTTAAATTACAAATAAAAATAAATTAAAATTATAATTGATCATAATCACGGGACGAATTGTGATATTTTCTCATTTTTTTAAGGGAGGGTGAATGTAATACATACTCATTCCATCCCACTAAAAGAGATATTTTGGTTTTTGGACGTGGATTAAAAAAGGAAAATGTCAAGAAATGCCCTAAATAGAATGTGTTTCATCTAATTTGCCTTAACAATTGCATTACATCTACTTTGCCCACTAAAAAGGTGTAATGTCATGAATACCCTCTAAGAGTGGCCCACCATTTGGCATTAGGAATGAGATAAGATGTATAGTTGGAGGACACAAGTATTGTGTCAGACTAGATGTGGAACATTTTTCTTTTATGACACATAAAACATATATAATATATTTTTTTTCCTTTTTTCTTGATTTGTCTGATATGATAATACGCGAGGACACATTAATTAGAGAATTAAAATTCATGTACACTGCGCTACATATGCACCAAACGCAATTTCAATATTTATTACCATGGGATTCAAAATTACCCTGGTACAGGTTATTTGGAAATACAAAATTGTGCCAGTCGAACATGCAAAATTTGCATAAATTTGATTACCCAAAATATTATAAAGCGGACATACAAAATTTTATAAAATAAAAAGAAAATAAAAAAGAATTCTTTTACTGCATGTCCGCCGATAAAAAAAATAAAAAAGCATGTCCGTCGACTGAAAAATAAAGAAGAAGCATATAAGGCAATAGGAAAATAAAAAGAATTCTTTTAGTGCATGTCCGCCGATACAAAAATAAAAAGAAACATGTCCGCCAATAAAAAATAAAAAAGAATTCAAAAGAAGCATGTCCGCTAATAAAAAAAAGAATTCTTTTAGTACATGTCCACCGATAGGAAAAGCATGTCCGAGAGAAAAAAAATTCTATAATTAAATTTACGACAATTTTGATTATTATGAATTAAATCCTCAATAATTTGATAAATAATTACCGATAGAATTATTACAATTTGAAAGTTATAACATAATTTTTTTTAATATAATAAGTAGTTAAAAAATCGCAGTTAATAAAAAAAATTTCTCTCAACACAATATATAAATTAATGGTTAATTTTGTAATTTTCTCAATATTTATATAAATAAATTATTCTCATATATTACAAAGAAAAAAAAAGGAACCATGTCCTAAAAAAAATCGCAGTTAATAAAAAAAATTTCTCTCAACACAATATATAAATTAATGGTTAATTTTGTAATTTTCTCAATATTTATATAAATAAATTATTCTCATATATTACAAAGAAAAAAAAAGGAACCATGTCCTAAAAAAATAAACAAGAATTCTTTTAGTGCATGTCCTAAAAAAATAAACAAGAATTCTTTTAGTGCATGTCCGCCCATAGGAAAAATAAAAAGGAGCATGTCCGTCAATTGGAAAATAAAGAAAAAACATGTAAGCCAATACGAAAATAAAAAAAATTCTTTTAATACATGTCAGTCGATAAGAAAAGCAAAAAGAAGAATGTCCACCGATTGAAAAATAAAGAAGAAGCATGTAAGCCAATATAACCAAACTGCAAAAGAATTGAGCGATCCTCCGGAAAATTTCGCCGGAAACGCTTTGGCATCTTCACCTTCTGAAGGTCGGAATCAGTTAGGGTTCTGTCAAACTGAACCGCAGCCATTGATGAGAGCTGAGCTAGAGGAGAGATGAGAGGAAAAATAAAAAGAAGCATGTCCGCCAACACGAAAATAAAAAAGAATTCAAGAAAAGCAAGTCTACCAATAAGAAAATAAAAAAAGAATTCTTTTAGTGCATGTCCACCGATAGGAAAAGCATGTTCAAGAGGAAAAAAAATTCTATACTTAAATTTACAACAATTTGGATTATCAATAATTTGATAAATAAAAAACAAAAAGAAGCATGTCCGCCGATTGGAAAATAAAGAAGATGTAAACCAATATGAAAATAAAAAAGAATTCTTTGAGTGCATGTCCGCGCATAGGAAAAATAAAAAAGAAGCATGTCCACCAACACAAAAATAAAATGAATTCAAAAGAAGCATGTCTGCCAAAAAATATAAAAAGTATTCTTTTAGTACATATCAGCCGATAGAAAAAGCATGTTCGATAGAAAAAAAAAAACCTATACTTAAATTCACGACAATTTAGATTATTATGGATTAAATCCTCAATAATTTGATAAATAATTAAGGATAGAATTATTACAATTTGAAAGTTATAACATTTATTTTACAGTAATAAGTAGTTTTTTTTAAATACAAAAAGAAATAGTTAAAAAATTGTAGTTAATAGAAAAATAAATAAATAAAATTTAGTGCATATCCGCCGATAAAAAAAAACACGTCCGCCAATAAAAAAATTCAAAAGAAGAATGTCCGCCAATAGGAAAATAAAAAAAAAAGTTCTTTTAGTGCATGTCCGTCGATAGGAAAAGTATATCAGTCGATTGAAAAATTAAAAAGAATTCTATTATTGCATGTCCATCGATAGAAAAATATAAAAAGAATTCTATTGGTGCATGATAATTCTTATATTCATGTAATGTCCAATTCCAAATTGGATATATTGATTAAAAAAATAGATAAATTTCAAATCTGATATATTGATAAAAAAAAAACAATAAAAATAGATAATTAAAATTGTTGCATAAAATTATCAATAGTCCAAAATTAAATATGGCGGACACCACTGAAATTTATCAGCGGACATGAAACATGTAGGATTTTTTTTATTCAATTGTTGTGATAATAAATAAATAAATAAATATATATATATATATATATATATATATATATATATATATATATATATATATATATATATATATGATGTAAATAAAAAAAATTGTGAATGAGTTTTATTCTTCTTTTTTTTTTTAACAGCGGACACCCTAATTAAGATAATTCAATTTTTTTTGTAAATAAGAGGGACATGTGTGGACATGAAATTTTATTTATTTATTTAATTGTGAACAAATATATTATCTTAATTATAAGTACATGGATAATATATATATATATATATATATATATATATATATATATATATATATATATATATATATATATATATATATATATATATATATATATAATCTTAATTATCAAATTCTATACTATTCAAATAAAAGTATTCAGCAGAGATGGGATATCAAATATATATACATAGATTATTTCATACGCCAGTGGACATGATTTGTATTTTCTACATGCACATTATCTTTTGAAAAGATAATGAATTCTATAAGATTTTAATAGCGAAGAAATGTCTGTGTATGTGAAAGGTCAGTTAATGAATTCTTAACTGTACAAACTCAGTGAAAAACTTCTTACTTTGAATTCTTAATTTTTTATTTATAATTTAAAAATAATTTAAAACATAAATTAAAAAGAAAATAAATAGCACAAACATAAGAATTTATAAAATTAAAATTAATTATTACAAGTATAGATAAAATGTGATTTCCAATAAAGTAATTATAATTAAAATAATATATGAGTCTTTCATACCTGCAACTTGGGCTGATTTGTACTCATTTGAATCATGTATGAAACTAGATAAGAAGGAAGGGTAAGTCTTGTGTGAGACCGTCTCACGTGACTATTTTTTACTTTTTAAAATAGTTATCACTTTCGTTTGTTCATGAAATAACATTATCATTATTCATTAATTTATTATCACATTCAATAAAAGTTATCACTTTCTGACCATCTCACGTAAGCCCTTATGTGAGACGATCTCACTCAAGTCTTTGCCAAAAAAGAATTATAGAATTTGTTTTACATTAAAGGAAATTAAAGGAGTAAATAGTGTCCTTTATCGGAAGTGAGAGATACAAAGAAAGAAAAGAAATGCGGTTATATATACTCCATCTGTCCCACCCAAAGAGTCCATTTTTCCATTTTGGGCGTCTCACCCAAAGAGTCTACTTTCCTTTTTTTACACATGAGACTCACACACACCCACTAATGCAATAAAAATATGGAGCTCACACTCTCACTTATACAAATACCCCTACATATTAAATAATAATACTTCTTAATTCACGTGAAAAACAAAAACAACCCTTTAGCTGGAATGGAGAGAGAGTATTAATCTTGTTCCGCATGTCTTCAAGCCATATATCATATATGACAGATAAAAAAAGAAAATTGGGGTTTTTCTTCTCTATTTCTTAAGAATTGCCAATAAAACCAAAATTTGTTCACTCCAAGACCCAATGAAATCATAATGTGATGGAGCCTTTTATAAATTGGCCCTTATACAAAACTTTATCATGTTAATAAAATACAACAATGACTAGGGTGGAAGGGGAACCAATTTTGAAATGTACAACCTCCTTCCTTCATTTTAAGTTTGTGTTTTGATATTTTGATAAAGGACCAAAAATTAATTAAGGGTAGGGATTAAAGGGGATATCAATCGATTGCTACCCCTAGTTGTACCCTAATCACTCATAAAATACATGAAATATTGGAGGTTCAAAATGTCTAAATGCTCGAAGTTATATGTATATGCCGAATTGTATGTGTACACGTACCACCAAAATTACAATTTCACTCTTTTTTAGAGTTTATCATTTCTTAAAAAAAATATTTTTTTTCTGCAAAACACTCCATATTACTCAAACTGTTCAATCAATTTTCTCCTCTCATACTTTCCAATATTTTAATTATTAAAACATCACTTTTCACAATTTAATTCACATCATTGAATGCATTCTTTTCAAAATCTTAATATTACTCTACAAAGTTACCATTTAACTATTCATTATAAAATTATTATTTTACTATTCACAATTAAAAAATAAGTTAAGCTCATACCAAATTCACCTTAAGAATTTCATTATCATTCCTTTCAAAATTATACAGATCAATTTCGAATTTATGATCTAAAGTCCGAATACCCATGTATAAAATACCCCCTCAAAGAAATATTGTTAATTATGATCAAACTACAAACTATTACATCAATTAGTTAAGGCTTAACATGTAAATATGATTATTTTGCCTGTATTGAGAAATCTTACATGCAGGATCATGTTTCTTGATACAAGAACTGAAGTAATATCCTACTGCACCAGAAAAAGTAATACTCTCTGGGGAAAAATAAAAAATTAAAAATACTCCCCCCGTCCCGGTCAACAGTATCATTTGCTTTTTGCACGTAGATTAAAGAGTATTATTATTTTTTGTAAAATGGGTAAGTGTATTAGAGAGATGTGATGAGTGATGGTGGGTCATTGATGGACCCTTTTTACTAAAAGAGAAAAATGGTGCAATTTAGACGAGACGTCCAATATTGAAAAAAAAAATGTTATTTGCGCGGGACGAAGGGAGTAAATGACAAAGGTATCAGATAATTTTTTTTTTAAAAGTGTCGACTTAATTAAAATACTAAAATCGTATGAAAAACCAGAGTAACATAAATAAATAATATATATATATATATATATATATATATATATATATATATATATATATATAAATGTCTAAATTTTATATACAGGGGCGATCCCAAGCAAATAGAAGCATTTCCTCATGACAATAGCTGTTGCCTCGCACAATAAGTCTACTTGTTTCCTCATCCGACCCCACTACCTGCGCATATATTATGTCAGCAAGTCTAACTCTCTACCTTAATTAATTATCTACTTATTACATTATTAAAATAGTACTCTCTCCATCCACATTTACCTTCACACTTGCTATTTCTATTCATATTTTTGTCCGTCTACGACCCCCCATCAAAGGAAATGATACCCAACAGAACAACCTTAAGTTGTCATCTTCGTCCAACACTTGTAACAAAATTTTGCAATTTACTATTATCAAAAAATATTAAATTATCCCTAAAATAAGTTAAACAGCAATCTTTCATAATATTGTGCAAGTCAAAGTATGAAGTTGAGTTGTGGCGCCGGAGGGAGTATGTTAATGGGAGTATATGTCATACCTGGCAATTGGTATAGAATCTTGTAAAGTGTTCACACAAACTGTAAACATATTCACACAGCACATTTGGCAACAGTTGGCACATGCATTTTCAACATTCTGATAAGGTAAGACAACAACAAAATAAGATAGAAATACAAATATCCAAAGTATTTATTACAAAGGGAGAGTGAATTGAAGATATACCTCAGCAAATCGGAGCAAGTGAAGTCCCAAGGCCCGTTCATCCGGATGACCAAACTCCACCTTACCAATCTGTAGCATATAACATCAATTCTGTAGCATATAACATCAATTCATATGCACTGCACTGAAAATTAACTGATATCGCAATGAAATTATTAACCAGAGAGAATGATCGCACACGTTCTTTAGCAATTCAACATCTTTACCCGATCTCTGGATGATCGAGCATATGCGAGCATGCGCATATTGCAGATATACAGCAGTATTTCCCTGCTCAAAATGCAGTAATCAACAAAGAGTAAATGAACTTTTTGACAGCATTAATCTTATGGCTATTTAGTTAAAATTAGAATGATGAAAACAACCAGAATGTTTCAAGAACCTGCTGATACTGCTCAGAGATAAAGTGCTAAAAACCTTTGCATGTGAGAAAATAAATGAAACATGAGAAACATTTTTTGTCTGAAAGTAACTGATAAAAAAATCCAGCCACCTTGTCACTAAGCATCTGATCAAAATTGAAATTATAATTGGTTGTTCTGTTATTCTTCAAGTCGGCATATATGTGGAAAAAAGGGGATTATTAGTTAATAGAGTAAGAGAGAAATGAAGAATAAGTATAACATAACCTTAATAGCATAAATGGAAGCACAACATTTACTAGAAATTCAACTGTGCAAATAGTGTCTTCATAAAAATCAACAGGTTAAAGCAAAGGGATGAAACGGCATTTTTTCTCAAATGAGTCATACCCCTCCTAAATGGGTGCAATGCAACTTATTTTCCACGTCTGTCATACCAAATATCAATGTCATTCCTTTAAATTAGCATGCACCACATGAGTTCTCCTAAAGTTGAGTATATTTTCTCCCTTAAGACATACAAAAAGAAAGAACTTACTTGATAGCTCCATACCCTAGTGCCTCAGCAGTTCTATCAAGATAATCTGCTGTCCACTCTTCAGCCTTACCTACACCAAACAATTACATTTTATTATGTTAGAAATTTGATTAGCTATAACATCCATAGTAAATAATACGAAATATGGCTGTTCGGCATAGATAAAAGATATCCTGCAACCACTTTTGGCTGTTAGATATTTTTCAACTAGCTACAAACTACCAAATTATTACCTCTTTTAACTAGAGCCTCCATGCATCGACTTTTGGCTTCATCAAGTAATTCAACCAATTTGACAGTCTCAGTACTGCGAGTTCGAAATCGCTTTCCATCTTCTCCCAAAACAAGCCCAAACCCAACATGTATAGGTTTTGGATATTTACTTTTATGTTGTGGTAACCAACCTGCTTTCTTGGCGACCTGGAATTAGTTAAGCAAAGTACATATCAGATGACATGACAAAGAAATAAGAGAACATAATGTTTATGCTGCCTTTTGTACATATATAACACATCTTACAGCAAAGATCATTTCGAAATGCTCTCGTTTTCAACATCAGTAACATATATAATCCATTTCGCCTTCTCCTCATTAAGTCTATACCTACATATACCACAAATTATTTGAAGAAAAGAATTGCTGATTTTTTCCACAATGACAACAAAGCATGAAGAAATTATTTGAATATAAGAACAAAAAAAATTAAGTCCACGGATCTAACAGCAAATCATATACCCAACAAATCTAATTAAGTTTATAGACGGTGAGAAAATACCATCTGCACCAACCATCCACTAATGATATACAAATCAGACAAATTATTAAAAGCCATGATGACAGACTTCAGCAAGGTACATTATTTTCTAGTCATCCAACAAAACAATAATTATATTCACATATTACCTGTATAAGTCATAATTAATATTTAAGCTTAGAAACTACCATAAAGCAGCAAGATCCGTTGAAGAATAGTTGTAGCCACCATCCCTCTTTACAACAATAAGCGGTACTTTTTTTCCCTTCAATGAAAATTACACGTGCCCCTTCGTTCTCCTCGATCAATCCCCTTTCGTTCAGCAACTTCAAAGCTTGTGGAATATAAGAATTGTAAAAGCTTTCTCCCTGGAAAGAAAATCTTTTACAAAATGCAGCAGGAAAATAACTGAGGCATGAATGAATCAGTCAGATCATCAACCTTCAGAAGTCCATGGAAATGTATTTCTAAAGCTTACTCTAATTTCTAGTATATAATTGGCATAAATGTCATGCTTTGGGAGGATTTTTGGGTGGGAAAATGATCCACTTGCTCTGTATCCTTCTTGGATGAGTAAACTTAATTTTGTTCAAATTCATGAAAGTGAACTCCATCCCAAACAACCCCATGTTGACTTATTAACTTCATTAGATTGTGAAATTTTTGACATACATACGATATAACATTTTAGGACTTCATTCGTAGGTTGCTTGTTAGTTGTTACTGCGAATACCATGTCTAAAAAAAACTCCTCAGTTATGGATTTATTTGGAAATTTAAGGTAGTTTTAGTGGCAGTTATTTGAAACTGAAACTTAATAATATGCTAGTTTAATTTTGGTACTTTGTCATCATGGTGCTGTGCTTGTGATTATACTGAAAATTTTTGCCTCACTAGAAGAAATGGCAAGCTTAAAGAAGTGAGAAACTACCTTTTCCTCTAGATGAACTCCAAGTCGCTTATACACCATTTCGTACTCCCTTCGGCTTATTTCACAAATTTGCATCCATGCATTCCTATACTTCTCTTCCCCACTCTATAACACAGCAAGCATATGATGATCATGAATATAGCAGGCGGAATTGAATCACACAAATGAGCTAGTCAAATTTAATCATATAAATAATTTTATTATGAACCTATACAAGAAAATGGGCATCTCTATAGAAGCTTTAACGTAAGCAAAAGTAATATTGAACACCTCCCATTGTTGTTCACCTGAAGACTAACTACTGCCCTTTCGGCTTTCTTCTTGAATATACGATCAGTGTCAAATCTCTGCTTGGAGGCCTTGTAAAATGCCTGGAATGGAAAGTTCCAAATCAAACTCAACATGAACGGATTGCAACAAAATGCAGCACATAAATCTTCAATCATTAAAAGTTAACATATACACAGAACATGTAAGAGGGCAAAATTTTTCTGGAAGCAAGACTCCATTAGAACATACATGTTATATGCTTGAAGTCTAATATTTGTGTTGTGAAAAATTGCAAGTAGAATTTGTATTCTTAAATATTTGTAATGAAAAATTACAATGCTTAATAAGGGAGCTCTTATGAAATGTAATTTATACTTTCAACAATAACTGCTAAAAATGACTATGCAAAGGCACCAATCATCAATAAAGAATTTAGTTTGCAATATTTAATAAATTAATATGTACTAGAACCGCGCTCCACTCCATTGAAAAAGAAAAATACCAACATAAACACCAACAAGAATTGAATAGTGTGTAAGTTGTCTCCTCACCTCGAGATCTCCAATGGGTTGGTCAATCGTAACATCCATAGAAGGATACTTCTCAATGAAAAATTCGATTAGCATCCCAAACTACAGAAGATACAATATATCATCAGGAGTCATGCTTACAATTGATGAGAAAGCAATTTTATTTTATAATGACAGAGTTAGTCTAAGAAATTTCTTAGATTAGCAAGTGTATGTAATAAATAAAAAGATCAGATAATGTCAAAATGAACTAAAAAGGGGCCATTAGGTGCAGCCCATAGGAATCAGAGAAAAACAATTTCCCAACTAATCCAAACACCAAAACAAACTCATTATAGAATTCTCAAAATGGTCATTCTACCTGGGTGCCCCAATCACCAATGTGATTCCTGCGAAGAACATTAATGTTAGCATACTCCAACATCCTGGCCAAAGTGTCACCAATAATTGTTGATCTTAAATGACCAACGCGCATTTCCTTTGCCATGTTTGGTGAGGAAAAGTCTACCACAGCTGTTTTAATAGGGACATGTAGTCCCCAAGTTTCGATCCCATGGACAAGCATCTCATGAATACTCTGCACAACAAAAGGAAAACATCGCTTAAGAATGCATAAATATGAAGCGCCTCAAAACATACAGAGTAGAGATGCTTAAATATGCATAGTTCAAGTACCTTCTCCATCCAATGATTTGATAATCTAATGTTTAAAAAGCCAATCCGAGCAATACTACAGTGCTCTATCATTTTTGAAGGAGGAAGATTTCCAATGATGACCTTAAAAAAATTAGACATTCCAATCTCAATAGCAATTCTAAAGAGAAACCCAAACAACTAAGACGGTAAAATAACAATGTGAAAGCTGAATATACCTCTCCAATAGATTATATATCTTTACCTTTTCCTTTAACTTTCGACAATAAGCCCATGACATTATTACTGCCTCAATCAAACAATTCACCATCAGCAGTCAGAAGCATAGTTGGTCTTACACATTTTTTATGCCAAAAGTTACAAGATTCTAAAGTAACAATCAGAACATATCAACAAACATGAAGAACAATAAGGAAATTCAGGAATCCTACCATTGATAATCACCAAAAGTAGGTTCTTGGCAGGCAGCAATAGCAGGATATACATTTAGCCCATGAGGAACCGTTCTTCTTAGCGCCTCCTCGAAGAGCTTTGATATTTGGTGCTTAAGACTTGCTGCATCATGAACATTTGTGAAGCACAAAATTAGCAAGTTGAAATACACTTTATCTTTACCCAGCAAGTAGTTAATTTAATCAAAGTCATGATATGCAAATAGAGATCTATAACCGCTTTTGGACTCACAGGTGCCATTATTGTTGTTAAGTATTTCTATATTTCCCTCTCATGCGCTATCTTCACAACAAAAAATAAACAATAGATTAAATTAAAGTAACAACATGAAATCATTTACACGTACTATGTGTCTATATATATTTATTGGCTAAGCTTTATCAACAAATTAGGATTTCCATCATATACACAAACTCAAACTCTTCCTCGATTATATTTGACAACTAAAATTCCACTTTCAATAGCAATAAAAATTCTATTTTTCGTTTGCCCAAAAAATCACAACAAATAAATACACAAGTATAATTCTTCCTTCTTCAAACTAGTAATAGGTTCAACTCCAAAACAACAGCAACAGAATAAACTCCAACTTAATTTCAATAACCAAAAGAAATTAAAACCTGAGAATTGTAACAGCCGCTTACTTCACCAATCCCGCTAACATATTATTGTGTGAGAACGATGGTGAGGTGAAAGAAAGTTGATGGCTTATGGATGGATATAATGTCAGTAGATCAGCCTCATCAATCTTATTATAATTAAAATTCATGCGATCAGCCACATCAATAGTTAATTAATCCTAAAATCTGCGTATAAGTGGATGGATTTTGGGATGGTCCTATGCTTTGAAATACTAATAAATATGGACTTAAAAATGAATTCTAGGAACAGCTCCTACATTTGATTATACCACGTACTGAATATCCTAACTTCACCATTATTGTTAACAGTTAAAAATAAAACATAAAATCTGGGCTAGCTTTATGAATTTCCTGCAATAATATCTAAATTTGACCAACCAAAGGAATAAATGGCCAACCATCGTGCAATTTACTTTAAATAAAGATGAAAAATAGCAAGAGATAGAAAACAAGTATCAGATACATACATCATTGTTTCAATTTCTTGAGCGACATCAGAACCAAGAAACGATAAACCCAACCATACGCAGACAATTTAAATAGGCTATACAGAGTAATTAGGCGCAACATGTGCACTCCAAATCATGTGAAATTGTGGAAAATCAAATTAAGTTTCTATCTAAAAGGTGTTGATGAGCATAAATCAGTACACAACTACCTTCGACTGTGAGAGTACGTCGTCGAGTCTTACTGCGTGGAAAATATTATATTTTGGAAAACACGAATGCATAATCCCACAATTAGATATATTTTTCATTTTTATCGGTAACAAAACAAAGTACTATATTTCTATTTTTTTTTAAATGAAATCAAAAAATATTATTATATCCACATGACCAATATACCATACTAATATAATTATTCGTTACACATCGAAATATTAAACAATATTATTTCTCACTTCACTACACATTAAAATATTATACGTGCAAAAATCAATGCAGAACATAGGGAGTATATTATTAAACGAAAATTTTTTATACGACATTTTCAAGGATACTTAATTCTTTATTAATGGTTATTAATTCGTTGTTATCAATTAAAGTTTAAATATATAATTATAGGGGACGGCTATTTGTACCTACCTAAAAATATATCAATTAAATTATTCAAACATAATTACCCTTATAAATCTTTTATTTGTTCGGTTGCAACAACCGAATAGAACATAATCAAAATTTTCTATTTTATTTGTTCGGCTGCAAAAACTGAACAAAATTGTTATCACGTGGCCTCATGCTCCAATTACAACTCCGGTACTGCCTCAGCCTTCCTGCCACGACTTTGGCAACCTTCCGACTCCAGCCAGACCGTCGCAGCTCAGCCGCGCACCACCTCAAAGCCTTCTGCTTCTGTCTTCCAAGTTTAATGAACTGATGGAAATGAACATGGCGGTGGAGACTCCGTCCATTCTACTGAAAAACACGATTCCTGAGGATGTGAAAACGCAAATTTGACGATTTTAGTGGCTACGATATATTTTTGGGGATTTCATGAATCAACGTATGCCCCACTTTTCTTAATTATTCTGATTCTATTCGGTTGTAACAACCGAACAGATAAAAGAGATGATTCTGATTCTCTTCGGTTGCAACCGAACAGATAAAATAGAGAACTTTGATTATATACTCCCTCTGTCCCGTCCTTATGGTTATGTTTGCTTTTGCACGTGGATTAATGAATATAGTATTTTAATGTGTACTGAAGTGAGAGAAATAATAATTTAATGTAAAGTGGGTAGGTGTATTAGTGGGATGTGTGTGTTCATGGAGAGAGAAGTAATTAATTTGTGTGGGTCTCATATGCTAAAAAGGAAAATGTAACCATTAGGATGTGACGCCCAAAATAGAAATATGTAACCATTAGAATGAGACGGAGGGAGTATGTTATGTTGTAAGCGAACAAATATAAAATTTATAAGGATAATTATATCTGATTAATTTAATTGATAATATTTTTGGGGTACATATAGTAATTTCGAGGATGTAAATAACAACACATAATTATATGTTAGCTTAAAATTGGAACACACCTTGGCATTGTCATGCTATATTGCTCCTACTTCTATGGTTTGTTTGGGTAATAGAGTTAAAGAGTTTGACTTGTGAATCATTATAATTAGGGTTAATTGCAAAAAAAATCACGAACTTTACTTCTATTGCAAATTAATCTTAACTTTTGAGAAATTGCAAAAAAAAAAAAATCACAACTTTTAAGTATTGTTGCAAAAAAAACCCAATTTTTTTTGCAACAATACTTAAAAGTGTGGTTTTTTTTTTCAATTTCTCAAAAATGAGGATTAATTTGCAATAGGAGCAAAGTTCGTTGTTTTTTTTTTTTGCCTTATAATTATAATGAATATTCGAATTTTACTCTTTTATTATATAAAAAATTATTATTTAAAGTAATAAACTAAGTATTACATTAATTTCAAACCTTAAAAATATACTCCCACCATCCAGGCGTAAGAGGGTCATTTGCTTTTTGCACTTAGATTAAGGAGTATTATTATTTAATGTATAGTAGGTAGTTGTATTAGTGGAAGTGTGGGTCCAATATTTTAATTGTATTAGAGGGGTGTGTGGGTCCCATGTGTGTAAAAAAAGAAATGAGACTCTTTGGGTGGGACGACCAAAATAGAAAAATGGCTCTCTTAAGCTGGGACGAAAGGAGTACATTTTAATTATAAATTACTCTCACTTAACACGCATAATATATTTTTATAATTTATTTATTATTTAAAAGTTTTAAATTAACCTCATATTTTCTATATGAACTTGAAGAAAGTGCTCGATTTTCTAGAAGAAGTTTAACAAAGTAATCTTCTTTGCAAATCCAACGTCAAGACCTAAATCGATTTTTTGTGAATCTTAAAAAATGCAACTCCCTGCGTCCTGCCCAAAGGGTTGTTTTTGCTTTTTGGCACGTGGATTAAGGAGTATTATTATTTAATGTGTAGTGGGGAGTTGTATTAGAGGAAGTGTGAACCCCAAATTTTAATTGTATTTGAAGGTGTGTGTGGGTCCCATGTGTGTAAAAAATGAAAGAGAACCCTTTGGTGGGACGACTAAAATGGCAAAAAGAAACTCTTTGAGTGGGACGGAGGGAGTATATCGAAATAAAATTTTTATAGTAACTCAAATCCATTCTTTAGAGGCATTTGTAAAAACTTTTATTCTTTTTAGAGAATCAAATATTACTCTCCCGTCTCGCCCAAAGGGTTGTTTTTACTTTTTGGCACGTGAATTAATGAATATTATTATTTAATGTGTAGTGGGTAGTTGTATTAGTAGGAGTGTGGGCTCCATATTTTAATTGTATTAGAGGGAGTGTGTGGGTCTAATGTGTGTAAAAAAATAAAGGGAACCCTTTGGGTAGGACGACCAAAATGCCAAAAAGAAACCTTTGGGTGGGACGGAGTTTTATTTTACAAATCATATATGCTTGGAATAATGATTGAAACCTATAAGATATATATAGGTGGGTTGAGAGTGAAAATTATAGTTTTTTTTTCTATCTATATATTTAATTTAATTTGATGCTATAAAATTATTTATTATAATATTTAATAGATTGCAATTAATGATAAAAATAATATGTATATTTCATAAAAAATTCATTTTTAATATATTAGAGGAAAGTTTAGTTTTAATGAGTTCTCGTCATCATCAGAATTAATCTCAATTTTAATAATTATTAATTAAAATTTAGTGATAAATACATCAATTTTCAATAATTACTAATAAAAATTTAGCGCCTAAAAACATCAAGACAAAGAGTTGAGTGAGATCATCTTATGAAGTCATTTTACGAGGTGGATAAAAAGTGAATACTTTAAAAAACGATACTCAATTAATGAAGTGATAATAATGCTTTGAATTATTTCACGAATATTTTGTAATATAAATAAAAAGTGATATCATTTAAAAGAAAAGTGATAATATTTTTAAAAAAATATATAACCAATTAGAAAAGTATAAAATGATTTTCAAAAGCTGCCCCAAACTTCAAATTCATTAATTTAAAATTATAAACTTATAAATCCATTTTATTTAATATTGTATTCAACATGTTATATGAAATAGAGAAAGGAATATTAATTCCCCTATAATCCCTCTTAATCAAACATAACAAGTACTCCATAATTATAGTTAAAGTAACATATATCAATTTAAAATTCAAACCAATCTAGATACAAAGTTCTAGCTAGTTATATATATATTGTTTTGCTTGTCCATTGCATCCAGACTAAGTAAGATTATATATCACAAATTTCTGTCATATGCTGTTCAAATCGATCATTCGAAAGATACAACGGCCTTTGGCTGCAAACAATTAAACGAAAATGTTACGTACAGTGTAGATCAAAGAAAAAACATTGAAAGAAAATAAATAAATAAATAAAATACTAGTACTTCAACGTGTGGAAAATTCTCAGAAAAAATATCATTTTTAAAATTAATTCTCAATTCAAAACATAGAATAAAAGTATGAATTCATGTGATTACAAAAAATATACTCTCATCCTTTATAGTTTTGCAAGCGTATGTGATTCCGTGAATTAAGAAAAATTATTTTTTATGTGTATATAATGTAAAAAAAAATAAATAAATAGGAATTGCTTGGTAATTAAGAGGTACTAAGAATGAGAGATTGATTCTCATTCCTCATTATTTAGAGTGTTGTAATGAGAATTTAAATCTCTCAATCATTTCCGTTGATTCAACAAATACTCTTACTTCTTCAATCAACTTCATTTGCATAACTATTTCTTCATTAATAATTCTCATTATTATTCACATTCAGATGTTTGAACCAAGCGGAATTATGTGTTTTTGGTAGCGATGACATTTCATAAGTGTATTGAAAAATTATTTATATCAAGTATTTTTTATGTTCAGAAGTGTATTGTTAAAAATAAAAAAATTAAAAAAGAAATTATGAAGCATGTAAATGAATGTGTAGAGGTGGTAGAGTTGAAATAGTTAGAACTTACAAGGATTTTTGTGAACAAGAGTGCCAAATTGTTGGATACAAGTGTGGTGGCTGAGGAAGTAGAGGTTAAGCACGTAGGAGGCCCGCATTTTATGGTCTTTTCCCTTGAAGTAGCAAGAACCGCCAGGCTGTAGTGCCCCACAATTCAGCCCAAAACGAGCATCTCCACAAGTTCTTGCAACGAAGGTTTTCAGCGCATCACTGGATACCCCGCTGCGCGCCACACACCATACAGCCGACTGACAAAGATTTAAGTGAGATCGTCTCATGTGAAAATTTTTGTGTAATTGGTGAAAAATAAGGATGATGCTGTGAATAATAATTTATAGTGTTGATAGCTTATCTTAGCAAGGTATAAGCAAGATTAATGATGGTTGGATCAATACTAAACTATACTAAGAACAAACGCAACAAACACAAAAAATCAAGGAGAGATGGGATCCGACCAAAGGCTTTCTTTGTTTTTATTATCAATCTCAAGAACAACACTCATGAATTCCAATTCCTCCTCCCCCTACAAGTATATTGTCAAGTATAAAAATGAGTCACCTCCTCTCTCCTAAGAGAGAAGCTTTTTATATCTACACCAACCCTAATTGTGAACCAATCAAAAGCTACCACCTGGCTGAAGACAAATTGTCTTTAATGGTGGTACTGTTAATGGTGAGGAATACTATTTATCTTTGTGGTATTGTATTAGTTTTATGAGCATAATGGTAATACCCGTTTAGTATTATTAATGAAATTTTACTTTATAAAAAAAAAAAGAAAAAAATGAATGAGGAACACAAAAGTTTCATATGGAACTGGCTCTAAACAATGCACTCCCATATTTTTATATTGATTGCATACATTTTATTTACCTCTTACACGTATTACTACTATCGCGCATATATACCCCCAACTTCTTTTATATTGATTGCATACACTATTTACCTATTACATACGCATATTACTACTGCTTGTTCGGTTTGTCAAGAATAAAAGAAGGGGTTTTCTTTTATTTCTTTGTCCCACATCGGATGAAGAGTAAAAGGAGAGAGATCCTTTGTGCTATATAAGGAAGCCCTGTATGTCATGTGCATCAATCAAGTACACTTTAATCTTTGTATTTGATTCTAGTTAAAATTCCTTTTTTGATTTTCGGTTGTAAGAATGGGGAGAAAGGTGTGAATTAGTCAAATATTTATAAGAGTGTAGGGATTGAGGTCGGAAGAGAGAAATTTGACAATACAAAATCCCCATACAAAGAAGTAATAAAATCTCCAAGCCCATTTCCTAAATAATGACATGTTGAACTTTTTTAAATTTCTAATTCCTAGACCTCCATTTTCTTTTTTTTTTTTACAAATATTTGATATTTATATTTGACAGTTTGAATAAGATTTTTCTTTAAAAAAATTAAGAATATAAGTCTTACGATATTTAATATTAAATGGTATAACTATTTGACTCCGTTGCACGATAAGTTTTATCAAACATATAAACGAGGACAAATGCTAGTGATTGATAAGTTTTATCAAACATATAAACGAGGACAAATGCTAGTGATTTAAATTTGTGAATTTTCTTTTCAAAATCAAAACTTAGAGGGATATTAATAATTAGAATTAAAAAAGTAAATCGATATTAATATGATTACTTGAGCGCTCCTCGGAGGTGGAGCTGGTGGACCTTGTGAAGGAGGGGGTCGCCTTTGTGAAGATGGTTTATTTCCTGCGAAGACTCCAGTGTACACAAATAATAACAGGAACAATACTACTATACTTAACCGATCCATATACATTGATTTTTTTTATGCACGGGTATCAGATCCGTAGAATCGACTTATTAATTTTATTTAACACAACATAATGATGGATATATATACATGGATATATATACTACTCCGAGAGGGAAAGAGGAAGTGGGTGTAGGAGTGGGGTGAATTGATGGTTTGGGTTATTAAGATAAGAAGAAGTTTATTGACTAGCAGTATAGATCGAATCTACTTAATTTCAATTGGCACAAAATAAAACTGATTGTTAATGTTAGTCGTGTTCAAATTTAAGAGATGTCGTCATTCACTATGAAAATATTATAATCTTAAATCTCCGTATAAAAAGCAAACATATGCGTAGTTTTAGAACAGGATGGAGGGAATATTACTTTACATTAAGAATGTTATTACTTTTCTTAAAAAATATTGTTAAATTTTATTTTGACGATAAATTATTTATAAATAATTTACCATTATCATTTTTCATCAATTGAGTATAATTTTTTTTTTTTAAATTAAAATGATATCAATTCTTATCTATTTCATAAAAGTCATTCCGTGATTCTGTCTCACCCAAGACTTTGCCTAAATTAAATTATTTCCGGAGCATGGACGTTATGACGAAACTGATTTTATTTTTGTTGATTAATTATCACCTTTTAAGTGAAGATATTAATCTCTTAAGTTTTCACTTTTTTTTATTTTTATTTTAATCCAATCCACAAAAGAATTTATCTCCTAAAAAAAATTGAAAGTATCAACACAACTAACTTACCTCATTACTTTATTTTTTTTTAAATTACCTCCGCCTAATCCATCTAACATATTTTATCATTTATTTATTATTGAAAAAATATTATAATACCTTCATTATGTTTTTCTTAATCTATGTGCAATGCTCAGTCAAATGTAAAAAAACTTTAAAAATACGGATGAAATATTAATTTTCATTAAAAATGATATCACTGTTCATTTATACTAAAATTGTTCATAAAGTTCAATGAACAATTATCGCTTACAATCTATTAGATATTATTTTTTATTAAAATATTATCATTCGTTTCACGAAACAATCTCAAACAAGGTTTGCTTTCTTTTTAATATAAACAATTAGGCTATGTTTGATTTTTATTTTTATTTTTTTTAGGTTTAGATTAAGTATAAACCTAATACCCCTATTAACTCTTACTTACTTCATACAATATGTTATCTCTTCTAAATTAATATATATTAGTATAATTCTCACGTGCAAAGCGGATAATCATATTTTGTTATTTATATATTATTTTTAATTTATATTTTTTAAGTAGAATCAATCACATTGAAAGTATGATTTTTTTTGTTGGTAAAAGAATATTTATATAGAGATTCTATTATTCATAACTTAAAGTAATTAGATGCATAAAACTTTAATTGAATAATATAATTTATTATACTAGTTAAATTAATAAGAATAATTTAACAATAACTATACACCATTTAAATAATAATAGTAATTAAATAAAACAACTTTTTTAAAAAAAATCTACTTTTGTTATTTTAAGTTACAGTAACTTGTAATTTTGTACTTAAAAATCTTTAATTACCAATTTTTTTATATATAGTTATAACTAAAACTAATGATTTATATGAAAAGAAAATGGAAAATTAAGGCCCAATTATCACTTAACCAATTATTTTTTAAAAAGATCTAAAAATTCTAATATTGTTATCCTTTCAAATTAAATTAATGATTTATATGAAAAGAGAAAGAAAATTAAAGGACTAACTAATTAAAGTAAAGTAAATGATATAATGATATAATAAAATAGAGGTACTTGAGAAGGTATATATAAAATGGATTGTGAGATGTGTGGACTCATTTATGGTTATTATATAAGTATGTTTATTGATAAATAAAGTATGTTTGTATAGTCATATGAGTTATACATTAGAAAAATATACTAATGAAGTATAATTTACTTATATAATAATCATATAATTAATTTTATTAATATATAGAGTATTCATTATCATTAGACTCAAACTTCTCGTTATTAGGTTGAAAAACACTTTAATTGAGTAATCTAATTTATTACACTAATCAAAGAAATGAGAATAATTTAAAAATTATCATTCACCATCTTAAATCATAATAAAAAAATAAAATAAAATATCAATTTTTTTTATCGATGCAAGACTTATTGATCATGATTGTTTTTTTAGTTTTTAATCTAATTTATTAAGTATAGTAATTTATATTTGGACCACTTTGATTACCAATTTTTTTATATATAGTTGAAACTAAAATATTGATTTATACGAAAATAAAAGAAAAAAATTAATTAATTACCGGTTAACATTTTAAAGACTTAAAACTTCTAGAAATATATATTATTACAAATACAAAAAATAATTTGAATACACGCATTCATTGATTCACATGATTTACTGATTTAGAATTACAGTAAAGGACACCTTGCACCCAATCATAATTTAATATAAAATTATCGGGTTTTATAATATCGAATATTCGAATGTATTTCATCATACATAGTTATTTAAAATTAGTTAATGCATTAGTAATACGCAATCATGATATTATTAATTGGATAAAATATTTTTAAATTGATATTTTAAGACAATCTAAAAGTAAAATAAAATAACTTATATGATACTTAGATTATTTGAAATATTTTTTTAATATTATTTAAAAATGTTGTGAGACAATTTATTTGAAAATGAAAGTAAAATTGAAAAATTAAAATAACATCATATTTTTAAACATATATGTAAAAATTATATATTTTATTCTAATAAATAAATTAATAAATCAGGCCAAACAATAACTAATAAATAAATAATCAGGTCAAACAATAACAAATAAATAAATAAATAACCGGGCCAATGGAAAAATTGGACCTACAATGAATTAAAAAAAAAAATTCAACCAATTACATTTTGAAATTCTATACAAGCAAACAAAATAATAAAAAATAATTAACACCTAGTAATTAGTAAACTAATCGAATTTTACCACCTCGCAAATTTTGAGAAGTAATAAATGCTGAAATGATAAGAAAATGACACCTCACACTTTGCAACATTTAAATTAGAAAAGTTATTTTGTTTTAATATATAGAAAAATTTTTCTTTCTATATTCCCTTTCATCAATTCTCTCACTTTAATAAATATTCTATATGTCCTAACTCCAACTTCACACTTTTCATTTTAATTCGTTCCAATTTTAACACACTTTTATAAAAGGAAAATGTACATAACTAATATCCCTCTAACATACTTTAATTTTAAAATTTTCATCACATTTTTTAACACACATAACATACTTTATCATTTATTTATTAACCAAAAATATCAAACTACCCCCAAAAATTACTCAAATAGTGATTTTTTTAATTTGCGTGTGTACAGTAAATATGAAGAAAATAGGATGGAGGGGTACTTAATTTGACATAATTTAAAATTTAAATGTATCCTATCAGAATTCAAAACAAACATTATTCATAATTTATTAAAGGGCCGTTCTAAATGCACACCTCATTCTATTAAATACACAACCCTTAATTATATAATTAAATTATACTTCCTCCGTCCGCTTCTAAGGTTTTCATTTTTTTATTTTTGACGTCCGATTCAAAGGTATCTATTTCCACTTTTTTTGTAAAAAAATACATAATATGGTACACCACTCTCCTCTAATACAACTACGCACTTTACATATAATAATACTCCTTAATCTACGTGCAAAAAGCAAACGGACATCTTAGAACCGGGCAGAGAGAGTATATTTTTAAAAAGTCTAAATTACCCAAATTTATTAAATACACACCCTTTAATTTACTCCAAATAATCCTTCATCTTCCCCGCTTCTCATTTTTTCCAAGCTCTAGCACGCTTTTTGTCGGTGGGCTTTCATTTTACACAGCTGAACAGGGATTGTCTGAGGCAATTTCTCAATATGGTAACTTTATTGAAGCTAAAATCGTGATGGATAGAGTATCTAAGCAGTCAAAGGGGTATAGATTTGAAGCATACACTCTCCATGGCATCTATTGAAGCTTTCGTCGCTGGAGGGCGACCGCCTTTGATCGACAACAATTGTTGAACAAAGAGTTAAAAAATCATTAAGGAGCTATTATTGTTGTCAGCACTATTGCTTCTTTCAATTACTACCATTTCTTGTGTAAATGGGTTGATGAAAATTATCCAATCCGACAAGTCACATGGGTCGGTATGATTTTTCCGTATATTGTTGTAGAGTTGCAGAATTTAAGCCTGGGAAGAAAGGTAAGAAGAGAAAGATATCAATGTTTCTTGAATTTATCATGCACTTGATGAAGAAGGTAGCTTGATTGAAGATGGTTTGAACTCATTCCAAAATCAAAATTTCCAGTTTAGACGATGAAAGAGATAAGAGATTGGATAATGCAAGAAGATGAAAGGAAAAAATAACTGATGAAGGATTAAACAAGAAAAGGTGGGATCTTTATGCAAAAGGCTGACGAAAAAAGGAAGTTTGCAGAAAGATCAGAGATTGGCTTCAATTGCCGTTGAGAGAGAAGATAAAGATTGATTATTGAACATGGTTGCACGTGATTGCACGTCAAAAATCTTAATTTATTTTAATAATAATATTGAATTAGGGATTTAAATAGGGTGTGTAATTTTAGTTTTAAGAGGGCATTATTGTAATTTTAAAGGGGTGTACATGCAATAAAATTAAAAAAATTAAAAATTAAAAAGTGTGTATTCAATAATGAGTGTGTATTTAATAAAAGAGCCACATATTTAACAACACTCTTTATTAAATCATGAACCTTAAACAAAATCAAACAAGACTATGGTAGTAAAATTCACACCCATTTTCAAAATCCACATCAAAATTTAAAAAACTTCCCTACCTATGATATAGAGAAAAAAAAGCAAATATACCCACATTTTTTACACTTAAAATCTTTGTCAACCATTTAATAAATTGTTATCTTTTTTAATCAAAATAAGATGTTGAAATATAATATAACCTTTGATAAAAATAAAAAATAAAAATCATCCAACATACATCTGTGGACATTCGTCGGTGATTGTCCGTCCCCCACCGACAATCCCACCGGCATAAATCTATTTGGGTGTCAATCCCCACCGACGAGCCGACCAAAATACGTCGGTCTAGGTGTCGGTCTCCACCAACGAACCGCTCGATGTCAGTCGTTCCCCCACCAATATGCGTCGATCAGGGTGTCGTGGCTGTCGGTCTCCTACCGACGACCCAATCGACATCGATCGATCTCTCATCGACGAGCCGACCAACATGAGTCGTTACGTCGATACTGACAACTACCGACGTCAGTCAAAATATCATTTTGGGTATCAATGGATATCGATCTTCCATCGACGAACCGCCCGATATCAGTCCGTATGTTGGTCACCACAGACATGCGTCGATCCGAGTGTCGGTCCAGTGATTAGGCCCATTAGGGTGTGGGGATTAATTTTTAAATTTTAAAGGAGGGGCATTTTTGTCTATAAATTGAATTTTGCTAAAAAAATGAATACATTCTAATTCATTGATAGCAAAGATTTTTGTTTATTAAAAATTGATTAGAAATGTCAATTAGCACGACAAATAGAGATATAAGTTAATCATCACTCCACTCAGTAACCAGTCATTATCTCTCCTATAATCTTTTTTATTTTGAGCAACATTAGCGTGAGACTATTTGTCTGTAATTCTTATCTCGTACGAAACTCATTATGCAAAACGATATCATAATTCATAAAGTCTTTTACTTTTTCTCATTTACTCTATAATCTATCCCTCTCATCTCTTTTCTTGTATCAATTAATATTCTTTTATTTATATTATTATTCACCTCTAATATATTGATTTGAATAAATGTTAAGCATCACATTAGATCCCATGTTCCACTCCCTACTTCATCTCATGTTATATGGGGTAAGGAGTGTGACAAGTGTCCCATTTTCACGCAATTGTATGTGAAAATGGGACACTTGTCACACTCTCTACCCCATGTAAATGTGAAAATAGAGTAGAGAATGGAACAGGGGAATTGGTTTGGTTAAACATATCCTACTAAAATCCAAAATAAATAGTATACATTATAATATCACACAGTCTTTTACTTTTTCTCATTTACTCTATAATATATTCCTCACATCCCTTCTCTTGTAGCAATTAATATTCTTTTATTTATATTATTATTCACCTCTAATATATTGATTTGAATAAATGTTAAGCATATCCTACTAAATTCAAAATATATAGTACTCTCTCCGTCCCGTTTCAATGTTTATATTTTCTTTTTTCACGTTGATTTAAGAGTATAATATTTTAATAGATAGTGGGTGGAAAATATAATATTTAATTCAAAATGGGTAGGTGTATTAGTGTTGGATAATATATTAATTGTTTTAGGTGGGTCCTATATTCCAAAAAGGAAAATATAAACATTGAAATGAGATGCGCAAAATAGAATCATAAACATTGAAACGAAACGGAGAGAGTATACATTATAATATCACAATTCATTAATTTATTGAAGTACAAAATATCATGTATGTCTATATGCCACATACAATTCGTATAGGTTTAAAAATATATACAAATATTTTAGTGAATTAAAACGTATACAAATGGTTAGCGAATTTTAAATGAGTTAAACTATAGTTTTTTTATAATTTTAAAAATACGGAGTATTAGTTTTGTTAATGAAAAATTAATGAAACAGTTGAATATAAAAAAGTACTAATACAATTATTAGAAATATATATATGCATCATTGAGTTAAAATATATATATATATACATCACTGAATTAAAACCAATTCAGTTTATTAAAAAAAATGCATAAAGTTAAATATGTAACTTGAGTATACGAGTAAATAAGAATAAGAAAAGTAAAGAAAAATAATTTTAAAAAAGCAATCAGAGAATCTAAAATCACATGCCTTACGAAAAATCCACTGGAAAACATATGCAACAGAATCATAATTCAACTTTAAATCTGTAGAAAAAAAAAAGAAGAAGAAGACACACAAAAACAAAATTGATAAGCAAATGAAAGTAACAATAAATTCACATGAAGTGCAAATGGATAACAAATTAAGGTTTCTCGATCACAGTATTTTTTTTTTGTTTTCAAATCATCTTGTCCCAAACAAAAAGGGAAATATAATGAAAATAACGCAAGATTATATACAATTTGAAATCCTCTTGTTTTCTTACATTGAAAAAGGGGAGAATATAATTAATAGTTGAACATCCATTAAGAAAGAGCAAAATCATTAACAAAAATATGAAGAAAAATTAAATCTGGAAAGGAAAAAATGAAATGAAGTGAAAGGCAGATTCTGATAATCACATAATTTCACTCGATCATAATTTCATTCCATAGACTTATTTGAATTTACAATTTAGATAGCAGAAATTATTATTAAGATGAAGGAAATTGTTCAGTATATATACGAACAGAATTCAGTGAGCAAGCCAAATCACTGCGAATCCTCCTCCTCCTCCTCCGATGAATACTCTGTCTCTTTCAAGGAATCCAGTGAACGTCCAGTTAACTGGCTCCGGTACTGCTGCACCACCAGCACAGACGCCGTCGTTTTGAACTCCGACGACGTCAACAAGTTCCCCACCGGCCCCAGCTCAGGGCATTCACTCTTCCTGTTCAGTTCCGCCACCACTTCCCCCTCCGGCATTCTTCCAACAATAAACAGATTGCAACGGCTGTGTGATCGAATCACATCCACTGCTTCCCCACCATTGCTCACATCCACCTCCTCGTACTTGATCGAACCATCCTCCGACACTCTCTGCATGAACTCACTAAAGAACTCTTCATCCTGATCATCCACATTCAAATGCACACTGTTGTTGTCTCCAGCTGCCTTCTGTTGCATAACCAGACGAACTGCTTTTAAACTAACGCCGGCGTGCTCAGCCATGAGCGCGCCGTATGAGAGGGCTTCACGGTCGTCAGGGCCTCCGATGAAGAAGGCCGTGACGGTGTAGTTTGCATTGCTTGCAGACACGTGAGACGTTCCTCCTAAACCTCGGTCGACTAGTATCCCAACGGAGCATGGCGCGTGCTGCAGAACCTTCCGGTTCACGTACCTGAAATCAGCTCGTGTAGTCTCCAAGTGTCCATCGAACCTCTGATGCTTATGAAATGGAAGGATGATTATTGCAGACCTCTTCTGCTCTGAGCTCGTGCAGATGTCTTCGTGCATGCTGGACAACGGGGAGATCGCGGTCGTTGGTCGTATCGACACTTGGCTGAGGTGTTGGAAAGCCTCAAAAGCAACCACAACTTGGTTTGAATCAGAATCATTATCACTTTTCCCCTTTTTCCAGAATGGCAACCCATTGTTTCTCGCCTTGTGAACCATAAGTATTGCAGATGTTCGTTCGGAGAGCTCCATCAGGTGCATTGCGTAGACTCGGAGCCCCCCTTTCTTGCCGGTGCCACGTGAAACCTCCATGAGATTCATCAGTGTAGGAATGTTTCTTGTACTGTGGAAACAGATCAGCATTCTGAGTTGAGTGTTGGACTGCTTCCTCTGAATAGTTCTGTGTTTGTATTCTGTAACAGCCATCTTAGCTGGCTTGTAGACGGCAACGACAACCGGCGTTGTTATAAACGTCGTGAACAAAGCCATCAGAACCATGATCGCAAACGTTTGATCATTCAGTACCTATAAATACAACAGAAAATCGTAAGGTGATGAAACGAGCAAAGATTATAGACACGAGTAGTTTAGTGAATTCGTGCGTCTCACTCACCCCTCGATCTCTCCCAATGTTGAGAACAATGAGTTCCACCAAACCTTTGGTGTTCATCAGGAAACCAAGAGTTAATGCCTCTTTAAAAGGAATTCTGCACAAGAGGGAGACAAAAACAGTGCCAACAATTTTCCCAAAACAAGACGTAAATATGACCAGAACAAGAAGCCCCCATGACTGAGCGCCTTGAATGGTGGCCACGTTCGTCTTCAATCCACTCGATACGAAGTACAGTGGAAGAAAGAGACCTGAGACAAGATCCTCCACCTTTTCCACAAGGGCATCGGCAAATGCACCCTCCTTCGGGACAAGAACACCGATCACAAATGCCCCAAAAAGTGCGTGAATTCCTATGGTATCGGTGACAAAACCAGCAGCCAGAACAGCAGCTAATGTAGCACATATGTATATCTCATCCACTGGCTCGCCCTGAGGACAACGTCGAGCAATCCATTTGAAGATAGGAGGGCCAATGAATATGCACAGCATTATAAAACCAAATCCACTTAAGAAAACCCATAATGAAACGAGAGGAGAATGGCCCGTGCCTGATAGTGCAACAGCCAGAGCAAGAAATATCCATGCAGCTACGTCGTTGACTGCAGCAGCAGACATGGCCATTCTACCAACATTTGTGGTCAAGAGTTTAAGTTCAGCCAAGATACGAGCCAACACAGGAAATGCAGTGATAGAAAGGGCAACTCCCATGAATATTAGAAATGGTCCTTGACTAACACCTTTGGAAATAGTTGATCGGAGAACAAATGAGGTGCCAACTCCTAATGCAAATGGGAGACTGATTCCTGCCAGAGCGATGCTCAATGCTTTTTTCCCAGTTCGTCGAAGTGCCTTTGGATCCAGCTCGAGGCCAACCAGAAACAGAAAGAATAAGAGACCAAGGTTGGCAAGAGAATCCAAAACTGGAAGACTTCGTGGTGGGAAAATAGCATGGAGATATTTACTGTTGCGGCCTAAAGCCGAGGGACCAAGAAGAACTCCTCCCTGCCAAAAGACAGTATAAGTTGAATTTTGGTGAATTCAAGACAATCTAGTAGGTATTAATAAATTACACAATGCACATTTCAGCAGTTTATCTCAAGGAACAAGATATTGCTAACAACAAGATGCTCTGATCAGCACCCAACACATTTGTTTCCGACTTGCACTATAAATGAAAATTATAGGAAATAGTGTCCCAAAATAATACTACAAAATAATGTTCTAAACCATGTTCACTCATATATTTGAAGATATATGCAAATACTTGTCCCCCTGTCTAATGGGGAAACGGAAACTAAGAGAAGCACTTATAAACCCATGAATAAAATATATAACTTCACGGAAAGAAAAGGAAATAAAAACAGTTTCATTTTTAAAGTAAATGAATGGAAATTACTGATAGCTGTTCATAAAACCTCATCATATGCCATGTCCTTGTAAAGAGTTCTGTAGTCAGAGAATAATATTCAATTTTTAATAATGATTGATCATTCCAATGTACTATCAACTGAAACACAAGATAAATAATAGTCAGTTTTATACTAGTTACTAGACATTGTTTCCTTGAGAGAAATTATGAAACAGATAGGTCCAACAAACAACAGCCTATCCTCAATACATTTGCAGAAGTAATAAGTTGGACGAGAGATTTTTACATTGCTTTGAACCCTAGTCATCAAGTCCACATATAAATGAACAAAGACGATCAATGATCAATGAAGACAAACCAGTGGCATAGTAAACAGAATTTAATAAGCTGAATAAACAGTTCCCCTCAAGTAGAAAGGATCATATTTTTTTAAAATGAAATTACGATATGTTGTGATATATAAGCACGGTTGATTTTCTTAACAAAGCAGGAAAAGGAAACTCACAATGATCTCGGCTATGACGCGTGGCTGTCTTAGTGGCTTGAGAAGATATGCTAGTATTCGGGTCAGAACCACCACCAAGCATATCTGTATTATCACAAGAGGAAGTGCAAAATGGAGAGGATTATCTCCTTGGAAAACTCCATTTGATGTGGCCTTCATGGGTGAGGGGCATTTGATTGTGGCATTTGAAGCCATTTTGCAGGGTGTGAAGAAGATAAACTTATCTCAATTCAATACCTTCATGTTACAATAATTGAACATTAACCAAGTATATACTATACAAGAAATGAATCACTCTTATTGACATCACATCTTTTAACATTTTTCAGCATTACAGACACTTTTATCACAGTATGTGAAACATGATTCTGATCCTAATAAGTGATATCCTCATGCAATTTACTAACAAACTCATACAGGATTCCAAGAAGATAGAAATTATATTCAGTAATATAATATTATAAAAAATTTAAACACTAAATCCAAAGAAATCAAAGCTTGACTTCATCATCAGAAAAAGGTAACATACATGTTGCAATCCCTATAAAATATTTTTAATTAGATAATACTCAACAATAATTGACACTAAACTAAAGAATAAACCTACTTCTTAAAACTCAATCATCATGCATAATCAGATGCCACATATGATTTTGAAGGTCAACTAGAAGAGTAATTTCAAAGTTTAGGCACATTTTCTTCAAACAAAAATCAAGAAAAACTGATTTTTAAATAAATGTAAATTAAAAAAGGTGATAAAGAAACAGATCAATGCTTCTTTCTTTTTTTTTTTCATTGATCCCTGCTATTTATTAGCTTTTATTCCAAAACTTCAAGCTAATTAACTCTGATCCCCTTTGAGCTAAAAAGGGCATAAAAAGTGTAACATAGTTGAAGGGACCCATTTTCCAATTTTAATACTATTCTTTTCTTAATTCTCAGTTGATATGTGAACCTGCCATTAATGTCACTCCATGCTATGCGCGAAAGTCGCACCGCCTGACCTAGCTTTTTTGATGGCCGTTCCCAAAATCCGAAGCTAAATCTAAATCATTATCGTCCCAAATGACCTCAATGCCCCCTGACTCACTATCAAATTTATGAAAGATGAAAAAAAAATCGAAAATTCGTATCAATTCTAGCCATCCCATCCCTACTCCATCTCTTCTAAATCCAGGCACCTTTGTACAGAGTCCGAAGACTCGCACGATGTGCGATTAAAACGCGTATTTTGTACGTGAGTTTTAAACAAGATAGCTGATTTTTCATGTATGTTACAGTTTGAATTTGCATAATGATGAGAGAGAGAGAGAGAGAGAGAAACCTGAATTGTTGAATATCGGATTGCAAGTTGAGTCGAGCATCAACATTCAACACTGCGAGTTGGTAATCTCTCCTGGAAATGAAATTAGATTGAAGAGAGAGAAGCACCTAAAACAGTTGCTTCCAAGAAATAGAAATACTGGAGAAGAATCGATCGTTTTATAGAACCAGGAAAATGTTGTTTGCCGCTAATACCCCTTTTTTCTCAAATATACTATTGAGTAATGACTCCGTGTGCTCAATTTTTCAATTGGATTCACGCGTGAATCACAATAAGATCAAATGTGATTACAATAAGATCAAATGTGATTGAAAGACAGATATTAGTTATTGAATCAACGAAAATGATTTATGAATTAAAAAGGTAAATCATAGAATAGTGATTGAAAGATAGAAATTAATTACTAAATCAATGAAAATAATTAAGAAATTTGATTTCTATTAAATCAAACAAGTATTAATAATGAAAAATTATTTTTCAAATCAATAAATTATTATTTTTTAAGTGAAAAATATAATTTCTATAGTCAAATTATGTTATCTTATTATTTTTCACATTCTTATTAAAATGAATAATATTTTTAATTAAAAATAATAATGTAGTTCAATAGTCTGAGAAAAAGAATTTTTTCACAATACAATTTGAATGTACCGTACAAGGGTCTGTCTTTGGATGAAATCTTCTCATTGTGAGATCATTTTATGCTGTAATAATTAAATACTTCTTTCGTTGAAAATCGTTCACTCTTTCCTTACTTATTCATTGTACAAAAGCTCACCCCCTAAAGAAAATATCATTTTAATCCAAAACCTTAAAAATACACGTTAATTTTAAAAATGTCATCCCTTCCTTCCACACATAATATACCTTATATTTTATTTATTATCTAAAAATATCAAATTACCCCAAATTAATAAAATTAGTAAAAAAAAAACAACATTTTCATAATATTATTACTTTTTATTCGTCTTTTAAAATAACTTCAATTAAACGATTCCATGTAAGTATGTATAACCAACAAGACATGCTCGTAATAGAAAATTTCTCCACACGCACTAATTATTCCTGCACATTTTTTTATAAATTTTTGAACAAAAGTTACTAATATGTTTTTTATTCATATTATCAACTAATTTCTGCATATAAGCATAGTGCTTATTATTAATAAAACGATGAAATGACGACTCGTTTGGAAATTCAATAGTGTCCAGCAATACATATGACGAAGAAATGAATAGATTTTAGTTTAGGTTTTTCGTCTGTGTTTATGAAAGAATTACGATGCAAACTATATATAAAAGAAATCATTTATTAAAATTATTAAAAAAAAATCCTTTGATCCTTAAAAAAAAGTGATAAAAATTATTTGTGAAATGAAGTAATTTATGAAATGAAATATTTGTGATCCAAATCTTTATAACTTTATTTAAGATTTAAAATGAAATTTTAGGGTTTAATTTTGCAATCGGTAGCTAGGGGTGTAAACGGGTAGGGTATGGTACGGTACACCCAATTCATATCCTACCTGTATCTTATTTTTATTACTTTTACCATACCCTATTACCCTTAAATGTATCATCAGGTAGGGTACGGATAATATCCAACGGGTAATGGATAATCCGCGGATAAATGGTTATCCGAAATTTTTAAATGGCTACCCTTGTCAACCAACCAATATATCACTCTAAAATACACAATGATATAAGAAAATCAAATTAAATGCAAAAGTTAAAAAAAATGAAGAAGAAGATTGAGACGTGAGTACCCTGCCTCAATCCCCCAATAATTAAAATAAAAATTGATATAAAATATTAGAGGATATCATTTTATTAGTCATACCCTTGAAGCCTTTTGCTTTCTTAAATCAAATAAGAAATGTGATGTACACTAGTATGTGCGTTATAAAATGGAACCAATTTTCAAATTATACAAAAACATATATCTATATGTCTATGTATAAATATAAAAAATAATAAAATATACTATATATATATATATATATATATATATATATATATATATATATATATATATATATATATAAATTGACAGTCCCTATCGGTAGCTTTTATTTATTATTCATTTTAGCAATTATAACACTAAGAAATGTAATATAAACTTTTTAAATGGAAAAATAGGGATATTTCTTCAGAGTCAAGAAAGGGAAACTCTAGATGGAATTTCCACTACAATAATAGCTCGTCTCTTGTGACCGTCTTACATTTCCATTTTATTTTCTCATTAATATAAAGTTACATTTTAGAATAATAATTTACTGTATTACTTTTTTTTAATAAATAAAATTATTCATTTCTTATTAGGAATGTGAAAATTATTGCTCTATTCGTCCATTCTCAATGTATCAATTTGTTTTTTCAGGTGGATTAAGGAGTATTATTATTTTATGTGTAGTAGGTAGTTGTATTAATGGAGGGTGTGAGTTACAAATAAAATATTAGTGGAGGGTGTTAGTCTCATAATCCAAAAAGGAGAAATGGATAGATTAATGATGAACGACCCAAAATAGTAAAATGGATAAATTGATAGTGGACGGAGAGGGAGTACTTAATAAAATTTTTAAATATAATATTTTTTATTTTAAAGAGTAATAATAAAATAAGAATATATTTTGATTGTAATTTTTTAAATGGAAAGAACAATTTGTCATAGTTCTACGGGTAATACTTAAATTATTGGAATTTTATCAATTCAAAATCTGAAAAATAAATAAACTATCAATTCGGGCAAGAATTATTTTTTCTATCAATTAGAGGCCTGAAATATATAAAACTATCAGGGTCTGATTTGTCTTATATTATCTCATATTTTATTAATTTAGGGCCTAAATTCAAGCTTCAAATTGATAATTTTACATATTTTAAGCCTCTAATCAATAAAAAAAATAATTCAGACTCTGAATTGATAATTTATCCATTTTTCAGGTATTGAATTGATAAAAAGGGTGTGTTTTCCATGTTTGTTTGACCCATAAAAAAACCAAAATTTTTGTTGCCAACGTTGTATATCTCGCGTCGCATATTCGTGTGCTAACGTCAATTTCCACCTTTACAGCTTACAAACGTGTTTTTTCTTATTTATTCCGTGCGTTGTAGTATGGATTTTTTTTCTTCCTTCTGAAAATATAGCTAATTTTATTGATAACTCATTTAAACTATTTTTTTTTACTTTAAATTTAGGATTATCTAATATGTTACTTGTTCTCGGAATCTTGTAAAATTAAATTATATAAATTGCATATACTTCTTAATTCTTATACATATAGCTCTTACACATTTACCTTTAAACACATCACTACTTACACTATTACATACATCACTTATGCATGACATAAAATTAAAAGACACTCTATTTAAATTCTAATACATATATATAACAAGAATTTTGTAAAATCAAATTATATAAATTACATATACATCTTACACACATCACTACCTACTCTATTACATACATCACTTATAAGTTATACATGACATAAAATTATAACATACCTATTTAAATTCTCTTTTATATATATATATATATATATATATATATATATATATATATATATATATATATATATATATATATATATTAAATCTAGATTTATTATTACAACTTAACCCAAAACAATTATCATTATACTTTTGAAGTAACAAAAAAGGTTTTTATCAATTCAAGGCCCGAATTATGGGTAAACTATCAATTAGGGGACTGAATTATTTTTTCTATCAATCCAAGACCTGAAATATGTAAAACTATCAATCCAGGACTTGAATTTGTCAAATATTATCACATATTTTTATCAATTTAGGGCCTAAGTTCAGGCCCTGAATTGGTAGTTTTACATAATTCAGGCTCCTAATCGATATTATGCATAATTCAAGCTCCGAATTGATACATTACCCATTTTTCAGGCCCTGTATTGATAAAATTCCAAAAAAGGAGAAAGGAAGAATACCATTTTAATAAATAAAATATAGAATATGAAGTTGGGAAAAAAATGACAAATACTGTTAAAATATGATATTCACTCCTTCTCATCCTAATAGTTACATATTTCCATTTTGGATGTCATATTCTAATGGTTACATTTCCTTTTTTAGCATATGAGACTCACACAAATTAATTACTTCTCTCTCAATGGGCCCAGACATCACATTAATACACCTATTAACTTTACATTAAATTATTATTTCTCTCACCTCAATTCACATTAAAATACTATATTCATTAATTCTCGTGCAAAACGCAAACGTAACCATAAGTACGGGACAGAGAGAGTATGCAATTGAGGGTAAATATTTAGGAGACATGATGGTGTGCAACTGGATTTATGGTGCATACTTCTCAATGAGGCTACTCATTAAAATATTGATGATTACTTTAAAGAATACGTATAATTACTCTATGTGAAAAAATTCATTAACAATCAAAATACTACTTATTATTTTTTGTGTAGAATATATAATTACTGTCTCTCACATTCTAGAGTAATCTTTTATTATACTGCAGGGTAAGAAATCGATTTCATGCTAATTTTTCTAGTATATAGAGCCTTATATCAAATTTAGATCCTGTATATTGCAATGTATGAATGAAAATTAAAAGGTAATTCACATTATACTACATTGGAAGATTACACATGCACATGCTCATAAGACAAAAGTATTCCAAATCCCAACATACTTTCACATCGTAATAGTATAGGTTCTAAAGTAGTGCTCATCTAGTACAAAACATATAAAAGTTTAATTGTTAAAAAAAAAAAAAAGAATGTTAGTCATCGAATTTTAAAAAATATATATTCAATTAATGTTTTAGTGGAACATCGAATAATATTTTATAAATACAAATTATTCCCAAACAATTATGTGTTAGAGTTAGTGTTTTCGGTATACGGTACATGGAACAAGATCCATGTATTTGGTCCAATTAATAAAATTAATATAGTATTTAAGAAAATTATATTTAGGCAAAAATTTGTGCGCGCCCGCCCGCACGGGAGTACTTTCCTTGTGACTTTAGAATTTTGTGTTAAATTGTATACTCTTTAGTATAAAGATGTGTACCCTCTATTTTCTTAAAGAAAAATAAAAAATATTAATGGAAAAAGTATACCCTTTAGAACAAAATGGTGTACCCTTATTAATTAAAGTGTATACCCTTTAAAATAAAATAATGTACTCTTATCAATAATACTAAATTCTAAAGGCGTATGGTGTGCACCCGGATGCACGCAAGCCTCACTCTTATATTTCATTTAAAGGGAATTAATTAATTTAAGTTTTTTTTTTTTTGATAAAAGACATATGATTGAAATATTCAACTAAGCAATATTATTAAAGATTAAATAAAAGTACATGAGACAGACCAGAAAAGATGCGAAAGAAAAGGGAACATGCAAGAGATCCTGTTACCCAATAGACCAGGAAATAGGCGGGGAATCCTGTTACTCAACTGACAAGACTCAATCTAATAAGATGAAGTCTAAACCTGTGAAGCGAGATACACGGCTTAAAATGAAACCTAAAACAAAAGGCGAGCTGGTCAAGGAACTGTAGACCCCTCCAGAGGGCCCCACTAAAAACCTCTATATGGAAAAATTTAATGAGAAAAAAGCATATAGAGAAAAAGAGCACCTAAAAAAACCCACCATCTATGCTAGACCTATCCATAGCGATCCAAATAGCGTCAAATCCACCATAAATGACTCCAGAAACTGTCTATCAATAAAAAAAAGAACATTATCACTTGAGATACCCAGCGACTTCGCCATCGGAGAGACAGAATCTCCTGGATCCACCGGAGATTTCAACATTTGATTGAAATATTAAATTTATTAATTTAATAAATTGTTATTGGCGAAATAAATTAATTTCTTAATTTTTATAAATCAAGAACATTGATTTTATTTTAAAAGATATTTAATTTTAATAATAATAATACTTTACGTGTTATTTATTAGTGCACCTAGGTATAGATTAAACTTTTCGTTGTTTACATCTATTTTTCCTTGCAATAGTTCAAACAACTTAAACATGAAAAAATACTTAATACATAAGAGTTTCATAATGACTTAATTTTAAAACTATTATTTAAATTTAATACACATATCATTCTTTATTTTATTTATTATATAAAAAAATTAGATATATCTTCATAAAATAAGGATAAAACGTGCAGTATAAAATATCTTTTTGTCACCCAAATAAACAGAATATTTTACTCCAGAAATATTATTAATAAATTTATCTCATGATACTTCATTAAAAATATATGTATAATCTCTTCGTTCCATTAATGTTTATATTTGTTTTTTTTAATATACAATATTAAATAAGTATTTAAAAGCAAGTTTCCGTGTGAAATCATCTTACGGTGAGACCATTTTTCTTCCGTAATTAGTTATCACTCTGTAAAACGGTATCACTTTCGCTATAAAATATTATATTATTTTTTTATATTTATAAATTGTCCGTGAAATAGTTCACTGTAATATTATCACTACTTATCATCGATTGAGTGTCATTTTTCATTAAACATATTATCACCTTTTATTTGCCTTGTATAAAAACTTATCACACAAATGTTTGCCAATATTTAATGTGTAATAAATAATTGTAGACAAATTCTCTTGTGAGACGTTAATTTCATGAGATGATTTGTGAGACATGTTAAAGTATGTCTATTATTTAGATAAGTATGTTTAATGATTGTTAAAGTATGTTTTCTAGAATAGACTGGATTAAGTATTAAAATATGATTTTAGCGTGTTATAATACGATTTATTATTGACATACTTTAACTACAAATAAGCATATTTTATCTACACAATAAGCATACTTTAGTGATAAATTGACCCGTCTCACAAGAAAGTCTCTCATAATTAATTGTATTACTAGTATTTTATGTAGGGCATGTGATTTATATAGTAATCAAATATGGGTGGAAAAAGATGGATAACAAATTGAAAGATTGTTGATGGCATGGAAAGAGAATGGGGTAAAATGTAAAGAGATGCACGCGGAAATATTGAATGGTGGAGGGACTCACAGGTACTACGTGACGCTTCTTTCCTCAATTTCTACCTATTCAACATCTCTTTATTCGCTTTTTTTTTTCCTCACGAGTTCATTTTCACGTTCAACCAATTCTAATACTCCATCCACTTAAGAGATACTGTCCTTAATTTTTTTTTCTTTTCACTTTTTTATTGGACACGAAAATTTAAAAAATAAAAATAAAAATTTAAAGATATTAAATATTTATCTTGAAATAAATAAATGTTAAAATATGATATATATTTTAGTTAAAAGTGATCTTTTTATAAAAAGTTGATATTCGGTGCACCCGAGTGTAAGGATGTACCTATATGTGTATAACTATTTATTTATTTTGTATGCATGTTATTCTATTATATATATATATTTCTTAATAATTGTATACTTTTTTCACATACAATTTTTCTAATGAAAAAACTAGAATCCATATGTGTATAACTTTTTATTCAATAGTGTATAAATATTTTTTAATAGGTCTAAAATTTTTATATTCAATTTTCATTAAAAAAACTAACAAATAATTTGTATACATTTTTGTTCAGAATTGTATAGTATGTTTTTTAAAGTGGGTGCACCTTATCCTGGGGTGCACTTGTGCACTATAATTAACCTTTTATAAATAAAGTGTGTGAGAGAATAGTTGTTATGACATTTTAATTAGCCTCCTTTAGAAGGTGAAAATTTTATTAAAAAAAGAAATTAAAATATTATGGGTGCACGGAGGAATATGAATTAGTCCTCTCTAACGTCACAAATAAAATATATGTTCGTTTTTTTCTTGAAAATTTAAAAAATATTAGGATATTTTAATATATAGTGAATTAAGAGATATAGTATTGTTAAATTTGCAGCACCAAACCCGATCAAGCTAACCAAAACAGAAATCTAGCAGTTTGAGAATTTATGTGGAATGAAATAAACTTGCAATGAAACTAAAGCATACAAAGAATTACGTCGTTCGATGTGTTAACATCTATATCTACGGTAGGGATGGGCGGTATAGTATAGATTTTTAGTTATATCATACTCCTTTAGTCCCACGTTAATGTTTATGTTTGTTTTTTACACGTATATTAAAAAATATAATATTGTAATGTACAGTGAGGTGAAAGAAATAATAATAATATTTAATGTGAAATAAATAATTGCGTTATTGTTGTTTGTGGGCCATATATGGAATAATTAATTGTTTTGTGTGGGCTCAACTTGAAAAAAAAAGAAATGTAAATCTTAACTTTGGACAGCCCAAAATAGAAAATTGGATTAATTGCCACAAAAGTCACTACTTTTACTTAGATCACAAATTAGTGTAAACATATGAGAATTTAGAAAAAAGTACTCCTTAATGGCGATTTGCAAATTAAACCATCGATCAATTGGAGGCTATGATGATGTGTCACTTTTTCCAAACAATCGCATCCCACTGTCAGCATTTCTTTTTCCACATTTATTATAAGAATTTATACTCTTTATTTAGAAAAAAAGCATAATTTTTTTAATCAAATATTTACACTATTTATATATCAACCAATCTTTATAACAAAAATATTATACTCTTATTGAATAAATTGTCATTTAGAACAAAATATTACTCCATACTCTTGTAAATCTTATGCACTGGGAAATACTATAGGCTAACTCATGACATAATACTTTATCATATATGACATGATACTTTTATTTTATACATTTGTATAATACTTTTCATCCAAATTAAGTTTAGTACGATCGACCCAATTCCATAAATTTTTAATCTGTCAAACTTATATATAAAAGTGTAACTCTTTATAAAACATTCACATTCACATTTCATTGAATAATATAATATAATAACCACTTGTAACAAAAAATAAAAAAAATTATCAGCTCTTCAAAAATAATTTATAATAATTACTTGATGACTAGAAAGATACAAACTTCAAATTGGGTTTGCAAACACGTACCTTTGGAAGCTTTGAGAAATATAGACAGATAAATTTTCTAAAAGTAAGCATCATTGAATCCATTTACCTGAAGTTGACTAGATCCAACTTCATGTGAGTTGTGTTAATCAGAATACTCATGATGATTTGTTATAATCCTATCTTGTGTTCTTCAGAATGTTCAAGATCACTTGTTTTGAGAATTGACATACAATACGTAGGGTTGTGAGTAAATCAAATTAATTGGGAACTATTTAGGATTTGACTAAAAGTATTTTTTGTCCAACCCTTGCAAAGATGCAGAAACAATTAGACGAACAATTTGAAGAGCAATCAAAGGCACTACACCAATCAATGCAACAATATGACGGATTCACGCATTGATAAACTCAAGGAGCAGAGTCATGGATCTGGAAAAGCTTCAAGCGAAGAAGAGGAGAAAGATAAGGGGCTGATGGTGAAGAAGAAATCAATGACAGCAATTGCAAATTTTTGTAGAGTACTCACAATTTTGTCACACCTATGATTATAAAGAAATTAGCATTATAAGTTGAGGATATATACAGTTTTAGGGTGTATATCAGGGACGAGAATTATTTCATGTGCGGATCTAAATGCCCAAACATCTCCATCAAATACAAGAAGAATTTTGTGTATGTTTATTTATGCTATCCATTCACGGTTTAGACAAGGTTTTGTAAATGCAATGAATAAAAGAGCTTGAAGATGAAATTTTGTTGGCAGGGAAATTTGGTTAAAGTAAAAGGAGAGAATGTGGAGATACCCACACCCGTATCAATTGGAAATGAGAGTGACTTGGGTACCAATTGAATTGGTGCCCCTTGGGTCCCCACTCTTCTTAATTAATTCATGCTCTGAAATCAAATAATAAAAAGACTTGTAGAGACCCTGCAGCCTTTGGTCTTTCGGGACAAACCTATGGAATTTCATACTACCTGGGTAAATGTGAGGGCGATCTCTATCTTGATCCCAGGAAGTTCGAAGGCTATGCTAGGGCGTGTGGTCGACGCCTTGGGCCAAAATAGCATCGGGAGGGTATCCATCCTCAACAAAAGTAGCTTCGACGTTTTCTTCCACAGCAGAGAAAAGTCTAGCTTCATTTATGAATGAATGATCTTCGATCTTATCTTACGCCATTTCTGGACTGATGGAGGAAGCTCCGAAGCGGCCAAAGACTCTGACTTCTTTAATAAATAGGACTTTAGTTGCTTTCGGACGAGGAAGGGCGTAGTAATCGACGAAATGCTTCGGGGAGTTGAAAATAAGCATAGATCATGAGATTCCCGAATAGGGCAACATTTCAAACTGCTGCTGAATTCATAGTCAGGCAAGAGACAACTCATTAATGTTGTTTTCTATTTTATTTTTAAATTTATTATATTTAAATGACTATTATACCCTAAACCCTATACACTAGGGATAAATTATACCACAAGGGTAAAATTACAATTATACCATAAACCCTAAATCCTAGGGATAAATTATACCCTAAACTACAAGGGTAAAATTACAATTATACCCTAAACTATATGGATAAATTATACCCTAAACCGCAAAGGTAAAATTACAATTATATTCCTAAAATTAAATAAATAAAAAAAAGAAAAATAAACAAAAAAAAAACGAAATCACACACTGAAAATGAAGGAAGAAAGTTGTAAATTTCAAAATTGGTAACCCCTTCCCACACTAGTCATTGTCATTGGAAATTATGTTTGAGCATAGGGTATGAAAGAGCCCAGAAGGTTCAGTAGTTTTGAGCTATTTGCAAAAGTTTTTTTTTTTAATCAACACATGATTGTTTTACAGTGGTTGTATTCTTGAAAGAATTGGAAAAGGCAAGTTTAATATTAATGATCATTCCCAATTTGATCAAGTTGTAGCAATGCACAAAGAGAAATATTATAAAGAGAGTAAGATAGATGAACAAAGGTTAGAAGATGCAAAATGGGGAAATTGCAAGGGGATTCAACATATCCATACACAAGTGCCCCTCGAGGACAAGGAGAGTATAATGATACAACCCAATGTAATAGCCCAACTAATTTGGGCTATATTAATGAGCCCAACAAGGATAGACTCATCAAACAAGAGAAGGGGATATAAGGGGTTACAAAGTTGAGTGAGACTCTTGTGTCCCCGGAACACTATGCCCCTTTGCAATTTTCATGTTCCTTTGTAATTTAAACCCCTAGCAATATATAGGTTTAAATAGAATATGAAAAGGGAGAGTTGTGTTCACATGAGGACACGGAATATCCCTCCGTGTCCCGGGGGCGCAAGATCTTTTGCCTTCAAAGTTTGTTAGGAGCGGCCACTCATTTCCATTCCTATAAATAAATTGGTTGTTAGCTATAGATGAATATTGTGAGGTTTCTTTGATGCATTTTTCACTTTCTTTGGAGCTTACACTATAGCTAGAAAGTGATTTCTTGTAATCTTTCCTTTCAATTCAATTAAATTATAATCACACTTCCCGTAAATATTTGCTAGATTTCATAAATTTCTATATTTAGTGTAATTTAGATTTTTGTGAGGATTGCGTGAATTTGTGGAAACATGAATAAATGAGTTCAAATATCACAATGCTCTGCAGCGGAAACAAGAAAAATCAAGTAAATTTGGAAATTAAGTTTGACACACATCAAGTAGATATGAAAGTATAAATTTGGTTAAATTTTGAATTCTATTCTTGGACAGAATACACTGGAAATTCAAAAATTCCAATACAAAATCGAGATGCAAACTTAGCTGAATTGGAAATGATATATTCGTTTGTTCCTCCATGGAAAATAAAATCATTAGCGAAGCCAATAACTGCAAAAAATAAAAAAAAAATAAACCCCTTAGCTAAAGGTCTTATTTCAATATGAACAAGCAAAAAATGGCAAGATTCAACGGAGCAAGAATCATAAGACCCAAAACTTAAGACAAAAGCAAAAAATATGCACAAGACAGTACAATGTTATCAACTTCATTAGCACAGTTCTCATCTCCTAAAATGGACGATTTGGTTGCACAAATTATCAATTCAAAACCAATTTGAGAGAGAACAATAAAATTCTAAGGGCGAATTATCAAACCCTAACGCATAGTGTAAACCCTGAGGGCATAGGTTGGAATATTCCAGATGTACAGCATATATAAAACTTTGCCAATTTGGAATACATAAGAATGGTAATATCCATGTTTAGAGAGTATCTAAAGACACATAGACCATGCAAATATGATCATGCATTATATGATCACACAATGCACTTGCAAAAGATCCACAACAGATGATACTATTGCTCGGAACGCTTGAGTGGAAAACTAAGGCGACACAACACACTTTTCTCATCACAGGTGCACGCGTGCAAAGTGAAAATCACCCTTATAATATAATCAAGAGGATTACACCTTTAACTTGCATAGTTGGGCTGTTAACTGATCCATCACATTCACTCAAAACACATGATCTCATTTACAAATAGGTACACAACATCTTCATTCGTCTACATTTCTTTATAGGCCTTACCGTCATTCCCTTCTCTTCTTTATTTGAATAGATAATTCCTTAATTTCTAAGGTCTCCTAGCCACAAAAGATCAAACTAACATTTCTCCCACTTTCTTCCTAATAAATCCATAAATAGAGATGTACCAATTTAGTAAAATCCATTAGTAAGTGAATTCCATTTCTCAGCATCTCCACCTTTCTTAGATTAGTAAGTGAATTCCATTTCTCACAAACTCCACCTTTCTTTCTAAGGTATTCATATTCTATAGAAGAAAACGCATTCATATCTATAGAAGTGATGTAAGATTTTAGCAAATCTCATACACTAAAGCAATCAATGTTATCTAGCACAATACATATTACTCAATCCATGTAGTAGAGTTGAGTTCTAACCTCAAATGTTGCTAGGGTACATGAAGACTCTCACTCTGGCCCCCTGTTCCAAACAAGTAACAAATCATCAGCACACAATCCCACACACACAAATACACTCCATTACTTCCTCATAAAATATCACTCGCCATGGATTTGGGAGGAAGATTAGATTTAAACTTGGCACGAACGACGCCACTGTTTCCGTGAGGGCGAGTGACCTTCCCCCAGATGCAACGGTAATGGGAACCGTTCTTCTTGACCTTCGCCTTGTAAATGTAGGCCATTTTCTTCCCGCGGTACCATGCAACTTCCTCCTGGGTATTCACACCCTCTATCTGTATCAACGACGTGTTTGGATACTGGTTCGACTTAGACCTATCATTGAATTACACAATCCACGCAATAGAATGCTTAGAATGCAGACCAAAGATAACGTAAGTGAAATTCATATTAAAAAATACTTGATTTTCGTTTTACCTTTTGTATCCGAGGACCGTTCCTCGGACGTAGAGCCTCACGCGTTCTCCTTGCCGCCCCTTCACCATTTCTGCAGTTCGAAAGCTTTCTGCCCGCAGAGGAGTCGAACGTAACGACTGTCACAAAACCCTAATTTTAATGCTAGAGAGTTAGGAAACCAGACTAAAATTAAAGCCCAATCATATAAAAATGAAACCGAAGCCCAAATCACTATTTAAAATTGACGTTATTGGGCTTGAAAGCTTATTAGTGCATTGCTTCTTTGAAGGCCAGTTTCTCAAATGGGCTACAATTTTTTTTAAAGGACAACAGTGTTTTTCATGAAAATTTATTAATACTCCCTCCATCCCACAAATGTTTGCTTCCCACTTTATGCACTGATATTAAAAAAGAAGTTATACATTTTAGGAATATTATGGTATTTTTGGTAATAAATACTCCATCCGTCCCAGCATAAGAGGGTCATTTTTCCATTTTGATCGTCCCACCCAAAGAGTCTCATTTCATTTTTTACACATATGGGACCCACACACCACCTCTAATACAATTAAATATTGGGACCCACACTCCTACTAATACAATTACTCACTACACATTAAATAATAATACTCCTTAATCTACGTACCAAAAAGCAAATGACCCTCTTAATGAGGGATGAAGTGAGTAAATGATAAAGTATGTTAGGTATAAGTGGTTTTTTTTAAATAAAGTGTATGAGGAAGGGTGATTGTATTTGACTTTTTATTTCTTTTTTAGAAATGTGCAAATTTTTGTGGGACAACCCAAAATAAAAAATGTTCATCTGAAATGGAATGGAGGGAGTATTTTTTAATTTTTTATTTATGCAACAAATTTTTAATGAATTTATTAACTGCACCACTATTTTTTTTGTTTGTTATTTTAAAAAAAAAATTGTACATTTTGACACTTCATAATGCTTAAATTACAAAGATGAACTCACTAGTGCAAGAAAAAACCTTATAGCTAAATTTCATGTAGAATAAGCTCTAGCCTTGGTAAATTACAAAGAAATTTGAGTTATTATTTGGGATGGCACGAGCATAAGTTACTAAACTATGACTATATTTATGTGAAATCAAAATAAACGTAAACTAGAACAAATGATGAACAAAATAATTCGAGGCTAACATTAATTGAAACGAGGCTACTCTTACAAAATACAACGTCGGTGTAAATGTAGTAATAAAATTTAGATGCTTGGTAAGACTAAATGATGTATCTCTAATGGCTTAGAATTAAATGACTCGTGTAAGGAGATTTCATATAATATCATTGAGCTGCTTTGGATAAATACAACCCGTGAATTTACTCGAATTCATCCGTAAAGATATCGAGTCGAGCTCAAATATTAAATTTTGAAAAAATTATTCAGTCGAACAATCAAATCTCTACAGTTAAGAAAAGTCATTTTGGGTGTCCCACCCAAGGAAAGTCGTTTTCTTTTTTATACATATGGAACCCACAAACACTCTCTCATACAATTAAAATATGGGACTCCCACTAATAATAATAATACATCTTAATTTACGTGCAAAAAACAAAAAACATTGCTAACTTTGCTATGGGACGGAGGGAATACAATATTCAATCTTTATTTTCTACTAGTATTTGGCTCGAAAGATTACGAGCTCACGATTTTTCAAATGAGTAAAGCTTAATAATTTAAAAATTTTAGACGAGTGAAGCTCGAGTTAGTAATATTTAGTTGGGCGGCTCGATTCAATTGCATCGCTGACGCTGTTGCTTTGTAACTTCAATTTAATGATTTGAAGAAATTATTTGTTACCGTTGTGGGGCAATGATTGAATCATGTGCACACATTTGAATTCATCCAACCACCATCGCAAGCTGGAAATTCCCTGAGGCATACCAACGTAATTTATGTCTGATCAACCCCATCTCTTAAATCTTACCTACTCACTATAAACCCTAAACCCCTTCAACCCCCAATTACTTAACTCACCCTCCCATTTACAATTCAATTTTGCAATATTCCATGGATACCACAGCAATCAAGAAAGAAAAGTGTTTGCAAAAGGAAAAAGAAAAAAACTTGTTGTCTAGAGAGAGAGGGGCATGGAGAAAGTGGGAGAAGTTGAGGAGAGTGAGGGGAAGAGGTGGCAACACAACTCCGGTGGCTTCTTTTTGGAGAAGAACTGAAACAGGATGCTCCGGCTGCGGCGATGAAGAACATGGAGGAAATATGAAGGAAAATGCAACTTCGTGTGGATTGATTCCTTCAAGAAAGCTGGGAGCTGCGCTTTGGGAACTGCATCATTACAGTGGTGGCGCCACCCTCCCTCCTCCGCGCCTCCGTCGGCTCAAACTTAACCGCCACCCCCCTCCCACTTCTTCGGTAATATTTGTTAGATTGTTGTTTAGAGAGAGGAGAGTGTTGTATTCCCTAACATTAATTTTGTGTTCACTCAGGTGGCAGAAAGTTGGAGAAATTCAAGGAGAAATGGTGCTGAATCAGTAAAACAACATCATGGATCAATTGAGGAGAACCCTTTTGGCATACCAATTGTATCACCTCTAAGTTATGACACTTCAATGGAGGTATACACCCGGTCTTTCGTCTCTTATTAAATTTCACATTTTTCGTTTTCTTACAGGTATAAGTTAAAAAGAGACATCATATCAATCTCCAACTTAAAAAATACAAAAATACTATATTATCCTTCAAAAGTAATAAAGTTGATCATAAAACGATTTTTCTTAAACTTCGTTTGTATAGTAATGATGCAACTAAACTATGGAGTATATGTTTCTTAATCTTCAACTTGTATTGCTAGCTCTTATTGCATAGCCATGCACTTGAGAGAGAGAGTTTACTACTTTACTTTTATTCATTATCTTTCTATATGCAGACTGCACACTACAAACATGTAGCAAAAGGCTCAAATTCTTGCCTAAAAACATCCACCAAACTTCTTAAAGTTTTAAATCGAATATGGGCCCTCGAAAAGCAGCATGTTGCTGATATATCTCACATCAAAGCATTGAAGAAGGAGTTGCATCTTGCCCATAATCAGCTGGATGAACTGATAAAACATATCACAGAGGATAAAGTATGTAGTAAGAAGGATAGAACAGTGGATGCTGCAGTTGAGTCGATGAGAGACGAGCTCGACAGCGAGAGGAAGCTGCAGAGAAGGCTAGCCAGAGAGCTCCACGAGTTGAGAACCTCCCTTGCTACCATTTCTACTATACTAGAGGAAGAAAGGAAGTCGAACGAAGATCTTCGCGATGAGTTTGCATTGGGAATGACAGAGAAACACAATGAGAGTGATCATGATCCGTCAATTCTTCCTATGTCTGAGTTATGGCTTCATGATCAGATGAAGGCCAAGCTGCAAAAGAAGACAAATTTTGAAGCCTTTGTCCATAGACGACGAAAAAATCCCATCTTTCAACGTTCTCTGGAGTCGATCCCTCTGAACATGGGCGAGGATGGTGGAGACGACATTGCAAGAAGTGATTCAACCTATTCGGAGCTAGAAGAAGCAATTGAATCCAAGAAACTCCAACAAACAATGAAGCAAAAAGAGTTTAAGGAAAGAATGATCATGTCTCATGAAGTGAGTCCATCAAGTTTGCAGCACAAAGTTAGAAATTCCGACAGAGAGTTCGAAGAGAAGCGTGATGCTGATGCAAGACATTGTTCATGTGCAATCAACAGCAGAAGTCACCGTTCAATGGTAGATTACTCAACGTGGAGGACGTATTCAAGTCCGGTACGCGAGTGGACGGAGAAGCTAGCACCCCAGGATCTTGACATATCTAAAGCAACTTCAAATTATGCCATTGAAAAACACTTGAAAACTAAGCTACATGAAGAGAAAATAATGCATCAAAGGCTTAAAAAAGCTTCAGTTACATGACCTTTCATAGATGAATGATCCATGTGTTGTTTATGGAGAAATGTACAGATTCTGTTTAGTGAATATTATCATGTTTCACACTATCATGACACTAATTTTATTACATAATCTCCTTAAAAATTATTATTATTAAATTATTTAAAATTAAATGTCATGTGCAGATTATAATTTATAAAATTGTAAAACTGATGCACTCAAAACCAAGGTAAGAATAATTTTATTTGAGAATCACTTTATTATCAAGCTTTAAATCAGCATGTGCTTTTCTCATTTCAGACTAATCTGCATTTCTTTTACTTATTGGGGTTCTTTTATTTTTTGCTTTCATCCAAGATTATTACCAAATACTACATTCTTACAACATTCAATATTCATATTCAAAGAAAAAGAATTTACTTCCTTCCATCATCTTCTACTCTTTCATTTTCTCTGCAGCTTCTATACTATGGCTAAGGCAGCTATTCAATTCTTGATTGAGAATCTAACTTCTCTAATAGGGAGAGAGATTGGATTTGTTATTGGTGTGGATAAGCAAATGAAGAAACTTTCCAAAACCCTCACCACCATCCAGAAAGTGTTGGAGGATGCTGAAGACCAACAATTTCAAAACCAACAAGTTCAGAACTGGCTAAGAGAGCTTAATGCCATGGCTTTTGAGATTGAAGATCTAGTGGATGAGTTCAACTCTGAGGTGTCAAAAGTGAAGCACAGGTTTAGCTTGAAGAAGATTTTGTTCAAGCACAAGATGGGAAGAAGGATGAAGGATGCTGTCGAAAGATTAGACGCCATTGCTGAGGATCGCGACAAGTTCCGTTTCCAGGAGACTGTTGTCCAGCCATCCAACTGGAGGCGTGCCAAGGGATCTGTTGTCTATGAGCCAGATCACGTGTACGGCAGGGATGGTGATAGAGACAAGATTGTGGATATGTTGATGAGCCATGCTTGGGATCAGAAGCTTTCTGTGTTGGCCATCCTTGGTATTGGAGGCTTGGGGAAGACTACACTTGCACAGTTGATCTATAATGATGACAGGGTGACTCTGCACTTCGACACCAAATTATGGGTCTGTGTTTCTGATCACTATGACTTGTTTGCTGTACTCAAGGCAGCCATTGAGTCGGCCACCGGAGTTAAACCGGATTTGGAGAGCTTGGAGTCTTTGCAGCTCTGCCTCCGTGAGAAATTGAACAGGAAAAGATACTTGTTGATATTGGACGACGTGTGGAATGAGAATCAAGAAGATTTGGCTACTTTGAAAGGTATCCTGGAATGTGGCACGACAGTGGCTTCAATTATAGTCACCACACGTCTGAAAAAGGTTGCGGATAATGGATATCATGGGAACACTTCCGGCTTATAGCCTGACAGAATTGTCGGAAGAGCATTGTTGGCTCTTGTTCAAGCTACGAGCTTTTGGATCAACGGATGTGCGACATCATGGTAACTTGGAAACCATCGGAAGGCGGATTGTGAAAAAATGTGCTGGTATTCCCCTGGCGGCTAAGGCTCTCGGAGGTCTTTTACGGTTCAAACGACATGAAAGTGAATGGATTCGTGTCGAAGACAGTGCTCTATGGAATCTACCAGAAGAAGAAAATCAAATCCTGCCTGTCTTGAGATTGAGTTATCGCCATCTCCCTTCCATATTGAAACGGTGTTTTGCATACTGTGCAGTTTATCCAAAGGACTATTGGTTCGAGAAGACAGAGTTGATCTTTCATTGGATGGCTCACGGATGAATACCATTAAAGGGAGCTAGTGAAGAAGTGGAGGATGTTGGTGATCAAATATGGAATGAGTTAGCTTTTAGATCTTTCTTCCAAGAAGTTCATACAAGTGGAAGCGAAACCACTTTTAAAATGCATGATCTTATTCACGACCTAGCTCAATCCATCATGGAGAATAAAATCCCCAGAGCAAGACAACAAGCAGCAACACGAATGCTTCCGACAGCAGAATACGCCAGATACATTGGGGTGATCATAATATCTCTTCAAGCATAGCAATTCAGGTAGCCACGCCAACCTCCATTGTAAACTACACTCGTTTGAGAATGATAAAGCTTAATTGGCTAGAAGAGGAAGAGTTGCCTAGTGCTATAGGCAAGTTAAAACATTTGCGGTGCCTAAACTTAAAAGGCTGTCGCTTTATCCGTACCCTTCCTCGTACATTTTGCTGCCTCTATAATTTGCAAACTTTAATCTTAAATGATTGCTATAACGTGGAGTTTTTGCCCAAGAATATTAGACGCTTGACTGATCTCCGGCATATTTTATTAGAAAGATGTGGCTCGATGAATGAAACTCCATGTAGAATTGGTGAGATGACTAGTCTGAAGTCATTGAGTTTGTTCATAGTGGGTGGTAAAATAATGATAAAGTAAAAAAAAAAATCGACTAATAAAAAAAACTTCGAGTAATGTTCGAGTAATATGAGTGAGTAATGTAATTTTCAAGTAACTGAATAATAACTTGCATCTTGGAGGCGAGCTTGAAATCAAGCATTTGGAGAGGGTTCGGAGCCATATGGACGCGAAGAGAGCAAATCTTGTCGGGAAACCAAACCTCCAGAGCTTGACCTTACGATGGGAAGATGATGGCACGTCGAGAAACATCATGGATAAAGAGAAGGTACTCGAAATGCTGGAACCTCACTTAAATCTGATGACTTTGAAAATATGTGGATTCGAAGGCGTCAGATTGGGTGATTGGATGGAAAAGATGAAGAATCTAACTCGGATAACTATACGAATTGTAGAAATTGCAGGCATCTTCCTCCCCTGGGAGATCATCCCCTGATGAAATTGAATTTGGCAAACCTTGATTCGTTGGAGTATATTTGCTGTGAAACGACGACGTTTCCTTCGTTGGAGGAGCTGCATTTGGAGCGTTTACCCCGTGAGGAGGCCGTTTTCCCAAAGTGTGGATTGCCGGTTCATGATTCCGCCTTCATTCTCCGGTTGTACCCTTCCAAATATATCCTCCTTGAAACTGAATTTCGCGGGGATAGACGACGATGACGGAGAAATGGACGGCCTCTCCAATCTGAAGAAGTTGGAGATCTGGAATGCAGAGAGTCAGCGTGTGCTAGAGAAGTGGTTTGGAGTTATGGTTGCAGGGTAGGTAGTTGTTTGGGGGAGGGGTCACTGCTCTGCAATCACTAAGGATTGTGGGTTGTAGTGAGGTGGACAATCTGGGGGATGGGATTGGACACCTTCCTCTCCTCAAACACCTCACGTTTGAGAGATATGGTATCCTTGCCGGAAGCATATCCCGTCTCTCCAATCTCACTCGCTGGATAGAGTTCCTCACCTGGATTGTTTGCCACGTTGGATAACTTATCTTCACAATCTTACGCACTTGGAAATTCATGATTGTCCGCCAATTCCATCACTCCCATCAAACATGAGTTCACTCACCAATCTCCGCACTCTTTCTATTCGGGGATGCCCGCCCGCGCCACTCGGGGCGGTGTCGAAACCCATATGGTGAGGACTGCCACGTCATTGCTCACATATCCCACCTGGACATTCAATGATACGTATCAGTTATCACTTCATTCATTTGCGCTCGATTCTGTTTTTTTTTTTTAATCAATACTCCCTTCCGTCCTTACTAAAAGGGTCTTTTTCTTTTTGGAGTATTATTATTTAATTGTCTTAGTGGGAGTGTGGATCCATATTTAATTGTATTAGTGGTGTGAGTAGATCACATGTTTGCAAAAAGTGAAAAGGGATTTTTTGGGTAGGACGCCCAAAATAAAAAAAATACTCTCTTTAAGGGGATGGAAAGAGTATATGTCTCATGTTTGAATTAAATTTATATCAGTTAATTATATATTTATTTGATTGTTCATATACATGGTAAATAACACAAACGTTTGTGTAAATCGGTTTCATGATACTAGCAAAACTTGTCCATACGCAGGGATGAATTTTAAAAAATTAAAATATATAAATATTATTTCTTGAAATGATCAAATTTATTATAAACATCTTTTATACTATATGTCAAAGATTTGTGTGAGACGGTCAGAAAGTGATAACTTTTATAAAGAAAAGTGATAAAAAAAATTAATAAAATGTGATAATGTTATTTCATGAACAATTTATGGTATAAATAAAAATGATAACATTTTATAGCGAAAGTGATAACTATTTTAAAAAGTGAAAATTCGACTCACGTGAGACGGTCTCACTTAAGATCTACCCTTTATATATACTCCATATAAATATTATTTTGTGAAATGATCAAATATATATATAATTATCTTTGAGAGAGACTAGGGTACGACGGATGTAGAACTAGATCCTCTTCCTTGAACTGTGTTTTCAAATGGGTTGGATGTCAAAATTGAGCAGCTCCCAAAATTGGCTTCTTCCCCTTCTCTCCTCCGTCATTACCCTCCTCCTCCTCTCTACCGTTGGCTCTACAACCACAATTACCTACAAAGACTTCATCCCCAACCTTCCACCACCCGATCACGTTGCATTCACCCTTCGACAGCTCTCCTTGTACGCTGACCCAACTCCAGAGTCCGTGGCAATCATACACTATGTTAGGAATTTAGACACACGCACACGATGGCACGAATAGCACGAGATTTGTTTACCGATAACTTCTTGATCAAGATAACACAATGGATAACTTCTTGATCAAGATAACTTGCCCAATCCTAAGCCCATTAGGATCAACTAGGCCAAAAAAAATACGGGCCCAAAGAATTTAGGCTTCATACTCCAACACACCAATATCACCATCCTCCTCACCGTACCCAACCACCTTATCCCCGCATTAGCCGCCAATCCCTGCGCCGCCACCTTGGCTCGCCAATCGACTGCATTTTTCCTTTTTCTACCCTAATTTGTAGGGTTTATGATCTCGTATCTTTGGTTTCGATTTCTTTTGTATGATGAATTTAGTTCTTTTCTTGGCCCAGTTGATCGTGTCTTTCTTGCTTGGTAGTTTTTGCTCTTGCCAGAGGGTTTACAGTGGGTTTCTCACTGTTCCCATGCCTAAAGTCTTTGATTTCAGAGGTAAGTTCTCAGTCTTTATCTTACTTTACATGGAGTTTCTTCTATTTGGGTTTGATATATATATATATATATATATATATATATATATATATATTTATTTATATTTATACTTTGATATTGTGAATTTGGGACAGTGTCTGAAGCAGTGCAATCTTGTTAATAAGCTCCATAAGGATATTTTCTGTTTCTGTACACCACTTCTACTTTAGTATGGGTGAGAAGAGAGGAGTGAGAGTGAGTGTAATAAGAATGTTGTACTCTATTATCATCATGGCATGATTGTATTGCTGAATTGTCATGCTTTCTTACTATTTTTATTAAGGTGTGAGGAAAGGTGTAAAGAATAGACTAATCTTGGTGTGTGATGATGTGATACATGCTTGTATTGATGAATGTAGTTAATCAAGTTCATTTATCACCCATGGTGTAATTTAACCATTCCTGTAGTGGCATAGAGTTGATGCCAAGATTGATCTTCCAAGTCGAGTGCCTTACGAGTTTCATGGAACTTTTGTGCCTCTCAAACAATCAAATGCATGAAGGATGGATTCATTCTTGTGTACGTCTTCTTTAGATATGTTTTATTTGTTTATAATCAGTGATATTGCTTAAAAGTTTGGATAAATATACTTTTGATGTTCTTGTGACATGCAAGATAGGAATAGTTCAAAATTATCAATTAAGAATGTTAAGTTTTACATTTCATCATGATTTTTATGGATGGTCAGGTCAGATTATTATACATGGAATAAAACGATTGCATTGATGATGATTTTGTTTTTTAATATATGTAATTAAATAGAAAATAAATCGCTCTACCCAGACTTTAACCATTCATTTCAACAACTCAATCTATTTTTATGTTTTCAGGATGAAGCCACTGGAATCAAGTGATGGTTTGGGTGCTAAGGGTTGTAGTTGTCAATTGCTTCCATGTTTGTCAAAATAAGTAATTTATACATTTTTAAGAACTACATTTTGCTGCTTCTGTTCTACCTATTATAATTTTTTTCTCTGTAGCTACTGTCGTTGTTTTAAAGTTCAGAGCTATTGTTGTTGCCGAATATGTCTCTGAGTGAAAACCCGAAATCTTCAATATGTGATTTATTTCACACAATATATACTCTTATAATTTTTTTTTGTTGGATCTTCCTTTCTTATTATTCTTGTTTTAGCTAATGGTTCCCTAAGTTTTGATTTAATTTATTGATGAACGGGTGGAGTCGGGGTATGTATATATGGAGGTGATTTTAGGTTTGCAAGACATGCTAAGTAAATAAGTGATTTGGTTTGCCTAATCTTCGTATTTGTATTGATGTTCTTTCAAAGGTTTTGGGGAAAACTAAATAGAAGATTTATGGTCCAAAAGCTGGAAATGAGTACCATATATTACCAACTGCGTTTCAGCAGTGCAGCAGCTAACTGCCACTCTAACTTAATCTCCATCTAATATGCTCATATTCTTTATCATCATTCTGATGAGTTTTAGCAACATTTTCTCTTACCTTTCAGGCTGCATTGGAGGTTTCTAGAGTCATGAATTGACCAACAACAAATACTTCTCAGGATTATATGGCTGGAGTTTCATCAAGAACGCATGATTGTTGAGTTTAAATTTAAAATAGAAATTAAAATAAGTTTGTAATTCTCCATACTTATTCAAGTGAGAATGTTGTTTTCGTTGCAAATAATATGAGGTGTCTTATGAAATTTTTGGTCTAGTATTCATATTTCCGTTTGTGTTTGCCTAGCTATTTTTATGCAATCAAGCACATAATTAACAAGTAATATTATTAATTTCAAAAGTGATCCAATTAGTTTTAAAGGGTAATCTAATTAATTTTAAAGAGTAACCTAATTATTTTTATAGAGTAATCTATCAAATTACATATTGCATACATACAATTTAACTACTAATTTCAAAGAGTGGTCCAATTAGTTCAAATAATAATCTAATTAATTTTAAAAAGTAACCTAATTATTTTTATAGAGTGATCTATTAACTTACAGATTGCATACATACCATTTAACTACTAATTTTAAAGACTGATCCAATCAATTTCAAAGAGTAATCTAATTAGTTTTAAAGAGTAACCTAATTATTTTTATAGAGTGATCTATTAATTTATAAAAAAGAGTAATCTTCTTGTGAATTAACAACAAAAATTTTAACACAACGCTAAACAAATGAATATAGCGAATAATTCAAAATATTATTCGTAGTAACTCAATTCATTATGAGTAGCCCAATTTATAAAAAAGTGTAACCTAATTTATTATAAAGAGTAACTCAATTTATAGAAAGAGTAATCTTGTGAATCAACAACAAAAATTTCAACACAACGCTAAACATATGAATATAACGAGTTGACACGACCCACCTTACATAACTTATAATTCACATACTAATTAACATAAACATTATCATTATAAAAACCTACATATTTTTTTTCCTCACATAATGTATTTATAACCCACACATCACATCAGTTCAACATATGTAACTGGTTTTTTAACACCACCTCAATCCACACAAACTTGTCACAATACTTATTATATTATATAACAAAACATCAGTGGAAACAAAATAAACCCACGACCTAGCCCAACAGGTCGTCATCTATGTACATCCGCTCAAAACCCTGTATGAGCTCCACAACTTGCACAACACACCACATACTCAATTATCATCAGGCTCACCTACAATGCATAAACTAGTGAGACAAAAATCTCAATAAGTAGAAATAATGCATGAAAATGCATTTAGTTTTCTATCGCCTATTTTCTAGTCTTTCTAGTTGGTCTCTTTTATTTTGAAAATTGTTCACGTTGCGGGATCCCCACAACACACTTATGATATGCACCCCAAATGAGCTCACTAGACACACTTAGTGTCGGATCGATTCCGATTCCTGAATATAATACCGGGAATGATTTTTCCGAACCTTGACAGAGTGTTGGAGATAATTTTTCTGAACCCCTAATAAAGTGCTGAGAACGATTTTTCCAAACTCAGGATAAAGTGTCGGGAATGATTTTTCCGAACCCTGACAGAGATGCATATATAGTGGTCGCACGCACCATTAGTATCTTATTAATTTTTGGGGAAAACATTTTTCATGATTATACATGGTATGCAACTAGGGCAATTAAATATGCATCATAAACCATTTACGACATCAATATCAACATTTAATCACAATAAAGCAACAACTTAACTTCAATTCACACAAATCCACTTCTGAAACAACAACTTCACCCCAATCACATAAATCCATTTATAGAATAACTACTTCACCTTGAGTCACACGATCCCTTTTTAGAATAACAACTTCATCTCGGATCACACAGATCCTTATAAACAATATCTTCTCAAACCATACAGATATATTTTCAACAGTTTCCAATTACATAAATCTATGTAGGACAATGAGGTTATTTCAAATTACATAAATCCACAACTTGTATCACAAATTAACCCAAATAATCCATAACGTAATTAAACTAATCACAAATAATTCATGGCATAATTATCACATATTAATCACAAATAATTCACACACAACATGTTTATGCATTGTAGTTGGATCTCTACTTACCTAGATTCCAAATAGCGATAATACACTAGACCTCGTAAAGAACTGTAACTACCTAACTTCGGTTCCGGCACGCACACACGCACCTCTTTCTCGTTTCTCTCTTCCTCTCTTTCTCTCTCTTTTCTTCTTTTTTATTTTTATTTTTATTTTTCTCGCAGCCACTGCTGCTTATGTTTCTATTGCCAATACCCCCAATTAAGGTTAGTATACTTATATATAGGTGAAAGTAACCCACCGCGCAGCTTACTATTTTATTTATTTTTTTATGCAATACGTGGTTCACTAACCACCTAAATAAATTCTTGGCTATCAATTAACCACGGAAGGAGTTGCTGGAAGTAACTTTTATTATTAATATTATAGTTATTATTATCACTTACAAATATACGTGCAATACTTAATAACTAAGATATGATACATGTATAAATTAAAACATATATGTGTACATTTTCTTACCACTATTATTATTACGAGAACACGTGTGATACTTAATAATTACGAAATAGTGTATTTATACACAAAAGACAATTTAATTATATATTCAAATTAATGCACGTAAATATTTATGCACACATATATTCACATCACCATTTTTTTCACGGATATCTCAAATAAAATGCAAAGATAAATAAAATATAGTAATAATTATCACATATTTGCCACATTACTATCACATAATTGCCACATAATTATCACATAATTATGAAATGCTCATAATACAAATTAAATTATATTGACACATGAGTAGTGAGAAGCTCGGGTGTCACACGAGTAATTCTAGACACATGAGTAGTGAGAAGCTCGGGTGAGTAGCCTAAACACATGATCTAGACACCCAAAAAAAATGATAACAGGCAACCTATAACAAAAAAGTGAAAGCAACAAAAAAAAAAAAAACATCTTTTGACATAAGAAAGTTGTTAAATGCACAATCGGACAAATAAAATATGGGCAAATTCCAACCAAGACATCTATACCAAAAGTGATCAGTGGCTAGAGGCGGATTCAATGAAGGTACATGGGGTACAGCTGTACCCCCAAAATAAAAAATAAGTTCTATATATATAGCATGTAATGACATATATATTCTAATGGTTTAGTGGTTATGAGACTACCTTTTAGGCAGATATGGTCATAGTACTCCCTCCATCTAATGTCAATCTATCAATTTTATCATTTTGGGTCATCCATCCTTTATCTATTTCCCTTTTTGGACTGTGGGACTCACACCCACCACTAATACAAATAAAATATGAGGCTCACACCCTCCATTAATACAACTACCTACTACATATAAAATAATAATACTCCTTAATCCACGTGCAAAAACCAAATGGATACATTGAGGATGGACTGAGGGAGTAATATTTTTATAATTACACGCCGTACCCCCAAATTATTTTTACTGGATCAGTGGCCATCCAACAATAAGGGCCTTTGAGAGGCACCAATTCTTGAAATCAAAATATCAGATATTAAGTTCCAGAGAGCAGATGGAACCGGCAACATATGCAGCGGTAAGTTAATCAACAGCGACGAAAAGCAGGCTGCTCCAGTCAGCAACGAGAACTCTGAGATAGGGAAAGAAATAGCCCTCTTCACATGCAGCCAGCAGGAGTAAACTTTCGAAAGTTTCATCCTCTTCATCGCAGAGGAAGAAAGATTCGAATGAGGAATTTGCGATTAAACACGAAGAAGAAAGGATTAAAGAGGCGAAAAGGTTGTGGAGCATTTCAACAACGATCCTAATTTCAAGCTGTTGCACGAGTGTGTTTCCGATTTGTTCGCCCAGAAATTGAGATCGAATATGAAGCTGTTGAATTCCGGTGATTCGTTGAGAATCAGCTCTGTCTCTAAGTGGTGTCCGTCGCTAGACTCCAGCTACTATAAAATAAAAATGGGCTAAATGGATCCGGTTGTACCATTTTTTAAGAAAAAGACGGGCCTATTGAAGTCTTTGTCAATATCTTTTATATCTTTATTTGAATTTCACGGGCGATTAAATATCATAAATAAAATCTTTTTCAAATTTAGATTATCTTTCAGTGAAATAGAGTTAATGATTTCTCCAAATTGTAGAAACATTCCATGAGCAATTCTAATTATCAACCATCGTTAGTGTATCAGTCAATTTAGAAAAATTTTCTGGGATAGTCTACATGACAAAAGAAACGGTTAACTAACCCAAAGTTTGGTATAATAAATAATTGATATATTGCCGCTACAAAAGAATAATTTTGTTTAAAAGATTTTAATCTCACCATCATAAAATCATATTCTTCCCAATAAATTGTAACAACTGAAATGATAAAAAAATTTCAAGAGAAAAATATCTATCCAAATATATTAGTAATTTAGAGTCAAACATTTTTTTAATTAAACTTTCTACCAGAATATTAATGAAATAATTCCATAATCATATTAGAGTATGTTGACAATATTTAATTAAGATTCAGTAATGAAAATAAATATAATTGATATTATTTCACAAATGAGATGTTATATTATAATTAGATTAAATATGTTAGATGAGAATGATACGAAAATTATGTTAGATGAGAATGGTACGAAAATATGTGATATCATGTGATAAATTGAAGAAAAGATGAGAAATTAGAGAGATATCAGAATATAACGCGATAAATGATAATATGTGATAAATTGAAAAAAATATGAGAAATTGGGAAATATATGATAAATAATAACATGTGATAAATTGAAGAAAAGATGAAAAATTAGAGAGATATATGATAAATTGAATAAATATATGAGAAATTGAAGAGATATCGAAATGGGATTGTTTGGGCGGGAAAAAAATATTTGATTTGTTGTTTATATATATATATATATAGATAAATTATGTGGTCCCCCTCCAATCCTATATACCCTATGTATTATTAAGGTGTTTAAATTAAGTGGAACCATAATAATTACAAGGATTTTATGATGTAAATCTGGTTTACAAGAAACAACACAGATAAATAAAGTATATTGATATAATTATAATATTACTCAACATAACACAATTGCCAATTACCACAATATTTTCAATAATGTTGAGTGTTTTTTTAAAAAATACACATATTACAATATTTATTAAAGTAGGAAAAATCACTAATAGATACACACTTTTAACCTAAATTACTATGAGATACAAAGAATTCAAATAATTACTTTCATATACAAAATATTAAAGTAAAGTATCAAATATAACCTTATAATCTCATACACTTTTAAACCACCAACTCTACTCCTCACCCACCCACCCGTTGTTGACCGTCGGTCGGACAGCCGTTGACCGGCGTTGATCGCCGACCGGCTAGTCGTTGACCGGCGTTGACCGTAGTCCGGACAGCTAGGCGTTGTTTAATTTGGTGCAATTAATTACTTATAAGGTATGGATCACATTGACAAGATATTGCGTTTATTTGTGGTTATCATTTGGCGTGACATGTGACTGGCTTAAAAATGTGGAGTTGATATACAATTCAGGATTCGTGGGCTCAGACCCTTCTTTAGCATGCTATTCGCACGTGATCCAATCACACTCCTAATATATTTGAATTTTTTTTATAAATAACAGAATGATATAAACTTATATCAATCACACCACTTCATATTACTAAGTTTTAAGAGTTACCTACCTATCATTAGAAATAGGGGGTGGTGGGGGAGTGTCATTAGATCTCTTAAAGATTCTAAGGGAGAGTGGTTTAAAGAGGGTATTTGTAGAAGAGTATGGAATGGCTTGGAGACTAGTTTTTGGGGAGAAGATTGGTTAGGGGAGGGACCTTTGATGTATAAACATCCTAGATTGTTTCAAAATTGTACAAAAAAATATGCGAAGATTAGTGAGATGGGTGTTTGGGTTGGGGATAAGTGGAAATGGGATGGGAATGGAGAAGATCTCTTAAGAATTTTGAAACTGACGAATTCGATTCTTTGTTGTCTCATATCAACAGGTACAGATTATCTAAAGAAACAATAGACACATGAAGGTGGAAGTCGAGAAATAAAGAGATCTACACTGTTAAAGGAGTATATGAAGTGTTGCGAAGTAGGAAGATAACAAGAGAGCAAGAAGATGGAGTGATCTATAGCCAAATCTGGAGAAGCAAAGCAATTCCCAAAGTAAAACTCATGGTTTGGAAAGCAATTAAAGAAAGACTCCCCACGAGTGTTAACTTGAGAAGGAGAAAATGTCTGCTGTCGAATGTTGGAGTCATGTGCCCGTTGTGCAAGACTAGAGAGGAAACAAGTGAACATTTACTATTTCATTGCAGTTGGAGCTCAAAATTCTGGTTTGAATGCTTAAAGTGGTTGGGGGTAAGTACTCCCATACATGAGTCGATTAAAAATAATTTCCTATTGTTTGGGGGACTATTCCGTTCAAAAATTGGTAAATCTATTGCCCTATTGGTTTGGATGTGTGGTATTTGGTTAATCTAGAGAATGAGGAATGATATTGTGTTTGAGGGAGGAAAATGGGATGTGATGAAAATTATAAGTGGAATGAAGTGTAGAGTATGAAGTTGGATTAGAAGTAAGTATAATACTTCTTCTATCAACATCAGTTTTCGATCTTGGTGGGAATGAGGGAAGGAGAGATGTAGCTTGGAGGAGATTTTGTTATCTTAATATTGTATGCAATTTAGATAGATTATTAAAGAGTACATGCAGTTCATATGATGGTGTTTAGTTTTGGAGGTGACGAGGTGTTTTTTTTATAATAAAGATGACTAGGAGTGTTGTTAATTTCATGTATTGTAAACCAAATTAATGAACTCTTGTATTGGGGTATATCTCATTTCCTCTTCATCTTAATAATATTAACACCTTTTTGCTGTTAAAAATAATAATAAATAAATAAAAATAAATAACATTATTAATTTTTTTTATTTTTTTTAACTATCCATGATGCACTACCATCTTACTAAAATCTATCTAGAATGTTGCATTCTAAAATCACCAAAAATTTAAAGATAAAGTAATATATTTAAAAGAAATTAAAATTATATACATTAGAACATAAGATCACTCATTAACTTCATATTTCAATTTTTAAATAGATGTCATGTTTTATTATTGTTTTTCAAATTAACGTCAGATGGCTTAAGGATTTAATGATAAAAGAGTAATATTTTCATGTAATGAAATGCTAATAAAATATAAATTTTAAGGATATTCAATTGATGGAATATTTCATCTTTTAAATAATACTGTACAAGTTATTATGAGATGAATAAATAAAAAGAATTGATTTGTGCACTTGGATACACACGTGCATTTATATGTATATATAATATTTCTTCTGTCTCAAAAAGACTCATTTTTCTATTTTGGGCATCCGCTCATAGGTTTCATTTCTCTTTTTACACATATGGATACCACACACACCCTCTAATACAATTAAAATATGGGTCAACGTGCCCACTAACACAACTATCCACTATACATAAAATAATAATACTTCAACACGTATAAAAATTAAATGAGTCTTTTTGGACCGAGCGAAGGGAGTATATTTTTAGTCAATAATGTATATATGTTTTTTAATAATTGTATAATTTTTTTTTTATATTTAGTTTTTCACTTAAAAAACTATCAAAAAAATTGCTAATAAATTGTATATATTTTTTTCATTAGTATTTATATTGTTATTCATAAATGTAAACCTTCTTTTAAAGTTAGATGCATCTTGATGCACCATGCACATAATAATTTGCCCAATAAAAAATATGAAAACAAGGAGTATGAATTACTAATACCTAAATCAACGGTTACCCCATTGTGTGAATGAATTCCCCATTCTTGTACGTGTCCTAATATAATTATGGGTAAATTAAGAACACCCATCGAGAGTTGTCTAAACTACCAAATAAATCCCGTAGTTTGAAAAATTACCAATTACTCCCTTTAATTTGTATTTAAATATTGATAAAAATATTATTATTTTTAAATAAAAAAGGATAAAAATGACTACTTAACATTTGATAAATACCCTCTACTAAGTCTATCTCGTTAGTTTTGTCTACTTTGCTTTAATATTTGATAAATACGTTTTTCTTGCGTATTTATTTGAGATTTGATGTTATAAATTGTTGAATATTGTGTTTTACATTGTAATTATAGATTTTTTTTTAATTCAGAACTTCACGTTTTATTGAGATTCTTATTTGATTTTAGTTAATTAAAATCAAATATGAAAGAGTGATCTCGAGAGGAGAAAAATAAAAACTAATATCGAAGTCAATAATTATACAATCACCTATTAAATTTAGAACAAAATAAATAGAGTAATAAAAATTCTAAGGAGATCAGAATCACTAAATAAAATTTAAGTATATATGTATTGATGTAATTTTCATCTCTCTTTATTAGAAAAAAATGTATTTTTATAAATAATTAAATTAAATACAAGTTAAAATGAGATAATTGATAGTTTTTCAAAGCATGAGGTTTATTTGGTGGTTTGGACAAACCTCTAGTGAGTGTTTGTAATTTACCTATAATTATTATGTTACTGTGTCATTTGATATAGAAAATAATGCTAAACTTAAACAATGAAGTACCAATTTTATGAAAGTTTAAATTTTATTTCTCTTTCACATATCACTCATATAGCTAATTATAAAAGAATAATATACAAAACTAATACTACATATTCCATACTCCATCAGTCTCTTAAAGCTTACATGTGTAATTAAAGAAAATTGATTTTTTTTTCAGTGATGATATAAAAAGTGAAGGGGCATTGTGCGTAATGGAATGAAATGAAGTTTGTTTATGCAATTAAATGCACTGATTAACATTTGCACTCCAAAATACAATTTTTATATACGTTTATTAATAATAAAAAAAAACATGCTTACATTAGTAAATTAAAACTACAGTTTTCTAATAAAAATGGTGTTAGTTTTTTTTGTGCAAAACTATTAATAAAGTTAAATATAAAAAAATAATACATTTATTAAATATATATACATATAAATTAAAATTAATACAATTTCTTACAGACAAGAAGAATTCGAATGCATTGAGTTTAATAATTAGTGCACTTATTGCACGAAATATCAACTTTAGATTTTATTTAGGGTAATTTTTGGTGACCGTGGTCACCATGACCCCACTCACATTATGGTGATTACGGGTCACCCAAATGATCCTCTCAAATTTAATGCAAAATTTTGATGGTATTTTTATACTATAAAAATATTAATTAACAACCATTATTACCATTTTAAAAGTGTGTAAGTGGAGTACTGTAGTATTTAAAAAAAATCAATTTAAAATACTTTGAAACAAAGTAAGACTGTTAAAAATAGTAAGTTACAAAAATGTACTGGATATAGTTTAGGAAACAGGAAAGAGGAAACCCCAGAAAATAAGAGAGAAAAGAAAACCCCCTCCCCCTCACCCTCACCCGGAAATATTACTAGCACTCTTCCCCCAAAGATTTCTTACTCTTCCATCTAAACCGCCTCATCAAATTTCTTTCCTACAGATATATAACTCAACATTGGATTCATACCTTTCATACCAACCCGAATTCTGATTTTTGTGTGCCACAGCTATTGTAATGGAATCGGTCGCCCTGCCGGATACAGGGTCGTCGGAACCCCCCTCGGATTTTAGGTTTGCCTTCGACTCCGCCAATTTCTCCGACAGAATTCTTCGGATCGAGATCTTGCCTGATTTGCCGGGAGAAAAATCCGACCCAGATGACAGCTTAAGTGATTTGGCGCAGAATCTGAAGCGTCGCCGCGAGGACCTAGTCACCAACGCTAATGGTATTTTATAACTGTGCGTTTCTTGGAATGCTTGTTGTGTGTATTGATATTGAAGTATGCATGATTTTGAATTTCTCTGAATTTGTGGGTTTTAGGGCCTCCGAGTTTTTCTTGGTTACAAGTTTTCTACGGAAATTATGTTTTCATCTTTTGCATTTTATTTTGGAGAGAGTTCTGAACGATTCTTGAATGCGTGTTTATGATTTTGGGTGTAATTTTTTAACGAGGCATCTTGTAGGGATCAAAATGAGAATGTAAAGATTTTTTGGGAGACTTGGGGTTGTGGAGATTTGAGTTTGAGCTCGATTGCGATAGAGTTACAGCTATGAAGATTGTATGATGAAAAGACACTTATGTAGCATTGATTTCCTGCATTTATTGGAATAGTTAAGACTGGAAGTTGAGATGAACATGGTTTTTACTTTGAATTTTGACATTTGCATGTTGGTCTGATATACACAGTGAGAGAAATTATATGGCTGATTGGATATGGTTTTCACCATGACAATGTTTTGGTTGACTAGCTGAGTTCTTGTTTGTACTTTTTTGTTTTTGTTTGTCACTGATATGTTCTGTTGACTTTCAATGTGGTCCACTGTTCACAGTCCTATTATTGGGAGTAAGCTTTTGGGATACCTCCTTTTAGAACTCTATGATCGTGGGATTTGTAGCCAGATATATTCGATTTTAGTTAGGAGCATGATAAGCATGTGAATTATATTCAAATTTCATTTAAAGAGTTCTTTGGTCAAGAAGCTTCATGATGGACAATTTATTATTATTCTTTTCTCTCTAATATATTTCTTATGCTCGTGTGATGGTATGTTAGATGTGGCTCCACGTACTTTCTAGTTACTTAAATGAGGGGCATTTGTTGATAATGCTTATTGGACTTGCCTTAACTTTTGTTTACCATCTTAGAGTTGTTTTTAAGGAGAGAAGTGAACAAATTATAACTAATTGAACATATTAACAGTTGAGTGTTGCTGGAATATGTTATAAATAAGTTATTTCTACGATTCATCACGTTTTAGGAGAGGAGACTCAGTCACTCACATCCTATAGAACAGCTTTTGTGAAATATTTCAATGGGGCATCAAGGTATACCTCTGTATGTGGACAGCGAAGATGACATGGTGCTTTTGATACTCTAACAAAGGCAATGAGCTACCCTTATTGTCTTCTTATTGTGTGTGTTTTTGTCTGGGGGTGGGGCTACATATAGGCAAAAAAAGTGAAAAAATGAATGTCATTCATGGCACACTTTGTTTAACTTTTATGAATGGAGTAAGGTGGCAAAAATTGCCACTAGTCTGCCCAGCCTGATGGTCACACCAAGCCAATATATGGTGTTGAAATTTGTTAATACAGTTGATCCAACTTTTTTCCTTTTCATGGAGAATTAAGAGACTTCTGATGTTTACATTGATTGTTACCCACATTTGTCTCAGAACTTTTTCAAGAATATCTGAATTATCTTCCAATTTAACTGGTCATATAAGTCCAGACGTGGTACTTATGAAACTTCTCCAATCCTTTCGCAACCTGACTTGGGCGGCTTTGTACGTTTTTACATCTGGTTTAGTGGTTTACTTTTATTGGGTTGTCTTATGATATGATATGATAAACGTGTTTATATTTGCATGCATTCTATTCATACAAAATGTAATTCTCTGCTCTCTATTTTATGTCTTATTGGACAAATTCCTGAAGTTACTCATTTCTGTTTATGTTATTTTGAATATGCAGATCAGATAACTGAACTAAGTGAAGAGCATTTAGAGCAGTTTTTAAGTTGCAATGTACCCGATTTGGATTATATCTTTGAAAGTCAAGAGGAAGCTCATTTGATTACGGAGGAGGCTGCAGAAATCACTACAAATCTATCTGGTATATTCTTGCTTGAGGATGTGTTGTGTCCGAGTGTCCCAAGACTCTAACATGTTCTTTAGATATCAATACCTTAATAATCTAGTTAGTGTGTAATTTTTCTTTTAGAGTGTCAGAATAGCGCTACAACATTCAGGGGGTGTTTGTTATTTTTATTATTAGGTGGAATGGAATGGTAATTGAATGGATGGGTTTGATACTCTCCATTTGTGAGGGGTATGGATGATTTCCCCAAAATTAGAAATGAGTTTCCATAGTAGTGTGATGCCAATCACACTACCCTCTTATCTTTGATTCCCATTCACCATTCTAAAAGTTGCCAACATCCCCTCAGACTAATCCTCCCCAATTACTGTTGTAAATCTAGTTTATTTAATTTTGTTTGGAATTTGGGTTTTCAAGACTTGAATTTGGACTTGAAAGGAACTTTCATAGTTATAGGTCATGAAGCTACCCAAGGCAATGAAACGTCGTCGGACAATTTAGCAGTTCAAGTTAGGACATTGCACATCAGCTCTCCAATTTTGGCAGCTAAAAGTCCGTTCTTCTATAAAGTAAGTTGTGTTTAATAATGCAACATTTTTCTTTTTCTTTTTTCCAACCTGATATTGATTTTTTGTACCAATGTTTCATGTGTTCTCAAGTTGTTCTCAAATGGTATGAGAGAGTCAGAGCAGCAACAAGTAACCCTGCGCATCCAAGCCTCAGGTAAAAATCTATGCAGACTTTATATTTTATCAATATTGACATTCTTTATCAATTTTGATCAATGTTCTATATGCTTCACTCTGTGATATGATTTATTCTCATATTGTCTTCCAACACATGCTTCACTCTGTTATTTGATTTATTCTCACATTCTTTAACGCCCCAAAATTTTAATATGAATAGTAGAGAACTCTCTCCATGCATGAATGAATATTATACACTTGCGAGTTATTTTTTACTTGAGAAATTTCTTTATTTGATCATTAACTCTTTCTCACTCTCCGTCTCTCCCCCTCTCTATGTATACACTATACGTGTATGTATGTGTCTTTATTTGTGTTTGAATAAGTGCATTGAACTGATCATTGTTCGGTTCCCCATTTCTGTGAGCAGAGGAAACAGCCCTCATGCATTTGCTAAACTTTATGTATAGCAATGCATTACCATCAATTACATCCGCTGCTATACTCGATGTTTTGATGGCTGCTGACAAATTTGAGGTTTCATCATGCATGAGATACTGCAGCAGATTATTACGCAACTTACCAATGACCTGTGAATCTGCGTTCCTCTATTTGGATCTTCCTTCCAGTGTTTTAATGGCCAATACAGTTAAACAATTAACGGATGCTGCCAAGAAGTTCCTGGCTGCACGCTTCAAGGATTTAACCAAGTAAGCTCTATCTTATGGTCAGCTGGTTTCAGTGTAAGAAGATACTGTTGCCTATAGCAGTGGATGACATTGACTTGCCTTGATATGTAACATATGTTGTTTTATTCTGCTTTTGTCATTCATGAATTGAACTCATTTGAATTTTTTTATTAAGAGGATTGGAGAAACTAATGTTGCTTTTGGCATTGGAGTTGATAATCAGCTATGTCTGCTAAACATTTTTACTTAATGATGATTTAACGATGGATTTCTAGGATGAGAGGGGGGCAGAAGAGAAAAAAGTGCATGATTTAAGATAATTTTAAACAAATATTGGCCATAAGTGTGTACCAAAATATGCTCATATGTATTGTTGCCTTATATATACTATGGGAAAAAACCATTTGCTGATGATCCTTCCCTTCTGTAAAATGGGATTCTTGAGAAGTGACTTGTGCAAGTGTTATTTCATCCATTTCAGGTTTCCAGAAGAGGTGCTGAATCTGCCTTTAGCTGGTATTGAGGCAGTTCTGTCTAGTGATGATTTGCAGGTCACTTCTGAAGATGCTGTTTATGATTTTGTGCTAAACTGGGCTCGTAAGCACTACCCAAATCTCGAGGAAAGGCGAGGAATATTGAGCTCACGCCTTCTCCCTCTTGTTCGTTTCCCATGCATGACTTGCAGAAAGCTAAGGAGAGTCCTAGCATCCAGTGACGTTGTCCCCGAGCTAGCAACTTCGGTTGTCCTCGACGCTCTCTTCTACAAGGCCGAAGCTCCATATCGGCATATCACTATTGTGCCCAAGGATGAAAACATTTCATACCGTCGGTATGTGGAGAGAGCATATAAATACCGATCCGTGAAGGTGGTTGAATTTCAATCTCCTTGTCAACAGTGTGTGGTTTATCTTGATCTCAAACGTGAGGAGTGTGCACAGCTCTTCCCGCATGGACGTATCTACTCACAGGCATTTCATTTGGGTGGGCATGGGTTTTTCTTGTCGGGCCATTGCAGCAATTCAGGGGAACAGCTGGTGTCGGGTGGCACTTGTTATTGTTTTGGGCTGTTTTTAGGTATGCAAGAGAAGGGTACAGTGGCTTTTACGGTTGACTATGAGTTTGCAGCAAGAATGAAGCCCTCAGAGGAGTTCGTTTGCAATAACAGGGCAAAGTACGCCTTCACCGGAGGGAAGGCTGTTGGGTTCCACAATCTGTTTTCTGTACCGTGGGCGTATTTCATCTCTGACGACAGCCCTTTCTTTATCAACGGTGTTCTGCATCTGAGAGCGGATCTTACCATTAAGAAGTAGTTCTTCCTTGGTGAAAGCCAATTACTAATTTCTAGAGAAACTCAGCTGTCTTGTTACCTTGTAGTGGGTTAGTATAACAGTAGGATCCAAGAAATATGTAAATAATAGTACTACATTGCTGTTTTCTTGACTGCTGTGTTTGAGTAGCAGTTTGATGGAAAATCATATTTTGTTAGATTTTACCTTGCTTTTGTTTTTGTAGATTTCATGGGAAAATGTACATATTTAAGAAGAAAAGGGTATAAGAGACAAAACTCAGTAGAGAAAGTACAAGGGGCTAAATAAAAATCGAAAAAAACATAAGGCATTATACATTTATACTCTGTTATAAGAAAAGATAACAAGGTTTCTGCTACTGTGCTACATCCCATCAGAATCTATTGTAGAAAACACAGGTTTTTAATTAATAGTGTAGATGTTGACAAAACCAAAGTGTAATTAATGCATGTTTAGTAGTACCACTACAATCTCAACCATACTAGTTATTAAATTAATCTCCACTAATTCAGCACCAAACTGATAACCAAAAAAGCTTGTACTCCTCATTATGCCTCATTTTTCTTTATCATTACAAACCTCTAAGGAGGAAACCATATAATCAACTTGGGACCAACTTCTATTATTTCTTTCTTCTCTTTACAAAAATTAATTATAAGGGGTTAGCTCTAGTGCATAAGAATAACCATCAAACACAACATATTCTCCATATGGGACACAACATGACTAGCCTTTGGTTCATCTGGTTGTTTCCCTTGTTTCATTTCTCCTCCTTGATCCACTGTTTGAAGAGCAACTTTGATGAATCTCTAGATGCCGTTCTTCATGACTGTGCTGTGAGATTCATGAGCCACAAGCACCGGCACACGGACGAGCTCTATGACGCCACCCTCCCGGAATATCTAGCTGGGATGAAGGTCTCCGTGGTGTGGCTCAGAAGCAGAACTCTTTGGAGAAAAGGAGCCAACTTCAGTGATTTTGTCGTCCCACCGCAGACCCTTCCCGTTCCTTACGTGAAAAGACTCCTCATAGTTAACCACAATCTTGGCAACTGGTCTTCTTCATACTACAGCTTATCAGGTTACACACTCTTGAGCCCTGTTGTCGGTTTTCTTGTTTACGATGCATCGCGCTTGGGCAGCAACAACCTGTCGAAAATCGAGCTCAACACTAATGGGAAGGCCATATCAGTTAAATTCCAGAGTTCATTAGGCAGAGGAAGCGGTGGGATGAGAAAATGCGCTGTGTTTGGGGGTCATGGGGAAGTATTCCTGAGTGAAATGAGTGTGGCTAACATGTGTTGCAGCAGCAGCCAAGGTCATTTCTCAGTAGTGATTCCATTCAAGAAGAAGCAAAAGATGTGGCTGTCATGGATTGTGGGAGTTCCTGTAGGCTTTGTGGGGCTGACATTGGCTGGTATAATGGCGGCGAGATCGTTGTGTAAGAGAAATGAAGAAATGGAAAATGAAGCAGACGACGAAGAGAGTTTGCAAGCTTATTGGATTGAGAGCAGCAAAATGCCACGGGCTGAAGTAATGAGAACTCAGCCAGTTCTTGAGGGTACATCTCTTCCAAATTCAAAGATGTCTTGGCATTCATGATAGATATATATTGGGATTGAAGGGCCATATTATATATATTGAGAATAGTAATCTGTGAATGTTGTGACATCCTTAACCACTCTGCTACAGGGCTTAACCAGTTGTAAGTTTCTAATTTGATACTTTCCTAAGAATATTAAGAGATTAATACTTACAAAGGGAAGATAACAGCATCCATACATACTTGTTTGGTATCCCTACCTTATATTTATGGTGCATAATATCTACATTGGAGCTCAAGTACCAGTAGCTAGTTAAACACACATTAGTTAAACACACACACACACACTGGATGTATAATGAGTAATATCAGCTGAAATGGCAGATTCCTATTGCTACAATTCTTCCTAATGTCCTTAATGAACATAAAGCGGCAGTAATAGAGTGGATTCAGGAACAACAGTTAACTGAATTAGAGCTGATATGACCATAGAATAACTGGAAGCAACGCCTACATAAGAGCTCATATTAGAATTGGAGCAACATATATCTGTATTATCCTCATATTATTTCTCAACAAATCATCATGGCATGCAAAAAAGATTAATGCCATGATTTATGCACCAGCAAAGAGTTGCATACAGGCACTATCAACCTAAGCCCTGGGTTTAGGAGCAACTTAGACCACTCAGTGTGGCATGTGAGGCTCCTTCCTATATATGTCTAACAAACTAATGTTGGAATGATTATTAAATCCTATCCAACCTCTAATTATGCACCCACCACTGTTTAATTCCCCCAAATACAATTGTGCATAACTAACAATATCATTCTTTGCTGTTATATATATATATATATATTATATGTATACTATCCACTCATCTCTCACTGTTAATTTCCTCCCTCAACCCATTCACTCATCTACCTACTATGCTAATGATGAAGCAAACACTACCTTTCGCAAACTATACTTTTTCTCTTCTCTTCTACATGTTACGATCATTATATAAATGAGAGGTGACCCAAGGATTACTTTTTAAAATAGTATTAAAGATTACCTTACTCTCATTAACAGTAATAACTACTTTTTAATAGAATAGTATATGGTCTCTTATATTACTCTTCTATAATATGTGTATTAGGTGAGAGTGATATTTTTTAAATTAAGATAACTTTTGAGGTTGTTGGTTGATGTGAAGTTTCTCTTTTTGGGTGGCGAACATAAATGTGGGACAGACGAAAACGGAAAGTGTGAACATAAGTATGGGACGGAGGAAGTATAAAGTAACCTCATTTCCGCTGCGTATCATACTAGTTTTTGCGTATATTAAATAATATATAAGAGTAGAAATTTGGACCGGTCTTCGTATAATGTGCATATAAAGATGGATATCATAGAATATTATCCTTCTAATCACTTCATTCACTCTGGAAGATCGTATAATATTAAAGGATATTTATATAAATAACTTATATTATTGATAGTTTAATTATATTTATAATGAATCATAATTTAATGCATACTTTATTATAGTTTAGAAAATATACCTCAACTACAACAAGTCTAATATACATACATCACATAGTCACTATTTCACTGGAGATTATGTCATCATAAATATATTATAAAATAATTTATTTATTCTCTTGATGAAAAAAAAAAAGGAGGGAGTTTCACTCCCGACCTAACTAACAATTAAAGGCCAGGGCATCATTTTAATTAACTTATTTGAGAAAAAAAAATTGTAGGGATGGCCTAAATTCTAGTCAAAGTTTAAATTACAAAATATGGAATAAAGATTTCAATTGAAATATAAGAATAATAGATTGATAAATATCTATAAATAGATTGTTAGTTCTCCCAAGAATTGGGTCCTTCGGACCTTGCTTTTTCTCATCCTTGAAACAAGAACATTTGTTTCATCTTCAATGGCTACTCCTCTTCCTCTTCCTATTCCTCCTGCATTAATTGTTTGAATATCAGGTATATATATTCTGGTGTTTATTAAACTAATCAATTACCTACATGAACCCACAAGCTTTCTTTGATCATCACATAATTGGAACCCTAGCCTCATATTTTTATTCATTTTAATCACTTGTTTGTTTCATCACCATTAATCCTCATTATAACAAGACTTGTTGAATTCAGACATTGGCTAGTGAGAAATATAGGTGGGACGGACTCGTCCATTAAAAGATAAAACAAATGTCTTAACAAGAAGAAGAAATCAAGAAAGCAAGTGGTGAAGAAGATCAAAGAATGGATCTTTTTCGGAATGCAAAATCCGTGAGGCTCATAAGCTACAGAGACAAATACCTCGTGGCCGATGAGGACCACGAGGGCGTGAACCAAGAAGATGGCCCAAAAAAATCAGCAATTTGGACAGTGGAAGTGATGCATGGCAAAAACTTGATCCGACTAAAAAGTTGTTTCGGCACGTACCTAACCGCATCAAGCATGCCTCTTCTTCCAGGGGTCACCGGAAAACGAGTCGTCCAGACATTGCCGACCTTCTTAGATCCCGCGACAGAATGGGAGCCCGTCAGGGATGGAATGCAGGTGGGGTGACAATTCATACTAAAGCTAATGTCATGCATGCATGAATAAATAAATAAAACATCAATTATCTGCAGAGAAAACATTAAAATTCGTTCTTTAAGTATGACGGATTCAAATTATAATTGTTTATTATTTGCAATTCTCAATTTTAGTCATTTTTTGTTCGATTTCGATCATTTTTGTCCAAATTTAGTCCTTTATGAAATTTAGTCCAATTTTTTTGTTGAAAATTAATCTTATCCAAAATTTGGACAATAAAAGGATTAAGTTGATAAAATGACTAAATTTGAACAAAAAAAAGAACTAAAATTGAATTAAAAAATGACCAGCAATGAGAATTACAAATATAAAAAAACTATAATTGGAATCGATAATATTTAAAGGACGAATTTTGATATTTTTCCGTTATATATTCGCATCTTTAATCTTTTACGTGTCATATATATATTGAGTTGTGTTGTATTGTTCGTGTTGTGTTGTGTCGTGTCGTGCCATCACATGCATGCAGGTTAAGCTGCGATCGTTGTGGGGTAATTATTTACGCCCCAACGGCGGGCTACCTCCATGGCGAAACTTCGTAACGCACGACATTCCCCACCTACCCAACTCTCGTAACAAGGTTTTGTGGGACGTCGAGGTTGTCGAGAAACACAACGTAAATTCATAGCCAAAGATGATCTTGATTATGACTTCAATGGATGCAGATCTACGTACATCATGCACTTCCCAATGCATGCCAAACCTACCCTAAAAAACATATCGAGGTTATATATTATAGTAATGTATGATCGAATTATATATGTGCGTGTATATATAGATGTGCCAAAGACGTCTATTTTGTTGGAAAATGAACATAGTTAGCTACATGCATATGCATAAAAGGTTAATATACGTTCGTGTACGAAATTTTGTACTCATGAATTGGTGAAGAAATTAGTGGAATGTGTGTGGAAATCTATATGATGAGTATTTATTTGTAACACCTCTATCCCGCATTAGTTTGATCTACGAGATACAGAGTTTAGTTTTTATCAATTTTGCAATAATTTATAAAATATGTTGGGTTAGATGATGGCAGTGGCGGACACAGGATTTGTATCGAGGGGGCCCAAAAAATAATGCGAAGTATAATGTATAAATTGATATTCTATGTACTCGGGTTAATGTTTGTACACCCTAATAAGGGAAAGAGTTGAAATTTTCAAATATGTATATTATTGTGTGTAATCTTTGTAATTATCTCTTTGATTTGTTGTGATCTCCGTACATTACGGGAGAATATGTAATCCTTACTTGTATATATATATGATTCACACAATCATCACATTCACACAATAATATACATATTTGAAAATTTCAACTCTTTCCCTTATTACACCCAATCTGTATTATTGATACATGTTTTAAAATCAAAAATATTTTAGTAATATAACGTTTAATACGTCCAGGGGTAAGTGAAAAGAGTAAAAGAATGGGAAGAAGTAAAAATAATGAAAAGAAGAGTGTAAATGAATGGGAAGAAGTAAAAATAGTGAAATAATATTGGAAAGAATTGGCAGAAGTAAATAGTAAGAGTGTAAAAGAATGGGAAGAAGGAGAAATAGTGAAATAATATTAGAAAGAATGGGCAAAAGTAAAAAATAGTGAAAAGGACAATGAAAAACTACACGGTGTGATGGAACATGCATAAATACATGTGATATTTCAAAATGAAAAGTGTGTATAGACACGTGGGACGGTGGGAGTAACATTTTTATGAAAAGTGATATCAAATTAATGAATAATACTTAATAATAGTGTAATTAACTATTTTATGAACAATTTATGGAGTAGTTTAAATAAAAAAGTGACAATAATTTTAAAGAAAAGTGATAACATATTTAATAAAAATTGATAACAAATTAAATAAGTGTAAAATAGTTTGATGCCAATGTAAACTTTTTTTTTTAAAACACTTATGTGGAACCGTCTCATGCAAAATGTCATTAGAATTCTATCTGATTTCCAACAAGCTAGGTGGCCAAAGAGATCCACCATCTCTCTATTTTCTTTTTATCTTCGTCCACCATATAATAGTATTCACATATATTTTGATGGAGCAATTTCTAGTCGTCTTACTTGTGTTGGGGTTGTGTGATCATTCAGAATGTTGATGGTTCTTTTAGATTTGGATATGCTACGAGTTTCTATGATATCATTAATCCTAAAGTATCTGCATTCTTAGCTATGTGCCAAGTTTTGATATTAGCAACTTTCTACGGCCTCTCATCTTGTTCCATCATAAGAGATGTATGCTTGCAATATTATTCTTTGTGTTTTTGGTGAATTAGAATGCTCGTCAGCAGTTCTCCTTATCCAGTGCAATATGAAGGATGTGCTTTGTTCTCTGCCTAAAGATAAATTGTGTTGGGTGGGTATGTTTCTAATATTATTATAACCCATGTTTCTAATACGAAGGATGTGCTTTATTAATGAAATTGTTTTTCTTTAATAAAAAAGAATAATAATACATTTTATATTTTTTTTCTAATTCTAAAAATAAAAATATATAATAATGTTAGAAATGTGTATCTACTAATAATATTAATTGCAAATACTCTTTTTTAGTTTCGAAATAATTCGTGTCACTCTTTTGTAAAGTAGTTATTAATAAATAAATTGTACAAATTAATTATTTTGTCACGATGGAGAGAGGATGTAATTAATAAATTACTTTGTACTAAGAAAAAAAGTTGCATGGCTATCGTTTAGTTGATCAATTGCGTTGGGTTATCGTCAACCTTATGTTTTACTTTTGATGATTAAAGGTAATTGACTCTTTAGTTTTCATCATTATTCGAAGGTGAACCACTTTAGGATTGTGAATGCAAAATTCACATTTTACTATTTTCATTAGTTTACTTTATTAAAGTTGTGTATAATAATAATAATAATATAAGGACGAAATCTTCACATATATCGAAGTACACAGATACTTATTTAAATTGGGTTCGTATAAAATTTATGTTTAAATTTAGGGAACTACATGGTTTACAAGAGTTTATGATGTAAACCAGGTTTACACGAAAGGAACCATTGAAGTATATGTACGAGTGTGTTTCTATTCCATTATTATCATTATTATAAAAATATTTCAAATCTAAATCTAACATCTAAGAATTGGTTGATTATTAATTTGGAAGAACCTAAACTGTATAGAATTATTTTAGAGCTTGAAATCATTAAATTATTTAAGATAATTACGATAACTATATAAATTTGTCACCTATTTTAAAATTATTTTAGAGCTTAAATTATTTAAGATAATAACAATAACCATATAAGTTTGTCACATAATTAAAATTAGGATAAACCATGTGTGAGATTGTCACAAGTGAAACCGTTTTACATTTTTTAAAATGATTATCACTTTCGTTATAAAACGTTATCACTCCCGCTATAAAATATTATCACTTTTCATTTTATACTATAAATTGTTTATAAAATAGTATTATCACTTTTCATTAAATATCATTTTTCATTACAAAAAGTTGTCACTTTTTATTCATGTTACGTCTCAATGTGAGACGATCTCTTGAAATAAATAAACTATAAAAAATCTTAAAAGAGATTAAATATATTAAATGTAATCTAGTTATAATTATAGTTTATTATTATATATTTTTATTTTCTAATCCTAAATTGATGGAGTACTTTTTTTTAGGTTTCTGAGCCCTAACTGAAAATAATAAAATTCAGATTGATACTTAATTTATTTTAGATAAAGATTTGGATGGACCGTCTCACGGATTTCCTTTTGTGAGATAGTATTAGTCCAATTAAATAATTTTAAAGGACCTGTTTGGTTGTTATAAAATTAGAAAATTGAAAAATTAATTATTGAGTAAAATTAATTGAGTCAAAATATATTTAAAGGAATTTATTTGATTGATATTAAATTAAAATTTTAAAAACTAATTATCAAATGGAAATTAATTATTATTTTTTAATTTAAATATTATAAATATATAAAATGTGATACCCAATTATTGAAAAGTGATAATATTTTAAAATAAAAGTGGTAATATGTTTAGTAAAAAGTGATAACTAAATCTAACACCTTAAAAGTAAACATTAATTTTAAAAATGGCATCGATCACTTCTTTTCACACATAACATACTTTATAGTTTATATTTTATTGTATTTATTACCTAAAAATATCACATTATCCCCTAAAAATCATTAAAATTAGTCAAAGTAACTTAATCTTAATACATGTGATATAGTAAAGATGAACCATCCGGGAATAGGGGGAGAGTATTATGTGAATGAATTTTTTATAAAATGTATTTTAAGTTTATTGAATTGCAGTGGTTTTTTTTTTAAATTCAAATTAAAATTATCATTATAGGATAGGTATAAAAAATGTAATGATAATTATGGTAGGAGAATATTGTTTTTAATTCTCTCATTTTAATTTAAAAATGTTTATTATTAATATTTTAATTTATAATTCAGATTATTTTTTATAGCATTGTAAACCTCTTTAATTAAATTAATTAAATTTTATAAAAAGGTAATCAGCGTGCTTGTTCTAGACTTAGACAAAAATGGAAGCATTGAACTTTAATTTTCAAAACTAGAATAAAGAGATCTCATAAAATATTATAGTAAAAGAAAAGGGTTCCGCAAATAAATAAAGTTTCTTACAGAAAGCAGTAAGTTTTGAAATGAACATTTCTTAGAAATTTGAACGGATCCGATTAAGATTCTCTAATCTCCATTCTATTTTTGCAACAATATTCAATATATACATAATAATAATAATAATAATCTTTAATCGGAAATAAACAAAAGACCTTGGAGAGAGAGATCTCACTTCGTCTAAATCACCAAATTGGTCAAAGAGTATATTTTCTTAAAATTATGTATTTACACAATCAAACTAAAAAGGAATAGATAGATATGACGCTAAGTGAAATTTAACATACCTCTAAAAATAAATAAAATTGATCAAAGAATATCTTTTCTAAAATTATGTACTCTGTTGAAAATAAAATTGATTAATCTTTTCTAAAATTCTGTATTTACTGTATTTGTGATATGTGAAATTTAACGTGAAACAAGCAAGTATTAAAGGTACAATTAAACTAAAAATGGAATAGATTATAGAAAAATCCCACTCACATTTGAACCTCTGTGGATCCTTTAGAATTTCCTCACGATTTTTCACACAATTCGCTCATATATATGTCCTTCAACATTTTTACTGTACACACTCTCTCTCTCCCCTCTTCCTGTAGGCTGCAATGCAACTGCAAGAAAGAATTCTTGCTTCTATGGTTATTGAGCACTGAACCCCAAAAACACCTCCCTCTGCTTTGATTCTCTCAAATCCCACATTTTGAAACTCTGTAAGCTCCATTTTCTAAACCCCTTTACCAGAATCCACCCCACTTTTTCCAGACACCATTCTTGGACTTTGTTTCCTTTTCCTCCTTCCTCTCCTTTTTCCCCTTTCACATATACTATATATATTTTTGTCTCACGCCATTTGTTTCATCTCCCACAGTCAATTCAAACCCAAAAAGCTGCGTTCTTTATTTTGAACACTAGCCAACATTCTTGAAAAAAAAAAATTATTAAAAAATGTTGAAGCTTCAACTTCTCATTTCCATGGTGGGAGTTCTGTTGTTGTTGGTAATATTAGAAGGCAATGCTGCTTCTGAAACGCTTCTCAAAAGCGACAAGACTGCATTGCTGGATTTTGCGAACAAGATGTCCCATTTACGTTCCTTAAACTGGAACGAAAATGTCACAGTGTGCGAGAATTGGATTGGAATTACTTGCAGCGATGATGGGAGTCGAGTGATAGAAGTGAGGCTGCCTGGAATCGGGCTTCACGGCCCGATTCCAGAGAACACGTTGAGCCGTTTATCAGCACTGCAGATCTTGAGCTTGAGATCCAACGCCATTAATGGGACCTTCCCTCTTGATTTTGGTGAACTCAGAAATTTATCTTCTCTTTATCTTCAGTACAACAGTTTCTCTGGTCCATTGCCTTTGGATTTCTCTGTTTGGAAGAATTTGACTATCATTGACTTATCGTATAATGGTTTTAATGGCAGTATTTCTGGCTCTTTATCGAGTTTGGGGAAACTTACTGCATTGAATCTTGCTAGAAACTCACTTTCTGGTGTGATTCCTGATTTGAATTTGCCAAATTTGCAGCAGCTTAACTTTTCATACAATAATCTTGTTGGTAATGTGCCCCAATCACTTCGGAGATTCCCAAAATCTGTGTTCGTAGGTAATAGTGAGTCTTTGTTAGAGTACACAGTCACTAGCTCTCCACTTGTTTTAGTACCTGATCATGTGCAAAATTCAACAAACAAGAATGTAGTAAGAGTTAGTCAAAGGGGTTTACTTGGAATTGTCATAGCTGGTTCTGTTCTTGTTCTTCTTGGTTTTGGTTTCCTGTTGTTTGTGTGCTTGATTAGACGAAAAAGGGGCGATGCATTCCCCGGGAATTTAGAAAAGGGGGACATGTCTCCAGATAGAACAATTTCTACGAGCCAGGATGCTAGCAATAAGTTGGTTTTCTTTGAGGGGTGTAACTATGCTTTTGATTTGGAGGATTTGTTGAGAGCCTCTGCTGAAATATTGGGGAAGGGCACGTCCGGGACAGCGTATAAGGCGATACTGGAGGATGCAATGACGGTGGTGGTGAAGAGGTTGAAGGATGTGACCGTAGGGAAGAGGGATTTCGAGCAGCAGATGGATTTAATCGGAAGCATCAAACATGAGAATGTGGCTGAGCTGAGGGCTTATTATTATTCAAAGGATGAGAAGCTTATTGTGTATGATTATTACAACCAAGGCAGTTTAGCTTCAATGCTTCATGGTATGTTATCATTCTCATGCTACCTTTATTCTCACTGTATTTGGAGTTCTCTCTGATTTGAGAATGCAACCTTTATGATTAACATGAATCTTGATTGCTAGTGGCTGAAATGATTAACATGAAGCTATGAAAGTTAACTGATTTGTTTATTGATTGTCCTTTATTTGGCAGTAGTGATAACTTGGAATCATGGACTATTAGATAAACATAATCAAATAAAACATGTACAAAAGGCAGGGGTCATTTAAATATTCAAGCATCTTATTTGGGGTAGAGGAATCTTTCTGCTTTTTATATTTGAAAAATTGGGCTCATCTTTGCTATGATTTAAATACATGAAACACTCTGTATTGCATTATATGCTAATGAATGTTTGAACTGGTGAGCCTTTTCTAGTCTTGGTATATTATTATCATACAAATAATTGTCAATTGTTTTCATTCTTGGATCTTCATGGATATATATATAGCTGTGACAAATGAGTATCTATTATTATCATGAAGTTGGCAATTTTGGTAGCTGTTCATGATCTCCTCTTCCTCCATTAAAACATACACATGCTAAGTAACTAATAATGGAACGATTGTCGTTTCACGACACACTACTAATGTCGACAGTTTCCTCGGAGGTCAGTGAAAGAATTTTATGTATGATGCATACATGGTTAATCTTTTCAAATACTAGATGCAGGATTACACTAATCATTTAGTGGAATGTATGGCATTTTGAAGTTCTTTTGGGAAGAATTTGGATGGAGATTGGGGATGATACATAATTCTTTTAAATGGGTTCATTCTTGTGACTAATATATTCGAAACTTGCAGGCAAAAGAGGAGAAAACTTGACTCCCCTCGACTGGGAATCCCGACTGAAGATAGCCATCGGCGCAGCAAGAGGAATTGCTCGTATCCATGAAGAGAACAACGGGAAGCTAGTTCATGGAAACATAAAATCTTCCAACATTTTCCTAAACACTCAACAATACGGATGTGTATCCGATCCTGGTCTGTTGACCATGATGAGCTCATTGCCTCCACCAATCGCACGTAATGCAGGTTACCGTGCTCCAGAGGTGACAGACACGCGTAAAGCCATGCAACCATCGGACGTCTACAGCTTTGGCGTAATTATACTGGAGCTACTCACTGGTAAGTCCCCCATTGCCACCACAAATGGTGACGAGATCATCCACTTGGTGCGGTGGGTCCACTCAGTGGTTCGAGAGGAGTGGACAGCTGAAGTATTTGATGTGGAGCTGCTAAAGTATCCCAACATAGAGGAACAACTGGTGGAGATGCTACAGATTGCCATATCCTGTGTGGTAAGAATCCCAGATCAAAGACCTAGAATGTGTGAGGTTGTTAAGATGCTCGAAAATGTAAGGACAGGTCCGCTCATGGCTTCGTCTCCTGGCGTTTGAGATGCGATGCGTCGTATTCATGTTCTGGAGTTGAGTTCACTGCCTTGGTGGACTTTAGTTGATAGATTGTGAAGAAGGTTAATGGTTGATGTACTCTATATGGTGTGCATGGAGATGCACCTTTGTTTTCTGACCATAGGTACAGGTATTGTGTGAAAGATTGTCACTATTTTAGATTTAAAATTATTGTTATTGTTTTCATTAAAGATGATAATAAATTTTATTTATTTATCTTAATCTTATTAGTTATTCATGAAATAATTCAGAATGTTTCAATACGCAAACAAAACAAAAATTCTAATCAACTCAAAAAAGGCAGCAATCAATAATCCTTTCATCTCCTTATTATATACTACTAAGGATTTCTCTGGAAATTTTTTCCAAAAATGTTTAGTCAATTCTTCCTTAATTAACTTACTCAATCATGCAATTTACTCTCTCTCTCTCTAATTCTGAAATTAATCACGGCAATCTTCTTTCCTTGTAGCAACCTATCAATTATTTTAACACGTGTTATAATTAATCGCTGTCAATTGATCTTCTTTTCTTGTGGCAACCTAAATGTACTCAATTCACATTTATTATTCTTAACAAAGTTGATATGGTGAACCAAAAATTTTTTAATAAGATGAAAGATGCAAATTACAATCCTAATATCTGTACCTCATGAAATCAGATTTATCCTTTTCGATTTATTTAGAAAATCAGCCAAAAAAAACAAAAATTAGAAAATCAGCCAAAAAAAAAAATCGAAATCTCACCTTAAAACCATTTTGGTGTCAATTTAAAAGTTATTAAACAATTTTGGAAGATTAAAGTTTCTTAAAATTATTTTTAATAAAATAAATTTGTACCAAACTATTTATGTTTTAAATTTTGTTCTTATATACTCTCTCCGTCCCGGCGTAATAGGATTTTTTGCTTTTTTACACGTATATTAAAGAGTATTATTATTTAATGTGTAGTTGGTAGTTGTATTAGTGGGAGTGTGGGCCCCCATATTTTAATTGTATTAGAGGGGGTATGTGGGTCCATGTGTGTAAAAAAGGAAAGAGGATCCCTTGAGTGGGACGATCTTAATGGAAAAAAAAAAACCTTCTTTGAATAGGACGGATGGAGTAATTGAATTTAATATCATTATGCTCGAATTTGGTTTTATTTAGGATCTAGATATAATTGAATAGTTATAATACTAATCAAGTTCGATTTGTTTAAATAAAATTCGAATTTATCTTGATAACATAACGTTTACAAAGAAAAATTATTCTAGATATGAGTTTAGACTTGAGAAAACATCAATTTGAAGGTACATTGGGGAGTCAATTATTTATGTATCTAGTGATTGTCAAAACGGTTCATGTTTAAAAAATAGTTGGTCTTGTGCAATTGGTCACACAAACTGTAAAGAAAATATTATTCTACATGTAATACAAAACTCTTTACCAAAAAAATAAAAAATTTTATAAAACAATTTCAAAAATACTTTATTTTAAATTGTCACTCATTTTTCGCACACATGTCATTATTTTATATTTTTTAATTACTTAAAATACTTCAATACTCTCTAAAATTAACAAAATTGGTCAAAACAACTTAAAATATTTTATTATTTAAGGACATTAAGTTTAATTATGAGGACTATAATGGTCGCCTTGTGTAGGGAATCTGAAATATTCTCTCTTTCCAACCATATATTCATACTTGATTATTATGTCCACGCCACGTCAACGATCCGCACAAACATTATAAGATAAATCTACACCGTTCATTACAATAACATAAATCGACAGCATCAATCATATTTCTCATTTTCATTTCCCGCCATCTTCACCCTATAAAATACTCTCCCTAAACACTCCAAATTACATCCCAAATTTCAATTTCCAATTACTGCAAGTGCAAAATCCCTCCACAATCCTCCTCCGAAACCCTAGAAATGGCACGAACGAAGCAAACCGCTCGCAAATCCACTGGCGGCAAGGCCCCTCGGAAGCAGCTGGCTACCAAAGCAGCTAGGAAATCCGCCCCAGCCACCGGCGGAGTGAAGAAGCCCCACCGTTTCCGCCCCGGCACGGTGGCTCTCCGTGAGATCCGAAAGTACCAGAAATCGACGGAGCTTTTGATCCGGAAGTTGCCGTTCCAGAGGCTTGTTCGTGAGATCGCGCAGGACTTCAAGACGGATCTGAGGTTCCAGAGCTCTGCTGTGGCGGCTCTTCAGGAGGCGGCGGAGGCGTATCTGGTTGGACTGTTCGAGGATACCAACCTCTGCGCTATTCATGCTAAGAGGGTTACAATCATGCCCAAGGATATCCAACTTGCTAGGAGAATCAGGGGCGAGAGGGCCTAAGTAGTTGGTATTGATTGGTTTTAAGGTAAATGTGGTTGCTTTTGTAGATGAAGCATTTTGTAGTTCCAACCTTCCTTGTACTGCATTTTTAGTATCTTGAAAGCCTACTGAATTCCTTTTTTGAAAGACAGAATATAGCATGAATTAAAAAAGATTATTCAGCATTTTACTAATTTGGAAGAATTAGACAATCAAATGACCAAATTGTGTAAATTTTGATTTTGGAATAATTACTTAAGCATCACATTTCTTCAGATGGGTCTGGGAGGCCTTTTATGGTTCAAGAGAGATAGAAAAAGAATGGATATATAGAATTTTCTAAAAGCAGATAATCCAATCTTGTTAGCGTTGAGATTGAGTCATTGTTATCTTCTCTTGCATTGAATCGATTATTATGCTTTTTACCCAAAAGATTGAATTTAATATGGAAGATCTAATCTTTCTTTGGTGGTGCATGGATGCATATCACCAAAGAAACACACATGTCCTCTACCATAAAAAAAAATCTGAAAGAGTTGAGTAATTTATATGATTGAGAGGTAAAAGAAATTAGAATTTAATCTTCCTAGATATAGTTTTTTGATATCTTCCAGGTCTAGGTGCACGTTAAAATGGCAAAAGCATAGTTGGTAAAATCTTTTTACAGTATTTGGAATCCAATCGCCTTCAGCTCGCAATTATGCAGAGGAAGAGAGAATTTTAGAATGAATGGTATAGAGATTAGATTAGTGAAGGCATGTAGATATTGTAATTGAAGGAAGGCAGATAAATTGTTGGCAGAAGCAGTAGTGATTATGGGCATAAGGATGCTGAAGACAAAGAATTTCATAGCAAAACTCTTTGGAGATTGAAGATGTACTGGACGAGTAAGACATAAATGAGGCACAAATATTTGTCCAGCAGGTTGATTGGACATGCACGAAGAAAAAGAAATGACCGTGGGCATTTTGGACCAAGTTAAGGGATGTAATAAGGATGTAAACCAAAGTTGGATGATGTGTGGAATGACAATCAACATTGGTTTAAACTAAAAGTATCCTTGATGCAGTTACTGTTTGGAAAAAGAATGTGAAGAAATGTGCTGGTGTTCCTTCTGGGAGGCCTTTTACAGAAAAAGAATGGATTCCATCTAATCAAACCCCAGTTCACCAACAAATCAAACACTACATACTGGAGGTCATTGGTTATCAGTTTTAAAATCATAATCTTGTTCATCAACTGGAGGACATTGCTCATCATTTCATTTTCTTGATTATTCAGTTACTCTTGATCCAACCCAATAAAATAAAGATTATTTAATTTAAATTCAGCTTTTCTTTACTTGTCTTCATAACATTCCTTTAACTATTTGAATTAAATTCTGAATCCAACACTCATACACGTATATGTATAAAAGAATTAAGTGAGAGGTTAGTGTAAAGTCCAAAACTGCCCCATTGAAGAAATCTGAGACATGTTCTCTACCCTATTTTTCTGCATCAAATAGGTCAAATATCATAGTTCTATGACAAAGGGAGATTCAGCAACAAAACAAAACAGAAAATGTATAATGCTGATCATTATATAATAAGCATCCCAATTATAACATAACATTAAACATAAATCACTTACAAGTCCTTATAACATGGAAAAACTGAACCATGTGCAAGGTTAACCAGGGTGTTGCATTTCCAACTATCACATACGTCGAAAGCTTATAAAATTATTCAAAGACAGAGAAAACAATGCAATGAATTTAACTTGTATTACCATCCTCCCACCTTTGGATTTCATTATCAAACATTCCAAAAGGTTATAGAGAAGTATTATTTCTCGGAATATGTATTATTGGGCCTACTAACCTTTAGGCTTCCCCATCGAATGAATGGCAAGAAAGAATCCATGTCTCTCCCTTGGAAAAGATTATCATCATCCAATGTGAAGTCAAAATTATATTCTGGCAGAATGTATTCATCTGGGCCATACCCAGTTTCAATTTTCTTTTGAGCACTAATACCAGAAAAAGTAGTTGGAGGTTGTTGGATATCCTTGGATATTCCACTGCTCTCTTTCTCCAAGTTAAGGCTCTTGATATAGTTCTGAAGGATGAAACTGGGTTTAGGCCATTTGGTTCTACATTTTCGTTTCGTTAATTGCCTCCTTTTTGTGGCGTTCCAGTGGTTCTTGATGGTGTTTTCAGTTCTTCCAGGTAAACTTTTAGCAATTTCTGCCCATTTGTTCCCCACTTGAGCATGAGCTTCTATCAGAATTCTGTCTTCCTCTTCAGTCCATACATCCTTCTGCATGGAATATTGGTGGGGGGTGGGGGAGAAAAAAATAATAATATTCACTCCATTCCAAAAGAGATACGTGTTTCTTTATGCCATTTTGATGCATCATCTCCTACGGCACACCGTTGGAAGGATGACACATAGGAGAGAGATGGAAACTATACCCTCAAACAGGAAGCATAAACCCTAGGGCAATGGTTAAATTTCTTTCTCATTGTCAATCATATAACGTGTGTAACACAGAAGATGATGCACGAAAATGATACATACACTTGTGTTTCTATTATCTCTTTTTTTCCTTTTTTTTCCATAATCAGGAAGCTAGTTTCCAAATTCATTAATCCCAAAAAAGCATTACAAAAACAACAAAATATGGTTGTTTGTTTTCCATTTCCTTATTCATTAACATCAATTTTCCTTATTTTAGAGATATTCTAATCAATGTATTCTGGCTCTTGATTAACTAATTATTATTCCAGAAACACAAGAATGCATGAACAAGGAAATATATCCAAGGCTAAAAAATAAGAAAAAGAAAAGACCAACCTTAATATCTGGCCTCAGGTGGTTATGCCATCTCTCTCTACACTGCTTGCCTATCCTCCCCTTCAGCATTACAGCGATATTAGACCATTTCCGCACGCCATATTGCTCCACAAGATGGATCAATAGTCTGAATATTAATACATACATCTGTTGAAATCTCAGAAGAATAATAAAACACAGAAACTAATCCAACGTCATTATCATTACTCACTGGTCCTCTTTAGTAGTCCACTGCCACTTCGCCGATTTAGACTTCTTTCTGCCCCTACAATACTTGTTAGTCGACACAGACTCACTCTCTCGGCTATTAAAACTATACATCCGAGTACTGTTCTTGCTTCTCTTACTGCCATTTTCCTCACGACAGCCAAGAGTATTAGCAGTCACACAAGAGGTCTCATCAGGCACAATAGTGCATGAAACCATAGAATCAAGGTGGTAATAATTTAAAGCTGTTTTGGTTTCCATTGATGAGTCTTTCCTGTGTGAAAAGTTCAATAATCCACCACCCTGGAATTCATGCATGGCTGCAGTCATGCTGCCATTTTCCTCACCAAGGTCAAACTCATACAAATCAACATCTATAGAAGAGCTATGGCTAAAGGGTAAGTCATCATGATTTATACAATTTTGAAGGTGGCCTTTTGAATTTGATGATGAGAGGTTATTGGTGCAAAAGTCATCACCTAATATTTCAAGTTTTAAGTTAACATTGGACAAGTCAGTTGGTAGAGGAAGAGGTGGAATACAGTCATTTCTAGAGCTTAGATTGGACTCCATGGAAGGAGTTGGGGAGCACAAAGAAGGAAGAAGGAAGCAAGACTGAAGAAATCACAGTGGAGAGAGTGTGTCTCTCTTAAACATCAGTTAAGTTTGTATTTATTAAGCAACCTAAAAGGCATTCAATGCATCAAAATTTGTTTTGGACCGTTGATTTGTAATTAGATCTAATGGCCGCCGGCCTTTTAATTCCGCTCCGAATTGATTATAATAGTTTTATATATTTTAGACTCATAATTAATAGAAAAAATAATTAAGACCCCTAAGTTTACCCATTTTCTATGACTTGGATTGGAAATATTATCTAAGAATTATAAAAATAACAATCCAACTGCAAAATTTGCAATATTACATTATCCATGGAAATTGTTATATTAAACCAGCCCACGTGTGAGATTTTATATACTATCATATATAATTCGATTTCACAACATTAATGAAAACGAATAGGAAACCAATAAGGAGTAAAAGTTCAAGATTGAAAGCCATGGTGCGACACCATTTGTCCAGAAAAATACATAACTACTAGATCATGCTACACATTTTAGTTGCACAATAAGTTCTAAATTTGTGCATGTTATTTTAAAATAAATAAATAAATAATTGAATAGAAAAAATAATAATTTCTTTGATTAATTGTTTAGTAATTACTAGTTTAAAAAACACAAATCAAGTAATTGAATTATGTAACTGTAACACTCATTATGTTTCTTAGATCATCTCTGTTAACATTCTGATGCATTAATTTACTTTTATTATAGCGATTATTAATGCTGAAATTGATTACTATTCAAAATCGAGTCATTACGAAGTTAAGTAAAATATTGAAGATTGACGAGGTACCATACAAATCACTAGCCACATATGAGAACACACTCAAATCTCTTTTTTTTTTTCAAATTGAAATGTATATGCTCTATTCTAATCATATACATCTTTAAGAAGAAAGACCTCGTCTCCCTTGGCAAAATATATAAGAATCATACTCCAAATTATCCTGGATACCTTACACAAAATTCATGTAAAATACGAAAGATTAAGTCATTCACAATTTTGTCCAAAGCAAAAACATAGCGTAATAAATTGTGCATCATATACGAGCATAAATGTAAGAGATTAAAAAACTAAAGGAATAGGTAATTTAGTGCAAATCAAAGAACTTAGACATTTGTAAAAGACTAAGGCATCTATGAAAGAGAAGATAGAGAAGATCTTAGGCATCATATGCAAAGCATTCACGTGAACCACAAAAAAATCAGGCATTTGCGATCAAAAAAGTGACAATTTGCAAGCATGATCTAAAAGGATGAAACATGAAGAGGCAAACCCTTTGCATAGAAATCAATGAGATTGAGAGAACACAGAGTACAACATTAAAAATTTATAGAGACAAAACCTTCCGAAGAAGTTTGATTTGCCAAGCTTGATCTTGAACTACAGAGTGGCCAAATCAAGGAACCCTTGGTTTATTATCCCAGATCTCTCTTATTTCAAGAAGATTCGGGCAATACCTTTGAGCCAATACTTCAACTTGTTCAGCAAACGACTTATTTCCGTAGTGGCCTATATGTATAACCATTTGATTCCAACGTTTCCTACATACATCACCAGATCTGTTGTCAATAAGATCATCCCAATCCACATCTTCCATGCAAGTAGCGTCTAAGTGATACAGTGCACTGAGTAAGCGATAGTCATCTGAGTCTGCCCATACACCTTGGGCTACCATGGGTGATGATAACTGATTATACCACTTTGTACAGCAGTTGGCTTGATTTCGAGTGGACAGCTCGTCGCTAATTGCTGACCAACATATATTGTCGCGTAACATTCCATGCTTGGATTTCTTCTCTTCAGAAATTTTCAACTGTAAGTCAGTATTCACCAGATCAAATAACTTTTGATACTCTACTTGTGACCAATGTCCTTTCTTCAAGTTTGGCAATTTTATTCTACGGTAAGTATCCTTCACATGCCATGTATGTTTACCAAGCTCGTCCGCCAATGGCTTCCACTTGTTACCATGCTCTTCATAGTACTTCAAAACTGCATCATACTCTTCTTGAGTCCATTTCCGAGTCTCAGACCTCATAAGTAAAATCCGAGCACGGTTATATATAGCAATATATGGTCTGTATGGTATGGCAGACGCAATTTCTCTCCAACAGCCCTTCAACTCACGGTGCTTGCTACAATTCAAAATCATCTCCACACCTTCATCGCCCAAATCATGTTCCTCTATGTACTTAAAAACAGCCTCTTTCACTTTCTCATCTTCTTCAAGCGTAAACCGCTTACCTCTTATCAGATCATCCTCCTCTGTAGGCAATGTGAATACCTCATCCTCACTAGAAAATCTCACTTTCTTTTTACTTTTGTTAGGTGTAGCATCTGATGGACAATTTTCGACTGACATAGTCCTCTTTTTCCCTTTGTTGGCATTATTAACTTCACTATCTTGTCTGTCATCTGAACCATTTTTAAAATTTTTGGTCTTTCGCTTCTTTTTTGTTTTGGCATTTTCCATTTCACTATTATCTATGTTGTCAAGACCATTGCTTCTATTGCTTATAGAATCTTTTGATGCAGCAGCTGAATCATCATTGTAAGATTCAGTCTTCTTGGGCTTCTTCTTTTTCTTCCTTTCAGGTTCCTTCATGGCATGCCCATCATCTTTAGTCAACTGAACATCGCCCTCATCAAACTTAGCTTCACTACAGGTATCCTGTGGATCATCACCGTTGCTCTTTTTCTTATGCCTTTTCTTTTTCATCTTTTCAACATTTTCCATTTCACTATTATCTAACTTGCCTGGATCATTGCTTCCATTGCTTACAGAATCTTTCCACGCAGCAGATGGATCATCTTTGTAAAATTCTGTCTTACTGGGTTTCTTTTTCTTCTTTTTAGGTTCCTTCACTGCATGTCCCTCATCCTTAGTCGACTGAATATCTCCCTCATCAAACTTAGCTTCACTAGAGGTATCCTGCAGCCCAATGAAGTCATCCACGTTGCTCGTTTTCTTATGCTTTTTCTTTTTCTTTTTCTTCTTTTCAATAATTTCCATTTCACTAGTATCTAACTTGTCTCTATCATTGCTTCCATTGCTTAAGGAATCTTTACACGCAGCAGATGCAGCATCTTTGTAAAATTCTGTCTTATTGGGCTTCTTCTTTTTCTTACCTTCAGGTTCCTTCATGTCACGTCCATCTTCCTTAGTCGAAGGAACATCCCCCTCAACAAACTTAGCTTCACTACAAGTATCCTGCAACCCAATGAAATCATCACCGCTGCTCTTTTTCTTATGCCTTTTCTTTTTCTTCTTTTCAACAATCTCATTGCCAATCTTTTCCCTCATCTCAAGAGTAATCAATCACGTAACACAAATGTTTTCAGAGGCTGTAAACAATATCTTACAACACTCAATTTTTTGTTTGAACTGCCTGAAGTTCAGTGAAGCAACACCTGTTTTTGGTCGAATTAATGTCACCAGAAAAATTGAGTAGATCAAAATTCTAAAACGTAGGGAAACATGGAAATATTTATGAAACTAAGCCACAAACAACAGCACAGTGATTTTTTTTTTTTTCCTCCAAACTCGGATGATAATTTCAATTAAGCTTTCTGATGTGGAAACAACAAATATTAACTGCTACTTGGTTCTAAAGATTAGAAGGCTTCATCAGTGAAGATCACAAGTTCAACCAGTCAACAAAAAATACTGAATCTAGAGTACACAGCCAGTAATAATTTCTTATTTTATGGCTGCTTTCATCGCTTTCAAACTTCTATGTATTTTTAAGGACGGGGTATAAACTTCTAATTAATTAAATCTGGGAAAGCATATTGCTAATCTATGAATGTGGATGGCTCTCAGCTTACTACAAATGTGACAGCTAATAATACTAATGCAAGAAACAACCAATACTTTAGAAGAAGGTAAATACGTATTAACTATATTTATTGTTTGTTTTGACAACACTCATTATTATTTTTAATATTTTTGTTTTTATGGAGGGAGAGTGCGCTGTTAATCAATACAAAGATCAAACCAAAGTACAGTCCTTAACAAAGGAGGAGAACTATCCTCAACCTGATAAATAGGTCAGACCACAATATTACTCTGAGAACTAAATCAACTTAAATCTCCAGTCTTCCACCCCTTGCATCCCAAAACTAATCAGTAGTAGAATTCATGCTAATCAAGACTCAGAAATAGTTTATCATGCATTAAGACACATACAAAAAGTAATTGTACTCAAAACTAGGGGTGATCGTGGTGCGGTTTCACGGTTTTTTTGGTTAAATTGAAATTGCCTTGCCAAGTGCGGTTTGGTTAGTTTTATAATTTTAAACCACGATTTTCAAATAAAAAATTCGCCTTTCGATTTTAGCAATTTTAACTTTTACAATCAAAGTTTTGACGGATTAGCGGTTTCCATAATAAAATAAGATTATGATATTACAATCCTATAAATAGATTACACATGTTGATATATAAAAGCCATAAGATTACACATTAAAACCTGTGTAATATTTGATCATATGCAAGTTTGGAACTACATTTTGATGTCAGTAAGTAAACTGCACCATGAGCAATTCTTATACAGAATGGATGTGGGATGCAATATCAACAATAAAACCTATATTCTAAAGAAAAACACACATGAGGAATAGCAAGGCATTGTTATGTCTTCATCTACTTCTGTCATTTGTTGATATATTAATAAATGACAAAGTTGGTCAAAGGAGAAGACAAAGGAAAACGGAAAAGTAGGGGAAAAAGAGAGGTTGGCAGAAAAAATAACACAAAGATAATGTACATCTTATACACTGCTGAGAGAATAGAAAATATGATCTAGGATATTACTCCTCTACTAGAGTAATTTTATAATCATAGCAATACTAATTTAAATTTTTAAAAAGTACAAAGAACGTTAGGTAGAAGGAAAAATTAAATAAGTTTGGCTTAGATTATGGAGTATAATTTAGACACCATATAAAAATGCAGTTACGAAGAATATAATAATTGCAAGAACCCAGTGAAGATGAAAATAGGAGAAAAAAAATTCTTAAATCCAAGAGATAGAGCTTTACTGGTTTGATGATTTAGGGAGCTAACTAAAACGGTATACACATGCCAACCTACACTCTAAATCAAACTCAGTAAAATACAAAGATTATTAATCACTTAACTGAAATTTCAGATTTCTAATGAAGACAAGAGATTCGATCTTCAAATAAGGAAAAGCACAATGGAAGAAAAATGTATACTGTGAAACATCCTAATGTATCATTTGTGATTACAGAGCGAGTGAGAGAGCGTACATGCAACGCGAACCTGATTCCTGCTCAGTGTTCGTCTATTTCTTTGATTCTCAGAGCTTACATGCATCAATTATTGGAGTTAAACCCTCTGGGTTTGGAGTAGGAATCAAGAAGTTTTCAATCGATCATTTTTACACAGTACTTGACGGAATTTTGAAGAGGGAGACGGGAAGAAATCTCAGCTCGCAATTCACTATTCACAGACTTATTTACTTGTCTTCTGGATAAAGAATGTGAGGCTGGTAGTGTTGGTAGGCATTATTGTTAGGGTTTTGGGTGTTAAAACCAATTAGTCTAAACCTTGATATTCTAAAACAATTGATCAGAATATTAGAGCACTCTCTTTCACTAATAATGCGCCACTCTCTAACTGTAATTCATACGATTTTCTGATTCCAAACATACATTTTTACAGGTTAGATTTTCGAACCTAATTCGAGATTGAGATTAAGGTCGAAACTGCCTATGAAAGAGGGAAAGAGAAAGAGCCACCATTCAGTCTATTACAATTAAATGAAGATGAAACTCCGTCTGCGATTACAAGGGTAAAAAAACACAGAAAATTGGGGAAATAAGTGGAAAGATACTCACGGAAGCTGAAGAACCGCTGCAAATGGAGAAGCAGAAAATCTGCAGTCGACTACGTACGGTCGGTGAGGCTAGGCGATCGGCCGGTGAAACCAAAGACGACGTCGTGTAGATTGGACGTTGAGACGACCGGTAAAATTTTGAAATTGGGGTGGAAAGGTCGGCGTAGAGAAAACAGAGTTGCCGTACATCTTAACGGGCCGGCTCTTCCGGGCTTAGGGCTACACGGACTTGTTTGAAAAGACTTGGCCTAGGGACAAATGGGCCGGACTTGTTGGCTATATTAAAATTTTGTAAATATAGGTTTTGAAATAGTATATCACACAATGAATAATTGAATTCAAAGTTAATTTATTGTTTAGAATTATAAATAGGATTTGAAACAATTAAATTAATTATAATCCATTTATTTACTCAATTAAATTTGTTTTACTTATTGATTGATTGGATTTAATTATCTCATCAAAATATTGATTGATTAATTTTTATTATCTTAGAACTTAGAAGGTTCCATAATAATTGTACACTGTTACTTAAATAATTTGCAATTTATTTAAAGTTATTGTTGATTTTGTAAAGTATTTTTTACGTAAAGATTATACTGGTTATGAATGAATTAATTAGTTTGAGATCTTTTCGTGTATAAAGTTAAAAAAAAAATTGAAATTCAACTCACTGGGCATTATAAAAAAATTTTGTCTACTGAAGTTAACAATAACAAATAAAATTCAACTCATTTTAACCTATATTGTTCGCATGTTGGGACTGAACCGTCCTATGGCGAATTGGGTCGGGTCTACTCGACTCATTATACAACTTTACTTTCAGTTCATCTCACGTAATTTATTTTGTAAAATGTTCTTATGAAAAAATGATACCTTTCAAATTAAATTATTACTTGAAAAACATGAAAAAGGATTTAATTAAAAAAAAGGGTGATACCATAAGATATCGTATATAATTTTTTAATCAATACTAGGTAGGGAACACCTCACGGTGTTAGCCCGTGTTTTTTTGAATTTTAATACTCCTGTTCCGTGAGGTGTTAGCCCATACTATTATGAATTTTAATACACCTATACCCGTAATAACCAACTCCATGAATGCAACAAAGGTAAGTTAAAATGGTGTCGAATGGCTGAATGCCTTCAAGACCTAACTAAGGGCAAAAATAAAAGTAAATAGTATTTATGTACATAATGATCTTAAAAGAACATAAGAATCAAAACCAGAAATAAATGTAAATACCTATGGTGAGTTTGTATGTGATGTCGCTGTTGGCGGCTGAGGGATTCGAGGCTTTGAATCAGTAAGCTTTCAACAAGAAAGCTGAAGTTTATTTGGAAATTTCCTGTAGTGTCATTATTCATTCAGCAATAATTTGAATGTTAAACAAAGTTATTCGAAATTTTTCTTAATCAAAATCATTCAACATCACTACTTTTATACCACTACTCCACATCAGTATCCGGATTGCTTCATATATTACTAATGCTTGTATAAGCAAAATGAAAATGCATCTATGATCAAATGAGAAGGAACTCTAGAAGATGCGAGAAAAAGCAAATGGCAGAAACATGCTTTTTTAATAAAAATGTTAAAAAAACAAACTAAACAAAAAAGTATAGTAAATGATCTCACGCTTTGTAGGAAATAAACATTTAATACAATGTAATTTTAAGTGGTCGCCTAATCTATAATGTATGGCTCCTCCCTCCAATTAGTCATGGTCAAGAAAATGAAGAAACTCAAGAAGAAAGAAGAAAAGCAGCATGCTAGGTGTTGCACATTTTGGGTATGCGTTGAGATGGTTAAAAAAAATTAACAACACAAGCAATCTTTTCAACCACAAATAAATGTAAAAATGAGGCGTGAATATTGTAAAATTATGTATTCAGTTAGAGATAAAAAGGTCAACTCTTCGTTATATCTCTAATCAAGGTGGCATTCCTTAGGGTAACAAAAGAGGGAAAGATCACAACAAAGGTTATATTCCACAACACAAATCAAGTAAACAAGTAGAGGAAATTTTATTCGTTATCAAAATGAAGCATAAACTGTTCAACCCACTTCAACATTGCAATTCTGCAGGACTTTGAGGGCTTGGGTCCAAGCAAGGGTGATGGGAAACAGACAGGTAAGAAACCCATAGTTATGGAAGGACAATTTGAAAAGTTTTCACATTAGAAGCTTCTCAACCTAGAGAATAATTTTAAATGTACACCCACCAGCATTTTAATTTATTTTTGCTTGTAATTATACACAGCTTCTCTTAACCTTCTATATTTCTCAGTTACATTAAAAAATCATGCTTTGCAGCAAACATATCTAACAACTCCCGAGGAATGTAAAAGTTATGTATTTATATAATATTTCAATGCGGGTTGGTGTAGGAGCGAAACTAATTAAGAAAATTACAATAACGTGGAATGATACACAGTAGGATTCACAAATGAAGTAAACAAAAAGTGAATTATGATATATTTCCAGGACTTGAAGAAAGATGGGAAACAATCTTTTGGAGCTGTATAAGAATCAAATATACATATGGTAATTTATAATGATTCAACAAGTGAGGTACCACATGCAAAATGTATTTTGAGGTGAATATGTGGTAAAAGCCATCTCATTCTCCTCACTAATTAATTTTTCAAATCTCTTTGAACAACCTGGCACATCCATCATTCCATCTACACATGTTTTTAGAGTTTATGTTATATATTTCGCAACAATTAATTACTACCCCCTACATACATACAATTTCCTCTATTTTAAGCACTAAACTGGTATTTAGATACAACAAAACCGTTAGTAGCTAGTCAAAGGTTCTCAAATGCTAATATAAACTAAATTGCACTGTGAGAATGGGGGTACTCCCTTAACTGAAGGAGAGAAATTAAAAGAAATATGCACCTAATTTTCGTGTAACCACGAAAACCAACACCCAAACAATGTATTACATCAATTCAACCAAAACCACAGTGCCGCACACCATTCACAGGGGGAAAATTGGGGCATGCCGTGAAATGGGAAATACAAGGAACAAAAAATGAGCGCAATGAAAAGATGATATTACCTACGCCGGTGCAGGTGAAGCGGCAAAGAGAGAAAGAAACCTGTGAGGGGAAACAAAGAAAGGAAGCAAAATAAGGTGGGAATTAGGAATGCGAGAAATGTAAGGGCGTAGCTCCTAGGCGGCGGTGTAGCAAGAAATGTCGAAACATCCAGCGGAAGCCACACAGATCGACAGCTTACCTTGAGGCAAAGGGGATGAGGGCAGCAAAGGCGAGCAAAATGAAATCAGAGGGGGGAGAAATCAAATCATGAGAGAAAGTGGACAGGTGGAGGTGGAGGTGGAGGTGGAGGGATGCAGACAGCTTGAGCCTTGAGGGGACGGTGCGTCTCTGTAATCACTTCAGTGGGCGCAAAGCAAATAGAGGAGTTGACGCGTGGATAATGGAGGTGATGGGCTACCGGCCCATTTTGAACTGAAACTTTTTTATATATAGGAAGTTGCAATAAATATGGTAAGAGATTCATAATTTGGCAGGCAGTGTTAAATGAAACATTTGATTAATAATTATTGACCAACCATGCTATATTTTTTGTGATGTTTTAAATGATAAATTCATTGTAATTACCTATAATATTATCTTGCAATTAATAGACTCCAAAAACACTTTATCCTTTCTCTATTATCATGAGAAATAATCTTATAAGATAAATTTATTACTCCCTTCGTCCGCTTGAAAGTGAGTATTTTTTCCATTTTGGTCGTCCGTTCCAAAGAGGATCATTTCTTTTTTTACACACATGAGACCCACACACACTCATTAATACAACTAAAATATGGGGTCCACACTCCCACTAATACAACTACCCACTATACATTAAATAACAATATTCCTTAATCTCCGTGCCCAAAAGCAAAATGCTCTCTTTCGGGCGGACGGAGGGAGTATTAAAGTTTAATTAATACAGTATATATGTAAAATAAAATTATTGATTATTTAAAGTATAATTTATTAAAATATAATAAATAATAAATTAAAGACAAAAATTTGTGTGAGACCGTCTCACGTAAGCCCTTATATGAGACGGACGAAAAGTAACAACTTTCATAACAAAAAGTCAGACTTAATTAATAAAAAGTGATAATGCAATTTCATTAACAATTTATAGCGTAAATGAAAAGTGGCAATATTTTTATAGCGAAAGTGATAACTATTTTAAAAAGTATAAAATAGTCTCACGTGAGACGATCTCACACAAGACCTACCCATAATTATAATATGATTTTAGAATGTTAATAGTATGATTCATTAGAATATGATTATTAAATGGTGCATCATACTACATTTTAATGCATCATTTATCATACTTTAGTATATCATACTTTAACTACTCAATAATCATATTTTACCTATTAATAATTATTTTGCAATAATATTCCAAATAAACATATCTCATAACACATCTCACATATACTTGCGTTTTAAAAAGAGACATCAAAATGAGTTCAGCTAACACGGGCCAACACGTTCTGTCTCACCAAACCCGCATAAAACATGCCGTAAATGACCCGCCCCACCAATAACCCACCATATTTAATTTCGAAAAAATAAATTGATTTTTATGAATTTTTTTATAATTTTCATCCATTAATAATATATATATATATATATATATATATATATATATATATATATATATATTCTAATATCCTATTTTAATATATTTATCTTAATTTTATTTATTTATTTATAAATTTTACCTAAAAAATGTAATATCAAGATTTTGTCTGGGCCAATATCTCAACCCATATAGGTTGGCCCCACCAATGACCTAAATGAAATTTGGACAGGGCACTTCTTATGTAACGAATATATGAAAGACGAGTTGTAAGACGAATCAATTTATTATTAAAATATCTTAATTATATTAGTAAAAATACTTATTAGTAGTTAAAATATATTTGTAATGCTTCATATTATAATATTCTAAAATTATACTTTAATGCATTTTTCATGATACTTTAAAAAAATTTCAATAGTCATATATGTCCAAAATATACCTAATCAATAACAATACCTACATCAAACAACTTTTATAACAATTCTATCCAAATGCACCCTAAAGTGCCCAAAATACCCTCACTTAATTTAAACTAATTTAAAATAGAACCCCCCCCACACCCCTCTTACCTCCCCCTCCCTACCGGACCCCGTTTGCCGCAGTCACCCACCGATCACCGGATGCTGCCGCCATTGCTCGCCGAACGCCTGGTGTGCTGTCGTCGGCACCCAAAAATAATATTTATAAATTACCGAACAAACTCATTAAATGTAGTAGGACGAGTACGGGTCGAACCCAAGGGAGTAATTGAATTTTAGTTGAATCAATCGTGTTTCTAAAATAACCAGAGGGGGAGATTGGATTGAGACTAACAACTAACAAGCATGAAAAATAAAATAAATAATTAAAATAACAAGAAGAATAAAATTGAAAGAAAATAAAATGGAAACCTAGTCCAAGGATTTGATCTCTTCCCGTATACTAATTCACATTAATCAAATTCCTAAAATCCCAACAAGTTCATAAACTCAAGTCCCTAGGCTAATGGTACGGCCAAATTAACACGAAATATCCTTAAGATTAATAACCTAGGGTACGACCTCTAGATTAAACTACCCTCAAGCGACCTAAAGAGGTTCGAACCTAAAAGTGCATTAGGATTTAGATATTAGGACTATTAGACTATGAAAACGGGGGTATCGAATCATATAACCAAGATCCTATGAATTCTAGAGGTACTCCTTCACTTTGTCACTAGATTTGCTAAACTATGACAATTACGGATTATAATCGAGCAAAATGACATTAGATATCACAACTAATAAGTATAGATGGTCAATCTAAACTAGCAATTGAATATCATGAATCCTATCAAAGTCATTCATAAGATAAATTTATAAAACAAATTGGTAATTTTAATCATATACAACATGAAATTTATCAATGGAAAGTTCACAATCTCCTTGGACTAGTAAATAAAATTATATAATAAAAGCTAAATTAAAAGGTTAAAATTATAAAACCCAATTCTTGATGATGGTACTTGCATCCTCCTCTAGTGGATGTCTTCTGCCTTCTTGCAGAAATGTGGGTTGATGATCGTGGGTGTGCAGAATGTTTAAGAGGGATGTATCTCTTACATTCATGAACCATCAATTTGATGGAATATAATCCTCAACTCATAATGGTGATTTTGGACCCATTAAAGCCTTATTATAACTCCTCCTTAAAATATGTTCTTTTTTTTGCCTAATTGGACAAGAAATAAAATAATTAAAATATATATGTGTGTGTGTGACATTGAAATAAGTCTTATTGATATGTAATAACTCATGACTCAGGCGTAAAGAAGTGAATTTATCTAAAATAATTGTATAAAATTACGATTTATCAACGCCGATATGAAAATCGACACGTACTGACACTGAATACCTACCAAAATCGAAACTAACATCCATACCGACATCGGAACCAACATTCATACCAACATCCGTACCAACCATAAGACACATTGGGTATTATAAGTTTTATAGTAGAAGCATAAAAATCCAAAAAGTGTATATTAATTAGATTTGTTATAAAAGTTGTTTGTTGTTGGTATTATTAATTTAGTTAAATAAATGAATATTTTTATATTAACCCTTAAAAATATACGTTAACAATTAATAGACATATTTTATTTATATAATAATTATAATTTAATACTTCTCACACAAACACCGTCTATATTTTGTCAATATTTTTTTATTATTTTCATTATTTTTAGTTTTAATAAAATTTAGTGGATAAAGTTGATAGGTGAAGGACACGCGTCATGAAATGACACATGTAGCTGCTAGAGTGATCCATGGAAAGAGGTAGAAAAGAAGTGGTTGAGACTTGATATATTACGACTTTCCAAAATATTCATATAAAATAATCCACAAATTATCCATTCAAATTCTCAATTCCATTTTGTTACATCATATTATATTATACATTTGAAAAGATGATACATAATAAAGAGGAAATTATATCCTAAAAAAATATTAATTTTTTTCTTTTCTTACATGTCAATCATATAAGATACAGGAATATATATATATATATATATATATATATGAAAATGACGCAGAAAATTTGATTTGATAAACTATCCCCTCAGTTCATGTTGCTTACTAAATATTACTTTCTTTAAATTAATTTTATGAGTAATTTTTAAGAGTAACGTCGTGGTTCTTTTAAACACTAAATAGAGTATAAAGTATCTTATGTAGATTAGCTAGGTGTGATAATATTTATAAAATATTATATTGAGTTTTTTTTTTTTTTATTTTACTGGTCTGGAAAGTTTATTTGGATAAATAAATGAAGAATATACTAAAATTCTAGTGAGATGGGAGTAGTGTTATTTTAGTAATGCTAGGTTAATTTAGGTTTAAAATATTAAAAAATGGTTTAAGATCTGGTCTATCAATAACTAGTAGTAGTACTCGGTACTGTACATATATCATGCTTATTTGAGCTTCTTGTACCCGTGAGATTTGTGGCACATGTTATACGGATTTAGAATCTGCCTTTAATGGTTCTTAATCTTACCTGATATATTTAATATTTTTGTTAATATAATATTTTATTTAAAAAAAAACTGAGCTTCAATGATCCATCACAAAATTTGAAAAATTTAGAAGAGAAGATTTATTTATAACATAGCGCCTACAATAATAGTGTTTAAATTTATACAGTATACTATATTAAAACACTCCTATCGGGTTAAAGTTAAAAGATATAAAATTTTAATTAGTAGTGGATTTAAAGATGTAATATTTAATGTTTGATGGGTAATTGTATTAGTTTTGTGTATGAGCTTCATATAGAATAATTAATTATTTCTTGAGGATCAGAGTAATGTAAACCTTAACTAGGGAGAAGTTAAAATGAAAAATGTAAATTTTGCACTATATGTTAATGTGATACAGTTAGAATATAATGCTCCTTCCGTTCGTTTCAATTTGGGCATTCACTTCAAAGGTACATATTTATATTTTTAGCATACAAGAATCCTACATATAATTCACTACTCACTATTAATACAAATATTTACTATATATAAAATAATAATTTTTTAATTTATGTGAAAAAATGCAAATCACCACCTTCAAAGTAGATGGAGAGAGTGTTATGAGAATTAATCACTCCCCCACAATTGATGATGGAGCGACCATGTATATTTATATTGCAAGACATTTACAATTATAAAAGATATTATGAAATCAATCAATCAATTAAATATTGACATAATAAAATATAATGGGAACTAGCAAGCCAACCAGGATATTTAGCTATCCACCGCTTTAAAACCTTAAAATTAAAAACCCTAATCCTTAAAATTATAAACCCTAAAATTATAAACCCTAATCTTTAAAATTATAAACCCTAAATTATTATACTCTAAATCACATGCTATTGCTTAAATGAATGAGACACTCTCTTGTGAGACGAGTTATTTGTGAAACGGGTTATTTGTGAAACGGGTGTGAGACAGGTCGATCCATCACTAAATATGTTTATTGTATAGATAAAGTATGTTTATTTGTAATTAAAGTATGTCAATAATATATTGTATTATAGCACGCTAAAATCATATTTTAATGCATAATCAAACATACTTTATAAAACATATTTTAACAACCATTAAACATGCTTTATCTAAATAATAGACAAATACTTTATAAAACATATTTTAACAACTATTAAAAATGTTTTATCTAAATAATAGACATACTTTAAGACGTCTCACAAATCGTCTCATAAAAATAATGTCACATAAGAGAATTTATTTAAATGAATCAATACTTAGTTTTTATAAATTTGTGGATGTTGGAACATGTACAAACACCACTACGACTACGTTGTAGGTTTTATTTTGATGTCTATTTACACATATTTTACCGTTGTGTATTTTTATCGATTTATGTAATGGTTGAAACATGAATCAACAAAGCAGTGGTTAGTTTATAACCACGCGGTTAAAAACGTGGAAAGTGAAGATAGCTTTTTGACCGACTAAGTTAACGGAACCGTCATCTTCGGGTCAGGTCACGTGACTTCTAATTTCGGATTTCAAGAAAGGATATTTAACGGAACCGTCATCAATTCCACTATTCAATGCTATATTTAAGGAAATATCAGACGTCCCCATCGCATACGGATTCATACGGCGCCGTCTGCTATAAATATCTCTTGCTAATTACAATTACCCCTCTAATTGCAATTAACCCTTTTTAACTGCAAACAATCATCGTAATTGGCAATTAATATATGAATGAACATGGATAACTTAGTGCCATATATATTTTTTAATTACCATCTATACATTCATCCAAATTATAATATCTAAATTGCAGTTTCAAAAATATCCTTTTAATATAGAGAGGGACTAGTGTATAACGGCTGTAACAAGTATAACTTTGGTCTTCACACTTTTTAATTAATTCATGTTTTTTCATTAATGTTGTTTTTTATTTTATTTTTAAATTTATTTTATTTAAAAGACTATTATACCTTAAACCCTAAATCCTAGGGATAAATTATATTTTAAATCAAAAGGGTAAAATTACAATTATACCCTAAACCCTAGGGATAAATTATTCCCTAAACCATAAGGTAAAATTACAATTATACCTTAAACCCTAGGGATAAGTTATACCCTAAACCACAAGGGAAAAATTACAATTATACCATAAACCTTAGGGATAAACTATACTCTAAACCGCAAAGGTAAAATTGTAATTATATCCCTAAAATTAAATAAAAAAAATTAAAAAAATAATAAAACGCAACATTAAAAAAAGGAAAAAACATACACTGAAGGTAAAGGAATGAGGTTGTATAGAGAATGTATCAATTGGAGGCTGTATACAAATTTTTTCTTTAATATATTCCCTTATTCTTGCTCCATAATTATAATAACAATCTCACAAATTACACAATTTTTTTATTCCATTGTCTTCCTAAACAATTCAGCACGTTTGACATAAAAATAGGTGAAACCTATTTACCTAAACCTAAAATGTTGCACAAACCCCATTATAATTATTTTTCAATTGAAATTGCTTTGGCATTTGGTTTCTCATGGATATCATTGAGAAATATATGAATTCTAATTTGTAATTTTTTTTCTCAATTGAGATTGCTTTGGTGTTTGGGCTCTCATGAATATTGCAGAGAAATTGATGAGTTTTTATGCTTGGTTTTTCATGGATACCATGGAGAAATGGATGGATTCTTATTTATGATTTGATAAAGAAAATGATAGATGTTGAAATTCTACATATTGATGATGTATACATACGCATAGCTTAATAAATGAGCCCTTGAAAATTAATGATTGTTTTCAAATAAAATAATACTCGACCTTCCCATTGCAATGTATAACATTTTGGTATTTTGGTGTGCCATAATACAAAATATGTTTTTTTATTATTGAACGGGATCCATATAAATTAATTAGGAAAAAAAATTAGTTCTCAATTTTAGGCTCCATTTTAGAAATGTCTCATTTGAAGGTTTAATTTTACCATTTTTTTCTCAAATTAAGATATGTTGTAATTTTATTTTTTCTGATTTCAATATATATTATAAAATAATATAAAATATTAATAAAAATAACATCTATTTAATTTTATATTTTGATTTGAAGGTGTATAATATTATTTTTGAATTATTTTGTATGACTTGAAATGAAAATATAAATTTCATGGTAATTTTTAAAATGAAAAAAAAATAACAAATATAAAAAACTAAGCCTTAATTTAAGAAAAGAAACTAATTTAAATTTTAATTTGAAACACTTATAAAATCAGGTCTTATTTTAATACCTAAATTAAAAAAATGGGTCTTCATATGAAAATTTTGTCTTATTTATTTTAATACCTAAATTAAAAATTGGGTCTTGATGTGAAAATCTTTCTAATTAATTAATATGATCATATACAACACTAATACAACTTACTCAATACACATTAGTATAATGTGGTATAAATTCTAAGAATGGGTTTTTCACCTGTTCATATATTGGACCCGCCATCCCAATACTCCATTAAGAGCCCACGAGCATCCCTGTCAGAGGCAAAGAGGCTCTGCCTAACTAAGCCAAATAGGTCACTTGATCCAATTACCTCAAATACGCAGAATCTGCTCTGAGATACACTCGTAGAGAGGATATCCTAAATCATATCTTACAAATAAATCACATGAGGCTAAAACGCATTTAATGTTCGCATTGTACACGATAATCTATCAACTTACCCAGATACGGGTGACGTCAGATTATCTAATATAAATTTGGGAAACCCCCACGGCAATACAATCATCCATTCACCTCTGGAAAAAGGCACAAGCACGCCTGGGGGGCAAATCTCTTTCTTTATGTTCGCTTTGCTCAGATTCATGTCTCTTCTTCTCATAACAACCATATTAATCATCCATTAAAAAGAGATTAAAATCTGACGAGCGACATATAATATTATACATTTCAATATTGACACACTTATGTGACTTACCCACTACACATTAGTATAATATTATACATTTCAATATTGACAAACACTTATGTAAATCAGGTTCACACGTCAACTCTCTTTTCACCGATTATTTTTTAATATATGAAAAAATTATCTTTTAGAGACATAAACTATTACTCTCCAAAATTTTTGTACGCTCATTTATCAATTGCTATTCGTTTATGAAAAATTACTTTCTATAAAGATCTATTACTCTTTTGAATAAAAAGTACTCTCTCCGTCCCGGCACAAGAATTACATTTTACTAATTAGAATGTCCCATTATCAGAGTTACATTTTTTTTAGTAGATGAGACCCACATAAATCAATTACTATACAATAAAATACTATAGTAGTATTTTTTTAATCTCCGTGCAATAGTATTTTTTAATTTCCGTTCAAACATTAAATGTAACTCTTTTCATGAGATGGAAGGAGTATTATTGAAAGAGTAATTTTTTATGTATTAATTTAAAAAAACAGATTCACGCACACATGATTCACTCTACAATACTCCATTTACTCCTTGTATCCCTGTATTACTGTGTAGCAGCGTGACCGATGGAGTAAATAGAAAAAAAGAAGAAAAAATGAAAACTGTCCCTCGGATTAAATGGTCACTCCACTCCACCTGTATCCAAACCCTCCATAAATCTCTCTACCCCTTTTCCCCCCATATCTTCAACAACAAAAAGCAGAGGTTTCCACCTGGGTTTTATTCACTCTCTCTCTATCATCCATTTTTCTGATTCCATATATTCCATTCCCCTGCTTCATCATCATCATCACTTCTTGATTTTTATACAACAATCATCTCTTCTTTTTAGTCTATTATTATTATTAATTTCCTCCCAACTTTTCTTGATTTTGTTTCCTTCAATTTTTCTTGATTTTCTTTCCTTTTTCTTACTCTCCAGTCTCAGTCTCTCTCTTTATTCTTGGAGAATCTCTTCTCTTCTCTATCCCTTTCCCTTTCAATGCGAATGTGAAATACAAACAAACCCTCTTTATCTACTCCGGTTCTACCACGACAGGGAAATACCATGTTGTCTGCTCCATTACTCAAATTCACTCAACATGTTAGCCAAATCACACTCCACACCATGCCGGAATATTCCATTCCGGCCAGAACTGTACGGGTTTCAGTCACCGACCCCGACGCCACCGACTCTTCCGGTGACGAGGAGGACCCCTCTCTCTTCAAACGACAAAGAATAAGGAAATATATCCACGTGGTCAGAGTTCTACCCTGCTCTAGAGATAACGGACTCGCTAACGGCGTTAACAAGCGGAGGAACAGCAGGGCTAGAAAAGAAGCCACCAATGGGGCCACGGCGGGGGGTTCGAGAAAATTCCGCGGCGTGAGGCAGCGGCCGTGGGGCAAGTGGGCAGCGGAGATTCGGGATCCCCTGCGACGTGCGCGTTTGTGGCTGGGCACCTATGATACGGCGGAGGAAGCTGCCATGGTGTACGACCACGCGGCTATTCAGCTCCGTGGGGAGAACGCGCTCACTAACTTCTCCCTTCCACCGCACAGGTACAAGCAGGCGAGCGCGGAGTACAACTCCGCGGAAGAGTCGCAGGATAATGCCACGTCGCCCAAGTCGGTCTTCCGGTTTCTCGCCATGGCCGACTCACAAGCCGAAGCCGAGACAGAAGCCGAATTCGAAACGGTGTCGTCGTCTTCAATCTTCTCACCGGGGGACGACGCCGTTCTGATGAGAGAGAGTGGCGTTGAGAGTTTCTCTGATTTCCCGATATTCCCGCTGGGCGACATCTTTCCGGGTTTCGAAGACCCGATGACGTCGATACCCGATTTCTTTGATCAGGCAAATTACCCTGTCGATATTTGCGATTTTGCCTGCAGTGAGGATATGGTGTTCGGGCCGGGTTCGGGTTTGGGCCAATCATCCATATTGCAGGCGGATGATTTCTTCGGCGATATACTCGGGTCGGATCCTTTGGTTGCCCTTTGAGAATTGTGGAAAGGCGTAGTAATTTGAAAAATCAGTGAAGGGCGGAATTTGCTGAGTTTTCGGAAGTTTTGAGAAGTAGGTGTAAAATGTAAAAGTTTCTATAATTTCTTTTTTTCTTTTTTGGTAAATTGGTAAATATGAAAGTTGTTTTATTAGTAGATGATAATGAAATGAATATCCAGTTTAACTTGAAATCAAATATTGGTACTCTGTATTTACTTTTTACCAATAATTTGGAAATAGTACTTTAGTGAATACGGTAATTGAATCAATATTTACTTTATAACAATAATTTGGAATTAAATTTGAGATGAATGTATTCAACCAACCGAAAGTACTCTTAAATGTGGTAGTAGTATTACGAAAGCTCACTATTTCACTTTCATCTCAAACGATTAAAACCAAAGGATTCTTTGAATCCATTTTATTTCTATTTGTATGCATATATTCTATAGTTTTATAAAAATTAATGATTTTGCACAATTTGAATCGATCACACTGGTTCCTCGTTATTGCTCAGAGAAAGACTCGGCATTCAGGCGATCTGCCCGGTGGGATATGGTTCCTGGAAACTATGGCTAGCTTGGATTAAACCAGGGTAAAGTGAGAAATAATAGGTTGGAATGAAATGATTTGAACCCATTACATTTTTAATCCAAAACAAATACACTATCAAACTAAGCCAAATGAATGAGGATCCTCTTCGGTTAGTAATTCAATTTCTCCTGTAATTTCACTCTTTACATAAATAATGAAATCACTCATGTTCATGTAAGGGAAATTGATTCGGAGAGGAATGAGACATCCCTTATTAGTGTCATTAAAAACAATTCATTTCTGGTTTTCCACACTCCTAAAGAAACACAAAATTTTTCCTCACATTTTATGTTTTGGTTTCATTAACATGTAACAAAAAAGGGAAAATCTTATAAAGTATTGTACATTTCAATTGGGATTGAGGATTTAGTGTGCAACTATAAGTGACCTATATATGCATCTAATCATATATGCATTATCCCATTTTTTTTTCTTTTTTAAAAGGAGATTTTTCAATGCAAGATTTAAAAATATATCTCTACATGGCCACCAATACTATATAGGCTATGCTTTAGGGTTTTAGTAGTTATGTTGATAGAGATTAAGATTGAGTTGGGGAAGTTTTGCAACCATGGACTCGGAACTTATTGTCAAATCGTACTCAACAAAATATGGAAATACTTAAAGTAGAATGGATCAATCTGATATTTCACAATTAAGTGATAGACAGAACTGCTATGAGTTTGTTAATCGATTTCATAGAAAATTCCTATGTTATATTTATAATTTATGTTAAAAGAAACAAATGAATACATCGTGACTGGACGTGGGTATTACTTCCATAAACGGGCACCATATGGCTATGGTGACATGGAAATATTAAGAAATTAAAGTAAACATGGTTAAAAAAAAAGAAAGAAAAAAAAAATTGAATGGGGTAATAAACTAATAATATTCATCTAATGACATGTGAGGGCGTGAACGTGGCAGTAGTGTGAGTGACCACTTATACATGAAAGTTGAAACATAATGCACAAAAAATTATGAATGTGGCTTATCCAAAGAAATTAATTTTCTCCATTAATACTACCTCATTTCCTCCTGAGAACTATATTTGCCTAACCTCCATTTCCTACTATTTCCCCTACATATATACAATTTAGATATTTTTAAAATTTACATGGATTTTGGTGTTTAATTTTACGTCGATTTTGAAAATTATTAATAGTAATAATGTATACTCCCCCGGTCTAAATTCATCTTCATGTCATGTTTACTGTAAATACGAAATTTAAAAAAAGCCACTTTTACTTACTTTTTAGGGTAGTATGATATTTTTCGATAATAAATAAATGATAAAATATGTTATGTGTGTTAAAAAAGTGATGAAAATTTTAAAATTAAATTATGTTAGATAGATATTAGTTGATTATTTTTTTCTTTTATGAAAGTATGAAGTTGAATTTCAGACGGATTAAAATGGGAAGTGTGAAGTTGAAGTTGGGAAGAAAGAAATATTTATTTTAAATGAGATGAGAGAAGAAAAATATGTGAAAGTTGGAAGAATTAAAGATTTATATATGTATGCAAGGAGTGTTTTTTAATTATTTATTTTTTAATTTTTATTTTAATTTAATTTAAGAAAATTTAAACTATGTGTGAAATTAGAATCTAATTTTCAAATTAAAAACCTAATTGCCATAATATCTAACGAATGAGAATACTTGTGCCCGACATCTCACATGAATCTGTTTATACTTTAAAATAATAATAATAATAATCACTTTTTATTAAAAATATTAGCATTTTTCATAATTAAAAATAGGCTAAAACTTGCATGCTCTTGGGACACTGTGCTCTCAAATGCTACATTTTCCGAATGTTATACATTTTAGTATTAAATGTTATATACACTTTACAACAAAAACTTATATATCATTCATGATTTTCTGAGAAAATACTTTATTTTTTTAATTAAACATTCATATTATTCATACTTCATCTGACATTTTTATAAAAAAATTATACCCTTATATATTAAAGTGTACATTCTTTAAAACAAAATATAATACTTTTATGCATCTTGTGCGCCCAAAACACAAGAAACTAATTTTTTAAAATATTATCACTTTTTATTTATATTATAATATGTTCATAAAATAATTCAGTGTAAATTACTTTTTACTAATTAAAGTATCACTACTTATTAAAATATTATCACACTTTTATTCATTTCATGAAAGTTTATTCATAAGATGATCACACAAATATCAAATAACTTTAATAATTTTTGTATTGCATATTCTATAATTAATTTGAGGGTAAATACAATTGCTTATTAAATTGATGATTAAGAGCAATTCCAAAAGTTTCTTTAAAAATTAGAGAGTATTTACATAAAATAAAGAGAATTTTAAATTTAAAGAGTTATATTGTTAAAAGTCTTCCAAGTTCCAACACACTCTTCATATTTAACTTTTATTTTCTCTATTTTCAATATTAATAAATTACACATATTTTCAATTCATTTTCTTCAATTTTATTTTTGATTATTAATGCAATTTAAAATTAATTTAATTCTTCATCCCATGTTATTTTCTTAAAAAAAAAGTATTTGAAATAATGAAACATTCAATGCATTTAATTTTAAAAAACTTGAGTTGGCTCTCCAAATTTAAAGAGTGAAACAAGAGTGAAACTTGTTATGTATATTTAAAAGTTAAAGTAAGAGTCTTTTGGAGGGATGTTTTAGTTGATTATTCTTTAAAATATAAGATTTTTTAGTTTATAAAATCTCTTGGAGATGCTCTAATAGTAGAGATGTTAAACGAAATGGGTGATAAGCTAAATCAACGGCTGGCTAAATTAAATGAGTTTCTATTTACGGCTGGCTAGGGGGGCAAGAAGGCCGGCCCGGGCCGGCCCACCAGGCCAATGTACATTTACGTGCCGGGCTTGGCCTGATTTTTGGTGGGCCTTATATTTTGTGGCCCAGTGGCCCAGTAGGTCATTTCGGCCCATTAATATTAATTTATTTTTTAAATTTATAATTAAAAAATTTTAAAATTTATATATTTTAATATGTGTAATAATTATATAAGTCAATATTGAATATTATCCTCAAATTTATAATTAGATATAAATGGTAAATAATTTTTTCAAGTTAATTATTATTATTATTATTAAATCAAATAAATTATGATTTATTATTAGGGGTCTATTGTATTATTAAGAGTTGTTAAATAATGGATTGGAGCTATTTAACATTAGTAATCACGATTATTATATGATTAAAATTATATTATTAGCATCCAATTTATTTCATTATTATAATATAATGGAATTTGAATCCAACTTTTACAAATTTCAACAACATTAAATCTCATACATAATTATTTTTTCCATTCTATAGAGTATTATTAATTTTCTTTCTCCTTAACTTTATTTCTATCATATACAATATTAAATCTCATACACAATTTATCTTTCTCCTTAACTTTATTTCTATTATAGAGTAATCAAAATATCCAAAATTCATATATAATTTGAAGACTATAACTATTTTAGAAAGTTATTTTTATGACTATTTTTATATGTTTAAATTTATGTTATTTAAATATAATTTATAAATCAAATAAATTAAGTATCACAAATAATTTATGATTAAATATTAAATAAAATATAAATAAAATGATCGGGCCAAAAAAACCCAAAAAAGCGGGACGGGCCATTTAGCCCACCAAACTTGATGGGCCGGGCCAAAACGGTCCGGCTCTTTTCGGGCATACATTTTAATGGCCCAACCCAACCTACTTATAGCGGGCTACGGACCGGCCCATCGGGACGAGCTATTTTTGCCGGCTCTACGGCTGGCTAAACTCTAATCTTACCACTAACGGTTAGAAATATTAAAATACTTACTTCGTGTCTTGAGTATTTTTACATACTTTTTATTTTAAACGGTTCTGGTATGTTGCATTAATTGTAAAATTACAGTGGACAACAATACTATTTTAACACTATGCTTATCATTTCCATAACTTTATTTATTTTTTCCTTTTAAATTACCCAACTTACACCAACTTTTTATTATATTATACACCTAAAAAGATAAATTTTCTTAATTCATATATTCATATACGTCTGAAAAATATTCGAGGAGGAAGTAATACAAATTGAAACATAAATGAATAAACACTTAATACATCAAATGTCATCCTAACATCATGAAATATTAATTTATAAGTTTAAATAGTATAAAAAAATCTAAGAGAATTGTAAGATCCAAGTATGTTAATTTTAAATGAAGAGCGAGGCTTGCGTGCATCCGGGGCACACCGTGCATCTTTAGAATTTAGTATTATGGGTAAGGGTACATTGTTTTGTTCTAGAGTGTATACACTTTAATTTGTAAGGGTACACCATTTTATTTTAAAGGGTATACATTTTATTAATATTTTTTATTTTTCTTCAGAAAATAAAAGGTACACATTTTTATACTAAAGAATATACAATTTAACACAAAATTCTAAAGATGCACGAAGTGTGCTCCTATGCGCCCGAGTGAACACAAATTTTTGCCTTAAATGAATTGAATAATTGATTTCGAATAAGGTCCAACTATTCCTACTCCAATTTTTCCCAAGTATAAGATGTAACTTAATACTCCTTTCATATCATAATAAATTTCACACTTTTTATTTTCGTTCGTTCCACACTAAATTTCATCATTCAAAAAATAAAATATCACATCAATTCTCACCCTAAAGTTAATCTTAATTAAAAATTTATTACTCCCACCTAACACACATAACATACTTTATAATTTACTACATCCGTCTCCTTGAAATGTAACCGTTTGCTTTTTGCCGTGGATTAAGAAGTATAATAATTTAATATATTTTGAGGTGAGAAAAATAATATTTTAAAGTGTAATGGGTAGTTGTATTAGTGTTGGGTGTGGGGTCATGTGTGGTCACATGACCCCACACCCAAAAATACTACATTACCCTCCAAAAATCAATAAATTTGGTCAAAAAATAATTTTTCTTAAACTCGATGTCTACAGTAACAGTGAAATTTATTATGGGACGGAGGAGTTTAATTTAATTAAATGTATAATCATTACTTCTTTCGTCCCGACTTACCCTTCATCATTATTGTAGATACTCCCTCCGTCCCGTTTCAATGTTTACGTTTCTATTTTGCGCGTCTCATTTCAATGTTTACGTTTTCCTTTTTGGAATATGAGATCCACCTAAAACAATTAATATATCATCCAACACTAATCTACCTACCCAATTTACATTAAATATTATATTTTTCCACCCACTATCTATTAAAATGTTATATTTCTTAATCAACATGCAAAAAGCAAACGTAAACATTGAAACGGGACGGAGGGAGTATAGAGTTTAAGAAAATTTTTTAACCAACTTTATTAACTTTTGAGGCTAATATAGTATTTTTAGGTACTAAATAAATAATAAATTAAGTTATGTGACTTCAATAAGAATAACATTTTTTTAATATAATGATCAAGAGATTGATTATTTTTAAACATTTACTACTTTGAGTTGGTGAAGAGTTGTAGTAAACGGACTAATACCTATTTAGAAAATTTTAAATGTTTATTTACTCCCTCCGTCCCGCCCAAATGTCATCGGTTGCTTTTTGTGCATAAATTAAGGAGTATTATTATTTTATGTGTAGTAGGTAGTTGTATTAGCAGTGAGTGATGTGCCACATGTTGTACCTTTTTATTAAAAGTGAAAAATTGTGACATTTAAATGAGGCGCCCAATATGTAAAAAGAATATTTATTTTAAGAAAAGAGAATACTTTGATCCGATTGTGTTGATCACGAAATTCGGTTTCGAATTTTAAGTTCCAGTTCGATTGACCGAATCGGTAGGTAGTTAAATTACGTTGTGGCCCTCCATTCCTTATCCTTTCTTGGGGTCTGTCTTCTCCTCTCTCACAGTAATGTGAGCCCACCATTGAGCTCTCATCCTTCCTCTAATGGCCGCCTTCCGTCTGTTATACTTCCCTCCCGCCACCTCTGCATTCTTCCACACCCATCCATTTCTTTCCCCACCCACACTGCCGCCTCGTACTCTCTCTCTGCTCACTAAGCCCCAGATCTTCCTCGTTAAACATGCACAAATCCGTGCCCGAACCCGAACCCGAACCCGAGCCAATGCGACCATTGAATCAGAATCCGCCCTAGAGAACGTTGCAGAGAAAGATGAAGGTTCCAATTCGAGGTTGCTAGTCCAGAACGTTCCGTGGACGTTCACTGTGGAAGATCTTCGCCCTCATTTGGAGAAATTCGGCACTGTGGTAGATATTGAGGTGAGTTCTTCCTTTTCCAATTCAATTTAATCCTTGATTTTATTGGTTGTGTTTTGCCCTAATTCGAATTTGTTTTTAGTTTTCAATGTATAATAAAACTAGGAACAGGGGTCTAGCTTTTGTAACAATGGGTTCGCATGAAGAAGCTGCTGCTGCAATTAAAGCTCTCGATTCCACTGTAAGCTCTTTCAATTAAACAACTGATTAATTACACTGTTCATCAAATTATATAGAGGAGTGTATCATATTTGATTGTTTACATGAGGCATTATTTGACAAAATAGGAGTTAGAGGGTAGGGTTTTGAAGCTTAATTGGGCTGTACCTAAGAAGCCGAAAATGGGGTCTGGATCTCAGCCAAAACCAAAGCCAATGCCAGTGCACAATTTGTTTGTTGCCAATTTGGCATTTCAGGCAAGGGCTAAAGACCTCAAGGAATTCTTCAATGCTGGCAATGGAAAAGTGGTGTCTGCTGAAGTCATATTTCAGGATAATCCGAGGCGGTCATCGGGTTATGGCTTTGTTTCCTTCAACACGAAGGCGGATGCAGAAGCTGCACTTGCTGCTTTTCAAGGGAAGGTACATGATCATCACTTTGAGTTTGAGCTTAACTAGGTTCATGTGTTTATTGATTTTAGAACTGAGTGATAACATGGGAGTATATACCAATCAAGTGGTGGGAAAGATTGTAATCAGTTGAATTCTTGTATGACAGGAGTTTATGGGAAGGCCGTTGCGCGTGGCGCGAAGTAAAAGGTTTTTGAGGCAGGAAACAAAAGCCAGTCTTCAATCAGAGGGTGGTAAAGAGTCTTGAACTTTTCTTTGCAATATTTAGAAAATGTGATCATTTTAGTCATTTTGAGCTTAGTTAGGTTTACAAAAAATGTCAATGCTTTTGGGACTTGCTACAATTTCATGAAAGATATGATCATTGACACTAAGGTCTACAAGGAAGAGGGTTTTACATGAAATGCATGCAAGTTTCCTTTAATTCTAAACATGGTCGAAGGTTAAGGGTCGACTCCACATATGCCTTTCGTTGTAATCGCAGTAGGATATCGTAACAAATTGTTTAGCAGTGTTTGGTAGATCATGAGTTACAGAGTTCAAGAGGAGCAAATTGTTTAGCAATGTTTGGTAGATCATGAGTGAGAGTGTTCAAGAGAAGAGCAAGTTGCAGTTTTCTCTTAATTCATGGACAGTGGTTGATCATATCATCTTCCCTATTTGTTTTGTATGTAGCCACTTGCTAGCTTTTTGCTATTGCCCCTCTCTTCTTTTCTTTATAGTCTTACCATCTAAAGTTGCTCTATTTCTTTGGTTTGGTACTTCTCAATTCGTAGGATGAAACATGTCATCTCCCAATTTTACAAAAATAATTTAATGCTTAGAATAATAATAAAAATAATAATTTGAAGTATTAAAGATATGATCATATTTTGAAGTAGAAGTAGTGAAAGTGGAGAGGAAGTGCAGTTTAGCTTCTATTAAATATTAATTAAATTATATTTTTAAAAGGTGAAAATTTGACAGGCATACACACTCTAAATTCCCTATATATTCTTGTCATTACACTAAAAATTAAGTGAATAAGTATTTTTAATGTTATTATTGTTATTTTTATTTTAAAAAATTTGGGCGAGGAAAGACTGCACTGCTTTGGGCCCAGGAAGAGAAGGGAATGAGCTCGGCTGCTTCTCTTCCACACTTCTTTTTCTCCGTGCCCGTTCCGCGCAAGCCCCTCCTCGGGCGGATTCCTCCTTTTGCTCCTCAGCCTACGGGGTATTAGCAGCCCCACACCATTGCGACAGGGCTTGCCCATCAGCCCACCCCCCCCCCCCCTCGTCGGCCCTTAACAAACCCTCGAGCCTCCTTTGCGCCGCCTTCCTCATAGAAGCCGGTTTTTTGACATCGATCAGCTGAACACTTTCTCCATTGGTGACTTGCCACCAAAGTTTAGAATCCAGCGCAAATGAACGTGAGCTGTTATACCGAATCCCCCCGCTGGCCAGCGGGTGATAAATTTAATTTTACTGATATAATACAAGGATTGATATGAATTGTACCGCTGATAACACTAGTTTATAGTATTATTTCAGAGTATTTTGTGAACCCAGTTTATCATGGGTTATGAATTTGCAAAATTCTGCTTAGTACCAAAAAAAAAAAAGAAGTAAATTACCAAAATCCCTCGAAGTTTGTCCAAACTATCAAATAAACCACGTGGTTTGAAAAATTACCAATTATCCCCTTTTAACTTGTTTTATATTTGAACATTAATAAAAATACACTTTCTCTTAAAATAAAGAAGGATGTAAATGACATCAAGACCCATATATTTAACATTGTATTTTTAAATTTCACTATTTAAAAAAAAATATTTTTTAAAGGGGATAATTGATAATTTTTTAAACCACGGGGTTTATTTGGTAATTTGGACAAACTTCGAGGGAAATTTTGGTAATTTACCCAAAAAAAAAATTACTACTTTTTAAATGGGTGAATTATTATTTTTTAATAAAAAATATTACTTCTTAAATTTTACTCAAAATATTAAAAAATCAAAACATATTAAAAAAAATTCAAAACATATAAGAATGTGAAGAGTAATAATTTATCTTTATAAAGAGTAAGTTTAATGAATTATAGAAGATAAATTAGGATGAAAGAATTTGAATAGTAATATTTTTTATTTAAAAAATAATTTTTCATGCATTAAAAAGTAATTGATAAATCAGAATGCATGTGTAAATTGTTTTTATTTTTTTATGGCGATGAGATTGTATTAGACTTTATGGAACCAGGATGAAGATGAACTGTTAATTTATTTAATTTACTGTTTTTTTTATATTAATATTGGATTGCGTTTCTCACGCTTAGCTATGTGAAAATTAAATTGGCATTCATCCCTCTTGACGCTTAGTAGACTCGAAGAAGGCAATTTCATTCATTATGCTATTCTTCTTGTTAGATCACGCTAAATCATTGTACAATAGAAATTTTGGCGATTGTCATTCTAGTCTTATAGTTTGTTCAAATTACCTATGTGATATGTTATGTTACAGTAATCTCCTAAAGTTTAATTATTATTGTTTTTTGGTGAAACAACCTTAAAATTATACTCAAATTACCAAACAAACCATATAGTTAAAAATAAATCATGGACTTCTTTTGAAAATTTGCTCATATTACGAATAAAAAAGGTGATTTGAACAAACTCAATGAGCGTAATCTTTATTTACTCAAATCATAGAAGTTTTTAAGTAAGGGTTATTACATTTATTACTCCCAAACATATTCATACTTTAGTTGTTCCACAAAAATTGACATATTTATTTTTTAAGAATATAGGACCCACATAAAAATAATTTATTTATTTACATGGGCCCACACACATCACACTCACCACCAATGCAACTACCCACTACATATTAAATATTATTTCTCTCACATCACTTTACATTAAATTATTATACTTCTTAATCTCCGTGACAAAAAAAAGTGTCAATTGTTATGTGCCGGAGGGAGTATAATTCATTTGATAATTTAGAGAAATATCAAGTATTACCCTAATTTATTAACATAGAATTTAAGATATGTTATTATACTTTCTAAATTAAGCTCTAGTGTATTATACTGGCTCAGAATTTCATATTAAAATTTGTATGGGCTTTACTCCTGGCCCAATTTTAAATGAGCCTAAAATTATATAGATTCTCAGCACCACGGTCCATGAGATTAAATCCTTATTGAACAAAAAATCTTCCAAGGAATGAATTAAAGTACTCCATCTCGCGTTAACGTCTACGTTTGCTTTTTGCACAGAGATTAAGAGATATAATATTTTAATGTATAGTGAGATGAGAGAAATAATATTTAATATAAAGTGAGTAGTTGTATTAGTGTGGTGTGCGGACCCTTCATGAAATAATTAATTGTTTTGTGTGGACCAACATGACAAAAAAGTAATGGAAACCTTAATTTGGGACAACGCAAAATGAAAAACGTAAACCTTAGTGTGGGACGGAGGGAGTATATATTAGTGTATATTTTGTATTTTTTAAGTAAATATTACTCTCTTCATCCCACAAATGTTTGCACCCCCCTCTGGCACGAAGATTAAGAAAAGTGATAACTTATAATAAAGTATGTTAGGTGTTTTAGATAAGAAAAGTGATAGCTTTTAGGAGTATTATAGTACTCACTCCATCCCATAATACTTTTCATATTTTCCTCTTCGTTTGTCCCACAAAACTTTACACACCAAAAAAAAGGAAACATCACTTTATCTAACAACCTCAAATTTTTTTTTTAATTTCAAATTTGCCACTTTTTTTCACACACATATCATTATTTTATTTTTTTTATTACTTAAAAATACTACAATATCCTCCAAAGTCAATAAAGTTGATAAAAGTGCCACTTTTCTTAAACAACGTGGAACATTAAATGTGAAAAATTTTATGGGACGGAAGGAGTATTTTTTAGTAATAAATAAATAATAAAGTATGTGAGTAAACTTGAAAAGTATTATGGAACGGAGGGAGTATCTTTTAGTAATAAATAAATAATAAAATATGTTAGGTGTGTTAGATAGGGGTGATTTTTTTTGTAAATAAAGTGTATGTGGGAAGGGTGATTGTATTTGACTTTTGTTTTTTTAAGGAATGTGTAAACTTTTATGGGATGAGTGTGTCATCTGAAATGAGAAAGAGGGAGTTGTTGTTAGTATAATTAGTAGTTAGTTACCAAGCACCCATACTTTTTTTTATTATAGGTAAAAGAAAAATCTTTTATTGAATATAAGTCAAGGGAGATAAAAGAATTATCCACACAAAGCACCCATACTTTCCATTTCTCTAAAACTCTTTATAACTTTCCTCCTATTCGTTTTAATGAAAATCGAACATGGATAATTCACCTTAGTGAGGAGCTTAATGGTGAGTAGCCAACCTAATTTTGAGTGTATATTTTGTTTAATAAATCCTTATTAAACACATGATTATTATCCAAGTATAGATAATTTATCGGTCAATTTAAACTAGAAGGGGAGAATTACAAACTTGAATTAAAAAAACAAAAACAAGCAATTTATTAAACTTAAAACTTTAAGTTGAAATAATAATATACAAAAATCATAAGCATGAAATAAACAGAATTTAAATAGATGTAAGGGATTTTTTTAGAGTGATGATGATTCTTGAAGTAAAAAGAGAAAAGTAGTGTGTAGACAACAGATTTACATTTTAATGGATTCTGTGGGCACCCTAACATTCAACAGTCAACACCCACTATTAATTCCCCCTTTTCTAAAACCCCAAATCCCAATTTCATAAACCCTAGAACCCCTGAAGAAAGAAATTCATGGAGACATCGCCACAGCAGGCTGTGTGCGGTAAAGAAGCACTCGATCTGCTCAATTGCATTGCTCAATCGCCCTACGATCAACAAAAATGTCTTTCCCTCCTTCAAGCCCTGCGACATTGTGTCGTCGATAAGGTATGTTTACCAGATGTTGATTTTAATATTCTTTCCTTTTTTTATTGTTTTTGCTCAACCTGTTGTTTCCCTGAATAATTGGCGTTGGAGATTATATCATATTGTAGACATGAAATTAATTTCTGTATCAAATCGAGCTTCTTATGTAAGTGAAGCACCTAGATAGTAGATAGTCAGTTGCCAATTTTTCGAGTTGAGTTGCATCAAAGAGTGCAATACGTTTCTCTTGTTTATTATTGATTTCAATGATCAAATTAGTTTAATATCTGCTGTTCCCGTTTGGAATATTATCTTGTTGATTCTATCTAAAGCATCAGCCTTGTGAGTACAGGCTCAGCTCTTAACTAGAAATTTGTGGTTGAAGTTCATGTGGATTGATTCTCATGGCATGGAACTAAATTCTTGTTGTTCGTATGGTATATTTCTGGAATTATATTTAGAGTCTGTCCTGAGTTTTTACCACCTGAGCTACTGTCTTTATGTAATCTAGGCTTTTTGAAAATTTTTAGAACAAACTTATAGTAGCTGAGCTCGATGAGTAAATGATTTTCAGGCAGCTTATTGGTGAAACTAGAGATTTTGAATTGTAAAAGCCTCAGTTTTTCACAAATTCTAGGTTGCTATGCATTATGCTCAAAGCTTGATTGCGGCTCTACTTGGTTTATGTTATGTACAGTGTTTAAATTGGGTTATTAAGCTCTGATAAAATCAGATTCAATTTGACCTTCCCCTCTCTGACATGAATTTTCTGACTGTTTTGTTAAGATTAAGTTTGAAGCTGGGGTCAGGATTTGTGAGTTTGGATTTAGTGCTGTTGCATATCTTAATTTTATTCTCTAGTCACAAGATTCAATTACCTAGGAACCTATTGAATCACATGATTGTATTTTGTTGGTTGAGAGTATCTCGGTTTTTCTATATTGGGTTAATTGTCTCAACAAGCAGTGGATAACCTTTGATGACTAAGCTTCCTATGTTGAGAAAAGAACTCACTAGTTTCAGGATCTGATCCTATCTAATTGATAGTTCTAGAGTCACTGCAAAAGATTGGTTAATCTTCAGGTCTCCCTGTTCATCTTATGCCACTCACATTAACGTCTTGATTTATATTAATAATGTTAATCATTAGCAAAACAACCATAGAGGCCTTATCAAAAATCAAAGTGCGTTAGCTCTTTGTCTTCATTTATGGTAAGGGTTGATGATGTGTAAATCATTCATTCTTGAGAGCTTGGTGCCTGCAATTTGAAGTGTTAAAATGTTCAAGTAGTTCGCTTTCGTCTTTATTATTCTTTTCTTGTCTCAGTCTTGGTGTGTGATTCAATAACTACCCATGTTTCCTCTGGTATTAGGTCAATGAATGTGTTTGGGTTTTCCTTCCTAAAATAATGAACTTGACATTAGACTCACCGTCTAAAATCATAGCCAAATAGAGGTACTGGAATTGAAAGGACTAATGTCACGAGATATTATATTCAAATACTGCATTCAATCTATCTTTGCAATCTATAAAGCTTTTTTGTTTTTCCCTTCGATCCACCAGTATGCAGTTTTACACTGACTAATAAATTCTTCCCCTTCGTGTTATATGACGATTGGGTCTCTCTCTCACACAGAAAGTGAAGAAATTCTCCCTGGCAGAGCAGACTAACGAAGGAGCAGATTTGAGTGGAAAGAAGCAAAATTAACCGTGATACCCTTGGTAGTTGGTATGACCGAACCACCCTCTCTCTCTATGCATCCAAAGGATGGATGGTTTGGCACATTACTTCCAGTAAACAGTTGATCACATATAATTGTATCCATTACAAGTTTTGCTTTATTGTTCAGAATCAATTTTTGAATGAAAAATTTATGGTTATTCTTTATGTTCATGCACATTTTTAGTCTATTCACCCGAATAAAACGCATTATTATTTTTAAGTTTATGGGTAAATGGAGTATGTATCATGTTTTGTTTCTACGTATTTGTTGGATTATTTTTTGTGTTTAAATGATTTAATCCAAGTCAGTGGAAGAAGTTGGGCCAATATCCCTACCCGTTTGTATAGTATTGTATTAATCCAAGCCCAATGGGACAAGAATGAATATGTTGGTAAATCCATGTATGAAATAATTTCTTACAAATGGAATGTTCTATTGGTATACTATTTTTGTTCAAGTGATTGCATTAGCATTTTTGGCCAAATATGAAATACTTTGGTGTTGATAATTCATGTTCCATTTTTTTAATAATTGACTTTGGTGTGATATTTTGTATTCCGTCTTTTTAATAATGGACACGAGCATAATAGGGATGAGAAATCTAATATTTCGCCCTTGGAGTTTATATATATATATATATATATATATATATATATATATATATATATATATATATAGAGGAATTTCTTTTTTTCTATGTGTCACCTATATAATGAAGTAACATAAAAAACAAGTTACACCAAAGTGTTACAAAATATTCATATATAGTTCGAAAATCAATAATAAATTACTATGCGCATATATTAATAGGTTAGTGTAAATTACATATACATAAAAAAGGGTCGCTTATTATGAAGCCAAACAATACAAATGTTGAAGGGCTTATTCATTAATCAGAGTGTAGTAATTTTTTATTGTACAGTTATAAATTTTGCTTCAATAATAATCCAATCATTGGGGTCCTTTTTCTCGTTTTCTTATGGAGCCATGAGCCATATATAATACACTATGCTAAGGTTTCACTACAAGAAGATTCGAACCCGTACCTGTACACGCGTGAAAGAAAGCTTTAGCTAGTTGGCTATATAAATATTTCACTTAATTTTTTTATAATTATATATATATATATATATATATATATATATATATATATATATTTCCAAAATAAACTATTTTATCTAAATATAATTTTATAATGAAGCCATGAGCCATATATAATACACTATGCTAAGGTTTCACTATAAGAGCGTGAAAGACAGCTTTAGCCATTTGGTTATATAAATATTTCACTTAATTTTTTTATAATTATACATATGTATAGATAGGATATGTTTTCAAAATAAGCTATTTTATCTAAATATAATTTAATAATATTTTTCAAGAAATATATTTGTTATTTTGTATTTCCTATTAATTAATTAATTTTCGTCAAATAAAGTATCATATTGTCACATGAGATTCTTTTTAGCCACACATAAATTTTATGTGTATCTAAAATAATTCATAAAATTAAAATGTCACTATTTGTTTTTAGTGACACATTTTAAGTGTCACAATTAAGTTGTTACATTACCCACACATAAAATATTATGTGTCACAATTTGTGTGGACATTTTATGTGTGGGTATTGACCCAAATTTCTTGCAATGAATTTATTACTTTAGAGTGATCATTTTTCATTAGAGAACCTATATTCTCACATTCAATCTCATGAATTATAAGAAAAGACACTACATGAGAGGGTTTCATGATATCGATCAAGTTTAATTACTTGTCAAAAATGGCAATTAAAATATTTTTTCTATAAAATAACATTGATCTTAATTGCATGCAATGTAACAATAATTGATGATAAAAACTTATGTAATTATGTGAGGTAATATCATAGAGATTGTAGTAATTTATAATGAGGTTAAACTTCATAAAATTTGCTGTGTGTGTATGCATACATACTCCCTTTATTCTCATCTAATAAAACTTGACACATTTTTAAAAGTAAAAACACCCTCGATACACCATATTTTAAAAAATATAACATATTTTACACTTTAGTAAATTATAAAAAAGGGGTAAGTTATCTTACTGTACATGCATAAAAAGAATACACAAAAACTAGTCTAGAATCGATTCTACGATGGAACCGGGATTACTCTTTAGTATAATAGAATGTTATTTTATAGTACGAGAGACGGGTACAAAAAGTATTAGAGTATTACTATTGTTAATGAACTCTTCATTAAAGAGAAACTCTATATATTTTAAAGAGTAACCTTTTTAGAAGGGTGCACCATATACCCGATTACACACTAACACCCTTCAAAAGAATATGCATGTCAAACTTCTCTAGAACAAAAAAATACTTATTATTTTCTAGGCTAAAACTTGCGTGTCCCCGAGATACCGTGCCCCTAAATTCCATATTTTTTTAAAGTTGTACCATTTAGTATTAAATATTAAATTCTTTAGTATAAGAACTTATGTCCTTTATTTTTTGAGAAAAAAATATTATTTTTTAATTAAACATTTATACTATTTATATTTCAGTCAATTTTTTTATTGAAAAAATTATAGTCTTCTTAATTAATGTGTTTACCCTTTAAAACAAAATATTATACTATTGTACAACTTGTGCCCTCGGAGATACAGGAACCCGGCTCTATTTTCTATGTTTATATATTTATAGCCGCCATACATAGAGCAAACACGTATGTCAAAAATAAGAATTGCAAGTGTAACACAATTGTCTGATCAGGAAAGATTGCCTGTATAGCAAGGCAGAAATAGTACTTTGATTGATGTATTAAATGAGGGGATTCGAAGTTGTTGGGAATTTACTAGGTTATGTATATATCAAACGTTACACCTTACGCTTTAATTTATCGAAATTATTCCTCATATAATTACTCTTATGATGTATTATTATATTTTTAAATAAAAAATTATTACTCCTTAAATTCTACTAAATTTTTATATATTATGATTTTTTATAATCTTATTGAAATTAATAATATTTTAATTTAAAGAACAATAGTTCATCTTTCTAAAAAAAATAATTTTCATGTATTAAATATAAAAAAATAAAAAATTATGTACATAGATTTTAGAACAAGATCCAACTTATGGTGGCCTCCTTGATACATTAAATTCATGTTTGAAATTATGGATAATATGATTTTGATGGATTGATTGTTATGTCTATATATCTTATCCCATTTGCAGGTTATTAATTGCTCCATTTTAAACTAGGTAATGCAATTAAAATTTATATATTTTAAAAAAAGGATTATGAAAAATCGAGTTGCTCTTTAATTGAGCATGACAAATGTTATTTTTAATTGTGACAATTATTTATCATAACTATTATTCTTTTAAAATGAATTAAATTTTATGTTATTCGTCGGGTAATTATTTAATAACGCGTAGAAGAATAACAATGATCACATATAAGAGTAATATTTTATAATAAGAGAGAATAATAATTTGATAATAATAATTCTCCTCTCATTTGTTTAATCCTATTAGCCTTGATAGGACGTACAAGTATAAAGGAATTTTTCTACACACACAAAGAAACAAGATATAGGCGAATTAGGAAATTAACTTATTTCTTTGGGTTTAAGAGAGTTGGATATAATGTGTAGAGATAAGATAAAATAAAATAAATAAAAATCACACCTTTAATTAATAAAATAAATCATAACTACAAAGATATATAGTTGTGTTTCCATATAGTTTATATCATTTTTATATTAGGGTCTACTGCATGCAATTAGTCACATATTGGCCCACATGCTCATTATTATTATTATTATTATTTTAGAATTAATATTAAACGACAATAATAAAAATTAAATCATATGAATAAAATAGATCATGAACTATATCTAGGGTAGGTCTTGCGTAAGACCATTTTTCACTTCTTAAAATAATTATCACTTTCGTTATAAATTGTTATCACTTTTGCTATAAAATGTTATCACTTTTTATTTATATTATAAATTGTTCACGAAAGAGCATTATCACTTTTCATTAATTTATTATCACTTTTCTTCATAATAGTTATCACTTTCTAGCCGTCTCACGTAAGCTCTTATGCGAGACGGTCTCACACAATTCTTTGCCCTATATCTAACGTTACACAAATAATAAAAATGTAACTATAATTATATCTTCAGTGTTAAAAAATAAAATCCTTAGATAAATATTAAATTTTAAGAGCAAAATAGACCTAAACCGTAAGAGTGAAATTATAATTATATTCTTAGAAATAACACTAAAACCTAAACAAAAATAATTAAATTCTAGGAAAAAATAAGTGAAAATGACAAAAAGTAGCCACTATTACTTAAAAGTAATTTTAAGTGGCCACATATGTTATATACAATTTATTCTAGCCATTTTTTATGGAATAGACCAAAATACCCTTTAGGGGACCCACTTTTTTACATGTTTGAGGAATCAGATTCCTCACTTTTATGACCAAAAGTACGAAAAGCACACTAGGGGAATCCGATTCTTCTCTATTGCTGAAAAAGATGTCAAAGTACAACTATGTAGGCATGTGTTCCCTCATATGCTTACAAAAAATGAGGTATATATATATATATATATATATATATATATATATATATATATATATATATATATATATATATATATATATATATATATATATATATATATATATATAATAGCGGTCCAACCATGGTGCTGCATCATACGCATATATTCATTTTCATTGTTCTAGTTTTTTTTTAGTGTTGAGCATTCGGGGAGCAACTATTTTAACAAGATTTTTAGAGGCATGAGAATTTGGGGAACAGTATACAAGATATGTTGTAAACTTATTTTAACAGTTACGAATGCATTAATTTGATCATTTTTACATGCCGCATGAGTGTATTTTATGTATTTCAACATTTTATAATAGAAATAATATTATGTCGAATAGTGTATGTGAAGTGTAAAATGTATCCACATTAATTTTTTTTTAAATTAGCAACTCGTAGGTCGAATAGAACAACTTTGATGGCCGAATAGAAGAAACGTTGGCCGAAAAGACCCAAAAAATATATCCTACGATAAAAAAAATAAGTAGGCCGAATAGAACAAGTGTTGCAAGTCGAATAGAACAATCTTATGGGCCGAATACAAGAAATGCAGGCCGAACAGAGGAACTTAAATTTTCACATTTAATTTTTATTTTTAAAAAAATATGTAGGCCGAATAGAAGAATTTTGGTTGGCCGAATAGAACAACCTTATAGGCCAAATAAAAGAGACGTAGGCCGAATAGAAGAAAAATATACAGAATTTGAAAGGCATCTGAAGGTATGCCGAATAGTGAAACAGTGTAGGGCCGAATAAAATAATACATTGGCCGAATAGAGTACATTGTTGGCCGAATAGAATACTTGCAACTAATTATGATATCGTCATTTACATTTTCTTTAAAAAATGTGCAAATGAGCTATAAATAAGCTGGGATGTGTTGGGGTGGATATTGAGATGAGTTACTATACAAAGGTGGACAAGTTCATTGGTTATACTTGCGGAATGACAATATGTACTATACTAGTTTGCTATTAGAAATTCATAACATAATACAAGTTGATTTGGATAATTGGGGTTTTGAAGTTCATTCTCTCGTCAAGTACAGTGGCCGTATGTCTAAATATAAGATAAAGAACAATACTCGTGTGGCAGAAATTTTCAACTGTGTTGATGTAGGAATGGTGTACGTGACACTCATTCCTGTCGCTGGCAATGCATTCGTTGAATCTCCTGCACAAGGTTCAGGGCATAGTTTGGAGTTAGGGTTGGGTTATAATAACGGAAGTAATGGTCCGAGCAATGATCCATATTCGAGGGCACAGTCTAGTGCTAGGCCTGATTTTGATTTGAATATGGCGTACAGTCCGACCTCAGAGATGCAGCGGTGTGGTTTTAGAGAATCTGTAGATGCTGAAGATGATGACAACTCTGGTGAGGGTGAGGATGATGTACATGCTTATAATGATGATGTTGAGCCCATAAATAGGACTATCGAAGAAGAACATGAAAACAACGAAGATGACATATAGCAGGATTGTAATCAGTCTTCTAGAGAAAGTGATGATGGTGCTGAGGAGAGAAAAATCCAATTGTATGAAGAAATCTGTGATTACATACGTCAGAGAGGCGACCCTAGCTTTCTTGAATCGATTAGTCGAGACTTGTCCCGTCCTGAAATGCAGCCACAAGATTGTCAAAGTATTCGGCCTACCACCCGTCCCTGGTTAATTCTAGGTATGAATACTATGTTTATTTAGAGGAGAACTAAAGTAAACTTGTACTTTGAACTAATGCACCTGATACGATTATAGGCATTCCGGTTGTAGTTGACAGAGAATATCAGATGACTGTCCCTGACTTTGATGCGTCTGACGTTCTTCACGAGAAAAGTATATTTGATACAAAAAAGAAGTTGCAGACTGCTGTAGGAATGTATAACTTGCAGAACGGAGTTGAGACCACTGTTGAAAGATCTAGCATGACCAGATTAACATGGAATGTAAGCTCAAAGGTAAAATCGATTGTCGATTTGCGATGTATGCACGAATGAGCTATGGGCTGTGGGGGGTAGTTAAATTCGTTCAACATCACGAGTGTTTAAATGATCCAGACAGGCCCACTCCTACACAGGTGTCATCCAACGTCATCGGTCAATATTTTGCTGTTAGGCAATTTGACAAGATTACTGGGCTCCGACCCCAGGCGATGAGACAGGAGATATTGAAGGATTTTGGGTTCGACATTAGCTACAACGTAGCGTTAAAGGTGAAACACCGGGCTATTGGACACACGTACGGGGATTATGACAGCTCATTTCATATGCTTCCTGCGTACATGTATCAGTTGGAGTTGACAAATCCCGATACGCACACCTGTATCTCTGTTGATGAAGAGGACCGTTTATGGTTTTTATTTTACGCTCTTGGAGCATCTAGGTGGGGATTTCGAGAGTTTGGTCGTCCAGTCATTGTCATAGATGGGACTCATATGAAGGAAAAGCACAAAGGCATTGTCTTCATCGCAGTTACGAATGATCTAAATCATCAGATATTTCCACTCACCTTAGGGGTTGGCGATGTCGAGAGCAACATGTCGTGGACATGGTTTTTAGAAAGGGTTCGAGAGGCATACGGATGTCCACGAGATCTTTTGATAGTATCAGACGATCATCACAGTATCGCACATGCTATTTCTACTGTCTATCCTGATGCACATCATGATTTGTGCGGTTATTATTTAAAGAATAAGTTGGCAGGTTATGAAAAGAACGTTTTGTATAGATTTCAGAGTGCCATGGATGCATACCTATCGAGGGACTTTGACAGGTTAGTCTTCCAAATCCACTTCGTTGTAATGTCATATTTACGAATCTCATCCATTCAATGAATTTTTACAAATGTTTACCTTTCCATATTTATTATTTTCAGCTGCATGAACTCATTGAGTAGGCACCGATCGTCGTAGAAGTTAATGGAATTACTTGGGTCGTGGGGATATGAGAAATGATCAAGGGTCCATTGTCCCGTGAAGCGGTACGAGTTTATGAACTCTACGTCAGCTGAGTCGTATAACAATGCCATCCTCTGGGCGCGCACGCTACCTATATGCACGCTATTAGAGATTGCATGCACAACCACTTAGAGGTGGTTTTACGAACGGCAAACTCAAGCTGAGCAAGAGTATATCATTCTCTGTAAGCGTGTGCATGACGAGCTCGTGAAACTTTCTTCTGCTGTCAAAAAGTTACCAGTATCGAGACTCCTGGGTAATAAGTATGAAATCAGAGACGGTGATAAGCTATTCACAGTGGATTTGAACGACAGTAGCTGCAACTGTGAGAAATTCCAGAAAGAACTTATTCCATGTATTCATGCGATGAAGGCAATCGAGTACGTAGTCATACTTGCTATTTTGTTGCGTCGAACATCAGAGTTTGTGATTCTTATATTATACGTTCTTCAGTACTTGCAGGTTACCAGCCAGTAGCTTCGTGTCGACCTTTTTCCATCGCACCAGTGTGTTAGGGATGTGGTCCGGCCCAGTGATGCCTGTACCGCATTACAGTCAATGGAACACACCTGACAGTGTCAAGTCACAGACTGTTAACCCCCCATTACCACATAGGCAGGCCGGCCGACCTCGAATGTCTCAGATAAGGTCAGGTGTGGAGTCATCCAGGAGACGTCACAAAGAGCATGTTTGCTCATGCTGCCGACAACCAGGTCACAATCGAGTAAATTGTACTGGATCTTCATCATCACACAGCGGTCCACCTGCTTCTCCGACGGCTGCCCCGAATCCCCATATACGTAGAGATAAAAAATATGGCATTTGTGGTGAAACTGGGCACACTCGTCTACATTGTCCTTCTCAATTATAGCAGTAGTGTATAACTTGTAATTTTTATCAATTATAGCAGTAGTGTATAACTTGTAATTTTTATCAATTATAGCAATAGTGTATAACTTGTAATTTTTATAAATTACAACCAGTCCACCGATCCTCAACAGCCACACCAGAATAATACTGCTGTTCCCATGGATTACTAGTAGGATCGTATGCCTCCGCCGCGGTCTGCTGCTCTACATATGTGAAATCAGGCCTTCGGACAACCTTTCGTATGAGGTTAGAGAATGCCTTTGTGTACAGCCTCATGATCAACCCCTGCAAAGGATCATCATCTATTCCAATCCAATAAACCTTTCTGTGCTCCTGGGGGAGCACCCGCGGAAAATCCACCACTACAAGATCCTGATTAAAAAACCAATACATTTAGATACAATATCACTGATTTATCTGTACCGACATAGATTAATGATTCATAAAATTTTGATTTCATACCCGAGAAAACAGATTCCTGTCAACCTTCTTCACCTTACGAAAAACCCATCACAAGCAAAGTGGCCTATTTTCCTCCCTATTGGTAGGGACATGGCCATGCGGTGCAGCAAGGGCAGGTAGACGCTCGTACACCCAAACCTGTCACACGTAAACTACATATGTTAGATTATTACTGTTGCTGAAACTAGTAATATACTATAACTTTAAGTGATCTACTACAACACGTACCAGAAGCGCAAATGTGCACCCGTAAAAGTGGTATCTGTACTTGTTGGGGTTTGCTCCTTTAGGAAGTTCGATCAAAATGTGGTCCATAAAGTGCAGTAGAGTCATATACTGACCTGGCCCCAAGGGAATAAATCCCATCTACGCTCGTCTTTTACTAGGACCCAAACCCAGATGTTTACACTCACCTTGGTAACATCCGATCTAAGGAGAAAATAGTACAAAAATAGCACCTTAGCAATTTTAACCGTGTTCTCGGGGCTAACACCACTAAATTTTGTACCCTCAAAGTCACGGGCAATCTCACTTATTAATGGTCTTTCGCCCTGATCATAATACATATCATACACCCCACCAGACGGGATATGATACGACAAATTCGGATCAAACCTCACTCTGTCCCGAAAACAGAGCCTCATTATCTGCATGATCTCTACCCTACTAAAGCTAAGGCACTCGTTCCCAACTTGAAAATATCTTGTGGTTACATCATCCCCACCACGTATGATCTCCCGTGTCATGAGACCGTGGAGATTAGCATGCGCGATCCAATGGTCGTAAAGACCCCAGTAATGACCAAAACAAGATCGCCTGAACATCTTCTCCGCATTATCCCCAACCGTTGTTAATTGCTTACGGATAAGTGCCATAACAATCCCAAATTTGCAGTAATTATGTACACTGCAGTTCTGCCCCTGCATAGTTGGACGCTTCCATTCACCCTGCACAAATTTAACTTTTTATTAAATAATATGTAACACACATCAAAAAGATGTACTCTGCATCAATTCAACCAAGCTTACTTAATAAGACAATAACTGATAAATATATCAAATAACAATAAGTTCACTGCAGCAACTGAACAAATATTGGCACACTCAATCATTTGTTCTATTCTGCCTACTTTTCCTTCTATTCTGCCTACGAATATTTTTCTCTATTCGGCCAAGGTCAGTGCTATGACATTATTCAAACTACACTTCTTCTATTCGGCCTACAAATCTGTTATATTCGGTCTACAAAAAATCTCTATTCGGCAATCAATATTTTCAAATATTCCAAAATTCAAGTCCTTCAATTTGTTCTATTCGGCCTACACTTGTTCTATTCGGCCTACAACTTTGTTATATTCGCTTTAAGATTTGTTCTATTCGGTCAACCAACATTTTCAAAAAATTCAAAAAAAATCCTACACTTTGTTCTATTCGGCCTACACTTGTTCTATTCGGCCTACAAATTTGTTCTATTCGGCCTACTAAAAAAGCTCTATTCGGCCAATCAATATTTCCAAAAATTCAAAAAAATAACACTCCTAGAATTTGTTCTATTCGGTCTTCACTTGTTCTATTCGGCCTACACATTCGTTCTATAAGGTCTTAAAAAAATCCTATTCGGCCAACAAAAATTTTCAAAAAATTCAAGAAAAAAAAAACAACACCACACAAAAAATTCTAAACGTGATGTATACACAGTTAAGTCACATTCATCACATTACAAAATGAATTTACATTTTACACATATGAACAAAACCACACAAAATGTACTTCGTCTCCTTGAAAACGAGCACTACAAACTCAATGTAGGACACATTATAAATAAATAACTCACAATTTAAAATGAAAATAAAACAACTTTCATATATACCCGAAAATTTGTCATTTCGAAAATTCACCAAATTCACTTCGTCGGAAACGCCTATTCCGGCAGATGGAAAGGAGATACTGAGAAATGAGTACTACAAATGGGTGGCGCTGCTCTTTGTGCTTTGGGACGAAAGGGAGAGAGGAAGAGAGAGGATGTTGGACGAAAAGAAGAGAGGAAGAGAGAGGATGTTGGACGAAAAGGAGAGAGGTAGAGAGAGGATGTTGTACGAAAGATGAGAGAGAAGAAAGATGAAGTATTTGGAATGAAAATAACGTTAATGATATGATATATACCCCACCAACCCACATCCAAATTTTTAATTTGAAAAAGTTTTAAACTTTAAATGTGGTCCACCAACCCACTAAGTATAATTTTAAATGTGGTCCACCCACCCCATTTACTGCAGTCAAAACTGACATGATATGACCCCTTTATTTTCGTACTTTAGCCGACAGTTATTGAGGGTAATTTGGGGAGTCCACTAAATAGTGGCTAGTAAAAATTGTTCTTAACGGTTGTGGCTACTTAAAATTGTACTTAGTCAAAAGTGACTATTAAAAAATCGCTCCGAAAAAATAAACTATACACCACGAGGTTTCATGAATCATAAGGTGAAATAGACTATATATGATAAAATATTACATATATAATTAAAGTTATACTCCCTCCATCTCATTTTCATCTGCTCATTTATTATAAAATATGAAAATCAAGAAAAGTCAAAGTTTTTAGTGTAATTAATGTGATATTTTTTAGTAATAAATAAATGATAAAGTGTAAAAAGAAAAGATGATAATTTCGAAATTAAAATGTGTTATAGGAATAATAGTTGAATGTCACTTTTTTTAAAGAAAGCGTGAAGTTAAAGTTTGAATGAACTAAAACGAAAAATATGAAGTTAAAGTTTGGACGGAGGAAATAATTAATTGTTGGAATAATTTCACAACATATAGAGTTATGATATGATCAGCCAAATTCATACCTAATCTTTTCGCTATCTTATTTTGTGATCGACACGATAATTTCGTATTTCTCTTGTCGATCGTGTGTGTGTATATGGAGGGTAATTATATTAGTGGGTGTGTGGGTATTCCATATATATAAAAAAAGGAAGGGGACTCTTTGGGTGGGACACCCAAAATGAAAAAAATGAACCCTTTGAGTGAGACGGAAGGAGTATTGAATTGCTTAATCTTTATATACCATCCATCCCGCATTAATATTTATGTTTGTTTTTTACTTAAGAGATATAATATTTTAATGTGTAGCGAAGTGAGAGAAATAATATTTAATGTAAAATGTGTAGTTGTATTAATTATTAATTATTTTGTGTATGCCTAACTTGATAAAAAATGAAATGTAAACCTTTAACTTTTGGGACAAATCAAAATGAAAAACGCAAATCTTAACGCGGGACGAGGAGAGTATTTGATATGTGTGGTTGATTATCCATTGTATGTGATTAGAATTTAAATTCAATTATATGTATGGGATGTTGGTTGAATCATTTCTTTATATAGATTATGTGCATTACTATAAGATGAGTTAGTGATGACCTCTTATGCTTAAAATTATGTGACTGAACACAAAAGAGATTAATTTAATTACGTGGCAGAACACAAAAGAGATTAATTTGTAAAGGTAATTGAGTTAGTGAGGATAACCAAACCAATGTGAGTTTAGTATCTAGAAATGGAATATAACATATGTTTTAATACCTCTTATGGACCTCATAAAGTTATTATTCCATTCGTCCGAGAAATACATGCACGTATTTAGTGATACAGAGTTTAAGAAAAATAACTTTTTGTTATAATAATGTAATAAAGAGAAGGGACGTTTTGGATAATTGATTAGAATAAAGTGTATGATATAGTTGACTTTGACTAGATTGTGTGTAAAAAGAAGGTAACATTTTTGTAATATTGTATTATCGTAAGACTATTGAGTGTGCAAATATTCTTGGGACGAACCAAAATAGCGGGACGGATGGAGTATTTTTTTTCAAAGAAACAAATATACACATTCTTATATTAAAGGTTATACAATTTAATATTAAAGGATATAGCTTTCGAAAAACACGAGATTTTTGGGGACACGGTGTCTCTAGAAGCACGCAAATTTTAGCCATTCACAAAACTGTATTCTTTTAATTTATTTTTCTTACATATTATAATTTCAAATAAATGCTAAAGATTTTATAATATAATTTATTAAAAATTTAAATTATCTTTAATATCACTAAAAATGATATTCTCTCCATTCCAGTTTTAGGTATTGATTGTAATTTTTCCTGTTCTAGACTCCATTAGTTAAAAGAATATCTTCTATTGAAATCAAATTAACAAAATGTATGTATATTACTTAAAAATATTAGTAATGGAATCCGTGCGTTGCACAAGATTTGTTATTTTTAGGGAGGTTAATTGTAATAAAATATACAACATTTTTTTCTTTTTTCAATTTAATCACAAACTATTTTTTTATCATAAAAATACATGATGTTTTTTTTTTCTCAATTTAATCACGAACTTTCTTTTAATCAATTAAATACACGATCTTATTTTATTTTCTCAATTTTATAACAAACTTTCCTTCATTAAATACTCCATGTTCTCTTTCATGTTTTACAATTTAATTTAATTAAAATTCTTCTATTAATAAAAATCAATACACAATATATACTTAAAATATAATATAAAAATTAAATATTAAATATGAAAAATATATAAAAAATCGTAAATTAATTAATTCATATATATCTCAAAATTAAAATTAATTATCTTTTTAAATAATTCAAGAATTAAAAAATAAAAAATCTCCAACTTACTGTATTTAATGTGATTATATTCTGGACTATGCACATATATACCTGTCCATCGAAAATTTTCTTTTTAATTTAAATTTATTAATTCTTTAAGTATCTAAAAAACTTTAATTTCTAATTTATATAAAATTATATATATTTGTAATGACTTTTTAATATTTATTATGTAATTTGTACTACATTATATTCGAATATTAAATGCGTATAGAATTTTAATAATAGAAGAATTTTAATTAAATTGTAAAATATAAAATGTTACACATATAATTAATGAAAGAAAAAGGTGGTGATAAAATTGAGAAAATGATATAAAATTTTGTATTTAATTGATATAAAAAGAAAGTTCGTGATTAAATTAAAAAGAGAGAAAAAATGTCATGTATTTTATCACAATTAACCCTTTTTTGGGCAACAACTCTACTTAATTTTATAAAGTTTGAACAAAATAATATTTATTTGAATTATATCAAACCTAATGTTTTAATATTAAAGTCTAATGTAGTTATGGGCAAAACACTTATAAAACCTTGTGAGCCCTTTTAGTTAATCAATTCGTATACATTTACTAATATATTTTGCAATGAGGTTAAAATGCAGATTTTTAATAATTTAAAATGCAACAATTAAATTTTCATTTTTCAAAATTATAAGATCAGATTCTATATTACTAATTTATAAACATAAATCAATTCATGAAATGTTTTACTGTTAAGTAACTCAACCAAACTTCCATTGCAAATAATTTAAAAGACTCATCTAAAGTTTCGTGTATACAATTATTTAATTATTTTAATGGGTGACTGCAATTTTTTAAAAATTATGAATATATTCAAATAATATATTTAATATTATTCAATTTTTAATAAATAATATATTATTTTCTGATTTGAAAATGTTATAATTATAATTATTTAATTATTTTAATGGGTGACTGAGATTTGTTTGAGAAATAGATGCTCATATATGATTTTGACTTAATTATTTCCTAATTTAAAAAAGTCATAATTATAATTATTTAATTATTTTAATAAGTGGTGAAAATATTATGCCATAAACCCTAAACTCTAAACCTAAATCTAAAGCTTATAATTATTTAGCTATTTTAATAGGTGGCTGGAATTTGTTTAAGAAATAGATGGTTAGGATTTGGACTAAATTATTTCTTGATTTGAAAATGTCATAATTACAATCATTTTATTATTTTAATAGGTAGCTGAGATTTGTTTGAAAATTTTGAATATATTTAATATTATTCAATTTTTCATAAATAATATCTTATTTTCTGATTTAAAAAATCATAATTATAATTATTTAATTAGTTTAATGAGTAACTGAGATTTTTTTGAGAAATAGATGGTTAGGATTTGGACTAAATTATTTCTTGATTTAAAAAGGTTATAATTATAATTATTTAATTATTTTAATGGGCTGCTGAGATTTGTTTGAAAAATAGATTAATGCTACAAATTTAGAAAGATATAAATAAAATTATTCAATTATTTTAATGGGTGATCGAGATTTTTGCTTGAGAAAAAGATTGTTATGGGCCCAATTTGATCTAACTTACTTTAAATAATATGAATGTCAAATAATTTATTAAAATATAATATGCACTAAATTATAATGCTTCAAATTTAGAAAGTTATATTAAATATTATTTAATTATTTTAATAGTTGGCTGAAATTTGTTTGAGAAATAAATGGTCAGGATTTGGATTGAAATACTTCCTTTTATTTTTAAGTTGATATTTTTATGTTAATCATTTTTTTTAAAATTATCTATATATTTTTTATTTAAATTTATATATTTTACACATGAAAAGAACACTATACCTATCGATAATTGATAAACGCTCTGAAAATATTATATCATAAACCCTAAACTTAAACCCTTAACCCTAAACCTTAAACAATTTGGAAGCCCTAAACCCTTATAGTTATTTAAATATTTTAATCGGTAGCTGAAATTTGTTTGAGAAATAGATGGTCAGAATTTGGACTAAATTATTTTCAGATTTGAAAAATTCATAAATACAATTATTTAATTATATTAATGGGTGGTTGAGATTTGTTTGAAATTTTTTAATATATTCAAATAATATATTTAATACTCCATCCGTCCACTTCTAAGGTGTCAATTTTACTATTTTTGACTTCTGGTTCAAAGGTATTTATTTCTCCTATTTAGTAAAAAGATACACAATATGATCAACCACTTCCCTCTAATATAACTACCCACTTTACATATAATAATAATATTCCTTAATCCACGCGCAAAAAGTAAACGGACACCTTAGAACCAGACGGAGGGAGTATTATTCAATTTTTAATAAATAATATCTTGTTTCCCCTAACCCTAAACCCTATGAAAATCCTAAACCCTTAACCCTACACCCTCTAGAAACATTATGTCATAAACCCTAAACCCTTATAATTATTTAAATATTTTAATCGGTTGCTAAATTTTGTTTTATTTAAGAAATAGAATTGTAGGATTTGAACAAAATTATTTTCTTATTCAAAAAGATCATAATTACAATTATTTAATTATTTTAATGGGCGACTGATATTTGTTTGAAAATTTTGAATATATTCAAGGCAAAAATTTGTGTGCTCCCGGGGGCATGCTCTTATAAAGATGTGTACTCTTTATTTTCTGAAAAAAAAAATACCCTTTAGAACAAAACAATATACCCTTACCCATGGTAAATGTTACCATGTTAGTTGTTAGTATAGTTAGTAGTTACACCAAGCACCCTTACTTCCCCTCCACCAAGGCTCCTTATATCTCTTCTCCTAATTCGTTCTCAATGGGAATCGAACCTGGGCTCCTTATATCTCTTCTCCTAATTCGTTCCAGTGGTCATGTGGGCCAACCTGGTTTACACCCTTACTCATAATACTAAATTCTATGCGCACGGTGTGCCCCGAGGCACGCAAGACCAACCCTATATTCAAATAATATATTTAATATTATTAAATTTTTAATAATTAATATATATTTTATTTCTAGCCCCGTAAAAAAATCATCTAGCTCCGCCCGCTTATAATATATACTACTCCCTCCAACTCTAGAAAACATAATTTACAAAGTATAAAGTGAAAGCTTCGGTGAGAGTGGAGTGTATATATATAATTTTCAAAAATATACGTAATTGAGGTATTAAACTTAAGAATAATAGCAGGCACAAATTTAAAAAACATACAGAGTTTTAAACATTAATATCGTCAATACCGCATATTAAAAACAAGAAATTATTAAATAAAGCTAGAGAAATTACATTAGTTCATTAAGTAAAATAAAAAGATAAATGATCTAGAGTTGATCAGGCCAAGGGAAAGCTCCGATGGCATAGTTCCTTTTGTGGGTAACATCTCCGGCAACGGGCAGGCCGTACTGACGGAGCAGACCGTCGAGTTGCCACTCCGGCATCTTCTCGTAGTCCGATTTGTTGTAGCGGGGATAGTGAAGAGGCATCTGAAACTCATAGGAACCCTTCGGACAAACCTCACCATTACCATTCTGCTGGTGGTTCCCGTTCTCCGGCGAGCCGCCGAGCGTGGCGGCGCAGGTGGCGGCGAACACTGCTCCAATGGTCATAGCTGTTGTGTCCTGATTATAACCTAATGCAGTGTAGTGTCCGTATTTATAGACACCCCACTACGTATATTTATTGTACAGGTTTAAGGGAAATTTTTATAACAATTTTGAAATTGGTCCTTTGATCTGATATGTCGGGTCATTTGAATATTTTCACCCTAATTAATTTATATCATATTTTTTATTTAACCAATTTTATCTCACTTTTCATTTTTCACTTCCGTATACCAAACAAACAATATTAATCTCATTACTAAAGTGGAGCAAATTTAACTAAATATTGATACTTTCTCCGTCCGCTCGAAAGATAGTTTTTTTTCCATTTTGATCGTCCGTTCCAAAGAGGGTCACTTCCTTTTTTACATACATGAGATCCACACACACCCACTAATACAATTAAAATATGGGATCCACACTCTCACTAATACAACTACCTACTACACATTAAATAACAATGCTTCTTAATCAACGTGCACAAAAAGCAAAATGCCCTCTTTCGGGCGGACGGAGAGAGTATAATATAAATTCTTAGTGGATGCTATTTTTTTAAAAATAATATATATATATATATATATATTTTACATATTTTTATTTTTATTTTTAGAATAACCTGCTAATGACCTGTTGAAACGGACGATTTTGTTGAACTTGGTAAACATGATGGACGATTTTCAAAATTTTCAAATATAATGGATGATTTTCAAAAAGTGAAAAACTTATAGACTAAATTCAAAATTAGGTAAAGTTAGCGGATAAAAGAATCTATTTTCCCTGCAGTTGGACACTGAATCGGAATATTAAATGTTAATAATCTGAATTCTTCTACAGCTTTTTTCAATTAATTCAGAAATTATATTATTATTATTATTATTATTACTTTGGAAACGTAGGAAAAAATCGGAGAGTATAATTGTTGGAAGTATTGGACAGATTTAATTAATTACTTAGCGTGTAGGTTAATGATTAAGTTCTTAATTAAGCTAAATTTATATGTATGTGTGTCGTGCAAGATTGATTTCTTTGTAATCTCAATTTGTTATCCAGAATTTATGGGCAAAAATAACTCATGTGGAAGTGGAATAGTTAATAAATGTATTTTTTTTTAATATTCATTTTTAGATTTAAGATTTAGTGAATATGATGATTATAATATTACGATTGTAATTAACGGGGTATTTCACCACATTTATAATTTCTTTAAGAGTGAAATTGTCTTTTTCAATTAATACTTTTAGCAAAGATTTGTGTGAGGCTGTCTCAAAATATCTTTCGTGATATGAATATCTTTCGTGAATAGGAAGTGATAATATTTATAATTAAAAAACAATACTCAATTGATGAAAAGTAATAAGTGAACTATTTCATTAACCATTTATATTATAAATGAAAATTAATAACATCTTTAATCAAAATTAATAACTAATTAACTATGAATGCATAAAATGATTACACCATAAAATGGTCTCAGAATTCTGCCCAATATTTTGAATTGATATCTTGCGGACCCATGTGAGCATTATGAATAATTTTTGTTTAATAGTATACACTCTCTATTCCATTTAAAGAGGGTCTTTTATTTTTTCACATGAATTAAGAAGTGTTACTCCCTCCGTCCCGCCACAAGAGTTACATTTTACTAATTAAGGCGTTCAGCTATAAGAGTTACATTTCCTTTTTTAATAAATGAGACCCTTATAAATCAATCACTCTATCTTTATAGGGTTCACACCCAATACTAATACAACTACTTACTATACATTAAATTATTATATCAGTCAACCCATTATACATTAAAATACTATATTTCTTAATCTCCTTACAAACAGTAAATGTAACTCTTTTTATGGGACAGAGGGAGTGTTATTTAATGTGTAGTGAGTAGTTGTATTAGTAGAATTGTGAGCTCCATATTTTAATCATAATAGTGGATGTATGTAAGTACCATATGTGTAAAAAAAGAAATAAAACTCTTTCGGTGAGACGTCCAAAATAAAAAAAGACTTTTTTTAAGGAGACTGAGGGATTATGTGTTTATTAATAAATAAATATATTATTTTTTTACATTCAATTTTTCATTAAAAAATTAGGAAAAAATTCACTAACAAATTGTATAAGTCTTTATTTACTAATGTATGAGTTCTAATTATGTGTGCACGAATTTGAATTTATGCAACAAGGTATATATAAAAATTTAACTTATTTTTCTTTTCTCTTTTCTCTATCTTGTCTCTTTTTCTTATATCAATTAATTTCCTCTTCGACATATTATTACATACCTTTTCGGCTTTTAGATATTAATTTGACATAAAATTTAAATTTATTGTATCAAAATAAAAATAAGCATACACAACATTAATCATAATTGATTAAATATACTTAAATAAAAAAAAACACCTCAGTGAATTAAAATTGAATTTTTTTTCTCTTTTCTTTCTTAATAAAAATGTTTTAATTTTGGAAAAAACTTGTGTGCACCCGGGCGCACCGCCTTTAAAATTTTGTATTAAATTATATACTCTTTAGTATAAATGTGTACCCTTTATTTTTTGAAAAAAATAAAAATATTAATAAAATGTGTATAATAAATACCCTTTAAAATAAAATGGTGTATCCTTATTAATTAAAGTGTATACCTTTTAAAACAAAATAATGCATCCTTACCCATAATATTAAATTCTAAAGGCGTACGGTGTACTTCCACGGGACGCAACCCTCACCCTTATTTTAAATGCTGATAGGAATTAAAATTAGAACACTTTGTTCAAAAAAAAAATAAAAATACATAGGGTGAAATCCTTACTTCTAAGTACACTGAATATTAACTCATTATGTTTATAAATAATAGATATTAAATTCGAAATTAAAATGCTTTGAGATTATGACTAAGATTTAAAAAAAAATATTTTTAAGAGAAAAAAAAGAATAAAAAAGGTGAACGATTCAATGGGGAATATGTAATATAATTATATTAGTTCTATTATTTTTTACTATGGTTAAAAAACAAGAACTCAAGTAATACTTTCTCCGTCTCAATTTGAGTTTACATTTACTTTTTGAATGAATATTAATGGATCTAACATTTTTTTTGGAATAATTTGTTACTTTTTGGTAATAAATAATTATAAAATGTATTATATATGTAAAAAATAATGACAAATTTAAAATTAAAATATTCTGTACGAATATTAGTAACATTTCTTTTAAAGTGAGAACTTTAAAATTGGAATGGATAAAAAGGAATTTGTTAAAGTTGAATTTTGGAGGAAGTACTATAATTTTTTAGTTAAATGAATAATAATTATTTATTATTTTATTCATTAAATAAATTGAAGTTTAAAAATTATAATTTTTTAGTTTTAACTGGTTAACACTTGCGTGGTGTATTTTTTTTTAAACTAGTTCTAGCTTCTAAATAAAAATGTTACTCATATTACATTTTATTAAAGATAGTAATACTTTTTGTTTATACTATAAATTGTTTAAAGAAATAATTAAATTTTAGATGTTCAATCGATTTTGTGAGGAAAAACGATAAATTTCTGAATGATGCTTCTCCAATTAATTTTGTTATGAATCGACTATTTTTTAATTGATTTTAATCGATTTCGTAATGAATGAGAGAAAGTAACGGCAATTTGCTGAATAAATGGATGAAGCAAGATATAATATTAATAAAGTCCGTTGTGTTTCTTTTTTACTTATATAAGTCTGACCCGTTTTTATATATGAGTCAGATGTTAGTATATACTTGAACAATTTGGAGGAAGCAAGAGATAATTTGAGGCATATTTGAACAATTTAAAGATAAATATTAAATCTTATGACAAAATAAATCATAAACTATAGAAAAAGATAAAATAAGAAAAGAGAAACTCTCTTGTGAGATGGATTTTTTATGAGACGGGTGACCCATCACTAAAGTATGCTTATTATATAGGTAAAATATATTTATTTATAGTTAAAGTATGTTAATAATGAATCATATTATAAAACCCTAAAATTATACTTTAATTTATTATTTATCATATTTTAGAAAACATAATTTAACAATCCTTAAACATACTTTATTTATATAATAGACATATTTTAACAAGTAACCGTCTCACATATATAATATTTTAGAATTTTTTATAAGGAAAAATATAAGACATTTCTATAGGATAATTTGCCCAAATTAGATTTACTCAGAATTAATATAAAACAAGTAATACACTCCCTTCTATAATTTTTAAATGAAATCATTAAATTACTTAAAATTATAAACTTTTATAAGAAAATTACTTAAAATAATATTATTACAATAATATTAATTTTATTAAGATTAAAATATTAAATCTTCATTAAATAAATTACTTAAAATAAAGTATGGATTACGAAATATTAATTATTTTAATTTTAAATATACTCCCTTTTATAATTTTTATATGAAATCATTAAATTACCTAAAATTATAAATTTTCATAAGAAAATTACTTAAAATAACATTATTACATAATTTTAATTATATTAAAATTAAAATATTAGAATTTCATTAAATGAATTACTTAAAATAAAGTATTAATGGTAGGATTACAAAATATTAATTATTTTAAATTTAAATATACTTCCTTTTATAATTTTTATATGAAATCATTAAATTACCTAAAATTAAAATTAGTTAAAATAATATTATTACATAATATTAATTTTATTAAGATTAAAATATTAGATCTTCATTAAATTAATTACTTAAAATAAAGTATTAATGGTAGGATTACAAAATATTAATTATTTTAAATTTAAGGGTTAGTTACTAGTAGATACAAAATATAATCTATATTTGCTATAAGATACATGGTAATAATTATATTACCATAAGATACAAAATTGTAAATGAGATTCTCATATTTACCCTTATAGTGTCTGTTCGTTTATTATTCCCTAAAATCCTCATTCTATATTCCATTTTTAATTCAAATTATTTCCCCAAAATAATTTATTCCATGTTTTTTATTCTTCAGTGTGTTTTTCTCCATTTGTTGTCATCACTTTGCAACACAAAAAAATTATGTGCAGTAAATGTTATGTGAGTCGTAAATGTTATGTGCAATAAAATTGTACTTCTAAACGTAAATATTTATTTGAATCGTAAGTGTCATGTGCAGCAAAAAAATATAATTATTTCATATTTCATATAGTGTATTGCAATATAAAAGTTTGTGCGCACTGTTATTTGAAACCATTAAAAATGGATAATTATATTATATTTTATGTGCAGAAGAAAATTTTATGTGCAGCGTTACGTCAAATCATAGTGTTATTTGAAATCATTAAAAATGGATAATTATTTTATATTTTATGTGCAGAAGAAAATGTTATGTGCAGCGTCATATCAAACCATAAAAAATGGATAATTATTTTATATTTGGTATTTAATGTGCACAAGAAAATATTATGTGCAGCAAAAATATTTAAAATTTTTACACATTATATATGATAGGTAGAAAGTAGAATATATTGAAAATGAATAAGGAACATTGAATAATTAAATAATAAATAATTTTTAATAATTTAATTTGTATATAATCATTAGATGTCATTACTTATGGATAATATTTATTTTTTAACAAAGAAAATTGAATAATTAAGAAATGGTGATGAATTTAATTACAATGATATCAACGTTTTCAAATAAGGAAAATTAGGTATATCTTCTAAAATATAACTATGTTTTTAATATAAATTGAGGTTATATTAGGGATATCATTATAACTTTTTGTATCTTGTTGTAATAATTTATGTATTTGAGAGTAATATTTTTTATAACTGTGTTACTATACAACAATTAATTCTAAATTTAAATATACTCCCTTTTATAATTTTTATATGAAATCATTAAATTACCTAAAATAATTAACTTTTATAAGAAAATTACTTAAAATAATATTATTTATAATATTAATTTTGTTATGATTAAAATATTAGATCTTCATTAAATGAATTACTTAAAATAAAGTATTAATGGTAGGATTACAAAATATTAATTATTTTAAATTTAATAAAATTATTGAAATATATTACTTTAAATAAAACATTAATAGTAGGATTAACATAGAAGCGCCACGTACACAATTTTTCATCCTGGCAACACCAAATACACAAATTTTTTCAAGGAGCCATCACATACACAATTTTACCCTGCTAATGAAAGTTAAAGGGTTAATTTGATTAATTAAAAGAGTTGAGGGGCTTGGATGATAAAAAAAATAGATTGATGGTGCATTAAATCCTCACGAATAAACTGAGGGGTCTAAATGACCTTTTGCCAATAAAATAAGGACAAAAGCTTCAAAAAAGGTTTTCATAAGATATATCAACATTTATAGTTTGTATGAAACAAGAATAAGAGCGCAGATACAACAGCACAATCTAGTAGTATAACCTAAGCAAGTAGATGTACAACTCTAGTTATACACATTAATATACAAAAAGAATACAAACATCCTACTTACACTATTATTACAACATAATTCAACTGCACAACTCAAAACACTCAAATTGGTGGGCTGTTACAACTTGCTCAAATACTCAGCAATTTCTCTCTTCACATAGTTATGCAAGTTGCAATGAATAGCTTTCTGCAAAACATGCAGTTATGACATAATCTAAACCATCTGTAGAAGTTTGATACACCCGGTAGAATTGGCAGCAACAACCATATTGGATTTTGGTCTCCAACAAACACTCGACACAAACTGTCCATTGTCATCTTCGGTCTCCTTACCGCTCACGGGATCTATGGAGCCAAATTTGTGAGACGTAATTGGAATTGGGAGAGACTTGTGATACGCAAACACCTGCAAAAGGATGGGTGGAAATGAACACTTTAAGATTGGAAGCTCTGGATATGCTTATTCGTATATGGAAATTTACTGATATACAACAGGTACAGATGGGACGAAATGCAATAGTCTAAACTCTTCACACATTAACTAAAATGGCTTTCCTTCGAGGCAGGATGCACTGAAACAGAAGAAAACTAGCCTGCATTGTACTACAGTGCTCATATTAGAGTCATAACATATACAAGAAAAGCAAGGACCATGGATGATCACCGGTGTGCCTATTCTGGAACTAAATATCTATCAGGAGCAAGAAAAGAGTAACATCATTATTAACTCAATGCAGTCACATATTCAGCTATATCTCATTAAACAACAATTTTCACTCAACTTCTTGTAGATGATTATGATAGTATTAAATACCCACCTCATTTGTCTCTGAACCGCACGTTATATATCCATCAGAAACTGATAGGCCAACAAAGTTCTGCAGGAGCAGCAGCATAAAGTTAGATAACAAAGTTCTTAAATGTGCAATAAAAACTAAGCTTTAATCCAAAAATATGAGGTCAGCTATGTTGGTCGTGTTCGACTTTATGCTTGGTCAAGACACATGTTCCGCATTAAGAATGTTTTGGACTAACCTTCTCATTAGTATGCCCTCTAAGGGTTAAAATACATGCGTCTCTTGAGAAACAATTGGATTTCGTCTTCTTTAGATTCCAAATCTTCAGTGTATTGTCAGTAGATGCAGTAACAAGTGTTCCTGCATCTAAGAACTTTACATAGCTAACAGCTTTCTCATGGTCTGCCAATATGCACCAAGGTATTGAAGCATTGCGAAGATCATAGCAATAGGTCTTATAATCAGCAGAGCTAAATGCCAACAGATGAGTGGAGTGTGGTGAAAACTGCACACTGCAAACATTCGCATTGTTCCTAATTGTGCATAAACTATTTTTCTGCATAAAAAAAAGATAAAAATCAGTTGTATGGGCCATGAATAAACACACAGACATGCAATTTGACAACTATGGGTAACAAGATCATGGTTCTGTAGACAGAAAGTACCATAACCCAAGTCAAGCAACTTCAGACAGAAAAAATCAATCTATAGAACATTTCATGTATTATCCATGCACTTACACTGTTACAGAAGCAGCTAACTGTGGTATAAGGGAATTGTTTAGCAATAAGGAACAAGCTGAATGGCAACATGTCTTCATGCAAAACATTTATATATTAAAACTTTTGTGTGATAAATAAGTGATTCATCCAGATCATAAGGAGTTGAAGCCCAGAAAGGGGAATCTAAGGGGGAAATGAAAGCACTCAATTAGCCAAGAAACATGAGATACACATAAAAGCAGGTAAGTAAAAACATACATCGTTGATGCTCCATAGTTTCACCAAACGATCATCACTCCCACTGGCTAGTTTTGTGGGATCTGTATGAGAGAAATCAACAGACCAAGCCCTTTGATTATGCTCTATGAACTGAGAAACAACTTGACCAGTTCCCGCATCCCATAACTATAACAATTAAGGTTAAAATCGTCTGTTAACTCAAAGATAAGGTACTCAACGAATAAGAACATAAGAAATCATAAAAGGGACTAATCAGAAAGGTACTATGTATGTACTTGTAATCGAACAGAGGCTTATTTTAAAAAGCAATGATGTGAATAAAATAAATATCATGATTTGGTACACCTAAATCATGAATATAAAAATAAAAATAATAAACAAATTTACTCATCTTGTTGAGAAGTGCGAGCATATTACAATAGATCGCATAATAATAAAGGCATCAGAGGAGGTGCAGGAATAAGGCCCAAAGTCAGCTCGCGCTACTGAACATTGCATCAAAATGGAGATAGCTAGACTTCTTTACATTTTTGACAATAGCTAGCCCTTTTATATTTAGGCTTTAGCTTTTTGAGGTATTGGTTTATGTTTTGCATTGTCTACCTCACTTGTACATTGTAACTGTTGGTCTGAATTATATTTACCATTTTCAGTAAGAGAGAAGCACATAGGATGCTGGGACACACACATAAGATGCCTTAGATGGCATCAATACAGTGACTTGAAAGTAGAGATTGTTCACTCAAATAAGAAGGGGAAAGGAACGACTGAAAAAGGAATTTGACATAAATTTTCGACTGAAAGCAAAGGCGAGATAAGATCAGTAAAGGCTCATGTTGCTGATCTTTGCATGCACATCTTTATTACTTCTCGCACCCATTAATTTCTTGGAATTTAAGAATACAACAAATTTCAAGACACTGATACTTTTGGCTTCTTACTCACTAGTTCTCCAAACACATTGAATAAACAGAACTTAGTTAACATTTTGGGGGTAAGCCTCATCCTCAAGACATGCAACCAATTTCATTATTAATGGTAAAACTGAGTGAAGATACGAACCTTGATTATGCCATCATAATCAGTTGAAGCAAGGAAGTTTCTTATATAGCTATTCCAGCAAATGCAACTTAGTTTGGATTTATTTGACATCTCAACAACTGGATAATGAATGTCAACAGAGTCATTAAAGAGAGCTTGAAACTCAAAAATTTTTATCTTCTTTGACACCCCTCCTGTAGCTAAAAAGTCTTCGTCCCGGTCAAAACTCAAAGAGCATATCACGTTTGCAGAATTATTAAATTCTCCATTCCGCATTACTCCACATACTTTGAATTTTTTATAGCGAGCATATTTGCAGAAATTGTCAAAGAAAACCCCTAACCGATCTTCAGGTTTGTACTCGTCTTCCTTTCTCATGGTACACCAATTGTCGCGACTTTCCAATAGATCTCCCTCTCTATGATTGGCGACATCACTGTCTGAACACTGATAGTTTGATCTCATGGAAAAGTATGCACTTTCAAGTTGCATGATATTATTCTTTAACCTGGTCTCTATATCACTTAGAGGACTTGAAGACGCATCTAAACTTGCACTTCCACCGAGGGTATAGCTGTTCCCACATGCAACAGGAGACTCCTGAGGCAATGCAGATAGAGGCATTGATCTTTTAGGCCTCCGTTTCTCAGCCTCTAGAATATCAGCTTCTATACACTGGATTTGCTCCATTAGAATGGCTGCCTCTTTTTGTTTTTGCTGTTGTAATGAAGATAGAAAGAAAGACAACAAATCTGAGTCCTCATCGTCCACATCAATAGATGGCAGTAACTCACCTCCAGAAAATTCTTGAGTACCACTTAAAAATTGCAGAATTTCTCTGCAATTCAAAAGTAATCAAATCACACCTTGCTTAAAATGGCATGTCTTCCAACACCAATAAGCTTTAATTAAAAAAGAAATAAAAGAAAAAAAAAAGCAGATTTGAGGAAATCTCATAACAAATTTTTTCATCACAATGTGATCTCAGATGTACGGTGTACCTGGTTGATGCACGTGATGATGGTTCAGGATGAAGTAACCAAAGGCAAAGTCCAGCTTCCTTGGGATTCTCTGAAAGAAAACTAGGTGGAAGTATCCTATTACGTAAATCGAGCATGGCGGCAGCATGAGATTTTCCAGAATCAAATGAGCCAAGTAACTGACAATACCATGGATATTAACGTCAAAATCACAAAGTCAGTTAAAATAGCTTACTGATGAATAAAGTGAAACTATAAAGCAATAACCATAATAAAGCATTACAGCTATTATTTCCATGCATAAATAATGATGGTCAAAAGCATTTAAGATTATCAGGACACTAGTTCTTATTCATGCTCAAAAACATTAAAATTATCAGGGCACTAGTTTTAAGTCTTAGTGAATAGCTATTCAAGTAATTCTGCTATTATCTTAAACTTCAATCAGGATCCCTGTACCAATATAAATCAAAATCCAGCTATTCATTTAGTGAGAATAAGATTTTGGAATGATTTCCAGAAGCAGAAAAAGATTAATAAAAATGGGGGAAAATAAGGGGAAAATGAAGTTTAATGTCCTTTAAAATATTAAATGTCACTCTGCTGTGAAAATGGAGAAAGACACAATTACTTCAAATTCAAAAACCAAGGAAATAGGCTACATTATATTAAAAAAACATCAATAGTTGGGGAACAAAATAGATATATTTATTTGTTCTGTTTGCCAATTTATAAACTTCTAGATGCTAACCCTGTACTAAACTAGGATTTTCAGAAGATCATATCAATGCACTGAAATAATTTTAACCAAATGAAACAATAGACAGTGAACTTGATTATGTCATCTGGTTATCAGATTTACCAATTACCACTCATGATCATGCAGGCTTGCAGCTGGAGCTAATAGAGTTCAGTACATAAGGGGAAATCACCTAGTTAAAAGTCAATCACAAACCTCAAATAGAAGAACACCAAGGCAATAGATGTTCGACGCAAAGGTACAGGCCTTCTCATTTAATTGCTCTGGAGCTGTATACCAATTCTGCTCCAACATAGAACTCATAGAGGCATGCAATGTTTGTGATGAATTAGGCACATTCTGACCAAACAATTTGGTATGGTTCTTAACTTCTGTTATAGCATTGGGTTCTTCCATAACACCACTGGTAAGATCCTTGGCCACATTCACAAATGTGGATCTAGCACCAGATCTTGATGGAAACTGGGGCCACCTTTGAATGGTGTTTGATTTTCTCTCACCTAGTTTCCTCTTCTTTTCAGCGGGGTTTTCAGACGGAAGCAAGCTTCGATGTACTGGCCTATTCTCATTTCGAGTATGATGTGACTGGTAAATATCTTGATCTGAAATATTTTCTGTTACCCCCACACGCACAGAAGATCCTAGATAAGTGACCATGTATGATCCAGACAACTTGAAGGAAGAAGGCATCAAGTCCTGAAGGGAATTTCCATGAGAATGAGAAAAATCCACCAGATCCACAACCTGTCTAAATATACTCATCTTCTGAACTTTATTAACCTTCTTTCCGCCTGCTTCTATCCATTCTCTTAAACTTAGTACATCACCGATATTTCTAGAAGGGGTGTTCCATGGTTCAGAAACACTGTCTGTAATAGGCGCAACGGGCTTTTCAGTGAAACCTAATGCTGCAACAAATTTTTTTGAACCAGCTATGCCAGATTTAGGATGATCCTGGTCCCCAGACTCACCACCAGATCCTCTGCAAGTATGGGTTTTATGTATTACTCCTTTGTCTCTCAATGTACTTTTAACGAAGTACTCAGAAAATCCAGATTTAGTTAAGATTTTTGTCCTAATGCCACCAGAAGAATGCAGAGTGTCGCCAAGAGTACCCTTATCATCATTGGGCAACAAATTGTCCATGATTGCATTGTGATTGGGGTTTGGCAGAGGATGGTTTTGATCTAGTAATCCAGTAAAAAAATTGTTGCCACCATCTTCCCAAGCACTTGAGCTAGCTTGATTTTTTCCTTTGTACTCGATTTGTCCCTGAGTGTTAAAATTTCCTGATCCACCAGTTATCTGATACAAATTCTGCCATTGGTTTCGCTGCATCAGCTCTCTATTATTAGAACTACCAACTATACTCAACTTTTCTCCATCGTAATTTCTCAGAGTCAACTCTTCAACCATGATCCCAGTATCATCCATGCAGCGAGGGCTGGCACTAGCATGTTCGGAAGAACCAATTCTGTCTATATCTTTTGCATCAAATGTAACTGAAAATTGATTGTTAGACTTCTCGGGATAACCATCAGCACCAGGCGTAACCATTTCATCTAATTGCAGCATGTTGGAGCCGCCAGGTTTTAATGAGAACTCATGCTCTTTTCGCTGGATATGTGCGCCATTAACAGGTTCAGCAACATCTTCACAAATTGTTTCATCCATTCTTGGATATATATTCTCATTCATCAAATGAATATTCACTGAAAGAGACATCATCAGGACTTAAGACACACATGCATTCAGATATAGTTGAAAGATGATTTCATTAAAGAAAATGGAATGACAGCTGTAGCATACTGATATTTAAAATGAGAGTTAATCCCACTGCAGTGCGAACCAATGTCTTGTAGATGATGCAAAATTAACCTATCCTAGGAATTCAGCTCTCTAAAGAGATGGCTAATTATTACAATATTGCCATCAAATTCCTTTTCTTATCGTTTATGAGTTGTTCTCACTGTGAATGGGGCTACTGCAAGTCTGAAACTGAGAGCATATAATAAAAACCCCAAATCTAAAACACAAGAGCCTTAGTAAGAAGGAAGTGTACAATGTAATTCTAAGACACTACTTAAAGGATGTGTTTCAGCAGCATTGGTCCGTTAAATTGATATTCACAAGCAGAAATTCAACATTCAATTATATAAACAGTTATTCCAGAATCCTAGTAGAAATCCATGAACAATTTCAAGGGTATTGGTAAAGAAATTAATACTTCTTGAGTCGGAAAAGGAGAACATCACTTAAGGTTAAGAAGAGGGAATAAAGAGGGTCATTGAAACTCTTAGGAGAATATGTTAAGGTGTTTGCGCACTGGTGAAAGGATGAACTTCTCTTAATTGGTGTTACTGCTCTCATGTATATCATAAGCATACATGTAAAAACATAGAAGTGTATCAGACCGACTTAAAATCTAAAAAAAAAAAATCAAAAGAATCAAACCCTAGGGGCATTTAAGTTCCTACACATTACAAATGCTCCCTGGCTCTGGCTATGCTTACCCTTGAATTCCAAGTTAACATCCAAAAAGTATTCAAGGAGGATTGAATCATTCTTTAAACAACAGACGAATAGCTAACAGTGAACTGAAATCAATAATTGTAAAGCAAACATAGTCCACAATTACATTTTGGTGCGTTTTATGAGGCAAAAGTTTAACATTCAAAAAGGCTAATCTAAATTAAAAAAGCAAACAAATAACATCTAAATCCAACTAAAAGAAAGCAAAAGCGTCGTAACGTGAACACCCATTACTCTACTTTTTCAAAAAAACAACTATGCATATTTCAGATTAAGAAAATTAACACACTCAAATAACAACAAAACGAAAGCAGATTCCTGAAGCAAATCCCAATCGTGAAGCAAAACTCAGAATAGAGCTACCCACAAACTTTCAATTCATCAAACATACAAACAAATTTCAAATCAAACACACAACTAAACAGAAGCTAAAGCTAGACATTGAATTGAATCATACCTTATAGTATCGCGAACGACAAAATTAGCCGATGAATATCGAACAAGTAGAAGGGGGAAAATTGTGAACCATGGAATAAAAAGCCCTAAAGTATGAAGATTTAGAGGTGGGCTGTGGCTAGTTTTGGAGATAAAGGAGAGAGTGGTGGATTTATGGTACTTACCTGAAATGGCAAAAGATATCTCTTCCAAACCATGGCCACAAACACAAACACACACACTAATCTGGTAATTAGTACTCTTAATCAGATATTAAGGATATTTAATTAAACATTGGGGGGAAGGCTTGGCTGGTAATTCAACCTTGTATTGTGGATGTTTCTTTTAACCTTCCTCACCTCCTCTATCTTATCTTCACTCATTTAATTATTAATTAATTAAAATTATAAATGGTTAAATTGCCACTTTTACCGCGGTAAATGTTAGTGTAAAGAAATTTGACCATTTACTTGGATTAATTTATTTGATTGATTAGATTATTAGTAGTAGTATTTAATTGAAGAATTAGTGTGAGAATGAGTATGAAGTGGCAGTAAATCCTCCACGTCGACAAAATAATTAGTGGAAAATGTAGGGACAAAATCACGTGGCAGTAATGGGGGTAGAGCATCTACTCGCTCATTCATTGGTTGGTTTATTGCCACGTCACTTGATGACCTTAGTCATCACCTCACCTAACATCCCGGCTTTGAATTTCAAATTGATTGCGTAATTTTCTGTTATTTTTTGTTGCATGCTATCTTCGTTTTTTTCCAGTTTTATTAAATCTTTCTTAGATCTGATCTTTAATTATTGGAACCATCCATCCATCCATTCCCTTTCTATAAACTATACTATATTTTTTCTTATAAATTTATTTTACGCTTTAATAATGAGTTATTATTCTCTTTGTTCAGCTTCACTCTTTCTTCAATTGTTAATTCCTTTACACTTGTAGAATTTTTTTAATTTAGGTGCAAATTTTGAAAATCTTAACTAGGTTTTTAAATGCGAAACAAATGTAGCAATTTTTTTGTGGGGAAAGGAATTATTATTAATATAAAAAGGCATAAGATATACCCAAACATACAACATAAACAAAACAAGATATTAAGAGAAGAAATTAGAATAACATGACTAATGCTCTAGGATTATTCATTCATTCTTTAAATTCAACAATTCTTCCTTTCTTAGTAGATTTTCAAACTAATCAACTCCAGACTCTTGCTTTCACTTCTACCAACAGTTTCTCGTACTTCCACTCTCCTCCATTAAACACAACATCATTTCTCGTCTTCCATATTAACCAAATTACGCAAACCCATATATTCAAGAGGACTTGTGACTCATTGTTATTTTGAGTCAATCCACAAAATTGCAACAAATGTTCTTGAATACTTCTTGGAAGTATTTTAACTTCAAATAATCAAACTGCGCTTCATTTACAATCTATAGAGACTAGATTATTTTTCAAAAAATAAATAAAATAAATCAAAGTTTGATTTTTCTTAATATTTGAATCTACAAGTGTGAAGAAAATATAAGGCCGATGGAGTATAAAGTATATTATTGTTGAAAATTAACGAAAATTATTAAATTAAGATTTACTTTAGAGATTTTGAATTTAAATATTATTCCTTTATTAATGAAGGATTTTTTGTGGAACAAAAATAAAAGAGAAGATAGTGAAGACATTAGAGTATTTACAATTGTTAAGGGAAAAGAAACTCAAATTTCTTACACATACTCAAATTCACAAGAATTTAGATTATTTATCGTGCACCTAAATTCGACTCGATGTTTCTTGGTATAGTGCACTTTATCACTCAAGAAGTCAAGCAGCTCAAAGCAAAAATAATATTCAATCAGCGTGCAATTCACAAATAAAATCATGAGAAAATAAAAATATGGAGGTGTAATTGATAAATTTTTTATTTTATTATTTTTTTTTTGAACTCAAGGTGTAATTGATAATTAAAAATGAGCTAAAACTGAGTTCAATTTGCATGTTGTTAATAGCATCTCGACAGTGGAGGAAGAGAAAATGTGAATTTAGATCCAATATTCTTCAATTGTTTGCTTCTGATTCCAATCCAAACTACATCGGCATTTTCAACCACCAGTCATTGACAGACAAACGACACACTTTCTAATAGGTATGTATGTGTAACAACAAATTTTGTATTTATGATGAAATAAATACAAATTGAGTACAAAATTCAGACGGATTTAATTTAAAAGATATGTAAACGAGTTACAATCTCTAATCAATCCTCTAATTCTTCTCTTGAACAAATTTGGTTTTGACTTGACTTTGTCTTGTACTGACTTGACTTGACTGTGTATTGATTGTGTGTGTTGAGTTGGATTTTTGATTGAAGCTCGTCCGAGCTCGATTTTGTGGATTTATAACTTTAATCCGAAGGCGTCGAGCCTTTGTTCGGATTAAACATTGATCCATAAAAGCTTTCCGTGAAGAAGGATTTATAACGTTAATCCGGAGGCTACGCCTTTACTCAAATAAAATGTTGATCCTTGAAGCTTTCCGATGAAGAACGTTGTCAATATATTAGAACGTCGTTAATATCACGAAGAACACCGAATAACGTGACCTATGAATGCTTAAATTCGGGCGGTTTAACACCTCAATCCTAGATTATAGGCCGTTTTTTAAAAACTTGACTTAAGAATGCTTAAATGCGGGCATTTTAGCATATGCATCCCAGATTATAGGCCGTTCTTGGAAGAACTTAACTTAAGAACGCTTTAATTCTGACGGTTTAGCACCTGAATCCCATATTATATGTCGTTCTTTGAAGAACATCGAAGTACTTGACTTAAGAACGTTTAATTCAGGCGGTTTCCTATATGTATTTTGTTCTTGAGTTGATTCTCGTTGAAAAACTTGAAGACAACTCTGATGTCTTTGATCTTCGTAGAGAATCTCTCTCGGTGTGTCTGGAATTAATGGAAGATGACTCTTATATAGGTGAAGGGTGAGGAATCCCCATATATAACTCGCAAATTGATCAAGAGCTAATTTGATTTGATTCTGCAGAGACTTTCCATCCTTGCAATTTGATTGTTGATTCAGATTTGATTTGATTTCAAGTCTCATTCTGATTTGATTTGATCTCATTCAAGAATTTGGACTTTAACATCTGTTTGATTTGAACTTATTGACTGGTTTTGACTAAATTATCAATTATTCACTAATTTATTTTAGGAATTTATTTATTTAAATTCCTTAATAAATATTAATTAATTCATAATTATTTCATTAATTTGACACATACCTTTTAATAGATAATAAAAATCAAGTGTCTACCATATGTTTTTTGAAGTTATACTTGCTTTTGTTTCAAATATATCTAGATGCAATAAGGTATAATTGATCATCATGTATTAATGGTGCAAGGTTTTAGTGCAATGTACCCGAATTGTTGTTACATATCATCCATTTGTTTTGCATAATATTTCTTTCTTTTTGTTATGTTGAGCTTACCTCATTTAATGGACTATAATAAAGAAAAAAGAAGCTTGAGAATATATTAAAATTAAAAGATGACCCATGAATTAATAAATTAATAAGGTCAAGATAACCCAATCAGGGGTTATTAATTTATGGATACGTCTAGTAGAGGACTGATGAGTATTCAGAAATGAGGGATCAAAGTGAGGAGGAGAGAACCGTTATTTGTTTTGTGGGAATTCATTTTCTCATGGTAAAAACTCCTCTTTAGAGAGGAGGGGGAGTATATATTGATTGGGACATTTTTGAAACATCTCTGAATAGTGCAATAAGAATTAAATTATTCGTATTCTCTTTATACTTCTTCCGTTCTAGACTACCCTTCTCGTTTATTGTATCATATTTTTTAAAAAAAATTGTTTTTTTATTAAATTTATTGCCTAATTATTAATATATGGAGCAATTATTTTTTAATATATTATATGATTAAAAAGTTTAAATGAAAATGTAGTGAGCCAATTTTGGGACTTGCTGAGTTAAAAAAAAAAAAATTTGGACTTGCTGGTTGCTGCATTACCATTCACGTGTACATGGGTGAATTAAAATCAGTTAATATACATGATGTTGACAAAATCTGTTGAGCCACGTCCTTTTTAATTCAATACCTTTTAAAAAATCTCTTTTCTGCCCAAAATTTTTGTGTTAGGACGGAATTATCCTTCACTAAAAAGTAATTGAATCTGACAGTTTTATAAAACATGTTGTCGTTATATATTCCCTGCGTCTCTTAGTAAGAGTATCATTTGTTTTTTGGCACGTGAATTAAAAAATATTATTATTTAATATGTAGTGGGTAGTTATATTAGTGGGTGTATGAGCCCCATATTTTAATTGTATTAGTGAGTGTGAGTAAGCTCTATGTGTCCAAAAAAGGAAATGAAATCCTTTGAGTAGAACAATCAAAATGGTAAAGTGTGACTCTTACCTAGGGACAGAGGAAGTATGCTTTGAAAAAGGATGTGAAAGAAATACAAGTTTAAAAATACTTGTACTCGAGGTTCCAAGACACAAATATATTTATTTTTTTAAAAAAAATTGATTAAGATAATCTTCCATATTTATTTATAATTTTTAAAGTTAAAGAAAAAAATAGGGTAATCCTCTAATACAAGTAATTTTACTGTAAAAAATTGCCTATATATTCGAAACTTACAAGGCATGAATACAAAATTTTTTTTTAAAAAAAATTAGTAAGGGTTGAAATAATCTTATATAATAAAAAATTCATCAAAAAGTGTGCATGTGTAAAGTAAAAGTATATTTTTGAGATGATGTAAAGGGTTAAAAAAACGCAAGTAGTATTAAAGAGGGGTGACATTTATATTTGGGTACCATAACTTTTGTCCCTTAAAATTATGGGCTGCTGATACAAATATCTTGAATTGCAATAACCATTTCAATTCAGGACCAACATGTACTATTAAAAGTTGTCAAGAAAATAAATCATTGAATGCAAATATTGACATTGAAATTGAAAGATTGTTCCAACCGAGAAATCCAACGACAAGAAATTAATTGTTGTACTCCTTTTAAAAAAAATTAAATTCAATATAAGAGTGTAAATTTAAATGATTTATATATAACGGGTGACCTAGCAAGACTTCTTAATTTGATGGGTATATTATTAAGACAAAGTTTTTTTTAATAAGTTAAAGTATGATTGTTATATATATAGAGTATATTTATTGATAATTAAAATATATTATATTTTAAATATTAAAATATATTTTATTTATATAATAAACATTTCAAAATGAATGAATCCCTCTCACACTCCATCATGTCAGGTTATTAGATACGTTGGTTATTAAGTGAACAACATACGAAAATTGATTAATCTTTTCCAACTATGTTCATCATCTAAAAATTGATATTAAAATACGTTGCTTTTTACTGAATTACGTACACTACAAAATTACACTAAAAAAACTGTTTTTTTATTTCCATTAATAAAGTGGTGGTTGATAAATTTTTAGGAACGAAAAATCAATTTTGTTGGTAAATAATTTCGTTGGTAATCCGTTGCTAATAATTCTATTGCTAATTTATATAAAGATTCACTTGGTAATCTGTTGATAATTACCAACGAATTGAATTCCGTTGGTAAAATAGAAAATAAATCTGTTAGCATTCCATTGCTAATAGAAAAATATCATTTTAATTGCTAATTCATTGATAATTACCAACGGATTAAATTCCGTTGGTAAATTCTATTGCCAAAAAAGATAATTAATTGATAATTACCAACAGATTGAATTCCATTGGTAAATTCTATTGCTAAAAAAATATTTTTTTTTTGTAGTGGTAGATAAAAGATGATCGATCACCCTAGAGATATTATATTTAGACAAAGTTGTCCATTTTTACTACTCATTCCGTCCCATATAGTCATATGTGTTTGTACAAGTATAAAAATTATTATTTTTATATATAATATAAAAAGATTAGGGATAATTTTATAATTTAAAAAGAAAAGGTAAATAAAGTTATCCGTAATGATAAATAAAATTAAAAAAATTAAATATAATTGTTAAAAATAATAAATAAAGTGTAAATAGTAGGTTATTTCCATAATTTATTTAATAAAACACGTATAAATACCTGAATTGTCTCAGTATATAAATAAATACCTGAACTGTCTCAAAATAAAAACTGTATATAAATACGTTGGTAGGAGAGAATATGAGTAATTAGAAATGTTATCTATATTCAAAGAATAAAAAATGAACACACTGCTTGGATATGCAGTTCGTCTTATAATGGTCGACTCTAACCACAACTGTAGATATCAAAAGAGATTTTTTTTTAAAAAAAATCTACGCATTAAAAAAACGACTTTAATTATTTAATTAATGTTTATAGAAAAAAATAAAAATAAATAGAGATGATAGTGAAATGCAAATATCTAATTCAACTATAACGGTCTCTACTCTATTGCCCATTTATGCTGCTACTGAAATCATGAATTAGTTTGTACATGCATCATTTGAGCAAATCGCAAGGTAAGTTGACAAAAAAGTATATAGAAGAGCTTTACCATTCTATAGGTATAGACAATATGAGCTAAGCCAAGCCGAGCCGAGCCGATCTACACAGATTACACGTTGAGTCTGCATTACACGCACACCTGCAGAGAACTTGATAACCTTGCTGTTATGTTTTGTCCAGCACTTTAGTTTCTTCGATAGCTGCAAGGAGGTTATCCATGTGGGAATTTGAACATGACGACGAATCATCATCTAAATCTGTAATTCTATCATGAGTTTTTGAATCAGGCCCTGATGGCAGAGTAGATTGAAGTATACCATCAGGGGGTGTAGATCTATGGTGAGTTGATTCGGGATCTTGATTTTCCCTCTCATCTGTTGGAAGATCATCCTCGTTGTCGCTTATGAACACCCTTCTCTTCCGCTTTCTAGCTGAGAGAGGTGAATCTGAAACATGGGCAGCGTCATTGGAGTTTATTTTATCTTCGAGATTACATATGACAATGAGGTTTCTAGTCCGTGTGTCTCCTGCATAACATGCACACATAATTTGTATTACACAAAACTTGGTTTCAAAGAAGACCAAACAATCCAGGTGAGAGAACCAACACACTGGACTGAGCATAACTCAATGGAACTAAGCACATATAGAAAAAACATGAATTGAGAGAATAGGAAACTAATGCATGAAGATAAAGAGATGAGCAAGTCTCTTCTACACCAGGTTGCAAGGATCTTAACTCCTGCAACTAGGTTGACACTTGACTCTTTTAATTTGAAAAGAAAAACATTAAACCCTTGGGAGAAAAGTTGGATTCTATCGACAAAAGACGGCTATGCTTGTTATGGGTTGTTGGATTTAAAAAAACCCAAAATCCAGATTTGGTTTTCAAAATATGAATTTTAAAATTCCAAACATCTAATTATACACATTACTCCATCTTATAAAACCTATCTACTCTATCTCACATTGATAAGACATAAAATGGAATTCCAAACTACTCAAAATCTCAAAACAAACTCACTCTCACTATTCATTGGATTTCCAAATCCACTTACATTTTGAAGTTCAGATTTCAAAAACCCTCTAAATTCTCAAAACAAACACTCTGTATGGTGTCCAGGTGTACACAAGTTTATGCCTAAAGATATCTAGGTTTAGGAAATGCACAAAATATGGAGTTGCCATTCATTAGAATTTTCAAATGAGCAATAAATATTGCAGTTGGGAGTGCTTTCATGGTGATGTACTACATCTCCATTCAAGTAAATAAATTCTGAACATCATAAGAGTTTTTCGTATTGGAAATTTAATATTTAGTAGAAAGTAATAACTTCACAATAAAATCTTTCCCTCCATCCCCTCATAATAATATGCCCCGGGGAAAATTAACAACAAAATCTTGAAAAGCACCAGGATTCTCCAGTCATAGGGATGGAAATTTAAATCCACCCTTCAAGTTATCTTGACATCTGGTTTAAGGATAAGCAAGCTTAGTTTTTGTTGTTCACCAGCAAACTGAATATTAATTAAAAAATGCTATTAAGTATGTCCAAGTTGGCAACCAGCGCTGGCTGGGTTCTGGTAAATTATTAGTATGTTCTAATCACATGCCTATATTCCATGGGAAAAAAAATTGTATTCCTCCAATTAAGACTACGAGTTCCAATAGTTTAAGGCCTTGAAGAGGAAAACTAAATAATTTTAAACTTCGTACTGCATTTATAAGGCTCTCATATATGCAGAACACATTTGCGACAAAAACGATACACTCTTCACCCAACATCATGTAAAAAAAAGGGCAAGTCAAGTGGACTGAAAGAGATTTTGCAGCACGTGCAAAACTAGCACATAATAACTTTTTCTTAATTGAATTTTGGGTCCACTAATATTTGAACATGTCCACCATAAGCAGATCCATTTTCCACAAAAAAAACAAGGGGCAGGGCTCAATAGTTCTTTTTCTATTGTATATTCCGTGAAAATGGAGTTGCATTAATTAATCGAACTAAAGAAAGCACCAAAGCTTTCCTGCATAATAAATTTAACAAAAGTAACAGGAGCACAAGGAACTCAATGATCAAACTACTTAAGAGTCATGCAATAAATCTGACCCCACAGCAGTTTACTCTCATACCTGAGACTTGTGGCTCCACTCGAGGGCTCCCGCCAGTTGGTGCACCAGGAGATGTCAAAGCTGCATTTGCACCATCTTCTTTTGTAGAAGAACGATTAGAGTTTCTATCACCTGTAGCCATGTATGTAACATATCATTCTACTGTTAATTCTTTTACATATATGATTACCATGTTTGCACGACATTTAGCATCTTAAAAACATCCACACAGGAGTTCGTCCCAACGAAAATCATCATAAATATCATATGGTTCCAAAAGACAATAAATGCATAGTCAAAATCCACAAAATAGCCAGTTAGGACATTGTAAATGGTGGTTCAACATATTGGCTTTTATGAGAAGATCATAAAGATCTTAAAACACAAGCCACCACGATTACAGTAAAGGTAATCTTTAATTACAAACTATTGAATTCAACAGGAACCACTAAAGATTTTTGAAATTAAAGTTGCCATATTCCATATGTTTATTCATATATACACACAGAAGAAGACAAATATTCAATAAATTAGGGTGTTATTGTCAATACCAGAATCAATATCTATTTTTCCCCCCTTAGAAGCAGCATCAGATTTGTCTATGTAATTGGCGAGTGGAGCAAGATCCTCAACCTTCACATTCAACATATTTGCGAAAGCCCCCTCCACCTTCATGATCCTTGACTCCAGAATAGGAATTTTGATTTTATAAGATTCAACTTCCCTATCAGAGTCAATCTTTTTTCGTATGAGTTCATCCAGAGTATCAGTAGCTTCAACATTTTGACGACTCAGTTCCTCTTTCTCCCGCTTCAAAACCTCAATCTCCTGGCCCAATTTCGCAACCGTGTCCTTCAACACCGTACATTTGGTTCGACTCATCTGAAGCTTCTCCTCGAGGCTCAACTTCTGCAACTCGGCTAGGTTTAGATTTTTATCCAGCAAACGAGCCTCATCCTTGGCGGAATTATAATCCGTTTGAAGATTCTCGATTTCGAGTTTCAGCTTCGCCTCGCGGTCCATCAGTATGTTCTGAACATCATCAAAGTCGCGTTCTCGGAAAGAGTGCTTGACGATTTTAATGAGTTCTAGAATGGATAAGCCTGGATGAACAGTGGGATTGCATCTACTCATTTTCTCAACACGAAGTAATCGTTCAACTGTTCTTCAAATAGGTCTTCCAACAGAATTTCAAGGTCAGAATCGAACACATCCTTCCTCCCTCTCTCTGTTACATGAAGAAACAGCAATCGGAACAGCCTCACCTCCGAAATGAGACGCTGCAAGCGATTCAAACTGACTTTGCGGGTGTCACGGGAATAGGGAAACCGCCTTCGTGAGAAACGGCAGAAATACGGCGCCGTTTGATTTTGCTACTGTACGGAAGTCGGTAGCAAGGGGTGTGACTGTGAGGCGGTGAGGGGTAGCAGCAAGAGAGAGAAATGGCAGTGTAAGTGTTCTGCTATGTGATAGAGAAGGACTACTGTACACTGTACACTGGAAGTGTGAGAGGAAAAGAGATCATGAAATTTCATGGAAACTTTGCATTAAAAAAAATAAAATAAAATTGGAACTGAATTTGAATTATGTCACCAATTTTGATGTTTTTTTTAATTTTATTTTAATTTCTTATTTTTGTCCTATTATCCGATGCAGTTCTTTTTGTCCATTTTGCATCATTTTTCGCCGAAAATTATGAAATTTTGTCGGAAAATACTCAAAAAATTTGAGTTTTTGGCTTTAAGATGGAAATTTTCATTAATTTTCTTTCTTCACAAATGAATAATCCACACAAGATTTAAATCCTTTAAAGAAATAAATCCACTAAAATTGAGAAGAAGTATTTAAGAGAAGTGCAAGCAACGAGATTCCAAATCATAGAAACACCCAAATTTAAATAATCATCCATTAAATTCTAATCAGCGTATAAAGAGGACTTAAATTTAAAAGATTATTACTTATAATATGATGAAGGTAGCACATGATTGTTGTTCTTGGGGCGGATAAAGAACACATACGTCATCTCCAATTGAAAGAGGGATATAATGGCTCTTCTTGCTACTCTAACCACGCTTATGTTTGCAAGTCTTGTGGTATCACAATTTGACTTGGATTTTCAATTCACGTTTGTAGTTGATTTTAGTTGATAAAGTAATTAGGGGTTTAATGTAATTAGAATCTTTAAATTTCCCCTTATCATTTAGCCCTCAATGATTTAGCAATTTTACCTTTTAGTATTTCCTCCAAAAATGACATGGCAGTATCCTATGTGTCACAACTTTGATGATATGTAATGCCACGTCCCCTAAATTGATCAGAAATAATTTAAAACCCCAGATTTTTGGGTGCATGGATCTCAAGCTAGATTTTAATTTTTGACATAAAAGGATGCAAATTGAATAAAAAGGACAATACTCGGACAACACATGACCAAAAGAGAGAAATTCAAAAAAAAAAAAAAAAGGGGACCGAATATAGATTATGACATATATAAAAGACCAATTTTATTTAAAAAAAGAAAAAAACAATTTGGTACACAATTAATTAATTATTAAACCTAGCGTTATTTTCGTTTTGGGTTTATATATGATTTAAGAAACATTGAACAATAATACTATTATGTTCAACTTGGATTTATATAGGATTTAAGAAACATTGAACAATACTATTATTTGTTTGTTTGAGAAGTGGGTAAAAATACGTGGGACCGAGGGAGTATTATAAAAGTATACCTATATTTCTTTATACAATGTTACTCACATCGAGTCATTAATTTTATTTTCTTGTATTTTTTTTAATAACTATGATATTTAAATACAAGAAAAATTTATTATTAATCTAGAAAATATGAGTGTAGAATTAAGCTCTTTTTGATATGTGAATATGTGATCTCTATCTGCTCCTTCCACCATAAATTCCAATGGGCTGTATTATATGTGAGTTGGGCTAAATACATGGGCTACCAGGGATCATCATTGGACTCCCTTTTATTTCAACATATGGGCTAATACCATTTTAATCATATTGGAGATGGGCTGGAGTGAGGGAAAGAAGGTTGGACGCCAATTAATTGATTAGTTGGGCTGTAGTTGGGCTTCGAAATGGGACAAATGTTTCAGCCCAAGATCATTTCCACGAAATTATGCACATGGTACACTCCCGTGTGAAATAGATTGATATATTATTAAAATATGATTATTATATAGATAAAATATACTTAAAGTATATTTGTAATGTATGATATTATAACACTCTAAATGATATTTTAATATATCATTCATCATACCTTAGAAAAATATATTCTCCCTCCGTCCCGCATCAAGGGTGCATTTTATTTTTTTGCATGTGGATTAAGAAGTATTATTATTTAATGTGTAGTGGGTAGTTGTATTAGTAGGAGTGTGGACCCATATTTTAATTGTATTAGTGGGTGAGTGTGGGACCCATGTGTATAAAAGGGAAAGAGGACTCTTTGGGTGGGACGACAAAAATGAAAAAAATAGACCATTTGGGCGGGACGGAGGGAGTATACTTTAACTATCAATAAATATACTTTATTTATATAATATTCATATTTTAACGCGTTTCACATAAGCAATAACAATTGAGTATATTTTATAGGTTTCATAACTCAACCTTACATGAGCACTTTTTCACAAGAGACTTTGTTTTTTTTTTGTTTTTTTCATTTGATCTTGTAATGAAAATGTTGATTTTTTTTTTTTGTTTGTAATTCAAGTCCCAATATATACCCTAGAATTTAAAATTTACGCGGAGTAGAAATCTAATTAATTAATTTGAGAGTTTGTCTTCGAATATTGAATTAACTTAATTTTATGTTAAATTAATATGAAATAGTAGAATAGATAAATATCATAGGTAATGCGTTATGTGTATGATTAAATGTATTGGGATTTTGAAATTTGGATTTAAAAACCAACATCTTGATATCAATGAACTTTTTAATCTAAAGATCGATATCCAAATCTCTTGACAAACATAACCTAAAATTCTAAAAGATTAAATACATGAAAATCATGCATAGTAATACAAAATAAAGAAGACAAATGGAAACTCAACAAACAGAGAACTACACTAAATTAAATATTAAAGGATTTACTTATACTAAATTCTTTATTAAAAAAAAACTCTATCGATCATTCATTTTTCATCAAAAATTTACTCTAGATTCTCAACTTTAATTCCTCAACCACTTTACTGGCAGAAAGCTCATCACTTTTGAAAATTTTAATATTTCTTGATTTCTAAATAAGTCAAACTGTACGCTTCTAAACACATATAATTATAATTTTCTTCTCCTACCATAGAAAAGTCCGTAGAAATACAGATGATGAATATTGAAAGACCAAAAGCCACAATAAAATTGTGCTTATATGCACCATTGACTAATTTCCATCCAGAAGTTATGAGCAAAATGACATTTAAACAATACATGTGCCTCAAAGACTCGATGCAATCACCACAAAACTCACAACTTAGATCATTATTAAAAAAACAAATATTTTTGTATTGCATCAAATCTTTTGTAAGCAATCGATCCTTCAAAACTTCCATGAATCTATAGTGATATTACTAAGAATTGCACTGCATCAAATCAAACTTTGTGCCTTATTCAAATTCTCATAACTTCTATAATTTTCTACTTGTTGTCGCCTCTATTCATAAGTTTCTTTTGTGATAAAACTTACTTCCACTTAACGTTTTCATTTCCATATGTCACTAATATTTTGACTAATAAAGCATTGATTTATAGCATCTTCAAATTTTGTATATTTCTCTTCCTCTCTGGTGAACAAAGTTCGTCTCTAATTCCACTTTCAGCTCCATGTTTTGTGAATCCAATCACCTATTTCATAGATTTTTGCCTTCTTATTTCTTCTCTAAATCTAGGAAAATTCATATTAAAACTAATTAGTTCGTCGAGTCACTTTTCCTCTAAAGACTTCTTTCCATCCCCTATTTTCTTGATCATTTCTTTTATAAGCCACCTATTTCGTTCTCTTCCTATGCTTTGATAATATTCCTCCACCAGCCTTTCAAGCTAATACCCTTACTAGCTTAAGAAAAAAGCAATCCACCACTCTACTCAACTCAAGTCAAAATTTAGATTCAACTACTCTTGCTCACAAATTATCTTTCTTATTGAAAAAATGCAATAGCCATTTACTCAACAAAATTTGATTAAAAGCTCTAAATCTCAAACACCTAACCCCCTTTTCAATTTAGTTTGCATATTCTTTCAGTTCACCCACCCAATCTTCTTGAAATTAGAGTTTTCTCCCCCATTAAAACCATCTTTGTAGTAGTGTGATTTCTCTCGAAACATTTCTCAGAACAAGAAATATAAAAAAGTAATAAACATGGATGGAATATGATGCCGAGTTAAGTAGAGTTACTATGCCCTCGATTGAAAGCTTCTAACTTTTGCCATCAAACAAGTTTATTTTTTACTTTTTGAATATTGCACTCCCATTCATCTTAATTTTTCTGCAAAAACCCGACCTTGACAAATGAAATCTCCCCCACTTTCACACCAAAAAAATTCACCAAATAAATTCTATAAGTTCCTTCATTTTATTCTCCTCCACATAAACATGTACACAACATTTGTTAAGATTTATTTTCCATTCCAGAGACAAGCTCTTGGATTTTAAGCAATCTTCTAAAAAATTTCATATTTTTTCCTTATTTACATCTCCCATAAAAATTGAATCCACAAATTAAAAATGAGATATACTCACTTTAAAGCTGTCAATTTAGAATCAAACTCCTTTATTCATTATTAGACTTAATCCTTGCTACTTAAATAAATAAGGGAGAATATTGTTCATATAAGAAAATTGTTCTTTCAAACGAATGATCTTCTATTGCAAGTTTTATATTGAGTTAATATCATTACTCCATTTCACTACATGGATCCACCCTCTCACTAAACACATTTTAAATAAACTACATAGTCTATATATATTTCCGATTACTCTATGCTAATCTCACTCACTCAAAATGGAGTAATACACAAAATAATACTCCATTTTCAATCGAAAATACTCTATATATTATCAAACAAACTAACTCGCAAGAATTTCCCATATCAATTCCGGGTCGTACGACGGCAGCCGGGCAAGCGACCACCCTTCAACCTCCACCCCCCCAGCCCCGGCCGCAGAGCACCACCCATACGAAACGGACCCCGGCGAATCTCCTCCGCCAAACAACCCATCTTCAGACACACTCGCGCTCCAACTCTCACCATTCACCGCTGACGCCGGCGGCGATTCGGTCATCTTTCCGGCGACTCCACCGCCACTCTCCTCCTTTGCAGCTCTCCGCGCTTTCTTCTCCCTCCTCACCTTCTTCCAAACGGCCTCAATCTTGGCATCGACGGCGCTCCTCAACACGTCGAGCGCACGCCCGTCTCCCAGCCCCAACCGGGCGGGATCCCGCAGGTTGGGGAAGTTGAGACGGGAGTACTCTCGGCGGAGCTTGTACGCAGCGCGGTCGTACGCGTAGGCAGCGGCCTCGGCCGAGTCGTAGGTGCCGAGCCACACTCGCATTCTGTTCTGAGGCAGCCGTATCTCTGCCACCCACTTTCCCCACTGCCGCTGCCTCACGCCTCTGTACTGCTTGCCCTTTCTCGGGCCGAAACCCGGCCCGATAAACGGGCTCTCCTCCATGGGAGGGCTTGGTTGGTAGAATTGCTGGATCAAATCTCTCTGTCTCAGATATACTGACGATCCCAGTGGCTCAGAGATTACAGGGGTTGATTGAAAGTGGGAGAAGATTGAATCCAATGTCTTGGAATAGCCGTTCGACATTGCCTGTGATGAAGAACATCTGACGACAGAATCAAGGATTTCAGTTGGATAGGGAATGTTTTCCTGAATTCTGGCCATTTTCTTCAAGGGTTCTTGCAAAGAGTAAAAGGGGGAGAGAACATAGATTTTATAACACAATAATGAGGATGATGAACAAATTCCTAGGAGTGATTTGTAGAATGATTGCTCTGTTTTTTTTTTTTTTTTTTGGAAGATATTTGATTTAGATGTGAGAAATGGTGTATTTATAGGCGTTGAAGCAGAGTAAAGTGAGAAGTCTTTCTTCTTCCAAGTTGGGATTTGACTTTCTTCATTTATTTCCTTTTTTTTAATATCTATATTGCCACTGAAATATCATCTAGAAACAAATTATTTCCAAGCTATGCAAAAGGGTTGATCCTAGTGTCACATGGAGGAAAACTATACAATAAAAAAATAAAAAAATAATTATATAAATATACTCCGTGTTTCATTTTGATGTTTACATATTTTTATTTTGGGCGTCTCATTTCTGTCTTTACGTTTTTTCTTTTGATATATGAGATCCACCTAAAACAATTAATATATAACCATGAAATACATATCCAATACTTATACACCTATCCACTTTAAATTAAATATTATATCTTTAAACTCACTATCAATTAAAATACTACATTCTTTAATCAACGAGCAAAGAACAATCGTAAGCATTAAAATGAGACAGAGGGAGTAAATTCTAAGAGCGCGGATTTAATTTTCTTTTCTACTTATATGTCAGTCATACAATTAAATTCATAGGAGATGATGCACGAAAATGATAGATTGAATCATATGAAAATCGGTTACAAGATAATCCCTCTGTCCCATAATTATTATCGTAGTTACTGTAGACACGGAGTTTAAGAAAAATTATTTTTTGACTAATTTTATTGACTTTTGAGGGGTATTGTGATATTTAAGTAATAAATAAATTATAAAGTATGTTATGTGTGTTAGGTGGAGTTGTATTTTTGAAATTAAGATAACTTTTGAGGTTGTTGGTTGATGTGAAATTTCTATTTTTGGGGTGTGACAGTTATTATGGAACGGACGAAAATGGAAAGTAACACGGTTATTATGGGATGGAGGGAGTACTAAGTTTCTTGTTTTCAAAATTTTTAAGTTGTCTTGGATATGTTTATTCAAATTTAATTTTGAGGATGAGTGATGCTATCAATTTTAATTGAAGATATATCTTCCTCTTTCCAAATATGTTTTCACATATACTACGTGCGAAAGAAAGTTTTTTATTTAGGGCATGTTAATTAAAAAATATTATTATTTAATGTGTAGTGGTAGGTGTATTAGTGAGTGTGTGTGCCCCATATTTTAATTGAATTAGTAGGGGTTTGTGAGTTGCATATATGTAAAAAAAAATAATATTTTTTAAAATGAACGATCAAAATAGAAAAAATATCTTTTTGAGCGGATGAAGGGATTATATAAATAAGGTTTAAAGATTAGAAAAAAACTCCATTTGTTTTAGCAGCACATTTGCAACCTTTTCAGTTTGGAAGATCTAAGTTGACATTAAAAAATCCAGTGTGGACCCATGGCGGTGCCACATCTGAGAAAACGTCAAAAAAGCATTTTATGAATTGATTCGAAGGTGGGCCCCATAATAAAGGTTGAACGCTGCCACGCGGTGTAGGTGTCGCAGGAGAATTTTGCTCCCATTTTTCTTTTTCCTTTTTTATTTATTTTTTCAATTAATGCTCCAACCATCACATGCAAAGAAATTAGCATCAATTATGATTAGAAATATAGAACGAGTCAAACTTCTTCTTTTTACTTATATTTTGAGCTCACAATTTGATCGACATACAACTCTAATTCGATTAGTTAGGCATCAAGCATTTAATACATTAGTTAGAAACCGACATGAGTGCAATTAATTAGCTCATAATTAGAGACGAGCTGCATTTTAATTACTCTTAAATGTTTTTATATTTTATTTTGTAACTCTATCTTTCTCGTGTATTGATGTTTGTTTGTATGGATACGTAGATTAAGGAATGATATTTTTTAAATATAATTACTCTTTAATGTTTTTATATTTTATTTTGTATGTGAATAAAAAAATTACTCTATTTTTCTCGTGTATTGATGTTTGTTTGTATGGATACGTAGATTAAGAAATGATATTTTTTAAATGTATAATATAAGAAAAAGTAGGGGTAAGTTAATAATTTAATTAGAAAGAGTAAATATTTTTTTGACCAATTTTGTTGATTTTAGAGGATATTGCAGTATTTTTAGGTAATAGAAAAATATAAAGTAATAATACTAGTATGTTTGTGATGAAAAATGAGTGACAATGGTGAAATTAAAATAACTTTTAAGGCTGTTGGATAAAGTGATGTTTCATTTTTTGTGGTGTGAAGGGTGGTACGGACAAATATTGAAAGTGTGAAGGGTGGTGTGAGACGGAGGGAGTAAAAATTATTAAAAATGATGAATAAATATAAAAAGTAAATAAAATTATTGAGATTGATGGATAGAGTGTAAAAATAAGTAAGATAGTATATTTTTACTATTAATAGGACATACATAAATATTCGAGACATCTCAAAATGAAAAATGTTCATAAATACGTAGGACGAAAGAAATATTATTTTTAGAGTGCTTTGGTACTCCTGTTAGGCTAAAATTGCGCACCTCAATTAAAATCCCCAAGTGTAGGGATATCAATTGTAATGGCAAGTACCCCATTTAAAAAGAATATCGTTCCCACTGAGACAATCGATTATCTATTTATTTTATATTACTATTCAACTAGAATTAAAGTAACCAATTTCCAAGTGTTTGAATTATGATTAAATACTAAAGTGCTGAAATAATAAATAACAAATTAAGTAAAAGCAAGGAATGTTCAAGATTTGATCAAGAGAGAAGTAACATCTCTAAGGTATCAGGTGTAGCACAATTGATTTGGTCTTCTAAACGTCCTATTGTTCATTTATGCTATTTTAATGGAAATTCATCACAAAGTAATGCGTGAACAGTTTGAACCTCCTTCCTAGATACTAATAAGACGAATTTCATAAACCTCTGGATGAACAATTCGAATAACATATATTTTCTGAAAGTATTACTCAAACTTATTCACTTCCTACTTGATTTTCTAATTGCATTGTTCCACTAATAATATCAAATATCTTATTTACCAGCCCTTAGAATTATCGTGTTCACGGGCAAACTACTATAATCCCTAGCAAACAGACAATATCAAGTACGTATGCACACAAGCTAACACAACACATCAAGCATCACGGGCAACATCAAAAACATGTTATGAAGACGTTACAAATATATGACATAATCTGAATAAATCAAATAAACAAGAATCAATAATAGCCTAAATTCACAATACTTTGTCTAGGGTTCCAAATCAACTGCCCTAACCTTCAATCCTTAGAACTGTAAAAAGATTTTAGCTTATGAGGTCACAAACAACCCTCATGGCTGTCAAATACATATCAAAATCACAAAAGTATAAATTAAGAAAAGATAACGAAATCCTAGTGTCACGTGGCTAGTGTCTCTCCTCCGTCTCTCCGATTGGATTGCTCTCTCAACTGCACTTGATTTTTCCTCCGGACCGATGGGATGGATGAATGGATGGTTTGATGTGAATTAGGGAATGGATGGATGGTGCGTGAATTAAATTCACGTTATGTTTCTCTGTGAATGATCGGTCTTCAAAGTATTTGATCCCCCTTTTTATACCATGGGCCATGAAAACTGACTTTGCTGGGCTATTTTTACGTTTGTCATGAACATGAGATTAAAAAACCCAATTTTTGGCCCAAACTAACGCAACACGAGTTGGAGTGACCAACTTGAGTTGCCTTATGTTGCAACTCGAGTAACCCAACTTGAGTCGTGTTGCCAAGTCGTGCTGCCATGCTCTGAAACTGATTTTCCTCTGTACACCAACACGAGTCGAGCTGCCAAGTCGAGCTACTGCCTGTCAACTCGTGTTGGCTCTCTGGACACCATTCGCCGCTGCTCTGCCTCACACGACATGCCACTCGACTTGCCTTCAACGCAGCTCGACTTGAGCTGTAAATCGAGTTGCACAAGACAAGTCGAGTTGGCTCACTGACCACTTCTGACCCCCTACGGCACCTTACTCGACTTGTGTTGCTAGGTCGAGCTGACCCTTGCAACTCGAATAAGGCCTTCTTGAGCTCGCTTCTCGCCCGTCTTTGGTTTTACTTCATTTTAACCTTCAAAACTTTACAAAACACGTTAGTAGCACCATAATCATACAAAATACATAAACAACGCAATACAACACGAATATATGGCATTATTCTAATAGAAACAAGGCAATATGAGACCGAAAAGACGTAGATTCCACTCTCATCAACTCCCTCAGTCTCATGAAGATATTTCATATTTTTTTTGTGCGCAAAGTTTAAAAATTATATTTTAATGATAAAATAAGAAAAATGAGTAACATTTTAGGTAATTTAATGAAAAAGATATGTAAAGTTATTAAGATATGTGTAAAAAGTGAATATTATGTAGAAATGTGTGTAAAATGTAAGTAATATTAAAAGAGTATTTTTTTTTACCATTTTTAAAACATTTTGTAGGACTATTTAAAAATGAAAGTGTAAAATACATCATGGCATAGAGGGATGTATTTTTTTTATTAATAATAATAAATAAATGATGAAATATTTTATGTGTATTAGGTGAAGATGATATTTTTAGAAATAAAGTGTTATGGAGGTGAGTTGTTTTAATTTTTTTTATATTATAATATATAATAAATTAAAATCCAAAATAAATACTTCCCCATCTATTTTTAAAGATGTTATTTACTTTTTGTAAGTATATTAAAGAATATTATTATTTAATATGTAGTGATGTATGTCTTATATTTAAAAAGAGAAATAAGATTCTTTGAAGTTAACCCATAAAAGATACGATAATTATTGCCCAATATTGATTATCAAAACCCAACTAATTAATCTTAAGAGAGTAATTTTCCATTGTTATCAATTATACATCTTGATTTATAATATGATATAGCTATCATTTTTTACTTTTACTTATGTTTATTAGTACTTCCAAAAAGAATCTAGATAATTCATTTTTTTTACATGTGAGGGAGGTGCATTTTCTCTTTGTTACTATGTTGCAGACTTTTTGTAGTGAGAGCACACTGCTTTCATGGATGACACTCTTCCCCCTTAAGTTATTATGAGTATGGCTAGATTGAAATAATGAAGTATCCTCACTATTAGTTTAAAATTTTAAATAAGGTGATAATTTAATATGATATTAACTTAAGCAAAGGTTTAAGTTCGAATTTGATCTACATCTGTTCATAAAAGAAATTATTAATATAGTAGGACTGGGGAAAAATACCAAAATTTTGGTATAACGTCCTTACCATATCGAAAAATACCAAAATTTTAGGTACGCCGAAATTTTTGGTAAGGTATGATACCGTATTGAAAATTTTGATACCATAAAGGTATATAAATGATCAATACTGCGGTATTTCAGTATATACCGAAATACCGTAAATTATTCAATTTTTGAGTAATATAATACGATATTATAAATAAATTATTATTATCACTTTTTATTAACTGAGTATTACTTTTTATTATGAAAGTTATCACTTTTTATCAGTCTTTTATTTAATCGTTCACTTATTTTTAACAATATTTTTGCCCTCTATCAATGAGTTGGTCTCTTGTGTCCTCAGGTGCACAAAGTGTATAAAATACAATATTTTTTGTTCTAAAGGATATACACTTTTATTAAAAAAAATTTCAAAAAATAAAAGATATACGCCCTTACTTAAAGGATATACAAATTAATAGTAAAGATTATGCGAGTGCATGGAGCTCTCCACACACAACTTTTAGCCTCTATTAATTATACTTGTTCAATTGCTTTAATTATTTTAATCCTCGGGTGCTCTTAGAAATAAATAATACTGTATTCTATTAAATTCCAACTATCCCCTGAATTGGACTCTTATGTATCTTATATATATTATATTTAATTGAATTTGTTTGGAAAATTATAAAAGTTGACTTATTAGCATAATGTATTTAAAAGTTGACTTATTTTCGAACTCCAACATGGCTTTGGAGATGAGTATTTAATTATACACACCTAATTCACATCATTTTCAGGTACTATTTTGACTTGTTATACATAATTTTTCCATGAGTGAAGCTTAATTAGATGCCGTTTAGTGGAATATTTTCAACTTTATTTTTTCTTTCTACATTGCAAAGAGATGGATGAATAGTTTGTACATTTTGAGTTTTAGCATTTCAGGTGACTGATTTTTATTTTTTATTTTTTTATTATAATAAAAAAATTTGAGTTTAGATAAGATATACTACATTTTTCTTATTTTTTTTCATTATATTAAAAAAATTTGAGTTTAGATAAGATATATACTACTTTTTTTCTTTTTTAGTCAAATTGTTCCTCATGGTGCTAACAATTCATGACCTTATAACGATGAAGTTTAATGATTGTTCATAAATTGAATGGAGAAGAGGAAAAGTTCAAATTATCCAAACCCTTAGTGGATTTTTTTTTCAAATGGAATTATTTCATAACTATTAATACTTGTAATTTTTTAAAGGACAATATTTGTATATGTATAATATGTGAAAATTTTATATTTATTTATTTGTGATAGTGTTGTGATAACAACGTGAATTATCATAACTATCATTATAGTTTTGTATTATCGATTTGAATATTTGGAATGGTTCTCTGTTTTCTTTAGATAATTCTTATTATTTTTCTGGGATATATTGTTGTGTTACACCGTTTCACGACGAAATCATTTTATACCTTTTGAATTAGTAATCATTTTTTTTTCAAAAAAATATTGTCACTTTTTATTCACTTTTCATTATTTATCAATTAAGTATATATCACTTTTTGTTTAAAACGTTATCACTTTTTATCCGTTTCACGAAAACTCTTATGTGAGTCAGTCTCACACAAATTTTTGCCATATATATATTTTTTTCCTTTCCAAGTATGACCAAAATGATAATTGAGGAAAAAGTTTAACAAAAATTCATTCATAATTCAAATTAAATCAGAAATTTAAATTTTAATTAATGGATTTTAAATTTAAAAAAGTCAATTATATTTATTTAAAATTCTTAAATTCAGAAATTACTCTATCCAAATATTGTACTTCTAATAAAACAGAATGGGCCATTAATAAAACAGAATGGGCCATGAATGAAATCCAATTTTTCAAGGAAGGAGGACTCAAGCGCCACAATACATTGGCCCAACGCCCAACAAAATTGTTACACTCTAAATTAAAAGTATAATTGAAATAATACTTTTCATATGTCCACAAAAATTACTCTAGACATGAACTATTATTTTTTTAAAAAAATATTACTTCTTAAATTATGCTTAATAATAATTTAAAAATCATAACATATTATAATTTGAAGAGTAATATTTTCATTTTGAAAAATAACAATTTACTTGTCTAAAAAGCAATTTTCATGTACTAAAAAGAATAATCACTAAATTAGGGTGTATGTGTGAATCAGGTTCACAAAAATCTTTGTCATCCACAAATTATCTTCACATTTTGAATTTCACAAATATTAAAAAATTCTTTTTGACTTACTTTCATAAATAATTTGGTATTTTGTAGTAATAAATGTGTAGATGAATTATAAACAAACGAACATAAAAGGTGTGAGACGGAGGGGAGGGAGAGAGTAATTAATAAATACTTGAAGATTTAGAATAATATTACAACTAATCAAATCTTACTTGATCTCGTCTTTTATAATTTGGTTATAAAATAATATATTTTTATGAATATAGCTTTGTATTGATTAATAAAATAAAAATATTATTATTATTTTTAATCAATTTCATAAACGAAAGGAAAAGGTGTCGCGGAAGGAGAGTAGGAGACACTAAGATATTTTTTAGCATAGCGAAAACCTAATAATATCAATGCTCTAAAATTTCCAATTCAATATATTAATAAAGATTAAAAATCACTAAACCAAATAAATATGGCAGAAAATTAACAACCCCCCCCCCCCCCCCCCCCCCCAAAAAAAAAACAATTAATTAATGAAGGAATATAACACAGTAAAATATTCCTATATTGCAAATTGAGGAATACCAATCTCCACTCTTTCGAGGAATTCATAAACTCAATTAAATCGTGAATGGGTTATCCAATTGGGCCGCCTTCTATTATTTAAATTCATAGTCATCAATTAATATCAATATTAACTTTTTTTTTCTAACCCACTATATATTGGACAAGCCCAATTAAAGGTCTAACACAAATTTTTTTCCCAATCATATTATTAAAGCGTTAATTTTCCATTTTTGTTTGTAAAAAGACCATGATTTTAGGCTGGTCAAACCCATATTTGAAGTATAAAGTCAAAATCCTTAATTCAACATTTAGATGAATATTCCTCACAGTTGAAATTTGACTGCATAGTTATATAATTAATAATTTTGTGCCTTTACATCTAACAAATGAAAATTTAACCAAAATTAACATAATATATGCCTAATTTCGTCCAACACAAACTCCACAACTTGTATACAACTTCTTTGACTTTTAATTCAACTAATCAAATTAATTATTATCACATAGGAAATTAAATTAATTAATCAGATTAAAACTCTTGTAAAAAGTATCGATCAACTTGCATGACTTTACATATATATATATATATATATATATATATATATATATATATATATATATATATATATATATATATATATATATATATATATATATATATATATATATATATATATATCAACGTTGAGTAATCACGTACTCATCATGACAAAATCAGATTAAAACTCCTACACAAAACATTTAATACATTTTGCCTGTATTCTAATAAATAAAAATTTATACAATTAGTTAGTAAATTTCCTATAAGTTTTTTAAAATTTATTTTATATAGATGGTTGGTTGGTATGAAACAATATCAAACACTAATTAATTTTTAATCTAAACAAAGAAAAAATAGATAATATATAGAATAATAGAACATCTAGTTAATATTTTAGTAAACCAATTAATAATCACAGAAGTCTTATTAAGTCCATTCAAATTAAAATGTATAATTAACGGTAAAACCACCTCCACAAAAGTAGTTTGGCACTAATATTTCTTTAATTAAACAATTAATAATGGACAATATTAAAACAGAATTAAGCACCTGCATATTGATCTCTGCCAATTTTCCTACACCATTCCCACCACCATCTACACCACACACACACACACACACACACACACACACACACACACATATATATAGTCTTTATTCATTATGTTTTATTCATCACAAGATTTAGCTTATAACAACATTAATAAATCCATATTTCAGGGGTGTGACAAGAATTAAACAAGAAAGATCAAAATGGAAAAATGTTTGATGTGGCTCCATGTCTCTCTGTTCATTGTCATGGGGCTGCTTGTTCCTGCTTGGTCGACGAAGGCGGAGCACGATTACGCGGACGCTCTCTCGAAATCCATTCTCTTCTTTGAAGCTCAGAGATCAGGTTACTTGCCCTCCAACCAAAGACTCTCATGGAGGGCTCATTCTGGCCTTAATGATGGAAAACTCAGTGGGGTATGCAAGTAATTTTCTACTTTATGGATGGTATCATAATATGTATACATGTGTGGTAAGATTTTAATGTTTTCATAATGGTGGTGTACAGGTGGATTTAGTGGGAGGATACTATGATGCAGGGGACAATGTTAAATTTGGATTGCCAATGGCCTTCACCATAACCATGCTGTGTTGGAGCATACTCGAATATGGAGGGCAAATTGGTAATATTGGTGAACTGGAGCATGCTGTGGATGCAGTGAAATGGGGCACTGATTATCTCATCAAAGCCCACCCCCAACCCTATGTACTCTATGGAGAGGTCAACTACTACTCATACTCTTTGCTGCTTCCTCCGTCCCGTTTATACATGCACGTCTTCTGTTCCATGTTATTTTGGGATGGATAAAAAAGGAAAGTGTGCATGTTTGGAGGGGACAGGGGGAGTGATTAATAATTTATGGTTAAGATTTTCTATTACAATTTGGTGTTACATTTAATCATCTAAACGCGTGTAACAAGAGATGTAACACCAAAATACAATGTTCAATAATTTATGAGTATGATTTGTGAATTGGCATGTTGTTGAAATCGAAATGATCTTATAACTGCAGGTAGGAGATGGAAACACAGATCACAACTGCTGGCAACGACCGGAGGACATGACTACCTCCAGGGTTGCCTACAGGATTGACCCTACCCACCCAGGATCTGACCTGGCCGGAGAGACTGCTGCCGCCTTGGCCGCCGCCTCCCTCGTTTTCCGCAGCCACAATCTTTCATACTCATTGGAGCTCCTCAAACATGCCAATCAAGTAAATTATTGTTCTAGTTTTAGTTCTTTCTTTGCAGTTTGCCTGCATGCATCATTAAAAGTCATTTCTGTCCCTCTCTGTCTTTCAGCTTTTTGAATTTGCGGACAAGTATAGGGGCAAATACGACAGTTCAATCACAATATCACAGATGTTCTACCGTTCTTTCAGTGGATATGCCGTACGTGATTAATTGATGATTTGACTCATAATTTGTTTGCTTTATTTAACCAACTTAATTATTAATATAATCCTCCAATTTCTCACATTTAATCTTGCATGTGATGGATGGACAGGATGAATTGTTGTGGGGTGCAGCATGGCTATATAAGGCAACAAATAATGAGTATTATTTGGATTATCTTGCCAAAAATGGTGATGCGCTTGGAGGAACTAGTTGGGCCATCACTGAGTTTGGTTGGGATGTTAAGTATGCTGGAGTTCAAACCCTAGTTGCCAAGGTACATTTTACCGTTCCGATTTTCTGTGTCATTTTGGTATAATATCTTCTATGTCAAACAGTTAATTCCCACTTTTTGATTGCAGTTGTTGATGGGTGGAAAAGGTGGTAAATACACACAAGTGTTTGAGAAATATAAAGAAAATGCAGAGTATTTCATGTGTTCATGCATAGGCAAGACCCCCGGGAGCGTGCGAACGACTCCGGGAGGCCTCATTTTCCATCAAACATGGAACAACCTGCAATTTGTCACCTCTGCTTCTTTCCTCCTCACTCTCTACTCCGATTATCTTACCTCCGCAGGCAAACCCCTCAACTGCGCCACTGGCCCCGTCTCGCCTTCTCTGCTTCTTTCCTTTGCTAAATCTCAGGTATCACCACTTGTTACCTAACATTTTTATGCATTAGTTTTGGATGTATTAACATGAGTTGATGATGATGATTAGGTGGACTACATTCTTGGTGATAACCCTAGAGGCATGAGCTACATGGTGGGATATGGGAGGAATTATCCTCAACAAGTGCACCACAGGGGATCCTCCATTGTGTCCTACAAGGTGGACCCTTCATTCGTCACCTGCACCGGAGGCTACACCCATTGGTTCAGCAGAAACGCCAGTAATCCCAACCTACTGACCGGAGCAGTCGTTGGCGGTCCTGATGCCAACGATGATTTCTCCGATCAGAGGGATAACTACCAGCAAACTGAGCCAACTACTTACAACAACGCTCCACTCGTCGGTGTGTTGGCTCGGTTGCACGGTGGCCATAACCAGGTCCTCCTCCCTCTGGGTTTGCCGCTTCAACCCGTTTCCAGCAACCCGGTTGAGATCAGCCAGAAGATGACAAATTCGTGGGATGAGAATGGAATAATTTTCTATAGATACTCGAGTAGAGTTAGAAACAAGTCTTCGAAGAAGTTGGAGAATTTGAAGCTTCATATTTCCAACTTCCATGGCAGTCTGTGGGGTCTCACAAAGGTGGGTACCTATTACAGTTTTCCAGAATGGATCGAATCATTAGATGCCGGAAAGAGCATCGAATTTGTTTACATTCAATCGGATTCTCCAGCAGAGGTCACAGTATCTGATTACACACTCGTATAGAAGCTGTTTAAAATCATGAAAATATAGATTAATTAGTAAATTAAGATTGTAGTTTCTGTAGATAAACAAAAGCTCATTACTACTGTACTAGCATTACATTTTATTTATTTTTTCTTCAAAAAGAAAAACTTGTAAAACTGCAAATTAACAAATATTTGAATCCAAGAAATCTGCTTGTAAGGTTCCTTATCTAATGTAAGAACAAATTCTGTGAAGCTACCAATTTGAATTGCAAACTGTACTTGGGTTTGGTCAGTTTGTTCTGTTATATAGGATTTTGCATACTCAATATCAAGTTCTAAATGGTATCAACGAGCAGAGATAATAACTTGCAAAACATTTTATGTCTAAATTAACAAAGTACTGTAATATCTAGAGCAGGTGTAGGGCATCATCCACCATTCCAACTTTGCAAAATCCATCTATCAGAGCGCTATAAGCCTTCACATTGGGTTTCCATCTGGTTTTTTCCAAAATCGAGAGCAATTCAAAGGCAAGAATAGGCTGGCCAGCTTTGCAGAGCCCATTTATCACAGTGAGAATCATAACATTATCAGGTTCACAGATTCTTAAAACCAAAAGCTTCTCTAACAACGATGCCGCTTCCGTGACCTTATGATCCATGAAGAGTCCTTTAATGAGTGCTGTGAACGTCGAGGGGGTAGGATCGTAACCGCCTCCAAGGCAGTCTTCTCCGGCAACCCCTGGTACGACCTCGACCGTGTCAAGTACCAAGGCCCATTCTCCAGCAAGCCTCCGAGCTACCTGACTGGCGAGTTCCCCAGCGACTACGACTGGAACACCGCCGGACTCTCGAATGGGCCATGGATCTCTTGGATGCGTCTTCACGGAGCTGCTGTCCCGCAACAGAGTGAAGTTCGGCAAGGCGATGTGGTTCAAGGTCGGGTCGCAGATACGACGCCACGTCGGATCTGAACTCGCTGTATTCCAGAGGGTACGAGAGAGCTTGATTCAAGGTTGAGAATAAGCTATTGTTTGAGGGAGACAGAGGACTGCCTTGACAGCTAAATTCAATTTCTAGAACCTCCGTGATGGCGGTGGTGACTATGATTCTTCTGAGACTGGCGGCGGGGATAGAGTTGTAGATGTTCTGGATGATGGGGAGGACGAAGGGGACTTACTGAGAGGTGTCGCATCTTATGGGTAGGTGGTTTATTGTTCAATTAATTAGGATTTACATTTTAATTTTGGAGAAGAGACAGCAACTATGTCATTTCATATGCCCACGTGGAATCCCTTATGCACGCCAACAGTTAGGCAGACTTCAGTTGCCTGACGAATGCGAATTGCACCAACATAAAAAGTCATTGTTTTATTTGCAATTTCATAAAAGTTGGAGATTAATTTATAATGAGTTGAAAGTTCAAGGTTTTTTAGGCAATTAACTTTTTTTTATCCATTAAATTATAAAGTATGTTATGTGTGGAAAGAAGGATGATATCTTTGAAATTAATATGTTTTTTTAGGTATTAATCGATAAGGAAAGAGCGAACGATCTTTATGGACGGCAAGAGTAGTTTAATTATTCATGTTTACCATGATGTTGGAGCCCTTCAGAGAATGAGTTGATATTAGGTGTATCCGGGTATAAGGGTGCACTGTGTATAACTTTTTATTCTATTTTGTATACATGTTATTTTATTTTGTATATATATTTTTTAAAATTGTATACTTTTTTCACACTAAGTTTTTCATTAAAAAAACTAATATGCATATGTGTATAACTTTTTATTCAATAGTGTATAGTACATGTTTTTTAATAATTGCATATCTTTTTCCACTCAATTTTTCATTAAAAAACTAACAATTAAATTATATACATTTTTGTTCATAATTGTATATGTTTTTGTTTATATTTGTATACGCTTTTAAAAGTGGGTGCACCCTATCTTAAGGTGCACCCGAGTGCACAGTATAATTAACCTCAAAGAATATCGACGACTCAACATACCTTTGTTATAACATCTAATGTCGGATTCTGTATTTGTCGGAGCCTATCATAGTGTTAGAGTTAGTTAGGCTAGACTAATTGTTAATGTAACTAATTAGAGTTGATATTAGGTGCATTTAGGTGCAAGAGTGTTTCCATATGTATATAACTTTTTATTCTATATTGTATACATGTTTTTAATAAATGTATACACTTTTCACACTCAATTTTCATTAAAAAAATTAACAAAAAATTCACTATTAAAATGTATACATTTTTGTTCATAATTGTATACATTTTTGTTATTAGTATATGTTTTTGTTCATAATTATACACGTTTTTAAAAGTGGGTGCACCGTATATTGAGGTGCATCTAGGTGCACAGTAGTATTAGCCAACTAATTAGTTAGCTAGGCTAACTGATAATGTATTTAATCTTTTTAGGTAGTAGTTAAGATAGCTAATTAGTTAGATCTTCTCTTGTGTTTCATTTTGTATAAATAAAATTTCTCTTGGCTTTCATTATGTATTCACTTTCAATTCCATAATGCCATTTTCCCCTGTTTTAACTTCTCTCTTCATTATGCCTCTCATTTTCCTAAATTTAAACTGATTTATTCTCTTTCAATTCCCTAATGAAGTCTTTTCATTTATCCTATGGTTTCCCAGCCAATACAAAGTGATTATTCATGTCTTTTTATCTTGGGCCCCATTTTACTCAGCCTACTTTTATGGATTGGGCTTTCATTTTTACAGTCTGCCCATCTATACTTCATATTGAAATATAAAAGCCCAAAAGAACATAGTTGATTTACGTATTCTGCCATATATTCATCTACTTGTAAATGCATTTACAAGCCCTCTAAAATGAAAAAGTGCCCTATACAATGGGTTGATCATGAAAGCTTCTGTGAGTATATATATTAATTATAGGAGACGTAGTAGTCACACCCATAAGCATTATTATTACTCGATAATTTTATGCTTTAATAAACAAGTAGATGAATATATAAATAAATAAAATCGATAGGAGGATTTGTATATATCTTACTCTTTATTGATCGTAATTCGTGCACAATTGATGGGCCATGTGAATTGATTAGCCTTACAAAAATAAAATACTGTTAAGTGTAAGTAACGTGTATCGTGTGATAGATCGGCATTATTATTATTTTAAAAAAAAGTCAAATTCTTGATGATATTTATTTAAAATAAATTATATTCTCCGATATCATCCCAACTAAAAAGCACTATCAACATTTAATATGTTCCTTTTGTTTTTTTATGTCGAGGTTCCGAGCTTACGCCCGACTAGTCCTCGAGGAAACAATCCCGTCTCCTCAAAACTGCTTCCAGGTAAACCGCGTACAATGGATCCCAAATAATATCTTTAACTACTGCGCACAAGGAGTCGATCCTCCACTGAGTCTCAGCCTCCCACACTACCGCTTGTAGCCCTCAATATTAATTGTTCCACCATTGCGCTCCAAGAGGCTTGAATCTCTGACCTTTCAATCAGAGGCACCTCAATGTTGACCCCTCAACTGGGCCAACACATCATTGGTTGTTCGTTTAGGTTTCTTGATTTGATAATTTGTTAGTTGTGGAATTGTTTCTAACTTTATATTTTCTTTTCCCGCGACAATTAGTTTTCCAATAACGAGTAATGCGTTGGTTGTAGACTTGTAGTGCATAAGCCGAGTTAATCTTTACTTTTATATTTGTACATAGATTAAAGATAAAATATTTAATAAGGTATATATTATTATTTTAAACACAATGAATAGTTATATTAATAGATAATGATAAGCAAAATAATACTTTTGAACATTAGTTTTTTTTTTGAAAAAAGAAAAATAATACCTTTTGAACCGAACGTCCTAAATAATAAAATGATATTCTTAAAGGCGAAGGGAGGGAGTATTAATTTAAAAGGGTATTATGTTTTTATTTAAATGGTTTGTTGAAACATTAGGAGATTATGTAATAATTTCTCATTTACTGAGAAAATTTATTTTTTAATTTTTCATACTCCCTCCAAATAAAATAAGTTGGATGATTAATCAAGTGGATTAGCTCACCTGACAACTGGACTCCTCACTAAAGTGAGTGACCCATATGCGATTTCCATTGAAACAAATTAGGAGGGAAGATTTAAGGAGTAACAACTAACATTTACCTATCAATAAAAAAAAAAATTGGATGATTAACTTGAAATGCGAGTATAAATACATGCATAGGCAACTTAATTCTCCATGATTATTCATTAGAGCATTATAAACAGAGATGGGGTGTGGCAGGGTGATAATGATGTGCATTCTTTGTGGGCAAAAACTCTTGCGCCCCCGGGACACGGGAACACAGTTCGTGTCCTATGTGAACACAACCCTTCCACTCCCTATTCTATTTAAACCTATGTATTGTTGAATTGTATACTAAAAGTCTAGCTTTAGTATGAACAATGTTATAACAATTTATTTGAAATGTGAATCATATGATCAAATGATTGTGTCTTATAATTTATTTATATGTTCGATGCAATAGTCCACTTACTTTATACTGTAGATAATATATTGTGCAACAACACCGGAAGATCATATTATCGGTTTCCTTATAAAGTATAAACAGATGCTCACAATCGAGATAGACGGGGACTCTCTATCGGGATGGTTATAGTGTGGTTTGATATTAGCTTGTCTTGGCTATAAAATCACATTAGTGTACTTTGTATGTATTGAGCAGGACCGCTTGAGATCGTTCGACTTATACTGACTTATAGAAAAACTTGATCTCTGTTATTATGGATATTCGTGCTCTTAATCCCTATACAATAACCTCAACACGTAAGGCAGTATGTATTTCTTTGATTCATCAATGTGTGAGATTTACATGTATTAAATCAACAAACTCGGTGAGTTGGAAAATAGTGCCATCTCTATGGTGTGCTGTTGATTGTAGAAGAAATCCGTGTCCTTTATAGGTTGATGATGTCCCCTTGAGGAGCTCATAAGGATTATCATGTAAATCCTGCAGGTGGATTTATTCTGGCATGATAATGAGGTTGAGTGGTATTGCTCTCAGATGAGATATTAATTAATGGAGTTGTCAGTAACTTAATTAATTAATGGACATTGTATATCTTAAACATGGGGAGACTAACGAACTCATAATAAGAAGGAGCCCATAACGTAATTATGGAATTAGAACGATAGTGCAGTAATAATATTTAGTGGAATATATTATTATTATTGGACTTAAGTATAAACTTTGGGCTAAGCTTGGATACTTAAGCCCAATGAAGGCCCAACTCTAATTTCTCCTCATGGACCTTGCTGTAGCCCATATATAAGTCATCTCAGCTGTTCTAACCCTAAGTGAGGCATGCCTAACACGTGAATAGGGTAGACGAAACAACTGCCATTGGAGTATAGAACAAACTGGAATCCTTGTTCATGGCAAAATCGAATGCAAATAGGTTACATTTGAAGCAAAGACTTCATGCCTTCAAGATGAATGATGAAAGACCCTTGATGGATCAAGCTGATGAGTTCTGCAAGATTACAGATGAGCTTGAGAATGTGGACTTCAAGCTGACGAGTGAAGATAAGGCAGTCATGTTGTTATCAGCATTGCCAAGATCTTATGGGCACTTTCAGGATTCACTACTCTATGGGGGAAATGACACCATTTAATTAGAAGATGTTCTATCAGCTCTTAGGTCCAAAAACTTAGAGATAGAGGCTGACAACATTATAAATTCAGGTGGAAAAGGGTTGTTTGCAAAGGAAGCAGAAATCAGAACAAGAAATTCAATAAATGAAGAGGTGTTGATCATAAGAAGAGGAATTTGAGTTCAAAGAAGCAAGATGATGAAGATAGTGATTCGCAGGAAGAATATGAGGTTAGGAGATGTTACTACTGTGATGAGCCTGATCATTTCAAGAGAAATTGTTCAAAGTTGAAGGCTGTGAAGGCTAGGAGGTCTGAAAATACAACAGGGGGTCAGGATAATCAAGCAAATCAAGTTGTGGATAGACATGGAGTTGCTGATTTTGATTGTGTGGAAGTCTTGTCTGTTGCAGCATCTAGGAACTCATCTAATTGGATTCTTGATTCTGGATGCACCTATCATATGACACATATGAAGGATTGGCTTATAGATTTCAAATAGATGGAAGGTGGCTCTGTCTTACTAGGTAATAATCAAGTTTGCAACATTTAAGGAATAGGGTCTGTCATGTTCAAGTTGCCTGATGATTCTGTCAAGTTGCTGTCAAATGTGAGGTATGTTCCTCAACTAAGAAGGAATTTAATTTCCCTTGGAATGTTAGACTTTCTCGATTATGAATTTCAATCTCGAGGTGGAGTTCTTACGGTCTTTAAGGAGGGGAGATTAACACTTCAAGGTGTTAAGATGAATAGCTTGTATGTTTTGAATGGTAAGCAAATAAATCCAGAAAATAATGTCACTAAACGTGCTGGTAAGACACAGTCATGGCGTCGAAAAGCTGCACAAATAAGTAGAAGAGGAGTGCAAGAACTGTCCAAACAAAATTTGGTAATTTTCAATTCTGATGTAAAAATAAGTCAGAGTGATCAGAGTTCTACGGGAACAGAACGAGTTTATGAAGCTCAAGGTGGAGTTCATGGATCAAGTAGGAAGCTCACAGGTGTCTACTATGTCTGGGATAGATACTAATGAACTCAAAGTGTAAATCTAAAATCGATTAAATACATGTGCTTGTGTGCAGCTGTTCTTCGAACATGTGCTTGTGTGGAGATACTCTTCGAACTGTGAGAACAACAACACAAACATAAATATTCAGCGGAAGACTTAACAAGCACACAATCTAAAATATACGGGATAGGCTCCGCCTCATCCCTCAGATCTCTTTTATTAGAAAAGTACAAGTATTTCAATTCAACACTTATGAACTCCGTTCTATGCTAATTGACAATACCTTACAACTCTCAATTACTTATCTGGCCACCACGTGGTCTTGACAGTACTGTATGGACTCCCTCCAAGGCTGTGACGAGATCTCCCGAACTCAATACTGGAACTCCCTTCCAGATTCCGTATTACAAGGCTGTGTACTTAGAACGTGAAGGAACACGAAATTAAACAAAAGAGAAACAAAATAACCAGAAGAGTTTCTAGACAAGAACTCTTTAATAGCCTCACAAAAACTAACGTGGAGTCACTTGATACATCGATCGTCTACTAGATAATAAATAGCCCAGAGAGAACATCATCAAATCTCAAAAAGATCTTGATCAATTCTAATCCCGTACAATCTTCAATCAATCTTCAATCAAATCTGATTCCATATGATATTAAATCAAATCATCATAAATATGGAATACTTTGACTATTTGACTTTGGGCATGATCTCCATCCTCCGTGTTCCTTGATCCTCAAATTAGGTCATAAGCTTTTCTTTCTTGATAAAAAATTAAACACACTCATAAAATAAGATCTTCAAATATATCTTTGAACCAAGATATTCAAAGATATCATTGACCAAATATTTGATGAATCTCCACCTTGATATTCTTTTCCATAAATAATTAAATTAAACTTAATCAAATATAAGTTAATTGAAATGCCAACTTAATTAGAAATATATCAAATATATTTCCTCACAATCTTCCCCTTGGCATTTGAATCAAAAACTTATAGTTGGGTGAAGAATAATAAATTCCTGCAAAAGAAATCAACACAAGACAATCTTCTATGTTCCTTTTTGGAAAGGAACAGTTAGAGAAACAAACTTTCACATTCCAGGAGAATGGTAAGAAACGAACAGAAACACAAACAACAGAATATCAACAAGACTTCACCAAGATCAACATTAAATCCAAAGAGAATCATGACTCAACCAAGTACTCAACCTCACATGAAGAAAACAAACTCCCTCATAATCAACTCCGCCAAAGATATGCACGCAACCAATTAAGACATCCAACTATATTATCTCCCATTTTTTGATGCAAAGCCATGGAGAACCAAATAATAAAAACATGTTTCATGTTCCAGAAAAAATAGGAGGGATTTAAAAAGAATAAGTACATATCTCATATGAGAAGAAACCATCAATATAATTACCAGGACCAGACAAGCCAAAAGATCACGAATAAAGAAAAAGAAGAGATGCCTAAATGCAATGCAACATCACAAAATTTCTCCCCCTAAACAAGAGAAATGAATTTAATGGGATCAAAACATTCATAACAGTTCTTTAAAATAGAATATATATATATATATATATATATATATATATATATATATATATATATATATATATATATATATATATATTCGCTCTTTAATTTTTCCCAAGTGCAAGAACATCATAACTCCAAGACAAGTGAAACACCATTTCTTTTTGCTCATTTGACGTACAGCTAATCTGTCTTGTCACTACTAGGATTTGGGTACTGTTTTAAAAATATTTTGGAAAAACTTGCACTGAAGGAGTCATTTAAATTAGCTGTTCCATCCTTATAACTCCTTTTTACCCAAATAGAACATACCCCATTTTTAAATCAGCGGCTTTCTCCTCGCATTTCATTTTCTGTGTACGTAGCCATTTCTATAAAAATGGTGGCTTTCACAGTACATCATTTCATTGCAGGTAGCCCTATACTGATTAGGGTATAAAAAAAATGTTCCTTCCCAAAAAAAATCCACATATACTTGTCTTTGAAGGATAACAATGTGATGTAGAGAAGCACATACATATGCCTAATACAAATCCTAATGAGAAGCAAATAAATTAAAATAAAAAAATATGAATCAAACAATGCATGTTCCTAAAGATGATTTAAGAGAGGGATGAACTTTTGAGCATCAACGGACTTGGTAAAAATATCAATAATCTGATTTTCAATAGAAATATGACCTAAATCTTTTGTACATTCCTCCTCGAGTTCTCTGATTGCATGAAAATACTTTTCTATATGTTTGGTTCTTAGGTCAAGGGTCGAATTTTTCATAATATCGGATGCAATTAGATTGTCAAGAAAACTGACCCACAAGCATTCAAGAGCACAAAAATGTTCAAAATTTGGAGAATTACCTACTTTACATAAACCAAACATCTGATGTTCTTTCCCCTGCTCAGGAACACCTCAATCAACTCTGTCTTTCGACAAGTGAATTGGACAATTTGATCCCAATTTCAGATGTAGGGAGTCAACTTCATCAATGATAGTTTGAGAACTGTTGATTTGATCTAACACATAACAATTATCAAAGGAACGTGTACCTGTCAGAACACAAACACTATCAGCATTAAAAATGGCACATGAGTTCTTGGTAAACCTGACTTGAAGATTCTGATCACATAATTGACTTATACTGATCAGATTTGTCTTTAAATCTTCAACAAATAACACATCCTTGAGACGTGGCATCCCTGGAACATTCAATGTTCCAATACCAACCACCTTGTTGGTTCTACCATCACCAAAAGCAACATTACTTCCATTCAAAGGCCTAATATCACTCAAATTTGATTTGGTACCGGTCATATAACGTGAGCACCCACTGTCAAGGTACTATGACTTGGAGGATGTGAACTGAACTCCAAAAAGTGAAGAAAGACACACGTGTTTCTTCTGTTGTCCCTTAATGCAACCTCCATCTTTTGAACCAATACGCCTTTGAGGTTTATGAGGCAAGCTTCTTGTTGGTATACCACTGAAATTCCACTCAACAATGTTTCCAGTACATATGTCTTGATGCATTTTATAGCAATGAGGTCTAATATGTCCCATTATCCCACAATAATAACATGTTGGAACAAATTTACCTTTTTTGGATGAATTCAACAGATGTTTCTTCATCTCAACATGCTTCACAACTGTACTTTTCTCAAGTTGATGAGTTTCTTTAGGGACGTTTATTCTAGGCTCCTTGGGAACAAACATCTTGTGAGTTGGTTTCACAAAGCTTACTTCTGTGTTCTTACTACATTCACCAGCGTACCCAAACCAACTTTCTCATAATCATCACTTGAAGTAAGGATCTCATTTAACTTGGTCTTTCCACAATTAAAATGATGGATTGATCGGTTCAATCTTTCTAATTCCATCTTATCCTTCTCAATCTGCATGTCCTTACTCTTGATAACTTTCATCATGACTTATTGCTCAGTAGTTATCTTTTTCAAGTGATCCTTGAGTAGATTCACAGTAGTGTTTCTTTCCTTTTGAGTAGAAAGAAGTTGTTCCTTAATCTGATTAAGAACATCCAGGTTGTATTCCTTCTGCTGATGTTCTAACTTGTCAATGAACGACTTTTTGGCAAGATCAGCTTTAAACAATTTTTCTTCAACAGCCTTTAGAGAGCTCTTTAATCTTGAGTTCTCAAAGTCTGATTCCTTCAAAATGTTCTTAAGATCAGCAAACTGTTCCTCCAGATTTTTAGTCATGTGCACAGCTTGAGAACACTTTAAACTCATTTGCTGAAACATAGACTCCATGTCTTCAACAGTAGCGGAAAATTCCCCATCAGATTCATCTTGTTCTTCCTTTCCTGCAGCAACATTATCAGTTAAACAAGTAACGTTCTTACTCATAGCCTGCAAAGCAAGATAATGTTCTTCTTCTGATTTAGAGTCACTCCAAGTTGCTTTCAAGGATATGTTCTTTCGCAGAAAGTTAGGACATTCATACTGATAATGCCCAAATCCTTTACATTCAAAACATTGAACCTTTTTAAACTTCATCTCAACCAATTTTGAGCTTCTTTTATCACCACTTCTCCTTGTTCATGCTTTGTCCATAAACTTCTTCTTCATCCTACCATAGTTCTTTGTTAGAAGCTCCATATGTTCTTCAAATTCAGCATAACTCATATGCTATTCCTTCTCATCATCATTATCATCATCATTATCATCATCACTGGATTGATGAGATTTTTCAGCAACAAGAACAATACCCATGTTTTCGATATCATAACCCATGTTCATCTCATAGGTTCGAATATCTCCAATGAGTTCATCAAGACTGAATTTAGCAATCTTGTTGTAGGTCTCAAGAGCAGTAACCATTTTACTGAAACTTTTTGGAAGGGTTTTCATGAACTTTTGAATTTGTTTTTCTTCCGATATTGTCTCTCCCAAGAGATAAAGTTGATTGATAATGGATGAAAATGTTGAAAATCTTGAGTAGTACAAGTCAACATTTTCATCATCTCTCATATGAAGCGCATCATTATCTCACGTTACAAGCTTCAACCTCATGATTTCAGACCAATCATGAGCTAAGAATATGAACATACTAATCTAATTGCTTTAACACAATTGAGATGACGTTTACATCACAAAATCCGTATGCCCGGGCGCATAAGAGACTCACTCCTCTTTGTGTGGTGGTGATGTCGTTCTCAGCCATCCCCAAGAATGCCACGTTAGGGGATTGTTGGCTGTGAACCTTGACGTCGCTGGAGGTTCTGTCAACGTCGACACTGCCTCCGTCATGACTGTCGATGTCCAAGGCAAAACCACCATCACCACCACTATCGATGCCGACGGCAAGACCACCATCACCACTGTCGATGCTGACGACAACACTACCACCGTCTCCGTTGGCCCTGACAATTCCAGCTATGGTGGTAGCCACGATTGATTTTCATCTCATTAATTTAATTGCTATTTACTATGTATTGTATGATCATTTCGATCTTATATATCTTCAATTTAATTATTGTTTGGAATGATGTTCTAATTAATCTGAATTTTTACTGTCACATATAATTTTGCATCAAGTGTGCGATCTAGCTAGCTGATTGTTTTAAGTCTATATATGATAATGTTATTGTGCTGGACCATCTCATTAATTTGTTTTGTACTTTGTTTGTTTTTTAATGTTATAATGTTTCTATTCATTCTGTCGTTTATTTTTGTTATTTTAAATAAGAGTGTATATTGGGTGCACCCATATGTGTATGATTTTTTATTTTATTTTGTATACATATTATTCTATTTTGTATACGTATTTTGTAATAATTGTATACTTTTTTCATACTAAGTTTTTCATTAAAAAAACTAACATCTATATGTGTATAACTTTTTATTCAATAGTGTATACATGTTTTTTTAATAATTGTATATTTTTTACACTCAATTTTTTATTAAAAAAAACTAACAATTAAATTGTATACATTATTGCTCATAATTGTATATATTTTTTGTTATATTTGCATATGAGTGCACACTATCTTAGGGTGCACCCGAGTGGACACTATAGTTAGCCTTTAAATAATAACTACATGTTTATCACTGTAGTAAATTGAAATCACTAGTTCGAACTGAAACCTCCCGAGGCAAAACTTGTATAAGACCGAGAATGATCAGTTCCATGAAAAAAAAATATATACTCCCTCTGTACTGCTTGGTGGCACGTAGTTTAAGAAAATAACTTTATTGTTACTGTTGTGATTATGAAGAGAAACACACTTGGATCCTACTTCTAATCCCTCAAAACCAAGATGACACACTCAACTCACGTTTGCAGATTTGAATACAAAAAAAAAAAAACAATTGAATCAAAAACTGTAAATGCAAGAATCAACACTCAAGGAATTATAGTGGTTCGATCATGAAGATCTACGTCCACTTTCAAAGGAAATCGAGCACTCTTTCATTGATAGACAATTACAATTGATGAAGAAGATTAACTAACTTCTTTGATCACTCATGGATCACCCTATCTAACTTGCAGAAGATGAACAAGAAAACGCGTCGAACATAGCAGCAGGTTTGATGCTTATATACCAGATGGGATGTTGATCTGTTTCAGCTGCACAACTGATGCCTCACACCATCCAATGAGGTCTTGACACATTAGCATCTTCCTAACAACATACTTAACAAACTAACTCCCTCAAATCTCTTGAACTAGCTCACTAACCAACACAACTGATCAATAACCTCCTAACAAACCCTACCATTTAGCATGCATTCATGCAGCCACGTGTGTGTGAACTATCCTAACGTATAAACTCCAAGAAACACGTATGCAATGCTCACATACTTCCTGGCCAACTTGATGCACCGGTTGCATGGAGATCATGATCATGTTTTATACTTCAACTTCTAACAGTTACAATGATATAAGAAAGAGAAGGGGTATTTTAGGTAATTGAATAGAATAAATTAAGTGTATGATATAGTTGATTTTGACTAGATTGTGTGTAAAAAATGTGATATTTTGTAATATTGTAGTGTTGTAAGATTATTGATACTGGATATTGTTTCAATTTTTAAGGCGCGTAAGTATTCACAGATCAAAATAGAAAGTGAGCAAGTATTCTTGGGATGGAGGAAGTACTTGATTGATAAAAATAATAACGCTTCAAGTAGTATTTTTATAATCGGTTCAGAGATCAAATCAGTGACCGAACCGGAGATTAAATTGGTAGCCCCAATGGTTCGCGGTCGGACCGGTCGAATCGACAGCGTAATTGAAAAAATAAAAATCACATTTTTAATATTATTTTATTATTTTATATATAATTTTATATTTACATTCTTAATGTACAGGTGAATTATCACATATTTATTAAATTAAAAAGGATGGAAAGAGAATATTTACATGTGAAAATGAAATATTTTAGGATTTTAATTTTTGCTAATAAATAATTTTATTCAAATTTTATTTTTGGATTTTTGGATTGAAATAAAATTAGAAAGAATATTATCAATAATTAATTTGATAATTTAATAAACTGTTTCTATTGTATGCGCTGAAAATTTTCAGCATACCCGTATTTTCTATTTTTGCCCGTTTTACTCATTTCAATTTTAAATTGAGCGTCATTTTTTTCCTACATCTTCCTCTTTGTTGGTAGAACTGTAGAATCTATTTTTATCAAAATCACCATATTTTCTACAAAAATAAACAAAATTTTATTTTTCCAAATAATCGAATAATTAGTAGAATTCCATAAAAACCATGCTTAATTATTAAAATAAAGCCACATAAATTCCAATAAATTTATACAATTAAACCCCAAATTTTAGGTAAATCTCACGTTGATCATATACAAGTATCTCTCAAGGGAAAGTACTAATATTGTTGTTACCTTACAGAGGTAGGTAGAATTGTTTCTCTTGCATCTTAGGATTTGAATCAAACTTATTTGCTAATTAATTTGGACCTATCAAGTGAGTTTTTTTTTTTTTTTTAATTTTTATCAAGTGAGTTAACATCTTATGTGACTGCTAATTAATTTGAATCTAATAGATAAATTTGGTCGCTTACTGAAGCTACAGTTGATATCTTTTACACTTTGGGATTAATTTGATTGCATAGAAATCACCGAACAAACACTTAGAATTAACATTAAACTCTAACTCTATGAATAAAATATGCTTTAAACCACACAAGTGTAATTATCATTATAATCCTTAGAATTAACACTAAATCGTAAGAACAAGTATTAAACCCTTAGATAGAATCCAATCTTTCGGTGCTGGAAAGAACAATATCGAGTTTGTTTTCATCCAATCTAAGTCTGATTCTCCTGCAGAGGTTACTGTGTCCGACTACACACTTGTATAGAATTGATGATAAATAGGGGTGGTAGTTTCTATTCTTAGACATGTAGAAGTAACTCCTGTAATTATTATTTTTTCTTTTTTCTTTAAATAGAAAAACTTGTAAAACTTCAAATTATAGCTCTAAAATATTTGCATCCAAGAAATCTGCTTGTTACTTGTTACTAATTCCTTATCTAATGTAAGAACAAACTCTGTGAAGCTAGAGAGGAAGAAATTAACCATTTATGAGTAAAATTGGCTAAGGTTGTGTTTGAATGGAAGGATTTGAAGAGTAATTTATAAATTTATCCATCAAATTCCTCTTTTATATTTGGGTACAACTTGAAATCAATGCATTTATAAATCTAAAGATTTTAAATTAATGGATTTTTAAATCCTTACTAAAACCGTATCATTTAAAATCCTTCCGTGGTGTAATTGATATATTAATACTCTCTCCGTCCCAAGTTAAGAGGGTCATTTTTACATTTTTATCATCCCACCCAAAGAGTCTCATTTCATTTTTTATACACATGAGACCCACACACCCCTTCTAATACAATTAAAATATGAGACCCACACTCCCACTAATACAACTACCCACTACATAATAAATAATAATACTCTTTAATCTACGTGCAAAAAAACAAATAGCCCTCTTATGCCGGGACGGAGGGAGTATATAAAAAAATTAATAAATTAATTAATAAAATATTTTTAATTTTAATTTCAACCCCTACCATCTAGCCTACCCCACCCATCTCCCCCCCTCCTCCCCCAATTTTTTTTAAATATTTAATATAATAAAAATATTACTACCCAATCTACCCCACCCAACCCCCTACCCACCCCCACCAAGCAAAAATGTTTTTTTATTATAAATTTTAAGATTTTAACATTTAATATAATAAAATTTAATTATTTTTTATTTATCATAAATAAAATTCTATTTTAAAAATTAATAAATAAATGTTGAATTATGAATTTAAAAATACTTTGATAAATCCATAATTCATCCAAACAATATAATTGAAATGAATTGATTTAAATGTTGAATTATGAATTTAAAAATACTTTGATAAATCCATAATTCATCCAAACAATATAATTGAAATGAATTGATTTAAAATCAACTCATTTTTAAATAAACTCATGTTCAAATCCTTTAAATTGAAATTATTCAATCTAAACACAACCTTAATATTTTTTATTTTCCCCTTAATTTTACACTATGATTTCATTCATCAATAATTTTTTAATATTTTCATTTTAATCCTCTAACTTTTTATTGGAATTGGCTTAATGCTGGGGTTGAATTTGATCATGAAAGTTGTGATTATATTAATTATAGGAGGCGTGCAAGTCACACCCACATTTTAAAAGCATAATTATTAGTCAATATTTGTATGCATTTATAAACAAATAAATGAATAAATAAAATAGATTGAAGGATTTGCACGTATCATATTCTTATCCCAAAAATAATGCACGATCAACATTTAATGGGGACAGTACACTCATGCTATAGAATGTCATTATTATTAAAAGTCAAATTATTGAAGATATTCATTTGTAGAAAAGAGGAAATATCACATTTAATCTTGTTAATACAGTTGATTCCAACTTCATTACATTTTAGATTCACATTTTCTTTGTTCAATTTCAGTCATTTTTAATTGAAAAATAAAAAATACTGGCAGAAAATCTTTGAAAAAAATCAGTAAATATGATAAATAAATTAATATCAGCGAATTTTTTATTAATTTTTCTAATGACAAAATTGAATATAAAAAAATTATATATATATATATATATATATATATATATATATATATATATATATATATATATATATATATATATATATATATATATAATCTATACTAATTACGAATACGCTGCTATAAATAACCTTTTAAAAGTATGAGGTGTCGCGATGTGGTTAATTGTCGTATATTTTTTATTTTAATATCACATATATAATCTTTCTACTTTTATTTTATTATTATTATTATTATTAATGTATACCTTTAAATAATGTATATTTATAAATTAAATACCACATTTAATCATATTTTTTGATTAGTTAGGAATAGATAATCAATAAAATATATCCAACTAATCATTATTATTATTATTCATGTATATTTTTAAATTATGTATATATATAAATTAAATATCACCTTTAATTATATTTTTTTAATTAATTATAATAATTCATCCGCATATTACGCGAGAATATGTACTCGTGTATATATATATATATATATATATATATATATATATATATATATATTAAAAAAAAAATAACAACTACATGATATCAACTCTCTGTACATATATTATTAGACAACGTTTTGCGCATTAATATATAGTCAAAAAAACAGATCATACAAGATGGATCCGCAAGTATATGTCTTACTATTTTGAATTGAAATAATACATTACTCCCTCCATCCCGTTTCAATGTTTACGTTTGCTTTTTGCACGTTGATTAAGAAGTATAATATTTTAATAGATAGTGGGTGAAAAACATAATATTTAATGTAAAGTAGGTATATGTATTAGTGTTGGATGATATATTAATTGTTTTAGGTGAGTCTCATATTCCAAAAAAGGAAAAATTAAACATTGAAATGAGACGCACAAAATAGAAATGTAAACATTGAAACGGGACGGAGAGCATATTAATTATCCAAAAGTACTATAGCAGGAATGTGAGTATAAATACATATCTCCATTGGCATATGGAATGATCATCAATTCTCCATCATCAAACCAAAGCAGAGCAGAGGATATAAACAGAGTTATGAGGTGCATCAGATCAGTGGTGATGATTTGCATTTACAGCGTGTTGGTGATGTCTGCCATCACCCACGCGGCGAGCACGAGGCGATTGTTGGCCGAGGATTTTGGCGGCGTCGGATTGCATCACCACTTATCCGGACAGACCGAAGAATTGATTGACTTCTCCGTTGGGTTCGACAAGAACGTTCACCTCTATGGCCATGAGGGTGGCCATAATTGATCGTCATCTTATGTAACTAGGCTAGACCCACCAATCTAATTAATTTGGATTAAGTTGGGATAATTAGTTAGATCATATGTGTGATCTGGCTAATTGTTTGGAGCTACTCTATATATGAAGTCATTAATTGTGTACTGCTGCTGTTGTTTGGTTTTTATTAACCAATTAAATATTAAATAAGATATGCGACTAAATTTGATACAAATAACTTTATTTTATTTTATTTTTAATTCTCAAATTAGTTGTGGGATTAACAAAATTTTTAACTCGTATTTTATGGCTGTTAGAGTGTTTGGACATTTCTTTTTTATTTAGAGTGTCAATAGTATTGTAAGACAATTAAATTAAATGAGAAAAATACAATAAATTTTATACAACCGCATGAGTAAATTTTTTTTGGCTAAAACTTAATAACTGAGGTTTGGGTGCTTTGCTTAGTAAATGAGGTTTGGGGTTCGAATTCCCTGACATTATGTCCGTATAACTTTCATTCTATAATATTTTTTATTTTTATTTATATTAATTAATATATGAAAGTTATGTTAATTTATTTATTTAATTCTTTAAGTAATAATTATTAATGTTTTTTCTAAGGATTAAAAGTACTTTGCACACTTTTCATTAATATTTTTTATTTTTATTTTATATGAAAGTTATGTTAATTTATTTATTTAATTCTTTTAGCAATAATTCTTAATGTTTTACTTAGGATTAATTTATTTAATTTATTCTTAAAAGTACTTTGAACACTTTTTATTATTCTTAATATTTATAATTTGTAATATTTTGCACTTTTCATTATTCTTAATATTTATAATTTGTAATATTTTGCACACTTTTTATTTTTATTCATCTTATTACTTTTACACTTTTTTATTAAAGAAAAATAAAATCAAATTACTTAAAAATATAATTACAATGTTATTTTAGATCCCAATTCCTGCCTCCGTCACCATATATATATATATATATATATGCAAGTTGGGCCATGTGATTGTGAAGCCCTAATTAAGAAAATGAATAACAGGTGTAGTTGTAGATTGTGGTGTATATCATGAATATATTTAGACACTAACGCAGAAATAATAAATTCTTAATTATACAAACTGAGTTGGAGGATCATCTTAAAATATGAGTATAAATACATACCTCCATTGGCATATAGAATGATCATCAATTCTCTCCATCAACACAGGATATAAATAAAGAGATGGAGTACGGCAGGGTGGCGATGGTGTGCCTTTTGAGTGTTCTGGTAATGTCAGCCGTTACTGGCGCGGCGAGCACGAGGGGATTGTTGGCCACAGCTCAGGCTGAAGTTGACGTCGGATCACTTAAGGTTGAATTCAACAACGACGGTGGCTTCGTTGTCACTGTCGACTCTAACGTTTCTGTTGGCGGTGGCGGCCATGTTTGATCGTCATCTCATGATTTATTTCCAACCCTTGCTAATTTCTTTTTAATTTACTATATGTGTTGCATGTTTTCGATTTTATGTATTAAAATTGAAAAAGTTAAAAAGAACAAAATTGAATTATACAAAAATTAAAGGAGATCGAAAATGATATTAACTGATCAGATACATGATGTCATTGTGGATGGTCGAGCGATCTCATTTGTATTGTTGTTATTAGTTATGTGCACCCACCCCTATAGAACCTACCAAAAAGATTTAAATTGGAATTTCAAATATGTACATAGATTAAAGGGATAATGTGATCTCGGGATGAGAGCCTCTGATGGGTTGGTTAGTTGTTATTTAGGCCAGGCGAGTCTCTGTTGGGCCGGCTGAGCCTCATTTAGTTGCTGGGTTGGGCCTCTTGCTGGGCCGGAATGGGTAGAAAGCACCCATAACAAATCGAAAGGTAGAAATACTACTTGATTTGTGTATAAGATGAAATTTGAAAAGCTAAGGGTATATGTATGTACATAAGAACCAAAATTTGTGGTGTTTTTTGTCGCATTATAAGTCCATGCTTGAATTAATATTGGTGATAAGATTTTAATTAATGGAGGGTGTGGCCTATGTGTGGATGGTAGTTATAGCAGCAGCTATGTATTAATTGTTGAAGTTGGATCTAGAATTACTCTCCTCTAAAGCTAGCTAAAAACATAACGTGCTATACTCAACTTTAACTTTCATAATAACCGCAATATTCATCTGTAATGAATGATTGATAGAAATTAAGAGCAGGGTATACATATTAAAATAAATAAATAAATTATATATATATATATATATATATATATATATATATATATATATATATATATTCTCCACCATAGGAGCCCCTGCCTTTCATGCCTATAGAACAGGTAAATTATAGCTGCCAATTGATCAGTTGGGAGACTATTCCCCCTCTCTGTAATACTAGAGCTATATCCTAGGCCACTAGCGTTGATAATTAAAAGAATTAGGAAATGACAAACACATGTGTAAACTTTATGGTCTTCATTTCCAATTCTATTATACCCTATGTATTGATAGAGTTTAAATTAAAGAAGTACCACATAATTACACCGTAAATCCAATCCATAAAAGACTAACTCTTAGAAAAATGCACTTTTGGTCCTATATAAGTAGGCTTATTTAAAATAAGCACTGATAGTTTCAAATTTGATACTAAAGTTGCATTTTTTAATCCAAAATCTTAAAAAATGGGAACAAAAATGTAAGTTTTATTCATCCAAAAATGATTGAATAGGATATAAAATGCAACTTTTAGGATGAATTTGAAAAGTAAAACTACTCCCTCCGTCTTGTAGCAAGAGAGTCTTTTGCTTTTTGTACGTGGATTAAGGAGTATTATTATTTACTATGTAGTGGGTAGTTGTATTAGTGGGAGTGTGGATTACATATTTTAATTGTATTAGTTGGTGTGTGTGGGTCCCATGTGTGTTAAAAAAAGGAGAATATTTGAGTGGGATACCCAAAATGAAAAAAAATTCTTTTTAAAAGGGACGAAGGTAGTATATTTGAAATGAACTCTTTTTTATGAGACAAAAATTGCATTTTACCTATAAAAGAATTATGAAATGCTTCTTCACATTTGGGAATAAGGATGATGGTATATATTATCGAGGGGATAATTATAATGAGAGTAACACTAAAAAAAATAATTTTTTAGCAATTGAATTTATCAACGGAATTCAATTCGTTGGTAATTACTAATGTATTAGCAAAAAAAATGACATTTTTGTTTTAGTAACGGAATGACAACAAATAATTCTCTATTTTAGCAACGGAATTCAATCCAATAGTAATTACCAACGGATTACCAAGAGAATCATTATATAAATTACCAACGAAATTATTAGCAACGGATTACCAATAGAATTATTTACCAACGGAATTGATTTTTCGTTGCTAAAAATTTACCACCACCACTTTACCCACGAAATTTTACCAACGGATTCCGTTGCTAATTCGTTGGTAAGCCAATTTAACAATGAAATTAAAACTTTTACTAACGGAATATTTCATTGGTAAAAAATATTTTTTTTAGTGTAAACATGATTTAAGTTAGTGTATAATTATTAAATAATGTTAATGGTTTTTAAACTCGTACATCAAGCACGATTAATAATAATCGATATTTTTCATTTTCATTTCTTATCTTTATTACCCATATCAAGAACCACTTTACTACCCACGTTACCCACATGCTCCTTGGATTATATATAACGTGTATTTGGATGAAATAATTTGTGATTTTAAGGATTTTCAAAATTATAAATTCAAAAATTATTACTCCCTCCATCTCGCACCAAGTGTTTCTTTTTTCCGGTCGTTCCACCCAAAGGGTTTACTTTCCCTTTTTATATACATGGGTCCCACACTCACCCACTAATACAATTATAACATGGGGTCCACACTCCCACTAATACAACTATCCACTACACATTAAATAATAATATTCCTTAATCTACACATTATAACATGGGGTCCACACTCCCACTAATACAACTATCCACTACACATTAAATAATAATATTCCTTAATCTACGTGCAAAAAAATAAAATGTACCCCTTAGTGCGGGACGGAGGGAGTATGTTCTAATTCACTAGAAATCCATTTCATGAATTGAAAATGGATTAGTGAAAAGTTTTCATATTGATTTCATGAGTATTGTTTAACAAAAATATATATATATATATATATATATATATATATATATATATATATATATATATATATATATATATATATATATATATATATTTTTTTTTTTTTCATTTTCAAATATTTCATTTTTCAAAATGTCTACATATGTTTTTATGTTTGACAATCATTTCTCGCCATTCTTAAAAATAAAAAAAAATTGTGAATTTTCTAAAATTTAATAATTCTCCCTCTCTCTTTACTTTACACATTTTTTTTTTTAAATTAAGAAAATTGTTATTTTAAGGTTAATATATATTTTTAATTAATAAATTAAATAAAAAATAAAGTAACCAGGTGGTTAGCCCATCTGAGCACTGGGTTCTTTACTTTCCCATTGAGAATGAATTAGGAGGAGGTGATATAAGGGTGCTTGATGTACTATCTATACTAACAATTAACATTTATCGATTAAAAAAATAAAGAATAAAGTATGTGATTGCGTTAAGTAAGATAATATTTGTATAAATAAAATGTAATGTGAGATTAGTTATATTGACTTTACTACAAATATGGTGAATATAAAGGCAAAAACTTGTGCGCCTCGGGCACACCGTGCCCCATGGAAACACAAGAATTTAATACTAGTTTTTGGAGACCAACTCGAATATAAATAGATGATGTAACTTTTTATGGAATGGATCAAAAAAAAGTTTAAAACTTTTGTGTGATGCATGAATGGAATATTATTTTTCTAAATTTAAGTTTTGTAATCTTCCAATTATTGTAGGATTTTAAATTTTGTTTAATTTTTTTTTTCTAAACTTAATTTCTGTATATTTTGTAAATGTTTTTTTTCCTAATTTTTTGAAAATATATCTTGGTATAATCGGTTAATAATAAATTGTTATATTTTGAAAAAAATTTGATATTTTATGATTGGTGTGAGATCGTCTCACGTAAGGGTTTACGTAAGACGCCTTACGTGAGACGGTCAGAAAGTGATAACTTTTATACTGAAAAAGTGGTAATAAATTAATGAAAATGAATAATGTTATTTCATGAATAATTTATAGTATAAATGAAAAGTTATAATTTTATAGCGAGAGTGATAACGTTTTATAGCGAAAGTGATAACTATTTAAAAAAGTGTAAAATGGTCTCACGTGAGACGGTCTCATGCAACACCTACCCTTTATGATTTTCTTTCTATGATTTTAAAACTATTTTTAACATGTTAATTTACAATATATATTTCATCATTTGATAAATTTTGAAATGATTCAAGTAAATAATAAAAATTTCAAATGTTATTAAATGACTTAAAGTTAATAAATTTAACTCAAATCCTTTAATTCAAACATAGAACAAATTTATTTTCTTATATATGCTTTGTTTGGACTGCAGTGGCGCGCCGTTGGGGTTGTTTATTCTTGGCTCAAAAATGTCGAGCACGTCTACATCTAGCATGATCTTCAATGGAGGAAAAGAAAATAGAAATGGAGGTGGTTCTTTTTTTCATTATCATGGCTCAAAATCTATTGAAACCTTGCAGCTAAGATCAGCCAGTTCTGAGAAAAAGGGATCCTTTCCCTCTCCAGGTACATATAAGAATGAAGTTTTAAACACAAAACGTTTCGTATCTTTTCACTTTATCAAAAAGATCCTAAAATAGTTAGGAAATTCATTTTCATTTTAAACCTTATAGTTTTGCTCCGATTTCATCCTAAAACAACGTTTTTTTTTCAATTACCCTTTTTTTATTTTTATTAATTTTGTCTTATAACTTTGTAAAAGTAGTGGTTCAGTCTCATCCATGGAATTAGAAAAATTGAAAATTTTTAAGTGGAAAGAATCATTTTTGTGAGAATTTAAAAATAATGGGACGAGAAATGAAGTTTTTTTGGACTATTTTGAGTAAAGTAAATTTATATGTTACAATTTTGATTTTAAACTTTATAAAATGTCCGTGGTCTTCCTTTTCGTCATGAAAGCAAGTTCAAGTGTACCTTTATAATCTTAATATCATTCATTTCTATAGTATTTCATGTTTCTTGATTTTTTTTTTTTGGGTTTTGATGGTGTCTGAAATCTGAATATGTCATGGTTTATTGTATAATATGCTTAAGGATTGTCTTGAACACATTTCTGAAGGGAAAATATGGAGTTTAAAGTCAAAATCGTCCCATAAAATTTTACTTTATTCAAAATTGTCCTAACATACTTAATTTTTCCAAAATAGTCTCACAACTTTTAAATTCTCACTAAAATTATCCATTTTATTTAAAATGTTAAAATTTTTTAATTCCATGGGATGAGACTGAATCGGTGTTTTTACAAAGTTATGAGACGAAATTGGTAAAAATATTATTTTGGGACGAAATCGGAACAAAACTGAAAAGTTTGAGATGAAAATGAATGTCCTAAGTATTGTAGGATATTTTCGAATAAAGTAAAAATTTACGGGATGATTTATGTTTTAAACTCGAAAAATACCAAAATTCATCCTCTAAGTATGATTGATTCCAATTTTAATACTTTTATTTGCAATTCTTATTTTGCTGTTTTTTTGTCCGATTGTGGTCCCTTTTGTTCAAATTTAGTAACTCGGACCCCACAGCCCAAATTGGTGGCTCCGTAACTACTTTATCTTCTATGTTGGAATGACACTCCGAGGCATAATTTCCATACTTGTGACAAGAATAACATTCAATATGGGATTATTTTTTATTTTATTTTTAATCATATCTACCTCTTCCTCTTTCACGACCTCTCGCAGCACTTTGATTTCTTCTTGCAACATTTGAATGCTACTTATCTCGTCCTTCAATATTGCCACGTCCGTGTCCTCATCCTCTACCTCTTCCTTGGCCTCGACCCCTACCGGAATGATTTTCTCTTTTTTTTTCACTGATTTTTTATTGTAATACTTGCTTTGATTGCTGATCTTGCTTGCCACGATTAATCTTTTATTTTATGTGCTCGTATTGTCCTGTTTAATTCATCAACAGTCATTCCATCTAAATTCTTGGACTCTTCTATAGCAGCCACCAAAAAATTGAATTTCGAACTAAGTAAACACAGTAACTTCTGATCAACTACGCCAAAATCCGCCACCATTTTTTCTAAGCCTTTTTCATTGAATTCACGGTAGCTAAAACTCTTGTGAAATAATCTAAGATACTCTCACTTTTTTTTATCAAGAGTGACTCAAACTCAGCCCTTAAAGTTTGAAGTTGAACCTTCTTCACCTTATCACTCCCATAACGGAGTTTTGAAGTGTCTCCCACGTTTTCTTTGATGTTGTTTCATTGGCTACCCTCTCAAACATATCCTCAACTAACCCTTGATGGATGATGGTAAGAGTACACTGATCTCGCTTTCTTTCCTCCAAAACTTCCTTTTGAACTTGATTAACAATTGCTATATTTGCAGGTTATACATATATAACCATCTTTAATAATATTCATACTCCTTGGGATCAAAGATTTACTTTTCATTCTTACCGACCTATTATTATAGTTGAATTTGGTGAGTATACGGTATTGAAAAGAAATGGATCGCGATGATGTTAGCTCTAGATACCACTTTTGTTGGAAGGCAGAAGCTCATAAATATATTTCTAACAGGAATAGGGAGACACTAAAATATTTTCTTGAATTCCAAATGACTTAGCTTTGAAGATCACATTACAATGCTATTTACTACATACATAAATATAGAGACACTAATTAAATTAGTATATGGACTAAACATAAAGATGATTCATAAATGCGATTAATACATTCATATATCCAAAGATTCAAATATTCATGCAAGTTAAGTTTCAATCATCCCCAATTCGATTAAAGTTTAAATACTATCTCCATCCCAAATTCATATTTACCTTTATTTATTTTTTTAAATAAATATTAATAAAAAAATACCTTTTGACTTATTTTTAACTGTGATTTAATATTTTTTTATAATAAATAAATAGTAAATTATGTTATTTGTGTTAAAAAATTATGATAATTTTGAAATTAAAATGTCATTTGGGGTTATTAAAAGTGTTGTTATTTGCTTTTATGGGAGAGTAAAGTTGAGTTATAGACCGATCAAAATGGAAAGTGTTAACATGAGTCAAGAGGAAGGGAATGCATATTTTTTTAATGAATTACACTCCCTTCATCCCATATATATATATATATATATATGTATGCACATAAGAATAGGACGAACTAGAAAAGAAAGAAAGTGTGCATAGGTATGGAAGGAGTACTTCGTACCCCAAAATTAAATTCCTAGATCCGCCAGGTGCAAAAGTACATAATTTAAGTAGAAGTTGTGTGATTTCAGCAGCAAAATTACATGGAATAATCACGGCCATGCATGCTTCTCCAAAGAGAGAAACGGATTCTAAGAAACGGGTCGTGGTTACGGGTATGGGCCTTGTTTCTGTATTCGGCAGCAACATCGATACGTACTACGACAAATTGCTGGATGGAGTGAGCGGAATTACTTCGATCCACAAATTTGATGCTTCGGACTATTCGGTTAGATTTGCTGGACAGATCCAGGATTTCTGTTCTGAAGGACATATTGATAGGAAGCAAGATCGCCGTATGAATGAGAGCTGGAGATATTGCTTGGTTGCTGGCAAGAGAGCTCTTGATGATGCTAACCTTGAAGAACCACTTCTTCACAATGTGAGCAAAACTTCTAGGACAGTATCTTCATGTCTTTTCTGGGAAAATATCAAAATTCATCTGGCGTTTCCAATTTTAGTCGATTTTTATTTGCAATGCTCAATTTTGATTCTTTTGGTCCAAATTTATTTTAGTTCTTTTATCAAATGTAGTCCTTTTTGTCCGAATTTTGGATAAAAATTGGACAAATTCTGAGACTAAAGTTGGACAAAAAAATTGGACTAAATTTAATAAATTGACTAAATTTGGACAAAAAAAATCAAAATCAAACAAAAAAATTACCAAAATTGAGAATTGCAAATAAAAAATGACTAAAATTTGAATCGGTCATACTCGAACGACAAATTTTGATTTTTTTTCTTTGTCTTTTCCTCTCGTATTTCTTTAAATTCCGCTATCTAAATACAATCTAACAATTTCAATCTCAAACCGGACATTTCCGTATATCGTTTCCTGATCCATTACTTATATAAGAAACAAATCGATTAACCATTGCCCAACTTAGAGTTTATGCTTATCTTTTATTATTTAGTGTACTTCACCTTCGTATATATATCTCCCACATCCAACGGTACAAAAGAAAAAAAAAATGTTACACCATTTTGAGACAGGAAAATATCAAACTGATTTCAATTAGCAATGCATGATATATATTTGGCATACAATATTTTCCCATATATTTGGTATGCATGTCATACTTGTCATGTCAAAATTTTTTACCTTTTACATATTTTAGGGATATTTTGGAACAAAAATCATTACTTAAGTGTCCTTAAAGATGTATTTTGATTTGATTAAATATTATATGCTTCATATATTTATTCGTTTAAGTTTTAGGATAAGTTAGATTTTTTTTAATGCATCGACATCTCTGATAATAACTTACTGTCCACTAAAAGGAACCCCATCTCAAGACAAGGTGGTTATTTACCAAAAACATCACACTAACTTTTTACTTTTTTCAAAACGGTCCTAAAATACTTAAAGTTTTCGATATAGTCCCACAACTTTTCAAAAAGTTTCGATTTCGTCTCCTACTTTATTTTTTCTCCAAATTAGTCCCTTGAAAATTCTCCAAAACTGTCTCAAATTTTAGAATCTTTTAAAAATTTTCTAGGTACCATCCACTCCTTTTAATATGTTGATTCTAAAATTTGGGACGGTTTTGGAGAATTTTCAAAAGTTATAGGACTAATTTGGAGAAGAAATTAAGTACGGGATAAAATCGAACTTTAGGAAAAGTTGTGGACTAAATCAAAAACTTTAAGTGTTCTGAGACCGTTTTGAGAAAAGAAAAAAGTTGTGGGATGATTTTGGTTTTAAACTCAGTCATTATCTAACAAATTAGATTCAGGATTCAAACCCCACGCAACTCATTTATCAAAAGATTCCAAAGCCTTGTTATGTTGTTTGGCAGATGGACAAGACAAGAATGGGAGTGCTGGTGGGATCAGGCATGGGAGGCGTGGCAACTCTGAATAACGGAATTGAAACCCTACTTACAAAAGGACACTCAAAGATTAATCCATTTACAATTCCTTACACAATAATGAATATGGGGTCTGCATTACTGGCTATGGATACTGGATTTATGGGGCCTAACTACAACATTTCCAGTGCTTGTGCCACTTCAAATCACTGCTTCTTCGCCGCCGCAAATCATATCAGACGAGGCGAAGCAGATGTTATGGTTGCCGGCGGAGTAGAAGCTGTCATAATCCCAATAATGGTTGCAGGTTTCATAGCGTGCGGAGCAATGTCTCAAAGAAACGATGAACCACAGAAGGCGTCCAGGCCGTGGGACAAAAACCGAGATGGCCTTGTCTTGGCTGAAGGTGCTGGTGTTTTGGTATGTCAGTAAATTAAACTATACATGTACATGCTATGGCATTTTACCATATACTTCCAACGTCCAAAGATTATTTTCACCGGCACTACACATACGAAGTTTAGGAAAAATATCACAATTGAGATTTAAAAATAAATCTTACAATATCTTTTTACTTTATTCAAAAATTAAGGTCTCACAATAGTATGACATTCAATTTCGTCCAAAACCTTTCAGTTTTGCTCCAATTTATCCCAAAATAATATTTTTTTTACTAATTTCATCCCATAACTTTGTAAAAGCACAAATTCAGTCTCATTAGATAGAATTAGAAAAGTTGGACATTTTAAAGTAAAAATGACCGTTTTGTTGAGAATTTAAAAGTTAAAGGACTGCTTTGGAGAAATTAAATTTCTTAGGACTATTTTGAATAAAGTAAATTTGTGAGACGATTTTTATTTTAAACTCTATCACAATTCATCCTGTAAGTTTGGTTGATTTCAATTTTATTTCTTTTTCATTTGCAATTCTCAAATTTAATATTTTTTGTCCAATTTTGGTCCTCTATTTCAAATTTAGTTTTTTTTAATCAAAATTTTGAACCAAAATTGGATAAATTTTGATATAAAGAACTAAATTTGGATAAAAAAAAATACTAAATTTGATAAATGACTAAATTTGGACAAAAATGACCAAAATCGAGCAAATAGGGACCAAAAATGAGAATTGCTTATTAATGAAAAAAGGACTTAAATTTAAATCGATTATATTTACAGGACTAATTGTGATATTTCTCCAAAGTTCAAGAGTAATTGTTATTTTATCAATTTTATTGACTTTTTTCTAAAATAATATAGTTCTGAATTTTCAGATAATAAATAAAGTGTAAAATATATTATATATGAACTTAGGGAGTATCTTTTATTACGTTAAGGCATGCTATTCGAGTATTTTCAATTCAACTTTGATCAAATAAAGTGATCAAGTGAATTTAGGTCATGGAAAGCTTGGAGCATGCAATGAAGAGAGGAGTCAAGATTTATGCAGAGTACTTGGGTGGCGCTGTTACGTGCGATGCACATCACATAACAAATCCTCGTCCCGATGGGCTCGCGGTTTCTATGTGCATAGCCAAGAGTTTGGAGAATGCAAGAGTTGCACCTGAAGAGGTTAACTATGTGAATGCTCATGCCACATCAACTGTGTTGGGAGATTTAGCAGAATTAAATGCCATCAAGAAAGTGTTCAAAGATACATCTGAGTTGAAGATGAATGCAACTAAGGTGAAGTTTAATTTGCAAAAATATTTCATTGATCTTGTAAATATTTTTGATAGTTTTATAAGCTGAAGTTAACTCAGTAGTGCAGTCAATGATTGGACATGCAATGGGAGCAGCTGGTGGACTAGAAGCAATAGCAACCATTAAAGCAATCAACACTGGCTGGTTACATCCAACTATCAATCAATACGTACGTAAATCACATCAAATTTTATGTTCAACTAATTTTATTTTCCTTTTAAATTTAGTTTATAATTTTTATTTTTTAAAGTTGTGTATTGTAAATTCATTTTTAATTTAATATCCTATTTATTAAATTACATATTTGATGCAATGTTATCAAAATGATTCGGAACAGCCGTTTTAACCGGTTGAACCTGTGTGAAAAATCCAAAAAAAGTTTTTTGATTTTGATCGCGTTGAACCAGTTAAAATCGGAAAAACAGATTAAATCGATCTAACTAATTTTTTTTCTTTAATTTTTTTATATGATATTCACTTTTTTTTAGAAATAATATTTAAATTTTAGATTAAATTATTAATCATGGTTATGAGTGAATATATTATAAAATATGTATTTTCTCCATCCTGCATTAACATTGACGTTTGTTTTTTGCACGAAGATAAGAAATAGTATAATATTTTAATGTCTAGTGAGGTGAGAGAAATAATATTTAATGTAAAGTGGGTAGTTGTATTAATGTTGTGTGTGGGTCCTACATGAAATAATTAATTATTTTGTGTGGGCCCAACTTGATATAAAAAATGAAAAATGTAAACTTTAACGCGGGATGGATGGAGTATGAATTATTATAGATATTTTTATTTAATTATATTATTATTTTAAAAAAATAATTTAGGTGATTATGTATCTTTATGAATGACAACGGTATAGAATATAAGTGAAAATTAATTTTCCAATTGAAACAATCCAACAAGTTGAACTTCAATCCTTTGTATCCACCAGATCGTTCTTTTGTTCTATTATAAAAATACTGGTTTGATATAGAATTAATAGTATCTCATTTTTATTTTCTAATTAAAAATGGAATGTGAACATTAAATCCTGGCTAATATTGGTTAACGTTAACATTTAATATTTATATATTATATGTTTTTGTCTCAATTTTTTATATCATATTGGTGTAACATTTCTTGTGTGCTTCATTGGATGGATGACATGATGAAGAGATGAGAAAAGTAATATAAAGTAAAAATCCTAAGAATAATTGGTTGAATTTTCTTTCCCTCTTATTAATCATATAATTAGTACCGCATGAGATTAATTATAGACGAAAATGACATTGGAAATTCCGTGACGTTGACCCAATTTAATCCTTGCCCACTAGAATTTCTCTTATATTTAGATTAGAAGAAAAAAAAAAAAAAGATGTGGCATGCATAATAAGGCATACATGTCTCTTTGATACATGTATATGAATATGCATATATATTAAACATTTGTGTCATGATTATTTATATATATTAAATCTTTATGTGAAGGATTTGGAGGCTGAGGTCACAATTGATACTGTCCCAAATATAAAGAAACAACATGAAGTAAACGTAGGTACGTTTATATTCGAAAACAAGCTTAAGAAAATCAAATTAAGTTGTTTCTTAATTCTTTAGTCCAAATTATCTGAGTTTATATTGTCAATGAGATGAGATATTAATTATGAGATAATATTAAAATCCATCTTTTAAGTATGATTAATTTTAATTTTAGTCATTTTTTATTTGCATTTCTTAATTTTAGTTCTTCTTTGTCTGATTTTAATCATTTTTTGTTCAAATTTAGTTTTTTTTGTCCAAAATTTAAATCAAAATTTGACAAATTCGAACTCAAAAGATTAAATTTGGACAAAAGAATATGAATAAATTTGGACAAAAATGATCTAAATTGAACAAAAAATGATTAAAATAAAAAATTGCAAATAAAAAAATGACTAAAATTAGAATTAGTCATACTTAAATGACGGATAATGATATTTTCTCTATTAATTATCCAGTGTTAAGATAGATGATGTGTGTCTCATTTTTTTTGCAGCCATATCCAACTCATTTGGCTTCGGGGGCCATAATTCTGTCGTTGTCTTTGCGCCATTCAATCCTTAAAACTGTCTATACGTAAATTGATGCTTAATATCTAAACTGTGCATTAATTAATATATTGATCTATAATCGAAACAGTTATACTTTTTAGAGGCATGTGAGATAGATAAATCAGACCCCAAATAATTGAAATTTGAGCTAATGTTAACTGTTTCTTGAATCCACAAACGCTTTTGAGCAGATCTTAAGGTCCAACTTTTTTTTTTTAATAAAATTAGGGAGTGCTTGAAATATAAGAGGTATTGGGAGAGTAACGAGAATAAAAGTTATTGACTCCCATTCTTCATGCTTGTTACAAAGTAATGGAAATTCAAATTTCTCAATAATTCTCATTGATCCAATAACTACTCCACCTCATTCAATCAATTTCATTCTCATTATCTTTACACTCATTAATAATTCTCATTATCATTCGAAATTTGAACCAAGCGGCGCTCTAATCTTTTATTATAGAATTAAAAGCATTTTTCGTCTCACAATAAAACGATAATTCGATTTCAAACGGAAATTGTCACCTGAATGGCACGTGGCACGCTGATTCCAATGAAAAAGTTAAAAATGTTCTATTTATATTCTAAAATAGTTAAATTTTTTAATTTTGGTCCCAAAATAATTATTTTTTATTTATTACTATTCTATAATTGATCAAATTACGTCCAACTTATGCCGAAAATTTTTAATAAGCTACATGAAATTGGGGAATAAGTATTTTACCTAGGGGTGTGCGGATCGGGATTCAGTATGGATTTTTAAAAAATTCATACTGAAATTTGGATTGAATTTTTTTCTAAAAAAAATCCGATATTGAATCTGTAAAGAAAAAATCCGATACTAAATCCGTACCGAAATTCGATTCGGTTCGGAACGGATTTTCGGGAAATGGATTGTGACGGTGCGGAGCGGATCGGATCGAATTTCTCATAAGAAATGGAGTTTTGCACATATAAATACTTAGAAAAATATCAATTAAATTAAAAAAAACTAAATTTCTCATATCCAAATAAGAATCAACAGACAACCAAAATAATCATTAAACAAATTCTATTTTAGTTTGTCACAAGTTAAAGTTTACATATCCTTTTGTGTCAAGTTGTACCCACATAAAACAGTTAATGATTCCATATAAGGTCTACACACAACACTAATATAATTACTCACTTCACATTAAATATTATTTCTCTCACCTCACTATATATTAAAATATTATATCTCTTAATCTACATATAAAAATCAAACGTAAATGTTAACCCGGGATGAAGGAAGTATGTTACTAAATTAATAGGGGTAGATGTAGGATTGGTCCAATTGGAGAAGGCCACTTGCAGAAATGGTCCCGTGGCCTGCAATTTTGGTCCCGTTGAATTTTTTTTAAAATTCCGTTAGAATTAACAGAATATTTTGGTCCATTAGTGGGACCAAAAATGTAAATTTGCAATATTGACCCCAAAACGTGCAAAACTAGTCCCAAGTCAAAATTTATATTATACCTATCTTCCGCCAGATTTAACTCTACTTTTCGTGCTTCAAAATGGTATCAGAGCCCTATGTTTATTTCACTACAACAAAAAAGCATTAAGACACCAGTAAATAGACTACATATATAAGAAATATGTGTTATCGTATGCTTTATATATGTAGTCTTAAATATATATGTTGTCTTAAATATTTTTTCACGCACTAAGACTACACATATTGACTGGTGTTGTCTTAGTGCGATGTGAAACATGTTATTTTTTAAGGCAATTAATTATAAGACAACATATATAACAACATATGTAGTTGTAAATTTTTTACGCACAAAGACAACATATATGACAATATATGTTGTCTTAAATTGTGTAATAATTTTTTTTCTTAAACATATGATAATATATCCAAAATAATTAAGTGTTTTCCCAAAGTGTCTATAGAAAACATATATGTTAATATTTGTGTATAATATAATTAATTTTTTATTTAATTTATTTTAAGACGACCAATATAATTTGAACCAAACAGGTGACATGGTTAATTTCACAAGTCAGAAAGGAAACTTTCAAAGTCCATTAAATCCAATGAATAGAAGAACAAGAAGAAATACACCCTATGTAGAACAATGAACCCTATATAGAACAATGAACACTGAAAAAGCCCGGTGATACATGCTGATAAAATTGATGCAAATTCCAATAAAAATAAATAAATAAATCCTAGAAAAATCTAAAGGTAACGAGATAGCTCTGAGACATGAAGCATGCTCCTGGAATTATCTAGAGAGATGAAGAGATAACAACAAGTTGGTGATTGAGTTCAGAATTATCTAGAAAAAAAAGAGTTGGCACCGCTAGAATGTAGCATAACTTACTATAAATAGGTTGTATGTCATGTATGAAAAACAACTAAGAGACCCATTTCAACTATTGCTACTATCACCTCACGCCACTTGCCCAATTTCACCGAACTATTTAAAAATTCAACATGGTATCAGAGCCCGATTAGATCAATAACTGTGCATCAAACTAAGCTTCCGCATATTACTATACTATTCAACCATTACTAAGCCTCCAAAAAATGTCCTTATCTAATACCCACCAAATTCCAATACCAACCTTCTCAGACAAAGGCTACAACTATTGGACCATCAAAATGAAGACATATGTCATGTCTCAAGGCCTATGGGAGACCGTTGATAAAGGATACGATGTCCCAACGGTCACAACATTTTTGTCTAATACAGACAAAGAAAACTAGACAAAAGCATGTCCCAACGGACACAATGTCTTTGTCTAATACAGACAAAAAAAATTAGACAGAAGCATGGAGAAGGACAACTTGGCAATCTACATACTACAGTTGGCTGTGGCGGAGTCACTATTTCCAAGGTCTGGAGCTAAGACATCCAAAGAGCTTGGATATACTAAAGGAGGAGTATCGAGGGAGTGACAAGTGGGTGCAGCAACTACATGATGGGAGAACAATAAGAGAATCCTACAGAGAACTACTGCGACAGCAAGTCGACAATAGCAATGGCAAAAAATCCTGTGCATCATAGCAGGACGAAACACATCGCCATCAAATATTACTTCCTACGAGAAGCAATTAATAATGGAGTTCAAGCATATTGGAATGGAAGAGCAACTATCAAATAGAAAAAAGTTCGGAATCATCCGAATATGCATCAAGGGGGAGTGATAAAATTGATGCAAATTCCAATAAAAATAAATAAATAAATCCTAGAAAAATCTAAAGGTAACGAGATAGCTCTGAGAAATGAAGCATGCTCCTGGAATTATCTAGAGAGATGAAGAGATAACAACAAGTTGGTGATTGAGTTCAGAATTATCTAGAAAAAAAAGAGTTGGCACCGCTAGAATGTAGCATAACTTACTATAAATAGGTTGTACGTCATGTATGAAAAACAACTAAGAGACCCATTTCAACTATTGCTGCTATCCCTTCACTCCCTCACTAGTCACTCAATCCACATGACCCCACTAACCTTATTAATTTAAAAACATTCTTCTCCACATTACTAAACCACTTACTCCATTAACCACACGCCACCTCTCTTCTATTTTTTATTTTAAATACCATTACATGCATACAATAAGCACAACCATGTGTGTGAGTGTTTGCGAGAGAGAGATTACAAGTGATTTCTCATATCAAAATCCCATAGCATGCAGTAACATTACTGCAGCAAAGACTATTGAGGGCTTTCTTTATTATTGAATCATGCTTTACTGAATACATATTTTAGAAAAACAAACCAAGAATCACTAAGAATTAACAACAAACCCCCAAATCTTTCATCTGTTTCCCTTATTGCTGTGAAAGTTTTTCTTCAAGAAACAGAAGCAGATGTAGAATGAAGTTGACCAAACATACCAGCAGACATAAAAAAAAAAAAAGAAAAAAAATGAGTGATTCTACAGTGCCAAATTGAATCGCCTTTGCCCTTTCTTGAAGGACCAGATCTGATGCTACCGGATTCGAGATCTATAAGCACGGCGAAAGGGACGAATCTCCCACCGCTTGCCTTGTTGTAATAGTCCGATGGAGTCGATGTCGTGCTCGGCACACACAACCTCCCAGAACTTGGATCCAATCTACCGCAGTAGTTCATATTTCCTCTCCTTTTTTATTCGTAGAGATAGCCAGAAAAAGGGACCAAGAGAGAGAGGATAAAGGGCTTCCTTATTACAAGCCGACGCCGACGCCGACGCCAGCCGCCGGAAATTTGTGGTGCTTTTGGGTTGGAGGAAACAGGGTAAGTTGGAGAGAATAAGGGTTAGGGATGAGGTGGGGTATCCTAAGCTTTCCGTTAGTTTTATGGATGGAATTTCAATAAAAATAATCAATGGAACAAAAACTGAAATGAATTGGACCAAAACTGAAAACTTCAAAAGTGCATATTTCCCTTTAATGGGGGATAATTTCAGATTTAGTCCCGTAAAAATTTTTCAAAAAAAGTTCCAAAACTGGCAAATTTAGTCCATAGGAATTTTTCATTAAAATCTGTTAATAGTTGATGAAATATTCTGAATCATTAACAAGACCAAAATAGACTATATCTATTTTGAAAGACAAAAAATAATATAACTCTGGTAGTTTATAATAATATAAGTTAATTTGGGATGAAAATTTTTGAAAACTGCTAGTTATGAGACCAGTGTATTCCTACGAGACTATAATTAAACTGAAGGAATTCTTATGGAACCAAATGTGATATTTTCCCCTTTAATTAGATGATAGACGTGCTCAACTAAAATTCCATTCATGTACAAGACGAGTGGTTGGTACAAAAAAGCAAGGCGGATATCTCAAAGAATAATCAAAATATCTGCATTCCCTTTTTCGTACAAATGACTTGTAAATAACTTGTATTACAACAAAACATCGTAACTGCAGTGAGAGGACTGTGTTTTTTTTTTCTTTTTTTTTTTCTGCTCGGAAAAATGTCGAGCATATGTTGTGCACATTTTTCTGGTTTAATCTTCCGAAAGAGCAAAGAGAGCAGAACTGGTGGGACCTCATTTTTTCAGTTTAATGGGACAAAATCAGTTGAAACCATGCAACTTAGATCACACAGTTTATTGGACAAAGGACCCATTCCCACATTAGGTACATATCGGACTGATCTTCTTCTAAATGTAAATGCATAAAGATGTAAAATCTAAATTTTATTCATTTAAATCTAAATTTTATTCATTTCTGCCAACTTTCTTGATTTTGTTATTTGTTTTGTTGGTGAAAAGGTGAAGTACATATCTTCAGCTCTTTAAATCCTTCAGATGCCAGATTTAGAGTTTAAAATATAAACCGATCAGTATCTTTTTACTTTATTTGAAAAGATCCCAAAATAGTTAAGACATTCATTTTTGTCTCAAAACTTTCGATTTTGCTCCGATTTCATCCCAAAACAATTTTTTTTTGTCAATTTCGTCTCATAATTTTGTAAAAGTACCGGTTCAGTTTCTCCAATGGAATTAGAAAAAATAATCATTTTTAAGTAAAAAGGTTAATTTTTTTGAGGATTTAAAAGTTATAGGACTATTTTGGAGAAATTAAGTTTTTTAAAACTATTCTGAATAAAGTAAATTTGTATGGTAAGATTTAGATTTTAAACTCCCAGATTTAATTTTAATCAAATTTAGTTGTCTATTTTTTCAGCTTCAAAACATGGAAAAATTAAAGCCATTGCCTCTCCAACAGTTTCCTCCCCAAAGAGGGAAACGGACCCAAAGAAAAGGATAGTTGTAACAGGAATGGGTCTTGTTATTGTTGGGCTTATCCCAATATTATTTGACCCAAGAAAATAATAATGGAAGCCCATATATTATTATAATTAAAAACAAGCCCAAGAACCCAATTTGGGTTGATTAATAAGCTGCTTCAACGTGAGAAGAGAGGGAGCAGAAGCAAGAAATATACAGAATAGAGGGGAAGAAAACAGGGGAGGAGGGAAGAGGTTTCGGGAGAAGCTAATCGATTTGGAGGTCCGTTTCTTCACCGTTTCACTTCAAATTTCAAGGAGGAGTTCGTGGCGACATTCTCTACACATTGATCGGAGTGAATTTCGTAGAAACATCTCCAAGGGGTGCAAATGAGAATTGGGTGACACGTACTCTATTTGTGCTATTTTATTCTCTTTTCTTCCATTGTTGTCTTGCATTCCAAGAGGGATTCTCTTGAGGCTATTTTGGTGATTATGTTGTATTCCCTTACATGTGATAGGGAGTTGTATTCCCCTACTTGTGATAAGGATGGTGTTCCCCTACCTGTGATAGGGAGTTGTATTCCCCTACTGAGAGAGATTGTATTCCTCTACCTTGATAGAGATGGTATTCCCCTACTTGTGATAGGGAGATTGAACTGTGTACTTTTGTGCATTAGTGAACGAGAGGTCCCGTGGTTTTTACCCTCAGGTTGAAGGGGTTTTACACGTTAAAATTTCTGGTGTTGATTCTGTGTATATTTTTCCTGTATATTTAATTGGTTTGTGATTTCTGTAATATTTGAGTGGAAGGATTTGTGCATTGATATAATTTGGGATTTATTGGGTTGATATATATCATTGCCTGTATTGTCTATCCTAATTTTGGATAGGAACCCCATTCCACAACAGTTTCGGTGTTTGGAAGTGATATCGATACGTACTACAACAAATTGTTGGATGGAGTTAGTGGAATCGCCCCGATCGACAGATTTGATGCATCAGAGTTCTCTGTTAGGTTTGCCGGACAGATTCGTGGTTTCTCTTCGGAGGGATACATTGATGGCAAGAATGAACGTCGTCACGACTGCTGGAGATACTGTTTGGTTGCTGGTAAAAGAGCCCATGATGATGCCAACCTTGGAAAACAAGTTCTTGAAAATGTGAGTTTTTATTTTATGTAAGTTGATATCACATTTTCTCCAAGGGATTATTGGTGTGAAATGTTACTAACTTATTAGAAATTAAAGGAATAAATTTGGTCCCATAACTTTCCTCATGGTCCTTTTTAGTCCCAAAAAATACAAGTTTGCCAAATTTGTCCCACCGGTGAAGAAATAGGGCCAAATAAGTCCTATTTTCGCCGAAAAATGGTGATATCGCCGGAAAATGGCACGTGATTGTCACGTGATGGCCAGAATTTTCCAGCGATGTCACCGCTTTCCGGAGAAAATAGGACTTATTTGGCCCTATTTCTTCACTGATGGGATTAATTTGGCAAATTTATTTTTTGGGACTAAAAAGGACCATGAAAAAAGTTATGGGACCAAATCGATATTTATCCGAAATTAAAGCCTTCCTTAATTTCTAGTGGATTGTCAAATTTGGTTTAACATGCACAGTTATGGATTTCTACTAACAAATCAATTAATCGAAATATCTTGTCTCAAATAACCGAAATATCTTGTCCCAAATAATTTAATTATGTGCATGAAAGAGTTAGTTGAAATATGGATGATATTAATGTGTGAATAAGAAAAATATATACTCCCTTCGTCTCGCTCAAAGGTTGTTTTTGCTTTTTGGCACGTGGATTAAATAGTATTATTATTTAATGTGTAGTGGGTAGTTGTATTAGTGGGAGTGTGGACCCCATATTTTAATTGTATTAGTGAGTGTGTGTGGGTCTCACGTGGGTAAAAAAGGAAGGAAAATATTTGAGTGAGACGCCCAAAATAGCAAAAAAGAACTCTTTGGGTGGGACGGAGGGAGTATATTTTTTCAAAGGATTTGGGCGCACGGTGTGTTGAGTTTATCAGCCCAGCAGAGTCGGGTCCACTCAATCCAATAGCATGATATTGTTCGCTTTGGGCCGTCTATAAGCTTGCACGGTTTCGTCATCCCTACTTCTAACCGATGTGGGACAAACAAAGTCCCATGACTAGATATTAGTTTTAGACGCATAGCGTGATATTGTCCGTTTTGGGCCGCCCACAGGCCCGCACGGTTTTGCTCCCTGGGTTCACACCCAAAAAACTTTATGCTAGGGAGAGTCTTGTCCGCACTTATAAACTCATGGTCATCCCTACTTCTAACCGATGTGAGACTTTAGTTAACAACCAACCAACACAGTGCGCCCGGGGGCATACAAGTGGATTTTTTCCATTCTTAATTACTGGTTATCAATTTTCATTAAAAATGTTAGAACTATTTTTCATCTATCCTACAAAGTGTACGTGAAATAGTTTAGTCGGAGGTTATCACTTTTTATCAATAATATTATACCTTCTTATTCATCTCACCAAACTCAAGCCTTATGACGAGCTCAAACAAACTTTTGCCGATTTACAGAATGTCAAAACGACTTCTAAAAGAACAATTCTTAAGATAATTTATGTATTTTTGGCAGATGGACAAGACAAGAATAGTAGTATTGGTGGGATCATGCATGGGAGCCATGACAGTATTCAACAACGCAGCAGAAATGTTATTTCAAAAGGAACACAAAAGGATAACTCCATTTTACAAACCTTATATACAAATGAACATGGGGTCTTCATTGTTGGCTATAGATATGGGATTCATGGGGCCTACGTACGCCATTTCCAGTGCTTGTGCCACTTCAAATCACAACTTCATCGCAGCTGCGAATCATATCAGACGAGGCGAAGCAGATGTTATGGTAGCCGGAGGTAGATGCTTCCATAACTCCACTAGGACTTGCCGGTTACATAGCATGCAGAGCCTTGTCTCAAAGAAGCGACGAACCACACAATGCATCAAGGCCATTGGACAAAAACCGTAATGGATTCGTCTTAGGTGAAGGTTCTGGTGTTCTGGTACGTGAGATTTAAACTAGATTATACTTTAAAGAATACTCCCTCCGTCCCCTTTAAAGAGGGTCTTTTTTCCATTTTGGACGTCCTACCCAAAGAGTCCCTTTTCCTTTTTTACACATATGGGACCCACACACACCCACTAATACAATTAAATATGGGACTCACACTCTCACTAATATAACTACCCATTACACATTAAATAATAATGCTCCTTAATGAACGTGCCAAAAAACAAAAGACCCTCTTAACGAGGGACGGAGGGAGTATAGAGAAAGTCATTTTAGAGAAAATATCAAAAATCAAAATTCGTCCTTTACCAATTCCAATTTTAATTTTTTTTTTTTTGAATTCTCAATTTTGGTTCTTTAAATTTTTGTTCGATTTTGGTTCCTTTAGTCCATATTTAGTCATGAGTTAATATTAAGTGCACCTTTGTGCACCCATGTGTGTATAACATTTTATTCTATTTTGTATACGTGGTTCTTAATAATTATAACTTTTTTTACACTAAGTTTTTTATTAAAAACTAGCATTTATATGTGTATAATTTTTTATTCAATAGTGTATACTACATTTTTTATAATTATTGTATATTTTTTTACACTCAATTTTTCATTAAAAAAACTAACAATTAAATTGTATACATTTTTGTTCATAATTGTATATGTTTTTGTTTATATTTATATATATATTTGAAAGTGGGTGCACCCGAGTGTACATTATAATTAGTCTTTAGTCCTTTATCAAAATTAGTTCAATTTTTTGGTCCAAATTTAAACCTTTATGTGAGAATTTGTCCAATTTTGATCCAAAATTTGGACAAAAAAGGACCACAATTGAAAAGCAAATAAAAAAGGACTAAAATTGAAATCAAAATTTGATATTTTCCCTTCATTTTATAATGTGTGATTAATTAGTTAGGATGACATTTATACAGATCCTGGAAAGCTTGGAGCATGCAATGAAAAGAGGAGCCAAGATTTATGCAGAGTACTTGGGTGGTGCTGTTACTTGTGATGCGTACAACATGACTGATCCTCGTCCCGATGGGCTTTCCGTTTCGTTGTGCATAACCAAGAGTTTGGAGTATGCAGGAGTTGCACCTGAAGAAGTTAATTATGTTAATGCTCGTGCAACATCAACTCCTGTTGGAGATATGGCTGAATTGAATGCCATTAAGAAAGTCTTCAAAGACACCTCCAACTTGAAGATGATTGCCACCAAGGTAAAACAATTCTTCTTTTAGTTTACTGTATTAGAATATGAGTTAGTGTAGTGTACAACAGTCAGAATTTATTTGAATTACATGAAAACGTAAGAAAGCTCTAAAGATTACTAAACCTAAGGGGATAGCACTCAAAAAGCTAAACCGAGTTTGCCTACTGATGAAGGTTTGAGGTGACTTTAGGGTAAAATTCTATAAGGTCTCAAGTTTAAAATTCATGGGTGCAATCAATAACTGTGGAATCAATTCATACAGAAGCTCTGGCTTAAAATGGAGGTCCCGCTAACGGACGGTAGGTTATGTCCACCCCTGAATTAGTCAGTCTATATATCGAATATCAGTGCATTAAAAAAATACTCAGAAAGATATAAATGTGAAAATACAATAAAGTCTTGAGAATTAACATTAAACTCTAAAAGAGTAATGAAGAATTAGGTAGTTTTAATTCTCAACATGTCTTAATCCTTGGAATAGTCAATGATTGGACATGGACTTGGAGCAGCTGGTGGACTGGAAGTAATAGCAACCATTAAAGCAATCAACACTGGCTGGTTAGTGGTTACATCCAACAATCAACCAATACGTATATACGTTAATCACCACTAATGAATTTCAAAATGCATACGCCATGTATGTTCAAATTAACTAATTAATTTAAGCTCTATCTTATGTGAAGGATTTGGAGGCTCAGCTCACAATTGATACTGTCCCCAACATAAAGAAAAAACACGAAGTAAAAGTCGGTATGTGAACTATCTTACTTGTTCTTGTATTGCCAACATCTCAAGTCCACTTGCTCGTATAATATATCAGTGCTTCTCATCTCATTTGTTACAGCCATATCCAGCTCATTTGGCATGGGAGGGGTTAATTCAGTTGTCGTCTTTGCACCGTTCAACCCCTACAAGTGTCGGAACTTTCTCTAATTGTTCCTATGCAGGCACTGCACTGCTCTTTCCATGTACGATATATGTAGATTGATCAACAGAAATTCAAGAAATATTTAACACCAACTTCATTCCAATTGCCAATCATCAATCTTATATGTACGTGCATGAGAGCACATTCTAGCTTTATGATAAAAGTTATTCTATTTAGTACATTGTGTACAATGACGGAGCCAGGAATTCCATTTAGACCCCAATTACTCAGTAATGTAATATTCCCTCATCTGATAAAAGTTTTTACCATTGTTTATGCACATATATGAATTAAGAAAAGTGATATCTTTATAAATAAAGTGCATTAAAATATTAGTTGTGTTGACCTTACCACTATTTAAAAAAAAAAATTGTTTGACAACTAAAGTGGAGAATGTGAAAACTTTTGTAGGTAAGTAAATTAAAGCAATCAACACTGGATGGTTACATCCAACTATCAACCAATACGTACGTAAATTAATGATCCCACTAGCTAGTATGTATGTATGTGTATTTTATGCAGTATCATAGATATGTGTGTGCTAATTTTAGTCTATCTTTAATGTTAGGATTTGGAGTCTGAGGTAACCATCGACACCGGAATTTAAAGAATATACACCAAGTAAATGTTGGTATGTCACAAAAGAGCTAAACATGTTTATTTCCTCTTGATTAATATGAGTTAAAAATTAAGAGACATAACTATCAGAAAAGTATAGAAGACAATTCTTATGTGTTCTCTGTTAGGCCATTTTGTTGAGGGGTGCATGCTAAAAAAACTGTAAGATGGGATACCAGATTCAACAAGGCTGATAAAAAGGTCAAGAGTTCAAATCCAACCATCTTAAGAATAAACAAATAAATAAAAGAAATACACGATCAAGGCCTGGTGCTGGTGCGCTTGCGCGTGAGGACAAAAAACTCCACATGCAAGGCCTGGCCTTTACCACTTTGTCTGTCAACACATTGACAGTAGACAAGCCAACCATGCATAAGAGCAAAAATTGGTATCAGTGAGAGATGAGAGTAATGTAGACTGAGTTAATCCTATTTGTGCCATTTCACTAATTCTGGAGACAACCATGACTTCTTCTCTCGATTTAACTGAATTTACTGAAGGATTCAATCTCTGCCATATTCATTAGTGTATCAGCATATGTAACAAGGGATGTAAGAGAGTAATTGTTAACCAATATATAACCATATGTTGTACAAAGCTATGCCAGGATGTTTACATGCATCAAAAATTCAAAATCCAAAACCTCTGGTTAGCTAATGCAGGGGTTCTGACTGATTTTGGTTTAATAGTCTAGATTCATTTGGAATATTGCTTAAAATACTTGACTTCGAAACAATTCATGATGTCAGTAAAATCAAATCTTGAAATTTAATATTTCTCATGACTGGTGCCTCATTTTCTGCAGCCATATCCAACTCATTTGGCTTTGGGGGCCATAATTCTGTCGTTGTCTTTGCACCATTCGAGCAAAAAAACGCAACAAGAACAAATGTAAAAGGCTTCTTCGATCCGTAGCTCCAACGACAAAGGCAAATGCATTTGATAGGTAGAATTCAATTCTTGCAATATAATGCCTAATTATATGCACATCCGTCTATGTTATTGGTCTACACTACATTCAAAGGAATTCTAATGTTTTGTATACGATCTTATTAAAAAAAGTTTTATGAATTGTTAACCAGCAATTAATGGCTAGAAAATGTTCATAAGCTCACAAATGAGTTGACTTTGTAATGTTTTGTTTCAAAGTTTTTTTTTTTTTTGTATAAAAATTGGTTGATTTAATCAGCTATCTGAAATCTTTAAAAAATCTAATTGGAAAGATAAATCTAAAATGTATACATCTTTCTCAGCTGTATTGAAGATAGTTCAGTCTGAAAAATGCGTACATCTTCCTTAAACTTTGCATATCAAACATCTGAAATAGAAAATTCTTTAAAGATTTGTATGTTCATGTTCTGTAGGTGGTCAATAGCATCATTACGGACAAAGTTAACGCATGTAAAATCCATTAAAAAAAACAAATTAATTCCATAACATATTACTATATAATTTCAAGTAGGACATAGTTAATGAAATTTGAAGTAAACAAAATTTTTATTTCAAACATATCTTATATAGTTATATTCTTTATATAATAGTTCTAATAATGTAGATAAACAACAATTGTAGTATATATATCACACAACACTGGCAAAATACAGATAATTAGCTTCTCATACATCACACCCCCCAAACCCAAAAAGCACAAAAGAAAATGGAACTTTAATTTCATGGTAGAGTTGAATAAAGTGTAATAGTTCTATCTGCATAAAACTTTCATGGTGTCGTCATTACCTGGAAAAACTGCTCTGTGTAATTATTACCAATGTAGAGGCCAACCAACCAGCTGCACTCAATCAATTACTGTATCGGTGACGAACGATGTGAACAATATTATTTCTCAAGAGCCAGTTCTTTTGAGTTCATAATGTTCATTCCATTTCTTCCATATGTTCACTTTCAAGCTGAAAAATAAAGACATCATAATGTCATAGATTAGATACAAAAAACCTAAGTTGACGCATATAACAAACTTTGATAATGCCTTCTATTGTCATTGCTGCATCTGCATGGACATGGAGAGAGGCTAATCTACATGTCCATGTAACAATAACAATGGAGAGAAGGCCAATCCACATGTCCATGTGGCAATGGCAATGGAGAGAGGCTAATCTACTTTAATTCTAACTTTTATGGTTGCATTAATAGGACTGCTGAGAGTTGATGGAGGGATTTCCAACGGTACCATCCGAGAATGGATTACAAATCTAAACCACTCTAAAATGTGATGAAAAAAGGACATTCATGGATTTCAAGAATGAAGTTAACCAAACAACTGTAGTATTATAGCAATTAAAATAATGAAAATATATGATGAAAATATAAAAGACAGTAGTTTACAGCACCTGTCTAGCCCTCTGAAATTTCCAAATGAGGAATGTGTGCAATCTTGTGCCAGTCCTCACCATTTGGCTTCTGACATCGCCTTTGAAGTTGTGGGCATTCCCTAATCTCTAGCCATTCGAGATGTTTGAATATGGGCGATGGAAGTGACGGAATTGCAGGGCATTTCTGAATTTCCAGCTGTGTGAGTGACTGAAGATCAGCCAACCAGTCCGGCAAAGAAGTTAATTTCTCTAGTGTACCAAGTCTTAGATATTGAAGTGAGGGCAACTGCTGTAGGGCTAGAGGCAGAGATACTATTTCATCAGTAGAACAAAGTTTGAGGCGTTTAAGGAGATGGAGGTGTCTAATCTCATCTATCACATCAACCAACCCACTGCAATTGTATACACTTAGTTGCTCGAGAGCAATGAGGTGCCTTAACCATCCCTCTGGAAAACAACTCTCTATCTTGCACTTTAATAAACTCAACTTCGCAAGGCCGTTGAGGCCTTGAAACCATTTTTCAGGCAAACGGTGATTGAGTAGATGCCAGACACTCAATTTCTTCAGATTACAGAGGCCTTCCAGTGCATCTTCCAGCATAACATTTTTCCATGTAGCATCATCAATTTTCTCAAAGTCCAAAAACAGTTTTGAAAGATTTGTAAGCTTTTGAAAAGAGAATGAGGGCGGAATCATGTGTTGGCAAGTCACTTCTTTCAGATTTGGGAAACTTTCTCCCACTTCCTTCTCCTTTAACAAGCCTTTCAGATTGTGTAATCCTTTCAAATCTAGCTCCTCCAACAATGGAAACTTTGTCCCAGTGTCATCCTCATCCAAAACATACTCCAGCATATCAAGATTGCTCAAACACAAGGTCTTGAGAAGAGGAAGATCTCCAAGTGGTGGAAGATGCCTGCAATTTCGGCAGTTATCTAAAGATATCATGGTTAAATTTTTCATCTTTGTAATCCAAAGAGCAAGTTTGTGGCCATGGAAACCACGTATCTCCATAGTTGCCAAGTTCAAGTGTGGCTCCAGAGCTTCGAGCACCTTCTCATCATTTGACAAATCGAAGGATTTGCGATCAACTCCCCAATGTAAGACCAAATCATGAAGGCCTGGCTTTCCAACAAGATTTGCTTTCTTTGCATTCATATGGTTTTGGACGCTCTCCAAATGCTTGATTTGTAGTCTGCCTCCGAGATTCAAGTGTTCCAATTCATCAAGTTTATGGCCATTCTTATCTTCTACTATGAACAAACTCAATGTCTTTAGAGAAGTCAATTCTCCAATTCTACGGGGCATATGACTCAATGAGTCACATCCTTTTAAAAAAATATGACGAAGATTAGTCATGTTTATGATATTTTTAGGCAAACTCTTGAGATTGCTACAATGATTCAAAACTAAAATCTGTAAATTGTGAAGGCAATGAAATGTAGAAGGAAGAGTAGGAATATAAAATGAATATTCCAAGTCTAAACACCTTAAATGTTTTAACTTGCCTAATGCACTAGGCAACTCTTTCACCCCATCAACAAGACACAGCCTTAGAATTCTCAAACGATCATATTTCAAAATCAATGGACAAAATTCAACTGAATTTGTGAAGTGTTCAACAGAAATTGTGGATACTTTAACTGGAATTCTTGAATTAGACAAAAAAGAATCTGACCACAAACTTAATTGGCGTATTCTGTTGTCTGATGAAAATCTGTTGCTACTCTCTGTTTCTGCCCTCGGAATTTTGTTCTCCATGATGGATTGAGCAAGGTCATGAACAAGATCATGCATTTTAAAAGTCGTTCTTCTTCCACTTGGATTAACTTCTTGGAAGAAGGATCTCAAAGTTAACTCATTCCATATTTGATCTCCGACGTCCTCCACTTCCCGTGTTCCGTTTGTTGATATGCATCCATGAGACATCCAATGAAAGATCAATTGTGTCTTCTCAAACTCATAATCCTTGGGAAAAACTGCACAATATACAAAACACTGTTTCAATAAAAAAGGGAGATGACGATAACTCAACCTCAAGACCGGGAGGATTGAATTTTCTTCCTCCGGAAGATTCCACATGCTACTTTCTTCAACATGGATCCATTCTTTTTCGTCTCTCTTAAACCGTAAGAGACCTCCAAGAGCCTTAGCCGCCAAAGGAACACCAGCACATTTTTTCACAATTCGCCTTCCGATGGCTTCCAAGTTACCACGGTGTTGCACATCCTCCTGCCCAAAAGCCCGTAGCTTAAACAAGAGCCAGCAGTGCTCTTCCAACAATTCAGCCAAACAATAAGTCGGAAGTGTTCCCATGATATCCGCAACCTTTTTCACACGTGTGGTGACGACAATGGAAGCCCCCACAGAGCCACAAGCCAGAGTACTTTTCAATCTAAACCAATCTTCTTGATTCTCATTCCACACATCATCCAAAATCAACAAGCACTTTTTCTCACTCAGCTCTTCACGGAGGCGGCGCTGCAGAGAATCCAAATTCTCCAATTTTGATTGCTTTCCGGTGACGGATTCAATCAATGCCCTAATTATAGCAATCAAATCAAAATGATCAGAAACACAAACCCACAATTTTTTGTCAAAATGTTGATTTATCCGGTCATCGTTGTAGATTAACTGGGCAAGCGTCGTCTTCCCCATTCCTCCCATACCAATAATGGGCAAAACAGAGAGTTTTTGGTCAGAAACTTGGTTCACCAACAAATCCACAATCCTAACCCGATCATCGTCCCTGCCGTACACGTGATCCGGCTCATTCACAACGGATCCGGTTGCCCGTCTCCAGTCGATCTGGTTCGACTGCTGCACGACAATCTCCTGGAAGTGAAACTTATGGCGAACCTCTGCAATGGCGTCCAGTTTCTCAACTGCTTCTTTCATCCTTCTTCCGATGTTGTATCTGAACAAAACCTTCTTCAAGTTAAAATTGGAGCCTCTGCGGTTGAATTTAGCGAGCTCCGTCTGACACTCATCCAGTATATCTTCAATCTCGAAGGCCATTCCGTTGAGCTCGCCCAGCCAATTCTGAACCGCCTTGCTGTGAAATTGTTTGTCTTCGGCATCCTCCAACACTTTCTGGATAGTGATGAGAGATTTGGAAAGCTTCTTCATCTCCTTATCGACACCAATAATCAACCCGACCTCTCTCTGGATTAGAGAGGTTAAGTTGTCAATCAGAACTTGAAAAAATGCCTCGGCCATATCTGGAAATGATGGAACGATTACAAAGAGGAATTTAGAAGTGAAATGATCAAATGATGAGTGTGTGAAGGAATTAGATAATGGTGGTGAATTAGGGGTTGAAGGTGTGGGAAGTTGCTTGGTGATCCGACCTAGTAATACTTTCGTCGTTCAAAGGAAGTGGCATATCATCTGCAAGTGGCTGTGCAATTTGCTTTGCCAAAGAGACAGGACAAAAGAGGCTGCCATATATGCAGGATTATTTTATGAGAGCAAATAGTTAAGTATCACATTTTATTCCCTGGAGTGTGACTCTGAGTATCAATTTTGATCTTAGTTTCGGTATTTTTTTTTCAATATTAATTCTTTTTAACGGACATAAAAAAAATTGTCGGAATTTTTTGTTCTATTTTACTTTTTATTTTTTATTAATCCTATTATAGAGAAGTCTCTTGTGAATTCATGCAAAATTATTCTTTAACATGTAAAAAAATAAAATTATTCGGATAAACAATTACTTTTTAAAATAAAAAATATTAATGATTTTACATAATGTAAAAAATCATTGATTTGGAGAGTATTATTTTCATATTAAGAAAACTAACAACTCAGAAAATTTTCATGTTTTAAAAAAATAATTGGTAAATCAAGACGTCAGAAGATTAAAAAAGTAACGATTTATTTCTATTCTCTAAAGAGAGAGTAATTTTTTATTAAAAGTAACTACTTATTTTTATTTATTAATCATACAAAATATTTATAGAATAATTAATTCAATCTAAAAAGTCATAACTTCTTCCCCCCACAAACTTTTACAATTGATAGTAAGTACAAATTTACAAGAAAATCCCAAAAGATAGTACGATTACAGCACCTCTGTATCAATATCCAAGTTGGGAATATGGGCAATATTGTGCCAATCCTCGCCATTTCCTTTGGTGCATCGCCTTTGAATTTCCGGTCATCCACAAATCTGAAGCCACTCCAGATTAGCCAATACAGCTAACGGGAGTGACGGAACCGCCGTGCAATATTCAACATCCAAGCGTCGGAGAGAGTGAAGATCAGCCAACCATTCCGGCAAACAAGTCAGCTGCGTTAGACAGGACAACGTTAATGAGTGGAGTGAGGGGACATGTTGCAAGCCCTGTGGTAGTGATACCATTTCACTGATAAGTTTGAGCTGGAGGCGTTTTAGGAGACGGAGGTGTCCGATGTCCTCCGCCACGTCTCCCAGCTCGTTGCAGCCGCACATAGTTAGCTCCTCCAGAGCTGTGAGGTGCTGCATCCACCCCACTGGAAAGCAGCTTCGTATGTTGCAGTACAATAGTTCTAGCTTTGTAAGAGAATGTAGGCCTTGAAACCATTTTTATGGCAAACGGTGAATTTCTGCGTACCAGAATGTCAGGTTCTTGACACAACAAAGGCCTTGAAGTGCGTTTTCTTGGAGATGAATCGGTGTTTTTGTTGTTGGATCATGTACGTAGCCGAAACCCAGCTCAAGAGACGAAAGATTTTCAAGCTTGAAAGAGAAGGTCGGAGAATTATCCATGTCAATGCAACTCACTTCTTTCAGATTTAGGAACATTTCTCCTACTTCCACCACCTCTAGACAGGGTAAGCCTTTCAATTTTAGCATCTCCAAAGATGGAACATAATATTTTTCCTCCTCCACAATATGCTCCAACACATCAAGATTATCCAGCTGCAAGGATTTCAGCTGAGGAAACTCTTTGAGTGGTGGAAGATGTCTGCAATCTTCTACAACCAAACTGCTTATATTGTGCAAATTTTTCATCAAAGGGGCGAATTCGAGGCCTTTGAAACCACGTATTTCCAAAGTTGCCAGATTTACGTGAGGTTCCAGAGCATCGAGTACCTTCTCGTCCTCCGACATATCAAGAGGGGCGTGATTATCATCCCATTGTAAGACCAAATCACGAAGGTTTGGTTTCCCGACAAGATTTGCTTTATTTGCATTAATATGATCAGTGACGTTCTCCAAATGCTTGATTTCAAGTCTGCCTCCGAGATTCAAGTGTTCTAGTTCATCAAGTTGATGGCCTTTTTTCTTGTCTACTATGAACAAACTCAATGTCTTTAGACTAGTTAGTTGCCCGATTCCACGAGGCGTATGACACAACGAACTACAACCTTCTATCAGAACATGACGGAGATTAATCATGCGTCGCATCTTCTTGGGCAAACTCTTTAGATTTTGAAAATCATTCAATATTAAAATTTGCAAATTGTGAAGGCGGCAAATTGTACGAGGAAGAGTACGAACAGAGAAACCTGACAAGTTTAAACTTCGTAAATGTTTCAACTTGGCTATTCCTCTAGGCAACTCTTTCATGCCTTCCCAATTGAGCTTCAGAATCCTCAAACGCCTGTAGTTCATAATGGTGGTTGGGTTGTCCAATTTCACAGCAATACTGGAAGAACCAATTTGATAATCGTATCCACAGCAATGTATCTGGCGTATTCTGCTATTCGAAGCATTTGTGCTGCTGCTCTCCGTTTCTTCCCTTGGAATCTTGTTCTCCATGATGGATTGAGCTAGATCATGAAAGCAATCTTGCATTTTAAAAGTGGTTTCTCTTCCACTTGTATCAACTTCTTGGAAGAAAGATCTCAAAGCTAACTCATTCCATATTTGATCACCAACATCCTCCACTTCCCCTGTTCCATTTGGTATGCATCCATGAGCCATCCAATGAAAGATCAGTTGGGTCTTTTCTCAAACTCATAGTTCTTTGGAAAAACAGCACAATATGCAAAACACCGTTTTAGTACAACAGGGAGAAGAAAGAAGTGTCCATGTGGTTGGGACAGTATTTTATTAGCACTGCTTATTTGTAATTTACCTGCTGCCATATGCTGCTGCTCCTCTGCTTTCTTTTTTTTTTTTTTTTTTTTTTACCATAGGTATATGTGAAGTAGTTTTATAGCTGTTTCTATTCCACCACTGCTTGGATCTTAATTTTTCAGCACTCTCTCGTATATGCTCCTCGTCATGAGGGTAGCTCCACAACTTGTTAATAAACTGCATTCTCCTATGTTTTCCATCCTATGCTACTTCCCATTTTATGTACAATGCTTCCCTCTCTTCTTTTGTCATACGCGTGCTCATCCTCTCTCTCTCACGCTTCAATGCTTTGATACTGAACAAATCACAGATTATGAAAGATGTCAGATATCTGAAGTTATGGTTATAGATGAGGAGTTGATAGTGATATAGCTGTTTCATTTCCCACATGAGCTGGGCTAGCGTTTCCAACTCACTTAAGTGTTGTTGCAACCATGTTAAACGTCTGAGCATATCTGATCAGAAGGTTCCCCCGTAGATAAAATTGGGTCTTGTGAATAATTGAAACATGGCAAAAGTCCCATAATTCGATGATCTGCTGTCTTTGCTCTTTAAAAGCCAGGTGCCATGAAGCTGTGACTTTTCTGGTTGTTCAGGAGCATTCTCATTTCAGCTTTTTGTGGTGATGTTTTCGTTTTCATCTTTTTGCTGCTGCCCTCGTGAAAGAGTAACTTAAAAGATGTTGGCAAAATACTCAAATTAAATAGTAACTTCATCTTTAAAAAAAATATTATTATAAAGAGTAACCTAATTAATAAGAAAGAGTAACCTAATTAATATGAAAGAGTAACCTAAAAAAATATTGACAAAATATTCAAATTAAATAGCAAATTAATTTTTTTTTTAAATTATAAAGAGTAACCTAAGTAAAAAGAAAGAGTAATTCAATTAATATGAAAGGGTAACTTAAAAGATGTTGACCAAATACTCAAATCAAATAGTAACTTAATCTTTTCAAAAAAAAATATATTATTATGAAAAGTAACTCAATTAATAAGAAATAGTAACCTAATGAATATGAAAAAGTAATCTAAAAGATGTTGATCAAATATAACATTATACATTTCACATGAAAAAAAAATTAATATAGAATATCACTCTACAGAAGTAATTAGATTACTTTTTTATATTAATTAGATTACTCTATAAAAATAATTAGATTACTTTTTATTTATTATAATATTTAATTTTCATTAACAAACCATTAGAAATTCCATGATAACAGAATAAAAATACAATATGAACAAAGACATTTATTATATTATTTAGTCATGATAACATCTCCTGCAAGTATAAATGTTCATCTTCACTGAAAGAATTTACCTCAAGTTAGTACAGCATCATAATTTTCTAATGACAAATTATTAATAAGATCCGGAGACTATTTTACAAATTTTCATCATTGAGCACTCAACCATAATTTGATATTAAGTAATCAAGATCATTTGTTACAAATTGATTCCTACACAGAAATCCCAACAAATGAATACTACTTAATCTTAATCAAACCAAACACAAATATAAAATAAACTAATTTAAAATAATAACTACAATAATATGATAACTAATTTATTTCAAGAACATTAATCATTCAAATTAATCATACAATTATATCAGTTGTCTTCAAGAATCCGTATTCAAAAGCTGGTGGCAGCTTTCATGGCGGGCCAATCCTGGTTTACAACCTGGGTTGGATCGGGGCGGATCCAAGCTTATGACGGACAACAGGCCATCATAAAACGTAAAAATGAAGGCATACCTGAAAGGAGAAAGAGTGGCTGCCAACGGTAAATCGGAAAAATAAAATTAAAGTAAAAAAAATTGATTGCGATCCCAGGGAGAGGAATCTTTCAAGCGTTGATTAGTAGATAATTAGAAATCCCCAAAAAGTCGGTGGGTAAGAGAAAGAAGATGCACCGCCGCAGATGGATGTTGCACTAATGAACGGCGAGGGGAGGAGGTGAGAGAAACTTACGCTGTGAGAAAGAGGAAAGAAACAACTAAGAATTGTATAATCATGAACCTCAAATTATTCATCAACAACCAAGAAACAACTTCCTGGATCACTTCAAATTGGGGTCTTTGAAGACAAGGTAAGTGGAGGGGTGGTGCGGGGTGGCATCGAATAGGGTGTCGCCGGAGGAACGACGGCTGACGGTGAAGCCGAAATGGGTGGTGTTGTGGTGGGTAAAGATGAGGTCTGAGCTGCGGTGGGAGAGCTGCTGCGCAGCGCGGCGGCGGCAGTGGAGGTGGTCCTCTTCCCGGCAACGTTGACGGGGACGAACGTCGGTTAGGTGTTCCAGAGCGGAGGAGCGTCCCCGGCGAGAGCGATAGACAAAACATCGAGGATAACGAGGGCGGTTTGAGGCAATAATGTTCCCGTGATAAAGATGACCCGAAATTTATTAAAATCCTACCCAATTTTATTAAAAGGTCCGATTGTACCACTTTTTAAGAAAAAAGAAAGTCTTTGCTTAATTTTTTTTTATATTTTCTTAATTTCAAGTTTTATATATATATATATATATATTAACCATCAAAATTTTATTAAAATTTTTAATTTTATTATAGTTATAGTATATATATATATAGATGAGTGAGAAATAAATATTTTATTAAAAAGTTGGGTTAAATTGGATTGTTGATGAGGTTTAAGAAAATTAAAATTGGATTGGGTTGTAGGTTGTAGATGTAAATAAGAGAGAAATGAATATTTAATTAAGAGGTTGGGTTGTGGTGAGTGGGGAATGGGAATGGGGATGGTCTTATGGAAAGGTTGATTTGTAATTGAGGTTGTAATGTAGAAGACAAAACAGACATGTTTGAGTGGCTTTTATTTAAAAAGAAAAGAAAAAAAAAAGACATGTTTGAGTGGCTCATGTGACAAAAAAATATGAGTGGCAAAGTCACTGGTACATTACAGGAATTCAAATTTGTGTAATTTGTGTATTCACAACATATATATTAATGAATAAAATATATTTTCAAATTAATAAGAATTTATATACTTCCTCATGTTGTAAGAGAGTCTTTTGTTTTTACACGTGTATTAAAGAGTATTATTATTTATAGGATCGGTCCTGCTAATTTAGGGGCCCATGGCCAAATATAAAAGTGAGGCCCTTAAAAAAAAATTAATATATATTATTAAAAAAATTTAGATCTACTAGCATTTTTCGAAGCAAAGTCATCAATAAGATCTTCAAAATCAAGTTTATCCAATATCTCATTTTCTATGCATAAAATACCTAACCCATTTAATCTCTCTTGAGACATAGTTGAACGCAAATAAATTTTTATCAATTTCAACTTTGAAAAACTTTTTTCTGCTGATGCAACAGTAACGGGTATAGTTAATAATATTCTATAAGCAATAGAAATATTAGGAAAACAATCCATAGTTTTTACAAACTCAAGAACATCAATGGCTGAATTGATTCTGCTGGTAAACATATTTGCAATACTTAAAATTCAGAAAATAAATCATGAGCATCAACATCATATTTATCATTATGTGTAAGAGAATTTTGAAGATTAATGCAACTTTCACGCAATCCTTCATCATCTAATGAAACTAATTTCTTAGGATATAACAAAAAACCAAAAATATTTTCAAAGACTTCCAATTGTTCAAATCTACTCTTCAAAGATGAATAGCAACATCAACTATCACATTAAAATAATTGATCCTAAAAGAATCCTCAGGTGATAATGAAATATTTTCAGAACTGTTTTCATCAAATTGTTTCTTCTTAAAAGTTTTTCGCTTTTGAGCAAAACTAGGATCAATTTCCAATTTAGATGCAAGTTCTTTAGCTAATATTATAGAAGATTGAAAGCCTTCTTCCCTATATTTTTCAAAATAAGAACCCAATCCTTTCAAAATAATTATTACAACATCAATTTGCATATTCTCAGATTGCAATTTTTTGCTAACCAAGTCAACTTTTTTCAAAATATTATGCCAAATAGTCATACCCAACAAAAATTCAAAATTTTCAAGTTCATGTATTGCTAAAGATTTGGCCTCACTCTTAGTTTTGGCATCTTCACTAACTCTTGACAACTCAAATAATGCATCTCTTATCTCACTTAGTTGAGTAATTATGGTTGTCACACTGTTAATATGACTTTCCCATCTTGTTGTAGAAAATGATTTCAAAGTTAAATGGTGAACATGATTTAATAAAATCTGCCATCTTTTTGTTGAACTAGAAAACAAAGTATATATACGTTGCAAAACTCCAAAAAATGAAACAGCTTTAACACAAGATTTTGTCATGTCACAAATAATCAAATTTAGAGAATGACAAACACATGGCATATGAAAAGCTCTTGGACTTATTTCTAATAATCTTTTTTGCACACCTTGATTTTTTCTTTCATATTGGAGCCATTATCATAACCTTGTCCTCTCACATCATCAATATCAAGCTTATGAGTTTGTAAAATTAATTGCAATTCATTAAAAAGTCCTAATTCAGACGTAACATCTACTTTTAAAAACTCTATAAAGTATTCCTCTATTTTAACAGGAGGACCCGACATATTAACACAACGAATTATCATTGTCATTTGTTCATGGTGACTAATATCTGGAGTGCAATCAAGTATCACAGAAAAATACTTTGCCTTTTTGATTTTTCAATAATAGCACATATCACTTTAGAGGCTAACATAAGTATTAATTCATTTTGAATTTTATGACTAAGGTAATGATAATGAATCTCTTTATTTTGACTACGCCTAAAATGTTCTTGCATAACCAAATCAAATTCTGAAATTAGTTCAAGTAATCCTAAAAAGTTGCCATTATTATCTTGGTAAATTTTTTCATTGTCACCACAGAAAGCCAAGTTACGCTATGCAAGACATTTTTATAACAGAAATGATTCTTATTAAAACAAGTTTCCAATGTTCTTTCTCTTTCTTAATATTCATTTGTATCTCTTTATCAATAGTTTCATGTTTTTTAAGTCGAATTTGCAAATCAATCCAAGGTTTCATGTTGGTGATATGTTCAGTACTATTTTCATGATTTCTAAGTCTTTCACCCAAACGCTTCCAATCGTTTACACCTTCATTTGCAAGTAAGCTGTTATTGTTAACAGATTTAAATAATTAGCAACAAAAATAATATACTTTGTCAGCCTCTTTTGAATACACAAACCATTTTCTATCTTGATTCTCCCCATTAGGTAGCTTTCTTGTATAGTGAGAAATTGAAAAGTGCCTAGAAAGTGTGTCACTAGGAAACTCTAAAATACTTTCTCTTATTGGACCTTTCTCTACCAAAATATCTCTTGTTATATTATCAATGTTATCCTAAGCTCTTGGATCATATATATTTAAAACATAATGAGTTGGTTGTACTTCATTTTCATTCTCAATAACATTCTCATTTTCTTTCCATACTTCTTTATCCTGATCTTTATCATTATCAACTATATTATCAATTTCTTCATTCAAATTATCATTATCATTTTCTTTAAATTCATTATGTTCATTAAATATATCATTGTTTATTTCTTCTTCACTATTTGTATCAAGTGATTCTGCAAGTGAAGTATTTGGTTTAAAAAATTTATCAAGAGCACCCTTTTGAGTTTTAATCATCTCATCTATTCTTTTTCTTTTGTTTCTTTTTTGACTCCTGGATTCGTATTTTCTTGGCAACATATTTAATTAAAAAATCAAATTTAAAAATAAAAATCACACAATATAAGTAACAATTAATGAACAACAAAAAAGTAAAATTAAAATTAAATAACGATAGAACCTGATATGTGATCTTAATGAATTACTCCAATAAAATTGGTGACAAAGCAATCCACTTTATTTGATCTTTCTTCTGATTCAAGACTTCTATTGATTTGCAATCTATAAAATTAATCATCACGACAAATTAAATGCAAAATTCTTAATTTGTAGGCATTTCAATAAATTATATACAATTCATATTTCTCAAAATATATCTTATAAATAAAAAGAAAGAAGAAACAAAAATCCACAACAACGTCATGTAATAATAATAAAGCCAACATTGTGAAAAAAATACTAATTGACATATTTCATTAGTATTAATATAAAACTAACACTGTGAAAAAAAAATACTAATATTATAATTCATTAATATGAGATGTATCTCGTATCCTCCACGGTTTCTTTTTTATCTTCTGTTCTTATCTCATAATCTCATTTATCCTACAAAATTTTGTAACATATTCTATCCTGATTAAATACAAAATTTCTTGATTTGTACATTCAAATAAATTATATGCAATTCATATTTTTCAAAATATAATTTAAAAAATAAAAGGGAACGCATAAATCCACAAAAACCATAAAAATATATCAAAGGTGAAACAATTTACCTCTAAACCTTTAACGGACCGTATGGCGTATAGAATGGGTAGTAATGAACAAGATAAAGAATTGAGATTAGAATGTGAAACTTTGGTTTTTAAATCACAAATTTTGAGTCAGTAAAATATCACAGATTTTAGGAATTAGAATAATAGATAAACTATTCGCACTATTCGCGTGAGTGTAGTAGGTGCTTGAATCTTGAGGAAGAAATGGAAAAGACAAAGACAGAAAATCACAGATTTCGTTCTTGAGGAAGAAATGGAAAAGACAAAATCACATATTTTATTCGCGTTCTTTCTTGAAGGCAAAGAGGGTATCAGTATTCAGTATTACGTTCTTTCTTGAATAAGAAGAAGAGTAAAAGCCGGCCCTGATCAATATTATGTTCTTTAATTTCTTGATTCTTGAAGAAGAAGTTGAAAAGGCAAACATAGATAATAATTACGTTTACGTTCTTTAACGGATAATAATGTACATGAGTTTAGATATTTATTGACTTTTACATTTTTAAAAGAATATGTATATAAGTTAATAAGAATATGCAGTATATATATATATATATATATATATATATATATATATATAGAGGAGTATTACAAAATTTGGGGCCCTCTAAATCTTGGGGCCCATGGCAAGAGCCCATGAGGACACCCCAAGGGCCAGCCCTGATTATTTAATGTGTTGTGGGTAGTTGTATTAGTGGGAGTACGAGCCTCATATTTTGATTGTATTAGTAGGTGTGTGTAGGTCCCATGCATGTAAAAAAATAGAGGGGACTCTTTGGGTGGGACATCCAAAACAGAAAAAGATTCTCTTTAAAGAGGACAGATAGAGTATTTTATTAGTAAATTAGTAACAAATTTTCGGTTAGTTTTTTAATAAAAAAACTGAATATAAAAAAGTTACACTTATAAAAATAACACAATGCAGTATTAAATAAAAATTAATACATGCATGAATAGTTATATATGAGTTAGGTTGAGTAGATATGTAAGGTATTTTAAAAATAAAATTTATATAATCTCCAAATGGTCCCCTAGAACTTTTATTATTTCAATTAGTCCCCTTCTGAAATTTAGTGAATGCTTCCAATTCGGATTTTATGGGAAACTTTTACAGTAAATCACACCGGCAGATGGGCTTTGGAATCGCTCCTTACTACAACTTTGGGGCTTGACAAAAGTGATATATGATCGTCGATAATTTTTAAGTTAAAGCCCATTAATGAAAAGATGTCACTAGCCCATATGAAAAAGCAGCCCAAAATAAATTACTAAAGTGGAAAGAGTTATGTGAGCCTTATAAGTAGAACTATTAACCGGATCAAGTGGGTCTTTAAAATACTCTTTAATTCCGCAACAAAATCTCCACCTACTAAGAAATAAAATGTAATTTTTGTAATTGTACATTCTAATTAGTAAATTGTAATTCTTGTGGCGGAACGAAGGGAGTAGTTACTTGTTTTTAGAGGTTTTAGTATTTTAAGGTAATAAATAAATTAAAGTTAATCGCTAAAAAAATCAATATTTTATGAATTATAATTTAATTTCAACCTTTAAGATTTAATAAAAGAGACCGTCACTTTAAAATATGTTGTAAATTGCAATGTACTCCGTACTTCAATGGCGAATTTAAGAGTGTGAATTTATTTTTTGGAATGTTGCTAAGGCTATTTCATTCATGGAGGGTGGTGCATGTTCAATCCATCATAAAACACTAGTTGAATTTCTTCTTATCTTTTTCTTTTTTGTCCTTTTAGATTTCATATTTCGTTTAGTTTTCTCCATAACTTTTATTCTATTAATTTTTGTTAATGTATTTTAATTTTAATATGATTATTACGTGATATCTTTACAAATATTTATACATTACTTAATTTTATAATATAATTTAAATATTACTTTTAGGCAAATATTTGTGTAAGACCTATGGCTAGAACGGATGGAATACATGATAAAGAAAAAATTATTACCATTTAATTAAATTATTTTATGAATAATTTGTATGAAATATAAAAAGTGATGACTAAAACTTGTGTATTTTGACGACACATGCTCCCAAATACCACATATTCCAAAAGTTGTAATTTAATATTAAATGCTATATATCCTTCATTATAAGAATTTATATCTTTAATTTTCTGTAATTTTTTGAAAATTACTTTATTTTATTTTGAAATTGTTTTTATATAATTATGAATCTCATAATATTGCATTTGATAATGATTTCTCTTATGAAAAATAAATGTCATTATATATGCAGGATAGGGTAGGTCGGGATTTTACAGATAGAATAGGTCGGCACTAACTATTCGCATTATTAATTGCGTGTAACCATTCATCTGCTTATTATCCACGTACCCGATGAACAATATCCTCGCCTCGATAATATATTTAAGGGTAATATGAAAGGGTTAGATTAGTAAAAATATGATTGAGGGTAGTATGTGGAGTAGTCCTAAACATTTACGTACACTTTTAATTTCAGCCAACCTTTCCAATGAAAAATGTATACTCTAATTAATTAAAGTTTATACAATTTAGAATAAAATATAATAATTTATATACCTTGTGCAGCAAGAGATACAAGAGACCAACCTCAAAAATGGGAAAGACTTGTCTGAGACCGTCTCAGATAGGGCTTACGTGAGACAGTCAGAAAGTGATAACTTTTATAAAGAAAAGTGATAATAAATTAATGAAAAGTGATAATGTTATTTTATGAATAGTTTATAGTGTAAATAAAAAGTTATAACATTTTATAGCGAAAGTGATAACTATTTTAAAAAGTGAAAAATTGTCTCACATGAGACGGTCTCACGCAACATTATCACGTGCAAAAAGCAAGCGGACACCTTATAACCGGACGGAGGGAGTATTATTTTCAATGAAAAATAGTATATTACTTTTCAAAATTTTTAGGCGCTGATTTTCCGAATTTTTTAATATATTAAAAATTACTCTTCAGATAGATGAACTTTATTCTTCCAAATGAAATTATTCAAAGTAAATTATTAATACTTTTTTAAATAAAAAAATATTACTCTTCAAATTCATACACACTCCGTACTCTTGGGTGTATAAAAAATTATTCTTTAAAGAGATAAATTTTACTCTTCTGAAAGAAAAAAATTATTCTTTAAAGAGATATACTTTGCTCTTCTGAAAGAAAAAAATTATTCTTCAATTCTGATATGTTGTGATTTTTTATATTCTTGTTGACTAGTTAATTTAAGAATTGTTATTTTTTTTATTTAGAGGAGTAATAATTCATCCCTTTAAAGATTAATTTTTTATGTGTTAAGAGAAATTTAACAAAATGTATGGTGAACTAGGTTCACACCAGACTCACTATTTTATTTTGAAGAGTTGATATCCAGTGCACTCATACATGTATTACTCTACTTTTAATTTAATAGTGTATATGATTTTTATAATAATTTTATAGATTTTTTACATTCAATTTTTCATTATAAAAATTAATAGAAAATTCGTTAGTAAATTATATAAGTTTATATTTGTTACTGTATATATTTTTATTCATCTGTACATATATCTTTAAATGTTTGGTATTGTGCCTACTTTGAATAATAATAAGTTCACATGGCCTATCCAATTACTTGTTATATACGATCAAACGATCAATAAAGATAAGATACGTGCATATCCTCCAATTTATTTATATTTATATATTTAATAATGCATACATATATTGACTAATCCTCCAATTTATTTTATTTTATTATTTATATATTTAATAATGCATACAAAATTGATTGTTAGAGCAATACTCTCACGGTGAAATCATATTTCCATAATTAATTATCACTTTTTTTTATTAAATTAAAATGTCATTTCATATTATTATAAATGTTAGTATTATTTTTTGACAAATTATCTTATGCATTTGGTTGCTAATGTGCACCCACTTTTAAAAACTTATAATTTATGAATAAAAATAAGAGTATATACTAATGAATAAAAATGTGGAGTATATGATTTGTTGATGAATTTTTTATTAGTTTTATTAATGAAAAATTCAGTAAAAAAACTATACAATTATTAAGAAACATATATACACTAATTAATAAAAATATATACATATGAATGTATGTGGTGCACATGATATCAATTCTTTTATATATGTTACAAATTATTCATAAATTAAATTATTTCAAAATTATCCATTTTTATTAATTAAATATAATTTTTTATTGGAATTAAGTTGGCATTCCTGATGCCTGTACTTTCCGTTTTCTTAGTTTTAATGAATTGCTTTTCCCGATAAAAAAATATTATTTTTTATTAAAATATTATTACTTTTATTCGTTTAACAAAATTTATCACACGACACTGTCTCAAAAATATTAATTTGTCACTACTTATTCTTTTGAAATGCGGGTGTGATTTGCAACGTCTCCCGAGAAAGTTGGAATTAGAATTGGGTGGTTATTGGATAGAAGACATTTTTTTATAGTTTGATGAAAATTATTTGAGCAGTACAATAAAGGATTTGGTAGTAATAGACGAAAATTTATTTTAACTCGATTAATGATCTAATAGGATTCTAATACCACTGTTGATATTTAAAGCTTTAAAAAGTGTGAGGTGGCGTAATGGAATTGAAGAAAGTTGAATAGGCATGCGAAGATAATGTTGATAGTTGAATTTGGGAAATTGGAAATGGGTTGGATCAGAGACGGAAGGGGGGCATTGGGCCCCCCCTGAGATTTTAAAAATTATGTAATAAATATTTCGTAATAATTGAGTGCCGCAGCTGTTCTCCATGCTTTGACATATTCCAAGGTCACTGCCTTGCGGGTTCTAACAATGGCTTGAGTCTATGACATTCTATTTTTCTTTTTTTATTTTTTATTTTCTATTTATCTTTATTAATCCTTTTTTCTCTTTCATTTATTTAGTTTATTTATTTATGTATTTTTTTCCAGTTTCTTCACTTGTTTGATTTTTTTCCCTCTTTTTTTTTTAATTTAGATTATTTCTTTATGTTTTTTTTCTTTTATATTTTAATAACTATATATATTTTCTATCTTTTGTTTAATTAATTTTATCACTTTTCTCTTCCTTTAATTTTTTTCCCATCGTTTTATTCCTAGTGAAATACTCCCTCCGTCCCGCCCAAAGAGTTGTTTTTGCTTTTTGGCACGTGGATTAAGGAGTATTATTATTTAATGTGTAGTGTGTAGTTGTATTAGTGAGAGTATGAGTCTCATATTTTAATTGTATTAGAAGGGGTGTGTGGGTCCCATGTGTGTAAAAAAAGAAAGGAGACCATTTGGGTGGGACGACCAAAATGACAAAAATAACCCTTTGAGTGGGACGGAGGGAGTACATATGTGCCCCCCGAACTAAAATCCTGGGTCCTTCATTGGGTTGGATAATATGTTTTTTCTTATATGGTGTACCCACCGCTCCTACCTTGAGGATTGATGGAGGTGGTAAATCGCAGGATGTGTCTTAAGTGACTTATAGAGAGAGCTCACTGTTAACTTGTGCTTGCAAGGGGCCAGAATTCGTACATCTATCCTTCAGCAACCAAACTCAGTTGGAAGGTCTTTCCACCATTTCCTCTACCACTTAAACTATGGCTTGAACTATGGCTGAGGCTATGCTTATGCCTGGGGCTATGCTTTTTCTTAGTGAAATGAAATAGAGGCTACTGGCTAGTAATGCTTATCCTCTTATTAATTTATCTAATTTCTTGAGTATTCTAGAATCTATTAGAATATGCATAAACCTTTTTGAAATTAATTAATATGTTATTCAACAACATGTGAACCATATAACATGGAGCATACGTTACTTTAATTTCGTGTAGATGATCGTACATGGCATTATTTAAAAAGTTTAAAACATAAATAGTATCGCAAGTAGGATGAGAACTTGAGATGTAATTAGGTAGGTAATGACATAAAGATGAGGATCAAGGATGGTCACCATTGTCGACGGAAATCACCATTATTTACCCTTTGAATTACCATTATTTACCCCTCCACGAGCTGTCGGGTCAAGGAGGCGCGGCGATTCCACCTTTTTGCATTAATTCATAAAATTATTGGTTAAAGAATTTCATCGACCAGGTTCACCTTGCACGCTAGCTTTATGTCCTACACCCTTGGGTATGTTAGTTGATTTATTATTCCAAGTTTATTTTGGGTTTTTGGTATCATAAATTTAAAATTTATATCAAATCAATGTGAGAGAAGAGATGAGAGAGAATAAAAAAAAAGAAAGAAAATATAATTATATAATGATTAATTATTCTGTGCACCCACTTTCAGAAACAGACTATACAATTATGATTAAAACATATACACACTAATGAATAAAAATGTATATACTTTATTAGCAAATTTTCTGTTAGTTTTTTTAATGAAAAATTAAATATAAAAAAAACTATACAATTATTAAGAAACATATATACAATATTGAATAAAAACTTATATGCATATAAATACACGTGTGCACCCGGGTGTATCAGATATCACTCTTATATAATTGAGTGAGAAAAGAGATGAATATAAAGAAAGGAAGAAAGGAAGAAAGAAAAAACGTTGATTAAGAAGAAATATTATATGGTAGAGGGTGGGTAAGGATTAATATGAGAGATTTTTATTATATCTAAATATAAAATAATGATGCAGGGGCATCAGTCCAACTCCTAAGCCACTTGGATGGCTGCGGTAAGTCTTTGGGTTCGTCCCACATCGGATGTATGTGGCAAATGTTGTGGGTATAAATGTGGCGGGACAAACCTCCACTCTCAATCTTTGAATTTAATGTTTAGATTTTGAGAGTGTAATTGTCTTTTCAATTTATATACATAAAATAAGATGTTGATTCAAAGGAGAGTTATAATTAACTATGTTCAAAACAAAGCCCAATGCCAAAAAGTAGGCTGACTAAAGTAGGAAATAATGTAGGGTCAAAAAGAGACAGATGAGGGAGTTTGTTGCTAAAACAATTCCTTCTCAATCTTACGAGTCTTTCTTCTCTAATTTTCATAGTACTTAGTGACTCATCTTCATCAATATTTATCAATTTTCGTTGAAATTATTCTCATGTCAGGGATGGATTCGAAGTTTAAAATTTGGGATACACGATTTAATTATTGAAATATTATTTAACACTTATATTAATACAATTTTTAAATAAAATATGGGCTTACAAAATGTGTAGAACATAATCTGTCGAATGGGAACATAAGCTTAACTTATTAAGTGGAATAACAAGTTATCCTTTATTTTCAATTTTAAATAGAAAATCTCTAATGTGTTACACAACAACTTAATAACTTTATAATACTTTATATGCCCATAAAATAACAACACTTAAACAACACCATTAACAACACTTAAATAGTTGAATTTGGATTGGTATTGGTTTTTGCTAATAAAGAGATCTTCCACCTCCAATATCTTGAATAAATTATTTAATCAAACATTCAAACTTCATCGTAAAATATTTATGATAAAAACTTAGATTAGACCGTTTCATCGAGAAACGGGGATCACTTTTAGAGGTTACACTCAACTTGAGTCAATAAATGACTGTACATACAATACAAAAAATGCATCACCACTAGTCTCCTCATATAATGAGAATATGGTGCGTAACATGCAACACTTTCCTAGTATTTATAATTTGATACAAAGTGAACTTCATATCTAAACTGTGTAATGAATGGTGGCTGTTAAGGTTAGTGGAAACTCCAAAATGCAGCCACGAATGCTACAAATTAGATTTGTAGCCAACCAATTTTCTTTAAAATTATATTAGCAACAACCAATTGAAGATCAATTAAGGTAGCAACATTTTTAACACAGCATGGGAAGTATTGACTCTACATACTTAACTCATAAACAATTGGATAAAATTAGAATGATGAATGAATCCTCCTTCCCAGAATAGCCTAATCTCTCCTGCAAGATCAAGACAAAGTAGCTTCTCGTTGGTGCAATTGTTTGTGATGATGTAACAATCAACATGGGTACAGACAATATAGGGCCAATTCCAAACAAAAAAAAAATGAATTCATGATCCCCCAACCTGTAGGTTAACCATGTTAACATTAGTTTAAAATATGTCTAGCAATGAATAGGGTACCAATCAAATTAAATTTGAAGTAACAAAACAGAATTTTTGGATGAAGTGGCCGGATATCATAAATAAACCAAGACTAAAACCACTTGTAGTTGCCAAGAGGATATTAGCACAAGCAGATCACTCCTAATATGCAATCTGAGAAAGAAGTCGCTCGTAGTTGGTTCGTAGAAATGCATTTTGGTCTTTTGAAGATTCAGCACGTTGGACTAATTCATCACATTTTGAATGAATCCCAAGAACAAAAACAAGAAACACCATGGGTTTAATCTGCTGTTTTCTGTTTCCCCCCTTAAAAACTTGTTCGCCATCATGGATTAAGCCAGATCATGACAATGATCCAGCATTTTAAAATTCCACTTGCACCAACTTCTTGGAAAAAATATCTCAAAGCTACCTCATTCTGATTTGATCACCAACATGCTCCACTTCCCCTGTTCTATTTGATGTGCATCAATCGGGTCTTCTCAAACTCATTTTTTTTTTGGAAAAACAGCACAATACGACCTTTTGATATAAATCAGAGATGACAGTAACACAATCTCAAGCCTAGCAAGATTGAATTTTCTTCTTCAGCTAAATTCCACGCATGACTTTCTTCGATTTAAATCCAATCCTTCTCCACCCTCTTAAATTGCAGAAGTTACAGGTGTTATTGCTGGGAAGGGTATGAAGGAAATCCTAATCAAAATAAATCTCTCCCCTTAATTCTGAACACGCCGCCTTGTTGTATGACGGCGAAGATCGTTTGTTGCTGTCAGTCCTCTCTCATGGAGTATATCGGAACATCCTTATGCTTTCTGCCATGGGAGTCGATCTTGAAGAGCGTCAAGAATGGTCGACTGATGTTGTACGTGAAGGCAATGGTCTCTTTGCTGACGTGGTGGGTTTTGGGATGAGCTGTCATTCGAAAGAACGGCTAAGAAGCTTTTAAATCACGGCGGCCGAGTGTTACTACATCACCCTCTGGTGTCACTTTCAAGCGTAGAGCTGTCCGCCAATCAGAGCCAAGCTGGTGTTTGCAGTGCCAAACCTGCAGTTCAGGGGATTGAACTGCCCTGTAAGAACCGGGGCTGTGGTCAGCATACAACGGGCAGCGATGGCGGCGACGCCGTTGAATACTGCGAAGAAGTTGGGGACGATGGGGTGACCTATCTCACGCTCCACTGTGTGCTTGTGTGTGCTGACGTAGGATTCCAATTGCGGTGGTGAACTCGCTGTCGATTGAAGTGAAGATGATAGAATGAGATGTTTTATTTAGGGGGATGAATGGTAATTTTGGGGTATATTTTGTAATAAGGTATTTTAGTCTTAATAATTTTAAAAAGATTAATTAATAAATTTTTGGGGGTATTTTCAGTAAGTTCGATGGTGCAAATAGACGCCACCTTTTATTATGTTTTAAATACAATTATGCATTGAACCCTAAATCCAAGGAATAAAATGTAATATAAACCGAAATTACAAGTATACTCATAGAATTAACTCTTAAATCCTATAAATAAAATATACTCAAAACCACCAGATGTAAAATTATAATCATTCTTTGGATTTAAGCATAAATTCTAAATCCTAGGATAAATATATCATACACCAGAGTAAAATTACAGTTATAATCTTAGAATTAAGACTAAATCTTAAACCCCAAGTATTAAAATATGTTTTAAACTATAAAGATGAAACTACAATTATACACTAGTCTTAATGAAATATGTCATGGACCATGGTGAAAAAAGTGGATAAAATTGTAGCTAAAATTACCTGCTCCCTTCGTTCCGACAAATATTTCATGTATTGTGATGGGCGTAATTTAAGAAAAATTTAATTTTTTTATGTATAAAGTAAGAAAGAGAAAAAATATTTTGGTTAATTTAATGAAAAAGTTGTGTAAAGTTATTGGGATATGTGAAAAGTGAGTATTATATTGAAATGTGTGTAAAAAGTATGTAGTATTATAGTGTATTTTTTTACCAATTTTAGTAAAAGTAAAGTGTGAAATACTTTGAGGGACAAATAAAAAAGAAAAGTGTGAAATACTTTGGAGGATTGATACTTAATTTTAGGGTGAAATTACAACTTAATTATTTGATTAAAAAAACACTTACTATATATTACATATTTACACCCTAATGAAAAATATAAAATCAAATTTTATTTATATTGTATGTTATTTCAGAGAATAATTAATAGTATTATTATTATTATTACTTTTTATCTTCTTTGAATTAATCACAATTTTTAATATATATATATATATATATATATATAACATCACATTTTACTATTACCTATGTAATTTATGAATTGTAATAAGTTGATTCGGATTTTAAATATTTTTAGTTTTCTGTAGTTGTAGGAGTTAGAATTTGATAATATTGTGTACTCCCTCGTTTGCCAATTGTATTGTTGACATTACTTTATATACTTCTAAAATTATTAAAATTGTCAGTAAAATTGGTAAAAAAAAAAAAAAGCCCTCACGTAGAGAAATGGATTTATTACTACTTAATTTTCCCTCCGTCCCGGAGAAGTTAACATATTTTTTTTGACACGAAGATTAATGAGTATAATAATTTAATGTAAAGTAAAGTAAAATGAGGTGAGAAAAATACTATTTAATGTGTAATGGGTAGTCGTATTAGAGGTGGTATGTGGGCTCCATGAGAATAAATTAATTGTTTTGGTGTGGGTCCCATGTATTAAAAAGGAAAAATATTAATTTTAGTGGGATAAACCAAAAAGAAAAGTGTGTCAACTTCTATGGGACGGAGGGAGCACAAAATATACATTAATATTATTAATATATACGATAAGATTAAAATATTATTAATAAGTACAATACATATATAAGTGTAAGATACCCAATATATCTTTATATAACAAATATTATCTCTTATCCCCTTTATAACAAACAAAATCTAGACTTCCTCCTCATATGCGCAACATAATCTTTCTCCCTCTGCCTGCCTGCCATAATCATCTCTGATACTGAGTCAAAAGTTTCTATTCTTTTTTCTCCTCTCACCCACAATATTTTTGTACCCTTTCTATGGTATATATAAGTATGCGTGTATAATTAAGTCTCACATTATTTCAATAACTCAAATATATTTTTTCTCTTGCAATTGGTAGTACTTTACATTATTTAATTATTCTAATCTCTCAAATTAGAGTGGACACCCTTGGTAATAGTGATCTTGTTCTTCTGCTTTTGTTCTAAACACAAATTTTTTTAACACCATATATATGTATTTTTGAACACGAATGAAATTTTACTCACTTGATCATGAATACCACGTACTCCCTCCGTCTCATCCTAATAGTTACATATTTCTATTTGGGTGTCTCATCCTAATGGTTACATTTCCCTTTTTAGCATATGAGACCCACACAAATTAATTACTTCTCTATCCATGGGCCCACACATCTCACTAATACACCTACCCACTTTACATTAAATTATTATTTATCTCACCTCAATACACATTAAAATACTATATTCATTAATCCCAATGCAAAAAGCAAACGTAACTATAAGGACGGGATGGAGGGAGTATATGACTCTTTGAACACGAGTAAGGATAAGGGATCTAAATACCACTTTTCTGAAATACAAGGATAAGGAATCTGAATACCACGTATTCATCGGGCTTGCAGTCTATTCCATTCTGAAACACAAGTAAGGATAAGAGATCTTGAATACCACGTTTCAGTCTATTCCATTCTGAACACAACGATAAAGGATCCTGAATACCAAGTTCTGAACACAAGGGATCTGTATACCACGTATTCATCGGACTTGCAGTCTATTCCATTCTGAACACAAGTAAAAATAAGGGATCCTGAATACCACGTTCTGAACAGAAGAGATCGGACTTGCAGTAAACTTCCATCGATTTTTAAGGAGAGAATCATGGAATAATTTTTCTCTTTAATATTGCATTAAATATTCTACCGTTTAAATTATTTTTCATGTAGAGATTAATGGTTAATTAATTTTTTAATACAATTAATCTTATAATAGGGTTAAAAAGGGTATTTGATGGGTTCAATTTGTAATGGATAGTATTTTAATTTGGATAATGTACCTACTAATAATATAGATAGATAAATTGTAACTGTAAGTTATGGACCCTAGAGAAATTATATGATACACCCAACCCAATTATTGAAGAGATGTCACCAGCCCATCTGAGCCTATTGCCGGCCGTTTAATCTTTTTTTTAAATACTCTCTCTATCCTGTCATTCCGTTTATATTTATTTTTTCACGTCGATTTAGAAATATAATATTTTAGTAAATAATGAATTGAAACGTAAAGATTAAAATGAAACGCCCAAAATAGAAATATGTAAAAATTAAAATAGGATGAGAGTATAAGGCTTGGTTTGTATAGGTAACGACCACTTTAAATAAAGTTTTTTTTTTTGTGAAAATGGCAAAAAGTAGCCACTATTACTTAAAAATAATTTTAAGTGGTCACATGTGTTATATACAATTTATTCTAGCCACTTTGAATGGAATTGACCAAAATACCCTTGAGAGGGACCAACTGTTCACATGTTTGAGGAATCAGATTCCTCACTTTTTTGACCAAAAGTACCAAAAGTACAGTAAAGGAATTCGATTCCTCTCTATTTCTGTAAAAAGTGTCAAAGTACAACTATGTAGGCATGTGCTCCCTCATATGCTTACAAAAAATGAGGTATATATATAATGGTGGTCCAACCATTGTGCTTCATCATACACATATATTTATTTTATTTTTCAAGTTTTTGTCAAGGTTTCAGCATTCGGGGAGCAACTATTTTTTGTAGTTTTTTTAGAGGTGTGAGAATTTGGGGAGCAGTAAGGTATGTTTTTAAACTTGTTTTAACAGCTATGAATGCATTAATTTGATCATTTTTACATGCATCATGAGTGTATTTTATTTATTCAACATTTTATAATAGAAATAATAGATTGACGAATAAAATAAGTGAAGAATGAAATGTTTCCTATTTTTAAAAAATAAGTAGGCCGAATAGATAAACTTTCTTGGCCGAATAGAAGAGATGTCGGCTGAATTAGAGAAAAAATGTATCCACGTGAAATTTTGTCATTTTTTGATAAAAGTATAAGTTGGCCTAATAAAACAAGTATTGTAGGCCGAATAGAACAATCTTATGGGCCGAATACAAGAAACATAAGCCGAATAGAAGAACTAAATTTTCCACATTTAATTTTCATTTTAAAAAAAATATGTAGGCCGAATAGAATAATATTGGTAGGCCGAATAGAACAACCTTATAGGCCAAATAAGAGAAACGTAGGCCGAATAGAATAAACATACTGAGATTTTTGAAGGCATCTCAAGGTAGGCCGAATAGTGAAACAGTGTAGGGCCGAATATAATAATTCGTTGGCCGAATAGAGTACAATATTGGCCGAATAGAATTGTTGCAATTAATTTTCTAATGTTTTAATGTTGTCGTCATTTACATTTTCTTGAAAAAATGTGCAGATGAGCTATAAAACAGCTGGGATGAGTTGGGGTGGATATTGAGATGGGTTACTATACAAAGGTGGACAAGTTCGGTGGTTATACTTGCGGGATGACAATCTGTATTATACTAGTTTGTTATTAGAAATTCATAACATAATACAAGCTGATTTGGATTATTGGGGTTATGAAGTTCATTATCTGGTCGAGTACAATGGCCGTATGTCTAAATATAAGATAAAGAATGATGCACGTATGACAGAAGTTTTCAACTGTGTTGTTGTAGGAATGGTGTACGTGACACTCATTCCTGTCGCTGGCAATGCATTCGTTCAACATTCTGCACAAAGTTCAGGGCATAGTTTGGATTTAGGGTTGGGTTATAATGACGGAAGTGATGGTCTGAACAATGATCCATGTACGAGGGCACAGTCTAGTGGTAGGCCTGATTTTGATTTGAATGTGGAGTACAGTCCGGCCTCAGAGATGCAGCGGTTTAGTTTTAGAGAATTTGTAGATGCTGAAGCTGATGACAACGCTGGTGAGGATGAGGATGATGTACATGCTTATAATGATGATGTTGAGTCCGGGAATAGGACTGTCGAAGAAGATGATGAAAACAACGAAGATGATATACAGCAGGATTGTAATCAGTCTTCTAGCGAAAGTGATGATGATGCTGAGAAGAGAAGAATCCATTTGTATGAAGAAGTTTGTGATTACATACGTCAGAGAGGCAGCCCTAGCTTTCTTGAACTGATTAGTCGCGACTTGTCCCGTCCTGAAATGCAGCCACAAGATTTTCATAGTGTACGGCCCACCACCCGTCCTTGGTTGATTCCAGGTATGAATACTATGTTTATTTAGAATAGAACTAAAGTAAATTTCTACTTTAAACTAATGCACCTGATACGTTCATAGGCATTCCGGATGAAGCTGACAGAAAAGATCAGATGACTGTCCCTGACTTTGATGCGTCTGACGTTCTTCACGAGAAACGTGTATTTGATACGAAAGAGAAGTTGCAGATAGTTGTAGGAATGTATAACTTGCGGAACGGAGTGGAGACCATTATTGAAAGATCTAACTCGACCAGATATAACGTGGAATGTAAGCTAAAGGGTAAAACAGGTTGTCGATTTACGATGCACGCAAGAATGAGCTATGGGCTGTGGAGGGTGGTTAAATTCGTTCAACATCACGGTTGTTTAAATGATCCAGACAGGCCCACTCCTACACAGGTGTCATCCAAATTAATCCATCAATATTTTGCTGCTAGGCAATTTGATAAGATTACTGGACTTCGACCCCAGGGAATGAGAGCAGATATTTTGAAGGATTTCGGTTCGACATTAGCTACAATGTGGCGTTGAAGGTGAAACACATGGCTGTTGGACACACGTACGGGGATCACGACAGCTCATTTCATATGCTCCCTGCGTGCATGTATTTGTTGGAGTTGGCATATCCCGATATGCATACCTGTATCTCCGTTGATGAAGAGGACCGTTTAAGCTTTTCATTTTACGCACTTGGAGCATCTAGATGGGGATTTCTAGAGTTTGATCATCCAGTCATTATCATAGACGGGACTCATATAAAGGGAAAGCACAGAGGCATTGTGTTCGTCGCAGTTAGGAATAATCCAAACCATCATATTTTTCCACTCGCCTTATGGGTTGGCGACGTCGAGAGCAACATGTCGTGGATATGGTTTTTAGAAAGGCTTCAAGAGGCATACGGATGTCCACGAGATCTTTTGATAATGTCAGACGGTCATCGCAGTAACACACATGCTATTTCTAGTGTCTATCTTGAAGCACATCACAGTTTGTGCGTGATGAGAGTGAAAATAAGCGTGTTTTAGTGTCCAATTAAACGCCTTTGTTATGGGAATTATTGTTATATATTAGCACAAATATCTTATATTCGATATATGTGAGAAAAAGGTACGTTTGAGGTGTTTTATTGTGTTTTAGGTGGAAAAATGATCAAAAGTGCAAAGTTGAAGAAAATGTGCAACTTGTGCAAGAATGCTGAAAACGCATGTCCAACTTGTTTAATTTTTCTGTGTTTTTATGGAGATCTGAATGGTAAGTGTGATATATGGTTGGAAAGACACAGAAGAGAGGATCATTTTGGCGTAAGGAACACCTATATCGAAGTCCAAACGAGAAATTTATGATCGAAATGGTGACGTCGACAAGCTGTTTCTACTCAGCTGACTATTCCACTTTACATGACTTGTTACATCTTTAAATGTTGGACTTTTGGTGAGATCATTATATTCAGATAAAGCCAAGGAAAAGAGGATCGCGTGAGCATAAGAATCACTAAAATCAGAGATCGGACGAGGAAGTTATGCTTAAAATCGTGAAGCCGCGCAGCTGTTAGCGAGAATTTCCGAAAATTTCCGAAAATTACTTATTTCCTGGAGCACAATTAATCTCCTTATCACATAATCCTCCATGATTCACCCATATCTTTTATTTCCTTATTTAATTCCCTTCTCATACCTATATATATTTTACATCATTATTCATGTGAGGAGAGAGCCACAAATCCATCCTACCCCACAAGGGGGGATCACCCCCCAACCATCATTCACATCCTTTCCTCCATCCATCCATCACTTTGAAGATTCCTCTGTGGAATCAAGAGGAGAACCAAGAGTAGGATTCAAGATAGAGAAGGACGCGACAATGCCACATCTAGGGTTTATCTCGTTTCCTAATTTATCTTGTAATTTTCCAGACATCCGAGTAAGATCTATCCAACACCCATGATTGTTCTTCATAACATCATGGGCTATAGCCTTTTTGGTAGAACTAGGGTTGTGAAGGTTTTTACCAATTAATTGTACTTTCGTGTGTAAACTCCGTACAACACTACTTGTGGATTTATTTTATATATGATTGTGCTTTTTTTATTCATACTCACGATCATTTTGTGCATCATTAACTGTTATGTAGAGTCTGAATACATATCTTGGTTATTGATTAAGTGTGTTCACCGCTGAACAGGATTTCATGTTATGATTCTAAGTGAGGGGACTCCGAAACTTCATTAGAACTATCATATATGAATACTTATTAGTTGAATTGAATTCGGGTTATTAAGTAGGATAAAGAGGATAATTTTATAGTACCTATAAAGGGAGATCATATCGGGTTAGAGTACCAATTGTCCAGGAAAATAATTGATACTGATAGTACCTAGAAAGGGGGGGTGGAATTATATCTCTTGCTCCGAGGGTATTCACACATGTTACACGTTTTACTTGTGTATATAGAGTAGATTTGCATGTTTAGTGATGCCTTCATATTCCACAAGGCAGAGTCGGACATCAACACACGAAAGGAAAATTAATGAGTGAAACTGGATTATCCTAGAGCTACATATTCTCCTACTTGATCCACTTTCGTATTCTTCGAGTGATATTTTATTTTATTTGTTATTTAATAATTCTGCTTAGTAGTTTAATAATAAAACCTCAATCTTTATTGCCTTCGTTTAATTAATTTAGTTAATAATTAAATTGGTAATATGCAGTCCTTTGGGTTGGATAATTCACTTGGTCGCTTGCTTAAGCTGCAACTGATATCCTTAATACTTGGGGATTAATTTTGCGTATAAAGAAAACGCGCATCAAGTTCTTGGCGCCGTTGCTGGGATGGCTGTTATTATTAGTTTATTATTTCTAGTTTGATTAAGACTTTTATTTGTGATTATTTAATTTTATCTAACCTTGAATTTTTCTGAGGTACTTGTGCACTAGGAAAAGGATAGGAAGGAAAGAAAGGAATAACACATTGAGCTAACCATGGCCGGAGCAAGGCAGAATCCAGATAATGTTGACATACGTGAAATTTTCACGAACTATGGAATTGGTAACATGGGGTTGATAGGAGCAAGGTGGAAAGATGACGATTTTGAGATAAATCCCGCTCTTATTAACATGGTAGAGAATAATCTCTTTTCTGGAGGTTGTTTTGAAGATCCATATCAGCATCTCAAAAGATTTCTTGGTTATGCAAATACTCAAAAGGGTGCTGGAGCTAATGATAATGCTAGGCGGATCGCCCTATTCAAGTTCTCTTTGATTGATAGGGCAGAAGAATGGTATGAGACTCTTAATGCCACAGACTGCACATGACCAACTGCAGCAGAAGTTCTTGGAGAGATACATGTCACCCTCAAGGATCTTAAGAATGAGGCAAGAGATCACCCAATTTGTTATGAATCAGGGTGAGAAATTTCATGAGGCGTGGGATAGGTTTAAAGACATGCTCAGGAAGTGTCCACAGCATGGAATGTCTAAGGCTGAATACATAAGCATCTTCTACTATGGATTGGATTATGAGTCGCGTATTTTTATTGATGCATCATCAGGAGGAGCGCTGTTATCTAAAACAACACTTGAAGTAGAAAAGTTGTTTGAAGACATCTCTATAAATTTACGTGACTGGCCTATAGAAAGAGTAAGAGGATCTTATGTACTTGGCAAGGTAGCACAGGTAGGGGTGGAAAAATACGGCATACCGAAAATACTGATACTGTATCGAAACTTTCGGTATGCTATTTTGTATACCAATGTCGATACCGAAATTTTGGTATACCGAAACTTCGGTATACTAAAATTTTAATATCAAAAAATACATATCGTTGCCAAACCGTAGCTTATACCGTACTGATTTTTTTGGTATTACCGTATTATACTGAAATACCGAAAATTTACCGAATATTATGACCATACCATGACCATACCGAATCATTACAAAAAATCATAAATTCATGGTTAATAATTAATTAAATAATTTCACAAAAATACAACCAATAATCAATAACATAACATTACAGAGAGTTCAAAATAATAAAAATATGTTCTTTTCTTTTCCCTTAAAATTGTTTAGGGCTTGGCGGCTTGCATCCTGAAGAAAAAAAATTAAAAAAAAAATCATGAATGGAGATGAGAGCATAGAAAATGCATTTTAAGAAATAGAAGGTATAAATATGCGGACTGAGAACCAATTGAACCAGGATTGAAATAACCACAAATAGAGACGAGTTTGCAAAATATATTGTGCTGAAAGTTTAAATTCATCGAAGAGTTGAGACTTCCAAAGTAAATGCATTCACTAATAATTTCTAATTACCAGAAGATAAGGGATCTGGTGAGTGAGTGGGAGAAGAAGAAGGAGAGGCGTGGGTAGTGTGTGGCGGGACGAAGAACGTAGTGACGAGCGGCGAAACAACCTCCGATGCTGAAGCTCGTGGTGATGTGGGTGTTGAAGATTGATGAGAAGGATGTGGGGAGGATTCGAATCGGAATGTGTTTGTGATCGTTGGGTAACACTCTCCCAAGTTGGTGGTGGGTAGAGTGGTAGAATGAATGGATGTGGTGGAGAGGATTGGCAGGTGAAGATTGTCTGCTAGGGTTTGAAAGGAAGAAAAGAACTACAGTGTATTATGAAATCAATAATGGCAGGGTATTTGGATTAATAAATTGGGTTTGGAATATTGTTAAAATTAAATGGGCTAGGCCCTCTATTTGGTGTTATGTTTGGGCTTAAAACATTTGGGCAGCCTCATGGGCTTCATATAACTGCCCAGCAAGACCTCTAATTGTACTTCTATTTTCAAAAGCAATCTCTTTCATTTGATCAAGATCTAGGTTAACCTTTTTTGTCTTTGCAACACCTTTTTTGTTAGAAATGAAGTGGACAAGCTTGCCTTCTTCAATCTGCAACTTAGCAGCTGCCCAAACATTGAATATTATTCTTCTAGTAACCCCAAATATCAGTGTTGCATCCCTAGCTTTCCCATGGTGAATGTTTCCATAGCTGCTATGCCTTAAAAAGAACTGCCCAATCAGATTTCTTGTGTGTCAAGTGAGGTTTGGGTTTGAGGGTGTCATTTAATGTTAACTAAGTGCATTAATGTTTGACCCTTTGTCCCACCATATTTATTGTGATGACTTGGGAGGGAATTTTCAGAAAATTCAAAAAGTATTCATAAGAAAATTAGAGGGTTAGTGACACATTTAGTGACAAAAAAATGATCAAAGGACAATTTGGTGGAAAACAAATCTCAATGATGAAATTAAAATTTGAGGAAAAAAGACTTCAAAAGAAAATTAGAGAGAAAATGGAGGTTTGTTGAAATATTTGGTGGGAAAATATAGTAAAGGACAGTTTTGGAGGGAATATATCACTTTTAAGGTGTCTTAGGAGGGAAACAAGTTCCAAATGATGAAAAAACAGACTGATGGTTCAAAATGTATGAATATTGATTCTAACAATTTATCTAAAGGTCATTTTCTATAAATGTTGTCGTATTCACATGAATTCACTTCATTGTTTGTCTTTTCAGTAATCTATGAACAAGTAAATGAAGATTTCTCTAACTTCTTCAATTGAGAAGAAATCTGTAATTTTTTTTATGTAATGCTTCAATTTCTGTAATTTAATGAAAGTGTAACAAATTTCTTTAATTTCTATAATTTATGTAATTTTATTGAAATGATGTATCAAATCTGTAATTTTTGTGAGATTTTTTTTAATTTCTGCTGATTTTTTGAAGTTACAATTTTTAAAAAAAATTCTGGAATTAATTTTATTTTTTATTTTCTGGTATTTTTTATTTATTTTTCGATAATCAGGGTTTGGATTAACTTTAATGATAAAGTTAATCCAAACCCTAAACCATAAAGTTTGGACAGTTTTACCTCCAAAAAATGAGTTGAAAAAATAAAAAAATAATTTTTCTTAAATAATGTGGAACATTAAACGTGAAGGGTTCTCCGAGACGGAGGGAGTAGCTAGTACTCATTACATCTCAAGAATACATGCACAAATTTGGTGGGTTTAAGAAAAGTAACTTTGTGTTGTAATGATATAAGGAAGAGAAGGATATTTTGAGAAATTTAATAGAATAAGGTGTATTCCCTTCGACCCAAATTAAGGTTTATATTTTCCATTTTGAGTTGTTCCAAGTAAACGTTTACTTTTACCTTTTTGTCAAGTTGGGCCCAAACAAAATAATTAATTATTTCATGTAGGGCTCACACACAACACTAATATAACTACCTACATTATATTAAATATTATATAGCTCTTAATCTACGTGTAAAAAACAAACGTAAACGTTAACGTTGAATGAAAGGAGTATGAAATAGTTGACTTTAACTAGATATTGTGTAAAAAGAGATGACATTTTTGTAATATTGTTATATTGTAAGGTATTGATATTGTGTATTATTTCTAATTTTAGAATGTACCATAAATTATTGGGATTGACCAAAATAGAAAATATACAAATATTCTTGGAAATGAGAGAGTAATATATTAAAGTATCTTAAATAAATAAATATACTATTTGTGAGTTATTCTATGCCACGTGTCGCCTCTATAATAATTTATCCTAAGTGTCAAGTGTATATAAAATATGAATGCTTATGTGGCGTCTCTAAATTTAACATGTCAAAATAATAAAAAAAATTAATTAGATAACATATCACATTTATGTTAAAATTAATTATTATTATTATAACATTTATATATATTAGTTATTTATTACGTGAATTGTGCAATTATCATATGAATTCTATGAATAATATATTACTATTTTTGTTAGATTGATTATAATTAATTAATTTAATTATAAAAAATAATTATAAATGTGTAAAGATGATTTTTAAATTTAGGTATGAATTTTAGAGATATAAATAAGGATTATTAAATTAAAAACAAACATAGTTTTGTGCATTTATATTTTTATTATATTTTAAAAAAAGGATTATTAATTTTTAGAATGATTAATTATTACTTTTAATTGATTTATTTAATTTATCACAGTAAACGTATAAAAATTAAAATTAATAAACAAATAGTAATTTATTATTTAAAAAAGGATTAGTTTATCAATTGGATGAGTAATAGTTATTCGTTTAAAAAGAACCGTAATATGCGATGAATTTATAAAATATTTTTTTTAAATTATTTGACTATTAATTTCTTTTAATACATTATTATACATTGGTCAAAGTCATAATTATCATACTTTATTAATTAATATGCGTATATTTATATTTTATATTATATTTTTCTTTTATTTATGTAAATTAAAAAAATTATATTAATTTAATTAAAAATTGATATCTTTGAAGCATAATATAATAATATATTATTTTAAAGAATAGAATTTAATACACCATGTTATATACTCAATTTCCAAAATAATTTGCATTATTAAAATAATTTAATTATTGTAAATTATTAATTATTTTAATATATTACTCATGAAAAAGATACATAAATTTATATTTTATTTTACTTTATATTTTTCTTTTACTTATTTAAATAAAAAAATTATATTAATTTAATTAAAAATTAATGTATTTTTATGAGAGTGAAAATTTACGTTTTTTCGGTCTCACAATGCACTGTTTTTACTAGAATAAGGTTTTATATTTGCGTGGGATTGCATGTTTACGTATTTTGCATGATTATGGTATTACTAAGGTGTTTTGTTGAGTTTTGAAGGTTAAAACTGGTTAAAATGAAGTAAAACCGAAGATGGGCAAGAAACGAGCTCAAGAAGACCTTACTCGAGTTGCAAGGGTCAACTCGACTTAGCAACTCGAGTCGAGTAAGGTGTCGTAGGAGGTCAGAATTGGTCAGTGAGCTAACTCGACTTGTCTTGCGCAACTCGACTTGCAATTTGAGTCGTGTTGCATCAGAGGCAAGCTGAGTTGCATATCGTGTGAGGCAGAACAACGTCGGATTTTGATCAGTGAGCCAACACAAGTTGACAGGCAGTAGTTCGACTTGCCAGCTCGACTCGTGTTGGAGCCCGTGGCCAAATCAATTTCAGAGCATTGCAACTTGACTTGACAGGCGAAGTCATGACTTGGTAACACGACTCGTGTTAGGTTTACACGAGTTGCATCTCAATGCAACATGAGTCGTGTTTGCAACTCGAGTTGGGTATCCCAAATCGTGTTGCGTAAGTTTGGGCAAAAAATTGGGAATTTCACTCTCTTGTGTATGAGTACGTGAAAAAGAGCCAAGGGAGTCAGTTTCGGGGCCCATGATATAAATAGGGATCAAAACACCTGGAGGGGAGGACGGATCACACACCATCAGAATAGAACGTGAAATCATTCACGCTTCACTCATCCACATCCCACATACATCAGATTTCATCCACACATCCATTCCATTGGTCCAAAGGAGGATTCTAGTGCGGTTGAGAGAACTATCCAATCGGAGAGACGGAGGGGGGACAAGAATCACGTGACATTAGGGTTTCGTATTTTCTTCTATTCTTTTCAATTGTTGATTTTGTTATGAATTTTTCAGCCATGAGCGTTGTGTGTAACCTCATGGGCTAAAAACCCTTTTACAGTTTTAAGGATTGAACGTTAGGGTAGTTGATTTGGAAACCTAGACAAATATTATGAATTTATGCTATTGTTGATTCTTATTTATTTGATTTAATCAGATTATGTTAAACATTTGTAACGTCTTCATAGCATGCTATTGATGTTGCACGTAATGTTTGGTATGTTATATTAGCTTGTGAGCATACGTGCTTAATATTATCTGTTTGCTAGGGATTATAGTAGTTTGCCCGTGAATACGATAATCCTAAGGGCTGGTAAAAAAGATACTTGATATTCTTAGTGGAACAATGCAATTAGGAAATCAAGTAGGAAATGAATAAGTTTGAGTAGTACTTTCAGAGAATATATGTTAGTCGAACTGGTCATCCGGAGGTTTATTAAGTTTGCCTTATTAGTATCTAGGAATGAAGTTCAAAACTGTTCAAGCGTCATCTTATGTTGCATTTCCATTAAAATAGTATGAATGAACAATATGACGTCTAGGAGACCAAATCAATTGCACTACACCTGAAACCTTAGAGCTGTTACTTCTCACTTGATTAAATTTTAAATATTCTTTGCTTTTATTTAATTTGTTATTTATTATTTCAGCACTTTAGTAATTAATCATATTCAGAACCTTGAAAATTGGTTACATAATAATTCTAGTTGAATAGTGATACATAATAAATAGATAATTGACTGTCTCAGTGGGAACAATATTTTTAACTGGGGTACTTGCCTCTACAATTGATATCCCTATACTTGGGGATTTAATTGGAGTGTGCAAAATATATCTAACAAGTTTATGGCGTCGTGCAGCCGGGGACGGTAAATTATTTATTTACTTTTGTTACTTATTTTATTAGAATATTTGCTTTGGGATTTAATTGTCTACACCTTGAATTTTCTTGAAGTTGCATGTACACCAGGTCAAAGAAGGGAACGCAAGATCTTGAATTTGATCCGAAAATTGAAGCGTTTGCAAGAAAAAAGAGAGGAGCAGCGAAGAATATCAAAGCACCTTCTAAGGCTGTTAAGGTACCGAATTCGAAGAAGAAAGCGGACACATCAGCTCCTAAAGCAGCTGTAGAGGAGGAAAAAGAAAAGATTGAAGATCAGGTTATCCCAAAAAAGGCTGAGTCAGAAGCTGAGTCAGAAGTTGAAGCAGAAACAACAGTAGAAACAGCAGCTATGGGAGAAAGACCTCCACATGAGGATGACATTATCATTCGGAAGACGTTCAAGTCTATTAATCTAGGAGGATCAGACGTGGTTGGAGTCATTCAGGCTGATGAGGAGAACGACATAAGGCCAGGCCTGATAAATATCATGGAGAAAAATCCTTTTGCCGGAGGCGTATTCGATTACACTTGAAGCGCTTCAACAGCTACATGGATACAGTTAAAGCCGCAGATACTACCAATGATAGATGGAAGGTAAGGCTTTTCCAGTTTTCTCTAGTTGATAAGGCGAGGGAATGGTATGATAAGTTGAATGGAGACAGTTGCGCTAATTAGACTGAGTTGCAGTAGCTGTTTGTAGATTATTTTATTTCACCTGGCAAGATTCTTGCACTGAAGCAAGAGATAAATCAGTTTAAACAGAGAAGAGATGAATCATTTTGGGAGGCCTGGAAAAAGTTCACTGATGCATTGAGGCGATGTCCACAACATGGTTTCAAAAAGTCCCAGCTAATCAGTGTTTTCTACAATGGCCTCGATAATGAATCCAGAGTATTAGTAGATGTCTCTACTGGAGGGACGATTTTTGGCAAGGCGTCAAATATCATAGAGAAGTTGTTCAATGATATCTCTATAAACTCTAGAGATTGGTCATCTGAAAGGATATGTAAGACTTATATCCTTGGTAAAGTTGCAAAGGTAGAAGAGAAGTTCTCAAAGGCAGACAGAAATGATAAAGTTGTCTCTCAGTTAGAACAAATGAACAAACACCTAGTTACTTTGATATCAGGTAATAGTGGGGAAGACAAACAAGGGCCCGCTAATGATGATGTGGTGATGAATGTTCAAGGGGTTGAGGACGCAAATTAGGCTATGTGACAGAGTCTCCAGGGTTCAAGAGCACCTCAAAATTGGCAAGGGAGCAGGTACCCTCAAGGAAATATTAACCAACGGAATAACCAAGGGGGGGCCTAGCAATCAAGGAGGTCCTAGCAGTCAAGAAGGTTCATGGAGCGAAACCTGAAGAAAGAAAGCCAAGTATTGATGATGTGTTAGCAAAATACATGCAGAAGAATGATGCTAACATCAACAAGATCAATAATTGCATAGTGCTCATGGACTCCAATATGACTAAACAGAATGAAGAAGTGAACAAGCAGTTGCAAAGTCTCTCATATTCTATGAGTCAGATTTCAACTATGGTAAATCAGCAGTAGCAGCAGTTTCAGAAAGGAAAGTTTCCGTCAGATACAGAAATCAACCCGAAGGAAACTGCAAAAGCGATTACCCTTAGATCAGGGAAACATTATGAGGGGCCAGAACTGATGCAAGACAAAACAGATGAAGAGCAAAGTTGCCCATCCACTAGCTTGAAACCAATTCAAACCGATCCAAAATTAGAGGGTGACTAAGCCGAGCCAAGCAGTGTTCAAGCGGATCATACTGAGCCTCAGAATGTAGTTCAAACCCAGCTAGATACAAGCTCACCTCTGGGGTTCCATACACGTCCGAATTCTATAGTGAATAAATCGGATCAAGCCATTGCTGATAAATAATGGCAGCGATCGAAGAAGTTGAGAGAAACGGAAGAGGTGTTTAAGAAAGGTAGCACTTTCGTTTCCTCAAAGACAGTTGTCTAAGAGTCTCGTTGAGAAGTTTAGAAAGTTTGCTGTGGTAATGAGGAACATCCAGATCACTATTCCTTTTTCAGAGGCCTTAGATCAGATGTCCTACTATGCAAGTTTTATCAAGGAGCTCATCTCAAGAAAAAGAAGTTTGAACAGTGTAGAGACGGTTAATCTGACTGAGAACTGTAGTTCAATAATTTAAAGGAAGTTACCCGAGAAGCTGAAGGATTCTGGTAGCTTCATCATTCCTTGTGAGATAGGAAAAGGACCTACAAGGAGAGTATTGTCTGATCTGGGAGCCAGTATAAACTTGATACCACTTTCAGTTTTTAAGAAGCTTGGTTTGGGGGAGGTAAAACCCATATCTGTTGCAGTTTTTAAGAAGCTTGGTTTGGGGGAGGTAAAGCCCATATCTGTTGCCTTGCAGTTAGTAGACAGATCATTGTCTTACCCAGAAGGAGTTATTGAAGATGTATTGGTAAAAGTGTCACACTTAGTTTTTCCAGTAGATTTCCTTGTTCTTGACATGGAAGATGACAAGGATGGAGCACCTCTGATCTTGGGGCGTCCTTTTTAGCAACTGGAAGAGCTCTAATTGATGTTTTCAAGGGCAAGTTTAGGCTTAGGGTGAATGACAAAGAAATTATCTTTTATTTGAATAAGGCGATGCAGTGGCCCACAGAAAATCAACAGTATAAGTTGGTTGAAGTAGTAGAGGAGATTGTGGAGGAAGACTTGCCTTTGATCCTGTCTAAGGATCCAGTGGAAACGTGCATAAGCAAATCTCTAACTTTACCTACTACTGATCTTGGTAATATGTCTTATGAACTTGTTATTGATTTTCTTGAAACCTTACTAAATTTTGATGAGAATAGGTACAAGCAAGAAGATACACCATAAGAGGAAGTCATGTGGACAAGGGAATATTTCCTCTTCGTGTTGAATGTAAAAGCGTAAAAGTGGATAAAAAGACTGAACTCAAACCAGTTCTAGATCTTCTGATGTACGCTTATTTGAGGGAGGCTAAAACTTTTCCGATAATCGTATCTTCTTTCTTGTCTAAAAGTGAACCTAATAAACTGTTAGTTGTGTTAAGAAAGCATAAGTCTGCTATAGGGTGGTCGATTGAAGATCTGAAATGGCTTAATCCTGCTTTTTGCATGCATAAGATTAGGTTAGATGATGAAACTAAATGTTCTGTGCAGCATCAGTGGAGGTTGAACCCTGCTATGTAAGAGGTCGTTAGGAAACAAGTGCTTACTTGGTTAGATGCAGGCATTATCTTTCCTATTAGCGGTAGTACCTATGTGAGTCCTTTACATGTGGTAGCTAAGAATGGTGGAATGACTGTGATTTTATCTGATAAGGGGGAAGTTCTTGCTACTAGGGTACCAACAGGGTGGCATGTCTGTGTGGATTATAGGAAATTGAATGAGAACACGCGTAAGGATCATTTTCCATTATCCTTTATGGACCAGATGTTGGATAACTAGCAGGGTATGACTTTTACTATTTTTTGGATGGGTACTTCGGGTACAATCAGATAATGATTACACCGGGGGATTAGGAAAAGACTACGTTCACCTGTCCCTACAGCACTTTTACCTTTAGGAAGTTACCCTTTGGTTTATGTAATGCGCCTGCGACTTTTTAAAGGTGTATGATGGCCATTTTTTAGGGTTTAATTGAAAGAGTCATGGAAGTGTTCATGGATGACTTCTCTATTTTTTGTTCTTCTTATGACTCTTGTTTGACTAACTTGGTATTGGTTTTGGAGAAATGTGAAGAGACTAACCTCGTCTTGAACTGGGAGGAATGTCATTTCATAGTGATAGACAGGATAGTCTTGGGGTATCATGTTTCTGCTGCAGATTTACAAGTTGATCGCGCAAAGGTAGTGGCGATTGAGAAGTTGCCACCACTTACTAATGAAAAGGGAGTCAAGTCATTCTTGGGGCATGCAGGATTCTATCAGAGATTCATAAAAGGTTTCTCCAAATATTCAAAATCGCTGTCCAGTTTGCTTGAAAAAGATGTTACTTTTGAATTTGATGATACTTATTTGCATGCTTTTCAGGTTCTTAAGGAAGCATTGATAACTGCTCTGATTCTCTTTACTCCGGATTGGACTCAACCCTTTATGCTAGAGTGTGATGCTAGTGGCACTACATTGGGAGTGGTATTGGGGCAGATGAGAGAGAAGAAGTTTCATGTCATCTATTATGCAAGTAAGACGTTCGATTATGCTCAAAAGAATTACACTATCATTGAGAAGGAATTCTTGGCGGTGGAGTATGCTTTTGATAAGTTTCAACCTTACTTAGTTAGCATGAAGACTGTGGTGTACACTGATCACTCGGCTATCAGATACTTAATGGATAAGAAGGATGCAAAGCCGAGGATAATCAGATGGATTCTTTTGCTCCAGGAGTTCGACATGAAGATTCATGATAAAAAGGTAGTGATAATGTTTTAGCCGACCACCTGTTGCATCTAGAGACTAAGGAGCACTGTAACAACACTGATGAGGTGATCAAGGAGTACTTTCCTAATGAGAAGATAATGATGGTGGACATCAAACATGTCTTCACTGTTTCGAAGACATACCCCTAGAAAAAGGGAATGAAATCCCCCTGGTATGCTGATTATGTGAACTACATTGCTACGGGGTGAAACTATATCAGTTGAGTAGACACCAGATGGTCAAGTTTCTGCATGATGTACAAACTATATTATGGGAGGAGCCATGGGTCTACAAAATCTGCACTGATTCCATTATCCGGAGGTGTGTTCCTGAGGTAGAATGGGAGAGTGTTCTAGATTTTTGTCACTCTCAGCCAAATGAGGGTCACTTTGGCGCCCAGAAGACTGCTCAGAAAGTGCTTCAGTCCGGTTTATATTGGTCAATCCTGTTCAGGAGTTGTCAAGAATATGCTGATACATGTGATAGATGCCAGCGAATGGGGAATATTTCGAAGAGAGATGAGATGCCTTTGCAGCCTAGTATCATAGTGGAGATTTTTTATGTGTGGGGGGATTGATTTTATGGGTCATTTCCCTCATCTAATGGATTCCTCTACATTCTTCTTGCAGTGGACTACGTGTCGAAATGGGTGGAAGCAATTCCAACCAAGACAAATGAGGTGAGAGTGGTTCAAGAGTTCATTAAGAAGAACATTTTCAACAGGTATGGGGTACCGAAGGTGTCAGAGGGTAAAAATCGGCCCAATCAAAAAAACCCTAAGTCAGGCCTGAAACCAAGAGCCCAACCATTCCAAAGTACCAAATAGCCCATAAACTACTGAAATAAGAGGAAATGGGCCAGACGGCCTAACACACACTAAAGCCCATCGAGCAACCCAAGTGAAGACGATCTAGAAAGAGAAGCCCAAACGAGGAAGGATCCAGGAAGCTCAGCCTCGGATACTTCTGGAAGGTGGGACCGCAACAACACCTACTCCATCCTAAATATCCAGCAAGATACTGACTAAACTTACCCGCGAAGCAAACCCGACAAGTGGCAGACAAAAGCAGTCCAAGATGCTAAAGAGATGCCACCCACTTTACTTTTCTTTTTGCTTTACTTTTACTTTTGCTTTTGCTTTAGTCTTTTGACTAAGAGTGTAAGGCTTACGGGAGAAGCCAATTCCTTGTCTATATAAGGCCAAGGTAGTACTCATTTGTAATCATCAATCAAAATATATATCAAAACCCCTTCTGTTCGCAAAAACTCATTTCTTCTTCTTAATTTTGATGCGTCTTAATTAAGATTAAGATCCTCAGTTAATTCATCGATATGTCTTTGAATTTCTGAGCTTAACTGGTCTTTGATTCGTCTTAGGCAGAGTTAAGAAATCCAGATTATCCTTGATAATCCGACATACTTGCACAAGGTTTATCGTGTTCGGTTATCAATCGACCCAAAAATTTGATAACCCCGATTACTCATAGTCCCGAAAGACTGGTAATCTATCCCATTCGATCCAAACCTTTTTATGTCAGATACCACCTCCTGACAGAAGACACTCATTAGTGATGGAGAAAACCATTTTGTGAATAAGATGTTGGAGAAGGTGCTTCGAGAGTATGGTGTGAAGCATAGGGTTACTACACCCTATCATCCACAGGTGAATAGGCAGACTGATGTTTCCAACCGTCAGATCAAACAAGTGTTAGAAAAAACATTGGGAAACACAAGGAAGGATTGATCCACAAAGCTTGATGATGCTTTGTGGGGGATTCAGAACAGCTTTCAAGACTGTCTTGGGGATGTCGCCATATCAAATTGTTTATGAAAAATCTTTCCATCTTCTGGTAGAGATTGAACATAAAGCTCTTTGGGCAATTAGGCGTTTGAATCTGAGCATGGAGGACGCTAAGGATTTTCGTCTTTCTCAAATCAATGAGTTGGATGAATTTTGAGAAAGAGCGTACGAGAATTCGAGGATCTTCAAAGCACGGATGAAGAGATGGCATGATGTGTAGATCCATTTTAAGGAATCCAATGTTGGTGATCAGGTACTTCTTTTTAATTCTCGTCTCAAATTGTTTGCAGGTAAGCTCAAGTCCAAGTGGATTGGACCATATGTGATACATAGAGCTTGTGGAGGGGGAGTTTTGAATTGATAGATGAAAAAGGTGATATCATGGTGGCAAATGGACAGACACTACAAGTCGCTGCCTGATAAAGAAGTGCTTTCTCTTGAGTACTTAAGTTAGAGGTATCCATCGTGACTCGACAACATTAAACTTGAGCGCTTGTTGGGGGCCGACCCTTCTTTTTTATTTGCTTTATTAGATGTAGGGATTTTATAAGGTATTGCTTGACTATAGTATATACTTCTTTGCAAACTTGATCTCTCACTTTGTTTGAGCTAAGTATGGGGGGAGGTTACGTATATACATGTGTCTTACTATATCAAAGTAGAATCGCTTCATTGTGTTGTGTGCTTGGATGATTATTTTTTTTGTGATTTTTCAGTATTTTTGATTCGTTTGATTATATTGGGATGTCGATTTTTTGTGATTGTCCAGGTGTGTGTCGTTTGTTTGTTTTTATTTCGTGTTAATCCTAGTATCAGTGTGGTCATATTTTTTATTTTCAAGGATGATTGATTGGTTTGTCTTGGCACTTGATTGAGTTAAATTATTGATATTTGATGCATTGAATGATGGTTTAGTCAGAAATATCGAGTGGTTGGTTGAAAGTTGGAGTCGTTTGATTTATACGAATGAGTTTTAGCTCCTTGTTCTTGACTGAAATTGGAAATTTGATGATTAATATATGTGATTTAAGTGAGTTCAAGGGAAAAACAGATCAAATGACAAGTTTTTGATGCTTTCGGAGCCAACACGAGTTGGCTAGTCATAACTCGACTTGCAGCATGACTCGTGTTGGGGTGCCGAGGTGAACATGTTTTAAATAGATGCAACTCGAGTTGACAAATGAGCACACGACTTACCTAACACGAGTCGTGTTGGGTGCCAAGAGTTGTCCAATAGATCAACACGACTTGCAAAGCGCAGCACGAGTAGCAACACGAGTCGTGTTGCGTTGCTGAAAACTTCCAAAATTGTCTAGAAAGGTAGCAAAACCCCATAAGGCCAACACGAGTTGCAAATCGACTCGTGTTGGGCCTCCAGGTTTGACTTTTAAGTTTTAAAATCGAGGGTTTTGGTATATTGCACTCATTCTTCTTCCCGATTCCAGCCCGTGTCGACACCCCCTTTCTCCCCTTCGATTTTTCTAAGGAATCCACTTATCTACACCACTAAATCACTTCACCCACCTTCACATACACATAATCTCTAGGGTTTTGAAGCAATTTGGGGCACAAATTAGGGCTTTTCGAATTTTCTTTGTGAAGAACACTTGAAGTCTGATTCCATCATGTATAATCTTAGAGGTATGTTTCTCTTACTCATTTTATGTTTTAATTTGCGGATTTGTTGCGAATTTGTAATGGGTAAGTGTAATGAAGTGGAATTCACATGTTCAAGTTGGTTTTTAATTTGGGAATTTTGTCAAACACTTGGTATGCATGGAAAATTGTTTACAAATTGAATTGTAATCATGATGTGTGACGAATTCATGAATAGGGCTTGAGTGATAGTAGAATTTTGGGACATGTTGATATATGTGGAGTGAAATAATATGCCATGAACAGTTTAAATTTTGAAAATTTGAGAACAAGCATATTGATTATGGAGAGTTGTGGCTAGAAAAAATTGATATTCATGTATATGTATTGATATTTGCTTAGTTGTAATTTGAATTACTTGATTTTGATTGCAATTGGGTGAAGGATTGTGTAGGATAATGTTGAGTATGGTTGAATTCATGTTTGACATTGAAATAGCACATTTGAGTTTTGTTAAGTGAAATTGATTCATGTCTATGTGTTGGAAATCTCATTTGATAAGAACTTGAGTTTGTTGAAAATGTTGAATTCGATTGGTATTTGTCATTATTGATACTATGCATCATTCATATGGATGAATATCTTGTGTTTATAGTATGAAGAAGGTGGATGAATGTTTTGCATTTCTTTTAAGAAGAGGAAAGAAGAGGGATGGTAATGATGGAGGAAAAGGAAAAGGGAAGCAACAGGCCAAAGGAGACGGGCCAAGTAAAAAATGAAAGGGACCTCCAGTTCATCAAGTCAGCCACAGGACGATACAGCGAACGCAAGAATGGATAAGTTGAGAAGACTCAAGAGATTGCCTTCGGACTTCAAGCTTCAGAAGAATAATTGGTTGGAGATATCTCTGATATGGGATAAAGTATCAGATAAAATCATCTGTACTCGTATCAAGATGACGGAACCATGATAACTCTGAAAATTACTGAGGAGATCTTAGATATGTTCGATCGAGTTGGGATTCATCGGTTTATGGAGCAAAAATGAAGAACTCATTTTCAGCTGACTGCGGATTCTTGTCCACTTTAAAAGTCTTTTCTGATCCGATGGACAAGCTTCCTTACGCTGCTAAGTTTTATCTAGAAGGAATATTCAGAGAGATTGACTTGAATGGTCTGAACCGAGCATTGGAAGCTCCAGTTGGGATTCCTTTCGCTGAGGATAAGAGATTTAAGGCTAATGAGTTTTGGGAATCCATTACCAGAAAGAGGAAGTTTAAGTCGAGTGTGGCGAAAACGACCTTCATCAAGAATATAGTTCTCCGGTATATGGATCAGATTCTAGCTAGTATGGTGTTCTGTCGAGCAGAAGGGGGTAGCATTACCCAAGGTGAATTGTATGTGTTGTGGTACATGCTCAATTCGGTGCAATTCAACTTGGAGGCATATCTTTTGTATCAGTTCTAGAGGTTTAAGGTATATTCAACACAGAAGGTGAATATAGGTGGACTGATTTCTCCGATCGCCCATCATTATGGTATCGATACCTCGGGAATAGAGTACGTCAGGGACCCGCCAGACCTCGACTTGACAGCTATGGTTCGTAAGAGGATCATGAAAAGGGACCCTCAAGGGATCATGTATGTATTTAAGAAGGATGGGTTGCCGTTCTTATTTCTCATGTCCCTGCATCAGTTCACCACAGCTAGAACAGAGGCAAATCTTCTGATGGATACAGTCGACCACGTGGCCATTCGTGAAGGGATAACAAACTATACTTGGCAGAATATAGCGAGGAATACACTGGATAGGATGTTTCCGATGGCTATGGGAGAGCCCGAGATTCCAGAGCATTAGCCACATCCGATGGAGGAAGAGATGGGTGGATTTGGTCCAGGGGCTGGAGAGTTTGGTGAGGCTCAGTATGATGATCAATTTGCGGAGGCATGGCAGTACCCTATGCCATCTAATTTTGGTAGAGTACCTTTGTACAGGATGGCACCACCAGCTCCTCCGCCTGGATTTGAGGCCTGGGCAGTGATGTATGATTGGTAGGGACAGCAGGCGCAGGGTGGTGTACGTATGTACAATGAGTACTTGATGGAGGAGAACATGCAACGAAGAGAGGAGAACAGGCAGAGAGCTGCAGAGAATTGTGAGATGAGCAGGCATATGGCCACAATTTTGAGGAATCAGGCTATTTTTTATAGGCATCTGGGCGCATTGGCCATCACCATTAATGACATCGCCACCAGATTATCTGACTTCGAGATCTGAGGATTTTGATGAGTGGCGGATGGATCCAGGAGATAGAGACGACACTGATGATGATGATGAGGGTCCAGGTGACGGAGAGGATGACTAGCAGCCTTATTAAGAGGTTGTACATTTCTTTTCATTTCAGGTATCTGTGATGCTTTGTAGCTAGATAGTGGGTTATTTTTTAGGTACTCATGTCTTATTTGATTGGCCTGTACTAAGTGAATTTAATTGTGATCAATGTGATGTAAGGGTAATTTGTAGTATTGATGTATTAAGTGATTTGAAATGTGGTGTATTGATATTATGAAAAGGTGATTATCAAGCGAGATATGTACTTGAGTGTTGAAATACTTGATATTGTTTCATGTATTAAAATTGGTTCATAAACCTATGAAGGATTGCTTGTTATTCCGTTAACCCATATAAGAATTTGAGCTTTAATAGATCATGAAAATTGCACATGACTAGTTTTATTCTTGAGAGCATCATTTACATGCGTGTATTCTAGAACTTGACTTTTAATCTGCTTGAGGCTAGATGATTGATTAGATGATGGGAAATGACCTTAGACCATTTTGTTCTTTATTGAGTCACTAGCCAAATATTTATCCTGCCTTGAAATTTAATTCATAGTTTCCCGTTTGAGCCTGTAAGCCTTATTCGTTGGAAGCCTATGAAGATAGCTAATTTATTCCTTTAAAGGCCTTTAAATACCTATCCTAGTACATAAATAAAGGAGACAGATTGGTATAGTGTGAAAAGAAAGTTGCGAAGATAAACGTGAGAGGATAGTGATTGAAGATTGAGGAAGTTTAAAACTTGTAAAAAAGGGTATTGCCTGAAGGTACCCTAGTTATAGGCTAGTGCCTGAAGTTGGTACCCTATTTAAAAGGAAGAGAAAGAAATAAAAAGAAGCCGTTGAGCTTGAAAGTAAAGGGAGGATTGAAATGATGAAAAAAAAGTTAAAAGAGAAAAAAATGGAGATTGATTAGAATGGAAATTTACGTCTTTTCGGTCTCACAATGCACTGTTTTTACTAGAATAAGGCTCTATATTTGTGTGGGATTGTGTAGTTTACGTATTTTGCATGATTATGGTGTTACTAAGGTGTTTTGTTGAGTTTTGAAGGTTAAAATAGGTTAAAATGAAGTAAAACCATAGACGGGCAAGAAACAAGCTCAAGAAGGCCTTACTCTATTTGCAAGGGTCAACTTGACTTAGCAACTCGAGTCGAGTAAGGTGCCGTAGGAGGTCAGAATTGGTCTGTGAGCTAACTCGACATGTCTTGCGCAACTCAACTTGCAGCTCAAGTCGTGTTGCATCATAGGCAAGCTGAGTTGCATATCGTGTGAGGCAGTGCAGCATCGGATTTTGATCAGTGAGCCAACACGAGTTGACAGGCAGTAGCTCGACTTGCCAGCTCGACTCGTGTTGGAGGCCATGGCCAAATCAGTTTCAGAGTATTGCAGCTCGACTTGATAGGCGAAGACACGACTTGATAACACGACTCGTGTTAGGTTTACACGAGTTGCATCTCAATGCAACACGAGTCGTGTTTGCAACTCAAGTTGGTTATCCCAACTCGTGTTGCGTAAGTTTGGAAAAAATTGGGAATTTCACTCTCCAGTGCATGAGAACGTGAAAAAGAGTCCAAGGGAGTCAGTTTCGGGGCCCATGATATAAATAGGGATCAAAACACCTGGAGGGGAGGACGGATCACACACCATCAAAATAGAACGTGAAATCATTCATGCTTCACTCATCCACATCCCACACACATCAGATTTCATCCACATATCCACTCCATCAGTCCAGATGAGGATTCTAGTGCGGTTGAGAGAGCTATCCAATCGGAGAGACGGAAGGGAACGAGAACCAAGTGACATTAGGGTTTCGTATTTTCTTCTATTCTTTTCAATTGTTGATTTTATTATGAATTTGTCGGCCATAAGGGTTGTGTGTAACCTCATGGGCTAAAAACCCTTTACAGTTCTAAGGATTGAAGGTTAGGGTAGTTGATTTGGAAACCTAGATAAATATTATGAATTTATGCTATTGTCGATTCTTGTTTATTTGATTTATTCAGATTATGTTAAACATTTGTAACGTCTTCATAGCATGCTATTGATGTTGCATGTGATGCTTGGTATGTTATGTTAGCTTGTGTGCATATGTGCTTAATATTGTCTGTTTGCTATGAATTATAGTAGTTTGCCCGTGAACACAATAATCCTAAGGGCTGGTAAATAAGATACTTGATATTATTAGTGGAACAATTCAATTAGGAAATCAAGTAGGGAGTGAATAAGTTGAGTATTACTTTCAGAGAATATATGTTAGTTGAACTGGTCATCCGGAGGTTTATTAAGTTTGCCTTATTAGTATCTAGGAAGGACTTTCAAAACTGTTCACGCGTCATCTTGTGATGTATTTTCATTAAAATAGCATGAATGAACAATTTGACGTCTAGGAGACCAAATCAATTGCACTACACCTGAAACCTTAGAGTTTTTACTTCTCTCTTAATTAAATCTTGAATATTCCTTGCTTTTATTTAATTTGTTATTTATTATTTTCAGCACTTTAGTAATTAATCATATTCAGAACCTTGAAAATTGGTTATAGAATAATTCTAGTTGAATAGTGATACAAAATAAAAAGATAATTGACTCTCTCAGTGGGAACGATATTTTTAACTGGGTACTTGCCTCTACAATTGATATCCCTACACTTGAGAATTTAATTGGAGTGCACAAAATATAACTAACAATTTTCTTGTACGATTCACGGGGCATAATAGTAGTTAATATTAATAATAACTTTTGTATGTTAACTTTTCTATTAATAATTAGTATAATATGAATAATTTTATACCCTCCAACTGATTATTATTTTTATTTTGTTATAAACAAGTAATTTAGAAATAAAATATAAAAGACATTATAACATATAATATTGAAAATCAATTAACTCAGTTCACAAATAACATTAAAATATTTGAAATTCGAATTTTTTTTTGAATTTTTTAGGTTTAAACTTATAAAATAATGGTACATTATTGATATTAGAATAGCATTTGATGTATTCTGTGCTTATTTATTTATGTTCAAATTGTATTTTTCTTTTCTTTTTCTAGGTCGTTAATGTCTCCAAAACAAGCGTAAATTAATATTATTTGTTAGATTTATTAGAGAGTAATAGAACTACCTGTTAAAAAATCATGAAAGAAAGCAAGCGAGAAATGTAAAATAGAGAGTAGAGAGAAAAGATAGAGGAGCAAAAGCCAGAGTCAGAGCCCTTTCATTATCATCATAAACTGTTCTTAATACATTCGAAAGAACCCCACTCCCTGCAGAAGAGGAGAGTGGTTATTAACTCGTAATGGCCACATCATAAATAATGTTACAACACTCCTCCTTGGGCATTACGCCATTCATACCTCGTTAAAAATCTCGCTAGAAAACCCTGTGGAAAAACTAGTCGAGGAAAACAGCACATATCTTATGATTTTCATGTGTTATAGCTACCTCGTTAAAAACCTTCAACTAAGAAAACCACATGGGAAAAGCTTAGTTAAGGAAAAAATAGTATAGCTTGATCTTCAGGACCCAATCTTCAGGATTGTTAAAAGTTATCGTTTTTCTTGAACATGATAATTTAGTATGTCTCATTAAAAACCTTTTAACTAAGAAAACCTTATGGAAAAAACTTAGTTAAGGAAAAAAGAGTGCAGCATCGGTCTTCAGGATCCAATCTTCAAGATTGTTTAAAAGTTATCGTTCTACTTGAACACAATAATCTAGTTTGTCTAATTAAAAATCTTTAACTAAGAAAACCTCTTGGAAAATGCTTAGTTAAGGAAAAAGAGTACATAATTGGTCTTCAAGACTCAATCTTCAGGATTGTTTAAAAGTTTATTGCTCCCCCTAATCGCAACAATCTAGTATGTCTCATTAAAAACCTTCAACTAAGAAAATCTCGTGGGAAAAAGTTTAGTTAAGAAAAAAAGAGTACAAACCTTATGATTTTGACATGTTACCATCAGTTGCCTTATTAAAAACATTAAAGCTAAGAAAACCCAGTAGGAAAAAACTTAGTTAAGGAAAAATAGTACAACCATTGGTCTTTAGGACCTAATCTTCTAGATTGTTTGAAATTACTACTCCCCTGAAAACAATGTTATTTTGAAACATAACTACTGATCTTCAAGATCTAAAATTTGTGAATTTATTTGAACTCATCATTCTCCCTAAAGACATTAGTCTTATGGGTCTACATAATATGATACTTCGAGTAAAACTTTCAAAAATATAAGTTGGGGGGTAAGTAATAAAAATAAATCATCTGGATTGTTACATGAGTAAACTCTTTGTGTAATATTTCATCGCTCTTCAGAAGTTCACATGGTGAAATAAATTTATTGTCCTTCTCCATGTATAAATTGCTCATATTTTATACAACACATAATTCATTATCTCATAAAAGATTACAATGGAGTATATACAAATCATGATGTCACATAGGCTACAAATGTTTTATATCATCCATCATAACAATCACCAGTCTGAATTTTAACATAATGGGGATCGAATCATAATTAATATTCGACTAATATGCATGTCATTCTCTTATTGGTTTCTTATAATTAAACCAATAAATATTTTGTATCAAAGTGATACATGAGGATATATTTAATTTTAATTAAATATCTCAGTGTCAGAGAATCATAAAAATCTTGCTAGCATGTTCATCATAAATGCATATCAGGTCTGATACAATTATGAAGACTTTAAAAAGTACTAAAAGTGAGACTTCTGGTCCAAAATATCCTTATAATATACTTCAAGTATACAAACGTTTATTTTCCTCTTCAGGGGATTAAACAATAATTGACTTACAAAATTGAATGAGATTGATAATAATTATATATAAAACCATCATCAAGTAAATTAACTGGTGTTTATAATTCAATATTTCTTTTGAATAATTCTCAATCTACAGGTTGAGATGATTCTTTGGTTAATCAAAATCTTTTATTTTGAAAAATCCGTCATTCGGCATGAGTAAACTTATACTCCTACAAATTTCTTATGTGTTGCAATCTTGAACCACAAATATAAATATAGGTAGTGTTCCTTCTTCAAGAGGAAATCATCCAATTAAAATGTAGTACATTTACATAGTTTGTAATAGGTTCGTAATGATTTATATCCATCAGGGATTTTCATATATCCATCATGAGTTTATATCCATCAAAAATTCTGATATAAGTTTAACGTCTTGTGACGCATATTAACTGCATATTTAAATTTATTGTAATTGTCATATAATTAAGTAGCGAAATGTTATATAATGACTTTATAATTGGAGGATGTTCATCATCAATTAATTTTAAGTCTATGCAATAACTCTTTCACTTTAATCTCGCTTTATTTTCACAACTTCACTTTTTGCACGTCCTTCTGGGATAAATATTTATATTCATTGACATACATTTCTAGTACTCCATTTAAGGATAAATTCTTCGCGAGTAAAGCTCTATTTCAATTGTCACTTTCTATCTTACTCATTCTGAGTGCTTATGGCATTTTATCATTTTTTATAGACACTGGATCTAGATTTTTAAGACAATAAGAACAATTAAATAGATAAATGTGTTATCGACAATTTTGATAATACAATAAATGTATTTCTTTCAATGGTTATAATAACTCTATATTTATTTAACTAGATTCTCGTCATTTTCCAAACGTTTGGATCTAGCCGTTTCGCATGCCAGTATTTTGATTATTTGGTGCACGTGCAATTTATAGGTATTTATCTTTTGGAAAATTTTATTTGAGAGTGTTCTTGTTTTCAAACAAACTCTCTAACTTATTTTGGAAGTTACTATTTATAAATTTTATTTTCCGCGTACTTTTGATTTTTCACATTTATTAAACCTTTTCACGCTTCTGGCATTGAAGATTATTAGTAAAATGATGTTCCTGGAGAACTCCACTTCTAGTGGTAAATCGGTAATACGTATTTGAGACTTAGTCACATTTTATTATAATTTGACAGTTTATTTTCTAAATAAATTAATTATCTACTGAACTTCTGGTTCAATTTGTCTAGTGCAAGATAATGAAGATGCTTTTATATTATGAAATTTCTCGACATTTTCTTGAATATTGGGCTTTTATCTTCCCCTAATGCCGTGAAATAGTCTTCATTTAAAGTGCAGTTAGCGTACTTAAATATATATTGATCCCCCCCCCTATTTGGGCTTTATTATGCATTTAAGAATAGACAGATTTATCATTACATGCCCATTAAGGTACGCTGTTGTGGTGATATATTTACAAAATGTAAACTGCACACTTTAATATATAGTTGCAGATGGGAAATGTGGAGGCTTATAGCCTTGATTAAGCACTAGTTATAAGGGGGTATTATGTGATAATGATATGCAGGAACCAGATTTGGATTAAATAATTTTATATTCCCCAATAAGCAAAATAATTATTGAAATTTTATAATAAATTATTCACATGTTCCACTATATGATGTATGTATTTCAAGATTATTTCAATTGACTTCAATTGAGTAGTCAAATTTTGAGCTCTCATAATTTTAGTGAAATGATTGTATAAGGACTTATTCTTAGTCCAATTTGTGCATACATCAATAGAATTTAATTTTGGTCATAACAATTAGAAAATTCAACAAATATTTCTCTTTAAATCTCTTGAACATATTAGGAGATTTAATTCCAACTTTAGTATATGAATGTCATAAAAAATTTCGTTCAAGCAAGTTTCACAGATTTATCCATGTGAAATAAAGAGGGAATAATATCATTTCGTAGTCCATGATTAAAAATGAACATCTGGCTCATCTATGTAGTATATAAATGTCATTAAAAATTTCGTGTTGATAACGTGTTAAAAAATCATGAAAGAAAGAAAAAGAGAAATGTAAAATATAGAGTAGAGAGAAAAGATAGAGGAGCAAAAGCTAGAGTCAGAGCCCTTTCATTATCATCATAAAATCATTCTTAATACATTCGAAAGAACCCCACTCACTACAGAAGAGGAGAGTGGTTATTAACTCGTAATGGCCACGTCATAAATAATGTTACAACACTACTTAATATTTGTTAGATTTATTAAAATCATTTGCAGACTCATACCAAATAGAAAATTCGATTTTAGTATAAAAAAATACTTCATTTGTTCCATGTTAAATTTAACATTTTATGTTTTCGTTTGTTCCCTATTAAATTTTACAAAAAATAAAATAAAATAAAATCACATCAATCATCAATTCTAAAAGTATATTTTAATTGCGAATTTATCGCTTCCACCAAACACATAACATATTTTATAATTTATTTAATATCTTAAAATATTCCCCTGTCCGTTCGGCAATTGTGTTCATGTTTCACGCTGTTTAAGAAAAAAATTAATCAATTTTAGTACTTAGGTAATAAGTAACGTACAAATTAATGTTATGAGTGTTAGGTAGGGAACGACAAATTTAAAAAGTGTGAAAATTATTATAGGACGAAATGAGGAAAGCAAGAAAATTGTTGTGGGATATAGGAGTATATTATATGTAGCATATGATAGAGTTGAATAATAATAAAGTATGAATAAAAGATAAAAAGTATGGAAGATACTGGCATTAGAATTTTATATTTAAAATTATTATATAATTTAGAGTAAAATTTTGTGATTTTGAAATTAGACCATCAATTTTTTTTCTTTTTTATTATTATAAAATAATATCAAATTTTGTAAGTATAGAGAAACACAAATGTGTGATATTTTACCTGTCTCCTGTAATCTCGCCTAAAAATAGGCATAGATAACTATTTCACTCATATAGCGAGAAGGAGCTCAACACCACAATGATAAAAAAACCTGCCCACATGTGCCGGTTTCGGGTACAAATACCCTTTCATTTATGTTTAAAGATCTCGTTCGAGCTTTTCCTATGAGTTTGACATTGGTTACTTTAGCACCACCCTTTAATTTATGTTTAAAGATCTTGTACGAGCTTTTCCTGAGTGTATGTCATTGGTTACTTTAGCACCGTAGCGCCTGGTGCTCGGCTCGAGTCAATCTCCTTAAAGGCTACTCTTGAAGCTCTATAAGCTCGGCTAAGTCACTCCAAAAGGAGTATCTTCGATCTGGGAAACTATAAGCTTAACTTATAAAGTAACAAGTTATCCTTTATTTTCAATTTAATCTCTCAATAAATAGAAAATCTCTAATGTGTTACACATCAAGCTACATAATATGCCCATAAATTAAACATTAGTAAATCACTTTTAATTCCATTTTAAATGAACTAGGTAACCTACTTATTTACAAAGTATAATTTTGAATTTTCTATGTAATTTTGGTATAATATCTTCTATGTCACACATTTGATAGATAACAAGTAATAGAGAAGAAAAATTATAACCTAAAATGGAAAGTATCAACATCTAGGGGCATTTCACCTCTTAAGTGTTAATTACTACCTACATCCCATTGAAGTTGACACACTTTCCTTTTTTATTTGTCCCACTAAAGTTGACACATTTCCTTTTTAATACATGGGACCCACACAAAAACAATTAATCTATTCTCATGGGCCCCATATATCACCTCTAATACAACTACCCACTACACATTAAATATTATTTCTCTCACTTCACTTTACTCCACTTTACATTAAATTATTATACTCCTTAATCTCCGTGCCAAAAAAAATTATACCAACTTCTATGAGACGGATGTAGTATATAATTAGTGGTATAGGAAAAGATGCAAATAGAATCCAATGCAAGGGTTAACATACTGAATGAATATTAACACCATTTAAACGGTTAATTTGGATCAGTATTATTTTTTTGCACCCCTAATCAATAATTTTTGTGACATTTGCTAATAAAGAGATCTTTCAACTCCAAATTATTGAATAAATTATTTAATCAAACATTCTAAGATTTATCATAAAATATTTATGATAAAAACTCAGATGAGACTGTTTCACCGAGAAACAAGGTTCACCTTTTCAGAATAGAGGTTACACTTTCAAAAATGACTGTACATATAAAAAAATGCATCACCACTAGTTAAAATTCTATTAGCAACAACCAAATGAAGATCAATTAAGGTAGCAACATTTTTAACACAAAACCTACCTACTTACACCAGACAATTAACTCATAAATATTTGGATAAAATTAGAATGATGAATATTGCTTGACATGTATTCTGAAGCTACAATGATCAGCTATCATTAATAGTCAACAACAAACTAACCTGAATCGGGTGTTCTCGCACTCTATGTTAGGTTAAGTCATAGAAATGATCAAATTTTGCAGCAAGTGTGTTCAAAATTCATAGCCTGTCTACTCTGTATGTGATTTCTTGTATGCCGCACCTTTCATCACCTGCTGCACCTCGAATCACCCTCCCTAGACTCTCCTATTCTCTCCTGCAAGATCAAGAAAAGGTGGCTTTTCGTTGGTAATTTGGTGCAATCATTTGTAATAATGTAGTAACTATCAACATGAGTACAGACAATTTAGGGTGGATTCAAAAAAGAAGAAGAAAAGAAATCATGCCCCCTCCATCCCCCACCCCTTCCTCCCAAACCTGCAGGTTTGCCACATTAATGTAACCACTTTAATTTGTTAAAAATCTGTCTAGCAATGAGTAGGGTACCAATCAATTAAAATTGAAGTAACAAACAGAATTTTTGGATGAAGTAGATATCATAAATAAACTAAGCCTAAAAACACTAGCAGTCCCCAAGGAAATTAGCATCAGGATATCGCTCCAGATATCAATTACTGATAATACCTTAAGAGATGCATTCTGAGCAAGAAGTTGCTCATACTCACTCCTTATATGTGCCAATTCTCCTCGTAGAGATGCATTTTCTTCTTTTAAAGATTCAGAACGTTGAGCTAATTCATCACATTCTGACTGAATCCCATTAACAAAAACAAGAAATAGCATTGGGTTTAATCTGATGCTTGTTTCATAGGCTAGAAGAAATAAATAACGGAATCAACAGTTAATTACCTGCTTGCGCAATCTGGACCGCCGAGCAGATTCCCTATTTGACTGCTTTCTTCTCTGTCTTTTAAGCTCCCTCTCATCCTGAAATTACAAAAAAATATTAGTGGTCAGGGAACTAAACAAGGTTAATATATTTCTTCACCATAAGAATGATATGACATCTGATTGCGCACAGTCTTTTCATCAAGAGAAGGGAAGACAGAAATGCGGAACATAATAGATTCGAGAAACTTAGATACTAGTTCACTTTAGCAACAACTTCCAAGAATAGCACATTTGCAAGGGGTTTTAGCATACTTATTATCTCAGACAAGATGAATTATCCATTTTAATGTCATCTAATGGTTATAGAATATTACATTTGACTGACTTTTTGATAGACCTCTTCACGTTTAACAGATTGAATAAGGTTGTCATGGGCTCGGCACAAGTTCTCGATTAGTTTAAATTATAGTTGTATGTTACAATTATAATTTGTCTTTGAATAGTTATATTTGACAGTCATGGGAAGTTGCACAAATAGGATTTTTTTTTGTAATGTATTAAGGGTGAATCTTATTAGATTTGCACCTTTGGGTTGTGGACACTTTTGAGTATTTGGAAGTTACTTTCTTAAATCTAAATTCTGATAGACTTCACTCTATCAACTTGGTCCCAACCTGCTGCTTTCTGTCACCATTGAGACAGAAAGATTCGAAAAGAGATACTTGATTTGATGGAGAAATCTATCGCCCAACTTCAGGATCTTTCATCTACGGTTACCGACATGGTAACTGCCATGGGATGACATCAAAAACAGTTACAGGCTGTTTGCTCTATTCCAGACCTTTACACCTATAGCCATTCAGGTTACACCATTGACGCCAACAGCCATTCCGGTTACACCATTGACACCTTACCACAGCATCGCTTCTTCCAAGATCACATGAGCATCCCAGAATTCTATGTTTACTTGCTTTAACATGACATTGGAAGTGCGACAGCAGTTTCCGCTCTACCGAAGACTTAATGGCTGTTTAACGCCATATTTGCCTTTGGAGGAGCAAGGTTGCAGAAAAGTTTCACGCATGCGAAGTTTGGTGGAGCAGCTCCTTGTGCATTGGCTGAACAGGGGAGAAGATGATGATACTTGGATTGATGTTGCAGAATCGAGCTCAATTCCAGAATTCAGCTTGAGGACAAGGTTGTTTCGCCACATGAATAACTTGATAGACCTCTTCATGTTTATACCAGACGAAACAAGGCTTTCGTGGGCTTGGCACAAGTCCTGGATTAAATTATGTTCAAATTCGTATTTGTATGTTACAGTTATTCTATTTCTCTGAGTAGTTTTATTTTTCTGTGAGGTATTAGGGGGTGATTCTAATTAGATTTGCACCTTTGGGTTGTGGCTCTTTTAGGGATTTGAATGCTACTTTACTTAAATCTAAATTCTTATAGCTTTTACACTATCACTCATTCATAGCATCAAAACATCAGAGAGAATTCTTAACTTGCCAATAGTTTGAAAGACTGAGTAGTCGAGGATCCATAGAAATGTTAGTAATGAGAAGGCAACAGATCAAAAAGCTGCCTAATAAAATATCAGATAAATATAAACTGTCTTAGGGACAAGAGTATAGGTCAAAACTTGAAAACCCTAGTGTTGCAACCATATAGTTTCTACAGTCTACACGTGATTCAAAAATATCAGAAAGTTTATAACAAATCACCATTTAACAATAATACACTTATACAGTAGTCAAGCGACTTTATTAGCCTTTACCCCTGAAATACAGAAACAGAATGAAAGGGGAGTCCGAAGCCTATCCGGATAGGCGGAGGATGTAGAAGACATAAGATTAGTGTACCTTATTATTTTAGTATTTGATTTCAAGTCAATTATTTCCTTATTTAGTTTCCTATTTCCTTATTATGGTTTGTGGCAGAGTCGTTCTCTGTGGCCCTCTTTGAGGAATTGCAACCCACCTATGGCCTTCCTTGACGGATTTTTCAGTGCGTATTTATTTATCTTCTGCTATCCTGTGTGCGTGTTCTATCACAAAATAACATACCAAATTCCAATTTATCAGAGTACAATCATTTCTTTGACGTATGACCTTAAGTATCAAATAACAATCATAGGATATTTGCATTACACACCTTTGGATACATCATATATCAATTTATCTCCAGATTTAAAATGTGATCCCTCTCCATACGTACCATACCCCAATTAATGCAAAGAAGATTATTGCAGTTTTCAGATGCATTAATAAATTGAAACTGATATAAAAGACTTAGCAATCTTCATTAGTTCAGATAAGAGATCTAGATGCATTCACATCATCTCAACCCAATGTCAACAATAGAACTAATTACCTTTCAGAATCAGGGAAGCAGGGATGTGTTCACTTCCCAATTCTGTCCCAACCAAAGAAATAATATGAAAACGTTATTATGCAATAAAAAGGAGATAGAGAAACCTGAATCCAGCGCTGCGACTGATTGCCATCTCGTGATCCAGTGGGGACTACTCTTCCTTGAACTGGAGTTGAAGGAAAAGCAGAAGAAGGGGAGGCGCCCCAATACTCCATGCCAATATTTAAGTTAGTGGCAGGACCAGGTACACCACCCACCACCCCTGCAGCTGGCACAGCCACTAAGGTTGCAGTTTCATTTACAATTGAATTTGATGTGGTTGATCCTCCATTCTGCTTACTGTGGCCAGCATTACCATTTTGAGATGGTTCAACTGAATCAATATGTCACAACAAGTTTCATAAACAAGATATAAAAACTAGATTCAGATATTCCAAGCCTGAAATTCCTCGGACCTAACCTGAATCTTGCTGGCCACGGGGTTTCCTCGATGAATCCTGTGAAAGATCAATAGAACAAAGCTCAGAAGCAGAAGGAAAGAACATGTAATTCGTTAGTCATGCCAAAATAGCAAGATAACTGTATGATAGAATGAAAAGACAAACAATTAACATGGCGTTTTTCAGGATCAGGCACCTCAGTCATCGAAATCTTTTTAAGAGAAACCCCATGGATTACCACATACTCACAGGTTTGTAATTAGTGAGAATCACTATTCTGTGAAGCAGAATTTGAGTGAAAATGCTGACATGCATTCACTATATCGCAATCTGACAACTATGGTTTGAAAAAGATATGAATGTACTGGGTGCATTTTGCGATTGACCTTCAAGTTTAGCTTTTCTACACTCCTTCGCTTTGTTCCATAGAAATAGAAGATTCATTCTTGAAAATAATAATAAATATTTTTATGATCTGATGCTGACATTTAAATTTCATATTCACCAAATGCTCTCTCACTAAATACAAATTCTTTATTTATGTGAATTATAAAGATAACACATCAGCAGAATTAAGTTTTGTATGGGAGAGAAAACTATTAATAAGTTGAACTTTATATTAGAAAGAACATATTGCAACAAACAGAAAGCTTAGACTTTCTGACAACAATAGGATGGAATGATTGTCTTTCTTTTTTGCCACTTAACCGGAGAAAGATTCTGTACATGTCCTAAGATTGTTCAAGATATTGAAACTTGAGAACATTTTTCAAGACATTATGGACTTAGGACATATCCATATCATCTAATTTTAAAAAATAAAATTTAAACATACAGGTGGAGTGGAGGACACTATATTGCTTATAGAAAATATAAATGCATAATAAGTAATTGGCAATATTCTTTATCTTATCCAGTATATATTTTAAGTAAACAAGATTATTAGATCAAACTGAAAACAATAGAATACTTACTCTAGTTCAAATCTCAAGTTGGGATGCACATAAAGTAAGTTTTTCAGAAATTCATTTCCTATAAGATCATTAACTTCATATGGATGGATAAAACTTTCAAAATACCTAGCCTGGGTTCACGCATAAATTGTATATTGAGTGAAACTTACACTTTGAGAATTTGTATCACATCCTTCACTTGAACCTTCACTTGCACTCTCGGCACTGAAAATATAATCAGCAATATTATCTTTAATCATTTATGTATATTCAATATCAAACAAATTAAGCATCTTAGACAGTGTTTTGCCATAAAACGATGATTTTGAAACATAGTTGTTAAAGGCGCGCCTAAGGCGCTCAGGCTCAGGGGTCTCGCCTAGATTGTTAATTTTTTGCTATCCCAGGCTCATGTATCAAAGGGGCGCGCCTAGGTGCGCCTAGGCGCGCCTCTTAAACATCCTTTTTTTTTATTATTTTTTTGAAGTTGGTACTCAATTATTAAAGGGTTTACACGTTTTTAAGATAAAAATGGACAGCCCACTTATAAAATGAAATAAATAGAGAATTAGGGTTAGGGTTTTAGTACTTGAACTTTCAAAACAAAGACAAAAAGGTGGGCTGCCTTCACCTCCATCATCTGCCGCTTACTTGAACATTATTTGTGTGTATGTTTTATCTGTTATAATGCTATTATGAATTATTATGTATCATTATGTGATTTTTACTTTAGTTTAGTTAGGTAATATGATTGTAAGTAGGATATATTTGTGTATATACATTGTAAATTAAGTTTTGGGCAAAATATAGCTCAGGCGCGCGCCTAGGGGTCTGTGCGCCTAGGTGCGCCTCTCGCTTTAACAACTATGTTTTGAAATAAATAAATAAAGAAAGAAAGAAAGAAGACTTTTTAAAACAGAAAAAGGAGGGTTGAGGGTTGGAGGGTTGGGGTGAATTATATATAACCTGGACATTAAGAGAAGTTCACATGCTGCAACTAGAAGTATAAATAGAATAATAATTTAGTGGCTCTCCCATACCTTTTAGAGTGCACACCATTTGCAGATGCAGCTTTTGTTTTCCTAGGTTCATTATTCTGTCCAGTTATATTTAAACTACCCAGACTTCCCTTGGATCTTTTGATGGGCAGTTTTTCTTTTCCCTCAGATGACTTGCCATCTACCTCAATGTTGCTGGGAGGGTTACCCTATACGTAAGATAAAAATATAATCCAATCAGTTCAGGTGAGAAATACCAAAAATAACTACATATGTATGCATAAAGGAGAGAAATTATCAAGCACTAAATACTCACAGAGGCTTCAGAAACACCACTTGGAGAAGGCATGGCATACGGACTGAAAGGATATGACGCCTGATAAAATTTAGGTAGAAAAAATGTAAAATAATGGAAGTCCAAGGAAAGAAAAAGATATTGACATTGAAACTAAACAAAATAGCGCATAAAGAAATTACTGAAGCCATAGTTGGATGTGCATATATTCCACCGTGGGGGTACATTGCAACGTAAGAATGTGGAGGTGTCCCGTAGGGTGGAATAAATTGCTGCAACATGAAAAAGAAAGAATGTCAGCTTGAACAAGAATTATAAAAATCAAAGAGAACTTTACACACTAATATATACACGACAACACTAACTGCAAAGCACTGAATGGAGAAGTTAACTTTGAGAAAAGAATAAATTTACACACTAATATAAAGACAACATCACTCACTGAAAAGAATTGCACAAGAACAATTGTTTTGCAACCTTATTGCCATTAATTTCTTATAAAAGCAATCATCTATATAAGTGAAGCACATTGACATTAACACCATTAATTCAGAATACATAATGTTCTCAAGCCTCAGGCGTGAGCTTCATCTCTGACTTTTGTCAACTTCTTTCTTTCTAGTAGATAACTGAAGCTCAGCTAATCCTTCTCTCTAATGTTGGTTAAGTAGATTTTGAACTACCTTCTGAGTTCTGAAACAACTTATATCAACCACACTAATTTTGTTGACACGTGACAAATATTTTTCAACCCCTGAAAACCATAGAAAGTGAATAACGTGACTCTGTGATTTCATTGATTGCTTTTTCTATTAAGGTTCAACCCAAACAGAAAACCAAACTAAAGCTTTGGTATATCAGTTTATTTCAATCTTACATCTGTCACGATGTATTGGAAAAGGGTAAGGACCGTTCAAGCTGCACGAATGGGATGAGGTTTGTCCTATAACCCGGAAGCCAAACACAGCAAAGAGCTAAGGAAGGGGCCATAAAGCAACCATTTTTGTAATCATTTTGTTAACAATTCATTCTACTCAAGGAGTAGAGCTTTTGTAATTTCATGTTCAAAATAACATAGGGTACATCATGAATCAGCACACGCTTAAAAGTAGGATTTTTAGATAGATAGCAGCTGATTATGAAATTGCAAAAAATTTATACCTGAACTCCCCACATGTAGGGGTGTGCCTGTGGACTTGATGCCATGTATCCATGAGGAGGCATTGGTGAATATGCCTGCATGAACACATTTCATCCCTATAAGTGACAAAGTACCATCATATCATCTATTGATGAAAAGTCTAGAAGACTTTCAGAAACTTCAACCTGAAAACCACACCAATCTGCAGGAACTGCAACAGAAGCAGCTGAACTATGCTCCTGAAAATTCCATCAGTTGGAGAAATGATTTAGTTGCAAAATAGGCAACATGAAGAGACATAAAATTAGAAGTCCACACACAATTAACCTGTGAACTTTGTGTTTTGGGTTCCTTTGCTTCCCTCCCATCCTTGGAGGATTTATCCGTGTCATTGTTCCCCATAATCTAAGTTTTAACTCCTCCCGCAAATATCAATTTAAGCATCCTGTTAAATATCATTAATCCTGGTCAAAAGGTTCAACTGAAATTTTCTCAAAATGAAGATGCAGAGAATCAACAATGGCGAATATGTGCAAAGCTCTACTTTTAAACGAAGAAAATAAAGTCAAAAGTTCATACAAAAAATTAGTCAAGAAATATTCGATCTTCAAATTAACAAGACTTAACCAAATCTATACATTCTATCTCCCTAAACATGAGCTCAAGCAAGAAAAACGTGACCAGTAAAATCTCCATAAAGTATACAATAAAGAATGATTTTATCCACCAAAAAGAATTCAACACACGGAATTCATATTAATGAATACGGTTAACGAGCTTACAAGTAAAAAGATGCTTCCGAGTAATTATTAAAAAGAAGAAACCGTGATTCAGGAACTCTGGCTCAGTAAAATCACATCCGTTGAGTCAACTCGACTGCAACAAAGCTCAAAATCCAACACAATTTCTTTAACTAGAATGAAAATATTAAACAAACAAGTTTGCAAATTAAGCAAATTGCCTCCAAAATATGGATTCAAAATAAGGTCAAAACAAAGTGGACCAAATTCAGGGGATTTAATTCAGGATTGGGCAAAGATTAAGAGAGAGAAAATTAGGGATTTACTTGTGAAATTGTCGACATGGCTGCGTCGTTGTCCGATGATTCGCAGAGAGAGGAGGGAGAGAAAGCTGATGTGGTGTCCACCGTGGGTTCTAGTGGTTGATGATTGTCTTCTCAGCCTTATCTATTTAACGGTTGAGATTGAATCACCAACGCTACGTTTGGTTTGCTTTGCTTATTTCCGGTTCATTTCTTATTTCATTTGGTTGTAGGAAAATATGATTTTAGTTTTTGGCAAAAGCTATATGCATGACATGTCATGTGAACACAATCCTCCCCTTCAATCCTATTTAAATTTATGTATTGTTAGGGTTTAAATGGTAAAGGGGCATAAAAATTATAAAAACACACGGAATATGCTCCGTGCGCCCGGGTGCACAGGAGCTTCACTCATAGTTCTCATAGTTTTTATTGGTCTGAGTAGATAATTTATTCATTTTCCATATCTTGGATTTATTATTTTTTATATTTGAATTGAGAATAGGGGCAGCTATTTGTATCCCCAAAATTATTGTATGTATCCAAAAATATATAAATTGACATAATTATCCTTATAAATCTTATATTTGTTCGGTTGCAACAACCGAACAAAACATAATCATAATTCATTTCACTTATCTATTCGGTTGCGGGTGATTTGTTTGGTTGCAGCAACCGAACTGAATCAGAATCATAATTATCCTTATAAATTTTATATTGTTCGGTTGCAACAACTGAATAGAAAAGAATCATAATTCATCTCTTTATCTGTTTGGTTGTTGCAACCGAACAGAATCAGAATTATGATTTTTTCTTCCATCAACCAGTTTGTGCCAGATTGGTGATAAATCTGGTGGAGGAACGAGCAGTTCTTGCTTGATTGGCGGAATCAACGCCCACCATGTTGTCGTGATCCAGGGTCTGCTGAAAGTCATCGTCGGAATTTACATCTTATAAGCTAACATCAAAATCGACGGCGGAGGAAGAAGCGGACGATGAGTTTGCGGAGTTGTATGATTTTCGGTAGATGACCTTGATGATCCCGCCGATCACCATCATCATGTTCAATGTGATCGCCATTGGAGTAGCAGTATCGAGAACAGTGTATAACCCATCCCTGCAGTGGAGTAAGTTGGTGGGAGGCGTGTTCTTCAACTTCTGGGTGCTGTCTCATGTGAATCCCTTCGCCAAGGGATTAATAGGGAAGAAGGGCAAGATTCCGACCATTGTTTACCCCCGAAAATCACAATTCTGATTCTATTCGGTTGCTACAACCGAACAGATAAGAGAGATGAATTCTGATTATATTTTGTTTGATTGTTGCAACCGAACAAATATAAAATTTATAAGGATAATTATGTCAATTTATATATTTTTGGGGGTGCATACAATAATTTTGAGGGTGCAAATAGTCGTCTCCTTAAGAATATTTCATTTGTTTATTTCTTACCCCCATCACATATCTATTCTCTCACACATATCGGATCTCACACATTACTCTAACATATTAATAGCTAAAATTAGCATGTAGTGATATAGTGTCAATACATTGGCATATTGCATTACTTGGACTTCGCGTTTAATCGTTAATCCACATATTAATAGCTAAAATTAGCATGTAGTGATATAGTGTCAATACATTGACATATTGCATTGCTTGGACTTCGCGTTTAATCGTTAATCCTCATTGCTGGGTCGAGCCTCATACTTTTGTGGATGATCTTCTCCATAACTTTTGTTCTTGTTCTACCTAATAAATAAATCCTTATTTAGTTAAAAAAATATACAAAAAATTATATCTTTATTAATTAAAATCTATATTTTTAGAACAAAATTTTATGTAAGAGACCAAATCTACATTAATATAAGTTAAAACAAATTCCAATATATATTATCCCTTAATATCCCTACTTCACTAGCAAATGAGCTTTTAAGGTATAATAATCTTTTAATTATAATTAAAAATTAATTAATTAAATAAAATAACTAGGGCACCATTTCCACTTTCACCCTACTGGTGCTCCACATAAACTTTCCCTTTTCAAGCAAGTTTATTCTCGACTTTTGAAATGTTTGGGACTAACAGTAATAAGAATAGAAGGCAATAATATTCGCTTGTGGCAACAGGAAAGAACTCTTCCATTACAACCTAGCTAAATCCTCCACTGTGTAAACCCTCACAACCATCCAACAATTTTCAAAAATGTCCGAGCCAGATGAACAATCGGGCCGAATCCGGCCCGACGAGGAAGAAGCTCTCCACCTCAAAACCTTAGCAGAGGACAATTACAATTCCGGCGACCTCAATTCCGCCTTGGAACACGCCACCTGCGCGCACAACCTTCACCCCTCCATCACCGGCCTCACCGAAATGCTCACCGCCTTCAAAGTCCTCTGCGCCGCCGTACCCATTCAGGCCGCCGAGAAATCCACCCCCGACTACTACGGTATTCTGCAATTGGAGAGGTTTTCGCACATCAATTCTATCAAGAAACAGTACAAGAAGCTGGCTTTGACCCTGCATCCCGACAAAAACCCCTCCGCGCCGTCGGAGGAGGCGTTCAAATTGGTGGGGGAGGCGGCGCGTGTGCTTTCGGATAAGATTAGGCGGGAAGAGTATGATATGAGGCTTAGGATCGCTATGCAATCGGAAGCTGCGGAGGAGTATGGATTGTTGGCGGAGGATACGTTTTCGACTGCATGTTTGAATTGTGGGTTGTTACATCAGTATGAGAGGAAGTATCTGGGGCATTATTTGAATTGCCACAAGTGTAAAAAAACCTTCGGGGCTAACGAGGTTGAGAAGGATACGAATAATGGAGGAGATGAGGATATGGAGGAGAAGAATGAGGAGGGTGTAGGGGGGCAAACAAGGGTGAGTGCTAGGATTCAGGAGAAAGTTGCGAAAGGTGGACATATGGGGATTGTGGAGAGGCTTGGGTTGGGGGTGAAGAAGAGAATTAGTAGGGTAGGAGGGGATGCAGAGGGAGGGGATAAGAAAGTGGAGAAAGTTATGAAGTCGGGAGAAGGTGATGGAATGGATGCAGTGGATGATTCAATGCTGAGGAGTGAGAGAACCGAGAGAGCAGAGGATAGTGAAGAAGAGGCTATGACATTGTTTCAAATGAAGATGTTGATGAAGAAGAGGATGAAGAGCGGCAAAGAGACCGAAGTTGATGCTGTTGAGTTGCAGTTAAAGGAAAATGAGGGAGAATATGGAAAGAATGAGGATAGGGAGAAGAAGAAGAGCGGGAAAGAGACTGAAGTTGATGCTGTGGTGTTGCAGGGGAAGGGGAAGGGAAAGGGAAAGGAGGAAGGATATGGAAAGAATGAGGATAAGGAGAAGAAGAAGAGGAAGAAGAGTGGGAAAGAGACTGCTGTTGATGCTGTGGAGTTGCAGGGGAAGGGAAAAGGAAAGGAGGAAGGATATGGGAAGAATGAGGATAGGGAGAAGAAGAGGAAGAATAAGAGCGGGAAAGAGATTGAAGTTGATGCTGTGGAGTTTCTGGAGAAGGATGAGGATAGAGAAAAGAAGAAAATGAAGAAGAGGAAAGAGAACGTGAGAGTAGATGAGAGGGAGCATGATATAGAGGAGGAAGACGAGGAAATTACAATGGCCAATTTGATGGAGAAGGCAAATAAAAGGAGAGTGTCAAAAGATTTGACCATAGGAGCCATAAGTAATCTTCGTTCAAAGGTTGTGAAGGCTGGATCAACCAAAAAGGGTAATTTGGGGGTATTGGTGGAGGAGGAGGATGGAAAAGAGAAGGAAAAAGGCATAGAGAACACTAGGGAGAAGAGAGAAAGGCGAAAGCCATTGAAGTTTGCAAGTTTGAGCGCAACGAAAACAAATACTACAAAGAATGGTGCGGATATAGAGATAAATCCTGTTGAGGATTCAGATTTTCATGATTTTGATAAGGATAGAATGGAGAAGAGCTTTAAGAAAGGTCAAGTGTGGGCAGTATATGATGATGATGATGGAATGGCTAGGCACTATGGACTGATTGATAGAGTTATTTCTCGAAATCCTTTTAAGGTGACATTCATCTGGCTACGATTCAAGAGCAATGGAGATGCAAATCTACTTAGTTGGCCAAATACCGGGGTTCACGTTTCTTGTGGGATCTTTCAGCTTTCTAGGAAAGTGACAATTAAGTATCTTAGAATATTTTCTCACCTTGTAGATTGTGAAAGAGCAGCTAGGGAGCTGTACAGAATTTATCCCAAGAAAGGCTCTGTTTGGGCAATGTACCGGAACAACGCCCCCCTTGCTGAAGAAAGAGATCCGAGGGATAAGGAAACGAGATGCTATGATATCATTGTATCCTTAACCAGTTACAGTGATGTACACGGGTTGAGTGTAGCTTATCTTGAGAAGGTACCGGGGTTTAGGACAGTGTTTAAGAGGAGGGAAGTCGGGGCTAATGCTGTGATATTTATCGGGCCGAAAGATGTTGGAGTGTTGTCACATCAAATTCCTGCAAAGAAATTGTCTGGTGAAGAATCCTCGGATCTTCCAAAGGATTGTTGGGAACTAGATCCTGCTTCAGTTACTCCTCAGTTACTTATTGCATCATAGTTGGTATCATGCTTAGAGTAAGAGCTGTTAGTTGGAACTGGGATGATTAATTTAGTACATGCAGTTCCTTCTACTGCTCATGGTAATATGCAACCTGATATTTTATTGAAATGGTTTGGTTTTATATTTGATGTAATTTCTTCATGCTTGAATTGATTAAGAAAATATCCAACACTACGATGGAATTATTTGTGGTTTATATTAAGCTGAACCATGATCCAACATGTGTACAGTTGGTTCTTTGGTGGATCTCAACTGCTATAATAATTCAGACATAGCTTTTGATGCTCTGTACATATGATGGAGTTTCTTCATACGCTTAAGAAAGTATCCTGCACTATGATGGAACAATGAGGGATTCATTAAAGGTAAACCATGATCCAACATGAGTAGAGTCGGTTCTTTGGTCGCGTAAACTTGGTAGATCACAACTGCTTTAGTTACCGTGCTTTTTGCGATCATACATCACTTTTGATGCTCTCTTTTTGTATGTAATTGGAAATCTTGTACCTATTATATGATGGATATTGTTCAAGTCAACACTATGATGGAATGTTATGGGATTCATATGAACCTTAATCCAACTCCAGTAGAGACGGTTGTTTGATTATCTACACAGCTTTTGTTTAGGTGCTTTTGTTGATTATGCATAGCTTTTGATGCTCCCTTTTGGCTTGTAATTGAAACTATGATGACAGGCAACATAGTATTTCTCAACAGTGTACAGTTATGTGCAGAAATTGTTCGTAAATGATAAATCCCAGGGTGGCATTGATGGCTGTTGGCGAAGTTCTCTTTCACAAGTTACTGAGTATGATTGCAGGAAGTGATGAAATGAAAAGCCCCGACGAAGTTTTTGAAAATTAGAACAGTGATCGGATGCAGGTTAAGATGTAGCAAGATGCTGAGAAAATTAAGTTGGTGGTGTGATATGAGAGTGTGCGCATTAATGTCAGGGAAGATGAATTCTTTGTTGTATGTACAAAGAATTTGTGTACCTGTTTCATGCTTATATTACTATATTTGATAAGATATAAATTAGATGGCTGGTTTGTTTTTCTCTCATACCAATGTTTTGATCTATGAAAGTAATGTGATAGAGCAGGATGTTTTTTTTTTTATCGGCAAAAAGAATTTTATTTATAATAAGGGTAACAGAATTACCCATCATTACATGAAAATCTATTACATCACGAGAAGCATGAAGAATTTCTAGAACAACATCAACGCCTATCCCACTAATATTTATACGATAAATCTTGGAGATCTTCGTAACAAATAAATAAACCCACTTAATGTCTTCATAGAATTCAACTCAAAAGGCGAGCTTTAACTTCTTCCAATAATTTGATAGTATCGAACTTTTCATTACGAAAAATTATAGAGTTTCTAGTTTTCCAAATCAATCACAACACACATTCCCAAAAACATATCAAAAATATTTTACATTTCCTTTTTTTAATAAGTTTACTAAAATGAAGTAAGTTTATAGAGTGATTCGAGGATAAGACCATACTCAACTCAAGTTATTTAATACACTTATGAATGTGAAACCGTAATGTGAGAGAGAAGGATGTGTTTAAGTGTATGTGTGATTTATATAATCTTATGAATGATTTATTACACTTATGAATGAAAATATTATTTATCTCAATGTAAATATAAAAAAAATTATAATAGGAGTATGTTATAATTTGACTTTGAATAATATTTTTTTATTTAAAAAATACTAATTTATTATTTTAAAGAGTAATTTTTCATATATTAAAAAATGAAAAAGTCTTTTGTGAGACGTTATTTATGTGAGACGGTTTGTAAAATATGTTAAAGTATGCAAAATACTATGTTTTTTAAAGTATATACTGAATTATACATTAAAGTACTATGATTTTAGTGAGTTATAATATGATTTATTATTGACATACTTTAACTACAAATAAGCAGTAATAAGTCAGACCCGTTTCACAATAATCCGTCTCATGTCTCTTAAAAAATAATATCGAGTAAAATGTGGACCCAATACTATGTACTATTAAAATATACCCTGCAAAAAGCTCAAACAAATAAATTATCATTATTCATTAATTTCAGAAAACAAATCACTTTCAAAATCAAATTTTCAAATACCACTTGGAATTTATACATACATGCCCAAAAAAAAAAACAATAAAAAAAAAATTAGAATGGTGCAAATGTGCAATATAACAATCAAGCCCACCTACCTACCCAGTAGTGGAAATTGGCGGGCCGTGGACCGCCGCCAGCCCACCCATTTAGACCATCCGAGCACCACTACAAATTATAGTTTTGTGTTTTTAAAATTAAAAGTGAGTCTTAACTCGATGTGTGTCATACTATTGATCTATTTACTATCTAGTATTTTGATAATTTAGTTTTTCCAGCTTAAGTTAATTTTAGCTAAACAGAAAATTTAGTTGAATTACTCCAATTACTTTTATTTATCTTTCTTTTCTTAAAAAAAAAAAAAATCTGAATCATGCAATGTACAAGTAGTAAGTATTTTACTCTTTTGCCCTCTCACAAAATTTAAAGAAAATCATAAATAAATACACTGATAACCTAAGTTTCCCACTTCACATTTTGCATACAAATTTGAAAATATATTTTACTTTAATATATTATTAAGTGATTAAGAGATTAATTAATTATTAATTTCTCGCTCAAACATTAATTTACGTGTATGTGTCAATCATTTATTATCTATTAATTTTTTAAATATGTATTTTACTCTAATTAGTTGAATTCTAATTTTTTAATCAATTTATTTACTAAGTACTATTAATTAATAATAAGATTATGATTAGAGACTATGGTGGGTGTATAAGTTTGAAAATGTTGAACAGAAGCGTCATATTTTCCATACTCATATATAGTAGTCATCGCCCTCGCTTTTCATCTACCCCACCACTCACCCAGGTAGCTCACTCTCTCTCTCTCTCTCTCTCTCTCTCTCTTGCCGAATTCATCCAATATTGTTTTTTTGTTATTAATTTTTGTTCTGATTTCCTGTCGTTGATCTCTTTGGGGAATGCATTTCTTGATTGGATTACCTAGTTCGTTGGATTTTGTTAATGCTTAGTGTGTTGAAGTTATTGCTTTGCTGAGGTGAAACCGAGATCCAAACTTCTTATTCAGAGCGTTCATTGTTGACTAATGGCAGTGTGAGTCATCTTCGTCTGCCCTTTTGTTATTGTTTTGTGTATATAACTATTCCCTCATGTTATATTGTGATTCTCGATGATGATAATTCGTTGAAGTGTTTTCATTATGACTTGATTGATCATTTTATAGGGTGGCTTCTGCTCCTGGAAAAGTTTTGATCACTGGTGGATACCTTATTTTAGAGAGGCCTAACGCTGGGATTGTACTGAGTACAAATGCACGCTTCTACGCAATTGTGAAGCCACTCTATCAGGAGACTAAACCTGACAGTTGGGCATGGGTACGTGATGCTCTGTGAAAGTTAATCTTCTGTTCTAGATGAATTTTAAGTTGTAAGCAAATGAGTGAAATGATGAAGTATTTTAGGCTGAGTTGCTATTGTTTATGTTAATTATTGTGTAAAATAAAATGATACGCCTTTATACCAATTTAAGTTTTGGATGAGGTTATCGTCATGCTTGATATCAGAACGAAGCCAAATAAATGTCCATGTTCCAATCTCATTACCAGTCATTTATGAAAAGAAACCTCCACGTGAAAGCTGAATATATAGTTTAGTGTAGTAAAGCGTTGAAGATATTCAGCTAATGTTAAGAAGTGGCCACTCGATCTGCTGATACAAAGCCGAGAGTCTGTCCGTTTCTATTTGGCTTTTTTTTTTTTTTTTTGTAGATTATCAAATGAAAATTTTATCAGGCTTGATCATAGAATCAATGTATTTTGGGCCAAACATTTATGTAATTATATGAGATTATCCGGTAATTCATGTCAATTTTTTTATTTTTAAACATCATTGTTTAAGTTGCTGCATGATTGTTTGTATTGTGATTTTGTGTGCTTAATTGGTCAATGCATGCAAGCTAATCACATTCACATTTTTTAAAGATATATTGGGTGTTTCATATTCCCTGGTTCGCCTAACTCCTCTTTAACTTCACGACTCGATATATATATATATATATATATATATATATATATATATATATATATATATATATATATATATATATATATATATATATATATATATATATATATATATATACATAAGAAATCTGGTGTAAATCCTTTTGTATGTGAAGCTTATTGCATAATTGGTTGAATTGGTGGGAATAAACTGAGTATCATCTTTGACTGGATGCAGTTATAGTAGTGATCAAATTTATTGTTTTTTCTAACTAGGCAAAGCTCAAGAATTAATGTGTTTGATATCCAACTTCTCACTTCTGTATCAAAAAAGTTATGCTTATCTGCTTGCTTCCTTCAAATGATTCATTGCATTTCAGGCATGGACAGATGTGAAACTCACTTCTCCGCAGATGGGCAGAGAAACTATGTACAAATTGTCGCTCAAGCACCTCCAGCTACAATGTGTAACTTCTAGGTGAAGCACAATAGATCTCTGATTTTCCTCAAATTTGATATTACTAGTATGTCTAATATAAATAAACTTATGCATGTAGTCTGCATTAGATTTAGTGCTCCATCAACTGATCATCCAATTCCTAAAGAAAATGCGTAGTTAATTATTTTCTGAGAGGCATTTCTTCCCTCTTCAACTTCAGTGATGCAAGGAACCCATTTGTTGAATATGCATTGCAATATGCTGTTGCAGCAGCACTTGCCACATTTGATGACAGTAAGAAGGATGAATTGCAGAAGCTTCTGCTGCTAGGTATAGTTTATTCAGGCATTGGGTCTTTCTTTTATGATTAATTGACCTTTGATTTCTGATGTTTAATGTGGATTAGCATGCAGGTATTGACATTACGATCTTAGGTTGCAATGAGTTCTATTCATATAGGAATCAGGTGATCTACTTCTGCAGCGTTCTTCTGGATCTTTTACTATTTTCCTCCTGTTTTATGTTTGGCACAGTACAGTTTTAATTTCTTAGTTACTAAATTAGAAGCACACATATCTACAGTTGCACATACTGATGGTTACTGTGTAATGGTAGGAAATTAATATCGTGTAGGCAAAAAAATTTATAATTTTTTTTAAGCATATATCTATTGTCTCTCATTTTCCTGGAAAAAAGAAAAGTTTTCTTCATGAAAGAGTTCATTTGCCATGTTAATTTCCGCCTAATTTACAGGGATGTAAACTGCATTCTCTCTTGTGCAGATTGAAGCACGTGGCTTGCCATTGACTCCGGACTCATTGGCATCCCTTCCACCATTTTCTTCAATTTCCTTAAATGATGAAGGATCAAGTGGATTAAAAAGCAAACCTGAAGTTGCTAAAACAGGATTGGGCTCATCAGCAGCTATGACTAGTGCAGTTGTTGCAGCCTTACTTAGTTACCTTGGAGTAGTCAATCTTCCTTCAGAGTTAAATAGTCCTTTTCAAGAGAGTAGAGTTTCCGAAGAACTAGATATTGTGCATATCATTGCTCAAACCGCTCACTGTATAGCCCAAGGCAAAGTTGGTAGTGGTTTCGATGTGAGTTCTGCTGTTTATGGTAGTCAGCGGTATATCAGATTTTCACCAGAAGTACTTTCTTCTGCTCAGGTATATACCTTTCTGCAGATGCCAAATAGTTCTGGTCTAACATGGATTATGTATAAATGCATGTTCTCTCACCTTTTATTCTATCTGTTTCTATGAATTATTGTGAAACTGAACGAGAGATAAGAAATGCTAATGGAGTTATCACACCAATGTCATTTAATAGTATTTAACAGTTATTCTACAATATTAATGATGATGGGAGACTAGAAGACGATTCTTATTTTAGTGCCTCTTTGATGAAGGCACAAAAATTCCCTTAGTACTTCAAAATTTCTACATTAAGTCAGTTAAGATTCTTTTCTTCTTTCTTCCTTTTGAATAAAAGAAACATCTCTAGTTTGTGCATAGTAACCACTGAAAGGTTGAAATGAAAACTTCTCATTCTATCTAAAGCTTTGGATTAGCTACAACTTGATAAGCTTGTTAACACAAATTAGCTCTAATATATTTCAGGAATGAATTTTTTACAGTAAACTACTGAATTATTGAACTTGACATAGGAGGATAAGAAGATAAATTTTCCTAGATATGCTTCCTTTATTAAATCCTGATCTTGGCTATTAGTGTTGCTAAGAAGATGCAGTTTATAAGGTAGGTTCATTACTGGAATGCAGGATGTTTCTCATGGGATGCCAATGGAAGAGGTCATAGGAAAGGTGCTGAAGGCCAAATGGGATCATGAGAGGACTAAATTTTCATTGCCTCCAATGATGACATTAGTAAGTTACATAAAATTTATACATTTGATTATATTTTTGATGGAAGTGCTTACACTGCTTGTATTAGAAAAATTCACTTCCACTAGGAGCTGTCAATCGTGTTGGCAAGGAATTTGTCTTTCCAGACTTTCCTCCCTGCTATTTGACAAAAGCTACTTGAAATTGGGATTACTGGCATGATTTTGCTAGCTTTTTTCCTTGATATAATAGAATGTTTTGTGGATATAATCAGCTTTTACAAAGTTAACATTGTTGATTTCCATAATTGAGATGGTGCATCCTTTAATTTAAAGATCATCTGAATCTCTGATCTATCTGACCATCACCACTGGCTATCACTTCTGTTGTAGACATGTTTAGTTGATTTGGTGGTAATGTTATGGTGCCAAAGAATCATAAGTGGTTTAAACATCCTTGTTTCTTATCCTCAAATTAAGTCAACATGATACTCTTTTCATTCCTCGTGTTGGCTGGGGATCTGTCTGCCCCATTTGTATTCAGATTACTAGAAATTTGCACACCATTGTGCTTATTGATTCTTCAAATTTTTAGGCCGTCCATATGGTGATTATTTTTTTTAATTTATTTATTTTTTCTGAAACACATACTCTGCCCAATCAGATACAGTTGGAGCTGATAATGAAGTGTGGGAGCTTGGAATTGAAAATTTACAGACTAAACTGTAAAGAAGTTAATTAGCTCAGTATGTTTTTTTTTAATTGGGTCTCTAATCCTCCAATGAACATTCACAGTTTCAATTTTTCTGGTTTGTGTTTATCCATTACAAATTGCTCTGGCGAAAGGACAAAATTGTCTCCTTTTTAACACTCTGCATATGACTTATGGGGATGACAGCTTGTGTTTTTAAATCTTTACACAGTGAAGTGTGTGATCTCATTCTTGCGATGCACTTGCAGCTTCTTGGAGAACCAGGAGCTGGTGGATCATCAACCCCTTCAATGGTTGGTGCTGTAAAGAAGTGGCAAAATTCTGACCCCAAAAACTCTCTTGAAACATGGAAGAAGCTGTCAGAGGCAAATTCTGCTCTCGAAATGCACCTCAAGACCTTGAGCAAACTGGCAGAAACAAATTATGATGATTATAGAAGTTCCATCAGCAAATGCAGCATGCTAACATACAAAAAGGTATATATCTTATCAATTTTATTCAATGCATCTGATCTAGTTGAAATAATAATGTTATTGCTTGTGAATAATAATGTGAGAGGACCTGCCATGGAATCTCAAGACTTAGCAGTGCCTTCAATTAATTTGTCATGGTAAACTGAATAATATTTATGTATTATTTTTTCCATGTAAATAATGAGTTGATTTTCGTTTTGGGCTATAAGCTATGTTTAATAACCTGGTGAAGAGGCTTACTTTCCATTGGGTCCACAAGATAGAGTACCTCTTTGGTTGAAGTTCTCTTCCCACTTCTCAGAAGCAAATCAACAAGAACTGCTACTTATTCTATCATAAAGAGCCCTTTTAATTATAATATATTATAATGGTTCCTGATTACATTTAAATAGTGGACAGAGGGAGCTATTGGACCAAATCAAATAGAAGTGGTTAAAGCACTATTAGGGGCCAGAGATGCTATGCTTACGATCAGGTGTAACATGCACAGGATGGGCGAGGCTGCTGGAGTTCCTGTAAGTTTTTCTAATTTTTCTCGGAGATTGTTTTAATGTGTTTTTTTGGTCTTATACAATCTCTTTGGTTGCACAAATTCAAATTAAAATATTTATAATCCCACCCCCCAACCCCCCCAAAAAAAAAAAAAACCTTCTTATTTTCAAGTTGCATGCATAATTATGTTAAAGTTGCTTATATGGTATATACTTGTAGTCTCTTCCTACGTTTCTTCTTGGCCTAACATTGAGTTTTAAATACCCCTTCATCAGCAACTAAAATAGGCGCTACCTTACGTACTATTCTGAGTTCTCCCCTCTAAAAGATTCTTTGGTTATTAGTTTTTTTTTTTTTTCTCTTTGTGCTCTCGGTACTATGACAATCAGTATGTCTGTAATATTCTAGTACACGAATCTCTGGTTAAGATATGGCTCATTTGCTGACATTTATACCCTTCAAATCTTCAATATAAAGAATGAAGTGTTTCTGTCACTCCTTCCCTGAAAAAATTAGGTTGTGTTGAGTCTAACTCTGCACAAGTTAATATGTTTTGGTTATTATGTCTGAAAATAAGTAGGCATGGTATTTGTAACTTAGGTAACACAACTTGTAATGGAATCTTGACACAAATGTGTATGGATTGTTATCCAAACCTTGTGGTCCCAATTTCCGAACACCAATTAATATGATTGTCTTTGTGTGAACATAATAGACGTGTTGTTACTATTTCTGAATGTTCTTTAGTATGTTTGGAACTTATAATCAGACGCAACTTGTTATATAATATTTCACCTAAGCTATTTGGGGTGCATATAAAGATACGGGGATGCAAATCACTACGCGCCCATAATTATATTTTGCAAGTACTGGTGGGAAATGCTGATTCCAAAATTTTGGGCTATCTTCTCTACCCCTTTCTAATATACTAAATTTGTTCTAAATGTATCCTCTTTTCATTGTTAATGCATTTTGCAGATCGAACCCGACTCACAAACTAAACTGCTGGATACCACTATGGATATGGAAGGTGTTCTTTTAGCTGGTGTTCCTGGTGCTGGTGGTTTCGATGCAGTATTTGCTGTCACATTGGGGGATGCTAGCACCAACGTGATCAAGGTCTGGAGTTCACTCAACGTTCTCGCCTTGCTAGTAAGTGAGGATCCTCGTGGCGTCTCCCTAGAGAGCCACGACCCACGAACAGCAGAAATAACTGGTGCTGTTGCTTCCATTCGTATTGAGTGAAGTTCATTCGTATCCATCAACAGTTGGTTACTGTGTCGTAGTTAATCGATGATTCCTGATGCTGGTTGGCTGGTTGTGGATGATCCCTACATTGAGAAAGCAAATGCTGTGATTATTTCATGAAAAATAAAGAAAAATGAACATGTTGTAATTTATATCAAATGGTGTACTTTGTATTATTACCATGCAAAGTTTTAAACATAATTCAAAATTTTTTAAAAAATCATGGAAATCTAATAATGTGATAGTTCTCCAGAAAACCACATTCCTGCTTAGCATGGTTCAAGTGTTGCTTTCTTTTAGGTAAGCATTTTGTCTTTTATCTCGTATATATAGTGTTCACGCTCAAATGCCACCAACATGAAAATTTTAGTGTTGATGCCACGATAATAAGAAAATTAAATTAATTTAATTATAAATATCAATAAAATAAAATAATTTAATAGAGTAATGAAATTTAGCACAATGTATAATTTAAAAATTGACACAATTAGAAAATTAAATAAATTCAAAAAACTTAAACGCAAAAAGTCACAGAATTACAAGAAAAATTCTCACGTTTATTATTGTGTTATCATCTCAATTCATAATAAGTATATTATTACGTACTCCCTCCGTTGTGAGCAAATATGACTTTTGCGTGTGGATTAAGGAGTATTATTATTTTATGTATATTGGGTAGTTGTATTAGAGGAATGCGATGGATAATGGTGAACTTTTTTCACTTAAAGGAAAAAATAAAAACTTTTGAATGAGACGTCCAATATAGTGAAAATAGAAAATGAGAACTTTTGAATGAGACGTCCAATATAGTAAAATGGGGACATTTGGCGGGATGAATGGAGTAATTATTAAATGGTTTATACCAACATTATACGAAAGTTTTGTATAATCATCTTGTCTATTATTTTCATAAACAATTCGTTATATATAGCTAAAAAGTAATAATTTTTTTTAAAAATGATAATATATTTAAAATATAAAAATAGTAAAAATAAAAAGTAATAATATCTTAAAAGAAAAATATGATAAAAGGGGTTGTACAAATATTATTAACGCAAACTTACACTTGAAAATTTCATGAAGTATGGTGTTATTATACCTAAAAAACATTCAACCTAATTTCTTTATTATTTATTAATAAAAAGTGATTGGTTGATTATTCGCAATGTATCAGTTCATATTTTTAGATTATTACAATCTCATTTGTTCTTGTCCGTACTTATTGTAAAATGTCTCGAGTTAATTTACCCTCTAGGATTTTTTTTTTAATCAAACAACAAATTATCACTTATAAGTTGAAGTAGCACCATCAATATATCAGAACATATGGATGTGTAAAATATATCTTGAGCAACGAAAAAAGACATTGACTTGAGAAAAGCAAATTGAGCCACTTTATGAGCAAGGATATTTGCAAAGTGACGAATTCATCAAGACTAGACGTATTTAAAGGATTAGGAAAGGGCACAAATATCATTCACCACTTTCTCAAAATAAGTCAAAAGTTTTGGTTGAAGGGGGAATTAGTGAATCAATTTTAAAAATGATGTGATGATGATTTTGATCCCAAGCAATTTAAATTCCACACCTAATTCTCAGAAACACAAACTAACTATTTAATTCTAATAACGAGTCTACCCACTTATACCATCTCCAAACATTCCTAATGAAGGATCACTTTTTATTTTTTCTCTTATAGCATCAATAGTGGGTTACTGGGTTTAAACCATTTTTCTCTCTATTTTATTTTTACACACTTCTCAATTAAACTCAACTAACTTCTACATTCATCTTTTAATTTAAAAACAAAGTTTTTTGTGAGACGATAATTTTGTGAGACGTGTTGAGCCGTTGTTAAAGTATGCTTGTTGAGTAGGTAAAGTATGTTAATTCGTATTTAAAGTATGATACATAATGAATTAAAATATATTTTAAAGTGAGTATGTAATGTGGCTGTAATATAATTTAATCGGACTAATCAAACATAATATTGAAAGAAAGCATGAAGGAAGAAGACACAAGAATTCCTACCATGTGTGTGGGAGTTAAAGTGGAGAGTTTATTTTTTATTTTTTTGGTGTAGGAGAAATTAATCTTCTTTGCAGTGGTGAGAAATATGCTGAGTATTGATGATGGTAACAATGATGATGCTAAGAATGGAGATGGGCGTTGGGAAAGCCACTATTTATACACTGAATTGAATCTACTTATTCTAGTAATAAATGCTTTGGGCCCGCAGCTTGTTAGATATTTATTGTAAGATAAGATTAACAAGATAAAGTTGATATGATTGGATAATGAGGTGATATCTAACTTGGCAGGTCATCTACTAACCTTTCTAAGGACTTCAGCTCCAAGGGGCTTCGGCTGCTCTGATAGACAGCTTGGCAGACTATCAGGCAGGATGGCCGAAGGAGGTAGGCGCTCGGCCGAATGAGGCAAACCGTTCGATAGGCTAGCAAGCAGGGCAGTCGAAGGAGGCAGACCGTTCGGCCAGCTGACAGGCAGGGTGGTCGAAAGAGGCAGACCGTTCGGCAAGCTGGCAGGCAGCGCTGGGGACCTTTAGCCTTGTCTTGTATGTTGCGTGGTGACTTTGGTGTTGACCACTTATCACATAATATTTTATTTATTACCTAAAAATGCTAAATTAACTCTAAAAATTAATAAAATTAGTCAAAAAGTAATTTTTTTCTTAATATCGTTGTACACTAAAGATTAACTATTTTCGGGGCGAGAGGAGTATAAAAATAATAATAATAATGGTGCTATATGATTGATTAGGTTGACATGGGAAATCCTCAAAAAATTATGATTACACAGGGCCAAACTGCACCACATTATACAAAGCTAGGAACAAACTAGCATGGATTAAATCTCAAAAATCATAAAATATTGGGGTTCTTCTCCAATTCCAGTAAATATTCGGTACTGAACTGTCGTAAGAGAGGGAAGGAGAATCCCACTCGCATCACGGGCGCGTGCGACACACCCAAACCAAAACATTTCATTGTCATCATCACATCGGACACTACTACACACTCCTAATCTGCCCCACGCATAGATCAAGTGGTAGAGGGGAGAGTGGAAAGACCTTCTATGATTGTATGGTTGTTGCAGGGTGAGGATTCGAATCATACCGTTGACATAAATTTGGCCTCTTACAAGCACAAGTTTAATAGTGAACCTTCTCTCATGTGATTTACCTTTTCCACCATTTTAACTACACACTCCTAATCGTGCAATCACGTGGACCCACCTAATCTCTCTCTTTCTCTCTCCCCTTTTGTATTTCAGAACATCATCTTCTCTCTCCTTCTCCAGCTATACATACATACGACCCATCTGTATATATGCCGAGATAGAGTTTATGGAAGATGTAATTACGATTTCTGCAGTAGTCTTCAAACCGTAGATTCTTCTCTGTAGGTTAGACTTTTACCCCTTTTGATGTTCCATAACCTTTGAAGCCTTTAGCAGAGCAGCTTTTGAAACTAGAATATTGCTGATGAATCATTTATCTTCACAATTTTTGTCCTTTTCTCAGGTACATATATACTTGAAAGGCTCTTCATTTTCACCTTTTTCACTGTTCTATGTGCGTAAAGTCTTACTCCTTAGCTTTCTGTAAAGTAATTTTTTGTTCAACCCCTTTTCTTGATATTCCTTAGTTACTCTTTTTTCTTGTGCTACTTAAATGTTTAGTATGTTTTAATGTTACTGATGGGTCCTGTAACTAAATATGTTTGGAAGTTAATCTTAGAATGGTTCAGAATTTAGTGTCTAACTGGAAGTAGGATTCTGAAATTCCATTTCAGAATTTGAAGCATTTATTTACTATTCATCGACTTTGTCATGAGAAATTCATCGTTCCTATGCTTCTTTTTTACTTTATGTGAGGTCAGTTGGAGTTGTTATTAATGTTTTTTTAGAGGAAAATAGTTATCTTGATGGTTGATTTTTATGGTGGTTTGGATCTTTGATTTTTTTTTTTTGTAATTGAACCATTTCAGATTTGAAGACTTTCAGCAAAATCAGGCCAAGCTGCTACGATCTTACGTTGGTTCTGTACGTGAAGGAATGTATTTTGGCCTTGCTGGTTCGATTATACCCTCTGTTATAAATCTGGGATTTTTTTCTCTCACTTCGTAAGTTGAATCACGCTTTGCTAGTTTTGGGATCTTCCTGTCATTCCTGTTACCTTTTATTAGTAATCCATTTTGTTTAATCTATTGAAAGTTAAATGTATTGAATTTGGGATATTAGAACTTAAAGTTGTTGTCTGAGAAATTTGGGATCTTCATAGAGGTAGAGGAGAGAGATTGGTGTGAGGAAAGATGAGCAATAATGAGGCTGAGGATTGGAGGGAGATGGTGAGGAAAATGCTTCCACCGGGGGCTCCAATACCAGATGAGGACAGTATGGATTACTCTATTGCTATGGAGTACAAGGGACCCCCAGTTTCATATGATCTTCCAAGAGTAGAACCTCTGGATGTGAATTCTGATGAAATCCCAGTTGCGGAACCTGTTTCAGATTCTAGAAGATCAGAGACTCGTGATGCTGCACCCGTAATAGAACCAATACCATTGCCAATATCTCGTATTGCAAGGGCTATGAGTCCATCTAATCCAAGTCCTAGGATGTCAGGAAGTTCAGAATCTGAGGCTTCTGTTTTGCAAAATGACGACTTCTCTTCACGTTCTGCTTCAGCTTCTCCTGGTTCATTGCACAGTCAAAATAACAATGTACCAAAAGAGCGTGCGAATGAAGGAAGGAGAGCCACAGTGGTGACTTTCAACACAGTTGATAGATCTGAAAGGAGAGTGGTGGATACTGACAAACAGGTGTATCCTGAATATGTTGGTGTTACCAAAGAAAAAAAGAAGAGAAAGAAAACAAAAGTGTGTTATAGGTGTGGAAGAGGAAAGTGGGAAACCAAGGAATCCTGTTTGGTTTGTGATGCAAAATATTGTAGTAATTGTGTTCTCAGAGCAATGGGTTCAATGCCAGAAGGGCGTAAATGTGTTACCTGCATTGGGGAGCCAATTGATGAATCGAAGCGATCCAAACTAGGCAAATACTCGAGGGTGCTTTCACGGTTACTTAGTCCTTTGGAAGTTAAACATATAATGATGGCAGAAAAAGAATGTGGTGCTAATCAGCTTCGACCAGAGCAGCTGATTGTAAATGGATATCCTTTAAAAGCAGAGGAGATGGCAGAACTTTTCGGATGCCTTCTTCCTCCTAAAAAATTGAAGCCAGGAAGGTATTGGTATGACAAGGAATCAGGCCTTTGGGGAAAGGTAAAAAATTCCATAGCTTGTTATCTGACACGGCTAATTAACCTCCAGAAATTTACAAAATAACAGTATAAAATCTGATAATGCTTGTGATTGTCAATTTACAGGAGGGAGAAAAACCTGATAGAATTATTAGCTCAAACTTGAATTTCACCGGAAAACTTAGTCCTGATGCTAGCAATGGTAATACTGAGGTATACATGAATGGTCGAGAAATCACAAAACTCGAGCTGAGAGTACTAAGGGTTAGTTCTTTTTTCATGGCTGTGAGTTGTAAGGGGTTCTCTATGTGTTTGGATGTGTATATCTCGTGTCAATGTTTTGTTTTTGAAGAGTTAATGTAATTTTTGAAAAATAGTCCTTCGTATTGCTAAAAGCTGCTTTTTTTTATGTGCCATGCGGATTTTAGTATTTAACCTGTCAACGTAATGCTGTTATGACTTAGTATATTATTTGTTTGCTTCTTTATTGAATCAGATAATTTGTTTCCTTGTATTTTATGCTCTAATCTTTATAATTACCTTTCTAAAGTATGTTTTAGTGAGCCTTAGACATGCTCAACTTTACTGACCTTTTAATTACAATGATTTAAAAAAAACTATCAAATACCTATGTACTTAATTTTTTCTTTGATAACTTTAAGGCAACATTTATGCACTATATGTTCATGGGTGGGGTTATTGCCGCCTGCCGTAGACAGGACCCACTTATCTAATTGGATTACTTGAAATGACAAAAATAATCCTTCCTTAAACCCATCAAAATTCATCACCCAAACCTAAAATTCAAAACTCCTTTTAATTTGCACATACAAACCTCAAAACATAATTATGATTCCTGCATGATTGCATTGATAAACTCCGGCTTCAGCCATGGGATCTCACACTTACAGTTATACTAAGAATGTTGTTAGAAGCATCCCTTATTTAAAGGAGTTAAGACTTCAAATTGAAATAATGTCTGCCGTAAGCTTTTTGAAGATATGTCAGAGGACTTAATCTCAATTTAATGTGTTGTCGTGATTCCTAAACTCATATCAGGAACTGTTACACCAGTTTATTTTTCCTATTTTAATCTTATAAAATTAATGTTGATTGGGCTTGGGTAGAACTGAAATTATCATATTTCCAAGTACTGATCAATCTGAAATGTTATGCCTTCCTCGAGAGGTGAAGTGGGACTTAGAAGAAGGAGAGTTTGGATGTCCTGAAAGTCTTTCAATTTAATCACAGACCTTTTGCAGTGGATAGGAGGAGGAAGCCTGATGCTTTGTTAAGTTTCTTGAACATTGTAGACTACTAAAGATTACAGAAAATCCCCAGAAAATCAGCTCTAATAGTGATCCCAATATTTTTAAAAAAATAAATAAAAATAAAAAATCCGAAGAATCTCAGGGCTCCATTTGTCATTTGGTGACTTGATAAGCTGGCGGAATAAGAGAGCTATGGTTACTGTCATTGGCGGCACTTGAGGGCAGTGCTGCTGCTGGAAAATAGGGTGTGCGCACTGCATCGAATCTCCTCCATACAGACCATGGCCACTTATTGCGTTGTGGGGTCTTTGTGTGCTAAGTGAAAGAGGTTTTGGGTGATTGAATTTTTCATGGGTTTAAATTAGGTGTATTTTTGTCTTTACTAATCAATTTATTTAAAGAGGCAGATACCCTCAACAAAAGGTCGGGTAGAAATATTGGCACCCTATATTTATTTCTCCCTCCATCTAACATTTAAGTTCATCTTTACTGTTCCGTGTTGTTTAAGAAAAAGTTGTTTTTTGACCAGATTTATTGACTTTTCAGGGTAATATATTGACTTTTCAGGGTAATAGGGTATTTTTAGGTTATAAATAATGTATAAAATATGTTGTGCATGTTAAAAGTGATGACATTTTTGAAATTAAAGTGTACTTTTGAGGTTTTTGATTGAGATGTTATTTCCTTTTTTAGGAGGTGAACCTTATTGTGGACAGACGAATGAGGAAAGGTGAACTTAATCTTGGGACGGAGGGAGTATCTAGTAATGTGTTTGTGTGGAAAGGAAAATAAAGTGGATGAGAGAATTTTTTCTTTGGTTTGCTCGCGCAGATATTTAGTCTTGTAAAACATGGTTATCTCTTAGTCTTCAGCTGACTGCCTTTCCAATAAAAAATTAGAGAGTCTTCTGTGAAACCTGTTTCACGTAAACCCTCCCTATTTAAAAATTTTAAAGATAATTATACCTTTATATATTTTAAACCCTGTTTTGAGAAATACTTGGCCTAAAACATTTTAGAATATTAGTACAAATAGGTTCTAGTTTATCTGAACTATCCGCATAATTCCTGAATGAAGTTTTTGTTTTCATTGGTCTAGTCTCTCCATGTGTTTGGTGTTGTATCTTTGTGGCTTCCGGCTTGAGTACTTTCGGATATTTAATAGACTGACTTTTTAAGTTCTTTGCATAGCTTGATACCACCCTTATTTTATCTTTCATTTCATAGATAGCAAATGTACAATGTCCTCGTGATACCCACTTTTGGGTGTATGATGATGGCCGTTATGAGGAAGAAGGTCAAAATAATATCAGAGGAAATATCTGGGAAAAGGTACATTCAAAGAAGTTAATGAGTTATGATTTCAAATTACAGTGATGTATCATTGAATCTTTTCACCAACCTTTCATGTTTAATTACCCTAGGCTTCAACCCGATTCGTTTGCTCCTTGTTCTCTTTGCCTGTACCTCAAGGTCAGCCGCAACTCCATAGGGATGAGCCTAGCAACTATACATCCATCCCAAATTATCTTGAGCAGAAAAAGATCCAGAAGCTTCTTCTACTTGGGCTCCCAGGCTCTGGTACCAGCACTATTTTCAAGCAGGTAAAATCTTACATATTTGGTTTTATAATATATTATACAGCTAAATAGTTATTGTTGGCAATTCCCCTATCGTACAAGTCAAACAAATTTTAGAGAAGAAAACTGGTACATCTCTTTGATTAAATGAAGATCATCATGGTATAAAACCATTTTGTACTCTCCTACCGTTTGATTGATTTCTGTTGGATAGCTTATGTTTATTGTTGTATAGTTCTTTCATTCTTTTTTCTTTGTCTCTGCCTTGATTTTTTTTCCTTGTATATTATTTTCTGAGATTTGAGCTCTGCAGCTGACCTTTTGACTGCTGGAGTTGCTCCCGTTCCATCATAGTCCTGTCAAATATTTTCCTGTTCAATATTCATGCTTCACATATCCTAGTTACACCTTTTAGTATGTTGACCGTAGCTGATATTGGTTTTTTCTTGTTATTATTATGGTATTCTAAAAATTTTTAGCTTCTTGATGGAAAAAATTGCAGTGATTAGGTTGTCAGTTGGCATACTCCTGCTGTGGAACTGTATAATGTTTTTATAACATATGTTTCTACACGAGATCAAAGTGTATAAAGCTGCAAAAGAATTTGAGGCCAACTGGAAAATATATGGGTGGCTTTTTCCTAAGATATGTTGGTTGAGTAATTGAAGAAAATAATATCCCATTTATGATTGGCTGAACTGAAAATCAAAGGAAGACAAAAGTAGTTTGAGAAATTTTGATTATAAATTTGAAGAATGAGAAATGTAGGCCTTTGTAGTTTTTTCTTCTATATTCCTGGTGTAAAAATGCATGGATATCTCCAATTTTTCATATGTTTTCAAGACTTTTGACTAAGAGTAAAATGAAGAGATTTACTACTGATCTACTATTTTTTTAGGGGTAAAAAGCGGTGGATTAAAGATGGATATAATTTTAGTTTGGGTTGTCTTGTATATTGTAAGAACACAAGGGTAATGAAAAGATGTACTGATCTACTATTTTTCCTATTCTTTTATTTATTTTTAAGGCCTCTAATTTATGTGGACATGGAAGATTTAGATGATCTCTAAACAAGTGACCCACCTCTCTTCCAGCTCATTACCCTCACCATCCATCTTAGCAGCTGCAGGATTGAGTAATTAACCTTCAGCTAGAATTAATGTAATCTGATAAGGCGGGATAAATTATTTGTTTTCTACTAAAACGTATTTTCCTAGAATTTTTAAGGTAGTACTTTGTAAAGGGAAGTAGGGAATGGGAGATGGGAATGGAATCAAAGTTTGTGTTTGGTAAACTGTAATAATTTGCTAGAGTATTTTGATACCCCACTTTATTCCACCCACTATCAAACCAAATCCCATTCAATATCTTTTGAAAATACCAAGCATCCAATATTATTTAAGAAATAATGGTATGACGTATCACCTTAGTAACCTAATGTCCAGTATTAAATTTGTGAATGCTTTGATGTACCACATCAATTCTACACTGAAGTATGGAAGGGCATATAAGTGGGGGTTGACTCTTCACCTTCAACCATGGTCTTGGGTTAAGTTAGGACTCCCTAGCTTATATGCCTAACAATCTGGGGTGGCAACCCCTAGACCATCGGGTAGCTCTTCCTGCATCTCATCTAGATCCGGCAGGTCGGACTAAATTGCTAGGCATATATTATAAGCTAGGGGGCCTAACCTTTACCCAAGACCATAGTCAGAGATGAAGGCCACTTATATGCCAATCCACACTTATGTGTGGAACCGATGTGGGACACAGTGAAGGTCTAAATTTTTTTTTTCTATTTTATGTTCATAAGAATTGCCATCGGCAACCAAGTTAATGATTTACTTGAAATGGTTGGCTCTGTGAGTATAGTATGAATGGTCTTTGATAAAAATTTTATGTCATGGGATATGTTCAATTATGTCCCATAGTTCTCCTTCAAAGGTTATTCTTTAGGTGAATCTGGTTAGTCCAGTTGAAAATGCTGATTGGAGTTGCTAATTGGTTTCTACAGTTTCCTGTCATGTTTTGTCATTATACACCTAAATTATAATTTTCCATTATTGATGCATAATCAGCTTCATCAATTTGTCTCACTGAACAGGCCAAAAATTTGTATGGTAGCAAGTTTACTCCTGAAGAAATCCAAGATATCAAGCTCATGATTCAGAGCAACATGTACAAGTATCTCAGCATTTTGCTTGATGGTCGAGAACGCTTTGAGGAGGAGGCAGTATCAGAGAGTCAACGCCAAGGTTCTGATGAACATTTTTCTGAATCAGGTATCTCACAGAGAACTCTCGGGAAAATATGTGTTATTAGAGTTGAGATTTCATCAAAAGATGCCCTAGAAAAGCAATGAATCATACTTGTAACTTTCAAATGTAGCATTAATGTGATTGGGGTCATGTAGAGATAACAAGAAGGCTATTCCCCTCCTTGTTGTGCTTGCCTTCTAGCTTGTTTCTTTTATGCTGACAAACATTATAGTCAAAGTCTCCATGATCATTTTCTGGTGCTTTAGCTTCATGCAATGATTGGGATCAAATATATATACAGGGGAAGACATGGAATTCAATGAGCCTAGCCAGAGCATTTACACCCTCAATCCAAAGTTGAAGCATTTCTCTGACTGGCTCCTTGACATCATAGCAACTGGAGATTTGGATGCATTCTTCCCTGCTGCCACTCGAGAATATGCTCCACTTGTCGAAGAAGTGTGGAGAGATCCTGCTATACAGGAGACATACAGGAGGAAAAATGGACTTCACTTTCTACCTGATGTGGCAGAGTACTTCTTGAACAGGGTATCGTTTTATCAGTTTATTCCCTTTTAAGTCTTAACTGAGGGTTTATTTTACCTCTTTATTCCCTTCAAGCTCTTCATACTGGAGATGGGGGTTGGGTGGATTTGCAATCATCTGGATTCATTTGAATGAATTGGAGCAATAGAGAAGGAAGTGGTACTCTATCTATAGAAAATAAGGAGTTAGTATCTGCTTCTCCTTTAAGCAAATTAGAGGATTTCTACTTAATTATGTGTTTAATTTAGCAAAAGTTCATCCCAGAACTCTTAGAAGCATCATCTAATCACTCCAATAATATCCAGTAAAATAAACATTTGACTTCAATTAGTATAATCTCTAGCTTATTCTTATCAATGTTTATTTTTATTATTCCTGTAACATCAATTATCAATCTTGGAGTATCTAATTCAAAAAGTCAATGAGGCCTGAATGTTTTATAGTATGTGATACAGAAAGCTTGAGAACTTGGGTTGGAATTTATGATCAGAAGGCTTTAATCAATATTTTTGCTGTGCTGGGCAGGCAGTTGAGATATCAAGCAACGAATATGAACCTTCGGACCGTGATATACTGTATGCTGAAGGGGTTACTCAAGGTAATGGCTTAGCTTTTATGGAGTTCTCCATGGATGATCGTAGCCCCATGTCGGAAACCTACTCAGAAAATCTGGAAGCTGGGCCACCACCTTTGATCAAGTAAGCGACTCATCCAAAATTCTCACTATGATCAATGGCTGCCCTTTAAAAGTGAGTCCCACATACGAGAATTGTCTTGAGACTAAGAGTGTATATTGTTTATCAATTTAATGTGGGTTAATAAGGCTTTAGGAAGCAAATAAATAAGGTGGGTAAATGAACATTGCATTTAGTTCTCATTATTTTGTGGGATAATATTTTCTTTTTCATTTGATATTGTAACCCGCTTCCTCATGGCTGCTATGGTCTAAGTGATGGGTTTGACCCGCCTACATAAATGAAATTAGTGTGTAATCCAACTTACTTTAAAAATTTTAAGGGCCTAACTCTATATGAACAACACATTCTAACAGTGCACACCATAGTTATCTTTAGTTTCGATTCATTAAACCTTAGAATGCCTTATCATAAATATTGCAGAAATTAATGCAGCCCCTAAAACTGTTTGATATTTTACTATGAATCTAAAAGATGCTTTGTGCTTCAATATAAGTGATAACATGTACCTCAGAGACTAAACATGATTGACATGATGACCCATATACCAGCCTATCTCACATAATGAGATGAAGGCTTTATTTGACGAGTTGTGTTGATGTCTGAGTGTAAAAATGGATGTTCGAAGATGAAAAGACCATATGGTTCATATTTTCCATGTATTTGGAGTTCAGGTATCAACTCATCAGAGTGAATGCCAAGGGGATGACAGAAGGATGCAAGTGGGTGGACATGTTCGAGGATGTCCGTGCAGTGGTATTCTGCGTTGCCCTGAGTGATTATGATCAGGTATGGATCACTCCAGACAGCAACAGTACTGGTGTGGTGCTTCAGAACAAGATGATTCAAAGTCGAGAGATGTTGGAGACGATGATTAAACATCCCTCTTTCAAAAACACCCCATTTGTTCTGATTCTGAACAAGTACGATCTGTTTGAAGAGAAGATAAACCGCGTTCCTCTAGGCACGTGCGAATGGTTCACGGAGTTCAGTCCAGTGCGGCCGCACAACAGCAACCAATCCCTGGCGCTTCAGGCTTACTTCTACGTGGCCATGAAGTTTAAGGAGTTGTACGCGTCCCTCACTTGTCAGAAGCTGTTTGTGGCGCAAACTAGAGCAAGAGAACGATCCACAGTCGACGAGGCGTTCAGATATATACGAGAAGTGGTGAGGTGGGACGATGAGAAGGAAGAGAACTATTATGGTGGTGCAGAAGATTCATTTTACAGCACAACGGAGATGAGCCAAATGTGAACTCCCCCTCAGATTTTATCAGTAGCACCGCACCTACTTGTTGAAAGATGCCATTGGGATTGTAATGTGTACATAGATGGAGAGAGAGAGAGAGACCATAACCAATAAAATTCCCTTCACAATTTTCTCGTTCATCTTTGGGCTCACTGTTGGTGTAACTAAGTTTTGCCATTATATTTGAGCCAAAAGCTGTTTTTTGAGCCAATATACCCAGCCAGGTGGGAATTTTTTTTTTTTTAATACTCCATGGCAAATGAATGAACAAGTTAGGAGTAATATTTATTGTGAAATAATAAATGAGCACCACTACTCGGGGGCGTTTGTTTGTTTGATGGCTTTGGAGGGGTAGATTGAGAATGAGTTTAGCATTTAATGTTTGGTTGAATGATTTAATTCCAATGAATAATATTTCTATATCCAAAAAGTAAGGAATCCCAATACATCACTAATTTGGATACTTTCACTATCATTCCTTACCAATAAAATGGAATTTCTATTTTTTATATTTTTCTCTCTTATAAATATTTTTTTAATAATAAAAATATAATAATAATGCTAAAACATTATTATTCTCAAATAAATAAAAAATAAAAAAATTGATTCCATTCCAAAAGAAATTTTAGACAAACCAAACAAAATTAATGGTAATGACAGTGATTCCTGTCATTAACCAAACATCAAAATTTTAGAAATCATATCATTTATCATTCCTCACTACTATCATTATCATTACCATTCCAATTCCTCTCAATTAACCAAACAGTCCCTTAGTATTGAAATTGCTAGGAGAGTAAAAAAGTGGAAACCCAATACTAGATTATCCGGTAAATATTTCCCACCATTCTTTATAAGTACACATCAAATATAAAAACCGGAGGAAAAAAAATGAAAAAAACCAGCTAAATAAGCACATAGTGTTGGTGAATAGACTTAGCAATTTCAGCCTTGAATGCAAGAGTCTGAAGGCGGTGTTCAAGAAAGTCTATTCACCAACGCTCGTGTGCTTTAGGGTCCGAAGAAGAGCCTCATCTTCAAAGATACGACGGAGATCTTTCTCATCCAGGGTTAGAAGTCTTCTTGCATTGTTGCGGATACGACTCAATGCATGCGCCCTTCGTAGCTCTCGCACTTGAGCCTGTATTCGCCAACAAGCTTTAGCTCAGCATCCAATTGCTCCTTCTAATCATTGGGGCGATGGGGTTTTTCGAAGGTTTTCTCATAGTTATGATAAAAGCTGACTTAAACTGTTGACGGTCATTTTTAGCGGGTTAAATTAAGATTAATGAATAATCGGACACTAAAACAGACACATCAAACAAGTAATTTTCTCCGTCGCCCCATAAAATTGGTGCCCCTTTCCTTTATTATTGATGTTGGTATTCCAAGTTCCATGAAGGAATATTATACAATAGAGAGAGAAATACAAGTGGGTTTTTAGAGAGAGAAAGTAGAATGGAGAAGATGAAGTTGAAGTGGAGTGCCCACCAAGTCCTGTGAGAGCCCAAGTATCGTGTCTTCTTGCAGATGCCTTCCTTGTCTTTATAGGAGATATTTTGTGGATGGTCCCCCTTTGATTTACCAACTGTTGACACGTGTCCTCCAAAGGAATTTTATCTGTAAGAAGGTACAATGAGATCTTGACATGTTGTCTCCATGTAGAACGCGTGCCATGGGCTCATCAGCTGATGGCCGATGAGTTGACGATTAGGAGTCGAGGCCAAGACCTTATCCTCGGTGTCGGCTTATTTTGCTCTCAGCGGTATTCTGTGTTCTGCTTATGTCCTGTCATCATATTGGTCGGCTTCTTCTCATGCTTCCTTCTTTCTTGGACGTATGTTCAAATCTCCACTCTTATCTTCCGGGTTGCACCGCGCGTATAAGTTACGCCCTTATATGGGGGTATAAACACCCATAACATTAGCCCCCGAGGTTGCTTCTTGTGTAAAACTACAAGGAGCAATCTCGAACCTGAGCTCTAAAATTCCGTCGGACTCGTTAAAAACCTCCATACGAGAAAACCCAGTGGGAAAAACTCGTATGTAGGAAAAGAGTACTATATGAACTTTAGAACTCTGATGCAGAATGAGCCCTCCTCTATCTGCTTATCCATCCGTGTGAATATCACACATGTGTAGTGGTCAGAAACCTTTCTTCTTTCTGCTTCACTTTGCCCGATCGTTGATTTCAACCTTGATGTCTGATTGGGATTAACATATTCTTCCATACTTTAATCAATCGAGTTATTTGATTTGACTTTTCTTCTTCAGCCCCAAAATGAAGTATCAGCCTTATCTTCAACCCCCGAGTTCCCGAGATGGAGTGTCGGCTTCTGAATCTTTCTTTGCGGTGTGATTGGCCTTTCGCATTCAGACCTCAGTCTGATTTTCCTCTATGTTTTAACCGACTGAGCTATTCTTCTTGGAGGGAGTTGCATCGGCTTTCCATTTAGAATATTTCTCCAGTTCAACTTCGGCATCTGCATGAGATGTTTTTGTTTCTACTTCCCCAAATGCTTTATCTCTCTCTACTTTTCTTTGCGTGTTTCGATCCTCTTCTCATTGATTTGAGATTTCATCCATGTTCTAAACAATTGAGCTATTTTCTCCAATTTTTGTTAAAATCGGAATTGATTTGAAGAGATCATGTCAATCTAATCTCATTTGTTTTTAACCGCTCCCATTAAGTATTTGAGCTACACGCTCTAACCAACCAAACCATATCTCTTTACAGAGAGTTCATTCATATATTTTTGAACCATATTCACTTTTGATCGGCTCTTGGCCCCTTTTATATTGCAAAGATCATGCCGATCTGATCCCCTTCATTTTTAACCACTACATTTAGTTCCAACCTTTAAAAAGACAACCGTTCCATTTGAGATTATTCATATTGTGTGCCCCCGAGCTATTCCAACCTTTGAAAGGACAACCGTTCTATTCGAGTATTTGAGCAAAACGCTCTAACCAAACGAGCCATCTCTCTTTATATTGATTATTTATATTGCGAGCCCCCGAGCTATATTTGCAAGTCATGTCTTGCATTTTTACCGATCCTTATGCTAGTGATGATGTTAATGATAATGCATATGATAATGATGCTTATGATGATGATATGATAATGATGCTTATGATGATGCTGATGAGTATGTTTTTGAGTTGTGACTCACCCTTTTATTGACACTTAGCCTTTTTTTGGAGTTGTAATTCACATTTTCCTTGGTACTTGGACTTTTTTCGAGTCGCAACTCGTCTTTTTATTTGTAGGCTGAGGATAAGAGACCATATCCTCATGCCTGTCTTCCTTTCCGTGATACCGATACCATAATTTTCCACAAATTTCCATACCAAAATTTCCATAAAACCCGATATCGATACCGTAATATCATAATTTTCACAAATTACAACACCATAGTTTTTCATAAATACCGATACCATATTTTTCACAAATACCGATACCAAAATAAATTTCAATACCATAATTTTTGCAAATATCGATACCGAAATAAATTACTAAATACCGATACCATAATAATTCCACCAATATCGATACCGACACCGAAGTAAATTTCAATATCATGATTTTTGCAAATACCGATATCATAATTCCACGAATTTTCAAATACCGATACCATAGTTCCATTAATACCGATACCGAAATAAATTCTCAAATATCGATACCATAATTTTCACAAATATCGATACCGAAATAAATTCCCAAATATCGTGATTTTCCATAACGATACCAATAATTTCAGAACTATCGATACCGAAATAAACTTCAATACCATGGTTTTTACAAATATCAATATCATAATTCCACCAATTCTCATACTAAAATTTCCATAAAATCCGATGTCGATATCGCAATTTTCCATAAATACCGATACCCTGATTTTCCACAAATTACCCAAAATTTTCATAAAATCATATAATTTCTGTAAATTCCGGTAAGATTTTCCTTTCATTTCACCATAAAAATTTCCATCCATAAGATTTTTTGTACAGATCTCATAATTTTCATCATAAGATTTTTTCTTTTATTCTTTAACGCTCTAACCAACCGAGCTATTCCAATCAACCTTTTCCTAATAAATGTTGTAGCATTTTCTTCTAGCAGAGGTGTTACTCAATTGCCTGGTAAGAAATCCAACCTTTTATTTCTTTGAAGATTGAAACCGAGCCAATCGATTCTAATTTTAAGTTATTTCCTTAGCCACGAGCTGTGTATTCTCATTTCTTTTCCTCTGTTTACGCGCTAAACAATTGCGCCACTATCTTCTTTTAGTGGAATGGAGGAATTGGATTTTCTTTTTCTGGATTCGAATCTAATTTTCCTCTGTTGAAACTTCGATTTATCTTCCCGACTGGCCTCAGATCATTTTCTTATACTGAAATATTTTTTCTTTCTTTACTCGTGCATATTCCGACTTATTTATACATTTTGATTCAACGCGCTAACCCACCGAGCTACCATTTCTTTTTCCATTGAAGGATGAGGTTTTCATGAAACTTGAAAATGGATAAAATTTAGAGTCTAACCTTTCATATTGAGAGATGATGTTGAATTTTTTTTAATGGGTTGAAGTTTAACGCGTTAGCCAATTGCACCACCATGAAAGGGAGAGAGATCAAAGCTTCTGTGAAGTTGGTCCTTTGTTTATTTGAGTGCCAAAAGCCGAATGTTGAATTCTTATTTCTTGTGTGTGCTCTTCTTTCCACGAATTTTTTTTTCTTTCAATCCACGCTCTAACCAACTGAGCTAGATTTCTTCTTGAAGATAATGTGACCTCCTCTAACCTCCGAGGTAAGAAGCAAAACATGCGACCGATGCATGAGGTTGGTTGGTTGGATTTCCCTTCTATCCACGCTCTCCGAGATAAGAGGGTCGAACATCTGAGATGGATGGATGTATAAGGTTGGATTTCTCTTTCAATCCACGCTTTAATCGATTGAGCTATGTGTTTTCTTTCTTGAAGAAGATTATGTGACCTCTAGCCGAGGTAAAAAGTAGAACATCCCACTCCCGATGAAAGGATGAGGTTGGGTTTTCCTTTCCACCGATAGATAGATAGGTTGGGTTCCTCTTTCAATCCACGTTGTAATCAACTGAGCTAGTTGCTTCTCTCTTGAAGAAGATTACGTGACCTCTAGCCGACGTAAAAGGTAGAACATCCGACTCCAATGAATGGATGTGGTTGGATTTCCCTTTCCATCCATGCTCTAACCGACTGAGCTAACGGCTTTCGTTCTTGAACCTCGCTAACCGAGGTAAGAAGCATCGGCCATCTCCGGTAGATGGATGAAGTTGGATTTCTTACGTCCTATCTTTCTTTCATTCTTGCATGTATCTGTTGAGATCTTCTCGACTTACGCTCTAACTGACTGATCTAACTGATCTAATCACACGCACTCGATGCTCTAACCTACTGAGCTATATTTCAACAATCCTTTTCTTTTCTTTAATTCTTCTTTCTTAGATCGTCCGCGTGACCTCGGCATAGGCCACCTCCGATTCCGCGCGACCTTGGCATCTATATTTTTTTCTCTTCTTCACCTCCTGGGAGTTCTTTGTTTGTCAAATCTTGACAGTTAATAACCCACGCTCTAACCAATTGAGCTAATCTCATCCGCCGTTCTTCTTACATTCCTTCTTATATGCCTTAATCTCGTTCGCTGTTCTTCTTACATTCCTTCTTATATGCCTTTATCTTCGGTATTATGTAAGAATTGGGTTCTCACAGTACTAAATGTCGAATTATTTTCTTTCTTTCTTCCATTTGAAAACAGATCTTTCATACCCAGCAGATGGATGGAGACCTCGGCCTCGACATCCTTAGTTTGGAGACCTCAGACTCTTCTTTATCCCTCGAAGTGGAGTCTTTCTCTTTATGTACATGGAATCTCCTGCTTCTTCATTCGAATACCAACGCTCTAACCAACTGAGCTAATGTTATATGTCTTCTTCTTACGTTTCTCTTTATACGCTATCTTCAAGACTTCGACCTCGACATCTCCAGCTGGAGTCTTTATTTATCACGTGAAATCTCATTCATTACATGCTCTAATCAACCGAACTATATATCAACCAATCTTTTCCTTACCATTATTTCTTCTTCCTTTCTTTCTTGACCATCTGTTCCTTTCTCATCGGACCTCGGCCTCGGATTTTTTTTTGGCTGGGTAAAACACGCTTCTTCATCTCCATGTCATTTCTTTTTTGGCAAATCTTGGCAGTTAATAACCAACGCTCTAACCCACTGAGCTAACACCTTCATACCCAACAGGAATGAGCTTCAGCCTCTACATCTTCAGTTGGGTGGAGGTCTCGGTCTCTACATTCTCAACTGGATGGAGGCCTCAGACTCTTTATCTCCCACTGAAATATTTATTTATCATGTGGAATCTCATCCACCACATGCTCTAATCAATTGAGCTATATACTGACCGATTTCTTTCTTTCTTCTTTGCATTGTCGGACCTTCTATCTCGGTCTCATGCATTCTGCTTTTCCTTCTCCTTCGTTTCTGTCTTTTATTCCATGATTGACTTGATTTATTTTCTTTCACACTCTAACCAACTGATCTCGACTACCAACTTCAACCACAATTGTTTAGTCGCTGGTTGTTTCAACATCAGCCTTCCCTACTTTTCTCATGGAGTCCGCATCTTCGTTGGTCACGTTCTAACCAACTGAGCTATGTCAAATTCTTTCTGACTTATTCTCCCATATTTTATATCAAATATTGCTAATAGCAACGCTCTAATCAACGAAGCTACCCTTTTGCGCCAATATATTTTCTCGTGTCGTCTCCTTCATCCCAATTGGATATGGCTAATAACAACGTTCTAATCAACGAAGCTACCCTTTTGCGCCAATGTATTTTCTTAGGTTGTCTCTTTCATCCCAATTGGATATGGCTAATAGTAATGCTTTGATCAACGAAGCTACCCTTTTGCGCCAATATATTTTTTCATGGTGTCTCCTTCATCCCGATTGGATATGACTAATAGCAACGCTCTAATTAACGAAGCTACCCTTTTGCGCCCATTTCAATCGACACTCTAATCAACTGAGCTAACTTTTTCTCTCTTATATGGATCTTCGCTCCTTCATTCCCTTTGGATTAAATTTAGACTTTTTATTCTTTACTGAATAGTGAGTCATCAGACGCTCTACCTTATTAGCTATCCATTTTCCTTTCTTATTTTCTCATCTTCACTTCTTCATCAATTTCTTTCTTCATGTAAGATCAGCCCTCAAATGCTCTAACTGACTATAATGGGGCATCAGCTCTACACCACAGGCGAAACATCGGCTAGGACCCCTCATCTGAATACAACGTTAGCTTTTACACCTCAGCCGGGTGGAGTCTTTGTTTCTACATCTCACATGAGTGGAGCTCAGCTTCTACACCTCATATGGATGGAACGTGCTTCTACACCTCGGCTGGGTGGAGCCTCATCTTTCTCGTCCAATCTGCATGTAACCACACCCCACGCGTTAACCGATTGAGCTATCTCTTTTCTTTTCTTAATTTCTCATCTTCCTCTTTTTTCCTTCTTCTGGCCAATTTCCTTTCTTATCGGTATTAAACACTGATCTCTTTTTCTTTTTTTTTTTTGTAATTTCTGCTCAGCCTCGGCATATCCAACTCTTTTTTTTGCCACATGGGATCTTCTTTTCCTTTCTCTTATGGATTTCATCCCGACAGTTTATGAGAAAAACACGCTCTAACCAACTGAGCTACAAATCAGATCTTAACTGAATCAAACTTGCGATTTCTCTTCAGCCTCGACTTCCTTCATCTTCAACCTCAGCCTCGGCCCTCGATACCTTTGTTACACATCACTTTTTTTTTACGCATTCTCTGTTTTTCTTATCTTTCTTTCTTTCTTTTGCCAAATGTGTTGGCTTCTTTCTCGGTCTCAGCTTCCCTTTCTGATTTCCTCGTTTTCTTTTCCTCTCACCCGACATGTTTGTAGTTGATGAAGAAACATGCTCTAACCAACTGAGCTATACCTCGGATCAACTTCTCTCCAAATATCCTCGGCATGGGTTGGCCTCGGCCTCGACAAGACCACCTCGACCTCGGCAAGACCGCCTCGACCTCGGCTTGCGTCAATTTTTATTGTCGCTTTCCTTTTCCTTCCTCTTTACCTTGATGAGAAAAAAACGCTCTAACTTACTGAGCTATAAATCCGATTTTAGTTGAACCCAAACTTACGCTTTCTGCTCGGCCTCCTTCATCTTCATCCTCAATCTTGGCCTCGGCCTCTGACTTTTTTTTAACGTCTTTTCTGCTTTCTCAATCTCTCTTACAAGCCTCACCCAGACATGTTTACGGTTCACGCTCTAACCGACTGAGCTACAAATGAGATCTTACCTGAACCCAAACTAACGCTTTCTGCCTCGGCCTCCTTCATATGATTTCTTATTGGCCTCGGCCTCCTTCATCTGCTTTCTTATTCTCTTTGCGTTGGTTGGACTTAGACATGTTTCATACTTGATGAGAAAAACACGCTCTAACCTACTGAGCTATACATCACATGGTGACGCAGCCTCTTACCAAACATCACCCACCTCGGTATTGCAATATGGTCCGCCTTTCCTTTCTCTTCTGCATCGGCCTTAGATATGCTTCCCAATTAGTGAGCAACACATGATCTAACCGACTAAGCTATATATCACATGGGTCAGTCTCTTCCCAAACATCACCCACCTCGGCACTGCAATATGGTCTGCCTTTTCTTTCTCTTCTGCGTCGGCCTTAGATATGCTTCCCAATTAATGAGCGACACACGCTCTAACCGATTGAACTATATATCACATGGGTCAGCCTCTTCCCAAACATCATCCACCTCGGCACTGCAACATGGTCCATCTTTCCTTTCTCTTCTGCGTCGGTTGGCCTCGACAAGTTTTACAGTTGATCGAGCGACACACGCTCTAACCAACTGAGCTATATATCACATGTCTTTCTAAATATCATGGGCGACCTTTTTTTTCTTTCACTTCGGCCTTCTTCTTTTTTTTAATGCCTTCTAACTTTTCTGCTTTTTTCTTCCTTTCTTACCACGACATGTTTACAGATGACGATAAGAAGAAAACAACTCATTTCTTCTTCACACAGATTTATCATAAGATTTATGTAAAACATGATTTCCACCTCAGATTTAACATAAGACATACGTAAAATATGCTCTTTACTCCAAATTTAGCATTAAACATGAGAAAATACTAGAACATACGACATTCCCCTTATTCCATTCTTTTGCATAATTTTTATTGATTTTTGCAAATTTAAGATTTGAGATTTTAATATTACCTCAAAGTCATCTTTTAAGATGAGTCCTTCATCTTTTACCCGTGAAGGACTTCGGCCTCTTCATAATGAGCAACCCACGTTCTAATCAACCGAGCTATACCTGTCTTCTTCTTCGTCAGCGACATACGCTGTTGCTTTTCTATTTTCTCTAGATCTGGTTCTTTTTTTCAACTTCTTTACGGGATCCGTGATTTTTCTCTTTGGGTAACAGGGTTACGTGCTAGCCAACTGCAACACCAAGTTTTCTTCTTCTTTTTCCCCAATGACCCACGTTCTTCTCATCTCGATCTCTTTTTTTTCCAATTCTTTCTTGTTTTGTAGCCAGCGAGCCATTGGTCTGTTCCAGATCTTGAGATCTCCTTTTCTTTTTTCAGGCAACAGTTGATACGCGCTAGCCAACTGCAACACCAACTTCTCTTCTTCTCCTTCTCCTTCTCCTTCTCCTTCTTCCTCTGCAAGCTGAAGTGAAATACCTTGTAAATATCTTCATGGAAGATGGATAATAAGTTCTAGATCTCCACCCACAAAGTATGTTTGAGGGAGTTAGCTTGGTTTTCAAATAGATGAATGAAAGATTTTTTGAACTAGATGGTTGGATATTTAAAAACATGAGAGTTCTGTGACCAGATCTCTCTTAGGTTTTATAGAGAGAAATAATAGAATATTTGGGTTTCTGGGTTCCCTCAGAACAGAAAGAACAAGAATCGTGAGAACAAATGAACTCCGGTTGGCGACAGCGGCGACGACGGAGAAAACTACAAAATCGGATAGAACTCAAGCTCAGTTCCCATAGACGGCGCCAGCTGTTGATGGTCATTTTTAGCGGATTAGATTAAGATTAACAAATAACCGGATACTAAAATGGACACATCAAATAAGTAATTTTCTCTGCGCCCCATAAAATTGGTGTCCCTTTCCTTTATTATTGATGTTGGTATTCCAAGTTCCATGAAGGAACATTATACAGTAGAGAGAGAAATACAAGTGGGTTTTTAGAGAGAGAAAGTAGAATGGAGAAGATGAAGTTGAAGTGGAGTGCCCCACCAAGTCCTGTGAGAGCCCAAGTATTGTGTCTTTTTGCAGATGCCTTCCTTATATTTATAGGAGATATTTTGTGGATGGTCCCCCTTTGATTTACCAACTATTGCCACGTGTCCTCCAAGGGAATTTTATCTGTAAGAAGGTACAATGAGATCCTGACATGTTGTCTCCATGTAGAACGCGTGCCATGAGCTCATCAGCTGATGGCCGATGAGTTGACGATTAGGAGCCTAGGCCGAGACCTTATCCTTGGTGTCGGCTTCTTTTGCTGTCAGCAGTATTCTGCGTTCTTCTTATGTCCAGTCAGCATATTGGTCGGCTTCTTCTATTGCTTCCTTCTTTTTTGGGCTTATGTTCAAATCTCCACTCTTTTCCTTAGCCTCGCTTATCTTCTGGGTTGCACCGCGCGCATAAGTTACGCCGTTATATGGGGGTATAAACACCCATAACATAAACCATCCTAAACATTGGAGGTTCTTTCCTGTCTAGTTGATTACCATGCATTTAAATATTAAATATTTTTATTTCTATTTTTAATAAGAATGAATTAAAGGTTTTATTGACTGAGTGTGTATAGTTTTAAATTTAAAAGGGTAGTTTTTAAAGTTTTAAGCGAGGTATATAATAAAATCAGAAAGTAAAAACTTAACGAGGATGTGTATTCAATCAAAAGGATATATGTAAATGTATATTTAATGATACTCTAATATTTATTATCTCAATTAAAAAATATTAAATAAGAATTAATTTTTTTAGTTTAAAAAAAAAATAATGTATATTTCTTTAAGAATTATTCTACACAAAGTCTCTTGTAAGACGTTACTTACGTGAGACGGTTGTGAGACGTGTTAAAGTATGCATATTATATAAATAGAGTATGTTTAATGATTACGTGAGACGTGTTAAAGTATGTCTATTATATAAATAGAGTATGTTTAATGGTTATTAAAATATGTTTTCTAAAATATGTTGCTTTATTATAATATGTAATTCATTATTGACATACTTCAAGTACAAATAAACATACTTTAGTAATGGATCGACACGTCTCACAAATAAATATATATATATATATATATATATATATATATATATATATATATATATATATATATATATATATATATATCTTAAGTATAATATAGCAGAAACTTTTCTTGTTGACGTGTCGTCTCCAGAGAACTCTAATGTAACGTGTAATTTTCTCAATTTTTTGGATTTTTTAAACTTTATTTTTAATATTTTCCTTATTTACTTTTAATTAACTTCCTTATTTAATATTTTCTTTTTTAAATAATGCGTTTTTTATTTTTAATAGGCAATTACTATTGTACACCAATTATTAACATACACATGGATTGACCCTAACCCGCGACCCATCATATTTAAGGAATTGAAACCCTAACAAATTTATTTGGGTCATTTGGTTATCTCTCCTCTTCAATCCCTCTTCTCTATTACTCCATTTCTCATCTACAATTTTGTCGCTTCCCATTCAATCAAATTCCGGAGTCAATCTCGGTATTCTGGCGTCAATCTCGGTATTCTTCAACATTCAAAATATTCCTATATATTATCTTCTTCAAATCTTCTCACTCATGTTATAGATTTAATTTTTGTGTTTTTGAGATGGTTGTGGATCTACATTTGTCTTCTTCAACGTTCAAAACACATTTACAATCTTCTTCAAATCTTCTCACTCATGTTATAGATTTAATTTTTGTGTTTCTGAGATGGTTATGGATCTAGTTTTACGGCAAGTGATTTTGGTGATTTTTTGTGATTGATGACGACAGCAAGTAATTTTGATATCTTTTGTGATTGATGACGATTATGTACACATCTGCTTTCATTTGCATGAGGAACAAGAATCTAGAGTCTAAGCATAAGTTTCATTGTATTGAAATTTTTTTGTTTGGTGGGCAATTGATTGATAAATAGAAGCGGTATTAGTTTTAACGTATTAACGTATGTGTTATATTAAATAAATGTATTATTTTTCTATAAGCGTCGTATTGATTTTTTTTATATACATTTGAATTAGTTATTGTATAAGTTGTTATTTAATATTGTATATCTTTTTTCTAATGTAATGTATATCTCATTTAATTTTTTTCTAAAGTAATGTATATCTTGTTTAATTTTTTTATTATATACATATATTATATGAATATTTTAATTAATATATTGGTTTTACATTAGTGGATTAAAAATATACTATAATTGATCATCGAAATGTATGTTTTAAAAAAGCTAATAAAATAACACAAATTTTACATTCAAAATTATAGTATATTTTTTTAACAACAACATATACGTTATTACAATAAAACTAATACAATTAATTCATACATCCATTTATTTATATGTATAAAATAATAATATATTTTTAACACATTATATACATTATATCAATCAAAATAATACAATTAGATGATAATGAATGTACATTATCATCTGTCAACAACATATATAAAAAATATATAGTATATTTATTAACAACAACATATACATTATTGTAATAAAACTAATACAATTAATCCATACATCCATTTATTTAAATATACTATAAATTAATAATACATTTTTTAACAATAATATATACATTATATAAATCAAACTAATACTAGTGTGTATATTATCATCTATAAACAATATATAAAAAAATAAAAAAATTGGACATCACGCCCACCACCATCGCCACCAACCTGCCACTCATCCTTCTACTCGATTCTTTCTCCGTCAATTCCAAGAATTTCAAGTATTCTAATGTAGATCCTATCAATTAGGCCGATTCTCCCCATACCAATGAAGCAGATTCTCCCCATTGCAGAAGTCTTCCAAAATCCTAACCTCGCAAAGTAAGGAGGAAACAATCACAGATTCTTCTATTGTTTTACAATTATCAACTCTCATTTCTACCTCAATTCCATACCTCCGTTGAATTCTCGATCTGATTGTGGTCATTGCAATAGATCAATTTCTCTAATTTTTTATATTCTCAATTTAAGAAACTATGAAATGAAAGGACTACGAAGGAGACGGAACGACACAGGGGTGATGACGGCGGATGGCGGACGGCGAAGTGAGCGGACCAAAGATCGGCGGTCGGTGAAGAAAGTGACGATGGAAGATGGCGACGAAACAGAGCGGAGAGAAGGGTAAAGAGAGAAAAGAAGAGAGAGAAAAGGAGAGAGGAGACGGGTGAGATTTGAGAATTGTGAGACGAATGGGTTTTTTATGCTTTTATACATAACCCGTTTTTAATATGGATCCTAATTATTAGTGTACATCAATGATACATAGATCATCTCTTTTTAATAATAATTAAATTTTAAATATTTTATTTATTTATTTGGGTATCATTAATTAATTACTAAATCTTTTAATATAATAAATTAATTAATATCAAATTAAATCATATCATATATATAAAGGGAAAAAAGAATATTGCATATAATATTCTCTCTCACCTCATCTATAAATAAGATTTTTTGTTATTCATTCTAAATACACACATTCGATTCTCCAAGAGTAAGGAATATGAGCTTTCTAAAGTTCCTTTAGAGAGAATTGATTTATAAAAGTATAAAAATTTATTTTGATAGAGCGAATCAAGTAGAGATTCAAAAAATCGATTCAAGTATTTTTCAAGAGGAAGGGAACTGATCAAAGTATTCTTGAATCGATTTACCTCTTAAGAATCGATTCTTCAAGAGGAAGAGAATCAATAGATTTACATCTTAAAAATCGATTTTTCAAGAGTAAGAAGATTGATTCAAGAATACTTAATAGATTTACATCTTAAGAATCAAATCGATATGCATCTTAAGAATCAATTATTCAATAGGAAAAAAATTGATTTAAGTATTACCTCTTACGAATCGATTCAGGTATTTTTTAAGATCTACCTCTAAAGTATTGATTAAGTATTCTTCAAGTGAAAGATGATCGCTTAAATCGATTTACCTCTATAGAATAAGAGGTTGAAAAACTAATTCATGTATAGAATGAAAAATTTAAGTTCATTAAGTTAAATCATTATGTCATATCAAATAACAATAAAAATTGAGTTTGTAAATATTTGTTAATTTTTTAAATTTAGTATATTCATATTTATTAATTTACATATATCTTAATTATTCAATTATGGCATATAAATTATACAATTTGTTTTCTTTAGTTGTTTATATAATTTGAAACTAATAAAATTAAATAAAAAAAATAAAATTAATAAATTCATCACAAGTTTATGAATATTTAAAGGATTTATTACTACCTCGTCGGACGGTCGCATTTTTCTTGGTATTAATCTCGAATTTCCTGGATTGCTCCTCCATTACTATGTTCACACAGAACAATTCCTCCTTACTAATCTCACTCTCCACCGCTGCCCTCTGGCCATCCTTCGCCGTCTCTGCTACCCGTGTGGTCATCACTATTGTTTGATTCAATAGGTATATTTGGTAATTTGAGAGTTCAGTAAATGTTGGTTTTCCTACATTCAATGCAGATTTGTGCTTATATTAATATGTTTAATTAGGTTGATTTAGTAAGTGATGAGTTTGAATATTTCAGGTATGTATATTATTGTCTCTCTAGGGAAGAAATTTGTGACATTATGTATTTTGCAAAAACCTTGATTCATCTATAACTCGTTGAGTATTTTTAACAGTGTTAGAACATTTAATTTCTTTGTTGAATTGGTGATGTTTGAAGGGCTTACAATCAATAAGTAAATTAGGCACCATCGTCTCCCAAGTGAGTGTACGTGTTTCTAATTTTTATTGGATTTCCATATAGAGTCTGTAACTTGTACTATTTTCCCTCATATTCAATTTCATTAAATGCTTATTGATTTTCAAATTTGATTCATCCCATTATAATAGCAGTGCATATGTGTATTAGTTATATATCTATTTTATCTCAATTATCATAGTAGCACGTATTGTTTGTGAGATGGTTTGGATTCGATAATGACAACACACGGGAAGCATAGATGGTTTTTCTTTAGTTATATTTTAGCTGCATAAAAGATGCTCTGCGTCCACTCATCCCTTCTATTTTGTTGTTGTTTGTTTCCTAGATTTGATAGTCATTCTGATTAATACATTGTTACTCATGTAATGTATTACCATTTTAAGAATATCTTGAACAAAACATATAAGATTTTTTTAATATAAGTGATGATGTTAGTAGTAGAACTTTCGAACACTACGATGTATAATTTAGATATACTTTTTAATATTCCACAAAATATTCAGAATGTATTCAATATATTTAAAATTCATTAAAATATTTTTAGTATTCAAAATTACTAAGTATTCAAAATATTTAATGTTCAATAACGACGTATTCAAAAATAAATGTTTTACTCACATAATTCAACATCTTTATAAGTGGGAGAAAATTAATTATTAACCCTGAATACAAATATCTTGAACATCATATATATGAATTTCTAAACACAAATATCTTGAACACCACGTTTATGAATTTTTGAACACATGTGCACATCAGCACATGCGGGTCTGTTTAAGTGGGAGAAAATTGATTATTAATCCTGAACATAAATATTTGAACACCACATATATGAATTCCGTGAATACAAAAATCCTGAACACCATGTTTATGAATTTCTGAACACACGTCAACATGCGAAAAAGTATCCACATATATCAATAAACAGACATTTCTCGGGCTTTCACTCAAATTTGCAATGAGAAATTTTAGGGATTTTGTTAATTGCATTTAACTTCCATCTATTTTTAGGAAGTAAATCATGGGATGATTTTTCTTTTATATTATTAAAAATTCTATCCTTTTAAATTATTTTTTAACACAATTAAAATAAAGGGTAAAAAGGATATTTCACTCATTAATAATGTATTAATTAATAATAATATTATATTAGTAATAATGGGGTATAAAATGTAGTTAGTAGTAAGGGACCCATATTTAAAATAATATTATATATAAATTAATTTTATTTATATTATATATATATATTTTTTTTGTTACATTATTTTCTTAAAAATAATAATTAATGAAAATAGAATTATTATATACTTAATTAAGAAATATTAAACAATAATGATGAGTAAAAAGTAATAATATATATATATATATATATATATATATATATATATATATATATATATATATATATATATATATATATATATATATATATATATATATAGCAAAGTCCTTTTTTCGCTGACATGTTCACATATTGTCTTAGTATTTATTTATATATTATGTACACTTATTATAACTTATTTACTTTATTATCATTAATTGCAATTAATAAATAAATCATTCAATATAAATAAATAAATTAATTAGTATCAAAATTTAAAAAAAAAGGAATAAATTGCGATTTTTTTATATATAATTGATATTTATTTTAGAAAAACAGTACAATTAAGGATTTTATCATTAAGAATGACATACTTTGATTATAATTGTACTTAAATATAATGAAAAAAATGAAATACTAACAACTATATAAATATACAGTAAAGAGACAAAATTACTTTTATGTGGTTGCAAATTTCTTTAGAAAGAAGGGGAAATAATAAATAGTTTTCAATTATATTATGTTATAAAGTAACATTTAAAAAAATATGTATATATGCACGTTTATATTAACTTTTTATACAATTTAGTTATACGTTACATTATCAAAAGTCAAATGTTATAATTTGTTGCAAATTCTTTACATTGATAAAAGAAATTGTCTAGCTATATAAAAAAAAAACTCCTTAATTAATGTTACGTTATATAACACGAATTATTTAATTATAAAAGATAAGAATAATAATTAAATGATCCCGCGTGGTACACGGATTTCATACTAGTACTAATATACGGAGTATATATTATTTTGGAACGAGTCAAATAAATTAATAATTTTTTTTATTATTAATAATGTATATGGCTAATTAATCCAATAATAATAAAATAAAACGTTATACTTAAAATGTCATAATTATAAAATCATTGTCATCACAAGTCTGACAATAAAAGTTAGAAACATGCTAGCCATAGTAATATAAGACAAAATACAAATCACCCTTGCTTAAGTCACCGAGCTCCTGTCTTCCTCACTCTTGGTTTGGAAGATGATTAAGGCCTATCGGGATCATCGGTACGTCCACTCTCTCTTACATTACCTCCTAGTGTTAAATAAGCCTGCTCCATTTGCGACATAACATATGATAATGTAATATCCTGATTTTGAATTCTCCACATGTTTACGGATATTTCAAGTAAAGCAAACGCAGTCTGATTTTGGTTCCAAAGCTGACTAGCATCCACAGTTCGGTGTGCTAGTCTTGAAACTTTTCTACTAGGATTTTGTACAATGGGATGTGAATGAATATGATACCATTCAAGATAATTAGGTGCACACTCCCCTGGAGAGTTTGCCAAGCAACCTCGTCTGTGAGTGGAGGAGATAGCGAGACAATCCCACATTTTGAAATAATAGGAAAGGGTACCCAATGCAAGCTTACATCCTTCATCTTTGGAAGTCCTTACTGCAAAGGCGGGAGCACGAGGGATTGTTTGGACAAAACCAAATTGACGCATCACACGATCAGGGTGGTATGGCTCAACGACATCAAATGAGCAAATGTGTCCAATGAAAAAGGCAATTTCCTTTAAAGGGGAACCTAGCACGAACTTTAACATAAGGATTCCATTCCACCTGTTGGATTATTAAAGTAATAAAAGAAACATATAAAAGTCAAATTTTGTAAATCTGGATTAATAACTAAACATAGAATAAAATAAATAAAATTCTTACATCTGAGACCGAAAGTGAATCCAACATTTCTCTATAAGCCACCTGATCTTCAAATTTAGCTCCATGGCGATTTGGTGGTGACCATTTTGCTGCAAGTGGGCTTTTTAACTTGTACATAGTGGTACGTTGTGGCCTGGTGGATGGAAAATGTTCATATATCCATGCCTACAAGATAGAGTAAGACAGAATAAAGTTATTGCGATTTAACAAAGAATGCTTCTATACAATGTTTTGCATCTACATATTATCTCCAAAATTTAAAATAAAAACAAAACTATATATTTAAATAAGAAATTAATACCTCCAATAATGGAATGAATCCTCCGATCTGCCTTACTCCATATCTAGATGCTAGTCCCAGCTGTCTATATAAAAAAGCTAGCGAAGCTGTACCCCCCATGCAAATTTATGTACATTTTCAACAGACTCCAACACTCTTAGAAAGTGTGTCCCAACTCGACTACCACTATTGTCAGGAAATAAAACACAACCAAAAACATATAATATGTATGCTCGAACTGAACGCTTAAGTGCTAGTGGATCAGTAGATGTCATATTGTCTATGAAGTTTTCTCGCAGCCATGACAATCTAACAGAACTACTCCTGACCGATTGGATCTCAGAAACAGCAACCTCATGTGTAACTCCTAACAAGCGCTCGAGCAAACTCACCCCATCTTCCATCTCAACAGCTCCTACTCGTGAGAGCTCTACAGGCTTCCCCTCAATTTTCAAACCAGTCAAACAATGCACGTCATCTAAAGTGATTGTCATTTCTCCAAATGGCATGTGAAAAGTATTGGTCTCAGAATGCCACCTCTCAACAAAAGCACCAATTAGAGCTCTGTTTGGACTGGGATAGGAGAAACTACGCAAATGAAACATATTTGCACTCCTAAATAAATTTCTCCATGCTCTAGATGTACTATTTTCTGGAATCACCCACTCTAAAAATTTTATTGTGTGACAATGAATTCTTAAAAGATCTCGTTCATCACCTTTCCAAATCATGGCAGCTACATGCGTATTGAAACTTGGCAATAAAGATGGATTCATTGGACCACCAGGAAAAGGTCCTGTGAGAACCTCCTCGTCCCTCCTATCATCCTCATTGGGAGCTGCAAATACATAATTGGATTAAAGATAAATACACATGGAAAAAAAGGGCATGTTTAGTGCGTTGGGGTGAACACTACCAAAAGTGTTCGGTTACTTCTATCGAACAATCATGCTCTATTCGATGCCCACAAGCGAACGTAACGGATGATGTTCGGTTGGTCTAACCCAACTTTTTCGGTTACACTAGCCAAACACCAGTGATTTGCTCGATTGTGACTACCGAACACGACCAATTTCATCGAAACCAAATATGACATAAATTACGCAGAATTAATTGTAATTCAACAAAATTTCAACCAAAATTGCACGAAATACTTCAATTTATTCTAGAGTCCATGTAGCATTGCTTAATTTCTTTAATTCCAAATCAAGCTAAAACCTACAATTGTTGAAATTACAAAAAGAAAAAATGAAAGGAAAACAGAGTAATAGAACACTTACCTTGCCCAGACGTAATGTTCGATCAAAATTTGAGGTAGATTGAAGGTGTTTCTTCCAAGTAATTTTTTCCTTTTTCCTTGGCATTCTTCTTGGTGCAAGCACGATTGCGAGGTTGGGTGTTAGAGTGTTCAAATTAAAGGGCATGGCTTTAGTGGTGTATGTATAGTAACATGAATATATATTATTAAAATATATTGGTGTGTGATTAGTAATTGTGATATGTTTAAAATTGGGATACGACAAGCCGACCCATTCAGAAATTCATATTTAGATTACATTTTCAGTTAGAATGACATTTATAATTTTAAGAGTACAAGTTATCAAACCACAATGTACAATTTACTAAGTTCATTTATGACAATTACAAATACATAAACTGGAATAGCCTGCCTCAGATAAGTACTGGCCAATGTAAATCTTACTTCCTAATAATGAGGAGTTGTTCAATCACCATCGAAGGCCTTCGTGGTATCCGAATCATCTGTATCGCTTTTGTCGTTTAAATTAATATTAATAACTTGTATTTTTTAGCTTTAATTCAAGCAAACAGTTGTTCTTAAGACTTCCAACGCTTAATTCATCGCATCGCATCAAGATGTAGTCCCCCACAATGAATGTTTGTTCCACAACGACGGTAGAGGTGGGACACGCTAATATATCTTTTGCAATCAACGACAGTACAGGAAAAGTTTTTTTTTCGACCACCACTTCTAAACATCGAATGGTTCTACAAATACATTACACTCAGTATGTTTCTACTTCTTCATAAGAAGAGTATAACTTTGGACGCTTTCTGATCTCACATCGTAAAAGTCGTAGAATAGAGCAACCATGGTAGATTCATTAAAATTACTAAAATCACTCATTTGAACTAGCTTGACCCCGATCACCACCACTAGTACCTTCACCAATTTTCATCACATATTCTCTGAAAATCACATGTAAAAGTTGTGTAGCATTTGATGCAATCACATTATGCTTCGAGTGACATCATCCTTAATGGGAAAGAGAGAATCATAATAAATGGCTAACAGTTCTTCTAATCCATCACTCTTATTCTAGGATCTAATAACTGTGCAACTAAAAAGATATTGGGGATGTGGAAAAATGAGCGTAGCCATTTCTCTTTCATTCTAACAATAAAATCCCGTAACAAAGCACATTAACTAAAACTTTTTAAAAGGAGTTCAATTTTAACACAATGATCTAAAGCAAACATAGAACCAGGAGAATATACATTAGATAATTCTGGAAAATTATCAAATTTTGACATAAATTGGTACATTGGCCCCATTGATTGGGAAATGACACAAAAATATAATGTTCTTGTGCAAAAAACGTACATAATGCATCTCTATACTGATAAGAGTCATTTAGCAATTTGTATATGGTATTCCCAACGGTTTAGCACATATAGAAAATTTTTTAGGTTTCAAATCCTGGCTTTTATAAAATTTTACCCATTTTCTATTAAAGATGGATGTCTAGCTAAGGAATTAACAGCACACTTAATAGGATTAACATGATCTTTTAAATAAGATAAACCATCTTCAGCATTTAAATTCAAAATATGACATATACATCTAATATAAAAGAATTTAACACCTATAGATGATTCACAAACTTAAGAAAGTGCGTCTAAGCTAGTTTTATTAGCCCATGCATTGTTAAATGAAATCAAACAAATCTTTGAAACTAAACTATATTCTTGCGAAGCCGTATGAATTATATGACAAATATTATCCGCCATGTGTTCAACATCATACGGCCTAAATGCAACTAAACGTTTTTTCAGTGTTCATGTTTCATCAACCCAATTACAAGTTACGCTCATGTAATGAAATCGTTTCCAATAATCATCCCAAACATCACAACTTATAGAGACTTTACTAGGTAAATTAGTAAAAATATTTTTTAATATCGACTAAGTTTCTCTAACAATTCCTCTAATGTCACGTTTAACAGTAGATGGCGAAACTTTTCTGGCCGGGATATTAGAACCAAATCTAGTGAAATTTAGAAAGAATGCATCCTTTGCAAAATTCTATGGAAGTGGCTTAACACAAATAAATTCCGCTAATTCTTTCTATACTCTGAAAAAAATAACTGGATGATTAATTCTATCCCCAAAGGTAGAAGCCAGAGATCGTACAAAATTTAGAAAAAAAAAGAACCACATACAAAATTAAAAGGAAGTTTTTTAACACATATAAATTTAAGTAATTCTTTCATATAATTGGGAAATTTATGCACATCGTTACCTTCGTCTGGATCGTTGGACGGCATCGTAGATTGCTCCTCCCCATCGGAAATAAGCATATTTCCTTCACCATAATTGACCATTTGGTTAAAGCAATTATGTGAATATGTGAAGAAATGAAGGAAATAAATAATAGAGATTAGATAGTGAGATTATTATCTATGAAACGAATTGAGTGATGAATGGTGAAAGGAGAGGCATTTATAAACCTATCTTCCACACAATAAAAGGGAAAGGGCCCAATGATAAAATGACAGTTGTGGCAATGTTACCGTTTGGATCCAGTTGCAGATATGATAATTAGGCAATTTCTCAAATGGGTGCCGGTATCTTTTCGGTAATCATTCTTCCTCAATTTCGATGGAGCATGCAGTCATATTTTGGACATGAGATTCCATGTCATTCCTCAATTTATATATTGTTTTCTAACAGTTTGGCACATAAATAGAAATTTTTTTAGGTTTCAAATCTTGGCTTTTACAAAATTTGACCCATTTTCATGTCTGGCTAAATAATTAACTGCACCCTGAATAAGATTAACATGATCTTATTAATAAGATAACCTATCTTCAGCATACAAATTCAAAATATGACAAATAGATCTAATATGAAAGAATTTAACACCTATACATGATCCGCAAACTTGAGAAAGTGAGTCTAAGCTAGTTTTATTAGCACATGCATTGTTGAATGAAATTGCACAAACCTTTGAAACTAAATTATATTCGTGCAAGCGTACAAATTATATGACAAATATGATCGGCTGTGTTCAACATCAAATGGCATAAATGCAATTAACCTTCTTTGCATGTTTCATCAACCCAGTGACAGGTGAAACGCTCATGCAATAAAATTTTATCCAATAATCATCGCAAACATCACAGCTCATTGAGACTTTACTAGTTAAATTAGCAAGAGTACTTTTTTAAGACATCGATTTAGTTCCTCTAAGTCTCTAACAATTCCTATAATGTCACGCTTGATAGTAGAGAGCGAAACTTTTCTGGTCAGGATATTAAGACCCAGTCTACTGAAATTTAGAAAGAACACATCATTTGCAAAATTATATACAAGTTGTTTAGCAGGAATAAATTTTGCAAATTAATTCCTATACTCGGAAAATGTAACTGGATCATGAATTCTATCCACATAGGTAGAAAAGCCAGGGCTCGTACAAATTTTAGAAAGAAAAAAAAAAAAGAAAGTCTTTTATCACAAAATACTAATTATTTCATATAATTGGGAAATTTATACACATCGTTACCTTCGTCTGAAGCAGCGGACGACGCCGGAGGTTGCTCCACCCCATCGGAAATGGGCATATTTCCTTCACTTGAATCGGCCATTTGTTCAAAGCATTTATGCGAAGGTGTGAAGAAATGAAGGAAATAAATACTGGAAATTAGACAATGGAAAGTGTTTCTTAACAAATAGATGGATCAGTGTAGAGAGGAATGAGATTATTACAGTGAAACTGAGAATTCAGTGATGAAAGATGAAAGGAGAGGCATTTATAAACCTAATTTCCGTACAATTGAAGGGAAATGAGTCACGGACCCAACGGTGAAATTAGACACGTTAAACGAGCCGAACAAGCTCGAGTAGTTATCCTCGGCTCGATTTGATAACGAATTTACGAGCAAGCTCGAGCTCGACTCGAAAATTATTCATCCGAACTCGAGCTCGGCTTGGCTCATTTAAGGAAAACGAGTCGAGCTTTCGAGCCTTAACGAGCTTTCGAGCCTAATCGAATCGGATTTTTATTAATATATATATTTAATATTATATTTAATAATTATTATATTAATATATTTAATTATTATTATATAATATTTATTTTAATATTATTATTATTATTATCGAGTTTTATCGAATCGAGCTCGGCTTAATAACGTAACTAGTATTTCGATGAGCTCGAATTCGAGCTCGTAGTCACGAGTCGAGTCGAGCCGAGCTCTCGAGTGGCTCGTTTCGTGTAACAGGTCTAGGTAAAATGACCATTCTCGCAATGTTTCGTTTGATGGGAACAAAAAAGGAGTAATTTATAATTAGTTGAATATAGTGTTAATTTATATTTAATTTATTTTGGGATTCAAGTTTAATAGTACTCCATAAGTTTTAATTTCAAGTCAATAAAAGTTAATTATATTAAAAACCTCAACATTTACTTTTATTACAAATAAATTTTAAATTGATAAAAGATACACAACTTTTAAGGTTTATCGCCAAACACACCCACCCAACTGGCAAGAGGCCTACCCAACTGCCTACGTGTCATTTTAGTGACACATCACTCATCCAGGTCATACAAACAATACCGTCTTGTAAATGTAAATTAGATCTAAATCAAAAACCCTCTTTGAACAATTGAACCCCTGAATCATTTCTCTTCATCCCCCTCTTCTGCATCCTACTGTCGAAGCAACTGTAATCAAGAACCGAAGAAAACATTGAAAGACCAAAATATGGAAATTCAAGAAATGCTACTTCACATTTGAGCGGATCTTCGGATAGAGGCCACCACTCCACTTTATAATAATGGCAGCACAACCAAATTAAAATTCACCTATTAAACATGTTTTTCAAGATTTATTTTATAATTTATTATAATTGTTAATTAATGGAAAATGTAAACGAAGGTCGAAGCGCTATTTGAAACATGGGTGTTCATCCAAACAAAAAAAAAAGAAAGAAAGAAAGAAAGCGGAACTAACCCTTCTTTATAAATTCAACATCATATATACAAACTGGAGACAAATTAAAATTCATAAATACAAATTTAGAATACAATTTTAGCTAAAATGATAATTACAGAGTACAGGCTATCAAACCAGATGTACAGTTTACTTAGATAAGCTCTGGTCAATGTAGAATCTCACTTCCTAGTCACGAGGAGTTGCTCAATCGCTCTCCATATCATCTATATCGCTTTCATCGTCTGAATTAACATTAAAACCTTGTATTCTTTTTTCAGCTTTAATCCAATCTTCAAGCAAACAGTTGTTCTCAAGAGTTTCAACGCCTAATTCAGATCGCATCGCACTCAGAATGTAGTCCCACGCAACGAATGTTTGTTCCACAGGGACGGTAGAGGTGGGACACGCTAATATATCTTTTGCAATCGACGACAATACAGGAAAAGTTGCAGTTCTTTTCGACCACCATTTCAAAACATCGAATGGTTCTACAAATTCACAACACTCAAAACAAGTCATCCAGTATGTTTCTACTTCTTCATAAGAAGAGTATAACTTTGGACGCTTTTCTAATCTAGCATCATAAAAGTCGTAAAATGGAGCTAACATGGTATATTCATTGAAACTACTGCAATCACTCATCGAGCTAGCTTGACCTTGATCACCACCACTAGTACCTTCACCAATTTTCATCTTATATTCTCTAAAAATCTCATGTAAAAGTTGATTAGCACTTAAAGCAATCGCATTTGGCTTCGGAGTGACATCATCCTTAATGGGAAATAGAGAATCATAATAAATGGTTAACAATTCTTCTAATCCATCAACTCTTACTCGAGGATCTAACAACTTTGCAACTAAAAAGATATTGGGGATGTGCAAAAATGAGGATAACCAATTCTCTTTCACTCTAACAGCAAAATCCCCCAACAATGCACATGAACTAAAACTTTTTAAAAGGAGTGCAATTTTAACACAATGATCTAAAGCAAACATAGCAGTAGGTGAATACACATCAGATAATTCATTAACTGCTTCTTCGAAAATTTTCAAAATTTGACATAAATTGGTACATTGGTCCCTTTGATTGGAAAATAACACAAAACTACAATGTTCTTGTGCAAAAAATGTACACAATGCTTCTCTATATTGAAAAGAGTCATTTAGCAATTTATATATGGTATTCCAACGGACTGGCACATAAATAGAGAATTTTTTAGGTTTTATATCTTGGCTTTTACAAAATTTAACCCATTTTTTCATTAAACATTCATATCTAGCTAAATGATTAACAGCATCCCTAATAGGATCAACATGATCTTTCAAATAAGATAACCCATCTTCAGCACACAAATTCAAAATATGACACATACATCTGATATAAACGAACTTAACACCTATAGATGATTGGCAAACTTGAGCAAGTGCAGACAAGCTAGTTTTATTAGCACAGGCATTGTTAAATGAAATCGAACAAATCTTCGAAACTAAATTATATTTTTGCAAAACCGTAAGAATTACATGACAAATATTATCAGCCGTCTGTTCGACATCAAACGGCCTGAATGCAACTAACCTTCTTTTGCAGTGTCCATGTTTCATCAACCCAATGACAAGTGATGCTCATGTATTGACATTTTTTCCAATAATTATCCCAAATATCACAGCTTACAGAAACTTTACTAGGTAAATTAGCAAGATCATTAGTTAATTTCGGTTTCATTTCTCTTACAATTCCTCTAATCTCACGTTTGACAGTAGAGGGCGAAACTTTTATGGTCGGGATATTAAGACCCCGTTTAGTGAAATCTAGAAAGAAGTCATCATTTGCAAAATTATATGGAAGCTGCTTAACACAAATGAATTTTGCTAATTCTTTTCTATACTCGGAAAATATAACTGGATCATTAATTCTATCCCCATAGGTAGAAGACAGAGCTCGTAGAAAATATAGAAAAAAAGCATCAAATGCGAAATTAAAAGGAAGTTTTTTAACACAAATCAATTTAACATATTCTGGCATAAAATTGTTAAATTTATAGACATCTTCACCTTCGTCTGAACCGACGGAAGATTGCTCATTCCCATCGGAAATGGGCATATTTCCTTCACCTGAATCAGCCATTTGGTAAAAGCAAATGTGCGAATATGAGAAGAAATGAAGGAAATAAATACAGGAAATTCGACAATGGAAAGTGTTTCTTGACAAGTGATGGATAGTAGTGTACAGAGAAAAGAGATAATCTGAGAAACTGATGATAATTGATTGATGAAAAAAGAAAGGAGAAAGGGGCACTTATAAACCTAATTTCCGCACAATTGAAGGGGAATGCCCCAACGGTAAAATGACCGTTGTCGTAATGTTACCGTTTGGCCCCGCAGATATGATAATAGAGTTTAAACGTATTTTATAAAATTTATTTGTAAAACAATTACTTTTAATTGATTATAAATTTTGAGTTGAACTAAGCTGCATCTAGAAAATCTAATCACTTTTTTATTTAATCTCTCCACACAATAAAATAAAATAATTAAAAAGAAAATTAATAACTACCCACTACTTATTATTTTTACCTTATAAATCTGTAGGTGAACCAGTGCACCAGATGGACCAAAGAATAACCCTAAATTTTTTGAGTGAAAATATAATTTATCTCGAATAAAATATACAAAATATCTGAATTTGAGAATTACTATTTTTTATTTTAAAGAATGATAGTTATCTCTTTAAAAGTAACTTTTGATTATTGAGAAGTATAGATAAATAATATGTAAGAATTTTAGAAGTAATATTTTTTTATTCAAATTAGTACTTTGTTTAGAATTATAAAGTCGGTAAAAAAAGAATTACTAGTTTATAGTACTTAAAACTGTGTACAATAACATGAAGACTCTAATGAGATGAGAGAGTATTTTTTAAAAAGTAATTGTTTGAAAGGAATTTCTCTTCGGAGAGGATCTCATCTCTCCTACAAATTTATTTAAGACAAAATTAAAATTCATCGTACTAAAAATCCAAAATAAATGAAGTATAAATTATCATGATAGAGTATCCGTTGAGACATTTTGGGTTTCCACCATTTTCTACCGTTAGCGTTAATTACAATCATACCTTTTAAATTTATTGATACAAGGTATGAAAAATGTGTAAATTATTAATTTGAGATTTGAATTATTTTTTTCTATTAATTTGGGACCTGATTTATGTATAATTATCAATTCGGGGCTTGAATTTAGGTCCTAAATTGATAAAATAGGAGATAATATTTGATAAATTCATGCCCTGAATTGATAGTTTTACATATTTCAGGTCTCAAATTGATAGAAAAAAAATTCAGGCCCCAAATTGATAGTTTACTCATTTTTCATGCCTTAAATTGATAAAATTCCTTTAAAGTAATACTAAATTTTGGAGATTACTTGTGTAACCCAGGTCATATATCACCAATTTCTTTTACCGATTATTACTGGTATCTTATATTTATTATTGACATTAGCTAACTCATGATTCTATATCTATAACGTGCCTAACTTATCGATGTTTAGTAATATTATTGTGATTATATACATTTCAAATTATTTTTATTAACACTCTTATTTTTTTTAATAAAATTAAAATAATATTTCTTTTAATTTTAAATTAATTTTATAATAAAATTTCAGTATTTTAAATTACATTTTTGGCGAATACGTTGAATTTACCTGGCACGTAATCACCAAATTTACCCACTACTGTATAGTACATAAAAAATTGTTTAAAATTAAAGCAAAAACATATGTGAGACCGTTTTATGTTAATGAAAAGTGATACTTAATTAATAAAAAAAATAATATTATTTCATAAACAATTTATAATATAAATGAAAAGTTATAACAATTATAGCGAAAGTGATAACATTTTATAACAAAAGTGGTAATTATTTTAAAAAATGTAAAATGGTATCATGTGAGACAGTCTCACACAAGACTTACCAAAAAATTAAAATGGTGAACTATTACACTTTTGAATAAATAATACTCCTCATATAATTTTGATATGTTATGATTTTTTATATTTTTATTGAAAAAAGTAATATTTTTCATTTAAAAAAATAATAATTTATTTTTCTAGAAATAATATTTCATGTATCAAAGAGTAATTTTATAAAATCAATATCCATGATGAATCGAATCAAAATTTATAAGTGTTAAATCCTTTATATATATATATATATATATATATATATATATATATATATATATATATATATATATATATATATAATTAAAAGCAAAAACTTGTGTGCACCCGGACACATATGGCACACTCCGTGCGCCTTTAGAATTTTGTGTACATCCGATTTCAACACAATACATGCTCAATCACAATGACCCAACAATTAAATCACCATATTTCGATTGAAAATTATACAGTTTATGTGTTGAGACAAAAATAATACAATATAACTTCACAATTAGAATTAAAAACCTAAATTTATAACATATTTACTTAATTTTTAACTCTAAACAATATTAACTCTTCTATTCTTGTTCTTTCTCATTCTCTTCTAATTGTGAAGGTGTGAGTTTGGGTTTCTCTTCTACTCTTGTTCTTCCTCTCTTTATCTTCCAATTAAATGGGGAATATGGGTGATAGTGATGGGGTGTATAAGTTTGGTTGAATGAATGTTGTGTTTAAATGGAGGGTGTATGAGTGAAGTGAGAATTTTGAGTAATTTTAAAATAATTTGGGTGAGTATAGGGGGTGTAAACACGGCATACCGAAAATATCGATACCGTACCGAAATTTTCGAAATGCTATTTTGCATACCGATGTCGATATCGAAATTTTGGTATACCAAAATTTCGATATACTAAACTGTATACTGTTGCCAAACTGAAATAAATATTGTACCGATTTTTTCGGTATATACCGATTATATTGAAATACCGAAAATTTATTACATATCGAAATGAATACCGAAAAATACACCATAAAATCCAGAAGAGATTTTGTTTACAAAAATTTGAGAGTTACTAACAGAAATACCACAACCAAGCTCGGTATTAGAACTTGCAACTTAATTTAGATGGAAATTGAAGAACTTAAATAGTTGCTTTAACTTGCCAAATTACATCTAGTCAGTTCACTAATTTTTAACACTACAATATTAGAGACAAGGTCAGATATCACAGATTCAAGGTCTGTAAAGATCCCAGAGAAGAAGAAATAGATATAGTAATAACTAATAATAGTATAGATAGCAGACAATAGAGAGACATATGAGAGCCAAGTGTTGATGTACAAGGCCGAAGACGGTATGACATTCGCGGTTCGTAGGATAAGAGAGAATGGGGTGGAGAGGTTCAGGGATGGTCACTGCCGAGCTCTGTCGAAACTTCGAACGCCAATTTGCATAAGAAATCGATGACACGAAGGCTTTGATTCTCGAAAATTTCAATGAGGGCTTCGCAAAGATTTGGTTGTTGAGAGGAGGGATTTTGAAGAGGATTAGGATGAACCACTGCGGCTATGATATGAGAATTTGAATACCTAGAATTGGTAATGGAGTATGGTATAATTTATGAGAAGGGTTGGAATTTGGGTTGGGCCTTGCTTTGGGCTTAGTAATTAAGATAAATTGAGGTCCATAAATAAATACCCAATATAAAAAATAAAATATTAAAAAATAATGTATTTTTTTCGGTATACCGAAATACCAAAATTTTAATTAGCAAATACCGATGTCGAATCGATTTTTCGGTACGACGACTATACCTTACCGAAAAATTCGATATACTTAAATTTCGGTATTTTTCGATATTTTTCGATTCGACGAGCTCGGCATACCGAGTTTTCGATTTTTTCCCACCCCTAGGTGAGTATATACCTTAAGGGTATATGTGTCATTTAAAGGTAGGTGTATTTATCCTTATAATATTTATTTTATTAAACATGGCGCATGTATTGAAAAAAGGGTAAAAAATCACTGTACCCTAATTTAAATACCAATTTTCTATTCTATCCTAAATATAACACAAACTCTTTTTATACCCGAATTGACTAAAATACCCTTTACTCGAATATTCGAGTAATGTATTCACGTAAAAGCATTCGAGTAAAACAATAAAAATGAAAAAACATAAAAAGCATTACTCGAAATATATTACTCGAATATAACACTTTTACTCGAATACATTACCTGCTTCCTCATGTTACTCGAAATTGCATTACCCGCTCCATCATGTTACTCGAAATTGCATTACCCGCTCCTCATGTTACTTGAAATTGCATTACTCGCTCGCTCATGTTACTCGAAATTGCATTACCTGCTCGCTCATGTTACTCGAAATTGCATTACTCGCTGGCTCGTATTACTTGAAAATTGCATTACCCGCTCGCTCATGTAACTCGAAATTGCATTACTCGCTCGCTCATGTTACTCAAAATTGCATTACTCACTCACATTATTCACATTACTTACTCATATTACTCGAAAATTACATTACTCGAATGTATTCGAGTAAATGGTATTTTTGTCAATTCATAAAAGATATACCCTTATAATTGGGATAGAAGAGTAAATTGCAAAATTTGAGTGAACACTGCACCCAATTTCATCTTGAAAAAAAGTATATGAAGTAAAAAAAGAAGTGTTGATGTCCGACGCCAATTAGTAATTACTACTCCTACTCTGTTTGTTCCGGTAAAAGTCATTGGAGAGGGTGTTTCATTTCATATTAATACAATGGCGATTGTTAAATGAATTGGTATCATGTGTACTAAGTGCACGTGAGTAAGGATATAACATTTTATTCTAAAAGGTATAGTACACTTTAATTAATAAGGGTACATATTTTGTTCTAAAAAGTATACGCTTTCATTAAATTTTTATTTTATTTTTTTAGAAAATAAAGAGTACACGTCTTTATACTAAAAGATATATTATTTAATACTAAAAGATATCTGGACGCACGTTGTCATAGAAAACACACAAATTTTAGCATTGTAAATACACAATCCATCTCATTATTTATTTCACATTTTATATTTTTATATGTCCTAAATTTATCTACACTTCTAAAATGATAATCCACACAATATTAAAAACTTTACAATATTACAATAAATATTATTACCTCCATCCATCGTTAATGTATTCATTTTGTCATTTTGAGTCGTCCACTATTAAGATATCAATTTTTTCTTTTTAGTAAATGGACTCACATATGACACACTACTCTCAACTATTCCTCACCAATATAAACTAATCACTTTATCTAAAACAATAATGCTCCTTGATCTACGTAAAAAAGCAAACGAATACGTTTGTGATTGACGGAGGAAGTATTACTTAATTTTTATATCGAAACTAACAACTCCATACACTTTTTATTAAAATACTCAAAACACCTCCTATTAATCTTATTTTATACACCTGAAAAATAAAGTTCCTTAATTTTTGCGTGTAATAATTAATGCTTAGTGGAAATACTGGTTTAAAAGTTTATTGTAAATTCAGCATGTGCGACTCATCTAATTTTATAATACTTTATTTTATAAATAAATAAATTGAATTCCGAAGTCGCATCGCAACTGTAATAAAGCACCCACCCCCACCCCCACCCCACACCACCCCCCATCTTCGTGTCCAACTTTCCAAAAGCTTCTACTTCCCAACCATCTTCGCCTTTTCTCTTAAATCCAATTTCTGCGATCAGATATCCCGTCCAAAAGGTTAACCTTTTCTCTCATTCTTCATCCTTTTCAATTTTTTATTTGTTGCCATGACATGTAGTTTTAATCGCTGTCCCAATTTGCGGGCTGCTGTTGGTTACTGCATTCGAATATGTTGTGTCAAAGTGATTTTCGGTCTTGATTGAAAGTTGGCGATCACTTGCCCTATAAATTGAAGAAAATGTTTTCCATTTTTTTTTCTATTTCTTTTGTTATTTCTTCTAATTCGTGTCTTCCATTTTCTGGGGATGGTTTTCGGATCGGAATGGGTTGATCACGTTATCATCGAGCTATATTTTGTTTAATTCAGAGTTTAATGCAGTATAATGGTGTTTTTGGTTGTGCAACATAGCTGGGTGGGTTGGAATGCTGATGGAAGTGAACTTTTTTACTGATCATTTTGAAGTGCATGTGTTGTAAATTGGAATCCAAACTGACACTAATATTTGGTGCATCAGATATTTTAGTTCATGTCAGGCTATCTTCTACATTGGAGCATATAGAGCACTACACGTCGACTGTCTTTCTTCTGATTGGTCTTGATGAACAAACTTGGTGCGTCCAAGCGACTTTTTGGTTAACGGGCAGCTTCAAATGTGTTTATCCATTATGAAGTGAACCATTTTAGATGGTTTCCCCTTCACTGAATGCCTATCTGAAGTTTACTAGTAGTCTATTACAGTGTATCATTTGATGACCGTCTTAATCAAAAATTTAATGAATAATTATTTTTTTATTTTTTTTATCATCATAGTGGGTTCATATGGCTAGTGTGGATAGTCTTTTATTTTTTTCTGTTTCTTGTAGCAATCTGGATTTCTATCCATTCTTGTCTCTATTATTTGTTTACCAAAATGAGATGGTGCTAACTCTATGTTCCGTACTTGTTGGTCTCCCTCCTCCCCTTTTTCTAATTTAGTAGAAAGTCAAATTCATTCATTTAACTTGAAGTTATTTTGCTCATTGGTTAGATCTAGATGACTGATTTTTTATGCATTCTATATGAAGAGAGTTTGATTGCTATGTGCAGGCTGTGATGGCTCTCAATCCAAGATGACAATAGGAGCTTTCTTAATGAGATTAAAGACCTATGTTTTGACATCCTGAAATTTGGGCCACTGGAGTTTCTCATACTGGCCACCTGTTTCCATTACTGAAGAGATGATATTAATACTTGCAAATCATTTTGATTTGCATCTGCTCTTAAAACCCACTCCCCTTGGGCGGAAATATCTTTTTCTTTTGGGTGTTTGATTCTTAAGGCTGAGTTCATCCTGTTATATAATTAGTGACTGCATTGACAACATTGGCTCTTGGAAGTAATCTGACATGGCCAATTTTGTCAAAGATAAAAATGTGTCGAAAAATCTTTCAATTGCTTCTGGTCCTAAATCTTTTGTACATAGACCTTTAAGATCAATTACGTCAAAGAAGTGGGAAATCAGTAAGGCAACTGGTGTTCAGGTGGCGTCATTTCTTGTTAAAACTATAGCATTAGCAACTGTGAGGAGGTTTTCAAGGGCCAAGTGTCAATTACTCTGGACTGGGCTACAAGGTTTACAAGTTCTTTGTTATCCCCCTCTCAAATGGATTCAGTGCTGGAAACCTTTTGGATTCTTGATCAAAGGAATTCAGGCAGGCTCCTAATTCTTAACTGAAAGTTATGATCTAATTTTTATGATTGCACCGAGGTATTTGTTAGCACAGGTTGTACTTATATATATAGACCTTATCAATACGTGTTAACTTTTGAGTGTTAATTTTAGATGAAGCATACATGGGTTTACAAATATGTGAATATCATATGAAAACCACCTAAAGATTCCATCTTTGTCGGGAGTAAACCTTCTACAGGACCATTTTTGAACAGTTTCTTTTTGGCTCATCCTCCAGTTGTTAGCATTGTTGACATTCAAAATTTTTTGTACTTTGTTGAAGTTCTATTAGCATTGTTGAAGTTCAAAATCTTTTGTACTTTTTTCGCTGCGAATGGAAGCTCGTCTCACCCCCATCTTTTAAACAAAAAGTCACCCAACCAAATATTTTTGCACGGTTCCCAATTTCTGTTGAAATATATGAGCTCTAGTCCATTACACCTCTTAATGTTATTTTCATTTTTGTTGGCACTTGGCAATAAATGAGGAAATTATGTTAACTAATTCTCTTATTGCTTAATTTTGTATTGGTGTTGGTTTTCATCTTCAAGTAGGTTTTAAAATTGTTATTCACCTTAATAGCAATTAGGATTTTTTTTAACCTTACATGCTGAATTTATTTTTCTTTAGACTATATCGGGGCCGTTGTTGGTTCTCTCCATTGCAGAAGCTTTCTCCGATCATTCAAGCTGCAGCAATTTCCACTTGGATGATAGTGAAAATTCTCCTAGGGCGGATGACTCTCAGTTAGATACAGAAAATCATTCTGCAGCCCCATCTTTAGAGAATAACCAGATTACAAGGTATACTCCACTTTTTTTTTATATATGCATAATTTTTTGAATTGTGTCTTTTAGTTTGCTTGAGGGAGATAGGTGATCCACTGATGGTAATTATTGAAATAAATGATAATAGTTTTAACTTTTTAGGCTTATAATCGAAATGAGTCGTGAGAAACGAAATGCATTCCTGCCAAAATATGAGATTTCATGTAATCAAATTCATGCTTTCCAAAGACTAATCGTTACTTTGCTCTTCCCTTTGGTCATCTAATATGTAAAAATGTGCCTGTATTTTGCTTTCAGGAAATTCTTTATGCATTTGTCTTAAATTGTGTTTATTTCTGAAATTAATGATTAGTTTAGTTTTGCTTAACATTTCTGCTAAATTCTGGTGTAAACTTTTCCATTTATCAACTTCTTGATCCAGCTCTCTTATGTCATGCATCAAAATCTGGATTCTGCTATATGCTGGTTAGGTTGTTAGGTTGGATAAGGCTTTACCTGTATTTAATATTTAATCTTATGATTTTATTCTTGAAGTGGTGAATCCTTTTCTTTGGTTAAAAAATTTTTAACTTCCGGTTTTTGTTTAATATCCGTTCTCTACACTTGATCTGCTGATATTTTAGGTCTTGGATCTGAACCTGAGTGAAGTCTATGATTCTTGAACTCTATTCCATTGAGTGAGTTAATATGAGTCAATAATTCCATTTGTTATGTGTATGAATACACATATCTTGCACCTGGATCATTTTTTTTTAATCCAAAGCTGTATGCACTTGTACTGAATTTTTAGCATTAAGAAATTGGACTCCTACCCACATATGTACCTGAAGCTAGATACATGCTCCCAACACCATGTAACTTAGTGCAAAGTTTCTATTATGATTTTCTGGAAAATCAGAAACATTTTCTTTGGAACTTCTTTCTAGGCCTTTTTCTATCTGCTTTTATTTCATTCTACAGAGGCGGTGATGAAAATAATCAAGGGGATTTGTCTACAAACTGGATCAATCAGCTCTGTGAAGAGCTTGCGAATCAGGGAATTACTTTGCCAGAGAGGTGAATTTTATGACTCAATTCCTTTAGTATCTGTGCTTGTTTCTGCACTATGATATGTTTAAAGTTCAGAAACGGCTTAGGTGTTGGTTTGCCCTCTTTTCTTAACATTCAAATAGAAATTACGATGGATAAATAGAAATGGGTCTAGAATTTTTTTGAATTGTCTTGTTGTGCGCAAAGCTATCAAATATTACTGCAGTCAAATTCCTTTACATTAATCCTATCTGTCCCTAATTGTAGTATATGGCCAAACTAGTATTCTTATATCGTGTATAAAGAGCAGTTTATTAGCTTAGGATTTCATCTTGCATGAAAATGTCTTTAGTTAAGTCATGCTCTAGCCCAAGATATGGTTCTTTTTCATCTACATTAACTTGATTTAGATTTTTTGTTGAAAAAAATTCTATCAGTTCCTAGGTTATTGATAATTTATCATGGTTTTATTTTTTAACTAGTCAGCTCCCTATACATGATCTACATTCTTGTTTGACATAATAAAATCTTGAAAATTAATGTGCATATAGCATTGAACAGGTGCAGTATCTGTGAGATATCAAAGATTCAAAGTCACAGAAAGATTGTAGTTTGGTTCCATTATTTGGTTTTCTAACAAATCTGTTATGTCTTCCCTTGTCAATTTCACACAAAAGTGTGGAAAGTCATATATTGGGGTCAACGCTTTACCTTAGACCATGGTTTTAAGGTTAACTTAACTTAGGGCACCCCAGCTCGCATGACCTACAAATCAATTTCCAATGCACATATGTCTTTTGGGTTTTTTGATATAATCTTGCTTTTGCAGAATTAATCAAGAGGAGCTGCAGAGATTTTATTTAGCTGCCAATGGTGATTTCTCAAGTTTGGTATCATCTATAAAGAAGACAATACGTTGGAGGGAGACTTACAGAATTCTCTCAGCAGAGGAACTTGAGTTATGGTCAAATATGATTTTTTGGCATGGATTAGATGTGAATCATCGACCGTGTCTCATTGTCCGACTTGGTTTGGCTTGTGTTGGCTTGCCATCTCATGATAGACCTCGCTTTGTTCAGGCAGTTGGTAAGCTGTTTTCAATTTAAGTTTCAGGACGGTTTTAATTATCTACGTTGAATTATTATTCTTTTTTTTTTCAACAAATATCTTACTTTGACTTAAATTAATAAATTATCCTTTGACCTTGAGGTTTACCTATTATCCTATTAGCGAAAACATTTTGTGTTTTTGAAGTTACAATCCCCCTATGAGGTACCCTGCTCACCCCATCTGGAAAGAAACTATCCCTTGATGTAAAGTGGGTTAAGTTTAGTGTAACAAAAAGTCTGGATCATTTTCTTTATGATTGAAAAGTTAAACCAACTTCAGAAGTACTATACTTGAACTGTTTTTTTTACACTTGTTCTCCATCTATGATTCTCTACAATCATTCATATTTTTTGCAGTAATTCTGCTAAAATGTGTGATAACATGTGTCGCATATTTTATTTTGGTTAACGTAATTGAACTAGTGTTTTTCATTTTTTTAATTATGAGGTGTTCTGGGCCGCTTAATATTTACATGGACATGCTTAAGGCACTTGATAAATTTATAATGACTCATTATCATTGTAAATGAAGTTTCTCAGGTGGAGCATGGCATCCTGTATATGATAGATGGAGAAAATCCTCAAATTACTGTTCTAGTGGATTGCCAAGGATTGTCACCCCTTAGATTTCCCATGCAAACGTTGAGATACTGTTCTAATATTTTGCAAGATCACTTCCCTAATGTTTTGGGTCGTTTAATCGTTATACGGCTTCCTTCAGTAGTACGTGTTATCGCCCAAACATTTATACAAGTAAGCTTTTACACACAGCTTTTTAAATTAGCATGACTTTTTCTTTTTTTTTTTTGGTGGGGGGTGTTTTATTAATTTTTCCTCTTCAAACGCTGAATGGGACAAAATGAAGGAAGAGGCACAGGGATGTATTTTTCTTTCCTTCATTTTATTCTAATCTGATATTCCTTGACGTCAGGTTCTCAAACCTTCCACCAAGCAAAAACTGAGAATCTTAGGGGACTCTTATCAAAATGTTCTTTCCGATTATTTCCAAAGGCTTCCTTCATATCTTGGTGGACGGTGTACGTGTCCAAGATGTGTCGAGTTTGGTACAGGCAATGCATTCCAAACATTGGGTTCACCAACCACTGGAGCAGAGCCGGTTTCAGATGTTGTGAATGCTGAGGATGTCCACTTAGGACAAGCAGCTTATCAGTGTGATATGGTCATGGAGAATTACTGCTATCGAGCATTGCGGAATGCTGTTGTAGGAGTTCTCATAGTCTTTGTTTTGATTGTGTTTGTTCAGGGAATGTATGATCCAGAGAGCTGCCCGGTTTTTCCCCACGACACATGAGGGTAAACTCCTTCGGTTCAGATTTGATACTCAACAAAGATGCTAGCTATAGTCAGTCTTGTGAAACCTTATAATGTTATACTAGGTAACTCTAGGTGTGTAATTTAGTTTCTCTCTTAGTAAATTATGGTGGTTAATGATGAACCATCTGTTAGTGTTATCTTATACTCACTGTCTTGAATTTACAGAGTGCTGCTCGAAAGTAATCGAGCAGATGTACGATGCAGTTACAGCTATATCATCGTGTCTTGTAGTGAATTGGTGTTCTCTGCCAAGTTTCTGTTGAGCCAAAATCTACACATGTTCTTCTTCCATAATTATTGCGTAGCTTTCTTAAAATTGCTAGGTAAATTTTTGGTACAAAATTGTAAATACAACTTATTTCAATTTTCCTAAGAAATCCAACTGCTATAAAAAAGTTTTATTGCAATTTTAATCAAGAGCAGTGATATGATGGTTTTAAAGGCCAGAGCCGTGATACAATTTTAATGCTAAATTTATTGCAATTGACTTGTGATATATTATTAATAAGATGGTTATTATAAACTACGATACTGCCTCCGTCGTTCATTTTCGCAAATATTAAAAAAATAAAAATTCTGTATTAAATAAAGTATAAGGAAAATTATGTATGAAATAAATAATGATATTTTAAAATTTAAGTGTATTATGAGATTATAGTATTAATATTGCATGATGCATGAAAATAAAAAGTGAAACATGTACATAAAAGTAATAATTTGTGAAGTAAAGCATAACATAATCTTGGGCGTCCACAAGTTTTCGCCTAATATATTAGTTTGTCATTAAAATGTGTTAGATGACAATAATATGTTGTTACTAAAGTTCATAAGATATGATATTAATTTAGTATCGAAGTATAAATTGTAAGGTCATTTTGGATATACCTTAGGACTTATAGCATAAAAGTTAAGTGTAATTATATAATTTATTTTTTAAATTAATGGTCAGAATTAAATAAAAATAAAATCAAATAATATAGATGTACGAGTGCATCGGTACTTTTAACTTTAATCTTGATTTTGACTTTCACTGAAGACAAATGGACTTTTAATTTTTAAGGGTAATTGTATGATAAAGTTGAAAATGATTTATTCTAATAATTGTATAATTTTTGTAGTCGAAAATTAATAACTGCTTAAAAGTTTAGTCTTATGAGTTATGAGCAATAATTTCTTCCAAGTGAAGCTAGCAAGCCAATTCTTCATGACCTCCAAAAAAGACTCAATTTCTTTCAGAGTAATTCGCTATTACATTTTCATGTCACGTATTTTTATTCGTCAATGTGTAAGCCATTATATCGAAAACACATCATGGCAAAGTTGGTAATAACTAGTCATGTATGTTTACCTGTTCCTATTCATTTTCAATGGCCTTACACATCATATCAGTATCAATAACCACCGAATGTAATGCAGTGATGATAACAAGAATGGATTTAGAGACCCAGATTAAAAGAATAAATTTTGGGATGTAATTCCAAGTATGGTATACTAGCATCCAAAAGGGAATGTCACTTGGGGGAAAATAGCAATACAAGCACCGCAATAGGAACCATACACCGTCGCCAACATCTCAGGTTCTCGGTTCCGCTACATTTGGCGACTAAAACATTGTCATCAGAAACAAAAGGGATAAAGACCGAGACTCATGCTGCAACCAAATCGGGTGTTTCTGCCTCAACAGATAACAAAGCTGTGTGCACTTTATCCACCCAATTGTCCAGACGATCGCGCAAGGACTTGATCTGGGCAATTCCCAGAACTCTAGGTTGCACCCAGGACACATGGACCGTTCCTTCAACTTGGTCGATAATTCCTTCTATTAGATGCACCTGCACCACATTCAACAGCAGTTAACCTATCTAGACCCGAATTTTATTTCAAGTGGTTGGGATTTAAAAATGTCATACACAGAATTCTTCAACATGTATCAAAGCAAAAAGGAACTATTTTGCATTTACAACTGTAGACAAGAATATATTAGAGAGCAGTGCGGGAAAAAAATATTCTCTCCATGGAACTTACTGAAAGGCTCTTCATGAGAAGATACTCCACATCTTCTACAGTAAGCTTTGTCCGTTCGGCAATTATACTCAATGGAATGGTCCTATCTTCTGATGGCCGGCTACAAGCAAACAGAATTCTCAAAATCCAGGGAAAAACACTGTATAATACAGGGTAATATAATCTGCAGCTTTACAAAATAAAAAAATGTATTTACCTGAAAATAATCTCCATCAAGCAAAGAATGTTGATCTTCTCCAGAAGCTTTTTCTCATTCTGAACTAAAGCTGGTTGGCTAGTTAGAGCGGCTCTGTGCACATGACATAGTTCTTGATAACGCACCAAATCACCAGAATTGAATGCTTCAAGAATATAGTAAAGCCACTCAACTTTAGTCCCCAAAAGACTTTTTATCTGCAGAAACAGTTAGAACAGCAACTCTTTCAGCTTGAAAAAAATTTTCAACAATGATATGAGATATGACGAACAGGTACTATAAATGGCAAAGGCAAATCTTCAAAAGCATTAGGTCACAGACGCAAAATCATTGTTCAAATAATTACTTTGGATACAAGTAATAGCAGCATCCCTTTATTAAGATTGTATTCTAAAATTCTAAGGAAAAGCAATACGTACAACTTTTAAGTCCATTGTATTCTAAAGATCCATATATCTTTGAAATTCTCCTCTCGTTAAGTAATATATAGCTCTTATCTCTTCACAATAAAAGACCACTGTAATCATACTCTATGGGTATTTTTCATGTCCATAAAAAATATGAATTGCACTTTCCTTTTTCCAATCAGAAATCTCACTTAACTTATCGGAAGTGAAAGTCAAATAGAAAAACTTCCAGCCGCCAATCATTTAGTAGACAAAACATACATAAGAACAGAACAAATCCATGACACTCCATGCTCTAAGAGCAACGCCACTTACTTAAATGCAGTAATAATACTCAAAACTTGTTCAGTGGACAATTAAAAAAATTAGATATATCACTACTCCTTACATGTCACAGGTTATAAAACACAGAACTCTACAAGTTGATGTCTATGCATCATATAAATATTGACCTATAAAGTGGTACCTTCAGAGTTCAGACAGAATACAGTTCCATTTCAGTAAATTAGAAGCTCTTTAAAGTGAATATGAAGTTAAATTAATAAGCTAGTACTGATTATTCAGCTCGTCTATATCAAGTCTTAACAGTAATTATTCAGTGAACTAATTGCATTGAAATTCTTGCTCTTCCCAAATGTTTCGTATCTGGCTGGTGTAAGTTGTGTTAAATGGGCCCCTATTTAATTTGGGTAGCTTATTCATTCAACCATGTAAAACTTTGCAAGTTATATCCAATGTCCAACGTTTCCCTCAATCTCAGTCATTTTGTTAACTAACTACAAAACCAGAAAACCCATTAGCAAGCACCCAACAATCAACAGTCAGTCTGGTAAAATGAAAATATCCAGCATATATTTAGATGTGTGCTACAAATACATATATTGAATTGTAGTTTGATGTGTATGCATGCAGTGAACATCATGTCGCTTATGCATCACCTTATAACTATTAATAAAATTTTATTGATTCATGTGTAAATTATATTTCAATTGAATACACGTACAAACCATTACCTTCTACATGCTGGAGAAAAGTGGGTCTTAGCAATTAAAAATTCAAAACCATCACAGAAAATTACTTACAATTGGATGAGCAAGAAGTTCACCAAAGTTGTAGATGTTCTCCCCCAACAACGCTGATAGTGATAAGTCAAATGCCAAATCCTAGTTAACAAAAGAGGAACAAAAGAGGATTTGAATAAGAACACACACAGAAATCACAAGATCAGACATACTTTACTATGAGTGATTGCCTCCATTAATAGCAACTTTAATAATAAGATAAATGAACTACATCAAGATCTTTAATTACAATATACCCATGCAGTGCATTTTGATAACAGTCTGAACGTTATAGAAGCCAGATTTTATGAAAATCCTGATGAGATGGTATGATAACCATCACCAACATCATCATTGTAAAACAAATTGTAACATGAAAATCCAAAGATTATCAATAAGCATCACAGGAAAAAAAATTTATAAAATTCATAGTACATTTTCTGGTGATTGCCAGTCTTAGAGCAATGCACACACCAAAGAAAACCAGAAAATAATGCACCCTAACAAGAGAGTTATAAATTGCATGCCCTAAAAAAACAAGCCTCATAACATTCTTTTCATTAATATCTGTAAGTAATATATCCAATTTTAAAACCAATGCTTCACAAAATGAGTAAAATTCCAAAATATTAAGGCCATAACGTCAAGTAATTATTGCATCACATCATCAAATAATAAATTTCGCTCTTTCCTGTTTCAAGAATTAAACCAAATTGTGTCACTTAAGGTTCAAAAGAATAATTCAGACAGGAGGGGATCTTCTAGATTGAAGCAAGAATGATATTCTAATAAAAAAATGCTCATTGAAACTAAACTACCAGAAGCTTTCTTCAAGTTTTATAGAGTAGCACAAGCGAAACATACACTATGCCACCACCCTCAGTATCTACTTGAGAAGGTCCTTTCTGCAACCTTACATCTTTCTAATATTTCCTTTAGGCTCATCAAAGCAAACTTAAGTCTGCACTCTGCACATGCTTTAGAAGAATCTATGATATTATACACCCAACAAGAGTGGAACTAATTCGTAATGTGATTTCTACAACTGAGAATTCCATGATATAACATGATGAATCTAACATTCTTTTATGCTAATCACTCAAATAAAAAACCAGTACAATTAAAACCAACAAAAACAATTTAATGATTATTCATAGTTTAAAGGAAATCCCAAACGACCACAAAATAAACATAACTTCATCATAAACAGAATGCTATGTATTGTCAAACACAAAGATAAGATTCATTAAACATAACATACCAGCTTAAAAGAGTCCGACAGACTCTCAACCGAAGTGTAAGCTAGATAAAGGAGAGCACTTCTGTAGAAATCTGCAAATTCTTGACGGGATTTATAATATTGTGATGAAACCCAATAGTAGTTGGCATATACTGATGGATCAATGTCAGTCATGCTGTCAAGCGTACTCTTCCCCTCTTCTAAAAGTTTTTTGCACTCTTTATTATCTCCCTGCTCGAGCTTCAATATACCAATCTGCATTTTGATATAAAGTATTGACTCTTCTATCCGAGCTTCTTTAGTATTACGAAGCTTCTCAATCACTCCTTCAAGATAGCCAATAGCAACCTCTTTCTCTGTATACTGGCGAGAAACTATAACAGCGAAATGGGCGAGCTTGAGATTGTTGATCTTTGTTTCAAAATCCGTAATAAAATTTTGGTACAACTGTATTAGGGAATCTCCAGCCTGAATCAGAGGAAAATAAATGAAGGAATTAAATATAAATTCGGAGCATGAATCTGAGAGATCCAGAGACTACTCATTACTGAACAGATGACATGTTTATCCCTTTACAGACATAAAGCCCAATGGTTGGCGAAGAAAAGAAAAAAGGCGACATTCATAACTACTCCCTACCAGTATGAGCTTGTTGCCTGTCCACTATAATTTTCGGTACTCAACTTTCTTCAGTTTCATTTCAGTAGTATATTAAGAAATTTAAATTAGTATGTAGGTACTGACACCTAAGATTAGGCAATAATTTTATGGCACCCAGTGCTCGAACAAACTACAAAGATAGCTAAAATATCATTTGACATCCCGCCAGTTTTTTTACACAAAATAGGTTCCGAACTTCCCATCATTAATTATTGTGTAGAAATTCAAACACCAATGATAAGATTGCAAGATTGGTTCACCCTTGACTGAAATGAACCAGTAAAGAAAAAATATTATCAGGAAAAGACAAAGATACAAAAGCTCAATTTGCATAGTCACGATTTAAGCTCAACTCCACTGTTAATAAAAACCAGTTTCAAATACCAGTTTTCTGGAAATTCAAAAGCATACATTAGTCCCTGGCGGTACATGATTATTTGTGCTTTAACTTTCATAAAACAATTCACTTGTGTAGTCTTGGATTATTGACTACTCATAAATTCATAATGCATCTTGTAGGTAAAATTTTATATGTTGCAGATGGAGACAAACTGTTAATTAATGTGTAATGCTAAAAAAGGTTAAGTCTTATGGTCAAATATGAATAAAATCAATGACAAACAAAATATCAGTTTAGGGAAACAGCATCTAATAATTCTCATCGCAGTAGAAACAAAAGGACTTGTTAAGTAAATAATAATATTCTATACTTAAAAATAGTTTAAAAATAAATTGTATATTCAAACAGAAGAACTGTTAAAAAAAATACAAATTACACACTCATAATCAGAAATTCATATGTATTTTTTCCATCCTCTGCAATGGCAACTAAGTTCTACAATCAAACCATCTCAATTCTTACTTAAATGTGTTGTCTACAACGTGCTTCGAAACTCATTAGAGGCCTAAACAATAAACGGACAACATTGTCACCTTTCAGGAACAACATAGAAAGCAAAAGGATCCAGTAATCACGTGCAAATCTTTGGAGTATTCATTTAATAAAATAACACATGAATTGCATCTATTTCGTATTTACTATGCCAGCTGAGAAATTGGAAACATACAACTCCTGATGGAAATATTGCTGAATCTTTGAAAGTCTTAACTTACGCATTCAAAATAAAAGCCCCTAAACCAACATATACGCGGAAGAATTCTTTCACTTTCATACGGCAATGCCAATATTATACCAAATTCTCTAGCTTTCATATTAAAATTCAAGGGGTTCGTACAAGTTCAACTCTTTAACCAGTTTTCTCATTTTTTCAATAAGCATGGGAAATTACAAATTCAGATATAAATATAAAAACACTCTCACTAGTAGGTACCCGATTAGATACTTTCAGTCCCATGAAATCATCGCATTAAACAAAACCCTAAATCCCAAACCCTAACTCAACATCCCAAAACTCGTAAAGTAACTATCCAAGTCAACCAAAAATCAAACTCAGTACTTCAATAAATCAATAAAACACAAATTAAAAAACAAAACGAACACCCAAACCATGCCGTTTGAAGGAAAAAAGTAAAACCAATTCACATTAAATCTAAAACATAATCAGATGCACGACAGTATGTGGAACCTGAAAGACAGCGAGCGCAACGAATTGCTCGAGCTTGAGGGTAAGCTGGTGCCACAGCTTCCTCTGGTACAGATCTGACAGAGTGGTGTACCACTCGGAAAGCTCAGGATGCGCATTCCGCAAGGTGTCCAGATACTGTAGAGCCGCCATCGATTCCTTCGCCGTCCAATCAACACGAAACAGTGGTGCTCACAGTATGAAATTCGAGAGAGAAAGAAGGACGAGAATGGGGGCGGTGCAGATTTATACGTATATCAAGTGTGTATCTAACTCTAAATATTTCTCTATTTTCTCATATTTTTCACTTTTTATTTGAACTTTCTTTTTCCCAAAGAAAGGAATTAATGGGTTTACGGAAATGGGATCAATTGGCCCGACAATAGCCCACTAAAAATATGCATTCCTATTTACTAATCAATAAACGGCGTCATAACGATCCCGTCGGGCCTTGCCGGCGGCCGGCTATTTTTCGTTAAATTTTAAACGTCGTGATATGACGGGCTAATTTTGATGACAAATTCTCTTGTAAGACGTTATTTAAGCGAGACGATTTGTGAGACGTGTTAAAGTATGTTTATTATTCAAATAAAATATGTTTAATGATTGTTAAATTATGTTTTCTAAAGCATGCTGGATTATGCATTAATGTATAATTTTAGTGTATTATAATTTAATTTATTAGTAATATACTTTAATTGCAAATAAGCATTTTATCTATACAATAAGCATACTATAGTGATGGGTCAACTCATCTCACAAATAACCCGTCTCACAATAGAGTTACTCAATTTTGATTTACTTTGAATGAAACGGACCATTATGAGACCAAATTAAATAATTGATGAGTGCTCATTAGATCAAGTGCACACCAATTTTTTTATTTTTTATCAAACAAAATAATAACATTATCGACTAATAACACGAACAAGAATGGTAGAGAAGAACATTCTCAAAGTTTGGAGGTTCAACCCATATATGAGGGCTAGAAAAAACTTACGAAATATCCTTACAAATTTGTGTACTACATTACATGCAACACGATTAATTGAATTGAAAATAACGAGATTGAAGCTATGATTTGTTTACAAGTTATCACGTAATTCTCGAACATTAAGTCTTCTACACTTGAGGCTTGTAGTGCATCATCCACAATTTTTGCATCTATTTCTATAATCACATCGATCCAATTCCAAATCCTTTGATCATGAGAGTGCTTCATACACTCCCTTAACCTCTCCTTCATCCACTGAAAATTTTCTTGGTACCACTAGTAAATGACATACAACAAAACTCCTGGTATTATCTCTTAAAATCATGTCAATACCAATCTCAGAGCTATCTTGAAAGTAAGCTGCATATACATTAATTTTTTAGAAAGAAGAGGGTGGTTTGTGTAATTCTAAGCATGCAGTAGATATTTGTTTTGAAGCTCCTCTAAACCAAACTAATCTTATTTTCTAAAACCAACAAGCCCCGTTAACAACTTGAAGTGTTAGCTTGTAAGTTCTTCCCCATTAAGATGAGTTTCTTCCCTACCAAATATGTGTGCTACTATCAAAATTTTTCTAATATCTCTTTCATTCAAAGTATCGATTAGTATGAAGATAAGATTTGTGAGTGTGACTAAGTGTTGTCAAATTGATGGAGTTTCGAGATCTGCCGCAAGCCAACAATCCATTACATACGGGCAGCAAATAAATGTATGACAAGCATTCTGTGAGCGGATTGGACTTGAATTACTCATGTTCAAACCTCTTTTGAATAGATTATCCCTATTTGGAAGTAATCTCTCCAAATCCTTCATATCCCATTTTCACTTTATCATCCCCAACTCACTCCGGATTTGTAACCTCATGCTAACATTTTCTTTTAAATCTAATGATATAAAAAAGATTTATATGTTAATATTTTATGATTATTATAGTATTAGTATATTTACAAAGAGCAATGTTGTTATAACCGAATCAGAGTTTGAACCGGTGCCCTCAACGGTTCGAGGTTCAACCAATCGGACCGATTGAAATTGTGGTTCAACCAAAAAAAATAAAAAAATCATATATTTTTAATAATAATTCTTTATTTTATATATAATTTTATATTAACATAATTAATATACATTTGAATCAACACCTGTTAAAAAATAAATAAAAATAAAAGTAACAACATCACCAAATATTTAATACTAAATTTTAACGTTCAATTTAAAAATCAAATTAAATCCAAATTATTTACCAAAGTTAATTAATTGATTGACTTTAATTTAGCATTGATTAGCTTTAATTAAGCATGAAATATGAATAATTACATTAATTAAGTTTCTCCATGTTGCTTTACATTACTCATCAATAAATTGTACTTTTGGTATGGATCGAATCTTACTTATTGTATGGGATCAACCTCCAAAAATAATGAGGTTATAGTTGTGCGGTCATACACTATTGCACAATTGAGTTACCATGATTGATTCATCTACGATTAGAGTGTGGAGATTCCACCTATTTGCACTAATCTATCTATCTATTCATATATAATAGTAACGTGGGTCAACAAAAATTGAACTCAATTTTGACTTAATTTCTCCCCTTTTTCAATTTTACTATTTTTAGAAGCTTTTTTATAATCTTGGTCACACATTATTTTAATCTAAATCTCAACCGTTGATTTTTGTTATTTATCACACTAAGAGTTTAGGTTTTAATATATAATAGCAACAAGGGTCAATATAAATTGAACTCAATTTTGACTCAATTTCCCCCCTTTTTCAATTTTACTATTTTTAGAAACTTTTTTATAATCTTGATCACACATTATTTTAATCTAAATCTCAACCGTTGATTTTTGTTGTTCATCACACTAATAGTTTAGGTTTTAATTTAATTTATTTTATTTTAAATTTATTCAAAAATTAATAAAGCTTATATTATATCTATTTCTTAATTAATTAACAATAATACAAATTTATTAAATTATTAATTTAAGAGTTTAATTGTGGGTCACTTGATGAATATGTGCATATATAAGATCTCAATTTTTAAATCTTAAGTAAATTAAATTTCAACCTTAAATTTAAATTTTTAAAAAAATAAAAATAAAAAGTATAATTACAATTATACCTTAAGTTTAATCTTTTAATCTAAGGTGCATTCCGAAATTAACTTTAATTTAAAAATAAAATAAATATATGTAGTATAATTAATCAATACATTAATTTAAATAATAAAAAATATCAACACATTTATCAACCCATCATATAGTTAATTATATAATAAATTAAGGTAAAATTTTGTGTAAGACTGTCTCACGTAAGGGCTTAAGTGAGACGGCCAGAAAGTGATAATTTTTATGAAGAGAAGTGATAATAAATTAATGAAAAGTGATAACGCTCTTTCATTTACAATTTATAGTATAAATAAAAAGTGATAATATTTTATAGTGAAAGTGATAACGATTTATAGCGAAAGTGATAATTATTTTAAAAAGTGAAAAATGGTCTCACGTGAGGAGGTCTCACGCAAGACCTACCCATAAATTAATAGTTATAACTTTTTACTTAATCATATTTATTTTAAAATATTAAGATTTATATTATGAAATATTTATTTAAAATTAATAAAATATAGATAACATCCATGATTATTAAACCGGCATGGGTAACCCACGAGTATTGATAAATGAATATGAGATGGGTTCGGGTATCATTTTTTCATTTTATCACATTTATATAAAAGAATTATAATTATATTATTTTATATTTTAATTAGTTATAGTGTGATATTATTAAATGGGTACTAATAATTTACGAGTATAGATAAAAGCCCTTTGAACGGATACAAATATTGTATAGAATTTTTAAAATATTAATTATTAATATTGGAATAATTACTACTAAGTACACACTTAATAACTATTATTAATGTGCAATACATCAATTTAAAATAATTACGCCTACATACAAAATATTAAGATCAATAAACCAATATATCCCCAACTTAATATGACCTAACAACTTCTTTATTGTACATGACATTTACGACTTTTTTTGCTGCACATAAAACTTATGTAAATTTTTTGCTGCACATAATATTTATTATTGGGCATATTATTTTTGCTGCGGGATGGGTACGAGTAGTTGTTTTTAAATTGGATACAGGTACGGGTATAACCCCTGTGGTTTAGAGTTCATTCCAATGGTGAAATTACGACTCTCTATGGTTTATGGTATACTTATTTTAATGTGAAGTTAAAATATCAATCTAGCAGTCAAGCAGACATCTGTTTCCTGTTGGATGCGTTTTGAAATAATTTTTAATGATGGGGTTCTGTTTTGTAAATTTTCAAACGTGTGAATTAATTCTCAATCGAAGTTCATGGTCTTTCTTGCAATTAATTATTTAAATCTTAAAAATGTATACTTGGTTAGTGCATTTTTTGTAATTTCTTTTTTAATAAAAAAAATGATGGTAAAAAACTATACAGTTATTAAGAAACATATATACACTATTGAATAAAAAATTATACACATATGGGTACAGACGTGCACCAATATGTATATAATTAGGGTTTTAGGATTTAAGATTTAGGGTTTAAAGTAGGGTTTAGGGGTTTAGGGTTTTAGGGTTTAAGGTTTAGTGTTTAGGGAATAGGTTTAGGATATCAACTCTTAATAATTATAAAAATTTTTTAATTATATTTATCAAATTTTACTCAAAATAATAGAATTTATATAATATTTTTATTTAATTAGTAATAGAATAATTTTTATTAAAATATTAATACAGAAAATATATATAAATAACTAAAAAATAAATGGGTATTGATTAAAGGGTTTGGGATGAGTACGGGTATCATAATATTTTTTTAATGAGATGGGTATGGATATGATTAGTTTATATTTAAACGAATACGAGTATGGGTACCCCTATAATGGTGGGTATCCCACCTGCTGTCATCCCTAAAAACTACTTATTATACGTTAAAATATTATATCTCTTAATTTAAAATAATTACTCCTAGATACAAAATATTAAGATCAATAAACCAATATACTCCAACTTAATGTGACCTAACAACTTCTTTGCTGTACATAATATTTACGACTTTTTTTTGCTGCACATAAAACTTACGTATTTTTTTTGCTGCACATAATATTTATTATTGAGCGTATTATTTTTGCTGCAGGACGGGTACTGGTATTTGTTTTTAAATTAGATACGGGTACGAGTATAACCCCTGTGGTTTAGTGTTCATTCCAACGGTGAAATTACGACTCCCTATGGTTTTATGGTATACTTATTTTAATGTGAAGTTAAAATATCAATTAGACATCTGTTTCCTGTTGGATGCGTTTTGAACTAATTTTTTATGATGGGGTTTTTTTTGTAAATTTTCCAACGTGTGAATTATTCTCAATCGAAGTTCATGGTCTTTCTTACAATTAATTATTTAAATTTTAAAAAATGTATACTTTGTTAGTGAATTTTTTGTAATTTCTTTTTTAATAAAAAAATGATTGTAAAAAAACTATACAGTTATTAAGAAACTTATATGCATTATTGAATAACAAATTATACACATACGGGTGCAGTTGTGCACCAATATTTATATAATTAGGGTTTAAGGTTTAGGATTTTAGGATTTAGTGAAATTGGTAAATGTTATTTCACTGAAACGTTTAAATTTTACTGGCGTACATCCTTTATAATTTCTATCCAATTTCTATCCATCTACCTATGTATATTTAGGGTGAATACAACCAACTGAATCAATAGTTTTGATACAACGATGCAATCTGCAACCCTAAGTATACTTAGGGTTTTAGGATTTAAAATTTATGGTCTAGGGGGTTTAAGATTTAGGGTTTAAGGTTTAGGGGTTTAGGGTTTAGGGAATATGTTTAGGATATCAACTCTTAATAATTATAAGTTTTTTTAATTATATTTATCAAATTTTATTTAAAATAATAGAATTTATATTATATTTTTATTTAATTAGTAATAGAATAATTTTTATTAAAATATTAATTGAGAAAATATATATAAATAACTATAAAATAAATGAGTATTGATTAAAGGGTTTGGGATGAGTACGTGTATCATAATATTTTTTTAATGAGACGGGAATGGATATGATTAATTTATATTTAAACGAATACGAGTACGTGTACCACTATAACAGTGGGTATCCCACCTGCTGTCATCCCTAAAAACTACTCATTATACGTTAAAATATTATATCTCTCAAACCAATATAAATTAATATAGTACATTCTTTAATATTTAATTTGATTACTTGGTATTATAAATACTTGGTATGAGAAATTAATCATTTGTTTGATTACAGCTAATTTATACTCCCTCCGTCCCACCCAAAGAGTTCTTTTTTGTCATTTTGATCGTCTCACCCAAAGGGTCCTCTTTCCATTTTTACACATATGGGACCCACACATCTCCTCTAATACAATTAAAATATGGGATCCACACTCCCACTAATACAACTACCCGCTTCACATTAAATAATAAGACTCTTTAAGCCACGTACCAAAAAGCAAAAAAACTCTTTGGGTGGGATGGAGGGAGTGTGAAATATGTGTAAAAGGATTTAGGGAGTCACTCTTATAATTCATTAAAATAATTAGGAGGTACTCTTATAAGTCATTGAAATAAGTGTAATCAAATTTTGTCTGGGTAGAAATGTAGTTTTAAGGGAGGTTTATAGAAATGTATGAGTGGTGGTTTTCAATTTTCAAAAATATAATTATAACAATTTTAAGTGAACGATCCATTAATTTTTTGTTTTTTATTTATTAATATAATCTGTGTAAATCGAGAAAAAAATTACATGTGAGTAACAATTTTTTTAGCGGTCCCAATATGTTCTAACTTTAACCAATTGTACGAGATGCAATACATAATAATTTTAATATCTACTTTTAAATACCCCACAAATATCTTTGCCAATACTTTCTTTCATTGTATTTTTAAAATGCACTATTTCTCGATCTTCTTATTGTTAAAAAGGAACATACGTAGCATGGATTGAGGGTCAATATTTGCCACTACTTCTTTCGTTATATATTTAAAATGCAATGTTTCTTAATCTTTTTACACTGTGCACCCACTTTCTGAAACCTATATACTTATTAATAAACACGTATATAATAATGAAAAAAAAATGTGCATTTTGTTAGTGATTTTTCTATAATTTCTTTTTTAATAAAAAATTATTGTAAAAAACTATACAATTATTAATAAACATGTATACACTATTGGATAAAAGATTATACACATGCGGGTGCTAGCGTGCACCAATATGTGTATAATTAGGGTTTAAGGTTTAGGGTTTAAGGTTTTAAGGGTTTAGGGTTTTAGGGTTTAAGGTTTAGGATTTAACGTTTAGGGTTTAGGAGTTTAGGGTTTTAGGGTTTAAGATTAGGGTAGTGATTATAAGTTTTTTTAATTATATTTATTAAATTTTATTTGAAATAATAGAATTAATATTATATTTTTATTTAATTAGTAGTAATAGAATAATTTTTATTAAAATTTTAGTTTAGAAAAAAATATATAAATAACTATAAAATAAATGGGTATTGATTAATGAGTTTGGGATGAGTACGGGTATCATAATATTTTTTTAATGAGACGAGTATGGATATGATTAGTTTATATTTAAACGGATACGAGTATGGGTACCCCTATAACAGTGGGTATATCACCTGCTGTCATCCCTAAAAACTACTCATTATACGTTATAAAATTATATCTCTCAAATCAATATAATTAAAATTGCACATTCTTTAATATTTAATTTGATTACTTGGTATTATAAATATTTGGTATGAGTAATTAATCATTTGTTCAATTACAGCTAATTTATATGAAATATATGTAAAAAGATTTAGGGAGACACTCTTATAATCCATTGAAATAATTGGGAGGCACTTTTATAATTCATTGAAATAAGTGTAATTAAATTTTGTCTAGGGTAGAGATGTAGTTTTAAGGGAGGTTTATAAAATGTATGAGTGGTGTTTTTTATTTTTCAAAAATATAATAATAATTTTAAGTGAACGATCTGTTGATTTTTTTATTTTTTATTTATTAATAGAATCTGTGTAAACCGAGAAAAAAAATTACATGTGAGTAATAATTTTTTTAACGATCACAATGTCGATTCATTTCACTCTGCGGTCCTAGCATTAACCAATCGTACGAGATGCAACACATAATAATTTAATCTCTGCTTTTAAATGCCCCACAAATATCTTTGTCAATACTTTCTTTCATTGTATATTTAAAATGCACTATTTTTCGATCTTCTTACTGTTAAAAAGGAACATGTGTAGCATGAATTGGGCGTCAATATTTGCCACTACTTTCTTTCGTTATATATATTTAAATTGCGATGTTTCTTGATCTTCTTACTGCTATAAAGGAATATACGTAGCATGAATTACGGGACAATATTTGACATTACTTTCTTTCGTTACATATTAAAAATGCAATGTTTCTTGATTTTTGTACTGCTAAGAACAAGCATACGTAGAAATTGAGGGATTATATTATATAAAATGAAAATTAAGATAAATTTAAGTCGAAATATAGGAGTATTTTATAAAAATGTGTGACCGTGCAATGCACGGGTCGGATATTACTAGTTACTTATCAATGAAAGAAACAAGTGATCAAATTTGAATATGATTATCAATCGTTCATCAATTTTAAAAATAAAAAATTCAAAATAGTAGGTTTTATGTTTGGCTGGTTCAATCGGTTTTGAGCGATCCTGATCAGTTTTTCCCGATTTTATAGAAAAAAAAGTTTTTAGAGGGTATTCTAATCGGTGACTTTTGTGGGTAATTTGATATTTTGAATAATGAATAAATAATCAAGTATGTTACATGAATTAAAAAGGTCATGACAATTTTGAAAATAAAGTGTATTAGATGATTATTAGTCATGTGCATTTTTCTTTTATAGAATTATGAAATTGAAGTTGAGATGGATGATTTATTATTTTAATATTGTTATTTTATTTTATTTTATAATATATTTATAATACCATTTTTAACAATGCTAATTTTAAGACTATTCTCTTTCGCCAACAAGGTATACATTTTGCCCATTTAGACGTCCGCACCAAAGGTTCATATTTCTTTTTTAAAAAACATGGGACCCACACAAATTACTAATATAATTTATATATGAGACTCACACACTCACTAATGGAACTACTCATTTCACATTAAATAATACTCCTTCTGTCCCACCATAAGAGTGTATTTTGTCATTTTCATCCGTTTCAACACAAGAGGTGCATTTTTCTTTTTAGTAAAGGGATCCATCCAAAACAATTAATATATCTTCATGGAACCCACATACCATACTAATACACCTACCCACTATATATTAAATTATTATTTCTCTCTCATCATCTACCCATTAAATATTATATCCCTTAATCTACTTGTGGTAAGACGAATGGAGTACTGCTTCTTAATCCTTGTACAAAAGCAAATGTATACATATTCGGTAGATGGAGGAAGCATTTATTATTTTGAAATACTTATACAAAAAATAAAGCATAATGCGAGTTTTATAATAGATCAAAATACAATTTTAAATTAAGTCTTTTTTTTTTATTTATACTCTACACATTTCAAATAATCATTCTATAGTTATCTTTACGATACTGTATATACGTAGTCTAAGAAAAATTTCTTTTTTTTTTGTTAATTTTATTGATTTTTTAGGAGTATTTTGATATTTTTGGTAAAAAATAAAGTAAAAAGTACTTTATGTGTGTTAAAAAAAATAGTATTTTTGAAAATAAAATAACTTTTGAGATTATGAGTTTGTAATTTTTACTTTTTGGATGATAAAGATAAATGTAGAACAGATAAAAACAAAAAGTACGGAAATAAGTGTGAAATAGAAGGAATTTAAATAATATACATATTCTTTATTTTTAAAATTTTATTATACACCTAAAAAATATATTGTCCTCAGTATCCAATACTCTAAATCTGTGTCGACATACGAGTAGAATTTTGTTTAATCAAAATAATATGACAACTCTTAATTGGCATATTATACTCTATATATATGAACATTCAATTTTTGAGAGCATAAAAACAACAAGTATAATACAATTTAATAAACAAAAGTATCTAAGTTTTTTAATTACAATTATTTTAATTAAATACATAATGATGACGCACCAGTGTATACGTATACAAGGGATTTGGAGTTGTTAATTTCACTGCCCTTGAAGAATCTAAAACAATCAGTTTTCAGATATATATGACCCTAGTAGAAAGGATTGATTAGGTTGATGGAGAAGAAAGAGAGCATTTGATTTGTGAGGACATAAGTAGAGCCTGAACAGATGTAAGAGTTTCCTGAGGTGGATTTGAAGCATCAACTTTAAGTATTCCTTCATATTCATCATCAATCTGCAGCAAATCTAATTGAGATTGCAGGAGTTTAGGAGGCATGAAATGTTGCCCTTGTGCTGCTCTATTATCCAGTCGTGCCGAAAGCACCTCGGCCCCGACACTCAATAGAACAAATTTCACATTACATGCATCATAACAACCTGCTGCATAATCTGGGTCTCCACATCTGAGAATTTCTCTGTAGTGCTTCTGCAAAGCAGAGCATCCAAGAACCACAATCTCGCCTTTTACCAAGCTTGCTCTTAAGGCGTCGCGAAGAGTTTCAAGCCATGGGATGCGGTCTTCTTCCGAAAGTGGGATGCCATTTTTCATCTTGTCTGTTTTAGAGGGGAAAAAAGCATTTATTTCACAAAGAATGCATTAGTAATGCATTACTAATCAAGAACCTACCTTTGTTCGACTGTGGATGGTAATCATCAGCATCAAGAAAACGCCCTTTAATAGAATTTGCCAGCATCCCTCCTATCGTTCTACTCATAAATGAAGTAAAAACAGTACAGTGAAAACCAACGATGCGAATATAAGGACAAGATCATAAATAACTCACGATTTTCCAGCACCACTGACTCCCATTATCACTATGCCTACTCCTGTAAAGAAGAATAGCATATGGCATCACCTTACTGTACAACTAAGACATGGATTAAAACACAAAAACTAAGCACTCAAATCCACAAACAAAATTTGGTAAAATTACTTTCAGTATAACAGGCGTCCAAGATGGAACATTGAAAAGAATGAAAAGAGGATGCAACCTTTTTCAAATGCCATCTGTCGGTTATATAGATAGGGAAGCAGCTTATGAGGTATAACTTTCAATGGATTAAATACAACCTCCCTAGCTTAACACAAAGTTGCTAGAAACCTGCACGTAAAAGAAATTGAGAATATCAGATGATCGCCTGACTAACAGCAGGAAATATATAACAATTATTACCAAAGCTCGTTTATCTTAGCTTCCTGCCTTGTATCTTTAAGTTGAACAATGTTCAAAATCATTAAAATTAGAGTGAACAAACTAAAATGAGCTGATGGTAGAACGTGGCAGGATCACATATATCAGCAAATTGAGAACATGAATGCCTTTGTTGACTAAGAATATATAGGGAATAGAGCATGAGGAACAGTCCACCTTGTTCACTTGGTCAAACATAATATTGAAACTTCTAATTCACATTATTAAATTATTGTGGACCAAGTCAAATGAAACACTATTACATAAAAGGTCACTTGCTAAATCTTTTGAAATACTAACATTCCCCACATATTACACAAGATTTCTAAAATGAACAACGTATTGACTTAGTGATAGGTAAAGTTACACATGGCATTGACCGAGTCATCCCTTAATATTTATTACTAAAAATTAATATTCTTAAGAATACACCTGAATTGTATCGTGCATTTGATGATAAGCATTCTGCGATAAGAAAAGTAAATTCCGATACATCCAATCAGAAAGTTAATAAGAAAAATGACTTCATATCTTTTCTCTTAATATATTAATTGATGCCTCTGTTGCAGTCACTCATTGGTGGTCATAATCTATCTTCACTGAATCTACTGTAAAGACAATATAAACCAACTGAAAAGCAATAATAGACCACACTAACTCCAACATTATAGGTGAAAAAACCTCACCTTAATGGGAAAAGAAATCCATATCTAACAGCAACTCCCAAGCACCACAAAGGAAACAAGTATATATTCCAGTTCCAGGGTTCTGGGGGATTTGACTTGAAGGCTTGAAGAATCTTGTAAAAGAGTCCTGTTATATAAAAATAATAATTATCTAAAGAAAGTGAAGCTATATTTCTTTATGAATATGGCGCAACACCAAGGCATAGCACCAAACAATAGGGGATGATAACATGGACAAAAGCTATGACACAGAGAAATTTGTAAACATTCTAAGTAACACAGCATTTCACAGTTAGGACAACACATTTCATGTTCAAATTAAATTAACATCTGAAAGAGAAAAATTAGAGGATATTATCCAACAAAGTGAGCAGCTGATGAAGGCGCGATGACTTTAAAGTCATATTCCAATACCTCCACAAAACGCTGCTCAGTTGAATCACTCCTAACTCCTGAAAGTAATCCGCGATCATCAACTACCATTGAACTTTATTTTCTGAGTGATTGGCCGCTGTTGCATGTAACACTACTAATCAGATATTCCTACAATTAACAGCAATGGGAGTCAAACAATGAAAAGTATTTCGAAACCACTCAAATCGCACACAGTTTACTCAAAGAGATTGCAAACAATGACACCAATCAAATTTAAAAGACAAGAATGATGTTTCGTCACATTTACAACATACAACACCAATAGGAGGAAAATAATTGGACAAAGTGTATCTAATGAGTGAGTATACATCATACCAGCTGATTTATGGCTTTAGTGTCCTCGGATAAAGACAAGCAAAGGCAGAAATATCAATATATTCTGCAGGAGAAATTTTGTGTTAGTGAGTCTGTATATGCATGTGAGGACAATGTTGGGGTAAATTCTAAAAATGACTATCTTTTGGAGTGGAATATAACTTTTTCTAATTTAGTTCTATTATATCTTTCGAATAAGATTACCTTGTAGAGATGATGTTGAAATAAAATTTACAAATGTAAGGCACCTGAAAATGCTCAGCCTTTCAGAGCCTACAGACGCTGCGTTCTTTACTTCCGAAACTTTTTTACAACTGAATATTGAAGTGTAACTCAGGAAGTTTTAAATTTTTTTCTTATTTTATAAAGAGAATTTAGAAAGAATTTTTAGGAGTCCTGGGTGACTTTACTCAGGTGGATGGAGATTATTTCATACATTCCGGCAACTAATTTAAGTTTAAACCATCAAAGTGCTAGCTACACCGTATATGTATGCTGTAAAATAAAGTTAAAGAAGATCGAAAAATTGTATCGCTAGCATTGCCTAAACATGAATTGTAATTTTTGCTTTGACATTGATATCTTGAATCGAAGTTGATGGTTAGATGCAGTTATTGTAGATCATAAATTGCTCACATACACACAAAGTTACTCTATATATGTGAGCCAACTATTAGCGTTAAGTACTTGCCTATTTCTGCACCCCACATTCACAACCATGAGAGCTACCCATGAACAAACATGTTTAAGCACTAGGTTACTTAAAAAATCACAACTACAAAAGGTTCTTGTCATTTACATACAGTTCATGCCGTTCCACATTACAATCATTTAATGAAAGAGGAAATCAAGTATAACACTTGAGTTTAAAATGAAAGAATTAAAATCATGGCAAGGGCAAATAATACATCCCAATATGTCACATGCAGTGTACTCTGATAAATAGCCTGACTGAGGCATTCTGCTAAACAAGTGACAAACAAGATTCCTTAAAAACACATGGAAATGCAGTTTTGAACAAATAATTAAATTGATCATTCATCGAACACCCCATGTGCATAAATTAGGCTAAATTGCAGACATAAAGTACTTGTTTCAATTCTCTCATAAGTTTGGCCGACTCTATAATCTAAATAGGACAATTAGTCAAAGAAATTGACACAATTAACAAAGAAGATAGCAATCAATTCCAGCAAAGCCACAGCACCCACCATTCAGGGGGTGAGGGTTTCCCTTCAGCTATAGAGTTCGAACTTGAATGCAGTGAAATAGGGAATGTCATGACACAAAAACAGAGCATACGAAAAATGGGATATTACCTATGTCGCTGCAGCTCCTAGGCGGATTAGGAAGGAATGCCAAAACCAATTGCCGAAGGAATTGTCTTACGATATTTAATCAACACACACAAGAGTGGGTAATTAGGCAATGGGCAACCAGAGAAATAATTAAGTATTTTAATTAAAGTGGATAGGTGTATTAGTGTGATTTGTGAGCACGAAGAAAGAATCTCACATGTCAAAAAGATAAATGTAACCATTAACGTGTATTGTTTGCAAGAAATGAAAGAACATAGTATTTAGTATAGTGTATTAAGATGTGTAATATTTTAAATTTTTGTTCGTTGTTCACCCTTGTATTAGAGTTTGTTGTAGAGTTGTTGTTTTCCTCTTTGATTTGTATTAGATGAATTGAATTCTGAATAAAATTTAAGGGGTGTTTGGTTAAACACTTTTGGAGCACTTCAATGGCAATGGAATGGAAATGCATGTTTGGTATAACATTTCATTCCAATGAATAGTATTTTCAATTCTTGAAAGTTGGGAATCCCCATTCCTTAACATTTTGATGGGTATGGCTATCATTCCATTAGACAAATCCTTCACTTTTCCTCCTTTTTTTTTCTTTTTCCTTTTATATTTTTTAATCTAAAAAATATTTTAAACATAATATTAAAATGTTTATTTAAAAAAAAAAGGAAAAATACATGATATTAATTCCATTCTCATACAATTTTAAAACAATCCAAACAAAATCAATGGTAATGATAGTCATTCTTATTCATAACCAAACAATATCATTTTAAAGATCAAAGTCATTACCATACCTCAATACTATCATTCCTTTTCCAATTTCCAATTTCCATTCCTTTAAACAAACCAAACACTCCCTTAGAGAAAGAGGGAAATATAGTTTAAGGAAGAGTATTTGTTTAAAAAAAAAAAAAGGAGAAGGTGGTAGTAAACTGGTAATAATGCACTAGTAATTGTCATTCTTCTGTAGATGGTAAGGCAGCTACACATGAATGAATGAATGACGTGATCAACCCAACAAACACCCAGACAAACGAGATAGAAGCGTAGAAAGTGAGCAAGATTACTAGCCATAACATCCAAAAGATAAGAGGATTCAAAAGATCCAACAAGATCAGGACTTTACACAACTATGATAGAGAAAAAAAAACATATGTTGGCTGTGATCAGGAGTTAAAACTTATTCCAGATGCATTACACTCTTCGAGAAGTTTGAGGATATTGTGTTCTGGGGCACTCACTGATGGAAGAATCAGTCGGTTTGGAGTCCGATGTTTTGTTCTGGGAGTCCCGGGCTCCACAAGGGTTTGTTCTTGGATGACTGGTGTTTCAACCGCCCTTTGTACAACTGAAGACACGCGTTCCTTCCATATCCTTCCATCCTGATTACAGAAGATAGAAAAACCAGATTAAAATCCATTCAAGCTGCAGGTGCATCATGAGTGAGATCAACAAGTCATTCATTACAAAAGTAAGTGAAACGCTGGTCTCCTTGATCTTACGTGCAATGCATGATGTCAGGTGTGAACCATCACAAATGCACAACTATACACCGTCATTTGTAAAATTTACTTACGAAACCAGACCGACTGAAATGCACCGAGTGTAGGGAGTATTCCACAATTAAGAGTACATTTAGTTCATTTTGAGTTGATATTATACGATAGGCCTTAAAAATTGTTAAAAAAATAAGAGTTTACCCACTAATTGTGCATGCGAGGGCTTTTTTTTTTCTAAGCCCGTTAATAAAAAACAAAGGCCCTTTGGATTACAACTTAGAGGGGACTTAGGTTACAATATCGCATGAAACTAATGAAAATTTAATGGAACACTCATGTTCACACCTAGTTCAATACATTTACAAACTTTATTAACCCACGTATCAACTTCTGTGTGAATCCAACACACTCTAAGGGTGTAGTATACTTGAGACCTATTACAATATTAATCACTATTAGTTATCACTTATCATCTTATTAATCCTAGTGGCTAGCAACATGGGGACTGGGGAGAAAGAAGGCAAGACAAACATGAAGAGGAGTAATGATTTTACGGACATCCTTAAATTTCAAATCTGTGTTTGTGTACTACCTCGTGACCTTATCAAGTAACTTTATAAGTTCAAAATGAGGAAATAAGCATGAAATTGATTCTCATTCGTGCTAAAGATGTTGTTATTTATTTTGCGAACTGGATAATAATTTTCTCTTCTATAACTCAAAGATAAAGGTGCAGTGTGGCCAAGTCTAGGCAGGGATAGAGAACTCTGTTATAGTATGTAATCTTATCTAAAATTTCAATTGTAAGCTCCATCTAGCAAATATTAGACACAATTCTACGAAACTCCTGCTATTGTTTTAAAATGATGCAATAATTTACTTCCCAAGGATTTAGACTCAAGCTTACATTATGAACTGAAGGCTCGGGTAATGGGCACTGGATGGGTTGATCATTGTCGAGAGGCTCAGTCGGATGCTCAACTGGCTTAAACTCAACCGCTACATCAATCCCATGGGAGCCAGTAGGTGCAGCTGCAGGCACTATTACGGTGGGGGTACCTTCGGAGCTAGGAGCTAATACATCCCCTTCATCCTGCACATTAAGAAAACGCGCCATAAGCACATAAGCTTGATCCATACAAGTTTAAGGAGCTTATGCAAAACTCAATTGGACTTGTTCTTTAAGGAATGACACTTGCAACAAGCAAAACGACTTGATCAATCAAACAATTACACAAGCTCGCGAACAAGCCATGTTGAAAATCAACCCCCGCTACGATTTTGTATGAAGAACAGCAGTAGTTCCTATTCAATCAACGGTACAATCCAATGCAAGAAAGCATGAATATACAAGAAAGAGAAGCAATCCCAGAAATGAATATTCAATATATGAATATGTAAATGAAAGGATTTCAGAAAGAACAACTCCTTCCCTTATAGTGATTGCATATAATAAAAATCTGAAAACAACTAAAAAGCAAAACTCGCTCAATTTAAAAACATATTCAGAGAATGGAAGGCAACAAGTCAACCATAGCCCACTACAATCTTGAAGAAATTTAACGCAATCACCCGACTTAAGGGTCAACTCTATAATCCAAATAACATACAGAAAAGCACAGATGATCAACCCATCGAAACCATAAAATACAACAGTAAATCAAGAAACATAAAATTCGCATTATATATATATATATATAGAGAGAGAGAGAGAGAGAGAGAGAGAGAGAGAGAGAGATGGTGCTTACGAGAGCACTTTGAGTACGGCGATGGCTACCCTTGACGGAGAATCTAGAGAAAATCCCCACCATATTTCAACCCACGAAAACCAACTCACACCAATTTGCTATGCTTCCCTTTTAATGATCTGACCCCAAATTGAAGTTGCAGTTTTCTTCTCCCTCTAGAACTAGAATTCGGAGAGAGAAAACGAAATCACAAGTGAGGGGAGGGGATATGAAAAACTTCAAATTTGGCATTTAGTTTGGTATTCTGATGGGATTTGAAGTTCATTCGATTATGCAAATCGAATTAGTTTATTGAGTGGCATTCGATATCTGCTGTTTTATGTACTACTAAAAAGATGAAGATAATCTAAACTATTTATACAAGTATATGCTTTTCTTTAGGACATAGAATTAGCGTTTACCTTTTTTTAAAAAAAAAAAAGGGTAGTCTAGTAATTCAAAAAATAGTAATATTTTACGTTAAAAAAAAATTAAAGCCAATCATCATTACTTTTCATAATACACCTAAAACAATAACAATATCAACATCAAATCACTTCCTTAACAATTCTAATCAATTGCACCCAAGGCAATGTTCGTTTCCGGGTTTCAAAACCAACATTCAAATTTTAAAAATCATCCCTATATATATCTACTACATTCTCTCTCTTCAATTAATACATTTTCTCTATTTATCTCCCATCTCTCATTTAACTTCTTAAATAAATTAATACATTAATTTAATATAAAATTAAAACATATCCTACTCAAAACTCAAAACAAACATAGAACACACTATTCATGGTTTTCAAACCCCACATAAGGGATAAAATATTTTTTTACCCCATAAGTTTGGTCATATACAATTTTTTTGCCCCAAAAAAGATAACATTTGGGCATTTATCCCACTATCTTCATAATTGTGCCAATGTTGTCCCGTTTTCGCCGGAATTTGATATTTTCGCCGGAATCGATCACGTGCATGTCACGTGATCATCGAATTTGGCATTTTCCGGCGGGACAAAATATTTTTTTGTCCGTAAGTTTGGCCATGTACAATTTTTGCCCCAAAAAAGATAAGATTTGGGCATTTGTCCCAATATCTTTATAGTTGCGCCAATATTGCCCCATTTTTCCCAAAATTTGACATTTTTACTAAAATCGATCAGTCCATGTCACGTGATTATCATATTTGGCATTTCCTGGCGAATTTCCTGACCTAGCGACACAATGGCATCCACATTAACAATAATAATATTTTATTGGTAATTTAATTTTAAAAAAATAACCTCAATATCGATTAACTCAGTTCTCATATGCCCTCCATGTACTTCCACCATCTATGCAAACTCACTCTTCTTGTTAATCAGGGATCCCCTCTGTACCCTCTCACCACCATGGGCGGCAACTATCGGATCTTCTCCTCCAAGAGCCTACCACCAATGAACGGATCACAATAACATGGTCTCGATCTGTACCCTCCGACAGTGCGAGCAACCATATGATATCGGAGTCATGCAAAGGAGGATGGGGTCGTTGGCCTTTTTTTAGCTCCGATTCAGTCCTTCGCACCCCACTGAAGAACGGATGGTTCATTATCAGTCTCGCGATTCTAATTGTGATCTAGAGATCAATATCAAGTGCACACATCCCCACGTGGTAGACCATGTTGTCGGCGACGCTGCTTTCCATTAGGAAAATCCTAGAGAATTCAGCGAATTCTTCAATCGAAGGGTTGGCGTCACGACCGGCGAGTGCTTAGGTTTTAGGCCATTAGCCCACTGCACTTCGTCCATGAGGTCGTCGTACGCCTCCAGAAGACAATTCTCCAATGCTAGATATTACTCGACGGAAGCGATGAGGGAAGAAACGTGAGCAACCATACGGTTGCATGACTCGTGGAAGGATATGGAGTGGTGGCGCTCAAGAATACGAATCCTCCGCCGTGAAAGTAGATGATGATGGGAATCTTGGTGACGTGAATAGGGTGGCGCGAGCGGAAGATCCAACAGCTTCCGCCCATGGTGGTGAGAGAGTACACGAGGGTTCCTCTAATTGACAAAAAATGAGAGTTAGCGAAGATGGTGGAAGAACGTGGAGGGCACGTGAAAATTGAGCGCATTGATGGAGGGTATTTTTTTAATTAAATTTTCAATAAAATATTATTATTGTTGTTATTGATGTGAATGCCAATGTGTAGCCAGGTCAGTAAATTCGCCAGAAAATGCCAAATTCGATAATTACGTGACACGCATGTGATCGATTTTAATGAAAATGTCAAATTTTGGAAAAAATTGGACAACATTGGCGCAATTATAAAAATATTGGGACAAATGGTCAAATCTTATCTTTTTTGGAGCAAAATTGTATATGACCAAACTTACAGGGCAAAAAAATAATTTTTTCCACCGTGAAATGCCAAATTCGATGATCACGTGACATGCAAGTGATCGATTCCGACAAAAATGTCAAATTCCAGCGAAAACGGGGCAACATTGGCGCAATTATAAAGATAGTGGGACAAATGCCCAAATGTTATCTTTTTTGGGGCAAAAATTGTACATGGCCAAACTTATGGGGCGAAATTTTTTTTATCCCCCACATAACCACAAACCAAACATTACCTAAATGTCCAAAATACACCCACCCCAATAAATCTCCACCCTTCTTCTCTCCCTTGTCCTGCTGCCACTGCCCGTCCGCTGCCACTCTATTATCGGCCGTCGGCTGCCACCCGGTTGCCAGCCATCGGAACCGGAACCAACACTCACCAACATCAGAACCGACATTTGTTCTGACACTCACCAACATCGGAACATACATTCATATCGATATGGGACACTTACCTACATCCATAGCGATATGGGACATATTGAGTATTATTAGTTGAATAGTAAAACATTAAAGTTCAAAAAAATATGGGACACTTACCGATATCCATAGCGACATGGGACATATTGAGTATTATTAGTTGAATAGTAAAACATTAAAGTTCAAAAAGTGCATGGAGTATTGGTTAGTCTTGTCATAAAAGTTGTTTATCGTTGATATTTTTAATTTAGTTAAATAAATGGCTGAGGAAGTATAATTTAATAATATATCAAAATCAATATTGATAGTTTGTTATATGACCTTTTGATGTATGATTGCATGCCATTAAGAAAAGATGAATTTTCTTTCCCAGAATCAGCACTTACAATTTAGCAAGGATTAAACAAGCCAAATGGATTAACATATAAAAATGAAAATATATACAGCAAAGAAGAATTACAGTTAAAACTTTCTACAGATCAATACAGAATCACTAGGGCAGTGGAATGAGGTTGAATAATTATTTTTACAACAAAATTTACATGAAGTATACTATAATTTAGAACCTCTATACATGTTGCACCACCTAAAAATATCAGAAGTGAAATCAACCCCTAGCAGTATTACCATGGCGATGGTTTCTGAAGTAGCTAAGAAGTTGCTGAGCCTGTCATAACAAAAAGAAAAGAACACACTATGAATAAATAAATTCAAGTAAAACTAACAAAGGAACAAAATCAGATAAAGCATGTAACGTTCGTCACCTTTTCTCGCCCTCTCGGAGTTCCTGACTGGGACAGAGCTACTAATGGGGGGACAGCGCCTGCCTGAATTACCATGTTGCAAAACCTACTATTAGTGCACAACTGCAGGAGAGCAGCTGCTGCATTTTCCTTGCCTCTTGCAGAGCCAAGCTCGATTACTTCTACTAAAACGGGGATTCCCCCTTCTTGACCAATTGCAGATCTTCCCTCAGGGAGAGTGGAAAGATTGGATAAAACAGCCACTGCCTTGTCAACCATTCCAAAAGCAGGGTCCATTAACTCTATAAGGTGTTTTACAGCACCAGATTGCAAAATTCGAGGCTTATTCTCATGATTGATTGACAGGTTGAACAAAGCTGTGGCTGCATCTTTCTTCCCTCTAGGAGTTCCATTTCCTAGTAAGTCAACCAAGGGCTTGATTGCCCCTGACCTTCCGATCTTGACTTTGTTTTCTTCAATCACTGAGAGGCTAAAGAGAGTAGCAGCAGCGTTCTCCTTAGCTTCAGGACTCCCAGATTCAAGGACATGAATAAGAGGTTCGATCGCATCAGCATTTGCAATGGCAGACTTGTTGTTATCATTGATTGATAAGTTGAGAAGGGCAGTGACTGCATTCTCCTGTACTAACGTATCTGTTGAAGATAGCAGATTAACCAACAAGCTGATCACACCGCAATTTGCCATTATAATGCGATTTTCCATGTTATGCTTGGCTAGTAACCTGATTCGAGTTGTGGCGTCTCCTTGCACGTCAAGGGAACTACTCTTAAGATCCTCAACCAGCTTCTTAACTTCAGATTCAACTTCTAAAAGTTCAGGCCTCATTTCTACAGTATGAGAAGATACCGCTCTCGGAACAAACTTACCGGATGGTTTGCGCCAAAATGTTTTGGTATGAGATCTTGTCTGCAGCCTAGATGGAAAATTGGACTCTCTTTGTACAGGGCTTGGAATAGGAAGTTGTGGCTCCACTGCAAGCTCTCCTGAAGCATCACTGTTATAAGAAACAGCATGTGATGCTTCTTCACTGGTATCGACTGCTGTCCCTTGTGAGAGATTAGAATCAGAATGAGTGACTGGTGCAGAATTAGTACGGTTGTGCCGGTGTTCTGATGAAGACTTCCGGACTTGATCACCAGATTTCAATCTTCTCTCACCTGAGTGGACAGCTGAGTCTTCAGAGCTTCTCAAGGACACTCTTTCCATCTCCAATGTATTTCTATCAACAGCAGATTCTGTCAAAGAAGCCTCGGACAAGGAACGAGGATGATATGGAGATGTTGACTGCCTTTGTACTGCACTAGATGAGATCAAACTCTTTACTGGAGAAACTGTCAACTGCTCCAGAGTGCCAGGACTATTAACCCTCCTGACACCAACACACTCTACATTTGCAAGAAAGGAAGAAGGTTGATTCGAGTTAGCTGCTTTTTCTGGATCAGGCAGCTTCACATTGTTTTTATCACACCAATTTGCAATTAATGCCTTGACAGTGTAATTAGGAATAATATTAGTGTGTGCTAGATTTTGCCGCGTCTTTGGGCAAACTGTGAGTCCAAGATCTATCCACTCCCGTATAAAAGCTCGCTCATATGTTTGTCCAGATGCTACAATAACAGGATCAGTCATAAGTTCAAGTGAAAGAGGGCAACAAAAATCGGGAGGTATTGGAACAGGATTGCAGGTCTGGGACTGTTTCATCAAAACCAGCTGATCATGCATGTGGGTAACCAGCGCGATTAATTGATCTATGCACTCAACTTCAGCTGACTTTTCAGCTTGTTCTGCATTTTCTTTAAGTCTCTCAAGAGCCACAGCCTCAATTAGAAGTTCCTGGTTTGATTTCAAGCCCAACTTATCAGCAACTTTCGCCAGGCTCTCTGAATGAGGTCCAGTGCCCTCCTCGTGATCCTTAATAGCTGTAATGATTATTGATGATGTTTGTTCTGATACCATATGCTTGATTTTCTGAACACAATTCTGCAATTAACAGTATGAAACAGATTATTCTACAGCATTGTTTGATTATAGTGATTAATTGCTTTTTCAGAAAAGGTGAGAACAACTTTATGAAAAGAATTAGTCATTACCTCAATAGATGTAGAATTGAGCTCAGAAGGTAGCAATTGATGAGATTTCAGTAACTCGAGAATTTCCATAACATGAGTTTGAATCTTCACGTCAAGTGATTCAACTTGTAAAACCTGAAGTGTTAAGCATAAGTTAGCCAGAACAGACCTAATATGTCACAAGCCATCATAAGCAAGCTAAAGAGTTTTAAACAACCTAAAGGGAGACTTCCTCCCTTCTCCACCTTCACTATCCCCCCGACACATAGGTTCCCCTTTCACTCTTTGTTAAATAAACAGATCTCACATCAGTTTATCACTAAAATCAAAGTTTCGCATCACGTACAAAGTAAAGTTCACTCATTGGTGGTTGCCAGTTTTCATATATCTCTTTCAATTCATCTACCGATTGGTAGAGTCCCGCAAATTCATTTTGAAGCATCTCAACTGAAGCAATTTCAGTATCAACAAAGGCATTGAGAACTGTTTTTAACAACTTCAGTATCTCTTCAATCTTCTGATGATGTTTCTTCACAAGTTCGCATGATATGGTTTCGCAAGATGATAACTCCAGAAGACTACTGATATTTTCTATAAGCGACTTCAGCAATGGTATCTCCATCTCCTTAAATCAAAACAACCACTAGAGTAAGAGAAAAATAAGAATATTAGGATGCTTGCATTTAAACACGAAAGAGTTGTTGAATATTTAAAATATAAAAACAACTGGTTAATGGTTATGACAGGCAGGCAACTCATAGGACAGGACAATCTAGTTAAGTAGGAAAGGAATTGGGGAAGAGCAATAAAACATGGCGCCCTCTAAATTAATAATGAGATGAATTTAGGGGAATGTACTACGCATTCATCACCAAGGATCCCAGGGAATATGTGATTCAAGTGAAGTTACACATAGCAATTATATTACCTTGATAAAGTGAGATTTTGTTTCCAAAGAAATACGAAATGCAAACTACATGATAAGCCCAAATTCTGTTAACATTTCCAAACTTAATCCAAAACAGAGAAGCATTTCCACTACTAGTAAAAAGCACAATCAAGAAGGCAGTTAACACAACTGCTCCAGATTAAGGTAAAACTTGGAACTAAAGCAAAAAACAGCAAATGATCAAACCAGACACCAGCAATCCAATCAAATCCAATTAGATAAAAAGAAAACATTAGCGATGAGCATGATTTCCAGTAATTGACAAATGAAGTACGAAAATAACAGCGAGATTACCGGGACATGCAAGAGATGAAATGGTGAAGCAAAATTGTAGGAGGGTTTAGCAGTTTAAAGAAAAGAAAGAGGAAAAGGAATGAATGGAATTACAAAATTTGAATTATAAATAGTGGAGAAGTATGTATAAAGGGAGAAGAGTAGTGGTCAAAGAACTAGGGTTTGAGAAGAGAAGGTGAGACCATAGAATGGACTTAGTTTGATTTCACAATAGTCTGACGAATTCTGGGCGTGTGATGGGTTTACCGATTCCTGCTCAGTCTCTTCTCTGCGTGTTTCTTTTCTTTTTCTGCACCAACATCCGCTCCGGGTTTGCTTACCTGCTCCCCGCGGTCGCTAATCAAATCTTTATTTTATTTTATTTTATTTTATTTTATTTTATTTTATTAATCTATATATTCAAAACTCCAAAGTTGTGGACAACATGTAACATAGTCCAAACTAGTATTTTGATTCGTAATACTATAAAATACCTAGCATTTATTATTTTAATAGATGAACCACACAAAATAATTATCATCCCGTTTAGTTTCCTATTTTTTCTTTAAAAAAATTTCATACAAAAACATGATTTTTAATTTAAGTCTCAATTTAAAATTTAATTTTATGAAAGTTTCAATTTAAAAAAAAAAAATTCAAATTAGGACTCAATTTTTTTATTTTTTGTTTTTATTTTCTCATTTTAAAACTTGCTATAAATTTTATTTTCTCATTTCAAGTCATATAGGCGCGCCTAAGGGTCCGTGCGCCTAGGTGCGCCTCTCGCTTTTAACAACTATGACGAATATATATATATAGATAGTTCATATTTAAACAGATACGTATACAAATATCTCTTAATAAGATGTTATCTACATGTTATTCATCCCTAACTCGAGGTCTTAATAGCCACCACATTAAATGACTGAGAATAACATTTATGAACGACATCAAATAATTGAGAATAACGCTCATGAGCATTTGCAATATTATAGTGAAACGGTATTTATGTTACTTTTATTAGGGTCATGGGACAAGTAAAATTAATAATTTGATTTATTTTTAAATTATGATTTTAAATTAGTTAAAATATGGTGAATGGTTTACTAAAATAATAATTGATTAATTATTAGTGCATCCGAGTGCATGATGCACTCAATTTTAAAAATTTATACATTTATGAATAAAAAAAATTATAATAAGTAATAAATAAAAATCTACACTTTATTAGAAAATTTTCTTTTAGTATTTTAATGAAAATTTGAGTGTTATAAAATTATCAAGAAACATGTACTCCCTCCGTCTCATCCAAAGAATAATATTTGTTTTTTGCATGTGGATTAAGAATTAAAATTATTTAATTTGTAATCTGTAGTTGTATTAGTGAGAGTGTGGACCCCATATTTTAATTGTATTAGTTGGTGTTTAGATGTCATGTGTGTAAAAAGAAATGAAAACTCTTCAGGTAGAATGTCCAAAATTTAAAAAAAAAAAAAAACTCTTTGGATGGGACGAAGAAAATATACACTATTGAATAAAAATTTATGCGAGTGCACCAAATATCTAACTTAATACTATAATTTAAGATGCTTAAACTATGATTTACTAATATAGAAAAGGTGAAGCCTTAGAGAAAGGAATAAATATAAAAAAAAATAATAGAACAGGAGTAGAACTTGTAGTTGAATCTCAGAGAGAGAAGAGAAGGTAATACATATAAATTGTTAAGTGCAATCATCCAACAAATTATAAGGCACAAGAAAGAAAGCAACCTAGGCCCCAGGGTAAACATATATGACTATTTATGTCTTATGATGAAATCTACCAGTACAAAACAACATTGATAGTCGTAATGACCTTAATTTACTGTCACAAGTGAAAGGACTTTAACCTCGTATATTCAGCCATCGCTTAACCGAATTTTTGCTTTGGCATCGCTTTCCTTATAAGAATTAATCTTCATCATCAGAATTATCAAACTTTATTTTCACAGCTTTGGGAGCATTTGCCTCGATTTCTCGGAAATGGGCACCATATAACTTAGATTCCTGCAAGAATGATATTTCAAAACCTTATGTTCAAAATTTAACCAACACAACCATTTCAAGATACAAACGCACCAAAGAGACCAAATAACATTTAGTTCTAAACAAGTCTTCCTCGTATTACACTCCTGTTATCGCCTGGTTTGGTGTACGTGTTAAATTATCAGATGCTGATCTCATGTAACATTTACAGAAACAGACGAAAAGCAAATCGAGGTAGTATATTTATTTTCCTCTGGGACAAACATAATCAGCAGCGCACTTCATTGTTTATCCACAATATTTTCCAAATGTTATCTATTTAACCTAATAATCTGAAATAAAGAAGACCATAATCTAAACACCTCTAATCTCACCACATATAAGTTACTGGAAGAACAGTCACAGATGATATCATCTACTATGTCGTGCTAAACAATCTCAAATACCAAACAAAGATTTAAAACAGGTATATCTGACCTTTTTCTTGACATGAGTTCCGAATTTCAGCAAGGCATCAGGGACAACCTGGTTAGCTTCCCTGAGAACATTCACCAACTCCCCAGAAAGTCCCTGGGAAAAATTTATTCATTCGATTATCAAATACAACTAATATATACAAACATACATACACACATACACACACACACACACACATACACACACACACACACACACACACACACACACATATATATATATATATATATTATGGAGATATCAGAGTATATCAGCAAATGTTAATGACCAGAATTGAAGCACGTACTTTGTTTTCTTTTGTAAAGAAGGTGTGAGCCACTCCCTTTTTACCAGCTCTTCCAGTACGACCAATTCGGTGAACATAATCCTCTGTTGTTTGTGGAAAGCTGTAATTTATTACAACTTCAACATCAGGAATATCCAGTCCTCGCGCAGCAACATCAGTTGCTATCTGCAATTCATAGAATACACTATATAAGTTAGTAAAAGGTTATCAAACATCACTGAAATACCTAATAAAATTATACTTTAGTTCCGGTAGTTCATTTAAATATATTTTATAACGTCAGTTGTTAAATCAATCTTTTTATGTTTCTATCATTGGCATACAGTGGATCGAATACAATTATTATAATTTGAGCCATTAAAATATATCCATCTCTTTATCACAATTTAAATCACTTATAATATATAATATCTATATTATCTACAAAAAGTAATAATCATCTTATATTATAAAAGGGATAGAACTGCTCAAGTTCATGGAAATAACAAACAAGTTCAAAGAGATGAGGCTGTCATTCCCTAAAAAGGAGATGATAGGCGTAGATACATTAGTAGATCATATGACAAGGCAGCGAACTGCATCAGCCTTCATTATCAACAGGTAGCACTAGCAGAATGTATGGAATCACCACAACCAAATATTAATTTTGGAAATTAAAAGAGCTTAAAATTTGATAGAATCATGTATAGCAAAACTTGAACAAAAGAGACATTTATAGTGGCAAAGAAATGCCCAGGTCATACCAACAGAGGACAGGTTCCCTCCTTAAACAAGGACAGTGCCTGAGTTCTTAGACTCTGTGCTTTGTCACCACTTATAGATACGACTTTCCAACCCCTGTCAATGAAAAGGTGAATAAAGCTATCACCTACTGGAAAATATAACAGGCTCTTAGACTTGAGCAGCATATGAAGTTGATTATAAGGGGCAGACAAGCGATGTACGTGTCTCACTAGCTAAAGCAATCAAAACATGAAATTACCTTATTCGAAGCATTTTCTCCACCCTCGTCGCTTCAATCTGGTATAAAACAAAGACCAATACTCTGTTCCTGCAGAAAAGCTCCCCGAGAAGACAATCAGAAAGCATTCTATGGAATAGAGACCTAGAGAGAAAATTTGTAAGAGCTTTGTCCACTAGAAAGGAACAAAAGTAGCATGGGCACAAAAAGATGAAGAACTGAATCATTCAAGTACATACAGTTTGTTCACAAAAATCTGAAGAAGCATGGGCAAATCAAGAGATTGTAAAGATTCAGAATGCATGTTCGACTAGAGGGATAAAAAATGACTTTCATACCAAAATACAAGTAAAAATGAATGACTTGAGAATTGAGATACGTACTTTCTAGACTTGTGGTATTTTTCCAGCAAAACCTGCAACCGTTCATCCCGTGCCCGATAATCCAACACCTGCAATTTAAAGAAAAATTCTAGTTTTTATGCTAAATGCTAATTTCCCACTGAATTAAATCAACCATACCTCCATTATTTAAGAAGAAAAGTACCTCTACTATTTGCATTACATCATGGTTGGCAGCTAAATCTTCCGAACCCACAACAACCTGAAATATATTTAGTTTTAATAAGGAGAGAAGAAGAATGTCAGAAGAAAGGTATGTTTCTCTAATAAACACACCTTCACGGGGCAGGGATCCATGAATTCTTGAGCTAGTTGATGCACAGCAAGAGGCCATGTTGCACTAAACATTACCATTTGGCGAACTGAACAGCAAGTCATTCAAAATTATATTTAAACCCAGAATATTACCAAACAACTTCTCATTGTATGACTAGTGAAACATTTTGAATTTTCTCTATTTTAAAAAAATAATAATAATTCAAAATGCAATATATGCTTTCTGAAATAGAAAAGTGCACAAAATGAACCCATGAAAAATAAGGCCAGGGACCCAATAGAAGTTATGTTTGAGAAGAAATTACAAAACTATCAAATAAATTATATTCACAAGGTTTAAATTGATATCATATGGAAGTTCCAATCATACCAGTGCATGTTTGACTTAAAATTGCACGAACATCAGGTTCAAATCCCATATCAAGCATTCTATCAGCTTCATCTAGGACCTATGACAAATACCAGTAAGAAAATTTGCTGGATGAAGCCTCAAAAGAGCTAAAAAGGAATACGAGTGTTCAAAAGGATCATTCATCCAAAAAAAAAAAGTTAAGCCAAGCACAAGTATATAGAAATTAAAATCCACATATAATACTAGAAATACAATTAACTTAATCACTAAAGAAACAAGCATATACATGTCTCATTTTGTAAGAAGGGGGCTAACTAGCAAGTACTAATCCACTTTAGAGTAGGTAACGCCACCAGTACACAAACTCTTCTAATGTGGTGACATGAACACTTTTGTACTGTAACTTCATACTTAAGTTCCAAAATGGTTGACAAAATTAATGAAACATTAATTTGACAAGTAAAAGAATGTAATAATTGTAAACTAATGTTTAGCAAAGTAGCATATTGAAGGAGACATCTATTCTAAGTTTACCAGGAAAGGGGATAACGAAAACAAAATGTGTTAACAGTAGTGAAATTATATGTATCATATATAATAATAAACTCAGAAGTAAGAACTTCTACATGCATAACAAGGACACGAGAGATTACACAATAAAGCTTGAAATTATGTTTGTTCATGAGTATCAGGAATTAATCCAGTATGATAATATACATGAAACTAAAATTGAGTGAAACTTGAACAGTTGCTAAACTCAAGTGACTGTGAATGTAAATATTATATGTGATTGCATTGTTTTCTCTTGTTGTTCTTTTTCAGGAGTTGTGGCAGCATCTTAAGCTATTTAATGCAACAAAGGATATATTTTGCAAATCATATTCAATTTGTTCCAGTAGTCGTAATCTACCCATAACAGCATAGACATCTAAGTGAGATGACTTCTGCACCCACTAAGAGATGCTCATCAAGAAACCAACTCGATAACAGTAACTACTGAAGAATGCAAGTGAATGAGAAAAAAACACTTAGCTCAGCAGATAACAAATCAGTAATATATTACTTACAAAATAGTAACACAATATCTACTTACCACAAAAGATACCCCCTTTAGGTTGCAGACTCCCATTTCAATCAAATCTTTTAAACGGCCAGGTGTCCCAATAACAATATCCTGCATAAAGCCACATGAAAGGGAAGATTACATGTATGGATGGTTATTGACTGAGTCTAACATCAATCATGTTAGTTAGAGTCATAGTTAAAAAACAAAAACGAAAACACTGAATCTGATTGATCAATTATGAGAAAGAACTCATTTGCTGATGGCAAGGTATTTTAGCACTTAGCACCCCATATAAAAGGATAAAGTTTGAAATGAATTGCACATGCTTCTTACTCTTATTATATCACATAATGCATTATATCATAGCAGCCATGTGGGTTAAAAACCAGGGCAATGAAGTCCTTTTGTCACCTCCCCACCAACTAGAATAGTGCCACTAGCCCATCGTAGCCAATTAAGGCAAATACAACAGGACTCGAGAGCCCTCACTGGCTCACACACTTAAACATGATACTGTAGTCTTCAACAACCTCTAGTACAGAGCAGGTTTTAAATTCTATATAGACCAAAACCCAGCACACTGATCTAAACATTACTTCACTTATTTTCACGCTCGCTTTAATTTTCTTCAGAAACTTTGAATATTAAATTTCTTCTGATTAGTTATAGACTTAAAGACCAGCATGCAGATTGGACTAAAACAAAGACATTACCATAGGCACAGAAAATTCAAAAATCACAGCTCTTATTTTAAGGTTTTATATTTCCTTTTCAGATTACACGCGTAGATAACTGATAAACTTATTTGCCTGAAAAAAAGTATATGCAATGCACAAAGGTTTAATAGAATGACAAATAGCATTCTTTTCCCTGGTTTGACAATGCTAACTAGACATATATTCTAGAAAATAACTAAAATTAATGATGACTTAGCAAAAGTGGTTCATGATACCTATAGTTATACCAACTGTGTACTGTACTTAATGATGAACTACAGGAAGCAAGTTCAGTTACAAATGAAACAAACTAGAGAGTCAATTATTACCTCCCGGAAGTGATCTCATTAAAATGTTCGTGACTATGATAATGGAATTTTCTTCACGGTTCATCAGAATCAAACAGATGCGAAATCCATATTTACTTAGAGATCAAAATTTTGGAACACTTACCACACCAGATTCTAGAGAAGAAATCTGCTCTTGTTTATTACGATTTCCTCCATATATACAAATTGACTGCACTCCAGTAGGCTTTCCAGCGTCAAAAATAACATCTGAAATCTAACACAGTTATAGTCATCAGTCTATATCATTTATAAGGGATTACCTTGGTAACATCTAAATTTGTATATATAATGGTGTTGAATGAAAATCCAAAACTACAAATGCTGTTTTCTTAATGAAAATCCAAAATTACAAATGCTGTTTTCTTAGGCATACCAATTAGCAAGTGCAGTCATCACTAAAGAAAAATGCAGTACCGAAATCCTGATTTATAAAAATCCCAAAGAACTTAAAATTGATAAAAAGCCTTTCTCAATATTAGTATAACTCTAAAAGACAGATACTTAAAATTCTATACATATGAAAACAGAAGCAACCATTGGGCAGTTTAAGCACGAGTCATTGCCCAAAAAATCAATCTTACTGTAATTGCATGAATACACTAAAAACAAGGTAAATCTTGACAGTATTAAATAACAAAATCAAGAACATACTTGTTGAGCAAGCTCCCTTGTAGGAGATAGTACAAGACACAGTGGATTCACTTTCTTAGATGTTTTGCTCTTTCGCTTACTCAACACGTGCATAATGGCAGGGATTCCAAATGCAAGTGTTTTACCTGCACAAACCATGAATACAAGGCTCATACCAAAGATAGCTAAGTCAACGCAAAGAAGATTCATCAATAAATATTACCAGAGCCGGTGGCGGCAATTCCTATAAAATCGCGGCCATCAAGGAGAAAAGGCCATGAATGAGACTGAATTGGCGACGGCTTATCAAACTTTTTGCAACATTCTAAGACGTCATCAGGAAGTCCCGAGTCCGTAAACGAATTCAGCGTCTTGTATTTTGAATCGTTCACATTCTTCCCGGATACCACGACACCGACGCTTTCTCTCACCTCCTCCGCTGGGTTCTCTCCGTCTTCTCTGCCATTCTTCTCATGCGAAGTCGTGGTCTCCTTTCCTTCTTCTTTCTCTTTCTTCTTCTTCTTCTTCTTCTTCTTAGACTCTTCTATTGCTCCATTACTCGCATTTTCCTCTTTTCCTTCAAACTTGTCTTTCTTCTTTTTCTTTTTGGAAAATTCTGCCGATCCATCGTTCAAAGGCTCCTCATTTTCCCGATTCTTCTTCTTTTTTGAAATCTTATCCAGGGTTTCTCCATGTTCCTCCTCGTTTGAATCTTTCTTGGTTTCGGCATCAATTTCTTCAGGCTTTCTCTTTTGCTTGTTCTTTTGCTTCTTCTGAAGCTTATTCTCGTCCATGGTGTTTACGGCCTCCTCCGGTTCAGTAATTTGCTTCTTCTGGCCAGCCATGGGTAACCCAAAACCCTAAAGTGTGGCAGTTTTGAGTGCGGCGGCAAATCTTCTGATAGCCGCATAATGACATTTTATACTACTAGTTCATTCATATTGGTACAACAAGTTTTACTAGTCACTTTTCTTGCACCCGCTTGAGCCATTCGTTATTGGATTTCCTTTACATTAAACTACACTTAAAAATATTTTATTAAAATTAATGGATAAAAATTCTTCTTTTGTCCCTAATGTATTTAATTAATGGTGCATTATTGTGTGGGATTGTCTATCATTTTATGATTTCGTTGTTATTTATTAATTTTTGTTAGAAGCGCTTAGTGGAAATTTGACGAGGTTGTACATTGTTATATAGAATGTTGCAACAAATACTGTAACGAAAATTTAAAAGGAGAGATTAATACACGGAGTTTTCAAAACTTTCTACTGGGTGTTTCACTAGTAGGGTCTTAATGGCAAAAGCTATATCATCGCTGATATGTTTATGAACAATACAAATTGACTTTTACAAGAAAACTTGAACAAATACACTTCAAATAAGTGATGAACTAGAAGAGAAAACCTATCATACTATAACATGTTAGGAAATTTATATTTCTTATATAATTTAATTGTAGGCAATATATTAATACTCAATTATATTAGTTATTCAAATAATATATTGGGCTTAATTAAGTGATTAAAATAAAGTAAGAGCTCATGGACTACCCTTATTTGATATGGGCCAATGAGTAGATACTCAATATTACGTATCAGGTGATTATGAGTGGCCTGATATGGGTAATATATATAGATATCTAGGTTATGGTCCCCAACACAAAGCTGCACACAGTTCTCTCTTTCTCATCTGAAGAGATTACGAAGGTCCTTACGGAATCCAGAGGCTTTAGTGAAGGAATACCTTAAACCTGCTGCTGATCTTCCGTTTAATTCCGCATAAGAAGATCAATGGATCCAAGTATTCCTCTATATAATTATTTTATGGATCTTGTTGAATCATGCTAGGGATTAAAGATATTTGGATTAATTGTTATATTTCCAACAAGTGGTATCAGAGCCACCCTTTTATGATTCTCTGAGATTCGTAATATTAATATTTGGATATTAAGAATGTGGATTAATTTTTCGTAATTTTTTTATTACGATTCGGATTTTCACATGTTAAATCATTTGAATATTGAATACTGTATTTTTCCATGGATGATAATCTATGGTAATTGATTACAAATATTTGAAAAGTTCATGTTTGGTGGTGGATTAATTGATTAATCGTATATTCTCTTTAGTTCCAAAATCAAATTGGATTTTTTATGTGGGTTGTGTACTCCTACTCGATCCACTATTATTTATTATTATAATAGTTGAGGGATGGCTATGTGATACTTGCGTAGTGGCGTAATCAATAGCAATAAAATTTATTAATTGATTTGATTCAAGGTTATAAAATAATGTGATGATTAAAATCATGAATTTGCTATTCACATCGATTTTCGTTATGCACTGATAATGCACTGGTATCGATTTTTTTTATTTATATTAAATAAATTTGTTTCTGTATATGCCCATGTATGAATCCAGACATATGTGATTGGTTGTTTAATAAATTGAGTCAGTGTCATGATTGCTTATTTTGGTATAAAGTTATGACGCGCCCCTTCAGCGTCTGAATCAAGATGGGCTTTTAGTTGTACATTCGTTACGGTTTATCGTATTAACACTATATTTTAAATTAACATCAAATTTCTGTTAATTGTAAGTTGTCGGGTTGATGAAATTTATTGGTAAATTTCAATTGGATCCCATAATAAAATTTTGAATTGGGGAGACAGTTCAATGTCGTTTAATTAAATTAAATATTTTAATATTTATTTAATTAATCTAGTAAACCTTCAATCTAGTCAATCGAAGCACCATGTTGCCACATCAATATCGTATGTGGAGAAAAGCTTTATTGAAATTACATAGATGGGTGTGGTATTATTTATGTGTTCTGTGTTCGGCCCACAGGTAAGCACAGTTTGACAGAATAATAACACACATGTGATAATAAGTATGTGATAATTATTTGGATTATTCATGTGAACATGAGTCGGTCCACAGATAGACTCTTGTTTGACAGAACGTATTGTCAATACTTGATTGTTGCACCAAGATTACCACTGTAGTTAATTTTTGTCCACAGACGAGGTTAATGTTACACTTGGTGTCTTGAGATGGGTTCTCAATTTGTTTTACTTATTCGTTCATAATTTGATTTATGATATAAATGTTATGTGAGTATACTTAATAGGTTCTCTATTTAGTTTCTGTTGCTACAGCTCTTAACTTTACTCAACAAATCAATAACATCTCAATGCTTAATGGGACAAACTTCAAGAGCTGGAAAGAAATCCTTGAGATCGTTCTGGGCTGTATGGATTTGAATCTAGCTCTTTGGTCTGATCGACCCACTGCTACTACTGAAAATCCAAATGAGGCTAAAATTGAGAAGTGGGATCGGTCAGACCGAATGTGCATGATGATCATGAAGTGCTCCATTCCGGAGGCGTTTCGGGGCTCTATTGCTGAGAGCAAAAATGTCAAATCGTTCTTCGAGGCTGTTGAGCAGTTCTTTGCCAAAAATGAAAAGGCGGAGGCAAGTAGTCTTTTTGGCTAAACTTGTCTCCATGAGGTATAAAGGCAAAGGGAACATAAGGGAGTACATCATGGAAATGTCTAATCTCACATCAAAACTTAAGACACTCAAGTTAGACATTTCTGATGATCTGCTTGTGCACTTGGTTCTGATCTCACTACCTGCACACTTTGGGCAATTCAAAGTGAGCTATAATACTCAAAAGGACAAATGGTCCCTTAATGAGCTTATATCTTACTGTGTGCAAGAGGAAGAGAGAGTGCAGAGAGATAGAATTAAAAGTGCTCACTTGGCTATAAATGCTCGAGGCAAGAAAAGAAATCGACCTAATGGTATTGTTGCTGCTGCTGTTCAGAGCAGAAAACGCAAAAGGTTGAACCTAAGGATGATAGATGTCACTTCTGCAAGAAGCGAGATCATTTTAAGAAAGATTGCTCCAAGTATGCTGCATGGCGTGCTAAGAAGGGTATACCTCTTACTTTGGTTTGTTCTGAGGTTAATTTATCCTTTGTACCTAAAGATACTTGGTGGGTAGATTCTAATGCTACTACTCACATAAGTGTGTCTTTGCAGGGTTACCTGCGTTACCGGCTGTCAACTGATGCTGAAAGATTCATCTTTGTGGGCTATGGAAATAAAGTTGTAGTAGAAGTTATTGGAACCTTTAGATTGCATTTAAAGAGTGGCTGTTATTTAGACTTGTTTGAGGCATTTGTTGTGTCGTCTTTTAGACGGAATTTGGTTTCTATTTCTGCTTTGGATAAACTGGGATTTTCCTGGTCTTTTGGAAATAATAAAGTATGTCTCTTTCAAAATTCCAATTTTATTGGTGATGGCCATTTAATTGAAAATCTTTACATGCTTGATCTTACAAATTCCAATAATGTTATTCTGCAAACACATTCAAGAGGTACAAAAAGAAAATTTTCGAAGGATTCTGCCATTTTGTGGAACAAGCGCTTAGGCCATATTTCTAAACAAAGAATTCAAAGGCTTGTGTCTGATGGAATCCTTAATCCCTTAAACCTTGTAGATTTTCAAATCTGCGTTGAATGTATAAAAGGAAAACAAACTAATATGAGGAAATTAAGAGCCGAAAGAGCTAAAGAAGTCTTAGAACTTATTCACACTGATATATGTGGTCCATTCCCTACGGCATCATGGAATGGGCAACGTTACTTTATCACGTTCATAGACGACTATTCTCGTTTTGGCTACCTATATTTGATTCATGAGAAATCTCAATCGTTGGACATTTTCAAGTCTTTCAAAGCTGAAGTAGAACTTCAACTTGGTAAGAAAATTAAGGCTATCAAATCTGATCGTGGAGGTGAATACTATGGTCGATTTGATGGATCAGGAGAACAACGCCCAGGACCCTTCGCACTTTTCCTCAAAGAATGTGGAATTGTTCCGCAATACACTATGTCAGGTTCTCCTCGCATGAATGGAGTTGCTGAAGGTCGAAATCAGACTCTTAAGGATATGGTGAGAAGTATGATAAGTCATTCCTCCTTGCCAGAGTCTCTTTAGGGAGAAGCTTTGAAAACAGCAGTGTACATTCTCAATAGAGTACCAAGTAAACAGTTTCGAAAACCCCACATGAACTTTGGAAAGGCAAGAAACCTAGCATTAGGCACTTACACATTTGGGGTTGTCCAGATAAAGCGTGGCCTTATAAGCCACATGAAGGAAAACTGGAATCAAGAACGGTAAGCTGCTATTTCGTTGGTTACTCTGAGCATTCACGGGGGTTTAAGTTTTACCATCCCACATCAAGAACTTTTTTCGAGACGGGAAATGCTAAATTTCTTGAGGATATTGAGTTTGGGAGGGAAGAAATTATGAGGAAGGTTATTTTCGAGGAAGATTCTGGAGTAGATAATGATTTAATTACTTTACCGATCATAGCTCAAGAAACAACTCCAGAGACTCATATGGAAATCACTGTTTCAAATCAAGATAACATTGAAATCCTTCCTCCATTAGCTGAAGAACAAACTCAACCACCTCAAGAAGTTCCATTAAGGAGATCCACTAGAGATAGGAGAAATGCCATTTCAGATGATTATATAGTATACCCTACAAGAACATGAGGATGGCGTTGGTTTGACCGAAGATGACCCTGTCACTTTTAGTCAAGCCATGCGCATTTCTAAATCTCAAAGATGGATTGATGCCATGAAAGATGAGATGAAGTCTATGAGTGACAATGACGTTTGGGATCTTGTCGAATTGTCTGAAGGTGTGAAACCCTTTGGTTGTAAATGGATATTTAAAACCAAAAGGAATTCAAAAGGCAATATCGAAAGATATAAGACTCATCTAGTCGCTAAAGGCTTCACTCAAAAGGAAGGCATTGACTACAAAGAGACTTTCTCTCCAGTTTCTTCGAAAGACTCTTTCAGAACTATCATGACACTTATAGCTCATTTTGACTTGGAGCTACACCAGATGGATGTAAAGACCGCTTTTCTCAATGGAGACATTGAGGAAACCATTTATATGGCACAACCTGAAAACTTTGTCATCGAAGATGCAAAGTCTACAGTGTGCAAATTAAAGAAATCCATCTATGGTCTCAAGCAAGCATCCCGTCAATGGTATCATAAGTTTCATCAAATTATTACCTCTTTTGGTTTTGAAGTAAATGTTGTTGATGATTGTGTATATTGCAAGTTCAGTGGGAGTAAATATGTTTTCTTGGTTTTGTATGTCGATGATATTCTTCTTGCAAGCAATGATATAGGCTTATTGCACGAAACTAAGAGATTTCTTACGAAGAAATTCGAAATGAAAGATCTTGGTGACGCCTCTTTTGTATTAGGAATTCAAATACTTAGAGATCGCTCTCGAGGTATCCTTGGATTATCGCAAAAGAGCTATATCGATATGATTTTAGGAAGATTCGGCATGAAAGGAAGCAAACCATTAGACACCCCTGTGGCCAAGGGAGAAAAATTCAGTCTTAAGCAATGCCCCAGCAATGATCATGAGAAAAATGAGATGCAAAAGATTCCTTATGCATCAACAGTAGGAAGTCTAATGTACGCTCAAGTTTGCACTCGTCCCGATATAGCATTTATAGTGGGAGTTTTGGGGAGGTATTTAAGCAATCCAGGTGAGCAACACTGGAAAGCGGCCAAACGCGTCATGCGTTATTTAAAGAGAACAATGGATTATATGCTTATTTATCGGAGGTTGGAGAATTTGGAGATCGTTGGATACTCTGACTCCGATTTTGCTGGATGTCAAGATAGCAAGCGTTCCACATCGGGTTATGTATTTACGTTGGCTGGAGGGGCTATTTCTTGGAAGCCTGCTAAACAGACTCTTGTAGCTTCTTCCACCATGGCTGCAAAGTTCATTGCTTATTATGAAACATCTAATCATGCATTGTGGTTGCGGAACTTTGTCACTGGGCTGCGTGTGGTTGACGGTATCGAAAGACCGTTGAAAATGTATTGTGATAATAGTTCAGCAGTGCTATACTCCAATAACAACAGAAGTGCTACTAAAGCAAAATTCATTAAAATTAAGTACCTTGTTGTTAAGGAGAGAATTCAGAATAAACAAATTACTGTTGAACACATAGGAATAAATAGCATGCTAGCAGATCCACTAACTAAGGCATTAACCCCGAAGGTGTTTCATGAGCATACTGCTCAAATGGGTGTTGTTTTTGATGTTACCTTAGTTTAGTGGGAGTTTATGTTCTATGTGTTGAACTTCATATTTAAGACATTCGGAATTCTATAGAATAAAGTTGATGACCTTTTGGTTTATTCTGAATTCACTTAAGTTAATTTCCATTTTGTGATATTTGCATTGTGGATTGATCTCACTAAAGTTGGACCAGTTGGAAATAGACATGTTATTACTCACATTTTACGTGTAATTTCCATGCTACTCACCATATTTGATCTATGTCATTGAGTATATTAATATGGTGATTGTCAGGGTTTAACCACAAATAATAATGTGGTGAATGCCGCGGTAATTCCATTGTTAGTGTATGAGATGGACCAGATTGTTGAAGGTAGTCTGAATGAATAACATAAAGTTGTGCACTTAAGGATCCTTAATATAATTGTCTTTGGAAAATAATATATATCTCAAGTGGGAGATTGTTAGGAAATTTATATTTCCTATATAATTTAATTGTGGGCAATATATTAATACTCAATTATATTAGCTATTCAAATAATATATTGGGCTTAATTAAGTGATTAAAATAAAGTAAGAGCTCATGGACTACCCTTATTTAATATGGACCAATGAGTAGATACCCAATATTACGTATCAGGTGATTATGGGTGGCCTGATATGGGTAATTTATATAGATACCTAGGTTATGGTCCCCAACACTAAGCCGCACACAATTCTCTCTTTCCCCATCTGAAGAGATTACGAAGGTCCTTACGGAATCCAGAGACTTTAGTGAAGGAAGACCTTAAACCTGCTGCTGATCTTCTGTTTAATTTCACATAAGAAGATCAATGGATCCAGGTATTCCTCTATATAATTATTTTATGGATATTGTTGAATCATGTTAGGGATTAAAGATATTTGGATTAATTGTTATATTTCCAACATAACAATCATTCCAATTGTCATAAGCACCCAACTGAAGAGATAAGTCTCCCAACTATCCACTTTCACAGTACAAATAGGATAGAGAAACTCTCTAAAAAGTAATCTTATAAACACGCTCTTTTTAATTTCTTAACCTCTGCATAAATCTGATCATACATCCTTATTTATAGACATTTAGATGTGGATAGGTCTTCATGGTAGTTGTGGTGGTTAGGAGTGGTTATCATCTCAATTCCTACCAGTTCCCTTGCAAGATCCTGGAGGCTTTAACAACATCTGAAAAACTTCAGCACGTATGAATAATTGTTTTTTGACCTCATCCATTCAGAAAAATAAATTTGTTGCCAATAATGTTGGAATATCATGGATAACAAATACAAAAAAAAAAAAAAAACAGGGAAAGACAAAATCAAAAAGATTGTGATAAATATCACACCAACAATTTTTACTAAAAATATTACTCACTTTTCTTTTAAAATGTTATCTTAGAATTTAAAATATTTAAAGGTATAATTGTCCTTAATTTTTTTAAAAAGGAATGGTTAATGTGAAAACTGTTTCACATCAAATTTGTTAAAGATTTGGGTGAGACTCGTGGAATAAGTTCCATTAGACCTTTATAATAAAAAAATTATACTTAATTGATGATTAATGATAATGGCATTGTAAACTATTTTATAAGTATTTCATAATATAAATAAATGAAAAGCAATAGTAGTGTTTTAAAAGAAAATTATTATATCTTTAATAAAAAATAATAATTTTATAGGGAAAAAAAATCTCTGAATCATGGGTGGACGTGGAATTAATAAAATTGATAAATAAATTTAAAAAAAAAAACAATTTTTAAAACCACTTTCAAACCGTAAACCAAAGATAACCTAAGTGCTCCTGTCAAAAAAAAAAAATAACGGTATTGAGTTTTGAGTTTTTGAGTGGGCCCATATCTATTAACTCGTTGGGCTTTGAGCTCGGCCCAAAACATTTGTAATTGTAAATATCTTATCGACAAATGACTATCCAACGCGACTTTAGTCATATGGTGGCTTTCTGGTGAACGAACGTAATAAGCAACATTGAGAAAGCGCGGGAATAAAACACCGCCGCTATACCACCATTGCTACCTTCTCGACTGCCCTTTATCTCACATCTTCTTAAACCCACTATGGAATCGAATGATGCCGAGGAAGAGGAATTCGGGTTCTCTAGAAACTACTTTTTAGCGAAAGAATTGAAGAGTTCCGCCAAAAAATCTGTGCGCAAGCTTTCCGAGATCATTAACGTTGACGAACAGGTTTGTTGCTAGCAATTTCTTGTATTAATCGTTGATTTTCTTATTTAGTTACAGAAATGAATTTGTTTCTACACTGTACTTGTAGGAGCTGAGAGAAGCTTGTGCTAAACTTGGGACCAAGCACGAGAGAGAAATTGATGATTTGGTGCGCGGCTATAAGGATTCATACCCAGAATGGGTTTTCATGTTGAGGTAATTCTTATTTCTCTTGTGATGAATTTTGGGCGTTTTTGCTTGAAGGTTGTTTTTCTATTGCAGATTACTTTTTTCAATGTTGAATTGTTTCTGTACTTATGTGTAAAAGGTGCGGGATGGGGCTGTTGATGTATGGTTTTGGGTCGAAAAAGGCGTTGATTGAAGACTTTGCTTCAACGGCTTTGACTGATTATTCAGTTGTTGTGATTAATGGATATCTTCAATCTATCAATCTTAAGCAGGTACAACACTTATGATCAATTTATATCCTTACTTATATGGTGTTTGAATTTGCTTTCTGTATGTTGCAATTGTGGAGACGAATCGTCTTTTTTATCTGTATCCTGTATGTAAATTGTTGTGCATGGTGTTGAATCCATTGAGCCAGCTTGGAAGTTAGAAGTTAGGATGTGTGGCTAATACATTCAGAAGCTAATCTATAGTGGGCATGGATTTTTGGAGCAGTCGCGTGACAGTTACATGGTTGGTTAGGCTGATTTTAAGCTTAATCAACAACAGGTTCTGGTGCAGTTTTCAAGAGCAGTTTTGAGTGGTCAAATGGGATCCATTTTAACTGATTATTGATTTTAGATTTAGCCTGATATATCAGCTACAAGCCGATACATGAGATTGAGTGGCAGTTATTTTGGTGGAGAAACACAGCAGATACTTGAAAAGACATTATGATTTTAGAGCTTCTTGTTTTCTGATCTTTAAGTGTAGTTTTGGCTTGAGATCAATTCTTCTCCATTCATTGTATTCTCGGATCAATAAATCACTCTCAAACTAAGAGTCAAGTGGATGTAGATCGGGTAGATCGGTTAAGATCGAACCTTTGTAATTCTCTCTGTTCTTATTTGTTAATCAATTTATTTTTTCATCTCATGTGTTTGCATTAGTTTGCAAGTTTCTGTGTTCTTGATTAAAGGAAGAAGTCATAACATGAATAAAGTATTTCTCTTCTTTAATTGTAATAATCAACGAAGTCTTGATGCTATCTTCTGCTTTGAAGGGTAATATTTATTTTCGTGTCATGCACCACTCTCTTCTTGTTAGCAGGGGATTGTCTTTGGATGGTCCAAATGCCTTAAAAAATTATGGTACCATCTACTATTATTATAGAAATTGAAATCTATTTTAGTGATGAAAGGCATGACTGTATTGAAGACATTCAACATACCTTTTTGTTACCTTCCTAAGGATGGAATTAAGGACATATCATTATACTGGCTGGAGCACTGATATATAGGCCTCATAATGACATATTTTGGTAGGAAAATGGAAAAGTTTGAACAGAAAGACATTGTGTTTTTATTTTTTTCAAATCAATCTTGTGTTGTTTGGTGTTTGCTTTTGAACTTGAAATGCCTATGTGATTCTGTTGAAGCTCTTAGGAATTTGTGCCTTTTCACTTGCTGATGCTTCATATGCATTCCAGCTTCTCCAAAAGCAGGGCATTCCTTGCTGTGAGTGATTATTATATATCTCCAAATCTAAAATTTTGGTCTCCATGCGCTATTTACCAAGTGTTTTGTAGTCTGTCCTAAACACTTTCAAGTTCTTTACCAAAATCTACCTAGCAATCTTGTTGGCCAATAAAACTGATTAAAAGTCATTGCTTTGTGCTATTCATTTGAAAATAGTAATTGTATTTGGATTTACAAAACTATCAAAGGGTTACTTAATCTCATAAAAGATCCATCTGGTACAATTTTTATCTACAGTAATATACAGAACGCATTGAATTCCTCGTAGGCTTGTACATGTTATTACGACTTTAATGTCATTTCATCTTGTTAGCTCTTCAGTCGTGTTGAAAACATAGAAAGGTCAGAATAATTTGGTATATCTCATTTTGATAAGTGGTGTCTTTACAGTTATATCCTTATCTGATGAGAAAGGATTTAAAGAGTGGTTAATCTTGCAATGCTAAGCAAATTACAAATGTAAATTTTGTAGGTTGCAGTCACGTTGGCTGAACTTCTGTGGGATCAATTGAAAATGCAGCAAAAAAACACCTCAGCTAATCATTCTAAAAACCAGCAGCCATTTAATACCCGATCTATGGATGATATTATTTTGTTCCTGGATGGGCCACAGTTGGAGGGTGCTGAATGTTTTGTTTGTGTTGTAGTCAACAATATTGATGGGCCAGGTTTGCGTGATTCTGATTCTCAGCAATATCTTGCCAGAATCGCAGCGTGTTCTCATATTCTCATGGTGGCCTCCATTGATCATGTGAATGCACCTCTACGTGAGTATCATCTCACATTATAATTCAGTCATTTTATTGTCATATTATATGTTAAACACTCTTCCTAACATTATTTTATCGTCTGTAATAGTATGGGACAAGAAGATGGTTCACACACAGTTTAATTGGTGTTGGTACCATGTCCCTACATTCGCACCCTACAAGGTTGAAGGAACCTTCTTTCCTCTGATTCTCTCACACTGTGGAAGTGCACAGAGTGTGAAGACAGCCTCCATAGTATTACAGAGTTTGACACCGAATGCTCAAAATGTTTTCAAAGTTGTCGCAGAGCATCAGCTGAGCCATCCTGATGAAGAAGGCAAGTGGCTACATACATCTTACTTCGAATTATATATACTTTGAATGAATTAGAAATAAAATAACTCTTTACTTGCAGGAATGCCATTTAACAATTTGTACACAACCTGTCGAGAGCGCTTCCTAGTGAGTAGCCAAATTACTCTAAACGCCCATCTGACAGAATTCAAGGATCATGAGTTGATGAAGACGAGAAGGAATTCAGATGGTGAAGATTGCTTGTACATTCCTCTCACGAGCGAAGCACTTCAAAAACTTGTGCAGGAGATCAGCCAATAGAAGTACTCCTCTCTTCTTTTGCTGAAATATGAATTGTTAAGCTTCTTACAGCCTTGATTAAAATGCTTTGTGCAATCTTATGATATATACATATGAAGCATTGTAGCAGCTTCTCAACTGTCGTCTTTTAATTATTCATAATTTTTTAAACAGTGGAGAACTTATAACCTATATTTGAGCACACTGGATTTCATATACCATCATCTCATGTCCCAATAGCTGTATGATTGACACACATAATGAAGAGGAATTCTAATCATTGCACTTGAAGGTTAATGCTTTACTTTAATGGAAAAAGTTCCATTTTCTTTCCTATGTATTGCTCGGCCAACAATGTGAAACAAGTAGTTGATACACCAAATGGTACAATAAATTTGAACCCCATTTGATATACACGCTAGATAAATTTTGTTCTCATGCAATAATCACAAACTGCATGAGATATGTAACTACTAGGTATGCATGGAGTTTGTCTATTTCAAATACATAAAATTTTGAAATTATTACACATTTTATTAGTGTATTACTAATGTATTACTAGCAGGAACATGGTGCATTTTAGTGATAAGTATATAATTTAATGATAATTTCTTTATTATACCTATTATATTAGTAATGTGTAATGCATATCTTTCATAATCTTAAAAGATACCTATCTTTTTATTTTTTATGCGATACAATTTGAATTTAGTAAAATTTTCGAAAGATTGTTTATTCATTCTTATAAATATTTTTACTTTTTATTAAAGATATAACCGATTATAAAATAATTAACTGGATCACATCACTTTTCATTAATCTAAGTATTATTTTTATTAAAATATTATCAATTTCTTATTTGCTTCATAAAAATCTGACAAGAGCTTGAAAATCATGAATAATATGTGATGTCCCTCAAACTTTTATTTATGATCAAGACAAAGACTTTAATAGGAAAGGTCTTTTTTTTACTTTGGTGGAACCGGATCTAATTAATGAAAATGGGTTAAAAATTGAACATTCGGATTCAAGCCTCAACACATGAATTGGGGCTTACGCAGCGTTTCGACGAGGTTGTCGGCGTTCAGTTGGGCCGATAACCCATCACTCGTGACGGACGCCGTTGAGAATAGATGGTTCAGCATCGCCTTCAGTCAAATCTGCCATGTTGGTGTGAGTCGCCGCTGAAGAATTAAATTGTAGTATTAATACGAACGCTTCCACTGAGGAAATCCGGCGTGCTTATTGCAAGCTTGCTTTGGTGTGTTTTCCCTCTTTTCTCTCTCTATCTGTTCTTGCCTTTTTACATTGGAGAACATATGTTTTGGGGATTTTAATATTTATGTTGAAGTTGAATTTGAGTGTGAATTAGTGATGATTGTTGTGTTTGATTCAGCAATGACACCCGAATAAGTGAAATATGTTACAGAGCACTATATATTATATATCATAAGCTGAAAGTTTATTTTGTTCATGGAGTTGTGTAGAGAGTGGATATATTTCTTAAAATATGAGTTTGAGTTTGTAATGAATTGGATAGAGAAATCTAGTTGTGCTTTGAGTTTGCAATGAATGAGTTTGATTTGCTGGATTAAACAATATTATCAGATATGAATAAGAGGATGATGCATGATTATGAGTATTTGATCAAGATGGTGAAGATGATCATGAGGTTGAGTTGGGTATATACACATACAGATTATAAAATATTCTACGCTTTTGTTATGCGTGCTTAGATGCATAAATTCTATTTATTTGTGCAGGGTTAAGATGCTGATAAGGGAGGGTAAAATTCAAGAAACTTGTTGCTCCAAACAAAAGAAGAGAGAGAAGCAAAGAACATGACAAACATAAAAATGGGATATGAAGAAACATCCTTGAAAGCAGTGGAAGATATATTGATTTTGAAGGAAGAGAAATATTTGGCTTCTTGAACATTGATTTTGAGACAAATAGACAATTAGAATATAAATTAATAACTAAAAAATGTTCTCACATAAATAATGGTGCTCTAATTTAAAGAATATACTGAAATGATGACAACTTATGAGGTGAAGGGAGGCTCCAATGAATGGGTTCTCAAACAGAGAGGAGGAGGTTGATAGACTTGATCACGCTTTGAATTACCAGGATTACCATTGAGATTTTTGAAAATGAAAACATGTACTTGAAAAATTAAATTGTATGTAATTTATAGAGATAATTGGATCACACATTGATATATTAATTAGATCATTCTTTGGAATTAGTAGGATTAACCCTACTAACCTTTGATTTAAAATTCTAATTTCTAAAGAATTAAAGTGTAATAGATAGAATACTCTATAGAAATAATTAGATTACTCTTTAAAATTAATTGGGTCATTTTTTTAATTAGTAGGATTACTCATTATGGATTCTAATTTTTGAAAATGAAAATAATTGGATCACTCTTTAGGGTAAGTAGGGTTAATCTTTATGATAATTTGAGTTATTCTTTAATTTCATATTCGAATTTCAGAAAATAAAATATTGTTCTATTTGGTTAACATCTTTTAGGTTACTCTTTTCTATTAATTGAGTTACTCTTTTTAATAATTTGGGTTACTCTTTAATTTTATATTCGAATTTCAAAAATAAAATATTATTTTATTTGGTTAACATCTTTTAGATTACTTTTTTTATTAATTGGGTTACTCTTTTTAATAATTTGAGTTACTTTTTAATTTCAAATTCGGATTTCAGAAAATAAAAATATTATTATATTTGATTAACATCTCTTAGATTAATCTTTTCTATTAATTGAGTTACTCTTTTTCATAATTTGGGTTACTCTTTAATTTTGTATTCGGTTTTCCATGGATCACTTTATTATAGATTTAATTAGATTACTTTTTATAATTAATTAGATTACCCATATTACTCTTTATTTATTACTCCCTCCGTCCCAATGAAGATGTAACATTTTTTTTTGGCACGGAGATTAAGGAGTATAATATTTTAATGTAAAGTGAAGTGAGAGAAATAATATTTAATGTGTAGTGGGTAGGTGTATTAATGATGTGTGTGGAGTGTGTGTGGGGTCATGTGAATATGTTAATATTTTTTGTGTGAGTCCCATATGTTTTAAAAGGAATGTGACAACTTCTTTGGGACAACCTAAAAAGGAACTTGTCACAACTTCTATGGCACGGAGAGAGTATTACAAATAATTAGTTTACTCTTTACAATTAATTAGATTACTCTTTAGAATAAATATGATTACTCTTTCTTTATTATTGCAGTTAATTTTTATTAACAAGAATTGTTAGAAATTCCATTACAAGAGAATCATCATAATGAATTACCAACAAAGACATTCCATTATGTCATTCCCAATGGTACAGAGTAAATATAAATGTAAAGTTAGTATTCATTCTTCCCCTTTTCTGAAATATCCTTTCAACTCTCTGCGTAATTGACAGCTTTAAGGTCTTATTATTAAGAAACTGATTCATAATTTTACTTCTTCACAACCCTTTCTTGTTCATTTCTTCTTTCCACTGCCTCCAATTTTTACTTGTGTGAGCTGCAAAAATCTCTTTATCTGCTTCTCATCTTATCTTATGATGTAGAATTCTCTTTCTTCCCTCTCTACCTTGCAACCCCTCTTCCCTCAATTCAATATCTCATCTCAATTTCACCTTAAACCTTATAAATTATTCAAAGTAGGTTTGAAATTGATCATAAAAACTGAATCTTTTTTACTTAAACATTAAAAAAAATGCAAGATTTTTCTATGTATTCATATTCAGCCACAATTTGCAAAGCAAGAACAGCTGAAATGTTCTCGATGTGACTATATCAACACCAAATTTTGTTACTACAACAACTATTGTATCTATGTATTCATATTCAGCCACGATTTGCAGAGCAAGGAACGGAAATCCACATCCAACCGGAGAATGCTGCTCATGACTGCCGCTGATGAAGACTTCCAATCCCAGCTGCCAATGTCACGAACGGTGCCTCCCATTTTTTAGCTACTAGCCGCGCCAACAACAATGCTTGCGGGTTTGAAAAACAATCGCCGGCAATCGACCCCTGTTCTCCAGGGACTAACAATGTCTTGGCACCAAGCTTTATCAACTCCTGTTAGTAACAACAAATCTAATGCTTAGAAATAAAGAACACCCTATCTATCACCTAAGCCTTTCGAATTAGGATATGTTTACATGCCCTGTGTTTGCTCTCTATTATGCTCTGAATATGAGTTGCATATCATAAAATTAAAACATAACAGAAGATAAGAGGTTTATGTGAATTACTTTAATTGTGGATCCAATATACTCAATCACTGGTGGAACTAGAGGTAGAATCACTTTAAGGCTTAAACCCTACATGATTGGATGATTGTAATAATTGTCTCCTATCTCATCCATCAGAACCAAACATTTTTGAAGAAATTTTCTTCCATTTGAAGTAAGTTTTAATTTCCTATGTACCTAAATAAAGCAAAGAGAAGTGGTCAATCTTACCAGGAATTTTGGCTAAAAATTGTTTGAACTAATTCAATTGAGTTCCGAGTGTGTATTGTACTGATTATGGACTCCCATCTTCTCATAGAACTCATAATCAAGAGATGTAGCTACGATCACAACAAAATTCACCCTTTTATTAAAGCTCCTGCAACCGCCCGACCCCCCTTCTCCGGCAATATAAGGTTTCACCAGCGGCAACCCCAAACTTTATGCTACGAAATTATGCAGAAACCTTAAGCGTAGAGTTCATTCAACTACTTTATCACAATAACGTACCGATAAAATCAATGATGAGGCGGCCATCGGAATATCGGCCGGTGGGGTGGTGGAAAAAATTTCGACTGTACGGTGGATGAGCAAAGTGCGACGGACTGTTAGGTGGAAGAACAGGGGATAATTGCCTGTATCCGCAAGCGAATCGTCGAAACTAAAATAGTTTGAAAATAGATTTGATTGTACCAAATATTTGGTAGGGCTGGTTGTAGTGTAGTCATTCTCTATGATCAAAGACTTATTGTTTGGGTGTGTGAAAAAAAATTAATATGTAAAAAACGTGTATAATCTTTTTAATTATAAGTAAAATAATAATTAAAATTTAAAAATTCTTTAGAATAGCTTATATACTAGTATAGTATATTGTTATTATAGGAATAAAATAAATCATAAATTATAAATATAGCAAAATCTAATACCAAAACAACTAATATTCCTTAACCATAGTATTATCTAATGCAAGAAAAGAAAGCAAATCGATTTACATGACCTTACAAGTTACAACAATAAAATAAGCCATAAACGTAAATCCAATTGATGTATACTATAATCTTGCACCTGCCAAAGTCACGGGTAATAATGAGCGAGTTTGCACTTCATTAGCAGCCGCCTCACCACGGCGGAGTTACGCCGAAAAAAGAATCAACAGACAACAACTTCAAACTAAGTCAAAAGATACAAGAGAGGCAGCATTAAACTTACTCTGAAACAAAACCTCGAAAAGCTAAAACAGAAACAAGCCAACAGTCGTAACCTCACCACCTCCACCACCTTTACTCTATTCCCCCTCCACGACGTTATTCTCTCTTACCAAATCCTGAAGAAACCTCAAAATCAAGATTCTTGCTTTCACACACTCCAAACACACTAAACAACATCAAGAAAATATTAACCCCGAAAGGCAGCCTGTAATCCATGACCTTTTTTAAAAAATTTTAATTCCAGAAAAAGGAAAATATATTCTTTCCTTTCTACTACTTTCTTGGACTTTCTCCCGCAACCCTTTTTCAGTTATTGTCATTCTTTGTACACATTTTCGTTTCTTGCAGTTTCAACAGAAATGGCGACTCTTGGTGATATTGGGTTTCTGGACTTATCAATCTTCTGGGTGTCCTTGCATTCCTGCTTGCTTTTGCTGTGCTAAGGCTTCAACCAATCAATGACAGAGTTTACTTTACCAAATGGTACATTTGTGGGAAGAGAAGCAGCCCCAGAGTTGGTGGGGTGGGCAAATATGTGACCCTTAATGTTAAGACTTATCTCACTTTCCTCAACTGGATGCCTCAGGCCTTGAAGATGAGTGAGTCTGAGATTATTAACCATGCTGGACTTGATTCTGCTGTTTTCTTGCGGATTTACACACTTGGGTACTTTTTTTTTTTTTTTTTTTTTTAAATATGCACACATCCATATAGTTATTTTGTTTTAATGGTGGCTGATTGAGACCACTATTGAAGAAAGTTTATGTACCTTTTGCTTTTAGGTAAATAATAATGTCTTTCTGAGTGTTTAGATGTTGATACTGTTTGGCATTTTCTTGAGTGTTACCCGTATGGTTTTGGTAAAGCCTTTTTGAGGTTGAGGTCCTTTATGAGTTTGTTGTTGCAAAACTTGTATTTTCATAAAATTCAAGCTTCTAGGTTAGTAAGTGGCAATTCTTTCCTCTTATTCTTCTGAATGTATAGCTTAGACTTTAATCTTGTAAAATGTGTTGTGATCCATACTTCATTTATGGAACATCAGATTGAGTAATGTTTCCTCCTTCTAGTGTACGTATTTTATCTGCCTTTTTCTAAAGTTGAATCTTCTTCGTGGTGGTCAAAGCTGATGTTTTATGTTTATATTTGATCACTGTGCCATATATTACCTTGCTATTGGGATTTAAACATTTTTTTTCCACTCTCCTTACAGTTTCTTGGTACCTTTTATCTGACAGATTGAAGATATTTGGACCAATCGCAGTAGTAGCATTGCTTGTTCTGCTTCCAGTGAATGCATCTGGTGGCACTTTATTTTTTCTAAAGAGTGACTTGGTTTTCAGCAACATTGACAAGCTTTCTATATCTAACATTCGTCCGAAGTCTTATAAGTAAGTTCTTTTTGCTTCAAAAAATGCATTATTATAGTCTTGCTTATGCAGTGGAAATCTTTGTCGTGCTTTAGATTGCATGTATTAGATATAATATGCAGGTGGATCCTGTAAGTAGTGCTGGGAAATTCTTAGATGTGTAAACTGAATTTCAGTGAATGTTTCACATAAGAATATTTTGAGTCACTTGTTTCACATGTATTAGTAGTAATGCTAGACTGTGCATTCGTGATTGCTCTGAATTTTATGATGTTAACTTAATAAAAACCCTAAAGTTAGTGGAGTTTGGTAGTATTCATTCTTTGTTTTCTTTAGATCCTCCTACTCCTACACAAAATGCAGACATAGCATGAATCATCAGGACACAGGTATGTGAAACACTTAGTCATACATATCTCTAAGATGGAGATCTTCTGTTAAGTATCACAGATGATATTATCATTTGTTGTGATAGACGATTAAAACATTTAGTCACAAACTCAAAAAGAGTTGGAGCAGAGCTGAAACCTCTGGCAACTTTAGTTTGTTATTCCTTCTCTTTTTCTTCTTCATTTCCTGATTTCCTGCAAAAGATGATAACTCTTATGATTGAATTTCAGATTTTTTATCCACATTTCAATGGAGTACTTGTTCACATTTTGGGCTTGTTACATGCTTTATAAGGAATATGATAGAGTTGCATCAATGAGACTAAATTTTTTGTCTTCACAAAACAGGCGCCCTGAACAATTCACGGTTAGTTGCACTATCTTGGCTATTTAGATCTTAAGTATTTTTATGGAATAATTCCTGAATTCATGTTATTGTCCTTGTTACCTGTTTTTTGTTTGTTTCGTATCTTGTTGGTATGCGTTTTTAATTATAAATAATGAAGAAGACACCTCCACAATTCAAGTGGACACAACCATAACAATGATCTTTATTGTCACTTCATATACCACACTTCTTTTCTGTTTCTTATAATTGATAACTTGAAACTGCTGTATGTTTGTACGTTCAAGTTTGGACACAAATTACGTTGTTCCTTACTTTATTGTGACAATTACAACATTCGGCACCTTTGGACCAAACTAAAGGCTGTGTTTTCAGATTCTGTGTAGCATTTTTTTTTTTTGCTTTTTAAAAGCTTGAAATCTATATATAGGAACAAGAACAAACACCAGACGCCTTTTGAGGATCCTGAGCCCTGTCACTTTTGAACTGATTTCATTATATGAGATTAATGAGTCCAGTTTGTACAGTTATTCTTTTGATCTGCAGTTTTGTATTTATGCATTTATTCATCATAAGCTGAGTTGTGAACTACATGCAGGTTCTAGTAAGGAATGTGCCACATGTTTCGGGCCGCTCGATATCTGATTCTGTGGAAAGCTTCTTTCAGAAAAACCATCCAGAGCACTATCTCTGTCACCAGGTAATGGATTGCTCCTCTCAAAAATTTTGATACTGAAATGACTGTTTCATAGAATTCTTGTAGTAAAAATGCGAATTTATCTTTCTATGTATAGTTCTAGCTTTTTTTCTTTCTCAACTTGACTGTATTCAGTTGTTTGGTCTATTTCCATTGCCTTCCAGGGTGTCTTCGATGCAAAAAAGTTCGCAAAACTGGTTAAAAAAAGAAACCGACTGCAAAATTGGCTTGATTACAACCTACTTAAATTTGAGAAGAATCCACAGAATAGGCCTACAAAAAGGGTATACTTCCTTCTGCTTCGGATACTAGCATTAGCTAAATTGTGCACTTAACATAACAATTTTACTTAGCTTACAATGTTTTCGTCATTCAGAAAGGATTTCTCGGACTCTGGGGGGATGGGTTGATTCAATTGACTTCTACAGAGAGCAAATTAGAGTTTCTGATGAAAAAGTAAGTGCATAACTAGTTCTAATTTATACAAGTTCAATAGTTCATTATTCATTTTGGTGGATAGATCAGTTGATTCTTTAATCATCTGCAATTTTACTACTCCCTACTCAAAGTTATCCCTACTTCTTAGATGATGTTGGAACGCCAGAAAATTATGAAAGATCCTAAATCCGTCGCTCCTGCTGCCTTCGTATCATTCAAATCACAATGGGGAGCAGCGGTTTGTGCACAGACACAACATAGCAAAAACCCTACATTGTGGTTAACAAATGAACCCCGTGACGTGTACTGGAAGAATTTGGCAATACCTTTTGTCTCCCTCAGCATTCGGAAACTTGTAATCTCAGTGGCTATGTTTGCATTGGTTTTCTTTTATATGATACCCATTGCCTTTGTACAATCATTGGCAAATCTTGAAGGACTGGAGAAGGCAGCTCCTTTCCTCAGGCCACTTATCGAATGGTAAGACTGAATGCAAATGATAAATGTCGTATTGATTGATGATGCCACTAGCTAGCTTTGTTTGTCTGTCACTGAGTATGGTTAGTTAACTCCAATAAAATAAAGGCTTGTATTTAATTTGATTTTACTTTAAGAACAGTTGAAAGATCGATGGACCAGTTACAAATAAATGGAAGTTATGTCATACATGGAATTGAGTTATTTAAGAATTCGATAAGTCTACCCTTAATGATTATGTCAAAAATAGAGGGCCATGTTGCTCTCTCTGTATTAGAAAGGAGAAGTGCTGCAAAATACTACTATTTCATGCTCGTCAATGTGTTCTTGGCATTGTGTACATGGTCGTTACTCCTATTCTTCATGCTCGTATTCTTCGCCTTTGCCTACTTTGTATATCGTCATCAGGTTAGTTCTCTACTCAGTTCGAAACACTTTATTCTGAATTATATAACCTTCTTTCTGCATGTTCTACGCGCTGGATTCGTTATAGAACTATCCTTTGAATTGTGAAGGTCATTAATGTGTACCACCAAAAATACGAAAGTGCCGCTGCATTTTGGCCTCATGTCCATGGTCGCATTATAGCAAGCTTAATAGTATCACTACTTTTACTGATGGGCTTATTGAGCACCAAAAAGGCAGCAAACTCGACTCCTTTTCTCCTAGTTTTACCTATACTTGGAGCTTTCATCGATATTGCAAGCATAGGTTCGAACCAGCATTCAAGACGTACCCTCTCGAGGTAAGAATCATACATATAGCACATTGAACTCAATACTGAATTGACTCAACTCGACTAGATTACACTCTTGTCCATAAATCTGTGTTCTGTGTTGTGATCATTCATGGTGATTCTTAGGGATGTAACCAAACCAAACCGTTCGCCAACTATTTGAGTCTCGGTTTGATTAAATGTTCGTTCGAACTCGTTCGTTAACCTTAACGAGTCAAACCAAACTTGAATTTTGGGTTCGTATAGTTTATCAAACCAAACTCAAGCATAAAGGTATTCGCGAACATATTCGTTTATAGTCTCGCTAATGGCTCGCAAACGCCTTTGTAAATTTTATAGTTATCCTTTAGAATTATAATATTCAATAATTTTTATATTAAACCACACAAATATGATAATAACTTAAGTGATTATTTAAATATTTAAATACTTTTTATCGTTTATTATTATATTTTATTAGTTTGTTTATTTAATATTATGAATACATTAAATGTTTATAAATGAAATATTCTTTTAATATCTAGACACAAAATTATTTAAATGTTTATGAAAATATATTCATAAACAAGTTACTTTATGTGTTCGTGAACATGTTCGTGAGTCTTAGCAAATAGTTTGAATTCGAGCTCGAGTTCGATATTTTTTTCTTGACAAGTTCGAGCTCGGGCTCAAGTTCGAGCTCGGGTTCGAGTTCGATAATTTCTTAACAAACGATCCTCAAACCTAGTAGTGTTCAACTCGGCTCGATTCGATTACATCCCTAGTAATTCTTGCTACTCTTCAGGATGCCATGACCAAGGATACACAAGATCGCGCTTCTGAGTCGGACGCCAACTTCAAATCTTACTTGTGTGATGCATACTTGCATCCGATCTTCCACTCTTCGGAAGTAAACTTAGCTGAAGTCAGAGTCGACAAAAGCTAAGTCCACGTCGACCGATCCTTTGTAGCTGAGCATTATATATGCCCCTTGCCCTTAACATGAGTTGAAGACAGTGAAACACTCTTAGTTGTAGAGGTATAACATCGAATCAAACCGTAATGTCTAGAGTTGTCGATGTAGATTGGCATGCAGGTGATGTTAAAAGTACTAGAGATGATATCAGATAGGTTTTTAACACTTGCTTTAGTTTTTCTTGATTGCTTGATTTGATTCAAATGCAGTGTTGAGATATATATATGTTATTACATCTGTTATTCAAAATTAATGTGAGATTGTCTCAGGGATTGTTATGCTCCCCCCTCTTTTAAGTTAAAACACTTTATGTTTTCATTGGTCCAACATTAAGCTTCACCGTAAAAAAAAAAAAAAAAAAACATCACATTAATTTTCATCTCTAAAAATACATCTTAATAAAAAAATTTACATCTCTCATCTGACACACATAATATTTTTTATAATTTATTTATTACCTAAAAATACTATGTTACCCTCCTAAAGATAATAAAGTTGAGTTAATCTCCTGCTTGTTCACCTTTTTACGTGTCCCCAAATGTAGGGAATCAATTGTAGCTCAGCGTGTGACCAAGTAAAAATATCGAACTCAAGGGATTAGAGTTAAGCAAGATACAAACTAATTAACTGTCACCACTAATAATTAAGACATAAAAACTTTTTGTGAATTGGAATTATTAACTAATATTGCAGAAAATAAATACTAAATAAAATAAATAAATAGAAGCCACACTCAATCACAAATGTTTCAAGTGACAAGAACAAGATAGTTTTAGAAAAATCCAATTTATCATGTGAAATAAGACAAATAGACAAGTGAATCAAATCATGCAGAATTTTATAGGAATGATCACTTAAGCATGCTAAACCATCCATGGACAAGTGAAATTTAACAATTTTAAAGAATATAAATTCATAGGACCAAATTAATAAGATAATTCTCTATTCCCTTTAGGTACTAAAGAAATTAAATACCCACAACCCCTTATTCGCTTTCTAGACGATTCACATGCAAAATTTCATATAGGCTAGTGCAAAAGATCTATCTTGTATAGGTACTAAAGGAATTGGATTAGGGTTGATGGTCAAACAATCAAAGGCTATATATTGGTCAATCTCCTTCAATTGTTACGAAATAACAAATATAATCATGAAGCACATTCAAATTCAATCATACATCAATCAATGATAATATCATAAAAATTAAGAAACATGATTATATAAGTCTAAAATAAAATGTCAATAAGGAATAAATATTTTGTAAAAATTATCATCATAGATGTCCAAAATCTCAAATCAACATGTTAAACTTTCAAACCCTAAAATTATCAAAAGGAAACTAGCTCATGATATTACAAGTAACAATCATGGTAAAAGATGAAAACTTACCCATGAGTCCATAAATCAACAATAAGAAATTAAATAGGAAGAAAAACCCTTGTCTGGAATAATTCACCGTCTTTTCTTTCCGTCTTGATGATCCTCCTCCATTCTCCTTATCAAGTAGAAAACACCGTGACTGAGTGTGATAGTCTTTCCGTCTTGATGTTCCTCCTCCGTTCTCCTTATCAAGTAGAAAACCCTAGGGTGATGTTTGTTTTGGGATTTTGGGGAGTTTGAAAATCATGAATAGTAATGTTGCGTTTGTTTTGGGTTTTTAATAGGGTATGTTTTAACTTTATGTCAAATCAATGTGTAAGAATGTATTAATTTAGGTAAGAAAGTAGATGAGAGAGGAGAGATAAAGAGTGAAAATGTATTTATTGAGGAGAGAGAATGTATATATGTATATATATGGGTGATTTTTAAAATTTGAGTATGAAATTTCAATTCCAATTTCGGGATTTCAAACCTAAAAACAAACATCCCCTAAGTGATGTAGTGGTGGTAGATTATGCGGTTTCTCTACACTTTATGTGGTGATGAGAATGAAGTATATATAGGTGTGAGAATGAAATAAAAGATAAGGAGTAAAAGGATGTGGGCTTGAAAAATCAGAAAAAATATAATTATATAAGATATGGAGGGATATTAAATTAGGAAATAACTTGGTCACCGAGAAAATAGGAAATAGAGGGTAATTTTCGTGAATTTTCGGAATTCTCGCTGGCAGCTGCACGACCTCACAGTTTTGAGCATAACTTCTTCATCTGAATTACGATTGAGACGATTCTTATGCTCACGTGACCCTCTTTTCCTTGGCTTTATATCCGTATAAAGAACTCACAAAAGGTCTAACATTTGAAGGGCACGACTCGTACAAAAGTGGCACGAGTCGCGCTGGGTCGGAACAGCTTACGCGTATTCACCGTTTTGATCATAACTCCCTCATCTGACCTCCAATTGAGGTGTTTCTTGAGCCAAAATGACATTCTCTTCTGTGATTTTCCAACCATATATCACATGAAGAATTTGGACTTCCACAAAAATACAGAAAAATTATGCAAATTGGACATGCGTTTTTCAGCATTCTTTCACGATTTCACTATTCATTCCAACTTCGCACTTTTAATTTGTTTTTCATCTAAAAACATGAAATAACACCTCAAATGCACCAATATCTTAAATATATGAAAATTAACCATTTAATGCTAAAATACGAACATAAATCCCACAAAACAGTGCTAAATCGGACCCTAAAACATGTAGATTTTCACACTAGACAAACCCCCCAAACTTAAGATGTTGTTCGTCTCCGAACAATAAAATCGAACAAAGAAGAAAGATAGTGTGTAAAATCTAAGAGAAAACAAGGAACATGACAACTAGGCCATTCAAATTACAATTGTCATCAACTCCGGTCATGCACTCTCATTACATGCAATAATTTATTCATTGCATACAAGTTAAGACAATTACCACCAACTAAAATGCTCCATCAACTTATTCTCACGGGAAGTATATCACTCGCACTCAAGTGTAAAAGATGTACACTTATGAGGTATGATGTTTTTGCTCAAAGTCAATTCAAGTGCATGCGTAACCATAAGCTTGCCAAATATCTCAAACTCTCCACCACTAAAAGTATGATTCGACAATGGGATCAAAAAGGACTTTTATTTGGATGTAATATTGGATCTTTGGTTAAGGTAGGAAATATATGGATAAGTGACTCAAAACTCGGATCAATCAAGTCGCAATCCATCATGATCTTCATTCTTCTTTCTCACTTCAATTCAAGCACATCATCCTCCTCAACTCTTTAATTTTTCTCTTCCACGCAAAACATATATTTTTCCCCTTTTCTTTTTCTTTTTTTTTCTTCTTTTTTCCTCTCGGGGTACCAGTTTCAAGCACTACCCTAGGGTGTTTGTTTCATGAAGTACTAGATTTAAGCACTACTCCATGAGTTTTTCCTTTCTTTTGATCATTCCTTCATCGTCATTCTCAACCCACAAATCACCACTCTCTTCAATTAAGCTTTATTGGCTATCAAAAGAATGGATTTAAAAGGTTCAATGGGTCGACTAAGGATTTAATGAATTCAGGTAAAGTGTATGAGAAAATATGAGTTATAAATCAAAGATGACCTAATATCATCTCCCATCATCTAACATAACATGTAGTCTCAAGTAAGACAAGAGGCAAGTTCTAGAATACACACACAAGAATGATACTCACCAGAAAAGAGATATAATGTGTTTATGTACATGAATAATGCTCAAAATCTCATATGGGTGGGTTTTAACAAGTAATAGAGCACTCTTCATGGTAAACAATGTCTCACAAGTACACATAGAACTTCATATCACAATATAACTTAAGTACAATCCCTTCATCAATTTCAAAAGCATATGAATTTCTGGCAGAAAATAAATGAAATCACATTAAGCACATAACCAGATACTCAAACTATAACACTGATTGGTCGTGTATAGTTGGATGACCAATTAAAGAATTTATCGAACCACAGGAAATTTATGATTTATGGCCTTCAAGTTATAGTCTCGTATTAGTTAGGGACGACCGATAAGGGAGAGATAAAAAGCATGAAATGAAACTAATTACAATATTTTTGGAATTTTCAATGCAAAGGAAGTTTTCATGATTCTCTTCAAATGAATCAATCATGTAACACATCTAACTGCCTCCCAATTTAAGCTATCATAGTAAGAGCGATCATAAATTCCACCTAAACTCTCTATCGAGATGAAGAGGATGTAGGCCCTTACAAAAAATTCCAAAATAGCACATAGGATCGATACCATAGCGAACACCTCCCAATAGGTACTAATTACACGTACGAGTTCCCTAAAAGGTACTAAATCATATGTAATATTTCATTTCTAAGTACTATGAATTCACTAAGGTTGGGTTCCCCTCACTAGATTAATTGACCTCTCGATCTAACCTCTCTAGTGTCCACTTATGTAGTTCTAAACATAAGAGGTTGTCTCCAACTCTTCCCACATTAATCCGCATAACCCACATGATGAAATGATTCAATTAATTCCTAAAACACATAATTGAACTCTCGTTCTAACCACATGCACTAGATAATTAACCACACAAATTAAACATATAGATTAAGCAATTAAGCATCCATACAGGAAACTAATCAAAGCCGGGAACACAATTAAACAATATAACAAATTAATCCATAATTCAAGCATCACTTAAACATCCAAAACAAAGAAAATAAAAAGATAATAAGTAGGATTAGATTTCACCGAATGAAGTTTTTACATCCACCAAGCTCATCCTTTCTTTGGTGTCCCCACATTCTTGGAAAATAATTAAAATCCTAATCTAGAAAAACCTTTAAAACTACGGATCCCTCGCCCCGAAAGGGGGAGAGATCTCAACTATGGAGGTCTTACTTAAAAGCCCTCTTAACTAATGGAAGATGGTATTTATAGTAGTAAGGATGAGAAAATTTTGAGTGAGTTTCCAATGTGGGGTGGGTTTTTGTAGTGGTAGAGTGAGAAGAATTTGTGGTAAGTAATCAATGTGAGATAATTTAGCTCATGAGACAAAAAATGAGATTTATAACAAATTTTCCTTCGGCCCATTCTTGCTCGTTTCAACTCCAAATCGAGCTCTGTTTTATCCCACATCTTCCTCTTCACTTGTAGAATCCATTTTTATCAAAATCACCCATTTTTCTACAAAAATAAACAAAAATACATTTATCCAAATAATCAAGCAATTAATAGTATTTTTATTAAAATCATGCTAAATTATTGATTAAAACCACAAAAACCCACTTAAAATCTAGGTGAATTTCACACCGATCAAACACCTCAACTACTCAAGAATCAATACAATTTATCACATAAAAATTAAAATAAGAAAACGAAGGCACCTGATTTATCTCCTCCATATCTTGTAAGCTCCTCAAGTTATCCAACTCGGTCAGGCGTAGGCCTCAGATAAAACTCACTTCTCTTTCATCACCATTCACACACAATTCATCAATAAAATCATAAGAGAACTAAAAAAATTCAACCAAAAATTAACCACACCAAATCAAGGAAAAATAAACTAGACAAACACAAGACCCTTGGAAAGTCGCAAAAAAATTCGAAAGATCGAAATAAATTCCGAAAATTCTAAAAAAAATCAACCTCCAAGCATCACACACAAGTGAAGAAAACTTACCTCGGTGCTTCAAGACATTGGGATGCACGTCCACCCCTCAAACTTAGTTCAAACTATGTGAGAAACTAAGTGTGTAAAAAGTGAATACCATAAATAAAGAAACACCTAATAAAATTTCCTACACCAAACAAACACATAAAAGCAATAAAAAAAATCCTAATTAAAAGTGATAACAAATAATTTAGTGGTCTCCTATTTAAACAATATAATCCCTGGCAACGGCGCCATTTGTTTGTTCACCTTTTTGCGTGTCCCCAAGTGTAGAGGATCAATTGTAGCTCATCGTGTGACCAAGTAAAAATATCGAACCCAAGGGATTAGAGTTAAGCAAGATACACACTAAATAACTATCACCACTAATAATTAAGACATAAAAACCTTTTGTGAATTGGAATTATTAACTAATATTGCAGAAAATAAATACTAAATAAAATAAATAAATAGAAGCCACACTTAACACATGTGTTTCAAAAGTCAAGAATAAGATAGTTTTAGAAAAATCCAATTTATCATGTGAAATAAGACAAATGGACAAGTGAATCAAATCATGTAGAATTTTATATGAATGATCACTTAAGCATGTTAAACCAATGGACAAGTGAGATTTAATAATTTTAAAGAACATAAATTTTTAGGACCAAATTAATAAGATAATTCTCTATTCCCTTTAAGTACTAAGGAAATTAAATACCCACAACCCCTTATTCGATTTCTAGGCGATTCACATGCAAAATTCCATATAGGCTAGTGCAAGAGATCTATCCTGTATAGGTACTAAATGAATTGGATTAGGGCTTCCTTACCATATTTTTCTTTAACAATGGTCATGCATAGATAATAAGGTACATATATTGATGGTCAAACAATCAAAGACTATATATTGGTCAATCCCCTTCAATTGTCACGAAATAACAAATATAATCATGGAACACATTCAAATTCAATCATACATCAATCAATGATAATATCATAAAAATTAAGAAACATGATTATATAAGTCTAAAATAAAATGTCAATAAGAAATAAATATTTTGCAAAAATTATCATCATAGATGTCCAAAATCTCAAATCAACATGATAAACTTTCAAACCCTAAAACTATCAAGAGGAAACTAGCCCATGATGTTACAAGTAACAACCATGGTAAAAGATGAAAACTTACCCATGAGTCTATAAATCAACAATAAGAAATTAAATAAGGAAGAAAAACCCTTGTCTGGAATAATTCTCCGTCTTCTCTTTCCGTCTTGATGATCCTCCTCCGTTCTCCTTCTTAAATAGAAAATACTGTGACTGAGTGTGATAGGTGAAAGGAGGGTGAAGGGTAGAGATGGATGGCGGAAGGTGATGGGTTAGGGTTTAAAACCCTAGGTGACGTGATGGTAGTAGATTATACGGTTTTCCACACTTTATGTGGTGATGAGAATGAAGTATATATACGTGTGAGAATGGAATAAAAGATAAGGAGTAAAAGGATGTGGGCTTGAAAAATCACGAAAATATAATTATAGAAGATATGAAGTGATATTAAATTAGGAAATAACTTGGCCACCAAGAAAATAGGGAATAAAGGTAATTTTCGTGAATATTCGGAATTCTCGCTGGCAGCTGCGCGACCTCATGGTTTTGAGCATAACTTCTTCATTAGAATTCCGATTGAGGCGATTCTTGTGCTCACGCGATCCTCTCTTCCTTGGATTTCTATCCATATAAAGAACTCACAAAAATTCCAACATTTGAAGGGCACGAATCGTTCAGAAGTGGCACGAGTCGCGCTGGGTCGGAACAGCTTGCACGTCTTCACCGTTTTGATCATAACTCCCTCATCTGACTTCTAATTGAGGTGTTTCTTGAGCCAAAATGACCTTCTCTTCTGTAATTTTCTAATCATATATCACATGAGGAATTTGGACTTCCACAAAAATACAAAAAATTATGCAAATTGGACATGCATTTTTCAGCATTCTTTCACGATTTCACTCTTCATTCCAACTTTGCACTTTTAATCCATTTTCTATCTAAAAATACGAAATATCACCTCAAATGTACCAATATTTTAATTATATAAAAATTAACCATTTAATGCTAAAATACGAACATAAATCCCACAAAACGGTGCTAAATCGAACCCTAAAACATGTAGATTTTCACACTAAACATCTCCTGTAAACCGAATTTACACCTATGGTCCCCCTTTAATTTAAACGTTAGCAATATATAAAATATAATAGGATTGGAATGGAAAATCACAAAGTTTATACCATGAACCCGATTTATACAAGTATTTGTCAAATAAAATTTATCAAAATACAAATTTTCTTAAATTTTGTGCCTACCTTAACGGTACATAAAACGAAGAAGAATATATCTTAATTATATTAAATATACTAATCTTGAGTTTTTTATGCCACGTGTTGTCTTTAGAATAGGTTATCCTATGTGTCAAATTTATAGAAAGTTTGGATGCCTATGTGTCCATTTATATAAAGTCTAAGTGCTTATGTGTCAATAAATTTATGTGTCATCTTAATTTTAATTATAAAATAAAACTTGCATATTATAAGCTCCTATTTAATTAGTATACTTAATGGAGTTATTGGAATTAATACTCATTTAATTAGTAATCATATTATAAAAGAAAACTTGCATAATATAAGCTCCTATTTTAATTTTAATTTTATGTGTATTTATTGCGTTAATGGTGCAATTATCATAAATAATTGCGTTAATGGTGCAATTATTTTAGTTTATTGCAAATATGGAGGGGGAGAGTTGGTGACACTTTATTCTTATGTTCTCATGGGGCACAAGAGTTATTGCCTTTTTATATGCACTGTTATTTTTCTTTAATACATATTGGAATTAATATTTATTTTATTAGTACTCATATTATAAAAGAAAACTTGCATAATATAAGCTCCTATTTTAATTTTAATTTTATGTGTATTTATTGCGTTAATGTAAATAATTGCATTAATGGTGCAATTATTTTAGTTTATTGCAAATATTGAGGGGGAGAGTTGGGGTACACTTTATTCTTGTGTTCCCATGAGGGTATAGTGTGTCCTGGGGCACAGGAGGTATTATCTTTTCTTATGCACTGTTATTTTTCTTTTATTTCATTTTACCTTCCAAAATTTTGTCTTTCTATCTCTCATTCATCGGTTTATTTATTAATGAGTGAATAAATGTTTGATTTAATGAGTGAATAAATGTTTGATTTAATGCATCCAATAACTAAAATTTATTCCAGTGAAAATTTTGGTAATAATTAAGATCAATTAATTTAAAATGCATCTTCAATAATAAATACCTATTTTTTATATTAAATTTTCTTTACTACATGAAAAATACATATTACTTTGGTCAATTATTATAAAATTTATATTCAAAATCTATAATGTAATCCATACTTAAAATAAAAATTGTAAGATATAAAATAAACAAAATATAAATGTAAAACAAATATTTATTTCTCTATTCGAATATATAAATAAATTTTTTATTATTTAAATTATATTTATATTTCAAAATATTTAAAATTATATTAATTTAATTTAAATTAATGTATACACCCGTGCAATGCACGGGGCATAACACTGGTTTTGGTTTAAAAAACGAGTTTGCCAAAGATGAATCTACTGGATTAATTATTGGAAGCTAGAAAATCGATTTGTCAAAAGCCATCCATTAATTAATTACCTTTAAAATTTCTAAAAAAAGAAAGCAGCCTGAAATAGCATAAAGTTGATTTTATTTTAAAAAGAAATCAAAAAGAAGAAAAACATAAATTCCAAACCGCACATAATTTCATCCTCCATTTTCGTTCTTAGCCACTTTTTAATGTCCAAATGAATATTAGGAAAAGTTGTTTTCAAGTTATTTGTGCTCCCCATTTCATAAAGGAAAAGGGAGGTATGTATTCAAATGAATTGATCCTGTATATCTTCTTGCATTCTTCCTTCCTTTACATCTCCTTAAATGAAGAAGATTGCAAGAGCTAGTATTTTCATTGATCTTCTTCACATTTATGTTAATTATTTTGAATTAAGGGTTTGTATCTTTTCTATTCTCCTCATCTATATTTTATGCATTTATATATTCCTATGCTTACATTTTGCATTAAACATTCACATTAAATAATGCATGTTTGATCAATGTGTAGACATTATATCTCTCTCTCTCTCCCTCTTCTCTCTATATGTGATGCCACATTTGCAGGAGTCAATTAGTTTATGTTCAAAAGGAAGAATACATAAAAGCTTTGAGGGCAAATGTTATCCATATTATTTAACATATGCATCTTTTCCTATTATTGGAACCATTTTAAGTTTTTGCATTTTTGCTTGTGAATTTCATTTATCTTCATTATTATTTGGGACAACATAATCTTGACCTATCTTGTCGCTATACATCTTCTTCTATTTAGAAACTTAGTTATTAGGGGAGACTCATGTGAAATCGTAGAATTACTCTTTATAGATTAATAAATAAAATAAATCGTAGAATTAATAAAAATAGATAGTAATCTCTATACTTGTACAAATTAAATTGAAGGAACAAAGAAAAGAGAAGCATAGTCAAGTAGCTAGACACCACCATGCCCTCAATCGAAGGCACCTCCCTCTTCGTCGTCGGCTTCCTCCTCCTCCTCGTCGTCGTCCCATCTACCCATGCGGGGTTAAAGTCCACGACCATCCAAGTGGTTGTAACCAACAATCATACCACCTACCTCAGCATCCGCTGTTTCTCATTCAAAAAAGAAAACCCCAAGTTGGACGTGAAACACTTGCCAAGGAATGATAAGTACATATTTAATGTGACGACGAGTGCCATATATCCATCATCTACCATGTTCAACTGTTCCACCAACATGGGCACCTTCATCGCCTTCAGGTACGACTACCCGTGTGTAACGTACGATAAGGGTAAGGGTAAATGCGAATGGAACTTCGACGAAAATAATGCTTATAGATTGGAACCTAAGAATGATACTTGGGTTGCAGTCGACTATTCTCCCAACTATGAGTCTCTTGACCGAGGTGGTGTCATCGAAGGCTACTTTGCTAACTAGAAATCATGTATTCAAACATCATAGTATTTTAAATATGCATGCAGTTTCTAGCTAGCTTACGTGCTACTATGTAATTTAATTTGAGGATATATATATATATTAGTAGTGAGAAACTCATGTACATGTCACGTTATAAATGCTATATATGTGGTGTTAATTAATGTGTAGATTTTGATCATGTCCCAAAGCTTGAATATGTATCTAATCAACATGTTGATGCGGTTCAAATGTTCTGTTACATGTTGATATTTGAATTAATGATTTGTAGTACTATCAAGTAGACCCAAGTAAATTAATGTATAAATTTCGAGAGCATGCAAAAGTTCAGATTTCTCTCGAAGTGATGAAAATACATGAAAAATGATACTCAATTAATGAAAAATGATAGTGTTATTATATGAACAAATATTTATAACATAAATAAAAAGTGATATCATATTATAGCAAGAGTGATAATATTTTATGTCTTACATAAGAAATTATGTAAGATACTCTCAAGTAAAACTTTTCTTTTTCAAATTCAATTATAACTCAAAAGAGGTAGTTTTCACAATTTCTTCATGAAATAAAATCAGCTAGAATATTTTGTTATATCTTTGTGTATCATCTAATCTGTAATATGTAGAAGAGATTAAAGGAAAAAAAAAAGCTTATAATCTATTACCTTGAGTTGGAGTTTATGTATTTTTTTAAGATTTAAATTTGATTTCTCTTATTAATTGTCATTAATATCACAAATACAATAAAAAATGTAACGAAAATTCAATCTTAAAATATGCTCCATAATGCCTACTTGTAAGAAAATCTTTTGCGGTGATGCACTCCGTTACACAATAACGTCCAAATTTACTTTAATTTCAAATTTTCACTTATTTTTTATACGAATACCATTATTTAATTAATATTTTTTTATTATTTAAAAATACTATAATACCTTTTAAAATTAATAAAATAGATTAAAAAAATAATTTTTCATAAATAATGTGAAACAACAAATGTAAAATATTTTCCTACGTGGAGGGACATATATAGAGGGAGCAATTATTAGATCATTATTGGCAAAAGGGATTAATCTCTCTTAGTCAATTAATAAAAAAATCTCAAATGAAAAAACTCCAAAAAAAGTAATATATGTACTAACAATCGGGCCTAACTCAAAGAAGAAATGTCTACTCTTCTTTTATAAATAAATAAATAAATAAATAAATATCACAATCACTAACCTTGAAAAAGGATAAAGAAATTAACATCATTATTTAATTTAATAGAATAAAACATTACTATCACTGTTTCCTTATAAAACAAAACCTCGAAGCCACACACATATTTTAGCTTAAATCAGATAGTCAAGAATTAGGAAACTTACACCTGTCTTGCTTTCTTTTTCATTATTATAATATTAAATTAAATAAACAAAAAATATTTTTGTGAGATTTAAATATTTAATGTTGAAGTACATTTTTAAATAAAGTTTTTTTATGGGACCGATGTTTACGGCCATTAATAAAATGATTATAATATACTCCATATATTACGTATTTTGAAATTAAATAGAATAAAAGATGCTAAAAAAAGTAAATTAAATGAAAAGGAGAGAAAAAAATATTCATTTTAAAATTAAATGTAAATAACATATAATATTATTTATTAATTCCACATACGATGTGTGGATAAGAAAAGAGAGAGGGAGTAAATTAACGGAAGTTCTCAATTCCCATGTTCTGGGATTATAGACACTGCGCCATGCAGTTGTCAAAATATATAATACGCTGAAACAAGGGATGTGCATGCGTTACAGAAAACTGAAACATTCATGCGCGCGACAGAACGAAAAATGCAAGAGTGCATTTCCTCTCTAGTTTTCTCCCAGAAATCACATGCAAATCCAGTCTTCTCATTCTACAGATTAATACTATATCGTGAAACAATAATCTACAACCCCGTGTTGTAAGATTTGACCCGGAGATCACATTTTATACGTGAGTGCCAATCGGTTCACAGACGTTAGTACGTTTTCTTCCGCTGCAATGTATACTTACGGTGAGAGGTAAGTGAGATCCTCTCTATGCATGAATAGGATTTATGCGTTCATGTTCGTGAGTTTTTCAACATTGGTATCAGAGCCAATGGTTGGTACTCCGTTTGATTTTCTGGAATTTAGATATTTCATAAGTTTTAGTTTTTTGCTTTTTATCTTGCGTTGATTTTACTCATACATATTTTTTGATGGATTGGTATGATTGTTGATTTATGGAGTGTTGACTGATCATACGTATGAGTTAAAGGCAGAATTTTAAACTTTCAGTGAACATGTGATTTTTTACGTTGAAATTCATCGTTAATATTAAAGGGTGTGAATTTTTTGTCATTTTTCGTGAAAGCAATAGCATCTTTTGATTACATTACTGGATAGGTCTCGTTGAGAGGAGTCCGTCAGTATTTTTTGTGGAATTTTTGGCCCTCTAAAACTCAAGATATGATTTTTTAAATAATTTTCGTTCTTGGGGCTAAATTGCAAATGTTCAGAAACTTCAGGGGTGGTTTTTTGAAAATTTGAAACAGTTTAGGGACTTTTCTGTAATTATCATAACTGCTATTGAATTGGGTCGGGTCGGGTCAGTAGAGGTGGAGTCGGGTCGGACCAGGCGGGTCAGCCGGGACCCGTGGCCCACCGGAGGTCTGGTAACACTCGGTGGCGAGTGACTTTCACGCTCTGGCAAGCGGCGGCTCCAGCTACCACCCGTGAGAGACACGCGCCGAAACTGACGGCGCTGATAGTGGCACGTGTATTTCACGCACCGACAGAAACCTTCATCGACGGCGACGCGTGTAAGACACGCACCGGGAAGTAACCTCCCAGCCTCCAGCGCATGACGGCGCGTGAGCGCGCGTATCGACAGCGTGCGTGGAGTCGCGTGGCGGCGCGTGGAGGCGCGTGCAAGCATTTTCTAGGGACAATCCGATGTTTTCCGACATGTTTTCAGCATTTCGAGTCCTATGGTAATGTTTTCGAGAGCGTTTGACATCATCTTTAGTGTGTATGTGAGGATTTACTTCATTTTATGACATGTTTGTTGAATACGAACCCATGAGGTGGCTATTCAGTTGCAATTTTGGTTATAATGCACCTTATTATGTCATTTTATTCTAAAATCATGGTGTTAAGTGTTGTTATAATTGTTCAAAACTCATGTAGCCTATGAAAGTGAGACCAAAGTGAGTTGAATTGATTCACTTTGTGAATGTGCCTGTTGTATCTTGGGAAGTTGTTTTCATATGCATTAAATGGAGAGAAAATTCATGTGATATTGTTTGACTAACACTGGTATGTTTGTTTTTGGTTGCTCGTTTTCTCAGAGGAATGTCAGGACGGGGAACAATTTCAGAGGAAGACATTAGGACTAAAGAAGAAGTCCTCCATGAATTTTTGAATTATAAATGAAGCCTACACACAACATAAGGGACCACGCAATTGATTTGATTGAACTCTACAACCGACTGATGCCTTTAATTTATAGCAATACGATTCCACGTGATAAGTATTTCCAAGTTTCCAGTCCTGAGACCTGGGCGAATACTTTGCCTCCTTACCTACAAAAGGATTTTTAGGTTCAGTGGAAGACTTATAAAGTAAAACCTAATGGTCGTCAAATTATGCAAGATTTGGCCGATGCTTCTGAAGCAGAAGATAGGACATAGGCACTAAGATCAGTCTGCTTAAGGATGGGAAGAATTCGACGTTTTGATTCTTTGAGACTAAGTGGTCGAGAGAAGCTTAAGATAAAGAATCCTCACATAGATCCTCTAGGGCAAGCTATTTATAGTGTGGGGACTAAGAAATTTGATTATGAGCATCGATGGAAATCTAGTAATGATAAATTAGGGAGATTAATCTTTAATCTGTAGATTTCCTTAATTCATTTCCATTGTATTTCTAATTGGAAACTCAGGGAGTTCATTAGAATTTTATGTTCATAACTTGTCAGACTTGGTATTTTTGCTATAGTGAATGGTTGTTCAAGTTCAATTTATAACTGGTAGTTCAATATTATTGTTGATTACTTGAACAATGTGTTTTACGTTTTGAAGCAAAAATCTAATATGATGACATTTGATGAGATTGAAGATTAGTAGTCTCCGAGCTATTTTTCGAGATTAAATCTTGTGTTATTGATTGAGATGTCTCTATTTGGCAAAACGTAAAACTTAATAAAATATTATTAATATACTGAATCACTTTAATCTCTATCAAAGAAAATAACATCGAAATCGATTGTCGCTGAGTTGAACAAAGGTGAGATACTCAATGATGACAATTATGACACAAGGCGTCATAAAATTTGGTATGTATTGTATGAACAAGATACATTAAATGCTATAAATCAAGTGATGGCTTAACCAGACGAGAGAATTGGAAATCAAAGAAGGTGTGACCAAGAAGTGTACCAGGCATGGAAACGGAAAATTCCATTGCACGAGGTATTCTTGTAAGCTCAGTCTTCGATGCGATAATTCATGAAACTCACCACAGATGATATCTGGGTGTATCTGTGTCAGAAGTATGGTGGTACATCGGTTACAAGGCTTAGGCAGTTGATTATAAAGTTCGATACTTACAACAGGAAACCGAATCATAATATTAGACAACATCTCAGGGAGATGTCTAATATGATTATCGAACTTAATGACTGTCGGTCATATGCTCTCTGAGGAACAACAAATCCAAGCCCTAATCCGCTCTTTACCTGATCGTTAGTAACATCTCAAAGTCAACTTGACTCATAATGAAAGCATCAAAACTTTCAATTATACTGGTCGTCATGTTAAGCTAGAAAATGAGAGGCTCGGAGCCTCACAGCCTTCTTCTGAGACCTTCTATGCCAGTTCTACTTCTAAGGGAGCCTCAGGCTTCAAAAGGAAAAAGAATTGAAAGAAGGGAAAAAAGGGGATACGATCTGACGGTGGTGATGGTAAGCCTAAAAATAATCCAACTTAAACTGATGAACAGAAAAAGGAAAAGAAACGTGACAAATAGAATAAGAAGGATAAAAGCAAGATGCCATGTTACAATTGTAGTAAGCTTGGTTATTATGCTAGTGAATGCCCTGAGCCTAGGAGGGACAAGGTGGAATCATCTTATTCTGTTTTGTGTGAAATTAATGTCTCGAATACTGTCTTGCTGTCTGATTCTTATCCCTTGTGGATTATAGACTCAGAAGCAACGGACCATGTGACGAGAGACAGAGGAGTTTTATAATTTTTTTCTGTCGTGTTCTGAAAGGGACTAGGTGGATATATGTAGGAAACAATGCACGAGTCGAAGTCAAAAGACTTGGGACTTGCAGATTGGACCTTAATAATGGTCAGGGCCTTTATTCTACATGATGTTCTTTATGCTCCGTAGATCACGCGAAATCCAATTTCTATTTCGGTTCTACTTAATTTGTGTTATGATTTACTAAAAGCACTCTGGAATTGGCATTGATGATACTTGTTATACATCTGGACATATGACTGATGGCTTTATGGTTTTAAATTGTAATAGAATGACGTTTAGTTGTTATGATGATTATTCATATTCGCTAAATGCCCGTTCTTCTAGTAATGCAAATGTGAATGATATTTGGCATGCTAGATTAGGTCATACTGGGCAAGATATGATAAATAGACTTGTGAAAGAAGAATTGTTGAATTTTTCTTCTAAAGTCGAATGATCCAAATGCGAACATTATCTTGCTGGCAAAATGACTGGAAAACCTTTTAGTAAAGCCATTGTATCTTAATCTCTATTAGTAGTAATCCCTTCTGATATATATGGTTCTATAAATGTAAGAGCACGACATGGAGCTCACTATTTCATTACGTTCATTGATGATTATTCACGTTTAGGATATGTCTATTTGATATCTCATAAGTCTGAAGCATTGGATTATTTTAGACGATACTTGAGTTAAGTTGAAAATCAAAAGACAAGTCTATCAAAGTTCTAAGAACGATAAAGGACGTAAATATCTATCAGAACAATTCAAGGAATTTTGTAATTAAAATGGTATAATCCGACAATTAACTGTTCCTTATACAACTTAACAAAATGGTGTTGCTAGAAAAGAAATAGGACTTTGTTGGAGATGGTAAAATCCATGATAGCACAAGCTAAATTACCGATCTCTTTTTTGAAGAAGATGCGTTACTTACGGCAGCTTATGTGCTTAATCGTGTGTCTTCCAAGTCAGTTGCTTCGACTCCATATGAACTTTGGACGTGTAGAAAACCTGACTTGAGTAACCTTAGAGCTTGGGAATCAGCAGTTTTCGTACATGATTCATTGAGTCAGTATGGAAAGTTGGGTCCTAGAGGCAAACTAATGTATCTTCATAAGATATTTCGAATTCCAAGGGTTACATGTTCATAGGAGATCACGATGAGAGCTTAACTGAGACAGAATAACATAATGCTCATTTTTTTGGAAACTGAATTTCCTAGTATAAGGGGCATCAGGGATGCCGGACCTGTTTTCAAGATAGTAAAAAATCAATACCTACAAAATCCAAGTGGGAGTAATAAGCTGATGGTGTGGATCTTGATAGATATTTGTTGATTAAGAATTAGGGGATTCCCAATGAGAGCATTTTGTCTACAGAAGACCATCATCAGTTATCTCATCTCGAAAAGTTCTAGGAAACATGTGTCTAAAAGGCATTATGACATTGAAGGACATGCCTTCTTGGTTTCACCAGAAAATTGAGATGTTTCTCCTGCTGATGAGGAAGAGCCCAGAAACGTTAAAGAAGCTATAACTTGTCCGAAAAAGAAGAAATGGATGAAAGAAGAGATGGAGTCTATGAAGTCAAATCAAGTCTGGGGACTTGTAGATCTTTCGAAGGGACGAAAGGAAATTGAAAATAAATGGATTCTCAAAAATAAAAAAATGCTGATGGCTCAATAGAGAGGTAGAAAGGTCACTTGGTGGTAAAAGGTTATATTCAACAAGAGTATAGACTACGTAGAAACCTTTTCACCTATAGTGAGATTTGCCTTGATTCGTCTACTGTTGGCTATAGTAGCTAGTATGGATTTAGAATTACAACAAATGGATGTTAAGACCGCATTTCTCAATGGAGAATTAGAAGAAGAAATCTACATGCAACAGCCTATAGGATTTATTCTTCGAGGTCAAGAGGATAAAGTTTTTAGATTGAAGAAGTCGATCTAAGGACTCAAACAATCCTCTAGACAGTGGTATTTGAGTTTTCACACTACGATCATCTCATATAACTTTGTTATGATAAACAAAGACCACTGTGTTTACGTTAAACGGTTCAATGGTTGTTTTGTGATTCTATCCTTATATGTGGATGACATACTACTAGCTGGAAATAACAAAGAGTATCTTGAAACCATAAAAGGATGGTTGTCTTCAAATTTCGAAATGAAAGGTATGAGTGAAGCAGAGTACATACTTTGGTGTGAAGATCCATAGAGATCGTTCAAAGAAGTTATTGAGTTTGTCTCAAGAAACTTTTAGAACGGTGCAAGATGGACATCTGCAAACCTATAGATACTCCTATTGTGAAAGGTGAATCATTGAGTCAGTAAATATGTCCCAAGACTCAAGATGAAAAGAATGAAATGACCAGAGTACCATATGCTAATATAATTGACTGCAAATTATTTTCTCTGTTATCAGGGGAATAACAGTACACTGAATGGGTATACAGACACTAACTAGAGTGGCGATTTAGATAGACGAAAATCAACTCCTAGTTATGTCTTCTTGCTCAACAATGGAGCAATCTCATGGTGTAGCAAGAAATAGACTTGCATATCACTGTCCACTATAGAAGCCGAATTTGTGGCATGTGTGTCTGCAGTTCAAGAGGCTATTTGGTTGAGAAGATTCATGAAATATTTGGAGGTCTCAAACACTCCAGTGGGAGCTGTTTCAATTAATTGTGATAATCAGGCGGTTATTGCTTACACAAAAGACCCCAAATATCATGGAAAGACCTAACACATTGACATGAAGTTCAACTTTGTTAGAGATATTGTAGACAAAAAGAAAGTGATTCTTAGTTATATTTCTACTCGTTTGAGTTTGCGAAGGATTTAAAACGATGTATTGAATATGTTTGTGTATGTTAATGAAATAGTTAATGACTTAACTATACATATATATTTTATATATGATTGGCTCCCTCATACGAGCAATCGCCTCTGGCTCAATGGGAGCGCAGAGATGAGATTACAATAGTTAATGTAATCAGGATAGATTTCGCCACGAATCTAATCCAACTTGTTGTAAAGCTAAATCGACGGAGATCCTCTATATTGGAGGGAGGATATCCAGGTTAAGTGTATGAGACACACTTGAATTTTGATTTACACGATGTTTAAATTAAATGAAATAAAACATACACTTTCTTGGAAGGAAGTTAAAGACATTGTGACATGTGTTTTAGGAAAACGACATGTGCTAAGTTGACCCAACAGGATTGAGAAAATTATCCCTATTTTCTCAAAAGTATGAGTCCTTATCTATTGGTTACCCTTATGACTTTCTACTATATTCTAAGTCTTCACTTTGGTGTTGCTACTTTAGCATGTTACCAAAAGAGCTATGGTTAATAACGGCGATGCGGTGCATGTCTAAGAAAGCAGCTACAGTGGGAGACTGTAGATACTTAGTGAGATGAGAAGAACGTCTTAATTTAACATATACTATTGTGATTCATTGACTAGTCAATCAAGCAGGGTCTTGATTATGAATACATAATTATTTTGCAAAAAGGTTGAATATGCTCAGACAAATTCAGGGATTGAAAAGAGATATGTCAACTTATGTTAAATGTTCAATAGTTCTGGGGTATAGCGAGCTTGTTGAGTTTCATTGATAAACTGGTTGAGTTGCTATATATCTCTAACAAGTGTATAGCGATTAAAACTCATATCTCGTGGGTCACACGATGTATTAATCTGTGTGAGAATATGATTCATGAAGAAATTGAGTCGGGCGACTTTTGACTTCATATGTGAGTGGAAGATGTAAATAATATATAATATTATTTATTAATTCCACATATGATGTGTGGATAAAAAAAGAGAGAGGGAGTTAATTAACGGAAGTTCTCAACTCCCATGTTCTGGGATTATAGACACTGCGCCATGCAGTTGTCAAAATATATAATACGTTGAAACAAGCAATGCGCATGCGTTACAGAATGCTGAAATATTCATGCGCGCGACAGAACGAAAAACGCAAGAGTGCGTTTCCTCTCTAGTTTTCTCCCAAAAATCACATGCAAATCCAGTCTTCTCATTTTACAGATTAATACTATATCATGAAAAAATAATCTACAATCCCGTGTTGTAAGATTTGACCCAAAGATCACAGTTTATACGTGAGTGCCAATCAGTTCACAGACGTTCGTATGTTTTCTTCCGCTGCAACATATACTTACGGTGAGAGGTAAGTGAGATCCTCTCTATGCATGAATAGGATTTATGCGTTCATGTTCGCGAGTTTTCCAACATTAAATAAACACAAGAGAGAAAAAAAAAATAACTTAAAGAAAAAAATGAGGGAGGATGAAAATAAATAAACTATTTAAGAAATAGAAGGATAGAGGTATAAACTATAAATAAAAGAAATTAACAATAACCTAAAGAAAAAAAGGAGGGAGGATGAAAATAAATAAACTATAGAGAAACAGTTTGTGAGATGTATTGAAGTATAATTATAGTACATGTAAATATATTGGTTGTTAAAAAATATTTTTTTTAAAAATATGATTCTATGGTATTATAATATGATTTAGTACAAACACACCTTAACTATTAATAAAATAAGTACATAGTATACATTATTTATATAATAAACCAACTTTAACAATAAGTCGACCTGTCTATCTTTAATACTCTACAATTGCTATTATTATTATTATTCCAGCTTCTTTATGAATTGAGTCTTTACATTGGTTGTAAGTATGAGTAAGAAATACTTTATCGGTATTTATTTTTTTTTTATAATTTTGAGCTATTAATTCAAATGTATCCAATTATTTTTTAATAAATGAGCCCACATGACCTAACATTACCACTTCCCCTAATATAACTATCTACTACACATATATAATAATAATACTTATTAATTCACGCGTAAAAAGTAAATGAATACCTTTGCCAGGAGAAGTATTATTATTTAATTAATTTTATTAACTTCTAAAGATGATGTAATTTATTTAATAATGAACAGAAAATAATAAAGTAAAATAAATTATATGATGTGAGAGTGTTGCTTTTAAAAATAAATCTAATGAGATTATTTATTTTAATATTTTTTACTAATATCTTCTGATGCAAATAGTATTATGTTATGATATAAAAAGGAAAAAAAAGGTGTGAATAGCGGATTGAAACATCATGTTTATATTTGGGTTTTTAACAAGAAAACATACAAAATAAACAGTAATGTGAACCGAATTCGCATTCTATACATTTTAATTATGTCCTATTATAGTATTTAGGGTTTTATTATTCATAAATATGATTCATTTTATAACTTTTAAATGAGTTTATGTAGAATGAGATAGCAATTTCAATTTCAATTTCAAATACTCCCTCTAGTCTTATATTACTTGCGGATGCATGGGCCGAGTTACGATTATTTCTTTTTCTGCTTTTTTTATAAAGCTTGCCGATTTTTATTGATAAATTATATTTCTAAAGAATGAACTTGGAGCAAAATATCTATTCAACGATGAATTTAGTATACTAGAGACATAGACATATTATTTTAGGTCGGTGGAAAAAAAAAATCCTTTTCCTTAGGATCACCAATTCATGAGAAGATACTGAACTTTTATATTTGAAAAAGTTTTTAGACAATTGTTAAAAGAAATTTATTTCTTAACTAGTTTTATTAACTCTTGGTGGGAGTTTTGTTATTTTAAATAATAAATAAATTATAAAAAAGTTATATGTGTTAGTCAAAAGTGATTATAGTAATTAAAATATATTTTTAAAATTGAAGATTCATGTGATAATATTTTTTTTTTAAAATAGTGAAGTTTATTGTAGAACAGACACATATGTAGATTAATGTGATAGTATTTTTTTTAGGCTAATACTATTGTGCACCTAGGTGCATCCCAACATACGGTGCACTTACTTCAGAAATGTATACAATTATGAACAAAAGCATATACATTTATGAAAAAAAATGTATACAATTTGCTAGTAAATTTTTTGTTAGTTTTTTAATGAAAAATTGAGTGTAAAAAGCCATACCATTATTAAAAAACATATACTGTATACACTATTGAATAAAAAGTTATACACATATGGATGCTAATTTTTTTTAATGAAAAACTGAATGTGAAAAAAATATACAATTATTAAGAAACATGTACTCCAATACTCCATCCCACGTTGACGTTTGGTTTTTACACGGAAATTAAGAGATATAATATTTTAATATGTAGTGAGGTGATAGAAATAATATTTAATGTAAAGTGGGTAGTTGTATTAGTGTTGTGTGTGAGTCCTACATGAAATAATTAATTGCCTTGTGTGGGCCCAATTTGATAAAAAAATAAATATAAACCTTGGGACAATTCAAAATGAAAAGTGTAAACTTTAACGCGGGACAGACAGAATATAGAATAAAAAGTTATATATGTATGGGTGCACCCTTGCAACCAGGTGTACCGGATATCAACTCTTTTTTTTATACTCCCTCCGTCCCACAACAAGGAGTGCATTTTACTATTTTCGTCCGTCCCAATACAAGAAGTGCATTTTGTTTTTTTAGTAAATGAGACTCACACAAAACAATTAATATATCTTCATGTGACCCAATACCATATTAATACACCTACCCACTATATATTAAAATATTATTTCTTCCACCTCAACTACTAATTAAATACTATATATTAAAATATTATTTCTCTCACCTCAATTACTCTCAACTACTAATTAAATATTATATCGTTTAATCTACGTGAAAAAAAGAAATGCACCAATACTAGGACGGAGGGAATATATAGATTTAGAGATGTTTGATTGAAGGTTACGGAGTTAAGGAAAGAGAATGGGAATGTAAAAGTATGTTTGGTTTGATACTTTAATAGTGCAACAGTGATCTTCATTTTCAAAAACTGAGGAATCCCTTATTCCCCACTAATTTGTATGCTATGGGTTTCATTCCCAACACATAAAAGCCCAAACCACGTATATTAATATATTTTTATGTAATAAAATTCTATTAAAATTAAAAATTATTATAATAATAATTTTTTATTATTAATAACAAATTTATAATAAAATAAAAAATTAATAATAAAAAATATGAATCCATTCCTTAAAATTTAAACATACCAAATATCATCAATAGTTATGATACTCATTCCTTATTATCAACAAAACAATATACAAATAAAAGGCAAATCCATTACCATTCTTCACCACTATTACTATAATTCTCGTTTCGATTTCTTCCCACGAATCAAATGCCCCTTATAGTAAAGTTTATTGTGGAAAATGGCTGGTAATCACGTTTGCTTGCACCTTTGTGCAGTGTAGTACGTGTTAATCAAATAACTTTACTGCACTTGCCCGAAAACTGCTGAAATTAATAACACAAACGTTCACTGTTAGAGAGACAGACTCTTCTACGTGCAAGGTCATTATGGTTAAGAGAGAGAGAGAGAAAGTGCAGACTAGGAAAGTGGGCCCTGTATGCAACAGTGACACTGTGAGGGAGAGAGATTGAAGAAAAAGAGGTTTCATCAGTTTCCCAAAAAAAAAAAAAAAAACCCTAGCTTTCTGCATTGATAATTCCGGTTAGTAGTTACCTTGGAGCTCCTCTTTTAGGTTCGCAAGTATGTGCCTTTAGATCTGGAGAAGTCCAAATTCTCTCTGATTTTTGTGGGTTTTGAATGGTGGACTGGAGGGTTTCTGATAAAGAGAAAACAGTGAGTTGGGAGGTGGTCTTAGATTAGATTACAAATCCCATTTTGTTTCCTAGTTGAAGTATTGACTCTATTGTTTGAGGGCTTCTCTCACTATCTAGGGGTAGTGAAAGAGAAGAACTTTTGTTCTTGTTTTTATGTAGCAGTTTGACTCAATTGTATGCTCAATGTATGATTGGTTGAATTCGAATTGAAATTTTCCATCATTTAGGTTTGTTCTTGTATATTTAACGCTGCTGGAGAATGTTCTGTGTTGATGCTTCGATTAAGAAAGGTTTCAGTGCTTGATATTAGAATTATTAGAACTGAAGAGGAGGTTTAGGTTTGCTTCTGTCCTTTTTTTGTTTAAGTTTATTTAGGTTATCAGGGGCGATTTGCGCTGGATTGGTTGGGGGTACCGGGAGGCGTCACTATGTCGTCTTTGAGTCGAGAGTTAGTCTTTTTAATTCTGCAGTTCTTGGATGAGGAGAAATTCAAGGAGACTGTCCATAAGTAAGTAGCTCTTTTGGTTTGCCTTACATTTGTATCTGTTTAATTCTTGTAACTCATGTGTGATTGTTTTTTTTTTTCCTTCTTTTAATTGCATTTGTTGAGTTACATTGATGAATCTTGGTGTATAATCTTGAAAGTGTATCTAGCTATCTGCAATGTTTCTTTAGGGTGTTTGTGTTTGAAATTTTAACAGAAGGAAGAACATCTACTTTCTTCTCTCATCTCAGTTCTTTCTTATCTCAGTGGCATAGAAGCACCGATTTATATCACTTTTGTATGCGTAGCTAGCTTCTTGCTGCTAAGTATAAAATTTAAAAGCTACTGTTGATTGGACAAATAACTGTTATTTTACTTATGGCTTGACACTAAACATATCTGTTTTGAATTATATCATGCATAAATGACATAGGTTGGAGCAAGAATCTGGCTTTTTCTTTAATATGGAGTACTTCGAGGATCAAGTCCAAGCTGGTGAATGGGCGGAAGTTGAACGTTATTTGAGTGGATTTACTAAAGTCGAGGACAACCGCTATTCTATGAAGATTTTCTTTGAGATTAGAAAGCAGAAATATCTTGAAGCTCTTGATAGGTATGATGTATTTCCTATGATCATAAAAGTTAAAGTTTGAAATTTGTTTATGCAAATTTTCAACTGGTACTCCTGTCTAATTACTTGCAGGCAAGATCGAGCAAAGGCTGTTGATATCCTTGTTAAAGATCTAAAGGCGTTTGCCTCTTTTAATGAAGATCTTTTTAAAGAGATCACCCAGCTGTTAACTCTTGACAATTTTAGGTAATGTTGAGTATGATAATAATTATACAGTTTTCAGCATCCACTTTTTAATTGTTTTGAGAAATACATTTATAGGCAGAATGAGCAGCTCTCTAAATATGGGGACACTAAGTCAGCACGAAACATTATGTTGATTGAACTTAAAAAGCTTATAGAGGCAAATCCATTGTTCCGTGACAAACTCACTTTTCCTGCTTTTAAGGCTTCAAGATTAAGAACGCTCATCAACCAAAGGTATTACTGCAACCTACTGACAACATACGTAATATGAATTGTCTGTGGTAACTTTGACCCTGTTCAGGTGTTTTTATTCATCTTTTATTTTCAAATAAAATCTATTTCTGCCTAATTCTCAAGTGGATCCTTTACAATGTTTAATGCTTTGAATTGTTCACATCTATGGTGGTTTTGCAGTCTTAACTGGCAGCATCAGCTATGCAAGAATCCACGGTCAAATCCTGATATAAAAACACTCTTTATTGATCACACTTGTTCTTCGAATAATGGAACACGCCCTACACCTCCTATCAATGCCCCTCTTGCTGGATCTGTTCCTAAACCTGGTGTTTTTCCTCTCGGAGGCCGTGGTGTAAGTTAAATTGTTGCTTTTGGCTGCAGACTAAGATGCATTCTTCGCTTCTTACATTTTATTTTATCTTGCAGCCTTTCCAGCCTGTTGTTTCTCCTCCTCCAAATGCTATTGCTGGTTGGATGTCAACAGCTAATCCATCTATACCTCATGGTGCTGTTGCTGCTGCTCCGCATGGCCTTGTTCAGGCACCTAGCTCTGGTCAGATTTTCAAAATATTAGATTCACCTATTTGCAATTCCCTGTGGCATGTAAAGTGGCTAATTTTGTGATGTACATGATTTTGATTGCGATACCAGCTGCCTTTTTGAAACATCCTAGGACTCCTCCAGGGGGCCATGGTATGGATTATCAGAGTGCTGATTCTGAACATTTGATGAAACGGCTACGTACTGGACAACCTGATGAGGTGTGGGCAGTTACATCTGATTCCATCAGTACTGAATTTGAATGGTGCCACCTTATTTTGACTTTTTTGGTATTGTCTAGGTGTCATTTTCTGGTTCTACTCATCCGCCTAATATCTACTCACCAGATGACCTTCCAAAGACTGTTGTTCGGAATCTTAGTCAAGGATCTAATGTTATGAGCATGGACTTCCATCCTCAACTGCAGACTGTTCTTTTAGGTTGATTCATAACCCTTTTGTACTACTTATCCTTATGTTTGGTTTCATTTTTTTCTTTTTTTTAGATGACTTTTAATCTTTGGTACTGTTATTGAGTTCTGTAGGACAAACTGTAGAACTGAAATGGCCATTTTTAGAACATGAAATTATTGTCGTAGGATATGTGACTGACTATGGCTGACTGTCATCTTACATGTAGTTGGAACAAACGTTGGTGATATCAGCATTTGGGAAGTTGGCTCACGAGAAAGGTTAGCCCTCAAAACCTTCAAGGTTTGGGACATATCAGCTTGCTCAATGCCATTTCAAGTGAGTATTCATTGTGTCTTGCTACATCTGTGTAGCGTATGCCTTTCAACTCTTTTTCTCTCTCTTGGATTTAGTATTTATTTTTCAAGTTCCTTATTAAGAGATTATTTAGATATCTTGCCTTGCTGCTCTTTTAGACAACTTTGGTAAAAGATGCGACTATATCCGTCAACAGATGTGTATGGGGCCCTGATGGATCTATACTTGGTATGCAATACTGTTATGTAATCAGCTTGTATTTAAATTTAAACTTCTGAACAAATCTTGTTTGTCAGTTGGTCATAATTTATATCATTAATCTTTAAGGTGTCGCATTTTCCAAGCACATAGTCCAGATATATACCTACAATCCATCAGGAGAGTTAAGACAACACTTAGAGGTGAGGATTCGTTTGAATTCTCGTCCCCCCTCTCTCTCTTTATATATATACACACACATACACACACATATATCTAAAAGGGATTTTTGGGGTTGCAAGTACTGATAATTTTCCAAATTGTAGATTGATGCTCATATAGGTGGTGTAAATGATATTGCTTTTGCTCATCCCAATAAGCAGCTCTGTATAGTTACTTGTGGGGATGATAAGACAATTAAGGTAGCAACTGTTTGAACTAGTAATGTTCTTATTATAGAAAACCATTTGAATTACTGCATTTCTGGTTTTTCTTATTTAATATTTCTTCAAGGTATGGGATGCAGTTTCTGGACGCAGACTGTATATTTTTGAAGGTCATGAAGCTCCTGTTTACTCTGTCTGCCCTCACTATAAAGAAAATATTCAGGTTGGTTATCTATTGACTGATTTATGTCTTCTTTTATATACTAATGTATTACATATGTCTAATTATATTTATAATATTGATAGGGGGCTATCTGATTTTAGTCTGTATGCAGTTTATTTTCTCTACGGCCATTGACGGGAAAATAAAAGCATGGCTTTATGATTCCTTGGGATCAAGAGTAGATTATGATGCCCCTGGACTTTGGTGCACAACAATGGCATATAGTGCAGATGGAACCAGGTACTTCAAACTCTTTTGCTTGTTTATCTATCCATCTCTTATTATATCCAGGAAAGTTTTATGACATGCAGTTAGGATAGATTTTATACATATAGTTGTATAGGGATCAAAAGTGCTCAAAGTTGAACTCATGAAACAACATGAAAACTATGATTTGATCAAATAAAGAAGCTCCTCAGGATCCTGCCGAAATCGGTATGAACTGCAATTTAGAATTTATTAGTGCAGTGAAATGTGGTCAGTAAAAGATATCTAATGGACAAATAACACGTGGACCTCTAATTATAATGCTTGTTTTCTATTTTTGTTGTAAAATTGCTCTAGTGAATTTTAATCTAGGCAAAACAGAAGTAGTTCAAGGAATAGGGCACTTAAAAAATGTCTGCACGTGTATGGTTTATGCTTAAAGTTCACAAGTGGTTGAGTTTTGTCATCAAATTGACTTTCATGGAAGTTATTTAGCATTTCACTTTTAAGTCAAGGTTAGCTTATGTTCGAAAACTTGCAATCTGCTATAATCACATGGTTGCGTTTAAAATGTATGCTGGTGTGTTAATTGTTAATATCCAGCCTAATGAAGAAGGTCTTAGGATATCTATTATCTGTCTACTTCTGAGGTGAATATCTTTTGTTTATATGTCTAAGGGAATCCTTTTATGTATTTTTAGCCCATAGAGGTTAACATGGTGTGCTCTATTCTTAGGCTATGTTTATATTGAGCTTATTAATCCAAATTTTACTTTGTAATCCAAAAGCCTGTTTGTTTTGATCGGATTAAATCCGAATTTCAAATCCTTTAAATTCTATATCATACCTATAATACCTACTCATTTTTAATATATATTTTAAATTAATCTTACATTATCACTCGTACTTTTTATCTTCTCTCTTACTGTTCAATCATTCAATCCTTACCAAACAGCATAATATCATAACATCATCAGCTTTTAAAAATTTAACCCCACCACTACCCTACAAACCAAACATACTTTAAACCCCTATCAAGTATCAACTTTTTACATTCACATATTTCAAAAACAGTCAAAAGTCAAGCTAAGCTCAATCCAAACATACCCATAATGCTGGTTAACTAGTGAAAAATGTGGTGGAGGGACTCTAGTCTTCATGTTCTTTTGATTCCCGAGTTTGCCAGATATATTGCCTTTTCATTTTCTGCTCCACCCTCTTTGGCCATCTATATTTTTTTTTTGATTTGCCTCCTCTTCTTCAGGTAAAATCTTAAGATTGATTTGTTAAATATTTGTTTATACATGCTTTCAGGCTCTTCTCTTGTGGAACCAGCAAAGATGGCGAATCTCACTTGGTTGAGTGGAATGAGAGTGAAGGAGCCATCAAGAGGACATATTCTGGTTTTCGGAAGCGTTCTTTGGGTGTTGTGCAGTTCGACACCACAAGGAACCATTTCTTAGCAGCTGGTGATGAGTTTCAGATAAAATTCTGGGATGTCGATAATACTAACATGCTTACATATACGGACGGAGATGGTGGACTGCCTGTTAGTATCTTAAGCATTTTTTGCCCTACAGATGTTGTGATTTAACTAGAAACCCTTAAGTTGGTCTATATCACACTTGCAGGCAAGCCCTAGATTGAGATTCAACAAGGAAGGCTCTTTGCTGGCTGTTACAACTAGTGACAACGGAATTAAGATCTTGGCTAATACTGATGGGCAGCGTATGTTGAGGATGCTAGAGAACAGAGCATTTGATGGGGCCCGTGGTCTTTCTGAAGCAGCCAAAGCAAATTTCGTTCCATTTTCTTGTTTGTTTTTCCTTCATATGCTTTATTTATTTTGATATTTATTTATCCTGTGCAACTTTTGTCACAGCCTGCTATTGGTGGTGCACTAGGTCCTGTTGCTAATGTTTCTGCTTCAATATCCCCATCACTTGAGCGTAATGATCGAATTCATCAGCCTATGTCCCTTCTGGTAGTGCTTTTGTAATTCGCTCGATTTACTTATATTAATTTAGGAATTTGTTGCTTCTGTCCATCCATATTTTTTGATAGTTTAAATTGTCCTATTTTTTAATCTGAACTGAATTACAGGCAAACATGGAAAGCAGCAGGGTAGCTGATGTAAAACCAAGGATTCTTGATACCACTGAAAAAATTAAAACCTGGAAGTTTCCTGACATATCTGATCCATCTCAACTCAAGACACTGAAATTGCCTGATACTCTGACACCTAGCAAAGTATGTTGTGTGATCCTTCTGTCATTGAAAAAGTATTTGCTTGAATTTAGAAAAGTTTTAGATTTTTTTTAAATGACAGTTGCTTGTCTTGGTTATTGAACTAAAAGTTCAATTTCCTTGTCTTTATTTGCACCTTCCAGAGCCTGGCAGCTTGTTATTCTCATTGCCTGCCATGGGTCATTTTAGCCCTTCTATTCTTGTTTCCTTTAAAAATGTAGTATTTGTTTTGTGTAAACTGCTGTAATGTATTGCAGGTTGTGCGGTTGTTGTACACTAATTCAGGCCTAGCTGTGCTAGCACTGGCTTCAAATGCTGTTCATAAGCTGTGGAAGTGGCAACGCAATGAACGCAATCCATCTGGAAAGGTTGGCTGATATTTTTTCTACATCATTAATTCATTTGTCCTATCACTTATGTATGCTAAAATGATTGGTTGTGCACTTTCAGTCTTCTGCCTCTAGTGTGCCACAGTTGTGGCAGTCTACTAATGGGACTCTCATGTCCAATGACGTGAGCGATGCTAAACCAGCTGAGGACTCCGTTGCATGCTTTGCATTGTCTAAAAATGATTCTTATGTCATGTCTGCATCAGGGGGGAAAGTTTCCTTGTTCAACATGATGACCTTTAAGGTGTGTTGCGCACATGTTTACTTGAGAGATTCTGAGAACTGTTATAATTCTTGGAATGTTATATCAGACAGACTATAGTTTGATGACATATTTTAATATGCTCTGCAAGAAAACTGATTAAAATTTGTCAAATCCTGCTCAGGTTATGACAACTTTTATGCCGCCGCCTCCTGCTGCAACGTATCTTGCATTTCATCCTCAGGATAATAATATTGTTGCTATTGGAATGGAAGACTGTACGATACAGATTTACAATGTCAGGGTTGATGAGGTAAATCCTTCATTGAGATTATCTATTCCATTCAGAATAAACTATGTAGCTGCATTTTGTATTTTCAGTTGCTCATTATATGGTGATAAAAGGTTTGTTCCTAACGTTGATTTTGAGTTAACCTTTTGCCTATTAGTATATCTCCTTTGTGAATATAAGGTATTTGGCTAAGCTTATTTTTCTGTCAAAAAAGGTCTGAATGCTTATGAGATTTTCAAGAGTTATTTGTAAAAACTTGAAGTTGGGAGTCCTTAGAAAATTTAACAGAGTTATAATTATGCTTAAAGATCCTAACTGATATTTAAACTATTTGTAATGTCCAATAGCTTAACTTATTCAATCAATTGAAAAATCTCTAGTGGGTAAGTGACTAAGTGTACATTTTGACGACCAAAAAAAATCAAATATACTTAAAAAAAAAAGATATTCATGTTAATAAGCTCAGTTTTTACCATCCAGAAAGAAGCATGATATGAGTTATAACTCTAAGTATACTTTTGATACTCATATTAATCGTGTTTAAGCATGTGAGTTTCTTGTTCTAATATTTATTATCTAAACACCCAGAACATCTTATTAGACCTTAGAAATATGCTTAACCAACCACCTCAATAATATTCTGGCAAAATAATCAAGTTGAACTGTATCTTTCTAATAGTTGCATGGAAAATAACCAGAAGTCTTTTATCACTAAGTAAAAATAGTTATTTCCATCTTTATAAAGCAGAAATTTCAAGAATGCCTATTTTAATAGTTTGGTAGGCTACATGGGATAAGTGGGTGCAAGTAAAAGTGAGATAAGTAGTGAATATACTAGTGAGATAAATTTAATAATATCCGTGTTTGATAGGTTATATTGAAAAACATATAATTATAATATTCTTTTGGCAGGAGAGATTTCAAAATATAAGCATAAAAAATTACTCCCTCCGTCCCGCCCAAAGGTGGCCATTTACTTTTTGTGTGTATTAATGAGTATTATTATTTTATGTGTAGTGGGTAATTGTATTAATAGCGAGTGGTGGGCCACATGTGGGGCCTTTTTATTAAAAGTGGGAGGGGACATTTGGATGAGACGCCCAATATAGTAAAATGGGGACCTTTCGGTGGGACGGAGGGAGTACTAATTTTCCCTATCCCTTCAATATTCCTTAAACCTTCAAGATTCAAAATGCAGAAATCTGGAAATAAAATAATGCAGAAAATTTAATCAAATTGCAGAATAGGAAGGTAAATCTTGCATGAATATTTTCTGGAAATTTATGGAAACTGTCTTGTTTCATACAAGATTTCCATGTACAAACAATCGGTTATTAAAATTAAAAAATAAAACCTTGATTTTTCAACATGATATCAAACATTCAAAAAAAGTAGGGAAACTACAGTGGAAGACGTGGTTTAGTGGGAGTGGAGGTGGTGAAATTCGGGATTTAGAAATAGAGGGGAGTAAATGAGAGGAGATGTCCATTGTTCTAGTTTTGATGGTGGCATGAGATGATGGCGGCAGCAGTGGAGGGAGACGGAATAAAAAAAAAAAAAGGTGGCACCAGCAGTAGTAGGAACTGTAGGATGAAAGAGATTGAAGGGAGAGAAACGTTGAGAAGAAAAGATGCTGAAGGGTAACTTAATGGTGACGGCAGCACTACTGGAATGTGGGTGGCAGTGGCAGAGGGTGAAGGAGGGAAGAAAAGTATTGTTCTGGTCTAAAGGAATCAGATGTGGGGGAATTTTTTATTTTTGCCATATTTTATCCGAGGAAGTGTTCAATTTAGATTAGTGGATATGGGGGTGTGGGTTTTCTTATTAAGTATTTTTTATATTTTTGCTGCAAAACACTATCCTTTTTCATCGAATGAGATACATGAAGATCAACACGCTTACTCGAATTTATTACATAATTCACCTAGCTTATCTGTGATTAATCAAGTCTGTCAATGCTGTTGGACTACCTGAATATATTTCTATATTTTCTAATTGAGGTGAATTTAGTGGCTAATTTTTTTATTAATGTATATGGTGAAACTGAAACCACTGTCCTTGCATTAGGTTAAAACCAAACTCAAGGGCCATCAAAAACGAATCTCAGGGCTTGCATTTTCACAGAGTTTGAACATATTGGTGTCAGCTGGAGCTGATGCTCAGGCAAGTACTTTCAAGGATTGAGCTGGTTTTACTGTGTCTATTGTTTCTGTTAAGCGTCATAATTGGATAGTTAACCTGCATAATCTTGGTACCAACATGGTTACTTCTCTATCTTGTTTGCAGCTGTGTATGTGGAGCATTGATGGCTGGGAAAAGAAGAAATCACGATCCATACAGGCACCCCCTGGACAACCAACTCCCATCGCTGGAGAAACTAGAGTTCAGTTCCACAACAATCAATCTCATCTTCTGGTTGTTCACGAAAGTCAAATAGCGATTTATGATGTTCATCTTGAATGTATACGCTCGGTGAGTGTATTGTATTTGTATATAGCTATTTTCTTCCCTATTTTTTATGAAATATTACTTTCCTATCATACATCAAGTTGCTGTTATTCATGATAAATCTGCAGCGCTAATTCCTTAGCTTTTTAGGAAAAAATGGCAATTAACAGAACCATTTTCACAAGATCTACATTGGAATACATACTTATTCAAGGATTTTATTTCGACCCTTCTTTTTCTACCATTGAAAAGTACACAGTATGGAAGTTCAGACCCCATATGTGTGTGCCTGCATGTGGGTCTGTGAAACCTAGCCATCAGGACCTTAAAATCAAAGTTACTTATATTGCATGATGTATTCCATTTGACTGATAAACATGATAAATACGTTCTGTGATTTTATTTTATATTTGGGATGAGTTTATGACATACGATGCAATAGCCATTCCTATTTCCCTAAAACCACTCAACCAAGCGCCCACTAAGTCATGGGTTGAATATCGGTAAAAGAACCTAGAAATCCACTACATACTCATTAATTCGATGTTTTTTGTTGTCATATTTCTCTCACCTGCTTCAAAGAAATTGTTTCACTTTGTTTATAATTCAATTGCAGTGGTATCCAAGAGATTCGCTCTCCTCCCCCATTTCAAGCGCTATATACTCATGCGATGGACTTCTGATTTTTACTGGATTTAATGATGGTGCTGTTGGAATGTTTGATTCTGATAGTTTGAACCTACGATGCCGTATAGCACCATCTGCATATATATCCTCAGTTTCGAGGTATTCAAATTGGAAGTTACTTATAATATCCTTGACACTTTATGATGCTTTCTACCTATTGAAGTAGCTCTCAATTATTACATCATATTCTGTTAGAATCAAGATGTCAATATTCAAAGAAGCCAGATAAGGTTAAAGAAAAGTTGTGAAATTAGTTTTTTTTTTTGGTTTCGATTTTCATTAGTTAGTAAAAATTTGTGTGGAATCGTCTCATGGAGTCCATGGTTTAATGAGACAATAAAATTATTGTTCTCCTTAATGGGGAATCACTTTTCCCAAATAGGGTATAATATCACTTTTATGATAATTAATAAAGTGTTACCTCTTCTCCGTGTCAGGAAAGCTTATTCGTTAGATAGTATCTCATGAAAGATTAGCTACATTGATAGACATTGGATACTCTTTATACTTTTAATTGGGTCCTTATGCCTTAGCTTTTCAATTTGGTCCTCATGATGTCACTAAAGATTCTAATGCCATATTAAATCCAAGTATCTAATAGTCAGAAAGCACAGGGGACTCAAAATATGCTTTTATCTCCCTGATAAAATCAACCAAGCACTGCACTTTGTATGCCAATTTACTGACTCTCAACATCTGTTTCTGTGCAGCAATGGCAATCCCTATCCTTTTGTTGTTGCAGCTCATCCTTCCGATCCGAATCAATTTGCACTTGGCATGAGTGATGGTGCAGTTCATGTGATCGAACCATCAGATGCAGAGACGAAATGGGGTGGATCAACTTCTCAAGATAATGGGGTGTTACCTTCTATACCTTCAAGTTCTGCATTGAATAGTCAGCCATCGGAAACACCGTCAAGGTGACCTTGATATAGAAAGAGTGTCTCTTTTATTTTTAGGCCTGCTAATGTAAAATCCATCTCTTCATCTCCATGTCTATCTGTTTTTTTTTTCTGAGTAGGTTGAGAAAGAGGGTTTTTTTTTTTTTTTTTGGTTAGCCACATTACAGGTAGATGGCCTTCCCTGCAGTTGAGTCCATTTCTTCTTTCTTATCTGTTAATTATCTTTCATATTAAATTTATGTACCAGTTTGATGTTGCGTTATACTATCAGCTGATGTTTGTCGAATTATTACACCAAGGTAAATGAATAATAATATCTAAAGTTATAGGCAATGAAAATTATTCTGTACATGATGCTCTATGGTAAGCTATACTATTTTTTTTTTGGATTTAATTTGTCAATTGATTATTTTTATAAGAAAAGTCAAATTATCTTGTCTTTCTTGAGATGATGTTGGACACTAATATGTCTATCGATTTTAATTTTTAAAATCTTCTTTCCATCAATGCTCTGTGAACATGTGTGAGTGAGAGATCGTTCTAATTTTTATTATTTGGTTACTTTTTACTAGAGATCGTTCCAGTACACATTTAATATGGGGGGATTGAATGAATGTCACCATACACTTTTAAATGTGGGGGTGAACAATTAAAAGTATAGTTTCTAAAGCTAAAACAAGGGGTGGACAACTAAAAGTACAGTTTCTAAAGCTAAAACAGAGAGCTAAGGTAACTCATCTGAAGTGAATTAAATGAATCCAGATTTAATTAATTTGAAGGAGGGGGTTGGGGGGGGGGATGAGTTTTTTTTTTTTTTAAAACAAAAATCTAAAGAACATATAGTCATTTAACCATGATAAGTGGAGATCCCACGAATTTGGTTTAATGAGACAACTAAGTTATGAATGTTCGTGTCGCACTTGAAAAATAATTTCAACACATTCTTGAATACTTCAAGTGTAAACCCTTTAGTCGTGTGGCAAAGAGTAAGCCTTAAAAGCTTTAAATGAAACCTATACCTTTAAAGGTGGAGTATGTCGGGATACTCCTTATGGGAGATCACCTAAATAAGTGTGATGTTTGACCACTTCAAATGAAAAATACACTTATGAATCCAAGATTGTCGAGGGTTGAATTGGGCACAACGTGAGAACGAAGGGCATTAGAATTGTTATTATGTAGGTGTCATTGTCATGGTTTACAATATAATGTTCACTAGTTCAAGATATTGCGTTCACTGAACAACAAATAAATCCGATAGCATTCTATTAAGGAAGATTCAAAGGCAGAAGCTACCTATCCTGATGTAATAATGGTTTACTGGAACTTTTAACTAAGTCTGCATTCATTAATTACATTCATGTGGTATTGTTGGAATTTATCTTAATTAATGAGTTAAATCTATTTTTGACCAATATTCTTGTAATATTTTATTTGTCGAAAATGGAAACGAGTTGAAAACTATGTTTCAAGTAGATGAATTTAATATATAAGTTAGTTCAAAACTAATTTTGGATGAATTAGTAATTAATACATAAAATTTGCAACTTTAATTGCAAGAAATAGAAGAAGAAAATGAAAAGTAAAAGATTGAAGTGGGAAGTTGTCCCAAGAAAAATAATTGAAAAGTTGATCACCTTATTAATACCAACACACATTATAGAATTGAACTAAATGTGTACAAGCCCCTAGCTGCACATAAACCCTAATAGTCGCATTCATTTTTACTCGAACCAGGGTCCGATGGGTGAGACAAGACGGTGCCTGGAAAGACCAGTTGGAATCGAAACTAACTCAGGCTCGATTCGACTCATATCCGGTCCGGTCCAGCTTGTTGGGTCTAGTCCATTTGATCCATTGATTGAGTCACCGGTGTCTAGGTGTGTGTGTGGTTCGAACTCGTGGGTGCATTTGTGGTTAAGATGGCTTATGTGTGAACAAAAATTAAAGGGATGCGAATCAGACCATCAGATCTTGATCTTGATCAAGAGATGCAATCGGACGGTTCAAAACAATTTGAGACATCCTTATAAAAGAGGCACACATCTCTCAATATGTTATGAATGACCCCAAGGTTTCATTTCCAGTATTCCATTCAGATACTTAAGTTCTAAGTTAGTGTATTCTAGTTCCAAATATCACAACCAATTGTTCTAGCCTTCGCAAGTTCTAAATATTCATTTGTTCGCTGAAAATTTTGAACTCATGCTACAAGTTCGAAATTCAATGTCGTATCTTGGAAGCGATTGCTATACCGAATTTTTATTATCCCATATCCCCAAACAAGTTTGTGATTATGTGGGCAATTAGAAAATTAATACAATGCTAACGTATTCTTTACATCGAACGCGGAACGAATCAGTTTCTTATGAAGGAACATCAAATCAAAAATTCCAATTGCTCAAACCTGCTCTATAAGAATGTAATAGCTACGCCAACCCTAAACTTACACTCCTCCTGTAATAGAAAAAAAATCTTCAGGAAAATTTTCCTCAAATTACATCTTATATATTTTACGCTTTGACACTCAATCTGGTTCCTCACGTATGAAACCCCATCTTCCACTTCGATACAAAAAAGTTTCCTACATTCCAAGAATCCGTCATCACTTGCGACGATTTTCCTCAGACTCCCAGAAATGGAACTCGAATACCAGCTCAAACCTTGTAATATCACACCCAAGTCTCCTCCTCGTAGAGTCCTGCAGTTCAATGTCCGAAGCCAAGCAAATCCAAGCTCACATGACGCGAACTGGTCTCTTGTTCCAACTCTTCCCCGTCAGTAGACTTCTGTATTACATGGCATTGGATAAAAATGGAGACTTGCGTTATGCAAATTCCCTCTTTTCTCAGATTCACGAACCCAATGTTTACATTTGGAACACGATTATTAGAGGGTGTGTCAAGAAAGAGTATTTCACAATGGGGTTCTGTCATTTTGTTAGAATGGTTAAAGAGTGCGTGGAGATGGATAAGAGAAGCTATGTATTTGGCTTAAAAGCTTGTGGAGGCTTGGAAAATTACAGAGTGGGAGAATCTGTGCATTGTAGGATTTGGAAAGTTGGTTTTGTGGGGGATGTTATTGTTAGGAATAGTTTGATTCATTTCTACTGTGGGAGAGGGCAATTAAGCTGTGCCAATAGAGTTTTCTATGAGAGTGAGATAAGGGATGTGGTTTCTTGGACAAGTATTATTGATGGGAATGTGAAAAATGACATGGTTGATGATGCCTTGAAGCTGTTCGATGAAATGTGTGACAGCAATGTGGAGCCTAATGATGTTACCATGGTGGCTGTTTTGTCTGCATGTGCACAGAAGGGAGATCTGAGTTTGGGGGAGAGTGTTCTTGAGTTTGCAGAGAGGAGAGTAGTTGGATTTACTTTGAACACTACGAATGCTATGTTGGATATGTATGTGAAATGTGGGAGTTTGGAGAAGGCTAGAGAGATCTTTGAGAAGATGGAAGTGAAAGATGTATTTTCATGGACTAGCATGATAAACGGGCACGCGAAAAAGGGGGAAGTTGACTCTGCCCGAACACTTTTTGATGAGATGCCGGAGAGGAATGTGGTTTCTTGGAATGCAATGATAGGAGGGTACTCACAGAACAGCAGACCAAAGGAAGCTTTGGAATTGTTTCAAGAAATGGAGAGGAAAGGTTTCGTTCCGATGGAGAGGACTCTGGCCTCAGTGCTCTCAGCTTGTGCCACATTGGGATACATGGATATAGGCCGACGGATTCATGAGCACTATGTCAAGCAAAACCGAATTCCTCTAACTGTGATACTGGGTAATGCATTCATTGATATGTATGCCAAATGCGGGATCATAGATATGGCTAGAGAGATCTTTGATGAAATGAAGAAGAAAGATTTGGTTTCCTATAACACCATGATTGTGGCTTATGCATCACATGGTAATCCAGATATGGCCCTTAGCCAATTTGAACGGATAAAAGAGTTGGGATTTAAACCGGATGATATCACGTTTGTGGGTATCCTTTCAGCTTGCGCACATGGTGGATTAGTCGAGAAGGGATGGGATTATTTCAGGGATATGAAGTCGTTAGGACTAACTCCTGCAATGGAACACTATGCATGTATGATTGATTTACTGGGGAGAGTAGGTCTCTTGGAAGAAGCTTATGGGTTGATAAAGTCAATGCCAATGGAACCTGATGAAGCTATTTGGGGTGCTCTTCTAAACGGTTGTAGGATACATTCAAACGTCGAGTTGGGGAAGCTTGCTTCAGAGAAGCTCATTGTTTTAGATCCAAAAGACAGTGGGACCTATGTGCTTCTAGCTAGTTTATGTGCTAATAACAGGAAATGGGGTGATGTTAGGTTGGCCAGAAGTATGATGAGAGAGAAAGGTGTTAAGAAGACCCCAGGGTCAAGCTTAATAGAGGTAGAGGGTGAATTTCATGAGTTTCTGGTTGGAGATGAATCACATCCCCTGTGTAAATCTATACACAAAGTTTTGGCACAACTTTTGCTGTTTTCAAAATCTGATCAGTATGTATCCGATTGTTACCGGATCGACACATTTTATGAGTTGGATGATCGAGCAAGTTGGAAACAAAATTTCATCAAGTCACACCACAAATCTTCATGTGGGAGGGATGAGAATTGAGAATATATCAACACAAGATGTAATACTATTTGTAAAGGTGCAAGCCAACTCCATATGAACTTTGATGATTATTTTAAAACTATGTTCAAACTGACAATTTCAAATATTTCCATGTTTCTTGAAATTTTGTGTTATGGTAAAGAAGTAAACATGCAATATGAACACATATATTTCTTATCAGTGTACTCTCTTTCAGACAAGAATTACCAGAAATATAGTTTGATTCCTACTGGAAACATCAGAAATTCATAATATCACATACATTGTTCCAATTACACCTTCACAGAAAAATCAATATAAGGAAACACAAATCAGCAGCATAGTGTTGAAAAAACCATTGAGTTTCTTTAGTAGCAAAATATTTTGATAGAAGGACCTTCTAGCAGGATGTTGGCTTGATTTCAATAGCTTTAATAGCAGACACTTCTGATAAGGATTGATTCTTCTGTGGTCTTGTGGGAAAACTAGTCATGTTGGCATTAATAGATGATATCTTTCTGAAAATACCTTCCACAGGAACACAAGTTTGTCTCAATGCTGTTTTTCCCTGGTTCAGACACTTCACCGTTCTCATAAGAGATTTCTCTTCTATGAGGACACCTTTTTCTCTGGCTGGGAGATCGGTTGATTCTTCGGTGTTTTCACTGGCCTGCGTGTCCTGCACATTCTTGGTTACAACGGAAGGAAGTGTATTTGCAACATAGCATACAGGAGTTCTTTTTGAAGTTCTCCAAACAAGTCGACGCAGTCTGCTCTTTTCGTCTCCAAATAACCTACTAGCAACACTTTCCTTTGAAGGAAGTACTCCAATTCCAAGAGGATATCCTAAAATTGCTTTACCATATGATTCACTAGTTAGACAAACAAACGGGACGTTCTCTGTTCGATGGGTTGCTTGAACAGTCAAGTCTACATCCACCAATGCAGATTGAGAGAGCTTCTCATCATCTAAATCCAAGTATGCCACTGTTATACTTTGATTTTCATTATGTGTTTTAACCTTAACCCCCCCTTTCAGCTTCATTATTTTTCCTGTGGAAACACCTGCATCCAGAAGCAACTATTTATCGCCCGTTGATAGAATCCATGGCATTAATCACAAGAAACAGAGCGGAACATTTTACCTGAAGACTTAAAATCCTGATCAGTACTGTTTACCCCTTGTAAATTGGAAGGTGAAGAATCACATTCTGTTGATTCAGAAGTTGTATATTCCGCAGAATAAACAAGCTTCAAATAAGTGTTAACCTCCTCAAATGAGAAGGAGGGCAATTCTAGGTTCTTCAAGCTATTCTCCTTTCCATGTGAGTACACACACCTGCTTCTTTTTGCTCTGCTACTACCTATTTCCTTTACCTCCCCTACATAGATTTATTAGCATTATTTTCTTAGTCGACAGGAATGGAAAATCAAGTCAAACATACTAGGGAACAACTGCCTGTTTCTTTGATGTGTAATAAGATAGAGAATGCAATAATGCAATATATGAAGCTCTTTACCTCGTTCTAACACCCCTAACATAGGATCATTTTTGTGTTTTAAACCTTCCATGGAATGAAAATCCAGAGCATTTCTTGTGTGTTCATCCAACTCATTGCATCTGTATTAAATGAAAACCATACCCTAGCCTGTCAATTGGCAATTGGTATACTAAATATTCAAGTCACAGTGCAAAAATGGAAATCAAGAATTGGGACCATCATATTAGAAAATGTGAGTTAAAATAGTTGGTGAGTACCCAAAAAAGGCATGAAAAGAAAACTACAGAGATAATGTAGAAGAGAAGCAAACAAGCTTGATTATCTTACACACAACAATGATGCAAGAGCAAATGTAGAGATACTGAAAGAGAGCTACAAGGATCTCTCTCTCACACACACATGGACACAGATTTAAGTGAAAGCTTAGAATTTACAGTGATGAATCCTCCCTGCAAGCATGGGCTTTCATGGAGCTCTGAGTAATTGAAAGAGGTTGTAACTTTAGTTGGCCTTCGCCTATACACAATCACCTCTTCCACCGTTTGCATCAATCCTTTTGCTCTTTCCTAACACATGAAGAAATAATGGATTGGGGGTTTCTTGGTTTTTAGTTTATCCTCATACTTTGAGAGTGAGAGAGAGAGAATGGATAAATGCAGTGATGGTAGTGTAGTCCAATGGCGGTCTGCTACCTGTTTTTAAACGTACCAGTACCCTTCTACCTTTTTTTTTTTGTCTTTTTGTTACTTTTTCGTACCTTTTATTTTTTCCGAGATTTCACACTTATTTTTCAAAAATGCATTAATGCATGTCTCTGTCCGCTAAATATTTTTTGGATTTTTCTGTCAATTATTTTTTAAAACATAAAATGGAGTATGTCATGGGAGAAGTTCTCTTGTGTTTGATAATATTTAGTAGTTTCAAATAATATACTATTTAATTAATAAGAGTATAATCTTTTTAATGAAAAAATCGTTGAAATAAAAATAATATAAATATTTGATTAAAAAATTAAAAATAAGTTTCTCAAAATAATCATGATTATAAATTCTTATACTAATAAATATAACATATAATATTGAAGGATATGAAAGAGAATACTCTGTCCATGTTGACATGAAAGTTTAAGCCTATGTCCTACTTTATAAAAAGTTCTAAAAACAAAAAAATAATACTCTCACCCGATAATTTGCACACGTATTCTAGTGCGCGGAGATTAAGAAAAATTAATTTTATATATAAAGATGTGTAAAGTTATTGGAATATGTGTAAAAAGTGAGTATTTTAGATAATTTAATGAAAAATGTGTGTAAAATTATTGAGATGTGTTTAAAAAGTGAGTAGTATTGTAATTTATTTTTTCCATTTTAAAAAACGTACATAAGTGTTGAGAAGGATTAAAAATGAAAGTGTATAGTAATTACTGAGACATAAGGTATACCTCATAAAACAAAAAAGCTAACCAAATAGCTAAATCTCCCATGAACTGATAAGAATTAAAAAGAATAGTATGTAAATTTAACATGAATACATAAATTTGTGATATACAGATAAATTAGAGATGAATAGACAAATTTTGAATGAAAATGATTATTAACCAAAAAAAAATTTAGAACATTAATTTTTTCAATTTGTTACGCTGTTATCTATTCATCTCAAATTTATGTATTTGTCCAAATTCCTACATATCAAAAAAGCTTCGGACTAATTAGACTATTTTAAGTGTAACCATCCTATCAATATTCGGGTTATATGAACCACTATTTTGCCACATTATAAATTAGACTGAGGCTCTGTGCACTTGTCGCACAGAACCTATTTCGTGCGCTTTTGCAATTTTTGTGCCCCTTTATAATTTAAACTCCTAGCAATACATAGGTTTAAATAGAATATAGAGGTGGAGGGTCATGTTCGTGTCCCTCCGTGTCGTAAGAACCTTTGCCTATAAATTAAACAATTTAAATTTTAAATATTAAATTATAAAAATTAATATATCTAATGATAAGTTTAAATTTAATATATATATTTACTTATAAATTTTACACAGAATAAATAACTCATACTGATTCTTTTTATAGATAGTTTCTAAATTTATCATTTACAAAAGTTTTCCTTGTATGACAGTACAATGATAAAGAGCCTATCAAATCATGTAATCAGATGGGCAAGCTCACCTAGCCCCTAGGCTTCTCACCAATGTGAGTGACCCAGGTTCAATTCATTTGGAAAAATAATTTTGAAGTATGGGTACATAAACTTCTAACCACTAACATACTTGTTCAATAATAATAAAAAAAAAACTCATACTTCAATGACCACTAACACACTAACTTTGTCCGATAATAAAAAAAAAATCTCATACTTCAATGGTATTCATTATAGCAGCAACCAATTTTGATGCTCGGTCGTCTAATTTTTAAAATACAGGAACAAAAATTAAAATTCTAATAAGATCAAGACTAACCATAGATAAATAATCAGAGGAATGCAGAGAGTCCAAGGAAAGAAATTGAAAGATAATTCTCATAATCCATCATTAGTAGCAACATGCATGGTCACACATTCAAAGCAAACCAAAAAAAACAATTTCTAAAATAGAACAAGTTTGGACAACACTAGCTTGTCAGATAAGAGAATTCATGTCTTCTAATAGCACCATGGATGATCTTCAAATGGGTTTGATCTTGAAGTGCAGTGAGATGAGAGAGAAGACAAAACATTTGAGGTCCTGTCACAGCAAAACACAACCAAGAAACATCATTTAGTTCTGAAGAAACAGCCATTAAGTGGCGTCGATGGAAAGTGTATTGATCATACCTGAACCAGATAATAAAAGATTCGCAAACCTTCTGGATCTTTACTGGTTTGGACGTCCATAAGAGAACCGATTTTGGACGTTGTGAAGGAGATATGTTCATTACCCATCACAATCTCCAGCTCTTGCCTCCCTACACGGTCAGGCTCCGGCCAGTTGTTGTCATCTTCCTTCATTACTTCGGAATCTGCAACAATGCGGCGGCACTCCTTGAGGACAGCAGGGGTAAGAAAAACCTCCTTGCGAATCATTGTGTCGTTCTTGTAGTTGGAGTTGTTGGCATATCGGAGCTTGCCATCAGGTCGTATCTCGAATTCCAAAAATTCATGCCCGAATTTTCCCTTGTGACCGACGTAGTAGCGCAGGTAAAACTCTCCGTTGTCTTCACCTTCAGCAGCCATTGGAGTTTCTAGCCACAACCTGGGATTACTTTGTTGAGTAAAAGAAGACCCAACAAGAATGTCTTAGATCATTCTTTTTCAGCAATAAAAAATACAAGGGCAGTAGCACTTGCCTTTGGTTAGTAGTCACCAAGTGCAAATATATATCATTTGAGGACCAGCATATGTAATCATCACGAAAGTAGAGTAAATTAATCAATCAGATTGAACAAAATTTCTTCCAATATCTCAACAAACCAGTAGGAAGCAGCTTTAACCCTTTTCAAGTGAGTATTATTCAGACAAAAGCACCAATTTCCTGAAACTACATTTTAATATTATTTTCTCCTAACATCTTGGATATAAGTTCGCTTTCTACATCCATATTAGCACTAGGGTAAGAATTTCATAATAAGACATTTCTCTAAAAATGGCCCTTCGTTTTAGAATGATAAACTCAACAAACTTAAATTTATAATGAGCAAAACTAACTACCTCCGCATTCACACTGCAGTGAGCAACTATTACAAGAATGAGAAAATGCAAATCTGGAATTGTGTTCCATCCTCCTATGAAGCTCCATGGTTTCAGACATCAAATTCCATTGTATGTATTAACTTTTTTTTTGATTTAGCATGAGAAAGTAGTTTGCTTCGTAACAAGTCAATGCAATCTTAATCAAGTCAGTCCAGTTTAAAAGAATGTGAATATTTAATGTGGATTCTCTCAAAAATAGTAATTAATACTCTGGCATTTTAACTTCGCTACATAAATATAATCATGTCTTTGTATGTGTTTAGTTAGAACCGACGAAGGAATTGTAAAGATGACACCAAGGTCCAAGAGTTGAAACTGCATTTTTGCATACTAAGCATAAAGGAAAAATGTGAAGAATTAAATGAAAACAAGCAAATAATACATAGTCAGAGGTTTTGTTTAAACTATTTAATATATGAGAAGGTCAGAGTATGGTACTGAGAGATTGTTTGATGCTTATTTCTTTATTATGTAACAGACTTAAATGTATTCAGACTTCAGTCTGAATGTTACACCATAGGACAGTTGTATCGTTAACAAAAGATAACATAAAGATCAGGCAAGACAAATAAGGTACATCTACACAACTCAGAGAAAATGAATTGGATCTACTTGACTCTTGCTGAACCACTCTCCACACCCCCCTCCCCCCCCCCCCCCCCCCCCCCCCACCACCACACAAACACAGAGAGAAAACTTTCTACAAGACTTAATTTGCAACGAATGTGGAATGAAAGTAGAAACTAAATAAACATACATCAAAAAAATTAGAAGTCAAAGAAGCAGACACCAAGACCCAGTGAGTCTCAACCAAGCGGCAGCAAATTGCAACACAAAACATCATTATAGCAGAATGGAAAGCAATTTCAGGCAGGATATAATCCTAAATTGAATTAGAAACAACAATACATGTAACCCCTATAATTAAACAATTGGAAATAGGAAATAGCATCAACGTCCAAGTTTTTCCAAAGAGAAGCGAAAGCAATAAACTACAATCCATTGGGTAAAGTTTGTAAATAAATAAAGTAGGGAAAATTCAGGACTATGAGCAAAAAGGTGTCACGCCGTCAACGAATTAATGAGAAAGGGCAACAGCAGGAGAACTGAAGAAATTAAAAACAAAAAGCAAAATTAGGGTTTGCCTTTGACACTCAGTTCAAATTTGAATATAAGTATATAGATATAAAAATCCCAAGTTTCTTAATTAACACATTGTTAACCGCAATCATTTGGTAACCCAAATTTTGATATCCTGATATCAATACCGGAAGAAGGGGGAAAAAAATAAAATCAAAAGATACGTTTTAGAAAGAAGAGCTTTATATTTCCATCAAGTGCACACAAATGCAGTATCTAGGGTAGATAGAGAGGCGTAAGAAAGTTAGAAATTAGAATATAGTAAACCCTAGCATAAAGAACATCGTCAACTTAGAAAAAAACTAGTTCAGAGAAATAGTGAAAGACATGAATACATAGAGACATACGTATCTAGAGCAGAAATTCAATACCGCGGATGCTGAAAGTGAAGCTCAGAGAAAGGTGTCAATTCCGGGTATCGGAAGAGATGAAGCTCAGAAAACGGAGTCGGAGAAGCTCGGACGCCGGAGTCAAAGAAGACGAGACACGCCGCAGAGAAACTGGGTGATTTGGGGGAGATGTGCCAATGTTTTTATACTCTACCTACTAACAAAGTTATTTAAAAACATTATTACAAAAATATAAATAAATAAATAAATAAAAGAAAGGGGAAGAAGAAGAAAGGAACCGCTAACAAAAGTAAATATTCCAAATATAACAAAAAAATAAAAAATAAAAAACTACATTATTCTATTTAAAAATCATGAAAACATTATATTTTTAATATTTTATATTCTAATATTAAATCTAAAATCATAATAACCATCTAAAAAAACTATGTCAAATATATATAATATTAGGACATAAAATTTTCAATTATTAATTCAAATATTTAGTCATAAAAAATGGCAAAACTCAGGTGCACCCGGGCGCACGGACCACATTCTGTGCACTTTTAAAATTTTGTGTTAAATTATATACCCTTTAGTATACAGATGTATACCCTTTATTTTCTAAAGAAAATTATTGTGTGTATCTGGGCGCATGGACAACACTTTTGTGTTAAATTGTATACCCTTTAGTATAATAAAAATGTGTACACTTTATTTTATAAAGAAAAAAAATATTAATGAAAAGTGTATACCCTTTAGAACAAAATGATGTACCTTTTATTAATTAAAGTGTATACCCTCTAAACCAAAGCAATGTACCCTTACCCATAATACTAAATTTCTAAAGGCACACGAAATGTGTTCCCGTGCGTCCGGGCGCACGCAAGCCTCACTCTTTTTTTTGGCAAAAGCTCTTGTGTCCCCGGGCACATGGGTTTAGACTCGTGCGCCCAAACCTGACCCTTCTTATACTATAACCCGACCCGGAATATATAAGGAAAAAACCTAGATTCATTCCAGCCGTCACCCATCTACAATCTCTCTAATTTCCACCCACTCTCTCTGTAATTCTCAACCTTGCGAGGTCTCCTTCTCATTTCTGTTCTTCGACAACTCCTTGCCGCCGATTAACGACAGTGTATGTGGTGGCACCGTCAATTCAAAGTGTAGGCCATAGAATACCTTTCGACTGTAGAATCGCAAGGTTTTTCACTCTCCTCTAGATTACATATGTCATTTCCCCCTAAATGTGTTCGATTTCTTATTTCTGTAGTTTTTATTTTCTAATTTGTCAATGTAAGCAAAAATCTACCGCCTTAAGAATTTTCTTTATAATCGTGGAGTTTCCATTATTTACTTATATGGATATCAACGAGCATAGTTTCTGCTAATATTTGTTATATGTATGGATATTTGAATTGAATTAGGTAGAAATTTTGGGCTGACGATATATTTAGATGTCATGGTTCAAAGATTTAGAAGTTGAAACTAGTTTATGCTCTTATGCATTTGTACTTGTTAATAGAAAATATTTTTACTATGTTGTAAATAATTACAGTTCTTTTATCTTGTCTGTCTGCATTATGTTTAGAAGCATGAAGGAATGGATTATCAAATCCACTTGACTCATTCTTGCATGCATTAGGAATTTTGTAAAAAAAAATAATAATAATAAGGTTTCTTAATTTTTGGTGCTATATGCTTGTATATGATTATGTACTTGCATATCCTAGATTCTTTTGTATAAACACTCTTTAAGATTATATTACATTATATGTTGCATTTGGTAATGTAGTGCACTATTTATATTATAGGATTTGGTTGAAGCAACGGAAAATAACCCCATTATCACTATGTGTGGCATCATCCAATATAGAGTAGTATGGTGAATGGATCAATTCCAGTTGATTTTAATAACTCCAAAGTAGAGCTATGAATTTTGTTGGGCATACGAACGTGAAAAATATGTCTTTAATCATCGCTTGTATGGTTCTTTGTGGATGATTTCAGAGACCAAATTCTATCTTTACCACTCACTCAGCTGCAATTTGAAAATGGATGATTATATCTTTTTTTCTGGTTTCTTGTGGGCTCCGTTGCTCCATATCTAACACAAAACATTAGTACAAATGATATCTAGTACTACTCAATTTTTCTCACTTGGATAAAAGTTTTTATCACACTTTGAAATTGCTCATGAATTAATCCAATTATCAACTAGTTAGATCGAGGTTAATCAAGTCAAACGCTTATATTCAGACCTTTTTTTGTATAATTTTTTCCTAGTAAGATATTCTATAATTTATTATTGTTTAGTATCCTGTTTTATATGATTTTTATTATTTCAGGTTTTTGTTATAATGAGATCAAAACAGTGCTCATCTAGACGTGTAACCAATTTGAAGCAAAAGAAGGATGCAGCACAAAAACCTATGGACTAATATTATTGTCGTGTAAATAGTATGTAGTTGCATAGGGTATATTGTTGATGAATAAATGGTATATTGCTGATGAGTAAATGATATATTATTGTCATGTAAAGGGTATGGAGTTTAGTGCTTATGTTGATAGTTTTTTAAGTTTTTGTTATTAAGGTATTCTAACATGGTGTAATTAAAGAGTATATTATTGTTATGTAAAGAGTATATTTTTTTTTTGTGTAAATAGTATTTAGTTGCAAGAGTATATTGCTGATGAGTAAAAAGTATATTGTTGTCATGTAAAGGGTATGAAATTTAGTGTTCATGTTGTTGACAATTTTTTTAAGTTTTTTGTTATTAAGGTATTATAACATGTTGTAATTAAAGAGTATATTATTGTTATGTAAAGAGTATATTTTTTTCGTGTAAATAATATGTAGTTGCAAATGGTATATTGTTAATGAGTAAAAGGTATATTGCTGATGAGTAAAGGGTATATTGTTGTCATGTAAAAAGTATGGAGTTTAGTGCTCATGTTATTGGCAGTGTTTTAAGTTTGTGTTATTAAGGTATTATAACAGTGTAACGTGTGTCTTATTAATAAGTAAAGGGTATATTGTTGATGAATAAATGATATATTGTTATCAGGTAAAGGATATAGAGTTTAGAGCATCTGTTATTGACAGTGCTTCAAGTTTATTTTGTTAAGGTAATATGGCATGATGCTTATGGTATATGATTTTCTACAAAAGTGTATGTCACTCAATATTAAAGGGTATAACATTCAATAACTTTATACAAGTTAACAAAGTATAAATGGGGGGTATTCAATTATTGTTTTCCTGTAAATTTAATTCAGGTATTATATCATAACAAAAAAAATATTAGTATAATACCTACATTTAACAATGTATTTTCAATAAAAGCATTTCATAATTATAAAAAAGTTTACTCATACAAAACAAAAAAAAGTAATAATTCATCAAAATCTGTTACAATATTTAATTTGTAACATTACTAAATGGGTTAATTGCAAAAAAAACCACGAACTTTATTCACATTGCAAATTAATCCTCACTTTTGAGAAATTAAAAAAAAAATCACCACCTTTAAGTATTGTTGCAAAATAAACCCAAAAAAATTCTACTTTAGTCAAAAATTGGGTTTATTTTGCAACAATACTTAAATGTGGTGATTTTTTTTTGCAATTTTTAGAAAGTGAGGATTAATTTGCAATAGGAATAAAGTTCATGGTTTTTTTTTTTTTTGCAATTAACCCTTACTAAATTAAATGAGAATTTGAAGTTTTAGGTCCAAATTCCTTTACTAACTCTAATGTTTTCCCTTGATTTCTTTTGATTTTTTGGAACTTGCTCTATATCCTCTTCTTCCTCCCTTGTGTAACTGAACAAACAGGATCAAACACCATATTAGATAAATCCTTGTTTTGGACTACTTGTTCTGATTGTGTTGGAATTCGCTGAATAAGATCACAAATATCATCTTGAGATGATAAGAGTAGAATAAGATCTGCATATGAATAATTACCTTATTAATATAAATGCACAATAGTTGGTACAAAAAATAATATAATTAACTGCAAATTTAATGAATGAAAAAAAAAACGAAGAGCGCATGTACATTCATTACTGCTAAAGGGTATAAAAGCTACTGCTAAAGGGTACAACGACTACTGTTAAAGGGTATATATGATATATAGAACGGAAGTAATATCATTAATGCTAAAGCGTACAATAGATACTTTTAAAGACTATAACATATTTTCTTATAGTGTATAATGTAATAGCCTAAAGTAATACTACAATTTTTTTTTATCATAACTAATTATTCTTTACTCTTAGGATTTCATTAATAATGTACAATTGTAGGATAACATTATATACAACAATGTGCCATCAACAACATTTTAAAATCACTTATATGATTCACAAAATAAAAGTAAATTCATTACTGTTCAAGGGTATAGTTGTTACTTGTAAAGAGTATAAGAGATACTATTAAAGGGTATAATATAATAACCAAAAGTAATATCATTTCGAATCAAATAATGTATTTTCTGAATTATTACTACTCAAGATAACAATACAAAAATTACAATTCATTATTGTAGAACCTCAGAAATATGGTTTTTCATAGTATATGAAACTATGTCAAGCCAACATCACCTCAAATTTCAACAATGTCATACATTATTACTTCAAGCAACTTCACAACAAATCTACTCCAAGTATTAATTTGAACTCAATTGATCAAACAAATATTCATGATTAAAATTGTACATTTTTATTAATGTATACCAATGGAATGATTAGTCTTATTGTCTAGTGAGATTCAAATATAAGCATGATATCCAATTACTATCTACTCTTATATTTATACATATATGCACCTCTCATGATTTCAATTTATTAATTAACTTAATCATACATCTATGCACAATGTTTTTATGTTTTCTAAATTGTAAATTTATCACACGAACAATTGCTGCCCATTAAACGTACACACAACTTATTCATTTCTAAACAACTCAAATTGCTTCCTACAAGCAAGACTAATCATTTTAGGATTTTCCAATCAACTACTCCTCCACTATCATCTCAATTACGAAATTCGAATTCAAAATTTAAAGTTCGATGTCAGTATATCAAACCACCAGAACTGAAAAATCACATCTAATACTCATTGTCGCTGATAGATTAAAATGAATCTATTTGGTTGTATCTCCAAAAAAATAGTATATCCTGACCCTACCCAAAAATCTCTCCCTTCACACACAAAAACTCAAAAGCAGGTTTAATCAAGAAGGAAAGAAAATGTATCGATAATGAGCACATGAGAGTCGTAAGGCTTGCAGTTTATCTTTAAAAATAATAACACGCAAAATTCATTATTGTAGAACTCAAATTACCTATTTACCGAACGAGAAGGATCCGTCGGAAAATGTAGGCATGAAATCTGGATTGTCAACGGCAATCGGAATTTCGCTCCTAAAATCTGGATTTCGACGATGAGGCTATAATTGAATCTATTAATTATGAGAAATGTATGAAATTGACAGATGAAGATATGAAATATCTGTTTCTCCTTTCTTGTAGAGAAGAATCGCAAGCATGTAAGAGAAAAGAACCGCACGCACTAGCAGGTGAAATTATGAGTTTTGATTTTTTTTAACTTACACATGACCCGTTTAACAAATAAATCGGGTTGGGCGCACGGGTCAAGTCCGTGCACCTGGACATACAAGAGGCTCACTCTTATTTTTTTAAATGTCGAAAATTTGAAGGTATCTAATCCTATTTATTTTTAATTTTTGGGCAAGTATTATGGGAAGAGTTAGTCCTTTGCATTATAAACCTTTCTTATGTGGTCCCTCTTAATTTAAACACGTAAATTCAATTTACACAAGGGTTTGTGTTACGTGAAACCTTCTCACTTGAGATCTTTTTAAGATCTACTATTAGTTATACTTTTTATAAAAGGTAATATCACTTTTTGCTATTTTTTCCAATTTTAATTATATATTACTATAAATTATTCATAAAATAATCAATTGTACCACTATCATTTTTTGTTAGGGGACGACTATTTGCACCCCCAAAATTGTTAAATGAACCCCAATAATTTATAAAATTAAAACATTATAATGTGAAAAGACGTAAATACCCTTTTATAAATAATAAAATAAAATAAATTATAATTAAATTTCTAAATGCACCCCAATCAGATTTCTAAATGCACTCCATCATTATAATCACGAAACCACGGTGAATCCTAAATCCTTCTGCATCAGCGTAGTATCATGGAACAAAAAAAATTGAGAATAATGATCATGCGCAACAGCAGTAATCGTAAAGGAGGAGCATAATCGTGATGAGAGCAATGAGATCAATGTTTATTTTTTAAATTTAGTTTAGAGTTTAGGGTTTTAGTTTGTAGAATAGTAGATTGTATACACAGTGATTAGTCATTTTGTAGTTGGGATGACCAATTCAAAAATTTATCGAACCACAGGGAGGTAGGTATTAGTGCTTAAGCGATCTCACGTTTCTTGTAATTTTATAGAGACGAATCATCAAAGGGTTGATTGTGAAACAAGTAAATAACAATAACCAAAACAAGCAAGCAATGATTAGCAAACAAGATAGATAAGTGAAGGGTGATTTTCCAATTAAGTAAAAGTGATATTAACAACAATTAAGAAATGAAAATTCTTGTATACATGCATCAAATTCATATGAATCATGGGTATAAAACTAAGGGCCAACAATAAGTTCACCTAAACTCCCTCTCGAGATGGATAGGATATGAATCTCAATTAGCTCAACGGATTGGTTCTCACTCAAGCAATTCCAACTAGGTATTAAGCTTGAAATGAGAGTCCCTTCACACAATTAATCAACCTCTCGATCAAACCAATCACATGTTCTATCAAAGGGTTCTAAATTCTAAAGGATTTCTCAATCTCTTTATAATTTATAATGCACATGAAGTGTTTGATGAAATGATTCACTCAATTATCCTAATCATATAATTGATTTTTCAATTTAATCACATATTTAGAACAACTAAACACACAAACGATCATAAACCTCAAGATCTCAAATATCAATGATAGAAAATCCATTTGCCCAATCAACATATGAATTCAAATACACAAATCCAAAAATTATCCAACAACTCTCATGTTGCTAATCTCATAAAGGAGATTAGCTACCATATCCAAAAGGAAATCAACATAGACATTAAGATCCTTACAAAACATGATGAATAATAAGGGTTCAATACAAAAGTTGGATGAAAATTCTCTTGGATGCCTCCAATGGTGATCTTCTTCTTCCTCTTGCAATTCTCCTCTCTTCCTTGCTTCTTTTCCTCAAATGGATGGTAGATTTGATGGTGGGATGATGGTAGATGGTTTGGATGAAGAATGGATGAAGATGATGGTGTAAAATGGAGGAAATGATATATGATGTGTGTGTGCAGCCTCAAACTCACGAAAATCTGATGAAATATTGAAGTATTGGGTATTTATACCCCTTGGGAAGTTTCTAGAAGGATTTTGATTTTTTATAGATTTTGCACCTACACGGCCCGTGTACGGTACACGGCCATAGGAGTGGCCATGTTGTGATTTCTGACGACCGCGCACAGCCAAGTCTTACAAGCCCGTGCGCGGTACACGGGCCGTGCGCACTACACGCATAATGTACCAAACACGGCTGGCCGTGTTTATGCTGCTTTGTTTCCTTCTTTCTCCCGACTTCATTTTCGCTTCGTTTTTCACCTGTTTTAACACTTATAAGCTCATACTCACACAATTTCATAAAAACACATACCACCAAAATATACATAAATACGGATAAAACAATACGAAAATGCAGATAAAAAGATACTAAAATCTAGGTGAAAATAACGACAATCACACCCCCAAACTTAAGGTGTTGTGCGTCCCCGAACAACGAAAATGATAAAAGAAGTGGAGTGATTTTCACCTAGAAAAAGACTAAACGAACATAAGCAATAACACGTCAATAGTAATAAGAATTACAAACCATGTTAAGTCATCCTACTATTGGCGTTCGATCGTTTGGTTAGCGTGAACCGTTAGGGTTCCATGTAAACTAGATCAGCGGAAGCAATAAATTAAAGTCTACAATACCTTTCACCAGGGTTTGTTGTTAAAGAACTGCAGAGAATAACCTCTTGATCTTCTGTTGTATTCCCTAAGTCTAATCCTGATGTTGTGTGGTCAACAATCTTCAAGATCAACTCAATCAGCGTCTCTCATTTCTTACGTAAAAAAAGGCGCTAGATTGAGGGTTCCAAAAAGCTGAGAAGACTTATATATGGGCTACAGCAGAGAACAGGAGGAGAAATTGAAGTTGGGCCTCCATTTGGGCTTAAGTATCCAAGCTTAGCCAAAAGCTTACAATTAAGTCCAATAATAATAATATAGTCCACTAAAATATTATTACTGCACTGTCACTTCAATCCCATAATTACGTTATGGGCTCCTTCTTATTATGAGCCCGCAAATCTCCCCGTGTTTAAGATATACAATGTCCATCAATTAATTAAGTTACTGACAACTCAAATTAATTAATATCTCATCCGAGAGTAGTACAACTCAACCTTATTATCATGCCGAAATTAATTCACTTGTAAGATTTACATGATAATCCTTATGAGCTCCTCAAGGGGACATCATCAACCTATGTCGGACACAGATTCCTTCTACAATCAACAACACACCATAGCGACAGCACTATTTCCCAACTCACTGAGTTTGTTGATTTAATACATGTAAATCTCACCCATTGATAAATCAAAGAAATATATATTGCCTTATGTGTCAAGGTTATTGTATAGGGATTAAGATCACGAACATCCATAATAACTGAGATCAAGTTCTCTTATATAGACAGTACAAGTCGAACGATCTCAAGCGGTCCTGCTCAATACACACTAAGTGCACTAATGTGATACTATAGTCAAGACAAACTAATACCATACCACACTATAACCATCCCAATAGATAATCCCCGTTTATCTCGGTTGTGAGCATCTGTTTATACTTTATAAGGAAATCGATAATATGATCTTCCGCGTGTTGTCGCACAACATATTATCTACAATATAAAGTATATTGACTTTTGCACAAACATATAAATAAATTATAATATACAAAAAGGTTTGATCATATGATTCTCATTTCAAATAAATTGTTAAAACATTGTTTCATACAAAAATCCAGACTTTTAGTATACAATCTAACAATCTCCCACTTATAATAAAAGACTACACTGTCATATCTGCTGACACGCATCTAATCCTCATTCCTTCTACATGCCCATCGAACGTTTTCGCTAGAATGCTCTTAGTAAAAGGATCAGCCAGGTTATCTTTCGATGCAATCTTAGCGACAACAACCTCCCCTCTTTTAACGATGTCTCATATCAGGTGGTACTTGCGATCAATGTATTTACTCGCCTTATGAGCTCATGGTTTCTTCGAGTTTGCTACTGCACTACTATTATCACAATAAATTGTGATAGCTTTGGGCAAACCAGGAATCACATCCAAGTCCATTAAGAAGTTTCTGAGTCATACTGCTTCTTTAGCTGCCTCAGAGGCTGCTACATATTCAGCTTCCATCGTAGAGTCAGCAACGCATTTCTGCTTTACACTCCTCCATATTATGGCTCATCCTCCAAGAGTAAACACATAACCCTAGGTAGATTTACTAGCATCCTTATCTGACTGGAAATGTGAATCAGTATAACCGAGAGGTAACAAAGTATCTGCCTGATAAATCAGCACATAATCCCTAGTCCTTAGCAGGTACTTCAAAATATGCTTTACCGCAGTCCAATGCTCTTGTCCTGGATTACTTTGATACCTACTGACCATGCTCACAGCATAACAGATATCCGGTCTCGTACATAGCATAGCATACATGAGGCTTCCTATTGCCGAAGAATAAGAAACCAGCTTCATCTCCTCTATTTCTTGTTGTATCTTAGGATACATACCCTTAGATAGAGGTATTCCATGTCTGAAAGGTAGAAAACCTTTATTAGAATCTTGCATGTTAAAACGAGCTAGAATTGTATCAATGTATGAAGCTTGGGATAAGCACAACATTCTTTTCTTGCGATCCCTTATTAATTTAATCCCAAGAATATATCCGACTTCTCCTAAGTCCTTCATCTCAAATTGCTTGGACAGCCATACCCTTACACCCGAGAATACCTTTACATTGTTTTCAATGAGTAGAATATCATCCACGTAGAGTACAAGAAAAACCACTACATTTCCGTCACACTTCTTGTACCCACATGATTCATCTAGACATTGAATAAATCCATATGACTGGATTACTTCATCAAAACGGATGTTCCATGATCTTGAAACTTGTTTCAATCCATAAATGGATCTTTAAGCTTACACACAAGATGTTCTTCGCCCTTCGCAATGAATCCATCTGGTTGCTTCATGTAGATGTTTTCCTCAAGACTTCCATTCAGGAAAGCTGTCTTGACATCCATTTGCCATACCTCATAATCCATATGAGCAGCAATAGCCAAAAGAATCCGGATCGACTTAAGCATGGCCACAGGAGAGAAGGTTTTCTCATAATCGATTCCTTCTTTCTGAGTATATCCTTTAGTGACAAGCCTTGCTTTAAAGATTTCCACCTTACCGTCAGATTCTCTTTTTCTTTTATAGACCCACTTGCATCCAATAGCTTTTACACCATTGGGTGGTTTCACAAGCTCCCAGACTTGATTAGAATACATGGATTCTATTTCAGATTTCATTGCATTTTGCCAAAATTGAGCATCTTTATCTTGCAATGCCTCGTTGTAATTCCATGGGTCAATTTTATGTTTATCAGGGACCAAGTCGGATGACTCTCCCAATCCCATGAATCTTTTCGGTTGTCTCATAACCCTTCCACTACGACGAGGCTCCGTAAGCAATTGTGTATCAAGTGTGACACGCGGTGCAGTGTCCTGTAGTATATCCACTTGTACATTTGGTATTATATTTGGTGTTTCCTCTCTTACTTCATCTAGAACAATTTTACTCATGGATTTGTGGTTCATTACATAATTCTCTTTCAAAAATCTGGCGTTCGTGCTAATGATCACCTTTTGGTCCTTAGGACTATAAAATAAACCACCATTCGTTCCTCTAGAATACCCTATAAACAGACAAACATCAGTACACGATTTTAACTTATCAGCATCTTCCTTCAACATATATGCCGGAGCACCCCAAATCCGAACATATTTCAGACTAGGCTTTCGTCCGGTCCACAATTTTGTGGGTGTGGAGGCTACCGATTTTGAAGGTACTAAGTTTAAAATGTAAGTCGTTATTTCTAAAGAATGTCCCGAGAACGAATTTGGTAATTTCGAATAACTCATCATTGATCTTACCATTTCCATATGAGTCTTATTCCTTCTTTCAGCTACACCATTCTGTTGGGGTGTGCCCGGTGCAGATAATTAGAATTCAATTCCTTGCTCCAATAAATAATTCATAAACTCTCCCAAGAGATATTTGCCACCACGATCAAATCGTAGTGTCTTGATATATTTTCCAAGTTGCTTTCCACATCAGCCTTGTACTCTTTGAATTCATCAAAGCACTCAGACTTGTGACGCATCAAATAAATATATTCGTATCTAGAATAATCGTCAATGAAAGTGACGAAGTATTCATCACCACCTCTTACCTGAACAGACATAGGACCACATAAATCAGAATGAACCAATTCCAACAGATCCTTGGCTCTATACCTCTTTGCCTTGAAAGGCCTTTTTGTTATTTTTCATTCCAAGCAGGATTCACAAGTTAGATAATTTTTCACTACTAATGAACTCAGAAGTCCATCAGCTATCAACCTTTGAATCCTACTCAAGTTAATGTGACCCAATCTTAGATGTCAAAGATATGTTTGGTTCATTTTCGAAGGTTCTTTTCTCTTATTAGTAGATGTATTATTCAATTCAATTTGTTGCACTGTGGGAGTAATTGGATTAAGAGTATACAAATTATCTATCAATGCACCATCACAGATAATAATTCTATCTTTCCTTATAACAACCTTGTCATTAAAAGAAACAGAATATCCATCCATAAACAATTTAGAAACCGAAATTAAATTCTTTTTTAAAATAAGGTACATAAAGACAATTCCTCAAAATAAGAGTTTTATTCTTATTAAAAGATAAATAGACGTCTCCCACTGCAATAACTGCTACTCTTGTAGCATTTTCCATGAGTATGGTAATCTCCCCATAACTAAGCTGTCGGGTTTGATGGAACCTCTACAAAGAATTGCAGACATGGTCAGTGGCTCCCGTATCTATACACCAAGTGTCAGCAGATACAACCGCTAAACATGATTCAACAACTAGTATATAAGACTTATCGTTCTTGTTCCCCTTCAGAAGAGGGCAGTCAGCCTTGTAGTGTCCCGGCTGCTTGCATTTTAAGCACTTGCCTTTAGGCTTCTTGACCGCACCACTCTTTGCGTTCACTTGGTTCACAGGTGCTGAATTTCCTTTCTTCTTCTTATTCCTACCACCTTTCGGCCTACGATAAGTAGTACAAGTCGAACTATCTCAAGCGGTTCTGTTCAATACACACTAAGTGCACTAATGTGATTCTATAGTCAAGACAAACTAATACCAAACCACACTACAACCATCCCAATAGATAGTCCCCGTCTATCTCGGTTGTGAGCATCTGTTTATGCTTTATAAGGAAACCGATAATATGATCTTCCGCGTGTTGTCGCACAATATATTATCTACAGTATAAAGTAAATGGACTTTTGCACAAATATATAAATAAATTATAATATGCAAAAACATTTGATCATATGATTCTCATTTCAAATAAATTGTTAAAACATTGTTCCATACAAAAAGCCAGACTTTTAGTATACAATCTAACACCTACAACATTAAAATCATAGCATGCAAAAAATTTTAACAAGTTCAATTTCAAGATAACAAAAATGTAATATAGTCCCTTTTAGTCCAAGCCTCACATAGGTTATCAATTTCACTCAATACTCTTTAAAGTGGTAAAACAACACTCATCAATCGATTGGTTCGACTTGCTATAAGCTTGCTCGTGGACTACATTCACAAACCACCAAAGTTTCCATTAGTGATCAAAAAGGTCTTTACTTAAGATGTAATGATAAACTCTTTGGTAGGGTAGGAAGAATATAGGTAATAGTGACTAATCGAGTATAAGTAATCGAAGAGATGGCCAATTTCCTCCATTCCTTGACTTTTCTTTCTTCCTTTCTTTTCTTTTCAAATCTCAAACACTAATCATCAATTTTTCTTTGCTTATTAGCTTCTTTCGATGCATGCTTCCTTCTTTATACTTTTGTTTGCTTTGAGCATCATGATGTTGCTTTGCTCTTTTTCTTGTGTTAAGGTTGCATGTGCATTCTTATTTGTACTCTTTCATCATTTTTTTGCTTGTTTACCCTTTACTTTCTTCTTTTGTTGTCTCATCAAACCTTTCTAGCTACCATCTCCTCAATCACCCACACTAAGGTATATATATAAGGCTTAAGTGGATAATCATGACTTGTAATGTTCTAAATTCACAAGAAATAGGCTTATATGCTCAAAGTGGTTGACTAGGGATGATGTTAATGGTAGGAAAATATATGGCAATGACTTCAAATAACAAGGATGACCTTAGATCATATCACTAATCTCCACTAATCGGGCTAGTTCATATAGTCCTTGAGCAAGTTCTAGCTTATCAAACACAACTGATCCACTCATGAAGAAATATCATATATGCACGGTTGAGGCTTAAGTTCTCACAAGCTTGTGCTCGGACCTTAAGAAACTTATTGCACCACATTCATCTCAAAATTGAACAAGTTAAATAGAACATGTCACAATTTGAAAGTGTAGAGATTCTTAATCATAATTTTTCATCACTTGTCACAACAACATGTCATCACTCACATACAAAAATGACTCACGACATCCCAAAAACTACCACCAAATCGACCCTAGACAAGAGTAAGAAAACACACAAAATATAAAAGACTCAACAAACAAGACAACAAGATAAAAACACATAACTAGCAAAAACAAAAATCCATCCATCAATAGAACATCAAGCTCACATTCATACATCCATGATCAATTAGGTTCACAACATCCCCATCTTTGATTGAAAAGTAAACCTCCCAAAACATAACATATGAAGTAACATGCTAATCACAACAATCCAAATCAAATCAAATTATGTTAAGCACATAGAAGTGGTAGGGTATAGAATGAACTCCCTCAATAGGCATTTGGTAGTAGAAGTTGTTAGCTCCGAGCTCAATTCGCGCTTCCAATACCCTTCATACATGCTCAACAAGACCATTAGCTCAACAATTTCATTAAAAATATGGACTATCATGCACTTCAATCACCACCAATCATATCAAAATCCAACCAATACTCATGAGAAAATTTTAAAATTAACCAAATTTTACAAAAATCACACTCAAGTGGTGAGTCACACCACACACTCTCCCCCAAACTTAAATCAAAACAATTTGAGACTTAAGTTTGCAAAAAGTGGTGAGACTTACCCTTTTAGTTTTCATTAACAATCTTCTTGTAGAGAAGTAAACGCATCCAACGAATTGAGTTATGTCCACCATGCACTAGCCCCCCAAACTTAACTCGAGACAAAAGTCTAGAATTAAGTTTGCAATAAATGGTGAGACATGCCTACTCGAATCCATGAAACACTTCTCTTTCCTTCAATATATATTTTCTCATACGCACAATCCACCTACAAAACCAAAATACAAACAAGCATCAAAAATAAAAAGAATGGGTTGCCTCCCATTTAACGCTAAGTTTAACGTCTTCAAGTCAGACGTAATTTTACAATCATTGAACCAAATGTTGGTCCACCACACTCTCTCTTCGCATCCTAACTTTGAAAAGTTACTTGGCTCTCTTTTTGTCTACTAACTCCACTTCAACATTCTTGCTTACAAGCATCAAGTCATCTTCAAGGAGCGATTCTAGTGGACTTCCTCTTTCTCCTTTATCTATTTTCCAATCAAGCTCTGATGCTTTAATCCTATCAACATCACAAGAAGATAAGTTAGAATTTGATATTTTCATATAATCATGAAGAAATTAGTTTAAGTTGTCAAAGAGAATAGAGTCATGATCCATAAGATCATCCGGAGGCTTCAAATGAGACTTGGCTCCTTTTTCTTTATTGCATAAGAATGCGACACTCTCTCCTTTTGAGCTCAAAGACAACTTTTCTCTTCCAACATCAATCCTTGCTCTTCCCGTAGCTAGAAATGGCCTTTCCAAAATGAGTGGAACTCGAGGGTCCGCCTTTACTTCCAATACCATAAAATTAACCGGGAAAGCTAGCCCCTTCACTTTCACTTTCACGTCTTCAACTACCCCTAATGGCTTAACAACATCTACATTCATAACTTCAAGACGGATAGTAGTAGGCTTGAGCTCTCCAATTTCAAGGCTCTTGAAAGTTGCATGAGACATCACATTGATGCTCGTCTCTAAGTCACACAATGCGTCAAGAGTGTCTTTTCCTTCAAAATCACAAGGAATTATGAACTTTTCCGGATCACCAACTTTTGTAGGCCCCCTTTTTGCACCGATTCACTTACTTCGGGTTGCTCTTCTTTCTTTTTCTCCTCATACTTCTTCTTGAGAGATTTGACATGCTCCTCAAACTCCTTTTTCTTCTCATCTTTTACAAACATTTGTGGATAGAGAATATGGAATGGAGTGATCGGAATACCCCAATAATCACATTTGTACTCATCTTCTTTTACCTTCTCCTCCACTTTCTTTTCCTCTTGCACCCTCTTCCACTTAGGTATCCATTTAGGCTCTTTCTCTTCTTTCTTTCTTACTTCTTCCATTTCTCCAACAACCTTACTTTCTAACAACTCTTCTTCAACCTTTCGTTCCTCTTCCATTTCAACAAACAAACATTGAGCTTTTGGATTAACCTCGGGTGTGGCTGGAAACTTTCCTTTTTGTTGAGCACTCAAAGAACTTGCAATTTGTCCAACATTATACTCCAAAGCCTTTAGTCTCTTGTCATTTTCTTCTTCGGCCTTTTTCATCGCTTCATCTCGAGCTTTGTTCGATGCACTCAATTGTTCAAGTAGCTCATCGATTGATGCTCTTCCCGCATTGTTTGGTGCTTTGGGCCCCGGTTGATATCCCGACGGATAAGCAACCGCGTTGTTCGGATTAGAGTATGAAAAGTTGTCTTGCCTTTATTTTTGTGGAAATGAGCTTCCATGATTGTTATAACCTCCTTGCCTTGGTTGAAAATTACCTTGGAAATTATTTTGGTAATTCCCTTGGTAACTCCTTCCTTGCATGTAAAGTACATCTTCAATCATTGGCATAGATTTGACTCATTGTTCTCCATTCACACTAGTCGAAGGTAGAACACTTTGATTAACTTGCCCTTCAACCGTATTGACTCATTGACTCACACTTTGATTTAAGCTCATTTATCTCAACACTTCCGCCGCTATCACCTCAACACTTGGCACACTCGGATCAACACTAGCACTCTTGACACTAAATTGTTGCTCTTTATCAAAACTTTTAAAACCATAACATCCACTTACTCTCTCCGATGGCCATTGATAAATATTTGTAGCAATTTCATCAAATATCCTTATTGCCCTTTGCGGTGTCACTCCAAGTACGGATCCACCCGCCGAAGCATCAACAAGCACTCTTTGACCATTCACCAAACCTTGGTAGAAAAATTTCACTTGTTGATTTTCTGGAAAACCATGTTGTGGACACTTGCGAAGCAAATCCTTAAACATTTCTCACGCTTCATAAAAGCTCTCTTGAGACATTTGCTTGAATTGAGTAATCAAGCTCTTCATTTGAAGTGTCTTAGAAGGTGAAAAATATTTATTTAAGAATATTTGTGCAAGCTCATCCCAAGTGTTGCACGTGCCCGGAGTAATGGTAGATAACCATGTTCGAGCACGATCCCTCAATGAAAACAGAAACAATCTCATCTTGATACAATCCTCGCTCACCCCATTCATCTTCACGGTGTTGGCAATCTCAATAAATTGAGCTAGATGAGCATTAGGATCTTCATTCGAGGTTCCACTAAATTGTTGTTCTTGCACAATAGAAATCAAGTCCGCTTTAAATTCAAAGTTGTTGGCGTTGATCGGTGGACCAATCATTTGTAGCATTGCCCTTGGCATAAAGAAATCTCGGATCACCCTTTGATCATTGTGAATTCTATGTTGCACCGGAGGTGGTGGTGATGGCACATGCGCTTGTTGCGGAAGAATAAAGGCTTGTGGAAATCCTTGTTGCATTAGAGCTTGTTGCACCATTTGATGAAGCAAAACTTGATTGCTCATAGCTCCAAAATTTTGATAAGCATGTTGAGGAGGATTGGCATTGAATTGAGGTGCGTTTTCTTGCACGTTCACATGTTGTCCTCCTTCCCCATCATGCTCTATATCCTCACAATTATCACCTTGAAAATTCTCCATTAGATCACTCTCTTTGGTTTTGTTCTCCTTTCTCCTTCTTCGAAGAGTGTGTTCAATCTATAAATCAATAGGTTTATTTGTTTCCCTTTGGATCTTGTTTACATACACCTTCAAAAATAAGAGAAGTTAGAACAAGATTTTCAAAGCAAATACAAGTAAATAAAGAAAATAAAAATGTCTCTAGTAAGATCACTCGAAACGATCCTTCTTCAAGCTACTAGCAACCGTTGTCTCCCTGGCAATGACATCATTTGATTAGCCATTTTGTAGTTGGGATGACCAATTCAAAAATTTATCGAACCACAGGGAGGTAGGTACTAGTGCTTAAAAGATCTCACGTTTCTTGTAATTTTATAGTGACGAATCATCAAAGGGTTGGATGTGAAACAAGTAAATAACAATAACCAAAGCAAGCAAGCAATGATTAGCAAACAAGATAGATAAGTGAAAGGTAGTTTTCCAATTAATTAAAAGTGAGATTAACAACAATTAAGAAGTGGAAATTCTTGGATACATGCATCAAATTCATATGAATCATGTGTATAAGACTAAGGGTCAACACCAAGTTTACCTAAACTCCCTCTCGAGATAGATATGATATGAATCTCAATTAGCTCAACGGATTGGTTCTCACTCAAATAATTCTAACTAGGTACTAAGCTTGAAATAAGAGTCCCTTCACACAATTAATCAACCTCTCGATCAAACCAATCACATGTTCTATCAAAGGGTTCTAATTTCTAAAGGATTTCTCAATCTCTTTACAATTTATAATGCACATGAAGTGTTTGATGAAATGATTCACTCAATTATCCTAAGCATATAATTGATTTCTCAATCTAATCACATATTTAGAACAACTAAACACATAAACCATCATAAATCTCAAGATCTCAAACATCATGATAGAAAATCCATTTGCCCAATCAACATATGAATTCAAATACACAAATCCAAAAATTATCCAACAACTCTCATGTTGCTAATCTCACAAGGGAGATTAACCTACCATATTCAAAAGGAAATCAACATAGACATTAAGATCCTTACAAAACATGATGAAAAATAAGGTTTCAACACAAAAGTTGGATGAAAACTCCCTTGGATGCCTCCAATGGTGTTCTTCTTCTTCCCCTTGCAATTCTCATCTCTTCCTTGCTTCTTTTCCTCAAATGGATGGTAGATTTGATGGTGGGATGATGGTAGATGATTTGGATGAAGAATGGATGAAGATGATGGTGTAAAATGAAGAAAATGGTGTGTGATGTGTGTGTGTAGCCTCAAATCCACGAAAATCTAATGAAATATTGAAGTATTGGGTATTTATACCCCTTGGAAAGCTTCTAGAAGGATTATGATTTTTTACAGATTTTGCACCTACACGACCGTGTACGGTACATGGCCACCCCTGTGGCCGTGTTGTGATTTCTAACGACCGCGCACGGTCAATTCTTACAGGCCCGTGCGCGATACACGCCTCAAGGACCAAACACGGCTGGCCGTATTTGTGCTGCTTTGCTTCCTTCTTTCTCCCGACTCCGTTTCGCTCAGTTTTTCACCTGTTTTAACACGTATAAGCTCATACTCACACAATTTCATAAAAACATAACACCACCAAAATACACATAAATACGGATAAAACAATACGAAAATGCACACAAAAATGCACTAAAATCTTGGTGAAAATAACGACAATCACACAGCATGATCTGTAATTTTTTTATTCTAAAAATTATCATATTCAACTGCAACAAACAAATAGGGATTAAGAGTTATATGGTTGATTATTGTAAAGAAGTTGAGTTGAAACATGCTGAATCGTTTCGTTGTTAGCCCGTTGTAGTATACTGTTTGACGACAACAGTTGAAAACTTAATCTGTTCGACATTTTTGATCAAACAATTGAGTGTTGTTTTCTCACTGTTCGCTTCTTATAACCGAACAGATTTACTTGAGTTCGGTTGTAGTGATCGAACATCCTAATTTTTTTCTTTTTTTGTTTCTTTCTTACGGCAGCAACTGGCAAACACGTGAAACCGTTCGACGTTTGCGATCGAACACATGGAAGGTGGTCACGCAAGAAATTAGAATTAATTAAAAGAATATGAATAACAGTAAAAAAAATCATGTTGGGAGGACTGATTAAGTATTCCATGGAAAACCCAAACCAAGACAAAACAAAAGATGGAAAATACGCAAGACCGTTTGAAGTTTGCGATCGAACTCATGGAATGGACACGCAAGAAATTAATTTTAATTAAAAGAATAAATTCTGTAATATTGAAGTTATCGGGAAGGAAATTTTATTCTTAATTATAATATAGCAATGATTAATATATGGAGTAAGGATTAATCCCACTATAATCTGCCATTTAATATTGTGGATTAGATTTTTAAATTTGGGTATAGTTAAAAAGGGTAAGATTGTTTTTGTATGGGGTGTATTAAGTAATTTAAATCAGTAACTTTTAATTTCAGTGGGGTACGTTTAGTAATTGAGGTTCATCTAACAATTCCGGGGGTGCCAATAGCTGCTCCCTTTTTATTAATTCGAACGTCACTTTTTAATAAAATATTACCACTCTTTATCCGTCGAGAATAAACGATCTTACACATCTCTTTACTTAATCACCCTGAAATGGATGGATCAATCATTATTAAAATATGGTATAAATGATGTATATTTATCGATATTAACCAAATAACACAAGTATTCAACATAAAACTTTCATGTAGTATTTACGCAAAAATCAACTTGCAATGCTGAGAGTAATTCAAGTCTGCATCAAATTTCTACAACACAGCCATCGAGGCCCTTCAAAACACACAGCATATCAATTCCTATATGATAGATAACACCAAGGCCTACCAAAAGCGATGCAAGTCCGTGTGATCAAGCTGGGTTCGACATGATCCAATTTACAAAAAAGCATAAACATGTACTTTCATTACATACGGCCCAACAACATCTGTACAACCAACTCAGATCTTTCTTTATGACGCAGGCTAAAGAACAGTTCAAGCATTTTATGGTTGCTCACCAGTTCCCTGGAAATATCAATTTGTTGATCAGAATTCAAGACCCCCAGCTTGCCCAATTCTTCATGGACAGTCTCTCTCTTCTTGGACAAGTTGTGCTCATATCCGATAGTAAGCTGCGCAATCTCATCAAGCCTCTTGGAAGTTTGGTCGCAGAACTTTCTCACCAAGTCGAGCATTTTCTCCCCAATTGAGTCTACACGTTTACGTTTGCGACTCTTTCCCTTTGTAGCAGAGGAAATTTTTGATTCTTGGCTTTTGAGCATATACAAAAAGAAGATACTAACCATTGTCATGTAAACCATGCACACATTCATTATCTCATTCAACACAACAAAAATTTCTTTGTCACTTGATCCACCTTCGTCATGGTCATCGTCCATCCTGACCCAAAAAACAGAGGAATCAAACATTACTTTACGGAGCTTTTGAGATGAAAAATAAAGGGGTAACCAATAACCACCACTAAGGTTAACGAGTATATGTTTTTGTTCTGGTTTAATTTGAATATAGAGGTGATGATCACTTATTAGCACAAGTGTAGGATTTTGTAATAAGATAACCCTCTGAAAATGGTCCTTATTTTTAGAATGATAAACTCAATAAACTTCAATACACCATAGAGCAAAACTAAAATCTCAACAAGCTTAAAGTCATCATAGAAAGAAATAAAATAAACTCAATTAACTTCAATTCACCATAGAGCAAAACTAAAATCTCAACAAGCTTAAATTCATCACAGAAAGAAATAACATAAACTTCAATCCACCATAGAGCAAAACTAAAATCTAAACAAGCTTAAATTCATCATAGAATGAAATAATTAGCCCTCCTCATTCAGTGTGTGGTGAGCAACTTACATAAGAATTAGAAAAGGCTAATTGAAAGATTAGTTTCATCCTGATCTGATGTTGAAATGTTTCAGACATCAAATTCTACCTCTCCTACCATCATTCTTTTCTAATTTAGCATCACAACAAGCTCGTTAAAAAAATTAATTCAATATTTAACCGAAAGAGTTCATCCATTAATTAATATACCCAAATAATTTTCTGGATATTGTAACCGCAATCCCCAAAATGATCAAAATATCACATATAGTAATGTGAATACCAGAAAAAGGAAATCACAAGATTTTAAAGAAAAAAAAACTGCATATGACTTTTTAGGAAGAAATTAAGATATGTGTCATCAAATCAAATGCATACATCATAATATGCAGAGAAGCATGTGAACTAAACCCTAGTGAAACATTTTAGAAAGAGTATTTCAGAGAAATTGCAAAATAGTTGAACATTTACACATACACGATTGAAGATGGGGGGGCTCACCTCGGGACTCAAATGCTTTTGAAGCTCGATGGAGGGTTTGAAGATGAAGCTTACAGAAACCTGAGTTGTACTTTGGAGTAGATATCATGAGAAATTCAAACTAGTTTGGGAAAATGTGTAGCGTTTTTTAATGAGTTTTCCCTCCCTCAAACTTTTTACAATTCACTCCAATCCGAAGCAATTAAAATTTTAGGGTGATTATGTGGTGCATGGGTGTACCTGATAATTAATATGGTAAAATTTTATTGAATGGTTAGAATTAAATAAAATTTAATTTAACGAATAATATTATTCAGTACCTAATGCACTACGGCAATACTCTAAATTTTATCATTTAAAAAATATCATAGCAATTCACAATCATTATTATCTAAAAAAACATCATAGCAATTCACAATGGTTATCTTAATTATAAATTTATTACAATCACCTAACACACATAATATACTTTATAATTTACTTATTTAAGGTAACGAGATTTGATGTTGATATAAAATATAATTAGTAAAATAGATTTTGATTGTTTCCTTTTATTCATAATTGTCTTTAATGTGACTGATCTTGATATTAGCTATAAATAAATGATCTTGTAATTGTTTTAGGTGGAATTTGTTTAATGAAAATGAGAGTTGTCTCGTAACCTCTTTTACGGTATTCTTATGAATCAACGTATTTGAGAAGCATATCTTCCGGTATTCTATAAGAATCAACGGATTACAAAGTTTGTTCTCGTATTATCATCCTTTAATACGCTCTCGCTGCATCAATTGGTAATCAGGGCCAAATTCTCGATGTTGGATACGAGATTTCAAGTGATTTATGATACCCTTTATGATGATCAGTCGAAGATGATATTACGCAGATCTACCAACAAAATAATTTGTTGGTGTCTGATGGACCACCAATTTTCAATGAAGAAGATGAATTTGTTGATGGTGGCCCACCAATCTTTGATAAAGAAGATAAGATTTTCATGGAGACTGTGATAGTCCACCAATCTTTGATGAAGAAGAAGATTGCAATTTTCTGCGGCGTTTATGTTGATCCAATTTTTTACAGTGAGAAGATTGAAGTTATGTTAATGATGGACTTAATTTAAAAGATTCGTATTTTCTGGATCTTATAATTGGCGATACTACTGAATTTGAAGGTGCTCGATTGATTGATTTTAGATTACATGAATTCAAAGATGTCCCAGCTCGTCTTCGTACTTATTTTATTCGTGATACGACCCTGCACGATTCGAGGGCGAATTGTCTCCAAGCGGAGGAGAATGATAGAGATTTGATGGAGATATAAAATTTAATTAGTATAATAGATTTTGATTGTTTCTTTTTATTCATAATTGTCATTAATGTGACTGATCTTGATATCATCTATAAATAACTAATCTTGTAATTGTTTTAGGTGAGTTGAATTTATTTAATGAAAATGAGAGTTGTCACATAATCTCTTTTATGGTATTCTTATGAATCAACGTATTTGAAAAGCCTATTTTCCGGTATTCTATAAGAATCAACGGATTACAGAGTTTGTTATCATATTATCATCCTTTAATACGCTCTCGCTGCATCAGTAACACATTTTATAATTTATACTCCTTACGTCCCACTCAAAAAGTCCATTTATCCATTTTAGGTCCCACCCCAAAGTGTTCCATTTCATTTTTTACCTATATAGGACCACACACACCCATTAATGTAATTAAAATATGAGGCTCACTCTCACTAATACAATTACCCAACACATTAAATAATAGTAATACTCCTTAATCCATGTGTAAAAAAAAAACTATCCTTTGGATGAGACGGATTGAATATTTATTTATTATTCAATTTTTCTTAAACCACGTTTTTTTTATAATAAAAAGGTTTCACATATACTCCATCACTCACTACTAATTACTAATACATAAATATACCTACTACATACTCCCTCCGTCACATTTCAATATTTACATATTTTTATTTTGAGCATCCCATTTCAATCTTTATATTTTCCTTTTTAGTAATTGAGACCCACAAAAATTAATTATTTCTCTCTCCATGGGCCCACGCATCATACTAATACACCTACTCACTTTACATTAAATTATTATTTTTCTCACTTCACCATACATTAAAATATTATATTCCTTAATCTATGTGCAAAAAATAAATGTAAAGTTTGAAGAGTATACTATAAAATAATAATAATTTTTAATTCATGTTAAAAAAAAAAATGACTTGGATGGATGGAAGGAGAGTAAGGACAAAGGGTTCACGTTTTTTTTTTTTTAGGTTAAATTGCTTTTAAAAGAAAGAGTGAATTTGGTGGGTTTAGGGTTTAAGCTTCCCCACAACAGAATATATTCGTTACTCTCTGTGGAGTATACACTAGAGAAGGCTCTTCCATAGTTGAAACTTGAAAGCCCCCAAGTTGAGGGTTTAAGGGTTAAGCTTCCCTACTATGGCTACTGCGGCAAGATTCTTGCTTTCCAGAGCTACATCCCAATTCCTCCCACACAATCCCACCGCTTCTCGTTTTAACCACTCCCTCCTCACAACTCTCCAATTCTTTCTCTCTCGCAAATCGTATTCCCACTCTCCAAACTTCTCCGCTGAGGCTTCATCGGACTCCATCACGCAAGGCTTGAATTCTTCAGTCGCCGCTGCGTTGAATCTCGACACTCGTGTCCCCGCCACCATTATCACCGGTTTTCTCGGCTCCGGAAAGGTAGCACATATTTTCCCATGCTCTGTTGTCTTTTTGGTGACGGTGTATTGGTCATGATTGTATTTCAATACTTGATGATCCGAGGCAATTGGGTTTATTGATTTTTTTGGTTGAATGGTGGGGTTTAAAAAAGATGTGATGGTGAAATTTTATCAGATTATGACTAGTTTGTCTGGGGATTTTTATTCCTGCTATGCCTAGATTTTTTGCAATTTGTTTAGTTATTTTATTCTGATGAAGTTGTTTAAAAAATTCAATCTTGATGTTGAGTTGATGGTTAGAAGTTATATGATCTTGAACTGTTCAGTCTTTTCTTCTTTGTATTCCCTGAGATACTGTTTTTATGTTGTTTTAAATCTATGTGTGGTTTATATGGCAGACCACTCTCTTAAATCATATATTGACATCTCAACATGGAAAGCGGATTGCTGTCATAGAAAATGAGGTATGCCTTTAACTTCCATCATTTATTTTGTGAGAGAATTTAAAATTATGGATCTTGCTCGATTTTCTTTGGTGAATTCACTAATATATTCTATCGAACATGATATCATGACTCCAAATTTCTGCTGATTAATCTTACCGAGTTCCTATGCGTTGGTTGAGACTTGAGAGAAAGTTATGAGTATATATATATATATATATATAGCACGCCCCACGATGAAAGTTATCCGATGCATTTCTTTCTTTGTGCTCCCAAGCAATACGATTCTCTTTTATAGTTAGCTAATCGGCAGGGTCAGGCAACCCATTTACCCGTGTCTATGTTATTTATTATTATATCTAACACTCCTAAAATTTTCCTGAGGAGCAACTTCATACCGTGGTGCGCATGTTATGTCATATATATTAAGATTCTAAAGCCAAAATTCATGAAATGGATAAGGTAGAAATAAATCAGGTAATCTAACAGGGCCACAAAAACAGAAGTCTCTATCCTAAAGATTAGGAAGTATAGGGATCCTAAGAGTGTGATTCTTCTCAATTTGTATGGTTTATTATTTGTCTCTTGTGAGTAGAAAGTAGATGAGACGAATGAATCGAAAACTGCTGGTTTTATGAGATAGTTTGCCACATTATGTGTATTGCGCTTCTTTTAATTTGTGATACTTCTTGAGTGCAGTTTGGCGAAGTAGATATTGACAGCTCACTAGTTGCTGATCATTCTTCATCCAATGACGACATTATCATGGTAAATAATGGTTGTCTGTGCTGTACTGTGCGTGGGGATCTTGTCAAAATGCTTTTGGAATTGGTTAAAAAGAAAGGAGACAGATTTGACCACATTGTTATAGAAACAACGGGTATGTTAAATTCGTGAAACATGGTGTGTATCTGCTATTGATTCATGTCCTTACACTCCTCTGTCTGAAGAGAACTCGTAAAACATAAATTCTGATGATGACACGAATGTATGATAAAATGTTGCTTGTGGGTATTCTTCTTATTCTTTTGCAATCACCTTCAGTGCATTAAAGGTTTATTCACCCCCCAACCCCCCAATTTTATTGAAGTAAATTATGTATTTGCCTTTTAGCCTTTTATGTAAGGATATTCATATGATTTGTTTCAACTGTATTGGAGTTTTGTGTGTGTGTGTGTGTGTTACGTCTTAATCCTCTGTGGTTAATGTGTAGCTGGCTGGTGGTTTTTGTTATTCAGGTCTTGCAAAGCCTGGTCCAGTGATTGAAACATTTTATGGTGATGAGTTACTTTCGCAGCACGTGAAACTTGATGGGGTTGTTACTTTAGTAGACTCTATAAATGCCCTTAAACATTTAAATGAAGTAAAGCCAAGATTTGTAGTGAACGAGGCCGTGGAACAAATAGCTTTTGCAGACCGCATAATTATGAATAAAGTATGCAAATTTCTTTCAACATAGATTTTTAATTGTTTCTTATCTCTAGCTGGTAGAAAGTTCCTATGAAGATTTTGGATGTTTTACGATCCTGTACTTATTTTACTCAGTTAATTGACAGATAGATCTAGCGAGTGAGGCTGACGTGGATGCACTAATAGAAAGGATAAAGGTATATGCTTCTCCAATATGAAGAATAAAAATAACTTTCTTTGCAGTGAGGTTTTAATATAATTATCAATTTTCATTGTATGAAACACTATTGCTGAAGGTCGTGAAGATAAATGGCATGCTTCAAAAAATTTAAGTGGATTTCTTATTTTTGTTTCAAAATGGGAACTTTGAGTTTGAATCTTCAATGATTTCAACTGTACTTGGTAGTGTTATTCCACCATATTTTTTGTCATATTATAGACATGCTGCGAACTTTTTTCTTAAAGATAATTCTTAAACTGCTAAAACTGAATAATCAATCCACCTTGTTGACCTTTTATACAACTTTAGTTTTATTACTTCTCTTCCAGCTTCAAATTTCAATATCCCCTGGATGGTTTTTGGTACTGTAAATCAAATAAAATTCAATATCTATTCTTGTAGTCAAGACAGTTCGTTTCTAGTGACCTGACTTAATTTTTTTTTCATTTTACTTTTATTTTTGTGCTTTTCTTCTTCGCTTGTCTAAAAATGCCAATGATTTTTGTGATTGATAGATTGCAAAATCAACTAATTTTTCTTGCATTATATATTGATCTGATCTGTCACTGTCGCCATTGCTTTTAATTGTAGTTCATTTTATTTGTTTCACAAGAGTATCTTTGTTCATATTTCCAGATTATCAATGGGATGGCACCAATAAAACGAGCCAATGTATGGGGTAGTTGACATGGACTTTGTTTTGGGAGTGGGAGGTTATGATCTTGACAGGTATTTTATTTTTGTTTATTTGAAAAGAAAACTCAATTATTGCAGCTTTTATAAGTTTTTTGAGGTGTACTTTCACCAATTGGGATCTCGGGTTTTTACTTTTATGGATCTGGGTTAGCATACCACTTCTCTAATATTTAAAAGCATTACATTCTGCAGGATTGAATCTGAAGTTAAACCTGATGATTCCCAATGTTCTCATCATCATGAAACTGCACATGGTGTGTATGCTGTACCTTGCATCATCTTATTCTTGATTGCCTGTTCATATTGTGCAGTGTTGTTTTTCAAAATATTCAGAGAATAGTGAAGGAATACATGGTAAAAATATATGAATAATGCCAAAATAGCACCTTAAACGGCTAGGAGTTTCTCGTATTGTTGTCTCCCTTTCTAGAAACCTTTTTGTCAAACTGTATTACTATCTTGTATAAATTTTCTTACTAATCATTGGCTTTGAGGCTGAATAAATTATATCCCACTGCTTCAATCGTTCATATATGACATTGTTTCTTATAATTTGAATCCTATTTTTCCTTCAATAGATCACAAAGGGCATCATCATCATCATCATCATAAACATGATTCTGCTGTCACCAGCGTCAGTATTGTTTCCGAAGGAACCTTGGACCTTGATTATGTAAGAGCTTCTCTTCATATTGATTTTATTAGCATCTTCAAATCTTTTATACATAGAGAACTAAACTACTTCATTACTAATGAACTATCTTTATTCTTTCGCATCAGAACAAATATTTTCAAGTTCTTATTGTTGGCTCCAATTTTACGTCTTCTTATTGCTCCTTTAACATGTCATAACATTTGATTCCATTCATGTAATGTTTCTGCGGCGATTCAGCTTGATGATTGGCTCGAAAGATTGATAGAAGAGAAAGGAGATGATCTTTACAGGATGAAAGGAATATTATCAGTGACTGACTCTGAGCAGCGTTATGTTTTCCAGGTTATCTTCTCTCTGTCTTACTTGAGTCTCTTTAACATCACACACTTCTTTATACCAGATTTCTCCTCTTGGTCTTTTTAGGCAGTACATTCTATTTTTGATGGGTGCCCGGGCAAGGAATGGGGCCCCAACGAGAAACGTATAAACAAACTTGTATTTATCGGGAGGAACTTGGATGAAACTGCTCTGAGGAAAGGCTTTAAAGGCTGCTTAAACTAAAGTGTAAGTTGGTTTGTTCTACGCACCATGTGAAATCATGGACTTTGCAGCAACGTGTATGATTATCGACTAAATATCAACGAAGACATGGATATTGTAGTATATAATGATGAGGAGCCCTGTGGCACAGAAGGATTTGCTGCTGTAATAAGATTTACAGTGTTACAGATGGGAGCGATAGAAGGATTTGCTGATTATTTATGGGTTTTTAGGTAATGATAAATATAATTTTTCTAGATGAGATGAATAATGGTACAATTTTTTCCGTGTAAGATCTGCAGATTATTTTAGTTGGTTTTTAATGAGGTGTGTTGATGATTGATTTCTTACCGGATTAAATGGTGGAAAATAGGGGTATGAATACAATGGTAAATGCAAGAGGACACATAAAACATACTTTACATTTTATTAATTAGGACCTCCCATAAATATTATTACATTTTTTCATTTTGCTAGATGTGGTCCAAACAATGCAATTGATATATCCTTATAGGTTCATGCACGACACTAATACAACTATTCACTAATTATAACAACAATCACAAAATGGAGGGGGTATGTCATTTTTCCGGCCTGTAAGTAAGAAATCTTTTGTATTCTTTGATGTTTGTATTTTGAGGTTTCATTAAGAAACTTACAATGGAGAAAATGTAGAGAAAAATCTTATGTGGGTTTCAAATACATGAAGGAGAGAGAGCCCCTTTTACAAGTGGGGAATCCATCTATTTATAATTCTTCACGTCTTTGTGATGAGGGCTCAAGGGCCTTAATCCATGTCTTCTTACATAATCCAATGAGATATTATCATGTGTTGAAAGAGTAATAATTTGTTAACTAATTTGATATCATTTACTTTTGAGGCTTGTAATTGATTGAAAACGCATTTAGAGTGTGATGAGTGATTGAGATAATCCTCGTGTAGCTTCGTACAATGGCTGGCTGACCATGCATGTTGATGGGCTGCAGGCGAAGTAGAATAGACTGAGGTTCACACTTTATTCACTTGGGGGCAATGATGGAACCACACTTGGCCCCCCCTTGAGATTTTAATAATTATTAGTATATATGCACTAAGGGAGTGTTTGTTTGAAGGGTTTGGAGATGAAGGAATGAGAATGGAATGAAAAATATTGTTTGGTATTAGGGAATGGGTATGAAAAAAGTGATTTGATTCCCAAGTTTGTGGGAATGGACCATACCCCTCAAAATTGGAATGAATCAAAGTGATTCCACCCCACTATCAAAGGAATTCCTATTCCCATTCCACACTTTTATCCAAACACCCCCCTAAATCAAGTAACAATAACTTTCAGATGGAATGATGTTGGTCACTTCACAGTGAGGTCTTGGGTTCGACACCTATGAAAGGTACATATCACTTTTATTCTTTAACTACTTTTTGCAATGAAACAATTAAAAATAATACTAAACTCTAAGCAAATATTTCATTCATATAGAGTTAATATGTATGGGTAATAAAGCTTGCAAATGTGATTAACAAGGTGTGAACATTAAAATCCTTTTAATTTTTTATTAGTTTGAAGGATATTATAACTCACTTCTCTCATAGGTTATATCTCATTGACCTCTTGTTTTTTCACTAACGAGTGTAGAAGATAAATAATATCAATACAATTAATGCACGAACTCTCTTATTTTTAGATTATTTTTAATGTCCAATATTAACTCAAACCACACTACCTTGCTTAGAGTAAATGTGTCATAAACCATTAAAAAATAATAATAATAAAAAGATAAAAATTTTCCATAAATTGAACGGTTTGTACAATAACTTACTCAAATTATTGAGATTTCTTATAAAAATTTTCGTTTTAAATCAACTAATCTTAAAATTATTGGTGTTCCAATAAATAAATAGAAAATGGAGTAAGATAGAATAGAGTCCAATCAAAGTTGTATTATATGCAATCCACTGGAACATAACAAATGAAGTATTTATTATCCTTAAGGAAATCACACGAGCCCACATTCGTTTGAAAATGGCGTTACTGAATTCTCCACCACTTTCTGGCTTTCCATCACTTCTATCATCCTCTTCCAACCCAAAGGTCAGTTCTATTCTTGTTATCTTCCGAAATCCTAATAATGTCTCTTATGCTGATTCGTTCTACTCTTTGAATTTGGGAGAGATGATTTTTTATTTGGTGGGTTTAATTCATGAACATTTTGTAGGGCTTTGGTTATGGAGGGTTTCGGATTGAGAAACAGGAAGGAAATTGTTGTGAAAGAACATTTCTCCGAGGGCGATCAAGGTACCTGGATTTTGGGTTTAGTGCTGCTGCTGCTGTTGGGGGGAGTGGTTCATCTGTGGAGTTTGATATGTCATTTCCAAACGATTATACTCAACTCCTTCAGCAAGTACACCTTTTTCCTTATGAATTCTCTGTGTGTGGTGGTCAGGGATATATCTTGTGTGTCTTGAACTCTAGCATTGGTTTGCACTGTATAATTCCAACTACCAAAAAATACTTCTTAAGAATGATGTAAGCAGTTAAAATATTTTTATATTTTGGATTATTTCACAAATGTTGATGTAGTTAATAACTGATTGCTGTTTCTCAGTTGATATGAACCATGTGTTATGCCTAACTTCACTCAAACTAGCATTTTTGCTTCTATTGTTGATTAATTCATAAGACACATTATCAAACGAGATGTGATCAATAATATTCAGAACCCCATAGAGTGATCAATAATATTCAGAACCCAAGAGAGAAAACTGCTAAACGTAATCGAATACAATTTGCATTGTGAATAATGTGATGCACTTGGCCAGGTCAGATGCTGAAAACCCAAAAGATTAGGTACATTAGTTGTGGATTGATTTGAGTGGTTAGTCAAATGTATGCGATCAAACCTGAGGAGTCCAACAATTTAGACTGTATACTGTAGAGAGGAATCTTGGGCCTATTCAAGATATATCTAATTGTATCTTCTGTTCACTTGGGAGATATGAAAAAAAAGTTTAGCCTGTGTTTCTCATTCTAGTCCCACTTAGAACCAATTCTGTTATGGAAGCATGCGATGCACCTTTCCTCAAGGCAATGTTCATTGTTAGCGTCAATAGTATTTTTTGGAGGATTCTATCTTTCACTGTCCTATACCGATATACGTATGAGTTTGTAGGTCTTGTACTTTTGGATGTTTAAACAAAGTTTCTGTCATCTCATTCCTATTTAAATATTCACCTTGTTGCCTGACCTCCCATTCTTTTGTGCTTTAAGCTGAATAAGCTATTATTAATATTTAGTATTTGAGTTATACCCCTGACAATAGTTTGTCCTTTGTGCACTCATATGTCTTTATTGTATTACATAACGTGCATACGATCATCAGATTCTCTTCACTAAGATTTCTTAAGTTTGGGCAAGAAAATAAATAGAAGGAAATAGATGATATCTGACATTTATCCTGCTCTGTATGCATGTTTAATTCTTGCTGTTAATGTTCATCAACTTGTGTGTGGGTCCCTTATATATATATTTTTGTAAATTCTGTGAGTCTACCCGCACTGAAACTTTACGTGTGTAATGATTAACAGGCAAAAGAAGCAACAGAATTGGCATTAAAGAACAACAAGCAGCTTATGGTGAGTCAATTTTCCTCCTTCCTGTTTTCACGTTTTTTCTTTTCCAGTAAGAACAGAAGTAATGAACACGTAATATCATATTCAAAATTCTCAGAGTTTGTGAGCAACAAGTTTCTGCCACAGGAAATTGAATTTCCGACCTCTGGTTTGGATTCTGTGCCAGGTACTGAATGTTCCAAAGATTTCTCATTTACATTGTGGTTTTGTGTGTAGATCCTTCAAAACATTTCTTACGTTAAGCTTGAAAAGTTTCCTGTTTGTATCACAGGTGATGGTGAGGGTGGTATAGAAATGACGGGTAGTTTGCAACTGATCCGAGAGTTCTGTGACCTTGCCATCAGTCCAGAGAAAGCCACCCGGACTCGAATTGTATGTCTGAAATTTATTATATTATAGAATGCATCCGATGAAAAATTACGATATTAAATGCTTAATTTGTGTTTCTTTATTTTCTTAGATTGCCTGATTGTTTATGTTATGGGGACAGATTAGTCCCTTACTGTCTAAAATTTACCAACAAAGTTACTCCAATCCCATTTCTTTGATATCTTGAAGATTGTTTTAATTAATCATTCAATTGGATGATGTGGTTTTAAATGCTGCTATCAGAACCCATAAATTTGTAAATCTTTTTAAAATCTTGCAGTTCTTCCCTGAGGCTAATGAAGTGACATTTGCAAGAAAATCGGCTTTTGGAGGATCCTCACTGAAATTAGATTATTTAACAAAACCATCATTATTTCAAGATTTTGGTATTGTGGAAAAGGTGAAAATGGCAGATCGAGTAAAGCCAGATGATGAACTCTTCCTAGTCGCCTATCCATATTTTAATGTTAACGGTACATTCTTCTAATTTATGACAGTTGCGAAGCATTCAGTCTATACTACTCCTATTCCATTTTTCCACCTTACCATAATTATCTGATTCTCATCTGCTAATCAGAGATGCTTGTTGTGGAAGAACTTTATAAAGAAGCTGTGGTCAACACATCTCGTAAATTGATTATTTTCAATGGGGAGCTCGACAGAATAAGATCCGGCTGTATCCTTTCTCTGTAATTTTATCTACTCTTGGCATCATCCTACTTTAAGGTGGGAAAAAAAGACATCCATTCTCTTATTGAAGTTTTCAGTAACAACCTTAAGATTATCCGGCCTTTTTCTATCCCAAACTGGCTGCGCTTACCCAGACTCTTCTACCGAAGATGGAGACTGTATATTACATTCACAACTTCAAGGGACGAAACCAAGGCGTGCTCTTCAGGTTTTGCTGCTACTAAAATCTTCTTCTGTATAATCAAGTGAATACATTTTCTCAATTTAGAATGCTGCTCTGCTTATTTGGTGATTCTAACAACTAGGAGCAATTCTCTCTCCCCTTCTCTCTCTCTCTATAAATAAAACAGGTGCTACCCTGGACCATGGAAAGTTCTTAAAAAAGTGAGAAGCAAATATATTTGTGTGCATCAGCAAGAAATGATGCCTTCACTTAAGGAAGTTGCTCTTGAAATTCTTCCTTCAGCATGAATTGTGTATGTATCTATGTTTTTAAGTCTAATTTCTGCATTCTCTCCATATTCTCATGATCATATTCAGTGTTCTTTGTACATTTCGTACTTATTTTCTGATTAAAATTCGATTTAATTAAGTGAAATTTATCCTATTTATTGGATATGTTAGATGGGCTGGTCAGATACCAATTTCAGATTTATTGGCATCTTATATCTGTGTGATTGGGTTGCTGACGTTACGTAAAATTACTATAATGCACTTAAAAGTATCTCACCATATCAGGAAATAAGGCAAAAGGATTTTGTGGAACCAATATTGAGGTGTCATCATGATAAGTACTTTTTTAATTGTATTAATTTTCTGTTAGTATATCTTAATTTTCTGGGGAGTGAGTTTGTTATTTAAATGAGTAGTACTTCTTCAGGTCCCATTTTAATCTTTATGTTTGTTTTTTGTGTGGAGATTAAGAAATTTGTATTTTAATATGTAGTGAGTGGGTATTAGTTGTATAATTATAGAATTTTTAGAGGTATTAATTTTTAAATGTGGGTTCCCTAATTACAAAAAAAAAATGTAAATATTGAAACGAGATGTCTTTAACACTATACTATTGAAGTGGGGTGAAATGAGTAATTGTTATGCTCTTAATCCGATTTCACATGAAATCTGCTTCATGGAGAACAAGGTTTAGGAAAATAGCAGGACGAAGGAGTTAGCAATTGTGAGACTAGTCTGTATAGAGTACAAAATTATGACTAGAAATGAGGATTCTCGTTAGGATTGTTTACATGATTATACTGCATTTAATGACCTCAACCTTTGTCCATAAATAACACTGGGATCATACTCATTTTTATTATAAATAATGGCATAAATTCTCTTCCTTCTCACTTCTTGTTTTCCTCCAAAAATTAACTCAATATAAAACCACACTTCAATACTAGAAAATTTAAATTCAAAAGATTAAGTGAGTGTGTTTTTTAAATATTCAACTTAACATCAAATCTTTTTTTTATGTCACGTGCGAACTAACCAACCTGTTGGCAGCCCTGGCTTGTACTATTATTTAATTAATTAATTAATTTTGAGCTTACTGTAATGAGCTTATATTCCTTTTATTTGATCTGTAAAATGGTGTTTATGTATTTTTAATGAATATATTATCTTTTCATGTTCAATTGTTTATTAAAATCTAACAACAAACTCGCTAACAAATTATTCAAAATTTTATTAATTAGTGCATATATGTTTTATTAATAAATATATGAGCACATAGATTAGTATTCGAGCACTCGGGTGCATATGATATTTTGCCTATTTTAATATATATTCCTCATGTACTCTCAGTATTAATTTGTTTTTTTGCATATAGATTAAGAGTATTATTATTTTATATGTACTAAGTAATTGCATGAGTAGATAGTTGTGGGCATTTGTTATTATTTTTATTTTTTTCTAAAGAAAGAGGGGAAAAGAGATACCCTCAAAAATGATAAAATATCCTCAAACCTTGGTATTTGGCAATTCAAATCCCCACCCCATGTTATATTTAGAATTGAGTAACAGCTCTACCTTTTAAGTAGGGGTGGGATGGAAGACAAGTGTCGGGATTTGGAGGGGGAGGGGGAAGGAAGGAGTAATAAACAGTAGATTTGTTTGCCTTTAAATAAAGTAGCAATGGCGTTATTGCATTGCATAGATCCAAAACCTTCCTCTACACAAAATTGTCATCCTGGCTTTACCAACCATGGAAGCCCTCACTTTGTTACAATACTGGTCTTCCACCGCCGGCACTGCCACCTTCAAACCTCGCACCTCCACCTCCTCCACCTCCACCTCCACCTCCACCACCTCCTCTGCCTCCCCATTCTTCGACCTGCAGGAGTTCATACTCACTGAAACCCACGACATCATCACATTCTCTCAACTGAAACCACCTACCAAGATTCGCCTTCTCTTTCCGGAGAGAGGCAATCACGATGAGGTGTTCACTCTTGAGTTTGATTTCGTCAAAGGTCCTCTGGTTTCTCTGTTCAAAAGAAATTCGGCAATGATCCAAGATTCAGATCATGAGCTGAATTCCGGCAGAAAAATGTTACTAAGGTATTTAATTATGGTCAAGCATTTCTACGTTCGTGTTTCGAAGCGTTGGGTTGAGAAGATGAAGCTTTCCGGCAAAGGCGGAGGCAACGCCACCGTGGTGTATCTGGAGAAAGGATGTGCGGCGGCGAAAGGGCGGAAGAGTCATTTACGGTCGGGGCTGAAAGTAATGCTTAAGCACTTGGGCCAAAGCTGCTCAGCTTGCACCGCCGCAGCGCCACCTCCGCCGGGAAAAACAGAGTCTATCCGCCGGGCTGACTCACTGGAGGAGAAAATTCAAGCCGCCATTTTACATTGCAAGAAATCCTTCAATTGCAATAGGATAAGCTAGCTCCAATTAATTCTATCATCTCAACATCGTAGACTAAGATTTATCTATAATGATAATAATGTACCGTACGATATTCGAAACAATCTTCATGTTAACCTGTTTCACGTTGTTTAATAATAATATTTTATTACAAATCTTCTTTTAGTAATTTAATTATTTTTTAATATCCCTCCATCCTATTAGAAAGTTTATGTTTATTTTTTTTCATTATGATATTTTTTAATTTTATGTCATTAATTTTAATTTGAAATTTTGACAAATTGTATAATATTATAAAATTTTTACGTGTAATATTTACATTTACTAAATAATATATAAAGCTTATCGTTAGACGATCAGAATACGTAAATCGTGGGACGGAGGAGTAAATCTTTGTCTAATGGGATGTGAAAAAAAAGGGTGTGAACTTGAATATAGAGATTATTAGATTAATTTAGTGTATTGTATATGCAATTCAATTCCCCTATTACACAATGATATTTTTAGAAGGAAAATATATTTTGAATATTTGGTTGAGATATGTTTCAACTAATTAAGAAGGCATAATGTACGTAAGATTTGAGTATAATACTCCGAAGATATACATATATATAAAATTGATTTTTAATAGGTGTGAGTTTTGAAAATCAATTTATGTGGTATATTATTTATCAGGCACTTTGTGTGAATAATAATAATAATAATAATAATAATAATAATAATTAAAATTTCTTTAAAAAACTCAAGGAAAATTACTTTTGATTCTGAGGTAAATAGATATTATTGTATCTTATTTACTACGGCAAAAACTTGTGTACGTACCGGAGCACTTTTCGTGTGTCTTTAGAATTTTGTGTTAAATTGTATATTCTTTATTATAAAGATGTGTATCCTTTATTTTTTGAAGAAAAATAAAAAAATATTAAAGAAAATGTATATCCTTTAGAACAAAATGATGTACCATTATCAATTAAAGTGTATATACCCTTTAGAACAAAATAATGTATCCTTATCCATAATATTAAATTTTAAAGGCGCATGGTGCACCTGAGCATACGCAAGTCTCACTCTACTACTACAACGTTACGTGATGTGGGGACAAGAAACTATTTGTCATGAAAATGGTGAGATTGAAGGGTAAATCTTCATATTAATTTGTGAATTGGTTAAGTTAGGTCTGTTGGAGTGTTTTGGACTTAAGTAATAGATAAAAGATAAACACGTCTTTTATGTGGCCGTTTATTTTTTCTTGATTAGATACTATTTTCATTAAAAAAATTTAAGTTTTCATCTATCATATACATTATTTATAAAATAATGCAAGTATAATTTATTTTTCATTATAATATATCACATTTGATTAAAAATATTATCACGTCTTAATTATCCGTATAAATTATGCAGTTACAATTCACTTTTCATTAATAATATAACACGTTCGATTAAAAATATTATCACGTCTTAATTATCCGTCTTTAGGTAAATCACGCCACGAGTCTCACCTGATGAGAGTTCTCTTAAATTAATTTGGTTTTGTGAGTTGTCTACGAATAAATGTTACAAACTGGATCGTATCTATCTTGGTTGGTACGTTCTATAACTCTTTAATTGTGACCACATGAATGAAATCTTTATGTCTTAAAGACATGGTGGAAATCAAATCTCAATCTTTATGTCTAAAACCCATTGTCCAAACCAAATCTTTTACTTAACTCCCATGTCATCTATTAATTAGAAAACACTATATGTGGATCTTTGTCAGTGTGTGTTGTTTAAATTTAAATATAATAATAAAATAAATTAATAACATCAGTGATCTTGAACTGGTAATGATGAATATATTAGAATAGTGAGGTTGCCATGTGATAGGATCAGGTTGTTTAATTTTCCAAACTGGAACTCTAGAAACTTCTAATTTCTATCCACATTGATGCTGATATTATATTATTAATTTGCATATTTACTCAAGTTTAAGTGTTGCAGTGAAAATAGGAGGTGGGTGGGATTATTAATCGTTCGAGTTAATTGGGTGAATTCGAGCACACTTCATCGACTATATATATTTATTAATTTTAGCTGTTTAACTTGACTTAAATTTATAACGGGTTAATAATAGTACTTATCACATAGTTCGAATTCGAATATTAAAAAATTAATACACTTAATTTATTAACTACTCCATTATAATTTTTATTTATAATACTTACTCCATCTTATTTAAAGAGGAGTTTTTGCATGTAAATTAAAGAATATTATTATTTAATATGAAATGGGTAGTTATATTAATGAGAGTGTGAGTTCTATATTTTAATTGTATTAGGTGTGTGTATCCCATATATGTAAAAGAAAAAAGCGAGACTTGCTTACGCCGTTAGAATTTAGTATTATGGATAAGGATACATTATTTTGTTCTAAAGAGTATACACTTAATTAATTAATAAGGGTACACCATTTTGTTCTAAAGAGTATATACTTTTTATTAATATTTTTTATTTTTTTTAGAAAATAAAGGTACACATCTTTATAATAAAGAGTATACAATATAATATAAAATTCTAAAGGCACATGACGTGTGCCCCCGTGTGCCCGGATGCACACAAGTTTTTGCCAAAAAAAGTAAGACTCTTTAGAATGAACGCTTAAAATGGAAAAGAAAAAAAATTCTTTAAAACGGACAGAGGGAGTACTTGTTATTAATGTTAGTAATATTTTTAAATATTTTAGTGTGTACGTGAAACTGGTACCCCTTGAAAAATAGTAGTGCCTAAAACTGGTACCCTTATTTGGAAAAAAAGAAAAGAGATAGAAAAAAAATTCAAGTAAGGAAGTTGTACTCAAAAGTGAAGGAAGAATCAAGTTGCAAGAAGAGTCGAAGATAATTGAAGAAGAAAGTAGAAAATGAAGCTATTTGTTGAAAGGCTGTAAGTCTTCTTTGATTCTCTACTAGTGAGTAAGTTATTTTATCTATATATTCCATACCTTTACCAAAGAGTCAACGTTACAACGTAATGTAAGACCTTGGTGATCCTATTGTCGAAATTATTCTTTTAATCGAGAGTTGAGATGATTGCCAAGCCTATGATTACGCGTGTGTTTGAATTGATTATGAGTGTAAACACCTTACTCTAAAGTGTATATCTCGTACTTGAGCGAAGAACGTAAATACTACCCTTGAGAATGGGTGGATGAGCATTCCGAAAAAGTGAAGTAGTTGATTTGAATTGTATATTTTTAAATGGATGGTTATCTTGTATTTGAAGTATGATTTTTGAATTGTTATATTGTCTTGGTTGTCTTCTGCTGTGAAATTTCTTCTCAATTACTCTATTGGTTTTCTATGTCGTTGCATCGGGACGAGCAACAGGTAAGTTTGGACATTTGTTGAGAGTGAAAATTCACGCATTTTAGGTGTGCACATTACACCATTTTGCTTAGGAAAATTATTATTTTTGCATAGAATTGTGTACGTTTAGGTATTTACACGATTTTGAGGTTACTAAGGTGTTTTTGTGAGTTTTGAAGGCAGAAAACAAGGGGAAAATATAGCAAGATCGGAAGCGGAGCGGAATAGAGCAGGAACGGACCAGCTCGGGAGCAGCTCGGCTGCCCGCTCGGGCTGAGCTAGTGCCGCTTGGCGGTCTGATGGAGCCGAGTGGGGGTGGAATGGGCCCCACATAACGTGGCAAGTCGGCCTGGCCCTGCTCGGATGCCGCTCGGCCAAGTCTTGACCTATCTCGAGCCGAGCTGGGTGCCTAACAGCTCAATTACGAGTCCAGTCGTGGCCTGTTCGATTATGCAGTGTATTTACAGCATTCAGATCGTGATTTTATTAGAATTCGTCGCGAAAAAGCCCTACATCAGTCCAAGACATAAAGAGGGAGATCAAGACACAAATTGGAGAGATACCATCCACAATCCATCAATTTCCTACACCAAAAACACTCAATATCAGATTCAAATATGATTTTTCATCTTCCATCTATCTTCAAGTGGTTCCAAGTGCTAATCAAGGGAGATCAGACGATCGGAGAGACGGAGAAGGAATGCAAACTTACGCTTACGCTAGGGTTTAGTGTCTCTATTCTTTTCTTTCCTTTTATCTTGATTTGTGATATGAATTGTATAGCCATGAGTATTGATTGTAACCTATATGCTAATTTTCTTAAATAGTTCTAGGGTTTGATGGTTTGATTTGATTGATTTGGCAACCTAGACCAAAGATTAGGAATTTATGCAGTTAATATTTTGATTTTACTTATTTTATTAAGACTTGCCTTTCTGCTTCGTAACGTCTTCATAATGTTTTCATGACATCCGCTATAATGCTTGAATTATTGTGTTAGATTGTGTGCATTCATGGTTGATATTGTCTATCTGTTAGGAATTGAAGTAGTTCCGCTATAAACACTTTAATTCCATGAACTGGTAAATCAAATACTTGATTTGTTTAGTGGAACAATGCAATTAAACAGTTCAGTAGGAAGTGAATAAGACATTGTAGTAATTACAGAAAATATCTTGTTAGTCTAACTTACCATCCGGAGGTATTGTTGTTTGCTTTGATTAGTATCTAGGAATAAAGTTTGGTAATATTTGCGCACCTTAGGATTTAAACAAGAATATACTGTTAAATTAGAATCAAATCATATTCGGTGGGTTAACGGGGTTATGTGGTGTATTTTCATTGAAATTGCATGAATGAACAGTTGAAGGTCTAATAACCCGAATTAATTGATCTATACCTGATACCTTAGAACTGTTGATTATCTCTTGATAAAAACTTGTTTTATATTTCTTATTCTTAATTATTCAGTAATTTATTATTTCAATATTTTAGTTAATTAATTCACAACAACTCTTGGAAAATTGGTTACACAATTCTTCTCAAATAGTAATATAGAATAAATAAATAATTAACTGTCACAGTGGGATCGATAATTTAACTTGGGTACTTGCTGCTACAATTGACATCCTTATACTTGATGATTAAATTGGAGTGCGTAAAATATGTCTAACAACGGAGTATTTATTTATTAGTGGGTCTTGTGTAAAACGGTTTTACACTTGAACTCTATTTTTCTAAAATTACTCTTTAGTACATAAAAATTATTCTTTGAAAAGTAATATTTTTTATATAAAAGAGTAATAATTCATCTCTTTAAAGAGTAAATTTTCATATTCTAAAAAATAATTTATAAATTAGAGTGTACAGGAATTTGAAGAGTAATTTTTTTTTTTTGAAGAGTACTCATTTATCTTTCTAGAGTAATTTTTCATGTATTTAGAGTAATTGATAAAAATAAAATTCACATATAAACTCGGTTTACAAAATGTTTGTCATATTCTTTAACCTCAGTAAAAAAAATAAATGTAACAGACATATATTTTCAACAATTTAGTAAGTAAATTGAATGGTATTATGGCCGATTGGAAGAGTACCATAGTGATTGGTGGAAAGCAGGTTTGTTAAGTTATAATAACGTACATATATAAAAACGTTGAATTTAATTCGTACATTTTGAATTCTCGAGAGAAGTAGTAAAAAAATTTCTCGAGAGAAAAATTAAAATATAGACTCGAACGTTTAAGTGGTCAATATATAGCTATGTTAATTTGTATACATATAAATTTTATGAACAATAATTAAAATTTTTCTCTTCTCATGCATGTCACTTGTATACATAAAAAAGATAAGTTTTGCATGATATCATCTAATATTAAATTATTTTACATTTTTTAAATTAGTTGTTACTTTCGCTATAAAATATTATTGCTTTTCATTTATACTACAAATATTTATTTATTATTTGAGTATCACTTTTCATTATAGCGGTTATCAATTTTTATTCTTTCACGTAAAACAATGTCACACAAATTTTTGTCTATTAAAAATTGTGAGAGTGATATTTGGGTCATGCAAGTATTCGGCAACAACGTAATGTGATGCGGATCATCCAAACCTGTACTGTCGACGAACTTAGAATAGACAAAGTTAGTGCTTGACGAACATTGAGAACTTGAAGAAAAAGGAAGAACATTTTTATCAAACTGAGCATGCCGAGTTAAGTAGATTCAATTAGTGATAGGATCAAGACAACGAAAGCCTTTGTAAATACTACTGTAGCCTATAAAGATGCAAGGTGTGCTTCGTGGTGCAAGTTTGTGAGGAACATATGACCTAATGTAAGGGAAAACACGACATCCAAACACTTTGAAAGTATTATAATTAGGAACCGTGTGAAATAACAACTCAAAGGGTGATTTATTATCTAGTAGTGCAGTGGACAATCGATTAATAATAAAAATAGCTGTAGAGAAAGCATCAAAACAATACTGAACAAGAGCTTGAGCATGAAACAATAACGATAGGCCAGTTTCAGTAACATGTCTATGTTTTCTCTCTACGCGACCATTCTGTTGAGGTGTATGAGGGCATGAGAAACGATGCAGAATTTCCTTTTCAGTAAAAAATGATTTGACAGAATTATTAGTAAATTAAGTGCCCCCATCAGATTGAAATCGCACCAATACATCAAAGAATTCCGATTTGGCATTTAAGGGATACAACTAAGAGAATCGAGAAAAGATATCAATAAAATAAAGCATAATACCGAAAACCATCAGTAGAAACAACTGGAGCAGGTCCCCAAAGATCACAGTGTACAATATCCAACACACGAGAAACATGTTTATCATTCAAAATAAAAGGAAGTTTCTTACTTTTAACTAACTGACATGGAGAGCAAACTACATGACTTGGCAAAATAGAAGTAACAGATAAATATCCTAATTTATTGAGTAACAGAATGATGGAAAATGAAGTATGCCCAAGACGATTATGCCAAAGTTCAAAAAAGACTTAGAAGTTCAAGCACAACAAACAAAGCAGGTGAGCTACAATCTAAAATATTGATACTGTCTCTACAGTGTCCCTTTGCGAGCATTTTTACTGTCATCCGACTTTGAACAATGAAAAAATCATTAGTAAAGGACACATAGACTGGTAAATTGCGAGTAAGCTTACTAATAGACAATATATTCTTAGAAAGTTGGGGAACAACTAAAACATCATTGAGAGGCAATTTATTATTAACGTTGCAAGTTCCCAAATGAGAAATGGACAATGTGTCTCCGTTACCTACGGTGACAATGATTTACTTGTGTAGGTATCGAACACATCTAATTGAGATGCCGATGGAGTCATGTGAGCAGAGGCACCTGTGTCAACAAACTAGTCGGAGGAGGTCGAATCGACCGCGCATTGCACATCAAAGGATTGTGCGAGATTTGCAATTGGGTCGGGGTTACCTTTGTAGCGTTCCAGACACTATGGCGCATAGTGATTTTCTTGGTAGATTTGGCAACGCAGTGTATATTGGCGACCAGAATTTCAATTTCCATTGCGAGGAGCAAAACGACCACGACTGTATTGATGTTGCTGGGAATCAATAGTGGGTGCAAATTGAGTCAGGCTTCGGCCTGAACCACGACCTGAACCGCGTCCTGATTGATTGTTATAGTCGGGGCGACCAAGTAACAAAATATCGAACCCAAGGAAATTTAGGATTCATGGCCTTTAGGTATAACATCGTGATTAGTTAGGGACGATCGAAAGGGAGTTTAAAAATAAAAGAAAATAAAATGCAAGGAAAAGTAAATCTAATTACAATATTTTTAGATTTTCAATGACATGGTAGTTATCATGATGCACTCATATAATCAAACATCCAACATCTTTAATTGTTTTCATTTTTAAACCAATCATGGTAAGAGCGATCACTACACCTAAGCTCTTTCACAAGATGAATAGGATGCAAGTAAAATGGCTCATTAGATCGTGTTGCCAATGCTCACAATTCTCATGGGTACTTATGTATATTAATATATCTACTAGAGATATTACCAGGAAAAATTTTCTTTTTGAGGCAGGGACATTTTCCTATGTTCCCTTTCTAGGTACTATGCTAACATTGGCTTGGTTCCCTTCACTAACTCGATTATTGGGTTTGATTAATCTCATTAATGTTCATTTATGTAGCTCTAAACATAGGAAGGTTTTGGCCAAACTTCCCTCATATTAATCCTCATGCAATAAATGGAAAAAACTCACATATGATAATCATGTAAAGTAACTAAGGTGAAAACAACAACAAGACATGTTGATACACAATACACAACCTAATCACATTTCCACTAATATCATATGCATTAATCCCAAATTACAGCATGCATACATATTCCATAAACGAAACCTAATCATAATCGGAAATTCAATCAAGACATTTTCATAATTTAATCAATAATCATGTCTTCAATCAACCACCAAAACATAGAAAATAAAAGATAATAAATAGGATTAGATTACACCTTAATAAAGTTTTTACATCCATGAGGATCATCCTTTCCTCCCTACCTTCTTAGAAAGCAATAAATTCCTAATCTAGAAAAACATTTACCCACCTTCTTGGAAACAATTAAATTCCTAATCTAGAAAAACATTTAAAACTATGAATGAATCCCTCACCCCAAAAGGGGGAAAGATCTTAACTATGGAGATCTTTTGTTAAAAAGCTCTTTCCAATTTAATGGATGATAAATGGATGAAAAAATTGTTGGTATATGAAGGGATCTGGTAGGCTTACAAAATGAGAGGTATTATAGTGGTGAGGTGAGTGGAATTTTGTGATGATTTTCGATGTGGGACAAAAGTGAAATTTATGGAATTTTTTGGTTCCAGGTTTAAAGTTTAAGAGATTAACCAGTCGAAAATGAAACAATAGTTATGTTCTGGCCTCGCGGTTCAACTTTTGGAGAGAAGGCCGGCTCAAATCCGTTGATGCAGGTTCGAATCCAGGCTACTAAATTTTTCTATTTTCATTCAGTGCCCAGAAGAAATAAACAAGAATTATTTTGGGCGAAACCTAACAACTAAGTTTGTGTGGTAAAGTGATTGGGCGTGCACCTCATGACTGCTGAGGTCTTGGGTTCAAATCCCCCTCAACTCTTTACTTCTTTTTAATTCTCTTTTAATTAAAGTCTGGTCCAGCCCAATGCATTCAACAGCGGCCCAATCCCTTTAATAAGGCCCAAATGTAGCTCATGTGTCCAGATTACACCAATAAACCCAATTCTTCATTCTAATTTATTTTGCTCCATTCTTGCTTGTTTTAATTCCAAATTAAGCACCATTTTCTCCCACATCTTCCTCTTCTTATCAAGAATATATTTTTGCCTCAATCATTTTTTCTACAAAAATGAATAAAAATACCTTTCTCAAGCTAATTAATTAATTAATAGTATTTTCATTAAAATCATGCTTAATTATTGAATTAAAGCCAAATAAATCTATATAAATTCATACAATTAATCCCAAAAATTTAGGTGAATTTCACATCGATCAAATCCCTAAACTTAAAGTGTTGCTCGACCTCGAGCAACGAAAGAAAAGAAAGAACAAGGAGGGGAATTCACCTAGAATCAAATTAAGATATCAATGAGATTGAGTCATTTTAAAACTATTTCAATTCAATCAAAACAAGTGACAAGACATCAATTTAAATGAATACAAGTTAAGCTTAGGAAATATGCAAGCAAGTGAAACTTCCACTACTCCTCTCTAGATTTTGCTTTCAATCTCATACTCAAGAGATGTATGGGAGAAGTGTATACCCTCAAAAATCGATTCAAATGCATGACATTACCATATGCTTGCCAAAAGTCTACCCTCTTCACCACTTGTATGTGTGTTAATTATTGAATCAAAAAGGTCTTTATATGGGGTTGTAATGTAGGCTATTTGGTATTGGGTAGGAAAAATATTTAGGAAAATTAAGCTCATGATTAGTAGAACATTTAAATTGACAGCCGTTATCAACTCTCACTCTCTCTTTTCTTAAAATAGTGACGAATTCAAGTTGGTTGGTAGCCTCAACTCTCATTCCCACTTTTTTTCTTTTTCCACCTTAATCACAAATATAATTTATCCATCCAACAAACTAAAGAACCTATTTCTTCTCTTCTTTCACTATTGAGTTTTTTTTCTCTTCTTTCCTAAGGGCTCTTTTCCATTTTTCTAGTAGAGCTCATTTATGCTTCTTTTATACAAGCTTTACTCAATTTTTCTTTTCATACGACCTCCTTTTTTTCATCTTTTCTCCCTTTTTCTTGTACTTTCACCATTTCTCTCTTTTCAAACCCTCTTGTAAGCTCAATTCAACCACTTCATCCTCATTAATCCTCTACTAATCGACAAAGGTGATTAGGATATAAAATATGGATAAAATGACTAAATTTGTAGGTTGCCAAAAAAATAAGGATAATAAGCTCAAATGGGCAAACTACGATATAATTTCATTTGGTAGGATCAATTTGGTTAAGTGACTTGTCAAAACAAAGATGACCTTAAATCATTTCCAATAATTTTCACACACATGTAATTTCAAGAAGACACAATGACAAGTTCTAGAATGCACGCAAAAGAATGATGCACACACAAGAAAGGAAAAATCATTTGAGTTCATGATTTTAAGGCTCAAATGCTCACGGGCTTATAGTAGTGAAAGAAACACAAAACAAGCACAACCCATAACTCAACAAGTACACAAGTAAAAATCCATCTCGTCACAAGTTTCAACCAAACATCATAGTCTCAAAATTTCTCACAATTAAGCACAAGAGAGTCAAGAAAGATTTCTCCTTATTGAAAACAAAAAAAGCAAGAAAAATACAAAAAATAGAAAACAAAAAAAATGGAGAAAATACGTGCCAAAGAAAAGAGTAAGGACTTAAACGTGCGCCGGTGCAATATGCTCAAGTAGGAGTTCATTGATGCAATTTTATAATTCAAACCGTAGAAAAGTCAAGTAACAAAGACGACATACCCCCAAACTTAAAGTAGACAAAGTCGAATTTAAGTTGAGAAGATGTTTGTTACCTCAATTTGCACTACTCCTTTGCTCTTCAAGACCAATACCATGGTTCCACACTTTAGTCCCTACAAACACAATCATAAAGTGAAAAACAAATCAAAGCAAAAAATATCCCTATCATAACCACTCAATGAACCCAATGTCACAAATACAACTAAATTCCCCGACAATGGCGCCATTTGATTGGTCGTTATAGTCGGGGCGACCAAGCAATAAAATATCATACCCAAGAGAATTTAGGATTCATGGCCTTTAGGTATATCATCGTGATTAGTTAGGGACGATCAAAAGGGAGTTTAAAAAAAAGAAAATAAAATGCAAGGAAAAGTAAATCTAATTATAATATTTTTGGATTTTCAATGACATGGTAGTTATCATGATGCACTCATATAATCAAACATCCAACATCTTTAATTGTTTCCATTTTTAAACCAATCATGGTAAGGGCGATCACTAGACCTAAGCTCTTTCACAAGATGAATATGATGCAAGTAAAAATGGCTCATTAGATCGTGTCTCCATTGCTCACAATTCTCATATGTACTTATGGATATTAATATATCTACTAGAGATATTATAACGAAAAATTTTCTCTTTGAGGCAGGGAAGTTTTCTTATGTTCCCTTTTTAGGTACTATGCTCACATTGGCTTGGTTCCCTTCACTAACTCGATTATTGGGCTTGATTAATCTCATTAATGTTCATTTATGTAGTTCTAGACATAGGAATGTTTTGGCCAAATTCCCCACATATTAATCCTCATGCAATAAATGGAAAAAACTCACATATGATAATCATGTAAAGTAACTAAGGTGAAAGCAACAAGAAGACATGTTGATACACAATACACAACCTAATCACATTTTCACTAATATCAAAGGCATTAATATCAAATTAAAGCATGCATAGGGATGAGGGATCTCAACTATGGAGGTTTTTTGTTAAAAAGCTCTCTCCAATTTAATGGATGATAAATGGATGGAAGAATTGTTGGTATATGAAGGGATCTGGTAGGCTTACAAAATGAGAGGTATTATAGTGTTGAGGTGAGTGGAATTTTGTGATGATTTTCGATGTGGAACAAGAGTGAAATTTATGGAATTTTTCGATTCCAGGTTCGAAGTTTAAGAGATTAACCAGTCGAAAATGAAACAACAGTTATGTTCTGGCCTCGCGATTCAACGCTGGAGAGAAGGCCGACTCAAATTTGTTGCTGCAGGTTCGAATCTAGGCTGCCACATTTTGGGTGAAACCTAACAACTAAGGTTGTGTGGCAAAGTGGTTGGGCGCGCACCTCATGACTGCTGAGGTCTTGGGTTCGAATCCCCCTCAGCTCTTTACATCTTTTTAATTCTCTTTTAATTAAAGACTGGTCCAGCCTAATGCATTCAGCAGCAGCCCAATCCCTTTAATAATGCCCAAATGTAGCCCATGTGTCCAGATTACACCAATAAGCCCAATTCTTCATTCCAATTTATTTTGCTCCATTCTTGCTCGTTTTAATTCCGAGTTTTAATCGGAATTAAGCATCGTTTTCTCCCACATCTTCCTCTTCTTATCAAGAATATATTTTTGCCTCAAAATCATCCATTTTTCTACAAAAATGAATAAAAATACCTTTCTCAAGCTAATTAAACAATTAATAGTATTTTTATTAAAATCATGCTTAATTATTAAATTAAAGTCAAATAAATCCACATAAATTCATGCAATTAAGCCAAAAATATAGGTGAATTTCACACCGATCACGTCCTGAATCATGGTTAGAGCCTCTTGTGCGGCCTGCATAAAAGGCAACAGAAGATTGTGAAGAAGCATTATTTTTGCCTTTATGGCAAAGCTCATGATCTTGAGCCCTAGCGACAAGATCAACGAAGCTGGGAGACGGCGTAAGAGATAATTGGACATCAGCAAATGTCCGGAATTGAGATCCCAGACCATGGAGGAGCCATCTGATTTTTTCTCCCTCGGATACACTTTCACCAATGGCAGAAAGTTGGTAACAGGCTATTGAATTTTCGAATGAAATCAGAAACAGACAAGGATCCGCGTTTGAGAAATTGGAGCTCATCGCGGAGTTGATACGAGCGGGACTGCGATGATGGACAGAACTCATTCTCTAGTGCTTTCCCAAGAACCCCAGACATGGAGTCTTCGGTTAGAGAAGCGAAGAGAAGAGAAAGGGCCTTATCATGTCATTTCTGCCATGACCCATAATCTGGATTAGGGCTTGTGTTCCTGTATGTGGATTCGATGGTGGAAGAAGGAGTAGATTCAGTCCCGACGACTATGGTGAGAAGATTATAGCAACGTAGAGTGAGAGTGATTTGTTGCTTCCAGAGGAGATAATTATTGGTGTTTAGTTTGATGGTAAGCATATGAAGGAGGGTTTCCAAGGGAACAGATTCAGATGAAGAAGAAGATGCCATTGAAGATTGAAGAAGAAAGATGTGAGCAGGAAGAAAAAGAGTGGCGGCTGCTTAGGGTTTTTAGGATCTTACTGCTGATACCATGTAAGAGTGATATTTGGTTCACCGTAAATTGGTGATCAATATTTCCACTATTTATAGAGAGTTACAGCAGTACAATGAGATATACAAGGCAATGAAATAATTGTGAAGATATACAAAGATACATAAATATATACAAAATATATGAAGATATATACACAATTTTAGCGCATCAACTCCTATTTTTATCTATGCTATTAAAAATGATATCAAAGATGATACACAAAACGTAGAAAATTCCGTAGGAATAAGGGGCTTTTTGGCAAATTATAGATAATAATTAACTAACGGGTACATTTCGTCGCATTTGAAATTTATGGGAGAATCCATCAATATTTTTGTGCCATCTAGATATAAGATTTTCATTAAGATAAGAGTTATGTTGAATTGTCAATATTCAACACATGGCGAACTAGAATGAGATGATATCAAAATGTTTTAGTGAAAATCATTTCAATCTATCTTTTATTTTATTTCTTGAATAGTCAAAGAAAAACATAAAAAATTCATAAGTAATAATTTGTGGGACTGAAATTCATCATGTCAAAATCTTAAGAAATAATTGCACTTTTGGTTTCATACGAATAGTCTCATTTCATTTTTTTTTTTGTTCTAAGTTGCAATTTTGATCATTGTTATCAATTTTTGGATTTTCATTTAAAAAGTTAAAGGCATAAATAAAAATTGCAACTTTTAGGTAAAAAAAAGTTAGAGAAATAAAAAATAAAATGAGACCGCTCGTATCATGATAAAAAAAAATGCAATTCTCCGGAATCTTAATAATTGAAAAAATCATCCCAAATTACTTAATCACGTGACAAACACATGCTTAATTCTGGTAAGTTTCAATTGTAACTTAACTGAATTTGAACAATTATCAAACTCAAACGTGTGTATAAAATTGATTTTTTTAGTTATTTAAAGCCATTTAAGATAAAATAAAAAATTATGTGGCTAGCTAAAACAGTTTTTTTAACTCAAATATTTTTGTGTTAATTATAAGATTTACGTTTAAAAGCATACCTAAATTGTGTGCTGTACTGATGTTATTATTAATTCAAAATGATAACTATATAAATGGATATGATTAGAACCGGATGATGCATAAGTTACTTCGTTAATTATTACATATTAATAAAATAACAAATTGTAAGTTTGGAAAGTCAATTAATTTTTCTAGAAACATGGATGAAAAATCTTGAACTGTTGAAGTATACATCTTGCGAAACCATCTTTAATTAGCTGGAGATAAATTAAATTAAATGCATGCATTCAGCAGCCATATAAATATGTCGAACATAATAGGACACTCTAGCTATTCATACGTATTCCAATAACTTTAATTAATTTTAATAAATAAACTAGTGCGGGTGTTTATTAAGAAAAGAAAAATAAAAGAGTATTATTAAAATCTCAAGACATATGATACAACAAAATATATACCCTCAAACAGAAAAAAAGGAAAAAAAAAATCAAATACAAGAATGTGCAAGTGAAAAAAAAACAAAAAAAAACTATATATCAGAATTAAATCAATCAATGGTAGTATATGATCAATTGCACCTCAAATTCTGAACAGCATTGGAAGGCAAGTTAAGAGTCATGCTACATCTCATCTCAGCCCATTTCCTCCTCTTGAACACCCTCAACACCTCCACCTTCCCTCTCATCCTCCCCTCCACCATCAAATCAATCGAGTTTGAGCTCGAGTTCGAAGATCTCATATCCCAGATCACACCTATCTTCTTCGTCGACCGCGCCCTCGCCCGCCCCTCGTTGACCATAAACTGTCCTCCACCTCCGCTGCTGCCTCTGTTCGTCGTCCTGACCGTAAAGTACGTGTCGTCGAACTTGTACCGTCCGAAGTTCCGGTTCCTGATCAGGACTCGAGCGGAGAACATAAGTGCACCACCGTCGACGCCATCAGCCCTGACCTCGACCCTGTCGAGGCGGAGCTTGGGCGTCTTGGCGCGAAGGACGGTGAGGCAGACGACAAGGATGATGACAATCTGAACGACAGCGAGGACGGCAAGATAAGCTAAGCATCTTCTCTTCTTTCTCTTCCTCCTGGCTAGATCTTCAGATGGGTGGTTTGCGTTTTCTGCGTCGCTTCTTGGCATCATGGGGGGTGCTAGGGGGTACCCCTGCACCTGATCATCCTGCTGTTTTGTTGCCATGTGTCTCCTCTCTCTCTAGCTACCTTTCTCTCTCTGTTTCTTGAATGGAGATTTAGGGTTTGAAAAATTGTGAGGATTAGAGTATATGTTTATATAGTTTAGTTAATTAGGTGTAATGAGGTTCGAGGAAAATGGTGTTTGAAAGGGGGGCTTAATTAAATTAACGTGTGATCGTTGGGATTTTTGACTAATTGTATATGTGATGATTATAAGCGTTTGTACTTGCTTTTACTTTTACGTGTTATGCCGTATGACTAAAGTCGTTATGGCTTTAATTTAATCTTAGTTTAGTGTGTAAATAGAACCTTCTTTTCTCAACGCAAGAATGTATTCTTTTATAATTTTCAAATTAATGTGTGGACATTGGTGTAATTTTGAAGTTTATTGGCTTTTCTACAGTCCAATTCCTATAGAACTAGCAACTTCACATACACGTTGTATTGAATTTATATAAATTATTAATTTATTTTTTATTTTAATGTTTTTAATTATTTATTTTTTATAATAATAAAATATATTTTTCCTATGAAAATATTTCAAATAACATGATCCGACTAAAATTAAAAAATTCTTGTAAAGCAATTAAAAAATATATCAAATTCAAATTATGATTTTAAATTCATTTATTTAAAATTATAAATTCCTTAATTTTATATTGCAATCGAACAGAGGAAGAATTTGAAGGGTAATGAATCACTTCTCAACTCTCCCGGTTCATGCATAAATTTAGGGTCGTTTGGTAGGCAGTATAACTAGCAGTATACTACGTAATATTATGTTTGTCTCAATATATTTATAATACTTTCATCCAGACATTATTTCAGTTCGAAATTAATAATACATTTTTATTGCACTACAAAAAAAGGTTGATTAGAGACGACTTTTAATGATTTGTGACGGTTTTAGAGACGGTTTTTTAGGCGTCTATAATTTGTGCATAGCTAGAATAGAGACGGTATTTGAGACGATTTTATTTTGAGACGGTATTTGAGACGGTTGTAAACCGGACCGGTCGGTTTAATTTGAGACAGCAATAAACGGTCTCAAATACCCTCTCAAATTTTGAGACGGTTTGTGTCGTCTCCATTTGAGTCGATGTTGGAGTCGGCTCTTTCAGCAGTTCATAGAGCCAAACCGAGAAAATTAGAGGTGGCTTGATACTGTCTCAAATAACCGTCTCAAATTTTGAAAGGGTATTGGAGCCCTTGTGGGCTGTATGCGGACCAATTTTGCTAAGAGTACTTGTAATTATTCATCACATTATATTGTATATTATTTACTGTCTACTCATAATAACACCCACCTTATATACATTATTATATTATAAATAGTATATACATTCATAATAGTTATATAAAGGTTTTAATTATTAAATCTAAAGTATTTTGTGAATGTTATTTAAAAAAAATAGACAAGATCATACGTATATTTATAGTTATATATTACTCCCTCCGTCCCATAATTGTTGTCGTAATTACTGTAGACACGGAGTTTAAAAAAAGTTACTTTTTGACCAACTTTATTGACTTTTTAGGGGTATTGTGGTATTTTTAATTAATAAATAAATTATAAAATATGTTATGTGTGTTAGGTGGGGGTGATATTTTTGAAATTAAGATAACTTTTGAGATTGTTGGTTAGTGTAAACTTTCTATTTTTGGGGTGTGACAATTATTATGGGATAGACGAAAACGAAAAGTAAGACAGTTATTATGGGACGGAGGGCGTAGTAGTTAGTATTTAATAATAATTAATCTTAAATTTTATATTACATACATTAAAATATATTATATTTTAATTGTATAAATAAGATTACTCTATTTATCCCACAATAAATAATATTTACACTTTTATTCTATGTAAAACTGAAAGACTCATGTTAATCTTTTATTATGAATATATGTATTAACTAATTTTAGAGTTGTAACGCTCAAATTATATGATACATATATATATAGTATATATGGGATAGTTTATATTATTTTGTTAATGATTTATATATAATCGTTGAACACTTAAAACTTTTAGTTTAAGTAATAATTTGCATTTAATTTTTCTCACTTTAATTAATAGTTGACACTTAATAATTTTGATATTTCAATTAAAAATCATGTATATAAACATATTATATTAGCATTTAAATTTATTTAAATTTTGAAAGATTTTCCTCTGCACTTGTATGACTATCAAGGTAAAAATCTTGTTTAATGATGTACCTGCTCACAAAAATAAAACTTTTCCACATAATTACACTACCAAACTAGCTAGAAACACAAATATTACATGCTAATAAGTTCAAAACGTCAATGTATTTCAAAAATATATTTTGTATCATTACAAATTCATCAAATTAACCAACAAGTCTGCAGACATCATCATGATCACCATCACCTGCAGCAAAAATGTCAACATACTTCAAAAATATATTTAGTATCATTAAAAGTTCATCAAATTAACCAAGTCTGCAGACATCATCATGATCACCATCACCTGCAGCAGAAATGTCAACGTACTTCAAAAATATATTTAATATCATTACAAGTTCATCAAATCAACTACCCAAGTCCTCGACATCATCATCACCATCACTTGCACCAGAACCGGAGGGACCGGCCTCATCAGAGGGAGCAATACAAGCTAGAATGCTCGAAGGCATCGGAGGGGTGGGGGTGCAGTAAATCCCTGCGAGGTGGCCCATGCAGCAAATTGTTGGTGGTATGCCTGATAGCTTTGAAATGTAGCCTTGAGGTCTCGTGCAAGACGCTCGTCCACCAAATTAGTGGATGGCGTAGATCCACGTGAGTGCATAGAGCACCTAGCAGACTTTGACATGATACCTTGCCCAAGTACCCTCCCGCGATTGACGCCAGCCTCCTGCAAGTAAATATCATCAATATTGTCTAGAGTTGGTGGCAGGGCTGTGGCACCAGCAAAACTAGAATTTTCTTGTGTGAGATTCTTGCTTTCCCGCGGGACTGAAAAAATATATTACTTTATTATGACTTCACGCTAATGAAAGTACAATTATTTAACATTCTAAATTGAAATTACAAACTTACAAACAAGTCATCAGCCCGCTTATACGTCCTCATGCCATCTTCCCCAGCGCGGTGTATATGCTGAAATACCGATCAGGGATTAAAGGTGGACCAAAAAACCATCTCGATCTTAAAAAACCCTTTCTAAAACCGTCTCAACTTGAGACGGCATATAAACCCTCTCAAACTTTGGTCTCTATTCAAGGCTTTTTTTGTAGTGTTGGTATTAGGTATCCCACCCCAAAACGTGAAATACACAATACCACAATTTAATATTATACTTACTTTTACAATAAGGAATAAGGGTAGGAATTATGGAGGTTTTTCTTACACGATTCTTTACAAGTTTCTCTTACCAAACTCTTTTCATTTATTGATGAAAATGTTTAACTTATTTTACATATCTCTATTTATTTATTTAATTAATATTTTTATTTAATGGATTCATGCTAATTAATATGAGTATGAATTATAGGATGTGTCTTAAAGTCTATATAATCTCAAATTTAAAATTATCATGTTCTTAATGTTTTTATTTATTTTTTATTGTATTTAATGTCCGATATAATCTTAAATTTTAATAATTATGATCCTTCTATTCATACCCTTTCATTCTTAATAGTTCATTGTTGTAGTTAGAATATTTGTTACGTTACAAAAGTTCAATCATTCTATATATATGTATGGTGTTTTATTTCCATATCATTTTGTTTTATTCTCAAACATAAATTGGAATTATTTTTTATTTTAAATTTTTTTAACTCTTAAGAATGGAATAAGTTTTTCACCTTTGTCAATTGTGAATATAAGTAAATAAACTTGGAATCTAAAAATTAAAATTGTTCATAGCATGTTTGCACATCGAATATCTACTCTAAAATTTAATATATTTCCAAAAATAATTTGCATTATTAAAATTATTTAATTTATTATATTTCCAAAATAAGTTGCATTTTTAAATTTATTTAATTATTATAAAATTATTAATTAACTTGATATATTATCATTTATTATCATATTTAATGAAAGACATGCATATATTTATATTTTATTTAACTTTATATACATATTGTTTTATTTAAATTAAAATTACACTTAATTTAATTTAAAATTAATATATTTTCCCGTGCGATGCACGGGGCATCATACTAGTAATATTATTAATCACAAGTCAAATAAATCACATTATACACAATCTCTTGTGGCACTCCATTGGATGAGTGACACGTAAGAGAGAGAAGTGATATTATACCCTAAGTCAACCAGTCAACTCGAAGTGATATTATACCCTAAGTCAACCAGTCAACTCTTGGGGGCAAGGGATTGAATTTCTCCACCCTGACCCATGTCATTCCATAAGCAAATGTTAAAGGAGATGACACATGACATTCCATAAGCAGATGTTACAGGAGAGGAGATGTGACACCAATGTGTCACAGAACATTCCGTGCCCTAAAATTTACCAGGCAAATTCGTTAATAAAGTAATAATCTTTATAATAAAAATTGTGTTTAAAATAAAATTATTTATAAACCATTTATAAAATAAGTATATTTTAAAAGAATACATTACTAAGATTGGTGAGATAAAACAGTGAGAAATTGAATGCTTAAGTTAATATAGTGGAATCTGGAGTGCAAATAGTGAGTTCCGTGATGGTGGTCAGTCATCGTCCAGCCACTCCACTTTCCTTCGATATGTGACGTCTTTCCGGCGCTGCATTTTATCGATTCCGCATTTAGGTATTCTTTGATTTTTTGCTTCCATTTTTGTAATGATATGAAATAACTGTTAATCTGATCTCGACCTCCGGTTCGGTAAGATTTAGGGCTTCCTCTTCCGCTTTCAATTGCTGCTTTCTGTTGTCGGCTATCGCAGAATTGCCTACTTCTGTCGCGCTCCAGTTAAGGTAGATCCTCCACCATGGATTAATAAATGTTGTACACTTGTCGGGGACTTTCTTTTGTACTGTATATCTTCTGCTTGCCTCTTTCCTTCTCCTTCTGTCATTTGTTCTTTCTTAAGATCGACTTTCCTAAATTCGTATTGCTACTAGATTAGAGCTGGAAAATATGTTATACAGATGAATGTTCACGTTGCTGGATAAGTAAAGTTGATATATATATTGATGTGAATTATGGAATGACTTGTGTTGCTGAGCAAGACTATTCCTCTCTCTGGGCTCTCTTTCACTCTCTTTCTGCCTCGTAAATCTTTTATTCCGCACTATGGCAAGGATTGAGCAGTAAAAAGTGTTGGGACAGTTTAATGCTCTCTCTTCAGTATAAGTAAACTAAATACGTATTGCACTTATGTTGACATGAATTATGGAATTCTTGTGGTGTTGAATGAGTTCTATTCCTCCGTTGCCCCCCCAGCTTCTGACTCTTGAAAATATGTTGCAAAGCTGAATGTCGCAGGATGAATAACTGAACATGGAGGATTTACCCTGATGTTGATGTGAATTATGGAGTGACTTGTGTTCCTGAACAATTTTAATCCCTGTGTATTCCTCCCTTGTCTCTCACTCTCTCTCTCTCTCTTAAATCCTTTCAACGCTCTCTTTGATATGGAAGCTGGGATATATGTTATATAGTTGAATGACTTGTGATTAACTTCTCCTCCACTTTAACCTCCCCTTGCTTTCTTTTTCTTCCCCTTTCTTTACATTATGCCCGAACAAAGATTTGTGATGCCATCCTCTTCTGAAGAACTATCTCTTTTTTTCTTTTAAATAGATGACTGGATAAAATCTGCTACATACTTTCTTCAGTTTACCTTTTATTTGTCTATTTAAATTCGGATGTTTGACTAATGAGGTAATCCTGAGAGACATCTGTTTTTTGGTCTCTAAATATTGCTGAAGTAACCCTATTTTGTTGTTGACAGCTATTAGCCATAACCACAATTTGTTTTTTTTTTTTCTTTTTATATGGTTGACGATGAGCTTAGCATGCGTGATTTCCTCTCTTACATCTTCCTGATTGAAACAAAAAATTTGGCATACTATGAAACAAGAGTGAAAAAAATTGAGTTGTGTGAGTAGTAATAGTCATTGGGGCACGGAACTTTTTCAATAACAAAGTGGGATTTCAGGTATTGTTGTCCAAATTAGTAACTAGGAGAAGAGCATATAAGGGGTCGGTAAAGGCAACCGTCTGAATGAATTTGTAGGAACAAGTGACACGTGGGAAAAAAAAAAGTGAGCAGAGGTGAGGTTTTCTTACACTGGTTTGTCTGATGCCATTAATTAATCAAACAAGAAAATTATTTAGTTCAAAATTATATTTGGATCCTCACTTGTGTCATATCACATTGACTTTATAAAATACCTTTAGACTTGATTTTCCCTTCCCACCATTGTACTTAAATTGGAAGTTCTTTTAGCTTTAAGTTGGCCTTGTAATTTTATAGCTGCTGTGATTGATTATTGCTAGTATTTACTACATTTTACCTCAATAAAAAAGTGTTAGGCTGGTGTCTAATTTTGAAAGAATACGAAGAACTTTGCAAAGAGCTTTAAGAGTGCTCAGCTTTTCCTTGAAGCAAGATTTTTGAGGTTATTACTAAAATCAACTGAGAAAATTAACAACACTGTAAATTATACATTTATATTTGATAGCTTCACATTTTTTTATTGTTAATCGTCCACTGTTCAGAGACGATATAATGGCCAAGCATTCAACATTGCCATTTATTCCAGTACAGAAGAGGTGGTCATTGATGATATTGCTCTTCATTGCCCTCTCCACGGCCGTTGCTTTTTTCATTGGAGCCTCATTCAATTCCTGCAACTCCCGCGATTACCCTGACAACAAAAATTTCAACACTCCCATTCACTCTTTCAACTCAGGAAGCGCCCCTTATGAGGAAAAAGAAAATCCACTCAATTTTATGAAATCGAAGCTTGTGCTGATGGTCTCCCATGAGCTCTCACTCTCTGGTACTCTAATCTTGACTCTACTTGCTTCTTAATCTACTATTTTCCTTAGTAACTCGTAAAGAAGAGCACATCAAAAATTTGATAGGAAAATTGTCACTATTTCCATCTGAATAGAATGAGAAGAGTATGTATGCTTGGGAAAAGAAACATTCCATTTTCCAACATGCCACACTTCAAAATCTCTCTAATGTTTGTTTTGGGTATAAGGTGGATTAAAATATCTAGTGGATTTTGAAATCTTGATGACTAACACAAGTTACACTAAACTTGTTTGTTTTGGATTTTTGGCTGGATGTGATTTAACATTATATAAAATCTAAGTTTCGATCCTTGTTTATTAAACTAAAAAATTTGATTCTATGTAGGTGTCTTTAAAAATAATTACTGCACCCTAAATCCTTGATCTGCTAGTGCATGAAACATATATCTTGTACTCCCCGACTCAATAGAAGTTTCACTTCTTACACTTGGACTTCCCACTGAAAGCTTTACACTTCATTTTTGGTAAAAACAATCACACAAATAACTTTTAATTTCATTTTATTTTAAAAATTCCATCCCTAACTATAACACATAATATAATTTTTACTTTATTTATTACCTGAGAAGACTTTATTACTCTCTAAAAGTCAAAAAGTATGTGAAAAATTTAATAATTCTTAAAATTCATGGCTACAACAAATGTGAAACTCTTACCAGCATGGAGTTTTTTTAAGTGATTTTTTAAATAATTTGGTTCATGCGCACGTAAACATATTATCTTCTGGAATTGTGAAAATCCAATGTTTTGGAGCACATATCTCTTACACTGTGACTATAATTAATTTTTTAAACATTATTAATAGGTGGGCCTTTACTGCTGATGGAGCTTGCATTTCTGTTGAGAGCTGTTGGCACTAGGGTTGTTTGGGTTACTAATCAGAAGCTCACTGAATCAGACGATGAAGTGATTTTCAGTTTAGAACAAAGAATGATGGACAGAGGTGTTGAGGTATAATGACTTTCATGTCAGATTAGGCTGATGGACCACTAATTTCTGATTTCATATAAGATAAGATCAATAACATCAATGCAATCGTATTAATTGATTTTACCATGCTATGCAGGTATTGTCTGCAAAAGGGAAGGAAGCTGTTAATATAGCTCTAAAAGCTGATATAGTGATCTTAAATACTGCTGTCTCTGGCAAGTGGTTGGATGCTGTGCTCCAAGAGAATGTGCCTCGTGTGCTCCCCAAGGTTTTGTGGTGGATTCATGAAATGCGAGGGCATTACTTTAAACTGGAGTATGTTAAGCACCTCCCTTTTGTTGCAGGTGCAATGATTGATTCACACACTACTGCTAGCTACTGGAAGAACAGAACTCATGAGCGATTAGGGTATGCTAGTCTAGTGTTTATGATACCTATGATTTACTGCCCAGTAAAAGTTTTAGTATTTGTGGTAGGGGATGATCTGATGCAGGAATCATCAAAGTTTCATTATTTCATAAGGTTTTATTTCTCTTTGTGGTTTATTAAATGATTGTTTACTATTAGATGAAAGTAATATGTGCGCACCATCATTTTATGGGGTTAGCTCATTAAAAATTACACCCTCCAACATTTGTGAGAACTGTATATCCATGTCATATGGAAATTTGAGCGCCATTTGTGTCATCTTAGAGAATACATGAAAGACTCTTAGTTGCTTGCCTGAGTAACATAAAAAGAAGAGAATTAACTAAATTTAGTCCATATATGAAGCTTGCAAATACCAATTGGCAAGTTCACTCTCTATATGTTATATGTAGTCATTTTGCATCGAATGAAGATGAAGAATCAACCATTCACCTTATTGTGAGTCATGTTTGAATTTGATATGCATAAACTCGGTTTCCCAATAAATACTTAATCATCATGTAGTTTTGGGGTTACGACAACTTTTTTATAGGAATTTAGCAGAATAATATTGGTATACCAGCTGATTTCCATCTATGTTTACTTGAAAATCAACAATCAACTCTTCTGCCCCTTTGATGTTGTTATCTTTAGTTTCTCCTCGCTGAAATTTACAATAAGTTTATTTCTTTCACTATCAATGGTGCAGCATTAAGATGCCTGAGACTTATGTCGTGCACCTTGGGAATAGCAAGGACTTGATGGAAGTAGCTGAAGACAGTCCGGCAAGAAGGGTCCTTCGAGAGCATATTAGGGAATTACTTGGCGTACGGAAAGATGATCTACTGTTTGCCATTATCAACAGTATGTTTACTAACAATAGAAAGTATTACATTATTCTTAACTTTTCTCCTGTACAACTTATTGCTTACCAAATTTTCTTATAAACCAAAGCTGTTTAAATGTATTTTTTGTCTTCTTTGGGGATCTTAAGACATAGAGTCTGCGATGTAGCAGTGATGGTTCTGCTGTCAATATACATTGTCGTCAGCATGACTTTCACATGTAAACCAATATTTTTGGTTCCAAAGTTCTCCTATCCCATACTTCAGGTAATAGAAAGTGTGCCTGGTATTGAGATTGTGGCAATAATCACGAACCTACTTGGTATTCTTGAAGCTAGTTCAAATATCCTGCTGTAACTGATATGTTGTGGGAATTATTGCATTTGCTCTTTCAAAGTGTGAGTGTGGGCTTTCAGTTGGAAAGATGTGTGGAGAAGTGACTGGGTAATGAATGAGCTTTGGACTGAGAACAATTTTTTTCTTTCTTTGATTATGAAAAAATTGAGTCCTGCAAAATGATATGATACTGATGGAGAAGTATCGTGCCCCTGGTGCTCAAGTATGAAAACAAATATATAGTTTTTGAGTCCTGCTTTAAATCCATGTCTGCAATATTATGCTGCTTATTTGTTGAAGATAAATTTATGTCTGACAATGTTATGGAACGTGTTTCCTTTTTTCAATTTGTAATTGCTTACGTTTTCTTATTGGATAATTTACATACGTAACCAGGTGAAAACATTTCTGATCACCTGAATTACGTAGCACAACAACATGGTAGTTGTAGTTGAATTGAGCCATTGACTTGACAGTTTCTTAGTAATAGATGCTGCATTGCTTCAGGTGTTTCTCGAGGTAAAGGTCAGGATTTATTTCTTAAAGCTTTCTATGAATCTTTTCAACTCAGCCAAGAGAGGAAACTGAAGCTACCACCAATGCATGCTGTCATCGTGGGAAGTGACATGGGTGCCCAGACTAAATTTGAAACGGAACTGCGTAACTTTGTGCGTGACAAGAAAATTCAGAACAGTGTGCACTTTGTAAACAAAACATTGAATGTTGCGCCTTATCTAGCCTCTATTGATGTTCTTGTCCAAAACTCTCAGGTACTTGCTATTTGTTACTTTAATCCCATGGCATGCAATTTTAGTTCTCATATGTTACTTTGATATTACTTAGAATCCTTCTTTGTCAATACGATATCATAATATGCCCTTACAGTGTCGTGAAACTATTTTCATAGGCTCATAGCATTTATTAAGGTTGTAATATTGAGCTAATGCTGTCAATAGATAGGTAACAGTGTACTCACTGCAGATTTGGAATGATAGTATGGCTCTAATGTTAAGAAATATGATGCATTTGCACATACAGATGAGATTGATTTCTGTTCATTCTACTGTAATTAATTGCTTAATGAATTGTAGGCACGTGGGGAGTGCTTCGGAAGGATAACCATTGAAGCTATGGCTTTTCAGCTGCCTGTGTTGGTGAGATTCAGAATCTTATTTTTTCTTTCGTTTAATCTTTCATGCACCACCGAACTACTAACCAAGTATTTTAAACACACTGAGCAATGACAATTTTTGTTTTTTTTTGGTTATTGAAGTTTTGCTTAACCTATTAACACCTGTTTCAAGGACTGGATGGTCTATCATGATGTTATTGTAGCCTGTAGGACCTTCACCTTCTACTGAACCCACAAATTAACCATTTTTTCATTCATTCCTTTCACAAGCAAGCACAATATGAACTCATCCCATTAGCTGAGTCTTTTAGAAAACCTCCTAGAAGACCTGTTTTTGCCCTCCATTTGCACCAATGAAATAAGTCAATGCTCTCGTATTTATTTAGAAGGAATGGTAGTCTTCATTCTGTAGTCATCTTTTGCTTATCGAGTTCCATTCTTGGGCTTCTTGACATGTGGTTTTTTCGTGGACATCTTGTTTCATCTATATATCTCAATTATATGTTAAGTTATACTGATTGGCTTTTCACGAATCAGGTTAATTTTTGTGGAATGGGTTCCTTTTCACATTTTCATTAGTAAACATGTATATCACCTACTTTCAGGGTACTGCTGCTGGAGGTACGATGGAGATTGTCGTAAATGGCACCACGGGTTGGCTACATCCAGCTGGAAAAGAGGGTATAACACCTCTTGCCGAAAATATACTTCAGCTTGCCACTAATGCAGATATGAGAAGAACAATGGGAAGAAAAGGTTACGCTCGTGTCAAAGAAACATTTCTCGAACACCACATGTCACATAGAATATCCTTGGTTTTAAAGGCGGTTTTGCAGAAGTGGAAGCGATCGGGTCGATGAGTCGAGAGTGCATTTTTCAGGTATCTGGCAGAACTTTTATCCTGCTAAAACATGATATTTGTATTAGTTTCTACCCTTCCAACTTAACAAAATACAAGCTACCAAATTTGTTCATAATTTGATTTATTGAGTTATTATTGAGGGTGGGTGTCTGTAGATGAGACGGCCATGCATCATTGATTCATTGCCATTAGGGATATATTCATGATTTGGTACTTTTTCTATATGTACTATTTTAAGTAAATGTTATGTTTGTTAAATTTTCATTTTCTTTTAAATTTGGGTTGTCACTTTCAGGTTTGCTTTTGAATTAGATTTACTTATGGGATGATTTTTAATTTTTCAATGAAATGGGAATCTCTCATTCTAAATAAAATGTAATCTTTGTACTATTTTTAAATTTACTCTTATTTTTCTATCATCATATAAAATAATTTCATAACTAATCTTACAAAATGTTATTAAAAAAAAAGGAAAAAAGAAAAAAAAAGAAAAGAAAAGAAAATATAGTATCTGGATTGATCAGAAGATGGGAAAATGAGAAACCTTTCTTGGATAATTGAGAATAACAAGCATATTATTTTGAACCTGTAAAAACCTAATAAAGAAACCTGGACGACAGATTTTCACTATTTTGAGTGTACTTTAGAGCAGATTATGACAGTTCCACACGAACTATTAAAAAATATATAAAAATATATATAAATTGAATTGCTTTTATAAATTTTCACTCAAATCATTTTCTTGATCTGGAAATAACAAACAATAAACATTGATTTATTGCACAAAATAAAATACTTGAACAGGGTTGAACAATTTTACACAAAATTACACACATCTTCAATAAACTAGAACAAGAATTGATTGATCCCACAATGATTAATCTTGAGAAAATGATACATTTCAGTTCAACCTGCGACAGTTGTGTCTGATTTCACCATTGGATTTACCAATAAGAGGTTTGATGTTTCCCATTTTAACCATAGACTTGGCAAACTGATGAAAGAAGAGCTCCTGATCATAGGCATAGCTCCTCACCAATTCCACCATTTTACGGGCTTTTCCGGTGACCAAAACTTCATCAGAAGTGAGCAGGCCCTTCCCCCACAGCAACAGCTTGAAGTAAGTGTTGTCAAACCTGACAGGAGAAGCAACATCAAGTGGTGAGATGTTGTTATCACCACCTGCTTTAGGACATACTGCTTTAAGGCCATTGTAGTAGCTTTTCTCCATAGTTTCATCTGGTTGGTTCTTCCCATTTTGGTTGTACAGCCTTTGTTTGAATGTCACACATCTTGCCATTCCTATGGTGTGCCCTCCTGTAGACAGAGAGAGAGTTACTCTAACATGAACATGTGAATTTTATGTAGGGGTTTTTTAATGAAAGGAAATTAAACCAGAAAGAGAAACAAGATCTTCTTCGTCTAGGCCTTGGCGACTGAATTTTGTTATGAGTGTTTGGATCGTGGAATTTGGAGCAGGGATATCTGTGTTGGATCGACGTAAACTTGCTGTTCTCGAGTCCCTTCGCCCCACCGGCACTTCCCAATGCGGTCCACCACTCTGTTTGATCATCACACAACTTAGTTACATCAAGTTCTCCTCCAAACAAATCATGATCCACACATTTCTTGATCTTTAGATTAATACGTGGAATTCATGTAGTGGAGGTTAGGATGACTTACTAGAACAACAGAGTCTCTAGCAGCAAGAGCAAGAATGTCAGCACACGAAACAGTGTGAGGGCACACTTGCTCTAGTTCAGCTTTGATCTCGTCTATCACTTCGAATCCTCTAAGGGAGTTCTTGTTTGGTCCCGAGTTCTTCTCACTCACTATGGTCGAGCTATCGTCTAGCAACACTGATGCATCGCAGCCCTACACAAGAAACCACATCACTAACCAGAGAGAGAGAGACAGAGAGAGATGTAAAGTGTAAACCAAAACACACCAGCACAAAACAGTCATGAAAGTGGAGCCTAAGCAAAGAAGCAGCCATTCTTGAATCTTTAGCAATGGCATTTTCCAACACAGACATTATGATCTCATTAGCCTGTGGGCAAGAGAACTCATAGAATCCTGGAAAAAGACCAAAGTACCCTCCTCCACCACCGGAGCCCGGAAAAGCTTCCATCTGATAGCCGGAGATCAGCAAAGCTACCATGAAGCTGAAAACCAACCGAAGAGAAGCCATAATTTGCTCACTTAGCAATAAGCGTTTTTTCTTGTTTGGGATGCTATAGATTGTGATATGAATCATTGGCTTATGAAGATATATATACACATAAATAGGTGATGATCATGAATTAGCATTCATATCAACTGCTCCACTTATAGCTACCAAATACTTTTAATGTTTGATGATTCTTTTTATGGATATTGGAAGACCATAGACCATTTCTTTACGAAAGCTGGTTTGATAACTAAAGGAGAAAGTGTTTCTGGTTTTAGTTTCACCTGCTCGACCCAAGTGCAAGAGATCATATATATGTCACCCACGATTGCATCATTCTTGGATTCCATTTATACTGAAAATAATTAGTGTTCTTTCTCCTTCTTCATTCTCAATTTTGCCTTAGTGTCACAAGACAAAGACATGATTTTCTATGTCATTTTAGTGTATTATTATGTTTGTGCCACTTCACCGGATAGGTGACTCGGTTGAGGGGATATCAAATTAAATACTAAAAGGAAAATGTAAACTCTGTTTGTTTGAGATTATTATGTGTGTTTTGAAAATTATGAATAATAATTAAAGTTTGTTTTGAGGTTTTTTTTTTCTTAAGTGGATTTAAATTTATGTCAAATGTTCAACATGTAAGAGGTGTGTAATGATAAGTACAAGATACTAAATTGATGCGAGAGTAGATAAGAATGTATAAAAGTTGATTAGATTGAGAATTAATAGAAATTAATGCACATTATAATAGTTTTTAAAACCCCATCTAAAATAGATGTGGATTTTGAAAGCTCAAAATCGATTTTCAAAACCATAAATAAACATTGCAGATAGTGGCACATACTTACACGAAAATGACAGAAAATCTGAGTTTGCAACATGTACAAGGAAGATTAGATTCTTTACTCATTTACTTTGTATTACATAACACTCAATTTGCATTATTGACAATTCTCTTTCTTTTCTTTTCTTTAATAATTCATGTAAGTCTGACTCGCCATGCATACATAATTTATTTTATTTATTAGTTAAAGAAACAATATTGCACACAATGCCTTCTTTCATAATATACAGTTGAGGCAAAATTTTGTTTTGGGGTTATAATACACTAGAAAACCAACTACACCCCAAAATCCTACAATAAATCCAAATGCCATTGATATACCAAATTCTTGCATAAAAGACAGGCCAAAATATCCATCATTTTCTTCCTTCATATCCTCTCCTGCTTCACTTCTGATAGTTAGCCGACGATCATCTTCCGGACACAAGTTGAGGATTCCCATCAAAAGTCGATTCATTGAAACTCTGCAGTTGACTACTCTGTGGAATTTTACCCGACAAGTTGTTGTTCGCCCAATCAAGTTTACTCAGAAAATGCAAATGTGCCAAGCCTAATGGTATCTCACCCCACAGCTGGTTTCGAGACAGATCAAGGGATTCCATCATCTCCATTTCACCAATATTTGGATCCATGTTCCCAGTCAGACAATTTCTTGACAGGTTCAAAGAAATCAGTCCCTTCAAGCTGGAAAACGCCGTAGGAATGCTACCAACTAATTGATTGCTGGAAAGATCAATGAGTTTAAGAAGGCCCATAATATTCTTATACTCTGAATCCTGACCTTTCCATTGAACTACTATGTAGTTAATGTAGTCATAAGATGCTGACTGTGGTGGTGGTAGATTTATGCTTGTCAACCAATGAAGTGAGATTCTTGAAGCATTCTGGAATTTTTCCTGATATATCAATTTGCATATTTCAGGAGGAATATGACCATAAAATCTATTTCGACGTAAACTAAGATGTGTCATGTTAGAAAGGTTTTCACCCAACCATGATGGAATGGCTCCTGTTATATAGTTACTTCCAACATCCAGGAGCTGCAGACTTCGGCAATTTTTCAACGATGAAGGTAACTCCCCACACAAATTATTTGTCATCCAAATTGAGGATTTGCAAACTTGTCATGTTCTCCCAACAGTTGGGTATTTTTCCTGCCAACTTGTTGTAGGAGAGGTCAAGCAAAAGTATGACCCCATTATTTAATGGGCATATAAATGATGAAATATTTGATTCTGAAAGCATATTTTTGCTCAGCTGAACTACATTAGTATTGGGATGGAGTGATGGAAGAGGGTTATTAGAACTGAGATCTATAGCATGGATGAGGGTGGAAGATAATTGTATGATGTTCAAGTGAAACAGGGGAATCCAATCTGGGCTCAAGTCAAGGGTCAATGAACTGAAGGATAGACCTAAGAAAGTTAAGTTGTGCAGATTGGAAAGGTGTGCCTCCCAAAGAGTTATAAGAGAGATCCAAAACTCTAAGCCCAGAAAGTTGGCCTAGAGATGCAGCGGAGATTGAGCCTGTGAGACGAGCATATGATAGGGATAGCCGTTCGATTTTTGTGGAAGGGATTGGGAGGTTCCCTAACAATTCATCAACCTGAACTCCCAAGGGATTTCCGGTGAGGTCTAGAACTTGCAAATGACTTAAATTCCTGAAGGATGTTGGAATCACACCTTCAAACATGTTATAAGACAGAGTAAGATCCCTTAGAGAAGTTAAACTCCCAAAGGCATCTGGAATCGTTTATTAGATGACAAACGTAGCTCAACAAGGTCGGCGCTTATGCTGAAAAACCAATTATCAAATATGGAAGATTATTTGACAAACAAAGGACGGAGAGACAAGTAGATGTAGAAGAGTTGATGTGTAAGAGTTTAGGAACATCCCTAAGGTTACAATCCAGCAAGTAGAATGTGTGGAGAGAAGGAAGGTCGAGTAGTGCATGCTGAAGCCAATTGGTATCACTTATGTTGGTCCTACTCAAATCGAGTTCAGACAACCAACTAAGGTTGTTGCCTCTCAGATCAAGTGTTTGCAATTGAGTAAGGTTGCCTAACTGAGGAGGAATTCTTCCTGATAAATTGGAATTCTATATACACATTCCTGAAACTGCTTTCCATGCCTACTAAAACAAGTGAAGAAAAGTAACGACTCCTTTGAATTGAGCAGCCATCAACATTTTCATAAGGAATTTATTCATGTAAATGCTTTAACAAGTTATGGAGTGATGTGTGTTGGATTCGATCCATTTATATAAGTTAATGTCCAATCAATTCAACATGTGGAAGTAGGCAGAAATGACAGATTAATGTACAATGATGAGTCAAAAGAATTACTCTGCTTCACATTATATATATGTTTGTCGTGTTTTCAACCACACGTACCTCATTCTTCTCTCTAATAATGTTTTCCTATAAACCATCTCATATATGTCGGTTAATAATGCGCTGTTTCATTTTCGTCTATGTGATTTCCCTAATCATTTTAATGTGTCTTTAGTTATATCATTCAAATCCAAAAAAAGAAGAAAATCCAACTATTGTCCTATGGTTTATATTTTAGCATAATTTTTTCTCTCTTATGCAACAAAGAGTATGCCACATGAGATATTATACAAAAATTACATAAGAAATGGATTTCTCATTAGTCAGTTTATGGCACAAAAAATATTACTATTGCTGCTATTCTTTTTCTTTATAGTAATACAGGTTTGATATCTAATAATAAAACTCTAAAATATTATTTTAAAGGACTCAATATGTCACCACTTTAAATTTAAAAGTGATAACAAAAGGATAAAATAATATCTTAAAACTTACTAAAGGTACATTAAGTATTATACACTTGAGTAGGATTGGGTGCAATCAAGGACACCAAATGAATTGGTTGGTCACTCAGGGCCCCCACTTCTTAATTAATTCATTTCTTCGTTAATGTTATTTTTTATTATATATATAAATTTATTATACTTAAATGACTATTATACCATAAACCATAGAGATAAAATATACCCTAAATAACAAGGGTAAAATTACACTAAACACTAATTATACCCCAAACAAAAAAAATAAAATTATAATTGTACTCTAAACTATAAATCCTATAGATAAAATATACCCTAAACCAAGTCATTGTTTATATTCTTTAATCTAAATGTATTTATATGGTACAAAGGAAGTAAATCATATGGAGGACAAGTCGATCTTATCAAATTTCAACCAAAATTGAAAAATGTATCACTATATAATACTCTGCAAAAAAAATTATATCCTATCGAAAATTAATCCTTACTTCTGAAAAATTGCAAAAAAAAAAAACATCACCTTTAAATATTATATTGCAAAAAAAACCCAAAATAACCCTACTTTTAGTCACAAATTGAATTTTTTTTGCAACAATATTTAAAGAAATTTTTTTTTTGCAATTTTCAAAAGTGAGGATTAATTTCCAATAAGAGTAAAAGATTTTTTTTTTTGCAATTAACCCAAAAGAAAACTAACTAAATTGTTGTTATTGCTAATAGCCTTTAAAATAATAATAATAATAAAATGATAATGCAGAAAATATTTAGACACCAAGGAACTGATATTTCTTATAATTGCTTACAAAATAAAAATGGCAGTGAAGAAATTATGTCAGAGATATTTCCCAGTGATCTATTTATAAGAAAAACAGGGATTGCCCAGAGAAGAGAGGCTAAATCTTCGTTCAGAAACACTGCAAAGAAAAAATGCTAAGGAGAATGCAAGGAGAGGAAGAAGAAGTTAATCAACAGCACAAGAGCAGAGGGTTCCAGTAGAGAACGATATTGAGACGAGACGATAACAGAGAAGCAAGTATAATAAAACAAGAAGTGATGCAATATATTTTCTAACAAAAAAACCAGCTTCATATCAACCTTACAAGCTAATATGCTTGAAACAAGGAGCAAGAAACCTGTCAATGCTACAAAAAGTTTGATGATGAAGAGTAGTTACAACAAATAAGAAGAAGAAAAGTAAAGTTATCTCTTTCCGCCACCGCCCCCAATCTTAGGACCCTTGGGTACAGCACCCTTGCCCACGTTACCCTTGGAACTCTTCTGCTTTGATACCAACTCTGCCTTCTTGGCTTTCTTCTCATCTTTCGTTTTCTTGATTCTCTCCTTGATTTCACTGCAATAACAAGCACACCTCAGAAGGGCTCCTATTTGAATACCTCACTCGCTATCATCCAACAATTGAAATGCATACATACCGTAAAGCTGCTTCACGGGCAGCATCACGAACCTCTGGTTTCTCCTGTCTTTTCTTCTGAATAACTTCCAATGTTGCACCCACGATGGACCTTGAGTATGGCTTCTTTGTGGCCCTGCGCCTCTTCTTTACAGCTTCGGCAGCAATATCCTACACATCCAGTCAGTCAAAGAACCATTTAGTTCAAATGGCAAGAACAAGAAAATAAAGGAGGTGCGAAGATAAATGGCAGCAAATTTTTTTCTTGGAAACAATCATGTTTTTACCTTCTTATGTTGTTTCCGGTACATAGCAGTCCAGGTGAGCTTTGCCGGCCTCAGGCGATTGTGGAAGTACCTCTTACATTTTGAGTTGATAAAGAGGAAAACCTAAAAAAACATGTCATAAGGAAGGGAATTGAAATTACTCAACCTAATGGATCAGTAAACCAAATAATTACTATTGCTAATTGTTAGAATATAGCATGCATAAGAAATTATAACCACCCTCGTCAACCAACCTGGGAGTCGGCACGAATAAACCTAATGCCCCTTCCAGGATATATCTTGGCACCACTGAATCGGCAGAGATCGGTCCTAACACACCAAGATCAACAGTAAGCAGATAAATCCACCAAATGAAACAAGATCTGACATAAAAACCAGCATCCAAAGAACAAAATGTACTATAAAATGCAAGAATGCAACAAAATCAAAACACATCCATCACAAGCAGACTAAATTGGTTTTGACATCTCCATTAGCATCATTCCAGCACCTAAAGCCTCGAAGGGGCTCCTCCCAATCATAAACTTATTGAGCTCCATCATAATTTATTTTCTATATTACAGAGCAAATCATCCCCCCATTCAAGATTCAAACCCCATAAAGCCATCAACAAGATACATACCGAACAATTCATAAACGAGTATCTTTTAATTTTCATAAAATGTATGCAAACAGAAAAATTAACAGGGTAGAAACCCCATTATATTCAACAAGAACTGTATATCGAAACTGGGAGACACATCCAAAAAATTAAAAAGCTTTCAAAGTATAAATGGCAAACACGTCGAATTATAGAAATCAAAAGAAAAATACAGAAACAGAATGAGATCCAATTTAACGTTAATGAATATCAATACGCTTTCGGATTAACACAGGTGAGTTAGAAACTTACTTGAGAACCATTGTTGTGAGATGCTGGTTACCACCGCGCTATTTTCTTCTCTGCAGATTTGCGAAACCCTAAGATTTGGTTTTATTATAGGTCCCTCAAAGTATTATTATAGAAACAGTGGATCCATGTATGATTTTTTTTCCCTTATAAATTAGTATTCTTTTCTGATTATGGCTTATTATAGTAATTTAATCTTTACACTTATAATATAATAGTACTAATTTAAGTATATAATTGTAATTCATTGGAAAAAAATATAGAAATACAAATGATATAATTTTACAATATACTTTCTTAATTAATAAAATTATTAGCCAAACACCCTAGGAGCACAATAAAATGCGTTTTTTTTTTGTTGTTGACTTATATACCATTTTATTTTTAGCATATAATTGAAAAAAAAAAGAATGTACGAAATTAAACATCCAGATATAATCTTTCATTCACACGATAGCTCATGTTAGATGATATATATATATATATATACATGCAGTTTATCCTTCACTATACTCATTTATACGCACTATTTGTGAATGTAAATATTGTATTTGCATTAACGTTTACACTGTACATTCTATAATAAATAGGGCATTCAACCTACACTATACATAGAAAGAATATCTTCCTTAAACTAAACAAGGAAGAAGTCAATCATACAAAAAATAGACTCCTAAATTAATGGCATAAAATAAACTATTAAATCTATAATTTATTTTATACTATCATCCCCCTCAAGTGAAACAATGGATGTGGTCCAACGCAGAGTTTGTCACGGAAAAACTCGAAGAGTGGACGATGGAGGGCTTTAGTAAAAATATTCGCAACTTGGAGAGTTGAAGAGATAAATTTCGTGATTAGACGACCACTCGAAACAAGCTCCCGTACAAAGTGAAAATCAATGTCAATGTGCTTGGCCCGCTTGTGCACACTAGAATTTTGACTTAAAAAGATTGTTGTTATTCTCCGAGAAAAGAGTTGGAGATAAAGGGAGTTGAATTTTCAATTCTCGAAGAAGTTGGAGGATACAAACTATTTCTGAAGCAGCATTTGCAAGAGCGCGATATTCCGACTCACAACTTGAACGAGAGACAATAGGTTGCTTCTTTGCACTCCAAGACACAAGATTGCCACCTAAATAAATAGAATAACCATAGGTAGAACACCTAGTTTCAACACAACGAGCCCAATCTGCATCAGAGTAAGCGAGAGCTACGAGTGAAAGATAAGCCAAAGGACGGAGTGCTCTTCACATAGCGAAGAATTCGCTTAATTGCTTGAAAGTGGTCAATTGTTGGCTTCTGAGATGCTGACTAACAAGATTAACAGCAAAGGATAAATCTAGTCGTGTGACAGTGAGATATTGTAAAACATCAACCAATGATCGATAAAGTGCTGGATCATCAAACGGCTGGCCATCAGAGGAAAGTTGACAGCCTACAACCAAAGGAGTAGAAACATGTTTTGAATCTTCAAGAGTTGATCGTTGAAGAATATCCTGAGCATTCATCTGATTCAAGAAAATGCCAGAGAAATTATAAGAAACCTCAAGACCCAAAAAATAAGACAGTTTACCAAGATCTTTGATGGAGAATTCCTAACACAGACGAGTGATGAACGCTTGCAAAACCTCAATTGAGTTCCCTGTAAGAATGAAATCATCAACATAAATCAAGAGATACAAAATAGAAGGCCCACGAATATAGATGAACAAAGAAGAGTCCGAGCGGCTGCAGATAAACCCAATACTCAACAAGAAATCACTCAATCGTTGAAACCAAGCACGAGGAGCCTGCTTCAGACCATATAAAGCTTTCTTTAGTCTGCAAACATGATTTGGGAACAGAGTATCTATAAATCCAGGAGGTTGTTCCATGAAGACATGTTTAAATAGAACGCCATTGAGAAACACATTCTTCATATCCAACTGGTGTAGGGGCCTGTTGTTCAAAACTGCAATTGAAAGCACAATACGAATAGTAGAAGACTGCACTATGAGAAATAGGTAATAGGGCACCATTACCTACAACCACTGAATCCGAGCATGTGTACTATGAGAAATAGCCACTTTGAGCATCTGAATTTTTTGAGCCTTGATTATCTATCATGACGAGAATTAATGGCTTTTCAAAGTGTGTTGATGGAGCTTGATAACAATTTAAGAAGGAATGAAATTGGTGTTGAAACAATGATTGAGCTTGAAAATACATCTAAAGAGAATCATGGAGCAGTACTTAAATCTAGTACTTCATGGAATCAAACACCCAAGAGTTGTATTTAAATATAGTATCTTATGGAGGATGCACGAGGTAGTGTGCGAAACTGATACATCGAGAGAAAAAAAGGAGAGAAGGAAAAAAAAGAAGAAATAGTGAAGAAAAATGTTGTGCTTGAAAGAGAAAAGTGAAAGAGTTGAGGAGGATGTGTTGCTTAATTGAAGTGATGAGGAAGAATGAAAGATCAAGAGAGCATGCACGTTTGATTGATCCAAGTTTTGAGTCACTTATTCATATATTTCCTACCTTAACCAAAGAGCCAACATTACATCTAAAAAAAAGTTCTTTTTGACCCCATTGTTGAATCATACTTTTATTGGTGGAGAGTTTGAAACTTTTGGCAAGCTTATGGTTACGCATCTATTTGAATTGAATTTGAGCGTATACACCTTAACCCATAAGTGTACATCTTTTACACTTGACTGCGAGTGATATATACTTTCCTTGAGAACATGTTAATGGAGCATTTGAATTGATAGTAATTGTCTTATCTTATATGCTATGAATTGATTATTGCATGTAATGAGAGTTGCATGACCTAAGTTGATGACAATTATATTGTGAATGACGTATTAGTCGTAGTCCTTGTTTCCCCACTAATTTTCTTACTCTCTCTCTTTATTTTTATTTTGTTGCCTTGAGATGAGTAGTAGGTAAGTTTGGGGGATTGTTGAGAGTGAAAATAAGCGTGTTTTAGTGTTCAATTTAACACATTTTTATGAGAATTGTTGTTATATATTAGCAAAAGTGACTTATATTCAATATATGTGAAAAAAATGTGCATTTGAGGTATTTTATTGTGTTTTAGGTGGAAAAATGATCGAAAGTGCAAAGTTGGAGAAAAGGAAAAACTTGTGCAAGGATGCTGAAAAATATACGTCCAACTTATGTAATTTTTATGTATTTTGTAGAAGTCCAAATTGAGCATATGATACACCGTTAGAGAACCACGGAATAATGGGCCATTTTGGTGTAAGAAACACCTCAATCGAAGTCCAAACGAGAAAGTTACGATCAAAATGGTGACATCGCACAAGCTGTTCCTACTCAGCATGATTGTGCCACTTTGCATGATTTGTTACACATTAAAATGTTAGAATTTTTGTGATTTATTAATATGGATAGAATGCCAAGGAAGAGAGGATCACGTGAGCGCAAAAATCACTTAAATCGGAGTTTGGATGTGAAAGTTATGCACGAAATGGTGAGATTGCGTAAGCTGGTTCGACCTCCCTGATCTGGTTCGACCATTGATTCGAGTCAAACCAGATGCCTGAATGTTCCAGGACGTGAATTTTATCACCTAAATCCCATTCGACCCTGGTTTGACCATGGTTCGACCAAACCCACAAGTCGAACCAGTATGCGGGACAACTCTAGATTCGTATTTTTACACCCCTAATGCGTGTATGTGCATGTTTTCACTTAAAAGCACATCCAAGATCCGTTGGGAGATTTTACAAGTATAAAGGGATGCATTTTACATCTGAAAAGAGGCCGCATACTGATACCACCTCACAAGGAGGGGATCACCCCCCACACCTTTCCTCTTCCAAATCCCTTCCTTCATCCATCCATCACTGTAAAGATCGTCAATTGAATCAAGAGGAGAACCAAGAGGAGGATTCAAGATGGAGAAGGACGCGACAACGCCTACATCTAGGGTTTATTTCGTTTCCTAATTTATCTTGTGATTTTCCAGACATATGGGTAAGATCTATCCAATATCCATGATTGTTCTTCGTAATATCATGGGCTATAACCATTTTAGTATATTTAAGGTTTTGAAGGTTTTATGAATTAATTGATTTTTTGCGTGTATACCGGTATAACACTAATTGTGGTTTAATTTGTATATGACTATGCGTTTTTAATCCATATTCACAGTTATTTTGTGCATCTTCAACTGTTAATAGAGTTTGAATATATATCTTGGTTGTTGATTGAGCGCGTTTACTATTGAACAGGATTTCATGTTATGATTATAAGTGAGGGGACTCCGAAACTTTATTAGAACTATCATATATGAATACTTGTTAGTTGAATTGAATTCGAATTAATAAGTAGGATAAAGAGGTTATTTTATAGTACCTATAAAGGGTTAGAGTACCAATTGGCCAGATAAATAATTGATACTGATAGTACTTAGAAAATGAGGGTGAAATTATATCTCTTGCTTCAAGGTTATTTACACGTGTTACACGCATATTTACTTGTGTCTATAGAGTAGATTTGCATGGTTTAGTGATGCGTCCATATTTCACAAGGTAGAGTCGGACATTGATACACGAAATGAAAATTAATGAGTGAAACTGGATTACCCTAGGGCTACCTATTCTCCATTCTTGAGACACTTTCATACTCTTCCAGTGATATTTTATTTTATTTAATATATTTGTTAGTAGATTATAGTAGATTAATAATTAAATTCTCAAAATTAATTGCCTTGTCTTAATTAGTTTAGCGAATAATTAAATTGATAATACGCCCTTTGAGTTCGATATTTAACTTGGTCGCTTGCTTAAGCTGCAATTGATATTCTTAATACTTGGGGATTAATTTTGCATGCAAAGAAAACGCTCATGAGAACGCGTGAAAGGAAACTTTAGCCATTAGGCTACATAAGTATTTCATTTAATTTTTTGATAATTATACATATGTGTATAGGATATGTTTCCAAAATAAACTATTTTATTTAAATATTATTATATTTTAATAATACTTTATTAGTAATATAATTTTTAATTTGTTTTCTATTAATTAATTATTTTTGTCAAATAAACTATCATATAATTACATGTGATTTTTTTTTTTGCCACACATAAATTTTATGCGTAGCTAAATAATATATTATTAGTCACACAATTATAATATATATATTCATGTGTGGAAATTCTTAATATAAAAAATAATCCGTAAAATTAAAATGTTATTAATGATTTTTAATGACACATTTTAAATATCACAATTAAGTATTTTAAATTTGTTACATTACCAACACATAATAATATTATACTATATCATAATTTGGTCACACATTTTATGTGTGGGCATTTTATATGTACGTATTGTTTAAATTCTTAAATATTTTATAAATTCACGAAATTTCTCCTCTCATCAATATTCCATACATTTATTAGGGTGTTAAAATATTAAATTAAATTCAAATCTCTAGAGGTAACGACACATTAATTAATTCGAATTCGTTTTTTCTTTTTCGAAGTTTTATACCAAATTTTAAAAAGGACGATGCTAAATGGATCAATTTGATCGATCAATAGCATTTATTAGGTATTTGAACAATTAAAAATAATCTTTTAACCTCTGATAAATAGTATTCATTAGCTAATATCTCTCCCTTTTAACAACACTTATTTCAAGAATAATAAATATAGTCATTATTACATAATTTAACTATCCAAATTAACAATCAAACCTATTTAAATTTTAAAAGGAGAACGCGTCAGAATTTATAGGATCACAAATCATAAAATTATTAAAATGTTCATATAGTGATAATAAATATATATACATAAATAATTTTCCCTCTAAATATATCTTTCGAATGTAAATATCTTTTCAAAAAAAAATTAACATACAATATAATAAAATACATAAATAAACTACTTATAAATTATTTAAACATTATACTAAACTGTTTAGCAAAATAAATTTTTATACTTAGTTATTAGTTAAGTAGAACATCTATTTCAATATGAGTGTAAAAAAAATACTAATAAATTATTCTTTTATTAACAGATTGATATCTATTGTAAATACTAATAAATTATTAAATATTTATATATTTTGTTAAGTGAATGTCATAATATTTTTATCAAATAAATAATATATATCTTTATTTACTAAAGAATCAATTGCTAATAGAATTATTAATAATAAAACGGATTTAGAATTTCGTTATAAGAAAATTACCTACTATTACTTTACCCATAAATAATTATCAAGATATAACAAATTATTAAAAAATATATATATACTCCCTCCGTTCCATAGTAGGAGGGTCTTTTATTTTTTCCACGTGGATTAATAAATATTATTATTATTTAATGTGTAATATGTAGTTATATTAGTGGGAGTGCATGCCCCATATCTTAATTGTATTAGTGGGTATGTGTGAATCTCATATGTGTAAAAAAAATAAAAGATGACTCTTTGGGTAGAACGCCCAAAATGAAACAAAGACAATTTTTTAAGGGGACGGAGGGAGTATATATCTTTAGTAAGGGAATGCCATAATTTTTTATCAAATAAATAATATACATTGTTATTTACTAATGAATTCTCAAAGAATCATTATATAAATTGCTAATAGAATTATAAACAATAAAGCGAATTTAGAATTTCACTGTAATAAAATTACTGACTATTACTTTACCAATGAAAAATTATCAACGGATATATTTTTAGCCAATTGATAAACAAATTTAACTAAAAAATTAAAATTTTTAGCAACATAATATTTTGTTAGTAAAAAGTGTAGTAAGATGTACTCCCTCGTCCCACAATAAAAGTTACACATTTTAATTTTAGGTATCTAGTTACATTTCTCTTTTTGGTAGATATGAACTACACCAAACAACTAATATATTTATATGGTCATACACACAACACTAATATAACTATCCACTTTATGTTAAAATATTATTTTTCTCACCTCACTATCTATTAAAATATTTTATATTTTAATGCTTTGCAAAAATTATTATGTAAGCGTTAAATGTACTTTCAGTTCCATAACTTTTGCCAAATTCGATTTTCATCTCAAATTACTTAAAATTTTCGGTTTAGTACCGTAACTATCTCAAATTTTTGGATTTTTTCAAAAATTAATTTTCCTTTGCAAATCGTCCCATAACTCGTGAAATTTTTTTTTGCAACGAAAAATTAGTTATAGGACAAAATCTAAAATTTTGAGATAGCTACAAAATTAAACCGAAATTTTTAAATAATTTGGAACAAAAATTAAATTTGGCCAAACCTATGAAACTGAAAGTGTATTAAACTCTATATATAACTATTACTTTGGGGATGGGGAGTGTTTTCTTTAATTAAAAACTATATACAATTACTAGTGTAATACCAATTTGTGTAAGGGCTTATGTGACTTGAGACGGATAAAAAGTGATAGCTTCACCATTTGTATTATAAAATTAATTAAATTTTTAAATATATTTATAATGCATAATTACGTAGATAATATTAATCTTTAATTGTTGTAGTCTCGTACAAAAACGTTACATCGTCCTACTCTTTATCTTACAAAATACATATTCCCTCTGTCCCACAGTAAGGGTCTCTTTTTTTCATTTTGGTCGTCTCACTCAAAGGGTCAATTTTCTTTCTTTACACACATGAGACCCACTCATTCCTCTAATACAATAAAAACATGGGGTCCATACTCCCACTAATACAACTATCCATTACACATTAAATAATAATACTTCTTAATTCACGTGCCAAAAAACAAAAACTACCCTTTCTGTAGGACGGAGGAAGTAATTCATATATACACGTTAATTATCAAACTCTTTAATAAATAAAAAACTACTTTTAATTAAAAAGATAAACTATTAATTTTAAAAAATAATACTACACAAATTCTTGTACACTATTTTAATCATTACTTTTTAGTTTTATATAATTAAAATTTATAAAGATGAATTATTATATTTTTGAATGAAAAATATTATTTTAATTTAATTTTCTTATTAAGATGGGTTATTGAAAAAAATTATTTTTTATTGACGGAATATTTTGTTGGTAAAAATCTCAACTCTATTGTTAAATCAATTTATTATTGGATTAACAACGAAATCGGTTGGTAAAATTCCTTTGTAGTGTGGTGGTGGTAATTTTTTAACAACAAAAGTCCATCCATTGATAATCCATGGGAGTGAGATTGGATGTTATGGAATATCAATTTCTCATGCATATCTTTTAGTCATCCCCTAAATTAAAATTAATAAAATAAAATTTGTTCAAAATTTAATTGTTATTAAAATAAAATTACAATAAAAAATTGTTTTTGGGAAAATCAATATAGATTTAAAATATAAATCAATTAATTATCAAAATTTCTTGAATTATTATAAGTAATGGAATATATTTTTAGTAGAAAAATAAATAAATAAATAAATAAAATATATATATATATATATATAAAGTTTTTTTAGATGAACACGCATAATAAGTGTGGTTGATGAATTCAATTAGCAGTGTTATTAAGGTGGAGAGATAAACATTAAATAAGAGGAGAGAGAGAAATATTAAAATTTAATTATATTATTATGAAGAGAAGGATATTTTTGACTTCACAAAATATTTGTTGTGCAAAGTGTATTATTATACCCCCCATTGAGCTGGATCAAAATGATCCATATAGATTTATCCTTTTAAAAATTATAAATAGTGACCCTTATTCAAAGTGTTTAATCATAAGATTAATAAAGGTAAAAATTGAAAAGGCAGTGATGAGCTGTGTTATGATTACAGCTATTATGATGATATTTGTGGGAAATATTGCACAAGCAGACATAAACAGTCCAGATATCATCAACAATCCAAATATTCCTCCTATAGTTTATGCGGCGTGTTATTACCGATGCAAAGATAAATTGGGTTGGTTCCCATGGTCTAGAAATGATGACTATATTAAGTGCTACAATGAATGTTTAGAAAGTATGCATAAAAATTAGGATCCGACTAAATGACCAGATTCTGGTAAATGTGTAAATAATAGAAAAGAAAAAATGTTAAATGACAAATATATCCTCTCACATATATCAACAGTATATTCCTATTAATTCATCATATGCTTTTAAGATTTTAAATTAGCTTGTTTTCAAGATTTCTTTTAACGAGTAAATAAAGTATGTATTTGTCAATGCATTCATTTCATACTCTTTCTTTCTTTTTTTTTCCTTTTATATATTCTAACAAAATTTCTTAATTTTTATTTTTTCTTTTCAGTGTTTTCAATAATACTGATAATAATAGGTGATTGTTGATGTTAATATATATAATTGAATAATTGACTTTTCTCTTAATATAATATAAGATGCAGTTATAATTAATAATAAAAAAATTTTGGTATTCCTCTAAACAGGAATATATATAATATAAAATGTTATTATAATTAGATAAGTAAAAACATATTGTTTCATTTAATCAATAATCAATGTTTTATCTGATTATTCTTTTAAAATTACTCAATAAAAATATTAAATTCTAAATTTTAAATTAAAATTTTATATCATAATTATGTATTTATTTATGAAATTTTATTTATTTATCAAAATATTAACTAGAATATTAGTCCTAAAATCTTTTATATATCAAAATATTAATTAAAATGCTAATCTTAAATTCACTTAAAGCTAGTATAAAATGAGAAATTTTCTCACCGTACTTATTTCATAAAACACATAACACTAGAGATTTTTCGTAGTACTTATTTCATAAAACACATAAGACTCATTTCATGAAACCGATAAAAAATCTGACAATATATTTTAAATTGATGACAAATTATATAAATAGTTTTGATGTGAAAATTTTCACTTGTTAAAAAATTAAAATATACTATGTATACTTTAAACAACACTTGCGTACGAGACTATGTTATAAAATATAGTACAAAATTAAAAGAGAAGCGTCATTAAAAAAATAAAAATGAAAAATGAAAAAATAAAATAATAAAATAATAATAATGAAAATTTATATAAAATCGGTTGGATGAGATTTCTCAGGTTGATAAATTCAACTGATTCAACTTAAAATGAGTTGGTCTCTTGTGTCTAGTGCATAAGATGTGTAAGAGATGTGTAAGAGTACATCATTTTGTTTTAAAGGGTATACACTTTAATTAATATGGGTACAACATTTTATTTTAAAGGGTATACACTTTCATTAATTTTTTATTTTATTTTTTAAAAAATAAAAGGTACACGTCCTTATATTAAAAGGTATATCATTTAATATTAAAGAGTATTTAGACGCACGGTGTCCCCGGCCGGGGGCACACAAGTTTTAGCCACTTAAAATTCAATTTTAAGGCGTTATGGTGTGAGACTGCTTTTAAAGTTTCTTAAATAATTTTTATTTTTTATTAAAGATGTTATTACTTTTGAATAAAGTATTATTGCTTTTTATTTAAACTAGAAATTGTTCATGAAATAATCAATTGCATTATTATTATTTTTAATAAATTTGAGTATAACTTTTATTAAAATATTATCATTTCTTATTCGTTTCACTAGAGCCTTCATATGAGACGATTTCACACAAACTTTTATCATATTATTTATGCATATAATTATTTCTTATTTTATTTTATTAAGTAACATACCGAGTTAGATTAATAGTCTAAAAATATAATTAGTATAATTATTCTTAAACTGAACACTCAATATAATTATATCAAAATCAAATTTTTATAATCGGATCGGATATCGAGCTAGTAGCCTCAACGGTTCGTGGTTCGAAATTGATCGGACCAGCGATTCAATCAAGAAAATAAGAATTACATATTTTTAATAATAATTTTTTATTTTATACTCATTCTAATAGTTATGTTTGCTTTTTGCACATGAATTAAGGAGTATAATATTTTAATGTATATTGAGGTAAAAGAAATAATATTCAATTTAAAAATGGTTGGGTGATGACATGTAATTCTAAAAGCACTTATTCAAATGATCTAAAATTCACACATAAACAAAATATTTAGAAGTTCTTGAAAAATTTTTAGGAACTAGAGTTAATTTTTTCTCATATTTTAATTTAATTTAATTTTCATAATTATGTTTTAAAATTTTTGTTTAAATTAAAATTTAATTTATTTAAACATAAAATATAATTATCTCACTTAAATGTTTTTTTTAATAAAGCATTAGTATTATTTATATTATTTGATTTATAAGTATTAAATTTTAAGTACATCTTTTTGCTTTAAAATAATAAATTTAAATTTAAAACATATATACACAAAACAAAATAAGTTTGACTTTATATTTAAAATGTTTTAACGGTTAAACGTTATAGTGGTAGCATTAATGTTTGAGTAATAAATGTTAATGATAGGAGTTTTGGGATTAACTAAGCCCAAATTTTCTGCCTTATAAATCTAGGAAAATGACAAAATTAATTAAGGGCAATAATTATACATTTATAATTTGAATTCCAGAATCTGGCCACATATCTTTATCCTAAAAATTAATACTACTAATTAAATAAATGTAGCAATTACAATGCTCAATATATATATTGACAGAGTCATGTCCGATACAAGAAATTTTTATAGTAGTATGAATCGTATTTTAAATTTGAACCTCTAATTAAGTTTTTTTAAAATAAAAAATACAAATACAAATAAAATAGAATAATATATATATATACACATTAACATGTATAATAAAATTTCATTAATGGAAGGATGTTGGGTGCAGTTGCTTTTGGGTTTTCTGCTTTTTAATTTGCAATAAAGAGGATTTAAAAATTGGCCATGAAATTTTGGGTATTCTACTTTTTAATTTGTACGAAGGATTGAAAAAATTGGTCATTTATTGCCATACTTGAATTTGCGGATTTTGGTGTATGGTTAGTTTTGTGTGTGATGACATGAGAGTTGGAGAGAGAGTAAAGATGGATAGTTGACTATAAGTTTTGCAAGAAAATTTGCTTTTGGAATGAACTTCGAATTCTTTTTAAGTTATTGCTTCATTGCTTTCATTTTTTTATTCGTGTTAGTTTATTTTAGGGTACTAATTTAGTCTGTATTGATAATTTTGTTCTTTTAACGAGATTTTTTTATTATTAAATGAATTACTCTTTATAATGAGTTTGATTAATATAAATAAATTTTGAATCATACTATTTGCTTATATATTTACATTATATAGATAAAATATCTTTACATTTTAATAAATTATTGAACACAATTTAAAATGTTTAGAAATTTCAATAAAATCAGTAAGTATTTAGAAAATTTAGTGTTCAATATGTTCAATAACATGTATTCAGAAATATTTTCTCAATATTTACCAAACATTCAAAATGTATTCAATATATGTTAGATTCATTCATTCATTGAAACACTTTTGTATTAAAATTAATAGGTATTCAAAATATTTAATATTTAATAACGATGTATTCAGAAATTGAATATACATAATATGCATCAACGTGGAATTAGTCTAATCAATCCCAACAGATTTTTAGGAGAAAAATGTGGCATGAAATCTATTTTTAATTTTAGGAAAAATATAAATTTTCGTCTGCTAACTTACTTTTATTTGAAATTGGTCTATACATTTCCTCAATTTTGAAATCAGTCCATTAACTTTACAGAATTCAATTTTTTGGTCATTTGACCTACTATAAAAGGTGATCAACAAGTCATTGAGAACCACCTCTCTTCAATTTTGATATCAGTCTACTAATCTTATAGAATTCAACTTTTTGGTCCTTGTCTTTGAAAAATTTCAGCCGTAATTAACTTATATAATATCTTTATGGATTAATGACAATAAAATACACAACCTTTTAACATTTTTCCAATTTAATCACGAACTATTTTTTTAATCAAATAAATACATGACCTTCTCATTTTTTTCAATTTAATCACAAAATTTTCTTTTTTCAATTAAATACACAACCTTAATATATTTTCTTAATTTAATCATGTTTTCTTTTGTCCAATTAAATATATATATTTTTAATCTTTTACAATATAATCACAATGTCTACTATTATTAATTAAATACATTATTATGTTAATAAATAAAAATCAATACACATTAAATATATTAAAATTTTAAAATATAATAAAGTTTAAATCATAATGCATAAATTATTATATATAATATATACTAAAAGTTTTATAAATGTGTACCCATTTAATATGTGAAAACAAATTTGTTTAATTTTATTTTATATTTCATATGTAATTTTTTTCAACCACAAAGTTACACCCCCTATTTCTTATCCGAAAAAACAAATTGTTTATAAATTTTTAATATTTAATAAGTATATAATTATACATTTTATTTTAAATATTTAATATAATATATTATTTTTATTAATCAAGTCATATATTTTATTAATAAAAGAATTTGTAATTAAATTATATAAAATACAAAAGAACATGCATTTAATTTAAAATGAATAAAAATTTAAAATTCATGATTAAATCTATTATAATTCAAAAACTAGTGTATTTAATCGATAAAAAAAGAAGTTCATGATTAAATTGAAAAAAAATAAGAGAAGGTCGTGTATTTTTTTGATAAAAAAATAATTCATGATTAAATTGAAAAAATAAAAAAATGTCGTGTATTTTAATGCAATTAATCATGTCTTTATTTTGCCAATTTTTTATTACTTTCTATTTTTTAAAATAGACATAGACCATTACGACCATATCAGACTCAGCACGCTTCCGTATATCAATTAAACATTATTAATCTCGTAATTAACCAACTAAAATAGTAACAGTACATTTTTTAACTGTCAATCCACCGTATTTAACTTATATCATATCTTTATTTTGCCAATTTTTTATTACTTTCTATTTTTCAAAATAGACATAGTTCATTACGACTATATCAGGTCCATTATGCTTCCGTAATTAATTAAACATCATCAATCTCGTAATTAACCAACTTAAACAATACATTTTTTTACCGTCAATCCACCGGGTATAAAGTTAGTGGACTGATTTCAAAATTGAAGAGAGGTGGTTCTCAATAACCTGTCTGTCACCTGCTATAACAGGTTAAATGAACAAAAAGTTGAATTCTGTAATGTTAGTGGACTGATTTCAAAATTGAGGAAATATATGGACCAATTTCAAAATAAAGGTAAGTTAACGAACGAAAAATTCTATTTTCCCTTAATTTTAATATAAAATATCTTTACATTTTAATATATTATTAAATACAATCTCATTAAGGATAAAAAGGGAATTTCAGCCATTCGAAATATATTGATGTACATGTAAGTAATAATAATAATAATAATAATAATAATAATAATAATAATAATAATAATAATAATAATAATAAGAGTGAGGCTTGCGTGCACCTGAGCACACGAGAACACATTCCGTGCGCCTTTATAAATTTAGTATTATGAGTAAGGATACATTGCTTTGGTATAAAGAGTATACACTTTTTATTAATATTTTTTTTTAGAAAATAAAGAGTACACATTTTTATACTAAATGGTATACAATTTAACACAAAATTCTAAAGGTGCACGGAGTATTGTTCATGCGCCCAGATACACACAATAATTTTCTTTAGAAAATAAAGGGTAAACATCTGTATTCTAAAGGGTATATAATTTAACACAAAATTCTAAAGGCGCACGAAATGTGGTCCGTGCGCCCGGGTGCACAGGAGTTTTTGCTTAATAATATATATATATATATATATATATATATATATATATATATATATATATATATATATATATATATATATATATATATTATATTGTATAGGTTAGTAATGGACTCCTAAAATTAATAAATAAAATAATTTAAAAAAAAATTAAAGAAAGTTGTAATTAAGTTACAACCGATATAAGAATCAGCACCTTCTCCAGATGAAGGCGCGTTAATAATTTAATACGTAATACAAAAAAGTACTCTTATTTAATTAATACAAACATTACTCTTATTTAATTAATGGGTTTGAATATATCCATCTTATAGAATGAAATTCGTGAGACGATCTCGTGCAAAATTTTGCCTATATTTTAACAATAATGTAATATTATTAATATACTCTTGTATATCTTAATTATTCGATATTATCCAAATACTCTTCGTATATCTTAACAACTTGATATTATAAAATCATATAATATAATTTAACAATTAATTATAATAATATTTTAAAATTAGTATCATTATAATATTCAAATAATGTTGTATCAATTTATAATTTTTTTATACAAGATTTAATTGTTATTTTCACTTTAAATTAATATTCCCTCCTCCCAAATTAATTTTCACATTTTCAGTTTTTGTGCGTTGCACATAAAATTTTATCACCTATAAAAGGAAATATTATATCAATTCATATTCCTAAGTATATCTTGATTACAAATTTAACATTCTTACCTAATATACATAATAATTTATTACGTAATAATAATGTGGTACGTAAAGTAACTTTTGGGGGTGTGAATAGGCGCCCCTCCTGAAAATTAACCAAAAAAATTAATGATTACCTGTTGCCGGAGGTAGTATAAATATTTCAGTATTTATATATTTGTAATGAATTTATTATCTTTTATATTTTTACTTAATTTTTTCTTTTAGAATTATATAAATAGTTAAAATAATAAATTCTATAATAATTATATGTAATAATTGAATAATTGATTATGAATAAAATAAAACATAAAAAAATTAATGTACTAAAATTCAAAAATATTTACAGGATTAATATCGAATTACCATCTTGGTTTCCATTTAGCTTGTTCGCTCACCCTAAAACAGACTACAATACCTGTTTCTCTACGTATTGGTAATGGTGATGGCTGGATTTAATAATTGATCATTAATATTAATGAAATATACTATATATATATATATATATATATAATGAAATAAATAACATTTGATTCAACTTGTGTGTTTTATTGCTGTAGGGCATAGTTCAAGTATACTGGTAGTTGCAGTTATTTTTTTAGAAAAGGTCCCAAAAAATCTAAGAAATTTGGTTTAGTCCCATAAGTTTCAAAATTCCTCCAATTCCATCATTATTTTTGTTATGAACTCAACACAACTTTAACAACAATACAACACACTCTTGACAGCAATGCTTAAACTACAAGCTTGCTCTATCAATCCTAATGTTGAGTATTGATTATGAAACAAAATAGAATTGAAAAACTTGAAGAAAGAAGACAAGAATTATAGTGGTTCGATCATGTTGATCTACATCCACTCTTAAGGAGAGTAATCACTATCTTGATGAAACAATGGTTACAATGTGATGAAGATGATGAACTAGAACACTTAAGAAAACCCTAACTTGATTCACTAATTTTGTATGATGAAGATGATCGACTTCCTCTTCTTGTTATGCAGTGCATGATCATATATATACACTACTGATATGCACACACCAGCAACACCTCAACTGTCATTGATCAGTTTAGTTGCAACTGCCTCCAACTGATTCAACTTCTTATGCCAACCAAACTGCACATTAATTGAACTTAAAGCTCAACTCTATAACTGATCATATGTGTTGTATCTTCACTATCCAATCAACACCTTATCTTCTTGAATCCTAACTGAATTGATCTAGCTAAGTTAACTGTCATGTGATGACAGTTAATCAACCGCAACAACCTCATCTGATCTGATGTACCTTCTCATCTATCACCACACATACACCACCTAAGTAATCAAATGATGATCATTAGATTACACTTGATCCTTGCCAACTGATCAAGCTGCATTAGCCACCTTTCTAACTGTCACTAACAATCACAATTAGCTAATTTCCACTTGTACTTGACTTGATCTTTAAACATGATAGAACTGTCATGCATTAGATCTTCACTTATCTTTGCAACTTGATGTTCTTACTTATTCCATCTATCTTGCTGTTTCATCAAACACCATCTTCCTCATCTCTATTTGTTATATATTTCACACACACACACATGTATACATGCATGCATGGTCTACCTATACAACAATTCTCCACCTTAGACCATGTATCATCTCAAGTGACAATACTCTCCACCTTGCTGCACTTACAGGCTGCAGCTCACCTTTCTTTCTTCCTTTAGTGAATTCCAATAAGACTCTTACACAATTCAAACTTTTGAATAGGTAAAGCCTTAGTGAACATGTCAGCAGGATTTTCAGTTGTCTTAACCCTTTTGACAACAACTATCTTCTCTTCTATCATATCTCTTATGAAATAAAGTCTCACATCAATGTGTTTAGTCCTCTCATGATATCCTTGATGCTTTGAGAGATGTACAACACTTTGATTATCACAATACACCTCAATGTTATTCTGCTGAACCCCAAATTCTCTCAAAATACCAATCAACCAAACACCTTCTTTTATTGCTTCTGTAAGAGCAACAAATTCTGCTTCAGTGGTGGATAAAGCCACAATGTGTTGATGTGTAGCCTTCCAACTTATTGCTGTACCATATAACTTGAACACATAACCTGTCATTGATTTCCTTGTATCAAGGTTGGCTGCATAATCTGCATCAACATAACCAACAACAGCCTTATCCCAAGCATCTTGTTTCTGAAACTTCAAGCCTACTGATATAGTTCCTCTAACATACCTCAGTGCCCATTTCATTGTATCCCAATGAACAAGACCAGGATCACTCATAAATCTACTGATCACACTCATTATATATGCCAAGTCTGTCTACAGCACACCATAGCATACATCAGACTGCCCACTGCACTTGCATAAGGTATTTTACCCATTTCAAACCTTTCTTTATCTGTTTGAGGCCTTTGAAGAGATGATAGGCTCACCCCTTGCTTAACTGGTACTGATGAACTCTTACAAAGATTCATATTGTACCTCTTTAAAACCTTATCCAGGTATGACTCTTGAAACAACCTTAATACTCCAGCTGATCTATTCCTCTCTATCTACATTCCAAGGATCATCCTTGCCTCTCCAAGATCTTTCATGTCAAACTCCTTTCTCAGAGTATCCTTCACTGAATTGATCCCTATCATATCTTTGCAAGCTATCAGTATATCATCTACATAAAGTAGAAGATAAGTATAGCTTCCTTTATCACATCTTATGTATACACAGCTATCAAACATGCTTCTGTCAAAACCATTTGAAGTAATGTACTCATCAAACCTGAGATACCACTGTCTTGGACTTTGCTTCAACCCATATAGTGATTTAAGTAATAGACAAGTCTTTGAGTCTGCTCCTTGTAGATTAACTCCCTCAGGAACCTTCATATAAATCTTCTCATCTAAATTTCCATGCAAGAAAGCTGTTGTTACATCCATTTGATGTAATTCTAAGTCTAATTGAGTAACTAATGACAGCAGGATCCTTATGGAGCAGTGTTTCACCACTGGTGAGAAGATTTCATTATAATCTACACCTTCTTGCTGTGAAAACCCTCTTGCTACAAGCCTTGCTTTATATCTAATTCCTCCTTCCTTGCTAGTAACTGGTTTCTTCTTATATATCCATTTACAGCCCACAAGCTTCTGATTAGCAGGCCTATCAACAATCATCCAAGTATTATTCCTCTTTAAAGATTGTAGCTCTTCTTCCATAGCATCCAACCAATGCATACTCTCCTTGCTTGAGACTGCTTCTGAATATGTCTTAGGTTCATAGACATCAACATCTGATGCTACATATAGTGCATATGACACAGTGTCTGCCTCTATATACCTTATAGGTGTTTTGATTTGCCTTCTTAATCTATCCCTAACCAACTGATAGCTACTTAGAGTTCTTCTTTCATTTGAACCAGATGATTCAGACCTTTCTTTAGCAGCAATTTCTTCATGTACATTATCCTCTCTTTGATCTTGATCAAGCTGTACAACTGTTTTGTCATCATGCTCCACCTCAAACTCACACTTATCAGTAGTTATCAACTTATCAGATCCTTTCTCCAACAAAGGCATTCTTCCTTCATTGAATGTAACATCTCTACTAACTATGAACTTGTTATTCTCATAACACCATAGTCTGTACCCTTTTACCTCTTTAGGATAGCCAACTAGCACACACTTAACTGCTCTAGGATCTAACTTATCTTGTTTCTGATGTGAATAGACCAAACATCCTATAATCCTCAGATGACTATAGTCTGGTACCCTTCCAGACCATACTTCTTCAGGTGGCTTAAACTTGAGTGCTGTGCATGGTGACAGATTAATCAAATAGGCTGCAGTAGATACTAACTCACCCCAGAAACCCTTAGAGAAACCTCCACTGCTCATCATACACCTAACTCTTGCAAGAAGTGTCTGATTTATCCTCTCAGCCACTCCTTTTGCTGTGGTGTACCTGGTACTGTCTTGTGCCTCTTAATACCTTTCTCTTGACAAAACTTATTGAACTCATGTGACACAAATTCAAGACCATTGTCTGTTCTTAAGCACTTGACCTTGTTTCCAGTTTGCAGCTCTACTTCTGTCAACCATACTTTAAAAACTGATAGTGCTTCATTCTTTGTTTTCAGAATTTTAATCCATACCTTTCTTGAATAATCATCAATGAATGAGATGAAGTATTTCCCACCTCCTATTGTTGAAGTCTTGGAAGGCCCCCAAAGATCTGAGTGAACATATTCCAACCTAGCTTTGGTATTATGCTCAGCTGCACCAAACTTCAACCTCTTAGCTTTTCCTAATATACAAGCCTCACATTGATCTAACTTACAGGTTGAACTGACCTCAAGCAACTTCTGTTTTGCAAGTTCTTGTAAACCTCTTTCACTTATATGACCAAGCCTCCCATGCCAAACATTAACACTACTCTCATCCTTAGTTGTATTACTTTGTCCAGTCACAACTGAACCATCCAAGAAGTACAGATCAGACTTCTTGAATCCTTTAACAACTACTGACTTTCCTTTTATGACAGCAAGTGCATCTCCCTTCAAATGACACTCATAACCTTGAGAAACTAACATTCCAAGAGATATTAGATTTCTCCTTAAGCTTGGTACATATCTAACATTGTTTAACATCCTGACTTTACCATCAAACATTTTAAGTTTGACAGAACCAATTCCAACAATCTTACAAGTATGATCATCACCTAGCATTACTGATCCTTCATCTTGTGACCTCAATTCAGTAAACCAGTCATTTCTTGATGTCATATGAAAAGTAAATCCAGAATCCATAACCCACTCTTCTGAAACTGAATTAGAACTCACAGACATTGCTTCAATGAAATCAGAATCTGTAGCATCATGATTAGTTATTACCTGGTTTGCATGAGGCCTTTTATTTCCTCTCCTTTCAGCTATTACCTTTGCTACCATTGCTTTCCATTTGTAACATTGCTTCTTATAATGTCCTGGTTTATTGCAGTAGAAACAATTCTTGTTTTCTTCTTCAACTGCTGGTGCACTATGATTCTTTTCTGGCTTCCTCTTATCAACCTCACTCTTATTATTCTTGTTGTTCTTATTCCACTGGTTTTGTTTCCTCACTGTCAATCCTTCTGCATTTGCTTGCTGTTCTGGATTCTTGTGAAGTACCTTTGCCTTGACTGCCAACAACACTTGCTCAAGGGTGATTGATTCAGCATTAGCAAACAATAAAATATCTCTCAAACCTTCAAAAGACTTTGGAAGTGCTGACATGAGGATGACTGCCTTATCTTCAGTTGACAGAGCCACATCTATGTTTTCTAAGTCATCAATAATCTTGTTAAACTCATCTAACTGACCAATTATAGACTTATCTTCTGATACCTTGAAGGAGTATAACTTTTGCTTCATGTGCAAACGGTTTGCCAAACTTTTAACCATGTACAACTCCTCAAATTTCTTCCAAACTCCTCTTGCAGTAAGTTCTTTAGAGATCTCCCTTAGAGCCTTATCTCCAAGACACAGAATGAGAGCACTTCTGGCCTTGATTTGTTGTTCTTGATCTGCTGCAAGACCAGCAGCACCAGCTCCTGCAATCTGATCTTCTAACAATGGCTTAATAGCATCTGACAGACCTTGTTGAACCAAGATGGCTTCCATCTTCATCCTCCACAGACTGAAGTCTGCCTTTTCTGTGAATTTTTCAATATCAAACTTTGTGGTAACCATCTGATCTTCTTCTTCTCCACTGAGTCTTCTCCTTCTTCTTCTGGTTTGGCTTTCCCACAGACGGCGCCAATTGTTATGAACTCAACACAACTTTAACAACAATACAACACACTCTTGACAGCAATGCTTAAACTACAAGCTTGCTCTATCAATCCTAATGTTGAGTATTGATTATGAAACAAAATAGAATTGAAAAACTTGAAGAAAGAAGACAAGAATTATAGTGGTTCGATCATGTTGATCTACATCCACTCTTAAGGAGAGTAATCACTATCTTGATGAAACAATGGTTACAATGTGATGAAGATGATGAACTAGAACACTTAAGAAAACCCTAACTTGATTCACTAATTTTGTATGATGAAGATGATCGACTTCCTCTTCTTGTTATGCAGTGCATGATCATATATATACACTACTGATATGCACACACCAGCAACACCTCAACTGTCATTGATCAGTTTAGTTGCAACTGCCTCCAACTGATTCAACTTCTTATGCCAACCAAACTGCACATTAATTGAACTTAAAGCTCAACTCTATAACTGATCATATGTGTTGTATCTTCACTATCCAATCAACACCTTATCTTCTTGAATCCTAACTGAATTGATCTAGCTAAGTTAACTGTCATGTGATGACAGTTAATCAACCGCAACAACCTCATCTGATCTGATGTACCTTCTCATCTATCACCACACATACACCACCTAAGTAATCAAATGATGATCATTAGATTACACTTGATCCTTGCCAACTGATCAAGCTGCATTAGCCACCTTTCTAACTGTCACTAACAATCACAATTAGCTAATTTTCACTTGTACTTGACTTGATCTTTAAACATGATAGAACTGTCATGCATTAGATCTTCACTTATCTTTGCAACTTGATGTTCTTACTTATTCCATCTATCTTGCTGTTTCATCAAACACCATCTTCCTCATCTCTATTTGTTATATATTTCACACACACATATGTATACATGCATGCATGGTCTACCTATACAACAATTTTTGCTAGAATGGGATTTTTCGATAGGGAAAAGGTAATTAAATAAAATAAAAATCCTTTTGTTTCAGAGTAATATGAACAATTTCTATTACCATTCACTTCGATACATTATGAACAATCTAAAAATATCAAGAGAGCAACTGATGTGGAAACAGTGTTGGTCTTTAATTAATCTGTAGCATCACTTCTTAATTAATGTTATCTTTTTTTTTTTAATTATATTTATCCTAAATTAGACAAAATGTGCTCTAATGATGAAATTACAATTATATTATAAACCCTAGGATGAAATATACCTAAACCACAAAAATAAAATTAAAATTATGGGTAATTTTGCAGTGCACCTGGTGCACTGGTGCACCTAAAAAAAATGACTTCTTCAGCAAGTAACCATTATATAATATTTTAAGTAAAAATAAAAGTATTTTTAGTTTTCTCATTTCCATAAAATATGCAGATGTTTTAATTACTCATTCTCTTTCCCGTTCACTGTCTTCTCAATTTTGTGTCCCATCAGAAATGCTCACTGCCTAATCTTACCGGACCCAAGTTATTGTTACCCTTCTCGGAGAACGTTCAATTTATGGGTCATCTCGAACTCTTTAGCCACAAAAATCTTACCTTTCCAAATGTTTCACACCAAAAGAACTACACATACCGTCACATCCTCCTCTTCTCATTCTTCTGCTATGCACAATGCAAGTCTAGAAACGGTTCTGGCCTCTTATCACATGCGAAAACTCTATCCACCCCTCTTCTAATCCTGACTTGTTTCACATCATAAGAAATACACGTTATTCCGCCTCCATAACCGCCCTTGCAGAGTTGAGAGAGAGAGAAGAACTGATGTGAGGAAGTTGTAGAATGAGGGGAAGAAGATTGGTGATAGTGACAGAGGGACTTTGAATAGCGCTGAAGATTGAAAATAAGACCTGGATATATACTTTACCAATGTTCTAATCGGTGTTGACTGGGTAGAGAAAGTAAGAAGATAAGAGCTTTCTCAAACAGTATGCAAAACTCGATGAGGGAGTGGTTGCCAAAGGAGACAAATAGTCATAGAGCATATTCTGATCGAACACTTTGAGGGAAATCAATTGGTATATAATGCTATTTGAAAGTTTACATTTGAGAATAGGAGTTTTGAGGATGCATCATAGATGCTCGATAATATGCCCACTCCATATTAGAGTCTTTATAAATAGTTTTTCTTCTTAGCAGAAGCTCTGGAAGAGCTATTATTTTTGAGCTTATTAACGTACTGCAGTTCGAAGATATTCTTGTTATGGTCTTTTCAGTTCATCAATCACGCCATGTGCGTGTATATCTTCACATGTTCGTGTGAGCTATCAATTGCTTACAGTCAGAGATGAGCACATGTTACAATATATGGCGAAAATAATATTCAGATTATATCGAACGACAAGTTTCTCATGCTGTCCTCAGATGGACTTTACCAATACTTCACAAATGAAAAGACTGTATCCGAAGTTGAACTCTTCATATCTTGAAATGTTATCCTGAACAACAGCTGGTTGAAGAATTGTTGTTTCGGGCTGCCAAAAGGGCTGGTATGTCTCTGTTTCACAATGGTGGTTAATTTTTTTTACTGGAAACTAAAACATAGTTTGTGCTTGTGTCCTGATTTAGTCATGGACTTCCATGTGCTACTTGAAATACCACAGGGGGATAGACGCTACCATGACGACATCTCGTTGTTTCATTGGAGGGAAGGTTATGAAGGTCATGCGCATAGCTAGGTAATTACATGTAGAATAATACTCTAATTATATAAAACAACCAGGTACCCCAATTTTGTTGGCTCACCTCTCTGTTCTAACAACTAAGCTTTGAGAATTTAAAGGGAACTTAGTAGTTCTTTTTCTTGCTATCTATAAAGATTAAAAAATGAGAAAAAAGTTCTCATTTAGACATAAACTATCATAGATAAGCGTAATCTTTCCAATAAATGACACCCTCTTGAAGGATTTTTTTTGTTCATGTAATACTATTATTGATGATGAGTAAGTAAAATTCTGGTTAGATTGGAAGAGTCAACTTTAGATTGTAGGAACGATTATGAACGGATGTATAATACAAACAAGGACGAATGACGAAAAATGTCTTGGGGAGGCGCTCGACAAATTAACTTCTTTAGAAACTATGTTGTTTCCATATGATCAAATAAGGTTTTCTTTATCAGCATTAGTTTATATGTATACTTCGGAGAAAGAGGATTAGCTTAAAATGCAATGTGGAGTCATCTCTCAGTACATACGATAAAATCTGGAGGAGAGTATCCTCTTCTAAGGTCTCTCCCCTATTGCTCTTTTCTTTTCTGATTTTGAAGTGTTCAATTTGGTGGTTTTACGATATGGTGTTTTGAGGATTAGCTGTGGTGGTGGCAGCATTGGAGCTCAGTAAAAGCAACTATGATCGAATTAATACTTCATCGGCTTTCAATTCGCCCAAGATCAACTACTTGCTCGTTTACTCTCTCATGATGGGTAGGTCTTACTGTGAGATCAATTAGATCTAGTTCACATTCTGTGTTGCAATGTGCTCAATTTGAAATGATCTAGCTGCATTTAAGTGGGGGGAAATGAAATTGTTTGTTTTTTAAGTTTCTGATAGAAATTTGTGGTGTTTATAAAACTTTGCAGAGTTTTTGTTAATGATATCCTAGATCCAAATACAGTGAAGTAGGATGATATTGATTGAGCTATTAATTGATATTTTGTGAATCGGAAGTCTTAGATGGGCTATGCAGCATGGATTATGGAATTTAAGTGATTTGGATTTGATGTTTGTAAATTTGATATCAGAAAGTGAGAGAAAACTTTTGGCATGATAGGTATGGTGGATCTAGATCTTGGTTTTTTTTATGCGCTCATGCTCCTGAGATTATATGGATTTTTATTTAGTATTTTGTGCAATCAGATTGTAATTTCTTGGAAATCATGACGTGTTAGGAAAGCATGTTTATGAGATTCATTTATTCTGTATTGGCTGATGCATAATTGATTTATGCTTCTCAGACAATCATTGATTTATCAAAGATTCAAAATCATGTGGATTGTATGCTCTATATTTTCTATATCCATCTTGGAACTGCTTCATGTAAACTAGTATATGTTCATTTGATTTATCATTTGTTTATTTTTAGAAAACCCCTATCTTTTGCATTTAGTTTGATCAGTTTCCACCAGTTTTAGAAAGAAAAAAACTCAATAAACATAAAACTCAAATGTATAGGGAATATTAAATACAAAAGTAAAAAAGACATTATATATAATAATTGCAAAATAACTTAATTACAATCCTAAACTTATCATTATATAAACTCTTATAATTTAAAATCACAAAAGAAAATACAATACAATTTACCTAAGAAGCTGAGCGTTGGAAGAGTGCAAGAAGATGAAAGGAAAATCCAATACGAATTTTCTATTTTGTTTTTGGAATTTTTATGGCTTAATTGAGTCGGGTAGAGAGGTTTGGCTGAGGGATTGTGAATTGAATTTGGCATTAATGATTCAAGATAAGAAGGGGGGACAGAGAGTTGGACTATAAGATGCAAGTGTGGGGCGAAAGACGATGATGGGGAGAGAATGGTTGTTAGTGATATTTTTAAAACTTGGCAGCACACACGATGCTCTGGAATCGAAGATGTTGAGGATGTGTAACTCGATTTTTTGTGTGCGATATATTCTCCTAGTCTGTTTGAGCCGATGAGAAATTCAAAATTTGAACTTCTCAATAACTGTTATTTACAGGGATTTGGATGTTTCGTTCTACTCTCCCAATTTATATGAATTTCTTATAATCCGCATCATCCAATTAATATCTGAATTTGTCACGTCACTAAGTATGAAGTAAGAAAAATAGAAATACACGCGATAAAATCATTATTTCAAAATTTATTTAAATAAAGAGATTTTAATATTTGATGATGTGTCAAGTTGGTGTTGGTGGAGATAACAATTAAAAGAAATTCACATAAATTGAGAGAATAAAAACGGAAGAGGATCTAAATCCATTTTGAGGTTTCTAAATCCTTTTTTTCACTTCTTTTGTTAATAAAAATTAAATAGATTATTTCATATATTATTAAAAATATTACGTATTTTAATTATATTTTTTATAAAAAAATATTATTATTTTAAATGAATATATATAAGTTTTTATTGTAATTGTTAAAACTTTATAAAGTAAAATATTCAGAATGTGATCCAACAAGTTAAAAAAGATTCGTGTCACGGAATTGTAATTGTGAGACGATCTCACCAAAATCTTTGTTTTTATGTATAGGTACACTTGCGTGAGACCATTTCACAATAACTCGATTTTGTATTTTTTTTAATTAATTTTTTCTAATTAAAGATGTTATTAGTTTTATATAGAATATTGTCACTTTTAATTTATACTATAATTTTTTTAAGAAATAGAACAATATTATTATCGTTTTTCTTCAATTGAATATCACATTTCATTAAGTTATTCGCACTTCTTACATTTCTATCAAATGACCAAGTCATGCGTGGAAACTTCTCACGATAATATAACGATTAACAGAATAATTTAAAAGTTTGTTTGTAGCAACTCAATTTATTATAAAGAGTAACTCAATTAATAAAACAGGAATAATATTAAAGTTAATGACCAAACAGAACTATATATAATTCATCTTGAAGATAAAAATACACAAAATCCACCTCTTTGAAATTAAAATAAATAAATAAATAAGGTGATGAGAATTAAAAAAATTGATATGTTATTGGATGTAATGAGGAGACTATTAAAGTGCAGATGTTTTATTTTATCAATTCAAGGCCTGAATAATGGATAAACTATCAATTCGGAGTCTAAATTACTTTTTCTTTCACTTCTATGCCTGAAATATGTAAAACTATCAATTCAGGGCCTGAATTTATCAAATATTATCTCCTATTTTTTCAATTTAAGGCCTAAATTTATACCTCAAATTGATAGTTATACATAATTCAGACACCGAATTGATAGAAAAAATAATTCAAGCCCCAAATTGATAGTTTACCCATTTTTTAGGTCTTGAATTGATAAAATTCCTTTAATTAATCAAGGAACATTTAAGAAAGGGGACCATATGTTTTAATTAATCAAAGAGGGGACCATTTAGAAAAGGGAACACATGTTTTAATTAGTAAAAAGAGGGACCATTTAAGAAAATGGACCATTTATGAATTTAAAGGTCGCTTTCATTTAAAAGATTCGGTTCCATAAATTTAAAAAAAATATATTTGAACCAAAATTATTGCCCATATATATATATATATATATATATATATATATATATATATATATATATATATATATATATATATATATATATATATATATATATATATATATTATAGAATTAAATAAGTAAATCTTTAAAATACATTACTTAAATTTATTAAAATAGTATGCTCATTACAACAAAATTATGTAAAAGTTAAATTGTGTCACAATAAAGTTAATATTAACGGCTCCCAATATTTTCATACTTTTACATATTCTTGTTTAATATTAATAACATTACTTATATGAATATTTTAAAATTTTTAAAAAATAATAATATGTAAAATACACTTTGTAGATTTATAAATGGTAGGTCTTGCGTGAGACTATTTTTCACTTTTTAAAATAATTATCACTTTCGTTATAAAATGTTATCACTTTTTATTTATACTATAATTTGTTCATGAAATAATATTATCACTTTTCATTAATTTATTATCACTTTCCTGTATAAAAGTTATCACTTTATAGCCGTCTCACGTGCCCTTACGTGAGACGGTCTCACATAAGTCTTTGCCATTTATAAATTAGTAATTATATGATATATTTTGTTCAACAATAATGACATTAAAATTTTTGGCAAAGACTTGGGTGAGGCCGTCTCAATGTAATTTCTTTGTTATATTTTAATAAATATTAAGATTTTATTTTATTTTTAATTTAGTACTTTTAAATATAAAATCTACACTGAAATTTTTTAAATATATAAAATTTTAATTGAGATTATAATTAATTAAATATTTTATATATAAAATTTTAAATTTAATGCTATAAAGATATTATTAATGAGATTATAACTAGTTAAGTAATACATTTTCTATTACTTGAGTTATTCTTAAACCATACCAATCAATGTAATCATCATTTTCATTCATTCATTTTCCATCTCTATTCCATTCATGAGTTTGTTCCATTCCATCATTATTCCATTCAATCATATCTTCCATTCATGAGCTTATTCCATTCCATCATTATTCTATTCAATTATACCAATCAAGCCGTAAAGGAATACACATTCCTTTGGAATTGTATTTCTATTACTAAAAACATACCAATCACATGAATGAGAAAAAAATTAGGAATGATGATTTCATTCCCACCTCATTCCATCGTATCAATCACGCCCTAAATGCACACATTCTATTCTTCAAGAGGAATATGAACTTTCTTCAAATTCCACAAGAGAATTGATTTATGAAAGTTTTAAAAATTTATTTCCATAGAGTCAAGTAGATATTCAATCTACCTCTAAAAATCGATTCAAGTATTATTCAAGAGGAAGGGAACTGATTCAAGTATTCTTGAATCGATTTACCTCTTAAGTATCGATTCTTCAAGAGAAAGAGAATCGAGTCATGTATTCTTAAATAGATTTACATCATAAAATATGAAAGTAGAATCTGTAAAAGAGAAGAAAAAGAAAAAAAAACATAAGAGAGAGAGAGAGAAAAAAAAAGGGAGAAAGTAAGGATTTGATTAAGTTGAAAAGAATTATATATAATGATTTTAATGAATGAATGACCGTGATTAAAATTTAAAAAATAAAAAAATTTATGTTCTATGTGTATTAAATTAAATTATAATATATGAATATTGATTGATATATTAATTTAAATTAATTATATATTTATTAAAAATTAGTTAAATATGCCAAAAATTTCTCTCATATTTATCAAATTTATATTGTTAAATAAAAAAGTAAAATTTAAATAACAAAATCCATTATTATTATTAATATAATTAGATTAGATTTTATTATTGAAACCAAAAAGATTAATTGGACGATCAAGATTAAAATTGAATTATTTCTAAATAGAGTAAAATTAAAAAAAAAATTAAAAACAAAAGTAGAAGTTTAGGTTTGCTCTTATATATGTATAGATTTTATCTTTTATACTTTTATTTGATCTTATTTTTATATTCAATTATTCTCATATTTAATTTTATGTAATAAATTTTACTTTGATTTGAATACTTTTATTATTTAAATATTATAATCTAAAATTTTATTAAAAAAAATCTTTTTGGGGGATGGGTAGGAATAGGTTGGGTGGTAGAGTTTCCTCCACAAAAAAATTATTTTTAATAAAATTTTAAATTTTAATATTTATTATAATAAAATTTTGTTATTTTTATTTATCATATATAATATTCTATTTTAAAAATAATTTTTGAATTATGAATTTGAAATCCTTTCAAAAATCCATAATTTATTCAAATGGTGGAATTCAAATAAATTGATTTAAAATTCAAGGATTTTAAAATCCACTCATTTTCAAGTCCATTGAATTTGAAATAACTCAATTCAAATACAACCTAAAAGTATATAATTGTTATATACTTTAATTCGTTGCACGGATGAGTAATATCTAGTAGTAATAATAATAATAATAATAAATAAATAAATAATTAATTAATTAAAAAAAACTAATACTACACAATGCTGGCGCCTTGGAGTTAATTAGCGAAAAATTTTAATTAAAAATTGTGATTGGTCGCACTGAAGTTACGAAAATTGAAATAATTAGTAAAAAGAATAATTTAATTAATGAATGTCAAACAAGCCCTTATTTTTCCTTAATTTTCTTTTTATTTAATATATAATATATTTATTTGGGTTAATGGATGACCCGTCTCACACAAGAGGATCCGTATTTACTATATAATATATTTATTTGGGTTAATGGATGACCCGTCTCACATGAGAGAATCCATGAGACGATCTTACCCAAGACCTACCCCTATATATATATAGATACGTGGCTATTGCATCACCCAAATAAATAAAATCATATCCAGAATCAATTGCTGCATCAATACATTTTAAATCCATAAAGCCTATTGCATGAACACTCATCTCAAACTTAAACTTGTAGAGAAAAAAATTATTTAATATTTAAACAGATCATGCTCTCATATCATTTAACATTTAATTAGATCATACTCTAACGTAATCCAATTATATGGGAATAAGAGTATACAGAGTAATATTTTAATAAGATCACACTCTAACACAATCCAATTATATGGGATAAGAGTAGATCCCTGTATACATAGATAAGTGGCTATTGCATTAATTTAATCTAATTGTATCGACTATCAGAGAAAATTTAATTAGAATAATGCAATATTAAAAGTTGCAAAATTAATTTTTTTAAAAAAATTTGTAGTACAATGTGCTAAAAACACAAATACTCTTATAAACTCGATTTATATGGCTTAGTATATAAATTCGGGTTTTTTTTAATCTAAATATTGTGGTCTCTCTTATATTCCTATTATATCTTTATGTAATGCTAGAAATTTAAATTAAAGTGAAAGTTCACAAGAAACTATTTGAAAAGTGTGTAAACTTATTATTTTTTTGTTAGTCTAATAATATAAAAAATTGTGTAACTTATTATTTTTTGTTAGATTCTCGGAGAGATGTGATGGAGCATGTTGCATTATTAGCATGAGACATGGGTTTAGATTTTATTAAATTTTTTTTAACGTATCAATTCCTGAGTAATCATTAGATGAGACGGTACTAATACCAATATCTGAGTCATAAATTATTTCTTGAATTTCTTCACTTAGAGTTTTTATTTTGTCTTACAATTTTCAATCTTCCTTGTTCCACTGATGAAATTGAGTGGATGATAAGTGAGGGTGGTTGCTGTCGTATGCCAATTAACAATGCATAAATTAATTTGACATTGGGCCTCTTCATTAATTTATTGTTTGGGCCTCAACATTTATCAACCAAAAGATGGCCTGCAACTTGATATTAAAATAGGCCCACATTAAGTAATATAAAATATATATGTGCCAAATGGGCTATATATTGAAGTAATTAAGCTCGAAATATGAGCAGCATCACATATGTGCTGCAGCTGTAATTAGTTGAAAATTTCATTTTGCGCATCTTTTTCATTTTAACTCTGAATTAAACTTCTTTTTTTTTTCACGCCTACGTAATTGAATGTAAAAACTCATTTTAAACCCCTCCAGAACACCATGAGCTCCTGCAGATTTTTTTTTGGTGTGTTTTAAGAGCACTCATTGCATAAAGAACTAGTCTAACAAAAAAAGTTTAATAATACAAATTTTTTTTAATATTTAATTCACTTAAATACGTATGTAAAATAAAAACATAATCAAGTATATATCCATAAAGTTAAATTGAATTGAATGGAAGTGATATAAGATTTGAGCATATTTAAATGGGAGGAAAAAACAAAGACAGTTATTTGGAGCAACTAAATGTCGGCAAAATGAAGATATTCGATTGACTAATAATGTAAGAAAAGTGCCACATGGAGGAGCTTGGTTAGTTCATAATTCCCAATTAAAGGTTACAAATCTTAATTTGTTAATAATTAATTAACAATATCAAAGTATTATTAAAGGTGGTAGGTTGCTCCAATATTCTCCCTCGACTGTGCATGGGAAACCCACACTTGCCTACCAATTATAGATTATATTCTTACTACTAGTATTTACCATCTCTGCATATCATATGCCAATTTTCATTTTTTATTGCTTTTGATACACGACTGCTGTATTAATTCCTCTACCCTCGTCCTACCAAAGATTTACATTTTTATTTTTTCAAATATCAGGGTCGATGTCAAATTAAGAAACAAACTTTGAGATTGGGAAATTTTATATTTCCGTAATTAGTTATTACTTTTATTAATAATGTTATCAATTTTTTAAAAAAAATTTATCACTTTTATCGATCGTGTCATACGCATTAATTAAAAGTGATTATGGTTTAATAAATTATTTTATAAACCGTTTATAATATAAATAAAATGTTATAATTATTATTTTAAAAAATATAAAAATAATTTTACGTGAGAATATTGTTTGATGCAAGTATTTCTATATTATATACGTATAAGGCTACCAGGCTCCACCCTCCAACATATATAATTACTACTGAATTATACATTAAAACATGATTTTAGTGTGTTATTAATATAATTTATTATTAACATACTTTAACTAAAAATAAATATACTTTAATTATACAATAAGCATACTTTAATAATGAATCGACTCGTCTCATACACGTCTCATAAAAATTCCTATGTGATATTGTGAGCTTACAACGTAATTTTTTATGGGAGGGTAAAGAGGGCTTTAGAAAGGTAGCTTGGGTTGAGTGGAAGGAAATTTGCAAATCAAAAATTCAGGGGGGTCTTGGGGTAAAAGATTTGAAAATTTTTAATAAAGCTTTATTGGGTAAATGGGCTTGGAGATATTTGAGTGAAAAAAATAGTTTATGGGTGAGGGTGGTGGAGTCTAAATATGGGATATGGAGAAATTGTGTTCATTTAGATAGTAGAGTGGGTAGCAGGTGGTCAGGGTGGTGGAGGGATGTGTTTAGTATTTCTTTAAGAGGAGAGGGAACATGGTTTAAAAATAGATTAGTAAGAATGATAGGTGATGGTAGAGATATATATATTTTTGGGATGAAAACTGGACGGGTGAGAGTATTAAAACTGAAATTTCAACGTCTTTTTCAACTTTGTAGGAATAAAGAGAGTGTGACTGGAGACATGGGGAAGTGGAAGAGAGAGAGATGGAGATGGAGTTGGGAGTGGAGGAGATCTTTATTTGATTGGGAACTTGATGTCTTTAACTCTTTGTTGTCTATCCTTAACAGGTTTACCTTAAGGTAGGGGGTTGTAGATTCATGGAAATGGCTTGGAAACTCGAATGATTGCTACAGTACAGGGAGTGCCTATTCAGCCCTTGTTGAACTCAGAGAAAATGCAGCAGTGGATGAAGAAATGATGCATGGATTCAAATTGATATGAGATACATTTGCACCACGAAAAGTAATTGCTCATGCATGGAGAGCACTCTGGAATAGGCTTCCGACAAGAGCCAATTTGCTAAGAAGGAATTTATTACTTCCTAGCGATGATTCAACATGTGTATTCTGTGGAAACCATATCGAAACTGAAAGACATATTTTGTTCGAATGCTCAACTTCACATGAGGTATGGATGACTTGTTTCAAATGGTTGGAAATTACTACTGTATTACATTCTTGTATTTTATCCAATCTCATTGCACATAGTCGAATCTTAAGAGGCAAAATAGGGAAGAAGGTGACAGTCACAATTTGGTTATGTTTGATTTGGAGATTGTGGAAAGGGAGGAATGATTTGATATTTAATGGCGTGAAGTTTAGTGTTGAGAAGATTGTTGAGGATATTAAGTTTAGACTTTGGAGTTGGTTTTATGTTAATAAGATTCGGTGCTCTAAGTTTTCATTTTGTAATTGGCTAGTTAACCCAAGGATGGTATTAGGGTATTAATTATTATAAATTTGTACTCGTTAGTGTATCTCTTGTACCTATAATGAATAATATTTTTACTTATCAAAAAAAAAATAACCCGTAGGTTCTCTCAACGAATATATTTAGGATGCTTGGTAATGTATTGGGATAGACAATTAACAATGAAAGATTATTAATTCTGATGATCATTCTCCTTAATTCAATCAACTTGATCTCATTGCTATTACCATTAAGAAGTCTCATTTATCATTAATCTCATCTCGAAATTTTACATGTACAGTTAAGTATTCATATTCATTGCTTTCACAAAAAAAAAAAAAAAAGAAGAAAAGTATTGATATTCATTGGATATTAGGCTAACAAATAAGTAACGTGTCTATCAAGGACTCCATCCCAGATTAATTTAAGACATCATATATCATTAACAACGAATTTCGGGTCTAAATGTCTTGTCCTAAACTCGTGATTAACTACTTCTTTGACCAAATAAATATATATATATATATATATATATATATATATATATATATATATATATATATATATATATATATATATATATATATATATATATATGATAAGCCAAAGTATTTATAAATGGCAAATTCTTTATATACAGTACTTCCTCTATCCCAACACAATTTTCACACCTCATTTGTAAATTACAAAGGAGGTGGGATGGAGGGAGTATATCACTAAAAAACAGTTTTTTATATGAAATACTCCATTTCATTGTTAAATTGATTTATCAATAGATTAATAATAAAATCTATTGATAAATTAATCAACGCATTAACAACAAAATCTATTGATAAATTTCATTAGTAGGGTGATAGTTGGTATGTTTTTAACTTAAATTTAATCATTTAGTAATCAGTTGCTAATAATTCTTAGTGGTAATTTATATAATGATTTTGTTGGTGGTAAAATTAATAAATAGCAAAGGATTTTATTCCATTAATAAAATTTTAAAAAAAATGTTGATATTTCATTGCTAAAAGAAAAATGTAGTTTCCGTTAATAATCTATTGGTAAATTTATCGCTGAAAAAGAGTTTCTTTAGTGCATCATTTTTCTATTAAAATGTTATCATGACTAATTTTTATCTGTCTTAGAAAAATAATTTCATAAGAAAATCTCATACTTGCCTTATTTTTATACTTAAAACTCTCTAAAAACTACTCCATATTTTAGCTAATTTAAAATCTTTTGTACATCATGTATACGATCTAAAATTCTTACATTCAAATCCGAATCAATTTGAAAAATAATACTCTTATTGACTTAAATTAAATATTTTTTACAATATTAAATAAATAAAAAATTATTGATTTATTTAAAATTAAAATTAAATTTATAGTTATTTTAGCCAGTGTTATTAACTCTGCACAACATTTTAACCAATATATTTTCAAATAAAAATAATACAGTAATTAAAATAAATGGCTTTTATGACTAACATGATACAATATATTCTTAATACTACTAAGATCTCAACTACTGTGTACCTGTAAAACAAGTGAACGATTGATCAAATTTTTATTTAATTATATTTCTACCATTAATTAAATTAAATAATCAAAAAATAAAAATAGAAACTAGTCACTACCCTAACTTTTAACTTATAAATTATGGGGTGCATCCAGATGCACTCAAGAATCAACCTTAAATTAGTTTTATCAATTGAATCCGAATGCAGTTTTCATGCACTTCAGTGCATAAAAATCAACTCTTCAACTAAAAATATCCTCGTTTACTTTGTAAAACCTATTTAAAACATTATTTCTATACGTCATAAATCCAAACATAATTTCACTTGTGATCAACAAATTTTCGCACAAAATTAAATGACACTCAATAGGAATATCGAAAGTTTAATATTCCTACAGCCTTTGATTTTTCTTGATAGAAGTAGATATTATGTACAGCAGTTAATTTATGAGAAGTAGTTGTCAAAGAAAAACGTGACCATATATGTACCATTAATATAATTTGTCAAAGGGAAATAATGGTGTTTCCAATATTGTAAGCTAATCACCTTCAACTATATATTGCTTTCCATTTTTCTACGACTGAAATTCGTTGAAGCAAGAGAAAGAGGAGATGGCGAAGGATTAAACTCTTTCGTGTTGAATGAGTGTGAGAGAAAAGATAATAATTTTATTTTATTATTATTATTTTAGTTATTTTTTTGTGGTGTTTTTAGAGAAGGCTACAATAGTCATTTTTGTGTGAAAATAAACAAGAAATATTGAATTAATATTATGGGCTGTATTTAATAGTTAAGGTGTATAAAGAGATTGTGGGAGTGTTAGCCAACATTGTAAAAGAATATTATACGTATAGGCTATTATCATTTTCCCCCCATTAAATGTACCTATCCTTGGAATACCAAAAAAATTGGTCTTTAATTTACATTAAATGCTCGACGTCTTTGGATTAACATAAATATTTAAATTCGAGCTCGAACAAACTTCAATCGGAGATTTTACTCAACACACACCAGTCAAAGTCAAAGTCAAATTGATTCGAGAGAATAATCAAAGGATTAATTAAAGATTGTAAAACGTTTACATATTCTTTCAAGTTAAATCTATCTTGGATTATCTTTATACTCAATTTGTATTTATTTTATCATAATTACACAATTTATTGTTACATACATATTATTAGCACATTTGATTCTGTTGAAGAGAAAAATAAAAATAATAATTCATTAAAATAATCCCTATATTTTGATAGGAAGTTTACGTTTACTTGTGTATGGACATTAAAAAATATTTTTCTATCAAGTTTTTTTTCACTCTTTTTTCATTTGCATGTTTCATTACACCCTTCACCTTCTGAAATTATATAAGTTTCAAAATAATTAACCTGAAATACACCGTATTTTCAAAAACATCAATTTCACATAATAGACATAATTTTCTTTATCATTTACTATATATTATTTAAAAGTACAATTTTACACTCACAATTCAATAAAATTTATTTTAAAAAATAACTTTTCTAGTATCAACTTTGAGGAATGGTGGGAGCATATATATTTGTATACGTATAAATACTTGAATCTTTAGACCACTTTCACAGAAGCATGCAAATTGCAATAGTTTGGTGAAGTTGATTCTGATTAATTTCAAGATCTTTGACTAATAATAGAACTCACTTGTTAATGTGTCTTGTTGGCAGTAAAATCATATTTAGTCAATTAGAAAATTCCAACCATGAAGATCACGCCACGTCTGTATGAATTCAATGTCTCACACATGCAAACATCTATTTTATATATATATACACCCTTTTCTCATTACTAACTTTCTAATATTAGAACTAGAATATCCAATAACAATACTCAAAAGATATATATTACTTACATGTACAGAGAAATGTTTCTTTACCTGAAACCTACATCAAGAACAGTCCACAACTATCCCGAAAAAGAACAAGACGATGATTACTACAACGGCTCGATCGACCACGTTACCCTCACAGTTTGGTCTAAATCTCTTCTTTTGAGCTGCAAAGTTTCACCGTAATCGCCTCCGATGGCAGCTTGCTCTACAGAGTTGATAACTACTCATGCAACCCCGATCAGATCATCCTCATGGATGGTTTTGGAGATCCCATCTACACAATTTGTCGACGCAAGGTAAGTACATATCAATATCTGTAAAACAAAAAAAAAATGCAACTTGATATAAATATGTACATGTTTTTCTTACATATGGTGTTTGAAAAGCAGAAGCTGGGCATAGTAGACAACTACTGGCTGGTGTATGATGGAGAAATTGGCATTAAATCATCATCATCATCCAAGAAGCCTGTTTTCTGTGTGAGGAAAAACATAAGCATCATGAAAACTAAACCGAGTGGTGTGGTTGCGCATGTTTCTGGAGAGGGATGTGCTTACACGATCGAAGGATCGTATGCTCGTCGATCGTGTAAGATATTTGATGGAGCAAGGAGGGTTGTTTCTGAGATCAAGAAGAAAGAGGCCTTGATAGGAGGTGTATCTTTTGGGTTAGAAGTGTTTCAGTTGATTGTTAGAGCAGGGATTGATTCAAGATTTGCCATGGCTCTTGTATTATCATTGGATCAGATGTTTTCTTAGCCTCATCTTTTTAATTTGTATTTTAGCAAGTGTTTGATGATATTTATTTAAGATGTTCCTAGTTTGTAATTATGCATTAAGATTCTTGAATTGGACTATTAAAATTATATTGTTGAATAGCCTTTTCTACTGGATCATGCACAAGACTGAGTTAATCTCTAAATTTCTTGACATATATTATCAGTAAAGTGAATTATATTAATAAATGTTGGTAATACCCAAAGGATTACAAAGAATTGTAATAATCTACATCTATCATTCTAGAAGTATTTTCAAATACTTATTCCACTGGGTAAAGGAATATCTAAACTAAGCCTTTCTTGCAACAAACCAACCTCATAATCTAATTTTTAATTCCTCAACTATTAATTTCTTAGTTGATAAAATAATTCCTTAAAAAATGATAGAAATTCCACATTGCCAACTAGTGCTAGATAGAATTTTTTGAGAAATATTGCTTGATCTTTGAGTACAATATATGAGAAAATGTTACATATATATAGACTTCAAGATGCAATAACACTACTAATAATTTTACACATCGCATACAACTAAACATCAAATTACTACAAATGTTACAGATGGTGAGATTTTTGATTTGCCACTTAATTAGATCAGAGTGGAGAACATCAGATCATGCTTTGGTAAGAAATATTACAAGTATTTCAGCGGAACCTCAACCTTCAACATGAAATATCTACGACAATGCAAAGGCGAAGACGAAGCTCGTGCGTGCACGTTCACACTCATCTGATAGTGTCGTAAAATAATGGTACAATGTCGAGTCAGAGCAGTCTGAATATAAAAGCATACCTACCTTTTTACATGCGAAACTATATACAGATCTAACAGTTGCACTTCGTTTCAGCATATACATGTCAATTAAACATATGATTCAGCTAACCTCCCAGATGAATCATCTTTACTGGGACGGTTTCCACAGCTTCGATTTAGCGCCACTAGGCCTGTCTATGCTCCTTGGCATTTTCATCACGCACGCCTTCTTTACATGGTTGTTATTGTAATCTTCTGTATTAGAATTTGAATCCCTAGACAGCTTCCTAGGAGGAGATTTATAGGATATGATTGGTGATTGGTGCGATTTTCCTTTCCTCATGGTGTCGGTATGACCAACATACGTATTTGTAACATCTGATGAGAGCCTGAGCTTCTTGGAAGAAAACCCATAATCAGCAACTCTGAAGGAATTGGGTGGTTGAATTGATGTGTTTGGAGGGTCAAAGAAATTTGATCTCTTAATTGCTTTCGATTTGCTAGCTTTCATGGTAAACTGGGGAGGTTTATTCGACAACTTCTCCACTGGACATGGATTTTCCTTAAAGTATGCAGCCATGTCTACAAGCATTTGAGCAGCAGCAATTGTGGGAGAGCTATCATCTGATTTCATCAACAGGTTGCAAAAGCAAAAATGAAAAATGAGAAACATAAACTCATGAATAAATATAACACGTGATTAGCGGTATAGAATCAAAACAGCATCAGTAACAAGAATGAAGTATTAACAACAGTGTTGATGAGTTGTTCAGATACCCAGTGAGATGTGTAGAGGCATTTTGCAACGTAATAAAGCCAATTGCAAACAAAATAGAAAGCTAACAGAATAGAACATTAAATTAAACGTAACGAGCAATAGTTACAGAACAAATTCAATTTAAGAAATCAAGTGATAGCAAACAATTCAAGCCTCCTATCTTTAAAATCATTTTCATGCATTTAGACAAGACACTAGACTTGTAAGTTGTAACCACAACCATATATTTCAGTGTGTTTAATTCTATAACTGCACAAGTACATGAAACTGCAAAAAGAATTGCAAGAAACAAGAATATGTAAAAACTTGAATCCCAGAACACATGATCCAATGTAAGAACAATAACTATCATTCTGATGATACTAATCTTATCTAAAAAATTATCCAAGATAAAAATAAATAAATAAAGAAATAATTAAAAATTAAAAAGCCAATGTTAAATGCAAATTAAGAGCAAATATAGACCACATAAAAAAATGATAACATCTCTTAACAAAAAAGGCTTAGTATGAAATTTACCTGTGGGAACCCCCGAGAGTGAGCATGCAAAAGTGGATAAATCCCATTCACTCGAAGCAAATTTATTTTCTTGCTCAGATGTAAGATTAGCCGATGGAACTAAATTATGGTCAAATGCCAGCGACTCGAATTCTACTAGTAAATTACCCAAACCTTTCTGAAGAGCAGGAGAACTTTCAACTTTTACCCACCTCCCTTGGCATATTGCACGGTTTGCGGTTATCTTAGCAGTATCAGAACCCAGCTTACTATGCCCAGAAAAAGAGTTAGACCAAGTAAAAGGTGGCAGTCCAGCTCGTTGAAGAACTTGTTTGCCAAGACGGGGATCAATGTTACTTTTTGATGAAGTAGTTTTGCTGGCATCAGAAAGTAAAAGATCCAAATCCTTGGGTGGAGGAAGTGCAAGACGCTCCAAGATCTCTTTTGGCGTATATAATAGGGATTCAGCAGCAGTAGAGATCTTGACTTTTTCATCAGACTCTAGAACCTTTGAGATGAAACTAGAATCAACTCACTATTCCAAAAAATTGAATTAAATAATAGGTATATTCTCACTAATATGTCAATTGTCAAAGATTATAAATCCAAATTATATGTAGCAAAGACCTGAGCATAAACTACTTCTAGTAGGCACCACGTACTTAAGTTTAAAGTTCATAAATTTCAAAACCAATTCAGCTGACAGAAATTGATGTGAAGAATAATGAATCCATGAAGTTAACTCTTTCCAGTTTAGATAAAATACTTATGAAAAATAGCGCGCATTTTTTTAGTTCTACTGAGTGGGATCCAGACAAACCTTGTTGGGGGAAGGCAGATCAGCATTATAATTGCATCCTTTTCCCTCATCAGTTTGGCCTACAGCACTAACAGTAACAAAGCTGGTTGAAACTCTACAAGTGCCAATATTATCAATCTCAGTACAATTTCGGACCTGCAAAATTCTTTTGGCTTGAAGTACGGAGCACATGTTTCTAACTGACTGCAAAATATCATTGGCTGGACTTGTGCCCTTTTTTCCCTTCTCTTTGGAATTACAAGGAGAGATCTCACTCCCACAAAGTAGCTCATGCAAAGGCCGCTCACTGACATACTTAGTGATGTCAAACACATTAGGTTTCAGACCATACATTCCTGAATAACTTGTACAGTCAGCTCAAAGTTCTCATTATAGAATAAGTAAATATATTCTTGAGGAATGACAGATGAACAACTATACTTTATCATGTGTGCAGATAGGCATTGAATTTCAATCGTGGGCATGGCAAAATTACAGATTATATGCACCATTTACTACAAAAACTGATCACCTAAACTGCACCTATACACCAAAATCTTGTGACTATAACTTGTTAAACAGTCGGATTCTAAAAAGATGAATACGAGATAGAGGGTAAGTGAGAGACTTGAATAAGGAAAAACCTCAGGCTGCTTAAAAAGCTAGACTACAAAACCAGTTCTTAAGTGCAGATAATTAGCACTGCCTGTCAAGTGTCAAACACAACGGGAGAAAATGTCCATACATTCCATTTCCACAACCCACTTAAAAAGAAAACAAGATAAGACTTCAGAAGCCACCTAAGGAAAGAATAACAGGTTGTATATTGAATTAATAAAACGGTTCTTAAAAGATTTTACCATCCTGGCTAAGTGCAAGTGACAAACCATCAGTCAACTTCTCCACAAATTTTCCTACCTTGGTACAAATACCAATGAGGCCCAACACGAGATGTAGAACATTTTCATTTGGACAAGTTGTCCAGACATCGTTAGTCTGAGGAGGCACGCAGACATGTAGTTAAAAAAACAAAGCATGAAAAAATATGCAATAACACTATTTTCCAACTTAAAAAATTTCCAGGAAGAATAACTAACAGTACTTATAGACTTGGTTTGAGGACACCTTTGCTTAAATGAAACAGATATGAAGCCATCAAACTCAACTACAAAATGAAGTTGAGCAAGTGAGATTGGCCATATCATATCATATTGATAAGTCTTTTATGAGACAGAGAGATGGAGATAGTGAGATTGGTCATGAGATGGATACCATTACTCACAACCATTAATGGTAATTAAGAAATTAAAATTCCTACTAATTAGAGATTGCAAATTATAGAGGAAAACCTATATCTCCTCTCTCCCCTCATTCACCGATATCGTGACATGTTGGTGGTTGCACAAATTATAGACACAATTCTTTATTCTCTCTTTCTCTCTCAGTGAGATCATCGCGGTTCATCTACGCAAGAATCTTAATCTCTGCATTACTTGTGTGTCTCACGAGAGTGTCCCCATCATATTATAAACAAGACCTCCCTCATGAATGGATGTGGGACAAGACATGCCCGAGCCTCTTAGACTGCATATCCCAGTGACAGTTACATGGTCATTAACCTGCACTGGTTGCAAGAACATGTGCCTACTGACCAGTTGATGGCAAGCTCTGATGCTATAAAATATGGACTCCTGCCTAACTCTACCTTAAAAACTGGCTAAGGCGAAGACATTTGAACTTATAAGGAACTGAGTGATATCTGCCCTTCACAAGTTTATAGGATTATATAATAACTAACACAATAGATATTCTCATAAATCAAAAGTTATAGTTTATACGCAGAATGGACCTAAGAGAACTGCGTGAACACTTAACTGAAGAATTCATAAAACAAGAAATAGAAAGACTTCTGAATCTAATTCCAGATAGAAGTTCATAGAAGAATATTAAAGCAAAATTAGTTAAACAAGAAAATAGTCTCATACCGAAAAAGTTATTTCCTCCAGCTGCTGAACTAAAGCCAACCAAACCATTCTTCAGAGAGAAAGAATCACACCTATTATTGTGTTTAACTTTACCGTTTCTCTTCTCCCCACGTCTGCAAAACGCACTAGACTTTCGCTTAATAAGTTGATTTTTCTCTACAAAAAATAAAAAAATAAAATGCACGAGTCAAAGCATCGTCAATTCAGCCATTAAAATTTACTGCAAAATTCAGAATCACAATTACAAGCCCTGGTGACTAAATGTTAACAGTTAATGAAGTGAACTTGCCATAGTTTAAAGGTAAGCAAGAAAGTGTAGACGGAAGAAAAACTAAAAGAAACCTTTTCCAAAATATATAAACCCAGAAATCTATCCACTTATTTCAACGGTATTTCTTTTAATATTCTCAAACTTATCACTAACAAGACCAAGTGGCTGCTATTCTACAGTTAAATTATACTTAACAAGATAGTTAAATAACATTCAGTTCAGTCTCCTGTAATACTTGATGGTTCCTAGTCAAGTGTTCACCCAATAAGTTCATCGATGATCTTTCACACATATCACAGACACGAGGTCACAAACCAGAGAGGTGAATGACTAAATTCCTCAATTTATCTTTCGTTCCAGTCTGATTTTATGATACAATACCAAAAATTATGAGGCAAATCTTGAACAGACAAAAGCTAATCTAAAATCAGATGATGCTAATAATGGTATCTAATATGTGAATATGCATCAACAAGTGTAGCAACGCAATCTTTGGATTAACCAGGTAGAATGCATGCAAAATTGTCAGTAATTTCAACAAATTAAAGCGCTAAGTTTAGCTAGAGAGAATTTAAAATCCAAGCACAGAAATAAATGGTGAAAAGCAAATACTGCCAATGCATATCTCCAAAGTCTACCACCTTAAGAACCTTTAACATATAAAGACAAACAGTGCCCTAAGACAATCAATTTGTAAAACCTCCCAATGCCTGATATAAACTGAAAATTAGATGACAGATTCCCGTAAGCATAACAGCGCTTTTAATGTAAATCTTAAAATTAGATGACAGATTCCTGTAAGCATAACAGCACTTTTAATGTAAATCTTAAAATTAGACGGCAACCGAGCAAGTCTTCACCACCATCACTATTGGCACAAAAAACACATGCGAGGCAGTGAGGGTGGCAGGAGTGGTGGTACAGGAGAATCAAGTAAGCACAAGAGCCAAAAAGCACAGTAAACCAGATGCATTTCGTAACTGTTTATCATTTTATTGATTTATTCCCGATGTAGAATGGTCAACGTAATCTGAACTCATTTTTTAAGCATTGAATTAATATGCATCAAATGAGAAACTGGTTGAGCTGATCAAGCTGCAGAAACAATACTCCTGGCTGACCTAAAAGAAATGGCGTTTCATGCACATGCACAAAAAACATAAAATTAGTTTACCAAAGAACATCTTCAGCTATTTTATTGCTACTTGTTTTCCAAATCAATAAGAATTGATGCTTTTTTATGCCTATTTCGATTGAATTGAATTGGTCATCACACTAGAGCTCATTTAGTTGCAGTTGATTAGGAAAAGGTGTTGGCTCTATGCACCCAACATTCTTCCAAATACACCACATAAATTTTATGACTAAAATAACCTAATGTTAAATAGAATAAAAGAACCTTAGTATATTTTATTAAACAGATGTATTTTTTATTTTGAAAAATATAAATGTTCAAATGTATTTCCCTCTCTTTCTTTCCCACATTTGACTGGCACGCTCTTCTATCCCAAGAACTCTCCACCCAAATAGGCAACACAATCTTACATTGGAAGATTTGATACAAGAAATGAAGGAAATAAGTAATGGAGCAGAAATTTCATACACAACAACTATATAAGTATTTCAAACTTTTAACCATTTCAATCTAGCCATAAAATGCAATTTCATTCTATATTCAACCCACTAGCGCATGACTGGTACAGTCCAAAAATGCGGGCACACAGCATATGCAAGCTTGGCACCATTTATATGCTTCTCAGAGAAACCAATTCATAATTGTTCGATCGCCAACAGAGGCGATCAGAAACCAGGCACAACAAAATTTGTTTACCATAACGTAATACTATAATCTTTAATTATAACCATATTAACTCGAATTTGTATGTCATTTTCCAGATAAATTTGAAAAATACCTCAAAAGAGAAATCTTGAGAAACAAAGTAGAGAAAGAATTACCTTCGAATGGAGGGAATTTATCCATTGTGATGGGTCAGAAAACCTGATCGAAAAGTTGCAAATTTTGCCTTCTCTTTCAAACACAAACTGTACGAGGACGTAGGGGTGCAACGGTCGTTCAGTTACCTATCCGAACAAAAATCCAAAAACTGTAGAAGTAATTTTGAAAAATGGACCGAAACCCAGACTAATTTAATAAAGAAAATATCAAAAATTTTATCTGTTTGGTCGGTACACAGAAACTAAATACGAAGAATTGTTCTTTGTGCGTTGAATTAAGCTTAAAATGACTGGAAAGAATAACTTCATATGAATTACGATAACTCATCATCTCCAAAGATAAAGCAAAATATAAACAATAAATAAAAATTTCTGAAATCAAATTACCATAAAATGAGTAAAATTGATTGAACCAACAAATCCATTCACGCCGCTGCAGTCGCCATTGAGTAATTTGAACTAAAAACCTCCAAATCCAGGGAAAATTCTCACCATTTCAATCAAATCAAGATTCTCAGAGGACGCAATAAAGGATTTGATTAAAAGACGTAGAAGCTCGCGTGGGCGCGATGATCAAGCCGATAAGGGGAGGCTGCAACTGCGAGAGCATCGTGTAGAGATAAAGAGGTAGAGCAGAGCAGTGAGAAGAAGATAATTGGTGTAGCAAGAGGTAGTGCGAGGCGCCGTTATTCTAATTTCAATTTTAGGGCTTTTCTAAAAAAATTGAAGGAAAATCCAATTACTACATTACGTTCACATCTATCATGTTAATTAATAAATAATAATGCCATTTTCTTTCAAGAGCATCACAACCAAGTTACTTAGTTTTGTTAATAATGCATTTTATTTGTTATAATCATTATGACATTTGTTAATAACAAATTTTTTATATGTTATATACTCCCTCCGTCCAACGTTAAAGTTTACACTTTTCATTTTGGGTTGTTCCAAATTAAGGTTTACATTTATTTTTTATCAAATTGGACCCACACAAAATAATTAATTATTCCATGTAGGACCCACACAAAACACTAATACAACTACCCACTTTACATTAAATATTATTTCTCTCATCTCACTATACATTAAAATATTATATCTCTGTGCAAAAAGCAAACGTCAATCTTAACGCGGGACGGAGGGAGTACATATTTTGTTAATGGAAACTTGCATGAGATTATCTCAAAATAGTTTTTTCATTTATTTTATAATAATTATTACTTTTTAAGAAAGATATAATTATTATTTTTTATATAAAATGTCATAACCTTTTATATTAATTGAAACTTCATGAGATCATCTCAAAATAATTTAGGGTTGTAAAACACACCTTTAAAAAAAATCTAGCTTTAGTCATGAATTAGATGCATTTTGCAATCATAAATGTAATTTTTTTTTCTCAATTTCTAAGAATTAATCTAAAATAAGAGTAAGCTGTATCAATTTTTTTTCTTTTCAATTAACCATGCTAAATGGAGTATTACTTTATATATTTTTCAACCTAAAAGCACACCTAAATATTGAAACGCTACCGTAATTTTACATACCTAACATGATTTTAAATTCGAATCAAACTTTTACTATTCAAGAATTTCAAAGTTAAACTCAAATGAGCCACACCCCTAGATTAGGGGTTGCACATGAGATGAGGTGCATAATTAAAGTTTGGGTAGAAGATTAGGTTAGTAAATGTTTGAGAAAAGGGAATCTAGGTTGAAGAAGAGCTGAACAGAGCAGGATAATTTCGTTGAAAATGGAAACCAAAGAATTCCCCACTTTTCTACAGTAAAAACTCCAAAGCTTCCTTCGTAAAATTGCTATGCTTTCCTCCATGACACCTGCCCGCAACCCCCATCGCCACCTATCAACTCCACCTCAATCATCTGAATTTATCCGCATATTTCTTCTGATTCTTCTTCTGCTTGCTTAGTTTTTATCAATTCAATGCTTGGGGGTTGGCCTTCTCGCGACCCTCACAACTTCAGCCAGTTCAAGCCCAGTGATCCTTCCAATCCCTCGGTAATCATTCTGTTTCATGTTCAATATTCTCAGTATTTGCTTATTATTAATAGCCCATTTCCTTGTTTCGACTGGTAAATTTTAATTTGAACTAGGAAGGTTTGTGGCTTGTGAATTTTCGTTGCGGTTTGATGTTAGGGCACATGATTTGATTGCTGTAGAAGTAAGAATGAGTTGCGTTGAAGATTGAGGAGTATGAATTCTTGAATTTTTTATCCCTCGAAATGGGGTTTTGTTGAACTTATGAGTTTGATCTTATTTATTACTCTTTCCCTGGTAATGTATCTTTTGTTGCATTTTAGCCAAAACTATAGGATGGTTGAGGCTCAATTCCCCACTTTCTGCTTTCCAGTTGGAGTGGGCAAGTTGCTGATTTTATTGTACATTATCATGTTATGAAATTCATATGGTAGATGCTTCTTACTTCTTTCTTTTTTTTTTTTGGGCCTTTGTTGTGTCGCATGTAAACGAATTTTTATTGTTATTAGTGGTATGAAGTGTTGACCCTTGTGTGATAGTGTTGGTTGTAATGGAGATTATAGTTTGGAGGTCCTCAAGCTTCATTTACTAACTGATGGTGCTAGATTTGTTTGATATGTCAGGAATTTTGGCTTTCATTAATTATCTTTTTACATTAAGGAAGTTTAATTTATGAACTCAAATGAGTTTCTGATCAATTTGTTACTTGTCAATTATTAAAGTCGGGAACTGTACGCTTCTGAAAGCTCATTGGTGTAACAATTATTTATGTAATTCGAGTGTTGCTTCTATGAAGATGAAGTTGTTGGTGTTTAAGGTATCACTAGAACGTTTTTTGTCGTGTTATACTGTTATGGAGGTGTTTTTTGTCAAGGAAGTGCATGCAGAACACGTGTGTGACGGTCTTTAAGTTATTATGTTTGTGTTGCACCAACAGGGTATTGCACCCATATATTAAGCTTAAGTACCCCTTAACATGTTTTGATTCAAGAGACGTAGAAAACTCTAAGAGTGACCTATATTTGCAGTAAACACAGGTCAAGATGCCCAGAAGATTCAAATTAAGGCATTTAATTACAAGGAAAGATAAATTAATTATGGGGGGTGTATATATATATCAGTGGTGTCTGCATTAAGGAAATCCTTGTAGTCCCCTAGCTTTACTTGGTTAGCATGTGAATGTGAGATTACTTACTAACATTTGTTTCTATCTACAATAGCTAATCATGTATGCATAGCTTCTGCTTAATCATTCCACTTCGTTATCTGTTTGGATGTACTTGGCGTATTTGGTTTCTAGGGATTTCATTTAACCTGGTTTACGAGAACAATTCTACTCTTTAGAGTGAGAAAATAATTGCTTATTAGATGAATATAGTTGAAGAGCTTCAATTCCATGTGCTAAAGTGAATTCTGAAGGACAATCTATGAACTTCTGCAATACTCCTTTCTCATGAGGAATAAGATCAACTTACCTTATGTTCATGTGAAGAATTCCTGGTTTGGTTTTCCAAGCTATTCATACTGTGTGAGGACTTTTTATATTATGAGTATATTCTTATTGTTTTTTGCTTATTATCTTAGAGAATCAAAGATTGAATCTCAGGAGCCTCATAAAGATTTAAATTCATTGTGGATGTTTTAGTTGGAAACTAATGAAGCTCCAGTAATTTTAAATTCTAATTTATATCTGATTTGCACTTTTGAATCTTTTTTCTTATTGCAAGATCTATGTACATATATTTTTCACTTGCTTATTAAATTGCTAAATTAAGTAGCTTCGTTAGGGATATGGATCCTCTTCATTTCAACTTGAGTTAGGTTAGATTGAGATATGCACACCTGAGAGTGGATCCAATAATCCCGAAGCCCTGGCTCCTAACACCCTAATGCCTAAACCCTAAACCATTATGGGACCCACATACATGTGTGTCTATCTCCCTCCACTTCACTCAAATTGGAAAGCAGAGGATCCATTTCTGTTTCTTCATTAGAAACCCAAAGATATTTTCATATTCGGATAATGTACTGCTGTTTTCTTCAGAGAATGACACCCGTTACTTATCAACCTACTCATGAGCGGACCCTCCCTCCATCTGATCAAGGTAAAGTTAAATTATTTTTTTTCTTTTTCAAGTTGATTTTGCATAGAAATTTCCATGTTTCCTATAAGTTGAATATAACATGTTTATATGCTGGGAAATGCTGATAAATCAGTTAACGAATTAGTATTATATTTACTTCATTAACTGTGTACTTTTCAGCACTGATAGCTTTACGACTGTATTGCAATTGAAAGTATTGTTCCGGAAGAAGTAGTATCTAATATGTTCCTCGAATAGAATGGAAGATGATTTGCAAACCAATGTTGATAAATCTTGCTTTAATAATAGGATCGTAACTTATCATTTTTCTTGCATTTTGCTCAATAATTAGGATACTTTCTTGCTTCAAGATGCTCTTCTGACCCTCTCTCTCTCTCTCTCTCTCTCTCTCTCTCTCTCAGTGATAGCTTCTGACGCCAGAAATGTTCTTATGAGGCACTTCTATCAACGTGCTGAAGATAAGGTTAGCATCTGCATAATATTCACCTCTACTTATAGAAACAACCTATTGATACAAAACCCTTTTCCTGTGCATTTATGGAGTCACAATTTCTAGTCGCAGAGAACCAAGAGAACGTCGTCTGAATATCCAACAGAGCGCGCGTCCAAGCTCCCCAAGGCATCAACTTCTGATAACGGGCAGTGAGAGTATCTGAAAGAGAAATGTGATTGTGTTTTTCCAGGAAGTAGCCAATATAGAATGTCTACTCAACACTGATATACAAGATTGGTTGTACTCTCTCATGTAACACCAATGATCGATCGTATATAGAATTAAATTGTGATATTAATGCACATGATCCCAGTTCTTGAATCTGATTGGTATAACAAATGAATTAATTCATTGAGAGATTATTGGGGTGCTTACGACAGTGAATATCACTTTTAAGATTTACAAGTTCACAAAAACTTGTATTTTCCATACTTTTATACTTGTATGTATTTGGTTGTGGGTAGATAAAAAAAAGTTTCCTCCGTCCCATAATACTCTTACATATTTTGATTGTCTGTAATTAGGAGACAGTGAATTTTGATTTCCAACTGTCCAGAAGTTGAAAATTACTGATTTACAGCCCCTCTATTTTCACCCTCTCCCTCAAACTAACAGCCTCCTCACCTGACATCCTGACTTGAATTACAATACCATCATTCCCATAACTCTCTTGTTCCTCCTTTATTTTCAGTGCTGAAATCGCCGTAGCCTCACCGCAGTACTCCACGCGAATAAGTTGGAGCGTTGATATTTCTCCGACACCGGAGATCCAATAAGTTGGAGCGTTGATATTTCTCCGACACCGGATGGGATCTCCGACAAGCCTGAAAAATGGACGAGGATAAGCTTCTCCAACACTGGAAAACAGGAGGCACTTTCTAAACTCCAATAGTTCAGTTCACCATTTCTCATTTCCAGCATTTTCAGGCGAGGAAACCCCCCCTCGATGCAGCTCCACTTGTGTTCATCGACGAAAGGGCCTCTCAACCTGAGTACTTCCAGGTGGGGTAATGAACCAACTAACGAAGACAACTCATCCCAATGGAAATAAGAGTCCTGTAAAAACTTGTTTAGTGAGCTTGGGAATGCCTTCTTCAGCTTACTGATGGAAATTCGTGTTGTCCCGGAGCAGCCTATGTTTAAGGATTCAAGTGTACGTAACCGCCTAAGATTTTGGACATCCTCGTACAATCCATCGTCGTGTCCCTTCCAGATATCACCGTACATCAACTGCAGTTTCCTAATGTTAGGAATTCTCTTACAGACCTCCTGACTCAACCTGAAATTCACTACTTTTTTAAGCATCTGTAAGTTTCTCAGAACAACAGATTCGTCGTCTTCGTCGCTCAGAGGAGGATCAGGAATATAAATCTGAGAGCCCTTAACATGCCTAAGCTGTGCCATTTTCCAAATCTCCATTTGTGAAACAGTTCTCCCGTTGCGCCTTTTGATGATCAATGTCTGAAGGCACCAGATGAGGTGCATTGAGGAAGGAAGCATTGAGCCATCCCAATTAGCATAGTAAGAAATGTATCTCAGGTTCTCCAGCTGATGTTCAGCTTCTGTGGACCAATGAAATGCTCTTTTCAAGACTCTCAACAATCTACACTCAGCCGGCACCTGCGACACGACGCATAGCAGTGACCGGGCGAGTGAGGCAGATTGAAAGGCTCCAAACACTTCGCCTTTACGAGTGCTTGAAGTCGTGTCGTGCCTGTCCACATCTAGTCGAACGCTCTGTACTCCCAACTCACGAAAGTCCTACCCTTAAGCACAACTCTCTTAAAAGATCATGGATTCGACAAGATTTAATTCTTCCATTTGATCTATGCTCACTAATTAAAATGAGGTTCCTATCAATTAGTTCCTTTAAGTAATCTTCTGCAATCTCTTCTGACATTTGTGCACCATTTGGTTTCAAAAACCCCTCTGCAACCCAAAGTTGTGTAATTTCTGAGACATGAATTTTATAGTCTTCTTCATAAGTTCCCATGTAAAGAAAACATGGTGGCTTCAAATGAGCAGGCAAATAGCTATAACTCAAATACAATACATCCAAGCATTGATCTCTTGAACTGAGAACTGAGTTTATAACTCTTGCAACACTCTGCCAGCATTCTTCACTCCTACTCGACTTTCGAAGAAGCCCCCCAATAACAACGATAGACAAAGGAAGTCCTTTGCATTGTTTAACAATGTTCATCCCAATTTCAACAAGCAGAGGAGGACAATCTTCTTGTCCAAATACACTTTGACAGAACAGATTCCAACTCTTATCCTCATCTAAGAAGTTAATCCTAAAGCAGAAAGAGTTCATATATGTAGCCACATTCAACAACCTAGTAGTCACAACTATCCTACTTTCAGTGCCATTATCCGGAAAGTAAAACTTGATACTATCCCAAACATCAGAACTCCACATATCGTCTAATACAATCAAATATCTTCTACCTACTAAACTTTTATGCAACAATAATCCTAATTCATCCACAGCTTCATTAGTGAATTTTCCTTGGAAAGAAAGCAGTTGTAAGAGGATTCCTCTCACATTGTAGTCTTGTGATATGGTAGCCCAACCACGCAAGTCAAAACGATGCAATGTGAGAGAATCCTCGTAAACATTTCTTGCAAGAGTTGTCTTACCCATACCGCCCATGCCAACAATGGAGATGATCTGTCGGCTTGATTCTTGTCCTGTCATCACATCCTTAAGTTGATACAACTCATCCTCAAATCCCTCCATAGTACTGCACTTTCCAGTGGTAATAACAGCTGTTGATGAAGCTGCAGGTCTCTTATTTGTGGGCTTGTGGATCAGCTCTTTCTTGATGGACTCCATATCTAGTAATACCTTCTGCAAACCAAACAAACATCTACGACGTAATCGAGTAAAGTGTTCTATTTGCATCCTCTTTGCATTTAGCTCCATCAGAATCATAACTCTCCACAAAATCATGCAAGAACTTAACATGATACAATCGAACGTCCAAGATTACTTCAGAAGATCCAGGAAGAATTTGATTTACTATGTGAGATTCAATGACATCTTCAGCCTCATGAGCTGCAGTTGCTATTTGCATCTCCAAATCTTCTTCTTCTTCTTTGCTAACACCTCCATTAGAATTGTTACAGTTCTCAACTATGCTTAGAAAGAAATAAATCTTTTTGCCAAGAGATTCAATCTGGTTTTTGTCAAAAGAGGTGGAAAAGTGAGGATGATTCTTGATCTGCTCAAGAATGTTCATAAGAGATACAAGAGCTGCATAAGCTGCCATATCTCTACACTCTAAATGCTCTAGTTTGAGCCCAAAAAATAGACCAATTAATTGGATTATAACAGTTCAGCTAAGTGCTGGATTGATGTCATGCCTTTTTTAGTTAACGGAGCGATTTTTTAATAGCCATTTTTGACTAAGTACAATTTAAATAGTCACATATGTTAAGAACAATTTTTACTAGCCACTATTTAGTGGACTCCCCAAATTACCCCCAATAACTATCGGATAAAGGACGAAAATAAATAGGTCATATCATGTCAGTTTTGACTGCAGTAAATGAGGTGGGTGGACCACATTTAAAATTGTACTTAGTGGGTTGGTGGACCACATTTAAAGTTTTTAAAATTTTCAAATTAAAATTTTGGATGTGGGTTGGTGGGGTATATCATATCATTAACGTCATTTTCATTCCAATTACTACATCTTTCTTCTCTCTTATCTTTCGTCCAACATCCTCTCTCTTCCTCTCTCCCTTTCGTCCAACATACTCTCTCTTCCCCTCTCCCTTTCGTCCCAAAGCACAAAGAGCAGTGCCATCCATTTATAGTACCCTCTTTCTCAGTCTATCATTTCCATCTGGCGGAATAGGCGTTTCCGACTAGGTGAATTTGGTGAATTTTCGAAATAGCAAATTTTGGGGTATGTATGAAAGCAGTTTTATTTGCATTTTTAAATTGTGAGTTATTTTTTTATAATGTGTCCTACATTGAGTTTGTGGTACTCGTTTTCGAGGATACGACGTACATTTTGTGTGGTTTTGTTCATATGTATAAAATGTGAATTCATTGTGTATACTGTTTGTTACATGTTGTGGTTTGGAAATGTAATGTATTGAATGTGACTTAATTGTGTATACATCATGTTTAGAATGTAGGACCGCAGTGGGGTGATTTTTTTTTTTTGAATTTTTGGAAATGTTGGTTGGTCGAACAGGGTTTTGTTGTAAACCGAATAGAACAAATATGTAGGCCAAATAGTACAAGTGTAGGCCGAATAGAACAAATTGTAGGAGTAATTTTTTTGAATTTTTTTGAAAATATTGGTTGGCCGAATAGAACTTTTTTGGTAGGCCGAATTGAACAAATCTGTAGGCCGAATAGAACAAGTCTAGGCCGAATAAAACAAAGTTTAGGAGTTTTTTTTTTAATTTTTTTGAAATGTTGGTTGACCGAATAAAGCTTTTTTGTATGCCGAATAAAATAAATCTGTAGACCGAATAGAACAAGTGTAGGCCGAATAAAACAAATTGTAGGAGTATATTTTTTAGAATATTTGGAAATGTTGGTTGCCCGAATAGAGATTTTTGTAGACCGAATAGAAAAAATTTGTAGGCCGAATAGAATAAGTGTAGGCCGAATAGAACAAAGTGTAGTTTGAATAATTTGATAGCACTGGCCTTGGCCGAATAGAGCAATTTCTATAGGCCGAATAGAAGAAAAAGTAGGCCGAATAGAACAAATGATTGAGTGTGCCAATATTTGTTCAGTTGTTGTAATGAACTTATTGTTATTTGATATCATTATGACTTATTGTCTTATGAAGTAAGTTGGTTGAATTGAAACAGAGTACATCTATATGATGTGTGTTACATATTATTTAGCAAAAAATTTAATTATTGAGTGGAAGCGTCGAACTATGCAGGGGCAGAACTGCAGTATACATAATTATTACAAACATGGGATTGTTATGGCAATTCGTAGGCAGTTAACAACGGTTGGGGGTAATGCGGAGAAGATGTTCAAGAGATCCTGTTTTGGTCATTACTAGGATCTTCACGATGATTGGATCACGAATGCTAATCTCCACGGTCTCATGACACGAGAGATCATACTTAGCGGGGATGATGTAACTACTAGATATTTTTAGGTTGGGAACGAGTGCCTTAGATTTAGTAGGGTAGAGTTCATGCGGATAATGGGGCTCTGCTTTGGGGAAAGAGTGAGGTTTGATCCGAATGTGTCGTATCATATCCCGTCTGGTGGGGTGTACGATACGTATTATGGTCAGGGGGAAAGACCATTTGTGATACCCGAGCTTCTCACTACTCATTTGCCAATATAATTTAATTTGTGTTATGTGTATTTTATAACTATATGATAATTATGTGACAATTAAGTGATAATAATGTGGCAATTATGTGAAAAATATTTTTTACAATTTATTTATCTTTATATTTTATTTGGCACATCTATTATAAAATGGTGACAATATGTGAATATATGTGTGCATAAATATTTACGTGCATTAATTTTGATATATGAGTAAATTATTTTGTGTATAAATATATTATTTCTTAATTATTAAGTATCACACGTGTTCTCGTAAGAATAATAGTGGATAGAAAAATGTATACGTATGTATTATTAAGTATTGCACGTATATTCGTAATAGATAATAATAATAATAATAATAATAATAATAAAAGAAAAAGTTAGTAAAAAAAAGTTGCTGCAATTGATGTGTTGGGTTGGCAGTAGTTGGAATGGTGCATGCATGACGGCTGGCAGCAGCCAAAATTGATTTTCATGTATGATTAAAAAAAATTCGGCCACCTCCCTTTCCCCTTGCCTATATATATGGGGTAGGGAATTTTTCACCTCACACCCCAAATCAATCGATCGAGAAAAAAAAAAGAAAAGAAGAGAGATAGAGAAAGGAGAGAAGAAAGGGGGAAATGAAGGAGTTCATGCCAGTGCCGGGACGGGAGATAAGAGATTAGTGATAGTTCTTCACGCGGTCTATAGTATTACTATTGTCGGAGTTCAGGTAAGTAGAAGTCCAACTACAATGCATAAACATGTTGTGTATGAATTATTTGTGATTAATATGTATGCCATTAATTATTTGTAATTAGTTTAATTACGTTATGAATTATTTGGGGTTAATTGGTGATACAAGTTGTGGATCTATGTGATTTGAAATAATATTATTGTCGTATTTAGATCTATTGGATTGAAAACTGTTGAGATATATCTGTATGATTTGAGAAGATATTGGTTATAAGGATCTGTGTGATCCGATATAAAGTTGTTATTCTAAAAAGGAATTGTGTGATCCAATGTGAAGTGGTTATTTTATAAATGGATCTATGTGACTGGGGTGAAGTTATTATTCTAGAAGTAGGTCTGTATGAATTGAAGTTAAGTTGTTGCTTTATTGTGATTAAATGTTGATATTGATATCGTAAATGGTTTATAATGCATATTTAATTGTCCTTGTTGCATACCATGCATAAACATGAAAAGTGTTTTCCCCAAAATTAATAAGATATTAATGATGTGTGCGGCCACTATATATGCATCTCTGTCAGGGTTTGAAAAAATCGTTCCCGACATTTTATTCTGAGTTCGAAAAAATCGTTCTCAGTACTTTATTTTGGGGTTCAGAAAAATTATCCCCACCACTTTATCAGAGTTTGGAAAAATCATTCTCGGCACTATTTTCGGGGTTCAGAAAAATTATCCCTATATAGCTCTTTTGGGGTTCATATCATAAGTGTATCGCGGGGATCCCGCAACGTGAACAATTTTCAAAATAAAAGAGATCAACTAGAAAGATTAGGAAATAGGCGATAGAGAACTAAATGCATTTTCATGCACTAACATGCATGATTTCTTCTTACTGATATTTTTGTTTCACTATTTTATGCATTGTAGGTGAGCCTGATGATGTTTAAGTATGTGGTGTGTAGTGCAAGCTGTGGAGCTCCTTCAGGGTTTTGAGTGGATGTACATAGATGACGACCTGTTGGGCTAGGCCGTGGGTTTATTTTATTTTCGCTGAGGTTTTGTTATATAATATAATAAGTATTGTGACGAGTTTGTCTGGATTGAGGTGGTGTCAGAAACTAGTTACGTATGTTAAACTGGTGTGATGGTTTGGTTATGAATATTATGTGGAAAAAATATGTAATTTTTATAATGATGATGTTTATGTTAATTATTGTTTGAATTATAAGTTATGTAAGGTGAGTCGTGTCACCGTTAGTAAGTGAGATTGCCTGTGACTTTGAAGGTACAAAATTTAGTGGTGTTTGCCCCGAGAATGCAGTTAAAATTGCTAAGGTGCTGTTGTTGTACTATTTTCTCCTTGGATTGGATGTTACCAAAGTGAGTGTAGACAACTGGATTTGGGTGCTAGTAGAGGACGAGCGTAGATGAGATATATTCCCTTGGGGCCAGGTCAGTTATATGATACTACTGCACTTTATGGACCACATTTTAACTGAACTTCCTAAAGGAACTAACCCCAACAAGTACATATACCACTTTTACGGGTGCACATTTGCACTCCTGGTACGTGTTGTAGTAGATCACTTAAACTTATAGTGTATTACTAGTTTCAGCAACAGTAATAATCTAACATATGTAGTTTACGTGTGATAGGTTTAGACGTACGAGCGTCTACCTACCCTTGCTGTGTCGTATGGCCATGTCCCTACCGATAAGGAGAATGCTAGGCCACTTTGCTTGCGATGGATATTTCATAAGGTGAAGAAGGTTGATAGAAAGCTATTTTCTTGGGTATAAAATCTAATTTTTTATGAATCATTAATTCATTGCGGTACAGACAAATCAGTGATATTGTATCTAAATGTATTGGTTTATTTGAATCAGGATCTTGTAGTGGAGGATTTTTCGCGGGTGCTCCCTCAGGAGCAAAGAAAGGGTTATTTGATTGGAATAGAAGATGATCCTTTGCAGGTTTTGATCATGAGGCTGTACACCAAGGCATTTTCTAACCCCAGATGAAAGGTCGTCCGGAGGCATGATTTTTCATATGTGGAGCAGCAGACCGCGGCAGAGGCATACGATCCTACTGGTAATCCATGGGATCAGCGGTACTATTCGGGTGTGGCTGTTGAGGATCGGTGAACAGGCGAACGCATTGATGATCCTTCAGCTTGGGTGTCAAATTGGGATAAGCATTCTCACCGACCTCCCTATACACCTACTCCTGACCACAGTGGACATGATTCAGGGAAGACGAAGTATGCTGAGCCCAGTTCGTATGATCCCACGCATCATGTTCCTCCGTCGTCCGCTCGTATCTGGCATGCTCGAGCTGTAAATGAGCATGATGGACAGCAGCACTATGACGCTAGAGTGGATGAGCCACATTGTTTCGTGGGAGTGGGATGGGTGACGCCCACAGATTTGATTAGGACGACCACGGATATGATTAGGACGACCAAGGATATCTTCAGGATTTCAAAGAAATGGTCTTCCATAGGATGGATCAGCAGGATGAGTTGTTAACCCAGCTTGCATGTCATATTGTGTCTGAGCATCAGACACATCATTTATTTCGACTTGCGCTTACGTAGGAGTTCAGGTGCCTTCGACCTGATATTTTGCGGAACCGGGGGTCTGAGCATGAGCCATCGAGCTCGAGGGCAGGGGTTAGATCTTTCCCTACTAGAGTGGTGGATCATGTGAGTCCGATGGCCCCCACACCTGATGTAGCTCAAGATGGTTTGATGCGTGCTAAGCGGCCAAGAAACCCAAGTGCAGCGTTACAGTCACCATTCACAACGACTGAACGTGAGCGTCGCTGGCAACTGTACCTGCGATTTAAGACAAGCAACGATCTGTAAGTGTTAATCTACTATTTTAGATGTTTTCATACATTATTTTAAATAGTTGTGCTTGTTGTTAAAGAATTTTTTGATTCAGGATCAACGTTGGACTCGGCCGTGGAGTGGGCAGGGATTTTTTCACTGTGATAGAGGAACCCAGTGCTTGGTTTGACGACCAGGTAATTGAGAGAGTCTTCATATGTATACTTAATAATTAAATATGTTCATTAATTCATAATATTCTGTAATAAATTTCTATATGTTTCAGCACTTGGATGCATACTTCCAGATAATATCAGAGCGACTGACAGTCATAGACGTTCACATCCATCAGGATGTTGGGAAGTACTGCATTCTGGACATGCAATTCTCTGTAAGTAACAACCACCTTATCAATGTATGTATAAATTTTTCATGTAATTTTGAGACCAATCGTATACAATGATTTTTCTCTAAGGTCCGAGTTCAATGGGTATGGCATGAGCACACAAGGCGGTACACAGATGACAGAACGACATTTGCCAACATAAGTGATGACTTGTTGACAGATCTTCATGCGTACGCAGCAGAGAGTTTACCCTTATAGAGGGGATCCAGGCCATGGATAGAGTGTGACGTGGTATTTTATCTTAACCCATGATGTGATCATATAATTATATCTCCTACTTTGACCAAGCATTCTACATCTAATATATGCATTCCTCATTACTTATTATGACAGATTATGTTCATAGTCCACACGTCTGCGCACTACTACCCATGTGCCCTGATTACGAAAGATATAACCTTCTTCTGTTTTGACTCGTTCCAGCATAGATGGCATGATGAGCCCGACATGAGGAAGCATCAGATGATAGAGACTCTACCATTCAGTCGTGTCATTCCAGCTTTGCTGCGCGAGATTGACCCCTGAGGGGTTCCGCACACTCTCCCACTGAGGTTTGTTACAGACAGGAGGACGACTCCAGTTGCGGCCCAGCGTCTCTCAGGACCATAGACGGGTTATTAACGAGGGACTTTAACTGGAACACTCCCAATTACATGTTGTATTACTGGAGGCATATTTCTTTCTTAATCTTTCAGGCTGGTACCATTATTTCCGCACTATGAAGTGCAGTATTGATACTTTGACATGCAGTGTATTTGTTTAAAACATTCAAAAATAGGACCAATGCAATTATGTTCGAAATTTCTTTATTTAATACTCATTTTAAATACAATAACACGTATAATCTACTGGTTGTTACGCGAAGGACATCTGACATGAGTGTGACCAGTTTCTCCACATATGCCACATTTTTTCTCTCTTTGCAAACGGGGATTAGGGGCAGCCGTCGGAGGAGGAGGTGGACCGCTGGTTGATGTTGAAGCTGTTGGCATTCGATCATTTGGTTAACATGATCCGTTAGGGTTCCATACGTTTCTAATATACAGCGGAAGCAAGAAAACATGAAACGTATTACCTTTCACCAGGGTATGTTGAAGAAGGTTGATTCTCGCCGGGAGCCTGTGCAGCGTCACGAAAATGGCTATAATTTCTTCATCTAAACTCCAATTGGAGTGATCTATACACTCAGACGATCCTCTCTTCGGCGGCTTTCCGTCAGTATATTAAACATCAAATTTGAAGTAATGTACGATTTTATATGAATTTTTCAAGGTGGCAGACAGCAGCAGCAAACAACCTTTCGGAGAATTAAATTCCTATTTGATATCCTATTTGAGCCTTAAATTCCTATATTTACAAGAGAATTAAATGCTGTCAAAGTGTGTGAAGTTAATTTTGATGGAGTTTGGAAGGAATAAAATATTTGGAGCTGTACAAGTGATTATGAGCTTAAAAATAAGTTGCTTAGGGGTAGTGCCCGAAACTGGTACCCGAGATGTTAGAGGTAGTGCCCGAAACTGGTACCTCAAGAAAGAAAAAGGAGAGAAAAGAAAATTAGAAGAGTATGAAGCTGGATAGCCTTGAAGTGTAAAAAATTTTCAGTACAAATGATCTCCGGTTTTAATTCTCTACTAATTAAGTCACTTTATCCATATATTTCCTACCTTAACCAAAGAGCCAACATTACATTCAAAAGAAAAGTCCTTTTTGATCTCATTATCGAATCATATTTTTGTGGTGGAGAGTTTGAGATATTTGGCAATCTTATGGTTACGCATGCACTTGAATTGAATTTAAGTGTAAACACCTTAACCCATAAGTGTACATCTTTACACTTGGGTGCGAGTGATATATACTTCCTGTGAGAACATGTTGATGAAGCATTTGAATTGGTGGTGATTGTCTTAACTTGTATGCTATGAATTAATTATTACATGTAATGAAAGTTGCATGACCTAAATTAAGGACAATTGTATTTTGAATATGGTATGAGTCATAGTCCTTATTTCCCCGCTAATTTTCTTACTCTCTCTCTCTCTTTATTTTTATTTTATTGTCTCGGGATGAGCAACGGGTAAGTTTGGGGTTTGTTGAGAGTTAAAATAAGCGTGTCTTAGTGTCCAATCTAACACCTTTTTGATGAGTATTGTTGTTATATATTAGCACAAGTGTCTTATATGTAATATATATGAGATAAAGGTGCATTTGAGGTGTTTTATTGTGTTTTAGGTGGAAAAAGGGATCAAAAGTGCAAAGTTGGAGAAAATGTGCAATTTGTGCAAGAATGTTGAAAAATGCATGTCCAACTTGTATAATTATTATGTATTCTTGTAGAGTTTTGTACTAGAAGTGTGATACATGTTGGAAAGCCACTGAAGATAGGGTCGTTTTAGCGTAAAGAACATCTTAATCGGATTCCAAACGAGAAAGTTATGATCGAAATGGTGACGCCGCACAAGCTGTTTCTACTCAGCATGACTGTTCTATTTTATATGACTTATTACACCTTCAAACGTTGGAGTTTTGGTAAGATCTTTATATTCAGAGAAAGCCAAGGAAAAGAGGATCATGTGAGCACAAAAATCACTCAAATTGAAGGTCGGACGAGGAAGTTATGCTCAGAATCGTGAAGTCGCGCAGCTGTTGGCGAGAATTTTCGAAAACTACCTTATTTATCCGGATCTCTTTTACCAAATTTAACGCATGTCTCTTACCAAATTTGACATATGCCTAAATTTGGGTCATTTTCAAGACCTATAAGGAGAGCTCACAAGTATAAAAAGGGGTATAAATCACATTATTATTCATTGAAAAATCATATTGGAGATGAGAGAGAGCACAACAATACTACACCCCACAAGGGGGGATCATCCCACAACCATCATCCACTTCCTTTCCTCCATCCATCCATCACTTTGAAGATTCATCTGTGGAATCAAGATGAGAACCAAGAGGAGAATTCAAGACGGAGAAGGACGAGACGATGCCCACATCTAGGGTTTTATTCGTTTCCTAATTTATCTTGTATTTTCCGGACATTCGGGTAAGATCTATCCAACCCCATGATTGTTCTTCTTAACATCATGAGCTAGAGCCTTTTTGGTAGAAATAGGGTTGTAAAGGTTTCATCTAGTTAATTGAACTTTCATGTGTACACTCTGTACAACACTACTTGTGGATTTATTTTATATATGATCGTGCTTTCTTAATTCATACTCACAGTCGTTTTGTGCATCATTAACTGTTATGTAGAGTCTGAATACATATTTTGGTTATTGATTGAGTGCGTTCATTGCTGAGCAGGATTCCATGTTATGATTCTAATTGAGAGGACTCCGAAACTTTATTAGAACTATCATATATGAATAATTATTAATTGAATTGAATTCGGGTTATTAAGTAGGATAAAGACGGTAATTTTATCGTACCTATAAAGGGAGATCATATCGGGTTAGATTCTAGACGTGGAAAATAATTGATACTGATAGTACCTAGAAAGGGGGGTAAAATTACGTCTCTTGCTCCGAGGTTATTCACACGTGTTACATGCATATTTACTTGTATCTATAAAGTAGATTTGCATAGCTTAGTGATTCATCCATATTCCACAAGGCAGAGTCGGGCACCAACACATGGAAGAAAAATTAATTAGTGAAACTGGATTAACATAGGGCTACCTATTCTCCTACTTGATCCACTTTCGTATTCTTCAAGTGACTTTATTTTATTTGTTATTTTAATTACTTGTTTATTAGTTTAATAATTCTAAACCTCAAACTATATTGCCATAATCGTCTTAATTAATTTAGATAATAATTAAATTGATAATACGCCGTCTCTTGAGTTCGATATTCACTTTGTCACCTTTAGAGACTACAATTGATATCCTTCATACTTGGGGATTAATTGTGTGTTAAGAAAACGCTCATCAAGTTCTTGGCGCCGTTGCCGGGGACGGCTGTTATTATTAGTTTATTATTTCTAATTGATTAAATCTTTTATTTGTGATTATTTATTTCTATCTAACATTGAATTTTTCTGAGGTACTTGTGCACTAGGAAAAGGAGAAGAAGGAAAGGAGCAAATAACACATTGAGCTGAACATGGTCGGAGCAAGCAGAATCCGGATAATGTTGCAATCCATGAAATTTTCACAAACTATGGGATTGGCAACATGGGGTTGATAGGAGCAAGGGGGAAGATGATAATTTTGAGATACATCCTACTCTTATTAACATGGTGGAAAAGAATCCCTTTTCTAGAGGTTGTTTTGAAGGTCTATATCAGCATCTCCAAAAATTTCTTGGTTATGCAAACACTCAAAAGGGTGCTGGAGCTAATGATAATGCTAGGTGGATCGCCCTATTCAAGTTCTCTTTGATTGTTAATGCCACAGATTGCACTACATGGGACCAACTGCAGCAGAAGTTCTTGGAGAGATACATTCACCCTCAAGGATCTTAAGAATGAAGCAAGAGATCACCCAATTTGCTATGAATCAGGGTGAGAAATTTTATGAGGCGTGGGATGGGTTTAAAGACATGATCAGTCGGTGTCCACAACATGGAATGTCAAAGGCTGAATACATAAGTATTTTCTACTATGGATTGGATTGTGAGTCGCGTATTTTTATTGAAGCATCATCAGGAGGAGCGCTGTTATCTAAGACAACACTTGAAGCGGAAAAGTCATTTGAAGACATCTCTGTGAATTCACGTGACTGGCCTGTAGAGAGAGATAGAGGATCATATGTACTTGGCAAGGTGGCACATGTTGAACATCAAGTGGTGAAGCCAAATAGGGATGATGAGATCGTCTCTAGTCTAGCGAACATCAACAAGCTATTAGAATCCCAGCAAAGGCAGATCACAGAGTTGACATAAATGGGGCCTAGTATGAAGCAGCAAGAAGTAAAGAGTGTTGAAGATAACTCTAATCGATACATGGCTGAGAACGATGCAAGGGTTAACCACATCGAAGCTAGAATGGATGTTAATAATGCGGATTTATCTAAGCAGTTGAAGGACCTTACTTTGATTATGGGGTAGATGGCCGCGAATGTGTATCAATTGACACAAACATTAGAGAATAATGCCATCACGTTAAGGTTGGGAACGCAGTACGAGGGATCGATGAGGCCGAAATCAAATTTGGACATGTCTAGGCCTCGATTCGACAAGGATTCAATCAATACAACAGGTCGAACCACACAGGGCAGATCGAATCAAAGCTCTGGACATGATCAGAAAGCAAAACAATATCGGTTCGACCAATTTCCAGCTGATTCGACCTGGCCCACAGGTCGAACCCTGGTCGAACCAGACCATCCAGAGCACTCTGTTTTGACAGAAGATCAGTTCAACCAAAGCAACATTGATTCAACCTGATCATCAGGTTGAACCGAGGTCGAACTGCACTCTGCGGAACACCTTGTTTCATCACAGCAACGATTCGACCACGACGTAATTAGTTCGACCAAGCCATCTGGTCAAACCCAGGTAAAATCGGAGGCCAAAAATCATACAGTGAGCTGATTCGACCTGGGGCACATTAGTTTGACCAAGCCATCTGGTCAAACCCAGGTAGAATCGCAAATTTAGAGAGAGAGCTGAGTTTCAGATGATCGATTCGACCACTATGTTCCTGATTCGACCTGTCAAGCAGGTCAAACCAAAGTCGAACCCTACCGAAATGTACCCTTTTTTGCACTGAATGCTCTACATGATGTTGATGTTACTCCAGTACCATTACATGAGCAGAATACTGAGCTTACAATGGAGAAGAAGTGGGAAAGAGCAAAGAAGTTGAGAGCCGAGAAGCTTAGACTGCAGATGGATAATGAAGATGTGGTTTCTTTTGTGATGATGCAATGAAGATGCCCATGGAGGCCAAATCGTGCAAGAGCATTGACGTGGTTTCTAACTTGTTTAATCTTGATTTTTCTAAGGCAGATAATTCTGAATCTAAGTAGAAGATTGACAAGGATGTGTCTAGGGGTCATGGGAGGAATGTGATTCTGAGGATCATATTTTTGTGAACAAGAAAGGTGAGGTGTTGAGTGTAGACAAGAAGAGTGAAAGAAAGTATTTGAAGGTGAGGATGCGAGAAGACCGTCCTCCGATCAAGTAGCCTACAAAGGTTACATCCGTCACGACTCTCCGACGTTAAACTTGAGCGTCTGTTGGGGGTTTGCCCTTCTATTTTATTGTTTTATTTCTTTCTTGTGAGTAAGAAATTTTTATATTTAAGGTGCTTACTAATCGGCAATTACATCTCTTTGCAAACTTAGTTTCAATTTACGTTTTTACTAAGTTTGGGGGTGTGATATTATTACCTCATTGAAGCACCGATAGTATATTCTTTTCTTTGTAATGTTTGCTAGGGGAGTTGATTTTTTGCGGTATATTGAAACTTTAATCGGTTTTAATTGATTAGATAGTCAATTAATTTTTTCTTATAGTTCTCCTATTTTATTAATGAATCATGTGATAATGATTTTATTTGAGCTTTGATGATAGAAAAGGTAGAAGAGTGGCAAGATGAACGAGTTGAACAACTCGAGGAGCTCGTATATATTTCGAAAGAGGAAAATCAGGTGCCCTCGTTCCCTTTTTCTAATTTTTATATGTGCTTTTAATTCATGGAGTGGAAGGATTGAGTTTATGGTTGTGATCCATGTGAGCTTATATTGTTTTAAATTGTACTTGAAATTCATATGCTCTTGAAATTGATGAAGGAAGTGTACTTGAGTATGTTGTGATATGAAGTTCTATGTGTACTTGTGGGATTTTGCTTACCATGAAAAGTGCTCTGTTACATGTTAAAAAACCCATGTTAGATTTTGAGTCTTGTTGATCATGTTAATTAATCACATGATATTTTTCTCTGGCGAGTATCGTTCTTGTGTGTGTATTCTAGAACTTGCCTCTTGTCTTACTTGAAACTACATGTGTGTTAGATGATGGGAGATGATTTTAGGTCATCCTTGAATTTATGAGTCATTTAACCAAATAATTCCCTACCAAATAATTATATATTCGTAGTTAGCCCCGTTGAGCCTCAAAGTCTTATTTTTTTGGCAACCTACGAAGATAGCCACCTTGATATCCTATTTGAGCCTTAAATTCCTATATTTACTAGAGAATTAAATGCTGTCAAAGTGTGTGAAGTTGATTTTGATGGAGTTTGGAAGGAGTAAAATATTTGGAGCTGTACAAGTGATTATGAGCTTAAAAATAAGTTGCTTAGGGGTAGTGCCCGAAACTGGTACCCGAGATGTTAGAGGTAGTGTCCGAAACTGGTACCTCAAGAAAGAAAAAAGAGATAAAAGAAAATTAGAAGAGTATGAAATTGGATAGCCTTGAAGTGTAAAAAATTTGCAGTACAAAATATCTCCGGTTTTAATTCTCTACTAATTGAGTCACTTTATCCATATATTTCCTACCTTAACCAAAGAGCCAACATTACATTTAAAAGAAAAGTCCTTTTTGATCCCATTGTCGAATCATACTTTTAGTGGTGGAGAGTTTGAGATATTTGGCAATCTTATGGTTACGCATGCACTTGAATTGAATCTGAGTGTAAACACCTTAACCCATAAGTGTACATCTTTACACTCGAGTGTGAGTGATATATACTTCCTGTGAGAACATGTTGATGGAGCATTTGAAGTGGTGGTGATTGTCTTAACTTGTATGTTATGAATTGATTATTACATGTAATGAAAGTTGCACGACCTAAATTAAGGACAATTGTATTTTGAATATGGTATGAGTCATAGTCCTTGTTTCCCCGCTAATTTTCTTACTCTCTCTCTCTTTATTTTTATTTTGTTGTCTCGGAACGAGCAACGAGTAAGTTTGGGAGTTTGTTAAGAGTTAAAATAAGTGTGTTTTAGTGTCCAATCTAACACATTTTTGATGAGTATTGTTGTTATATATTAGCACAAGTGTCTTATATGTAATATATGTGAGATAAATATGCACTTGAGGTGTTTTATTGTATTTTAGGTGAAAAAAAGGATCAAAAGTGCAAAGTTGGAGAAAATGTGCAATTTGTGCAAGAATGTTGAAAATTGCACGTCCAACTTGTATAATTATTCTGTATTCTTGTGGAGTTTTGTACTAGAAGTGTGATACATGGTTTGAAATCCACTGAAGAGAGGGTCATTTTAGCGTAAAGAACATCTCAATCGGATTCCGAACGAGAAAGTTATGATCGAAATGGTGATGCCGCGCAAGCTGTTTCTACTCAGCACAACTGTTCTACTTTACATAACTTGTTACACCTTCAAACGTTGGAGTTTTGGTAAGATCTTTACATTCTCAAAACGCTAAGGAAAAGATGATCATGTGAGCATAAAAATCACTCAAATTGGAGGTCGGACGAGGAAGTTATGCTCAGAATCGTGAAGTCGGGCAGCTGTTGACGAGAATTTCCGAGAATTTTCGAAAACTACCTTATTTATCCGGATCTCTTTTACCAAATTTAACGAATGTCTCTTACCAAATTTGACATATGCCTAAATTTGGGTCCTTCCAAGACCTACAAGGAGAGCTCATAAGTATAAAAAGGGGTGTAGATCACATCATTATTCATTGAAAAATCATATTGGAGAGAAGAGAGGCCACAACAATACTACACCCCACAAGGGGGATCACCCCCCAACCATCATCCACTTCCTTTCCTCCATCCATCCATCACTTTAAAGATTCGTCTGTGGAATCAAGAGGAGAACCAATAGGAGAATTCAAGACGGAGAAGGACGCGACGACACCCACATCTAGGGTTTTATTCGTTTCCTAATTTATCTTGTATTTTCCGAATATCCGGGTAATATCTATCCAACCCCATGATTGTTCTTCTTAACATCATGGGCTAGAGCCTTTTTGGTAGAACTAGGGTTGTAAAGGTTTTATCTAGTTAATTGAACTTCCATGTGTACAGTACAACACTACTTGTGGATTTATTTTATATATGATCGTGCTTTCTTAATTCATACTCATCGTTTTGTGCATCATTAACTGTTATGTAGAGTCTGAATACATATATTGGTTATTGATTGAGTGCGTTCACTGCTGAGCAGGATTCCATGTTATGATTCTAAGTGAGGGGACTCCGAAGCTTCATTAGAACTATCATATATGAATACTTATTAATTGAATTGAATTCGGATTATTAAGTATGATAAAGAGGGTAATTTTATAGTACCTATAAAGGGAGATCATATCGGGTTAGATTCTAGACGTGGAAAATAATTAATATTGATAGTACCTAGAAATGGAGGTAAAATTACGTCTCTTGCTCCGAGGTTATTCACACGTGTTACACGCATATTTACTTGTTCTATAGAGTAGATTTGCATGGCTTAGTGATTCGTCCATATTCCACAAGGCAGAGTCGGGCACCAACACATGGAAGGGAAATTCCATCTTTCACCGGAATCCCTTCGTGAAGCTTATGTTAACTACCGTTGACATGATCGCCGCCGATAATCTGCCATTCATCCAGCCATGCTCTAGAATTCTCTTTGCTGAACACGCCATGGATGGCAGAGCTCCCGCCGACAAGACCCAACGGCTACGTGAAGCCTAATTCGCCAATGAGCTCGGCGATCAGCACTCCACCTGGAAAGCATCTGGAGCGATGATGTTCCCTTGCCCGAAAGCAACCCACGCTCGGCAACTTACGAGTGCCTTGCTAAGGCACGAGCTCTACCCAGCAGCCTGCCTGCCCTCCTAGACACCAGCAAACAGGTACACAGCCACGCCGGAGAAGGAGCCAATAGTCAAGATCCAGCAGCAAGCCTGGAAGGTCGCCGACGGCATCCAGCATGCCCAGCAGCAAGCTTCCAAACCAGGCATCGCCAGCCATGCTCCTTGCCGGCAGTTCCACATACCTTCAGCAGCTGCCCTTCCGCCATCAGCGCTTTGGCTCACTTGGAACATCTGATGAATACCCGCCCAAAACGTTTCAGCCCTGTTCAGAAACGCAATCTCCATCGCACTGCAAACACGCTGATAGCCACTTACTTTGTTGCGGCGCTCAGTGATGAGTACTAGCCACTGCCATCATCTTATTTGTCAGCCGCATGTCCGCCCGCAATCAAATCCGGCTATGTGATTGCCTGCGTGTGCCATTGCAAGGCTGTCGGCAGCCGTCGTGGCTAGCAAGCTGCCCCCCGTGCACACTCACATGCCACCACATGCCATCTGTCTTGCTCGACGTGCACGCTACGAGTATCTAAAGCCAGCCTCAGAGAGCCATCGTCACGTTGCTCACCGCCATCGTACAAATGCCATCAACCCCCGTTGTCGTTGATCGACTTATCCAACAACGGCCGTAATTCGTCACCTCTGTCCAGCGATGCAACGTGTGTTCCATGTACAGTTTAGGGTGTCCAACAAGAAACCAAATTCTAAACCCTAATATCACGCAAGACACATAAACCCTAGCCTAACGTTTCATGCTTCACTACAAAAATGAAGCTCTTATACTAATTGTTGGCATTCAATCGTTTAGTTAACATGACCCGTTAGGGTTTCATATGTTTCTAATATGCAGCGGAAGCAAGAAAACATGAAACATATTACCTTTCACCATGGTATGTTGAAGAAGGTAAATTCTCGCCGGCAGCCTATGCAGCGTCACGAGAATGGCTATAGCTTTTTCATCTGAACTCCAATTGGAGTGATCTACATGCTCAGACGATATTCTCTTCGACAAATTTCTGTCAGTATATTAAAAATAGAATTTGGAGCAATATACAATTTTATATGAATTTTGCAAGGTGGCAGACAGCAGCAGCAAACAACCTTCCGGTCTTCTGCTGTATTCCCAAGTCCAATCTCGACGTCGTGTGGGCGATGATCCTCGAGATCTTCTCAATCTGCTGTTCCCTCACCCCCTCACAGTGTTAGGTGTGTTATTAGGGTTTATGGACAGCTGAGATGACTTATATATGGTCTACAGTAGGGACCAATGGGAGAAATTGGGTTGGGCCTCCATTGGGCTTAAGTATCCAAGCTTAGCCCAAAGCTTATACTTAAGTCCAATAATAATAATATAGTCCACTAAAATATTATTAATGCACTACCTTTCCAATTCTAAAATTACGTTTTGGGCTCCTTCTTATTATCAGTTTGTTAGTCTCCCCATGTTTAAGATATATAATGTCCATTAATTAATTAAGTTACTGACAACTTCATTAATTAATATCTCATCCAAGAGTAGTATCACTCAACCTCATTATCATGCCGGAATAAATCCACTTGCAGGATTTACGTGATAATCCTTATGAGCTCCTCAAGGGGACATCATCAACCTATGAAGGACACTGATTCCTTCTACAATCAACATCACACTATAGAGACAACACTACTTCCCAACTCACCGAGTTTGTTGATTTAATTACATGTAAATCTCACATATTGTTAAATCAAAGAAATACATACTGCCCTACGTGTCGAGGTTATTGTATAGGGATTAAGAGCACGAACATCCATAATAACAAAGATCAAGTTCTTCTACAAGTCAGTATAAGTCGAACGATCTCAAGTGGTCCTGCTCAATACACACAAGTGCACTATGTGATTTTATAGCCAAGACAAGCTAATACCAAATCACATTACAACCATCCCGATAAAGAGTCCCCGTCTATCTCGATTGTGAGCGTCTATTTATACTTTATAAGGAAACCGATAATATGATCTTCTACGTGTTGTCACACAACATATTATCTACAATATAAAGTAAGTGGACTATTGCATCGTACATATAAATAAATTATAAGATGCAATCATTTGATCATATGATTCTCATTTCAAATAAATTGTTTAAGCATTGTTCATAAAAAAAGCTAGACTTTTAGTATACAATCCAACAGAAGCTCTAGTATAATTTACTCGATTGTGACCTGGCTGTTGACAGTGCGAGCAAACATGTTCTTTGTGACGTCTCCTGGATAACCCCATTCCTGACCTTATCCGAGACATTCGTGGTCGGCCCGCCTGCCTATGTGGTAGCGGAGGTTTAACAATATGTGGCTTGACACTGTCAGGTGTGTCCCATTGAGTGTAATTTGGTATAGGCATTACTGGCCCGGCCCACATCCCTAATACACTGGTACAATGGAAAACGGTAGACACGAAGCCATTGGATGGCAACCTGCAAGTACTGAAGAACGTATTCTATAAGAATCACAGACTCAAACGATCAATACAAGTAAATAAGATGTATGACTACATACTCGATTGCCTTCATCACATGAATACATGGAACAAGTTCTTTCTGGAACTTCTCACATGTGCAGCTATTTTTATTCAAATCCACAGTGAATAACTGATCTTCGTCATTTATTGCATATTTATGTCCCATGAGTCTCGATACTAATAGCTTTTTGACAGCAAGAGAAAGTTCCACAAGCTCGTCATGGACACGCTTGCAGATAATGGTATTCTCTTGCTCAGCTTGAGTTCGACGTTCGTAAAACCACCTCTCGGTGGTTGTGCGGGCAATCTTTAGGAGTGTGCATATAGTTAGCGTGCGCGCCCAGAGTATGGCATTGTTATACGACTCAGCTGATGTAGAATTTATAAACTGTACTGTTTCACAGGACAGTGGACCCTTGACCATTTCTCATATCCCCACGACCCAACTAATTCCATTAACTTGTCCGACGACCGATGGCCCCTCAACAAGTTCATGCAGCTGAAAATAATAAATATGGAAAGGGGAACATTAGTAAAAATCCATTGAATGGATGACATTCCTAAATATGAAATTACGACGAAGTGGATGTTGGAAGACTAACCTATCAAAATCGCTCGATAGGTATGCATCCATCGCACTCTGAAATCTATACAAAATGTTATTTTCATAACCTGCCAATCTATTCTTTAAATGATAACCACACAAACCATGATGTGCTTCAGGATAGACAGTAGAAATAGCATGTGCGATACTGCGATGACCGTCTGACACTATCAAAAGATCTCGTGGACATCTATATGCCTCTCGAACCCTTTCTAAAAACTATATCCACGACATGTTGCTCTCGACGTCGCCAACCCCTAAGGCGGGTGGAAATATCTAATAGTTTGGATCATTCGTAACTGCGACGAACACAATACCTTTGTGCTTTTCCTTCATATGAGTGTCGTCTATGATAATGACTGGACGACCAAACTCTAGAAATCCCCGCCTAGATGCTCCAAGTGCGAAAAATAAAAATCTTAAACAGTCCTCTTCATCAACGGAGATACAGGTGTGCGTATCGGGATTTGCCAACTCCAACTGATACATGTACGCAGGGAGCATATTAAATGAGCTGTCGTGATCCCCGTACGTGTGTCCAACAGCCAGGTGTTTGGCCTTTAACGCCATGTTATAGCTAATGTCGAACCCGAAATCCTTTAAAATCTCATCTCTCATCGCCTGGGGTCGGAGCCCAGTAATCTTATCAAATTGCCTAGCAACAAAATATTAACCGATTACGCTGGATGACACTTGTGTAGGAGTGGGCCTGTCTGGATTATTTAAACAACTGTCATGTTGAACGAATTTAACCACCCCCCACAACCCATAGCTCATTCTTGCATGCATCGCAAATCGATAGCCTACTTTACCCTTTAGCTTACATTCCACATTATATCTGGTCGAGCTAGATCTTTCAACAATGGTCTCCACTCTGTTTCACAAGTTATACATCCATACAACTATCTGCACTTCTTTTTTGTATCAAATATACTTTTTTCATGAAAAACGCCAGACGCATAAAAAATAGGGACGGTCATCTGATCTTCTCTGTCAGCTTCAACCGGAATGCATATGACCGTATTAGGTGCATTAGATTAAAGTATAAATTTACTTTAGCTCTATTATAAATAAACATAGTATGCATACCTGAAATCATCCAAGGATGGGTGGTGGGCCGTATACTTTGAAAATATTGTGGCTGCATTTCAGGACGGGACAAGTCGCAACTAATCGGTTCAAGAAAGTTAGGGCCGCCTCTCTGACGTATGTAATCACAGACTTCTTCATATATTTGGATTCTTCTCTCCTCAGCATCATCATCACTTTCGCTAGAAGACTGATTACAACCCTGTTGTATATCATCTTTGTTGTTTTCATATTCTTCTTCGACAGTCCTATTCTCCGGCTCAACATCATCATTATAAGCATGTACATCATCCTCATTCTAACCAGCGTTGTCATCAGCTTCATCATCTACAGATTCTCTAAAACCAAACTGCTGCATCTCTGAGGCCGGACTGTACTCCACATTCAAATCAAAATCAGGCCTACCACTAGATTGTGCCCTCGTGTATGGATCATTGCTCAGACCAGCACTTCCGTCATTAAAACCCAACCCTAAATCCAAACTATGCCCTAAAGCTTTTGCAGAATGTTGAAGGAATGCATTGCCAGCGACAAGAAGGAGTGCCACGTACACCATTCCTACATCAATACAGTTGAAAACTTCTGCCACACGTGCATCATTCTTTATCTTATATTTAGACATACGACCATTGTACTCGACCAGAGAATGAACTTTATAACCCCAATAATCTAAATCAGCTTGTACTATGTTATGAATTTCTAATAGCAAACTATTATAATACAGATTGTCCTCCCACAAGTATAACCACCGAACCTGTCCACCTTTGTATAGTAACTCATCCCAATATCCACCCCAACTCATCCCAGCTGTTTTATAGCTCATCTGCACATTTTTTCAAGAAAATGTTAAAATATTATAAAATTAATTGTGATTAATCTATTCGGCCAATGAATTATTATATTTGGCCTATGAGGTTGTTCTATTCGGTCTAACAATATTGTTCTATTCGGCCTACAGATTTCTAAAAATCAAAATTTAATGTGGAAAATTTTAGATCTTTTATTCGGCATACGTTTCTTGTGTTCGGCCAATAAGACTGTTCTATTCGGCCTACAATTCTTGTTCTATTCGGCCTACTTATACTTTTTTCAAAAAATGACAAAATTTCATTTGTATACATTTCTCTTATTCGGCTGACGTCTCTTCTATTCGGCCAAGAAAGTTAGTCTATTCTGCCTACAAAAGTTGTTCTATTCGGCCTAGTTATTTTTTCAAAATAAGAGATAATAATTTTGCCTATTCGGCCAACGTATCTGATATTCGGCCTACATAGTTGTTCTATTCGGCCTACTTGTTGCTTATTTAAAAATATGAAATAATTTAATGTGGAAATATTTTATACTCCCACTTACTCTATTCGGGAATCTATTATTTCTATTATAAAACGTTGAATACATAATATACACTTCTGAGACATGTAAAAATGATCGAATTAATGCATTCATAGCTTTTAAAATAAGTTTAAAAACATACCTTACTGCTCCCCAATTTCTCACACCTTTAAAGAACTAAAAAAATAGTTGCTCCCCAAATGCCGAACAAACCTCGAACAAAAACTTGAAAAATGAAATGAATATATATTATATATATACCTCATTTTTTGTAGGCATATGAGGGAGCACATGTCTACATAGTACTAGGTATTATACTTTGATATTTTTACAGAAATAGAGAGGAATCAGATTCTTGTACTGTACTTTTGGTACTTCTTGGTCAAAAAAAGTGAGGAATTTGATTCCTCAAACACGTGATCAGTGGGTCCCTATCAAGTGTATTTTGATCAATTCAATTAAAAGTGGCTAGAATAAATTGTATATAACACATGTAGCCACTTAAAATTACTTTTAAGTAATAGTGGCTACTTTTTGCCATTTTCACTTTAGTTAATTAATTAGTTTATTTATATTTCTCTGCACCTAAAAATTCGTTCCTTAATTAATCTTTATTTATGTACCGGAAACACATACTTAAATTATTTTTTTCATTTGAAAAACTTTTCCGATAAGGTTTTGTCGCCATGTATAATAAATTAAGAGAACGGGTGAAAACGAAACGTGTAGAATCTCGATAGAAAAAATGCAAAAATTACCCAATTTTTTAAGGCAAAAGCTCTTGCGCTCCCGGGAACGATCTTGGATGTCCTGTTATATTTGTGTGTTACATCTCCTGTTACACGCATTAGATGAGTGACACGTATGCGAAGAGAAAAATCTCAACATTTCCCCTTAGGTTTGATTGTTAGGGTATATAATAGTTTATCCTATGTGTCAATCATCCAACGGTTTGTAACAGGAGATATAACACCAATATGTAACAGGAGATCCGAACCGCCGGGGACATAGTCCGTGTCCTCATGTGAACACAACACTTCCCCTCCATATTCTATTTAAACCTATGTATTGCTAGAGAGTTTAAATTGTAAAGGGGCACATAAATTGCAAAGGGGCATGGATCTAAATCTGTGTGTCCGGGCGCACAAGAGGCTCATTCATTTTTTAATGCTCAATATCATTATCAACCACGATTTGTAATTATTTTTACCCAAATTAATGTTAAGAGACTATTTTACTCTAGACTTTATTAATGAAAAAATACTATTACTATCACCCACCCATTTCATGTCACCACTGACAATCTGACCGACATTCATAGTCCATCGAGTCGGGTGTCGGTTCCAGTCAATTCTCTACTGATAACCCGATCAACATTCGTCGATTCGGGTGTTGGTTAATGTCGATTCCCCATCAATGTCGGCGGTTATTGATCCCCCACTGATATCCGTCGATTCGAGTGTCGCTCCCCCACCAATAGTCGATTAAGGGTTGGTGGCTATCATTCCAGGTGGGAGGGGGATCAAAATTCTAAATTATTTTATTTTTGGGAGGGCATTTTTGTCCTGAAATTCAAATTTAGTTAAAAATATCACAATTTATTTAGTTGTTGGCAAAGAAAGAAGAAAAGATAATCATAGAATGAAAATTAATAGAAGAGCCACGAAGAGATAATTTTTATTCCAACGTAATATAAACCTGTATTGCACTGCCTCCATCCAACAATAATAGTTATGCATTTTTATTTTGGGTGTCTCACTTCAATAGTTACATTTTCAATTTTGGTAAAAGAGATTCACACAAATTAATTATTTCTCTCTCAATGGCTCACACATCATACTAACACACCTACCCACTTTATATTAAAATATTATTTCTTTCATCTTCGTACACATTATAATATTACACTCCTTAATCCCCGTACAAAAAGTAAACATAACTATTACTCCAAAACTGAGGAGTACATCATAAAAAGTGTCTCACACTCAATATAATAATATTGTATTAATACTACCCCTAAATAGAGATGGCAATTTGGCCAGCCTCGCACCGCCCCGTATTAAAATATTTAAAAAATTTATTATATTTATTATATAATATAATTTATTGATATATTTTAAATAGAGTTAATTACTAATAGATACACATTTTTAACCTAAATTACTATTAGATACATTGAATTTAAATAATTACTCTCACATACAAAATATTAAAGTAAAATACTAAATATAACTTTATACTCCATACACTTTTAAACCAATACCCCTACTCCTCACCCACCCACTGGCCGTTGACTGGCGTTGACCGACATTGATCGATCGTTGACAGGCGTCCGGACAGTCATTGACCGCCGCTGACCGCCGCCGCCTGCTGCCGGAATTTAAAATGTGCAAAAATAAAATTGTGCAGAACAATTGTGCAGAACCAAATTGTGTAGAATCAAATTGTGCAGAACAATTGTGTAAATACATAGGGGTATTTATGGTATCACAATCATAATTGTGTAATTATGAGTAATAGTACTTTGAGTCATGTAGTTTATAGTAATTATACATTATTTTATGTACCTCCTAGTAAGTGACCCTATTAAATATTATACATACATTTTTATTTAATTTAAATAAAAGAAATCATATATGGTAATTATATATAACTATTACAAAATATTTTATTACAATATTATATATATCATTAAATATATAATGTAATAAAAAAATTTAAAAATGAAAATAAAGTTTAATTATTTAATTTAAAATTTAAATTTACTTCATTTTATTTTAATTTAAAATTTTCTATTTGAATGTATTATAATTTATCAAAAAATAATTTTAAAAAAAACGGGGCTAAGCAAGGAATGGGTCCTCAATAGCTGTCCCGGACCGGGGCACGGGGATAGGAGCGCGGGCCCGGACGGGCCACCTAGATACCCGGCCTGCCCTCCCCCATTGCGATCCCTACCCCTAAAGTGTCTCAAACTCACTATAATAATATTATAATACTATCCCTTGGATATTACACCGTCATATTCATACTTTGTTAAAAAATCTCGTTAGAAAATCCATGTGCGAAAGAACACGTGAGGAAAAGAGCACATGATGTATTAAATTTATCTGCTAAAATAAGTTGTCTCATTAAAACCTTCAACTAAAAAATCTCGTGAGAAAAAAACTTAATTAAAGAAAAAAGAGAGTACAACATTAGTCTTCAGGACCTAATTTTTAGAATTGTTTAGAAGTCGTGCTCAACATAAACATAATAATCTAATTTATCTCATTTAAAACCTTCAACTAAGAAAACATCATGGAACTTAGTTAAGGAATAAAAAGTGCAGCATTGGCCTTCACTCTTCAAGATCAAATTTTCAGGGTTGTTTAGAAGTTACTACTCCACCTAAACATAATAAACTAATCTATCTCATTAAAAACCTTCAATTAAGAAAATCTCGTAGGAAAAAAATTAGTTAAGGGAAAAAAGAGTACAACTTAATCTTATAATTTTAATGTGTTGCATTAGTTGTCTCGTTAAAAATCTTGAAACTAAAAAACTCAGTGGAAAAAATACTTAATTAATGAAAAAATAGTATAACCATTGGTCTTCAGGACCTAATCTTTTACTTCCTCCGTCCACTCGAAAGAGGGTATTTTTTCCATTTTGATCGTTCACTCTAAAGAGGGTCATTTCCTTTTTTACACACATGGGACCCACACACACTCACTAATACAACTAAAATATGGGATACACACTCCTACTAATACAACTACCTACTATACATTAAATAATAATAATACTCCTTAATCAACGTGCACAAAAGTAAAAGACTTTCTTTCCGGCGGACGGAGGGAGTAGATTGTTTGAAATTACTACTCTCCCTTGAAATCAACGATATTTTGAAAATATAACTATTGATATTCAAAATTAAAGCTTCGTGAATTTGTGAATTAAGGTGACAATTTTAAAATTAAAATATATTTTAGAGTTGTAGATTTTTTTTTAAAAAAATTTCAATGGTGTAGTTTTTTTATGAAATAAACAAAAATGGAAAGTATGAAAGTATAAAATTTATTGTGAAGCAAAAAAGAGTGCTTTGTGATGGGTGTAATTGAGATGAGTTGAGCTTTGGTCTGTTTGAATTTTATTTGTTAAGAAATAATAGAGCTGGATCCCGAGCTCAAACTCTTCATGAAAAAAAATTAACAAGCTCGAACTCAATTAGAGGTTGTTTGTTAAGGCTCGTCTATATTTACGAACATGTTAACGAGCACGTTTGACATCATATTAATGAACACTTTTTCACAGCACATGCAAATATTTTTATTCGTGAATAATAAAAGAATAAATAGTAACAAAATTTGAAATAATATATATAAATATTTAAATGATCACTTAAATTATTATCATATTAATATAAAATATATTAAGTAATAATAAATTAATAAACTTATTATATTAATCGAGCTCCTAACGAGCTTGTTCATAATACATTAAAAGAGTCTGTTTACGAGCTATCCAAAACTCTGTTCCTTTATAAATCTAGTTTAAAAAGAAACCACATTAGTGTTCATTAACTAATTTAATACATATAATTAGTTACTATTGTTTAATAACAAAATAAATAAAAAGAATATGATACTCATAAATACAAATTGAATTTTATTGATTAGATTAGATTAGATTAGAATGTATAAATATATTCATTTGTATAGGAAACCAACTCGATTATTTATTACAATGACGGCGGTCGCAGTATCAGTACATTATGATTTATATCGGTATTAGTTGACTAATCACACTATTAACTCTACCATCCTCAAATTTTATTTAATGTAATGACGCCACGTGGATCTATTAATTTCCTTCCCTAAACATTTCAAAATACCGAAATCCTGCTCCACGAGCTTCTCAAATTCCAGTCCCAATCCAGACCACGAGCCACCACACGCGCCGACGCCGCACAGAGAATAGAATCTATCGATATGGCTATGGCCAATTCGCTCTGCTACGCTGGCCCGATTCCAATCAAAGTCTCCTCAAAGCAACCCATTGTACGATCATACGGGGTAGGAGAGCGCGTGGGACGAGACTCGCTTCCCTGTTTGAAATTCAAGGCGAGGCCCTCTCCCTCATCCTCTCCGGTTGTGGTGGCTGCTGCCTCGAGCACTGTTGAAGCCGAGCCGCAGTCGGAAGCTGCTGCCCCGGCGAAGGTTTTGCCTTTTCGCATAGGCCACGGATTCGACCTTCACCGGCTCGAACCGGGTTATCCTCTAATCATCGGCGGTATCAGTATTCCTCATGATCGAGGCTGCGAAGCCCATTCCGACGGTAATTGAAGCATATAAATACATATATTTATATCTATTTTAACATTTTCCCCAACTCTCAGAGTTTCATTGCCGTTTCAGTAAGATAGCAATCAGTAATTAGGTTAATAAATAGTTGGAAATTGAAACAAGCTCTGTGGTTTTGGTATACCAAAATACTCATATTTTCATCTCATCTGTGAACTTATTGTTTTGTGAATGAACTCGATGCTGAAGTAGAGAATGTAAACTTAAAAGGAAAAGCTGGTCTCTTTCCAATGAATCCGGATACGGATCCTAACTGGGCTTATTATGTTAGTTAGGGTGATTGAGGAAGATATGGTTGTTATGTGTTGTAGGTGATGTGTTGCTGCACTGTGTGGTTGATGCAATACTGGGGGCATTGGGGCTCCCAGATATCGGCCAAATATTTCCGGATACGGATCCTAAGTGGAAAGGTGCAGCATCTTCTGTTTTCATAAAGGAGGCAGTGAGTGTTCCTTTACCTCTTTCTTTTTATCTTCAAATATACCCTCTCAGTGCCCATGTATGAGTGATTGCGTTTCATCATAATGAGTGATACACAGCTTGATTCGGGATACAGGATTAACAACACTTTAGTTTAAGTAGTCGGGTTGTTCCACATTTTTGTTTTTGTTAGCTGAGGAAGGTAAGATGGGCTTAATGCCATTCAAAGTGAAAACAATCACTCGGGTTGTTTTGGAAGAAGGAGGTTTCGGTGGTAGTTCAGAGCTATTCCCAAAGGCATACGCATGCTATTGTCGATAATCAACCTAGAAATATTTTTAGATTGGATTATTAGCATAATATTTGTGTTGAAATGCCATCATAGATCCCCTTGAAACATGCTCTACGTACCTAGCTGGATGGGCAATGTTCTAGCTGTGTTTGGAAATCGAATTAATTTGCATCATTGTTGGTGGTCCTAACTGTGTCCAAGACCTGGCTCTATGACAAAAGAAAATTTATCTGTATGAGTCTATTACAGCACCAGAACACATCATACAACTATTGCATGATTGTATCCACGTGTTTTGCCTTGGGGTGTTTTTTGGATTAGAAGTTTGATTATTTTGAACTTATAGCCTAAAATTAAATGACATAGGTTACTCTATTCTACTGATATGATACATTTTAGGTTCGGCTAATGCATGAGGCGGGCTACGAGCTTGGAAATCTGGACGCGACGTTGATTCTCCAAAGACCAAAGTTGAGCCCTCACAAGGAGGCTATAAGGGCTAACTTATGCGAGCTACTTGGAGCGGATCCCTCGGTGGTGAATCTAAAGGCTAAAACTCATGAGAAGGTCGATAGTCTCGGGGAGAACCGGAGTATAGCAGCACATACAGTTGTTCTTCTTATGAAGAAGTAATGATAATACATACAAGAACAGGAATCCATTGATTGTACTTGCATTATTATAAGATTTATTAATAAACTGCTCCCAAAAACCTCACTTTGACTAAAGTTGTTGCAGCTGATGAACAAATCAGGGTGATTAAATTGTAGTTTGATGATACTTTGAGCATGAAAATCAACTGTCTGCAATCTTGTAAAAACCTGACTTTGCATTGTGCATTTTTCTTGAAATTGTAATAGCCGATGAATAGGGATGTAATCGAACCGAGCCGAGTCGAACACTACTAGGTTTGAGGATCGTTTGTTAAGAAATTATCGAACTCGAGCCCGAGCTCGAACTCGTTAAGAAAAAAATATCGAACTCGAGCTCGAACTCAAACTATTTGTTAAGACTCGCGAACATGTTCACGAACACATAAAGTAACTTGTTTATGAATATATTTTCATGAACATTTAAATAATTTTGTGTCTGGATATTAAAAGAATGCTTCGTTTATAAACATTTAATGTTATTCATAATATTAAATAAACAAACTAACAAAATATAATAATAAACGGTAAAAAGTATTTAAATATTTAAATAATCATTTAAGTTATTATCATATTTGTGTGGTTTAATATAAAATATTTAATTATTGAATATTAATAAATAAATAATAATATATAATTCTAAAGAATAACTATAAAATTTACGAATGCGTTTGCGAGCCATTAGCGAGCCTATAAACGAATATGTTCACGAGCTTTCGAACCGAACACCCTTAGGATTGAGTTTGATTTGATAAGCTATTCGAACCCAAAATTCAAGTTTGGGTTGACTCGTTAAGGTTAACGAACGAGTTCGAACGAACATTAATCAAACCGAGACTCGAATAGTTCGCGAACGGTTTGGTTTGATTACATCCCTACCGATAAAATGATTAATTTGGAATTTGGGATGTGTGACAAAAAAATATAGATTTATACATTGTTGATTGTTCTTTTTGAGATGGAGTTTAATCAAGTTTAGGGTTAATTGTAATAAAAACCAGCATTTACTTCGATTGTTAATCAGCATTTGATTTAGGCAACAATTTCCCCATTTTTGAAAACAAAAGGGAATTTCTTCAGAGATAATGGGTTTCACTGCGGCGTCGTTCTTTTACAAGTGGGAGCAATGTCGTGGCATAAATTTGCTAACTCAGCACCCAGGCAGGAAAAGGTTGACCACAGTGATATGCAACCTATCTACTTCTTCCATCCTCGTGTCAATTTGTGATTTTGATCAATCTCAATACAAAGTATTCCCTACATTTTATAAATAAATTCATACTTTCTATTTTTATTCATCCCATAAACAGGTCACCCCCCAAAATAAAGATATACACAAATCAATAATCTCACAACACACTTTAATTTTAAAATTGTCATCCATTTATAACTAGCATATTTATGTATTACCTAATAACAATTTTTTCTTTAATCCTGTATCTATAGTAACCGAGAATTTCTCTTTGGGACGGAGGGAGTAGTATTCATTTCCTTTTTTGGGTTGATGTGATACACACAATAATACTATTATACTCAACTCAGTACACATGTGACTCACACTCAACACTAATATAATTACTCACTCCACTTTAAAATATTATACTCCTTACTAGTATTTCTCTAACCTCATTACACTTTAAAATATTATACTCCTTAATCCAAGTGCAAAAAACAAACAGACACTTATTAAGGGGACGAATGGAGTATAAGGCTTTTTTTTTTCAAATTTTAAAGGTTGTGATTAAATTACAACTGAAGTAAAGGTGATGATTTTGTTGCAATTAACCCTAAATTTTAATATTCAAAGACAAAAGGTAACAAATACTCCATCCGTCCCATTTCAGATGACACACTTTCCATTTTGGGTTGTCCCACAAAAGTTTGCACATTCCTAAAAAAGTAAAAAATCAAACACAATCACCCTTCCCCATACACTTTATTTAAAAAAAACACCTTTACCTAACACATCTAACATACTTTATTATTTATTTATTACCAAAAATATCATAATACCACTAAAAGTTATCACTTTTCTTAATATACGTACATAAAGTAGTGTGCAAACATTTGTGGGATTGAGAGAGTAATATTTTTAATAAAAAGTGAATTTGATTAATAAAAACCACTCACTTGAATTATCTCATAAATAGATGAAAACTCCTTCCATCTCAAAGAAGTTCTGTCTATATAGAAGAACTTGATCTCTGTTTTATGAATGTTCGTGCTTTTAATCCCTATACAATAACTTCGACACGTAAGATTATGTATTTCTTTGATTCATCAATGGGTGAGATTTACATGTAATTAAATCAACAAACTCGGTGAGTTGAGAAATAGTGCTATCTCTATGGTGTGTTGTTGATTGTAGAAGGAATCCGTGTCTGACATAGGTTGTTGATGTCTTTTTGAGCTGTCCTATAAAAGTTGATATATTTTCCTTTTAGGTACCCACACATAACAATTAATATATTCATATGAGGCCCACACACATCATTTATACAACTACCCACTATACATTAAAATGTAGTATTATATTTTTCAATCTACTATTTATTAAATTATTATATTTCATTGTAATATACTTGTAAAAAAATTACAACTTTAACATAACATTTTTAACCAGGACTGACAAAATAAATAATAAAATAAAACAAGATTTGCTTTAATCCTTAAATTGAATCATATTGTTAGGGATGACACTGTTGAGCTATAGTGTGTTGAGCTATAGTGTGTGACTTGATTCAACATGATAGACAAAGTGTCTTGTGAGACGTTACTTACGTGAGATAATTTATGAGACGTATTAAAGTATGTCTATTATTTAGATAAAATATGTTTATGATTGTTAAAGTATATTTTCTAAAGTATGCTGGATTATGCACTAAAGTATGATATTAATGTATTATAATATGATAATTTATTATTAACATACAATAACTACAAATAAGTATATTTTATTTATACAATAAGCATACTTCAGTGATATATCGATAAGTCTCACATACATCTCATAAATAATTTGTCTCACAAGAGAAGGTCTCAACATGATAATAGAACAATTGAGTTAATTAAAAATTAAATAAAATTAAGTTTTTGGAGATATGTATATAATAAAATTGTAAGGGTAAATTACTAAAATCGCCCTCGAGGTTTATCCAAACTACCAAATAAATCATTTGGTTTGAAAAATTATCAATTATGCCATTTGACTTGTTTTTTATTTAAACATTGATAAAAATATTTTTTTTAAATAAAAAGGGAATGAAATGACATTAATACCCATGAATTTAATATTGTATTTTTAAATTTCACTTTTTTTTAAATTTTTTTAAATGTAGAAAATTTGGATTAGAGAGTTTTTTTTAATTTCTGTTTAAAAAAAATCTTTCTAATCCCTACGTATTGAAATTTAAAAAAAAATAGTGAAATTTAAAAATATAATGTTAAATATATGGGTATTGATGTCATTTTTATATTAAAAAAATCCCTCTAACCCTAATTTTCTACTTTTATAAAAAAAATTAAAAACAGTGAAATTAAAAAATATATTGTTAAATATATGGGTCTTTATGTCATTTTCACCCTTCTTTATTTTTTAAAAAATATATTTTTATTAATATTCAAATAAAAAAACAAGGTATAGGGTGTAATTAAAATTTTTCAAACTATAGAATTTATTTAGCATTTTGGACAAATCTCAGGGCATTCTAGTAATTTATCCAAATTATAATATAAAAAATTTAAAAGAATTCTGCAATCAATGAAATCAATGAAAAGTGTGTATTTAACTGCATTCATTTAAATTTAAAAAAAAGTATGTATTTAACAACATTCATTTAAATATTGCGTTTGACTTAGCCTTGATTAACTAATCACTTATCTGCATAAAGGCTATAGTTTTTATATATATATTTCAATCATTCATTCTTGAAGATAGTTACTCTTTCCTCATATATTCGTTCAACATGTCAGCCAAAAAAAAAAAAATCATTAACCTAACACTTTAAAATGTGCACATTAATTTTAAAAAGGTCATCTTTTTTTTTTACATATAATATACTTTATACTTTATTTATTATCTAAAAATATCATATTAACGTTAAAAGTCAATAAAATTAATAAAAAATTAACTTTCTCTTAATACCTATAACACAATAAAGGTGAACAATATTTAATTTGAATACCCGTGATACAATAAAGATGAATAATATTTCGAAACCGAGCAAGGCTGACCCTGAGATTTTGGGGATCCTAGGCAAAATTAACAAAGGGAGCCTACTTAAAAAATAATATTAATAAATATTTTGTAATTTTTTAGTATAATATAATTAATAAAAATGTTAAAAAAATTTAATTTTAGAAAACTTGAGATACTTTTTAATATATTTCACCATATATATATATATATATATATATATATATATATATATATATATATATATATATATATATATATATATATATATATATATATATATATATATATATATATATATATATATATATATATATATATATATATATATATCTAGTTTTAATATATTATCTAAAACTCTAAAATCGTGTATTATTATATGATCTTTATTCAATAAACATTTTGTGTTTTTCAAATTCATTATCCTTTTAGTTGTTTCGCAAATCTTCCTCCAAATTATTTTCATATTCATCCAATCTAAAACTTATTTAAATGACAAGAAGAATAAATAAAAAAAATCATTAAAAAGAATTAGGAGGCAGATGAAATAAGCATATTAGAATAAGAGTTAAGAGGTAGATCGGTTAGGAGGCCTATGGAATAAGCACATTAGAATTAGAATTAAGAGATAGATTAGTGAGAAATGTATTATGATCAAAATATAAAAAAAGAATTATAAAAGAAAGAAATCATAACAAAAAAAATTAGAAAAGAAAGTGATCATAAAAAACAATTAATAAAAAAAGAAAAAGAGATCAAATGATCAAAGTTTAAACAAGAAAGATTACTACTATCAAATATAGAAATCTACTTGAGAGATTAAAGATCAATTAGAATTGAATAAAAAAATAATTAAAAAACAAAAGAGATCACATTATCAAAGTTTAATTAAATAAGAGATAGATTAGTGAGAGATTACTATCATCAAAATATAATACGAAAAAGATTAAAAAAAAGAAGATATCACAACAAAAGAAAAAAAAAATTACAATAGACTGTATTACACGAGGGGTGAGAGATTTTGTTTTAATGGTGACCACAATTGTTCATTTTATTATCATATCTATATCTATAGGCACTTTTAAGCGGTGGGAAGAAAGTCGACTTTGATCAATATTGTGACAATAGGAGACTCTTCAATGTATCATGAGCCATTAATCCCCTATATTTGCATATAATTAATAAAATAGCTAGACTAATCTACTTTACTGCATTTTAACCTAATCTGTATTCTTTAGAAAGAAAAGCGGTTTCAAAGTATACTGCAGGGCATAATCAACTATTCCAACGTGATGACACTCTAATTATATTCTAATCTCATGTGCTTTAATTACATAAAATAAAATACTTTCAATTCCCTTCAATTATTTTGTCATATAAATATATGTTGAAGAACATTTATGTATAAATTTTTTTTCTTAATTAGATATAATTTTTTATTAAATAATATATATTTTTAAATTATATCATAAACTGTTAATAAAAAATAATTTATTAAATGATTATCACTTTTTATTAAGTTCATCCCAAATGTTATAATTTCTTATCTATCTCACATAAGTGAATTTCGTGACTCGATTTCACGTTAGTGTTAATGGAACAATTGCACCAAACTTGTAAATGATTTGTCCGTCCCATAAAATTCGTCTTCATTGCGTGAGACAATATCACTCAAGACTTAATCTTCTTTTAAAATAAATTACATTAGGTAATATACTTTGTACATGACAAAAACTTTGTGATACTATCTTCCGGAATGAGTTTCTTGAGATATATAAGAATTAATAATATATATATATATATATATATATTTTAATTAAAAAATAATACTCAATCAATAAATAAATATTCGTACCATTAAACTATTTCATAAATAATTTATAAAATAAATAAAAAATATTACAAAAGTGATAACGCATGATAACTAATAAAAAATAAAATAGTCTAATTATAATCGATCCCATGTATATGGGACTTGCTCTTACTTTAGGTGTCTACCGCGGTTTCCCGGTTAATCTCTCCTCAAAGTTATTAAAGTCAAATTCATGAATCGAAATAAATTATCAATAAGACTAACCAAAAAAAAAAAAAAAAAAGGTGTCGTCGTGAAATTCAAGAAATTAGGCTTATGTTTGTGAAGATTAATGGCTGATCGGATTGATGGGTCAAATTTGATTTTCTTAACTTATAATTAATTTATTGTAATATAACTTAATGTTTGATCATATATATTAAAGTCAAAAATACTGCAGCCATCACCATCTATGACCGAAATCCTACACAATTCAAACATTGGGACCATTAGGAATTTCTTTGAATATTTAATTATACTTGTATCGGAGTATACTTGAAGAACTAAAGTGGTCAAATAAAAATTAAACTATCAAGATAAAACATTACAAGTAAAAAAAGTGAAATTTTAATTATACTCTATTAATTATTTAAACTTTAAAAATTAAATAATAGTACATGAATCATATATATACTTTTTTATAAAATTGGCATGCCCTGAACATACTGTGTGTTTAAATGCGATGCGATCCAAAAGTTATATATTTTAGTATTGAATGTCATATTTTATTATAAAAATTTATCTTTAAATTTTCAAAAAGAAAAAGTAATACCCTTATTAATTAAAATAATACACTCGTACACTCCACCACATCCACGATAATTGTGTGTTTAAAACTGTGTATTACTTCTAAGCCGCCTGTTAAAACACACATTCAAAATGTGTTCTTCAAGAATGAATTAATTCGTAATTTTTTAAAAAAAAAAATTAATTAATTAATTCTTTAGACATATTGGAGTTATTTATTTATTTTACTCCTTAATCTCTTTTTCTTTTGGATATACATTATGTAGTATAGAACACTTGAGACCTTTTACATTTTTTTATTAATTACTTCTAATGTTATATTTTTTTATATTGAAAACGTTATTACTTTTTATTTATTTATTCACCAAATACTCCATCCGTCCGCTTTTAAGGGTATCATTTTTCCATTTTGAGCGTTCGCCCCCAAGAATCTCATTTCCTTTTTTATCAACACACACTCACTAATACAATTAAGAAATGGACCCACACCTCCACTAATACAACTACCCACTACACATTAAATAACAATACTCCTTCCGTCCCATCTTTATGGTTACGTTTACTTTTTGCATGTGGATTAATGAATATAGTATTTTAATGTGTATTGATGTGAGATAAATAATATTTTAATCTAAAGTGAGTAGGTATATTAGTGTGATGTGTAGGCCCATGGAGAGAGAAGTAATTAATTTGTGTGAGTTCCATATGCTAAAAAGGGAAATGTAACCATTAGGATGAGACGCCCAAAAAGGAAATATATAACCATTAGGATGAGATGAAGGGAGTACTCCTTAATCTCCGTGCCCAAAAGCAAATGACACTCTTGAATCCGGACAGAGGTAGTAGTTTGTTAGAGTTGATAAGTAAAACTAGATCCTTGGGGTTATCCTGCACTTGGAAGAAGAAGTAGAAAAAGGAATAAATATAGTGAAAATTGGATTGTTCGTCGCCGTAGTAAATAGGCGAGAAAATCGAATTTCTTTCTTCGAAAGAAATAAATTTATTATGAATCTCCTTTTAATTTGGAAATTCCAATCAAATTAGGTATATTGTGTTTTCTGGCTTATGCTTTTTGGCAGCTATCTGACATTGGGTCTATTGGGATCTAGAAATATTTTCTGATGAACGTACAGGAAAACCTTCTTACACATCACATCCTACTCTTTCACACGCACTACTTCCTACATTTACACATTAATTTAATATTTATGATACTTAAATTTTCAAAACAAATATAAATTAATACTATTATTTTTTAAATTTACATGAGAAAATCTCGTATGGAAAACATGAATTTGGGATACAATATGTATAAGTTCTAGGCCACTGTTACGTAGCAAACTGCAAACCTACTTACTAACCAAAAGGGGCATACGAATCGGGTGGTTCTAGATTTACGTGTCGGGTCAAATTCACACGAACATACGAAACTTCCAACTACTCTTCCTCTTCGAACTTTCTCACAACATATTTCATATCCACTCCTACTCTACAACAACTGTATATATACATCCTTCAACAACCTACGTTATTACTCATCCACACACACACAACCTTCTATCATTTCACCTATTCTTTCATTCTTTAATTTATTCATTCATTTACATTCTTTCATTTAATTTTATTCTCATCACAATTATTTACATTTTGGCCTCAAATTTCAAGAAACACAATATTAATTAATGGATGTTACGGTCAGAAATGAAGACCAACTCTTGTCTAAAATAGCAACCAACGATGGACATGGAGAAAACTCTGCTTACTTTGATGGCTGGAAGGCCTACGATTCTAATCCTTACCATCCCACCAGAAATCCACGTGGCGTTATCCAAATGGGTCTCGCTGAAAACCAGGTATACACTAGTCAAAAACAAATACTCCTCAATTAGTATTTATTTATTTAAAACAACATGTAATACATACTCCATATTCTGTCAAATTAATTAATCTTATTTATTTGTGCAGCTTTGCTTCGATTTAGTGGAAGAATGGGTGAGAATAAACGAGAAAGCCTCCATTTGTACACCACAAGGAGCTGATGAATTCAGAGATATTGCCATTTTTCTGGATTATCATGGCTTACCACAATTCAGAAATGTAATATTTTATTACAAATAATTATTTTAAAAAAAAAAAGAATCTAAACATATAATTGGAAATAATTTCAGGCTGTGGCAAGATTCATGGAGAAAGTGAGGGGGAACCGGGTCCGGTTCGACCCGGACCGCATAGTAATGAGCGGTGGCGCAACCGGAGCCAACGAAACAATGGCTTTCTGCTTGGCGGATCCGGGCGATGCATTCTTAGTCCCAGCACCATATTATCCAGGGTTAGTATTCTCAAGAATCTCAACCACTTCATTGTTTATTGATTTATTTTAGTCAAATTATTAATGATAATTATATATTGATTAATAAAATGTTTTATTATATGTTACTCCAGTGATAATATAGCCACATAACATGTAGGACCAATCCACTATTGGTGTATTAAATTTTGTTACCCATGATAGTGACATCTTTGAAAACACACATAATGGTCTAGTAAATACGATTTCCTAAAAATTGCTTTTAATTTAAAGGAACCATGTTAAATGAGTACATTTAATATTTAATCAAATCATCACTCTAACAACGATTTCGATCACTATGCAGGAACGATCGAGATCTAACATGGAGAACCGGAGTGAAACTCGTCCCGGTTCTTTGCGACAGTTCGAATGAGTTCAAGATAACTCGGACTGCCCTGGAATCTGCATTCAAGAAAGCAGCAGAACAGAACATCAAAGTGAAGGGCTTACTTCTCAACAATCCATCAAATCCACTAGGCACAGTTTTGGACAGAGAAACCTTAAAACAGTGCCTAAGTTTCATCACCAGCAAGAACATTCACTTAATCTGCGACGAGATCTACTCCGCCACTGTCTTCGGCCACCCTGGATTCACCAGCATTACCGAGATCATCCAGGACGAGCCCACCTGCAACCTCGACCTCATCCACATTGTCTACAGCCTGTCAAAGGACCTCGGATTCCCTGGATTCCGAGTGGGCGTCGTGTACTCATACAACGACGTGGTAGTCAACTGTGCCAGGAAGATGTCGAGCTTTGGGCTCGTCTCCACACAAACGCAGCATCTGATAGCGTCCATGCTATCAGATGATGCGTTTGTGGACAGATTCTTGTCAGAGAGCTCGAGAAGATTGAGGAAGAGACAGAATATGCTGACAAGAGGGCTAGAGCAGGTGGGAATAGGGAGTTTGAAGAGCAATGCAGGGCTCTACAGCTGGATAGACATGAGGAAGCTGCTGAGAGAGGCGAGCTTCGAAGGAGAAACAGAGCTGTGGCGTTTGATCATTAATGAAGTGAAGCTGAATGTGTCGCCCGGGGGTTCGTTCCACTGCTCGGAGCCAGGGTGGTTTAGGGTATGCTTCGCGAACATGGACGACGAGACGATGAAGGTGGCGTTGAGCCAGATACATAAGTTTGTGGCGCAGAAGAAGGGGGTTGATGCAGGGGGAAGGAAGCAGTGTAGTAGGAGGGAGCTGGAGATTAGCTTGTCATTTCGTCGTAGGTTGGATGAGTTGGTGATGATGTCTCCTCATTCTCCCATGGCTTCACCTCTGGTTAGAGCTAGAACTTGAATGAATACTTACACAATATATGGTTTGATTGTTTGTGATTAATAAGATGAAGGAGGTTAACTTGTGAGCTAGCTAAGTTTATGTTTTTGTATTTAGACTAACATCATAACTGTGAGATGGGAATGAAATCTTGCAACATGATGTGAATAAACACTGTAATCAATAATATTTTCTGAATTTATACAAATTGAATATGTATCTAACTTATTTGTTGCACCTTATTATGTTCATATTGTAAGGTCATTTATTTCCATGGGTATATACTAATTTGTGTGATATTAATTGATGTAATCTCCAAGTTGTTTATAAATACTTTGAGGTTTTTTTTTTTTGTGAGTCATGCAACGTATTATTCTTATGAGAGAGGACAAAATTATATATTAAAAAATATATATAATTCTAATACACAATGATTGAATTTTCTTCTCCCTTCAATCATATAATGGAGTAGGAGATGATGATATTGAGAACCAATTTCTATGTCATTTTATATATCATTATGATGACACAAAAGAGAGAGAGAAATAAAAATCTAACCCCCTTGTTGATGGTCGTTTTTAATGGGTTAGATTAAGATTAATTAAGTTGGGAGTAGCGATTAATCAAACACTAAAACAGACTCATCAAACATAAAGAGAAATGGGAGAAGATGGGCCAAGCAAACACACTCGAATTTTATTGTATTCTCAGAAACTACTCTTACAATAACTCTTTCTCTCTCTTTACGTATAAAGAGGACTAAACTAACACGAAAATGAGTAACCTGCCTTTTCCAACAAGGAAGAGGCCTTTTATATGTTCTTCTTACAACAATCCTAATTGTCGTCCAATGAGCGCTCACCTTCTTGCCTAAGGAACAGCCATTTGGGTAGTGGAGGCTCATAAAGCTGCTACGGTGTAGTTGTTGCAAGTGCTGGCAGGTGTCTTTTGTCCTGTGAGAGTATCTCATTGGTTGAGAGAGAGCACGTCCAATGAGTATTGTCCTATACTGAGAGTGATGTGCAGGGTAACTTGCTTGGACTGTTAATCTTGTCTCTTTATCCTCCTCGTGTTATGGGTTGGGTTGTCACCTTCTGGTATTCCGAGGGCCAGTCTGGACATGGCAGGATGCCAAACGCCTTACCAAACTGGGCCTGACAGATGAGGCTTTATCTTTCTGATCCCATAAATGCCTTCCGATACTATCAGGCCGAAGGGGGTCTCAGTCTGGTTCCTAAGATAGCTCCTCGGCCTGATATTGTGCTTTCGGTTCGGATCTCCTGTTATATTTTGATGTTACATCTCCTGTTACAAATCGTTGGATGATTGGCACGTAGGATAAACTATTCTATACCCTAACAATCAACCATGAGGGGAAAGATTGAGATTTTCCTCACCACATACATGTTACTCATCTAACGCGTGTAACATGAGATGTAATCCAAGATCCATTACGGGTACTTATGGGGGCCTATTCTTCTAGAGGGTCTTTTAGTCCTTTTAACCGTGGGCTCTGTTGTGATTGGACTTCTTGGTAATAGGGCTTTTTGCCTATCAATATATAATACCCAAAAGACCCCTCTTCCATGTTTCACTAATTGAGGAACATGTTCCATATTTGTGTTAAGGAACACATTTGGCAGACTAAACAAAAATAAACAAATAAATAAATCATGCAATTAACCAAGTATATATAAAAAAACACCTAATTAAAGACAATGTTTTACAAGTCTCAGTTTGTTTTTCCATCGTCGCGCGTTATCCCAAGTTCCAAAGAATTTTATTTATTTTTTTGGATAATTACATTTTTTTATATAATAAATAAATTATAAAATATGAGGTGATTTTGGAGTGCACCCCAATGCACTTAGGGTTTATAGATTTAAATAGGGAGTAGTCGTAGTTATTTTTTAATTTATTATTATTATTTTATTTTACTATTTTATAGTAGAAATGAAATTAAAAACCAATCTAATAGTTAAGATCGTCCGGATGCACCGGTTCAACAGGTGCACCCTAACTCTAAAATATGTCATGTGTTTAAGTGTGGGTAACAGTTTTAAACTAAAATTTATTTTCATATTATTGAATTAGAGTGATAATTATTTTATTTTTTAAGATGAGAAGGATTTATGAGAAAATTAAGAAAAGTGTGAATAGTTGTTTGGAATTGAGAGATGAGGTACCAGATTACTAATTTTAGTTGCGTGTGTTGGGCCAATAGAATTCTACATGCGAGTGTTGGGCTGTTTGGTTGGTTGTCGGTCCAACTGATGGCCTTTACACATCTGTTTATGGGCCAACTTATTTTTCTTGATCTTTCTTTGCCCAACTTTTTTCTTACTCTAATTAAAGTTCTAATCTGATTCACTCATTTCTCTCTAATTAGAGTATCAGCCGAGGAGTATTCGACCTTGGGTAGTGATGACGGATGAAACGTGGCTTGGTGGATAGGGAGATGGGAGGCTACATTTTCTTTTTCTGCTTATTACATTGTTATTTTTTTTTTAAATTGATACCAGTTTGTTTTATAATTTCATCATGTCTGAATCTAATTTTGCATAAATTGCTTAGCAACAGGCTTTGTATTAGGTCTAGGTTTTATGATGGTGGTGTTGTCTATTTTGTGTTTGAACTTTTGTCTCCCTTTTGAGTTATTGTCTCTAATTAGAGTGTCAACCACCAATGCACCCAATGGTTAAAGCCACATGTGCACATAGAGCCACGACTCGACACATAGACTGACCTGACTAGATCTTGTGAGCTGGATTGAATTGACGAACCAAACTTGGACTGAACCTGCCAGTCTAGTCGAGATAGACAAGTTTGAACCGGTCCATCCCACGTGCTGCCTTGTCTCACCAATTGAACCCTTTTTTGAGTCATAATGAATGCGACTATGTGTGAGCGTGAGTACTGCTAGTTGATTGATTGGTTTTACATTTGAATTAATTCTATAATATGTGCTGGCAATTTTAAGGAGCTCGACTTTTCAATGATTTTCCCATGTGTGACAAGTTCCCACATTTCCTCCTCTTTATTTTTTTTTATTTTCCTTGTATTTATAATTACATCTTTACGTAATAATTACTCATTCATTCAAAATAGAATTTGAGCAAATTTATAAACTAAATTCATCTATTCGGAACTTAGTTTTCGAATATGCAACTCGTTTTCCTATTAAAAAAAAAAACAAAAACAAGAATAGATTAAAGTTGGGCTTGATCCACCTCTTTCATTGACTAATTCCAAAACTTATACATAAAAAAAAAACTTAAAATACGTAATATTTTATGAAAGTATAGTTTAAAAAACGAAGGACGTCCTTTAATTGGTGTCCTAAATATATTAATTTTTCCGCAATATTAATCAATTGAAATGATATCGAACTAGTGGATGAACAGATCAGATAAACTAGATCAACTTGCTAATACTTTTAAAAAATTTCATCATATTTAAAAAGAAATATAGGAATATTCTAGCTAAACATTGTTATTTCTCTCTAAACTAGATATAAATATACATCAATTGGTCAAAGAACAAGTACCAAACTTGCTGATTAAGTTCAACTATACTCCCTCCGTCCCGCACATATTACACCGTTTACTATAACTTTTGTGAAAGCTTTATGCAGTTAAACGGTGCAGTTTGACTGAGACGGAGGGAGTACTTATCAATATCAAGGATCTCGAGCACGAGTTTTGTCAATCAATCAATAATTTTTTATTTAAAAAAAAATAGAATTTGGTCAGCTAATTACCTTTAATTACTATACATATATATATGTTAATGCTAATTATGCTATACACACAAAAATAATTTTATGGAACGATTAGCAAGTTTTTTGAGTGGGACCATTACACTTGATACACTTTTCACCTTTTTATTAGTTTTCGCATTATTATAATACATGTTATCGCTTCTAAACTTGTCTTACAAAACTCATGAAATCTCACCCAATGTTTAATTTTGTTCAAGTTTATGCCTAATTTTTTAGATTATAAGCCTTCTGCATAGCAAACTATTATCATTTGATAGTATAAATTATTACACTTCAATTCTTCAACACTTAAAGAGAATTTAAAATATTATTTAAATGAATTGTAATTTATCATAAAAAAATGATATCTCTTAAATTTTAGTGCATAGAGTTTATTCAATAATATAATGTGTACTCCCTAGCTTTGTCCCGTCAAAGTGTTTATTTTTTTTTATTTTGGGCGTCCATCCAAAAAATCTTCTTTCATTTTTTTAAATATACGAGACTCATGCACATCCACTAATATAATTAAATTATGGGACACACACATCTACTAATACAATTACTGATCACTACACATTAAATAATAATAATTCTTAATCCATATGCAAAAAATAAAAACAATCATTTGCATAGAAGTATATATTTCTTAATGAATTATACGGAGTACTTTTTATATTCGATTGTTTATTAAGAAACTAACAAATGGATTTTTTTAAAAAAAAGAAAATACAAAGCTGATAAACTTGTACTTACCACGAATACATATTATTATACTCATAACAAGATAAAATATTTTTATCTTTATGCACGTAACCATATTTATAGGATGGAGGGAGTAATTCTAATAGTAAAAATAAACATAAACCACTTGATCGGGTATGCATTTAATATGGTGAAAAGAACACTTTGCCAAGAAATATGAGTATATATACTCTTTAATTTCTACATACATGATCCCTTTGAAGGTAAAGACTTGCGTGTAATAATTTATGAAATGATTTTCGTGAAACGAATAAAAAAATGATAAATTTTATTATGAAAAGTGATATCCAATTAATATAAAATGATAATAGTATTGTGAACTATTTCACAAAAGATTTATAGTATAAATAAAAAGTGGTGAAGTAATATTTTAAAATAAAAGCAAATAGAGTTAATTGCGCCAAAAACCATAATCTTTTCGCGAATTTCAAATTAGTCCAAGCTTTTCAATATTTACAAATAAGTACTCGACCTTTCATCCATTTTTCAAATCAAGCCACCGGACAGTTAAAGATCTGCCCGGATGCTGACCTGTCATATTTTTCCTGGTCTTCTCTCCCGATCTAAAATAAAATTAAAAAAGGAAACGACTCTATCTTCCGACTCCCCGCCCTTCCACGTCATCATCTTCTTCGACTCTTAGAAGGTCCATTGCAATCCCCAAATCTTTCTCCCCACACTGAAAAACGAATTCCCTCTCATCTCCACCTCTTTTCTCTCCAACAGCCCTAATAAGAACTCCTCTACTTTCTTCTTCGAGGTTGAATTGGAAGAATCACGAGCTTCCTTTGAACTCGTCGGAGTTAACTCCCTCCCCCATATTCTCCTAATTCCTCCCTCAGCCACAAACCCTAAAATAGATTCCGTCAAATAGGAACTCACAGATTTCGCCCTGAAAGAAGCTCTCCGTGGGTCTGATCAATCGCCCCCCTCTCCAAAGCACAGATCTAGAGAGAGAAAGATAAAACATGAGCTTTTTCAGTTTTGCATGATTGGGTTCGAAAGGGTCAAGGTAGGACAACATTCTGTAGCCGCAGGTGAGATCGGTGGGCATGTAAGTGCCGGTGAAGAGGTCCTTCTTCTTGACCTTCTTGGTGTCGAAGAGGGTGGGAAAGCTCTTGCCGTCGAGCAAAATGACGACGAGATGATAGACCATGTGGCATGTTGGTTCTGAAGACAGTAGACTTGTATTTCTGGATTCTTGATTTGAAGAACTCATCTCTGCCTTGGTAGTAGAAGTAATTGTGCATGTCCTTCCACGACCCGATTAGAAGGAGCCTGTACTCAACCAAGATCTTTCGGCTTGGTAGCTTAATTGGCAGGTTCCGCCGCTGGTGTTTGCAGAACCAGTTGCTTTTCCAATATATTCGCGGTGACGGCGGTGTAGGGCAGCTTGGTGGATGAAGTTTGGGAAGAGAATAGATTGGATCCAAAAACCACGTTGTTTCTTTCATCACATTATTTTATTGTTTTAATTTTATACAGTTGAAGTTTATTATTATTATTTTATACAGTTGGAAGGGTCATATAGAAAAAAATGGACAGGTCAGAATCTGGGCAGACCTTTAACTGTCTGGTGATTTGATTAAATGGATGAAAGGTCGAGTATTTATTTGTAAATATTGAAAAGTTTGGACTAATTAAAATTCGAAAAATGTTAGTGCTTTTGGCGCAGTTAACCCAAGTAAATATATCTCTAATATAAAGTGATACTCCACTAGCTAGTTACAAAATTGTAAAATACTCCTAGTTTTATTACAGCTAGCTAGTTACCAAATAATAATAATAATAATTAAAGATAAAAGAAAAGAAAAGAAAATTAACAACAATGTCCATTGGAGCTCATGAGACATGAACATATAATTGAGTGAAATCTCTATTTCTCATCACATACGTCATCACATGATGTCACGATCCGCATAAATAATGCAATATATAAACTATATTGATGTTGACTTAATATTTATCTTTTTAGCTCAAAGTATAGTATGCATGCATGCCAACTAATATTCTTTAAGAAACTATATTAATTAATTGTGGATTTTCATTGGTTAATTATATTTTAAATTAGTCTAGTTGAATTTTTATCAACGACACCAACAGACATTTTTACTTGTGTTCTGTTTTTTTAATGAGGGAGATGATGTTATGTAAGAGGTGCTACAGTGCGATTTAGTATTATAATTTTCAACTCTTATCGCATGTAGAAGTATCAAATTATTGGTGCAAAAGATCATTCATATCGTTATCATTAATTGAATTTTTTGTACGTCAAAAATTTCATTAATGAAGAATGCTTACTGATGTCATGTTAAAAATATTCCAATATACCTAATTTACGAAGATACTTTCATGCAACTGGAGGTAAATGTTGATCATTTCGAAACGTATTACTCTTTAAAATGACGAATTCTCTTTAAAATGCTTGAGTTTTATTATTTTTCAGAATACTCCCTCCGTCTCTTCCTAATAATTACATATTTCCATTTTGGGCATCTCATTCTAATGGTTACATTTCCATTTTTAGCATATGAGACCTACACAAATTAATTATTTCTCTCTTCATGAACACACACATCCCACTAATACACCTACCCATTTTACATTAAATTATTATTTCTCTCACCTCAATACACATTAAAATACTATATTCATTAATCCTCGTGCAAAAAGCAAACGTAACCATAAGGACGGGACAGAGGGAGTATATAACAAGCTCCCTCCATCCCATAAACAAATTCACTCTTACTATTTTTATCCATCTCAAAAACAAGTTCACACCTCCAAATAAGGAAAGACATACAAACCAACAATCCCACATCATACTTTAATTTCAATATTGACACCCCTTTACAAATCACATAACTTACTTTATAATTTATTTATTACCTAAAAATATTAAATTACCCCTAAAAACAAATTAAAAAACATTTTTTTTAAAAATTCCGTATCTAGAGTAATTGTGATGTTCTCTTTGAGACGAAGGGAGTAGTATCAATGTATCATGTATTATAAGAGTGTGTCGAATAGCTATATATGCGACACTTATGAGTTATGATAGAGAATCAAATTCAATCATTACATTTAAGGCTTATACTTTTGTTTTGTTCCTCTTACGTGTTACCCATAACACAGATAATGACATAACACAGAAAATCCGAATCCAGAAATAAAAGAAATTTATACATAAGTTTGTGTATCCAAATTGGGGGCATCTCCAAATTAGGCCGAATTGATGTTTATAATAATACAATAGTGAAAATTATGAAAGAAAAGAGGGATCAAGAAATAACACAAGAATTAGGGTCCTCCTCAGAGCTGTATACACGGTAGCAATGGGTGTATTGAGGGTAGTGTTGCTTGTAAAGCTTCACAAGCTCTTCTATCTGTTCACTATCTTTCTTCTTCTCATCACCTCCACCTCCTTCCTTCTTCTCCCCTTCCTTTTTATCCCCCTCCTTCTTCTCTCCCTCCTTTTTTTCGGGCTCTTTCGCCGGCCCGACTGTCAGCAACTCTGTGTGCCAGTTCTTCAGTTTCCCAACTACTTGCACTGGATCAACACTTCCTATTACTGTTAATTTCTTCTCATTCATGTCCATGGCAAGAGATTCTATCCCTGAGTGTCACAGTTTGAATTATCACACCTTAGCAAACAGAGTATATATATACCAATCTTGAAATTAGAGGGAGGGGGGATTAAGGCAAAGTTCTGAAAATGAAAATTTCGTAGCTTGAAAATGAGACTGGCATAAAAAGTTGTACTCTAAAATGGAGTATCATATTTTTCAGTGTCCGACAACAAAGATATTGGATAAGAAGACAATGCGTTTAAGAAAAGTTACTTTTTATTTTTTGTGCATGAGCAAGGTACAATAAGTGTTCTTTGGTTGGTTCAAAGAGAAAATGTTAATAATTTTGTAGACTTTTGGTGAATAAATTGTAAAGAGTAGATGACATTATTGTAATATTGTGATATTATAAGAAAATGTTAATATTATTAAGTGTTACATTTTAACAAAGGTGCGTACATGATTGAATGAGAGAAGTGAAAATTGTGCAAAACACAAGGTATAATTTTAGTTCTCCATTATTTAATTTTAATATGAATAATACCTTCAAGGGAAGAAACTGCTTTCATGGCCTTCTGTTTTGCTTTTTCATCATGAACTCCCACCTTCAACACCAGTTTCTGCAGAGAAAGTCCCCAAGAAATTAGTCACAAAAATATTCACACTTAAAAGGTTTGAATTTAGAAGATGTTAGAGAAAGAAGAGAATCATTAAATGCAAAAATGATCATAAGAATTTTATTAGTAATCTTTTCAAGAATATACATGTGATAGTAACTAAAAACAGAGTAAAGCAAAGAAAGGGATTGGAGGTTTCACCTTAGACATTGATCACAATTCTTGAATTGAGGTTGAAATATGATTAAAAAAAGCAAGGAAAATTACTTAGAAATGAAGGTTGATGTGGTTGAAGAACAACAAATGGAATAAATATATAGAGTAGGTAGTTTGGAGAGAGAGAGAGTGTTTTTAGAAAGAGAAGGTGAAAGGGAAATATTTTGCTAGGCAAGGATGAGAGAGAGAGGGGGGAGAAGTAGTCATCAGTGAAGCACAAGTCAAATTTGAATTTGGGAGATTGGAGAAAATTATACAACACGGGATAGCTCTAGGCTCAACAATAACTCTCTCCTTATCCGAATACCAATTATATTATGAACCCTTCACTTTTAAAGAAATTTTATTTTTTAACTTATTTTTTTATATACTCCATATTTAATATTTTTAAATAATAAATAAATTAAAAAGTAATTTATATGTATTAGATGAGTTTGAGATGTCAATTTTGAAATTAAAATATATTTTGAGATTATTTGTTATTGAAAACTTTTATTTATTTATGAAAATAATAGTATGGGAGAAATAAATAAGATAAGTACGAATGAGTTTAATGCGATGAAGTGTGCATATATTACTATGAATAAACCTTGGTAAATTAGTTTTTTGGAATATATTTTTAATTTGAATAGACATTGTATATATAATTTTTCAAACATTTTGTTATAATAGAAAATGATAATAAGTATTATATTAATAGTAGAAACGAGAGTAGTATTTTGCCTAATTTATAAAATTATATTAGTGCCAATATTTAAAAATATCCAATATGAAAAAGAGAAAAAATTAATACACGATTATCTAATTTAATTATTTTTATTAATTAATAGACATTTTTTGAACTCTATTATCCCTCATTTCATTTAAGATTTAAGGTTTAGGGTGGCAGTAGTGGTGGCGACCGGCGGCGGGAGACGGTGGCGGCGGTCACCGGCCGCCAGTGGAGCGACGGCCAGCCGACGACAGTTGAGTGGGGGATTTAGGGTTTAGGTTGTAGGGTTTAGGGGTAATAGAGTCCGAAATGTGTCTATTGGATAGAATTAATAATTTCTAAACAAAAGTGTCGGTACTAACTTTCAACTGTAAATTTGTATAAAAAAAAATTCTCCCTTTATATTAAGGCAAATTATTCTGTGCACTCGGATGTACCGTGCACCCACTCACAGAAATTTATACACTTATGAATAAAAACATACTCCATATACTATCAAATGAAAATCTATACACTTTGTTAGTGAATTTTCTATTAATTTTTTTAATGAAAAATAGAATATAAAGAAATTATATAATTATTAAGAGACATATACTCCCTCATTTCCCTTGATATGTATCTATTTTGCTATTTTGATCCGCCATAATACAAAGTATCTATTTCCTTAATATACGGTGTCAAAGTATCTAAGCCAGAGAAATTGCATATCTGCATGAAAACTACCACTTAACCATCATACATCCTATTGAGTTTCCTCCTTCCTTAGGTCTTATACATATTAGAGTGAGTTGAGATGTCAAATTTGAAATTAAAAAAAAAAACATTGAGATTATTTGTTTTATTGTGATTATTTATTTATTTATTTATGAAAAGAGTAGTATGGGAGAAATAAATAAGATAAGTACGAATGAGTTTTATGTGATGATGAAGTGTGTATATATTACTATGAATAAACCTTGGTAAATTAGTTTTTTTGGAGTATTTTTAAGTTGAATAGACATTGTATATATAATTTTTCAAATATTTTTATAATAGAAAATGATAATATTAATTATGTTAATTGTAGAAACGAGCTAGGGTAGTATTTTGCCTATATAATTTTAATTATAAGACTACATTTTATATTAAGATAAATTATTCTATGCATTTGGGTGTACTGTATACCCATTTTCAGAAATTTATACATTAATTTTATAAAAACGTACTACTCCTTAATGAATGAAAATATATACACTTTGGTACTGAATTTTCTGTTATTTTTTTAAATTAAAAATGAATATAAAATAATTATACAGTTATTAAGAAACATATATACACTATTAAATAAATATATATATATATATATATATATATATATATATATATATATATATATATATATATATATATATAAATGCAGGTGTACATCCCGATGCACATGATATCAACTTTTATGGAGTATTAATATATTACATTATATGAATATTCTTTTTATTGGAGGCTAAATCATAATTTTATGGGACAAAGTCACAAAACCATTAAGATTAAGACATAAAAGTAAATATGATAAAGTATTAAATTAAAGATTTTAAAAAGACGATAAATTTGTATGCTCTATATGTTCCAAATATTTTTATATTTTTTTACTTTTATCTATGCTCCTATGTGTATTTGTCTAAATACATTTTTATTAGTAGTAATATTCTCATAATATTACTTTTTCCGTCCTAATAATTATATTCATTTGCATTACCGAGCACATTTAATATTATTTTTTGTTGAATTACCCATCTTCTCTTTATACACTATATAATAAAACACACTTTAAAAGTCAAAATTAGACCAAATTTTTAACATCTCATCCCTTCATTAGTTATTGTAACATCTCATCCCTTGATTATGATTACCAATCTTTAACAACATCCATTTATTTTGTTTTTTATTTTATCTTATCCATTCATTTTCTTAGCCTTGAATTCATAATATCATTTGGACAATCTTTATCTATATTGTTGTAATATTTTATTTATTTTTTATATTTTTTATTTTATTCTTTTTATATATTTAAATTATTTTTTAAATTTCTTTTTTAAAGGTAAATTATTTTTTCATATAACTAAATTATTAATTAAAATTTATTGTCAAAAATAATATTTTTGTTTTGTTTTTAATGTGAATACATTTACACAACCTTTATCTTTATTGTTTTAATATTTTATTTATTTTGTGTTATTAATTTTATTGTCCAAAATATTTTTTATGTTAAAAAATTATTTTAATTGTAAACATTGTCTAAAATATAATTAATTCAATATCAAAAGAGAATTTATATTATATTTAATTAATAATAAAATATTTTTAATAAAATATTAATTTAAATAATAAATAAATATAAATATAGATAAAATAAATGAATATTAAATGAGTACGGATAACCCACAAGTTTTGATAAATATGTATGAGACGGGTACTGGTATGATAATAAAATTTTTTAACGGGACGGATACATACTATTTCTACATTTTCTATAAAATTTATGCAATGTGTTATAAATAATTACTCCACATTTTTAGGAATATAAAAGTTATTATCGAACCGGAGGTAGTATGTATATATACATAATACATTTAAAATAATATTTTAATCAATTTTTTTCAAATTATTTAAATAATTTAAATAAATTACAGTCCCTTTAAATAATTTAATCAATTTTCAAACCTCTTATCTAAAAAAATTATAATGTGATAATCCTTCACCTACTTTAAAGGTGATCATTATTTTTTTTAACGTGAATTAATAAGTATTATTTTTTTTACGTACATAATATAACTTTACACTTTTTATTCTCAAAATTTATTCACATAATAATTTACTTAATACTTTTACGGTACCATAAAATTATTGCTTGCTTTTTCTATAAAATTTATGCAATGTGTTATAAATAATTACATTTTAGGAATGTAAAAATTATTATCGGACAGGAGGTAGTATATATATAATATATTTAAAATAATATTTTAATCAATTTTTTTCAAATTATTTAATTAATTTAAATAAATTACAGACCATTTAAATAATTTAATCAACTTTCAAACCGATGATCTCAAAAAATTACAATATGTAGTGAGTAGTGAGTCATATGTAGGACCATTTTGCTGGAAAAAATAAAATTGATACATTTGGAGTGAACGCTCAAAATGGTAAAATTGAAAAATTTAGGATGGACGAAGAGAGTATAAATAAAAATAATAATAATAAAAAATAAATAAATTAATTAATTAAACATCAATCATGTCGCACGAGTTATGATTGCTAACAGATATATAATTTACTTATATTATAAACCTAAAAATAATTTTTTTTAATATACGTACCCGCATATGCAAAATCATTTGGGGCAAAAGAAGTAAAATTAAAATTTTGTGAATTTAAACCTCGGATTCATAAGCCATTAAATTCTGCTTGCAGAGTACTGTGAGAATTAATAAGTCTTCAAGCCACGAAAAAAAGATATTTGTATTAATTTTGTTTAATCCACGTATTTTTTTTTTATTTTGATTAATTAATGTTCGAGTTGAAATACTATTTTCTAAACCAATCATAGAACGACAGCAAGCTGCTCTCACTAGCCACACATATTTAATTGGAGTTCGTATTTTAACTCTTTCTATGTCATTAACGTTTTTTTATTTTTGTTTTTTAAATTCTCAGTGCATCCTGATAAGGAATTCAAATTCGTACATGAAAATACGAAAATTCGTGTATTCATAAAAAAAAGAATAAATTTTGAATACCTCCTTTGAATTTAAAATGATGTTATATTGTGTTATTTTTTAAAAAAATATTTTGTTATTTGCTAACCAAAATGATGAAATAAACAGGTGCGTATCCTTGGGTGAAGGGGCTCTAGCCCCCCCCCCCCCTCCCCCCAAATTCCTCTTACTTTACATATGTGCATATATAAAATTTTAATGATTCTTCTTTTTCTTTTATTAATATTTAAGTTGTGTAAACTTCTAATAATTATTCTTAAAAACAATTTGATGTTAAATTGATAAAGAAATAACTGTTGTTTCTACACAAACTTTATAATATTTCAATTTGAATTCATAAAAAAATTATATGTTTTATACTTCTAAATTGTTAGCCTAACAATTAAGTTATATTTTTATATATTACACTATTTTGTTCTCCATTCATTCATACCATAAACACATATGTATAAGAGTGATAAATGGGTTTTTGGAATGATTATGTAACAAAAAAAAGATATATGTTAGATAATAATTTAATAAAATAAAATGTATGATTTGATCGAATAAGTGCAAAAATGTAATGGCATTTTTGTGAATTATTATAAGAGTGTTAATATTATGAGTTATTGTCATTTTTGAAACGAATAAATTATTTTGGAATTGATAAAAAAAGTGTACATGTAAAAAAGGATGGAGATGATATTATTTAGTGTCCGAACGATTAGCCCCCTAGAAGCTTCGTCTAGCTCCACCCCAGGAAATAAATATTTCATATTTCAACGTATTAAAAATAAAAGGTCAATAATTTAATTAATATTTTCTGTGCTCAAAATACCTCTCATTTAAATACATACTCCATCTGTATACGAGCAGACGGAATAGTATATCAAAATGAATATTGAACATTTTCTCGGAAACATGAAAGAAGGTTAAAAGACAAAGTCAACGATGATGACTTGATTTGGAGAGACAAGAGTCCTCTCAACCTTAATTTATCAGCTTCATGCATTAAATATTGTCCTCTTGATTGATTTCGATTTTGATTATTATTATTTATTTAGTACTTAATCAATGGGAAAGTGAGTTGGGTATCAACTCAAATCTCAATGGTGGGGTATTGAAAGGGCCAGATTTTCGATTACTCAGATCCAATTCCATAATCAAAACCAATACTTAACGCTATGTTTTTTTTTTTTAAATTTTAAAATTCAATTTTTAGTTTTTCAAAATCTACATTCTATTTTTTAAAAATAACTTTTATAAACGTTTTACTACGGGTGGACCCTCCATCGGCCGGATAAGTAGAAATTTATTTTTTATACGTAGATTTAAAATCACTTTTGTAAACGTTTTACTCCCGGTGGACCTCCGTCCGCGGATAAGTAGAAATTTATTTTTTATATATAGATTAAAGAGTATTACTCTCTCCGTCCCAAAGAGAAGTTCCTGGTTACTGTAAATAAGAAGTTTAAGAAAAAGTTACTTTTTGCTTTACTTTTAATGATAGTTTTGTCAATTTTAATGTTGTGGGGTTATTGATTTGTGTGTATTTCTTTATTTGGGGTGTGAACTTGTTTATTGGACGGATAAAAATATAAAGTGTGAATTTGTTTATGAGACGAATAAATATAGAAAATGTGAATTTGTTTATGGGACGGAGATAATATTATTTAATGTGTAGTAAATAGTTATTAATGAGGTGTTTTGTCTCATATATTAATTATATTAGTGATATGCGTGGATCCCATGTATTTAAAAAAATGTACCTTTGGTGTGAACGCTCAAAATTGCAAAATGTATACCTTGTTGTCGGAAGGAGTGAGTACTTATTTTTTTGGGATACTCTCTTATGAAATGGGTATTTGTGACACGATTGTTAGAAGAATCGACCAATTGTTAAAGTATAATAATTATATAGATAAAATATATTTATCGGTACTTAAAGTATATTTGTAGTGAATCATACTGTAATACTTTAAATACATATTTTAATTTATTATTCATCATACTTTAAAGAATACTTCACTTTATCTACGAATTAACATATTTTACCTATATAACGAGCATACTTTAACAACGGGTCGACCCGTCTCACAATACATCTCACATAATTACTATCTTACAAGAGACTATCTTTTTTTTGGGTAAATTGCGTTAAAAACCACGAACTTTCAACGGATTACATATTAATCCTAACTTTTATAAAATTGAAAAAAAACCTGACCTTTCATATTTGTGCAATTAGCACCCATCGGGGAGCTGAAGCCTGCCCGACCGCTGACGTGGCGCTTACCTTGCCACGTCAGCTTTAGTTGATTGCAAGAAAAACTCCAATCTTTACTTAAATTGCAATTTAATCCCAACATTTGAAATTTTGACAAAAAAGACCATCAAATTTTTATTTTTATTTTTAAATTGCATCATCTAATAAAAAATTTATATTTTATTTTAAAATTTAAATTCATAACTAAAGATTATATTAAATATTTATTTTTATTTTGTATTTTCATACTAAATGTTATATTAAATATTTATTTTTTACAGTCTTTTAAATTTTTATTTATTAATTTTTTACTACTCTCTCTATCCCATAGTTATCTTCACTAGTACGGTAGATATTTAGTTTTAAAAAAGTTAATTTTTGACAATTTATTTTTGACTTTTTAAGGACGTTATAGTATTTTAAGATAATAAATAAAGTATAAAATATATTATGTGTGTCATGTGGGAGTGCTATTTTTTAGATTAATATATAACTTTTTGAGGTTATTGATTGATTTGATGAAGGTAAGTATGAGATGGATGAAAATGGAAAGTATGATGATAAGTATATGGAATTTATTTTGGTTTGTATAAATTAAATCTTAACGAATATTTTTTCTCAGTATAAAACTTGAGTTTATAAATTAATTTTAAATGATTTTTTTATAAATAATAAAATTCCTTAAACATCTCATAGGTATATTTGTCATTCTCCTATATATAATGTGAAATTACGAAAAGATATTGAGACATGTTCATGAATACTTTGATTTTATAAATTATAATAATTTTATTATGTATAAAATATTTTAAAAATTAAAAAAATTTAAATATTTAGAGATTGTATAATTTTTTTACTACTTAACTTAACAGATATAATTAATTTTATTCACATAATTTAAGTAATAAACATTTTATTCATATAATAATTTTATTATTTTACTTAATAATATTTTAGAGTTTAAATTTAAAACTAAAATATAATTTTTTATTAGATGGTGCAATTTAAAAATAAAAATTTATGATTTTTTTTCAAAATTTCAAAGGTTGGGATTACATTACAATTTAAGTAAAGGTTGGAGTTTTTAGTGCAATAAACTAAAAGTTGACGTGGCAAGGTCAACGTCACGTCAGCGGTCGGGCAGACTTCAGCTGCCCGATGGGTGCAAATTGTACAAACATGAAAGGTCATGGTTTTTTTAAAAATTTTATAAAAGTCGGGATTAATTTGCAATCCATTGAAAGTTTGTGGTTTTTAACACAATTAACCCCTTATTTTTGATAAGTTGTAACTTTTAATAAAATATTACCTTTTCCACGCCAGATTTAACTTCATATTTACTATTTTTACAGATATTAATAAAAGTCACATATTGACTTATTTTTGAGGTAGTATTATAATTTTGGATAATAAAAAAAGTGTTATATGTGTTATAAAGGTGAGGACAATTTTGAAATTAAAGTGCATTAGAGGATTATTAGCTATATGGTCCTTTTATTGAATTGTGGAGTTGAAATTTGGACAGACCAAAATGAAAATGTGAACTTGAAGTTGGGACGGAGGAAATATTACTTTCATTTAAGATATTTTCACTTTTCATTTATACTACGAATTGTTCATGAAATAGTTTATCGTAAAACTAACTTGGAACTGGAATTACTCTTCATTACAATGAATGGTTATTCTTTAGAAAAACGAAGGATCACACTTTAATATAAAAAGTAATATTCTCTGTACATGAACTCTATCGAGTAAAATAACCCTAATATGTACTTTTAAAAAATTATTATTAAATTACGGTGTAATTGTAATTTCACTTTATAGTTATGTTGTATTTTACTCTTATAATTCATGTACTATTTTATCTCTATAATTTAATGTTTACTTTAAATTTTAGTATTAATTCTTAGTTCATGGTTAATGTTATCATTGAGATTCATAGTTAATTTCTCCTAAAATTTAATATTAATTTTTAGGATTTAATTATCTTTATAATTATAAATAAATAAAAAAAATACATTAATTAAAGTCGATTGCATCGAGCCATTGGTTCCATCATCCATGCTAGTCACTCTCATTATTTTCAAGGCCGTCTATTTACAAATACTTTTTTACTACATATACACATTACCTTGATACACCCTCTAAAATTATATATGCATCCTTCCCACTTTTACTATAATACCATTAGAAAAATCCTCTCCCTTATACACACAGCCAAATCACTTTCATAGTAGAAAAAAGAAGAAGGAAGAGGGACACGGTTGTTTTCAAACCAAGAAGAAGGAAGAGGGACAAGGAAAGCCTTAAATCACATTCTAACGTCAACAAGAAGAAGAAGAAGTACAATCACCTCCGATTGAGTGCGTTACAAAATCGAAACCCGTACTTGATCTTGAATCAGAAAATGAGGATACAAATGAGTATGAGAAGAAAGAGTCTGAGGATGAGGATGGAAATGGAGATGAGGATGATGATGAGATTTCCGACTTATTAGATGTAGATGTGGACTTGGCCAGGGGAGGACTCCATGGTGCTAGGGGAGCTAGGCACAATGATGCTTAATTAGTTAAAGAATAATTTCATGCAGTACATAGAGTCGGAGGACGCAGATGAGCTCGTGCTCTGCACCCGAGCGTACCTATTGTATATATTTGGATCGACCCTATTCTCAGATAAGATAGAAAATTGGGTGTCTTAATCTTTGTAGGAATTTATCGCTAATCTCGATGATCTTGCTACTTATGCATGGGGAGCTTAGAGTTGTTAAACTGAACGAGTAGCTCAAAAACTCAGCTCGGCTCGGCTCGTGCTTACTCGAGCTCGAGTTCGAGCTCGTTTTATGCTCGTTTCGTTAACGATCCGAGCTCGGCTCTGCTTGTTAAAGCTCAACAGTAGAGCTGTTAAACTGAACGAGTAGCTCAAAAACTCAGCTCGGCTCGGCTCGTGCTTACTCGAGCTCGAGTTCGAGCTCGTTTTATGCTCGTTTCGTTAACGATCCGAGCTCGGCTCTGCTTGTTAAAGCTCAAAAGTAATAATAAAAATAAATTAATATTATTTAATTATATTATATTAATTATTATTAAATATAATAATAAATTAATAGAATTAGGGCTCGATAAGGCTCGAAAAACTCGACTCATTTTGCTTAACGAGTCGAGCCGAGCTCGACTCGAAAATTGCTCGTTCGAGCTCGAGCTCGAGCTTATGATAAGCTCATTTTCTAAACGAGCCGAGCTCGAGCTCAGCTCGATAACTACTCGAGCCGAACTCAAGTATGCATACTCGAGCTCACTCTACTTGTTTAACAACCCTAGGAGCTATATACTATCCTGACATATCTATACAGACAACTTGAGGATGTATCTGTCTTTACCTTCGACAGATGATTGGATATACCACTCTTTTAAATGAAGGTATTTTTATGTTATAGTAGTCCATTTTATTTATATATTATTAGGGATCTTGGTTTTTGTAATAAACTTTGTTTTCAACTCTGTGACTTCAGGTATGGATTTATGAGCAATTTCCTACTCTAATGAAACCTCTGCACAATTCTAACAACAGAGTTGAATATCAATGGCTATGAAATAGGTCATCTAACATGGTATCAGAGCTCAAGCCTAACAAAGGTCTAGGGTTCGAATTTCACCGCAAAAGTTAACCCCGCCTGCATGTGAGGGGTGTGTTAGAGTTGATAGGCATTTTTTATGCACTTCAATATTATCCCCAAGTGTGAAGGATATCAATTGTAGAGGCAAACAACTGATGATAGTGAAAATAAACGTGTTTTAATGTCTAATTTAACACCTTTTTGATTGAAATTATTGTCATATATTAGCATAAGTCTCTTATATTCCATATATTTGAGTAAAATATGCGTTTGAGGTGTTTTATTGTGTTTTAGATGGAAAAAGGATCAAAAGAGTAAAGTTGGAGAAAAGGTGCAACTTGTGCAAGAATGCTGAAAAACGCACGTCCAACTTGTGTAATTTTTCTGTATTCGTATAAAGCTCTGAATTGGAGATGTGATAAAGGTTGGAAAGCCACAGAAGAGAGGTTTGTTTTGGAGTAAAGAACACCCCAATCGAAGCCCAAACGAGAAAGTAATGATAAAAATGGTAACGTCGCGCAAGCTGTGATGAACAGAACGGCTGTGCAACATTGCATGACTTGTTACACATTCAAATATTGGTTTTTTTGTGAGTTCTTTTTATAGATAGAAAGCCAAGGAAAAGAGGATCTTGTGAGAGAAAGAATCACTCAGATCGAAGTTTGGATGTGGAAGTTATGCGCAAAACGACGAGACTGCGCATGCAGCTTGACCTGCCATTCGACCAAGATATCCCGTTCGAGCAAGTGAAGCCAAGTTGAACGGCGAAAGTCAAGTCTAACTGAAAATTTCAACTTACAGACATCCCGTTCGACCAAGGCCTCCAGTTCGACCAACCACTGTGGTCGAACGGGGACACGAAATTCTGATTTCGACGGATTTTACACCTCTGTGCATGTATTTTTGTGTTTTCCAAGAAAAAGCTCATCCAAGGTTCATAAGGAGAGATTACAAGTATAAAAGGGGATATATATCACACCATTATTCATTAGAGAAACCGCAACACAATCATCCAACACCCCACAAGGGGGGATCACCCCCAACCATCATCTACATCCTTTCCTTCATCTATCCATCACTTTGAAGATTCGTATGTGGAATCAAGAGGAGAACCAAGAGGGGGATTCAAGACGGAGAAGGACGTGACGACGCCCACATATAGGGTTTTATTCATTTTCTAATTTATCTTATATTTTCTGGACAAATGGGTAAGATCTATCCAACCCCCATAATTGTTGTTCGCAATATTATAGGCTAGAACCGTTTTGGTAGATCTAGGGTTTTGAAGGTTTTATGAATTAATTAAACTTTCTTGTGTGTCCTTTGTACAACACTACTTGTGGATTTATTTTATATATGATTGCACATTTTTAACTCATATTCACAGTTATTTTGTGCATCTTCAACTGTTATATAGAGTCTGAATATATATCTTGGTTGTTGATTGAGCGTGTTCACTGCTGGACAGGGTTTTATGTTATGATTCTAAGTGAGAGGATTTCGAAACTTCATTAGAACTGTCATATATGAATGTTTATTAATTGAATTGAATTGGGATTAGTAAGCAAGATAAAGAGGGTAATTTTATAGTACCTATAAAGGGAGATCATATCGGGTTAGATTCCGGACGTGGAAAATAATTGATACTGATAGTACCTAGAAAGGGGGTGTGAAATTATATCTTTTGCTCCAAAGTTATTCACATGTGTTATACGCATATTTACTTGTGTCTATAGAGTAGATTTGCATGGTTTAGTGATGCGTCCATAGTCCACAAGGCAGAGTCGGCCTGCACTTGTGAGGAAAGTCAAGTAGTAAAACTGGATTACATTAGAGCTACCTATTCTCCATTCTTGAGCCACTTTCGTATTCTTCCAGTGTTATTTATTTTATTTGTTATTTTAAATTCATTGTTTATTAGTTAATAATTCAATCCTCAAACGTTATTGCCTTTCGTCTTAATTAATTTAGTAAATAATTAAATTGATAATACGTCATCCTTTGGGTTCGATATTTAACTTGGTCGCTTATCTAAGCTACAATAACATCCTTCATACTTGGAAATTAATTGTGTGTTGAGCTCGTCTTAATTAATTTAGTAAATAATTAAATTGATAATACGCCGTCCTTTGGGTTCGATATTTAACTTGGTCGCTTATCTAAGCTACAATAACATCCTTCATACTTGGGAATTAATTTTGTGTTGAGAATACGCTCATCAACAACCAAGTTAAATTATCGATCCCAAAAGGACAGTTAATTATCTACTTCTAAAGTTACTAAAATTAATCAAGACGAGTAACCGATTACCAAGTATTTTTGAATTAATTATCTATGGGACTAAAAATAATGAATAGCTAATAAAATAAAATCACAGAAGAAAGAATTTAAGTTTGCCTCAAGAAACGATCAACAGTTCTAAGGTAATCCGGTATAGACCAATTAATTTGAATTCTTAGATTTTCAATTATTCATTCATGCAGATTTTATGAAAATACACCACTTAACCCTGTTTTCCCACCGGATATAATCCGATTCAAAGCTAACAGTATATTAATCTGATTTAATTCCTAAGGTGCGTGAATATTACCAAGTCTCATTCCTAGATACTAATCAAAGCAAACAACAATACCTTTGGATGGTAAGTTCGACTAACAAGATATTCTCTGAAATTACTACAAGGCTTTATTCACTTCCTACTTGAATGTTTAATTGCATTATTCCACTAAACAATTCAAGTATCTGATTTACCAGTTCATGGAATTAAAGTGTTTATAGCGGAACTACTTCAATCCCTAGACAATACAAATCATGAACGCACACAAGCTAACATAATAAATCAAGCATTATATCGAATATCATGAAATTATTATGAAGACGTTACGAAGCAGAAAAACAAGTCTAAATAAAATAAGTAAAATCAGAACATCAAGTGCATGAATTCATAAAATTGGTCTAAGTCTCCAAATCAATTAAATCTATCATTCAAACCTTAAAACTGTAAACAAAATTAGCTTATAGGGTTACAAGCAACTCCCATGGCTATCAAAGTCATACCAAAAGTCTTGACAAACGAAAATAAAAGAAAATAATAGAAAAACCCTAGTGTCGGCGTTATTCCGCTTTCCTTCTCTGTCTCTCTGATTGAATGATCTCCCTCTTGAATAATCCTTGAATCTCCTTCGGTGTGGATGGATGATGGGATGTATGTGGATGATGGTAGATGATGGATGAGGGTGATCCCCTTGTGGAGGTGGTGTCTTTTATGAATAATGATGTGAAATATATATAGGTGTGAGAAGGGGATGAGATAAGGAAATTAATTGTGCTCCAAGAAATAGGAAAGATGGGCTAATTTTCGGAAATTTCCGTCGGCAGCGTGACCTCGCGGATTTGAGCATAACTTCCTCATTCGAATTCCGATTTGAGTGATTTTTACGCCAAAATGATCTTCTTTTCCGTGACTTTCCAACCATGTAATACATTACCGGTATTAAATTCCAAAAAAATACAAAAAAACTAACGCAATGTGAGCATGCATTTTTCAGCATTCTTTCACCCTTTCACTCTTCATTCCAACTTTGAACTTTTGATCATGTTTCCACCTAAAACTCAACAAACACCTTAGTAGCATCTTAATTATGCAAGATATGAAATCATGCCATTATACACAAAATCATGGCCACATTCTATAAAAAACGGTATAATGTGAGACCTAAAATACGTGAAATTCCACTCTCAACAAGCCCCAAACTTACCTGTTGCTCGTCTCGAGGCAATGACATAGAACACCAATTGGGTAATTGAGAGGAAATTTCATAGCATAACACATCCAAGACAATATAACAATTCAAAAATCATACTTCAAATACTAAGATAACCATCCATCTAAGAACATACAATTCAAATCAACTACTTCACTTTTTCGGAATGCTCATCCACCCATTCTCACGGGTAGTATTTACGCTCATCGCTCAAGTGTGAGATATACACTTTAGGGTAAGGTGTTTACACTCAGAATCAATTCAAACACACGCGTAACCATAAGCTTGGTAATCATCTCAACTCTTGACTAAAAGAATAATATCAACAATAGGATCACAAAGGTCTTGCATTCGGGTTTAATGTTGGCTCTTTGGTAAAGATAGGAAATATATGGGTTAAGTGACTAATTCACTAGTAGAGAATCAAAGAAGACTTACAGCTTTTCAACAAACAACTTCGTTTTCTTCTTTCTCCTTCAATGCTCTTCAACTCTTCTTGCAATATGAATTCCTCCTTCACTTTCAAACTCAACTTAGTTACGTGAATCTTTTTTTCCCTTCTTTTTCTTTCAAATAAAGGTACCAGTTTCAGGCACTACCCTTTTACATGGGGTACCAGTTTCAGACACTACCTCTTCATACAAGTTTTAACTACTCTCTTCAACAATTTTCATCACTTCCAAATTACTTCTCCTTATATTCTTCTTTATAAGACTCCAACTTGACTCCTTAAACTCTCTACTAGGTAGGAATTTTTAAGGCTAGCAAAGGGATCAATTGGCTAATCACGTAGGCTTCCAACAAATAAGGCATTTATGCTCAAAACGGTTGACTACGAAAAAATTTCAATAGGTAGGATAATAATTTGGCTAGTGACTAATAAATAACAAAGATGGCCTAAGACCATTTTCTATTGTCTAGTCAAACACGTAGCTTCAAGTAAGATGTAAAGCCAAGTTCTAGAATACATGTGTATGAATGATACTCATAAGAATAAATTGAATCATGCAACTTGTCATGATTTCAAAAGGCTCAAAATCTCACATGGCTATAGGAATGAACGAGCAATCCTAATAAAGTTACATAGCTAATCTTTCATGCATATAATTAAACTTCAAGCATCTCAATACCAAAGCACAACATCAAATTGCTTCCCAATCACAATCACACATATAATACCATCAAGTGTTAAGAAAAATCAGAAAATCATCATAGATAACTAAAAATCAACTATAACGACACTAGGACCAACAAACGAAAAATAAACAGTAACAAAACACCTGAAAAATCACAAAAAATAAAAAAATTAAAATTCACGAATAAATCAAAAATATCAACTAATCGCAAAAAATCGACCCTCTAAGCAAACAAAACAAAAAATGCAGAAAATTTACTTAAGTGCAGCAAGACAAGGTATGTACACAACCCCCCAAACTTAGATCAAATAAGGTGAGAGACTAAGTTTGTAAAGAAGTACATATTGTAGTCGAGCAACATCTAATAAAATTCCTACACCACACAAACACATAAAAGCAATTAAAATAGGAGGGACAGCCCCCAACAAGTGCTCATGTTTAACGTCGAAGAGTCACGAAGGAATACCTCAAGCTCATCGGAATGACCATGGATATCTTTCAACCTTGCCATCGTATTCTAATCGCAGTGCTTCTTCATCAATTCAATACTTATGGCAAGGGATGACCTCGTTGGCATTCTTAAAATTTAACTTGACCTTGCCAACCATGTTAAGATCAAATTTCATCAACCTATTCATTCTACTTCACCACTTATTCCTTCTTCCGATGAAAATTCCTAACTTCTCTTCTAACTCCTTTTTATCCCTAAAAATATGTGAGGAATCATTAGGTAAAACAAAGTAAATAGAAACAGTATCATCAAATTCAATGCAACTTAAAGAGGTCAAGGGAGCATCTTAATTATGCAAGATATGAAAATGACCACGCCATTATACACAAAATCATTGCCACATTCTATAAAAAATGGTGTAATGTGTGACCTAAAATACGTGAAATTTCACTCTCAACAAGAGTGTATTAATTAAATATATTAAATGATACTCCTATATATTTATCAATTTAATCTTTTAGATGGGGTGTTCATTTAACAGATGAACACGTTGCTTTTCGTACTCCACTAGCGCCCCACCTTCTCCAAAAGTACTAGTTCGCCATCTACTACTAGGACTGCAGCATTTTGCATATTCGTCCTCCGGATGTACCAAGTTTAGAAAGAAATTCACACATGTAATGCTACATAAGATTAATGTATGACAAATAATTTCAAGGTGCAAGCAAACTTAATATCTTTGGTTATTGTAATAATAATTTCTCTTTTTTTAATGCCAACTATTAGGAATATGATCAAAAAATGGCGGAACTTTAACAAGAAAGATGACATATTCGATAACTGTTGGACGAAAACCCCAATTCTATTCAACCAACAATGGATGAACATAATTGAAATTTTTTTTGTCCAGGATGGTCGAAAATTTGGCTGAATTTCGATCACTTGTGGTTGAAAATTTTGTGATTAATTGAGCACTTATGGTCCAAAATTTTGAAAAATATCGGTCTCTAGAGGTCGGAAATTTTGTAAAAATAGAATAGCGGCAGTCGAACACTGAATGCTTTTTCACGTATTACTTGTCGAGCAAAAACTATTTTCACTCTAAATACAACTATTTCAATACCATGTCATCATAATACAACTACTTCAATAACATCAACTCCGCTCTTATGTAATCGGCCTCTCCATATTTCTCGTGTTTTAGCCATTCATGTGTGTCAAACAAGTCCATGAAGTTTTCATCCATAATAAAATATTTACTCATTTAATCACATTTGGAGATCGAACTACATCGTGTAGACGGAACGAGTGAACCCTTAACAATAAAAAAATAACATAAGTCTCAAGTTCATGCCTACAAATATTATCGTTTGATCACTGCTGGACGAAAATATTTAAATATTTCAACCAGTGATGGTCGAACACACTTCAAACATATCGACCAACATTGATCGAAAATATTAGGCATGTTCGACCGGTGGTGGTCGAACAGAATGGCTAAAATCGCTCAGCAGTGATCGAACATCTTGCTTTCTATTCAACCCTGGTTGGTCGAACATTTTAACATACTTTTAATGTATTATTATTATGATATGATAGTATATTTAATTTGAATAATAGGAATATTATTTTTCCAGGGTTGGGTCCAGTATATATGACTATATATTACGCGTTCTTCCGTTTGTGTATTTGGCCTCTTGCAAGCACAAGTTTAATAGTGAACCCTCTCTATAAACCACTCGAGGCACATCCTGTCATTTACCCCCTCCACTAATCCTCAAGGCAGGGGCGATGGGCCCCTAGGGTACACCACTATGTTAATTAGTTGTTATGGAATAAGTTCGTGGAATAAATGTTGTGGAAGAATAAAGACGCTTTAGTTCTCACCAAATTTTTTGTGACATCACGCCTTTTTTTTTTTTTTTATCAGATATGTTTTTAGTCAAAGTATTAATTTTTTTGATCTATAGTTAAACAAATAATTTACTTTGATAATTATTACTCTATTTATTTCATAAAACCTTTCATAATTTCCACAATTGTTTGCCCCCACACACTTCACGCTAAAGAAAAAAACATTTTCAATAATACATTTTTAATTGTGAAATTATCGCTACACCTAACACACATAATATATTTTATACTTTATTTAATTTTTAAAATAATACCCAAAAAACATACTAAAATACACCAAAAATCTATAATGTTGATCAATAATTTTTTTAAAAGAAAAATAAAATTTATGAATTGAAGAGAATACTTTTTATTAATCAAATACACTATTTATTAGAAAATTTAATCACTTATGCGCAAGTTTTTGGCTTTGGTTTCATGGTTGTTGGTCGTCCGGTAGATGTGAACGCGTAGACATAATTAAGACCAATCAAGCATGGAAAATTCAAGATATAAAATTAAAAAAATGATAGTCTGCATATTTTAATGTTGTTACTTTGATTTTTTACTGCATACTCATACAATGTGGACTTTTATTACATTTTCCTTCATAGAAATCTTACTTGAGTTACAATGTTGTTTAGGAAGTAAATTATTCAGTCTCTCTTAACCGTGTGGTCCGTGCACATTTAATTTTTTTAGAGATTTTCTAAAAATTTTATTAAGAGGTTAATGTGTTGGGTGCTTGGCCCGCAATTTAACTGTTAGGATGAAATTGAAAATTATTTACTCCCTCTATCCTGGTGAAAAGTCACTGTTTAATCGTTTACTTTTTGCACGTAGATTAATGTAGTGGGTAATTGTATTAGTATTGAGTGCTGAGTCATAGGTGGGAAACTTTTACTAAAATGGAAAAATGAAGACCTTTGAGTGAAACACTCAATATAGTAAAATTGAGATCTTTCGGTAGTACGTACAATTTAGAGGAATTAGACATGCAACCCGATTTCTAACAAATCTCAGAATGTTTCAGTTTCGGTTTGGAACTGCGGGTTCTTAGTTTCTTAAAAACCATGTTTTTAAAAAAAAATAATAATAAAAAATAAAAACCTAACCGGCGATTTGGAACCACGGGTGTGGAACTGATCCATAAAATGAAAAATCAGAATCAAATCGAAATATATCCGATTTCGATTTCATATGGGCTAGTTCGGGTTAAAATGTGCATGTCTAAGAGGAACAAATCACCTCTTATATTTGCATGACCTGATGGGTCAAAATCGTAGCAAGCACACACCTGTGTGGACTTTTATTCTCAAAAATAAAATTCAGGGTAGAATTTGGTTATCCTTTCTTTCTAAAGAAACAATTACCCAAGCCAAGGAAAACATCAATCTTTTGTTGGCCGAACCCAAAAATAACCCAACTATAAATTATTCAATCAATAAACCAGAAATCATCACATATGTTCAATATTAAATTATCTTCAACCAAAAAATGATAAATTTTGTTTATTTGGAAAAATGTTCTCGCTTGTTCGCTTGTCTCAAGTACAATCTTCATAATTTATACTAGTATTTATCAATATTTTCGCCAAGTAACCTGATTTGCGCAAAGGATCATCTTCAGTCAAGGTGCAACGAAAGATGACACAGTACTGGAACATCATTAAAAGCTAGTGGTCTATGCAAGAAACTAAACTTTAGCTTCAGCCTGTAATGATGCTTGAGCAATTTCCAGTGCCTCCTCTACCGATGAAGCTTTCTGAAGCTTTTCTTTGTCAATTGAAGGCTGGCTCTTTGCAAGTTTAGGGAGCAGTTGGAACTCCTGTAATACCATGTCAAAGCATCCTTACATAACAGTACATGAATATACATACACACTATAAGCATTTAGTCGTTATATGAAGAAAAGTAGATTGGTTTAGTGGATTTGATTAATAGATATGGTGAAAGCACACGTTGTTTTGATACACAGATTCATGTTCACATTGCTATGTGGAGAAGTTAAAATAATAGATCCACGAAAATGCTTTTCAGAGATTGCAATGAGATAGAATCCTAACATCATCATGCAATTTAATTGTGTGCGTGATTGTGTATTTATGCTTTAGACTAGTATAAACACACAAAATTTTGCTAAAATAAACTAGCCTGATATTTTTATGGGGCCACGGGGACAGTGTATCATATGAACAAATATAGGTTTAGATTGGATAGTATCCTAAAACTTTCATGTCGAACAAGTAACAACAAGCCCTTATATACTGGGAAATGAACATGTCACCATCGAGTTGGTGAGTTAAAAGGTATTACCTCAGGGCTTCCACTTTCAAGAAGAACTCCTTTTAGTTTACCAGAATCAATCCAGAATGTTGCTACTTTGGGATCAAATTTCCCAACTTCAACAGTCTCACCAACTGTTCATATAAACGATTTAAAAGTAGTAAATTTCACTGGCAGGATAACATACTAAAATCCATGAAATGAGTTTTGAAACACATTGCATTTTTTTATACCATTATCTCCAAAGAATTGCCACCATACTTTCCTTGGGCTTCCTTCATATTCAAATACTCTTGAGTAGAAATATGGGAGGTAATCATACCTGAAACAATATCAAATATTAAATATTAATAAATGGATCCTTCAACTGGAGATCATGAAAGAGAGGAGCCAATAAAGAATGTGTTTTTACTTACGTTGCAGTATGTGCAGTTAGTAGGGATTTAACACAATGCTGTGCAGAACGACGAGCATGATCAACATGCTCAACCCGTGCAATTCGGTCGTACATCTGTGGACACCTCATAAGATAAAATATTTATATAAGGCAAAAGCTCCTGCGCCCCCGGGGACACGCCGTGTCCCCATGTGAACACAAACCTCCCCACTCTATATTCTATTTAAACCTATGTATTGCTAGGGGGTAAATTGCAAAGGGGCACGGAAATTGCAAAGGGGCACGGTGTCCCCGGGGGCACAAGTGCCTCACTCTTTATAAAATATGGAACATATCTTGGAGTTGTCTTTCAAGAAAAAATACCTTTAATGGAAATGCTGCTACATCTCCAATAGCAAATATTCCAGGTATGCTTGTTCTGAACTGGCCATCAACCTGAAAATTTAAACAGAGAAAATTCATCACTGATGCTCGCTTTTTTGAGAAAATAATAACATTATACAAAAGAGAAGTACATGTGATAGAAATCCTTATTTTGAATTGTTATTTGTTCAGGAATTACTACTGTATTTGGAAAATACACTGACTAAACTTCTCATCATATCATCTTCACTTAGGTAAGGCTCTACAATTTGGTTTTTGGTTGTCCACTTAAAAGACATCACATTACAAATTCTTAAAATGATGAAACTACAATTATATTGTCATCATCTTATGCTTTTGGTAAGAGAATTATTTCCAAATAGATGACACATGCGAACATACATAGCCTCTAAAGAGGATAATACACTTCAAGATGAATGCAATATGATATAGTAATACAGTCAACACTGGCAAAAGGCCATGCTTCTTGTGCAACAAAATAGATAAGTGCACACATGCTACCTGTATTCCTCCCACTGTGCTATTTAAACCGACCCTTTCGAATGGACCAACTGCTGGTTTAGCTCCAATGCCAATGACAACCTACATTACAATGGCCAAAATTTTAGTCCACCACTTATCTTGTAGTAATAATCACCAAATACTCTTATTACAATACCGAATAGCAACTTTTACATATGACTTTGTATATCTTAATTTCAATGCAAGTTTGAACCAATCAACTATGTATAATAAGAAATTATTATAGATTACCGTGTCAGCTTCAATTGTAGATCCATTACCAAGTTTAACACCAGCTACACGACCATCAGAACCAGCCTCCAAATTCTTTATGGAAGCACCCTGAGAGTATGACATTGAAACAATCAGTCAATCAATTGGATGATTCTAGCATTTTCACTCCTTGGATCATATCTTCTTTTGGTGAATTGAGTGAGATCTAAGTGTACAAGCTAAAGAAAGGAAAAGGAAAAGGAACCAGAGCACTTACTTTGACAAATTTGACACCATATTCTCGATATAGTTCCTCATATTTTTGTGCCAGAGAAGGAGTAAATAATCTTGTCATAAGATGGTCTTCAGGAAAAATGATCTATATTACCAAAAAAAACTTCCGTGTAAAAACTAGAAATTAATCAAATTTAATCAGAAAACTATGATTGGAGTACTCAGTCAGTTATAAAATAAATCCTTTACTGAATCAATTTTACTGGTAGAGAAAATCATATTTGTACTACGGAGGTAAAATGGTTCTACTCACAGTCGTGTCAAGTTTCCAAGCAACTGTTGCTGCTGCAACTTCCATGCCAATATAACCTCCACCAACCACCACGACTTTCCTTGCTTTCTCCTAAGAAGTGCAGCATCTAGAATCAGTAATGAAGCCAGTGCATATAGCCAACACTCTTACAAAATAAAGTTCATGCTTATGCCTGTGTGCGAGGGTAGTCATTGCAATTCATTCAATGATTAAATATACCAGAGAAGATATCAGTGAATTGGCATCAGCAACATCTCGAATGTAATGAACACCTGGTAAGTTTCCTCCAATACTATCAGGAAATCTGCCATCAAGGAACAAAAATATGTTATTTAATTAATTGAAGAATTTAAGAAGGCATCATTTGTAAAAATACACTATTCGGAATGGCACTAAAGTGAAATAGTAATATTATAAATGTAAAAAACATTGATTTAACTTCTTGTAGCAGATGGGATTGAGTTTAAAAAAAAAAACATGAAGTTGATATATGAGGAGATATATCTATTTTCAATAAATGCATTAGTACAGTTTAGAAGAAATCAAATTTCACTTGAAACTAGGGTGAAGGACCACTAAGTTATAATTATAGCATATGTGAAAGGATGTGGAATCTTCTGAAGTACATCAGGCAAGAATTTACAGCTGGTGGATGCTCAATAGCTTGGGAACTAACAGATGAATATTATTAAACATAAAAGTACCAACATATGCAGTGAACACAAGCAGCTCCATATCGTTAAAAAAGATCAAAAGCATTAATTTTCTGTGAAGCGACTTGTAAAAACGTTGCATACATTTGTTAATGTTTGGTTTTCCTTATGATGAGTTTTAATTATGCGGGAAGAGATTCTGAGGCATGTCAATATATTTTACTCATCAGGTGTGCAACAGCGAACTCAATCACTGACTTGTGGGTTTGTATTGATGTAACTACTCATGAGGATAAAAGAGACCAATATACGAGGAAGAAGAAAAATTGTGAAAAACCTGGAGGAAGTGCATCCAGTAGCTATTATCAGGGTTCCATACTTCAGCAACTTTCCTGAGTTCGTTTTTAAAGTTTGTTTTTCAATATCAACATCAGACACTGGATCTTCATAGATCATCTAGTATGAGTGAAAACAATATGAGTATAAAATTTTAATATATGTTACCAAGTCATACAATAAAATTGGAGGAACTGACGCAAGTTTTTCTATACCACATAATAAAAGTGCTGAAAGTTTAAATCTTTATGTTCAGATGCAGATAAATTCAGAAAATCTAATCAATATAGTTACTGGTCAATGAATACTCTGCTCTTCGTGAAGTCCAAGAGAAAATCCAATCATCATACTAATATTATGACTACAGAGATGCCAGTCAGGGTCAGATGCTGAGGTAAATCCAATTTTTTTTATTTTGGCACTATCCTAGCAATAAAAACTAAATTGAATGAAATGTTTGATATCCTTTCACGCTGAATAAAATTAAAGGTACCAATACAATCAGAAAGCAATGTCCTGGGGCAATGAAAAACATTGACAACATCCAATTATTTTAAATTTAAGAAGCTTAAATGTTTAAGACTAAAAGAGAGACCAATTACTTATTTACAGCATGAAACATCTAAAATTTAATAAAGATACACAATGAGATCTCAAATATCAATTTACATCACATGAAAGAGAGAAGAATAGATACTGTTTTTGTTACCTCTATCCCTTTCTCCTTGTACCACTCAGGAGTCTGCCTTTCGCCACCGGATCCAACACATGTGTGGAAGCCCTAGAGTAAAAACTACAACAATTACTCTCCAATAAAAGGAACAGAAAATAAATGAAGCCAGAGATTATGTAATTTTGTACATCAAAAAAATCTTGATAAACTCAAGAACAAGGATATAGAAATGTAAATAAAACTGTAATCATACATCATCAACTCAAGTAAAATTAAAACACAAATTAACAATAACATCATGCTCACCGGTAAGCGTGCAGGTTTTTTGTCCAATGGGAATAAATAACCTTTGGTCAATGCTGGACGTTCATAAGGTGGATGTGCCTGAACAAAATGAAACAAATAAAGCATTCAAATAAAAAACCATAAATGCAAAACAATATATATCAGATATGCAAGCTCAAGTTCATGATGGTCTGATCATTGCAGTGATGGGCCATGGTGATTTCCTACGAGATCAAATTTCTAGTCAAGTATCACATCATTCAGATGTCTAATAAGTAATAAGATCTCGATCATTTCATTGTTAGTTCAGAAAATCTTTACCTATGTTACTTGAGCAAACTTCAATATTCTATAATGACGTAAATATCTTTAACCACAATTGAAATGGGATGTAGGAATGCATGCATTGTACGTTGACTAATCTGACAAGGCAATGATCCGTCAATCAGCACCTTGAATTGACTCCTAAACACTAATTAGAGCTCAATCACTATAATAAAATCTTTTTTCACAAAAACAGCTGGTACACAGGTTTAGACACTTGAAGGGATTGTTTTGTAAAGCCAAGATCACTGTAAGTTGATCAAATTAAAATGTAGCCTGAGCATATTTCAAAAGTTGTGAATATTTATTTACACATAACACGCGGTGCACACAAGCTTACACGCACACACACACGCACACACACACACAAAGTTACTATGATTGACTAAACATTTGTCATGCTTTTGTTATGATACCAATATGTCAATTGAGTATAATTACACAAATAAATTTTCCTAAAGGCCATATCATTAAGGTATTTAACAGGTTACTATTAATGATCATCCTCTCCAAAGGACAACAAATCAGCCTCTCCGGCTGCACATTGTGTACCTCACCAAGGCCAACTTACCAAAGGTAAGCAGTCCAAGTTATCGGATTACCACACTCAGAATGAGTGACAAGTGCAGAGTGTGATCCATCATCACACAAGTATTCTAGGATATTTTGAGTGCAACATTTTCATTGGTTGATCAAGCATCTTAGTTTTAGTTAGTATTTCTTCATTTATAGTCCTGTATATCAATTGAACATAACAAAGATAATCATTCAATGAATAAATATTCCAGAAAACGTATCTGTTATTTCCATTGCATTCATAAGGCTGTCATCTTTCATAGCTACTAAAATAGGTTTCTACCTCCTTGGATACAATGCACAGCTTTCCATCAGCATTTCCATGCTCGACAAAAGTTCGAGCAGCATAACCAGCTGCATTTCCACCTCCTACTATCACAAATCTGCAGTCAAAACAATGGTTAAAAAATAAATGGCGAAGAAATTGGATGCAGTGAAAATAATCAAACGAAGGTGACAAGGATTACTCTCGATTTTCATTGGCGAAAGACGAAGCCGAAACGGTGAATCTTCTCCGGAAGCTTGTAGAAGCAACAGAAGAAGAAGGCAGAGTAATTTGATTCACTGAAATTGACTGAGGACACCAAAGGGATAGCCCGTGCTTCAGTGAAAGCGCGCTCGAGATGCTCGCCATTAATCCTCTACAAGCTGTACGTGCAGAGACGAAAACTGGTAATCAAAGCAGAAATCTGTGAGATATTGAGAGGAGAGAGACGAAGGATGGACCTGAAGAAGAAGACATTGGGGAGCAGAAACGATGAGCTTTATATGTATTTGGGATTAAAATAATGACAAGAAAGGGGGTAGGCAATTAATTTAGTAGGTAATTGGCTTTTGTGAAGATTCAAGAGTCGTCTCGTGGGATTAGTGTGTGCGCTGTGCGGAGGCGATTGGCGGAGCGAAAGGGACGTGCTAGATTTTCCGGTGATCCGGGATGGGCCGCCATATTCAGCTGTCGCATTGCTATTTTAATAACCGTTAATTTTTCTTTTTTATTTCTCCCTGCTCATTACAATCTACTTCTTGGGATAATCAATGGAAGCCCAATAAGATTTACACACTCTATTTATTGGTGTACCCCACCATTAGGGGCCCCCACCGCCCCTGCCCTGGGGATTGGTGGAGGTGGTAAATCGCAGGATGTGCCTCAAGTGGCTTATAGAGAGGGCTCACTGTTAAACTTGTGCTTGCAAGGGGCCAAATCCATGCCAAAGGCAGGATTCGAACCCCCACCCTGCAGCAACCAAGCTCAGCTGGAAGGCCTTTCCACCCTCCCCTCTACCACTTGAGCTATGCCCTGGGGGCAACACACTCTATTTATTGGTCTAATGAATAGCAGCTCAATAAGTTAATGGGGCTTCAAGGGGTATCGTGGACTCCAGGAATGAATTGATTTTGGACCCTGCAAGAAGAAAGAATGTAATAAAGTGTGGAGAAAATTTCAATTTTTGTTCTGTAATTTTGACTAAATCAATTTTGATCTTTTAACTTTTCATTTATTAATTTTAATCCTTATATAGTTCTGAAAAAAAAAACTAAAGAATTGAAATTGATACAAAAAGATTAAAATTTTAAAAGTATTTAAAAGTTAAATAACCAAAATTAGATTCAACCAAGTTTATAGGACCAAAATTGATATTAACTCCAACAGTGAGATACGTATTAAAGATTGAATTAATGTTCAATGAATACGAGCTAGGGAGAATTGCATGGCAAAAGCAATGAACAGAAACATGTATGGAGCTCCAAAATGATCATCTTACAAAAAATGGAGATAGTTAATTACAGGTGGCAGAGAATATTGAAGAGAAGCAATGGCTAAGATGTGAAATTATTTCACCATTGTTGTTTTCAATTTATTTATCATTTGATAAGGGTTTAATGTACTATTAAATTAAGGTTTTTTTTTAAAAAAAAATCATAAATCAATTTTAAATTTAAATTAATAACTTTCGATGTATAAAGATGTTATGGTTTATGATTTATCTTTTTTAACTTTTTATCGTTTATTACATAATTTTTATTGTCAATTCAATTAAAATTTTATATTCCATGGTGTTACTTAAGAAGTCCATTAATAGATGAACATGATCCAAGAAAAGATGGTACAAGTGAAATAGGTAACTACTAACTAATGATGGTGTTAGGTGAAGTATAAGCTAAAATGGAGAATTCATTAATTAACACTAATATTACATCATGACATAATTATTATGCAATACTAAGATTAATACTACTTGTAATAGGGAATACAAAGGGTGAATTATGGTGCAGTAATTAATATGGAACTGGTACTGATGATTTACCAATGTGATCAATAACATCAAGAACCTCTGCTCTGCTTCTCACTATCCTATGGTATACCTCCCTAACCTGCTTCTGCAGTGGCCTCAATCCCTCCTCCATCTTCTCACATACATCCACCATCTCCGCCACCTGCGCGGCCAGTTCCGACGCCTTCTCCTCCTCCACCGGAAACACGAACGCATCCGAGAAGTCCAGCAAGGATTGGGCCACCTTCTCCATTCTCTGAATCTCCTCCAACAATCCCGCATTCCCTTTCTTCTCCTTCTTCTTCCAATCCTCCCCTATCTTCTCATGCAGCCCACTAATGGGCTGGGCCCAGCCCAATTGCTTCTGGATCGGCAAATGGGTTGTCAGCCCATTTCTCTCCTGGCACGGTATCGCCGCCACCAAGGCCCACATCACGAACACCAGAACGTTGCTCATTATGTAGATTGGCAGCTGTAGGCCCGACGCATCAGCTCCACGTGGCGCCACGAGGTTCACCGTCATGGCCTGCATCTGTTTCGCCGCCGACCACGATTTTGCCACCGGCCAGGACAGAGGCCGGAATTGCCCGCCGTTCCTGCCCTTGTTACTGGCGCCGCCACGGCGGCCCAACGACCACGTCCGCTCCGTTGATTTTCCGTGGGAGCTGCTGTTGCTATTCTCCTTATCATCGAACACCATTGAAGTCAAGATCGTGGTGAGCGCTTTTCGGGCCCGCCGGACCTGGCCCTCTCCGAGGGGATTCTGCTGCAAAGTCGACGTGGCGATCTCCGCCAGCTTCTGCCAGTGGAGCACGAGCTCGACGCCGTGACTGACTGCGTTGCAGACGTCAAGCGCCTTGACGGCGCGGTCGAGGAGATTGGGGATGAGACGGTCCAAAGGCGGCTTGGAGAACTGCGAGGCATCGCGGCCCGAAACGAGGATGGCCTTGAATTCGGCTTCGCAGCAGAGGAAATTGTCGAGGAGATTCCGAAGCCAGGAGAGAGAGAGGAGCGGCGGAGGCGGCGGCGGGACATAGGAGTCTTGGGCGGCGGTGGGGGATTCGGAAGCGGGGGCGGCAGCAGGGGTCGGAGTGGTGGAGGATAGGAGGTCGGCAAAGCGAAGGGTGACGTGTTTCTGGAATAATTCGAGGTCTTCGAGGTCTGAATCGTTATCGAGTCCAACTTGATTACGGCGAATGCTGATGAGGTTGAGGAAACCTTGATTGTCGGAGGTGGTCGGCATATTGAGGTTGAATTAATCCTAAGAGAAACAAAAAAAAGAAAAGGTTAGAAACTTGAAAAATGGAGGTTGACAACTAATAATAGTTGATGTGTGGTGAAAATGAAATGGGTGGTTATCTATTTTGGGAAGGATGACCGTTTGACTACCCCTATATTGCCCTTCACAACTTTTATTTTACAATTCTTGTTTCAGATTATCATATGCAGACTGCAGTGTAACACATTTAAAAAATCTGAAATTTTCTCATCTCATAAATAACGTGGAATTTGAAATAACTTGGAACAACTTCAAATTCTGCCACCAACAAATGTTATACTCTATCCATCACACGCTTAACTGCAATTGTAGATACTTAGTTTAAAAAAATTTAACTTATTGATTTTTTAAGAGTATTATGCTATTTTTAGGTAATAAATAAATTATAAAATATATTATGTGTGATAGATGTGGTGATATTTTTAAATTAAGAAGACATTTTGAGGGTATGATTATTGATGTGATGTTTATTTTTGGATTGTGAAGATAAGTGTAAGACAGACAAAAATGAAAAGTGTGAAGATAAGTTTGAGAGTGTGAGATCGGGGAGTATTTTCCAATTTCATGTTTATTAGTAATTTATTAAACTAGATATTGTTAAGGGACAACACTTATATTGGCCATTTTGAGCCATGCAACATCAAATTTGTCCTAGTCTTTGAAAAATATCTTATTTGCCCGGTTTTTGTGTACATACCAGATTTTACCCCCCTGACACATTTCAGTTATATTCCCCTTCTTTTTGGAAAATCTGAAAAGTGGATGACAGTTACCATTGACCGCTTTTACTGGAATTAAAAAGTGGGGAGAATCTTTGACCCCCCTTATCTCAAAATCTCAGTTTCTTTCTCTGTCTCTCCCTCCTCGATTTTTCTTTTGTTTGTCGTCTTTCTCTCAATTTTTCTTTGTCGAATTCCTGATTTCTCTCGCGGACACAGGTCTCCCTCCGGCCATATCTGCACGCTTCTCTCATCATCTCTACTTCGGAAAGTCGCAGAACCAAATATGGAAAATCAGGTACGATAGTATTTCAATTTGAGGGTTTAGGGTTTTAGGGATTCGTTGGATTTTTGCTTGTAAATTAGGGGTAATTGATTTTTTATTTTTGCATAAGTGGTTTGTATATCTGTGTATGCTTTAGTGCAATTGAGTGTGTGTTGATTTAGGGTGATTGAGCTTAATCTGATCCTCCGCCGAGGAACTAATTGGATTTTAGTATTGTTGATGTATGAAGGTGTGGTGTCCGCCTATATATTAAGGAAAATTTAGAATATATGCCGATTATTTCAGCCTTAATGAACATGTCCACCGATTATTTGTGTCGATAAATCTTAGGTAAAATGATCATGTCCGCCAAATGTTCTAGCATAATTAAGCTTGTCTGCAGATAAATCTAGGTAAAATGAACATGTCCGCAAAATTGTCTTGCATAATTGACGCTGTCCGCTGATAAATCTATCTAAAATGAACATGTCCGCCAAATTTTCTAGCATAATTGAGGCTGTCCGCCGATAAATCTATCTAAATTGTACCTGTCCGCCAATTGTTCTAGCATAATTGAGGCTGTCCACCGATAAATCTAGTTAAAATGAACCTGTCCGCCAATTTTCTAGCATAATTGAACTTGTCCGCCGAAAAATCCAGCTAAAATGAACTTGTCCGCCAAATTTTCTTGCATAATTGAGGATGTCCGTCGAAATTTCTATCGTAATTGACATATGATTGAGCTAAATTGAGCTTGTCCGCCGATTTATACAGCTAAATTGAGTTTGTCCGCCAATTTTTGTAGCATTATTGGTTATGTTTGGTATTTGTTGGGATTTAATTAGCATGTCCGCCATTTTTTTACCCTAATTGAGCATGTCCGCCATTTTCTTACCCTAATTGAGCATGTCCGCCGATTTTATAGTCCATTTGAGCTTGTCCGTCGATTTTTTATTGCATAACTGTTTATGTTTGGTATCTGTTGGGCTTCACTTAGCATGTCTGCCGATTTATTGACCCATATTGTGCTTGTCCGCCAATTTTTATAGCCCATTTGAGCCTGTCCGTCGATTTTTATAGCATAATTATTTATGTTTGGCATTTTTTGGGTTTAAATGTGCATGTCCGCCGAATTATTGACCCTAATCGAGCTTGTCCCCTGATCATTTGACCCTAATTGAGCATGTCTGACCATTTTTTAGCATAATTGAGCATGTTTGGCCAATTTGTGGTGGAATATAGTATGTAACGCTTGAAATATATATTTAAAGATATATTTTGAAAGTGGTTTAACCTTTAATTTATTTAGAAAAATGATATATCTAATCGAGTTGGCATGCACGGTAGTGGAACTGGAAACGTCGTGGACTTCAATCACGAAAAGTTGGGATTAAAGGGTACTGTAGGCCTACGAAAGTTTTGAACTGCATACGTGAGGTGCTTACAAATAGTGGTGATCAAACAGTACGGATGTTCAGAAGATCGTGTTTCGATCATTTCTGGGAGTTGGATTCTGATTATGGGTCTCCTAAAGCTTTATTTCAACCGATAGCTCAGGAGGTTGTAATCCCTGATTCAGATATGTGCACCCGGTACTTCAGGGTGTCTGATACAATTCTTCGCTTCACACCACTAGAGTTTATGCGTGTTATGGGACTAGGGTTCGAGAATGGTGGGGATATTGGCCCAAATGATTCATTTCAGCCACCACCAGACAGTTTGTTTGCTAGCTTTCGTACGAAGAGGGTCATAGTTGATGAACTTATGAGAAGATTCAATGAAAATAAATATAAGGGCCATACCGCGGTGAAAGCGGCCAACATTCTACTTCTGTACTACTTTTTGCTAGGCCGGGATACGTTCAAAGTATACATAGAGCCCTGGGTATGGTATTTAGCTGAAAATGCTCACCAGTGGAACTCTTTCCCATAGGGGAAGTACACATACCTAACCCTACTTCACCATATGGACTCTGTGAAGACTACGGTGGAAGAGTTAGGCAGACAGCAGCACATCAACTTTTATGGATGCTCATTTGCCCTAGTAGTAAGTGATACAGAGTTTATGTGAACTTTTTTTATTCTTATACTAAATGCATTTAAAAAGATAAATGTTGACATCAAATCACTTTGATGTTTGGTCACATGTTTGGGCCTCCGAGCGTATCGAAGGTTTTGCAGCACACTTGACCGTTGGACAGCCCGAGCCTGACGTTAGACCTCTATGTATTCACTAGACATATACAACTGCCAAAAAAGTCGACGATACTCAGTTTTTTAGACAGGTTTGTCAATTATTTTTTAGTATGAGTTTAAAGTTTTGAGTATCTAAATTGGATGCATTTGGATACTATTTTGGCCACCTGAGTATATGTTTTTATGTTGTATTATTTTACTTTCAGGACCTGAGAGTTGTTGATTTACCTGTCATCCTCCCTGAGGAGTCCCAGCGATCATATTTTAGGGGAATACATTCTGATTGAAGTTCTGGTTTTCAAATTCAGTTTAGGGTCTTTGGGGATCCAAAACCAAAAGGGAATGGTAAGGGTAAGTGTAAGAAACAGATGGTGCGCTCTAGTTCCGATTCCGAAGATGAAATTAGTGGTCAGGATGCCATTCCGGTGGAAGTGAACATTTCTTCCAATTATGCAGGCGGCGAGCAATACTGTGGAAGGATAAATGTTGAGGTTGATGATGATACATCATTTGGGGGGCAACACAGAACAACAGAGGACTTACTATGTGATTTTCATGGTGTCGGAGGGGATGACGAAGATGATGACGATGAGTTAATGGGTGATCAGGATGACACCTCTTACATACCATTTGAGGATTCACCCCGCGGCCATCTCAGTCTGGTCCAGAGTATCGCACTTGCATGCCTCCTACCCATGGCCCCCATAGTGCTATAGTTCCACACCCGCTGATAGCCATTCCGGAGAGATCATATCCTCCTGTGTTTGGAAAACCATATTTCCTTTCTGCTAGATTTCAACCACCATCTCACTCTTCTCCTTATGGTGGATATCAGGGACCATATCAATTTTACTTTGGTGGATTTCAGGGCCCACATCAATCTCATCCTTATGGTGGAAGTGAAGGATCACAACAGGGTTATTATAGTGGGTTTGAAGGATCACGCTTCGTGTATGCCTCCACAACCATATTGAACTGATACAACACATCTTTTCCAAAACTTTTGAGCCGTTTCTTTAGATGATAAGAATATAAACCATGGTATGCCTCAGGGTACACAGTATGTATAGCGTGTGATATACTTTTATGCGCGTCACAGACAATAACTAGCCCATGCGGAGCGTCGTACGATTCTTTCAACCTTTGAAGAAACCAGCACCATGACTCATTATTTTCAATGTCACCTACACCAACGGCCAGGGAAAAAACATTGTGGTTGCCATCCTGAGTGACTGCAACAAACATGATCCCACGGTACTTCCCTCTCATGTGTGTACCATCAATGACAATCACGGGATGGCCCGCTCTGGCAAAACCCCATATCGAAGCACCAAGTGCGTAGTAGACATACCTGCATCGAAGTATTTAGTACACCTATATACCTCATAATTTAAAAAAGTGAGTATTGACTTACTTGAAACAACTGTCTTCTGCAGTTGCCAGTGCTGTGTGCGTGCATGGGTTTTCCAACTTAAGGTGATGCAAGTACGAAGGTAGGGAACTGAAGGAAGAACGATGGTCTCCGTACGTGTGTCCCACAACAGTATGTTTTGATTTAAGGGCCAAATTATAGGAGATGTCGAAACTAAATTCTTTACGTATCTCATCTGCCATTCCAGCAGGACACAATGCTGTGGTTTTATTGAACTGTCAAGCTGCATAGTATCTGCAAACAGTTTTCGAACCAATGACGCATTAGTGTCTGATTCAAATGACATACATGTGGAGGTCCGAACTTGATTACCCTTCATACTTCACCTAGGCCACTGGAATGTATCTCAAACATACAACCCTGCTCCACTCAGTACTTGCAGACGACGTTGAGCCTGTACGAGTCAGATTTCTTGACTCGTGTCTCAACTTGATTCCACAAGTTGTACATATCCAATGCAAACTGGCAATCACCTTTGTTATCGAAGGTACTTTTTTCATGAATCTCCAATGAAGTATCAATATTGTTATTGTCTTCAACTTCATTGTCCACATTACACTATTCCAAGAACCCTGCAACAATGTATTAGTTATTCTTCAATTGGTATTAGAATACAATAAGGTTCAGTAAATTATCGGGTACTATATTGAACACATACCTAGAATGCTCCATGGACGGCTGCAAGAACTATCTGTATCTTGACTAGGACGTACCGGTGTGAGCATCTGCATGCGTGTCGTAACGGGGTCCAAGAAACTCATTCCTCCATTGGCTCTGATGTAGGAACAGAACCTCTCGAATAGAGCAGTTTCAGGATCCTCATCTTCAGCGTTGAGTTGATCACCATCACACCCCTCATCTTGTGAAGCCTCGGCAACAAAAGAATCCTCACGCTGCAGACCTTCAAATGAATCATACTCATCGCCTTGCGATCCATCAGACCCATCATCTTGAGAACCACCAGAACCATCAAACTCATCACCCTCTGAACCCTCAAACGCATTACTTAGAGAACATTCATTTGAATTGTCCTCATCTTCATTTTCTTCAGAGAAGCACATGTCATCTCCGTTCTCCACCTCTTTCTCAACCTGTTCTTCGCCAACGTACTCACTGTTCAAATCAATATTTGTTGTACCACTCGAAAGGTCCATACTTGTACTCCTACTTGGTCCGGCCAAATCTACAGGATTAGGAATATTGACAGATAGAATTTTTGAACAAAGCAAGTCGGTCCAATAACTGCTCCCAGACGGCACTGCACTAGGGCAACAATTATCCACTGAGTTCTGTGGTATGACCTTAACTGTGACAAATAGCATCAACTCATCAACCTGCTGATACAAGCCCCTAATATCCAGATCATCCTTCACCTTATGTTTTGTTATACAACCACCGATGTCCACAAGTGTGTGTATAACATATTTACAATGATTCACATCGGCACAAACTAAACTGTGCACATGCCCAATAATAAAATCCAACTTCAACTGATCTGAATTTAAAACTAAGCTCGTGTGTTGGCCACGTACATACTCTAAACCTTGCCACCAGCCGCCCCACCATATAAAAAAATTTCTCTTTTCCAATCCAATGCCTAAACCTTTCAACAAAAGGACAATTAATTGTTATATTCACACATGATTCATTAAAGTATTTTTATGATACGCATGTTTAATAGGTACCTAATTACAGAAAAATATAATCTTTTATGAATATGTAAGTACACACAAATTAAGCCTTAAATTATCAGCACACATGCAAGTTATAAACATTGATTCGTACGCGGACAAGCTCAATTAAGCTCCATAAATTGACGGACAGGTCTATTATACTAAAAAAATAATGACTTACATGCTGAATTATGCTCAAACGTGATGGACATGCTCAATTAGCCAAATATAATTGGAGGACATGATATAATATGCTTAAAAATGGCCAAACATGCTCAATTATGCAATACAAATCGGCGGACATGTTCAAAAATAGTAACAATTCGACGGACATGCTCAATTTGGGTCAAATAATCAGTGGACATGCCCAATTACGCTAGAAAAATCGGCGGACATACTCAATTACAGTCAAATAATCGGCGGACATGCTCAATTAGAGTGAAAAAATCGGAGGACATGATCAATTAGGGACATAAAATCGGCGGACATGATCAATTAGGGACATAAAATCGGCAGACAGGACCAATTAGGGTGAAAACATCGGCGGACATGCTCAATTAGGGTCAAATAATCTGCGGACAGGGTCAATTACGCTACAAAATCGGCAAACATGCGCAACTATGGTCAAATTGACGGCGGACATGCTCATTTATAGTCAAATTATCGGCTGTTGTGTTCAATTATAGTCAAAGTTTCGGCAGACAGGCTCAACTGGTCTACAACTTTCGGCGGACACGCTCACTTAGTCAAAAAAATTGGCGGATAAGCTTAATTAATAGGCGGACACACTCTATTAGGCTATAAAAATCGGCGGACATGTTCGATAAGGCTCAAATAATGAGCGGACAAGCACAATTAACCATGCATATTAGCGGACAAGTCTACAGTGGTTGTATGTAGTGGTATTCATGCATGTTACATGCATAGTTTACCTTTTCCTCAGCGGACATGCATATTACATGCATACTTCACTGTTTTCTTCAGCGGGCATGGATATATATAACCATTTTACTCAGCGGATATGCATTTTTAAAATCCTAAACCCTAAAACCGTAAAAACCCTAAAATCGATACATTATAACCCACAAATAAATTAACAGCAATATTGAAAGAACAGTTTAACCATTAAATAAAATACGATGCAAACAGTGTTCGTATCTTACCTTTGGCTCTAACTATGGATCCATCGACATAAACGGTGGATAAATAGGGGTGCCGATCACCTTTTATGCTCAAAGTATTTGTGGAACAAGAGGAATAAAGTTTGAATCCACTGTGTCCAATTTTAATATTTTTTGGTGGTGTAGTTATTTGGTTGGTGGGGATAGGTGAGAGTTTAATGAGACAAAAATTTATATAAATGAACTGATTGTGAACAGTGCCTTCATTTTCACTCCATTAAATGAAGTGTGTTTGAGTGACAGTGGTAGATAATTAATGCATGTGTTTAATCACCTAATTACTGCATGTGTTAAATAAATATGCCTATTATAATCTAACAATTTAAGAAATTTTAAAATGATATTTGGTGAATTTTAAATAGTTCGTATCCGCTTACAATTTTTCTTTTTCACTTAATTGAGCTTGTCCGCAGAGTTTATTTTTTGGAGGTGATAACTTTTAATAGATTTATTTGTTTCTTTTTTACTTAATGTGTCATCCCTTAAAAAATCACCATATTCCCTAATACAAGCAGCTGTACTTCTCAACTCATTCCCAATACAAAAAGGTGGGTCATCCTTGAGGGTATTCATGTCATTGCATGTATTTTTAGGATAAATTAGATGTATTAAAAAAGGTAGGGCAAATTAGATATTGACCAATCCATATAAGACAACTTGTGATATTTCCCTACTGTTAATTTAGAAACAATGGGTAATGAGCTCATGATTAATATGTTAATTGTGTAAAGCACCCTGATCATGCATCTTCGCCATAGCAACACTGTTAAGTACGAATTATCCTATATCAGATTCTTTAGCTTAGGATTGTAAGATCAAGATTGATGGATAGTAAAACAAAAGTGTATTTGGTTCAATTATTAAGGGGGGTTAAAAAGAATATTAAAGACAAAGAATGAACAGTAGAATTGTCTTACTTTCTTTAATTAATAGTTTCATGGGGAGCGTTATAACTGATCTTAGATGTTCTATTACATTTTGATGTTACATCTCCTGTTACACGCGTTAGATGAGTGACACGTATGCGGAGAAGAAAATCTCAATCTTTCCCCTTAGGGTTGATTGTTAGGGTATAGAATAGTTTATCATACGTGTCAATCATCCAACATTTATAACAGGAGATGTAACACCAAAATGTAACAGGAGATCCGAACCGGTTATAACTCATTTTTCTCTTAAGTTGTGATTCAATAGACTCCTTGTTTTTAATTAACAGGCAGAAATCAAGTTTGATTAAGTGCAATTTATATTGTGTAAATTCCCTTATTTTTTAGTAAAATCATAAAGCTCACAAATGATTATTTATTCAATGTGAATAAAATATTCCCTTAATTAATTATTATTATAGTAATTCTATAAATATGTGAAACCTTTCACAATATATTATGAAAAAAATGAGTGTTTATCCTGTTTAATTTATTCAGATTATTCTATAATAAATTTTATATTTTCTATTTTCATCCATCTCATAATAAACTTTACTGCAAAAAAAATAAAAAATACTAATAAATGAACACCACATCAATTCTCAACTTTAAAAATATATCTTTATTACAAGTTTATAACTTTCACATAATACACCTAATGTATTTTATAATTGGTGCAAAGTAACGTGGAAGTTATTTTTTCCATTATGCAATTCTTCATTCATTACTTTTGTTGTTTTTCTCACAAAAAATTGTACTTCATAATTTTATTATTATTTAAAAAAAAAACTTCCAATGATACATGTTCAATAAATGCCTTTGATACTTTAAATAGGGGATCCACAATAAAAAAGACTGATAACATGCTCAATTAACGTAACTTTTGTTTATGAGAATTCTTAAATGACAAAGTCTTGTGAGATGCTGCTTATGTGAGACGTGTTAAAGTATGTCTATTATATAAATAAAGTATGATTAATGGTTGTTAAAGTATGTTTTGTAAAGTATGATGAATGATAAATTAAAGTATGATTTTAGGATTTTATAATACGATTCATTATTGACATACTTTAACTACAAATAAACATACTTTACCTATATGATAAGCATACTTTAATAATGAATTAACCCGTTTCACACCAGTCTCACAAAAAACCCGTCTCACAAAAGAGTCTCTTCTTAAATTATTATATTTGTAAAGTAACTTTTTAAAAATAAAATTTGAATGTTTGTTAATAGTCTTAAATTATTATTTTTTAATGAACTCATGCATGTTAATTAGGAATAAATTTATAAATAAATATATATTTCAATATAAATAAATCAAGTAAACAATATCATTAAAGATAGAATGAATAAAAGACAATATTTCGTAAAATAATAAAAAAAAATAGGTTATTTAATTAGTCACAGCTTGATTAACAAAAATTAAATACTTATTAATTTATATAAGATTTAATTTATTATTTATAATACAAATAATATATGTAGGTTAAAATTTATTAAATTGGAGCAGGACTTTGACAACCCTGCGGTTGTTCGCTTGTACTTCTACCAATTTTGAGAATTTGCACAACGATCACTAATTGGGCCCATAAACAATGAACACATATAGTTGTACATGGGTTGAATATGGGCTAAAATAAATTGGACACAATACATTTAATAAATTTACATTGAATATATATTATATAAAAATTAATAAAATGTAAAAAAGATCATGATATTTTATTGTTGTTTAAACTAAAATATATAAAAATAAGATTCATCGATATCTAGTATGCTGGTGTATATATATTTATTGTAGTTTGAATTTAAATAAGTAAAAATTACAAAATTGATCACGATATTTTTTTTATATTACGAGTATATGACAAAAAGTCTTTTGTGACACTGTAATTGTAAGAGATGAATTTGGAATCGGCGTCGATTCATTGTTAAATATGATTCATTAAATTAGAATTATTTAATATTGAATCATACTATAACATTATAAAATCATAATTTAATACATTATTTATTATACTTTAACAAGTAATATACTTTAACAGCTCAATAACATACTTTATTACCTACGTAAATATATGGTTGTTGGATCGACACATTTCAGAACTCTCATTTTGACTCACATAGAATGAATGAAACTCACTGGAATGAAGAGCAACCCACAAAGATTATATTCACACAACCTACCAGAAGAACCATATCTCAACACTAGCCAAACTCTCAATTTTTGACTTAGGATCAAAGGCACACAAAGAGCCATTTAAACCATCCATTTTCTCTCTCTCGAGGAGAAGAAAAAATGGTGAGTGTCGAATAAAGAGAGAGGAGGAGAAAAGTTAATCCATCTACATTCCAATTGCATTTTCACAATTACCGTAATTCGTTATTTAAGAAAAGTAATAGGAAAATTTTCACAATTCGTCCTATAAGTATGATCGATACCAATTTTAGTTATTTTTTTATTTTATATCTTAATTTTGATAAATTTTTATTCGATTTTTGTCCTTTCATCTATATTTGGTTCTATGTTCCAAATATGGTCCCTTTTTTTTTTTTTTTCTAAATTTTGGACTAAAATTTAATGAATTCTCACATAAGAACTAGATTAAAAAAAAAAACACATACACACCAAACTAAATTTAAGACGACGACTAGATTTAAACAACGTTAAAGCTGACTCCTTGCAGACGTATAGTTATGTATTCAATAAGTTTTCAATGTTACTTTAATTTCTTAAAATACACATATCACAATTTATGTTAAAAAATTAAATAGACAAAGGAGTAGGAAGAAGTTAAATGTGAGAAAGGCTAATGGGGTCCAAGGCAATGGCCCATAATTAAAGGACGCAATTGACAACAAAGTGAGGACCACAAAAGATAATTAAAATAAATAAATAAATAAAAATAAAATTTGTAGAATCACCTGTAGGAGTCTTATTATTAATTTTTTAAAAAATATTACTCATTAAAAATATCGAATGTTACTCATCTTGAAAAATAATAGTTTATTAATATGGGTTATTATGTGGTGCATCGGGTACACCGGTGCACTAAAGATTATAGGCTATAATTTAGGGTTAGTTGTATTTTATTTTTAAAATTTTAATTATTTTATTTTGATCCAAAGTAATGATTAAGATTAACTAAGTGCACTAGTAAACCAGATGCACCTTAATTTATATATAAATGAAAAAGTAATAGTTTGTCATAGAGTAATACTCCCTCCGTCCAGGCGTAAGAGGGCCATTTGTTTTTTCAAGTAGATTAAGGAATATTATTATTTAATGTGTAGTGGAAAGTTGTATTAGTGGGAGTGTGAGTCTCATGTTTTAATTGTATTAGAGGGGATGTATAAGTCTCATGTGTTTAAAAAAGGAAAGGAGATTTTTTGGGTGTGACGACCAAAATGGAAAAATGACAGGATGGAAGGAGTATTTATAAAGAATGATTCAAAAGAACAAAACGGGTGCATGGTAGTTTATGGGAAAAATAAAAGGCAAATACTTCGTTTACATAATTAGTTATGCAAGCTCTATTGAATTATATTTTATTATATTTTTGGATTTTTTAAAAGTATAATTATGTTTATAATTTTTAAATAGTAGGGATTAATATATATTTCAATATGCCCACTAAAGTCCCACAAAAAATAAAAAGAGATTAAGGTAGAACCTTGTATTCAATGAGTAATTAAGTTAACCAAACACAACTTTTAAGAGTGTTAATCCCCATTGGTTTAGCAATTAGCACTCTAATTAGTTTCTTAATATGATGGGGGAGGTTGTGGGACCCCCATGTCAATTGCCCCACCTTAAAGCTAAGCTTAATCATTTCTTACCCCTTTCATTCCTTCATTTCCCACATCCTCCTTTTTCAGAAATCATTTGCATTTTACTTCCAAATTCAGCTTCTTCTCCATTCAAGCAAAACTCCCACATTTTCAAAATCAGTATGGTGGATGATTTGCATCAATTCTCCATCTTTTTCACCCAACTCCTTTTCACTACTCTCTCTCTCTCTCTCCCCTCTAGTTTCTCTCTACACACATTTATATATATAGTCTACGTATGCTAGCATGTAAAACGTGATAGTTTTCATTTATATTTGGGGTTTATATATATAATGAATATGGAACTTATAAGTTAAGTTAATTGCAATTAATATATAAATAAATATTGTTTCAATTGCTTTCTCTTCTAATTTTACACTGCCGAGTGCCGACAATACTCATCATTTAGAATAAACAATCTAGGTGTTATGCATATATGAAGACCCCTTTATCATTAATCAATGCCTGCTTTAATAGTTAGTTAAACTATATTTTACATAAGAAAGTAGTATTTATTTAATAAATATTGAAAATTTAAAATATAGGTTTCCGAATGAAAGAAATTAGCTAGAAGAAATTAGTTTAATTATCTTAAATACATTTCACATTTCGTTTGTTCGCAAGCATTTTTTTAAAGAATCTTCAATTGATGAATTGCAATTAAATTGAGTGAAAATTAACTTCGATGTAGCTAGATATTAATAAAATTAATCAAATATTATAACGTGTTATGATTCATCAAAATTCAAAACTTAAAGAATTTAATTAGATGACAGGTATATATTTGTCAAACGTGTCTGTGAGGGAGCTCATAATCATCAATATCTGATATCTTTACCCGTCTCGTTAAAGCACCAATCCAGCTTCTATGGGAGCTAATGAGGGCCGGAATGGAATATAAATTTTAATATTTTAGTATCTTTTAAGATAAAATATAATCTAGAATATCTATGATAATAAATATGGATGAATAATACTTTTCATTAAAAAAAAATTTATACTACAAATTTTTCATGAAATAATTCAATTTATCACCATCTCTTTTCAATAATTCGAGTATTACTTTCTATTAACAAGTTATTACTTTTTGTTTATGGGTCCATTACTTATAAGTATATTTATTTACCTATAATATTACTAGATACAATATTCAAATTATATTATTATGCACTACAAATTGAATCCATCAAATACCACTTTTAACCTTATTTTAAGTTTAATTGTATTATGGAATTAATTAACCATTAATCTATCATAGAAAATAGGTTGGGGATTAGTCAATCGTAAAAAAATGGTCAAACATTAAAAAATAGGTTTAAGATTATTGTGTTCAATTTCAATCCCCAATCTTTCAAAACTTCCGGCGACTTGGTATTCTGAAAAATCTTATAATAGTATTCAGAAAACATCGTAACTATACATAACACACACATTAGAACAGCAACCGTTGGTATTCAGAAAAATCTTATAAAAGTATTCATAGAAAAAATCGTAACCATACAGAACGCATACATTAGAACATCAACTATTGGTATTCATAAACCATTGATATTCAAAAAAATCTTATAATAGTATTCAAAAAATCTAACCGTAAAGAACACACATATTAGAACAACAACCGAAAAAATCGTAACCATACAGAACGCACACATTAGAACATGAACCGTTAGTATTCAGAAAAATTTTGTAATAATATTAAAAAAAAATCATAACCATGCAGAACGCACACATTAGAATAGAAACCGTTGATATTTAGAAAAATCTTATAATAATATTCAGAAAAAATCGTAACAGTAAAGAACACACATATTATAATGGCAACCATCGGTATTAAGAAAAATCTTATAATAGTATTCAGAAAAAATCATAACCATACAGAACGCACACATTAGAACAACAACCTCTGGTATTCAGAAAAATTTTACTCCCTCTGTCTGCTGATAAAGTATCAATTTTGCCATTTTGGTCGTTCACCCTTAAGGTATCCATTTTTCATTTTTAGTAAAAGGGTCCCACACATTCTAACCACTCACTACTAATACAACTACCTACTTTATATAAAATAATAATATTCCTTAATTCAGTACAAAAAATTAATGGGAACCTTATGGATGGACGGAGGGAGTATAATAGTATTCAAAAAAATTCATAACCATACAGAAAGCACACATTAGAATAACAACTATTGATATTTAGAAAAATGTTATAATAGTATCTAGAAAAAATCTTAATCATACAGAGCGCACAGAACAACAACCGCCAATATTCAGAAAAATTTTATAATAACATTCAGAAAAAATTGTAATTATATACATTATAGCACAAAGTTAAATTGTTCACAATGATTTTTAATTTTAAGTTTTGGTTATTTTGGCATTCTCTCATTATTTTCACTGTATAATTTTCTTTATTATTTTTTTTAGAAAAATATTAATGTGAGACTATTTTACGGCGAGATTGTTTCGCTTTTTTTTTATTTTAATTTTTAATTAAAGAAATTATCATTTTTCATTTAGACCACAAATTGCAAGCTCATGAAATATATATAATTCATTTGAACGATTATCTTTTTTCCGCTCAAGGAATAAGTTCTGTAAAATGGTTTTTCTTTTTCTTAAAAATTATCATATATTTTTTTCAATTTATTTATGAAACAGATTTCACACAATATATATATATATTTTTTCCGATCATTCATGATCAGTCATGGTAGATGAAACGTGAATTATTATTTGGATCGACCCATAGAAAATCTAGGCCGGGTCAGGTTCGACTGAAAGGCCGGGGGCGGATTTGGTGGGCAATTTAATAGATTTCAATGAAGAGGATAAATGGGTCATTTCGCATTTTGATAGGTCACATTAATTCTTCCTGATTTGAGGAAGACATGCTGAAATTAATCCTCTGAGGTATATTTGTCAACACTGAATTTATTGTCTACTTCAATACACAGGGCCAATTAATTAACATTACCATAATTAAGTCATTTGGACAATTTACCAAAGCCCAAATTCAATAAAGTCATAACTAGCTTTAAAGAAATAAAGACCTTCACAAATGAACAAAATGTGAATCTATTTTATTCCTCCAAAAATAGAAAAAAACAATTAAAACGAACCAGTATTAAATTGGGATCAAACTTTTTGAGATTGTAATTTTTAATTTAAAGAGTCCATTTTATTTTGAGATATTGTTTCTCTATTATTTACATACGTCGTTTCATGTGATGTAAACTAAAGCTATATATTACCATTTGACAAATATTTGTATGAAATGGATTTCTGGAAAATATTTTTAATAAACTATAATAAATATTTGGTGAAAAATGATAATTAATTAATTAAATGATATTATTAATAATCACAGGATTTATGAAAAATATAACATCTTTAATAACAAGTACTCCTCCATTTTATAATTAAATTTACATCTACAGTGTAAATACAGAGTTTTAAAAAAGTTATACTATTAACTTAGCTTTTAGAGGTAGTTTAATATATTTAGATAATAAATAAAATACAAAATATTTAGTTGAGTTGTAAAAGAATGATAATTTTTAAAAAAGTTATACTATTAACTTAGCTTTTAGAGGTAGTTTGATATATTTAAATAATAAATAAAATACAAAGTATATAGTTGAGTTGTAAAGGAATGATATTTTTAAAATTAATTAAGTGGATTGTGGAGTTGTTGTGTTTGCATTATTTATCTAATTATTTAGAAGGGTGACATTTTTTATGAGATGAATAAAAATAATTAGTATGAATTTATTTATCAGAAAATACTTAATATCTAATCAAGATAAAATAAAACGATCTCAAGACACCGTCGCACTAGCTCCAACTATTTTGATAGAATTAGAAGATTCCAAGAGAATTAAATTTAATATAAAAAACAACAATATATACTAATAATAATATTAATGATGTCACCATTTTGCATATAGATCTAATGGAGTAGTATTGAACTATAATTGATGCATGCACGGATATATCGATCTAGTCTTCTGGATGACGTTAATGATCACTTCATTTAAAGGTCTGAGTTAAGAATTTTGTTTTAATATTTAATTAATCAATGAACTCATATTTTATGAAATGTAAAATTGAATAAAATCTCTCTCTCTTTTACATGCTATTACTTTGAATAAGAAACCATTTCTATAACTTTTTACACCTTACTCATTTATTATCCCACAGAATTTTTTACATTTAATTAAAAAAAATATCCAATAACTTTAAAAATTGCTTCAATTTCAAATTGTCATTTTTTTCCCTACAAATATCATTACTTTATACTTTTTTATTACCTAAACATGTTAAAATATCCTTTAAAATCAATAAAATTGATCAATAAAAGTAATTTTTTTAAATGACGGAAAACAATAAACGTGAAATATTTTTCGGAACCGTGAGAGTAATTGAATTGAAAAATGAGGAAGACAAAAAGATTAAAAACCCATTTTATAAAAAAAGGTAATCATTGTCATTTATATTTGGCTCATAAAAGTGACACTTGGGTGGACTGTGATCAGAGTCAAGCTTTACAACCCTAGTTCAATTAATTCTGCAGCAATGATGAGCACTCAATCAAAGGATATTTCTCCTAAAAAACATACATGACCCAAAATCATCACTTTCAAAAATGGGAGGGTCCAACCCGCTAACCCATTTTAAATAGTTACATGCCCAAATAGTAAAATACCACAAGTGAATTAAACACTAATTAATTATGTAATCAAGAAATATACTTTATTAATTAATTAATTAATTAATGAAAAAAATGGTGTGACTTGAATTACAATGAAAATTAATTCAATAGCGATGTGATGGAAAGAGTCTGCTAGATCCATATAGTCTACGAACCAACCGGCAGCAGCAAAGTTTGTTACGTTATACATGATTTCTACGTAGAAAAACTTTGTAATAATACTACTGCAGTTGATAAAATGTCATTTCATGGTTAGATGAGCAAAGCCAATGGGCCCCATTTCACTGTCGGATCCCTAATATGTCCTAACATATTTACTCACACATGAACTCAAATTTTACTTGTTTCATTTCCTCTTTACTAATAATCACACCTTAATTCATTAACTTCAACACAAGAATAATAACAATAATATATCAATGGGGCACCATTCTTGTTGCAATCAGCAGAAAGTGAAGAGGGGGCTCTGGTCTCCGGAGGAAGACGAGAAGCTCATCCGATACATCACCACCCACGGCTACGGCTGCTGGAGTGAGGTCCCGGAGAAAGCAGGTTGGTCTTGTTTCCTATTTCTCTTCATTTTTTCTTTTGAAAGGATATTAGGTTTAGTGTGTGTTTTGGTGTTCTTAGGTTTACAACGATGTGGTAAGAGTTGTCGTTTGAGATGGATAAATTATTTGAGACCGGATATTAGACGGGGGAGATTTACACCAGAAGAAGAGAAGATGATCATTAGCCTTCATGGGGCCGTCGGAAATAGGTTCTTTCTCGATAACCATTGTCGAACCTCTATAATTCTTTACGTGTTTTATGTAAACAAGTTTTTAGTTGCATAGTAACCTTTTTGCTGAAGTTTTCAGAATTCAAAGCCTTGATCATTAATGCTTTTACCCGGCCTTTTTTGAACGTGATACTTTCTCCGTCCCGTTTATAAGTTTCACATTCCATTTTTAGTAAAAATAAATTATCCCTCACCTCAAAAATATAATGTGAATTGTAGTATTCTTTACTTGATTTATTATTAAAAACTACATTCTTAAAAGTCTTTTATTTAAATTACGCGTCAATAATACTAGTGTAACATTTAATGGTAAAAAAGGTTACATTGTTTAATTCAATCTGCAATTGATGAATTTTTGACTTAGTACGTACGAGTATTAGTGCATGTGTGTACGTAGAATTCAGTGTCTGAAAATGCACGTTATTGGGAGGACGTTAAGAGGCCAATATCAGAAGTTTGTTCATTCGAAGGTTGTCATTTGAAAAAATAGAACACCCCTCAATTAATTAACAATTAGTGTGATTTAATTATTCACCAAAATTCCTTCTTTTACGCATCTCTGACGTTCAATTTGTTATCACTTCAAACTTAAGCTACAACACACTTGTCATCTCATGTTATTACACCCACAAAAGATATACACTAAAAATAATTCTAAACCCTAAACATATTTATCTTGTGCATTATTCATCTACAATTTAATTTATATCTCGAAAATGAAAAAGTTGTTTGATAACCAATTATTCGAATGAGAGTGAAATTTAGTTACACATTTTATAAATATTTGAAAACGATAAAAGACATAGGAAAGGGAATATGCACGCAAAAAACTATATTACGGGTTAGTCTCATGTGAATCGAGTTTACAGTAAACTATGTAGTCCCCCTTCATTCAAATTAAAAGGGTCGAATTAGTTACACAAGCGCACAAGAAACCCGTTCTGAAGTGATACCTAATCGATGAAAAATGATAACTTCTGATTGAACTATTTCATGATAATTTGTTGGATATATAAAAACTAATGCGTAACACTTTTTGAAAAATGATAACTAATCAAGAAAACATGGAATGATAGATCTGTGAAACAGTTTCAAGACTATTTTGATATATTAATTATAATACTTATTCTAACACATGACCAAATGAATTTACTTGCAGATGGGCTCATATAGCAAGCCATTTGCCAGGAAGAACAGACAATGAGATCAAGAACTACTGGAATTCATGGATCAAGAAGAAGATCCGAAAACCCAATTCATCAACTTCCACAAACACAACACAAACACAAACACCATCATCAGATCATCATCAAACTCCCCAATTCAACTACACTCACAATAGCCAACTAGATTTCCTTAACCAAGAACTAACCCCAAAGCCACACGATCCCACCACCACCGCCACCACCTTATTCCCCCTACCAGCTCCTTCATTCATGTTCGACATAGAAGGCACGAGCCTCCCCAACATAAACACGTGCCGCATGGACCAAATCTTTCAAGAAACCGCGGTTGTAAGCAACTCGGAACCCTGGCCCTCACTGAGCCGGCAGATCACAGATCAAGTCCAATCGGCAGATCAAATGGTGCAGTACACCAGCAGCATCAGTTCTCTAACTCCATTAATGGAGAACATGGTGCCCATTGATCAAGGGATGAATGTGAATATAGATACACTGGATTGTATGCAGAGAAGCCATGATCATATGAATGAATGGGTTGACACACAGCAGATTCCAAGCTATTTCTTTTGGGAAAATGGAGATGGACAGATTGGAGGGGAAGAAATTATGCCACCAACTATCATTTCTTCTTTTCCTTCATCTCTCTAACTGCTGGCCACATATATATATACACATGCTAGAACTGCAGGAGTGGAAATTGAAGATGTGAGTGCTAAATTTTTCTTTATTTATATCTGTTTTATTTTTTATTTATTTTTTTTAAAAAATTTTTGGGGCGGATTTAACTTTTATATATTTGACTGGGTGAAATGAGAGGTATATATATAATATATGTATTGCTAATGGTTGTTTCTTAATTTGTTGGAGCTTGTAATTATGGAAGATTTGGGGAAGTAATAAAAGATGATTTATGAAGTGTTCAATGAAATCTGCTGAATTGTGTCTGTATATGTTGTTCAACGAATTTATTCATGTGCCATTGTTGTGTATTCTTTTATGCTCCCTCGTCTAGCTACATTACTGTGCAAGTTTTTTCTTTTTTTTTTTAAACTTAGATTTGGAGATATAATATTTCAATGAGTAGTGGGTTAAGAAATATAATAGTAATTAATGTGTATTCGGAAATTGTATTATTGTTGCGTGTGAGTCTCATATAGAATAATTATCTGTTTTGTGTAGGTCTCACTTGACAAAAAGAGATATAAACTTTAATGCTGGACGGATTAAGTATGCTACAATTAAATATATATATATATATATATATATATATATATATATATATATATATATATATATATATATATATATATATACTCTCTTCTTCATGCTTTAATACGTTTGCTTTTTACGTGGAAATTAAGGAATACTATAATATTTTACTTCCTTCGTCCCATAAATAAATTCACACTTTCTATTTTTGTCCGTCTCATAAACAAGTTCACATCTCAAATAAGGAAATACACACAAATCAATAACCCCACAATACACTTTAATTTCAACAACTCACAAAACTTACTTTATAATTTATTTATTACCTAAAAATATCAAACTACCCCCAAAAAACAACTTTTTCTTAAACTCTGTATCTACAGTAACAATGAACTTCTTTATGGGACGGAGGGAGTAATGTATAGAGAATTAAAAGGGAGTACGTGAGTAGTTGTATTAATGTTATGTATGAGATCCACGAAGATGTATTAATTATTTTGTATAGGCCCTCCTTATAAGAAAAATGTAAAGATTGTGATGAGATGCCCAAATTAATTAAAAATATGTAGAGGTTCAAATGGAACGTAAGGAGTATATATGAAAGAGAAGAAAATCGAAGTATTTGAAGAAAAATATATTACTCCCTATGTCCCATATTAATTATCATATATATATATAAAATTATTTTTGACCAATTTAATTAACTTTTAAATGGTAGTGTGGTCTTTTATTTAATAATAAATTATAAATCATGTTATGTGTGTTAGGTGAGAATAATAAATTTAAAATTAATGTGTATTTTTAAGTTATAAATTGATTTGATATTTCTATTTTTGAGGTGTGACATTTATTGTTGGATATGCGGAAAAGAAGTGTAATATAAATTATTATGAGATGGAGGGGTATTGTTAATTAACGTTATACATTTTTGTTTTTTAATTCAGCTTATTAGATTTTTTAATGAAAAAAATTCCATCCAAATTTGTCCTATACCAAGGGTTTTGAGACATAAAATGACTTTTGTAGGTAATTAATTTGAAACTATAAAACAATTTTCATAAGGAGTTCCTTTCTTACGACACAAAAATGCCTTTTTTTTTCGGTATTTGTTATAGACACTAATCCTACATATAATTAATTAATTAATAATAAGAAAAGCTAATGAACTTTACTTTTATGGGTTTCCATAATTATTAGCAACAGCTTCCATATTATAATTTTGATACTTTATTAAGATGGGTACTACTATAATCATTCTTATCGAGTTCATTATGCCCTTCACTATTCACTATTATAAGGATTGCTCATTTTCCTAAATTTACTCAAACATTTAGACTTGTTCCTATAAATTATAGAGTTTTCTTGCCTCTATGTTCGTATAAGATTTAGAGTTGTCTTGCCTTTATGTTTTTCTTTGTCGTCTTAATTTGAAGGATTAAGTGTAACCAATGCAAATAATTATTAATTACTTCATTTAATTGACTTTCTAATATCACTCATATGTTTCCGCGTAAATATCAAGCTGAGTGCTTTTGAGGATTATCAAATGGGGTTACTGGTCTATTTCATTGTTTCATCTTTAAAAAAAAATAAAAAACAATTATAAACATAATATTTCATTTGTAAATATTTTAATTTCATTGGATAAATTGGATTTAAAACAAATTTCGTTTGTTAAATGGTAGTTGGTAAATTTTTGTTAGTAAACAAATTTAGGAATGAAATTTAGGTTTTTATCAACATAATATTCCATTGATATAAAGATCGTATTTTTTTTAGTGTTATGTACACCTTTATTCACTAGATATTAACTCTAATTATTATGAACATATTTTATGTATTGATTTAAGTATAAAATGAAGTATATAGGTATGGTATCGTATGTTATTCACGAATTCAAATATTGATTTAATATAATTAATTACTATTTTAAAAAAAATTGAATCCAGATGCATACACATATGGATCCTTGTGTGGGATTGGTGTTTTTATACACTCCATGTATACAACTAAGTCTGGTTAATTGGACACAATTGTATTATGATTCATGAATATTAAATTAGTAGGAATTCATGTGATCGTTTAAAAATTAATTAATAAACATGTAGTTATAAATTGACCCCATTTCATGATTGAAACTTTTTTTTTGTTGTTGTTGAATATTTAGTGTTTGCCCCGCCACCTGCACATTTACAATGATTAATGCATTAAATACTAGTATTAATTGATGACTTGAAAAATGGTTTTATAGTTATTCATATTCTAGAGTTATATTATTATTAATTTTGGAGTGTTCTTTTTCTTTTTTTGATTAAGACATGACCAAAGAAATTCAGAATCTGATATCTTAGTCTAATATTAATTTCCCTAAGAGTTGCATGGTTTCCTCAAATCTTGCCCAAGTTAAAACCATAACAAGAATCATGAAAATTAATCATGATGTTTAGAAACATCATTTCATCATTCGCATCAGATATGCTAATACAATCTTATCTGTGCATAAACTTAGAATACCATATTCATAATTCACATGCTCATCTCATCTCCGGTGTGTTATGTTCAATGGATGCTTCAACGTTGAAAGATTCTGCAACCGTCCTACAATGTCGTAAATCATTGCGCTCTTTGGATGCCTCGTATCACCTGCCATGAAACTAAACTCACATCCTTCTACATTTACACTGCTCCACCCCCCTTCCTTTCTCAGCTTCTCCGATCCTCTCAGTTCCACTTTATCCCATTCGCCAACAGCAGCATATGCATTGGACAAGGCAACTCTCCAAATGCTGTTGTTTGGTTCTAAAGCTGCTAACTCTTTTGCTGCTTTCTCGGCTATGCTCACGTTCCCTGCCACCACGGATGCACTCAACAACGCCACCCAAGCATCAGCCCCAGGTTTCATTGGTATCCTCTGGATGAAATTTGCTGCTTCTTCGACTCTCCCTGCTCTTCCCAACAAATCTACCATGCATGCAAATTGTTCCTCTCCAGGCATTGTTCCGTATTCTACGTCCATCGACTCAAATATGTATAAACCTTCTTCTACTAATCCAGCATGAGAACATGCTGAAAGAATGTTAACAAATGTGATTGCATTCGGTTTTATGGTCTCTAATCTTACAAGATTGATAAAAGAATTCAAAGCAGAGGCCCCATTTCCATTAATCCCATATGCTGCAATGATTGAGTTCCAAGATCCTATGTCTCTTTCATGCATTTCCTTGAAGATGTTTTCTGCAAAATCTATCTTTCCTGATTTTCCATACATATCTATCAAAGCATTCTGGACAAAAATATCACCAAGCAATCCTGTTTTCGTTAGATAGCCATGGATGAGTCGACCCTGTAGAAGCAGAGCCAAGTCGGAACAAGCTTCAAGACACGTAAGTAGCGTGATGAAATCGGGAGATACATCTCGCGAACATCCTCTGAGAATTTCACCAAGAAGTTCCAATGCACCAATCGGATGATCATTCTTAACACAGCATTTAATCATGGTATTCCAAGATATTACGTCTCGCTTGACCAAGATTAAAGAGGAAAAAACTTATGAACCAAACAAATTTTTAACTCCGAGAAAGTTCGAGTTATTCAGTTGCACAGCACGAGACAATGAGTCGTTCGGTGCAAGAGTCGGTCAGAGTTGAGCACACTTGTCCATAGCCAAGAGTAATGGGAGAATCAAAGTTTTAAACTGTTGTATTGAAACAAACCAAGAGTAATGGCGGTTCGGTTCTTCTGTTACATTTGGTGTTACATCTCCTGTTACGAACCGTCGGATGATTGACAAAAATGATAGACTAATCTATACCATAACAATCAACCTAAGGAGGAAGGTTGAGATTTTTCTCTATGCACACGTGTCACTCATCTAACACGTATAATAGAAGATATAACACCAAAATGTAACAGGACATCCAACGCCGAGTAATGGGGGGAAGTTTTAAACCATTGCAATGAAACAAGTGGGGGTTCAAAATCATCGGAATCCTTATCTTGGAACATTTTGACAAATTTGCAGGTTGATGATGGCGGCCACTGAAAAACTATCAGGGTGGTTATAAAGCAAGACAAAGATGATCATCGGCAAATTTGCTACTTTGGATTAAATCAAAACATGACTTGCAAACACTTTTGCAGCTTATGATTGTTCCCACAGGAAGTCCACACAGAATATTGCTGATGATTTTGCATCATTTTCGAGGACAAATCAATTTTGTTTCACAAAACGGCTACAATGAAATTAGAGATACTAATATAGACTACATATAATGATATAATATGTGAAAACACTAATCAATTGAGCCCTATAAACTTATTGGATCAATTAATTGTTGGAAATAAATCCATGAGACTCCTATTATGATAAACTGAGATCATGACCGTAAAGGGAAAGCGTACCTAATCCAATAAGTCTTTAGGCGGAACACGAACTCAGGATCAGTGGTTATATGGTCTTCCTCAACTAAGCCCTCCTAATTCCTTTATGGGGACCGTAGTAATCCCTCCCGATGGAGAGAAGGGAAGACCATGTGCGGCTTAGTATATTGGGGACCATAACCTGGGAGCCTTTATATACTACTTGACTAGACCACCCATAATCACCTAATCACGTAGTATTGAGTATCTACTCAATAAGCCCATATCATTTATTATTATAGCCCATGGACCTTTAACCTTAATTGGATCACTTAATTAAGTGCATAATATAATTGAATAGCTAATATAATTGCATAATAATATATTGCCCACAATTACATTATATTGGAAATTAAAAATTTCCAACAATCTCCCACTTGGGCTATATATTTTCCGTTAGCAATTATATCAAGAGTCCTTAGTTGCGCAACTTTATGCTATTCCTCTTCAGGCTATACTTAACAATCTGGTCCATCTCATATACTAATATGGAACTACCGCGGCATTCACCACATTATAAATCGTGATTAAACCCCGACAATTACCAATATCAATATACTCAATGACATAGATCAAATATGGTGAGTAGCATAGAAATTACATGCCAAATGTGATCAACATCATGTCTATTTCCAACTGGTCCAACTTTAAACTTTAGTGAGATCAATCCATAATGTAAAATATTACAAAATGAAAAATTAACTTTAGTAAATTCACAATGAATTCAAAACCATCAACTTAATTCTGCAGAAAACTGAATTATCCAAATCAAAGTGTCTTGAAAACTTTAAAGAACAATAAATATAGACTCCCACTGAACTAATGTATTCTAAAACCATATAACATCCACATGATTAGCTAGCTCATAAAATTGCAGGGCGTTGAATACATAATTGGTGGATCCATATTTAGAGTCTATCATAATATGCTCTTCTAAAATTTTATCTACACAAAACACTTTCTTTAACAACCAAGAATTCTATGTCAATTTGTTTGACTTATAAGTATTCTTGTCATAAATACTTTACTGCGAACTAACTGTCACAATGAACTTTATGTGACAAATCTTCGCAACCTTTATTTCATGTTTGAATGCCCTTAGTGTGCTGCTAATTCTGTTGTCATGGTTAATGAGCTAAAGTGTTTGCTTACTTTTACTTGTATAGCTCTCCGACCAACAGAAAATATAGCCTGAAGTGGATCTTATACTGTATTGACATCCAACAAACTCAGAATCAGAATTCCTCATGATCTCTAACAAATCTGATCCCTGATGTACAGGCATATTATTCTTAGTTCTCTATACATACTTTATAAAGATCCATACTAGAATTACTTAAATGTCTACTTAATATACCAACAACATAAGCCAAATTAGGTCTTGTAGAGACCTCATCATACAACAACTTCCAACAACCAATGAATATGGAATGTTTCTACATTTCTTAAATCTTTAGTTTAACTTTAGGGCACCTGATTGAGACTGCACTTGTCTCCCTTAGTTTAACTTAAACATTCTCCCACTGAATCACATAATCATCTACATTTGTCTCAAAACCAAATGAGACACTTACTTCATGATGATACTTGTGATTCCTTTACAAAAAAATTTGCTTGAATGCATAGATGGATTTCCTATTAGTTCTTAAACCATTTAGATCGTATCATCAGTGTTGCGATCAAAGAACTTTATCTTTACTTCCATCTAATATGATTCAAGATCAAAATGTGCTACTAATGTCACGATTATCTTATAATAATGTCTTCCTTCTATTTTGAGTATAATCCTATATCAAGATGTAAACCTAATCATCTTGTATTGATTTATATTCATAACTTATAGCATTAACACACTTTGGAGTAATTGGACTTTTCATGGTTTGATGAACATTGTTTGAATGTTCTACCATTAATTCTATAGTGTCCTCATTATTTAAGAGAAAAACTACATAATCATTCGAATTGTCTTTCACCCAACTCTAGTGGTTTTCTTAGTGACATTAATTCTTGAGGTTGTTGAATTTGTTATACCTTAAATATTATTGACATTGTCATATCGTTATTCTGAATTTGCACCAATTCTTTAAAGTATAAGTGGGGATCGAATCGACTCCCCCTTAAGGACAATGTCTCTAATATTATTCTTCCCCCAAAATCAACATCCTCACATAATACCGTGTTACCAGTCTCAAATATGATCCGATCAATTGGATCATAAACTTATTATCTTTATTTAATACCAATAAAGTAGTTTGTATCTATTTGAATCCAATTTTCTTTAGTAGATCCCAATGATCTAGCCTTAGTTGGATATCACCATATGTGAAACTCAAAGAATTCTCACAACTACTTTGGTTGGAATTTTATTGAGACCATAAGCTGCAATCTTTAGTATTTCTCCAATTAGTAACCATATTTTGTGGAGTACCAATTTTTTTTTGTCTTTTAACTACACCACAACACCATTCATACTAAGTAATCTTAATGTGGTGTATTATAAAATAATTCCACAAGCCTTTAGGAGAAAACGAAATGTTATACTTTAGTTTCTTTTTAATAACTTTCCAAACGAGTTTTTCTTTGTGTCCTTATACTTTATTGAGACAGAGTTTGTTAGAAACTTATTAGTTCATTCTTATTGTTGAAGTTCTCATCATGTATAATTTTGTTGTTGACATAGGTTAAACTTAATTAACAGACTTCTTAATTGTACAGAGAATTAATCCAAAATGATTATCATGCTTGCATTAAACTTTATAATCTTTCAAATTTTAAATAGTTTAGAATCATCTCAAGGAATCTATCACATCATTAGTATTAATACCAACTTGTAAGTGACACTTTCTACGTAGTAGTCAAATACTGACAATAAAACTGTCAAGCAATAGTCTTCCTTTGAGCCGACTTATTACTCACATGTTAGACAAATAATCGTCACATATTTACCACCACAGGTGCTTGTGTATTTCTGCCAAATATTAATCTACCTATGGGCCGATCAATACCCGCATGAAAATACACTCGCACAACATTATTAATTAGGGACCCATCACAAGACACCTTGTACAACATTAACATCGTCTATGGACAAAAATTAACTGCAGGGGTAATCTTGGTGTAACAATCAAGTATTGACAATAAGTTCTGTCAAACAAGAGTCTATCTGTGGACCGACTCACGTTCACATGAATAATCCAAATAATTATCACATACTTATTATCACATGTGTGTTATTATTCTGTCAAACTGTGCCTACATGTGGGCCGAACACAGAACACATAAATAATACCACACCCATCTATGTAATTTCAATAAAGCTTTTCTCCACACACGATATTGCTGTGGCAACATGATGCTTCGATTGACTAGATTGACGGTTTACTAGACTAATTAAATAAATATTAAAATATTTAATTTAATTAAACGACATTTAACTGTCTCCCCAATTTAATTTAATTTTTATTCCTCTAACCAAATATGAATATTAGATGATTCATTACCCTATAATGAAGAAAGATCTCCTTTACTTAATTAGGGATTCCAAAATCCCAATTTAATATAAACTGAATTTGGCAAATATTTTCTTATAAATCATTGGAATATAATATCAACTTGCTCAACAAAATTTGATAATTAACTTACCCAAATATTAATTGGATACCAAATCATATATTCCATAATAAAAAAATGAATACACGTGAATATCGCGCATAGATGTAGTAAGTCAAAATACAAATTTTTCAAACTAATAGCATAGGCGCCTTATCACCCACCATAGTTTGACCAAATTGCAAAATTATGGACAATCCATTACTCATGAAGAACTATGCAATAATATTAATGGTGTTCATGAATAAGAATTCCACTCAAGCAAGACGCTCTAACAATATCTTAGACGAATCGTAATTCCAACCATTCATAATCAAATGTCATTAGTCGGATCAATTGCCACAATATTAAATTAGAATAATCATCATACCAAAATAATAATACAATAATTCAATTCTTGTAAATCAATACATCCGTTACAGAACATGAAAGTAGTTTAAATGCATGATAGAAACCCACATTTAAACTCTGACCTTTATAAATCATCACAAAATGGATTTGCCATCAACAATTAATTAATTAATACAAAAATGGTGCAAACCTTAATTAATGATGCATTCACGTGTCAATTTATCAGGATCCATTGCAAATATTGATACAATGCAATCCGAACGGATATATCAAAATTAGAATAAAGATTACTGAATATGAAATCTAGATCCATGATAAGAATTATAAAATCTATAATTGTGATTTTGCAGAATGATTCCATAACAAATATATGAATCTTAAACACAATTACACAATTCTTTCCGATCTCATAGAATCATAAATAAGGTGGCTCTGATACCACTTGTTGGAAATAAATCCATGAGACCTTAACCCTATTATGATAAACTGAGATCATGACTGTAAAGCGAAAGCGTACCTGATCCAATAAGTCTCTAGGCGGAACACGAACTCAGGATCAGTGGTTATATGGTCTTCCTCAACTAAGCCCTCCTAATCCCTTTATGGGGACCGTAGTAATCCCTCCCGATGGGGAGAAGGGAAGACCATGTGCGGCTTAGTATATTGGGGACCATAAACTGGGAGCCTTTATATACTACTTGACTAGACCACCCATAATCACCTAATCACTAGACCACCCATAATCACCTAATCACGTAGTATTGAGTATCTACTCAATAAGCCCATATCATTTATTATTATAGTCCATGGACCTTTAACCTTAATTGGATCACTTAATTAAGTCCATAATATAATTGAATAGCTAATATAATTGCATAATAATATATTGCTCATAATTACATTATATTGGAAATTAAAAATTTCCAACATTAATGTCTCAATAATATACCCATTCTATGTCATCTATGATCCTGTGATTATAAGTGCGGCTGAGATGGGGCGGCGGCGGGGAAGTGCGATGCGATAATAAGAAACAATTGGGTCAATACTCATCAAAATTCCCATCTTCCTCGAGTAGTAGAAAGACCTGCCGTAGGATTCCATCAACATATCACCATCTTTGAAAATTTTACAACCTCAACCTCTGGCATACTGACAGCATTTGCGGACCTTATCAAGTGTTCAATCCCATGGTTTATGATCTCTAATTTCTTGCTCCAACATTCCATGTCCACCATTGTTTGAATTGTCACACAACCCTAGCCGATCCTCCCAAGCAAACAATGTCAAACTCGGAATCACGACAGGACTAACTAGTGCTATTGGGGGAGCAGGCAAGATGCTAAAGAGTTCCGTTTCAAGATTGAAGCAAGAAATCAATTGGGTGCTCTGAGGTCCGAGTGCCAACCAGTGAAGCGGTAGAGCCCCCACTGAGGAGCTGATGCTTCTATTCTTCTGGGTTCATATCTTGTTTCCGGAGTGTACACGTGGCACTCCGGATCACCAGAGTGCATAACCACAACCACCTTATGGAGTCCCGTCGTCCGACTCACTCCGAGTCCGAGGCAGTAACTCATGACGTCCCCCAGCTCGTGCGGGAACTCGAGTTGGAGTGAGTCACCGGTTATAGGGTTGCACAACACGAAACAGTGACTCGTTTGGTATAAGAGTAAGTCATATATTGAGCACACTGGTAGTTTGGTAATAAGGAGGATTTTTAAATCAGGTGAAACGTTGTAATGAAACAGGTGGTTGGAGTCCTGGTGTTGGTGTTGGAGTATATCGATGAAGTTGCAGGTGGTCCGGGATGTTGGCCGGAACACCAGCAATCCCGAGCCCGGAAACACTGAGTTAGTAACACGGTGGTGGCGAGCGAACTCGCGCGTGTTGATCAGATGAAACCATGCCTTGCAAACGCGCTTGCAACTGAAGATTGCCCGCACCGGAAGTCGGCATATGATTTCGCTCATAATTTCGGGTGGTAAATTTCTGATGTTCATGATTTTCTATATTTAATCACTCACTAACAAATTTTGTTTTAGAAAAACGGCAACAATGATGATAGAGAGAGATGTATAGAGTTTACAGTAAACCCTAACTATTCAATTCAATTGGGCCCTTATAAATCGTATTGGAAATTTGGAATTCGTCTGTAAATATATACTTCAATTTATTTATACCTCACGCGTGTCATCTTCCGCTCCGTTACGATCATTTTTTTGAATTTTTAAATAAATTTTTTATATTTTTCTTATTTACTAATCATTAACTTCTTTATTTAATATTTTAAAAAATAAAATAAAATATTTATATTTTTCTTATTTACTAATCATTAACTTCCTTATTTAATATTTTCTTTTTAAAATAATATATTTTTTTTATTTTATTAATTAATCTTAAATAGGTATAATTTAAAAAAAAATTATTTATAGTAATTAAGAAAAAACTATTAATTAAAAATAAAAATTATGTTCCAACATGTAATTTTAACTTTTTTTTTTAATTTTAAATTATTTTTTGTTTATTTTTTCCTTATTTACTAATCATTAACTTCCTTATTTAATGACTTTTTTTTAAAATAATATATTTTCTTATTTTATTAATTAATTTTAATTAGGTAATAACTTAAAAAATTATTTATAGAAATTAAGAACAAAATATTAATTAAAAATAAAAATTATGTTTATTTGAGATAATAATAAATAAAAACAAACATACACATAATTAAAAAAAATTCAAATTAAAAATATATATCGAAATATAAATTAAAAATATATTTATTTTTTCTTACATATGCACCTCATTAATTTAGCATAAAATAATTTTTTTTTTATTTTTTTATTTTGATTGATGACTAATTAAATTTTGAATACCTATATATATTTTGGTATCATTATTTAATTATTACTAAATCTTTTATTATAAATAAATTAATAAGTATAAATTTAAATTATATATAAAGGGAAAAAATAATATTTCATATAATATTCTCTCACACCCCACCTATAAATAAGACTTTTTGTTATAAATTCCAAACACACACATTCGATTTTTCAAGAGGAATAGAAGATTTCTTCAAGTTCCTCTAGATAATTGATTTATAAAAAGTATAAAAGTTTATTTTGACGGAGCGAGATTCGATTCACTTCTAAAAAAATCAATTTAAATATTCTTCAAGAATCAATTCAAGTATTCTTCAAGATGAAAAGAATCAATTCAAGTATTCTTCAAGATGAATAAGAGGATTGATTCAAATATTCTTCAAGAGGAATAAAATAATCGATCGATTCAAGTATTCTTGAATACTTGAATCATTCAAGTATTTTTGGAATCGATTTACATTTTCAAGTATATAATCTCAAGTATTCTTTCTTCAAGAGGAATAAAAGGATCGATTCAAGTATTTTTGGAATCGGTTTACCTCTTCAAGTATATAATCTAAACTATTCTTTAAGAAGAGGAATAAAAGGAACGATTCAAGTATTTTTTAAATCGATTTATCTCTTTAAGTAGATAATCAGTTCAAGTATATATTCTTTAAAATGAATAAGAGGTTAAAAAACTGATTCATGTAGATCATTCAAGTATTTTTAGAATCGATTTACCTCTTCAAGTAGATAATCGATTCAAGTATTTTTAAAGATGAATAAGAGGTTAAAAGACTGATTCATGTAAAGAATCAAAAGTTTTCTTCAAGTTATTTAAGTTTAATCATTATTTTATATTATATTTTTTAATATATTACTCGATGTTGACAAATGATATTGGAATCAAATTTTTAAATAATTGTTGATTTATTAATTTTAGCAACAAAAATGACATATTTCTTTTAGCAATGAGATTAGCAACAAAAATAATAAGAATGACATGATTCTTTTAGCAACGGAATATCAATGGATTTATTCTCTATTTTACAACGGAATTTAATCCGTTGGTAATTACCAGGGAAATCACTGTATAAATTACCAACGGATTTATTATCAACGAATTACTAACAAAATTATTTACCAACGGAATTGAATTTTCGTTGCTAAAAAATTTACCAACCACCACTTTATCAATGAATTTCGTTGCTAATTCATTGATAAACCAATTTAACAATGGAATTAAAATTTTTATCAACGAAATATTCCGTTGGTAAAATTTTTGTAAGTGTTCCCTCCAATCCCATCTTAAACTATGATATCCCTTCTCATTCTATTCATATTCCGTTGGTAATTTTTTTTTTTAAGTGTTCCCCTCCAATCCCATCTTAAACTATGACGTCCCTTCTTATTATATTCCATTGGTAAAAAAACAATTTTTTTTAAGTGTTCCCTCCAATCTACCTTAAACTATGACATCCCTTCACATTCTGCTCGCCCTTCTCTCTCTTACCTTGTTATGCATCCTTCATTTATTTCCTCTAACTGCAAAACCAATCCCACCTATATTTTATTTCACCTTTCCAACTCATATTTATATATACAGGAGGACTATATATTATTTGTGGTGGAAAAAATATAGTTTCGATATTGTAGATTAATAACCATGCATGTCTAATTGGTACTCCGTAAGTTTAATGGGGTGTGCATACAGCATATATACAAAGCAAATATAGACCAATGCAAGTTGAAATAATTGGCTAGAACAAAACAAATAATTTAATAAAAGAATTTTAAGCAGTGTGTCATATTATATCTTCGAATTCTTCCATCGGAATGAGATTGAATAACAATGGGTATCACTAAAGAGGTCAATCGAAAGTAAATATTGAATGGTGAAGGTAGCTATTGAATCAATAAGAATGATAGAAGAATTCTGATTCTCATTAAATCAAACAAACATCAACAATTAAATTTAATATACCTGAATTCCCATTAAACTCACCCATTACCTGTTGGATTTGTCAATAATAAAAGAAGATTTTCTTTTATTTTTTTTGTCCCACATTGGATGAAGAGTAAAAGGGGAGTGACTTCTTAAGCTATACAAGGAGGCCCTTGGATTTGATATCAAGTGCACCAATCAAGTACACTTTAATATTTGTATTTGATTCTAGTTAAATTCTTTTCTTGTATTCTCGGTTGTGAGAATGGGGAGATTGGTGAGAATTAGTCAAAGATTTGTAAGAATGTAGGGATTGGGGTCGGGAGAGAGAAATTATGTGTGATTGTAAAAAAAATTTTACATAGTGGTATTTTCTCGGTCCGTGATTTTACTCCGATTTTGAAGTTTTCCACGTAAATTCTTGTGTTGTGTTTTTTATGCTCTTCTTTATTTGTCCCTTAGTAATGAATGAGGATCTCCTTATCCCAACAAGTGGCATCAGAGCCCGGTTAGGACGCTTATAAAGTTCTTAGTATGCTCTGTGGTTGCAGCACAGTCTGACCTTCCCATCAGAAAATATTTTATGAGAGGAAGAGGGTTATTCATTAGGCTAAGGGTGACATGAAAGAAGTGGGAAAAACTAGTGGCACAAGGGGGTCAGAAGATCAGCCGGATGCGGTGGCATTTCCTTTCTTGTGGTGAAATGCGCCGGACTGTGGCGACAGTGGCGTGGCAAGGGGTAGGATTTATAGGTCAGCAATTTTTGGTGGAGTTCTTGGACCTGCAGCAATTTGAAAGGAACAGGTTTTCCGGTAATAAATGATGGCGTGGGGAAGCGGCGATTCAATGGGGAAGATGGCGATGTGGTACTTGGTATATATTGGGTGGCATTAGATCGGCAAAAAATAGCGTGGATTCAACTGACAAGTGGGAAAAATCATCGTGAATTCCGTATAGGGTTAGAATTGGAATCGATTTACATTTTCAAATTTTTAAATAATTGTTGATTTATTAATTTTAGCAACAAAAATGACATATTTCTTTTAGCAATGGGATTAGCAACAAAAATAATAAGAATGACATGATTCTTTTAGCAACGGAATATCAATGGATTTATTCTCTATTTTACAACGGAATTTAATCCGTTGGTAATTACCAGGGAAATCACTGTATAAATTACCAACGGATTTATTATCAACGAATTACTAACAAAATTATTTACCAACGGAATTGAATTTTCGTTGCTAAAAAATTTACCAACCACCACTTTATCAATGAATTTCGTTGCTAATTCATTGATAAACCAATTTAACAATGGAATTAAAATTTTTATCAACGAAATATTCCGTTGGTAAAATTTTTGTAAGTGTTCCCTCCAATCCCATCTTAAACTATGACATCCCTTCTCATTCTATTCATATTCCGTTGGTAATTTTTTTTTTTAAGTGTTCCCCTCCAATCCCATCTTAAACTATGACGTCCCTTCTTATTATATTCCATTGGTAAAAAAACAATTTTTTTTAAGTGTTCCCTCCAATCTACCTTAAACTATGACATCCCTTCACATTCTGCTCGCCCTTCTCTCTCTTACCTTGTTATGCATCCTTCATTTATTTCCTCTAACTGCAAAACCAATCCCACCTATATTTTATTTCACCTTTCCAACTCATATTTATATATACAGGAGGACTATATATTATTTGTGGTGGAAAAAATATAGTTTCGATATTGTAGATTAATAACCATGCATGTCTAATTGGTACTCCGTAAGTTTAATGGGGTGTGCATACAGCATATATACAAAGCAAATATAGACCAATGCAAGTTGAAATAATTGGCTAGAACAAAACAAATAATTTAATAAAAGAATTTTAAGCAGTGTGTCATATTATATCTTCGAATTCTTCCATCGGAATGAGATTGAATAACAATGGGTATCACTAAAGAGGTCAATCGAAAGTAAATATTGAATGGTGAAGGTAGCTATTGAATCAATAAGAATGATAGAAGAATTCTGATTCTCATTAAATCAAACAAACATCAACAATTAAATTTAATATACCTGAATTCCCATTAAACTCACCCATTACCTGTTGGATTTGTCAATAATAAAAGAAGATTTTCTTTTATTTTTTTTGTCCCACATTGGATGAAGAGTAAAAGGGGAGTGACTTCTTAAGCTATACAAGGAGGCCCTTGGATTTGATATCAAGTGCACCAATCAAGTACACTTTAATATTTGTATTTGATTCTAGTTAAATTCTTTTCTTGTATTCTCGGTTGTGAGAATGGGGAGATTGGTGAGAATTAGTCAAAGATTTGTAAGAATGTAGGGATTGGGGTCGGGAGAGAGAAATTATGTGTGATTGTAAAAAAAATTTTACATAGTGGTATTTTCTCGGTCCGTGATTTTACTCCGATTTTGAAGTTTTCCACGTAAATTCTTGTGTTGTGTTTTTTATGCTCTTCTTTATTTGTCCCTTAGTAATGAATGAGGATCTCCTTATCCCAACAAGTGGCATCAGAGCCCGGTTAGGACGCTTATAAAGTTCTTAGTATGCTCTGTGGTTGCAGCACAGTCTGACCTTCCCATCAGAAAATATTTTATGAGAGGAAGAGGGTTATTCATTAGGCTAAGGGTGACATGAAAGAAGTGGGAAAAACTAGTGGCACAAGGGGGTCAGAAGATCAGCCGGATGCGGTGGCATTTCCTTTCTTGTGGTGAAATGCGCCGGACTGTGGCGACAGTGGCGTGGCAAGGGGTAGGATTTATAGGTCAGCAATTTTTGGTGGAGTTCTTGGACCTGCAGCAATTTGAAAGGAACAGGTTTTCCGGTAATAAATGATGGCGTGGGGAAGCGGCGATTCAATGGGGAAGATGGCGATGTGGTACTTGGTATATATTGGGTGGCATTAGATCGGCAAAAAATAGCGTGGATTCAACTGACAAGTGGGGAAAATCATCGTGAATTCCGTATAGGGTTAGAATTGGCTTCAAGTGACAATACTTTAAGTAGGAAAAGGGTTCGGACAAACCTGGTGTAGCTTAGCGGTAAAAGGCAGTGACGTCATGTTGGTACGTAGCAATGGTGCGGTGGATGCTCAAGGTGGAGCAATGACAAGGTAATTGCTTACGGTGGAGCAATGGTGATGTTGCTGGTCAAGGAGGAGCTGGTGCGGCAACAGTTCCAAATGTTGAGTTAATATTATTGGGAATCCTTATGACATGACAACATGTGTAATAATATTAGCTGGTCCACAAGTTTGCACACGGACATTGACTTAGCAGGTGATGTAGGGTGTGTGGTGGATGTATATCGATAGCTGATGGACTTCCAGGGGAGCCAAGAGCTGAAAGTAGCACCATAAATATCAGCAGGTGTTTTCGATATGTGCCGCAAAAAATTCTGAGAATGATTGATTCTAAGTGGTCTACTCATATGGTAGAATAGAATTCTCAGAATTGAGAATGAATTGTCGATAAAGACAATGGTTCTTAGAATGATTGATTTTAAGGGATTCTCGGGGTTGAGAATGGATTGTCGATAAAGACAATGAGTCTTCTTTTATTTTGACAAGGTGGAGATTGATGCAGGCCTAAGCCCACGAGATGATGAAACGATCCGGGAATCACTCAACCGGTGGTAGCGGATTCACTCGATGCTACTAATTGCGGAATCACTCAACGCAACCAAGCCACTTGCTTGTAGTTTTAGAGGAATCACTCAACTCTAATATCACAAAGTTTGTGAGAATAGTTTTTTTGTTCATAAGGTTCTCCTTCTCATTCCATGCCTCAAAGGATTTAAATACATGATTTGGAACATTACCCCAATCATGGATACATGAACTTGGACTAAAACCCTTCAACATTCTAACACTGGAAATAATTACTGGAAATAATTAGATTTACTGAAAATAATAAATAAACACTTAATAATATAAAAGGTAGTGCTGCAGATTTTCGAGTGGACTGCCACCTCTTGGTATATTGGACATAACTTTTCACACAAAACTCCAAATTGTGATCTTCAAAATTTCTCAGAAACTAGACTTTCGTGACTTTCCAACAGTATATTTCACAAAGTCTAATTCATTACCAATTAGAACAGATATGTTTTTTAAGTTAGACGTTCTGCACTGCATCAGAGATTGTTGGATTTGTCAATAATAAAAGAAGATTTTCTTTTATTTTCTTTGTCCCACCGTATGAAGAGCAAAAGGAGAGGGACTTCTTAGGCTATATAAGGAGGCCTTTGGAATTGATATCAAGTGCACCAATCAAGTACACTTTAATTTTTGTGTTTGATCCTAGTTAAATTCTTTTCTTGTATTCTCGGTTGTGAGAATGGGGAGAAAGGTGAGAATTAGTCAAAGATTTGTAATAGTGTAGGGATTGTGGTTCGGGAGAGAGAAACTCTGTGTGATTGTAAAAAAAATTTCACATAGTAGTATTTTCTCGGTCCGTGGTTTTTCTCCGATTTTGAAAATTTCCACGTAAATTCTTGTGATGTACTTTTTATGCTCTTCTTTATTTGTCCCTTAGGAATGAATGAGATTTGTTTATCCCAACATTACCCTCAACCAAACAACTCCTCTAAGAATTGTGATGCGGCTGGTGGTTAATGCAGCTGAGATAAGGCTGCGGGACAAAAAAAAGGTGAAAATTATGCCACAAAAAGTTGAAAAAATTAATTTAGTTCCACACATTTTAAATTTGAGTCAATTTAATTCAATTGAAATTGATAAAATCTCAACGTATCCTCTTTGGCCTGCGGGTCGATAATTGTTGGAAAAATGAAAATTTTCTTAGAAACTAACTTGTGTGCCTCTCATTAAATATTGCATGAAGCTTAAATTCCATATCACCAAAATACAGTTTTATATGATAAGAAACAACCCTTTGACATATTCCCCCAACAATTTGTTTTAGGGAGACTTACTGTTAGGTGCAATGGATATTAGGATATTACTATTAGATACGTGGACTTAAAATTAATATTAACATGTATAAAATTATATTACCCTTCTTATTTATTCTCTACATGTCTACCATAAAAGTTGCAACAGATTGTATCATCCCACATTATAACCATTTTGTGATTAAAATGATATTTAATTTTATTTTTAAAAATCAGTCATAATTAGTTGTACATAATTTGCAACGAATGGATTTTTGAATAAGTTTCATGTCTGCACAATTAGTGATTAAGGTTGCACAATTGGCTTTATGTCTGCACAATTTGTGTATAAGACTGCCCAACATTACTGTTATAAAGTGTATTTATTTGCTGGAAATAAATTATATATATATATATATTTATTTATTTGATAAATATCAGTTTTTATTTTTGTGCGTAAATTAGTTTGTTATATAACAAATTAAATCGTTGCACAATCTATTATATTATTGCACAATATGTTAAATAGTATGCACAATCTATTATATTACTGAACAATCTATTTTTTAAATACGAGAAATTAATTTAACGTATTCTTATTACACGTCGTTGGAATCTTTAATTTCAAATCTAACTTCAATTTCTAGATTGGAGTTCTAAATAGATTTTCAACAACTCATTTACTAGAAAAAATAAAAGAGGGTGTGTCTTTCGAATCCCAAAATTTTTTACGAGTTTATTTGTGGTGTGCAACGATGCTGCGATAGATTAAGAAAACATAAATAATGAGTTTATTTGTGTTCTGCAACAATGTTGCGATATATTAAGAAAATAAAATAAATATTCATAGCGTACAATTTGACCCAAAAATAAAGAAATTAGTTGGGTGGTGATATAATAGATAATTAGATAATATATCTATTTTCAAATATATAAATATTTAATTAAAAGTAGGGTTATATTAGGTATATTATTTTAAATTTTGGTGGGTACAAACGTGATTGCCCTTAATATCATAACATGAAAACCATCAATGCATGTGTGTGTGTGAGTCTATATATACCTTACCGTGAATGTTGCTTGCCTTACATATTTCTTAGATTGTTCACCTTCACCCATCATCCATCACATTTGTACATGTTCTATCTTTAATTACTTTCTTAGTTGTTAGTTTGTAGTATAATCAACCCCCTCATTCTTTGATTCGTCCTACTAGAGTAAAGCATTTCTCAAACATGACTATCCACTTTCACCCTTGGGTTAGATATCTTATAAATTTTGCACTTGGTCGCTTACGTGCTACACACGATAGAGTACACTTGCTCTAAATCAATTTAACCAAAATTAAAATCAAGTTCACTCGTGTCAGGGAGCTTTGACTTGGGAGATTTTAGATAGTTTAAGCTCGTATCAAGGAGCGTAATGCAGACAGTTTTAGCTCGCATCAAGGAGCTTTGTGTTTGATTTATCAACAGTTCATTGCTCCCAATCTTGGGATGCAGTGTCTTCTCTTGCTTTAACTTTGTTTCTTTGAATCTTTATGGAAACTGTAGTCTTTGTTTGCAGTTCATCTTTTACAGGCTTATCGAAGGACATGTCTTCAAATTCGTAAGAGTCTTGAATAGAAGACCATTCGATGTGATTTGATGTTAGGCTCAACTCCATGTCGTGATCTCTTGTAGCCAACTCTTCAAAAGTTTTAAGTTGAATTCCTTGGAGTATGTAGAGAAGATTCCACTGCATACCTTGAATGCACATTTCAATAGCTGAAGTTTCTGACAATTTTCTTTGGAATTGAGACTTAGGCTCCTCCATCTATTGATGTAGTCGATTACATATTCTTCATCACTTTGACAAGTATTTGTTAGCTCCATCATGCTAACAGTTCTTTGTGTGCTATAGAAATATTTGAGGAATACTTTTTTCATTTGCCCTCAGCTGTCAATGGAGTTAGTTTCCAAGTCGATATACCAATCGAAGGTATTTTCTTTTAGATATCGGACAAATTATCTCATCATATGATCTCCGTAGGTCTCAGTATCATTGCATGTCTCGACGAAGTGTGCCACATGCTGTCTTGGGTTGCTTTTGCGTCGAATTGTTGGAACTTGGGAGGTTGGTAGTCAGTTGGCATCCTCAAGTTGTGAATCCTCTTTGTATATAGATTCTTGTAGGCAACAAGGGATTTTGAGCTCCTTTCAAACTTGTCTTTTATTGTTTCTAAAACGATGTTCTTCAGTTGGTTCACAGGAAGCATTTTATCGGTTGAAACTCGTATCTTATCCTCAGCTGGCTTTTCTTCAGATGGATGATGTTTTGCGGAGTCCTCCTCCTCATGTTCATCCTCGCTTTGTTTCTCATTTGCATGGCTTGCCACTCCATTCTCCATCATTTCCATAAGTTTGGATATATTTAAGTCTTGAGCTTCCATGTGTTTCACTATAAGAAAATTGTCGAATTCCAACGGCGAAAAATTATTGAAAAATACAAAAATACCGTTGAAATTCATGATTCCAACAGATATTCCAATAAATTTTTTCTATTGGAAAAGTGACCGTAGGAATGTCATTTTTCCAACAGCATTTCCAATGGTTTAAAAAATCCAACGGTGAATCCAATGACATTTTTTGTTGGAATTTTTTATCTAAAAGTGATTCAAATATTTTTTCAACATAATTTTCTTTTGGAATTGTCGTTGGAATAAATTCCAACGATCTTCGAACGCCGTTGGAATTTTCCAATGATAAAAAAAATTATTCGGATTCGAACCTTTAACCTTTTGCGTATATCACCTTATCATTTACCAACTTAACTAATATATATTTTATGTTATAAATTGACATTTAAATTTATTGAAGTCTCTTTTTTCGATGGAATTTTCATAAGAATTTTCCAACGGCTTAAGTTTAAATTGGAAATTTTATTGGAATTTTCAATGGTTTATCAAGCTATTGGAATTAGCATTGGAATTTTTCAACGATTTAAATTTATATGGCAATTTTCGTTAGAACTTTTCAATAATTTTAGGTTTTATAAGAATTTTCATTGGAAATTTTCAATAGTTTATCAGACTATTAGAATTAACATTGAAAATTTCCAATGGTTTAAATTTTCATGGAAATTTTCGCTGGAATTTTCCAATGGTTTAAAGTTTCATTGGAAAATTCGTTAGAACTCTAAAATTTCCAACGGATTTGCTTTTCGTAGGAATTTTTCTGTTGGAATTTGACAGTTTTCTTGTAGTATTTGGAGAGTCCTTCAATGGCTCTCATCATACTTGCGAGTTGATCCTCAATGGTCATAGCACTTGTCGTCATCACTGCAGCTTCAGTTGAGGCAGGTGGTGAGCTTGGCGTGGAGCGAGGTGTTGAGCAGACAGAATCATCATCACCATCTTTATTGCCCTGCAATGGCTTATTGAGAGTAATCTCCACCACATGGTTTGTCTTTGAGGAGCCTTCGAACATACTTCTTGTAAAGTCTTCAACCTTGTCAATTTGCAACTCTAGAGGTTTTGATGCAATAGGCCTTCTTATTACAATCTTTGATGGAGTCATCATTTGAGTCTTCACAGCTTGCAGCTCTGAAGGCTTTGAGGTAGATGACCTTTTGATCACTGATGCGCATTTTCTTTGCACGCAAAATTAATCCCCAAGTATTAAGAATATCAATTGCAGCTTAAGCAAGTGACCAAGTGAATATCGAACTCAAAGGACTGCGTATTATCAATTTAATTATTAACTAAATTAATTAAGACAAGTAGCAATAAGATTGAAGGTTTAATTATTAATCTACTAACAATTAAATTAAATAACAAATAAAATAAAAGATCACTCGAAGAATACGAAAGTGGATCAAGTAAGAGAATAGGTAGCTCTAGGATAATCCAGTTTCACTCATTAATCTCCCTTTCGTGTATTGATATCCGACTCTGCCTTGTAGAATATGGACGCATCATTAAGTCATCCATATCTACTCTATAGACACAAGTAAACATGTGCGTAACACGTGTGAACAACCTCAGAGCAAGAGATATGATTTCACCCTCCTTTCTAGGTACTATCTATTGGCAATTGGATCGTTTTGGTTAACGTGATTCGATAAAAAAACAGGTAAACAATCAGCGGAAGCAAAAAATAATTTACTTGACTTCTGGGTTGGAGTAGAGGATAAAGATCTGTGAAGAACACCTCTGATCTTCTACAGTATGACCCAAAGTCAACTCTCAGGTGTTATGTGGTCAACAATCCCCAGAGAGTTCTCAATTTGTTCCTTTTCTATTTTCTACGTAAGTGGCGCAGACTTAGGTTATTAGGAACTGAGAAAACTTATATAGTTGGGCTACTGCAGGGACCAGGAGGAGAAATTGGGCTGGCCTCAATTAGATTTAATTAACCAAGCTTAGCCCAAAGCTTTTAATTAAATCCAATAAAAATAATATAGTCCACTAAAATATTATTACTATACTATCCATCCAATCCCAAAATTATGTTTTGGGCTCATTCTTATTATGAGCCCGATAGTCTCCCCATTTTAAGATATACAATGCTCATTAATTAATTAAGTTACTGACAACTCAAATTAATTAATACCTCTTCCGAGAGTAGTACCACTCAACCTCATTATCATGTCGGAAATTAATCCATTTGCAAGATTTACATGATAAACTTTATGAGCTCCTCAAGGGGACATCATCAACCTATGACAGACATGGATTCCTTCTACAATCAACAGCACACCATAGAGACAGCATTATTTCCCAACCCACCGAGTTTGTTGATTTAATTCATTTAAATCTCACCCATTGATGAATCAAAGAAATATATATTGTCTTACATGTCGAGGTTATTGTGTAGGGATTAAGAGCATGAACATTCATAATAACAGAGATCAAGTTCTTCTATATAGACTGTACAAGTCGAACGATCTCAGGCGGTCCTACTTAATACACAAAGCAGTGTACTAATGTGGTTCTATGGTCAAGACAAACTAATACCAAACCACACTATAACCATACCGATAGATAGTCCCCGTCTATCTCGGTTGTGAGCATCTGTTTATACTTTATAAGGAAACCGATAATATGATCTTCTGCGTGCTGTCGTACAACATATTATCTGCAATATAAAGTAAATGGATTTTTGCACAAACATATAAATAAACAATTTATAATATGCAAAAACGTTTGATCATATGATTCTCATTTCAAATAAAATCGTTAAAAATATTGTTCAATACAAAAGCAAGACTTTTAGTATACAAATCTAACAATCTCCCACTTATACTAAAAGACTATGCTGTCTTATCTGCTGACACGCATCTAATCCCCATTCCTTCTACATGTCCATCGAACACTTTCGCTGGAAGGCTCTTAGTAAAAGGGTCAGCAAGGTTATCCTCAGATGCAATCTTAGCGACAATGACTTTTCCTCTTTTAACGATGTCTCGTATCAGGTGGTACTTGCGCTCAATGTGTTTACTCGCCTTATGGGCTCGTGGTTCCTTAAAGTTTGCTACTGCACCACTATTATCACAATAAATTGTGATCGCTTTGGGCAAACCAGGAATCACATCCAAGTCCATTAAGAAGTTCCTGAGCCATACTGCTTCTTTAGCTGCCTCAGAGGATGCTACATATTCAGCTTCCATGGTGGAGTCAGCAACGCATTTCTGCTTTACACTCCTCCATATTATGGCTCCTCCTCCAAGAGTATACACATAACCCGAGGTGGATTTACTAGCATCCCTATCTGACTGGAAATCCGAATCAGTATAACCCAAAGGTAACAAAGTATCTGCCCTGTAAACCAGCACATAATTCATAGTCCTTCGTTGGTACTTCAAAATATGCTTTACTGCAGTCCAATGCCTCTGTCATGGATTACTTTGATACCTACTGACCATGCCCACGGCATAACAGATATCCGGTCTCGTACATAGCATAGCATACATGAGGCTTCCTACTGCCGAAGCATAAGGGACCAGCTTCATTGTCTCTATTACTTGTTGTGTCTTAGGACGCATCTCCTTAGATAGAGGTATTCCATGTCTGAAAGGTAGAAAACCTCTCTTGGAATCTTGCATGCTAAAACGAGTCAGGATTGTATCATTATACGAAGCTTGGGATAAACATAACATTCTTTTCTTGCGATCCCTTATTAATTTGATCCCAAGAATGTGTCCAGCTTCTCTTAAGTCCTTCATCTCAAACTGTTTGGACAGCCATACCCTTACGCCCGACAATACTTTTACATTATTTCCAATGAGCAGAATATCATCCACGTATAGTACAAGAAATACCACTACGTTTCCGTCACACTTCTTGTACACACATGATTCATCCGGACATTGAATAAATCCATATGACTAGATTACTTCATCAAACCGGATGTTCCATGATCTTGAAGCTTGTTTCAATCCATAAATGGACCTTTTAAGCTTGCACACAAGATGCTCTTCGCCCTTTGAAATGAATCCTTCTAGTTGCTTCATATAGTTGTTTTCCTCAAGACTTCCATTAAGGAAAGCTGTCTTGACATCCATTTGTCATACCTCATAATCCATATGAGCAGCAATAGACAAAAGAATCCGGATTGACTTAAGCATGGCCACAGGCGAGAAGGTTTCCTCATAATCGATTCCTTCTTTCTGAGTATATCTTTTAGCCACAAGCCTTGCTTTAAAGGTTTCCACCTTACCATCAGATCCTCTTTTTCTCTTATAGATCCACTTGCATCCAATAGCTTTTACATCATTGGGTGATTCTACAAGCTCCCAGACTTGATTAGAATACATGGATTCTATCTCAGATTTTATTGCGTTTTGCCATAATTGAGCATCTTTATCTTGCAGCGCCTCGTTGTAATTCCATGGGTCAATTTCATGTTCACCCGGGACCAAGTCGGATGACTCTCCCAATCCCATGAATCTATTCGGTTTGTCTGACAACCCTCCCACTACGACGAGGCTCCGCAGGCAATTGTGTATCAGGTGTAACACGCGGTGCAGTGTCCTGTGGTATATCTTCTTGCACAGATGGTATTATATTTGGTGTTTCTCCTCTAACTTCCTCTAGAACAATTTTACTCATAGGTTTGTGATCCATTATATAATCCTCTTCCAAAAATCTAGCGTTCGTGCTCACAATCACCTTTTGGTCCTTGGGACTATAAAATAAACCACCCTTCGTTCCTTTAGGATACCCTATAAACAGACAAACATCAGTACATGATTCTAACTTATCAGCATCTACCTTTAACACGTGTGCCGGAGCACTCCAAATTTAAACATGTTTCAGACTAGGCTTGCACCCAGTCCACAGTTCTGTGGGTGTGGAGGCTACCGATTTAGAAGGTACTAAGTTTAGAATGTAAGCCGCTGTTTCTAAGGCGTGTCTCCAAAACGAATTTGGTAATTTCGAATAACTCATCATTGATCTTACCATTTCCATAAGAGTCGTATTCCTTCTTTCCGCTACACCATTCTGCTGGGTATGCCTGGTACAGACAATTAGGATTCAATCCTATTTTCCGATAAATAATTCCTAAACTCTCCCAAGAGGTATTCACCACCACGATCAGATCGTAGTGTTTTGATATATTTACCAAGTTGCTTTTTCACATCAGCCTTATATTCTTTGAATTTATCAAAGCATTCAGACTTGCGGCGCATCAAATAAATATATCCGTATCTTGAATAATCGTCAATGAAAGTGACGAAATATTCAAAACCCCCTCTTGCCTGGACAGACATAGGACCATATAAATCGGAATAAACCAATTCCAACAAATCTTTAACTTTATACCCCTTTGCCTTAAAAGGCCTTTTAGTCATTTTTCCTTCCAAGCAGGATTCGCAAGTTGGATAATTTTTCACTATTAATGAACTCAGAGGTCCATCAGCTATCAACCTTTGGATCCTACTTAAGTTAATGTGACCCAGTCTTAGATGTCAAAGATATGTTTGGTTCATTTTAGAAGGTTCATTTCTCTTATTAGTAGATGTATCATTCATTTCAATTTGTTGCATCGTGGGAGAAATTGGATTAAGAGTATACAAATTATCTATCAATGTACCATCACAGATAATAATTCTATCTTTCCTTATAATAACCTTGTCATTAAAAGAAACAGAATATCCATCCATAAACAATTTAGAAACTGAAATTAAATTCTTTCTAAAATGCGGTACATAAAGACAATTCCTCAAAATAAGAGTTTTACTCTTATTGAAAAATAAATAAACGTCTCCCACTGCGACAGCTGCTACTCTTGTAGCATTCCCCATGAGTATGGTAATCTCTCCATCACTGAGCTGCCGGGTTTGGTGGAATCCCTGCAAAGAATTGCAGACATGGTCAGTGGCTCCCGTATCGACACACCAAGTGTCAGCAGATACAGCCGCTAAACACGATTCAACAACTAGTATATAAGACTTACCATTCCTGTTCCCCTTCAGAAGAGGGCAGTCTGTCTTGTAGTGTCCCGGCTGCTTGCATTTGAAGCACTTGCCTTTAGGCTTCTTGACCGCACCAGTCTTTGCTTTCACTTGGTTCACCAGTGCTGAATTTCCTTGCTTCTTTTTCTTTACTACCGCCCTTCAGCCTAGGATGAGCAGCATTTTTAGCAACATGAACCTGAGGAAGTCTACAAAACAGTTCTTCCGCTGCCACAAGTTCTGTCAGAAGTTCCGCCAACGTGTACATATGTTTGTTCATACCATAGTTCAGACGGAACTGCTCAAAACTCCTAGGCAAGCTTTGGAGTATGATATCGACCTGGGTTTCCCCATCGATTTCAGCTCCAAGAATTTCCAACTCATTGAGTTGGCCCATCATCCTAAGGACATGTTCCCTTACGGGAGTGCCCTCAGCCATTTTGGTGTTCATCAAGACTTACATGCCCTTCGACCTAGCAGGACGACTCTGATGTCCGAAGAGTTCCCTAAGATTATGCATCATATCATAGGCGGTCTCCATGGCTTGATGTTGAGTCTGAAGCACATTTGACATAGACGCCAAAATGTAGCATTTAGCCATCCTATCAGCCTTGACCCATCTATTATAAACATTTCTTTGCTCTTCGGTAGAGGCATCAGTAGGTGCCGGAGGACATTCCTCAGAAAGTACAAAGATATAATCTTCAGCAGTTAATACAATGTCCATGTTTTGCTTCCAGTCAACATAGTTAGTGCCAGTAAGTTTATGCTCTTTAAGTATAACAGAAAGTGAGTTGAGTGCCATATTAAAATCCTGAGAATCATAAATAATTAAACAGATCAAACACTTCGAATTTATCAATTTATATTGAATCCTTCAAAACAATATAAAATAAAATTCACCAACATCTCAAGCACCGTGAATTTGCATGCCACGATAGTGTGGACGTATGCAAACCCGAACATTTACAAGAGAAGATTTTACCCAATAATCTCATTTGTCAACCTATCTTTATGACAAAATAATTAATAGTCGGTTTTCTTTAGCCATGCAAATAACAACAGTGACTCCGATGGAGAGGATACTAATTATTTGCATCTAAGTGTATACCATTATTTGATCTCAAGTCCATTGCGCAAGCTTATGTGCCTTACAGATAGAGAAGTACACACGCGCTTGGATAATTTCCTAAGGTCATCTTAAAGAAGTTTGTACCAGTGATCCGTGAATAAAGTCATCCAATGGGGAGGAAGGCTCTAATGCCAACGCGCAAGCTTACTCACATCACTTACAAACTAATAATGGAGGCCATGAGAATTTATTTACCAATCACCTCTCCCACTTAGTTATTTAAACACCGAGGGTTTTTATTTAACATGCATATAATATTTCATAATAAAATATACATGCTAGCAAGCTTCTATTATAAGTAATTTAAAATTAAATGAATCACATAGAACATACCTCATATATAACAATTGATTGTCAAGTTAAACAATTAAATCAATTATATATCAAAAGGATTAAGCCACCAAATAAATCAAGTAAATGGGCCTATTAATCTAGCCAATAAATAAAACTAGAGCCAAAAGAGCCCAACAAGCCCATTATATTAGCCAATTAATCCTGCCAGCCCAAAACAAATACAAGAATTACAGCTCTGTTCCAATCCCTTATATCATGGCACATTAGACAAAGAATTAAACTGAGCCCAACAACCCAACAACTCAAAAAAGGACAAAAGCCCATTAGCAATACAAAAACACCATCTGTGCTGCCTTAGAATAACACCCAGCCGCAACAACCAGACGGATACCTCACACCAACAGTCGCACGGCGCCGCCGCACGTGGCGGTCGTGCCGTCAGCTCACTGGCAATGCGCCGCCGACCATCCGGTAACGAGCCGCCACTCCACCGGAGTCTCCCCGTCTGCTCCCATTATCGGAACCAAGTCGTCAGATCACCGCCGTGCTAGGACCGCAGTCTCGCCTGCCTCCCACGCTGCTTCCAACCGTCAGCGCAACATGCAGACAGTCCAGCACCACTGCGCCGCCGCGCGCTACTCCAGACCATCCAGCTTCGTCGTTGCCTGCAACCGCGCTGGTATCAGGCAGCCACCAGCCACCGGTTGTCTAGAATCAACGCCGATGTTTGGCCTGAAGACATCCAAACTGGCAACCGGACACCGTTGTCGCTGGCGGCCGCTCCAGCAGCCACCGTCAGTAAAGAGCCGACAACCCACTCTCCAGCGAACTACAGTCAGTGCCGATCAGCAGTGCGATCGCTCTAGCACCGCCGGATGTGCGACGATATGCCCCGATCTGATCTGAGACTGGTTGGACTCGTCTGGATCCTGGTCGGAACACCCCCAATCGCAGTCACAATCAACATACGTCGCTGGATCTGCACGAACTCGACCAGAGTCAGCGTGAACGCGCCGCCATCATTCACGATTCATCACACGCCGCCGTCAATCGTACCGTTCACCGTTGATATCGATCCAGTCGAAGCCTCTTGCCTTTTCAGCGCCACCGTGACATATCTGGTCCGGCCAAAGCCACCAGCCATCGATTGTCGGTGCCGGTCAGACCCCGCCGTCACCTCCAACGTTCACCTGCCGCCGGATGCATACCCATCGAGCAAGGTGTGCGTGTGTGATAAAAAAGTTACAGTGACTTCTGACTGACTTCTTGGTGTATGTAATAAGTGTGTACCGTGTATACAATCAAAGAAAAATACACTGACAGCATATCACAACAGTAGATCACGAAGTAATATGCGATTACAAAGATAATACTTCAATCACATAATCACATACTGACTGACTAATAAACATGTGATTAATTCAGATTAGATCAATTAATCAAATCATCACAAAAAAACATTCATACAAATCACGTTTCACCAAGAAACCAGGCTCTGATACCAATTGTTGGCAATTGGATCGTTTTGGTTAACGTGATTCAATAAAAAAATAGGTAAACAAGCAGCGGAAGCAAAAAAAAATTTACCTGACTTCTGGGTTGGAGTAGAGGATGAAGATCTGTGAAGAACACCTCTGATCTTCTACAGTATGACCCAAAGTCAACTCTCTGGTGTTGTGTGGTCAACAATCCACAGAGAGTTCTCAATCTGTTCCTTTTCTGTTTTCTACGTAAGTGGCGCAGACTTAGGTTATTAGGAACTGAGATAACTTATATAGTTGGGCTACTGCAGGGACCAGGAGGAGAAATTGGGCTGGGCCTCAATTAGATTTAATTAACCAAGCTTAGCCCAAAGCTTTTAATTAAATCCAATAATAATAATATAGTCAACTAAAATGTTATTACTGCACTACCCATCCAATCCCAAAATTATGTTCTGGGCTCCTTCTTATTATGAGCCCGATAGTCTCCCCATGTTTAAGATATACAATGTCCATTAATTAATTAAGTTACTGACAACTCAAATTAATTAATATCTCTTCCGAGAGTAGTACCACTCAACCTCATTATCATGTCGGAAATTAATCCACTTGCAAGATTTACATGATAAACTTTATGAGCTCCTCAAGGGGACATCATCAACCTATGATGGACATGGATTCCTTCTACAATCTACAGCACACCATAGAGATAGTATTATTTCCCAACTCACCGAGTTTGTTGATTTAATTCATTTAAATCTCACTCATTGATGAATCAAAGAAATATATACTGCTTTACGTGTCGAGGTTATTGTGTAGGGATTAAGAGCATGAACATCCATAATAACAGAGATCAAGTTCTTCTATATAGACAGTACAAGTCGAACGATCTCAGGCGGTCCTACTCAATACACAAAGCAGTGTACTAATGTGTTTCTATGGTCAAGACAAACTATTATCAAACCACACTTCAATCATACCGATAGATAGTCCCATCTATCTCGGTTGTAAGCATCTGTTTATACATTATAAGGAAACCGATAATATGATCTTCTGCGTGTTGTCGCACAACATATTATCTACAATATAAAGTAAATGGACTTTTGCACAAACATATAAATAAACAATTTATAATATGCAAAAACGTTTGATCATATGATTCTCATTTCAAATAAAATCGTTAAAAATATTGTTCAATACAAAAGCAAGGCTTTTAGTATACAAATCTAACACTATCAGTATCAATTATTTCCCTGGCCAATTGATACTCTAACCCGATATGATATTCCTTTATAGGTACTATAAAATTATCCTATTTATCCTACTTAATAACCCGAATTCAATTCAATTAATAAGTATTTATATAAGATAGTTCTAATAAGACTTCGGAATCCCTTCACTTAGAATTATAACATGTAATTCTGCTCAGCAGTGAACGCACTCAATCAATAATCAAGATATATATTCAGACTCTACATAACAGTTAATGATGGACAAAACGACTGTGAGTATGAATTAAAAACGCATAGTCTTATATAAAATTAACACAAGTAGTGTTGTACGGAGTTTACACACGATAGTTCAATTAATTCGTAAAAACCTTCACAACCCTAGTTCTACCAAAAAGGCTCTAGCCCATGATGTTACGAAGAACAATCATGGGTGTTGGATAGATCTTACCCGCATGTTTGGAAAATACAAGATAAATTAGGAAACGAATAAAACCCTAGATGTGGAAGTCATCGCGTCCTTCTCCGTCTTGAATCCTCCTCTTGGTTCTCCTCTTAATTCCACAGATGAATCTTCAAAGTGATGGATGGATGGAGGAAAGGATGTGGATGATGGTTGGGGGTGAACCCCCTTGTGGGGTGTAGGATGGTTGAGTTGTGTTGTATCCAATCCTTCTCTCAATTCTATTGTCCTTGGTGTGATCTACATCCCCTTTTATACTTGTAAGCTCTCCTTATGGACCTTGGATGAACTTTTTCTTGGAAAGCACGAAAATTTATGAACAGGGGGTAAAAATCTCGATTTTGCGCTTGTTCAAGCTTCGAGTTCTACCACGACCAGTGGTCGAACTGAACAGAGGAGGTCGAACTCTGGTTGAACTGCAGTGCGCAGTCTCACCGTTTCGCACATAACTTCCACATACGACCTTCAATTTGAGTGATTCTTATGCTCACGCGATCCTATATTCCTTGGCTTTCTATGCATATAAAGAACTCATAAAAACTCCAAGAATTGAAGGTGTAAAAAGCCATGGAAAGTGACACAGCCATTCTGTTTAGCACAGCTCACGCGAGGTCACCATTTTGATCATAATTCTCTCGTTTGGATTCCGATTGGGGTGTTCTTTACGCCAAAACGACCCTCTTTTCAGTGGCTTTCCAACCATGTATTACAATACCAGTTTTGATCTCCATTAAAATATAAAAAAATTACATATGTTGGATGTGTGTTTTTCAGTATTCATACACAAGTTGCACCTTTTCTCCAACTTTACACTTTTGATCCTTTTTTTACCTAAAACATAATAAAACACCTCAAGTGAAAATTTTTCTCTCATATATTGAATATAAGACACTTGTGCTAATATATAACAACAATTCTCATCATAAAGGTGTTAGATTGAACACTAAAATACGCTTATTTTAACTCTCAACAATCGCGTCCTAAGAGGAGTCATTATTTGTGCTTGTAGAGAGAAGAGATGAGAGGTAGAGATGGTCCCACTGGGCGTGTCAAAATTTATAACAACAAATTTTGTATTTATGATGAAATAAATACAAATTGAGTACAAGGATAATTTCAGATGGATTTAATTCATAAGATATGTAAACGGGTTACAATCTCAATCAATCCTCTGATTCTTCTCTCGAACCAATTTGGCTTGACTTGACTTGACTTTGACTGGAGTGTGTGTTGACTACGCGAATGTATTGACAGCGTGTGTGTTGAGTCGGATCTTCAGATGAAGCTTGTTCGAGCTCGGATGTGTAGTCTTGACGTTGATCTGGAGGCGTCGAGCCTTTGTTCGGATTGAATGTTGACTTAAAGACTTCTTATGAAGAACTTCGTTCAATTTGGTAGAATACCGTTGACTTCACAAAGACAGCTGGATGAGTCTGACGGGAAGAAACGTCGAATCTGAAAGGCTTAGCACCTTGATCTTAGATCGAGTGTTGTTTCTGACCAACGATGGATCGGGGCTGTTGTCTTGAAGAATGCCGGATCGGAGGGGCTTGACACCTTGATCTCTGATTGCAGGCGGTTGGCTGAAAGAACGCCGGATCGGAGGGGCTTGACACTTTAATCTCTGATCGGAGGCGGTTGTCTGGAAGAACGCCGGATCGGAGGGGCTTGGCACCTTGATCTCGGATCGGAGGCCGTTCTTGGCTTGAAGATGCTTGAAGATCTCAAGGGAGCACTGCTTGTATTCTTGATCTCTTCAGAAGCGTCTGTGTCTTCAGATGTTTTAGTGTGTTCTCGGAAGGAATTGAGGAGGGCTCCTTATATAGGTGAAGGATGAGGATGTCTCATAAATAACTCGCAATTTGATTGGTCCAAGGCTGATTTGACCTGATTCTGCGGGCTTGGGCCTTTCACTTGCTTAGGCTTTAAATCAGACTTATTTGACTGGATCTGACCTAATTATCAATTATTTACTCATTTATTTTAGGAATATATTTATTTAAATCTCTTAATAAATAAATAATTAATTGATAATTATTGCCTTAATTTGTCACATATTTTCCTTTAATAAACAATAAAATTCAAGTACCTACAACGCTATCTGCAGTTTGATTCTATTAGCTATATGTTTCAGAAATAGCATCCTCGATGCAAAGTGTAGAGAATTTCTTTCCATCTAAGTATGATATATCATGGTAGCAAAAGAGATGAAAAGAAGTCTTCTAGCCTTTGTATTGCCTGGGGTGTCAGCAATTATCTTACGGAAAGCATCCGTCAGTGAAGTGAGTCCTCGTTTCCTCCATCCAAGCTAACCCTTCACATCATCCCAAATGTGTTTAGTATACGGGCAATGAAAGAAGAGGTGTGATGTTGTTTCAAGGTCGAAACAAAAATCACATCGCCTATCTTCTTCGATGCACCAAACTCTATCTTTAGTAGAGAGTCGCTCTCTATGAACAAGCCAAATTTCTGAAACTGTACTTTTTCACTATCCATTTGTGTCATATTTGCTTGAAAACAAAGCTTGAGTCGGCCGTGTCTCTGCTCCTCAAGTGTGCATACATAGGACTAGCTCCTCAAGTCGGTACACATCTTTATACTAAAGAGTATACAATTTAACACAAAATTCTAAAGGCACACGGGGTGTGGACGGCCCGGGTACACACAAGTTTTTGCCATAATTCATAGTGAAAGAGACAGGAGAGAAGAATACCATGAACTTAATTCAGTCAACGAATGAACATAAAACGAGTGAAACAGATTATTGATCGAAAACGAACTGATCAGTAGATGCCACTGAAGTCGTTGTTAGGGTTACAATTGTAATTTCACAAGAGGTATGTTTTTGAACGTTGAACTATGAACGACTTCACTGTTCAAAGACAGTTTAGTTTATATTTCCCAATTTCAACCCCCATCTCCACTTCACATTTAAGCCGTGTAATGAAACAGTTTTTATTATATTTACAATAAATAGTAAATACTACTCATTTTACTAGCATCTCTCAAACACCGGTTGTTCCATCTGTGTCCAGAAACAACCCATACTGTGGAGGCGCCGCAGCGGAGCCTCCGTGCCCGGAGAGGCATTGAGAATGGAATCCGACGAAGTCATGGGTGAGTTGACTCACAAGGGTGAATACGTGAGGTACAACCTGTACGGAAGTATGTTCGAGGTCTCCAATAAATATGTTCCCCCTCTTCGTCTTATTGGTCGTGGCGCTTATGGCCTTGTTTGGTTAGTTCAATCCAATTAATTCTCCATTTATCTCTCTCTCTCTTAAATGTTTAGCTTTTGAGTTTGATGATTGATTATAGTTTGTTTTAGTCTTTTGTTCTAAGCAATTTTTCTTTACGTGGTATTTGGGAGAGAACTTTCTTTGCTAGGAGTTGCGCTAAAAATTTTGATAGGAAATTTATTCAACGGAGCATTATGATGGCGTTTAGAGAGAGGTTTGATAATTACATAATTTACTATCTTTTTTTTTTCTTTTTTTTTTTCTCAGAGATACGTTTAGAGAGAAATTTCCATAACACCTTCACATGTTCACTGTTTGCTATCAAAATTCCCTATTCCATATTGCTACTTCATTTCCTATAACTATTTTTTTTTTATGAAAATAATATATTCCAATTAATGATCTCTTACATGTGACAATAATTTGAATATTGAGAGAGTGCTTAGTTCACTTTGAATTAATAATACTTATTGAACCTTAAAATTTTTCTGAAAATTTTAGAATTTATATACTAACTTGTCTTATGCGGACTTAATTTTCATTTAAGCCCATAAGTAAAAAGTAAGGGGTCTGATGAAACACAACCTTGAGAAAAAATGTGTTACTATATCTCATAAAACTAATATGGAATTAAGGGAATTTTAATGTTCATCCATTGCTAATCACATTTACAAGCTTTATTAACCCACTTATTAACTTTTAGGGTAAATTACTAAAACTCCCCTCGAGATTTGTCAAAACTACCAAATAAACCTCATGGTTTGAAAAATTACCAATTACCCCCTTTAACTTGTTTTTTATTTGAACATTAATAAAAATACACTTTTTCTTAAAATAAAGAATGATAGAAATGACATCAAGACCCATATATTTAACATTGTATTTTTAAATTTCACTATTTTTTAAAAAAATTATTTTTTAAAAGGGGTAATTGGTAATTATTCAAACTACGGGATTTATTTAGTAATTTGGACAAACCTCGAATGAGTTTTGGTAATTTACCCTAACTTTTATGAACCAAACATTTCCTGATTGTAATACATGGAAAATTTTTAATAAATGAAATAGGAGATGTAACAGGAAATGAAATTGGTGATCCATTTGGTTTCATGTTGTTTAAAAAAACTTAAGTACTCTTATAATTTAATATTTTTAAATAACAAATATTCCTTCTATCTTACCGTAATAGTTACATATTCTCAATTTGAGTGTCTCACTTTAATAGTTATATTTTTCTTTTAAGTAAATGAGACCAACACAAGACAATTTATATATCTCTATGGCTGGCTCACACATAACACTAATACAACAACTCAATTTATATTAAAATATTATTTCTCTCATCCTCACTATATATTTAAATAAAATATTATATTATAATGTGCGAAAAGCAAATATAATCACAGGACAGAAGAAATAAATTAAAAAGTATATTGGTATATCACGTAGAAATAGAAAAATGTGATTAAAGCGTATTTATACTCCATGTTGTTGGATTGATTGTTTTTTTTTTTGTTTTTTTAGTATGAAAAAACAATGTAAAAAAAAAAAGAAATGTATAAAAGTCAAATTTTTCTTTAGTACATCAACCGTCCCATGCATTTATGCAAATTTTTTATTTTGAGATGTCTCACATAATTATGCATACTCCCTCTGTGCCGTTTAAAGAGGTTTTTCTGTTATTTTAGGTGTCCCACTCAAAGGTCTTATTTTTTTTTACACACATGGGACCCACACACCACATCTAATACAATCAAAATATGAGATCCACACTCCCACTAATACAACTACCGACTACATATTAAATAATAATATTCCTTAATTTAAGTGCAAAAAAGCAAAAATCCCTCTTTTGACGGAACGGAGGGAGTATTCCTTTAATAATTAAAAAACACTATATATCTTATTTATTTTTTACACTTTATTCATTAATTTCAATAATTTTATTTATTTTTTACACTTTATTCATCATTCCCAACAATTTATTTCTTGAGAGGGACTAGGGTACAACCGGTTGTACCAATTGAATTGGTACAACCTTAGTCCCCACCCTTCTTAATTAATTCTTGCTCCTTCATTAATGTTATTTTTATTTTATTTTTAAATTTATTTTATTTAAAATGACTATTATACCCTAAACCCTAAACCCTAGAGATAATTTTACCCTAAACCACAAGGGTAAAATTATAATTATACCATAAACTGTAGGGATAAATTATACCCTAAACCACAAGGGTAAAATTGCAACTATATCCCTAAAATTAAATAAATAATAATAAAAAAAGTAACAGAAACAGTTTTAAAAAAAGAGAGTAAAACAAACATTGAAGGGAGTTGTACTAATTGGAAGTTGTACATAAGTCTTTGTCTTATTTCTTTTTCTTACTCTACTTTTCTTAGATTATGTTAAAAAAATATTTTTTAATTTATATGCTCGTACAAACGGGCATAACTACGTGAGACGGAAGGAGATAAGTTTTTAGACTAAGTATAATACTCCTTCCGGCCAATGCAAAGGTAATCGTTTGCTTCTTACGCGTAAATTAATGAGTATTATTATTATATGTGAAGTGAGTAGTTGTATTAAAGGGAAATGGTGGGTCATGTAATGTATTTTTTTACTAAAAATTGAATATGGATACTTTTAGGTTGGACGCCCAAAATGGTAAAATGGATACCTTTACATTTACCTAAGGAATATTCAATACACAAAATTACAATATTTTCTTATGATAGCGACAATCATTAAAAATGTAACAAATGTAACAACAGTGAGTAAAATTGATTGGAGGAAGTAAGTAGTAATCGAAACAACACAATGATTGAGAATTTTCAATGACCCTCAAAACATCTCCAATCATGAATATTTTATTAAGGAATTCGACTAGTAGGTTGTTAGGTGAAGTGTGTGGTATATATTTTAAAATTCAAAATTTTGCATTTTTTGGATTTTGGAATTTCGTTTTCAACAATCAATGATCATTACACATTTATACGTTGTTTTTTTTTAAATCAAATGATTAATCAAATTAATTAATCATTATAGTTTCCAATCTCTTCTATTTATCAACGATATGACACATGACATGCATGTATTAAAATGATCAAGGGAATTTGGACCTAAATTAACCAGATCTCCAACGTTATCTTAGTGTTTCATCTTGTGTGTCATCACTACATTTGTTTAATTGGTTGCTAATCAATGCAGTTCTGCTGTGAACAAAGACACTAATGAAGGGGTGGCAATCAAGAAAATAGGTCGTGCATTCGACAAAAAAATAGTTGCTAAAAGAACTTTGATGGAGATCAAACTCTTACTACACATGGATCATCCTAATGTAATTCAACTTCCCTAGCTAATCAATCTTAATTTGTATTTGATCAACTTGTTTTCTGATTAATTAATTAATTTATCATGGTCAGATTATTTCCATCAACAACATCATAAGGCCACCTCGGAGGGATGCTTTTAATGATGTCTACATAGTTTATGAGCTGATGGACACTGACTTGCATAGGATTATCCAATCCGGCCAACCCTTGATGGATGATCACTGTCAGGTTGTACCTCGTATTGGTCGAAAAACGAGCCGTCTACGGCTGCTGATGGCTCTGTTTTTCTCTGTTTGCAGTACTTCATGTACCAGCTGTTACGAGGGTTGAAATATGTTCACTCGGCAAATGTGCTGCACCGTGATCTGAAGCCGAGTAATTTGTTTCTGAATGCGAATTGCGACCTAAAGATCGGAGATTTTGGTCTGGCGAGGACGACGTCTGATACGGATTCCATGACAATGTATGTAGTCACTCGTTGGTATCGGGCGCCTGAGTTGCTGCTTAATTGCTCAAACTACACTACTGCTATTGATGTGTGGTCAGCTGGTTGCATTCTTGCTGAGATAATGACCAGAAAGCCCTTGTTCCCTGGCAATAACTACGTTCATCAGCTTATGCTTATTACTCAGGTATTACTCTACACTAGGTTAGGTTTGTACCAGTTCGGAACTCTGTGATATTTTAGTACATCATTTTCTGTGACAACGTTGGATGATACGTAGGAGAGAGGGGGAAATTATACCCTAAAAAGGAAAGTAAAAACCGTAGATTAATGGTTGAATTTTTTTCCCTCTCTTTCATGTCAATCATATAACGTATAGTATAGAAGATGATACACGAAAATGGCACAGAAGATCCGATGTGGGTTTGTACCATTGCATGCATGAACTAGTTTGATTGCCATGTGTCAAAACTCCTCTCAAGGTTAAATATTTCACCTTTAGAGTACGTTTGGTTTATATTGAGTTAATAATAGTCGAGGGACAAACTGTCCTTTAGTTACACTCTTGTTTGTCGCATTTTCAAAACCTAATTAATTGTAGGTATTAAGTTTATGAACCAAATAAACTCTTAGAATAATATACAACAAGAGTCTCACTCAAACTCCTCTGTGCTGTAAAATGAGAAGAGTATAGTAGAATAATGGAACTGATAATTCAAGAAAATGTATCCTTCTGCAGCTTATCGGAACACCGGATGAGACGAGCCTAAGATTCGTACAAAGTGAAAAGGCGCGAAGATACGTCCAACATCTTCCTTATTTTCCAAAGCAACATTTCCCAGCTAGATTTCCTAACATGTCACCTCTGGCGCTGGATTTACTGGGGAAGATGCTCCTGTTTGATCCTGAAAGACGCGTAACGGGTGAGTTCATGAAGTCTTCTTCCATGGCTTGTTGATCTATTTTTCCTTTCATCACACTCACACAATAATCTATGGATCATGCAGTTGATGAAGCACTCTGTCATCCATACTTCTCCGTTCATCATGGAGTCAATGACGAGCCTATTTGCTCTGCGCCTTTCAGCTTTGATTTCGAGCAGCCATCAATAACCGAAGAAAATGTTAAAGAGCTAATCTGGAGGGAGTCCCTTTTGTTCAATCCAGATCCTGTTCATTAGTTCTTTGTATGTAAAGCTACAATTATATATATCACTCTTTTTGTAGTATTTTTTTATCTGGATGGATTCCTCTGTTCTTCACATGTAATGGATGAATTGATATGTTAGTAAGTTCAGTATATTTAGCTAAATAAGTGTCTAACAAAGTTTAACTACTTTAGTTAAGTGGCGGCTATACTTAATTAGTTAGCTAGAAACTAATCTGCATCTAATCAGAACATCAATGTTAATGCTATCACTAACTGCAAGCAGCTGGGTGAATAAAACTGGAATTCGTAATTTGGATACTTGTCTTAATTAGTTTAGTAGTTGTGAAATTAGTAGTCTGTTATTCTTTGAGTTCGATATTTACTTGGTCATACACTGAGCTACAATAGATTCCTTACACTTCAGGATACACTTTTAATATACAGAAATCAGTGAACATTACTTCAGGTTTAAAATTATGTAAATTCATTCCTTTATGTAGTTATGGTTTAGTTAAACCAAATTATATAAATCTCAAGTATCTCTTGCACAAGTTACATCCTACTCTCTCACACACAATCATCCTACTCTTCCACATTTATTTGATATAAAGTTAAAATCTACCTACTTAAATTTCGTAAAGATACATAGATTAACGCTTTTTATTAGATTTACTAAATCCATTTAATCCAAAATCTATTTTTTTTAAACTTAAACTTAAAACAAACATCACTAAGGTGATTAAAAGCATAATAACATAAAATTAAGGGATAAAATAAATGCATTTTCCGTAATAATAATAATAAGACAAAGTTTCTTCTGAGACGCTACTTATGTGAATCAGATTGTGAAACGTGTTAAATTATGATTATTATATAGCTTAGATAGTTAAAGTATATTTTTCTAAAGTATGATAAATAATACATTAAAATATAATTCTATGTGGTATAATATGATTTATTATAGATTTAACTACCAATAAATAAAATTTACTTATATAATGAGCATATTATAATAATAGGTCATCACACGTCTCCTAAATGAATGCCCATGATAATAAAGAATCAAAACAAGCCCTCTTGAAAATTGAAAAGCTGACTGAAGCTGAACCCAGTAAATATATTCCCCAACTATTCCATCTTAACTTTCGGCCCATTATACATGATTGGAAAATTATAATTAGCCCATTTGGAATTGTGTCTGATAACTCATTCTGCTCATATTCCAAGTACAGAAAAAATTAATATGAAGAAAGTTAAGAGAAGTATGAATTACAGCCCAAGAGTAATTGGAGAGCGAGCAAGGTATGACACGTGCATGGGATGTCAAAAGGGTTTGGGCCCACCTTGTTGTTGAATTGATACCAGCCCAGAAGTGATCCAACTCCAAATGGTAGAAATTATTGAACAATATGTGGGCCGGCTCCAATAGAAATAAAATTGGCCCATGAAATTAGTTAGAAGAACCAATTATTATTATTATTAAATTTAAAAGCTCATCCAATTCACTTGTGACTTGCTAGTGTAAATTTGTGATTACAAAGATTGAGTAATCGGCCTGTTTTTCTATTTCAAACTTCATTTGTAACTTGTACAAGTGTTTTCATAATCGGATCGAAGATTGAACCGGTGGATGCAGCAGTTCGAGGTTCAACTGGTTGGACAGGTTCAACCGGCAGTTCAACCGAAAAATCGAATTTTACATATTTTTAATATATTTTATAATATTACAATTCATTAAAAAAATTTATAATAACCAAAATTATTTTATAAAGAAAAAATTCAATTTATATAAAAATATAATTAGGTAAAATATTTATAGTTTATAATTCATACTTTATACTCCATATTTTTATATATTCTCTCAATATCATATTACATAATTTATACTCAAACTGCTATATATTTGGTGCACCACTTCAGGAAAATCACATAATTTAACTCAAAATTTAAATATTATATTTTAAAATAAATAAAAATAAAATTGAAATAATATAAAAATATAAAATATAAAAATAAAAACATAAAAAATTTTAAAAATTGGTTGGACCGGTTCAACCAGTTTTATCGATTTTGGCCGGTTCAACCCGGTTCAATCTGGTTCAACAAAAAACGATTTTATAGAGGTTTTGGATCGGTTTGGAGGCCGATTCCCGATTGAACCGACCGGTCCAACCGATTTTGAAAATCATTGGCTTGTACCATAAGTAAGTTGACTTCTATTGAATATAGTGATAGTGCAAACTGATTTAATATTTTTCTTTTTACTAATTTAAGTTTTTAAAACGAGGTTTATTTAATTGGTATTAGAGTAGAAAGCAAATTTTATAATTTTATATAACAGTTTTTTAAAATTTAAATTTTAACATAAATATTTATATTTTATTATATGAGAGTTGTTGAAATTGATAAATAAAGTGTAAAAGTAGATAAGATGTATAGTGTATTTTTTATTATATTGGAATATGTATAAATTTTTTAGATACCTCAAAATGGAAAGTATTAGTGTGACTTTGATTAAGTATTAAATGATTTACCTCTCTATTAGTTTAAGCTTTTAGATGAGGTAGTCATTTGTACACATTTTCCTTTTTAAACACATGAACCTACACACATTACTAATACATTTAATATATGGATCTCACACCTCACTAATACAAACTACCTACTACATATATTAAATAATAATACTCATTAATCTATATGCAAAAGGTAAATACATACCTATTGGGCGGACAGAGGGAGTACAATAAGTTGCTTTTTAGAAAAATAAAGGGCCACTATTTAATACAAAGAGTAATATACTATTGGGTATGAACTCTATTAAGTAGAATAATATATACTTCCTGATTCCCAGCTTTCACAATTTTCTTATTTATTTGTTCTACAATAACTTTCACATTCCATAAAAGGAAACAAAACTTTGTCCAACAACCTTATAATTTACTTTAATTTCAAATTTAGCACTCATTTTTTACACTCATAACATTATTTTACACTTTATTTATCACCTAAAAATATTAAAATATCCTTAAAAGTCGATAAAATTGGTAAAAAAATAATTTTTCTTAAACTACGTGAAACAGTAAATGTGAAGGTTATAACAGGACAGAGGGAGTATATGTTTTCTATAAAATAACTTTTGATATTCCAACTTTTATTAAAACTAGATTTTTAAGATGTGCGATGCACATCATACTTTGTAGTCTAATTTTTTTTTCTGTCTGCAAACTTTTTATTTCGAAATACCTTTTTTTAACATTATAATGAATAATTTAATTAAATCTTCTATTATTATTACGTTAGAACTTCTTCATGTTATAATGTGTTTCGTTAGATAATAATATTTATTTGATCTGGCTAAAACTTTTGTGTATCATGTGAATATATTGCAAAGGAAAGGTTATAAGTTTAGCGGAGAAAGTAATATACAATTGTTCATGCAATAATATATTTGTGAGAAATACACTCCAACATTGAGCCTTGTTAATTGTTATTGCAAAAACAAATTGTGTATATATGATGATAGTGTGAATAACATTAACTATATATATTCGATATGTATACTTATTAATAATACTTCTCCGTCTACTGTCAATCTATCAATATTATCATTTTTGGCCGTCCACTCTTAATCTATTCATTTCCACTTTTAGATACATGGGACTAGGGGTGGGGAAAATACCGAAAACTCGGTTTACCGAGCTTGTCGTATTGAAAATTACCGAAAAATGTCAAAATTTAGGTATATTGAAATTTTATGTACGGTATGGTTGTCGCACCGAAAATTTCAGTACGGTATCGGTAACACGTTTAAAAGTTTTTGGTATTTCGGTATTCGGTATCGGTATACCATACCGTGAATACCAAAAAAAATTTATATTTATTTTAAAATTTTTAATTATATATAATATATTTTTTTTGTACATTTCTTATCATTAAAGTTTTTATATCTAACTTTAAGAACAAATGACCTATATATATATTTTAAAATTTTATTTAAATACATTTCTATTATTATCTTATAATAACATATAAAATTTATTATTAACTATATGTGTAATTATGCAACACATTTATTTGTATATATTTTTGTTAAGTGTGAAAGTAAACTTTAATACTTATAAATAAAAATATATTACAGTTAATATTAGAATGTAGGGTAATAAATAATAAATAAATTTATATAGTACTTATTTTTTAATAAATTAGTAGTTGATATAAATATCATCTAAATAATTATCATGTCCATTGATTGTAATATAAAATGTATTAGAAGATTTTATTTTAGGGAGGATTACTACTAGGTACACTAAAAAATTCTTAATTACTATGAGATACAAACAATAAATCAATATAACTTTAAAGTATTCTTAGGTATTTATAATTTTAATTCTATCCGTCCATAAGGTAATAATTTTTTTTCACATGGATTAATAAGTGTTAGTACTATTATTTTATATAAAGTAATTAGTAGTTGTATTAGTGGTGAGTGTTGGGTATGTGGGTATGTGTGACTCTCTTTTTTGTTAAAAAGAGAAAATTGATATCTTTATAGTAGATAACCAAAATGAAAAATAAATACTTTATTAATGGACGAGGGGAGTATTATTTAACATTAAAGTATAGTTGTAATTTCCCGATTTCATCATTCTAATTTATATCATATTTTATTGGGTTAATTGTTGTTAAAGTCTCAATCTTTATTTCGATAGCGAATTAGTCCAAATCTTTGGGAATTGCAAATAAATACCCTACTTTAATCCCTTTTGCAAATTAAACCATCGGACAGCGGGAGGCCTGCCCGATCGCTGACATGTCTACTTTTTATCCACATCACTCTCCAACTAAAAACAAAAGGTAAAATATGAAATGATGTCGTTTTATGATTTCCAAAACTTCAATGTTTGCAGGTTATTGAACCCTCGTGACTTTTTATCCATCTCACACAAAATTTGGCTTTATTTAAAAATATTATAACTTTTTATTTATATTATAAATTGTTCATGAAATAATTTACTGGACAATTATCAATTTTGTTCAATTATATATCACATTTTTATTTCTTTAAAAATATTACACTTTTTATCTATCATCTCAGAGTCCTACACTTAATTTTGTACTCCACATATTGAGGTCTACCGGTCATATAGGGCCTGGTTACGTGCAAATGATGTCAAACCTAATGCAAAGTGCTGCTCCAAATTAAGTAATTTACTGATATAGATTAATTATTCGATTTGGGGTTAGCCTCCCTAAGAAAATGATTAGGGATTAATATCCATAAGCATACTAATTAAGGTCATTGGATTCTTCTTAATTTATAAAGCACACCAACTCATCACTGTTCCTTGTTGGTTTAACTCATTGATTAGAACAGTACGTTGATTAAAAAAAAACTTAAAAGTCTTTTGACAGATGTCTTCCGATGGGAATATTTTATTTTTTCTTAATTAATTATTATTTTTCATTAAAAATATTATTACTTTCTTCTATCATACAAATTATTTATGAAATAATTGGATGATGATTATTTTTCATCGATTGTGCATAATTGTTTTCAAACATACAAACTTTGAAGTGCATATACATTCTAAGCATATTGCGTTCTAGCTAGTTTAAAATTTTAAGATGCCTTTCAAGTCTCAAGTTGAAAATTCAAATACTTTTCCTTTTAAGTTGTATCTTAAAGATGATAGAATCACCATAAACACTTGAGTAAAAAACATAGTTTTAACTCTTATACCTCTACTTTCCCAAATTTTCTTTTAAGCCTACAATTTTCAAAATTGTGAACAAATGATGTAAGAACTTAATTACTTTGAGAAAATAATAATACATAATATCATGTGCTCCCACATTCAATTCATATACATTTATTTATAAGTAAAAACATACATTTGCACTAATAAATAAATTTAATGCAATTTGTAAGCGAAATTTTAACGAATTTCATGTTAATTTTTTTAATAAATAATTAAATATAAAAAATAAGTAATACATTTATTAAGAAACACATATTATGCATTACAGAATAAAAACTAATATAGATTGGTACACGAAAATTAATCGTGCAACTAGTGGGGATATCAACTCAATTAATAATGTACGTCAATTGAGGAAAAAATAAAATTTGACATGAACTTAAAGTATAAATTATAACATATCTTATCAAACCTCTCCCAATATCCCAGTGCCTTTTCTATTCATAATCTTTTACAAAAATACAAACCAAAATTTAGTTTCTTTATTTCAATTCTTGATAATGAAACGAGGTGGAAGTGCAGGAGGTGGGCAGAGCTCACTGGGGTATCTCTTTGGTTCTGATAATAAGCACAAGACTGAGGCTCCACCGCCGTCTCCAACCACCTATATGCCACCGTATGGTATCGATTTCTCAGACGAAAAGCCGCCGGAAACTCCTCCCCCTTCTAGTCTAGACAAAACCAAGGTGTCCAACACCTATCAAAGGGTCCAACAACCAAATTCTGGAAATTTTATTACTGTAAGTAATGTGAATTAGTTCAATATACACTTATCTGATCTAATATATTAATTAATTAAAAAAAAATTTTGAAAAATAATTTTGGTGTAAATTATATGTTGATCGCAGGCTCGTCCGTCAACTAAGGTTAAATCTCCACCCGGTGGAGACTCGTCTTTGGGCTATCTGTTTGGAGATAATAAGTGATATAATTGGTTTATTTTGAATTAAATGAAATATTATTATAAGTATATTTTAATTTAAAGAAATAAAAGAAACCCATGTCAAGATATATGTTGGATTGGTGGCATGTTGTGGTAAAAGTAATTCAGGGTTTGCATTATTGTGTGATCTTTAATTTTCTTAAGGTTTAAGATATATATTTGTTTGAATGTATCAAATTATGTAGTTGAAGTTAAAGGGGTTTCCAGTGTTGAGAACATTAATATGTTCTATATTTGGTAACCCTAGCTAGCTAGGACAGAAGACAAGGCTGTCCTAAGTTTGATCAGTTTGCTTTTGGATTTGTTTGTATGACATTTGAGAGTTTAATGTTTAGATGATTTAGATGATTGCCTTTGGATTATTCACTGGTTGTACAACCTCTTTCTCTCTCTCATATTATTGTGTGTGGATGCTTGATTATTGAGTGAAATTTTTATTTTCGTACTTCATTTGTATTTTGTAATCTTTAATTAATTAATGCTTGCACGTCATGCATTTATTTGACATTAATACTTTTAATGAGATGTTTATTGAAAATATTTATTGAATCATAAATATGTAAAAAAATCGGACAACTATAAGAGCAAAATATCATGTAGGTTTCACAAATATTTGACTTGACAAAAACTATATAGTATATCGAAGGCAAATTCTCACGAAATGACTGTAGTGAGACGAGTAGAACGTAATAATATTTTTAATTAAAAGTAATAGTATTAAGGACAAAGGGTCAAGGATGACCCCAAACTAAGGCTCTAGGATCATTTAAGCCTCCCAACTATCATTTGGTCATCCATACCCTCCATCTTTTAAAATAGGACCAAATGCACCCTTTATTTTTCATAAAATAAACAAATAGACATTTTGACTATTTTCTTTAAAATTTTGAACTATTTCCAAACTAAGCTTTAACAACACACCTTCAACAACACACCTTTTACAACATAAGCTGAACATTTTATTTCCTAACCTATATATATTTATTTTATTTTCTACACAAATTTCATCAATATCTACACGCTTCAAAATAGTATCAAAGCCCTATGTTTATTTATTTATGAATGGAAAAATTATTATAAGTTTATATCACTTAACGAGAGGAGAATTTCAAGATATATGGATCCAAACGAAATTTCGACATCCGAGAGTAACAGGACTATCATCCCTGTTCAAAGTTGGAGCAACAGGGACTTCTGGCCTATTGGATATGACAAAACAAGTAGCTCTATACAACAATATTATAATGTTCAGTATAGACAATATGCAGAAAAGCAATACGAGGACGCCGATCGATTTCGGGATAGTCTTGATCGAAGGTGAAAACTGGCGTATGCCCGTGCTAACCACACCAAGGAAAAAATTTGGAGGAAGGTCGCCAAATGGAGATAAGATACTCCAAAGAAGTATCAAGAAACATAGTGGAACTCCGAAGTTTCACCGAGATCCATGGACGTATTCCCAAACACGAACAATTGAGGAAACGACCAAACCAGGGTCCAAGAGAGATCTGCAAGCCTTATCACTTTTCACATTGGACCGAATGACTAGGGGTGGCAATTCGTGCTAACGGGTTGGGTTTCGTGTCAACACGATAGTGACACGAGACAATAAGGGCAAACTCGAATACGACATGATAAGAATTCGTTCCAACACGACACGAAAACAAAAGTAACGGGTTGACACGACACGATAAGAAAATAATAATAATAATAATAATAAATATAAAAAATACTAATAAAAATAAATAAAATTTTCTAAGTAAATATATTTTATATATGTCTAATTTTATATTTATATTGGATTGTTAATAGGTTAATGGGTAACCTTTTAATATCAATCGTGCTTAACGGGTTAACATGAACCCGACATGAACATGACACGAAATTATCATGTCCTTATCGGGTTGACACGATAACGACACGACCCAATAAGGCCAAACACTAACCCTCAATTATCGTGTCGTCTCAGAAATTGCCACCCCTACGAATGACAGAGTGGAAGGAGATCGAGGCAGATAACTCTAAGATAAACCAAGATCTTAGAGACTTACAAAAGACAGTAAAATTCTTTGGAGAATATTGTCAGAACATGTCTAAGACGATATTTGAGATCAGTCTCAAGATGGATAAGGTGGAGACATTGCAGAATAAGCAACTCGACCTCATCAAGAAGTTCATAAAGCAAGTAGAGTCCCTTGAGACTAAGGTTATGGGGAGAAGACCATGCGGAAGGTTGCCACCAACCTTCGGAATATAACCTCTTTTACTTCAAAAGGGGAAGACAACAGAGGTCATAAGGCCAAAGTCGAAAAGTGAGAAGATGATCGATATCCTTCGAGGAGAATCCACATCTTTGAATGGAAAGAGCAAATCTTGAAGATCTACAATATCTATATGAGTCCTTCCAAGGACTATCAATTGTAGATTTAAAGATGAATATTGGAGAAACATTAAGCTAACAACAACAATCGCAGGCTCTGCCGACACAACGTAATCAGAGCCAAAATGAAGGAACCTCTGGACTACATGGAGCCCAGGGAATAAGACAAGAAGAGACAACCCAACAACAAGGAAACTTCAAGATGAAGGCGATGGGATTGTCAACAAGAGCAAGCCGAGTTCGAGGATCTAATCTACACAACACCCCATATGGTCGGTCTCATCTTGAACCGATAAATCCATACGGGTTGATTCTAAACCTCGAAACCCTAGACTTCAAGAATAGAGAGACCCTGATCGATGAGTGGACAAATGCAATAAAGATTGCAGGAGAAGCACTGGAGCTGGATAAAGAAGGGTTCATAAGATTCCTAACCATGAGCCTGGAAGGATCAGTAAAGTGCGCCTGGGAGAAGCTCTCAGACGAAGTCAAGAAGGAGGCCATAGAGGGCGAAGACCTCAGCAATATTGTTAATCGCATGGCCAAGATTTTCAAGATCCACTTCATCGGAGTAGGCTACTTAGAGAGAATGGAAGAAGAAAGAAGAAGAAGTATAGGAATGCCCTATACAACCTGGAGTTACTTGACATCTATCACGTAGATGAGTACATCAAACTCTTCACAGAGTATAGATGGAAATCGAAAATCAAGGAGGAGGAAGTGTTCCACCTGTTCTTTGCTAAGATCCCAAGCCCATGGAGAGAAATGTTAATCAGAGAATATGTACCATGCGAGCTGGACTCAATAGCAAGAAGGATGTCTTTTCTTAAAGCCAAGATTAAAGAGTGGTATCATCAGGCATCACTACACAAGAACTATAAGAGATTAAGGGGAATCAACAAGACAGGACCCTTATGTTGTGAGAATAATGATCTTCCAACTATCATTGGAAGAAGTCCAAGGAAGCAGAAAATGATGAAGAAAAATCATCCTTACACACAAAGAAGCGGAGGATGGAGGTCCAGAAGACCAAGATCCTTTTGGTCCAAACAAAAGGCCCGAAGCTATAAATCAGGGCAAATTTTTGGACCATCAAGATGGAGTTCAAGAAGTCAAGCATCATCCTCAGGGTCAAACCAGAGGAGTACAGTAAGAACTCCCACAAGAAAGACATTTCGAAGAGCAGCCACACGAGCCAATCACGTGTGGAGCAAGAGGGCATATCTCACCAGATTACCTGGAAAACCAAAAGCGGGGAACACGACAGTTCGAAACAACTCCAGAAATGGAGGAAGTTGTTTACTTCCAAGATCTGATTCATGTATATCAATTTGAAGATACACCCTCAGATGACAGTATCTACGAAGAAAAATTCTTCAGCCAAGACTAGAGTTCCAAAGATGAGTCGAAGTGAAGAAGAAAACTTCACATAGGAGATGCAAGAGGATATGTCTGAATTCTTTTCCCAAACATCCATCTCTCATAAGACTCTTATGAGAATCATGAAAGAGGACCCGAGGCTCGATTTATACGATGGATTCACCGTGGGACGATTAGAGCGGATCTTCAGCTTCAAAAGGAGAAAGCATAACATCATATATAAGATAACCGAAGGAAAAATTGCCATCCCTATGGAGCTCACCGGAAATATGATAGAAATGCAACTGGTTCCTTATGAGGAGATCAAAAGAGAACTCAATAAGCTCCCGAAAGAGGTATCTAAGACCATGTCTTAGGTCCATATTGGAGCTATTCGGATCCTCATTAAGGCAACATTCAAAGAAGGGATCGATACACCAATCAATATCGCTATCTTTGATAAGAGGATCAAGAATACAAGAGAAGCATGCCCATGAGGACTCTTAGAAAACTTGTACGCAGGTAAAGTGGCATCTTACATTTACCCAAGGATTGCCTACAATCTAGCGGACCGAGATATCAATAGGGCACTCACCCTTCATCAAGATTTCAAAAATAAAGACTTGATGAAAGAAGGGAATATGTCTTACTCTATCACATACAGTATCTCGTATGCTTTATCAAACACTCATCATTCGAATTTATTCAAAATAAAGTAGTATATTGAGATACCAGAAGTGTTCGAAAGAGTTGCATGCGCAACTAGGCTAGAAATAATGGAGTTGCCGCCAATCAATGACATGGATTTGTGAATCAAAGATAAGTTAGTCTGGAATAGGCAAGATAGCTTCAAATTTGAGCAGAGAAGGATTTCTTACCAAAAAGATAGAATGATCAGTGAAATGAGGAAAGAAACTAATAGTGGAGGTAATCCAAGAACCAGAGAAGTTCACAACCAAAGGTGAACTAAAATGCCTGGAAGGATGGAGAGGAGTCGAAGTAATATTTGATATCACTAAAAAGGAAAATTTTATTCCTTATGATGTCTTGTATTATCTTCAACAACCAATAACTGGGAGATATCAAGGATAGCTCAAACTTGGTGATTTTGAGTTGATAATCAAAGGAGTTGCAGGAAGATTCCCAGAACAACTAGTGCTAGGTTTGGAGTTTCTCGAGGATTACAAACCTTGGGAAAGATTACAAGATGGAATGGAATTCACGGTCAAATGGAAAAGATACAAGATTTACTAGTAGAGGCTCGGGCTTAAAGCTCTTATCTACCCATGACCACAAGTCCACTCTCGATAAATATCACCGTTGGGATGATATATAAAGAGCATCGTGTAGAGTATTTTGTGGCATACATTGATTCAGGAGCCAGAATCTGTATAACAAAAGAAGTAATCTTTCCTAAAGACTCAGACGAAGAATTGTCAACAGTACTAGGAAAAGATTTCTTCTAGAGGGTACTAATCCTTAAAAGAGGAATCAAGCAAGCGGAAATCATGATCGGAAGAGCAGATCGTACCCCGTGGTATAAAGTGAAAACTCCACTGATATATTTTCACGATACTGGAATGGATATTCTGTTAGAAAATAACTTCCTACAGACATTCAAGCGTTTTACCCAAGAAAACGTAACAATGAGGCTTATTTTCACAACTCTTTGTGAACATAAGATCATCTCACCAAGACTGCGTAATGCTTTTCAAAGAAAAATGTCAATCAAATTTCGCAGCAACCGTGGTGATGAAGGAAAACTTATCCATTTGAAGATGAATGATCGAAGGAGATATGGCGAAGCAGTCCTTCAAATGAGAACCGAGACTAAAGGAGGATGGAAGATGGAGAAACTAAAGAAAAATACGATTCACCTTCTCAAAGCAAGCTTGGGAGAAAGTAGACAGAGGGATGTCACAAGCGAAGAGCAGACATCTTTAGAGGACATCAAAAAGAAGATACAGAGGAACTTCAATGAGGATCTTCTAGCCTGGTGGAACAAAAATGAGCTCAAAGCCGAGCTCAAAGTGAAAGAAGGAAAGGAGCATGAGTTCGTAAGATACAAACCTATCCTGATGAACCAAGAGGATCGAAAGGATATGCAGCTAATACTTAATGAACATCTGGACCTTAAGTTGATATCACCAGGAGTATCTCCATACAGCAGTCTAGGATTTCTAGTTCGAAATCATGGAGAAGTCAAGTGAGGGAAGTCGAGACTTGTGATCAACTACAAAGTAATCAACAACATCTTGGAGTTCGATGGATACTACATACCAAGTAAGGAACACTTGGTTAACTGTATCAAGAATGCCAAGGTATTCTCAAAGATTGATTGCAAATATGGGTTCTACCAAATTATGATTAAAGAAGGGAGCAAGAAATTCACAGCCTTTTCCACACCACAAGGCCATTATATCTGGGCTTGGCAAATGCACTCCAGATATATCAAAGAAAGATAGATAATCTTTTCAAAGATTATTTCTCATTCATATTTGCCTATGTGGATGATACTCTTATAGCCTCAAAGAACATGAAGGAGCATTTAGCGCATCTGGAAGTATTTTCAGAAGCATGTCACAAGGAGGGATTAGTGCTTTCTGAAAAGAATGCATTAATTACAACAAGACAGATCGAGTTTCTTGTAGTCGAGATCGATGAGTCCGGAATTATTTTATAACCACACATTGTAGAAAAGATTCAAGGATTTCCTGAAGATTTCAAGGACAAGAAACAACTTCAGAGTTTTTTAGGAGTTGTCAACTTTGCTGGAATGTTCATCAATATCTAGCGCAATAAAGGAAGGTGTTTAGTCCTCTGTTGTAAAAGAATGCTGAGTTTAAATGGGAGGAATCACACCGAGCAATGGTAAAACAACTAAAAGAGGTTTGCAAAAAGCTCCCCAAGTTAGCCATTCCTAATGACGAGGATAATCTGGTACTATATACAGATGTCAGTGATCATTGGTGGGCAGCAGTTCTTACGAAGACCACACCAGAAAGAGAAGTGTCATGCAAATATTGTAGCAGGCTCTTTGCGGAGAATGAAGCAAAGAGATGGCAAATCAATGAAAAGGAGTTCTTTGCGGTTTGAAAGGTGTTCAAAAAATGGCCGCTATTCCTTCTCGCGAAGAAATTTATCCTTAAAATTGATAACACAAGCGTCAAAGCCTTTTTGAAAAATAAAATTGAATCTAAACCAGAAAAGACTAGACTATTAAGACGGAAATCAGAATGCCAATATTATGATTTTAATATTGTCATTATTAAATCTGTTGATAATGTTTTGGCAGATTTCCTGATAAGAGATGGAGGGAGCTGAAATAGACTCCATCCTGACAGTTTCAAGGCACCTGATGGACAACCTTGAGTTGCTACAAAGGGAATTTGAGAATCTGGCACTCAATTCAAAGCGTGCTGGAAGAATATAATTGTCAATCGCATACGAGATTGCATTCGGAACAATGCGAGTCAATTCGAGTCATTACGAGAGCCACTCCTCTAGGCTGTTGATAGCAATAGCAATCGACAAAAGGAGAGTAGTCGAGAACAGGGCTCTAAACCCAGAGAGTAGTCCTAGATTGGAACCTCTAAAAGAGGAACCAGTCCAAGGAAAAATCGAGGTTCTGGAGTCATATCTAGAGTCTACGAGTCAACCCAGCACCTCTGGGGTCAAAGAAGGAGAGATCAACCTTAGGCCAATGACAGACACTTCTAATGCTGGTGTTAACTTAGTTGATTTCTCTTATTGGCAGGAATACCAGGCCAGGTGGGAGAAATTAAACACCAGACAAGGAATCCGACCGGAGAAATGCCGGGTGGATATATCTAGGGAATATCCCCGAGTTTGGATGCGAGAAGGCTCGAATCCAAATGATGTGAAGCAATGGTATGATTTTGGGGCGCTAGCTTCAATATATGCTATTGCACAGGCTTCCCGGTGCTTTCAAAATTGCCAAAATGGCTAGGAAAGATAGTTTTTAAAGCATGGGAAAACAACGCTACTCTATCCAGATGAGATGTATTGGAGCTTTATTTTACTAGTGCAGCCCCAGAACCAGTCGGAAAAGGCAACCACGAGGCCTTTCATTTCATCAAGCTAAGAAAACCTGACATTTCAGCATCAAACAAAGTCAAGGAGTCTTCTGGAAAGGAACCAGTTTTGGTTTCTACATTTTCTGAAGAATAAATCTCTACACGCAGAGCGAGGGTTTGTATGCCTGCATTAAGGCAATGGTCGAGGTAAAGTTCCCATTCAAGTTTGAACACAAGACTATGAATGGGTCTTTCAGTTAAATACATTTAACGGGAAAGAAGACAGTATTTGCGGAGAGGGCCTTCCAAGAAAAATAAGATCTTCTTTGGAAAAATAAGATTCCGATGAGTAAACAGACTCATCGAAGATATTGTAACATGACCCATTTTGGACAATGGACAAATAAAATATGCACAAGATGTTCCACCCAAACAGAACCAGAGTTTGGAAGAGGAATAAGGTTGGGCATAAGGATGATTAGAAGTGCTGAAACACCTCCAGCAAAAGAGACACGTGGAAAGAAGAGTGTAAAATCTCTTCAGAATACCCAAGAGCCGGGGGAATCTTCAGGCACCAAGGAAGACAAATGACTCTTCAAAAAAGTAAGAGTCAGATGACTTTTCCAAAGGGGTAAGGAGTCATGTGATTCCTGCAAAAAGCCAAAAGAGGGATAGACCAGAAAGGGCATCCAATGAAGAGGAAGGGGACCAGCCAGCCAAAAGTTGGAATCCAATGAGAATGAAGTAAGCAGTGACGCCAGCACAATGATGTAAGCAGTGACGTTAGAAAAAGTAAAGAGGCTTTGAAATCTAGATTTTACATTCGAAAGCCTCTATAAATAGCAGAGCTGAGAAAACAGAAGGCATCGACTATCACCCTCTGTTTTCTCTCTTTCAATAAACATTATAGTTTATTTCCTTTTTTTGTATGAGTGTTTCCATTTCAGCTACCATAGGTAGCTATAAGAGTCTTCTCCTCTTTCTTAAGTAGTATGAGTGTGTAATAAATATTTCCATTTCATAAATAAATAATCTTGGGCCATTGCCCGAAGCATGTGATCTTCCATTTCTTCTGCAACCTTAATCTCCATACTTTCCGATGAGAAACAGTAGCAGCATCTTGTACACTCGGTGTAAGAAACAACCCAAGATTGTGCTGAGGTCTGCTGAAGGAACGGGACTGAACCATCACACTGCGGGGCGCGTGGTTGGCTGTGAAGAGCAGCTGTAAAACCTCTCCAGGATACCAGGTGGATTAACGGTCAAAAAAGGTACTATTACTGTTTTAAGTTGGTTAATTATGAGATTAATGTTGTTTAATTAATATACGGAAGCATTTTGGGTCTGATATGATCGTAATGGACTATGTCTATTTTGAAACGGATAGATGAAATTTGGAAGGAAATTGAGTATATATATTAGGTATAAAGGGAAATAAATGAATAAATATATAAAATAAATTCTGGAAATAGTAAAAGGTAGGGAAATAGCCATGTTTCATTTATTGAAGGGTTGATTTGTTGGTTTATAGTAATTGAGGGGCATATTTGATCCATTTCAAGAAGAAAGGGGGTGTGGGTGAACAAAAAATAAGATGGAGGGTGTAGATGATCCTAAGGGTAAAGATTAGGGTCCTAAGTGACCTTTTCCCTAGTATTAATTATAATGATGAAATATGTATACAATTACTGAAATGTAATAATGCTATATTGAAAATTTTCATAAATAATTCATAATATAGAAAAAATTAATAATAGTTTTAATAAGAAGTGTAACATTTTTAATAAAAAAATAAAGGTTTTATAAATTATAGGTACGTGTATTTACAACCTAATTATTAATAAATACATTAATTTAATATAATTACTGTGAAATACATAACGATATTTTTCCCCAACATTACCCTTATTCACAACGTTTAATATTCAACGTTTGTACAGAACAATAATTTCGTTGAACACTAACATACACTACATCAAATAAAAAGGCAAACACATATTTTACTAACAGCAATAACTAATACCTCTCTTTTAAACATCCAGCGAGCAATTTTTTTTGAATGCACGCTACTGTACAGATTTTGTAAGAAGGAATTTAGGGCACCGCTGCGCTAATGTACACCGATGTACACTATTATTATACTTATCACTCGAGATTTTAAGAGAGAGAATTTAGGAAAATTTTATTTTCCTAATTCTCTCTGCGATCACTTTCATTTATTCATCTCTCTAAATGCACGTCACTGTACAGATTTTGTAAGGAATTTAGGAAAAAATCATTTTCCTAATTCTCACTACGGTCACTTTTGTTTATTCTTCTCTCTAAGCACGCCAATGCACAGATTTTGTAAGAAAGAATTTAGGAAAAAAATCGTTTTACTAATTCTCTTTACGTTCACTTTTTATTATTTCTCTCTAAATGCACGTCAATTTACAAATTAACGTTTTATTCAATAACTTTATCTTCGACAATTATTTATTTTACCTAAATGTACACTGATGTATATTCATATAAATACTTTATTCATTGTTTTCTCCTCAAAAATTATTTATCTTACATGAGTGCACAGTGATGTATATACATATAAATACTTAATCTTATTTTTGTTAATTTGCTTCACACAATGCACACCGATGTTCAGTAATTATTGGTAATATGGGAAAAACAAAATTAAATTTTGTATCTGTGCGTAATTTTCTTTAGCGAATGTATGAATTAGTAATATCTAAACACGTTTTGTATCTAATATTTATTGACCCAAAAATAAATTAATTAAAAGAATATAAAATAATCTCTATCGTTAAATTATCGCACGCTAATGTGTGGCTCTATATATATTGAAAGAGTGAAAATTTCAATAGAACTATAACCGATCAAATCCAAAAAAAAGAAAAAATAATATTTTTATTAGTATTACTTATTATTTAAATTAAATTATCTTTTGAATATTAATTAATAGTATTTTTTATTTTTCAAATTAAAAATCAGTAATTTTTTTTAGATAATATAAAAGAAATTATTATATTAGTAAAATGCTTGTGTGAGATTGTATCACGAGAAGCTTACGTGAGACGAATAAGAAGTGATAAAAATTTGATAAAAGATGATAATTGGATTAATAAAAATTGAAAAAATATTACTAATAAAATTAATATAAAATGATGTCATGACTTTAAACATTCTCAAACAGACCTCTTAAACCAAATATTATTTTCAATAAAAATACCCTTATTAAAAAATATATATATCTCTTTAAATATAACATTTATAAATTGATTTTATCAAGTAAGTTCGAATAGCAGAATAATTTCAATAACTTTCTTCAACAAGAGTTATGATAATTTGAGAGGGTTATTATTATTATTATTTTTCTGTTCCTTATCGTTTTAGTGAATCTGTTTTATACACAGATAATATATAAGTGATAATAATTCTAATAATAAATAATATTGAATTGATAAAACATAATATAATATCCAATTAAATTATTTTATCACTTTTTATTTGTATCATCCAACTCGTCTCTTACTCACACAAGTATTTGACAACAAGATGTATTCTTTATTTTTGGAAAACAGAAGCGTTTAACCATTCACACTGTGCCATTTTCGTATATCATTTTTTTTGCGCACGTTAAGTGATTGACACGTAAAAAGGAAAATAAATCTAACAATTGAGGGTTTAAGCTTTAAGGTATAATTTCTCTCTCTTATGTGTCATCCATCTAACTGTATAACATAGAAGATAATCTATCAAAATTACACATAAAATCCGAATAATTTAATGAGATTAAAAGATAAAAGAGAAAGCAAAGTAGAAAGTTGGCCACCACATGCCGACCAATCGGTATATTGGACCAAATTACGTGAGGGTGTCATTAAATCCAAGGGAAAAATATCAATTGCATATAGGAAATGGATCCCACTATTTACCAATCTGCTGAAAAGTTTACGTTTGCGTGGTAACATGATGGTAATATTAGTGTAGAAAAGGGTATAATTATAATTTAAATTATATTTAATATATTTTATTCTTAAGCTAGGTTTATTTGAATTTAAGTAGATTTGATAAACAATGATAATTCGTGTTGTTGGATTTATTAGATTTTATTGTCCAAATTTTATTAGAATCGAGTATGTGCATGTCATGTGACCATTAGATTTGACGTTTTCATGTGAAAATGGGACAACATTAATAAAAATAAAAAAAAAATAGTAGGACAAATATCCAAAACTCATATTCATTTGAAATAAAAATTGTACATGGCAAAAATGGGATTTATCTCGGTATTAATTGATTGAAGAGATGAAATGTGAAAGATAGGTGAGGAGTTTGAGAATTAATAAAGTTTATGAGTGTATAAGAGTGACTTTTAAACTTTTAAGTGCAAATTTTGAAAACCAAAACATAATTTTTAAAACTCAAAAGAAACATAATATAACTATAATCTCTAATCCAAGGAGTAAAATAAATATTCCCTCCGTCCCGTTTCAAAATTTACATTTGCTTTTTGCACGGAAATTAAAGAATATAATATTTTAATGTGTGTTGAGGTGTAAGAAATAATATTTTAATTTAAAGTGATAGGTGTATTAGTATGATGTGTGGGCCCATGGAAAGAGAAATAATTAATTTGTGTGTGTCTCATTTATCAAAAAGGAAAATGTAAAATTAAAATGAGATGTCCAAATTAAAAATATGTAAAGATTAAAATGAGAGGAGTATAAATGAGCAAGGTGTGCACGCACTTTTAACTTGTAAGATCCTGTTTATTAAGCTTAAAATAAACACAGACTTACTATTTTTATTAGATCATATCATTAAATATAACAAATTACTTTCTTCCTGACACGATTTGACTAAAGAGATTAATTATTGAACAAAATCTTTGGATAATTAAACCATATATGACATGAAAGGCACTTTGAGTGTACTAATTTGATTGAGTTTAAGAAAATTAGAGAGCAACAACAATTGTGGAAGTTATAATAATTGGGTCTTTTCATGGAGTGGTTAACAGGTCAAATTGTGTCCAACTTATATTTGTCTACCTTTTCCATGTCTGCATTATTAATAGATTGGATTAGATTGAGATTGAGATTAAATGATATAGGTTAAGATATATACCGTGGATACAAACATCTGTTAAATAACAAATTTAGATTAACTTGTAGGTATTGTGTACAAGGATTTTATGTTACATGTGTAAACCGCTACATGTACAATCTTTTTATTTAGGCAAACACTTGTGTTTTCATGAAATAAGTTTTGTGAGATAATATTGTATTAAAAGTGATAATAGTCTTGAGTTTTGGTACAATTTAACAAAGCTGCACTAATTCTTTTGGCAGAAAAATTAGAAAATGCTGAAGTTGAAGTTGACGCATTTTCAATATAATTTGACATACTTGAAGGAGTTTTTGAAGAGGCAATTTTTTGAGGAGATGTTGTTGGAAATTTTTAATTTCCAATATAATGTAATTGTGAGCAATATATTATTATGCAATTATATTAGTTATTCAATTATATTATGGACTTAATTAAGTGATCCAATTAAAGTTAAAGGTTCATGGCCTATAATAATAAATTATATGGGCTTATTGAGTAGATACTCAATACTACATGATTAGGTGATTATGAGTGGTCTAGTCAAGTAGTATATAAAGGCTCCCAGGTTATGGTCCCCAATATACTAAGCCGCACATGGTCTTCCCTTCTCCCCATCGGGAGAGATTACTACGGTCCCCATAAAGGAATTAAGAGGGTTGAGGAAGACCATATAACCACTGATCCTGAGTTCGTGTTCCGCTTAGAGACTCATTGGATAAGATACGCTTCCACTTTACGGTTTTGATCTCGGTTTATCATAATAGGGTTAAGGTCTCATGGATTTATTTCCAACAAGTGGTATCAGAGCCACCCTATTTGTGATTATTTGAGATTAAAAAAATTGTATTTGAATCCAAATATTTATTATTTGAATCATGTGAAATCATAATTTTAAATATGATGAATTAATATTAATATTAACATTAATTAGATCATTGATTTATTGATATTATTAATTTTGATAAATTGAGTTATGGATTCTGTGGAATTTAGTTTGGTAAATTCTGATTCGTGTTGGGCTATTAGGGTGTCTGATTATGCTTATGTAGAATCCCTATTGATTCCGTAATTATTTATTCATAATTGTGCATATGTATTTGTCTGGGAGTTTGTGTATCAGACTAATCTGATGAAATTATGTACATGGCATGATTGATTGGGAATTCCATTAATGTTAGTGTCAACTCTTGCTTTGTTGTTCACGTATTAACATTGTTTCAAATCTATTTGCAATGTGGGAATTAATTTTCATAGGAATTTTTGGAATATGTGGCCATAAGAAATTTTACCATCCTTATGATTTGGTATGTGGTATACTATTACTGGACATGATATATGCATATATGTCATTATGAATGGATTCCTATTCTTTAATCATGTAATATAAATTGACGCCACATCAGCAACTTGTCCACAATTCTCATATTTCAGTAATTTTGAATAAAATTATTACAGTGTTTTTCAATATGAAATTGTGATTAATTTATGCCATGGTTAATTAGGATATTTATGGCATTTATATTGGATTATAAGATTAATCTTGTTTGACGCCATGTGTTGCTAAATATTGACATCCTATTGGAGTACCAGTTGGTTACCCTGTAATTTGAGCATCGAGAAATAATTTTTAATTGTTAAGCTTGCTTTTGTGAAAGTTAATGCTATCGCAGATGTTGTGATTATGTTATTTCATAATAATGATTTTAAAATACTTAAAAATTATTTTTTAATCAAGGCTCGACATTACATTTGAAGTTGGGTCATATTCCTTGGTTGAGATTAATGGGGCCGAGCATTAAGAATCTTGGGGGATTAATGTAGTTCTAATATGTACTACTTTTTATTTGTTTATTTATGAATTTAACATGTCAAATTTAGACGACACTTTTGATGGTGTTGTTGATGCATAAAACCGATACACATTGGGCATCTTGTATTTCAGTAGGCAATACGTATGCCCTCTTTTCGAGGGATTCACTTTTATATATTCAGTATATTTGGTATATTTATATGGCCTTTTCAATTTGCCCACATAAATGTGTAATGTGAATTTGTGAGTATATAATCATGATATGTGTTGACCACAATATTATTTTTTTTAGGTGATTATAATATTACATCAAATTTTGTACTCATTACTGATAATAAATAAATTCAGATTTAGGAATTTGAATATGCCTATGTTTGGGTGTATTTGTTATTAATATTCGTGCACATTAATTTTGTTCGTGTTCATATGTGAATGGAAGGAACACTCATTAATAAATTAATGCCGAACATCATGGAATGTGTTCATATGGCTTCTGATCGAATATTTATACATATGAGGGGGACAATTATGTGATTCAGTAATATTTGGTTATATTCTATTTATGGCATAAGAAATTAATTGTGCAATATTTATTATTGATTCTGGAATCAATTACGAGTCCCATTATTTTGGAAATGATCGAGTTTTATATTAAATTGGGATTTTGGAATCCCTAATTAAGTAAAGAAATCTTTCATTATTTAAGTTGGTATGAATCATCTAATATTCCCATTTGGTTAGTGAAATAAAATTAAATTAAATTTGGGAGACAGTTAAATGTCGTTTAATTAAATTAAATATAATCGTTTAATTAAATTAAATATTTTAATATTTATTTAATTAGTCTAGTAAACCTTCAATCTAGTCAATCGAAGCACCATGTTGCCACAGCAATATCGTGTGTGGAGAAAAGCTTTATTGAAATTACATAGATGGGTGTGGTATTATTTATGTGTTCTGTGTTCGGCCTACAGGTAGGCACAATTTGACAGAATAATAACACACATGTGATAATAAGTATGTGATAATTATTTGGATTATTCATGTGAACATGAGTCGATCCACAGATAGACTCTTGTTTGACAGAACTTATTGTCAATACTTGATTGTTACACCAAGATTACCCTGCAGTTAATTTTTGTCCATAGACGAGGTTAATGTTGCACAAGGTGTCTTGTGATGGATCCCTAATTAATAATGTTGTGCAAGTGTATCTTCATGCGAGTATTGATCGGCCCATAGGTAGATTAATATTTGGCAGAAATACACAAGCACCTGTGGTGGTAAATACGTGACAATTATTTGTTTGACATGTGAGTAATAAGTCGGCCCAAAGGAAGACTATTGCTTGACAGTTTTATTGTCAGTATTTGACTACTACGTAGAGAGTGTCACTTACAAGTTGGTATTGATACTAATGATGTGATAGATTCCTTGAGATGATTCTAAACTGTTTAAAATTTGAAAGATTATAAAGTTTAGTGCAAGCATGATAATCATTTTAGATTAATTCTCTGTACAATTTAGAAGTCTGTTAATTAAGTTTAACTTATGTCAACAACAAAATTATATATGATGAGAACTTCAACAATAAGGATGAACTAATAAGTTTCTAACAAACTCTGTCTCAATAAAGTATAAGGGCAACAAAGAAAAACCCGTTTGAAAAGCTATTAAAAACAAACTAAAGTATAACATTTTGTTTTCTCCTAAAGGCTTGTGGAATTGTTTTATAATACACCACATTAAGATTACTTAGTATGAATGGTGTTGTGGTGTAGTTAAAAGACAAAAATAGTACTCCACAATATATGGTTACTAATTGGATAAATACTAAAGATTGTAGCTTATGGTCTCAATAAAGTTCCAACCAAAGTAGTTGTGAGAACTCTTTGAGTTTCACATATGGTGATATCCAACTAAGGCTAGATCATTGGGATCTACTAAAGAAAATTTGATTCAAATAGATACAAGCTATTTTATTGGTATTAAATAAAGATAATAAGTTTATGATCCAATTGATCGGATCATATTTGAGACGGGTAATACGGTATTCTGTGAGGATGTTGATTTTGGGGGAAGAATAATATTAGAGACATTGTCCTTAAGGGGGAGTCGATTCGATCCCCACTTATGCTTTAAAGAATTGGTGCAAATTCAGAATAATGATATGACAATGTCAATAATATTTAAGGAATAACAAATTCAACAACCTCAAGAATTAATGTCACTAAGAAAACCACTAGAGTTGGGTGAAAGACAATTCGATTGATTATGTAGTTTTTCTTTTAAATAATGAGGACACTATAGAATCAATGGTAAAACATTCAAACAATGTTCATTAAACCATGAAAGGTCCAATTACTCCAAAGTGTGTTAATGCTATAAGTTATGAGTATAAATCAATACAAGATGATTAAGTTTGCATCTTGATATAGGATTATACTCAAAAGGGAAGGAAGGCATTATTATAAGATAATCGAGACATTAGTAGCACATTTTGATCTTAAATCATATTAGATGGATGTAAAGATAAAATTCATTGATCGCAACACTGATGATACGATCTAAATGGTTTAAAAACTAATAGGAAATCTATCTATGCATTTAAGCAAATTTTTCTATGCATTCAAGCAAATTTTTTTTCTTAAAGGAATCACAAGTATCATCATGAAGTAAGTGTCTCATTTGGTTTTGAGACAAATGTAGATGATTATGTGATTCAGTGGGAGAATGTTTAAGTTAAACTAAGGGAGACAAGTGCAGTCTTAATCAGGTGCCTTAAAGTTAAACTAAAGATTTAAGAAATGTAGAAACATTCCATATTCATTGGTTGTTGGAAGTTGTTGTATGATGAGGTCTCTACAAGATCTAATTTGGCTTATGTTGTTGGTATATTAAGTAGACATTTAAGTAACTCTAGTATGGATCTTTATAAAGTATGTCTAGAGAACTAAGAATAATATGCCTGTACATCAGGGATCAGGTTTGTTAGAGATCATGAGGAATTCTGATTCTGAGTTTGTTGGATGTCAATACAGTATAAGATCCACTTCAGGCTATATTTTCTGTTGGTCGGAGAGCTATACAAGTAAAAGTATTAAGCAAACACTTTAGCTCATTAACCATGACAACAGAATTAGTAGCACACTAAGGGCATTCAAACATGAAATAAAGGTTGCGAGGATTTGTCACATAAAGTTCATTGTGACAGTTAGTTCGCAGTAAAGTATTTATGACAAGAATACTTATAAGTCAAACAAATTGACATAGAATTCTTGGTTGTTAAAGAAAGTGTTTTGTGTAGATAAAATTTTAGAAGAGCATATTATGATAGACTCTAAATATGGATCCACCAATTATGTATTCAACGCCCTGTAATTTTATGAGCTAGCTAATCATGTGGGTGTTATATGGTTTTAGAATATATTAGTTCAGTGAGAGTCTATATTTATTGTTCTTTAAAGTTTTCAAGACACTTTGATTTTGATAATTCAGTTTTCTGCAGAATTAAGTTGATGGTTTTGAATTCATTGTGAATTTACTAAAGTTAATTTTTCATTTTGTAATATTTTATATTATGGATTGATCTCACTAAGGATTAAAGTTGGACCAGTTGGAAATAGACATGATGTTGATCACATTTGACATGTACCTTTCCATGCTACTCACCATATTTGATCTATGTCATTGAGTATATTGATATGGTGATTGTCGGGGTTTAATCACGATTTATAATGTGGTGAATGTCGCGGTAGTTCCATATTAGTATATGAGATGGACCAGATTGTTAAGTATAGTCTGAAGAGGAATAGCATAAAGTTGCGCAACTAAGGACTCTTGATATAATTGCTAACGGAAAATATATAGCCCAAGTGGGAGATTGTTGGAAATTTTTAATTTCCAATATAATGTAATTGTGGGCAATATATTATTATGCAATTATATTAGCTATTCAATTATATTATGGACTTAATTAAGTGATCCAATTAAGGTTAAAAGTTCATGGGCTATAATAATAAATGATATGGGCTTATTGAGTAGATACTCAATACTTCAATACTACATGATTAGGTGATTATGGGTGATCTAGTCAAGTAGTATATAAAGGCTCCCAGTTTATGGTCCCCAATATACTAAGCCGCACATGGTCTTCCCTTCTCCCCATCGGGAGGAATTATTACGGTCCCCATAAAGGAATTAAGAGGGCTTAGTTAAGGAAGGTCATATAACCACTGATCCTGAGTTCGTGTTCCGCCGACTTTTTGGATAAGGTACGGTTCCACTTTACGATTTTGATCTCGGTTTATCATAATAGGATTAAGGTCTCATGGATTTATTTCCAACAAATGTTTTATCCTTTGGTCTCTTTACTTTAGTTTGAACTTCTATCAGCATAGAATTTCTTAGTTCTACGTTATATAAATCTTTAAATGTCGTACTTTGAGTAGTTGCGAAAAGGCATGTAATGCGAAGTTAAGATAGATGCGTGTGATATGATCAGTTTTTATCTGCTTCTAAAGATAGCTAATTTAATCAGCTTCATCTTAAATCAGTTTTTTACTACATCATGTCCTTGCAAAATCAAGAAGACATGTAATAGCGTTGTATTAACGTTTACAACAACAACCGCAGGAAAATTTGGCCCAAGACACAAATCTTATTGATTTAATTGTGTATTATGCAATAAGTAATAAATAAATTATAAAATAAGTTAAGTTTATTAAAAATGGATATTATTTAATTTAAAATTGAAGCTAACTTTTGAGAATGTGATGTTGAGTGACATTTCTCTTCTATTTTCGCGCGTGTGAACAAAAGTGAGGCAAACATGGAATGAAACAATATGTGCACAGAAGTAAGAAGCAAAGAGAGCATCATAAATATATATCATTACAAAAATTAAAATTTTACATACACAATTGTTCAATCATGCATGTGGAAATGGAAATGGAAATGAAAAAATGGAAATGGAAATGGAAATGAAAAAATAGAGTGGCATTAAGCGAGAACACTTACTAAATGTGAAGACGGGAATATGAATGCCTAGGACTTGGAAATGGAGCACTAAAAAAATTATACTCATTTTATAGCTTACTAACAATTTTGAAAAAAAAATGTAAGTATTTTGCATAATTAGTCAAGTAATATGCGATTATTATAAATAAAATAAAATAAAATGTTCTCAATTTAAAAATTAATATAAATTAATCAATATAATTTTTCAAATTTTAAAAGTAATACTTCCTCCGTCCATCCCCAATCTATTCGTTTATTTTTTGCTCGTGGATTAAGAAGTACTCCCTCCGTCCCATACTTATGTTCACACCTTCCGTTTTCGTCCGTCTCACACTTATGTTCACTACCCAAAAAAGGAAACTTCACATTAACCAACAACCTCAAAAATTATCTTAATTTCAAAAATATCACTCTCACCTAACACACATAACATACTTTATAATTTATTTATTACCTAAAAAATATCACAATACTCCTTAAAAATCAATAAAGTTGGTCAAAAAATAACTTTTCTTAAACTCCGTATCTACAGTGTCGGTGAACTTAACTATGGGACAGAAGGAGTATTATTATTTAATGTGTAGTGAGTAGTTGTATTAATGGGGTGTGTAGGTCTCATATTTTAATTGTATTAGTGAGTGAGTGGGTCCCATGTAGGGGTGGGGAAAATCGATATACCAAAAATATCAATACCGTACCGAAAATATCGGTATGGATTTTTTCATGCCGATATTGATACCGAATTTTTGATATATCGATTTTCGACATGCCAAAATTTTGATAAAATTTATTTTCATATCGATACCGTACCGATATTGATTCTATACTGATTTTTCGATAAATATCGATTTATACCGAAAATTTGACATACCAATTCATAACGAAATATCGGTATACCGAAAAAAATCAATATACCGATCATACTGATTTTTTTTTAAATTTTAATTAAAAAAATAAAAATAAAATAATATAAAATAAAGAAAAAAATACTTATAGGTACACACTTTGTACCCATAATTACTGTGAGATACATTGATTTAAAAAAATTACTCTCACATACAAAATACTTATTAAAGTAAAATAGTATCAAATATAACCCTAAACTCATACACTTTTAAACCACAAACCCTAAACCCTCACCCACCGCCGGACCGCCGCCACCGCCGCCGACCGATCGCCAAACCGCCGCTGATCAGTCGCCGGACCACCACACTTTTTTGATGCACACACTTTTTTTACTGCATACACTTTTTCTGCACACGAATTTTTGCTGCACACAAATATTTATGTGCAGCACATTTTGTAAGGGTAATATTGGAATATCACTATATATTTATTATGTATGTAGGCACTTGAATTTTATTGTCTATTAAAGGAAAATATGTGGCAAATTAATGCAGTAATAATCAATCAATTATTTATTTATTTATTAAGGGATTTAAATAAATAAATTCTTAAAATAAATTAGTGAATAATTGATAATTAGGACAGATCCAGTCAAATAAGCCCAAGCCTGCAGAATCAGGTCAAATCAATATTGACCAATCAAATTGTAAGGATAGAAAGGCTCAAACCCACAGAATTAGGTCAAATCAGCCATGGTGCTTCATCACCCTCCACTTATATAAGGAGTCATCCTCCATTAATTCCGGACACACTAAAACATCTGAAGACGCAGATGCTTCTGAAGAGATCAAGAACACGAGATAAAGGTGTCAAGCCCCTCCGATCCGGCAGCCAACCACCTCCGATCAGAGATCAAAGTGTCATGCCCTCCGATCCGGCGTTCTTCTAGTCAACCACCTCCGATCAGAGATAAAGGTGTTAGGTCCCTCCGATCCGGTGTTCTTTTAGTGAACTACTTTCTCCATAGAAAGCTCTCAAGTCAACGTTCAATCCGAACAAAGGCTCAACGCCTCCGGATTAACGTTGGCTACACATAGCTCGGACACATTCAAAGATCTGAAGACGCTAATGCTCTGAAGAGATTGAAACACGAGCAACGCTCCTCAAGATCTTCAAGCATCTTCAAGTCAAAAACGGCATACGATTTGGGATCAAGGTGCTAAGCCCCCTAAATCAAGCGTTTTTCATACACTAAGTTCTTCAACGTTCTTCGCGCCAAGAACAACATACGACCCGGGATTAAGGTGGTAAGCCCCCCAAATCGAGTGTTTATCACATCAAACACGTTTAATCCAAATAAAGGCTCAACACCTCTGGATTAACGTTATAAGGTCCCAAATTCGAGTTCGGACAAGCTTCAACTGAAGATCCGACTCAACATACATAGTCAGCGCGATCAGCATAGTCAATCAGTCAAAGTCAAAGTCCAAATTGGTTCGAAAGAAGAATCAGAGGATAGATATAGATTGTTTCTTAGAATTCTCAAGTTTAATCCATTTGGATTATTATTGTAATTCTCTTGTATTTATTTTATTCAAATACAAAATTTGTTGTTACAATGTAGTTAGTATTAATATTTTTGTATGTTTGTATCTCATAGTAATTAAGGATTTTTTTAGTGTACCAGTAGTAATCCTCCCTTAAATAATTATATAATTATATTATATCAAACAAATTTTAATAATGCGAAATTACATACTGGTACTATATCAACAATAAGTATCAATTTCAGTATTTTTTTTTCCATAAAAGAAAATTTCGGGATACTTGGATCTGAGTAGGATCCACTGGCCAGTCCTTATTGGGCTTATTTCCCGGCCCGTTTACACGTCCAGAAATTTCAAGAACCTTCTCCATTCAACAATACAACATCCTACGATTCATTCTTCCCTCTTCCCGCATCTCCTCTTTTCTTCTTTGTGATTCAAATAACTTCTTTGGCGCGCGTAAGTTCAATTTTATTTACGATTATATAATCCTATAACATTGGCTGAATGTTTTTGAATGTATACATTGAAGCAATTTTGATTACGTGAATACAAATTTAATTGATGATCCATGTCCCCTTCGCCATCTTCATTTTATGGTTCTATTTTCATTTATATGTCAATTTATTGATTAAATAATTCAATCTTGTGTTGTTTTCTTTGCCTTTTGTGTTTGGAACCCCGATTCTAGGTAGCAATTTGCAGAAAAGGGTGCTTACTGCTTTGAGTTGGTTAATCTGGTTTCTCTATTTTATATATTTTGCTTTTCATAATTGAAGCATTTTGTTTTTATTTATTGAATCTACGTTTAGTTCATAGCGAATTAGGTTTCAGTTTATATTTCTATTCGAATTTTGAATTCATTGATGTGCAGGTTTTCTGTTTGTTGAAGGAATTGCTCGAAAAGACTTCTCGCTCACATGATTGCTGCGTCTCAGCCATTAGTTACCAAACTTAGGCCCATTTGTTCTTTTAGAAAAAGAAGATGGAGTAATTTATTTACTTTTCAAGTAATAATTCAAAGTACAATGATATCACTTATAATAATGTGATTGCACTAATTCTATGGCAGTTGGCACAATGATTCCAAGGAAGCAAATAAACGAAGATGCTGGACCTGGTGAGGCAAATATTAAGCAGGAAGCAGCCGAACCAATTGTTGCTTTTAGCAAACCACCGCCACTTCCTCCAGTTATCGGATCGTTGGTTGCTTTGTATATGTTAGAGTCTTGGTGTAGACGAGATAACAATGATGGCTGAAAGGTGACGTGAACTTCACCTTTTAATTATCGATAAAGGGCTGTGATTGTAGATTATCAAAAAGCTTTGTATATCTTAAACTGAAATAAAGTTTAGAGCTGTTAATAGAATGTACTTTTGTGTTGTACCTGAAAATGAATCTGTTGACTACTTTTGTATAATCTTTGCTAGAAAATGAAGTATTTTGAGGATGAAGCTGAGAACGTAAGCTGCAAAGTTCAATAGCTTGATATACCATGCCAGGAATGGGCTTATTACAGGCCATATAACCATGTTGGATGCCTTTATTAGTAATTGAAACATAATGTCTGGACTTTTTAAGAACCCTGCGCGAGGAGTAGATATTGTCTTAGTATGTTGTTGACAGAATTTAAGTGAATTTTTTTGAATGTCACAATCATTATCTTACATTCTGTAGCTGCTGGAAATTCATCAAATAGTGTGGTTAGGAACCTGAATATAGTCTGATTTCAGCAAAAGAAATACAAGTAAGAATTTGCACAAAAAAATTGCAAATCATGGATTGGGAATTCTGTTAAAGTTAATCATCAATTAATTTATAATTTGCATGCTCATGTAACTTGTCTCTCATCTTATCCTGTTTGTCTCTGTCTTACATTTATTGACTGATGAGTGATGACCTCCCTAAACAATCTTCTTTGAGGGCCTAACACATATAAGATAGAGTAATGCAAAACAGTATCCTGTTTAGTGACAGATATGCATATAGTGATACTTGATCACTCACGTTTTGCATGCCCAAGAATCTTGATAAGGAAAAGAAATTTAGAAATGAAAATTTTCAATACCAGTGCTACAACTCCTAGCTTGATAGGTGACTCAATGAGAACTTGAGCTTTCCTGCAGGTGTTTCGCGAGATAATGTCACTGTTTTATTTGAAATATGAATATATAATCAAATTGTTTATGTATCCTTTTTTCCGTACTTGATTACTAGTTTATCATTATTCACTGATAGTGAGTAATAGCTGCATCCTCTGGTGAAAGGGACCTTTATCTTTTTCCAAACTGCAATCTCAAAGGTAAACTTTCTTAATCATTATACTTACTATGTGTTGTCAATGGGTGTGAAAATATTTTATATGAGAGTGGTAACGAACAAAATCGGAACTGTAAAGGAATGAAGGGAAATGAGAAGTACATACCTAAGTGCCAATTGACTGCAGCTGTATAGTCGTTTCCTTCGCATATATGATCTACATTAAATTGCATGTTTTGATCTTCGCCCATGCACATAGTTAATTGTTCCAGGAAATGCAACACCTCCTGCACCATGTAAGGAACAACAGGTTATTAACTTAGAAAATGATGTGATGTACATTTCTTACAATAGAACAGATGTTACCTTTTTGCTTGTGAATGGGGTTGGAAAAGAGTAATCTTCAAAGAAGCAATCTTCAGCTATCAACTCATCCAGGTGTTTCAAGTTTTTTTCATTGATTGCAGAGTAGAACTGCATTATTGTTTGGGCAGGAGAAAGTGAATGTGCATCGAAGATGGAACTGGTTGGTGGAATTGCGAAAAACTTCCGTGATTTCCTCCCCATGGTGCTCTTCATAAATGGAGTCAACTGAGGTATGATCTTAATTTCTGCTTGTTGAAGTGGGTTTAATTTTCTCATTGCTAGATTACAAAGTGAATGCTCTCCTATCCTCCTGGACAATATTGTCTGTTCGACAAAATTGAAACTGCTAAATCCCATGGCAGCTTCCATTGATGGAAGATTTGTAATAGGATTTTGTTGGACACGCAGTATTTATGCAATCTTATGTGAAGTTTAGATTTGTGGATGGTTTGTTACTTTAGATGTGGAAAAGGCATCATGGTTTCTTGCCCTTTAACCAGTTGGCTTGTTAATTTTTGTGCCTTGGTTTTTAGTCAAGGAATATGCATTGAAGCATTCTTTTGGGGGCAAGTTTTTTGTCACTGAGTATATTTTATTTGATAGATTTTGTATGTTTTTTGAACTCAAATTCCATCATGTAAAAGGGCATGATGTTTAGAGCTATTTATGGTCTTATTTCCAAAGATAATCAACCATATAATAATGGGTCAACTTAATTTTGAACTTATGTTTTTGTTTATTAAGAAGATGGAGAATGAATTGAGTTGGCTGGATTTATAATGGTAGAATATTATGGTTTATTCAGAGAGCTCTAGCTAATAATGTTATTTACTCTTATAAATTAAAGTGTACATTCCTCAAAGTAAAATTCTATTATTTTTTTAATGTTTTGTGCGCTCGGACGTGTAAGAGACCAATTCATTTATTTCAAGTTTGAGAATTAGATTTTGGTATTTTAGTTTTTTAAAAATTACTCCTATATACCTAAAAATATCTATTACTACTTCCATCCTCTACTCAACTTAATACTTTTTGTTTTCATCCGTCATTAATTCATTTTCATATTCTATAAAAAGAAATAACATCAAACTTAATAATTTTATAATATAATTTAATTTTAAATTTGTCATTAACATTTTACATACATAACATACTTTACAATTCACAACATATCAAATTATAAAAGTATGTCAAAAAGCAATTTTTCTTAATATTCTTGAAAGTTAAAGTGTGAAAATGAGTTGACAACGGAATGAGTAATATTTAACCCACTCATGCTATGAATTACCTCATCTACCATGGTAGAGAGGCACTCTAATGGTGGGATATACCATTTTCTTTTTAAGGGTAAATTTTGCGTGAGACCGTCTCGCGTAAAATTATCTTACGTTTTTTAAAATAGTTATTACTTTTGCTATAAAATGTTATTACTTTCACTATAAAATGTTATTACTTTTCATCACTTTTTATCAATTGAATATCACTTTTCATTATAAACATTATCATTTTTTGTTCGTCTTATGGTAAGTCTTTACGTGAGACGATCTCACACAATTCTTTGCCTCTTTTTAATATTTAACTCACTCAACATTCATACATTTACTCCCTTCAATTAATTCTCTTACTCCCTTTCTCTCTCATTTTCTATCTCTTGTATGACGTTAATTAAGCCTTATGTGACTAGGTTTATTCTATGTTAATTAATTTAAGTTGAAAACACATATCTGTGGATATGCACTTTAATAATGATTCAACTGCTATAAATGGTCAAAAGTTTTAGTTTTTCTTCTCCCGTTAACGATGTTGCTATGGCTAAAGGAGCTACTAGGACGACAAAGGATGAAAATAATAAATCGAGTTGTGAACATTATGGTCATCCCAACCATGAGTCCTCTATTTCTTTTAAGATACATGACTTTTGAAGTGGTAAAAGTTTTTTTTTTTATAAGGTAAAATTTTATTAATATGAGAGATTGTTATGAGTAATATCAAAGTTCTTAAAGATACATTTACATCAATTATTTAATACATTAATCACAAGAGATTCGTCAAGAATAAACAGTTATTTTTTATTATTTAATTGCGCTCATAGGACTGATTCACCAATTGTGAAAACTCTTTGATGCACTAAAAAAAATCATATAATCAATTCCATAAATAGAAAAGGTTTATAAGGATAAATGTAATCATGTCAATTTGGTTGCCACTTTTAATATTTCATCGGAGTTTTCTAGTCTTTTTCATCAAGAGATGATCAAGTTCTTTGGTTCCAAGGGAGTGCCACGACCTAAACCATCTCAAGCTTCTCATGATACAAAATATCAGTTTCAGCAAAATGAACATGCACATTTTGGGGTGCTGAGATATAATTATTAAAATGATACTCACTTTGTTACTGGAAGAATAAATACCATTATATAAGGAAAAATAATTTTTTACCAACTTTATTGATTTTTAGTGATAATGTAATCTTTTTGAGTAATAAAAAAAGCGTAAAACATGTTGTGTGTATTAGATGAACATAGTAATTTTATTTTCAAGTGTATTTTAAAGTGATTGACTAAAATAATATATATTTTTTGGAGGTATATATTATTGTGCGATGTACGGAACCTAAACGTATAAAGATAATTGTAAGATGAGAAGAATGTTAAATAATAAATTTTTTAAAAAAATCAATTTTCATATTATATATTTAGTATTGAGTCTGTAAGTCATTGTATTATATATATATATATATATATATATATATATATATCATTGAAACTTGTAAAATTGTAGTGAGTAAAAGCCAAATAGTAATAATCACTGAATTTTAAAAATAAAAACTCACAAATATATTAATTTCTCTCAATCCAAAGTCAAAAAAGACTTTAGTATCTTTCAGAGTTTGGCCTAGCTAATTTCTTAACATAAGTACTAGTTGCAAGGTGTATACCAATGCGACCAAGTTTAATGTTTTTGGACTTCAAACTTTTTTTTTTCTAAGCCGTTTAAAGGATGAAAGACACGACAGTGAGCGGCCATTTGGGAATGCGGTTTTATTCATTTTTATATATAATGCAAAATATATGGAGTATTATTTTACATTTTGATGGTACAGTTGTATCCCATGAATCATGCTCCTCTGCCACTAACCACATATTAAAAGTATTCATTTCATTTTGATTTGAATTTATTTATAGTTTCATAAAGACAACTATGTGGTGTAATTAATCTTTTTTTTTTCTTCAAAACTCACATTTACGTTTTAAAAATCATGTTATACACACCTGCAAATTATATAATCTTGTCACACTCATTTTCCATATATTCTCTACACTCAATTAATACTCTTTATTTCTCATCTCTAATCTATTTTCTATCATAAATTGATAAACTTTACATATTTAACGTAAAGTTAAAATTTATTTAACCTATAAAGAATCTAAAATAAAAACTCCCTCCGAATCTCTCTTTAATTTTCACCATTTCCATTTTTTATCGTCTCACAAAATTTTTCATCTCCCTAAAATGACAAAAATGTCAAAACAATCACCCTATCATATAGTACTTTATTACAAAAAATCACATTTGATTAACACATTTAACATATTTCATTTTTATTTATTTTTTTAAAATATTATAATGAGTTGGTCTCTTGTGTTTCCAAGTGCACAAGGGTATAACATTTTGTTCTGAAAGATATATATTTTCATTAATTTCTTTTTGTTTTAGAAAATAAAGAATACACGTCTTTATACTAAAGGGTATATCATTCAATATTAAAGAGTATTTGGGCGCACGGTGTCCCGGGCACACAAGTTTTAGCGAATTAAATATCTCTAAAAGTAACTACTTCCGTCTCATAATACTTTTCACGTATATTGTTCCACGTTGTTTAAGAAAAGTTGCACTTTTTAACCAACTTTATATACTTTGGAGGATATTTTAGTATTTTTAGATAATAAAAAAAGTATAAAGTAATGATATATGTGTGAAAAAGAAGTGACAAATTTGAAATTAAAGTAACTTTTGAGATTGTTGGATAAAGTGATATTTTCTTTTCTGTTTTTTTTATGTGAAAGATTTTGTGGGACAAATAAATGAGAAAAATGTGAAAAGTATTATGAGACGGAGTGAGTATTATTTTTAATCAAATTTTAGAAAAAGTACGTACTATCATTATTCAATTGATTTTTAATTTAAAAAAGGCTCAATAAAAAAAAAGATAAGTGATTGAGTGAGGCTTGTGAGCCTTTAGAATTTAATATTATGGATAAGAGTATATTAATTTGTTTTAAAGGGTATACTGTAACTTTAATTAATAAAAAAATACACTATTTTATTCTAAAGGGTATATATTTTTATTAATATATTTTTTATCTTTCTTCAGAAATTAAAAAATACGCATCTTTATAATAAAGGGTATATAATTTAACACGAAATTCATGGGCGCCCTTTGTGAGCCCGCACACAAGTGAATTTCAATTGGATAGGCAAAAAAATATCGAAACTCATCAATTACTGTGCACAATTCGTTTTTTCTCAACCAAAAAAATAAATAAATAATAAATTAAGAATTTACCGACGTTATTGCTCTTTCTTTTTATATCCTCGGATCATACAATACGTTTTAGGGTTTTTTAAATCAAATTAAGGAATATTTATCTGACCGTAGATCAGATTCTCCTAAACACTTAATCCTCCTATACGTACACATTCTTTGTATCTATACATCTGCTTTGCACACGCTCTACTTGTAGAGTGGAGAGGGGATGGTTGAGCATTGCTCATCTGCAAACCTGCCACCTGTGCATGCTTTTTCTCTCGCGACCTTTTTCGTCGGATTCTGCTCATTATTTTTTAATTTCTCTTTTCTCTTCTCTTCCATAAATCCAAAACCCTTACTCTGTTCTTTGCCCAAAATCGATTAATTTAAACCCTTCACATGAAATTATAGGGTGGAAATTTTTTGTTTCTTGCTGAATGTTGGAGAAATCTGCATCCTCGGTTCCGGATTTGGCTGTTTCTTTGGTAAACTAGTGAAGAACAATGAAGGTGGCTCATCATAATTCGGAAAAAATCATATGGGATTCGATGAGATGCCAATCTGGAGTAGGGATTACGAGTTCACAGGGTAAAGCATTTCCGAAGCTGATGGTATGGTTGATTCTCTTCGTTTCAGCTACTTATATCGTCTACACAATGAAGCTGCTTTCCTCTAATCCCAACAATTGCGATGTAGATATTTACTCCGATCAACATTTTTTTCTGGTGGAGAAATCGGCTCAATCCGCCAGTTCTGCCCGATTTTCATCCGATGAGGGAAACAGAACGGGATTGCAGCATGTCGTTTTCGGCATTGCGGCTTCTGCGAAGTTTTGGAGCAAGAGGAAAGAGTACATAAAACTATGGTGGAAACCCGAATTGCAGATGCGAGGAATCGTGTGGCTCGATAGCCCTGTGGAGATCGACAGAGACGAAAATGGTAGCCTTCCGGAGGTGAGGATCTCAGGGGATACTTCGCGTTTCTCTTATAAGAATCGAAAGGGGCACAGATCGGCGATTCGGATTTCTCGGATTGTTTCGGAGACTTTGAGGTTGGGTGGGATGGAGAATGTTCGGTGGTTTGTGATGGGGGACGACGATACGGTGTTTGTGACGGATAATTTGGTGAGGATTCTGAATAAGTATGATCACCATCAGTATTATTACATTGGGAGCTCGAGTGAGAGCCATTTGCAGAACATACACTTCTCTTATGGAATGGCTTATGGGGGTGGGGGTTTCGCCATTAGCTATCCCTTGGCAAGGGCTCTTGAGAAGATGCAGGATCGATGCATTCAGAGGTACCCTGGATTGTATGGCTCTGATGATAGAATGCAGGCTTGTATGGCGGAACTCGGGGTTCCACTCACTAAGGAACTCGGTTTCCACCAGGTGAGTTGTTGTCTACTGCGTTTCTTTATTCTGCTCTTTTGCTTTGTGCTTTGTTGGTGGGTTTTCGTTTTAATTGAGTTGTTGTTTAGGGTACTGATCTAGAAACATGAATTAGATGATGTTTTTTGGCAATTATGGTTAATACTAATAAGGCTAATTGTGTTTGAATTCAACGAAGGAGAAGGCTTAAAATGGCTTTCCTTGTTCTGTTCTTTAGTTTGAGAGATTAGCTGATGGGTTTCATTGTATGTGTCTGTTTGTTGATGTTGAATCTGCACACATGGGGTTCCTGCTTATTTTCTTCATTTGTAAGACTCAATTTGGGTGGTTATGCTCGATCATTGTTGGCTAATTAATGCACTGCAGAGTGTAGCAATGTTGTTGGTATGACTCTTATCTATTGGGATGTGGTTATTGAATTCTAAGCGTTTGTTCTTAACGGATGATAATGCAGTATGATGTGTATGGGGATTTGTTTGGACTCTTGGCAGCGCACCCTGTCGCTCCGTTGGTTTCTCTGCACCACTTGGATGTAGTTGAACCGATTTTCCCTAATGTCACTCGGGTACAAGCTCTGGAACGTCTGAAAATCCCAATGCAGCTCGACTCAGCTAGCCTTATGCAGCAATCAGTTTGCTATGAAAAAACCAAGGGTTGGACGATATCAGTCTCTTGGGGATTCGCAGTCCAAATATTCCGTGGAGTACTCTCACCACGCGAGGTAGAAATGCCATCGAGAACTTTCTTGAATTGGTATAAAAGAGCTGATTACATAGCATATGCATTCAACACGAGGCCAGTCATGAGGAACCCTTGTCAAAAGCCATTTGTTTTCTACTTGTCAAGGGCAAGAATGGAGTCGCATACGAACCAAACAGTGAGTATCTACCGTCAACATCATGATCAACAACCTGAATGCAAATGGAAAACAGCTGATCCTGAAGAAGTCGAACTGGTGGAGGTTTACAAGAAGCCTGATCCACATCTCTGGGATAGGGTGATTAACCAACTCTCTCTCTTAATCATCAGTAATTCCACTATAGTAAATTGTGTGGCAAAAGGTCAACTTGATCCAAGTTGTCATGAGTACACGCACAAAACAAAAGATGAGCTTAAATTCTGTCTGATTTTGATGTTATTGTTGTGAAAACTGACAATCGAGCTTTGAATAATGGCAGTCTCCAAGGAGGCATTGTTGTCGTGTCATAAGCTCGAAGAAGGAAAGCATGGTGATCGATGTAGGCGTATGCGAGGAAGGTGAGATCACAGAAGTGTAACTAAGACATGTAGTAGCGTGGCACGTTAGTTGTAACTGACCTTCACTAGTTATTGCTCTAATTCATATTTACAAATTGAAAGCTTTATATAAATATATAAACATATGCTGTCTAGTTGACCGATGAAGAGATTAACATATTCAAAGCTTTATATAATAGTAGTAATATGATAACATCTATTTGTCATGGTTGTTTGTGTTTCTGAAATTTAATGATCTGATGAAGCACGAATTATTGATTTGTGTCGGCTTGTATAGTTTTTCTTGGCCAAATATTCTGATGCAACCTATTGCATATGGGAGTGTTGCATCCCCTATGATTTACCGTTTGTATAGTTTATGTTCTATTTTATTCCTAAAGTTCATCTTTATGGTTCAGGGTGAATTTCACCTAAGCAATACTTTTGTGGAAGATCGTTTTACATTTTCATTGTTTAATTATCACTTTTTTTAGGCAAAGACGTGTGTGAGATCATTTGATTATTTGGTTATGTTAATTTTCGGATTTTATATCCAGGCTTTGGTTTTCCAAAACCCACATCCAAATTTTAAAAATCTCCCCTATATATACCTATTACATTATCTCTCTCTTCAATTAATACACTTTCTTTCTTTATTTCTCCTCTCTCATTTAACTTTTTAAATAAATTAATACATTGATTTGACATAAAGTTAAAACTTACCATACTCAAAACCCAAAATAAACATATCACACACTATTCATGGTTTTCAAATTCCACATGATCCCAAACAAAACATCACCTTTATGTTTGTATAGTTTTTTTCCGAAAAAAAAGTGATACTCAATTAATGAAAATTGATAATATTATTTCATGAACAATTTATCAAATAACTTGTCTCACAAGAGAGCTTCTCAAATTTATAATATAAATAAAAAATGATAACATTTTATAGTAAAAGTGATAATTATTTTAAAAGGTATAAAATTGTCTCACATAAAACCTACCCCTTTTTAATTATTTATATTATGAGTTGTTTATAAAATAGTTCATCAGGGGATTTTTACTTTTTGTTAATGAGATACATTTTTCCTATTAAAATTTTATTACTTTTTATCAGTCTTGAGATAATTAAGTGTTTGTTATTTTACTTGTGTCAGTAGTTTAATTAAATATTTACCCATATGATTTAGCATTAATTCTTATATGTATAATTATAATTTCACTCTTTTATTCATGCATGATGTATTTTATTATTTTGATTTACGGTTCATTTTTCCTTGTTCATGTTTGATCGGAGGCCATGTTTATTTAGATTCTATAATCTTGGTTAAGGTTATCAAAATTAACCCATAAATTTAAAAAATCATCATTTATATATATATATATATATATATATATATATATATATATATATATATATATATATATATATATATATATATATATATATATTTAAAAATCCTATTAATCTTCGATTACTCACCTTTCAAATATTTTCTATTTCCCTCTCGGTTCTCATATATTCTCACATTATTTAATATTCTTTCACATAGTACATTGTTTCTAAATTTGACATAAACCTCATATGAACATATATATACTCTATATTCTCTTGCACATATCATCATCTATCTCTTATAATACATTAAATTGAACTGAAATTAAAAATACACCATACCAAAACCCAAAATAAGTAGATTATTACGTATTGTAATTCCATTAAATCTCAATACTACATTCAAACAAAATAATTCAAATAAATTGATTGAAAATTTTAAAAACTCATTTATTTATTTTTTTTCTTTTAAATTGCTCTATCCAAATACTACATTCTAATAGCATCTCCAATCCATTCTTTAAAATTTAGAGAGGAATTTGGTGGGATTAAAAGGATATTAATTTTACATAATCAAAATTTCTATAAATCTTCAACAAACTCCTTATATTTTTTTCCTTTTCAATGCACATTTATTGTTTGTTTTATCTTAAAAACATACAAAAGTAGAGTAATATTGAATTTCATTAAATTATTGTTGGGTGAAAATCATTATTTAAATTCAAATGTTAAAATTAAAGAGTATGTTGTAGATCATTTTTAAGTCATTAGCATCTCCAAAAGTCTCTCTAAAATTTGAAGAGTATTTTTATAAAATAAAGAGCATCTTTTATTTTAATGAATCATATTTTATTATGCTCCAACACACTCTTTATATTTTCATTTTCAATGTTCAATTATGATATATTTTTTCTATTATACTCTCTCTCTCTTAAGTAAAAATACAAAGAAAATGGAGTAACATTTAATGTAATAAATTATGAAGAGTGGTTTTGGCTCTTCAAATTTGAAGAGTGAAAATGCTTTTCTAAACTTAGAGCATTCCAATAGCCTCTTTATAATTTGAAGAGCATTTTACATAAATATAGAGAGTACGTAAAATATAGATGATCATATTTTCAATCTTCTCCAACACATTCTTTATATTTTCTTTAGTTTGTTCTCTTTCCAATGCTTATTTATTAGTATTTATTGTTTCTTTTATTTTTTGTGTTTCCTCCTAATTTATTTTATTAAATATATAAAGTAATAAATATTTTGATGTAAATTTCAAGAAAAAAAGTGTTGGAACTAATGAAATATTAAACACATTTAATTTTAAAGAGTTGTTATGACTCTCTAAATTTGAAGAGTCAAAATGATTATGTAAAACTTTTTGTTAATTTAAAGAGCTTGTTGGAGGTAATTTTTATTGCTTCACCTTTAAATTATAGATAATTTATCATTTAAAGAGGCTTTAGGAAATGCTCTTAAATGTTAAAATAAAGAGTGTATTGAAATCTATTTTTATTGACATTCTCTTCAAATTATATATATTTTTTATTTTACATCAGCTCTTGGAGATGCTCTACTCTTTAAAATAAGAAATATTTCTTGTTTAAAAAGCTTTTGAAGAAGCTCTAAAATTGTTATTTACAAATAGGATAAATATAAATGGATCAAATTGATTCGCATCAACAGAGTTGTTATGGTAAGTTTTGAATAATTAAAAAATTTCAAAGACTAAATTACCCTTTTAATATATAAGGTAGTATATTGATTATAATTTAGGTGAGAGTCTATCATATTAGTTGAACTAATGAGATGCATTAATTGTTTTATTTTTCTTATAAAATAATATTAATTATAATATAAATATTAATTTATATCTAATTTATTATTATTAATTAAATAAAATTATATATATATTAATATTTAAAATATATATGGGTTTATAATTATTAGTAAATAATTATATTTATAATTATAATAATTAAATTCTTCATTAGTTATATTTATATACTAATAATTATATACACTTATATTTAAAGTTATAATTTAAAAAAATATATAAATATACAGTCTATAAATATTTATAAATGTTAAATAATTAATTTAAAAAAAATTCAGTATATTATTAACTGAAATTTAGTTAATAGTTAATACTCCTAATAATTAATAAAACTGAGAAATTAAAAGAAAATTTATAATTAACTTAGTAAGAAAAACTTTTAAAAAAAAGTGAATATGACAATTAAAAAAATTATTAAAGAACTAAAAGAAAAAAAATTTAATATTTTTATTAATAAAAAATAAAAAATATATAATAAAATGTATTATATACATTAATCAAACTAAATAAAAATAAATATATATCTTTATCTACATTAAATTTTAATTAATAACTAAAATATACTAATAGACAATAATTCTGGGGATTCAACATGAAATAAAAAATATAAAAAAAATACACTTATTGTTCATATTTATAGAATGTGTAATATAACATAAAAATAAAAAAACTCTTACACCTAAAAAAATAAATTAATAAAATAAAAACTTAACATGTTAAAATTTTACAATTCTACATAAAAACAATAAAATTATCATATGTAACATAATAAATAAAGATTAAAAAAATCTCACAACAATAATAAGAGGAAAAAAATAAAGTTCTCATGAAACATAAAATAAATTAAATAAATAAATAAATTGCATATAGTAAATTCTTTAAAACCGAAAGAAATCTAGGAAAAAAATTTCTGCCAGGAGTGGATAAATAGACGTAGGAGAAAAACAATTCTCTTGGTAATCCGTTGGTAATTACCAACGGATTGAATTCCGTTGGTAAATTCCATTGTTAAAAAATATTTTTTTTGTAGTGTAAATCATTCATGCCATTTTTAATAAATAATTATTAATTAAAATTAATTATATATATATATAATTTAATAAATCGTACATGCCTTTTTTTCATTTTTGAATAAATTATTATTAGTTAAAATTAATTTTACATATAATATACTCCCTCCGTCCTATGGAAGTTGACACACTTTCCTTTTTGGTTTGTCACACTAAAGTTGACACATTTCCTTTTTAATACATGGGACCCACACAAAAACAATTAATCTAATCTCATGGGCTCCACATATCACCTATAATACAACTACTCACTACACATTAAATATTATTTCTTTCATTTTATTTTACTTCACTTTACATTAAATTATTATGTTTCTTAATCTTCGTGCCCAAAAAAAATTATACCAACTTCTCCGAGACGGAGGGAGTATATAATATAAAAGAAACAAAAAGAATAAAAATAGTAATAATAAGATAGATATTCAAACAATCTAAATTAGTTATAGTTTATTATGGAAAAAAATTAATTAACCTAATTAATGAACTTAAATAACCTAAATTAGTTGTAAGTATATAATAGTAATTGGACCTTGATAAAATGTTATTAATCATGATCAAATTGGTTCAAATAGCATAAAAGCGGACTAATATGGATTAGTTTACTTATCAAGTATGTACACATCCTGGTGGTAGTTATATCTACCATTTTCCTAATTATTGTCTCTTTCATTTATAACCAATTATTAATTTATTTGGGTAGGGGTAGAGTTTGAGTTAATAAATACAACTATACAAGTATGCAGAAGTTGGACTTTGGTAGCTTTACGTTTATTCTGCTTTTGTACCCATTCATCATGCCGTGATTCCATATAAACAAACAGCTTTCCTAATTTAATGCCGTGTTATAAATGATTACTTAAATTAGGGATTCCTACGGTGGTTACACTCGTCGTTTCCTTTGAATATGGCTGCCCAAAATTTTATTTGAAGGATAAATAATAAATATGTAAATATTGTGAGATTGTGTTTGGAAGAGATTGATGAGATGAATAAAAAGTTATGAGTGCGAATTGGGTGGAATCATTTGGTCTCACCTTTTTTATTTAATTTAAAATTAATTAACATGTGATTTCCTTCACAAATTAATATTTTTTTATTTTTTTAATTTTATTATATTTAAAAGACTATTATACCTTAAACCCTAAACCGGTTGTGTTTGGATAGAAGGATTTGATGAGAGATTTATAAATCATTATTTCAAATTCTTCCTTCATATTTGAATCCATTATTATATTTCAAATGAATGGATTTCATATCATGCATTTAACTTTGATGTGTTTTTAGTTGTTTTGAATGGATTTTCAAATCCTTACTCAAATCGTATAATTGGAAATCATTCCATTGTGTAATAGATATATTAATATATAATTTTTTTAAAAATAAAATTTTAGACTTTAATACTCCCTCCGTCTGTTAATAAAGTATCAATTTTGTCATGTTGGTTGTCCACTCTAAAGATACTCATTTTCCTTTTTAGTAAAAGGGACCCACACATGGTCTACCACCCACCACTAATACAATTACCTACTTTATATAAAATTACTCCTTAATTGAAAAAAGTAAATGAGTACCTTATTAATGGATGGGAAGAGTATTTAATATAATAGTAAAAATTTATTATATTTTATTTATCATAAATAAAATTATACTCCCCCTGTCTATCCTCAATGTATTAATTTACTTTTTGCAAGTGTATTAAGGATTATTATTATTTTATGTGTAGTAGGTAGTTGTATTAGTGGAGGGTGTGGATCCCATATTTTATTTCTATTAGTGGAGGGTGTAGGTCACATAGTCCAAAAAAGAAAATTGATAGATTAAGGATGAACGACCCAAAATGGTAAAATAGATAAATTGACAGTGGACGGAGTGAGTATTTAATTGTTGAATTATGGATTTGAAAATCCTTTCATAAATTCATAATTCATCCAAACAATGTAATTCAATCATGTAATTTAAAATCTATTTATTTTCAAAACCATTGAATTTGAAATAACTCAATTCAAACAAAACCTAAAGGTGGAATATACTCTAAGTTATAAGAATAAAATTATAATTATATCATAAACCCTAAACTTTAGAGGTGAAATATACTTTAAACCAGAAGAGTGAAATTACAATTACTATATCCTAAACCTAAATTCTAGGAGTGAAATATCATAAACCACAAGAGTGAAATTACAATTATACCCTTAAAATTAACCCTAGATCCTAGGACTAAATTATATCCTAAACGACTATGATAAAATATATCTTGAATCATAAGGATAAAATTATAATTATACTCGTAAAATTAAATTTAAAAAAAAAACTAGAATGAGGCAGCGAAAATATTGAAATTGGGGTTTAGCGGATTCATTTTTTTTTTTGACAACTATAAATGAGAAATTTAGGTATCAATTTAACACTCTTGTTCTTTAAATGTTCTACTCGCCATGTTTCATTCTGTGATTTATCATTAGGAATTAAGGACAATTAACCAAATTAAAAAAATATTAAATTAAATAAATTTAATATTGGTAAATGAGTGTATGGATGATTGAATGAATTACATTAAGGATAAGAAACTGTAAGAAATATAAGAGCTTCACGACAGTTTTAATTTTAAAAAAATTGGGATTTTAAAAGGGTGTATAATTATAAAATTTAAAGAGTAATTTTAGAGTTTCAAGTGATGTGTATACAATAAAATTAAGACTTAAAAAATTAAAATGGGATGTGTATTAATAAAATGTGTGTATTTTTAATAAAAAAGGAATGTGTATTTAACTGTACTCTTAAAAAAATATTATCAGTTATTATCTGTCTCGCGAATGATATAAAATAATTTAATTAGAATATTATTACTTTTTATCCATCGAATATTACTTTTTAATTAAAAATGTGAGTATTACTTTTTATATTTCTCACGGATTCCATACGTAGGAGGTCTCACGATTTTTTTTCTAGCATTAGCTCGAGATATAAATTTATTGGAATCGAAAAGAGACGTAGTCTCTGATGGATTCTCAATTATAATTTTGATCAGAACTCTTGTGATTTAGTCTCATCAATATAATACTTAGAATCAGCCTTGTGATGGTCAAATTATATGCAACATTCAGTTAAATGATTAAATTTAAGCCAATAATGCTGCTAAATTTTTTTATAATTTTATTTTTTAAAGAAAGGTACGGAAATCAAACTCTTTTTTTTTTTTTTTGAAAGATCAAACAAACATTATTAAAAAGAGCCAAAAGAGAACATATTTCACTTGATAACTGATAAATCGTTTAGCTAAATATACACCACACATTGGATGCTGGGAAAATTCTCCACCAACATTAGGGGGCAACACTACTAGCAACCACGCATATCATCTACATCATTTCCACACACAGCCTAATAACCAAGCCAATTGCACTAGCATACAAATATACTATCATCAAATATCCTCCTTTTTTTTCCTCAAAATTTTGCAATTATTGCACAATGTTATCAAATTACATCTAAAAAATAATTCATTTTAATTATTTTTAAAAGCCAAAGATATCATATTAGCACTTGATGTAATATACCCTAAAGTATGAATTATATCCATTTACCTCAGTAGTTCAGCAAGATGGCTGGCCTGATTTTCACAGTCCCACAAGCTGCATCTTCTCCGATTCCACGCCGTAGTCTCTGCGTTTCTTGTTCCATCAACTGCTGCAATGAATTTAACCATGATTTAGCTAGTTTTCCAGAGAGATTAGTTGCTTCAAACCAAACAAGGCCTAAGCCCCCTCGGCCTCATAGAATCATTCTGGTTCGACACGGGCAGAGCCAGGGAAACGTTGACGAGTGTGTCTACACACGGGTGGCGGACCCAAAGGTGATGCTTACTGAGAAAGGCATTGGTGAATCAGAGGAATGTGGGAAGATGATTAGGAGGGTGATAGAGAAAGATGGAGTTGATGATTGGAAAGTGTATTTCTATGTGTCTCCTTATAAGAGATCACTTGAAACTCTCAGAAATTTGGCTAAGGCATTTGAGAAATCAAGAATTGCTGGTGTCAGAGAAGAGCCCAGATTGAGAGAACAAGATTTTGGTAATTTGTGAAACAACTCTGTTTTGATAATTGGGACAGGATTTTCAGCTTTGATTCATGGGTGGTTTTTGTTGAAGGGAATTTCCAGGACCAAGAACAGATGAAGATTCAGAAATCTGCAAGAAAGCTTTATGGGAGATTTTTTTACAGGTTCCCAAATGGAGAATCAGCTGCAGATGTTTATGACAGAATTACAGGTATCAATAGATTGTTCTTGAGGAGTATATACTTGTGTGTGTTGTAATGAGAGTCATTTATGTTGAACAGGGTTTAGAGAAACTCTAAGAAGTGACATTGACATTGGAAGGTTTCAGCCTCCTGGAGAGCTAAGCCCCAACATGAACTTGATTATCGTTTCACACGGCCTAACGCTGCGCGTATTCTTGATGAGATGGTATAAATGGACAGTAGAGCAGTTTGAAGGGCTTCAAAATCTCGGCAATGGCAACATGCTCGTTATGGAAAGAGGTTACGGTGGAAGGTAACCAGTCCATTTCTATCACTATTTCATCTGTGTTCATCAAATTGGTTCCCAAAGAACTCCCACCAACCTGCCTTGATTCTAATGATATTAATGAAGGTACTCATTGCTGATGCACCATACGAGAGAAGAGCTGAAGGAATTTGGGTTAACAGATTGTATGCTGATCGACCAAGAATGGTAATAAACTGCTTCATTACCTAATCAAGAAGTAATTCCTTACATGATAATCTAATGCAAGTATGGCTGTTTCAATGAAGGCAAAAACATGCCAAGCCAGGTGAACTAAACTACAACTGCGAGATAACAGGGCCATCCTACTTTACGCACTTCGATGATGATCAAGAAAAGCCTCAACTAGCGAGAAAAAAACAACATAAAAGAAGGTAGAGAGATGAAAGTTCGAAAATGTACCTGGTCTAAGGACTTTGTCCACTGAAACGTAGAATGTGCAGAATAGATGTCGTCTAGAACCAGAACTACCGGGTGTAATCACTGTCGCCAATTCTAATCAGTAAGAACCTTGGATCAGTTCTGCCAGCAGGTCTTCTGAGTTCAGCTTGACTACAGGTTCTTCCCTGTTTTTCGCTTTGTGCAGTTCTTCCTTTCTTTAGATCAGGTCTTACTTATGATAGAGGAAGATCTGTCATTCTTGATCAATCTAAGCTTGGAAAACAAGATGCATATTAGAAGTAGCCTGTATAGAATGGATCACACAGTAAAATGAACACCAGATATTGATAAAGATCGACAAAGAGTTGATTCCAACGTGTACTCAAACTTGTGCCTAGTGGTAGAATGCATGTTGAACTCATCATACTACACTATGCCTTCATTAACAGGAGAATAGGTCCCAGCAGAAAGCACATAACATCAGTTCACATACATGTCTCGAGTAAAAAATGGCTGCAGAAATCTGATAAAAAAACCGATAGAAATGATAATCGGCGCAAACACAAATAACGAGATTCACCAATAGAAATTAGTCTTGCTTTACTGAATTAGAAAGAAAACATGAGTTATAAAATTCAAACAGAAGAACAACAAGAGAAAAGATAATATCAAAGAAACCAACATATACTGGGATTAAGAAACATAATCAAAGAACGACAAGCCAGGCGCCATCAATAGCATTTACAGCAATCCACACTGGGTTCGCAAACTTGCACAATACAGAAAAAAGAATTTATGAAGTCAATCATCAACCATGAAAATCCACACTAAATAACTAGATTGTTTGAATATTTAGCCTAAGTCACTTTGTTCACTTCGGCCCAGAACACTGGTCCTTCAACTTGGAGGTGCTCAGACCTTAATTAATGAAGGGTAGCAACAATCTGGAGAAATAATTAACTCAACGTGTAAACAGAATCCCAAGAATCCATGAATGCCCTTTTTCGTTGTATCTTCGTAGAAATTCAAGACAATATGCCAATATTGAATCTCTTGACTAGTTTGGAAATGAAGATAAATGGAAGTCATAGGTGGGAAAACAATGTTTCCCAATCCTCATGTCAAATCGAGGATTTCTCCATTGTATCGGCTACAATGCGGATTGGACGAGGTATCTCAAGTTTATCAGTCTGTTTCCGGAATGCCCTCCTCCACCAAACTTCAAATCCCCTCTGGATATTCGGGCAATCATCACCTCCATTTAAAAACCTGTTGAACCACGAAACAAGAATTTCCTGCTGTGAAGCCATTGGCAAAGTTGATATAGTGTTGCTAAGACCATCCTCAATTAAATGTCGATCAAGACCTCTGGTTGCCCTCCTCATCCACCCAAAATCCTCATAAAATGGCACCAACCATGTCTTCAGAAGCAAGCACCGGGCCTCTTTGGAGGCCAGTAGTTGTTTCTTTCCAATTCCTACAAACAGCATAGCTGTAACTCTGCTTACTTCATGTCTGTGTATTGGGGCCACTTTAGGATGTGCCTCAGCTAATTCATATTGTGATGCCCAAATCTTCAGAAAGTCCTCAGCTATCTGTCGATCAATCATTATATCTAGTAGCCAATGCAAATTATCAGCCTGTTTTGCTATGTGGCCAACATCCTGCATGTCTCCTCCAGCTGCCTTGAGAAAATGATGAGAGAGTAATTTTAGACACCCATCACAGGCAAAGTACAATGACTCCTTCCTCAAATCGTTACGTGACGAATTCTCACGCAGCATTTTGGTCACCAAGCTTTTCATCTCTCTCCTAGCCTTCTCATCTTTTCCTTCAAGAACCACCTGCAATAGCTTTAGAAGAACTTCTTCATTATCATTTACATCCTCCAGCCCTGCTGTAGCATCAAGAGACACCCTTTTCAAAACTTCTACAGCTCCAACACCCTCAAGCCGAAGCTCTGATAACAGAGAAGCCACCTTCTCTTCCTCGTCTTCAGCCCAAGGTGCAGCTTCTAAGTACTCCAAGCATGATAGCACACCTGCATCAAATCCAATTGCTGCTGAGACCTACAATATAAAAAATCGATCATCTGTAAATATAACTGTAGTGTGACAAAACAATCATTTGTTTGTAAACAATTAAATTAAAAAAATAAAAAATAAAAAGAAGAAGAAGAACTGATTTCCAAATGCCCTAATTAACTGTAACATAATATAAAAATGTAAAACGTATATAAGATATTTTAGATAAGTTTAGCCAAACACTCACCAAAATGAAGCACAGGTTCGTACAAGGATATGCTAGAATTAGTTTTATTGACCTTTACCTAAGAGCTTGGTAGCTAGACAAGAGCTATATCACTACCAATATGAATTATTCCCCAAAGTAGTAAGTGAAATCATGTGTCAATAGTACTCTACTCATTTATAGGAAAACATGAGTATACAACGAGAACAAATTAAATGAATGAGTACAGCTAACTTGATATTCATAGACCTAAGAAATTTACTCTCTATTTTCTTATATACAATATTTTGAATAAATTTCTCTTGAAATGTTTTTTATAGTCAGACTTATTCATCTATCACAGAAAAATGATTGACTGAGATGGATAACAACAGATCAAACATAATTTTTTTTCACATAATACGAATTCAAAACCAGCAAGTTTAAAAAGTATTGCATATCATAAGAAATCATTAAATAATGATAAAAGAATGGAACAAAGGTAGTGTAATCGGAAATCCTGAGAATACCAAGCAATGGTGACAGGCAGTTAGAGAGCTAAACTAACTAAAAGAAGCAGTAGTTATCTTGTGCAACACATATGATGCCATTAATTTAATACTAACTTATGCATGGCATATCAGTAGATTATATTCATGAGATGCTCAAGAAGCCCTTATGGCCTCAAAGTGAAAGAAGATGATAGAAAATTATTGATATCAAAAGGTTGAGTGATGTTCATCAGGATAAATAAATTAATATAAATAAATAAATAAATATAAATATATATATATATATATATATATATATATATATATATATATATATATATATATATATATTATAATATGTGCTGGATAAATAAGTTGAAAATGATGAGAATCTGAAGAAAGAGAAATAAAAGATGACAACTCAAGCTAGAAAACCAAGATAAGAATGTCAATTTTGCAGACAAAATCAGTTTTTCCAGTCCTTCAATAGCAAACAAATAAACCAAATTGTTAGTAGTTAATTGGTCCGTATAATATGAAATTAATAAAGCATATCGGCCCAAAGCATCATTTCATTGAAAAATTAATATCCAGAGAAGGAAGTTAATCTTGAGATGTAGAAATCACAGGCCAAATTGTGCATATCTTCACTAAGCCCTTTTGATGTTTAATAAATGTTTTCCAAAAGTTAGACGCTAGTGTCTCTTAGGATCATAATGCAAGTTTAACAGAAGTACACGAATACCTTTAATGATTCATATAAATGTTACAATGGCCAGTATGTGTAGCTTGTTCTTGCTAGTGTATGGGATGAGTAAAGCTGGGAATTATATGGTGGTAAAAATACTAGATTGGATTCATGTACCAGGTTTACACACACACACATATCTCCTTCCTCCTCTATCCAATGGCTTGAGTGAGCGAACAGAACTAAAATTGGAAAGAGAGCCAAGCACAGAATCCTTTGCCTAGCTGCCTCTAGGGTTCTATCCTTAAATCCAAGCATGGAGTAGCTTTATGAACATTGAAGAATTGCAAGGAATTCGTCAATTTCACCATGCACTTCCCAGCAAATAAGAGGGGGAAACACAGAATTGATATATACAGCCTACATTCATTTGAGGTTTCCCAATGTTTAGGAGCTCATAGACATTTCACAGGACTCCTACTTTGTCGATTCCTGCTAAATATTACATAGTCCTATCAGAACTTCAATTATGGAGAAAGGCATATCTAGTGCAATTTAGATGCATCTAGCTTCTACTCTTTATCACATATTGACAAATTTAAATAGTACAATGATCCAGCTGAAGATCATGCCAGTTAGTCTCATCATCCTTAATTAATCAATCCAGTTACAACATTATATCATCTTGGTTTCCCATCCACTAATCGCATCCCCAACTCTTTATCAATCCAAGTCAATTCAAACGCACAATATGCATTTCTACTTTCACTCTGTCGAGATATCACATTTATATGCGTTAAGTAAAAAGAAATATGCAATAAATTAAACAGAATTTAGCATTACTTATGACATATGTGCGTTTAGGATTACCTTAAGTATCTCCAGCACTCGGGGAACATCCTCTTTCATCAGCTTCTTCCTCAAGTCTTTACAATACATCAACATGAGAGTTTCAATATAAACCTCAATATCATCACAATCAGCAATCTCAACGTTGTACGGCCCAGAACTACGCTGCTGCTTAACCCACTTCTCATTCAACTTCAACGCGAAGAACCTACTGTGAACTACAAGAATCTGCATATGAACGCTAACTGAAACACTAATGCCATCCTTCGAACTCAAAGTCAACTTCACATCGCCTGAATCAACGTCATTGAACTGGTTCCCGGGGCTCCTCGAGGCCAGAAGATCCATCAAACGCTGCTGCATTAATCCCTGCTTATCCTGCAGCTGTGGACCAACAGAATGCTTCGAATTTTGTAGGTTTTGAGCTCCAGCGACTCCATTTTCAACGGCGGGTGCAGGTCTGGGGAGATTCTCGCAGTCATTAGACATCATTTCGAACAGCGTCGGACTAGAGCGGGTTTTATCAACTTGCGGCGGCGGCGGCGGCGACATTGGGTTAAGGAGACCAGCGGTGAGCGCAGAATTGAATTTGCTCAAGGACGAGGGATAATCATCGTGCGCGGTGGCGGCATAAGATCCCATGGCGGCAGGAGAGCAACCGATCTTGAGATCTGAAGAGCAAGTGGTAGCTTCAACCGGCGGCGGAGGTGGTGGTTTGGAGGCAGGGAAGCGGCAGGACTTGTCAGGAGAGATTACAATGTGGGAATCGAGTTTGCGGCTGTGATAATGATTTCTGGCGACACATGTGGTGGGGAGGGAGGAAGAATCCAGGATGGTGGGGGTGGTGGTGATGGTGGAGTCACGGCAGCGACGGCGTTTGGTTTTGAGATGGGTAGTGGTAGCTGCCATATGTTTGTGTATATATATAATGTGTGTTTTAGTACTAATGCAGTGTGTGTAGTGTGAGAATTGAGGGTGAATAATTTTGTCGACTTGCTTTAGGGCTCCATTGGCATCATCACCGTGATCATGATCCTTAGAAATTCATCATCTTCAACACACAAATTGATTAAACAAATTAATTGGAGTGACGGTAGATCCAAGAACAGCAGGGGAGAATGTTGTTTTGCTTTATTAATTAAAGAAAGAAAAGTGAATTCTCAAAGAGATTTATTCTCATTAAGTCCATGAGTTCTGTAGCAGTCAAGGGAGTTACCCTTTATGATGGGAAATGGGAATTAATAGCACTATCATCTTTGTGTATGGTATTTAATTTGGGCACACTATTTGAATACAAGGGAGGCCTACACAACTTCCATCAAATTAATGATAATTATGTGAAATGGATGTAACATATAACTGTGTATACTTGTATAACCATAGATTAATCTATATAAAGTGTAATATTACCTTTGTTGTATGAATTATCTTGAGTAGAATAACATTATGTATATTTAAAAGAGAAACATTCCACATTTTAAAGAGTAACAATTTCTAAAAGGTGACATTATATACCTAATTGTATATCAGCACCTCTCAATTAAAATATAAAATGACAAAATATTTTTTGCACCCATTGCACATAAAAGTTATGTGCATTGTAATTTTTTATATTCTATTGTATCCTAGATTTTAATATTTATTCTAAGTATTTAGTGTTAATTTTTATGGTATAATGATAATTTCTCAATTGTGTGGTTCATGTTTAATTTTACTTTAGTGTTCATGGTCTATCTTATCATTTTATTCATGATATATCTCACTATTGTGATTTAAAGATATAATTATCTTTTCCATTTAACATACGCCTTGTTTCAGACATGCTCTAATAAAATTATTGACTATCAATTGTCTGGATTTATGGTATTGGGGTTTTTTTTTTCTCTTGAAAAGCAAATTTCATTTCTAAGGATGAGTATATAGAAGGGGTAATTGAAGTAGAATATTCAAAGTTGTATCTTAATGAATTGATAGCGTTGGATGATAAAAGGTTGGAAGCAACAAAGGGTTAAATGATATCAATCTCTCATCTTTTGAACGTTCAATGGAAAAATGAAGGCATGTTCTACTCACATTGATATAGTCACTCACAGGACAAAAAAAAAATTTCCTACCCAAGTGGGCCCACATATATAATAATAATAAAACTATAAAAATATCCTTTACAAGTTGATGTCCCATAAATAAATGGGAAGTTTTGAACACTACTACTATGCATATACAAAGTTCAAAGATAACACATTGACACATGAATTTAAATTGGAAAAAATTTAATGTACTCTTTTTTTTATACATATTTTTTTTATCATAAATTTAACACTATATTTTTTTATATTTGAATTAACGAAAATACCCTTTACTCGAATATTCGAGTAAGTGTTCAAGTAAAATAGTTTTTATTTGAAAAATCATTAAAAAAATATTACTCAATTTTTTTACACGAATGCATTATTTGACTCGAATTCATTAATTTCATGTTAATTATTTTTGTATTAAAAAATATTATTTTCGTGTTAAATGGAATGTCACACGAATGTTTATATATGATGTTCACACATCAAATATTTTATGTATTCACACCATTTCATATATTTCGTGTTAAACCATTCCATATATGTATTCACACTATTCACACGAATGTCACACCATTCTATATATTTCGTGTTTATATGCCTTCACACATATATTTCGTGCATTCACACGAAATGTTCATTTCGTGTTAAAACTTTAACTTGAATTTATTACACGAATGCATCATTTAATTTGAATTTATTACTCGAATATACTATTATTTAACTTGAATGCATTATTTAACTCGAATTTATTACTCGAATATGTTTATTCGAAAAAAATTGGCTCGAATTTTGATTCGAAAATTATTCTTCATTTTATTCGAATATATTACTTGAATACATTACTCGAATTCATTCGAGTAAAGAATTTTTTTGTCAATTCAAACATTAAAAGATATAAGGTTAATAAAATTAGGATAAAAATGTATATTGTTATTTCTGATTGGCCACTGTTATTAATTGCTTCATTTAAAGTAATTAAAGAATGGTCACTCTTTACGAGTATAAATGGTATATAACAATGTCTGAAAAATGGGTAAACTATCAATTCGGAGCATGAATTATTTTTTTTATCAATTCGGGACCTAAAATATATAAAATTATCAATTCAAGGTCCGAATTTATCAAATATTATTACCCCCTTGCCTCTGAGGCAGCCTTAATTAGTAAATGTAATAATGAGATGATTGAAAACAAACATTATCTCTTGGGAAAATGATGAAAATTGTGTCGTGGCGATATTAGGGTGAAAATGACACAGAGCGTGAACAAAGACAAAATGAGTGACGGATGCGAAAGGATACCGCTCCAAAGTGTCGGGCTCGGGCCTGGACCATCACGGTTATTTGTTGGCAAGTTCACGAGACCAGTGACAGGGGCCGTTCATGTTCCTCTCTCTTTTTCTTTTTTATTTCTCTTTTTATAAATTTCTCCATCTTTAAATTGAATAATAATAATAATAATAATAATAGGGTAGGTCTTGCCTGAGACCGTCTCACGTCATATCATTTTACAATTTTTAAAATAATTATCACTTTCGCTATAAAATACTATCACTAACTATGGAATGTTATCACTTTTCATTTGTACTATAAATTGTTCATTAGCATTAGCATTATCATTATTCATTCATTAATTTAATATAACTTTTTATTATAAAAATTATCACTTTCTTTCCATCTCACGTAGACTTTTACGTGAGACGGTGAACGAGATTCACACACTTTCTTATAAAACTAGATTTTTATATAGCGTCTGCTATTCACACACACTGAATTACTCTGAATTGAATTCCTTATTCCACATTTGGTGTTTTATTGGTGTTTCACAATATAAAAAAATTATATCCTACAAACGACCATTAAACTCTTAGGGCATGTGGTGAATTTTGGGCATTAACTATGACACACAGAAAAAAATCTAATGAATGTGATAGAAGATGGAATATAGAAATTGAATATGTGATCTCATTTGGAATTACACCCATACACTCATTTTAATTTTGAAATAAGAAATATATACATTAAATTACTATAATAACCTTTTGGCATATACATGCACACATATTACAACATTAACACAAAATAATAAATACCACACACCAAACACTACAACACTAACATTTCACAAAATCATAAATACACACACAAATACATTTACATAAAAACTTTTGAGTAAAAATTCAAAAACAAAACACACACTCACTCCTTCCTCCAGCATCCTTAAAACCCTAGATTTTCTCTCCACCTTTAAACACTCACATTTGCTCACACGGGCATCATGCCGGAAGAAGAAACACCTAAGTACGTTAAGATATGTATATTTATGTGTTTACACCGATTAAAAAGTTACTTTTCGCATTTTTTCTCCGACGATGAACGTTCGACCAACCAGGGCCGGAAACATCACAAAATTTCGACCAATAGCGACCGACATCTTTGAGTAATCCGTCGACCATGGCTGGTCGAACATACCCAAATTTTGCGACGAACCAGGGACGAGTCACGCTGCTCTTCATCCATCGTCGATTTATCTATTTTAATAACTACCCATATTGATTTCCTCAATTACAATAAATATCATGCTACCCACAACTTTACCTACAACTATATCTTCCATCCATCGTCAATGTTCTATGGAAGATCTTGGAAGTGAGAGTTGATCATCTTCTCCTCTTCTCCTCTTCTTCTCTTTTTCTTTATTGATTCAAAAGTGAAGTAGTTGTTTGGGATGGTGGGTATATAGTTTAATGTTATGTTAAATGTAGGAGTTGCATGAGGGGAGGGATTGAGTATTTGGGTGTATTTCACTAAAGGTAATTTAGTATTTTATAAGTGTGTGTATATTTAATTTTTGTGTAGATATAATTGTGTGTATAGAATACTTTGATGTGTGTGAATAGCCGACGCCTTTTTATATTAGTGCTCACAAATTTTTGCTAAAGTGTATGGACGTGAAAAGACATGTAATCTCTAAAAACTATAACATAATTAAATCCTATGACTAACCTTAAATAAACCAAAAAAAAAAAAAATGAAGAGAATGAATTGTGTGAAATTGAATTCACATGAAATGTCCTTGATCAAGACAATTATATTATAAAAATTAATATTATATTTTAAGAATATTATTCTTAAAATTTATGGGAGAAATAAATCATGAATCATGAGAACCGTAAAATGAGTTGAACTATTTTGAATAATACATCTTTTAACTTGATCAGCTTGAATAACAAGCCTAAAAAGGAACTCAAGTGAACTAAAAAAAATTACTAATTCAAACTCGAGCTAGAGCTCAACTCGATCTTAAGAAAAATGAATTGAGTTTCTCGAGCCTTTATCGAACCGTATTTAATTAATATATTTTATGGAGTATGTATTACTATTACATTTAATGATAATTATTTTGATAAAATTAAATAATTTTTTTATTATTAGTATTGTCTAGCCGAGTTTAGGTCTACTCGTTAACCTAACGATCTCAATTAACAATATTTGTGTAGTTTTAGGTCAATTGTCCCCTCTTGCCCAATCTCAAAATACAATAAGCAAAAATGCTCTCTTTGACTAAAATGTTCCAAATCTGCCAACTTTTCTTTTAAATTTATCAAAATATCCCTCACATGTGTCAGACACTCATCAAATCACTCAATAATTGAATATTTTAATATTAAATTTTTTTATTTTTGTCAATGTAAGTTAATTCTATTCGGTCAATTATTTTTGTTCTATTCTGTCAATTTTTATTTTGTTCTATTCGGTTTCTAATCGATCAATTATTTTGTTATATTCTGTCAATCTTTATTTTGTTCTATTCGATCAATGTCTATTTGTTCTATTCGGTCTTCTAATCGGTCAATAATTTTTATTCTATTCTGTCAATCTTTATTTTGTTCTATTATGTCAATGTCTATTTGTTCTATTCGGTCTTCGGTCAATCATTTCATGAATGACAAAATCAATGATTTTTTTCCAAAATTAAGTATATAATTTTAAATAAAAATGGTAGGTGAAAAGGTATTAATATCAAATTATATTAAAGTTGGTAGATTTGCTTTATTAAAAAGGAAGTGTGCATTTTTATGAATGAAAATTGTGAATGGGCATTTATGCCTAAGCCCCAACAAAAATTTCCTCTTTCATCACTTGAACACTTCTTCCCAACACCACGATATCTCTCATTTATAACCCATTCTTGGACATAAAATGCATAATTGCGCCAAAAGTCCTGACCTTTTCGCGAATTTTAAATTAGTCCAAACTTTTAAATGTTTACAAATAAATACTCGATTTTTAACTCTTATTGCAAATTAAGCCACTGGGCAGCTGGATGCCTGCCCGGTGGCTGACGTGTCACTGTTTCTTCCATGTCCCGGCCCACGCGTCCAAAACGACGTCATTTTTGCCCTCAGCTATAATTTCACATATTAAAATTAAAAAAATTAAAAAATAACGAGGTCAAAGCTCTGCCAACTCTCGCCGTTCGCCGTCGTGTCAAATGTACAAACCTCTAATCTCAGCCGTGAATCATCCTCCGATATCTTATACACCGCTAGAAAGTACAATTGGTTGCTAATCGAAGCCATGGTAGAGTACAACCTTATCGCTGTGAAGTCGAAATCTGAGTCGTGCACTGCCGTCCATATCTTCTCATTTTCATTGTACATTTCAATGTAACCCTTCCACGGCCGCAGACAGTCGCCGGAGCTGAAAAGCTTCTGATTCACCGCCACAATTTGATTAGGCGGTGTATCGAGATTCCACATTTGCGACGAGAAATCCCATCGATCCTACTTCTCGTCGTAAATTTCGGCAGAGCAATGCGCCGCTGCATCGACGTACGGTCTGCCGCTGACGAAATTGCCGACCACGTGGATCCTTCCTTTCCATGTGAATCCAACGCAATTATACCTAATTTATCAATTCACAATATAATAAGCATTATTTATCCCTAATTTGATTTTACTTAGGGAAATTAATGGAGTAGTATTTTTCTTATATTATTTAATTAAATTAAAAAAAATACACCTCGCCATTCTCATGTTAGCCAGAGGATTCCACTGGTCATGAATCGGATCATACACTTCCATGGTGGAAACCCTCTCGGCCCGGCCCGATACGCTCTGTCCATCGGCGGCAAAGATTTTGCCATTACTCACATTGCAAGCAAAATTAAACCTCAGATTAGACATGGCTGCGCTTGTTTCCCAAGTATCTGTCCTAACATTTTATCTCCGAACAGATGGAACAACTCTTTCCCGATGTTCACCGTGCTTATCCGCGTTAGAGCAGAGGCGGCAGTGGATTTTTTTAAATTTAATATGTGGAATTACAGTTGGGGGCAAAAACGACGTCGTTTTGGACGTGTGGGCGAGGACGTGAAAGAAATAGTGACACATCAACGATCGGGCAGGCCTCCAGCTGTTCGGTGGCTTGATTTGTAATAAGAGCTAAAGGTTGAGTATTTATTTGTAAATATTCAAAAGTTTAGACTAATTTGAAATTCGCAAAAAAGATCAGAATTTTTGGCGCAATTAACCATATTTTAAAGATTCACAATTTACCATTAAAAGTAATAAAATTTGATCGAAACAACGGAATATTAACACAAAAGCATCTTAAAAATATATTGGTGAATTCTACGACAATCAAGGTCACAAGTCAAGTTATCAAGGGTCTCATTTATTTTTAACACTTCTATAAACTACAAGATAAAATATTACATAAATCATAAAAATTAATATTATGTCCTTAGAATTAATAATAATCTTTAAAAATAAATATTAAATTTTAGGATAAAATAACTCATGAACCACAAAGTTGTATATGGAGGGATAGTATAAAATATAAATCACAACAATAAATATTATATGAACCACATATTTAAATTTATGGTTGAATTTTGAAGATAAATTTAATCCAAATTTTAAAGGTAAAATAATCCACAAACACTAAGTTTAGTGAAAAAATAACACACATAAATATACATAAATTCTGTCTAAAACATCTCCACATACATTAGATAAAGGTGTTGATATAAGCAAATTCAGACATGCATCCAAATGATAGAAAAAGAAAAGTTTGATTAGAAATGGTTGTATTGACATAAATAAAAGAATAATTAAAAAGCAGGTGTGTAGTGTGCATCATGGTATTCTGAAATGAGTAACAAAAAACCTTGATGGGGCAGGGTGTCTTTGGCGTATAGGGACAACAATCCCCCACCCCCCACCACCCCACCACCCCACCCCCACCCCCCACCCAACCCCAACCCAAGTAGACTGGCTAAGAAACAGCCACGACTTTGACAGTCAAAATACAGCCCCATCGCGTATGCCAGGGTTCACAACTCGCCACCTTCGCCCAATATTCCACTTTGCATTTTACATTATGTTTTTTTATCATTGATGTTTATACCCTCCATTAATTAATATGATATTCATTTATTTTATTTTCCCACATAAATTTAAATTAAGAAATATTGCTGTTTTATATAAAATGAGTAGTCATAAGAGTTGAGAATTGAGAGATGAGATTGAGAGTAGTACTAGAGTAAGTTGTGTGATCAAAATGATCAACTACATGAGGTATTTATATAGGATGCAAAATGGTCCTACTCATCCATAACAAATTAGAATTAATCTTAGCCATTAAAAAAAATGAATGACGAACCGCCGGTTCCTCCTCCGATCACAGTCGTTCATCTTCAAAGGTTAGAAAATCTTGTCCGCAGAATTAAATATTTGAATTCTAACTTTGGTATCGGTTCGATTCCAAACTAAGACCGGCGGTTCCACCACTGAACCGACAGTTCATCTGTTCAACGGCTACTTTGATCGGGTCGTTGATCTCAAATGACTAGTTTATCTGGACCGTTCATTTCAAAATTTATTTTAAAAAAAATAGGCAGTTTGGGGCGAACCGGAGGTTCCGATTTTCTCTACTGCAGAACCAAAACCGAATATGCCACGATCGTCACTGAACCGTGACATATCTGGTTACGGTTCAAATTTTCCAGTTTCAATTTTGGTAATAATTGGTTGTTTTCCGGTTGGAACCTATTCCAATTATTTTGTGCATTTCTATTAAGAGGCTAAAGCCTCCTCATGGACACACAAGGGGTACACCCCTGGTAGTATATTAAACTATTTTAATAATCATTATTGAGAGGTCTTATTATACACATAGATCATTCGTCCTACCACAAGAGTTACGTTTACTAATTGCACGGACTCTTAGGAATATAATATTTTTAATGTGTATAAGTGTATTGATAGATAAAATATTTTAATTTATAATAGATAATTGTGTTAATGTTGCGTGTAGACCCATAAAAATATATTAATTATTTTATGTGGATCTAATTTATTAGAAAGGAAATGTAACTTTTAGTGGGGCATCTTAACTAATAAAATGTTATCCTTATAGCGGAAGAGTATATTTCATAAGATAAACCTCACTACTCATACATATATAGAATAAAAAATTTAAATAAAAAAGAATTGATTTAAGTGGTGGAGGACTTGAAGGAATTCATGAGACTTTAATAGTCAAATAAAGTTCAATTAGGTGGAAAGAAGTATTGTGTTCACATTTAGCATATTCTCCAAAGTCTTTGTCACGAATTTTAAAATTTGAAGTTTAAGTAATTTATGCATTGTTCTAAATTTATGTTTGATGCACACAAAGTTCCAAAAAAAGGGTTAGTGGCACACTTAAGAGTCTCAATAGTGACAACACTTGGGCCATTTGCAACGAAGGATCATCCACTACCGTTGTTTCCCTCATCAATTTGATTTTTTCTTCAATCTTCTTTGGGACTTCCTTTGCATCATTCTCTATTATTACTTTTTGTACATTACGTGTCTTTAATTCCTATTTTCTTTCATCGTAACATGTCACCAATTTATCTCTAAAAATTCCCTCTACAGGCTCCCCTAATCTTGTCCCAAACATAATTTTTTAAAAAATTAATTAGTATTTTTTTTCCCGACAAAAGTAGTACGTACGTGTTTTAATTATAAATATGAGTTTATCTTTTGTGAAACAAAATTTATGTACATTTATTATTTATGAATTGAAATGTTAATTATATTTTTCAATAACCGTTAACTACAAGAGTGAGATATATCGATCATGAATCGAAAGAATAAATTAGAATATGAATGCTATAAAAACTGTAACATACATTATATTATAAGAGGGATTAGGGTACAACCGGTTGTACCAATTGAATTGGTACAACCTTAGTCCCCATCATTCTTAATTAATTCATACTCCTTCATTAATGTTATTTTTTATTTTATTTTTAAATTTATTTTATTTAAATTATTATTATACCCTAAAGCCTATAGATAAATTATACCCTAAACCACAATGGTAAAATTACAATTATATCCTAAAGTCTAAACCCTAGGGATAAATTATACCCTAAACCATAAGGGTAAAATTACAATTATACCCTAAACCCTAGGGATAAATTATATCCTAAACTACAAGGGTAAAATTATAATTATACCCTAAACCCTAAACCCTAGGGATAAATTATACCCTAAACCACAAAGGTAAAATTACAATTATACCCTAAACCACAAGGGTAAAATTGCAATTATATCCCTAAAATTAAATATATAATAATAATAAAAAATAGTAACAACAACAGTTTTTTTTTTTAAAAAAAGAAAACACACACTAAAATTGAAGGAATGAGGTTGTACCAATTGGATGTTGTTATAGGCAAATACTCACTCTTGTTATTTATGAGTTGAAATATTAATTATACTTTTTTTAATAAACCGTTAGAGTGAGATATATTTATTCATTGTTAATTACAAGAGTGATATATTGATGAATCTAAAGAATAAATTAGACTATGAATGCTATAAAAAATGTAACATACATTATATAGGCAAATATTTGTGAGAGATTGTCTTATGAGAAGGCTTCTCTAAAACGGATAAAAAGTGATAATAATTTTAAAAAAAAATAATATTCAAATTAAATAAAAGTGATAGTAATGCGTTAAATTGTTTTATAAACCATTTGTAGTATAGATATAAAAAATAGTACAAAAGACCTTTCTCTCGATGAAATAAACTCAAAGCTTATAAGAAAATAATTCAGAAAACAGTGATCTATTATAGCTAATTCAGTGTGAAGAGAGCTAGAAATTTTGAATAATGAAAGAGTCACTTCCTTTAAATAAGGACAGGCCTTACTTCAAATAAATCCAAACTAATAAGAAAGAACTGAATCGTTGAAACCGAGCAAGGTGATTGTTTAAGACCGTAAAGAGCATTCTTAAGATGATTAGGAGAAAAAAACTTGGTGGTTGCTCTATATAAACTAGTTTAGAAAGAGTCCATTCAAGAATGCATTTTTTACATCTATCCAATGAAATGACCAATAAGTAGGTGGTTCCTCGATCAAGTTTTAAGTTACCGTTCCAAACTCTGTGCTTGAGTTGGGGGAAAGGGGTGTATTGGAAAATAACCATTTGTTTGTTACTTTTGTACTCTAGCATATATTCTTAAGATATATGGCCAAATATTCTTAGCGGTATGGTCAAAGTAGTTGTATTTTCCCTTCACTAATGGATGTAAATTGTTAGGAGAACATAAGATCGTTTCATATGAGACTATTTTTATGTTTTCTATAATTATTTTTTTTTATGAATAATATTACTATATTCGTCCTACAATGAAATTCAAAGTTAACTTTTAGAGTTTGGTATTTTTAAGTGATAATTAAATTATAAAGTAAGTTATGCGAGTTATAAATTGGTGACTATTTTGAAATTTAAGTGTATTGTGGGGTTGTTGAATTGTGTGTTATTTTCTCATTTGGATAGTGAACTTATTTATGTGACGAATAAAAATAGTAAGGGTGAATTTATTTTATGCACGGATGAGAATCACTTTTCATTAAAAAAATATAATTATTTTTTATTCATGTCATGAGTTGTTCATGAAATAATTCATTACACCAATATTACTTTTCAGTAATCAGAGTATCATTTTTTTTATTAAAATCTTATAACTTCTTATTAGTTTTATTAACGTTTTTTCGTGAGACGGTATAACATTTGTTTGCCAAATTGTAATTGATAAATGACCATCTGATCTAAGGTGATGTTTGATTCCGGTTTAATAATTTGAATTTAGATTTAATAAATCTTCTTAAATCTCTCCTATATTACACATATATACCCTATTAACATTTATCCACCCCTACCCTACATTATCTCTCCTCAATTAATATTTTTTCTTTCTTTCTCTTTCCTCTTCTCTCACCTCAATTAATACTTGATTTGACATAAAATTTAAACCTACCTTACTTAAACCTAAAACAAACCTAACAAATATAAAATAATACTATTCATCATAGAAAAGAGTATCATTTAATATTTAATCGAATCACTCTAATGTGACCCCTCACGTGCAGGCGGGTCAATTTGCCTCAAGCATAGCACATAAAATTTAAATAGATGGCGATTGAGTTTGAACCCTGAAATGATACCATATTTAATCAATTCAGTCTAATATGCCCCCACACATGCGGAATAATTTGTCTCAAGCTTTGCCCATCGACTTTTTTTTTAAAAAAAAGGTAACAATAATGTTAGAACCTTTAACTTTTGCTAGGCATATCAGCCCTCTCATACCAAATTTAATCAATTCACTATAACAAATTCTTTATATCACCTCATTATTTCATAGTATTATTCTCACAAATTTCATATAACGCAAGGAAATCTTACACCCCCTATAATTTGTGAATTATGTACTCCCATCACTTCTAAATATTTTTATTCTAATACACAAATACATTTGAAAGTTACCAGACTATAAATTAAGGTATTACTGAAAAATATCTATCCAGATTATTATTACGTCAACTTTAATGAGCTCTTACTTCTATACATTGTGATACTTACATATGTATTTTGTGCATATTTGTAGATAATATATACACAATTATCACACAATATTGCCTTGATATATTTTCGCATACAATAATAAGTGATGCAGACAAATTGAAGATGACATACTTTGAATGAATTGATCTTGGAAATTAAGTTGCCGGTCGTTAGGGGGACCTGAGCTACAAGTTTTGTTTATTAATTTTTTTTTTATCTTTATCTTCACCGAACTTTAATTATCTTTGGAATTTTAGAATTTATGTAGTAAATTTTATGAGAATCGGGTTCACTGTATATAGTCTCACATGTTTTTACTTAGGGTGTTTAAATTTTTATGGATATAATAAATTATGAATAATAATAATCTCTGTGTTTGTTTTGAATTTTCATATTAATTTTATATTAAATTAATGTGTAATAAGTAAGTAATGATATGTATAAGAGTATTGATATAAGAGATCGTTGAGAAGGGCCAAAAAATAAATATTAATTGAGGTGAAATAATGTATAATGGGTGAGTTGAGAATTTATAGGATTTTATATTGGCTAATTATAATGTGGACCTGGGTGCACTCCAAGATAGGGTACACCCACTTTCAAAAACGTATATAAATATAAATAAAAATATATACAATTATGAACAAAAATATAGAGTATACAATTTAATTATTAGTTTTTTAATGAAAAATTGAGTGTAAAAAATATACAATTATTAAAAAAACATGTATACACTATTGAATAAAAAGTTATATACATATGGATGCTAGTTTTTTTAATGAAAAACTTAGTATAAAAAAAGTATACAATTATTAAAAAACACGTATACAAAATAAAATAACATGTATACAAAATAGAATAAAAAGTTATACATATATAGATGCACCCGGTGCACCTAATGTCAATTCTTTTATGTTTATATAAGAGTGTTTATTGAATTATTCATTTTTAAAATGAATATAAACAAATTATACATTTATTAAGAAATATAAATACACTATTAAATTAAAAATTAATAGGAATATATAGGCGCGTGCAGAATTGGAAAAATAATAACATAATGTTTAATGTTTGTTCTTATAATCCACTATTAATTTTAGGGTCAACTGGATGCACCAGATGCATTTGAATATTTGTTATAGTTATATTAATTTACAATTCAATCTCCATTATTAAATAAAATAAAATAATTAAAAAAAAATTTAAAAAATTACTCACCCCCATTTTAACCTAAAAACTTAAAGTGTGCAGCATTTGCACCCATAATCACCCTTAATTTTAAGGGCATAATTGTGTTTTCATCATTGTATTTATGGTTTCCCACATTTGTATTCATTGTGTATTTAAGAAAATAATTATTTTTGTAATTTTAAATTAAAAAGGAAATGTGATGACGTAAATCGCACACGCTTCTACAATCACACGTCCGAAAAGGGCATAACTGCTGATTCACTCTCATTTTATTGAGTGCCATTCCAGTTGTCTTCCGATCCAAAATCGTCATTTCACTACCCTCCTTTTCCTATATATCCTCTTCCCCTCCCCTTTTACCCCCCTTCCAACCTTCCCTTCAGAAATTCACACATCTCACCAACCACCCCTACCAAAATCCGTGAATCAAATGGGATTTCCAGTAGCTTACACAGACCTTTTTCTTCCCCAATTACTCCTCTGCGTCCTAACAATTCCAGAATTCATTCGAAGATTCTCCTACGCTTTGTTCTCAATTTTGGGTTTGGGAAATTTTCTAGAGCCCGAAACGGCGCCGTACCAGTCCCGGAGCGAAGAGCAGCGGTCGCTATCGGCGGCGCTCATCCGCGAGCTGCTGCCTGTGGTGAAGTACTCGGATTTGGCGGAGCAGGTGGAGGTCCCGGAGAATTGCGTGGTGTGCCTGTACGAATTCCACGGCGGAGATGAGATCCGACGCCTGACGAACTGCAGGCACATATTCCACCGGTGCTGTCTCGACCGTTGGATGGACCACGACCAGAAGACGTGCCCTCTCTGCCGTACGCATTTCATTCCCGATGAAATGCAGGAAGCTTTCAATGAGAAGCTGTGGGTGGAAACAGGGATTTCCGATTCCTACTCCGATTATTCGCCGCTCGCCGCCGGTTTGTAGCCATTTTTGTTTACGCTTCTTTTTCCCCCAATTTCTCTCTCTCTCACTACCCTTAATTATCAGGGTTGGCTTACTTGTGTATTAGATGTAAATATTAGTACCAAAATATATGAATAATTTCCATAGGCAAATGAGATGAATAGAAGAAATGTTTTATACTGATATCTTTTTGGGTAATTTTCCTTTTGGTCTAATCTTACTTTGTTGCCAATTTATCATTTGAATTAATTTATCAAAATTATTACAGTACTCCTGCAATTTTATAAATTGATAATTGGATAAACATAAAGAAACACTGAATTTGGGCCAATTGTTTTGAAGGTCCTAGATCTAGTACTTATTTCAAGAAACTTTTCCGTTTATCAGGAGAAGTGTTTCAAGAATCTTTTATTATTCTCGAAAATGATTGATGATTTATTTATAAATAAAGGAAATGATTGATGATATTAAAAGTCAAGAACATAATAATGATATAGTATAAATTATTTAATGACCTTATCTTTTATCTTATTGGAGGCCGGTTAATGGTGAAAACTTGATGACTCCATTCACACTTTAGAAAGGTACTGTATTACCCACCGTTGTTCTCTAATTTAAAAAGAGAAATATAAGAGAGGGATTAGGGTACACCCTTAATCCCACCCTTTTAAATTAATTTATGTTTTTTTATTAATGTTGTTTTTTATTGTATTTTTAAATTTATTTTATTTAAATGATTATTATACCTTAGGAATAAATTATACCCTAAACCATAAGGGTAAAATACAATTATACCCTAAATCATAGGGATAAATTATACCCTAAACCACAAGGGGATAAATTATATCCTAAACCACAAGGTAAAATTACAATTATACCCTAAACCTTAGGGATAAATTATACTCTAAACCACCTAAACCACAAGGTAAAATTACAATTATACCCTAAACTCTAGGGATAAATTATACCCTAAACCATAAGGGTAAAATTGCAATTATATCCCTAAAATTAAATTAAAAAAAAACAGTAACAACAACATTTTTTTTTAGAAAAAAAAACACACACACACACGGAAAGTGAAGGAATGAGGTTGTACGGGATTGTACCAAAATGAAGGTTGTATACAAGTCATTGTCAATTAATAGAGTAGTTTTTTTTGTGATATATGCATCAACATTAACTCATTAATTAACAATAAATATAATGAATATAATGTGATTTATTTAAGTAAAAACAGCTTTAGAAATAATTCCCATAAATAAATTCACCCTACATCCTAGACATGCACCTGGTTCGGAACCGTCTGTTCCGGTTTTAAGGTAGGGGAACTGGAACCAAATCGGGTTAGGAAGGTTTCGGTTCCGGAACCAGCGGTTCCGGTTCCGATTTGAAACCGTCATTTCCATTTTTAAATTTTTTTAGTTTTAGCGTTAAAATGTAAAAAAATAAAAAAAATTTGAAAAACCGGCGGTTCGAACTGGAACCGCCGATTTTTCCCTAATGAATGAGGAACCGAAACCGAACCCTCCTTTACCGGTTTCAATTTTTTTTTGCCGGTTCCGGAACCGATGATTTCTATTCCGATTAAAACAGATGATTCCCCGATTTGAACCGCCGGTTCTGGTTATTTGGTGCATGTCTACTACATTCTAAATCAACTTCACACAATAATCGCTACTTTAGTCCCGTAATAAAGTTCTTACTATTAGAATTTTAAAAGAGAAAGTACCATTTCAACTCGGTTTGCACATATGTACACTCTGATTTAGTAAAAAAAAAATTAATATATGAAAAATTATTTTTTTTAAAGAGATACACGGTTGCTCATTTCAACAAGAACATGAAAAAACATAATATTAGAATTTGAAAGTAATATTTTATATTTTTTCACTAAAAGACTAAATAGTAATTTATTTCTCCAAATAATAATTTTTCATATATTAAAGAATAATTGTTACATTAGAGTGCAAGAATTTGAGAAGTAATATTATTTTTTCGTTCAGAAAAGTAATAATTCATCTCCTTAAAGAGTAAATTTTCATGTACAAAGAGTAATCAACCAATGAGATATGTGTGAATCGATTCTAAGTGTTTGTTATACAAGTATTTATTAAATCTTTTAAGAATTTAATTTAACATAATATTTTTTACTAAGTATAAAAAATATGATTTTTTTAAATTTTAAATGATTTAATTTTTTTATTAAATAATCTAATGCCAAAGTTTTAAATTAATATTACATGTTAACCAGAAAATATTAATTTATTTATACTTTTGTAATTTTACACTCCCTTCTATTAGGTATATTTGGGTTTCGGTATAATATGTTGACTAGAAAAATGTGACAAAAAATAATAGAATGGTAATTGAGTCGAGTCAAGAGTTACACTCTTTCTCCTTAAGACGAAATTGCCCCGCTCTGGTGCATACGATTCTATGAAAATCATCTCCAAGATACGACTCACATCTTGTGATAGTAGCACTACAAATCACAAGATACGGCGAACTAACTGATATTATGAACTCACCTTATGAGTAGGACGACTTGAGAATACTCTATGAATCAGTTACAACCACACAACTTTATTGATCTTTTTCGGACATCCACGACTTTGTAACTAGTGCTCAAGTAACTCAAGTGAAATTCAATTTCAGAGTGTAGGATTATGGAATGGGAGGGCGTATTTATAAATTTTAAGGTGTCTTTTCGTGAATTGATGCGATTATTGGATTTGATTTTGAATTCAAATTCAAATACCTTTCCATGAAATGACACAATTTATTCAAAAATTACACCTTTTGATCACACTTCTTCATAGATACACTTTAATCTATTAGACACCATTTTAAGGTTACTTTTTCATTCACCTAAAATTTCCAACACCTTCGTCTCTTTAATACGTATCCATTTTGTTATTTTGATTCTTCTCATAGCAAAGTATTCATTTTCTTTTTAGATTGATTAACATAAAAAAATTATTTTTATTATACTCAATTCAATACGTATAGGCCTCACACTCAACACTAATACAATTGTCCACTACACATTAAAATATTATATTTCTCAATTCACTACATATTAAATTATTATATTCTTTAATCCATGTGCAAAAACAAACGGTCACGTTTCAAATGGACGTGGAGTATATATAGATGTAGTATAAATTAAAAGAATTTTTCTATAAATTAAAATAGTAGATAAAAATTAAAGTGTAAAAATAAAATAAAAATAAAAATTTGATTCTTTAAAGTGTGGAATGAATGTACTATGGGATGGGATATTGAACTACTGTTTCTTGTTTTAAATCATGATAATTCCAAATGAAATGGGATTCTAACTAATTTAACATATCCATCAAGAAAAATTAAAAATAAAAAATAAATTTAGGAATGATGATTTCATTCCTAGTAGATACCAACATATCAATGTAGTAATAAAATTACTAATTTTTTGTGGTTGTAAACTTTCTTTCAGGGGAAAAGAGTAATGATTGACTATCATATTACGAATTTTATGTCACGGAATATTGAATGATTAATAACTTCGGCTTAATTAAGGAAATTTATTTTTATAATATTCTAAAAAGTAGTTCATAATGAAATTCTTTTATTAAGTGATATATTTGTTAGTAATAAGGAAAAAGGGCGTAGAAATTGAGTTTGTGAGTTTGGTTGTAGAGTTGTAGTAGAGAGTGGAGTGGATTAGCGATTAAGCCGGATCTTGTCTTCCTCGCTCATCTTGGTATCCAGAGTTTAAATAGTGTGCACGGTGCACTGGTACTTGGTACACCGATTTACCTAGATAATCTCAACCGTTAAATTTGATTTGTATTTAATCTTCACCATTCAATAATATAAAATAATTAAAATAAATTTATTAACTACTCACTACCCCTCAATTTTGTAACCCACATATCCGCACCTATTTAGGTTTTTCTTATTATACATGTTGTAGAGTTAAAGTTTTATGCAAGCATATAAAAATATATATAGACGTTTACATCAACCAGTAAATTATCCGTGAATTGCACGGACATATTATGTATAAAATTATAATTATGTATTCATAAATACGTATAATTTTTTTTAATTAAACGATCTATAGGTAATTCTACATTATCTGCAATTTCTTTTTAAATGATGAATTACACATTTATGGACACTTCATGAAAAAACAAAATTTTTGCAAATATCTTCACTATAGCTTTCACTCCTCTCCATTAAAAATTTCAATCATTTTTTTATCTCGAAACTGCAACATGCAGTTGACCTTAGCTAAAAATGGGCCTCTTAAAAGACAAACAGTCATTTGCAAGCGATTGTCTCCAGCTCTTATTTATCTTAATTGCATAGGAAACAATTAGAGGAAACCATCGTCAATTAAATTTAAATCGCTACCTAACTTAACTTCAGTAAGAGTTAAGGAAAACTTGGGTATCATAATGGTTTCTCCAACATTGTTTGTCGTTAACAATTTAGCCTGTAGAACATTCTCACTAAGTTTTGTTACGTTTAATCTCGTATCATTGCATAAACCCCTCGAGTGATCAATGTTACAAAGAAGCATTACAGGCGTCTCGACCTTTATGTTGAGCACGTGATTAGGTACCCCGAGCACTTTAGTGTATATAGGAATTTCGGTGTGTGAACATCTGCAAGTATATCGACATTTGCATCATATTTACATGCCGAATCAGATCTCGGGTATGTTCTAGATGCATTGTCATTTATTCCTATCATGTACTCGTTCACAGAGTCAACAACATCTAGAGTGGATGCAAGTATTGTGTTTGCGTATTTTTCAACTCACGAGCAAGTGCACTTGATCGTCATAGAGAAATACTCAAGTAATAAAAAATATTGAATTCTAGTGAGTTTAAATTTAAATTGAAAGAACACATGAGCTCGTGTTTTTATCGTTTTATAAGGATGGCTCAAGATGATTATAAGCAAGAGATCAACAAAAGAAATCAAGATAAATTAGGAAAAATAAAATGGAGAAATTATGTTAAAGGGCAAGTAGTAAGATATGAGACTAAAAACAATCAAAGTATCTTAGGATTCATTTTATTATGAAAAAGGAATAGATGAGATATAAATTAAACTGAAGGCGATCACTAAAGTATCCAAAGCTCCCTCTCGGGTTACTAAAATTGTAGATCTATTTTTACTCTATTCATTCTATATTTTTTGGGTTTTTAAAATCTTGTCGGCGAAAATACTAATCATCTCCAATCGATCTATTTTTTTGCCTATTCACCCTATTAATTTTGTTTACTCTCCCCCTTTTTTTTTTCTTCTTACTCAATCTATATTCAACTCATTTTAGGCAACTTTGTCCCTTTTTTTTCTTATTCATCTCATTTTTTAAAAGATTTAATTTTTTTTAGCACAATTGAAAACCAAGTAAATTAAGGGTGTTTTGTTTGTGTACAAATTCATAAAAGTGGTAAAATAAATGTGTTCTATTTGAGCGGGTAAAAAAAATATTTTATATTTGAAAGTGGGTACTGTTGATTTTGTCCCTAATACTCCCTCTTAGGGTTGACAACGGCTAGGGTACCCGCTTATTTTAGGATATCCGTATTCGTATCCGATTAAAAAATAACTACTCGTATCCGTCTCATTTAAAAATTTTATTATGATACTCGTACCCTATTAATGATCCTCATAGTTTGGAAAGTTGTTATGCAAATCTCTTATATTATTTGATTGATTTGCAAATCTCTTATATTATTTGATTGATTTGTATCCTTGTACATCTTCCATCAACTGTATATATTGGCGTGAGTGTCGTGTAATGAAATCACAATTATCCATTACATCTATATGGTATCACGAGTCACAATCTATAACGAGATCTGATCCTTCCCGGCTACAAACCCTCATCGCTTTTTCTGCCTTCTCACCATGTCAGATCTTACTGATGCTACATCATCCACCACCATCAAATCTCTCTCTTCACCGGTCACTCTCAATGGTGGCATCCGCTTCCCATTAAACTTACTGCCACAAATTACCCCCCTTGGAAGGCACAATTTTCCGCCATCCTTCATGGCCATCGCCTCTTTGGTTATATTGATGGAAGTATCAAAGCTCCGGCATTGAATCCTTCTACCCCGACCGATGCCTACTAGAATTGATTCCAGCCAAGGATGAAAATATCGATATCAGTAAAAATTTAAAAAATCACGAACTTGAAGAAAAATAAAAGAAAATTAATTAATTAACTTTTTAATATTTTATAACTAATTTTAATATATAAATACATTATAAATTCTCAATAAAACTCATAACACATAATAAGCAAATCAATAATAACATATTTAAATAGTCTAGAGTCATACCATGATTACTATTTATTGTTTAATACATACTAATAACTAATACCAAAATGATAATCTATGAAGCTCAAATGTAAAATATATCATGTTGTCTAGATCTAAATAATATTGGTACCAGCTCATCGAATTAGAGAAATTCTGAACATAGTTCTAAACGTGCCAATAGTATTGTTCTATCTTGTCCAACTGTTTGACTCACCAAGAGATAGTTTCATGCAAGTATTGTTTATTTTTTATTTTACTTTTTTTAAATTAAACATATTAATAACAAAAAAAATGTACTATTAGGTTAGTAAAAGTAAAACAAAAAATTATTTTATTATTTTTTAAATTATAAATAATTTTTTGATATTTTCGATATATCCTTAATATTTTGTCGATATATCTCGATATCCGAAAAAATTTGAACTGTGACAATTCGATATCGATATTGTTACTGATATTTACCGATATTTCCCGATATATCCTCGATATCATAAAAAAAATATCTTTTTCCCCTATTGATATCGGTACTTAAAAAAATACATATATCGTAGATATATCGAGATATTTTCGTCCTTGGTTCCAGTAAGACCAGTTGATCTTGGCAGCAATCATTTGCTCACTCACAGAAGCTATTGTCCCTCTTGTCACAGAAGCTATTGTTCCTTTCGTACTAAAAGATGAACTCGCTCATGCCTCCATTGGCACACGTACTATCGATGAGTTTTTATAGTACATCAAAGTCAAAGCAGATAAGTTAGCCATCATAGATACTTCGGTTTCTGATGATGATCTAACGCTCAACATACTTCATGGATTGGGGCTGCGTTTTCATGAAATCGCCGCGTCCATCCGGGCTCATGAGAACTCTCTTCCCTTTGACAAACTTCGTGATACACTTGTTGCGCATGATCATTATCTAAATAGTATAGAGGCACAAGAAACAAACCCTATTGCAACAGCCAACAACGTCTCACAGAATCGTGGTCGTTTCAACTAACAGCAACACCAATTTCCTTCTCACAAATTTTCTCCTCGTGATGGCCAAGGACAGCGAGGTGGTATCTCGTCGGGACAGAATGGTCAATGCTCATCTCAGAATAATCCTAATCGTCGTGGTGTAAACTACTTCAGTCGCAATGAAATTACATGTCAACTATGTGACTTCTCGGATCACACGACGATGTATTGTCGCCAGTATACTATCTAAGCCAATTCTGCTCTATCTCCAGCTCATCAAAATCCGTCTTCCACTTGGCTGGTAGAATCTGGGGCGTCCCATAATATCACATTTGATCTAAAAAATCTCTCAATCCATTCAGAGTATGATGGCACATAATCTGTTCAGCTGACTGATGGCACTAGTTTACCAATTTCTCATACTGGTACCACTGAACTTTGCTTGAATAAAAATAATTTCACATTATCTTACGTGCTATGTGTTCCAAAAAAATCTTATATCTGTCCACCGCTTTACTACAGAAAATAACGCCTCTGTCGAATTTTATCCACGTTATTTTGTTGTGAAGGATCGAACCACGGGGGCGCCTCTAGCACGAGGCCCATGCAGTAGTGGTGTCTGTCTACATGATTCCATCTTTGTCTCCACAACACCACTGTTTTGCTTCTCTTGCACATCACGAGCTATTTGGCATTCAAGACTTGGACACCCAGCTATTCGCACTAGTAATTTTATTATAAACAGCTTTGGTTTGTCTATTTTTGTCCAATAAATCTGATACTTTGCACACATGTAAATCTTGTTCTGCTTGCAAATCACATCGCTTATCTTTTGCTGAGACATCTTTAAATTATGTGCATCATCTGGAATACTTGTATTGTGATGTTTGGGGTCCCACTATTGTCTCCTCTATGGGCTATCGATTTTATCTTCTCTTGGTTGATCATTTTACTAAGTACTGCTGGTTATTTTTGATGTATGCAAAGTCTGATGTTCAATCTATTTTGTGCAATTTAAGTTGCTAGTTGAGAAAAAGTTTGGCCAAGTGATTAAAAATTTATATACTGATAATGGGGGAGAGTTTACTGCACCTCCAGTGGCATTAGTTGGCTGAAAACTGCTCCGTACACTCCCGAGCAAAATGGAACATCTGAAAGACGTCATCGGCATATTGTCAAAACAGGTCGCACTCTCTTGCATCACTCCGAACTTCCTTTGTCACTTTGGCCTCATGCGTAGGAGACATCCGTTTATCTCATTCATAGGCTACCCACACATATTCTCCAAAATCACAGTCAGTTCGAGGTCTTATTTCATCGCAAGCCCAATTATGCTAGACTATGCACCTTCGAATGTTTGCGCTATCCGCTGTTACGGCATCACATGACCAACAAATTGTAGCCCACTTCGACAGCCTGTGTGTTCATTGGTTACTCATTGCACCAGAGTGCCTACAAGTGCTTGAATATTTCTTCTGGCAAAGTTGTTATATCGCGCCATGTGTGATTTCTTGAAGATCGCTTTCCGTCTCTCATGGATTCTGCTTCAATTACCCCTATGTCTACATCCTCTCCTTCCTCCACACGTGTTGTGCCTTCACCGCTGATGCCACCGTCTACTTTGGGGACACCGTCTATGCCATCTACACAACTACCAGAGCAACCACCATCTCTCAATACTAATCGAACTTCACCTGATGGCGGTGATTAGCATATTCCTCCATCATCATCTTCAGCTCCGGAGGACAACTCTAGATGGCATCATATGGTCACTCGAAGCCAAAGGGGTATCTTCAAGCCCAAACAACTTCATGCACTTTCTAAACATCCACTACCGTCTGATATCGAACCCACCTCAATTAGTACTACTCTTGCTGATCCTCGTACAAGAAAGACAGGCTATGTCAGAAGAATTTACAGCACTCTCTAAACATGGTATATGAGATCTCGTACCACCTCCGCCCGCAGCAAATATCATTGGCTGTAAATGTTAGATTGTATACTAAAAGTCTAGCTTTTGTTTTAACAATGTTATAATAATTTATTTAAAATGAGAATCATATGATCAAATGATTGCGTCTTATAATTTATTTATATGTTCGATGCAATAGTCCACTTTATATTGTAGATAATATGTTGTGCGACAACACGCGGAAGATCATATTATCGGTTTCCTTATAAAGTATAAACATATGCTCACAACCAAGATAGACGGGGACTCTCTATCAGGATGGTTGTAGTGTGATTTGGTATTTGTTTGTCTTGACTATATAATCACATTAGTGCACTTTGTGTTTATTGAGCAGGACCGCTTGAAATCGTTCGACTTATACTGACTTATAGGAGAACTTGATCTCAGTTATTATGGATGTTTGTGCTCTTAATCTCTATACAATAACCTCGACACGTAAGGCAGTATGTATTTCTTTGATTCATCAATGGGTGAGATTTACATGTAATTAAATCAATAAACTCGGTGAGTTGGGAAATAGTGAAGTCTCTATAGTGTGCTGTTGATTGTAGAAGGAATTCGTGTCCGACATAGGTTGATTATGTCCCCTTAAGGAGTTCATAAGGATTATCATGTAAACCCTGGAGGTGTTCCGGCATGATAATGAGGTTGAGTGGTACTACTCTCGGATGAGATATTAATAAATGGAGTTGTCAGTAACTTAATTAATTAATGGGCATTGTATATCTTAAACATGGGGAGACTAACGAGCTCATAATAAGAAGGAGCTCATAACGTAATTATAGGATTAGAGCGGTAGTGCAATAATAATATTTTAGTGGTATATATTATTATTATTATTGGACTTGAGTATAAGCTTTGGGCTAAGCTTGGATACTTAAGCCCAATGGAGACCCAACTCTAATTTCTCCTCATGGTCCCTGCTGTAGCCCATATATAAGTCATCTCACTTGTCCGAAAACCCTAATCAACTGATTAATCATTCCTAACACTATGAGGAGGGTGAGGGAATAGCAAATTGAGAAGATCTCGAAGATCGTCACCCACACGACGTCGAGATTGGACTTGGGAATACAACAGTAGATCAAGAGGTCCTTTGCTGCTGCTATTCGCCAACTTGCATTATTTTTATAAAATTTTATAGAATCCAGAATTCAACATGTGATATACTGATGAAAAGCCATGGAAGAGAGGATCGTTTTGGCACATAGATCACTCAAATCGAAGATCAGACGAGAGAGTTATGCCCAACACGGTGAGGCTGCACAGACTACCAGTGAGAATTCTTCTTCTTCAACATACCCTGGTGAAAGGTAATACGTTTCTTTGATTTCTTGCTTCCGCTGATTTAGAAACGTATGGAACCCTAACGGTTCACATTAACCAAACGATTGAACGCCAACAATTGGTATCAGAGCTTCAGCTTCGTGGTGAAGCGTGAAACGTTAGGTTAGAGTTTATATGTTCAATGTGATTAGGGTTTAGTATATTAACTGTTATGCTTGTATACCCTATATGTTGATGATCGTTCGGGGCGGTGGGACCATGAACAATGTGGAAAGAGGCTGCACGGTGAGCAATGGTTGCACCGCGCTGGAAGAAAGATATGAAGCCGCCATTGGCGATGAAGGCCAACTGCAATGTCGTGCATAAGGCCGTGCCTTGGATGCATGTTGGTGAAGATGATCACACGTATGGAACCTTGTGACTGGTGTGACAAAGGTTATGCCACGGCACTATGAAAACCCTACGAGCGGTGGCGGATGGCTATAGGTTTGCAGCGATGATTAACATCTAGCGGCGGCACTCACCGAGGCGTGAGTTGTGGTCACACGGACCATGACCTGATGGCGTCTGGTGGTTGATGGGACACGCATGTTGGACTTGCAGCGACGATGAATGATGGGAGGTTTGAGTATGGCGTGAGATGGGTTTTCAGTGATGTATCAGGGCAGACCTGGACTGATACTGATCGAGTCTAGTGGGGTTTTGATCGGGTCCGCAGAAGTTTCAGATCGTTTCTGTAGTAGTTCCGTGCAGGTCTCGTCTTTCTTCCGGGTGAGTCCTGCGAATTTCCGAGCGGGTCAAGTAGAATACTTGTGAATGTACAGTGTCTGTCGTGCGGCATGCGGGGCGATTGACACTTGGAGACTTGCACGTCTGTAGCTGGGTGCTGGTGGAATATTGCGCACTATGGCGAGCAGTTGTCGCTCGGAGGCTACCTGATCGGTGTGAAATTCACCTAGATTTTAAGTGGATTTTTGTGGCTTTAATTCAATAATTGAGCATGATTTTAATGAAAAATACTATTAATTGCTTGATTATTTGGAGAAAGATATTTTTGTTTATTCTTGCAGAAAAATGGGTGATTTTGATAAAAATGGATTCTACAAGTGAAGAGGAAGATGTGAGAGAAAACGGAGCTCGGTTTGGAGTGGAAACGAACAAGAATTGGCCAAAGGAAAATTTGTTATAAATCATATTTTTGGTCCCGTAAGCTAAATTATCCCACATTGATTACTTACCACAAATTCCTCTCACTCTACCACTACATGAACCCACTTGTTCCACATTGGAAACTCACTCAAAATTTCTCTCATCCTTACTACTATAAATACCCTCTTCCATGAAAGCCACCATTGGACAATTCTCACCCATCAAATTCTCCATTAAATTGAATCATTCCAAAATTCAATAGTTGAGAGGCTTTTAAGTAAGATCTCCATAGTTGAGATCCCTCCCCCTTTTGGGGCGAGGGATCCGTAGTTTTCAATATTTTTCTAGATTAGGAATTTATTGCTTTTCAAGAAGGTGGGGACACCAAGAAAAGGATGAGCTTGGTGGATGTAAAAACTTCATTCGGTGAAATCTAATCCTACTTATTATCTTTTTATTTTCTTTGTTTTAGATGTTTAAGTGATGTTTAAATTATGGATTAATTTATGATATTATTTAAATTGTGATCCCGATTTTGATTAGTTTCATTTATGAATGCTTAATTGTTTAATCTATATGTTTGATTTGTGTGGTTAATTATCTAGTGAATGTGGTTAGAATGAGAGTTCAATTATGTGTCTTAGGAATTAATTGAATCATTTCATCATGTGGGTTATGTGGATTAATGGGAAGAGTTGGAGACGATCTCTCATGTTTAGAACTATATAAGTGGACACTAGAGAGGTTAGATCGAGAGGTCGATTAATCTAGTGAGGGGTACCCAACCTTAGTGAATTCATAGTTCCTAGAAAGGGAATATTACCTATGATTTATTATCTTTTAGGGGACTCGTACGTGTAATTAGTACCTATTGGGAGGTGTTCACTATGGTATCGATCTTATGTGCTATTTTGGGGCCTTTGTAAGGGCCTACATCCTCTTCACATCGAGAGAGAGCTTAGGTGGAATTTGTGATCGCTCTTACTATGATAACTTAAATTGGGAGGTAATTAGATGTGTTACATGATTGATCCATTTGAATTGCATCATGAAAACTTCCTTTGCATTGAAAATTCCAAAAATATTGTAAGTAGTTTCTTTTCTTGTTTTTATTATCTTTCTTCTCGGTCGTCCCTAACTATACGAGACTATAACTTGAAGACCATAAATCTTAAATTCTCTTGGGTTTGATAAATTCTATAATTGGTCATCCTAACTATTAACGTTCAATCAAATGGCGCCATTGCCGGGGAATTTAGTTGTATTTGTGACTTCGGGTTTTGTTGAGTATTAGGATAGTGACATTTTTTATTTGATTTGTTTTTTTATTTTATGGTTGTGTTTGTAGGGACGAAAGTGTGGTGCCATGGTATTGGCCTTGAAGAGCAAAGGAGTTGTGCAAATTGAGGTAAAAAATATCTTCTCAACTTAAATTCGACTTTGTCTAATTCAAGTTTGGGGGGACATGTCGTTTGTTACCTGACTTTTCTACGGTTTGAATTATAAAAATTGCATCGATGAACTCCTACTTGAGCATATTGCACCGACGCACGTTTAAGTCCTTACTCTTTTCTTTGGCACACTTTTTCTCCTTTCTTTTTTTTGCTTTCAATAAAGAGAAATCTTTCTTGGCTCTCTTGTGCTTCATTATGAGAAATTTTGAGACTATGATATTTGGTTAGAACTTGTGACGAGATAGATTTTTACTTATGTACTTGTTGAGTTATGGTTTGTGCTTGTTTTGTGTTTCTTTCACTACTATAAGTCCGTGAGCTTTTGAGCCTTTAAATTGTAATATTAAATGGTTTTTCCTTTCTTGAGTACATCATTCTTTTGTGTGCATTCTAGAACTTGCCATTGTGTTTTCTTGAAACTACACGTATATGAAGATTGTTGGAAATGATTTAAGGTCATCTTTGTTTTGATAAGTCACTTAGCCAAATCGATCCTATCAAATGAAATCATATCGTAGTTTGCTCCTTTGAGCCTTATTATCCTTATTTCCTTGGCAACCTACAAATTTAGTCATTTTTATCCATATTTTATATCATAATTACCTTTGTTGATTAGTAAAGGATTAATGGGGATGAAGTGGTTGAATTGAGCTTACAAGAGAGTTTGAAAAGAGAGAAATGGTGAAAGTGCAAGAAAAGAGGGAGAAAAGATGAAAAAGAAAAAAATGGAGGTTGTGTGAAAAGAAAAAATATTGAGTGAAGCTTGTATAAAAGAAGCATAAAGGAGCTTTACTAGAAAAATTGAAAGAGAGCCCATGAAGAAAAGAGAGAAAAAAACTCAACAGTGGAAGAAAAAAAAGAAAAAGATTTATTAGTGTATCGGATGGAAGATTACATTTTTTTAGGTGAAAAGAGAAAAAGAGAGAATGAGAGTTGAAGTGATCAATCAACTTAAATTCTCTACTAATCTTGAGCTTACTTTTCCTAAATATTTTCCTACCCAAGACCAAAGAGCCTATATTACAACCCTAACATACAAGTGGTGGAGAGTTTAGACTTTTGACAAGCATATGGTAATGTCATGCATTTGAATTAATTTTTGAGAGTATACACTTCTCTCATACACTATTGAGTGTGAGATGAAAAGCAAAATCTAGAGAGGAGTAGTGGAAGTCTCACTTGCTTGCATATTTCCTAAGCTTAACTTTTATGCATTTAAATTGATGTCTTGTCGCTTGTTTTGATTGAATTGAAATGGCTTTGAAATAACTCAATCTTATTGATATCTTGATTCAATTATAGATGAATTCCCCTCCTCGTTCTTTCTTTTCTTTCATTGCTCGAGAACGAGCAACACTTTAAGTTTGGGGGTTTGATCGGTGTGAAATTCACCTAAATTTTAAGTGGATTTTGTGGCTTTAATTCAATAATTGAGCATGATTTTAATGAAAATACTATTAATTGCTTGATTATTTAGAGAAAGGTATTTTTGTTTATTCTTGCAGAAAATGGGCGATTTGATAAAAATGGATTCTACAAGTGAAGAGGAAGATGTGGGAGAAAATGGAGCTCGATTTGGAGTTGAAACGAACAAGAACGGGCCAAAGAAAAATTTGTTATAAATCACATTTTTGGTCTCATGAGCTAAATTATCCCACATTGATTACTTACCACAAATTCCTTTCACTCTACCACTACATGAACCAACTTGTCCCACATTGGAAACTCACTCAAATTTCTCTCTTCCTTACTACTATAAATAATCTCTTCCATGAAAGCCACCATTGAACAATTCTCACCCATTAAATTCTCCATTAAATTGAATCATTCCAAAATTCAATAGTTGAGAGGGCTTTTAAGTAAGACCTCCATAGTTGAGATCCCTCCCCCTTTCGGGGCGAGGGATCTGTAGTTTTAAATATTTTTCTAGATTAGGAATTTATTGCTTTTCAAGAAGGTGGGGACACCAAGGAAAGGATGAGCTTGGTTGATGTAAAAACTTCATTCGGTGAAATCTAATCCTACTTATTATCTTTTTATTTTCTTTGTTTTGGATGTTTAAATGATGTTTAGATTATGAATTAATTTGTGATATTATTTAAATTGTGATCCTGACTTTGATTAGTTTCATTTATGGATGCTTAATTGCTTAATCTATATATTTGATTTGTGTGGTTAATTATCTAGTGCATGTGGTTAGAATGAGAGTTCAATTATGTGTCTTAGGAATTAATTGAATCATTTCATCATGTGGGTTATGTGGATTAATATGGGAAGAGTTGGAGACGACCTCTCATGTTTAGAACTACATAAGTGGACACTAGAGAGATTAGATCGAGAGGTCAATTAATCTAATGAGGGGAACCCAACCTTAGTGAATTCATAGTACTTAGAAAGAGAATATTACCTATGATTTAGTACCTTTTAGAGAACTCGTACGTGTAATTAGTACCTATTGGGAGGTGTTTGCTATGGTATCGATCTTATGTGCTATTTTGGGGTCTTTGTAAGGGCCTACATCCTTTTCACCTCGAGAGAGTTTAGGTGGAATTTGTGATCGCTCTTACTATAATAGCTTAAATTGGGAGGCAATTAGATGTGTTACATGATTGATCCATTTGAATTGCATCATGAAAACTTCCTTTGCATTGAAAATTCCAAAAATATTGTAATTAATTTCTTTTCTTATTTTTAATCTCTCTTCTCGGTCGTCACTAACTAATACGAGACTATAACTTGAAGGCCATAAATCCTAAATTCGCTTTAGTTCGATAAATTCTGTAATTGGTCATCCCAACTATTAACGTTCAATCACTGCCGTGTGAATACTGTGTGGTGGGGCTGCTGGCGAGCGCTGGGCTGATGGTTCCAAGTGCTTGTCACACGGATGACAAGCGGGCCACACGGTGCTTGGCGTGTGATGCTACACGGGCTGGGATTAGGCGCGTATACGGTTTGTAATCCGAAAGGGAGCTAAGGATATAATCGTGATCACCCTTAATCTACATCAATTGAGTTGAATTCCCTTTGCATGATAATATGAATTGAATGTGCTTGGATATTTCTAATCCCATGTTTTTCCATACTTGAACTTTAGCACCTATTCTCTTTTCTCGTTAATCATATTACTTGTCATTTCTCGTATTTGCTATTTTATTTACTAGCTACTTACTTTAGTTGATAATTTCAAACTCAAAACCCCTATCATCCTTACAAAAGTGACATAAACATGAGCACACGTATTGTACTAATCCAAACCTAATTCCTTTGTGGTTCGATAATTTTATTTATTGGGATATACTACTACAACGATCGAGTATTCTTGCTCGTGAGTATAAATATTCAAACAGTTATTTGTAAGACGGATGTGAGGTGGGTCGACCTATCACTGAAGTATGCTTATTGTATAGAGAAAATATGTTTATTTGTAGTCAAAATATGTTAATAATAAATCATATTATAACACACTAAAATCATATGTTAATAATAAATCATATTATAACACACTAAAATCATACTTTAATGCATAATCCAACATATTTTAGAAAACATACTTTAACAATCATTAAATTTTATCTATACAATAAGAATACTGTAGTGATGGGTCGACCCGTCTCACACACATCTTACAAATAACTTGTCTCACAAAAAACTTTGTCTATTAGAATTGTACGGATGATTAACAGAATAAGCAGAGGTGCCAATAGTAGTGGCGCCTCTGCACACATGGCCATCACCTCATTAAAATAATAATTAATGGTTAATTTTAATTAAATTAATTTAATAATTTAAATTTAAAAATTAATGTTGTAATAATTGATATTCTTTCAATCCTACTAAAATGTACGGCTAAATTAATAAAATATTATTGTTTTAATTTTTTTTAATGATATATTGTTATTGTGTAGATGATTAACAGAGGCGCCAATAGTAGTGGCGCCTATGGCAAGTGGCCATCACCTCGTTAAAATAATAATTAATGGTTAATTTAAGTTAATTTTAATTAAATTAATGTAATAATTTAAATTTAAAAATTATTATTGTAATAATTATTTGATATTCTTTCAATCCTACTAAAATGTACTCCTGTTTTACCATCTTGGTTCGTACCAATACAAAGTGTGAATTTCTCTTTTTAAGGTAAAAGAGACACATAATTTCTCTCCATAGGTCACACATCATACAATTATACACCTACTTATTTTATTTTATATTAAAATATTATTTATCTCATCTTACTAAATATTAAAATATTTTATTGAGTGTATATTGGATGCACCCGGGTGCAAGGGTGACTCATATATGTATGCCTTTTTATTCCATTTTGTATACATGTTATTCTATTTTGTATGTTTTTATAATAATTGTACACTTTTTTTCATACGGAGTTTTTCATTAAAAAAACTAACATCCATATATTTATAATTTTTTATTCAATAGTGTATACATGTTTTTTAATAGTTATATATATTTTTTACACTCAATTTTTCATTAAAAAAACTAAAATTACATTGTATACATTTTTGCTCTTAATTATATATGCTTTTGTTTATATTAGTATATGGGTGTACCCTATCTTATGGTGCACCCGGGTGCACACTATAATTAGCCTATTTTATTTTCTAATCTACGTGTAAAAAGTAAACACATATATCTTTTAACGGGACAAATGCAGTACAATTTAATTACTAACAGTATTATTTTTTCATTGAAATGGTAGCTTGAAATTTAAAGAGTATTAATATTTGATTGAAAAAGTAAAAATAAAAAATAAGAAAGATCAAGAGTATAAGTTCTTGTACCGAAGAGTATAACATTTAATATTAAAATTTAATTTTTTTAATTAAACATAAATTATCTTAAGGTTAGGTTAACATTCAATATTAAAAATTAATTTTCTAAGCCTAACATGAATTAGTGTAATGTTTGATTTCGACTGATTTAATTAACCGGTGTGTTTGTTTTGAATTTTAGTAGGATAAATTTAAATTTTATAAAAATCAATAATTAATTAAGGTAAGAAAAAAATGAAATGAAATAAGATAGGAAAATAAAGGCAAAATATAAATTGAATAAAGATAATTCAGTTAAGGATGAGGTAAAGGTTGATAGGGATAATAGTATAGACACAGGTGGATAGGTAGAGAATATCTAGGGGCGCGAGATAACTCTCTCTAAGGAACTCGGCAAAAGCCCCGTAACTTCGGGAGAAGGAGTGCCTTCTCACAAAGGGGGTCAGCACGAGCGATCTGTAGCTACCGTGTAGCATTTCGACAAATATATAATCTTGACTGAAAGCCAGACTAGAGAGAATGTCGAGAGTAGAGCTACAGAGCGGTATTATAAGCTTTCTTCCTATAGTTCATCGATTTATTCGGGGAGGTATGGAGTTCTTTGAGCACAGTATAAACCGCAGCTCTCTTGAAGAGCTCCACCATGAGCCTCTGGCCACTAGAGCCGCTAGTTATGAGCGGTTGATGATAGAAAAGAAAGAGAGAAAGACTGACTCCAAGGACACTTACTACAAGGATCCAAGTTTAGAAATAGCTGTAGTAGAATAGTATTCGACCTGCTATCGAAGGGAATATTTATTAAATCTAAATTTGAACATTTAAATATAAAAACTTATACCGGAATTATCCTCTCTTTTTTTCTTTTAACTTTTCAGTTAAATATCAATACTTGTTGTATTTCAACTTATCTTTTCAACAAAAAAATATGACAAATTCTCTTGTGAGACATTATATATGTGAGACGATTTGTGAGACGTGTATGTTTTTAAAAGTATGATAAATGATTAATTAAAGTATGATTTTATGGTGTTATAATACGATTCATTATTGACATGCTTTAACTACAAATAAACATATTTTACCTATATAATAAGCATACTTTAGTAATGAGTCAACCCGTCTCACAACTGTCTCATAAAAAAAATCATCTCACAAGAGAGTTTCTCAAAAAATATATCCTTAATAATAATAAAAAAAAATATACTCTTTTCATTTCAAATTATTCTGTGTCATTATTATAGACACAATGTCTTTAAAAAATTATCTTTTGATCAATTTTATTGAATTTTAGAGAGTAATTTAATATATTTAGATGATAAATAAATTATAAAATATGTTAAGTGTATTAGGTGGGAGTATTATGATTAAAATATCATTTTAAAGTTGAGAATTGATATGATATTTTTTTAAGTGGTGAAATTTAATGTGGGACGAATAAAGTGTAAAATTTAACTTGGGACTGAATGAGTAAATACCATTTAAAATATTATACCGTTAAAAGACACGCTTTTACTTTTTACACAGATTATGAAATAAAATATTTTAATGTATAGTGATGTAAGATAAATAATATTTTAATGTAAAATGGGTAGGTATATAATTGTGTGATGTGTGAGCTGTGAAGAGAGAAATTATATGTGTCTCTTTTACCTTAAAGAGAAATTTATGATTTGTATTGGTACGAACTAAGATGATAAAACAGGAGTACATTTTGGCTTATTTAATAAAATATAATAGCTTTAAGAGAAATTTAACCATATATAACAGTTTGAAAGATGTTTAATGTTATAAGCAAAAGCGCCACTCACAGTGTCAGTCTCTCACACTATTCACAAATTTTAACCAAAAGCGCCACTCCCCTCTTACACTATTCACAAATTTTGTAATTGTTTCGCCAATTGAAATGTCAACTTAAATAAATAATAATAAAATAATATTTGAAACAATTTAATAGTTTAAATTATACTTATTTTATTCCATATTAAATTTCATACTTTTCGTTTTCGTTTGTCTCACATTGAATTTTACAATAAAAATTAAAAATATCACATCAATTGCCAACCTTAAATGTAGATTTATAAATTTATCACTCTCATCTAATACACATAACATACAATATTTTATAATTAATTTATAATTTATAAAAACTACATTATCCTTCAAAAGTCAATAAAATTGACCAAAAAATATTTTTTCTTAAACTTCGTATCTACAGTAATGTTGCAAACAAACGTGAGACAAGTACATTACACTAAATACTATTCCCTCTGTCTAATGTTTATTTGCAATGTTATTGTAGATACAGAGTTTAAGAAAACTTACTTTTATAAATAAATTTATTGACTTTTTAAGGATAATGTAGTCTTTATAGTTAATAAATAAATTATAAAGTATGTTTGTTATATATACTAAAGTGATAGTGGTAAATTTATAAATCTACATTTAAGATTTGGGAATTGATGTGATTTTTATTTTTATTTTTTATTTTTATGGTAAAGCTCAATATGAGACGGACGAAAACGAAAAGTTTGAAATTTAATATGGGACGAAATAAGTAATACTCCCTTCATCCCGCGTTAATATTGACGTTTGTTTTTTGCACGTAAAATATGAGATATAATATTTTAATGGGTAGAGAAGTGAGAGAAATAATAATAATGTGAAGTGGGTAATTGTATTAATATTGTGTGTGGGCCTTATATGAAATAATTAATAGTTTTATGTGAGCTACAATTTAAAAAAAAAAAAAAAACGTAAACCTTAACTTGGGACAACCTAAAATGGAAAACGTATACCTTAATGCGGGACGGAGAGAGTATAATTTAAACCATTAAATTATTTCAAATATTATTTTATTATTATTTATTTAAGTTTGCCATTTCAATTGGCGAAAGAATTACAAAATTTGTGAATAGTGTGAAGGCGCTACTCAGAGTGGCGCTTTTGCTTATATATTGGCGAAACAATTATAAAATTTGTGAATGGTGTCAGAGGCGACTGGCGTTTTTTGCTTAGAAAATTAAACATCTCTCAAACTGCAATATATGATTAATTTTTTTTAAAACTGCTATATTTAATTAAATAAGCCAAGTTTTTATTATTTTGGATTTGACAACTTAATAATAATGATATATAATTATTTTGAATTCATTTTAGTATAGATTTAAATTTTTATCAAATTAATAGGTTAAAAAGGGAGTACTTCAAAAAGTGTGTCACTAATACAACTACCCACTACACATTAGCGTTGATCTCATTTAGCGTTTTAGATGTCCGTCTCAAAGGGTGTCAATTCCATTTTTTTAGAGATATGGGACACACGCACCCCACTAATACAATTAAACATTACACATTAAATAATAATATTTCTTAATTCACGTGAAAATAATAAATGGCACTCTTTTAGGCAAACTGATGGAGTATAAGAAAAAGAGAGGAGAGATGATGAGATGAAAGAGAGAAAATACATAAAAGGTGAATGTGTTGAGGGGTAATGTTTTCATAATTGGACCGAAAATCGAATCAATAAACATAATGGTACGAGATTCAACCGAAATCAGAATTCACATATTATCAGTTATATTTTATAAAATCATTAAATGTATAATCATCAAAACTATTTCACAAAGTTAAAATTTCAATTTAAAACAAAAAATATAATTAAACAAATATTTATAATTCATAATTCATAATTCACACTTCAAAAATATAGTTAAATAAATATTTAGGGGCTTTTGGTATATCGTAAGGAATTCGAATGAGAATTATAGTGATAGTAGTAGGAAATGGTATTGGGTTTGTCTTTTATAATTGTGTTGTTTGGTTGATAGTTGGGAATGTCTATCATTACTATTAGTGTTGTTTGATATGATTATATTTTTTATAAGAATTGATTCATATTTTATTTATTTTTTTAATTTTATTATTATTCAAAGAAAAAATTATATTAATAATTTTTAATTTTAATAATATCATTAAAATATTAATAAGTTTGGTTTGGGCTTTTTCGTTGATGGAATGAAAGGGGAATCAAAGTGATAGTACTCAATTTACCATGGAATGACATATTCCCATATTCTAGGGAATGAGATTTACTGTAGAACAATCATACCCATCAAGCAAACAAACTATTTTAATTCCTTTCCCATTCCTTTCTTCCACACCTACCAACCAAACATACCCTTATAGTTCACACTTCACACTTCACACTTCACACTTCACACTTCATACTCTTTTCGTCTTCTAATAATAGTTATGACACAATCACATGAAAACATTGTGGCTATTTTATAGACCCCTCATGCACCCATTTTAATTAAGAGAATTAATACACATTCATGGGATATAAATATTGTTAATGGAGGTCATAAAAATGAGACGGTTACATAACCGTTGAGGTTTTAAAAGCGTATAATAATTATCACAATAATCATAATAATTATGTAATAATAATTTTTATTTTAAATTATAAAATATCCAACAATTAGAGTTGTTATACGAGCCGAGCGAGCCTGAGTAGTCGGTGATCGAACTCGGCTCGAGTTGTAAACGAGCTCGGCTCGAATTACATAACGAGCTAATAATTGAGCTAGGCTCGGCTCGAAATTCTTACACTTGAGCTCGAGCTCGACTCGTTAAAGCAAGAAGATTATAACATGGAATTGCTGGAGATGGCCTTTGACAAGGAGTTGTTGGACAAGGTCCCCATTTGGTGTTCTAAGGAGGGAAAAAGCTTTATTATCTATAAAAAGAACTCCAAAGATAGAACACTCAACACTTAATGCAAATAACACACTTGAATTTAAAAAAAAAAAAGGAAAAAAGTGGGCAATACTCAAGAATGGCGAAAGGGGAAAAAGGAGAGAGTATATGCAGAAACAAAATTGGATACTGAGGCCACGACTTTTTGTTTGCTAATTTGAGTAAAACCCAGATAACAAACACTTACATAGCGGCGGTAGGCAATTTGGAGAAACACCATGCAAAGGATCTGAGTTCATCAAGTGCCCAGGTGGTTTGGCCAATAGTGGGACAAGAAATATTGAATGGTGATGTGGATCTGATCATTCCATTATATTGACGGTGGCAATGTTTTGGTTTAGTTTTCTGGGATGCCCTAGGCGCCACCGTCTCCTGGAGAGTTTTGAAATTGAAATCAAATCTGTTTGCCAACTGCCTTTATCTCACTATTATTAAATATAATAATAATATACTTTTAATATTAAAATATTGAGTATTATATATAATATATTATTATTTTATTAAAATATACGAGTACTCGCGAGCCTATCGAGACGAGCTCGGCTGGTTAACGAATCGAGCTTTTAAGGGGCTCGAGCTGAGTATACACGAGTCGAGTCGAGCTCGAGTTTTTTCGAGCCGAGCCGAGCTTGCGAGCGGCTCGATATTTTTAACAGCTCTACCAACAATCCCCCACGTAATTTAAAATAAATAATATATAATATATATAATTAAGAAAATAAGTTGAGCATATAATACCGTGTAATAGGTGTAGGTACATTTCGGGTCTGAACCTCCACTGAGTGTAAACGAATTAACCACATTAAGTACATAGTGACATGAATGTCTTGAACTATGTCCTTAGAAAAAATATGGATTCATCCCACACACGGTATGAGTAAACATTGTAGTTCTATCAGTGGTGTGCTTTACGGTCATGCACGGAATCATATATCATGAACATTTTTAGGGAGTAGCCCACACCCCCACAGTAGCGACCCCACCACTATATTCACTTAGGTGAATCCTCCAAGGGTAATTTGTGACCAACCACCCCGCAAAGAAATATGTCTTTGGATTCATTAAGAGTTAGACTCAACCTCAAATGTCACATGAAGAGCACTTATCACCATAGGAATGGGACTCGGAAATATTTCCGCAAAAAATATTATATCCATCACGTGTGCTCTTCCAAGTCACTCCTTTACAGTTTCGTTTTTACCCGTTGAACTTCGTTAATGGGATCGCCATATCTACGAAGAAGGGTTTCCATTGTGGTGACTTAATTAATAGGCTCCAATCCCATTCCCCTCGATGATTATACAAAAATAAACTCGTTGACACGTCAATCTCATTGTGAGCGGATCCGCTGTATTATTTTCATACCTGATAAAATCTAAAAAATAACACCTTGATAAATTAATTGTCTTATTGATTTATGTCTAACACTCAAATTCCTTTATATTATTATAATTTTACTTTTAGCCTTAGCAGTAGTCATTTCACTATCACAAAGTAGTGAGACGAGAGTAATTGGCTTAGGCAACGAATGGACACATTTAGTAAAGTTTGTATCTATCCATCCAGCCTCCATAGAAACAACATCTAAAGATCACAGTTTATTTAGTAGACTTTCACGGTATTGCTACTCCACACATAGCCACCCACAAGTGGACTTTGTTTCATTTGAATTAACGATTCAGTCTGCATCACTGAAATCTTATAAGACATTAGTAAAATCAGTGAATTAATTTAAAAAATAATAATTTATAGTCCCTTTCAAAATATTTAAATAGACATTCAAGTGCGTATGATTATACCTTACTAATCCACCAACAACATATGTGCACTAACATCAAAATGATTAAACTCTTCCATCAAAGTTTCAATTTAATGTGATTGTGGCAAAGAAATAAAGTCACCATCCTTTAATATGTTATGCCCCCATGAATTACATCAATAGGACCAAGGATCTTTCATGTACTCAAAATGAGATGACAATAAACATTAAATATCACTATTAATATTAATATACTACTGCAAAACATTTCATATCCAAATGATAAAACAATTTAACATCAACCTTTATATAAACACATTTATCAAATAATACACAGACAATAAGAAGTAATGTCACTATCAAGCTTTTCATGTTAATGTATTAGAACACTCTTCAATCTATAAAAAAGGTTTCACAAGTTTACAAACTTTGTTTTCTTCACTAGGCACAATGAAACCTTTCGATTGAACCATATAAATTTTCTTATTTAAATCTCCATTTAAGAAGGAAATTTCTAAACCCATTATATGTATATATACTTTATAATTATAGAAGCAATAACAACCAACATTTAATAGTTGTTATTTTAAAACATGTCAATAAGAGTCCATGAAACCAATCCCAACTTTTCTTTTTTTTTTTCAAAACCCTTTAACATCTAAATAGGAATAATTAATTTTCAACGTTAAAATCCATTTAAATAATAAAACTATTCAAAGTTTGAGATGAACATCAGTCATCACCTCATTATTCACAACCTCTTTTAGAAAATGAGCATCAATAGATAACACAAAATCATTATACAATTTAAGATAATCTCCAACAAGAAAATATGATAATCATCACCAAAACTCTTTTTTTTATTTAATTTTCTATCTCTTTTTTTTTTCAAAGCTCATTAGGTTCTTCACTAACAATAGAAAGAAAAATGAAACTAGTAAAACTCCAGTTAGCACCAACATATTCGAAACGGTATTTTTCCTACAAGTATATTTTCAAAGAAAACAACTTCTTGAGACTCAATTTTAATATTAGTAGAAAATTTAGAAGCTTCAAAATTAATCATCAAAAATTTATTAAGTGGTACTACTCAGGGAATATTCAACAAAATTATAATAACAATTTTGGGGTCTATTTTTCTTTTAACAACATCTTTATATATCTCACTAATTCAAATTACTTAATATAGGACTATCACAATCTAACTTATGAAACAATTTGTTGAGCACCAAATATATCATATATACACATTAAATAATTTTTGCTCATACATTTCATATTCATCATATCTATCAAGATCAAAGCAATTAAATCACTTCGTAGGTGGGCAAACATGGATTAGCATCCCATTCATTAAACAACATAAACTTTATAATTAATAGAATGAAGAGAAAATGAATTTATACCCCACATCATGTAATTTAAAATAATCATCAATTTCAATCGATGAATACTCATCAACCATATCATTGAGGAGAATATTATTTCCTTCTCAAGCAACTTCAACTCAAAAACTATTTCTCACTCAAGTAATTAAAAAGAACACTAGTAAGATTATTTCAATTTTTGAAAATCACTCACAGTAACTAAAATAATATTCCATCGCATGATTAACTTTTAGAAAATTCATATTGAGCACAAAATTATTAAGTCCTAAATTACAAAAATCATGCTTTTATAGTAGAAAGTATTTTAATTTAAAAATAAGTTTATTTAGTAGAAAGTATTTTAATTTTAAAAATAAGTCTATTAGAAAGTATTTTATGTGGGTGAGAAACCCAAATCACGATTTTATAGTAGAAAGTATTTTAATTTTAAAAATAAGTCTATTAGTCCAATACAGAATCATATACTCAATAAAAAAAACCCAAATAAAATATGAACTTTAATTTTAAATGAGCCCGATAAATAAAAAAATAAAAAATAATATATATATATATATATATATATATATATATATATATATATATATATATTATTTTTTATTTTTTTTAAACCAATAAAATAATGCAATGTGGAGATTTGAACTTGAGACCTCCATAAAAGCATCCAATTAAGGGCATTGTCACCAGAAGTTTTGTTTAGAACACTCGAATTGAAGACAAAAATAACGTAAAATTATAATAATATTTCCACTTTTTTTTTAAACCATAACTCATTCAATACATTAAGAAAAACACAATTTTCTTTACACACCCACCAAACAGTAAACCTAAAACACACATTAAAATACACATTCACACACAAAAAAACACACACATCTCACACACTGTATAAAAAAAATTAAAAAAATAAATAAAAAAAGAAGAGGGAGAGAAAGAGAAAGAGAAAGAGAAAGAGAAGAGAGGAGAACTTGAATTTCAAACCAAAACATCAAAATATGAAAGAACTAGGTAATTGATCAAAAATATGTCGTTGCTAACTCTAAACGAATACAAGAATGAGAAATTCATACATCCATCCATATCCAAGCGACAACCTCTACTAAATCACATAACAATCTACTGTTATTTTAATAGGCACAAGGGAGATTTCTTGTCAATAAACATGATACATCTATCATTGGCAAACTAAAATACTGAACACTCAATTCAAAATCCTCTCTTCTATCTCACTTTTTCTTGATCATACAAGTATTTTTTTTATAAAAATATTGCTATCATTTTTAATTTGTTTACTTTCTTTTTTATTTTTTAATAAGATTTCACCATTTATTAAATTGTGATTTTTTATATGTCCTATAGACCGTGGCAGATTCAAGAAATGAATTTTAGAAATACGAAATATAATTTTTAAAATGTTACTCGTTCCGTTTTGATTTTGTTTATATACTGGAACTATAAATATCGTAATATAAGAAAATTTATTTTTTAATTAAGTATATTAATTTTTAGGTGTAATGTAGTCTTTTTAATTAATAAAAAAAAGTGCAAAATCATGTTAGATGAGATTAGTATATTTTTAAATTAAGGTGTATTTTGAAGTGATTGGAAATAATATTTCCTTTTTTTAAGGTATATATATTATTGTGTAATTATTAAAATGAAAAGTGTGAAAATAATTATAAATGAAAAGAATATTAAATAATTAAATTAATACAATACGTCTCATGTATCTTTCTCACTAGAGAATTTCTGATCAATTTTGTAGCAAGAATCATTATCATGTTTATTGAAGTTGAGAGTAAACAAGATATGGTACAATCTTTCCGTTTCAGCTATGCCTTTTCTCCTGAATCTAAACCATGGGATCTATCACATGTTCTATTCAAATCAATTTACAGATTTCATTTGATTTTGGATAGACTAAAAGTGACAAAAAGAGTTGATTTCATTACAATGATCATAGTCCTCGAACCCATATAGCTTCACCACTTTTGCCCATACCAGGATGGGAATCCGAAACATTGGCCACGAACAGAGGATCCCTTTCATCAACCATCGACTCACTTCTTTTCCAGTTAGCTAGACTAGCCCGCTCCGAATATTGCAGTGCTTTCATTTCTAGAATCAAATCATCTACCGTCTTGTTCATCTCGGCTATGCTCATCTTCCCTGTATCTCCTGCTGAAACTCCAAACAAAGTGATCTTTGGAAGGAACCGAGATGATTGCACCTCTTGTCCTCTATGTTGCCTGCATGGGAAATAATTACTTCATCACAAAGGGATATTGGGATCTTTAAACTCGCAAACAGATCCTCCAGTATGGTATGAGCTAATTTACTTAATTAGTTTGAGCTAACTGATTCCACGAGAGGAACTGGCAGTTTCATACAACAATAGTTGCATTTCATACCATGTGGTGCATCGGAGGATTTGTTACACAAAAGATAAAAGATAAAATCAAACAAGAATAGCCATTGTAAAACCTTGAGTTCAACAGGCTCTGCTGATTCAGCGATCGTCTTTGTTTTTCACGAGCATTATCCTTCGATTCCATCTCTGAAATGGAGGGACTTTCATCTTCCCCTAATTTGAAGTTAGAAATTAAGTGAGCTCTCAAAATCGAATCTTCGGTCCTGCGGCAGGAGACAACATAATCAATGTACACTCAGAGAGTTTGTGCATATGCTGATAGAGTTAGAAGAGAAGAATACAATCTCCAAACACACAGAAATTTGCATTACAAATAACATCATGATAGATAGTGAATGGAAATTATCACTAGTGTCAAAGAGAATCCTGAAGAGAGAGAAATAAGTTTGGCCTCTCAACTTCAGTTGCAGTTCAAATCGCAGATCACACTATAATCACACCATACCACATTGAATGTACTTATTGAATGTAGGACAACAAAAACTGTATTCAGTTTCTGACCTAAATCAAGTTATGTTAGAAGAAGAGTGTAATTAACAATTCGAATGGAATATCAAGTATACTAATTAACAATTCGAATGGAATATCAAGTATACTACTTCCACTAAGGATGCCTTCAGCACAGAAAGACTAAGGTGAAAATTCAAACATACAGCAATTTCATTTAGGCAGTCGTAGTGATCACAATCTACGAATGAGTCTGTAGACTCAAGAACTGCGAAGTCAAATTAATAACACACTGAAAGAAATGTGCATTGTTTAAAAAATGGACAGCGTAACAACATCCCAAATCAATTCCACATGAAAGCGTGAAAAGGCTAATTGGTGGGTGGGTCAGCACCTTACTTTTAACGACGGTTTTGGATTAAGTTAGGGCTGTCTAACTTATGCACCTAACAATTTGATCCAACCAGCCAGATTCCAACAAGCTGCAGAAAGGGGTCATCCAGTGGTTGGCCCAAGGGGTTGCCACCCCAAATGTTGGTTGGCCCAAGGGGGGTTGCCATCTGGAGCATGCTTTGGTATGTAGATTACCAGTTTACCACCCAGCATGGGACGTCCATGGACGTATAGTTTGAAGGGGAATGGGTTTTTACGATATTCAACACGAAAGTATGTAATGTTAATATAAGTGAGGGTCAAGACATATAAGTTTGGGTCTACCGTTGACCAAAGTTAGGGCTCCCTAGCTTATATGCCCAAAACAAGCTCAAAGATCACCAGAAAATGCAACTTTCTCTGAAGAGAGACATGTCATCTAATAAATTCATTTCTCAAGGAGGGAATACTAGCTTTATCTCCTCACAAGATAAACTATAACATACATAAATTTCATTCCAATAGATGAAAAATCTTTGCGTTGTCTTTTTTTAACATGTAAAATTACTTGAGAAAAAAAAATTGAAATAGATTTATTTAGCTCCAAGTTTTCCTTCAAAAGGGAAAGAAGAATACAGCAGCCAGCAAGAAAAAACAGTAAAGTAAAAAAGGATACAAGGAAATACTTCCTCTCAAATGAGTCGATCATATACGGAAATTTGGGTTGAATTCCAATGGCTTTACGCAACCATCTATTCCCAAGAACAATTTTGTCAACAGCATGTAGAAGCTGAATCTCAGCAGCTTTGGATATGACACTCAAAGGAGTACTAGGATGACCCATCTCATCTAGAACTTCCTGAACCTATAAAAAAGCAGCAGAAAGGAACAACAATTAATATAATCATGCAGAGGAAATAAAATATCCATGGTCACTTGATCATGGCATCTACTTTACATCCTGAAGCTTTAAATTCTTGATTGGAGGAATTCTCTTTTACTTCAATAAGATACCAAAGAACTACCTGCTGAGAGTGCGACCAACAAATTTTAACTCTAAAGAAAAGCTTGCCCTTTGAACTATATTACACAGATATTTGAACTCCGAATGCTAAATGATCTCATTTCTCACAATTTAGCATTGCAATATCTTGCAGCAGATGAGCAACTCTAGGCAAATGGATTTATACCTCTCGAGGATCCATGCTTTCTCCCATCTCTTCGACAACTTCAGCTGTCATATTGTCACCAAATACATCTCGCCGGCGTAGAAAATTCCTTTTAAAAATTAATCTTCGGAAATGTACATCTGCTGATTCTTCAAGAATGTGATCTAGCGTGCTTTTGTCAAAATAGTAAGGAGTGTACCTGACAGAGATAATAGCCATGAGTTTCAGAACGTGAGAAACTCTCACTCACAAAGAAATGTAGAAGAAACAAATAGCTCCAACATTTCTAAGTATATTCAAAATCAATTAAATAACCAGATTTAACAAAAGTTTTAACTTATCTTAATGTAGTAGAATTAGGGAATATTTTAAATATTAATTGTGTTACGAACATCTGGTCTATATCAAATATTATGAACTTCGGGTGAAAGAGAAGAGTGAAGCACCGTAGAAGCAATTCTGCTCACTTAAGAGAGGTGAGCATGTGACCTCAAATGAATTTCACTTCACTTGATAAACTAGAAAATAATGTTGAAATGAAAGATAAACATAAAGGTTTCTAGCTCTCTATATCCTGTAAAGACATTTTGGTATTTACGAATAAGAGAACCACTAAGTACTAGAATCCAGAGAAATTCACCAGAGCATAAGAAACTGGTAGCAGTACTTTCCTACCAAAATAAGAGGCAGATAAAAAACTTTCAATAAGAGTACACCACTGACCACTTGATGCCATCCATAGTTGTTATAGCAATATCCATATTTCGCGCACTAAAAACCGGGACACCCTCCACTTTGTTTGTGCCATCAATGTGGGGCAAAGTCTTCAGAAGCTTGTTGGCATCTTTGACCTGAAAGCAGCAGTCGTGGGATAAAATTTCAGGTCACTATTTGTGAGAAAAGAATAATTGCGCGCAAGATTCTAAACAAGTTTCTAAGCAGAGCTCCACAGACGTGTATAAACCTGTCTTTCATTCGGAACAAACTGAAACAAGTCAGGCCTCTCCTGCATTGCATGAAAAGTGCACTCAGGGGCAGATGAGATAATTTATTGATAACATAAATCCATTATATGCTAAACTAAAATTGAAGCATGGATAACTACTCTCATTTTTCCATTCAAGTGAAACTTGCAGAAAACATATTCCATCATTGAAGGCAATGGGTTTGGATTTTAGAATTGATTTCTTTAACAGTTTGTCCTCATTGCATTGCACATGATCTAGATAACAATAGTGGCCTAAAGACTATAAAGAAAGAATATATAAGATGAAGAACAGGTTGTAATTGAGTGCATCAGGTAAAATAGATTGGACATAGAAACTAACTGCGGTAATACCTTTAAGTGCTCATATGCAATATCAAGACGGCATTCACCAACCACACCACCGGGTATCTTGAGCATTTTCACATAAGAAACTGAAACAAAGGGAGTTAGAAACTAATTAATGCCTGTACATCTAAAAGAAAGAAAGCAAGAAACTCAAAACAAATAAACACGCCATAACAATTGATGCAGAAAAAAGATAAGAAAATCATGACCCTACCAGCATCACCACTATCCATGAAGAAACGGAACACAGGACAATTCCCTTCACTCTTGGTGACTGCAGGGAACATCTTTTTCAGCCACTCAGGTATTCTGTCAATACAAGATAACATGAATATAACAGCAATTCACATAGGATATATATAAAACCAGTAAAATCACACTCAATACCTTTCAGATAGAAAAGGGATATCAAAATGAGTTGAGACCGCCATTAAACCGGTGCTGGAACGGTCACACATGCTAAAAACTGGGCCCACAAAAGCCGGTCCCCCGCCTTTACCGGTCGGAAGTCGAACCGCGAATGGGATACGGCGAACTTTTTCTGAAGATGAGGGAGTTCTGGAGTCAGGGCGAGGTGAATCGGACGAGGAAGTGAGTGAGAGCAGAGTGAGGTGGGATATCGAGGAATGTGAGGCTTGAGGAGTGAGGAAAGATGATACGTCGGTGGAAGCTAGGCGGAGGAAGTGCGACAGATGCGGTGGCGGGCGGTGGTGGCGGTCGAGATTATCAGCCATCAGGTGAGGACTAAATTGGAAATTCGAGTAAAATTCATTCTGCGTGGATTTATATACACACACAGTTAGTAACTCCACTGTTAGTTGAAACTGATTTTGGTTGTAACTGTAAACGCTCCACTTCTCTATTGAGGATCCAAATCCATATGGAAATTGCGGGAGTCTTGAACGTCTCGCGATTGACCATGGACACATTTTAAATTAAAGGGTTAATCTCTTGTAAAGTGAGTTCACGTAGTAAACTCTTATAAATTTACAAAAGTGTGTGTGTAAATTAAATTATAGTAAAAGAATTAGAAAAAAAAAAACTCTTGTTTGGTTTAATTAAAGCAAAGACAAAGTGTTTGTGTAAATTAAATTATAAAAGAATTAGGAAAAAAAGGTTTTGTTTAGTTTAATTAAAGCAAAGATTGGGTGTAATTCATGATAATGGGAGTATTGAATTATCTTTGAACCATTTATATTTAAATTAAAAAATAAAACATTTTTAAAGAATAATTAATTTAATATACTAACAAAATAACATAATTTATACTTCATCCGTTCCACTCAAAAGATTGTTTTTGCTTCTTGCACGTAAATTAATGAGCATTACTCCCTTCGTCTCGAAGATATTGACGCATTTTTTTTGGACACGGAGATTAAAAAGTATAATAATTTAATGTAAAGTGAAGTGAGAGAAATAATATTTAATGTGTAGTGGATAGTTGTATTAGTGGTAAGTGTGATGTGTGTGTGGGCCCATGTAAATAAATAAATTGTTTTTGTGTGGGCCCCATGTTATTAAAAATGAAATATGTCAATTTCTGTGGGACAACCCAAAAAGAAAAGTGTGTCAATATCTTTGGAACGGATGGAGTATTATTTAATGTGTATTGGGTAGTTGTATTAGTGAGAGTGTGTGTCCTATGTGTGTAAAAAAAAAGACTCTTTGGACGGGACACCCAAAATAAAAAAAAAAACTTTTTGAGTGGGACAGAGGAAGTATACTATTTATAAATGTGTTGGGTATATAAGACTCTTTTTGTTGGCCATAGGGATGTAACCAAATCAAGCTATTTGTGAGCTATTCGAGTCTCGGTTCAATAAAATATTAAATCGAATTTATTTGTTAAGTTAAATGAGCCGAGCCCGAATATCAAGCTAGAATAACTTAGCCGGACTCAAGTCCGCAAGTATTTGGTTAGAAAGTTCGCGAATCTGTTCGTTAACGAGCTCGCGAGGAACATGTTGGTTAAGAGGCTAGCATCCATGTTAAAACCTTATATAAACGAGCCTTAACAAACCTAAACTCGAGCTCTAATGAACTAAAGTCCGAGCTCAAATTCGATCTTAAGCATGATTTTTAGTATGAAACTTTATCAAGTCGAACTCGAACTGCTCGCGAACTTATCATTTTTCAAACGAGCCGAGCTCGAGCCTATATACATCATTTTTCGAATTGAGCTCGAGCCGAACCGAGCAAATTATAAACGAGTCGAACTCGAGCATGATGATATTCAACTTGGTTCGGTTCGATTACATTCCTAGTAGACCCGACCGCTATCAATCTCAGTTTTCGTTCTATCTCTTCATCATCATCTCTCCCCTCGTCTCTCAGTATTCAACACATTCTCTCTTTAGTGTGGTTTCCCTCTTCAAAAATTAGTTATTACAATTTATATGCAAATTTATTACTCCATCCGTCCCTCCAAACATCACCGGTTGCTTTTTGTGCGTAGATTAATGAGTAGTATTATTTTATGTGTAGGGGTAGTTGTATTAGTAGTGAGTGGTGAGCCACATGAGATACCTTTTTACTAAAAGTGGGAAATGATGACATTTGAATGTAACACCCAATATAGTAAAATGGTGACCTTTCGGTGGGATGGGGGGAGTAGTTTAATGGAGTAAAATATTGTACATGCACTTGTTCAATAAAACTTATACATTTAAGTATAAATACGAGTTAAAATCAATACTTTCTTCAATATAATTTTTCATTACGAGAATAATGAAATCATTCATCAATTACAGCTAATTACTCTTAGAACATTTATTTATTAATAAAATATTGTACATTTGTTTAATAAAATTTATACACTTTATGTTTTAAAAAGTATACATAAACATAAATATAGATTTATCAATAATACATTTAAAATAAAAAGTAATATATTTATTTAATATAAATAATATACTAATAAATTAAAATAATACAATATGTAAAATTCGAAAATTTCTCATACTCTATTATTAAAACTATGTAATCATTCATCAATTTTCTCCGTTTTTTAGAAATATATATATATATATATATATATATATATATATATATATATATATATATATATATATATATATATATATATATATATATATCACTTTACATCTTCAATCTTCATATGTTTATTGAAATACTCTTGAATTCAAATTTTTGTACTGAAACATTCATATTTATAATGTTGAAAACTTGAAATAAAGAACAATACAAGTATCAATATAAAAATGTATAAAGAATACACCATAACTCTAAAATGTAGACAATCAGTTGAAGTTTATATACTTTATGTAAACAAGCAAAATCAAAATGCATTAGGTCATTGGTAGGCAGTGATGGATTTTTTTGTAAGACATATAATTATAAAAATATTATTTAATATTCAAAATAGTATATTATATAAATCAAAACTCATACTCTTTCCTCCCATAACAAATTTCATACTTTCATTTCATCCATCCTACCATATACTTAATCACCCAAAAAATAAACATATGAAAAATGGGATTTTAAAATGAACTAATAGGTCTATCATAATCAAAGATTATGTTTAATCATAATAGAAAGATTATGGTAAACCTAAGTGAAGAACACTAACAAAAGAAAAATTCATGAAAATATATTTTCACAAATGTGGTGGGTTATACGGGGCAGACCATTTGTGGATTAGACTATTGGTGTGGTGGGGTGTGGTGTGGTGTGGTGTGGCGGGGTGGGGCGGGGCAAGACACCTAGACTTATGGGCCGGACCCATTTTGACAGGCCTGAAGGATGGTGTAGAATGGAAGGAGTATTATCTTCGTTCGAGATCACCGTTCATTTTTACTGTTCTATACTCCCTCCGTCTCAAGTTAAGAGTCCCATTTGTTTTTGGGCATGTGGATTAAAGAGTATTATTATTTAATGTGTAGTGGGTAGTTGTATTAGTGGGTTTGGGGCTCCATGTTTTAATTGTATTAGTGGGTGTGAGTGGGTCACATGTGTCCAAAAAAAATGAGACTCTTTGGGTGAGACGACCAAAATGGTAAAATGTCCCTCTTAACCTGGGACGGAGGGAGTATTGTTTAAGAAAAATAATCTATTTACTAATTTTATTAACTTTTTTGGTTATAAAATATTTTTGTGGAACACTTGAATGAATCTGCTCTCACATGAGTGTTTTTCTTCGTCTTAAATAATTATTACTTTGGATTAAAAATATTATCATTTTTTTTATTTGTAATACGGATTGTTTATGAAATAATTTATTGTTCCACTATAATTTTTCATTAATCTAAATATCATTTTTAATTAGCATGCATATAATCACTTCTTATTCGTCTTTCGAAAATTTTTCATCTCACACAAATGTTTGCCAATATGATATGTGTAAAAAATTAGATGATATATAGATGAATGTTTACTCCATCCGTTCCACGTTAAGAGTAGTTTTTGCTTTTTGGCACATGAATTAAAGAGTATTACTTATTTAATAGGTAGTGGATAGTTGTATTAGTAGGAGTGTGGATCCCATATTTTAATTGTATTAGTGGGTGTGTGTGGGTCTCATGTGTGCAAAAAAGGAAAGTGAACTCTTTGGGTGAGACGTCCAACATGGTAAAAAGAGACCCTTTGAGTGGGACGGAATGAGTATACTTTTGAAATGTTAGTTTATTTTCGAAAAATACTTGTGTGTGATCGTCTTACAAAAAAACTTCGTTTGAGACGGATAAAAGGTGATAACATTTTAATAAAAAATCATGCTCAATAAGTCAGTGAGTGTACTAATATAACAAGTTACAAAATAAATAAAACGTTAACATTTTTAATGAAAAATTATAATTTACTACTATTTAATAAATAATTTTAATTATTTGAAAAGATGTAAAAGCGGCTTCACGTGAAAATATCAAACGTAAATATTCCCTATCTTTTACAAGAGGTTGAACCATATTATGGTAAAACCAAATGAAAGAAAAAACGAAATGGAGGATTAATTTTCCATTCTATGCAAATTATCTAATTTTTTAATTCCAAAATGAATTATCTATTTTCCAGAAAACAACTGGCGGGAAATTAAAAAAAAACATCTCCCATTTCCCGCCGCCCAGACAGAGTGAGAACTTGGCGGGAAACAAACATACAATATTTTAATGAGAATGACTTGGTTAAAACTAATGAACTTAATGATATATTGATTTAATTATAAAAAATTAATACTCGATTAGTTTGGGGTATTTTCAAATTTTAAGTATAGGAATGCGCAAAAATCAACAAAGTTTATCTACTTAGTCAGGGTATTTTTGTTAATCAAGTAGAACAAATGTAAACAAAGTTGAAAGAATAATGTGTAAAAGGATAAAACTTGCATGTCCAAGATACCATATCCCTAAATCCCTCTTTTTTTTTTTAAGTTTTGAAATACTCTTTAATATAAAAATATGTATCTTTTATTTCTTAAAAAAAATTAATTATTTTAATTAAACATTTATGCTATTCAAAATTCAACAGATCTTTTGAATAAAAAAATTATACACTTATTAAGTAAAGTGTATACTCTTTTAGAACAAAAATGTTGTACCCCTTACACACTTTGTGTCCCGGGTGGACAAGGTTATAAGGTACAATATTTTGTTCTAAAATGTATACACTTTTAATTATTAAGAGTGTAATTTTTTTTATTAAAAAGATCGGTTAAAATATGAATAAATATTTGATTAAAAAATCTTTTTTTATGAAATAAAGAGTATACGTTCTTATACTAAATGGTATTTCCTTTAATACTAAATGGTATAACTTTTGAAAAATGCAGAATTTAGGATACCATGTCCCGGGGATACGCAAGTTTTAGCCTTGTACTAGGGCCCCGGATATTGGGCCCTTACCTATCAGAAATGGCAATTGGGTCGTTAACCTTAAAACCCATTAAAGACGTGGGCCTGGGCCAAAGGCCTCCCGATTACAAGAACTGCGGGGCTCGTCAGTCTCAATCGCCCATTTAGAACGTGACGATTCGGCCATCCCCTTCATGTTGGCCACTTGCTAGCTGTACAGATATCCCCTAAGATATTTGTATAGGGGATATCCTAAGACGGATCCTAAAAGGGATCACGTGAGGCTAATACATTTAATATCTGCACTGTACATGTAAATTATGAAGTGACCTAACAATCTATCCAGATACGGATGACGACAGGTTAGACAATATAAATATGGGAACAACTCATGACAATAAACATCAATCATTCACCCCATAAAAAAAGGCATATAACTGCCTAGGGGGCAATCCTCTCTCTTCTATATGTTATGTTAGCTTAGCACAGATAATCCCCTAATTATCCTTAAACAGCCATATTAACTCGCCACTAGTAAGGGATCAAATCTAACAAGCTAAATTTGGCGCTAGAAGGAGGGCCGGGCCGCCTACCGACTGACACCCTCAATACACCCAGCCCCCGCCGCTAACGCTCCGGCAGGACTCCACCGAAACCCAAAAAATTTTATTGGGACAAATTGTGCCTAAAATGACGGACGGACGGGAGGAAGCCACCCCTAGTAAGGCAGACGCGGCTACCAGTCGGCATCGGCAGGAAGATCCGAACCCCCCTCGAACTGTAGAAAAAGAGATCCCGCCACGAGATGTAGATCCGGAAGAAGATGACCCGCAAACCAATTTTCGTCAGAAGTATTTCGACCTTCTTAAACAAATGAAGGGAAAGTGAGCAACAGGGCCAATGACCGCCAGTCGAAGGTTGAGTTTTAGTCTTGAGGCGAATTCGGCGGAACAAACGAATGAGCGGCAACGTGAATGAACTCCGCCTAGGAGATCGGTGCACGACCGAGTAGGACCAAAGAACATGCAAAAGGAACAAGGAAAGGCTCAGAATGTAGTAGATGAAGGACGTGAACGGAGAAAGGCGGTATCTCATGCTAACTCGGTCACTAGTAGGTCCCCCACATACACTACCGGGTGCATAAGCACAATAGACCGACTAGGACTAGATCCGATCAAATCTCGACGTGAGCAGATAGGAGAAAACGCGAGCGATGATCCCGTAACCCGACTCAAACGACAGCACGACTCAGAAATATACGCTTTGAGGAGACGACTCGACGAGATGGAGAGAAGGAACGAGGCTGGACTCCATAGCATTCCCGACCCAGAGTCGGGGAGAACCTCATTCACCTATCGGGTCAATACGGCTGCCACCATGAAAAAGATACAAATTCCGCAGATCCCCCAATACGCCGGCGATTCTAGTCCGATCTCGTATCTTAATAAATATATTGGTTGGATGTTGGCACAAGGAGTTCAGAGGAGGACCGATGTAAGATGTTCACCTTTACGTTGGGGGATAAGACACACTCGTGGTTCGAATTCCTTCCCGTTAACTTCATCGACTCATGGACACAACTCGCTATAGCCTTCTCGTCCCATTTTGCATATTAAATGGGGCAGGGAAAGGAGCCGAAACAGAAGTTGGCTTGCCTGCGACAGGGACCGAAGGAGTCCCTGAAGGATTTCATGAAAAAATTCAATTAACAGCACGCCAACACGGAAGAAGTATCGGATGAAACATCAACCATCTTGGCAACCGCCGCCTTTCTCCCAGGGTCGCCCATGTGGACTAGCTGTCAGCAAAAGCTACTGAGCAGTTATGCAGCCTTCATGGCCTCGGCTCAAGCATTCATCCATAGCTAAGAAATTCTCGAAGAATATAAGAAGTCTAAAGGCGACCTCAAAGAAGGCGACAAGAAAAAGAAAAAAGGAGAAAAAGACTATAGGGCTCCGTCTTCCTTCAAACCATTCCCGGATGACGACCAAATTCAGAAAATGACCGAGGTACTCGAGCTCACTCCCAAAGAGATATTTAGCAAGATACAAGACACCAACTTGTTGAGTCCCCCGCCTAAAATACGAGCGGATCCAGCCAAGCTCAATAAGAAGAAATTCTATAAGTATCACAAATCTATCGGCCATGACACTAACAAGTGTAGTGACCTGTTGACCGAACTACTAAAACTGTTCGAAGATGAGAAGCTAGACCGGTTGGTGTCTGGCCTGAAGCGGAGGGGAGAGCAACCTGTCATGATGGACAAAAGCTACGTGGGAACGTCACAGGCCCTAACACCCAATCGCGAAGGAAATGGAAAGCCAAGCTGCGAGAGCTCGACAGTACCAACATGCATTCACAACAAGTCCCCGACAGCCTCTACACGAGGCCGACGTATTCTTCTCTGAAGAAGATCTCGTCGAGGTACGAGCCCCCACAATGACCCGCTAGTAATTTCAGCCACAACTTCAGGTGTAAAGGTGCACCGATGCCTGGGCAATGGTTGGATTTATTTCATTTCTTACGTGTCATTCACTTAACGTGTGACACAGTTAATGATGCACGATAATGGCGCAGCAGAACCGACATGCCAAAATTGCAATGCGTAAACATTTCTTGGGACAGAAGGAGTATCTAATATTATTTAAAGTTTAAACATTTATTATATATTATTATCCTTTAATCTTTATGTCATATTTTTATTTTTTTAAATAATTTTGTATTTTGAGAGTTTTTAAAAATTTAATTATAATTTCTAATTTTATTATAATATAACATTATTTTTCGTTAGTTAATTTATTTATGATTTTATATATAATTTAGATATTTTATCATTTTTATTTTATTGAGGTGATATTTAAATCTAATATAATTGGTTGAAAATTGTCACATGTCAGCCACGTGAATACCAAAATGTGTATGAATTACTATTTGATTAAAGGCAAATTATATGTTATACTTGATTTTCAAAAATTTATACACTTATGAATAAAAAGTATACATTAATGAAAAAAATGTATACATTTTGTTAGCGAATTTCTATTAGTTTTTTAATGAAAAAACGAATGTAAAAAAAATACTATACAATTATTAAAAACATATATACACTATTAAATAAAAATTTGTACATATATGAATGCACGTGTATACTCGAGTGCATAAAATATCAACTTTTGATTGAAAAGATTAATTATTTTGAGACTAAGATTTGATTCTGAGACAAAACCAACTGTAATGACAAAATTTTATTTAACAAGCAATAAACAAAAAAAGATATATTACAATGATAATTAAAGATTGATCAAACTTGAGAAATATGAAAAACTATTTATCCTTTGATTTCTCTCTTGAGTTGACTTATTTGACCTTTAACTTTTTGAGTCGGATCTTCGGATGAAGTTTGTTTGAGCTCGGACTAGAGGCTTTGTAACGTTTATCTGCAGATGTTGAGCCTTTTTTAAGATCGAATGTTGACTTGAGATCTACTTGTGAAGAAGATCGTCGAATTTGGTTGAACGTTGTTGATTTCACGAAAATACTGGAAGAAACGTCGATTCTGAAGGATTCGACACATTGATTCAGATCGGACGTCGTTTCTGGATTGGTCCTTGATGAGTGATATTTTCACCTAAATTTTAGTGTTTTTTTATATATTTTTTTCGTATTATTTTATCCGTATTTATGTGTATTTTGGTTGTGTTTTGTGTTTTATGAAAATGTATGATAATGAGTTTAAACATATGATTTTCAGATAAAAAGAGATTCTAGACGCGAAAAGGAAGACGTAGAAAAAAGCGGATCTCAATTCAGAGTTGAAACGAGAGAGAACGAGCCAAAACAAAAGAAGAAAAATAGGGGTTGCACCAACACGGCTGGCCGTGTTCCGAACACGACCCTGTAAGGGGTGGCCGTGTTCGGGCACCCAAAACACCTACACGACCACCCTATGGTCGTGTTGCAGCACACGAGTCGTGTTGCACAATATGGGCCTATAAGCCTTGGCTGTGCTCCGTCATCCGAAACGCCAAAACGACCACCCTATGGTCGTGTTGCAGCACACGACCCGTGTTGCTGAAATATCTGTAAAAAAATTAGAATCCTTTTAGAAGCTTCCTAAGGGGTATAAATACTCAATACTTCAATATTTGAGGGGAGATCCGAAAATCAGAGCCTGCACACACACATCACACACCATTTCCTCCATTTTACACCATCATCTGCATCATTCTTCATCCATTCCATCTACCATCATCCAACCATCAAAATCATCATCCATTTAAGGAAAAGAAGCAAGGAAGAGAGGGGAATTGCAAAGGAAAGAAGAAGATCATCATTTGAGCCATCCAAGGGAGTTTTCATCCAACTCTTGTATTGAAACCTTATTGTTTATCATGTTTTGTAAGGATTTTAATGTCTATGTTAATTTCCTTTTGATTATGGTAGGCTAATCTCCCTTGTGAGATTAACAACATGAGAGTTGTTGGATAATTTTGGGATTTATGTATTAAAATTCATATGTTGATTGGGTTAATTGATTTCCTATCATTGATATTTTAGATCTTGAAGTTTATGATGATTTGTGTGGTTTGTTGTTTTAAACATGTGATTAGATTGAGAAGTCAATTGCATATTTAGAATAATTAATTGAATCATTTTATCGTACACCTCATGTGCATTATAGATCTTGAAGAGATAGAGATATCATTTAGGATTTAGAACCCTTTGATAAGACATTCGATTGGTTTGATCGAGAGGTTGATTAATCGTGTGAAGGGACTCTCATTTCAAGCTTAGTACCTAGTTGGAATTATTTGTGTGAGAACCAACCTATTGAGCCATTTGAGATTCATATCTTATCCATCTCGAGAGGGAACTTATGTGAACTTAGTGTTGGCCCTTAGTCTTATACTCATGATCATATGAATTTGATGCATTTATCCTAGAATTTTCACTTCTTAATTGTTGTTAATCTCACTTTACTTAACTTGGAAAACCACCCTTCATCTATCTATCTTGTTTGTTGATCATTACTTGCTTGCTTGCTTTGATTGGTTTTATTTGTTTGTTTGATCAACCTATCCATTGATGATTCGTCTCTATAAAATTACAAGAAACGTGAGATCGCTTAAGCATTAGTACTACCTCTCTGTAGTTCGATAAATTCTTGAATTGGTCAACCCGACTACAAGTTATGGCCAATCAGTCCTCGTTGAAGAACTTACATCATTTCATGATGATTGATCTTCGTTGAAGAACTTGAAAAATGGTTCAAACAGTTTAAGATCGGCCGTTGTCTTTGGATTGATCCTCGTTAAAGAACTGACGTTTCTGGATTTATCCTCGTTGAAGAACTTGAAAAAGTCATTTCTAGATTGATCTTCATTGAATAACTGTTCGAATAGCTCTAAAGTGTCGTAGAAGAACTTGAACTCTGGAGTCCCTGGTCTCTTCAGAACTTGAAGAAGAACGGTTCAAACAATTTTGAAGTTTTCGATCTTCGTAGAGAACGCTAACGATTGACCATGCAAGATTTTCTGAATTTGATTTGTGGCTTGTTTTCATTTGAAAATTTGGCCTATTTTATTTAATTAGATCTGCTAACCTTAATTTGACTCTTTTTTTATTTTTAAAATTTTTTTTAACATGTATCAGGTTCACTTGATTTGATATGAACTTTGACTTGAGTCGGATCCAATCCACTTGGATAAGGACTTATTTGACTTGAATTTAGATTCAAATAATTATATTAATTATTAACTAATTATTCATTTATTTTGAAAAAATTAATTTATTAATAAATAAACATTTAACCAATATTAAATATATTTCTCATTTGCATTTTGTTTATTAGACAATAAAATTAAGGGTTAATTGCAAAAAAAAAAACCACGAATTTTACTCCTATTATAAATTAATCCTCACTTTTAAGAAATTGCAAAAAAAAAATCACCTTAAAGTATTGTTGCAAAAAAAACCTAATTTTTTACTAAAAGTAGGGTTTTTTTTTTTTTTTTACAACAATACTTAAGCTTGTGATTTTTTTTACAATTTCTCAAAAGTGAGGATTAATTTGTAATAGGAGTAAAGTTCGTGATTTTTTTTGCAATTAACCCTAAAATTAAACTGATTACACTAGTATTCATCCATTACACACGACATACACGTGGAAATAGTCGAATACATCATCAGCCACAGAGAAACAATTCGCTGGAAAACTCTAATTTGAGACAAAATTGATAACGTTCGCTATTAGTACTCCTTCTCTCTTCCAACGTTTACATTTATTTTTTGCACGAAAAATAATAGTATTATAGTAAATTAAGTGAATTATAGTTGTAATTTTTCATTTCTACGCCCTGAATTGATGGTTAATATTGTAATTCTTTTTATTAGTCTCACCAAGCATTTCTCACAAGCCCTTTAAACACGCATTATTTATTATTGATTTATTATTATTAAAAAAATATCAAATTACTTAAAAAAGTAAATAAAAAATTGATTTTTATTAATATTAATACAAATAATAAATGTGAATTTGTAATCGATACAAATAAGGGGTTGTTTGGTGCGAATTTCTCAATCGGAATGACAATGGATATTACTAATGAGTCAATAACAATGAGAATAAAGGGTGATGAGTAATTATTGAATCAATAGAAGTAATTGAGGAATTTTAATTCTCACTGCACAAACCAAATATCAACAATGTAAAGGTAAAAATTTTATGTGGCACACCGTGTCCCCATGTGAACACAAGAATTTTAGTATTAAAACTCTTGTGTTCACATAGGGACACGGTGTGTTTCAGGGGACACAAGAGTCTCACTCCAATGTAAATTAATATATACTCCCTCCGTCCCGTTTCAATGTTTACGTTTCTATTTTGCGCGTCTCATTTCAATGTTTACACTTTCCTTTTTGAAATATGGGACCCACCTAAAATAATTAATGTATCATCCAATATTAATACACCTACCCACTTTACATTAAATATTATATTTTTCCACTCATTATCTATTAAAATATTATACTTCTTAATCAACGTGCACTCTCGACCCCCAGAAAGCACGCCTCGGTAGTTATCCATCGTAGTTGCTTTGGGTTCTATAGGTTGGCATGGCACGCTCAAACGAGTGATTGAAGAGAATCTTAGCAAGCTGCTTCGAAACATTGAAATGAGACGAGGGAGTATAGTATATCTATTCCATTACCCCCCTACCACTACCCAAATAAAGATGAGTATATTTTGAACGCGTTGGATTGAGGAGTATTTTCACATGTCGCTATGGTTCGAGTTTCAAATCTTTAATTTTTATTATCCAAATGCTGTACAATGTAATCCCAAAAGAAAATAACCTAAAAATTGATGTTTTTAAATATTTGAAATAAATTATAATAAAAAATATATTGATCCAAAAGAAGGAAAATGAAATGCGGTCCAGCTGGCTAGGAAAAAGAGCGGACTCCAAACAGAAATTCAAATGCGTCTAATAATTTTTATACGAGCCATGCATGACCCGGTCAACCGGTGAATAATTGCAAAAAACAGTAACACTTTCGTACGAGTGGGTCTTCCCTCTCACTGCAGTTTGGCAGTAGCCGGTCGTTTCCTAATTATCCATTATAGTGGCAGTTAGTTATTAGTAATGCATTTTAATTGATGCTCTCTCTCTCTCCTCTCTCGCACATCGCATCACGCTCTCTTTCCCTCTCTAGAATCCAATTCAACTCTCACACTTCCATTCCACAGCAAATATCTCCCAGATCCCTGCCATTTTTTAATTCTGGTTCATTCTCTCCTGTTGATTGTCTTCTGCTCGAGATATTGTTCTGCCTATTGCATTTTCTGAAGAGGTATGATTCTCTAGTGCTCGCACTGTGATTCTTACTGCATTCTGCTTGAGAATTTTGGTTTTTATCTTTGTCTACTGTGTGTGTTTTTCTTTTAACGGCAATCTGAAATCCAGGAAATGATTATGGTATACGTGATTTAAGAAAAAAGATGCTGAGTTAATTTGAGCATATGTGACCTAGGTAACAACCAAATCCTATGTACGTTTGCGATTTGGTATGTGTGAGGAAGTATTTTCTGTATTTCATGATGCTGAAGCTGCTATTCTGGTGCTGGACTGCTCTGATTAATGGGTGGTTCAGTTAATTGGATCGAATTGGACCTGTGAATTACATAAAATTTGTTGCATTATATTTATAACTACGAATTCTCCATGTTTTTCTGACTTATTAATCAATTGCCAAAATGTATTTTTGTTTTTAATTTTTTAATGTTTCTCCTGATGACTTATGTCCTTTTCTGTACATATTGAACTATTTTCCTCCTGAATATTTGTTTCTGATCTTAAAATTTTTTGGGTGCAGTTAAGATCTACGCAGTTTCCAAAAGGGCTGCTCTTCCTCCAGGACGCAATGAAGATTAGTTGATTCTGGAAATTCAACTTCGAAAACACTCTATCAAAGGTTTTCCCACTATCACCATCTAGGTTTTGTGATCAGCATAAGGCATAAAGTTAATTTTGTATCTGTGTGGACATTATTGGCGTAATGTGAATATGGGCTTTTATCTTGATTTCAGTTTAAGCCCTCGCATATATGTAGAGGCTAGAGCAGCATTACTTCTCAAGGAATTAATGACTGTGTTGTTTCTTTGATGTTAGTTACATCTGCTAAAAGGGGATGCTGGAGGCAGAATCTTGCCCTTCGCGGGTCCTATCGCCGTTCCGTGAGGAAAGTGGTGATGAAGAGCTGTCGGTTCTTCCGAGGCATACCAAGGTTATTGTGACTGGAAATAACAGAACGAAGAGTGTATTGGTGGGGCTGCAGGGCATTGTTAAGAAGGCAGTTGGGCTTGGTGGTTGGCATTGGCTGGTATAATTTCACATCACACAGTAATATGGTCCCATTTCAGTTTATCTCATCCTATTATTTCTTCCACAATGTAGTATCAGTTTGGAACTTGGCATTAGTAATCCTCTTTTGGGTTAATAAAATGAAAGGAGAGTAGTTTCGTATGAAGTAGTGGTGAATATAAACAATATTGGGGTCATGACATTGATAGATTTTGGGAATGCTTGATGTCACTTCTATTTTTTTTTTTTCTAAATCTTCTTGTTCTTCTTTCTCAGATAAAGGAGAGTTATTCTTCTTGTCCTTACACAAGGAGAACATACTGCATAATGATCATTGCATGCTTAGTTTATATTGAAAGACATTTTTTTTCTTCTTTTATTTTCCTTTGGGTCATGCTTATTATGTCGTTTGAATTTAAAGAAACAGGGCTGCTAAAACTATTTGTTTAATGCAGTGTACATTAATCCCTTGTAAATTATTATTCCTGGAGTTTTCTTTTCCTATGTAGAGATTACTTGAATTTTCTGGCTGAGATTCTTTTGTTGTACAAAGAACTTAAAAATTACTTTAGAAATATTAAGATCTTTTTATGTATAAAAATAATTGAATTCAAGGAAAATGGATGATTGCGTTATATCCACCCAGCTTCTTTTGTGAATTTTAACTTCTAGGAAACTTTTTGCTGTTTATGCAGTTATGCTTCATTATTTCATTGCTCATTTGCTTGTTGCATCTTTTTTAGCTCTTTCTTCCCCCCATGAAGATTCTTTTGCTAAACTCTTACAAGAAAAATATAAACCAGGTCTTGAAGAATGGGGTTGAGGTCAAGCTCCAAAGAAATGCTTTGAGTGTGTTAGAACCACCTACAGGAAACGAAGAAGATGATGATTATGATTTTGATGATTCAAGCAGTGGCTCTGATGTGGCTGAAAAGGACAATCAACGCATCCGTAAGCTACTGGAATATACTCTTAACACAGTTTTGTTTTACTGTTCCATTTTGACTGATAGCCTCTCTTAAAATCTCTACAACTCTCTTTTGATCAGCTTCTGGCTTTCAGTTCAGCAAGATCAGCAAACCTAGAGTTCGGTACAGTAGGCCATGGTCTCCATCTGCATCAATAAAGTCACTTAATCGCAGTAGTTGCAGAGAAGTTCAATCCAAATGTCACGCAACTCAATTGGTAAGCACAAAGGAAATGACTTAAATGGAATAGATGATGGAAACAAATGTGGATGCAACAAAATTTATTGGCCATACCGCATTATGGCCTTAGTTAACTTATCTGTCAATTAAGAATTGTATATGATCTTGGATTCAATTATCAATCAAATAAAAAATTGCTGATGTAAAATATACTCCCTTACATATTGATGTCAAATGGGCCTCCAATATTCTTTTTCTTGATTAAATCTTATACAAAAGATGCCATCATTCCACTGGTCCTATATATGCTAATGATGAAACATTAAAACATGAAGGATTTACTGCAGTAGAAATCTTTTGACTATGTTTCATTTGATGTTCTTACATTATTATTGATATTCCTTTTGGGTTACTTATATATTCTTGTCCAAGCATCCATCTTATATGCATCTGCTATTCGGTTTTGTCAGAGAGTTAATCTAGCAAAGCTTGGAACTGGATCATTGTGGAGATATCAGCGAAGCTTCCATCTTGTGGGTTCCATGTTTTCATTTGTTACTTGTCAAACTATGATGCATCATGCAGCTTGCTCATTTTTCTATATTCTACTCCAATTTGCAGGCAAATATTAGCCCTAACCCTACAAAGGAACAGCTGGTTAATGCTATCCAGCAGCACTTCTCCTCACAGGTCTAAGCTCTTGCCTTTACATTCATATTTTCCTCCTCCCATCTCTCTCTCTCAATTCAATAGACATTATATATTTATAAGAAACGTAACATTAAAATTTCAAAGAGAAGGAAGAATAATACCTGCGGTTTTGTGATGCAACAGTATGTGGATGAGGTTCAAGTGATTGTGGAATTCATCCGTGCGGCAAAGAGACTACAATCAGTTGGCACAAATTGATTGAAAGTTGGAACATTTCTTGATTACCTGTTATATATATATATATATCTATGTATCTATAGGTGCTGCTTATTCAGTTAAGACAGCTTGCTAACTGTAGTTAAGTGCTAATTTGGAGACCGGGTGAAAGTGTGTGCATGTGAGTTTAACTTATTCCTAGTCTCGAAACCCTAACCTTGTACTACGGCCACTTATTCTCATTAACATCATTATGCTCCTTAATTTTCTCATGTTTTTTTGCCATCACTATCACTATGTTTGGATTAAATTAATCCACATGCCTTGTTACATTCCTAATTAAATTGCTTTAAATGGGGAACCAAATTATTCCTGCTCTCTCTCTCTCTCTCTTAATGTCATGGATTAGAAATTGTAGACTTTTGTGGGGGCAGGGGTGTGATTAAGTGGTGATATTTTGGTGGGATGGGGACAGGTTGTTAAATGCCAACCAACTGATATGTGTGTATGTGTGTGTATATATATGTTTGTGTGTGTGTAAGAGTGTGTGTGTGGGTGTGTGGTTTTTTAATTGGTGGTGCCTAGCCTGGTTGCCATTGTCTGAAAGAAAATCATACGGTGGGGATCCAATTAAACTGATGTAGTAGGCGGGGCCCTTTCCTTTAACGTAGATTTAGAACTACCACCCCAATTTGGGCCCCCCTTCAATGATTTATTTATTCTGCATGTTTTGAAATTGAAATTTCTACTTTACAGCTTTTGGTTTGGTTAGATTTCTAAATCTCTTTTGGACCCATCTGTTATGTGGGATCTTTCTTTATATGCATATACATACTATGAAATAAGAAATTATTTGCTGCTTTTATGAGTCCATGACTTATATTTCAATCATGCCTTTTGAACCAATCTTGTAAGATGAGAGATGTGTTAATTTGGGTCGTCTGCAGTGGTTTGAAGTTTGGAGTATTATTGTTCTAAGAAATTCCTATTGGTAGGAAAATAATTTTAGATCGCTTTTTGGGCGAAGCTAATTTCTATTACTTCTGTTTTATATATGTGAAAATGAAACGTAACATCAAAGGGGTTCAATTAGGAAGTGATTTTGAGAATAAAATTTTATTTATTTTTTAAATTTTCATGTGATATTAATTTTAAAAAGAAATTGTATATTAAAAAAGCCAAGTGAAATAAATTGTAAAAAATTATTTAATAAAAGTAAGTTGAAATATGAATAATATTAAAATTTAAATAAGAAAAATATTTTTTTTGCAAAAATAATTAAAGGGTATACGTTTTATACTAAAAGTACCACATTTAATACCAAAGTGTATAACTTTCAGAAATTGTCGAATTTGGATGCACAGTGCGCCCATTGCACACAAATATTTATAATATGGAGTATAAAATAGTACAATAATATTCTCACAGTTATATTTTAACTCTGTTAAAATTTCGTATCATCGGGAAAACCATGCCCTCAAATTTTACGCTTTTCGAAAGTTATACCCTTTAATATTAAATTAAATATTATATCTTTTAGTATAAGAAATTATATCCTTGATTTTGTGAGAAAAATGTACTAATATTTTTAATTAAATATTTATACTTTTCATATTTCAATAAATATTTTCAGTGAAAAATTTATTCCCTTATTAAAATATACTACTACAATTTAGAACAAAATTTTACCCTTATACACGTTGTGTACGAGGACACAAGACACTAATTCAATTTAAACTCAGCCCATAAAATAATACAAGAATTGCTCCAAACTAAAACAACCTTTTCATCTCTAAATTACATTAAACCCTGGCCTCCTCTAGAATTACACTCCAAACTAGAACAAGCTTTCAACTCCAAATTACATTAAATAATCCTCTAGATCAACTCCATGGATAATCAACTTTGTAATCCTACTAGTTACTCCACGCTTGAAATTGGAAAGATTGTGCATCACTCGCATTTGATTATCGACCACAAGGACTACAGTCTCTCTTTAATCTCTCCCACTGCTTTTTCTGGTTTACAACTATTAAAGATCAAATTACTTCTCATATTCCAAATCACCCAACTTGATTCTACCCTTAACGAATAAGCAATGCGTACCTTGGTCGAATAGTCTGTGGAATTTAGGCGAATGGAAGCTTACTTGGAGTTGGGATCAAACTAAAGAGAGAAGCCTTTGATTTGTAGTAGAACCAGTTGGTTAAGCTGCCGTCACTTTGTATGATTATTTTTGAATGAATCTCAAATAAATGTGTCCAACTCCCATTCCCATTTTTGTGGATTAACTTCATCACCATATCTCTTTTTCGTACATCTTGTCTTGAGAACCCCAACAAGTGATCATCATTTTCACGTTGCTTGTGTTGTTGAATGGATGGAAACAAGTGATATATGATCAGGTTTGCTGGGGGTATTGTCATTATTTAAATCTTTCTGTTTACCTTAGCTAAAGTTATGCTGAAAATGGTTTATCAGAAGTGGTGGAAAAAAAGAACACAGGCAAAGGAAGAGAGGAACAACCGACAGCGTATTTGAGAGGCGAAAGAGTGCTTCCACACGCATTCCTCTTGTACTTGCCTTCCTTCTCCCTACCATATGCTTTGAGTAGACAATTTTCAGAAATTTTTTCCTTTTCTTGTAACCATTTGAAGACTCTTCTATTGGGGGGTATATCTCATTACCCCATTATAGTAATAATAATAATAATAATACGTTTTGCTGTAAAAAAAAAAATTGTTATCTTGTTTGTTTTTGTACCTATGATATGATATTTATTACAATCAAAATATTTGTTAATAAAAAATCTGACTACTTTATATCCTTTTATGTATTAATTTGATAAGAACTCTCCTAATGCGACTCAAGAATTCCCCAACTTAAATACATTGTAAAGGCGATTATGTCAAAAATGAAGAATAATAATTCAGAGCAGCAAAAGCAAATCCATTCCCAAAGGCTACAACACACAATTCTAAAAATCAAGAATCGAATGCGTCACTAATTATAGAGGTTAATCTGATACTTAGAAAAATTACAGCAGATAAACAGAGGCAAATACTTTCAATTTCAGCTCTCAAAAAATTCTGAAAACATAAAAAACCTATATCAGAAAGGTAAACTGCCATGTATCGCCCTTGGATCAAGAGAAAAGGACAAAAACGTAACATACCCGCTAACTCTTGATGAGGGTCTCGATTGCTTCGAAGAAAAGAGGAGCCATTTCGGAGTTTGGAGTTTTTATTGCACATTTGAGGCCAGGGATGCCAACGGTAGCTGTAAGCTCAATTAAGAAAGGGATGCCTCTTGGAATCTTGGCCGAGAGATATAGCACATCTTGATTAGAGTGTTTGCGCTTGGCTATAAAGAACAAGTTGAATCCAGCTAGCCGGTCTAAGGTTGCTTCGACACTATTCAGCACAATCGCCGGGAAATCTTTGGAGATCTCATTTGAATCAGGTAAAGATTTCCATGTCTGCATGGTTCATAAGAACAAAAGTATCAGTCTCTTTGATAAATTATTGGTCAATAGCAGCACCACAGACAAAAAAATCAACAGTAAAAACAGCTTTATTAGCTTAAGATAATTTTAAATTATAATCTGCAAAAAGAATTACTAAAGAAAGAATTCGAATTCTAGAAGATGGTATAGATCTCCTAGAAAACCAAGGGAAGAGTATAATTTTACAATATTTACAAAAAGTCCAAAGTATAATCAGTTTCTACGGATTCACCTGGACCTGGTTAATAAGAGGATTGGACACCTCTATGTTAAACTGCAACCACAGAGCTACTACCGCTTGCTATAATTACATATTCATGGTTAGAAAATGTGTCCTATTTTAGTAAATCCTAAATGGCACTGGATGTGACCAACACTCTACTTTAATAATTTATACTCTTTGATTTCAGGAACCTCTTATTTGGTCTCTTTATTGTGCTAGTGCTACTGAAATAATTACGAATGTAATTTTCTACTTATATCAGTGGTGAAGATGCTATATCAAGCTTTCTTTTAAGGCAACATTAACATTCGTAAAATCAAACTTTTAAAAATTTTCTCCGTGATGCAACTTTTCCCATTCTCCAAATATTTAACGTAATCCTTGTCATAGATATAAATGTATATACCAACTTCTATAATGCTTACATGTTTTAATTCATAGATATCCAAGTTAGTAATTACTACTGTACTACAAAAATAACATATACAATAATCACATAAATGTTTCCCACCATCATCTAAAATAATTCCAATCAGTATATTATTAATATAATAGCACTAACAATATGGAAACTTGATGAGACACCAGTTAACTGTAAGGCTGTATTTCTTTTGCGTTTCCGAAAACCCAGATTTGGATTTCAAAAACCCGACAAAGTTCAGATTTAGGTTTTTTAAATCCGAATTCCAAAATCCCAATACACCTAATTCAGCAATAAGTCACTAACCCTATAATATTTTTTCATCCTGATTCACAATGATTTGGCAGAAAGTTAAATCTCAACCTTACACAAAATCCCAAAAACAAACACTCTTATTGTTCACAGGATTTCCAAATTTCCTGGATTTTAAAATCTAAATTTATGAAACCCACTAAATCCCAAAACAAACATTCACATCTTTATCCATGGGAGATGATGAGATATCAAACTAACAATTTCCAGAATAAAACCAACCATGCTTCACACTCCAAAACAAACCCAAAGAAAGACGCAATTTCACACTCAAAATATCAGCTTCATGATTGCCACTCAATAATCAGTAACTACCAGGTCTGCATCCATTAAAACACTAACCAACAAACGCCCATTTCCATTCCAAACTAGTTGTTCGATCGTCCTATTTTCTTTCATGATATCTGTTATAAATGTAAATGATGCTTTAAAGCTACATACCATTCAACAAGAGCCTGAATGTGGTAAACTATGCAGGTCGTGCAGACTGCATTCTTAAAATTGTCCTAGTGAGATTACTTCAGCTAATTAAATTTCAAGCTTTTTAAGTTCAGATGATTTGATATTCAAATTTTGAATCATGCACAAAAAAAATAATTTTTTTTCATAAATGCTCAGTAACATATTTTAAAAATATTTTGTTTGATAAATTCATTGAACCACATCATGACCTTTGGATTCTTCATCCATAATCTATAAACTACTGTAAGGGCTTCTTATGGAGGCAAAGCATTTCTTTTTCTAGTCAAGCATGTACTGAAGACTTAGTAATCATCAAATACTTCCCATTTATACAATTAAAGGGGAATAATAAATTAAACTGAAAACTAATATATTAAGTACCCAACTATGGAGGTGCTAATAAATGCCAACTATCCACTATGATCTTAATAATGAACACCAAATCTCATAAAGTATCTCTTCTTGGATCAAGAAGGCAGATATTTTCATCTAGATCATATAATAGTTGCACCTTTACTGGTGACGGGTAATAATCAGATTTTCATGTTTACTCATAACTCATAAGCATCAAGAGAGTATCTTTAAAAAATTACAAAGGACCAAATGGTTAAACCTAAGACCACATTTCCTACGAACTCTGAAATTTTTTAAAGTTAAAGGGAAGCCTTTAAGCAATAAATAAGATAATATTTATGTTGCAATCTTAACCAACTGACACCACAAGCTCAAGATGTGAATGATCACAAGCATCAATTTTGGATGGCATCATAGTAAACTAATAGGAACTAACGGATTAAAACTACGATAGCTCATGTTACAAACTCCTGAAGTTTTCTATGACTACAAGCTTGTAAGCATTAAAAACACACTAAAGTGTTTTTTTTTTTTTATCTTAACCACATTGATATTACAACCTCAGGTTGAGAAGAACCATACCTCAAGAAATGCGGCTCGTTCCATTCTTCCATCTTCAGAAAATAATACAGATAACGAAAATTTGTCGTTAAAATACCACACAGGCTGCTGATTATTTTTCACAGCAACCTGTAGAAGAGAACTTGGTGGACCAGGAGATACATTCTGGAACAAAACCATAGGCAAAAGAGTGCTTGCAGATGTCCCAGGTTGCAGTTGAGGAACCTGATTGAAAATAAGATATCATCAACAGTGTAAAAAAATCTGACACATACAACTCAATAGCCATTGTGATTACCTGGAGAGGTGCACCTGCTGCAAGACCAAATGTGTTTTTGTTGAACTGAATCATAAACCCATCAAGAGGAATCTGAGTATTGTTCTCAAATAACATGCTGTAGAATATCTGGCCATCTCTCCTTAGCATCTGAGCACTTATTTGTAGGCCTTGACCAGTAGATGCTGGTAATACAACTGGCAAGGAGGGTCTGCAACCAATGGCATATTCCAATGAAGGACCCGCTTAAGATACTGTATTAAGAATTCTAATTATAGTAAAGTTCAAATTAAATGGAGTAAACATACACAGCAGGGCTTGCAGGATCAGTCGATACAATGGCACTGCTATTATCCATGCCTAGGTCAAGTAAATCAGGCACAGGTGCAGGAGCAGCAGCCTGCGGTCTTCCAGCAGAAGACTGCACATTACCTGTGGCGGCAGGTGGTGTAGCATTTGCATGACTAGATGACTCAGAGTACCCTCCCTCACTTCCATCAGGATATTCTTCTTCCTCTGTTTTCTGAATGGTTCTCACACGTGTTACAAATGCATCTGGGGGTTTGTGGTAGACAGATGACAATGTGGCAATGTTGGCAAGAAGCTCATCTAGGAGAGAAGGATCAAGTTGATTAGAGTCATCACTGATCACAGGCTTTTCGGCTAAAACAACATCCTTTGCTGCCTGAAATGTCAGAGAATAAACATTATTCACACATGCATACAAACCTTTTTTCACTGCTCAACAATAATAGCTCTTCCATTGCTTAAATGAAAATTTAGAAGAAAAGATACAGATAACGTATAAATACTTCATATAAGTACCCTAATAATGTACATTGGCCCAAGCCATTCTTAAACAAGCATGCAATATACTTCGACATAAACTAAATTTTATTCTCGGGATATATTTGAACCAACTCTCATTCTTAAACAGGCACTTCTAATGCTCCATCCAAACTCAATGTAACACACCTAGGATTAGACAACATGCCTACAAAGATGAAAGTTTGTGCCCACTGTGCAGGGTGCAGTAACTTCATAATGCATTAACAGAAAATAAAATACTTCTCCATCCCTCGTAGTTTTGCACGCGTATGTGGGCACGTGGATTAAGAAAAGTTGTTTTTTAGTTGTATAATGTTAGGAAAAAATAAGGGTCCTTTGGGTAATTCAAAGAGAAAAGGCGAATAAAGTCGTTGGGTTGGTATATAAAGTGTAAAAGTAGGCGGTATTTTTTGTAATATTATGATGTTTCAAGGATATTAATATTGTCTAGTGTTACTATTATTGAAAACGTGCAAAAGTAGTAGCACGGACGAAAATAAAAAGTGTGCAAAAATACAAGGGACAGAGGAAGTAATATTCAGATTAACCAAGATCGATTCAGAATAACTTTATCAGGATTTAATGTCTCATACTCCTAAATCCACTACACTCTATTTTCATCCCCATGAGGCATAAGTTTCCCAAAATTGTCAATAAACAAATAATAGATACTGGAGACAAAATAGAAGATGCTGCATAAGAGTATGAGAGAAGGGAATCTCATGAAGAGTAAACAACCAGCTGGAAAAGTTGGCAATATATAAGTACTTTTTGCATACCTCAGGATCGGTTGAGAGAAGTCGCCAATATATGTAAGCACGATCTCTAAGATCTGGATTATCAGTTTCAACAGTTGCATTATTCAATACGACCTATTGATAACACAATAGCGTTAATTGCATCCCGACTTGCATCTCTAAAATTAACTAGAATATAAATTTGTGATTCTTTTATCCAAAATTACTTCTCCATTGGAATAGGGCATTAAATCATTAATTTCGTATATAAAAAACTTATCACAAGCAAAATTAGTAGAAAAAGGACCTCTATAATCAATATGTACCCTAATCCAGTATTTGGGTTTGATTGATCAGAAAACAGGGTGCACATGACAGAAAGTATAATAGGCATTTGAAGGCCATAACATGCAGGGGAGGAACGCATACCTGAATCATCTGCTGAGGGCTTTCAGTTGGCTTCTTCAGGAAAAGTTTAACAGTTGCGGTGAGTAACTGCAACTGGACCTGTGGAGGTTCCTCGGGAAAAGTTTCCAAAAAGCTTTCCAAAAGCTCATCAGCATTATCGATTCTTTCAGCATATTCACCAATTATCCAAATCATTGATGCCTGTAAAGATGGACATTTAAGAAAATTCAAGTTCAACCTGATTAGCTCATGTTTTATTGATGCCAAAGGTTTGCCATACTGTACCTTGGCTTCCGGCTCGTCCAAAGTATCTAAGCTCTCACATAAAGTAGCAATTATGGACTCATAGCTGAAAGAAAACAAAATTATTAAGTTAATAACTGCAGAAGTTATCCACCAAAAACCAAAATGAATTATTTAACAATATAAAAAAATGAAAACAGTGACGTACGTGTTAGGGTATCTCCTAAATATATCCTTAATCACAATTATAGCTTCTTGAACAACGTAGTTCACTTTTATCTTAATCAACTCAAGTAAGACACTAATACACCGCTCTGCTGCTCTCTCTAACTTGATGGCGCACCGTCCAATAGCACGAACAGCTTTCCTGACAAAATCAACATCTACTTCAGTAGCATACTCTTTGAACTCCAATAAGACCTGAAAGTGAAGACACGAAAAGGTAAAAAGAATTACAACTAAACATCGAGCAAAACAATAGCCCAACACCAGAGCATTGAAAAGATTAACAACTCTAATTCTTATTAGTTTTTCAAACCAATTCCAGTTTTCACAATGTCAAAGCAATCCACTCCAAGAAAATAAACTTACTTGATCAATATTTCTGTCCGAAGCAAGCTTTATCATGATTTCTAACTTTTCCATCTTCACATAAATTGGATCGTTATACTTGCAAAAGAAGACCTTCAGGGCAAAGAAAACAGCAATTTGTAAGTTCATTTCTAAACCTGAAAAAAATCAATTCAGGAAGAATAATATAACATGTGAGGCAACACCATTTACCTTGATTTCGTGGGCAAGAATAGTGGGCCTCTTTTGCACAATAAGGTTAATGTTACGCAATGCAACATATTGAATTTCTGGCTCTGCAGAAAGCAATGTCACAAGAGGTGGAGCCATTTTCTTGCAAAGATTTCTAACTACATCGGTGCTGGTAATCAATTCCATTTGTAGAAGGATCATCTGCAATAATGTTCCAAAAGAGTAAATTATAATTAAGAGAGATAGGCTTCAACTATGGACATAGTGTTGGAGAAAAGATAACTCGTCAAAAAACTTTCAATGTATAAATGTCAAAGTCAAACAGAAAAGAAAACTAGCATTCACTACTCAATTATATGGGAAGAGTGATAGAAAATAATAATTAAGGAAACCATAAGGTGAACTGAAACCTTGACAGCTGAAAGAACAACAGCACAGTTTGCATGTTGTAATCGCGGAGTAACTCGCTCCACTATATTTTCAGCTTCACGAGCATCTGCTGCCTTATACTTGGAAAGAGCATCCAAAATGAAAACTTGACCCCACCTGAAGTTGAAACAATATAATATAAATTTAAGAAAGATGAAGATGGAGTCCTATGACATAAACTAAATACAAAAATAACTTTCATAAACTATAGGCTATCTTAAATAATTATTTTAAACCAAAGTGGGATAAAAGGTTTCATTAAATATATTATACAGTTCCTATATCGATAGTTCTTATAAGTGAAAAGAAAATTTTATTAATTGCCTTGAGTTTATGTGAAGAGGTAGGTAAGACATCCCTGTCTCTAGTAGATATGAAGGGACAAAACAGCCCCTATAAACAGCAAACTAAATTACAGAACACCAGTCTCTAGATAAACCTGAAACACAACTGATAACCCACACAGTTGCCAAATGATAATCACTTATAAGCACACCTAAAATTTATCAGTCTTCTAACCCTTCACATTAGTCACTCAATGATCCAAATTAACCTATACCTGAATGCAACAATTATAGAAATTGAATATTGTTATGTTCTCCTCATCAGAGATACAGGTAATAGTAAAAATATGCTGTATCCCCATCTTTAATATGAGGCACTGCAGGTTATCGATTCCAGACTACATCTCGTTAATTGTAAAGCATGCACGATTAGTTTATGCATGAGTTGCCGAAGGTAATCTTCAAAACTAAATGCCAAATAAGCAATCTTTGTGTCCTACTCTGTGCATTCATTTAGAGCAGTAAGAAGCTTTGAAAGGGTGTGGCTGGTAATCTCAAAGATAGGCCTGCTGCTGTGCTCTTGAATTTCAGCAAGTGCAGCAACAGCATTTGCAACAACCATAGGATTGTTGTCTGATATTAAATCCTTGAGGGCATCCAGGAAACCTCTATCTTCCACTAACTCAGCATTGATGTCATAAAGTTTAGCAACACATATAGCTGCTGTCTTCCGAACATATGGGTCATCATCCTGTTATAAAGAGAAAAAATGAAAAACAAAATTCCTTAGTTTACGATAACCAAACTTTTGTTATGTTAATATTACAGTGAAACGACTTGAAATATTACAGAACTTATCTAAACATTTAGCAAATGCCAAATTATATATGTTAAGTCTCACCTTGAGACACCGCTGCAGAGGGTCACATAAATACTCTGTTATTTTATCAACACGGATGCATCCCATTGTCCTCACAGCCAAAGCACGGATCAGAGGATTTGGGTCCTGAGAATCCTGGAATGACATGTTCACTTGAATTTTTAAAATTAAGTTTTCAATAGCTTCATATAAAGATTCTACTTTTGGAGAGGAACATTTATATTTAAACAAAGAAAAGAATGGTTATGCTAATGATACCATCACAAAATTATTTTACATAACTAGATCCTTATACCATGCAAACACCAAGTACTCTTGACCTACAACTCGGTGGGTGTTTAGTTTAAGGATATGGAGATGATGGAATGGAATGAAAAATAATAATTAGTAATGAGGAAAAGGAACAGAAATAATGTTTTGGTTCACCACTTTATTGGAATAGAAATTGAGGGAAATTAAAGTCATTTCCCTGTACCATCAATGGTATTCCCATTGCCATTCTACAATAACCAAACATCCCTCAAAATATAGATGGGTCAACATTAGATTACTTTGATGGCTGAGGTAAGTTATGCAACAGAAATTCAAGAGGGATTTAAATTTAACCATTCCTTTGTTAAAGTTCAATTAAGATACCAAGAAGGTGCAATGGTAATTGAGAAAGTGATTCTCAGGAGTTTTTCATCTTCCATACTCTTTTTACATACTAAAGGTCAATATGATTGAAAAAAATATTTTCCCAAGTATCTTATCTTTCTCCAAGTCCAAGTATCATTCAAATTGAAAAATGCTAAAGCATGAAACTGTAGCTAGTTATCTCCCAGAATGTAAGTTTGTTTGGTGTACATTTCAATTTTCATCTATTAGTCAATAACCTAAGGAAACTATACTAGAATCTATTCAAAAAAGCTCTGCACAATAATACCTAACAGAAATGAGAGCAAGATTTGCTCTTAAAAGACTTGGAAAGAATTCTATTTTTAAACTAAATCAAGATAAAATAGGAATCAAAAAGCAGAATATAAGGTGGGGAAAAGAACACAAAAGTTTTGCCTGATGTGAACTTAAAAATATATTCAGTTGATTTAAATTGAAGATATTGCATAGAATACCACTTCCTGCGGTAATTTCATTTTCAACTAATACCTAAAATTTCTTCCCCTTATTGCAGCCAATTAAAAAGTTGATGCAAATTAAGTACATCTGCATGGGAAACAACCAAATGCCCCGTGCATAGAACATGAATAAAAATTTTGGTGTCTTCCTCTTACTAGAACAATAGCATCATATTGCCAAGAAATATTACAAAGCCCAACTAAGAATAGTACTACTTTATTTCAGAAAGACAGTATCCCAAAACCCATGTTAAGTGGTATCAAATTTATATAAAGGAACATGACGAAGCCTAAAATTCTTTCAAATCATTTCTCTTGCAATAAATAAGACAGTACGTAATGTTAGAATGTAAAAGAAAAGGCTCGTCAATGATTTATCCACCCTTAAACAGGGCTTTTTATAATGGGGCATATATGTGCAGTAACCAACACCAATACTAACCGTAATTGACATAGCATACCAATAGTTTCACGTCTATTAAATTTAAGAACAATAGAAAATCCATATGTTAAAACAATCAATCAACTACCAGGCAAGTCAATGATGACTTGTAGAACTTTCTCTCTCTCAGACACACACATATTTTTAAAGAACTACTGCGTGCTCTAGGATTATAAGAAAGTTCATAATGAATTAGCTGTTATATTAGTGTTCTTGTTATTTCAATATAATTTAACGGTGACTGCATTTGCTTATCTCCTATCTCAACTCTCGTAGATATGCACTCAACTCATAAAAGATCTGTTACTCATGCTTGGGCTCCAAAGCACTTAATTCTTTTCTGAATCGCTCAAAGAAGATATATTTTAAAAAGTATATTCACAGGCGTCATTATTTTCCAACATCTTATTCAAAACTCTATATGTATAGCTAAAAGGGTTCACTTTTTAGTTCTCGTATAACATTGCATATGGAGATAAACAAGCAATTTCAAACCTCACCAATGGTTTTTATTCGTTTTATAATGATTTAGCAGTAAGGTACTATCCCCTCTTATTTGTGTTATGTATCAGCTCTAGAAGTGGGAAATATTAAAAGATAAATAAAAATTTACACAACTAAAATGAAATGATGGGAGCTAAGCGAACTATCACATTAGGTGCATAACTTTACCTTCACAAATGTATTTACAGCAAGAATGGCAAGATCAGGCTGGCTCTTAGCATAGTTGATGAGATACAAATACACAAGCTTTTTGAGCTCCAAATTTTCTGTTTGCATACAATTCACAACATCTGTAAAGAGTGAGGAAACGTCCTTTCCCACTGTCATCGCCGCAATCACCTTCTTAACTGCATCTTTCCTTTTATCCTGCATCCACAGCAGTTAAAAAGACAAAGTGATGATAAGATCTCAAGTCGACTTAAAGCATATATCTAGTATTAAGATCACATTATTACAATTAATATATTAAATAGCATTAAGAAAGGCATAATAATAGCTCAACAGCAACACGATTAATTTAGTTTCAAGGTATAATTGGCAAACACAATCACGCGCAATGTCATCGCACAGATCAGAGACAAGAAAGAAAACTCAGAAAGCTACAAATTACAGTCAAATGGAAAAGCCAGTGGATTTAAGTATTATAAAACCAAATCCATGTAATATCTTCAGTGCCATCCACGATGAACCCATCCACGGGAAGATCAACACATAAAGAATTAAATATCCGCAAATCGAATCCACACAATTAAGAAGAAAGTAATTTGTGAATCCGTAATTGCAGTGGTAAAAGATGTAAATCGAACAACGGAGAATAACCTTGTACTGGGAATTGAGTTCTTCTTTGAGCTCCGGGATTTCACCCTTTTTCGTAGTGGAGAAATATTTAGAATCGTGACCGCTCATCTCGACGAGTGCGCGAACCTCTGCTGCCGGTGGTGTTGACAGAGAATGATAGGGTGGAAGAGAGAGAGAAAATGACGAAGAAAGGCCAACGGAGATGAATAGAAATCGAAGCCAGCAAGCCTATGGTAAATTGGTAATAAACCCGGGTTACCCTGAATCCGAGTTGGCTCATATAATCATATTTTATTCTAACGGTTTGTAATTTTAATTCCAAGGATGTAGAGCTGTTTATGTTTTATTTAAAAGTTGCTTGATTTGTGAATATTTGAGTTTGTGTTGGAGCTCGTCTTATGGCCGTTTTATTAGCTCGTCTTATGCCCCTTTTAGCAAAGCTCGTTTATATCTTTATTTTTTATACGTGGATTTTAAGAGTATTACTATTATTTAATGTGTAGTAGGTAGTTGTATTAGTAAGATGTATGAGACACATATATTAAATGTATTAGTGATGTGTGTGGATCCCTTATATTTAAAAATGAAAATGTATACCTTTAGTGCGGATATACCCAAAATATCAAAATGTATACATTTTCGGCGGACGTAATGAGTAATAATTATAAGGGTCACTTACTATTTGATACATAAAATAATGCATAATTGCTGTAAACTACATGACTCAAACTACTATTACTCATAACTACACAATTATGATTGTGATACCATAAATACCCCTATGTATTTGCACAATTTGTTTGCACAATTTGGTTTTGCACAATTTTGTTTTTGCACATTTTGTTTGCACATTTTAAATTTCGGCAGCAGTCGGCGGCGGTCAACGACGGTCAACGGCTGTCCGGTCGGCGGTCAACGGCGGGTGGGTGGGTGAGGGGTAGGGTTGGTGGTTTAAAAATATATTGGATTATAAGGTTATATTTGATATTTTACTTTAATATTTTGTATGTGAGAGTAATTATTTGAATTCCTTGTATCTCATAATAATTTAGGTTAAAAGTGTGTATCTATTAGTGATTTTCCCTAATTGTAATTATGAGTTTGGCTGTACGATATCAGTTGTCAAATTAAATTTTAATTTAATATCTATCATTAATTAATTTAAATAATTAAAATTAAAATAGAAAAAACCATTCTCTACTCATACTTTTAGCTCGTGAATTCTAAGTGCACGGTGCACCATGTTTACCCTACAATCACCCTATAATTATTTATAATACAAACATAGGAATTTTATCAATACAAGACTGTCAATTTGGGGCTTTTTTTCTATCAATCCAGTGGCTGAATTATATACTCTATTTAATTATAATTTTGTATAGTAATATAATAATTATTAAATTAAATAATAAATATAAAATATAAGTATTAACTAATAATCGGCTCGATAATGCTTAATGAGATCGACTCGCTTTGTTTAATATCTTAATCGAGCTCGAGTAATTTTCAATGATGATACTTGAGGTGTATGTGGTAAGCTTACATATTATTTGTGCAAAAATGAAAAGTGTACTGAGCCAATAGATTTGTTGGTGGTGATTTGGTTGCTTGCTTGAAAATTTATTTGGGAGGTGATTCAAGTGATCTCGTGCTATAAGATCAAAGGCATGAAATGGTTCCTATTGAGCTTCAAATAATTGAGTTTCAAGTGTAGAGTAGATTATGGCACGAAAATGTTGTGTTAGCTTCACATGTAGTTTCTATGTTCTTGATTTGTACTCCTTTATATAGGCAAAATCCATCTCAATTTCAAAGTGTAGAGTAGATTATGGCAAGAAAATGTTGTGTTAGTTTCACATGTAGTTTCTATGTTCTTGATTTGTACTCCTTTATATAGGCAAAATCCATCTCAATTTCAAAGTGTAAAGTATATTATGACAAGAAAATGTTGTGTTAGTTTCACATGTAGTTTCTATGTTCTTGATTTGTACTCCTTTATATAGGCAAAATCCATCTCAATTTCAAATTATCAAAGAATACTTAAATTATTGTAGTTGTTAATGTGAGATTCATTAGATAATGAGATTTCACAAGTTAAATTGTCTTAATTATCTTTGTCATTTTAAAGGATATACTAGCACAGTGACGGCATGCAACGCGGGTAATCGTATTTTATAATTTTTTTATTATTTTAAATTTATATATTTTTACATATAGTCAATCATATTAATTTAAAATAATGATTTTTTTTTAATTTTATAAAAAAGCATTAAAACTATAATATATTAGAATCACAGTGATTAAAATGTATAAAACTCTTAATTGAGTAATCTAATTCATTGTACTAATAAGAATAATTAATTTAAGGATTTGTATGCACCATTAAAATGATAATAAAAAGAGAATTTTTTTTTTTATTTTTTTTTTTGGTTGAAGCCACGCTTTGTTGATCATACTCTTAATTTAATTTAAAAATATTAAGTTATAATAATGTGTACTTAGACAACTTTAATAAATTATAACTAAAATAATAGCTTATACTTTGATAAATTATAACTAAAATAATGGTTTATACGTTAACAAAATTTAAAAATTTAGGTCCAATCAATTCACCGATGATAACAATGGATAAAACTCCTTATTGAATAATATAATTTAGTGTTTCACTAAATACACACACTCTCTTTTATTAAGTACACACTCCTATTAATATATAGTTTACATATATAATTATTAAAAATCTAAACTAACCTTCAATTATTAAATACACACCCTACTTTTCAATTTAATTATTTTTTCCTAAATTTCACAAACAAGAAACGAGTAACAATATAATCAGAAATACAAACAGTTACAGAGAAATCACCATGGACATACAAACAGTTACAGAGAATGACAACAATTTGTTCAAACAACCCATCAATTTCTTCATTCCGTGCTTCTTCAGTTACAAATACCTACCCTGTTCGGGAACGTTTCTAATGCACACAATCTTGTCATCGACCTATCCAATAACAGAATCTCTGGCATAATCCCTGAATCGCTTTCCTCTTTCAAGTACATTGATCTTTCGAACAATGATTTACAAGGTCCAATTCCACCTAGTGTCAGGAATGCATTTCCTTCTAGTTCGTCCTTTGGCAACCCCGAATCGATTTTAACTGTTGATTCTGTTAAGAAGAAGGCTTGAAAAAAGGCAGCAATTGGTCTTCTTGTTGGCTTCTTCTTCTTATGTTCATGTCTAGGTGCATTTCTATTCATCTAGGTGGTGGGCATCTCAAGGGTGACTGTACGCATAATTTGCATCAACTCACTTCTTAATGGAATCGTGGTAGTTGGCTCAACTACGACTCTGTCAAATGGGCAGTTTAGCATTACAGTTCCTTCTTTACCATTGCCAATTTTCTTTAATATAGTTCCATGCGTTGCCGTCATTCGCCTTCCAATCACCCCAGTAGTCTGCCCTGCACTCAACTCCATTGGCACCCTCATTGGCCCTATCACAGGAGGTCCTCCAACTTCTGTAGTTCCATTTTATATCAAGACTCCCTTTGTGATTTGATTCAACTCTGCTTTTCGATAATGATTCTTCTCCACTTCTGCTCAATCATATATATAAGTAGAATAAATGAACTAGTTTTTATTAAACAAATACTGATTTAACACAAACACCATTATCTTTTACATCAAAAGTTTGATGTTCCAGCAATAATATGAAGAATGAGGTTACCCTTGGGCAGTTAATATGATTAAATATTTTAATCTAATATTCCTTTGAAACTAGCAAACACATGTATTCGTGCAAATTTAATGTATATGGTAGAGTGCCATTCCAAAGTGATGATGGCGGAGATGATGATTCCAGCAGGAGAAGATGAGATGGTTAGTGACATACACGGATAGGGGAAAAGAAATTCAGATAGAGTGTTGTTAAATACACACCTCTATTTATTGAGTACACACCCTTATTGAATACACACCCCCTTTAAATTCTTAAAATCTTAATTTTATTATATACACACCCCAAAAACCCAAATTTATCCATTTTATTTTAAAATTATACACCCCTCATAATCCACCGTTAATCCACCATTCAATCTTAAATGTAAATCAAGAAACTCCATTATCTTCCCATACACATGTTCATTAAAAAAACTTTAACGCTATTATCTAGACGGATCTGCATGGAGACATCTCAGGATTCTTATGATACCACCCAAAGTTCCCACCCATCTTCCTCTAACATTTCGACATGGTGGATTCTATTTTCCCAAACATGGACCGTTTCGATTCCACACGCCATCTGCATCTACCGGCAGAGAAACTGGTCCTTATCGATTTCATGGGGCTACTCCGTCCTCATCTACGAGAGGATCACCCCCAGGAATCACCCCATAACTCCCATCTAAACCTTCAACATTTGGTATCGAGAGTTAAGACCACCACCGCAGTACATGTTTAAGACCAGGTTGCCTTCCCACGAGGTAATCCATCTCTCTCTCATGTTGCAAAAAGTTGAACCTTGATTTCTTGTAAAAAAAACCAAATGGGGTTGTCGTTTCTTGATGTTTCACAACAATCTGCATTCATTCCTTAATAACAGTTTCTTGATGTCTAACTGATTAAAAAAACAGAGCAAGAGGTTGAGAAGGTCAATCTTGGAAGAGGAAACTCGGCAGCAGACAATTATGGTCCAGCAATACGAATCCATATTGAAGACTGCAATGGTGCAAAAGGATGAAGAATTAGCCATGACTAAAAGCAGAACAAATGAGCTCCAAGGTTTTCTGAAGGGGGCAGAAATGGAGGCATGGGAGAAAGCAGCCAAGGAGAAAGAAGCCCTAGTCTCTGATCTCACCCACAGGCTGAATCTGGCCACATAGAGAGAGGGAAAGACTTCAACGGTGTCATTTGTGACTCCTCCTCCTTCTCATTTGGGAGATCGTGTGTAGTATTGTTCCTCACCTTTAGGAGATCGTCTGTAGTATTTATGCCTGTTTGTATGGTCTTCTTCGATGGCAAAAGAAGGTTGGAGCAGGAGGACCTGCTGCTTTCATCCTCGACGGAAATGCTCGGAAATGGCGGGTTCAGCCGTCAGCAGTTTTTGATGATGGAAACGTGGTCACAGTAAAGAGATTGAAAGTGTGTGTTCAATGAATTTACGACAATTTAGTCTTTTTAAAAATACATATTTTAATTTTATATTAATGGAGTGTGTATTTAATAAAAAAGGGTGTGCATTTAGTCCATCCCATTCAGATATTAGGGTGGGGGTGTGTATAGTCTAAAAATAAAATGGGTAAAATTTGATTTTTAGGAGGTGCGTATATAATAAAATCAAAATTTAAAAAAATTAAAAGGGGTGTGCATTTAATAAGGGTGTGTATTCAATAAAAAGGGGTGTGTATTTAACAATACTCTATAATTTATTGTACTAATGAAATGAATGAAAATAATTATGTTTTATTATATACCATTTTAATCATAATACTAATAATAAATCAATCTTATTGTTGATGCAAAGGCTTAACTGATCATGTTTTTTATTTTATTTTATTTTAAATCTAATTTATTAAGTTATACTCCCTCCATCCCACTAAAGATGTAACAATTTTTTTGGCACGGAGATTAAGGAGTATAATAATTTAATGGGTAGTGTGTTGAAGATATAATATTTTAATGTGTAGTGGGTAAGTGTATTAGTGGTGTGTGTAGGCTCCATATGAATAGATTAATTATTTTTGGTGGGTCTCATATGCTTAAAAAGGAAATGTAACAAATTATTTGGGACAACCCAAAAAGGAAAATATCACAACTTTTGTGGGATGGAGGGAGTATTAATTTGAACTTGAATATGTTGGATATGTTTGATTTACATGAAAAGTAAAAAAAGAAAAGAAAAAAATCAAATCATCAATTAACATTTGAAATGTTTAGAAATTATAAGCTAGACTATATATTATCCTTTTCAATTAGTTACATTTTATTAAACCTAACTATGATTTAATATAAAATAATAACATTTGAAAACAAATAATATAAAAGAATTCACTAAGTGAATCAAATATATTATTTTAATTTTGATCTATTCGAAATAAAAAAAATCATCCTCATATCCAATAGTGAATGAAGCAATGATTATTAAAACAATGTTGCACTTAAAATTTTTTGACTGTCTAATTTTAGTAAGTCATAGTTATAGATGAAAAAAAATTATTAGAAAAAATACATAAAATTGACTCAATCATTGTTATTATTATTATTAAAATTAAATATTTTTAAAATAAATGAATAGAATAGATAGATTCAACTAAATTTATCATATAATTGGAATTGTGTCTAAATTAAAAGATTTTATCAGATCAAATATATTGAATCGTGCATAGCTATACAACTTATTTATTCATTATTAATATGGAGTCATGATATTATAATGAAAATAATTGTATAAGATGTTTTGTCTTTCTCTTAAGACAATTTAAAAGTAGTATAATAAAATAATTTATAGTATTCTTGGATTATTTGAAATAATTTTAAATATTATTTAAAAATTGTGTGACAAAATTAAATTTGAATAATTGTAATAAAATTATATTTTTAAAGAGATGTGTAAAAACAATTTATTTATTCCAAAAATTATGTTTTAAAATAGGGCAAAATAATAATAATAATAATAATAATAATAATAATAATAATAAATCGGGCCATGGGAAAATTGAGCCTATAATGAATTAAAAAAAATCAATCAACTAATTAAATTTTGAAATCCAATACAAACCAAACAAAATAAAAATAACTTAGAAATAATTAATTTTTCTCATAAAATTATAAAAAAACATAAATATTCGTCTAACCTTGTCATGACACCTCACATTTTTACAAAAATTATAAATACATATTTAACCTTATGATGACACCTCACATTTTTACAAATTATAAATACAAATGAACATCATCATGACACATCACATTTTTCAAAATTAAATTTGGTAACTTATTTTGCTTTAATATATAAGAAGATATTTGAATTTTGGGTTTTGAATCAGAGTAGTTGAATTTTTTATTTTTTTTTATTTTTTATTTTGTGCTCTGTATGAACTGGCCCTCAATGGTTGATCGCACCTGCGAGTTTCGAATTTGAGACCTTTGGGAATTTCACCCTTAGACACCTCAAATCCTCACCGTTAGGCCAACCCGGGATTCATAGTAGTTGAATTTGAAAATTAAATTTATGCGAACAATTATGTTAATTGTTGTTGTTTTTTTAAATATATATGGAGTATTTAACTGAATAAGTAAGAAAAAGTATTCGTTCTATTTTTTTTTAATTGATGAATTATGATCTTGTCAACTCAAATTAAAACTTAATATTTTAATTATGAGTTCCACTAAATACACACCCCCTTATTATAAAATTAAAAAATATATTTGTAAAAAGTCTAAATTATCTAAGTCCACTAAATACACACCCCTATATATATTTTATACTTTATATATATCATCACTAAATTTAATTCGATGTAAAATAAATTAACATTCAATGATCTTAATTATTCTTACAGTGAACTTGAACTTATACGTATAGGAGTTGATTTTATAAGTGTTGGGGAAATATGGGGGGTGCACCAAACAATCACTTTACAATATGAATACTGAAAATAAAATACAAGAAAAGAAGAAACGAGAAAGGTCTTCAAATCTTACATCAACTCACATGACAATAGCATGTCATGAGCAGTTTAATTTGAATTAAAGATATTCACATCTTCATTCGCCTTCTCGACTAACACATTGCCATTTTTGACTTTATTTTCTTTATTTCTCAAAGAGTTCAACAACTCGATATGCATTTAAGTGCCACAATATATTGCAAAGTGCATTACATATGCCACTAAGAATGAATCTCTATACAATAATTTATCCTTATCATCAAATCCAATGATCTCAGATCCAACATCTCGATAGATGTTCGTTACGTACGTATCGACTCCCGTAAATTATTTTGGACTTCTCCCTGGTGCAAGAACCATGAATGGTATTGTCATCCCCATTGGAGGATACATCATTTGGGATATAAATCCAACATGATTCACAGTTACTCTTTGGGAATCAGTCCCAACAGAATCCTTATTGACATTGGAGTTTTCACCCACTTTTGGGATTAATGCTCCGTCAATATCCATCACGGTATTCATATTGTGATTGTAGGTGCAGGAGTTATAATGTTTTTATGTCTTGCGGTTGTTGGGAAATATGGGGGTGCACCACACAATCCCTTTACAATATGAATACTGGAAAGTAATAAATAAAATACATGAAATGAAGAAACGAGAAAAGTCTTCAAATCTTATCTTTAGATCTGGATCTTCAAACAGAACTGGCACGGGAACTGAATATGGATCTTTAATCGAGTTGAGATTGGATCTCTTCTCGCAAGACGTAAAACTCCTCGGTAGTGCTCCGGTTCTTGGCGCAATGCCCCCAAAGGTAAAACGGTTCTTCATTTCCAGCGAAGTAGCACTCTATCGTATGAACTCCGACAAACTAAAGATGATGGAGAACTGAATCGTAACTATGATGCAAATTTTGATAACCGAGCTTCTCACTACTCATGTGCCAATATAATTTAATTTGTGTTATATGTATTTTATAATTATGTGATTATTATGTGGCAACTATGCGATTATTATGTGGTAATTATGTGACAATTGTTTCTACATTTTATTTATCTTTACATTTTATTTGAGATATCTGTGATAATAATGGTGACAATATCTGAATATATGTGCATAAATATTTACGTGTATTAATTTGGATATATGAGCAAATTATTTTATGTGTATAAATACATTTTCTTAATTATTAAGTATCACACGTGTTTTCATAATAATAATAATAATAATAATAAATGGATAGTGGCGGCTGGACAATAGGAGTATGTCATGCATGCCTTATTGCAGCCGTGAGTTTTAATTTTAAAAAAAAGTCAAAAGTTGCTGCTGATGTTACGTGAGGGATGGGCAGCAATTTGGGAAGCGATGGGTTTAATACCCCAACGGCCAACCCCCAACCCCCAAACCCTTATATATATATATATATATATATATATATATATATATATATATATATATATATATATATATATATATATATATATATATATATATATGGGTGATGAGTAATTTATCACCTCACACCCTAGATCAATCGGCAGGAAAGAGAGAGAGAGGAAGAAAAGTAGGGAGAAAGGAGAGTGTGCCGGAACGAGAATGAAGGAATTAATTATGGTTCTTCACGGGTCTATAGTGTTAATATTGTCGGAGTCCAGGTAAGTAGAAGTACAACTACAATGCATAAACATGTTGTGTGTGAATTATTTGTGATAAATATGTGATAATTATGTCACAAATTATTTGTGATTAGTTTAATTATGTTATGAATTATTTGGGGTTAATTGGTTATTCTATAAATGGATTTATGTGATCCAGATGAAGTGGTTATTCTATAAATATATTTATGTGATTGAGGTGAAATTGTTATTCTAGAAGTGGATCTGTGTGAATTGAAGTTAAATTGTTGTTTTATTGTGATTAAATGTTGATATTGATATCGTAAATAGTTTATAATGCATATTTAATTGCCCTGATTGCATACCATACATAATCATGAAAAGCGTTTTCCCCAAAATTAATAAGATATTAATGGTGTGTGCGGCCACTATATATGCATCTCTGTCAGGGTTCGGAAAAATCGTTCCCGACACTTTATTCTGGGTTTGGAAAAATCGTTCTCAATACTTTATTCGGGGTTCGGAAAAATCGTCCCCCAAACACTCTGCCAAGGTTTGGAAAAATCGTTCTCGGCACTATATTTGGAGTTCAAAAAAATTATTCCCATTGAGCTCATTTGGGGTGCATATCATAAGTGTGTCGTGGGGATCTCGCAACGTGAATAGTTTTTAAAATAAAAGAGACCACCTAGAAAGACTGAGAAATAGACGATAGAAAACTAAATGCATTTTCATGCATTGACATGCATGATTTTTACTTACTGAGATTTTTGTCTTACTAGTTTATGCATTGTAGGTGAGCCTGTTGATGATTGACTTTTGTGATGTGACTGTGAAAGCTGTGGAACTCCTACAGGGTTTTGAAGCGGATGTACATAGATGACGACTTGTTGGGCTAGGTCGTGGGCTTATTTTGTTTCCGCTGATGTTTTGTTATATAATATAATAAGTATCGTAATAAGTTTGTGTGGTTTAATGTGGTGTCAGAAACCAGTTACATTTGTTGGACTGGTGTGATGGTTCAGTTATAAATATATTATGTAAAAAAATGCAGATTTTTATAATAATGATATTTATGTTAATTAGTATTTGAATTATAAGTTATGTAAGGTGGGTCGTGACAGAGTGGTATCAGAGCACGGTTTGGGTCATGCAGACTGTCTTTGTACATAAGCTCATTCATTGGGAGCGCAGCCTTGCATGTAAGTGTTATTTTCCTTCTGTGTTGTTATGTGTTTTATAAATTATATTGGCTATGTGGTGTAGGACTCGTAGTTAATGGACAAAATGGTAAGGACTAGAGGTAAAAATTCTGAAAGTGATAGAACTGCTGAGCAAGCAGCACCTACTGAAGAAAATAATCGTGATGTAGTGATTACTCGACTGATGGATTTGGTAGAACGCCAATTCCAGCAGATTCAACAATTGATTCAGGAAAGAGACATGGGTGGACAACCAGAGGTTAATGTTAATCAAAATAGACGTCAAGTAGAACGTGTGAAAATGATTTGTGAGAGGTTTCGAAAGCTGAGCCCTCCGATATTAGAGGATGCAACAGACCCCACAGATGCAGAGGATTGGTTACGTACGGTGGAAAACATATTTCAAATACAGTAGAATTCTAGATGGGGACAGAGTGCTATGTGCTTCTTTCATGCTACGAGGAAGTGCAGGCCACTGACGAGTGATATTTTCACCTAAATTTTAATGTCATTTTATGTGTGTTTTCGTATTATTTAATTCGTATTTATGCGTATTTTGGTTGTGTTATGTGTTTTTATGGAAATGTGTAAGAATGAGCTTAAACGTATGATTTTTAGGAAAAAATGGATTCTAGACGCGATAAGGAAGATGTGGGAAAAAACGGAGCTCAATTCGGAGTTGAAACGAGGGAGAATGAGTCAAAGCAAAATACCGAAAATTACACGCCCAACTTGTGTAATTTTTCTGTACTCTTTTGGAGCTCAAAACTAGAAGTGTGATACATGATTGGAAATCCACAAAAAAGAGGACCGTTTTGGTATAAGAAACACTTGAATCAGAGCCTAAACGAGAAAGTTATGATTAAAATGGTGACGTCGCGCAAGCTATTCCTACTCAGCACGGTTGTGCTACTTTGCATGACTTGTTACACCTTCAAATATTGAAAGTTTTGGATGAGTTCTGACACCAGAAACGCCTACACGGCCACCTGTGGCCGTGTACCGTACACGGGCCGTGTAGGTGCAAAATCCTGCAAAAAATTATAATCTTCTAGAAGTTTTCCAAGGGGTATAAATACCCAATATTTCAACATTAGATCAGTTTTTTGGGCGAGGGTTTCACTCCTGCACTCATCTCACACACTATTTCTTCCATTCTACACCTTCATCTTTATCCATTCAGCATCCATATCATCTACCATAATCCCACCATCAAATCCTTCATCCAATTAGTTAGAGAAGCAAGGAAGAGAGGAGGATTGCAAAGGGGAGAAGATGATCACCATTGGAGACATCCAAGGGAGTTTTCATCTACACTTTGTATTGAAATCTATTGTTTATCATGTTTTGTAAGGATTTTAATGTTTATGTTGGATTCCTTGTGACCATGAGAGACTAATCTCCCTTGTGAGATTAGCAATATGAATTGTGTTGGATAATTTTGGGTATTTTGCAATTGAATGAATATGTTGATTGAGTTTAATGATTTTCTATCATTGATGTTTTAGATCTTGAGGTATACGATGATTTGTGTATTTGATTGTTCTAAATATGTGATTAGATTGAGAAATCAATTATGTGTTTAGGGTAATTAAGTGAATCATTTCATCAAACACTTCATGTGCATTATAATTTGTGAAGAGATTGAGAAATCCTTTAGAATTTAGAACCCTTTGATAGGACATCTGATTGGGAGAGGTTCATTAATCGTGTGAAGGGACTCTCATTTCAAACTTAGTATCTAGTTGGAATTGTTTGAGTGAGAACCAATCGTTTGAGCTATGTTTAGAACCATATCATATTCATTACGAGAGGGAGTTTAGGTGAACTAGTGTTGACCCTTAGTCTATACCCATGACACATATGAGTTCATTGCATGATACCTAAATTTTCCATGTTTTAAGTATTGCTAGTCTCATCTCTATCTACTTGGCTCATTCATCCATCTCCCATTCATCTATCCATTTATTTTATTGTCATTTATTATTTATCTCTCATTCCTGATCATCTCTATAATACTATGATAAACACGAGATCGCTTAGACCCTAGTACCTTCCTCCATGTGGTTCGATAAATTCTTTAATTAGTCATCCCGACTACAAGTTATAGCTAATCAGCCACTGGTGGGATACCATTAAAAGTATCGAGGACGTCACAACTATGACCTGGGAAAGGTTTAAGGAGCTTTTTAGAAATAAGTACTTTACGGCACCAGTGAGAGCATTGAAGATGAATGAGTTTATACAGTTGAAGCAGGGTGGTATGTCAATAACAGATTACCTTCGTAAGTTTGAGCAGTTGTCGAGATTTGCGGAACACATGGTGAGTACGAAAGCATTGAAAGTGAAAAGGTTCGTGGAAGGCTTAAGACCTGAGCTTTTCAGAGATGTGAGTATGGAAGGATTGCAAGGAGCAACATACTCACAAGTTGCAGAAAGGGCCAAATTGCTGAACAAGCAGAGATGAGGATCAGGCAACCTCAGGCTATCAGACGCCAATTTCAGTAGAAACCAGTACAGTTGTTTGGGAGAGATAATAAGAGGCCAATGCCATTTCAGAGACCGAAACCTAATGTTCCGGTAGATCAAGAGCAAACACAAGGAGAACAAACCAAGCATCTGAAATTTGATCAGGGTAAGGTGCCACCGTTGCCACCACTACTCAGATGTCATAATTGTCTGAGATCACATGGTGGGGAGTGTCATCTTCCTTCGAGAACGTGTTACACATGTGAGGATAAAGGACATGTGACTACTACTTGTCCTAAGAAAGGAAAGCAAGGACAGCAGGGGAGAGTTCCAGCAAGAGTATACACTTTGACGCGGGAAGAGGCAGATGTGAATCCCTCAGTTGTCACGGGTAAGTTTTCTATTTTTGGCACTTCTATATATGTGTTATTTGATTCTGAAGCAACACATTCATTTGTATCCACTGAGTATATGAGGAAGTTAGGTGGAATATCTAACTTGATAGAAGCTAATTATGAGGTGATGATACCTTCTGGTGAATCAAAGCAAACTAATCAACTTCTTCGAGGTTGTGTTATTCCTATTGAAGGAAGACAACTCCTCGCTGACTTGATTGTTTTAAGTATGGATGATTATGATATCATATTGGGCATGGACTGACTGTCAAAGTACGGTGCTACAATAGATTGTCAGAAGAAGAGTATTACTTTTCAGCCATTAGGGGGAGAACCATTCTCTTTTGTTGGGATCAAGAAGAACTTCAGATTTCCTATGATATCAGCAGCAAAAGCCCAACGGTTGTTGAAAAGTTGTTGTAAGTGGTATCTGGTGAGCGTGATGAATGTTGAGGGACAACAATGTCCAGTTCTCGATGATGTACCAATAGTTCGGGAATACCCGGAGGTATTTCCAGATGATCTTCCAAGTTTGCCACCAGACCGGGAAATAGAGTTTGTTATTGAGCTGCAATCGGAAATTGTTCCTATATCTAAAGCGCTATACAGAATGGCACCAGCTGAACTGAAGGAATTGAAGATACAATTGCAAGAGTTACTAGACAAAGGATTTATCCAACCTAGTTTCTTACCTTGGGGAGCACCGGTTCTTTTCATTCATAAGAAGGATGGCACATTGAGGATGTGCATCGATTACCGAGAGCTCAACAAAGTTACAGTCAAGAATAAGTATCCATTGTCTCGCATTGATGATCTGTTAGATCAACTACATGGTGCAACTATCTTTTCGAAGATTGATTTACGATCGGGGTATCATCAGTTCAAGATTAAGAAAGAGGACATTCCAAAAACTGCATTCAGTACAAGGTATGGACATTATGAATTTTTGGTGATACCGTTCGGTTTGACGAATGCTCAAGCAGTATTTCTGGATTTGATGAATAGAGTATTTCAGAAATTCCTCGATAAGTTTGTAATTATGTTTATCAATGACATTCTGATTTACTCTAAGAATAAGGAGGATCATGCTCTACACTTAAGAAATGTGTTAGAAATTCTGAAGGAGAAGCAGTTGTATGCAAAGTTTAAGAAGTGTGAATTTTGGTTGGACCGAGTTATTTTCTTGGGCCACGTGGTATCGGGAGAAGGAATTTCGGTGGATCCAAGTAAAGTTAAAGCAATCCATGATTGTCCACAACCCTCAAATCCCACAGAGGTGCGTAGGTTTCTTGGATTGTCGGGATATTCTCGAAGGTTTGTTGAAGGATTTTCCAAGATCGCTTCACCATTAACACAGTTGACTATGAAGAATGTGAGGTTCACATGGATGGAAGTATGTGAACAAAGTTTTCAGGAATTGAAGATACGGTTGACATCAGCACCTATCTTAACTATTCCTACGGGGACAGAAAATTTCAAGGTTTATAGTGATGCTTCAAAGAATGGTCTTGGGTGTGTACTGATGCAGAATAGGAAAGTAATAGCATATGCATCTAGACAGTTAAGGGAGTACGGGAAGAATTACCCAACTCATGATTTGGAGTTAGCTGCAGTGGTGTTTGCACTCAAAATTTGGAGGCATTGTCTATATGGAGAACGTTGTGAAATCTATACTGATCATAAGAGTTTGAAGTACTTCTTCACTCAGAAAGAATTGAATATGAGGCAAAGAAGATGGTTGGAATTAGTGAAGGATTACGACTGTGTTATCAATTATCATCCGGGTAAAGCCAATGTGGTTGCTGATGCATTGAGCCGAAAGGTAATACAGAGTGTAGCTGCTATAACCATAAATCAGAAACCAGAGTTGTTTGACTTGCAAAGGATGGGTGTAGAGATCATTCAGGAAGGATCGTTGAAAGCAAAGATGACAGCATTGACACTTCGACCAACTTTGATAGATAAGATTCGACAGGGACAAGAGGTGGATAAGTTGTTTGACAAGATACAGAATAATATCAGCTCTGGAAAGTCTTCTGACTTTCAATTAAGAGATGATGGCATGATTCATTATAGAGGTCGATTATGTCTACCTGAAGTGTACAACATTCGGAAGGAAGTGATGGTAGAAGCTCATTCAACACTGTACTATGTACATCCAGGAGCTACAAAAATGTATAGAGATTTGAAGTCACATTATTGGTGGCCAGGGATGAAGAGATATGTCGCTCAATATGTGGAGCAATGTTTGACTTGTCAGCAAGTCAAAGTTGAGCATCAAAGACCAGCAGGAACTTTGCAGCCTCTATTTATTCCAGAGTGGAAGTGGGAGAATATTACTATGGATTTGTCACCGGCTTACCAAAGACAGTAAAAGGTCATAATGCAATTTGGGTTATTGTGGATCGATTGACTAAGTCAGCTCATTTTCTTCCTATTTGTTCTACGTATTCCATGGATCGATATGCTCAACTATATATACAAGAGATCGTCAGACTCCATGGAGTACCACTTACCACTGTATCAGATAGAGATATGAGATTCTTGTTCGCTTTCTGGAAGAGTTTACATAAGGCATTGGGGACACAGTTATCTTTCAGCACAACATTCCATCCACAGACAGATGGGCAATCAGAGCGTACGATACAAATTTTGGAGGATATGCTCAGAGCATGTGTGTTGGATTTTCAAGGTCAGTGGAGTAAAATTTTGCCTTTAATAGAGTTCTCATACAACAATAGTTACCAGTCCACGATTGGGATGACACCATATGAGGCACTGTACGGGAGGAAGTGTAGGTCTCCAGTACATTGGGATGAAGTTGGAGCGAGGAAATTTTTGGGTCCAGACTTGATTCGTGAAATGTTAGAAGCTGTTACCTGTATTCAAGAGAAGATGAAAGTTGCCCAAGATCGGCAAAAAAGTTATGCTGACAAATGGAGGAGAGAATTGGAATTTGAAGTTGGTGATCAGGTATTCTTGAAAGTATCTCCAATGAAAGGGATAATGCGGTTTGGAAAGAAAGGGAAACTCAGTCCAAGATATGTTGGTCCATTCACTATCATTGAGATAGTTAGAAGTGTTGCCTATAAGTTGGAGTTACCAGCATCGATGTCTAGAGTACATGACGTGTTTCATGTGTCTGTGTTAAGAAAGTATGTTTCGAATCCATCTCATGTTCTCAGGCAGGAACCAGCTGAATTGAAAGAAGATTTAAGTTATGAAGAAATACCAGTTGAGATCTTGCGGCGAGAAGTGAAGAAACTCAGAAATAAAGAGATACGGCTAGTTAAGTTGTTATGGAGGAACCAGTTAGTTGAGGAGGCCACTTGGGAAAGAGAAGATGAAATAATGGCTAAGTATCCAGAACTTTTCAGGTAAGTAAATTTCGAGGACGAAATTTTTATAAGGTGGGGAGAATGTGATAACCGAGATTCTCACTACTCATGTGTCAATATAATTTAATTTTTGTTATATGCATTTTATAATTATGTGATAATTATGTGGCACCTATGCGATTATTATGTGGCAATTATGTGACAATTGTTTCTACATTTTATTTATCTTTACATTTTATTTGAGACATCTGTGATAATAATGGTGACAATATGTGAATATATATGTGCATAAATATTTACGTGTATTAATTTGGATATATGAGTAAATTATTTTATGTGTATAAATACATTTTCTTAATTATTAAGTATCACACGTGTTTTCATAATAATAATAATAATAATAATAATAATAATAATAATAATAATAAATGGATAGTGGCGGCTGGACAACATGAGTATGTCATGCATGGCTTATTGCAGCCGTGAGTTTTAATTTTTTTTAAAAAAAGTCAAAAGTTGCTGCTGATGTTACGTGAGGGATGGACAACAATTTGGAAGGCGGTGGGTTTAATACCCCAACGACCAACCCCCAACCCCTTTTTGCCTATATATATATATATATATGGGTGATGAGGAATTCATCACCTCACACCCTAGATCAATTGGCAGGAAAAAGAGAGAGAGAGGAAGAAAAGGAGGGAGAAAGGAGAGTGTGCCGGAACGGGAAGGAAGGAATTAGTTACGGTTCTTCACGGGTCTATAGTGTTAATATTGTCGGAGTCCAGGTAAGTAGGAGTACAATTATAATGCATAAACATGTTGTGTGTAAATTATTTGTGATTAATATGTGATAATTATGTCATAAATTATTTGTGATTAGTTTAATTACGTTATGAATTATTTGGGGTTAATTGGTTATTCTATAAATGGATTTATGTGATCAAGATGAAGTGATTATTCTATAAATGGATCTATGTGATTGAGGTGAAATTGTTATTCTAGAAGTGGATCTGTGTGAATTTAAGTTAAATTGTTGCTTTATTGTGATTAAATGTTGATATTGATATCGTAAATGGTTTATGATGCATATTTAATTGCCCTGGTTGCATATCATACATAATCATGAAAAAAGTTTTCCCCAAAATTAATAAGATATTAATGGTGTGTGCGGCCACTATATATGCATCTCTGTCAGGGTTCGAAAAAATCATTCCCGACACTTTATTCTGGGTTCGAAAAAATCGTTCTCAGTACTTTATTAGAGGTTCGGAAAAATCGTCCCCCAAACACTCTGCCAGGGTTCGGAAAAATTATTCTCTGCACTATATTCGGGGTTCGGAAAAATCGTCCCCATTGAGCTCATTTGGGGTGCATATCATAAGTGTGTCGTGGGGATCCCGCAACGTGAATAAATTTCAAAATAAAAGAGACCAACTAGAAAGACTAGGAAATAGACGATAGAAAACTAAATGCATTTTCATGCACTGACATGAATGATTTTTACTTACTGAGATTTTTGTCTCACTAGTTTATGCATTGTAGGTGAGTATGTTGATGATTGACTTTTGTGATGTGACTGTGCAAGCTGTGGAGCTCCTACAGGATTTTGGAGTGGATGTATATAGATGACGACCTGTTGGGCTAGGCCGTGGGCTTATTTTGTTTCCGCTGATGTTTTGTTATATAATATAATAAGTATTGTAATAAGTTTGTGTGGTTTGAGGTGGTATCAGAAACCAGTTACGTATGTTGGACTGGTGTGATGATTCAGTTATAAATATATTATGTAAAAAAAATACAGAATTTTGTAATAATTATATTTATGTTAATTATTATTTGAATTATAAGTTATGTAAGGTGGGTCGTGACACAAATGCTTTGAGATGCAAGTGCTCGTTGATTGTGGTGTGTTGGAATGCATGGTGAATGACCCTATTTATAGGTGCACCATTCCACTCAGCCATAATGTTGATTGTGTGATTTACAATGTATTAATTGCTGGTGGCGTAATTTTCTCTATTCAGGAATTATGACGATTTGATTGTTGATTGCATGATTTCCTCTAATCAGCAATTATGGAGGGTTATTGCGTCCAGATTCAACGATCCTACTTCAAGTTCAACAAATCTTTCCATATGAAAGGATTCGTCTTCCGGATTGATCCAATTTTCGAGGATTTTCCTCCCACGTGGGACAATAATTTTGTATTAATTCCCATTACGCCTCACATAACCTCTCCAGTAGATGAGCCAAATTACACTCACCTACTACACTCATTTAATCGGTGATTAATTTAACAATTAACCCTTACTAACCAATCAAATCCAATTAATTTAATTGATTAATTAAATTAATTCATACAACAAGGATTGAATCCATGGTTGGAACTTAAATGGTCCAAATTTAGTGTCAAGAGATCGCGGTTGAAGGATGCGTGGTATCGCCGCCGTTGCACTTTTGCTACCGTTGATAATGTGGAGGCCAATGTTATTGGTTTGTTTAAGGGTTGAGCTTATGGCAGCGATACTCCAGTTTAGGTCCGTCAATTTAACCACATGACATTAATGTTCCAGAGTCGATGTTATATTTCACGATGAAAGACTGTTCGAATTAAGGGGGGATATGAGGGTGATTGCATAATAGAATTAGATTTTTGCGTGAAGTAATTCCAAACAAATCAGCAATTTCTGCGGAACGGTGAGTTCGAGTGTTGGACTGAGAATTTTAACTGAAGTGAATCTTTCTGAAAGGGTTTTCTGGCAACGGTAAACAACGAAAACTCTAGCAAGACGGTGCAGCGACATAGGACCGGATCTGGAAGGGCAGTGGCAGCGTCGCGATTCACCCTGGCTGAGTTCGGTTGTTGCCGGCGATGCTTTAGAGGCCGCGATAAAAGATGCAGATTTAACGAACTCACCGGCGGTGATGACCGAAACTAGAGCAATATCTCTCAGCAGCAGAGGGGCTTCCGGCGGCGGGATTTCAGGCTGAACTGAAGCAAACCTTTAGTGGCGGCATAAGAATTGAGAAAAGAAGAAAAAAAAAGGCTATATGTACACATTGATGATATCAAAACTGTCATAGCTTATTTTCGTTTTGCTGTACAAGATCACTCTGTTGAATACCACTTATAGGTGCATTAATTCACAAATGGTGGTTCACTGAGAGCTAGGCTTTAGTAGAAGATTCCTGACACGGGACACTTAAGACTTGGATGTTGGGGTTTTGGTGGATAAAGTGATGGAGTTGGTGAAGAAGAAGAAGGTGCAACGACAATTAGGGCGTGTAATCTTAAAAATATTAGTGAGGATGTATAATTTTAAAAATATTATTGAGGGGTGTGTATAATCTTTAAATTAAAAAGGGTAAATTTGGGGTTTTAAGGGTGTGCATATAATAAAATTAAAATTTTTAAAATTAAAGGGAGTATGTATTCAATAAAAGGGTATGTATTTAACAAATCTCTTTAATTATTTGTACTTAATATTTCTAATGACATTGTTAGCTTAGTTAAAAGTTTTTTATATTGTGGACTTTTATTTGGGCCGTTAAGTTTTGTTTAAAGTGGATTATAGGATTAAGCTTATCTGGGCCATGGCCCGATTAAAAAAAAAACTATATACAAATACATTTTTTCACTTAGAAAATTAATAATTTTTTCTTATCTTCCGATTCCCACCCACAGCCACCATCATCAGCTCATAAGCCGCCGGCAACGGCCAGCTTGTCGGTGCTACTCGGCAGTAAGGTTCTCTCATCATTCATCCCTTGTAATTTCAACTATAATTTCGTGTGTATGATACTGTTATAGGAGCTGAATACATAATTTCAACCATAAAATCAAAAGAATATACCAAGGCCCAAAGCCAAGGCCAAGGATCCAAAAAAACAAGTATAAACTAATAAGAGGATAATGTCATACAATCAGAAAAGTTTCAAGAATCACATAGTATAAACTCAGAAATGAGCAAAACCCCCGATCTAAAGCGAAGACTGATTGAGGAAAGATCCAGAAATCCTCAAAAGTAACATGAGGAAATAAAATCGATACCATAGAGGACAAGGTTAAGTATTACGTTTTCAAATTGAAGAGAAAGCCTATTTTCCCTTCTTGTTTGTTACAACAACTATTTTCCCTATACCCGTTTAATAATAAAGTATGTTATGTCCGTTAAAAGCTTTATTATGTTCGTTAAAAATGTGATGACAATTTTAAATTAAATTATGTTAGAAGGATATTAGTTAAGTCATTTTTTTAAATGTTGTATGAAATTGAAATTGAGACGATCTTAATTGAAACATGTACATGTACATAATAAATCTTTTATACATATAAATAATTGACATTTAAATGAATAAGAGGCCGTTTACTTTTAGTGTGGTGGATAAGTTAACAAAGGTTAATTTTAACCCATAAAATCATTGTTAACCCAAATTAACCTTTTTGTGTAGGTTTGTTTAGTTAAGAGGGTTTTTACTGAATATTTTTACAAAATTGCCCCTTAAGATAGATAAAATTTTCTCCACTGTTATTGCTTTCAGCCTTCTTCCTCGGTATCTCTTTTTCTCTACATCATCTCTACTCCATTCATGTATAGCATCTGCTAATTTTTTCAATCATGGCAACCGTTTTCTCTCTCCTCCCAACACGTTAAGCAGCTTCGCCGAAAGACGCCTCCTCCAGATCCAATTCCAGCCTTGTTGTTGCCCTGTCGGAAATTACTTTCGCCTGTAAGATCTGTCTCCCTGTCGCCGAGATCGTAACCGCCATACCACCTGGCACCGCCGCCTATGTCGCGCAACCAGTCGCCGCCGGCGCAGATCTGGCTCTCGACGCGTCGCCAGCCACCAATCCTCCTTCCACTGTCGGAATCACTCACCGCCACCAATGACCGCCATCTGCCGCTGACGGTCGCGCACACGACCGCCCACTGATGCTATCGCCGAAATTGCGCCGCAATCAGACGTCGCTGCTCGTCGCTGTTTCTCGCCCCTAAAACTGTTAAATAAATCAAGCGGCTCGCGGGCAGGGCTCGAAAAAGCTCGAGCTCGGCTCGGCTCGACTCATATTCGCTCGAGCTCGAGTTCTAGTCATTTAAATACTCGTTAAGCTAACGAATCGAGCTCGGCTCGTGAAGCTCGCGAGTACTCGATTATTTTAATAAATAATAAATATAAATAATATATTACAGTTAATGTGTATATATATATATATAATATAATACGTATATACAAATAAATGTAACCCTACATATCCCCTCTCTAAATCTGCCCCACCTACCACAACACTTCTCCAACCCCTACCCCCCCCCCCCCCCCCCGACCAATTCCTGCTGCATCAATGGCCGCTGCATCCATGGCTCAACCACTTTCCCCAACACAAATCCTAATATCCCGTCCACAAATTCTTTAGCCTCAGCCCTCAACCCATCTTTCCCAACTCAAACCCTATCTAATCAATTTCAGCAATCTACCATCAATCTGCGCATAAAGCCCGACGCGAGACTCCCAAATCCGCATCGGCGAGTGGTGTGGCCATCCCCTTCGTCGTACGAACGCGACCCCTCACAGACTACAAACAGAAGAACGCGATCCCATCTTTATTGAGTTTCAATTCTTCATCTCCATACTCTATTTCCAGCAGATCTGAAGGAGTTTCTCCCCATCTATTTTTTCGATTTTGTTTTCTCTATTTCTATTTAGTAATTTGGGATTTTGGTTTTCAATATTTCAAAATTTTTGGATTTACGATTCTGAACTGCTGCTTGTAATTACTCTCTTACTACCTCGATGATAGAGCATCAACTCCTTTATCTTGTATTCTTAGTATTCCAATTTATGTTTTAACAAAATAACATTGTTCTATTTGTGGTTTGTTTGTTGCAGATTCTATATGTATACCTTTTTAAGCAAAAATAAGAAGATGAATTTTGTATGGAATGAATAATGATAAATCGAGCTTTGCTTGTTTTGCTAAACGAGTCGAGCTCGAACGAACTTAAATGTAAGATTTTCGAGCATAGTCGAGCTCAATTTTTAGCTCGTAATGGAACTCGAACCGAGCTCGACCCCGGCTCGTTAACAACTCAGCTCGAGCCCGTTAACAACTCGAGCCGAGTTCTACCCCGGCTCGTTAACAACTCGAGCCGAGTTCGAGCCCCCACTACTCGGGCTCGCTCGGCTCGTATAACAGCTCTACTCGCCCCAATCGCGAACACTACCCACTGCTGCTGGGAATCACGTCGCTGTCGACCGCGTGATGCTACCGCCACTTGTAGCGGAGGAGAGAAAGAGACAGGATCTCAGATTGGTTGAGGAAGGAAGATGAATAAATGAACATAAAATTAGGGGGACAATTATGTAATTACATTCGTTAACCCCTGGAGGATAAAAATAAACAGCCTAAATTGGGCTGACAAATAAACCCTCTGTACAGTGGGATTAGCACTGCGCCAACAAGGGCCCGGATGTTAAAACCATGCGTATTAACCTTACAAGTAAATGACTTTTTTCCATAGTTTATACTATGTGATAATGACTCCACAACCCCTTAAAGTAAAGGACCCCTAAGAAAACGAGTACCCAAAATGTGTGAAGATGAATCGGAGATAGTGTATTTGCATGCTTCTAGCTCCCGCCAATTCTCACTCTACTAGGGCGGGAATATCACTTCTTTATTTCCCGCCCATTTCATCGGCAGCGATCATGCTCATTAATCATTATTACAATAGATAATTAATTAACTTGGGCGAAACTGATGTCAGATTACTAAGGATTAGAATCAAGATGTCTCTGCAAAAACCCTATGTGAGAGATTAAGGAGCGTGAAAACACCGAAGCCAACCCTAATCACTCGGCGCCCCCACCAATCACGAAGCTGTTTCGTTCTGTAGGCGCCACGCTGCGCTCGCACCAGTCGATTCCGACAACCGCCGTTCCTGTCTACGGCGCTGCCCATGTTCGCCAGGTACTTCTTAGTCCTCTTTTTTTTTTTTTTTTTTTGGGTGAATCCACCCTCTTTAACTCGATTGTGCACCATACACCAACAGGACGATGACGTTCTCTTTACTTTTCTCATTGTTACCCAGGCGTTTTTGGAGAAATGCTTAGATATCACAGGCTTATTTCATTCTTGTACTCTGAAATTCAGGACACTTTCATCATAAAATTAAATTCCATTTAGATTTGCAACAAATATAACTCAACCTAAAAATATGTATAATACAAACAAAAAATGTATGTATTCTGTCGGTTTTCCATTTTCCCCACCTGTATGGCTACTGCGAATTCTGTTGTTCAGCGCTTCTTTGGGTTTCTTGCAGCAACCAAAATTTCTGTTGTTGATTTTGTGAGGGAAGAAATGATTATTGAGTTACTTGGAATGTTTCGTGCAGTAGTCTTAATCTGTGAGGTAGATAAAAGCAATTTTTTGGGCAAAAGATATATTATGTAGAAATGACATGTTTTGATTAGTGCCATATGTGCATTTGAGTATCTATTAGTTAAGTATGACCGTTTAAATGTGGTTTCTTTGATTATAACTTTTTATTAGAGTTTGGATGCTTGTTGTTTCTCCATATTGAGCTTACCTATTAGTTTTAGGTGAAGTGGTAAAATGTGGTTTCCTTCGAGCATTAGTTTGGTTGCTTGTTGTTTCTCTATATTGAGCTTAAAAATCTGGGGTGATTGCAATTTCAATAAACACATAGGATGCTCTCATTGTTGGTTTCTGCTTTTAGAATTCTCGAAGAGATATTAAATGCTCGTATCTGCATTAGCAAAGAAATCCTGTTTTAAATAGCTGCCACATGTAAATGGAATAGTGTATCTGGGCGCATGTTTATGTGGAAAATTGGTTCATTATTTGGTGATGAGTTTTTGATTTCATGTAACGAGTTGTGACTTGTTTGTGGAGTCCTTTTCCTGCAACAGCTAAAATTTTATTAGATAGATTCAATTTCTGCTGAGGGGTATAAAATTTTAGTATTCAGTGGCATCCTGAACTTGAGAGATGCCGAATATGTGTGTGTACCTCGTTGTCAATGGTTTAGCATGCAAGCAATTAATTACCGGGTAGGACAGAAATATTCAGTTAATTAAAAGATAAAATGTGTATGTCTGTCCTCTAAAGTGTCATGCTTGAATTTGGAATTTGTTTGCTGGGAGTATGCCCGAGTCTATGAAATATTCTAATTCTGATTATGAATGGATTTTCAAGTCTACAAATGAATGATTTGTTTTTTCTATTGTCTTAGTTCTTACATGTGTTGGACTTTGTAGGAAATGTATTCATTGTGTTTTCAATTGGCTTCTCCATTTTGGTTATGTCAAGATCAAGATAATGAATGCTAATTAGGATTAATTTGGAGGATTTAAACTCTTACATTTTGTTGTTGGTTGTGTATAATATTGATTTTTGTGAAGTGTTCTCACTCTGGTGATAAAAAATGTGCCTTACCTTAGGATGCTTGTGTTTTTTGCGAACAACATTCAGCATTATTTCCCAAGATGAATGAATATGGAAATTGGAATAGTATGTGTATGTGTTATGTTTAGTTTTCATATTAGGAGTAATTTATTGTTTATTTTGTCTTTTAATAGAGTTAATTTAGCTGCAAATCATGATTAAAATGAGTTTTTTTAGCTTAATGGGTCTAATTTAAGCTTGAATTTGAACATTTGTTAAAACAGTTTATTAGGTTTCTCGTGCTTTGTTGAACTCAAGTACTGATTTATCAATAAGTTCATATTTTAATTGCTAATGAACTTGTTTCAAGCCAAACTCGAGTTAAGTTTACTAGTTAATGAATCTTTTTCGAACAGAACTTGAACTATTCAGGAACTAAATTTTTTTGGACGAACTGACCTTAAGCTAGATTATTAATATTTGATTCAAGCTCTTTCCTAAATTAACCGAACAAGCTGAGCTAGGGCCAATATTCAGCTCAATTTGACTCCATACTCTTGTATGACAAATTATGCGTGAAGTGCCTTAACAATTTCGCTTTCCATTAGCAATTCTCTAATTGGGGCCACCATCAACAAATGGTTTGATATGCATTCATTAATATCAAGGTCAGTTTAAATATTATTTCAGAGTAAAATTTATTCAATATATGTATTAATTTTCATTGTTTTATGAGCTTAACTGATTGGATGCCATTTCATTATTGTTCTGTAAATCTTGTTCTCCCGCTTAATTCTCACTCAATTTTGGCTGGAGATGTGATATGCGTTTTTGTAAAAATCTCCTGCCAATTTTCATCCTACTCAATATCTTAGACCAGACTTTTTTCAATATTCTGATAGACAATTTTTTTTTTGGAATTGTATAAATTGGAATGAATACAATTTATTTTTAGTGTTGATGTTGGTTACATTGGATAAGGTTGTTAGAGATTCGAGACTTCTCTGAAATCCACTGTTCCAAAATTCCTATGTATTGGTTCAGATTCAACCTAAAGGAATAGAATGGTTTCTTGTCGTCCTATCCAGCTTCTGAACTCCATGCCCTACAGAAAGGAAAGCTCTCTCCTGCTTGATTTTTTTGTTTCTTCATTTACTTTTATAACAACATTCTATTTCCAGTTGAATTGTTATTATTGTTGTTGGCCTGCTGTTTATATTTTTTATCATTTCAATTCCTAATAGGGTGGGAAGATGATTTTGTATCCTATTGATTTCCAGGTTAGGTCAAGTGGTTTTCTTCATAATCGTATCTTAGGTTCATCTTCAAAACCATCATTTATACGACTTTGTGAAGCTTTAAAGTCATTTACTCCGCAACGAACCTGCACAAGGTGCTTGGTAATGGCTGGTGATTCAATTGAATTCGTTTCTAATGGAAGCATGAATGCTAAACCAACATCCCAGAGAACTTACCAAGTTGTGGTAGCTGCAACTCAAGATATGGGTATTGGAAAAGATGGTAAGTTACCTTGGAGGTTACCCGGTGACCTTAAATTCTTCAAGAATATTACCATGAGTACTTCAGATCCAAGTAAGAAAAATGCTTTGATTATGGGGAGGAAAACTTGGGAGAGCATTCCTCCCCAATTTCAACCTTTGCCTGGTCGACTCAATGTTGTGCTAACTCGCTCTGGAAAATATGATCTTGTTTCTACTGGGGAAGTTCTTTCATGTGATAGTATATCATCAGCTTTGAATTTATTGGCAGAGCCCCATTATAAAAATCTTGTAGAGACAATTTTTCTGATAGGAGGTGGACAGATTTTGAGGTAAGCATATATCTTTCTCAAATATATCATTCTTTATGGTTATGTGGGTTTTGGTATATGAAATGGAAAGGAGAAAGTTAACATGAGTCTTGATGCAGGGAAGCCCTTAATGCTGTTGAATGTGATGCCATTCACTTGACTGAAATTAAGAGTCACTTTGAATGCGATACGTTTATTCCTTCTATAGATATGTCTGTTTATCAGCCATGGTACTCTTCCTTGCCCATTGAGGAGAATGGTATTCACTATTGTTTTGCAACATATGTGCGGTTGAGGACTTTCACTAGCACAGCTGAGAATTCCGGCCAGGAGATGATTTCTGAAGGCAATACGTCACATTCCAAAAGGCTCAAATTCTCAGATTTCACTTTCTTGCCAAAGATTATTTTTGAGAAGCATGAAGAGTTTTTATACTTGAGACTTATTCAAGATATTATTTTGAATGGTAACAAAAAAGATGACCGGACAGGAACTGGCACCCTCTCAAAATTTGGCTGCCAGGTATTTTCATTAACTTGGCAGTAGCGTATGAGCTTTTTCATTATTTTACTCATTTTATTAGTGCTTATATTTATTTTGTATTTATTTTTCTGTGATGCTGTGCTGATACATCTGCTGTAAATTTCCAGATGCACTTCAACCTACGTAAATGTTTTCCTCTTCTTACAACTAAGGTATTGATACTTGTTAAGAATTTCTCATTAAATAAAATTAGTTGAGATTATGTTACTATTAGATTCCCCTTTTCTATGGTTGAGAAACTCCTTGTAATGGTTTTGCATTTATATTGATTTTATAAATTTTATCTGTGTATTAATATAACAGAGTTTGTGTGTGTATTTCTCTGTTTGTGGTGGTCTATTGATTGTGGTTTTGATGCAAAGAGGGTTTTCTGGCGAGGAGTTGTTGAAGAGCTTTTGTGGTTCATCAGTGGTTTGACAAATGCCAAGGTAATTTTTAACCATCTTATGTTTCTTCAATCTGGAAGAATGTTTTGGACTCTAGAATAGGCGTGGCAATTTTAAGGTTACTATAATTAGATTACAGTTGTACAACTATTACTTTGACTTAAATATGCTCAGGCAAAATGCTTACTGTTCTCTCTATCTTCCTTGCATGAAGTTTGTATGAACAGTTTTGCGTTTATATTTTGCTCTTTTAAACTGGGAAACTGCTATGTACTACAATCCATACAAAATGTAGTAGCATAAAAATGTAGTAGCACAAACTCTAGATTTGAACTATGTTCCATCCATATTACATTCTTATTTGTCCACTTAATGTCTGCATTTTATTTAATTCTCAAAAGAAACTATTATTAATATAACACTCTTTCATACAGATTCTACAAGAAAAAGGGATACATATATGGGATGGCAATGCATCCAGAGAGTTTCTTGATAGGCAATCATACATTTCATTATTTTCTTATAACTTATATTTCAGTGTTCTTATTGTATTTGCTCTATCTGAAAGATTGGTGCAATTTTTGTATCAGTATTGGATTGACAGAAAGGGAAGAGGGAGATTTAGGACCTGTATACGGATTTCAGTGGAGACATTTTGGTGCCAGGTTAGCGCTTGTATTGGAGGTTTGAAGTTGGCAAAAATATGTTGCCTTTACAAATGTCATACTCTTGATTTTTCTTCTACAGATACACAAATATGCATGCTGACTATACAGGGAAGGGGTTTGATCAGTTGCTCGATGTTATAGATAAGATAAAGAATAAGCCAGATGACAGGAGGATTATCCTTTCTGCTTGGAATCCTTCTGATCTTAAGTTGATGGCTTTACCACCTTGCCACATGTTTGCACAGGTCTTGCTTCATCCTTTACATAAACGGAAGTTATTAAAGCAACAACGTAAAGTCCTAAATAAATAAATTATTCAAGAAATTACGGAAAAAAGTAGATAAAGTTAGTTTTATCCACTAGGCTCTTTACTCTCTTGCAGATGATTTTTACTTTTTCTAACATGTCGAGGTGCAGTTTTATGTAGCCAATGGTGAGCTATCTTGCCAGATGTATCAACGCTCTGCTGATATGGGTCTTGGGGTGCCATTTAACATTGCGTCATATGCACTGCTGACATGCATGATTGCTCATGTTTGTGGTACGTGTTTATTTTAACCGATGAGAATGGAAACGTTGTATATCTAACACCCCTTGGGATATGAAAGCATTCTTTGGCTAGTTTGGTTTGATTTACATTCTACTGTGGGACAGTGCACCAAATGTTTCCTCACTATCTTTGTTTTATCCTCAGATCTTGTTCCTGGTGATTTTATCCATGTAATTGGGGATGGCCATGTTTATCGGAACCACATCAACCCTCTACAAGAGCAACTCAAAAAACTTCCCAGACCTTTCCCAGTACGTACCAACTATAATTAGTTTCTTGTTCCAATCACTTGATCACACAATTAAAGCAGCATAAGTTGAGAATAATAAGACGGATTGATTAGTGAATACTAGAAAATATTGTGGGTGACCCTAGTAGATGTGAAAATTAGAAATGCACTGAAGATGATCTGGACATTGAAGGACCAGAGAGTCCTATGTATGACATAGAGAAAGTAGAGAGAATCTTTAACTCTGAATCTGAAAGGTCATAAAAAGAACTAAAAGAGTCAAAAGAATTACATTAGAAATGACACGATCTACTTAAGTATAAGGCTTAGACGCACCCGTATGCTTTAGATTGATTGTGCTCATGTATCTGTTAGTATGAACAACCTAAAGATAGTTGAGTATAGCATGCACAGCACGGTTGGATGACAACTTGTGCAAGAGATAAGTGTAACAATTCTAAGTTGGAGGAAAAAGATGTCAATAGTATCAAGCTTACATAAACTGCTCAACACTCATGCAGTGATCACTTTGATGTAGTGTTTCTTTCTATCAAAACAGATATTGAGGATCAACCCACAGAAAAAAGAAATCGACTCATTCGTTGCAGCTGATTTTGAGCTTAGAAATTATGAGCCACATCAGAAGATTGAAATGAAAATGGCGGTTTGAAAGAGTCCCACTCCATAGAAGTTCGAACATTGATAACTTAAGCTAGTGGTACTTGTTAAGAACAAAGTTATCGCCTAAGTTGAGTAGATTCAATTTTGGCTTTTGAATTATCAGAATGGTTGATGTGTGAATCATGAATTGAAGTGGGTTGCAAAGTCACATGAATATTATGTTGTCCTCCTGTGTTTATGTACGCTTGATTTTACAAATGGGGATAAAGATAGATTGAAAGAGTGAAAAAGACTAGCATTGTGTGTGTATATATATATATATATATATATATATATATATATATAACTGATATATTAAAATTTAAGGAGTATGTTACTATATTCGTGCCACACTAATTTTATTTATTTTTAATTATTTGCAAATATTCAAGACAATTGATTATATGTTTGGATGATTTTGAATAAAGAAATTGGAATGAAAGTAGAAATAGTTGGGTTAATACACGACTATGTGATTGATTCCTAGTCAATCATTTTTTATTTCAAAGAGACCAAACTCATTTCAAACCTTTTAGTTTCATTCTCCATTGTTTTACCAAATACCTCGCGAGGCTTGTGTGTTAAGCATTCAAGTTGAACAGATCATATTTTCTTAGCGATATCCTTTATGTTATGTTGACTAATTAATTAAGACAATCAAACCTCCATTTGCTAAGAAATAGCAAAAGCAAACACTTACATGACATCGTTTTCATTGCTACTCGTTCGTCTCTTAACATTGTTGATCGCATGTGTGGTCTAAAACTTTGCAAAGCAAAATTATTTCCAAATTTGCCTACATACATGCAAATACATTCGACTTGTCCGGCTCTTAACTGGGGCTCATGGATTTAGGATAATTTCATTCTCGCGCGGCATTCCATCATTTTTATTTAAAAAAATTAAATAATACTTTTTTACCTCACATTTATTATTATATTTAATAATAATTTTAAGGGTAGGTCTCGCGTGAGACTGTCTCACGTGAGACCATTTTACACATTTTAAAATAGTTATCAATTTCGCTATAGAATGTTATCACTTTCGCTATAAAATGTTATCACTTTTCATTTAAATTATAAATTGTTCATGAAATAACATTATCACTTTTCAGTATAAAAGTTATCACTTTCTGACGTCTCACGTAAGCCCTTATGTGAGACGTTCTCACACAAGTCTTTGCCTAATTTTAAATATGCATATTTTAAAGTAATAATGATGAATTAATTTTTTTTTTTTAAAAGTGACTACAAAATGTAATTAATTAATGTGATAAAAATTGAATGAAACAAAGTTGATTGTATTTAATAATAATAATAATAATAATAATAATAATAATTTGGTGAAGAGTGTCAAAACAACACTTATCTTGGAAGATGGATATTTGTGTTATAAGTCGATTCATTACTAAAGTATATTTATTATATACATAAAATCAGGACCGGCCTTGAGGGTTGTCCCGATGGGCTTTCGCCATGGCCCCCCAAATTTTGGGGCCCCAAAATTTATTTTACCTGTATATATTAAGCCATCTTTAATAAATTGGTTTTACTTTAAGTTTATCTAAAATTAATGGCCCATAAATCACGTTAAAAAACAACTAAATAAATATTCTTATCTTGATTGTATCAATAAATTTATATCTTCCACCATCCACAATAATCACGTACATTTTCCAATTTTTTAGAGTTTTTTAAAAAAAAATTCTCAAGGAGCTTCCAAATTAAGAATTTTCATATTTAATAAGATAAAATGGGTTATAATTTTTTTTTAAAAAAAAATCGTGAAGCTATAAAAACAAACGGTAAAGAGACTGGTTAGAGAGGAGAATAACTTTTCGAATTCGTACAAAATTTATTTGATTCCCTACCAATTAGATTTTATAGTTTTTTTTAGTGTTACTTAATTAAATGTGTTTTTAATTTTATAATTTGTATTATAATCATGTTTCCTTAGAAACTATGCATTATTGGTGAGTAAAAAAATAAAAAAATAAAAAAAACTTGTAAAAGAGACTAATTCTCATTTGCTCTTAATAAATTTATATAAATGGATTCTTCGAAATAAAAAAGTAGGATTAAAAGGAAATGAGCAAGAAGAATAAGAGAAATTAGTGAATTACTCAGGGAGTTGAGAATAATAATGATTTAAATGAGAAAGAATATAAATATATTGTAGTTGAAAATTAAAATAACTTGAATGATAGTGATTTATAAACAACGAAAGAGATTATGAAGAAATTTATAATAAAATTGAGAAACATGAAAATATTTTAGAAAATAAAATTGTGCGTGATATATATATTATCCAAGAGTTTGGGATAACATTGATAAAAAATAGAGATATATTGGTGGAGAAATGTTCAATTACATAAAATAATCGCAAATTTCCTAAAAATGAAATTTCTAGATATTTTTCGTACAAAGATGATGCATTATTTTTGTTGTATAAATTGTTTAAGTTGGGAGAAAAAAAAATTTAGCAAAAGAAGATCTTAATAATTAAAACATGTTGTTTTGGGGCCCATTTTATGATTTCGCCAAGAGCCCCCATAATCTCAGGGTCGGCCCTGGGTAAAATATACTCCCTCCATCCACTTCTAGGGTATCCATTTTATTATTTTTGGCATCCAATTCAAATGTATTCATTTCTCCTATTTAGTAAAAAAGTACACAATATTGCCCACAACTTCTCTCTAATACAACTACCCACTTTACATATAATAATAATATTCCTTAATCCACATGCAAAAAGTAAACAGACACAGTAAACGAACACCTTAGAATCGGACAGAGGGAATATTTATTTGTAATTAAAGTATGTTAATAATGAATCATATTATAACACATCATACTTTAATTAATCATTTATCATACTTTAGAAATTATACTTTAACAATTATTAAGCATATTTTATTTATATAAGGATTAATTACGCCAAAAGTCTCAATCTTTTCGTGAATTTCAAATTAGTCCAAACTTTTTAATATTTATAAATAAGTATTTGACCTTTAACTTGTTTTTCAAATCAAGCCATCGGGCAGCGAGAGGTCTGCCCAGTTGCTGACATGTCGCATTTTTATCCACGTCACCCTCCTTAAAAAAATAAAAATATGACAAGTATATATATTAAACGACGTCGTTTAACAATCTTCCAATAATTTTCGTTCTTCTTCAACGTGGTTTGTCGCTGCCTAGTCCTGCCGCCGTGTTGCTTCTTTCACCGTAAATTCGCCATCACGGGTGTCTTATTGTCGACCTCCGCTACCACGACTCCCGCTGTGGAAAATCTCCAAACCGCCATTGCGAGCACTACCCGCTGAGTGCCGGAATTTGCCAAAGACGGGCCGCTGCCCTTGACGAAATTTGCCAAAGACGGGCCTCCACCCTTGACGGAATGGGTGTCAACATAGACAGGCTGTGGTCGTTGTTGCCGCAGGAAGTGAAGGATAAGGTGTCTAAGGACAACGCACCGCTGATTGACGTTACGCAATTCGGGTATTTCAAGGTCTGGGTAAGGGTTTACTCCCCTCCGACAAGCCGGTCGTCGTGAAGGCGAAGCTGGTGTCGAAGAACGCCGAAAAGAAGATCGAGGCTGGTGGTGCTGTTGTGCTTACGGCTTAATTAGGTCATTTTTATTAGCTGCCTTTTCAATTTTATGCAATTGTGATTTTCAATTTTTGCTGGAAGGATTTTACTCAACTTTCTCTCGTTATATATACTTTTTAAAATGCTTTGTATTACACTGTCTTTGATTAGATGGGTTAAAGAGCGAACAACGGTTATTTACGATTCCGTCAAGGGCGGCGTACCCTCTGAGAGTGCTGGAATTTGCCAAAGACGGGAGTCGTGGTAGCGAAGGTCGACAACAAGACCACCTATGATGGCGATTTTACGGTGGAAGAAGCAACACGGCGGCAGGACTAGGCAGCGGCAAACTACGTTCAAGAATAATTTTTGGGGAGATTGTTAAACGATGTCGTTTAATATATATATATATATATATATATATATATATATATATATTTATTAACAGGTGGAGGGTGACGTGGATAAAAATGTGCCATGTCAGCGATCGGGCAGACCTCTCACTGCCCGGTGACTTGATTTGAAAAATGGGTTAAAGGTCGAATACTTATTTGTAAATATTGAAAAGTTTGGACTAATTTGAATTTCACGAAAAGATTGAGACTTTTGGCGTAATTAACCATTTATATAATAAACATACTTTAACGCGTCTCACAAATCGTCTTTCACCGAGAATTTGTCAGATTAAAAAGTTGTTTGTTTAATAAAAATAAAAAACAAACAAAAATAAAAAATAAAAGAAGGGGTTATTTAATCAAGAAAAATAAGATGCCGGTTTTTCATGACCTTTACCCATTATTAAAAAAAAAAAAGATAAAAACCTAAATTAATCCAATTTAATTTAATAATTTAATAAGGATAAGGACTTCTAAAAATAAAAAAAATAAGATTAAAGGTTTGTTTGATTTCGAGAAATAAAATGAGAGACTAAATTGATCATGTCCAAATAATAATACTCTTTATATCCCATATTAAATTTTACCTTTTTCATTTTTATCCATTCCACGTTAAATTTCACCGCTCTACATTCATATTATTCCTCAAGATTAAATGTACGTTTTAATTAACTCTATAATTTATTTATTATATTAAAAAAAAGTTTTTTTCTTAATATCTAAGTTTAGAGTTTAACTGCAGTGCATCGTGCACCGGTGCACCTGAATAATTTCAACCATTAGATTATATTCTTACTCAATCTTTACCACTCAATAAAATAATATTATTAAAAAAAATTAATAACCACCCCACTATCCCTCTAATTTACACTATAAATCTCCAGGTGCTGCACGGGTACACCACAGAAACACGATGTTCTCAACTCACCACCATCGTCTGCCAGCACGAATTAAAATGGTGGAGATGGGGGATTACAGGCATGAGAATTAAGAATAACAGACATCGGGAGGAAAAAGATCCGTACAGATAAAAGCTACAGTAAAGAAAATTGTCTTACCTTGGTAATGGGGATAATTTTGTAAAACCATTTTATTTGTAACCTCTCAAGTAAACATACTTAAGGATAATGTTAATATGGACTAACATTCGCTCAAAGGGTTAACTTAACCGTGGCTGAGTTAACCCTGACCCAAAAGTAAACGGCCCCTAAGTTTATAACCATTGTAGATGAAATGGAATAGTCTGACACATCTTAATTAAATGCTCATTTACTTCTCTTTCTTCTCTTGACTCATACTTCCTTCACTACTTGGAGATGACCGTTTCCATTCCACATCACTGAATGAGCCAAATTATTACAGCGTATGTTCATATATACTACCTTCCTCACCATCACTCTTAAATTTGCAGAAAAAACAAATTATTATTGTCAAAAAACACACCTCAATATTCACATTGTGACACAAAGTTTCGCTTCCACTATCTCCAATATCACTCACATAATCATCGTTTGCACGTTCAATTTTACAAACAAACTCTCTCTCTGCACCAATTATTTCCAACAATGGCTGAGGCATTAATTCAAGTTTTAATTGAGAAATTAACTTCTCTAATCCAGAGAGAGGTTGGCTTGATCGCAGGTGCCGACAATCAGATGAAGAAACTTTCCACAACTCTCACAGCCATTCAGAAAGTGTTGGAGGATGCTGAAGACAAACAGTTTCAAGACAGAGCTGTTCGGAATTGGCTACGACAGCTCAACGACGTCGCTTTTGAGATCGAAGATATACTGGACGAACTCAACACAGAAGCGAACCACAAATATGGAATGTTCAGCTTGAACAAGCTTCTGTTTAACTACAACATCGGAAAAAGAATGAAGGAAGCTGTCCAAAGATTGGAAAATGTCGTTGAAGACGGCGTCAGGTTTCATTTGCAGGACAAATATGGAATATTCAGCTTGAACAATCTTCTGTTCAACTACAACATCGGAGAAAGAATGAAGGAAAATGTCCAAAGATTGGAAAATGTTTTAGAAGATCATTTGCAGGAAACTGCTATGCAAGAGTATGAGCCGATTGAGTGGGGTCGAGTCGAGCCAGAGCCGGATGAAGTGCATGGCAGAGATGACGATAGAGACAAGATCGTGGTCTTATGAAACTTAAGCATGATCTTGATAAACTCTCAAGAACTCACACACTTGATTGGTTAATCACTCACGTTTCGCTCTGAATTGATTGATAAAACGAAAATGAAATGAAAACGATCAACACAAAATGTATAGTGGTTCGGCGTAAGCCTACATCCACTTTCCTAAGAGAAGAATTCACTATGATGATGATGAAGGTTACAAAACTTACAAGCACACTTATCAAACCCTAACTCTTAATGCTTGAAACTGATATGTGAAGATGGTGTGATGAAGATGATGAAACCAACTGATCTTTCTTCAACTATGGATGATTAATCAACATTTTGATCCCCTTTCATCCAATCAACCGCATGCACACTGAATCAGTCGTAACCAACTGATCTTGCAACCGTTTGATACTTCCAGCTGATGCTTCTAGATGCTTCCAGCTGTCATGCCATCAGACTGATCTCCTCAGCTCCAAACTTGATCCAACGGCTCATGCATGCAATCCTCTTGTCACTTGATCAACCAATGAATGATCTCCACGTGTGGCATTTGCTTATTCTCATGCAATATACACACATGCAAGTCTACACCTTCACACGTGGAGTTGCTGGTGAATCAAGTGTGTGATCAGAAGCTGTCTGTGTTGGCAATTACTGGTGTTGGAGGAATAGGGAAGACTACACTTGCCAAATTAATGTACAATGATGAAAGGATCAACCATCATTTTGACGCCCAAAGATGGCTCTGTGTTTCCGACCACCACGACTTGATTGCTCTGTCTCTGCACCACCGCCTCCGACAGGAATTGAAAGACAAAAGATACTTGTTGGTGCTGGATAACGTGTGGAAAGAGAATCAACAACAATGGGCTGAATTAAAGAGTATTCTTGAATGTGGCTCCATGGGGACTTCCATTGTCGTCACCACACGTCTGAAAGGGGTTGCAGATGTCATGGGAACTCTTCCACCTCACCGCCTGACAGGATTGTCGGACGATCACCGCTGGCTCTTGTTCAGACCACGAGCTTTCGGACACGAGGATGTCCAGCACCGTGGTAACTTGGAAGCCATTGGAAGGCGAATAGTGAAGAAATGTGGTGGCGTTCCTTTGGCAGCCGAGGTTCTTGGAGGTCTTATGCGGTTTAAACAACATGAAAATGAATGGCTGTCTGTTGAGGACAGTGATTTCTGGAATCTACCTGAAGAAGAAAATTCAATCTTGCCTGTTCTGAGGTTGAGTTATCGCCATCTTCCTTTTGTATTGAAACGGTGTTTGGCTTACTGTGCTGTTTTCCCTAAGGATTATATATTCGAGAAGAAACAGCTGATCTTTCATTGGATGGCTCACGGATGCATATCGTCGAACCAAACACATGAAGTGGAGGATGTTGGTGATCAGATATGGAACGAGTTAGCTTTGAGATCATTTTTCCGACAAGTTGACTCAAGTGGAAGAGAAACCACTTTCAGAATGCATGATCTTGTTCATGATCTTGCTCATTCCATCTTGGAGAACAGAATTCCTCGAGACGAAACAGAGAGCATCAACACACCTTCTTCGAATAGCAGAATTCGACAGGTACACTATCGTACGAATTCTGATAAGATTGTTTCGTCAAGTGTTGCTGAGCAATTACACACACTCACCAACATTATGAGCTATGATCGTTTGAGAATTCTTAAGATAAATTGGGATGGCTTGCAAGAGCTGCCTAGTGAAATAGGCAAGTTGAAACATTTGCGTTGCTTGAACTTGAAAGGTTGTTCTTGGATTCGTACTCTTCCTACTACATTATGTTGCCTTTACAATCTGCAAGTTTTGATTTTGGATGATTGTTCTGCTCTTGAGAGTCTGCCTGAAGATATTACACACATGACTAATCTTCGTCATGTTTTATTAGAAGGGTGTTGTTCGTTGAGTGATATGCCTTGTAGTATAGGGGAGTTGACTTCTCTAAAGACATTGAGTTTGTTCGTAGTGGGTGATAGAAAGGGCAATCAGCTTGACCAATTGGAACACTTAAATCTTGGAGGTAGGCTTGAAATCAAGCATTTGGAGAGGGTTCAGGACCATATGAATGTGAAGAAAGCAAATCTTGTTGGGAAACCAAACCTCTCTTATTTGGTGTTACATTGGGAAGGCGGAAGCCCATACTCGAATTCGAAAAAAATGATGGATGATAAGAAGGTGTTGGAAGCTCTGGAACCTCACTTAAATGTCACAAGTTTGGAGATAAATGGGTTTGAAGGCGTTCAGTTTCCTCTTTGGATGAAAAGACTTAGAAATGCAACTCGGATTGTTATAAAAGAATGCAGAAATTGCAGGCATCTTCCACCACTGGGAGATCTTACTCTTCTCAAGTCGTTGGAGTTGTGGTTTCTTGATGCTTTGGAGTATATTGATGTGGAGGAGAGTGCTAACTCGATTAAGTTTCCGTCTTTGGAGGTGCTTGAGTTGTATCATTTACCGAGCTTGAAAGGTTTGCTGAAGGAAGGAGTAGTGGGGGAAGTTTTCCCAAATCTGAAAAAAGTGAGATGTAGAAACATGATTCCACCACCATTCTCTTTTCAGCTTCCAAACGTTTCGTCTCTTGAGCTGCATTTTGGGAGGATAAACAATAGAGAAACAGCATGGTATAATCTTAGAGAAGATGCACTGAAGGGCCCTTGTAATCTCAAAAGATTGACGATCCACTGCGCATGGAATCACCGTTTTCCTGTAAAATGGTATGAAGGGGTCTGTAGTTCTCTTAAAGAGTTGGATTTGTATAATTGCAAGATAGAGAGTTGTTTTGGAGAGGGGTGGTTGCGGCACTTCACTAGTCTGAAGGGACTCACTGTATATGGTTGCAGTGAAGTGAGTGATGTGGCAGAGGAGATGAAACACCTACGATTCCTTAACTACCTCAGTCTCTATTACATTGATGAAATGGTGTCTGTCCCACAAGGCTTACTGCATGTCCACTCACTCCAATCTCTAACTCTGCATAGACTTCTTCAGCTGAGCAGTTTGCCGGATTGGTTGTCTGATCTTCGTTCTCTCAAGCGTTTGGACATTGAAGCCTGTCCAGCGATTCCATCGCTCCCGGCAACAGTGTTCACAAATCTCAGGCAGCTTAGCATTGTGGGGTGCTGGCAGCTCATAAGTAGATGTTCCAAAGAAAATGGTGAGGATTGGCATGTCATAGCCCACATTCCTCACTTGTACGTTCGAGACTATTAATACGAAGCAGGTATATCAGGAATGCTCAAAACGACGAATGTTCGAAAAGCAAATGGTGAGCATAGTGTTTGAATGTAGCTCTTGAATACATCAGATGATGTGAATTGTTTTGATGTCTGTACAATCAAGACCAAAAGCTATGACGTGCATGGTTTGAAGATTGAAAGAATTAGAATCAAAATTTGGTTAAATAGTTTGTTGGTAAGAAATCTTGTGAAATAGTATCTAGTAATATACTCAAAATATCAATTAGAACAACTCTCTCATAGTAAATAATTATGGAATTGTTCATCTATGTCCTTTCACAATCTTAATTATGTGATAATTATGTTTATTTATTCGTTCTAATTTGTTGAAGTTACAAATTCACAAACATACACTACCCACTTGCACAATTTTGTATAGTCTGAAAATGAGTCTAAGGAGCTGATGTAGAATGTGTTTTTATGGAAAAATCAAGATGAGCATATCTGTCCTCAAACTATTGGGATCATGAAATTGTTAGCAATGGTTTTGGAGGCAAATTTGGAGAGAGAGAAATGATGATGTTTGGCCACATAAATGATTCTAAAGCATTAGTGCTTTATGGAGTTAGCTACATATCTTGCAGACTGCAAGGAGTGACAACAAGGTTAAAGCTCATAATTTTATTGAATGGAAGATTAAACCCAAAGTAAAATAGGATATAAGACACTGAGATGTACTACAACCAATGCAAGGAATTACTTGTTTACATCAATCTAATAACTTCAACATAAATTTTCTAATCTTATTAGTATCCACATCACACAATTAATTCTTTTTAATTAAAAATCATAATTAAAACATGAAATCAAATTTCCAATGATAATCAGCATTATTCAAAGACCCTGAAGTCATTAATCAAGAAGGTGCCACTGATGTCAAGAATAAAACTTTTGGATTTATCATCACCACGAATTGCATAATGTATATAATTTCACAGAAGAGATTCAGGTAATGCATAATGTTTTTTTATAAAAAAATAAAAAAAATCTCTAGTTAATAAAGTTAGTTATTGTTAAAGAAGAAGTAGATAGTGTTTCCATTAACTAGCAATGAGGTAATGAAATCTAGATGTACATGTGTGGATTAATCATAACAAAAAATAAGAAGCTACAATAGGTTTGCATCAAGGACCAATGAGGAGGTGGGGGATGTGGGCAATGTTAGGCCAATCCAATCCTCCTCAGTTTTGGGCATCCCCAAATCCAAAGAGACTTGAGATTCTTGAATCCCTTCATGGCTGAGGGGAGTGATGAAATGTGTGGGCAGAAGTAGATTGCCAAGGCAGTGAGAGATGTGAGATTGGGCAACCATTGGGGCAGTGAAGTTAGATTAGGGAGTCCCCACAGAGTTAGAGATTGTAGTGAGGGGAGATGCTGTAATGCTTGTGGTAAGGACACCATGTCTTGAGCATGATTCAAATACAGGGTTTCAAGGAGATGAAGCTGTTTAACCTCCTCTGCTGTCACTGCTTCAATCTCTTTGCAAAAATACATGCGTAGTTCCTTGAGAGTCGAGAGGTGCCGCGACCACCCTTCTGGAAATCCACTCCCCATTGATGCATTCCACATGCTCAACACCTTGAGACTACACAGGCCTTCCAATGGTATACTATTTGTTTCGTCTCTCGTTGCAAAATCAACTTCAAGAGATGATAGGTTCCTAAACTGTCTATTATATGAAACAAGAATCATGGCACTGCAGCTCAATTCCTTGAGATTTCTCAGACCAGAGGTTGATGATGCTAGTACCAATGATGGACAACTGCTTATTTTTAGTTTTTGAAGATAGGAAACATTTCTGCCACACCTCCCTCATTCTTTAACAATTCTTTCAGATTGGGCAACCTCTCCAGCGTGAGCTCCTCCAGTGAAGGAAATATTGGGCATCCACTATCATCTCTCTGCACATTAATATACTCCAACGCATCTAGCTCCTACAATTCCAACGAATGGGGAAGAGGAAGACGTCCGACTGGTCCAAGTTGTGTGAAATTGCCAAAGTACCTAATAGCTATTCGAGCTAAATATTTCATCTCTTCTATCCAAGAAGCCAACTTTGGAGATTTGAATCCATGTATATCTAAAGTTGTTCGATTTAAGTGAGCCGGTTCAAGCGCTTCCAGAACCTTCTCATCATCCGTCATTTTTTTTGATTTAGATGACTCCTCATCATATTCCCAATGCAACACTAATTCACTAAGGTTGGGTTTCCCTTTAAGATTTGCTTTCTTCGCCTCCATATGGTCTTTGACGCGCTCCAAATGCTTGATTTCAAGTCTCCCTCCGAGATTCAAATGTTGCAGTTCATCAACTCGATTCCCTGTTTTATCACCTACTATGAACATGCTCAATGTCTTCAGACAAGCCAAATCCCCTATTCTAGACGGCATATCACTCAACGAATCACATCCTTCTAAATCTATATGACGGAGACTACTCATGTATATAAAGTTCTTGGGCAAACTCTTGAGTTCTTCACAACACACCAACAATAGAATTTGCAAATTGTAAAGGCGACAAAAGGTACGAGGTAGGCTATGAATGAAAGAATACGACAAGTCAAGTAGCGCAATTGTTTCAACTTACATATAGCATTAGGCAACTCTTCCATCTCTAACCCAATTAGCTTTAGACTTCTCAAACGATTGTAGCAGATAATGGTGGTTAATGTGGACACCTCTACTGCTACACTCAGAACAACTCGACTCTGGACGTGTGCTCCAACATAGCTGCCGTATTTTGGAATTAGAGGCAGTACCTCTCTTTGACTCTGCCCCATGAACTCTGTTCTCCATGATGGATTGTGCAAGGTCGTGAACAAGATCGTGCATTTTAAAAGTGATTTCAATATCTTGAAAGAAGGATCTCAAAGCCAACTCATTCCATACATGATCACCAACTTCCTCAACTTCTAGCTCCCCCTCTAATGAAATGCATCCATGAGCCAATCAATGGAACACCAATTCCGTCTTCATAAATAGATAATCCTTTGGAAAGAGTGCACAATGAATAAAACACCGCTTCAACATAAAAGGCAAGTTACGGTAACTCAATCTCAACACAGCCAACATTGAATTTGAAAGATTCCACATTTTACTCTCTTCTACACGAACCCATTCCTTCACTTCTTTATTAAACCTTAGAAGACCTCCAAGAGCCTTAGCCGCCAAAGGAACGCCACAGCATTTCTTCACTATCCGCCTTCCTATGCTTTCCAAGTAATCAACACATTGCTCGCTCTCTTGTCCAAAGGCTCTAAGCTTAAACAAGAGCCAGCAATCCTCATCGGACAACTGAGACAAGCAATGAGAGTGAAGTGTTCCCACGATATCCGCAACCTTTTTGAGACGAGTGGTGACCATAATGGAAGCCCCCATTGAGCCACATGCCAGGATGCTTTTTAACTTAAACCAATCATCTTGATCGTCATTCCACACATCATCCAGTATCAACAAGTACTTTTTCCCACTCAATTGTTGCCGGAGGCGGAGCTACAAAGAGTTCAAATCCTCCAAATTTGATTTGTCTTGTATCATTGCTCTGAGAATGGCCTTCAAGTCAAATTCATCAGACACACAAACCCACAACCTGGTATCAAAATGTCGGCTCACCCTCTCGTCATTGTACACTAATTGGGCAAGCGTAGTCTTGCCCATTCCCCCAATACCAACAATAGGCAGCACAGAGAGTTGCTCACGATCTTTAACTAGGTTAACCAGCACATCAACAATCTTCTCTCTGTCTTCATCCCTGCCGTATATGTGACCCGATTCGTTTAGAACGAAGCCCGTCTCACGTTTCCAAAACCACCCGATTCGACATTCGCAGAACAGTCTCAGCCAAATGAAAACTGCGATTTTCGGCCACAGCGTCCAATTTCTCGACAGCCTCCTTGATCCTTCTTCCGATTTTGTACTTGAACACCACTTTCTTAGGGCTGAATTTGCCCCCTTTGCGCTTTAGCCTCAACACCTCCGTGTTGCAGTCGTCCAGTATGTCTTCAATCTCATAGGCGATGTCGTTGAGCTCGCTCACCCAATTCTGAATGGTTTTGTTTTGGAATTGTTGGTCTTCAGCATCTTCCAGCACCTTCTGGATAGTGGTGTGAGTCTTGGAAAGCTTCTTCATTTCCTTGTCCACGCCGATTATCAGTCCGATATTTTCTTGAATCAGACAAAGTTAAATTCTCAATTAGAACTTGGAAAATTGCTTCTGCCATCAATCCAAAATTTTGAGTGGAAGTTGAGAAACAGGTGAAGCAAAGTTGGGGATTAAGTAAAATGCAAGCTTAGAAGGCGAAAGAAGATGAGCACTGTTAGGCAAATGATGGTTTTGTAGGAGCGTTCTTTCTTGGGTCTAATAATAGTATAATACATTGTTTTGCAATAAAAATTCCAAATCGTGAAGGAAAGCAGTCTCCACATTCTGACTTTAACAATTTTTAAATTCTTCTCGAGGAAAGGGTAGATAGTTGACATTGACATTACTTAATTGTTTTATCCAGCCTAATCATATACTCATCCTACCCGTTAACGTTTTGCATGAGAGTTTAATTGTTTTAAATTGTCAATTTATTTTTTACACGTAAATTAAAAAATATAATATTTTAATTTGTAAGAGGTGATAGGAATAATATTTAATGTAAAGTGGATAGTTGTTTTAGTGTTGTGAATAGGCTCTATATGAAATAATTAATTGTTTTATGGGTCCAACATGACAAAAAAATGTACTCCCTCCATCCCCTTGAAATGTATTCATTTACTTTTTGCACGTGGATTAAGGAATATAATAATTTAATGTATAGTAAGGTGAGAGAAATAATATTTTAATGTGTAGTGGGTAGTTGTATTAGTGTTGAGTGTGGGACATTGTGTAATAGTTGTGGGTCACATCAATCCAAAAAGGGAAATGAATACTTTGTAATGGGACGGACCAAAATGAAAAAAATGGATACGTATCAAGGGGACGGAGGGAGTAAACTTTAACTTGGACAATGTAAACCTTAACGCAAGATGAATGTAGTATTTTAAATTAAGAGTTAATTAAAAAAAATCACGAACTTTACTCCTATTGCAAATTAATCCCCACTTTTGAAAAATTACAAAAAAAACCACCACCTTTAAGTATTGTTGCAAAAAAAACCCAAAAAAATCCTACTTTTATTGAAAAATTGAATTTTTTTGCAACAACATTTAAAGGTTGTGGTTTTTTTTGCAATTTCTCAAAAGTGAGGATTAATTTGCAATATGAGTAAAGTTCGTGATTTTTTTTTTTCAATTAACCCTTAAATTAATGACAAAACTTAGTATGAGATGTGACTTGATTCCTGTGATATACTGTAACTAATAAAGTACTCCCTTCGTTCGGTTCTAAGGCGTTCGTTTACTTTTTGCACGTGGATTAAGAAATAGTATTATTATATGTAAAATGGGTGGTTGTATTAGAAGGAAATGGTGGGCCATATTGTGTACTTTTTTACTAAATAGGGGAAATGGATACATTTGAAGCGGACGACAAAAATAATAAAATGGACACCTTAGAAGCGGATGGAGGGAGTACGATTTTATAAAAGATATTCCCTCCGTCCCGTGTTAAGGTTTACGTTTTCCAGTTTAGACTGTCTCACGTTAAGGTTTACAATTTTTTTTGTCAACTTATGCCCACACAAACTAATTAATTATTCTAAGTAAGACCCACATTTCTCATCACCTCACTACAAATTAAAATAACGTTAACGCGGGACGGAGGAAGTATAATATTTTAATGTATTGTGAAGTGAGAAAAATAATAATTTAATGTAAAGTGGGAAGGTGTATTAGTGTGATGTGTGGGCCCAAAGAGAGAGAAATATTTAATTTGTGTGAGCCCTTTTACCAAAAAGGAAAATGCACACTTTGTATTAGGACGAACTAAAATAAAAAAAGCATATATTTCAGTGGGACGAAGGGAGTACTTTAACTACAAATAAATATATTTTATCTATACAATAAGCATACTTCAATAATGAATGACTCGTCTCACAAGAGAGTGTCTAATTAGGAGTAATAATTCCTTTTTTGAAATCGAATGGAATTAGAGTATTTCTTGTTCTCATTAGGAAAAGAAGAAAAGGAAAAAAATAATGAAAATGGTATAAAATTGGGAGTGAGGCTCCTGTGCCCCGAACACTATGTCCCAATTTAAATCCTTAGCAATACATAGGTTAAATAAAATATTGAAGAGTAGAGTTGAGGACACTTTATTCTTATGTTCCCGTGAGAGCACGGTATATCCCAAGTACATGGACTTTTGCCTAAACTCTAGGATCAATGAATCTGAACCCATAATATTTGAGCTATAATTTCCCACGAATTCAGGCCCAACAATAACTCTAAAAAATAAGAGTGAGTTTCTTCTGCGTCTGAGCACATGGATTTAGATCCGTGCCCATTTATAATTTAAACTCTCTAGTCATACATACATATGTTTAAATAGAATAGGAAGGGGAAGAGTTGTATTCACATGGGGACACGGATCGTATCCCCATGTCCCGGGAACGCATGATCTTTTGCCAAAAAAAAAATAATTTGAAAAAGAAACAAAAGAAAAAAGTGATTAAACTAGTGAATGAGAATCATCTTACGTGTACACCTTTGAAACCATAATCTCATCCTCCCCTTTCCCTCCATTTCCAACCCCCAAAATTTCCTCTCGAAGGCCTCCTTTTCATTACGATTTCCTGCAGATTTTGCGGAATTGATTCGCCACATGTCTTCACCGATGCCACCTCCCGTTCAACCTGGTCGGATCCGGGTCTTGAAGCAAGCGGTTGATCCGAGGCCCGAGGGCCCGGTGGTGTACTGGATGTTCAGGGATCAACGGTTGAGGGACAACTGGGCTTTGATCCATGCCGTCCATCAGGCCAACCAGAGGGACGTTCCCGTCGCCATAGCATTCAACTTGTTTAATCAGTTCAAGGGTGCGAAAGCTCGTCACTTTGGGTTTATGCTCAGAGGCCTAAAGAAACTGCATTCTGATCTTCAGTCTACTATGAACGTCCCCTTTTTCTTGTTCCAGGTTTGTTGCATTTTACCCTAGAATTTCGTAAAACTATTTTGTTTGGTGAACTAGTTTGATGTGTAAATTACGGACTTTAAAGTTAACAATATTTGCTGTAATGATTGGAAACGTTCCTTTTACTTGTCATCTTTAAATTCATTTTATATGTTGGTTTGATGATTCTGATCTAGTTTTAGCTTGATGTTGCTTATTGCTAGCTGACCCCAGCTGAAATTTGGCTTAGGCTTTTGATGTTAGGATACGTGAGTGGTATTATGATATGATTTTACAAGATATGATTTGGGCTTTATGGATCTTGGGAATTCCTCAATCTTCACTATGTAACATTAGTTCATTTTTGAAAAAGTTTATGAAGGTTTTTGTGCTCCTTGCCTGTTTGTTCTGGGATTGTAGCTGATGAAATCTGATTTTATTTTTTTAAAATCTAAATCCAGTTTGTTTCGTCATTATAGCTCTTTCAATTGTGATTATATTGGCCATCAAGTTAGTTCTTTAAATTGAAGTAAAGAGCCTTTGAGATATTAATTGTTCCTTTTTCTATTAAATTAAAAACATCACCAGTGTCTTACTACTTTCAATCTTCGCCCAATTAAAGCATCTGCTGCTTGAATTATTTTGACTTATGTTACTGGATGGCAGGAAGTATTTAGATCATGTTAATGAGTTTGTCAAAATTTTAAATTAGGGCGAAGCTGTGGACACCATTCCTAGTTTTCTGAAAGATTCTGGTGCCTCACTTTTGGTGACAGATTTCTGCCCTTTCCGAGAGGTTCGGCAGTGGAAAGAGGAAATATGCAAGAGGGTACATGAATCAGTATCCATTCATGAAGTTGATGCACACAATGTGGTGCCTGTTTGGGTGGCATCTGACAAATTAGAATACGGTGCAAGGACTATAAGGGGCAAAATACACAAGAAACTTTCTGAATATTTAATTGATTTTCCTGAGCTCACCACCCCAAAGAGGAAATGGGCTTCATCTATTAATTTAATAGATTGGGAGAGCCTCATTGCAAGTGTTGTAAGGTGCGATATTAATTCCTGTTTAATGCATATTCTATGGTGTATGCTACTGTTTAGTCTAGGTGTTACTGTATATCTGACTAAATGAACAGGAAAGGAGCAGAAGTTCCTGAACTTGAATGGTGTGAGCCAGGTGAAGAAGCTGCATTAGATACATTGATGGGGGACAAGAATGGGTTCTTGATTAAGAGACTGAAGAATTATGATACAGATAGGAATAATCCACTGAAACCAAAAGCACTATCTGGGCTCTCTCCATATTTGCATTTTGGGCAGATATCAGCCCAGAGATGTAGCTTAGAGGCACAAAAAGTGCGGAAACTCTATACAAAGGTGTGTGGCAAGTGTATCAGCCTATTACTTGTATATGCTGAAATCATATCTGATCTCATATATATTAAATCTACTGTGTTCCATTTATACTGTATAATTTTATGCTATATTCTGTGTTATGTATTTAGGCTGTTGATGTGTTCCTGGAGGAGTTGATTATCCGCAGAGAACTTGCTGATAACTTCTGCTTCTACCAACCACATTATGATTCACTAGAAGGTGCTTGGGAGTGGGCTCGCCAGACTTTGATGTGCCATAGCTCTGATAAACGTGAACATATATACACGTGAGAATATTTCTGGAATTTCCTAGTTACTTAATGGATTCATATATCTTGAGCTGCTCAATGCTCTGAAATTTTATTTATTTGTAGGAGAGAGCAGTTGGAGAAAGCACAAACAGCTGATCCAGTATGTATCTTGAAATTTTTTGATATCATATGCATTGGATTCATGTTATGTCCTTTGTTTTCATCACTTGAATTTGTAGTTGATACTGTTGTGTGCTTTTCTCCTACTTGACTCAACTATTAACACGTCTCATGAGAAAACCGTCACTTGTTTAATAAACTAGCAAACCATTCATGTTTATTTTCATCTTACAGTCCCCTCCTCCATTTTCATTCAGCTTTGGAATGCTTCGCAGTTAGAAATGGTTCATTATGGAAAGATGCATGGTTTTATGAGGCAAGTATATTTCTAATGAATCTTCATGCTGTTGATAATCTGCTGTTTTTTTTCCTGGGTAAAAGTAATAATATTTTGATGGAAATTTTGTACGCATGCAATCTGGGAACACCCAATAAGCAAGAATATAAGGGCATCTTTCTAAAAGTCCTCTATGAGAACAATCCAAAAAACAATAGGAGCCTATGTTTGAGGACGTGACAATAGGCTCACTACCAGATGCGAAGATAAATTGCAAAAAATATGAACTGGGAATGGGAATGGGAATGTTTGTTGAGGCTCATGTCTGAATCATTGGTACTTCAGTTTAACCAAAAGATAGGAGATTATGTCGAGTACAAGCATTAGTTCTCTTCATTTAAGCTCTGATCATGATCATTCTTGAATAGATAAAGTCCATACCTCTAAATCTTACTAAAACCTTCTCTAATTGAACTATTTTCGGTGAGAAATTGGAATTTTTGTTGAAGGCTCATGTCTGAATCTTATGCAATGCAAGTATATAGTGATTATATAGATCTACTTCTAGCATACAAGGAATGTATTTATTAATCTTCAAATAACTAAATATACAAATTTTAGGATGTACTGGGCAAAAAAGATTCTTGAGTGGACCAGTGGACCTGAGGAAGCTCTTGCAACGTCAATATACTTGAACGATAAGGTATGCTACTTAATGTTCTGCGGAAGCCTGAACAATATACCAGAGGAATCCTTTTTTTTTTTTTCCATCTGTTTGAGATGCTACTTAATGTTCTGCGGTGCTCGTGCCAGTGGCAATATTAAAATATTTTATTCCTTCTTCTTATTCAACTGCAGTATCAAATAGATACAATATAACAGAGGAAGCCTATTTTTATTTTTTTTTCTTCTGTTTGAGATGCTACTTAATGTTCTGCGGTGCTCGTGCCTGTGGCGATATTAAAATATTTTATTCCTTCTTCTTATTCAACTGCAGTATCAAATAGATGGCCGGGATCCAAATGGTTATGTTGGATGCATGTGGTCAATTTGTGGAGTGCATGACCAGGTCAATTTGAATATCCATCTATACACAACATTTGTGATATCTACAGTTTTCAATTTCTTGAAAATAGGATGTATAAAAATGAAACATTTGTCTGCTGTTAAGAATATGTTTATATCAAGTATATTAGATTGCAACAAACTTTTTTCAGCCAGACTGGTAGTTTCCCATTCTATGACTTCTAATATGTTTAGAATTGTGGATGCCAAAAACCAACAGATTAATGGAAATAATTATCTACTTAATTTCCAATAATGTTATCTAGTTGCATATTCCAAGTTACAGTGCTAACACTTAGGCTTGTTTGTTCGTTTAGGGATGGAAAGAACGATCCGTTTTTGGGAAAATTCGATACATGAACTACGCAGGGTGCAAGAGAAAGTTTGATGTGGATGGCTACATTGCATATGTAAAGAGGACAGTAGGCGAGTGCAAGAAGCGGAAGGCGGAAGTCTTGCTTAACGACAAAGCAAAAGAAATGCGCAGTAATGGTTGTTAGTCCTACAAAGATTCTACATTAACTTGTGTTAGAGATGTTGAGCTACAGACCACTAGGTGCTAACTTGAAATCTTCGTCGCAGAGAGGCGTTTGGACTTGGTAGGATAACTTAGTAGCAAGTGATTCTGATCATTCTTTGCAAAATTGGGATGATGAAATGATCATATGGGGTGTAGTTTTGGTGGTGAAATGTGTGCTTTTAACTACTGATTTGGAGAAGAATTAGCGCCTGTTTATTTAAATACTCAATTGGTAACAGACTTGCGCATAAGCCAGCTGAGCTTGGTTGTGATATATATATATATATATATATATATATATATATATATATATATATATATATATATATATATATATATATACTGAACGCTTTTTATTAAAAAGAAAAATTGAGTTCATTAGTCTCTTTAGTCTCCTGTGAATTATTTATGGATTTAATAGAAAATTATACTTTATATATTATATTATATATATATATATATATATATATATATATATATATATATATATATATATATATATATATATATATATATATAATACTGAACGCTTTTTATTAAAAAGAAAAATTGAGTTCATTAGTCTCTTTAGTCTCCTGTGAATTATTTATGGATTTAATAGAAAATTATACTTCTAAATCCTAAGAATAAATATTTAACCGTGCATTTGCAAATGTGATTTTTATAACTAGATTTTGAAACCCCAAAATAGAACAAGTTTTTAAAATCCTAAAATCAGATCTTAAAATCCAAAAAATAATCTTTTAAGAGTGCGTTTGGCTCGAAAACATGTGGTTTAAAAAGTTTAAGGAATTGTTTTCACCCTTCTAATTTCGAGCCACTATTTATACTTAATTGCATGAATTGTTATTTGATTTTTTTTTTGCTTTTACTGAAGAGAATTAGGATTTTAAAAAATCATCAAAAGAGAAAATATGTAATAATTGAAAATTGGGAAAAGAAAATTTAAAGTGTGCTGGAGCAGATTCTTTAAAATTAAAAATGCTCTCTATTGTATGAAAAGTATTCTTTAAACTTTAAAGAGCTTTTGGGATGCTCTTACCTAATAGTAATAGTTAGCAGGATTTAAATGAAGGCCAAATCTTCCACAACACTGACAGAATTGAGTCAAACAAAAGACTGAATAGAACAAGATCATTCAAACGCTATATAACAACGTTTCATATTTTAACTACCAAATTCACACATCTCCCCAACCTTACTTGACAACAATGTATCTCATCTAACTCACCAAACAAAACGAACACTATGAATGCTCCCGATGCCTCCTCCGAGAAACGCGATCGTCTGCCCTCCCACCATAAGGTGAAGGCGACCTCCCTTGCCGTCCCCTGTGATCAGAATGCCTATCAGATCTCCACCGAGGTGAGCGACTACGAGATCTTCTGTTCCGACCAGATTCTATGCGCCCACTTCCTGCATAGAAATGTATACAATTTCATAAAACAGGGGATTGATCAATTATTTCAAATAAGTGTGTAAACAGTTGAGCAGACAAACTCAACATTGACTCCAAGCTCATCGATTTGAGCTCAACAATACTCAACTGGATAGACTCACAAGTAACATCAAGATCAACGAGATTCACCATTTTACACTCAATAGTACAAGTAATGGAGTTAAGCCTTACTAAGCCTTTTTTTTATTATTATTATCAAATTATGACAAGTCGCAATATATATATAATGAATGAGTAGATCCCAGCAAAGCAGAGCAAACAACAAGCACGGTTTAACTAAAAAAATATTAACTCAATGAGCTTGAGCTCCAAGTTTTTCATAATGCTCAAGCTAGGTAGTGCATCAAACTTGACTCGACATGATTACGTTCCTAGAACCAGAATGTTGCATCGATAAACTTCCTTGAAAACAGCATACAAGAGATGAACTGCTATCACAACATAATGTCCTGCAAGAATACTATCTATCTTTGCAATGAATTATATACACAGATTACTGAAATCATGTGTTATATAAGAAAAAAAATGCAAAACAAGCAAAAGACATAATTTTATATTATTGTCATTTCTTTCTATTTTATTTCATTGTCCATTTTTACATTTTTTTCATCACATTAAATTCACCTAGAAAAAAAGAAGTCACTGGTATAGCAGGCATCAGTAGTGACAATTCAGAGCAATTCGGACTTTTCACTGTGATCCTTCTTCCATTTGTTTAATTACAGTGATGGATGAATAAAATAAAGTAAAAAGAAAAAATATACCTCGCTTACTCCTCAGACCTTCATATCTACCAGGAGTTGGAGTTCTTCCTCGACTCCTCTTAGCCTACATGCATAAAGACCAAAAGTTATGGATTAAATAAAAAAGGTTGAGTTAAGATCTAGAAATGCAATTTGCCTACATTTAATAATGATATTTATGGTTGAGACCAGAAAAACAGCAAGTTACTGGGTACTTCTTAACACATATTGACAGAATTAGTTCAGCCTACCACAAAATAATTAACAAAAAAATGTAACAAATAAGAATTCTTGCATTTCTTCTAGAAAATAAATCTTCCATAAGGAGTAAGGCACACACCTTCACCGTTGAAAGCAATGCGCAAAATATAATGAAAAACTCTGAAGCAGAAACATTGAATGATAAGCAATTAAGGGCATGTGACCCTTTCGCAAATAAGTCGAATTGTGGTTCTAGGAGTTTGAGGTGTCGGTGCAGAGCTCATGTTGACAAAGTGTAAGTTAAGAGTTTGAATTCGAAGGAGACACACAGACCAGACCTGCTGCCAAAAATTTAGCAGGCAACATTCTGAAGATAATAACTAGTGTTAGAACAATATATTAGTCACAGGACCAATATAACTTACAACATAAAAGAGAAATTACGGAAGAGCCAAACCTTTTCAACAGTAATTAATCGACCTTCCAGAACAGATCGGTTAAGGTACTTAACACAATGATCAGCTTCTTTCCTGGTTTCCATAGTAACAAAACCAAATCCACGAGACTCCTTAGTATGAGGATCTCTGACCAAATGACACTCAAGAACCTGAGATTACGCGTTGCTCAAAAAGTTAGAAAGATGATAACCCCATGCGTGGATGATGTTAAATTATCTGCATTCTATCATCAGATATGGAGTTTCTGTTTCTCAAAATCAACCTTTAAAAAGAAATACTTGTATAATATACAAATAATTTTTGAAAAATCAAGTACTTGAAGACTGATTTCTAACAGGCATGCACTATTTTCTCCAAATGAAAATGAGTTCATATCAATACTCCTCTAACAAAGAACAGAGAACTTGTATAACTTCTGTGCCCCTCAGTTGTATTAAATAAAACTTAAAACCCCATTTTGGTAACACACTATGTTGTTTAGGTATCTGTTCAGTGACAGTGCTCATTCTCAACGAGAAGGCAGCTTCATATTATACAGTATTCAGTGGGTATCGCAGACGCCTCACTGGATGAGTTCTAAAGTTATAAAACACATAAAAAGGAGCATACCTTTCCTTCACGGTCAAAATGCTTCTCGAGGTCACTTTCATTAACCCTCGAAGATAAACCAGTCACGTAAAGGTTATTCCCAGGATTAGCAGCATCCTCGGAATCGCAGCTCCTGAGATGTTACAATTTAATACAGGAAAAGAAACAAAAGTACAAACTAACACCAACACATCTACATCATGTATGCTAGAAAATATAAACAAAAGAGTTTACATCTCACATGTAATTTAGGGGACACTCATTAGTAAATACTAAGGAGCTGCTTGGTTGGGGTATTGGGACAGTTAATGTGAATAGATGCATATTGATTCCCACGGTTGATGCTTGGTTGGTGCAGTGGGAATCAAAATTCCTCAATCAATCCCATTGATTCAATAACCATCCCCCCCTTCAATCATTTTCAATTCCATTGTGATTGACTCCCTTAATGATACCCATTGTCATCCCGATTTTGGAATTCGTACCAAACGGCCCCTAAATTCTTAAGAGGAAACACACTGAGATAACCTGTGTAAACACTTTCAACCAACTTCTCCTTCAGTTCAACTTATTTTTGTACTCCTAAGTAATTACTAATGTACAACAGGGAAAAGCATACAGGTTGTATCAAAAGTTAATCAATCAACTGCAATACTAAAAGAAGCGATATCCCATACCTTGAGCGACTTCTTCGGGACCTAGATAATGGAGGTGACCTGCCATCAGCACGCGGTGAGGAGCTGGCCAAGGCATCACAATTAGCAAGGATGTCCATTTCTATATCAATATTTTCATCTCCATTAACCACAAAACAATTACCTTTCATCTTTCGCCATCTGCATAAATTGAAGGAAATACCGGAATAAAAATCCATAATATGAATAAATTACAACATCTCAAAAACCCCTTGTTACCAGAATTAAAATTTAGAATTTGTTTACAGTAGCTTACCTTTGATCGGAGAGGGAAATTCAAGCGACAATTTTCGGAAGAGATTGAGAAACTAGAGAGAGAACCCTCCACTCAAAAGATTATATATACTGGAGAGAAAATAAAGGTGTTCGAAGTTGGAAATTAGGGATGGAGTACCTGAACCAAGGGATGTTAACAAATTTGCAAGAAATTAAAAAAATACTGTAGTAATAATTTAATAATGGCTAATTATACAGTGCATTTCCACCCACCTTCAAAAATATATATAGTTATAAATAAAAATATATACAATTATAAACAAAAATATATACTATTTAATTGTTAAATTTTAATAAAAAATTAAGTATAAAAAATATATCATTATTAAAAAACATATATTATACACTATTGAATAAATACATATGGATGCTAGTTTTTTTAATAAAAAATTTAGTGTGAAAAAAGTACAATTAATAAGAAACACGTATACAAAATAGAATAACATTTATACAAAATAGAATAAAAAGTTATACACATATGTGTACACTCTTGCACCTAATATCAACTCTTTAATAATAGGTTTACCTCCATTCCCCAAAAGAAATCTTTTAATTTTTACACATCAATTAAAGAGTATTATTCATTCCACCCCATAATACCTTTCATACTTTCTCATTTATTTGTCTCACAAGACCTTTCACACCTAAAAAAATGAAACATCACTTTATCTAAAAACCTCAAAATTACTTTAATTTTAAATTTGTTACTCATTTTTTACACACATATCATTACTTTATACTTTTTATTACCTAAAAATACTACAATATCCTCCAAAGTCAATAAAGTTGGTCAAAAAGTGCAACTTTTCTTAAACAACGTGTAACAGTAAACGTGAAAAGTATTATGGGACGGAGGGAGTATTATTCAATGTATAATGGATAGTTGTATTAGTGAATGTATGACCTCATATTCTAATTGTATTAATAAGTGTGTGTGTGTGAGTCTTATATGTGTAAAAAGAAAAAATAAGACCCTTAGGGCGAACATCCAAAATTGAAAAAATGAGACTCTTTGAGGTGGACGAACAGTAGTAATATTTTAATGTATATTGCAAAAAATAGTTGAATTAGTGTTGTGTGTGATTTCATAAAAATATAATATTAATTGTTTTGTATGATTCATATACCAATAAGAAAAATGTAACTATGAAGTGAGATGTCTTAATGAAAAATATGTAATAGTTATTGTAGGACTGATGTAAGTTTTGAGTTTGAGTAAATTTGATAAACCAATTAATAATGATAAATCATACTCCCCTCGTTCAGTTTCAATCTTTACATATTTTCAAATAGAGCGTCTTATTTCTATCTTTGTTTTTTCTTTTTAATAGATGAGACCACACAAAACTATTAATATATCTACATGTCACTTTATATTAAATATTAGTATATCTTTCAACTCACTATACGTTAAAATAATATATTTCTTAATTTACGCGCAAAAAGCAAACGTACACGTTAAAATTCTACTCCCTTCGTTCCAGACCACCCTTTATGTTTATTGTACTACGATATTTAAGAAAAGTCTGACAAAATTTTTTGTATTTTAGAGAGCATTGTAATATTTTTAGATAACAAAAATATATAAAGTAATGGTATGAGTGAAAAAAAAAGAGTTACAAATTTGAAGTTAAAGTAAATTTTAAGGTTGTTAGATAAAGTGATATTTTATTTTACGGGATTTGAAGGGTAGTGTAAAACAGATGAATAAGAATCATGTGAAGGGTGATGTAGGATATAGTGAGTATATTTCTTAATTTACTTAAAAAATGTATTAAAAGTTAAAATGGGATGGAGGATGTAATCCATCTATCCTATCGATATTGTTAAGTAGTGTCCATCAAACTTTAAGATTGTACTTTGCTACTCTAATTTTAAGAATGACATATTCGTGATTTGATTAAAATAACCCTTACACGAATGTGTATGTGTATAAAAATTGAAAATTGGTGTTAATATTTAAGCGTAATGATCATATATAAATAAAAGATACACTTGTATATATTATTCGTATTTATAATATTACTCTCGTATATAAAAATGATCCATTTGTATATGGGAATCTTATAGTATTTATTAGCAATTTTTATTTTGGGGTGTTTCATGTATTTATTCACATTTCATTAATAGTAAAAATAAACTATACATCTCACCTATACTCCCTCCGTCCCGGGTATTTTCACTCATTTGTATGGCACGGAGATTAAGACATGTTATTTTTTTAATATATAATATTAAAAAGTAGGGAGAAATTAGTAATTTAAAAAGAAAAAATAAATAAAGTTGTTGGGAATGATAAATAAAGTGTAAAAAAATAATTAAAGTTATTGGGATTGTAAAAAGTAGGTAATAAAATATTATGTATATTTATCATATTAATGGAATATGTAAAAATACGTTGGACAACCCAAAATAAAAAAATGAGTAAAAATACGTGGAATAGAGAAAGTATTTTTTACACTTTATTCATCAATCCTAACAACTTTATTAACTTTTTTCCTCTTTATAATTTTTCTCTTTAAATTTACAATTTACCTTTATTTTTTTATTATTATATATTAAAAAACAACATTTTTAATCTCTATACTCATATAAACACGAAAAAATATATGTGACGGGGATAGTGTAAGATTCTTATGTGTATAAGATGTTAATTAATGTATGAAAAAGAAGCACGAGTAACACGTGTCAGAGTGGAAGGTAAGATTAGGAATATTAATTTCTTAAGTTTAAATTAACTTTTATAAATATATATATATTAATTTATTTATTAATTATTATTATTATTATAATTAATTTCTTAGGCATATAACTTGATCAATAAAAATATTATAACACAATTAAACTAAGGGTAGGTCTTGTGTGAGACCGTCTCACATGAGACCATTTTACACATTTTTAAATTGTTATTACTTTCGCTATTAAACGTTATCACTTTCGCTATAAAATGTTATCACTTTTCATTTATACTGTAAATTGTTAATGAAATAACATTATCACTTTTAATTAATTTAGTATCACTTTTCAGGATACACGTTATCGCTTTCTAACCATCTCTCGTAAGTCTTTATGTGAGATGGTCACACACAAATCTTTACCATAAACTAAATAATAATAACATAATAAATTCCTTCGAAACATATAGACGGTGTATGTGGACAGTGATACTGCCACTCGGGAATAAAATACATATGCTACGTACTTTCACTAAATCAAAGACAGTAACATCATGCATTTATATATAAAAATAATAATAAATATAAAAAATAATTAAAATTTATAATTATTATTGGCTCATCATATATAAAAATAATATTAAATATGGAAAATAATTAAAATTTCCAACTATTATTACCTTACTCCCTAGTCCATTCATTCTTCCTCAATCTATCCGTTTGTTTTTTGGGCGTGAATTAAAAAGTATTATTATTTAATGTGTAATTAGTAATTGTATAAATGGAGTGTGCAGGTGATGAGAGTGTAAATTTACGACTTTTCGGTCTCATAAATACCTTGTTTTGTTAGGGAAATGTCATATATTCGTGTGAGATTGTGTGGTTTACATATTTTGCATGATTATGGTGCTACTAAGGTATTTTGTTGTGTTTTGATAGGAAAAAGGGATAAAAATGAAAAGTTGGAATGAAGGGTAAACTTGTGCTACTTGCAAGCAAACAAACGTCCACTTTCAATAATTTTTCTATGTTCATGTGGAAGTCGAAACTGGTCGTGTGAGATATGATTGAAAAGTTATGGAAAAGAGAAACGCGTGTGCACAAGAATTACCTTAATCGGAGTTTGGATGAAAAAAATTATGACAAAAACAATGAGACTACGCAGCTTTTGACAAGATTTTCGTAACTTAGTGAAATTTTGGCCCAAAAGACCCCACGCACTAATCCTTATTCCACATCACCTTGCAATTCCACATTTTTGAATTGGAAAAGAGTTTCACGTGTATGCCATCCAATTTAATTAATGGCCATCCAATTTAATTAATGGTATTTAATTAATGGCCATCCAATTTAATTAATGGTGGGGCCCATATTATCTATTACATTTCAAGGTCAAGCTACTTGTGCTGCCACTGCAGAATCAAATTGAATGTAGGCCATGATACTTTTGATTATAAATTAATTGAATCCCATCACACACACGCCATTACTCCATTGGGCAGCGTGAATTGCGGAGGGGAAAACGAACAGAAGACACGCCTTTTTCTTGGTAAAAAAGGAGAAATAGAAGGAGGGACGACACCATTCAAGAGGGAGAAGACACACACGCCCCTGTTCTAACCGAGAAGCGCTATCATCGTCCGGAACGCCTCATCGGCACTCTCCCATCCTCCACACCATTCCACCCATTCATCCATCCATCATCCCGCATGTGTCAAGTGCAGTTGATAAATCCAATTCAATCGGAGAGGTAGAGGGAGAACATAAACCACGTGACATTAGAGTTTTGTATCTTTCTCTTTAATCTTCTTTTGTTGATTTTGGTATGGAATTATTAGTCATGTGGATTGTGTAATCTCATGAGCTAAATACTTTTACAGTTCTAAAGATTGAAAGTTAGGGTAGTTGATTTGGAAACCTAGACAAATATTTTGAATTTATGCTATTAATATTTTTGTTTATTTGATTCAATAAGACTTTGTTAATATGTGTGTAACGTCTTCATAATATGCTATTGATGTTGTCCGTGATGCATGATATATTGTGTTAGTTTGTGTGCATACATAATTAATATTGTCTATTTGCTAGGGATTATAGTAGTTTGCTCGTGAACACGATAATCTTAAGGGTTGATAAATTGGATACTTGATTATTTTAGTGGATTAGGAAATCAAGTAGGAAGTGTATAGGTTTGAGTAGTACTTTCAGAGAATATGTGTTAGTCTAACTGGCCATCCGGAGGTTTATTAAGTTTGCCTTATTAGTATTTATGAAGGAGGTTCAAAGTTGTTCACGCGTCATCTTGTGATGTATTTTCATTAAAATAACATGAATGAATAATAGGACGTCTAGGAGACCAAATCAATTGCACTACACCTGAGACCAAATCAATTGTACTACACCTGAGACCTTAGAGCTGTTAATTTTCTCTTAATTCAATCTCGAATATTCCTTGCTTTTACTTTAGTTGTTTATTTATTATTTTTCAACACTTTAATAGTTAATTTAAATCAAACACTTGGAATTGGTTACATAATAATTCTAGTTGAATAGTGATACAAAATAAATAGATAATTGACTGTCTCAGTTGGAACGATATTTTTAACTGGGGTATTTGCCATTACAATTGACATCCCTACACTTGGGGATTTTAGTTGAGGTGCGCAATTTATGCCTAACAGCAGGTCTCATATTTTAATTGAATTAGTGGGTGAGTGACTCCCATGTAACTAAATGTGGAAATAGATAGATTAAGAGTGGACAGCCCAAAATGACAAAATGGATAGATTAACAGTGGACAGACGTAGTATTATATACTTCTTACGTCCCGGCGTAAGAGGAGCTTTTGCTTTTTTGCACGTAAATTAAGAAGTATTATTATTTAATGTGAAAAAAGGAAATGAGATTCTTTAAGTGAGACGACCAAAATGAAAAAAAGACCCAATTTGAATGGGACGGAGGAAGTACTACTTACAAAATTTGAGAAATCCTCAAAATTTGTAATAATTAGAAAATCCTTTAAATCTCAAAATTGCAGGATTTGCGAAAACTAGAAAATTCTTTATACTCAACTGTTTAAAAATTGTAGAATTTGCAAAAACTAGAAAATCCTCTACTGTAAATGAAATATTGATGAATGAAATCATGTTTTTCCAATATAATGTAATTGTTAGCACAGATGAAGTATAAAAAATAACAACAATACAATTACCTAAATGTAGATAAACCGTATGTGCAACATCAAATCTGAATTAGGTGGTTCTGTCATGATAAGCAATTAGGTAGTCATGTTTTGGGCACTATCTTCGACTGCATTGGAATGAATAAGTTGTATGTAATGATGGTAATGATGCCATTCATGCACTTCATTGGGATGAATCAGTTAATGAGGTTGTGAGAGATGACATGAATGATAAAAATTTTTGATTTGGAATCAATGATAAATTTATCAGTTTTAGTCGTCGAGGTTGTGGTTTCTTCCAGTCGGAGATATTTTGTCATTTGTCATTATTACAGTTGGGTTTAGAGCAAGCACGCTTAAACTTACCGGCTTCAAATCCGGTTTGATTGGCATGTTCTCTGAATCATTCGATTCTGCACTTTGATGTATTGGATCAGCTCCAAGGTCACATCTATAATCTTATCTTTCTTAAATACTTTTTGCGCATTTCTGTAGTGCGCGTTGTGAAGTACGTTACCCAGAGTTTAAGGAAGAAATAACATCTATATATAAAAATAATAAATATGAGAAATTATTAAATTTTCCAACTATTATTGCATATATCCAAAATTTGGGAAATTCCTTTATATATAACAATAATAAATATGAAAAAATAATCAAAATTTTCAACTATTATTGCATATATTTTGCAAAATTTGAAAAATTTTCAAAATTATTTATGAAAACTGTAAAATTCTCCAGCAAAAATTGCAAAATTGACAAAACTAAAATTTTCTAAATCTATGAAAACGACAAAATCTGTAAAGCTTCATAATGCTCCAAACACACCCAATTTTTGTAGGATGAAACCATTTGTAGGATGAAACCAATTGCCAGCCTATCAATTCAATCGAGTTAAAAGATATTTGTATCGATTTAAAAGATACTTGTATCGTTAAAAATTCAATCGAGTTAAAAGTTTTTTTTGTCTCATAACTATTGAAAACTTTAGATTTTGTCCCAAAAAAGATATTTGTATCGATTTTGTCCCATAACTATTAGTTTTGTTTCAATTTTGCTCAATTTTTGCCAGAATCCTTGAAATTTGTCACGTGCACGCACGTGACATGTGAATTTGGGGAATCCAGCGAGGGAAGGTGACCTGGACATCTGGGCAAAATTTGTCCAATAAAATCGCCACGTCATCAAATTTAAAAAAGAAATACTCGCTCCGTCCCATAAAACCTTTCACTTTCCTCATTTGTTTGTCCCACAAAACCTTTCACATTCCAAAAAAGGAAATATTACTTTATTTAACAACCTCAAAAGTTCCTTTAATTTCAAATTTACAACTCCTTTTTCATACACATATCATTACTTTATACATTTTTATTATCTAAAATTACCACAATACCCTCCAAAGTCAATAAAATTGGTCAAAAAGTGCACATTTTCTTAAACAACATGGAACAATATAAAAATCTGATTCAGCACACATAATTTCGTAATATATTTCAAATTATTTTATTAAAATTAATACATAAACTTAAAAAAAAAAGACAAACAAACAAAATTAACAAAACAAAAAAAAGCAATTAAAATCGAAGAACCCTAATCCTCAAATCACGATCAAACTCTTCTTAAACCTAATCCCCAAATTGACGAAGAACCAAATCGAAGAGGAACCCTAATCCAAATCCACAATCCATCGAGTAACCTCCCTCCTTCATAGAATATAAGAGAGCAGATGTTCTCTATTGCCAGGGTATGAAGAGAGAGAAGCTGCAGGAGCTGTTCGACCACGTGGAGCGGTGTGCGGAATCGGGTTGGGGGTCGTGGACTTTGGGGAGGCCGCATTTACAACGTCGATGAACCTGGTGTCCGCCACCGTGTTCTCGCTGGAATTTGCGAATTTCGATTTGAATTCGTCGCAGGAGATGAAGGATGTGATGTGGGGAGTTCTGTAAAGCATAGCTGCCATGAATTTGGCCGATTATTTCCCACTTTTGAAATCCATGGATCTTCAGGGCTTTTGAAGCGGAGCAAGATTCATTTAGACAATCTGTTTGCGATCTTTGAAGATATAATTGATGAAAAGTGTGATGAGAGAAATGATCCGTTGGATTAGAGCTCCTCTTCGATTCTAATTGTGTTTTCTATTTTATTAATTTTTTTTAATGTTTACGTTTTAATTTAATAGAATAATTTAAAATATATTTTACAAATTAGGTGTGGCTGAGTCTGTTTTTATTTTGTATTTTTTTTTTAAATTTGATTACGGGGCGATTTTATTAGACAAAATTTTTCTAGATGTCTAGTCACCTCTCTCACAGGATTCCCCCAAATTCGTATGTCACGTGCATTGCACATGATCAATTTCCGGCGAAAATTGAGAGTTTCAGCGAAAATTTGGCAAAATTAAAATAAAACTAATAGTTATGAGACAAAATTGATACACATATCTTTTTTGAGACAGAATTTAAAGTTTTAAATAGTTATGATAAAAAAAAAACTTTTAACTCCAATTCAATCTATGCCTATCATCATATAACAATTCAATCTATCAATTCTATGTGATCCTACAATCCAACAATAACATTATTAAAATATTATTTATAATAAAGTTAAACTTTTAGTATATAAAACCTCCAACATTATTAAAATATTATTTATGCTAAAACTAAACTTTTTAGTATACAATTCAATGATAGAGTCATCTATGAAATTGTCAAATAAACAAGTATAAACATGTCCTCAAGCTCCTAACCTTTAAAAAATGTAATGTAGTTTTTTCTATCTTTTTAAAGTTTGTTCCCAAATTCATACTTCCTCTGTTTACCTCTAAGATATCATTTTATCATTTTGAGCATTTATCTTAAAAGGTACTTATTTCTTTAAAAAAAAAAACTCAATCCTAACCCACTATGTATTACTTTTATATATATATATATATATATATATATATATATATATATATATAAAAGAATTAGTCTTTTGTTAAACGGATTTACGGTGTAAATTATATGCTCAACAATACATAGGGTATAATAGAATTGGAAGAGGGAACCACAGGGTTTAATATATAAAAAGAACTTAGTTCATATAATAAACTATAGGGTTAATTGCGTAAAAAATCCTGAACTTTCAGAGCATTGCAAATTAATCATAACTTCTATGAAATAGCATAAAAAACCATGACTTTTAAGAGTTGGTGCAAATTGCACCCAACGGGCTCTTAAAGATTGCCCGGATTCTTATGTGGCGTTTTAATTCAACTCATGCCTCCACGTCATACGAAACGTCGTCGTTTGGTATAGTTTACTAAATTAAAACCCTTAAACCAATAATTCTCATCTCAACAATGGTGGGATGGAAAATATGTAGTGCTGCTAATCAAACATCGTCATCAGCTGCTAGTTTCTCAAGGAGGCTATGATTTACATGGTAATATATCTAACCTTCCTCCTCTGCGCTTTACCTTTCACAATCTGATTGAACGCCGTCACGCGATGTGGTCTGATTCCCTTGTTCCACCGCAGCTCGTCGCTTGAAACGCCACCACCGCTGGGCATGAACAAGCGGGAAATTAAGCAGCTACCGGTTCTCGTATACGGGTCGGGTCCACGTGAACCGCCGATTCTCTGATGGAATCATGAGCATTCAGATCGAGTAGAGAAATCAAGCAACTTAAATTTTCTTCTTTCGCAACAACAGTAGCAGACTTGTTATCCTCACATAAGTGTTGGATCATAGAATCAGAGCTTTCTTATTAAATTTCTAACCCTCCCATTTGGAGTCTGGTAAAGAGGTTTCTAACAAAAAACAATAATTCCTCTTTTGAGGAATTCAAATTAGGGAAAGGTAGAACCATGGCGGTGGATTGGTGGAGAACTCTGGAACGAACGAGAAGCTCAATGTCGTTAATTTGCTTCAAGAGCCAACCGGCTGCCATGTCGAGGTCGGATTGCATCAACAGCATTCCATGGGTTAAGGAAGTGTCAGACCAGTGGTGACAGAGGGTTTGAATGCGGAGGAATTAAACATTAAGACGGGTTTCAGAGTTTCAGTTTAGGAACAGCTGCACAAAACAATGTCGTTTTGGTAGGAAGAGGAGGCATGACGTGGAATTAAAATGCCACGTGATAAGTCGGGCAGTCCTTAGGTGCCCGAAGGGTGCGATTTGCACCAGCTCTTAAAAGTCATATTTTTTTGTTATTTCATAAAAGTCGAGATTAATTTGCAATACCCTGAAAGTTCAGGGGTTTTTACGCAATTAACCCTAAACTATATAAATCGAGTTTATAAAAGTATTTGTACATAATATGAGTGAGGCTCTTGTGTGTTCGGATACACGGATCTAATTATGTGTGCCCGGATCGACCCATAAGAAAATGGGCCATATATAAAGACGGAAAACATTAGGGCTCATTTTCTTCTCTCGTATTTTCTTTCTCCTCCTTTAAATGCGATATTTGAGATTTCTTCATTATTCAACAAATTTATCCTTGATTCAATATACCATAATTATATCACTTTTAAATTCAAATATTGAGTGCATTCACTATCGCGATTAATTGCAGAAGAAGAAGAACGATTGCAGAAGAAGAAGAACGCGATTGTGTTATTGGAGGAGAAGAAGAACACGAGTGGATTGCAGAAAGAGTAGATCTCAAAAGAATTGAGGTTTGGCCGTTCAATTTTACACTGAATCTATGCTTGACTTCATATTGATAGCAAGAGGCGTACATCATGAGCCATATCTCTCTCAACATAAAAGGCATTTTCAAGTGAAATCCGATTTAGGTTAAAACAACTATGTATTTCAACTAATTCAAAAAAAAACTATAAATTGCAGATGATTTAATTTGTAGGAGTTTTTACCTGCTCAATGTTTGCATAATTGTTAGCTTCATGAAGAACTTGATCGTTTCTGTAGAGCCTTTGGGAAGATGAATTCACACTACCATCTGCAATAATTCTTATGATTAAGATATGCCATATTTATGATTTTTCCCCTTAAGATACGAACTCAAGAAATTTGAATGTGTCATACTTGTTTGTGGCATTTGGCAGTAATCAGTATATGATACATGACACAACATGTAGTATTGGACAATGTACCATTTACTCATTAATAATATACCCTTTCCACCATGCTATTATACCTTAACAACATAAACTTAAAACACTCTAAACTAGATACTCATTACATGATCACAATATGCCCTTTGCTCATCAATGATATACCATTTACTCATAAATAATATACCCTTTGAAATTTCATACAATTTACATGACCACAATATGTACCCTTTACATGACCACAATGTACTCTTTACTCATCAACAATATATTGTTTGTATCATGCCATAATACCTTACAAACATAAACTCAAAAAATTGTAAACTCCATACACTTTGCATGACCACAATGTATCATTTACTCATCAATAATATACCTTTTACACCGTGCCATAATATCTTACAAACATAAACTTAAAACACTGTAAACTCCATGCACTTTACATGACCACAATGTACCTTTTACTATATCAACAGTATACCTTTTACTTATTAACAATATACCCTTTGCAGTGAACAAAATAAAATAATAATTTATTTGCTTTAGACGGGTATTACTTTATGTTATTACATTATACTCTTTAACAACAACGGTTATACCCTTTAGCAGTAGCGATTGTACCTGCGCTCTATGTTTTTTTTATTCATTAACTTTGCAGTTAATTATATTTTTTTAATGTTCCTACTATTTTGCACTTAGATTAATATGGTAATTGTTCTTATGCAAATCTTGTTCTACTCTCATTATTTTAAGATCACATTCGTAATTTATCATGCCCGTTTGAAGACAATATTGACACAAGCCATGAAGAAACTTTTGAGGAATTGAGAATAAATGAAAAAATAAGGGGCAAACTTTAGAGTTAGTAAAGCAATTTGGATCTAAAACTCCAAATGCTGATTTAATTTAATATTGTGACAAATTAAACATTGTGACATATTTTGATGAATTATTACAATTTTTTAGATTTTGAAGGAGTAAACTATTATCTAATTATGAAAACGAAAAATAAAATATCCTTCCCTGGAATATTTATTAAATATATAGCATTATTACATGAATTATTTAATTGAATGTTATACCATTTATATTGAGTGTCATATCCTTTGCATCATGACATAAACCTTAACAACATAAGTTTAAAACACCATCATAACAAGTGTACTATACTCTATACCCTTTCCATGACAGCAATATACCCTCTACTAATCAACAATATACTCTTTGCAACTCTATACCCTTTACACGACCATAATATATTCTTTACATGAATACAACATACCCTTTGCACCATGCAGCCACTATACATAACAATATAAAACTAAAACATTGTCAATATGTGCACTAATCTCCATATTCTGTTACTGACAATAACAAACCCTTAAGATGACAATAATATACCCTTTACATAATAACAATATACCTTTTGCACCACATCACTATACCTTAACAACATAAACTTATAATAGGGATCAACAACAAGTGCACTAAACTCCAGACATTTTACATGACAATGATATACCCTTTACTCATAAACAATATACCTTTTACTCATCAATAATATAACATTTGAAACTCTATATGCTTTACATGTTACCCTTCACATGTGAATAATATACCTTCGCACCATGCCGCTTAACCTTCATAACATAAATTTCAAATAATGTCAAGAATAGGTGCATTGAACTCCATACTTTTTACGTAACAAGAATATATCATTTATTCATCAACAATATACCTTTACTTTTCAATAATATACCCTATGCAACTTATGCACTTTAAATGATAATAATATACCCTATACATGAGAACAATATACCGGTTGCAGCAAACAATCACACCAATTAAATTCATATACAAGTTAGCAAAGTGTAAATGAAAGGCCAAGAAAGTACGACATTTCCTTCGCATACAAAACAAAAATTGTATTTCTGTACTAATTCGAATTATATATTGCTCATATATCATAGTAAAAGTTTATCATTTACTGATACCCATAGCTCCAACTTGATTATAACTATCTTCATATACATTAACAATGAATCCAAAAATTGTAGTACAAACAAACACCATATAATATGCCTATTTCTCAGTGTAACCTTATCCAAATCTTTTCATTTTCACTTAACAACTATTTTCTTATCTTTTACCGGTTTTAATGGCTTTTTCCTTTTTCTCTTTAGAATCGCAATGTTTGAACTCGTTATAACAAAACCTGAAAAAGAAAGAAGAAATATAATCATGATAGCATTCAACTGTTACAGTCATACAACAAAACATAGTTAATAACAAATAAGAAGCAACAAACTTTAAAGTGATCATAGTACATAGAAATATTGCAACTACATAAGGATCTTTAGAAGCTAATTCTGATAGAATTACAAGTGAGTGCCTCACTACTATGCTATTGGGACTGAGAATGAAAACCGTCATAGAAAAAATATTGATTCAGGATTAATGTCAAAAGATACAAAAAGATTGTTTATACAATGTCATGGGAATGATATTGTCCTAATCCGCCCCTGAAAGGTCATATGTAGAAAGAGAGCATCATTTAAACACTTGGATCCATTGTACATGTAGATACGAAAATAACCAAAATGCAAACTGGATTACATTTATAATGCACTTTTAGTGGCCTCTAATTTCAAACAATTGATTTTTCTCAATTAACTTAAAATATACTCCATCCGTCCCGTCCATATTGCACCGTTTACTGTAGCTTTTGTGAGAGCTTTATGCAGTCAAACAATGCAATTTGACCAGAACAGAGGGAGTATGTGATAAACACAGATTTTACGTGTTTATATAGGTCGTTCCATAGTTGATTATTGCATGATTTCATTTATTTTGTGGAGTTATATGCTTAATTGTTATATTTTAAAACTTCACGGGTATTTTGGAGTTATTGTAGATTTTAAGCCTATTTGGAAAATAAAAGAAGACTTTTTGTTGAAGAAGAAAATCGGGTTTAATGGCATGACATGTTGCATATGGAAAAGAGATGCTACGTGGTTGCCCATAAGAGGCCAGCATTCACCTGGTCGAGTTGATGTCAATTGGGTGGAATTATTAGACGTTTTGGTGAATCGACAGTTATTTTGGTCTAAATGGGAAGCCCAGTTTGCGCGAATCATTGTTCGGTTGGGGCGAGTCAAAAGAAGATTTCAATGCCGAGAGTTTTGACGTCGATCGTTCGCCCAAATTGCACTTTGTTTGGCAAGTCATGTGATCCCTTTTGATACGAGAATTTTATGTTCTCTTATGTGGTTCTCAGGCCTAAGCCCATGACTACACTTGCCATATGATTTTTACACCTCTATAAATATTTCTACAAGTCGGGAAGAGGGATCATCGAGTCTTACATCAGTCTACACATTCATTGAGAGTCAATCTGCATCCAGGAAATGCCGTGGAGTCGTGAAGACGAAAGTCATGAGACGAGGCGGCACTTATCCCTTCACCTATTCTTATCAGTATTTAATGTCGAACTCTGAGTTATTTAATTTCTTTATTTTCTTTATGTCAGCATAAATTTCTAGATTCTAGGGTTGCATGAGTAATTTGATATTGGATTGTTTTGGTGTGTGAACCCTATGTTTAATTCCAGCATATTATTTCTTTTATGTGTGTGATTTCTTTACATATTTAATTGCTTAGCTACCAATTATTCATACTAGTTTATTAATCCAAAAGCGAAAGTTGAGAGTTAGTATTGATCGCTTCACACATATAACACATCTAGTAGTTGTATCGTTACTGTGAGACAAACAGTGTGAGAGAATTCAATTCGATAAATCTATTAGGAGTTAATTGATGTGATATTTACGTTACTGTTATATTCGATGATTGATCAACTTGTGATTAGATTCGAAAGAATTAATTACATAAAATTCAGATTGCTTTAAAAAATTATGCTAGAATTGAATATGGAGGTTTCATCCATTGCATGACTAGCCAAGTGAAAGTGTAATTACATAAAATCACTTTTATCATTCCGATTTTATTCTTATAATATTTTCATCAATTGTTGAGTCCAATAATTGCATACATCTTATTCACAGTTCATTTAATATTCTTTGTTGGTTACTTTATATTCATATACACTCTTATTTTCCTTATTCTTGGACAAGTATTTAGTTAATTAAATTTTAATTCAATCTCTGTGGATTCGATACCTTGCTTACCTGTTTGCTACATATGTCCCGTATACTTGCGGAATTTAGTGTGGTTTGAATATTAGTGAATGTTTAAATTTGTGTTGCAAATATATGCTATCAAGTTTATGGCTCCGTTGCTTGGAGATTGAATTTAATTTAATTAATTTTAATATAAGTTCATTGAATAAGTATTTAATTTTATTGTTATTCATACGAGCTTAACTTTATTGATTTCATTACAGGAGTTTATGATAACTAGATCACAAGCAAGAAAAAAATTGCTATTTGATCCGGAAATTGAAGCAACTGCAAGGAAATTAAATAGTTTAAGAGCAAAAGAACTAAGATGAATGATCAAGATCCACCAGTTGATCCACCATAGGATGATCGAGATGGTATGGATAACCGGATTGAACAGGGCATCCAACTACGTCAGAATCAAGGTGTACCAATCCCATCAATGCCTATCAGACATGCTTTTATACCTGACGGAAATCAGAGATAGTGAGGGATTGCACCACAATATCATAATGATCAGGCTGTGCAAAAACATAACATCAATCCTACACTGATCAATATGGTGAATAATAATACCTTTGGAGGCTACCACATGAAAATCCATACACACACTTGTCAGAATTTATGGAAATATATGATATGATGTATAGCAGCAGGGTCCCACAAGAGTATATTTATTGCAAACTTTCCCATTTTCTATGAGGGATAAAGCAAAGAGTTGGTTACTGTCTCATGATCCTCCGTTAGCAAATTGGGAGGAAATAAAGCAAAAGTTTTTATTGAAATATTTCGCTCCAAGTAAAACAATGAGGTTGAGAGGTCTGATCTCACAGTTCAAGCAATATGATGATTCGTTACTGTATGAAGCTTGGGATAGGTATAAGGAGCTTATACAATCATGCCCAAAACATGGATTTTCACCTGATGATCAAATCTGGTACTTCTACCAAGGTTTAGATGGAAACACTCGTCCAATGGTGGACGCATCAGCTGGGGGGAGCATAGCAAACCTAAACTCGAAAGCAGCATTTGAGTTGATAGAAGAAATGGCTGCAAACAACTATCAGTGGCCAGGTAAGAGAAAGATCTTAAGAAGGGTAGCAAAAGTGGATGATTCAGATGCCACGAAAAAGTTGGACACCAAACTGGACACCATCATGAAGCTCCTGACCAAATCAGACCGTACCTTGACATCAGAGATAGACCGTGAACAAGAAGAAGCTGTATATATCAGAGACAGAAACTATAATAGCTTCAGATGAAATAATTCGGGAGGCTACAATAACCCACCATGGAGGACTCATGAGAATCTGTCTTATGGGAACCAAAGGAACACCTTGCAGCCTCCTGTTAGATTTTCAGTCACTAATAGGGTAATCGATGAACCCCAAGGAGCAAAAATGACTGACATCTTAGAAGGGATTTCAAAGAAGTTGGATAAGTTTGATGTGTTGGAAAGGAAGCAGGAAGAAGATAAAAAATCTGTAGATGCTAGGATGAAAGGGATGGAGGAGATGATATTACAGCTTGGAAAGAAAGTGAAAAGTCAAGAAGATACAAAATGACAGTTTCCAGGCGATACTCAAACTCATCCGAATAAGTGCATGGCAATAAACTTGAGAAGTGGAACATCATATGAAGGCCCAAAAATACCGGATGAAGAAAAGAATGAAGTTACTGCCAAGTCTCACCACCCAAGGGATGAAGGAAATGAAGACGTTTTTGAAGGAGAAGCAAGTAAAGATGAATTGCAGGAGTCTCCACAAATCCAAAAAGGGGCTAAAAAGCCAAAATCTGATTCTAACTTACTTCCTTTAATTAAGCCTATTCATGTTCCTATTCCTTTTCCTCAAAGATTTAGGCAAAAGAAATTAGATGTTCAATTTTCTAAATTTTTGGATATGTTTAAGAAGCTTGAAATAAATATTCTTTTTGCATATGCTTTGAAATTGATGCCAAACTACATTAAGTTCTTAAAGGATGCAATATTGAATAAGAAGAAGTTGAAGTATGAGGAAACAGTAAAGCTTACAGAGGGGTGTAGTACCGTAATAAGACAAAAGAAACAAAAAATATGCAAGGACAAGAAAAAGGACCAGAGAGTTTTATAATTGATTGCAATATAGGTGGAGAGCCTGTTTTGCCTTTATGTGATTTGGGTGCAAGTACAAACCTAATGCCTTTGTCTTTTTTTTCAGAAATTGGGCTTGGGTGAAATAAAACCTACTTCAATCAGATTGCAATTGGCGGACAGATCCATATTATATCCACTTGGAGTGCATGAAGATATGTTAGTGATGGTTGGAGATTTTATGTTTCCAGCAGATTTCATCATCATGGACATGGAAGAGGATGATGTACCCATCATATTGGGGAGACCATTTTTGGCTACTGCGAGAGCCCTCATTGATGTGCAAAAGGGACAATTGATTTTACGTTTCAATGAAGAGCGTATTTTAACTGATATTAATAATATGATGAAAAAGGCTAAAAGTGTACATGTAATAGATGGAATTATTCATGAGGAAAAAATTGAACACTGCTCAATGATTAAATCCATTCACCCATCTACTGATCTTATTGAACACTGTGTTGTGAATTCAATTTCTTCTTTAGATCTTGATCTTAATATTGAAGAAAAAGAAGCAGTTTACACTCTTGATTATGCAGGTGAGATTCCAAAGTCGGCGAGGGTGCAATTTCAATTGAAGGAGTTACGAGGAGATGAGAATGAGACACCTGAAGAACCTCCAAAACCAGAGCTGAAGCCACTCCCACCAAATCTAAAGTGTGTATTTAGGGGAACAAGAAACAAATCCGGTAATAGTATCTTCTGACTTAACTCCCGATCAACTTGAAAAATTGCTTGATGTGTTAAGAAAGAATAAGGATGCTATTGGATGCTCTTTGTCTGATTTAAAAGGTATAAACCTCACTATATGCATGAATAAGATTAGGTTGGAAGAGAATTGTACCTTTTCTGTGCAAAATCAACGTAGGCTTAACCCAGTTATGAAAGAAGTAGTTAGAAAAGAAGTGTTGAAATGGTTAAAACATGGTATTATTTTTGCTATTTCTGATAGTGAATGGGTTAGTCCTACTCAAGTTGTTCCAAAAAAGGAGGTATGACCACTGTAAAAGGGAAAGATGATGAGTTAATTGCTACTAGACTTGTTTCAGGTTGACAGGTGTGCATCGATTATAGGAAGTTGAATAGTGCCACTAAAAAAGATCATTTCCCACTTCCATTCATGGATCAAATGTTAGATAGACTAGCAGGTAGGGAATTTTATTGCTTCCTAGATGGTTATTCCGGGTACAATCAGATTTTGATAGCCCCGGAAGATCGTCATAAGATAGCCTTTACGTATCCATATGGAGTTTTTGCTTTTGTTAAAATACCTTTTGGATTATGTAATGTACCTGCTACCTTTTAACGTTGCATGCAACACATTTTTGGAGATTTGATTGAAAGAATTATGGAAGTCTTCATGGATGATTTTTCTGTGTATGGTGATTCTTTTGATAACTGTTTAGATAACTTATCTGTTGTTTTGGAAAGATGTGTTGAAACTAATCTCGTCCTTAATTGGAAAAAATGTCATTTTATGGTTAAAGAGGAGATTGTGTTAGGACACAAAATTTCTTCACAAGGGATGGAGGTAGATAAGGCTAAGGTAGTTATCATAGAACAATTACCGTACCCAACCTCTGAAAAGGCTATCTGTAGTTTCTTAGGTCATGCTGGATTCTATTGTAGGTTCATAAAAGATTTTTCCAAAATTACAAAACATATGAGTAGACTGTTGGAAAAAGATGTGAAGTTTGATTTTAATGATGAGTGTAAGGACACTTTTGAGAAGCTTAAATCTGCTTTGATAAATGCTCCCATACTTGTATCTCCTGATTGGAATGAACCTTTTGAATTGATGTGTGGTGCTAGTGATTATGCTGTGGGGGTTGTCCTTGGTTAAAGAAGGGAGAAGACTTTTAGAGCCATTCACTATGATAGTAAGATGATGGATTCTGCTCAACGTAATTATACTACGACTAAGAAAGAAATGCTAGCATTAGTGTATGCGTTTGATAAGTTCAGGGCCTACTTGGTGGGGACGAAAACCATAGTGCATACTGATCACTCTGCCGTTAGACACATAATTCTGAAAAAAGAAACAAAGCCTAGGTTGATGAGATGAAATCTTCTTTTGCAAGAATTTGATGTAGAAATTCGAGATAGGAAGGGTAGCGATAATGTATTGCTGATCATCTTTCTAGACTTGAACACAATATATGCATAGTAGAAGAAACTCAACCTATTAAGGAAACTTTTCCTGATGAACAGCTTTTTAGTGTTGAGGTTGTAAAACCATGGTATGCTGATATTGCTAATACACTGGTTTCAGGTGAGTTCCCTAAAAACCTCACTCATCATCAAAGGATTCACCTCACTCATGATATTAAATATTATTTGTGGGATGATCCTTTACTCTTTAAAATTTGTGCAGATTCAGTGATTAGAAGATGAGTCCCTGAAGAAGAAATTTAAGACATCCTCTATCACTGTCATGCATCACCTGTGGGAGGCCATCATGGCCCGGATAGAACTGCTGCCAAAGTTCTACAATCAAGTTTCTTTTGGCCTACTCTTTATAAGGACTGTTATGCTTATGTTCGCAGCTGTGATAATTGTCAGAAAACAGGTAGGATAGGTAAGAAACATGAAATGCCCCAAAAGAGTATTTATGTTGTGGAATTGTTTGATGTTTGGGGAATTGATTTCATGGGCCCTTTTCCAACTTCTGCTAATTGTTCATATATTTTGCTTGCTGTGGACTATGTCTCTAAGTGGGTAGAGGCTGTCCCAACCCATACTAATGATGCAAAGGTAGTTTTGAAATTCATAAAGAAAAATATTTTCACTCGTTTTGGAACTCCTAGGACTATCATAAGTGACGGGGGAACACATTTGTGTAGTAGGTTGTTTGATAAATTACTTGAAAATATGATGTCAAACACCGTGTTACCTTAGCTTACTACCCTCAAGCAAATGGGCTAGCTGAAGTATCAAATAGGGAGATTAAGCAAATTTTAGAGAAAACTGTAAGTGTAAATCGTAAGGATTGGGCTTTAAAGTTGGACGATGCTTTATGAGCTTATCGTACAACGTATAAAACGCCTCTGGGTACGTCTCCCTATAGGTTGGTTTTTGGTAAGGCGTGTCATCTCCCAGTAGAGTTAGAACATAAAGCATTCTGGGCTGTTAAAAAGTTGAATAATGATTTTAAATTAGCAGGAGAGAAAAGACTTTTGGATTTGAATGAGATTGATAAGTTTCGTAGGGAAGTATATGAGAATGCCAAAATTAATAGAGAAATCTAAAGTTTGGCATGATAAGAGGCTGTTGAGAAGAGAGTTTAAAGCTGGGGAACAAGTCTTGTTATATAACTCTCGTTTACAAGTTTTTCCAGGGAAACTTAAGTCACGTTGGTCCGGGCCATTTGTTATTAAAGAGGCTCATCCATAGGGTGCTGTGGATCTATACAGTTCTAATGTTGAGGATATTTCGAAAAATTTAGGCCACTTTGGGCGAGTAGCAAAGAAATCCGGACAGATCATCGGCGGTTAGACCAAATTCTTGAATATTTGGGGCAAATCAATAGTTTGTTTGGGCAAACTGATGGAGAATTTGGGCAAATCATCTATCCTTCTTCACATTCCCCACGTCGGTAAGTTAGAGGTAAGTGAGTTGTTTATTTTTGTTAATTATTTTCTTCACTACAAAACAAATCCCACCTTTCTCTCTCACTTGCACCACGATTAATGTGGGATTTCCTTTTCATAATAAATCTCTGCAACACTATTCTTTCTCCTAATTTTGACCTAGAGAAATTCTTTCTACAAAAATTCAAACCAAATCCACACTATTTCTCTTACGGTTCTGCCACCCACTCTTATTATCGCCGACGAATCGACGACCAGCCTCCAGCCGATCACCGTCAATCCCGCTGGCGTCCCATCATCACCATCTGTTGACTTCTCGACACACCCCTTCCTTCCTCGTCGTGGGTCTCAAGTCTATTTTCTACTATTTTGCTAGACTTAATTGAAGGTACGCATAAGCTTTAAATTTTGGAGGAATGTGAAGATAAAGTGGATGTGTAGGGAGGTATTGAGTCAAATTTTATCACTTGATTGGTGTGGAAATAAATTGTCTTGTGAAGATGCATTCTGATGTTGGAATTTAATTATAATCATGATGAGTGAGAAATCGAGTGGGTGTTGTTTTCATGAGAAATATTGTTGAAATTTAAGTTTGGAATGGGGAGGTGACTTACAGAACATTGATGTTCTTTTCTTTGAATGTCAAATTTTCCTGTTAGTTCCAATTGCTATGCATGAGTTAGGGATTACTCTTGAAGAATGGTTGGTATGGTTCTTTAAATTTTACTTGATTTTAGCAGGTACCAACAATGCCTCCAAAAAAAGAGAGGATCCCAAAATGCGCTTCCCAGTTATGAACAGAGATAAGACTTAAGAGAAGAAGAACTGATGCCTCTACCTCACAGCTATCACCTCCACCATTTGAGCCTGAACCAGGGAATCAGTCTACCTCTAGAAAGGTCTATACACCTGCAGATCTTAGAGTGAAAATTGAACCGAAATGGGAGGAGAGATGGAGAATACTAGCCAGCAAGGAGTTTAAGCAGACAAGATTTCCGGATTGGAACACCCTTCGGCAGATGGGGATATATGGGTGCACGGATAATTTGTTTGGGAGATTAGGACTGAGAACATTATTTCTTTAGGCGCCTAGCTAAATTATATTATCGGGTGTGCTTTGAATTTCTGATCACTTTTGAGCTTGTGAGAGATAAAAAGAAGAAGATCACAGATGTCAAAGCTCAGGTGAATAATCAGCAAGTGAATATTCACATTTCCGATGTGAGACAATACTTTGGATTCCGTGATGGCACGAAGCTCCCTGATGCTAAAGCAAAACTGAGTTATGATGAGGATAAATTTTTTGACATGCTGACATCAAAAGTGAGCATACCAGACTTAAAATATAAGCCATCACGGGACAAGATTATGGTGATCCGAAATGTGATTATGGGGTATATTCGTCAAGTTTTGGTGAATACTATTTTTGTCAGACCCGAGCCAGGAAATTTTAGAGCAGATGAGTTGATGATTCTATGGGCTTCACTTGGAGGATACAAAGTGGATCTGACTGAGCATTTGTTAGATCATATTGAATCAATAGTGCAGAGGCCACCATCGGTCATCTCCATTGGTAGTTTACTCACAGTATTTTACATTTGGAAAGGAGTAGATCGGAGTAAGTGGGAAGAAGTACCTAGAGATACACTGATGAATCTTTCTTACTTATCCCGTGTCCGGATGCTTAGTTGCAATGACCATGGGGAACTCTTTTTCAATCTGGAAGAAGGGGATCACGCCCAATATTTTGCTTTACCAGCAAATCCAAGTTATACTGCAGTGTATACTATGGATGATGAGGAGAATCTGAGAATGTGGTCCAGAAGACATCGAGCATTCATGGTCATAAATCCGCTGCATTCGCCATTCAGATCAGCTACTCGTCTGGACATCAACATCAGACCCTTAGAGCCATCCCTAGACCATTTTGATGAGCAAATACCAGATAAAACACCAGAGGAGCCTACACATGAGCATCAGGCACCAGAAAAGCCTGTGTATGACATAGCACATTTAGTCCGTCAGCAGCAAGAGTGGCAAAAGAGGGAGATACAAAGACAGCAGTTGGAGGATCAGCGTTGGGAAGAACAACGTCGGTTCAATGAAAAACAAGAACAGAGTTTAGAAGAATTGGCTTCTCAAGTGGAGTACATGATTAGATACCAGTGGGACCCCAACATTCCACCGTATCAGCCTCGCCACCCACACCGGAGACAGTGAGTTTCTAGAACCCTACACTTCTTTTAAACTTGTTTAGATGTTCTATCTTACACAAGTTTGGGGAGGTGTAGTGAGGTTTCTAGAAGGTTTAGGCATTTTACACGCTGTATGGTGAGCGAGAGTTGAGTTGCTGTCACAGGTAATAAATTTCTTTCTCTTTTATAATTAATGTGTGATGGTGTTTCATAATTCATTTCGAGTCTTGCATCAGTCTACACATTCATTAAGAGTCAATCTGCATCCAGGAAACGCCGTGGAGTCGCGAAGACGAAAGTCAAGAGACGAGGCGGCGCTTATCCCTTCACCTGTTCTTATCAGTATTTAATGTCGAACTCTGAGTTATTTAATTTCTTTATTTTCTTTATGTCAGCGTAAATTTCTAGATTCTAGGGTTGCACGAGTAATTTGGTATTGGATTGTTTTGGTGTGTGAACCCTATGTTTAATTCCAGCATATTATTTCTTTTATGTGTGTGATTTCTTTACACGTTTAATTGCTTAGCTACCAATTATTCGTACTAGTTTATTAATCCAAAAGGCGAAAGTTGAGGGTTAGTATTGATCGCTTCACACACATAACACATCTAGTAGTTGTATCGTTACTGTGAGACAAACGGTGTGAGAGAATTCAATTTGATAAATCTATTGGGAGTTAATTGATGTGATATTTACGTTACTGTTATATTCGTTGATTGATCAACTTGTGATTAGATTCGAAAGAATTAATTACATAAAATTCAGATTGCTTTAGGAAATTATGCTAGAATTGAATATTGAGGTTCCATCCATTGCATGACAAACCAAGTGAAGGTGTAATTACCTAGAATCACTTTTATCATTCTGATTTTATTTTTATAATATTTTCATCAATTGTTGAGTCCAATAATCGCATACATCTTATTCACAGTTCATTTAATATTCTTTGTTGGTTACTTTAGATTCATATACACTCTTATTTTCCTTATTCTTGAACAAGTATTTAGTTAATTAAATTTTAATTCAATCTCTGTGGATTCGATACCTTGCTTACCTGTTTGCTACATATGTCCCGTATACTTGCGGAATTTAGTGTGGTTTGCATATCAGTGGATGTTTAAATTTGTGTTGCAAATATATGCTATCAATATGTAACGAAATTCAATATTTGTTGAATACACATCTTCAAAATTATGGATGTCATTGAACGACTTGAATTTATCAATAGGATGCCTAAATTAGTCTAAGTACATTATAGAAAAAATACAGAAACTATCAACTAAACTCTCTAACTTGAACAACATGAAAAGATTTATTAATCCTAATTGAATAAAATATTTGTTTAGGTATTACATTAAAAATCTAGATTGTTTGTTTAGGTATTAAACTAAAATCTGAATTGTAGAGAAGAATGAAATACCTTTTAGTGCTTCTGCAGCCGACATTTGAACGAGTCAAAGTACTAATCAAATCGAAGAATGCGTATGCGGAGGACACACGGCATGAGGCAAATTAGCAAATTGAGACGGCGGAGAGGAGTAGACGAAGAGCACAACAGAGGAGCAACCGACGAGAGGAAAGAGAGAATTTAGAAAGAGAGCGTCTCTGGAGAGAGAGAGTATGCAGATGAGTTTGATTGGGAATGGAAATTAGGGTTATTTTCTTTCTTAAGTATTTTGGATCGGCAGGTTGGGTCGAGTTTGGGCGCATGGGTCTAAGTCCATGCGCCCGGCGCATAAGAGCTTTTGCCATATAATATATGGAGTATATAATAGTAATACTTCTTAATTTAAGTAAAAGAAAAAATAAATGAATACCTCACAAATGAATTACAAAATTATGATTCAAAAGGAAACGATAGCACTAAGTCTCATGATTCAACAATTTAACGAGTTTAAACATAAATCGTTCTATAACTATTTAAAAAATATCCCAAAATAGTTAGGATATTAATTTTCGTCCCAAACATTTTAGTATTACTTCGATGTAGTCTCAAAAAAAAAATTTTCACCATTTTTGTCTAATAACTTTTGTAAAAACATTTATTCAATTCCTTGAAATTAGAAAATTTTTACTTTTTAGTAAAATGAATCATTTTGATGAAAATTTAAAAGCTATAGACTATTTTGGAAAAAAAGTATTTTTTCCGGCTAGTATGAATGGTTTTAATTGATTTTAAAATCTTAATTTAATTGGCCTACAATGTACCCTACCTATAATATTTCAAACCCTGTATTGATAAAATTCCTATCATTATTTCATTCCTTTCAAAGAAAAAGTTTGAGTGAACAAATATCTTACATAAAACCCTAAATATTATTTTTAAGCACACATTGAGTTGAAGTATATAACCTTTCTTTTAGGGAGTGTTTGGTTAGTAATAAATGTAAATAGATACTCCTCCGTTTTCTCTCAATAGTTACATTATTTTTTTTATAAAAATTAATGAAATAATATTTTAATTTGTAATGAGTTTAGAGATGTACTCCTTCCGTTCCACCCACTCAAAGGATAACTGTTATTTTTTGCACGTGAATTAAGAAGTATTATTATTTACTTGAGTAGTGGGTAGTTGTATTAGTGGGAGTGTGGACCTCATATTTTAATTGTCCATGTGTGTAAAAAAGGAAATGGTCTCTTTGAGTGAAACGCCCAAAATGAAAAAATTGACTCTTTGGGTGGACAGAGGGAGTAATATTTTAACGTAAATTAAATAGTTATATTAGTGTCGGATATACTATTATTTATTTTGTGTGAGTCTCATCTATAAAGAAATAATTTTAATTATTAAAATAAAACGTTTAAATTAAAAAAAATATAACCATTATTATGGAGAATTTGATTCAAAGAGAAGAATGGTATTATACCCAAGTAAGAAATCATTCATTCCTCAATAAAATAGTCACTTCTGTAATTCCCGTATCCATTACCATTCCACTGCAATATATTAGGTGAACACCGCCTTAGTAAAGAATCAATGAAGAGAAAATCTACAAACTGTCAAGAGAGTTTCTCTTTAAAATTTTGAAAAAAAAAATCTTAAATCCCAATTTGTGTTTAATACTTAAAAGAATACAATTATCAACGTGTCCTTCACAGGTTCTACCAGCAACTTGTTTTTCACTGAGTTCTATTGTGAGATATGTCTTTAAGTAAGATAGCTGTCCTTTAAGAGTTCTATTGTGAGATATGTGTCTAAGTAAGATAGCTGTCCTTTACAGCTGCAACGCGTCCAACGATACGTGTCCTTCATTCACGATACGTGTAATTCACAGTGGCAACGTGTCCAGCGATACGTGCCCTTTATTAAATTCTACATGATGTGTTTATATACTTCTCAATCAATTATTACTTTCACACCCTACCCTCTTTTTCATTTAATCAACCCACTGACTCCACTCACTGCACACCAAAGAAAATTCACATCTAGGTTCCACCCGTGTCCGTTTCCACACTCTCTATTGGGCCATTCACGTTGTCTCAGATCCTCGTGTTTATTGGTGTTCTTCTGTCTCCGTTTCCACCCCTCTCCACTGCTTGGTTACGTTCAGTCAATATTCTTATATTGTTCTTGTTGTGTTGTGATCTTGCTTTTCCTGGTCTTATATTGTTCTTGTTGTGTTGTGATCTTGCTTTTCCTGGTCTTGATTTTGATTGGTCAGTATTCTTATATTGTTCTTGTTGAATTGTGATCTTGCTTTCCCTAATCTTGACTTTAATTGGTCCTTAGGTCACGTTAGCCTTGGACTTGTGGTGTTGTGAACAACTCATATTTAATTTTGGTAATAAGCATCAACAACTCATAAACTTCTCTCAATAATTCACAAATTTTGACAAAATTTCCAAAAATTTTGGGTAACAAGAAAATTTTCATATTTTCAATAATATACAAGAATGAATTCGATAATATTATGTATTCTCAAAATTTTTTTGTTTTTTGTTTTTTGTTTTTCGTTTTTTGTTTCTTTTTTTTTTAGGAAATTTTATTAATTTTTTTAATCAATTCTAGTTATTTTTATTTTTAGTGAGAGAGAGGAGGACAGTTGAACCCATTACATTTGGAGTACTACTGCCTCAAGCTGAGAATTGGCGCCATCACCAATTGTGGGAGATTTGAGCTTCTAGCCATGCTTGTTTGAGAGATACCTTGCTTTGAAGTGAGAATTGAGGAAGTGGAGGGTTAATCCTTCACTTTTATCAATGGTTTTGAGTTAAGTATTTAGAGAACTCTAATTTATATGTCTAACATCATCCTATTAAACAAATGACATATGTGTCGCTCGTCAACAGACAATGCACCATGGTGTTTTTGAGGGCATATAAACAGTACAAATATATTATGGTAATAGAGATATTAGCATCTTTTATTAAAAGGTGTATTTCAATATATATAAAAAAAATCAGTTGCTCTTTGCAGGTAGTCATTCTACTCGTGACAAAGATTGCTGCTTGTTTCAAATTCTACCAGCAATCTATATTATTAAGAAAGTTAATCACAATGAGATTGAAGATGATTGAAAGATTGAGAGTCCACTGTGGATCGACATCCTCTGGTATGTCGAGACGTTGGTTCATGAAGCCCACACAGTGGAAACATCATGGAAAGACTCAATACCTTTGTATGATTGGAGTCTTCCCAAGGAATCTTCTGGGTTCCAAGCTCCCATAATATGACACCAAAGGGGAATTTGAGATGCAAATGGGACGAGAAGTGGGAGGGATGAACGAGGAGGTGATACGCGCGATTGAAGCTCAAAATTGTGTCTTGGCAGACATAGTAAAAGATGCAGACAAGCTAAGGGTGAATGCAATGAAGTCGTTGATGGGAATCCTCACGCCCGCGCAGGGTGTCGAGCTCTTTTTCTCGACCAAGAAGCTTCACCTCTCCATGCATAAGTGGGGAATGAGGTTGGATCACCGTATATAGGAGAGGAACTTGCAGAATGCAGAATGACCGCTTGAATGATGTAGGAGAGGAGGTTGTAGGAAGACCGTTTTTTCTGAATGGTGTAGGAGAGGAAGTTGTAGCACAACCGTTTTGGAATGATGTAGAAGAGAAAGTTGTAGCACAATAGTTTCTAATGATACTTCATCTCTTATTTCAGCATCATCTAATTTAGTCTTGGATTACGTTTGGTGTGTTATTGGAAGAGGATTTAAAACATTATGCCTTGGAAGAGGATTTAAAACATTATGCCTGTTAGGTTTGAGAGACACCAACGAGTTTGAGTGGCCTTTGTTCAAATAGTAATAGCTACTCTGTATTTGTTCTGTTTCTCTTGGAGTTTCTACATGAATCGTATTAGTATTGTTTTTTCTTCTTGTTTGTTTGTTTTTTTTTTTTTTTTTTTTTTTTTTTGTATTTTTTAAAGAAAAAAGTGGTTATATACATGTAGCTTAGTTGCAAACTTTTTCCCCACCCACATGTATTAATATGTACATATTCTCTACTCTCTTAGCCTGCAAAGTTGAGTATTACCAAAAAGTGTTTTTGAAGTAATAATATATGGGTCTGTTTCTCCTGATGCTTCTCAATTATTATTTTGAGTGTGACTTGGTGGAACAAGTGTTCCCATCCTTCTTAATTAATTATTTTTTCTTTATTAATGTTGTTTTTTATTTTAATTTTAAATTTATTATAATTAAATTACTATTATATTCTAAACTCTAGGGATAAATTATACTCTAAACCACAAGTGTAAAATTACAATTATATTCTAAACCTATGGATAAATTATACCCTAAACCACAAGAGTAAAATTATAATTATACCCTAAACCCACTCTAAACCACAAGGGTAAAATTACAATTATATCCTAAACTCTAAGATATAAATATACCCTAAAATTATAATTATATTTCTAAAATTAAATAAATAAATAAAAACATAAAAATAAACAAAATGAAAAAGAAAAAAATAGTAATAAAATTAGATGAAACAACAAAACACACATTTAAGATGAAGGAAGGAGATTGTAAAATTTGAATTTGCTGGACTAACTCCACCCAACTTATTGGGGATAAAATATTTTTTTGCTCCATAAGTTTAGCAATGTACAATTTTTGCCCAAAACAAAATACGATTTGGGCATTTATCTCATTATCTTTATAATTGCGCAAATGTTGTCCCATTTTTATCGGAATTTGACATTTTCACCGGAATTGATCACGTGCATGTCACGTGATCATCGGATTTGACATTTTCTGGCGGGATAAAATATTTTTTTGCCACGTAAATTTTGCCATGTACAATTTTTGCCCCTCCAAAAAAAAATAAGATTTGAGCATTTGTCCCTATATCTTTATAATTGCACCAATGTTGTCCCGTTTTTCTAGAAATTTGACATTTTCATGGGAATCGATCGCGTACATGTCACGTGATCATCGAATTTGGCATTTTCCGACGAATGTCCTGATCTGGCGACATAGTGGCATTCCCGTCAACAACAATAATAATATTTTATTCATAATTTAATTTTAAAAAATACCCTCAATCGATAAACTCAGTTCTCACGTGCACTCCATGTGCTTCCACTATCTTCGCAAATTATTTCTTTTTGTCAATCAGGGGATCCCCGTGTACTCTCTCACCACCATAGGCGGCAGCTATTGGATCTTCCTCTCCAAGGGCCTACCACCAATGAACGGATCATAATATACGTGGCCTTGATCCGCACCCTCCAGCAGTGCGAGCAACCATAGGATATCGGAGCCATACAGAGGGAGGATAGAGTCGTTGGTGTTTTTGAGATCCGATTCAGTCCTTCGCACCCCACCGAAGAACGACTGGTTCATTATCAGTCTCAAGATTCTAATTGGCTGGAGATCGATATCCAGTGCGCACATCCCTCGTGGTAGACCATGTTGCCGCCAGCATTGCTTTCCATTATGAAAACCTAGAGAAATTGATGAATTCTTTTGATCCAAGAGTTGGCGTCGTGGCAGACGAGTGCTTGGGTTTTAGCCCACTGCACTGCGTCCATGAGGTTGTCGTACGCCTCCGAAAGATGATTCTCCGGTGCTAGGAGTTACTCGATGTAAGCGATGAGAGAAGGAATATGAGCAACCATTCAGTTACATGACTCGAGGAAGAATGCAGATGTGGAGTACCCATTGTGCTCTTAAGTGTTAATAAACTTAATTTTTTCTTTAAAAAAAAGAATGCAGATGTGGCACTCAAGAACACAAATCCTTCGCCGTGGAAGTAGATGATGAGGGAGAGCTTGGTGGCAGGAGCGGAAGATTCGATGGCTGCCTCGCATGGTGGTGAGAGGGTACATGGGGGATCTCCTAACTGACAAGAAAAGGAAGTTTGTGAAAATGGTAGAAGCACAATGAAGGCACGTGAGAACTGAGTGCATCGATTGAGGGTATTTTTTTAATTAAATTATCATTAAAATACTGTTATTGTTGTTGATGTGGAAGTCACTGTGTTGCCTAGTCAGTAAATTCACTGAGAAATGCCAAATCTGATAATCACGTGACATGTACTGATCGATTCTGGTGAAAATATCAAATTCCAAGGAAACGGGATAACATTGGCGCAATTATAAAGATATTGGGACAAATGCTCAAATCTTATCTTTTTTGGGGCAAAAAAAGTGCATGACAAAACTTACGGGGCAAAAAAATATTTTATGCCGCCGAAAAATGTAAAATCCGATGACCATGTGACATCCACGTGATCAATTCCGATAAAAATGTCAAATTTCAGAAAAAATGGGGCAACATTGACACAATTATAAAGATAATGGAATAAATGCCCAAATCTTATCTTTTTTAGGGAAAAAATTGTATATGACCAAATTTTTTTTTTTATCCCCAACTCATTGCCTATTATCTTTAAATGTTTAATTCGAAATGGCTTGAGAAAATCCTTTCCATATAAAGTGTATTTAATAAACCAGACCAATGAACTGTATCTATCGGCATGCAATTTAGTAATTGAGAATTTGTGGATCATTCTACGTAATCAATTTATTGTAGTATCATTTTTATTTTTGCCCTGCTAACAAAGACTTTTCTATTCTCATATCTTATATCATTTTTATTGAACATTTTGAAGTCCAAATTTATAAGGTGACGCTATTGTCACCTGAATATTTAAGGACATTCAATCATCTTAAAATATTATATTGAAATTACTAAAATAACCTTTGATTTTAAGTTTACATCCTATATATATTTTACTTCCTGCACCCAAATTCTTACATATATTTATAATCTTCATCGGTATCCCAGAAATTAAAAGAAAAAAAAGTAACACACGCGAAGGAATCCCATTTCAATAACTCAATTTCTACCATAAATTAGAAGAAGAGTCCACCAATAAGAAAGAAGAAGCGAAGTATACTGAAGAAACATTTAATTTTTTCGACAACCTTCAACCAAAAATCATTCAAATTTCGACGAACCAGTGATGAAATAGCGTGAATAATTTTTTTCCCCCAATTCTCTAAATCTTGATCCATATATCTAACACTATCAAAACAACATCTGTATAAAAATATAAAATAAATTCAAAAGTACTGAAATGAATTTCTTTTGACTTCTCATTATCTCTCCATCCTATTTTCTATCCTATTTTTCTTTTCTTCATTCACGTTTTTTCACATTCTTTTTTAAGGGTTTTAATTTCATTCCTGTTTTTCTTTCCTTCATTCACGTTTTTCCAGAATTTTTAAGGGTTTTAATTGCAGATATGTTCGGATTTGGGTGTAGAAAGTAAAAAAATTACATAAATTTATAAGATTTGGGTGAAGAAAGTAAAAATGTACTCCATAAATTTTATAATTTGGATGTAAAATGTTTAATGTTAGGCTATTTTAATAGTTTTAATATAATTTTTTAAGATAATCGGATGCTCTTAGTAAATATTTGGGTGACAATAGCGCCGCCCAAATTTATAAGCTAATTCTATAATGCAATTTATTAAGTGCAATCTTACTACGATTCATTCATGAATAAAAAGGACAAAGAGGTTTAAATTCGTTAACAGTCTCTATTCAATACACTAGTGACATCCATGTACTGAGTCCTCAAATGGGCCATGTTAAGAAAACCCAATTGGCCCATCCCAATAGGCCCAAATGAAATTCCCAAGCCTACCTGAATCATCACGTGCTCTTTGTTATTGTATTTACACCTTTTTATATTTTCAAATCTCAATTTGTGTTTAGTAATATTTGAAGCAATACAATTATTATTTACACATTTATCAATTTTATTTATTTTATTACTTAAATTTATTTATTTATTTTTATTTCTGTTAATTATCACACATATATATGGATTTCGTTTTATTTTTTTTTTAATAAATAGAAATATTAAATTAGTTATTTTTATTGTTATTAGTAAATGTATTGATTTATTCGTTGTAATTGGTGATATTTATTATTATTTTAATTTTATAATTATTTCGTTATATTTTTTTATTTCTTTTTATTAATACATAATACTAAATTTATTTAATTTTAGGATGATTTGGGGTTTACCTAGGTTTAATTGATTTATTTTAGGCTATAATAAATAATTATTTTTCATAATTTTCTCAATTATTTTAATTATGAATTAATATAGATAATTACATATATTTTTTTAAGATTTGAATACGAATATAATCAAATCAAAAAAAAATTATTAATTAAATTTTAATATAGATAAATACATGTATTTGCTTAAATATTTGAATATGGACGTGATCAAATTATATTTGGAAGCACAAAATATATTTAATTTTCTCTTTACCTATAAATAAGAACTTTTATTCATTCACTTCACACACAGCACATAAACTATTCTCTCAATCTTTCTTCAAGTTAGTATTCAATTTTTTTATTTATTTTATTTAAATTTGTTTTGATTAATTATTTTTTCTTTTTAATTTCTTTATTTATTTTTCAAATTTATTTTGATAAATTTTGGTATAATTTTATTTTAAATTTCTTTTAACTTATATTGGTTTATTAATATAATTGACTCTTAGTTTATTTATTTTAATTCTCTTTAATTTTTATGATGATCTTTTTTTAACTTTGAAGTTCACTTTATTTATTTATTTCTGTTAATTCCGTTATTTGTTTATTAACACATTTATCTATTTTATCTTAAATTTATTAATTTAATTATTTTATTTCTGTTATTTAATACATATATATGGATATAAGGATTTGGTTATAATATTTTAATAAATAGAAATATTAAATTATTTATTTTTATTTTTATTAATATATGAATTGATTCTTTATAATTGGTGGTATTTATCTTCTTTCTTTTTATAATAATTTCCTAATTTTTTTTAATTTTTTTTATTAAAACATAATATTAAATTTATATATTTTTAGTGTGATTTTGAGGTGTACTTAGGTTTAATTGATTTATTTTAGGGTATAATAAAATGTTATTTTTTAAATTTAATTTATTGAATTATATTTTTTAAAATTGTAATTTTAAAACTCGTGTAATACACGGGATCCATACTATTATATATATATATATATATATATATATATATATATATATATATATATATATATATATATATATATATATATATATATATATATATATATATATATATATATATATATATATATATATAATTTATGGATAAAAGGACGAAGCTGGGGGAGGTTCAAATTCGTCAACAATTTCTATTAAATGGGCCAACCCACGTACTGAGTTGGGCAACATTAAGAAAGCCCAATCTAATTATACGGCTCATCCCAATAGGGCCCAAATGAAAGACCCTATCTGCACCATCACATGCTATTTATTATTATATATATACACCTTTTTATATTTTCAAAAATATTTAATTTTTAAAACAGTACAATTATGTATAAATATGGAATAAGTTGAGTAGGTCCATTTACATTTTGTTTCTGATTACGTGGCGTGTTGAAAGACTTCTCAATCAATTCTTTAACAATGTGTCGTAGTTTTCAGTTACCAATGTGTCCTCACTTGGTTCCAGTCAACAATCTTCATTCAATGCATGAACTGAGTTCTTTAGCAACGTGTTCTTCACTTAGGTTTCGGTCAACAACGTGTCGTTTACTTAGTTCCTGATCAACAATTTCCATTCAATACACTAGTGACATCATGAACTTCTTTAAATGGGCCCAAGCCCAATTTATACGCATTGGCATACCCCCAATATGGCCGAATGAAAGACCCAAGCCTACATGAACCATCACTCTTTATTATAAATACATTTTTTTAATGCAAAGATTTGTGTGAGACCAGGTTTAAGTGAGACGATCAAGTAATAACTTTTATAAAGAAAGTGATAATAAATTAATAAAAAGTGATAATACTATTTTATGAACAATTTATTATATAAATAAAAAGTGATAACGTTTTATAATGAAAGTGATAACTATTTTTAAAAGTGAAAAATGGTCTCACGTGAGAATGTCTCAGGCAAGACTTACCTTTTTTTAATTAAAATCAAATCGTTTGTAATATTTAAATATGTTAAATTTATAAAATATTTAAGGGTGATTCTGTGATGCATCCGGTGCACCGGTGTACCTGGGTTAATGAGTTAAAAATAGGGTAAAAATAATTATTTTATTTTATTTAATGGTGGAAATTGAATTAAAATTAATCTAACGGTTCCTGGTACACCGGTACACCAGGTACACAGTAATTGGACTTTCAATATTTAAATTTATTTTTATATTTAATAAAAAAATTTATCAAAATTTTTTTAAAATAAAATTTGATAAAAAAAAAAACTTTTGAGAATACATAAGAAAATTTTTTGTATTATTTTTGTGAAAAATTTTGAATTATTTAGAGAAATTTTAATTATGTATTCAAAATTTTGAAAAAGAAAATCTTAAAGTCCAATTTGTGTGTGTGTTTGTGTGTGTTTAATATTTTAATTATTTATAAAGAGGGTTTATAGCTGGTTTGCGGTAATTTATACGTGGCAAATTGTTGACTTCTCAACATTCACTCGGTTCACAATCGGTACGTGTCTTTCACAGTCCCGCAACGTGTTCACTGTCCTTCTTATTGTCTTTCACAGCCCGCAACATGTCCTTTACAGCCCCTCCTTCCCACTGTTCTTCACAGCCCGCAACGTGTCCTCCACAGCTTGTTCTACGTGGTGCGTTATTAGAATTTTAAATGAACGCATACTTTCACACTCTACTATCTTTTTCATCTAATCAACCCCACCCCGACTCCCGTCCACCTCACCAGAGAAAATTCATAGTGTCACACTCTCGGCTTCCACCACTCTTCACTACATGGTTCTCAAGTTTGGATCATTCACGTCTCAATTTCTCGTGTTTATCAATAGTCTGGTGTTCTTCTTCTTCACTGCTTGATTCTCAATCGTTCAGGTCAACATTCTGTTGTTCTAGTTACGTTGTTTTTGTGTTGTGATATTGCTTACCTTGTCTTACCTTTTAATTGGGTTGGGGTCTTTTTATATATTTTCTTGTTCGTTTGTGTGGTCATGTTATTCAAAGAAATTTCTCTACTTATTTTTTTTGTTTTATTTGTTTATAAATGATTGAAAGATAAAAAAAAAAAAAGAGTTTTGTGATGGCTTGGTTTGACTGCTTTGAATATTAATAAACATAAGCAACCCATTTGTAATTTTGGAATTTAAGATTTTTTATTTCAATTTTTTGAATATATATAATTAAAACTTACACAAATTTTGACAAAATTTTCAAAAAAAAATTGGTAACATGAAAATTTTCATATTTTCAATAATATTCAACAATGAAGTTGATAATATTATGTATTCTCAAAGTTTTTTTTTTAAGGGAAAATTTATATAAATTTTTTTTTGAAATATGTTTTATTGAATATCAAAATATATTTAAATATTTTTTTTATAAATATGTTAATTAAATTTAACTTAATTAAATATTATAAATAATTTGTATTTAATAATAAAATAAGATATACTCCCTCAGTCCCGGGCATGTGTTTACCGTAACTTTTGTGAGAGCTTTATGCAGCCAAACATAGCAGTTTGACTGGGACAGAGGGAGTATATGATAATGAGATTGTATATATTATATTATATATCTATAAAAAATACAATGTATTCATATCATTCATACTATAACATCTACTCTCTCCGTCCCAATAAGTATTTCATGTATTGGTGTGCGCGTAGTTTAAGAAAATTTTGTATTTTTATGTATAAAGTAAGAAAGAGAATATATATTTTAGTTAATTTAATGAAAAAGATGTATAAAGTTGTTGGGAGGTGTGTAAAGTTGTTGGAAGATGTGAAAAAGTAAGTATTATATTGGGATGTGGGTAAAAAGTGAGTATTGCTAATGTATTTTTTACCAAATTTAGTAAAAGTAAAGTGTGAAATACTTTGAGGGACGGATGAAAAAGGAAAGTGTGAAATACTATGGGGACGGAGGGAGTAGTTTTCATGATGGAGAGTTTCACTCGAAATATAACACTTATTTTATTTCCAATCACTAATTAGAGAGAGTGAGAGAATTCAAGGGGCAGTAAAAGAAGATTCGCGACATGTTATAAAATGTCTTTTTAAATATAAAATCGATTTTAATTTACTATGAATTCAAGGACAGTAAAAAGAAATTCGAGATGTCGTATAAAATGACTTTTTAAATATAAAATCGATTTTAATTAATTTTATTTTTAATCAGATGGAGGAGAGTTGAACCCAATGTGAATTGCCTCTAGCTGAGAATTGAAGATATCATCACCTATGGAGATTTGAACTTAAGGTTGTGTTTGTCAGAGTATATCTTTCCACTCCGGATATACTTGCCTATATTCAAATGATTAATTATGTTTAGACATAATTTGATTCTAGATTCTGAAATTAAGGTTTGTTTGTTATTTGATTTAGATGTTGGGACTTGCTAGGTGGAGGACATGAAGTAACTCAATGATTCAAACTTGACAATAAGAGGATGTCCATCAAACATATGGTATGTATTAAAAAAAATTGTGAATAATTTTTTTTAAAAAAACTGCTAATTGTATTCATATGCACATCACAAATTAGAAAATGAGGATGTCCTCACGGCCTTATCATTATCCATTGATTTGTGTTAAATCATAGATTACCTCTAATTACTCAACTTTATGAAAAACAAGTTTCTTCTCGTTAAAAGACATAATTTTTCTTGTGTAAATGATTTTGCGAACGTGATTTTCTGTGTCACAATATCCCACGTCAAATCCAGACGTAAGTGTGGAAGGAAATGAGAGGAAAATTTTTCACCTATATTCATAGTTTTAGATTAAGTTAGAGAAATCTATTTTACAAGCTAACATCACCCTATTAGACGTGTGACACATATATCACTCGTTCAACAGATGATACACCTTGGTGGTGTTGTGAGCCACTAAAGGGCACAAATAATGAATAATAAAAATATTTAGCATTTTTTTATAAGTATACATCAATATATATAAAAAAAATTAGTTGGTCTTTGAAGGTGGGCGTTTTTCTCAAGACAAAAAGATTGCCTGTTTGTTTCAAATTCTAAGAGTAATGAGTATCGTTAAAGTTGTCAAATACAATGAGATTGAATATGATTGAGGAGTGAAGAGTAATGATTAAATCAATAAAAATGATTATGGAATTTTTGTTTCTTACTACACCAACCAACCAAGCATCAATAATGAAAATTGATATGCTTCCAGCAAACATGATTCCACCTACCAGTTTCGATCGAAGACACCATGTGGTTGATCTCTTGGAGGTCGAGACGACATATGAAAAGGATGTCATGATACTCGAGAGGGAGGATCTACAGTTAGAGGTCCAACAAAAGGGGAAGAATGTCGTACACCTAAGCAAAAGAACCACGTGCAGGTGCAAATGAAGGAGAAGGGTGTCATAATACTCGAGAAAAAGAACGTTCATATGGTATTATGTTATGAAACATGAGATGAAATGTTTTACATTTAAGTCTTTTTATTTCGTGAGTTGCTGGTTGTAGAAAGTACGTGAGAAGGAGTATGTTTCTGAATGTAAGCATGCCAAAAGAAAGAATTTTTCTACTAAAGCACTTAAGGAGTTGTATGTTTCACGATAGCTTTCCTTATGTGCTTCAATAGAAGAACACTTTATTTTGTGCTTGCATTCAGAAATATCCTCTTTCTCACATACTTCATGCAAACAACTCACGAAATGAAAAGACTAAACATAAAACATTGTTTCATCTCGTGTTTCATAACATAACACCATACGAACCTTCTTTTTCTCTAGTATTATGACCCATTTCTAATTCCTTTGCACCTCCACGTGATTCTTTTGCTCAGGTATACGACTCGCTTCTCCTTCTTTTGGACCTCCAACTGTATATTCTCCCGCTCGAGTATCATGACATTCTCTTCTTCTTTTGTCTCGACCTCCATGAGATCAATCACATGGTTTCTTCGATTGGAACTGGTGGATGGAATCATATTTGCTGGAGGCATATCAATTTTCATTATTGATATTTGGTTGGTTGGTGTAGTGAGAAACCAAAATTAGTTAATCATTCTCATTGATTCAATAATTATTCTACATCCTTTAATCATCTTCGGTCTCATTGTGATTGACTTCTTTAATAATATACATTGCCTGTAGGATTTGAAACAGTCGACAATCTTTGTCTTGGGTAGAATGGCTGCATACAGAGATCAACTAATCTTTTTATACATATTGAATTGAAGTATACCTATAAAAGATGCTTTATCTTTATTACCCATAATATTAGTACTGTTTAGTGGCTCACAAAATACCACCGCTATGGTGTATCATCGGCTGGATGAGTGATATATGTGTCATTCATCCAATAGGGTGACGTTTGGCATATAATTTAGAGTTCTCTAACTTAATCCAAAATCATAAATAAAGGTGAAGGATCAACCCCGAATTCCTTTCACACATGCGTGTGGATTCAGTATGGGTTATTGTAATTGGGTTACACAAAAAATCAAGTGTACATAAATCATACGAGAAAAACTATACATTTTAACAATGAGAAAATAGCTTAGATTTTGAGGTTAAGGAACTTGTTAATAGCTTAGATTAGTGCACCTAGTGATTAGAGATGATATAAGATTTTAACACAACGAATATTGGTGAGAGCATCATAAACAAGAAGATGAGGATGCAACATACAATGATTCAAACTTAGAAATGCAATAACACTAGATTAACTGTTGCCACAATTCATGCCACTAAAACTTGAGTTGTATCAAGGTTATTAGCGACATTATTTGCTGCCATAATCATGTCATTTCACATGGTTCCTTTACCCTTCTTATTCCATCACCACTATATGTTCATTTTAATTTTTTTTTACTCATCATGGTTTTTATACTAAGATCCGTGTCTAAAGATTAATGAATGTAGATTCATTCCATCTTCTTAAAGTAAACACAATCATAGCTGCCATATGTCATGAACCATAAAGTAAGGATATACTGGAGATAAAGTAAATACAACCATCATATAGTACAAGTCACGAATCACAAAAATAATAGAGTGCTTGTTGGTGGGAAAGTAAGGGGTGCTTGATAAGAGTATTGAGGAAGGTAATGGAAATGAAATGATATTAATTCTTCATGCTTCATATTAAATAATAAATTATCATTATCATTACTATTACAAAATTTAAACCAAATAACTCTAAAAATAAATCATAGTTAAAGGAAAAATATTACATAAATTACAAGATCATCTTATATAATTATACTTTAAAATTTACATTAAATTCTCATCCATGTAACGTCTCAATCGGGTGATATGAGCCACGGGAGTCCATAAAATTGGGTGTAAGTTACAATAAATACTATAGAAAGAAAAGAAAATAATAATAAGAATTTAGTTGGTCTTTGCAGGTAGTCATTCTACTCAAAGACAAAGATTCCTGCTTTTTTCAAATTCTACCAGTAATGTATATTATTAAAAAAGTTAATCACAGTGAGAGTGAAGATGATTGAAAGGTTGAGAGTAGTCATTGAATAATGAGAATGATAGAGGAATTTTGGTTTCTCACCTCTGTCACCTTCTCCTGATACTCTCAAACAAACACTGTTGTTAGGGATGTAGAGAACAGCATTTATGTACAAACGGCTCGACAAAATCAAAGATGTTGCTACTTTTTCCAATGAAACAGAAGGCATCGTAGACGAAAGGAATAAGCGCCTTGCGACTATTGATACAAAGAAGAAAGATCTGTCACGGCATAGAGTTGAACTGGAGAGAGACTTGAATCTAAAGTTCAAGATATTGAAGAACAGCTGGCTCAAGAGTCTGTGATGGTTGAAGAGTTGAACAAAAAATTGAGAGACCAAATGTCAACACTATCAAAGTTCCGGATGACGAGGTGCTGAAGCTGCTCGTGGAGACGGGCTGTGATGGTGGAGGATGACGCCCCGTGTTTCTTGCATCCTAGCTGGATCACCTCTTATGAGAAGGCCTTCATGTGGATTGGTTGATGCAGGCCTACCCTCTGCATCAGGCTCATCTTCTCTGTCTGGAGAACCTACTTGAACTAGCTGGCTTCCTAGACACTAAGCAGGGAAACTTAGCTCAGATGTCGGACGAGCAGTTTCACATGATCAACACCATGCGAAGCAACATTATCAGAGAGGAAGATAAGCTGTCCTGCAGGTTAGTAACTATTCAGGTACGTAGGATGTCTTGATCCAACATGATGTTTGTGAATGATAGCGCTAGGCTTTCTCTATTCTTCTCTCTCGAATTCACAACGTTCAAGAGTCCTGGGGTATAACAAGCTTGTTGAGTTTCTTTGATAAACTGGTTGAGTTGCTATATATCTCTAACAAGTGTATAGCGATTAAAACTCATATCTCGTGGGTCACACGATGTATTAATCTGTACGAGAATATGATTTATGAAGAAATTGAGTCAAGGGACTTTTTGACTTCATATATGAGTGGGAGATGTAAATAATAATTAATATTATATAAATATTAATTAATCCACATATGAAAGTGGATAATAGAGAAAGAGGGAGTTATGAAGCGGTTTCAACTCCTATCTTGTGTAATAAAAAGATACTGTACATGCAGATATCCGTGTGTGGAAAATAATACGCTGAAACGTTGAAACACGCTGAAGCGTTACCCGAAATCTCGTATTGTGATAAGGATAGTCGAGAGCAGCCCCCAAGCAAGCGGAAGAAAGGGAGGGCGTAACATGGAACACGGTCCATTTAGGATTAGGAATAGGCGTAATCGGACCTATTTTTTCCCCACATCTCTCGTTATTTTTGGGACAGTAGCAAGATACAGAACGCGAAAGCATTTCCTTTTCTCTGTTCTTCTCTCCCGAATTCACAACGTAAATTCAGTCATCATATTTCACAGTTAGTACCATATCGTGGAATACAATTTACATCCCCGTGTTGTAAGATTTGATCCAAAGATCACAGTATATCCCATGAGTACCAATCGGTTCGTAGAGACGATTCATACGTGTTCTTCCGCTGCAACACAAACCTACGGAGAAAGATGAGATTTCTCTCCAGGTTTAGGAACGTGAGTTTTCCAACATTGACAAAATTGATCTTAAAACCTGACTAATATGTGGTTGCACACAAATGTTTAGGAGGACGTTAATACTTAATAATTTATTCATCATCAGCAAAAAATATTATATTCAATTGATGAGATCTCACATTATTGTGTACACATAAATTATTAGGTATCATTAGCGTGCTTATCGTGTTCCTTATATTTAACTTAAGTCAATGGCATGTTGGAGTATAATACTTCTGAAAAATCTTACTAATTCTATATGACCATGAGTTCACTACTTGATCAGTTGTAAAATAATCATGTGAAGCACGTCTAATTAATTAAGGTTAGGGTTGTTATCTACAATCATCTTCCTCCAAATCAAAAACAATGTTTTTTTTTTTTTTTGCTCTGCTTTCCCTAAAAACTAGTATGACCTAAATAGAGAGAAATTGATCGATCCAGCAATGGATTGCGCTTGATTCCGTCAAAGGGAGATGAGGAATCCTATTAAAAAAAGACGGATTTTAGGGTTGATAACTCTATTTGTTATGGCTAGCATCCGGATGTACCGTGCATCCACTTTAAAAAAACTTATACACTTATGAATATTAAAAATATACTATACAATAAATGAATAAAAGTTATATACTTTATTAGCGAATTTTCTGTAAGATTTTTTAATGAAAAATTAAATGTAAAAGAATTATACAATTATTAAAAAATATTTATACACTATTGAATAAAATATTATACATATATAGATACAAATGTACACCTGAATACATGGAATATCAACTCATTTTTTACCGACAACCATAGAACATGGAAGTTTTGAAGAGGAAGATTTATATAGGAGTGTGTATAATATTAACTTAAAGAGGGTAGTTTGGGAATTTTAGGGATTTTGTATATACTAAAATTAAGAAATAAAAAATTAAAGGTGTGTATTCAATAAAAGGTGTATATTTAATAAAAATGATATGCATTTAACAATACTCATAATTTAATTAAACGATTATCATTTTACATCTCGCAGAACTCATTCCGTGATACGGTCTTTCATAAAATTTTGCCATTAATGTATTAATGGTACAACTATAACATTTGTTAACAAAATTGGGCAGTGGTTTTCATTGCCTTTGAAGATTATTTATCATCCCTTTTATGACACAAATAGTGTAAATGTAGGTTCATAATCCCTAACATTTTAGCTTCATATCATAACCAACCAAATGTATTCAATATATCAAGACAAATAAACTTAAAATGAGAGATTTCAAACTCATGTGAACCTGTACTAACATCAATGAACGTGGTTTCTGCAATCCAAAATAACCGGAATAAGCTTCCTCCTCTGAAAACTACATAATAATCTAGCTGCTAATTCTAACAAGGCTTAAACTAGTCCAACTTCATTTTAGAAACACTAAAACTTGTTAAGCCATTGAAGCAGACAATACTACCATGTAAAAAGGGAAGAAAGAAAATCACCACCAGAAAACCACTAATGTTAAACGAGCATAGAATGAAAACACAAGGGCAAGCGCAGACACAACGAGAGCATCTTAACCGGACTCAGCATTTGAAGGGGTGGAAAAAGAGCATAACGAGATTATTTTTTACATGAAATGAAATGCCTCGGTGAAATATACAACTAGGTCAAAACTTGATAACTAGGGGTTTAGCTTCACCTGAAGTGCATCCATGGTTGACCAACTAGCCACATCAAAATTGTTGCTCTCACCATGAAAGAAGTCGAGGGTCGTCCACCACTTCCCATCATTTTAAGTCAGCAACCAAAATCCCTACTTGTAGTTGGTTATAAAGGGCAAGGTTTGCAGATTACTGAAACTATAACTTGGTTTGGAAGGAAGTGATGTATCTTCAGCAGAAAAGAAAACAAAGCTTAATATAAGATCAGACGAGTTCATCGGACTCCTTGTTCAGGGTACACAAGATTGACCCTGATCCAGGTACAGAAAGTGCTTTATATCCAAAACTTCCACCTATGGACCCACAATCCTTTTCGTCATCATCACTATCAACATCTTTTGGAGTTACCCGGTTTTGATAACGTCTACGCTGGACAAGATAAACATTATAGTAGTAGCTAACCAGTTGTTTCCTCGTTTTTGAAGGTAAGAACCTCCAAGCACTGTCCCAGAACTTGTTTGAGAATGCAGCATAGGACCTAATATTATCCTTAAATGCTTTTTCCTCTTTTTCCGTCCAAGAAAGTGAAACCTCCTCCCCCATGCAGTTGAATCGCCAACGGTAGAACAGTAAACCAAGCTCTTGTCTTAGCTTTAACCTCTTTTCAGCAACATGAAATCTAACACATTCAACAGAATCTGGAAACTGGCAATTGCATGGATAGCGTCCCGTCCCATGTGGATGCAAGACTGTGGAGTTTTCCTCACCATCTTCAGGAGACCACATCCTTGAACCTAGCCATTTGGAATCACTCTTGGAAGGTACACCCGTCCATGTAGGAACTTTAGCTTGAAAATGAGGACCCACAGAAACTTCCTTCTCAACCGGCTCATTTGGTGACTTTTGATCATTCTTATTTGAATGTAGCTCCTCACCTTCTCTGACATCTAACTTCAATGGTGCCTTTGGGCTAACAACACGTCGGTGAATCATTTCTTTATTCTGAGGGTCAGGACATGACTTGCAGCATGGACATATGTGCGATTTTGTTAAAGGTATCCTCTTGCTGACTCTTAATTTTTCTGTAGATCTGAGATCAAGAATATCATCCTCATACATCGAGGGATGCATCCTTTGCTTCTTATGCTGATCCTGATTCAAATTATAAATGTTCCATGAAAAATTATAGGCAAGATATCAAAGTCTAAGCCAAATCAAAGTGAAATGTGGTATGGCTTGTGTACAAATGAGGATTTCAGATACAAAAACTCCATTATCTTTTTCCCTTTAGTACTTTGTGAAGTCGAAATCTTCATGGTACAACCCTGAGAACATTCCAAATATAATTTCCCTAGCTCCCAGACTAAAAAAGAAACATCTGCCGTCTGCCATGATTTTATCACAAGAACTCCATATCATTAAGAACTAGTTTACTAGAGTAATAAGGCCAGTCTCGTGTGACCGAATCAGACTATACATAATTCTACAGCTCTTTTGTCCTACCAATACCACATAAGTGCTTTCAACATTTTATAATAAGGAAAATTCTAGTTTAATCAAGGGAGTAAACATGAATTTAGATTTAAAAATAATAATAATAAAAGAACAGAAAACTGGACACTTGAAACTTTTCATACATCACACCTATGACTACCATGCATTTAACTATTAAGAAAATGGAGACAAATGCAGAATGCCACTACTTCTTTGCTTGGATTTAGAGGTATTGAGAAATGTCGTAAACTGGACAGTCCTCAAACCAGGAATGAAAATAGATCTGGTCTGAATACATCAAGTGATTATTACTGAGCATATACTAGTTGATCTTAGAAGTTCAGGACCAAAAAATAACCTCAACAGAAGCAAATATCTCTGTACATTCAGCAATTAATTTTATTCGAAGTTTAAACATATATAATGATGATATTAATAAGTTGACATATATACTCATCTGCATGTCTAATGATTTTTAAGCATAATGAACTCGTCACCTACTCGCTTCATGTAACACTAACTCGGGTTATCTTCTTCTTTTTTTCCTTTCACCCCCCCCCCCCCCCCCCCCCCTTTCCTTTTCCTATCTCTCTCTCTCTCTCTTCTAAGTGCCTTCACAGTTCAGATCAAGGCATATAATCATAAAAATTAAGTTGTCTCTGGTTGGTAGTAACTTTCAAAATACCTATAGATGTTACTTGATTCCATGCTCATCAATATTGATTATTAACTGGATTACCACAATTCACTATTTGGTTTTGTCATATAATTATCCTGAAATGGGAGGGTGCATAAGCATAAGGCACTGCCTCAAAACTTCTCATGGAGACCTGCAAGTTTTCATTTTCATCAATAAAACTCCACAACAACATACTCATAATTTCTGCGCATGTGATGCAACACATTTATTATTAAGAAGCTCTGCCATATAGTATCAAGACATTTTCTTTTCTAAATCGAGTCACCAAATGTACTGTTCCATCATCTTAACTTAATCTCCAGTAGATTAGACTGACAAAACTGCAACTAGTATCTTGGTATGTAATGTAAATAAACATTTTTTTTTATATATATAGAAATAAACTAGAACTTTGTCGGAAACAGGTGGTGCGAAAAAGACTTGAGATCCATATGTTATTAAGTGACGTAATAATGGTTTGAATTTCTAACTTATGAGACATTAAAATTAAATTATAAACAAAAATGGTTTTAGGAAATACCAATTATCGATTGAATAAGGTGGCTGTTAGAAAATTAATTTTACAATTTCAAAAAAAAATTTCAGCAAAAGCTCTGATAAAGAATCACGCATCCGGCAATTCTAAATTTGAAGCTTAACACAGAGAATATCTCAATCAGACTATCTGGATCCCAAGCGCAGTGAAATTGGGAATATTGTGGTGCAAAATCAATTATGCATTAACATCATTCTTAATTCCATATTAGCATTTCTCAGCTAGCAATCAAACCAAAGTTGTTAAGTTAATATCAAAGCTTTACCCGTTGCATTTAGATTCCTACTGACCTTGGGTGGGGGGGGGGGGGGGGGGATGGTTTTCAATGTAATTAACAGGTTGGGTCCACTGAGTTGATTCACTGAATATAAATGTGGAAAATGGCATTTAGCATCATAAATAAATCCATGCAGCCCTTCCTCCAATTCATTTCAACTGTCATAAATGGAAATCTAGGTCCAATTTTAAGGTCATAAACTAAATAGAATTTTTTCCCAAAAATTATTTTCATGAAACTATTGTAGCTAAATCTGCAAGCTAGAGATTACCAGAGAATTCCCTTTTTTAACTCTGATGAACACAGTTTCAGCATCAATACGTTTCTGCAGAAACTTCTCAATAAGAGGTATAGTACAATTATTTTGGAAGTTACGAAGATCAACTGGATGGTAATGACATATCCATACTCCCTATCACAAAATAACAAATAAAAAACAAAACTGATCTATGACTCCTGCTACTTGAATCACATGAAGTAAATAAATCTGGAACCATGAAACAGGTAAGCCAATTCTAACAGAGGGATGGGGCAGGGAGCAAGTGAAAGCTCTAGTTGAGCAAGTGGGAGGGCAGGTTAGGAAATTTAATGGTCTGCTAAAATATGCAAGGTCCTTAATAGCCTCCCAATAAAACTTGATTGTTTGAAGGTCCCACAATCAAACACCTCAAAAAGTCAGTCTTAAGAATGCAAGAATCATCTTGTTTGTTATTTTATTGCACACATATTCCCCTTGAAGAAAATGGAAAATTTTAAACATTCACTATCAATTGCACCATAGCCCACTTCATCTCATGATTCATGCTTTAGAGTTGAATGTGTTATGCAATCTAAAATATCAAATCAGATGACACTTCCAACCTTCATCCAAACTGAATGCTCACTGAACCTACCCCTCAATACAGTGTATTGGCCAAAGTGTCGCTTGTTCACAAAGCCAGTTAACCATAACTGTCCCTTAAACCTGGATCATACATCCAGTTAATCATAAATTTGATCATGTGAATATTAATATTAATATTCTCCTAAAGCTCTAGTCCTTTATATTATGGATATAGATATAACAGATGATGTCTCCTACATTACTAATTAAGGCACAGTAGCTACTGAGTCGGACCATATTTCCTGAAGTAGCTAAAGGACGAGAAGATAAAGTAAAATGAAAGACCATATAGTCAATATAGCATAAGTTACATTCAAATAGATGACACAGATTTACTTTGAGAAAAAATAATATAAATTATATTAAAAGAGCAAAATAGTGAATATAAATGAAGAAAATCCAATTGTTTAATATATTTAATATTAGATAAAGTAGCTACCTTCAAAGGATCTTCACCTGTTTTATTAGCATGCCTTCTTATCAACAATGCTCCCCGAACTAACAGGACTTGAGCCCAGAACGCCTCATTCCCATAGTCACCCCACTTGGAAAATCCTGGTATCAACCCAATGGAAGGATCATTTGAATGTTTTGCGGCATGGATCAACCAGCTTAGCATTCCTGAAAAGGAATTGAATTCTCGTTTTCTTTTTCGAGAATCCAGTAAATTTCCCACATCTGCTCTGGATGTCATCACATTACCAACAATCTGTGTACCACTAAATTCCTCTTCATTATCAGTAATTTTTTCAGAATGATTAATTTTTTTAAAATTGACTTTATTAACAGCTTTTTTGGCTGATATACAAGCAACCACTTTGTCTTCAACAGAAAACCTTCCATTATTTACATCAGCAGCCGCAGCAATACTCTTTTCCCGAATGAGGACATTGTTCACAACTTTCTCAATGACTTTAATGGCTGAGGCCACAATGCCACTATTGTCTTCACTGCAAGTCTTTTCAGTGTCAGCATCAATTTGTCCATTACGAAAGCTATTTACTTCATTTACAGTTTTTTCAGGGTAAGTATCATCAATGCTGTGGTCAATGTCGCCTATCCCAGAAATTATATTTTGATAAACCCTTCCTGATGATAGCTGAGAATGCTCGTAACCACTTTGTGAGTGTTTATCTTCTTCAATAAAAGTTACTGCATTCTCTCCCTGTAATCTGGTTACAGCATTTGGGAAACGAAACTTAGTCTCATGAATATCGAGAGTGATATCTTTCCTAGAATATGTCAAGAACTTAATATATTTCTCCTGCTCCTCTTGCTCTTGCTTGTCTAGTAACAAACCTCTAAATCTAGTCTCCAACTTCCAAGACAATAAATCCAACTTATGGACAAATCCACTATAGTCATTCTCTAACACTCTCTTGCTAAATTCTTGTTGAAGCCATTGGTCCAGATCATTCAAGTACTTCATATAAATCAACTTAACGGATGCAATCAACCCAAAGCCCAACCCACATTCATCAGAAACAAAACCCCACAAATTACTCTTTGAAACAGTGTCATATCCACCAACTTTCCTCACTAACCAATAAAGCTTAAACAAATCAACAGGGCGTCCATCACCACACAAAGCTGGAATAGGTCTATTGCATTTTCTAGCACACTTATCTCTCATAAAAGAAATGAGAACTTGATCAAACAAACTCCTTAGCCTTTCCTTACAAGAATCAAACCGAAATTTATCTAATTGAAAATCAAGATCAAAGGAGAAATTCTCTTCAGCACCTCTATAATCAGCAACAGCATCTACATCGTCATTATCGTCACTCAACTCTCTCCATTCTTCCATCAACTCCTATTCCCTCACTTTTCAGTCCAAAACTTCTCTTATCTTTACAATTCCTCTGGGGATGATAAAAAAACAAATTCTTCGAAAGGTTATGAAAGTAAACAACACATGCAGCATTACAAACAAGTTTTCGAACACAATGCAGACATTTTAATAAAAACATCGTAAACTTCACCTTGTTTTCAGCTTCATCGGTGCTGGAGATTGATCCCCTGAGTATTGTCGATGAAATACGGAAAAAAATTGCAAAGTTCAGGTGTTTTCTGATAACAGTGATTTTGTTGCTAATCAGATGTCTTAAAAATTGGGAAAACTTTTATTAGAACGATTTTCGGACTAGAAATTTAAAATTAAATGAAGTGATTCAAGGAAGTAAGATAGATTTTAGGTTTTTGCATAACAAGATGATTGATTTTGACTATGAAAAACATCACATGCAATTGCTCTGTCCCAGAAAATGGGATGAACCAACCCTAATTTCTTGTTTATGTAAAATAACTGTGTAAATTACAGTTACCATTACCTCCAACTTGATACTAAAGCTGATTCTTTGTCTAAGGATGCGGGTACCGACGGCAGATAGGCATTAATTTTTAGAAAAGACTTGAGTAAGACTGTTTCAAGTATGAACGCATGTGAAACGGTCAGAAAATGACAATTTTTATACAGAAAAATGATAATAATAAATTAATGAAAAGTGATAATGTTATTTCATGAACAATTTATAGTATAAATAAAAAGTAATAACATTTTATAGCAAAAGTGATAAATGGTCTCATATAAGACGATCTCACGATAAGACCTACCATAATTTTATTTTTTTTTATTTTTTTACGGATTTAGGTTTAAGGGGAGTTAAAAATAAAAAAAATAATTACTGTGTTTTTAATACATTTGTTTATAATAGATCTAAATCCAACTCATACTCTATCCAAGTTGTTAAATGGGACGAATTGGCGAGGCTTGGTCCAGGTCCAGCTCATAGGGGTGTCAACGGGTCCGGGGCCGAGTAGTTAACTATTCGGACCCGGCCCATTTTTGGAGGACCTGCCTAGACCCATACGGGGCTTGTCCGCTCCGCCCCATTTTTTTTTAAATAATTAATCCTAAAAAAATTTAAATTATACAAAAAATATTCATATATTTAAATAAATAATCATAAGCTTATTAAATATAATTATAATTTAAAAATTATATATATATCATATAGTTATAAATAATTTTTATGTATAAAATATAAAATAATTGTATAATATATATATATATATATATATATATATATATATATAGGGGTGTCAACGGGCCGGGTCTGAGCCGGGTAGTTAACTACCCGGACCGGGCCCGTTTCTGGAGGACCTGCCCCGGACCCGTGCCCAGACCCATATGGGGCGGGTCCGCCACTCCCCGCCCCATTTTTTTTAAATAATTAATCCTAAAAATATTTAAATTATACAAAAACTATTCATATATTTAAATAAATAATCATAAGAATATTAAATAAAATTATAATTTAAAAATTATATATATATCATATAGTTATAAATAATTTTTATGTATAAAATATAAAATAATTGTATAATATATATATATATATATATTAACATAAAATATAATTATATATATAATATAAATTAATTTTTAATATATTATATACGGGGCGGGGCGGGTCTAAGTTAATACCCGGCCCCGCCCGTATATGTACGGGTCTGGGCCGGGCCGCCCCGTTTCTCCTACGGGCCAGGTCTGGGCCGGTCCAAAACGTGCGGGGCGGGCCGGGGGCCCGTTGACACCCCTACCAGCTCAGGTCCAATTTGTTATGAAATGATTTGAAATTGGCCCTAAGTATTATTTCATCCGTTTTATTTCGGTCTTTACATTTTTTTTATTTTGGACGGTTCATTTCAATCTTTAGATTCATTACGTTTCCCTTTTTTTGGTATGAGACCCACCTAAAATAATTAATATATCAGCATGAGAACCACATTCAACACTAATACACATATCCACCTTACATTAAATATTAGTATATTTTTCTACCAATTATTCATTAAAATACTTTATTTATTAATCAACATGCAAAAAACAAACGTGAACATTGAAATGGGACGGAGTGAGTATGAATTAAATGAGGAGTCCAACTAGAATGCATCTGGTGCCGGTGCATCTGAACAATCTTAATTGTTAAATTAATTTTAATTTAATATTCACCACTAATAAAAATAAAATAATTATTTTTTTTTAAATAAAGAAACTACTCCACTATCTATTTTAATCTATAAATTTAGGAGTGCACCCCAAATCATCTTTAAATAAGTTGAATTTAATGTGTTAATATAAGTTTCAAGTAAATTATTATTATTATTATTTTGTAAAGCTAGGTCCAGCCCAGACTCGACAGATGTCAAATCGGCCCATTTGTAAAGTTAAAAAATATATTAAAATAATAATTTTTAAAAAAATTCTAAATATCAATTTCTCTAAATTTATTTTTACTTTTAACTTTACTTAATTTTGAAATTTGTCCAAACGATTTAAAATTTTGAAATTTGTCAGTTAACTTTTCAAAATTACACAATTTATTTCATGTATCGACTGAACAGGTCACATAACTGGTAATGTCACATGACACTCATGACTTGACGTGAAAAATTAATTTTTTAATCCTTTAATTTTGCCTAATTTTGAAATTAGGTCATAAGGAGATAACTTGTTAGCAAGGCTTCCGGTGCGCGTTACAAATTCCTTCACCATTGGAGGACAGTTTGAGCCAATTAATTTCATGTCTGACGTCGCCTGTAAAGTCCATTTAGTAGCCGTCCTATCTATCGACTTAACGCATCGGAAGATTTGGAAAAGTCGTCTCGGCTGCGAGTGCTCTTGACCTTTTGACATCATCCAATAGCCTCCGGATGAAATATATATTGAGTTTGAAACAAACTCTAATTAATGTCTTCAATCCCCTCAATTAAATCATTCAATGGCTCCAACAACCAAGCCAATTTTTCCAAATCTCATAAAAATTTTCGGGGTTGAAATCTCATCTACTTTCTGACCAAGCTCTGAAAAAATATGGAAATTAGAATATAAAGATGGAATATAAATGCTCCATCCGTCCCGCACCAAGGGTATATTTTGCTTTTATGCACGTAGATTAAAAAGTATTATTATTTAATGTGTAGTGGGTAATTGAATTAGTGAGAGTGTGGACCCCATATTTTAATTGTATTAGTGAATGTGTGTGGGATCCATGTGTATAAAAAATGAAAGAAAATCATTTAGAGGACCAAAATGGAAAAAAGAGACTTTTTGTGCGGGACGGAGGGAGTACAAAGTATGGAATCTTGGAGATGATGGTGAAATATAAAAGTGAATTTTGTGACGGGGCACCAATACACATGTATGATTGAAATATGTGGGGTGAAAGTGAGTTTAAAAAAAATGCCAAATGTAATGTAAAATACAAATAAATAAGGCAATCACTAGCGTGGACCATGGTTTTTTTTTTTCAATTCATGGAACCGCGGGCTCCCAACCCCAACTCACCCCAATCAGCGTCGTTCGTTGTTTGTTTTATGTGTTTTTTTTTTTTTTTTCGTTTCGTTTCTTTTTTTTTTTGTTTTTTTTTTTCAAATTTAATTTTAGAGTTTAAGGTATACTTTATCTATAAATTTTAGGATATAATTGTAATTTCACTCTTATGGTTTATTATATAAATATTTAACATTAGGGTTTAGGATATAACCATAATTTTATTCTTGTGGTTTAGGATAAATTTACTCATAGGATTTAGGATATAATTGTAATTTTACTCTTATAGTTTAGGGTATATTTTACTCTTAAAATTTAAGGTTTAGGGTATAATGATTTTTTTGATTAAAGATCAACTCAGACAGCGCATCTTGTATGGTGAAAAAGATATGATAGTTATTAAAGATTTTCCTATATTAATATTTATTAAGTGTCACTTACTAGGAGATACATGAAATAATGCATAATTATTGTACTATTACTCATAACCACACAATTATGATTGTAATATCATAAATACCCCTATGTATTTGCACAATTTGATTTTGCACATTTTGTTTGCACATTTTTAGTTCCGGCAGAGGTCAGGCGGTGGTCCGGCGAATTTTTTTGCACAATCTGTTTTTCACAATTTGTTTGCAAAATTTTTTGCACAATTTGTTTTTACATTTTTTTTTTGCACATTTTGTTTTGCAATTATTTTTTGCATATTTTGTTTTTGCACTTTTTTTTCTACACATGTATCCTCCACGATATTTCAACATATTTTATTTTCACATTTTAGCTTAAGGGACATTTGCTTTGCACAATATTTTAACACATTTTAACCTTACACACATTTGTTCTTCAAATTTTAACTTTATATCCAAATTTGCCTAATTCACATTTGGCTTCATGCACTTTTTTTTTTTACACTAAGCCTATATAATAATTCCAAAACCAGATGATCTTGTTATCTGGTCCAAGTTAGAAGACCACTTCAACAATAGGCTTTCAAACTGTTCTGATCAATGTCTCACAGTTAGCAGAACCTTAAAGTTTATGCAATAAATATGACCATGTGCTCAAGCAGGAAGCATGAACGGACAATTGACATTACAAGCTTTATTCTATTTAAATGTCTCTCAGCTTCAGATGTTCCCAACACCTGAACGTCATGTCTTGATATGGAATTGGAGAGCGTAGCTCGAACTCTAGGATCAATTAATGCATCAATAAGACCTTCCCATGCAACCTGAAAAATGAAATTGGAAAATCAATAAGTCCATATATTCTCTCTAGAATGTTAGTCGAACTGCTTATAATAATAATTCTAAACATGAAGAAGATTATATTTCTAAAAGGCAAGGAACATTTTAACAGGTATTGTCACCTAAAATAAGAAAGTTAGTAATTTAATACTCATACTCCTATTGAATCAATTATCCCTAAGCCTAGGTTGCATATTATACCGAATGGCTGCTTAACAATGCTTGGTTAATTCTCAAGAGAGCACCTTTTTTGTGCAAAAAGGAATGGGTCAAGATTATATCGGACTGGAGGAAGCTTGTTATAGATGGATAGCTTTAAATTATCACTAAGGTTTTGGGTTCCATTCCTAAAAAAAGAAACATATGGTGCGCTTGATTTGAGTGGCTCATCGCTGCAGGTCATTTGAAGGTAAACTAACCATGATAAAAAAAAATAGGCCTAAAACTGAGTATTGGCCCTGTTGGATATGGTATCAGTGATGCATTTGATAAATCTGTTGTTCATCAAGAAAGAAAGAAAGAGAGAGAATTATTAGAACTCAAAATCTTGAACTAAGATATAGAGCAGAAACCGGGCACCTTAGTCATAATGTGACGGACATCGATAGATTATAAGATTCATCAAATTGGTGATAGGTACACGCTTGAGTGCACAGAAGCATGACTGATAAACAACAAGTAAATTCATACATACAAGTACACAAGCATGAAAATTTCACAACCATTTATGCAGCAAATGGCACACACATTAAGCAAAGGCAGCTCCTGAAACTAAAAACTACAGAAGAACCATAATAAATCAACAAAGTTATAAATTTCCCTCAACTCAATCACACTCGTATTCGCACAAAAATGAAAAAAAAATGTGTAATGAAGTTATCATCTTGAACTACAAGCTGTGGTCAGCAGCCCAAATATTATGTGAACCCAAACAATCATATGAATGAGATATGCACAAGCATGATAACTATATCATCATCGTCACACCCAAATATTTATAAATATATACACCACATATTAATTGACTACAAAAATACTAATTCGAGAGAAAGACGTAAGCTAATTTCCCCATTAGAAGTCAATTCAACTGAAAGTCGATCAATTCGATAAACCTGGATAAAATGAAACATCCTGACTCATATTACAGAGTAGAAAATTGGGGAAATTCCAAGAAAAAGGGATTTTGATTGCAAATAAAACATAGAACGTACTGTTTTCTCATCGTCTACTTTAAGGTGAAGAAAGGAGTAAGAATTTGAATATATGTAATCTATTTATCTATATATGTTACCTTTACTGTCGATTGCCTTCCGCAGCTCCTCGCCGGATCTCCCCGCCACCACCACCACCGACCTCCGACACGCCACTGTCAGAAATCGTGAGCACCAACCGTCCGTCGATCGTCCGTTGTTGCTACCAGAGTTTCTCCAGATCTGACTCTTGTCGCCGGAAAATGCAAGGGCTACTGTCGCCGATCGATAAAGATCCGAAATACCACCATTCGCCGTCACGCTACTGTCCACATCGTCGCTGCCACCGTCCGTCGATTGTCGGTGAGCCAAGTTCTTACCGCCGCTGACCGGAGAGAATTGATAGAGAGAGGAGGAGGATGAGAGCGGAGATGAGTGGGAAGGGAAATGAGATCATAGCCATGGCTGTAGAGATTTAGGGATTTGGGGAGTAACGATGATAAATTTAGGGAGAGATGCGAATGGGAATTACAGAAGGAATTTTGGGGTTTGGAAATTTTTGTTTCACTAAGGATAATTTGGTCTCTTTGATGTCAATTTGTGTAGTGGATGATAATTCTTTTTTTTCATTGTATTCTAGAATAAATATGTTCTAAATTGTGTATCCAGAGTAATAAACTCAATTAATACATCCACCATCCCAGAAAATTCGTACTTTTCATTTTTATTTGCAGGGATACTCCTCTTTAATGCTACATTATACATTTAGAAAATAATATTTTTATTTTTAATATTTATTAATACTTTCCAACATCCCAAAACGTTCATACCTTTCATTTTTATTTGGAGGGAGTCTCTTCTTTAATGCTAAATTATACATACAGAAAATAATACTTTTAATATACACAAACAAAAATAGTTGCATAATTTCCATATGGGAAGGAAGTAATATTTTTTATTTTTTTAAAAAAATCATATATTTGAGGAAATATTTTCTAGAATTTTTTATCTGCCTATAACAGGGTCAATGGTGCGGTACCATGACCATCCGACCCGACCCATTTAAAATGGCTAATCAGTCCCAAGTCAACATTATTCTTTCTAACCCTGCTAATAATGCATATACATACACTCTGAGCATTCCATTTAGATAACAAGAATGAAATTATACTGCAGCAATGGCAAAGAAAAGTAGATAAACTCAGGAGTAGGTTTACATGTTATTTACAGAGCATTAAGAATGCGAAGAAAGGCTAAAATAATAGCAAAATTTAGTTGATGAAGGCATAAAAAAATCTCATAATCTTATTAAAAAAAAATCAGGTGCAAGTGTATTCTAAACTCACACAAAGGTAGATAGATAAGTATGATTCTATGGTGAAGTATGATTGTGAAGAGTAGCACTTAATCTGGTGAGCTTGGTAAGAGTTTGTTGAGCAGATATAGTGTGGGGATGGTGTTCTCCAGATATGGATGTCCTAATGTAAATGGCTTTCCTAATTAAGTCATCTCCTATGTCAAACTGCCCCCCTCTCCCCATTAGCTTTGCCCTCACTTCCAGCACAGTTGCTCTGCACAATGCCAGCTCTTGCCAGAGGTAAGGATTCAGCTGTGCCGTCGTCTGGATCGGCTTCCAGCAGAGCGATTTGTCCAGCCATTTCTCGACTGGGGTGACGAACGACTGATCAGCCGCTTCCAACGCCTCAGTGCACAGCCGCAGCAGCTCCAGGGCTGCGCTGCACCGGGAGAAGGTTATGAATGTGCGTATGGCGAGAGGCAGGACGACTTCTTTCACGAGGAAAAGGAGCTCCGACACCTTGAGGTCGACCACTATGGGGTCTTTTCCGAACCCTAGGAGGAGGAAGCACGCGGCCCAGACGTGTTGGGAGTGATTGGACATGGATCCACGGCTGATCACGGCTTGCACCATGGCCTGAGCGACTCCGGTGACTCCTCTCTTTCGGGCGTAGAGCTTCACCAGATGGTTGAACTGAATGAACCCTTCCTTGGTGCAGCTTCTTGCTATGCTGAATCTCAGCAGCAGTGAAGATGCTTCGGCTTCTGATCTTCGTGCAAACGAAGATGTGAAGCCACATGTTAAGGAGTACATGATCTTTCTCCATAGCCTCCGGGGATGGTCCTTCTCCGGTATATTGTGAGCAGCCAACGCCAAGATGTGCACGGGTATGGGGGCGGGCGCGAACCATCCACTCGACAGAACCATTCTAGTCGCCAAACTCCCTGGTCCATCCGCATGGTCGAATATGGAAAAGCACACTTCCAAAAGCTGTAAAAGGAAAGTGTTTCTCCTTAATGAGTGATTTTCACGTCCACTCCATGTTATATCCCTCCAAGGCATTCGATTTATGGTGTCTAACAGCCTGCTTGGGTTGATCGGAAGCTCCGAAAGAATGGCTCCGACTATGGCAAGGCCTAGGGTTAACCTCCCCAGCTTTTCTTCGATAGCCCGTAGAGCATCAATCTCTGCAACTGGCTGATCTTTGGCTCCTCCCTGCATTAAAGACATTGCCTCGACCCCAGATAGGAAAGAAAGCCTCATCGGCTCAAGATTCATAACACGAGGCAGGCGAGTCGATATAATGACATGCGTTTCGCCACCAAAACGGGGCAGTAGATCCATCACTAGCTTGTGATCCCACCAGTCCTTTTCACTCTCCAGATTGTCTATTATTACTAAAAAGGGAATGTTTCTCATGAGCTCCTTTCGAACTCTGGCTATGGCTGTTTCCTCTTGTTCTTCGAAGCTCTTCGTCTGACCCTTCTCTGACCAGCTCTCCACCCCAACATCAACTTCTAAGAATGACCACAAGTTCAGATAATTCTGCCTAATGTACCGGCTTTCACCCCCGATCCACAGCACCATTTTGTACCTCTGATGGCAATGGTAAGCGAACTCTAACAGCAGCTCCGATTTTCCAATGCCCGACTCTCCTGATACGCAGGCTATCCCCTTCCCGTACACTATTTTCATCGACCTTCTTCTCCTACCATGCTTATTATCACTACTCTTACTACACTTTGGCAGTGATTCACAAGAGTCCATGTTCTGCATTTCAATCTCCTTTTCAGATTCCTTCCATACAACCGGTTCCTTCCCCTTCCGCTTACTACTCTCGCCTAACCTGTTGCTTCGTTTTTCATCGATCGAAACAGTCCTTCCCCAACTAATTGTCAAGCTCTTCTTCTTCGGTCGAGCCTTGAGATGAAAATAATCCCTCTCCGCATCTCCACAAACATCACCAAACAACATGAATTCCAGCTCTGAAATTTCCTTTTTCCTACCAACAAAACTATCATTCCGAGGGAAAGGGAACTCTTCTTTCTCAACTCTCTCACTCCACTTAGTTAGTCTATCCACAACACTTCTTCTTCCCAACCGTAAAGCCAACAAAGTGACAGCTCGTAATATGCAATCCCTCCACCTACCATCATGAGCTTCAAACTTCCATTCATCAATGCACGAAAGAGCACTCACCGCGTCTCTCCATTCCCTCTCAAGTCCACCATAGTGTAGCCAAAGCTCACCGCCATACTTCTCCCAAATCTCCCCTCGTTTCTCGATGATATCTCTAACGAGGCAGTCATCGGGACCCAAGTCAAAGTACACAGGAACCAAATTCTTCTTGCTCGAGAAGAATTTCAACTCTTCAATAGTATACGGGTTTCTGAATGACTTCCTGGTCAAGATTACAACACCAAATGTACAAGCATCTATGGCTTTCTCAACAATTCTATGCTTACTCGAGTTTCGACACCTAGCTCTATCGGTTACAAAACAACTCAAACCTTGGACCTCCAACTCAGCACGAAGCCAATTCGTAAATCTGAGCAGCATTGCCTTCCGGCCATGAAAACCTATATACACATCGCAGCTTCTTAGTCTGTTCGGATAAAGTGAAGCCGGCATTGCTGAGATTTCGAGCAATCGTCCTATCTTCTTCCCCTTACCCTTGTGTCTAGAATAATCATTTGAGTGATCAACACCATGAGTGGATAACTTATAAGTGTTCTTCATCCTTCGTGGATCACTTGAAGTACTTGCTTCTGCAGCAGGATTCACATCAGGTAAAGTGAATCGACCACTGGTTAAAGATTCTGAGTCAGCATCTCCCCAGTATGTGTCCAAGGAATCCATGTTCAAGCTGCTGGCATTTCCTGGATACTCCGAATGTTCTGATTTCGGAGAGAAAACGGGGGATTCCTTCGCCGAGAAGAACGTGGACAACGACGAAGATGACGATGATGATGAAGGGCTCCTCAGAGATGGAAAGAATCTAGAGCTATCATTCTGAGGATCCATATTTACCATCACTCCAACTACAGCAAACTGAAACCCCTTGCATTCTTGAAGTAGTTGTTAAGACCAAAATTAGCTAAACATGATAACCTGAATTAAATCAACGAAAGACCACATATGTCAAGAAATGAAGAGTATCTATCACTATCTAACAGAAATAGGAAACAACAAAGAAAATGCAAATGCTGGAAGAAATCAGCCACATTGTCCAATCTCAAAACGTTCAAGAATATCTATTAACAGAATATAATGTAATAGATTATAAAAGATAAACAAACAAACAAACAAACGAAAACACAATTTATTGCAGCCATAAAAGCCCACCATCAAAATTTCATTGCAAAAATTTAAAGCTTGAGAAACTTGGTAGGTATTGAGATCCGAAAGGAGGTTTAAAAATATCTTCTAACATTCAACTCCCATTATGCTAATACATTAAACACAAGCCACATTTCTTGCTATAATTCAGATCTGAAGAACTTACTCGAATCAAAACGAAGTCGTTCAGTCTAAAAAAAATGCGACCTTTTTCTCTTTCCTCTTCAAATCAAGAAAACCACGTTTTCAAATAAGACAACTCAGAATCACAAGCCCAAAAGTCGAATGGGGGTAGTGCCCACAATCAACTTCACAAAAAAAATCTGCAAGAAAGTGTGAAAGAATGGCAATGGCAAAGGATTGATGCTCAGAATGAGTAGCACATTCCCAATTCAACCATCTCATAAATAATGGGGGCTACAAATTGTACCTATATATGGAGAGAGTTGACGAAAGTTAAAGAATTAGGACCAGTTTTGTCAATGTAGGGGAAGCATAGGAAGTAGGAAGGAAGTTTTAGGAGTCGCGTGGATGTGAGACAGAAGGGGAGGAGAGAGAGAGGGACCCCTGTTCTTGAAAGTGAGCAATAAACAATTTTGATAGGGGGAAAAGTGAATGAAAAGGAATTTTCACCTTTTATTGCAGAAAATCAAGAAAAGATTCAGCCATCAAGAAACTACCCACCGGTATAAAGTGTTGGTGGAACTGTAAAACCATCAGACCCAAAAAGAAAAATGATGAAATTTTCTGTTTTTTTCTCAGAGTCCACCCAACTCTTTTTCCCTACAGACCTGCTCACCCAATTCCCATTAGCCCACCCCCTAACTATTTAATTCAAGATGCAAGAGGGGCACACTGCAGACGTGCTCATTCCTTATTAAATGGAGCACTATCTCCGTCCCGTTTCGATGTTTATGTGTTTCAATACTTATGTGGTTTTTTACAACTTCATTAAAGAAGTGTATTTTAATGGATAACGGATTGAAGGATATTAAATACTTATAAAGTGGGCAAATATATTAGTATTGGATGTCGGTGATATATTAATTGTTTTAGATGAGTCTCATAAAGATTAAAATGGGAGCCAAAATTAAATTTAAATGTAAAGTTAATTATCCTATATTTAGTGAAATATACCCTAAAAACAAGTACTTTAATGCATCATTATATACTTTAATTATAGTAATTACTAAGAATTTGTCCAATATAAATACTATACTTTCTCTATTTAACTTTTTTTTTTCTCTCCCAAAAATTTCCATCCTTTTAAAATATTGAAAATGTTAAAATAACTAATCTTTCTATATTACTTTATTTACAAAAATTTTACTCTGTCCTAACCTACATCCAATATATTTTAGTAAGTCATTTATTTTAGGTTAATTCATGACGGACGCTGTGGTTACATGACCCAAATGTGATTTACACCAGATAATTAACATATTTATGGAACTCACGCATAACTCTAATATAACTATCCATTATATGGGGTATAAAAATATTATTTCATATCTCTCGTCTTAATACACATTTAAATTATATATATTTCTTAATTTCCATAAAAAAAACAAATATAAAACTTTGGACAGAAAGGATAAGAAAGATGAAACAAGAAAATTATTACAAAATGAAAAAAAAATTGACAAATTCTCTTGTAAGACCTCCATTTAGGTGAGACGGGTCAAAGACGGGTACCCATGTTTAATTTAATTAATTTTCATTAATAAATTAATTTATCTAATCCCTTAAAATCTGCTTATTAATTTAGATACAGGAGAGAGAGGAAAAGTCTTCCCAAATTCAATACATCCTTCCATCCATCGAGGAGAGAGAAAAATCTCAACTTCACTCCATCTATCGTTTAGAAGAGAATCACTCCATCGTCTGGAAGAAAATCCCAAATTTTGAAGAGAATGACTCCGATTTTCTTCACTGTCCAAACTCCGATTTTATTTTGGAGAATTACTCCATCTATCGTCTAGAACGAATCTCCAATATCAAGGTAATGTTCCTTCCATATAATGAATTAACTATTATAGAGATTAGGGTTTTTGTGATTATGTATTAGAGTAGGTACTTAGGGGGGTTTAGAGTTTTGGGTTGGGGAGGAGTAACAGTGCTAACAGTTGCGGCTGAAATGGATGACGTCAGTTTGTATGGTGGCGGTGGTGGAAGGATATAACATACTATAAGACGAAAACAACTTACTATAACATCAACCAAATATACTTTCATATAATATACAATACAGCATCGTAAAAATTACATACTATAGTCGATCGGCGATATACTATAACATGAAAGCGACATACTATAAGGCATACGCAATACATAAAATGACATAGTGATTACATTTTACAATAATATGACATACTATAAGACGAAAACAACGTACTACAACATCAACCAAATATACTTTCATCTAATATACAATACAACATCGCAAAAATTACATACTATAGCCGATCGGCGACATACTATAACATAAAAGCGGCATACTATAAAACATACTGCAATACATAAAATATTATAACACAAGGAACATCGTACTACGAAATTAATAAAATATTATTTCAGATAAGATACAATAACACAAAAATTACATAGTATAAAACGGATTTGACATACCATGCATAATATATTTTTAGGTGACATACTAGAGCATATACTTTGACACAATAACACGAAAACAACATAATATAATATCACCGAAATATTCTTCCAGTTATCACACAATAACACAAAAATTATACACTGTAACCCATCCACGACATCTGTATTTCAAAAAAATATTATTTCAGTTAACATACAATAATACAAAAATTACATATTATAATGTGGATTTGACATACTATAAAAAAACATAATATGCTGTTAGCTGACATACTTTGCACACAATAACACAAAAATGACATACTATAACACTACCGAAATATTATTTCAGCAAGAAACAATAACATAAAAATTACATATTATAACACATCCACGATATACTATAAGTTATTCCCGTTCATAGCAATAAATGTTAAAGAATTAAATGATTTGAATTCATCCCATAAATGTTACAAGTTCTAGATCATCAATGTCAGTGAATAGATTGGGTGACGTTTGTTGGGTTCATAATTTTGACTAAATTCACGTAATTACAGTACTGCATTTGATTAATAACATAATAAATTATCTAACACGCTTTCCAAATAAAAAATAAAAAATTATCTAACCTCATTACTACACATAAATGACTCTAGGACCACTTGTGTCTTTTAATAACACAAGTAATATTATGTTATTAATTAATTCTTGTATATTCGTATTGTGAATGGATGTACAATTGTGTAAATCATGTTATTCTATATATACATTGTTTATGTTACGTTTAAATATATCACTTATGCAATAACAATATTCTTTTACTATATTCAAAATGATATTTTGTCTATATATAACGAAATACTTTTACTTAAATCCTATAATATTTTTTTGTATTACTTAAATTAAATACTATTTAGATTGAATTGCTAAAAAATTATTTTTTATTAATTAAAAAATTGATATCCCGTGCACCTACATGCATAGATAAAATGAGTTGATCTATTGTAAACAAGTGTATACAAAATATACCTAACCTATATTTGAAAACGGGTAACACGTTAAAAAGAAAAGAACCGATTAACTCATTTGTCCATTTCTTTTGTTCTCCATTCTCTCTCTTCTCCCGTTTCCTTTCCATTCTCTCTCTTCGCATGTACCGCCGCTCCATCCCTCAAATCTCACGCTCGCCTCTGTCCACCGCCACCCCTTCCTGTGAGATCTCAATTTCAGCGCCGCAGATCCGCCCTTTTAAGATCTACTCCTACGCATCTACTCCTTACTCTGAAAGTCAGTACACTCATGGATCCAGCCCTTGCCTTGAATAGGGATAGGGGTTCTCCATATTATCCAAGGTTGAACATGCCGCCGTACAACACGATGGAAGCACGGTACGAAATTCCGATGAGGGAGTCGATGACGGCTTTTTTGAAGCAGAATGCCAGAATTGATGGAATTAGAACCCAATTAGTTGAAATTTCTTGTTTTACACCTTATTCAGAAAGTCTGAAATAGGAGATCGATCCTCAAAATAAATAAATATATAATTTTAAAAAAATACTTCTTACATTACTGTATTAGTTTTAAATTATTAACGTATATGCTTGTATATACAAATGTATTATATTTTTTATATTAAAGTATAACATTAATGAAAAAAACATAAAAAAATATACACTTATTAAAAAAATTTATACGTTATTTAATTATACATTATACACTTTGATGATATTAAAATAAGTGTATGATTTTATATATTAACGGTATTATTTTATTCAATTTATTAATTAATTGTTGTATAAAGTCGTTAATCTTACAAATAAAATTTGTATTATGTCAGTTTTTAAAACACATTTAAATATTTAAATAAACTATATTTAATCCAATAATGTATACTTATATAAGTTTTTACATAAAGACATTTTAAATTTATATATTAATGGGATTCATTTAGTAAATTTGAGGATGCAAATAGCTACCCCTTAATAAAATTATCAATATTAATTGAATGCAAAATCAATCATCAAATAACTATTATAATATTTTTCACTGAACATCTACAATCTTGAAGAACAATCAAGAAATTATTTGAAACACACCCAACTTTACATAAAATTGGAAAAATTAAGAATATAAACCATATCAAATTTTATTCTCTTCTGAATGACCGATCGCCGTGACAACAAGGGGGGACACATCGTGATTTTAGATCAGATCTGATTGCGTGAGGATAACTCTTACTCGGTTCATTTCATTGCCACTTTTTTTCAGATTTGTAAAACATTAGGAAAATGCATCGTTTCAGATAGGAATTTGTAGAGGAGAAACAACAAATCGGAGTCGGAGATGAGAGGAGGCATCAGTTTGGCGGCAACAGGAATATGTAGAAGAGAAGATGAAGAGGTGAGATGCTGGCATCGGCCGCAGAGAAAGAAGTGAGAAATATGGTGGAACGTCTGTAGAAGAGAAGACGCAGATCGGCGGTGGAATGAAGAGAGAACTGTGAATTATGGTGGAACAATTAGAGAGAGACAAAACGATTAAACTTAAATAATTGGGTACAGTAGTCTTTGCCAAGTAAAATTTTGAGTACATCTAATTTCGTGAGCTTAAATTCAATTTATACTATTTAGTATTTAATATTATATATACTGCATTTTAATATAAAAACTTATACCATTTTTCAAAAAATAAAATTTAATACTTTTCATATTTTAACAATTATTTTATTAACAAAATAATATCTTTATTAATTAAATATATACCTTTTTAAAATAAAATGTTATTTCCTCGAACACTTGTGTATACTTAGATGCACCTTGACCAACTAATCTATATTAACTTTATTTATTCATTAGTATATATGTGTTTTGAATATTGATGCAGGAATTCAAATCCTCGCACCATGCACATGAATATTTGTCATACTTAAATTAAACATCCTTTAGATTTTCTATTTTTAAATTTTCTTAATCAATGAAAAATATCACATAAATATTTTTGATATTTCAACTTAGCACTTTCTCCAATAAAAAAGAAGAAATCCTTATTATTAAAATAAATACTTCCTCCGTCTCGTTTCAATGTTTACGTTTTTATTTTGCGCGTCTCATTTCAATGTTTACGTTTTCCTTTTTGGAATATGGGACCCACCTAAAACAATTAATATATCATTCAACATTAATACACCTACTCACTTTACATTAAATATTATATCTTTCCACCCACTATCTATTAAAATATTATACTTCTTCATCAACGTGCAAAAAGCAAACTTAAACATTGAAATGGGACGGAGAGAGTACTAAGTTTTTAAAATAAAATATACAATAACTTTTGTGTTCGTTTGTTTTATTTTTTCTTAATTAATTATTCCTTCCCATCCGTATAATATTTTACAATTTTCGTTTAGTCTGTTTCATAATAAACTTCATTATCAAAAAAAAAAATTAATAAAAATAACATGTATTTGATTTAATGATTTGATTTAGAGGTGTATAATAATTTTTTTAAATTACCTTGTATGACTGAAAAAAAAATTATAGTAATTATTAAAATGAGAAAAAAATAAAGAATATAAAAACTAGTCCTATGAGGAAAAAAACTAAAATTAAATTTTAAATTGAAACACTCATAAAATTAGATCTTACATTAAAAATAAGTTTTTGGATAAAATTCTTCTAATGTTATGTGAGTATATCTTTGGATTGATTGTCTCAGTTTGATTCTTGATATTTTATTTGCTTGGAAACTTCTTTATCTCATCTCATTTGTTTATTTGTGATTCTTTGTTATGGTGAATTTTACTCCTTATTGTTATTCTTTCTTATTGTTTGGAGACAAACAATTATTATTTAAATTTCAGAATTTGTTCTTAGTTTAGAGTTGCATTTGAGCGTATAATTATTTATTTTCGTCCAATTTTTATTGTTTTCTTAGTTTAATTTTGTGTTGATGAGAAAGTATGTGATGCAGGTATTTTATTTCAGGAAATATAAGATATAATATACTCGCCGTTTCATAACAGCTTTCACATTTACTGTTCCATTTTATTTAAGAAGAAAAATTATTTTTTTTATCAACTTTATTAACTTTTAAAAATATTTTAATATTTTTAGATAATAAATAAAGTGTAAAGTAATGTTATGAGTTTGACAAAATGTGAGCATTTCCAAGAGATTATGTATAATGTAGAGAGAACTTTGGGTAAAATAAAGAATTCTCCAACAACTTCTTTATTTCTCAATACTTATTTATTACATTTGTTCTTTCCTATATTTTTTTGTGTTCACTCTATTTATTTTATAATTTCCCTCTTATAAATCTATATATTTTTGAAACATGAAATAATCATTATTTTACAATATAAGAAGAAAAAAAATATAACGTAATATTACTATTTAAATCTAATCTTAATGAAATTTGAAAAGAAAAATAAAATGTAAACCAATAAATAATCAATTGAAAAATTCAAGAAATTAAAGTGATGGAAATAGTGAAAATTTCAATACATTTAATTTTAAAGAGTTGGTTTGGCTCTCCAAATTTAAAGATTTAAAATTATTATGTAAAGAAAATTGTTATTTTAAAGAGACTTTTGAAGGTATATTTATATGTACAGCTCTTTAAATTATACATTAGGAGTATTTGTTATTTGAAGAGTCTTTTGAAATTGTTTTGAATGAAAAATTTGAAATTAAAATAACTTTTGAGATTATTAGATAATATTTTGTTTTGGAATATAAATATTATTATGGAACAAATAAATAAGAAAAATGTGAAATTATTATGGAAACGGAAGGAACACTATATTCTTTGAGAAGGCCTAGTTTTTTAAGGTAGAGCAAATAAAAATCAACTTGTGTTAGACGTTGACTTATATACTCAGGATTTCAACAACAGTCCAAAATATATAGTACTGTTTTTGGTGTTGTCTAGTATCTACCACCACATGCTTCCATGTGTAAGCCCAAAATATGAAGGGCTTTTAACTTGTTATTTAATATATATATATATATATATAATTTAGATGGAATCCAAAAATTACCCCAAGTCTAGCATCACGGAGTGATTTATGTGTTACGGATGAAAAATAATACTTCCTCTGTCTATTTTTAAGGTGTTCATTTTATTATTTTTGGCGTCCGATTCAAAGGTACACATTTTTCCTATTTAATAAAAAAGTACACAATATAGTCCACCACATCTCTCTAATACAACTACCCACTTTACATATAATAATACTTCTTAATCCACGTGCAAAAAGCAAACGAACACAACCGGACGGAGGGAATAATATTTTATTGAAAAAGTGATATATTAATAAAAATTAATAATGGAACCGTGAATTATTTTATCAACAACATAAATAAAAAAGTGACTATTTTAAAGAAAAATAAAAAAATCTCTAAATTGATAATTAATTAAATAAGTGTATTAGTCTACCCATAAAACAACGATATCTCACCCCAAAATAACCCCATTAATTATATGTCAATGTCAAAAGGCATGAGGTATGAAGGGCTAATTTAATTAAATATAGTAATTTTAGTTTTTATTTAACACAATATTGCAGTTTGGAGAAGCTTTAATCTTTTAAGTGGAAGCGCCATTAGTATACGCGCTTCTGCCATTGTTCATCACTCCATCAATTTGAGTCGCTGCTAGCGCTTTTAATAAATAATAATAAAATAATATTTTAAATAATTAAATTGATATATTTAAATATTTAATAGATTAAATTATACTCCACTTCTCTTGTACCATTAAGTCTGCGCTTTCGTCCCGATATGAAATTAATAAAGTGATAATTTTTAAGTGTATAATGATAATTTTTTATAATAAATAAATGATAAAGTGTGTTATGAGTGGTTTTTTTTAAATAAAATATAAAGAGAAAAGTGATTTTGTTTGACTTTTTAATTTTTTTAGATATGTGCAAACTTTTATAGGACAACCCAAAATGAAAAATGTATTATCTGAAATGAGACTGAGGGAGTGATTAATATTATACTTCCTCAGCTCACGGTAATGTATACATTTTGCTATTTTGTTTGTTTCAAAATAAATATTTTATTTTATTTTTTATAAGGATAAATATTTGTATAAATCGTGTCACAGCTTCCGTGAGATGGATAAGAAGTGATAACTATCATATTTTTAAAGAAAAACAATACAAAAATTGATGATTAGTGATAATTGTACTATAAACTATTTCATTAATAATTTATTAGTATAAATAAAAAGTGACAACATTTTTTAAGAAAAAGTGATAATATTTTCTTATAAAAAATGATAACTAATTAATAAAGCGTAATGGAATAGAAATCTCATGCAAGACTGTCCCTTTTACAAGCTTATTAATTAGTTATTACTTTTTTATATAAAAAAATGTTATCACTTTTTTCTTTGAAAATGTTAGTCACTTTTTATTTATTTATATACAAATTATTAATAAAATAGTTAACTGTACAATTATCATTTTCATCAATTTCGGTATTATTTTTCTTTAAGAATGTGATAGTTATCACTTCTTGTGACACGGTCTCATACAAATCTGTATCCTTATAAAAAAATAAAATAAAAATTTTATATTGGAACAAACAAAATAGCAAAATGTATACATTACTTTGAGAGTTGGTTTCTTGTGTCCCCAGTTACACAATGTGTGTAAGAGTACACTATTTTGTTTTAAAAAGTATATACTTTAATTAATAAGGGTACAACGTTTTTTTCTAAAGAATAGTATACACTTTCATTAATTTTTTTTAGAAAATAAAGGTACACGTCCTTTTACTAAAAGATATCTGAATGCACAGTGTTCCGAAAAACACACAAATTTTAGCCTTACCTTGAAGTTAAGGAAGTATAATAGTACTAATTATAATTTTAACTATTAAATTATTTAAATATATCAATTTAATTATTTTAAAAAATATTTTATTATTATTTGTTAAAAGCGTCAGTATAATTGGCGACTTAGTTTGATGGAAGAGTCGCCCCTCCTCCTGGCGCTTCTACTCAAAAAATTAAAACATTTTCAGCCTACCATATTTTGTTAAATGAAAACTAAAACTATTATATTTAATTAAATTAGCCAGGTATGAGTAACCACTGTTTTTTTGAAGGAATGGATGGCAAGGGGTATATTTAATATTTAATTTTTTTTACCCAATTTAAGGTATATTTAAAAATGTCCAAAATAATAACAAAATCCTTGATTCGATATTAACATGATATTAATTTTTAAAATAGTCTTATTTTACTTGACTTGTACTTTATTGTCTCACACCATGTTTTTATTATTATTATTTATAATTTTTTTATTATTATTATTATTATTATTTAGCATATGATTGTAAATACGTTTGAGTATACATACCAAAGCTATATTAGTTACTCCATTTTACTTTGGCAGTTAAATCCTACAACTGTTCAGGATTTAGAATTTTAAATTATTATTATTTTAATTAAATTAAATACATCAAACTGGTTGTGTGATCCAATTCCAAGCTGGATACACAAGGTTCGCAAAGCACTACTATGCGTGATTAACCTTTGCTTGCTGTGCCACATGTGTGAGACAGTTTAGGGCAAAATTAATCAAATATTATTGTTCATTTATTTTTAGAGCTTTATTACTGGAACTGCAGGTCAATGTGCAATTTTCCGTTAATGTCACAAATTTCCTAAAGAGAGTTACACCGTATCTCGTAAAAGTTAATGTTGTCTTAGTGTGGTGTCGGTCCTAACTATATGACCGTCCCATCTCTCCCCAAATTTTCACCCCCTCCCCCAAATTTCGGCTCCTAAAATTATATGCAATTTGCAGAGAGAATTATATTACTTTTTAAAATTGATAAATTAAATCACCATGTAGAATAATTAGGTTATTTTTTGAGAAGGGGTCGATCCTACCATAGCCCTTGGGAGCATATTAATCTATTATCTTCTTCAAACTTGTGACATCGTCTCTCTCTCTTTTTTTTTCTTACTTTTTTTTCTAGCTTTCTTCCACATTTAATTTAATTCTTCATAAGGCTGATAGGTATTAATCACATTATATACATATGAACTAAATTAGATTTTATTTTATTTAACATACTTATTAATATTACTTATTTAATTTTACCATTTAATGATTTTGCAATAATAAATTTTTATATTAATTATTATACCTACATATAATATTTTAAAATTATATTATTGTAGGATTTAAAAATAAAAGTTAATATAAAAAGAGTGGGTCTTATGATGTAAACCGAGTTTGCAAAAGTTTATATGTAAATTCTATTTTTAAAATTACTCTTAAATATATAAAAATTTACTTTTTGAAAAGTAAAAATTTTTAAATAGAAGAGTAATAATTTATGACTCTAAAAAGTTAATTTTCATATATTAAAAAGTAATCGATAAATCAAGGTTTACAAGAAATTGAAGAGTAATTTTTAAATTTTAAAGAGTAACAATTTATATGCTTAAAGAATAATTTTTTATAAACTAAAGAGTAATCGAATTTACATACGTTTGTATATAAATCTAGTTTACCAAATGTTTGTGATATATAAAAAATCTTATTAGCGTGTTCAATTATTTTACTATATTCTCCATGTAGTTTTAAATTAAATATTTTTTTTATTAGAATGAAAGACTGTTAAACAGTAATAAAAGTGAAAATAGAAAATGGCGTGATAGAGAAATGGACGTGTTAAATAGGTGCAAGGAGTGAAGGAAGAAGAGGAATTCGAAAGAATGAAAAGTGGAAGGAGAGAAGCATTATAAAAGAGTGAAAGGGGAAGGAGAAAGGCGCTACAGAGAATGAAAAGCGGACTGCATTGGGATATAAGGTGTGGAAGGTGGATGGAGAGAGGCTATACAGAATGGAAGGGAGAAGTGGTGTGGTGGTGAAAGAGAGCTCAGTGAACGTGAATGACAATGGTGAAACCATTTTACATAATTATCACTTTTGTTATAAAATGTTACTATTATTTTTGTTGCTTTTCATTTATATTATAAATTATGGGTCTATGTAAATCTTTTCACCCTATCTACTTGGGTTTTATAGTTTTCATAATCTTGATTCCCAATTTTCCATGAATGTTGTTCGGTATGTGCAAGATTGTCATATCTGTTTGCCTTCATGGTATTGTTTTAGTATATATGACCTTTTCTAAAACAGTGGCTAGTTTTGATTATATAATAATTTCGTCGGTGGGCTGAAATGATTAAACCCCAAAAAGTGCTTCTAAAGTTCTAACATTTTATCCACTTTTTGTAGAGTTAGAAATATTGGAATAAGGTTTGTCTGCTCTGTGGCAACAGACTCACTTGCAAAGAAAGTTGAAGAGTCTACTATGGATGTATCAAAAGAGATCTTTCTTAAGGATTACAAGCAACCTGATTACTTCTTTGAATCGGTAATCTCATTTGTTTCTTTAGTCCTGGAGGAAAGTCTCTTAATTGTAAATCATTTTTTTGTGCTCTCCTCTCATCAACCATGTTTATGTCTTAGGTTTATTTAAAGTTTTTGTTGAGCGAAGAGAAAACTGTTGTCTCTTCAAAAATTGTTGTCTACCCTAGGCTTGAAGGTACCTTCTTCTCTCCATGTTTTAATTTTGCACCTGTAGTAGCCTGTTTGTTCAGTTGAGGGCTTAGTTACTGGATCATGACTTATGAGGATTTTTCTGTATTGAAATGTTTGACTTTGTTCTTTGCAGCAAGTGTAAAAATGTTTGTTCTATGTACTTGATCAGTCTTTAAGACCTTAAAACTAGCCTCTAGATTTAGTTTGCCGAGTGCCCTAAGTTATACTATCTCCAGCCGCCCCAAAGGGGTCAATATATTTTTTGCACATGGATTAAGGAGTATTATTATTTAAGTGTAGTGTATTAGTGGGTGTGTGTGGTCCCATGTGTGTAAAAAGGGAAATGAGACCCTGGACGTCCAAAATGAAAAAAATGACTCTTTTGGGGCGGACCGGAGGGAGTATGAAGCTAGTAACTGAATCTTTGTTTTACTCTGGTGCTGGCATCTAGCTGACTTACTGTAAGTATATTGAAAAACTTTGGGCAATAACATCCAGCAACAATTGATCTTACAGGTCCTTCTTCACCTTTAGTCTTGGATGGGGTAGATCTGAAACTGATTTCTGTAAAGGTCAATGGGGAGGACCTGAAGGTATGTGGCATATTCCCTTGTTTCCAAACTTTTATGTGGGGCGTTTAACAAGTGAAGTTCTGAATTGATTCTTACATTATGTTTATCCTCTCTTGCCAATATCTGTTTGCTTTTATTATTGCAAATAATTATTACATCATGGCAAATTGGCAATGTATTCTAGCTTGCTTTCCTCTGTTTGACTTCATAAACTGAAAAAACATTGGTTTCAGGAAGAAGATTTTCATCTAGACTCACGTCATCTAACTCTTTCCTCACCTCCAAGTGGCAAATTTACGCTGGAAATTGTTACTGAAATTTACCCGCATCGGAACACGTCTTTGGAGGTTGTGTTTGATTTTCACATTGGTTTCTCGTCCAACAAAAACACATAAATTTCTATTTATAGTATTTCAAACCTATATATGATGGACAATGCATGATGCAGGGGCTCTTCAAGTCATCTGGGAACTTGTGCACAGAATGTGAGGCAGAGGGCTTTCGCAAAATTACATTTTATCAGGTATTTTATTTTTTATTGACGCATCTTTGATGCATCTAGTTTCTTTCGGAGCATGCAGGACTGCAGCTAATATGGTTGTACAACATTGCTACATTAGGATCGTCCTGATTTAATGGCCAAGTACATATGCCATATTGAAGCCGACAAGACTTTGTACCCAGTCTTGTTGTCAAATGGAAACTTGATTGAACAAGGAGAGTTAGAGGTGAAGTTTCCATTAACTGTAATTAAAAAATAATTCTATCGTGTAAACTCTAATTTTTTAAATTGTCTTGATGCGTTAATGTAGGGAGGCGAACACTATGCCATATGGGAGGATCCTTTTGTGAAGCCATGCTATCTTTTCGCATTAGTTGCTGGACAGTTGGAGAGTATAGATGATACCTTTGTAACCCGCTCTGGCCGGAAAGTCTTACTTAGGATCTGGACAGCGGCACAAGATCTTCCGAAGACAGCCCATGCCATGTATTCTTTGAAAGCTTCAATGAAATGGGATGAAGATGTAATGATCTTTCTGTTGTGCTGTGTTTTTGAGGTGTTCATCGCCTGGAATTATTGACTTCTTTCTTGTTCTTCATCATTTACATTTCAATTAGGTTTTTGGACTTGAATATGACCTGGACCTCTTTAACATTGTGGCTGTTCCGGATTTTCAGTTTGTTCATCTCCTTGTTTCAAGCTTATTTTCATGCTTCAGTTAGATGTTTTTGCACGTTATTAAATTTGTTTCCTTTGTTCTGTTTACAGGGGTGCCATGGAAAATAAGAGTTTGAACGTATGCAAAAGCTTTCACATCATATAATTTATTATAAAATATATTCACAAATATTATTATTCATTTTGGCAGATTTTTAATTCCAAGCTTGTCTTGGCATCTCCTGAAACTGCCACTGATGCAGACTATGCTACCATGTTGGGTGTGATTGGGCATGAGGTGTGTTATTTTTGCAATATTACTTCTGAAATCAATTATCTTTCCTGGTTCTTCTGTCTTTATTTATTGATTGCATGTCTTAATCTGCAGTATTTTCACAACTGGACAGGAAACAGGTAAAATTGTTTGCTGTCTATTCTTTATATAAATTATTAAACTTTCTTGTCTTGTAACATTTGAGCAGCCAATGTGTATTTTGTAAATGCTAAATTTAACTTTTCGCACTTCTTCATCTAAGCTACTAATAACTGTTTGGTGTGCAGACATATCACCAATCAATCTTTTTCCAACTTATGAGCTTATTTGTCTCAAGAGTACCACCCAATTGTCTGAAAAAATGGTCGTCTGCTAATATGAGTATATGTGAATTTAGAAGGTATTGGTAGTATCCACCTACCTTTTCTTATTGTGTCAACATTTCATGTTCATTTTGACCAACCTGCAAAATATGTAAAGAAGCAGTTCGATAATAATTACTGTTATTGATTTAATCTTTCCAAAATGTAAATGTTAAATCAACTTCTATGGTAAATTTTTGTTAATCCTCAGCAGTGAGAAGTTTTATCTTTTACCTCAAAATCTTTCTATGGTAAAACACTTTTTTATTTATTTCCAACTATTCCTACTTTAGCAGTTTTTGTGTCTCATCTCAACTTGTGCTTTTCTCCAAATTGCTGTCTAAGTTTTTTAAACCTTGCCTATAATCTAAAGTATATAACATTTTCAACCATGACTCGTAATGTGAATTTGATTTGATATCAAAATTCTCAATGCATGATATAGTTCATATGATGTGATTAATATCCTTTATTGTTTTCCTGGTGTACTTTTTGATCCTTATTATGTTTTGATTTTTTTCTATAATGATTGTGTCCTAATGTTATACTATAGTCTTTTTTGCTGTTTTTTACTGTCATGCAAGTCAAAACTCAATTTGACGCATTAGAAAATTTCAGAGTGACATGCCGGGATTGGTTCCAGCTTAGCTTAAAGGAGGGTCTCACTGTTTTCCGGGGTCAGGTGGGGTAGCATTTCATGTTGGAACAACATTTATGATTCATCAGTATCTTATCCTAAAAACATATGTATTATGCTTTCTTGTTTTCCAGGAATTTTCATCTGATATGGGAAGCCGCTCTGTGAAAAGGATAGCTGACGTTTCTAGGCTCCGAAATTATCAGTTCCCTCAGGTGTGGAGATGCAATCTGATTGAATTTTGTCATTCTCACTGTTAATTTGATGTGTTATAAATATGATATCCACTATGTGTTATTTGGATTCTTTCAGTCTGACATTGCATTAAAGTTTCCTCATTCTATTAATCACAATTCATTATCTTGATTTCATAGGACGCTGGGCCCATGGCTCATCCTGTGCGCCCTCACTCTTATATTAAGGTTAAATAATGTCCCTTTTTCTCCTTAAAATTTCATTTGAATAATATGGTTTTCTTGAAATATGTGCTAGCTTTGTTCTCTGCAACATGTGCTGATGTACTTGCATTTCTTCTTGGACAGATGGATAACTTCTACACAGGTAAGTGCTTTCGTTCCCCCTTTTGATGAAAAAGTTGTCTTTTTGACTAATTTTATACATTAACGATTCATAATTTACTATGCTGATGTCTGATTTCTGATAATTTTGGCTGTATTTCGACTGATGTCCTTGGATGTGATGGTTCCCCTTGCTCTATAACTTACAGTGACTGTATGCCCCTGAAATCATTTTATATCTTGATGCCCTTACAGTTTCTCATCTTCAATCAGATAATTAACTGTCGTTTCCTTTTCCTTGATTTCCTTAATTACAGGTGTATGAGAAGGTTGGCCTTTTTCCCTCGTTGTAGAGCTTATTGGGGGTTTAGGATACTGTTGCCTTCGTTTACTAATTTTACCTTCTTCAGGGTGCTGAAGTGGTGAGGATGTACAAAACCTTATTGGGTTCTGCAGGATTTAGGAAGGTCAGTGAAAGTTTTGATACTTGATCATAAACAACATATTTTGGTTTGACAACTCCCATTTGAGCAATATTTTACAAAGAACTCATATTTCTTAACTTTTCTAGGGCATGGATCTGTATTTCAAAAGGCATGATGGACAAGCTGTGACATGTGAAGAATTCTTTGCTGCCATGAGGGATGCAAATGGCGCTGATTTTTCCAACTTCATGTTATGGTATGTCATGATGGCTTTTCTTTCACTTTTTATAAAGACACTTGTTTGGTGTTTATAAGTTTTTGTCTCGTTATCTATGATTCAGGTACTCCCAAGCTGGGACACCTCGTCTAAATGTAACTACTAGCTATGATGCTCAAGCCAAAACTTACGCACTCAAGTTTATGTATGATCTTTCTTGTCACTTTTCTCCAATAATATTATATTTGCTATTTGATGTGTGACATAATTTGTTTTTCCCAAATTGTGTGTAGTCAAGAGGTGCCCCCAACTCCTGGGCAGCCTGTCAAAGAGCCCATGTTCATTCCTGTCGCTTTGGGTCTACTTGGCTCTAATGGCAAGGACATGCCTTTATCTACTGTTTACGATAGTGGAAATTTGGAGACTATTTCAAACAATAGTCAACCAGTTCACACTACAGTCCTCAGGGTGACGAAGGTTAGGCCACATTTATCGTTTGACGCAGTCTCCTTGAACTTTTATGGGATTTTTTATGTTTTATTTCATGTACCAAGATGCTTCACTTGAGTGAGTCATAGACTGCAATCCTTTTTATCGTTTCTCCATATTCTAAACTTGCACGATTGAGCATTTTCATTTTTTGAAATCATAATTGCTGTAAAATGACTGTTTATTTTGCTGATCTGTCGTTTGTGTGAGCAGAGAGAAGAAGAATTTGTGTTCAATGACATACCAGAATGCCCTGTACCGTCTATACTAAGGGGCTTCAGTGCTCCTGTTCGCATGGATACCGATCTCACTGATGCCAATCTCTATTTCCTCCTTGCTAATGATTCTGATGAATTCAATCGGTTTGTACTAATCAAGAAAATTATAAATTACATTTATTTGTGAGCAATTACGTTAATCCATGACATCTTTTCCTTCATTAGTTGGGAGGCTGGGCAGGTACTGGCTAGAAAATTGATACTCAGGTTGGTGTCAGATTTTCAACAAAACAAATCACTAGTTCTAAATTCACAGTTCATCAATGGAATTAAAAGCATACTCTGTGACTCAAGCTTGGATAAGGTACAAATAACACTTTATAATATCTTTTGAAGAAAATATTATGTAAACACTCAACAGCTGCGATATCCTTAATAAATGAAAATTCATGATAAGTCGTAAGAGCGATTGGTTGTGTTTTCACTTCCCATTTTTCAATTTGGTGCAACAAGTTTGGTGAATACTGATTACAGTTTTATGGGACAGACTATTTAGTAGAGATTGTGAATGGATGTGAATTTTTATTGTTGGTATATTTGATATTGATGTTCTCCATCAATTTTCTTGATGAAATATGCAAGTGGGACTCTTTTGGTTTCTTGAAACATTTAAGGAAGACAAGGGAACCAATATCAGAGTTCACTGTGATGTCTGGTTGGATTCAATCAGCAAGGAAGATATATCCTCTGTTTTAGTTGTGCTACCGAAAATTTCTTCTCACTTTCACTTAGAACTAGCAATAATTTGTGTTGAATGGTTTTCTTTTGGTGGCAATTCCTCTTTTTCGATGCAGAGGATTACGCACAAAAGAAAAATAAAGAAAAAATCTCACTAGAAAAATAATCTTTCCAAAGGCACTTACTTGGTTGTTTTATTCAGGAATTCATTTCAAATGTAATAACTCTTCCTGGTGAAGGGGAAATCATGGACTTGATGGAAGTTGCTGATCCGGATGCCGTTCATGCAGTTAGAACTTTCATCAAAAAGCAAATTGCTTCTGAACTGAAGGAGGAGTTACTTACCACAGTATGCATTTCTCTTTTCATCTTTTAGTTTTTGGAGAGTAGATGATGTAGATTTCTATTAAGTACTGCCGTGTACGTGGTGAGGACTATAACTATTGTGTTGTGCCGTGTACGTGCTTCACAGGTAAAAAGCAATAGGAGCTCTGAGCCATATGAGTTCAACCATCCAAACATGGCAAGACGTGCTCTCAAAAATATCGCCCTCGGTAAGCCTTATTTTACCTCCTACATTCAATCTTCTGATATCTTGATCTGATTACTTGTATGTGTACTACTCTGTAGAATGCCTTTGCTCACTTGAAGATTCAGAGATAACTGAGCTTGCTCTGCATGAATATAAAACCGCCACAAATTTGACCGACCAAATTGCAGTACTGGTTGCTCTCGATCAGAAACCTGGCGAAATTCGAGATGAGGTTTTGGCTGATTTCTATAACCAGTGGCAACATGACTTTTTGGTATGCTTCCATCTGACACAATGTTTTTTAGTTGTCTAAATCTTTTTCATCTGGAGTTGTTCTATGTTGTTAAGAGAAAAAATAAAAATTGAAACACTTGATATTTTGATGACTATATGTATAATCTTAAGCTGTACGTCAAGGAAATGATAGTAATGTGTGGAGAAGTAATCAATTACTCCCTCCGTCCATCTAAATTGTGTACAATCCTAATATAGAGAAAAGCTCTCAACACTGCAACCTTATAAGACACTTTAATTTCAATATTACATTGCCTTTACAGAAGTCAATAAAGTTGGTCATAAAATGACTTCTCTTAATCCATGAAAAAACAAAGCAAACGTTTGCAATTTAGAGAAACGGAGGGAATATATTTTATTGGTACATGCTGAAGAAACTGGTGTGGTTTTGCCATGTAGTTCCTATACATAGTTGATAAATCATTTTCGTTCTTGTCATCCTTAATGCTGCCTTTTCTTTTCATAAGATGTTCCCATCTTTTATGTTTTCCAAGCTTCTGTATATATACGTCTAGTTGAGTTTCGCAAATTGAATCATCTCTTATACAGGTTGTTGATAAATGGTTTTCCCTCCAAGCCATGTCAAGCATTCCCGGGAATGTTGAAAATGTGCGTAAATTGCTGAACCATCCTGCCTTTGATATTCGTAACATCAATAAGGTCAGTAAAGTCTCTCCTTGGACCATTGTGGATTTATCCATATCTGATGATTAATTATTTAAAATTCCTTACAGGTATATGCGCTTATTGGAGCATTCCGTAGATCTCTGGTGAACTTCCATGCAAAAGATGGGTCAGGCTACAAATTTTTGGGGGAGTTAGTGGTGCAGCTTGACAAGTTGAATCCTCAGGTACTCTTCAAAATGAAGCTTCTCCCTCGACTAAACCTATTTGCTAATATATCACTCTCGTTTTCCTCAATAATCTTTATTAACGGTATTGTATTGATTGTAGGTGGCCTCTGGTATGGTGTCAGCCTTCTCAACATGGAAGCGTTATGATGAAACCCGACAAAGTCTTGTAAAGGTGAGGGTGCATGCTCTAGTTTCAGTAACCTTTCTTGTCTCTCCTTGTCACGTTTGCTAAATTTTGTTACCTCTTGCAGGCCCAACTGGAAATGATACTTTCTGCAAATGGGCTCTCAGAAAATGTGTTTGAGATCGTACTGAAGAGTCTTGCTGCTTGATCTTTGAGTCGCTTAAGAGAAAACGCAAGGTAGAATCTGATTTTCAGAGAATACCACACATACATAATTACTCAGGTTGGTTTCGACTATCTTTATGTGTTTTTTGATATACAAAACACGGATTCTTGAACGTTAGAGCTTGTGTTTAGAGGGAAGCCAAGCATCATGGATGTGATGAAAGTTAAAGTAACATAGCAGAGATATGATATGTTTTGTGCTGTTTCTTTCCAACCATGTTGCAGGTGGGCCCAATATTTCAATTGTATCAATGTGTGTGGGTCCCGTGTGTAAAAAGGAAAATGAAATCCTTAAGTACGACGCTTAAAATGTAAATATAAGACTCTTTGTAGACGGAGGGAGTAATATCTCTAAATTACTAATTAAAAAAACATAAAATGGTTTTATCGTGGGACAGTTTCGCAAATGTTGCTCACAACATTATGGAGAGTGCAGGCTGATTAACTCTTGCATGCGTCTAAACCCGCTTTCATAAATATGGGGAACCTGTGCAATATTTTCCAACTCAACAGGTGTATTTTTCAATATTCAAGTGAAATTTGTGCAAATTTTGATAAATTATTATTTATTTGTTTTAATTTTAATACGAAGTAATTTTGTGCAAGATTTATGATTATATAAGAGAATATATGGTCCAAGTCCCAATTAAGCTGGTAAATTTTTGGTCGAGTAGTTGGAAACCATTTTACAAGGAGACGATGCCACGTTTTTTCAAAGTTCAATGTATTAGTAGATTTTATTTAATCTAAATAGATATGTTATTTGACTAAAGCAAATTCGAATACCACGTATTCCAACTCGATCGATTATTAACAGTGTAGTATAGCGTTTGACTCCATTCTTAAATTATTAATTTTAAGTTTAAACTCTAACTCAAAAATTAATTCAAATAGACGAATCGAGCTAATAGCACTCAAAATTAAAAAGCAGCATATCCTTTGTTTCGATTAAGTCAACACTTTAAATAAAAAAAAGGTAGATCAAAAAATGTGTTTTTTTTGGGTAATTTGATTTTTTTTAATAAATAAAGTGTAAACTAAGTTTTATACGTTTGATGATAATGATGACATTTTTAAAAACAAAGTGTATTAAGGGTTTAATTATATTGAATACATGTATATATTTTAATGTGTCTATGGACAAACTAAAAAATAAAGATTATGAAACGTTACTTATGAGAGACAGTTTATGAGATGTTTATTATATAGATAAAACATATTATCTAAAATATGATAAATGATGAATTAAAATATGATTTTAGGGTTTTATATTATGATTATTATTAACATATTTAAACTACAAATAATTATATTTTACCAATATAATAAGCATATTTTAAAATGGATCGTCCCGTCTTATAAAAAACTGTCTCACAAGATAGTGTCTCAAAAGAAAATTATGTCAACTTTAATTGGGTTGTTATTTATTATTTATTATTGCCGTCGGTTCCATCTCGCATTAAATTTTACAATTTCTATTTTCGTCCGCCCCACATTAAATTTCATCACCGAAAGAAAAATCACATTAATTCTTAACATTAAAAGTATATTTTAATTACAAATTTATCCTTACCTATAACACAAATAACATATTTTATAATTAATTTATTTACCTAAAATGACTCAATTACCCTTCAGAACAATTTTTCTTAATCTTCGTATTTATAATTACTGTGTACTCCCTCCGTCCCGTCCAAACGTCACCGATTGTTTTTTGTGCGTAGATTAAGGAGTATTATTATTTTATGCGTAGTGAGTAGTTGTATTAGTAGTGAGTGGTGGGCCATATGTAGTACCTTTTTTACTAAAAGTGGGAAATAAGGACATTTGGATGAGACGCCCAATATAGTAAAATGATGACCTTTCGATGGGACGGAGGAAGTATTTAAATATGAAATGGAGGGAGTAGAATAATGATTGTTGTTATTATTATTTATAATAATTATTCACTCGTCTCATTACCCATTTGATTGAATCCCTCATTTCGCTCTAACAGAAGCTATTGCATCGTTTGCCTCAATGATGACCTTTTTGTTTTGATCTCATCCGTATTCCGATAGAAGGTGAATCGAATACTAAGAATCGATCGACTGCTCTGTATTTAAAACGAATCTATTTTAGGTAGTCAATGTTTAATTTCTCTCTCGTACATTTCATAACAAAATTCCCAAATAGTTATTTAAAATAATATACAATAAGTCATCCCTTTAATTAAAAAAAGTGGGAATAAAGGGGTGGTGAAAAAAAAGAAAAAAGCTCACAATATACATTAGATTGAGATTAGGGTGAGATCGGAAGAACCTCACCTCAACTAGTATTTTTTCAAAATTAATTTATAATTATAATTAAACTATAATTATATATATATATACTTTTATAATTAATCCTAAGTTTTAAGGGAAATCATAAACTTTAAGGGTAAAATATAAAATAAAATATAAATTAACACAAAATATATCATGAATCACAAGAATAAAATTACAGTTATATTATAAGAGTTAATTAAACATAATATAAAATCTATTGATAAAATATGATATAAATCATTAAAATAAAATACACCATAAACTACAAAGGTGATTTATAATTATACCGTAAGAATTACTCCTAATATTCATCCCCTTAATATATATTCGTTTGTTTTTGCACATAGATTAATGAAGTATAATATTTAATGTATAGTACTTTCTCCGTCCATTGTCAATGTATCCATTTGCTTTTTCCACGTGGATTAAGGATTATTATATTTTATGTGTAATTGTATTAGTGGGGAGTGTGAGTCCTATATTTTAATTGTATTAATGATGCGTGTGGGTCTCTTATGTCTAAAAAGGAAAACAGATACATTAAGAGTGAACGACTCTAAATAATAAAATTGATACATTAATGGACAAAGGGAATATATCTTTATAGTATGTAGTTGCATTATAATTGTATGTGCCCCGTAGAGGGATGCTAGTTATTTTATGTGGATCTCTACTTAAAAAAGAAATGAATACTTTGTAGTAGAACAAATAAAATGACAAAATTAATACCTTCTGGGAATACAAAGTAATTAAATTAATAGTATACCCTAAAAATAAAATAAGTCATGAACCACTATATCGTGAACTCAAGAATATAATTGTCTTTTATAATAATTATAATAATTAAAATAAATACTCACTCCGTCCCCTTGATAAATATCTATTTTGCTATTTTGATCCGTTCCATTACAAAGTATTCATTTTATTTATAGGTTGATGTGATCCATAAAAAACAATTATTATATTTAACCCATTACACATAGGACTCACTCAATACTAATACAACTACTTACTATACATTAAAATAATATATTCTTCAACCCATTATATATTAAATTATTATATTATTTAATTTACGTGCAAAAAGTAAACCAATACTTACTTATCAAGGGGATGAATGGAGTAAATAAATAGCTACGGTTCAATAATGGAATCATGACACCCCAGTGTATGTCTAAATATTATACTCTTTAATTTAAGTACAAAAAGTAAATAGATGTTTTTTGAGGGACGAAATAGATATTTTATACTATTATTTTATTATTTATTTTTATTAATGATAATAATAATATTATCGAATTTAAACGAGATGCTCGTGAGGTTTTCAAGTCGAATTCGAACTAAAGTCAATAAACAAATCGTATTGAATCTAATTTTCGAAATACTCGTTTTATGCCGTAGCAATAAACCTACTAAAGTAGATCATCTCCAATGCCTCCTCTTTATAAAGTAGGAAAATGAGAATCAGCCTCACCAATCATCTTCATTTTCATTGAATAAAAATTGGACTACTTTTTACTGTTATCCTAGGCAAAAACTTTTGCAAGATGTAAATGATGAAAAATTAAAGTCTGTTTAATTAAATTATTATATGAACAATAATTAGTAGAGATATATTTGTATGATATCATTTTATGATAAAATGTTTATGTTTCTTAAATAATTATAATTTTTTATTAAAAATATTATTAATTTTATTTACGAATAGTTCATGAAAAAATTAATTACATTATTAGTTTTCATCAATTCAAATATCACTGGTTAATAAAATACTACTTTTTATACATCACCAAAACTCATCTAGTGAGACTTATGTGATTCCCTTCATAGAAAGTATAAATAGGATCTAACCTGCTCCCCCCCCCCCCCCCCCTGTTTTAATTTTTTTATAGTTATAATTAAAGATAATTATATCCTTATTATTATTATTATGTTTCATGTTCCTATTTTATCCATGTGGAGTAGTTTAATTAATTCTAAAAGTATAACTGTAATTTTATAGTTTATAATATATTTTATTCTTGTGATTTATGTTCTATTTTTACGCATACGATGAAGTTGTACAATTTTTTTTCACATGAAAATATGTTTGGGTCTTCATTTTTATTTTTTTTCCTCTTACGTACCCTAACCTCATTTTACAATAATTAGATCTTATATAACTCATGTTAGGCTATATATATTTATTTTAAACATGAAAATGTTTTGAACGTCACGGCTTAATCATATACTCCATAGATTTGTGCCCTATCAATTTTATTAGTTTCTCATCCAAAAAAATCATTCATATTTCTTTTTGCACATGGATTAAAAATGATTGTTTTTAAAGATATTTTGATACTGTTTTAGTAATAATAAATATTTTTATAAATAAGGTGTAAAGAATAGATTAATGATTTTGATTATAAATTTTTTTAAACAAATGAAAATAAAAAATACAAAGAAAAAAATAGGATCGAGGGAATATTAAAAAAAAAAAACATTGCTCATTATAGTATACTCCATATCTAAATTCCTATTCCCACATACAACATTCCCTCATTTACATATCATTTGTCATCCCAACTAATCTACCAAACCAGTGCTACATGCATGTATGTATGGTAGAAATAAGAACATATTAATCAATTTAAAAAATCGAATATTAAAAAATAAAAGAACAGCCTATCCTAATTTTGGAATAATACATTTAGATACATTAATAGTGCTGTATATGATAATAATTATGTAAAAAAATAACAATAATGACCTTTCTACTTTGATACATAATTAACAGAATATTGGTAGTTTCCTAAAGGCAGGCAAAAGTTTTAAATCGTAGGGGAAAGGTGAAAGGACAGTTTTCCCCCAAAGTGAAATATAGCTATGGGTGAAGGTTTAGGGATAAATACGACATTTCGAGAAAGACGACGCGTTGGAAAAGATGCGTGCAAGTTAGTGTGGGTGAGGTGGTAAAAGGAGAAGAATTTTACGCAGTGGGGTCCACGCAAACGTGCCAAGTAGAAGTTGATGGCCACACGTGCGCACTTTCATAGAACACTACGAAATACCTTTCTCGGTAATTACGGGACTACTTTGGAATTTAGATGCTACCCTATTTATTTATTTATTGCTAAACTACCAAAATACCCTTGATCGCTTCTTAGTTCTTACTCTATTATAATTTTTTTTTCTTTTTTAATTTGATTTTTCTTTCATGGGTAAAAAATAAGACTTCATATTAGAAATAACCATGTAGAAAAAATCAGAGGTTAGACTATTGTGAACCTATTCACAAATCACAATGCTCTATAATTTCACAAAATTAATCTTATAAATATATGAAAAAAATAATTTTTTAGAAAATAAATTACTAAAAAAAAAATTACTCATCTCAAGAGTATATATTGGGTGCACCCGGGTGTAAGGGTGCACTCATATATGTATGATTTTTTTATTTTATTTTGTATACATATTATTTTATTTTGTATACGTATTTTGTAATAATTGTATACTTTTTTCACACTAAATTTTTCATTAAAAACTAACATCTATATGTGTATAATTTGTTATTCAATAGTGTATACATGTTTTTTTTAATAATTGTATATTTTTTACACTCAATTTTTCATTAAAAAACTAACAATTAAATTATATACATTATTGCTCATAATTGTATACTTATATTTGTATATGAGTGCACCCTATCTTAGGGTGCACACTATAATTAGCCCATCTCAATATTAGTATAAAAATTTACAATATATCAAAATTTTAGAAATAATTATTTTTTTCAAAAGTGTAATAATCATCACTTTAAAAAATAAATTTTCATCTATAAAAAAATAAATAAAGTTCAATAAGATAAGAATTCACGTTGCCCTCTATTCATACAAAATGTTTTTTTTTCCCAAAAATCAGGATGGTACAATTATAGATTGACACTAGTCAATTACACATTAATAACTAGAGTCTTAATTTACTAGAGACATCAACAAAAATACTATTTTTAATAGTTTATTTTGGAAAATTTTCTTTCATTTAATTTTTTTCCGAAAAAATGCCATTTTTAAATTTTTTGAAAATGCTTATCTTTAGTTTACGACCCTTCCTATAATTAAACTTGCGACTCCACACACATTTTTCATATAACATTTCATGTAACAATACTTACAACTATGTTTGCAACTAGTCTGCAACTCAACGTACAATTTTTTATGTGACCTTTCGTGCGACAATGTTTGTAGTTTTATCTGAGACTTCATGCACAATTTTTTCCATGCGACTCTACATATAACTATATGTATGATTATATATATGTTTTTTTTTACTAAATATGTGTGATGTTGCAATGCAAGCAACTTTACATGAAACTATGCATTAATTATATAATAAATAGGGTAAAAAGGTTAAGAGAAGGCATTTAAAAATAAGAAAAAATTATGATGGGTAACAATTTTCAAATGGAACAAACTCAATCTTATCCACCCTCAAATGTAAAATATTTTATTTTACGTACTCTACTAGAAACAAAATTTTTTTACCCACTTTTTTAGATTTATACCTAAAATACATTTAATTCAATTGCGTTAGAAGAAAAATTAAATCTTTTTAAAAAATGAAATGAAAGAAATAAAGAAAAAGAAAAGAAAAGGAAAAAAATGGTCAAATATACATATGATGGATTGAATACAGATTGAGTATGAAGAAAAAAATATGGGTCGAATAGAAAAAAATGGGACCGAATAGAAATGTATACTATTCTTGTCAACGAGACAATCTATAGAGATTATTTTACGGTTTCATAATTAGTTATCACTTTTTATTAAAATTGTTATCACTTTTCATTTATATCATATAAATTATTAATGAATTAGTTCACTACACCATTATCATTTTTTATCAATAAGTATTACTTTTTTTAAAATGTTATCACTTTTTATCTGTCTTACGAAAGTCATTTCGTGAGACGATCTCACACAAATCTTTACATTTGTCAACAAATTTTAACACCCAGACAATATAGCATGAAGTAAAATAGTTGAGTCGAATAAACAAAATATAGATAAGAAAATAAGCTGAATAAGCATCAATAATATTCTCCTATCGATATTAAAAACTCAATAAATATAATCCGAATAAAGTAAAAAAATTTGGAACAAATAAGTAAAAAATAGATAGAATACACAAATAAAAAAAAGGTCAAATATAGATTTATAATTTTCTATAAAAAAAACTAAAACAAAAAATATATGAATTGAATTAACAAAAAAAAAAAAGAGCCTAACAAATTCAATTGGATCTCCAACCATATATAATGATATTCTTGGAATAAATAGTATAAAGTGGGTAGAAAAAATATTTTTACTTTTAATAGGTAAAAAATATACTCCATTCGTCTCCTTTCATATGACACATTTTTTATTTTGGGTTATACCACAAAAATTTGCAACACATTTTCTATTTTGGGTTATCTCACAAAAGTTTGCATCTCCCTTAAAAAAAAAAAGTCAAAACAATCAACATTTCCCTTATATAGTATTTGTAGGTGTATATAGTGGTGGTTTTGTGTGGATTTTGAAGTTCATTCCCGGTTTTAAAAATCTGAAACAAACATCACCTTACACTTTGTTTACAAAAAAAAAAACACCTTACCTAACACACCAAATATGCTTTATTATTTGTTAAAAAAAAATCATAATAATCCTAAAAATTATTACTTTTCTTAATCTTCGTATCAAAATGAGGATGCAAATTAAAGTGAGACGAAGGGGGTATAATTTACTTAAGAGTTTGTACTTTAACACATTTTCATTTCAAAATCAATTATTCTCTCCGGCCACTTACAATGTATACATTTTACCATTTTGAGTGTCCACTATAAAGATATTCATTCCTTTATTTAGCAAAAAACTACATTTTATGGTCCACCACTTCCTTATAATACAACTATCCACTTTACATATAATAATAATACTCCTTAATCTACCTGCAAAAAGCAAACAATTACCTTTTTTAAGTGATAGAGAGGAGTATTAAATAATATCATCATAAAGTAAGTATGCCCCTTATTTTTAAATAACATGTTGGGAAGCGTTATAATTTAATGTGGGTGGTGTAAGAAATAAATACTCCTATACTTGTAATTGGGGCATACCTATAAAACATTGTCTTATAGTGAAATAATTCTATGTTTTAATAATTAATTATTTTCTCTATCCCATGCTTATATTCACACTTTTTGTTTTTGTCAATTTCACACTTATTTTCACCACAAAAAAAACTTTACATTAACCAATAACTTCAAAAGTTATCTTAATTTCAAAAATATCACTCCCATATAACACATATAACATAATTTATAATTTATTTATTACCTAAAAATACCACAATACCCCTAAAAAATCAATAAAGTTGGTAAAAAATTAACTTTTCTGAAACTCCGTATCTACCGTGCTGGCGAACATAAGTCCGGAACGGAGGGACTATATTTTTCTTTATTAAAGACGTTATCATTTAAAAAAAATATTATCACTTCTCATTTAAATTATAAATTATTCATAAAAAGTTTATAATTTCATTATCACTTCTCATTATAAAAATTATCACTTTATATATATCTCACAAAATTTGTCACACAAACCATACTCATATATAGTTTTAATAAAAACAATAAAGGGTTCCCACATTCATGCCTAAAAGGCAAATTAATATCCCAAGCCCTTTTTGGTAAATTAAGTAAAGCCACAACCAAAGCAATAATTATCTAATATATAATCCTCACTCCCATGATAATCATCATTAAATAGACTAATCTAATCGCTTTTCAGTAGTCATTGCCGTGTTTGACCTCCGAATCAATATACATACACACGCACGCAGGGAGTATATAATATTTGCAAAACTGTTTTGCTGTGCCTAAGCACCGTTTTCCCGTTCTGTTGAAAATTTGATACACGAGGATTGATTCTTTGCTCGTTCCATGGTTTTCCCTATGATTAGTATGTTTTTGAATTTTATTTGGCTTAATTGATTGCGTAGAAGATGAGAAGAGCTAATGGAGCCGACCCGTTGGAGACGATAAACGCCGCCGCCTCTGCGATCGCATCTGGGGAGAATCGTGCTTCTCATGCTTCTGTTCAGGTAGGTGAAATGAATTTTGTTTTAGCTTCGAATTTTCTGCGTTTCCATGTGATTATGAAGATTTACGTTTCTGGTTATTGTTGGTGATGCAATTTAGCTCGTGGTTATTCGTTTTTGTTTTGATATGTTTGAATTTTCTTTATGTTTTTATTGCGGAATTTACCTTGTGTGGATGCCTAATGTGGTTTTTCTTGTAGAGAGATATGCGAGAAATTAGAGATCTGCTGATGTAACTGTTTGATTATGTCTTTTCCGACTTTATGTGTTCTGCTGTGATCTGTACGATTCTGGATGTAGTATGCCATTTTGGCGTGCATAATGATGATATATTAGCTTCGATTCTATTTTCTGGGAACTACTCTGATTTAATTATCGATCTCGAGGATTTCTGAAATTTTTTCCTTTTTTTCTTTAAGATGATGTGTGCAGTTTATATATGGAGATTTTTTTAGTTGGAGATGTTGGCTAAAAGTAAGTCTTGTAGTTTATTCTTCAATCAACATAAAAGATCATTGAATGTTATGTTCGGACTTTGAGCAGGTTGCTAGTCTGCAAACAATCATTCCTAGAAAATAATCCTAGTTTCAGTTAATTTCCACTTTTCAACTGCCCTACAATTCCCTTTTGGTAGACTGTAGCGAATTATGAACAATCAGAATAGAGCATCCAGTGTGACTCGAACCTACAAACAAACAATCTTACAAAACAGAAAAGGTTTTACAGTTGATCATGACTTTTCTAACTGCCTTGCTGTGATGTAATTTGTTAGTCCATCATGATTCCCTTTAATTATTCTGTCACTATAATTTTTAACAATCAAAGTAAAAGAGCATCCAATGTTCTGTTTAAAGAATGGTTTCGAAACTACTAATAATCATTTAAAAAAGTAAAAAGTTTTAGTTGATCGTGACTTTTCTAACTTCAATACAGTGTTGTTCTTTGCTAAAGCATCATTATTTCCTTTCACTAGTCAGCCACAATTATTATAGTGTAAAGAACTTTTGGGAAGATTTCATGATTGGTGAGATGAAGTAATGTTGGTGGTGAGATGCAAAATGTTTCTGCAGATGGTCGTATAAGAAATGTGTGTTGGAACATATATCTCTACAATTTATCATTCCCCTATTTTAAAGCACCATGAAAAACTTACTACTTTGAAAGTGTTAAAAACCTAGTTTTGTTTCTTTCAGCATACCTCATGTTTAAAGATTATGGCAAATTTTAATGATATTGTGACCTTAGCATTTAGCTCTCTGTTGTGATAAAATTAGAGTATTATGTGTTAAATTGTTGACTTATAATGTGAAAGGCAGATATTCCCTCTCAGTGAGATCATGTTACCTATAAAGTATGCGATGTAAAAATTACAATGATTCGCGAGCAATGGATGGAAAATGGAGTGGCTGGGCCTGGCATGACTGCTGTTTGAAAGTTTGATAAAGAGTGGTTAGCTTTTAGCATCAGTTCCTAATGAATTTTAACCTGTGAAATTAATGAGTTGACTGGCCTGCAGTAATAGCATGTCTCTTTATCTGAGGATTGTGTGCGAACCTATGCGTTCTTGCCTGAAGATTTTATTTTATTGCTGAGGAAATGAATAATTCATAAATCCAATTGTAATTACAGAAATTTACTTTTTAGAGCCTTGTTTAATAGTAAGTGGCTAGAAACTGTTGTTATAAAGCAGTCTTTCATGAAGTCTTTTCAGTTTTAGTGATTTGAGAATTTCAACTTTTCAATCCTCTTTATTACAGAATCCCTGAGGTGAGAGCCACAGAAAGTTAAATTTATCATGTTCAATTTTCCTGTAATTAAATTAACTTGTGAGACTTTTCAATACCATCTATATGCATATAAGTAGGTGAAAATTTTGGTCAGGCCATGATTTTATTTAATAACTCTAGTTAGTTTGGACTAGAACGCAGACAATTGTAAATCAAAGCACTTTAAAGAAGGACGCAGAAATTTTTATTTTTTACTTTAGTTTGATTAATGCAAAGCCTTATCCTTTGACTGACTTCTGAAGTAAGATGTATCCTGGCCCCCTCTCAAGAATAGATGAGGCTGATTATATTCTGCAGCATTGGGGAAACAATTATTTAGCCTGAAATTTTGAGAACTTCGTCAAAGCCCTGATGTTTCATTTGCATTTATTACCCCTTTTTCATACTAAGGCTTTGAAGAAACTCTGTGCCGCTTACTTTAAACCTTTATATCCAATCTGCTGAAATCTGATTTTGGTGTTTACATACTTGTCTTTTCTCTGAAAGTCTGAGATTGAGGTAGAGGTGCTGGTTTCTTTTGTGTAGATATGTAGTAGGTAAAATCTCAGCAATGCAATCCGAACTTTAATTTGCGATAGCTATTTTTTCTCAGCTCTTTAATTAAGCATTCGGAAAGGAACTTTTAATTGTGTATAGGAAGAGACATTTCATCTTTAGGCATTGACTGTGTACGGTTGGAAAATAATTGCAATCTTTATTTGTTCTTTCCATTTAGTTTTCTTTTATTTTCAGTTTTGATGTGAACTTCAAATTTGTTGCATTTCAATTTCTCATGGAAAATGATTGCATCTTTGTTTGTTCTTTCCATTTAGCTTTACTTTATTTTCAGTTGTGCTGTGAACTTCAAATTCGTTACACTTGCAATTTACATGTCTGGTGTGTTTCCATGTAGTATTAAATATAATTTCTAACTATCTTACCTAATTTATGGTGGTGCAGAAAAGGAGGTGGGGAAGCTTCTGGAACCTTTACTGGTGTTTTGGGTGGAACAAGAATAAGCGAATTGGGCATGCGGTTGTTTCCTCAGAAACACCCACAACTGAAGCTGATGCCTCCATTTCTGAACGCCCATCCCAACAATCATCATTAGTACTGCCCTTCGTTGCACCTCCATCGTCGCCCGCATCCTTTTTTCCATCTGAACCTCCTTCTGCTACCCAATCACCAACTGGCATATTATCCCTGAGTAGTGTCTCAGCTAACATGTATTCTCCTGGTGGTCCAGCTTCTATGTTTGCTATTGGTCCTTATGCCCATGAGACCCAGCTAGTTTCTCCCCCCATCTTCTCAACATTTACGACCGAACCATCTACAGCCCCATATACTCCTCCCCCTGAGTCAATACACCACATGACCACACCTTCCTCTCCCGAGGTGCCATTTGCACGACTTGTTGAACCCAATCTCCAGAACGGTGCTGTTGCTGCTCAGAGATACCCTTTCTCTCATCAATATGAATTCCAATCTTATCAGCTCCAACCTGGTAGTCCAGTCAGCCATTTGATCTCACCTAGCTCTGGCACATCATCGCCTTTTCATGACCCTGAGTTTGCTGCTGCGTACCCCTTCTTTCTTGAGTTCACAACTGGTATCCCTCCCAAGCTCTTGGACCTTGAGAAGATTGTGATTTCTGAATGGGAGTCACGACAAGGATCTGGCGCACTCACACCAGATCCTGCCGTGGGCCCCCGACCCCAAGACAATTGTGCATTGGATCGTCAGAATTCGGATGTCTCTCCACTTCCAGATGCGTTTAATAGATTGCGGAACAATGATACTGTGGTTGATCACCGAGTTTCTTTTGAGATAACTGATGAAGAGGTCATAAGGTGCGTTGAAAAGAAGCCAGTGGCATTGTCCGAATCATCATCATTATCATTGGAGCAAATCGAGAGAGAGGGACACGGAGGGCGAGAAAGGTTGGTACAGGAGGCAAATGCAGAAACCTCTGGTACTAGTGCACCGGATGTTGCCGATGATGAATACGAGCCTAGACATAAAAAGAACAGGACCATCACCCTAGGATCAACCAAGGAATTTAACTTCGAGAACGTTGAGGGAGGAAGTAGCGTAGAACCTAGTATCAGTTCGTCTGAGTGGTGGGTGAACGAGAAGGTGGCTGCGGAGGACGGAGGTCATAGTAAGAACTGGTCGTTCTTCCCCATGGTGCACACTGGGGTGAGCTAATAGCAACAACTCCAGTGATGAACACATTAATTTTGTTTTGTCTTACAGGTTTTTACTCTAATGCTGGTTTTTTAGCACTTGTATTGTTTAGTGGGGAGGGGGTACTAATTCATAGGATTTGGTTGGGGAGGGAAGATTATCAAAATATCTTGAAGACAATTTCTTGCATATGTAACATAAATAAATGATGTATAGGTAGAACTGTGATATATAGATAAGGTGGTGGAAGTGATGATGATGGAAACAGTGATATACTTAAAGATGATGATTCAGGGAATTGAGCAGTCCAGCTTGTTAATGCCTAATTAGAGCCAGATGAGTTTAGATACAGCAATGAGCTTTCACTTCCCATTTCTGTTGTATGCATATTACTACATACTTCAAAATGTTTTAGTAGTATAATAACTTTAATCCCAGCTTACCAGAAACTGCCCAAAAGGCAGTACTCATCCACTTTCATAGTGTGAGTTTAAAGGTGGATGCCATCATCTGCAGAAACTGCCCAAAAGGCAGTACTCATCCACTTTCATAGTGTGAGTTTAAAGGTGGATGCCATCATCTGCACTCTACAGTCTACCCTATGGATTCTAGTAACTAGCAACAAATTTGAAATTTAAATAACTTTTGAATTCATAGGAGAAAAAAAAATCATTTTTTTGGGTGTAAGCTGTGTTATGGGACGGATAAATGTAAAAAATGTGAATGATTACTTAGACAAGGATGGTGAATTACTTACTGAATTTACGGTGCCAAATATTGTACTATCATTTATCATTATCATTATCATGTGATGACAGGATAAGAGTGATACACAAGAGGAGAAAATCTGAACCCTTTAACAACAAGTGATTGATTGAACGTATAAATGGCAAAAATCTAGAGCTTATGCAGAATCAAGTGAGCACCATACTGAGGCTGCGTTGTAAACATATGGCAGGGAGCATGTGTATACGATTTCGAGAGCTCGAACGAGAAACGTTGTAGAATCATCGACTAGACATGCACCGATTAACCGGAACCGCCGGTTCCAACCGGAGAACCGCCGGTTTTAATCGGAACCGGAACTGGAAAAAACGAAACCGAAACCGGTAGAACACGGTTTGGTTTCGGTTCCAGCCGCGCATGAACCGGAACCGCCAGTTCGCCGGTTCACGGTTAAAACCGGCGGTTCCTCTATTTTTTTTTGAACGGTCAAGATCGACTGTCCGTTGGAGATCCGACAGCCCAAAAAGTGACCGTTGGGGCGGTGAACCGGCGGTTCAGGCGGGCCGGGCTGGGCGGGAATTTTTGAGTTTTGAAAATTCAAACGTGCGGCCGAGATCGTGTGATCGTTGAAGATCAACGGTTGAGATGGACGGCGGAACTGGCGGTTCCGACAGATTTTTTTTTTTTTAAATTCAAGGGTTGAGGTTGAGATTTTTTTGTGTTTAAAATTTGAAATGGATGGATGAGATCACTTCCAATCCTCTATAATACCCCCCAAGTGTGATCAATTTGGGCACACAACATTCACATTCAATCTACTACTTCTACTACTACTACTACACTCTCTTCTCTACACTACTTCTTCTTCTATTCCACATTCTTGATTGATTCTACATTTCTACTCAACTACTCAATTCTCAAGTTCTCAATCTCATCTCATCTCAACTCTCAAGTCTCAAGTTTCTTTTTTTAGTTCATATATATCAAACTAAAAAAAAAGTTGTAGTCTTTTATTTCAATTCTCTTATTATCACTTTCATTCAATTCTCTCATTATCATTTTCTATTATTTCCCACACATATACTACTAATTAGTATACTTCTACTTCTAGTCTCTTAGTTTTAGTTCATAAATCCTATATATTCATCCTTTTTTCAATTTAAAAAAAATGCTTAGAAGAAGTTCTTCTTCATCCGGTGCCTCACCTTTTTCTCCTATAGGAAAATCCATACCCAACACCTTAAATTGTCCTCCACCACCTCCACGCCAACTTCCACCAACTCTAGAAGATATTGAACTTGAAAATATTCCTTCGGATGAAGAAATCTCCCCTCATTTGTTCAACTTGAATGTTAGGGAGATACTTGGAGATGATTTCCCCTCCGACGACGACACCGATAATACTCAAGGTCAATCACAACAAAGGGCGAGTGGAAGTCAACTAACCTCGGGTGGTACGGGTAACGGAAATGGAGCCGGAGGTTCTAGCGGAGGCAGAGGATCGACTCGAAGTTCCCCACAAGTGTTACGTTCCGATATATTTTCCATTCATTTCAAGAAGGAGGCGATTGAGAATTCGAATGAATTCAAAGTTATTTGCAACTATTGTGGCACGAAGTATAAATTCAAGCATGGAGGAGGATATGGAACGTTCATCAAGCACATCAACTCGAAGCATCCGGACAAGATTGACATCTCAACCGGTCAAACACAAATAGGACGAGGGTTCACGACCTCTTCCGGAGGAGAAGGTTCATCGGCGTCGGGTAACACTTCTTTTAAATTTGATGAATCTAATTATTTGAGATTATACCTTAAACTTATTTGCACCAAACATTTGCCATTTAACTTTGCGATAATGTTTTTTTTAAGATTAGGTAAATCTCACTTTAAATCCTCAAGCCCCACCTTTGCATCGTAATAAATGTAAACTTGTGTTGCTAAAGTTGTTAAAGAGTATGGTTTGGTTTTAAAATAAATTTTGCAATAATTACCTCATAAAGTGTCTATATGTTCGGATATTTGGAGCAATTTTTGGCAAAAAGCGGATTATTTGGGTATTACTTGTCATTGGATTGATAGTTCATGGAATTTGCAAAAAAGATTAATTGCTTATAGATCATTTGATTTTCCTCATACCGCCGTTAATATTGCTCACAAAATTAATACTATTTTGCAAGAATATGGTTTAGTTACAAAGATTTTTACAATCTCATTTGATAATGCTAGTGCTAATACGGCTAGTTTAGAAAGTCTTATTGATATTTGCAAACCCTCAATTGGTAGTAGATTTTTTCATGTTAGATGTATTTGTCATATATTGAATATATGTGTTCAAGATGATATAAGTGCTTTGAAAACACATATTCAATCTATTAAAAGTTCTATATGATATATAATGAGAAACCCTTCCGTTACTAAAAGGTGAAAAAATATTGTCAATTTGTGAACATTCACCCAAAAAAAATTTCTTTAGATATTTCAACTCGTTGGAATAAAATGTTGCATGACTCTTTTGATTATAAAGATCATATTTGTGCTTTTTACTCACAAGATGCGGGTGGTCAAATCTTGTTTGCTAATCAATGGGACATATGTTATACTCTATGTGATGTTTTGCAAATTTTTAATGATGCTACGGAAGAACTATCCGGTGTTTATTATCCTACTTCAAATTTAGTTGTTGATAAATGTGTTAAAATTGCTATGGTTTTTAGTGCTAATGAAGCACATCCGTTGTTGTCAAATGCTATTCTTTCCATGAAATCTAAGTGGTTAAAATATTTTTTTCAAATTCCGGACTTGTGTTTAGTTGCTAAATTGTTGGACCCACGTATTAGAACAGATGGTTTAGAAGAATTGTTAACGCTTTACTATGATTCATTGTATGCTAATTGTGATTCTCCTACTAAACAACAAGCTCCTAATCCTAAAGACATAGTTGCAAGTACTTATAATCTACTAAAGGATCTTTTTAAGAAGTATAAAGAACAAAATGGTACGAATGATGATCAATCTAGTGGTGATTATAGTAGTGATAGTGTTGATAATTCTAGGAAATATGATGCTCTTCAAAAATTTTATAGTTTTTATGATGCTAGATCTAAAAATCGTGCACGGGTTATATCTAATCCTTTTCAAGAACTTGATTCTTATTTTACTAACACTTTTGAGTTTGAAACAAGCGGAACTAGTTTTGATATTTTGAAGTGGTGGTCAAGGAGAACAAAGTCATTCCCTATTTTATCATTGATTGTAAAAGAGGTTTTTGCATCTCCCGCCTCTACGGTTGCCGTCGAACAATCATTTAGTCTTGGTAATCTCACTTTGGATCCGACACGATCCAATTTAAGTTTGACAAATTTAGAAAATTTGTGTTTGCTTGATGATTGGTCAAAGGCGGAAAGACGGATTTAAAATCAAATTGAAGAAGACCGATCGGATGATGAAATTACGGAATATGGAAGCGAGTTAGATTGGTAAAGTAAAAAAAAAGGCCATCACCATTCACCTCCACCGAGCCAAAGAGGTAAGTTGAGGTAAGTTAAGAGAACTACGTGGGCTTTGATTTCTTTCGAGGATACGTAGGCAACTTAAATTTAAGTTGAACTTGAATTTTCAAGTTTAACCCTAAATTTAAGCTCAAGTCCTTTTTTTTCCCTATATTATGTTGTTGTATTTTATCTTATAAAGTTTGTATTTTTTAAAATTTTGAAGTGTAACAATAGAGTAGTTGACATGGAAGTAAACTTGTAGTGTTCTCTACACTTCTACATTTGTAAATTGTAATGGTTTAGACTTTAATAATTAAATTTTTTATGTGATCACATTAATTAATATTGTATGATTATTATGAATTTAATATCAACTTTGAAATTTTTACTTCCATTATTGAATATTGCATAGTGCATACATCATGTTTTCAATTTTAATGATATTATTATTACATTAATTCAAATTCAATATTTCAATTTTCAATTACACATGTTTCACTTATTTAATAAATAAATTACACATAATAACTGATAACACATGTATGATGTATAAATATAACATAAAGAAACAAAAAAATACAAATAAAACCCGAAAAACCCACCGGTTCACGAACCGAAACCCCTAGCCCCCGGTTCAATTCCGGTTACCCCTCCGTTGGAACCGGAACCGCGGTTAGGAACCGAAACCGGCGGTTCCGAATCGGGGTGCATGTCTATCATCGAGAGTACTAGTTTCACCTGCGTCATCGCAAACATCTGTCCAATACATATTCGAGGTCCCCATCCAAAAGGGACGAATACTCCATCAATCTTTTGTGCCTTGGAAACTCCTTCACTGAAACTCTGCGGATTGAATTCCAAAGCGTCGTCCCCCCATATTTCTTGGCTATGATGCAGGATGATACTCGGAATAAAAATCTGAACTCCAGCTAGTAATCTGAACTTCCCCAGCTTTGTTTCCTCACCCACACTTCGATTAAGAGCAGATACAGGGGGTAAAGCCTCAACACCTCATACAATTAACCTGCACAAGATGAAGGTCGATTGAGTGAGTTGATTAAATATTAAACGATTCTCCTCTCTACCACATGAACCTTTTAGACAGAGAGTGGAGAGGGCTTACAATCTTCAGCTGATTCAAACCATCAAAACTGGTAGCCTCGTTGATGAAGGCTTGAGAAACTTCTTCCCTGGCTTTCGTCTGCCATTCCGGATATCTGCTCAACAAAACCAAAGTCCACACGAGCAGCACTGACGTGGTCTCCTGTCTTGCGAAATAGAACAGCTTGCATTCTTCAACTACTTCATCTATGTTCATCCCAAAGCTCTTATTACCATGCTTTTCGATTTCCTTGAGATTGGATTTCATGCTCAATAAGTCCTCTTTAACAGTTTCCCCTGCTTTCATCATCAACTCAAGTCTTCTATCAATAAGACGCCTAATCAACGACCTAACAATTTTGTTGATTTCTTTCATTCTCTTGCTCCTTTTCGTTTGCACGAATCTACACATTGAAAATACACTCACAATCAATAATGAACGTGCCCTTCCGACACTATCTTCGTTCATGTACTGTTTTACCTCCATCCAGGAATATATACCGAACGTGCAGCTTGGACAGCGTGCTTAATCTGCTCCTTCTGATGTTCGAATATACTCCTCCCTTCTTCGTAGCTACTACCGAATGCAGTTCTTGATATGGCATCGCTCGTCAAGTTTTACAGATGAGGCCACACTTCCACCTCACAGGAACCTTCTCTCGAGAGGGACTCCTCCCATTTGCTCAAAACTTCATTACAACTCATGTAGAAAGCTGGAATCATGAGCTGCACCAGGAAAAAGAGTTAGCAGCCAAACTCATGTAAGTAATAATATGAAAATCGGACAACCTTCACTTTGTCGAGATGGAAAGCAGGGTTGATGATTCTGCGGTGTTTGGACCATTTCTCTATGTCATGGGTCACAAGTCCTTGTACAAGGAGCTTGCTTAGTGGATTTGTGTTCTTTAGCTTCAGGTACATATGAATCTTGGTTAGAACTTCCTTGATTAGTTCAGGGTTTGTGATGATCACTGAAGAAATCGTCCCAAACCAAACGAACGACTCTTCTCCTGCAGGTTATTGTTACCAAACAAATTCATTCACTTTTGCCTTCCAAAACTGATTTGAGGAGTAACACTTTTCATTCAAATAAATCCACTGGTTCTTTCAACACTGTCATGAGAATCCATATATGAATTCCACTTGATTCTGTTGATTGTTTCCAAATATGGTGGCTCATCCAAACATAATTGTTGAAGAAATGGTGTGTAAATCTTGATCCATCATGTGAACACAAGATGTTGCTATGAGGCTGAGGGAGTGAAGAACATAATGGACGTAATGCATGAGTCATACACGTAGCATTAGACTCATTCTATCAGCTGCAAGTGAATGTATGCAAACGGTTGTGATCACATGTGAGGATTGGTTCAGTTTTGTTGTTGGTTGAGCTGTTATGAGTTTGTTAGTGAGCATGTGCTCTTCAGTTGGTTATTTATTAAGCACATGTGATGTGATCATTCCATTGGTGCAAGTGGCGATCGGTTATTGGTGAAGAAAGTGCATAAATACACTACACAACATCACAGCAAATTCTTTCATTCAAACTGTATCATTTTGTATTCTATCAGCAAGCTTAGCAGGGTGTTTAGAGCTTGGTTGAATTGCTGTCTTCTTCTTCATGTATTACTTCAATCTTTAAGAAAGTTTCTTTTCCTCCGAGTGGATGTAGATCATGAAGATCGAACCATTATAATTCCCTTGTGCATTCTTCCTTCCATTCTTTGTTTTTCTTGCTGTTTTTTATTCATTGAGTTAGTGTGTGTGTTTGATCAATTCTCCAACGAAGAAGCAACGACTGAGAAGTTCGTGTGTGTGTGATCAAGTGTATTGTTTGAGGATCAATACAATAAGGAAAGTATCATAACAAGTGGCGCCGTCTGTGGGAAACAAACCATCAAACAGCTGCTGAATTCTGAGAAGATGAACACCACACGGTTTGATATTGAGAAGCTCACTGAAAAAACTGATTTCAGTCTCTGGAAACTCAAGATGAAGGCGATCTTGACACAGCAAGGGCTCATTGATGCATTGAAGCCACCTCCACCTGTCAAGACAAGAGATAATAAAAGATCCATCAGCAGCTGGACCTCCAAGAATGCAAGTAGATGATGAGGTACTTAGAAAAGCTCATTCTACTATTATTCTATGTTTGGGGATAAGGCACTAAGAGAAGTAGCTAGGGAGTCTACTGCAATTGGAGTATGGGAAAGGTTAGAATCCATGTTTATGATCAAGACATTAGCAAATATACTTCATATTAGGCAGAAACTTAATGCATACAAAATGACTGATGAAAAGCCTATATTGGATCAAGTTGATGAGTTTGTAAAGATCATGGATGATTTTGAAACTGTTGACTCAAAGATATCAGAGGAAGAGAAAGTTCTCATGTTGATGACAGCTCTTCCAAGATCCTTTCAAAGCTTCAAAGACACCTTGTTATATGGAAATCAGAGTTCCATCAAGTTTGATAATGTGTTGCTAGCTCTCAAGTCTAGAGAATTACAGTTAATAACTGATAGTACTGAGATTTCAGGAGGTGAAGGGTTGATTGTCAAGAAGAACAATCAGACTAAAAGGAATAACAAGAAGAAGAGGGGTTTTGATGGAAACAAACAAGTCAGAAAGGATGGTGAGCATGCCAAAGAAAGTGAAGTAAGGAAATGCTATCATTGTAATCAACCTGGCCATATGAGAAGAAATTGCTACAAGTGGAAAGCTAGCAAAGGAAAAGGTATTGAGCAGGGGAAAGAGATTGATCAAACAAGCCAAGTAAATCAAACAGCTCCTGTACAAGAAGATACTACAAAGTTTGTTGAAGTGTTGACAGTTACTGCATCTGAAGTCTCCACTGAATGGGTGATAGATTCAGGTTGTACCTTCTATATGACACCAATCAAACATTGGTTGATAGGATTTAAACATCAGAATGAAGGCTCTGTACTTCTTGGAAACAATCAAACATGTAAGATCATGGGAAGAGGGTCTGTAAAGCTTGTAATGACTGATGGTACAGCAAGAATGCTTCATGATGTAAGGTATGTTCCTGATCTAAGAAGAAATCTAATTTCACTTGGAAGTCTTGATTCCTTGGGGTATAGTTTTCAGTCAACTGATGGTTGTTTGACTGTCACAAAAGGGAATGATGTATTCTTGAAGGGTATCAGGAAACATGACTGTATTTCTTGTGTGGAAATGCTGTCACTGCTCAAGCTTGTAGCACCAGTAAAATAGACAATTCTATACTATGGCATGGAAGATTAGGTCATATAAGTGAGAGAGGTCTGCAAGAATTAGCTAAACAAGAGCTATTATATGGTCATACTTCAATTACTTTAAGTTAGTGTGAACACTGTGTGATAGGTAAGGCAAAGAGGTTAAAATTTGGTGTTGGTGAACATAACTCTTCATCTGTGTTGGATTATGTTCATTCTGATTTATGGGGACCTGCTAAGAACATCACTAAGGGGGGTGGAAAATATTTCATCTCTTTCATAGATGATTATTCAAGAAAGGTATGGATATATATATTGAAATCCAAGGATGAAGCATTCACTAAGTTCAAAGAGTGGTTAGTTGAGGTTGAAAATCAAAATGACAAGAAGTTGAAGTGTTTAAGGACTGATAATGGGTTGGAATATCTGTCAGATGAGTTCAACCAGTTCTGTAAGGATAGAGGAGTCAAAAGGCATAAGACTGTTCCATTAACTCCACAACAAAATGGAACAGCAGAAAGGATGAATCAGACCATTCTTGAAAGAATTAGATGTATGATGAGCAGTGGAGGTTTTCCTAAGAGTTTTTGGGGGGAGTTAGCTACTATTGCTGCTTTTCTTATAAACAGATGTCCATCATCACCACTAAATTTTAAAACTCCAGAGGAGATGTGGAATGGCAAACCTGCAGACTACAGTAGCTTGAAGGTAATAGGATGTCTTGCCTATGCTCATATAAAGCAAGGAAAGCTAGAGCCAAGAGCTCTGAAGTGTGTGCTAGTTGGCTATCCATCTGGAGTAAAGGGGTATAAATTGTGGTGTCCAGACAAACAGAAAATTCTGATAAGTAGGGATGTTTCTTTTGATGAAGAGAAAATGCCACTGATTGAAAAAATGAAAACTACTACTAGTTCTGATAATGATGTTGAGCCTCAGGTGGAGTCTGGCAAGACAGATAGTGGTGGTGACAGCATTTTGGAAGGTCAAAACACCTATCATCTTGCTAGAGATAGACAAAGAAGAGAAATTGTATTACCTGCAAGATACATTCAAGCTGCCTCTGAAGTTGAATCACTTGAACCTGGAAGTTACAAGGAAGCTATAAGTAGTGTTGATAGTGATCAGTGGATAATGGCTATACAAGAAGAGCTCTTATCTTTGGATAAGAATCACACATGGGATGTAGTGGAGAAGCCAAAGCATCAGAAGCTGATAAGTTGTAAATGGATTTTTAGAAAGAAACCTTCTACAATTGAAGGTGGAAAGCCTAGATTCAAGGCAAGATTAGTTGCAAGGGGTTTTTCACAGAAAGAAGGCATTGACTATAATGAGATATTCTCACCTGTAGTTAAACATTGTTCTATAAGGATCATTCTTTCATTGGTTACTCAATGGAATCTTGAGCTTCAACAGATGGATGTTACCACAACTTTTCTACATGGAGAGTTAGAGGAGCAGATATACATGGCCATACCAGAAGGTGTTGAACTTCAAAACTCAAGTTCAAAAGCTTGTTTGCTTAAAAGGTCTCTTTATGGTCTTAAGCAAAGTCCAAGGCAATGGTACTTGAGATTTGATGAGAAGTCTGCATGATAGTTGTGTATACTTCATGGAGGAAAGTGGTCTGTCCACATATCTATTACTATATGTTGATGATATGTTGTTGGCCAGTCATACAATGGATGATATTCTGAAAGTAAAAAGGATGTTAAAAGCTGAATTTGACATGAAGGATCTTGGAGAGGCCAAGATGATACTAGGAATGTCAATTAGCAGAAACAGATTCAGTGGTTCTTTGATACTAAATCAGGAAGCTTATACGATAAAGGTTATCAAAAGATATAATATGGATGAATGTAAGACAGTCTCCACTCCATTCAAGCAAGGTGTGAAGTTAACTCTACAGCATGGACCTAAGTCTCAAACAGAAGTTATGAATATAAACAAGGTTCCTTATGCTAGTGCAGTAAGAAGTCTAATGTATTGTATGGTCTGCTGCAGGCCATACATGGCTTTTACACTTAGTGTTTTAAGTAGGTTCATGGGATCACCTGGTAAACTACATTGGGAAGCAGCAAAATGAGCTATGAAATATATAAAAGGCACTGTCTGTAAAGGCTTGAAGTTTCAGAAAGTCAGCCAAGGCAGTGAAGTTCTGTGTGGATATGTTGATGCAGATTTTGCTGCTAACATGGATACTAGGAAGTCTTTAACAGGACATATCTTTACTCTTTATGGAACTGCTATAAGTTGGAAGGCTAGTCATCAATCCATAGTAGCTTTGTCCACAACTGAAGCTGAGTTTGTGGCATTGACTGAAGCTATTAAAGAAGGAATTTGGATCAGTGGTATGCTTAAAGAACTTGGTGTGAAGCAAGAGACAGTGAAGGTGTTCTGTGATAATCAGAGTGCTATTCATTTAGCAAAACACCAGGGCTATCATGAGAGAACAAAGCACATTGATGTTAAGATGTATTTTGTGAGAGATCTTGTTGAAAGTGGTGCTGTCAAGGTATGTAAGATTGACACCTCTGTCAATCCTGCTGATTGTCTAACTAAGGCCTTGCCTAGTTCTAAATTTAAACTAAGCTTAGGCTTAGTTGGTATGTGTAATGAAGACTGAAGTTGAGCAGCAAATAGGAGGGAAGGTTACAGTTTGATTGAAATGGATACTTGATTTAAGGTGGAGTATGTTGAAGAAATGGTGTGTAAATCTTGATCCATCATGTGAACACAAGACTTTGCTATGAGGCTGAGGGAGTGAAGAACGTAATGGACGTAATGCATGAGTCATACACGTAGCATTAGACTCATTCTATCAGCTGCAAGTGAATGTATGCAAACGGTTGTGATCACATGTGAGGATTGGTTCAGTTTTGTTGTTGGTTGAGCTGTTATGAGTTTGTTAGTGAGCATGTGCTCTTCAGTTGGTTAGTTATTAAGCACATGTGATGTGATCATTCCATTGGTGCAAGTGGCGATCAGTTATTGGTGAAGAAAGTGCATAAATACACTACACAACATCACAACAAATTCTTTCATTCAAACTGCATCATTTTGTATTCTATCAGCAAGCTTAGCAGGGTGTTTAGAGCTTGGTTGAATTGTTGTCTTCTTCTTCATGTATTACTTCAATCTTTAAGAAAGTTTCTTTTCCTCCGAGTGGATGTAGATCATGAAGATCGAACCACTATAATTCCCTTGTGCATTCTTCCTTCCATTCTTTGTTTTTCTTGCTGTTTTTTATTCATTGAGTTAGTGTGTGTGTTTGATCAATTCTCCAACGAAGAAGCAACGACTGAGAAGTTCGTGTGTGTGTGTGATCAAGTGTATTGTTTGAAGATCAATACAATAAGGAAAGTATCATAATAATGACATAATCAAGAGACAAGAAAATTGACTTCTTAACCAAGTCTATTGATTTGGAGTTTGAGTCCAAACAAATCAGTCTCACATCTCTCAATTCAAACTATTTGTTACTATGTTGTACATCAAAACGTAGCCGAACTTGAGACATTCAAGATTCAACCAGCTGGAAAAATAGTGCTACATGCATCCCACTGAAATAGGTGTATTTTGTCATTTTAATTCGTCCTGATACAAAATATACATTTTCCTTTTTAAATGAAACCCACACTCACTAATACACGTACCAACTATACATTAAAATATTATTTCTCACTTCTCTTCAAATTAATTTTATATCACTTAATCTACATGAAAAAAAAAACTCCTTTTAGAGAGAGGATAATGCAACCAAAAAGATTACCATATTTGCGAATGGTATGAATGGCAAAAGGCTGAACTCTAGGCTTGATATCAAGTTGAAGATTGATGGGGTTGGAGTGGGCTTCCTGAAAGGCAGTGGATATCTCTTTCAAATCGCCATAGATGAACGTGTAGGGATTCCCCTTGAAACCCTGCTTCCTCAGGGCTTTCTCCACTCTCTTGGGTGTGATGTAACCCCAGTTGAGCACTTTCCATGTGTATCTCAACACTACACACCCAAACAAAGCACAAATTATCGATACACAACTTCCATTTTTGACCACTTGATTAGATATCCCTTCCCATGCCACTGTCTTAAACAAGAGTAGTTGAACCCTTTACTCTCTCGTCCCATTCAAAGAGAATCTTTTTTCCATTTTAGTTGTCCCACTCAAAGGGTCCCCTTTCTTTTTTTTTACACACATGAAACCCACACACCCCTCTAATACAATTAAAATATGGGGGTCCACACTCCCACTAATACAACTACCCACTACACATTAAATAATAATAGTACTCCTTAATCTACGTGCAAAAAAACAAAAGATCCTCTTTTGACGGGACAGAGGAAATATATAATATTCAGCATCATTCTCAAGATATTTTCTACTACCTCAACTTCACAGTTACCATAAATACGGAGTTTTAGAGAAGTTATTTTTGACTTATTTTTATAAACAATTTGGTATTTTTATGTAATAAATAAATTATAAAGTAAGTTATGTGAGTTGTATAGGGTGATAGTTTTGAATTAAAGTGTACTATAAAATTGTTGAATTGCGTCTATTTCCTTATTTGAGGATGTGAACTTGTTTATGGGACGAACAAAATAGTAAATGTGAATTTGTTTATGAGACTTACTTCTCAATTACTCCTCTAAGTACCCTTGATGAAAGGAAATTAATGGAGCCCATTCTCTCTCTTACATTATATTCTACAGTTAGCATTTCAATCTTTACAATTGTTTTTTACGGAGATTAAGTATAGTATTTTAATTCGTACTAAGTTCAAAAATATAATATTTTTTAATATAAAGCGAATACTTTTATTAATATTGTGTGTCATATTTATTAAGAGTAATTAAGATATAAGGCTCCATAAGTTTTGAAGTATGAACAAGCAGTTAATTGTAGGGGTGAAAATCAAACAGCAAAACTCGATATTCGGCTCGGATTCGATTCGTCAGTAACTCGTTTGAGTTCGTTCATCTTTTTCCAATACGAGCTTGAACACAATTTCATGTTCGTTCATATTTTCGAATTGAGCTAGAACAATGATCTGTTCGACTCGGTGTGCTCGTGATACTTATGTAACTTGATTTATAATGAAAGAATGACAGTGTCTGTATATAGATGAGAGAGAAAAACACCTATATAAAAAATATTCCTCATGAGTTTTCATGACATAGGTAGAGTCTTTAGACTTTCTTTGTTTGCTATGCATTAATTGAATGCTGCCATGCATTAATTGAATGAAAAAAATAGCACTATTCGTCTACTTTATGGAAAAAAGGTGAAAGATATGTACTTTTTTATTTAAAGATAACTCACACCCTAGCCGAGCCGAATGGCTTGTGAACTCATTTCCTAAAAGCCGAGCCGATTCTAAACGTAAAATATGGTAAATGGCTCGAGCTCGAGCCGAACTAAATTTTTACATTTTGAAATTCGAGCCGAGCTCGCACATTGCTGTGTTCGGTGTGTTCGAGCTCGTTTTCACCCCTAGTTAATTGATCTCAACTGAACATAAAGAAAAATACACAACTAAGGAAAGAATATGGCAAGTTGCTCACAAGTATAATTTGCAGCTCTTACACCATAAATGAAAGTAATGCCTTGAAATATCATTATTGAGCAGTCCATCTTCAACCACTGGTCCATATTTAAAGAACATTATTGAACGGCCCATCTTATTTTTTCTTTTTTTTGTCTTCAACCACCGGCTTATATTGAATGATCATTATTCAGCGGTCCATCTTCAACCAACGTCCCATGTTGAAAGATCATTATTGATGGCCCATCTTCTACACACGGCCCATATTCAAAAGCCCATCGTCATACTCGCTCTCAATCTGTCCTTTTTTCCGAACAGAAACCCCAGTAATCCGTTGATTAATTTCTTCAGAAATCACAGTATGAGAAGAAATATAGCTAAATTCTCGATCAATGCCGCCTTCTCCACCTCATCTTCAGGCGGCGCTGGCAGAGGCCGCGGCGGCGGTTTTCCATTCCGATTTACCCCTGACAGCTCCACCACTAATGACGAGGTAGTGCCTCCGCCGCCGCAGGGCCATGGTCGAGGCAGAGGTAAACCACTCCCTTCCTCCACCGTTCTCCCTTCATTCTCTTCTTTCCTCAACTCCAACCCTCCGACGGTGGGCCGGGGCCGCGCTTTTGCTCCCCCGAACTCCACCTCACCACCGCCCCCGCAGGAAGATTCCTGCCCTCTATCCGCTGAGCCACCAAAATCTAATTCCAAAAAGCAATTCACCTTTGTGAAAATGGAAGAATCACAAAATCATTACCTTGAAAAAGCACTTCCGGAGAACGTCCTGGATGTTCTATCGGGTGCGGGTCGGGGGAAGCCCATGAAAGCACCTGAAGCCCAATCGGAAGCGCCTAGAGTAGAAAATCGACACATCCGCCAGCGGTCCCAGGCGCCGCCGGTTGCTGATGCGGCAGAAAAGGTCTCCCCCAGAGAGCAAATGAGTAAGGAGGAGAAAGTACAAAAGGCAATGGGGATGTTATCGAGGAGAGACATGGAGGGTGGCAGAGGTGGTGCTTCTACTGTTAGAGGTGGTCGAGGCACTCCCGTGGATAGGGGAAGGGGAAGGGGAAGGGGAAGGGGAAGGGGAAGAGGTAGAGGAAGAGGCAGTGAAAGGGAAAGGGGTAGAGAAGCTGATCAATACCAGGAAGCTGAGGATGAACCAGTGGGGCAGTACTATGGAGATCCAGCTGATGAGGAGAAGGTGGCTCAGAGACTAGGACCAGAGAACATGAGAAAATTAGTAGAAGCCTCCGAGGAGATGTCGAGGCGGGTGTTGCCCGATCCTTACGATGATGCCCTCTTGGATGCACTTGACACTAACATGAGGGTAATGATTTTGGTATTCTTTTCAGTTTGCTGTATGAGATGACTGACTCCATTTGGTTGTTTTCTTTGGGGCAATTTTGCAGATTGAATGCGAACCAGAGTTCTTGATGGAAGAATTTGGCACGAATCCGGATATTGATGAGGAACCTCCTATTCCTCTCCGCGAGGCACTCGAGAAGATGAAGCCTTTCCTTGTTGCGTATGAAGGGATTGAGAGTCAAGAAGAGTGGGAGGTATAATTGAATATTCTATTTGCTCCTTCATTCATGGCTACTTAAGCTTTCACTATTTTATGAAGAACTGTCACCTGACTCGTATATATCATTTGATTCTTGAAAACGGATACTTCTCGGTTGTTTGAGATACATTTTTTTCCTGGTAGTTTGCTGAGCAATTTATATACTGCACCTGTTGTTACTTCTGTTTAGAAACTCTCTATGAACCTCTACATTATAAATGTGACTGTGTGTGGTGTAGGGATAATTTTAAGCTACTAATTTAGTACCTCCTATTTCATCAATTATTTCAAACGAAGTACTTTCTATTTGTAGTAGATCTGTTTAGGGCTTGACTTCAATTTGAGATGGCTTAATTGGAAATCAGTATTTACTGTGTTATATGTTCTTGTGAAAAGCGAGAAAAATTAATTATTAAGGTTTGAACCTCGCTTTTACAGTTTAATGCATAAAAGTGGTGAAAAGTTGATACTGAATTTTGTTTTAAACCCATTTTTCATATTATTTTCTGCAATGGATGAGTAGATTGCTTTTCATGCATATTTTCTCCCTCTTTGTGTTAGTAATATATGACCTATCATGATGTTTTATCTCTGCTTCTATCATTGTTCTGTTTAATTCCATGCTTCACTTAATTTTGAACATCAGAAGCATGTTATTTGGTACCTTTGTGAATGCTGTTATATTTTTATCTTTTAGTAAGGTGTTCCTGTGCTGTATTTCTTATTCTTAATGTGCACTTTCTCCTTACACTGTTATACATTTGAATATTGTATGCATTATAGGAAATAATTGAAGATACAATGAAGAGGGTTCCTCTTATCAAAGAGATTGTTGATTACTATAGTGGTCCTGATAGAGTGACTGCAAAGCAACAGCAAGGAGAGCTAGAAAGAGTTGCCAAAACTCTCCCAGCCAGTGCACCTGCCTCTGTAAAGCGCTTTACTGAGAATGCTGTTCTCTCATTGCAGGTTTAAATTTTCTCAGTGGTGCTTTGTTTTTGTGCAGCTTTCTTCGTATATTCTTTTTCTTAAAGTCTTATTTCTATGCATTCTACAAATGAGTCTTGACTCTCTTAGTCTCATAACTGGAAAATGCATTTAGTTTAAAATGTTGACTCTTCAAAACGCATAGGAATGTTTCTCCAGATTTGGAATTGGAATAAGATCCAGTAAATTTTTTATAATTATAGTAATAATTCTTCAATTATAATGAAATAGAGAAAAAAACATAAACTTCCAGAGCCAACAAATCTCTTCTGGTTTCTGTGTCATCTTTTAGCTGGGAGTAGCTGCAGTGAGAGGCTTTGTTGGACGGATAATCTTACGGGCCTGTGCTCTTTTTTTTTTCCTTTTATTTTATTTTATTCATTTTGGTAGTTTATTTTTGTTCTTGTACTATTCTTTTATTCAAATTAAGCAACTTTGTGGAAATCAGCTTTTATCGTTCAGAGCATGTTTGCAATTGTGTCAATATATCCGACTTATGCTGCCTCGCTAGTTTTGCGTGATCATTTCTTTTACATAGGTCAATTCATGGTTGTACTATTTATCTATATAAAATAAGCATCTTAGGCGAGTATGACTTGTTTCTTTAGATACCAAGTTTTCTACAGGTAGTATGGCTTATTAAAAATATGAAAAGTGGCTGAAATGAGAATGTTAATAAGGCAGTGTGGGACACACTATGCTTGAGAGAGAGTAATAAATGCATGAGAAAGATATTGGAGAAATACTGTAATAGAAAAATGCACTACAGATGTTTTGGGCATGTGCATGGGGTACCTTTAGATGCCCTGAAATTCGTCTAATGAGCGTTAGATAGCTTAGAATCATTAGCTCAAATCAGGAGAAGAGAACAAATCTTATTTTAGTCTATATTTTACACAAAATCCCTTCACTCATGCACACCTGATTAAACTTTTCACTATGTTGATGTGATCATAATTTATATTATGCAGAGCAACCCGGGGTGGGGATTTGACAAGAAATGGAAGTTCATGGATAAGCTCGTGTTGGAGGTATCTCAGCAATACAAGTAAACCGGCGGTATACCACTGTTTTTCTACATGTTCTCTACCAAAGATCAAAATGGTGATGTTTTTTTTGCTGACTTTTAGCTCTTAATAATACACAGCTTGAGATATTGATAGTTTTTTCAGTACTCGATTCATTTAATCGCCGAAGATGCATTTATGTGAAGTTATTTTTGAAATGAAGGTAAGGAAATGGTGGCCTAGCATCATATCATAATGGTGCAGGAAATTTGTGTCTGCCTGGACACTTGGAAAGCTTTGCTCTCATTGTGCCTATAAATGCATAAATCATTTAATTATTGTGTCTCTAATTCATCGATTATTCCATGAGGAAAATGAGCTTGAGAAGTGATTCAATGAATTTGGGAAATTGTTAACTTGTGTGTAAAAATTTACTCATTGATATTATGGTATCAATATTTTCATTACCTCCCTCCATAAATTTTTTTAAGTACCTGGGGGTAATAAATTAAAAATAAAATAAAAAATATCAGAGAACATCCTCCATTTCTGATGTTAGTTTTCAAATTGTCCAACTCATTTGAATTCGTATAGTCATTAATCAGTCTAATTTTTGTGGGGAGACTTGTGTGAGACAAGAATCATTGTGAGATAATTTTATGATTTCTTAATTAGTAGTTATCAATTTTATTAAAGATGTTATTCACTTTTCTTTTAAATATTAACTTTTCATTTATGTATAAATTGTTTATGAAATATTAGTTCACAATACTGTTTTCACTTTTCATTATTCTTATTTGGAAGTTGTTGCCAATTTTTGTGCGTACACATATGAATGGAGAAATTCCAATTTTGTGATTTCTTATAAGAGGTTTGACTTAAATCTCTCTCCAATATGTATATACTCTGCATAGAAATATTTCATGTGGGACATTAGTGAGGTCTTCACCTGTATGTCTCAATAGGAAGTACTCGCACATGGATCTATATAGTTGTTGAAACCATTTTATTTTCTTTAACATATATCACCTCTTTCATGTCATTAATAAAATAGTATTCTTGACATTACATGGTTGATCTTTTAAGTACCAAATCTTTTAAATTTGTTTATAAAGTTGTACATTGGCCATTTTTCCAGACCATCTAAGCTTAAAAAAAAAAAAAAAAAAAAAAAAAAAAAAAATATATATATATATATATATATATATATATATATATATATATATATATAATCTAATTAAACCACGAATCTGAACTACAAAATTAATAATAATAATAATAATAAAAAAACTAAGCTAAAACTAATTAAAAACCAACTTTTAAATTTGGTGCCAGTCACTAAACCTATAAAATCTTGTGAGAATTGCCTATAAAATTAACCAAAAACAGAAATTCATCTCCAAATGTGTATACTAGTGAATTTTACTTGTTGATTTAAAGAATAATGAATCCTAATTCTAGCAGCCATGGATGCTAGCATGAACCCTAATTTCAGTGTGAATATAAAGTGGTTTAGTTTTGACCAATTTGTAATCAAAATAGATGTAAGGACTATTTTTAGCCATTAACTCTTAAAAATATTAGACAAAGGCTAGCGCACCTAGCTCCTCACGTGAGAGACCTATTCCTTCTTTGGAGGAGGGGGAGTAAGGAGACTTGGTGTACACTAAATATAGACTATACTAACAACTAACATTTACCAATAAATTTTTTTTTTTAAAAAATATTAGACTTTAAAACATAAATAGTCTCGTATGTTTTTACTTTTCTAAAAATAATTCAGAAAACATAATTTCTCCGAAATAGTTTCATAATTTTTAAATTTAATCAAAATGGTCCTTGTTACTTGAAAAAAATCAAAATTGCTAATTCCATGGGACTAAACCATGGAACTGAATCAGAGTTTTTTCAAAGGTATGGGCCGAAATTTGTGAAAAATATTATTTTTGAACGAGTAAAATTGAAAGCTTTGTTACAAAAATAAGTGTGCTAATTATTTTAGGACCTAGAGTAAAAAATATGAGAGTTTATATTGTAAACTCAAAAAATTAAAATTCAGAAAAATTGAGGTAATACTAATCTGGCTCTTAATATTTATATTGTAAACAAAAATACATATTTCCAATTATAACCCTTAAAATATCAACATGTAAACCAGAAACAATCCGAAGATATGAAAACAACGTACAAATATATATTGGATATCTTGTTCTAATAATGAACAAAACAGACAGAATCCAGAGTTAATTATGAAAACAACAAAACAGACACAATCCAAAGTTAATTATGAAAACAACATACATTGCCTTGGACAAAGTAAATCCAAAATAAATATGTTTATGAGATTCTTAGGCTTCCAAATTGGAGCTGGAATCGAGAGAGAGGACAAGTTGGTTTTAGTTGCAACCACTTGAGTATGCAGAATCCATGGAAGATATGTGAGCATGGCATTTTTATTATCTTTCGGAGACTTGCGTCCTAGCTCGTATACGAACTTTAGTCCGTGTTTAGCCGTGATCAGCCTTACGTCTCCTAGGTTCTCCAGAATCCAATTATCCAGGTGCTGATTCTGAGCCTTCGGAGCGCAGAGTTCTTGATACTCCTCCGGTTCTGTATACAAATGCTCATGAACTCAATGCCATCGTTCTCCGTGCAGAGACGAGCGACTCCTGCTACTCTGGTGGACACGATTTCTTTCAGGCTTTGAGTTGTTTCTAACCAACTGATGTTTTCCAGGGGAAACGTGGTTTCCAGGCCCTGGATCATGTTGTGTATGACATCACATTGTTCGTCGGAAAGGAAAGTCTTGTTGTGGGGTTCTTGCGAACGACCCCCCAACTGAAATAGAAACTTCGATGATTAATTCATTGGAATGATTTGGGTTTGATTTGATTCTCTTTAGAGGGGCTGGGAATGCAAACATGCAGATATAGCTGTCTTCTTTCCCCATTATTATTTGAGCACTTGAAAGACTTCAAAACTTTTGGGTGATCGATGGAAATTTGACATTAATGTGGTATCATATTTATAGGTTTTCTTTGGGTAAATATCTTTCACTTCTTTAATTAGAATTCTAGTTCTTTTAGGAAATCAAAAAGAAGATAGATTGGATATACAAAATTGTCTTAATAATTACCTCTACAGTCTTAATAATTACTTCTAATTATCTATCTCTATAAAGATTGCGGTTACATTAGATAAACATCAGATTAGATTTTACGAAGATTATGATTTTATGTAATATAAGTGTTTGAAGCTCTATTTGCATGTAAGTAGAAAATCGAGGCAAGCGCTTTCATGGGTTTGCTTGTATACGTTAACTTAGCAATGCACACGTGTATGATGAAGATTGGTGGATCAACACGAAAATCAATGGACTTGGATATTGAAGAGCAGCTTGCTTTGTAAGTAAGTTATGATCATATATTTAGGCAATGATTATATATTTAGGCAAGATACGACATGAGATATTATCCATATATATCAAGATAATTAGCTAGGGTATATATGAGAGTCAAGTTTTATTCATGAGAATCAAGTTTTATTCTTCATTATTATAATTGTAAAATCATCATCATAAGATCCTATTCTCTCCTAAGAGTGGACGTAGGCAACATGCCGAATTACTATAACCTTTCGTGTTCTACGTTTTCTCTTCTTTTCTTGTATTGATTCATAACAATCTATCTATACATATCTAAAAGCAAACCTAAACTTCTACTTTTGTTTTTAATTTTTCTTCAATTTTACTCTATTTAGAAATAATTCAATTTTAATCTTGACCGTCCAAATAATGCTTTTTGATTTCAATCATAAAATTTAATTATACTAATAATGAATTTTATTTATTATTTAAAATTTGATTTTTTAATTTACAATATAAATTTAGTAAATGTGGGATATATTTTTGACATATTTGACTAGTTTTTAATCAATATATGCTTAATTTATATATACATATATAAAAACAAACTTAATTTCTATTTTATCTTCAAATTTTCTCCATCTTTTCAATTTTAGTAAATTTAGTTTTCATTCAATTTAATCTTGACCGTCTATTACTTTTGATCTCAATCATGGATCCTACTTATGCTAATAATAAATTATTTATTTATTTTTTAATTAACAATATAAACTTGAAAAATATTATTGACATATATTCTACTAATATATTGTAAATTAAAAAATCCATATACTAATTTTAATAATATCAAATCTTTCAAAGCTATCTTTGGTAATTTTTCACATTTTTTCCTATGTCATTGATTGCTTTCAATCACGATCGTTCATTATTTCAAATAATTCTATATAAGCCTTTTCATTACCTAATGAAATCCTTTCTTTTTTTTTAATCATCTTCTTTTTCTTTTCTATTTCACTTTCATACTATTTCTAATCTACTTTAATTTGTTTTATCTTGTATACTTTACTTTGATTTGATCTAATGTGCAAGTTCAATCATTCTCTTAGGTATCATTCTTTTTTTAATCTTTTGTTATCTTTTTTTTCTCTTCGATTTTTTTGTTTTATTTATAATTCTATAAACCCTATTTATATACTTTAATTTGTTTTATCTTTTATACTTTTATTTGATATTATTTTTATGTTCAATCATTCTCATATTTGATCTTATGTGCAGGTTCAATCATTCTCATTCGAAGTATCATTCTTCTTTTTTAGTTTTTGTTATCTTATTTTCGTTTCTCTACAATTTTTCTATTTTCTTTATAATTCTATAAACCTTATTTATATACTTTAATTTATTTTATCTTTTATATTTTTATTTGATCTTATTTTCAGGTTCAATCATTCCATTTGATGTATCATTCTTCTTTTTTTTTATTTTTCGTTTATCTTATGATTTATGTTTTTTCTTCGTTTTTTGTATTTTTTTATATTCTATAAACCCTGTTTTATAATTTTTTTTAATTTTATTGATTTTTTTATTTGACCTTATTTGCAACTTTAATCATTAAAAAAAGTCATCAATGTTTGGAGTGATGAATTTGGACAATCCATAATTAATTTCAGAATGTTTTCTTTATAATTTTGTAAACTCTATTTTTATACTTTAATTTATTTTATCTTTTATATTTTTATTTGATCTTATTTTCAGATTCAATCATTCTCCTTTGAGATATCATTCATTCTTTTTTTTTGTTTATTTTATGATTTATGGTTTTTCTTCGTTTTTATTATTTTCTTTATATTTTATAAAATCTATTTTTATAATTTTTTTACATTATTATTCTTATTTTTATTTGATCTTATTTGTAGCTTCAATCATAGAAAAAAAAAGTCACCAGGGGTGATGAATTTGGATAATCTAGAATTAATTTCAAAAATTTTAGAATTGGAGATTTAAAGCAATTATATTTACATTAGTATTGTCTCTATAAATATATTCTTTTAATCCCTCCACCGAACAAATCCAGCAGAATTAAGATTAAATCATATATATATATATATATTATGGTTAAAATAAAAAAATTAAATATAAAAGTATATAATTGTAATATATTTTAATTCTTTAATTCCGTGGAACGAACGGTTGGGTAATATCTAGTCTATCTTAAAACGATATTAATTAATAAAAGGACGTTTTCTTATCTTTTCTTGTATTGATTCATAACAATCTATCTTAAAACGATATTAATTAATAAAAGGAATTGAGCGTCTTTCTAAATATTTGATATAATTAGATAAACATCAGATCATATTTTATGAAGATTATGATTTTATGTAATATAAGTGTTTGAAGCCCTATTTTTAAGTAAGCAGAAAATCTATTTTAAAACGATCGATTTTAAAACGATATTAATTAATAGGGAGACTTATTTTCAGGTACAATACATATCCTAGTAATATTACTAGGAGATACAAGCCTAAATTTTAATTACTATGAGATAGAACAATGAAATACCCATATTACCCCCTTAATTATTAACGTGCCTTCACAATGATGAAATTTATTTCTCTTTAAATTTATTATTAATTCCTTAATTAGTGGGATTTGCACAATATCCAATCTACATTTAATAAAAGCACATGATCATGCAAGATAGACGGTGGCGCTAATCTCCGTTCACGATTTCAAAATATTTAGCAGATTTTTTATGAATCTGTAGATATGACGCTAATCTCCGTTCACGATTTCAAAATATTTTGCAGATTTTTCTATGAATCTGCAGATATATGTGGGTATGTTTCGTGCATTTAATCGTCGTGATATAGTCTACATAATCAATTAAATATTTTGCACAATTTGATATATTTTTTAACAACATATATATAAATCAGCACAACACAAAATATGTACATAGAGAATCTATTTCTTATAAATCTGTTTAATAAGATTGCCTCACAATATAGTTATATTACTGCACAATGCATTAAAGCATGGTGATATATTTTGTATATATTGATGTGAATAATTCTGCACAATTAGTGAATATTTTTGCACAACAAATTAATACTTTTGCACAACGAGTGAATAATTCTGTACAACATAATATTTTACATATTTTTTCAGGAACAGACATAGAATATAGCCTAACGAAGTTGAAAAATAGAGAAAATTTAGATCTCAATTACTGATCGGTGTTATTTTCACCTAAATTTTAGTATCTTTTTATTATGTATTTTGTGTGTTTTTATTCATTTTGTATATCATTTGGAGGTGTTATATGAAGATATGGATATGTGTGCTTTGAAATGATAAATGTGTGATTTTCATGATTAAGTGCTTTAAATTGTGCTACATTTGTGAATATTTAGAGAATTGATAAATTGGTGTAATTTGTGTGATTATCAGATAAAAATAGATTCTAGACACGTTAAAGAAGCTGTGGAAAAAAAGAGATCGATTTGGAGTTGAAACGAGGGAGAATGAGGTAATGCAAAATGCTGAAAAACGCACGTCCAATTGTGTAATTTTTCTGTACTCTTTTGGAGCTCAAAACTAGAAGTGTGATATATGATTGTAAAGCCACAGAAAAGAAGATCGTTTTGGTATAAGAAACACTTCAATCAGAGCCCAAACGAGAAAGTTATGATTAAAATGGTGATGTCGCGCAAGCTGTTCCTACTCAGCACAGTTGTGCTACTTTGCATGACTTATTATACCTTCAAATATTGGAAGTTTTGTCAGATCTTTATATATATAGAAAGCCAAGGAAAAGAGGATCGCGTGAGCGCAAGAATTACTCAAATTGGAGATCGGATGTGAAAGTTATGCGCGAAATGGTGAGACTGCGTTGCACGCGCTGCACTACATGGCCCGTGTACTGAGCACGGCCATGTAAGGGTTGGGCGTGCTCGGACACCAGAAAATGCTACACCCGTGCTGAGTAGATTGCGGTTACATTAGATAAACATCAGATTGTGGTTACATTAGATAAACATCAGATTAGATTTTACGAAGATTATGATTTTATGTAATATAAGTGTTTGATGCTCTATTTGCATGTAAGTAGAAAATCGAGGCAAGCGCTTTCATGGGTTTGCTTGTATACGTTAACTTCGCAATGCACACGTGTATGATGAAGATTGGTGGATCAACACGAAAATCAATGGACTTATATTGAAGAGCAGCTTGCTTTGTAAGTAAGTTATGATCAAATATTTAGGCAATGATTATATATTTTGGCAAGATACGACATGAGATATTATCCATATATATCAAGATAATTAGCTAGGGTATTTATGAGAGTCAAGTTTTATTCATGAGAATCAAGTTTTATTCTTCATTATTATAATTGTAAAATCATCATCATAAGATCCTATTCTCTCCTAAGAGTGGACGTAGGCAACATGCCGAATCACTATAACATTTCGTGTTCTACGTTTTCTCTTATTTTCTTGTATTGATTCATAACAATCTATCTATACATATCTAAAAGCAAACCTAAACATCTACTTTTGTTTTTAATTTTTCTTCAATTTTACTCTATTTAGAAATAATTCAATTTTAATCTTGACCGTCCAAATAATGCCTTTTGATTTCAATCATAAAATTTAATTATACTAATAATGGATTTTATTTATTATTTAAAATTTAATTTTTTAATTTACAATATAAATTTAGTAAATATGGGATATATTTTTGGCATATTTGATTAATTTTTAATCAATATATGCTTAATTTATATATACATATATAAAAACAAACTTAATTTCTATTTTATCTTCAAATTTTCTCCATCTTTTCAATTTTAGTAAATTTAGTTTTCATTCAATTTTAATCTTGACCGTCTATTACTTTTGATCTCAATCATGGATCCTACTTATGCTAATAATAAATTATTTATTTATTTTTAAATTAACAATATAAACTTGAAAAATATTATTGGCATATATTCTACTAATATATTGTAAATTAAAAAATCCATATACTAATTTTAATAATATCAAATCTTTCAACGCTATCTTTGGTAATTTTTCACCTTTTTTCCTACGTCATTGATTGCTTTCAATCACGATCGTTCATTATTTCAAATAATTCTATATAAGCCTTTTCATTACCTAATCAAATCCTTACTTTTTTTTAATCATCTTCCTTTTCTTTTCTATTTCACTTTCATATTATTTCTAATCTACTTTAATTTGTTTTATCTTTTATACTTTACTTTGATTTGATCTAATGTGCAGGTTCAATCATTCTCTGAGGTATCATTCTTTTTTTTAATCTTTTGTTATCTTTTTTTTTTTCTCTTCGATTTTTTTGTTTTATTTATAATTCTATAAACCCTATTTATATACTTTAATTTGTTTAATCTTTTATACTTTTATTTGATCTTATTTTTATGTTCAATCATTCTCATATTTGATCTTATGTGCAGGTTCAATCATTCTCATTCGAAGTATCATTCTTCTTTTTTAGTTTTTGTTATCTTATTTTCGTTTCTCTACAATTTTTCTATTTTCTTTATAATTCTATAAACCTTATTTATATACTTTAATTTATTTTATCTTTTATACTTTATTTGATCTTATTTTCAGGTTCAATCATTCAATTTGAGGTATAATTCTTTTTTTTTTATTTTTCGTTTATCTTATGATTTATGTTTTTTTCTTCGTTTTTTGTATTTTTTTATATTCTATAAACCCTATTTTATAATTGTTTTAATTTTATTGATTTTTTTATTTGATCTTATTTGCAACTTTAATCATTAAAAAAAGTCATCAATGTTTGGAGTGATGAATTTGGACAATCTATAATTAATTTCAGAATGTTTTCTTTATAATTTTGTAAACTCTATTTTTATACTTTAATTTATTTTATCTTTTATATTTTTATTTGATCTTATTTTCAGATTCAATCATTCTCCTTTGAGATATCATTCATTCTTTTTTTTTCGTTTATTTTATGATTTATGCTTTTTCTTCATTTTTATTGTTTTCTTTATATTTTATAAAATATGTTTTTATAATTTTTTTCACATTATTATTCTTATTTTTATTTGATCTTATTTGTAGCTTCAATCATAGAAAAAAAAGTCACCAGGGGTGATGAATTTGGATAATTTAGAATTAATTTCAGAAATTTTAGAATTGTAAATTTAAAGCAATTATATTTACATTAGTATTGTCTCTATAAATATATTCTTTTAATCCCTCCGCCGAACAAATCCAGCAGAATTAAGATTAAATCATATATATATATATATATATATATATATATATATATATATATATATATATATATATATATATATATATATATATATATATATATATATATATATATATATATATATATATATATATTATGGTTAAAATAAAAAAATTAAATATAAAAGTATATAATTGTAATATATTTTAATTCTTTAATTCCGTGGAACGAACGGTTGGGTAATATCTAGTCTATCTTAAAAAATTATTAATTAATAAAAGGACGTTTTCTCTTCTTTTCTTGTATTGATTCATAACAATCTATCTTAAAACGATATTAATTAATAAAAGGAATTGAGCGTCTTTCTAAATATTTGATATAATTAGATAAACATCATATCATATTTTATGAAGATTATGATTTTATGTAATATAAGTGTTTGCAGCCCTATTTTTAAGTAAGCAGAAAATCTATTTTAAAAAGATCGATTTTAAAACGATCTTAATTAATAGGGAGACTTATTTTCAGGTACAATACATATCCTAGTAATATTACTAGGAGATACAAACCTAAATTTTAATTACTATGAGATAGAACAATGAAATACCCATATTACCCCCTTAATTATTAACGTGCCTTACAATGATGAAATTTATTTCTCTTTCAATTTATTATTAATTCTGGGATTTGCACAATATGCAATCTACATTTAATAAAAGCACATGATCATGCAAGATAGACGGTGGCGCTAATCTCCGTTCACGATTTCAAAATATTTTGCAGATTTTTTTATGAATCTGCAGATATGGCGCTTTTTCTATGAATCTGCAGATATGACGCTAATCTCTGTTCACAATTTCAAAATATTTTGCAGATTTTTCTATGAATCTGCAGATATATGTGGGTATATTTCGTGCATTTAATCGTCGTGATATAGTCTACATAATCAATTAAATATTTTGCACAATTTGATATATTTTTTAACAATCTATATATAAATCTGCACAATACAAAATATGTACATAGAGAATCTATTTCTTATAAATCTGTTTAATAAGATTGCCTCACAATATAGTTATATTACTGCACAATGCATTAAAGCATGGTGATATATTTTGTATATATTTTAATGGAGATGTGAATAATTCTGCACAATTAGTGAATATTTTTGCACAACAAATTAATACTTTTGCACAACGAGTGAATAATTTTGTACAACATAATATTTTACATATTTTTTCAGGAACAGACATAGAATATAGCCTAACGAAGTTGAAAAGTAGAGAAAATTTAGATCTCAATACTGATCGGTGTCATTTTCACCTAAATTTTAGTGTCTTTTTATTATGTATTTTGTGTGTTTTTATTCATTTTATATATCATTTGGTGGTGTTATATGAAGATATGGAGATGTGTGCTTTGAAATGATAAATGTGTAATTTTCATGATTAAGTGCCTTAAATTATGCTACATTTGTGAATATTTAGAGAATTGATAAATTGGTATAATTTGTGTGATTATCAGGTAAAAATAGATTTTAGACACGATAAAGAAGTTGTGGAAAAAAACAGAGCTCGATTTGGAGTTGAAACGAGGGAGAATGAGTCAATGCAAAATGCTGAAAAATGCACGTCCAATTTGTGTAATTTTTCTGTACTCTTTTGGAGCTCAAAACTAGAAGTGTGATACATGATTGGAAAGCCACAGAAAAGAGGATCGTTTTAGTATAAGAAACACTTCAATCAGAGCCCAAACGAGATAGTTATGATTAAAATGGTGACGTCGCGCAAGTTGTTCCTACTCAGCACGATTGTGCTATTTTTCATGACTTGTTATACCTTCAAATGTTGGTAGTTTTGTCAGATCTTTATATAAATAGAAAGCTAAGGAAAAGAGGATCGCGTGAGCGCAAAAATTACTCAAATTGGAGATCGGATGTGAAAGTTATGCGTAAAACGGTGAGACTGCATTGCACGCGCTGCACTACATGACCCGTGTACCGAGCACGGCCCTGTAAGGGTTGGGCGTGCTCGGACACCAGAAAATGCTACACGGCCACCCCCATGGTCGTGTGCTGCTACAGGCCCGTATAGGTGCAAAAGGCAGTTTTATGATCTCTAAACGTTCTAGAAGCTTCTATGGGTGTATAAATACATATTTTGACCACAAAATCCGGGAAAAATCATTTGGAATCAGTTTCCACACACACTAAACACCTAAATCACACACATTTATCTCCATCCATTCCATCCTTCGCTTCACCTATCCAATCCACTTGATTTTCTCAAATTCATCCATTAATCCATCCATCCACTAATCTAAGAAGAAGAATTCATCATTGGTTGAAGATTATAGCATGATCAAGGAAGAGGAAGTTCACCATCAAAGGAGAGCTAACTTACCTTTATTTTGTTAATTTTCTTCATTATTTGGCTCAAATGGAGCATTTTTGGATTGTAATGCTATGTAGTGGCTAGTCCTCGTGTTAGGCTAGCAATATGATTGATTAGATATTATGTAGATTTTGCACACCACATGTTTGATAAAATGATTGTTATGAATATTTTGTTATGAATATTTTCTATCATGAATGCTTATTCTCATTTTGTATATGATTTGTGTGGTTAAATTCTCTATTCATAGTGTTAGGATGATCATTCCAATATTATGCTTAGTGGTTTAATTGAATCGTTGATTGCATGAGATGACTTAGTTAGTATGAGGAGAGGTAAGCCATACCCATCAAGTGCTTAGAACCTCATGATAAAACATTAGTGATGAACTAGTAAGAGGAACCCAACTTATGATCATAGTAACTTCATGGGAATTGAGAGTAAAAACAATCTTAGGAGATTTAAACTTATAAAAGAGTTGTGAACCTAATTGCCTTGTCTACAGGGATTAGGGGTACATACGCGATTGCCTTTAATATCATAACAAGAAAACCATCAATGCATGTGTATGTGTGAGTCTATATATAACTTATCCATAAATGTTGCTTGCCTTACATACTTCTTAGATTGTTCACCTTCATCCATTTTCCATCATATTTGTATATGTTCTATCTTTAATTGCTTTCCTAGTTGTTAGTTTGTAGTATAATCAACCCTCTTTCTTTGATTAGTCCTACTAGAGTGAAACACTTCTCAAACACGGCTACCCACTTTCGCCCTTGGGTTCAATATCTTATAAATTTTGCACTTGGTCTCTTACGTGCTACACACGATAGAGTACACTTTTTCTAAATCAAATATAAACAAAATTGAAACCAAGTTCAATTACGTTGCGGTGGAGCAACACTAATTATGCGCTATGTGATGGCGAGAAGATTAAACGTATAGTACTCCATATGTGTGATATACATACAGTGCTCCATATAGGTATGGTGGTGCAGTGAAACACCAAATGGACCCCCGCATCAATTGACTCTATCTGAAGGCTTTCGTTATGACGCCTCATTCTCCCCACGTTCAATGGCTCTTCTTGCAGAGCTCTACCGAGCGATTCTCTCATTCTTCCGACGACAGCCTCGCCAAAATCTATTTTGTAGTAGAGAAGAATGTGGAATGTTGCTGAAGAAGGGCTGTCGAGCTGAAATCTTGGGGGAAGTAACCGTTCATCGGTTACAGCCACTTCTCGGAGCAGTCGTGGAGGGGCTTCTACCTTAGCAGCGGAGGGGGCTCCGACCTCACCGGAATACCGCGTTTCGGAGTGGAGCATCCTCTTTTGCCATATTTGAAATTTGAATACAAGGGCAAACAGAATTGTGTGTAGTGTGTGTAATTCAAAAAGCGAAACTAGACAACTTTCGATTTGAAACAAAATAATAAGAATTGAATTTGGTCAGTGATGCACATATCTATTGAAGATGTCTAATAGGAATAGAACTAACCCTCATAACCTCAGCCCAATCCTGCCTACTTCATTGATGTGAATGAAAGAGAGAGAGGGGATTGTATATAGTGCCTATTAATTGGGCGTGAAAATAGGATGGATGGTGGGATAGGACATAATTACATTTTTAATATTTAAATATTTAATTAATATTATGGTTAATATTATTCTAACTTTTTATATCTAATAATAATAAATTTGAGAATATGTATCTCATAGAAATAACAGTATAACACTTATGATTATGACTGTGTATTAGAGAGTAATTAATCCTAATTAATAAAAAAGTTTTGAGCATTTTTCTAAATATTTGAATATATCGAGTCATCTTCTAAATATTTTAAAAAAATACTATCAAGACAACTTTTTTTTTTTTTTACTTTTAACTCTTTTTTACTCGAAATTTGATATTTTAAAAAAAACATTTGTCTCTATACCATTTTTACTCAATACTTACTTAAGTACTCTAAAAGAGTCCCCGTATTTTTTTTACTCAATACTTACTTGATACTCTAAAATACATTGTCCCGATACTTAATGATATTCTCAAAAGATGTTGTCTCGAAACTTTTAGTAACTCTATAATAATTATTAGTATCATGTTAAAACCGAGTCAATTTTTTTTTCATCATTTTGGGTATTTTCAGAAAGGACTATTTTAAAAGTGAGATGGTTGGTACTGCACAATTTCTTCCTTAATTAGTAAAAGGCGGCTATTTGCACCCCCGGAATTAATAAACGTACCCAAAAAATATTTAATAAGACATAATTACCCTTATAAAATTTATATCTGTTCAGTTTCAACAACCGAACAAATATTTATCTTTATCTGTTCAGTTATTGCAAGCGAACAGAACAAAAAATTCATATATCTTATGTGTTCGGTTGCAGCAATCGAACAGAACAAGATTTTGTGATTTATTTTTTTAATTCATATCTACATTATCGAATAAATAAGATATAAAATAACTTTCATCGACATCAATCTTTAAGAAAGTTGGTGATTCATGGAAGTAAGTAAGTTTCTGCTCTATCAATAGCAATGGTAGTGGTTATGATTTAGACACTTCCTTTCATAGAGTAGAAACTTACTTTCTTCCACGAATCACCATATTTCTTTAAAGATTGATATCCATCAAAATTATGTGTTATCTTATCTATTCGATAATGTAAATATGAATTAAAAAAATAAATCATGTTCTGTTCGATTGTTGTAACCGAACAATATTTGAATTTTTTGTTATCCATCAAAATTATGTGTTATCTTATCTATTCGATAATGTAGATATGAATTAAAAAAATAAATCATGTTCTGTTCTTTAAATAAATCATGTTCTGTTCGGTTGTTGCAACCGAACAATATATGAATTCTTTGTTCTGTTCGGTTGTTGCAACCAAATAGATAAAGATAGATGATTGTTCGGTTGTTGCAACCGAACAGATAAGATATATGAATTCTTTATTCTGTTCGGTTGTTGAAACTGAACAGATATAAATTGTATAAGGGTAATTATATCTTATTCAGGGCGGTCCTATAATTTAAGGGGCCCTGTGCAAATTTTTTTAGGCCTTTTATTTTTCTAAAAAATATAAAATAAATAAAATTAAAATATAAATATAATTATACTTATTAAGTATATAAAATTTAAGTGTATTATAAAAAAAAGTCACATTAAATATGATTAATTAACTTATAAATTTTTTTTTAATATAAATTTACATTTTTTGTTTAACAAATTTAATAGAAAAATATTTTAGAAAAATAAAAGAAGAATGAAAAAAAAAAAGATTGCGTAAAAAATTAAAAGAAATGAGTAACTTTTTTTAATTAATTTATATCAAATAAAAAGAAATTAAATATTTATGTTAAAATTTACTCCCTCCGTCCCATAATACTTTTCATGTTTACTTTCTATGTTGTTTAAGAATATGTGCACTTTTTGACCAATTTTATTGACTTTGTAGGGTATTGTGGTATTTTTAGATAGTAGAAAAATATATAGTAATGATATGTGAGTGAAAAATGAGTGACAAATTTGAAATTAAATGAATTTTTGAGATTGTTAGATAAAGTGATATTTATTTTTTGGAGTGTGAAAGGTCTTATGGATCGAACAAATGAGGAAAATGTGAAAGATTTTATGGGACGGAGGGAGTACAATTTTTGTTCAATAACTATAATAGATGAATTTTTTTTTTGAAAAAGAAAAATGAAGACCAAAATGTCACAGGACGTCCCGTGCCTCCCGACAAAATTCAAATTTAAGTGAGTGCAGAAAAAACAATAAAATAATGTTAATTAAACATTAAATATCTATACTTATATTTTTAATTAAAAAAAAAAAAATATATATATAATAAAAAAATTGGGGGCCCTCATCGAGGAGGGCCCTATGCGGCGGCACCTCTGGCACCACCTCAGGGCCGCTCCTGTCTTATTAAATATTTTTGGGGGTACATTTAGTATTTTTGGGGCGAATAGCGGCCCCCAATTAGTAATCTCCGTCCCAACAAGTTTTTAACTCTTTCAAATTAGTACTTCCCAACAAGTTTTTTACTCTTTCCACATTAGTTGTAACTCCTCACTACCTAAAAATAGTAAAAGTTAAAACAAATAATCTCTTAATACATAATATTTTAAAAAAATATCACTTTCACCTAACTCACCTAACTTATTTTATTATTTATTTAATAACTAAAAAATTAAGACAATAAAATTTACTAAAAAAACAATTGTGCCAATAGTCAAAAGTACACAATTCCATAATGCAAAAATATTTACAACACTTCAAAGATATTCTTTCTTTCTGACCAAAATCCTCCATAAAAAGACTATTATACCTCTCCCCCACAATATTAAAATAATTTTTATTACAAACACCAACTTCCTTGTCGCCGGCCACCACCGTTGACCGCTGCCACCATCCTCGGTCACCGCCCGTCGGCAACCTACACCAGAATCGATGTCGGTACGGAGCTGTGTGGGTGACCTACATCGAAATCGATGTAGGTGGATCCATGTGAATGACCTACACCGAAACCTACACATGGGACATATTGGGTATTAAGTTTGAATAGTAGGGGTAAAAATATTTTAAAAAAAAGGTAAAAAAAAATAGGTTGGTAAAATTTTTGGACAATGAAATTTGGGTATTATTTCAATTCTTGTTATTTTGGATTATAAATTGTCATCTTGGTGCAGCCATTATATTATTCAAACGTCAAAGTCTCTTCTCTCTTTTCAAGTCTTCAACCAATTATACATATTGTCACTTTCAAGACCAAAAACTTAAATTAATCTCAACCTCTAAAATCAACAGAATCAAGATTCAGAAAATTCTTCAACAATGTTGTGTTATGGATGTTTTGAGAATAGTGTGTTGCATTATTTGGAGAATAGATAAGAATGAAAATAAATATATTATCATGACTGTCATTGGAAAAAGTCAATTTCCAAACCTATTTATATTATAAATTGATATTCAACGTAAAGAAAAGTTTAATTTTATATTCATGATACTGAATATAAAAGAAAAATATATTGTGGTGTTGTAGACCTTGCATGTAATTGGAAGATCGTGTAGGATGACTGGTCAGCTAATGATTGTTCATATTATCCTATGCCCTGGCTTGTGTGCATGATAAATAAAGCAAAATGTTACATTGCCGGGAATTGGATATTGAATATTCAGGAATTGGATGTGGTTGCATAGAGTTGAAAGAATAATAATAAGGGAAATTTTTTAAAATAGACACTATGCATTAAATTACATTTTATTGTAAGGAGAAATGACAAAAATCATGGGCCATCATTATGTTTTTGTTGATTGGATTAAATGGTGGTGGGTTTAATTTTTCTATTCGATCTAAATTTCTTCTATTCTGCCCAAAATTCCTTCTATTCAGCCTATACGGCTTGTCCTATTCGGTCTATATTTTATTTCCAGAAAAAATTAGAAAAATTTTTCATACAGATAAAATTTTTCTTCTATTCGGCCCAAATGATTTGTTCTATTCGACCTATATTTTTTTTTTCAGAAAAAATTAAAAAATAAATCATACGGATAAAATTTTTCTTTTATTCGGTCTACATGTCTTCTATTCAGCCCAAATGATTTGTTCTATTTGACCTATATTTTTTTTCCAGAAAAAATTAAAAAAAACTTCATACGGATAAAATTTTTCTTCTATTCGGTCCACATGTCTTCTATTCAGCCCAAATGATTTGTTATATTCAGCCTATATTTTTTTTCCAGAAAAAATTAAAAAAAACTTCATACGGATAAAATTTTTCTTCTATTCGGCCTACATGTCTTGTATTAAGCCCAAATGGTTTGTTCTATTCGGCCTATATTTTTTTTCAGAAAAAATTAGAAAAAAATTTCATCGATAAAATTTTTCTTCTATTCGGCCTACATGTCTTCTAATAAGCCCAAATGGTTTGTTCTATTCGGCCTATATTTTTTTCCAGAAAAAATTAGAAAATTTTTTATACGGATAAAATTTTTCTTCTATTCGGCCTACATATCTTCTATTCGGCCCAAATAGTTTGTTCTATTCGGCCTATATTTTTTTCTAGAAAAAATTTTCATACGGATAAAATTTTTCTTCTATTCGGTATGTCTTATATTCGGTACAAATGGTTATTCTATTCGACCTATATGTTTTTTTTTCAGAAAAAAATAGTAGAATGCATCTTTCCACATTTTAATAAATAAATACATTCATGAGGCATTTAAAAGGAACAAATTAATGCATTCAGTAGACTGTAAAATAAATTATTGTACTTTGGTACTTTTTAGTAAAAAAGAGAGACATTAGATTCCTCAATATGTGATTTGTGGGTCAATTTCAAATGACATTTTGAAAACTTTCAATAAAAGTGGCTAAAATAAATTATTTTTAAGATAGGTGGCTAAAAAAAATATTTTTAAGTGAAAGTGCCTAATATGTGTCATTTCCACATAATTAAAAAGAAGACTGCGAAAGCTAGTGAAAGGGCTAAATTACCCATCATTTTAGGTGACGTTTGTTTTGGGTTGTAGGATAAATTTAGGATTGTGTGAATTTAATAAATTCAAAAAATAGTTTTAATATATATTCTTATATGTTTGTTTTGAGAATTTAACTAGGATAGATTTTAATTTTATATCAAATTAATGTATACAAGTAATAGTGATGAATATGTACAAGTAATAGTGATGTGTGTAAGAAAGTAGGATAATTGTCTGTAAGACATAAGTAAGATTTATGTAATGTGGTCTTAGTAAGAAATTAATTACATAATCCTAAATTTGAATTTAAACATTGAAAACGAACTAGGGTCTAAAATATTTAATAATGTGATTGTCTTTTCAATCTATAAATAATACGGGTTAATAATACATCCTAATTTATAAGATACTAATTCTATTTCAAAATACATAAACCAAGGGAGACCATTAGTGAACCAAACTATTATACAATCATATAATTTATCAGGGGGATTGTATAAGATTTTATTTAAAGTAATGTGATTGGGAATTCATGTAATCTTGAGTTTGATTTTATACTTATTTGAGTGTGTTAATTGTTATAATTTGCACGTGCACTCACATTCAAAACTTATACAAAACTTATACACTACATTAATGAATAATATTCTATACACTCTTTTAGTGAATTTTTAGCAAATTTTTCATTAATTTTTAATGAAAATCTGAATATAAAAAAATACATTTATTTAAGAAATATGGAGTACACATTATTGAATAATATAACAAAGAATTGTGTAAGACCTCTCACGAACTGTCATACGGAAGCCATTCCGTAAGATGGATAAGCTATGATAATATTTATATATAAAAAAAAGATACTTAATTGATGATAAATGAGTGAGACGAATAAGTTGTGATAATATTTTAATAAAAAAAGATATTCAATTGATCATAAATGGTAATATTGTAGTGAACTATTTCATTAATAATTTATAATATAAATAAAAAGTAATAATTTTTTTTAAAAAAAATATAATATTCTGTCCGGCCACTAGAAAAAATGTATCAATTTTATCATTTTGAACGGTCGTTTCAAAAGTACTAATTTTCGGCCCTTTTTAATAAAAAGGTACCCACACATGACCACCACATCCCTCTAATATAACTACCTATTATACATATTATAATAATAATAATAATAATATTACTCCTTAATTCACGTTGCAAAATGAAATGGATATATTTCAAGTATTAAGAGGGATTAACATTTTTAATAAAAAAATATGAGTAATTAATACTCCATCCATCCGTCCATCCTCAATCAATCAATTTTATCATTTTGGGTCGTCCATTCTTAATCTATGAATTTTTTTAGATATATAGACCCACACATATCACTAATATAATTAAAATATGAACCCACATACCTCACTAATACAACTACCCACTGCAAATAAAATAATAATCCTCTCTAATTCACGTGCAAAAAACAAATAGATACATTAACAATGGACGGAGGGAGTAAAATATAAAATTGTCTTAACAATATCATCCAAGACTTTCAATAAAAATTACTCCCTCCGTCCATTTTTAATATATTCATTTTATTACTTTGAGTCGTCCACCTTTAATCTATTTATTTCTCTTTTTAGATATATGAGACTTGCACTCTCCACTAATACAAATAAAATATGAGACCAGACCCTTCATTAATACAACTACCACTTCACAAAAAATAATAATATTCTTTACAACACGTGCAAAAAAAATAAATAGATACATGAAAATGCACGGAGGAAGTAATACATATGAGTACATAAATTATCAACTTGTTAGTTTGTCATTGAATATTTAATTTAAAATTTTGGGTTAATTGCATTAAAATATATGAATTTTTCTTTTTTTTTAATTTAATCACAAACTTTTTTTTAATCAGAAAGTACATAACATTTTATTTATTTTTCAATTTAATTACGAACTTTTATTTTATTGATTAAATACATGAGTTTTTTTTTGTATTTTCTCAATTTAATCACAAATTTTTTCTATTTTCAATTAAATACATGGGATTATTATATTAATAAATAAATAAAATATGACTAATTTGACTAATACGAATAAGTACACATTAAATATCTAAAATATAATAAATAAATTACAAAAATTATGAAACAACTCATTTATAAATATGATTTATTCACGCAATTTTTATTATTAATATAAATATAATTATATAAGTTAATAAATATTATATTTAATATATGAATGTTTTACGTACATATTAGTCACATAATTTTAAAAAATATATAATAATTCTTCTGAAAATATTATTTAACTACGAATTGTTCTAAAAATATTAGAATATGTAATATAATTATATACTGTAAATTAATAAATATATGTAAATTTATTAATATTATTTACTCATCAATTTTTGTATGATAATTATATACATATCAAATACAATATTAAAAAATTATAATAAAATAATTTATTTATAAATAGTATTTAATCCCAAATTATTTTATAATAAATATATACTCCATCTGTTCCATTTCAGATGACACACTTTCTATTTTGGGTTATCCCACAAAAGTTTGAATATTCCTAAAAAATACTCACTCCGTTCGGTTTGTGGTATGAATTCTGAGAATGGCCTTTCACCTGCTCATATATTGGGCCCGACAGCCCAATAATCCATTGAGAGCCCACGAGCCTCCCTGCCAGAAGCAAAGAGGCTCCGCCTGACTAAGACAAATAGGCCACTTGATCCAATTACCTTAGATACGCATAATCTGCTCCAAGATACACGCGTAGATGATATCTTAGATCACATCCTAAAAGTAGTCACATGAGGCTAAATGCATTTAATGCCCGCACTATACATGATAATCTACCAACTTACCCAGATACGGGTGACGTCAGATTATCCAGTATAAATATGGGAAACCCCCATAGCAATACGATCATCCCTTCACCCCCTGGAAAAAGGCACAAGCACGCCTAGTGGGCAAATCTCTCTCTTTATGTTAGCTTTGCGCAAATTAATGCCTCTTCTTCCCATAACAGCCACATTAATCCACCATTAAGAGGAGATTAAAATCTGACGAGCGACATTTGGCGCTAGAGGAAGGGCCCCAGATGGCCTTCGATCTCCATAATGACTGTCTTCTTCAGTTCGCCCCGACTAAATTATACATAGAAATGGTGGATGAGCAAGATGAAGTCACTCCTAGTAGGGCCGATGCGACTACCAGCCGGCGCCGCCAGGAGGACCCTAATCTCTCCCGGACCGTGGAAAAGGAAGTTCCGCCGCATAACACGAACCCGGAAGAAGACGATCCACAGACCGACTTCTGACAAAAGTATTTCGTCCTTCTTAAATAGATGAAAGGAAAGCGAGCGATGACTACCAGTCGGAGGCTCAGCTTTAGCCTCGAAGAAAATTCAGCAGAACAGACGAACGAGCAGCGATATGAATGAACTCTACCTCGGAAGTCGGTACATGAACGAATGACCCAAAAGGATGCATCCAAGGAACTAAGAAAGGCCCAAAAGGTGGTAGACGAGGGATGCGAACGGAGAAGGATGGCGTCCCGGGCCAACTCGATCGCCAGTCGTTCCCCCGCACAGCAAAAGATCGACTGGGATCAGATCCAGCGAAGACTCGACGTGAGCAAATGGGGAAAAGCGCAGGAGACGACCCTGTCGCCCGACTCAAGCGACAACATGATGAGAAAATCAACGCGCTGAGGTGACGACTCGACCAAATGGAAAGAAGAAACAACGCCGGACTCCATAGTATCCCTGACCCGGAATCAGGGAAGTCCTCATTCACTCACAGAGTGATCATGACAGCCACCATGAAAAAAATACGGATTCCTCAAATCCCTCAATACGCCGGCGAATCCAGCCCAATCTCGCACCTTAATAAGTATGTTGGGTGGATGCTGGCGCAAGGGTGCTCAAAAGAGGATCGGTGTAAGATGTTTCCCTTGACATTGGGTGACAAGGCGCATGCGTGGTTCGAGTCACTCCCCGCTAACTCCATCGACTCTTGGGCACAACTCGCCACTGCCTTTTTGTCCCATTTTGCCTATCTGGGACAAGGAAAGAAGCCCAAGCAAAAATTAGCTTGTCTACGGCAAGGCCCAAAGGAATCTTTGAAGGACTTTATGAAGAGATTCAACGGACAGCGCGCTAACACGAAAGAAGTGTCATACGAAACGTCAACCATTTTGGCAATCACCGCCTTACTCCCAAGATCTCCTATGTGGACTAGATGCCAGTAGAAATTGCCAAACAGCTACGCGACTTTCATGGCCGCAGCCCAAACATTCATCCACATCGAGAAAATTCTCGAAGAATATAAGAAGTCAAGAGTCGACCCTATAGAAGGCGGCAAGAAGATGAAGAAAGGGGAAAAGGATTACAAGGCTCCCTCTTCTTTCAACCCATTCCCAGACGACGACAAAATTCTGGAGATAACAGAGTTGCTTGAACTCACACCCGAGGAGATATTCAGCAAGATACAAGACACCAACTTGCTGAGTCCCCCACCTAGGATACGCGCAGATTCAACTAAGCTAAACAAGAAAAAATTCTGCAAATACCACAAATCCATCGGCCACGACACCAACAAATATCGAGATCTGTTGACCGAACTTATCAGACTGTTCGAGGATGGAAAACTAGATCGACTGGTGGCTGGCCCAAAATGGAGGAAAGAACAACCCAAGCTGTAGCCGAACGGCCTAATGGACCAACCCACCCTCATGGACAAGGGGGATTGGGAGACCGTCTGCTCACACCACCTAGGGAGGTATACATGCCGAACGAATGGTACGTGGGGACTTCCCAGGCCCTAATCACCCTGTCACGAAGAAAGCGGAAAGCCAAGCTGCGGGAGCTCGACAGGTACCTACATGTGTTTGCAGTAAGTCCGCGACCACCTTTACATGAAACCGATGTCTTCTTTTCTGAGAAAGACCTCGCCAAAATACAAACTCCTCACAATGACCACCCTTTAGTAATTTCGGCCATATATCTGGGGTAAAGGTGAACCGATTTCTGGTCGACACAGGTGCATACACAAACATCAAATTCGAAAAGGCATTCGAAGCTATATGAGGACTCTCCCACCACAAGACATCCCCATGCATCGATGAGATCTGGGGTTTCGAAAATACCGTCACTACCCCCTTGATACAAATAGACCTATCAGTCCAATTGATAGATGAGAAGCAGGTGGTAAAAGCCCAACACGTCCTCGAATTCAAAGTAATGGATCTTCTATCACCTTACAACTGCATCTTAGGGCGGACGTTCATTCATCGATTCAACTCTGTCACCTCCATACTCCACCAATGCATAAAGTTTGTGACCATCGAAGGCCGAGTCGATACCGTTAGAGGGAGCCAGAGAGTGCTCATTCATCGAAAAAGGAGATGGGCTCAATTACCATGACCTAAGTTTCCAGTTGATGATGATGGAACAACAAGATCATGAAGAGAAAGCAAATCGTTAGGAGGTTCTGCCGCTGGACGACAGGGGATGGCCAAAAGTTCCGACCCTTCGACGCTAAGGGAGTCGTTCTGCCCTCAATAACCGATGAAGATCTAAGGTCAGATAAGAAAAGGAAAAGGGGAGAACCGGCCGAAGAAATCGAATTGATAAGGATGGAGCCGAATAACCCGAATTTGGAGTTATACATCGGATCATAGTTAAAGGATCCCCATCGAACGGCTCTGATTGAATTTCTAAAATCCAACTTAGACGTGTTTGCCTGGACATCTAGCGACATCCAGGGGATAGATCTGAAACATGCATGTCACCGACTCAACACAAACCCATCATATCGCTCTGTAGAACAGAAGAAAATGAAGTATAGCCTCGAAAAATATGAAATCATTGAGGCGGAAGCCAGAAAATTATTGGCGAACAATCTGGTGAGAGAGACGTTGTTTCCGTCTGGTAGCCAATTCAGTTCTGGTGTAAAAGGCAAACAAGTCATGGAGATTATGCATCGACTTCACGGACCTCAATAAAGCATGCCCGAAGGACAGTTTCCCACTGCCGCGTGTTGATCAAATGGTGGATGTCACGGCCGACCACGAGTTGATGAGTTTCATGGATGCATACTCTGGTTATCACCAGATTCCTATGCACCCCGACGATGTGAAAAAAATGGCTTTCTACACCAAAAGGAATCTATTATGCTGGGTAATAATGCCATTAGGGTTAAAAAATGCAGGTGCCACACATCAAAGATTGGTGAACAAGATGTTCTGAGAGGAGCTATGAAAGACTATGGAGGTATATGTGGACGACATGCTAGTTAAGAGCGTAGACACAAACGATCATGTGTGCCACCTGAGAAAGCATTCGACACCTTACGATAATATGGAATGATGTTCAACCCTAAAAAATGCACGTTCGGGGTATCCGCCGAAAAATTCCTCGGATACATGGTGAGCAAGGGAGGAATAGAGGCAAACCCAGATAATGTGAAAGCCATACAAGACATGGAACCTCCCAAACACTCAAAAGAAGTACAAAGGCTAGCCGAAAGAATCGCGTCTCTCAGTCGTTTCCTACCTAGAGCATCCGACAAATGCAAACCCTTGATGGATATGATCAAAAAAGAAAAGTTCGACTGGATGCATGTGGCTCAAAAGGCCTTCGAAGAGTTAAAAGGGACATTGGCTAACATACAAACCTTGTCCAAACCGCAGCCGGGTGTGCCTCTCAGTCTGTGCTTAACCGCTTCCGAGTCCGCATTAAGTGCGGTACTGGTTCGGACTGAAAGAAAGCAACAGGAGCCAATATACTACATGAGTCAAATGTTCCATAATGCTGAACTCATGTATCCTGCAGTTGAGAAACTTGCTTATGCCCTGGTAATGAGCGCACGGAAACTGAGACTATTTTTTGGGACATTCAATCGAGGTGGTAACATCTTTCCCACTAAGGCAAGTGCTCTCAAAACTAGACATAGTAGGAAGACTAATGAAATGGGCAGTGGAATTAAGTCAATTCGACATTAAGTATGTGCCCCGACTGACAATCAAGGCACAAGCCCTGGCCAAGTTCATTGCGGAACTCACCATCCCCACTTTACCAGAAGAGATGACCGACAGACCCTGGAAAATATCGGTAGATGGATCATCTACGACTTACGCCTCCGGAGCCAGCGTAGTACTCACCAGCCCCACCGGAGAGACTTTTTGCCGGCCATCAGGTTTGATTCCCAACAACTAACAACGAAGCCGAATTTAAAGCTTTATTATCCGGCATAACTCGCCACTGTCTTTTCGTCCCACTTTGCTTATCTGGGACAAGGAAAGGAGCCCAAGCAAAAATTAGCTTGTCTACGGTAAGGCCCAAAGGAATCTTTGAAGGACTTTATGAAGAGATTCAATGAATAGCGCACTAACACGGAAGAAGTGTCAGATAAAACGTTAACTATTTTGGCAACCGCCGCCTTACTCCCAGGATCTCCTATGTGGACTAGCTACCAGCAGAAATTGCCAAAAAGCTATGCGGCTTTCATGGCCACAGCCCAAGCATTCATCCACAGCGAGGAAATTCTCAAAGAATATAAGAAGTCAAGAGTCGACCCTAAAGAAGGCGACAAGAAGAGGAAGAAAGGGGAGAAGGATTACAAGGCTCCCTCTTCTTTCAAGCCATACCCAAATGACGACCAAATTCAGGAAATAACAGAGTTGCTTGAACTCACACCCGAGGAGATATTCAGCAAGATACAAGACACCAACCAGCTGAGTCTCCCACCTAGGATACGCGCAGATCCAACTAAGCTAAACAAGAAAAAATTCTGCAAATACCATAAATCCATCGGCCACGACACCAACAAATGTCGGGATCTATTGACTGAACTCATCAGACTGTTCGAGGATGGAAAACTAGATCGACTGGTGGCTGGCCCAAAATGGAGGAAAGAACAACCCCAAGTTGTAGCCGAACGGCCTAATAGACCAACCCACCCTCAGGGACAAGGGGGATTGGGAGACCATCTGCCCACACCACCTAGGGAGGTATACATGTTGAACGAAGGGTACGTGGGGCCTTCCCTGGCCCTAACCACCCTGTCACGAAGAAAGCGGAAAGCCGAGCTGCGGGAGCTCGACAGGTACCAACATGTGTTTGCAGTAAGTCCGCGACCACCTTTACATGAAGCCGATGTCTTCTTTTCTGAGGAAGACCTCGCCAAAATACAGACTCTCACAATGACCCTTTAGTAATTTCGGCCATCATATCTGGGGTAAAGGTGCACTGGTGTCTGGTCAACACAGGTGCATACACAAACATCATATTCGAAAAGGCATTCGAAGCTATAGGAGGACACTCCCACCACAAGACGTCCCCATGCGTCGATGAGATTCGGGGTTTCGGAAATGCCGTCACTACCCCCTTGATGCAAACAGATCTATCAGTCCAATTGATAGATGAGAAGCAGGTGGTAAAAGCCCAACACGTCCTCGAATTCAAAGTAGTGGATCTTCTATCACCTTACAACTGCATCTTATGGCGGACGTTCATTCATTGATTCAACTCTGTCCCTTCCACACTCCACCAATGCATTAAGTTTGTGACCACCGAAGGCTGAGTCGGCACCTTTAGAGGGAGGCAGAGGAAAGCCAGAGAGTGCTCATTCATCAAAAAAGGAGATGGGCTCAATTACCACGACCTAAGTTTCCAGTTGATGATGATGGAACAACAAGATCATGAAGAGGAAGTAAATCGTGAGGAGGTTCCACCGCTGGATGACTCAACCCAGGGGATGGCCAAAAGTTCCGACCCTTCGACGCCCAGGGAGTCGATCTGCCCTCAATAAACGATGAAGATCTAAGGTCAGATAAGAAAAGAAAAAGGGAGGAACCGGCCAAAGAAATCAAAGCGATAAGGATGGAGCTGAGTAACCCGAATTTGGAGTTGTACATCGGATCATAGTTAAAGAATCCCCATCGAATGACTCTAATTGAATTTCTAAAATCTAACTTAGACGTGTTCGCCTGGACATCCAGTGACATCCAGGGGATAGATCCGAAACATGCATGCCACCGACTTAACACAAACCCATCATATCGCCCTGTAGAACAGAAGAAAAGGAAGTATAGCCCCGAAAAATATGAAATCATTGAGGCGAAAGCCAGAAAATTATTGGCGAACAATCTGGTGAGAGAGGCGTTATTTCTCGCCTGGGTAGCCAATCCATATCTGGTGCAAAAGGCAAACAAGTCATGGAGATTATGCATCGACTTCACGGACCTCAATAAAGCATGCCCGAAGGAAAGTTTTCCACTGCCGTATGTTGATCAAATGGTGGATATCACGGCCGGCCACGAGTTGATGAGTTTCATGGATGCATACTCTGTTTATCACCAGATTTCTATGCACCAGACGATGTGGAAAAAATGACTTTCTGTACCAAAAGGAATCTATTGTGCTGGGTAATGATGCCATTAGGGTTAAAAAATGCAGGTGCCACGTATCAAAGATTGGTAAACAAGATGTTCCGAGAGGAGCTAGGAAAGACCATGGAGGTATATGTGGACGACATGCTGGTTAAGAGTGTAGACACAAACGATCATGTGCGCCACCTGAGAAAAGCATTCGACACCTTACGATAATATGGAATGATGCTCAACCCTAAAAATACACGTTCGGGGTATCCACCGAAAAATTCCTCGGATACATGGTGAGCAAGAGAGGAATAGAGGCAAACCCAGATAAGGTGAAAGCCCTACAAGATATGGAACCTCCCAAACACTCAAAATGAGTACAAAGGTTAGCCGGAAGAATCGCGTCTCTCAGTCTTTTCCTACCTAGAGCATCCGACAAATGCAAACCCTTGATGGATGTGATCAAAAAATAAAAGTTCAACTGGACGCCCGCGGCTCAAAAGGCCTTCGAATAGTTAAAAAACACATTGGCTAACACACAAACCTTGTCCAAACCGCAGCCGGGTGAGCCTCTCAGCCTGTACCTAGCCGCTTCCGAGTCCGTATTAAGTGCGGTACTGGTTTGGATTGAAAGAAAGCAACAGGAGACAATATACTACGCGAGTCAAATGCTCCATGATGATGAACTCAGGTATCATGCAGTTTAGAAACTTGCTTACGCCCTGGTAATGAGCGCACGGAAACTGAGACTATATTTTTTGGGACATTCAATCGAGGTGGTAACATCTTTCCCACTAAGACAAGTGCTCTCAAAACTAGACATAGCAGGAAGACTAATGTAATGGGCAGTGGAATTAAGTCAATTCGACATTAAGTACGTGCCCCGACTGGCAATTAAGGCACAAGCCCTGGCCGAGTTCATTGAGGAACTCACCATCCCCACTTTACCAGGAGAGATGACCGACAGACCCTGGCAAATACCGATAGATGGATCATCTACGACTTACGCCTCCGGAGATGGCATAGTACTCACCAGCCCCACTGGAGAGACATTTTGCTCGGCCATCAGGTTTGGATTCCCAGCAACTAACAACGAAGCCGAATATGAAGCTTTATTATCCGGCATGAGAATGGCTTTGGCAATCGGGGTGAAAAGAGCGATGATCTATAGCGACTCGGAGTTAATGGTCAACCAAATAAGAGGAGACTACGAAGCAAAAGACCAGTAGTTGGTTAGATACCGCAAGCTAGTGGCAGATATGATCCAAAAAATTGATCACGTCTACATCGCGCGAGTCCCTAGACTGCGGAATACCTAAGCAGACGCGTTAGCTCATTTGGCAACCTCAGAAAATGCCAAATGACTCGGAAACATCAGCATAGTGAACCAAGAAGCCCCAAGCGACCAGGCGATTTGGCAAGTCAGCAAGGAAAAGACATGGATAACCCCAATTAAAGCGTTCCTGAAAGAAAGAGAGGAACTAGAAGACAAGGCGGAATCGAGGCGACTGCTGCTCCAAGCCTCCAGGTACACATTGATAAATGATGTGTTATATAAGAAATGATACCTGATGCCGCTACTAAGGTGCTTGAATAAAGCGGAAGCCACCAAAGTGTTGATGGAAGTTCACGAAGGAGTCTGTGGGAATCACTCTGGAGGACAGACACTGGCGTTGAAGGTAATTCGACAAGGATATTTCTGGCCTACTCTTAGAAGGGACACTATCGAATACACCAGAGTATGTAAAAGTTGTCAGATTTATTCTCCCATAATCAGAGCTCCTTCTACAAAATTGATCACAATGGCAGTACCTTGGTCTTACGCCAAGTGGGGAATTGATCTGATAGGCCCATTCCCGCCTGCTAGAGGAGGAGTCAAGTACGTCGTTGTGGCGGTCGACTACTTCTCGAAATGGGCAGAAGCAGAATCGTTAGCCACAATTAATGAGGTTAACATGATAACCTTCATATGGAAAAACATCATTTGTTGCTTTGGAATACCCAATGCAATTGTGACGGATAATGGGAAGAAATTTGAAGGCATGCAACTTAAAAAAATTTGTGATGGGCTGGGGATAAGGAAGCTGTTCTCAACACCTTATCACCCCCAGTCGAATGGACAAGTTGAGGCGGTCAATAAAGTAATTAAACATACCCTCAAAACCAGACTGGAAAGCCTCGAGAAAAATTTGGCTTCACAACTGCCTGGTGTTCTCTGGTCACACCGCACCACCACCAAAACATCAACCGGAGAGACCCCCTTCTTGTTGACATACGGAATAGAAGTAGTCATACTAGTAGAAGTAGCTTGCCCCACATTTCATGTATCTCAAAAAGGAGGAGAAACCAATTTAGAAGCCACCAAACTCAACCTGGAATTGTTGGAGGAACGTAGGCTACAGGCAACAGAGAGACATGTGATATACAAATCAAGGCTAGAATCCCAATACAACAAAAAGGTACACAATAGGGATTTTGCAGTTGGAAATTTAGTGATGAGGAAAATATGCCAACCAGGCGGAGTGTTCGGAGCAAACTGGGAAGACCCATACGTAATAAAAAAAATTTGGGTAATGGAGCGTATGAATTAAGTGAGCTCAGTGCGAAGGCATCAAGCATCCGTGGAATATACAGAATTTAAAACATTTTTATGCTTAGGCATACTCGGTGAAATTCCTATATGCACAAATTGTTAAGTTAAGGCTACAAAGTTATAAAGCCATAATAAAGAGTGCAAGAAAGTACACATGCCACCACAATGTCAAAATAAAATTTACAGCAAAAGGAAAAATACAAAATAAAGGAGGAGCCTCCATCAGACACCATTGGGGCCCGCACTACCCACACCACTAGGATCTTGCGCCTCCTGTACCACTAGGGCCCGCACCACCACCAGCCCCTGAGAAGTTATGAAGACTCCTCATCCATGCTACCTCCGCCTCCAGTTGGGCAACACGCTCTATCTCCCGCTTCAATTCATGCTCAGCTAGGTAACGTGCAACCTCCAGCTGATAAACCTAATTTTCGGCCATGCGTGCTCTCTCCCTATAGGACGAAGCCCGAGTGTTAGCTACAGTGATAAGTTGCTCCGCCACCATAGCTTGACGAGTCTCCACTATAGAAGGAAACTACACAGAAAAGTCAATGCATGCCCAACACTCACCAAGACCGCATTCCCAATTTCATGAGGCCCTGCACTCTGCAACCAGCGAGACAGCATAGGATTCCATGAACGAGCGGGAATAAAGCCAGCTTCCGAGACACTCAGCTCTGACTCAATCGTAACAGCTCATCCAACGCAACTAGGGTGATGCCCCTACCAATGCTGCCTTCCGGGGCAAAAGTCTCCCGTACCGGTGGAGCCCGAGGTTGGGCAAGGTTCTCACGCCTTTCCTCTCTGGGAGTCGGATCACTATCGGGGAGGGGAACTTGAGGCTCACTGGCACTAGGCAGATCTTCAATCGGATTGATTCGAAATCCAGCGCCCCGACTAGCCCTACGACTGGCTTTCAGGATAGTTGTCTTTAAAAGTTCACTTTCCCGCACCTTAGTTTCCTTCATAGGAGCTTTTCCCTTGTCCAATGAACGAGGATGCACCGTCTCACTGGCCGAAGCTCCACCTTGAGTCGCACTCACCACCGCCTCTTCAATTCCATCAGCATGAACAAATACAATGCCGCGAAGGCCAGTCCTGCCCCTTGTGATTGGAGAAGCATCTTCGGACACAATCGTGCTAGGACCGCCTCCGAGGCAAAGAAAAAACAATCTGATCCGATAAATACTCGTCAAGAGCAGCGTTCCAAGATGAAAAATTATCACTTACCCTCCCTTCGAAGCTTACCGGCAGAGCCCGAGTTGGATCCTGATAAAGATTCGCCCCTGATAGTCTATCGTCCGATAAAAGTGATAACACATCGCGAGAAAGAGCCATGCGGTTGATCGCGTCAAAAGCACGGTGGAACCCTAGGGATAGTTCTTCCTCAGCTGGCCGATGCAAGGCTACCAGAAAAGAAAAAGGGGGGAGGAGCCCATTAAGTTACAGTAAGAGCACAAGAAAAAAGCGACGATAAGACTTACCAGATTCAGGAGTCTGAAAGGCACACGGTACGGGCAGATAATTTCCGTGTAGGTCACGACATTCAAAACCCCGAACCCAAAACCACTGGCGCCTCCAATGCTGCCCACCGATTAAATTTCTACTGAATATAGGACGAACGCCTCTCTGCACCTGTAAGTAGTAATGGCCATGACAACCAAGGTCGCGGACGTAATGATAGACATAGTCGATATCCCGAGCAGAAGGAGAAGGACATCCATTCTCATGGAGCAACACTAGCAGACCAATCAAGTTCGCCCAAGCTGAAGGGATTATCTGCATTGGGGCCAAACCCCAATTAATCAATATTCGCCTGATAACATGGGCCAGAGGCAACCTGACGCTGGTAGCAAACATACCCATATTAAAGGCAACATGATCAGGCTCACCGCTCCAGGGACGTTCGCGTAACCCAGGCGTGCCAAACTCGATCCCAGGATAACTATATAAAGCGAAGACCCCGTCCATATCCTCATCCCGCATATTGGTGGGATAACCCCACAGAGTAGAATCAGTCACTGCACTGCCCATGCCGGTAGAATCTTCCAGGTTAACGAAAGATGGAGAGGCTCGGTTTTCTATCTTAGAAACCACTCTCCGCCGCGATGAACCCTCCCCTTGAAGAACAGGCTCCCGAGGAATCTCATAACATGGGAGTGGAGGAACTGAACAACGCCCACTCCGCGTCACAGGTATGATGGAAGGAGCCCTAGCATTACTGGCTTCTTCCTCTTTCTCGGAACTGAGAAATTCCTGGGAGGACCGCGAATCCACCGCCATAAAGGGAGGAAGAACAACAACAAAAAAAGAAAGAGAAGCGCAAATAATGCAAGAGATGAAGAAATCGCCATTCTTGGGGAAACAAGTTCAACTGAAATAAGAGTTTGCTCTGAAAAGTTTAAGTGTAGGTTTAGATTTAAACATGGACACTCCCTTTTTATAGGGAGAAGCAGAGGAGAAGAGAAGTGGGGGCCAAATAACTACCCCACTCTCCGTCCCACCCCTCGGAATTCGAAGAGCATACTTGCAAAGAAAATTGTGGAGCCTCCGATCAGGACACGTGGACAAAATCGAGGGTAGAAGATCGTGGGACAGGGATGTTGATGTGACAGTTCGAAAGGAAAACTGGTGGCGAGGATATGAGGGATCCACCGCATTAAATGCGTAATAAATATATGTCAGAACCACCATTAAAAGCAATCATTGCTATTAAAGAATAAGATTACAAGCCAGGCGGAAATCAATGAAAGAGAATAAGAGTTACAATTCCATCCTAGAAGCTAAGTCCTGTCAAGCGGAGAAAGAACAGATCGAGTGGGGGCCACGCGGAAGTCGATGCTGTAGAAGGCTGGGATGCTACCCGACTAGAAAAACTGGGGACACGGAAAAAGTCCGACACGAGCCCTAATAGAGCTAAGTTCGTCCCCTCCGACTCTCAGTCTACGCCAGCCGGTAGCCCTGAAGCCGCTATACGGCATGCAACATTTGATGGAAATTTTCTGTAAGAATAGTCACACCGATTCCATTAGCCAACCGCGCCGAATGAGCCAAGGCTTTAGCAAAACCCATTATTCCGGCAACTTTTCTCTTGAAATTAATCAGGGAGGAGAAGTCCGCCTCATATTTGTGGGACAAGGTGGTTACCTCCATTCCTTTGACCTTCAGCCCTTCCTGGGCATCAGCCAGCTGCCTCTACGCATCATCCAACTCTTGAACGAGTCGGTTCCTTCCTTCCTCTGACTCTCTCAAAGCTTTTTGGAAGCCCTCGCAGACGCCTCACTTGAGAAGAGCTTCCCCTCGACTAGCTTTAGCTCCTCCTGAAGGGCTTTTAAAGCATCTTCTGAAGCATTGCTTTGGCGATTCACCTCCTTTTTAACCCCTGTCATCTCTTCCGAGTGCCTCTGCTCCCTTTTCTCCATCTCCTCCCTCAACTGAGTCAGCTCCACCTTCTTTTGACGATTAATGACAGTGACTTGAGCCACCTTGTGACTCTGGCGAGCTAAAAGGAGAGACGCTTGAGTGGAGTAACTTAAGGCTCTTGCATGGTATCCAGTCGCCGCGTATATGAGATCATCCGGATTCAAACCTCATATGATGTCACTCTCCTCCTGAGTGAAACTGGTGGGGATAGATTCCATCGCCCTCAACATATACGCCGAAAGAGTGGGCTGATTGGGATCATACGGGTTTGACCCGTACAAGCTGCGGAGTATAGGGGGCAAAGAACGAACTTCTGGAGTAGAGGCACCAACCTTAAAACCAAGATAAGGAGTCTCGGTGGATGGCATCCCTAAAGCAGCTCCATCGGAGAAGAGGCCATAGCTGTCAACCCTGACCCTCTTGGTTGGGGGCTCGGAAGGCCTGCTGATGGGCACTGACTGATCGTCCATCGCCATCCCGCTAGATACCAAAGGACGGCGTTGCACCATGCGGATGACTAGGGAAGAGCAACCAGAATCATGAAGCAGAAAGTCCTCTTCGCGTTCCCCATCTGAAACGACTACCACGTCGTCAAGACCCTCTTGAAGCATGGCACCATCCGACTCGCGATTCGCTCCGACATCATCTCCCTTAAAGTCCCCGACTCCCGACATCGGTACGACCATGCCTCCCTGTAAGGCCCGAGGACTCATCTCCATCGGGGAGGACTCATCCACTTCTATTATATCGGTCAAGGTATCAGACCTTGGAACCGCTTGATCATGGGAGGCGAACTACCCTATAGGATTTATCGCCACCCCGACAGGGATATCCGGATCAGTGAGGGAGGTTGCCGGTGGTTCTAAATGAGCATCTGCATGAGTAGCCATGGTCACTATCTGCAGAGGAACTGGCACCTCCGAATCTACCATGAGCCCATACTTTTTCAAAAGCTTATCAATAATGATGTCGGTACTCCTCTCCTGGACTCTCTCGGTACTCCTCTCCAAGAACTCTTTCGAATGGGGAGGACCAGGACGAGTATCTCTGTCTGAAAATTTTAAACATAGTGACTATACCTCACATGCACACAAAAATAATAACGAAGGACGAAAGAAGGCGAACATACCTCCGGGAGAACGAATCAACTGGAAGGCCGAAGGAACCCTAATGTGCGATGGCTTCCACACGCCCGAAGCCCAACACCACCATTCCTTCCAATTTTTTATGAATGTGGACTTCCCGAGAGAGTCAATCCTCAAGAAGGGTTGACTCGGTAGAACCCCTTATGCACATTCTCCTCCGAAGGACGGCACAAGTAATCGATTTCCTTGGGGAACAAATGCCGATACCCCTTCTCGCAGAATAAAAGTATGAACCCAATAATGATTGCTCAGACATTCGGAGAGAGCTGATGAGGCGCCAAATTCCAATAATTAAGAAGCTCCGCTAAACAAGGGTGAAGAGGCAGTCGAAACCCTAGTTTCAACATCTGAACATTCACCGCCACTCATCCCGAAGTCGGCTTACTTGCCTTTTTATTTTCGACCGGCATGATGAAGTCCACGTCTGGCGCCGCATATCTCGAAGACAGCTCATCAAATTAGGAATGGGGAATAGTACTATCCTGATAGTGAGCCCACATCCCATTGTGGGCCCCGTCGTGAGATGCGATTCGTGCCCGAATATTTTTCGGATCTGGCACGTCTTTCATCGTAGCAAACGAAGAGGGCAAAGAACGAGTCGCCGGCGAAAGCCTTCGGCGAGAAGAAGAAACCTCTGTTTCTTCTTGTAAATCCTAGAATGCTCTCTCCAAAGACTCTGATGCCGCTTCACCACCGCTCATCGCTCGTCGAGGGCCCGACTGACTAGTTGGCTGACCGCTGAAACTCATGCTTAAGCGCTATTGATAAATAGAAAGGAAAGTCGAAAGAATAAACAAAGGATGAAGATGAAATTGTGATGGGAGAAAAGGCCCTTTTTAAAGCATAATTTTCTGATCGACGTGACCTATATTCAGAGGGTCATTAATGCGGAGCCTGACGAACGCAGCTCGAATGATGGAAAGGTGCGTCGAAAATGCCCCAAAATTTTGAAACGTCACTTCACGATTTTTAAGACGTCATTTCAAATTCAAAATTTGAAAATCCGGACATGCGCATGCTTCAAGAAGGTTCCGCCTCCACTTACCATGCGCCAGTGACGACGAAACCTGGGGGCTAATGTGGTATGAATTCTGAAAATGAGCCTTTCACCTGCTCATATATTGGGCCCGACAGCCCAATACTCTATTGAGAGCCCACGAGCCTCCCTGCCAGAAGCAAAGATGCTCCGCCTGACTAAGCCAAATAGGCCACTTGATCCAATTACCTCAGATACGCAGAATCTGCTCCAAGATACACGCATAGGGGATATCCTAGATCATATCCTAAAAAGTAGTCACATGAGACTAAATGCATTTAATGCCCGCACTGTACATGATAATCTACCAACTTACCCAGATACGAGTGACGTCAGATTATCCAGTATAAATATGAAAAACCCCCCATAGCAATACGATCATCCCTTCACCCCTGGAAAAAGGCACAAGCACACCTAGGGGGCAAATCTCTTTCTTTATGTTAGCTTTGCGCAGATTAATATCTCTTCTTCCCATAACAGTCACATTAATCCACCATTAAGAAGAGATTAAAATCTGACGACCGACACGATTCTAAGGTGTCCGTTTACTTTTTACACGTGGATTAATGAGTATTATTATTATATATAAAGTGGATAGTTGTATTAGAGGGAAGTGGTGAGCCATATTATGTATTTTTTTATTAAATAGGGAAAATGGATACCTTTGAAGCGGATGCCAAAAATAATAAAATGAATACCTTAGAACCGGATGGAGGGAGTAGCAAAAAGTCAAATACAATCACACTCCCACATACACTTTATTTATCAAAAAAACACCACTACCTAACACTCCCAACATATTTTATCATTTAGTATTTATTATCAAAATTATCATAATACCCCTAAAAGTTATAACTTTTTTTAATATCCGTGCATAAAGTGGGGTGCAAACATTTGTGGGATAGATGGAGTATGTAATATACAAATATTTTCTATTTTCTATTTGGTAATATTTAATTTTTTTTTTAATTTTTTTTAAATATTTAATGTGAATTAACTTTTATTAATTGAGATAGTCATATATTTTATTAATATAAAAAATCATAAATTGTAAAATTTAAAATAACATTTACTTAGTTTAAAAAAAAGTTAGTGATTAAATTGAAAAAAATAGAAAAAAAGTTGTGTATTTAATGGATAAAAATAAAGTTCGTAATTAATTGAAACAAAAGGAAAATGTCATTTATTTTTTTAATTAAAAAAAAATCATGATTAAATTAAAAAAAAATGAGAAAAGTAATGTAATTAATTGCAATTAACCCTAAAATTTTTATGAGAAAGTATAGCAATTTTGATACAAATAGTCGCGCCTTATCACGATCGTCCCACTAATAACGATTTTAACTACTCTTCCAATCCCATTCAACGTCTAATATTTATTCATCATTTAAATAATAATTTAGTAATCCCAAAATATAAAACAAAAGATGATTTGAAACAGTAATGGGCTTAGCTAACGAACCACAATGATTATCATAAAAAAATTGTAAGAATCTACCTTGGAATGGTGTAATGACAATCTTATAAACATTATAATACTCGAATAACAACCCAAGATGTTTCATTTTCCAGCCATTGCTGACTCTTGACCAAAATGGCGTCGCTGACCCGACCTTCTAGATTATATATCCTTCTTTCCGTATTCTTTCCATCAATTCAACAACCCTCTTCTCTCCTCTTTTTTTCTCTCTCATCCGTCCTACAAAATAGGCGCCTACTTTTCTCCAACTTTTCCTTCAAAGCACAAACGTTTTCCTTCTCTGCTGCAACAATACATTACTTCATTTACTCTAAAATCTTACATATCCTTCAATCAATCGTTTCAAGATTCTTGTTCTTCTTTCTGGGCTTCCTTTCTTTCTGTGCCTTAAGATGCCACCTTTTGGAGGATCAAGGTCGCGTTTGAATGGATTCAATCACGATTCGAATTCAAACATAGTTACAATCGATGTGGGGGGGCAGCTTTTTCAGACAACCAAACAGACCCTCTCAATTGCTGGCTCCAAATCCTTCTTCTCCAAGATTTCTGATTCTGGTAATAACATGATCCCCTTCATTGACAGGGACCCTGAGCTTTTCTCTATCCTTCTCTCTCTCCTCAGAACTGGGAATCTCCCCTCCAAAGCCAAGCTCTTCGACATTCAAGATCTGATCTTCGAGTCCCAATTCTATGGTATCGAGAATCTCCTCATAAACTCCCAATCAAGCCCTTCTCAATTCGACGCTTTCAACCTCGAGAAATCCCATGTTCTTCCTCTGAGTGGCCGTGACTCCCCTTCTTCCATCTCAACGACGCCGTATGGGTCCCTCCACGTGGCGCACGGTAGCAAGATCACCTCCTTTGACTGGTCACTGCAGAGGAAATCCACAATCTTGACTCAATTCATGGCAATTGATTCATTGCTGGCATTATCCCCAAGTGTTGCAGCTGCAGGGGCCACTGATTTCTCTGGGTTGCAGATTCTTGATCTTGATAAGGGTTTTGTGAAGGAGACTCTGAATTGGGAGAATGTGACTAGGTCTGGCTCCACAGTGCAGGCCATTGGAGCTTCATCTGAGTATTTATTTACTAGCTTTGAATCCAGTAGGAGGAATTCCAACTGTATTATGATATATGATCTTGATAACTTGCTCCCTGTGACCACAATTGGGCATTATGAGATATTTGGTGCTGAGCTTGACTCTGCCATTCCTTCCACCAAATTGCAGTGGATTTCTAGTCATAATCTGTTGATGGCATCAGGGTCCCACAGTGGACCTTCAGGGGTATCAGGGAACATAAAATTTTGGGACATTAGGTCAGGGAATGTGGTTTGGGAAATTAAGGAGAAACTAGATTGCTTCTCTGATGTCACAGCATCTGATTCTTTATCCTCATTGTTCAAGATTGGGGTGAGCACGGGCGAGCTTTATTTTGCGGATTTGAGGAGCATGGACGGGGATAACGGATGGGTTTGTCTGGGCGAAGGAAGGAAGGCGGTGAATGGGAAGAAAGAGGGGAGTGGGTGTAGAGTAGAGAGCCATGGGAACCAGGTGTTCTGTAGTAAAGGTGGAAACCTTGAACTGTGGTCTGAAGTGATGATCAATTTGGGGAAACCTGAGAGAGTGTTCAGGAAGAATTTGATGGGGAGAGTGAAGGATATGGGAGGAAATAGGATCACTAACTTGTGTTTTGGAGGGAGCAAGATGTTTGTCACAAGGAAGGAGCAGCAATGTGTTGAAGTTTGGAGTTCAGTTAGAGTGTAGAGATTGTTGCTTCTTTCTAGCTATAAATGTACAGATGTTTTATTTGTTCATTCATTTGTAAAATAAAGGTTTCGGAGTGATAGATTTTCATGGTGTTGTCTTCACATAAATGCAAGAATTTTGAATTGTGATTGAATGCCATGTTTGCTTAATATATACTCATACTGCTTAGTTGTGGAGTCTTACATTACATGAGATGAATGGTGTCATTCTTAAAGTTGATTGATTCCAGAATAGACCTTACTGTCAGATTATATCTTGTATCACAGACATTTTATGGATAGGTAGTAAAAGAGTTGGGATGTTTTTGTTGGATGGATATGAAATTTCTGCATGATTTGAAGCTTTCATGTAGAGCATAGATTATGTATTTTCTGCAATCTCGTAAAAGAGTACCCAACCTTCCAATATTTGTAGGGACTGTAATTAGTATTTATTCTAGCTGTTAATTTTATTTATTTTTTACTAAGTTCATTTGTTTATTAATTAAAAAAAAAGAAATTACAATGTATTTAATTTAGGTTAGCGTTGTCATTGCATATTTTACTAAGGCATCCAGAAGTGCCATCAAAATACATATTTAGCCAACACCTCAAACGTACACCTTATAGGCTATAGCCTAAATTACAAAGAAAGCCCAACACTGTTTGCCAGAGTTTCTTGATGTTGAGTTGGGTGAGTTTCAAATTGGGCCTGTTAGTCTGGATCCCATAATTTAATTGTCCCTCCAATGTACACCTCTCTGCCCACACTGTTTGCTACAGCATTTGTGAAACAGAGCTTTAGTGTAATCTTGTGATTTATGTTTGTTTTGAGTTTTGAAAATCATGTATTGATATCGACCTTTTAGAGTATATTTTAAATTATTGAAGTGGATAATATAATACATATAAAAATAAGTACGTTGTATTTTTAAGAGGATTACAGTGTAAACATAAGAGTATAGATAAATGTAAAGGTTCACAACATGCCACTTTTCAACAATATTTTTTATTACACATCGAGATTTGAAGAGAATTGACCCAATTGCATGAATACTAAATTCATAATACCAAATTTTGTTACCTCAAACCAAGTGATCAATCTCAACAAAATGAAGAATGAGTATCCTTTCATTCTCATTACCCCTAATAACCCTTAGTAAGAATCAATTCGATTACACACGTTCCAACAGTGGGTAGTGGACCATTGATATAAGTGGAAACACAAATTTGAAGAGCCAAGTGAAGAAATTGACACATCGAATAAGCAACTAGGACAAAAAGAGTAATATAATAAAAACTCAAGGTCTTCAAAATAGAGGCAAATGATCTAATGATGTTTCTTTCCTCAAAATGCCCTTCAAGTTTGAGTATCATCAAATAACTCACTCATATAATAAAAGAATTCAATTTAGGGCATTTATATTGGCCATTCAAGAAGAATCACTAAGCAATGAAGCATCTCAGCTAATACTATGAAAATATTGGCTTATCATGTTAAAACAAAATGTGTGCTCACCAGTGGATAGCTCTTTCTTAGTTGGCATGTCTCCTGATTCCCGCCTTTTTCGAATATCGGTTGACAAATTGATGCATCAAAGGTAACCTAATCTTCATCACTATGATCAAGAGCATCGGAAAATTCAGCTTCTAATTCTTTTTTGTGCTCTTCTTTGAGGTTAGAGCTTCACTCATGCACTAGCTTAGACAACCTTTTTTAACAGATAAAAAAATTAAGCATCATTTTCTCCAAGATCTCTAAAAAAATCCAAATTCAGGTAGATTATATTGACATCAGGAAATATAGGCAAATGAGGGGTATATATGAACCTAGAAAGATTAGCAAATTGAATCCAATATATGACAAGAAAGCTATGAGGACAACCTAAAAAATTTGAAAATTAATAAACTGAAAAAATGAAACCAATTGTTACAAGAAAAGGAAGATTCAGAAGAACAACAACAGAGAATACACCAAAGTAAGGGACCCAACGCAAGAAACAGGTGAATTTTTGGATACAAAAGAAATCACACGGAAGCCAAAAACAAAGAAGTAGACTATCGCAATGAAATTCTTACTTGAGAACATATGACGCTCACTGTAAGAACTATGTCTTCACCAACTGCAGAATAGCAACCCGCTCCAAGTAAGAAATTTGTACACTTTCATTTAATCAAATTTGTACACCTTCATTTATCATAGTTTAGTTTATTTATAATTAAGAAATATAAGGGTCAACTATTCACAGTCCAATAAAATTTAAATTAATAAATATAAAATATTTAATTTTAAAATTTATTAATTAATAAGATAAAAATATCCTTATTTAAATGTTATGATACCCCTGTTGAAACACTCACCTCTTATCTCTTCCTGCAGAACCCGGATGAAACCTAAGATTACAATTAGAAGAATAACTAGTAGGGCGACCCATTATAGTTGATAAATCACAAATGGACCACTATATTAAATTTAAGTTGAATATTATATTAAATTTAAGTTGAATATGGTTAAGATTTTGAAAAAAAAAAAAGGAAAAGAAATGCTACATACCACTACAAAAAAGATATCTGACAGTGACGAGAAAATGTTCGTCACTCAAACATGCGTCACAAACCTGTTGTGACGGATTTTAAAAGCATGAATCGAATCCAATCACTCAACCTCTCATAATATATTTATTGAGAGTCCGCCCTCAAAGGGGTTCAAATTTGGGCGGATGAACAGTAGGAGTGCTTGTGCGCATGTTTTTAGCCAAATTGGCTAGACTTAGTTTGTGTTATCTTTAAATAAATATTTTATATATTCAATTATTTTGTATTAAAATGACATCAATCAAATTTCAACATAAATATAGTAGTAATATTGATTAATATAAATATATTAATATGGTATATCAACTAAAAACAAAAGTAAAAGTTGCTTGTTAGTATTTATTTATATTATATTATAGTAAAATTTCATCTTATATATATTTGATACTATTATCTATATTACTTAATATATTATACTCATTCCATCACACACTTATCTTCACACTTATTAAGTGTATATATATTTATTTTCAATACTAATATAATACAATATATACTATAATACTAGCATGTAACCTGCATAGCACGCGTGATTATTGTATACATACATGTATATTTCATAGTTAAATTAGAATAGTTCTTATAATTTATAAGTATATTTCAATTATAATAATGTTTAATTGTATTAATATTTCAATCTGTATATACATATATATATATATAATGTGAATATCTCTTGATATTCACAAATGTGTAACAAATTTATTATCTCTTGACATATTTTTCTTATCTCTCTTTTAAAATCATAGTACTCGACTCGCTTACAAATAAAAATACTTTGATATTCTATCACATAAATAAATCAAAGTAGTAATATCTAATATTAATTAGTAATAGAATAATTAATTAACAACACTAATTAACTTTATATGATTTTACATAATTTTATAATAAATTTCATTATATTTATATAAACTTGTGTTTTTAAAAATCATTCCAGTATTTCTTGAAATTTAAGTTATAATTCATAATCAACTATAATGTAGTATACTCCCTCCGTCTCATTTGTGGGATGGAGGGAGTAATATTTAGTGAAAAATTCGACAGAACTCCCTCTAATATTTTAATAGATTTCTAAAATCATGAAAACCTATTTAAAATACTTAGTTCATCCAATGACCGGAAAAGTATAGTTGCGTGAATGAGTCAAAAGTAATAGACCAAAATAAAAAAGCAACACTAATACTACAATCCAAGAAACTATGTCTAGCCACGGCAGCCTCCCAAACCAGAACCAGATGCATCAGGATCCGACGGGTCGGAATCAGGAAAGAATGTAGGAGTGGACATACCCACCTTCTTGGCCAACTCAGCAACAAAGAGATGTAGTCTCTTCTCCCTCTGTAACCCCTCGTCACGCTCACTCTCTGTCCTTTCTATCCTCTCCTCCAACATCTCGAGATGGGTGGTAATGTCGTCAACATTTAGCTGCGAGGTAGGTGTCTGAGGAGAGCCCCAAGCAGCATGTGCCTCATCCCTAAGACTGGGGCCCAAGTTCCCAGTCTCTATGATTCTACCCTTGTATACCCCAGCGTGCTGAAGGTAGAGACGATCAACATTCAGGGAGCCTCGCGCAGAGGTCTCGGATCCCCCCTCCTGTGATGGTGAAGTCAATTTATCAACGTGATCATATAATGGGTAACAAAAATTACATATATATAGTGCAAAGATTAGTATTTTATTCACAAAAAATATGAAAATACCATTAACAAACATATGATGAGATTCCACGAACGCTTGTAGGTAATCTGGTTGCCTTTCTTTTTGTGGAATATCTTGGCCACATCAAGTACGGTAGATTGTGAGCCATCTTTCTCCTGCTTATAAAATTTTGTTCAATCACCGCAATTCTAGTGTATAGAATAAAGTAATAATAAATACTAATTTCATGAAACTAAACTCAAACGTACAAGATCGTAAGCATAGGCACGTGCCGACTTCGAGCCCCCCAGTGACACGCCACCCTGGCATCTTCCCCAGAAGTGCTCATACGATTTTTTTTTGTTGCGGTCAGAAATTGCCTGAGCATCATCACTCTACTAGTGGCGCACTAGAGAGTCCCACGTATCAGGACGGATGTAGGATGGACGGTCACCAGTATCTATCCATATGGTCTTTAGCTTATTTATGACATGACTGTATTTGTCTTGTGCAGCTTATGAAAAGCCTTATGGATGAGCTTATCCTCGAAATCATTCCACTTGAACGCAGTCTGTGTCGAAAACAAACCATGACAATAAGTTGTAGTTATTCCAACATCAAAATCATATAATTTAAATCAATTAACAATTACCTTAAAAGAGTTCCAATAGCGTAGCTTCGTTTGGTCTTTCATTTGACCCCATGTATAGATACTAGTGGGGAGCTCAGTCTTTATCGTATGACTGATAAATGTAGAGACCACCTTCGGATCATAAATCCTGCAAATTTTATAATATGTTAATCAATACTATAAATTGACTTAACTAACTATATATACAATTACAAACACACTAACCCCCCTTTGTACATATGGACGAACGTTCTTGAATCATGTTTGTTGTTGGAGTGGGCTGGAGGTGGATCTGGATGTGACTCCATTTCATCATCATCCTCAACATCTGGCAGGGCAAATGCAGCTTTAACGGGTGGAGACGGAGCAGATGCAGCTTGAACGGGTGGTGGCTGGGCAGATGCAGCCTGAACGGGTGGTGGCAGGGCTTGTAATTCAGGGACTGGCTCCTCCTGGGAGACCTTTCCATGCCTGTCCTCTGATCCTACGTCCCCTTCCTCAATTCATCTGTATTGAAATAAAAAAAAGGATAATAAGGTTTTTTACTTGAAATATATACAGATAAAGTATGTAAACATAATATATAACTCACCATGAGAAACTACAAATAATCCTCATCACTTGTATCATCATCCTCAGTCGATTCGACATCTAATTCACTTGATTCATACATTAATTGAGTTTCAATATGTTAATCATCAGACACTGGTGTTTCATTTCCAATCTCTATCATTATGTAGAGCTCATCGATTAGTGTGGCTGGTAGATCATCTGTTGATATCGGTGTCACCATTTCCGTCTCTTCCTCTTGCAGTGGTGGCTCAATTACAGATTCAAATCGAGAATCTATCAACGACCGGGCCTTGATCTTCATGACGTTAAGCCATTCACAATCTCGTCCCGAATAATTACAATAGTACACTTGTGAGGCCTATGTGGCTAAAATAAATGGCTCATAATTAGCAGTTTAGAGTCTTTATGCACATCCACCATCCGAGAAAAAATGGGATTCGGTCTCTTACCTTGAGGAGATAGATCATACCACATGCACTAGAATAGTACTACGTACTTTGAGGGCATGTTTAGGTATTGTAGTCTTACCACATCATCCAATATACCATAATAATCAATCTCTTCTTCCCATATACACTCCCTTTAACGCACACTCCACTATGAGAAGTTGATTTACGTCTCCCATACTTTACGGTATGAAACTTACACCCATTAATGTAGTATCCGCGCCAAGTAGATACGAAATTCACTAGTTCTTGAGATAATGCTAAAATAAAGGGGTTCGTAATCGTATTGACAGGATTTAGCACCTATATAAATTGCGTAAATCGATGATTATGACAAGATTGAGATGTAATATATTTTCTTAATTAGAAATAAATTCTTTTATCAACTCACATATTCTTTGAACCATTTCGGAAATTCCTCTTGTAGAAGACGACTGATTTCTCCAGGTGGCACTTCATGTCTAGCTCTCATATATATGCTTCATGTTTAGAAAAGTATTATGTGTTAAGAACTTCAAGAAAATTTCAAGTTAAGCATATAGTAGTAGGGTATGCATACTCGATGTATGGCTGCACTTCAGGACAATTAAGCAATACGTATGTGTGCGCTTCATTCTTCTGGTCAAAGTTCATCTATCTATTTGTTTCTTTCCCTGAAGGACGGCTTGGAGCGGTGAATATCGACAGATTGCCTTCATGCACCTCTACATCCACGCCACGGCCGTCGTAATTACGAGTCATATTTCGTTCTCTGATCCTAGTTGACACCATATCCTCAAAGTAGTAAGAACAAAAGGTGGTGGCTTCTTCCGTTAAGTAAACATTTGCAATAGATGCCTTTGGATGAGCTTTATTTCCGGCCTTTTGTTTCAATTTACGTAGAAACCTATAATATGAACGCGTAGGTATATAAGGATTTTTATGAGCCACTACGAGCATTTAAAAAATTTTAATATGTTAACGTGTTACCTCTCAAAAGGATACATCCATGTATACTGAACAGGACCTGTAATTTTAGCCTCGCGTGCAAGATGAATTGGAATATGCTCCATCAAATCAAAAAACTAGGCGGGAAGATCTGCTGAAACTTACAAAGTATGACGGGAATATCTCGCACAAGTCGTGCCACCTCATCACGCTTCAGAGTTGTAGCAGTTAAGTCTTTGAAGAAAAAACTCAACTCTGTGAGGGCTCTCCAGACTGGTGCCGGCAGAAGATCACGAAATGCAACAGGTAACAATCTTTGCATGAAAACATAACAATCATGACTCTTCATGCCAAATATCTTCAATTTTGTTAACTCGACATGATATCCTAAGTTCGAAACATAACCATCTGGAAAATTCGATTACTGGGCCCACTCGAGCAGTACACATTTTTTGTCATTATCTAGCGTGTAACATGCCTTTGGATATTTCTTTGCACTATCACTTTTTTCAAGCTCAGGTCGATTGCAATATAAATTGAGCTCCTGTCTGGATTTAGGAGTGTCCTTTGTCTTACCGTCAATGTTCATCACATTATAAAAAATGTTATCAAACACATTCTTTTCTATGTGCATCACATCCAGATTATGTCGTAACATAAGATCTTTCTACTATGGGAGGTACCAGAAGATGCCTAACCTCTTCCACCTAATTCCTACTGGAGCCTCTTCATAGTACTCGTCTGTCACTTTGGTAAGCCCAAAATCTTGTATTTCCTGCAACAACTCCTCCCCAGAGTATTCGTGCGGTTGACCTTTGCTTACTGTGACACTAACTCTAAATGATTCATCATCATCCCGCCAATCATGTTCATCCAGGAGGAATCTACGAGTACAGTCAAACCAAGAACATTTGTGACTATTAATGTCCGTCAGTAGTCAAACCAGAAACCCGTTAGCAAATGAAAAAAAATTAAAAAATATATTTTGTGACGGAAAATGTCCGTCACAATAAATCCCGTCACAAATGCCAGCAGATGACGGAAAAGTAAAATGTCACGTATTTTCCGTCACTATTTACGAAATGCCATCAGAAAGTCCGTCACAATTGTGACGGCACATATGCCGTCACAAAAGCCCGTCACTGTCGGCCAACTTTTTTGTAGTATACACTTAACTAGTAGTAGGGTGATCCATTATACCCTTTCGTCATTCACATATTTTTGTGTGTGAATTTAAAAAAATTTATTTTTTATATATAAAGTAAGAAAGAGAATAAATATTTTTAGTTAATTTAATGAAAAATATATGTAAAGTTATTGGAATTGGTGAAAAAAGTGAGTATTTTGTTGGAATGTGTCAAAAAAATAGGTATTATTATAGTTTATTTATTATCATTTTTAGTAAAAGTAAAGATTGAAATAGTTCGAGGGACGATGAAAAAGGAAAATATGAAATATTTCGACATATTAAGGGAGTAGTTGTTAAATGGATCACTTTATTTAAATTTTGAAAGTAACAATGAACCAATTTTCGGAATTTTGAAATAGTTTAGACTAATTTCATGAGGTGAATTTAAGGAATTAAAATATTTATTTTTCTTATTAATAAGAAATGTATTGTTGTATTACTTAGTTGGGTGACCTTCTATAACCAATAAATGGACTAAATTATCAAAATTTGGAAAGTTAGTTGATTAATTTCAATAACACTGAAAAACATGAACTAGTTTCAAAAGTACATAAAATTAATGGATAGGAAAAATTATATTCCTTAATTTTTAATTTATTAACCATTTATATTTCAATCAGGGCCTTTGTTTCTTTGAATTATATGAATGAATTCAAATTATTAATGGCAGATTGTAAGTTAATTTGATGGACTGTTTATTAAAATTTTGTTTGTGTTAAGTGTTAACAATGCGTTTCATCGTATAGTTAATGCGGATTTGTGTAATATAAGATGGAGAAGACTCCTTATTACATTCGATATATTGTGGTTAGAGATTACGATATTTGAATTTTACCAAAAAGATATTCAAATTTGATGAGACGGCCACCACCATTTAACATAATAAATTTTAGACATTAGCTATTCACACTCATTTTTTCCAAATACATTCACTTTTGTATATTTATAATAGGGTTAATTGCGTTAAAATACATTATTTTTCTTCTTTTCTCAATTTAATTACAATCTTTTTTCATATAAAAAAAATACATCATCTTTTTATCTTTTTTTCAATTTAATCACAAACTTTTCTTTTGTCAATAAGATACACAATCTTTTTATATCTTCTCAATTAAATCATTAATTTTTTCTTTTAAAATACATGATCTTTTATATTTCACTATTTATTTACATAATTTTTTTATTAATAAATTATGACCATCTAGTAAAAATTAATATAAATTACATATTTAAAATATAATATATAAATTACATATTATAAATATTAAAAAAATTATAAAATAATTTATAATAAGAATTGACTAAGTATATAAGAAAATTTAAATTCCTGTGGTCTTGTCGCGAGAGAAAAAAAAAAACAGTGTTAGAAATTTGATTTTTATTATTAGAATTTTTTATTCTAGCTTGTTAATAATTTTAAATTATTTAAACTTAAATTATCGATCTATGCACCCATTTTGTTACTATTCCGTAGAAACTTTAATTTTAAAATCAAAACAATCACATAATAATAAGTAGATCAGTTGTAATTTTAAATTTGAATTTATATTTTTTTATATTTTAATCATAAAATTTTTTATTAATAAAATATATAACTATCTTAATTAATAAAAATATTACATGTTACATATTTAAAATTTAAAATACAGTATAATATACATAAACTCAAATATTAAAAAAATAATAAAATAATTCATAAAAAATAATGACTAAATTATAGTATAAAATAAAAACTATCATGATTAAATTGAAAAAAAAATACAAAAAGATTGTGTACTTAATTGATAAAAAGATACTTTATGATTAAATTGAGAGAAAATGGGAGGTTGTGTATTTTTTTTATTAAAAAAAATTCGTGATAAAATTGAAAAAAGAGGAAAAGGTAGTGTATTTTTACGTAATTACTCCTAACCCAAGGTTAAACCTTGTGTGCCGGGACCCATTTGCCCAAATACTCTTTAATATTAAATGGTATACTCTTTAGTATGAGGATGTGTACATTTTATTTTTTGAAAAAAATAATAAAGTGTATACCCTTTAGAACAAATTATTGTACCTTTATATTAATTAAAATGTTTAAACTACCAAAAAAAAGTATTTTTTAGCAATCGAATTTACTAACGGAATTCAATCCGTTAGTAATTACCAAAATAGCAATCGAATTTACCAACGAAATTCAATCCATTGGTAATTACCAATGGATTATCAAGGGAATCGTTATATAAATTAGCAATGGTATTATTAACAACAGATTATCAACTGAATTATTTACCAACGAAATTGATTTTTCGTTGCTAAAAATTTACCAACCACCACTTTACCAACGGATTTTGTTGTTAATCTGTTGATAAGTCAATTTAACAATGGAATTAAGGTTTTTACCAACGGAATATTCCATTGGTAAAAAAGTTTTTGTAGTGTTATCTATTAAAACAAAATATTGTACTCTTGCATACCTTGTGTACTCGAGGACACAAGACCAACTCAAGACTTAATACTCTTATAGCATTAAAAAAAATATTACTTACAAAAAAATCTACTCCATCGGTCCCACCCAAAGAGGGAATTTTATTTTTTCACGTGCATTAAGGAGTATTATTATTTAATTTGTAGTGAGTAGTTGTATTAGTGAAAGTGTATGCCCCATATTTTAATTGTATTAGTTGATATGTGGGTCTCATGTGAGTAAAAAGGAAAATAAGACTCTTTGGGTGAGACGCCCAAAATTGAAAAAGAAAAAAAAACTATTTAAATGGACGGATTGAGTATTTTTAATAAATACACCAACTCAATTTAAAAAAGTAAAAACGCTGAATCCATTATTATCTTCTTCACATAGCCTCGTGCAAGAGAGAATTTCTTAAACGCTACAAACTTCTTAGGCCCAAATATGATGACCAAGAAGAAAATACTTCAAAAAAAAAACTGAAAAAAAAAACTCAATTCTATGTATTTTTATCAATCAAAATTTAAATTCTGCGTTCTTAAATTTCGTGTGAGTTTTCAGTCTATCTAAAGCAAAAAATTGCCTCATGGTATTTTCTTTTCTTCTTGCTCAAGTCAACTACAATGAGAAATTTCTTGATCAAGTTAGCTACAATGGGAAACAATCTATTAAATAGATAACTTGTCATAACCCTAAGCCCATTAGGATCAATTGGGCCAAAGGAAATATGGGCCCAAAGAATTCAGACTTCATACTCCAATAATCTCCCACTTGGAGACTGAATCCTCCATGTAGTCATATCTTCTAGTCACCCTCCCGTATCTGCCTGTCATCGTCTAGCCTTTTCTTCAAGTTCCAAGGCCAATTGAAGCTATGCATAGCTTCAACTTCTCTAAGGTCACCACCTTAGTAAACATGTCCGCTAGATTCTCATTTCCAAGGATCTTCATAAGCTGCAAGATCTTCTTCTCCAAAAGGTGACGGATGTAGTGATACTTCAACTCAACATGTTTTATTCTTGAGCGAAATGCTGGATTCTTTGTAAGAAATATAGCACTTTGACTATCACTGAAAAGAGTACTATTTTCATGCTCCTTCCCAAGTTCCCCCAAGAAATTCTGCAACCACACCATCTCCTTACTTGCCTCTGTCACGGCTACATACTCTGCCTCCGTGGTGGACAATGCAACAACCTTCTGCAACTTAAAAGTCCAAGATATAGCAGTACTACCATAAGTAAAGACATACCCGGTTGTACTTCTTCTCCTATCAAATTCATTTGATGTCAAGTCTGCATCCACATAACCCACCAGCGCCACACTCTTGCCTTTGAAACACAAAGTCTTGTCTGTGGTACCTCTTAAGTATCGCAAGACCCACTTCACTGCTTTCCAATATTGCTTGTCTGGATCACTCATGAACCGACTTACTACTCCCACTGCATGAGCAATATCTGGTCTTGTACACACCATGGCATACATGATGCTACCAATTGCTGAGGCATATGGAACACTCATCATTTGTGCACGATCCTCCTTGTTCTTTGGTGACTCCTTCTTTGAAAGTTTGAATTGACTTCCCAATGGAACACCCTCAGGCTTCGACTCTGACATGTTAAATCTTTCCAGGACCTTCTTAACGTAACTCGTCTGCGAAAGATACACATATCCCGTAGCCTTATCACGTACAATCCGCATGCCAAAAATCTATTTTGCCTCTCCAAGATCCTTCATGGAGAACCGTTCTGACAACTGCTTTTTCAACTAATATACTCCACTTGCATCAGCTCCTACGATCAACATATCATCAATATATAGTAAGAGAATAAGAAAACTATTGTCAAACCTCTTGTAGTAGCAACAATGATTAGTGTGACATCTATGGTAATCAATCTCCATCATGAAGCTGTCAAACTTCTTATACCACTGCTTTGGGGCTTGTTTTAGGCCGTACAAGCTTTTCTTTAATTTGCATACAAGTGGCTCCTTTTCCTTCTCTATGAAACCCTCAGGCTGTGTCATGTACAACTCCTCCACCAATTCACCAAGGAGGAATGTCGTCTTCACATCCATCTGATGCAACATCAAATTTTTTGCAGCTACCATACTCAACGTCATTCGAATAGTGGTCAGTTTTACAACAAGAGTATAGACATCAGTATAGTCAATACCATGTCGCTGCTCAAACCCCTTGACAACCAGTCGGGCTTTGTAGCGTCTGCTACCGTCAACTTCATTCTTGATTCGGTAGACCCACTTGCAGTGCATAGCCTTTTTATCCTTTAGAAGCTCAACAAGTTCCCAAGTGTCATTCAACAGAAGAGATGCTAACTCATCATCCATAGCAGCTCTCCGCTTTCGTCTATCTGCACTCTGCACTGCCTCTGCATAACACTCAGGCTCACCACCATCAGTAAGTAACAAGTAGTAGTTAGAGGACGATTACCTATCAGGTGCACGTCGTTCTCTAGCTTAGACATGCACGACAGTTCCAAATCGGCGGTTCCGATTCGAAACTGCTGGTTCTTGTTTTGAAAAATATAGAATCGAAACCGAACCGAGGGTAGGACGGTTTTGGTTTTGATTTGGAACCGCCAGTTCCAGTTTTTTATTTTTAAATTTTTTTTGTTTTTCAACCTAAAAACGTAAAAAAAAAAGAAAAATCGCCGGTTCCAACCGAGAACTGCCGATTTTAACCGGAACCACCAATTCCAGTTTTACGAAATGAAGAACTGGAACCAAACCGATATATAGCTAGTTTCGGTTCAGTTTTCACTGATTTCGGTTCCGGTTGGAACTGCCGGTTTTCGGTTCCGAACCGGCGGTTCCGTTTAAAATATGCATGTCTACTCTAGCTGGTCTCTGCAATTGATCCTCCAATGGTGGTGGTGTCCTTGGTTATTCAATAAGAACCTCTTCCTCATTCTGACTCTCCTTACTCCCACTCGACTTTGAGATGTCTAACTCTACTTCTTGGGTATTAGTCTTGTCAGAATTTGATGCCTCCAATCTGTTCTTGTACATAACCTGTTCATTGAAAACCACATCTCTACTGCGAATAATCTTTTGGTTGTTCTACTCCCAGAGTCTATAACCGAACTCATCATCACCATAACCAATGAACGTACACTTAACAGATTTAACATCTAACTTGCTTCTATCATTAGAACTAATATGAGCATATGCAACAAAACCAAAGACACGCAAGTAAGACAGATTTACCTATTTTTCCGTCCATTCTTCCTTGGGTAATCTGTTTTCCAACGGAACTGATGAACCTCTGTTAATTAGGTATGCTGCTGTGTTTGCTGCATCTGCCCAAAACATCTTAGGCAGTCCACTCTTCAACCTCATGCATCTAGCTCGCTCATTCAAAGTTTTGTTCATTCGTTCTGCCACACCATTCTGCTGGGGAGTTCCTTTCACATTCTTCTCCATGCGAAACTCATTCTCAGCACAATATTCCTTGAACTCACGAAGTTCATATTCACCTCTATTTTCAGAACGAAGACACTTTACTTTCTACCCCGTTTCATTCTCTACAAGGGATTTCCACTTCCTAAAAGTATCAAATGCATCAGTTTTATTTTTCAAAAATTAAACCCATACTTTTCGAGTGGAGTCATCAACGAAGGTCATGTAATACTCCGAACCACCAAGGGACTTCATGGGCACTGGTGCCCATAGATCGCTATGCACCAACTCCAACTTTTCTTCAAGGTTTGCCACCTCTCGAGAAACTTACCCTTCTCTGTTTCCCGAAAACACAGTCCTCGCATAGGCCAACTTCAACAGACTTCAGCCCTGGAAGTCTCCCTTTCGAACACATTACCTTCATCTCTTTCTCGCTCATGTGACTCAGCCGACAGTGTCACAAATCAATATTGGTCGTAGCTCCTGCAAGATCAACGCAGTCCTTGGAGTTAGTTGTAGTATACAATGTCCCCTCCTTCTTCCCCCACGCTACTATCATTGCTCCTTTACTGATCTTCCAATTGTGCTGCCAAAAGTCACTGAGTATCCTCTACATCAAGCTGTCCAATTGAAAGCAAGTTTCTTTTCAATCCTGGAATATGCCTAACACCATTCAGCTTTAATATCGATCCATTTGGTATGGATATCCGAACATCTCCTTTCCCCACGATCTTCAAGGGCTCATCATCAGCAAGGTAGACTTGTCCGAATTCACCAGACACATAGTTCTCCATTATTTCAGCATCACTGCATGAGTGGAATGATACTCCAAAATCCAACATCCACGATTCCAGCGGAGTACTGACACTCAAGACCAACACATCTCCAACATCATCTGTGGTTGCGTTTGCTGTCTTCTTCTCATTCTGTCCTTTCTTATTTTTCTTGGGTGCTATACACTGATTCCTGTATTGACCAAACTCGTCACAATTCCAGCACTGGATTGAGTCTTTGTCTTTCTTGGGTTGACTCTTTCCTCTGGACTTTGATCTGCCATGATTCTGCCTACCCTTCGATCTGCCCCATATCCTCCATGTTCAGCGCTGACCCTGAAGTAGATCCAGACTCTTTCCTGCGAACCTCCTCGCTAATCATCAGATCTCTCACTTCGTCAAGCTTCAATTTATATTTCTCGGATGAAGCATTAACTGCAGTTATTGTGGCAGCCCAACTATCTGGCAAAGAAGATAACAAAACTAAAGCAAGTACCTCGTCAATAAATTTGATCCTGACTGAACACAACTGCCCAGTGATCATGTTGAACTCGTTCAGATGTTGCTGCACAAGTGTGCTCTCCGACATTCTGAGGTTGAACAATCGTCTGATCAGGTGAACTTTGTTCGTGGTTGTGGGCTTCTGATACATCTCCTCCAGGATTTGCAGCATCTCCCTTGCGGACTTGGCTTTAGTTGTGTGGTATGCTTCGTTCATGGACAACGATAAACGTATCGCACTCATCGCCTTTCTGTTCAACAGATTACACTCCTTCAGTTTCATCTTTTCGGGTTTCTCCTTCTCTTCTAAGGGCACATACAGATCTTTACCGTAGAGATAATCCTCGATCTGCATCTTCCAAAATCCGAAATTTGATTCGTCAAACTGTTTGATTGAAATCTTCTCGTCGCTCATCGTGACTGCTCCCTTCAAACCCGAGGCTCTTGATACCAGTTGTTAGGATTTGAGACGCACACACACACACGATGACACGAATAACATGAGATTTATTTACCCAGTTCGTCTTACGACTACATCTGGGGGCGATGCCAAGTCAGGTATTTTCTTTTCTTCTTGCTCAAGTCAACTACAATGAGAAACTTCTTGATCAAGTTAATTACAATGGGAAACAATCTATTAAATAGATAACTTGCCCTAACCCTAAGCTCATTAGGATCAACTGGGCCAAAGGAAATATAGGCTCAAAGAATTCAGTCTTCATACTCCAACAACAAAAAAATAAAAAATAAAATTATCGGCCAACATTAATCAAATACAATAACTAACCATTGGTCAGTGTCCACAGAACATAACAATTTATAGTCGGTACTAATGATCAAACAGAATAAAAAAGACAAAAGCTCATTCGCCCCCGGGGACACGCTGTGTCCCTATGTGAACACACTCCTCCCCCTTCATATTCTATTTAAACCTAAACATATGTATTGTTAGGGGATTTAAATTGTAAAGGGACACGGAAATTGCAAAGGAGCACGGTATCCCAGAGGCACAAGAGTCTCACTCATAAAAAAATAATGATGTGTAAATAGAGTTAAACAAAGTAAAACTCAAATTTAATAAAAAAATATTTTAATTAATGTTGTATTTTTTCACTATACTCACGTTTTATTCTAACAAGATTCCAACATTGCTTTTAAAAGATTTAATTCATATCTGTAACATTTCATCGATCTATTTATGAAATTAACTTAAAATTTCTATAAACTTCAAAATTTAATTTCTTTAAAATTATGATGGACAACTTTGTAGATGAATCACTCTAATTGGAGAGCTCTTCTTTTACTTCCTTCAATTTTCTAACGTTTACTTCTTTGGGGTTTAGGGTGTTGGAGTTAGAATTTCTTTAGGGTGATGAGTGTATTATGTTAAGGATAGTTAATTATATATGTATTTAATGTTATCACATTTATATGTGTATGTATTTGCCTAAATTTTAACTACAAGATTACATTTTTTAGAAAACCTACAGTATCTACGAAAGTAAATAATGATGCCCTAAAACTATAGCAAACGGGTCTTTAAGGTAATATTTATCATTAAAATTTAACCTTAAATTTTAAGGTTTTTTACGTTCAATCTTTTTTTAATTTTTTTACTCATTTAACTTTAGAATTTAAGCTTGTCCTTAACATTAATAATCTACGAAATAATTTTATAATCTTTCCATATATATATTAGGTGCATTTTGCAAGATACAAGATCTAAATTAGAATGTTACGTAGCTTTAATTAATAGAAGCTCTTGGTGTAATCTCTCTCTCTAGATATACATAACTATGCATGCACATGTATATGCGTTATGTACATTGTTTCTCAACTAATTCCATTAACTTTATTTGCCATCATTGAATGCATGAATTAAAGAGGAGGTTCCTTCCTGCCAAATTAGGTGAGCAACTATTCGTAATTTCTTATATCAAATAAACAATTACTAAATTTAATTCCCACTGCTAAGGGAAACAACACTAGCAAGAAAGCCAGGATAATGACAACACCCAAAGATGCCGCCGCGTATTCGGGTTAACGGGTTTTGCCCCATTTTCATTTTTGGTCCTCAAACTATATCCTCTCATCACCTTTAATAATTGTGTAGGGAGATTACAGATTGGATTTGGAGGTGGAGAAAGATTACTACTACTACTTCTCCAACGACCCCTGCTGGCATTTAATGTTGCTGGTTTTATATCTTTATTCTCTCTCTCTCATGTGTGTGTGTGAGAGAGAGGCTTGCATTTGCATATACATACACACACTAAAATGGGATCATGAAATGCATATATATGAATGTAAGTAATGTAGTGAAATTTTCAACAGCAGGGGCGGCCCCCATATTTATTGCCACTCTTTAATTTTCTATAAATCACTTTATTTCTTCACCTCTCTCACTCACACACATCTCCTCTCCCCATATCCCCTTTTGCCTTTTTCTCTTATTTCTTCATTACTTTTTCTTTTCTTTTTTTATATTTCACATACATTGTAATTTTTTAATTACTTTATACCATCTGGGATTTTGATTTTGATGTTTCATACTCTAAATTGAAGCTCCTGCTCAGTTCATAAATAACAGGTGTTTTTTCTGGTACGTTTTCAGAAACTTTTGCATTTCTGGATTTGATTTGCTTTATATGCTAAAAATGGTGATGTTTTGTATGTGGGTTATTTTTATTTTTATTTTTTTCATAATGTGTGTATTTTTAGATGGTAATTATTATTGGTGAAAAAGAGTGTTACATTAGTTTGTGTAAATTGTTGTTGTTTTCAGTGGCTTTTGAGAAGAAATAAGGAGGGAGGGAGAGAGAGAGAAAGTGGGGTTCATGGATATATCAACGGCGTTGATTATTTTGTCTATTGTGGTAGCTTATTTCGTGTGGTTCAGATCGATTACCAGATCTTTAAAAGGCCCGAATGTGTGGCCCGTTTTAGGTAGCCTTCCGGGCCTGATTCAGAACAACGGCCGTATGCATGAATGGATCGCCGATAATCTTCGGGCCTTCGGTGGTACGTATCAGACCTGCATTTTCGCTATCCCATTTCTGGCCCGAAAGCAGGGCCTCGTGACTGTCACGTGCGATCCCAAGAATTTAGAGCACATTTTGAAGGTTAGGTTCGATAATTACCCCAAGGGTCCCACATGGCAAGCTGTGTTCCATGATTTGCTAGGGCAGGGCATCTTCAATTCGGATGGCGACACGTGGCTGTTCCAGCGTAAGACTGCCGCACTGGAATTCACCACCCGGACGCTCAGGCAAGCCATGGCTCGTTGGGTGAGCCGAGCCATCAAGAATCGATTCTGCCCCATGCTGAGAACGGCTCAGCTCGAGGGCAAGCCGGTTGATCTGCAAGACCTGTTGCTGCGGCTCACTTTGGATAATATTTGCGGCTTGGCTTTTGGGAAAGATCCGCAGACTCTCTCTCCAGGGCTTCCGGATAACAGCTTCGCTTCGGCTTTCGATCGAGCCACTGAAGCCACGCTGCAGCGCTTTATATTGCCTGAGTTTATTTGGAAATTCAAGAAATGGCTTCGGCTTGGAATGGAGAACAGCTTGAGCCAGAGCTTGAAACACGTGGATGATTACATGACCAATGTCATCAATACACGTAAGCTCGAGCTGCAGAGTCAGCAGGCCAGTGGCTCCCACCACGACGATTTGTTATCCAGGTTTACATTCCATTTTATTTTTTTATTATTATTTCATTCGAAATGAAGAAGGGGAACAAATTAAGAACCCTAATTTGCTATCTAGGTTCATGAAGAAGAAGGAATCGTATTCCGATAAATTCCTTCAACATGTTGCCCTAAATTTCATCCTCGCCGGACGCGACACCTCATCGGTGGCGCTCAGCTGGTTTTTCTGGCTGGTAACGCAGAACCCCGACGTCGAAGAAAAAATCCTAATCGAGCTTTGCTCGGTTTTAATGGAGTCCCGCGGCGGCGAGATCGACAAATGGGAAGACGATCCTTTAGAATTCGAAGAAGTCGATCGATTGATATATCTCAAAGCGGCGTTATCGGAGACTCTGAGATTGTACCCTTCGGTGCCGGAGGACTCGAAGCACGTGATCGCCGATGATGTCCTACCGGACGGGACATTCGTTCCGGCGGGTTCGAATATCACCTACTCGATCTACTCCTCCGGTAGAATGAAATTCATCTGGGGAGACGATTGCCTGGAATTCAAGCCGGAAAGATGGCTGTCTGAAGACGGGAAGAAGTTCGAAACGAAGGATCAGTACAGGTTCGTGGCGTTCAATGCAGGGCCGAGGATATGTTTGGGGAAAGATCTTGCTTACTTGCAGATGAAGTCGATAGCGGCGGCGGTGTTGCTCCGCCACCGCCTGGTGGTGGCGCCGGGGCACAAGGTTGATCAGAAGATGTCGTTGACGCTGTTCATGAAGGATGGCCTCAAGGTAAAAGTGTGCCCTAGGGATTTAAGTGCGATTATAGGGAAAATAGGGAAAGATTAATTAATGAGTTTAATTTTGGATAATTGGGAGGTTTACATTTAATTTGTGAATATGATGCATGGAGTATTTTATACTACAATTAATTCACTTCTTTTATGATACATACCTTAATTATGATCTATAAACAACCCTAAAATTCCTTTCCGTACTTTTTTAATCTTTCCATTATTATTAATTTATTAATAAAAGTGGCACAATTTTATTTCTATTTTCTCTCCTTTGGAATTCCCATTTTATTTTATTTTCTTGAACAAGTAATTAAATGTCATTCATTCTCCTATGATTTTATGCCTAACAAATTCTGTGGAATTAATTATTTATTATCATAGCTACTTTTAGACCATTAGAGCAACTCCAAAAAATTATAATTTAAAGAACTATACCTATAAATATATCTCCAAAAGCATCTTTAAAATAATAATTTTTTTTACATAATGGTTTTCACTCTTTAAATTTAGAGAGCCAAATCAAATATGTAAAATTAAATGCATTGAGATTTTTTACTATTTTCAATACGTTATTCCTTTAAATATTCAATTGATTATTTATTGTTTTTCATTTATAATCCAATATTATTATTTCACTTTGATTTTATTATTAAAAGAAAGATAGATCCTTTTCAAATTTCTTTAAGATTGTATTTAAATAATATTAGTATTAGTAAATATCCAATTTTTTAAAAAAAAATAGGTAGGAATAGTACATTGATTTTTTTTTATATTATAAAATTATAATTATTTTATGTTAAAAATATATATAGATTTATAAGAATTCATATGGAGAGAAATTATAAAATTAATTAGGAGTAGAAACAAAAATATATGAAAAATAACAAATGTAATTAATAAGCTCTTTATATTTTAAAGATTCTTTATTGTACTCAAAATCCTCTCCAAATTATACATAATCTCTTTGAGATGCTCTTATAACTCCATCAAATATATAATTATTTATTGAGCAACATGCATAAATTGATTGAGTATAATCTCTTGGAGATGTTATATTAATGAATGTTTCTTTTTTCTTTTTTAAATTTGTGTAGTCAAATTGATTGAATAATTATTGAATAACATTACGTGCAATTGTGTAGTAATAATTACTTCATCTTTTTTCTTTTTTAAATTTGTGTAGTCAAATTGATTATTTTATTATTCTCTGAAAAGATGAAGTGTCGTGAATATTTGTTCATAATTTGACCCATTACGTGCAATTGTTACTATTAGTTAACTATAAAATGGTGAATATTTGTAGCTGCCCCTCCATTTTCTCATTCATTAATTATACCCTTTTTTCCCCTTATAAAAGCTTTGACACAAATAATCTTTGAAAAAAACAAAAAAGATAAAATATATTTTCTTAAACAATGTAGCTATAAAAATTCTGTTAAAATATTTTATAAAATTATAATTATTTTATGTTAAAAAAATATATAGATTTTTAAGAATTCATATGGAGAGAAATTATAAAATTAATTAGGAGTAGAAACAAAAAAATATGAAAAATAACAAATGTAATTAATAAGTAGGAAAAGAATAAATATAAAGAAGCTGTTGGAGATGAATAAAAATACAGCTCTTTATATTTTAAAGATTCTTTATTGTACTCAAAATCCTCTCCAAATTATACATAATCTCTTGGAGATGCTATTATAACTCCATCAAATATATAATTATTTATTGAGCCACATGCATAAATTGATTGAGCATAATCTCTTGGAGATGTTATATTAATGAATGTTTCTTTTTTTCTTTTTTAAATTTGTGCAGTCAAATTGATTGAATAATTATTACTACTAGATTATATTATTATTCTCTGAAAAGATGAAGTGTCGTGAATATTTGTTCATAATTTGACCCATTACGTGCAATTGTTACTATTAGTTAACTATAAAATGGTGAACATTTGTAGCTGCCCCTCCATTTTCTCATTCATTAATTATACCCCTTTTTTTCCCCTTATAAAAGCTTTGACACAAATAATCTTTGAAAAAACCAAAAAAAGATAAAATATATTTTCTTAAACAACGTAGCTGTAAAAATTCTGTTAAAATATTTTAGATTTCCTTGTTATTTTAATATAACATCTCATGTAACCTAAGTTATATTTATGAAAATTCTATTGAGAAAAAAAAAACAGAATTTTTTTTATCATTTTAATATAACATCATTTTAGTGATACTCCTTTCATCTCGTCCTTATGGTTACGTTTGTTTTTTGCATGTGGATTAATGAATATAGTATTTTAATGTGTATTAAGGTGAGAGAAATAATAATTTAATGTAAAGTGGGTATGTATATTAGTGGGATATGTGGGTCTCATATGCTAAATAGAGAAATGCAACCATTAGAATGAGACGCCCAAAATGAAAATATGTAACCATTGGGATGGGACGGATGGAGTATCTCATTTGTTAGTAAATTATATAAGTGACATGTAAAAATGGAGAGAAAATTCAATCATAATTATGATTCCTCTTAGGTTTACACCTCCTTTTATTTTATTTTAGTTTATTTTTCCCTTTTCTTATACTCCATATCATTCATTAGATTAGAAATAAAAGCAAATGTTACAGGAGATATCACATCAATGTGTCACAGAACATTCGGTGCGTTTTTGATTGAGTAATCGGGTTTTAAATATGTAATGAAATATAATATGGGATATTATGCAATAGATTTTACTTAAAGAGTTAAAGTATCAAAATATATTTTGATAGGTAATTAAACTTTTTTCATCTTTGGCAAATACTGTACTTATTTGGGTTTATTTGTGAATCTTATTTTATGTATTTATTATTTTTTAATACATAAAAAATTATATTTAGAGTTTTTAGAGTGATAAAGTATTCATTTTTTAAATAAAACATATTACTCTTTAAATTCTTGCGCTATAATTTTATCGATTATAGTATTCCCTCTATCCCATCGAAAGATCCTTATTTTATTGTATTGGACGTCTCATCAAAGGTACTCATTTTCCTCTTTTAGTAAAAGAGTCCCGGTCACCTAATACTAATACAATTACTCACTATATATAAAATAATAATACTTCTTAATCCACGTGCAAAAAGCAAATGAGGACCTATAATCGGGACGGATGGAGTACATGAAAAACTACTATCTAGATGGATAAACTATTACTCCCTCCGTCCGGTTATAAGGTATTCATTTGTTTTTTGCACGTGGATTAAGGAGTATTATTATTATATGTAAAGTGTGTACTTGTATTAGAGGGAAGTGGTGAGCCATATTGTGTACTTTTTTACCAAATAGGGAGAATGCATATATTTGAAGCGGATGCCAAAAATAATAAAATTGACACCTTAGAAGCGGACAGATGGAGTTTTTTTTTAAGACAAAGTCTCTTGTGAGACGCTATTTATGTGAGACCGTTTGTGAGACGTATTAAAGTATGTTTAATAGTTGTTCAAGTATATTTTGTAAAGTATGATGGATGATAAATTAAAGTATAATTTTAGGATGTTATAATATGATTCATTATTGACATACTCTAACTACAAATAAACATACTTAACCTTTTTTTATCGGAAAGGAAATTTTATTAGGGAGTACTAGAGGTACTCAAAAAATTACATGAGAGTACAAGGAAAATAGGAATGATCTCCTAGACAATACACCAAACATTATTTTAAATACAACACAATCTAGGATTGCAACACCAATCTTGAAATTATAAATGGGTATAAACATATTTTACCTATATGATAAGCATACTTTAATAATAGGTCAATCCGTCTCACAACCGTCTTACAAAAAACCTGTCTCACAAAAGAGTTTCTCTTTTTTTAATAAAATATTACTCTTTAAAAAAAAATTATATACTAAAAAAGTAATTTTTAAAAAATGTGATTCACGTACGAACTTGATTTATACCAGATTTATTGAAAATTACACTCTTTTTGTGTTTTTACAAAAGAAATATGCAAATCTTAAATGGGAGAAGGACATAAAAATGTTGCAACTTGCACGCAATACATGCTGTAAAAGAAAATATTTACAATTATTATTATTATTATTATTATTATTATTATTATTATTATTTTATAATAAAATCTATCATAAAACAAAAATATGTATGCATCAATTATATGGATCAAGAATTCGTGTTATTGATCCAATCTTATCCAGATCCACTACAATTTTATATTTATTAATACTTTGTACGTAATTATAATACTTGACAAAATACTCTTTATCTGAATGTATTTGTAATTATAATACTTGACAGAAAAAAAAACTCTTTATTTGAATGTACTATAAAGTATTTGAGTAATGTATTTAATAAAGTTAAAAATAATTGTGAAGTTAAAATTTGAGTAAATGAAATTCAAATTAATATATTTGAGTTAATGTTTTTTGAGTAATTGATTTTAGAAAACTCAATTTCGGGTAAATTACTTGCTTTATTCGAAATTATTTCTCAAAAAAAATATTAATTCTAAATTATTTGATTCAAATCTTTTAACCTGCATTATTCGAATATTACATCACTCACTATATAATTATTAAAGGCGGGAGGCGCAAAAAGGTGCAAAGGTCTTGTTGGAATATAGATCGTACGGCGACTGAATTACAAGATACTTTATAACATATAGTAGTATACATTAATATATCCAACTCAAAACATAATTCTCCAGCGCGCCTGAGGTACAAGATACTTTATAACATATAGACATTAATATATCCAATTCAAAAGATAATTGTCCAACTAAACAAAGGTAAAAATAAAAATCAAATAATAATACGTAATAACTTATAAATAACATATTCACAAATTAAAAACCCTTACACAATGTCATAATGAACTTCACAATTCAAGTACTCAACACAAATAGATAATAACAAAAGGCAAATAAGTAGAATCCATCACGTTTAAGAAAAGATCAAATGTCAAAGACTCGAATGATTACCAATGAGATAAAAATCATAATTATCATGGTCTATGGTCCTCCTTATAATCTGCATTCTCTTCTTCACCATCAAATTGATCATTGTATTAATTAGATTCTTACTCTTCATGAAAAATATAAAGAAACAAAAATCTAAAATTTGGAAATGTACCCGAGGCAAGACTTTTACATCCAAAAAGGCGCAAAAGGCAAGGATTTTTTGAACATCAACTAAAACCCCAAAAAAACCAAGAACTCAGGCAATCAGGCTTCGCCTCGCCAAAGGCATTCCTTTAACAACTATGTTACTCACTCAAATAAATTTTCGAGTAAGTGGTTTTTCACTCGAAAAATATTTACTTTAAATTATTTGACTCAAATCCTTTAGCTCGCATTACTCCAATATTTTACTCGAAAAATATTAAATTGAATACATTAACTTAAAATTTTATTTACTCGAATTTTAACTCGAAATTTTATTTCTCACTTTATCACAGCTTCAATCGAATACATTACTCGAATGTATTCGAGTTACAATTTTTTTGTCAATTCAGACGTAAAAAGATATTTATTTAAAATTAGGATAATAATTTTTTTATAATCTAACTGGCACTACTAACAATTAATTATTAGAATTCGTAACACATCTCAAATGTAAAATATTTGTTCATCTCAAATGTAAATATATTCTCAATCCGAAATCATTTTTTAATTATTAATGAACTTTCATAGCAGAATCACGCAACCCTACCTATCAAACAAAATGACTAGTCGAATCGTGTGAGCCAAGATTAAAGAAAAAAAAAGACAAAACTAGTGATTTTGGATTCTAATCAGAATATTAGATGCCCAAACTTTACCATACTATTAAGCTTATTTTATATTTTGATAGGTTAGTTTGCAATAGCTTTTGTATTTCGCAAGCTACAAAGACATCAATCCAATTGAGATAATTGAATAATTATATTTTATTATTAATGAAAAATGACTGTATACAATTACGAGTATATAGTATTTATTTTATTCCGATATGTTTTGTTCACAAAATTAAAATTAATGTGGGTTAATTTCATAAGATATTGTAAATTGCCTCCTCTTATATACATTTTATTGACATCATTGAAATCTATACAATATTTATCTCCTAACTGTATATTATTCTAAATATCTTTAAAATGTTACTCCATTTTAACAACTTTAAAATTAATGATATAATTCATGGATTGTGATTTTATAGATTTGTTATACTTTTTTGAACGTAATTTGGGTAGTGTAAACATTGAGTATGTTGGAATAGAGTCGAAATTGATCGGTGATATGTTCATTTCTGATTAGTCAAACAAACCCCCCATTGTCTATTTATCGATTGCTAAATATTATCATAATTTCAATTGTCGATGGTTGAATGTTGCCCTATCTAATGTTGCTAAATATTATCATATTTTTACTCTGGTCTGCTGGTCATCAGGGATCCAGTGCAAAAACATCAACGAACTTAAGATGTAATACATACGTAAAACTTATGAAAATGAAGAAATATTCGAGTGTTATATTCTATCCCTAAAAATAATATTGTTCTCGAAATTCGAATTTCCTGGCTAATGAAGGTTTCATCTTCTTGTTCCCATGGACTCTTTTGTAGAGTGCCTGCTCCATTGAATTTTTATTTAGACGATGTCTCGATTTTGTAGCTTATGAATTTTCTATCCAAATTGGTCATTGGAACTTCTTCATATGATAGGTCATGGTTACCCTCTACTGCTAACGGGTTAACTATATGGCTTGAATCTATTTTCGCAACTTGGAAGCGCTAGTCTACGCCAAGTCTCCAACTTGTCCCAATATCTCGTAAGATCAAACGAAGCGTGGTTTTAATTTTCCTTGCTTCTCATATCAAGTTATATCGAAAGGATACCTTTTAGAATACCTTATCTCTGATCCCAAATTCTAACTCCTTGCATCTCTGATACCTTTAAGAATATGGACGAAATAAAATTCCAAGTATGGAGTTGGTGTATATGGAGAAAAAAATTTTGAATCTGAATATAAGGTATTCTGATTGGTGTGGAAATTCTAGCAGTTGCATAGAGAAAAATGGCTCTGATTGGTGTGGAGATTCTAGTAGTTCAATAGATAAAAATGACTAGTTATGGTTCTTATGTTTTTCCTATTGTAATAAGAGGTAATATAGATGTGCTATCTTTTTATTTTGTACTCTTTTGTTTAGGATAAAGCTCATACCCTAAAGTAATAAATTTTCTTTTTCAAAAAAAAATTTGCGTTTGATTTTTGCTTGTCTTGAGCTTCCTAAATTCTTTCTCTAATTTTCTTAATTTTTTTCGCAGTTTCTTCTACTAAGTCGGGACCCAAGACTCTTCTTTCCTACTTCATATTAATTTGATATAAAGTTAAAACTCACCCTAACAAAAACATAAAACAAACATATACTTTCAATGGTTTTCAAATTACGCATAAACCCAAAATAAACATAGTTATAGAATTCAGGATTCGGACACAACCTGCCTTCACTAGTACAAACTTGTGCTTCTTTAGGACCAATTGTAAGAATACATGCCAAGTATCGCAAGTACAGGGTATAACACAACAGTAAAATGTGATCACAACACTAACACATCAGACTGGTGATATTAAGGAACAAACTAATTCAGACCTGTCATATTCAAGCTGAAGTCCCACAGTTTCTTTGCCAGTCCCGTGTCGGACCCTAGTTGACTCGGTTTGGAAACGTTGCTGTCCGAAAAGTACTCGCCTCTAACTCCCTTTACCTGTGGATGTAAAGCCACGTAACAAGTCGTTGCTGCTCCCTGGAAACAACAATGTTGAAGTTCAATAATTTTCTGGTCTCCATTTACTCATTTGAATGATCGTATTGGATTCAGATGTTGGGGGAAGGGGGGCGGGGAAGTTAACAAACCTGAGGAATGTTCTTTAGGAAATATTTTCCAACTAAGTTAACTATCCCTGCAGAAAAAAATAACCATCATCAGAGTCAACTCATATGCCATGTCTGGTTCTGTTTGATATGTACAGAGGTTCTGCATTATCTAAAAGATAACGGACTAAGACACGGACATGAAACACAAGTTATATCCAAGCATAAGTTCTCTAGAAGCCTTGGTAGGAGGGTGGATTGCAGAGTAGATCAGAGTACAAACCAAAACCCTATTATAGAGAATGGCTTAACAGGCAGTTTATAGATCAAACGGGCAACAATTCATTCTTCAAATTCACCTTCAACAATAGTCATATGGCGTGTAAGGTTGGTGGCAATTGATCCTGGATGTAGTGAATTAGCAGTTATTTCAACCCCTTCTTCCTATTTCAGCAAAGAAAAAAATGTAAATAAGGAAATAATCAACAAACTTAGTTATGCTCATATATCTGAAGACATAAAAAGAATTCAAAAGTCTCATCATATTCTCAATCTCTGATCAAGAATCATTTAACATAAAAGCCCTTATTCAGTCAAATATAAAAAGTTGCTCCTATTCAGAATAAGAACTCATACCTATTGAATATAGATATCTATGATGAGTTGCAAGTAAAGTGTTGTAAACAGCATTCACAATATTAATCACACCAGAAATTATTAGTTAAAAAACGTCATTCATGCTCATATACAATTGTCAATATCGATTGATTACCTTCAAACTCCTTGCAAGTTCATTGGCATGCAATATGTTAGCTAGCTTTGACTGTCCATATGCGTAAATACTACTATAACTGTGGAGCAACAATAGATATAAATCATTAGATGAGTTTTAGCAAGAATATAAGACATTCAACACTAGTTTGATGAACCAAAAAGATAGAACCATATAAGGAGTTAATCTTGATAATAATATTTTTTGTTTCATAAAAATGTAAACATAGTAAAAATTATCACTAGTTCACACAATTCAGGAGGATCCATTTTGCAGATTCAATCCACAATTCTTTATTTTTAACAAACTCCCATAGCAATAACATATTTTGGGCTCATATAATCTCACTAAGGAGGGGGCCATTTTCTTTGTTACCTCCATGACATAGATGAAGAATAGTCCACACAACTCTATAAATCAACTATTCATTTTCTCAATTAATTTTGCATCTACGTAGGAATAATATTGAATGGCCAGGGTTTTCAGTGCTCATTATAACGAAAGTAATCTGTTTATAAGTGCACTCACATATAAAATAACAAAGAATCATTGATAATCAATTTTTCAATGCTCACATAAAGCTCCATGTTATCCAAAATGAGACATTCAACATCAGGGGTGCTGGAATAGTTGACTGGCATGCAAGATTATTTTTATCGACCCAGAAGCTGAAAAATAACCCAACTTACCTTGAACTGTCATTGATTTTATCAAATCGAATGCCCTCACTGTATGCAAAACGATGAGCCTCTGAAGAAACATTGACAATTCTTCCTTCTTTCTTGCTATCACTTGCAGTCTTTTTCATGTTATCAATTAGAAGGGTCGTCAAAAGAAAATGACCTGCATGGAGAACAAAGAAAAAACAATCACAAAAGTATATTTGTATTTTAAGAGTATAACCCCATCATAGAAAAAATATAAAAGTTCGATAATTCAGTCAGAGTTGAATCTCTAGGTCACTGGTTAATATTAGAGTTTGCTTTCCACAAAGTTGAAACATATTTGGACTTTTAGACCCTGGCTTTCTTTAGATTTTATTTCTTACAAGGAATTGAATTGATTAAGCATACACAAGTGAATGTAACACTACAAATAGGGAAAAAAGAACTGAACTATTTTCAGCAAATATCCTAGAAACACAAGTTATCTTGAACAATTGAAAGACCAAATTTAATCAGGAATAATTGTATGGACAATGGATGAACAGACATCAACGGCCTTCAATATACAGAGAACAAAAAAAAAAGATAGAATATTGAGGTTTTCAAGAAAAGTCAAATCAGTACCATTATTAATATACACCAACAAAGCATTATGTGCTTGGAGGCTCACAAATGAAAAGCGGGGAGTTTTGGTCTTTTGCTTTTGGTACAATATAGAGAAAAGTATATTGACAATAATGAATCTCAAAATAACTTGGAAAGATACATAGGTCAACTGAAATTGCAATGTGAGACTCAATAACAAAGCATACAGCATACCTAAATGGTTCGTTGCAAATTGCAACTCTATGTTGTCTTGTGACAGCATGAAAGGAGGTGCCATAACCCCTGCATTGTTACTACCCATCACAAAAGAAGTCAGGTTATGAGACCTTACAAGCTCTAGTTACAAGGGAGTATCTTTAAAAGGATAAAATCCCTGCTAAAATCTTAAAGTAAAGTAGAACATAAGTAATTTGCTTCTATTTAAGTTCTTTTAAACAATAGGAAACTCACATGAGGAGGTTCAAAGGAAGACCTGAGGTGTTGTACTCCGATGCAAATTTCCTAACAGAGGCCAAAGAAGACAGATCGAGTTCCATAATATCAAGTTTAGCTTCAGGGATCTCTTTCATTATTTCTTCCTTAACCTTTTTACAGCTGTCCACATTACGCACTGCCATAATCACACGAACCCCGCGTAGTGCCAGGACTCGACTAGTCTCTGCTCCAATACCACTTGATGCTCCTAAAATAAAAAATCAGCCCCAACAGTGGAACATTATGTGTGAAATAGTAACTCGAATTTTACCGCTGTCAAAGTCAGTTTTTCTCAAGATATGCTGAACTTGAATGTGATAGATGTGCTAGGTGGTTCTTCATTCACCCAAAGTGCACGGTGAAGGTGAAGTTTAACAATTCAGACACTTCTTAATCACATATTCCGTGTAACTGTTTTTTGTTTATGGCCCAGTGTTAGGTATAGAGAACTGAACCATCTTAAAAGTTACACATAGAAGTTTCAGATATAAGCACGACTAAAAATTTTAATGCATCATTTAATGCTCTTCAGCAGACCAATATTATATTGTGCAATATCTTAATACTCTTTAATGTTGGAGTAATGGCTTGAGTTTCTAGTGATTATTCATTCAACATCTCATCTAATGGCAATATGTCCAGCAATAGCAGCAAAAATCAATAATCAAACTAGAGCAAGTCTTGTGTTGGCTCCATCTAACATGCTACACTTTCTATAGTTAACTTATCATTTCTCGTTAGAGATGTTATCAACTTTCATCTATACTTGAATTGTTCGTGAAATAATTCAATTAAACGATTATTCCTTTTCATCTATAAATTATGGAGTATCTTTTATTAAAAATGTTGTCACTTTTTATCCAGGCTTGCCATCAAACTCTTAACTTACAAATAATGAACAATCAAGAATCAAATGATAACTAGATAATCACAAGTTACCCAGTGACAGAGCAAACAAGAAAAGGGACCAGATAGAAAAAGTAAATAGCATCCAATCAAAACGCAAGATTAAGGAAAATAAAAAGATATGTACTGACTGAACACAAACTAATCAAACACGATTAGAATCAATCATATTCCGGTAAGATTAAGATGAGAAGAAATAGGAACCAGTGACTATTGCGGTGAGGCCAGAGGCATCAATTCCTTGAGTAACCTCTTCAGCAGTAGAGCGGGCTGAAAAGCCCGATGGCCCTTTAAACCCCAAAATCCACATGACTCCTTCTCTCTCTCCTAACAAACTGCTTCAGCGTCGCAACTTTATGTAAATCAATGGCGTCGTTTTTCTTTATTTCATTGACAAGTCAGTTGAATGGAAGCGTAGAGGCTACAAGGTTGGCAGCGACTTTGCGTTGCAAGTTTTGGGACCAATACAATTGTACCACATTTTATTTTCACAAAAGTGAGACATTTTTGGGGCCATTAATTTGAGTTTATTAATGATACCAAAAACTTGTGTGCCCCGATACACTGTTCTCATGAGAACAAAACTCTCCCCTTTCATATTTTATTTAACTCTATGTATTAATTCTGTCAAAAAAAAATTTCTATGTATTAATTAATATGGGTTTAAATTGTAAAAGGGCATGGTGTCCCCGGAAGCACAAGAACCTCACTCATTAATAAAAAGTGACTTACAATATAAATTAAAAATAATAACATGATTATTTGTGCAGAATGGAGAGTCTCCTATAAATTTAATGTGTTTTTTTTTAATTATATTTTAGTATGAAAAAAATTAGTTGAATTATTACTCTTTTTTAAAGAAATAATATTTGGCTCAATAAGAATATAAAAAATTACAAGTATATCATAATTTTAAAAAATAATATTTTTCATTCAAAAAAGTAATAATTTATTTATTTTATGAGTAATTATTTATATACTAAAAATAATATTAAATTGATATATAAGAATTTGAAGAATAATTTTTCATTAATTAAAAATAATTGTTTATCTCCCTAAAAAGTAATTGTTCATCTACTAAAAGAATAATTCGTAAACTAAGTGCATGTGTGAACTTGATTTACCAGGTGTTTGTCTATGGAAATAATGAAGTAATTAAGGAACAATAAAACTGAAACTATCTCACACCGATATTGTTCTTTATTAAAAATTAATATACAAAAAGTTATATATTAGTTAAAAAAACACATTTATATTATTAAATAAAGAGTTTATTAATTATAGGTACGTGTATTTATAATCTAATTATTAATAAATACATTAATCTAATATAATTATTGCGGGATACATAATGATTTTTTTCTCTCAACATTATCCTTGTTCACAACGTTTAATATTCGTTGAACACCGATGTACACTATTATTATACACGGATATACACTATTATTATACTTATCACTCGAGATTTTAGGAGAGGGAATTTAAGAAAAAATCATTTTTCTAATTCTCTCTGCGGTCACTTTCTTATATTCATCTCTCTAAATACACGCTGATGTGCAGATTTTGAAAGAAATAATTTAGAAAAAAAAATTGTTTTCTTAATTCTCTCTGCGGTCATTTTCTTTTATTCCTATATCTAAATGCTCTTTCTTTTATTCCTCTCTCAATTCTCATTGCGGTCATTTTTTTTATTCCTCTCTCTAAATACATTTTCTTTTATTTCTCTCTCTAAATGCACGCTGATGTACAGATTTTGAAAGAAATAATTTAGGAAAAAATCGTTTACTAATTATCTCTGCGGTCACTTTCTTTATTCATCTCTCTAAATGCACGCTGATGTACAGGTTTTAAAAGAAATGATTTAGGTAAAAATCGTTTTACTAATTCTCTCTACGATCACTTTCTATTATTTCTCTCTCTAAATGCACGCCAATGTACAAATTCATCATCGTACTTCTAATTGAGACTTCATTCTTCATTTTGTGACAAGTTTCCGATTAATTAATCAAAATTCAGATTGATTAAGTATATTATACACACATGTGTACAAATTAAGGTTGTATTCAATGACTCTATCTTCGACAATTATGTATCTCACCTAAATGTACACTGATGTATGTTCATATAAATAGTTTATTCATTTTTTTTCCAAAAATTATTTATCTCAAATGAGTACACAGTGATGTATATATATACATATAAATACTTAATCGTATTTTTTTTAATTTGATTCACACGATGGACACTGATGTTCAGTAAGTATGGGTAATATGGGAAAAACAAAGTTAAATTTTGTATTTGTGCGTAATTTTCTATAGCGAATGTATATGAATTAGAAATATCTAAATACGTTTTGTACTTAATATTTATTGACCCTTGATTCGATATATAATTAAATAATTATTAATAAATATTAAAAATATTGTTATCTACTCAACACACCCCTTCTATTGACTATTATATCCTCCAAATGAGTATTTACACGTTTTCACCTAAAACTTTCCATCTCTTTTCTTATCTTCTTCTTTGTTTCGTTTTCTCATGGAATTTTGGAATAGTGATTACTGGAATGGGTAGAGATTGGTCTTTTAATTTTTTTTATAATTTATTTAATAATCTGTAATGTGATTTTTATCATTATTTTTTGGTAATCAATAACAGGGTGATTGTGCTTTTCCTCTTGCCTATATCAGCTTCGTTTTCATCAAATATCAATTTCCACTTAATCTTTTGGGTTTCTATGGAGGATGCAAATTGTGCTTTTACTTTAATAGATTTAATTTTTATAAAGTTGTTCGAATAATTTAATTTTTGTTTATGTGTAAAGAGAAACGGATTTATTAGAAATCGTAATGTTGAAAGTAACTAATGGTTTTTATATAATTTAATTGAGATGAGAGAAACTGCAACTCCATTACAAACCTTATAATACCTTGATTAAAATCTGTCGTATTTAAATCTTCCTAAACAAACAGATTTATTAAATCTAACTAATTCTAAATCTAGAGTCCTAGACTTCTTACTTTTATACTCAAAACAAACACCGAGAAAAGAAGTAAGTTAAGGGAAAAAAAGTTGGTTGATTTGGTCAAAGAGAAAAGATTTTAAATTGAATGGATTGGTCATGTTTGGATAATAATAATAATAATAATAATAATAATAATAATAATAAGGATTGATATGCTCTGCATTTAAGTGCACACATGCACTCAGTATAGTTTTCTATTTAATAGTGCATGCTGTTTTTTTCATATTCAATTTTTTATTAAAAATACTAATAGAAAATTCACTAATAAAATCATATATTTTTAATGGTTAGTATATATATCTTTATTCATGGTTAGTATATATATTTTTATTCATAAATATATAAGATTTTTTTTTATTATATATTGATACAACCCAATCCAATTATTATCTAATTAAATTGGGCAACAAAGTAGCAGTTGAACTCAAGGTTGTCAATGGGTAACCTATAAGCCCATTAAGAAGTGGAGGCCCATTATACATAATAGTACAGTTTGTTGGATGACAGAGAGCAACAAGGACGACTCCACTCTTCCATTTCTATTTACATGTGAAACCTCTATAAATTAATACTCGAAAAATTAATAATCTTGATAAAATTAATAATTTATTTTGCTAATAATTTGTCCGGTCCTAAGTTAGGATCGGTTCAAATTTAAGTATCAATCAATTAAATAATAAGATAATATTTTTTTAGAAAATTTTAAAGAATACTTAAGTTCCAACGATATTATAAATAAATAATTATTAATATATATATATATATATATATATATATATATATATATATATATATATATGAATCTACGGTTACTTAGTTTCTTTTGAACTTCATATCTGCATTACTCTCATCTAGTAAAATATGAATCAACTTCAATATTTTAAGATAATTTAGTAAAATATAATCTACGGTTATTTAGTTTCTTTTGAATTTCATATCTGCATTAATCTCATCTATAAATCTCTCGGTTGCACTCAAGTTGAAAACAAATAAAAAAGATCAATATAAATATAGATAAATATTATATGATTGCACAATTCATGAGGTACTATACTCATATAATTGATATTATATACAAGTATTAATTATGAATCCCTAAAGTATCATCATATATTCTAATAAATATATTCATAATATATATAAATAAATTATGAAAATTATATATTTTTTATATAACCTCTTTAAATTAATAAATTATTAATTTATCATTTATATAATACTTCTCTAAATTAATAAAATTCTCCGATTCGAAGTAATTAATTTATAGAGGTTTTACTTGTAATTGTTTGATGTTTCTGTTGGTGGGATATTGAAGATAATTGTGAGGCTTTTCTGGAAAGTGGAAATCTCACTCCCCACTTTTTTTTTTTAAGCTTAAATTTGCTCGAAGAATTTATCTTGTAATCTTTTTATTTTGTTAATTTGAAAAATGATTTATCTTGTAATCTTTCTATTTAGTTAATTTGAGTCGTATCAATATCATAGATACACGGGCATAGATAATTTGCATAATAATAATCAAACATTAGCTGTTTTAATTCATGGCTTGAAATCCAAATTCCTTTCACCTCTCATGGTGGTGGTGGTTGCATGATTAAATTTATTTTAGCAGGTAATTAAAATATTTATATTTGCCAAATAATGTAGGGTTGAAAAGATCATAAAAACGAGCATACGTACTTAGAGTAATCCAATTGTGGCCATTTATTTAATTTTCAACTACCGACAACTCCATGCAGTGTTTCTTCACAAGAAATAATTTATACATCCAACTCATTTGATGTAACTACGTCTTTTATTCTATTAATAATTTAGAAAAAATATATTTTTTTATATTTAAGTTTCAATCACCTTATATTTTGATTATAGTCCTTTCATTTTGGATTATTTGATTTTTTTAGTTAAAGCCATTATAGACGTCTATATTTTGAAGAAGAAAAAAGAAAAGGTAGTTCGTTGATCTAAGGTGGAGGAAATTTAAAAAAATGCAACTATATTAACTATAATATGTTTATTATGAAAATTTCATTAAAAATTTACATTAATTATTTAAGGACTAAAAAATTAAAAAATTAAAGTTAAAGGGACTAAAATCAAAACAAAAAATTTTAAATGACTGAAATTATAATAAAGTAAAATTAAGGGAAAAATAAAATATACCATTTTTCTTTAGTTTATGTCAGTCATTTCTATATATGAATAAATTATTCATGTTTTCATATTATTCTTATTAAAGTTTAATTTTTATCTTATTTTTTATTTATTATTAACTTTTAGGCATAATTAATTTTATTGAATATTTGATGTAATATTTAATCACTATGGTTGTATAATTGATTAATCCTCAGTTCATGGTAGTTAATAATTCTCTTTTGTCTCTAGTTTAATTTTAACCCGCAGAGTTCAATATTAAATTTTAGAAAATTATTGTAAATTATAAATTACAATAAATTATGAATTATATACGGGTTCTATTTCATAATAGTTTAGTTCTTATAATACTTTATTTTTTAATTCATGTAAATATTGTTTAACTTTTATCATCGTCTCAGTCTATTTTAATTTTTATCCCTATGCTTTACTCTTACGGTTGTATGTCTCTCAAAATATAAGTATTCGGTTCTCTCTTATATTTCTTATTTTAAAGACTTATGTATAAGAAATTATAATATTTTAATAAAAATTGATATTGAATTAATAAAAATAATAATGTTAATTTGAAATTTTAATAGTACAATGGATTATTATATAAATATTTCATAATATAAATAAAAAAAGTGATAACATTTTTACTGAAAATTAATTTTTGATAAAAAGTGATAGCTATCTAAGAAAATATAAAAATGTTCTTATGCAAGTATTGTCTTTTCTTTTCTAAAAATATATATAAAAAATATATTATCACTAATACAATTAAAATATGAACTCATACAATTCACCAACACAATTCCTATAAATATTAATATTTTTATATTTATGTGAATAATGTAACACAGTTACCTAGTGCATATAAATATTAATATTTTTTAATTTATGTGAATAATGTGAATAAATATATTCAAGAGGAGATTATAAAATATTTATTTTCAGCTATATGATTGAAAGTATAATTGAAATGGGTAAGCATCGGCCCAGCTTCTTTCATCACGAGAAAGGGGTCCTTTATGTATATCTCATACTACAACAGCCCATTCAATAATTGCAAACGTGTCAGATACTTCAAGAAGTAATAATAAAAAAAGAAATCATATATATTTTGATTATATTTGTTCCTGTATTTATTAATTATTATGAGTTGAAGATGGGCTATAAAAAAATAGGCAAAAAAGAAATCTTATCTATTTTGATTATATTTGTTCCTGTATTTATTACTAATTATTATGAGTTGAAGATGGGCTATAAAAAAATAGGCAGCATTGGAGATCTGAGAGAGGAAGATGTGGATGTTTGGAAGAAGAGCTTCAGGGTTTTCCTCATCTTCAACTGCTCGAGGAATTGACGCCTCTGCCCTCACTGCCATTGTCACTGGTTATATTTCAATCTTTTCATGCATTCTGCTTGTTTTATGCATCGTATATTAAAAAAGGAGTTTTGTGGAGTATAAGATTGCTCTACTTTTTTCTATTAGGTATTGCTCTCTCCGTTATGGGAATTATATTTGCATGTTTTGTCTTACACGTAGTTTAAAAAAAATAATTTTTAATAGGAAAAATTAATTTTTCCGTGCACTAACTTACGTCAATTATGAAATTGGTTCATTCATTTATCTGATTTTGAAATCAGTCTATCATGTTTACGAAATGTGATTTTTTAGTCCGTCAACCGGCTACAGAAGGTAAATCATCCGGTAATTTTTACGTGGCATTTGTGTCCCTATTTTTCAAAATTAATTTCTGATGCGAATATTTTCTTCTTGGACTTCCCCTCCGGTTCCAAATCCCTTTTCTCCGACGACATTGTTCCACCCCCTCAAAGCTTCTTTCTCCACTACCCTCACCCATTTTCTACCACTCGCCGGAAACATCATCCATCCATTAAGTCCGGGAAAGAATCACATCTCACATTATCAAACTGGTGATTCTGTTTGCCTCGCTGTTTGTGAATCCAATGTTGATTTTGATCTTCTCACCGGAAATCATCCCCGAAACTGTGACGACTTTTACTCTCTCTCTCTCTCTCTCTCTCCTTGTGATCTCCCATTGGCGACCCAGTCGGAGAACTCCATTTCTTGTCCGGTTTTAGCTCTCCAAGTCACTCTGTTCCCGGGTAAGGGACTATCCATCGGAATCGGATTCGTCGCTCATCACGCCGTTGCTGACGCGAGCACATTGCGTCGTTCATCCTGGCCTGGGCCCTGATAAATAGAGCCCGGCCCGATGATGTCGCCGACAACAACCCCACTTTCTGCCGTATTACCATCGAACCATCGTGACGAATCTCAACGGATTGTTGGATTCAGTGTACTGGGACTAGATCGTGGAGCTTTCTAGTTCCCCGGAGCCCCTGTCGATGAAGCTCCCGATCAGCAAGCTCCGGGTTCTTGTTCGTGTTGAAGAAGGAAGAAATCCAGCTATAGACGATGAGTTTGTGTATGACATTCAAAAGCGGCTGAGACAGTGTTAGAATTTTTTACAGTTTGATCTTTTTCATAGTTTGATCTTGGGTTTTACGCTGTATGATTCGATAAATTAGGGTTAAGAATTGCCGAATTGGTGAATCCCCCTCTAACTCACGTTGCCCAATTAATATCCACGCATCAAAATTTTTGTACAAAAAAAAGAAAAACAAATGACGTCAGATTTACCGGGTGACTTACCTTCTATAACCGGTCAATGGACGAAAAAGTTGCATTTCGTAAACTTAATGGACTGATTTCAAAACCAAGCAAATGAATGGACTAATTTCAAAATAGGTGTAAATTAATGGACGAAAATTTTAATTTTCCCTTTTTGATATAATAATATCAGAAAAAGTAAGGGGTTTTTAAGTAATTTAATTGAACAAAGTGTGCGATATAGTTGATTCTAATTAAATTTTGTGTGAAAGAGATAGCATGACACTTATATAATATTGTAATATTGTAAGGGTATTGATATTGTGTATTGTTTTCATTTTTATAATTACAATGTTTTTGGGATAAACCAAAGGAAAGTTTGAAGGTATTTTTAAAATGGAGGGAGTACTTATTAGGATGTTGTACGAAATGTTTATTGTGATATTTTAGTTTGAAATTATAATTAATCCGTTTTATGATCAAACTATTTTGTGAGATGATCCAACAAGTGGTTGCTATGAAATGAGTCTGTATGGGGATTACGTGAGATTATACAAAATTAAAATGATACGTATGTTTATTAATTAAAATTTTTAAATGAGACGGTTATTAATTTCAGGATCATCAAGTGGTATTGAGATAGAGATAAGTAGAGTTTTGACATTATGTGGAGTTCATGTAATAATGGGAGTGCATAATTTGGAAAGAGGGAACAAAGTGAAAGAAAGCATAAGAAAAGACAATCCTGAAGCCAAAATAGATGTGATGGAACTGGATCTTGCCTCTTTTGCATCCATCTACAAATTTGCATCAAATTATAACTCTTCTGCTCTTCCCTTGAACATTCTCATGTCAGAGACCAATCTTCACTTTTTTTTTTAATGCAATTGTGTATAAATTATTACATTTATTGTTGTTTGTTAAAAGTAATAATGCAGGAGTTTTGGCCCAATCTTTCAAAAGACAACATCGAATTACATTTCGCAACTAACCATCTAGGTATGTATATATATTGGGAAAATGTATTTCTTTCTCCCTCATTTTTATTTATTTATTTATTTTTCTTTTGAGTCCTCTAGGCGGTTAGATTTGAAAATTTGTATTAACTTAAGAAGAATTTATTTTTTTTAAAAATAAAAGTTCAACTATTTTTATAGTATGTTTATTATAAAAAAATTACCAAAAATTTGTATTAATTTAAGGACTAAAAATAAAATGATTCAAAAGGGATTAAAATAAAATAAAACTTAAGATGGCTTAAAGTATAATGAGATAAAATAGGACAATACTTGTATGAGATCGTTTCATTAAGATTGTTTTTACTTTTTTTTAAATAGTTATTATTTTTTACAAAGATATTACTCCTTACTTTTTATTAAATATAGTACTACTATTATTTTTTATTTATATTATAAATTGAAAATTGAATAATTCATTGTTTATTAATGTGAGTATCACATTTTATTAAAATATTATCATTTTTATTCAATTTACGAAAAAAAATTCGTGAGACATTTAATACAAGTATTTACGATAAAATTAAGGGGAGAATGCATTTTTTATTTTAAATTTGCTATTATTATATAGAGTATTTTTTTATGACCAATGAATTAATTTGCAACTTCTATATTTTGATATGAATAAATAAAGGTCATTTTCTGTTGACGAAACTTCTACTGGATACGATGGAAAAGACAGCTCGTGAGAGGCAAATAGAGGGTAGAATCGTCAATGTAACTTCATCTGGTCATATGCTTGTATACCCTCAAGGCAGTCGATTTGATAAAATCAATGAAGAATATTCTAGGTAACCTTAATTCTACAACTTATCCCTCTAAATCATTCTACCATATACCCTCATCTCAAGAGTTTGACCCATTTTTTCTTTACCATGTAAATTTAGAAAAGATAAATGGTGAAAAAATGTGTCAAACTCATTTTTCTTTACCATGTAAATTGGTTTTGAAAATGATCATTCAATTAATCCACATTTTAATAAAACCATACATAGCATATTAAGAAAAAATAATTGCTCTGAGTTATAGCATATTATTTAAATGGTTAAATTTTAAAGTAATTAATAAAGCATATTAGAGCCATTAATTAATAAGATTAGTAAGGTCAATATTGGTGTACCCCACAATTAGAGGATCCCACCACCCCTGCCTGGGGATCTTCTCATATTATTTAAATGGTTAAATTTTAAAGTAATTAATAAAGCATATTAGAGGGTTGGGCTATTGGTGGGCGGGGCGGTTTGGCCAACGCGGATCGAATTCATTTTGACATCTTTAATAGGATGCACTAAAAAAAATTATTTTTAACAACAAAATTTATTAATGGAATTCAATGCGTTGATAATTACCAATAAATTATCAATAAAAATTACATTTGTCTTTTAATTAGTACTCCATAATGACAATATATTTATATTGTTTCTAGAAACAGAATAGTTTTTAGTGTTAATTACCAATCGATTATCAAAGGAATTGGATTTTCTTTGGTAAAAATTTATCAACCACCACTTTACTAATAAAAATTACCAACTAGTTTTTTTTAATCCATTGAAAATAGAATTTAATAATGAAATTAAGATTTTTATCAACGAATTAATATTTTGATAAAAAATATTTTTGTAGTGATGAAATTTTATACCTTACAAAAGGACCAATAAACCTTTTTATATTTGGCATTAATCTATGAAAGAATTCAAACACATCATATATCTATTTAAGAAATGAAATGTAAAAGGTGATCTCATTTATATTTACTGCTCCACAGTTATTTTTTCATACCTGCCTATGGACAGTCAAAGCTTGCCAATATTTTGCATGCTAATGAACTAGCAAGGCGCTTCAAGGTAATAATCCATTCTCATTGTGATTAATGTTATCTGCAAATTGTATTCATAATTTCAAAGTATAAACTAGTCAAATTAAGTATTATTTTGTAGTGATTGAATCAAATACTTGAGGAAAAGAAGGGAAGTCATTTTAAATATGTATGATAAAGACTTGCATGCACTCGAGTGTACGTACACTTAAACGGTGATAATACTATTTCACCCATATAGTTTAAAACTTTGCATTTATTACACATTTTCTATTAAGAGGTTTTATTGTCAATTCATTCAAAATTAAATGAGTCAATCCGGGTGTAATGATCTATGAGGTACGGCACAAGAGACATACACATAAAAATTTAAGGTTTATGATAGGATTTATTTGACTTAAATATTCATGTTGAATACAAGGTTATATATCTGTTCCTTTAGATTGTCAAGTACCTGACAATACAAGTTATACTCTTAACATAGATTATAAGTACTTAGGACATTCAAAGATTCATATATGGTTCATGATCATTGCTAGTGACATATGTTCATGCATACTCTATTATTCAAATTAAAGGACTTCATTTGTTGCAACAACAGGAATCAGGGGTTAAAATAACTGCTAATTCAGTGCATCCTGGATTTATTGCAACCGACCTTTTCAGGGAAGAGCATTTCTTTCAGTGTAAATCTCTCATTGCCCCTTGACGAGTTGTCAGACACTTGTGTGAGACCTTTTTACGGAAAGAGTTTTGTGAGACGGATAAGAAGTGATAACATTTTAATAAAAATATATACATGATTGATGAAAAGGAATAGCTAAACTATTTCATAAACAATTAGTTGTATATAAAAAAAGGGATAACATCTTCTAACTAATTAAAAATAAAATAAAATGGTCTCCACAAGTGTGCTCTAAAAAGTTTTTTATTTTCTCAAGCATTAATTTAAGATTTCAAAAGCCCATTCTGATCCTTTAAGTTGGTTGTTAATTGGGTGAATGAAGGAATTTTAAGGGGATACTATGTTGGGGTTATTAGAAGAGGGGAATAATAAAACTTGTAAAAATTAATGTGATTAAAACATGAAAATTTTAAAGAATTTTGTTGTATGATGCATATTAATCTTTTGTGTTTTCTGCAGGTTTAGTTAACCGGTTCGGCAAATATTTCATGAAAGATATTCCTCAGGTTAAAACGATCCAATCGCAATTGCTAGTCGATTGAGTGAACGCGTTACTGATCCTTTTTTGCTTTATGGTTGGTTGTTTAGGGAACAGCAACCACAGGTTAAGGGAGTGAGTGGTGAGTATTTTGGCAACTGCAACATTTGCACACCAAGTCAGCTTGCCTTAGATGCACAACTCGCAAAGAAACTATGGGATTTCAGCTCCAATATCACACAACCCCACTCCAATTAGCTTCTTCCTGATCAATGTTGTCATGTAACACTCTGTTCTTGTTTATGGTAATAAATTGGTACATGTAGTGTTGTTGCTTTGTATTTTTTCCCCTTTAGGTATAAATGTCGTTGTTAGTGTCCAAATCTTGAGCTTTGAAATATATGGATGATTAATTTCTCTCCTTTAGCTCTGTAAAATTTCAGGAGAAATGTAATGTGAATTTCTCCTAACAATGGTTTTACACGATATACTAAGAGCATCGACTATCTCACCATAAAATCGTTTCTTTTTTGAAATACTCATCATTTTTATTAAGATTATTATCACTTTTAATTTATAGTATAGCATTAGTATTAGTATTATAAAATTGTTTATGAAATAGTTTGAGATTAAAATTAAAAAAATGTCCACATCCTTTTACTTTAGTGAAAAAAATCCCAAAAAATTAAAAATATCAATTAAGTCCCAAAACTTTTAAAATTATACTAATTTCATCCAACTTTCATCGGATTCAACATTTTTTTGTAGTGATTAATCACGTTCGGCTCACGTGCTGTGTTATTTTGGAAATTTATAATGTACATAAATAAGTGGCAAATATTCCCTCCGTCTCACAATAATAGTTACGTTTCTTGTTTAGTTAGTGGATAGTTGTATTAATATTGCTTGTGGGAATTATAAAGAGATACTCTCTCCGTCCCCAAAATACTTCACCTATTCTTGGTGCGAAATTTAAGAAAATTTTATTTTTAAAAGAATAAAGTAAGAAAAATAATAAATATTAGTTAATTTAATGAAAACAGTATGTAAAATTATTAAAATATGTGAAAAATGAGTATTACGTTGGGATATGTGTAAAAAATATATATAATTATAGTGTACTATTTTTTACTAATTTTAGTAAAAATAAAATGTGAAATAGTTTGAGGAATGAACTAAAAAGTAAAGTGTAAAATACATCGGGGAACGAATGGAATATTAATTGTTTTGTGTCGGTCTCATTTACCAAAAAGAGAAATGTAACTATTGAGGTGGATGCCAAATTGAAAATATCTAGTAATTATTACTTTAGGATTAGAGCTGTTAAAATAAACTAGCTACTCAAGAGTTTGACTAGAATCGTCTCGTTAAGGCTCGAGCTCGGTTTGTGACTACTTGAACTTGTCTCATACTCATTTTCTTAACGAGTCGACTGAACTCGACTGGATAATTATTTTAATAATAATAATTATTATAATTAATAATAATTACTCCCTCCATCCCATTGAAAGATCACTATTTTACTATATTGGACGTCCAATCCAAATGTCCACATTTTTCACTTTTAGTAAAAAGGTACCACATGTGGCCCACCACTCACTCCTAATACAACTACCCACTACACATAAAATAATAATACTCCTTAATCTACCACAAAAAGCAATTGGTGACGTTTGGACGGGACGGAGGGAGTATATGAGTAAATAAGTATTTAATTATAATTTTATATAATAATATATAATTTCCCTCCGTCCCATCATAATAGTACGCTTCCTTTGTAATTTACCAAATAAAGCGTAACTACTCAGACGAGAATGAGGAAATATTAAATCAAATTAATAAATATAAAATATAATTAATTATAAATAGGCTCAATAAGTTCTTTAAGGCTTGATAAACGAGTCAAACTAAGTTCGAACTCAATTCAAAAATTACTTGAGTGAACTTGAATTTATTCTTAAGTATATATTACTTCATCCGTCCCATTCAAATAACATAATTTTATTATATTGAGCGTCTTGTCCAAGTTATATTATTTTTTCTTTTAATAAAAAGATCAATGACTCGTTACTACTTATCATATTTTTTTAATACATCAACTCATTTTATATAAAATAATAATATCAGTTTGATGGGGGACGGAAGGAGTACTCATGATCGTTTGATTCGATAAATTTTTAGCGACGCAGAGGGAGTATTCTGTCAAGATCAAAAGAAAAAGTTCATTTATTTACAAGTAAAAGTCAAATATATTTCTAATCCCAATAAGAATCATGAACAAATACACTAGTCATTAAAGAATGAATATGTAAACGAACTTTTCTCCACAGGCCTCACGCCTTCCTAAACCCCCCCCCCCCCCCCCCCCCCCCCCATCCTGTCTTCTGCTACACCTAAACCTCTTTCCCTCTCTCACACAGTGAGTATGCCTCTATCTTTCCTCTCACTCTCACCATTCCCTCCATTACTGCCTCTCTCTTTCTCCTCCAACTTCAAACTCACACCCACCACCGCATTCATTAAGCCCCCCATTCTCCCTACTTCAACCGCCATCTCCGCCATCGGTGCCGATGGGAAATACTACCCCACGCCATCGGACGAAGACCCTCCTGAAGCCCCCGAGGATTCCATGCACGGCTTCAACAAGTTCCAGCAAATCCAACGCCAAGCTGCCAGAGCGCGCAAGCTCCAGGAAGAAGAATACCTCAAGGACCAGCCTACTTTCCTCAAGGCGCTCGAAGAAACTGAGGATATTCCCGATTCTATCAACGACGATGACTCCGGGGACGATCTATTTGGCGAAATTGACAAGGCCATTGCCTTAAAGCGCCAGGAATTTATCAAAAAGGGGTTAATTAAACCCCCAAAGAAGGCCGAGCCAGAAGCCGAGATAGCTGAGGAGTTGGAACCTGATGAGGTGGGTGATTTGGAGGAGATTGATGAGCTTCAGGGGCTGACTGAAGTATCGGCTGATGTGGGTGAAGACGAAACTGCCGAAGCTTCCGATTTTGAGGTGAGTGATGATTTTTCCAACTCATTTGACATTGATTTTGATGAATTTGGGAAAACTAAGGCTAGAATTGTTGAGCCCAAGTTTAAAATGAGCTTAGCAGAGCTATTGGATGAAAGTAAAGTGGTTCCTGTATCGGTTTATGGAAACTTAGAGGTGGAAATTAGTGGGATTTCTCATGATTCTCGTGTGGTTGAGAGTGGTGATTTATTTATATGTTGCATAGGGAGGAATAATGATGGGCATTTGTATTTGTCCGAGGCGGATAAAAGAGGTGCAGTAGCTGTTGTGGCCAGTAAGGAGATAGATATAGAGAGCACTTTGGGATGTAAGGCATTGGTTATTGTAGAGGATACAAATGTGGTTCTTGCTGCTTTAGCATCTTCGTTTTTTAGGCATCCATCTAGGAGCATGTCTGTGATTGGTATCACAGGGACAAATGGGAAGACAACAACTTCTCATTTGATTAAAAGGATGTATGAGGCAATGGGGTTGAGAACGGGTATGATGAGTACCGTGGGATATTATGTTCATGGGGATAACAAGTTGGAATCAACTACGACAACTCCAGATGCAGTTTTTGTTCAGAGGATGATGGCAAAGATGGTGCACAATGGTACAGAAGCATTGGTGATGGAGGTTTCTTCTCATGGATTGGCATCTGGAAAGTGTGATGAGATTGACTTTGATATTGCTGTTTTTACAAATTTGACTAGGGATCATTTGGATTTTCATGGTACAGAGGAGGAGTATAAGGAAGCAAAGGCTAAACTTTTTCAAAGAATGGTAGATCCATCACGCCATCGAAAGATTGTGAATATTGATGACCCAAATGCCATGTTCTTTATCGCACAAGGGAATCCTGATGTACCTGTTGTGACCTTCGCAATGGAAAATAAGGATGCTGATGTTCATCCTTTGAAATTTGAGTTATCTTTGTTTGAGACTCAAGTTTTGGTCAATACACCTCAAGGTATATTGGAGATTTCATCGGGCCTACTGGGGAGGCATAATATTTACAACATTCTTGCAGCTGTTGCTGTTGGAATTGCAGTTGGGGCACCTTTGGAGGACATTGTTAGAGGAATCGAAGAGGTTGATGCAGTGCCAGGGAGATGTGAGTTGATAGATGAGGAACAGGCTTTTGGAGTTATTGTGGACTATGCCCATACTCCTGATGCATTGTCTAGACTCCTTGATTTTGTGAGAGAACTTGGACCTAAAAGGATCATCACTGGTGTGCACTTCATTGACTTCATTCTCTCCTTTAACGTGTTTTTCTGTTTCTTATATATATGCATTCTTTCATCCTATAGGACACAAACTAGATGCTTGCTAGCAGAGATACTACTATTTTTGGTTGGTGGGATGGGATGGGGAGATAGTTTGAAAATATCATGAATATCACAGCATAAGATCGAGTATTTGTTAATGTCTAGAAAATATGACCTGATATACTAGTAGGTGCTCTAGATAAACTAGATTATATAAAAGAGATAAACTAGTTTGTGTAGAAGATTAGCTTCTTTCAATATGGTGTTGTCTTTGCAGTTCATGAGCGGAAATTTCAGAATTTTCATAGGACTTATTACATAAAATTACTCACTAGGCTTCCGAATCATTCTAACTCTATATATTAGCTGTTATAGAAATGAAATATTCCAAGTCCATGGTAATGCGACTAGTTAGGAAGCTTCTGAAGATCTCTCATTCCAGGACTATTTCTCTCTCAAACTTTGATTCTTCAGGTCAAATTGAACATACATTAAATACATTTGTAAGCTCATGGATGTAATTATTTGGTCCTACTGAATTTTTGGAATCCATAATTTTTCTTAAGGTCAATTTTTCATGTTCTCCTTTTCATGCTGCTAGTCTCTTATCAGCAATTGTTGGATAACATTTCACTTGAGACATAATAAATATCCTCCTTTTTCTTTTTTTCTTTTTTTTGTCCCTTATTTTATCTTTTGTATAAATTGTAAACTTTCATCATCATGTCCTTGTACAGAAATTTCTTTGGATTTATATCTCTCTTTCTGATGTGTATGTTAATATGGCACCTGAAGTATTCGGTTGTAGCGGTGAAAAGGATAGAGGGTACAGGCCAATGATGACAAAGATAGCGACAGACAAAAGCGATGTTACCATCTTGACATCAGACAATCCAAGAAATGAAGATCCTTGTAAGTAATTGAGATATTAGACTACTTTTACTGAGGTCCTGCAACATATCCAATAAAATCTGGGGTACGTTAGTGAAGTTTCTTTTCTTTAAAGTCAAATAAATCTATGAACATGTTAATTTTTTTCTTAAATACATACAGTAAGCAACCAAATGGGAGAATAATAGTGTGCCAACTCAGTCATGGCTACATGATTTCTTTCTTTTCTCTAGAATTAAAAAATAAATAAATTTAAAATAGTCTTTCTTCATGCTATAAAACACTAGTCACTAACAATCCCATTAAAATTCTCTAACATTATCTTTCTTTATTTTGTTCATTCAGTATGAGAATCTCTTGTGTTTCCCTCTCCCAGTGCTCTTCTTCTTGTATGTGTCTAGATTCAAATTTTATCTTACTGCTGTGGATTCCATGTTCTTGCCAGTGGACATCTTGGATGATATGTTAGCTGGTGTTGGATGGACAATGCAAGATTACTTGAAACATGGAGAAAATGATTACTACCCACCTCTATCTAATGGTCACAGACTATTTTTACATGATATAAGACGAGTAGCTGTACGATGTGCTGTGGCCATGGGCGAGGAAGGCGATGTGGTTGTAAGTTCTTGTGACATGTTGCCCTTTATCATTTGTGGCGAGCATCTTCTGATAGAAAACAATTTCTGAAACTAATTTCTTGAGTTAGAAGCCTTAAGGATATTAATAAGTCATTCCATTCTTTAATGGATAAATAATTTGTTGTCTGGTCAAATATATGATTTGGTAAGCTATGAGATAATTGAGATTACATGTGGAGATCTGCATGAAAAACTATAATGAAATTTCTCTAATTGAGGGCAAATTGGAAAAGGAAAGAGATGTAAATCTTGAGCACTTGGGTTCAGCCATCAGTCTGCATGCTTTTCTCCTTAGTTCAAGCTTTCCCAGTACTAGAATTCATGTTCTTTGGATTAGAATTACCTTCCGTTTATTAAAGGAATAATAATCAGATGTGTTAGTGCATGCATTTAAGGGTGGGAAACAAAGCTACATGTGTAAAAACCTCTTCAGATGCATAGGGAAAAGATGAAGGGAAATTGATGAATTAGTTTCTTTTCAGTATTGATAAATGGGTATCGAGTTTTAGCTTTAAGTGGAATCTGTGGAATAGGAAAGCTCCTCTAGTATCCTTTATCCCTAATATTAGTCGTGTAACCATTCAATTACCCCAGGTGGTTGCTGGAAAAGGCCATGAAATGTATGAGATAGAAGGTGACAAGAAAGAGTTTTTTGATGATAGGGAGGAATGCCGAGAAGCACTGCAGTATGTAGACGAGCTTCACCAAGCAGGAATTGATACAAGTGAATTCCCATGGAGGTATGTTATCTAGTACTATACTTTATTTCTATGAATTTCCCACCTTGAAATTTCTATGACATTGTTTCAAACGAAGTATTTCTTATGAAAAAATATATGAATTATTTATGTTCGATATCAGAAGACTATCAATGAAAACTAAATTCGTATGCATCTATCATTTTTTAGGGAACTCAAATTCAAATGGCATTTTTCAGTGAAATTTCCCACCTTGATTTTGTTGAAAGCTAGTTGATGAAAATGAAAGTTTGTTCAAACTCTCAGATACCTCATCACTTCAACAAATATTTTATTTTGCTTCGAGTCTAGAAATGAGTTTAGGAGTTTGGGGGTTTATAGGTGAATGAAAACATATATGGAGTCTCACGCAACTAATTTATTTTCTGTTTTTCTTTTGGAATATGAAAAATTGAGTAAGAAGTCATTGGTTTTTTTATGGTTATTGTTGGGAGGGTGATATAATTGAAAGAGTTCTAAATTAAGATCACTAATTACTAAATTTAATTCGATTTATTACTAGGAGATACACACTTTAGAACTTCATTACACTTAACTACATTGAAAAAAAGAAATAACTACCAACTACACAAATTCAAAGCAATGCCTCCAAATTACCCTTAATTCAAACAACGTATTGTGCATAAATAATTTGCAAATAGAATGTGCATAAAGGAGATATGCACAAAGTTAAAATGTGCTGAAATAATTTTGAACAATGCAATGTTCAGAAAAAATGTGCAGCCGTCTTTTAGCAATTATAGGGAAAAAAATGACATATTACATAATTGATAGCAATAATATTTTATGATTGTATCTAAGAGTAATAATGAATTATATTATGTACTTGACACTAACTTACCAAATTTAATTTCATTTATTGAATTATTGGTTTAATTTTCAGAGGTGTTACAGATATATGTTCTTGAAAGTGCTATCAATCTGACAAGTAGCTGTTTGTGGCAGCTTGTTAATTTTCAAAGTTGTTACAGATAGATGTTAATCGGAGAAGATAATTGAATTTGAGATTCCATTTTATGGGTTCGGATCCTGACCTCTCGTGTGCATAAACACAAGAGCAGCTGTTGTGGCAACAAATTAATTGAGTCAGAAAGTTGGTTATCTCATAAAAGCAGATAGGAAAATAATTTTTTTCTCATGAGCCTACTGAAAAAGCTACTTATTCTTCTTGTAAAACCAGTAAGCTTGTGAGCTAACTGACTTTTCTGTGTGAATGAGAAAACCTCACACCACAATTTCTGGTGCGGTGTTTTATTAAATCTGTGGATACGGATCCTTCCATTATCTTATAGAAAAGATTATAAGACATCTATTTCCTTTTGCCTGATGGTGGGGCCTGTATCTTGATAATGTGTTTGCACAAATGACGAATTCTTCTCTGACTGCTTGTTACCTGTCACAGGTTGCCGGAGAGCCATTAGTCCATTACCAGACATGCATAGAATTATTGATTGAGAAAAGCTGAAGCTAAATGTAATTTCATCAGCATTACTGCATCCTACGATCTCAAGTTTGACGAAGTCGGTTTCACGAGAATTATCGGCCAAAGGTTCAGATGGTATGTATAAAGTCTTGTCTTCTTGATACTATTACTGATGCCAAGCTTTGTGATGGGAGTGAGAGTCAAGTATAATCCCACTGTTTTAGTTATTGTTAATATAATATTTATTCTTGAATAGGATTGCTCCGCTGATATATCTTAGCACCCATATATAGAAAATAGATTGGATATGTCCCCTGGGCTCCTCTCTTGTAAGCAATTCTTTTTCTAATTTTAGGATGCGCTTGGTTAGAGGTATTAGGGGAGGGTAATGAGAATGGGAGGGTATTGACTCCCATTCTTGGTTAGCTTGGTTAGGAAGTAACGAGAATTCAAATCCCTCAATCATTCCCCTGAATTCAATGTATACCCCCACCCCTTCAATCACTTTCATTCTCATTACCATTATCCTCATCAATGATTCCCATTACCATTGTCATTCCGGAATTTGAACCAAGCGGCTCCTTAATATATATAATTAGACAATTTCTTGTCAGAACCTGTAGTGTATATTAGAGACTGTGAGTGTACACTTGGTCTATTTTATTATTTTGAAATTAAGCTTTACGCTAAGGTTGCGTCTCTATTGACCTTAGTGTCTCTATTGAGTCATTTGAAATTCAAAGAATTTAAAAATAAATGGATTTATAATTTTTTGGATTTTAATATTTGAATTACGTTGTTAGTGGTTGGATTTAAAAAGGAATTTCAAATTTGTTGTTTGGTTATATTTTCTTTACAGTTAAAATATTTTATTTATTATTAATAAATAATAATAAAATTATATGATAATGTTTTTAAAATTATAAAAAATACACACCATTATATGTTATAATGCTCTAAGCTGGGGTGGGTGGGTGGGTTGGGGATGGACGGTAAGTATTCATCTTACCATGTGAGGATTAGCAATGATATTGAGCATTCAAAAAATTGTGTAATTTTGCAATTTTTCCCCATTTATAAATACTTACCCCAAATTCTTCAATCAAAACCAAAGGATTTTTGGCATGTGGTGAATTTTGAGCATTGATTATGACACACTTAGTTAATGAAACTGGAGATGAAATATTGAAATAATTAATGAGATAAGAGATAGAATATGAAAATGAAATAAGTGATCTCAATTACAAAATGTTTAATTTTTTTCTTTTTAGGATATTAATGTCATGGGATAAAATTAAGGAAAAAATTTAAATGTACCCAAATAGATTTTACATTTTTTTTTTTTACTAAGTTGGACTGTTTGTTAAGGCAGACGAATATATTCACGAACACCTAAGGTAACTTATTCATGAATGTTTTCTCATGAACATTTAAATATGTTTGTTTGTAGACATTAAAAAATATTTCGTTTATAAATATCTAATGTTATTCATAATATTAAATAAAAAATCAACAAAATATAATACTCCTAATAAACGTTAAAAAGATATTTAAATATTTAAAAAATATTAATAAAATTTACAAACATGTTCGCGAGCCATTAACAAGCCCATTAACGAATATGTTCGCGAGCTTTCGAGTCGAATACCCTTATACTTGAGTTTGATTTGATAAATTATTCATGTTCAAAATTCATGCTTGGTTTGACTTGTTAAGGTTAACAAATGAGCTCGAATGAATACTTTATTGAATCAAACTCGAATAGTTCGCCAACGATATGATTACATCCCTATTCGTACATAGTCTATACTTTGAAGTCTACAAAAATAAGTGAACACTAGTCTCGATGATTTGGTGTAATATTGACTATCATTTGCCAAATACTTATTTCAGAAATCTTTTAATACCATATTGTTTCTACCCAAATAAGTCACCAAGTCATAAAAATTGTAAACCTGGAAATTCATGTGTGAAGTTCTTTGATACCGCCTTTGTCCTCAAACTATTTTCCTCATCCTTACTCTCTACGAATAAAGAAACTTGATGGTCTTGATTTCCTAAATCAAGTTGTTGCAGCAGTATATCAGTTGACGAAATGGCGACTGACTTGCTGCAACAACGAACATACAGAACTTGGAGAGTGCATCTCTCGTACACCCGAAGGGATCTCCTCCAATTTCTTCAGATTGACAAGATAAAGCCTCTCCAGCACGGGGAAGACATCAAAGCTTTCGACGGTCCACTTAACTAAATCTCCACAGCAAACTACCAAGACTTTTAGATTGGGGAATTCACCCTCCTCAGTATCCCACTCGAGTCCCATGATCACACCCTTGCCTAGTTCAAGAATTTCAAGATGGGGCAGCGAACGGCTTAATATGTTGAGATCAGCCCAAATGAGAGGACTATTTTGTAAACACAACTTCATCAAGCAAGTTGGGAACGCGAGGCTCTCAAGCAAATCACCTCTTTACAGATTTTCATGAATTGAGCAGCTCAGTGATTGAAGCTTGTGTAAGTGGTTGAGATGATAGTAGCACTTTCGACATTCCTCAGAGTAGGTCACACCTAATTTCTTTATATTTGGTAGTCTCCTACAGACTTCCTCAGTGAAGCTGAAGTCGACTACTCTTGAAAGTGTATGCAGGTTTGGCAAAACATGATCATCACCATCTTGAGGTGGATCAGGGAGGATGAGCTCCTTGATGTTGAGATGCCTAAGTTGTCTCATTCGCCATATCTCTGGTGGTGCATGAATTCTTGTGAATCCTCTAATAATCAACGTTTTCAAATTCCAGAGTAGGCATAATGATGAAGGAAGCTTGGAAGGGATCTCCTCAGGGTACAATGAGGACGGAAGATAATATAAACACCTTAAGTGAACTTGTTGTAAATCAGCATCCAAGGTAGCAAAAGTATCCCCATGGTACAACCTCACGTAGCGAGATTTAAAAGGCAATGGACCTCCGGTGGATCTGCACTTACTAGCAAGTGATGCTGATGGACCAGGCAGAGAATCAAATAATGGAGGAACGATGTCGTGAACAACAATTTGACGCTCCCCATGGATGTCTTGTCGAACATTTAGCACCCTCATCGCATGAAAGTACTTTTCTTTCTCAGCTATCCTTAGACATACTTCTCTTACAACATCATGCATCTTTAAATATAGGATTCTCCCAGTCCATCTCCTTCGCCCTACTAAAATCAAATTCTTATCAACAAGCTCCTTTAAGTTATCCTCTGCCATATCTTCCAAGCTTTTTCCATTATTTGGTCTCACCAACCCCCCAGCAACCAAACGTTTGATAAGATTAGACAACGGAATGCGTTGGTCTTCAGCAAATCTTCCCATGTAAAGAAAACAGGGCTTTAGATGGGCAGGGAGATGATAATAACTCAGACAGTATATCCAAGCAGTTGTCTTTTCCCAACATCAAAGATGACCTTACATCTCTTGCAAAATTCTCCCACTTCTCTCGTTTCCTTGGCGAGCTCCGGAGAAGCCCCCCAACCACAACAATCGATAGGGGAAGTCCTTTGCATTTGCTAACAATATTCATTCCGATTTCTTCTAGTTCAGGTGGGCAACCATCTCCTAGAAACACCTCTCTACAAAACAGCTTCCAACAATTATCTTTGTCTAGAAGTTTCATCTCCAAGGAAGATGAGGTAAGATGAGCAGCGATATTCGATATCCTTGAAGTTATAACAACTCGACTTCTATTACCATTATCAGGAAAGATAAACTTTATCTTATCCCAAACCTCAATGCTCCACATATCATCCAACACAATTAAATACCTTCTACCCCACAAACTTTGGTATAACTTTACTCCTAACAAATCATCCTCAGTTTCTTCATCCGTATCTTTGGTTTCTTTGTTTACTATGCAAGATCCAAGTTCAGAGAGAATTCTGTTCAAACTATAATTTTGAGATATTGTGACCCAACCACGAATGTCAAAGCTTTCAGACACAAGTAAACTTTGATAAACATTTGTAGCCAGACTAGTCTTACCAATTCCCCCCATGCCAACAATCGGGATGATTTGTAAATTGGATTGTTGTCCAGTCAAACTATCCTTGAGTTGAATCAGCTCATCCTCAAATCCCACCATGTCATTCCTTGCAGTGCCAAGACTAAGAGATTTGGACGAATTTGAGAGTTGGACATCCTCAAGCTCCTTTCTTCCAGCTCTAAACTCCACAGCCTTCTCCTTGACAGCATTCATGTCTGATATCACTCGATGCAAAGAACACGAACTTATTTGTCCATGATCGCCATTGGATCCTGAAAGAATATGACGAACTACGTGAGTCTCAATTACATCTTCAGCAGCATGAGCCTCAGATGCAATCAGGCTTGCCAAAGCATTTTCTTCTTCTTCGCTAACTCCTCCAGGATTACAACTCTCCATAAATTCCAGCAAGAAACCAATAATCATGCGGAGCAATTCAAGCTCTTTCTTGTCTAAAGAAAATGAATGGAGGGGATGACTGAGGATGTCGTCAATGGTGTTCATAAGAGAAGCTAAGGCTGCATAAGCTGACATCTCTGCCCTCTGATCTTTCTTTTGAAGTTTCAAAAAGAAAAGAAACATATATAAAACAGCAAAATCTTGTTGAAAATTAGAATTAAGAGATGTGGGGTCTTGTTTTGAGAGCTTTTGTGCTCAAAATGAAGATGATGTTAACACTTGCGTCTCATTCACTCCATCATTGTATACAATACTTCCAATAAGCCCAAGTTAGGACTCCGTCTGCATTGACATAATTGATATGGAAATAATCAACAACCACAAATATAAACATTTTAATCCCCTCAATAGAATATTTAAAAACAGAAGAAAATGATTCTCAAATACTCCATTGAAATATATAAAGTGGAATAAGTAAGCTTTAGACTTTCTGGTGAGGTTCTTTTCGTAAAACATTTTTCTATGAATAAAAACAGATGAACTTTTCTCTTAAGCTACCTTCTTCCATCTAATAAATTCAACTCCAACTTTGAACAACAGTGAAATGCTCCTTTGTTTAGATTACATAATATTCATGCACACAAATGAATATGAACACTTCATACGCAATAGAAAGAATAAGCTGACTGAGTTCTTGCAATTAATGTATAGATAAAAAGATAAGCATCCCTCTCAACTATAAAAGAGAAAAAAAAAAAAAAAGTACATGATCTAATGGATATACGCGGCTACTCGATGCATATACTCGCACTTGTCCCATCCAGAGGCGGATCCAATGAAGGTACAAGGGGTACAGCTGTACCCCTAAAATAAAAAATAATACCTATATATATATATATAGTAATTAATATCCAATATTTGTTAGTGGTTTAGTGGTTATGGCAGATTATGTGGGTATTCAACGTCGAGGGTTCGATTCTTGGTTTCATTTATCTTTTTTACCCTTTTATTTATTATTTTTGTTGGTTTCATTTATCTTTTTTACCATTTTATTTATTATTTTTATAATTTAATTTACGTTTTTAATAATTTTCTTTATATGTATTTTATTATTTTTCTGTAATTTTTTTTATTATTTTATTTATCAAATATATTTCTCTTAATATAATACTACACCTTTCTTTATTTTTTTTCCATTTTAATTCGTGATGTTTTTTTATTACTTCACTCGTGTGTGTATATTTTTTTTTCATTCATTTGTTACCTAAATTTTTAGTTGCAATATTAATTTACATTCACATTCACTTCATTATTATTTTCTAAATATATATTATAAATTCATGATAATAAATTACTTTTTAAAAATAAAAATAAAAATTGGACGGTATCAATAATAATTGTAATTTTTTCATTTTTTTAAATAAATAGTAATATTTTTATATTTACATGTCGTACCCCCAGAATTTTTTTTCTGGATCCGCCCCTGGTCCCATCCACACTCGTTTAAATCTCTATAATAGGATTTTCTTAAATAACCTGTACTGGGATTCATCCCAATAAGTTTGGCTGGATTGGATACCGGAAAATATCGTTCCGTTAACATCTCTACTTGTACCAAACATGTTCTCCAACACTATTACTTGTAAGTTCTCCAACACTATTACTTATAAGTTCTTTAGCATGTAGAATTCTATCTAATGTCTCCTAATAATCAAATGTGTATTTTTGCATAACATTTTGCATGATATCATATTCTTTTAGTCCTGCTCATACTATTTAAATTTAAAAATTTTATTACAATACATAAAAGTGTATTGAAATTTGATCAGTTAAATGAAAATGATATTTTAATGTAAAATAGATTAATTAAATTAAATTAAGAAAATATTTTAGAGTAAATATAAAATTATATATATATATATATATATATATATATATATATATATTAAAATAAAATAAATTAAATAAAAAATGGAAAATTACTCCTAGGTAAAATGGAAAAATTACTCCTAGGTACACACTTTGTACTCTAAATTACTAGGAGATACAATGAATTCAAAAAATTACTCTCACACAAAATATTAAAGTAAAATACCAAATATAACCTAAATTCATTATAATCTCATACACTTTTAAACCACAAACCCTAAACACCTCACCCAACCACTGCCACCACCGGACTGCCGCCAGACCTCCACCGGAATGCCACCGGACCTTCGCCGGAGAGTAGGAGTATATAATTTTTTCGCTGCATATGACACTTACGATTCACACTTTTTTTGTTGCACATACTTTTTTTACTGCACATAACTTTTGCTGCACACATTTTTTTACTGCACATAACTTTTGCTGCACACGATGTGCATCACATGTGTAAGGGTATTGGAATATCACAATATATTTATATAGTTAGAAGTAATATTTTTATATGTTTGTATCTCATAGTAATAAAGAAGTTTTTAATGTACCTAGGAGCAACTATCCCATGAATAAATGATTAAGGGTTAATTGCCTTAAAAACCATGAACTTTCAACTGATTGCAAATTAATCTAAACTTTTATGAAATTGCAAAAAAAAAAAAACCATGACCTTTTATGTTTGTGCAATTAGCATTCGTTGGGCAACTGAAGCTTACCCTGACCCGACCGCTGACGTGGCGTTGACCTTTACCACGTCAGCTTTTAGTTTATTGCAAGAAAAATCCAACCTTTACTTAAATTGTAATTTAATCCCAATTTTTAAAATTTTGGCAAAAAAGATCATATTTTTTTTTAAATTGCACCATCTAATAAAAATTACTTCCTCCGTCCCAACGAAAGGTCTCCATTTTACTATTTAGGCGTCCCACTCAAAGGTCTCTATTTTTCTCTTTTAGTAAAATGACCCCACATATGACCCATCATTCGCTACTAATACAACTACCCACTACACATAAAATAATAATACTCTTTAATTTACGTGCAAAAAGCAAATGAGGACCTTTGTCCGGAATGGATGGAGTATATTTTATTTTTAAATTTAAATTCATAACTAAAGGTTATATTAAATATTTATTTTTATTTTATATTTTCATACTAAAGGTTATATTATATTTTTTTACAAACTCTTTTAAATTTTTATTTATTAATTTTTTATTACTCCATCTGTTTCGTAGTTATCTTCACCAGCACTGTAGATATTTAGTATAAAAAAGTTATTTTTTTGACAATTGTTTTTGACTTTTTAAGGGCAATATTATACATTTAAGACAATAAATAAAATATAAAGTATGTTATGTGTATTAGGTAGGAGTGATATTTTTTAGATTAATATATGGAGTAACTTTTTTGAGGTTATTGATTGATGTGATGTGATGAAGGTAAGTGTGAAATGTATGAAAACGGAAAGTATGATGATAAGTACATGAAATTTATTTTGATTTGTATAAATTAAATCTTAACGAATATTTTTTCTCAGTATAAAACTTTAGTTTATAAATTAATTCTAAATAATTTTTTATATAAATTATAAAATTCCTTAAACATCTCATAGGTATATTTATCATATTATATATAATGTGAAATTACGAAAAGATACTGAGACATATTCACGAATATTCTAATTTTACAAATTATAAAATTTTTATAATGTATAAAATATTTTAATAATTAAAAGAATTTGAATATTTAGAGGTTGTATAATCTTTTTACTACTTAATAGATATAATTAATTTTATTCACATAATTTTAGTAATAAAAATTTTATTCATATAATAATTTTATTATTTTATTTAATAATTTTTTATAGTTTAAATTTAAAAAAAAATATAAAATTTTTAATAGATGGTGCAATTTAAAAAAAAAAATTTGATGGTCTTTTTTTATCAAAATCTCAAAGGTTGGAATTAAATTGCAATTTAAGTAAATGTTGGGGTTTTCTTGCAATAAACTAAAAGTCAAAGTGGCAAATGTCAACACCATGTCAACGGTTGGGTAGACTTTAGCTGTGCGACGAGTGCGAATTGCATAAGCATGAAAGATCATGATTTTTTTTCTTTTTTTTGCAATTTCATAAAAATTAGGATTAATTTACGATTCATCGAAAGTTCATGGTTTTTAAGGCAATTAGCCCATAAAATAAATAAATCTAAGTGTACCGGTCGTCTTTGTTTTCTTTTCTACTCCCTCAAATTACTAAGTTCTCTTCTTCTTGAATCAACATTTTGGTAATCGATAGTGTAGATGAATGAATGATGTGGATGAAGTGAAAGATGAGTGACCAGCGATGATTGTGAATAAGGTATTACGTTTCTCCCCTGCTTCCAAGCCTTTTTATACATGTGTTTCAAAATTGATGTTCTCTTTTATATTCACGATTTTCACACAGCTTAGCATGTAAAATATGAAAAAAAATAAAAAAGTCTATTATTAGTATAAACACACACTAAGATAAAAAGTATTAAATAAATAATTAAAATTAAAATTGAATACTCCCCGTCTGCTATTAATGTACTCATTAGCCCATTCCACGTGAACTAATAAGTATTATTATTTTATAGAAAGTAAATAGTTGTATTTAAGGTGAGTGGTTGGTATCTGTGGAGTCTTTTTACTAAAAAAATCGATACACTTATAGTGGGCAACAAAAATGGTAAAATAGAGGTGGTGAGTAGTTTTTAAATAAAGTTAAATTAAAAAGAAAAATTTTATACTATGAATAGATTTTTGTGTTGGATGCAAACTCCTAATTTTGTGTTCCTAGATTATGGGTGCTAAATAGCTACGCACTGTATTTTAGTAACGATAATTTGAAGTGGGAACATTAAATTGAACACACTCGAATCTGATTATGATACCATATTATGAGGGGGATAAATATTTTATCTTAGAATGTCTTGGGAAGACCCTGGTTGAATTTTCTTGAAAAAGTAAAGCAAAACATGTAAACGATACTGTCTGCGGTAACACGAGTAAATCCAGAAAACCAAGCTGACTCCTCTCTCTCTCTCTCATTTAATTAGGGAGGGAGATGCATTGAAAGACACGAACAGAGGAGCGATTACGGATCAGATTCTCTGAATCTAGCTCATGGGTTTTCAAAGATTTTGCTGCTTAATTTGCTTTTCTGCTGCTTTGCTGATTTTCTTAAGCAGTTTCGGTAGAGTGAGTGCGGGTGACATAGTTCACGATGACGCTTTAGCTCCCAAAAAGCCTGGTTGTGAGAATGATTTTGTGCTGGTAAATTTCTCTGTTTCTTGCATATTTGCTTCACAGTTACTCTGCTATATCATGTGGGGTTCACTCCATTTTATGGGTTTGATTTCATTAATGCTAAATCTCGATCATTCGTTTTGTAATCTTTGATTTGTTTTCGCATTTGTGGAATTGGATTGGTGTGTGGTTTGGGCGTGTTTCTTGTTTCATCATCATCATCATTTCTCTATTTTCATGTATTTCGAGTACTGACAAATATCTTCTGGAACTCCATGAAATCTAAGTTCCATTTAGTTTCCCTTAGTTAATACATGACAAATTTATTATTCAACGTTCACTTCTAATCTAAGTATTTTCATGTATTTTGATGAATGTTGTGTCCATAACTTTCCTATGAAGGGGCTTGAAAAAGTATTGGCTATTTCCCTTTATGTATGTTTTGTGTATATATTTACCTCTAAAGTTTCATATACATTATGATTTTGACATTTCATTGGTAAGGTAGTAATTGAAATTGCAGTCTTGGTGTCTTTCGTATGAAACTCCCATGGATAATTCGAAAAGCTTCCAAAATTTTGCCTGTTGGTTCAATTTTGCTCATATCTGATGTCCATGCTACATAAATTGTGATATACATTATGATGTTTGGAAAAATTTCCCATAACATTTTAGGCACAATTGATTATTATGATGCTTATTTGTTTCCTTTGCTTTCATGTCTTTTTTTTTTTTTGCTTTTCGTGCATAGTAATTGTTACTTCTCTGTCAGGTTAAAGTCCAAACATGGGTTGATGGAGTAGAAGATAACGAATTTGTGGGTGTTGGTGCTAGATTTGGCACTACCATAGTATCAAAAGAGAAAAATGCTAACCAAACTCGCCTCACTCTTTCCGACCCTCAGGATTGCTGTAGTCATCCTAAGAAAAAGGTTCTTTCTGCAATTCCTGTCTAAATGTTCTAATTACTCTTTTTTGCAAGGATTGGATTATTGTATCTCATTTGTTAATTTTTTTTATTTCCCCCCTTTTAATGCTTTCAGTTTACTGGAGATGTTTTAATGGTGGAGCGTGGCAACTGCAAATTCACAGCCAAGGCAAATTTTGCTGAAGCTGCTGGTGCGTCAGCAGTCCTCATTATAAACAACCAGAAAGGTAATGATTGCCTGTGTTTGTAGACATCAATGACCACATTAACTAGTTCATATTATGTGCATTAGAAAAACTATGTCTTTGACAGTCTATGTAGTAGATTCTGTATCATGCGGCGTAATGCATATATGCTGGGTAGAACAGAGCAGAATAAGTTGACTAAATTTCTGCTTGTCTAAATTGCTTTTATACATGCACTAATGGGTGAGTTCATAGCTTGATAAATCCATTTCTTTCACATACTGCGTGATAAAATTTTATAGACCATTTTACATATAAAAATATACTTTTCAAACTATGTCTTCTATGATATGGATGGTTGAATTTTTCCCCATTTTTTATAGATTGTAAACTGTATACAACACATTCGAATTGAATGGAACATGGAGTGAATGAATGTATTTATCCTCAAAAGCATGGAAAATGTGTTATAATTCATTGATGTGCATTTTCAGAACTGTTTTCAGCTTTGTCATGTAATAATTGTTGCCTTGTTTAACAATGCTAGTTATTCTTGAACTCTGCAGAACTTTACAAGATGGTTTGTGAACCTGATGAAACTGATCTAGATATTAAGATTCCTGCCGTCATACTCCCCCAGCATGCTGGTGCTACTCTGGAAAAAATGTTAAGAAATGGTTCATCTGGTGAGGTTTTTGAGTTTTACAACAAAATGCAATAAGATAAAATGTATTCAAGATCATTTTAGGTCAGTTGCTACACATGCATATGATTGCTGGTGAATCAATCATTACCAATTTTCCAAAATTCTTACCTGTCAGTGCATAAGCTATGCTGCGATACATTCTTTAGTGTATTCTTTTTATTCCAAATGCTAGCCAGTTTTTTATGTTAATTTTTTTGCAAAGTAATCCTTGTCTGGGAAGGTTTGTGAGTTCTAGTGGAGTTGCTTTATTGAGCTGACATGGCTAAAATGTAATATTTCCAAGAAGATACTGTAATGGTTAGGGTGAAAGATGGGGTTTTAGGCTTTTAGCATGAAGTGAGAGAAAAAAGCTCCACTTTGGCTTATTATGTTAATAGTTTGTCTAATCCAGATGATGAGACTGCTTATGCATCATGTCATCATCAGACGATCTTCACTCAATTGTTTGGCAACGCACAATGTTACTAGACTTTTGAGCTATTATTCTTCTTATTGCTTGACAAATTGTGCATTAAAAATCTCTATCCTTTATATAGTGTCTGTACAGCTTTACTCTCCAAGGAGACCAGTGGTTGATATTGCCGAAGTATTTCTTTGGTTGATGGCTGTTGGTACCATCTTGTGCGCCTCTTATTGGTCTGCATGGAGTGCCAGAGAAGCAGCTATAGAGCAAGATAAGTTTTTGAAGGTTGGTTATTTATTTATTTTGATTTTTTGATTTTTGTTATTTTTTTATTTTTTGTGTGTGTGGGTTTGTATTGAGAATCATAATCACATACTCTGGAACTCATATCCTTCACTTCCTTTAACTTGACTATTTAAAGTGTTTTTTTTCCTATATTTAGGATGGTTTGGATGATCTTCCAAGTATTTCAAACCCTGGTGGAAGCAGTGTGGTGGATATTAACACGATGTCTGCAGTCTTGTTTGTTGTATTTGCCTCGTGTTTCTTGATTCTGATTTACAAGCTAATGTCTTACTGGTTTATTGAACTCCTGGTGGTTCTCTTCTGCATTGGTGGTGCTGAGGTGAGTTGAATTCTATTTACATGCTGTATATTATTGAGTTTTTTCTGTTGTTTAACGTAAAGATTTTTTAGAAGCGCAATGTTTAAAATATTCATTAACATCTTTATAATTCCCCCCTTCTTGCAGGGTTTGCAGACCTGCTTGGTTGCCATACTATCAAGGTATTAGTAGTCAAATTTCCATATATAATTGAAATCATTGATAATTTGATACACAGATGCTCCTGGCAGTGAAATTAGCAATGTATTTCTTAGTTGGGTCTATATCAAAATGTAAAGCTTATTAAATTTAGTTGAATCTGGCATTAAATTTTTTTCTTTTCTGCACAACTGTTAGAATATGATCATAAGAAATATAGCATTGGATGTTTCGAGGGAAGAGAAACCGTAATAGTGCATTTTTTCATCATAAAAGAAGAATCAATCTATAACATATCTGTTGTAATAATAGTGGATTTTTTTTTCTTTTCATTTTAGGTGGTTCACGAAAGCTGGAGAATCATTCATTAAAGTGCCCATCTTGGGAGCCATTTCATACCTCACTCTAGCTGTTGCCCCATTTTGCATAGCTTTTGCTGTGGTTTGGGCTGTGTACAGAGAGGCCTCTTTTGCATGGATAGGGCAAGATATACTTGTAAGTATTATCTTTGTGATTTTTCCATTCCTCAAACATCTCAACCTCTAAATGCTCATCAAATCTTATTGAAACATTATCAGTATATGAAAACCAATCACTACCTTTAATATCTTTGTTGTCTTTATGCACAAAACGCATGGCCTTATTTTTATATCATCACTGTCTTGGGTTGAATCAATGCGCGTAAAGCTGCTGAACCGTTTCTTTATAACCTACATTAATCAGGTTGAGCGAATATATTGTGGTTTTTGCAAGGTCGCTTATGCGTCTTACCTGATCTTTTCCTGTAACAAACTGAAAGATGGTTATTGGAACAAGGTTATTCAAGAATATCAATGAAATGGGAAGATACTGACAACCTTAAGTAGATGCATAATATGGAGATATAATAGAGAATGTAATAGAAGCTTATAAAGCTCAGTTAGGTATCTGCATTATTTAACCATAGAAGAATCACAATGTGTACATTACGAAAAATATTATCATGGCAATTTAACTCAGGATTTAAGTAAAGAACGCACAATTGATAGTTTGGGCCTCTTTATTTTATTTATTTGAACTTATCTGATTTAAAATTGTGGTTGATTTCCCAACTCCATTAAATATAGTAACTGCACACTTCTCATTTTGTGCTTAGAGATGTGCTATGAATTCCTCTCTTATGATGCATTCATTCCATTTTAATCATGTAGAACTATTTTATACACTGTACCACGAGTTCTTAACATAAGTTATCACCAACTTATTATCCTTACACAATTTTTATACTAATTTATTCATGCCTGTCTTGTTCAATTAGGGAATTTCCCTGATAATTACTGTTCTTCAGATTGTGCGAATTCCGAATCTCAAGGTAAACTCAGACATTCCAAATTAAGTTTGAATACTAGAGACTTAAAATACGTTTATCATTTATCGCTTGCATTGAATTTCATCTACAGCTGGTATGAGTGAATGACTGATAATTCTGTGTTACACATTTACTATTTTATTTGTGTTTAACTATTTTGTCAATGCGTCCGGAATACTTTGTCTCTTGTACAAATGGTAAAGTGTGTATGCATTCAAAACGTGCATTTGCTCATCTGTCAAGAAGAAGGGAATGCTCCGACATAGCATGAAGATTTGATTCCAAGGATTCTAAATCTGACCAAAAAACTTAGATTTTATCAATTTGGCTCATTTCATAGTGATCTACTATTGTAATTTTCGTTTGCCACTGTACTTTTGCTTTGATTATGGATGTCTTCTTCCCTCTATTCTTTTTGTTTTTTTTTTTTTTATTATTGATATTTGAATTTGTGTGGGCCATACAGTACTCATAGTCTGATACAAATACCAGAATGAGATTGAGATTGAGGAATTTGCTTGCTTTATGTTTCCCTTTGGTGGCATTGTTTTCATGTGCTTCTTTGTACTCATTTATCTTTGGGAATTTCACTGTCAAAGAGATACTTATAGTCTGACTAATTTTCTATCTGGATTCGTACCATATTAAGCGATAAAAAGGTGAAAGGATCCGTATTTCATCTATGCTTAGTTACAATTCTTCCTTGGTATACAGAAGTTAAATCGATTACATACCATTCATTGGTGGTCTGAGAACTACCCTAAATTTAACTAATTGATTCTTTGCGATATCCTCCCCAAAAAAAGTGTTTTCTCACATTTTGTTATCCCTTGGTTTTCTTTGTCAGGTGGGTACAGTCCTTCTGAGCTGTGCTTTCATCTATGACATATTTTGGGTGTTCGTTTCCAAGAAATTGTTCAAAGAAAGTGTGATGATTGTGGTAAGCCATCTACTAAGAATTGAACCTAAGTTTCTCTGAACTTCTCTAAGTTAGCCATTTCATGCAGAAGCTACAAAATGCTGTCTTTTAATGTCTTTTAGGTAGCTCGTGGGGATAAAAGTGGCGAGGATGGGATCCCAATGCTTCTGAAGATTCCACGATTATTTGATCCATGGGGAGGCTTCAGCATCATAGGCTTTGGGGACATCCTCTTACCGGGACTGCTAGTAGCATTTTCCCTTAGGTTTGAAATCTTCCTTAATTGTTAGTCTTACCAACTTTCCATCACATCTTGTCCTTGATAATATATCATCTGCTGTGTATATAGAGAGAGAAGTAACTTGAATTTTTGATCTATTATTTGAGCAACCAATTTTGTGGTTAAATCTCGTTCGGTATGTTCTCTGCATCGCAGGTACGATTGGTTAGCACAGAAGACCCTGCGAGCTGGATACTTTTTCTGGGCTATGCTTGCTTATGGATTAGGTAACTAAACAAATAGACTTAAGTTGTTAAACCAGGTTTTGGTTTTCAAAATCCCGTATAAACACCTACAAACCCTATAACCCTTAACACAGTCATCTATATATTCTCTCTCCTCATTTAATTTTCTCTCTTTATTTCTCATTTCTCTTTTTTTTTGTGTATATTTTAATACCTTCGGACACATTCATTTGAAATAAAGTTAAAACCTACCCTACAAAAAAACCCAAACCCAAAACGAACATATATCACTATTCATTAGGTTTTGAAATCTTAACCAAACATTACCCTACTTATTTGAAGAATTTCTGAAAGCAACATAATTTTGAAATGGTTGCACCTTCTTTGCTGCTATTTTCAGGTCTTCTTATCACATACGTAGCACTAAACTTGATGGATGGTCACGGCCAACCTGCGCTGCTATACATCGTACCTTTTACGCTTGGTATCTCTCTCTCTCTCTTATGCGTGTGTGCACAAATAAAATGTTGTTATCCATCTATGTGTTGAATCCTTTATAATGTTTGTGTCTCACCTGCATGCAGGTACATTCTTGTCGCTCGGGATTAAACGAGGCGATTTGAAGGTTTTGTGGGAGAGAGGGGAACCTGAAAGGGTGTGCCAACATGTTCGTCTTGAATCAACCCAAGAAGCACTCTAATAATAAGCTAGAAGATCATGTCTTGTGTGGAATTGTATAAATCAATCCTAATGTCGATATTAAAAAAAACTAAAGTGAATGCATGCTAGTGTGCAACTCTCAATATTACATTTTACTGTATTTTAATAAGATTATATAAAAGTGAGCAAATTTTTTATTTTTATTTTATTATTATTATTTTTTGGTTGGCTGGCTTGGTGAGGATGTACAGCTTCTTTAAAAAGTTTAGTGGTGACAATGAATTTACTTTCCAACTCTTCTTTTCAATATTCATGCAACTATTTGTTATTTTAACCATGGATAAAATATACATCAATATTGATAATATTATTGATACTTTAACGCATGGAAATATCCCTTCATAGGTTTGTATTAAAATCAACTTCTTTGCACGATTAATTTGATTCAACTCTGACCTTCATAAATTTTATATTGAACTGTGTTGTCTAATAATTGCATCCATTCATTTTTATATCATCAATAACCTCTAGTTCAAACATTTTTATATCATCAATAACCTCTAGTTCAAACGACGACTAATTTTCAGAGTTATTTATACAATTTGCTGACCGGAAGCAAATTTGTATCAAAAACCTCTATTCTAATTTAATATAAATATATGTTTCACTAAAATTGCATTTTACGGGCCAGACTTGTGTGATTGTCTAAGGCTTTCCACATAGGTAATATAGAAAGGGCGACACTATTGCCACCCGAAATTTTGCTCGAGGTTACCCCGTATTAAAGACAATAAATAAATAAATAAAATGTCCATTATATTCCTACCTCATTTTAAATACCCTAACTCATTTGTTAAATTAAAAATATATATTATATATTTTTCTTTGTACACCCAATACTTAAAACACACTAAAAATACAAATTCACACACAATACACCAATGGAGACGAGAGTTTAGGTCTAGGGAGTCTGAATATTTTCACATGTTGCTCACTAATATTGACAGGATTACTATGCAAAGAGAAATTGAAGACAGATGAAGCTGGAAATACGAAGGAGAAGAGGAATACTCCGTCAAAGCGGCTTACAATCTATTGCAGGAGAGAAAGTTAGGAGGAGATGTTAGCAATAAAGAAACATCTCAACTTCTTTGGAAATCTCAGACGATTCTCAAAACAAAAGTGTACTCATGGCGGATTCTAAACAATGCTCTTCTAACTTTGAAGAATCTAAAGAGAAGAAACTGTCTGCAGGGGAATCAAACGGCCTTATGTGCTCTATGTCAAAAGGAAGAAGAATCGACAGAACATATTATAATAAATTACCAACAAAGCTTAGCGATATGATCAAAAATTTTGTCATGGTGGAACATTTCTACTGCTTTACCAGCCAACGTTAAGGACCATTTCTTGTCATTTTGCAATTTCATTCCAAGTAAAAAAGGGAGAAACATTATGTCAAGTGTATGGATATGTTGTGCGTGGCTGATATGGAGCTCGAAAAACTCCATCATTTTTCAAAATGGCTCATGGAACAAGAGAGAATTATGGAGGAAATAAAGAGTAGAGTTTGGAGTTGGATCATCCATGTTAAAGGATGTATATTAAAAGATACTCCCTCCGTCCCATAAAGAAGTTTACAGTTACTGTAGATACGAAGTTTAAGAAAAATTATTTTTTGGGGTAGTTTGGTATTTTTAGGTAATAAATAAATTATAAAGTAAGTTTTGTGAGTTGTAAAAGGGTGACAATTTTGAAATTAAAGTGTATTGTGGGGTTATTGATTTGTTTGTATTTCCTTATTTGGGGGTGTGAACTTATTTATGAGACGGACAAAAATAGAAAGTGTGAATTTATTTATAGGACGGAGGGAGTACAAATTTCAAGACTTGGTCGATTAAACCAAGTTTATGCATTGATTTGTGATTATGAACCTAGGCTGAGTGTATGTTAATTTTTTTTTTTGTAATAGATGCTCAAGAAATTGTAGCATCTATTTTTGTTATCTTTATGTGTTACTTGTAAATTTGGGACAATTCTCGTGCCTTTCTAATAAATTTTTACTTATCTAAAAAAACATAAAATACACCAATAACACACACCGATTGAAAAGAAGAAAAATACGCACTCACACACAATTCAGCACAAACGATGACGAGATAGAGAGCGACACCGGCGGCGGAGCTACAGCAGGTGGTACCGATAACAAGATTAAACAAAATATTCACTCCACCCATTTGGTTTGGGATAATACATACTGCTCAATTAAATATGCCTGCAATGAAGTTACAATATTTCCTATTCTGCAAACCAATCGAAGGTAACTTGAATTCTGACATGCGTGAAAATCGAATTTTTTTTACAAATTTTTGGCCGTAGTCCATCGAAATTTAATAAAATTTTTGACAAAACCAGTCCTGAAATTTTACACCTAATTTTCAACACCCAAATAATAGTATTTCCTACTTCATGTTGATCAATTGTTTTGATTGTTCCATATTGGATGTGGAATTAATCCCCTTTTCTCTTCTCCTTTCTTATCTATTCTCGTTTCTTCTCTTCGATTCTCCTCTCCTTTTTCTGTTTTTGTGTTAGTGTTTTAAGATTTGGGAGTACAAAGCCGAATATATATATATATATATATATATATATATATATATATATATATATATATATATATATATATATATATATATATTATAGAGGTTAGGGTTTTTAAACGTGACGGCTATTGACACCCCCGAAAATACTAAACGTACCCCAATTACTTAATGTATCCCATCAAAATTAAAGATATAAACATATTTTATTAAATACACTCCTATTAAAGACCATAGTACCCACTAAAGTAAATAATCAATTTTCCCCTCTTAACGCAAAACAACCATGTTCTTATTGCGACCCTCTTATGCTGAATCTGTTAGCTTGTACCAACCGAACAATATCTTAATCAATTTAAAAAAATTGCTTTATTCTATATAACAAACTTTTGGGACGTGATTCTGGTGGATGGGTGCTTGTTCACAATTTTGTATGCGTCCCCAAGTGTAGGGAATCAATTGTAGTTTCACGTGTGACCAAGTAAAAAATAATATTGTACCCAAGGGATAATTATATATCTACTATTTAATCTAATTATGACTATTCTAATTTAAGACAAATTTGGTTTTTAAAGAGAATTACCTAAATTAACTATGCAGAAAATAATTACTAAAAATAATAAAATAGCAAATAATTAAATATGAAAAATATTCAAGAGAGAAGATAGACAACACTAGGAAATCCAGTTAAATTGATCAAATCAACTCATCAAACAATCAGTTAGAATCCCTGCAGTTCTTATGAAAGCAATCACTTAATTATGTTAAATCCCCTTTCTAAAGTAAACTTAACACATAAATCTGGTTCAAACCCTCAGATACAGAAGAATAATTCCTACTCACTTTCTAGGTACTTCATGTAAAATTCCATTAAAGGCAAGTACACTAGACTTCCCTTTATAGATACTTAAGAATTAATCCCAATTCTCACCTAACAATCTAAGAAACCAAATCCTCTAGAATGATAATTAATAGATATATTAAGTGTCCTATATTAATTATTATAATGAATAAAGGTTATATGGTTAGATCCCCTTTACATATAACACGTTGACAAATATAATTCTTATATAACGCAAGCAATAAACATAAACATGCAAAAGACATTGACATACACGTGAATAAGGACAGATCATATAAGACAAAATATAAGTCTCAAATCAAATCATTAATAAAGGAATAAGTATACTGCCGATATCCAACCTTAAATCTAGATCATCAATCCAAAACAATTTAACCTTCAAACCTAGTGCTATCCAAGGAGTACTAGCCCATGATGTTACAAGCAACACACATGGTTAGGTATGAAAGCATATTATCCAAAATTAAGAAAGAAAGAGTAAGAAAAACCCAAAATATCGTGTGATTCTGCGTTCTTTCCTCCGTGATTTTGAACCTCCTCGTTCTCTTTCTCAAGTAAGCAATACTGATGAACTATCCGAGATGGGTGGATGTGATGCTGAATTATGAAAAGATGTGAAGAGTTGGGGTTTGGAACACCCCGAAGGACTCCTTTTATAGTTCAGTACTGATAATTCCCGGATTATGACTTAAAAGTGGGTTTTTCACGTTAAAAATACGAACGGGCAGAAAAACGATAAAACTGGGCTTGCTGGGACGCCGCACGAGTCATGCCACTTCCCGCATGAGTTGTGCGGGCTTCCTCAGCGCTTCTCGGCAGCTATTGGCGGCACGACACATGCGTCTCGGCAGCACCCGGCACTCATGCTCGGTAGCTCTCGGCAGCTATCGGCGGTAGTGCGGGCGCCTCTTTGCAGCATGTGCGGCACGACCTGGCGTGCCATGCGGCACGACTTCTTCCTGTTGGCCGGCATGAGTCGTGTTGGCTCTTTCTCCTCCTTACTTTGTTTTCGACTTCCATTTTGCTCTTTTTACCTCATTTTTTACCTAAAAACACGAAATAACACCTCACACGCATCTGAAATACAAATTTATATAATTTTACCACAAGATGCTCAAATACAGATATAAATATCACAAAATGGTGCTCAATCGGACTCTAAACACGCAGATTTTCACACTAATCAAACCCCCAAACTTAAGATATTGTTCGTTCCCAAACAACGAAAAAGAAAAAAGAAGAAGAAAGTTAGTGTGTAAATCTAAGGGAAAACAAGGAGTATGACAACTAGGCCATTCAAAAGACAATTGTCATCAACTCCGGTCATGCACTCTCATCACATGCAATAATCCATTCATAGCATACAATTTAAGACTATCACCACCAATTAAAATGCTCCATCAACTTATTCTCACGGGAAGTATATCACTTGCACTCAAGTGTAAAGATGTACACTTATAGGGTATGGTGTTTACGCTCAAATTCAATTCAAATGCATGCGTAACCATAAGCTTGCCAAACGTCTCAAACTCTCCACCACTTAAAATATGATTCGACAATGGGATCAAAAAGGACTTTTAATAGGATGTAATATTGGCTCTTTGGTAAGGGTAGGAAATATATGGATAAAGTGGCTCAATTAGTAGAGAATTAAAACAAGAGATCTTTTGTACTGCAGATTTTTACACTTCAAGACTATCCAGCTTTATGCTCTTCTAATTTTCTTTTATCTCATTTCCTTCAAGTTCAACATTCTTTTTTCCTTTTTTTTTCTTTTCCTTTTCTTGATGTACCAGTTTCGGGCACTACCTCTAACATCTCGGGTACCAGTTTCGGGCACTACTCCTAAGCAATTTATTTTTCAGCTCATAATCACTTGTATAGCTCCAAATATTTTATTCCTTCCAAACTCCATGAAAATCACTCACACACTTTGACAGCATTTAATTCTCCACTAAATATAGGAATTTAAGGCTCAAATAGGATATCAAAATGGCTATCTTCGTAGGTTGCCAAAGAAATAAGGCTTTTAGGCTCAAAAGAGCTAACTACAGATATATAATTATTTGGTAGGAAATTATTTGGCAAAGTAACTCATAAAAATCAAAGATGACCTAAAATCATCTCCCATTATCTAACATAACATGCGATCTCAAGTAAGGCAAGAGGCAAGTTCTAGAATACACACACTAGAATGATACTCACCGAAAAGAAATATCATGTGTTTATGTACATGATCTATAGACTCAAAATCTCACATGGATTTTTAAGTAACAAAGCACTCTCCATGGTAAGCAATATCTCACAAGTACACATAGAACTTCATACCACAATGTAACTTAAGTGCAATTCCTTCATAAATTTCAAGAGCATATGAATTTCTGGCAGAAATCTAACAAATATAATCATAATAAGCACCTAACCAGAAACTCCAACTATAACACCTCAACTACTTAATAATCCACACAATTTATCACATAAAAAATTATAATAAGAAAACGAATGCACCTGATTTTAATCTCCTCCACATCTTGCAAGCTCCTCGAGTTATCCAACTCGGTCAGGCGTAGGCCTCAGATAGAACTCACTTCTTGCTACTCCGATATCCTTCATAATCATTAAAGCTCAAACACATCTCATCACCAATCAGAATTCATCAGTAAAATCATTGGAGAACTCAAAAATTCAACCAAATTAAAAGCACACCCCAAATCTAGGAAAATAAAACAAAACAAACAAGACACTTGGATAGTTGCAAAAAAATTCAAAAATTCGAAATAAATTACAAAAATTCTAAAAAAAATCAACCTCCAAGCATCACACACAAGTGAAGAAAACTTAACTTAGTGCTTCAAGATATTGGTATGCATGTCCACCCCCTCAAACTTAGTTCAAACTAAGTGAGAAACTAAGTTTGTATAAAGTGAATACCATAGACGAAGAAGCACCTAATACAATTTCCTACACCAAACAAACACATAAAAGCAATAAAACAGGAGGATAAACCCCCAACAGGCGCTCATGTTTAACGTCAGAGAGTCACAATGGAATGCAGAATATGTAGATTACGGAATAAGAGGGCGCTCTCCTTTCATCTTCACCTTCTAATACTTTCTCCCCCTCTTATCATCCACACTTACCTCCTTACTTTTCTTAGGCACCATATGATCAGTAGAATCTCCTTTCTCAAGCTTTCTCGTCTCATTCCTGTCAATCTTCCACTCAATTTCAGAATCATTCCTATCACAATTAAGATCAAATTCAGGATAAAATTGATCACAAAACAAAGAAAGAGAGAAAGGATTTTCAGATTTGTGGGTATCCGGTGGCAAGTTAGGAGGCTTCAAGTAGGCATCATCTCCTCTTCCTTTGTCTACATCCTCCTTCTCAACCTTAACTACTACATCCTCTGCCACCTTTATAGGTGTTGTTCCTCAAGTACTTGCAACTGTGAGGCTCGCAGCAGTCGGCTTAAGCTTTCTTGCTAAATTCCTGCAATCAGATTTCTGTAAGTATTCAATGTACCCATTAGAAAGCTCCTCATACCTATTATCAAAATTAGTAGAAAGAAAAGTAAGAAGTTTGCTTCGATATTTTTTAACAGGATCCTTAGACAGGATCAAAGGCAAGCTTTCCTCCGCAGCTCCCTCTACTTCTTTGATGCTTCTACACTCTTGCATATCAGTAGGCCACTTCATAACTCTCTCAAGTGAAAAGACGACTTCTTTATCATTAACTTGAAACTTAAGTTCCCCCTTCTTCACATCAATGTTCGCTCCTGCCATCACAAGAAACGACCTTCCCAAAATTAGAGGAACTCTGTCAACTTCGTCTTCTTCCATGTCTAGCACAATGAAGTCCACTGGATATATGAACTTTCCAACTTTCACTAAAACATCTTCAATTACCCCCATTGGGTAGGTCAAGGATCTATCAGCAAGCTGTAATGCTACATATGTCGGCTTCAACTCCCCCAAACCAAGCTTCTTGAATACGGAATGTGGCATCAAATTAATGCTAGCCCCAAATCACATAAGACTCTCTTAGCTTGTCCATGTCCAATCTCACAAGGTATGGTAAAGCTCCCCGGAACTTTCAACTTCATAGGAAGTTTCTTTTGTATCACAGAACTGCATCTCTCTATCTTATTCACTGACTCACCTCCCGTCAGACTCCTCTTTTGAGACATGATGTCTTTCAAGAACCTTGCATAGTTGGGCATCTCTTCTAAAGCTTTTGCAAAAGGAATATTGATATGAATCTTCTTAAACATCTCCACAAACTTCTTGAATTTTTCATTCAATCATTTCTTAAAGAATTGTTGTGGAAATAGAATTGGATGTTTTGTATTTGGAATTCCCTAAATATCCCTCTCAAACTCCTCTCTTTTTTCTTTTTCAACTCTTTCTGTCTTAGTTTTTTGCCACTTTTTCAGCTTAACTTCAGGTTCTTTCGACTTTTCCATAGTTTCAGGCACCTGGGGATCATTCTGAATGAGTTCAGCAGTGCGAGGATCGAGACAAATTTCCAATGTTTTCCACCTATCCCCAATAGCCATGGTGAATAGGATGTAGATTATTTTCACAACCCCTAAAAGGCTTATAGGATCGATCCTACTTGAAATTCCCTTCAAGGTACTATGTTCGTATGGATGGGGTTCCCTTCACTAATTTAATCCTCGGGCACAAGTGATCTCACTAGTGTTCATTACATTGTTTTAAACATAAGGACTCCTTGGCTAGAGTTTCCTTATATTAAACCCACATGTAATAAATGGAAGAAACTCACATATGATAATCATGCATAGCAACAAAGGGTAAAGCAACGACAAGACATGTCGATACACAATACACAACCTAATCACTATACACTAATACCAAAGACATCAATCCGATATTACTACAAGCATGCGAATTTCATAAATGAAATCTAATCAAAGCCAGAAATTCAATCAAGATATTTTCATAAATTAATCACTAATCATGCCATCAATTAGTCACAAAAAATTGAAAATAGAAAGATAATAAATATGATTAGATTACACCTTAATGAAGTTTTTACATCCATGAAGATCATCCTTTCCTTGGTGTCCCCACCTTCTTGGATAACAAATAAAATCCTAATCTAGAAAAATATTTAAAAAATATTTGGATTCCTCCCCTGAAGGGGGGAGGAATCACTACTAGGTGGAGGTCTTACTTAAAAGCCCTCACAAATATTAAATCTAAAAAAGATTCAATTTTTGAAATTTAACGGATGTGGGAATGGTAAGTGAGGGCTTCCAAATGGGGGTATTTATAGTGGAAGGGTGAGTGGAAGTTTTGGAGGGTTTCCAATGTGGGACAAGGATTTTTAGTGAATTTTGGGAGGAAATTCGTTTCCAGCAAGAAGGTTCAAGTACAAATCGGGGCGAAAAGTGGCCACTAATTTTGCCCAGTGTTCTTAGTCGCATTTCTAGTAAAAATATATAAGAGTAAGAGACTCTATCGTTGAGTAAACGCGTGACCAAGTACAAAATTTATAATAAAGTCGTCCCAAGGGAAAGTAAACTTAGGCTTGTATCCAGATTTTCATTTGATTTATGCTTTGTAAGGATGATAGATTGAAGGTTTGATTGTTTAAGCTACTAATTATTCTAATCAATTAACTAAGAACTTGAACTAATAAAGTAATTGATTCAATCAACACACAAATGATAAATGGAATGGAGGTAGAATTTACTTGAGAAGAGCGCAAGGCTAATCATACTCATGGTTAAGAATCTAACTAGATATGCATAACTCTTGATATTGAACTTCATTAATTGCGGACTAAAAGCAATCACATTTTTACCCCTAACCCCTATGGCCAAGGTGATTAGGTTCTCGACCCTTTAACAAGTCTAAATCTCCTAAGATTGTCTTACTCTCAATTCCCTTAAGGTACTATGATCATAAGTTGGTTCTGTTCACTCAATTTCTTAAGTGTCCCCCTATGAGTGTTCTAAGCACAAGAAATGTATGTCTTACCTCCCCTCACACTAACATGCATGCACATCTTAATATATGATTCAATTAAACCACTCATCATACTATTGGAATGGTCATCCTAATACCATGAAAATAGAATTTAACCACACAAATATTGAAATGAAACATGAATCATTAATCATAAAAGGAAATCCAAAATTAACTCAATTCAACATCTCAAATCCTACATATCTAACATACTTCTCAACCAATCATATGATTAGCCCTACTATAGGACTAGCCACTACACATTGTGATTATATCATTACAAATCAAGCTTTGCTCCATTTGAGCCAAAATAAGAAGAAAATCAACAAATGAAAGGTAGATTGACTCCCTTTCATGGAGAAACCTTCATTCTCTTCAATATGCTAACTCCTTCAATCCTTGAAATTTTCTTCTTCTCAAATGGTGGATGGATGGATGGAGTGATGTATTTATGGATTGAATGTGGAGATCAAAATGAAAATTGGATGGATCTAATGGATAGAGATGGAGTATGGATCTAGTGTGTGAGGAAATATGATGTGGAGTGTGTGTAACTACTATCAATCTAATCTCCCCCTTGTATTCTCGCACCAATTGGGTATTTAAACCTCTTGGGAACCTTCTAGAAGCTTCTGGATTTTTCTGACTTATCACTGAATTCGCACACCACTCGACTCGAGTTCCTGCGTGTTTCTCGGTGCGCTACTGTGTGTTGACGGAGCTCGACTCGTGTTCCGTGCACGGCCTCGCTTATGGACGTGTAGCATTTTCTGACGCCTGCACACGACCTCCTGTTACAGGCCGTGTGCGGCGCACGGCTCAAGCTCGACCACGCAACTCTACTAGAGCTTTAGAGCTCGATTTTAGTGTAGTCGAGTCCTGTCCAGCTTCTTCGTTTCAGCTCCCGACTCTGTTTTTGTCCATTTCTTGACATATTTTACATATATTTAAGCTCATTTACACAATTCTATCAATTTATACCACATTTCTCAAAATAAAAATAACTCCACCAAAAGTCATACAAATATGGATAAAAACATTCGAAAATCCATAAATAAAGATACTAAAATCTAGGTGAAAATGACTAAGATCAACCCCCAAACTTAAAGAATTGTTCGTCCTTGAACAATGAAAAATGATAAATAAGAGGAGTAATTTTCACCTAAGAAAACACCTAACGAACATAAACCACAATACATCACAAGTAATAAGTGCTACAAATTCATATTAAGTATCCCTACATTAAACTTATAATATGAAAAATTAACAAGTTCAATCTTAAGAATAACAATAGAGTACTCAAATCCCTTTCAATCCAAGCCTCTCATAGATTATAGTTTTCACTCAACACTCTTTATGATAGGATTTTTATCATCACTCATCAACCGGTTAAAATTGACTCACCATAGGCTTGCTCATGGACTATGTTCACAAGCCACCCTAATTTCGATAAGTGATCAAAAAGGTCTTTATCTTAGGATGTAATGTTTAAGCTCTTGGTAGGGTATGAAACTTTGGATAATAGTGACTATTCAAGTGTAAGCAATTGAAGAGATGATTCCTTTCTTCAACTTCTTTACTTTCAAGCTTCCTTTAATTTCTTCTTTAATCAAAAGCACTAATCATTATCATTCTTTGGATTTCTCGAGCCTATTTTGATTTGCATGCTTCCTTTCTTTCAACTTTTGAATTTCATAAGCATATTTTTTCTTTTGTTGATTTGCTCCTTTCTCTTATCTTCGAGGTCACATGCACATGTTTACTTGAGCTCTTCTCATCATTTTCTTGCTTGTTTACCACTTCCTTTCTTTTCTAGCACAATTCTCACATCAAACCTTGTAAACCATCATCTCCTCATTCACCCACACTTAGGTTATATATATAAGGCTCACATAGGTTTTAAAGGCTTGTATTGTACTTAAATCACAAAGAAATAGGCTTATAGGCTCAAAGTGGCTTACTAGGGATGATGTTTTTAGTAAGGAAATTTATGCCTATGACTCACTTATCAAGGATGGCCTAAGATCATTTCACAAATTTCAACCATTCGGGCTTTGTTCCTATAGTCCATAAGCAAGTTCTAGTTTGTCTAAGTTCAACCGATCCTCTCATCAAGAATTAACCATGGAGGCATGGTTGAGGCTCAAGTCTCACAAGCTTTTGCTTGGACCAAAAGAAACCTAATTATCCTTCATGCTTCTCAAAATTGAACAAGTTATTTAATCCATGTCACAATTTCAACAAGTAGAAACCATTAATAATGCTTGCCATCACTCATCACATACAATGCATCATAGCTCATATTTAAAAATGACTCACTCCTTTCCAAAACATTCCACCAAACCAAACCTATATAAGAAATAAAATAGCAACAAACATCACATACTAATCAAGGAATCAACAAACCATACACAAACATATAACATGCATAAATCAAATCATCCATAAAAAATATCAACACATCAAATCACATCCATAGCAATAAAGATCAAATTTCCATTGCATCCAAATAATGAAAAATTAAACCAAAATACGAAAATAACTAAAAGAAAATCGCATAAAAATGAAAATAAACTCCAAAAGTAAAACCTCCCAAAACAAAATAATTTAAGTACAATCCAATCCATCAATATCAAATAAAATGTCTACTCATAGCTAAATGAACTAATGGAAGTGCCTAGCACCAAAAGTACTCCCTTCATGGCTCCGGAGGTGGAGGTGGCTGATATGAATTCCAAGGCATGTAGGCACGGTTTGCTCCAGGAAACTGCATGTTGAACATCATGTTCGTCATCTCCTCAATATTGTTGATGTGACGACGAGCTTTTTCAAAGTTATGATCCATCCTGAACTGTCCAGTCTGGAGATCTCGGATCTGTATCCCATGCTCCTACTGAGCCTGTCTAATATCACGAACATCACCCTCGAGGATGTTCCACCTAAACTGATTTCCGTGACCTCCCATCTGTGCCTCCTCAAAGTGTGGCGGCTCTGGAGCGTGCTCCTCGAACTCCACCTGATGCTCTTCTTCTTCATCTCCTAAATCCATAGGCTCACCCTCAGCTCTATGCTCATTTAAATCTGCATCTGCTACATTTTCCATTCCTCGTAGCACTTCTTCAACACCTTCACGGTTGGCTCGATAGAATGCTTGTACTACCTCAGAGTATTGAGCACTAGCCATACTCAAATTTTCAACTGCTCTACGACCGAAGATCGTTGTCAAAACATGAGTAGGAAGAGGGAACGGACTGCCTCGATCTTGCTTAAAATAATACCTATCTCCAACACGTGCTAAGAAACCCATCCTCATTAGTGCATGAGCATTCAATCCCTCACTCACTATCAAAGTTCTCTCACCAAAATCAACTCCGAGCCCCTCAGCTACCATGGTAATCATACCTCCAACCATTACTCACTGATGAGCTCGTGTCTTAGCTATCCTCTCTGCATGTTGGATGAATCCTGCAGCCATATTGAACTCTTTCCCATGATACAGACACTACATCATATGTAACTCCCTCTCTATTACGGAACCACTCTCTGATATCCCGAACACGGTTTCGATAAAATCTTTTCCAAGTACCTCATAACTGGGTTTCGTATTGCTGTTCCTTTAAACGAGCTAGCTCGATACTCTGACTGTTGCTCCGCTCCATCATTAATCAATCTGCGCCACCACCGCTTTTTGTTGTATCTCTCCACATATGAATAGATAACTCGATCCTCATCTCTGGGGCATCCAAAGTATTCATTCAGATCAGGAGATTCAACTTCATGCCACTCATCTCCTAGCTGGAACTTGATGGAAGTGGGATATTCATTGTGATTCTTCACGACCTATAACGTACTCAAGAATTCTGCTGTGAGGCTTCGGTATGTGGGTGGCCACTTGTCAAAGAAATTCTCCATGTGGATATTACGAAACATGTCCCTCAAGTCATCCTCTAATCCTAAGTCAACCATAGTTTGTTGATGCATGAACTTTTGGACATATTGCCTCCCACCTTGAAGCGTACTTTGGCCACTCATCCACCAAGTCCACATCCATATCAAATGGATGAAACCCTTCTATACTTAGATTTGCATCACAAAGTGCCAACTCCTCTTCATTAAGTACAATAAAGTCTTGTCCCCTTTCTCTTGTAGCCATCTATATCACAAAAATTCACAATTAATTCAAAACTTGAATGCATAATTTTGCAATTTTTATCTATTAAACTTATGGTAGGGCCAAATAATACCAACAAATATTTTTCATTTACAAGAAATTAACTTTATCATGTAAGCTCACACTTCACTTATCTAATAAGCATCATTTATCATCAAGAATGCAACCTCATGACTTCAAAAATTCCTATCCAATGAACAAATGATCATTATGTACCCATCTAATCAAATTCTTGACTTTAATTCACACCAAATAACCATTTAATTGCAAAACATGGTATGCATACGTTCAACTTGCAACTTCGTAAACTCAACTCACATAAATCATGCTAAATCTCACCCTTCAATCATCATTCATGCATCAATTTCAGACCTATACCTATCAGTTCAATCAATTATACTCAATTACCAAAAATCCCCAATTTTTGCTTCCATGAACCCTAACTTGAAACTCTACAATCAAAATCCCACCAATTCACTTCTCATCCAAACTCAAGTTAGCAATTTCCACTTCATTCTCATACCAATTCATCACTTAGAATACACAAATCAACCCAATTTATGCATTTCACAACTTTCCCCAATTTTACATTCATGAACCCTAATTCAAATAAGTAATCAATTCACTAACTCATGCTATAATTTCAAATTTAAAACTTCATACCCATGCTCTAATCATCATAACAATCAAAGCCCATGCTTTAATTTAAAGAATTACACTCCAATTCAAAGTATTAGGGTAGAGAGTTCATACCTTATCAAACTGTGGAGAATTCGAACTTTTGGGGAGATGTGGATGGATTAAAGTGAAGAATAGACACTACACTAACCAATTTATATGAGTTTTGAAGGATTGAGAAAGATTTCGGAGGCTGTATGGACGAACTGGGCACGACGCGAGCTTCGAATTCACTGTATGGTTCTGCAGAAATGAGCCTGAAATTACATTTTTATTCTGACTTTCGCGATCTGCTCGACTCGAGCTATGTAGCTCGACTCGAGTTTTTTACAGAACTCGAGTCGAGTTCTGAACTCGGCCTCCGATTGGGCGTGCTGCTACTTCTGATATCGGAGCTCGGCCTTGTGTACAGGCTCGAGTCCTGAACATGGGTCGAGCTTTATACCCTGTTTCTGCATTTTTTCGAACTCCGAACCCTATTTTCCCCTGCTCGTTTGCTTCCGATACAACTTATATATGTTCAAAAACTCATCAAAATCAATTATTTCCACATCTATGACCAATTAATGGACTAGCATGCACTTAGATACCACCAAACAAACCAAAACAAACCAAAATCTTGAGAAAAAAATTTAAAATTGATCAATTTTACACAAGACAATCAAGATAATCACCCAATTTTAAACAAGACAATCAAGATAATCACCCATCAAGCCTACACAAGTGGTAAGGCACACCACGCACTATCCCCCCAAACTTAACTCGAACCAAGTTGAGAATTAAGTTTGCAAAAAGTGGTGAGTCTTACCCTTGTAGTTTCCACCATTGATCATCATAAAATTACCTTGTGATGACGTATGTACATTCCAACATTCAAGTATGGTCACCACACACTCTTCTCCCAAACTTAAATTAACACAAGTATTAAATTTAAGTTTGTAAAGAGTGGTGCAACGTACATCTTCATTCCAAATCTAGCACATTTCGTCTCCTCCATAAGTATTTTCTCCATGAGCACATTCCACCTACACACCAAAAATACAAGAAGAATACAACTAAACAAGCAAACTAACAAAATGGGTTGCCTCCCATCAAGCGCTCGATTTAACGTCATCGAGCTAGACGCATTGAAGCTCTTAACAATCGGAGAAATCCAAGACCCCATCGGGCCTCATCTTCACTTTAAACATCTCCTTAACAACCTTCTTATCAACACTTCTTGCTCCTCTAACACTTGAACTTACTTCATTATCTCTTTTCTCATGTTTTCAAATCCCAGAGGCCCTTTATCAATCTTCCAATCAACTTGTGAATTTTCCCCAAGCTTGTTCCTTTTTGAAGAAACATTTCCTGCAAATTCAAGTAAAAAGTTTGTTAAATCTTCATCTTTCAAAATTTCACTTATCACTCGATCTCGATCATCCAGAGGCTTAATGGGTGGCATCAAATGAAGATCTCCCCCTTTCAAATTCTTGCTTGATAACACCAATTCTTTTTTATTTGATCGGAGTATGAGTTCCTTCCTATCCATGTCAAATTTTGCTCTCCCGGTTGCCAAAAATGGTCTTCCAAAAATCAATGGGATTAAAGGATCCGCTTGCTTCTCAACTATCATAAAATCCACCGGTAAGATAAAATCCTCTATTTTCACAAGCATATCCTCCACAACTCGATGGGGCTTTATCATTGAACCATCCATTATTCCAATTTCCACATCCTTTTCCTTTAACCTCACAATGCCAAGTTTTTCAAAAATTTCCAAAAGCATCACATTAATGCTTGAACCAAGATCACATATAACATTAAAATATTCCCCATTTCCAATTTTACAAGTAAGAACGAATTTACCGGGATCTTCAACCTTTGATGAAGCTTCAACTTTGACAATGTCATGATCTTGTTTCAACATCTCCTCTTCATCACAATTACTTTCATCATCCAACAAAGACAAAAATTCACCAATTATCTTCTCATCATCAAAAGACAAATTTTTATCAATGGCAATTTCCTCCTCCACTTTTGACACAACTTCATCACAAATGACTTCTTCAACCTTTGAAACAATGTTTGTTGATTCCACCAACCCTTTCTCTACCTTACTTTCCATGTTGCACACGGTAACATACAAACATTGCTCCTTAGGATTAGTAATGGTAGTGGAGGGAAACTTACCCTTTCGATGCATTTCACCTTACTCGGTTGCCATTTGACTCATTTGTATCTCCAAGGCTTTGAATCTATTATCAATCATTTAATCTCTTTGCCTTCTTTCTTCTTTATCATCCTTCATGAATTCAAACATTTTAGCAACTTGATCCTCCACCATAGGCTTCCCTTCACCATTAGAAGATTTCTCTCCTGGATTGATTCCCGGTGGGAGAGTAAGGGCATTCTCTTGATTTCCATATGACAAATTCTCATACGTATTGGTTTGGTTAAAATTTCCTTGAAAATGACTTTGCCCCCATCCTCCTTGCCTTTGTGGATATCTTCCTCCATGATTTCCAAGGTTACCACTATAATTTCCTTGGAAGTTCCTTCTTTGCATGAAGACAACTTCCTCAAGTGTCATATCCTGTGGACACCATGTATCTTGAATTCTAAAATTAGAGGACATACCTAGTTGAGGCATGGATGTAGGCATTTGATAACTTTGAGAAGATTGACCCATATTAGGCATAGTCATGCCTTGTTGAGGATTTGGAAACACTTGTTGATTCATCAAAGGCAATGACATGCATTGTTGAGGACTTGCAAGCACTTGTTGATTTACCATAGGTGTCCAATTTGGAGACACTTGCATGTTAGCATTCATCCTCTTTAATATCTCCGTGATCGCCTTGTCGGTCATATCTTCCTTAGGCATTTCTACCTTTTTCACTTGTTGCAAGAACACTTCTTCCATCTTAGCAATTTTCTCCATATCATACATTCTCGGTGCACGATCCATGGGCTACTCCCTCACATATAGCAATTGTTCTTTTCGGAGTTTGTCCTAAAATCGAACCTCCCACCGAAGCATCAATAAGCATCCTCTCACTTCTGAGTAAACCGGCATAGAAAATCCAATTTGTTGTTCTTCGGGGAATCCGTGTTGTGGACACTTCCTTAGCATCTCTTTGAATCGGTCTCATGCTTCACTAAATGTCTCAAGTAGCATTTGCTTGAATTGGAAGATTTGCCCTTTGAGATGCAACATCTTTGAAGGGGGGAAATACTTACTCAAAAATCTTTGTGCCAATTCTCTTCATGTGGTATAAGATCCCGGTGGTAGAGTATGATACCAAGCCTTATCTCTATCTCGTAATGAAAACGAGAAAAGCTTCATTTTAAAAACATCCTCACTCACCCCATTTATCTTAATCGTGTTGGCTAACTTCGTAAATTGGGCTAAGTGAGCATTCGGATCCTCCATAGTACCACCACCAAATTGATTTGCTTGCACCATGTTGATCAATCTCGTCTTGATCTCAAAATTATTAACATTTAACAGCGGCCCCATCGCATAATTCATAAACTGAGGTTGGAAATGATCTCGAATGTTCATTCCACCTCCATTATGTCCATTTCCATGGGGTTGAAGGGTATGACTTACCACCCCTCACACTAACATGCATGCATATCTTAATATATGATTTAATTAAACCACTCATCATACTATTGGAATGACCATCCTAATACCATGAAAAGAAAATTTAACCACATAAATATTGAAATGAAACATGAATCATTAATCATAAAAGGAAGTCCAAAATTAACTCAATTCAACATCTCAAATCCTACATATCTAACATTCTTCTCAACCAATCATATGATTAGCCATACTATAGGACTAGCCACTACACATTGTGATTATATCATTACAAATCAAGCTTTGCTCCATTTGTGCCAAAATAAGAAGAAAATAAACAAATGAAAAGTAGATTGACTTCCCTTTCATGGAGAAACCTTCATTCTCTTCAATATGCTAACTCCTTCAATCCTTGAAGTTTTCATCTTTTCAAATGGTGGATGGATGGATGGAGTGATGAATTTATGGATTGAATGTGGAGATCAAAATGGAAATTAGATGGATCTAATGGATAGAGATGGAGTATGGATCTAGTGTGTGAGGAAATGTGGTGTGGAGTGTGTGTAACTGCTATCAATCTGATCTCCCCCTTGTATTCTTGCACCAATTGGGTATTTAAACCTTTTGAAACCTTTTAGAAGATTCTGGAATTTTCTGCCTTATCACTGAATTCGCACACGACTCGACTCAAGCTACAGAGCTCGACTCGAGTTCCTGTGCATTTCTCGGTGTGCTACTGTGTGTTGACGGAGCTCGACCCATGTTCCACGCACGGCCTCGCTCATGGGCGTGTAGCATTTTTTGATGCCCGCACACGGCCTTCTGTTACAGGCCCATGTGCGGCGCATGGCCCGAGCTTGACCACCCAGCTCGACTCGAGCTTTAGAGCTCGACTCGAGTGTGGTTGAATCTTGTCCAGCTTCTTCGTTTCAGCTCTAGGCTCCATTTTTGTCCATTTCTTGACTTGTTTTATATATATTTAAGCTCATTTACACAATTCTATCAATTTATACCACATTCCTCAAAATAACAATAACTCCACCAAAACTCATACAAATACGGATAAAAACATCTAAAAATCCACAAATAAAGATACTAAAATTTAGGTAAAAATGACTACAATCACCCAGCCGAAACGGTTCAGCACTGGAGGAGGAACCGACCTTACGTGCAAGGGTGCTGGGTTCGAATCTGGACAAGCTCATATTTTTCTCTAATTTTTAGCGCGCCCAACAAACAGCTTCAAATTAATTTCCTGAGTGGAGGTCACGGGTTCAAACCCTGCCTCCACGCCTTTAATTCCCCATTTTTTTATAAATGGCATCATGAACCCATTAAACCAATTGCTTTTCAGCCCAGTGGCCCAATTGTGCTCCAGTCCACTTGTGGCCCAAAACTCAATCCATCTTGCCCAATGCTCCATTCCATTTTATTTTGCTCCGTTCTTTCTTGTTCTAACTCCGAATGGAGCACCATTTTCTCCCACATCTTCCTCTTCTTATCAAGAATATATTTTTGCCTCAAAATCACCATTTTTCTGCAAAAATAAACAAAATCACCCTTTTTCCATTAAAATCATGCATTATTATTGATTTAAAGCCAAATAAATCCAATTAAATTCATGCAATTAAGCCTAAAATTCTAGGTGAATTTCACACCGATCAACGAGTTGTGCCGGACAGGCGCCGCAACACGCGCGCGACATTATCGGCAGTCGGTTGGCCCTGGCACGAGTAGTGTCGTCCCTCTGCACGAGTCGTGCGACATTTTTTCTTGCCTGTTAATCAGCACGGCGCGTCGGGTGCGGTGATTTCATGGCTTTACGAGTCGTGTCGGGCCTGGCACGAGTCGTGCGGCCTTTCAGTGCTGACGTGTTCGTTCTCGTCTGATCTTTCGACCTCCTTTTCGACTCCAGCCTATTTTGATGGTATTTTTGGGCCCTCGTATTGCGTTCCACTCCTTAGGGTGGTAGCCATAACTTGTTCTTTTGGTTTCGTCACCGTTTGAGATGGAAACTTACCTTGTTGCTCTAATCTCCCTACTACAGCATGTAACTTTCCAAGAGCAATATCAGTCTCCTTATGTTTTCTTTCATTCTCTTTCTGTTTGATTTCAGATTGCTCTTGATTAGTCACCATCAATTTAACCATCAAGTTCATCTGGTCCCCTTGCTGCTTCATCCACAGTTTCATCTCATCATCCATGGGTGTTTTTCCTTCAACTGGTTTATGAGCTGGATCAATTCCTGGAGGAGCCCAATTGCATTATTCGGGTTAGCATAAGACAGATTATCATTCCTTCTTTGATTGTTAAAGTTGGAATTTCCTTGGTAACCCCCTTACTGATTACTAGGCCTAAAATTCTGTCTATTTCGATAATTCCCTTGCAAGCTCTGACCTATAGCATAATTTACATCCTCCATTTGATCTTCGTCTCTTTTATTACTAGCTACTTCTCCTTTGCTTCCTAGTGCCATGCGATCCATCTTCTTATTCAGCGCACTGAGTTGACTCTTGAGTACTGACATCTCACTGCTGTTGACCTGAACTTCTACCTTAGCCACTTTATCAAAAGTGGCTCCATTTGATCTCTCCATAGGCCAATCATATGTGTTAGCTGCCATCTTTTCAAAGATCTCTTCTGCTTCATCTGATGACTTTTTTAAGACCGATCCACCAGCTGTTGCGTCCACCAACACTCTTGATTCGCTCCTCAGGCCTTGATAGAAGAAGCCTAAGTAAGTGTCTTTTGTAAACCCATGCTGTGGACCACAATGCAGCAGGTCCTTGAACGTTTCCCACGCTTCATAGAAACTTTTCAAGGCTCGTTTAAATTGTGTTATCTTTTAATTCACCTTAAAGCTCTTGGAAGGAGGGAAGTACTTGTCCAAGAACTTATCTGCCAACTGCTCACATGTAGTACAACATCCTGTAGGAAGGTTATTGTACCACTCTTTGGCTTTCTCTGTTAGTGAGAATGGGAAAAGCCTCATTCTGATAGCATCCTCCGGGACATTCCTATGTTTCTGCGTCCTCGCATATTCATCAAATAATTGCAGATGCTCACTAGGACTCTTCAAAGGATTACCACTGAACTGCTCTCCGCAGTGATTGTGGGTCCATTCAATCCAACATTCGTGGTATGCTTCAGCTTATACGTGTCCTGCATGGGAGGCGGGGCCCTTTGTTCATCGTCAGCCATCTCTACTGTCTCAGTCTCTTCAACTTACTCCTCTTCTAATGAATAGTAAGTATCCGATTCCGAGCCAGGAATAGTTGTGGTTGGATTCTTTCTTTTTCTCCTGTTCAATCTGACAAGTGCTTCAAGTTCTAGGTTGAGTGGTTCAATAGGGAGTCCACTTGACCTAGTTATCATACACCTGCTCTCATGCAGCTAATCAGAATAGTTTGGATGCAACTAAAAATAGAAATAAAAGCAATTAAATTTAACGTCTTAGAATAAAATAAATCACAAAAAAATCAAATAAATAAATCTAAAAACTATCCCGGCAGCCGGCGCCATTTGCTTATTCACAATTTTGTATGCGTCCCCAAGTGTAGGGAATCAATTGTAGTTCCACGTGTGACCAAGTAAAAAATAATATCGTACCCAAGGGATAATTATAGATCTACTATTTAATCTAATTATGACTATTCTAATTTAAGACAAATCTAGTTTTTAAAGAGAATTACCTAAATTAACTATGCAGAAAATAATTACTAAAAATAATAAAATAGCAAATAATTAAATATGGAAAGTATTCAAGAGAGAAGATAGACAGCACTAGGAAATCCAGTTAAATTGGTCAAATCAACTCACCAAATAATCAGTTAGAATCCCTGCAGTTCTTATGAAAGCAATCACTTAACTATGTTAAATCTTTTTTCTAAAGTAAACTTAACACATAAATCTGGTTCAAATCCTCAGATGCAGAAGAATAATTCCTACTCACTTTCTAGGTACTTCATGTAAAATTCCATTAAAGGCTAGTACACTAGACTTCCCTTTATAGGTACTTAAGAATTAATCCCAATTCTCACCTAACAATCTAAAAAACCAAATCCTCTATAATGGTAATTAATAGATATATTAAATGTCCTATATTAATTATTCTAATGAATAAAGGTTATATGGTTAGATCCCCTTTACCCATAACACGTTGACAAATATAATTCTTATATAACGCAAGCAATAAACATAAGCATGCAAAAGGCATTGACATACACATGAATAAGGACAGATCATATAAGACAAAATATAAGTCTCAAATCAAATCATTAATAAAGGAATAAGTATACTGCAGGTATCCAACCTTAAATCTAGATCATCAATCCAAAACAATTTAACCTTCAAACCTAGCGCTATCCAAGGAGTACTAGCCCATGGTGTTACAAGCAACACACATGGTTAGGTATGAAAGCATATTATCCAAAATTAAGAAAGAAAGAGTAAGAAAAACCCAAAATATGGTGTGATTCTCCGTTCTCTCCTTCGTGATTCTGAACCTCCTCGTTCTCCTTCTCAAGTAAGCAATACTGATGAACTCTCCGAGATGGGTGGATGAGATGATGAATTATGAAAAGGTGTGAAGAGTTAGGGTTTGAAACACCCCCGATGAAACTGGGCTAGCTGGGATGTCGCACGAGTCGTGCCACTTCCCGCATAAGTCGTGCGGGCGCTTGATGTGCGGGCTTCCTCAGCAACTATCGGCGGCAAGACGCGTGAGTCTCGGCAGCACCCGGCACTATGCTCGACAGCTATTGGCGGGCGCGCTCGGCGGTCTTGTGGGTACCTCTCGGCAGCATGTGTGGTACGACCTGGCGTGCCGTACTGTACGACTTCTTCCTGCTGGATGGCACGAGTCGTGCCGGCTCTTCCTCCTCCCGACTTCGTTTCGATTTTGTTTTTGACTTCTGTTTTTGCTCTTTTTACCTCGTTTTCCACCTAAAAATACAAAATAACACCTCACACGCATCTGAAATATAAATTTATACAATTCTACCACAAGATGCTCAAATATGGATATAAATACCACAAAACGGTGCTAAATCGGACTCTAAACACGCAGATTTTCATACTTTTTCACACTAATCAATGGGCGCGGGTTACTGGCCGGAGGCGCCGGGGAGGATGGCGGCGATTTTCACGGCAGCGGCTGACGAGGAGCAAGAAGGGTAGCAATGCGAAGACGCATGTGTTCCGTGCATGATTCAATATGAAAGTTGATCAGAAAATGAGCGATGAATTTTATGCGGAAAGAATATGGTGAAATAGAAGGATATGTTGGGCCATTTGTGGTGGAGAGAATGGAGAGCAGCGCCGTTCAGTTTTGCCGTAGCAACCATTCGCTGCCGTCCGCCGCAGCTTGATTGTGTCTGCTAAACGTTGATCCACTGGAGCGACTGTTCCAGCGCTTTCTCCATGTGTACTCTGCTGCTGGCTCTGATCAAAGCCCGTTGCTTGCTGCTATTTGCCGGTCTTCATACTAAAGTGACTGATGTCGATTCGCTGCTGCCGCGCTGAGTCGTCCCCAATCTTCAGAAAACGCCGCCGCCTTGTTATATATATTTGATTCTTTTAACCGAACAAGTTTCATCCATTCGGTTATTGGAAGCGAACAAATGATATATGTTTGGAGATATTTTTGATTTCTTATATATATTCAGTTAGAGTGATCGTGATTGATACGTTTGTATTCTTAAGGGTACACATGTCTTTTTGTGAACAAATATTTTAGTATAATATATATATGGGGTATATTTATCAAAATTGGAGGGCAAATAACTGCTTTTTTTTTTTTTTAAATGGAGTAAGGATATAAATGACCTTTTATATATTTGTTGTCTTTAATACGAGAAAATTTGCAATCTCTCTCATCTCTCATGCTTTTCATTGTCTATCTGTCCTTCTCCTTTTTTCTCTCTTCATAAAACACCACACTCTCGCAATGGTTAAAAACCTTTGCTCTAGTGTTTTTTTCAATATTCAAGTGAGCAAAAAACTTCCCCTTGGGAGGGCCTAACAGTTAGATAATTTTACACTTTCGTTATTAATTATCATTTAGATGTTTTTTTTTTCATCTGGTCTTATACAAGTCTTTCCCCCTTTTATCAACTAACAACTTGTTGATAGACAAGCCAATTTTTGGTAATATTCGACCCAACCAAAATATTATGGACATAATAGAATTATTAATTGTACATAAACCAATATGTGAAACAGATCATTGAGTATAATTACCAATAATAACACAAATTCGAACTTATATATGAGATTGAAGAATTCAAAGAAGCTATATTTGAAGTCGTGTTAGTAGACACTAGAGTTCCAAATATCAAAATGAAGCGGGCATTAAATAAATTTGAGAATCAACCGATAAAGCCTCAGCAAAATTTGTAACACCATCATTCATAATCTGTTGAGTATGGGATTGAGCCGAGAAGAGAATAGAGAGGAGGGATGTGCAAAGAGAAAAAAAATATTGGAAGAAAAATAAAGTTTAGGTATCATATGTTAGACGGATACTATAAAACTATAAAATTTATATATACAACTAAAAATATCTAAATCTAATCTTATGTTTATAATATTCATTGAATGATACAGTTTACTAAATCTTTATAATTGAGAAAGAAGATCACAATGGAATATTATCTTTTACTATCGCTTATTTTTGACTTCCACTTAAACTAAAATATTTTAGAGTGTATATTGGGTGCACCCATGTGTGTATGACTTTTTATTATATTTTGTAAACATATTATTCTATTTTGTATACGTGTTTTGTAATAATTATATACTTTTTTCACACTAAATTTTTCATTAAAAAACTAACATTCATATTTGTATAACTTTTTATTCAATAGTGTATACATGTTTTTTTAATAATTGTATATTTTTTACACTTAATTTTTCATTAAAAAAACTAACAATTAAATTGTATACATTATTGCTCATAATTGTATATGTTTGGTTATATTTGTATATGAGTGCACCATATCTTAGGGTGCACATTATAATTAGCCAATATTTTAAATATGCTTTTAAAATCCTAATACGGATGGGTTAAAATATCTTCGTGGACTATTTTATCTTGAAGTTTAATCTTTATTACTTCAGTGTCGAGAATGATGCATAATTGTACACTCAAAAAAATATATGGATTCAATATTTTTACTCCTGAAAAAAACAAAAATACTCCTAGTAATTGAATGTAGGTAGTTAAATGTATTTAGGAAGCAACTTGTCCCAAATTGAAGTCACAAACTATACGAATTTATATCTCCATTAATTGCTGTCCAACTTAAGAGTATGAGCTTAACCACTAGTCAGTTTTAGTTGGTGCATTTAAAGGGATGCATTCAAGATTAGAAAGCTATTACTACTTCACAACGGATGTTCCGTTATCTATTCAATATGAATTTTCGGGAAACATATAACACAAATCCGAACCTATATATGAATTCATCCTGCACTTTATTATTCTATGTTATATTATATTTTTAGAATCTTAATATTTATTTATAAGTTAGTAGAATATTTAAGAATATAATTATCTTTTCAATTTATGAATATGGAAGGTTCATTATATTCACAAGAGACAAACTTATTCTTTTTTTTTTATTTTGTAAGAGCATACTTCCTCTCTTCCTTTAAAATAGTTAAATTTACTGTTTGCATAAGAGATTAAAAAAACATCGTATTTTAATGTACAATGGGTTGACGTATTAATGTTATGTGTAAGTCCTACAAAAATATATTAATGATTTTGTGTGAGTCCCATCACCCAATCCTAAACATACAATTTAATCGATTCTACCTTTTTGTATAACAAGATAATCAAAAATGAAAACAAAAACAGTGGGGTCAAAAAACATTCACAAGAATTTTGTCATTAACAATCAAAGATAAAATATGAATGAGACAAATTGAAAAGAATTACAAATAGATTAAAGATAATCGGTGGTTGAAGCTAAACCAAAGATTGTAGCTCATGTTAACCATAATCACAAACGTCACACCTTTCATTATTAAATGCTACTTCTAGTAATTACAATTTTTCAGCATACAAACAAATCCCACACAGTACACTTCCTCAATTCCTTCCGTTTTCTTATCTGCAAGCAATCCGGATTTTCTACATCATATCAATGTTTTACGTTGCATCATTGGATGAACGACGCGTAGATACTTCTCATATCAACCCTCCCACAAACATACATTCTCATGTTAGTGTTACTTTCAAGCAAGTATTAATGAAGATATACAAATATACATAATAGTAAATAGGACACTGTTTCTGCTTTATTTACAGTTGCTGAGTTGAAACAGATATGGCTAAGAGAAGAGAGAGGAGTGAATTCAGCTGCATACCCGGATTGTTCGATATCAGTGATTCTCATAAGCTTGTTACAAAGGGAATGCCACCCGATCATAAACTCATAATAGGTAACCCTCTTGATTTCAGCATCTATTTCACTCTTAGTATGTGTTTCCACATTGAGCATTTGTAACTACTGCAGCAGATTATTCTAGAAAGATCCATCATGGAAGCTGTTTTGATGAAGAATGTCAAAGAATTAGAGTAAGTTTGAACTGATTTACGTACATAGTGGTTACTAGACAGAATAGATTGACCCATCTTTGGTTGATCAGATGCTTTCCGGTAGAAGATTCACACATGAAGACGGAGCAAGAAACGAATCCAAACTTTTCTCCCATGCTTTGGAAGATTTGGGTTCAGATAAGTTTGTGGAAGTCTTGTCTGACCCAGAACCTAAGCCAACTCTGGTAGAAACAGTATGCAAATCTTCTGGAAAATCGAACAGCAGAGGATCGAATGGCGGGCGTGCATCTTTCTCTGTCGGCAAGATACTTAAACACACATTTGGAAGTAGCACAAGAGAAGTACAGCAATTTTCATCTTCTAGTAACACATCAGTTTTTGGAGACGAGCGTGTATATTGTGGTGTGGATGCAACGAAGCCCATGACTAATGTTTGGACGAGAGGCAAGAGACAAGGCATGAAGCTTGACACAGAGCGCAAGAAAATCGATGTCTCAAGTGAAACATTTTTATCCAAGAATTCTACACATGAGGCAGTTCTTGCAGCAAATAGACTTGTTTCTGATAGGCTAACAGACTCTTGCTCAAGAAGGGACAGCCAGTATTGTTCTGGCTCGGAGCAGGTTCGACTCTGTTCTTACAACGCGTCCCATGCTGCAAACGGAAGACAAATGGCCAGTTTAAGTCCAATGAGAATGTATACAAGATCAGCACAGTATAGCAAGCCTAATGGTACGTATGAAATGTACATATGTTCTTAATGTTCAATCATCTTCATTCGTTTAATCTGTTTTGTAATGCTCCATAGATAAGAAGGAGGTCGTAGAAACGGATGTCGTTGTTCGTCCCAATGGTTCGAGCAATCTTGGTAGCACGTTAGTAAGTGTTTCTACACGCATGCGAAATTAATTTCACCACTTGTTCCAAATTAATCTCTACATAATGGCATTTCTTGTGTCATTTTTGCGCATCATCTCATGCGTTAAAAGAGAGACACTTCCAACAGTGCAACACAAGAGATCGATACACCAAATAACATGAGAAATTCGGACCATCTAACATGTGTAGCTGTTAATTGTTATGTTTACAGTATTCAACAGAGGATTACCCTTCTACTCCAACACGTATGAACCAATTCAACATGGGCGTAAGCAGTAAGAATCAGGAAGAACATGAGAGCCCAGTTTCTGTTCTGGATCAGTTTTTTGCACTAGATATCTACAACACATCAGACTTTCTATTACAAAATGGTAAAACATTAATCTTTATCATACAAATGACTTGAATTCTTTTCATTTTCGAGTGAAGGAGATTTAACTATACCGTTATTTGTTGGAGCATTTGCAGATGAAGATATACTGAAACCACGTCGTTTAATCTTCGAAGAATGCTCATTCGATTCATACCAAGAAGACACCATCTCCCAATTCGTGCACGTGGTGTTGGAAGCTTCATCCTTAAACTGGGACAAAATTACGAGAATGCCATCACCACAGCTGCTTCACTCTTCCTCCTACGACGTCGTTGAGCCTCTGTTTTCTGATTCAGGTTTCGACACAAGGCTTCTGTTCGATAGCATAAATGAAGTCCTGGTGAAGATTCAGAGATCCAATTCCTTATCACCAACCCTAAATCGAAGAACAATCCGCAGCTGCGCGCCATTGGAGGTGGTGGTGGTGGACGAGATAGAGAGAGAAGCTGATATGCATCTACTTCATCGGACACAGCCAACAACGTTGGATGAAGCTGTCGCCAGAGATATGGCGGACTGTAGAATGTTGGTTGATGTTCTTGTAGAAACTGAAAATATCATGATTCAGATTTCTGAAGGGATCCTCCAAGAAGCCATTGTTGATGTAATGCTTCAACTATAAACATCTATGAGGCCCAATTACTTGGGATGTTGAATACAGGCCATCATTTTTGGGCTCAAATTGTTGAAAAGCCCATATCTATTGGGCCCAACTAGATATAAAATATAAATAAACACCCAGTTCTACTAGGCTCAACTATGAGGAAAGTAAAATAAAGCACAGCTCTATTGGGTCTAAACTAGACATAAAGTTGAATAAAGTCTACTAACAATTCACTTTAGTATAAATTTTGTATGGTCCACTAACAATTCAACTAGAAATTTTGTACAAAATTCCTACATCTACACGCCATATCCCTTCCACCCAACTAATTCTTGTTATATTTTTCAATATTTGAATCAATATACAAATCATGAACCACACATGACTGTCCTTATACCAAAAAATATTCATTTTACTATGGTGTACCCACCATTAAGGGCTCCCACCGCTCCTGTTATGGGGATTGGTGGAGGAGGTAAATTACAGGATGTATCTCAAATGGCTTATAGAGAGGGCTCACTGTTTAACTTGTGCTTGCAAGGGGCCAAATTCATGCCAAAGACATGATTCGAACCCCCACCCTGCAGCAACCAAAGCTCAGTTGAAAGGTCTTTCCATCCTCCCCTATATATGGTTGTATGCACACAAACAGGGGCGGATCCAGGAAAAAGGATTTGGAGCTACGACATATAATTGGGTGATTCTGCGGTGCACCTAGTGTATCAGTGCACTTGGATTTAATGGGTTAAAAATGGGGTTAGTGGGTAGTTATGTTTTTTAAAAAATAATTATTTTATTTTATTTGATGGTGGAGATCAAACTAAAATATAATTTAACGATAAAAATTGTCCAGGTGCACAGCAGTTGGACTCCATATAATTATTAAAATATTATTTATTTAATATTTAAAATCATACAATAAATAAATCAAAACGGAGAAATTATGATTACTATTGACATCGTCTAATTTTCATTTTTAAAAAAATAATTTAAGACATCATTATCATGAATTTATAACACATAAGTATTTAAAAAAATAATAATGAATTGAATATTAATTTATATTGCAATTAATAATTTTTAAGTAACAAATGAAATGAAAGATCAAAAGAAACGCCAAAATATATATATATATATAAAAGGAAAGAAGCCAAGGTGTAGTATAACATTAAAAGAAACATGTTTGAATAGTAATATAAAAAATTAGAAAAAATAATATATAAATATAAATAGAAAAACGGATAACGAGATTGACCCAAGCATAACTGGTGAGACTGTTGCAAAAGTGGGCATTTGAAAATGAAAAATATAAGATAAATTATAGAAATAATATATAAATATAAATAAATAAAGAGAGCCCAAATCACAAAGCTACTAGAGAATAAAGTTAACTACATACTCCCTCCGTCCGCCCGGAAAGTGGACATTTGCTTTTTGCACGTGGATTAAGAAGTATTATTATTTAATGTGTAGTTGGTAGTTGTATTAGTGGAGTATATGAGTCCCATATATTTATTGTATTAGTAATGTATATGGGTCACATGTGTTTAAAAAGGGAAATATAGACATTTGTTGCGGACGCCCAAAATAGCAAAATGTCCACCTATCCGGCGAACGGAGGGAGTACTATATATTCCCTCCGTCCCATTTCAATGTTTACATATTTCTATTTTGGGCGTTCTATTTCAATGTTTACTTTTTTTTTTGGAATATGGGACCCATCTAAAACAATTAATAGATCACTATGGTCCCTACATCTAATACTAATACACCTACCCAGTTTACATTAAATATTATGAGTGAGGCTCCTGTGCATCCGGGCGCACAGAGTACATTCCATGCGCCTTTGCAATTTCCATTTCCATTTGCAATTTAAACTTCTAGCAATAAATAAGTTTAAATAGGATTGGAGGGGGAGAGTTGTGTTCATATGAGGACACGGAATATCCCTCTGTATCCCCGGGGTGCAGGAGCTTTTGCCAAATATTATATCTTTCCACCCACTATCTATTAAAATATTATACTCCCTCCGTCCAATCCTAATAGTTACATATTTCCATTTTGGGTGTCTCATCCTAATGGTTACATTTCCCTTTTTAGCATATGGGACCCACACAAATTAATTACTTCTCTCTCTATGGGCCCACACATCCTATTAATACACCTACCCACTTTACATTAAATTATTATTTCTCTCACTCTATACACATTAAATTAATCCCAGTGCAAAAAGCAAACGTAACTATAAGGACGGGATGGAGGGAATACTCCTTAATCAACGTGCAAAAAATAAACATTACATTTACTTTTTGCACGTTGATTAAGGAGTATAGTATTTTAATAGGGGTCTGGATCTTCTGTTACATTTTAGTGTGACATCTCTTGTGACGCTCCATTGGATGAGTGACACGTAAGAGAGAGAAGGGAAACTATACTCTAAGTCAACCAGTCAACCTTGGGGCAAGAGATTGGATTTATCCACCCCGACACGTGTCATTCCATAAGCAGATGTTACAAGAGATGTCACATCAATGTGTCACAGAACATCCCGTGACTTTTAATAGATAGTGGGTGGAAATATATAGTATTTAATGTAAAGTGGGTAAGTGTATTAGTGTTGGATGTGAGGACAATAATGATATATTAATTGTTTTAGGTGGGTCCCATATTCCAAAAAAGGAAACGTAAATATTGAAATGAGACGGAGAGAGTATTATTTTTCAATTTGGGGTACAGTTGTACCCCCTTGTACCTATACTGCATCAACCTCTGCACACAATGATGCACATAAGTATTTACTTATCTTTTCTCTTCAACTTTTAAATTAGGTTAAATTTAAGAGGATTTCTTAAATTATCACTAACAGATTTTTCGAACGAAAATATTTATCAATGAATTGGATTTTCACCACTTTATTAAAAGAAAATTACTAACAAATTTTTTGGTTAATGCATTGGTAATTCAATTTAATAATGAAACTAATGCTTTTACCAATAGAATATTCCGTTGGTAAAAAATAATCCCTTCGTCCTAAATTCTTCTTCACGTTTACTCTATATACGAAATTTAAGAAAAATAACTTTTTGACTCACTTTTGGGGGTATAATATGATATTTTTTGTTAATAAATAAATAATAAAGTATGTTATATGTGTTAGTTGATGACAACTTTGAAATCTTTAATATACTAAAGGAGAGTTTAATTTTGATGATGTGTCGCCACCAGAATTATTCTCAATTATTTTAATTATTAATTATAAAATTTAATACAGATAAATACATATCTTTATTTTAAGATTTGTAGATATTATCAAATAATTAAAATTTATTCTTAGTTAATATTATGTAGATAAATACATAATTATTTTAAGATAAATACATTTGTGTATACCGGGCACACGGGAGCACATTTCGTGTGCCTTTAGAATTTTGTGCTTAATTATATACCTTTAGTATAAAGATGTGTACCCTTTATTTTCTGAAGAAAAATAAAAATATAATGAAAAGTGTATACCCTTTAGAACAAAATGGTGTACCCTTATTAATTAAAGTGTATACCCTTTAGAACAAAATAATGTACCCTTATCCATAATACTAAATTCTAAAGGCGCACGGCGTGTGCTCGGGCGCATGCAAGCCTCACTAAAAAAAATTCTCCTACGTCTATTTATGCACTCCACCGGCAAAAAAATTTCTTCTAGGTTTCTTTCGATTTTAAAGAATTGACGGTACACAATTTATTTATTTAATTAATTTATGTTTATTTTAGTTAATTTCATTGAAGAATTATAATTTCTATTATATTGAGTTTTTTTTTTTCTTTTTAATTTTCTATATGGACGATTTGCAAGTTTAGATTCTTCAAATTTTATGATGCATATTTGTATTAATACTTATATTTTTTTGATTGAGGTACTTAAAAAAAAATTATCTATGATTAATTTTTTTATAATTCTTTTGTTTCATACATATTAAATTTATACTTTTCAAATTTTTTTCCTAGGTTTATTTATTCACTCCACCCATAGAAAATTTTCTTAAATATTTCATTCAAAGTTTAAGTAATTGATGGTATAAGATTTATTTATTTATTTATTTTATATTTATTTTAATTATTTTTGTTACACTACAAAAAAGTATTTTTTTAGCAACCGAATTTAGCAACGGAATCCAATCCGTTGGTAATTACTAATGGATTAGCAACAAAAATTACATTTTTGTTTTAGCAACGGAATGCCAACGGATTTATTCTCTATTTTAGCAACAGAATTCAATCCGTTACTAATTACCAACGGATTAGTAAGAGAATCATTATATAAAAACGAAATTATTAGCAACAGATTACCAACATAATTATTTACCAACGGAATTGATTTTTCATTGTTAAAAATTTACCAACCACCACTTTAGCAACAAAATTTTACCAAAGAATTCCGTTGCTAATCTATTAGTAAGCCAATTTAACAATGAAATTAAGGCTTTTAGCAACGGAATATTCCGTTGTTTAAAAACAGTTTTTTTGTAGTGTTAATAGAATTTTAATTTCTATTATATTGAGTTTTTTTAATTTTATATATGAATGTTGTGCAGGTTTATTTTCTTCAAGTTTTAAAATTAATGGCATATTTGTATTAATACTTTTTTTTTTAAATTTAGGCACTGTTTTATTTTTAAAAAAAATAATTTGTCTTTGATTAATTTTTTTATAATTTTATTTTTTAATTCTTTTGTTTTATACATATTAAATCTATACTTTTCGAATTTTTTATAATTTTTATTTTAGTGGTCAAATTCATTTTTTTTTAATTACATCCAATATCAAATTTATTAATTTTTTTTAAATTTTTTATTTTATGTTTTTTAATTTTACATGAGAACTTTAATTTTTCTCTTATTATTTTTGTGATTTTTTTAATCTTTATTTATTATGTTACATATGATAATTTTATTATTTTTATGTAGAATTGTAAATTTTTAACATGTTAGGCTTTTTATTATTGTTATTAAGATTTTTTATTTTTATTTTTATGTTATATATTACACATTTTATAAAGGGTGAGTCTTGTGCGAGACCATCTCACGGATCTCCTTCCGTGAGATAGATCATCCATCAACCAATTAGCATAATATATAAAATATAAAATAAAAAAAAAGGCGGGCGTAGACGGTCTTCCATGCATAACTTTTCGAAAACTACTCCGTGTTACCAACACATTCATGAACATACGGCCAACACATTCATGAGCATACGAATGTGAATTAATTAACTGTGACGTCTTTTTTCTTTTCTTATACTACATTTTAAAATTTTATTAACTATTAAAATTATAATTAATACTATTACACTTAAGAAAATTAAAAGTGATTGCTGAAAATTTAAAAGTGATACCTATATTAAAAAAAAAGTGATACATTTATTATTGAATTATTTCATGAAAATTTTATACTGTAATTTAAAAAGTGATAATATTTTTAATAAAAAGTAATATGTGAATATAGAAAACTAATACTCGACTAAATTTCTTAAAAAAATGTTAATATTTTCAATTAAAAATGGGGTAGGTCTTGCGTGAGACCGTCTCACGTGAGACCATTTTACACTTTTTAAAAAAGTTATCACTTTCGCTATAAAACGTTATCACATTATCTATAAAATGTTATCACTTTTCATTTATACTATAAATTATTCATGAAATAACATTATCACTTTTTATTTATTTAGTATCACACAAGTCTTTGCCTTAAAAATGATAACTTGATTAAGAAAAAGTGATACACATCAAATTAAACTATTTAATGAAAATTTTAAGAACGGGTAAAAGTGATAATATTTTTAATAAAAAGTGATATATGATTAAAGAAAAATGATAAATGCAGTTAAATTATTTAATGAACACTACTTTTTTTAAAAAATAAAAAGTGATAACAATTTTAATAATTAATGATAACTGATAAAGAAAAAGTGATAATGAACTTTTTCATGAACTTGGTATAATTAATAAATCTGAAGTTATTTTTTATTTTAATTATGTATTATTTTGACAGAATTAATATTAATTGTGTTAAAAATCTTACTTTTTATAAATAATAATATAGATGTAATACTAATAATAATATATAATATATGTTCTAAAATAAATAAATTAAAGCATGAATCAATCGTGAAGAAAAAAAAATCAAACGTGCAAAATGAATATGTGGCATTCATGTATATATAGCAGGTAGCAAGTGTATGAAGATCCGCGAGTTTTATTTTGGTTTTTATTTGACCCGTCTCATGGAATGAGATCCGTGAGACGGTCTCGTACAAGTCTTTTCCTTTTATAGTAAATATGAACAATAAAAGTATTTTTTTTATTTTTTTATTTCATGTTGAATCTTCAGAATTATTCTCTATTATATTTTAGTTATTAATTAAAATTTAATATAGATATTTACATTTATTTATTTTGAAATTTGAATATTTTGAATATATCAAATCAAAATTATTATTAATTAATAGTTAATGTAGATAGATAAATACATAGATTTACTTTAATATTTGAATATGGATTTGATCGAATAACATAAAATCTAAAAATATTTAATTTATTTATTATAATTAATTTATTTTTATTTAATTTGATTAATATATACAAAACAAAGACTTGTGTGAGACCATTCAGAAAGTTCAAAAGTGATAACTTTTATATCGAAAAATAATACTAAATTAATGAAAAGTAATAATGTCTCACGCAAGACCTACCCTATATACAATACATTTTATTATAATTTTTTATTATTTATTAATAAAAATATTAAATTTATTATTTTTTTTCTTTTAGTTAATTGCTTTTTTTTATAGAAGTGTAAAGTTGAATTTTGGACAGATTAAAACGAAAAGTGTGAAATTGAAGTTGGGACGGAGTAGTTTCTTTTTTTTTTCTTCTTCTCCTTCTTAGTGAACGGAGTAGATTATTTTGAGATGGAGAAAGTAGTACTTCTACTTTGATAATATAAAAGTTTTTATATTTTTTATTTTCTTTCATCCCGTAAAAAAATTCACATTCCTAAAAGGGTGAAAAAAATCAAAACAATTAACCTTTCTCATACACTTTATTTACAAAAATACCACCTCTATCAAACACTATAGTTAATACTCCCTCTGTCCCGCGTTAACGTTGACGTTTGCTTTTAGCACGGAGATTAAGAGATAATATTTTAATGTGTAGTGAGGCGAGAGAAATAATATTTAATATAAAGTGGGTAGTTGTATTAGTGTTGTGGGTGGACCCTGCATGAAATAATTACTCTCTCCGTCCCGAAGATATTGATTCATTTTTTTTGGGCACAAAGATTAAAGAGTATAATAATTTAATGTAAAGTGAAGTAAGATAAATAATATTTAATGTGTAGTTGGTAGTTGTATTAGTGGTTGGAAAAATGCACTTTTGATCCCATACAAAAAATCACATTTCATTTTTGGTTCCTAACCTTTTTTTTGGTCCCAAAAGTTGCAATTTTGATCCCGCAGTTAAATTTTGGATGGAATCCGTTAAATCTGAAAAAATAAAGTAAAAATAATTTATTTATTTTTTTCTTCTTATAAACCTATTAAGAACATCAATCCCATATTCTAATTCCTAAAATCTGCTACACTTAAAACTAGTTCCAATTTCAAATCTAATTAACCAATCTGCTTCAAACCAACAACAACGTACCCATCTAAACCATTGTTCAATGCACAAAAATGTATGAGCCTAAGATGGCTGATAAAATTGCAATGCCACTCATAAGACTTGACAGTGTGAACTGATCCACACGACCACCATTAGAATGCTTCTTGTAGAAGAATTACAGACCTTCTACGGCTCTACCACGGTTTGCATACCCTGTTACTATTGAATTCCAAGAAGATGAATTCGGGTTTGAAATTTTGTACAACAAGTCATATATTGAAGTGGCCGAAAACAAAATTGTTGGGCCTGAAGGGCCAAATCTGATGTTGTCCATAAGGGAGATGCAGCGGAAAGAGGTCAATAAGTGGTATGCTTTCGGTTATGCAGCGGAGACAGGTCGATCAGCGGTATGCAACGGCTGTTCCTCGATTCAATTTTGCGGCGGCAGCAGCGGTGGATTGGCGAAGATGAACGGGAGCGACGGCAACCCTCACAGATCCGTAACTCATCCTCACTGCTGGGAATAGATTTGCCACCGGAGCAAGTCGGGCCTGGGCAATATTTCAGCAACATGGAGGCGTGATCGGTAAGGATTTCTGGTTTATGACCTACGCAAAGCATCTTCTTGAATCGATATTACACTCCAGGCGATTCTGCAAATTTTGGAGGAAGGATTTGGGATTCGCGACTAGGGTCTTAGGAAAAGGGGGAAATCGAAGAACATGTGCTTCAATCTTTCAACCCTTTGTTCCTATTAACGGGCACGTGTTGTTTCACGTGCTAGTTCCGTTTAATTATTTGACGGAAGTTAAAAAAAAAAAAAGCAATGGGACTAAAATTGTAGTGAAAATGACCAAAAATGATATCAGACCTTTTATATGAGACCAAAAATGCAATTTTCCCTATTAGCGGTGAGTGTGATGTGTGTGTGGCCCATGCAAATAAATAAATTATTTTTGTGTGGATCTCATGTTCTTAAAAAGGAAATATATCAATTTCTGTGAGACAACCTAAAAAGGAAAGTGTGTCAATATGACGGAGGGGTATACTTTATTATATTTATTTATTAACAAAGATATCAAAATACCACTAAAGTAATACTCCATCTGTCCCAAAATTGATTGTACACTTTCCATACAAAATAAAATGGCAACCATTTTCTACGCACTTCATCTTGAGTCGTTGGTGACGTGGTAGAGATATCTATATGCTTTTCTCTTTATTTATACTTTTTTTTTAAATTAATTACTATATAAATTCTAATTTTTTACTTTTTCTCATTTATTTGTTCCACTATACTCTTTACTCTCCAAATATAAAAAAGTATCATAACAAATAACGTCTCACTATATCATATTTTCAAAAATATCACTTTTACATAATTCACATAACTTACTTTATCATTTACTCCCCCCATCCCACTGAAAGATCTTCATTTTACTATATTGAGTGTCCCATCTAAATGTCTCCATTTCTCACTTTTAGTAAAAAGGTACCACATGTGGCCCACCACTCACTACTAATACAACTACCTACTACACATAAAATAATAATACATCTTAATCTACGAACAAAAAACAAATAATCTTCTTTGGATGTGACGAATGAAGTATTTATTACTTAAAAATAGCACAATACCCCAAAAGCAATAAAGTTAATCCAAAAAACAACATTTCTTAACTATACACAGTAACGTTGAAAAAGTAATTAATAGTCAGAAGTAGTAATTTACAGAGTTAAATAAATGTGCAACTACACAAAACCCATTGGGTAATTAACACCCAAGGTTAATTAAATGTGCAACTACGCATAGTACTCCATGTCAGAAAAAACCAAAATATTATTAATGTGAGTCACTTAAGCAAATGAAAACAAGTCCACAATTGGAGATGTTAATACGGTCTGGGACCGTAGGTCCGACCCGTTTAACTCGAAAAAATGTAGGTTTAGATTTGTATAAGTAGTGGCCCGTTTAAATCAGGTCCTTTTTGGCCCGAACCGATTAGCCCGTGGCCCTATAGGGCTAGCCCGTAGGTTAATAGACTAGCCCGATTAAATTTTTTATAATAAAAAATTAATTAATAATATACTTAAATTATTAAAATTAATAATAATTTTTTATGTTAACAAATAATTTCTATTGATAATTATATCTAATAGTAATTTAATACCCTCTAACTTACTATATTTTTGTTGGTTTGTCATTTTAAAATAAAATAATTTAAGAATAAAGTATGTGAAACATTTTAAAAAGTAATATTGAAAATAAATTATCTTAATTCACAAATAATATTAACGTATTTGGAATTCTAAATTTTTTTTTTATTTTTTACATATAATCTTATAAATTTATAGTTCATTGTTAATGTTAGAACAACATTTAATATATTTTTAATGTTTAATTATGTTTCAAGTTAAATTAATATTTATTTATTTATTTTATTCATTGACCCGTTAACGGCCCGTTTAGCCCGAGTCCCGTTAGGGTTAAGGTTAGATTCACATAAATGACGGCCCGTTTAACTTGGACCGCTTATCCCGTAGCCCTATAAGTCTGGTCCTGTAGGTTCAGATTCAACCCGTTTAACATCCCTATCCACAATGGCCATAAAATGAAGATTAAATGTGATTGCACATAATTAATTATGGAGATGCATGCCATTATCCTCCCTTTCACCTTCATATTACTTGTGAGTTCGACCTTATCCATCCTGTTCGGGTCGGGGTGGTGGTGAACTTTGATCGGGCCGGGGCAACGATGGGGTTGTACTGCATCCAACTGGCTCTCTCTGATTTCTATTCTGCACATCCTCATTACAACACATCCTTGCTTCTCTTCACCAGACACTCCAAATCCGACGTCGTCGGGGCTGCCTCTGCAGGTTCGATCTCTCACTTTCTATTTACTTTCCTCTATTGCATGTTTCTGAATTTAAGAAGCTTATAAAGTGGTTGAGGGATTTAGAAAAAAAGTGCTAACGGAAATAAAATAAAATAAAATAAATACTCTATTCATCCAGATATTTTTGCATATTTAATATTCTAGGTCGTCAAAACTATTTTTGATTGTTCCATCAATTGTATAAATTTATGCACTAAACAACTCACATACATTTTTTAAACTTTGTTCATAAATCTCAATAGCTTTATTTATTTATTTTTTCTTTAAATTACCTAAATTTATCTATACTTTGTTTTTACATTATTATACTCTTAAAATGTAACTTTATTAATCCGGGTGCTCACATACGGGCCCAAATGCAAAAATATTCCGGATCAAGGGAGTTTTTTTTTTCGAAATTAATAAAAAATGACACGTATGTCTCAAATCGTTTCGAAGAAGCCACGTGTCAATAAAAAACTCTTCCACATTTAAAGATTTATTTATGTATTATAAAAATAAAAAATTTTGCTCCATTAAAATCTTCGCCAAACCACACTTAATTAATGTGTGAATATGATCCCATTTGGAAACTCAGACAACACATTATCTAAGGAAAACATAGATTAATTACTCTGACATCGGAAATAAAAAATTCTCATATATAAAATTAAATTGAAAAAAACAATTTTTTAAAAAAAATAACTTTAACTAAATCTACAAAATGCAAAAATCTTTAATTGAAACGCCATTTTTTTAGATAAAATAAAACAATTACTAAAATGAAATTTTTTTCAGATAAAATAAAAACAATCAATGCAGTTAAATGAATGAAAAAAAAAATAGTAGTCCTAGGGTGATAATGAAAATGGAAAAAGGGAAAAATCTTCGATATACAACATGTGAAGTAGTGCCAACCCAATTAAATGCACAGTCTAAACCTATTAGTACGTCTGAAAGGGTAGTTTTCACTTAAAAAAATTTTACCAGCGAGATATTGGTAGGTAAAATACCTTAATTCCCTCTTTATAATAATTTACCCATTAACAATGAAATTCATTTGTAAAGTTTTTTTTTTAATTTTTAGCAACGAAAATTCAATTCGATTGATAAGCCGCTTTTAATAATTTTAATGGTAATTAATATAATGATTCAGTTGGAAATCCATTGGTAAATAACAAGTGAGTGACCTGAGTTCGACGAATAGGAGGGGAGTTATAAGGAGGTTTGGAGAATAAGGGTGTATGGAGACTTGGTGAACTAACTACTAACTATACTAACAACTAACTTTGTCCCATTAAAAAAAACAACAACGCCGTTTAACGTAATAAATCCGTTGGTATTTCGTTGATAAAATTATACCCTACAATTTATCATTAAACTCTTGGTAAAACTCTTGAAACATATGGCATAAATCTAAGAAATAATAAAAATTGAAATAGAATATTATACGGATTGGTGGATTGTGATTTGTGAGTGGTGAAATAGAAGAATTAGTGTAATAAATATTGTTTCATTCGAAAAGATTGATGCACCATGTAGTTGGTCCAAAAGATCATCAAGGTGAGGGATTGGAAATCGATACTTGATTGTGATCTTATTAACTGCTCGACTATCAGTGCACATTCGCCAAGAACAAGTAGAGCCGGGACTCCTCATGGGCTCTTAATTAATGTGTGAATATCTTAAATATACTAATTGAGAGTTTTCTTACGCCACATGTCAGATTCTAGAATTATTTGTCTTATGTGTCAATTTTATAAAGAGTTTGATTGCTTACATGACGATCTAAATATTACTATTTTTTTAAGTATCAAATAATAAGAGACTTTAATTAGAATTTATGTCACATTTATGTTAGAATTAAATATTAATTAAGGAACTTTTAAATATATTAATTATTTATTGCTTTAATTGTGAAATTTATCATAAATATAAATTATATGAAAATTATATGTTAGATTTATGTCCTATATGTATTATTAATTCTATATTTAAAAATTATAAAAAATAATTATAGTGTACGGGAATGATTTTTAAATTTAGGTATAAATTTTAGAAACATAAATTAGAATTATTAAATTCAAAACTAGCATAATTTTGTGCAAGTATATTTTGATTATATTTTTAAACTAAGGAATTATTAATTTTTAGAATGATTAATTTTTATGTATCTCAATAAAAATATAAAACTTCACGAAATAACAAATTTGAAGACAAATAATAATTTTTTATGATTTAAAAGAGCATTAAAGTAGTAGTTTATCATTTAAATAAAAAAATGTAATGATCTTGGAGTAATTTTTTCTTTTTTAATATTAATTCATTATACATTAGCCAAGTCCATAGTATATTTATATTTTATTTTATTTATATTTTTCTTTTATCTATGTAAACTAAAAAGGTTATATTGATTTAATTATTTAAATATTTTTTATGGATTGGATATAATAATATAATATATCATTTAAAAAATAAAATATACTATGTTATATATTCTCAAAATAATTTTCATTATTAAAATGATTAATTAACTTAATATATCATCATTCATATTTAATGAAAAACATGCATATTTCTATATTTTATTTTATTTTATATATATTTTTTACTTATTTAAATTTTTAATAATTATATTAATTTAATATAAAATTAATAAATTTTTCTCGTGCAATGCACGAGCATAATACTAGTGATCGTACATAGGAGAGTAATTAACAGAAAAGAGGGTAACATACAATAGTACGGTATTGACACCAGAAATTCAGACCACACATTATCTAAGGAAAAAAAATTCTCATATATAAAATTAAATTGAAAAAAACAATTTCTTTTTTTAAAAAAAAACTTTAACTAAATCTACAAAATGAAAAAAATCTTTAATTGAAACATATTTTTAGATAAAATAAAAACAATTACAAAAATGAAAAAAAATTTCAGATAAAATAAAAACAATTACTAAAATGAATTTTTTTTCAGATAAAATAAAAACAATCAATGCAATTAAATGAATGAAAAAAAAAGTTCCAGGGTGATAATGAAAATGGAAAAAGGGCAAAATCTTCAATATACAACCTGTCAAGTAGTGCCAACCCAATTAAATGCATAGTCTAAACTTATAGTACGTCTGAAAGGGTAGTTTCACTTAAATTTTTTTTACCAACGAGATATTGGTGGGTAAAAATCTTAATTCCCTCTTTATATTAATTTACCGGCAATGACTAGAATAGGACCGGCTTTTCTTCTAAATTCATACAACCATATCCTTTAATAAAAATGGGTCAGATTTTTAATATAGGTTTAGGGATTAGGGATTGCAGGTAATTAATTTCTTTCCAGAAATTACCAACCTCTTGGTGATGAACCCGGTCATAACCCGGAGCAGAGTGAACCGGATGCGGCGATGCCGCCCATGGATTTCAGTGATATGGAGGCGGGACAGGTCGTATATGTGGTGGGATGGTGTGGCAGATTCCGTTTCAGAGAGGCGAAAAATCAGGACAAGGAGGGCATCCCACCGGTCCAGCAAAGGTTAATCTTCGCAGGGAAGCAGCTGGAGGATGGAAGGACCCTTGCTGATAACAACATCCAGAAGGAGTCCACCCTTCACCTTGTCCTCCGTCTCCGTGGTGGTTTCTGAAAAATAATGCTATGGTTGTGCCTGAATGGCTGATTTCTGTGTTTGATTGCTGTGGTACTATGAAAGTTGGGTTCTTGCTACTTTAAAATTCTGTCTTTGAATGGAACAATTATGAACAACAATTAAGGGTGTTTCCCCATTTAATAAATTTGTCCTCGTGCTTATTCAGTTTGTTTGTCTATGCATGTATGTTTCTTCTGACCTTAATTGCAGTGTTTGTTAATAAAGCTGTTCTTGCTTTATGTACCAAATGCTTTTTTCTAATCCTTATTCATTCATGTTCTAAATGAGTTTCTGCCGTATAATAGCTTCCTCTTATCTGTGTTTTTCTTTGATAATAGTGTAGGCAGCCTCCTATGTATGAACTGTCTCTTTCTTTTTTCTTTTTTTCTTTTTTTTTTTCTTTTTTTTAAAGAAATGCACCTTATTTTATTTAAGTTCAAATAGTTTTTTCAAAAATTTGTTATTCTTTACCGACAGTAACACCTTTCAACACTCTCTCCGTATTAAAAGAGTGTGAAAAGATGGAATATCACAGTTGAAAAGACACGTACTTCTAATGCATATAATGTGTTTAATGAAAAGACTTAGAATTGGTGATTGTTGGTTCCATTAAGATAATTAATCTGCCAGGAGTCACACTAAGAAATGGAGGGTGTTTAAAATTGAATAACTCTTTAAAATTAATTAAATCGAATACAATTTATATGATGTAAGATCACCCTATAAAAATAATTAGCTTACTCTTTATAATGAATTATATTACTCTACAGAAAAAAAATGTTAGATCATTCTATAAAAATAATTAGGTTACTCTTTGAAATTTATTAGATTACTCTTTATAATGAATTAGATTACTCTATAAAAATAACTAGATTACTCTTTGAATTAATTATATAACTCTTTTGAGATTAATTGGACCACTGTTTGATTTCAATAGGTTTATAGATCACTCTATAGAAATAATTAGATTACTCTTTTGAATTAATTAGATAACTTTTTGAGATTAATTGAATCGTTATTTGATTTGAGATTCTAATATTTGCAAATGAAGCCACGGTAAATAATTAAAAATGTATGTAATTTCTAAGTAGACAAATAATTTTATAGAAATAATGAGATAACTCTTTGAAATTAATTACATCTTGAGATCTTAATATACCATTCACATATTTTAATATCTTTGAAAGTTCAGATCATGTTAAGTTATCTTGACAGGAACATATTAGTAACATATTTACTGGGATGCGAAAGGACTTTTGCTGAAAAATTCCTTAATACCTTTAAAGAAACCTTTAAAGGAGTATAATAGTTCAAAAACGTACTCACGTCCTTCAATAAATGGAAAATAAATAGTTAGACAATATATAAACCAATATCTTTTTGGCTTTTTCTAAAATTTAAATAAACAAACTACTATATAGCTGACAAAATAAGGTCACATTCATTGGACCGCTCTTTGATTTGATATTTTTAATATATATATAGGTTACTCTTTGGAATTAATTAGGTCACTCTTAAATTTATTGGACCACTATTTGATTTGAGACTCTTAATATACATAGGCTACTCTTTGAAATTAAATTGATTACTCATTGAAATTAATTAGGTTACTCTTAAATTTATTGGACTACTATTTGATATGAAATTCTTAATATACATAGGGTTACTCTTTAAAATGAAATAGATTATTCTTTGAAATTAATTAGATAACTCTTTAAAATTAATTGGACCACTCTTTAAATAAACAATGTATAGCGAATACATGAAAATGCCTAAAATTTCCATCTCTTGCAATTGAATTCAAATTTGGTCTCCCATTTTACTTTTACTCCCCTCCTTTCTTCCTTACTTTTGCAATTGGATCTATTGAGTCACCCTCACCCCTCAATTTCTGCATAACCGAGCTAATATTTAAGCTCTAATCAAATTCAAACCAGAAGCACAAAAATGGAGTTATCATGTAGCATATTCACGCCCTACATTCCCTAATTTCAAAATTTCCATATCAACAACCGTAAGTTTAAACATCCATCATTAGTTGATAATCTTGTACTTTACTCCTACCATTATTAATCCACAGAAGACTACTAAACAATTTCTCGCTCAAAATCATATAATCGCACATGAAAACTTATTCACACAACCAGAAAAGGAACTGCACGATAGCCTCAAGAAATAAAAACGAGAACGCAGTTGAAGCAACAAAGCAAGACTTAGGATCATCCCTGCTTGCAGAGGAAGGATGAAATTCTTCAATAAAATTCTTCAATAAAATTGTATTGAAGAAGAAGGATGAAATTCTTCAATAAAATTGACAGATTTCGGTGGCGTAGGGTAAACGAATGGGCGAGGTAGAATTCTGAAAATGGCGGTTGAATGATTTCTGTGTTCTTGAGAGGCCATCGCAATCGTATTGAGATTCCTGTGTTGGTTGCGCCGTGGCAGCGTTCATTCGATCTGGGTGAAGAGCTCGGTGGCTTCGGAACGAGTTCGACGAATTGTGAATCCGCGAATTTAATCCTTGTTGCTGTAGAATCCGGTTGTACCAAAAATTCGGTAGGACTGGTTGTAGGGTAGTCACTCTCTAATTTACCATTAACAATGACATTAGCTGGTAAAGTGATTGTTGATAAATTTTTACGAAAATGCAATTCCGTTGCTAAGTCGTTGTTAATATAATAATTCCGTTGGAAATCTATTGGTAAATAACAACGGATTTTATTCCTTTTAACGTAATAAATCTGTTAGTATTTCGTTGTAAGAAATCAGTGATTTCAAGAACCGATTGGACCGACCGGTTGAACCGGTTCAACCGGGAACCGGCCTCCAAACCGATCCAAAACTCCTGTAAAACCATTTTTTGAATTGAACCGGTCAGAATCGGCCAAAACCGAAAAAATCAGAAAAACCGGTTGAACAGGTCCAACCGATTTATTTTTATTTTTTTGATTTTTTTTAATTTTTCTATTTTTCTTTTTATATTTTATTTTTATTATTATTTAACTTTTATTTTTATTTATTTTAAAATATAATATATAAATTTTGAATTAAATTATGTAATTTTTCTGGAGTGGTGCACCAAATATGTAGTAATTTGAGTATAAATTATGTAATATCCTATTGAGAAAATATATAAAAATTTGTATAAAATATGAATTATAAACTATAAATATTTTATCTAATCATATTTTTATGTAAATTGAATTTTCTATTTATAAAATAATTTTGGTTAATATAATTTTTTTTAATGAATTGTAAATATCACTCCCTCCGTCCCATTTCAATGTTTACATATTTCTATTTTGGGCGTCCCATTTCAATGTTTACGTTTCCCTTTTTGGTATATAGGACCCACCCAAAATAATTAATATATCACCATGTGACCCACATTCAACACTAATATACATACCCACTTCACATTAAATATTACAACCTTTTCACCCACTATCTATTAAAATATTATATTCATCAATCAACGTGCAAAAAGCAAACGTAAGCATTGAAACGGGACGGAAGGAGTATAAAATATAATTGAAAATATGTAAAATTCAATTTTCCGGTTGAATCGCTGGTTGAACCTCGAACCGTTGCATCTACCGGTTCAGCCTCCGGTCCGGTTATAAAAACACTGTAAGAAATAATAAAGACATGTGCCATTTAATTAATGAGTGCAATACCAGTAAAACATCAAATTGAAATAGGGTATACGCAGTAGCGGATCCAGAAAACTGGGGTGGACTAAGTTTATTAAAGAAAAAAAATAATTAAATAATAATAATAAATAAATAAATAATTATATATATATATATATATATATATACATTCACTCACGCGAATTACCTTCTCGAAAGGGACGAAGGATGAACTAAATTTTAATATTTATGTAATGTACTCATAGAATATATATAATTTAAGAAGATAGAGTATTTATTTTTTAGCTTCATTTGGATGAGCTTAAAATATTTTTTGGTTGGGCTAAACTTAAAAATACAAATTATTTACATATGATATAATGAGCTTTTGGGGCAGTCCTGCGCTTTAGCCCGGCTACCCCAACATACATCCGCCCCTGGGTATACGGATTGGTGGATATTTGTGAGTGGTGAATTAGAAAAATTAATGTAATAAATATTGTTTGATGCGCAGCCTTATATCTTCTGAAGAATGTCCAAGTGCAAGCCATAATAGGGTGGATGACTTCGGGTCAGGCTGATTTTGTTATCAATCTTGGAGACAAAGCTCGAGTACCTATCATCGCCTGTTCAGCCACCAGCCCTTCTCTCTCATCAATCCCAACTTCTTACTTCATTGGAGCCGCCCTCCCTGATTCGTCCCAAGTAGACCCTATCTCTGCCATCATCCAATCCTTGGGATGGAGACAGGTTGTCCCAATCTACGTGGACAATGACTTCGGACAAGGCATCATCTCATTCTTAACCGATGCCCTCTACCAGGTCAACGCCCGCAGGAGTCTCATCCCACCCTCACCAACCCTTGATCAAATCAAGCTGATCGCCATGCAAACTAGGGTTTTCGTTGTCCACATGACGCCTGAGCTCGGGTGTCGCCTCTTCGCCAGAGCGCACGCGCTGGGGATGATGAGTGAGGAGTACTCCTGGATCGTGACGGGTGGCATCATGAATGAGTTCGGGTTGTGGAGGCGTCCATGCTGGGAGTGATAGGCGTAAGGCTTCATGTTCCGAGGACGCAAGGGCTGCATCACTTGACAATGAGGTATAAGAAAAACTGCTGGAGATGAACCACACGACGTCGCTTCATGGTCCCTCCATCTTTGATCTTTGGGCCTATGACTCCGCGGTTGCACTTGCTATGGCAGTAGAGAATGCAATGGTGAAAGATGCTACATTTGTTAAAACAAACACTACCTCAACTGACTCCACTGACCTTGAACATGTACTGGGAGTCCCCAGCGCCGGACCAGAGCTGATCAAGGCGCTGTCGAACACCACATTCGTCGGCCTAGCCGGAGAGTTCAAGATAAACGAAGACGGCCAAATCCAATCGCCTCCTTACGAGATAGTAAATGTGGTTGGTCCCGGAGCACGAGTGGTGGGATACTGGACCAAAGAGATGGGAATTACTCGACAACTCAACTTCAGTAAACATGACTCTATAGCTTCCAAGTTGTAACACCGCAGAAATTTAGAGTTTATTTACGTTATTTTTTTTTATTTGCCCAAATTCTTTTTAAGCTAAAATAACTTCTTTTCCATTAATATCATTTAAAAGTCTACAATATTAGTGAGCCTCCAAATTGATTTGATTATTTTATTTCAATAAGGAAAGTCAATAATCTATCTTTCATTGATTACAAAATATTCTTTTATTGATTACAAAATATCCTCTTGTGTTAGTTTTTCCTGCAAATTATGAATCCTCAATTAACTTATTAATGGAGGAAAGTTTGACTAATCAATTATAATCATGCTTTATATACTGATCTTATGATCTTCTTCCACCCTAATTAGTTGGGGTTTGCCCAAAATTTGCTTATATAAACACCGTACTTAATTTCTCCACTCATTCAATATTATCACCAACACCGTAAGTCTTTAGAGAGAGAGGGAGGGAAGGAGGGTGCGATCTCACTGTTTAGAGAGTGAGAGAGAAGAGAGAAAGATAGAGTGTGAGACTTCAAGGAAGATTTTGGATCAAGTCTTCTAAAGTTTAAGGTGGGAATTTATGTACTGTCATTTATTAAGTTTTCTTTTTACGTGTTAATTTATGTCATGATATGTATGAAATTATGTGATGTAATTTATTATGAAAATTATGAGATGTATGATATGTCACGATATGAGTGAGATGATTATGTGATATGATTTATTATGAATTTATGAAATATAATTTATGAATGAGATAATGAGATATGATTCATATGCAATACGAGTTTGGACCTTAATGGTGCCTTACTATTATAGGGTATGAACTGTAATGGTGTCTTACTATTATACGGGTATGGTCTGTAATGATGCCTTACTATTATACGGGTATGGACTGCAATGATGCCTTACTATTATACGTGTATGGACTGTAATGATGCCTTACTAATACACGGGTATGAACCGAAAGGTACCTTATAATCATGTTAAGATTCAATATATGTTACATGGAATATGTATTATGCGTGCATATAAATTTTCATGTATGAGATTATTTAATTTATGACAGTAGCGTGGTTTCCACTGAGTTGTGGTTTGCTCACCCCCCATTTTACCCCCTTTCAGATTAGCGTGGCGGCGTACGAGCGGAGGGTGTAATAGCAAGAGGGAGTCAAATTAATTTATTGATCGAACTTGAAATTTGCATATTTTTAAACTTCATTCATGGATTATATTGAAAAATGACGTATTCTGTCTCATGTTTTGATGTTGAAATTCTTGAATATTAGTTGTTGGTTGAGTTGGTAATTAAGTCTTGTACCTTGAGGTATAGTATATTTATGAAATTCCTTAATAGAAATCAAGTTCAGCCATTTTAAAATTTCGTTTTTAATCGTAATTTATTCTTTTTAATCGGCTAGTGTGTGTTTGTACTTTAGTGTACCTCTTATATATTATTTATTAACCAAAGTGCTTGGTCATACCCCTCTTTAAAGGCTTTTATTAAAGAATTTTACGCTTAAAACCTATTTATTAAAATTGTCGTGTGACAGAATGATATCAAAGCAGGTATGCGGTTCTGCATACTTGTTCAAAATTTTTATTTTTATTAAATTCCGCATATACATGATATGATTTCACAATTTGAATAAAAAATTTTAATTGAAAGTAAAGTCTCTTGCTATGGTGGATTATGACTCCCGCTTCAAAAAGGTATGATATTTTTTACGTGACATAAATGTAAATGATGTATTTCAAATTTGATTTAATATTTTTTTAGTGAGTGATATGATTGAAGATTCATGTTATTAAACTTGTATTTGTGAGTTATGGCCGGAGAATAATTTATTATGAGAATTGAGAATGAGAATGCTTTTGTTAGAGAATTGAGAATGAGAATGCTTTTGTTAGAGATTTATGTTATGGATTTGAGAAGGTAAAGGTTCTTAAGGACTTAGAAATTTTGAGTTGTTTATTGGAGATAAAAATTATTAAGTCGAATGGAGTAATATGAGTGATTGACGTCATTGGGAAGAGAGAGGTTATTTAAAATTTCGAGGACGAAATTTTTATTAGGTGGGTAGAATGTAACACCCCAGAAATTTAGAGTTTATTTACGTTATTTTTTTTTATTGGCCCAAATTCTTTTTAAGCTCAAATAACTTCTTTTCCATTAATATCATTTAAAAGTCTACAATATTAGTGAGCCTCCAAATTTATTTGATTATTTTATTTCAATAAGGAAAGTCAATAATCTATCTTTCATTGATTATAAAATATTCTTTTATTGATTACAAAATATCCTCTGTATTAGTTTTTCCTGCAAATTATGAATCCTCAATTAACTTATTAATGGAGGAAAGTTTGACTAATCAATTATAATCCTGCTTTATATAGGTGCCCCACATAGGTCTTCCCCGAAACCCCCCAGTAACTAATGTAAACAACGTAGAAAAAGCACCCATGATCTTCTTCCACCCTAATTAGTTGGGGTTTGCCAAAAATTTGCTAATATATACATTAGTACTTAATTTCTCCACTCATTCAATGTTATCACCAATACCGTACGTTTAGAGAGAGAGAGAGAGAGAGAGAAAGATCTCACTGTTTAGAGAGTGGGAGAGAAGAGAGAAAGATAGAGTGCAAGGCTTCAAGGAAGATTTTGGATCAATTCTTCTAGAGTTTAAGGTGAGAATTTATGTACTGTCATTTATTAAGTTTTCTTTTTACGTGTTAATTTATGTCATGATATGTATGAAATTATGTGATGTAATTTATTAAGAAAATTATGAGATATATGATATGTCACGATATGAGTGAGATGATTATGTGATATGATTTATTATGAATTTATGAAAAATAATTTATGAATGAGATATGATTCATATGCAATACGGGTTTGGACCTTAATGGTGCCTTACTATTATACGGGTATGGACTGTAATGATGCCTTACTATTATACGAGTATGGACTATAATGGTGTCTTACTATTATACGAGTATGGTATGTAGTGGTGCCTTACTATTACACGGGTATGGACTGCAATGGTGCCTTACTATTATACGGGTATGGACTGTAATGATGCCTTACTAATACCCGGGTATGGACCGAAAGATACCTTACAATAATGTTAAGATTCAATATATGTTACATGGAATATGTGTTATGTGTGCATATAAATTTTTATGTATGAGATTATTTAATTTATGACAGTGGCATGATTTCCACTGAGCTGTGGTTTGCTCACCCCCCATTTTACCTCCTTTCAGATTAGCGTGGCGGCGTACGAGCGGAGGGTGTAATAGCAAGAGGGAGTCGAATTAATTTATTGATCGAACTTGAAATTTGCATGTTTTTAAACTTCATTCATGGATTATATTGAAAAATGACGTATTCTGTCTCATGTTTTGATGTTGAAATTCTTGAATATTAGTTGTTGGTTGAGTTGGTAATTAATTCTTGTACCTTGAGGTATAGTATATTTATGAAATTCCTTAATAGAAATCAAGTTCAGCCATTTTAAAGTTTCGTTTTTAATCGTAATTTATTCTTTTTAATCGGCTAGTGTGTGTTTGTACCTTAGTGTACCTCTTATATATTACTTATTAACCAAAGTGCTTGGTCTTTAAAGGCTTTTATTAAAGAATTTTATGCTTAAAACCTATTTATTAAAATTGGGGTGTGACACAAGTCGAAACTGGGAAGCATTACCTGGCCAGGTGACAAATCGGTTCCACCTAAAGGGTGGGTGGTTCCAACAAGTGGGAACAAGTTAAGAATTGGAGTACCTTTTCTGGGCTTATGGATGTTAACGAACTTATAACGAAACACAAAAACGTGGGTTATCAAGAGGGATCCTTTTTTTCTGGGCTTCTAAAGGGTATGAAGTTTGATGGTACATGACTTAAGGCCTATTCATCAGCTCAAGAATTGGATCAACTTTTCTCCAATGGTGCTATAGTTGCTTCTTTTGATGATATCCCATATTTGAAGATCTTCTTATCAAACTACTGTTCAAAGTACGTCATGCTTGGTCCCACATACAAGAATGATGGGTTTGGATTTGTAAGTCAGGCCTCCTTTCCTCATTATTTTTATATGCGCGTATATAGGTAAAAAACAAAAAAATGTCTCATATAAATTATCTTTATTGTCCAAAAATTTAATTCCTCCGAAATGCTCATAGCTTTTAAATTCACAACATAATTGCTATTTTTTTTAAAAAATAAATGAAGGATATGAACATTGCAAAAGTTTTCGAATCATGGGAACAAATTTGAGGCATTTTAAAAGTTATGAGACTAAATTGATTTAAAATTTTATTTTGGGATGAAATTTAAGCAAAACTAAAAGGTCTGAGATGAAAATGGAAATTTGAACTATATTTTAACCATGTAAAAAAAGTTGCGCAACTATTTAATGTTTGACAAAGACTTGTGTGAGACCGTCTCATGTAATGAATTATATTATACAGGTCTTTCCGGTCTCCATTGGTACCTGATGTGTCAAGAGCAATACTGAGGGTTACTGAGAATAAGGAAGTGATGGATGTTATCGAGAAGAAATGGTTTGGAAATCAAAATGAGTGTTCAAACACCAACTCTCGATCTCCGTTTTCATTCGACAGTCTTGCTGTGGAAAGCTTCTGGGGGCTGTTTCTCATACTAGGTATTGCTGCAGTTTCAGCCTTGTTAATCTATGTCATTAGCTTCCTACATCAAAATTGGGATGTTTTCGAACACGAGTCATCCATACCAACCAAAATTGTCGAGCTATTTCGAAGGTTCTATAACCAAGAACCTTCTCAAGTATCATAGTTTCGAGAACACAGTATTACCAAGGAGATCTAGTTGTGGAATTTCCACGTGTTAACATCCCATCATCTATCAAGATTGTCTGTAGGGCAGATTGTACATTTTGCAGTAGATCAGGACAAGAAATTGGAAAATAGAATGATAACAAATGTGCAAGGTGATGATCAGATAAAACAAGAAATTGAACTTGTACTAGCGTATTTCGTCGATAATTTATTTTAGCTAGCTATGAATATAAATTTCGTCGCTAAATTTAAATTTGAAGAATGCTCAATCGATTCATCCCATGAAGACACCATCTCCCAATTCGCGCACGTGGTGTTGGAAGCTTCATCCTTAAACTTGGATAAATTACGAGAATTCCATCACCACAGCTAATACCGGAAAATTGGAGATTTAGGAGGTAACACAAGAGAACGCTTGGATATAATTCCTCACTCAATGGAATCCATCATAAGTTCGGAATAAACTCGTCGTCTTTAGGAATCCACCAAAAGACTAAGAGAAAATTAGAAGAAATCCATCTTCTAGACAAGAGTAAACATTCCAAAATGATTTATATTCTCACAAATTTTTCAATGCAAATACAATGGAATGAGGCTCTATTTATAGGAGCCATTACAAGACTCTAGAATACTCATGCATTAAACACTTGACTCTACAGACTACACTTAATAGATTCATTTGACCATTTTAAATACTTCTTTGACTCCTAAAACACATGCATAACATTAATATAATAGTTAATATAGTAAATTTGTTGACTTGACCAAGAAATGATAGTTGGAAAGGCACCAAAACACTTGAAATGCTTGACTACAACCTTGAATTCTTGAAGAGATATCAATATAGGTGAGATCTCCGTCACAACTTCATTTTCTTCCATCACCTTTTCATTGGAATTGCACTGCGTATAGAACATATTATGCCGCAGCCACTCTTCTTCTTCTTTTTGGATAACACTCAAGCACTTTTTAGCAAAAAGACTTTCACCCAGATCAATATATGTGATCTCTTCTTCATCTTCAACTTCGTCATAAATCGACTTCTCCTCTTCTTCATACTCATATCATAGATGGGTATTGTTTCATCATCTTCTTCTTCATACTCATCATAGATGGGTAATGTTTCTTCATCTTCCTCTTCATACTCATCATAGATGGGCATTGTTTCATCATGTTCATCTTCATACTCACACGAACCATGACTACAATGAAAAGGATAAAAATCTTCATCATCGGATTGTTCAACCTCAGAACCATGATGCGACTCATCACGTTCTAAGGCTTCGCGGCGTTCAAGACGCTGCTGAAGTTGGTGCACTTGTCTCCTCAAATCATCCAACTCAATATCCCAAATGTCACGTTCACGACTTGGTTCCTCAGTAGCATTATATCTACAACGAGGGGGATACAAATCATTTCAGTCCCATAACTTTTCTCATGGTCTATTTTAGTCCCAATAAAGATAAGTTTGTCAATTTAGCCTCACCGATTAAGAAATAGGACCAAACACGTCCTAATTTTGCCAGAAAACGCAGACATCACCGAAAAACAACCACGTCACAACCGAAATCATCAATTTCCAGCCGGGATGATGATGTGGCGCCCTGATGGCATGTGAGTCAGCGGGATAAAAACCTATTTAGTCTCATAACTTTTCTCATGGTCTATTTTAGTCCCAATAAAGATAAGTTTATCAATTTAGTCCCACCGGTGAAGAAATAGGGCCAAAAACACGTTATATTTTCGTCCGAAAATGCTGACATCATCGAAAAAAGTATGTGATTGTCACGTGACAACCGAAATCATCAATTCTGAACGGGACGATGATATGGCACCCTGATGGCAGATGAGTTAACAAATTAAATGTTATTTTAATGCCAACAAGACATTTTTATTTTCTAAAATTTTAAATAATTAGAAAATAAAAATTAAACCAAATAACCTATTAATAATATGCCACATACTTAAGCTGGCTTGCCTTAGCATTACTAATTCATCATTCTTGAATTCAAAACTGTTTTTCTGCTTGATTTATTTTCTTTCATATTAGTTTAATTATTAATTTCAGTTTTTAATTAAAATATTCTAAAAAACCCCGAATTTGTCTTGCACTAAAATTGTCATATATAGAACTATCTCATGGGTTCGACATTCGACTTGGTCTCACGCGCTACAATTGATCCCTTACACTTAAGGGTGAAAAAAATAGTGAACAATTGACATATTGAGGTTGAATTAATCTCCTGGTTTATTAATTAGGTTTTTTAGTACGTTTTTTGTTTTAATTTTGTTTTCTAATTATTTAAAATTTTATAAAATAAAAATGCCTTGTTGGCATTAAATAACATTTAATTTGTTGACTCACCTGCCATCAGGGCGGCATATCATCGTCTGGCCAAAATTCGGCGATTCAGGTGATGTCAGCTTTTTCCGATGAAAATAGGACGTGTTTGGCCCTATTTCTTCACCGGTGGGACTAAATTGACAAACTTATCTTTATTGGGACTAAAATAGACCATGAGAAAAATTATGAGATTGAATAGGTTTTTATCCTGCTAACTCACCTGCCATTAGGACGCCACTTCATCGTCCCGGTCGGAAATCGATGATATCGATCGTGACGTGGCCGTTTTCCGGTGATGTCAGCAGTTTTCGGCGAAAATAAGACTTTTTTTACCCTATTTTTTAATCGTTAGTAGGGATGAGCAGAAAATGGAAAAAACCGATTAAACCGACCGAACCGATCAATTCGATTTGGTTTTTTTAAAAATCGATTCTATTTCGATTTTGAGAATATACAAAATCTGTGTTTCGGTTCGGTTTTAGTTTTAGGGTTTGAAAAATCGTAAAAATCGTAACGAACCGATTTTGAGTGTACACATATAAAGCTCTAAATCCCTAATCCTAATTCAATTTCCTTCCTTTCACATTTCAATACACGTCTGAGGTCTCCCTCTTGAGACTACTGCGGCGCTGCCTAAGTCACCACCACACCGAGCGAGATCGTCCATCTCCGGCCTTCCCCAGCCTCACCGCCAACCACACAACTGTTGTCCCACCCACCGCGGCACAACCCCACCCATCTATTTTCAGCCTCACCTTCCACCGTCGACCACCTGCGCAGAGAGCCAATGCTTCCTTCATCTTCTCCCTCATCTTTCTCGCTTTACTCCCTCCCCACTATTCTTTCTCTACAAATGCTCCTTCGTTTGTTCTTATTACGCCTATTTGTTTTAATTTCTATTTCTGGGTTTTAGGTTTTGATTCTTTTGAATGTTAATTGGTTCCAGAAGAAAACCAATGGCGATGATGCGGTTGGTAATTCATTTTGATTTCCATACATGTATTATTATTATTATTTTTTGGTACAAACCCAATGTGAATTTCTTAACTGGATGCATTTTTCCCTCATCAAATATAACATAACTTGAAGAATTTGTTTCTTCCAATTATATTTTAAAAAAAATAAATATATCTTATTTGAAGTTGATAGCCAGACAATAAGAATTGAATTGTTCATCATGTTGTTGATTTCCTTCATTATGTGGAATTTCCAAGTATTCTAATGTTTTTCCAGCAATATTTATTTGGTTAACTCTGAATAATTTTGACCCTTTAGGCCTGCCATGCTTTATTTGCTACATTTTTTTATATTTTTACAGTTAATTCGGTGAATTCGGTTATAAAATCGTACCAAATCAAAAATTTCAGTTCGGTTTCGTTTGGGTTCTCCAATATTCGGTTTCGGTTTGGTTTCCTCATTTTTATAAATTTTGGTGTTCGGTTTTTAAAATTCGGTTCGGTTCGATTCAGTTTTGCACTGATGCACACCCCTAATCGTTGGGACTAAATTGACAAACTTATCTTTATTGAGACTAAAATAGACCATGAGAAAAGTTATGAGATTAAAATGGTTTTTATCCCACGATGAGGAGGCATCTCTAACCTCGGCTCTGATACCACTTTGTAAATCAATCTTCGAAAAGATTGACGCACCATGAAGTTGGTCCAAAAGATCATCAAGGCTAGGGATTGGAAATCGATACTTGATTGTGATCTTATTAACTACTCGACTATCAGTGCACATTCACCAAGAGCCATCATTCTTCAGAACAAGTAGAGTCGGGACTGCACATGGGCTCTTACTTTCTCTTAGCAAGCTTTTACCTAAGAGTTTGTCCACTTGTGTTTGCAACTCATTGTGCTGCTGCGGATTCATTCGATAAGCTTCCTTGTTTGGAATAGATGCTCCGGGTACGAAATCAATACAATGCTGTATGTCCCTCATAGGTGGGAGTCCCGATGGAATTTCACTAGGAACAACATCCTGGAATTCTTCAAGTAAAGGTACCATTATAGGTGGAATCTCTATCTTCACTCCATCGAATTGTTCAACCTCAGAACCATGATGCGACTCATCACGTTCTAAGGCTTCGTGGGGTTCAAGACGCTGCTGAAGTTGTTACACTTGTCTCCTCAAAATCATCCAACTCGATATCCCAAATATCATGACGTTCACGCCTTGGTTCCTCAATAGCATTATATCTATGACGAGGATGCATCTCTAACCTCGGTCCTGATACCACTTTGATACCGAAAAATTGGAGATTTAGGAGGTAACACAAGAGAATATTTGGATACAATTCCTCACTCAATGGAATCCACCACAAGTTCGGAATAAACTCGTTGTCTTTAGGAATCCACCAATAGACCAAGAGAAAATTAGAAGAAATCCATCTTCTAGATAAGAATAAACACTCCAAAATGATTTATATTCTCACAAATTTCTCAATGCAAATACAATGGAATGAGGTCTATTTATAGGAGCCATTACAAGACTCTAGAATACTCATGCATTAAACACTTGACTCTACAGACTACACTTAATAGATTCATTTGACCATTCTAAATACTTCTTTGACTCCTAAAACACATGCATAACATTAATATAATAGTTAATATAGTAAATATGTTGACTTGACCAAGAAATGATAGTTGGAAAGGCACCAAAATACTTCAAATGCATGAATTATCAGATTCTCGGCGGCGTCTGACACCTTCCAGAAAAACGAGCATAACTCCTTGTAGAAAATTTCAAATGACTCTCCGTTTATTGCGTTTGAAACTAGACGAATAGGGCTTTCTATCCATATATTTTCTACTATCTAATTCACTCCCGATCAGCCCCAATAAGTTTTCAAACATCCCCCATATGTGCTGGAATATTTTCCGCATCATTAGCTTCCAATGCGTGCAAACTCGTCTCTGAGTTTTCTTTATTTTTATCAGCACAATCACCATTAACGTAACTGACCTTCGATATTTATCAGCATTACTTTGTATCTTATATTTTGCTTGATAAGATCATAACTCTTATGTGCATTCTTGGACCATTGAAACTTGATTGTGACTTTATTAACTACTTGACTATCAAAGAACATTATCCAAGAGTCATCTTTCGTTGGGACAAAAAGAGACGGGACTGCACAAAAATTCATACTTTCCCTTAGCAAGCCTTTATCCACGAGCTCGTTCTCTTGCCTTTGCAACTCATCATTATGCTTTGGCTTCATTCGATAAACTGCCTTGTTTGGGATAGAAGCATCGAATGCAACATCAATGTAATGTTGAATGTTCCTCATAGGTGGAAGTCCAAGGGAATTTCACTGGGAACTACATCCTTGAATTCTTGAAGAGATATCATTATAGGTGAGATCTCCGTCACCACTTCATTTTCTTCCATCACATTTTCATTGGAATTGCACTGCGTATAGAACATATTATGCTGCAGCCACTATTCTTCTTCATTTTGGATAGCACTCAAGCACTTTTTAGCAAAAAGACTTTCACCTAAATCAATATATGTGATCTCTTCTTCATCTTCAACTTCGTCATAAATTGACTTCTCCTCTTCTTAATTCATACTCATCATAGATGGGTATTGTTTCATCATCTTCTTCTCCATACTCATCATAGATGGGTAATGTTTCATCATCTTTCTCTTCATACTCATCATAGATGGGTATTGTTTCATCATGTTCATCCTCATACTCACACGAACCATGACTACAATGAAAAGAATAAAAATCCTCATCATCAGATTGTTCAACCTCAGAACCATGATGCGACTCATCACGTTCTAAGGCTTCACGGAGTTCAAGATGCTGCTGATTTTGTTGCACTTGTCTCCTCAAATCATCCAACTCGATATCCTAAATGTCATGTTCATGACTTGGTTCGTCAGTAGCATTATATCTACGACGAGGGGGATAAAAACTATTTTAGTCCCATAACTTTTCTCATAGTCTATTTTAGTCCCAATAAAGATAAGTTTATTAATTTAGTCTCACCGATTAAGAAATAGGACCAAACACGTCCTAATTTCGCCAAAAAATACAGATATCACCGAAAAATGGCCACGTCACAATAGAAATTGTCGATTTCTGGTCGGGACAACGACGTGGCGCCCTGATGGCAGGTGAGTCAGCGGGATAAAAACCTATTTAGTCTCATAACTTTTCTCATGGTCTATTTTAGTCTCAATAAAGATAAGTTTTTCAATTTAGTCCCACCGGTGAATAAATAGGGTCAAACACCTCCTATTTTCGTCGAAAAATACTGACATCATCGAAAAATGGCATGTCATTGTCACGTGACAATCGAAATAATAAATTTCTGAATGAGACGATGATATAGCACCCTGATGGCTTGCCTTAGCATTACTAATTCATCATTCTTGAATTCCAAATCGTTTTTCTGCGTGATTTATTTTCTTTCTTATTTGTTTAATTATTAATTTCAGTTTTTAATTAAATTATTCTAAAAAATCCCCGAATTTATCTTGCACTAAAATTATCATATATAGAACTATCTCATGGGTTAGACATTTGACTTGGTCACACGCGTTACAATTGATCCCTTATACCTGAGGGTGAAAAAAATAGTGAACAATAAAAATATTGAGGTTGAATTAATCTCCTGGTTTATTGATCAGTGTTTTTTCACCTAGATTTTAGTGTCTTTTATTATATATTTTTGTGTATTTTTATTCATATTTGTGTGACTTTTGGTGGAGTTTATGTGATTATGAGAGATGTGGTAGGGATTGATAGAAATGTGTAAATGAGCTTAAATATGTGCAAAACAGGTCAAAAATGGAGTAAAACAGAGTCGGGAGTTGAAACAAAGAAGGTGGACAGGACTCGACCATGCTCGAGTCGAGCTCTAAAGCTCGAGTCGAGCTGCGTGGTCAAGCTCGGGTCGTGTGTTGCACACGGGCCTGTAATCGAGGCCGTGCGCGGGCGTCAGAACGAGCTACACGCCCATGAGCGAGGCCGTGCGCGAAACACGGGTCGAGCTCTGTCAACACACAGTAGCACGCCGAGAAACACGCAGGAACTCGAGTCGAGCTCTACAGCTCGAGTTGAGTCATGCACGAATTCAGTGATTAAGTCAGAAAATTTCAGAGACTTCTAGAAGCTTCCATGGGGGTATAAATACATATTTTGACCACAAAATCCGGGAGAAATTATTTTGGATCAGTTTCCACAAACACTATACACCTAAATCACACACATTCATCTCCATCTCTTCCATCCTTCACTTCATCCATCTAATCCACTTGATCTTCTCAAATCCATCCATTAATCTATCCATCTACCAATCTAAGAAGAGGAATTCATCATTGATTGAAGATTTTTGCATGATCAAAGAGGAGGAAGTTCACCATCAAAGGGGAGCCAACTTACCTTTATTTTGTTATTTTCTTCATTATTTAGCTCAAATGGAGCATGCCATGGATTATGTTGAAATTGTAATGATTTGTTGTGACTAGTCCTCATGTGAGGCTAGCAATGTGATTGATTAGGAATTATGTAGAGTTTGCACACCACATGTTTGATGAAATGATTGTTATGAATATTTTCTATCATAAATGCTTATTCTCATTTTATGTATGATTTGTGTGATTAAATTCTCTATTCATAGTGTTAGGATGGCCATTCCAATATTATGCTTAGTAGTTTAATTGAATCATTGATTACATGAGATGACTTGGTTAGTATGAGGAGAGGTAAGCCATACCCTTCAAGTGCTTAGAACTTCATGATAGGACATTATTGAAGAACTAGTGAGGGGAACCCAACTTATGATCATAGTACGTTCATGGGAATTGAGAGTAAGAACAATCCTAGGAGATTTAAACTTGTAAAAGAGTTGAGAACCTAGTCACCTTGGCCATAGGGATTAGGGGTACAAACGTGATTGCTCTTAATATCATAGCATGAAACCCATTAATGCATGTGTGTGTGTGAGTCTATATATACCTTACCATGAATGTTGCTTGCCTTACATACTTCTTAGATTGTTCACCTTCATTCATTTTCCATCACATTTGTACATGTTCTATCTTATATTGCTTTCGTAGTTGTTAGTTGTAGTTAATCAAACCCCTCCTTATTTGATTCGTCCTACTAGAGTAAAGCACTTCTCAAACACGGCTATCCACTTTCGCCCTTGGGTTATATATTATATAAATTTTGTATTTGGTCGCTTACGTGCTACACACGATAGAGTACACTTGCTCTAAATCAATTTAAACCAAAATTGAAACCAAGTTCATTTATTAATTAGGTTTTTAGTACTTTTTTGTTTTAATTTTATTTTCTAATTATTTAAAATTTTAGAAAATAAAAATATCATGTTGGCGTTAAATAACATTTAATTTGTTGACTCACCTGTCATCAGGGCGTCACGTCATCGTCTGGTCGGAAATCAACGATTCCGGTGATGTCAGCTTTTTTCGGTAAAAATAGGATGTGTTTGGCCCTATTTCTTCATCGACGGGACTAAATTGACAAACTTATCTTTATTGAGACTAAAATAGATGTTTAGTGTGAAAATCTGCATGTTTTAGGGTCCGATTTAGCACAGTTTTGTGGAATTTATGTTCGTATTTTAGCACTAAATGGTTAGTTTTCATATATTTAAGATATTGGTTCATTTGAGGTGTTATTTCGTGTTTTTAGGTGGAAAACAGATTAAAAGTGCAAAGTTGGAATGAAGAGTGAAATCGTGAAAGAATGCTGAAAAACGCATGTCCACTTTGCATAATTTTTTTGTATTTTTGTAGAAGCCTAAATTGATCATATGATATATGATTGAAAAGATACAAAAAAGAAGGTGATATTTGCTCAAGAAACACCTCAATAAGAGCTTAGATGAGAGAGTTATGATCAAAACGGTAAAGTCACGCAAGCTGTGCCGGAAGAGCACGACTCGTGCTTTTCTGAAATATGCAAATTTTTGTGAGTTCTTTATATTTTTGAAAATCCAAGGAAGAGAGGATCGCGTGAGGGTAAAAATCAACTCAATCGGAGATCGGATGAAGAAGTTATGAGCAAAACCGTGAGGACGCGCAGGATGCCGACGGGTGGCACGACCCGTGCGACGTGCTGCACGACCATGCCATGGCCGGCACAACTCGTGCCATGGCTGGCACGACCCGTGCCACTGCCCAGCAAGCCCAAATTGCTTTTTTTCGACCCATTTATGGTTTTTGACGTGAAAAAGCCCTATTTTGAGGTGGAGTACAAATTTTAGCAGCTCTCAACTATAAAAGGAGCCCTTGGAGGTGTTCCAAACCGTAACTCTCTACCAAATCCTTTGGGCTACACAATCTTAAACCATCACCTTCCGCCATCCATCTCTACCCTTCACCCATCTTTCACCTATCACACTCAATCACGGTGTTTACTACTTGAGAAGGAGAACGGAGGAAGATCATCAAGACGGAAAGGGAAGACGGAGAATTATTCCAGACAAGGGTTTTTATTCCTTCTTTAATTTCTTATTGTTGATTTATAGACTCATGGGTAAGTTTCATTCCATAGACATGGTTGTTGCTTGTAACACCATGGGCTAGTACTTTTCTAGATAGTTTTAGGTTTTGAAGGTTGAATTGGATTGAATTGATGACCTAGACTAGGTTATGGCTTTCTGCAGTATTCTTATTCCCTTATTAATGCATTGAATTTGAGACTTACATTTTTGTCTTATATGGTCTGCCCTCATTCATGATATGTCATTGTCTTATGCATATTTATGCTTGTTGCTTGTGCCATAAGAGGATTATATTTGTCTATCTATTATGGGTAAAGAGAATCTAACCGTATAACCTTTATTCATTAGAATAATTAATATTGGACACTTAATATATCTATTAATTACCATTCTAGAGTATTTGGTTTCTTAGATTGTTAGGTGGGAATCGAGATTTAATTCTTAAGTACCTATAAAGGGAAGTCTAGTGCTCTAACCTTTAATGAAATTTTGCATGAAGTACCTAGAAATGAAGTAGGAATTATTCTTCTGCATCTGAGGGTTTGAACCAGATTTATGTGTTAAGTTGACTTCACCAAAGAGATTTAACATAATTAAGTGATTGCTTTATAAAATCTGCGGGAATTCCAACCGACTGTCTAGTGATTTATTTTGACTAATTTAAACTGGATTTCCTAGAGCTATCTTGTCTTCTCTCTTGAAATATTTATGATTATTTGTGACTTTTATTTTATTTATTTTATTTAGTATTTATTTTCTGTATAATTAGTTATTAATCTCTAAATTTTTGAAAAATCACTTGTCTTAATTATTAGTGGTTTGAATTATTTACTGCATATCTTATTTAACGCTAATCCCTTGGGTTCGATATTTTTACTTGGTCATACGCTGAACTGCAATTGATTCCCTACACTTGGGGACACACAAAAAATTGAACAAGCAATAGACCATGAGGAAAGTTATGAGATTGAATAGGTTTTTCTCCTGCTGACTCACCTACCATCAGGGCACCACGTCATCGTCCCAGTCGGAAATCGATGATTTCGATAGTGACGTGGCCGTTTTCTGGTGATGTCAGTATTTTTCGGCAAAAATAGGACGTTTTTTGCCCTATTTTTTAATCGTTGGGACTAAATTGACAAACTTATCTTTATTGGGACTAAAATAGACCATGAGAAAATTTATGAGATTAAAATGGTTTTTATCCCATGACAAGGAGGCATTTCTAACCTCTGCTCTGATACCACTTTGTAAATCAATCTTCGAAAAGATTGATGCACCATGTAGTTGGACCAAAAGATCATCAAGGTGAGGGATTGGAAATCGATACTTAATTGTGATCTTATTAACTGCTCGACTATCAGTGCACATTCGCTAAGAGCCATCATTCTTCGGAGCAAGTAAAGTCGGGACTCCACATGGGCTCTTACTTTCTCTTAGCGAGCTTTTACCCAAGAGTTCGTCCACTTGTCTTTGCAACTCATCATGCTGTTGCGGGTTCATTCGATAAGCTGCCTTGTTTGGAATAGAAGCTCTGGGTACGAAATCAATACAATGCTGTATGTCCCTCATAGGTGAGAGTCCCGATGGAATTTAACTAGGAACAACATCCTGGAATTCTTCAAGTAAAGGTACCATTACAGATGGAATCTCCGTCTTCACTCTATCGGATTGTTCAACCTCAGAACCATGATGCGACTCATCACGTTCTAAGGCTTCGCAGCATTCAAGATGCTGCTGAAATTTTTACACTTGTCTCCTCAAATCATCCAACTCGATATCCCAAATGTCATGTTCACACCTTGGTTCCTTAATAGCATTATATCTACGACGAGGAGGCATCTCTAACCTCGGCTTTGATACCACTTTGTTACCAAAAAATTGGAGATTTAGGAGGTAACATAAGAGAACACTTGATACAATTCCTCACTCAATGGAATCCACCACAAGTTCGGAATAAACTCGTCGTCTTTAGGAATTCACCAAAAGACTAAGAGAAAATTAGAAGAAATCCATCTTCTAGACAAGAGTAAACACTCCAAAATGATTTATATTATCACAAATTTCTTAATGCAAATACAATGGAATGAGGCTCTATTTATAGGAGCCATTACAAGACTCTAGAATACTCATGCATTATACACTTGACTCTACACTTAATAGATTTATTTGACCATTTAAATATTTCTTTTACCTCTAAAACACATGCATAACATTAATATAATCGTTAATATAGTAAATATGTTGACTTGACCAAGAAATGGTAGTTGGAAAGGCACCAAAACACTTCAAATGCATGAATTGGTAGATTCTCGGCAGCATCTGCCACCTTCCAGAAAAACGAGCATAACTTCTTGTAGAAAATTCCAAATGACTCTCCATTTCTTGCGTTAGAAACTAGACTGTTGGGCTTAACCTAAGCCCGATTGTGTTTTGGCTCATGATATGTTTAATTGAGGCTCAAACCATTTTTCACCATAAATCTGAACGATGGCAGCCTCTATTCTTCATTCTCGTGAGTGACTCCTCAAATCCCTTCTTGGTTTTCTAATATGTTGGGTAGCAGATTTCTTGGGAGTATGTCTCCAACCGTAATTATTTACTCCTTGGTCTCCTCCTTTCCTAATTTAAATTGGAGCTTTCTTCTTTGGTAAAGATTGAGAGAGGAACAATATAGAGGGTGAGGATTTGGGAGGATAGAGTGTTACCCATTTGGACAGTGAATAGGATTCTTTGTGAATGTCCCCAAACACCGACCAACCACCGAATCTGGAACCATAGGATACCTGAGCCCATTCCTCCTCCAGCTTCATCCTCAAGACGGCGTGGCGGCCCTGATACCCAATAGGGGTATTAGAGCCACGGTTGTCGCTGCTCGTCCACCGTCCATCAGCCACCGACCACCACCTACTGCTTCAAGGAGTTTTTTCGTTCTTTTTTAACTCTGTGTTTTCCGTTTTCTGATTTGTTCAGTTCTGATTAATCTCTGTGATACCCTGAGGCGGTTGGTCCTCCTTTTGTGATGCTTTGAGGCTGCTGGTCCTCATTGATATATGCTTGTGATTTCTGTGCTTTAGAATTTTAAGATTTTGTGATTTGTGGCCTGATTGGTCAATTTCTGTGGTATCTCTAGTTCGTTTTGCTTGAAATCTCTCTAGGGTTCTTTATCTGTGTGATATTTGTTCCTGGATTGCTTCTGCTGTTCTTTATATTCTACTGGTTATTCTATTCTTTGTGAATTGGTTTATAATCAGGCCCTGAGTGACCCCCTGAGCAATCGATTAATCGATTTGTGAACTGGGATAGCCTCAGCTCACCTGTGTGTGTGACTGTTATTTCTTGGAAATTATTGTGAGTCGATTCACTTATCTTTTAGCACCTATGACTTCTCCTAATGCGTTTGGGCAAGGAGACTTTAATATCTGGAAACATAAGATGAAGTATGAGAGGATGTTCAAAGCTATGAATGATTCTTATGATTAAGTGATAATTTTTTGTGAATCATTTTGTCCCTTTTAATTCTTGTGTGTGTTTTAATTGGCTAGTTAATTCTGCATGTGATTAGGAAATTTATTTTTCTTATCTGTTTCACTTTGAATCTATGTGCTTCTTTGTGAATATGTGTTTTCTTATTGTATTTCTCTTTGAAACTTTGTGTTTTCTTTGTGTGAAAAACTGTTGAAATTTGTTTTCTATTTTGTGCTTGTTTATGTGTTAAACTTGTTATGTTTTAGGCTGCTCCTAGTGAGGTGGAGTATTTTCATATGTGTTACCTTTATGCTTTTGTTCCTAGTCTACATGCTTATTTGTTTCTCTTAGTGAGGTGGAGCATGTTTTGTGAGTTCGAAAGTTTATGTAAAGTTTGATTGTTAATTACTGTGTGCTTCTTTGTGGAGTGTCTATGTGAAGTTATGTGATAGCTAACTACTGTTTCTTTCTGATTAGATAATGTTTCTTGTGAATTTTGTATTTCATTCTTTGTGATAAATGTTATGTATTGTGTATTCATGATCTTTGTGATCTCTTGTTAGCTTTGTGCTTAGTTTATTGCTTTCTATGTGAATTGCTTGTGTGTCGTGAGAACTGTGAATTCTAATCTATGTGATTACACTATGTGAACTTTTGATAATGTGAAATATTGTGACTGTGTGTCAATTTCTCTTGACTTACTTTGTGTTTGTCAAAATTTTTTGGATCTTGCATTAATAATTTGTGTCTTGTTTTTTGCAGGTTTCTGAAGGCGGACGATGATGAAATCATGTGGATTCTATTGTGGTTGAGGTGTTTGGGATTGGGCCGCGGAGATTTGTTAGGCTTTTCTTAAGCTCGATTCTGTTTTGGCCCATGATATGTTTAATTGAGGCCCAAATCTTTTTCCACCATAAATCTGAACGATGGCAGCCTCTATTCTCCATTCTCATGAGTGACTCCTCAAATCCCTTCTTGGTTTTCTGATACGTTGGGTAGCAAATTTCTTGGGAGTATGTCTTCAGTCGTAATCATTTACTCCTTGGTCTCATCCTTCCCCAATTTAAATTAGGGCTTTCTTCTTTGGTGAAGATTGAGAGAGGAACATAATATAGAGGGTGAGGATTTGGGAGGATAGAGTGTTACCAATTTGGACAGTGAATAGGATTCTTTATGAATGCCCCCAAACACCGACCAACCACCGAATCCGGAACCACAAGATACCTGAGCCTGTTCCTTCTCCAGCTTCATCCTCACGACGGCGTGACGGCCCCGATATGTGATGAGTGATATTTTCACCTAGATTTAGTGTCTTTTTGTATGTGTTTTCATATTATTTTATCTGTATTTTATGTGTTATTTGGTTGTGTTATGTGTTTTCATGGAAATGTGTGAGAATGAGCTTAAATGTATGTAAAACAGGTAAAAAAGGAGCAAAAATTGATACGGGAGCTGAAACGAGCAAGAAACGGGCTGAGGAGACCTAACTCGAGTTGCAAGACTCAACTCGACTTGCAACTCTAGTTGAGTTGGGTTTCGCAAGTTGCCCAAAATTGTCCAGTCACTACAAAAAACTCTCGTATTAGCGACGGAAATTACCGTCGGTAATACTTGAAAAATCCGTCAGTAATGAGGTTACCGACGGATTAGCGACGAAAATTAATTCGTCGCTAAAACCATGGTCGGTAATTTATTACTGACAGAAATTATATTCTGTCGGTATTTACCGATGGATTTTGGACGTCGATAAATAGAATTTTCTATCGGTAGTCATGCAAATAAAATTCGTCGGTGCTGCAAATTAACGACGGATTTATCCATCGGCAAATTACCGACGAAAATTTCCGTCGCAAATTTAAAAAAGCAAAATCATATGAAAATTAGTTTACTGACGGTAATCCATCGGCGATTTCATCTGTAATTAGCGACGAAAATAATCCGTCATAAATTTTACGACGGAATTATCCGTCGGTAATCCGTCGGTAATATTAGTTTTTCAAATTACATATTTCAGTTACCGACGAAAATTTCCGTCGCAAATTTATGTATATATTTGAATTTTATATTTTAAAATTAATATTAATACCTGTTAATTAATATAAAATTCTAATTAATTAAATCTTTAAAACACAACCCAATGTAAGATTTAAATTCAACAATCTCCACAATGTGAAATAGATTATCCAAATTCAACACAAAATATGAAATTCTACTCAATCTTTGACACAAAACATCTAATACAATAAACATGATCACAAATTTCCCAAATCAGCATCAACCTCGTCATCAGCATTAGCATCAGCATCAATATCAACATCATTATGACCGACACCAGATGTTGATCCACCACCATAAGGAGAAACCATTGTACTTCCATCTCGCATCATTTTCATAAGTTGTTGCACTTGGGCTTGAAGCACTTGAATTTCTGCTTGCATCTCATTACGCACCTCCAAGATTTTTTCATCTAAATGTCTCTTGCACTCTGATTTTGAACAGACAACTTGAGTAACACTGGATTGGCTGCTTGAACTTCCTTCTCCCAAATTACCAATGCCGAAGATACGACCTTTTTTTGGTGCAACAGTTTGATGGAAGATATCTCCCATATTAATCTCAGGAGCATCAGACATTTGACTCAGTTCATCTTTCTTTTGTTGGATTGTATTCTATGAATTTACATGGTTAATAATGAATTATTAATCAAATATTATAGATTAATCATTTTACTCATAAATACTTTAAAAACACAAAATATTATACTTACAATCACATTTTCAGCTACGGCATAGGCGTACTTTCCATTTTCATCCGGAGGGTGGAAGTTTAAAAAGATTCATACTCATTGGCTTCCTTTTTATGCTTTTTGGCCTTATTAACAAAGAAAACAAATTAAACATATTTGTATACCAATACAATCTACAAAAAATTAAACATATATTTCATACTGGTATTTCTTGCCATCAATTTTAGCCCAATCATTAAAAAGATTAATTAACACAATAGATATTCATAAAAGATAAGTGAATAAGAGATGGAAACCCACAAACTTTTCAGCAAATTCACAAGCTCCTACTGAACCTCCTTTGTGGCAAGAAATACCAGTACCCGCTCCTGCCGGCTCGCTTCGACGATTTTTCTTATTCTGTTCAGCCTTTGCTATATGTTTTGGATCTTGCCAATGAGCAATAAAGCTAGCCCAAGTCTCATCAGTCATATATTCTGGTTTTTCATCCTTATCTTCCCATATTTTCTTCCAGTCGTGGACAATGTCACCTAACGACGAGCACATAAAAAGTTCCATTTGTCCGGAACTAGTGCATCGATGTCTTCACTTCACATGCATTTTTTCTACATAAATTAAATAAAAGATTAATATCATATCAAAATAGAACTCTAACCTTTTTAATGCATACCTTAAACTCCTCAAAATATATACGTTTTGTCTCCGCAGATATCTTTTTCCAACGAGTTGCTCCTTTTTCAACCCGACCTAAAACTATCTCTCTAAACATGTGGGATAGTTTATGACTAGGCTGTAAACTACAAATTAAGCAAATCATGGTTACACAACATAATTTATAATTACACCCACTATAAGAATTATAAGGAAAGAATTACCTTCCCTTAATGATCTCTACTTCTTGCTTTTTAGTCGTAGTTTGAGAATTCTGTACAGCAGATGATGTTGATTGTGTTGGTGCAGATGGTATAGTAGGTGGAGCTGAGGTTGATGATGCAGATGGTATGGGAGGTGGAGCTGAGGTTGATGGTGTAGATGGTATGAGAGATGGAGCTGAGGTTGATGGTACAGATGGTATGAGAGGTGGAGCTGAGGTTGATGGAGCAGCTGAAGTTGATAGTACAGCCGAAGATGCATTACGTCCACCTTGTCTACCTCGACCACGTCCACCAATACGTCCATCAGTACGTCCACCTGTCATCTGCAACCCAAAAAATTGTAATATATTCAATTTTCAAGCTATAAAGTATATTAAATATTGTAAAGTACAAATAAAAAGAACAAGAAGAAGAACTCACAAAAGCCTTTATACATATCATATATAGTTTGTGAAATACATCTCGAAAATCGATGTCAAGAGTTATTTTCTGAATCTGAATTATTCAAATTTTCAAAACTATTTTCGGACTGCAACTCTTCATCGATATCATCTTCCTCATCAATGATTTCCATGAATGCACCACTCTCATCGTTTACTCGAGTTGCAAGGTCTAACTCCACTTGCAACTCGAGTCGAGTTGGGAGCAGAGCAACGTTCAAAAATCATACAGTGAGCCAACTCGAGTTGTCAAGTCGCTACTCGACTTGCAACTCGAGTCAAGCTGACTTCTGAAGATGTTCCAAGTTTTAGAGCCTCACAACACGATCGAACAGGAGAGTGCACGAGTTGCCAACACGAGTCGAGCTACTTCAACTCGAGTTACACACAACGTAACTCGACTTAATCTGTAACTCGAGTTGGGTAAGGCCAACTCGAGTTGCATGTTTTTGGGCCAGAAATTCAGATTTTCACTTGCCAATGTGTGTAAGTGTGTGTAAAAAGCACAACTAATGTTAAATTCGTGGCCCAACTTGGAGACGATATAAATAGCCTCAAGTTCAACATTTGAGGAGAGATTGGAAGGGCTTCACTTGAACACACACATCACACACCAATTCCTCCATTTCACACCATCATCTTCATCCATTCACCATCCATTCCATCTACCTCCATCCAACCATCAAAATCTTTATCCAAGTAGCTAGAGAAGCAAAAGGGAGAGAAGAATTGCAAAGGGAAGAAGAAGATCACCATTGGAGACATCCAAGGGAGTTTTCATCTAAACTTTGTATTGAAACCTTATTGTTTATCATGTTTTGTAAGAATTTTAATATCTATGTTGAATTCCTTTTGAATATGGTAGGCTAATCTCCTTTGTGAGATTAACAATATGAATTGTGTTGGATAATTTTGGGTATTTGCAATTGAATGATTATGCTGATTGGGTTAATTGATTTTCTATCATTGATGCTTTAGATCTTGATGTTTATGATGATTGGTGTGGTTTGTTGTTTTAAACATGTGATTAGATTGAGAAGTCAATTGCATATTTAGGATAATTAATTGAATCATATTATCATACACTTCATGTGCATTATAAATTGTAAAGAGATTGAGAAATCCTTTGGAATTTAGAACCCTTTGATAGGACATCCGATTAGTTTGATCGAGAGGTTGATTAATCATGTGAAGGGACTCTCATTTCAAGCTTAGTACCTAGTTAGAATTGTTTGAGTGAAAACCAATCTTTTGAGCTATGTTGGGATTCTTAAACAGATCGATATCCTATTCATCTGGAGAGGGAGTTTAGGTGGACCTCATGTTGGCCCTTAGTCTTATACTCATGATTCATATGAATTCATTGCAAGATACTTAGGTTTTCCATGCTTTAAGTATTACTAGTCTCATTCTCTATCTACTTGACTCATTCATCCATTTTCCATTCATCTATCCATTTATTTAATTTTCATTTCTTGATTAATCCTTCCCTTTTACGATCATCTCTATAATACTATAACGAACACGAGATCGCTTAAATCCTAGTACCTTCCTCCCTGTGGTTCGATAAATTCTTTAATTGGTCATCCCGACTACAAAATGGCCAATCACCCAACATAGACTGATAGGGCTTTCTATCCATATGTTTTTCACTATCTAATTCACTCCCGATCAGCCCCAGTAATTTTTAAACATACCCAATATGTGTTGGAATATTTTCCGCATCAACAGCTGCTTCACTCTTTCTCATACGACGTCGTTGAGCCTCTATTTTTCTGTTTTTGGTTTCGACACAAGGCTTCTGTTTGATCGCATAAATGAAGACTTGGTGAAGATACAGAGATCCCATTCCTTATCACCAACCCTAAATCAAATAACAATCCGCAGCTGCACGCCATTGGGGGAGGTGGTGGTGGACGAGATAGAGAGAGAAGCTGATATGTATATACTTCATCGGACACAGCCAACAACGTTGGATGAGACTGTCGCTAGAGATATGACGGACTGTAGAGTGTGGGTTGATGTTCTTATAGAAACTGAAAATATCATGGTTCAGATTTCTGAAGGGATCTTACAAGAAGCCATTGTTGATGTAATGCTTCAACTATAAACATCTATAAGGTTCAATTACTTAGAATGTTGAATACAGGCCCTTCATTTTTGGGCTCTAATTGTTAAAAAGCCCATATCTATTGGGCTAAACTACATATAAAATATAAATAAAAACCCAGTTCTACTTCATTTTTTTAAGGAAAGACTTATATTAATATCGCTGGAATTTAGCCGACACTGATTGAAAAATAAATTTGGGCATTACATCCCAAATAACATCATTAACAATATTAAATTTAGCAAAACTAACAAAATTGTGGGCAATAAAATTGTGTGAACGAGGTTGCCAAAAAACTCTTTAAATCTATGAGATTGTGTCAAAAGAAAAACATCTTGTAGAATAGGGGCACAAGCAGCAGGGCAATCAACAGATTTGTTTGTAGCAAAAATGACTACATCAATATCACCAATGATTGAGAATTTAAAAAGATTTAGGGAGGTTGCAAGAGAGGCTGCTTCTCTTAGAGCTAGGAACTCTGTCATTTGTGGATAATTGATGCCAGAAAATGCCTTGGCATAACCACGAAGAAACAAACCATCTGCACTTTGAACAAAAATACCCATAGTATTTTTTAGTTGCAAAAGGAGATAGCTCAATCAAAATAAATTTTGCATCCCATTGGAGGGGGCATGGAAACATGAGAGGAAAGCTAGGAGGAGGGCCTCTTTGGCCAACGGTTAGCATTCTAAAATTCATAAAGAGATGTAGAGGAATGCATGACAAGGGACTGAGGATTAAGGGTTTACCTTCAAAGATATTTTTGTTCCGATGCCACCAAATAGAGTGTGCAATGACCGCAAAGAAATCCAGTTTTTCCTTGTCTCCAATCATAATAATGTCATGGAACCAAATGTTGAAAAGAGGCTGCATGAATTTACTAACAAGTGTGAGAAGACCAGTGCTTGTTCACCTTTTTGCATGTTTCCCTAAGTGTAGGGAATCAATTGTAGTTCAGCGTGTGACCAAGTAAAAATATCGAACCCAAGGGATTAGCGTTAAATAAGATACACACTAACTAATTCGCATCACTAATAATTAAGACAAAGTAACCATTACGAATTTTGGAAATAATTAAACTAATTATGCAGAAAAATAAATATTAAATAAAATAAATAAAAATAAAAACCACAAACAATCACAAGTGTTTCAAGAGAGAAGACAAGATAGCTCTAGGAAATCAAGTTTAAATTAGTCAAACTAAATCATTAGACAATCAGTTAGAATTTCTGTAGATCTTATAAAAGCAATCGCTTAATTATGTTAAATCCCTTTCGTGAAGTAAACTTAACACTTAAATCTGGTTTAAACCCTCAAATACAGAAGAATAATTCATACTCCCTTTCTAGGTACTTCATGCAAAATTCCATTAAAGGCTAAAGCACTAGACTTCCCTTTATAGGTACTTAAGAATTAATCCTCAATTCTCACCTAACCATCTAAGAAACCAAATCCTCTAGAATGGTAATTAATAGGTATATTAAGTGTCCAATATTAATTATTCTAATGAATAAAAGTTATATGATTAAGTCCCCTTTACCCATAACAAATAGATAAACATAATCCCTTTATGGCACAAGCAACAAGCATAAATATGCAAAAGACAATGACATATCATGAATGAGGGCATACATATAAGATAAAAATACAAGTCTCAATCAAAGCATTAATAAGAGAATAAGAATACTGCAGAAATCCATAACCTAATGTAGGTCATCAATTCAATCCAATTCAACCTTCAAAACCTAAAACTATCCAGAAAAATATAAGTCCATGTTGTTACAAGCAACAACCATGTCTATGAAATAAAACTTATCCATGAGTCTATAAATCAATAATAAGAAATTAAAGAAGGAAGAAAAACCATTGTCTGGAATAATTCTCCGTCTTATCTTTCCATCTTGATGATCCTCTCCCGTTCTCCTTCTCAAGTAGTAAACACCGTGATCGAGTGTGATAGGTGAAAAGTGAGTGAAGGGTAGAGATGGATGGCGGAAGGTGACGGGTGAATATTTGTAAGATTGTGTAGCGCCCAAAGGGCGTGGTGGAGAGTTGTGGAGAGTTATGTTTCTGGGACTCCCAAGGGCTTCTTTTATAGTTGAAGGCTGATAAAATTCGTATTCTACCTCAAAATAGGGTTTTTTCACGTCAAAAACACGTACGGGCCAAAAACTGGGCCACCTGGTCGTGCCACTCATCAGCAAATTGTGTGACCTCACGGTTTTGCTCATAACTTTCTTTATCCGGACTCCGATTGTGGTGATTTTTATGCTCTCGCGATTCTCTCTTCCTTAGATTTCTATAAATAAAAAAAACTCACAAAAACTCCAACATTTGAAGGGCAAAAACTCACAGCTTGCGCAACTTCATCGTTTTTTATCATAACTCCCTCATCTAACCTCCAATTGAGGTGTTTCTTGATCCAAAATGACCTTCTCTTCTGTAGCTTTTCAAGATGTTTCTTGATCCAAAATGACCTTCTCTTCTGTAGCTTTTCAACCTTATATCACATGATCAGTTTGGACTTCTATAAAAATACAGAAAAATTATGTAAAGTGGACATGCGTTTTTCAGCATTCTTTCACGATTTCACTCTTCATTCCAACTTTGTACTTTTAATCCGTTTTACACCTAAAAATACGACATAACACCCAAATGCATAAATATCTTAAATATATGAAAACTAATAATTTATTGCTAAAATATGAACATAAATTCCACAAAATGGTGCTAAATCGGACTCTAAAACATGCAGATTTTTACACTAAACAAACCCCCCAAACTTAAGATATTCTTCATCCCCGAACAACGAAATCGAACAAAGGAGAAAGATAGTGTGTAAATCAAATGGAATTTAGGAATATCACAACTAGGCCATTCAAAATACAATTGTCATCAACTCCGGTCATACACTCTCATTACATGCAATAATTCATTCAGAGCATACAAGTTAAGACAATTACTACAATTAAAATGCTCCATTGACTTATTCTTACGGGAAGTATATCACTCGCACTCAGTTGTAAAAGATGTACACTTATGGGGTATGGTTTTTACGCTCAAATTCAATTCAAGTGCATGCGTAACCATATGCTTGCCAAATATCTTAAACTCCCCACCACTAAAAGTATGATTCGACAATGAGATCAAAAAGGACTTTTATTTGGATGTAATATTGGCTCTTTAGTTAAGGTAGGAAATATATGGATAAATGACTCAAAACTCGGATCAATCAAGTTGTGATCCATCATGATCTTCATTCTTCTTACTCGCTTCAATTAAGCACATCATCTTGCCCAACTCTTTATTTTTCTCTTTCACGCACAACATATACATTTTTCCTTCTTTTTTTCCTTTTCTTGAGGTACCAGTTTTGGGCACTACCTCACGCATCCTCCATAGGGTACTAGATTTAAGCACTACCCTAGGGTGTTTGATTCCATGAACTACTAGATTTAAGCACTACTCCATGATTATCTTTTAGATGTATTTTCAAGCTCAATCACTATTTCAACACCAATTTCATTCTTTCACAAGATGTTATCAAGCTCCATCAACACACTTTGAAAAGCCACTAATTCTCCTTCATAAAGGACAATCAAGGTTAAAAAAAATCATTAAGATACTCAAAGTGGTTATTTCTCATAGGTTGCCAAAAAATAAGACTTTTAGGCTCAACGGGGCTAACTACAGATAAACAATCATATGGTAGGGAATTATTTGGCTAAGTGACTCATAATAATCAAGGGTTGCCTTAAATCATCTCTCATCATATAACACAACATGTAGTCTTGAGTAAGACAAGAGGCAAGTTCTAGAATACATACATAAGAATGATACTCACCAGAAAGAAATATCATGTGATTATGTACATGAATAAGGCTCAAAATCTCACATGAGTTTTAACAAGTAATAGAGCACTCTTTATGGTAAGCAATATCTCATAAGTTCACATTGAACTTCATATTACAATATAACTTAAGTACAATCCATTCATCAATTTCAAGAGCATATGAATTTCTGGTAAAAATCTAACAAATAAGATCATACTAACCACATGACCAAAAACTCAAAAACAAGTACATCAACTACCCAAAAATCAACACAATCTATCACATAAAAATTAATAATAAAGAAACGAAGGCACCTGATTTCAATCTCCTCCACATCTTGCAAGTTCCTTGAGTTGTTCGACTCGGTCAGGCATAGGCCTCAGATAGAACTTACTTCTCTTTCATCACTACTCAAACACTTTTCATCAGTAATATCATAAGAGAACTCAAAAATTCAACCAAAAATAAAATAACCAAATCTAATAAACACAAAAGACACACAAGATACTTGGAAAGTCGCAAAAAAATTTAAAAGATCGAAATAAATTTCGAAAATTAAAAAAAAATCAATCTCCAAGCATCACACACAAAGTGAACATACCTAGGTACGGATGGAATAAGGGAAGAACATCACACCTCCTCAAACTTAGATGAAAACGTGAGTTGAATCTAAGTTTCAAATAATGAAGGATGTAATTACCTTAAGTATAAGCACGCACCTGGAGTATAAATCACATAACACAAGACACAAAAAACGAAATAAAATAAAAGCACTAAAACGATGGGTTGCCTCCCACCAAGCGCTCTTGTTTAACGATGAGCTCGACGAAAATCAATAGGCTCACCGAAATGGCCATGGATATCTTTCATCCTTGCCATCATACTCTAATCTTTGTGCTTCTTCATCAATTATGTGCTTGTGACAAGGGATGGTCTCGTTGGCATTCTTAAAATTTATCTTTACTTTGCCAATCATGTTTTAATCACATCTCATCAACCTCTCCATTCTACTCCACCACTTATTCCTTCTTCTAACAAAAATTCCCAACTTCTCTTCTAACATCTTGTCCCTAAGAATATGAGAGGAATCATTAGGTAAAACAAAATCAATAAAAATAGTATCATCAAATTCAATGCAACTTAAAGAATTTAAAGGTTTAGAAATTCTCATTTCATCCTTCAAATCATCTTCAGTTGCTTCTTGACTTTGCTTTTCTTCTTTATCTTCTTCCTCTGCCTTTTTCTCCTTTAGGTGCTCGGTAACTTTCTCCTCAAGTGGAAGGAATCGCTCCTTCCATTTTAATTCCTCAACTCTTGCTTTTTTTCCTTTTAAGTCCCTGCAATTATTTGATTTATGTAAGCATTCAAGGAATTCAAGAGAATGCTCATTAGAAAAATCTTGAGTAATAGTAGTAGGAAGAGTAAGAAATTCGCTTAGGTTTGTTTCTAATGGATCCTTAGACAGGATTATGGATAAGCTCTTAGCGATTTCCTCTACTACGTCAATGCTTTTACACTCTTCAAACGATAACTTAGGATCTTCAGACTGCTTTCCACTGCGCAATAGAACAACAGTTTCTTCCTCAAACCCTTCTTCAACCTCTACTCTTTCCTCTTGTTGATGTAGACAGAGCATAAGCAAATCCAAGATTTTTGTCTCTCTTCTAGTTCCTTCTTCATCTCTTCTTGTTGATTCTTCAACTCTTCAAACAAATTCTTGAATTCATGAGAAGTTTTGATTGAAGTAGAATAAGTGTTCTCTTGATGAGGTTGATATGAATTTCCATTGTAAGCACAAGACCATTCATCTTCAAATCTAACTTGATTGTAGTACTAAGAAGGAACTTGATTCATTGAAAAATCATAACCATAGTACCTCTCATTCATGTAATATAGAGGAGGAACCATAGCATTCTGATTTCCATAGAATTCTATCACATATACCTCAAAAATAATTCAAAGTAAAATATGTTCAAATAAATAAATAAAAATAAATAAAAGCAATAAAAATTCTAATTAAAAGTGATAACAAATAATTTAGTGGTCTCCTATTTAAACAATCTAATCCTCGCCCAACGGCGCCATTTGATTGTTCACCTTTTTGCATGTGTCCCCAAGTGAGAGAATCAAGCTCAGCGTGTGACCAAGTAAAAATATCGAACCCAAGGGATTAGCGTTAAATAAGATACACACTAACTAATTCGCACCACTAATAATTAAGACAAAGTAACCTTTTCGAATTTTGGAAATTATTAAACTAATTATGCAAAAAAATAAATATTAAATAAAATAAATAAAAATAAAAACCACAAACAATCACAAGTGTTTCAAGAGAGAAGACAAGATAGCTCTAGGAAATCCAGTTTAAATTAGTCAAACTAAATCATTAGACAATCAGTTAGAATTTCTGTAGATCTTATAAAAGCAATCGCTTAATTATGTTAAATCCCTTTCGTGAAGTAAACTTAACACTTAAATCTGGTTTAAACCCTCAAATATAGAAGAATAATTCATACTCCCTTTCTAGGTACTTCATGCAAAATTCCATTAAAGGCTAGAGCACTAGATTTCCCTTTATAAGTACCTAAGAATTAATCCTCAATTCCCACCTAACAATCTAAGAAACCAAATCCTCTATAATGGTTAGTAATAGGTATATTAAGTGTCCAATATTAATTATTCTAATGAATAAATATTATATGATTAAGTCCTCTTTACCCATAACAGATAGACTAATATAATCTCTTTATGGCACAAGCAACAAGCAAAAATATGCATAAGACAATGACATATCATGAATGAGGGCTGACCATATAAGACAAAAATACAAGTCTCAATCAATGCATTAATAAGAGAATAAGAATACTGCAGAAATCCATAACCTAATGTAGGTCATCAATTCAATCCAATTCAACCTTCAAAACCTAAAACTATCCAGAAAAGTACTAGTCCATGGTGTTACAAGCAACAACCATGTCTATGGAATGAAACTTACCCATGAGCCTATAAATCAACAATAAGAAATTAAAGAAGAAAGAAAAACCCTTGTCTAGAATAATTCTCCCATTCTCCTTCTCAAGTAACAAACATTGTGATTGAGTGTGATAGGTGAAAGGCGGGTGAAGAGTAGAGATGGATGGCGGAAGGTGATGGGTGAATATTTGTAAGATTGTGTAGCCCAAACGGCGTGGTGGAGAGTTGTGGAGAGTTATGTTTCTTGGACTCCCAATGGCTACTTTTATAGTTGAAGGCTGATAAAATTGGTGTACCCCTTTTCACGTCAAAAATAGTATGGGTAGAAAACTGGGCCGCTGGGTCGTGCCACTCGTCAGCAGATTGCGCGACCTCACGGTTTTGCTCATAACTTTTTCATCCGGACTCCAATTGAGGTGATTTTTACTCTCTCACGATCGTCTCTTCCTCAGCTTTCTATCAATATAAGGAACTCACAAAAAAACTAACACTTGAAGGGCACAAGTCGTGCAAAAGTGGAACGTGTCGTGCTAGTCGGCACATCTTGCGCGACTTCACCGTTTTGATCATAACTCCCTCATCTGACCTCCAATTGAGGTGTTTCTTGTGCCACAATGACCTTCTCTTCTGTATCTTTCCAGAAATATATTACATGATCAGTTTGGACTTCTAAAAAAATACAGAAAAATTATGCAAAGTGGATGCGTTTTTCAGCATTCATTCACGATTTCACTCTTCATTCCAACTTTGGACTTTTAATCCGTTTTACACCTAAAAATACTAAATAACACCTCAAATATACAAATATCTTAAATATATAAAAATTAACCATTTAGTGCTAAAATATGAACATAAATTCCACAAAATGGTGCTAAATCGGACCCTAAAACATACAGATTTTCACACTAAACAACCAGAAGCGTTCCAAACATTGGAAGTGATTGGGTAAGTAAAGAATAAATGTGTCAAATCAGTGTCATTTTCATTGCGAAAAGGACAAGTATGAGAACTAGTTATATTTCTCCTTGTGAGATTTTCAGAAGATGGGAGGGTAAAGATTTATGCAATAACGCCGAAGGAAGTGTAAAATTTTAGAGGGGATGCGAAGTTTTCAAAGTTGCTTCCAACTTGGGTCAGGACCTCCACTAGATGAGGTATCCGAGATTGAGAAATTAAATGCAGGGTTTTCCATAACCAGATGATAAGCAAGCTGTATTGGAGAAAGTAAAATGAAGCACAACTCTATTGGGGTCTAAACTAGATATGAAGTTAAATGAGGTCCGCTAACAATTCACTTTAGTACAAATTTTGTATAATTCTAGTTCAGTCTCTAATAGGCTCTTTAAATACAAATATTTAATTAATTTAGCGGATACACCATAAAAAATGCAATCCAACAAATTCTCTTTGGCAAAAGCTCCTGCGCCCCTGGGGACACGGAGGGATACTCCGTGTCCCCATGTGAACACAACCCTCCCCCTCCAATTCTATTTAAACCTATGTATTGCTAGGTGTTTAAATTACATAGGGGCATGGAAATTGCAAATGCACACGGAATGTGCTCCGTGCGCCCGGGTGCACAGGAGCCTCACTCATTCTCTTTTATAACTTTTAAGTTTAATGTTTTCATTTCACTCTTCAAATTTAAAGAGCCAACAAAATTCTTTAAAATTAAATTCAAGGAAATGTGCAATTAAAATATCTAATAATTTTGTAATATAATTATAAGATAATTATGTGATTGGATGAATAAAATATATAATAAATAAATATTGAAAATTGACAAATAAAGAGTGAAATTTAAAGAGTGTGTTGGAATACCTTAACAAAATAAATTTTAAAATCAATAAATAATCTTTATTTTATCAAAAAATATAAAGATGATTTAGGACCAAACTTATTCGATTTAGGAGCTGCTCTAATAACTCAACTAGAAATTTTGTTCAAATTTCTACAGAAATATGCCATATATATCCCCATACTCACTCCTAATTGAGTTGATATTAGGTGCACAAGGGTGTAAGGGTACACCCACATGTGTATAACTTTTTATTCTATTTTGTATATATGTTATTCTATTTTGTATATGTATTTTTTAATAATTGTATATTTTTTTATATTAAGTTTAATTTTCATTAAAAAAAAACTAGCATCCATATGTGTATAACATTTTATTCAATAGTGTATACATATTTTTTAATAATTGTATATTTTTTTACACTCAATTTTTTATTAAAATAACTAACAATTAAATTGTATACATTTTTGTTTATAATTGTATATGTTTTTGTTTATATTTGCATACGTTTTTTAAAGTGTGTTCTGATCAGTGCCATTTTCACATAAATTTTAGTGTCTTTTTATTATGTATTTTATTGTGTTTTTAGTCATTTTGTATATCATTTGGTGGTGTTATATGAAGATATGGAGATTTGTGCTTTGAAAAGATAAATGTGTGATTTTCATGATTAAGTGTTTTAAATGCGCGATAGTTGTAAATAATTAGTGAATTGGCGTTTTGGTGTAATTTGTGTGATTTTCAGATAAAAATGGATTCTAGATGCGATAAAGAAGATGTGAGAAAAATGGAGTTCAATTCGGAGTTGAAACGAGGGAAAAAAAGCCAAAACAAAATGTTGAAAAAACACACGTCCAACTTGTGCAATTTTTCTGTATTCATGTAAAGCACAAAACTGGAGATGTAATATATGGTTGGAAAGCCAAGGAAGAGAGGATCGCGTGAGTGTAAAAATCATTCGAATTGGAGATCGGATATAGAAGTTATGCACGAAAATGTGAGACTGCGCTGCTGAAAACAACCCAACTCGAGTTGCAAGGTGCAACTCGAGTGGAGTTGCACTCCAGAATGTGTCCAGAAGGCCAACTTGAGTTGCATGGTCCAACTCGACTTGCAACTCGAGTCGAGCTGAAGCCCGCAAAAATTTCAGTTTCTGATCGAGCTAACACGACTTGATAGGCGAGAGCTCGAGTTATCAACTCGAGTCGTGTTGGGTAGTGTCCAACTCGTGTTGCAAGCCGTGTGGAGCAGAGAAGGTGTCCATAGAGCCAACTCGAGTTGCAAGACCTAACTCGACTTGCAACTCGAGTCGAGCTATACTTAAAATAGTAAAATTCAAGAAGCTTCTAGAAGGTTCCATGGGGTATAAGTGCAAGTTTTGATCACAAATTACGGGAGGAATCATTTTTGGATCAGTTTCCACACACACTAGACACCAAAATCATACATATTCATCTCCGTCTCTTCCATCCTTCACTTCATCCATCCTATCCACTTGATTATCAAATCAATCCATTAATTCATCCACCCACTAATCTAAGAAGAGGAATTCATCATTGGTTGAAGATTTTAGCATGATCAAGGAGGAGGAAGTTCACCATCAAAGGGGAGCCAACTTACCTTTATTTTATTATTTTCTTCCTTATTTGGCTCAATTGGAACAAGCCTTGGATTATGTTGAATTTGTAATGATACGTAGTGGCTAGTCCTTATGTGAGGCTAGCAATATGATTGGTTAGATATTATGTAGATTTTGCACACCACATGTTTGATGAAATGATTATTATGAATATTTTCTATCATGAATGCTTATTTTCATTTTATGTATGATTTTTGTAATTAAAATCTCTATTCATAGTGTTAGGATTGTCATTCCAATATTATGCTTAATGATTTAATTGAATCATTGATTGCATGAGATGACTTAGTTAGTATGAGGAGGGTAAGCCATACCCTTCAAGTGCTTAGAACCTCATGATAGGACATTAGTGAAGAACTAGTGGGGGGTACCCAACTTATGATCATTGTACCTTAAGGGAATTAAGAGTAAGAGACAATCCTAGTAGATTTAAACTTGTAAAAGAGTTGAGAACCTAGTCACCTTGGCCATAGGGATTAGGGGTACATTTGTGATTGCCTTTAATATCGTAACATGAAAACCATCAATGCATGTGTGTGTGTGAGTCTATATATACCTTATCCATGAATGTTGCTTGCCTTACATACTTCTTAGATTGCTCACCTCCATCCATTTTCCATCACACTTGTACATGTTCTATCTTTAATTGCTTTCCTAGTTGTTAGTTTGTAGTATAATCAACCCCATCCTTATTCGATTAGTCCTACTAGAGTGAAATATCTTTCAAATACGGCTATCCACTTTCGCCCTTGGATTCAATATTATATAAATTTTGCACTTGGTTGCTTACGTGATACACACGATAGAGTACACTTGCTCTAAATCAATTTAACCGAAATTGAAACCAAGTTCATGACGCCGTTGTCGGGGAGAAAGCCTTCGGTGTAACGTGTTTGAATTTGTTAGCTCTACTTAGGATAATTTTCTTATTTTTGCATCTTATCTTTGCTTTGGAAAATCTTGTTCTAACTTGTTCTTCTTGATAGGTATATCAACCTTGAAAGAAGGGGAGAAGGAACAAACCAAAAATAGTAAGTGGAGAAGAATTATAGTAGATCTTGAGTGGAAGAGCAAAAATGGATCAATGCTACAATAATGGAATATATGGGGGATGGCAAGGAGCTTACAATGTGAATTCATTTTAACCATATCAAGGAAACACTTATTCCATACCAAGTTCTTACAACAATCAAGTTCCTACGATTACTCCTCTATCTGAAAATAATGTCTTGATGGAAATGCTTAGAAGATATGCTTATGGAAGTGATACAAGGCAAAGTTTTCAACCAAGTCTTTCAATCTATGAGCCTTCAAAATGTCTACTCAATGCCTACTTCCAACTTTAATAGGGGACAAGTGTGGAACATGCCTAGTTACCAAATAGGGAATGAAATATGTATGCAAAACGGGTATGTTCAAGGGAATTTCCAAGAAGAGTGTCCACCATATAATGAATGGAAGCCTACAATGGAGGATCAAATGGCCAAGATGTTTGATTTTATGAAACAAAAGAAAGAGGTGAATGATAAAAGATTTGACTTTATGAAACAAGAGAAAAAGTTGAGAGATACGATATTCAAAGCTTTAGAACATCGAATGAGTCAAATGATACAAAAACGGAACACTCTTCGTGAAATGGAGAATTGTGATGAAAAGATTGAAGAAAAGTTGAAGGTAGAAGAGTGTTCGGGGGATGATGAAGACTCAAGAGATGTTGAGCTTATTAAGGATATGGAAGACAAAGTAGAAGAAAGCTTAGAGGAGGAAAGTGAGAGGAGTAAAGAACATAAGGTAGAAAAGAGCTTTAAGGATGAAGAGATAATTCATGATTTCTTGTCTCTCGTTGATGAGAAAATTTTAAGTGCAGATGAAGAATCGAGAGAGGATTATGAATTTGATGAAGTGGAACAAGGTCTAGAAGCACTTGATGATGAGTTCAGGAATGAAATGAGCATTTCTACACCTTTTAACTCTCCAAGTTGCATTAAATTTCACAATATTGTTTATATTGACTTTGTATTACCTATTGATTCTTCTCAATGCCTTAGGTACAAGAAAGAGCTTGAAGAGACGTTGGGGACATATTTGATAAAGAGGAATAAGTGGTGGTCACGAAAAGAGCGGTTAATGGAATGCAAACTCAAAAGAGTAGAATTTTTAAAGCCAATCTCAAAGGATGCTACTATAGTTGTTACTTGCCACAAATACCTAATAGAGGAAGAAGCACAAAGATTAAAATTTGATGGCAAGAACGAACGATATCCTTGGTCATTCCGATGAGTTCTCCATAATCCGTCCGGCTTGAAGACGTTAAACTTAGTGCTAGATGGGAGGCAACTGATTAGCCATTTTGTAGTCGGGATGACTAATTAAAATAATTTATCAAACCACAGAGAGGAATGTACTAGGGTCTAAGCGATCTCGTGTTCATCATAGTATTATAGAAATGATCATAAAAAGGGGATAATCAAGAAATGGCAATAAAATAAATGGATAGATGAATGAATCAATGGATGAATGAGGCAAGTAGATAGAGAATAAGACTAGCAATACTTAAAGTATAAAAAATCTAGATATCATGCAACGAATTCATATGTGTCATGTGTACAAGACTAAGGGTCAACACTAAGTTCACTTAAACTCCCTCTCGGAATGAATAGGATATGGAATAATGCTCAATGGATTGGTTCTCACTCAAACAATTCCAACTTGGTACTAAGCTTGAAATAAGAATCCCTTCACACAATTAATCAATCTCTCGATCAAACCAACCGTATGTTCTATCAAAGGGTTCTAAACTCTAAAGGATTTCTCAATCTCTTTACAATTTATAATGCACATGAAGTGTTTGATGAAATAATTCACTCAAATGTCCTAATCACATAATTGATTTCTCAATCTAATCATATATTTAGAGCATCTAAACACACAAATTATCAAAAACCTCAAGATCTAAAGCATCAATGATAGGAAATCAAATAACCCAATCAACATAATCATTCAATTGCAAATGCCCAAAATTATCCAACACAATTCATTTTGCTAATCTCACAAGGGAGATTAGCTTCTCATAGTTACAAGGAATTCAACATAGACATTAAAATCCTTACAAAACATGATAAACAACAAGGTTTCAATACAAAGTTTAGATGAAAACTCCCTTGGATGACTCCATTGGTGATCTTCTTCTTCCCTTTGCAATTCTCCTCTCCTCCTTGCTTCTCTAGCTACTTGGATGGTGTATTGGATGGATGGATTCAAGGATGGGTGAATGAGATGAAGGGTAGATGTAATGGAGAGGAAAGTGTGTGAAAAATGGTGTGAATTAGGTGTGGAGCTGATCCCTACTGATCCTTTCCTTATTTTACACTCAAAATGGATATTTGTACCCCTTAGAACCTTCTAGAACACATTCTAATCATAAAGTTGACTTCGGGCTGAGTTCGGGTTGGTGCAGCGCAGTCTCACCGTTTTGCATATAACTTTCTCATACAAAATCCAATTCGGGTGATTCTTACGCTCACGCGATCCTCTCTTCCGTGGATTTCTATGTATATAAATAATTAACAAAACTTCCAACATTTGAAGATGTAACAACTCATACAGAGTAGCACAATCGTGCTGAGTATGAACAGCTTGCGCGACGTCACCATTTTAATCATAACTTTCTCGTTTGGGCTCCGGTTGAGGTGTTTCTTATACCAAAACGATCTTTTTTCTGTGGATTTCCAACCATGTATCACACTTCTAGTTTTGATCTCTACAAGAGTACAGAACAATTACACAATTGGCATTCATTTTTCAGCATTTTTCTTTGACTCATTCTCCCTCGTTTCAACTCCGAATTGAGCTCCGTTTTTTCCCACATCTTACTTATCGCGTCTAGAATCCATTTTTACCTAAAAATCATACGTTTAAGCACATTATCATATATTTTCATAAAAATACATAACACAATCAAAATACACATAAATATGAATGAAATAATGCGAAAACACACATAAAAGGACACTAAAATCTAGGTGAAAATATCACTCATCAGCAACCCATCATTTATTTTAATGCTTTCATTTAATTTCTTTGATTTAGTTTTCTTACATTTTTGGTGTGTAGGTTGATTGTGCTCGTGAGGAGAATGCATATTGGAGATACGTGAAGTGCTCGATTTGAAGTGTGAAGGTACGTCTCACCACTTCTTGCAAACTTAAAGTTCAACTCTTGTTTCACTTTAAGTTTGGGTGGATAGTGCGTGGTGGACATACCTTGAATTGTTGTAATGCATATACTTCTCTACAAGAAGCTCATTGTTGAAAACTACAAGGGTAAGTCCCACCACTTTTTGCAAACTTAATTCTCAACCTTGTTTCGAATTAAGGTTGGGGGGAGAGTGCGTGGTGTGACTCACCACTTGAGTGTGCTTATTATGTTGATTGAGAGATCTTCTTGTAAAATTGGGTCAATTTTAAAAAATTTTCTCATGAGTATTAGTTTGATTTTGGTTAGTTTGGTTGTGTTGAAGTGTATGCTAGTTCATTTTTTGTTAGTAATTGTTTTGCTAATGATTTTGATGAGTTTTTGAGCAAAATGAAGTATAGTGGAAGCATGAATTGAGCCCGAAAATCAATGTCGAGATTCGTTGTGCATGCAATCCGGAAGCTCGTGCCAACCATTTCCATTATCAAATGCCTTTTCAGGGAGTTTACTTTAATACTCATCATTTCTAGTTGCTTAGCATATACTTGATTTGATTTGGATTGTTTGGATTAGTATGCAACTTCATGTGTTATGTACTTGGGAGGTTTACTTGCTTTATTTAGGTAGTTTACTTGCTTTATTTTTCTTATTTTTGAATAAGGTGGCAAAATCTTGAGTTTACATGTTATTAGATGATTGAGGATATGTGCTTTATTTTCTTTTGATGGATGGAATTTTGTTGTTGCATGTTATGTGTTTTTTTTTTGTGTTGTTGCTTGCTTGGAGAGTCTTTTCTCATGTGTTGTTTTGTTGGTATTTTTGTTCTTGTATAGGTTTGTTTGGTGGTTTGTTTTTGAAATGTTGTGAGTCATTTTTGAATATGAGCGATGGCATGTTGTTTGTGATAAGTGATGGCGAACTATGTTGAGAATCTCTACTCTTTAAAATTGTGACATGTTCTATTTAACTTGTTCAATTTTGAGATGAATTGAGGTGTAATTAGTTCCTAAAGGTCCGAGCAAAATCTTGTGAGCATTTGAGCCTCAACCGTGCCTCCACGGTTAGTTTTTCATAAGTGGATCGATTGAGCCTTGATAAACTAGAACTTGCTCATGGACTACGGAAATTAGCCCGATTGGTGGAGGTTAGTGATATGATCTTAGGCCATCCTTGTTACTTTAAAGTCATTGTCATATATTTCTTTACCTTATACATCATCCATAGTTAACCACTTTGAGCCTTAAAGCCTATTTTTGTGATATAAGCACATTACAAGCCATGATTACCCACTTAAACCTTATATACATAACCTTTGTGTGGGTGATTGAGAAGTTGATGGTCTACGAGGTTTGTTGTGGGAAATGTGCAAGAGAAAGAAGGAAATGGTAAACAAGCAAGAAAAGGATGAAAAGAGCTCAAGCAAAACGTACATGCAACCTCAACATAAGAAAAAAATCAAATCAATAAAAATATGCTCAAGGAATTCAAAAGTCGAAAGGAAGGAAGCATGCAAATTAAAAGAAGCTCAAGAAATCCAAGAAATGATAATGATTAGTGCTTGTGATTAGAAAAGAAAAGAAAGGAAGATAGAAACGTGAAGAAGTTTAAGAAGTTGATCATCTCTTCGATTACTTACACTTGATAAGTCATTTGTATCCATATTCTCCCTACTATTACCAAAGAGTCTATCATTACATCCAAAAGTAAAGTCCTTTTTGATCATTAGTTGAAGCCTTGGTGGCTTGTGAATGTAGTCTGTGAGCAAGCCTATGGTGCGTCGGGTTCAATCGATTGATGAGTGAAAATTACCCTACTTCATAGAGTGTTGAGTGCATATTGATATCCGACGTGAGGTTTGGACCGGAAGGGACTTTATTACTCTTAATTTTCTTAGACTTGAACTTGTTAATTTTTCATGTTATGATTTTAATGTTGTAGTGTGACTTGATATGATTTGTAGTCATTGTTACTTATGATGTGTTGTTGCTTATGTTCTTTAGGTCTTTCTCTAGGTGAAAATTTCCCCTCTCGTTTTCTCATTTTCGTTGCTCGAGGACGAGAAACACTTTAAGTTTGGGGGGTTGATCGGTGTCATTTTTACCTAGATTTTAGTGTCTTTTTATTATGTATTTTATTGTGTTTTTAGTCATTTTGTATATCATTTGGTGGTGTTATATGAAGATGGATATTTGTGCTTTGAAAAGATAAATGTGTGATTTTCATGATTAAGTGCCTTAAATGCGCGATAGTTGTAAATAATTAGAGAATTGGTGTTTTGGTATAATTTGTATGATTTTAAGATAAAAATGGATTCCAGATGCGATAAAGAAGATGTGGGAAAAACGGGGCTCAATTCGGAGTTGAAACGAGGGAAAACAAGCTAAAACAAAATGCTGAAAAAATACACGTCCAACTTATGTAATTTTTCTGTATTCATGTAGAGCACAAAACTGGAGGTGTGATATATGGTTGGAAAGCCAAAGAAGAAAGGATCGCATGAGCATAAAAATTATTTGAATTAGAGATCGGATATAGAAGTTATGCACGAAACGGTAAGACTGCGCTGCTGAAAGCAACCCAACTCGAGTTGCACCTTTCAAGTTGCACTCCAGAATGTGTCCAGAAGGCCAACTCTAGTTGCAGGGTCCAACTCGAGTTGCAACTCGAGTCGAGCTGAAACCCGTAAAAATTTCAGTTTCTGATCGATCCAACACGACTTGATAGGCGAGAGCTCGAGTTATCAACTCGAGTCATGTTGGGTAGTGTCCAACTCGTGTTGCAAGCCGTGCGGAGCAGAGAAGGTGTCCAGAGAGCCAACTCGAGTTGTAAGACCTAACTCGACTTGCAACTCGACTCGAGTTGTGCTTAAAATAGTAAAATTCAAGAAGCTTCTAGAAGGTTCCATGGGATATAAGTGCAAGTTTTGATCACAAATTACGGGAAGAATTATTTTGGATCAGTTTCCACACACACTAGACACCAAAATCACACACATTCATCTCCGTCTCTTCCATCATTCACTTCATCCATCCTATCCACTTGATTTTCTAAAATCCATCCATTAATCCATCCACCCACCAATCTAAGAAGAGAAATTCATCATTGGATTTTAGCATGATCAAGGAGGAGGAAGTTCACCATCAAAGGGGAGCCAACTTACCTTTATTTTGTTATTTTCTTCATTATTTGGCTCAATTGGAGCAAGCCTTGGATTATGTTGAATTTGTAATGATATATAGTGGCTAATCCTCATGTGAGGCTAGCAATATGATTGGTTAGGTATTATGTAGATTTTGTACACCACATGTTTGATGAAATGATTGTTATGAATATTTTCTATCATTAATGCTTATTCTCATTTTATGTATGATTTGTGTGATTAAATTCTCTATTCATAGTGTTAGAATGGTCATTCCAATATTATGCTTATTAGTTTAATTGAATCATTGATTGCATGAGATGACTTAGTTAGTATGAGGAGAAGTAAGTCATACCCTTCAAGTAATTAGAATCTCATGATAGGACATTAGTGAAGAACTAGTGAGGGGAACCCAACTTATGATTATAATACCTTAAAGGAATTGAGAGTAAGAGACAATCCTGGTAGATTTAAACTTGTAAAAGAGTTGAGAACCTAGTCACCTTGGCCATAGGGGTTAGGGGTACATTTGTGATTGCCCTTAATATCATAACATGAAAACCATCAATGCATGTGTGTGTGAGTCTATATATACCTTATCCATGAATGTTGTTTGCCTTACATACTTCTTAGATTGCTCACCTCCATCCATTTTCCATCACACTTGTACATGCTCTATCTTTAATTGTTTTCCTAGTTGTTAGTTTGTAGTATAATCAACCCCATCCTTATTCGATTAGTCCTAATAGAGTGAAACATCTTTCAAATACGGCTACCCACTTTCGCCCTTGGGTTCGATATTATATAAATTTTGCACTTGGTCGCTTACGTGCTACACACGATAGAGTACACTTGCTCTAAATCAATTTAACCAAAATTTAAATTAAGTTTGGGTGCACCCTATCTTAGGGTGCACCCGAGTGCACAGTAGCCCTCCTAATTTATTTACTACATTATCCCCTTAAATTAGTAAAGTTTTTCAAAAGTAATTTTTCTTAACCATCTATATATATATATATAGTAACGGTGCACATTCACAAAGTAAATAAAATTAGCTAAAGAAAAAAGGGGAGTAATACTATACATCCATCCCATAAAATTTTTCACTTTCTTTCATTTTTGTTTATCCAGTAGAATTTTTCACATTCCTAAATATGTAAGAAAATCAAAACAATTAATCTCCTTCATACCTTTAAAAACAAATTTATTAATTTACATGCAAAATAAAATGGGAACACATCTTCATATATGGAAGAATATCTTTTAGGCACTTTATCTTGACTCTTGAGTCGTTGGTGACATGGTGCAGTTTGATTTTTTTTTTATTATATATATGCAAATAATTTATAGAATTAAGTAGATGTTCAACTGCACATAACCCATTGGGTAACACGCGGGTTAATTAATGTGCAACTACACATAGTACTCCATGTCAGAAAAACCAAAATATTATTTATGTGAGTCAAGCAAATGAAAACAAGTTCACACTACAATGGCCATATAATGAAGAATAAATGTGATTGCACATAATTATGTTATGGAGATGCATGCCATTATCCTCCCTTTCACCTTCATATTACTTCTGAATTTGACCCTATCCATCCCTGTTCGGGTCGGGGTGGTGGTGAACTTGGATCGGGCCAGAGCGACGATGGGGTTGTACTGCATCCAGCTAGCTCTCTCTGATTTCTATTCTGCACATCCTCATTGCAAAACATCCTTGCTTCTCTTCACCAGACACTCCAGATCCGACGTCGTTGGGGCTGCCTCTGCAGGTTCGATCTGTCACTCTCTCTTTACTTTCCTCTTATACCCGTTTTTGAATATAAAAAAGGTGGTTAAGAAATAATACTCCCTCCTCCGTCCCACATTTATTTTCACACTTTCCGTTTTCGTCTGTCCCACACTTATTTTCATCACCCAAAAAAGAAAACTTCACATTAACCAACAACCTCAAAAGTTATCTTAATTTCAAAAATACTACTCTCACCTAACACACATAACATACTTTATACTCCCTCCATCCTGGAGAAGTTAGCACATATTTTTTGGGGCACGGGGATTAAGGAGTATAATAATTTAATGTAAAGTAAGGTGAAAGAAATAATATTTAATGTGTAGTGGGTAGTTGTATTAGAGGTGGTATGTGGGCTCCATGAGAATAAATTAATTGTTTTGGTGTGGGTCCCATGTATTAAAAAGGAAATGTGTCAACTTTAGTGGGACAAACCAAAAAGTAAATTGTGTCAACTTCTATGGGACGGAGGGAGTAATTTATTTATTACCTAAAAAAAGTCAATAAAGTTGGTGGTCAAAAAGTAACTTTTCTTAAACTCCGTATCTACAGTGTCGGTAAACTTAACTATGGGACGGAGGGAATATAAAATAAAAAATACTCACTTCATCCCTTTATTATTATTATTATTATTATTATTATTATTATTATTATTATTATTATTATTATTATTATTATTATTTTGCATATTCAGAAAATTTTTGCATATTTGAGCCGTCCCAGCTATTTTGCACTTTCTCCATTGATAGTACGATCACATCATACAACTAATTAACTTACTTTTTAAATTTTATTCATCAATTTCAACTAATACATTTTTAGATAAAATAAAAACAAATACAATGAAAAAAAATTCAGATAAAATAAAAACAATTAATACGATGAAATGAATGAGAGAGGAAAAAAAAAGTAGGACCAGGGGATAATAAAAAGGGAGAATTATACAACCTGTCAAATTTAATGCAGAGTCTATACCTAATACTCTGAAAGGGTAGTTGTATACGATCTCCATTCTCGTATTAGATCACTTCATAGTGCATGATATTCGTTCCTGTAAGGAGATTTAAAAGATCACCGTAAGTGTGGTGATGGCAATGCTATGATTAATATACGTGAGATTACAGATTACAACAGAAAGGCCCAAAATTAGAGGAGCCACATAAGGTAAATTACAATAAAAATATATACTAAAAAAATATAGACAACTAATTTAATCATTAATCCTATTACCCCCGTCAAGCGCTGCATGGGATTATGACATACGCAAAGCTTGGACCGAAGAAATTCGAAGGCTGGTCGAGGAAGACTCTTCGTGAAAATATCAGCTAATTGGAGATGAGAAGGCACAAAACTAGTGACTAACTTGCCTGAAGAGACAAGCTCACGAACAAAGTGATAGTCCAAATCATTGTGCTTAGCCCGTCTGTGAACCACCGGATTTTGACTTAAGAATATAGCACTCTTATTGTCACATAAAAGAGTGGGCTGAGAAAGTGAATTGGAACGAAGCTCATGAAGGAGATTCGTCACCCAAACCAATTCAGAAGCTGCGTTAGCCATGGCTCGATACTCAGATTCACAACTAGAGCGAGCAACTGAAGATTGTTTCTTGACGCTCCAAGATACAAGGTTACCACCAAGAAAGATTGAATACCCAGACGTAGAACGTCGTGTCTCAGTACAGCGTGCCCAATCAGCATCAGAGTATCCTAGAATCGAAGAGTCGACCCGCTTAGTAAAGGAGAGACCAAGATGTAAAGTACCTTTAACATATCGAAGAATACGCTTCACTGCCAAGAAATGATCATCAGTAGGAGATTGTAGAAACTGACTAACTGAGCCAACTGCATATGAAAGGTCAGGACGGGTAATGGTCAAGTATTGGAGAGCACCAACAAGAGACCTGTATAATGTAGGATCATGAAATGGAACACCATCACTGACAAGGGATTCCCCTGCTGCTAAAGGGGTGGAGACAGGCTTAGATTCCAACAAGTTAGCTCGTTGAAGAATATCATGAGCATACTTGGGTTGACCAACAAACAAGCCATCCGAAGTATAAGAAACCTCAAGTCCAAGAAAGTAATTTAATCGTCCAAGATCCTTAATAGCAAACTCTTGATGCGTACGAGAAATAAAGGTATGCAATACAGATTTATCATTACCTGTAACAATGATGTCATCCACATAAAGTAACAGATAAATAACAGATGTACCTCGATGAAAGTGAAATAAAGAGGAATCACAACGACTTTGAAGAAAGCCAAGACTATTGAGGTATGAGCTAAATCTTTGAAACCAGGCAAGAGGTGCCTGACGAAGGCCGTATAGAGCTTTCTTTAGACGACAAACATGATCAGGAAACTGGGGGTCAACGAATCCTGGAGGTTGGGACATAAACACTGGTTTGTCAAGAATACCATTTAGAAATGTGTTTATGACATCAAGTTGATGAAGGGGCCAACTATGTTGAACAGAAAGGGCCAGAATGATACGAACAGTTGTAGCCTTAACAACTGGGCTGAACGTGTGATGGAAGTCAGTAACAGGAATCTGAGTAAAACCCTGGGCAACAAGACAGGCTTTGCGTCTTTCAATTGATCCATCAACATGAAACTTCATACGGAAGACCCATTTCGAACCGAAAATATTAGTACCAGGAGGACGAGGTACTAGATCCCATGTTTGGTTCGAACGAAGTGCATCAATTTATTCTTGCATAGCCGCAAGCCATTCTGGTTATTTAGCAGCACTCTTAAAACCACGAGGCTCAGATGTAGCAACAAGGGTTGATAACAGAGATGTAGATGCCAAATCAAGTGGATAACGAGGTTTGAAGATACCTGCTCGGGCCCGAGTGATCATATGGTATTGCGGAGGTCCAGAAGGTATCACATCAGGCTGCTGGGGCACAATAGGACCAAGAGGAGGATATGGAGCAATAGGTTGTGCGTGGACATCATACTGAACAACAGGAGCAGCCGGTGCAGTGGGAGCTAACGATGAAGACTCATCAGGATCAGCCAGGACGGGTGCTGAGCGACGCTCAACAGCATGATCGGGAGTACAATTAGGTAGTGGAGCAATACCTGATGTATCAAGGAATGTCGAAATAACCAAATCTGAAATTGGGATGGAAGACAACTCTTGAGAGAAAGGAAAACAAAGCTCATCAAATTGGGCATGGCGTGTAATAAAGATCCTAGATGAAGCAGAATCAAGACAACGAAATCCCTTGTAGATGTTACTGTAACCAAGAAAAATACATGGCCGACTACGAGGTTCCAACTTGTGAGCCACATAGTCTCGGAGATATGGGAACACTCGGCATCCAAATGGCTTGAAGTTCCCATAATTAGGACTGTAGCTAAACAATAATTGAAAAGGAGAGAATCATGCAATAATAAAGATGGAAGCCTGTTGATTATGTAAACAGCAATTGCAAAAGCATCAAACCAAAGTGAAGCAGGAGCATGAGCATGAAACAACATAGATAAACCAGTTGCAACAATATGCCGATGCTTTCGTTCAACCCTACCATTTTGCTGAGGAGTGTAAGGGCAAGATAAACGATGAAGTATGCCATTCAAGTGTATAAATTCACGAACATTAGCATTCACAAACTCAGTACCCCCATCACTTTGAAACACCTTAATTTTACGACCAAACTGAGTACTAACAAAAGTATGAAATTGGACTAGAACACCATAGAACTCAAATTTGGCACGTAACGGATAAATCCAACAAAATCGAGAGAAATCATCAATAAAGGCAACATAGTATCTGAAACCATCAAAAGTAGAAATGGGTGCAGGACCCCACAAATCACAGTGTATCAAGTCTAAAACATTATCAGCACGTTTCTCATTTAACTGAAAAGATAGTCTTTTGCTCTTTGCAAATTGACAAGAAGAGCAAACACTTGGATTAGGTAAAATTAAAGTGACAGATAAGTGGCCCTTTTTATTTAAAAAAGAAATGATAGGAAATGGGACATACCCCAACCGTAAGTGCCATAAATTAAAATTTGTTGTCAAGTCTTTGTTCCGGACTGTGGACACCAAAGCCGGAACACCCTTATTAAGTAAATAAAGTCCATTTTCACACCTTCCCTGAGCCAGAATTTGTTTCGTCACTCGGTTCTGAATGGCAAGAAATTTGTCAGAAAATATCACATCAACTGGAAATTAGATGTCAATTTACTGATAGACAGAAGATTTTTAGTGATATGAGGCACCACTAAAACATCTAATAACTGAACATCTGTAGACAATTTACTAGAACCAATATAAGAAATATTCAATGCATCACCATTACCAACAATGACTGAACCATTACCAGAATAAGGTTTATAAGAGTCAAGCGCAGCAGGTTGACTGGTCATATAGGCAGAGGCTCCCGAATCAAGATACCAATCAGGTTTAGGGTCTGAGATGGTGCAAGAAGAGTGAAAAGCCTGTGCCAAATTTGCAGAAGATGTAGCCTGTTTAGCATTAAGAAACTGAGGACTTTTGTCAGCATAATGTTCCCCTCTGCATATTTGGCATCTAGGAATGTATATACGACTCCCCCCATTGGTCGAACCAGTTGAACCGCCACGAGGACCAGAATGCTGCCCACGACTAAATTGATGGCCACGACTGATGCTGGAATCAAATCGATGTCCACGATTGTTGTTGTTACCAGAAAATTGATTTTCGCCATACTGTTGGAGACCACCACGGGACGCCGAATCACGACCAGATTGCATGCGTCGATCAGCCATAAAGGCTGTCTGAGGAGAAGAAGACTCCATAGCCCGAAGCATCAAATCATACTGTATGGCTTGACTTAATAAATCATGGAAAATAGGGATAGGGGAGAGTGCCATACGGGTATCCGCAAAACCCACAAATTGAATACCCAAGCCACGCAAAAACCAATGACTTTTATCTGATTCATTCACAGAACAACCAATGGCATTCAATTGATCATATATAAGTTTGAACTTATTACCATAATCCTCAACGGAGGAGTCACCACGTCGAAGAGACAATAGTTCTTCACGTAACTGATGTTGACGAGACGACGAGGAGAAAACGCCTTCTAGAGTGAGCCATGTGTCTCTCGAAGTCTGAGAGTCCAGAACTTCGTTCGCTGCTTCCTCGGACAGCGAAGTGTACATCACGCTAAGCAACTTTCTGTCCTTCATCTTCCAAGCCAAGTAGACTGGGTTAGAAGACTTCACACCAGCAGTAATAAGGGTTTTAGGTGGAGGAACAAGAGAACCATCGAGATGGCACATCAAATCAAAACAGTCGGCCATGTGTTCGATCTGATGACGCCACGGTAGGTAGTTGGTAGAGTTCAACTTGATGGCAGAGACCATGTTGATCATGGCAGTAACCGGTAGGGAATCGGTAGGAGCAGCAATAGTGAGAAAAAAAATAGGGCAACAATTGGGGATATCTGCAGAAGTTTAGAAGAGAAGAAAGAAAGAGGCAATTATACCAGAGGGACCAGTCTGGTGTGAAAGAAGACGGAGGGGACGAGTCCGTCAACAAAGATTGCGGAAGACGGCGATAGCCGATACACAGGAGAAAGTTGGATTAGGACTGAGAAGCTGATACCATGTAAGGAGATTTAGAAAATCACTGTAAGTGTGGTGATGACAATGCTATGATTAATATACGTGAGATTACAGATTACAACAGAGAGGCCCAAAATTAGAGGAGCCACATAAGGTAAATTACAATAAGAATATATACTAAAAAAATATAGACAACTAATTTAATCATTAATCTTATTAGTTCCTCCCTCCAACAAAACCTGTCACATTTTCCTCTTGTCCGACAAAACTCTTCAAATCCTAATCAAAAGAAACATCATTTTATTTAACAATCTCAAAAATTATTTTATTTTTAAAATTGTTACTCATTTTTCATAAACATATTACTATTACTTTATATTACTTTTTTATTACTTAAAAATACTACATGTAATACACACTAAATTAAAGTAAAATAAAAATTGCAACTTTTCTTAAATAATGTGAAACAGTAAACGCGAAGCAATTTATTGGACGGAGGGAGTAATTTTTTTTTTATAAAAAGTGATAAATGATCATTAAACCCTTGCATATTTAACTATAATTTAAGAAATGATAGTGGCACGTGACACATATTTAATAGGTAGAATAGTAGATTAGACATGCACAAAAAATCGAAACCGGCCAAAATGTTGATACTCTGGTTCGGTCCTGGTTCTTCATTTCGTGAAATCGGAACCAGCGATTTCCCGGTTCAAACTTGCGGTTTTCCCTTCTTTTTTTATACATTTTAAAGGCTAAAAAGAAAAAAAAATTAAAAACCGGAACAAAAAACTTCCTACCTCCTCCGGTTCCCCATTTTCAAGAATCAGAACCGGTGTTTGAAACCAGGGTGGATGGGTAGTAGATGGAAATATTGTGAGTGGTGAAATAGAAGAATTAGTGTAATAAATATTGTTTGATGCGCAGCCTTATATCTCACGAAGAATGTCCAAGTGGAAGCCATAATAGGGTGGATGACGTCGGGTCAGGCTGATTTTGTGATCAATCTGGGAGACAAAGCTCGAGTTCCTATCATTGCCTGTTCAGCCACAAGCCCTTCTCTCTCATCAATCCCTACTTCTTACTTCATTCGAGCTGCCCTCCCTGATTCTTCCCAAGTACAATCCATTTCTGCTATCATCCAAGCTTTCGGATGGAGACAGGTTGTCCCAATCTACGTGGACAACGACTTCGGACAAGGCATCATCCCGTTCTTAACTGATGCCCTGTATCAGGTCAACACCCGCGTACCCTACAGGAGCCTCATCCCACCCTCACCAACAATTGATCAAATCGATGCTGAGCTATACAAGCTGATCGCCATGCAAACTAGGGTTTTCGTCGTCCACATGACGTCTGACCTCGGCTGTCGCCTCTTCGCCAGAGCGCACGCGCTGGGGATGATGAGTGAGGAGTACGCCTGGATCGCAACGGGTGGCATCATGAATGAGTTCGGCTCGATCGACCCTTCCGTCGTGGAGGCGTCCATGTTGGGTGTGATAGGCGTAAGGCCTCATGTTCCGAGGACACATGGGCTCCATCACTTGACAATGAGGTATAAGAAAAAGCTGCTGGAGATGAACCACACGACGTGGCTTCATGGTCCCTCCATCCTTGATCTTTGGGCCTATGACTCCGCGGTTGCACTAGCTATGGCAGTAGAGAATGCAATGGTGAAAGATGCTACATTTGTTAAGTCAAACACTACCTCCAGCGATGACTCCACTGACCTTGAACATGTGGGAGTCTCAAGCGCGGGACCAGAGCTGATCAAGGCGCTGTCGAACACCACATTCGTCGGTCTAGCCGGAGAGTTCAAGCTAAACGACGGCCAACTCCAATCGCCTCCTTACGAGATAGTAAACGTGGTTGGTCCAGGAGCACGAGTGGTGGGATACTGGACCAAAGAGATGGGAATTATTCGACAACTCAACTTCAGTAAACATGACTCTAATTCAAAGTCGAAAATGGGAAGCATTAATTGGCCAGGTGACAGATCGATTCCACCCAAGGGCTGGGTGGTTCCAACAAGTGGGAACAAGTTAAGAATTGGAGTACCTTTAAAACATGGCTTCTTTGAGTTCTTGAAAGTCATTTGGAATTCCGACAACACCACACGAGTGGAAGGATACAGCGTGGATGTCTTTGATGCAGTGATGAATGCACTACCGTATAGTGTACAGTACGACTACATTCCCTTTGCTACACCTGACCGCAAGAGCGCTGGCAATTACGATGATTTGGTTTTTCAAGTACATCAAGGAGTAAGTATATCTTTCTTCAGTTAGTCTCCTATGAACCGGGTTTACGGTGTAACCCCGTGGTCTTTCTTTAATTTAAACTCTAACAATACATAAAGTATGTTAGGATTAGAAGAGGGACAATAGAATTTACACTGTGAACCCTTTGTCATCTTTCTTTCTTTCTGGCAACTAAAAATAAGAAAGAAGGCATATTATATGAGTTTAAAATTAAAATCGATCAGCCCATATAAATTTACTTTGTTCAAAATATTATAATGAAACTTAATATCTCTGAAAAAGTCTCATAACTTTTGCTCCCTTCGTCCCTCACTAAAATGGTCTTTTACTTTTTGGCATATGGATTAAGGAGTATTATTACTTAATTTGTAGTGAGTAGTTATATTAGTGGGAGTATGAGTCTCATATTTTAATTGTATTAGTGAGAGTATGTGGGTACTCTTTGGGTAGGACGACCAAAATGGAAAAAGACCCTCTTTAAAGGAGACGGAGGGAGTATATATTTTCACAAAAATGGTTCTTATTACTAAAAAATGTCAATTTTTTTCTAATTTCATGGGATGACACTGAAAATTGGTGCTTTTACAAAGTTATGGGACAAAATTGGTAAAAAAATATTGTTTTGGAATGAAATAACTGAAAGGTTTAGGACGAAATTAAATTTCCTAACATTTTGAGATATTTTCGAATAAAGTAAAATGATAAGTGACAGTTTATGTTTTAAAGTGAATATAACCCTAATTATGTGATGTGATGAAATGGACAGAAGTTTGATGCTGCAGTAGGAGATATAGCTATTGTAGCAAATAGATCACACTATGTTGACTTTACCCTACCCTACACACAGTCTGGTGTTTCGATGGTTGTCCCATTCAAAGATGACAAAATCAAAAAGGGATGGGTATTTTTGAAGCCACTGACTAAAGAACTTTGGGTGACAAGCCTTTGCTCATTCGTTTTCATTGGGATCCTTGTTTGGATATTCGAGCATCGAACCAACAATGATTTTAGTGGCTCTCCTTGGCATCAAGTAGGCATCATATTTTGGTTTGCCTTCTCAACTATGGTCTTCTCACAGAGTAAGCCAAATAACATTTCATAATATATAGGGAAAATATCAAAATTCGTTCTTTAAATATGACTGATATTAGTCCTATTTTATTTGCGATTCTCAATTTCGATTCCTTTTTTGTTCGATTTTGATTATTTTTGTCAAAATTTAGTCCTTTATCAAATTTTGTCATTTCTTTGTTCAAATTTGGGACCAAAATTGGATAAATTCTGATATAAAAGAATAAATTTAGACTAAATTTGATAAAATGACTAAATTCGGATAAAAATGATCAAAATTGAACAAAAAATGAACAAAATTGAGAATTACAAATAAAAAAGGACAAAAATTGGAATCGGTCATAATATTTTCTATAATATATACTCCATATATAATGAACTTGATAAGATCATGCAATTTATATTGTTTTGTTTTTGTAGAGGAGAGGGTGATGAGCAATCTGTCTAGGTTTGTACTGATCATATGGTTCTTGATTGTTCTTATACTAACTCAAAGCTACACAGCTAGTCTTACTTCCATGTTAACAGTTCACCATAGTCACCCAACACTTACGGATGTTAACGAACTTATAACGAAACACAAAATCGTGGGGTATCAAGAGGGATCCTTTGTTTCTGGACTTCTAAAGAGAATGAAGTTTGATGGTACAAGACTTAAGGCCTTTTCATCAACTCAGGAATTGGATCAACTTTTTTCCAATGGTGGTATAGCTGCTGCTTTCGATGATATCCCATGTTTGAAGATCTTCTTATCCAACTACTGTTCAAAGTACGCCATGGTTGGTCCTACATACAAGACAGATGGGTTTGGCTTTGTAAGTCACCTTCCTTAATTTCCTCACTTTTAAGTGTACGTAATGCGCATATATGGGAAGAACCATGAAAAGGCAAATAACACTGTCTCATGTAATGGCTTCCATGGGAAATGGATAATAAGCAATAACCTTTATAATAAAAAGTGATACTCAATTAATGAAAAATAATAATGGTACTGTGAACCATTTCATAAAGCAATTTATAATATAAATAAAAAGTATTAACATTTCAAAAGAAAAATGATAACATATTTAATAGAAAGTAATAACTTGTTACAAAAGTTTAAATAATCTCCCTGTGAGAATGTCACACACAAGTCTGCCTCTATTGAAAATAGTCCCAAGAAATTAACTTAATTCCTCCAAAATAATCACGTAACTATTAAATTCACCCAAAATGGTTATTTTTGGTTTAAATTGCTAGGGTTTGAACATAAAATTTTTTTCGAATCATGGGATTAAATCGATGCATTTTAAAAGTTATTGTACAAAATTGGTTTAAAATTTTATTTTTGGATGAAATGTGAGCAAAACTGGAATGTTTGAAACGAAAATGGAAATTTTATTTATTTTTTGACCTTTTGAATAAAGTAAAAAAACCATTATTTATGCTTTAAGCTCCATGTGCATGCATATAATTAGAATTACTCCATTATACAGATCTTTCCAATAGGGTCTCCATTGGTACCAGATGTCTCAAGAGCAATACTGAGTGTTACTGAGAACAAGGAAGTGATGGATGTTATCGAGAAAAAATGGTTTGGAAATCAGAATGAGTGTTCAAACTCCAGCTCTCCATTTTCATCCGATAGCCTTGCTGTGGAAAGCTTATGGGGGCTCTTTCTCATACTAGGAATTGCTGCAGTTTCAGCCTTGTTAATCTATGTCATTAGCTTCCTACATCAAAACTGGGATGTTTTGCAACATGAGTCATCCATACGAACCAAAATTATCGAGCTACATCGAAGGTTCTACGAACCTTGTCGGGTATCATAGTTTTGAGAAGAGAAAATATCTAAATTCGTCCTTTAATATGGTTGATTCCAATTTTAATTCTTTTTTATTTGCAATTCTTTATTTTTGTCTTTTTTTTTTATTTTAGTCTAATTTTTTATTTCCAAACTTAGTTTTTTATGTCAGAATTTATCAAATTTTGGTCCAAAATTTAGACAAAAATAAAGGACTAAATTTGATAAAAGAATTAAATTTAGACAAAAAAAAAGATTAAAATTAAGAATTACAAATAAAAAAATTTTTAAAATTTGAATCCGCAAGTAGGATGAATTTTGATATTTTTGCTTTCAAGAACAAAGAATTAACAAGGAGATCTATTTGTGGAATCTCCACGTGTCGACAGCCCATCATCTGTCAAGATCATCTGTAGGGCAGATTGCACATTTTGCAGTAGATCGGGACAAGTAATTGAAAATAGAATGATAACAAATGTAAGGAGATGATCAGATAAAACAAGAATCGAAGCTGTTGGTTCACATGGCATCAATTTTAGGCAGCATTGAATTTACCAAGCAACAATTTTAATATTCGCTTTGTGATTCATGAATAGTGGGAGATGATTTGAATTCAGAAGAATGTTGGATTTGTTGAGTTATAGTGAGGAAGGATTTAAAATCATGCATATTTGAAAAAGTTTCATACCCACATGGTATATATTTAGAATGGATAATCTACACATTCTTATAAGTATTGAAATTTTAAATATTATATTATGAAAAGTTTTGCGTTAATAATTACATAATTTAAAAGTAGAAAAAAAAAGATTAAAAATAAAATAAAATGGAGTTGTGCTAATATAACCGAATCAAATACAAATCAATTTTTAAAACATGCGGATCAAATACAAACCTATTTTAAAATGCGGATATGGAATATAAGCCATAGTGAGTTACACCAACGTTGATTCCTTACTAAAATATCCCATCATGGTTTGGGACGGCTCGGATTCTTTATGTCATTTTGGTACATCATCTCCTGTGTCAAACCGTTGAATGGACTACACGTAGGAGAGAGGAAATTATACCCTAAACCTTAAACCCTAGGGGCAATGGTTGGATTTAATTCCCCTCTTACGTGTCAATCATTTAACGCGTGGCACGAGATGATGCACGAAAATAGCGCAGAAGATCCAGTGGGGTTTCAGATATCCTCTCCAACACTCCAACACTTATGGAAACGTACGTGGCAGATTTTTTGTTTTGAAAAATAAACTCATGATCCAATTAAAGTCATCGAACTACTACTGATTTCATGATGGAAATCAAGGACGTGATGGATGAATTAGCCCTTTTGGGTGTTACCACTTGCAGAGGCGGTTCGGATCTCCTGTTACATTTTGGTGTTACATTTCCTGTTACAAACCGTTGGATGATTGACACGTAGGATAAACTATTTTATACCCTAACAATCAACCCTAAGGGGAAAGGTTGAGATTTTCCTCTGCGCATACGTGTCACTCATCTAATGCGCGTAACATGAGATGTAATACCAAAATGTAACAGGACATCCAAGATCTTGCAGAGGACCTTACTCTTAAAATTCTCAATTCTTGGATGATTTCCTTAAATAACTATCCAGTATCATCCAATCTAGGGAACCCATATATATATATATCCTTTAAATGAAATTGAAAGGGAAAAGTAAAAAAAAAAAAAAAAGTTAGGTGTATAATGTTTGGAATGATTAGATGATGTGTCTTGGAGTAATTAATTAAGAGGGATTATTACTAATAAGTTCCTAATTAATAATAAATGCATTGATCTAATATTATTATTGATTAATACATAACATCTTTTAATTTCCTTTTTCAGCATAAACCTTATTTACGACGATTAATATTCAAAGTTTGCACTTAATAATAGTTTTATTGAACAATGTGCATTAAATCAGATAAAAACAATGAGTGAGAGATTTAAGGATAATTATAAAAATCTTTTATTGCTAAATATATTAGCAATTAAATAAATCAATTTGCAGCAAAAGTTTCTCCGCTAAAAATGAATATGCGACGGACATATCTCACAAAGACGAATATTACATTACTATTTGTACAATTATCATTCTATTTTCCATTTACTTGTCCTGATCTACTGCAAAATGTACAATCTGCACTGCAAACGATCTCCTTGGTAATTCTGTGTTCTCGAAACTATGATACTTGAGAAGGATCTCGGTTGTAGAATCTTCGAAGTAGCTCCATAATTTTGGTTCGTAAGGATGACTCATGTTCGAAAACATTCCAATTTTGATGTAGGAAGCTAATGACATAAACTAACAAGGCTGAAAATGCAGCAATTCCTAATATCAAAAATAGCCCCCAGAAGCTTTCCACAGCAAGACTGTCGAACGAAAACGGAGATCGAGAGCTGGAGTTTGAACACTCTAACTGATTTCCAAACCATTTCTTCTCAATAACATCCATTACTTCCTTATTCTCAGTGACCCTCAGTATTGCTCTTGAGACATCAGATACCAATGGAGACCCTATTGGAAAGACCTGTATAATATAATCCCAAATTATTATGTGCATGCACATGGAGCTTAAAACATAAATAATCGCACATCTTTTTTACATTATTAATTCAAAATCACTATGTCAAAATTGTGGAAAATACTACGCAATAAAGACAAAGGGGATTTTATAAAAACCCATAGTTATAGGTGAAAACGAAAAATGAACCCGTTGATGTTTCAAGAAGAGTGCGTGCATTAACAACCTAATGTCGGATTAACAACGGAGTTGGGATGGCTACGACAATGGGAATTCCCCATTGTTATAAAGAGCTACAACAACGGGAAATCTCCATTGTTAAAAGTTCTTTAGTCATGACCACACCAGTTTTAACAATGGAATTTTAGGCTACGATAATGGAGATACCCCATTGTTAAAGATCAGCTACGACAACTATCCAATCACCATTGTTAAAGGTGTGGACCTTTAACAATAGAGTTGGAAGGGCTACAATAATGGGGAATCCCATTGTCTTTCCACAGTAAATTTAAAAGTTATAAGATTATTTCAATAAAATTAAAATTTTGGAGACTATTTTCAATAAAGTGAATTTATATGAGACGTTTTTTATTTCATACCTATACGTGAATTTAAAAAAAAAGGAGGAAAGGAAGCCTGACTTACAAAGCCAAACCCATCTGTCTTGTATGTGGGACCAACCATGACGTACTTTGAACAGTAGTTGGACAAGAAGGTCTTTAAATATGGGATATCATCAAAAGCAGCAGCTATACCACCGTTGGAGAAAAGTTGATCCAATTCTTGGGCTGATGAATAGGCCTTAAGTCTTGTACCATCAAACTTCATTCCCTTTAGAAGCCCAGAAACAAAGGATCCCTCTTGATACCCACGTTTTTGTGTTTCGTTATAAGCTCGTTGATATCCGTAAGCGTTGGTTGAATATGGTGAACTGTCAACATGGAAGTAAGACTAGCTGTGTAGCTTTGAGTTAGTATTAGAACAATCAAGAACCATATGATCAGTACAAACCTAGATAGATTGCTCATCACCCTCTCCTCTACAAAAAGAAACAAGATAAATTGCATGTTCTTATCAAGTCCATTATATATGGAGTATATATTAGAGAAAATATCAGAATTCGTTATTTAAGTTTGATTCGATTCCAATTTCAATTCTTAAATTAAATGCAATATCAATCCCATAGCTTTTGCCAAATTTGATTCCTATTCCAAATTACTTAAAATTTTGGTTTAGTCTCGTAACCATCTCAAAATTTTAAATTCTATCCAAAAACTAATTTTTCATCGCAAATCGTCTCATAACTCCTGAAAATTTTTCAAAACCGTCTCAAATTTTTGGAAGCTTCCAAAATTTTATGGACCTTTTTTAGATTGAAATCTATCCATAATTCTTTTCTAAAACCGTCCCAAAAAGGACTATTTCTGATTGAATTTCAAAAGTTATGGGACCTTCAAAAGTTTTAATTATTTTGAGACGAAAATCGAAATTTTTAATAATTATGGGACTGAAAGTGCATTTAACTCTCATTTTGGTTCTTTTTTTTTGTTCGATTTTTAATCATTTTTGTTCAAATTTAGTCTTTTATCAAATTTAATCTAATTTTTTTTGTCTAAATTGTTTATTCCTTTACTTTGGAATTTGTCCAATTTTGGACCAAATTTAAATAAGAAATGATTAAATTAAATTTGATAAAAGGGCTAAATTTGAACTAAAATTACCAAAATCGGATCAAGAGGGCCAAAATTGAGAATTGCAAATAAAAATGACTAAAATTGGAATCAATCATATCACGAGTTTTGATATTTTCCATATATATTATCAAATGCTATTTGGCTTACTGTGAGAGAAGACCATAGTTGAGAAGGCAAACCAAAATATTATTCCTACTTGATGCCAAGGAGAGCCACTGAAATCATTGTTAGTTCGATGCTCGAATATCCAAACAAGGATCCCAATGAAAACGAATGAGCAAAGGCTTGTCACCCAAAGTTCTTTACTCAGTGGCTTCAAAAATACCCATCCCTTTTTTATTTTGTCATCTTTGATTGGTACAATCATTGAAACACCAGACTGTGCGTAGGGCAGGGTAAAGTCAACATATTGTGATCTATTTGCTACAATTGCTATATCCCCAACTGCAGCATCAAACTTCTGTCCATTCATCACATCACATAATTAGGGTTAATATGCCTTCTTTGTTACTTATAGTTGCCAGAAAAAAAAAATAAAGAAAGAAAGATACTCCCTCCACCTCAAGAAAAGTTTATTAACTTTTGGAGGTTAATATAATATTTTTAGGTAATAAGTATATTATAAAGTATGTTATGTGTGTTAGGTAAGAGTGATAAATTTGTAATTAATAAAAAAATATACTTTTAGGGGATTTCGGATGTCCTGTTACATTTTGGTGTTACAACTCTTGTTACTTAGATGAGTGAAACATATGCGGGTAGAAAAATTTCAACCTTTCCCCGTTAGGGTTGATATTTTCCTTTTAGGGCATATCTTTTATTATATAGTAGATGTTAGAAGCACAGAAGATGTAACAGGAGATTCAAACCTCTTTTAGGGTTGAGGATTGACATGATGTTTAATTTTTTGAGTGGTGAAATTTAAAGTAGAACGGAAGAAAATGGAAAGTGTGAAATTTAATTATTGAGGAGAGAAAGTATATACTTACTCCTTGATGTACTTGATAAACCAAATCATCGTAACTGCCAGCGCTATTGCGGTCCGGTGTAGCAAAGGGAATGTAGTCATATTGTACACTATAGGGTAGTGCATTCATCACTGCATCAAAAAATCCACGCAGTATCCTTCCACTCTTGTGGGTTGTCGTCGTTCCAAATGACTTTCAAGAACTCAAAGAAGTCATGATCTACAGGTACTCCAATTCATGCCTATATAATGGATATCCTATGTATGCTCTTAAGCAGCCAATTTCGAATTTAAACATATTTTGAGCTTTTAAGCTTGTTTAGAAGATGTTATCTTCTTGTATCTTACTCTAAACTCTTTTGGTGGATTCCTAGACTGGTGAGTGTCTCTTAGTCTTTCGGTGGATTCCTTAAGACGACGAGATTGTTCCAAACTTGTGGTGGATTCCATAGGTGAGGAATTGTATCCGAGTGTGTGCTTGTGTTGCCTCCTACTTCTCTAAAATCCCGGTATCAAAGTGGTTATCAGAGCTTTGGTTAGCGATGACAACTCATGATATTGAGTTATAAGATTTAAGGAGACAAGTGCAACTACTCAAGCAACGCCTTGCGTCGTGGCAAACATCTTGAACGTGATGTTGATTTCAATCCATTTCATGGTGACAGAAGTAGCGGCTCAAGTGATAATGCATCTCGACGTCTACGGGTTCGAAGGAGCAGTGTTCGTAGTAAATCTTTTGGTTTTAAAGCTGATATTCCAGATTTTGATGGAAGAAATGATCCCGAAGAATTCATTGATTGGCTCAATTCTATTGAGAGAGTCTTTGAGTTCGAAGATATTCAAGAAGAATACAAGGTGAAGCTGGTTGTCATCAAATTGAAGAAATATGCATCCCTATGATGGGAGCATCTTAAGAAGCAGCGTGCTCGTGATGGCAAGAGAAAGATTAGAACGTGGGACAAAATGAAGAAGGAGTTAAGGAGGAAATTCTTGCTAGATTATTATCTGCAAGATTATTTTCTTAAATGTCACAACTCCAAACAAAAAGAATCAAGTCGTTTTGGTGGACGTTTCTCGTCGAGTGGTGATGCTTATAGCCGAAGGAGTGCTTCCACTTCCAAGAAAGTTCCAACTACAAAAGATACAAAACAAAAAGTTGCTGCAAGTAAAGGTAGTGCTGATTTTTTGAAACCAAGTGCTGCAACTAATCAAAAAAGTTGTTTCAAGTGCAAGGGGCTTGGACACATTGCTGCTGATTGTCCAAATCGGAGAATCATTGTTCTTGTTGAGGAAGAGCAAGAAGAGGAGAAGCCGGTTTATGACGTAAGTGAAGATGAGTATGAAGAAGAGGAACATGATGAATCAACACCAATCTATGATAAGGACGATGAAGATGCCACTTACGAAGATCATGGAGAAGATTTGGTGATATGGAGTAGCTTCGATGTCACCTATGTTGAGGATGATCCATGGATTCATTTACAACCAAGACACCTCGTGTATGCCATGAGATTGTCTTGCAAAATATTTTACTATTCCAGATAGAAAGAATCCCTCCTGATCGACCTTCGGCTTCTCTGTATGCCCAATCAAAATTCAATCCACCCCATATACTTAAGCATATCCTTCTGGAAATCTCCTCCAACTTTGTCTCCTGAATGTAACAAAAATCAATTTTAAGTTTACTAATTTTCTCTCTTAATTCTCTCCTTTTCACTCTTTTCCCAATTCCTCTCACATTGTAGCTCAAAATCTTCATTGGACTAACTTTTTCGCACCTGTCTTAACATCCTTCCAGTTTTTTTTCTGTCTCTTTTTTTCTTCTCTTTCAAGAATCTCCATCTGTTTAATAATTTCTTCATCAGACACTTTGCATGTTAAACCGAGTTTCTTCCCGACTCCCCATGCTTTTTTTGCCTCTACCGATATATCACCCTCATTTCAGTCCAATTCACGAATTTATCTGTTTTGATTTGAAAAGAGTTATGGTTCATGCCATATACCATTGGAAAGCTCTTGAAGTCTAGTTTTCTACAAAATTTACGGATTTCAAAAATAGTATTCCTACAGAAAGTTATGGTCATTTGACTAAAGTGTGGCATGTTGTGCATCATGCGAGAAGTTATGGGACAAGCTCATACTTTGCTGATTTTGGTGGTTCGTCTCTTCATGAAGAACCTTGGTATCTACCTATTCTTAGTCTTTGATTATCTTACATTTATTAGAGTCTGAGTTCATATTTTCTATGTCTTGAGAATGTTCAAATCTCATTTATTTTCTTTGACTTACTTGGAGGGTTGTTCCAATTCATACCTATATAATGGATATCCTATGTATGCTCTTAAGCAGCCAATTTCGAATTTAAACATATTTTGAGCTTTTAAGCTTGTTTAGAAGATGTTATCTTCTTGTATCTTACTCTAAACTCTTTTGGTGGATTCCTAGAGTGGTGAGTGTGTCTCTTAGTCTTTCGGTGGATTCCTTAAAACGACGAGATTGTTCCAAACTTGTGGTGGATTCCATAGGTGAGGAATTGTATCCGAGTGTGTGCTTGTGTTGCCTCCTACTTCTCTAAAATCCCGGTATCACTTCTTCCCATTTGTTGGAACCACCCACCCCTTGGGTGGAACTGATCTGTCACCTGGCCAGGTAATGCTTCCCAGTTTCGACTTGGAAGTAGAATCATGTATCCTGGAGTTGTCGAATAATTCCCATCTCTTTTAGCTTGAACTCTCCGGCTAGGCCGATGAATGTGGTGTTAGAAAGCTCCTTGATCAGCTCTGGTCCGGTGCTGGAGACTCCGAGATGTTCAAGGTCAGTGGAGTCATCGCTAGAAGTGTTTGCCTTAACAAATGTAGCATCTTTCACCATTGCATTCTCTACGGCCATAGCAAGTGCAACCACGGAGTCATAGGCCCACAGATCAAGGATGGAGGGACCATGAAGCCACGTCGTGTGGTTCATCTCCCGGAGCTTTTTCTTGTACCTCATTGTCAACTGGTGGAGCCCCTGTGTCCTAGGAACATCGCCTCCACGACCCAAGGCTCGATCGACCCGAACTCATTCATGATACCACTCGTTGCAATCCAGGCGTAGTCCTCACTCATCATCCCCAGCGCGTGCGCTCTGGCAAAGAGGCGACAGCCGAGCTCAGACGTCATGTGGACAACGAAAACCCTAGTTTAATAAATATGGTGAGGGTGGGATGAGGCTCCTGTAGGGTACCCTAGTGTTAACCTGGTAGAGGGCATCCGTTAAGAATGGGATGATGCCTTGTCCGAACTCGTTGTCCACGTAGATTGGGACAACCTGTCTCCATTCCAAGGCTTGGATGATGGCAGAAATGGGCTCTACTTGGGAAGAATCAGGGAGGGCAGCTGGAATGAAGTATTCAGCTGGGATAGATGATAGAGAAGGGCTGGTGGCTGAACAGGCGATGATAGGTTTGTCTCCTAGATTGATCACAAAATCAGCCTCATCCACCCTATTATGGCCTCAACTTGGACATTCTTCAGCAGATATAAGGCTGCGCATGCAACAATATTTATTACTCCTAATTCTCATGTTTTGGTGCATCATCCCCACACACGGATGACACGTGGTAAACAGAGCTATATCCTTAAAAAAAAGTTTAATAAACCATAAAACAATTATTCAATTTTCTTCTACTCCTATTGGTAATATGACACAAAAGATGATGAAAATTCTATGAGTAATCTACCCATACGTCATCCATCAACTACATATTTCATGATTTAAATATAGAATTTATGCAATTCTTTTTTAATTAACTTTTTAGAGCACTAGTGCAATATTTTGAAGGGTAATAAACGATAAAACTAAATTAGTTATGTTAGATGAAATTAACATTTTTAAAAACAAAATGTATTGATTTCTGTACTATTTTGTGTATCATTTTTGTACCATTATATTTATATACTCCCTCTGTCCGCTTCTAAAGTATCCATTTTACTATTTTTGGCGTCCACTTTAAATGTATTTATTTCCCCTATTTAGTAAAAAAAATACACAATATGACCCACCATTTCCCTCTAATACAACTACTCACTTTATATATAATAATAATACTTTTTAATCCACGTGTAAAAATCAAATGTATGCCATAGAACCGGACACATGTAAAAAGCAAATGGATACCTTAAAACCGGACGGAGGGAGTATATGATTGATTGGATTGAAGGGTTACTTGTTTTGAAACATTTACTATTTTTAAATGTGAAAAGTAAAGTGTAATAAACAAATATGAAGAAATGTGTAATAAACTTTACTCCCTCCTTTCCACACTTAAATGTACTGACACTATCACAATGTAGATACATAATTTAAGGAAAATTACTTTTTAATCAATTGTATTGACTTTTTAGAGGTATTGTGGTTGTTAAATGACCACCTCATCTAAAACTTTTAGATGAGGTGGTAATTTAAATGGTAGAGTTATGTCCTAGTAAAGGTTCAGGGTTCGAATCCATACAACAGTGGTACGTTTAGATAATAAATAAAATATAAAGTATGTTTTGTGTGTTAGGTACATGATAGTGGTATTTTTAAAAGTAAGATGACTTGAAGTTATGAATTGATTTGATGTTATATTTTTTTTGGTGGCGAAAATAAGTATGAGACGAATGAAAATGAAAAGTGTGAACATAATTGTGGAACAGATGAAACAAAAACGGTGAACATAACTTTAGGCCGGAGGGAGTACTATTTGATCCCTATGTTTTTTCGGAGGAATTTAAGTAGGCAACTATTCAAATTGGGATTACCTATTTCATTTTTTTGTTTCCATCTACTATTTTACCTATTAAATACTCCCTCCATCCCATGCTTTTAATTAAGGTTTATTATATTTTTTCTTTTGGTTTGTACATGATTTCTTTTTGTCAAGTAAGACAAAAAAAACAATTAATTATTCTACATGGAATCCACACACAACACTAATACAATCACTCATTATACATTAAATATTATCTATCTCCAATATTTATTGAAATATTATATTTTTTAATCTAGGAGCAAAAGTAAACTTAATTATACTCTAATGCAGGAAGTATATTTTTAGTATTACAATTATTTCTTAGATTACTTTTAGATATACAAGGAATTGAAGATCATTAACTTTAATTAGACTCTGCATTTAATTAGGGTTGGTACTACATGACAGGTTGTATATTGAAGATTTTCCCCTTTCTATTATCCCTTAGTACTACTATTTTTTCCCCTCTCTCATAATTCATTTCATTGTATTAATTGTTTTAATTTTATCTGAAAATATTTTCATTGTTATAATGTCTAAAAATATGTTTCAATAAATTCAATTAGGAAAGGTTTTTTCATTTTGTAGATTTAGTTAAAGTTTTTTTTCAATTTGTTTTATTTTTCAATATGATATATAATTTATTATTTTCCGGCCGATGTCAGAGTAATTAATCTGTGTTTTCCTCCGATAATGAGTGGTCAAATTAAATTTCTGGTGTCACTAACGTACTATTTTACGTTGCCCTCTTTTCTGTTGATTACTTTCCTATATACGATCGATCATAGTTTAGTTTGGCGAAGCTTTGAATGGAGCAAAAGTTTTTACTCCCTCTATCCGTTGTAAAGGGACTTTTTTTTTTTCATTTTGGTGTCAGTTCTTAAAAGGTTTCATTTTTCTTTTTATATATATAAGACACACGCACACTAATACAATTAAAACATCGGGCTCACACACATATAACCTACTAATACATTAACTACACATTATGCATTTAATAATAATATTTATTAATTCGCATTAAAAAATAAAAAACAGAAGAGAGACTCTTTAAACGGGACGAAGGAAATAACACTATATCATAATTTTAAATACTCCTTAATAGTAGAGTTTTTCATTGACATGTAGCGTTCGAACTCGAGATATACGTGTCATTTTTTTTATTAATTCAAAAAAAAAAATTTCCTTCGTTTAAAATATTTTTCACATGACTATACGTGAATTAATAAAAGTTACTTTTTTAGAGTATAAGATAACTAAAAGTAGAAATAAGTTGAGTAATTTAAAAATAATAAATAAGTAAAATTGTTTGAATTGATAAATTATGTCTCAAATGTATTTTTACTATTTTTTTAATTATATTATTTCCTTAACCATTTTTTTTCTTTAAATCACTCAACCACTTAAGCTACTTAAATTCAGAACATGTAATAGAGGAAAGTAAAGAGAAAGTGAGAGATCAAACCTGCTGAGGCAGCCCCGACAACGTCGGATTTTGAGTGTCTGGTGAAGAGAAGCAAGGATGTTTTGCAATGAGGATGTGCAGAATAGAAATCAGAGAGAGCCAGTTGGATGCAGTACAATCCCATCGTCGCTCCGGCCCGATCCAAGTTCACCACCACCCCGACCCGAACAGGGATGGATAGGGTCAAATTCAGAAGTAATATGAAGGTGAAAGGGATGATAATGGCATGCATCTCTATAATATAATTATGTGCAATCACTTTTATTCTTCATTATATGGCCATTGTGGACTTGTTTTCATTTGCTTAAGTGACTCACATTAATAATATTTTGATTTTTCTAACATGGAGTACTATGCGTAGTTGCACATTTAATTAACCCCGAGTTTTACCCAATGGGTTATGCGTAGTTGAACTTTTAATTAATTCTATAAATTGTTTACATATACAATTAATTTTTAAAAAAACATTAAAAAAAAAGAAAAAAAATATCAAGCTGTGCCATGTCACCAACGACTTAAGATAAAGTGCCTAAAAAATTACTCCTCCATTTTTTTTCATGTAAATTGTTAAATGATCACCCATCTAAAAACTTAAACTGATCTAATGCGCTCTCTCACCCTCACAAGTCATATGTAGAAGCCTTACATTTGGAATTTTTTTAATTGCTTTAATACCATGTTAAATGACTACCCTATTTAAAAATTTAAGCTGATAAAAAGGTAAATCATTTACTTTCACTGTCCACTGGGAAGGCATACATTTTGCTATTTTGGGTGTCCGCACCAAATGTATACATTTCTCTTTTTAAACACATGGGACCCACACACATTACTAATACATTTAATATACACTACAAAAAGCAGTCAATTGTGACGGCTTTTTTGTGACGGTGATGAAGCCTTCACAATTGTGACGGCTTTTTCGAATTGTGACGGCTTCGTGATCAAACCTAGTTTGTGACGGCTTTAGTGACGGTGTTTGTTTGTGACGGCCTTTAAGCCATCACAAAAATTAATTATTTTTTTTTAAATTTAGTGACGGCCTTTGTGACGGCCTTTGGCCTTCACAAAGTAATGAATGCATGAAAAACGGTGTCGTTTCATCTCAAATTCATTTGTGATGGTTTCAAAGCCGTCATAAAAATTAATTAATTTTTTTTTAAATTTAGTGACGGCCTTTGTGACGGTTGTCCTTCACAGAGTAATGAATGCATGAAACGGTACTGTTTCAACTCAAATTCGTTTGTGACGGCTTCAAAACCTTCACGCAAATTATTATTATTATTATTTTAAATTTTGTGACGGCTCTTTGTGATGGCCAAAAGGCCGTCACAACCCAAATTCGTTTGTCACGACTTCAAAGCCTTCACAAAATTTTTTTTTAAAATTTTGTGACGGTTCTTTGTGACGGCTTTTGACCGTTATAAAGTAATGAATGCATGAAATGATACCGTTTCAATCAAAATTCATTTGTAATGGCTTCAAAGCCGTCACAAAATTAATTATTATATAGCCACGGCTCCATAAATAAGCAAATTAATTAATATATTATTGTAATAAATATGAAATAAATACTAATAGGTATATATTATACATGTATACATAACTAAATATTGTGGCTAAATATTTAAAGAAGAAAACAACCATGGTAATTTGTTTATTATAATATAATTAATGCAGAATATATTTTTTGACATATATACACACACATTACTTTTTAATATATTAATGTTTTAAATATGATTTTTATATAGTATAAGATGTATTATTGAATTAGTATAAATAGAAAATTAATGCATATATATGTGTAATACATTATATTTACGTATATAGTTAGTATATACACATTATAAGTATAAATATATATGATAATAAACATATACAAATGAATATATGAAATATATTACATATAAGGACGAAGAAATAGATGTGAGATATTAATAAATAAAAACAATTAATGTGAGAGAATGTAGTATACTAATTACTATTAATATAATTAAATTACTAAAACATTAGACAAAGTCTCTTGTGAGACGGGTTATTTAGTGAGACGGGTAGACTCATCACTAAAGTATGCTTATTGTATACATAAAGTATGTTTAAACGTTGTTAAATTATGTTTTCTAAAGTAAGCTGGATTATGTATTAAAATATGATTTTAGTGTGTTATAATATGATTTATTATTAACATACTTTAAATATAAATAAGCATATTTTAACTATACAATAAACATACTTTACTGATAGGCCGATCCGTATCACAAGAGAGTTACTCAAAATATTATATAGATTGTGAAATAAGTAAACAATTAATATAAGTATTATTGTAATAAATATGAAATAAATGATAATAATAATAATAATAAGTATATATAAAATATGTATACATAACTAAATATTGTGGCTAGATGTTTAAAAAAGATAACAACCATTCATGATAATTTGTTTATTATAATGAATGCAGAATATATATTTTGACATATTTATATTCCCTCCGTCCCAGGCTAAGAGGGCTATTTTTTCATTTTGGTCGTCTCACCCAAATAGTCCCATTTTCTTTTTTACACACATGGTACTCATACACCCCCTCTAATACAATTAAATATTGGGACTCACACTCTTACTAATACAACTACTCACTACACATTAAATAATAATATTCCTTAATCTACGTATCAAAAAGCAAATGTCCCTCTTAATGAGGGACGGAGGGAGTATACACATTACTCCACCTTTTAATATATTAATGTTTTATATATGATTTATATACATTATAAGATTTATTATTGAATTATTATGAGTGTACAACATTACATAGTAAAATTATGATATATACAATATGAAACAAGAATTATTTTGGCTCAAGTGGTCATCCCTTACCCTTAAAACCCTCCCCACATGGGAGGTCAATGGTTCAAACCTCCTTAAGGGGAGGATATTCCAACATTATTCAAAATTAAATACAAATTTGAAAAAAAAAAAGAAAAAGAAAGAGTGAGCTGTTTGGGCCAACCCGATTGGTTAGGGTTCAAAATCCTTTTTTGTAAAAAAAAATTAATTTTGTGAGGGCTTTAGTGACGGGTAATAAGCCGTCACTAATTTGTGACGGCTTTTAGCTGTCACTAATTTTAACCGTCACTACGTCCGTCACAAATTTTAACCGTCACTAAAGCCGTCACAATTGTGACGTCCTTCCATCACAAAAAATTAGTGACGGCCAACATTGTGACGGCAACAAAACCTTCACTAAGGCCGTAACAAAGCCCGTCAAGTCCTCACAAAGGCCGTCACAAACGAGTAACATTTTTGTAGTGATATGGGACCCACACAGTCCACTAATACAACTATTTACTACACATTAAATAATAATATTCTTTAATCCACATGCAAAAAGCAAATGTATACGTTTAAGGAGATAATTCTTTTGCTAATTTTATTGACTTTGGAATATGCATAGTTACTATATATACAAAGTTTTAAAAAAACTTGTGTTTTGAATAGCTTTATTAATTTTAAGGGGATAATGTAGAATTTGAATTTTTAATACTATAAATAAATTTATAAGAGAGAGTCTGGTATGAACTCGGTTCATCTGCACTCAATTTTTGTAAAATTATTTTTTATTACCTAAAAAATTACTCTTTAAAGATAAATTATTACTCTTTTAAATATTTATAAAAAAAATCACAATATATATTAGAATTTGAAAAGTAATATTTTTTATTTATAAGAGTTACCGTTCATCTTTTTAAAGAGTAATTGTCATGTTACTAAAGAATAATCGGTAAATCGGGATGCAAAATTTTGAGGAGCAATATTTTTTATTCAGAAGAGTAATAGTTCATCCCTCTAACTAGTACTAATAGGTAAATCAGAGTTTACGTATGAACTCGATTCATACAAGTATTTGTCATAAATTAAGTTATAAAGTATGTTATGTGTATCAAATAAATTAGTTATAAAGTGTGTTATATGTATCAAATGAGAGTGATAATTGATTATTTGATGTTAATGAAGTGATTTCATTTTTCAATTTCTTGGTAATATATTTCTTTTTAAACTGGATGAAAATAAAATGTGTAAAATTCTTTACGGTACAGGAAGTAATAACCAAAATAACGAAAAGAAAAGAAAAAAATCATGTACCGGTTCGCGAACTCTATAACACGTATTTGACTTTCAAAGTTGTACCGCATAAAAGATGTTAGAAATCAATGAGACTTAAATGATCAGCTAACTACCTCAATTGAGTTAAAATGTAATGTAATTTTAGATTTTAAGTGGTTGTAATATTATAGTAGAAATTTAGGGGTATTGAGTGGGACCATTTATCAAGAAGGGGAAATATATATTAAATTTGAAAAAAAAAATTATTTGGGAGGATTTCTAATGAATATATGTTTTAAGGTCCGATTTAGCAATACAATTTTATAGAGAGTATATCCGTATTTGAGCATTAAATATTTACTTTCCTTATATTTGAGTTAGAAATGCATTTGAGGTGTTATTTCATATTTTTAAGGTAAAAATCAAGGATAAAAAAAGCATATTGTGAAGTAAAATTGTAATAGGAGCCAACCGTGCATGAAACGAGACACTTCATAGCGGCACGACTCGTTCCAATTATTGGCAGAGATCGTTCCAACCAACAGAAGGTGTCCACGAAGTTTCTGCATAGTAAGCACAACTTGCGCCACATTCAAACGTTGGAATTTCCACGAGTTCCTTACGTAAATTGTCAAGGAAGATAGGATTGTTTTGGTGCAATAATTACCTAGATCAGAATTAGAATGAGGAAGTAATAATCAAAACGATGAGATCGCGCAACCTGCTAATGAGAATTCGAAAAATAACCAAAATTTAGCTCTTTTTCATATTTTCTTGCACCACAAGCTTACTTTCTCCCTACTCACATGCCTTAAAAGCCCTATTCCCACCTATAAATACATCTCATACCCTCATGCATCCACAGAACCTGATTCATGGATACCATGCCACCATCCCGAAATCATGATACCCTCCTGAGGGTTCTAAACCCTAACACCCATCATCTTTCGCCATTCATCTTTACACTTTATTCGCCTTTTACCTATCATATCTTACAATCAGTCGGTGTTTACTACTTGAAAAGTAAAATGGAGAAGAATCATCAAGATAGAAAGAGAAGATGAAGAATTATGCTACAACAATTTCTTCTTTCTTTAAATGGTAAGTTTAATTCTATTACCATAGTTGTTGCTTGTAACAGCATGACCTAGTTTCATTTAGATAGTTTTAGGATTTTAGAGGTTTGAATCATATTGAATTAATGATTTAGACTAGATTATGAATTTCTGCAGAATGTTTATTCCTTTAATTTATTGATGTTTTTATTTGAACTTAAATGATTTTGTTTTTAATTCTTTTTTCGATTATATATTCATGATATTATTTGATCGATATATGATTGAGATTTGAAAGTGTTGTATGATTATATGTGTGATCTTGTGGCAATTGAAAGGGATTGGTCTATAATAACATTTAGTGGTTACTTAATGTCTAATTTATCTCTGAATGACCATCTTAAGATATATTGAATGAAAAGTAACAAGATTTCATCAAATTATAGTAGTTCAATCATAAGATCAACATCCAATTTTAGGATGTATGAGCTTCTTTACTATAGATAGATTACAAGGGAAAGAATCACACAAAAAATAGATAAAGTACATCAAATTTGATAAAATAATGAAAAATGTGAACCAGAAAATTATGATCAACTGCCTTTAACGTGAGCTGTTTTGAGCTTATAAACGACTTGCAAAATAACCGTTTTACACACTAATGGAAAGTCTGGAATCTCAGCTATGATTCTAAGTTGATAAACGAATTGAAACCGTCCGTTAAAACCTCAAAAAAACCGCCACAAATAGAGCTACTCGACCAGATTTTTGAGCTTATTAAATTTGTTGATTCTCAACTAACTTGTGTAATTGACTATCTTGCACAAACTTAACTAACTAATCCAATTCATTACCCTCCAATCCTCACTATTGTTTACAACAAATATAGACGACTTAAATTCTTTTAATTGATGATAAAATTGGACAGTCTTCCCATCAATATTCCGATTTGGACCATTTCTCCCATTTTATTATTCCAACAAACAAACAATATTACAATTTGACTAAAAATTAAAAGAACCGAAATAAATATATTACAAGTCTTGAGCTATGAAACTCGATTCTACGTTAACCCAGACAAAATATTAGTTCCATGGACTATACTAGGAAACTCCCTGCAAACTACACATTGAAGTTGTTAAACACAAAAGATAACAATACATTCAAATTTGTCAGCATGATCTTCAACATTTGCTGATAACTTTCTCTAGAACTTGCTTGATTGCACCAGCTGATGCACTTTTACCTCCCTTGCGCTGTAAATTACATAAGACCTGCAGTTAAAATCGTAAAAGTAACCAAGTCGTTACTCGTTCACAACAATGCAATGCAGCAAATACAACACATTCTTGAAAAGTTTCAACCGAATTATCATGAACTTATAAGTGCAGTTTGAAATGCCGATAATCACATGTTAAAGTAACCATGTCGTTACTCATTCACAACGAGCAGTGCAGCAAATATAACATGTACACTGTTGAAAAGTTTCAACCACATTATCTGATAAGTGCAGTTTGAAATGCAGATAATCACATGTTAATGACGAGGACAAACCTTGGCTTTGATAGACAAGGAGAGAATTTCCATCAGTGTTGGAAGATTGAACCGTTTGCGACTGCAAATGTAGTTTGGTTAAAACTTCCATCACTTCAACCAACACTGACTCCCTCCACAAACATCTCACTTCGATCAGAACATCCTTGTCATTGACACTGACAGTTATAGTGTCTACCGAAGAGCTCAAGTGCACTCGTTTATTATCAGCTCCCATTTTCTCGGCATCACAAGGTTTTCTCTTGTTCAAGAGTAGTTTTTTGAAGTTTTCAATTTTCTTCTGGCCATAATTGTCAGTGGTCCTTTCAATGGCATCACGAGGTTTACCTTGTCTTGTTGACTCTAGCTCCGTTGCTTCTTTGTAAGATTCAAGCTCTTCGATCTTTCTCTCAAGCTCACTCAGATACTCTATCGTATGATCAAGTATTGATACTTTGTCAACCTGCAATAGAAACACAGTAAATCTTCTTTAATTCATAAATGTGTTTCATTAGAGGCTAATCTTAAAATTAAACATTAGGCACCTTTCCACTGGAAGGAACTAATGATCCAAGAACTGTGAATCTCTCATTCATTTTCTCTCGCCGTTTCCTCTCAGACAAGACATGGTTTCTATCTTCATCAACTTCTCGTTTAGATAGGTCATCTTTTTTGCAGTTCTGTTGAGCAGATTTGATCCGGAAATCTTCATGCATTCTAGCTACCTCAAAGAGTACTTTCTTTAATAACCATTGCAGAGATGCAGTTTGGGGCAAATGGCTACACAATCTTCTGTCATTCCAACTAGTAAAGCTCGATTCTCTGTTTCCGTTCCTGCAAGAGTCCAGACTCAACTGGTGTGAACTCTTCAAAAGACTGGTAAGAACAGTCTGATAATGAACATCTTCGCCCTTTAAGCAAGACGAAGCATGATTTTGCTGGTTGCATTCTTGACCATCTTGCACACAATTATCAGTTGCTTTCTTTCCATCTAAAAATGGTACATTAAACTCCGAATTTCCATGAGTTTGAGATACACAATCACTGGAACTAAGAGAATTGTTGGGATCATTACTGATTTCTTCTCCTAAATTTGATTCGTCTCTCAGTAGATTGTCTGCAAAATCATCTGAATTGTTATTGGGAGAACAAGATTCCATCAAATTTCGATCAAGATTGTTTTCAGGAATATTAGGATGATCAAGCACTTCATAGATGAGGTTTTTGGTTTCTGTGGTAGCATTATAGCCATGGTTGGGAATCTTTGTAACACTATCCAAAGAACTCTCCAAGAACGATGTTTTAACATGCTGAATCAGATTCAGATCCTCTGGAACCTTTAAGAAAGCAAATTAAATAGGTTTGTAATGACAAAAACATCAGTGTACAAGTGGGAACCATTTTAGCTGGACAAGTGCGCATACCAGTTCAGTCGTTCCGAGCTCAAGTACACCTCCCAAATGCGGAAAGCACACCACTGTCTGCAAGTTAAAAACAGAGTCTTTTAAACAAAGCCCTCTTTCAAAAACATGTGATGTCAAGGTTAAAAATGTGAAAGGTTTTCGGTTCATGAACAAGTAATAGTACCCGAAATGATGCACTCTAGATGCAGCAATGGAAGTCCAGTAGCGAGAACAATTGATGAGCATACGAGAAGCAACAAGCGGTCAGAAAACTTTCTAATTAATTCATCAGAGTGCACATTCATATACATTACACAACGCTGATAAAATCGAAGCTGTTCACTTGCCTTAGCGAGTAAAGAACGAGAGAAAACTTTGGTGTCGGCATTGTGAGCATTGCACAGCCAGATCATTTCATTTTTTGCAAATGTCCTTCCTGGCAACCTTAAATCCCCAATCATTCAGCATGGTGAGTCATTTTTTTCTTTCTATCACTTAACAAAACAAGCATACATACGAACTCGGTGAAGTAACAACAGTCAAGGAAAAACAGCACATGAAAACAAAAGCACACACCACCTCTAATTGCAATTCAAAGGAAATCACACAGCTACAAACAAACTAGTGATAAAACTAAAGATTCTAGTAAACTACAAATAGCAGATTACACTATAATAGGTCACTCTGACTCAAAGTAGAAAAACTTGGTAATGAGAACAGAGTTAGAAAGGGGTTTTCTTCAATTGAGAGAATTATCCTTGGCCAAAATTGAACACGAAGGACATGCAGACCAAGAAATACCACTCTGCATCAGTGAGATCTTCAGGAGACAATGCAGCTGTAGGCCTCTTAGGTTGTGGGGTGGCTTCACCTTGTAATAGAGATTCATACAGTTCCCTGAGCTGATCGGTTCTCTGCAACCCCAGATGATCTGCATTCAACTCGACCGCTTGAACTGTTTTTCTTGTTTTCATATCTCCATTATAGTATCCATCACCCCATTTCAAAACCCTAAAGAAATTATTACACTGAAACATTGTGAGCATGATAACCATATCCCATTGAACTCACCCATAAACATACAAGAAAGCTGTACTAGTTCAAGAAAATACAGCAGAAATTCTTGTTCTAGAACATGGATTAGTCAACGCTGAGGAAAAATCCTTTACTAGGATGCATATACTGATTCCTTGGAATATGTTTTCTTGATCCAAAAAATGTACTATCCAATCTTAGAGATTTAGTACAAATTCAATAAAGACAAAGAGCAAGTCCTAATACAACGGGCCCATGGAAATCAGATAGACATGCGAATAATCTGCATTGATGGTGGATTTTCTAAATAGTCAACGGCTAAAGGTTTTCCTAAAGAAACAAATCTTGTTCTTAAGCTTAAATATCATTACACCATCAAATCAAGAAATTTCTCAAAGGAAACCCAGTTATGGGATGTGTATTCTGAATTCATTTTGGGGTGGATTTGGAGTTAAGATGGAAAACTTACCCTGTTTGTTTCTCAGAAATAGACCAGAAAATTGCATAGCTCCATTGAATGCTTCTAACGGCAAAAGCAAGCTCCTTTTTCAGATTCTCTGCCACTCTTGCAGTAGCCATTTTTTAGCTGGTTTTTTTCTGTCTAGAGTATACTGAAACATACAAGTAAATTCCAGCTTTTTTTAGAAAACCCAGAAAAATGATGAAAAAGGCTCGTACTTTAATTTGGATTTTGCAAGCTTTAATTAATTGATAGAGAAATTATTTTTAGTTCTTCATTCTCAGAAGTAGTTTTCTGGTAAATCAGGATGCGAGTGCTTCCTCCGACGAATCAGAAGATAGATGGTGTGAAATGCCAAGATTTACTCATTAAAAAAAAAAAATTAGTAAATCGTTTATTGTTATAACGATGAAATCGAACCAGTGGCAAACTGGCAATTATGGGAGGCTTAATAGATGGATCGGTTTAATGGTTCACTCAAAAAATTAGATTTAATATACACAATTAAAATAAAGGGGACACAAACTATCCGATGTAGTATATTTCCTCCATATACTTCCTCCGTCTCATTTCAAATGACACACTTTTCATTTTGGATTATCCTACAAAAGTTTACACATTCCTAAAAAAAAAAGTCAAACACAATCATCCTTCCTCATACACTTTATTTACAAAAAAAATCACTCATACCTAACACACCTAACATACTTTATCATTTACTATTTATTAGCAAAATATACCATAATACCCCTAAAAGTTATCACTTTTTTAATCTCCGTGTCGAAAAGAGGGGTGCAAACTTTCTTGAAACGGAGGGAGTATTTTTTATTTTCGTTCATACCAGTATAAAATATTCTTTTTTTAGATTAATATGAGTATGTGACACATCAAAAAATATTACTATGCACAATCTAGTATACATGGATTGCATACTCAACATTAATACAACTTCTCATTACACATTAAAAAATTATTTTTCTTGTCTTACTACACATTAAATTATTATACTCATTAATTTATGTGAAAAAAAAATATATTTCAAGAGAACGGAGACAGTGCCGGCCCATTAATTTCATGGGCCCTGTGCAAAAAAATTTTTTAGGCCTTTTATTATTCTAAAAAAACATAAAATAATTAAAATTGAAATATTTATATAATTATACTTGTTAAATATATAAAAAACAATATATAATTATAATAAGAAAATGTCACATTAAATACAATTAATTAACTTATTAATTAAAATAAAATTAAATATTTTTTAATAAAATATCATACAGCTTTTTATTAACAAATTTAATATAAAAAGTAATTAAAAAAGATTAGAAGAAGAATGGTAGAAGAAGAAGGATGGTGTGAAAAATTAAAAGAAATAAAAAATTTTGTAAGTAACTTATCAAATAGTTAAATATTTATGTTAAATTTTACAGCTTCTAACTATAACAAATGAAATTTTTAAAAAATAGAAATAAAAAGAAAAATGTGATACTTTGATGTGAAACTTTCTGCGTCATTCTGTTTGCTAAGTGACACGTATGAGAAAAAAAATAAAATATATTTTAACTTAACGTATAAACTTTATGGACAAAAGGATTACATTTTTCATTTATGTCACGCATCAATCTATAAAGAGATGCACATGACATATCATATCAAAATGTCATAGAATATTCCGTGCAGAAAAACTCAAACATAGTGTATGCGAAAAAGATAATAAAGTAATTTCAATTAAGACATTAGGTATTTATAAACATATTTTCAATTTATATATATAATAGAAAAAAATTCGGGGGCCCTCATTGGGTGGGGCCTATGCGGCAGCACCTCCGACACCAGCCCAGGGCCACCTCTGGACGGAGGGAGTATACTTTACTGATACAATTACCCAATAACGCATGGAGTATAATATATTTTAATGTACGGTTACAATTACTAATACAAGTACTCACGTAAAATATAATATTCTTTTTATTCCACACTTATTTTCATACTTTTTATTTTCGTCAATCTCACACGTATCTTCACCATTCAAAAAATTAAACTTCACATCAACTAATACCCTCAAAAATTATTTTAATTTCAAATACATATCTCACGCAACACAAATAACATACTTTACAATTTACTTATTAACTAAAAAATACCACAATACCCCTAATAAGTCAATAAAATTGGTTAAATTTTTTTTCTTAAATTCTGTATCTACAATTCTAGCGCACATTATAAATATGGGATTGAGGGAGTATTTATTAATCTACTTGAACAAAGTAAATGAATACTACCTTCATCTCATTTTCATTTTGGACTTTTCATTATAAAGTTTACATTTCCTTTTATAATAATTGAGACCACATCAAACAATCAATATATCTATAAATGATTTAAACAACACGAATACAATTATTCATCGTATATTAAAATATTATATATTTCACTTCACTACACATTAAAATTCTATATTTTTTAATCTCCGTACAAAAAGTAAACATTAGTGTACAAACTGGACACATGGAGTATATTTAATAATTTTTTTTAAAAAAAATGTATAGATAATAATCCGTATTAAATTAAATAAAATTTTAAAACAAAAATTTCATCCATTTGTAATTAAAGTAGTGTAAAGTTACTAAATTGAGATGATATTTTACTCCATAAAGTTTCAAAATATTCTGCACGCATTCCATTTTCATTGGCATCGAAATATATTTATACACTCTAAAGTAGCAACATACAACTCCCTCAGTTTTTTCTTCAATTATAAAAATATATTAGACATCTTACTAAATTTTTACATTTTATTTATCAATTTAAAAAACTTTATTTATTACTCCCTCTGCATAGCAAACTTATTTGTTTATTTTTTATACGTGGATTAAAAAGTATTAATATTTTATGTAAAGTGATTAGTTGTATTTGTGGGGAGTAGTTGGGAGTAGGGGTGGGTAATATTGGTATACCGAAAATATCGATACCGTATCGATACCGTACCGAAAATTTCGGTATGAAAAAATTCATATCGATACCGATACCGAAATTTCGGTATACCGAAATTTCGGTAAATTAAATCGGATATACCAAAATTCAATCTTATAAAATATACTTAAATATTGTATTATGTATAATTAAATTTTTAAAAAAATTATATAAAATTTTTGGTATACCGAAATACCAAAAATTTTAATATTCTATACCGATATCATACCGAAATTATCGGTACGACAACCATACCGTACCGAAAATTTCGGTATGTTGAATTTTCGATATTTTTCGGTATTTTTCGATACGACAATCGCGGTATACCGAGTTTTCGTTATTTTTCCCCACCCCTAGTTTGGAGTGGTTGCCATGTGAGGACCCTTTTGCAAAAAAAAAATGAAAAAATGAATACTTAAAGAGTGAAAGACCAAAAATGGAAAATAAATACATTAGTAAAGGACGGAGGGAGTATTTTATACTTTATTGGTCATTCTCAACAACTTTATTTACTTTTTCTCTTTAAATTACCAATTTATCCTTAATTTTTCTTGCATTATAGTATTATAATTAAAAAGACAAAGTCTCTTATGTGTTAAAGTATGCTTATTATATAGATAAATTATACGTTCAATGGTTATTAAAGTATATTTTTTTAAAGTATGATGAATGATGCATAAAGTATACTTGACGTGTTAAAGTATACTTATTATATAGATAAAATATGCTTAATGGTTGTTAAAGTATAGTATATTTTATTGGATCCCGTTATGCATAAACCTCTTTACTAATTAAAGAAACCCACCCATGAGATTAGGGTTGGGGAAAATACCGAAATTTCTGTATACCGCCCTTACCATATCGAAAAATACTGATTTTACTGAAATTTTAGGTATGCCGAAGTTTTTGTTAAGGTATGATACTGTATTGAAAATTTTGGTACGATAAAGGTACATAAATTATCAATACCGCGGTATTTCGGTATATACCGAATTACCGTAAAATATTAAATTTTTGGGTAATATGATACGGTATACCATACTACATGATATATGCAATTAAAATTATTATTTATATATTATAATTTTTAATTAAATTATATATATAAACTATTTAATTAAAAGATTAAATATAAAATCCTACTGTATATTTCATAATTATAAATAAATGGTTTATATAGTTGATTGACTTTGATGATATCTTGTACTTCTTTTTTAATTACGTAGTTCTATCCTATATAAAAATTTAAAAGTATTGATTTTAATATAAGTTTCATATGGTTTTTGTGTAGATCTCTTGGGTACTATTTATTTAATGACAAACACTTGTGTAAATCGGGTTTACATACATTAATTATGTGTACTCTGTTACTCTTTAGTACATAAAAAATTACTCTTTAGCACATAAATTGTTACTCTTCTAAATTAAAAAATTACTCTTCAAATACTTGTAAATCCTGATTTATCGATTATTTTTTATTACATGAAAAGTTACTCTTTAGAGACATGAATTATTACTCTTCTGTATAAAAATCATTACTCTTCAAAGAGTAATTTTTTATATACTAAAGAGTAATCATAAGACTCACTCTTATTTAATTTGGTCGTTCGTGGATTGTCGTATATTTTTCTTATTATGAATTTGTTATCTATTAGAATTTGTTTTATAGCTATCTTTCACTTTTCTAGTACAGTTTTTAATTAGATTTATTGAATTTTAGGAGCATAACGACATAGCAAACTATCTAATAGGACGGTATATACCGATATTTTAGGTATGATACGATATACCGAAATATCGGTAAGCAGAAGGTAGACTATTTTTTTATATCGAAATATTGTTATACCGAACTATGGTATATCAAAAGTTTAGATAAGGTAACGATATAATTTTTTATATATCGAAAATTTCGGTACGGTATTTGATATGACTAAAAATCTACGGTATGTCATACCGCCCACCCCTACATGAGATTGTGGTCATGATTCATGAACGGAACTAGTCCGGCCAATCGGTGTATTGTGAGTGTACATCATTTATGGACCAGTCTGCCCAGTTTTAATAACTAATTTGAATACTCAACTTTTATTATAAATTAAATACTACAAAATACAGTTCAAACATTGAAAGCTAGCTAAGAGATGGATTTACTTTCATTTATGGAACAACTACAACTCCATTCACTAACTATTCCAGATATACATTCTCCCCTCACCCAACCACCTTAAATTACAAAAAAAAATATAATAAAAGAAATGCCCTCTAGGCCCAATCTAAGCATATACTCCACTAACTAACCAATAATCCTTCCTAATCTATATACTCTACCAAGAATATCAACAGTATAATGTTTCTTGAAATTTGGCTATTAAAAAAAACTAGATGCAATCTTAGGCTCTTCATTGGTTCTATACTCGAGCAATTGGAGAGAATGGTGGATTGAGTGCTAAAGATTGTAGCTTTTCTTCCATCCTGTTAACCTTACGTTTCTCTTCCCTTCCTACTGCATCTAACATTACTTCTATTCCCTCCTTCGCCAATGCCTTCACTGAATCACTCTGAACCATTTGTTTTCTTTTATCCAGCCCGGCAATGGTGGAGGCTTCGGCAGTGTGCAATGTAGCAACGCTGATGGAGAATGCCTGCAATGTTGATAATTGTGCATGAAAATCCACTGCGTACTTCCCATTTTCGATCATCCTCATTGTAAAAGCTGGAGTATCATCTTTTCTTCCCTGCAGTACACAAGTTATGTAGAATCTGTGAAAGTATGGCTTTTATTCTACCTCCGCGCTAAGTTTTAGACGAACCAAGGTTGCATACTTGCATTGATCTTTAAGTGTACACAGATGTGGATATAATTATGGACATATAGGTATAAAACTCCTTTTAGAAGTTTTTAAGCACACGTGTGTAAATTGAGCTCGTTGAAGGAGGTAAAAACACTTCATCGATTAGGCATGTGATCAGATTTTCGATGAAATTAAAGACATGAATTCAAAAGCATTGAAATAGTGCAACAACATAACATGTTAAGAACCTGATAAATCATTAAATTCAACACTAGATTCTTTTCTATGAGAAACCAGGTTAAGTTAGCCTTCAATTCGAAGCATCAGATATCAGATTAGGCTTAATCATAAAATCATATGATAAGAATAACAAATGATCACACAAAATTTACAGTACGTGCATGAGGTAATCAGGATAATACCTTAAAGAATAGTTGGGTTGGATTCTGATTGTCAATCAGGGGCTGGCCTGCAGCAATCTTATCCGTTGGATTGCTTAAAACATTAAGCGAGCACGCCATGTCCCAGCCACCACAATCACATCCTCCACCTAACCTCCATCTATCCAGTAAAGGTGATGGGCCACAACTTTCAGTAACAGGCAAACCATGGTTTCCAGCAGGGATCACAACGTGCATGTTTCCAGAACTTGAAGTGTCCGAAATGTGCTCCGTTGCCTTCCCAAGCTGAAAGAGATCTAGCAAGTTCGGAGGTGTCTCATCAATTTTATTGTCTCCACTCTTAAATTTCAGAGACTCTCTCTTCTCCAATGGAACATGCATAACAATGGCTGCAATTTCCATCTCTGGGTGCAATTTCGCTGCTTTGAGAGGAGGCTGAGAAGCTCTGATGACATGGTTGGGATCATGTGAAAAATCTTGAGAAGATTTAGTTTTCTGAGAATGAATGATATCATACAACAGGAATTCTGTTACCATGAAATCTTTCAACTCTTCAATGCCTTTAAATTCCGTATACTGATGACATGAGACATGCATCTGTCCAACCATAGACGATTCTCTGTAGCTTTCTTTCGATCCCCATCCACTAGTACTAAGTGTTTTCCTATGAGGAAGTGAATGGAAGGTGTAAACCCAAGTTGAAGCATTTTCTGCTTTCCATGTTTTAGCCACATAAACATTTTCTAGTGATGTGACCGAGAAGTGAATAAATGGCACCCCATGCTTAGTTCCCAACTTGAGAACACCATGGAGGTGTGCTGGAGAACACTGATGAACCGAATCATCGTTTCTTTTCTCTGCACTAAGCAGAGATCTGCGAACCGTTATGTTGCCACTGATGCTTGAAAGACGGCTGGAGCTACTCAACAGACTTTTCTTAGACTTGGATATTACGAAGGGGTCAAGAATCTTTTTCACATGATTAATTCGAGCCTTTGAACTGCTAGCTCTAGAGCCATCGCACTCTGATCTAGCAGGTGAACGGGTAAAAGCTATACTCTCAGATAATGGCTCATGCAAATTTACAGCTAGATCTTTTTCCTGTGACATGCTTGCATCTTTTTCAGGACAGACAGATTCATCCATGATCATGGAATCATAGGAGCACAAATCTACCTGGTTTTCATAAACTGAGGATGTGCTTTGTTCTGAAAGGGCCATTAATGAGGATCTGTTATCTTCCTCTAGAAGGCTATCTTCATCCAAAATACACAACGAATTAATTATTCCAAAAGAGAGTGCAGATTCAGTTCCTTGGGATACCTCAATCTTTTTCCTCTCAACAGCAGCATTACTTTTGTGAAGTAAACACACTTCTTTGGAACTTTGATATATTGACCCTCTCCTCTGCACTTCATTGCCTCTTCGACTCACTCTTTGTGATCGAAGATCTCTACAGGATTCACTTTGGTAATGAATAAATTTAATATCTAAGTCCTCGTTGACGCTTGGAACCTCGTTTACATATTTGGGATTTCCATATGGTTTTCTATTTGCAACTTTTGAATGACACCTAGGAGCTGGTAAGACAGTTGTAGGACTTCCATCTACCAGACAATACTTGTCAAAGTCTAAGTCCATGACTAATTAGCCTATCCTCACTCATAGATAATCCTCCTATAGAAAAAAGAAAAGAGGTAAGTGAAAATTTTTGGAACACACTCATTACATGTTGCATTCTTAGTATCTCAGAAAGAGGAGTAACTGACAAACAGAACAAAGAATTCAAGAAGCCAAGAACCAATAGATTGCAGATAACATTGAGCATCACGTCCAAGTATTTCCTCACAAAACTAGTACACAGTTACTCACTTCAATTTAAACAATTTAAAACAAAATCCTTAACTTTAATCAAAAGACTCAAATTGGGTATCCAGCAAAGCACCAATAACACAAAATGGAAGTGATACAATCATATAAAACTGCTACTAGCATTAAATGGAATACAATACCCATTTCTTGAGGTTAGCCAAAGAGGATTATCACTCCAAAACTAATACACCAAAAGTTAAGAACCCAATTTTCCTCACATATCTGAGATGCAATTCAAAATCTTATACACATTCTCAACAAATGCATGGACCCTACTAATAATTTCAAGAGCAACAGAGCTTGATAGAGACCCAACTGATCATCCCATTTGAGCTGAAACTTTCCAACAAACAAGCAATATAACACTCATAATTAAGAACAAAGAACATGATTCAAGAAAGCAATTTCACATACACTTGCATTCCAAGTCATTCAAAGTGCAGCTCCCACAATAAACTGCTGTACTCCACTTCACCAGATCTCAGAGAAGTGAAGGAAAAGAAAACCCCCAAAAAAATTGTTAACAAAAAGCAATCATTTGGTCCTTCTCTTCTCCTCAAAGGCTCTTCTGGTGAAACCCAATTTCACATTCTGAAAAAAGCCACCAATTTTTTCGATTCAACAGTGTAACAACAACAACAAAAACAAAATCAAGAATAAGTTTTTCAGAATTTTGTGGTTTCCTTGTGATAGAGACAAAGGAAAAGAAGATTAATTGAGAGGAGAGAGAAAAAGACATTATTGTATTGAGAAGCAGGCCACCAAATAGTAAAGTGATGATTGTCCAAAGAGAGAACATGCATGCCTATATTTTCATTCTTTTTTTCACTTTCTTTCGTCCATTGTCGGGGGGAAGGGTGGGGTGGGGGTACGGTGGGGTGGGTATAGAGACAAATAGATCCTTACCTTCCATCACAACAGCAACGGAGATGGAGAAACATGGATCAAAGTCGAGTCTCTGTTAGTGCCCCCACTAATAAAGCAAGCTTCTTTGACTCGTCTTTGTGAGGTTATGCAGCTATAATCTCACTACCCGCCACAATTTATATAGGATGGAAAAAAATAATTAAAAATTATACTCTATCTATCCCGAAAAACTTTTCACCTTTATTGTTCCACGTTATTTAAAAAAAGTTGCACTTTTTGATCAACTTTATTGACTTTGGAGAGTATTGTAGTATTTTTAGGTAATAAAAAAGTATAAAGTAATGATACGTGTGTGAAAAATGAGTGACAAATTTGAAATTAAAGTAACTTTTGAGATTGTTGGATAAAGTGGTGTTTCCTATTTTGGAGGGTGAAATGTTTTGTGAGACAAACAAATGAGGAAAATGAAAAAATTATTATGGAAGGAGGAAGTAGATATTATGATGGATATGATTTAGATTTAACAACGAGTTTATTATAAATTATATAAAAAAAATCTCATCTATTTTTATAATATTATATTAAAATTATTATAAATTATATAAAAAATTAAATTAATTAAAATATATTAAAATTATTTAGGTAGGTGTTGCGTGAGTCTCAAGTGATTTTTCACTTTTTAAAATAGTTATCACTTCCGCTATAAATTATTATCACTTTTATTTATACTATAAATTGTTCATGAAAGAGTATTATCATTTTTTATTAATTTATTATCACTTTTCTTCATAAAAGTTATCACTTTCTAGCCGTGAGACAGTCTCACACAAGTCTTTGTCTATATATTTTCATGATTATACAAATAAAAATATTTATTAAATTATAATTAATATAAAATTTATATTATTTAAAATTTAAATAAAAATCATATATAATTAAAAAGTTAATAAATTATGCATAAAAAATAAAAATAAAATTTAATATTACATATATTTTTATATTTAATTTAACAAATATTATTAATTTATGTATATAATTTATTAATTTTTATTTAAAATAATTATTAAAAATTTTGTTAAAATTTTAAAGAATTTAGATTTAAATTTAAATTTGAATTAATATTTTTTGTTGAAACTAATATTACAATACAATATATGATTTTTTTATTTAAATTTTCAATGATTTATATTTTATTTTTCACAAACACTTGTGCAAATCGGGTTTATATACATTTGTATGTAAACCCTATTACTCTTTAGTATATAAAAAATTACTCTTTGGACACATAAATTGTTACTCTTCAAAATTAAAAAATATTACTCTTGAAATTCTTGTAAAACCCGGATTTTTTTATTACTCTTTAGTACATAAAAAAATACTCTTTAAAAATATGAATTATTAATCTTCTATATAAAAATTATTACTCTTTAAAAAGTAATTTTTATAAAATAAAGAGTAATTTTAAAAAATATAGGGTTTATTTGTTAATCCATGTAAAATCGATTTACATGAAACTCACTCATATATGAAATGGGAGGAATCACTATTTTTTATTTTAACTAATAATGATTCTAAATGATTATATGGGATTCTACCCCTATTAATTATATCAATCATGAAATTAGAATTTAAATTAGGAATGGTAATTCCATTTTTATTTAAATTCCATCATTTTTTCTCAAAAATAAAAAAATTCATCGTACCAATCACCTGGTGGTTACTGAAGACTATATATTTAAGGGTAAAATTTCATTTTATGGTAAAAATTAAAATGCCGAAAATGACGTAAACACTTCTAACTCAATTTGTTGTGACTTCATTTAAAAATTTTAAATGACTTATAAATATTTATAATTGAATTATAAAAAATATACATAAATAAAATATATACAACCGAGTTATACATATTGTATATGGAATCGACAAATTTATTTTAATATAGTAAACAATCAAATCAAATGGTTTTTTTTTTATAATCAAATTGAGTACTTCTAAATTTAATAAAACACATTATCTTGTTTGCTAATGTGGTTTGAAATTTTCTATCCTAATTAGTGAAATAAAATTTTAGTAATAATTCCTAGTCATTGGATAGTGTAAGATATAAAAATAGGCAAATTAAAATTAGTGCACACCACCACCTATACTGTACGAATTTAAAATCTTTGCCGTTGGATGGACCTTAAACAAATTCGAAGTAACATGAACAAGATGTTACATGATATAATAAAAAATATCACAATGTATAACTGAAATGTATTTCCATCATAACTTTGTGTATTGTGATAATACTTTTGATTATAAAATGTGATATTTTTTAACTTAAATGTATTGCTATCATAACTTTATGTGTATTGTGATGATACTTTTGCTTATAAAATTTGATATTTTTATACTACATCCGTCCCACGCAAAAGGTCACTTTTTCATTTTTGACGTCCCACCCAAAGAGTCATCTTTTATTTTTTACACACATGAAACCTACACATACCCACTAATACAATTAAAATATGGGATCCACACTCCTACTAATACAACTACTCACTGCACATTAAATAATAATACTCATTAATTCACGTCCAAAAAGCAAACACTACCCTTTGGAAGGAACGGAGGGAGTAGATGTATATTACGCTATTTTTTTAAGTATATTGTATGAAGTTTTTTAATAGGCTGCTGAATGATGAGCGTAGAAATTACAAGAAAATATGATTTATTTTTAACTAGTTTTTATATATTCCCTCCGTCCCATTCAAACGTCATCGATTACTTTTTGTGCGTAAATTAAGGAGTATTATTATTTTATGTGTAGTGTATAGTTGTATTAGTAGTAAGGTGCGCACAGATATTGTAGGCCACATGTGGTACCTTTTTACTAAAAGTGGAAAATGAGAACATTTGGATGTGACGCCCAATATAGTAAAATTGAGACCTTTCAGTGGGACGGAGGGAGTAATTAAAATTGCTTTTAATGATTAATTTCTTTAATTTCTTAATTTTCGTAGAGAGGATTATTTTGTTGGAATTTGCAGGAATTTGAGCTTAAATGAGCTTCTTTATGCAATTACGAAGGTGGAGGAAAAAACGATGCTCAATTTAAAATGAGCAAATACGGGCTAAAACGGTAGAAGCGCGAAAGCTGGAATTTTACAGCATACAAGCTGCGACCCAATTGCTCTAATGTGGCCCATCACCATTTTTATTTGGAAATATCAAGCCCATTTCTTTAGTTTAGTGGTCCGCAATCTTAGGCCCAATATTAATAGATTTAGTCCATTCATATTAAAAATGCTAGCATGTGGACTATCCAACCATTTTTACCTGGTTTGTCATTAAATGGCTTGAGAGCACCGTCCATTCAGCCACCATTTGGGAGCAAGGAGGCGGGCCCACATCCATCATTTTAATTAATAGAGGCACACATATAAATATAAGGTTTAGAAGGAGATTGGGGAGGCATTTTAATTAATAGAGGCATACATATAAATATAAGGGTTAGAAGGAGATTGGGGAGGCAGCCGTTTTTTGTACATATTCCACCATTCAACTTTAGGCAGCTTCCATTCTTTCCATTTCATTTTCACCGATCTCCACCCATTTAATTTATTAAATCCTTTCATTATTTATTTCATTTGATCAAGAAAGCAAAGGAGATTAAAGATTGCAAAAGAAGAAAAAACATCAAGTGAAGAAATTCAAGGGAAGAATTTATTTTATTTTGTAATTTTCTTTGGTTTATTTATGAAATTTAGTAAGACAATTTATCTTGTTTTGTTTGAGACTATGATAAGCTAATCTCACAAATGAGATTAGCTACATTATTGATGTTGAATAATTTAGTTATTATGCAATTTAATTTTAATCTTAATTGTGTATTTATGTTATTTATATCATTGATGTTAATTACTTGATTTATATATTTGATTTGTGTGATTAATTATTTTGGGCATGTGATTAGATTGAGAAATTAATTATGTGTTTAGGATTGTTTATTGAATCATTTCATCATACACTTCACACTTCATTGCATTAATTTAGAATGAGATAGAGATATCTTTCTGAATTTAGAACCATTTGATAGAACATTTAACATTTAATTGGCTTAATTTAGAGGTTGGTTAATTATGTGAATGAGATAGAGATATCTTTCTGAATTTAGAACCATTTGATAGAACATTTAATTGACTTAATTTAGAGGTTGGTTAATTATGTGAGGAGACCCAAACCGATAGTGGATTCATAGTACCTAAAAAGGGAATATTGCATATGATTTAGTATCTAATTATGGAACTCGTAGAGTAATTAGTACCTACTATTGGGAGGTGTTCACTTTGGTCTCGATCCTATGAGTTTTTGGGAGTCTTGTTGAGAGCCTACAACTTAAGTGACTCGAGAGAGAACTTAGGATATATTAGTTATCACTCTTATTCCGTGTCCATGATAGATTATATTTAGTTGCATAATTTCTTTATTTTTCATGTCATGATTGTTGCTAATCTCATCCTTGCATCATTTGGAACTCATTTATTCTTGCATTCATTTTATTCTTATTTCTTGCATAGTTTAATTGCATTTATTTGCAAACTATTCATCTCATTCCATCGTCCTTATAAAATCACGTAAACTTGAGATCGTATAAACTCTAGCACGTTCTTTCCTTGGGTTCGATAAATTATTTTAATTGGTCATCCCGACTATTAACGATCAATCACTGAACATACACTAATTTGTGCACTTTATTCAATTTGGATAAGAACTTGTGTGAAAGTCTCTCACGAATCTCATCTCATGAGATGGGCTCCATTTTAAATAGCACATGCGGCCATTACTCTATATATTGCTGATGAAAATTCATGTACATGTGCTACTAAGTGGTTGAATGATGGCAAATAAGGAGCTCTCTTTAAATTTGTAAAAAGCTTCAATTTAAGTTTAAATTATTTTATTTTATTTTTTCGTTCAGCTTAAATTTTCTATATTTTTTCTTGAAAGCAATTTGATATAATAAGTAGAGATTTAATTATTCTTTTTTCTTTTAAATAAATTAAAAATTACACTTTTTTTAATATTAAATTGTAGTAAAAGTGATGACCGCTATTTGTTGAATAAAGACACATAAATTTTATAGAATAGATAAAAAAAGTGATAAATTTTTTAATAAATACTATACTTCGATTAAGATAAAATGATAATTATCTAATTGAACAATTCTTTTTAATATTCGTACCTTGTAGGACAAATATAAATAATAACATTCTTAATTGGAAAGTTATATTTAATCAATGAAAAATGACAATCATTTAAACTATTTCATACATAAAAAATAATAAGATATAGGTGATAATATTTTTAATAAAAAGTTATAAATAAAGAAAACATTATAATCATCAAATGAACTAGTGAGACCTTATCTATGTGAGACGGATATCCATTTTTATTTTATTAAATAAATTAACCCGTTTTGACTTTGATCATTGAATTAATTGTTATTTATATCCCTATCAAATCTTTATCCAAATAAATATTGAGGGATTTAAGAAAGAGAAAGAGATTCACAAAATAAAACTCTAAAACTCATTGAGAGAGATTCAAGAGAGAGAAATTGAATTTCTATGGAAGAGTGATGCACATTTTCTTTACACGGAAAATTAATCCCCAAGTGTTAAGGATATCAGTTGCAGCTTAAGCAAACGACCAAGTGAATATCGAACACAAAGGACGGCGTATTATCAATTTAATTATTTACTAAATTAATTAAGACGTAAGACAATAACGTTCGAGGTTTGAATGATTAATCTACTAACAAAAATATAAAATAACAATTAAAATAAAATAAACACTAGAAGAATTACGAAAGTGGATCAAGTAAGAGAATAGGTAGCCCTAGAGTAATCCGATTTCATTCATTAATTTCTCTTCCGCGTGTTGATGTCCGACTCTGCCTTGTGGAATATGGACGCATCACTAAACCATGCATATCTACTCTATAGACACAAGTAAACATGCATGTAACACGTGTGAATAACATCGGAGTAAGAGATATAATTCCACCCACTTTCTAGGTACTATCAGTATCAATTATTTCACTGGTCAATTGGTACTCTAACCCGATATGATATCCCTTTATAGGTACTATAAAATTATCCTCTTTATCCTACTTAACAACCCGAATTCAATTCAATTAATAAGTATTCATATATGATAGTTCTAATAAAGCTTCGGAGTCCCCTCACTTAGAATAATAACATGGAATCCTGTTCAGCGGTGAACGCACTCAATCTACAACCAAGATATATATTCAGACTCTATATACCAATTGAAGATGCACAAAACGACAGTGAATATGGATTAAGAAAGCACAATCATATATAAAATAAATCCATAAGTAGTGTTGTATGGAGTTTACACATGAAAGTTCAATTAATTGGTAAAAACTTTCACAACCCTAGTTCTACCAAAAAGACTCTAGCCCATGATGTTACGAAGAACAATCATGGGTGTTGGATAGATCTTACCCGAATGTCTGAAAAATTACAAGATAAATTAGGAAACGAAATAAATCCTAGATGTGGGCGTCGTCGCTTCCTTCTCCGTCTTGAATCCTCCTCTTGGTTCTCCTCTTGATTCCACAAACGAATCTTCAAAGTGATGGATGGATGGAAGAAAGGATGTGGATGATGGTTGGGGGTGTAGTATTGTTGTGGCTTCTCTCCAATCCAATCTCTCTCTATGATGAATAATGATGTGATCTACACCCCCTTTTATACTTGTAAGCTCTTCTTATATGCCTTGGATGAGCTTTTACTTGAGACATACGCTAAATTTGATAAAAGAAACCCGAAACTACCAAAAATAGAACCAACGACATTTTGTTAGACTTGACTTTCTTGGTCGAGCAAGGCCTCCAAGTCGAGCAACTGGTCGAGCAAGCTCTCTGTAAGTTTTTGGTTATTTTGCTCGAGTTTCCCTCTTCCGTTCGACCAAGACGATTCTGGTCGAACGGATCTCCTTCGGTCGAGCAAGCTTGCGCAGTCTAACCGTTTCGTGCATAACTTCTACATCCGACCTTTGATTTGAGTAATTCTTGCGCTCACGTGATCCTCTCTTCTTTTGATTTCTATCCATATAAAGAACTCACAGAAATTTCAACATTTGAATGTATAAAAAGTCATTGAAAATGGCACAGCCGTTCTGTTCGACACAGCTTACGCGACGTCACTACTTTGATCATAACTTTCTCGTTTGGAATCTGATTGAGGTGTTCTTTACGCTAAGACGACCCTCTCTTCTGTGTCTTTCCAACCATGTCTCATACTTCCAATTCAGAGCTCCACATGAATACATAAAAATTACACAAGTTGGACGTGCATTTTTCAGCATCATTGCACAAATTGCACCTTTTCTCCAACTAGGCACTTTTGATCATTTTTCTACCTAAAACACAACAAAACACCTCAAGTGCACATTTTTATCACATATATTGAATATAAGACACTTGTGCTAATATATAATAATAATTCTCATCAAACAGGTGTTAAATTGGACACTAAAACACGCTTATTTTCACTCTCAACAAACCCCCAAACTTATCTGTTGCTCATCCCTAGGCAACAATATAAAAATAAAGAGAGAGAGAGAGTAAGAAAATTAGCGGGGAAACAAGGACTTGACATATACCCTATTCAAAATACAATTGTCCTCAACTTAGGTCATGCAACTCTCATTATATGCAATAATCAATTTATAGCATACAAGTTAAGACAATCACCACCAATTCAAATGCTCCATTGACATGTTCTCATAGGAAGTATATATCACTCGCACTCAAGTGTAAAAGATGTACACTTATGGGTTAAGGTGTTTACGCTCGAATTCAATTCAGGTGCATGCGTAACCATAAGCTTGCCAAACGTCTCAAACTCCCCACCATTTATAGTATGATTCGACAATGGGATCAAAAAGAAATTTCATTAGGATGTAATGTTGGCTCTTTGGTAAGGGTAGGAAACATATGGATAAAGTGACTCAATTAGTAGAGAATTAAAACCGGAGATCTTTTGTACTGCAGATTTTTACACTTCAAGACTATCCAGCTTCATGTTTTTCTAATTTTCTTTTCTCTCTTTTTTCTTCAAGCTCAATATTTTTTCCTTCTTTTCTTTTTTCTCGAGGTACCAGTTTTGGGCACTACCTCTAACATATCAGTGTACCAATTTCGAGCACTACCCCTAAGCAACATATTTTTCAGCTCATAATCACTTGTACAGCTCCAAATATTTTATTCCTTCCAAACTCCATGAAAATCAATTCACACACTTTGACAAAATTTAATTCTCCACTAAATATAAGAATTTAAGGCTCAATTAAGATATCAAAGTGGCTATCTTCGTAGGTTGCCAAAGAAATAAGGCTTTAGGCTCAAAAGGGCTAACTACGGATATAAAATTATTTGTTAGGAAATTATTTGGCTAAGTGACTCATAAATTCAAGGATGACCAAAAATCATCTCCCATTATCTAACACACATGTAGTTTTAAGTAAGACAAGAGGCAAGTTCTAGAATACACACACAAGAACGATACTCACCAGAAAGAAATCATGTGATTATGTACATGAATAAAGCTCAAAATCTCACATGGGTTTTTAACAAGTAACAGAGCACTTTTCATGGTAAGCAATATCCCACAAGTACACATAGAATTTCATATCACAATATAACTCAAGTACACTACCTTTATCAATTTTAAGAGCATATGAATTTTAGACATAATTTAAAAATATAAGCTCACATGGATCACAAAACATAAACTCAATCCTTCTACTCCATGAATTAAAACACATATAAAAAATTAGAATAACGAAACGAGGGCACCTGATTTTCTTCAAAGTATGCACGAGCTCCTCGAGATGTTCAACTCGATCGGGTCAAGCCTCAGCGTAGAACTCATCTTGCCACTCTTTTACCTTTTCTATCATTAAAGCTCAAACACACTCATCATCACATGATTCATCAATAATAAAATAGGAGAACTATAAGAAAGACTCAATTGACTATCTAATCGACTCCACATACTAGAAACACCACTGAACACTAGGCAAATTGCAAAAAATTGACACATCAAAACCGATTAAAGTTTTAACATACCGCAAAAAATCAACTCCTCTAGCAAACATTACAATGAAAAGATTATACTCTTGGTGCTTCAATGAGGTAAGAACATCACACCCCCAAACTTAGTAAAAATGTAAGTTGAAACTAAGTTTGCAAAGAGATGTAATTGCCGATTAGTAAGCACCTCAAATATAAAAATTTCTCACTCACATGAAATAAATAAAGCGATAAAACGGAAGGGCAAGCCCCCAACAGGAACTCATATTTAATGTTGGAGAGTCACGACGGATTACCGCTTTGTAGACTACTTGATCAGAGGACAGTTCTGTCGCATCCTCACCTTCAAATACTTTCTCTCCCTCTTCTTGTCTACACTCAACACCTCACCTTTCTTGGTAACAAGTATATGATCCTCAAAATTTATTTCCTCCCATGACTGTCTAGATACCTCCTTGTCAATCTTCCACTCAAATTCAGAGTCATCTGTCCTATTAAAATCAAGATTAAACAAGTTAGAAATCACATCTATGCTATTGCATGATTGAGTCTCCATGGGCATCTTCATTGCTTGATCAAGAGAGAAAACCACATCTTCATTATCTGTCTGCAGTCTAAGCTTCTTGGCTCTCAACTGCTTTTCTCTTTCCCACTTCTTCTCCATTGTAAGCTCATTATTATGCTCTTGGGATGGCTCTAAGGTGTTCTGATCAACAGGTGTAGCATTCGGTATTGAAACAGGCATTGAACTGTATTGCTCGACCTCTGCTCGACCAAACGGGACTGGTCGAGCAGATGGGTTTTGGTCGAGCAACCTGGCTGATCGCGTACTCTGTTCCTTGAAGTGTTGTTCGACCTCCGTTCGACTTGGGTAGTCTAGTTGAACGGGTGGCATTTGGTCGAGCAACATGCCTGATCGCGAGTTCTCGTTCCCCAGATGATGTTCGACTTCCGTTCGACTTGGATAGTCTGGTTGAATGAAAGAGTGTAAGTCAAACGGCGCACCAGAAAATAGAGCATCGTAATTCAGTTTTTCTGAAATTTGCTCGACCTCCACTCGACTTGGGTAGCATGGTCGAACGGAAGGCATCTGGTTGAGCAAACTGCCTTATCGCGAGCTTCCAATATCATTGCGTTGCTCGACCTCTGTTCGACCATCAGGTCTGGTCGAACAGACCTGGTTTGGTCGAGCAAATTCACTGTTCCTTCCTTTTACACTCACCGGTATTGTCAGACCTTCATACTTTGTCCCGAACCTCAATGTGATGACATTATTCTCCCACGTTTGTGTTAATCGATTCACATTCGCGGCCATCTGCCCCATAATCGAAGTAAAGTCCTTCAATTGCTTAGATAAATCTGCATGATCATCATTCATGGTATCCTCAAGACGATCAATCCTTGTATCATTCTCAGCCATGTATCGATTGAAGGTATCTTCAACACTAGCCTTCACTTTTTACTGTTGCACACTAGGCCCTCTTAGTGTCAACTCTGTAATCTGCCTTTGTTGGGACTCTAGTAGCTTGTTGATGTTAGCTAGACTAGAGACGATCTCATCATTCCTATTCGATTTCACCATTTGATGTTCAACATGTGCTACCTTACCAAGTACATATGATCCTCTATCTCTCTCTATAAGCCAGTCACGTGAATTCATAGAGATGTCTTCGAACAACTTTTCTGCTTCAAGTGTTGTCTTAGATAACATCGCTCCTCCTGATGATGTATCAATAAGAATACGCGACTCACAATCCAATCCATAGTAGAAGATGCTTAAGAACTCAGCCTTAGACATCCCATGCTGCGGGCACCGCCTGAACATGTCTTTAAACCTGTCCCACACCTCATGAAACTCCTTACCCTGATTCATAACAAATTGGGTGATGTCTTGCCTCATTCTAAAGATCCTTGAGGGTGGCATGTGTCTCTCCAAGAACTTCTGCTGCAGTTGGTCCCATGTAGTGCAATCTGTGGTATCAAGAGTCTCATACCAAGCTTCTGCTCCATCAATCAAAGAGAACTTGAATAGGTTATCATTAGTTCCAACACCTTTTTGAGTGTTTGCATAAACAAGAAATTTACGGAGATGCTAATATGGATCTTCAAAGTAACCTCCAAAAAAGGGATTCTTCTCCACCATGTTAATAAGAGCGGGATTCATCTCAAAATCATCATATTCCCCCCTTGCTCCTATCAACCCCATGTTGCCAATTCCATAGTTCGTGAAAATTTCACGTATGACAACATTATCCAGATTCTGCCTTACTCCGGCCATGTTAAGCTCAGTGTGTTATTCCTTCTTTTCCTTCCTCAACTTTTCCTAATGCACAAGTACTTCAGAAAAATTCAAGGTTAGATAGAAAATAAATAATCAGAAATAAAAGTCTTAATCAAACTAAAAATAATAAACTAATAACGTCCCCGGTAACGGCGCCAAGAACTTGATGCGTGTTTTCTTTGCACGCAAAATTAATCTCCAAGTGTTAAGGATATCAGTTGCAGCTTAAGCAAGCGACCAAGTTGTTGGCAATTGGATCATTTTGGTTAACGTGATTCAATAAAAAATAGGTAAACAATCAGCGGAAGCAAAAAATAATTTACCTGACTTCTGGGTTGGAGTAGAGGATGAAGATCTGTGAAGAACACCTCTGATCTTCTATAGTATGACCCAAAGTCAACTCTCTGGTGTTGTGTGGTCAACAATCCCCAGAGAGTTCTCAATCTGTTCCTTTTCTGTTTTCTACGTAAGTGGCGCAAACTTAGGTTATTAGGAACTGAGATAACTTATATAGTTGGGCTACTGCAGAGACCAGGTGGAGAAATTGGGCTGGGACTCAATTAGATTTAATTAACCAAGCTTAGCCCTAAGCTTTTAATTAAATCCAATAATAATAATATAGTCCACTAAAATATTATTACTGCACTACCCATCCAATTCCAAAATTATGTTCTGGGCTCCTTCTTATTATAAGCCCGATAGTCTCCCTATGTTTAAGATATACAATGCCCCATTAATTAATTAAGTTACTGACAACTCAAATTAATTAATATCTCTTCCGAGAGTAGTACCATTCAACCTCATTATCATGTCGAAAATTAATCCACTTGCAAGATTTACATGATAAAATTTATGAGCTCCTCAAGGGGACATCATCAACCTATGACGGTCATGGATTCCTTCTACAATCAACAACACACCATAGAGACAACATTATTTCCCAACTCACCGAGTTTGTTGATTTAATTCATTTAAATCTCACCCATTGATGAATCAAAGAAATATATACTGCCTTACGTGTCGAGGTTATTATGTAGGATTTAAGAGCACGAACATCCATAATATCAGAGATCAAGTTCTTCTAAATAGACAGTACAAGTAGAACGATCTCAGGCGGTCCTACTCAATACACAAAGCAATGTACTAATGTGGTTCTATGGTCAAGACAAACTAATACCAAACCACACTACAACCATACCGATAGATAGTCCCCGTCTATCTCGGTTGTGAGCATTTGTTTATACTTTATAAGGAAAATGATAATATGATCTTCTGCGTGTTGTCGCACATCATATTATCTACAATATAAAGTAAATGGACTTTTGCACAAACATATAAATAAACAATTTATAATATGCAAAAACGTTTGATCATATGATTCTCATTTCAAATAAAATTGTTAAAAACATTGCTCAATACAAAAGCAAGACTTTTAGTATACAAATCTAACACAAGTGATTATCGAACCCAAAGGACGACGTATTATCAATTTAATTATTTACTAAAACGTTCGAGGTTTGAATGATTAATCTACTAATAAAAATATAAAATAACAATTAAAATAAAATAAACACAAGAAGAATTATGAAAGTTGATCAAGTAGGAGAATATGTAACCCTAGAGTAAACCAATTTCATTTATTAATTTCTCTTCCGTGTGTTGATGTCCGACTCTGTCTTGTGGAATATGGACGCATCACTAAACCATGCATATCTACTCTATAGACACAAGTAAACATGCGTGTAACACGTGTGAATAACCTCGGAGCAAGAGATATAATTCCACCCCCTTTCTAGGTACTATCAGTATCAATTATTTCCCTGGCCAATTGATACTCTAACCCGATATGATCTCCCTTTATAGGTACTATAAAATTATCCTCTTTATCCTACTTAATAACCCGAATTCAATTCAATTAATAAGTATTCATATATGATAGTTCTAATGAAGCTTCGGAGTCCTCTCACTTAGAATCATAACATGGAATCCTGTTCAACGGTGAATGCACTCAATCTACAATAAAGATATATATATTCAGACTCTATATACCAATTGAAGATGCATAAAATGACCGTGAATATGGATTAAGAAAGCACAATCATATACAAAATAAATCCACAAGTAGTTTTGTACGGAGTTTACACATGAAAGTTCAATTAATTGGTAAAAACCTTCACAATCCTTGTTCTACCAAAAAGGCTCTATCCCATGATGTTACGAAGAACAATCATGGGTGTTGGATAGATCTTACCCGGATGTCTGAAAAATTACAAGATAAATTAGGAAACGAAATAAACCCTAGATGTGGGCATCGTCGCGTCCTTCTCCGTCTTGAATCCTCCTTTTGGTTCTCCTCTTGATTCCATAAACGAATCTTCAAAGTGATGGATGGATGGAGGAAAGGATGTAGATGATGGTTGAGGGGTGTAGTATTGTTGTGGCCTCTCTCTAATCCAATCTCTCTCTATGATGAATAATGATGTGATCTACACCCCCTTTTATACTTGTAACCTCTCCTTATAGGCCTTGGATGGGCTTTACTTGAGACATACGCCAAATTTGGTAAAAGAAACCTGAAACTACCAAAAATAGAACCAGCGACATTTTGTTAGACTTGACCTTCTTGGTCAAGCAAGACCTCCAAGTCGAGCAACTGGTCGAGCAAGCTCTCTGTAAGTTTTTGGTCATTTTGCACGAGTTTCTCTCTTCCGTTCCACCAAGACGATTCTGGTTGAACGGATCTCCTTTGGTCGAGCAAGCTTGCGCAGTCTAACCGTTACATGCATAACTTCTACATCTGACCTTTGATTTGAGTAATTCTTGCGCTCACGTGTGATCCTCTCTTCCTTGGATTTCTATCCATATAAAGAACTCACAAAAATTCCAACATTTGAATGTATAAAAAGTCATTGAAAGTGGCACAGTCGTTCTGTTCGACACAGCTTGCGCGACGTCACTACTTTGATCATAACTTTCTCGTTTGGAATTCGATTGGGGTGTTCTTTACGCCAGGCTTTTCAACCATATATCATACTTCCAATTCAGAGCTCCAAATGAATACAGAAAAATTACACAAGTTGGATGTGCGTTTTTCAGCATCATTGCACAAATTGCACCTTTTCTCCAACTTGACACTTTTGATCCTTTTTCCACCTAAAACACAACAAAATACCTCAAGTCCACATTTTTCTCACATATATTGAATATAGGACACTTGTGCTAATATATAACAACAATTCTCATCAAACAAGTGTTAAATTGGACACTAAAACACGCTTATTTCACTCTCAACAAAGAGGCAGTAATGACCGAGATTCATAGAAGTAAGGAAGAAGAACACGAGATAACTTGACAATAAGATTCTCCAAAAGTTCAGTTTTTCTAGATTTTTTTTCATGGCTATAGATTCTTGTCAAAGATTGCCTTAGCATTTTGCTTGTTTGTCATACATAATCTATTCTCTCATTGTTATTCTTGCCACGTGATTGTCTTCTATTCTAACATTCTCTTCTCATCATCTATTTGAAGGATACATTGATTTCTAATATAGATTGATGATACTTTTAACATAGTTTAAATTTGCAAGATATACTAATATAACACTTGCAACATATATTATAACTCAAAATCGTCATTCTTTTGACTACATTGATTGAACTTACTAAATTCCTTTTTATATAATAAACATGATATATTTTAAAATAATGCTAAACATACTACAAGACATAAACATAATGTCATAACGCTTTAACACTTGCTAAATATACTATAACTCAAATCTGACATACTCTTCAACACGTAAGGCGTCATGCATTGAATTCTTCATGTTTTTAATTTAAAAATGATACGTTACAATAAAGTCGAACATACTATAACCTAAAAGTGATATACTTTTAAATAGACTGATGATACTCTACTACATTTAAGTGTGTAAGCTATAATCTAATACTATAACCCTTACCGCATATATTATAACTCAAAATTGTCATACTGTGAGATTTAAAGTAACGCCAAACATACTATAGATGATTAACGCCATACTATAACACAAATTGATGATACTTTAACATGTTTTCAGTTGTAACTTATAGTATAACACTTTAACTCATATTCAACGTACTATAACATTTGTATGTCTTAATATTTGACTATGAAATAAATGGCTTGAATTGATCCCACCAATTTAGAATTTTCTAAAATAAAGGGGTTGACTAACATAAATATATTATGATAGATCCCATAAATTTAAGAATTCTCTAAAATAATGGGGATAACTAACCATAAATAGTATTAAAATTAATAAATTATGGATAATGTATTGGATTATCCGTCTCACACCCATCTTTTTTATGACATGTCTGACAAGAGAGTGCTTCGAACTAATAAACAATTTGCATAAAGCGATAATGATAATCAATTGAACCATTTCATGAAAAACAATTTGTAGAACGAATAAAAAGTGATAACATTATTAATGAAAAATTATATTTAATTAATGATAAGTGATAATCATATAATCGAACAATTTTATAAATAATTCTTAAGACGAATAAAAGTTTAGCATTTTTAATAAAAAGTGATATCTAATTAATTAAAAGTTATAATCATATAATCAAACAAAACACTTCGTAAAACAAATAGTGATAACTTTTTTAATAATAATTTCATAAAACACTTAAATTTTAAAATTGTTATTTAAAAGTCTGACTTAATATATATAATATTATTTTACACTTTATTTAATACTTTAAATATATTAAAATATTCCAAAAAAAAATCAATATTATAACTTTGTTGGGCAAATGTAAAAAGTAACATCATCTGATTTGAGGGATCGGAGGGGTATTAGAATTTTGAAACATTCTTTAACCTAATATAATATAATTCAAAATGAAACAAAACAATAAACTACACTTAAAAAAATAAAAAATTCTAACCTTAAATGAATATATTATGCATTTGGTCAACAATAAATAAAATATATATTACTCAATTACTTTTATATATATAAAAGGAAATAGACAATAGATTATTGTTCATTCAATATATTACGAGGAATACACATATATTTCATATTAATTCTTTTCCATTCAAATAAAAAAAACATTTACAAATTTGAAATAATTATTCCTTTTCCTTTAATGGCAATTGGCATAATAAACAGACAAATTCCATACTTTAGTAATAATAATAATAACCTTCCATATATCCCATTAGAAAAATGTGTATTAAATAGGCATTATTATAAAAAGAAAAGGTGAACATGATACAAGGATAAAAGATGTTGTGGGAAAGGCATAGCCTAAAATGGAAAATAGAGGGCCAAAAATTGACCATAAATATAAAACTAAGAGTACGCTCTGAAATAATTCGTTTTGTTCTTCTCTTAGTTTAAATCTATCGAGTCCCGTGGGGGATTTAGCTTCGCTTAAGAGCGAGTATTTGACCTAGAGGCCTACTGAAAAATATTCTTATTGCGTTTGCCTTTCTTCGGATTGATTGCATTGCTATGAAGAGGCGGAAACTCCTCAGCATGTTCTTGAAGTGATGTCTTGGGCTCATGAAAAATATAGGTAGCTTCAGTTACAGGAAAAGCCCTACTTTTAGAAGATTGCATTCCTAAATTAGGTGAGGCAATTTTGATTTTGTGCTAAACAAATGGCACGCAAAGCCTCGATAATAACAGCAGGAGAGGCTGCTAAATCAGCATTCTCATTAATCACAACATCCTCGGTGGCAGGACTGCCCACAGTCGTAAGGGCTGCATCCTGGACATTGTTAAGGTGATCGACGGTGCCAAGAGCCAGAGCACCAGACGAGGGCTGATGTTCCTCAACCTGCACAGCCATCTCAGAAATGTCGAAAGTAGCAGGATCAGACATCTGCAACTTCGAATTATTGTCGAACACTTCCACATCATCACCCAAGACATTAAACATGTTCGATATCGGCATGGGAGGAGATGCACCCAAACCCACAGTGAAGGAAGCAAGGGCAGACGGGTGCAATGGCTCTATAGGAGCCAGAGTGCCATCATCAGCAGTGGCAGAACCCTCAATTGATGCTTCTTACGAATAGTCTGATGATACCTGATCACAGGCCCATCACAAGCAATCTGTTGAACAGCAGGAGAGTCTATTGAAATTCCAGCATCCTTACTCGTTTCATCAGTCATTGGCATGATCTCCTGAACCGGGACAGGTGCATTAAACGTATCAGCGATAGGATTTGCGGTCTTCTCATGCTGATCAGAGGCCATCTCATCTCCGAACAGGGACAGATGTAGAAGGGAGATGAGAGTTAAGAGGCGTGTGGGCAGTGTTATCCGCTGCCAATTTTTTACCAAAACCAACATCAACTCTCTGCTTTTTTTTTTTCTTTCTTGTTACAATCAACAGAAATATGTCCCAAATTATGACAAGAGAAGCAAAAATCAGGGATATTTTCGTAGCCAAGAGAGATACTTAAAGGAGTATCTGCTATATCCAAACTGATACGATCAAGCAAGCTGTACTGGACATCAACTTCAACCAGGACACGGGCAAAATGACCCGTGGAACCATTGATATTGCGTTTATCAACCCGTAAAGGTATTCCCACAGTTGATGCAATGGAAAGTATTGATTTTCTCAGTCCAAAGTTCAAATGGAAGCTCAAAGATACGCAACCAAACCGGCACCACAGAGGACTTAATTTTGTAAGGATTGAAACCAGGCACCCATTTCTGGACCCTGATTTTCCCCGCGAAGAAATCAAAAATACGATTCCTCAAGATGATTTGCCTACAGGAAACACTGTCAATCAACACATTAAAGAAACCTCTACCAAGGGGAATGACAAGAACTGCTGAGAGGTGCCACAAATTCTTCAAAATTTCCATCAATTCGGAATTAGAGATAGGAGATTGACCTCGATTTAAGAGAACCCGTATGGTAATGAATGAAGAACAGGCCTGAACTCTGCTTTGATAATAAGATTCATCTATAGAGATGACAACCGCATCGCCAGATCTGGAGGATGGGAACAATAGGCTGGAGTCTGATTTGTCGCGAGTTGACTCAAAAAGTTTCGAGATTGATTTTGGAAAATCGGCAGAGCATCCATCACGAACTACCTCTGTCAACCCGATCCCTAAAATCAGTCGGCCGGGCCTTGGATCCGAACGCCGAAGAAGTCCCGCGACGAACAGCATCGGTGGCGACGAGTCAGGAATGGAAGACCCAATTATTGGGCGATCAGGGGCAGATCAAATGAAGGTTCGAAACCTCCAAGTTGTGTAGGTGTGTGCGAAGGATGCACTCCATGCAAACCGGTCGAAGTCACCGTGCCTCCATCAACGTCAACATTGCGCTATTCTGTCGATGCTGAAACGTATCCGTTGGTGTGGAGATGCGAATGTAAAGGAAAACTATATAAACCTCCCGCATATTAGAACTTCATTATGATATTGTTGTATTTTATTTAGTACCAATGGATGTAAAGTCTGCTATAAAGCAGTCTGTTATAAAGGAAATTTTTATTTACTTCAAAGATTTACAGTCATTATGATCGTTATTTGTTGATGAAGTTGTAAAATAAAATATTTTTAATCGAGTAATATATTTATCTTCAAAATTGGTTTAAAGGTTTTTGCTAAACCTAGAGGTTATTTGGGGTTTCAATTTACATGAAAATGAAATGAAAAATTTAGAGTTTCAGAAATTCACATATATGGGTCAAAAAATTAATTAGTTATTTTTAGTAATTTATGTTTTACTTTTACATATGGGTTCATTATCTTTCTGAGTAACCATTCTATTTAAGAATTGTATGTAAAATTATATTTTAAACCTTAATAATAAAATTAAACTTAAGAATATAATAGAACATAAGTGATTGGGTTCATCTAATAATTAGTTATGTGAACCCGGATCACAGAGCAGCTTCAATTTTCTTGAGTATCGATCAGATTAAAAGCATTTCTTATCCTTAATCAATTTATTATTTTTATTATTTTATTTTATTTTATTTTTTTCAGATTTTGCTTCATCCTTCTTTCTTTCCTTAATCTCCCGGTAGTTTTGAAAAAAAAAATAGTATTTTATTATATAATAAATTGGAAAAATGTACTTTTGGTTTCATACTAGAGATCTCATTTCACTTTTGATCATTTTCATAACATTTTAGTCATGTTGGTTTATCTTGAAGTTTCCGTTTATCAAATTTAGTTTCCATCTACTCCATAAAATTAACAGAATTATCATGGTTAGCTGACGTGGCTGATATGGATAAATTAATTCTTTTATTTTACTCCCTCCATCCATATTCAAGGGTGCCATTTGTTTTTGAGCACGGATATTAAAGAGTATTGTTATTTAATGTGTAGTGGATAGTTGTATTAGTGGAGGTGTGGTCCCATTTTTTTTTAATTGTATTAGTGGGTGTGTGGATAAAAAAGAAAATGAAACTCTTGAGGCGAACGACTAAAGTGGAAAAATGATACCCTTAAAAGGAAGTATTTGACAAAATTGAATTTTTTATTAATTCTCCAAAATTAAATATTACAAATTTACCGAATATAATCATTAAATGGCAAACAACACTCCTAATTACAAAATCTAGGCAAAATTCAAACAGCAAAAAGATCAATCCCCATCGGCGGTGGTCTCGTGGACGCGCACCTCACCGGATCTAAACCACCCTCAACGAGCTCCTCTGCATCTATCCGACAACATAACCTTAGTGAGTTCAAATGAAGGTTCGAAACCTCCAAGTTGTGTAGGTGTGTGAGAAGGATGCACTCCATGCAAACCGGTCGAAGTCACCGTGCCTCCGTCAACATCAACATATCGCTATTCTCTCGACGCTAAAACGTATCCGTTGGTGTGGAAAACTATATAAACCTCCCGCATATTAGAACTTCATTATGATCCTGTTGTATTTTATTTAGTACCAATTGATGTTGAGTCTGCTATAAAGTGGATTCTTACATTGTACAAATAGTAATATTTCGTGCTAACCACATACTCCCTCCATCCCGTTTCATTATTTACGTTTGCTTTTTGCACGTCGATTGAAAAATATTATATTTTAATAGATAATGGGTGGAAAAATATAATATTTGATGTGAAGTAGATAGGTGTATCAGTATTGGATGATATATTAATTTTTTTATGTTGGTTCCATATTCCTAAAAAGGAAAACGTAAGCATTGAAATGAGACGCGCAAAATAGAAACGTAAACATTAAAACGAGACGGAGGGAATATATAATTACTATTTACATGTTATTACGATCATTATTTGTAAGTGATGAAGTAATATGATAAAATATTTTCAATCAGTAATGTATTGTTCTTAACTGTAGTTAATAATATAAGTATAATCTTATATCAAAATTAATTTGCGGTTTTTACTATATATGCTTTTGAGATTATTTGGCATTTCAATTTACACGAAAAAGAATGATCATTTGTGGATTGAGTGGATCGATAATTAGAGTTTGTTATTACTAAGAAGTTGTGATGACTTTGAATATACAAAGGTGGACTATATATACTTTCCTTAACAAGAGGCCGCCTTTCGGATGAAAGCCCATAACAAAAATCGTGTGGGCTTGTGGTTTCTGAAAGTGGACAATATTGTGTTAATGGGTTCACTGGGCCTTTATGGGCTGCCGCTCTCTTTGTACCTATAAACTCAACAGTTGTATCTTAATGGGGGACACATTCACACACATGTGAGATTATCTATTAACTTGATTAGTTTATTTTTTTTAAAAAAATATGCCCACGGTAAGTTATCAATTAGGCTAAGTTTGATTTAGGTTTAACCGTCCATATTAGATTATATATATAAGATTTAAGAGTCACCCCAATCACTCAAGATTTAAAATAGTTTATATATCATTTTTAAGACAATAACTTACAATAGGCCCGTCTTTTTTTTTTTTTTATAGGACAGGATCTGTAAAACGAAATGGATTAGGATTAAAAAATACGGGTCACATGAATTGGGGACTAATTCAGATTTAGCAATGGTGAATTCAACGCTCAGAAATCTCCACGGCTGAGATGGCATATCCCTTTTTCTTTTTGAGCTCTCAAGTGGCAACGACAGAACTTCGAGAATTCTCGATTCACTCGCTGACGAGGTCATGGAGTTCTCCTCGGCGTCTCCGCCCGTGGTCCCTGACCTTGGTCGATATCTGCTATCTGCTTCAACGATGCCGAATTGCAATTCCGGCAATCATCCACTTCTTACCTTCCGGCTCCTCCGTCGATTCAAAAGAAAAAGGGAAGAGAAGATAGATGCCCAAAAATTAATGGAAGTTAGGACAGTTTTGCTCCCTAAGAGTGAAACTGTCCGTGGGAAAGAAGATTCTAGTTTGAGAATCCCACCTTTTTGCGAGTGGTTTATAGATGGTAGTACTCCAACGATTTGCGTCGGAGGAAGGAGGAAGAAGGGATTCTGCGGCAACATAGGGAGGAGGAAAAGAAAAAGAGGGTGGAAGAAAGGGAGAGAGAATTACGGCGGAGGAAGGAGGAAGATAAAATGGATGAAGCAATTGATAGATGAAATGCAGAGACGCATGAAGGAGGAAGAGAAAAAGATGATGCAATTGATAGATGAGATGGACAGAATGCGTGCTGACATGGCAGCAAGGGCAGCTAGAGTCGTCGCCAATATAATTGATTTGTGGCATTGTCACTTTCTTGATGCAGTTTCATCTTTTTGTTTCTGGAAAATTATGGTGTGAGAAAATTAGAAGCACTTTTTGCTGTCCTCATAGCAACTATGGCAATCTCATTCGCCTGGATGTTTGGTGAAACTACGCCAAATGGTTCTGAACTTTAGCTTGGTGAGGAAACATTCTTACTCAAACAAAAATCCAATGCAAATACTGTAATTATCCAACATTGATAGACCAACCTCATTGCAGGTGTTTTGGATTTCTAAAGCTAAGCTCCAATACAATCAAGCAAGCAGTAGGGGTGGTGGGGTGCATCATAATGCCTCACAATGTTTTCTTACACTCTGCAATGGTGGCTGATGGGGACTCAATCAATAGACTAGTCTTGGGTTAGGGGAAAAATTGAGGAGAAGTGGGGGGAGATTAGAATAGGTTTCATTTGACAATTCACTGCTGCTAGATTGCGGTGAATGCTAACACTGTAATTGATTCATTTTAGGAAGGGGAGAAGATGAAGAAGGGTAATAGATCTAATGTTTTATACATTGGATTTTGATATAGATAGTGATTGTAAGTCGTGGGGGATGAGAGAGAGGCATTGGGTGATTTGGGTCCTCAAAAACGTTGCTTTCATAAAGGATCTGTGGAGGAAAGGTTTATTTATGTTGCCATTATTCACACTAAATGTATTTGAATTTGTATCAATTGCGGTTGGTTTCACGTGAGCTTCTTAATTTTTTTTCAGAATGACAATTTTTTTCCCTTTATGTGATAATAATAACTAATATAGGAGACCATCAATTTCCTTATTCTCTATTTTAGATTTTAGATTATAAATATTATAGTTGCAGAGAAATATGCTCATATTTGTGTGTTTCTATCAATTTATTTATTTTATTAATTAGATTACTCTTTACGACTACTCTAAACAAGTTTTTGAATTATCTTTTATTTTGATTTTATTGTGTTCGTTTTGTATGTCAAGAATACCTTTTTCTATTAGGATTACTCTTTATAATAATTTAGGTCACTCTTTAATTTGATACTCTAATTTTTCTGAAAATCAAACAAGATTGTCTTTATCTATTAGTATTACTCTTTATACTAATTTAAGTTACTCTTTTATTTGAGACTATAATCTTTTTGAAAATTATTAAGATTACTCTTTATAATAATTTAAGTTACTTTTTATAATAATTTAAGTTACTCTTTGATTTGAGATTAATCTTTGTGAAATTCAAATAAGATTGTCTTTTTCTATTAGAATTGCTCTTTATAATAATAATTTAGGTTACCTTTTGATTTGATACTCTAATCTTTCTGAAAATTATTAGGATTATTCCTTATAATAATTTAGGTTACTCTTTATAATAAATTTATTACTATAAACTGAAATAGTTTTATGCATATTCGAAATTCACATTTTTGCAATGTAATAAGAACATAAAAATGCATTCATAATGATAAAAATAAGTGAATATAAAAAAAAGGTGTCGTTTATAACAGAAAAGTCATGTGTACCAAATTATTTAGCTACCTGCCTTTTCCGCTTACAAACAAATAAATAGAAAAGAACAAATTTTATACTACTAGTACATATATTGGTTTAGAGAAAAGTAGAAAGGAAAAAACAAGTATAGTTTCAGAGTTTCAATACACGATGCTCATATCATATTAATGAGAATTCAGCAGAAACTCTCAAGCAAAATAAAATTACAGATTACATTAGCAGATTCATTTGTACCTTCAACAAACCAATCAGTCACATATTTAAAGACACTGCAATATAACTTTAAGTGAGACTTCCACCACCAGTGCTCTGGCCATCTCCGCCACCGCCCCGGCTACTGTTGAAATCACCTAAATCAAGAATTACCTCTCCGTTCACGATTCTACTCTCCATCACCTCTCCCAATTCTTTGATCTTTGCTGCCATCAGATTCTCATCTGACAAGATCCCTTTCTCCATTGGAACAACCATAGCATGTTTGAAAATCACATCGTTTCCCAAATTTTGACTCTCTATCTTCCTCAAGAATTCTTTAACTACAGCCTCAGGTTCAGAATCACCAACCAAAACAGGGTTCTTTTTCTTGCTTCTCAACATAATTTCTAGCACTTTCTTCACTTCATCACCCTTCTGATCCCTGCCATAAGGCCCACCCTGTGCAATTGTGGGTTCAAATACGGGTTCGGGTGAACCAACGGAGCGACTAACTGAGGGGAACTAGAAAGCATTCTGGCCATTATCTACAGCAAATATAAACATAAATAGAGCCAAATTACACTCTACTGCAGTTCAGTACACAATGTTGAGCGGTATAGCGTGTAATAAACAGCAGCTGCGTCAAAACGAAGCAATAATTTGCGATTCAATCAGTAGGACGGAGCTTTAAAAACATTAATCGCAACCGATTCAGCTGCATAAACACATAATTCAACACCAATCAAGCCAAATCCTAATGACCTGACCAGGAAAGAGGAAAACAGTAGAACGTTTGTAGTCCTTGAAAAAGGAATCGTCGCCGACAACCGCCTCCAATCCGACAGGTACGCTCATGGAAACCCTAGATTTCTGCAAATGCCATTCGGAAAGTCTTCTAATCTCGTTTCTGAAACCCAAACAGCTGGAGGTTCTCAAGGATTGGGAAGCGGCGAAGACGGATTTGTAGAGATTCTATAGAGATTTTGTAGAGATTAGCTTCAGAGTTGTCGCCCGAATTTTGACGGCAAAGCTTTGGGATCCATATTCAACCCGCGTCTTTGTATATGGTGTTTATTTAGGATCCGTTCCATGAATTTTTCATGGGACCTGCGGTACCCTAGTTGCTCTCCATTTTTAATTATTAATTATTAATTGTAATATGTATTTTTTATTTTATTTAATATAAAAATATTATATTTATTTTGTAGGAAAAATTACTATTAGATACACACTTTGTACCCCTAATTACTATTAGATAAATTGATTTAAAATAATTACTATAACATACAAAATATTGAAGTAAAATACCAAATATAACTCTAAACTCATACGCTTTTAAACCACAAACCATAAACCCCTCCCATAGCCGAAAACTGCCAGAACGCAGGCGACCGATCGCCGAAAAACTGTCGTCGGTTGCCGGTCGCCGCCGCCGGAAAACTGCTTCGCCGGAGCTGATTGGTCATTATAGTCGTGACGACCAAGCAACAACCCAAGGGAATTTAGGATTCATGGCCTTTAGGTATAGTATCGTGATTAGTTAAGGATGATCGAAAATGAGGTATAAAAATAAAAGAAAATAAAATGCATGAAAAATAAATCTAATTACAATATTTTTGGATTTTCAATGACATGGTAGTTTCATAATACACTCATATAATCAATCATCCAACATCTTTAATTGTTTTCCATTTTTAAGCAAATCATGGTAAGGGCGATCACGATTTCCACCTATCCCCAATGACCATGGTGAATAAGATGTAGATTGTTTTCACAACCCCTAAAAAGCTCCTAGGATCGATCCTACTTGCAATTCCCTTCAAGGTACTATGTTCGTATGGATGAGGTTCCCTTCACTAGTTTAATCCTCGGGCACAAGTGATCTCACTAGTGTTCATTTATATTGTTCTAAACATAGGAAGGTTTTTGTCAAACTCCCCCCTTATTAAACCCACATGTAATAAATGGAAAAAAACTCACATATGATAATCATGCACTAACTAAGGGTAAAGCAACGACAAGATATGCCGATATACAATACACAACTTAATCACAATGCACTAATATCAAAGATATAAATCTCATATTACTACAAGACATGTGAATTTCATAAATAAAACCTAATCAAAGCTGGAAATTCAATCAAAATATTTTCATAAATTAATCAATAATCATGTCATCAATTAACCACCAAAACATAGAAAATAAAGATAACAAATAAGATTAGATTACACCAAAACATAGAAAATAAAGATAACAAATAGGATTAGATTACACCTTAATGAAGCTTTACATTCATGAAGATCATCCACTCCTTGGTGTCTCCACCTTCTTGGAAAGCAAATAAAAATTCTAATCTAGAAAAACTAAAAATTCTAATCTAGAAAAATATTAAAACTACGGATGGATCTCTCACTCCGAAAGGGGGAGAGATCTCAACTATGGAGATCTTTAATTAAAAAGCTCTCTAAACTATTTAATGGGGAATTTAATGGATGAAGAAAAATTGGTCTTGATCAAAGAATATGTGAGGAGGTATTATAGTGGTGAGGTGAGTGGAGTTTTATGATGATTTCCGATGTGGGACAAGAGTGAAATTTTTGGAATTTTTTAGATTCCAGGAAGAGAGTTTAAGTTTAAATCGGGCGAGAATTAATCACATGTGGTGGTTTGGCCAAGTGGTTGGAGGCGCCCTTGTGCGTGCATGAGGTCTCGGGTTCGAATCCCAGCCTCCACAAATTTTTTTTCAGATGTGCATAAAAACACGTTCTGTGTTGTCTTTGTTGAATTTTCTCCTTTTTTTTGCCTTTTTCATCCCGACTTAATTCCCGTCTCCGTTTTTGCTCGTTTTAACTCCGAATTGAGTACCGTTTTTGCCCACATCTTCCTCTTCTTATCAAGAATATATTTTTGCCTCAAAAACACCCATTTTTTTGCAAAAATACATAAGAACACCTCTTTCAAACTAATTAAGTAATTAATAATATTTTCATCAAAATCATGCTTAATTATTGAATTAAACCCAAATAAATCCAATTAAATCATGCAATTAAGCCCAAAATTCTAGGTGAATTTCACACCGATCAGGAGCTCTTCGCCGGCCGATCGCCGGAGCACTGCCGGATCGCCGGTCGGCCGCTGGAAAAGTTGCCGGACCACCATCGCCGCTGCCGGAGCTCTGCCGGACCACCACCGGACCACCATATTTTTTTGCTGCACACACTTTTTTTTACTGCACACACTTTTGTTACTGCACATACTTTGCTGCACACGAAATTTTGCTGCACACAACATTTATGTGCAGCACATTGTAGGAGTAATATTGAAATATCACTATATATTTTTGTAGTTAGTAGTAATATTTTTGTATGTTTGTATCTTATAGTAATTAAAGATTTTTTTTGTACCTAGTAATAATCCTCCCTATTTTGTAATTTGATATTATTTTTTATTTAAAATGTTATAACCTTTTATTCGTTTTACGAATGATTATTTATTAAATAGTAATAGTTTAATTTGACGATTATTATTTTTTATTGATCAAGTATCACTTTTTAATAAAAATGCTATCACATTTATTTTTTCTATTAATTGTTCAGATGTTTGGTAGACGCGGATATCTACATACATTTTTTCCCTCATTCACCAATTTCTCAATACACACCATCTACAAAATCATAAATATTATAATTATAATTATAAATACACCAACCTCAAAAAAGACATATATATCCCTAATGAATATATACCCACCCAAATTTATTAATACATTACTCAAATACCCATTAACCTCGTACATCGATATCCACTAACTTCATTTCCACAATTCCATACCCCAACCTCATACACACACATCTCTTCTCCCACCTCTATTACTTACATCTCCATAAACGAGAAAGAAAAGAAGAGTTAATATTGTTTAGTGTTACCAAAACACATCTCTTTCCTCCACCTTTATCAAATACATCTGCATAGAAGAGAAAAAGAAGAAGAGAAAGAGAAGAAGAGTTCATATTGTTTAGGCTTAGAAATTAAACAAATGTATTAGAAATTAAGGGTTTTAGTGTCTAATTGTACAAAGTTATATTGTTTTAATTTTTGTCTAGACACATAAAATAAATTATTTTCAACTGAAAAAAAGGTGGTTTAGTTGTTGGGTCATCGTGATTGAGCATGTGTTGTGTTGAAGTCGGGTATAAATGTTTGGCCCCTGGTTGGATATGCCGAAAACTGCATTGTTTGACCAAGGCCAATCGAACATTCTAGGAAATTTCTTTCAACACCAGATGAGAGTTTCTATAATTTTCGTACAATGTGGACGATTTTGGAGAAAGAAATCAACCAACATCTGTCGAATAATCTTAATATTTTCGTCCGACATTGAATAATTAATCTAATAACTTTTGTTCTTGGTTGGTCGTGAAATCCGCGACTTCAGCTAACTTCAAGTACTTAAAAACATTTAAATTGGTCAAAATGTTTAAAATAACGCATATTAACCCTCTTTGTTGTTTCTTCATTTAACATTATGTTTTTTCGGTGATTTTTAGGATTTTCACTCTAGCTTTTGCAATAAATAAATAAAAAAAATAAGTGGAGAAGGTGAATGTTTGAGAGGAAGGGGGGTTTGAATTTTTTTTATTTCTTGGTATTTTTTAAATATTATGAGGTGGGTGTATTAGGGAAAAAGGTATATGTAGTAGATATTGGCGAGATTGTTTGGTTATGGGATATTTTTATTAAAAATATTATGATCCCTTTATTCTTTGATATAAATTATTTATAAAATAATTTAATTAAACATTGACTAATTATACTGTGCACCCGGGTGCACCTAAGATATTGTGCATTCATTTTAAAAAACGTATACAAATATGAACAAAAACATATACAATTATAAACAAAAATATATACAATTTAATTGTTAATTTTTTTAATGAAAAATTGAGTGTAAAAAAAATATAAAATTATTAAAAAACATGTATACACTAGTGAATAAAAAATTATGCATATGGATGCTAATTTTTTTAATGAAAAACTTAGTGTGAAAAAAGTATACAATTATTAAGAAACACATGTATACAAAATTGAATAAAAACATATACAAAATAAAATAAAAAAAATTATATACATATAGGTGCACCCTTACACCGGGTGCACCTAATATCAACTCTTAATCATTTATCACTTTTTATTTATTATGTATTATTTTATATTAAAAATGTTATAACTTTTATCCTTCTAATAAATTATTCATGAAATAGTTTAATCAAACGGATAACACTTTTCTTTTATCTAATATCATTTTCTAATTAAACTATTATCACTTTTCTTTTCATATAAAATATATATTTTACAAATTTAAAATAATTTTTCCTTTTCCTTCAATTATCATAATAAAGAGATAAATTCCATAATAATAATAATAACCTTTTCATATATCCAATTAGAAAATTGTGTATATATAATTGATCCCTTATCTTCCAAACATCTACATTACTTCAAAAGTAAAAAAAAAAAAAAAACATATCAAGAAATCATGAATAACCATTACTTTTTAACAATTTATTTGATATTTGTATGCATAGCGAATTTTGTGAGTTCAAATGAAGGTTACACACCACCAAGTTGTGTAGGTGGATGCATAGGATGCACTCCTTGCAAAACAATCCAAACCACCATGCCACCATCAACATTGCGGTATATGCTCCCTCAATACCAACTTAAATTTCATATTTTTTGTTTTCGTGCATCTCACATTAAACTTCATTATCTAAAAAGAAAACATTGCATCAATCTCCAGCCCTAAAAGTATATTTTAATTATAAATTTGTTACTCTTACCTAACACACATATAACATACTCCTACTTTATAATTTATTTATTACCTTAAAATACTACATTCACTACAAAAAACTATTTTTTACCAACGGAATATTTTGTTGGTGAAAGCCTTCATTTCATTATTAAATTGGTTTACCAACAAATTAGCAACGGAACCCGTTGGTAAATTTCTGTTGGTAAAGTGGTGGTTAGTAATTTTTTAGCAACAAAAAATCAATTCCGTTGGTAAATAATTCCGTTGGTAATTTGCTGCTAAAAATTCCGTTGGTAATTTATACAAAAATTCCCTTAGTAATCCGTTGGTAATTACCAACGGATTGAATTCCGTTGGTAAAATAGAAAATAAATCCGTTGACATTTCATTGCTAATGGAAAAATGTCATTTTGGTTGTTAATCTACTGGTAATTACCAACGGATAGAATTCCGTTGGTAAATTATGTTGTTAAAAAATACTTTTTTGTACCCTCTAAAAGTTAATAAATTTGATTAAAAAACAAAGAAATTTTTTAGTGAGGCTCTTGTGCCCCCGGGGCACACCATGCGCCTTTAGAATTTAATATTATGGGTAAGGGTATATTGTTTTGTTCTAAAGGGTATACATTTTAATTAATAAGAGTACACTATTTTGTTGTAAAGTGTATACACTTTTCATTAGTATTTTTTATTTTTCTTTAGAAAATAAAGGGTACACATCTTTATACTAAAATGTATATAATTTAACATAAAATTCTAAAGGCACACGAAGTGTGGTCCGTGCGACCTGATACACACAAATTTTTGCCATAATTTAATTCACAATGAAGAAACATATGTATAAATTATACTTACAAAAAAGTCAACTTCCTATCCTAAATTAATAATTTTCATTAATGAATACATTATGCAACTGGTCAAGATTAAATAAATATATAGTATATACATTCGTCTTTCATTACTCAATTACTCATAAAATTTAAGCCTAAAATGAGTACGAAATAGACAGTAGATTGTTGTCCATTCATTTACGAGGAATACACGCGTGTTATACATGTAATCGATTAATTCAGTTCCTTTAAATAAAAGAAAATAATTATGAATTTGAACACAATTATTTCCTTTCCTTTCATGGCATAATAAGAGAGTAATTTCCACAATATTAATAACCTTTCCATATATCCACTCAAAAAAAATGTGTATATATAATTGATCCCACCTCCTCAAAACATCTACATTATACTTCAAAAGTGAAACAAAAAACATATTACGAAATCATGAATAAGCATTTCTTTGTTACAATTTGTGTGATATTTTTGTGCATGCAGAAGTTGGTGAGTTCAACTTCAATTGATGGTTCGACACCCCCAAATTGTGTAGGTGTATGCATGGGATGCACTCCATGCAAACCGGTGGAAGCCGTAGTGCCGCCGGCGTCAGCCTGGCGGTATTCCGTTGACACTGAATCGTATCCGGTGGTGTGGAGATGCGAATGTAACGGAAAACTGTATAAACCCCCTGCATAAATGGTATATCCCACTATTAAGGGCCCCATCGAGCCCGCTCTGCGATGGGTGGGGATTGGTGGAGTTAAACCCTCCCTACATATTAGATATCCCTACATATTAGACATGTATAATTTGCACATCATGATTGTTGTATTATATCAACAAATAAATGTGGAGTCTGCTGTAAAGTAGATTCTTATAAATTAATAGTGTTCCGTAAAATGCATGGAATTATTTTTTTGAAGTCATTATCATTATTTTTAAGTGAAGTTATTATAGAATAAAGACAGTTTATATTCTATAAGTGCAACCGATCGATTTCACTATGGAAGTAGACATTCTTTTCTTTTTTAATTTATAAATTGATGAGCTTGTGATTATTTGGTGTTGTCTTTCATATTTATATAGAGGGAGAAAAGAAGAAAAAGAGAACATGATTGTACATGAATGAATAAAGTTGTGACGATGTTTCATGTTTGAACCTTCTCTACTTTTCACGACATTAATATCCAGCGGTGGATCGAAGGGGTAAGGGGCACAAACTTAAAATGTAACTATTTTGTGGGGCACATTAATCTAAAAGGGAAATAAATACTTTGTATTGAGACGAATTAAAATAGAAAGTAGATACGAACAAAAAAATCATGGCTCCACCACTAACTACAAAACTCCTATCATGGGTTAATAACAATTTCGATCTTTTAATTCAGGTTAAATTCAATTTTCACTAAAAAAATGTATTTTTAGCAATGGAATTTACCAACGAAATTCAATTCGTTGGTAATTACCAATGAATTAACAACCAAAATGATATTTTTCTATTAGCAATGGAATACCAACGGATTTGTTCTATATTTTACTAACGGATTACTAAGGGAATCTTTAAATAAATTACCAACAAAATTTTTTGCAACAGATTACCAACGGAATATTTAGCAACAGAATTGATTTTTCGTTACTAAAAATTTACCAACCACCACTTTATCAATAGAAATTTACCAACGGATTTCGTTGCTAATTCGTTGATAAACCAATTTAACAATAGAATTAAGGTTTTTATCAACGGAATATTCTGTTGGTTAAAAATAGTTTTTTTTTAATGTTTAATCTCATAACTTCTTACATTTTTAATTTAAGTCAATCTTAATCCTATAATTTTTCAATTTTTTTTTTAAATTTTAGTTATTTTACAAAATCTTTTCAAATTTACCGAATTTGCAAATATCAATCAATAAATCGAAAAACATAATAGATTATGAACCACATGAAAAAAAAATTAAATAATCCATAGAGGTTAATTACAACTGTACCATACCAATTAAGTAACACTAATTTCCAAAAGCGGTAGGAAATGCACTAAATCCAGGCACAATCCGCATTAGCTAATAGGATCAAAACTAGGGGTGGCTTGGTGCTAACGGATTGAGTTTTGTGTCGATACGATAGTGATACAATATAATAAGGGCAAATCTGAACACGACATAATAAGAATTCGTTCCAACACGATATGAACACAAAAAATAACGAGTTGACACGACACGACACGACACGATAACAACACGATAATAGAATTAAAAATAAAATAATAAGAAAATAATAATTAAAAGTATTAATTTTTTAAGCAAATATATTTTATAATTATTAATATATATTTTTATTATATATTTATCTAATTTTATATTTATATCGGGCTGTTAACAGGTTACACTATAAAAATTATTTATTACCAACGGAATATTCCGTTGGTAAAAGCCTTAATTCCATTGTTAAATTGACTTACCAACGGATTAGCAACTGGAATCCGTTGGTAAAATTTTGTTGGTAAAGTAGTGGTTGGTTGAACTTGATTTCATTTTTAGTTAAATTGATTTAGAGCAAGTGTACTCTATCGTGTGTAGCACGTAAACGACCAAGTGCAAAATTTATATATTATCAAACCAAAGGACAAAAGTGGATAGCCGTATTTGAAAGATGTTTCACTCTAGTAGGACTAATCAATGAAGGAGGGGGTTGCTTATATTACAAACTAACAACTAAGAAAACAATTAAAGATAGAAAATGTACAAATGGAATGGATGATGGATGAAAGTGAGCAATCTAAGAATCATGTAAGGCAAGCAACATTCATGGTAAGGTATATATGACTCACACACACACATGCATTGATGGTTTTCATGTTATGATATTAAGGGCAATCACGTTTGTACCCCTAACCCCTATGGCCAAGATGATTAGGTTCTCAACTCTTTTACAAGTTTAAATCTCCTATAATTGTTCTTACTCTCAATTGCAATGAAATACTATGATCATAAGTTGGGTTCCCCTCACTATTTCATCACTAATGTCCTATCATGAGGTTCTAAGCATTTGAAGGGTATGGTTTACCTCTCTTCATACTAACTAAGTCATCTTATGCAATCAATTATTCAATTAAACCACTAAGCATAATATTGGAATGGTCATCCTAACACTATGAATAGAGAATTTAACCACACAAATCATACATAAAATGAGAATAAGCATTCATGATAGAAAATATTCATAACAATCAATTCATCAAACATGTGGTGTGCAAAATCTACATAATTCCTAACCAATCACATTGCTAGCCTCACATGAGGACTACCCACTACATATTATTACAAATTCAACATAATCCAAGGCTTGCTCCAATTGAGCCAAATAATGAAGAGAATAACAAAATAAAGATAAGTAAGCTCCCCTTTGATGGTGAATTTATTCCTCCTTGATCATGCTAAAATCTTCAACCAATGATTAATTCTTCTTCTTAGATTGGTGGATGAATAGAATTATGGATGGATTTGAGGAGATCAAGTAGGTAGGATGGATGAAGTGAAGGATGGAAGAGATGAAGATGAATGTGTGTGATTTAGGTATTTAGTGTGTGTGGAAACTGATCCAAAATGATTTCTCCAGGATTTTATGGTCAAAACATGTATTTATACCCCCATGGAAACTTCTAGAATAAGTGGATATCATAAAACTGCCTTTTTCACCTACACGGCCCGTGTGCTACACGGGCCGTGTAGCAGCACACGGGCCGTGTAGGGCCATCGCGTGGAGCGCAGTCTCACTGTTTCACGCATAACTTTCACATCCGATCTTTGATTCAAATGATTCTTGTGCTCACGCGATCCTCTCTTCCGTGACATTCTAACTATATATCACAAATCTAGTGTTGAGCTCCACAAGAATACAGAAAAATTACACAAGTTAGACTTGCATTTTTCAGCATTTTGCTTTGGCTCGTTCTTCCTCATTTCAACTCCGAATTGAACTCCGTTTTTTCCCACATCTTCTTTATTGTGTCTAGAATCTATTTTCACCTGGAAATATAAAAATTATACCAATATACCAATTCTCTAAATATTCACAAATATAGCACAATTTAAGGCACTTAATCATGAAAATAACACATTTATCATTTCAAAGCACAAATCTCCATATCTTCATATAACAACACCAAATGATATACAAAAAGAATAAAAACACATAATAAAAAATACTAAAATTTAGGTAAAAATAACACCGATCAACCCCCCAAACTTAAAGTGTTTCTCGCCCTCGAGCAACGAAAATGAGAAAACGAGAGGGAGAATTTTCACCTAGAGAAAGACCTAAAGAACATAAGCAACAACACATCATAAGTAAGAAGGACTACAAATCATATCAAGTCACACTACAACATTAAAAACATGACATAAAAAATTAATAAGTTCAAGTCTAAGAAAATTAAGAGTAATAAAGTCCCTTCCTGTCCAAACCTCACGTCGGATATCAAAATGCACTCAACACTCTATGAAGTAGGGTAATTTTCACTCATCAATCGATTGAACCCGACGCACCATAGGCTTGCTCACGGACTATATTCACAAGCCACCAAGGCTTCGACTAATGATCAAGAAGGACTTTACTTTTGGATGTAATGATAAGCTCTTTGGTAAGGGTAGGAAAATATGGATAAGAGTGACTTATCAAGTGTAAGTAATCGAAGAGATGATCACCTTCTTCAACTTCTTCACGTTTCTATCTTCCTTTCTTTTTTTTTCTAATCACAAGCACTAATCATTATCATTCATTAGATTTCTTGAGCTTCTTTTAATTTGTATGCTTCCTTTCTTTCAACTTTTGAATTCCTCGAGCACTTTTTTGTTGATTTGCTCATTTTTCTTGTTTTGAGGTCGCATGTACATTTTTGCTTGAGATTTTTTCATCATTTTCTTACTTGTTTACCATTTCCTTTCTTCTCTAGTACAATTCTCACATCAAACCTTGTAAACCATCATCTCCTCAATCACCCACACAAAGGTTATATATAAAAGGCTCAAGTGGGTATTCAAAGCTTGTAATATGCTAATATCACAAAAATAGGCTTTAAGGCTCAAAGTGGTTAACTAAGGATGATGTATAAGGTAAGACAATATATGACAATGACTTTAAAGTAACAAGGATGACCTAAGATCATCTCACTAAACTTCACCAATCGGGCTCATTCCCGTAGTCCATGAGCAAGTTCTAGTTTACCGTGACTCACTCGATCTACTCATGAAAAACTAACTGTGGAGGCACGATTGAGGCTCAAACGCTCACAAGCTTTTGCTCGGACCCTTAGGAACTCATTACAACTCAATTCATCTCAAAATTGAACAAGTTAAATAGAACATGTCACAATTTTAAAAAGTAGAGATTCTCAACATAGTTCGCCATCACTTATCACAAACAACATGCCATTACTCACATCCAAAAATGACTCACAACATCCCAAAACAAACCACCAAGCAATCCTATACAAGAATAAAAATACCAACAAAACAACACATGAGAAAAGACTCTCCAAGCAAGCAACAACACAAAAATACATAACATGCAAAAACAAAATTTCCATCCATCAAGAGAAAATTAAGCACATATCCTCAATCATCCAATAACATGTAAGCTCAAGAATTTGCCACATTATTCAAATATAAGAAAAACTAATAAAGCAAGTAAACCTCTCAAGTACATAACACATGAAGTTGCATACTAATCCAAACAATTCCAAATCAAATCAAGTATATGCTAAGCAAATAGAAATGATGAGTATTAAAGTAAACTCCCAGAAAAGGCATTTGGTAATGGAAATGGTTGGCATGAGCTTTCGGATTGCATGCACAACGAATCTTGACATTGATTTTCGGGCTCAATTCATGCTTCCACCACACTTCATTTGTGCTCAACAACTCATCAAAATCATTAGCACAACAATTACTAGCAAATAATGAACTAGCATGCACTTCAACATAACCAAACGATCCAAAATCATACCAATACTCATGAGAAAAAAAATTAAAATTTACCCAATTTTACAAGAAGACATTTCAATCATCATAATAAGCACACTCAAGTGGTGAGTCACACTACGCACTCTCCCCCAAAACTTAAATCGAAACAATTTGAGAATTAAGTTTGCAAAAAGTGGTGGGACTTACCCTTGTAGTTTCCAACAATGATCTTCTTGTAAAGAAGTATATGCATCACAACAATTCAAGGTATGTCCACCACGCACTATCCCCCAAACTTAAAGTGAAATAAGAGTTGAACTTTAAGTTTGCAAGAAGTGGTGAGACGTACCTTTCACACTTCAAATCGAACACTTCTCGTATTTTCAAGACGCATTCTCCTCCATGAACACAGTCAACCTACATACCAAAATGCAAAGAAACTAAATCAAAGCAATAAAATGAAAGCATTAAAATAAACAATGGGTTGCCTCCCATCCAGCGCAAAGTTTAACGTCTTTAAGCCGGACGGAGTATGGAGAATTCATCGGAATGGCCAAGGATATCGTTCGTTCTTGCCATCAAATTTTAATCTTTGTGCTTCTTCCTCTATTAGACATTTGTGGCAAGTAACGACCATAGTAGCATTCTTTGAGATTGGCTTTAAAAATTCCACTCTTTTGATCTTGCATTCCATTAACCGCTCTTTTCATGACTATCACTTATTCCTCTTTATCAAATATGTCCCCAACATCTCTTCAAGCTCTCTTTTGTACCTAAGGCATTGAGAAGTATAAATAAGTAAAACAAAGTCAATATAAATAATATTTTGAAAATCAATGCAACTTGAAAGATGTAGAAATGCTCATTTCACACCCAAACTCATCATCAAGTGCTCTTAGACCTTGTTCCACTTCATCGAATTCATACTCATCACTTGATTCTTCATCTTCACTTGAATTTTTCTCATCAACAAGAGACAAGAAATCTTGAGTAATCTCTTCATTCTCAAAGCTCTCTTCTACCTTAGGGTCTTTACTCCTCTCACTTTCCTCCTCTAAGATTTATTTTACCTTGTTTTCATTATCCTCAATAAGGTCAACATCTCTTGAGTCTTCTTCATATTCTCCCGAACACTCTTCTACCTTCAACTTTTCTTCAATCTTTTCATCACAATTCTCCATTTCGTGAAGAGTGTTCTGGTCACTTATCCTTTGACTAGTTTGACGTTCTTGGGCCTCAAATCTCCTCTTATTTTCCTCAATCATTTTTTTTGTTAAATTCAATCATCTCATTCAACATATCCATGAGTTTACTATCTCTATCTTCTACGGATGACTTTGCTTCTTCACTTAGTGGTTACCATGTTTGTCTTGGAGATAATTCCCTTAATTTTGGAAATTACTCCCTTGCATGTAAGAAATATCATCCACTTGAGGACTTAGCATCATCCACTCTTGTTGCACCGTAGGATAAGAAGTTTGCATACTTTGAAGATTTTGAGCCCCATGACTAGGAAGAATTGATTGAAAACTTTGCCTTGCATTGTTCCCTTGAACATATCTTCTACACAACTCCATTAAGGCACTATTTTCGTATAAAGAAGTAACCTTAGGTATTTGGTTGTAGGAACTTGTTAAGGAAGGTCTTCCATCATCGTTTGGTGGACATTCTTCTTTGAAATTCTCTTGACCATATCCGTTTTGTATACATGTTTTATTCCCCATTTGGTAATTGGGCATATTCCACATTTGTCTCCTATTAAAGTTGGAAGTAGGTATTTTGAGGCTCATAGCTTGAAAGATTTGCCTTGTATCATTTTCATAAGCATATCTTCTAAGAAACTCCATTGTATTTTTGGATAAAGGAGTAAATATAGGCAAATGAATTTGATTTGAAGAACTTTGTACTAAATAAGTGTGTGCTTGATGAGGTTGGAATGTATTTCCATTGTAAGCACTTTGTCATCCCTCATAACTCTCATTGCTTGACTCATTTGACTACTATACCCATAGTTGCTCTCATCCTTGTAACAATTTGATTGTTGTGGTGGAACTAAATCAAGTAGATTTTCATAATTTCCTCCCAAGTATTGGTCCTCGGCAACGGCGCCATGAACTTGGTTCCATTTTTGGTTAAATTGATTTAGAGCAAGTGTACTCTATCGTGTGTAGCACGTAAGCAACCAAGTGCAAAATTTATATAATATCGAACCTAAAGGCGAAAGTGGGTAGCCGTATTTGAAAGATGTTTCACTCTAGTAGGACTAATCAAAGAAGGAGAGGGTTGCTTATACTATAAACTAACAACTAAAAAATAATTAAAGATAGAAAATTTACAAATGGGATGGATGAAGGATGAAAGTGAGCAATCTAAGAATTATGTAAGGCAAGTAACATTCATGGTACGGTATATATAGACTCACACACACATGCATTGATGGTTTACATATTATGATATTAAGGGCAATCACGTTTGTACCCCTAACCCCTATGGCCAAGGTGATTAGGTTCTCAACTCTTTTACAAGTTTAAATCTCCTAGGATTGTTCTTACTCTCAATTCCCATGAAGTACTATGATCATAAGTTGGGTTCCCCTCACTAGTTCATCACTAATGTTCTATCATGAGGTTCTAAGCACTTGAAGGGTATGACTTACCTCTTCTCATACTAACTAAGTCATCTCATGCAATCAATGATTCAATTAAACCACTAAGCATAATATTGGAATGACCATCCTAACACTATGAATAGAGAATTTAACCACACAAATCATACATAAAGTGAGAATAAGCATTCATGATAGAAAATATTCATAACAATCAATTCATCAAACATATGATGTACAAAATTTACATAATTCCTAACCAATCACATTGCTAGCCTCATATGAGGACTAGCCATTACATATCATTACAAATTCAACATAATCCAAGGCTTGCTCCAATTGAGCCAAATAATGAAGAAAATAACAAAATAAAGGTAAGTAGGCTCCCCTTTGATGGTGAACTTCCTCCTCCGTGATCATGCTAAAATCTTCAACCTATGATGAATTCCTCTTCTTAGATTGGTGGATGAATGGATTTATGGATGAATTTGAGGAGATCAAGTAGGTAGGATGGATGAAGTGAATGATGGAAGAGATGGAGATGAATGTGTGTGATTTAAGTGTTTAGTGTGTGTGAAAACTAATCCAAAATAATTCCTCCCAAATTTTGTGGTGAAAACATGTATTTATACCCTCATGAAAGCTTCTAGAATAAGTGGATATCATAAAACTGCCTTTTGCACCTACACGGGCCGTGTAGAGTCATCGCGTGCAGTGCAGTCTCATCATTTCACGCATAACTTTCACATCCGATCTCTGATTCGAATGATTCTTGCTCTCACGCGATTTTCTCTTCCGTGGCTTTCCAACCATATATCACATGTCTAATTTTGAGCTCTACAAAATACAGAAAAATTATACAAGTTAAACTTGCGTTTTTCAGCATTTTGCTTTGGCTCGTTCTTCCTCATTTCAACTCCGAATTGAGCTCCGTTTTTTTCATATTTTCTTTATTGTGTCTAAAATCTATTTTCACCTGGAAATCATACAAATTACACTAATTTACCAATTCTCTAAATATTCACAAATATAGCATAATTTAAGGCACTTAATCATGAAAATCACACATTTATCATTTCACAGCACAAATCTCCATATCTTCATATAACACCACCAAATGATATACAAAAATAATAAAAACACACAAAAACACATAATAAAAGACACTAAAATTTAGGTGAAAATGACACCGATCATTGGTAAATTTTTAGCAACGAAAAATTAATTCTGTTGCTAAATAATTCAGTTGGTAATCCGTTGCTAATAATTTCGTTGGTAATTTATATAATGATTCACTTGATAATCCGTTGGTAATTACCAACATATTGAATTCCGTTGATAAAATAGAGAATAAATCCGTTTGCATTCCATTGCTAAAATAAAAATATTATTTTTGTCGCTAATCTATCGGTAATGACCAACATATTGAATTCCGTTGGTAAATTCGGTTGCTAAAAATACTTTTTTTTGTATTGTTAATGAATTGTTAACGGGTTAATGAGTCATCTGTTAATATTAATCGTGTTTAATGGGTTGATACAAACACGATACGAAATTTTTGTATCCTTATTGAGTTGACACGATAACGGCACAAACCTAATAAAATCAAATACTAAACTGCAATATCGTGTCTGTCGGGACCCATAATCAAAACTAGTCCAAATCACTAGCTAGAAACTTGCTATAGAGATCATACTTCTATTTCTTGAAATCTCCATTTGGAAATTTTTATTTATAATTTTACTTAGAGTTGATATTAGATGCATCTGTGTGCACTCATATATATGTGTATAATTTTTTATTCTATTTTGTACACGTATTTTTTTAATAATTTTATACTTTTTTCACACTAAATTTTTCATTAAAAAAACTAGCATCTATATGTATATAACTTTATATTCAATAGTGTATACATAATTTTTAATAATTGTATATTTTTTTAAACTCAATTTTTATTAAAAAACTAACAATTAAATTATATACATTTTTGTTCATAATTGTATATGTTTTTGTTTATATTTGTATATATTTTTTAAAATGGGTGCACCATACCTTAGAGTGTGCCGGATGAACAATATAATTAGGCTTTTACTTAAGTTTTGAATTTTCTTTCCTCAAAATAGTAATTGCATTTTTTTTCCCATAAACTAACACAATTAGATAAGATCTTAATAAATGATGAATTAAATTTAAAAAGAAATATAATTCTCGTTCTCATTAAAATCCTTCGCACTTTCCCATTTTGTCTCACAATTAACACTATTCACAATAAAAAAAATAGAATACTTAATATTATTCTTGTTCAATAATCTAAAAATCACTTTAATTTTAAATTTTTAACTCTCAAATCTGATTTAGCACAATAATATGGAGTACTATTTTACATTTTATTTAATACCTAAAAATATTAAAATATATTCGAAGTTGACTAATAAAGTACTCCCTCCGTCCCGTTTCAATGTTTACGTTTCTATTTTGTGCGTCTTATTTCAATGTTTACGTTTTCTTTTTTGGAATATGAGACTCATCTAAAACAATTAATATATCAATCAACACTAATACACCTACCCACCTTACATTAAATATTATATCTTTCCACTCACTATCTATTAAAATATTATACTCCTTCATCATGTGCAAAAAGCAAATGTAAATATTGAAATGGGACGGAGGGAGTAACGAATAAGGGGAAGAGTAGCATGATCTGTTTTGTATAGAATGGAAGAAGTATTAAAATTTTGATACTTCCTCTCTTCTATTTAAATCTTTATATATTTTCAATTTGTGTGTCCCATTTCGAACTATACATTTCTCTTTTTCATAAATAATACACTGGATCCCAAAAAAATTAATTATTTATATCTTCATGGTTCACACATCACACTAATACACCTACCTAATTTACATTAAAGTATTATTTATCTCACCTCCCTACACATTAAATACTAAATTTTTTAATCTTGATTAAAAAAGCAAACGAAAAGGAAAAGTTTGAAACGGGAAAGAATTAATTTCATTTATGCATATACGACTAATTAATAGTAATATAATTAAAAATGAAGCAACAACAAATTACACTTACAAAAAAATAAAATTTCTAATCTATCGGTAATGATCAACAGATTGAATTCCGTTGGTAAATTCGGTTGCTAAAAATACTTTTTTTGTAGTGTTAATAGATTGTTAACGGGTTAATGAATTATCTGTTAATATTAATCATGTTTAATGGGTTGACACAAACACGATACAAAATTTTTGTATCCTTATTAAGTTGACACGATAAAGACACAAACCTAATAAAATCAAATACTAACCCGCAATTATCGTGTCGTGTCGGGACCATAATCAAAACTAGTCCAAATTACTAGCTAGAAACTTGCTATAGAGATCATACTTCTATTTCTTGAAATCTCCCTTTGGAATTTTTTATTTATAATTGTACTTAGAGTTGATATTAGGTGTATCCGTGTGCTCTCATATATATGTGTATAAATTTTTATTCTATTTTGTACACAAGTTATTTTATTTTGTACACGTATTTTTTTAATAATTTTATACTTTTTTCACACTAAATTTTTCATTAAAAAAACTAGCATCCATATGTATATAACTTTTTATTCAATAGTGTATACATATTTTTTAATAATTGTATATTTTTTTACACTCAATTTTTATTAAAAAACTAACAATTAAATTATATACAGTTTTATTCATAATTTTATATATTTTTGTTTATATTTGTTCATAATTAGGCTTTTACTTAAGTTTTGAATTTTCTTTCCTCAAAATAGTAATTGCATTTTTTCCTATAAACTAATACAATTAGATAAGATCTTAATAAATGATGAATTAAATTTAAAAAGAAATATAATTCTCGTTCTCATTAAAATCCTTCGCACTTTCCCATTTTGTCTCACAATTAACACTATTCACAATAAAAAAATAGAATACTTAATATTATTCTTGTTCAATAATCTAAAAATCACTTTAATTTTAAATTTTTAACTCTCAAATCTGATTTAACACAATAATATGGAGTACTATTTTACATTTTATTAATACCTAAAAATATTAAAATATATTCGAAGTTGATAAAATTGACTAATATAGTACTCCCTCCGTCTCGTTTCAATGTTTGCGTTTCTATTTTGTGCGTCTTATTTCAATGTTTATGTTTTCTTTTTTGGGAATATGAGACCCATCTAAAACAATTAATATATCAATCAACACTAATACACCTACCAACCTTACATTAAATATTATATCTTTTCACTCACTATCTATTAAAATATTATACTCCTTCATCACGTGCAAAAAGAAAATGTAAATATTGAAATGGGATGGAGGGAGTAACGAATATGGGGAAGAGTAGCATGATCTGTTTTGTATAGAATGGAAGGAGTATTAAAATTTTGATACTCCCTCTCTTCTATTTAAATCTTTATATATTTTCAATTTGTGTGTCTCGTTTCGAACTTTACATTTATCTTTTTCATAAATAATACACTGGATCCCAAATAAATTAATTATTTATCTCTTCATGGTCCACACATCACACTAATACACCAACCTAATTTACGTTAAAATATTATTTATCTCACTCCCTACACATTAAAATACTAAATTTTTTAATCTTGATTAAAAAAGCAAACGAAAAGTTTGAAACGGGAAAGAATTAATTTCATTTATGCATATACGACTAATTAATAGTAATATAATTAAAAATGAAGCAACAACAAATTACACTTACAAAAAAATAAAATTTCTAACGTTCCTTATATGAGTATATTATGCATTTGGTCAATATTAAATAAATACTCCAGTAACCATATCCCTTTATATTACTTAATTACTGTGAATAAAAAAAAATGAAATAGACGATAGAATATTGTTTATTTCATTTCATTCAATATCACGAAGAATACGCATGCATTAACTCTTTTCCTTTCAAATAAAAGAACATATTTAGAAATCTGAAATAATTATTCATTTTCCTTTAATGGCAATTGGCGTAATAAAGAGACAAATTCCATAATAGTAATAGTAATAGTAATTATAACCTTTCCATATATCCAATTAGAAAAATTGTGTATATATCATCTCTCCAGAAAATGTACATTCCTTCAAAGTGAAAGAAAAACATATCAAGAAATAATGAATAAGCATTTCTTTTTGGCAATTTGTTTGATATTTTTATGCATGCAGAACAGTTTAGTGAGTTCAAATGAAGGTTCGAAACCTCCAAGTTGTGTAGGTGTGTGCGAAGGATGCACTCCATGCAAACCGGTCGAAGTCACCGTGCCTCCATCAACGTCAACATTGCGCTATTCTGTCGACGCTGAAACGTATCCGTTGGTGTGGAGATGCGAATGTAAAGGAAAACTATATAAACCTCCCGCATATTAGAACTTCATTATGATATTGTTCTATTTTATTTAGTACCAATGGATGTAAAGTCTGTTATAAAGGAAATTTTTATTTAATATCTCGTGTTATGCACAGATTTACAGTCATTATGATCGTTATTTGTTGATGAAGTTGTAAAATAAAATATTTTTAATCGAGTAATATATTTATTTTTATATTTATCTTCAAAATTGGTTTACAGGTTTTTGCTATACCTAGAGGTTATTTGGGGTTTCAATTTACATGAAAAAGAAATGAAAAATTTAGAGTTTCAGAAATTCACATATATGGGTCAAAAAATTAATTAGTTATTTTTAGTAATTTATGTTTTACATATGTGCTTTCAATTCGGCCATAATTCATTTTGAGTTCCATTTTTCATTTTAAAAAACAATCTCATTTCTTTTTTTTCACACCAATCACACTAAACAAATCCAAACTTCCATAAGTAGCTTATTCTTTTTCATACTAAACATAAGGTTACCAAAATGCAAAAAATGTACCTTAGGATCATTTGATATCGGTGCTTGGAGCTCAAGCCATTTGAAACATTTATTCTACACCTCTTGTGTCTTGTGACACTCAAAAAACACATGTGCTACCTCCTTCATTGTAGTACCACAAAGATTACAATTTGTAAAAATATTTACCAGTAGAATTCTTCTTTTGTGTAGTTTTGTGGTGGTTGGAATTCTTCTCATAACTTTCCAGACATGAATGATACATTTCAATGGTGTTAAATTGTTCCACAGCCTCTTGGATAGTTGATAAGTGAATGTACTTATACATTTTTATTTTTAATTTAAATTGATAATCAAACAAATACTCCATATGTATAAAAAAAAATCACTTTGATTTTACATGTAGATTAATTAGAAAAATGTATCTTTTCGTGTTATCATGATATTTTATTTTTATTATTATTTTTAATAACTAAATAATAAGTGTATGGGAAATGTTAATTATTTTGACATTTTTTTTTGAAAGTTAAAACTTTTGTGGCGAGGAAAATGAAAAAGGTAGAAACTTTTGTGGAGATAATTAGCTTGATTTGTGTAGAATAGTATTTTAATTGATAAATACTCCGATTTTGCTTGGCTATGATATTACGATAGACTGATAGAGTTGAGAGGATGTGTGACACATTTTATTATTTATTATTTCTTTCTTAGTATTTTCTTGCATGCATTTTTGTTGCCTCTTGTATTAAAGTTTATGCACTTCGGGTTGTTTAATTAACCAAAATATTCAAATTTATTCACATTTTCAGTATATTAAGATATAAACAATATAATTTTCAATCATTTTAATGATGATCGATCTTAATTTTTCACAATATTAACGCTGTGTACTAATTAATGAGGGGCTTTATCCCCTCCAAACTTCTTAAACACCCCTGGGGGATTATACAGTACATAATTTTTAACAAAATTTTTAGTTGCCTAAATTAAAATTATCCTTATGAACAATTTAGTGGATAAAGAAATGGGAGCGGCTATTTGCACCCCAAAAATTACTGAACGTACTCTAAAAATATTTAAATTGAAATAATTACCCTTATAAAATTTATATATGTTTGGTTATTGCAATCCAACAATCATTTAACAAACTGTTTGGTTGCAACAATCGAACAGAACAAAGAATTCATCTATTATCTGTTCAGTTGCAGCAACCGAACAGAACAAAGAATTCATTCATCTTATGTGTTTGATTGCAGCAACCGAACAAAACAAGATTTGTGATTTTTTTATTTCATATTTATATTATCGAATAGATAAGATAACAGATAAGTTTCATGACATCATGAAACTTGTTTACTTTCACTGGGAGAGGAATCACCATCTTTATTTAAAGATTGATGATAAGATAACAGATAAGTTTCTTTTTCTTCTCTTTTACAGATTCTACTTCCATATTATTTATAATCTACTCTAATTTGTTTTGTATTTTATACTTTTATTTGATCTTATATACTAGTTCAATCATTCTCCTAAATGTATCATTATATTTTTTAATTTTTTGTTATCTTATTTTTTTCCCTTCGATTTTTGTGTTTTTTTAATAATAATTTTATAAACCCTATTTTTCTTCTCTTTTATATTATTATAATTTAGGTTCAATCATTCCCCTTAAATTTAAATTTCAATCATCTATCTATCTCTACATATATAAAAGCAAACATAAACTTCTACTTTTGTTTTTAATTTTGTTTTCAATTTTACTCTATTAAAAAATAATTCAATTTTAATCTTGACCGTCCAAATAATGCTTTGATTTCAATCATAAAATTTAATTATACTAATAATGAATTTTATTATTTAAATTTTACTTTTTTATTTTACAATATAAATTTGATAAAGATATATTTTTGACATATTTGACTAATTTTTAATAAGCTTTATATATATATATATATATATATATATATATATATATATATATATATATATATATATAAACAAACAAACTTAATTTCTATTTTTATCTTCAATACCTAATCAAATCCTTACTCTTTTTTTTCTTTTTCTTTTTCTTCTCTATTTCACTTTCATACTATTTCTAATCAATTTTAATTTTTGTTATCTTTTATATTTTACTTTGATTTGATCTAATGTGCAGGTTCAATCATTTTGAAGTATCATTCTTCTTCTTCTTCTTCTTGTTATCTTTATTTTAGTATTTTTTATATTTTTATTTGATCTTATTTTTATGTTCAATTATTCTCATATTTGATCATATGTGCAGATTTAATCATTCTCATTTGAAGTATCATTCTTCTCTTTTAGTTGTTGTTATCTTATTTTCGTTTCTCTACGATTTTTGTATTTTCTTTTTAATTCTATAAACCTTATTTATATACTTTAATTTATTTGATGTTTTATACTTTTATTTGATCTTATTTCCAGGTTAAAATATTCTATTTGAGGTATCATTCTTTTATTATGGGGCTGGGTGATGGGTGGCGGGGGCTTTGGGGTGGGTAAGGGGTAGGGTTGAGTGATAATACTTTTATTTTAAATATTAAAATTTAAAATTTTATTTAAAAAATTTTTTTTGGGGAGTGGGGGTGGGTGGATTGGGTGGTAGAATTTCTCCACAAAAAAATTACTTTTACTAAAATTTTAAATTTTAATATTTAATATAATAAAATTTTATTATTTTTATTTATCATATATAAAATTTTATTTTAAAAATAAATTTTGAATTATAAATTTGAAATTCTTTCAAAAATTCATTATTTATTTAAATAGTGGAATTCAAATGAATTGATTTAAAATTCAAGAAATTTTCCACTTATTTTCAAATCCATTGGATTTGAAATGACTCAATCCAAACAAAATCTAAAAATATATAATTGTAATAATATACTTTAATACTTTCCGTGCAACGCACGGATGGGTGATATCTAGTATTATAAAAGGGTTAATATTGTAAGTTATTTATGATTTTTGGAGAGTGAAAATTATTTTTGGACGGACAAAAAATTGAAAGTACGCATATATTAAAAGGACAGTGGAATATTATTTAATGTTCAAATATAAATTATGATTAGCCCCTACAAATTTTATCTAACTCCACCCCTAACTATGCTTCGATCTATATACACTTGCAGAGCTAGTACTGTTGTTGTTTATGGAAAATGAGGTCGTCACATTCTGCACGAATCAAGTATTTCGCATCATAGTTGTTTTTTTAATTATTTCATGATTAGCTTGATTTGCAATCTTTTTTAATGCTTCTGTTATTATTTTTCTATCAACTCTACTCTGACTTTCTAAAGTTAAGACTGTTTATCATTATTGGATCGGAAGGCTAGAAGACATTTGCTTATGAATTGGAAACAGAAGCTACTACCGAGATATAAGAGGTGAGTCTACATTGTGGTGTGATATATGTAACGTCGTTCAAGGGAATAAAGGTGAGTGGTTTAGAAAAGGGTGTGAAAAGATGATCAGACATGGGAAATATACCAATTTTTGATCGAAGGAGATGCATTGAATATCAGGTATCATAGATTCATAGGTTGTTCGCAATTGCGAATGACAAAGATACAAATATTTATGATAAAGGCTTTTGGGATGAAGGTAATTAAATAATCTTATCATTTTGATAAATTGGTTTTTTCCTAACACTGAATTGCAGGACCACTGGAGCTGGAAAGAAGACTCAACTGAAACATACACTACACATTCTGCATATAAGAGTCTTTAAGACAGGAATAACAATCAACATGAGAATTATGAATCAACTAAAATTTGACATAAGGGGAATTTAAGTAAGGTTCAAGCATTTGTATGGAGGTTGCTAAAAAAAATTGCCCTCCAAAGTAAATCTTAGAAAATGTAAGGTGCTAGCTTTTGAGGACAACTTGATGGTACTTTTTATGCGATCAGTGTGGAAGATCTTGATCTCCAATTTATTCTTAATTTGTCCATTTTCATCAAGTGTATCGCAAAAATGCTTCTCGTGGGTTGGCATCCGAAGCAGGGGTGGATATCGGATCGGGTTTCATTTTTTCGGGTTTTGGGTCCGGGTACCGAAAATTTCGGGTTTGAAATCTCATTACCCGAACCCGAACCGGTAATTTCATTACCCGAAATTTTGGGTACCCGAGGCAGGTTATCCGATTTTTGCCTGCAGAATGTCCAACTATTAATTTAAAAAAAAAAAAAAAACAATACTTGCTAATCAATACTTGAATGATCTTCTGATCTCTTCTACCGAATAACAAGAATGTTACTAGAAACTCCATGTTTCACAATCAAGAACACAATCATCCACCAAAACTTCATGCTAAAAATCACCCCTTTACTTCATACAAAAGTCTCATTTCCTTTTTTATCCACACTCCAACTAATACAATTTAAAAAAAATGGGACCACACTAATACAACTATCCACTACACATTAAATAACAATACTCTTTAATCTCCGTGCCCAAAAACAAATGGTACCCTTGAATCTGGACGGAGGGAGTAAAATAAAAGAATTAATTTATCCATATCAGCCACGTCAGCTAACCATGATAATTCTGTTAATTTTATGGAGTAGATGGAAACTAAATTTGATAGACGGAAACTTCAAGATAAACCAACATATGAAAATGATCAAAAGTGAAATGAGATCTCTAATATGAAACTAAAAGTACATTTTTCTAATTTATTATATAATAAAATACTATTTTTTTTTTCAAAACTACCTGGAGATTAAGGAAAGAAAGAAGGATGAAGCAAAATCTGAAAAAAATAAAATAAAATAAAATAATAAAAATTCGATCGAGTTTCTCTTATAGAAACTTATGTTCTGTTTACTGTTTCGTACCCTATGACAACACTTACGAGGCCCTAAAAGACAATGCTTTCAGTCGTTGTCTATGTTTACTTTTCTCAACACTCAAACAAAGTGTTGTCGTAGCCCTCTTCAAATATGTTGTCTTTTTAGCTGCAACCTTTTTTTTTCTTGTTTCCATCCCAATTTAATTCCCGTTTCTTCCATCGCTCTATCAAGCTCAAAAATACCCTTTTTCTGCAAAATAAATAAAAACACCTCTCTACAAATAATCAAGCAATTTATAGTATTTTCATTAAAATCATGCTTAATTATTAAATTAAATCCAAATAAATCTAATTAAATTCATACAATTAAGCCCATAATTCTAGGTAAATTTCACACCAATCAAATACAATAGTGCTAAAGCTCGTATATTTAATGCAAACAATTCTAGCGGTCCAGTGGAAAATCTGAAAGCGATAACACATAATTTCCACATTAGCTTGAATTATGTCACAATGCCTCAATTTCTTCTGAATGTGCATATTGTTTCCTGCAAATAATTTGTAGGCAGTAGCTGAAAGTAAATCTAACTATAGTTGGACTATTTAATTTTGAAAGATGGTAAATAATACTATAATATTTTGTTATAAGGCTATTCTAGTCCTATTAATTAAAAATGTTTTATTTATTTTTTTTTGGGTACATTCAGTAAATAGTCGACTCTTTATTTAATTGAGTTAATATTTGAAATATTATGATAGGTCTAAGATATGATCAGATATTCTTCACGTGATTGCCAAAATTATTAAATATTAAAAAAACTAAACTATATTTTAACTAAAATTTAATTTGAATAAAGTTATGGGAGCAAACTCAGATTCAGTAATTACACATGTGACATCTATGTTAACATTATCGGACACGTCAGTGGGCACGTATATAGGGATTAGTTTCCCGGAAAAATTCAATTTGGAACAAATTCATAAAAAAATAGATCAAGACTAAACTTAAAAAAGTTTATCCCAATTAGAGAGACGCGAAGAATCCCTCTTCCCTTATATTTTAGAGATATTTTAGAGTTGATCTGTACAATTAGTGTACACTAAAAATAAGATTCATATTTAAAAATATGTTAATTATATAATTCTATAATATCCAAATGGATCTTTCATTTACGTTGGACATGATTGTACACTAAAAATAAGATTCATATTTAAAAGTATGTTAATTATATAATTCTATAATATCCAAATGGATCTTTCATTCACGGTTGGACATGATTCACATCTCATCTCTCAGTCTCTCTCTCCTCTCTCATTCACGTCTCCTCTCTCGGTCTCTTTGTCCTCTCTCATCTTTCACACCCTCTCTCGTCTTTCACACTTATGCTTCACTTCCAGATCTCCGGTACAATCCCTTTCAGATCTACACCTACACTAATACAACTATCCACTACACATTAAATAACAATAGTTTTTAATCTTCATGCCCAAAAATAAATGATACCCTTGAATTTGGACGGAGGGAGTAAAATAAAAGAATTAATTTATCCATATCAGCCACGTCAGCTAACCATGATAATTATGTTAATTTTATGGAGTAGATGGAAACTAAATTTGATAGACGGAAACTTCAAGATAAACCAACATATGAAAATGATCAAAAGTGATATGAGATCTCTAATACAAAAGTGATATGAGATCTCTAATATGAAACTAAAAGTACATTTTTCTAATTTATTATATAATAAAATACTATTTTTTTTTCAAAACTACCGGGAGATTAAGGAAAGAAAGAAGGATGAAGCAAAATCTGAAAAAAATAAAATAATAAAAATAATAAATTGATTAAGGATAAGAAATGCTTTTAATCTGATCGATACTCAAGAAAATTGAAGCTGGTCTGTGATCCGGGTTCACATAACCAATTATTAGATGAACCCAAATAACGATCATAATGACTGTAAATCTGTGCATAACACGAGATATTAAATAAAAATTTCCTTTATAACAGACTTTACATCCATTGGTACTAAATAAAATAGAACAATATCATAATGAAGTTCTAATATGCGGGAGGTTTATATAGTTTTCCTTTACATTCGCATCTCCACACCAACGGATACGTTTCAGCGTCGACAGAATAGCGCAATGTTGACGTTGATGGAGGCACGGTGACTTCGACCGGTTTGCATGGAGTGCATCCTTCGCACACACCTACACAACTTGGAGGTTTCGAACCTTCATTTGAACTCACTAAACTGTTCTGCATGCATAAAAATATCAAACAAATTGCCAAAAAGAAATGCTTATTCATTATTTCTTGATATGTTTTTCTTTCACTTTGAAGGAATGTACATTTTCTGGAGAGATGATATATACACAATTTTTCTAATTGGATATATGGAAAGGTTATAATTACTATTACTATTACTATTATGGAATTTGTCTCTTTATTACGCCAATTGCCATTAAAGGAAAATGAATAATTATTTCAGATTTCTAAATATGTTCTTTTATTTGAAAGGAAAAGAGTTAATGCATGCGTATTCTTCGTGATATTGAATGAAATGAAATAAACAATATTCTATCGTCTATTTCATTTTTTTTTATTCACAGTAATTAAGTAATATAAAGGGATATGGTTACTGGAGTATTTATTTAATATTGACCAAATGCATAATATACTCATATAAGGAACGTTAGAAATTTTATTTTTTTGTAAGTGTAATTTGTTGTTGCTTCATTTTTAATTATATTACTATTAATTAGTCGTATATGCATAAATGAAATTAATTCTTTCCCGTTTCAAACTTTTCGTTTGCTTTTTTAATCAAGATTAAAAAATTTAGTATTTTAATGTGTAGGGAGTGAGATAAATAATATTTTAACGTAAATTAGGTTGGTGTATTAGTGTGATGTGTGGACCATGAAGAGATAAATAATTAATTTATTTGGGATCCAGTGTATTATTTATGAAAAAGATAAATGTAAAGTTCGAAACGAGACACACAAATTGAAAATATATAAAGATTTAAATAGAAGAGAGGGAGTATCAAAATTTTAATACTCCTTCCATTCTATACAAAACAGATCATGCTACTCTTCCCCATATTCGTTACTCCCTCCATCCCGTTTCAATATTTACATTTGTTTTTTGCACGTGATGAAGGAGTATAATATTTTAATAGATAGTGAGTGAAAAGATATAATATTTAATGTAAGGTGGGTAGGTGTATTAGTGTTGATTGATATATTAATTGTTTTAGATGTGTCTCATATTCCCAAAAAAGAAAACATAAACATTGAAATAAGACGCACAAAATAGAAACGTAAACATTGAAACGAGACGGAGGGAGTACTATATTAGTCAATTTTATCAACTTCGAATATATTTTAATATTTTTAGGTATTAATAAAATGTAAAATAGTACTCCATATTATTGTGTTAAATCAGATTTGAGAGTTAAAAATTTAAAATTAAAGTGATTTTTAGATTATTGAACAAGAATAATATTAAGTATTCTATTTTTTTATTGTGAATAGTGTTAATTGTGAGACAAAATGGGAAAGTGCGAAGGATTTTAATGAGAACGAGAATTATATTTCTTTTTAAATTTAATTCATCATTTATTAAGATCTTATCTAATTGTATTAGTTTATAGGAAAAAATACAATTACTATTTTGAGGAAAGAAAATTCAAAACTTAAGTAAAAGCCTAATTATGAACAAATATAAACAAAAATATATAAAATTATGAATAAAACTGTATATAATTTAATTGTTAGTTTTTTAATTAAAATTGAGTGTAAAAAAATATACAATTATTAAAAAATATGTATACACTATTGAATAAAAAGTTATTGAACAAGAATAATATTAAGTATTCTATTTTTTTTATTGTGAATAGTGTTAATTGTGAGACAAAATGGGAAAGTGCGAAGGATTTTAATGAGAACGAGAATTATATTTATTTTAAATTTAATTCATCATTTATTAAGATCTTATCTAATTGTATTAGTTTATAGGAAAAAATGCAATTACTTTTTTGAGGAAAGAAAATTCAAAACTTAAGTAAAACCATTATGAACAAATATAAAAAAATATATATACAATTATGAATAAAAATGTATATAATTTAATTGTTAGTTTTTTAATAAAAATTGAGTGTAAAAAATATACAATTATTAAAAAATATGTATACATATGGATGCTAGTTTTTTTAATGAAAAATTTAGTGTGAAAAAAGTATAAAATTATTAAAAAAACACTTGTACAAAATAGAATAACTTGTGTACAAAATAGAATAAAAATTTATACACATATATATGAGTGCACACGGATGCACCTAATATCAACTCTAATTAAAATTATAAATAAAAAATTCCAAATGGAGATTTCAAGAAATAGAAGTATGATCTCTATAGCAAGTTTCTAGCTAGTAATTTGGACTAGTTTTGATTATGGTCCCGATACGAAACAATAATTGCGGGTTAGTATTTGATTTTATTAGATTTGTGTCGTTATCGTGTCAACTCAATAAGGATACAAAAATTTTGTATCGTGTTTGTGTCAACCCATTAAACATGATTAATATTAACAGATAACCCATTAACCCATTAACAATCCATTAACACTACAAAAAAAAGTATTTTTAGCAACCGAATTTACCAACAGAATTCAATCTGTTGGTCATTATCGATAGATTAGCAACAAAAATAATATTTTTTATTTTAGCAACGGAATGCCAACGGATTTATTCTCTATTTTAGCAACAGAATTCAAAGGGGAGCCTACTTACCTTTATTTTGTTATTTTCTTCATTATTTGGCTCAATTGGAGCAAGCCTTGGATTATGTTGAATTTGTAATGATATGTAGTGGCTAGTCCTCATGTGAGGCTAGCAATGTGATTGGTTATGAATTATGTAGATTTTGCACACCACATGTTTGATGAATTGATTGTTATGAATATTTTCTATCATGAATGCTTATTCTCATTTTATGTATGATTTGTGTGGTTAAATTCTATATTCATAGTGTTAAGATGATCATTCTAATATTATGCTTAGTGGTTTAATTGAATCATTGATTGCATGAGATAACTTAGTTAGTATGAGGAGAGATAAGTCATACCCTTCAAGTGTTTAGAACCTCATGATAGGACATTAGTGATGAGCTAGTGAGGGGAACTCAACTTATGATCATAGTACTTCATGAGAATTGAGAGTAAGAACAATCCTAGGAGATTTAAACTTGTAAAAGAGTTGAGAACCTAATCACCTTGGCCATAGGGGTTAGGGATACAAACGTGATTGCCCTTAATATCATAACATGAAAACCATCAATGCATGTGTGTGTGTGAGAGTCTATATATACCTTACCATGAATGTTTCTTGCCTTAAATAATTCTTAGATTGCTCACTTTCATCCATCATCCATCCCATTTGTACATTTTCTATCTTTAATTGCTTTCTTAGTTGTTAGTTTGTAGTATAAGCAACCCCCTCCTTCTTTGATTAGTCCTACTAGAGTGAAACATCTTTCAAATACGGCTACCCACTTTTGTTCTTGGGTTCGATATTATATAAATTTTACACTTGGTTGCTTACGTGATACACACGATAGAGTACACTTGCTCTAAATCAATTTAACCAAAATTGAAACCAAGTTCATAGCGACGTTGCCGAGGACCAATACTTAGGAGGAAATTATAAAATCTACTTAGTTTGGTTCCACCTCAACAATCAAATTGCTACAAGGATGAGAGCAACTATGGGTATAGTAGTCAAATGAGTCAAGCAAGCTCTCAAAGCTACAACAATGGGAGTTATGAGGGATGGCAAAGTGCTTACAATGAAAATACATTCCAACCTCATCAAGCACACACTTATTCCGTACAAAGTTCTTCAAACCAAATTCATTTGCCTATATTTACTCATTTATCCAAAAATACAATGGAGTTGCTTAGAAGATATGCTTATGGAAATGATACAAGACAAATCTTTCAAGCTATGAGCCTCAAAATGCCTACTTCCAACTTTAATAGGGGACAAATGTGGAATATACCCAATTACCAAATGGGGAATAAAACATGTATACAAAACGGGTATGGTCAAGAGAATTTCAAAGAAGAATGTCCACCAAACGATGATGGAAGACCTTCCTTAACAAGTTCCTACAGCTAAATACCTAAGGTTATTCCTTTATCCGAAAATAGTGTCTTAATGGAGTTGTGTAGAAAATATGTTCAAGGGAACAATGCAAGACAAAGTTTTCAATCAAGTCTTCCTAGTCATGGGGCTCAAAATCTTCAAAGTATGTCAACTTCTTATCCTATGGTGCAACAAGAGTAGATGATGTTAAGTCCTCAAGTGGAGAATATTTCTTACATGCAAGGGAGTAATTTCCAAAATCAAGAGAATTATCTCCAAGAACAAACATGGCAACCACTAAGTGAAGAAGCAAAGCCATCCGCAGAAAATATAGATAGTTAACTCATGGATATGTTGAATGAGATGATTGAATTTAACAGAAAAATGAGTGAGGAAAATGAAAGGAGATTTGAGGCTCTAGAACGTCAAATTAGTCAAAGGATAAGTGACCAGAACACTCTTCACGAAATGGAGAATTGTGATGAAAAGATTGAAGAAAAGTTGAAGGTAGAAGAGTGTTCGGGTGATTATGAAGAAGACTCAAGAGATGTTGAGCTTATTGAGGATAATGAAGACAAGGTAAAAGAAAGCTTAGAGGAGAAAAGTGAGAGGTGTAAAGAGCCTAAGATAGAAGAGGGCTTTGAGAATGAAGGGATTATCCAAGATTTCTTGTCTCTTGTTGATGAGAAAAATTCAAGTGAAGATGAAAAATCAAGTGATGAGTATGAATTCGATGAAGTGGAACAAGGTCTAAGAGCACTTGATGATGAGTTTGGGAGTGAAATGAGCATTTCTACATTTTTCAAGTTGCATTGATTTTCAAAATATTGTTTATATTAACTTTGTTTTACTTATTGATTCTTCTCAATGCCTTAGGTACAAAAAAGAGCTTGAAGAGATGTTGGGGACATATTTGATAAAGAGGAATAAGTGATGGTCACGGAAAGAGCGGTTAATGGAATGCAAGCACAAAAGAGTGGAATTTTTAAAGCCAATCTCAAAGGATGCTACTATGGTCGTTACTAGCCATAAATGCCTAATAGAGGAAGAAGCACAAAGATTAAAATTTGATGGCAAGAACGAACGATATCCTTGGCCATTCCGATGAGTTCTCCATACTCCGTCCTGCTTAAAGACGTTAAACTTTGAACTGGATGGGAGGCAACTCATTGTTTATTTTAATGCTTTCATTTTATTGCTATGATTTAGTTTCTTTGCATTTTGGTATGTAGGTTGATTGTGCTCATGGAGGAGAATGCGTCTTGGAAATACGAGAAGTGTTCGATTTGAAGTGTGAAAGGTACGTCTCACCACTTCTTGCAAACTTAAAGTTCAACTCTTGTTTCACTTTAAGTTTGGGGGATAGTGCATGGTGGACATACCTTGAATTGTTGTGATGCATATACTTTTCTACAAGAAGCTCATTGTTGGAAACTACAAGGGTAAGTCCCACCACTTTTTGCAAACTTAATTCTCAACTTATTTCGATTTAAGTTTGGGGGGAGAGTGCGTGGTGTGACTCACCACTTGAGTGTGCTTATTATGATGATTGAGAGGTCTTCTTGTAAAATTGGGTAAATTTTAAAATTTTTTCTCATGATTATTGGTATAATTTTGGATCGTTTTGTTGTGTTGAAGTGTATGCTAGTTCATTATTTGCTAGTAACTGTTGTGCTAATGGTTTTGATGAGTTGTTGAGGACAAATGAAGTGTGGTGGAAGCATGAATTGAGCCCGGAAATCAATGTTAAGATTCGTTGTGCATGCAATCCGGAAGCTCATGCCAACCATTTCCATTACCAAATGCCTTTTACAGAGAGTTTACTTTAATACTCATCATTTCTATTTGCTTAGCTTATACTTGATTTGATTTGGATTGTTTGGATTAGTATGCAACTTCATGTGTTATGTACTTGGGAGGTTTACTTGCTTTATTAGTTTTTCTTATTTTTGTATAAGGTGGCAAATTCTTGAGCTTACATGTTATTGGATGATTGAGGATATGTGCTTAATTTTATCTTGATGGATGGAATTTTTGTTTATGCATGTTATGTGTTTTTGTGTTGTTGCTTGCTTGGAGAGTTTTTCTCATGTGTTGTTTTATTGGTATTTTTATTCTTGTATAGGATTGATTAGTGGTTTGTTTTGGGATGTTGTGAGTCATATTTGGATGTGAGTAATGGCATATTGTTTGTGATAAGTGATGGCAAACTATGTTGAGAATCTCTACTCTTTAAAATTGTGACATATTCTATTTAACTTGTTCAATTTTGTGGCATACATTGATTCAGGACCCGCTATCTGCACAGCAAAGGAAGGGGTCTTTCCTAAAGGCTCAGGTGAAGAATTTCCAACGGTACTAGGCAAATATTTCTCTCAAAAGTTGCTAATCCTTAACAGAGGAATCAAGCAGGCGGAAATCATGATCGGAGGAGCAGAACGTACCACGTGGTACAAGGTGAAAACTCCACCGATATATTTCCACGACACTGGAGCAGATATTCTATTAGGAAACAATTTCCTACAGACATTCAAGTGTTTTACCTAAGAAAACGCAATGAGAAGGCTTATTTTCACAACCCTTTGTAAACATAAGATCATCGCTCCAAGACTGCTGAATGCATTTCAAATAAAAATGTCAATCAGATTTCGCAACAAACGTGGTGATAATGAAGGAAATGTTAGCCATCTGAAGCAGTCCTTCAAATGAAAATCGAGACTAAAGGAGGATGGAAGATGGAAAACTAAATGAAAACACAATCCACCTTCTCAAAGCAAGCTTGGGAAAAAGCTTACAGAAAGACGTTACAATCGAAGAACAAACAACTTTGGAGGACATTAAGAAGAAGATACAGAGGAACTTCAATGAGGATCCTCTAGCCTGGTGGGATAAAAATGAGCTCAAAACTTCACTCAAAATAAAAGAAGGAAATGAGCATGAGTTCATGAGATACAAGTCTAACCTAATAAACCAAGAGGATCAAAAGGATATGCAGCTAATACTTAAGGAATATATGGACCTTAAGTTGATATCACCAGGAGTATCTCCATACAAAGGGATTTCTGGTTCGAAATCATGGAGAAGTCAAGCGGGGAAAGCTGAGACTTGTGATCAACTACAAAGGGATCAACACCATCTTAGAATTTGATGGATACTAAATACCAAGTAGGGAATACTTGGTCAACTATATCAAGAATGCCAAGGTATTCTCAAAGTTTGATAGCAAATCTGGGTTCTACCAGATTATGATAGAATAATGAAGCAAGAAATTCACAGCCTTCTCCACACCATAAGGCCATTATTTCTGAAATGTCATGCATATGGGCTTGGCGAACGCACTCCAGATATACCAAAGGAAAATGGATAATTTTTTCAAAGATGACTTCTCATTCAAGTTCGTTTATATGGATGACATCCTCATAGCCTCAAAAAACATGAATGAGCATTTAGCGCATCTGGAAGTATTTTCACAAGTATGTCACAAGGAAGGATTGGTGCTTTCTGAAAAGAAAGCAGTAATAGCAACAAGACAGATCAAGTTTCCTGGAGTCGAGGTCGATGAGTCCAGAATTATTCTTCAACCGCATATTGTAGAAAAGGTTCAAGGATTTCCTGAAGACTTCAAGGACAAAAAGCAACTCCAGAACTTCTTAGAAGTTGTGAACTTTGCTAGAATGTTCATCAATAATCTAGCACACTACAGAAAGGTGTTCAGTCCTCTATTAAAGAAAGATGTTGTGTTTAAATGGGACGAATCACACCGAGAGATGGTTAAACAACTAAAGGAGGTTTGCAAAAAGCTCCCAAAGTTAGTTATACCAAATGACGAGGATGAACTGGTACTTTACACAGATGTCAGTGACCATTGGTGGACAGTAATTCTAACAAAGTTCACACTGGAAGGAGAGGTGTCATACAGATACTGTAGAGGGCTCTTTGCAGAGAATGAAGCAAAGAGATGGCATATTAATGAAAAGGAGTTCTTTGCGATTCGGAAGGCATTAAAAAAAAGCCGTTATTTCTTCTCGTGAAGATATTTATCCTTAAAATTGATAACACAAGTGTCAAAGTCTTTTTGAAAAATAAAATTGAATCTAAACCAGAAAAGGCTTGACTTTTAAGATGGCAAGATGGATGTCAATATTATGATTTTAATATTGTCATTATTAAATCTGTTGATAATATTTTGGCAGATTTCCTGACGAAAGATGGAAGGAGTTGAAATACACTCCATCCTGACTGTTTCAAGACACCTGATGGACAACCTTGAGTTGCTCCAGAGGGAATTCGAGAATCTAACACTCAATGCAAAGCGTTGTGGAAGAATACAAGAAGGATATCGGACCAAAGTGTCCAATCGCATACGAGATTGTATTCGCAATAATGTTAATATACTCGAGTCATTACGAGAGCCACTTCTCCGGGCTGTAGATAGCAATAGTAATCGACAAAAGCAGAGTAGTTGAGAACGGGGCTCTAAACTCGAATCAATGTATTCAAGTACCCTTAGCACGAGTCATGCACAGTTTATACTCATGCAGGCCAGGAGTGTGTCGTACACAGTTTATACTCATGTGGACCAGGAGTTCATCGTACACAGTTTATACTCGTGCGGACCAGGTGTTTGTCGTACACAATTTATACTCATGCGGACCAGGAGTAACATGCAGTTTAGGCTCGTGTGTCATGGAGTGTTGTATTTGAATTTGCTGGCAGTTTATACTTGCGTCAATGAGCCTTAAATTAGAACTTGTAGATAGTTTATACTCGTGTCAATGAGCCTTGTGTAGACATTTTTCACTCATATCGAGGAGTATTGTGTGGATAGTTTTAGCTCATATCAAGGAGAGTAATGTGGACAGTTTTTGCTCGTGTCAGAGAGCTTTGACTTGGGAGATTTTAGATAGTTTAAGCCCGTATCAAGGAGTGTTGTGTGTAGATAGTTTTAACTCGTATCAAGGAGCCATGAATATGTGAGGATTTTAGATAGTTTTAACTCATATCAAATAGCGTAATGTGGAAAGTCTTCGCTCGTGTCAGGGAGCTTTGACTTGAAGGATTTTAGATAGTTTTAGCTCGTATCAAGGAGAATAATGTATGGACAGTTTTTGCTCGTGTCAATGAACTTTTACTTGAGGAATTTTATATAGTTTTAGCTCGTATCAAGGAGCATAATATGGACAGTTTTCGCTCATGTCAAGGAGCTTTGAATTTGATTTGTCAACAGTTCATTGCCCCCAATCTTGAGATGTACTGTTTTCTCTTGCTTCCACTTCATTTCTATGAATCTTTTATGGAAATTACAGACTTTGTTTGTGGTTCCTCTTCCACGAGCTCATCAGAAGATATGTCTTCAAACTCATAGGAGTCTTGAATAGATGGTCACTCGATGTCATTTGATGTCAAGCTCAACTCCATGTCGTGAGCTCTTGTAGCCAACTCTTCAAAATTTTTAGGCTAAATTCCTTGGAGTATGTAGCGAAGATTCAACTGCATACCTTGAATGCACATTTCGATAGCTGAAGTTTCTGACAGCTTTTCTTTGTAGTTGAGGTTTAGGCTTCTCCATCTGTTGATGTAATCTATGACATATTCTTCATCCCTTTGCCGAGTATTTGTTAGTTCCATCATGCTAATAGTTCTTCGCGTGCTATATAAATGATTGAAGAATTCTTTTTCCATTTGCCCCCAACTATCAATGAAGTCGGATTCCAAGTTGATGTACCAATCAAAGGCATTTCCTGAAACAAAAGATTTGGAACTCCCTTCAAACTTGTGTTTTATCATCTCTATCATGATATTTTTCAGTTGGTTGATAGGAAGCATCTTGTCAGCTGAAACTTGTATATCTTCTTCAACTTGATTCGTTTCAGATGGATGTTGTTTCGTGGAGTCCTCCTCCTCATGTTCATCCTTAACTTGTTTCTTACTTGTATGGCTTGTCTCTGCACTATCTATTTTCTTCGTAAGTACAGAGATCTTTATATGGGGAGCTATTTGCCTCAACTTGATTTGAGTAGTAATATGCGGAAGCTTAGTTAACGCCCAGTTATTGATCCAACCGGGCTCTGATACCATGTTGGAATTTTTATAAAAATATTGAGCATATTAATGGGAGTAGGTGGCGTATTGTAATTGAAATAAATTGGAGTGATGTTGACAATGAATAGAAAAGTTTAGTGAAGCTGCAGAATTTAGTGGAGACATTATCATAATGCTCACTGTGAATTGATATATGTAGCTAGTTTTGTTTTTCTTGTTAAATGAATTACTGAAGATTGAGGCAAAGGCCAAGAGACAACTATGAAATTGGAAAAGCGACTAGCATTAGAGCAGGCTGCTCGAATGGAAGCAAAACTTAAGGCAAAAGAAGCTCAAATTAAATCAATGAATGAAATGAAAAGGTTGATTTGATGATGTCTCGTATGGATGAGGAAGACCTACGAAGATCGAACAACGAGACTGAGGAAAAGCCCAAGGAGACTGACCGGAATTTCAGGCAACTGATGCGAAAGAAGTAATGCACTATTGATTCAGCATCAGATCTTGAATTAAGATTTTGCAACTACTTTTGATTCTGCATATTACTGCTTTTGTTATGAATTCTATAGCTGTTGTCTTTTGTTGATTTTGATCTGTTATCAGTTAATTAATGTGCCCATTAAAAAAAAGTTTAGGTAAGAAACAAAATTGCAACGTCTTTATAAATGGCAGCTACTGTTTTTTATTTTTTATTTTATTTTTTATATATAACGTTTTCCATCCAAAAACTAACGGATAGGATCAAAAGTGCAACTTTTGGGACCAAAAAAAATATTAGGGACCAAAAATGAAATGAGATATGTCGTATGGGACCAAAAATGCATTTTTTTCCCCTTAAATCTAAGTTTATTAAGTCCACCCAATACAATTCTTATAACCCTTTTATTAAGCTCACCCAATACAATTTCAAACCCCACCCAAATAATCCACCCACCAAAAAAAATACCGTTAACAATTAAAAGAAAGCGAAGAAAGAAATCAAAGAAGAAGAGGCGTGTGAGAGGGAAGAAGAGAGGTTTAATTAAAATGAAGTTGTCCCACAGTTTAATTAAAATAAGGCCAATGAAAAATACTTTACAATCTTAAATAACATATGCAAACTTTAAATTCCAACAAAAAAGTGGTAGAAATCAATACTAGTTCAAATAATTACAATTAGTCTATTTGAATTGTTTATGTATTTTGCTTGAATTGTTTCCGTATTATGTTATAAAAGAAGGAATTAGGGTTCTAATAATTTAAAATTCTAGTTTTTTGTTTTGATGTGGAAGAGTTTAATATTTATGTATAAAACAACAATGGTAAACAATTTACCTCACTAATTTATATCAACTAACTTCTTTATTGTTTTTTTTATCTTGTTCTTTGTCTTCTTCTCTTTCTTCTTCTAAGTTTTCTCCAAACGTTTCAGGGTTTAAGATTTGATGTATGGAGAAATTATTTTGGGTTTATAATAGGGTTGGGTGGGCTTAGCAAATTATATTAATTGTAATTAGTTTGAGTATAAAATTAGAAGTGGGATATATGATAAACATTTCACTATCATTTTTTTTAAAAAATAACTTAGGTGCTCTTAGAAAAATTTTTGGTGGCATGCCCATACTATACCTAAATTCATGATCATTAGATATTTGTATCCATAATTTGAGTATTGATTATAATGATTGATAAAAAATTGATTAAGTTGATCAATATATAAAAGATAAGTAACGAGATAATGTGATTCGTTTGAAGATCGATATCGGTGTACTCAGATTATTCACACTGTTATATTAAAATATATTTATTCAATTTTTCATTTTAATTTTGAAAAGTAAAATCGACTACAGTTTCTTAAATAATATTCCTCAGCCTCGGGTTAGCTCTTCATTAATCGACTACTGTTTCTTAAATAATATCCCCTCAGCCCAATTAGCTCTTCACTGTTATTATAGATTTGAAGTTTAATTCTTAAATAATATTTTCTCCTATCCGGTTAGCTTTTCACTGTTGTTATTGTTCTTCAGCTCTTCACTGTTATTATAGATTCGAAGTTTAATTTTTAAATAATATTTTCTCCAACCCGGTTAGCTTTTCACTGTTGTTATTGCTATTCACTGTTATTATGGATTTGAAATTTAATTCTTAAATAATATTTTCTCCTGGTTAGCTTTTCATTATTATTATATTGCAAAGTTTAAGAAAAGTTAATTTTGTTCCGGTTAGCTCAATCACTGTCATTAGAGATGACGAGTTTTAAAAAAGTTATTTTTTTACGAACTTTGTTGATTTTTAAGAGTATTGTGATGTTTTTAAGTAATAAATAAATGATAAAGTAAGTTATATGAGTCGGGTAAGAATGAAATAAAATATGATATATTGGGAAGTTATTTGTTTTTGACAATTATATTAGTTTTTAAATGTGAAGAGTAGTGGGATAAGTAGGTGAGAAAAGAGTAAAAAATTGATTGTACAGAGGAAATAATAATAATTATAAAAAAATTATCCCCCATTATTCGCAACAAGTTAAACTTCGCAAATAAATTATTCCGTGGTGCGCGGACACTTTATATATATATATATATATATATATATATATATATATATATATATATATATATATATATATATATATATGATCTAAAATGATTATTAATAATTAAGTTGTTTTATCTAATTAATATTCTGTTTACTAAGTTTTCGTTCATTCACTCTAACTTTAAATTTCGAGTTACAGGTGCACCCTTGTAACTTTTTATTCTATTATATATATATATATATATATATATATATATATATATATATATATATATATATATATATATATATATATATATATTATTCTATTTTGTATACGTGTTTTTTTATAATTGTATATTTTTTTCACACTAAATTTTTTATCAAAAAAACTAGCATCTATATGTGTATATTTTTTTATTCATAGTGTATACATGTTCTTTTAATAATTGTATACTATTTTTTTACACTCAACTTTTCAATAAAAAAACTAACAATTAAATTGTATATATTTTTGTTCATAATTGTATATGTTTGTTTATATTTGTATACGTTTCTGAAAGTGGGTGCACCCTATCTTTGGATGCACAATATAGTTAGCCTTAAATGGATAGTTGTATTAATAGTAAATGGTTGACCATATATAAGGCCGTTTTACTTAAAAAGAAAAATGGGGATCTTTGGAGAGGATACCCAATATAGTAAAATTGAGACTTTACGTTGGGATGGAGGGAGTAATATTAAGTGTCTCAAAAAGTTAATTAGGGACATATAATAATAATTGTCCAAAAAAATGTCTCAATATGTAGTTTTTTGTAGTAGCTGGATGACTGGATGATAATATTTTTATTATTTAAATATTCAAATTTAAAATTTTATTTAAAAAAATTAGGGAGTGGGTGGATAGTAAAATTTTTATTATTTAAATATTAAAATTTTATTAATTTTTTTTTGGTGGAAGCGGAGGTGGTGGGGTGGGTAAGTAGGGGTAGACTGGTAGGAGTTAAAAAAAATTTAAAAACCTAAAAAATATTTTTTTAATTAATTTATTAATTTTATATATTATTTTTATATATTAATATCTCAATGAAAAGATTTAAATGATATACTAGTTTGAATAAGGAGTTGAAAATCATTGAAAACAACTAAAATAAATTTTCAAAATCAAATTAATTGATAAAAATCTTGGATTTATGAATTTATTAATTTCAAGTTACACCCAAACATCAAAGAGAGGACTCAAATATAGGGGTGTCCCGCCCCAAACCCAACCCGTTTCTTAAAGACCTGCCCCGAACCCGTACGGGTCCTAATATTATAGGCCGTGCTCAGACTCGTACGGGGCGGGTCTGCCCCCTCCCCCTCTTTTTTTTATAAATTTAATCATCAATCATTTAAATATAAATTTTCAAGTACTCACATACAAAAAATATTCATATATTTAAATAAATAAACCATGAGAATATTAAATATAATTATAATTTAAAAATTATATTCCCTCCTGTTTTTTTTATAAGTCGTTTTGAAGTTGTGCACAAGAATTAATAAAAAAAATTTACCAAAATTATCCCTAATTAATGATGATAGATATAATTAAAAATTTACATTATCATTATTACATTGAAAGACTCACCGTTGCTAAAATTAAATTCATCTTCAATCAACTTTTGATTCTTCTCCCAGCACTAAAAAATCAAAATTTATGGAGGGAAGTCAAAATAAAATTGGCATCTCCCACCAAAACCTATTTTGATCTTCTCCCATTAAAACCATTCAAAAGTATCCAAATTTAATTTTATTTTATCATCATCATTCTTATTTTGATTCTTATCAAATTAGAAAAATAATTAGATCTATGAAATAAATAGATAGTGGTTAAATTTGAAAAAAGATTTTATTAAAAAAAATATTGATATCAATATAAAAAGAAACAATAATACGAAAGAAACAAATATCCTCCAACTAATATATACATGAAAAATCTTTAAAAGGCAAATATTATCATAAATATTATTCATTAAAAAAAAACGTAAGATACTGTCAAAACATTCTAAGTTTTGAACTTTTTAAAACTCAGTTTACTTATTACAGCTACATATAAATGGTAAAAATGCAATAATATGCTAATGAACCTTAAACTTAAATAATAAGAATAAGACATATAAATATTAAAGATAAACCAAAATATTTATCAATTATTTGTATATATATTACGATTTATCATATAATCATATTTTATTCATTTATACTATCAATATATCTATTTGAAAGAAACAAATATCCTCCAACTAATATATACATGGAAAAACTTTAAAAGACAAATATTATTATAAACAATATTCATAAAAAAGGTCAAATATTAATCCTTTATCATCCAACTAACAAAAAAAAATCTTTAAACATGCGTGAGATAAGAAAGTCATGCAACACGCAAACAAATCTTTACATATTCCGTAAGATAAGAAATTTGTATAGATATGAAAATTTAGAAACACACCAACATTATTCATAAAAATTGACCAGTATTAATCTTTTATCCTCTAACTCAATGCGAGATATAACATTAAAAAAATATATAGAGATGGAATATAAAATTATGTGTTATATATAGAATTTATAGCACAATTAAGTTAGTGGATGTGAATTAATTTTTTAAAAAAAGCATTGAATGTTGAATTGGGAATACGAGAAGAATGAAATAATTAATGAAAAGATGTATAAATAAATAAGGGTCTTTTAGGTATAAAAATACAAAACGAAATATAATATGAGAATTGTAAAAACATCTCAAATGACATATATTATGAATAGGAGGGAGTATATATATATATATATATATATATATATATATATATATATATAGTTATAAATAATTTATATGTATAAAATATAAATATATATGTATAAAATATAAAATAATTTTTAATATATTATATATGGGGCGGGTTCGAGGGCCGGTCTGAGTTAATACCCAGACCCGTCCCGTATATATACGGGTCCGGGCCAGGCCGTCCCATTTCTTCTACAGGCCGAGTTTGGGCCGCCCAAAATGTACGGGGCGGGCCCCGTCAAAATTGACACCCCTAGTCAAATATATTGATCCAAACACACCCATAGGTATTAACCTCCAAAAAGTCTCAGCATACATGTTGTTGTCGTGGTGTGCGTTCAATTCAATATGATTAAAGGTTGGAAGCAAAAATTCGTTTGTCCAAATTAACCAGAAAATTACTAACCTAAGTCTAAGCTCTTTAGCATAACTCAGTGGTTGCAGTCCCTTTATCCTCAACATTCTGATTATTACATCTTAAGATTCCATGCATTTGGTGAATTAGTACTATATCATTCATGGTGCACCAGATTCACAATGAACAGTACAAGTAACAATTGATCACACAAGTAACAATTGATTACCATTAAAAAAAAAAGGCAGAGTGTTGACATGTCCACACCAAGCACATGGCGGCGTACCTTTCATGCACTGCGTAGTTGGAGCCGTACTTCTTTACCACATCTCCCATACCGTTTGGCTTAACTTCCACCTGCTCGAACCCTGCCCTCTCAATCCTCTTCAACCATTTACCAAAACAGTCGGGCCTCACCTAGTATGTTTTTCACTTCTCCTCCACCCTAACACTCTCCTCCATACTCATTCTCTCCCCAGCTACTGCTTCTTCAATGCACTCCAACACAGTCGCATAATACTCCAGACACTTGTTTGCACCGCATTCAGCCTCTGCAACGATGACCACCTTCGGCAACCACGTTCTGATCTTCGTAAGAATTAACCCATCAGGACCGTACGATTCTTCGTCTGCCCATTTGTACAAAACGTGGGGGAGTAACACAGCTACAGCTTCCCCTTTTTTAAATCGAATCCCAGTCAGCTCAACACTCGAGAACTCAAATTGAAATCCACGCTCGTCTGCATACCCTTTCAGGTTCCGACCGCTTGCTTTGTACCCTTCTGCCGTCCCGGAGCCATGTACCGCCGTGATGCGGATATGTGGGGGCCCACTTTGACGGCCTGAGAGCAATTCGATGATAGTCTTCCAGTGGGCACCGTCGGCAATCTGGAAATCGACGATGTGGATGTTATCCTCCACCGCTATTGTTTCTGCGATGACTCCCCAGGCAGACATGTAATAAAACTTCCAGAAAGGGCATTCACTTCCGATGATCGTGCAATCTGGGGATGACGTGAGGCGGCAGTTGAATGCGTCAAGAATGTAGGACCCTAATCTTCGCGAGGAATTATCTCCGGCTACTGTGACGCGGCCACATTTATGCTGGACCATTGCTAACGCATTTTCCTTTGCTGACTCAGCTTGAAGTACCATTTTAGCGCATTCTGTAAACTCATTTTTCAGGAGTGCCATTTTTAGGGTTTACAAAATAACAAAGAATGGCGATGGGAGAAGAATGGGACGCCTATTTATGTGAGAATGAAGGGTTTGTCAGTAAGCTGTGACGGTTACTTGGGGCTAACTGTGACTCAACTTACAGTTATCAACAAAGTCTAACCATTTCAACAACCGTAATTGGATGATGCACACTACGGCGGATTCCTTTTTAATTGGATGATGGAGAATTGCGCGGATCTCTTTTTAATTGGACGATGGAGATTAGATTCCTTTTTAATGGTTTGGATTCAAATTGAATTAGAATTGAGATTTAATTTCATCACGTTTCTTAAAAGTTTTCACCGCGCACGGAAATTTAGAGAACTATAATATTTGGGTATTATGATTTTTTTAATTAAAAAATAAATTATGTGGGTTGAATAGTTGTTACTCCCCCGTTTTGGAATGACTGGTACGTAATTCAAAAATCCAAATATAAGTTTGGATAATATTTTTGTTTAATTTTAATAATTTTGCGACTATTTTCTTTTTATTTATTTCAATTCATTTGAATTAGAATTGATCCACTACTAAAAAATGACCTGATCGATAAAACAATTGATACTAAATGAATTCATTTGCATCCAATTTTCTCGCACGGATACTGATGCTAATCTTATAATATAATTTAATTTTAGAATCGTAAAATTTTAATTGATTCAAATATAGTTTCTAGTATCATCAATTTCGGATATTATATATATGACATTTAATGTAGAATAGCTTTAATCATTGGTATCCAAATTTTACTGATGCTAATATATCGATGTCATGAAAAGTTGTTTGATGCTAATGAGATTACTCTTTCGAATTTTGAGGAGTTTCGATACTGAAGAGAAAAATGGTTCGCTTTTAGTATTGAAGATAATCGATAACAATAGTTTAATTAATTAAAAAAATAAAAAAAATGTTCTTTTAAATATCAGAATCAGAATTACCTGTAACACATAAAGATAATAAAGATAGATGCTACAATCTCTTGAGCATCTATTACAAAAAGTTTTAATAAAAATATTTTAATTAAAATAAGAAAAATATTTCCTTTTAAAAAATTAACTGTCCTAATCTCTAGATGGATTTAATAAAATAAATAAATAAAAACACAAATCTTTGTCACTAGCACAATTCCCGCAGAACGCCCAAATACATCAGAGATGTCTTTTCCGGCGAAGCAATTTTCTGTCATGTTCTTCTTCGGGTCGGTAAGCATTTATGTATGCTCCAAACTTTGGCTGCAACAACTTATGAATATTGATTGATGTATAATAGAGATTTCAACACTTTCCAACTTAATATGTAACTTGAGATCAAATTCTTTGAGATACTCCAAAATTAGTCTATCAGTCACTAATATGTATCTGTTGGTTTATCCTTGGATGAATGAAGCATACTGTCCCTTATTTGATATATGTCATTGTCTTTGACGCAGATATGTTATTGATTCTACAGATAGAGACAACATCCTTATCTCTTGAAGCGAACTGCATGATCTAATGACATAGTCCACTGCAAAATACTGACCGGTTTTGAGCAGAGTAATATAATGTGCCACTAGATCCAAATTTGTGAGTATGCTCGTATTGGTTTTGTTGGCATTCCTTAGGTCAAGTCTTCTGTGTAAATACCTTGATATTCTCAACATAGTGGTTGTGTTTAAATTTTATATGGATTCAATTGATATTAAATATTTATGATTTAGCATGCCAATTTCCTTTGTGATTAAAATATATGATAGGTTTTTCTTTTGTAATAGTTTCTGATAATTATGACATGTATTTATTAATATCCTTTTCTTAAATTAAGCACTGTAATCTCATATGTTGCATAACAGTCAGAACAGGGGATCAGTCAGGTAGACAATTACGTATTCTGTATTTATTTATCACTCTTTTGAGATATTACTGTCCCATTTAGAATTAGTTGTAATTTTATCTGTTTAACTAGTTTTGGAGCTGTTGCTTTGAGGTGATTCACCGGTATTTGGGATTTGAAAATTTTAACACTTGTTATTAAGTAGTCAAGACTCTTAACAGTCAAAAAGTTTGTGGTCTGTTTCCTGGATCATTTGATTTTATCGAGATTCAATTAAGCTGACTATGAGATGAATAGATCATTTGTCTCTGTGAGACTGACAATTTGTGCAATTATGATGTTACAGTTTGGAATGTTCTGCATATTCCTCTTATGAATAATTGTTTTTGTTATTATATTTTTCATTGTATAATGAATTTGATTTCCTTTTTGTCATTTTTCAGGAGGAATCCAGAACTCAATAAAAAACTCAGCACTCTCCCTCAGGTTCTTGTGATCTCCATTATTTTCCGACAAAGTACTCATAATCGATTATTTTTAGCAGATCAGAGCTTTTTTTTTTCTTTCCAGTAGTACTTTAAAGTTTAAAGCATGTTTTGGAAGCAGTATTGTATGTGAATTCATACTTGGAAAAGTTAGTGGATTCTTAACTTTTTTACTATTTTAAATATAATATATAAAGTGATCATTTATCAATTGTATTAATAATTTTGGATATTTATGGGTATTTATTGAATTTTTTCATAAATGCATGAGTTTAGTTTTGATTATAGAAATTAGGATTTAGTTATGATAGTTTTGTATCCGAATAACTGATACCAAGGATCTGGCCTAAGAAGTTTATGTTTGATACGATGTATAGATAGCATCAAGAAAATTAGTTGATGTATCAAAATATTTCTTTTTTTTTTTATTTTTTATCGAATGCCTTTAGTAATATTCCGTTGCTAACGTACTTATTTTGCTATTTTAATCATTAACTATAAAGGTATTATTTTCTTTTTTTAGTAAAAGGGCTCCACGTATGACTCACCACTTCACACTAATACAATTACACACTTTATATAAAATAATAATACTTCTTAAAATATATGCTAGAATGAAATTATTATGGAAATTTATGAATTTATGAATGCAGTAAAAATAGAAAATGAATAATAAAAAAATGATAATTATCATGATTTGTATTATTGTTTAAGAAAAAACACAAATAGGAATTAAAACCAATTTGGTCCCGTAATTCTTATCGAATCCAATTTTATTCCTAAAAAGGTTATTTTTTTCGAATTAGTCCCAAACAATAACGAATTATGCCAATGTTTTCCCAAATTGAAATTTTGGACGAACTGATCCTACGTGGCTGATGACGTGCCCTGCGATGTCCATGCGGATGCCACATGGGTAAAGATTAAATGCCAGTTTGATTCCATAACTTTACCAAATTCAGCTTTAGTACAAAAACTTTACTTGAATTCAACTTTAATCTCAATATAACCGATTTTTCAATTTAATATATATAACATGTTATTAAATCGAAAATATTAAATTGATCATACATTGATTGTAAAATTTTTAAATAAATCATATATTGAATGAATCGTAAATATACAATCACATGGTACTTCATCAATATTCAAGTACCTTTTTTCCCGACCTTCAATTCAAATTGATTTTTTTTTAATTTTAAATTATTTATTGTTTGAATTTGAGAAGTTAGATTATATAATGGAAAACCGATGAACGATAGATGTAGATCATGCAAATTTTCATTAAGAAAATATGAACTTTGATATAGTTGGAATGGAGGTGGCCCAGGTGGGTATACTAAAATCAAAATATTTTTAATTATATATATATATATATATATATATTAAAAATATTACTAATTACGTTAAGAAAAAATTACTCATGTACCCCTAATTACTATGAGATACAGTGATTTAAAATGATTACTTTCACATACAAAATATTCAAGTAAAATACCAAATATAATCTTAAACTCATACACTTTTAAACTACAAACCTTAATCCTTCACCCACCGCCGGACCACAGCCGGAAAACTGCCGCCGCCGGAGCTTTGCCGGCCTGTCGCAGGAGCACTGCCAGACCGCCAGCAGGTCGTCGGAGCACTGCCAGACCGCCGGCTGGCCGCCGAAAAGTTGCCAGACCGCCGCCGCCGGAGCTCTGACGGACCACCACACTTTTAGTTAGTAGTAATATTTTTGTATGTTTGTATCTCATAGTAATTAAGAATTTTTTTGTGTACTTAGTAGAAATCCTCCCTTATGTTAACTATCATAAACTAAGGATAGGTCTTGCGTGAGACTGTCTCACGTGAGACCATTTTACACTTTTTGAAATAGTTATCACTTTCGCTATAATACGTTATCACTTTTGCTATAAAATGTTAATACTCTTCATTTATATTATAAATTATTTATGAAATAACATTATCATTTTTCATTAATTTATTATCACTTCTCAGTATAAACGTTATCACTTTTTGATCGTCTCACGTAAGTCTTTACTTGAGACAGTATCACACAAGTTTTTGCCCTAAACTAATCTTACATTTTTTATTTTAATATAAATTTTTTAAACATTTATTTAAATATATTCATAATAATATATTTAAAATATGCATCATCCGTCCCACATTCAATGTTATAATTTAGCGATGGAGCCGGCATTTTAGATCAAGAGAGCTGGAGGCTATTTTTGTTTTGAATTTATATGGTATGAAAATTATTAATAATAATATGTTTGATTTAGGGTTTTTTTTTTAAAAAAAGTTATATTGTAACTTTATGTCAAATTAACGTGAGTGTAAAAAGTTATTAGTTGATATATGAAAAAATAGATGAGAGTTGAGAGATAAAGAGAAAAAAAATATTAAATGAGTAGAGAGAAAATATAAAATATTTATTGGTAAATTTTTAAGGAATTAATCAAAAATCAAACTATAGAATTGATTAAAACTGAATTTGAATAAAGTTATATGATTAAAATTAAATTCGATTAAAGTCATTGAGCTAAAACTGAATTTGAGTAAACTTGTGGAACCAACGTGATATTCAATAATTACATGCAATTCATTACTAAACTTAAGATAAGTTTAGGAACCAAAGTGCTATTCAATAATTACATGCAATTCTTTACTAAACTTAAGATAAGTTTAGGGCAATTGTTAGTGAACTCACCCATGACTCAGGTCATCCCAATTGCAGGTAAATAGGAATCCACTGCTTATTTATAAAATGTATTTTATTTTTATATTTTATTCTTTTACTTCATTAATTTCTTTTACTTCCATAATTTATCCATATGGACACGTAATTTTTTCCATTAATAAAAAAATATGTGAACTTTATTTTTTATTTTAGTGTACTTTTTTTCTATTTTAGTGTAATTTTTTATATTTTATTTTTGTTTAAGATAGTTTTAGTTATGGTAATGAATTTATAATTATTAAATAAATAAATAAAAGATTATTACGCGATAAATGTGAAGATTTGAGTAATTTTTTATTTTTATTTTTGCTTCAATATATTTAAAAGACAAAATATTACTTAATATCAAAATTCAATTTATATATATTTATTAAAAAGATGACTCTATATATATATGGCAAAAACTCCTATGCACCCAAGCGCACGGACCACATTCCGTGCGCTTTTATAATTTTGTGTTAAATTGTACTCCCTCTGTCTCATTTCAATGTTTACGTTTCTATTTTGCGCGTCTCATTTCAATGCTTACGTTTTCCTTTTTAGGAATATGTGACCAACCTAAAAAAATTAATATATCATCCAACACTGATATACCTATCAACTTCACATCAAATATTATATTTTTCCACTCACTATCTATTAAAATATAATACTTTTCAATCAACTGCAAAAAGCAAACGTAAACATTGAAACGAGACGGAGGGAGTATACCCTTTAGTATATACAGATGTGTACTCTTTATTTTCTAAAGAAAATTATTGTGTGTATCTGGGCGCATGGACAACACTCTGTGTGCCTTTAGAATTTTGTGTTAAATTGTATATCCTTTAGTATAAAAATGTGTACCCTTTATTTTCTAAAGAAAAAAATATTAATGAAAAATGTATACCCTTTAGAACAAAATGATGTACCTTTTATTAATTAAAGTGTATACCCTTTAGACCAAAGTAATGTACCCTTACCCATAATACTAAATTTCTAAAGGCGCACGGAATGTGTTCCCGTGCGCCCGGGCGCACGCAAGCTTCACTCTATATATATATATATATATATATATTATAGTTTATTTTAGTATACTATATGAAATTCATCATCTTGCGTGTTTTAATTATAAAATAAAATAGTTTATTGTTAACAGTATTTATAATCATTGAATATTTTATTTATTTAAAATATCATATCTCAATATATCATAGTAATTTTATAAATCTTCTCAATAGTTAATCTAATGAAATTTCTTATTTTTTAAATTAATATATATTATACATGATAATTACTTAATCCAATTCCTTTATTAATTATTTTAAATATATAGTTAGTTTTCCGAAGGAAGAAAAGATCTCATAAATAATTGAAATATTATTTATTTATTTAAAGGGTAATTGTTTATTATATGGTAAATTATTTTGTTCATTCATACACCGTGCAATTACTTTTAAAAATTTATATATTTACATATGTAAAAATATACACTATATGAATAAAAATATATACACTATGTAAACAAATTTTCTATTTAACATTTTTAATGAAAATTTTAATATAAAAAAAAAACTTTATAATTGTGGGGTATATAGACAAACTCTCTTGTGAGACGATAATTATGTGAGACGGGCTGTGAGGGATCGACCCGTTGTTAAAGTATGCTCATCATATAGGTAAAGTATGTTAATTCATAGTTAAATACTCCCTCCGTCCCAAACAAACAGGAGCATTTGCTTTTTGCACGTACATTAAGGAATATTATTATTTTATGTAAAGTGATTAGGTGTATTAGATAGATGTGATGGGAAATGGTGGGCCATTAGTGAGCCTTTTTTACTAAAAAAGGAAAATTGTGCAATTTGGACGGGACACCCAATATAGTAAAATGATATTATTTGGGCGGGACGGAGGGAGTACGTCTTTAAAAGTATGATGAATAATTAATTAAGTATATTTTTAAAGTGTTATAGTATGATTTACTACAAACATACTTTATGTATCAATATGCATATTTTATCTATATAACAAACATATTTTTATTTACATACTTTATAGTATAAACAAATAAAAAGTGATATTGAAGCATTGATGAACTATTATAGTATAAATAAATAAAAAGTAATAATATTTTTAAAGAATAATGATAATATCTTTGGAATAAAATGTGATAATTAATTAAAAATATTAAATTAATGATCTCACCGTCAGACGGTAGCATTGTCCAAAAAAAATTAAATCAAATGAATTAAATATCAATTATAATTTAAAAATTAAATATAAATTAACATTATAAAATAATAATTAGAATAAAAAATAGATAGAATATTATCTAAACATCACAATAATTATTTTCATATGTAGATTGAATAGTGAATATTGATGGAGTGAGTTAAGATCATGGATTTATTGAGATTAATCTCACGAAATTAGATTCCTAGACAAATTAAACATGGGTTTATCTCTAAATTTATTAATATTTTTAACTAAAATAGTAATAAAATTTAATCATTAAAGTTAATTAAAAATACTCTAATTAGTAATAAATTTCTTATTATATTTCAAATATTTATTATATAGTTGATATGGGAATTAAATCAAAGATTTTGAAAAGATGAATAATTTGATATAATTTTTATTAATAATAAATATGTAATAAGAGAATAATAAACATTTGATTTTTTTCGTAAAAAGTAAAATTATTGATAAGATAAAAGTTAAAAATAATTATGATTGGTAGGTGACGAGAGAAAATATATTAAATGCTCTCATAAAGATAAACTGGTATCTTTTATAAAGTTCTGTATTTTTTAGTATTTTTATTTTAGTTTTTTTAGTTTTAATTTTGGTCCTATATTTTTTAAATTTTCAATTTTAGTTCTATAAGTTTCAAATTCAGTGATATATCTATTATCAAAATTAGTCTTTTATCTTTTGAAATATAATATAATTTATATATAATATGATTAATTTTGATAATTAAAAAAGATATAGAACTAATTTTGAAACTAATATGACTAAAATTGAAAATTTAAAAGATATAGGAACAAAATTGATATTTTCTATGTTAGAGAGAAGGGAAGAATCTTCTTCTTCTTTAATTCACAAGCTCTCTGAAAAACTTATATCTCAAAATGCTCTCAAAAGAAAAAAGAATAGCTAATCCACAGGTAGACCAAATTGATTTTAATCCCATACCTTTTCAAACTTCCAACTTCCAATTATAATCTGTAGAAATTTATGTAGTATTCGATCTCCTGCATTATTTGCGATTGATCAATTTGTGTAAAATTAACTAATCAAATTCATTCTTCAGCAAAATCAAATGTAAACACGTAAATTAATAAAAGAATTAATTCGACATCGAAATAATCATGTTAAACATACATATATTTGAACATCACATCGATTTGGTTGGCATCTTGAAACGGCAGAGAGGGCAATAAGAGCTAATTTGGAGCCACTTATATACGCAAAAGTGATGAAACACATGTCCACACGGCAGCTTAACGGTGTCACTATCTTGATCGGAAAACTCCTCCAAGCAGATGGAGCAACTCCCCGTCGTTACTTCCGTCATCTCCAACGGCTCCATCGACCAAACATCCCAATCGGTCACTGACTCATCAAGTTCAACATGGAAACCCGACATATCCGTCGCCGGAGAAATACCCGTCGCCGCCGGAGAATCCATTGAGTCTTGCCTATTCATTGGGTCATCCCCCCAATCGGTCACTGAAGCAGGGTCGTCGTCGGAGAAATACCCGTCGCCACCATTGAGCCCCGTCGCCGCCGGAGAATCCATTGAGTCTTGTCCCCAATTGCACACCAAATCAAGGTGGAAATCCGACTTTGTTAGTGTGATAGTATATTTGATTCATTAATGAAATTTCATTGATAGTCTATTTATAAGTCTAACTAATCCCTTATCTAGATTCGCGGGATATATTAGGGGATAATGATTTTGTTGGAAATATAAATTTAATATCCAAAGCACCTTAATCCATTCAACAAAATCCATAAAATTATTGAAAAATGAATACATGAATCTATTGATCTTCTTATGCGGAATTAAACGGAAGATCAGTCGGTGTAAGACCGTCCTCAACTAAGTCTCTGGATTTTCCTTTGCATTTTCCTCAGGACCTTCGTAATCTCTATGGGAAAGAAAACTACGTATCGGGGACCATAACCTAGGGTATCTATATATATTATTCAATCAGACCACCCATAATGACCTGATTAAGTAATATTGGGCATCTACTCATTGACTCATATCAAATAATGTAGCCGACTTTTTACTTTATTTTAATCACTTAATTAAGTCTAACATATTATTTGAATAGCTAACATAATTGAATATTAATATATTGTAAATAATTAAATTATATAGGAGATATAAATTCCCTATCAGATTTGTTTTATTAACCTAATATATTTTGAGATTATCGATCATTGATTGATATGCATGTATGTATATTTTATCATGGAGTCTCTATTTAAAAATAATCATGATCTTAACTTCTTAACCGTTACATTAAATTTTAATTTGATTTATATGGTCAAATAAAATAAAATAATAATTTTTTAAAAAAATAAATATCCACTACACCCTATTTTTAACCATTAATCATTCAAAAACTACTGATTTAGATTTGATAGAGAAGATTTAAATAAATCTCCCAGCGATAAATCTCTTATATGACTACAAACTTTTTAAAATCTATCATTTCAAAATCCAAAATAAAAATGAAATAATATTATTTATTTATTAATTAATAATAATATTAATAAAGTGAATTAAAAAATATGATAAAAATGGTGTATCATATTGTAAAAAGGAATTGACTATTTGCACCCAAAACTGCTAACATACCCAAAATGAATTAAAATTTAAATACTTTAATTCACGTTACTTAAATACCCTTATAAAATACTCCACATGAGTTGTAACCAGGGATCAAGGACTCCCCCATCGAAATTGAACTGTTAATTTCCCAATTAATAGGCCAAGTCGTTCGCACCTAAGAAAAACAAACACTTTTCTCTTTCATCTCTGCTCCCTTCAAGAATATATGGCCACACCAATTAAGTAGACTCTCCATTGATCTACACCACCACACTACTACTCAACATATCTATAATCTTCTATTGATGAAAATATCTAACTCTTCACCTTCTACCATTCAGTTTCCGATCACCCTCTGCGACGATGGTGATCAGAATAGAAAGAGGAAGGTGGTGGACAAAATGGATTTTTTCACCGACGAGAAAAAGGAAGCTCGTCGAGGGGGTGGTGGTGATGAAAATGATGATCATTTGAATGATGAAGATGATGATCATTAAATTAAATATATATTTTTCTATTAATTTTGAAGATTTTGATTCTAAGTAGACCAATTTGTGAGCATGGTGAATTGGTACAGACTGGATTGTAGCTGCATCAAGGGCTATCCCGCTAATCCACTGAAACACGGAGGAGGCACTGTAGAGCTACATCATCAGGAAGCCCAGGGATCAAGGGCTCCCCATTAATGCATAGATTAAATTCTAGTGCTTGATCTGGCAAAGTGGAATTGATTGTAGCTAACCTAAATTTTGGGGAAAGGGCCATTTTTTTAGATTAAAAGCTACCCATGGTGGGGTATGTTTAGTAAATTAATTAACTATAAGGGTATTCATCATTTGAATTAAAATATTAAAATTTAATTTTGTTTTGGGTTGTGTCTAGTAATTTAGGAGTGCGAATAGCCGTCCCTTTGTAAAAATAAAAGTCGTGATAAAATTAAAAATATTAAATAAATTATGTATTGAAGTGACAAAAATAAAGATTAAAAATATTAAATAAATTGTATATTGAATTGACAAAATATTTAGGAATTAACCTAATTATTAGGGTTGGTGACATTTAAAATGGAAAGAATTTACAGTGGAATTGAGGGAAATTGTAACATGTCAATTGAAGAAAAGAATGGGAGAAAGATATAATTTAGGAATTAACCTAATTATTAGGATTGGTGACATTTAAAATGAAAAAAGAATTTACAGTGGAATTGAGGGAAATTCTAACATGTGAAGAAAAGAGTGAGCGACTGAGCAACAAGATTGGATTGAATTACAAGGAGAGAGAGGTAAATATTATTCCTGTTACTGTACTGAGATGGTCATAGGAGACGCTTGGTTGGATTAATGAGAATGGAGGTATATTCACTTTCTATTTCATTGTGATTAATTGAGCCTTTGATGATATCTATTACCATTTTAATGACAAAAATTGAACCAAACTGCTCAAGTATATTATTTCAATTTTCTTTGTATCTAGTGTAGTAGTTAATACATTTAAATATTATAATACTTACAAATATTTCTTTGTATCTAGTCTAGTAGTAATACATTTAAATTTTATAATACTTACAAATATTCAAACGTGCCTCCAGAATATATTAACAATCGGATCAAATATCAAAATATTTATAAAACTTAATATGTATATAAACTGAAATTATTGAGTGTGGGGCTCTTTTACCCCGAACACCATGTCCCTTTACAATTTTCATGTTTCTTTGCAATTTAAACTTCTAATAATATATAAGTTTAAATAAAATAGATAGGAGAGGGAAATGATTGTGTTCACATGGAACACGGACCGTAACCAGGAACTTTTTGCCGATTATTAATGTTAACCTCATTTCTTTCCACCCCTCCATGCTATTTCTCTTCTCTCTCTGCTATCAATGTACCCTCTACTATTGTCACTCTTATCTCTCTACAATAATGGTGGTTCTCTTTTCTTTTCTACAATTAGTGTACTCTCTAACACCATAAAATATTATATAAAAAGCTTTTGTGTATTAATTATTAAAATTTCTACAAAAAGTTTAATACTTATACATTTATTAAGTTATTTTGACACCAAAATCTAACACTTATAATTATTTCGCGGGAAGTGTGTCATGCGAAGTTCACATCATAAATTTCGGTGAAAATTCAAATATTTTTAGATTAAAATTAGACAAAAATTGAGCAATGTCAAAATTCATGAGACTAATTTTTTTGAAAAAATATATTGGTATTGAAAACGATATCTTTGTCGTGGGACAGAAAAGGATTTAAAACTTACATAAACTCTAATTAATTAACTATCCTTAACAATATACTCCTTCCATGCTTAGACAAGGGTCTCATTTTACCATTTTGATTGTTCCACTTAAAAGATTCCATTTCTTTTTTTTAACACATGGAACCACCTACACCCATTAATACAATTAAAACATGGGCCCACACACCCACTAATACAACTACCCACTACGCATTAAATAATAATACTCATTAATCCACATGCCCAAAAGCAAATGAAACTTTTACCAAGAGAGGAAGGGAGTATAAATTTATAATACAATCTCATTCTTTAGAATAATTTTCACCAGTAAATATATAGCATATAAAAGAAATAATTTTTTAAGCTAACTTTATTAATTTTGATGAATAATGTAGTTTTTTTTTTTAAATAAGTTATAAAATAAATGAAGTTTATTAGGCAGGGGCAGTGATTTTGAAATATAAGATAATTTCTTTATTGGGTGGTGGAAGATATTGTGGAATGTAAAAAGAACATGGGAGGAAGTATGTGGAATGAATTAAATTTATACTATATACTTCATCCGTCCCAAAACTTTTTGCACGGAGATTATAGAAATGAAGTGAAAAATAAATGATATTTTAATGTGTAGTAGATAGTTGTATTAGTGTAGTGTGTGAGGTTATGTGGATGTAATAATGATTTTGTGTAGGTCACATCAACCAAAAAAGGAAACGAATACTTTGTTTTGGGACAGACCAAAATGAAAAAATATATACGTAATTGTGGGACTGAGAGAGTATTTAAGTTTTGAAAGTGTTAATTCAATTACTAGCTAGTATATACATATACCATTACAAGTCTTCCCTCCATTTCTTTCTTGTATCCACGTGATTTCTCTCTCTCATCTAAAGGAGCTCTAACCAGACTGATCTCTCTCACTCTAGCTATGGCTCTTATATATGAGGCCTTGAATTCCAAATCCATGGCTTCCATCCTCTTAGATTAATGATGTAGGCAATAGTCATGCCAAATTAGCTATAGAATTCATTCCATGAAAAGAATGCTGGACCTCTATCAATTGTAATTGTAATATCATTTTAGATAATCACCTATTCCCTGTCCCGGAATAAGAGGATTTTTGTTTTTTTACACGTAGATTAAGAAGTATTATTATTTAATATGTAGTGGGTAGTTGTATTAGTGGGAATGTAGACCCCATATTTTAATTGTATTAGAGGTCGTGTGTGGGTCCCATGTGTGTAAAAAAGAAAAGAAGACATTTGGGTGAAACGACTAAAATAAAAAAAAAAAACCTCTTTGAATAGGATGGAGGGAATAATTTAAAAGTAGAGATATCGTATAATTTAATATTTAAACAACTCCGTCTAACCATTAGATCAAGGGATGGGTAAAACATGATTCAACGGGCTAATTAAGGAAGACTTCAACACAAGTACCATATATTCTGAATGTATCAACAACAAAGGCGTGTAATCAAAATCAAGTGACATTGTTGCAGATGTCTGAAGGGGGGAAACATATGACGATCATTTGCATATATATATTCGAGGAGAAAGCTCCACATCGTGTAATTAAGACTGAAGAAGGGGGTAATTTGGGTATTTTGGTTTAAAAACAAGAGAAAAGTGGTGTTGGAACTTGGAAGCGTGAAGAAGTGTAGAATAGTTCCATTAGACGTTGGGCTGGCATCTTAATTTGGCTCCATAGCCCAATTTCTTCTTATTAGTTGAGCTTCGTCGCTCCAAGTAAAACTTGGGCCTTTTATTTCTTAAGTGGTGGCTTGCGTTAAAATTTTAATTCTATGATTTAAGTGGAAAAAAAATTAGTATAATATATTTGGAATATTCCATTTTTATAAAATAAAATTAAAAATAAAAATGTCCTTACCAAAAGTTGTTTTAATGCGCTTCTCATATGTGATATTAGATAATAATATACTCCCTCCGTCCCAGATTAAGATGATCATTTTTCTATTTTGATCGTTCCACTCAAAGAGTTCCCTTTCATTTTTTACACATATGGGACCCACACACCCTCTCTTATACAATTAAATATTGGGACCAACACTCCTACTAATACAACTATCCACTATACATTAAACAATAATACTCTTTAATTTACGTGTCATAAAGCAAATGACCCTCTTAAGGAGGGACGGAGGGAGTATATCATAATACATTACAACAATTGTGTGAATTTTAATTAGTTATCCTATTTTATTAAAAATATTATTACTTTCTACTTGCATTACAAATTGTTTATAACATAATTTTTATTAAAATGATATCACTTTTATCTATCTCACATAATTTATTTCATGAGATGCTTTCACAAAAGTATATGCCTATAATATAACCATTTATATACTTCCTCTGTCCGCTTCTAACGTATTCATTTTATTATTTTTGGCGTCCGTTTCAAAGGTATCCATTTTCCCTATTTAGTAAAAAAGTATACAATATAGCTCACTACTTCCCTCTAATGCAACTACCCACTTTACATATAATAATAATACTTCTTAATTCACGTACAAAAAGGAAATGAGTATCTTAGAATCGGATGGAAGGAAGAAGTATAATTTGCAGCGAGTGACTTCATTTCAGTTTTTATAAAATAAACATGTACTTCCTCCGTCTCTTAATTTTACATGTAGATAATTACTTTTCTGACAAATTTTACTTTGCTCCGTCTCTTACTTAATTTCACATGTAGATATGTAGTTTAAAAGAATTATTACTTTTTAACAAATTTTATTTACTTTAGCAGTTTTATGATATTTTTATGTAATAAATAAAATATATTATAAATGTTATGAGAGTAAGATATTTTTTTAAACTAAAATATTTTTTTGAGTAATAAATAAAATATATTATGTGTGTTATGCGAGATGATATTTTTGAAATTAAAATGTCTTTTGATCAGATTATTGGTTTTTTATTTATTTATTTTTTGAATTCGAAAAGTAGGAAGATAAATTTGAAATATATTTTATTCATATTAAAAATTATTTATAACATAATTTAATAAGATGATTAAGTACTAAATCTCATTTTTTTAATTAAAATATTATCCAATTAATACGTGTTTTTGCCAACACTTTCTAATGAACAAATTACTACTTTATATTCTCTCCGTGACTCCGTCCATCCTAAGGTAAATACTATTATGCAATAGTTTTTAAGGTGCAATTGGGTCAAAATTAACCCATAACCCGGATACTTATACCAATATCAATTAATTGGGCCATTTGCCCAAATTTACGGCATGTTCAACCTTGTGCATCTAACTTCTCTCTCAACTTTCTCATATTCTCTCACCTCTCTTGTGTGTTTCCCCTTTCTCTCTCAACATGCCGCCGCCCTTCTCTCTCCCTACCAGTGCCGAGAACGCGCCGCCCTTCTCCTTCCCGCCAGCCCCGCTGATACGATCAAAAATTTCAGAATATTTGATTTTATTTATAAATGATCTTTTACTTATTTTATTTATTTATGTTTCCATATTTACAATTAAGGGTACTATAAATATGTGATTAAGGATGTATTTTTCGAATATTGGAAATAAGATATCTTCTGTATCTCCTTGTTCTCATCATCACTCTTTTCCTCTTCTATCTCTCGGTCTGTCTCTCTCCCTCTCCCATCTCTTTCGATATCTCCCTATCTCTTTCCCTCAATCTTCTTCTTTATTCTAGTTACCGAATTTGCGTTCACTCGAAGAATATTTTTTCGATACGCTGCAAAATTAGGGCGTATCATTGGTGCTCTCGTTGAGAGATTTCAACATTTAAACATTTCAACATGGACGTACAATCAGAAAAACAACCGTGGAAAATAGCCTTTCAACGACTACAAGGGCGATTTGACAAACAAATCATCACTCATCGCCAAACGCAATAGTAATTTTTTAACATGATGGAAGAGATCAGATTCGTTATTTGAACCATGCCAAATCAGGGAGGCTTGAATTTGTTTGCAGAAGAAGTCCCTAAGTTTAATACCATGAAGTTGGATCTACCAAAATTTGATGAAATTGATCCACATGAGTGGGTACTTCGCGTATAAGAATACTTTAATTTTCATGATACCCCAGAAGATCAACGCCTACGCATCGCGGCTTTTACGTTCGAAGGAAAAGCAAAAGTCTGGTAACAATACATGAAAACTAATTATCTTTTTACATGTTGGCCAGATTTTCTTGAAAAAGTAAAATTTCGCTTTGGTCCGTCACAGTTCGAAGATTGCCAAGAAAAGTTATCAAAGTTAACTCAAGACGATGATTCTCACTCCGAGTCACGATTTTTTTCTCAAGGAGGGTTAAATGCCAATGTGGAGGACAATCTCGTGAAGCACAATTCTGATGCTATGGCCAAAGTAACCAAACAAAATGTGAGTACAATCGCGAGGGGAAACTCACTTAGGCCAAAACAACTAATGGGAGGACCCAGTCTACCGGTACGCCGATTGTCAGCCGAAGAGATTAAAGTGAAGCGTGAAAAAGGCCTTTTCTATAATGGTGACCAAAAGTGGTCAGTGAATCATCGTTGTCTACTTCTGGAATTTGATGAGGGAGGCCAATATGAGATCGGTTCTATTCGACATCAGTTCAATTATTATCCACCTTGAGGACAAGGTGGTTTCTCAAGCCGGAAGGAATGATACAATCAAATATTTCAGAATATTTGATTTTATTTATAAATGATCTTTTACTTATTTTATTTATTTATGTTTCCATATTTACAATTATGGGTACTTTAAATATGTGATTAAGGATGTATTTTTCGGATTTTCGGATATTGGAAATAAGATATCTTTTGTATCTCCTTGTTCTCATCATCGCTCTTTTCCTCTTCTATCTCTCGGTCTGTCTCTCTCCCTCTCCCCTCTCTTTCGATATCTCCCTATCTCTTTCCCTCAATCTTCTTCTTTGTTCTAGTTACGGAGTTTTCGTTCACTTCAAAAACATTTTTCGATACGCTGCAAAATTAGGGCGTATCCGAAAAATACATCCTTAATCACATATTTAAAGTACCCCTAATTGTAAATATGGAAACACAAATAAATAAAATAAGTAAAAGATCATTTATAAATAAAATCAAATATTCTGAAATATTTGATCATATCAGCCGCCCTCTCTCTCCACCCTCTATCATCCGCGATGTCCTTCTCTCTCATCGCCTCTATGCATAAGGCTGTGCCACTCCTGTTTTAATTTTGTTAAATTTTTTCAATTTTTGGGCTTCGCTAGAAATACAATCATATTTTCTTCTCCAGTGATTGAGTTTTTTTTTAATATAATCATGTTCTCTTTTTTTTAGTGATTGAATTTTTTATTAAATTTTGTGTTTCTCCATTGATTAAATTTTTGTGATTGTTTTTGTATGATTGAGAGGGCGATAGAGTTGTGGCGGCGACACGGCGGCGACGGGACGTGATATATATGGAGTAGAATTGGAAGAGGAGACAAAAAACGGTTGAAGTAGATCTAGATTTGAAGAGAATGGTTGAAGTAGATCTAGATTTGAAGAGAAGGTGGAGACAACTATTCAAGTAGAATAGTGGAAGTTGTGGCGGAGGGAATTGCAGAGGTAGCGAAAGAACACCGTGATGGAAGAAAACAGAATACTTTTAAATATTTAACGAAATTGTAATAAAAAAATATATTTAATAATTATTTGTATTAATTGTAATTGTATACTGTATATATTTTTTTAAGTAAATGTATTAAAATTTTATTTTATATTTCAAGTAGAATTTATCAAGATTTATAATTTATACCAATATTTTTATCAATATATTTGTTTATTTTCACATTTAAATTTTAGTATAAGAAATAGTGTTTATTAAAAATATATGTATCAGTGAATTAAAAATAATTCAATTGACATTAAAATGTATCTTTAAAAACTAGTTTCAAATATTAAATGTACAAGTGAAGTTGTAATTCATTAACATTAATGTATTTGTATATAGATATTAAGTGTATATTTTATAATATATAAGTGTATGATTCGTAACTCGTTGACGGTTGATGTATATATCTAAGCGTTATATATACTAAGTGTATATTTTATAATATATAAGTGTATGATTTATAACTCGTTAATGTATATATTTAAGCATACATATTTTTAATAGGTAAATGTATTGTATTTCACTTATAATACACTTTTAATTGTAAGTGTATGATTTGTAATTCGTTGATGTATATAATTTTCTTAATAAACGTATTATAAGTGTAAAACATACTATATACTTAGTTAAACTAATACAAAATCATTTATTTAAATAAATAAGTGTATGAGTTGTTATCATTAACCTATATGTTTTTGTTAAAAAATGTTTCTTTAATAGATATTGATTTATATTTTATATTAATATATTTACATATTTTCTACTTTTACATTTGATATAAATAATACATTTATGAATACAACTATATACATTAGTTAATTAAAATTTATACAATATACATTATTGCATTTTTGTCTCTCAATTACACCTCCGCAGGTAATCAGCGAACGTGAACAGCAATTCCTCGACGCTATCTCATTCCTCCACCTCCCCAGCCCTAATTCCCAATTCCACATCGACATCAATCCTCCCCAGCCCTAATTCCCAATTCCACACCCATATCAATCGACATTGAGGTGGAGTGAGAGATTGAGTTCGGCAGAGTGAGAGGTTGAGATCTGAGGGCATGAAGGTGGCGTGCAGGTTGAGATCTGAGAGGGAGGGAATGGAGGCACTGTGGAGGATGAGATCTGAGAGGGACGGAGGCAGCGTGCAGATAGGAGGACGAAGGCAGCGTAACGATAAAGCAAATAGAAGGAGACGGAGACGGCGCAGATCGGTGGGGATAGAGGCGGCCGGAGTGGAGGTAGAGCATAGAGAAGGCGGAGCAGGCTAGAGAGAATTGAGAGGGAGAAGAGAGAGAAGGGAGGGAGGCGTCCTAACGCAAAGTGAAAATGACCCATTTGTGATATTTTGGGTTATATACCTTACCCGTTTTTAAATATGGGTAATGTTTTTAAGGTGCACCTATTGCACAATAGATTAACTCACATCTTAAAGGTTGGGTATCATTCGCTTAAATTTACTTTTTAAGTAGGTTATTATTTTATAGTGAATTTCTTCATTTGCTACCATTTTTTTTTCTATATATATCTATATAATATAATTAATTATTCTACATCCCACATACAATATTAACCCAACTATTTATTACTCAATAAATATTAGACAAAGTTTCTTGTGAGACATTCTTTATACAATACATTAATTTTAACGAAACTTTTAGTTGCCTAAATTTTATAATAGTTATCCTTATGAACAGTTTAGACTCCTGTTTTTACAGTAAACTATAATATGTCATTTTAAAGATGACCGTCTACATTTTTCTTAGTCTTAGATAATTGAAAATTATATGAAAATACTTCTAAATTGTTTGTCTAGCAAGTTATATTTTTATATATATTGTACTACGATGTATTCTCTCCATATATATAAGAGAAATTAGTGTAATTGCGTCCTCTAGAACGAAGATTTTAAATAATTTAATAAAATAAAATGTATATATGAGATTATTGGTTTTGACCAAATAAGTGTAACAAATTGATAACATTTTTTTAATATTATAAAAATGTTATATGTGAGTTGTTGGTTTATATGTACACCAATCTATTACTATTGCAGTGAATATTAAATAGAACGGAAAATTACGTACCTTTTTTACAGATTTGGATCTTGGATCAAAAATGTTTAGGGATGATGGCGAAGTCGAGTCGTTTGGGATGATGGTTGTAAGCAATTAAAATTTACGGTCCAATTAAATGGCGACACGTGAATTTTCTGAATTGAATATCAATTATTAATTTATTTTGGAATTTAAATAAATTAATTCCTAAAAAATAGATTAATAAATAATTGATAATTAATTTAATCCCAACAAATTAAATGGAGCTTAAATTAAATAAAGTCTGCCCCAAGTCAAACAAGCCCAAGTCAAATGAGGTCTGACTTAAGTCAAGCAAGCCCACACAAATTAAATCAGGCCCAAGTAAAAAAACATGATTACAGTCCAATCAAGTTGGAGGTCCAAGCCCGTAGAGTAAGGGCCAAATAGCCCTGGACTTCACCTCTCACCTATATAAAAGGGTCTCCTCCATTCATTCGGACACATGGACATTCAAGCACGTAAAGACGAGACACTCCTGAAGAGATCGAGGACACGAGCAGTGCTGCCTCAAATCTTCAAAGTTTCAAGCGAAAAACATTCGAGGATTTTCAAGTCTTTAAGTCATCAAAGCTTCAAGAGAAGAACACGCCTTCAAGTCTTCGAGATCTTCAAGCTCCAAGGAAAGAACAAGCTCAAGACCTTCAAACGATCTTCAACTCATCAAGCTTCAAGGAAAGAACAAGCTGAAGACCTTCAAGCGAAGAACACACGAGGATCTTCAAATCTTCAAGCTTCGAGGAAAGAACAAGCTCAAGACCTTCAAGCGAGGACCTTCAAAGCTTCAAAGCTTCAAGTCTTCAAAGCTTCAAACGAGGACCTTCAAAGCTTCAAGCGAGGATCTTTAAGAAATCTTCAAGTCTTCAAAACTTCAAGTTCAAGATCTTCAAAGCATCTTCAAACTGCAAGTCAAGCTTCAAGCTCAAGATTTTCAAAGCATCTTCAAGCAAGCTTCAAGCCAAGAGCGGCCTCCAATCTGGGATCAAGGTTTCAAGTCCCCCAGAACAAGCGTTCTTTGTGGTAAGCTCTCTAGTTAACGTTCAATCCGAATAAAGATTCAACGTCTCCAGATCAACATTCAAGACTACACACCCAAGTTCAGACAAGCTTTGTTTGAAAATCCAACTCAACATACACGCTATCAACAAAGTCAACACACACAAGTCAAGTCATAGTCAAGTCAAGGCAAATTGGTTCGAGATAAGAATCAAAGGATTGATTGAGATTGTGACCAGCTTACATATATTCTAAATTAAATTCATTTGAAATTATCTTTGTACTCAATTTGTATTTATTATATTATAAATACAAAATTTGTTGTTACAAATTTTGGCACGTCCAGTGGGACAATATCTAGCTCTCATCTCTTCTCTACAAAAGCTCAAAGATACGAAGCATGACTCCTCTCAAGATTGCAATAAGAAGATCTTCTGCCTTGAAGCCTTCAGAGCTGCAAACTGAAGATATTCAAAAGATAACTTCACTCAAGACTGTGATACGAAGGCCTTCTTCCTCAAAGCCTTCAGAGTTGTAAACCGATGATGTTGGAATCGTTACAAAAAGTGAAGCCTTTTTGAAAACATGTCCTTCAGTTGGGGTTGATCACAATAAGCCCCTGCATGGCAACAAGAATTGTGAAGATAACTCTAATATCTCAACTCCTCGTTCAACGCCAAGCTCACCATCTGCCTCAACTACAGCTGCAGTGATGACGACGAATGCTATACTATCGACCCTCCATTGGATACGAAGCATGATTACTTGTATGGCTTGTCTCTGCACTATCTATTTTCTTCTTCCTCTCTATCCAATACTCCCCATATAAAAATCCAACAGAATCCCTTGAGCTTTCGTTCTCCACGTTTATTGCAAATAGCTCATCCATATACCGCTAAAAAATCTAGTATTTGAAAATGAAAAAAGTACCGCTAATTCAGCAACGGGATTAGGCCCCAAATAATTATCGATGGATCATTTTCCAAGTTCATCCCTCGAGCGAAACCACAATCATATAATCACCAAAAGATCGAAGAGACTGCAAACGTCAACCTCCGGAGCAACCGCATCTTCTCCTTCATCCACCCCCGGCCGACGCCGTTCTCCGCCGCTTCCTCACCGGAGTTCACGACTCCCGCCAAGATGATGACTGCTTCACCATCATTAGAGATTGCAGCAAGAACTCTGATATTTCCTCCATCTACACCTGCCACCGCTGCCTCATCAAAGTTTTCCCCAAACTAACCCGCATCGCCACCCCAAGAAAACCCCACAATCAAGAAGGGAAGTCCTCGAAAAGATCCCAGCAAACCCCCCTAGAAATCGTCGTCCAGCTGGATCGGGAGAGCGGCGCCGAAAAATATGAATTTCGGATTTTTTTTTTTTTAACAAGATGAAGAAACATTAACGTCCATATGCGTCTCTCCGTTAGTTTATAGTCAGAACTTACAAAATAGACCAAAAGGACTAAAAACGTTATCATAAAGACTAAAAATGAAATGAGACATTTCCTATGAGACCAAAAGTGCATTTTTCTCTTAGATTTAAGTATGGATATAAATTTAGAGGTGGGGTATTATAGACATTCAATGTTATTTTTTTTAAAAATGGGTGTCCTAAGTAAAAATTCTGATGGCGCTAACTGCCACCCGTACGGTATTTTATATAAAATTAATTATGAAAGCCTCAAACTGTGATTTAATATATATATACCGTCAATTTCAGTTCCAAGAAATGAGGAGTCAGAATCGAAATCGGTATATTATCGGTTTCGACTACGGAACCGCTGGTTCCATTTCCACTTCGAACAGTGGTTTAATTTCCTGCTCTAACTGGATTCTAGTCTTCTAATTAACCAATGTTTTATTTTTATATTATTATTATTTAATTATTTTATTACTTTCTATATAAAAAGAATAGTTTTAGCGGAATTTACTATTTTTAGCACTCTATGCTTTTATTTAGATATAGATTTTTTGTTTGACTAAGTAACTTCAAAGCCAATTCCCTTATTAGAAGCTGTTAGTTAGGATCAAAGTGAAAATCGGACATTATGTTATTCACTGTTACATAAAACCAAGTAATTAATTGGTAATGAATCATCCACCAAACAATGTATTAAATAATAGCAAATAACACATGATTCTTCATTTGGTAGATACGTGAAATGGCGGTGCATACATATCTGAAACAATTACTGATCGAGTGTGCTGAAACAGTGTCCGAAGCTGACTCGACGACGTCGTCTGACAAATCACTCGCAGCCGCCGTTGCAGCCACTCTGATCCGGGAGCTGCGGCTGAAGGTGTCCGTACACGGCGATCCCATTCAACGAATGGGAGCGTACCTTCTAGAAGCACTCAAGTCGAGGCTGACGTCATCATGGGCCTGCATGTACAGCGGAAGCTCCGAATCTATGGCGGAGAGGGCCCTCCTCAACCACGTCTGCCCCTTTTGGAAGTTCGGTTACATGTCGGCTAATGCTGTCCTCGGAGAGACCATGGCCATGGAGGAGAAGGTCCACATAATCGATTTCCAGATCGGGCAGGGCGACCAATGGGAGTTCATCATCAGAGCTCTGTCGTGCCAGCAAGGTGTGGCGCCACGTATTCGGATCTCGGCTGTCCACTTGCCGCGTGGGTGGCAGAAGTTGGTCGAGTTTGCTAAGTCGAATGGGGTGGCGCTCGAGTTCGAGGCCGTCCAGCTCGATGGTATTGTGATTCGAGATGGAGAAGCTGTGGCCGTGAATCTACCCTACGTGATGTGTAAGATGAGAGACCGGGATGGCCTACTTAGGATGGTGAAAGCATGGTCTCCCAGGGTGAGATTATATCAATTTCAAATTTTTAACTATTCATTTTTTCAACTTTTGGTGCTTTTGCAAAAATTATTACTCCCTGTATTTCCAAAACCCTTAACACTTAGTATATTTGTCCGTTCCATAACAATGTTCACATTAAAAAAAGGGAATTATCCATAACTTAAAAACTCTCACCTAATATATATCATTATTTTATACGAAATACTTTTTATTACCTAAAAATATATCATACTCTCCCAAGTTAATAAAATTACTAAAAAACCAACTTTTCTTGAACAACATGAAATAGCAAACGTGTTTTCGAAAGTTATGAAATTAAAATTGATGCTGAAGGATTAAAATTTTCTCCTTTTAAGGTTGTGACCCTAGTCGAGCAAGAGGCCAGCATGAACAGTTGCAGTTTGAATGACCGGTTCAGGGAATGCGTGGAGTACTACTCGGCAGTTTTCGAGTGTATCGAAGCAGGAGCAGGGTGGATGTACCCGGAGCAACGAGTTAGGATAGAGGAGAAGTGTGTGGGGATGGAGATGAAGAATGTGGTCGGATGTGAGGGGATGGATCGGGTTGTGAGGCCGGAGAGATTTGAAAAATGGGGAGAGAGGCTTGGAAAGGCAGGATTCTATCAGGTGGAATTGAATCCGTTGGTTAGGCAAGGAGTTGGAGAGATGCTAAAACAGTACTGCTCCATTTATGCACTAGTTGAGGAGCATGGTGCTGTGTGTCTTGGCTGGAAGAACACAGCTCTATCTACATTTTCTGCATGGAGATCTGCTGATCATAATTCTGTTTGATTAAATCTTTATTTAAAAGCAATGACTTTTTTTTTCTTTTCTTCTTTTTTTTCTCTGCTGAAGAAATTAGAGAAGACTATTGTTGAACTTGAATAACACGAGTTTAAAATATAAATCCACATCACATATCTTTTTATACGAAAGATTCCAAAATAGTTAGAACTTTATTTATTTCCTAAATTTTTCATTGTTTGATTTCGTCCCAAAACAATATTTTATTTATTAATTTCGTCACACTTAATCTAAAGCATTAGTGAGAATTTAAGAGATATATGAATTTATTTCGGAGAGATTAAATTTTATGAAATCATTTTTATTAAAGTAAATTAATATGTCACTATTTTAGTTTTAAATTATATATAGTGAATAACACGACTCTGCGAGACACTTTTGCAAGGTTCTATATATAATGCTTTCTTCTCAGAGAATAACCCTACTTTGTACAATTAAAGCAGCGACCAAAATAGACAATTTCTTTGAAAATGGAAATATACTAAGCGTATCAAAAAAATACATTCATCTATCCTCCCGCCAGCATATAAAAAGGATCACATATTTAATTTTTATGTTTCCTCTTCTATTTCACTCATTAAATATATATCTTAAAATATATTATTCCATTTGTTCCTCTACCAAAAAATTTAATTATTCATATAATTACTAATTCAGTTATATTACTTTTGCATGAATTTATAAGACTTTGCAAATCATATTCTCCCTCAGATCATTTCCATAAAGTATAATAAGATTAAAAGGGGGAAATTGGTTTATATCGTTACATTCTATATTTATGTTTATTTTTACGTTATTTTAAAAAAAATTAACTAACTTTAGGAAATTGGTTTATATCGTTACATTCTATATTTATGTTTATTTTTACGTTATTTTAAAAAAAATTAACTAACTTTATTGACTTTTGAGGTACTTTTGAAGGTAATATATTATTTTTAAGTAATAAATAATGTATAAAGTATGTTGTGTGTATTTAAAATTAATAACATTTTTGAAAATAAAGTGTAATTTGTAGGTCTTGGATTGAGAAATTATTTGATTTTTAAAGGGTTCATCGTGCTCAAATAAATTAGGGAATTGTGTGAACTTAATTTTAGAACCGAAGGAGTGATCAAATAAATGAGGGAATTGTGTGAATTTAATTTTAGAACGAAAGGAGTAACATGTAACTGTTGGAAATTATTAATTTCCATTATAATCTAATTGTGGGCAATATATTATTATGCAATTATATTAGCTATTCAATTATTTTATGAACTTGATTAAGTGATCCAATTAAGGTTGAAGTTCCATGGGCTATAATAATAAATGATATGGGCTTATTGAGTAGATACTCAATACTACGTGATTAGGTGATTATGGGTGGTCTAGTCAAGTAGTATATAAAGGCTCCCAGGTTATGGTCCCCAATATACTAAGCCGCACATGGTCTTCCCTTCTCCCCATCGGGAGGGATTACTACGGTCCCCATAAGGAATAAGGAGGCTTAGTTGAGGAAGGTCATATAACCACTGATCCTGAGTTCGTGTTCCGCCTAGAGACTCATTGGATCAGGTACGCTTCCGCTTTACGGTTTTGATCTTGGTTTATCATAATAGGGTTAAGGTTTTATGGATTTATTTCCAACAAGTGGTATCAGAGCCACCCTATTTATGATTCTCTGAGATCTGAAAGAATTATGTTTAAATTCAAACATTAATGTTTGATCATTATGTGAAATTATTTAGATTCAAAATTGAAATTATTTATATGATTGGATCGAGTGTTAGAGAGTATATCAATACACGCACTGCTGGTGTAATTAAGTTGTGTGTTCGCAGTATTGTAGAACATGTATTGCAATTCTGGAATTTCAATATAATGAACATGTTGATTATGTATAAAGAATTAAAATTGGACAATTGCGATCCACGTCATTATATAAGAATTGGTATTTGTCAGTGGAATAATTTTGTCCTAATATCTGACCATTCATCACTTTGGACATAATAAATTCTTATTCTATTCAAGAAGATTGAATGCACTATATGTCATTTGATTAAAAGAAATTGACTACGTATCCATGATCAATTCTTGATTTGCTGTCATCATGTGTTTTGGTACATATACATGTGTTTAATATATGTGTTATGGCCATTTGGTAATGGTAATTGAGTTCCCATAGAGTGGCCTATTTTGGATAAATGTGTTTGGACTATCGAATTGAACTTGCTTAATGGCAATTTAGCAATTGTGTTGTATTTGCATATGGAAATATGCGTTTGATTTTGTGCCAAAATAAATTTTAATTAATTGCTAACAGTGCACAATTATTATGATTTCGTGGCATACGATATGTTCCATTCTATGGTGATACAAGGCTTGGTTATAATTTTTTTTTTTGTTATCGGAATAAATATCCAGAATGATAAAATAATCCGGCCTTGTTTTTGGAAAATTTGATACTATGTATATAAGACAAGTTCGTGTGATAATCCCACACTATTTGCAGTAGTCGATTGATAGTTTTGATAATGGTGTCAGAATCTCCCATTTTAATCAATTCTGCTGATTAATTTTAATTCATTTAAATGCAAGGATTGTCATCTTTAACTTGATTGATATTATTTTGTGAATTAAGCTGCGTTAATTAAGTATACTCATGCCTTTTTTTTGGGGTGGTTTCTTAATATAAAGAATCTTCGTTTAATTCGATTAATGTCAAATTGGAATTTGAAATCCTTAATTAAGTAAAGAAATCTTTCATTATTTTTTTTTTTAAGTTGGTATGAATCATCTAATATTCCCATTTGGTTAGTGGAATTTAATTAAATTAAATTGGGGAGACAGTTAAATGTCGTTTAATTAAATTAAATATTTTAATATTTATTTAATTAGTCTAGTAAACCTTCAATCTAGTCAATCGAAGCACCATGTTGCCACAGCAATATCGTGTGTGGAGAAAAGCTTTATTGAAATTACATAGATGGGTGTGGTATTATTTATGTGTTCTGTGTTCGGCCCACAGGTAGGCACAGTTTGACAGAATAATAAAACACATGTGATAATAAGTATGTGATGATTATTTGGATTATTCATGTGAACATGAGTCGGTCCACAGATAGACTCTTGTTTGACAGAACTTATTGTCAATACTTGATTGTTACACCAAGATTACCCCTGCAATTAATTTTTGTCCACAGATGAGGTTAATGTTGCACAAGGTGTCTTGTGATGGGTCCCTAATTAATAATGTTTTGCAAGTGTATCTTCATGCGGGTATTGATCGGCCCATAGGTAGATTAATATTTGGCAGAAATACACAAGCACATGTGGTGGTAAATATGTGACGATTATTTGTTTAACATGTGAGTAATAAGTCGGCCCACAGGAAGGCTATTGCTTGACAGTTTTATTGTCAATATTTGACTACTACAAAGAGGTGTCACTTACAAGTTAGTATTGTTGTCATTGGACTTGATACTAATGTTGTGCTCGATTCCTTGAGATGATTCTACACTATTTAAAATTTGAAAGATTATAAAGTTTAGTGCAAGCATGATAATGATTTTGGATTAAGAAGTCTGTTAATTCTCTATACAATTAAGAAGTCTGTTAATTAAGTTTAATCTATGTCAACAACAAAATTATACATGATGAGAACTTCAACAATAAGAATGAACTAATAAGTTTCTAACAAACTCTGTCTCAATAAAGTATAAGGGCAACAAAGAAAAACCCGTTTGGAAAGCTGTTAAAAAGAAACTAAAGTATAACCTTTCGTTTTCTCCTAAAGGCTTGTGGAATTGTTTTATAATACACCACATTAAGATTACTTAGTATGAATGATGTGTGGTGTAGTTAAAAGACAAAATTAGTACTCCACAATATATGGTTACTAATTGGAGAAATACTAAAGATTGCAGCTTATGGTCTCAATAAAGTTCCAACCAAAGTAGTTGTGAGAACTCTTTGAGTTTCACATATGGTGATATCCAACTAAGGCTAGATCATTGAGATCTACTAAAGAAAATTGGATTCAAATAGATACAAACTACTTTATTGAATAAAGATAATAAGATTATGATCCAATTGATCGGATCATATTTGAGACGGGTAATACGGTATTATGTGAGGATGTTGATTTTGGGGAAGAATAATATTAGAGACATTGTCCTTAAGGGGAGTCGATTTGATCCCTACTTATGTTTTAAAGAATTGGTGCAAATTCAGAATAACGATATGACAATGTCAATAATATTTAAGGAATAACAAATTCAACAACCTCAAGAATTAATGTCACTAAGGAAACCACTAGAGTTGGGAAAAAGATAATTCAGAAGATTATTTAGTTTTCTCTTAAATAATGAGGACTCTATAGAATTAATGGTAGAACATTCAAACAATGTTCATCAAACCATGAATGGTCCAATTACTCCAAAGTGTGTTAATGCTATAAGTTATGAGTATAAATCAATACAAGATGATTAGGTTTGCATCTTGATATAGGATTATACTCAAAAGGGAAGGAAATCATTATTATAAGATAATCGTGACATTAGTAACATATTTTGATCTTGAATCATATTATATGGATGTAAAAATAAAGTTTCTTGATCGCAACACTGATGATACGATCTAAATGGTTTAAGAACTAATAGGAAATCCATCTATGCATTCAAGCAAATTTTTTTCGTAAAGGAATCACAAGTATCATCATGAAGTAAGTGTCTCATTTGGTTTTGAGACAAATGTAGATGATTATGTGATTCAGTGGGAGAATGTTTGAGTTAAACTAAGGGAGACAAGTATAGTCTCAATCAGGTGCCCTAAAGTTAAACTAAAGATTTAAGAAATGTAAAAACATTCCATATTCATTGGTTGTTGGAAGTTGTTGTATGATAAGGTCTCTATAAGACCTAATTTGACTTATGTTGTTGGTATATTAAGTAGACATTTAAGTAACTCTAGTATGGATCTTTATAAAGTATGTATAGAGAACTAAGAATAATATGCTTGTACATCAGGGATCAGATTTGTTAGAGATCATGAGGAATTCTGATTCTGAGTTTGTTGGATGTCAATACAGTATAAGATCCACTTCAGGCTATATTTTTTGTTGGTCGGAGAGCTATACAAGTAAAAGTATTAAGCAAACACTTTAGCTCATTAACCATGACAACAGAATTAGTAGCACACTAAGGGCATTCAAACATGAAATAAAGGTCGCGAAGATTTGTCAAATAAAGTTCATTGTGACAGTTAGTTCGCAGTAAAGTATTTATGACAAGAATACTTATAAGTCAAACAAATTGACATAGAATTCTTGGTTGTTAAAGAAAATGTTTTGTGTAGATAAAATTTTAGAAGAGCATATTATGATAGACTCTAAATACGGATCCGCCATTTATGTATTCAACGCCCTATAATTTTTATGAGCTAGCTACTCATATGGGTGTGATATGGTTTTAGAATACATTAGTTCAGTGGGAGTCTATATTTATTGTTCTTTAAAATTTTCAAAAACACTTTGATTTGGATAATTCAGTTTTCTGCAGAATTAAGTTGATGGTTTTGAATTCATTGTGAATTTACTAAAGTTAATTTTTCATTTTGTAATATTTTATATTATGGATTGGTCTCACTAAAGTTTAAAGTTGGACCAGTTGGAAATAGACATGATGTTGATCACATTTGACATGTAATTTCCATGCTACTCACCATATTTGATCTATGTCATTGAGTATATTGATATTGGTGATTGTCGGGGTTTAATCACGATTTATAATGTGGTGAATGCCGCGGTAGTTCCATATTAGTATATGAGATGGACCAGATTGTTAAGTATAGCCTGAAGAGGAATAGCATAAAGTTGCGCAACTAAGGACTCTTGATATAATTGCTAATGGAAAATATATAGTCCAAGTGGGAGATTGTTGGAAATTATTAATTTCCATTATAATCTAATTGTGGGCAATATATTATTATGCAATTATATTAGCTATTCAATTATTTTATGAACTTGATTAAGTGATCCAATTAAGGTTGAAGTTCCATGGGCTATAATAATAAATGATATGGGCTTATTGAGTAGATACCCAATACTACGTGATTAGGTGATTATGGGTGGTCTAGTCAAGTAGTATATAAAGGCTCCCAGGTTATGGTCCCCAATATACTAAGCCGCACATGGTCTTCCCTTCTCCCCATCGGGAGGGATTACTACGGTCCCCATAAAGAATAAGGAGGCTTAGTTGAGGAAGGTCATATAACCACTGATCCTGAGTTCGTGTTCCGCCTAGAGACTCATTGGATCAGGTACGCTTCCGCTTTACGGTTTTGATCTTGGTTTATCATAATAGGGTTAAGGTTTTATGAATTTATTTCCAACAGTAACAACTATCTTCATCCAAAAAATATATATATATATATATTCACATAACTTATTTTTCATTTATTTATTTTAAAAATAAATCCAAAACAAAAATTACACTTTATTTTATTTCCGTTTTCAGTGAAAACCAAAACGTGAAAAGTTTATCTCAATTCTAATGCAAATGAATTGATTTTTAAAAAAAATCAAATTCTTTCATTTTATATCTTTGAGTTTTAATGTCCATCATCCAACGGTAGTTAAAATGGATTTAGTTTTTTGAAAATTGCAAATTAGTTTAATGACTTAAATAATCACTGTAACTTTTTCAATCACCCGTAAACTTAATAAACCCAACTAATACACTTGGTAACCGTCACTAACTAATCCTTCTCGCATAAATACTAATAGAATACATAATAATATTGCTATACCCTTTATTATAGTGTCATTCTGGGGTGGACATGTTAATAGGTAAAAATATAGATTGGTGGGTAGTTTTTTAAAAAAATAAATTAATTATATTATTTTATTTAATGATTAAGATTAAATTAAAAAGTAATCGAACGACTAAGATCGCCCAGGTGCACCGCTGCACCGATGCATCGTAGTTGGAAATAATTAATAATAATAATAATAATAATAATAATAATAATAATAATAATAATAATAATAATAATAATAATAATGTTAGTAATATTCGAAGGTGAATATGTGGTTTGTAGTTTGAGTAGGAGGAGTTGGGTTTTTAATATTTTAATATTGGAAAGAGCAATGGATAGACTTAGTTGATGGGTTTCTTATTATTACAATGCATAATTTACATGCATTACTAGCATCCTATTTATGGATACATGGGCTAAGTAACCGATTCAAGCTTACTAGAACTTTCTATAATAGTAATGTTATCCATTGGTAATATACTTTTTTTTGGAATTTCTACGTTTTTCTTATAATCAATTTTTATATCATGTTTATCTTTTTCTAATTTTCTAGTGTAAATAATAATAAATATTCCCTCCGTCCCGTTTCAATGTTTACGTTTTTATTTTGTGCGTCTCATTTCAATAATTACGTTTTTCTTTTTAGGAATATGTGACCCACCTAAAACAATTAATATATCATCCAACACTGATACACCTACCCACTTCACATTAAATATTATATTTTTCCACCCACTATCTATTAAAATATAATACTTTTTAATTAACGTGCAAAAAGCAAACGTAAATATTGAAACGGGACGGAGGGAGTATTATTTATTAATTATTAATTTCCATATGAAAATCTATGTGGTGCTGCATGCATGAGGGAGTTATGAAACTCCTGCAGTTTTCTATCCATTTCCTAACGTTGAGTTTTGGATAAAAAGAAAACTGCGTAGGCATGCCAAGTACACGCAACGTAGAACAATTCTGAGGATTCGCTCTCGCTGTTTACTTCTCTAATATTCTTCATCTATTCTTAATACAAATTCGTGAATCATTATCTTTCAACCTTGTGTTGAAGATTGGATCCAGAGACAGCAACTTGAGTATCAATCGGTTCATACGGTTCTTCATATTCTTCCACTGCTTCATAATCCTACGATGAGAGGTATGAGTTCCCTCTCTGTGAATGAATAGGGATTATGTTAGAGGATCGTGAGTTATTCAATATTGGTATCAGAGCCAATGATTGGTACTTCATTTTTTCTCTCTGGAATTCATGCGTTTAGTATTCTGCTTTTATGATTTTACATATTCTCACATGAATTTTGTTTGAAGTTATATGATTGGTATATTGTGTGGCTTTGATATGTTGTTTATGTGAGTATGAGGCAGATTATGCTTTTTAGAGTGGCTATGAGTACATGACGTTGTGATTCACCGTGTAACTTGAAAGTGTGATTTTTTGTCATTTTTTTGGTGAAAGTAAAAGCATGTTTTGTTTATACTACTGGATAGGTCTCGTCGAGAGGAGTCTGTCAGTATTTTTTGTGTAATTTTTGGCCTTCTAAAACTCAAGTTATGATTTTTTAAATTTTTTCACGAAATTGGGCTAAATTTGCAAAGTTACAGAAACTTCAGGGGTATATTTTCAAAAATTAGAGAAAGTTCAGTAACCTTTCCGTAATAAAATATAATTGTCCCTTAATCGGGTCGGACCAGGCGGATCGGCTTAGACCCAGTGGAGTCGGGTCAGTCCAGTCGGATCGGGTCAAACCCGGTGGAGTCAGGTCAGATCAGGTGGGCCAGCCCGAAAACCGCAGCCCACCGGAGGACAGGAGACAGCGGTGGCGCGTCATCACCACGTTCCGATGGACGGCAGCACCGGCGGTGGAGTGTGAAACCCACGCGCTGGTACCAGCAGCTCCGGCGGGGAGCGTGGGGTACACGCGCCAGTCGACGACCTTCTCCAGCAGTGGCGTGTGGAGTACACGTGTCGGACATTGTCCTACCGGCAGCCGCGCATTACGGCGCTTGAGGGCGCGTCTGAGTGAGTGGCGGCGCGTGGCAGCTCTCTGGCGGCATGTGTTGGCGCGTGGCGGCGCGTCCGGCATTTTTCGACGTCTGTCCAGGTTATTCTGACATTTTCGAAGCGTAGAGTCCAATGGTGATGTTTTCGAGAGCGTTTGATGTCATCTTTAATGTGTATGTGTGATTTTACTTCATTTAGTGACATATTTTTTGAATACGATGTTGGATTGTATACTAAAAGTCTAGTTTTTTGTATGAACAATGTTTAAACAATTTATTTGAAATGAGAATCATATGATCAAATGATTGCATCTTATAATTTATTTATATGTCGATGCAATAGTCCACTTACTTTATATTGTAGATAATATGTTGTGCGACAACACACGGAAGATTATATTATCGGTTTCCTTATAAAGTATAAACAGATGCTCACAACCGAGATAGACGGGAACAATCTATCGAGATGGTTGTAGTGTGGTTTGGTACTAGCTTATCTTGGCTATAGAATCACATTAGTGAACTCTGTGTGTATTGAGCAGGAAGCGAGCATGAACGTTGCAGTTTGAATGACCGGTTCAGGGAATGCGTGGAGTACTACTCGGCAGTTTTCGAGTGTATCGAAGCAGGAGCAAGGTGGATGGGAGAGTTATGCCCAAAACGGTGAGGCTGCGCAGGCTGCAGGCGAGAATCCATCTTCTTCAACATACCCTGGTGAAAGGTAATACGTTTCTTGTTTTCTTGCTTCCGTTGAATGTTAGAAACATATGGAACCCTAACGGGTCACGTTAACGAAATGATCGAACACCAAAAATTGATATCAGAGCTTTGATTTTGTGGTGAAGCGTGAAATGTTAGGCTAGGGTTTATTTGTGTGTACATGAATTAGGGTTTAGAATTATGTTTCTTGCTGGATACTCTAATTGTACATGGTGGCACACGAGCACCGCACGTCGACCCTACGGGACTGCCTGATGGCAACAAAGAGTGTCGATGATACGGTGGCGGCAGAACCGCGCTACATGTTGAAACGGTGGCGTGGTGCGGTGGCTGAACTGCTCACACGGCTGCCATCAATAAAAGAACTCGACAGCGCTGAACGAAATGGCTAGGGTTTGGCGATACCTGCATAGCTGGAGCCTGCCATGCGGGGCTGGCGCATGTCTCTCAGCGTTGGGCGATGATAGCTAATGGGCTGGTGGTGATACACGGTATGGCAGCGCATACATGAAGGGCTTCACGTCGCGACTGCACCGTGGGATCTTCATGGCAAAAACATTCTGTTGAAAGTCGACACGCCGGTGGTGACGTGTGGAGGCGACATGTGGAGGCGACGGCACAACCACCAGTGGAAGGCACGAGTTGTACTTGCTGGAAGAGTGACTTTCGGCTTCAGTGAAGCTGCTGAAATGCGGCTGGGTTGGTGGATGCGCGGAGCGGTAACACGGTGGAGGTTGGCTGACGGCGTCGGCAGAGGCGTGGCGACAATCTGCAGTGACGAACAGCACACGGCCAAGCCGATGATGTTCATTGTCGCGCAGGCATCAGTGCTGATGGGCGAGTCTTGCTGAACTTCCGATCAATTCCAAGGAGATTTTCGGGCGAGTCCATCTTAAGTTCTGGTCGAGTCATTGTCGAGGCTGGGTCGAGTCCTACAGTTTTCCCAGCTAGTCCTGCAGACCACTTCTGCGATATTCTGGGTCATGTCCTGAGTGGTTCGGAGCAACTTAGGAAGGCTGTCGGGGGACTTGATGATGCTGGCGGGCTATGAACAAGGTGCTGGGCATGAGCACCGTGCGGGATGGCATGCAGCGAGTTGGCACATAGAGGTTCAATGCACCGGGAAAACTATGGAGTAGCCAGCACGGTGTGTTGCAGATAGACAGACGGGTACATGCTGTCGGGCGTGTTGTCAATGTTGGCGTACATTGTGCTGAGTGGTGACGCTCGGCAACAGGTGTGCTAGCATGGATCTTGGCGCACGGGGGATGCACGCGAACCTGCAAACTGCCGGGCTTAGCATGTGGACGGGCGAGCACACGATGGAGCCTGCTGCCGGGTGTTGGGCACACGTGACGAGCAGCTGTCGGGCGTTAGAGCTGAACTTCCGGGCGACCTTGCGTTGCTTGGCGAGCGATGCTTTCGGGCATGGTAACTCATTAGCAAGCGCAAGGCAAATGTAGTTGGGCTCTTGGCGCACGACTTCGAGCATGTGCCAGGTGGCTGGGCGTGGGCAATCGGTGATGAGCAGAAGGCTTGCTCATTGGCTGCCGAGTGTACACGGGCTGGCGTGAGGTGCAGGCAGGGTGCCGGAGTGGTGGACCAGGTTGGCGGACAAGGAATTGGAGGAATTTTCTTCATGAGATTTTTCTGGAATTTCACCTGACCAGGCAGGTCGATCCCTGCGACCTCCCTGGGGAGGTCGAACCCCGCATAGTCGCAGTTGCCTACATTCGTGGTTGGAGGCGAACAATCGAATTCGCTGATATATAACTGTCATAATTGATTTAATTATCTAATTATTGTTATATATGTATTCATGATTCTATGTGATTTACTGCCTTATGTGCCGTAATAGAAGCATGTTAGGTTGCGTATTTTATTATGAATATTATATGCATGTAAAAACCCTCGGTTTTAAATTACTAAGTGGGAGAGGGGATTGATAATAAATTCCCGCGTCCTCCATTATTAGTTTGTTAGCGATGTGAATAAACTTGTGCGTCGGCATTAGAGTCTTCCTCCCCATCGGATGAGTTTATTCATGGATTGCTGGAACAAACTTCTGTAAATTATTATTTTGTAATGTGATGCACATGAACTTGCGCGTTGGCTATAGTGCCATCCTCCCCATCGGATGAGTTTATTTGCGGATCACTGTACAAACTTATAATTGATAACTGTAGGAAGTTATCTGAGCGCATGTGTACTTCTCCATCTGTAAGGTACATAAGCTTGCGCAATGGACTTAGGTCAAATAATGGTGCACACTTAGATGTAAATAATAAGTATCCTCCCCATCGGAGTCACTGTTGTTATTTGCATAGCTAAAGAGAAACCGACTATTAATTATTTTGTCATGAGATTAGGTTGACAAATAAAATTAATGGGTAAAACATTCTCTTGTAAATTATTATTAGATACACAAATTAGCAGTTAAGAGACAAAATTATCTTAGGTGAATCAAGAAAATCACCTAATCCCAATTAAAAGATTTTCTCTAAAAAACAACCTGGAATCCAACCCACCCGCCGTCGGTAGATCCGCCACGACACGCCACCATCGTTTCCAGAGTTCATCGCCATTGCGACCAGCCGTTAGTCTCGTTGGTAGATCTTAATATCTGCCGTCCTGTATGACGGAATCTCTGAGAAAGTTAACGGCGTCACCTCCGACCATCTCTCGAACGCGCGTGCGAACACGGCCTTGACGACGTTGTTTAGCTAGTTCTCCTGCAAGAAGTCGTCGGTGAGATCGCTCTTGCTCGACAGCCACCGTGGCCGATTGGGGAAGAACGAGTAATGCGCCACCGTAGAATTCGCACTTAAGGCGTCCTTAGGCTTGCCGGAATTCATGGCAGACGTGCCGTTGGCGATGTCCTGGTTGCCGCATCGAGGTATTACAATCTGCTTCAGCATGAGAGCGTCGAGTTTGCCTGAGATTGAAGTTGATCTGGTAGGTCTCGACGGCGGATTCAAGGAATTTATCGAAATCGTCGGAGAAATCGATGGTGGAAGAGTTTAGGTAACCGAAATACTGGAAATATTTCTTCAGTTTGGCTAATCCATCGACTTTTTGGCCTTTCCGGCAATTCATTATAGCGACTTACGGCTGTTTATACTTCATTGGGTATGTGTAAATCATGATCTGTGATATGAAATGATGTTCTTCTTTTGTGATTATGAGAAGAGTGTTGGTGAGATAAGTCATGGGTGAGATATAATAGTGTTAAATTAGTCACATGAACTTTACTGGTTTGATTTGTTGGTGAACAATTTGCCAATTTTGTCTACACAACTTGATTTTTATCAATTTTTTAATATGGTGGGTGCAACAATCTTGCAGGGTAATCTACAAGTTGCAAGTGTATAAGCTGGTGAAAACTCAGTTCAATTGAAGGGCCCATAAATCATTGATCAATTGAATTACTACTTGAGATTGTTAACACTTTGCTTTCTTTTCTCAAAAAAGCCTTTTCCAGTATTTTTAGAAACTGCTGGATTCTTTGAAGAAAATTTCCTTCTTCAGAAGCCCAAAGCAGGGGTATGTGATCACTACCATACATCTGTTTCTGTATGTCAGAATAGGTTTTGAATATCTTAAATTTGTGTTATTTTCAGATTCTAAAGCCTGCTTTCACAATTATGTTGGGGATTAAAGAAGATGTGATTGCAGATATATTTGGGAAAAAATGAGCAGAAACTGAATGTGGATTAAGGAAGATAATGAGTAGAGTTAAAATTGTGAAGATTATAGAAAATAAGAGTTTCATCTTCGTGTGAATGAGAGAGATCATTGCAATGGAAGAGAGAGAGAGAGAGTTTGAAGTATTTAATTCTACAAAATTTCATGTTCTGCAGCCTATGCATTATCTGTTCGTTAACAATCAAAATGTCTCTAGTTTTTTGGTATTATTTCTTCTTTCATGTACTTGAAGCAAGATTTGTTTAATAAAGTATTAAAAAAATATAGATGTATTTGGAACTTTTTAATGTGATGCTATAAATTCTGTGATTGATTATTCTAAGTTGACTTGATAATGAATGATATTTTTTCTGATGTAAAATTAATAATATTTATGTCATTTTTCTAAGGTCAGGACTCATGTATGGGAGAAGAAAAGTTGATGCATTTGAGGTTCGTTAAGATGTGAAAAAATGTGCATGAAGCTAAATGTGTATTAGACAAATGTGGATATAAAAATGCGAAGAAAAGATGTGTATAAGATTAAAATGTGCTAAAATATTGTGTACGACAAATGTGCATAAAGGTAAAATGTGCTAAAATATTATGTAAGATACATGTGGAGAAAAAATGTGAAAAAATGCCAAAAAAATAAGTAGAAAAAAATGTGCAAAAAAAATTGTGCAAAACAAAAATTTACCCCCCACCTACCCACTGTCCGACCCCCGTCGGCCGGTCGTCGGGCCTCCGTCGGACCGCCACCTTACCTCGGCCGCCGGAACTTAAAATGTGCAAAAACAAATTTGTGCAAATCAAATTGTGCAAAACAAATTTGTGCAAATACATAGAGGTATTTATAATAAAACAATAATTGTGTAGTTATAAGTATTAGCATTGAAGGAGGCACGTTGGGGTCGGGGGTATTGGGCCCCCCTCAATGTTTCAGATTAATTAGTATAAATATGATAAAATTTTTCTAGTCAAATTGGTATGCATGTTGCCATCAGCCTTGATGGCCAAGGTTCGATTCTCGCAAGCAACATTTCTCTTTTCCATTTTATTTCTTTTTTCCAATTTAATAATCTTTTTCTTCTTTTCCATTTTATATCTTATTTTTCCTATAAAATATTGTGTTTCTTTAATATATTTATAAAATGCATTTTTTAATTTTTTTTAAGTAAATTATGTTTTTTCTACCTCATTGTAAGTTTGCAATTTATATTGTTATTTAATATTTTTATCTATTTGCTACTTTTCTTTCATATTATTTAAATATATCACTTTATTACTACTTATCATTTTCTTTCATATTTAAATATATCATTTTGTTATTATTTAATGGTAATTTCTCTGTAAGATATTTTTCACACTTTCTTTTTTAGTCGTCCCGGATATATTTGTGTGTTTTATTAATAGTAAAAATACGTTCTTTTCCATTTTATTTCTTTTTTCCTATTTAATAATCGTTTTCTTCTTTTCCATTTTATATCTTATTTTTCCTGTGCTTCTATAATATATTTATAAAATGCATTTTTTTAATTTTTTTTTAAGTAAATTATGTTTTTTCTACCTCCTTGTAAGTTTGCATTTTATATTGTTATTTAATATTTTTATCTATTTGCTACTTTTATTTCATATTATTTAAATATATCACTTTATTGCTAATTATCATTTTCTTTCATATTTAAATATATCATTTTGTTACTATTTAGTGGTAATTTCTCTATAACATATTTTTCACACTTTCTTTTTTAGTCGTCCCGGATATATTTGTGTGTTTTATTAATAGTAAAAATATGTTATACACTAACTTATTTTTTACACTTTTTTTTATTAATTCTAACAATTTTATTTACTTTTTTCTTTAAGTTATAAAGCTTACTCGTACTTTTTCTTATATTATATACACTTAAAAAATAATATTTTTTAATCCACATGCCCATATACGTGTACAATAAACCCGAGACAAAGAGAGTACATCAAAACTTTAAGTACTTTTTGGGCCCCTCACCAAAAATCCTGGAGCTGTCATATATGTGCAAAAAAATCCGAGACAAAAAAGTAGATCGAAATTATACGTATTATTTGTGCCCCCTCACCTAAAATTCTGGCTCCGTCCCTGAGTATTAGTGCTTTGAGTCATGTAATTTATAGCAATTAAGTATTATTTTATGTTTCCAATAGTGAGTGATCCATAAAAAAAAATACATTATACATATATTTTTTAAAATCAATTTATTTAAAATTCTTTTTAAAAACATTATATACAATCCTTCCCTATTTTAAAAGTTTTTTATCCTTTCATTTTACTCCATTTTACAAAAGTTGTCACATTAAAAAAAAAAAAGCAAGCATAGTTCCCACTTCCCACGTTGCTTAAGAAAAAAAAAATTATACTAATTTTTTAAGGTAATATGATATTTTATGGTAATAAATAATATATAAAGTATGTGGTTATACTAATTTTATTAACTTTTGAAGGTAATATGATATTTTAAGGTAGTAAATAATATATAAAGTATGTTGTGTGTGTTAAAAGATATATAATGATAATTTAAGTATTAAAGTATATATCTATAAAACCCAAAATATCTCAATTCCAGTTCAAGCAAATGAATTGATAACTTAATATATCTCGATCAAAGGAATTGATTTCAAATTAAAATCAAAAATCAAAATCAAATTCTTTTATTATACACCGCATGTCTTTTTCTAGTATAATAATCATTTACGTTGTTAAAGAAAATGGATTTCTCTTTACTATTTTTAAGAGCTTTTTTAAGAGAACTATATATTAGTAATAAATAAAATATATTATCCAGTGGTTAAACGGTTAAAATTACGTTTAGATAAGTCCAATGGACCTACAAATAACATAGCAAGAAGGGAAAAGATAGAAAGAGAGAAAAAGTAACAGAAGGAAAAAATAGAAAGAAAAAAAAAAGCCCAATTGGCCTACAAATAACATAGCAAGAAGGGAAAAAATAGAAAGAGAGAAAAAAAGGTAACAGAAGGGAAAAATAGAAAAAATTATGAATAAGGGAGACTAAGGATTGGATCCCATGACTTATCCCACAGATTTGGGGTGAATTATGAATAAATTTGAGCTAGATCCGCCCCTGTCTCCATCAGCCAATTCAAACCCCTACCACTGTCATATACCTTCCATCCCCATTCTTAGAAACCCTAAACGAAAAGAAATGGCAGAGCAACCAAACCTGAAAACACTGCTCACAGAATGCGCTGAAATGGATTGCACGTACTTCGCCAGGGGCGGTACGAGGCGGCGCTCAAAAACGTATGCCCCTTCTGGATGTTCTACTACAGTTGTGCCAACGCCGTCCTCGGAGGAACCATGGCGCTGGAGGACAACATCCACATCGTCGATCTCCAGATTCGCGACGGTTGTCACTGGCAGAACGTGCACGTGGGCCCCCACTTATCCGTATCACCGCCGTATGTGGCTCGCGGAAGTGTACGACGAAATCGGCTGTTCGTGCGACCGTGATCAGCAATTGGGCTGGTGATCGTAGTGGAGGCGGAATGCGGCGCTAACAAGGACTGTTTCCACGACCGGGTGGTTAATTGTTTGAGTGCATGGAAGCAGGGGGAGAATGACTGTGGAGGAGAGGGTTGGGGTATGAGGGGCCGGATCGAAAGCTGAGGTGGGAGAATTTCTCAAAGTGGGCGTTGCGGCTTAACGAGAGCTGGAAGTGCAGTCGTGGATAGCAGACCAAATGCAAGGCGAGCTAAACAAGTACGGGTCGGAGTACTTGGTGGTGGTGGTGGTGCAAACAGATCAAAGTGATGCATCTCCTGTGGAAAATGAAATTACGACTGGTATTCAAGATGCAGATGCAGGTATGTGAAACTACTTAGACATTTATTTTCTTCATCTCATACATTACATTGCTTTAAAGAATTTCATATATACTATACTATACCAATACCATGTATGTTCCTCTGATCGCTAGCTCTCTCTAATTGGACTTTGAGTTCTAATGTGTTGAATGTGATTACTATCTGTTTCTTGTGTTTGTTATCCATCTTTACATTTCTAACTAGTATAATTCATCTGGACTTTGAATTCTAATGTTGATGAATGTATAGTATTAGTTTCTGTTTCTTGTGTTTGTTATCCATGTGTTTGGCTTCCTCCTATCCCTTTACCTGTATAATAATACATGAATATATCATCAATAACATTCCCTCTCTTCTTTTACTTTAATTAGGATCTATATTGTTACTTAATGTTACTTCTCTATATATTGCAAATATATACGGAAGGACAATCACACACTAGGAGTAGTCATTATTATATTTTTATTTTTATAAAAAAAAAAATAACACTCAAATTATGGAAAATGATAATGGTGCACCAAATTTATTTCATAAATAATTAGTATTCGTAAGAAAAACAGATAATACCTTTTATTAAAGTGATAAGTAAAATGTAATGGATTTGGTTAGATTGGGTAATTAATATTGTCAAAAAATAAAAAATAACAGTATTAGATGAGAAGTTTACACGTACAGAACCTTAATTTTCTATATCATTTAAGCACTACAAGAAAATTATGTGAATATTCTTTGTTAAGAAATTTTATAATGACATGTTATTCCTAGCTAATAATTTACTTCATTTATTTATTATTTTTTTAAATTTGGAATTTTGTGAAATTATAAATGTTAAGATTTTTTTTTTCTTTCTATTCTTCCGAGTTTTTGGAGGGTCCTAATATTCTGTGCCTTTTATTTTATAATAATTCATTTAATATGATTTTTCTTTTTATTTGAAGTTGAATTTTTTAGTCCGAATGATGTACACCGGATAATTTTAATTGTTAAATTATAATTTAATTCGATCTCTATTATTAAATAAATTAATTAATTTTTTTTTTAAAAAAAAACTATTCACTCCCCTATTTACTCACTAGCCGCATATGCACCACGTGCACCACAAATCACCTCAATTTCGTTATGACATGCAACGTACACTGAGTTTTTTTACCGAATATCATATCATGTGTAACTCACGTCACACATTGCGATGAAAATTTAAGGTTTTAAAGTAATTTGGAGGTTAACCGACCAATTAAATACACCTACTATTTAAAAAATAATTATTTTTTTAGAATTAAAATTGAAAATTTATAATTATTTTGATATCATAATTGAAGTTTTAAAACTATTACACTAGATTCCCCTTCTCACGTACGGCTCTCGTGACGATTCATTTTTTCAAGCGATTTTTTTTTTTTTTGACAGGATTCTTTCGAACGAAAGTGAATGTAATTAATCGAAAAATGTTAAAAGTTATAGTATTAAATTAAAAAAAAGTGACTTACAAACATATACATTTAATGAATAATCATTTATACGAATTTTATATTTTTAAATTAAAAATTAATATTAAAAGGTAGGAATATTCATTAAAAAAATATATATAAGTCTCTTATGAGATGGTAATTATGTGAGACGAGTCGACATGTTGTTAATGTATGTTTATTATATAGGTAAAATATGGTAATTCATGGTTAAAGTATGTTTTTTGAATGTATGATGAATAATAAATTAAAGTGTGCTTTTAAAGTGTTATAATGTGATTCACTACAAATATATTTTAAGTATCAATTATAAATATATTTTATCTATATAACAACTACACTTTAACAATTGATCGACCCCTCTCACAAATACTATCTTACAAGGGGTAGTCCTAAAAAAAATATTAAAATAATACAGATAATGAGTCCACAAACTCCTTAAAAATTCTAAGTGTCGTTTTGTGGTGGAACTGAAAATAAATATCACTCCAAGGTTATGCAAAAAACATTTTAAAGATCGATAAATAAATTGGAGATCCAAGACTAACGGCATGAGGTTAATTAGTCCGGGTCATCCCAACAATAATCCAAATATGCTGCTGTTCCTTCGGATATCCAAACAGAAAAATCCAATTATCGATTATTTTTGGAAATATGGAATAATGCAGGGTTTCTCAAATAGTTGGATTTCTTATAAATATTAAAAGCATTTGTAAGGTTATTTTTAATCCTTTTGGATCTAAGCACACGAGATTTTCTTTGTCGTTTCGTGTGTATTATCTCATATATGTGTCACTATTTATATGATTCATACGTAAACAAAAGAATAAAATTCAACCATTAACATAAAGAGGCCACTACTTAATTATATGATTGAGACTTAAGCAAAGGAATAAAATTCAACAATTAACATAAAGAGATCAAATTTAGGTAATATAGACGATAGATGGTGGACAAACACTCTTGTAAGACTACGGAACTTATTCTATGATTAATAAAAATAATAGGGAATTAATTATTCTATAAGATGGATAAAAAGCCAAAATATATTTACAAAAAAAATAATGAAAATAATAGTCGTTTAAATAAACTATTTCATGAAGAAAATTTTCAAAATGGTCGAGTTTAATAGAGATTGATATTTTTTTGTTTTATAGATATCTTTTAAGCTATGAAATTTCGGGATTCGATAAATACAATAAAATTTTCTGGATAAATAACATATCATTTGCCTCTCGATCCATTGATACACCTTTAATTAATTAATTCATCAATGGAAAGAAAGAATCCAAAACCATTTCTTCTTTCCTGCGCTAAAAAAATCTCAGAAGCTGATTCTGCGACGTCGTTGCGGGAGTTAGAAGAAGCAGTGGCCGTCGTGAATTCGTTGATGAAGCAATTACGACGAATGGTTTCGGTGTACGGTGATTCTCGTCAGAGACTGTGTGCGCATATGATGGCGGCGCTGCAGGTGAGGCTGTCGTCTTGGGGAAGTTTATACAACACAAATTGTAAATTCGTGGCCGAAAGAGCCCTACTTAACAACGTCTGCCCTTATTGGAAGTTCGGTTACATGTCTTCCAATTCTGTCATCGTAGAAGCTTTGGGAATGGAGGAAAGGATCCACATTGTAGATTTTCAGATTGAAGATGGTGAGCAGTGGGGATGCATCATTAAAGTTCTTTCGGTTCAGTACGATGGCCCTAGATCTCCATATGTTCGTATCAGCGTTGTTGTTTCCCCAGGTGGATCTTTATAACTCCCACCGTCCCTTAATATTGTTCACCTTTACTGTACCAGGGATATTTAGAAAAAATTATTTTTTTTACTAACTTTCAGGGGTAATGTATGAATTTTTAAGTAATAAATAAAGTATAAAGTATGTTATGTGCGGAAAGAGTAGATGGCAATTTTAAAATTAATATATACTTTTAAGGTGTTACATTAAAATGACCAATAAAGAAAGACATTCTTGGTATGTTTGGGAATGCTTGGAGTGGTTAATATGGAAGACAAGAAATGCAATTATTTTTTGTGGTGCAAAAATGGAGAAAGTTGATTTGATGGAAGAGCTTAAATCGCTTTTAGCCAATTATTTGGAAAATATTCAATAGGTTTATTAATTTGTAATGAAGAGTAAAGGTGTTCACCGACTATTCTCAAATAGCTTGTGTATGAACTGTTTCTTGGAGATGGATTGGATTTTAAGTTATGTAGTATTTGTTTATATTTTCTGTTGCCCATGCACTAAAATTATTGGGTAATTCTCTTATTCTTTTCACTTTTGTTTAATAAAATTACTTTTCCGATCAAAAATAATTAAGGATAGAGTGAACAATTTTTAGAGACGCAGGGAGTATTATGATTTTGTCACGGCAAATTATTTTACAAACCGCTTTATCAATGAACTTCTTTTCCTGTGGTTTATAAAATATTTTATCTTTAAAGTTAAATATTTACGTTTTTTGGATTTATTAAGGATATAATTGTACTAGAGTGTAAAATATTTTTTTTGCTTAGATTTAATTTGTAGATCCCTCCTCCAGATGCAGATTATACTCGTGAGCTCGAGATCATTCGGCAAAAGTTAGAAGGGATTGCATTGTCCGCTCGAGTCTCATTTGTATTTGAAAGTGTCCATTTGGAGGATGTTGAAATTCGGGAAGGAGAAGCCGTAGCAGTGAGCCTTCCATACATGATGCACAAAACACCCGTAGACGAAAATGTGATCCCTGCAAATCACAGGGATCACATTCTCAAAAGGGTAAGATCCTGGTCTCCCAGGGTGGTCACCCTGGTGGAGAAAGAATCAGACACTAATACTTGCAGTTTCTATAATCGATTCCTCGAATCTTTAGATTATTATACAGCAGTGTTCGAGGGTATTGAAGCAGCTGCGGAGTTGATGAGTTCTGAAGAGCGGATTAAGGTAGAGAGTGAGTGCATAGGAAGGGAGATGATCAACATGATTGCTTGTGAGGGAAGCAATCGGGTCGAACGACAGGAGACTTTTTGTAAGTGGCGACAGAGATTTGTAGCTGCTGGATTTTCACAGATGGCTCTGAGTCCATGGGTAGGGCATGGTGCAAGAGAGATGCTGAAAAATTACAGCTCTAATTATTGGTTAGCAGAGGGGGATGGTGCTATTTGTCTTGGATGGAAGAAGAGAGTTGTGTCAACATTTTCTGCATGGAGATGTAGCTAGTTTTGATCAACTAGAATTTACCTTTTTTATCTTTCCCTAATTTACTAATTCTTGTAAACTTGTGTGGATGATCAAGAAAAATATTTCTATTTAAGCTTAATGCGTAGTACTACCTTCTTTGGCTTGTTATTTTAACTTCTATTAATTTGTTAGAGGTTGATTTCCAAAGGCTGCAGTAAATGTGATTTGTGATGGGTTTAAATTGGGAAATTTTAGTGGTGAAAGTAATATTATACATTCGAAACATGTAATTTTGTTGGAGATCTTAGAAGGATATTAAATCAATTAAGCGAAAGATATTCCATAAAAATGATCAGAACATCTAGGTGAAATTGGATCTAATTCCTAGCTCAAACATTGATCAGATTTGTTAAGCAAGAAAGAGCAAAATCAAAGGGAAGGAGGAGGTGGTGATAGTACCAAGTACTTTTTGAATAGTTAATGGGGGAGTGATTAACTAATTGGAAATCATATTTATTAACCAAGTATCATCTATGAAAGTGAGCAGTCCCTAAATAAAACAGGTCACTAAAGCAATAACGAAATGTTGCATTGGACTGATTGATACTGGTAGAAATTCCATCTTATTAGTAGGATAACAAAAAATGACAATGAGTGATTTCGAAAAACAGTTGGCAGTCCCAAGTTCTAGAATTATATACCTCATATATTCTAGAAAAATGATGGATTAAGATGAGACCAAAAAAATAAAAATAGAAAAGGAACATAAATTTGGAACCAAGTCCAAACCAAATGTATGCATCTATATTTAGACCTATCTAAATCCAATGAAGTGTCTTCAAAAAGATATTACATAACTTTAGAAGTTCATTCGCTGGTCAATTTGTATCTTAAATATCAATAATTTAAAACTGTATTCAAGGAAACAATAAAATTTTGGAACTTTTCAAAAGTGATGTTTTGTATGGGGTTTTCTCAAAATTTAAGAATGTAATCATCTACCACCTGCTGATATTTTTATACAGCATGCGTTTAAAATTTCACAATGTAGAAAACATATGAATTCATCTTCATCTAAAAATTACAGGAGATATGAATGCTTTATGGATTGCAAACTCCTGAAAGAAAACTGCAATCAAGAAGTTCTGAAACAGAATTATTTTTCAGAAAAGTAAATGATTGCTAGTATCATTCTGAATCTCTTATTGACTATCTTTTTCCCAGATCATCACCATAATTAAATACGTACAAGTGAGGTAACAGATATATGAAGATATAAAGGACTCTCGTCATCAGGTGGCGCATTAGGGGGGCGATACTTCCCCCTGTATTACATCAAAAGTAAATCATACAATAAAACACAGAGTAGGTTCATATAATAAGATAGGGGAGCCAACTTACAGAGTTATTACCAACTGTTGTTCTTTGAATCTGAAAAACGTCAGGTAAGTCATCAACACTCAACCAAGAGCAAATAGCAAACTTACACCACACCATCAGCAATATGCATTATTTTTTGTTTCTTAAGAAGTCATTGCCTAAACCAAAAAATTAAAATTACCTCTTCCTGTGTTTGGCGCCTTGTGAGTACAATGTATGGCAGAATCAGCATCATTTATTTCAACTTTGGTTACTATTAGTTCATCATGAATCCTTAGCTACAATTGAGAAAGAAGGTGGTTTAAAAATCCAAAATTTTATCCAGGGACAGTGAGCTTGAGTATTGGACAGAAAGAGAAACAAAACCCAATCAAAGAAGCTTGTAGCATAATGTGAAATAAGATATTCAATATGCAACTCGGACATAAATCAAAAATGCAAATTAACATTCAAGCTTGCGTATCTGTTTTATTGATTTTTGCTCATTTTTTCTTGTGAAATGATTGTCAAAAGCTTTAGGAATATACTATGTCAACTTATGAAACTGTATTCTTTTCATTCAATCTGTGGATCACAAACACCTTACCTTGTATAAATATTTAAACTTTACTTGCTACAGCTGCATCAGTCTATTGTATCCATACAACAAGATTGCATTTACCTTCTTATGTTCAACTTATTTGTTAGACATCAAATGGGAATATCTAATTGCAAACAAACCACTTTCCTTTTTTGTTCTTGGAACTACTGTGGTAATTATGATTGACATACCTACATAAATAATGTAAATGGGCTCTAGTGGAACTATTTGGAGTGGTATGAGACTCACAACTGATCAGGCATGTGTACAGAATGTAAAAGAGCAAAATATGAGACACAAACTAATTGCACTCTACATCAACTTTGTCTTGTTACACACATTTATGTTTTTTATTTATTTTTTATTTTTATTGAGTCTTAAATGAGACTACATTTTTTTAAGAATGTCATTTCGTCTTTCTATGTTCAAGTGTCTATGTTGCTAACCTTCTTAAACATTCATCATAGATAAATTTCATGTGTTTATATCTACGGCTACAATGAATCAAATGCATTGTAAACACTTTTTAATTGATCAATACATTTTAATCAGTACTTATTAAATAAGAAAATAAATGGAAGTATATTCCATAAGTTCTGGATTTTTCGTTCCTTTTTCCATATATGTAGGCATTCATTGCAAAAATAGCACTGTAACCCGAAGCAAATTATATATTTTCAAAGAGAAGTGTAACATGAAGAATATATAGCTGAAAATAAAATACTCAATACTCGTTCATCTAACCTTCGAAAGAACTTTTTTTTTGATCGGGCAAATAAATTCATTAGAGAAATGGTGCCATCAAAACAATTACAAAGTACAGAAACCTTCGAAAGAACTACAGTCTTAAAGGCTTGAAACAGTGACCCTTATACCCAAAGTTGTCCAGAGAAATACCACTTAGTAAACAACGCCAATGTGATTTCCCTATAAAGAATTTTATCAAACACATGATGAACAATACCTTTAAAAGCCTTCATAGTTCCTGTTTCCTTCTTACTGAGAACCACAAATGCTCAATCCAAACAGCCTACAGAGAAGAAATAGCCGTCATAGGTGCCAAATACTAGATTACGAATAGTTACAAGCACAAGAAGGCAGTAAGTACATCAAATTAACACTAACTTACTTAAACAACACCTCAACTTGAAATATGAAAAAAAAAAAAAAATTACAGGGTGGCCAGAAGTGGTGGATCGTGGGAGAGTAAAGATCGTAGAACAAGCTCAGGGAGGATAAGTTAATTATGCAGATAGACACCTGTAGGAGGAAGAACAGGAACAGCCTAAGGTTAGGAGGATAGTAGCTGGTGACGGCGGTAGATACTCACCACTAATCACTTTAATTTTGCAGTACATTAAATAGAAATTGAAGTAAGATTTAAGATAAGATTAAAAAAAGTCAATACTATGCGAAGAAAAAGTACGTCCCTACTGGGCCCGTACTATCCACCATTCTGGTTCAAATAAGAGGGCCGAGAAAACTCGCACACAAAACACATTTATAGAGAGAGAAAAAGAGAGAGAGAATCGATGGAGGAAAACAAAGGAGAAGTGAAGCACATACTGCTTGCAAAGTTCAAAGAGGGCATATCTGAAGAACAGATCGACGAATACATCAAACAATACGCCAACCTTGTTAACCTCGTTCCTTCCATGAAGGCTTTCAAATGGTAACTCCAAATCCCTACACACGCTGCTTTAGATCTTTTCTCACGATTTCCCAAATTTAATTTAGATCTTTGAAACACTTTCCTTTGCAATTCTCCTCTGTCTTCTATCTAACGCTGATGTTTCCTGTAATTACAGAATCGATCTCATAATTTTCTGGATCATTGTTCTTGTGATGTTTTTATATTGTAGGATTGGAGTTTTATGCTATATCTCTGCAGTAAAGTATTTTTTTTCCATATTGATTAGATTAGATGAGAAAATGGCGCTTAATATGTGTTGTAGTTTTGGGGATAGATTTCAATTAGGATGTGCTCAAAAATCCCTCTTCTTCCAGGACTAAATCATTTATGAGTAGTCTTGCGTGAGATCGTCTCACGTGAGATTAAATTATTTTACACTTTCTAAAATAGTTATTATATACGCTATAAATGAGTATCATTTTTACGGTTATTATTTTTCATTTATATTATAATTTATTCATTAAATAACATTATCACTTTTCATTAATTCATTATCACTTTTCGTTATAAGGTCTCTTATAAGTCTTTCCTTCATCTATTTGTCCTCCAATCACATTGAAATGTTTACAATTTTGCTGTATCCCCTGGCCTAGTTAAGTCTTGAAGCTTTCAATGGATATTTATGAGAGCAGACTTTAGTGGAGGATGACTGCTTTGGAATTTAATTTTTGTCAGATTAATTTATTTCAGTGTGGTTGATGATTGTAGATTGAATTTTGTGGTATAGTTTAGTATGGAACTTTATACTATTTCTAAATTTTCAAAAATAAATAAATACTAATTTTTTTATTCAAATATTAATATTATGGACAACAAGTCTTATGTGAGTTCATTTTATGTAAATCGTTTCATGTAAGCCCTTATGTGAGATGGATAAAAAGTAATAATATTATTATCATTTTATTATAAAATATTACCACTTTCACTATAAAATGTCTCACCTTTTATTTATGCTATAAATTGTTCATAAAATAGTTCACTTCATCATTATTATTTTTCAATTGATTGAGTATCACTTTTCATTATCATTGTTCATAAAATAGTTCACTTCATTATTATTATTTTTCATCGATTGAATATTAATTTTCATTATCACTTTTTATCTGTCTCATGTATGGGCCCAAGTAACACGGTCTCACGCAAGTCTTTGTCTAATATTATTCATATTTCTGCAGACTATTTTATTCAATAAATAATACCCTTATAAATTAAAATGAATGATTTTTAACATAAAATGTTATACCTTTAAACACATTGTGCACCCGAATGCATAAGAGACCAAATTTTTAATAAATCATGTTATTTTTTGTTTGATTTGGATTTAATATAATAAATTTAAATTTAATTCCAAATCAAAATTGACATGAGAAAAGAGATTAAAAGGGTAGGAAAAGGGGAAAAAATTATTAATTGATGAAGGATAATATATAGTAGAGGAATTGGATGGCACAGATCATCCATCCAACTAATTGTTTCGTCTTTGTATTCCACAATTTAAAATGAATGACACGGTACCATGCTGGCATGCTCTATTTATTTCTCTAAGCAGGGATTTATTGTTAATTTCATTTAATTTAAATTGAATCAATTTGGTGTAACTACTATTTTATCCAAATAGTTTCAACTATATTTTTATGGTGCAATTATTTTTTATCTTTGTAGTTTATAATAATAAATTGTAAACATCAATTCAAATATACAAGTCTGTATATTTGAATATACCAGAGAATGACTGGGAATTAAAATTGATTCAAACAAAAGTGATAATACTGCTAAAATTTATACTAACTTGATATCAAATTAAGGTGTATACCGCTAGTACTTCAAACTTCATCATTTTCATTATTTTAACTCTAGAAACCATAGTTCTCCCTTTAAAATTTTTCTAATTAAATTTGTGTAAATATTGTTTGTTATATTTGGGTTTTGGTATAATATGTTGACTAGAAAAATGTAACAAAATAATAAGAACGGAATTTGAGTCAAGTCAAGAGTTATATTCTCTCCTTAAGACGAAATTACCCTGCTCTGGTGCTTACGATTTTATGGCAATCATCTCCAAGATACGACGACTCACATCTTGTGATAGTAGCACTACAAATCACAAGATACGGCGAACCAACCGATATTATGAATTCACCTTAGTAGTATGACGACTTTGAAATACACTACAAATTATTTAGACAACTCGAATTTTATTGGACATCTACGACACATGTGTCTTGATCATATGTGTGCTCAAGTGGATAAAAGTGTACAAGTCATTCGAGTGCTGAATTATGGAAATGAATGGTCTATTTATAGATTTTAAGGCGTATTTTTGTGAATTGATGCGACCATTGGATTTGATTTTGAATTCAAATTCAAATGTCTTTTCATGAAAAGACACAATTTATTCAAAAATTACATCCTTTGATCACACTTCTTCATAAATACTCTCTCTGTCCCAACACAGTTTTCACACCTCCTTTGTAAATTACAAAGGAAGTGTGAAAGCTCTGCTGGGACGGAGGGAGTACACTTTAATCTATTAGACACCATTTTAAGGTTATTTTTCTATTCACCTTAATTTTCCAACAAATATTTGGATTGTGGTGTGACAGGGGTAAAGACGTGAGCGTAGAAAACATGAATCAAGGTTTCACTCATGTGTTCGAATCAACCTTTGAAAGCACTCAAGGCATTGCAGAATATATCGTTCATCCAGATCATGTGGAATATGCCAACATATTGCTACCTAAGCTTGAGAAAGTCCTTGTCGTTGATTTCAAGCCTACTATTGTCCATCTCTAAACGCTAGTTTCACGGGCCGAATTTTCTGATATCATTTTGGTGTAACATCACTTCTTTTGGATGTTTGATATTTAAAAAGAAAAGAAAATTTTAAATCTTTGTTATTAGTATTTAGCTTTTAGTTTAAGGTTTGGATTTTCTTTTCTTTTCGACGTACTATTTTTTCAATATATTTGAGATAAGAGATGTTACACTAGAGATAAAGAAAATTTGGACCCTAGTCATTGTGTGCGAGTTTGTGTTTCATAAGATATTGAAGATGATTTCCTATATCTTCACCCCTGTATCAAGATTGTATCTTTCACTTCGTAGTGGTTGTGGGACTATTTACTTTTGAGACAAAGACTTGTGTACAACCTTCAATTGGTACAAACCATGATACAGCCTCCTTCCTTCATTTTCAGTGTGTGTTTTTCTCTCTTTTTTTTAAACTGTTGTTGTTACTATTTTTTTTTGTTTTTTTTAATTTAATTTTAGAGATATAATTGTAATTTTACCCTTGTGGTTTACGGTATAATTTATCCCCTAGAGTTTAGGGTATAATTGTAATTTGGGATAATAAAGTTATTTGCCCATTAACTTTGCCCAATTTTGAAATTAATCCATAGGTTTCCCACCTTTTGAAAATCATCCATTATGTTTGGAAATTTTTTTAAAATCCATCCATTATGTTTACATAGTTCAACAAAACAGTCCTATTACAGGTTACAACAGGTCACTAGCACGTAATTCCAAAAATAAAAAATAAAAAATTATATACATAATATTTTTCTAAAACAGTCCCGAATCAAAAACCTATAAATCAAAAACTTATATCATACTCACCTTATATTCACTTTTAAAAGCCAAATTTTCTTCTACTTTCCGCACTTTCACCCCAAATATACCAAAGAAAGATGGATAATCTTTTCAAAGATTATTTCTCATACATGTTTGTTTATGTGGATGACATCCTCATAGCTCAAAGGACATGAAGGAGCATTTAGCGTATCTGGAAGTATTTTCATAAATATGTCACAAGGAAGGACTAGTGCTTTCTGAAAAGAATGCAGTAATTGCAACGAGACAGATCGAGTTTCTTGGAGTAGAGATTGATGAGTCCGGAATTATTCTACAACCACACATTGTAGAAAAGGTTCAAGGATTTCCTGAAGATTTCAAAGACAAGAAACAACTCCAAAGCTTCCTAGGAGTTGTCAACTTTATTGGAATGTTCATCAACAATCTAGCGCAATACAGAAAGGTGTTCAGTCCTCTATTGAAGAAAGATGCCGAATTTAAATGGGAAGAATCACATCGAGAGATGGTTAAAAATTGAAAGAGATTTACAAAAAGCTCCCAAAGTTAGCCATTCCGAATGACGAGGACGACCTGGTACTCTATACAGATGACAGTGACCATTGGTGGGCAGCGGTACTTACCAAGTCCACTTCAGAAGGAGATGTGTCATGCAAATATTGCAGCGGACTCTTTGCGAAAAATGAGGTAAAGAAATGGCACATCAATGAGAAGGAATTCTTTGCAATCCGAAAGGCGTTCAAAAAATTGCCGTTATTTCTTCTTGCGAAGAAATTCAACCTTAAAATCGATAACACGAGTGTCAAAGTCTTTCTAAAAAATAAAATTGAATCAAAACCAGAAAAGGCTATACTTTTAAGATGGCAAGCTGAATGCCACTATTATGATTTTAATATTGTTATTATTAAATCTATTGAATATATTTTGGCAGATTTCCTGACAAGAGATGGAATGAGGTGAAATAGACTACATCCTAATGAGATCCAAGCACCTAATGGACCTCCTTACGGCGCTCCAAAAGGATTACGAGACTCTAGCAATGAATGTTAATGTTGCAGGAAAACTACAACAAGAAGATGAGACCAAAGTGTCTAATCTAATACGAGATTGTATCAGCAGCCATGCGGGACTATTCGAGACAATAAAAGTGCATTTACTCTGGTCAGTCATAAATAATCGGCAAAAGGAGTGCATTCAGGAATGGGGCCCTAAACCCGGAGTAGGAAATTCAAGTACCCCTAGTACGAGTTCTAGATCGGAACTTCCAAAGGAAGAACTGGTCCAAGAAAAAATCGAGGCTCTGGAGTCACATCTAGAGTCGACGAGTCAACCCAGCACCTCTGGGTTAAAGAGGGAGAGATCAGCCTTAGGCCTATGACGGGCACTGCGAAATTGGGGGAGAGTTGTGTTCACATGGGGATACGGCGTGTCCCCAGAGCGCAGGAACTTTTGCCATTAATGAATACTATTTAATGAGAAATAATTTATGGTAGAAATGAGAAAAGAGATGGAAGATGATAGCAAAAATGAAGAATGAGTGCATTTTAAGGAGAAATACATATTGTAAAAGTGGGCGGGTTAATATTGTTTGTAAGTGTCTAGAGAATTATTAAACCTAAATCAAATAGTCGGAGTTTATTAATATTTATTTGTTCTTAGGTTGTGTTTGGATTGAGACATTTCAAATCCATTGGATTTGAAAATGAGTGGATTTTAAATTTCTTGGATTTTAAATCAATTCATTTGAATTCCACAATTTGTATAAATTATGAATTTTTGAAAGGATTTCAAATCTATAATTCAAAAATTATTTTTAAAATAGAATTTTATATATGATAAATAAAAAAAATGTTATTATATTAAATATTAAAATCTAAAATTTTATTAAAAATAATTTTTTTGGGAGGGAATTCTACCACCCAACCTACCCCCTACCCACCTCCCTCCCACCACCCCAACCCCAAAAAAAAAAATTTTATAAAATTTTAGATTTTTAATATTTGAATAATAAAAAATATTAACACCCAGCCCTACACCCTACCCACCCAAAAAAATTATATAAAATTTTAGATTTTAATATTTAAATAATAAAAATATTACCATCCAATCCTACCACCCTATCCATCCACCCACCCCCACTCTCACCACCCCCCCCCAACCCACCAATTTTTTTTTATATTTTTATTATTCAAATATTTAAAAATTCTAAAATTTTATTAAAAAAAAAAATTTGGGTAGGTGGCCGGGGGGTGGGCAGGGGGTAGGCTGGGTGGTAGAGTTTAAAACATAATATATATATATATATATTATATTTTTAATTAAATTATTAATTTTATATATTAATATATCAACTACACAACAACGGAATGATTTCAAATGACACGGTTTCAGTGAGGATTTGAAATCCATTAAAAAACAACTAAAAAAAATTCAAAATCAAATCCATTGATTTAAAATCTTGGATTTTTAAATCCATTGATTTCAAGTGTTATCCAAACATGATGGAGTGATTTGAGGGAAGAATTTATAAATTCCTCCTCAAATCCTTCCTTCCAAACACAACCTTCGGCATGATTGGTATGACGAAATGGAATTACGTTGGAATAGAATGATTTCAGGAATGGAATAGAGATAGGAAAGAAATAAAAAAATAATTATTCTCATGATTGGTATTGATTAGGAATAGACGAGGTAATAGAAAATAAATTCATTAACTTATTCAAATTTCTTTTTATTTAAATTTTAAATTAATTTAAATCTTAATAAATTTAATATATTTTAATAATTATTCTATAAAAATTATAAAATAAAAAATAAAAAAATTATAACATTTAATAAATAAAAATCTGTATGTAATTTAATAAAATATTTCTATAAATAAAATAAAATTTTATATTTAATATTATATATGTGTATTTGAATTTAAAAATAATATTAAAAATAAAATTTATTAAATTATAAATAAAATAAAATTTTATATTTAATATTATATATGTGTATTTGAATTTAAAAATAATATTAACTTATAATATTTTGTATATAATTTAAAAAAATTTATTTAAAATAAAGATTTAATTAATTATACTAATTTTTTTAATTTAAAATTTTATTTCTTTTACTAATTTTTTATTTTTCTTATATTATTATTTTTATTATAATGTGTATTAAATTATAAGAATTTTTTTAATTTAAAATTTTAAATAATTTGATATTTTTAGTGAATAATTAAATATTATGTTTTTAATAAGAAAATCTATATATATATATATATATATATATATATATATATATATATATATATATATATATATAGGATAGTAAAGTTTCCCGCTCAAAATAGGGGTATTTCTGTAAAGTACATTAAAAATGTTAAATCATCAGAAAAAGACGGTAAGGTTATGGTAATAGAAATAGAAAAAAGAAATCTTTTTACAAATCTTTTTACTGTGTATAATAAATGGCATTGACGTTAACTGTTCCATGTAGTTTAATAAAAGTTGCACTTTTTGACCAACTTGATTGACTTTGGAGGGTATTGTAGTATTTTTAGGTAATTAAAAAGTATAAAGTAATGATATGTGTGTGAAAAAGGAGTGGCAAATTTGAAATTAAAGTAACTTTTGAGGTTGTTGGATAAAGTGATGTTTCCTTTTTTGGGGTGTGAAAGGTTTTATGGGGACAAACAAATGAGGAAATTGGAAAAAGTATTATGGAACGGAGGGAGTACAATATAGGGACAACTAGTTGTGCTTTAGAAGGAGAGAAATACTACAAAGATACAGAGGCGGTGGCAGGGCCTGGCACAGAAGCTTTGGACGGCGTACGTGAACGATTCCAAGGTGCTGACCCTCGCTGACTACGAGAACCACACAACAAGCACAATTTTTGCCCAATTCGTGTACGACTGTAGGTGGTCCAGTTCGCGGCGGGAGCGTGGCGACGTCGGTGGGCGCGACGTTTCTGATGCAGCAGTGGCGGCGGGGGCTTGGCATCGCCGGTGGGCACGGCTCTTCTGATGCAACGATGGTGCGATGAGATGTTCAAAGAGTCAGATCCTGGTGAGCTCTCCTTCAGTTGGGTTGGGTTATCATACTAATTTAGTTTTTTTTATGAAGAATATGTCAGTGGATTTCTGGAGTGGATGTATTCTGCTGGCGGATGTTTATTTTGGTTTGATTAAACGATTGATATCAACACATGCTTTAATGACGGGTTGCTTATTTACTTCATTTAATGTATTAGAACAAATGCAGAAAGAAAAAAATTATTTATCTTTTAAAAAATATTTTTGATTTGTTAAAATCTTCACTGAGGTTGTTTTGTTTTATCTGTTGCAGGTGTTCTCAAATTCATCGATACTGCAGGAAGGGGAGGGATGTGATTGTCTAAGGTTGTGAAGATTTTTTTTCTTTTTTAATTTTAATTTTCTAAGTAAATGGTGATATAGGAATCGACAATATCTTGGCCAGAGTGTGATGTGGTTTGTATTCTACAACTATTTTATTTTTGATGGGGATTAGGGAATAAAGGTCTCCCTCACCTAACCATTTTAGTTTTAGTTTTGATTGGGGGATTGGGTAATAAAAGCTTCCCTCACTAAGAATAAAGGTCTCTCTATAGACAAAATGGAAAGAATGCAACAAGTTCAAAAAACACTCCTAAAATTATATTTTAAGACAATCCGAGAAGATTAAGATTTACTTTATATATATATATATATATATATATATATATATATATATATATATATATATATATATATATATATATATATATATACACGACTGGTAGAAAAAAAGATTAAAAAAAGATTGGATTAGAAAAAGAAAAAGATTGGATTAGAATGAGAATTTTACAAACATGAGAAAAGATTTAGAGATATGGTAAGAAATAATTTAATTTGTAATATATATACTGAAATAAATGAGAAAAGATTGGAGATATGATAAGAAATAATTTAATTTGTAATATATGATACTGAAATAAATGAGAAAAGATTGGAGATATGGCAAGAAATAATTTAATCTGTGATATATAACACCGAAATAAATGAGAAGAGAATGATATGATTTTTACTTATTTTCTATTATTTTTATATATTTAAAGATATTGTATTATTGAGCTTCATATAGAATTTTTAATTATATAGTATATATATTTATATTATACATTGTATTATTATTAATTTATTAATATATGAAAAACAAAATTATGATGGAGGAGTTCATGAGTTCATATACTTCATTAATAAAGTATTCACAAGTGCATTTCACAATATATTATTATTACAATGTTATATATTTAGGAATATTTAGGAATAATAACAAAATTTAGAACTTTTATCTCATAAATATTTTGTTTTGTGGTAATGTGGAAAGACAAAAACTTGTGTGCGCCCGAGCATATGGAAGAACATTCCGTGTGTCTTTAGAATTTTGTGTTAAATTGTATACCCTTTAGTATATAGATGTATACCCAGACAAAAACTTGTGTGCGCCCGGACGCACGGAAAAATATTCCGTGTGCCTTTAGAATTTTGTGTTAAATTGTATATCATTTAGTATAAAGATGTGTACCCTTTATTTTTTGAAGAAAAAAAATTAATGAAAAGTGTATACCATTTAGAACAAAATGATGTACCCTTATTAATTAAAGTGTATACCCTTTAAATACCCTTTAAAACAAAATAATATACTCTTATCTATAATATTAAATTCTAAAGACGCACGCAAGCCTCACTCATGTAAAAATTGTATAAATGATAATTTGATTTATTTTAAATATATATATATATATATATATATATATATATATATATATATATATATATATATATATATAATTATCATTTGTTAAATGTATATAAAAGAAATGACAGAATATATATTATTGAAAGAGGGAAAAATCACTTATTTGATTTAAATAAATTCCAACATAATAGTATAATATTTAAGAAGAAAATAAATAAAAATTGAATTTTTTTTTAAAAATAAATAAAATAAAAAAATGTGTTGATTTCAAAGTGAAATTAAAAATAAAATATATGTAGTAATTTACAAATTGTACGGAAGATGGAAGAGATATAAGTGATTTTAAAAATATTTTAAATTAATTAATATGATAATCATTCTTATTATTTACCAAATAATTTTTACATAAATAAATTTATTACTATAAGTTAATATAATATATTTTAATACATTACTTAATATAAATTTAAAGGCACAAACTTGTGTGCACCCAAACGCACATTCCGTGTGACTTTAGAATTTTGTATTAAATTGTATATCCTTTAGTATAAAGATGTGTACCTTTTATTTTCTAAAAAAAATTAAAAAATGTTAATGAAAATTGTATACCCTTTAAAACAAAATGGTGTACACTTATTAATTAAATTGTATACCCTTTAGAAGAATACAATGTAACCTTATCCAAAAAATTAAATTTTAAAGGCGCACAGTGTGCCCCGGGTCACAAGAGTCTCACTCAAATATAAATTTTACCATATCAAAAATCCAAAATAAATGGAGTATATATCATTATTTATTATTATATTTTTAAATCCAAAAATCTCAATTTTATTCCCTAATTGAATATCAGTGAAGAAATTTATATTTTCTTCAATAACTGTGCACTGCATGGGGGCATTACTAGTTATATATTAAATGAAAAAAATATTAATTTATTTTTTATTTTCATAATTATACAAAAAGAGATGTGATATAGATAGAAATAAATTATTTATAATTATTAATGTATTATATGAAGTAAAAAAATAAATAAATAAAATTTGATTCCATGAAGCATGGAATACGTAAAGTTATGGGGCTGGGGGAAATGGTGATTCCCAATTTTGTGGAATACACATTTCTTATGGAATGAGTATTCCCATTATTAATTTTTTACCAAACGTATGAATGAGAATTAAGTTGGGAATTCTGATTCCATTCCCAACTCATTCCAATATATCGATCACTCCCTTACGGTTAGATTGGTATGACTGAATGGAATAACAGTGGAATGAATGAACTCATGAATGGAATGGTAATGAGAATGAAATGATTAAAATTATTTTTATCATGATTGGTATGGTTCAGGAATAACTCAAGTAAAAGAATTTGTATTTTTTAATTAATTTCAATCTTATTAATAATATTTTTATAATATTACATTTAAAATTTTAGTGAAGATTTTATATATTTTAATAATTATAGAAAAATATTAAATTAAAAATAAAATAAAATATTAATATTTTTAAAATATAATAAAATTTAAAATACAAATAAAAAAATTATATATATTAAAAATAATAGACTATATATAAAAATATATATTTGTATTTATATTACATGTATATATTCGATTTAATTAATAATATAAAATTTTTATATATAATTTACTAATTTTTAAATATTAAAATAATTATATACATCTATATTTTAAATTTTATGAATTAAATTAAATTTTGTATTTTTTTACTGAGTTGAGTATATAAAATTTTTTTATTTTTTTATTTAGATTTTAAATTATTTAATATTTTATTTTTTATTTAATAATTTAATACAAATATTTTTAATAAATATTACATATGTTAAGTAGAAAAACAATAACATATTTATAATTTTTATAATTATATATATATATATATATATATATATATATGGGGTGGGGTAAGGTAGGGTAGGGTAGGGTAGGGTGGGGTGGGGTGGGGAATAGGGAATGGAATGTGCAATACCATGTGGGTGAGAGGAATGTCCATTCCACATATAAGATAATATTCATTCCATTGAAATTGGTATTTTCATTCATAAAAATATACCAATCGAAAGAATGAGAATGAGATTTGGAATTACGATTTCATTCTCATCTCATTCCATCATACCAATCATGCCATTAGTGTTTAAAATATTTAAGGTATAATTATTTTATAGTTTTTTTAAATAAGGAGATAACATGAAATATAGCTAACACTTCACCAGTTTTTTTTTTAATGAAAAATAATGCTCCCTCCATTTAATTTAAAAATTTATGTTTATTTCTGCATTTATATAAAGGAAAATAGTTAGTTATTTATTGGATAACAATAGATTTAAATTATACTTTTTATTTTTATGCCCTTCAAGATTAATAATAAATTGTGTAATATTATACTCCATCCGTCTACCCGAAAGAGGGTCTTTTACTTTTGTGCACGCGGATTAATGAGTATTATTATTTAATGTGTAGTGGGTAGTTGTATTAGTGGGAGTGTGGGTCCCATATTTTAATTATATTAGTGGGTGTGTGGGTCCCATATGTGTAAAAAATGAAAAGACCCTCTTTGGATCGGACGACCAAAATAGAAAAAAGACCCTCTTTCAAGCGGACGGAAGGAGTAATACTTAGAATATTAATTTTTAGGTACATAATCCACATCTACTTAAAAAAAATGTAAACGTTATGATGGGATGTTCAAAATGCGTAAGCTTTTATACTGGGTCTTTTTCGTCATTTTTGCACATTATCTTTTGTATCATATAGTATATGATTGACACTTAAGTGTAAAAATAAATCTAATCATTGCCTTAGAGTTTAAAGTGCAAACGAGAAAAGCAGATTGATTGTATTTTCACCCCCGGCCGAGAGACCTAAAGTATGTCCTTTTCAGGGTATAGTTTCCCTCTTTCTCCTACATATCATCCATTCTTTTTAGAGTATAGTTTCAAGAGATGATGTATCAAAATAATACATAGATTTAGAACTGATAACTTTATAGTGAGATGGAAGGAATAATATTTTAATAAAACTTAATACTCATATACTCCCTCCATCCATGAAGTAATATTTTAATAAAACATGATACTCATATACTCTCTCCATCCATGCAAAGATGAACTTTTATTTTTTTCATGTAGATTAATAAGTAATATTATTATTTAATATGTAATCGGTAGTTGTATTAGTGAGCGTGTAGACCTCATATCTTAATTATATAATTGGGTGTGTGTGAGTTTCATATGTTTAAAAATAAAAGAAGACTTTTTTTGGTGGAAAAAATACCATCTGCATAGTAAGGAAGGTGTATATAATAAAAAAAATGATACTATCTAATTTTGAAAAAATAAAATAAAGCAATCTCACCATAACAATATGTAATCTTAAAATTGATTATTTTAGAAAAAATTTATGCATAATTTCTTTATTCTAATAAAAAATACAATGGTTGAGCAATTTCCAATGTTTGCAAACACCACATTTATTGCCTGCTCCAAATATTACTTAAACTTTTTCAAAAATCGCATATATGATAAGTCATAAGTGTAACGTATAATCTTATTTCCTAATAAAGAAAAAATAATCAAATAATCTTGTGTAATTCTCAAACTTATTTAAGTCATTCTTATCTGTAATCTCTTCAATTCTCGTTACAAGATTCATAAAAGGCAAGTAATCCGCTGCATGGCTTCAATTTACCAACAGCACAAAATCCAACGTGTGCGACAATGATTGGACACAGGAAAAACTGTTGCCCAATAAAATGATTTCTACGGTGGGTGCTTGTATAGTGGATTATTTCCCACCATAAGCATCAAAACGAATTCCAGCCGTTGATTTCAGCCCCACGACACGTGGACAAAAAAGCAGGGCAGGACTACGGTGGTCCGCGTCACACCAAAACCATCGTCTCGGTTTAAAGCCTCGCTCACTTTCTCAGAGCACAGTGTGCTCTATTTTCGCACTTTTAGGAAAATTTTAATTTTAACATTAAAATATTGATATTTAAAAACCCCAAAAAAACGTTTCGTTTTCTTCTCCGGTGTGGCGTCGCCGGGGAATCTGGCTGCCGGATTTCGGAGATTAGTTTGTAGGAGAAGGTAACGAAATTGGGCGAGTAAAAAGTGAATAATGAATGATGCTTTTTAATTGCTTATGATTGCTGGTCCTTTTTCTTAGGGTTATGAAGTCGGTCTCAATTGATTTTTTGTGTTTTTGGACTCGTTATTCATTCATTGCATGTGAATGTTATCAATGTATGTGTGCAGATTTTGTTTTTGTATGCTTGATATATTTACTTGTTTTGGAGGGTTTATGAGGATGTATTTGGTGAGCCTGAGTTTCTAAGTTGGAACAGATGTTGATTTGATGGAATTCTGAATGCTCTGATCTTTGATTCTCGTTTGTTACTGGATTTTGAGTAAGGCACTTTTTTATTTTTTCTGACACTGCTTTTTCCATTGCATGGGCAGCCGGAGATGGGATGAAGTCAAGCAGACGCTGAATGTGTTAGGACTTTTTTTCTTGTCATTGGGGCTTCATCAGTGAACTTAAGGATCTTGTTCGAAGCTAAAGTTTTGTTGAAATGGTAAACCTCTGATTGTTTTTCTGACCTGAATTAAAAATTGTTTAATTGTTTAAGGGCATTTTTGAGTGGTTGGCTTTCTTGTGCTGTATGAAAATTCTAGTTTTATGTCTTTTGGGATTATTCATTACTTAAATGTATTCTATTCAATTTTATTGTAATGTATTATTCAGAGTTTGTTCAACCTTCATTGCCTTTGCTGGACTGAGATGCTGAAATGTATCCTGCACCTTTAACTTCTTTTCCTCATCCCCCTCCATATGAGGTATGTTGGGGGTAGGGTATGCTAGTCTATCTGCATTTATAAGTGTGCACTCTGTGTGCCTGCACGTACGTGAACGTGAGCGTGTTTTTAGATTGATGAATTTGAAATGGTTAATTTATCTTGTCACTGCCCTTTAGTTTTTCTGGCTAAAGACAGCAGTGTGTTGCAAGGAATATTTTTCACCAATGTTTCCCGTGTTAGTGTTGTATCATTGATTATTCAATGAAACAATCTAACTGAGCAGTGTGTTTTTGTATTAAACCTACTTGGCTGTGTGTATGCATGCATTTATCGAACGTAGGTGCAGATCTGCACATAGCCACGTGTTGCTGCGGGATTTTTTTATTATTTGTCATTTGAGTTGATATTATTCCATTTTAAAAATTCCATTTGCCACGTGTATGTCATGGGAATGTACGTGTACCAGTCGTGTCAACAATTAAATGAAAGCATAGTTATTAAGGTGTGCAATATGACGTAAGTGGGTAAAGTAAAATGCCTCAATTCTCTTTCAAATTATAGTAGGATTCCATATCCATCAGATTCATAGCATTTACTTTCCACCCGTAGTGCCCGGAATTAGTTATTTAAGCACATGGATCAATAAGTAGTTAGCCAAGATTATGAAAGTTGAGTAGATTTTCTTATCGTTTTGTTTGAGCTACAGATGGTTCTTTGTAAGGCAGAAACATAGGTGCTCAAATAGTTTAATGATTAATCGATGATTGGTGAATATGATTGGATCTTGACATTTTTTTGGAATTTTTACTTTATTTCTTTTGTCACCTCTTCGTGTCATTAATTTCAAGTGTGACGGAAGGTCTGCAATAAGATTTATACCTTCAACATTCACGTGGAAATATGAATAAGGAAATGCATAATAGCCATTATTACATGCATCTAATTCAAATTACATTACCTGCCAATTATAAAAAATGTCTTTGGGTTTATCTGTGAATATCTGACGTTATAGTTAAACTACCCACACATATATATCAAAGGTAAAACCTTAGTTTACTACATTTAATGGAAGTTCAAATAAATAAGACCTTACATCATATCTTCAGAAAATTGATATATAAGTTGCTTAAAAATGGAATAGTATATTTCTGACTTTAGTGTTCTAAACATTTTTAAACTTCTCATCGGTTTTTGCATTGATTATTTTTCATTTTTACTGTTTTACTTTTACTCTTCTTCATTTGTCATGTAACCATGTTAATTATTTTTTATGTTTTTTAGCCATCCAGCTTAACTCCTGGTTTATCCTCTTGTTATTTCTCCAAGATAAGCAAATAGTCTTCAAGGGTGTTGGTTTTTTTGATGTATTCATAGCTTTCGTGAAGAATATCAATATAAAATAATAAAAGATAAAAAAAATTATAGACCAATAACAAAAGATAAAAAACAAATTATAGACATTCTTACGGAATCTACTTAATTGAGTACGAATTTAGAAAGTAAATATGCTGGAAAATGCTGGAATGTTTTGTTTGCGTTTATTTAGCAAGTGTATGCGCAGTCCGAGAATGTTCACACTGTGCAGTCTATTGTATATTCATTTGAAGTCTATTGTCACTCTACCAGAATTTTATTGAACGAACACAGATGTGGACTGGTACAGATCATGATTATTATACTTGCATTTATAGAATGCAGTGAATCAGCATAGGTAGTGTATTTGATGTAAAGTTATAAATACTCTGTAGAATATATTACCCAGCATGCATAAATTTGAGAAAGGAAAAACTTCATCACTTTTCTTTTAACATGCTTCAGAAAAAATTATCTATCATCTTTTCGTATGGATTGATCTGTTTTCCTGCAAGAGAATGTATAAATTTCATAATGCCGGTGCATATAGAGTTGCAAAGAAAACTTCTTTCTGCTGTTGTGATTTCTCCTCTAACTTTGCCATTGTTGCTTCATCGTCCTCCTTTGTGATCCAAATTTAACTTAATTTTCTGTCTAGGATACATCAGCATTAGTTTAATATGGGATTTCCTCTTGTAAAAATATACACTTTATGATCCATTTGAGTTTTTCTGATTTTTTGGAAATTATACTTTTGTATACATAGTGATAAAACTTGTCTTGCCAGCTTGTCTTACCTGCTTTTCTTACCTTAGTATAAGCTATCTTCCTCCCTTCTTTGTGAACTGTGTATTCAATGTTTTCATTGATGAATATATGTGGAGTTATTTAATTCTAGCCATTTTTCCCAACCTTAAACTCTGGAAATAACTGATACATGACATACAACGTTTCGTTACTCCTAGTTTGCTTGTGTTATTATTCTTAAACTTTCTGAAAATATAACTCACATGTGTTGGCAGTCTTTTCAGAACAATAGCATTTGGCTACCAAATGGTTCTGGTTCTGTGGCTAATGGAGAGATATGCTATGATAATTTGAGTTCGACAAGAATCCATCAAAAACGTGCTCATCAGTGGTATACGGATTCTTCCGAACAAGACCCATTTCTCAACAAGAAGCAAGCAGTCGAATCTGTTAAGGAAACTTCAGGACCTGCTGTTATGGAAAATCATTTATGGCATGATGGTTCCAACTTTCAGTTGGCCTCGAGCTTGTTCAGCCCCAAGCCTGTGCAGGGTTTAAATCTTTATGATAAAGATATCCCTCCCATCATTTCTGCCTCGATGAATATGGAGAAAAAAAGTTTTGACAATCAATTTGGTAATGATCCATCAATTTGTTTAACCATGTCTAATGCAGTGGGAGACCCTTTGTCTCTGAACACTGGACATAGAAAGGTAAAAGTGAATGAGGTACGAATTTCTCAGAATTGCTTGGCTGAGTTTGTGGAGAATACCTTCAGCTCTGGAGAGAATAATAAAGTGATAAGTGATGCGTTTCAGAGGGTTGGAAATAACATGTTTCCTGGACCAACTTATAATACTGCAGAGGGAAATAGTATATCGGTGGATCCTGCCTACAAGAAGATAAACAAGAACTTTGATTCAGTTGCACAACCCTCCAACAAGAGAGATAGCAGTTTTGTGATTGCCAATCAGTACTACAACGGGATGGATAACAATGTGCTATCTATTGGCCAGGCTTTCAATAGAAGAAATTACAACATTGACCCTGTTGGAGAGCAATTTGAAAAGGAAATTGGCAATTTCACATCGGTTTGTCCAACGTACAGCAGGGCTCATGAAAATTTCTTTTCTATGGATCCTTTCTATGGTAAAGTAAATGAGGCATTTGTAGCTGCAGGATCTAATAAGGGGGACGCAAATATTGATTTTTGTGGCCAACAGGATGCTACTGTTGTATCATTAGGAGCTCTCTATAATAAAGAGAATTCTAGCATCCTGTCAATGGTTGAAAACCCTGAGAAGGGTGAGGAAACTACAATATCCTTTGGTGGCTTTCAGAATAATGTTGAGGAGAGGGATCACTCTGGGAGGCTTATTAGCAGCTATGATTTTTTGCTAAATCAATCCTCTGCTCAGACTTCAGGGGCATTGGGACAGAAAGACTCTGCAGATCAAATACATGCAAATGTTATCTCCACATCCTCTTCAAAGTCAGATGGAGCACACAAGAACAAGGATCAGAAAACGAAAAAAGGATCATCGAATAACTTTCCTTCTAATGTCAAAAGCTTATTGTCAACTGGCATACTTGATGGGGTTCCAGTGAAGTATGTTTCGTGGTCAAGAGAGGTAAAGTCAGATTCTTTTTCTTTCTTTTCAAATCTCTCTTTCTCTCTCTCTTAATGACAAAAGCTTATTGTCAACTGGCATTTATGGTTGCAGAAAAATCTTAGAGGGGTGGTAAAAGGGACTGGTTACATGTGTAGCTGCCAGGATTGCAAGCTTTTGAAGGTAAAAATCTTCTATTTTATCACTGGTATTTTCCTTGGCATTTGAGGCATAATGTCAACTCTCCTGCTAACACTGTATCCCAACTTATTTTCTTCAGGTTATCAATGCTTATGAGTTTGAGCGTCATGCGGGTTGTAAGACCAAACACCCGAATAACCATATTTACTTTGAGAATGGGAAGACAATTTATGCTGTGGTCCAAGAATTGAAGAGCACTCCTCAAGAAATGCTCTTTGACGTGATGCAAAATGTGACAGGATCTCCAGTCAATCAGAAAAATTTCAATGCTTGGAAAGGTGCGTTCATCTTTTGTGTTCATCCATGATTTTGAGAAGGATAATAATCTAAGTGATAAACTTATGTGCCCTCATTTCAGCATCATACCAAGCTGCAACCCGAGAACTTCAACGTATCTTTGGGAAAGAGGACCTGATTGTGCAATCTTGATCCGTCATTCCTGTCGAGTCATCAAGGTTTGTTGATATAACTGTTGTTCGCCTAGCTAAGTCAAACATGGCAGTAGGAGTTATTTACTTTTGGTACAATAGATCTGGTTGGGGCATCATTCTGACTTGTTTGTTGATGCGAAACTCCTTCAATTTTATTTAATATATTTTGTTTTCAATTCATGATGCTACATAGGTAGAATTAACTTGCTATATAATGGATATGATCTCATTATTGTCTCACTAATTCATCTCTGAAAAGGGAACCAAAAGGGATAAATTTTTTTGACATTTGCATAACATTCTTTGCAAAACTCTCTGATCAAATCATATATATAATATTTGCTTGAATATATGTATTCTCCTCGTTTTATTTCTGTACCATCATATGATTCTGCTTAAACTGTATTGCAAAACTTGGTTTCATAGACTACTTTATCACCTCTGGGTATTGTGTCGGAGACACCTGAAAGGCCGTCTGAGGCCTTTGGAGGAGTCTCGTCCACCTTTGTCTCTTTTTGATCAATCACTTCTAATTCAGGATGAATGAATTCACTCTCATCTTTAGTCTTGCCCCATATGACTAGATACAATCCTATAACAATCACCAGGCTTCCTGCCACCCTGCAGTTTTTCACAACCTTGTTTCAGCCTCATATGAGAGAGAGAGAGAGAGAGAGAGAGAGTTCCCAACATTTAATTGCTCTGATAAAATGAAAGAACTCAACACAGCAACAATGACCATATTCAAAGGATTGAATGAAGTAACAAAGACAGGTCCTTTGGTGTTCATTATGACCCCTGAAACATAGTATCCAACTCCAGAGCAAATCACACCCTGCTTTAGCTTCAACACATTAGTTTCTTGATCAACATAATGAAATTATGTCAATTGAGGAATGAATTAAGATGATCTTACAGCATATGCAGCAGCAAGAAGTTTGGTGTTCAATCCTACGGACCAAATTTCAGTGTTGCCCCTCTCGACAATGAGAGTCAACACTGCCCCCTGAAACGCTCCGATCAGGCATATCAGACCGGTCAGGGAAAATCCGGCTGGGTATGACTTCAACGTGATTGCCTATATATATAGAGTTGTGATGGTATTAAGAAAATTGAGTTTCGATGTTTAAGAAAAGAAAGAAGGGAAAATAAATACCTGCAGAACGTAGAAGATGGACCAACAGAAACAGGCAAAACCAATCATTAGGGCTCCCATGATAGGATTTTGGGGGTGTTTTCCATGATCAAGAGATTGAGAATTGGAGTTGAGTTTAATCCATGGTAGTGGTATAAGAGATCCTTTAACAAGAGTCATAATCATAGCTCCACTTATAGTCTACTGTTCCCATGATTTTTGCTTGACTGGGTAATCTTTTCACGTTCACTCTTTCTAGTCTGTCGAATGTTTGAAATACTTACATGAGACATTCTTGTACATGCAGTGGCAGATGCATAATTTTTAATTTGAGGATACAACAAATAATTAAAAGACATGTCTTTTGTGAAATAGATCTACAACATGAATTTATTTTATTTTTGGCAAAATAAAAAAAATTTCAACTCAAATGTATATACCACTTTTCAATTTCTGTCTTTTTTAAAAGTATCACATTTTATATGAAAAATAATTATTTCCTCCATTCCAATATCCCACACTTAACTCTAGCTATACGGTAGTTACGTAGCTTAAGAAAAATTAATTTTTAATCATCTTTATTGATTTTTTACGAGTATCGTGACATTAAATAAAACATTAATTTCTGATTCTAAAAAAATCTATTAAAACCAAACTTTTAATGGGTCGAGCCATAGACCAACGTTCAATAGCATGACATATTTCCACCCAACACATCTTTACAATTAAACAAGAATGTTTTTCAGAAAGACACTTGCACCATCAATTCTAAAGAGAGGCAATGGATATAATAATTATTTTCAAATGACATTGCAAAATATAAAGCATAGAATTAAGTTGAATATAATACCTTATAGCCCAAGCTAATAAAAAGGTCATAGCAGGAAGAACATTGCACATGGCTGCCGTAAAGGTGGCTGTTGTATGTTTTAAGCCAACGTAGTAAAAGTTTTGATCAATAACAGGTCTGCCACACCAACTCCGTAGTCAGATCATTCTATTATAAATAAATTTATTTAAGCAAATTATTCCTTATGTACACTTGAATTTTACTCTTTGTTAATGGAACACTACTCTTCAGAATAATGCACTGTTACTCTTGATAAAAAAAAAATTGTGTTGTAAATTTTTCAAGTTCTTATTCAGACGAGTAATTATTTGATATTCAGAGAAAAATATTTCATTAATTTTAAAAAATAAAATAAAAAATTTTATATATTAAAAAATATAATTTGAGTGCATCGTACGATGATCACACAAGTACAAATTATTTTTGTGTTTGTGTGAACCCATTAAACTTATAAATGAAAGAGGAAGAGGAATTACTCCAAGAGGGCGAGTGTGGTTATTTTGCATAGAATAGGGATTGTCATTCTTGGCCTGATTTTCCTGTTGCTCAAAAACAAAACAAAAAAAATAAATAAAAAATCATGAGCTAAACTATAAATTAAAAGAGTTATTATTAGTTTTAGTCTTGATTGAACTTTTTAAAAAATAATTTTAGTCCTATAGTTTTATATTTCATTTGTCTCATAATTATTGACACATTTAATACTCCATATATGTAAATATCTTTAAATTACATAAAGTACTTTTTTTTAATTCTAACTAAGTATTTTTATGAAAACGCTATAATAATAAAATTATTTTTATGAGAGCACAATACAATTATAACTCATCTCGATAAAATTAAAAAGGCTGAAATTTATAAAAAAAAAATTCATTAGAATTCTTGAATTAAAAAAAACAAACTATTAGAGTGTTTTATATAACTAAAAATTGAGTTCTAATAATGAAGAATGATACATTAACTTCACATATAACATAATATGATCTCTCTTGTTTTAAAAAATAAAAAATAAAAAAATAACATGATGTGAGTGAAGGGAAGAGAGAGAAAGAGTGGGGTGGATAACCTCTAAAGAAGAAAGGCAAAAGGGGCAACAGTAAGTGAGGCAATCACATTTCTATAGACAGCAAAAGTGTAGTGGCTCATCCCCTGATTCAGTTCAGATTTTGCTATTATTCCTAAACCTGCATAATCAAACTGCAACAAGATTGCACCCATGTGTGGAGATATTTGCCTTACTATCTTCATATCCATCACCTTCCCACTTTCTCTCTCTTCCTTCTTCATTTTCTTTTCTTTTGTGATACTCTTAAGCTATAATCTTAGCTACAGATATTGTGTGGATATTGCATGCATGTGTGGTGGTGTATATATACATACACACATGTATGTATCTCTCTCTCTCTCTCTCTCTCTAGATTGCCATTGGAACACGACAACAGGTTTCTGAATCAAGGGACTCCACGATACGTGACTAAAACAACATTCTTTCATGCTATTGTTTGCAGTAAATTTGCATCAAAATAATACTTGTGGGGTTTTGCATTCTGCAAATGCTGGTGGATTGCCTGTTGCACACACTTCTCTGTCAATATACTTATTTTTGTTTAATGTGGACAAAACTGCCTCTAACCATGGTTTGAACTCATTAATTCGCTATTGCAATTCTGATGTGAAATCGAATGAGTTTCGTGAAAAAAATAAAAGCAAAAATATGCCCCTAAACTATTGATCGGACCAAGTAAGTCCTTAATGTATTTTTCGGTACAACTAAGCTCTTTATCTTAATAATAAAATTGAACATTTATGCCCTTTATTTTTTTAAAATTGCACAACCATGCTCTAATCTCTTTAAAATTGATCATCTATGCCATTAATTAAAAATATTAATATTAGTGTATAATTCTATTTTCAAATTATTCGCCTGTTAAAATTTTCAAACATTAGATTTTAAAAAAGAACTTGCAACTTTCGCATATAACATTTTAGATTTTAAATCCAACATTCAAAGATATACATTTTTTGTGCCACAACTTCATATAAATTTTTATCACATTGTATACAATGCATTCTTATTCCAAGTTAATTCCATCCAATCCAATCATAAAATTGTTCTATTTAACTCTTAATTATTAAAATAGTCAATATTTATTAGGGTGACTTTATTAAGTACTATTAAACGGTTTACTTCTCTACAATCTCAAGTTTGTAGATGAGGTGGTCATTTAACAATATTGAATGTCTGATTATCTTTGCATGACTATTGATGAGAGAAATTAGGTCTATATTAACTCCACCCTCATGTGAGGGGGCGTCTTAGAATGACTTGATTAAGTATTAAACGTTTACTTTTCTATGAGTATAAGTTTTTAGATGAAATTGAATTTCTGATTATCTTTGCATGACCATTGATGAGAGAAATTTTGTCAGAAGGTAAAGATCCAATTCTTTCAGTACCTATAAAAAAAGTATAGTGGCTTAGATTTAGACGAAATTTAGCATGAATTACCTAGAAATTGAATAGGGATTATTTTTGCGATGATCCTTAGTACTTGATTAACTGAAGATCATAAAGAGTATCTTGACTAGAGTAACTTAGTATGTTTGATTGTTGATACATGTGCTACACTAGCTTGGTCTAAGTAGTTTAGTATATATTTCGTGATCGCTTCTATAGTAATATGATTCGATTGATCAAACTGGATTGTATTAAAAATATATGTTATCTTCTCTTGAAACAGTTGTGTAATTTATTAATAAAAATTAATATAATTCGTTGCTTTAAAAATTAATATTTCATATACTAAACATGTTCCAGAGATAATTTGTCTTATAAAATATTTTAATTGAACGAAGGCAAAAGCTTGTGTATGTCTGGGCACACGGGAGTACATTTCGTGTGCCTTTATAATTTTGTGCTAAATTGTATATCTTTTAGTATAAAGATGTGTACTCTTTATTTTATAAGGCAAAAACTTGTATGCGCTCGGACGCACGCCTTTAGAATTTTATGTTAAATTGTATACCCTTTAGAACAAAATGGTGTACTCTTATTAATTAAAGTGTATACCCTTTAGAACAAAATAATGTACTCTTATCCATAATACTAAATTCTAAAAGCGCACGCAAGCTTCACTCTTGAACCGAATATTATTTTTTTCTTTATTAAATAGAGTAATATCACGTGATCCAATTCCGTGAGCTAATCGATTCTTAGAATGATGGTGCAATCTAGGCGAGTATGAATAAGGAAAATATCTGAGGAGCCACGTAAGAATGAAGGAATTAAGTTGTGTAAAATTAGTTCACTTTGGGATCTAAAATGTTAACATTTGCCAAACATAATTGCCAAATTAATTAGGTACACAAATCAAAATAGGGTCTAAGGAAGTTAAGATAGTACTATGAAAGTCTCCATGGAAAGTGATGTTTATGTTGGGTGATCCACCAAATTTAGAATGAAAAACACTTTTTGCATGTTATCCCACATATTGGGACGACCAAAGTGTGGAAAATTAATACTAGAATTGACTAAATTGAAAATAATGATTATGATTTTTTTAAGAAATATTTACCCTAAAGTTTGGGCGCTATTTTAATGCGAAAATATCTAAATATATCACCAAATTTTCTCATGCACTGTTGAACGAAATCCAAATAGTTGCATCCACATTCACAACTTATAAACTAATAAATTAAAATTTGTAGTAAATTAATTGATAGGAAATTATATTTTTTATTATTAAATTTTCTATTAGTTTTTTAATAAAAAACTATATATAAACAAATTATACATTTATTAAGGAATATAGATACACTGTTGAATAAATATTTAATATACATATAGGTCCACACGTGCAGGGATATCAACTCATTTATTATTTGAACAACATTTGTATGAAACCATCTCATGGTGAGATCGTTTTAAGTTTTTTTTTTAAATAAATTAATTATTGTTTTTCATTAAAATTGTTATCACTTTTCACTAAATATGTTATCACATTTTTATTCATATACTTCGAATGGTTCATGAAATAATTCAGCATTACTATCATTTTTCTTTAACCATCCACATATCACTTTTACTCAAATGTTATCACTTTTTATTCGCATCACACAATTCATTTTGTAAGATTGTCTCGCAAAGTGTTTTGACTTATAATTAAGAACTTGTCTCATGAGAACATGTTGGTATGCTCTGATTTTACTCTTTAATTCATAAATTACAGGTGTTTCTGCAAATCACCTGATGTACCGGTGCACTCTAAGTTTAATAGATTTATAATGGGAGGATTACTACTGAGTACACAAAAAAATTCTTAATTACTATGAGATACAAACATACAAAAATATTATTACTACTAACTGCATATATATAGTGATATTTCAATATTACCCCTACAATGTGCTGCAAATAAATATTTGTGTGCAGCAAAAGTGTGTGTAGTAAAAACAAGTGTGTGCAGTAAAAACAAGTGTGTGCAACAAAAAAGTGTGGTGGTTCGGCAGCGGAGGCGGCAGTCCGGCGACTTTTCGGTGGCCAGCCGGCAGTGCTCCGGCGATCGGCAGCGGCGGTCCGGCAATGCTCCGGCGACTGGCTGTCGAAGCGGCGGTCCGGCGACCGGCCAACAGCAGTCCGGCGGTGGGTGAGTGTTTAGGGTTTGTGGTTTAAAAATATATGAGTTTAGAGTTATATTTGGTATTTTACTTTAATATTTTAAATCAATGTACCTCATAGTAATTATGGGTACAAAATGTGTACCTATGAGTAATTTTTTCATTTAATAGGGCACAGTTGGTAGTTTTTTTAATAAAAAAATATTTTTATTTTATTTCATGATATAGATTAAATTAAAACTAATTTAATTATTAAGATCATCTAGGTGCACAGGTGCACTAGATGTAATTTAGTTGGACTTATAATTACTCTTCAAGATAAAAAGAAAAAATTTAATTTCAATATGAATGTGAAAAAATTACAACATAATAAATTTGATTAGAAGTACTACTTTCATTCAAAAGAGTAATTTTCATTATTTGAAAAGTAAATTTTCATGTATAAAACAGTAAAATATACATATATCTAAATCAAGTTACAAGAAATAGTTTGCCTATAATAAATGTAAGATATTATAAATATTTCATTATGTCAAGAATTTTACCCATTTTCTATTACACATTGCAAATAATTAATATTTATTTTTGAATTATTTTTCTTTCTCTATTTTCTATTAATAATATGGTATAATGATTAAAGAATATTATGGAGTTCAAACTTTACTATCACTCATTTATATATATAAAAAAAATCATGTATAAGGTTTGAGATAAGTTAACCCCTGTTTGCATGTGGGGGAGACATATTGGGGTGATTAATGATTAAAAGCTTATTAAATGATACTCTTCTCTACTAACTCGTATTTTATTTGAGGTGGTTATTTAACGAGCTTTTAATCAGTAATCACTCCACCCACATGCATTTAACTTGAATTCAATTTTGGTATCAATTAATAAGAGCAAGTATACTTTATCGCGTAGTAGACCGTAGTGACCAAGTGCAAAATTTATAGAATATAGAACTCAAGGGTGAAAGTAGGTAGCCGTATTTGAAAAATGTTTTACTCTAGTAGGACTAATCAATAAAAGAGGGGGTTTGATTAACACTAAAAACTAACTAATAAAGCAAGTAAAGATAGAACATGTGCATATGTGATGGAAGATGGATGAAGGTGAGCAATCTAAGAAGTATGTAAGACAAGCAACATCGTGGAAAAGGTATATATAGACTCACACACACACATGCATTGATGATCTTCATGTTATGATATTAAGGGCAATCACATTTGTACCCCTAATCCATATGGCCAAGGCAATTAGGCTCTCAACTCTTTTACAAGTTTAAATCTCCTAGGATTGTCTCTTACTCTCAATTTCCATGAAGGTACTATGATCATAAGTAGGGTTCCCCTCACTAGTTCATCACTAATGTCCTATCATGAGGCTCTAAGCACTTGAAGGGTATGACTTACCTCTCCTCATACTAACTAAGGCATCTCATGCAATCAATGATTCAATTAAATCACTAAGCATAATATTGGAATGACCATCCTAACACTATGAATAGAGAATTTAACCACTCAAATCATATATAAAATGAGAATAAGCATTCATGATAGAAAATATTCATAACAATCATTTCATCAAACATGTGGTGTGCAAAATCTACATAATACCTAACTAATTATATTGCTAGCCTCACATGAGGACTAGCCACTACATATCATTACAAATTCAAAATAATCCATGGCATGCTCCAATTGAGCCAAATAATGAAGAAAATAACAAAATAAAGTTAAGTTGGCTCACATTTGATGTTGAACTTCCTCCTCCTTGATCATACTTTAATCTTCAATCAATGATAAATTACTCTTCTTAGATTGGTGATTGATGGATTGGTGGATGGATTTGAGGAGATCAAGTGGATTGGATGGATGAAGGGTATGGAGATGAACGAAATGAAGTTAGTGTGTGAAAATGTGGTGTAAAATGTGTGTAACTGATCCAAAAATGATTCCTCCTGTAATTTGTGATCAAAACATGCACTTATACCCCATGGAACCTTCTAGAAGCTTCTTGAATTTTTCTAATTTTTAAACCCAGCTCGACTCGAGTTGCAAGTCGAGTTGGACCTTGCAACTCGAGTTAGCTCTCTGGACAACTTCTATGCTCCGCACGGCTTGTAACATGAGTCGAACAATACCCAACTCGAGTCGAGTTGGCAACTCGAGCTCTCGCCTGTCAAGTCGTGTTGGCTCAATCAGAAAATAAACTTTTTACGTCACTCAGCTCGATTCAAGTTGAACCTTGCAACTCGAGTTGGGCTTCTGTTTACATTCTGACTTCACTTAGAGTACAACTCGACTCGAGTTGCAAGTCGAGTTGGACCTTGCAACTCGAGTTGTGTTGTTTTCAGCCCGTTCTCCCTCGTTTCAACTCCGAATTGAGATTTGTTTTTTTTCACATCTTTCTTATCGTGTCTAGAATCCATTTTTACCTAAAAATCACACAAATTACACCAAAATACCAATTCTATAAATATTTACAAATATTGCGCATTTATGGCACTTATTCATTAAAATCACACATTTATCATTTCAAAACACAAATCTTCATATGTTCATATAACACCACCAAATGATATACAAAATGAATAAAAACACAGAACAATACATAATAAAAGATACTAAAATATAGGTGAAAACGACACCGATCAACCCTCCAAACTTAAAGTGTTGCTCATCCAAAAGCAACGAAAATGATAAAACGAGAGGGGGAATTTTCACCTAGAGAAAGACCTAAAGAACATAAGCAACAACACATCACAAGTAACAATGACTACAAACCATATCAAGTAATCCTACAATATTAAAATCATGACATAAAAAATTAACAAGTTCAAGTCTAAGAAAATTAAGAGTAACAAAGTCTCTTCTGGTCCAAGCCTCACGTCGGATATCAAAATACACTCAACACTCTATGAAGTAGAGTAAAATTTTCACTCATCAATCGATTAAACCCGACGCACCATACACTCAACTTCTCTATGAAGTAGGGTAATTTATTTAAAACGGAATCATGTGATCAAACTTTGCAATAATGTTGTTGCAAAAGTCCATTTACTTTATACTGTAGATAATGTGGTGTGCAGCGTCACACAGAAGGTCATATTATCAGCTCCTCATAAAGTATAAACAGATGTTCACAACCGAGATAGACGTGGGCTATCTATCGGTATGGTTGTAGTGTGATTTGACATTAGTCTGCCTTGATAATAAAAATTACACTAGTGCACTTTCTGTGTATTGAATAGGACCGCTGTTGAGATCGTTCGATTTATACTGACTATATAATAGAACTTGATCTCTGTTATTATGGATGTTCGTACTCTTAATCCCTATGCAATAACCTCAGCACGTAAGCCAATATTTATTTCTTTGATTCATCAATGGGTGAGATTTAATGGTTAAATCAATATGCTCGGTGAGTTGGGAGATGATGTTGTCTCTATGGTGTGATGTTGATTGTAGAAGGAATCCGTGTCCTAACGGAATTAGTTGATGATGTCCCCTTGAGGAGCTCATAATGATTATATGTAAACCCTGCAGGTGGATTTATTCCGACATGATGATAAGGTTGAGTGGTACTACTCTCGGTAAATATATTAATTAATGGAGTTGTCAGTAACTTAATTAATTAATGGGCATTGAATCTTAAACACGGGGAGATTAACGAACTCATAATAAGAATGAGCTCATAAACGTAATTTGAGATTAGGGTGGCAGTGCAATAATACTTCTTTAGTGGACCCATTTATTATTATTGGACTTAAGTATAAGTTTTAGGCTAAACTTGGATGCTTAAGCCCAATGGAGGCCCAAACTCTAATTTCACCTCCTGGTCCCTGTTGTAGCTTATATATAGCCAATCTTAGCAGTCCAGATATACTGAATCATACGCATAAACTCATGGAAAGCAGATTGACTGCAGATTGAGTTCGTCTTATAGATCGCTGCCCACACCAACGTCAAGACGTGGCTTAGGAATACAATAGAAGATCGGAAGGTCATTTGTTGTTTCTGTTCGTCAAATTTCATGATTTTTCTAAAATTGTGTGTAAGTCCAAACTATAATTGTGATATACCATTAGAAAGCTACGGAAGAGAGGATCATTTTGACGTATAGATCACTTGAATCGGAGATCAAACGAGGAAGTTATGGCCAAAACCGTGAGGCTGCGCAGGCTGCCGGCGAGAATTTTTATTCTTCAACATACCCAGTTGAAAGGTAATACGTTTCTATGATTTTTTGCTTCCACTGATTTAGAAACGCATGGAACCCTAAGGATTCACGTTAACCAAAAGATCCAAATGCCAACACTATATTCACAAGTCACCATAGCTTCAATTAGTAATAAAAAAGGACTTTCACTTTTGGATGTAATGTTAGGCTCTTTGGTAATGGTAGGAAGAATATGGATAAGTGTTACTATTCAAGTGTAGATAATCAAAGAGATGATCAACTTCTTCAAGTTCTTCACATTTCTATCTTCATTTCTTTTTCTTTTCTAATCATAAGCACTAATCATTATCATTCCTTGAATTTCTAGAGCTTCTTTTCATTTCATGCTACCTTCCTTTTAAATTTTGACTTCCATGAGCATATTTTTGTTGAATTGCTCCTTTTTCTTGTTTTGAAGCTGCATGTATATTTGCTTGAGCTCTTTTCATCCCTTTCTTGCTTGTTTACCATTTCCTTTCTCCCCTAGCACAATTCTCACATCAACCCTTTTAGACCATCATCTCCTCAATCACCCACACAATGATTATATATAAGGCTTTAGTGGGTTTTCAAGGCTTGTATTGTGCTCAATTCACAAGAAATAGGCTTAAAGTGGTTAACTAGGGATGATATATAAAGTAAGGAATATATGACAATGACTATGATATAACAAGGATGGCATAAGATCATCTCACTAATCTCCACAACTCGGGCTCATTCCCTTAGTCCATGAGCAAGTTCTAGTTTGTCAAGGCTCAATCGATCCACTCCTAATAAAATTAACCATGGATGCACGGTTGAGGCTTAAACGCTCACAAGCTTTTGCTCGGACCCTTAGGAACTCATTACACCTCAATTCATCTCAAAATTGAACAAGTTAAATAGAACATGTCACAATTTTAAAGAGTAAAGATTCTTAACATAATTCGCCATCACTTATCACAAACAACATGCCATTACTCACATTCAAAAATGACTCACAACATCCCAAAACATACCACCATGCAATCATATACAAGAATAAAAATACAAACAAAATACATAAGAAAAGACTCACTAAACAAGAAACAAAACAAAAATACATAACATGTATAAACGAAATTCCATCAATCAAAAGAAATTAAGCATATATCCTCATCATCCAATAACATATAAGCTCAAGAATTTGCCACCTTATTCAAAAATAAGAAAAACTAATAAAGCAAGTAAACCTCTCAAGTACATAACAAATGAAGTAGCATACTAATCCAACACAATCCAAATCAATATCAATTCATGTCAAGCAACTAGAGTGATAAGATATAGAGTGAACTCCCTTAGAAAAGACATTTGGTAGTGGAAATGATTGGCACCGGCTTTCGGATTGTATGCACAATGAATCTTGACATTGATTTTCGGGCTTAATTCATGCTTCCACTACGCTTCATTTATGTTCAACAACTTATCAACACCATTAGCACAACAATTACTAGCAAATAATGAACTAGCATGCACTTCAACACAACTAAACGATCCAAAATCAAACCAATACTCATGAGAAAATTTTTAAAATTTACCCAATTTTACAAGAAGACCTCTCAATCATCATAATAAGCACACTCAAGTGGTGAGTCACACCACGCACTCTCCCTCCAAACTTAAATCGAAACACGTTGAGAATTAAGTTTGCAAAAAGTGGTGGGACTTACCCTTGTAGTTTCCAACAATGAGCTTCTTGTAGATAAGTATATGCATCACAACAATTCAAGGTATGTCCACCATGTACTATCCCCCAAACTTAAAGTGAAACAAGAGTTGAACTTTAAGTTTACAAGAAGTGGTGAGATGTACTTTCACACTTCAAATCAAGCACTTCTCGTATCCAATATGCATTCTCCTCATGAGAACAATCAACCTACATACCAAAATGCAAAGAAACTACATCAAAGCATTTAAATGAAAGCAATTAAACAAACAATGAGTTGTCTCCCATCCAACGCTAAGTTTAACGTCTTCAAGCCGGATGGAATATGGAGAACTCATCGGAATGGCCAAGGATATTGTTTGTTCTTGCCATCAAATTTTAATCTTTGTGCTTCTTCCTCTATTAGGCATTGTGGCAAGTAACGACCATAGTAGCATCCTTCGAGATTGACTTTAAAAATTCTACTCGTTTGAGCTTCCATTCCATTAACCTTTCTTTTCTAGACCACCACTTATTCTTTTTTATCAAGTATGTCCCCAACACTTCTCCAAGCTCTTTCTTGTACCTAAGGCTTTGAGAAGAATCAATAGGTAAGACAAAGTCAATATAAATAATATTTTGAAATTCAATGCAACTTGGAGAGTTAAAAGGTATAGAAATGCTCATTTCACTCCCGAACTCATCATCAAGTGCTTCTAGACCTTATTCCACTTCATCAAATTCATACTCCTCTCTTGATTCTTCATCTTCACTAGAATTTTCCTTATCAACATGAGACAAGAAATCATCGATAATCTCTTCATCCTCAAAGTTGTCTTCTACCTTAGGCTCTTTACTCCTCTCACTTTCTTCCTCTAAGCTTTCTTTTACCTTGTCTTCCTTATCCTCAATAAGCTCAACATCTCTTGAGTCTTCTTCATTATCCCCCAAACACTCTTCTACCTCTAACTTTTCTTCATTCTTTGAATCAAATTTTCCATTTCACGAAGAGTGTTTTGTTCACTTATCATTTGACTCATTCGACATTCTAGTGCTTCAAGTCTTCTTTCATTTTCCTCATCTTCTTTCTTTCTTTATTCAATCATCTCATACATCATCTCTATAAGTTGACCAAATCTATCTTCTACGGATGGCTTTATCTCTTCATTTGGTGGTTGCCATCTTTGTTCTTGGAGAAAATTTCCTTGATCAACAATTGGGAAAGTACTCCCTTGCATGAAAGACATATCATCTATTTGAGAACTAGGCATCCTCTACTCTTGTTGCACCGTAGGACAACATGTTGACATACTTTGAAAGTATTGAGCCCCATAACTAGGAAGACTTGGTTGAAAACTTTGCCTTGTATCACTTTCACAAGCATATCTTCTACACATTTCAAGTAAGACACTATTTTCGGATAGAGGAGTAACCATAGGCACTTGGTTGTAGGAACTTGGTATGGATTAAGTGTTTTCTTGATACAGATGCAATTTATTCACATTGTAAGCTCCTTGTCATCCCCATATATTCCATTATAGTAGCATTGATCCATTTTTGCTCTTCTTCTCAAGATCTACTACAACTCTTCTCCACTTACTATTTTTTATTGCTCTTTCTTGTTGGTGTACCTATCAAGAAGAACAAGTTAGAACAAGATTTTTCAAAACAAATATATATGCAAAAATAAGAAAAAAATGTCCTAAGTAGAGCTAACAAATTCAAACACTTTACACCGAAGGATTTCGCCCCAGCAACGGCGCCATGAACTTAGTTTCAATTTTGGTATCAATTGATAAGAGCAAGTGTACTCTATCGCGTAGTAGACCGTAGTGACCAAGTGCAAAATTTATAGAATATAGAACTCAAGGGCGAAAGTGGGTAGCCGTATTTGAGAAATGTTTTACTCTAGTAGGACTAATCAATAAAAGAGGGGGTTTGATTAACACTAAAAACTAACTAATAAAGCAAGTAAAGATAGAACATGTGCATATGTGATGGAAGATGGATGAAGGTGAGCAATCTAAGAAGTATGTAAGGCAAGCAACATCGTGTAAAAGGTATATATAGACTCACACACACACATGCATTGATGGTCTTCATGTTATGATATTAAGGGCAATTACATTTGTACCCCTAATCCCTATGCCCAAGGCAATTAGGTTCTCAACTCTTTTACAAGTTTAAATCTCCTAGGATTGTCTCTTACTCTCAATTTCCATGAAGGTACTATGATCATAAGTAGGGTTCCCCTCACTAGTTCATCACTAATGTCCTATCATAAGGCTCTAAGCACTTGAAGGGTATGACTTACCTCTCCTCATACTAACTAAGACATCTCATGCAATCAATGATTCAATTAAATCACTAAGCATAATATTGGAATGACCATCCTAACACTATGAATAGAGAATTTAACCACTCAAATCATATATAAAATGAGAATAAGCATTCATGATAGAAAATATTCATAACAATCATTTCATCAAACATGTGGTGTGCAAAATCTACATAATACCTAACCAATCATATTGCTAGCCTCACATGAGGACTAGCCACTACATATCATTACAAATTCAAAATAATTCATGGCATGCTCCAATTGAGCTAAATAATGAAGAAAATAACAAAATAAAGGTAATTTGGTTCTCATTTGATGGTGAACTTCCTCCTCCTTGATCATGCTTTAATCTTCAATCAATGATGAATTACTCTTCTTAGATTGGTGATTGATGGATTGGTGGATGGATTTGAGGAGATCAAGTGGATTGGATGGATGAAGGGTATGGAGATGAACGAAATAGAGTTAGTGTGTGAAAATGTGGTGTAAAATGTGTGTAACTGATCCAAAAATGATTTTTCCTGTAATTTGTGATCAAAACATGTACTTGTACCCCATGGAACCTTCTAGAAGCTTCTTGAGTTTTTCTAATTTTTAAACCTAGCTCGACTCGAGTTGCAAGTCGAGTTGGACCTTGCAACTCGAGTTAGCTCTTTGGACAACTTCTATACTCCGCACGGCTTGTAACATGAGTTGGACAATACCCAACTCGAGTCGAGTTGGCAACTCGAGCTCTCACCTGTCAAGTCGTGTTGGCTCAATTAGAAACTGGACTTTTTACAGCACACAGCTCGATTCGAGTTGAACCTTGCAACTTGAGTTGGGCTTCTGAACACATTCTGACTTTACTTGGAGTACAACTCGACTCGAGTTGCAAGTCGAATTGGACCTTGCAACTCGAGTTGGGTTGTTTTCAACATGTTCTCCCTCGTTTCAACTTCGAATTGAGATTTATTTTTTTTCTACACCTTCCTTATCGCGTCTAGAATTTATTTTTACCTAAAAATCACACAAATTACACCAAAATACCAATTCTCTAAATATTTACAAATATTGCGCATTTATGGCACTTATTCATTAAAATCACACATTTATCATTTCAAAGCACAAATCTCCATATCTTCATATAACATCACCAAATGATATACAAAATGAACAAAAATACAGAACAATACATAATAAAAATACTAAAATTTAGGTGAAAACGACACCGATCATGCATATAGGTTAACTTTGTAAGAAAATTTTAAATTTTAATATAATTTAATTGTGGACAATATATTATTATACAATTATATTAGCTATTCAATTATTTTATGGACTTAATTAAGTGATCAAATTAAGTTGATAAGTCCATGAGTTATAATATTTTGATATGAGCCAATTAAGTAGATACTCAATATTACATGACTAGGTGATTATGAGTGGTCTAGTCAAGTACTCCCTCCGTCCGCTTTAAAGGGTATAATTTTTCCATTTTGGACGTCCGCGCCCCAAGGGTCTAATTTCATTTTTTATACATATGGGACCCACACACACTCACTAATACAACTAAAAAATATGACTCATACCTCCACTAATACAACTACCCAATACACATTAAATAATAATACTCCTTAATCAACGTGCAAAAAGCAAATGACACCCTTAAAGGTGGACGGAGGGAGTAGTATATAAAGGCTCTCAGATTATAATCCTCAATATACTAAGCCGTGCACAATTCTCTCTTATCCCCATCGGAAGAGATTACGACGGTCCTGAGAGAATTAAGAGGCTTAGTTGAGGAAGGCCTAAGACCACCGATCTTCACTTTGTATTCCGCATAAGAAGGTCAATAGATCCAGGTATTCTTCTTCTTCAATAATTGATTGGATCTCGTTAATCATATTAGGGTTTAAGGTCATAGGATTTAATGGATTATTCCCTACAAACTTGCGTGAAGTCTTGTACATGGATTCTTTGATAAATGGATGACAGTGAATTATAGACTTTTCTTTTGCAATTGTTTTGATACCATGTTAAATTAAATATCGCATTTAAAATTAATAGGCCTATTAAATGAGTTTAGCGAGCTTGAGTTTTGCATACTCGAGTAATTATCGAGCCAACCTCAAGCTCAGCTCAATAAGAAAATAAATTATACACAAGATCGAGCTTGAACGAGTAATTTTCGAGTCGAGCTCGACTCGACTCGGCTCATTAAGTAAAAAGAGTAGAGTTTCGAGCCTTATTGAGTTTTACCGAGCCTTATCGAGTTGTAATTTATTTAACATTTAATTACATTTAATAATAACTCATTTAATATAATTAAATAATATTAATTATTTTTAATAATGATATTTTTAATTATTATTATTAGTACTCAATCCTTACCTAGCCAAGCACAACCCGGCCTGTTAACGAAACGAGTATAAGCCGAGCTTAAATTCGAGCTTTAGTAATTATGAATCGAGCCCGGCTCGAGCATTAACGAGCCGAGCTCTAAGTAGTTCATTTATTTTAACAGCTCAGTTTTTCACTAATCCCCAACAAAAGCAATCGTCACCGTTCGAGCTGAAGAGGGAAAGTATATAATAATTACTCCATCCGTCCCACAAAAGTTTGCATGCCTATTTCGGCACGGAGATTAAGAAAAGTGATAACTTTTAGGAGTATTGTGATATTTTTTATTAATAAATAAATGATAAGATATGTTAGGTGTTAGGTAAAGATATTTTTGTGTAAATAAAATATATGAGGAAGGATGATTGTATTTGACTTTTTGCTTTTTTTAAGAAGAGAAAATGTGTCATCTGAAATGGGACGGAGGGAGTAAATAATATAAGGGGATGTTAGGTTAAGGAATGGAATTGAGATTTTGGGGTTTAAAAATCTAATAAATAGTGATATATGTTTGTTTTGAGTTTTTGATAGGGTAGTGTAATACCCAAGAATTTTTCCTATATATGTGATAATATAATTTGTATTTTACGCAATTTTAATATTATTTGATAATTATGTGGTAATTGTTTCTATATTTTAATTATCTTTGCATTTTTATTTGAGACATTTATGATAATAATAGTGATAATATGTGAATATATATGGGCATAAATATTTACTTGCATTCATTTGGATATATAATTAAATTGTCTTTTGTGTATAAGTATATTATTTCTTAATTATTAAGTATCATACATGTTCTTATAATAATATAATAGTTGTAAGAAAGTGTACACGTATGTGTATTAATTTGTAAATGTATTATATCTTAGTTATTAAGCATTGCATGTATATTTGTAATGGATAATAATAATAATAATAGAATATTATAAGCTTAGTAGCACCTAGGTGGCTTAATACATGCCACTAGAATTAATGGTTGATGGTGATTAACATATTTCACCCCTATTCAATTAGTAAATCGCCTTAACCCTCTATATATATATGTTGGACGTTGGTAAGGGGTGATCAACCCAAAATAAATAAAAATTCGTGAGTTAAAAAAAAAGAAGAAGAAGAAGAAGAAGAGAGAGAGAGGGGGGAGAGACAAGGAGAAGAAAGAGAGGGGCGTGCCGGAACGGGAAGGAAGGGATTAGTTCTTCACGAGGTTTATAATATTACTATTGTTGGAGTTCATGTAAGTAGAAGTCCAACTACAATGTATAAACATGCTGTTTGTGAACTATTTGTGATTAATGTGTGGCAATTATGTTATGGATTACTTGTGATTAGTTTAATTATGTTATGATTATTTGTGATTAATATGTGATATAAGTTGCAGATTTATGTGGTTTGAGATATTATCGTTGTTTTATATTTATTGGTCTATGTGATCAAAGATTGTTCTATATGTGCATTTGTGTGATTTTAGATGAAAAATAATTATTCTATTTTAATTAAATATTGATATTGATGTCCTGAATAATATGTGATGCATATTTAATTTCTTCTACTTGCATACCATGCATAATCATGAAAAGTGTTTTTCTCAAAATTAATAAGATACTAATGGTGTGTGCGGCCACTATATATGCACTGAGTGGCGGAATGGGCGACCTAGGAAGGAGCGACCTGGGGAAACCCAGAGTAGGCTACCTAGAGTGGGCCACCGTCTTGAATTATTGAGAGAGAGAGTGATGTTCAGTGAGGGGACTTTTGAGCAGCAGGGGGTCAGTTGGTGATGGACCCTAGCGGGCTGTAAGGAAAGGTGGATCCTCGAATTGCACCACGTGGGACTCTGTGGAGGGAGATGATTTTTGGTGGCAGGACAAGTGACGAGCGGCAGGAAGCTTGTTGGGCCACGAGATGATAGTCCTCACAGCAGTTCCATATTTATATTGTGAAATTGATAAATCGAGTGATGAGCTCATTTCCAGTGCATATCATAAGTGTGTCGTGGGGATCCCGCAACGCGAACCATTTTTAAAATAAAAGAGATCAATTAGAAAGATTAGGAAAAGGGCGATGGCCTTGAGAAATGCATTTTCATCCATTGTCATGCATGATTTCTACTTACTGAGATTTTATCTCACTAATTTATGCATTGTAGGTAAAATCGTACATGAGATGGTGGCTAGGTCCCGTCAGATCCTATGAGTTGTATACATGGATGACGACCTGTTGGCCGGGCCTGTGTAATGAGCTGCTTCGTGATCAGTCACGAAAATGTTTTGTATAAAAAAATGATGAAATGAAATGAAAGGAATATTTATTATTGATTATTATTGGTGAGAAAAATTGGGTCGTAACAGGTAGATTTTAACTTTATGTCAAATCAATGTGTAAGAAAATATTAATTTATATTAAAAAAGAGAGGAGAGAGGAAAGATAAAGAGAGAATGAATATTAAATGAGGAGAAATAATATAAGTTGATGATTATATGGTTTGTAGGTATGTATAGAGGTGATTTTGTGTGGATTTTGAAGTCTATTCCCGATTTTTTAAAATCGGAAACAAACATCACCCAAGAGTTTGTGATGGGCGTTATATCTACGGTTGAAATCTGACCGCGAGTAGCTGGCACGAGATGCTAATTGGCAATTGCTAACGCACTTCTCAAAAATTTAAAGAGAAGATACGTTTTAGATGTTGAACGCTTTAAGTAATTGTACATTGACATAGAATGTACAACAGTTTGAAGCGGGATACGCTGTACGTGTGAACGCAGGGGAACATCACCACCACCAATTACCCAATTCCGTAATATCGTTTAAATTGAGCCCTAAAAATCCAAGAACTGAATTTTAAACAGGGAATAAAACGACCTTAAAGAAAATGCTCAACGAAAACCGCTTTTTATCGGTGCCAACTACTGTAATAAGTCAACCCGTATCGACATAGATGCAGATACACCCCAAGTGCGATACGAATTTGAAGAAGCATAGAGAGGCACAAGGAATTGTTTGTTGAAGTCGCATTTGAAGAGTTGACAGTTCGAGGTATTCCAATTTCTTGAAACCCCATCGCTGTAAGTGAAGAAAGATATCTTTCCCTCTTGATTGGATGTTTTATTAATGCCCTTTTGTTTTATTTATTTATATTTTTGATTTGTAGTTGGATGTTATGTGGTTTTGATGTGAGGAGAGAGAGCTGAGAGGAAATGATGGGTAGGGGAAGGGCAAGAAAAGTTGAGAATGGGGTTTTAGGAGGGAACACCTGTGGGGGTTTATCAAGTGGTAATGGGTCGCTGAAAGTGCCATCGGGGCCTGTATTTTATCCAAGTGAGGAAGAATTTAAGGACCCGTTAGAGTATTTATACAAGATCAGACCTGAAGCCGAGCCCTATGGTATTTGTAAAATAGTCCCACCAACAAGTTGGAAACCCCCATTTGCATTGGACATGCAGTCATTCACTTTCCCCACAAAATCACAGGCAATTCACCAATTGCAGGCTCGGTGTGCTCCTTGTGATCCCAAGACGTTTATATTAGAGTACAGCCGATTCTTGGAGGAGCGTTGCGGTAAGAAGGCGAAGAAAAGGATTGTGTTTGATGGGGAAGACTTGGACTTATGTAAGTTGTTTAATGTAGTAAAGAGATTTGGAGGATATGACAATGTTGCTAAGATGAAGAAGTGGGGGGAGGTTTCTCGGTTCATTCGTCCGGGAGGCAAAATCTCTGAATGTTCAAAGCATGTATTATCTCTCTTGTATTTGGAGCATTTGCTTGATTATGAAGAGTACTACTCACAGCTGAATAAACAAAAAGATGTGAGTTATAAGCACGGGATGAGTGCCTCGAAGACTTGTGAGCCAGAGGTTGAGGTTTCAAGTATTAAGAGAAGACGGAAGAACAAAGAGGGGGAGAGGGTTGAATTACGGAAAGTGGAGAGTGCCGAGCATGATCAAATATGTGAACAGTGTAGAAGTGGGTTGCATGGTGAAGTCATGTTGTTGTGTGATAGGTGTAATAGCGGTTGGCATACATACTGTTTGTCCCCGCCATTAAAGAGGATTCCTCCAGGAAACTGGTATTGTTTAGAGTGCTTGAATTCAGAGAAGGATAGTTTTGGTTTTGTTCCTGGCAAGCAGTATTCACTTGAAGCCTTCAGGCGTGTGGCAGATCAGGTCAAGAGGAAGTGGTTTGGGTCGTCAGCTATTTCGTGGGTGCAAGTGGAAAAGAAATTCTGGGAAATTGTGGAGGGTTCAGTTGGAGAGGTGGAAGTAATGTATGGCAGCGACTTGGATACTTCTCAATATGGGAGTGGCTTTCCTTGTCGTATTGATCAAAGGCTCCCAGCAGTTGAAGTTGATGACTGGAATAAATATTGCACTAGCCCATGGAACCTCAACAATTTACCCAGGCTAAAAGGCTCAATGCTTCGGGCAGTGCACCAGAATATTGCTGGGGTTATGGTGCCTTGGTTATATGTTGGGATGTTATTTTCTTCATTTTGCTGGCACTTCGAGGACCATTGTTTATACTCTATGAATTATCACCACTGGTATGTATTCTATAAAACAACTTATCACTTTAAAGAATCCTGTTTGCTTTTAAGCTTTTTGCATGAGGAAGCTGTTTTAAGTTGAGTGATCCATTATTTTTTTGTTTCTGTAGCAATCAATATCCAGTTTTGTTTGCTACCTTCCTAGACAGTTTTGTAGTGGTTCGTTCTTATCTAATGAATTATGCATAATAGAATCCTTGTGGCTTTTAAGCTTTTTTCCATGCGTAAAGAGTTTAAAGTTGAGTGATCAATTATTTTGCACTTGCTAATTATAGTTTCTTTCGCATCAATATTCAAGCTTGTCTGCTACATTCATAGACAATACAGTTGTGGGTGCTTCTTATCTAATGCATTAAGAATACTCTTGGATTTAAGAATTTTTCCATGAGGAAAGAGTTTCAAGTTGACTGATCACAAGAAGCAGCTAAATTTTAAAAAAATACTGCATCATGTGAATACTCCAAGCTAATGTAACTAAGAAGTTACCTCTGATGTTTCAGAAGTCTCATTTATTATCTGGTCTCAGTGTTTGACGTGATTTTGCTTATCAATCTGTTTATTTACATACCTCCTGTAGTGTGGTAATAGTAAGTGCGAGATCATATTCTTATAGGTTCTGTTACAGCGATAGAGATATTTAAAGAATGTGATACATTCTTGATGAATGTAGACCATCAAGGTGTGTTATGTTGTGTTTGTGTGTTCGTAAATTTATTTTATTTTCCTGAAAATTTTATTGGCTTTTTTGGTCTAGAAATTTGTTTTGAGACTCATATTTGGTGGGGTTGATGGTGAAATGAATGATAGATGAGTTAGTATTCAAAAATGGTTTATTGATGGCAGGGAAATCTTCTGGCTTCTGTGAGGGCTTAGTAGTTAGTGTGCCCGTTTATTTGCATTTTTTACCGTCAGAGGAAAGAACAACTCCAGGAGCACTGCAAACCTTTTCTGATTTTGTTCATGAGTGGCTTCATTGTCATGGTCTGTCTCCGCTATTATTAAAATATTTATGGAAAGTGAAAATCACCAGTTTTCTTCTGGTAGTGGTATCATTGAGCTGGATGCTATTTTTTCAACTTGGATTTTTTGGTGCTAGCTAGTGCAACTTCTCAAGAAGGGACAGATGTGTTATAATAATAAATTATCAGCATGGCAATAATATAAATGAGTTTTTTCAATCCAAGACCTGAATATATCTGGAGAAATGTACATGTCATATTTTCCGTCTAATTTTTCAAATTTAAGGTCGTATTATGGGCTAACCGTCTAAGAGTTGTTTTTAAACATTTTGAGATGGGGGAGCTTGGTCCAAATGAAGTTAATTTGCAGATAGGGGAACTTTTAGAAGCAGGTTTTGAGAGACGTCAATAGTTCAACCATTGGAGGATTTGAGATTGTCAAAATACGATGCCATTTAATTTGCTGAAGAGCACTAGAAAATGACGTTGCATGTCGGCCCTAAATATGGCTACTTTCAATTTGAACTATTTACCAATATGAACGGAGGAAAATTTGTTGTAATTTGAAAGATAAGAATCTTATTCACTGTTAGTAGGATACTAGGATTGTCCATGTGTTTAACAAAATGAGCCTGTTCTGATTTGTTTTTACAGGATTGAATAAATTTAGTAATTATTACTATCTTTTGTTTTGTGGCCCTGCTTTGTGCATAACGGGAAGGAGAAGTATCTTACATTTCTATATTCATCAACCTACTTACAGGTCTAATCTAAATCACTTTAAACCTGATAATGAATTTCAAGTCAATGTTTGAGCTGAGGGGATGGCATTTCTTTTGCCTCTTGCACCTTAAATGTCAAATGGTTGTACATTTTTTCATTTTCCCCATGAATATTACTCTGAACTCACCACATTTGTTCTATTAGTGTATTGTTTTCTCCATGAATCTTATTCTGCCCTCACGTGTTCTGTTGGGTGGATTCATCAGTATAACATTTAATTTTGTGTTCATCAGTATAACCTGCCATTTCACCCTCTCATTTCAGGGGAGAGCCTAAATGTTGGTACAGTGTTCCTGGTAATGAAGCCCATGCTTTTGAAGAGGTACAGCTACTTTATTTATTATCTGCGTTCCACCATTTTGTTGCAGTCATGTAGTGAGGGACACTATTATTCAGTAAATTCATATGTTGTTCAAAATATAGCTGAAACTACGATAAAATATATTGGAGGGATTACAAAATTCAGGTGCCAATATCTTTCTCACTCTGAGATCTTACCAATGGTTACTTTCTTGTTTGGTTGTGCCTGTTTCCATTCTATTTTGAATTTTGAATGAGCATGTTTCACTGTAGAAGTATGCATCTCCCTAAGTGCGTCTTTTATTTATGTACTCCTTTTCTGTTTTCAATGCTATCACGTTGCAATTAGTATCGTAAGTGTGACCAAAATGATCAGCTTTGAAATAATTGTGTTATAAGCAACGTAGGGAAGCTTAATTGCTACATGTTTTACTAATTTCATGCTGCTTATCGTGCTCCCTATCACTTTAGGTAATGCGAAGTAGTCTACCTGATTTATTTGAAGCACAGCCGGACCTGTTGTTTCAGCTTGTTACAATGCTGAATCCCTCCGTTTTGCAAGAAAAAGGAGTTCCAGTTTACAGCATTGTTCAGGTATGCTTTAATAATTCAAGAGGAACGAAACACAAGCTCTCTTTTTCTTGCTGTTGGTTTAGCTGACCATGCTGTCGATTTCATTTTGATTTTTGTTTGAGGTACGATAAAGAAGTTAACCACTGTGCAGATCCATGTTACAGCATGTCAGATGATATCTTATTGTTTCTTGTTGCATCATAATCTTTAGCTTCTTTGTCATGACTTTCTTTCTATGGGGGTATTTTTGAGAGCTTATAACTGATTATAAGCTGAAAATCTGCTTTTGAAAAGTAGGATGAAGTGTTTTGAATGAATAGCTTCCGTTTGAAATAATCACATAGAATCTATAATTTAAAAGTTGGAGAGAGTGGGTGCTTTTATTGATTATGCTTCTCTACCCTAATTATTAATACATATTCAATATCTTACCAAACACCCAACAACTACTTTTTAATTTTTTTTTACGAACTCCTTTATACGAACTCCTTTATCCATAAGGCTTGCTCAAGCATGGACAATGTTTTCTATATTTTGGATGAAAATCATATGGTCAAAACTCAAATGTTTGCATTTTATATTCCTCATATATGTAATTGTCTAGTTACTTTATATTTTTGATAATATGTTGTGTGGTGTCACACTAAAGATCATATTCTCAGTTTCTTCTAAAGTATAAATAGTAGCTCACAACTAAGATGGATTTGTAAAAACTATCAAAACAGTTGTAGTGTAATTTGATATTAGTATATGATATCTTGACTATAAAATTACATTGGTACACTCAATTGACTGCATTTATGGTTTCTTTGTTATAAATATTTTTCTTTGTAAGAAACCAAAAAATTATTAGTATATTGTAGTTTGAACATACACCGAGGGGACATTAAGTTGTCGTAGTAATAGATCACATTTTAAGCTAAGGTGGTGTTTGCGTACATATTTTAATAATAATAATTATTATTGTATATTAAACATATACCCACTTCGTCTATATAACCTATCACCTTTTCCTTATTTGTTAGTCCCACAATACGTTTCACCTTTCCAAAAATGGGCATAACTCAAACAAATAACTTCTCAATACTCTTTATTTTAAAAAAAATTCATCCCAATCTGACATACATGACATGCTTTACATTTTATTTATTACCCAAAAATACCAAAGTACCCTAAAAATGTTGCATTTTCTTATTCCAAGCCCCCCCCGAAAAAAAAGGTGAAAGTCTTCGAAGTGGAGGTAGTAGTATAATCATTGTTGTGTATAGATATTAATATAGGATTGTGTTACCTTTAGGCTTTATCCATGATGTATTTGGAACTCTTAAGTTTTCAGTATCAACATTTTAAGTCTTATGATCTGTGTTTTCCCCTTTATTTCTCCCTTATGCATGTAACATGCCAGCTTAACACTTATCTTGGCAGGAGCCTGGAAACTTTGTCATTACTTTTCCTCGATCGTATCATGGAGGCTTCAACCTCGGTAAGCAGCAACTGACTTTGCACTCTATTGTCGTTGGATCAAAGTCTTGCTTTACTTCTGTCTCTTTTCTTCACAGTGCAAAACCTTATTCTGTATCATCAATATTTAGAAATTCTGATTTATTTTTATAATGGTAGGCTTGAACTGCGCTGAGGCTGTAAACTTTGCACCTGCTGATTGGTTGCCTCATGGTGGATTTGGAGCTGAGCTTTACCGGCTTTACCGTAAAATACCTGTTTTATCCCATGAGGAACTCCTGTTGGTCGTGTCAAAGGTTCTGTGATTCGTTCTTGCTGTATATTATTATCTTTGGCTGTTATAGCCATATTTGGTTTTCTTAATGTGAATAGATGAATCTGTTGATGCTATGCATTATTTATTCAAGTGATGACTCACATGATTTTGATAATCTCTCTCTTTTGTTGCTGCTTGAGTTTAAATGTGATAATTGCCATCCTACCAAAAAACTGGACTGTGTTTATTGCATTGTATATTGGTCCAAATTCATGTTTTACCCTAGGTCATTTTACACCACTAGTTGGCATGATGATGATAGAGCGTCACCAGTTTCCATTTTATTGAGAATGTGCATCATCAATTCCTTACTAGATTAAATCGTCTATTGTTATTTGTTAAATACATTCTTTGCTCTATCATCAGTTCCTTACTAGATCGGAAAATATTACGGTGTTTGTTGAGATTTGGACTTCATTTATGCTCTAGATCTAGTCCTGTAATAGCTCATTCATCGAACTGCAGGGTTTGATGTTTGATTGATTTGCCTGTTTAGTTATTTCCGGCTCTTGTGGAAGCTATGATGTAACTATAAGCATAGTTGTTAAAGGCGAAAGGCGCAAAGGCCTTGTTGGAGCCTGAGGTGCAAGCGCGCCTGCGGTACAAACTATTCTAGACCCATATATACATTAATACATCCAACTTAACACATAATAATTCATAATGATAAATTAAAAACTCATACATAATGTCATAATGAACTTCACAATTCAAGTACTCAACACAAATAGACAGACTATCACAACAAGCAAATAAGTAGAATCCATCAAGTTTAAGAAAATATCAAATGTCAAAGACTCAATGAGCTAAAAATCATAATTATCATGGTTTGTGTTCTTCCAACTAATCTTCATTCTCCTCTTCACCATCAACTTTGCGGCAGAGGAGAAGCTGGGCTGGTGGTGGCTTCTCTCTAGAAACCCTAACTATTGGACTCCAAATATGAAATGAACTCCAAAACCCTAACTAATACGTAAAATAAAAATGTAATTTTTACTCTGAACTTGTATAAGCGTGTTTCCAAAATGACAACTTCAAGAAAAAGAATAAAAAATCCAATCATATGTGCATTTGTACGTCAGGTGTGCCTGAGGCGGGCCTTTCCAAAAAGGCGCAAAAGTCAAGGGTTTTTTGAACGTTGGCCAAAACCCCCAAAAACTTCAAAACCCAGGCGATTTGGCATGTGCCTCGCCTGAGGCGCACCTTTAATAACTATGACTATAAGGTTGTAGTGGGATAGTGTTATTCTAAGGAATTGGGATCTCAACTAGGCAAAAATATAATGTCCTAGAGAAGACAGATCAGTTGCCCTATGAGATATTGCAAACATGTGGGTAACCTGATGCATAGTTGTTAGAGGCGAGAAGCGCAATGACCACGAGGCACACGCCTCTTTTACACACTGCCCCCGCCCTAATATGATTCTACAACTTGTATACATAAATAACTACCTAACTGAATAAAGGTAAAAATCACATAACATCACATAATGATACATAATAATTCATAAATAGCATGATAACACATGGAACATCCATGCATATTTTACTTCAAAGTTAAAATCTTTTAATACAAAAAAATATTAAGTCAATCAAACCTAAGCTCATAAAAACAAAGTCCAACAACCCATATCTGATCCAATCTAATCTAATATAATGAAATCTAATCTTATCTTAATAACTAAATGAAACTAACTGAAATAATAAAATATGCGAATCCCAGAATTACTTCTTCCCCTTTATCACCCCCTTTTTAAACATCTGTCTTAAAACCCTGTTCCTAATTGGCTAATTCATAGTAGATACATAAATAAAGTCAATTTCCCCCAAAGAAGAGGCAAGACATGCTGTTTACTAATTGTAAGTGTGTAACAACTTAAAAAAAAAAAAAACTTGAAAAAGGGGATAATTGGGAAATGCGAAGGAGGTGCACCTCTTAAGGTGGAAAAAGGCGCAAGGTCTTGAGTTGTGGCGTAATGCGTACTAATGCTGTGTTAAAAATAATAGGACTATTTGTCTTTCAAAGAGCAATTTTGTGATGAACTTTTTTTTTGTTTAGGATACTTGAACTAATTTTGTCATGTATAACCATATTTTTGTATTTTGAATTGGGGCCAGGACTTATATAATTGGCTATTCTTATAACAATGATGTTTTTATTGTTGCATATCTACACAATTTTACCCATGTGCAAACATATAATAACACTTATTCTTATGTGCACAATCAGATGAGATTTTCTACTTACACATTTCCTCTTTTTTAATAGCCTACGTATATTTCTTGCTGTGCAGTCTGAATTGTATTGCATAGTAATCTAAATCCTCATTTGTAATAGCCTGCTTTTAGTGGGAATTTGTTCAATTTCTTATTTGGTGTGTATTCTTTGCAGGGTGAAATTGATGGAAGGGTATCTCCTTACTTGATAAAGGAGTTGCTTAGGGTGTACAACAGTGAAAAATCTTGGAGGGAGAGGCTCTGGAAAAATGGCATCATTAAATCTTCTCCTATGACACCTCGGTTGAGGCCTGATTATGTTGGTACAGAAGAGGTATGTATGACATTTAGTGGACCTTTTCCACAATTTGTTCACCAGAATTGTATTTTTGCTCGCTGTTGACATTTGTTGCTGATGTATTGAAGGACCCAATGTGCGTAATTTGCCAGCAACTTTTATATCTCTCTGCTGTATACTGCAACTGCAGACCATCCACATATGTTTGCCTTGAGGTAAGAAATAATTGCATATAGTCCTATATCTCAGTGAGATCTGCATAATTTCCTTAACTATTGTTTTGATCTCCATCTCTGTGATATATATATGATCTTCTGCTGCAAAAAAGAAAAAAAAAAGGGATACTATTTAAATTGAGTATAATCTATTTTGTTAACTATAACGTGATGTTTGTTTCCAATTTTGAATATCAAGTTTTGGTTGTCAAAATCCACACCTAGATTTTAAAAATCACCCCTATATACACTTACATAACCTATAATCTTCAACACACCCACCTTCCCTACATCCTCTCTCCTCAATTAATACTATTTCTCTTTTTATCTCGTCTCTCATCTCTTTTTGCTTACATAAGTTAATATATTTACTCATTGATTTGACATAAAGTTAAAACCTACCATATTGAAAACCCAAAAGAAACATATAGCACTATTTAATATACTTTCAACCCCCCACAAAAACCCAAAGCAAACATCAGGTAAATTATTCATGCAGAAAACTTCCTTTCCCCTGCATGGCATGGATGCAAGTATGTCTGAAATGTATCCTTGCATTGAATGTCCACTTATTTTTCTGCTGTGGGAATAGGATTGTGTTAGATGTTAGAGCAGAAGGGTTCATCCTGACTGACTTCTCCCTTCTGCAACTTTTACATTCTGCTTGTGTTAGATCGCTCTCCAAATTTATCTATCTCAAAAAACGAGCCTGCCTTGTACTTCAATCTCTTACATAATCGGACATAATTCCTACCTGGGATTTTTTTGGTGAAGGCTTGGTATGGTGCAATTTGATCCGTTCTTCTACAGTTTGTCTGAGCCATCATGCCTCTTCCAAGTCGAGATCCACGAAGAAGCCACAGTTTACAGACCTCTCTAGAATCCTTATTATCATTCCACTGTCGATGATGCAGAAGCAGTAGACTTTTTTCTGGATCTTGAAGGAGCTCTCTAAAAGCCGATATATATAGGATCTCTCATTGATATCCATGTTACATAATTAAATTACTAGATGGACTAGTGCTTCAAGAAAGGATTCTTTGATCTTGAACACTAGTCCATCTACTAAAACCAAACACCAGTTGCATCTGGCAAAATCAATCATGAATACTAGTCCTAGTCTCTCTCAATACTCTCTCTCTCCCTGTAGCATGAAATACTTCTCTATCATGATAAATGAGTGTATAATTGTATATATATATATATATATATATATATATATATATATATATATATATATATATATATATATATATGTATATATATATATATTTGGGCGCTTTCATGTTAGAGGGGAGGCTTTGAGATGGCTCGTGAGACGGTATACAAATTCATGAACCGACATAATTGATTAAATTGAATTAATTAAAATCTTAATTATACACGTTAGTTTTTATTGTTAATGAATAATCTATAAATTATAGGAGTAGTAATCCCATAAGAGAGAGAGAGCGAGGTAAAAAAGGGAGAAGTAGTTTGACTGATAGAGAATACTTTTATCTCTTTACTGTTCTGAGAAATAAAAAAGAGAATCCATCTCACAATCAAACACATGTTTGTTAAATCACTCCCATGAATTGAAGAAAAATGAAAGGTGAGATTTATCTCATAGGCAAACACACCCTAACTTACCTTTTAAGATTTCCTCTTAAAAAGTTTATTCAACTTTGAATGTTTTTGGATTTAATTTGCTATCAGAAGTTCAGAACATCTTAAAAGCTTATTTTCCTTGTTTTATGTTAGCAGTTGCATTTCAAATAAGGGTCTAATATCTTTTATACACAATGTCATGTGTGTTGCATTATTCCTTTATCCAATTTATTTCTAGTTGCCCCATATTTTGACTTTTGAAGAAATGAAAGGCTTCAATGGAAAAGTGTGCAACTGAACTTACTGTCCTCTGTTGCAGCACTGGGAACACCTTTGTGAATGCAAGCGAAACAAACTTCGTCTTTTATACCGTCATTCTCTGGCAGAATTGGCTGGTTTGCTGCATGAGGTTGACAAATATTCTTTGGTGGAAGCAACTGGTGATTCACAGAACAATACAACCCCAGAAACAGCAGTTACATTGATGAAAAAGGTTGGGCATGATTTTTCATTTGGATTAGACGGGAAATATTCCTTCTTTTCGCTGAGTTACTTGCTTTAAAAATTTAGGCTACTTACAATTTATATTTGGCCACCTTAAACCTCACGTGTACTTCAGCAATCAACATGATTGAATAAGCCAATTTGTGTTAACTTTTTGGATATTCGTGGTTATGGTTTGAATTTGTCAATTTTTTTTGACTTCTTGTCATGGGTAATTTTTTTTAAAGATAATTTGATGAATGTTTTCGACTTGGTATAAAGGTGTAATTTCAGTTGTTAATGTGATATGATTCTTATCCCTTGATTGGAAGAGCAAAGTACCTTATTTAAGTAATTGTGATGCTGAGAAGTGAGGGGTTCTTCTCTCCACTTAAAGGAGCATGAACCTTGCAAGTAAAATTATATGCAGTTGCTTGTCAGCAATTTCTTTTGAATCACCATCACAATGCCTCATATATTTTCGATATAAACTCATAGGGTATGTTCTCTTTGGGATTATTATGGATGGTGGAAATCGGATTTTGAAATCTAAGGATGTGAAATCCGGATGGGAATAGTATAATCTGTGTTTGTTTTGGGATTATGAATAAGGTGGGATGAAGCTTTATGTCAAATCAATGTGTCAGAGTTGTTGATTTTGTATAATTATCATATTTTTGGTTATTAAAGTGGGGAGAGAAAATAGTGTATGTATATTTTAAGTAGGTTGAGTGTGGTAGGTTAATGTATGAAGTAGTATAGCTTTACAGGTATTTTCAGTATTGGATTTTGAAGTCCCAAAATGAATATGACGAGAGATGTTCTGTTCCTCATCCAGACATTTCCGTCCCAAAGTGGACATAGCCATATGGTTTAACCACTAAAGTGGTCAATGAAATTGTTGTAAGCTTTTCTTTGAGAAAACATGAATTCATAGGATGTGAAGTCATAATCATGCATTGATTTCGGTTTCTATTTATTATTATTATTATTATTATTATTATTATTATTGTTATTTTTTTTGTGGTCCGTTGCTTCAACCAGTAATTCTTGTTTATATTATATCACAACTGTATATGTTACTGAACAAAACCTTATAAATGTGACACTATTATGTTGTCCTAACTTTCTCAAAAAATGTTTAGGTTAGGAGTGGTCATGTCACACATTTACAACTTGCTGAGGATTGGATTGTGAGGTCATGTAAGATTCTTGAGCAACCCTATTCTCGGCATGCTTATGTCAGTGCAATAGAAGAAGCGGAGCAGTTTCTTTGGGCTGGTCCTGAGATGGATCTTGTAAGTGTTCGTATATTTTAATTTAACAGATTGCATCCAGATTTCTTATTCAATTGAAGCTTCTTCCAATCATGTATTCTCAGGTGCGAGAAATACTAAATAACTTGATTAAAGCACAAAGTTGGGCAAATTCTGTGAGAGATTGTCTTTCTAAGTTGAAATCATGGTCCCGTAATCGAGGTGATACAGATAGAGTGCAGATGACTCATATCATTGAGTTGCTGAACTTATGCACTCTGCCTTGCAAAGAACTGAGCTACTACTATCAGTTAAAGGTTGGAAAGGTTTTAGTAATTTGAATATTTTTCCTTGTCTAGGTTTTGGGCGCTTGTGCTGAACCTTTTATGTTGATTTCTCTGTAGGAATACGAAGAAAAGGCTTGTAAGCTTACTTAGGAAATTAAATCTGCTCTGACATTGTGCTCTGAATTTTCTGTAAGAAACTCCTTTTTTTTTCTTTTTTTTTTCTTGTGATAGGTTTCAGTTATAGCATGGTTGTCACACTTATTCTTGGGCATCTTCCATTTATCACATTTCAGTCATTTGCTATGTCCTCCGCACTATATTCTGAGAATTGGGCTTGCAATTTTTGACCATATTTGTTCTTCATCAACTGTGAGTGTATCAGGTGGCTGATTTGGAGAACTTATATGCGAAGGCTGCTGGCTCACCAATCTACATAATGGAATGTGAGCAATTGAAGCACAAGCTCTCCTCGGTGAAGGTAGAATACTTATTTTGATATATTTCGACTTCTTCAACAAAGCTTCATACTTGCAAATTGCAGTGATAGAACATTCTGTATAAGTATTGAATGTTTATTTATAGATATTAGGAAATTTCCTGACATTAAAGAGACTTGCAAGGTTTTTAGTTGATTGAAGATTAAACTTGAAAAGTACCAAAAGGCACTATTTGTGTATATTTGGTTCATGAGTAACCTCCCCTTTACCGAGATGGCATTGAATCTTCTGTATATTTGTGTATCAAGAACAGAGACTTCTGATTATTTGTGTATTTATTGCATTATAATTTATGGCTTTTGCTTCTCATGCATTTGTGTTAGGTTTGGGTGGAAAATGTGAGATATTGCATCTCCCAGAAAGCCCCTTGCACAGTTGACATTGATATGGTCTACAAGTTGGAGTTGGAGGTCTATTAAGATGCTTTCTCTTGCTACATTTACTACACTCGTATAATGTCTTTTCTGGTATTAATGTTTTTTTTTTTAATATCCAGATGCTTGAGCTGCAACATCAGCTTCCTGAAGTAGATCTGCTGACTAATCTGATAAGGCAGGTCAAATCTTGTCAGTCTCGGTGCAATGAGATTTTGAAAGATCCGATTTCTTTAAAGGTTTGCTAGGAGATACTTGTGTAACATCATGGGAATTGATGTAGAACTTTCACTAAAAACAACTATCTTCTCTTGGGCAGGAATTGAAACTTTTTCTTAGTGAATGGGAGGATCTTACTGTTAATATTCCAGAGCTAGAAATTCTGAGGAAATACTATAGTGATACCATATCATGGATATCCCGTGTTCATCTTGTTCTTGAACCTATTCATGAGCAGGAGGATCAAGAGAAAGTTGTTGATGAATTAACCTGCATCCAAAAGGAAGGGTTGTTACTTCAAATTAAAGGTACAGAGATTAGTGAAAGATGAATTCTGGGTTCTAGTTTACAGATTACTGCGTCTTCTGTATCCTCTGGTGTGATATATTTTTCCTTTTTTCTTTTAACGTAGTTGATGAGCTGCCTCGTATTGAACATGAGCTTAACAAGGCAAGGTGCCGTGTTAAAGCATTTAAGGTAATTGATGAATGTCACAATTTCAAACATCTTTCGCTGTCTTGCTCTGTAATTTTTTGAGTTTTCAGTGATTTTTTTTTTTTGGGCATCTTGAATACGTGGAGGCAGATGTGGTGTTCATTTTTAGTCACATATCCGATTGCCAATTCTATCGATTAGCACAATGTAGGTGCAAGGCACATGATGCTCCAATTGTATTGCCGGATAAAAGCACAACATTTTACTGAGGCACGTGTGTCTGGTCGCCTTTTTCCGAGCCCTGCCCTGCCCTGTGCCTTGTCTGCCTTAGTGAAGCTGGTGGCTTGGGTTCTCTATATTAAATTTTGGGCATGGGTTATAATGATTTACGTTATGACCTGTTATTCACAAATAGAATTGGGCAACTTAAATACTTGATGTAAATGACAAAAGGGTACTTGACTGATTTATTTAGATTCATAATGCTTATAAATGAGGGAGTTCAGTCTTTAGCGTAGAAGCACGAAGAATGAGTGACTTGTGCCATTTACAGCTGAATCTGGAAGGAAAAAAGGGCAAGAAGTTCATGGTGGCTTTGTTATACTTTTGCTTTTAGTTGCTTTTTTCTAATTAAGTTTGTCATGTCTGGTTTGAGCTTGATTTGGGTTTTGAATGGTACCTACAAAACTGTGAATAGTAAAAGGTGATTTGCGTTGGGAACTATGTTTGGTTTCTAAAGTTGTAGCAGGGAAATTTTTTGAATAGTAGATGATAAATTATTGTATAAAGTAGCGTGATATTGATTGGATGATTGTAAAGTATGAGAAAAATATGAAAAGTATGAAAGAGGAAAAATATGAGATTGTGAATTGTTTAAAATATAGCTGAAATAGGTGGGTATAGTAGTTGATTATAGTGTGTGTATTTTTTGGATTAGAAAACTGGCTTTCAAAACCGGTAAAAAGAAACAGATTTTGGACTTGCGCATGCGGTTTTTTCTTTCTTTCCCTTAGGTTCAAGGAGCCTCTTGCGTGTTGCTGCGCCATTTTGCCTTCAACTACTATGACAATTAGTTAGTAACATGATTATCTTAATTCCATTTCTCTTCAGCTTTCTTTGGACCTAGGTTTGAAGACATGGTTGCTACTGTATTAGTCTGTTGCATAGCATGGATATATTGTACATCTAAAATTATTATCACCTATGATACAGGTCCTTCGCTGTCAAATGTCCTTGGACTTCGTCCAGCAACTAATTTCTGAGGCAACCACGTATGCTTCTCTTTGTTTCTATTCATACCAGAAGTTTGGCTTTGCTTTACTTTAATCATCTTTAGATTGCATATAATAATATTGAAGATTGAACTGCATATACATGTCAGACTGCAGATTGAGAATGAAAAGCTGTTTGTGGATATCTCCCAGAGACAAGCAGCTGCCGTGTGCTGGGAAGAAAAAGCGAGATATGTTCTTGCTACTAGGGCACCCATTTCAGATTTTGATGATATTATGAGGTTATACTCTAAAGTGGTTTTCCACACTCCTAATTTTTTGTTGAAATAACTGGCTATTAATGTTTTTATATTACAATATCTTCAGGGAGTCTGAGGACATTTGTGTTGTTCCACCTTCTCTTCTTGATGCCAAACTAGCAGTGTCAACAGCGAAGGAATGGTTAGTGAAGGCCCAACCATATCTATCTCAGGATTCATCCATCTTGCAGACCTCAGAATCTTATTCCCCAGTTGATGTTTTGAAGGTTAATTCTTTTCTATGTCATATTAAGTCATCAATTATTAAGTTCTATTGACAGATTGTTTGATGGAAAATCTGTAATCATGTAGGGGTTAGTGTTGGAATCTGAGGACCTGAAGGTATATCTCGAAGAATGTGCAATGCTAAAAAACATCTTGAAGAAGAGTGTTGAGTGGGAACAAGATGCCAGCAATTTACTACAAAACATAGAAATTTTTTTGAATATTGACATTATTGGTGAAGGGGTTACCAGCTGTCTTCTACCCAGACTTGAAGATCAAGTTATCTCTATCGAGACTTCCATGCAAGCTGGTGTTGCCCTTGGCCCTCAGTTTAACACGATTTGGAGACTGCAAGATGCTTGTTCAATTCTCAAGTGGTGCATTAAGGCTGTCTCTTTCTCGTTAAATGTTCCTACTTCCAAGGTAATCCTTCCTCATTTAATCAGTTGACCTAATTTAGGACAACACATTGGTGTTTTTCTCTCTTCTTTTTTGTTAGCTTTTTGTACCAGCTTCACACACGATGTGCTTTAAATGTCTTTTTACTCTCCTAGTTATTGATTTTATTTAGCAGTTTATGTAATATTAAGACTTTTTGTCTCTACTGTCCATTAATATATTAATAATAGCAGTGAGATGCTCATTTAGGACCCAGTGATTATCTTGTTCTCTTGTTATCATTGGCTTAAAAGAGAGTATTTATTCTTTTTTCCCTTCTTTTCTGGTTTTCTTTTATGTTTACCTTTATATTCATAAGGACAAATCATTATACCTGCGTTAGAAGGATATGCAAATTCCTTCAAGCTATTGTGCTCATTTTTATTTTTTATACTAGGTCATAATCTTAATTTATACTACTAACAAGTGTCTTTTACTTGTGAATTACGATGATGATTCTATTTCTGTTTAAACTTTAAACAATCACATACATTGACTGAATTTGCTCAAATAAGATTTTTTTTTTTCTTTTCTTTCATGAGTTATACTGCCTTTCTATCAGCATGATAAAGGTTGAAGGTAGATTTACATTGAAATTCTCTCTGATGCTTGTGACTATTGTTTTCTCTACCAGTTGAATCTTGAAATACCTGTATGAGCAGTCCAATTTGTTAGTTTTATCAAAACTTTCTGCATTAGATGTCTTGTTAATTTGAATCCAACTAAAATGGAAATATTGATCTTATAACTGAGAGCATTGTATTCGTCTTGTCCTTTGATGGGATTTTTCCAACTCACAATTTAGAAATTAAAATTTCGTCGTATCTTTGCAAGTATTAGTTACATGCCTTTTTAGTCTTTTATGATTTAATCATCATCTAATGCTCTATTTTTCTTTTATAGGAAGTTGAGATGACACTGGATGCCGCTGCTAGTGTCCCAAGAACATATAAATCATGTGCTCTGCCGAAATCATTGATTAATGTCTTACAATGGCTTAAGAAGTCCCTTGAAATTCTCGAACCTAATAATCATCTTGAATTTGATGTCAGCTGTGTTGAGGAGCAACTTGACCTATCCAAGGTGTGTCTAATTATTCATGTATTTTTCATTTATGGATGTCAGGAAAAACAATATTTGCACGTTCTCTTGTTTCACCTCTATGGATTTTTCTGTGTTTTGTATGTAATATATTCGTTCACATATTTGATTGCAGAAAATTTGCATCTCATTCCCTTTTATTATTGGAGCTCTTCAAGATGCAGCTCAGAATCATAAGTAAGTCGTGTACTATTTCCAAGATGCCTAATATAACTGTGCACCCAAAGTAAAAGTAATTGCAGTGACTCTTCCTATTGTAAAGAATCTAGTTAGTTCCTGATATATGCAGACAAAAAATAGAAATTATAAAATTTTGTCAGCTTTGAGATATTCCATGTAGAATATTCTCTGTGCTTTCATTATCTAATATATCATGTGTCTGATTACAATATGATCTCCACGTTATTTGCGGTTTTGGAAGTCTTTCTCCTAAAGGTGGCCTTATATTGTAAATTTCTTTGTGCTGTTGCTTTACGCCTTGGGCCCTTGATCCTATGAGCTATGGTTCTTGATTATAAAATAGTGTCAAGTCTACCAGTTACGGAGGGAACATGCTTATATTTATGTGGTCTTCATTTCTTAGTTTAATCTACTTGAAGTGCATGTTCTGTAGTAATAGTTTCAATGTTTTTACAGTATGTGGTTGGAGCAAATTCATCTTTTTTTTGCACTCAGCCTTGAAGATCGCACATGGGATTTTTTCCTGCAGCTCAAAGTAAGATGATCAAAGTTCTATTTTGTTCTTCCATATTTGAAGACTAATTTACTTAGGACATGAAGGTTGCCTTATGGCCATCTGATGTTACTCAAGTCAGTTTCTGAAAACTAGCCTTGTTGATTGTGTACCTCATCTTAAACTGCTTTTATTCAACACAAGCTCCTTGCTTGGAGCTTTCTCTTGAAGGGCTTCTTTGTGTTGTACCTAGGGGTGACAATTTTAGATATGATGCGATAGCAAGACACGTAAACAACACGAACACTGCGGGTTATGTTTAGGCTTATCGTGTTCGTTTCTTTATCGTTGCGACACGATAAGAACACGAAAATTTTCATGTTGTGTCGTATTTGTGTAACAATTTAATAATAAGAATCAGCACGATTTGACATGTTATCGTGTTACATGATACACTACGTGAAACCGTAGGTATACCTTTAGAATAGTGACCTATACTTGGTGGTTATGGTTCATGAAAATATACTGAATTCTGATTTGTGAATAGCTAATTTAATTATTGTTAATCAATAATATCCTCAAGCTGGAAATTTTTACGAAAAAAGGTCATAGGTGAGCATTCATATATGGAAAAGTTGTTTTGGTAAATCTGGGCTTTACAAAATAATCGGTCAAAACATCTACAGGATTCAGCTGCGCACCTGCAAATTGGATTGCAATTGGACTCCCTAGAGAAATGTTCGCTAGTCTCTGGTAGCCTTGGCCATGTGTGCCATCTGACTCTATGTTCTCTAAGCATGCATCTGAAGTTTTACTGTCATGACTTAGATGCTGATACAGAAAATACACAATTTTAAAAGAAAGTTGATATAAATAGCTTGGCGTGTTTGATTCAGAAAGTACACAATTTTATGAGAGAGTTAATATATATAGCTTGGCTGCTGGGTTGTCCTTTGTTTCTTTACTTCTATAGTTGATTGTTAGGGTTTGATTGATTATTCTTCACAGTTGGTTTATCATTTTAAGTGTACTGCGCTAAACTCTGGACTGTTGAATTTTATTTTATTTTTCTTTTTAAAGAATTAAAATCCCAATGATAAATGCATGAAAGTGGAAGAATCTTAATTTAACTGGTGTAATGTGCAAATAAATTTTTTATACATTACTAGAACTAGTCATTTTATATCTAACTATTTGGATATGCCAGTGCATCTCCCTGCTAATAATAGACTTTGTGGGATTATTTTTTTATTAAATGAAAGAAGTAGAATTGTGAGTTCTATTCTCTTAAACAAAGAGAATTTTATGTCTATTTTTTGAATCTCTAGTCGGTCTCTTTTATTATCTAATTCAATTTAGATGGCATTTCTTGTTGATATTTGGTGCTTGGAGGGTAAAATTTGTTGTGTTTTATGTGAGCTAGGAATCTGTTGATATGGTGCCTACGTTTTGATAAAAGTTACCTTCCTGCCATATGATGGTGGTATGATTTTTACTGGGTATGTAAAATTTTGATTATAATAAATGCCCCCGAATGGATAATTATTTCTTGTCAAAAACTTATGTGGAACCATTGTACTTTTCCTTGATCAAGTATCACTTTTTATTAAAAATGCTATCAAATTTTATCCATCTCATGATAACTATTCCATGAGACGGCTTCACCCAAAACTTGCTGTTATTTCTTCATAAAAATATCAAGACCCTGAGTAGTGAACTTGTCACAGATAAGAGCTTCTATTGTTATCATTGAGTTGAAAGTCCTATGTGTAAATTGGGCTTCAATCCCTTACCACTATGGGTATTAATAATGACTAATCATGGAAATGGACAATTGTCAAAATAAGTTAATTATTTATCATCCTTTTACCTCTCTTCCTTTCATTCTCTCTCGGTCTTGGAACTACGGATAATGGGTGTCTTTTTTAGGGTCATCATTATTTTCCTCCATAACCCAATGACTTGGGGTTCTAGATTCTTCTAGTGAAACCAAAATTTCCTTTCTTCTTACGCATTTTGTAGAAGTCCCATTATTTATTACTATTATTGTTATTATTTTGTTGACTATTTGGTTGAATTGGATATTTTACATACAGGAGAGTGGCAGTATAAAGGCATTCAAATGTGGGGAACTAGAGAAGGTTCTGCTTGAATTTGAAAAGGTTGTAAAGTGGAAACAGTGTTGTGTGGACATAGTTGGGGCTCCACCTGGAGTAGAAGATCCACTTCTTAGTTCTCTCACTGAGGTACCCAGATTTATAATGTTATTTGTCCACTGAGTTGGCATGTGGTTGCTTATTCTTGTTCTATAAGCACAAGGAATCTGCTTACTTTTTGCAGTTAAAAAGCACTGTTGAAAGCTCTTATCAAGTGTACAGTAATGCTAATAATCGACAATCAAGAAATTTATGCTTATACTGCTCCACTGATGTTGAGGATCAGGACTTTTCGACTTGTTCTATCTGCAAGGACAGGTAGGTTTTCCTGGTCCATCACTGTTGGGATTGCTATGCTAAACCATGAAAATGGACACGTGACATTTTAGCAGTTAGCCCTTGAAAATGGACACGTGACATTTTAGCAGTTAGCCCTTGACAGTTCTCCTTCAAATTTAAGCAAAATTGGCTGATTCTAAATTATTTTGTGTTCATTACCGAAGAAATTGCCACCTTATTTACAGGCTTACAGCTTTATATGTTGCTAGCAGTTTAATGACTGACTAATTTTTTTTTTTTCGCAGTTTTCACTTGCGTTGCATGAAATTGTTGTTGGGAGATGCAGCTCTGTTTGTTTGCACATACTGCAACTTCATAAACAGTTCCAGACTTCCTTGTACTGGATATGGTTCTCTGGTTTGTGCTCAAGTAACCTTCTACTTCTCTCTTGAGTTATTTGTGGAAAAATCTCTGACCGCATTTCTCCACATGTAGAGAACTGGGAGTAAGCCTATTGCATTGAAGGAGCTTATTGTTCTACTCTCTGATGCCAACGAACTTTGTCTATGGTTCGAATTTCCATCCTGCTTTGTTCAGTTATTATTTGATTTTTGATCTTGATGAGTTTTTTGTTGGCATATTTTTGCACAATTCTTCCAGCTCTGGGTTACATTTACAGACATATTTTGTTGGGCATTAGATAGTTTCTAATGTGCCCTTTGACTTTATTCAAGGGCTTTCACTTCTATATCAACTGCAGGCAATTGCAAGATGGATATATATATATATATATATATATTACTATAAAAGATGCAAGCAGATTAGTGATTACTGTTAAGAAGCCTTCCTTGAAGGCTAATTTTCTTTAATTGTTATATTACCGAAATATAGTTTAACAATTGGTTATATTACAATTTCAAATTCCTTTTGCCATTGGAATGATGAAGTATCTATCATGTGGAGGCCTATCTTTTCTAATATTCTTGGGATTTTTTGGTTGATTTACGAATAATAGCTGGTGAGGTGGGCTAGCTATATATTAGAATCCAAATCATTATTTCAATGTAAGGAGCCTTCACCTTTATAATATTTGGCTTGGCCAGCTCAATCTTTCATTTAGTGCATTATTATAAGATGGCTTCTGAATGAAGTTACCTGTGTAGTGGTTAACTCGTTTGTACATTAAGTTATAACAATTGCAGGTGATTTATCTCTATTAGATGTGATGCTTGCGTAGATGTCATGCTTGCGTAGGATAACAGTAAAAACAAGAAATGTATTTAGAGCTTAACCAGCACAACTGATACCTGTGACCTTTGGAACTTAGTTATGTATTGTAAATAACCCCTTGACCTTTGTATTTTTCTCATGCATAGTTGAAAAGCTGCAGGTTGTAGAGAACAGACTTTGTTGATTTTTTGGGTAATTAGGCTAATGCTCAACGTTAGGTTTCGTAATTATCTGATTATTTTAATTGTTAAAGACTTATCATTACCAGTTCACAAATAGCAAGGGTTACTGCAATGAACTAGAGTCTTCGCTGTTACACTCGGATTATGCAACAACTGCTCATTTCTTATTCCATCCTGTTACTAAATTCCCACCTAGGAATGTTCCCTATAACTTATGTAGCTTGCTCAAACAATGAGGCTTCATTATCCAGACTTTTATCCTGAAGAAGTCTTCTTAATGACCTTATCCTAGCATACATCAACTCATAAACTGCACGTGACATCAATGTCACGTTATATCAGATTCATGCCGAAAGACATATGTTTGATGCCTTGTCTGTCTACCTCTTGTTATTATTATTATTATTATAATTATTGTTTTTAAAATTTTCTGTCATCCTACTAGGCACACCTCTTGATATTTTTCATGTCTTTGTGAGGAGTCCCAACTTTTCTGCTCCTACCTCAATTCCTATTTCTTAGAAAGTACCAAATTTCTCCTAGATCACTTCATTTTTAATGCCTGCTGCAGAGCTTTCATTGGACTATTTGTAGAATTTTAGTGATGTTTTATCTCATCCTTCTCACTTAGTCAATGAGTTTTTCAAACCAAACCATTAGATATTGTTCAAGTTCTCTTTCCTATTTATCAACCATTAATGCTCTTTAAGATAAGATGTACACAGAGGTCTGTATTGCGTTTCAGAAATTTAAAGTAGGTCCAATAGACAGTAGAACACTAATTTTCTTAGTGTAAATATTTGGATAATCAATGTCATGAGTTTGATGTGTCCTTTTGCCACTTATCCTGCTTTGTATCTTACTGTTCTCCATTATGCTTTCAATTTGATGTAATTCTTTCCATGAATGTGTTTTCAATGAAATTGATCATCTAAAAGGACAGGGAAATTACTGCCATTTGGTAATGAACTAGAAATGTGTTGTTTTGGACAGGACTGAGGAGAGGAGGATATTAAACCAAATTGTTGAGAAAGCGCTTGAATGCAATACTTCTTTAATGGAACTCGTGAATTTTATGTTAGCTTATGTAAACAAAGATCTTGATGTGATCTCACAAAAAATATGTATTGCTTTGAAGGTAAAAGTTAAAGACTCTTCCTTTCTATCATTTATGTTTTTAAATGTAAATTTCGTTGCATATTTTCCTATTTATATCATTTACATATCTCAGAGGAATTTACACTTGACATTAAATTTGCTGTTAATCATGCTGTGTATTCTCTCTTAGACGTTTGTAGTGTTTAATGTTCATAGAAAATAATAGCAATGCAGATGCAACAAAACTGCCATCAAGTTTCATTTTACTTGCGATAGTTTTTTGTGTCTTGATTTAAGTGGAGACAAGTGAGGAAATATTGATTGAATGCAGTTCCTAGTCTCTGCAGGCAATAGATATTTCAGGTGTTTGGGATGAAGAGGTAAATCACAAATTTGAGCTGGCATTGGCGAGAAATTCATGGAAAATAAGAGCTGATAAATTGTTGCAAACTGCAGAGAAGCCCACGCTTCAACAGATTCAGAGCCTTCTGAAAGAAGTATAACCACACTGTTTGCTATATTTTCATTGATCATCTTTTTCTTTTATCTTAGGGTTTATTTATGTTAATAATATGTGCGACCGAACTTAAAAAACATTTCTTTGAAATTCGAAGTGCAAACTTGTATCGAGCTTTTCAATAGAATTAATTCTCTGAAATAAATAATAAGTGGTATAGTATTTGAGCTGTTGGAATTAGATGGCAATATATAGCTTGATGGAGAATCTTTCACAATTTGATTATATAACGTAATACTGGAATAGGGTTGCAATTCAAGGTTTTTTTTAATGTTATTTATTTCTTACATTATTATTCTTTTCATTGATTGTGGATTCCCACAAGTGCACGATTGAAGGGCAATATATATTGCACAGACAGCAATGATGTTTAGGACATAAATGAACCACATGCTATAATATTTTATGATCTATGATGTAATATTTTCATTAATTTCTTGAAAAGGGCAAGAGTGAATCTTTAATGGAGTATCTGTTTATGACCACTAACATGATTATATTACTCTGTATCATGCTTCAGGGACTGGAAATGAGTATTCCTTCAGAAGATTATTTCAATCAAAAATTGACTTATCTCTGGAAGATGGGGTTGCAATGGGCTGAAACAGCCAATAAGGTCACACAGTCTCTTTAACTTTCATTTATATAATAGGTGCATCTCTGCCACAACCAAACCAATCAATATCTCCCTCCCTCTCATCTGAATGTACAAACAGGTCTCGATGGATGGTGGAGTGCTTGAACTGCATAGAGTTTTTGAACTTATTTCAGAAGGAGAACACTTGCCTGTATCCTGCTCTGAGGAGCTAAAGGTAAGTACTGTAATAGTGTTGTGTCTTAGTGCTCTTTATTTGTTGTTGAACTTATGCTTGTGCAGTTACTGAGGGATCGAAGCATGCTTTACTGCATTTGTCGAAGACCATATGACCAGAGAGCTATGATTGCTTGTGATAAATGCGATGAATGGTATCATTTTGATTGCGTAGAAATCTCTTCAGCTCCAAAGTTTTATAAATGTCCAGCCTGTGATCCTCATCCGAAGGGAGATACTGTTGCATCAGCGCGAAATGTTCTGGATAGGTAAGTCCATTGATGTTAACGTGTCTTCAGTGATAGGTATGATTTTCTATGACATGATCCTATGTATCATGCACATTTTGTTCTTGCACTTTCCCGAGAGATTATATTAAACCCCAGCTCCATCACTAATTGAAATATGATTCTGTAGGAATTATACAAGTTATTTAAAAAAACACTACTAACAAAAACCTTTATCCCCCTAACCATTATATGACTATCTTGCCATCTATTTATAATCAATACCAATGCTTCAGTTAATTTCTAAAAATGATTGATTCTTTTGCAGTTGTTTCTTAATCATTCATTTAAAAATTTACAAAGGAAAACATCATCAATTATGAAGAGATACTAAAAATTATTCCAAGTAGTTAAAATTGCCCTATTTCCAACTTAAGTAGTAAGATAACTAGATTAAAGCATGAGGCTGCAATTTCTGTTTTGCTTACGCTGCATAGAGACATCGAAAATCTTAATTCTTTGTTTTACAACTTGATACGTGAAATTATGTACGGCGCTACTACCTGCTTCCGTTGAATGATTTGTTAAATATTTTTCTCCGCAATATTATTAATCGAAATGTCATCATCGCTTGATATTATAAAATATGGTTGATTTAATTTTCGCCACATTTTTCACATTAGTGCCTAAACCTCCTTTTTTCTTAATCGTAGTGAATTTTTCATTTTGTAACTTCAGTTTTTTTCCGAGCACTTTTTGCTATGAACTAATTTTGATGCTATTTTGATCTTTTTGCATGAATCAAGGGAAAAATCTTTATTGAATTAGGGCATGACAAAGTGTATGAAATGGGGTTTCAAACGATTCAAGTAGATTTCATCACTCTCATCCATTAATTTTGAAATGCAAAAATAAGTCATAAATTCTTGATACCCATGTATTGGCTCTAATACCTATTAATTACAGAAGCATCTTTCATTTTATCTCCAAAATCCATTATAATTGGAAACTTAAAACTTAATATGTGCCAACATAACCACCAAATTGATGGAGTATTAGTTTTACATAAAATATTATCAACATTTGTTATTAGTTATACAAGTTTGAAATTTCTTTCTTATTGTCTTTACCACCAAATGAATAGTAAAAGCCTCTATTTGTCTCATCCTAACTCTAATCCCAAGTTATACATGAATTTACTTCCAATCACTACAAATCTTCATCAAATTTTTACTTTATTAATGTCCCATTATATTGGTGGTTTGAATTTGAAAACTAATCTATGTTGTGCCATATTTTTTTAAAATCACTGATATCAAAATCTCATGAGAAAATGACCCTAAAATAGTTTGAGGTTGCTAAAGTGAGAAAGATCCAAGTACAAGATAATAAAATCTATCCGACGCTTTCAGGTATTGAGGTGAGCTAATAATACGGTGTAAGCTCCAAAAGTATGAATATTTGGCAGCTGTTTGTTAAATTTTGAGAAGCAATAGCATTTTGAACAATATATATCCAAGTGGAGAATGGAGATAATTAATGCACTAGCGAGCATGCCGAATATATATATATATATATATATATATATATATATATATATATATATATATATATATATTATTTGAGTCTAAAAGGAGCAAATTATTAATTTCTCTTTACTAGCGCTCTTGCGAATAATTCTCTTCATTAGCATGTGAGCTTATAATTTTCCCCTTCACTAGCATGAGTGCTAAAATTGTTAATAAGGTATTTAATCCTTGACTCCATCCCACAAAGTAGACTGTTTGTGTCCATCAGATAGAGAAACTTGTTTAATTTATCTGGAATTCGTACTATATGCTTATTTAATGTTGTTAATTAGAATTATATGCTTATTTAATATTAATTGAAAGATCGTAACTATATGGTTAATTTTGTTGGAGAAAAAAAAGAATTTACTGCACCTTTAACACGGAAAGTTGAGTACTGTATTGTATTTTGGATGGACAAATAAGGGAAGGGAAAATCTCTTTGGCGAAAGGAGTATTTTTGAACATGAGTAAGAAACATCAATAAGTTAATTGATAAACACGTGTTAAAAGCTTGAATGGATTTCTTCTATAAAGGATTCCAAAGGAACTAAGAATTAGCTGATATGCCGTGCGTAATTTTTAGCTTTGATGTGTTGATTTGCTATTATGTTTATGTAATTGCTCAGATTGCATTAGTACTATTTATATGTATTTTTATTTGCTCAACGTTAAAAAAAAAAAAAAAAAGAAAGAGAACAAAACAAAACAATTCCATTCAACCAACCAATGTCCTGCAATAATTATTTTCTGGCGTTTCGCTATTCTCTTGTATTTAGTAATCTTTGCTTCCTCACATCTGTTTGTGAATCTAGATGACTACAGGTATGTGCATTTAAACCATAAGTACTTCTAGGGAAAGCATCTGCTTAAACCTAATAACCAACCCACTCATTTCCTCTCTTTTGAAGCAACGATCTACATTCAGGTTTATGCTCTAATTAAATATAATTACCGTGAACAGGAACAGATGCAAAATACATAAAAAACTTTACACTAAGCTTGAATTTTATGTTTGCAGCCAGAAAAAGCTATCTAACCTAAACCAGTAATGAAACATATGTGTTACCATTTTTTATATCTGTTTATGGGGCCCCCCCCCCCCCCCCCCTCTCTCGGAGTCTAAATATTCTTTCTACAGATGTGCTGCAGGTAAATTTGATGAGCCTCAAACACCTTTAAGGCGCTCTGAACTAAGGAGGAATTCGCCAAAAGAAAAGCCCATATCAAAGAAGATATTAAAGGAGATGGATATGAATAATAATAACATGAGGAGTTTTACCAGCGGTGAGAGATTGTTGTGGAGACAAAGAAAACCTTTTAGCAGAGCAGCGCGTAAACGCTCAGAACTTCAGAGTCTATCTCCATTCTTTCATGTACAAAATAAATAATAGATGTAGACAGATATAATTGATCAATTTATTCAATTGATTATTTTTTCCCATCAGCTTAGTTGACCGAAATAATATCTCAATCCCCTTCCCTTTTCTTGCGCTTGGCAATTGGTTTCATTCTGGCATTGGTTTCGTCTATCCATACATAGTAGTCATTACCTGGCCTTCTGTTCAATGACAAGGTTTTAGTTTTACTTCTTACTGAGCCACTATGTTCTGTTCTTTATTTAGATCAGGTTTTTAGTGGGCAACTTTAAATTGAGTGTTAGATATGTTATAATGTTACACTTTTTGCAGAATAATTATTCCTTTTGGTAATGTAATATGATGAACCATTTATGAATTGCATACTTGTTGCTGCAAAAGACACCAAAGAGAGTGAATGTATTATAGCTTAATGCCATGTTCAGTTGATGTCTTTATAGTATACCTGAAATGCAGTTGATATAATGTATTTTTAAGTCCTGTGTCACCATAAATATTATTTGCAGGAAAGTAATTGCTAATTCACCATGGAGCTAAACAATGTGCATCTTACTTGAATCCATTTGTTTACTGAACATTTGTTTCGTTAATGAGAAAGGTATGCGACATGGAGTGCAAGTAACAATTTTTCCCTGCCTCAATCATGTTTGTTGTCACGAAGAACATGGTTGAGGATGTCCTGCAGGTATGTTATATTGACTTGATCAGTTTTGTTTTAGCTGTTGTTGATAAGCCATATTAACAGGTGGAAGAATTAAACAAGGTTGTGGCTACGCCTACACTACTCTTTGGTTAGGTCTTCCTATGCTTAAACGAGCAGGTAGTTGTCTTATACACTTTGTCCCCCCCACCCCTCAAATGACAAATTTCATGCTTATTAAAGATGTGAAGTTTAGTATTTCTGGTGCTCAATTCTTGTACTTTGAAGAGGAAACATTTTGAATTGACTGTATTAGATTGAGGGGAAGTATTGTCGTATATTTAATATGGTGGTTTCAGTTCATATATTGTTTGGGCATCTTGTATTTTTTCTGTCCATTGGGGGTAGTTTGGGTGTATTTCACTGCATTGCTTGGTGATATAAATCTTACTCTTATTTGGTTTTATGTATGCTTTGTATAATTTCATGCTAGATGCCTATTTAGTTCTTGAGGGTTTATTTGGCGTTAAATCTTGAGGTGTCTGTCAAGTTCTTTTTGCCCGAATGCGAAATTTGGAACTGTTATGGATTTTGCTTGTCGTCTTCATCCCTCTGTGTGTAGGTTGTGGATGTATGATTTATTGAGGTGTCTGTCAAGTTCTTTTTGCCTGAATGTGAAATTTGGAACTGTTATGGATTTTGCTTGTCGTCTTCATCCCTCTGCTTGTGGGTTGTGGATGTATGATTTATTTATAGTTTTCTTTCGTTTCTGCTCTCTCTTATTGTTGAAACATGGAACTTGCATCGGTACTGCAATCTGGAAAAACATATTGCCTGTTGCTGCAGAGGAAACTAGGCAGGCTCTGGCTTCAGTTGCATGGTACATCAGTACATGTAATGTTCTGTACTCTCTGCGTATCAAATAGGTGGATTGATTAGTCATTGTCTTTAAAACGACAGTTGAAACCCCGAGTTTGGTCTCTACTTCTCATCGACAACATTCGAGTTAAAAATAAAAATGGTTCAAAAATTTGATCGAGGATTAATAGAATGTGTAAATTGATGCAGTAATTTTTAAAATCTTGATTTAAAAAACCCAAACAAGAACTTTGGGATATGCTCGTTTAAGGATGATATAGGGTTTGAAGGCCATGAATTATGAATATGGATAGTCTATATTGGATTTTTGGTAGAGTGAATTTTAATGTTTTAAAGGTGGGTTGTGAAATGCATGAGAGAATATTGATTGGTGTAAAAAGAAGATAGGGGTGCTGGGTAAGAAAGAATGAAAGAACATTGAGAAAGAGTTTTAAGTAAAAATTTTGTGAAGGGACAGACTAAACGTACCCAAAGAAATAATATAATAAAATATTTATAATTAATAAGATATAAATACCTTTATAATTAAGATTTTATATCAGTTGGAGTATCCAAATACTAATACATTGTGTGTTCGGTTGGGGTGCTCGAATAATGTATTGTGTGTTCGATTAGAGTATTCAAGTAATATGTGATGTGTTCAGTTGGAGCAATCGAATGGTTGTATTTTTCTCCTCATTCTTTTAAATTTTAAAACTCATATTTCATTACATATTCAAAAAAACACCGGGCGAGGAGGTGTGTGTATTGGTTCTTTTTTAGATTAATCTCAAGGCCCGTTTTGTGGAGTGAATCTCGCCCATGATCTTTGGATAAGATTCATCTCAAAACAAAAAAATCAATGCATACACTTCCACGTCCGGGGTGGGTTTGAAAAAGGAATAAAATATGAGCTTTAAAGTTTAAACGGATTGGGAGAAAATGTTGAATCGTTTGACTGCTCCAATCGAATACATCATATATTGTTCGAGTACTCTGATCGAAATGTATTGTTCAGATACTCTAATCGAACTCAATATTAAATTTTAGAGTCCAACTGCAGTGCACCTAGTGCACCGGCGCACCTAGACAATCTTAACCGTTAGATTAACTTTTAATATAATCTACACCATTAAATATAATTAATTTTTTTTTAAAAAATTTACCCGCTAATACATTTTAAACTACAAATAAGCTGGTGCGCCTAAAATCACCCTAAATTTTAATTATAAGAGTATTTTTGTCTCATTAATTATAAACATTTAAATTTAATTATTTTTAAGGCACGTTTAAGAGGGTGAAACAGCTTGCCTCTTCTTGAAAACCACACCATGATTTTTAAATAAATCTTAAATTTTCATTAACCAAACATGCAGATTTATCCTCTTCATTTGCCAATCACTGTGCGTGTGTGGGAGTGGTCATATGAGCTTCCACATGTCATGAGGTCAATTTTAAATTTACCAATGATATTTAACTTATCTCTTTATTAATCAACTGTGCCCAATAACTGTGCGTTAGCTCAGAGCTTTCAAATCTTAAATTTTCATTAACCAAACATGCTTATCCACATGTCATTAAATGAGGTCAATTTTAAATCTACCAATGATATTTAACTTATCCCTTCATTAATCAACTGTGCTCAATAATTGTGCGTTAGCTCAGAGTTTTCAAATTTTAAATTTTCATTAACCAAACATCCAGATTTATCCTCGTTCATTAACGCACAAAGTTTTCAAATCTTAAATTTTCATTAACCAAACATGCAGATTTATCCTCGTTCATTAACCAATCACTCTGCGCGAGGGCGGGAGTGTCGTCATATGAGCTTAGAGTTCTCCCATTATAACTTTTTAAATCTACCGGTGATATTTAACTTATTCAATATCCCTTCATTAACCAATCACTGTGCGTGCATGGAAGTGTCGTTAGATGATATTTAACTTATCCACATGTCATTAGATGAGATCAATTTTAAATTTATCAATGATATTTGACTTATCCACATGTCATTAGATGAGGTCAATTTTAAATTTACCAATGATATTTGACTTATCCCTTCATTAACCAACTGTGCCCAATGTACGTTAGCTCAGAGTTTTCAAATCTTAAATTTTCATTAACCAATCATGCAGATTTATCCTCTTCATTAACCAATCACTGTGCGTGTGGGAGTGTCGTCATATGAGTTTAGAGTTCTCCCATTATAACTTTTTAAATCTACCAATGATATTTAACTTATTCAATATCCCTTCATTAACCAATCATTGTGGAATCATTGTGCGTGCATGGAAGTATCAAGTGTCGTTGCATGGAAGTGTCAAGTGTCGTCAGATGATATTTGACTTATCCACGTGCCATTAGATGAGATCAATTTTAAATCTACCAATAATATTTGACTTATCCCTTTATTAACCAACCAATTGTGTCCAATAAATGTGCATTAGCTCAGAGTTTAGATTGAAAACTACCTTTTGGCGCGTGGAAGTTTGTTAGATGAGCTCAGAGATGAGCTCAGAGTTCAGGAAATTATCCTTCAGTTAAGAAATGTGTGCTCAATGGAATGAAAAATTTTTTAGTTCGTAGAATATAGAATCCTATCAAACACAATGCAATTTTATCAATTAAATATACTATTTTTTTTTTCAATTTTTCAATTTAATCATAAATTAAATGACTTTTATATTTCACAGTTTAATCACATTTTTTATTATTAATAAAATATGAAAATCTACTATAAATTTTAATTAAAAATTAATAAAATTGAGAATAATTTTACACACTATTATTATCATAAAATTCTTTTTTAGTATATCTTTATCTAGGACCCACAAAACACAAATACAAGTACTCACTTCACATTTAATATTATTTCTATTACCTTACTATATATTAAAATATTATATTTCTTAATCTACGTCCAAAAAAAATAGAATTCAATTATATACATTTAAATGCACATGATATTTTAATCTCTATTCCATTCATGAAGTATAATACTCCCTCCATTTCGCATTAAAGTTTATATTTTTTATTTTGGGTTGTCCTAAATTAATGTTTACATTTCTTTTTTTGTCATGTCCCCACAAAATAATTAATTATTTTATGTAGGGCCCACACACAATAATAATACAATTATCCACTTTACATTAAATATTATTTCTCTCACCTCACTATACATTAAAATATTATACTCCCTCCGTCCATAGTCAATTTATTCGTTTTCTTTTTGCGCGTAAATTAAGGACTATTCGTTTGCTTTTTGTGCGTAAATTAAGGAGTATTATTATTTTATATGTAGTGGGTAGTTGTATTAGTGTGGTGTGTGGGTCTCATATTTTAATTGTATTAGTGATATGTGTGGGTCCCATGAGTCTAAAAAAGGAAATTGATAGATTAAGAGTGGACGATCCCAAATAGTAAATGGATAGATTAAGGATGGACGGAGGGAGTATCTCTTAATCTCCGTGCAAAAAGTAAACGTCAAAGTTAACGTGGGATGGAGGGAGTATAATATAAAATTGAAAATATTTTATTAGAATTGAGGATATACTCCCTCCATCCCACAAATGTTTGCACCCCACTTTATGCACGAATATTATGAAAATTGATAACTTTTAGGGGTATTATGGTATTTTTGGTAATAAGTAAATGATAAAGTATGTTATGTGTGTTAGGTAGGGGTGGTTTTTTTTTTTAATAAGTGTACGGAGAAGGGTGATTGTGTTTGACTTCTTACTTTTTAGGAATATGCAAACTTTTGTGGGACAACTCAAAATCGAAAGTGTGTCATCTGAAATGGGACGGAGGGAGTATTTGGTATATCATTATACCTTTTTTTTTAATCTATTAGTACTAATTTTATTTGTACGTATTTAATACTCATTTTGTCCGGAGTATTTTTATCCATTTATACGGGCACGAAAATTAAGAAGGGTTCTTTTTAATATATAATGTAAGAAAAATATGAATAAATTGATAATTTTGAGAGAAAAAGTAATAAAGTTATTGGAAATTATAAATAAAGTATAAAAGATAAATAAAGTTGTTGGGATTGATGAATAAAGTACAAAAAGTAGATAAGATATATAGTGTATTTTTACATTAAATAAAAATGTGGGACATCCCAATATAAAAAATATGTAAAAATACGTAAGACAAATGGAATAATAATAATAATTGGTAATGTTACTCTATCAATTAAATATTGTATCTATCACCTCACTATTTATTAAAATATTATAAAAAAATCAACGTTAACGCCAAATGGGGAGTACTTTTTATACACGTCCAATATTTTTATCAATTTCAATAACTTTGCACATACTTTTTATTAAGTTAACTAAAATATTTCTTTTATTTTTTATATAAAAACAAATTACTGTTAAATTCGGAATAAATGAATAATACGTGAAATACGTTCGTCTCTCCACATAAAAATTATGGCGGTCCAATAATAGTGGAAACCCCCGGTGGAGGGTATCCCGAAGCTTTACAGGTGGCATTTCCATCTGCTTCTTTCTTACACCTCACTCTTATCTCACCCCTAAATCAATTTTCTAATATTTAAATTTATTATTTATTTGAATATAATGATGTAAAAAATATTACTCAATTTTTTAAATTAAAATGTAAGATAAATATTTTATAATAATAAAGTAGGTAAAATTAAATACATTTTAAAATAAAATTATAATTTAATTAAACGAATATCACTTTTTATTAATGTAATATCACTATTTATTAAAATTGTTATAACTTTTTATTTATCTTATAAATAGTTCGCATATAAAATAATTTAATTGATGGCTGTAATTTTTCATTATTAGATATTACTTTTACTTTTTTTTTAAAAAAAATCATCACTTTTCACCCTTCTACTATTTAATGTTTATAAAATAATTTGATTGGACGATTGTCAATCTTTCATGATCAAGAGTCAGTTAATATTAAAAATGTTATCACTTTTCATCTTTCATATAAATTATAGTCTATATACGTGAAATAAATTAATTAATAATTTTCACTTTTCATTGATCAGTTACCACTATTAATTAAAAATGTTATCACTTTTATTAAAAATATTAACACCTTTTAAAATAAAGAATTATCACTTTTCGTTGATATTATTTTTTATTTAAAATGTTATCACTTTTTATTCATCTTAAAATCATGAATATTTCACTTGTAGAGATATCACTTTCTTGATTCCGTATCACTTTTTTTTAAGTTAATAAAATATTATTGCAAAATTAAATAAAAAAAAAAGGAGGAAAGGAGTCAGCACGGGTTTGTACGCGAATTGAGAGTTGATACAGTTTAGCATAAGGCAGCCACGTCACTAACAATTTTGTTAGGATAATTAATGGATAATGCACAACAATTTGGAAAAGCTCATGGTTATAAAAAGATCCAGAGCCTCATGCAAGGAGATCCATGAGACATTCCGTGTTTTCAACTTTTTAAATTTATCAATGATATTTAACTTATCATTTTCATTAACTAATCACGCAACTTATCCTCTTCATTAACCAATCACTTTGTGCGTGTGTTGAAGTGTCGTCTGATAAACTCAGAGTTCTTCCATTATAACTTTTTAAATCTATCTATGATATTTGACTGATTCACTATCCCTTCATTAACCATTCACTGAGCTCAAAGTTCTCCCGTTATAAATTTTTGAATCTACCAATAATATTTGACTTATTCACGCGCCGTCAGATGAGGTTGTCAAATGAGGTTAGAGTTCTCCCATTATAACTTTTTAAATCTACTAATAATATTTAACTTATCCACGTGCCGTCAGATGAGGTCAGGGTTAATTCTCTCATTATAAATTTTTAAATTTGGGTCTACCCAGATGAGATCAGGGTCCTCCCATTATAACTTTTTAAATCTACCAATGATATTTGACTTATCTCTTTATTAACCAATAAATAAATGTGTTCAATGCGTTAGTTCAGAGTTTAGATTGAAAACTATTTGTTGGCGCGTGGGACGTTAGATGAGCTCAAAGATCAGATTGAAAACGTGGAAGTGAGCTCAATTCATCAGATGAGCTCAGAGTTCAGATTGAAAACTATCTTGAAAACTATCTTTTGACACGTGGAAGTGAGCTCAATGTTAAGAAATGATGTGAGCTCAGTGTTAAGGAATGAAAACTTTTCTTTAGCATGTAGAATATAGATCAATCCTATCAAACTATTATGCAATTTTGTCAATTAAATACACAATTTTATTTTTTTTCAATTTCTCAATTTAATCATAAATTAAATGGCTTTTATATTTCATAGTTTGATCACAATTTATTATTATTATTATTATTATTATTATTATTATTATTAAAAAAGTATGACAATCTACTATAAATTTTAATTAAAAATTAATAAAATTGAGAATAATTTTACAAACTATAATTATCAAAATAAAACTCTTCTTTAGTATATACTCGTCTCATCACAAGGAGTGCATTTTACCATTTTCGTTCGTTCCAATACAAGAGGTGCATTTCTCTTTTAAGTAAATGGGACTCACACAAAACAATTAATATATCTCCATATGACTCACCTATTACACCTACCAATTTTACATTAAAATATTATTTATCTCTCCTCATTTACACATTTAATTTAATATTACTATATCTCTTACACATGCAAAAAGTTTTGCTACCCTTGGGACGGAAGGATTATTTATTTAAGACCCACACAACACAAATACAATTACTCACTTTATATTTAATTTTTTTAACTCACTATACATTAAAATATTATATCTTTTAATCTAAGTTCAAAAAATAAAAAATAGAATTCAATTATATGTATACATTTAAATACACAGGATATTTTAATCTTCATGAAGTATAATATAATGCAATTGAAAATATTTAGGATTGAGAATATATTTATTTATTTATTATCTATCAGTACTAATTTTAATTGTACGTATTTAATAGTAGTAATGATTAATGTTACTCTATCCATTAAATATTCACTACTTATCTTTTAATATACGTGAAAATTTTTAATTTAAATATTAATGCGGTGTGATGAAGAAAATACACATTCCAACATTTTCACCGATTTCAATAACTTTGCACATATTTTTCATTAAAATAACTAAAATATTTCTTTTATTTTTTATTTTATATATATAAACAAATTAGTGTTAAATTCCGAATAATAGGTGAAATACATTCGAAATGGAGAGAGATAAAAATGGCGGTCCAATAACAGTGAAAACCCCCGGTGCATGGGTTTTGCAGTTCCCGAAGCTTCAGAGGTGGCATTTCCATATGCTTCTTTCTTACACCTCACTCTGATTTCACCCCTATATCACTCTCTCCCACATTCATCTCCAAATACTCACAATTCTGCTCTAAAAATGGTGAAATCGGAAAATGCTAATTTTCCCTTGGCTGATGTACCACCTGGATTTTCACCCATAACCTGCGTCGCCTCCGCCTATGCTGCTGCCGTCGCTCAATCCTCAGGAATTCAGAATTCTAATTCTGAAGAAAGTGGGTTTTTGGGTGTGCTTGGACAGATCCAAACCCCTGATTCTGCACTACAGCAGTGGCCGCGCCGGACCGCACGGAAAAGAACCCGTCCGAGGATGTAAATGCCTCCAAGTCCACCGCAATCGCCCACTCTTCCGCGCCGGAGAGGCCGACCGCCCAAGGCCAAACCTGCGCCGCCTCCAAGCGCCGGAGGTAGACCACCTAAACCTCGATTCATGTCTCTGTCTTATAAGCTTGTAATTTTGCGTGCTTTACCTGGCTAATAGTGAGGATGGGGGGTAGGGTATGGTGGAGGTGAATTAATGCTAGAAAATGGGAGGATTGCTGAATCTTGTGTAGAAGAAAGGAAAATTATGCCTTTGTGTTTCAATGGGAGATAGAAAAGTGAAACATAATAGTGGCTGCAGAGATGGATTGGAAAATATTCATTTTATATGTATGAATTTATTTAATACAAACCTTTTAATATACCTTTTAAATTATACAAGTAATTTTTTTCTCTTCTTTGAAGCAACCCTAAGTTGCTCAGCGCAAGGTAGTATAAGCACGTTGGTACGAAAACATGACATAATTCCTCATTTAAGTATGGTAGTTGCAGCAGCACAAGTTATGGGTTTTGCTTGTTTCAGTTTACTAATTAACAACTTATTATGAAGATATACTCAAACACAACTGGAGGCTTTATCTAATGTCATCTGCTGATGTGTATCCAAAAGGTTATGCTTGAAATCTTGAAATAATTTTGAGTGGTTATTGTAATTGAGATGTTGGTTTTACTGGCTTAAGTGTGGTATAATTTCTCATTTCGTTAAGCGATCTACTTTTGGGGACACACGCGCTGAAGATGTTCCACAGACTTCAGTCAGTGGTTTTGAGAGAGTCATGAGGAATGTTGACAGTTGTGACAATAAGATGAACGAGGGAATTGACCCTAAGATCTTAGATCATGTGGCCACTACTCTACAATACATAACTGGAAGCCAAACATCAGTGTATATTCTCCTCGGACTTGGACAAAAATGTTGTCCGTACTCTAAAGGCCATCAACAAGAAGCATGGCGATATAACTCAGGGTTGTTCGTTGGAATCAGATTGTATGAAGACCCTTATTTTGATTGGCATCTGTAAGGTGGTACAAGATCTGCAGAAGAAACAGCTGGATGAACTGGATATCCAAAGTTTGGATTCTTATTACACTGCTGTTAGGGATGCAGAGAAAATGAATGTGAATGTGCAGTGGTTGCATAAACGGCTAGACGAAATCAAAGATGCTGTTACTTTTTCAAGTGAAGCAAAAGGCATCACAAACGAAAGGAATAAACGCCTTGCGACCATTGATACAAAGAAGAAAGAACTGTCACGGCATAGACTTGAACTGGAGAGACTTGAATCCGAAGTTCAAGATCTTGAAGAGCAGCTGGCTCAAGAGGCTGTGATGGTTGAAGAGTTGAACAAAAAATTGGGTGATCAAATGTCAACACTGTCAAAGTTTCAGCACATGTACTTAATGGATGGACTGTTGTAAATTAGATTGAGTAATCTCTCTCTCTCTCTCTCTTATTGTTTTATCTGCTAACTAAATCATAGGATATAATTTCCACTGCTGCTAGTTAGTTTGAAATGAAGGTGATTCCCACTATGTTTGTAAATATGATCTAAGAAATTGTATCACTCTTTGAATTCCAGTTTAGCATGCTTTCAACAGTCACTTGATTTGCTCTTTTTCGTGCTTCTGAGGTTGGATTGTCTTTTTTGAGAACGAACATTTTAATTCCACGCCAATGCTATATATTGTATTGATAATCTATTGATCTCTAGATTAATATGCTCTCCAAGTTCTGATGATAAATTTCATGTATATAGATATAAAAGTTGATACATTTTTCTTTTTGGCTTATAGATATAAAAGATTACACATTCCAAAAATGGAAATCCACAAACGAGTTGATACATTTTTTTTTTCTTGTCGAATAAAAGATTACGTATTTCCAAAAGTGGAAATAAACTTGGTATAACGAACTTCTCAATACACTTTATTTTTAAAATTATTATCATCACTGCACAGTTTGCACACATTGAATAACAATTTATTTATTTCTTAAAAATGATCAAATTAGCGGCCGGAATGTGTAATGTGTATTTTCGTAACATATGCGCACTAAAAAAATGTGTTAATTTCTACACATAATTAATTTAAATAACAGTTTATTTATTTCTTAAAAATGATCAAATTAGCGGCCGGAATGTGTGAATTGTGATGTGTATTTTCGAAATATATGCGCACTAAAAAAAATGTGTTAATTTACTTTAGATCAATGTCCTCTGGGATAACATGATTAACATCCTTTTCCGTCAACTTATGATTACTAAAAATCATTTTCAACCAAAATTGACAAATAGAGTTTTTTATCCAAATAAAAATTTTATGGATCAAAATGTCCTTTTATTGAAAAAATTTTGTCCTAAACGTTACAAATGTTGGTATTTTATTTTATGTTGATGTTCGGACACTTGACTGACATTAAACCTGACATATTATACTATGACGACGGTGTTGGATATGATGTCGGTAGCCTATGTCAAGACTCTTACACTTTGACCGATATGAAATCCGACATTCAATACTATGATGATGGTGTCGGACATTATGTCGGTGTTCTGTGTCAGGGCTATGATACCATGACCGACATCGAATTCGATAACCGATGTTATAACAATGATATCGGACATGATGTTGGTATCCTATATCGACACTCATTTAAACTATTAAAAAAAGGAAGTGGGGGAGGTATTTTAATCCAAAAATGACCAAATAGGTAGATTGCTATAAATCTAATAATTAGTGACAATGATTCTGATCTTTAAAAATTGGGAATTTTTGCTAATTTTCCTACCTTTTTGCCCTTTTTCTTGCATCTATTGTACCCTCACGTGAACGTAGCCATTTGATGCTGTTGATTTTTCGTGTCATTTTCTTTAACACTTGGGTGTCGTATAATATGTTTGACTGCGACCATGATTTAAATGCTCCCTTCTTCCCGCTCAGACGTCACCGGTTGCTTTTTGTGCGTAGATTAAGAAGTATTATTATTTTATGTATAGTGGATAGTTGTATTAGTAGTGAGTTGTGTATGGTGTCTTTTTACTAAGTGAAAAATTAGAACATTTGGATTGAACGCCCAATATAATAAAATGATGACCTTTCGGTGGGACGAAGTGGAACTAAGAATATGGAAATATCATTTGTATGATTTATATAAGAAGACCCTTTCAATATGAGATGGGCATAAGAATTTGGAAATATAGTTTGTATGATTTATATAAAAGGCTCTCTCTTGTAAGATTTGTCTATAATATGTTTTTTTAAATTATAAAGTGAAGGTAGTTAAAATATAATGAGTGATTCATTAAGTACTTTAAATGATATTGGAATGATTTGCAAAGGTAGTATGTATTTTTCTTCTTCAAATATAATTTTTAATTAAAAACATTAAAAAAAATCATTCTAGACAGGATTTTAAAATTCATCATTATATACATCCACAAAAGTCTATTAATAGTCAATTCAACCCCCTTTAATACATTTTTTTTTTCTCCTTTTATTTTATCTCGTATCAATTAATATTATCTTACACATCACACTACACTTCTTAAGCATTGGTTGATATTTAAGTGAAAAATGATGCAAATATTTTGCCTTGATCAATCCCTTAAGCACTTGGCACGTAGATATCTTCTTCTTAAGTGAGCATCTTCAACGGTATTGGCTTCTAAACTCTGTAGTTGTTTCTTCTTCTAACCTTGGCAACATCTTCTTTACCACAAATGTTGAATACTGCTATCACATATTTTCCTATCTTCTACATCATCTATGCTTCACTTCTTCGTTGGTCTTTAACATATGCAGTGTCTTCCACCTTTTTTCTACAATAACCTCAATATTCCTTGTTTGATTTTTGTATGGTATGCAGTATATCTGGTAACATAATGCTTCTTTTTCTCTTTCTACGCATCTTATTATGTATACTTATCCTACATGCCCTTTCTTGCTTTTTAACTTTAATCCTACTAATATGCTGCTTGGTTCTCTTTCGAAGTTTCCTCCTCCGTAGTCCAACCACTGCAGTATAATGACTTCTGCAGTGCTTCCTTCCCTACTAGAGATATGCCTTATTAAGTCCTATTTTGCAATACATATTCTATGCGACTATGCATGTTGGATCTTCGTATTAGCTTCTTCTATGTTGGTTTTCCTGCTAGGATTTGTTCTGTTGGGCTTCCTTTCTTTTGCAGGATCAGTACCATGACCTATTCTTATTCCTATTCCTTATTACACGGTATGACCTACTGTTTTGACATCATCAAAATCTATTTTTCCAACAACTCAGCATTATTAAGGTATACACTATATGCCATAATATATGAGAATTGAAAGCTTAGTAGCTGGAGTCTATACACTCTGTACCATATATGCGCCAACATTCGAATACAACAAAATAAAATACTCCCAATTTGTGTAGAAATTTCTCAAACTATAAACACCCAATAATTTCTGCAGAAATATAAATTGAGAATTTGATAATTAAGACTACCTTTGCATTTTGCCTCTTTGGCTTCAACACATTTTAATCTTCATTCTTGGTACTAAAATCAGAGTACAGAAAACAACATTCAGAGTTACCTGAATCATATAAATAAATTTAGTAATTAATAATCTATACTCAAAATCATCAATTCAAGCACAGGCTTAAGAGAACCTAAGATCACTTTCTTGGCTTCGCGTAGAATAAAAAAAATCTTTATCTTTTCCATAAAATAAGTTTTGGACAACGTTCACTACAATCTTGAAGCATCATTTTGTGCCGCACATAAAAGGATATTACAATAGCGTTGCATGGATTCTAGAGTTGGATCAAAAGCAGTATAAAATGGAAACACACCTTGATCGATGGATGTAATGCTTTCTTGGATCATTGATTTGTGATCAGTTATGGAAGCCCCAAGAGGTTTTTAATATCTCTCTGCGGCAATATCATTAAGAATATAAATCAAGATAGCATTGTTTTTCATCTATAACAAATGTAGTTCAAGTAAGCCAACAAACACTGTTCTTCCTATACCTCAATAGTAAGAGGAGATGTAGTGGGGTAATAGCGATCAACGGGCTGCCCGTTTTTATCAACCAAGAATTTAGCGAAGTTCCACTGGATGTCATCACCAATTATTCCCCATTTTCCCAGCTTCAAGAACTTGTAAAGTGGAGCAGTAGTATCACCATTCACTTGAATCTAAAACAAGGAAAGCAACTTGATATTATTTGCAAACAGTGTTGACATATACCATAACACCCCATATTTCATATTTATATTTTTCCTAATATTTTAGCCCAACTCTCAAGCCTAATGAAAAGTTTAATTCATTTGACCCGTAAATTTGGCCAAAATCCTTCAAAAATCTCATAGACATTAACAGGTAGCAATATACTCTTAGACACATTTGAAAAGGTGACTTGGAGGCGAAGAGGACAACATGTCAAATTGATAGTAATCAGGATACCGTCATGTAGACAAAATAAACTAAAAGACCAATGCTATAAAAGTAAAATGTTTAGATTTTAATAAAAATGTTAAGGCAGGAGTCTAAATTTACCTTATCAAATATAGGAAATTCGGATTTGAATCGAGTGCAGATAAAGTCAAGAATTTCATCATTGCTTCCAGGTTCTTCTTCGGCAAACTGATTGCATGGAAAAGCCAAAATCTCGAAGCCTATATTAAATGCAAAACAAGAAACTTTGCTTATCATTTGATATGAAAAGCAATCAAGGAATATGACATGCAGGAGGCCTAAAAAAACTGAGTTTTAACCATAACAAAGTAGTGCCAGAGAATCCAACCTAGACAGTTATATTTGAGTTGTATTTGTATATTAAAAGGATTCTTTTCAATAACAAATAATTAGCGTGTGCAAAATCTTTTCAGTATAAGAAAGGAAATATTATTCTTCTATTATGGTATCTATGGTTTGAACTGAATAAGAGAAAGCCTTCCAAAGCTAATCCTCCTCCAGACCTGTTAAAATATCAATACTCCCCTTCTGACTTCTTTTAAAACTTCATGACAACCAAGAAAAATCTAAGTTTCATGAATTTAAATTGCATTTAGGTGTAGATGTCCAACTTTATATTTTGCACTCATAACCATACTTGGGAATTATTGTATTCATGAAAATAAGAGAAGTCTACTTCAGAGAAACATACCGTGATCTCTGTATTTCCCATACAGCTGATTTAGTTCAGTGTAGTTTGAATTGGTCAACCCACTGCAATAATTAATTACGAAATGAAGAAAAGGAGAGTTGATTAACAGAATTGGATTGGTAAAACTAGATTGAATAATAAGACCTTGTTGAAATACAAATTTGAAACCACATGAATATGAATCATTGAATAGCTTACCCTTATATATTGATACAGAAGTCAATGTCGAATTAATGTTAGAAAGTCCTAAAATAACTTCAGAAGCATGACACCAGTTACATGTGAAGAAATAAAAACAACTATCACATACATTCATGTAGGGAAAGCTGTAATAGCTAACAGACGCTATGATGATGGAAGTCTATCATTTTATATAAGAGGAAAGAATACATACAAGTATATAACATCTCAATATCTTAATCCATGATTCATAGTGTATAAGATATAGAGAACATAAATGATGTTTCATTACACAAACTGCAACATTGGAACATTTAGCAGTAGCAGGATTCAAAACTAATTACAGGGTAGTAACACTCGAAGTGAAGGAATTGAATATATTTTACCATTTTGAGGCAACATTGACAATCAGCAACACTTTGCCTCTATAAATACTTAGATCCACATCATTTCCTTTACCATCCTGAAACCAATAAACATTCATATTTCTTCATATAAATAACATACCACTCAATTCATTTTTTTACTTGTAACAGTAAGAAAAGGACAACAATCTGGCAATTCGTATGCAGTTGAGAATCTTATTCCCAATTTAATTTCAGGATGCAATTAGAATGGCTTCAATTAAAATAAAATGAAAGCTTCAGCAGAGATCAAATAGTTTTACAAGTCCAGTTAGGAAACCATGGGACTAAATGAGACCTTTTCACCCCGTTGAGTATTACAAGTAGCCTAAGACTTTCATAGGCCCGGAGCCAGACCTCTATATTACTCCCTATATTTCTCTTAGTTTTAGGATCTTCTTTTTTTCTTTTTCTTATTTTCAAATTCAATGCCAATTGATTTGTATCATTCTTGAACTGAAATGACGGTTAAATATTTGCGAACACCGTAATAAAATATTCACTGGACCAGTTCATAGTTGGCTTATTTTCTACAAACATTTGGTTAGCACATAAGGGAATTCCACGCAGTTTCAGCAATAAAGTGAATATCGTTGGACTAAGAACAAATATCCTCATAATTACGATACGACAAGTGTGAGAAAACCACAATTCACAGATGGATACCCCAAGCATTCTAACTGGAAACCCATCAAGAACAAGTAGAACTCTACCGCAGCTACCAGAATCAATATAGTAAAATCAAAGAACGCTGAATATACACAGAAAAATAGTAGCGATCACTCGAAATCACACAAGTAACAGTTGTCTGCAGAAACGTTCAAGTTAAAAGTCTCGTATTCTGAAAGATGAAGAGGAAAATGAATATAGGTCTCGCACAAGTATACATATGGAAATCTGTCCGGAGAAGGAAGTGAAGCAGGGGATTTTGAGGTAGGGAAACTGACCTTCACAGTGAAATCAAATGCAGACTCAGGCGATGCCATTTCAATTCCTGAATACAACACAAAACACTCTTATTGACCTGTTTACTTTCAATATTTTAACTGTTCCCCAAATATAATAAGTACCATATAAGTTGGGCATAATTTTTTTTGCACGGAGATTAAGGAGTATAATAATTTAATGTAAAGTGGAGTAAAGTGAAGTGAGAGAAATAATATTAAATGTGTAGTGGGTAATTGTATTAGAGGTGATATGTGGGGCCTATGAGAAAAGATTAATTATTTTTTGTGTGGGTCCATGTATTAAAAAGGAAATGTGTCAACTTTAGTGGGACAAACAAAAAAGAAAGTGTGTCAACTTCTATGGGATGGAGGGAATATTTATTTTCAATTTTTAAAAATAAATAAATAAATAAAATTTAGCACATTCTTAACTTCATGTTAATGAATATGTGCGATCTCATGCATGAGCCGACCCGATAACCTAAATGAAAAAATAAGTCTATAGAGATAGGGCTGTCAATTTTATTTGTGGGTTCGGATACTCTGGGATAATACCCTATCAGGTAAGGGTAGGGTAGAGCATATTCGGTATCGGGTAGGGTAGTACCCATATCCGCTTAAAAATGTTGAGGGTAGGGGTAAGATATGATATTTATAAAATACTCGATTACCCAATTACTTTATATATATATATATATATATATATATATATATATATATATGTATGTATGTGTGTGTGTGTGGAGTATGTTTTATTATATTTTATATTTATACATAGACATATAGGTATATGTTTTTATATAATTTGAAAAATGGTTCCACTTTATAACGCATATATTAGTGTGTACATCACATTGCTTATTTGATTTAAAGGCTTAAAGGGTATGACTAATAAAATGATAATCTCTAATATTTTATATCAATTTTATTTTAATTATTGGGGAATTGAGGCAGGGTACTCACATCTCAATCTTCTACTTTATTTTTTTTAAATCTTTTGCATTTATTTTGATTTTCTTACATCATTGTGTATTTTAGGGTGGTATATTGTTTGGTTGACAATGGTAGCCATTTAAAAATTTTGGATAACTGTTATCCGTGGATTATCCATTACCCGTTGGATATTATCCATACCCTACCCGATGATACATTTGAGGATAATAGGGTAAGATAAGGGTAATAAAAATAAGATACGGGTAGGGTATGGATTGGGCGTACCAGTATCATACCCTACCCGTTTACACCCCTATATAGAGATTGTTACTTTCCATTAAAAATATTACTCCCGTCTCAACTTCAACCTTACACTTTCTTTTTAATCTGTCCTAAATTCAACTTCACACTTTCATTAAAAAAAACAACTAATTATTATTCTTTAACATACCTTAATTTCAAATTTTAACTTACTTTAATTTCAAATTTGTCATAATATTATCCATTTAATATAACCATCCTTTTATATTAAGGAGGAATTCTCTATTAAACTTTGGTTTAAAATATTTAAGGATTATCTTTAACATTTTTATATAAAATGATTTATATGAAACAAGATTAACTTTAGCATCTTTATTTTTTTTAATCAACCCATTTTTAAAATTAATCCAAACTTTTTTTAAGTTTCGTAATTAATCGATTAACTTTCAGTATAATTCGAGATCCAGTCATCCATTGCCATAACACTTACAGTGAATTCATTCTCTGCTATATTACACGACGTGAATTTACAAGAGTATTCCTCCAATTATTTAAGTTCATATTTATTACAAGGATCAAGAATGTAGAAATGTATAAAAGTACTCCCAAGTAAATCTGTGATACAAAGGGGAGTATATGCATGGATCACGCTGCTTATTTACTGTGGCATTATCCATGGCATCATCAGCTTCATGGATAACGCTGCTTATTTCCTGTAATACTATCCATGGCAATATCAGCTTCATTTTCCCAGGAGCTTTTTTATATCCTTCTGCAACAAATATACAAATATGGAGGTAAGATTCCATCTCTCGATGCAAACAAATCCATAAACAAACGTGAGCCTGTCAATAGTTAAAGGCAAAGTCCTGTATACTTGTGTCTGTGCCTAAGGTTTGTTGTTTCTATATAACTAGTATGAAACCCACATGTTACCGGGGATAAATATGTTGAGAAAAGAACAAAAAGTTTATAGGAATACATTTGAGTGAGGCAAAAGTTAGGCTCTTTCTCCTTGAGACGAAATTGCCCCGCTTCGGTGCTTACGGTTCGATGACAATCATCTCCCAAAATATGACGACTCAAATCTTGTGATAATAGCAATATAAATCACAAGAAGCGAAGAAAACTGTATTATGAATTTAGCTTATGAGTAAGACGACTTAAGAATACACCACGAATTATTAGAATAACTTGACTTCATTTGACTTGATTAAGCCTATGTGTTTGTGATCGAGTGTTTCTGAGTGGTGAATTATGGAAATGAGAGGGTCTAATTTATAAATCTCAAATCGTCTTTTCGTAAATTGGTGCACCTTTTAAAGTGATTTTTAATTTCAAATTCAAATATCCTTTTATAAAAAGACAATTTAATTATGATTCACTCTCTATTAGACACTATTTCAAGGTGACTCTTCCATTCACCTTAAATTTCCAACATAAGCATTGCTCCCTAAGATTTCACAGTCTTTTCCGGTCAATTATTTAGAATTTAAGGTATATAAGACCAACCCATAAGTATAATAACAATGGTAAAAGGAGTTGCCAATAGATACCTCTATGCTGAGAGGAGTAGTAGTTGGGGCATAGCGTTCCACAACACGTCCCTCTTTATCAACAAGAAATTTGGAGAAGTTCCACTTAATACCGCTCCCAAAAAGGCCCCCTTTCACCGACTTGAGGTACTTGTAAAGAGGAGCTGCGTTTTCACCATTGACGTCAATCTGAATGTTAAACACATAACTCACATCAGTCATCAACAACACTTACAAGCAATTTTCAAATAGAACAACTTAATCCCTCATACCTTGTCAAATATGGGATACTCAGCCTTAAAACGAGTGCAAGCGAATTCCTGAATTTCTTCATTGGATCCAGGCTCTTGAGAACCAAACTGATTGCAGGGAAATGCCAATATCTCCAAACCTGAGAATTACGCAAAATACAAGCTAAGAAAACTAGGAAAGTCACAATTGGAGGGGAGGATGCAATGTCTTTCAGGATTCATGCTTGCTACTCTTTAAGCAATACTTCAAAATTGGTAGTCCCAAATGATTTATTTCCTTCTCTTTTTACTTTTTTTTTTTTTTTTGGGGGGGGGGGGGGGGGGGGGGGGGGGTTGGGGTTTGGAACAAATTTAGAAGTCTAAACAAAAGTAAGAAAAAGTAAAGCAAATCAAACCTTGATCCTTGTATTTATCATACAACTTTGTCAAATCGGTGTAATTTGAATTGGTCAGGCCACTGTCACAGTAAAAAATATATAGATTGATCAGTAAAATTCTTCACGAATATTGGAAAAAAAATGAATTAGCATATTTAATAATTGAACTGAACCATCAAGTTAAAATAAAATGTGCCTGAATTTAAGATTTGCCAAACATCAGGATCAAAATTTTATTTCTAAAATTTTCTCAACTCCAAATATATAACAGAAATAGAAAGCAAGGCCGCTGGATTAAGTTGGCAAGCAAAGAAGAAAAATACGTAAAATGTACAACAAATTTGTGTGTTCTGTGAATCATAAGCATGCCTCATCATCAGGATGGAGTTTCTTTGTCTTTCAACAGAGTCCTCCGCCCAGAATATGATATAAAATCAATTGTGATGATAACACAACAAAAAGAAAATAATAAAACAGAGAGAGAGAGAGAGAGAGAGAGAGAGAGAGAGAGAGAGCTGTATATTTCAAAACAAAATCTTCAAAGTAATACAAACAGATACAAATATCATAATATCAAGAAGGGGGAACCATGGCCTTATATTGTGACCAACCCAATTTTTTATTGCAGAGTTCAGTAAGGAAACTTCAACAAGGTATAGAATTTTATGGTATATTTACACAGAAGAGAAATAAGAAACAATAGAAACAACTGCAATACCATTTTGATGCAACATTCACAATAAGCAGAACTTTTCCCTTGTAGATGCTCAAATCAACATCATTCCCCTTAGCATCCTGCATCCATAAAGTCCTCTAATGTAATGACTAGATACAACAACGAATAAAATGGAATTATCAAACCTATCTACAGATATGAGTTCTACAACACTGTGCTAACAGCTAAGTAACATCTGCTGATAAATAAAGTAGATAAGTCTATCGTGGAAACAAATCCTGCTAGTAATTGGGCCTCTTTTTAACACTGTCAAATATTAACCTTAATCTCCTTAACAACTTTCAAGTTTCATCCATTAAGCAATATCATTCAATCAGGGGGAAAACATAAGCACACATAAAAATTGCATCACCCCACAAAACAAACTCCACAAATAAATTAGATAAAGATGGTTTCGCAAAATATGCAAGTAATCTAACTCATATAACCTCAATACTAAAGAAATGAATATCACAACAATTCAACCATCTATGAATTTATCATAAAAACGGAAAAGGGCACCTTTACAGTGAAATCATAAACGGATTGAGGCTGAGTTGACTGAGAAGCCATGGTATTGATATGAGCTTCTCCTAAACTCAAGAACACAGACTTTCTTGGACTGAATTCAGTTACTGTGTACAAAAATCTGGTTCTAATCGGGCCAGAATGCGAATAATCCGATTCCAGAAACGGTGCACTAAAACGGGCTCGCTTCAAAATTGATGAATGTGAGGAATAGCTCGCGTGTTTGATAACATTTCTGTTAATCCGAAAGCGCGTAATGAAATGGGACATTGTGCCGATAGGCAATAAATAGTTTTCTAGGGTTCGTACAGATATGGTAGCGAAGTTGCCATTGTAAGTTTGCTGTAGAACACGCGAGATTGACAATTTTCACGTGGCAAGCATGTTACCGGCCACGTGTCCATAGCTTGGGCTATAAGCTTTACATTTGAATTAATATCGGCGGTCGCAGTGAGTGAAAACTATGCCGGCTGCATGGTGATTCTAGAAGGATCTGCTCTTGTGGGCTGCCTCTGATTATGTGCAATCAGGAATAGGAAAACCAAAATTGAGGGAATTTTACTGTTGCCCCTTTTTCTTTTTCTTTTTTTAAATTTAATTTTTCTACTATAATAAATTAAATTAGATTATTCGTTGATTTTAGATTCTGATTTTTTAAAATAAAGTGTATCTGAACGATTTTACTCGTTAGATTAGATTTTAGTTTATATCAACACTTGTGTAAATTGATTCACGGTTTAAACTATGTGGTCCTTGTTTCAATCATATATATCTTATGTATTGTTAGGGTGTTTAAATTAAGAGAGATCATAGAGTTTACATATAAATGATGTAAACACGATTTACAAGAAACTAACTCTTTAGTTTAATCTCATCCGTTAAATTAAATAAAATGAGTAATTATTTTTTTACCCACTAACCCATTTTAAACTTATAAATTATGGGGTGAATCGGGTACACTCAGAATCACCCTAAAATTGTACGTAATCTGTAAATTGATAAATCATTATGTAGAAATAATTTAGATCACTTTTTGATTTGAAACTTTGAAAATATATATCATACAATTAATCAATCAAAATATTCATATAAATTCACAAAGAAGAAAATTTAAAAGAAAAAATATAAAAATAAAAATTTTGGGGTATGATAGACGAAAACAGGAACCCTAAATAACAAAAATAAAGAAAATTCTAAACAATAGGCTTAATTTAATAAGGATTGAATCTCATATTCATATTGTGGGAGGGAGCAACCACTCAAAATGAGTATGCTCCTTTGAATATATTATGCAATCTTTTAAGGCATCATAGACCAAAACAAGAACTAAATAACAAAAATAAAGAAAATTATAAATAGGGATTATTATTGATAGGTATGCGTGTATATAACATAATTACTAATAAATACATTGATCTAAACGTCTATTTCTTTTTCTAACTTTACTCTTATTTACAATGCTGAATATTTCAACGTTTTCATTTAACACTAGTTTCATTGAACCCTAATGTACACTAAATCAAATAAAAAACAATTGGTGAGAGATTTAAGAATAATTTTAACAACACTAATTTCAATTTAATTAATCACGTATTTTCTGTTTCTTTCATAAAGATGCACACTAATGTACATTCTTAAGGTTCTTCAATTTAATTGCGTATTTTCTATTTCTCTCTAAGAATGCACACTAATGTACTTAAGAAAAATTTAAATTGTGTATTTTCCGTTACTCTCTCAAAGATGCACATTGATTTACATTCGCAGGGTTTTTCAGTTTAATCACGTATTTTCTATTTCTCTCTCAAGAATGAACACTAATGTACATTAGTAGAGTTTTTCAATTTAATCACGTATATTCAGTTTCTTTCTCAATAGAATGTACACTAATGTACATTCGTATAAATAACGTATTTTTGTTTCCATATTAACAATGCATACTAATGTACGGATAAGTATAGGAAAAACAAAATATAATTTTGTATTAATCGATAATTTTTTGAAGCGAATGTATCGCTTAATAATTTTTAAATACGTTTTGTACCTACTATTTATTTCTCTCTCAAGAATGAACACTAATGTACATTAGTAGGCTTTTTCAATTTAATCACGTATATTCAGTTTCTTTCTCAATAGAATGTACACTAATATACATTCATATAAATAACGTATTTTTGTTTCCATCTTAACAATGCACACTAATGTACGGATAGGTATATGTATAGGTATTATGGGAAAAACAAAATATAATTTTGTATTTATCAGTAATTTTCTGAAGCGAATGTATCGCATAGTAATTTTTAAATACATTTTGTACCTACTATTTATTGATCCTTATAAATAATAAGCGTAATTTTAGGTTATAGATATTTTTATTTTTAATTTATTTATTTATTATTCCTAACGGGGTTATTGATCAGTTATTTGATCTATGAATTGATGTTAAATAGGTGCATCCTTACTTGACTTTAAAATGAATAATTTCACAAATTGGTTCGGGAGGCCCAACTCATTTAGTTTATTGGGCCTTCTTCAATATAATTCGAAAAAACCCAGCCCAATTAACTTGATGGGTGATGACTGCATTACCCTGCCTCAACCTTACCCATTTCCCGTCAGAGTTCACATTGAACGGACCGGCCATTGAAACCCTTTTTCTCCGCCATAGTTGTTAGCGAAGAGAGGAAATAACAGAGCGAAGAAAATGACGCTGAAAGTGTATGCGGATAGGATGTCGCAACCTTCACGTGCTGTTATTCTTTTCTGCAAGTAATTGCTCTTATCTCTTCATTCATTAAATTTCTTCACTCAATCAATTTTGATTTTCTTATCATCAAGTTTTTCCGGAACTCGTGATATGTAACTAGGGATGAGAAAACTGATAATTTGATGTGCGCTGTTGTTAAGATTGAATGGGATAGACTTTGAAGAGGTGAAAATCGATCTATCCAAACGCCAGCAGTTGACTCCTGAATTTCGTGGTACAATTCAATTACCTCCAGTGATGTCGGTTTACTCAATGAGATTGTACAACATGTGGTGTGATTTTTTTCCTTGTATATTTTCAGAGATAAACCCCTTGAAGAAGGTACCTGCAATAGTGGATGGAAGGTTCAAGCTTTTTGAGAGGTGTCATATCATTTTTAAACATAAAGTGTTTCTTCGATTTTCTGTGGGATTACTTAATTGCACGATTGTCAGATACGTAGTTGATTAATATGATGAAATTAGATTATAATGAGCTCCAATGGCCAACTTGTTTAGAACATTAGTCATAAAGAAAGATAATATAGAATCAGTTTAAACAATTGCGCATTATGATACTGTTACGGCTTGCAACTCGTTTACGTTGCTTTCTTGCATCAGTATTCAAATAGTTTATCTTGAAACTTAATGTATTCTTGATTTTTGCCTTTTCTGATGTTTTGCAGTCATGCTATTTTGATCTATTTGGCTTGTGTCTTTCCTGGAGTTGCTGATCATTGGTAAGTTCTGATCTATCCCTCACTAGTCTTTTGTGCCTGAATAATATGAAATGTAGAGCACCATAGTTAAATTGAAATCAATAGTTATCTGAGGCACATTGATGTGTGAATAAAATTGATTTCGTATAAATCTATTTTAGCTGGTCAGGTGACACATAAGTACATACTAGAATACTTTATTATTTGTGTGGTTAGTATAAGTCTATGGATCTGGAGTTCTCAAGATTTCCATTTTATTTAATTTTTGCTGAGGTTGTTGTAGTTCTGTAACATGTTTTTCTTTTGATTTGGGATCCATCTCGCAGGACAGTTTATGTACAATTCATATTCTGCAACCTAATCTTTAATCTTTGTAGGTATCCTGCTGATCTTTTCAAAAGAGCAAAAATTCACTCAGTGCTGGATTGGCATCACTCAAATTTACGCCGTGGTGCAGGTGTCTATGTTAATCTCCATTCTGTTTCTGTTTTATATTTCGTCACATCGTTGTTTGTCATTTTGGGCTTCATAATGTTGTAAAATGAGCCGCAGAAACATCAAAGATGAAATTTGTCATACTTATCTGCAGAAATTTAGCTTCTTGTTGTGTCGTTCAGAGACTCTTACTTCAACTGCTAATTTAAAGCTCTTATTCCTCTGAATTTTAATGGCTATTAAGTTGTTAAATGCTTTTTTCTTACTTCCAGCTGGATATGTACTCAATTCAACTCTTGCACCTGCACTTGGGCTACCTTTGAATCCTGAGGCAGCAGCTGAAGCCGAGAAACTCCTTTCATCCTCTCTTAGGATGATTGAATCTGTATGGCTCAAGGGAAAGGGACGTTTTTTATTAGGAAGCTTCCAACCTTCCATCGCAGATCTTAGTTTAGTGTGTGAGATCATGCAGCTTGAGGTAAAGATCTATTGCCTATTTGCTTTCTATTTATTCAAGGAATCAAGATTTTGCAAAACTATATTATGTCTGCCATTTTAGGTGTTTGTATTGTTATATAATCTCTCTGGAGATGTATAAAAATAATCTAATCTATAGATACAAACAGTATCACATGAAAATGCAGTATCAAATTCACACTGTCTATTATGTGAACTGTATCTCACGTTACACAATAGATGCAAGCATGCTTGCGTGCTCTCACACACACGTGTGTGTACATGCAAGCATCGCTAAAATTTTAGCATGCCCTTTATAGGTGAGAATATCATTGCATTAAGTAAGATCATTCGACTGCAAGAACTCTGTCTATGTCATATCTACAAATAGATGTTAGTAATTTGCAGCCCTGGTAAAGGATAATATCTACTTGCCCTCCCTCATTGTATCGGAAGTTCTTTTGTAACAATTGTATAGTCCTCATACCTCTGTGATAGCTTTATGAAATAATTGAGATTATGATTTATGTTTGTTACTTTCAATAAAGCTTGTAGATGAGAAGGATCGACAATGGATATTAGGTCCCCACCAAAGGGTTTTGAAATGGATTGATGATACGAAGAATGCTACCAGGCCTCATTTTGATGAAGCACATTCAGTTCTTTTCAAAGTTAAAGAGAGACTGAAGAAGTTGCAATCTGGGGGAGGAGTTGGTGGGACTGGATCTACTAGCAAACCCACACTCCCCTCTAAGATGTAACATCTATAGAAAACGAGTCGAGCGACGAAGTTGTTTCATCACATTGTCTGTTACACAGAATCTGGGAAGGTAAAGGTGTAGGTAATTAACATGTGTGTATAAATTACCAGCTAATTGTTCTGTTGCTGTACGCATCATATAAAGATCCTCATGGGAAGATGTCAACGTTTCAACTCTTGCTAGAGATTTAAGTTCCAGAAGAGCGTTCAGTTTACTTTGTGAAAATCAAGATGCCCATCTTAAATGTTTGCAATATTTTGTAGCACATTCATAAAAATAAAATAAAATTAAAAAATGCTAGAAAATAAGTCATTTTTCAGCCATTGTACTACTTTTTACACTAAAAATTAATAAAATAAAATAAAAAAACCATTGAATTTTTATTTAATTTTTATAATATAATAATTAAATATATTACACCTTTCGATTTTGGTATTTATTTTAAATTTAATACAAATTAATATAATTTATATATTTAGAATATATAAAATTAATTGGAGAAAATTTTATTCATTTAGGTTTTTTATAATAGAGTGAGGCTTGCGTGCGCACGAGAACACATTCCGTGCTCCTTTAGAAATTAGTATTATGGGTAAGGGTACATTGTTTTGGTCTAAAGGGTATACACTCTAATTAATAAAAGGTACATCATTTTGTTCTCATGAGTATACACTTTTTATTAATATTTTTTTTCTTTAGAAAATAAAGGGTACACATTTTTATACTAAAGGGTATACAATTTAACACAAAATTCTAAAGGCGCACGAGGTGTTGTCTATGCGCCCAGATACACACAATAATTTTCTTTAGAAAATAAAGGGTACACATCTGTATACTAAAAAGTATACAATTTAACACAAAATTCTAAAGGCGCACGGAATGTGGTCCGTGCGCCCGGGTGCACATGAGTTTTTGCCTTTGTAATATGTAAGTTTATATATTTTTATAATTTGATTATGTAATTTTATGCTTGGGTAATGTAATTTTAATTCTATATTGTTTAGTTTATATTACAAATTTATTATATTATAATTCAATTAAATATTCTAATTATAATTATAAAGTGTAAAAGACTTTCATAATTAAAATAAATAAATTGTATAACTTGAATAACTATCATATACTTATGTTGTTTAGAAAAAGATACTCCCTCCATTCATAAGTCATCATTTGTGTTTTTTTAAAGTGAATTAAAGAGTATTATTAATTTATTATGTGTATTGAGTAGTTGTATTAGTAATAAGTATGTAAAGCCCTTTTACTAAGAGAGAAAATTAAAACCTTAGAAGAGGATACTCAATGTAGTGAAATTGAAACTTTTTGAAGAGACGAAGGAGGGAGTATAAGATAAAAACTTGTCTCATGGAATAGAGTATAAGATAAAAATTTGTGCCATGATATGTTATTATTAAAATGTATGAGAGTGTTGTAACAAATTGCAATCCTTTACCAACATTACGGTACAACATCATTCAAACTCCTAATTAGTGATACTTCTATAAAGATTTGACTTGTCATCAATATCACAATCCAAATAAACATAAAAATTTGGAAAGCACATGTAAAAGGAAAGCAAAGCATCCATTTGATTGAGAAGAGCAGCCTTAAGCACGATGAAAATCTGACATGCACAAGTGGCATCTCGAATTTCTTACCTTATTATCCTACAGCCATAAGAGGTGCTGAGTATTCATCAAATCAGCTCACACTTCACTATCACTGCACCAATTAAAGCAACACCTTTCTTACACACTTGATGCCCACCTTTCTTTATTTGCACTTCTACTCTACATCTCTTCTTCTTCACTCTACTTTTCTTTCTACATTTTTCATCTTATCTTTTTTTATTTATCAATAAAATTTGTTACGTGACTGCGTGAGGTTCTATGTTCATTTTATTTTGGTTCATAGCTACAAATGATGAAACAATGCAAATATTCTTATTTGTTTTTTACACATGAATTAAAGAGTATTATTATTTTATGCGTCGTTTATAATTGTATTAGGAAGTGAGTTGCATATATATGGGTCATATGTGATGTTATTTACTAAAAGGGAAAAATAAATATCTTTAAAGTCGATGTCTAAATAATAAAATTGGGAGAATTGCACCGATGGAGGGAGTAATATTTATTTCTCTTTAAATAAATATGGGTTTCACATCCACTAACAAAATTTCAAAAAGTTAATTGAAATTATACAATAGTATGTAATTATTTTAAGACAAAGTCTCTTGTGAAATGTTACTTATGTGAAACGATTTGTGAGATGTATTAAAGTATGTCTATTATATATATAAAGTATGTTTAATGTTCGTTAAAGTATGTTTTCTAAAGTATGATTGATGATGAATTAAAGTATGATTTAAGGGTGTTATACGATTCATTATTGACATACCTTAACTACAAATAAGCATACTCTATCTATATAATAAACATACTATAGTATTGGGCTGATCCATCTCACAACCCGTCTTACAAAAACCCGTTTCATAAGAGAGTGTCTCTTATTTTAAATTTAAATGTGGGACAAAAGAGTATGAAAAAGAACATTCAATATTTACCTACTACACATTAAATATTAAATTAGTCTCTCGTGGCGAGTTTTGTACTTACCCTTTTGTAGAGTCGAGATGAAGGTTTATATTCGAAGTTGTTCGAGCTTACCCTTTTGTAAGTCCAGTCTTGAACTCGAAGCGAGTTTGGGCTCAATTTTCAGCCTTTCCTCGCTTGCACTTCTCGATTCCGTTTTTTCCCTTTATATTTTGATCAAATCCTAAATATTTATATTATCAACACGAAATACTACAATATACCACCAATAACATGAAAACGGGAATAAAAACACATTAAAATAATCAAAATAAAACTACAAATCTATGTGAAAATGACACCGATCACGTACCCTTAAAAAATTAAATTTAAATATTTATAATTAATAAATATAATTAAGATTTTATATTATGTTCAATTTGAATATCCAAAAAATTCATTATGTGTTTGATTGGAGTACTCGAACAATATGTTCGGTTTGAGCAATCAAACGGTTCTTGAAGGATGATGGTTGTTAGAGTGACTTAATTAATTATTGAGAGCAACTTGGGTGGAACCTGTGTTCCCCACCTCTTCCTAATTAATTTCTCTTCCTTTATTAATGGTCTCATCATTCTTAATTAATTTATCCTTTTTATTAATGTTGTTTTTATTTTTTAAATTTACTATACTTAAATGACTATTATACCCTAAACTCTAAGAGTAAAATATACTCTAAACCACAAAGGTGACATTATAATTATACCCTAAATTCTAGGGGGAAAATATACCCTAAACCATAAGGGTGTAATTACAATTATACCCTAAACCCTAGGTGTGAAATATACTCTAAACTATAAGGGTGAAATTACAATTATACCATAAACTCTAAAGCCTAGGGTGAAGTATACCCTTAAACCATAAGGGTGAAATTATAATTATACCCCTAATTAAATTTAAATCACAAGGGTAAAATTATGATTTTATAATAACCCTAACCCCTAGGGACAAATATATTCTAAACTACAAGGGTGAAATTCGTCTAAATTCCAAATCATAGGGGTGAAACATACCATAAATAAAAATTAAAAAATACTCCCTCCGTCCCACAATACGCTTCACATTTACTGTTCCACGTTGTTTAAGAAAAGTTACACTTTTTGACCAATTTTATTGACTTTAGAGGGTATTGTAGTATTTTTATGTAATAAAAAATATAAAGTAATGATATGTGTGTGAAAAATGAGTGGCAAATTTGAAATTAAAGTAACTTTTGAAGTTGTTGGATAAAATGTTTTTTTCTTTTTTGGGGTGTGAAGGGTATAGTGGGATAAACAAATGAGAAAAGTGTGAAGGATTTTGTGGGACGGAGGAAGTAAAAAAAAAAAAAAAAGGCAGTAGCAGCAAATTGACTATAGCATCGATAATTGGGGGGTGAGGGGGCGGTAATTCACTTATGATTTTGGTGGGTGGGGCCGGTTCCATGAAATTGGAAAAATAAGCCATTCCCACCGTAGTGTTTGTATTAAGTATAAAACTATTTTTTTCCATTAATTTAAATTTTTAGATGATGTGGTCATTTAGTATGATATAAGAAACATGAACTATCAAAAATTAACCTTACCTGAGGAGGCGTGTTAGAGTGACTTAATTAAATATTAAATAATTATCCTCTCTATCAATTTAACCTTTTAATTGAGGTGATCATTTAACAATAATTTGCAAATATGCAAGTGAAGAATTGTTTTCTAACTTGCATAAATCATTCTCAATCATGCATATGACTGAACATGATTATAACTCAACTTAAATTCTAAAACTTTATAATTTGAATAGTTAAAAAATACTCCCTCCGTCCCTCACTAAGAGTGTCTTTTGCTTTTTGACACGTGGATTAATGAATATTATTATTTAATGTGTAGTGGGTAGTTGTATTAGTGTTAGTTGGAGTGTGGTTTCCATATTTTAATTGTATTAGTTAATGTTTGTGGGTCTCATGTATGTAAAAAAGGAAAGAGGACTCTTTGGGTGGAACTCCCAAAATGAAAAAAAAAAAGACACTCTTTAAAGGGGATTAAGAGAGTAGATATTTTAACAAATTTGAAGTAGAATTGGGGAAAAACAAAAAATGAATTTTTTTTAAACGGAAGTTGTGATGTGTTTGGACTTTGGATGGAGTGACATCTCCTTAATCCGGGGCAGAATATTTTCGTTCGAATGTTGTAAATTTGATTTTCAAGATAACATTATAGCCTAAATTGAATGATACTTGGAATGGAGTGACCAGCGGTACAATTTACTCGGAGAAAACACCATTCTAATTTATTGTGGGGGGAGGAAAGGAAAGTAAGAAAATTAAGATTTCACATGAAGTTTCCAATCAACACCCGACACGTACCCAATCACAACTAGGAGTGCTGCAGCTGATTGTAACCCCAATTCAAAATTTTTGCTCTTTCCAGCTTTTCCCTCCCCCCATATATCACTCATTCTTCCCCCTTTCCTTCTTCATATCCATTTCTCTCTCCACCATTCAAAACGCAAAACCTAAACCCTCGTTAACTCTTTCTTTCTGTAAAAGAAAAATGCGTGAAATCCTCCACATCCAGGGTGGGCAGTGCGGCAATCAAATCGGAGCTAAGTTTTGGGAAGTGGTGTGCACCGAGCATGGCATCGACTCCACCGGCCGCTACAACGGCGACTCCGATCTGCAGCTCGAGCGTGTTAATGTCTACTACAATGAGGCAAGCTGTGGCCGCTTCGTTCCCCGAGCTGTTCTCATGGACCTCGAGCCAGGAACCATGGACAGCGTCCGCTCTGGGCCATTCGGTCAGATTTTCCGCCCTGATAACTTCGTTTTCGGGCAGTCAGGGGCAGGAAATAATTGGGCCAAAGGACACTACACGGAGGGCGCTGAGCTTATTGATTCTGTGCTTGATGTGGTTAGGAAGGAAGCTGAGAACTGCGATTGCCTTCAGGGTAAAGAATTTTTGTTTTTCTTTTGGTTGATTTCTCGTTTCGTGCTAATGTTTGTGTATTTTTTGCTGTTTAATTCCTACCTCTAGTCAAAACCTTGTTCTGTTGCATGATGCGTTGTTCTTAAAAGTGATTTTTGCTTTGTGCTCCATGTGGTTGTTTTGGATCTGACTCTTGTTTCTGCTTTTATGTCTCTATAATTCTAACTTATTTGCTTCACATACTTTGCACCTGTGTGTATACTGTATAAATTAACAAATTTATTGGTGAGCTGTATTCTTATGAATTCCAGTGTCCACTCTTTGCTTTTGGCTGTTTGGATCTGATTTCATTATTTCTGCTTATATCTTCAATTAATCTTAATTTGTCTGAAAGTTTACCTTCACTTATTTGGAAAACTTAGTTTCAATTATGAACCATAATCTCCAGGATTTCAAGTGTGCCACTCTTTGGGAGGTGGCACGGGGTCTGGGATGGGAACACTACTGATCTCCAAGATAAGGGAAGAATACCCTGATCGAATGATGCTGACATTCTCTGTATTCCCATCACCGAAGGTGTCCGACACAGTGGTAGAGCCGTATAATGCGACGCTTTCTGTGCACCAGCTCGTTGAGAATGCAGATGAGTGCATGGTTCTTGATAACGAAGCTCTTTATGATATCTGTTTCAGAACTCTCAAGCTGACAACTCCTAGTTGTAAGTCTCATGTTACAGTTTTATTATATTGTGCTCCTTAACCACTGATTAAGTAAATTAGTATGCTTGGAGATTGCTCCTCAACTGTGCTTTAGTCATCAAAGGTGGGGAAAAAAGAGAAAACCCAAAGATAATAGTCTAAAAGAAGTATAACAGTCTTTTTGCTTTTGATTGGTTCAATCGAATTCGATTATTTAATAAAGAAGTTATAAAGTCATATGAAAGTTTGTGCTTGTAGCCTTGTCGAAGATTATGTGGACCATATCCAGATTTTGTGTTTTATCTTGCTATCTCAGTGGCAAAAGTAGTGCGATCTTGATGTGGCTATTATTATTCTGATTTGTCTGACATTTGTTGAAATCTGAGAGTAGATGTAGTTTAATTATGTTATAGACTAAGGTTTAGTTGTATACTGTCAAATAATTCCTTTTTCTTTTTCCCTTAGTTGGAGACTTGAACCATTTGATATCCGCTACCATGAGTGGTGTCACTTGCTGCCTCCGCTTTCCAGGGCAGCTCAACTCCGATCTGCGAAAGTTAGCTGTCAATCTTATACCATTCCCTCGATTGCACTTTTTCATGGTTGGGTTCGCCCCGCTTACATCTCGTGGATCACAGCAATATCGTGCTCTTACTGTTCCCGAACTCACCCAACAAATGTGGGATTCGAAAAACATGATGTGTGCTGCCGATCCACGTCATGGTAGGTACCTTACTGCATCCGCTGTCTTCAGGGGCAAGATGAGTACCAAGGAGGTGGATGAGCAAATGATCAACGTCCAGAACAAGAACTCCTCGTACTTCGTCGAGTGGATCCCAAACAACGTTAAATCCACAGTGTGCGACATCCCACCTACTGGTTTGAAGATGGCTTCCACGTTTATCGGAAACTCAACATCAATCCAGGAGATGTTCAGAAGAGTGAGTGAGCAGTTCACTGCTATGTTCAGGAGGAAAGCTTTCCTGCATTGGTACACCGGAGAGGGTATGGACGAAATGGAGTTCACCGAAGCGGAGAGTAACATGAATGATTTAGTGGCAGAGTACCAGCAATATCAAGATGCCACTGCTGATGAGGAATATGAAGAAGAAGAAGAAGAGTATCCAGAAGAAGAGGCATAAAGGAATGCAGCTGCTGTTTGTTCTCATGTAGTTGTCTAGACGTGTATGTTTGTGCTGTTTTTTTATTATGGAATTTTTCGAAGCAACGTTTGATTCTCCATCTTATCAAACCTAGAACCTACTGTAGTATTTGAAATTTCTCATTTCCAATCGTGTTGCAGACATTTATAACTTGAATGTAGTGTGCTTTAATTTTTTTTGGCTGAAAATAGGTACGTGCTTGCTTGCAATTAAATTATTACTATTGTTTTTTTGGAAATTTGAATTCATCTAGGGTGGTGCTGTTATCTGGAGCAATATTAAAGACTAATCAATCCAAAGGTGTCCAATTTATATACATTTATTAATAAAAACATATCAAGAATAAAAACTTACCCTTAATTCATATGCATTTATTAATAAAAACATATTAGGAATAAAAAATTATATGATTTGTCGGTATATTTTTGGTGATTTTTTACAAATATATACTGTTAGATATTTGTAATGAAGAATTAATGGTACGGACTTACAGTTGAATACAAATGTAGTATAGTTTATTTAGAAACAATAAATCATTGAATTAAAATTACTTTAGTTTGTTAAAAAAAAATTGTGCATAAAATTATGAGTTGATATTAGGAGCATCCGGTTGCATATGTGTATAACTTTTTATTCTATTTTGTATACATGTTATTCTATTTTGTATATTTTGTATACGTGTTTCTTAATAATTTTATACTTTTTTCACACTAAGTTTTTCATTAAAAAAACTAGCATCTATTTGTGTATAACTTTTTATTCAATAGTGTATACTCCCTGCGTCTCATCCTAATGGTTACACATTTCCATTTTGGACGTCTCATCCTAATGGTTACATTTTTCTTTTTAGCATATGACCCACACAAATTAATTATTTCTCTCTCCATGGGTCCACACATCCCACTAATACACCTACCCGCTTTACATTAAATTATTATTTCTCTCACCTCAATACACATTAAAATACTATATTCATTAATCCCCGTGCAAAAAACAAACGTAACTATAAGGACGGGACTGAGGGAGTACATGTTTTTTAATAATTGTATATTTTTTACACTTAATTTTTCATTAAAAAAACTAACAATTAAATTGTATACATTTTTGTTTATAATTGTATATATTTTTGTTTATATTTGTATACGTTTTTTAAAGTGAGTGTACCATATCTTAGGGTGCATCCGGACGCACAATATAATTAGTCTAAATTTATACTATCCGTGTTCTCAGATAATTTCTGCAGTACAATTATACAATACATTCAAGTTGAATCATTTAAGTTGAAAGAATTGACGATAAAATGCTATTTAGAATGCAAAACTTAAAACTAAAAGATAAGCCATAAAATATAAAATTTCCAAAATTAAAATTTATACTCCACTTAGGTGCATAAAATATTATGACACATGTAATTTAGGAAAGAAAAAAAAAGAGGTAAACTCTTGAGTGAGTTTAAATAACATTTTTTAATAAAAAATACTGCTTCCTCCCTCAAAGGTAATATTTGTTTATTTTTACGTGAATTAAAAAATATTATATTTTAATATATAGTGAGTAATTATATTAATGGGTGTGTGAGTCTCATATTTTAATTATATTTGTGGGTATGTGTTGGTCTCATGTATAATAAGGGAAATTAGACCATTGGGGGCATACGCCCAAAATGAAAAAATTAAACTCTTTAAGACGAACGGAGGAAGTAATATTCAATTGATAAAAAGTAATCGTTCAAATGAACCGTTTTATGAATGATTCGTGGTATAAATGAGAAGTGATAATATTCTTAATAAAAAGTGATAAAGAGCAAAACCATCCCTCAAAACGATTTCATGCTCAAAAATAAAATATGCAATATAACACCATTTGCAAGAGAAAATAGCCTCATTATGAATGCAAAAATGCATTCTAGGATAGCATATCATTAACTCAGATGCCTCTAGGAGATTAGCATCAACTCAGAATAATGTAAAAAAGAAAAAGCAGTACGTATTCCTATCATCTTATATGGTTTCAAATTTACAGTGTTGGCCATGCTCACTATGAAGAAAGTGCGAGCTCAGCCCAAGCCAGAGACGACGCCTTGATCTCCGCAGGTATCGTTGTGTCGATCCCAGCTTCCAACATCGAGCACAAGTCCCTCATGGACGTCCTAGTGCTCGTACTGGGACGAATGCACAAGTTTACGACATCACATATGACTTTCAGATCTTCGTATCTGAAATGCTTCAGTTCAGGATCCACCACATAAGCCATCACTTCGGGCATATCAAGAATTTCCTTGGCCTGCAATAGCATTAAAATATGAACCTACTCAGCAATGGAAACGGTTTTACTGCAAGAAGAGATTCAGGGAAGTTCTTGATTGTACCCAATCTACGAGGCTTCCTTTGTCTTTGCTGTGAGGAGGTCTCCCACTGACAATTTCAAGTAAGAGAATCCCAAAGGAGTATATGTTTCCTTGGATATCAAGACGACGTTCTTCCAAATTCTTCGGAAGGATACAGATTGCGCCATCGTTGCTTGTATTGCCCGAGCTTTTTGCTGATCTGGAAAGAACAGTCTTCCAGCACTCGAAATCAACCAGCTGCAGAAGATGTCGAGAGCTTTTATATATGCATATAAACATGCAGGCACACAACAAATCAACGTTCCAATATAAAGTTTTTAAGCGAAATGCCTGTTATGTCTAACAATGTTTGGAACAGTTTCAACAATTCCACATCTTTCAAGTCTTGAATTGACAGAAAAAATATTTTGGATCATAAATTGATAGTGAGCCAGTGTTTCAAGTCTTAGACTGTAAAAATTCCTACAAGGGTTCTAATTTTTTTGAGCATTTTTTGAGATTAATCCCTGAAAGCTTTAAATAGAGAGCTGTAAAAGTAAATAAGATGTTCATTTGCAGCCATGCCTTACCTTTGGAGAAAACTCGTCCGTAAGATAAATTGAATTAGAATTCAGTTCAGATATGGCGAATGGTAGATCAAGTTCTGTGTGGAGATATTTTAACCCTCGGGCAATCCCAACTATAATTTTCATGCGCCGCGTCCAAGAGAATTGGCACGCTTCTCCATCTGTATTACAAGTGAAACTTTTCCTCATTTAGTTTGTTGAAGCTGTTATTCCTAAAGAAGAGAAGAAAACAGCTAAGGAGAACATATCTTAACGGACAATGAAGATGCTCGTATAGTGTTCCATTTGATGCATAATCAAACACCAGCATCCTTGTAAACGGGCTGCTTTCTCTGCAATAACCGAGCAACTTTCCCACGTTCTCATGATTTAATCTTGCCAAATCAGCCACCTGAATCATGCAGCATATTGTTTAAAAATGTTCATACATTCCGAGATATATTATAAGCAAACTTATGAAGTAAATGCAAACCTCTTTCTGAAAATAAAGCTCAAGGTAGCTACCCCAATTTTCTTCTTTGATGCAAAGGGATATCACTGCAATTTCCGGCAGTCCACCTTTCATCGTGCCCTTGTAAACCAGGCTATCAGGAGAGGACCCGATGATGTTGCTAAAATCTTCACAGGCCACTTCAAGTTCCTGCCTTGTGTATCTTACAATATCCTTCAGTACATCAGAATCTGTAGAAGCATTGCATTAGCAGCTACTACGAAAGTCGATAAAGATACAACGGGAACAAAATTTAAGAGTTATAAAGTACACTTGCTGATACTAACTTATGTAAATTGACATGTAGTCATTTGCACCCGAAGACTTGTTCCTGGGGATAGTGATGGAAGATTTCGTCTTCCACTTCTGAGAAGCAGTGAAGAGACCAAGGACACAGAGAACGCCAACTATAATTCCAGTAACGATTTCAAGAGCCAAGAGCCACGAAGGTTTCGATGAATTATCTGGACCCCTTGCTGCAACTTCAGCAGGCATGTTCTTTGAGATAATCTCTGAATGGGGTTTTGATGTTAAAGCACCAACTGCTATAAATGTTTTTCCAATATCAGGGGCAGTAATGCAACACATTGTACCATTTTATTTTTGGGTAAGATGCATGTGGTAAATTTAAAGAAGATCAAATCCAACAAAATATTTTAGCTTGAGAAAACAGTAATGGGGATGTAAAGAGCTATAAACATTCACTATTGTTAACAATTTACATGCAACCGTAGAAAATCAAATTATAATTTACGTTTCCGACTCAGACCCCCACTGTATCCTTTGCACTAGAAAAGCAGGGTCACCTACCGCATAGTTCAGCGGATCGTTGTTTGATATCTTTGACTTGAAGGCAATTACCCTGGAAACTTGTTCTATATCCAGAATAAAAAATACAAGAACCTCAACTAAAAGTAAATGAAATGAAAAGAATATTGACGTAGGGAATGAGAACAAAGGTAATAAAATACCTAGGAAGATACCCTAAGCACTTTGGTATGCTTCCAACCAAAAAATTGAATGAAAAATCTGCAACTTTTAGCTGGGAGGAACGACAAAAACCTGCTGGGTTACTCTTTGATGTATTCCTAAACATGATTATATGAACATACAATATTAATAAACATGCTCTTGGATAGAAGATTGAACATTCATGATAGACAACTCAGTCAAACATCATTTAGCAATCGAAGTAAAAGGAAAAACAAGTAAAACTACAGATTCCTGCCAGTTGGATTTGAACCTTGTACAATCATATGCTCCATAAGACAATAGACATTAGATAACTTTTGGCAAATAAATAACTTCGACACAAAGAATTTGAATAAGCTATTAAAGATTGAATAAATCCAAGACATGAGTCACAAGACTTTGGACACCAATATAACATTGGAGTTGGAATTTTCAATTTTTGATTCATCACAGTGAGAAATTTTCCAAGAAGAGAAGACAATAGAAAGATAAAATGCTTTCAGTTGAGCAATCTGAGCACCATAATACCAGTAGGATCCTCAATACCACATTCCAGATTATTAGGAAAATAGAAGACGACTAAACAACTCATAAGAACACAAGTTGAGTTTTAGCAACGAAAACCAGGTAAGAATATTAGAAACTCTTTTGAATAGCCTTCTACTTACATTGATCGTGTATCGGAAGGAAAATCTGAGCTATTACTCGCAGGTAACGTGCCCTGAAACTTATTCCTATCCAGTCGAAGTTCCTCAAGGTATTTCAAGTTACCAAGTTCAGAAGGCAATTTCCCTGTCAATCCATTAGATTCAAGATTTCTGTAGAAACATAAGATAACCCACTTATGAGATGAAAGAAAAGCAGCAGAGGAATGAAAGTATGCTAATATTCTCATGTAACACCACTCATTTTCACCAACATTTTCATTATGCTGCTTAAGTTTCCAATCTCGGTTGGAATCGATCCTGTTAGCTGGTTTGAACTCAAGTCCAACACCTTGAGATTCTTCAGCATTCCAATTTCCTTTGGAATTGTACCAATCAACAAATTCCCATGAAAAATTCTGCTCAATGGAATATAAAAGACAATCAGCCTAAGCCACTGGACCACAATAACTAGATATAATCAAAGCTTACAATTCTTGCAAATTTACAAGACGGTGTAGTTCTGGTGCAATGAAACCCTTCAATGATCGATCAGATATGTTACTGCAAATCCAAGTAGCATCAGAACTAACAGTACATTGACATTAATTTATAATTCCTATCCATAATGCAGTAGATCAAAATTGTGAGAATTTTTTCTATGATCAAACATTATTAGTAACAAAGTGACAGAATCTTACAGCTTTATGACATGATCTCCTGCAATCGAACAAGAAATGCAAGACCAATTACAAGGATCAGAATCCAGAGGATTCCAATTCGACAAAACCATTGAGGGGTCCTCAATAATAGCTCTCTTAAACGAACTTAAAGCTTCAACTGCACAAAATCCATAATTCTTCCGTAAGAGAAACTGAAGTATAATTCTGCTAAAGCCATGTTCTTACAATGCACAAATACAATCCAAGAAAAAAAAAAAGAAAGAAATCCCACATTGCAAGAGACTAAATAACTTTCATCAAGAATCAAGATCTATGTAATCAACTAAAAGATTTAGCACTAGAACTAGCCTTCATTATCCGGAAACACCGCGCAATCTGCGAGGAAGAGCCCAAGAATCAAGAACAGAACTCGTAATGGAGTAAAGGATCTCATTATCCTTCTCACTTCACTCAACAGAAAGCACTAAAGAGCTTCAAGAACTCATCGGAAGCAGTGTTAAAGAGCAGATTCTCAAATGTTAGGAAAATGAGCTAAAGAAGTGGGTTGATCGAGGGTTATCACAGATGAAAGCCAGCAAATATGAGGGTGTTCGACTGTTTGTCAAAGCAGACACAAAAGAATGACCCAGAAGCAGAAAAAACAAGAGCAGTAAAAAGAACCAAAGAAAGCAAATTTATCAACACATTTGGAACCCCAAATCAGTAACATCAATGTGAACAAAGACCATGGTTGAACGACAGCGAAATTCAAGAGAAATGAGGAGACTTTGATTCAAATAGAAGAAAAAGAGAATAAAAAAATGAATTAAAAGGGAATGCGAGGAATTCTTCAGAACAGAGCTCGCATTCAAAAAGTGTTCAATGTAGATATTATGGAATGTTTTCCGATTGTGTTGTTTACTGAGGAGTGAAATGCTGGGAAATGCGGCTGTTCTTCTTCTTCTTTTCTTATTTCTTAGTATTTTTTTAATTAATTTAATATTTTGAAAAAAAAGAGAAAGAAATCAGTTCCTTATTTTAGGGTGAGGGTTATTTGAATTTTTTTTTTTAAAATTGAAAGTGGTTTAGTGGAGTAAAAGCTTATTTTTCAATTTACGGTAATGATCATAATTATGATGATCGATGTTTAGCATTTGAGAAAATGGGTAGACTCGTACGATTATTCACGATACGATATGATATCATCTCATCCTTTCCTTTGTGAACCTTTTCCAACTTCAAAATATTAAAAATTAATTAACTCATTTTTTCTGTCTTTCCCTCCATTTTTAAATGGGGCACGACGGATTATATAGAAACCGATCATAAAACAAGTCAAATTATTAAAATAACGATACATTAAATAATATTCACTTTATTATTTCGTAATAATAACTATATAGGTTTAATTTGACAAAATTACAACAAAAGACGCCAATTACAAATTAGCCCAAATTTTTATAAATTTACTAATAAGTACTTGACTTTAAATCTGTATTGCAATTCAAATCACCGGGGCTGGAGGTCTGCCCGGTGGCTTATGTGTCCCCCTTTTCCTCCCCCATCACCTTCCACATCAGCAAAACCAAACCGTTTGGGGTACTGGTGTGAATTTCCACGTCAAAAAAAAAAAATCAAAAGTGATCCTTCTACGACGACTGCCATCGTTAATCGGACTAAGCTTCTACTACGACGAGGAGAGTTGTCGGGGCTTCTGGCGACAAGCGGTGGCTCACGATGGTGAAGGCGTTCAGATCCGTCGCGGTTGCTGGCTTTGACGGCTACGTGATTTCAGGCGATTGAAGGAGGTGGGCGACGACATATGGGATTGGTGGACGATTGGCGAGACTGGAGATTGAGAGAGAGAGTTTGCAGCCTGCAGGTGATTTATTTATTTTTTTTAATTTTCCACGTTGGATATGACAGAGTCAAAATTGGTCAAAATCTGACTGGTGATTCGATTTGTAATCCCTTATTAAAGTTAAGTATTAATTTGTAAATATCCAAAAGTTTTGACTAATTTGAAATTGACGAAAAGATCAGAACTTTTTATATAATTAACCCTTAAATAATATTCACTTTATTATTTCGTAATAATAACTATATATGTTTAATTTGACAAAATTTCTTGTGAGATATCACACCGATTGTAAAACCAGTCAAATCTTTATTTATCTCTTAATTAAATTAAATAATAATTTAAATTATTATATTAGTCAATTTCTCCTTAATTATAGAAATTCTTTAATTCTCTAATTAAATTTAATCACTTTATGTAGTTTGTTGGCTCATTAAATTTAATTTCTTTATGTAGTCTGTTGACGCTTACAAATGCAAATATAAATTCTTATTCTGTTGTCGTTTGATGTTGTCTAATTATTGTATGACCACCACTGTCTATTCTGTCGTTCCACCTCCATTGTAAATATTCTTTTCATTTTTCATCGTGAATCCACTGTATCATGTATATTGTTTTATAGTGTGAGGAAGAAGAAAACAATAGCAATGAAGATGTGTTTATATTTATGTTATATAAAAGTATGTTAAAGTATGTCGTCTTTGTGTTATAATATTATTAAATTAAATATTTTAAAGTAGACATTTATATTATATAACAATGTTATATAAATGTTTCTCTATTTTGTGATAATGTATGTCGGTTTTATGCTAAAGTATGCTTTTTTTATTTTATTTATAAAATAGTACTTTAACACAAAATCGATATACTTTAAATTTTAATTTAATAAACATTTAATACAAAATCGACATACTTTAGCATTTAATAAACACACTTTTACATAATTTATACTACAATACTTTTAACATAAAACCACATACTTTAGCATTTACTAATAAACATAATTTTACATAATTTATGCAACAGTACTTTAATACAAAACCGACATACTTTAGCATTTAATAAACATAACTTTACATAATTTATACAACAATACTTTAACCCAACTAATGAATTACAGAAATGAAAATTCATACAATTTCGTATAGATATGATGAGAAGTTAACTAACCATATTTAAATTATATAATATTATTTAATTTAATTGTTAAATAATAAATGGATTTGACCTATGTCATTATCCATCATTTTATAACTCGTTTTGTAAGGAGTATCTCTTTTAATTTTATCGATCCATAACTAATAATTTGAAAATCGGACCATCTGGTTCAATCTGTTGAACTAGGAATCGGAGATTGAATCGGGTTGGATCGGTGAAAATCGGAAAAACCAATCCGACCAATTTCCATATATTTTTTATATTTTTCAAATTTTAATGGTATTTATTTTTACTTTAGTTTATTTTAAAACATAATATTTAAATATTAGATTAAGATAAAATGATTATTTTTTCAAATAAAATAAGATTCAAAAGCAGAGGCACCGAAAATGATTACTATTAAACGTTGGGAAGTTCCGAATGGTATCATTCTCAATGCACAAACACCCGCGCCTAATAATTAGAGATACGATACCGACTCACGATATGAGATTTTATCTCGTTTAGTCAAAATACCGCGATTATTTCATCCATGGAAATGGAGGTGGTATTGGTATTGTCATAGCAATTATAAAGAGAGTGAGACTTCACCCAATGATTAAGCTGTTGCGAAGAAGATGGAAATTAAAAAATGTTCAGTTCTTCACAGCTGTTAACCACATACTTAATGTCAATTTGGTCATATAATTTCTTCCTAAAGCATCCTAACTACTGCCTCCTTTTTAATCGGATTTTATGAAAGTCATTTTTTAATTACTTTTGAGATAGTTTGGCATTTTTTCCAATTAATAAATAACAAAATATATTAATTCTTATTTAGTGATGTAAATTTGTTTATGTGAGAAATAAAAATAATATGTGTGAATTTATTTATGGGATTGGGGGAATATATGAATTAATCCATACACTTTGTCGTTTGACCATAAACTTAAAAGATATATTTCCTCCATTCCCGTAAGGATACCATTTGTTTTTTTGCACATGAAAGAAGTACTTATTACTATTCTCTCCGTCCCCGCGTAAGAGGGTCATTTGCTTTTTTGTACGTAGATTAAAGAGTATTATTATTTAATGTATAGTGAGTAGTTGTATTAGTGGGAGTGTGTGCCCCATATTTTAATTGTATTAGAGGGGGTGTGTGGGTACCATGTGTGTAAAAAAGGAAATGAGACTCTTTGGGTGAAACTAGTCTCCCAAATGAATTGGTGGAACTTGTGATCCCCACATTTCTTAATTAATTATTCCTCTTTCATTAATGTTGTTTTTTATTTTATTTTTAAATTTATTATACTCAAATGACTATTATATCCTAAACCCTATGGGTAATTTATATCTTAAATCAAAAGGGTAAAATTACAATTATACCCTAAACCTTAATCTCTAAGGGTGAATATACCCTGAAGCACAAGGATTAAATTATAATTATACCTTTAAAATTAAATTAACTTAAAAAGAAAAGGAATAAAATACAGAAAAAGAAAAAAAAATAATGCAAATTAATTACCTAGGGTGAAGCCATGAAGGGGGTGGGTGGCATAATCTAAATAAAGTGGGGGTAGGGCCAATTTCACCAAATTGAAATTTGAACATGACCATTCAAGTCATTGCCAATATTTTTATTTTAAGATATACTAAGTAGTATTTAAATTGTCAATAAAATCTTTAGCAATGAATTATCAACAAAAATAAATATCATTGAATTTTAGTTTTCATTGGTAAAATATTACACACTACCACGAGCGATTAAGTTATTAACCGTTTGTAAAATTTTAGCATTGAAATTTAGGATTATATCCATCATCATTAAAAAAATTATTATTATTATTATTTTTGATAGTGTATAATATTCTCTCTATCTGTCTGTAAGAGTGTTATTTGCTTTTTTAAGTAAATTAAAGAGTATTATTATTTATTGTGTAGTAGATAGTTGTATTAGTGGTAAGTGAGTTCTATTTTAATTGTATTAGTGATCATGTGTCTATGTGTCATATATCTAAAAATAGAAATGAGACCCTTTAGACTAGATATCTAAAACGGCAAAATGAAATCATTACTAAAAAATGGAGGAAGTATTAATTAATTCAAAATGAACCAAACGTACAACAGAGGCCGTTACCATATGAGCAAAACAATTGTATAATATTATATATTATATGAATTATAAAACTAAAATTATAATTATAATTTTAAAATTAATACTACATTCAAAAGAAAAGATTAAATAAGTAAAATAAATCAATGAACCAAAAGAACAAAATAAGCTAGAAACTATGAGGGAGTATTTGATGTTTAGTTCTAATTGAGTTATTATGTGAATTAATAAAATTTGTACATGTGATTAATAAGGCGAACTTAAAAACTTTCTTAATTTAAAAAAAAAAAAATAGTTTAAGAAGTATTGTAACCCAACCTCTCATAGATTTCATTCCCATCAGCTTCCTACTTATTATTAATGGAATTAGTAGATATTTAAACTTATATAAATATAATTAGTATGTAAATTCTCTTATTCTTAACAAAATTTTACGAGTTATTATTGAGTAATAATATGTATTCAATTTGTAGTTAAACACTCCCTACAAATAAAATACAAGGCACAAATAAACAAGATAGTAAGTATATACTCAAACATTGCCAATTTTAAGAACCAGAGAACCCATCTTAACACTAATATTGTGCTTAAACCATGAATGGGCGATTAATGAACCAATTGTCTTAAAAGTTTGTCATGATACGATTTATTGGACAATATAAATTGAATAGGTTCAAATTTGTACCGTGCTATAAATGATCTCACTATGTTTGTCTGTGATATTTTTTAGCTTTCACAATCAACATTTAAATATTATAAAATATCCATACAAACTCTATTAATGCAAGATTCATCCATGAACATTTCATGGTAAAATTTTCTCCTAATTAATATTTGTTCTCTCTCATCTTTACATTATTTAATACTATATATAAATATTATTTTTTATATATATTGATTTGATATAATTAAAATAAACTCTATCGTATAAAAACTCCAAACTAACATATACTATTAGGGGTGGGCGGTATGACATACCAAATATTTTTTGTAATACCAAATATTGTACCGAAATTTTTGGTATTTAAAAAATATTACTGTTATCTTACCTAAATTTTCGGTATACCGTACTTCAGTATACCGATATTTGGGTATAAAAAATAGTATACCTTCTACTTACCAATATTTCGATATATCGTATCATACCTAAAATATCGGTATATACCGTCCTATTAGATAGTTTGCTATGTCGTTATGCACCTAAAATTCAATAAATCTAATTAAAAATTGTACTAGAAAAGTGAAAGATAGTTATAAAACAAATTCTAATAGATAACAAATCCATAATAAGAAAAATATACGACTATTCACAAACGACTAAATTAAATAAGAGCGAGTCTCATATAAATTGAGTTTACATGTAAATCCTATTTTTAAAAATTATTCTTTGTTATATAAAAAATTACTCTTTGAAGAGTAATAATTTTTATACAGAAGAGTAATAATTCATGTCTCTAAACAGTAATTTTTCATGTACTAAAAAATAATCGATGAATTATGATTTACATGAATTTGAAGAGTAATTTTTTAATTTAGAAGAGTAACAATTTTATGTGTTAAAGAGTTATTTTTTATGTACTAAAGAGTAACAGGTTACATAATTAAATGTAAATCCGGTTTACACAAGTTTTGTAATTAAATAAATAGTGCCCAAGAGAATCTACACAAGAAGCATATGAAACTTATATTAAAATCAATATTATCAATATTTTTAAATTTTCATATAGGATAGAACTACATAATTAAAAAAAAGTACAAGATATTATGAAAGCCAATCAACTTTATCACTCATTTATAATTATAAAATGTACAGTAGGATTTTAGATTTAATATTTTAATTAAATAATGTATAAATATAATTTAATTAAAAATTATAATATATAATAATTATAATTGCATATATCATGTAGTATGGTATATTATATCATATTTCCCAAAAATTTAGTAATATTTTACGGTATTTAGGTATATACCGAAATGCCGCGGTATTGATAAATTATATACCTTTATCGTATTAAAATTTTCAATACGGTATCATACCTTACCAAAAACTTCGGCATACTAAAATTTCGGTAATATCGGTATTTTTCGATATGGTAAGGTCGGTATACCAAAATTTCGGTATTTTTCCCCAGCCATAATACTATCATTTATTAAGATTTTCAGAAGTCATTTAAACCTCTAACAAACATGTTATCTTAAATAAATTGTGATGGACCATTGAGCCACCTCTAAAATAGTAAAACTATCTTTAAATATGTCAAGCGCTTCCAAAAATACTCTTGCAATGGTGGATACGGAATTTTTTTATATTTTTTTATTTTGGTAAAACATGTATTTATAAAAATATTACTTCATCCGTTCCAAGAATATATACACATATTTGATGACATAAAATTTAAGAAAATTAAATTTTTATTGTATTAATGTAAGAAAGAGAATGAGTATTTTGGGTAAATGAATAGAATAAAATGTATGATATAATTAACTTTGACCAGATTGTGAGTAAAAAGAATATGACATTTGTGTAATACTCCATTGTACAGTAGTATTATAAGATTATTGATATTGTGTATTATTTCCATTTTGAGGGTGTGCAAGTATTCTTGGGACGAAGGGAGTATTTAATATTCAAAATCGTAAAATAAATAAATTAAATTCATACTTTATTTTTTTTATCGGACAAAGTTATTTGTTAGTACAATCAGTAGTTAGTTCATCACTCACTTGTGTGAGGAGCCCGGTGGCCAAGTGAGCTAGCCCACTTGGTTATTAAAATTCATACTATTATCACTACTAGAAAAATAGGCTATATATTATGACATTGACAAGTGTCATATAATAGTTGTTAATAATATATATCTAACTTATAATGACATTTCTTTAAAATATCATCTATTCCAATGTAGTAGTAGGTCTCAAACTATTAATACATTTTTTTATTATCACTGCATGCTTGTTTAAACTACACTTAAATAATTAATAATTAATTAATTAAATAATTCGTATAAATAAAATTGAATTAATTACTAATAGGTACACACTTTGTACTCCTAATTACTATAAGATACATTGATTTAAAATAATTACTCTCACATACAAAATATTAAAGTAAAATACCAAATATAACCCTAAACCAATACACTTTTAAACCACAAACCCTAATCCCCCACCCACCGTCGGACCACCGCCCGACCGCCGGAAAACTACCGGACCGCCACCGCCGCCGCCGCCGCCGGAGCTTCGCCGGAGCCCTGCCGGACCACCACACTTTTTTGCTACACACACTTTTTTTTACTGCACACTTTTTTTACTGCACAAACTTTGCTGTACACGAACTATTGCTGCACACAACATTTATGTGCAGCACATTGTAGGGGTAATATTGAAATATCAGTATATATTTTTATAGTTAGTAGTAATATTTTTGTATGTTTGTATCTCATAGTAATTAAATATTTTTTGTGTATCTAGTAGTAAACATTCCAATAAAATTAATTTAAAAACAAAAAATGAAAAAAAATGATTTTATACAAATCATGAACTGTTCCGTGGTAGTTTCGAACATGGGATAATATGAACATATACTTTGTTGTGGCCAATTGATCCAGAATAAAACTTGTTTATCTATTTTGATTTTATTATATATATATATATATATATATATATATATATATATATATATATATGTTTACTTTTTTTATTATTTTATATTTTACTAATAGTTGAACTCGTGTGTTGCACGAGATGTGTTATTTTTAGAGCAACAACTCCATTTAATTTTATAATTTTTGACCGAATAATATTTATTTGAATTATATCTAACCTAATGTTTAAATATTAAAGTCTAATGTAGTTATAATTATTCCCTAAAACCCTAAAATCCTAATCTCTTTGGAACCATTAAATTATTTCCTAATTTGAAAAAGTTATAATTACAATTATTTAACTATTTTAATGGGTAGTTGAAATTTGTTGAAAAAATAGACAGTTAGGATTGGATTTATATTTAATATTATTAATTTTTTAATAAATAATATCTTATTTCCTAATTTGAAAAAGTCATAATTATAATTATTTAATTATTTTAATGGGCGACTTAGATTTATTTAAGATAAACCCTAAAACCCTAAACCCTAAAACCCTAAAATCCTAAACCCTAAAACCCTAAACCCTAAATTCATAATTATAATTATTTTAATGGGTGACTTAGATAATGGGTGACTGAGATTTGTTTGATCTTCTCTCATATTTATTATAGATTATATCTCTTATATATATAATTATTACGAATACGCTGCTATAAATAACTTTTTAAAAGGATGAGGTGTCGCGACGTGGTTAATTGTTGTATTTTTTATTTTAATTTTATATATATAATCTTTCTACTTTTATTTATTTATTTTTTATTATTATATTATTCATGTATATTTATAAATTAAATACCACATTTAATTATATTTCTTTATTAGTTAAACAACAACTTTAATCATATTTTTTGATTGGTTAGGAATAGATATTTTTATTTTTTATTTTAATATCACATATAATCTTTATATTTTTTTATTATGATTATATTACAATGTATACCTTTATATTTAGAATTAAAAAGTAAACCTTAAAATTAGATAAATAAATTATATAATAAAAATATATCTTCAAATATTTGAATATATCCTCATTATTAAATTACAATATGCATTTAATATTGGATTATCTAATTAATTTTCTTATAAAATATAATGCATCCGCATATTATGCGGGATTATATACTCGTGTGTGTGTATATATATATAAAGTTTTTAGTGTTTTTTAATGTTATAAAATCTTAATGTGTTTTCAAAAGTTTAAATATTTTTGAATGCTTAAATTTGGGCGGTTTATCACCTAAATCCCAAATTATAGGTCGTTCTTGGAAGAACTTTGACTTAAGCAGACTTAAATTCAGGCAGTTTAGCACCTGAATCCCAGATTATAGGCGGTTCACTGAAAAATTTGACTGTAGAAGGCTTAATTTGGGTAGTTTAGAACCTGAATCCCAGATGTATTCCGTTCTTGAGTTGATTCTCGTTGAAGAATTCAAACAACTATTCTGACAACTCTGAAATCTTTGATCTTCGTAGAGAATCTCTCTCGGTGTGTTTAGAATAAATAAAGTAGGGTTCTTTATATAGGTGAAGGGTGAGAACGTCTCATATATAACTCGCAATTTGATTGATCAATGGATGATTTGACCTATTCTGCGGGCTTGGGCCTTTCCATCCCTACAATGTGATTGGTTAATATTGATTTAACATCTATTCTGTGGGTTTTGACCTTTCCAAGCTTTGTTTGACTTGGGCTTATTTGACTTGGGTCAAACCTCATTTAATGTATGTCTCATTTAATTTGTTGGGCTTAAATTAATTATCAATTTATTTTAGGAATTAATTTATTAAATTCCCAAATAAAATATATAAATTAAAATTGATATTTTAATCATGAAAATCCATGTGTTGCCATTTAATTGGAATGTGAATTTTATTTGCTTACAAATATATTCAAATAATATATTTAATATTATTAAAATTTTAATAAATAAAATCTTATTTCCTAATTTGAAAATGTCATAATTATAATTATTTAATTATTTTAATGGGTGGCTGAGATTTGTTTTAAAAATAGATGGTCATGATTGAATTTATTCTGCTTTTATATATATTAAGATTAAGATTTTATTTTTGTTTTGTTTTTTATTTTTAATTTAGTTTTAATAGTTTAATAAATTAATAAATAATGTACTTAAAATTAATTTATTATATTTAAAATTATTATTACTATTATATATTATAATTTTTTTACTAATAAAAACTTATTCTCTTTATCTTTATTAGTTAAAATATTTTTAATTAATATTTTTTAAATTAGCATAATATATATTTATTTATTTTTTAAAAAAGAATATAATTTATATTTCTATTCTTCTATTTGGTTACGTATTAATTTTAATAAAAGTTTGGAAATTATAATAATATATATATTTAATTTAATTATGTATTATTAAAATAATTTTAACATTTAATATATATATATCATTTAATTTTTATTATTAATAAAATTTTACTTTATTAATATTTTATTATAAAATATTAAATAAAATTCATTAAATTAAATTATATACGCATCTATTTTATCATTTTTTGAATTTTATATTTTTATTTAATTTCATTACATCTAAAATATATTATTATAAAATAAAAGTATTAGTAGTTGTAAATAAATAAAAATGATTATTAAGACACTTTTATTAATGTATGAATAGAGTTATATTAATACATTTATTGAATAGTGTATTAATAGATATTTTAATAGTGTAGTTAATAGAGTTGTGTTAATACATTTATTAGATAGTGTATTAATAGATACTTATTATATAGTGTAGTTATAGATTAATGTATTAAAAGAATATCTATTAAGACATTTCAAATAAAATGCATCAAAATTAATGTAGTAATAGGCCTTTTTTTAGTAGTATATAAATATACCATATGTATTGTCAGAGTGTTTAAATTAAGGGGACAAGTTTACAAGGGTTTATAATGTAAACTCAGGTTACAAGAGACTAACTCATTATAAAAACGCGAAAACTTGTGTAAACTTAAATATATTAGTTAATACTATGTAAATCCTATTACTCTTTAGTTCATAAAAAATTACTCATTAGACACATACATTGTTATTTTTCTAAACTAAAAAATTACTTTTCAAATTCTTGTAAATCCTGATTTTTTGATTACTTTTTAGTAAATGAAAAATTATTTTTTAGAGACATGAATTATTACTCTTTTGTATAAAAATTATTACTTTTCAAAGAGTAATTTTTTATATACTAAAGAGTAATTTAAAAAATAGAGTTAAAATGTAAACTGAGTTTACATGAGACTTTATAAAAAAATAAAATAAAATTGATTGTTCAAAATAAAAGAAAACTATTATAATTACTTATTGATATCGTAGAATTTTTATTCATAAAAAATAAGTAATCTAACATATTATTATCATGAATTTATATATATATATATATATATATATATATATATATATATATATATATATATATATATATATATATATATATATATATATATATATATATATATATATATATATATATATATACACCGGTGCACCTAAATAATTTTAATCGTTAGATTAAGTTCTATTTTAATTTCTACCACTAAATAAAATAAAATAAAATAATTATTTTATTTTAAAATTAAAACTACTCACTACTCTCATTTTAAATCAATAACTTAAGAGTACACCTCAAAATTACCCTAAATTTTGGAACTATTTGGAAATTTAACAATATATACCCCTTGTACAGAATCCAAATTTCTTATTTCAAGTGATATTTTATCTGATATTCAACAACACATCATATTACACTTTTAAAAATTTCAAAATTTTAAAAGTGCGATGAAATATCCATATTATTGGAAAACGGAATATCGTTTTGAATAGGAGATCCTAACTCCCAAGCGCTTGTATTCCTCCTTGTGCGAGTGATTTTATTGTGAAGAAATTATCACAAATGGCCTCTAAGTATTACTAAATCTATAAATGGTCCTATATCTTTTAAAATTTTTAATTTTAGTTTTTTAAAATTCAATTTTAGTCATTTGTTATCAATTTTAGTCCAATTTTTTTAAAAAATTTCAACTGGATGTATATTCCCACGTAAGATCTTGTTAAAACGTGTGCACCGAAAATGTACAAAAATTGAGAAACCGATGGACCTCCGGTAAAATTTTTGAAAAAATTTAAAGAAATTGGACAAAAATTGATAACGAAGGACAAAAAATTAGATTAAAAAGACTAAAATTGAAAATTTTAAAATATATAGGACCGTTTGTGAATTTAATAATACTTAGAGGACCATAAGTGATAATTTCTCTTTTATTGTGAGAGGATGAAATCATGTAGTCGAGTAGATAGTACTCCCTCCGTCTCGTTTCAATGTTTACGCTTCTATTTTGCGCGTCCCATTTTAATGTTTAATTTTTTTCATTTTGGAATATGAGACTCACCTAAAACAATTAATATATCATCCAACACTAATACACCTACCCTCTTTACATTAAATATTATATTTTTCCACATACTATTTATTAAAATATTATACTTCTTAATCAACGTGCAAAAAGCAAACGTAAATATTGAAACGGGACGGAGGGAGTATAGTTGAATTGAATAGTTTGGTAAATTATGATGCTCGCAAACGTGCAAAGTCAATGTACGGAAGAAAGAGGACACTAAATGTGTTCGTGTTTTGCCCCCTTCCCTATAACTATTTTTGCACTATCACACCTATCAAGCAGACCTATTCCATAACATCAACCACGATTCAACTTTCATCCCTACATTCTAAATTATTTTTGCATTATAAAATTTACACAAAATTTTAAGCACATCAGTTACATGAATTTGAATCCTTGTAAATTGATTTGACCCAATCCGAGCATGATAAAATTCTATAAGAATTGAATTGGCTTGTACTAAGTACATAAAGTTTATTTCCTCCGTCCCACGTTAACGTTGAGTTTAATTCTAAAAAGTACTAACAATTATATGTATATATATTAGGTATCACAATGATCGTGTTTGTTGAGTTTGGCTCTGAAATATTCATTTTAACACAAAGAGGAATGGTCCGCAGATCTAATAAGGATCAAACACTAAGAAATCGTCGAAGAATAACACTAACACTCACTTAATTCTAGGTTTTCAGGATGTTAGTAAGTTAAAAGAAGAAGAGATGAGAGAAGTATTAAAGATAAAGAGTGATATGGTTTAGATCCATGAGGGTTCCAAGTCATGACATGAGAGCAAAGGGTGGGCCAAGGTTTATGGAACGGACAATCCTTGTAACAAAATAGAACAGCATTATCAGTTTGGGCCTTAAAGACAAAAGCCTTAATAATGCTCTATCCATCACATTCATTTTAATGTAGGATTTCATCTTCACATCTTTCTCACGACCATCCTTCACACGTGTGCGAAAAAATAAAATTTTCAGAAGCGTGCAAACTTGTCTTATTTTTTAGAAGTGTGCCAAATTGCAAGAAACATTTAAAAAACTGTTTTTTACCAACGAAATATTCCATTGGTAAAAGCCTTAATTACATTGTTAAATTGGTTTACCAACGAATTAACAATGGAATCCGTTGGTAAATTTCTGTTGAAAGTGATAGTTGGTAAATTTTTAGTAACGAAAAATCAATTCTTTTGGTAATCTGTTATTAAAAATTTCGTTGGTAATTTATATAAAGATTCTCTTGTTAATCCGTTGGTAATTACCAACGGATTGAATTCCATTGGTAAAATAGAGAATAAATCCGTTGGTATTCCATTGCTAATAGAAAAATGTCATTTTGGTTGCTAATCCATTGGTAATTAATTACCAACGGATTAAATTCTATTGCTAAAAAATAATTTTTTTATAGTGAAAAACCATGAACTTTACATTTGAGAAATTAAAAAAAGGAATAACACTTTCAAGTATTGTTGCAAAATGCACCAAATTTATGACTAGAAGTGGAGTTTTTTTTTACAAAATAAATAGGGTGCGTTTTGTAACAATACTTAGAGATTTTGTTCTATTTTCAAAATTTCAAAGGTAAGAATGTAAAGTTTTGATTGATTGATTTATTTATTTTTTCAGTTAATCATTTTTAAAATTAGTAAAGGCCTTTTTAAAATTAGTCAATTAATTAAGTTTCGAAATTCTGTTATTTATCTAACTAGTTACAAGTTAGAACAGATCACCCAGTCCGTAACAACTTCGTGACATTACTGGCATGGCAAAGAGAAAAAAAAAAAAAAAAAAAAAAAAAAAAATATATATATATATATATATATATATATATATATATATATATATATATATATATATATATATATATATATATATATATATATATATATATATATATATCCTTTTTATGCCTATCAAGTTAGCTTATATTTTTAAATTATTTCAGATTGTTTCCAATTTTTTCAATTGTTCCACTTACTTTCAAACTTCAATTATAAATTGATCCTATCAGCAAGAATTGTCACCCTGTTAGTTATACCTACGTGGAATTTCTCCGATTTTTCAATTCTGCCATATTAAATTTTATTTGTTGAAAATACATGTGATTTGTAAAAAATTAAAATCTATTACCCTTATTCAGTTTTTAGCATTATTGAAGTTTACATGTCATGATTTACCATTGTAGAATCGAAGACTTTGATTGAGTACATTTGTCTTATAGATTTATAAATAATGGATGACAACATTTCTTCATGAGTTCTTCACAAACTTGTGAAAAATTAATTAAGGTTATTTATGTGGGATTAGATTATTTATTTATTTTTTATTTAAAGACTGAAGTTGATTAATTTGGTATTGAAGGTTCAAGAAGTTTTTCTCCCAAATTCCCACTCAATTCTTTCTAGGCAAAAACTCCTGTGACCCCGGAGACATGGTGTGTCCCGGGACACAAGAGCCTCATTCTTCTTTCTGTCCAAGTGATAAAGATGTAGCATTTTTTAACCTTACAATTATCAAATAATTGAAGCAAAAGAGAAATTGAAAAAAAAATCACATAGGTGTTACTAATTAATAAGGTAAGTTGTTCATAATTGGAGCAATTAGAAGTATTAAGGGGGAGTTGGGCAAACACTTCTGTGAGACTGATGAGTGTGAAAATCTATATATTTTAGGATCTAATTTAACACCGTTTGTGTGGAGTTTGCGGTCTTATTTGAGCATCTAACTGTTACTTATCTAATTTTTGAGTTCGAGATGCGTTGTAGGTGTTATTTTGTATTTTTAGGTAGAAAAATGATTAAAGTTGCAAAGTTGGAACGAAGAGTGAAATCGTGAAAGAATGTTGAAAAATGCATGTTCACTTTACACAATTTTTAAGTATTCATGTGGAAGTCAAAAGTGGTAGTGTGATATAAGGTTGAAAAACCGGAGGAGAGAATTGTTTTGGCTTAAGAATCACCTAAATCAGAGTTCGGATGAAAAAATTATGATCAAAACTGTGAGGTCGCACATGACTACGAGGAAGGTGAAGGTGCTTGTGCATTTTCAAAAAACGTATGGCAAGGAGATGGGTATGTCATGAGACAGATGGTGAGACAAGATGACACATTATTAAAGTATGATTATTGTATATGTAAAGTATGTTTATTGGTAATTAAAATATGTTCATAGTAAATTATATTACAACACTTTGGAGTTTTATTTTTATGCATCATTTATCATATTTTTAGAGAAAACATACTTTGAATACCAATAAGTACCTATATCACATTGGATCTTCAGCATCATTTTCGTACATTATTTCTTGTGTCACATATTATATGATTGATAAGTAAAAAGGGAAAAAAATGGGTTTAAACTTTCCTTTTTAAGGTATAGTTTCTCTATTTCTCCTATATGTTATTAATTCAACGATGTGTTACATGAGATGATATACCAAAATGACACAAAGAATCCAAACCATACCTATATAATAATCTTACTTTTATAATGGACCGACTCTTCTCATTACCCGTCTCGCATAGACACCGTCTCACAAGAGACTTTGAGAGAGAGGGAGAGACTGCGTGAGACCGTCTCACATTTTCTTAATTATTTATCATTCTTTTTATAAAGATATTACTATATCATTTTTTATAAAGATATTACATTATTTTTTATTAAAAATGTTATCACTTTTCATTTGTACTATGAATTTTTCATGCTATATTTTACTGACTATCAATTTTCATCAATTAGGTCTCACTTTTTATTTAAATGATATTATTTTTTATCTGTCTCAACGAACTTATTCCACGGTCTACAGGTGTTTGCCATATAGTCCTTCTGTCTCGGAAAATGTTTTACCTTTGATTGGACACAAAGATTAAGATAAATTTGACTTTTGGGGGATATTATGATTTTTTTAAGTAATAAATAAATTATAAAGTATATTTGCGGTTATAAGTGAAGAGTTTTTTTTTTCAAGTAAAGTGTGTGAGGGAGAGTTGTTATTTTATTTTATTTTTTCCTTTAAATGTGAAAATTGATCAAAATAAAAAGTGTAATTTTTATTTTAATATCTTTGGGACTGAAGTATATATGTAAACTGCATAATGATCACATGTTTTGATAATTGATACTAGCTATAATATTATTGCTAGTCTATTTCTGCTGATTAATTTATTTTATTATTTTTTTATATTATTCATTTCTAATTAGTTTTTTTGAAGAAACGATGCTTGGATTTGACCTTATATAACATATAGTAGGTGATGCTGATTTAAATTGATTAGTTATTCATAATTTAATAGAATGAACAATTAAAGGTGACGAAAGAGATAGGAAATAGCTAAGGATGAGAATAACGAAGATAAAATATAAAATAAAAATAAAGACAAAAGAAATAATATCATACGTGCCATTATCCTTATCATTGTTTTCCATTAATTTGGTAAGTTATGTATACTCTTTCTGCGTGAAAAAAATTTCGTTGTCATCTAAATTATTTGAGCTGATATTTTATGTATAAGATGAACAGAGTTAATTTATGCGTAATATATCTATATTAATTTTATTTAGTATTGTTGTTTTTAAATGGATGCATTAGTTTTATATTCAGTTGTTCAATAAAAAATTAACAGAAAATTTGTTAAAAATTCACTACCAAAATACTTAAGTTTTTTTTATTAATTTATATATTTTTATTAATAAGTGTATATATTTTGAATGTAAATGGACCTACCACTACAAAAAAAAAATTTAGCAATGAAATTTATTAATGGAATTCAATCCGTTGGTAATTTACCAATGCATTAGCAATAAAAAATGGAATGCTAACTGATTTATTCTCTATTTTACCAACGGATTACCAATGAAATTTTTATATAAATTACCAACGGAATTTTTAGCAACGGATTACCAATAAAATTATTTACCAACGGAATTGATTTTTCGTTGCTAAAAAATTTCCAATCATCACATTATCAACAGAAATTTACCAATAGATTCCATTATTAATCCGTTGGTAAGCCAATTTAACAATGGAATTACGGGTACTAGTGAGAGAGTTCATCCATTTTTAAAGTATAGTTGTTATATATATAAAATATACTTATTGATATTTAAAGTATGCTTGTAGTGAATCGTACTATAACATTTTACAAATACTCCATATTTTAATTCATTATTCATCATATTTTAAAATACATACTTTAACTATAAATTAACATATTTTACTTATATAAGAAGCATGTTTTAACTACAGATCGACCCATTTCACATAATTATCATTTTTCAAGAGAATTTGTCACTACATATGATATTTAGCCTCAAAATAGTTCATAATAAATGTTTGAATTTTTTTTAACATAATAGGAAAATGACAAATAAATCTTGAATAGCTCCTGAGATACCATGTTTGAATTAGTCTGTTTAAAATTTTAATATTACGAAGATGTTAATATTAAGGCATGCTCTAAATACACACCTCTTTTTATTAAATACACACCTTAATTATTATATAAATAAAATATTTATTTTTAAAAAGTCTAAAGTATCCTAAAATCCTTAAATACACCCCCCTTATTTTTATACATATTTAATAAATCTTAAATTGATGAATTCTTTATACAGATCCATTGTGATCGAACAATACATATCCTTTGCTAGTATTATTTCACTTTTAAATCTTTTTAACATGCAATCATTTTTTTTATTTATCTAGAATTTAATGTGTTTCGATTTCAGAGTTTCAACCACCCAAGAACAATAGTTTTTTTTTTTTTTTTCATTAAATCTCTTCTTTTATGCGACTGTGGGGGAATGAAGGTTGTATTTAAGAGAAATAGATTTTATGTGTATATATTGGTGATCATTGGTACAGATTTAGTGGAATCACTAGTAATAATTCATGACATGTATCTTCGTTAAAGAATGGAATTTTATGACTAAGAAGAGATCTGAAGCAAAAGTTAATTAAATTGAAGAATTTATCGGAAAAGTTTTAAACTGGTGGATCAAACAGCCTGAGAATTTCCTCTTGCCACAAAACTTACCCCAAAACCACGGATTCCTCATTTCTCAAAAAGCATTCAAACCAATTCATTCAATTATGTCTTTTGAGTTTGATTCATTAGAGTAATGAGGAAAGAAACATTAAATTAATATTTGAGGGATCTAAACTGTAATAATAATTAGGGTTTCACATCAATGGATTAATTTGATAATAAGAGAAAGGGGGAACTTGAGGGTTGTATGATTTTAAAATTAAAAAGGTAATTTGGAGTTTTAAAGGGTGTGTATATAATAAAATTAAGATTTAAAATATTAAATGGGGTGTGTATTCAATAGAGTGTGTATATTTAATAAAAAGAGATGTGTATTTAACAACACTCTAATATTAATTACATAGTTTGACTTTTTTTAGAAATGTATATAAGATGTGATATCGAAAGAAAATGAGAAGTGTGGAAAATATTTGGAATTGAAGATTATATTTAAGTTTTAATCTTTGTGGAGATAATATCAATTTTAATGTATATTAAATAATACTTATAATGGTGTCTTCTCCGTTATAATTTTAATTTCACACTTTTTAATTTTGATCTATCTCAACTTGAAGTTTACATGACTTCTAATCTTTATAAAAAAAATAACACTTAACTATTATCATTATAATATATTTTAATTTCAAAACTATTGTTCTCTTTTAACAAAGATAATATACTTACAATTTATTATAGAAGCGGCTATTCACACTCTCAAAATAACTAAACGTACTCATTTTTAAATATATCCTGATATAAATAAATAATATATATACATATTACCAAATGCACCCCATTTAAGACATTTTTATCCTTTCATTTTACACCATTAATGAGTAATACACATCAATTAATTGACACACCCAAACCTTACCCCCTACTCACCCTCTAATTATTATCACCATGCTCTGCTTCACCATTTCAAGTTTATGAATTTCCTCTTGCAGCTGCAACTGATAATGGCCTTAAATTACCGTCTTGTCTCACTTATTTTCTCATCCATCTTCATCATTTTTTCCTTGGCAATTTAAAATCCCGACATGGGAAGTGTATTGCCATATTTTATTAAAAATGTACAGTGTATACCGGAGATCTAAGCCGCCTTCTGCAATACACAGATCGGAGTTGTTCACGACTAGCTTGTTGATATTCTCCCTACCATTGATCTTCCTGATCAACGTCTGATCCATGGCGGCGACGAGCATACAGAGAATGGCCTTGTAGGTGGTGCCTGCAGAACACAACCGCCTCCACCAGAGAAGAGGAACTCGGACGTGAGCTTAAGCATCTTTTTGAGCCAGTCCATGACAATGCTCTCGAGCTCGGTGGCAGCCGGCGAGGACATCCAGTTGAGAACCCCTCGAGGAAGCGAGCAACGCTTCCACTTAGAAATAGGTATTTCAGTGGCTGTCAATGGTGTCGTTGGAAGCCATGACGACGTGTATGAGGATTACATATAGGAAGATCAGCCGTAGGCAGGCTATTTTAAGAATTATGGAAGAAATTTAATGTCAGGTTAATAAAGGATATTTTAGAAATTTTATGATGGGTTATTTTAAATTTTTTTTAATTGTGGAGTTACATTTAGTTATTTTGGGGTGCGACGCCCCTTTATTATTATATTATAAAAGAAATTAAACCTAACTACCAAAAAAAAGTTAAAAGAAAAAGTTAAAAGTGATCTTTATTAGTACTTTTGCAAACTTAACTTAAAATTGAGACATAGAGTATTTATTTTGTTGTGTTATAATTATATATAGTTGTAGACATTTTCAAGTATTCAAATTTTGTGTAGGATTTTTGATAGCATATATTTGCAACACAAATTATGAACACTTACTAACATGCAAAGCAACACTATATTCCGCAAGTGTACAGGACGTATGTAGCAAAGCAAATAATCAAAGTATCGAATCCACAGGGAATGAATTAAAATCTAATTAATTAAACATTTGTCCAAGAATAAGGAAAATATCAGGATGTTTGAGAATTAAATAAACAATAAAATAAAATTATAAATATGCAATGACTAGAGTAAACAGATGCAGACTATGAATTGGACGCAAATAAGAATAATAAAAAAAATTCTAGGTATTACACTTTCACTTGGTCCATTTTGCAGTGGGTGGAACTTCTTAATTCAATTCTAACATAATTTCCTAAAGCAATCTAGAATTTTTGTAATTAATTCTTTTGAATCTAATCAAAAGTAGATCAATTGATGAATATAACAGTAACGTAAATATCACATCAATTAAAGCCCAACAGATTTATCGGATTGAATTCTCTCATAACTTTTGTCTCACAGTAACGATACGACTAATAGATGTGTTATATGTGTGAAGTAATCAATATTAACCCTCAACTTTCGTTTCTTGGTTTAATAAACACATATGAGTAATTGATCGTGAAACAATTAATCATGTAGAGAAATCACACATATAAAAGAAATAAAGTGCTTGAATTAAATAAAGGGTTCACACACCAAAACAATCTAAAACCAAACTATTCGTGCAACCCTAAAATCTGGAAGTTCAAGCTTCCATAAAGAAAATAAAGAAATAAAACATATCTAAATTCAACATGAAATTAAATAAATTGATAAAACCCGGATGAAGAAATAAGCATCGTCTCGTCCCTAGACTTTCATCTTCGTGACTCCACGATGTTCTTCGGATGCGAACTGACTCTGTGGATGAATGTGTGAATGACTTAATGATCCCTCTTTTCTGATTTTATTGGGTATTTATAAGAGTAGAGATCCCGTGTAAGAGTGGATTAATGGGCCTGGGCTTGGAGATCAAGTTTGATGAAGAATAAATCTCACACATTAAAATCCTCATTAACTCGACCAAACTAATGGATGATCCGACCAAACGATACTTTATTTGGTACATTAAAATCCTCATTAACTCAACCAAATTAATGGATGATTCGACCAAATGATGCTTTGATTTGGTCCAACGAAGTGATGATTCAGTCGAGTTGATGAGCAACTCGACCAAACAACATGGCCAACTCGACCTGATGATCGTAGGTTTTTGCTGGAACTCACGGTATGACAATTATCATTCAACTCGGTCCAACACAAGAATGGTTCGACCAAACAATAGTTTAGTTAGACCAAAACGACGTTTCCGTTCACCTAAACGAGGCTTCCGTTTGACTAAACGAGCCATCAACTTGGTCTAACACATGCAACTGGCCACGCAACACCTACTGCATATTATGTGAGTCCATTGCTTCATTAATTTCATATCTCCATGGCTTCATATCTTCATCTCTTCTTCTTCTTCAACTAAAATCCTTTTTTATTCTTCAATTAAGCCTAAAATCTGCAATAACTCCAAAATACCCGTGAAGTTCTAATATTAACAATTAAGGATATAACTCCATAACAATAAATGAAATCATATATATATATATATATATATATATATATATATATATATATATATATATATATATATATATATGATTTCATTTATTGTATGGAGTTATATCCTTAATTGTTAATATTAGAACTTCACGGGTATTTTGGAGTTATTGCAGATTTTAGGCTTACATATATATATATAATAAGTGATATTTAATTGATAAAAATTAATAACCTTTAATTATTGTGAAAAAAATTAATGATTAATAAAAAAAATGACATTCTTTATGGCCTCACACAAAACTTGCTCATTTATTTATGAGTTAATTACAAGAAAAACCATGAACTTTACTTCTATTGCAAATTAATCCTCATCTTTTAGAAATTGTAAAAAGACCCCCACTTTTAAACATTGTTGAATAATGCACCAAATGTGTGATATATTTCTCAATGTGAGATTAAAAGTGGAATTCTATTTTAAGAAATTTAGTGTGTTTTGCAAAAATATTTAAAGGTGAGGGTCTTATTTGCAATTTGTCAAAGATTGAGATTAATTTGCAATAAGAGTAAAGTTCGTGGTTTTTCTTGCAATTAATCCTTTATTTATTAATATTTCCCTGTTCAACAAAATTGTTCGTATTTTTTTATTGGTTTGTCTCGGATAATACACACATTAAAAATGAAAAGAAAAAAATTCAAACAAATAACTTATTAATACACCTTATTTTTAAAAATATCATTCATGTTTTTTAACTCACATAACAAATGTTATAAGCACATGAAAATATTACATTACTCTAAAAAGTCATAAAATAAATGATAAATACACTTGTGTGAAACTATTTTACAGTAAAATTTTATGTGAAACAATAAGAAGTTATAACTATTTAACAAAAAAAGATACCCGAATTAATAAAAAAGTGATAGTGATGTTGTTTATTACTCCCTCTATCCCATAAAACGCTTCATGTTCAATGTTACACGTTTGTTTAAGAAAAGCTGCTCTTTTTACCAACTTTGTGACTTTAGAGGATATTGTAGTATTTTTAGGTAATAAAAAAGTATAAAGTAATGATATTTGTGTGAAAAATGAGTGACAAATTTGAAATTAAAGTAACTTTTGAGGTTGTTGAATTAGTGATATTTTCATTTTTGAGGTGTGAAGGGTTTTGTGGGACGAACAAATAGGAAAGTATGAAAGACTTTGTGGGACGGAGAGAGAATATCATAAAAATTCGTAGTATAAATAAATAATGATAATATTGTTAATAAAAAGTAATCTCTTCATCCCAGGTAATTTTTTTTTGTTGTAATAGTATTTTGGGTAATTGAATAGAATAAAATATTTGATTTAGTTAACTTTGACTTGATTTTGTGTAAAAAGAATGTGATATTTTTGTGATGTTATGATATGTAAGAAGGTTATTAATATATGTACGTATTGTTTTTAGTTTTAGAATGTATAAATGTTTTTAAAACGGATTAAAATAGAAAGTGTGTTACCAAAACAAATTTGTTAAATAACGTGGGATCGTGTGTTAGAAAGAGCAACATAAATTAACACATATAAAACGTGAACATATATGTTTACAATATTTAATAAAGATTACTAAAATGTGTATATATAAAATAGTCAACTTTTTATTAATTTATTTATTTTTTGGTCCTTGGAACTGGTCTATAGGTATTAGAAAATCATTGCATGTATTTGAATAAGGAAAAAAATACTGATTGAGCATAATGCATGAATTCTGCTCCCTCCATTTCAAAATCTCAACGCTCTCGCTGTTTCATTTAAAAAATAAAAAATCTCAAATAAATAACCTCACAGTATGTTAATTTTAACACAAATAATGTATATTACAATTTATTAAATATAAGAAATATTAAATTATTCATAAAAATAGTAAAAACCTTTTCTTTTATTCAATTTTCAAATTTAAAATAATATTGAATAATTTCTATGACATGGAAGGAGTATTTAAATATTGGAAACCACCCTTATAATTATATTCAATTGAGGTGTTGTCGGCCTAGTTGCAGGTTAGTTTATCATAATTATTAGCAAAAACCGACTGAAAGAAAACGTTTCAATTTAGTAATCACAAACTGCAATATATTAATGAGTTATGGATGAAGCTCCCAATTAAACTATAATTAATTAAGCCACATTAATTATCTTCTAATTCTTATTCTAATCAAAACCTACGTGTATATATACCCAACTCAGTCCCTTGTAGTTGACACTGAAAAAAAATCAATCCATCATTGTTGCAGAGTTTGAGGAATGGCTAGAATACACCCAAACCCATGTTTGATGAGCACCAACACAAGCACTTCTTCGTCGGGGGGAGAGAGAGAGACACTGACTGTGTGGATGAAATCTCTGGTATGCCATGGAAATGGGTGCACTGTGTTCAACTCCAAAGGTGAAGTGGCATTCCGAGTTGATAATTACCAACAGAGATGTAACACCAAAGTGTTTCTAATGGACGCCAGGGGCCGAATTCTCTTCTCTTTACACAGACAGGTCAGTAAAAACCTTCATTTTCTTCCTCTTCATTTTTTTACATCCACAATATTAAAGGATCATAGGTCTGTACCTTAGAGTTAATCCTTTTCATTTGAATGAATACAATAAATTACAAGAGTAACTTATAACCTATAAGGTAAAATAGTAATTACACTCGAGTAATACACATATCCTAAATCAAAAGGGTCAAGTAGTAATTTCCATAAATTAATATTGATACCATTAATTAATAGAAAAATAATCTCTTTGTCCCATTTATTTACTCAATATATTTTTCCTTTTGGGGTATCCTTTATTTCCTACTCGTATCTTTGGTAATGTATCCTTAGTAAATACTCAAAAGAGACAAAATGTTAAATTCCTAAATTAGAATACGAGTATATACTAGCTATCAGCACACTAGGAAATCTATTTACTCCTAAATAAATTGGGCAAAGGAATTACTCCTAAATCCCAAGAATATATATATATATATATATTTGGAAAAAGCAAAAGTTTTATTGATAATTAAAAGGAGTTATGGAGCATCATATATGCTCAATAACTCATACAATCGTATGTAAAATTTGTTATCAATCAATACATAATAGTGGCTCCCTTATTCATTTGCTAAAAGAACTCCAAAATCTACAACTCTCCGATGCTTTAATCCAAAGCCAAGAATATATAATATAGTACTAATAGAGTATAACTATTTGCCATTTTCTTTAGAGCTATTGATACATGTTGAATTTCTTATGTACTGTGTTGCTTATCAATCCATTTTATTTCATAATGCAGAGATTGGGAATTTTTGGATGTTGGGAGGGGTTCAAATGGAATGATTGTGGGGTTAGAATGGAAAGACCATGGTTTAAAGTGAGAAAAAATAAAAGAATTATGAGTAAAGATATATGTTGTGAAGTTACTCTTGGATGTGAGGAAAGCAGCTACAAGATCAAAGGATTTCAAGGAAAATCAAGATTTGATATTACAAATTCTTGTGGCAAGATTTTGGCAGAAGCCACAGAAAAAGTGTCAGCAGAAGGAGTTCACTTGGGAGATGATGTATTGACATTAATGGTGGAATCAAATGTTGATCTAGCACTTATCATGGCTCTTGTCACCCTCTATGGATTAATGATTAATTATAATCTGTAATCTCTCATGTTTTTTTTTTTTTAGTTTAATCATTATATGACATGAGAGTTCTCAATCCCATTTAAAATGTGTACAAAGTATAATTATTTTTTAAAAGAAAAGGAAAAAAAACTCTCCCATCCTAAAAGAAATTCACACTTATTGTAGACTATTAAATATTTTGGAACATGCATACATCTAATTAAATCTAAGATGTGATACATTATCTAATTAAATTCAAGATATATATGATCTACTATCTCATATTCATGATTATATTCTTAACCTAAGTATATATGCCATATGATAGACATTCATGATGAGATTCATAAGCTAAAAAGATAACAAAAACAAGACAAACAAGAAGAAAAAGAAATAGTTAAATGAGATAAATCTCTCTACATGAATGCTGAGTTGTGTGAAGGAGACACAACACAAACAATTCATTTATTGATGATAACTCTTCCTCACATAAACATTTGATTCATTTCTAAAAAAGAGTCAGTGGCTTATAAATCGGGTTTACATCATAAACCTTTGTAAATCCAGTGGTCCCCTTAATTTAAATATCCTAACATTACATAGGGTATACTCCCTTCGTCCCTCACTAAGAGGGTCTTTTGCTTTTTGACACTTGAATTAAGGAGTATTATTATTTAATGTACAGTGGGTAGTTGTATTAGTGGGAGTGCGGGTCCCATATTTTAATTGTATTAGTGGGTGTGTGTGGGTCCATGTCCATGTGCATAAAAAAAAGAAAGGGGATTATTTGGGCGGGACGCCCAAAATGGAAAAAGACCCTCTTTGAAGCAGACGGAGGGAGTATAGGATTGGAAGGGAGGACCACATGGTTTACACCGTGAACCCGATTTACTGTGTCTAAAAAAAATTGAGTTATTCTTTCAATACTAGCAAAAAAATTTCATCCATCAAATATTCTCACCACCAACAAGGTAAGTATGATTCAATAATTCTTATATCAGTTTTGATCTTAAAACTACATCTTATTTTCCTTCAATATACATATATTGAGCGAAAATGTGTAGATAGAGGCTCAAGACAAACTGACTGATGTACAACAAATATATATCTAATGAAGCATGCGTACTATTGTGCACATAGAAGTGGTTCAATGTTTTCAATTCTATGTGTACAACAAGAAGATAATTATTCACACTTAAGGTAGTCTTTGTATGTTGGTCCTTGTGTTGCCAAAATTAAAGATGACAGCTGCACTTGTGTTTCTTTGTGGAGCATTAATGCACAGTTATGAGAACTATGTTTTCTCAATTTCTATTATTTTATATCACTTTCTAGATCTTTGTAATAAGTCTAATTTCCAAATTTCATAACTACAGTGAATTGTATCTTTGAAGAATTTTTGTATTAACTAATTTCCAAGTTTCTTGATTTGTTTAGTCATGGGGGCCACAACAAACTCATGTAAATGTTTTTCTTTTTTTTTTTTTTCCCTAAACACTAATGTTAGTGTTATTCGGTTGTAGCACTTGGAACAGCTTTGTGGTTTGTTGGTATTCACACTCATGCAAACTTTGTATCAAAGTGTAAACTTGACTAAACTAAGTTTTGATCCTGTTGTTAAAGTGTATTATGATCTCATGGATTACTCAAATGGATACTACTCAAGCTCGTCTTAATCTTAATGGTAGAAATTATTAGATGTGAAAGAATTGAATTCGATATTACATTGATGCTCTTAATGTAAATGCTTGGCTTAGTATTGCCACGCGTTGGACTCCTCCCATGACTCAAACAAAAAAAAAAGAATCATTAATGCAAAATTATGTGATCTTGAAGAAGCTAGGAACAATATTTTGATGAGCTACATAAGCAAGGACTCCCATTTTAAGCCAGAACTTTACACTTTTTATGAATTATTCACTCATTTGTTGATCGCATCCCCAAATTTTAAATTGAAACCTTAGGAATTTTCATCTTAAACCAAGTGTTTTTAAAAGCTCTGTTTGTTATTCAATAAATTAAGTGACCGATGATACCTTGTTGGCAATCGATCTTTTGGCTTGTTGCTCGATGAACTAGGGCTCTTACGTAAACTAAAATATCAAACCAACATGACAGGTGATCTTAATTTTATGAACAAGATTACATTCTATTCATAATCACATACAAAAACTAGGGATATTTCAAAAGAGTAAAAGAATCAAAGAATACAACGTTGAAGCACATTCCTCCAGGGTGAAAACCACCTTGATTTATATTACAAGAGAGCAAATGAAGGAATAAAGAAAATGTGATTATGTACTGATAAAAGAAAGCATGCTTTATTTTGGATTACTCTACAAAATACACTCGATGTTCTTAGTAAGAAGTCAATGAGTTCGTCCATGTTACGAGCTCTTACTTGCATTTGTAAGGCAGCGTAATCTCATTACGAGTTGTTGCCTTTCACCCTCCACCTCTGCAAACTTGAGGCTTATATCCAGATATCTCTCCTGCATTTCCTTCAGGTCTCTTTCCATTGATTTGTTCATCTCCTCCAGTGAAGCCATTTCTTCTTTTAATTCCTCATCGTAAACAGTAGCATTCGCAGACTCTTCTTGTACGTCTGATAAATTGTTGCTGCAACGGAAAATGCAAGGAAAGTTAGCCGGGAAGGCATAGTCAATTAGTGCAAATGAATTGGAGTGAAAGATACCTCTTTGTTGATAAGATTGTTCGACAGTTTAAGCTGGATGTCGAGCTTCTAGTGCTCGAGTTTTTGACATTGTTTCCTTCTTCACAGAAATTAAGATTTGGGATTTGATCATCCACAACAGCAGCAGCTCCCTGAAATCCAAGAGAATCATTGCTGAAATTTGTTAAACCAGTTATCAAAAAGTAGTTATAGACTCTCTTCTATTACATCCTTGAAATGAATTACACTATATCCTACATTTGGAGCCTACTTATGTAAAACACATTAGATCTTATCATGCAAAAAATTTCTGTAAGACAAACCCAGTTTACTTCTAAGCAATCAGTTGTTGGAAAGAGAATAGAAACCAGATTTAAGTGTACAAATGTCTTTGTTTTCTCTTTTATGTTTTTTGGCCTATCCATCAGCTACAAACATAATCACTAACTTTGAGTAGTTCAGTGAGATCCAAGCTCGATATCAGCTGTATAATTTTAGCATATTCCGCAAAAGAAGCAAGCAAAATGTTCAAGTGCATCAACAATATCAACAGAGTACTACAATCAATCCAAGAGCAACCAAATGTACTGTAACTTCATATTTACCTTTTCAACTTCATTTCCACAAGAATGACCACTGCTTCGGTTGAGTTCCAGCTTTCCACCTAACTCTTCAATTTTATTCATAAGATTCTTTTCCTTCTCCTGGAATGCATTTGCTGATGTTTCAAGAGCAGTTTCATTTAACTTGATTTGACACTGTTGTACATAGAAATGAAAATTTGGTATTAAAAAAGCATTGTAATGATCAAAACTGGAGACACTTAGTATCATATATTCATTCTTCTACTCTTATTACTCAGGATGCTATGTCTAATAAGACCATGTGTAGAATTACCTCAAGTAACTTAATTTTGTCCTTGAGATTTGCAACCTCTTTGGATTCACGAGGGTTGGGCTTGCTCGTTCTTGGAGTCGCTCTAGCTGCATCAACAGTTGGTGCTCGTCCGCGAATATCCTTTGTTTTCTTCTCCGTGCAACCTTCCTTCTTCAGATCACTTCTTAATTGCAAAACCTGTTTCCTTAGTTTCTCTTTCTCTAGCTCGTCCTCTTGATTCATGAGCTGCAAACTCAAACACTGAGCTTGGAGAGAGTCTAGCTCCAACTGCAGCTTCTCAGCTATCAATCCTTTTTGTTTCACCATAGATTTCAATTCATTTAATTCCTTATGCATCTCTTCAGCCTCAGTCTTCATAATTGAAACCTTGCTTTCTAGTTCAGTTTTGTCGACATTCCCTTGCTCAACAAGCAACTCCATGTCCCTGATTGATATTCTCATTTGGTCCAGATCATGCTTCGCATCGTCTTTATTCCCCATATCCTCCAAGAGAATTTTGTTATTAGCAATGTGTATTTCAATCTCATCTTTGAGCATTGAAATTTCATCTATGAGGACCTTTTGAGTATCTTCAGCATGCCTTTTCTGATGTTCAAGCTGAACTACTTTGTCATCAATTTCTGAATGCATCTGTTCTATTTGATTACTCATCAATGTCACCTGGCTATTGAGTTTCTGCAATCTAGTCTCATAATGGCTCTCAACCGATTGGTGTTCTTCAGAAGTTTTCCGGAGCATTTCCTCTAGATGACTTTTCTCCAAACGAAGCTGATTTGCTTCGGCCAGAGCCTTTGTAGCTAGCTTCTCATTGGTTTCAAATGTAGATGCCATCTGAACAGAAAGCTTTCGGAATTCCTCCTGAAGGCGCTCTGCTGTATTAGCATTTCTCCACCGCATTTTTTTCAATGTTTCTTCTGCTCTTATTGCTCTCTGCTCGTGCTCTATTTTGGTGATTGTAAGAGATTCCAGATCAGCTTCAAATCCGTGCACCTGTTTTTCAAGTTCTTCCTCTAGACTCTTTACATGGGATTGAAGATCACTTTTACTGACCAATGAATCTTCGTATTCTTTTGTTCGTAGTTCCAATTCAGTCTCTAGACTTTCCACACGAGATTCAAGTTCATGTACAACTGTATTAGGAGATGAACATTCATACTGAAATTTAAGTTGCTCCTGAATTTGGCTCTGCTCTAGCTTATGTGACATCTCATGATTAGCCTGCTTTATGATCTCGTAATCAAGGGCTAGCTGCTCCATTTGCATCTCTAGTTCATCCTTATCTTTCTTGTAGATCTCTATTTCACTCTGCAGGTCCATAATCTGTCGCTCCAGAAGAAATGATTCCTTTGCATCACTGTGTTCCTTCACGAGGTCCTCTAGTGCCTTCTGCTCTTCATCATCATCGTCATTGTAATCGTCATGATCGGGTTGAGATATGAGGGCAATTTCTCTGGACTTATCATCCATTTCTTTTTCCAATAATCTTCTAGAGGGATCTGATACCTCCATATTCTTCTGTTCCAGCAATTCCTCAAGGTCCTGAACAGCAAGAATCAGTTCAGAATTCGATTCCTGAGTCTTCTCAAGTTGAACACGAAGGTTGCTATTCAGCTCTTTTGCGTGATATAATTCTTGCCTTAGGTCTTTTACAATCGCCCAAGGATTCGTTCCATCAAAGATCACATTACTCTCACACTTTGTTTCGTATCTCTCTCTCTTGAATGCTTTGAGCTGCTCACATTCTGCCTTCAAAGTATCTCTTTCTTCTTTCAAGCAAACACATTCTTCCCCTAGATCCTGCCCCCGTTTCCTCTCTTTAACAATCTGCTTTCGAAGAGCCTGTAGTTCTAACTCAGACATCTCAGCTTGTCTGGATAGAGCAGCAACATCTGTTTTCAGCCTCTCCATCATAAGATCCGGAACCTCTTCAGAATGCTCCGTCAGAAAGGCTTCTCTCACAGTGCTTGAAGAGTCATCAGTACTATCTACAATGCCACAGTTTCCCAGCCACTCCCATGACTTCCGGTTCTCATCAAAAGTAGGTGTAGGGGTACCAGATATCGACTCCTGATGAACATTGTCGTTCTTTAGCTCCCAAGGTGGTTCAACTCCACAGCTGCTCCCAGAACTTGATAATGTGATATCGGATACACTAGACCCGCGGCGTTTTGCATCAAATTCAGCTTGAGAAACAGCCTTATTAGACGGCACATCCTGCTGAAAATATGAAATCTAGATGTTATTCTTGAATTTCAAAGCTAAAAGCAATTGCTGGAGGAGATGAGATTACTTCAACAGAACTGCTTCTGATGGTTCCATCTCTATCATGGTTGTTCAACAGTGGACTCAAGCTGCGTTCTTCTGAAAGTTTTGCAATATTCTCATTTTCTTCATTCTCCCTAAATTAAAAAGGTAAATTCAGAAAATATTAAACAAGAATTCAACACAATTAGAGCATTCATCACAACCTCTGATCCATGGACTGAAGTACTCTCTGGATTGATACCTGTGAACACACTTCATCAATCAGATCACAATCTCAAACCCCTCGACCGAATTGAATTATCAGAGGAATGCCAACATAAATGGAGGTACTCACATGGAGAACAGCTTCACATTTCGAGCTCTTGAGAGGAAGAGACACCAACGAGACCTTAGTCGACTCCACATAATTCGAAAAATCAATTGAAGCTTCTCCAAGAACACCAGATTTAGATGATCCCTACAACACACCAAGGATCATAAGAACAAGAAAATCACCTCATCAAATCAAAACATATTAATGTCATCTTTCCATGTCAGTACATACCGTGCCTACAACAAAATAGTAAATCTTCTCATGAATCTTTCCTGATTTCGGATCCTGATTAAACTTAACAGTTTCATACACAGGATTTTCCCACAAACAGCTCCCCTCTCGAACTGTCGCCTTGCTGGATTTTACAGTTGTCTTTCCGATATCAGAGGGAACAACTGATATAATCAATCCATTCTCTCCAATTTGAGCCACCTGAACTTTAACAAGGCTTAGTTCACTCCAGCATTCAAGAAAATAGAGTAAAAACTATCAGAATTGAAATGCTATTACATTGTTGTACCAGAAATCATAATTACTTTCAACATGTGTTCAAAAAATTCACACTGGCTCATAGTATGTTCATCCCTATAATAAAAAAATGAAAATACAAGAATCACTCCTTTATATTGCTTCTACAGCCAAAAGAAACCCACTCTTTGAAAAGGATCATCAATCAAGGAGGAAAACGCACAATTTAAATCACATTTACAGAGTTGAGATTACCTGAGATGCATGAAACTGCAACTTGAAAACAACTTTCACTTTGTTCTTATCGCTCCACCATCGCGTTGGCTTGAACATATTTACTGTTTGACCGTGACTTGCACATTACCCTTTCTACTGTTCACCGCCACCGCGCACTCAGCATTGGAAGTCGCCGGAGCTCCGGCGACCCGGCCGGAAAACGCCGATTGAATCCGATAACCGTCAATGTACCTTAAATTCCAAATGCGCACTTTGAGCTTCGAGCTGTGAAGGGGGAAAAATTAGAAATTCTCCGGTACTGAAGGAAACTCAACTGAGTTGACTCAAAGCATCAATGCTGGGTCGAATTGAGAGAATTATGGAGTGTTGGATGATTATTATAAAAATCAACAGTCCTTGAAATGAATGTAAATGGCGAAGCGGATCGTAGAGATGAGCTTTGTCTGCCATTTATTTTGGAATGGCCACATCGCCATTACTTCTGTACGCTCTGTTTCTCTCTCTACATTACATTCTGTATACGTAATTGTATAACCCTGAAACAGGGGAGTGAGAAGAGTCGAATTATTTATTTATTTATTAACTTACTATTTATTTGAGTTTTTTTTTTAAAGAAAAAATACCACCACATATATTTTAAGTAGTAATTTTTATAATAGCCTACCGATAATTTAAATAGTTGAAATTTAGTAATGAGCCGAGCAAAATTTTACATTGTCGCTATTTTAGCTTGTAATAAGATTTATATTTTAATTGGGATTTATGTAAAATAATTTGTATATTTTTTATGGTCACATTCAACAATAATACAATTATTCACTACACATTTAACAGCAATGATTAAAAAACTGGACCGGAGAACGAACCGAAAGAGACAACGGTTCGAGGTTCAACCGGGCGGTTCAACCGGAAAATTGAATTTTACATATTTTCAATTATTTTTTATAAAATTACCAATTATAAAAATATTAATCACCTAAATTATTTTTTAAAATTTAAAATACAATTTAAAATCAAAATATAATTAAATAAAAATATCTATAGTTCATAATTTATACTTCATACATAGTTTATAATATACACACTCAATATATAATTCCTAATTTAATTCAAAATGTAAATATTATGTTCTAAAATAAATAAAAATAAAAGTGAAATATCATAAAAGTTTAAAAAAAATTAAAAAAGTAAAAAAAATAAAAAAAATAAAAAAATAATAGTTAAATCGGTTGAACTGGTTCAATCGGTTTTCCCGGTTTGGCCGATTCAACCCGGTTCAACCCCATAAACAGTTTTCTAACCTTTATGGACCGGTTCCGGGACCGATTCCCGGTCTAACCAGTTGAACCGATCCATCCGGTCCGGTTTTCAGATCATTGTTTAACAGTATTATACTTTCTCCGCCTTAAGAATACATGCACGTATTTGATGGCATGAAATTTAAGATAAATAATTCTTTTTTTGTAATGATATAAGAAAAAAAAGAAAACTTTGGATAATTGAATAGAATAAAGTGTATGATATAACTGATTTTGATTAAATTGTGTATAAAAAGAATGTGATATTTTTGTAATATTGTTGTATTGTTAGGTTATTGATATTGTGTACTCCTAATATTTTCATTTTTAAGATATGTAAGTATTTTTGGGACGGATCAAAATAGAAGTGACAAGTATTCTAGGGATGAAGGGTATATTTCATATAATTGTGAGCTTGTCAACATTTTTTTTACCACCTTAATTAATTTTTAAAAAAACGATATTCAATTGATTAAAAATAATAAACCCAAGTTAAATTTTATATTTCTGTTTTCGTCCGTCTCACATTAAATTTTACTACCTGAAAAAAAAATATTACATCAATTCTCACCCCTAAAAGTACATCTTAATTACAAATTTCCCACTTCCACCTAAAACACATAACATATTTTATAATTTATTTATTATCTAAAAATACTACATTACTCTCCAAAAATCAATAAAATTGATCAATTTTTTTTTTAAAATTCTGTGTCTACAATTACTATATAGATTAAATTGGGATGACATAAGATTATCCCATCATACGACGGTTTCATGCAAGTGCTGCTCATGAAAAAGATGAGTCTCATGTAAACCCAGTTACAATATTATTTTGTTTTACAAAAATACTCTTCAAACACAAAAAATACTCTTTGAATAGATGAATTATTATTCTTTTGAAAAAAAAAATTGTTCCTTAAATTCTGTTTTATAAAAATATAAAAGTCACAATATATTTAAATTTTAAAAGTAATATTTTTTCATTTATAGTTTATCCCTCTGTCATATTTCAAGGAGTGCATTTTGTCATTTTCGTTTGTCCTAAAACAAAAGGTCATGTATTTATCTTTTTATTAAATGAAACTCACACAAAATAATTAATGTATTGTATGCGATCCACACACTACACTAATATACATATATACAATATATTAAAATATTATTTCTCTCTCCTCATCTATACATTAAATATTATATCCCTCTCTCTCCTCATCTACATATTGATATTATATCCTTTAATATACGTGAAAAAAAACCATGGTATGGAATGGAAGGAGTATAAAAATACTTCATCCGTCCCATGTATTTTTACTCACTTTCCTATTTGGGATGTCCCACGTATTTTTACCCATTCCACTAATAGTAAAAATACACTACACATCTTATCTACTTTTTATACTTTAACAACTTTATTTACTTTTTTTACACTTTATTCATCATTCTCAACAACTTTATTTACTTTTTTTCTTAATATTACCAATTTATCCCTACTTTTTCTTACATTATACTCCCTCCGTCCCTCACTAAGAGGGTTTTTTGCTTTTTAACACGTGGATTAAGAAGTATTATTATTTAATGTGTGATGGATAGTTGTATTAGTGGGAGTGTGGGTCCTATATTTTAATTGTATTAGCAGGTGTGTGTGGGTCTCATGTGTGTAAAAAAGGAAATAAGACTCTTTGGGTAGGACGCCCAAAATGAAAAAAAGACCCTCTTTAAAGGGGATGGAGGGAGTATATTAAAAAAAACAACACTTCTTAATTTACGTGCCCGTACAAATAGGTAAAAATACCCGGGAAAGAGGGAGTAGTAATTTTTAATGCAATTAAACAAATAATTGGTAAAGTGATTTATGAAATCATCAATTCACAAATGTTTTTCCATGAAAAGGTTCATATACACGCATTTAGTGACCACGGTCCAACAACGCATAAATGTAGCATTTTAAACCCATAATAACTTCTCGGGAAGGAAATCATGCTTTAGAAATTTAGAACGTATGATCGAAAATGTATTAATTGCAGCAACATTGTATGAGTTTGTGTGAAATATAATATTTTAATTAAAAGTAATATTTAATTAATAAAAAATGATAATTATTATGAATTCCTCGAATAAATAAAAAGGAGTAATAATATTTTTAAGACAAGTCTCTTGTGAGACGGTTTGTGAGACGTATTAAAGTGTATCTATTATTTAGATAAAATATATTTAGTGATTGTTAAAGTATTGTTGGGTATCTCGGCTGTCGACACGTCGGAGGTGACGAGGGTGCACAGAGTCCTGAGGTTTTGGCTCACAAGAAGAACCGATGAAAACACAGTGGTAACGAGGAAGAATCCACGGAAGATTCACACCAATAATCCACCGAAGAAACACTCTCAATAACTCTCTAAACTCTCTACATCGTCTTACTGGTAAGAGAGGGTGAGAGACCCATTTATACCATGGCCGAGCCATCACTAGAAAGGAAAGATTAATCTTTCCTTCCATCGCAGCAGCGGTGGATTTAGAGAGTGGAGAGAAGAGAATAAAAGAAGGTTTCATTATGGCAAATGAGGGTTAGATCAAGTTTAATAACAAAAATCACAAAGATCAAGAACACAAAATTCACAGGGTAACCACGGGAACATGTTAGTCAATAGAGTCAAAATTTAGAGTTCTCATGCAAGACCTAAACTTCTCAACAAATAAGCATTTAGTACCCATATCAGCAATATTAAACTCAGATGCAATCTTTTCAAGATTAATAATACATTTTTCCACAATATTACTAATAAAATGATACCTAACATCGATATGCTTGGTTCTATCATGAAAAACAAGATTTTTACACAACTGAATTGCAGACATCCTATTAGAAAACACAGTGGCATATTTATCTAGAAAACGAATTTTTTTCACAAGGCCTTGCAGCCAAATAGCTTCTTTTAAAATATCAGTAATAGCCACATATTCAGATTCAGTTGTAGATAGAGCAACCACATGCTGTAACTGAGATTTTCAACTTATGTAAGAACCACACAAAGTAAACACATAAGAAGTGGTAGACTTCCTATTATCCCTATCATTAGCATAATTGGAATCAACATAGCCGACAAGGCTCACACCATTTGCAGATTTAGAAAAGTGCAAACTTACCTCCATGGAGCCCCTGAGATATCTCAAGAGCCATTTCAAAGCCTCACAATTGAGGCGCACCTGGATTTGACATATATCTACTCAAGCAACTAACATAATATGCAATATCTGATCTAGTACTAACCATAAGATACATAACAGACCCAATAGCATTGGAATAAGGAACTTTTTCCATTTTAGCAATTTCATAATCAGTCTTCGGAGACTGATCCTTACTTAACACAAAGTGAGCAGCAAGAGGCACATTAACAATTTTAGCAGACATCATAGAGAACTTACTCAAAACTTTTTCAACATATGAAATCCGATTAAGCAAGAGAACATGGTTCTTCCTATCTCTTTCAATGTTCATGCCAAGAATCCATTTAGCATCTCCAAGATCTTTCATATCAAAGTTATCACATGGACTCTTTTAAACATGCTCATCATATTTAAGATTAGGGATAACAATTAGCATATCATCCACATAAATGAGCAGAAAAACAGGAACAGAAGTATCAATTTTGAAGTAAAGACAATTATCATGCAAACTTTTCTTAAACTTCAAAGATGTCATGCACTGATCAAACTTCTTATTCCACTGTCTAGGAGACTGTTTCAAGCCATATAAGGATTTTTCAAAAGACACACATGATCAGAATTTTTTTGGGGTCCACAAAGCCCTCAGGTTGTTTCATGAAAATCTTTTTGTCTAAATTACCATTAAGAAAAGCAGTTTTGACATCCATTTACTTTAATTCCCAATTAACGTGAGCAACTAATGCAAGCATAATGCGGACAATGGTGAATTTAACAACAGGAGCAAAAAATTCATTGTAATCAACCCTTATTGAGTAAAACCTTTTGCCACCAATCTAGCTTTAAATCTAATATTTTCAAGCTCATGTTTCACTTTGAAAAGCCACTTGCAATCAACAACAGAGCAATGAGCAGGTTTTGGAACCAAAATCCAAGTTTTGTTAACATACAATGAGTTCATTTCATCTTTTATAGCATTTAACCATTTCACAGAATTGTCAGATTTTAAAGCCTCTTGATAGGTCTTAGGTTCATTATCAACACTTTCAAACGCATTAAAAACATGAGTATCAATATGAAAATCATCATACCTAGTAGGTAGCCTAATATTCCTCCTAGGTCTATCCCTAGGCAACACATAATCATCATCTTCAAGAACATCATGCACATTTTCATCATTGATAGCAGGTTCATTAGTAGCAAGTTCTTGATCTTGATCAACAGCAGTATTAGGTAAATTTTTAGCATCAGATAACAAAGGAAATAACTCCACCTCACTAGAAATAGTGGCAGGATCATTTAAAGGCACAACATCAGGCAAAGGAGCTGATAAGCAAGGAAATTCAGATTCATTGAAGATCACATCCCTACTAATCATAATTTTGAAATCAGATTCAGAAAAATCCCACAGCCTATAGCCTTTAACACCCTCAGGATACCCAAGAAAAATATATTTTTACTCCTTGGATCAAGTTTATCATGTTTCTGACGCATAAAAGCAGCACATCCAAATACACGTAGCACAGAATAGTCAATACTTTTACCAAAAAATACATAGCCAGGGCACTTACCCTTTAAAGGCACAAAAGGAGATTTGTTGATTAAAAAACAGCAGTTATAATCGCTTCACCCCAATACTTTTTAGAAAGCCCAGAAGACACTAACATACTCCTCACCCTTTCTAACAAAGTCTTATTCATCCTCTCAGCAACCCCATTTTGTTGGGGAGTGTAAGGAATGAACTTGTGCCTCACAATACCAGAACTAGCACATAACTCATCCATAGGAATATTACAAAATTTCAGCCCATTATCCGTATGAAGACACTTAATCTTTTTACCCATCTGATTTTCAATTAAAGTTTTCCAGTTTTCCAGTTTTCACCCACACTTTTCTTGAAAATCATCAATAATAGACAAGAAATACAATTTTCCACCTTGAGTGGGCTCACTAGAAGGGCCCCAAACATCAGCATGTAAATACTCAAGAATATCATTGCATGAGGAGGTTTTAGGATATGGGGAAACAAGAAATTTCACTACAGCATGTTTGCCTTGCACACAAGAGTCACAGAAAGGAATGCAAGTAAGCTTATCACTACCAAATGAACCAGCCTTATGCAGTAATTCAAGACCTTTACCACTCATGTGACCTAACCTTTGATGCTAAATGCCAGTTTTATCTTCTTTAACATTATTAGCAGAATGATGCATGACAGATTTGGCACAACAAATATACAAGTTGTTCAATTTTTCAGCATTAAAAACAGTTTCAGAATCATTAAGAATGCACATGGTTCCTTTTTCCCACCTACCCTCTAAACCCTCATCCTCTAATGCAGCACATGAAATCAGGTTATTACATAAATCAGGAACATGCCTCACATTCTTTAAAGTTAACACAGATCCAGTTTGAAAATGCAAGCATATATCACCCACACCAAGCACATCACACTTCTTCTCATTAGCTATAGAGACAGTACCATGAAAGACAGTTTTGTATGTAGAGAAAAGATGTTTAAATGGAGTCATATGAAATGTACAACCAGAATCCACAGGCCATTCATTATCACATAAAGATGAACGGACATAATTCACAGAACAATTTTCAGAGACAGTAAAACATCACTATAATTCACAGAATCAGACGCAACATTTGCATGATCATCAGATTTATTCTTCTTGGGGTGGGGGCACTTATTAGCATAATGACCACGTTCATGATAATTATAACACTTTCTATTCTTGGTTTTATCAGAAGAGCCCTGGTTATTTTGGTCTTTCTTGTCATCAGAACCTTTGTTCTTATTCTTGTTTTTATTCTTGTTTTTATTGTTAGGCTTAGCCTTAACATGCATGACCTCACCAGAATTTCTGACATTCCCATTTTATTTTAAATTATGTTCTTTACTCTTAAGACCATTTACCACAATATTAAGAGAGATATCATCACGCCCATACTTAATAGCAGATTTGATATCATTATATGTTTCAGGTATAGCATTTAAAAGCACAATAGGAGAATAGCCATCAATATACTTGTCACCAGTCTGTTTAATATCCTGAATAAGCTTAGCAAACACATCAAGATTCTCTTCAATATCTTTGTTTAAATCCAGTTTAAAACAAAAGAGCTTTTCAAGCAGAAACAATTTACTAGGCAAAGAAGTTTCAGTGTATAACTCACCCAACTTATCCCAAAGTTTTTTAGCAGAGTCATGCACACCAATTTTTCTAATCACAGAATCAGATAAGTTCAGGATAATAAAAGACAACGCAAGTTCATTTATTTCAACCTTTTTCACATCAGTTTCATCCTTGTCATAGGTATGATCTACAGCTTTAAATACCTGCTGTTGGATAAGGATACATTTCATTTTCTGTTTCCAGATGGTGAAGTCTTTCTTTCCAATAAAAGGGGCTTGTCCAAACGAAGATGGAGAAGCCATGGTATTCAAAAGCTATGTAGAACACACTTTAAGGAAAAAACATAGAAAAATAAATAATTTGCCACACACAGACGGGCTGAGGCTATCCCAGTTCGCAAGACGATTTATCGAATGCACAGGGGTTCATTCAGGGCCTGAAGATTACTCTAATCACACACAAAGCGAGTAAAAGAGATAAATGAGGCAGAAAAAATCAGATTGTATAGTAGCGGAAGAAATGCCCAAAAATGAGATTCACCGACGCAAAAAATCAAATAAGATCACACAGAGGACCAGCCGCCTCAAGCATCACAGATCCTAAAAGACTAACAGCACTGAATCCCAACCCTATAGTCACAATCAGTGACACTAGTTTGTTGAAATAAAAGAGGGAACAAGCCAATTAACCAGAGTGAGATTTCAGATGAAATCTCAATAACACCTCCCAAAGACACCGGAGCCACTTGAGCAAAGGCTCTGAATGGCCAAGAACAGATACTACGAGCCACATAATTCCCGTTAAACTAACAAGTTTAATGGGGTGGATCCCTCGTAGACGACGAACAGCAACACATTTAGCACTTGCACGTAGGGCACCACCAACGGCTACCAAGCACCGTAGATAAGAACTAGAAAACAGAATCAAAAGTTCAAGTCAGTTTCAAATCTAACAGGTCTTGAGAAGATAAATTTCAGAAAACATAAATAGATTAAATGAAAAACGAAGTGAGAAATAGACTTCCCTGAATGAGGAGCGGTACAAAGCACCAGAACCGGAGCTGGCATGAGGCGACCGACCTGCTCTGATACCACTGTTGGGTATCTCGATCGTCAACACGTCAGAGGTGACGAGGGTGCTCAGAGTCCTGAGGTTTTGGCTCACAAAAAAACCCGATGAAAACACAGTGGCAACGAGGAAGAATCCACGAAAGATTCACACCAATAACCCACCGAAGGAACACTCTCAATAACTCTCTAAATTCTCTATATCGTCTTACTTGTAAGAGAGGGTGAGAGATCCATTTATACCATAGCCGAGCCATCACCGGAAAGGAAAGATTAATCTTTCCTTCCATGGCAGCAGCGTCGGATTTAGAGAGTGGAGAGAAGAGAATAAGAGAATGTTCCATTAGGGCTAAGGAGGGTTAGACCAAGTTTAATAAAAACAGCCCATACCCAAGAGGAGAAAGAGGGCCAACCATTTGGGCCACAAACTAGGGCCTAATAGTGCCCAACAAATATGTTGAATTATTCATTAAAGTATGATTTTAGTGTATAATAATTTGATTTATTATTGACATATTTTAACTGCAAATAAATATACTTTATCTATACAATAAACATATTATAGTGATGGGTCGACCCATCTCACAAGAGAGTGTCTTAATTTTTAATAAAAAATAATAATTAATTATAAAAATAAAAAGTAAAATTGTCTCATAATTTCACGCTTGGCGTTCTCTAATAAATGTACTCCAATCATTTTGTATGAGAAGATATATGAATAATTGACAAAGTACTGATTTTGTTGTCACGGGTTATTTCTCTTTTACTTTTAGATATTATAAACACTCGTAGAAATCGAGTTTACAATATAAATTATATGATTCCCCTTCTAATTTTATATTTCTCTATGTATTGATAGAGTATTTAAATTAATAGAGATCAAATAGTCTACAAAGATTTATGATTAAAACTCGATTTATAAGATACTAACTCTTTAGATATATTCTCAAGTATAACTATTACTTTAAAATTAAAGTTTATATTGTAAGTTACCTTGTAATTCATCATTTATAAATCAATTATAGTGTGCATCTGGATGCACCCTAAAATAAGGTGCACCCATATATAAATATAAACAAAAACATATACAATTATGAGCAAAAATGTATACAATTTAATAGTTAGTTTGTTTAATGAAAAATTGAGTATATAAAAAAAATACAATTATTAAAAAAACATGTATATACTATTGAATAAAAAGTTATACACATATGGATGTTAGTTTTTTAATGAAAAATTTAGTGTGAAAAAAATATACAATTATTACAAAACATGTATACAAAATAGAATAACATGTATACAAAATAAAATAAAAAGTCATACACATATGGGTGCACTCTTGCACCCGGGTGCACCCAATATACACTAATTTATATTACTATGGTGGTTCATGTACATCCCTTATTTTTAAAATTTATGAATTCAAATAAATAATTTTTTTTAAACAAGAATTTACAAATTGACATTCATAAATTATATAAAGGGGAAAAATAAAACTTTTATATGTAAGATTTTTCTTTAGCAATATTCCACATTTTTATTAAAAATTATTAAACTTTAATCTATTGAACACATTATTCATTTGATTTGGAGTTATCTTTCTCAAAAATTTCAAATTTAATAATTTTCCATACTTATATTAAGATGGTGACTTCTCCGACAGTTACACAAATCTGTGAAATTGCCAATTGGTTTCTTACGCAATTCAAATCTATATCTAGTATATATTTTTCTCCCATAGATTCAAGAAAAAATATATTTTTAAATTAATTTTATTGATTTTTTAGAATAAAATAATTAAATTATAAAATATGTCATACTATATCAGTTCGTATCAAATAAATCCATTTGACTTTTGGTTTTAAAGAGACTCATTTGCTTTTTGCATGTGAATTTTATAGATGCTACTGAAGAAAATGTAAACTGTGAAATTTATCCTAGAATAAAAGGAGTACAATATTTTATTTTTTGTTTGTAGATATTTTAAAGGTATCAATATTATAAACTACTCCCTCCATCCGTTTTAAAGAGTCAATTTTTTCTGTTTTGAGCGTCCGCCCCAAAGGGTTTTATACTCTCATTTTCGATTTTACACACATGAGACTCACACATCCACTAATACAACTACTCACTACACATAATTAAATAATAATATTCTTTAATTTATATGCAAAAAAATAAATGTGACTATTTAAATCGAACGGAGGGAATATAAAATATAAGCAAACATGTCATTTTACAAATATATTAATAATACACAAAATTCATAGTGCAAAATTTTTACCAATACTTTTTTTATTTGTTATCTTTTTTACACAATTATACTTTGAGGGGGAAGTGGTCGGCGGCATTGGGGTGTGTGGATGAGTGGATGGATATTTAGAATATTTTTTTTTATTTTGGTGAAAGGGGTATAATAAAACTATTGGAGGAGTTTGGTTAAAAAATAAAAAAATATATTTGAATTATTGGTATTGATATTTGATTTGTGGAATTGTGTACTTTTGTCTGGCACCTAATATTATTGATTATTCTAATAATTTTTTAAAAAAATATTTTTACTTTTTATAACGAAATTCTATTATATGTGAAGGTAATCCAAAATAAAAGAAAAGGTTTTAAAAAAATTGATAATAAAACAAAGTAAGAAAAGAAAAGAAACAAAGAAGAAGAAAAAGAGAGAAAAATTGAAAGAGCAAATAATTAACAAAGTAATCACGTGGCGTGGCGTCTTTCATACGTTAACAAGTGGATTCGCTGATGCAAAGTCTATTGTTAATTGGCAACATACAATGTTTGTTTTGTACCTGAAAAATTAGACTTCATCATTTATTTTACTTTTTCATAATTTATATAATATAATTTGCTTTTTTATTATTTATTTATTTTAAGAGTATAATTATAATATCATATTTATAATTTATATAATATTATATATTTATAGTCGGTAATTGTATTTATTTTTAAAATAAAAAAATTAAACTATAATTATATTTTCACCAATAATTAAAGAGTGAGGCTCCTGTGCACCCGGGCGCACGAATCACATTCCGTGCACCTTTGCAATTTTCATGCCCCTTTGCAATTTAAACCACTAGCAATATATATGTTTAAATAGAATTGGATGGGGAGGTGAGACACGGAGTATCCCTCCGTGTCCCCGGAGCGCAGGAGCTTTTGTCATAATTAAAATGATTAAACTTCACTTTACCTTTCGAATTTAACAAAAAAATTTATACTTATGTTTAGTGATAAATGTTCAAATGTTCAAAATAATGAAAATATATTTGACTTAACTTAGTAATTCAGTTTGAAATATTTAATTGACCATTAAATGTGTACAATCGAATCGTAAAATGTATAATCGAATCATAAAATATTTATAAGTAAAATATATATAAATATATATAAGCGAGTCATTTATTTTACGGAATAAAATAGAAAATCAAAGATATTTCTATAAAATTGAGCAAAACGTGATGTTTGTTTAGGATTTAAATAGGAATAAGAAAAATATATTTAGAATTAGATGAATTCAATAAATTCAGTGAATAATGTTAATTTATGTTTGTGTTTTTAAAAATTATTAAGTAGGATAGATTTTAAGTTTATAGCAAAATAATGTGTAATAGTATGGGGTGATGTGCGTGAGAGAGTATGATGTGATCTAAAAAAAAAATGAGCTGAGTTTTATGTAACCTAATTTTAGAGTTTCCAAATATGTGAAGAGCCCAATGACCTAAAAAAGTTGTAAAGCCCAAGTAGGCCCGATACTTGGTGTTATCTTATCCCGAAAGTCATTGAGGGAAGACAGAAGAAAAAGAGGCAAAAACAAAATTCACGTTTTTGAGAGAGAATACAGCGCAGTAATATTGCAGAGGGAATAACCAGAGTTTCAACCGTCGAATCAAGTTGAAATTTGGTCAGCACATTGGAAACTTTAGGAAATACATTCTGAATGGTAGAGATCATGTTTGGAGCTTTGTGTTGACGGGAATAGGCCAAGAATAGAAGTCAGGTTTTTGGGGCGATTCAGTTCTGCGCAGTCAAGGGGAAAGAGTCGTTTATCACAAAATAACTGTTGGATCGAGCTGTAATTTGGACAGTACATTCAGAACTCATAGGGGTTGGGTTATGAAGTTCCTACAGTTGTGAACACTCGTTGGTGTTGTTGGGTGAGGTCTTTCTAATCTCGTTGTTTGTTATCAAGTATTGAGTGTCTTGATACGTTTTAGAGTGTCTGTGGTGGCAGATTGCAACTCTTGGATTTTTGTCTCATAGTGAAGTTTTTGGTGGGTTTCGGTCCCGTGGTTTTTACTCCTCACATTGAGGAGGTTTTCCACATTAAATTGCTTGTGTTCTGCGTTGTTGATTACTTGCTTTATCGTGTATCATATTATTAGGATTGTTTCCTGCTAGATTCATACAAGAGAGGGATAATTGATCATTCCACTGCGTAGACGAATAGTTTATTATTTGATTATTTGTGTGTTTATCCCAACAACTTAAACTAAAAAATTGAAACAAACATAGCCAAATTAAAAAAAAATCTAACTTAAAAGTTGTGTGCTCATTACTTCTAATTGAAAAGGTTTCATGTTCAAATTGTTGGATTTTTGTCAAGAATAAAAGGAGGGATTTTTCCTTCGCTTTTGTCCCACATCGGAAAGGAGAGCAAAGTGGGAGGGATTCCTGGTGATATATAAGGAGGCCCTTGGACTTGATGTCAAGTGCACCAATCAAGTATACTTTAATCTTTGTATTTGATTCTTCTTAAATTCTCTTGGATTCTCGGTTGTAAGAATGGGGAGAAATGTGTAAATTAGTCAAAGATTTGTAAGAGTGTAGGGATTGAGGTCGGGAGAGAGAAATTATGTGTGATTGTAAAAATTCTTCACATAGTGGTATTTTCTCGGTGCGTGATTTTTCTCCGATTTTGGAGTTTTCCACGTAAATTCTTGTGTTATGCTTTTTATGCTCTTCTTTATTTGTCCCTTAGGAATGAATGAGGATCTGCTTATCCCAACAAGTGGTATCAGAGCCCGGTTCAGGCGCTTATAAAGTTTTTTGTATACTCTGTGGTTGCAGCACAGTCTGACCTTCCACATCAGAAAAGACTTTATAAGAGAAAGAGAGTTATTCATTAGGCTAAGGGTAGCATGAAAGAAGTGAAAAAAGCTAGTGGCACAAGGGGTTAGAAGAATAGCCGGATGCGGTGACATCTCTTTTCTTGTTGTGAAATACGCCGGACTATGGCGACAATGGCGTGGCAAGGGGTAGGATTTGCCGGACAGCAATTTCTGGTGGAGTTCTTGGACCTGCAACAATGTGAATTGCTGGGACTCCCAGTGGCAGAGTTGGCTTAACAGCGGCATGGGGTTTTCCATGATGTCGGCTCAAGGAGGTTTGAAAGGAACAGATTTTTCGGTAATGATTGGTGGCGTGGGGAAGCGGCGATTCAACAGGGAAGATGGCGATGTGATGGCTTGGTATCGGGTGACGCTAGATCGGTAAAGAATATCGTGTTCAACCGACAAGTGGGAAAAAGCATCGTGAATTACAGGGATTAGAATCGACTTCAAGTGACGACACTTTCAGTAGGAAAAGGGTTCGGACAAACCTGGCATAGCTTGACGGTAAAAGGCAACGACGTTATGTCAGTACAGACGATTTTTGCTCAAGGTGGAGCAATAGTGCGGTAATTGCAGTGGAGAAATGACACGGTAATTGCTTACGGTGGAGCAATGGTGACATTGTTGGGCAAGAAAGAGCTGGTACGTAAACAACTCTGAATGTTGAATTAATATTATTGGGAATTCTTATGACATGTTCAACTCTCATGAAAAAAGGTATAATAATATTAGCTGGTCCACAAGTTTGCACATGGACATTGACTTGGCAGGTGATGTAGGGTATGTGGTGGATGTATATCGATAGCTGATGGACTTCCAGGGGTAGCCAAGTGCTGGAAGTAGCACCATAAATATCAGCAGGTCTTTTCGATATGTGCCGCAGGAAATTCTTAGATTGGTTGATTCTAAGTGGTCTACTCATATGGTGGAGTAGGATTCCCAGGGTTGAGAATGGATTGTCGGTGAAGACAATAATTCTTAGAATGGTTAATTCTAAGGGATTCTCGGGTTGAGAATGGATTGTCAGTGAAGACAATGTGTCTTCTTTTATTTTCACAAGGTGGAGACAATGTTTTTATAACCGGACCGGAGATCGAACCGGTAGAGAGAACGGTTCGAGGTTCAACCGGTCGGACCGGCTGTTCAACCGGAAAAATTAAATACACCTATTTTTAATTATATTTTATAATAAACATTAAAAAAATATAATACATAAAATTATTTAATAAAATAGTATAAAAATTCATAATGCCCATTTATTTGTTTTAAACAGAGCCCATTGTTCTTTCAAAACAGCCCAATTAAAAGCCCACCCAAACTCCAAAATATAAAGTGAAATTGTGAATTAGGGCATCATTTCCAAATTTGTAGTTAACCCACGACATTCGATCTCTCCCTCTCTCTAACACAATTGGGACATCGTCGGCGCTTCTTCTCTTCTTCTACATTTAATTTTTCTTTGGTCTAAAATCTGTCAGTAAAGGTTTGTAGCAAAGATTCAATGGCTTCTTCTTCATTTAACTTTTCTTTGGTTCAAAATCTATCGTAAAGGATTGCAACAAAGTTTCAACTGCTTAGAGGCAGTAGCTTGGGTGTTTGAGATTTTCTATGTTTTCTCAACTCTCTTACTGGATCTGGTATAAGATAGCAATTTATGTACTCCAGTATGAATAATTTTGATCGAATCTTAAAACAGAAATAGGGATGGGTTGGAACCATGTGAACCGGCGATTTTCCGTTTGTACCGGTTCTTCCGATTTTACCGGTTCAATCCGAATTTTTCCGATCTAACAGCAAATCCGGTTATATATGTTGTTCTAGACCGGCTCTGGCTCCGGTTCCCGATTGGCATATCCGGTCCGATTTTGAAAATACTGGGTGGAGATTGTTGGATTTTTGTTAAGAATAAAAGGAGGAATTTTTCCTTCGCTTTTGTCCCACATCAGAAAGGAGAGCAAAGGGGGAGGGATTCTTGGTGATATATAAGGAGGTCCTTGGACTTGATGTCAAGTACACCAATCAAGTATACTTTAATCTTTGTGTTTGATTCTTCTTAAATTATTTTCTTGGATTCTCAATTGTGAGAATGGGGAGAAATGTGTAAATTAGTCAAAGATTTGTAAGAGTGTATGGATTGGGGTCGGGAGAGAGAAATTCTGTGTGATTGTAAAAAATTTTCACATAGTGGTATTTTCTCGGTCCGTGGTTTTTCTCCGATTTTGGAGTTTTCCACGTAAATTATTGTGTTATGCTTTTTATACTTTTCTTTATTTGTCCTTTAGGAATGAATGAGTATCTGCTTATCTCAACACAAATAATTGTACATACCCTCGTTGATTTGGTGCGGTTGTGGACCTAAAAGTGAAATTTTGTAACTTTATAAAATCAAGCTATGCACATCAGCACATGTCTTTGATAATATAAACTTAGTCCAATCGGATTAGATTCGAGTTTCATGTCTATACAGAGGATAAATTCAAACACTATACGGTAAAAATTCATTCCGACACAATATGCACAATATAAATATTAAAAAAAATCATATTGATACGACATGACATAATAATAAGCCGATAAAAAAATAAAATTATATAAAAAATCTTTTTATCCCACAAAACGCTTCACGTTTACTATTCCACGTTTAAAAAAAGTTTCTCTTTTTTTTTACCAATTTTATTAACTTTAGATGGTGTTGTAGTATTTTTAGATAATAAAATGGTATAAAATAATGATATGTATGTGAAAAAAGTGACAAATTTAAAATTAAAGTAACTTTTGAGATTGTTGAATAAAATGATATTTCTCTTTTTGGAATGAAGGGTTATGTGGATTAACAAATAAATGGGGAAGGTGCGAATAATATTGTGTAACTCAAGAAGTAATTAATATATATATATATATATATATATATATATATATATATATATATATATATATATATATATTAGTTTTGTCTCTCGCGTTCAACGCGGGTTCTATTATGTGTAGTTTTTTTATTTTAAAAATATATTTTTATAATTTTATATTTCATTATTAAATGTATATATATTTGTTCGTTTATTTTTTTTCATCTTACTTTACTATTAAATGTAGTTTTTACCTTCGTATTAAAAAGATGAACATTCAATTAATTTAAAAGGAACAATATGTCATAACAGAATATTTTCAATTCAAAACCTAAAAATGAATGAATTATAAATTTTGGGTCTTAATTATGTTTTCTATCAATAAGGGCCTTAAAATATACTATAAAACAATTAAACAGGAAACGATATGCAATAATAGGATTTTTTAATCACAATTATTATATAACAAAAATATTAAGCTTATTATTAGTTGTAAATTTTATTAATAATCGAGCATCTCTCTCTATCTTTCACTTTCATAATTTATTTTATTTTTATTGAATAACTCAACCAAAACATTTAAATGTAAAAATATATTAAAACTCAATGTGCCATAGAGGAATATTTTCAATTCAAAACTTAAAAAATAAGTAAACTATCAATTTGGGATCTAAATTAATTTTTCTATAAGTTAGGAATATACTCCATAAAACTATATAAAAAATAAAACAGTGTGCCATAATAGAAATATTCTTATTAGTTTAAATTAAATCTTCATAAAAATTACTTAAAATAAAATATTAATTGCAAGATTATAAAATATTAATTATTTTAAATAATAAATTACTTAGAATAAAATATTAATTGTAATTTTAAGATTATTAATATTTGTTCGTTTATTTTTTTTGTCTTAATTTACTATTAAATGTAGTTTTTACATTCGTATTAAAAAGATGAACATCAATTAATTTAAAAGGAATATGTCATAATAGAATATTTTAAATTCAAAATGAATGAATTATCAATTTTGAGTCTTAATTATTTTTTTCTATCAATTAGGCCTTAAAATATACTATAAAACAGTTAACAAGGAAAGGATATGCAATAATATGATTTTTTTAATCACACTTATATAACACAAATATTAAGCTTATTATTAGTTGTAAATTTTATTAATAATCGAGCATCTCTCTCTTTATCTTTTATTTTCATAATATATAGTATATTTTTTATTTATTGAATAACCCAACCAAAACATTTAAATGTAAAAATATACTTAAAACTCAATGTGCCATAATAGGAATATTTTCAATTTAAAACTTAAAAACATTTAAATGTAAAAATATGTTAAAGCTCAATGTGCCATAATAGCAATATTTTCAATTCAAAACTTAAAGAATGGGTAAACTATCAATTTGGGGCCTAAATTAATTTTTCTATCCTAAGCCTTAAAATATACTCCATAAAACTATATAAAAAACAATGTGCCGTAATAGAAATATTCTTATTAGATTAAATTAAATTTTCATAAAAATTACTTAAAATAAAATATTAATTGCAAGATTATAAAATATTAATTACTTTAAATAATAAATACTTAGAATAAATATTAATTGTAATTTTAAGGGAGGATTACTACTAGGTACACAAAAAAACCCTTAATTACTATGAGATACAAACATACAAAACTATTACTACTAACTACAAAAATATATAGTGATATTTCAATATTACCCCTACAATGTGCTGCACATAAATATTATGTGCAGCAAGAGTTCGTGTGCAACAAAGTGTGTGCAGTAAAAAAAGTGTGTGCAGCAAAAAAGTGTGATGGTCCGGTGAAGCTCCGGAGGCGGTCCGGCGACGGTACGGAATTTTTCGACGACCAGCCGCCAGCGGTACGATTTTCCGGCGGCAACAGTTTTTCGCGCGACCGGCCAGCCACGGCGGCGGTGGTGGTCCGGCGGTGGGTGGGGGGTTAGGGTTTGTGGTTTAAAAGTGTATGAGTTTAGGGTTATAATTGGTATTTTACTTTAATATTTTGTATTAAATAATAATTATTTTAAATCAATGTATCTAGTAGTAATTAGGGGTACAAAGTGTGTACCTATTAGTAATTAATCCTAATTTTAAGATTATTAATGAGAAAGATTAAATAAAATAATATATAAAATATTAAATTATTTAAAATAAAATATTGAGTGCAAAATTAATATGAGAGCGCCACGTACATAATTTTTCCAAGAACGAGCGTGGCGACGCCACATACACAAAATTTTTCAATGAGCAATGTGGCGCCGCCACCTCACAATTTTAAAAAATTTATTTTTGGCAAGCACTTGCAAATTAATAATATTAATGATATTATTTTTTAAAAAAATTATTTGTTAGTATTTCTTTTTATCATATATGATCTTAATGAGTTAACTATTAATATTAATCAATCGTATTTAAAGAGTTGACACGATAACAGTACGGACACAAGAAGACCAAATATTAACCCGCAACTATCATGTCGTGGTATTGTATTATACGGACACGAGAAGACCAAATATTAACTTGCAATTATCATGTCATGCTATTGTATTGTACATGTCGTGATATTTATTGTATTGTACAGGAAATTGCCACACCTACCCGTAATCTTTCCCATCTATTTTAATCATTACATACTACTTTAATCTTCATATTTTTTTTGGTATATAAGACTCACATAAAATAATTAATATATTACCATAGGATCCACACTCAATGGTATATGAGGCTCACATAAAATAATTAATACATTACCATAGGATCCACACCCAACAGTAATATAATTACCAACTATTTTCAACTCAATACACTTACAAATAATTTTTAATCTAAGTAGAAGTAAACTTTGATAGGGATGGAGGGATTACAATTCTAGGTATTTTGGTGTTTTTAGCTGATCCGTACGCATATCTTCTTTTAATACTCCATAGCATAACTGTTCTATATCTAATTAACCTTGTCACCTTTAAAAAAAAAACCTTGTCACCTTTAATTTTTTTTTTTAAAATTTTTATACGTTTACAATATTGAGTTTAGTAAACATGTTTTTATAAAATAAAAAAGAAAATATTTAAAAATAAAAAGTAGGAGTAGTTTAATAAAGAAAATGTAAATATGACATATTTCATGAATATTTATAAAATTCATAAAAAGGAGTAATATTTTTAATAATTCGATCATGAAAAAATGATATCCGGTTAATTAAAACAAGTATTTCAAACTAAGTGATAATCATTTAATTAAACTAAGTATTTCAAAAACTTTGTTATTTGTTTTTATTTAAATTTAAAATTTCCAAATTACCTCTACATTTTCTTATTATTATGGAGTTTATATCTTAAAAACAACTTCTTTTAATCTTCATGTCCAAATAAGGATACATAAATACGAGGGTCGATGGTCATGGAAGTATGTTGAAAGGTAAAGAAAGTGAAGAATGATAAAGAAAAGAAAAGGTGTTGGGTTAGAGTTAGTAGTTTATCTTGGCTTGAAAGAGCATCACTCATGCACTCATATTTGGTGAGGCATTACTAATTAGGTATCCAAGCCCACATGATTTGCCCTCTCTTGCTGCTATACTATCACTTTCAATACACTGCATTTTAATATCTTTTAACACTTATCTTGCTTATCATCAAACATGAATATGTTTTTTGTGATTTTATTTTTTTAAAGTATAGACTAATATTTTAAAATTCAATAACATATTAAATAAAATATAATATTTATTCCGTCCAACAATTAAATTCACATTTACTCTTTTTGTCAATTTCATAACACAAGTTTACATCCTCAAATAAGGAAATGACACACAAACCAACAACCCCACAACACTCTTTAATTTCAAAATTATCACTTATTTATAACTTACATAGCTTATTTTATAATTTATTTATTATCTAAAAATATCAAACTATCCCTAGAAGCAAAAGCAAGAGAAAATACAACTTTTCTAGAACATTGGTTGGTTCTGAAATATATTATTACCATTTTGGGAAAAAATTAGTCTCTTTTTTAATTACTCGATTTGATTATTTTAAGTATATAACTTTAATTTTTTTGATTTGGATTCCCTACTCTACTTCCTTGTTCCATCTTATATTTCATGGTAGTGAGGAGGTGACACATCACCCACTTTTTAGATTGAAATGGGAGTGGAGTAGGAAAATTGTACTCCAATTTTTTTAATCTATTAGTAATATATTTTAATGCACGTATCTCACATGAATAGTACTTAATATTGTGTTTTAGATAACAATCAATAATTGAATAACTTGTTTGGGTGTTGGGTCAGGTAAAAGGGTATGAAATAAGAACCAGTACCCGTAAAAAAAATTTCTTTTAGGTTTGGGTAATACCCTACCATTTCTCGATTTCACTCTACCTATCTGTGCCCATTAGTCGGATATGTACCTGTCAGGTTATTTGATCGGACGGATAGAGTTGACAATCATAAACTGATCATCGTTGAATTCACCTAATTTTAGGTCGTTTTCGGATCCATTTTGTGTATTTTTGTGTTGGTTTTGTGCTTTTAATTAGTGGAAATATTGGAAAATGTGGAACTAATCTCACAATTTGCACAAACAAGTGCAAAAATATTCAATTTGGGCAAACTGTCACATAAATTCGACCAGCTGCATCAGGGTGGTTGAATTTTTGTGCAAGAATAGGGGAGAAACAGAGTAGCGGAAGGAGAACATACTGTAAAAAAATTTGACCAACACATAAAAATTTGGTCGAATTTTTCTGCAGTGTTGTCGGTGAGAAACGTGATATTTTCACGAAAATTTGACCTCTACAAGAAAATTCGATCGAATTGTTGTGAATAACTGCCACATGTCCAGAAAATTGGGATTTCCCCTATTGACTATTTAACTCCCCAATTCTGATTCATATAGCAGTTTTTCATTCCCAAAACGTTTTCACACACTTTCACACCATTTTCCTCACACACTATCATCTTCCATCCAATTCCACCATACTTTTGAGCATCTTTCATCACCCATACCATAGTAGATGCGTCTACCCATTTGATTTCTACGGTGGATTTGGACTTGGAGAAATGGATTAAAGTTTGAAGAATGAGATCTCCCAAATCCAATTAGAGAAGCATTTTTTAATTTAAGTTATAATTCAATTGAGTTTTTAGAACCATGGATTCATGTAAGTATGTTTGTATTGTTGACTTGATGATATTGGCTGCCTAGCCCTTTGTGAGGCTAGCCACATGATGGATTGAGGATTTATAGACTTGTTAGATTTTGAATGGTTTTATTAATTTGATTTTGGATTTTCTCTCATATTCTATGAATTACTTTATCTACATCATGATGTGTGTGGTTAATTTCTCTCAACATGTGGTTAGGATAACCATTCCATTTAAGTGTTAAGGGTGTTGATTGAATCATGTTGTGATATGGATTATGCATGTTAGTATGGGAAGTGTGTGGTAGCACTTTTGTATGCTTAGAACATTTATAAGAAGACATTAAATTGAGAAATCATGTTTGATTGTTGATTTAGTTGAATAAACCAATCTTATAATCATAGTACCTTAAAGGGAATTGAGAGTGAGAAACAATATTTGTGGCTTAAATTTGTTAAGAGTTGAGAACCTAGTTACCTTGACAAAAGGGTTTAGGGGAAATTATGTGATTGCTATTTCATTGTCATTGATGTTTGTCATTTGAAGTCTAGGTTGATTTCTTGATCATAAGTATGGTTAACCTTGCTCCTTTTAGATTGTTACTTCATCCATCTTCATTTCTTCTTTGCTCTTGTGATCTATTTCATTACTTTTAATTGTTACTTGTTTCTATTTGTTACTTGCTTTAGATAATTGGTAGTTTAATTGCTAGTTTAATTCTCAAACCCAAATTGCGATCACGTCTCTAAAGCATGATTAAAAACGAATTCGAATACACTTAAGGTTTTATTCTCCCATGAATTGATATTTGACTTGATCATTCACACTACTACGATATAATACACTTGCTCTAGGCGTAAGCAAATAATTACACGACCATAAATCTAACCCTGTATTTTTTGGTGTTAAACAGGTAACTCAGCGGCCTTAAGCCAAATTAACATGTTTATCTGTCTTTATCAAATGACCATTTTATTTAAAAGATTAAGCTGATAGAAGGATAATCGTACCCCTTCATGTGCAGGCGATTCAGTTTACCTCAAGCCTACGTGGAATTGATGGGTATACCCGTATAGTTAGTAGAAAAATAAAGGAATTTTATCAATCTAAGATCTGAAAAATGGGTAAACTATCAATTTGAGGCCTGAAATATGTATAATTATCAATTTGGGGCTTGAATTTAGGCGCTAAATTGATAAAATAGAAGATAATATTTGATAAATTCAGGCCCTGTATTGATAGTTTTACATATTTCAGAATTGATAGAAAAATAATTTAGACTTTGAATTGATAGTTTACCCATTTTTCAGGCATTGAATTAATGAAATTTCAAAAATAAACAATTTTTACATTTTAATGGGATGTATTTAATTTGAGGTGCATGGGGAGGAATTAAGATTATTGTAATAAATATTAGAGATTCGTGCGATTATGGCGTAGTTACGAGGTCAAAAGGCATTCCTTCTTATCTTTAATTCTTGGATACATATTAATTGCTTATAACTGCAATTTTATGCAACATATAAATGGTATGATTAGAACATTTGACCATCGTTACAAGCTTACAAGGATAGGTTGTAATATAAACATCAGTTAATAATCTTATACGTTAATTAGAATAAAAGCTATTATCTTCATGGATGAAGGCTTCTCTCCAAATTAATATGCAACTTATAATGCGAAACATCATTGATTAACAAGTTAATTATCTAGGTAATCCATCCATATCTTACCTCTAATCCCTTATTAATCAACATTCCCACCACCAAGAAACATCGATTGATTTGCATTTTATGACAAAGAATTTAATATTGTACTTGATTTAGTTTTGGTAAAGAATAGACCGCCTCACGGATCTGATTCACATGAAAAATGAAATATTTTGAATGACTTATTAACTAGAACTTTATATGCATTTGCCTGAAATTAATAAAGAAAAATATTAAAGAAAGAGATATATATTTGATTACCCAAATTGTAAAGAAAAGAAAAAATTTCAATGTGGTGAGAAAGATTGATGATGAAGTCTCTCTCGTTCACGAGGCGATCGATGGGTGATGATTGCTATAGAAGCCAACTTTATCTTTTCATTTGATCACATGGATCATCATAAAGATGGGATATCAATTCACAAGTCGATTTAACTATATATATATATATATATATTAGCTTATTTTTCTCTTTAAATAGTGAAAGAAAATAAAAATAATATGGGGGACATAAATAAAAAAGGACATTATGAAAGTCCACATGTGAGGTAGCAATCATGAGACAATATGCATGCTCGTGACTTGCATATAAGCACAATCTCATATTCTTGTGTGATTGTTCACACCACTACTAGTCATGTTCACTCACTTATATATGCAAGGGATTTTTTTTTAGTCAAAACTATATGTTACTCATAACTCACTCAGCTAGGTTTTATTTAAGTCGAAATTTTAAGTTCTGTCTCGTGAAAGATGTAATTTTAAGTTATAATTTTATGTTTGTATATGAAATAATTTCTCGATTGTTAATTGCGCGTACTTGACTACTGAACTTTGTAACCTTAGAAAGTTTTATCCTAAATATTCCCAAAGTCCTTACATGTTCAAAATAAAAAGTGCTTTTGTGACAATGATATAACTAATTTATTTCATGAACACATGATAATGTAATAATTGAGGAAATATAATGTTATTGGGGTGGGATATATGGATTAATAGGGAACCTAGGTGTATATATGAAAGATTTGTTAAATATAAATTTGGAATACAAATCCAAATCAAAGTACTAGGTTCAACGTTAATTTTAAGGGAATAATAATTTCACCCATGATATATTTTTTTTCTTTAAAAATTATTCCTTTCATCTCATTTTAGTTATCTTTAAGATTTTGTGTTAATTTTAATGGTATAATTGTAATTTAATCTTTATGGTTTATAATCTATTTTTTACTTAGAATTTAATATTTATTCTTATATTTTAATGTTAATTTTAAAGTATAATTAGCAATAATTAATTAATAAAAAATTTAAACTAGGGTATGAAAGGTACAAAGGTTTCATGTAAAATTAGTTTTAATATACTTTTATTATTATTGTTATTATTATTATTACTATTATTATTATTATTATTATTATTATTATTATTATTATTATTATTACAAATACTTGTGTGAACCGGTCTCACTTATCAAAGATACTCTTTAATAAATGAAAATTACACTTTAAAAGGTCAATGACCCCAAAGGGGATATTAAATGAATGGAATTGGGATATGGATGGAATATTATATAATGAAATAGAGCCACTTTGAGGTTCCCTCTGAAACGAGGCATGGAAGGGAGCCACTACGAAGAAGTTCTGGGAGTTACGAAGGAGGGTTCGAGCTCATATTGGTCATGGGTTGAGAACGGGGATTGAACTCTATAAGATCGAATCTCCCATTGTTCCTCAGTAGCTCAGTGGTAGAGCGGTCGGCTGTTAACCAATTGGTCGTAGGTTTGAATCCTACTTGGGGAGATTTGATTCATTCTGAATTAACGAATTTGACAGAAAATCTGTTCTTTGTCTTTGTTTTTATCTCATCGTATACCATTCCATTCTGCTTAGAAGAGACTCATTTTTCATTTTGGACATCTGCCCCTTAAGGGTCTCATTTTTCTTTTTACACACATAAGACCCACACACACTAATACAATTAAAATAAGGGGCTCACATACCCACTAATATAACTACACACTATACATTAAATAATAATATTTTTTATTCCATGTGCAAAAAGTAAATGAGTCTCTTTGAAGCGGACAAATGGAGTATTATAGTATTTCTCAATTCTAAAATAGTGCGATTTTTTATATTTTTGTTGAAATAAATAATATTTTTTTAAAAAAATAATATTTTACCTCTAATAAAATAAGTTTTTTTTGTTTATATTAAAAAATATTTTTATAAAATTTGGTTGCATGGTAAATCACAGTTTGCATGAATTCCTTATTATTAATCGATAAGTTTTAATTGTTTGAGATTGGGCCTCTGAAATTGTGAAGAATAAGCACTTGATTTTTTTTATTTTTTTTGCGAGGCGGGCCATATCCATTAATTACAAAGATACTGAAGTGGAGACAATTGGGCCGACTAAGAAAAAAAAAATCATACTGGGCCGAAGTCTTCTCCAAGAGAACTTTTAAAGTGGGAGCTCGTCTCCGATTATTAAGTTGTAAACGTGGTTAAAAGATAATTGGCTAAAACCTGTGTCCCAGAAATACCGTGCTCTCAGATATACTAAATGATATACCTTAGTATATGTATATTTTTTATTTTCTGAAAAAAAAAATTAATAAAAGTGTATACTCTTTAAAATAAAATGTTGTATTCTTATTAATTAAAGTGTACCCTTTAAAACAAAATAGTGAACTCTTACACACCACACAAGATACCAACTCAAGATAATTACATCCCAAAACATGTCATAAATTATAAAGATACTACTTCCATCACATCAGGCATAAAGTTGCGTTTATTGTTTGCACAGACAAAGATTAAGAAATATAATATTTTAATATGTAATGTGTTGATAGTTAATGAAGTTTTTTCTATTATTTTTTCTATTATTTGGTACATGAATTTTGTCTTGAATTGATAAAATATGAGACAACAGAAAAGTTCAGGTCCTAATTTGATAGTTTAATACATTTCAAGTCAAAATTGATAAAAATAAAAAAATTAAGCCCCGAATTATTTTATCCAATTTTTAGTCCTTGAATTGAAAAAAACTCATTTTAACATAGGACAAGTATTGTGTGAGACCGTCTCACGATAAGACTATTTTATGCTTTCATAATTAGTTATTACTTTCTCTACAAATGTTATCACTTTCGCTATAAAATACCATCATATTTTATTTATAATATAAATTGTTAATGAAATATAATTCACTGCACAATTATCATTTTTTGTCTAATTGATTATCATTTTTCATTATTAATATTATATTTTTTTGTCCATCTTAGCTTAATTGAGACGGTCATTTTTGACTTTAATGTATATTCTCTATGGTTCAAGATATTAATTAATTTTTTTTGGATCCAAATCTACTAAAACTCTGGCAAATCTAATTTGCAAAATGTAAGACCTGTTGTGGGGGTTGGGAGTGTATAGATCTTCCTTCAATTATTGTAGCCATTATTTTGTGGCACAAATAACTACACTCTAGTGCCTCTACTTCCCAATTTTCACCACTAGTCTGAGTGTCTTCTCCTTTTTAACAATTGAAAGATAATGTCAGCTCCTTTGCACTCTCCATTATCCTCTACTCTTTCTTCCTCTCTTCAGGTTAAATCCCCACTTTCACTCTTTTGAATATATTTGTATGCATTGCGTTCAGTTTTTATTCATATACTTTTTTTGGTCGAAACAGGGGAACAGATGGAGAATCCCAATTCGGTCCACGAAACGGAGTGCCTTGTTCAAGCATCGAAGGTTGTCCCACTCCATCCGAGCTGCTACCGACTTCTCATTGTCACTTGACACGGGTAATGGGTTTTTATTCATTTTCTGGATTTGTAGTTTCTTGAGATTGATAAAATTGTAATGGGGATAGGTTTAACCACTGAATTGGATGCCGTTACGAGTTACAGTGAGATCGTTCCGGATACTGTCGTCTTTGATGATTTCGAAAAGTCTATTTCTATTATTCATTACACACCATATTTTGAGATTTCACGAGTTTAATTCATAATAATTTTATTTTTTTGATAATGTGAAATTTAATCAACAGGTTCCCTCCAACTGCTGCCACTGTTAGCCCCTCTCTAATCCTGGGTATTTGTAGCCTTCCTGGTACAAAATTTAGGGTAATTATCTTAGTGTAGGTATATATTATTGGTTGCTAGAAAGCTGCTGCTTTACTGTTTTACTCCGTTTGGCATTATATAATTATTACAGGCATACTTGTGTGAGACCGTCTCACGGGAAGGATAAGAAATGATAACATTTTAATAAAAGGTGATGTTAACTGTCAAGTGAACAATTTCATGAACAATTCTTGGTATAAATGAAAAATGATAACATCTTTAATGAAATACGATAACTAATTAAGAAAAATTAAACCGAGAGGTGTTGTTCATTATTGTATAACTATTGTGGTGATTTGATTTGAACTGCATCTACTAGGAAGAGAATATGTAACACGTTCCAAGATTGTGATCACAAAATGTACAGGTATATATGGATTATTCTAACTAACAATGGAGATGTATTTCTTTTTGTTCATTTATTTTAGGGGGTTGTTGACACTGCATTGGCCAATCCAGAATGTTACAGCATAGAACAATATGATGATCACATTTCTTGTTTCTTCAGCAAGGTAGGTTTTTTTATTATGCAAATGCAATTAACGAGATTTGTAATTCTCTATCTATGATCAAGTTCTGCTTGTAATTGCTGATTATTATGTACAATAATAGGCCCTAGTAAATGTGGGAGGTGATCTTGCAAAACTCGTGCCTGGTCGTGTTTCTACTGAAGTTGATGCTCGTCTTGCACGTGAAACTCAATCCATTGTTCGCAAGGTGAATAGGGGCATCCCGTTACATATATGAGCATGTAATAATTTATTCTTACATAATGGTCCACGCAGCCCTTACTTACGATAATCGTTTGTTCCATGTCTACATGCACTGGGTTTAGTCTCCGGCCCACTTTTAGAGCAATTCATATGATTTTGGTGCAACAGTTGACATTTTCAGTGATTTGGTTAAATGATCTTTGCTCTAATAAATCTGAATATTTTGATGACAAATGCTGTAAATACAGTTTATATCTTTGTCAAATACACCATTATTCAATATATTTATATACATGCTCCTTTTATATTTCAGGTTTTACTGGGTTTCATCAATTGTAGTTGCACTTGATTTTCAGGTGCACGACCTTTTGAAATTATATCATCAAATTGGCGTACCTCCAGAGCGCTTGTTGTTCAAAATTCCTTCCACCTGGCAAGTTAGTCTCACTGGTTTTGGAATGTGGACTCACCTTCAATAAACTATGTTAGATCATTCAAATTAATATTTATTTCTCGTATTTCCTGATTATTTGCCCTCAGTTCATATTGCTTTGTTCTTAAAGGGGATCGAAGCCTCAAGGTTGCTTGAGTTAGAAGGCATTCAAACACACATGACTCTTGTCTACAGGTATATCATAGCATCATATAATTTAAAATGAAAAATTGTTTAAATTGATTTGTAATATGAGCTGTTACTTAAAGATCTCTCCTATGAAACTGAAATGCTAAAGAATCTCTGTAGTTGAGAATAAAATAATAAATGATCCTTAAGATTTCTATCTAGCTTGCAAATTTCCAACTTACTAAAACCCCAAAGTGAAAATTATATATACTAAAGATCTTCCATCGCTCAAGCTGTAGTGCGGTTTAACTCATGGCAACCTTGTCAATTAAAATTCTTACACTGTCATTTGGAAAGTCTTTGATGAATCTATCTGCGTCTTTTCTCAAAGAAGGTATCCTTAATAATAATATCTCCCAGTTCTATCATAGTGGGGTGGGTATGTATGACATATATATCTTGTTAGTCCTTTATATTATTCATATCTGTTCAGACTGTTCCTAACATGAAAGCAAGCATTTGAATCTATGAAAATGCTTTCGTCTAATCAATTTCTTGGACACCATGAAATTATAAATCCCGAGAATGATGTGTTATAAAAGGACAAAAGTAATCTTTGAAAGTGATAAAACACACGTATAGTATTTGTTTTACCCAGTTTGTTACTATGTTTGAAGGTGCTGCCAAACCAGGACGATTCCATTAATTTTGAATGAATGACCAAGTAATAAGAGTTGGGCTGTTTATTAGGAGGGGACTCTACTAATAGTTTACTCCAATTCCAAACAACCTAATGGGCCCTCGAAGACTTGGCTTTGGGTCTCGCACCCTACAATACTCAGTAATTCACTAGTGAGTAGGGTCGTCATTATCATGAACCAATGCCAGTTCTTTGGCCTCCATAATTCAACATGATGTAGTACAAATTATAATTTGTTGTTTGTTATTGATCATTCCCTTCGATGTTGTCGAACTTTCCAAGAAACTGTGTGCTTGGTGCTGGTTTTTGTAACTTAAATAACATAATTTTGTAAGTAAAATGTTTTTACTCTTTTAATCACTATCCTTGCATGTGCAGTTTTTGCCAAGCTGCAGCCCAAGCTGGTGCTTCAGTAATTCAAATTTTTGTTGGTCGCCTTAGGGTATTTTTCTTGATGAATAAGTTCTTGATTAAAACTTATTTTACCGTGTTTGAATGACGAAGGTTACATCTCTATTAAGACTGGTCACGCAACCATACTGGTGATTCTGAAGTAGAAGCTGCTCTTGGAAGAGGAGAAGATCCTGGATTGGCTTTGGTCAGTTACCATATAATGTGTACTTAATACTTGTGAATTTTCTATGCATGCTATTAGCTTTCCATGATTGGGAAAAATATTTAGGGTAGCTGGAAAATAATTTAAAGATTTCTGCAAGATCAAAAACAGATGTGGGGGCATGCTATTACTACATATTATATATTGACACGTAAGAGAGAAGAAAATCCAACCACTGCCGGGTTTATAATTTCCATTTAGGTTATAGTTTTCTTCTCTTTCCTATGTGTCATTCATCCAAGGAGATGTTGCACCAAAATGATACAAGAAATCCAAATCAAACATAAGTACTTTAAGTTTTAAGAAGGCTAAAAATCCAAATTAATATTGCCATAATAATAATTTTTCCAAGAAAAATATCCTATAATTAATTAATTAATTAATAATAAGGGTGTTACTAGGCATAGTATTTTTAGTCTTCCCTAGATGTCTTTTAGACTTGAATCTTTCACACTTTAATTGACGACTACAAACTATTTTCTCTCATTTTTTTCTTTTCTTTTTCAAGAGGTCCTGTGTCATTTCAGGTTACAAAAGCCTACAATTACATCCATAAATATGGGCATAAGTCAAAGTTGATGGCTGCTGCAATTCGTAACAAGCAGGATGTCTTTAATCTGTTGGGGTAATTATGTGTGAGCAGGTTGCTCACTAGTTAACATTTATCTGAATATACTGATTCTTTTCTTATACAGGGTTGATTATATTATCACCCCATTGAAGATATTGCAGTCCCTAAAGGATTCTGTGACACCTCCTGATGAAAAATATTCCTTTATGAGGAGGCTTTCCCCCGTTGCTGCCTCATATAATTTCCGTGATGAAGAGGTATGCTTTTTTAACTTTCTTTGAGAACTCTGGTAAATAAATTTCGAACCAATTTTAAGTCGTGACAAAAAAGAAAAAGTATTTTGTCCTCTTACATCTAAGCATAGACACTCAAGTTTATCTATGTTTGCATTTTACTCTTGAAGAGCTCACATTGTACCTGAGCACAGTTCTATTGATCTTGTTTGTATATGTGTTGGAAATCTCGTAGAATATTTAATATATATAGTTCTTCATCATTCTGGATTTGTGCGATGTGTGATTCTTCCCACCCAAACCAAAATATAGTCTTCAAGAGTACATTTTAAGCTAAGGTTCAAGTCGAATGCAATGTTCATCTACTGTTTTCAATCTTAAGCAACCCATAGAAATACTTTCAAACAGGGGTATAAATGAGCCGAGTCGAGTAGTGCCAAGCTCGAACTCAACTTGATTAAAAAACTCTAAGTTCGAAACTTGACTCAAACTCGATCAAGCTTAATTTTGAAAACTCGAGCTCGACTCTAAAAGAATTCAAAAAACTCGAGCTTGACTCGATAATTTGTACTCCCTCCGTCCCAACAAGCTTTTCACTCTTTCCTCATTTGTTTCTCTCATTACACTTTTCACCCTCTAAAAGTATTATAAGTTTCAAAACAAATAACCTCTCAATACATCATATTTTCAAAAATATCATTCACCTAACACACATAACTTTATCATTTATTTATTACTTAAAAATACAACTTTACCCTCAAAAGTCAATAAAATTGATAAAAAAAAACTTTTCTTAAACTCCGTATTCACAGTAACGGTGAAGAGTTTAGAGGGTGGAAGGAGTATAAAATTAATAAAATAATAAAATAAATTTTATTTAATTGAAAAGAAAAAGAGTTGAGATCATATAAAATGTAGGGTGGAGATTTTTAAGGGGAAAAAAAACTTACCCCACCAAGAATTTATACTCCCTCCATCTATCTTTAAAGGTGTTATTTTGTCATTTTGGGCATCCGCTTCAAAGGGTATTACTTTCCTTTTTAGACATATGAGATCCACACACCACGAAATACAACTAAAATGTGGGACCCACACACTTTACTAATCCAACTACCATATTCCTTAATTCATGTGCAAAATGCAAATGCTACCCTTACGGATGGTCGGAGGGAGTATTTAATTTTAAAATTAATTTATAAATATGAATAATTAATTAATAAATGTATTATATAATAATTATATATGTAAGCTCGACTGGGCTCGCGAGCTTTTCGAATTGAGTAATATTGAGCTCAAGTTCGAAAGGTACTCAAGTGGTTCGAACTCGACACGATTAAATTCGAGCCAATTACTCAATTTCGAGTATTTTTGCAAGTCGAGCACAAGTAACTCAGTAGCCAACTTAGCTCATTCACAAATCACACCCCTACTTTAAGGCCTATATTGCATGCATTCATTAGCCATTTTACCATACTTCTTCCCCAAGACATCCTATTCAGATATTAACTTATTCGTAAATTAATTCCGTTTGTTGAAATTCTTCTGTTTATATTGCTCAAAATTGCCCTTTAGTTGAAGAACCCTTCGCTCAAAACCATACCTAAATCCATTTCAAGTGAACAGAGATCTATATATATGATGCTACAAAATATAATTCCTGATTGATTATTTAAATACAAATGATTTCAGCATATATCAGGCCTTCAGAGTGCATGGGATATTTTTATCTATACAAGTTTTGATAAGTCTTATGCTGAAAAAAGTTCTGATAATTTCCCTGTTTCTCCGTGTCCTTGAGCAAGGCTCTATTAATAGTCATTCTACATTGTATCAAAATTTTTTTTATCACCAATGGAGCATTCTTGCAACTCGTATATTGTACCAGAAAAATAATCCGCTCTATCATCAAAGGTGTAAAAGTCGAGCTGACTTATTAGTAGAGTTCGAGCTTATAAAGTACTATATCTATAAGTTGGCTAGCCTTCTCAGGCCTTATTGAGCTTAGGATATTTCGTATTTTATCTGGAAAGTTTTTAATAATGGCAAGTACTTGTGTGAGACTATATCATGTAATGAGTTTTGTGAGACGGATAAGAAATAATAACATTTTAGTAACAAACGTTACTTGATTGATGAAAAGTGATAATGATGCAATGAATTATTTCATGAACAATTGTAATATAAATGAAAAATGATATATTTAATGAAAAGTGACTACAATTTTAATGAAATGTGATAACTAATTGAGAAAACATAAAATGCTCTATAGTGAGACGGTCTCATGCATGTGCAGCCTAAAAAATCTTGGGGATATTTTGAGTGTATCAACTCAATGTATCATTTGGACAAATACTCATTCTTAAGCTGTTTTGCTTATTGATGACTCGTGGTAGTGATGATATCAACTTTCTCGACATTTTCAGCTTGTGAAGTGGGACGAGCATAGCTTTGCATCAGCTTTGGGGCCTGCAGCTGCGGAACTTGTGAATGCTGGAACGGAGGGGTATGTAAGCCAATCCAAGCGGGTTGAAGAATTATTTGGGAAAATTTGGCCACCCCCTAACGTGTAGGAGGGTGTTGTCATCAATTGGCAAGAAGACGATGAAGCATGTTTCGTTGTTGGGTAAAAATGGTGAGATTAGGTCGTGGAGGAGGGTTTTCAAATTTGATGTGTTGGATAGATGTGAACGTTTCAATGATAGGCGATTCCTTGCATATGTAATATGTTGCACTTACCTCCAGACTTCAGACTATGTTTGTTTACACTTCATAAATTTGGATTTGACATTGTAATTCAATGGTTTGTTTGTTTGATCAGATTATAAAGTCAGATTTTGAGTTCACTAAAATTTACTGTATAATACATGTAAGAGAGCAATCACAATACAGCCAGTGGTATTTTATTTAAAATACAATTTGGTTTCCCCTCCTCAATTAATTAACGTGTGGTTCTTTTTTATATTTGAAAAGTTAATGTTTCAATTGATTTTATTATGCGACAAAGTGCACCAAAGATTCCATGTGCGAAAGTTAAATATGTCATATCAAATGTGGTTGATTTCATTTAGAGTCACTTAATGTTAATACATAATCAATGTTAAAAAAAAAAAAAGAAATTGTAAAAAATTACTCCTTTAGTACCATAATAATATTTCATATTTTCGTTTCCTTTCCATCCTGCATTAGCTTGTGTCACTAAAAATTAAAACAATATTTCAATTCTATAATCTAATAAAACATTTTGTTTTTAAAATTTCCACCCAACCTATAACATTTTATAATTTATGATCTATTATTAAAAAATATTTATATGATTAGTTATGTAATAATTTTTCTTAAACTTTATTTTTACTTTGCGTACTTTCCATTTAATGGAGGAGTATAAAATTTTTATCCTTTTGGTGAATCTAAAATATGCATAGAAGAGTCAACAATAATTTTCTACTCTGAACAAAATAAAGCAAACTACGAATCAGCTGTTGCATGCACACAAAAATTAAGTCTCCATATATAGTTGTAGTTTGACTTATGAATTAGTTTTTTAAGCAAATGGCGACTCTCAAGTTATTATATATTAATGATGATGACATTACCATATTTAAAATCTTTAATTGAGAATTTAGTCACTAGATATTAATCTAAACCCATACTTGGAAAAGTGGTTTATGATTTTTATATGATTAGTTGTAAATTTAAGGGCTGACTAGCATTTTCAAAGTTATTGTATATAAGTAGAAGCCAAGTTGATTCTACAACTATATGGTATGTAGGTTTCAACTTTTACATCATACTTTGATTTTAATAATAAATTTTCTATTATTTATTTAATTAATTTTTTAATTTATATATTATAAATTTATAAAATGTAATAATATTTAATACTCCATTCATCCCATAAAATTTTTCACACTTTCTTCGTTTGTTTGTCACACAAAATCTTTCACAACCCAAAAAATGAAATATCACTTTATCTAACAACCTCAAAAGTTATTTTAATTTCAAAGTTATCACTCCTTTTTCACACATATCTCATTACATTATATTTTTTTATTACCTAAAAATACTACAGTACCCTCCAAAGTCAATAAAGTTGGTCAAAAATTGCAACTTTTCTCAAGCAACATGAAACAGTAAACGTGAAAAGTATAATGGGATGGAGGGAGTAACTTTAATAATGAAAAAAGTGATAGTTAATTAATGAAAAAACGATACTGTGAACTATTTTATGAATAATTTATAGTATAAATAAAATGTGATATACTATTTAACATCTTTAATAAAAAGTGATTAATGATTATGAAAGTATATTTCACAAACAATTTATAGAATATATAAAATGTGATAATATTATTAATATAAAATTATTCCTATTCAACGAAAAGTGATATCCGTCTAATTTAATTATTTAAGAAATAAATTAGTGGAATAATAAAAAGTAAAAATATTTTTAATAATGATAAAGAAAAATTGACAACTGTTTAATTAAATTATTTTATGAACAATTCGTAAGATGAAAGAAAAGTGATAATATTTGTAATATAAAATAAGACAGAGTCTCTTGTGAGACGAGTTATTTGCGAGACATGTTGACTCATCACTAAAGTATGCTTGTTGTATATACAAAGTATGTTTAATGGTTGTAAAAGTATGTTTTATAAAGTATGCTGGATTATGCATTAAAATATGATTTTAGAGTGTTATAATATGATTTATTATTAACATACTTTAACTACAAATAAGTATACTTTATCTATACAATAAGCATACTTTAGTGGTGGATTGATCCGTCTCACACCCGTCTCATAAATTACTCGTCTCACAAGAGAGTGTCTCATAAAATAATACTCTATTAAGATAAAGTGATAACAAAATAATTGAATTATTTAATGAATAATAATAATAATATATTTTATATTTTTTTTATTGAAATGATATTTCAAATTTTCAGTTTTCAAAATGCCAAAATCTATTGTACCCAATTGTTAAGGTCTAATCGGATCAATTTTTGACTCGTTGACCGAGTATTTATATCATCTTTATCCATGGTCCTCTCCGCCCTATTCTCACGGCGCCTCTCTCTCCAGCGATGGCGCATCTCTTCCTCTCCGCTCTGCCTCGCTTCTTCGTGGCATCCGTCCGAACGGCGCATCTCTTCCTCATGCCCTGCCTCGCTTATCTCCGGCATCCGTCCGAACGGCGCATCTCTTCCTCTCCGCTCTGCCTCCCTTCACCGCGGCATCCGTCCGAATGATTTCCTTCAAGTTACAAAGCCTTTTTTCCGATTTCATATACCTCGTCTCTCTCCATTAAAGTTGGAAAGAGTGTCACCCTTTTTTTCACGACGATGCCCTAATTTCTTCTCACGGTAATACCCTAATTTACAAATATTGTATTTTCTTCTTCTCACAATTATTGTACTAATTTGTGTTATGTTGAGTTTAGAATTGTTGCAAAAATGCCTCAGCGTTGATATGTTGAGTTTGGATGGTTGTGAAGCTTTGGCAGAACTGCCCATTGAAGACCAGAAAAGACCAGAAAGTAAAATGTACAAGTTTTATTGAGAAAGTGTATAAGTTTAAATGAACATTTGTATTACTTTTTATTAATGATTGTATACTGTTTTAAAATTTCAGTTTAATAAAATTTAAATGAAACATATTACCTTCTATTGAAGATTATATAAGTTGTCAGGTGTATTATCTTTTTATTAATGATTGTAAATTTTTTAAAATTTCCGTGTAATAAGTTTCATGAATAAATGTATATTTTTTAATTCAATAATGTATTACATTTCTTATTAAATGTATAATGTTTTGAATTAATGTAAAACTAAAATTAACAAATATATATCAATTAAAATAATACAATTATCAAGAAAAATATATACACTATTAAATTACAATTAATACATTTGTTTATTAAAATATATATAAATTAATTCAATGTAATATAATTTGATGTAGATTATCAACAACACGTTTATTTTTTCTTTATAAATTATAATACACTTATCAATAAAAATCTATCAATTATTAAATTATATCTAATACATTATAACAATTAAAAAATTTGAATAGCCAAATTCTAATGATAGGTTTTAATAACTAACAAAATATGAAAATAATATAAATTTTACACCCAAAATTATAGTACATTTATTAACAACAACATATACATTATGTTGATAAAACTAATACAATTATCAACAATATGAAAAAAATAAAAGAAATTAAAAGAAGCTTAAAGAAACTGTTCAATCTCAATTCAAGATTCAAGATCTCAATTCACAGTTCTGCTCTATCAATCTTTCTACAATCCATCTCAAAACTTCCTCCAATAAAAAATGTGTCAATTCCAAATAGTAAAATCTGTTGCAGGGGAGATCAGATCTAGATCTTTTCCAATTGAAAGCTATACCAGATCTAGATCTGTTGCAATTGAATGTTGAGGAGAGAATAAAAATTATAATAAGAGACACAGTTTGAGCACATCAGAGGCGGAAGACGGTGGCAAAAGACAACAGAAGGTGGAGTGGAGAAACTCAGTGGAAGGAACACACCGGAAGGAGGCGGCGAAGGGTGACGGAGACGGCGGCAAAATACAATGAAAGGCGGAGTGGAGAAATGCAGTAAAAGGAGCACACCAGAGGCGCGGCGGAAGGAGGCGGCGAAGGCGGTGGAAGAAGAACGTTGTTGACAGAAAGAGGGGAGAGAAACATGTGAAGAAAGAGTAAAGGAGAGGAAGGAGTGTGAGAATGACGTCATGAAGCGGTGTTTTTTTAATTTTTGACCCGTTTTTTTAATTTTTGACCCGTTGTACACTAATAGTTGTGTACAGTAGACCCACTCTTTCAAAATTAGTGTGTTATGGCTTGCTTCCAAATATCCTGCGTTTTTTAAATTCGGAGTTAACCTTATGCAGTCCTTCTTTTCTTAATTTTTTGTTTTAATTTAATTTAAATATATTTAATTGAGTTAATAAATAATCGGTCTCATGAGTTAAGATCCGTGAGATGGCTTCATCCAAAATTTTCACTAAGTGAAAAAGAAAATGTGAATCTTCGAACAGGATGAAGGGAGTATATGATAATAAGAGTAATTTTCTTTCTCATTCCCCTGCAAGATTGTGTGGTTAGAATTTCTTGTATCGTTTTGGTGTTACATTTTTTTTATTATATCAATGAATGAATGACACAAATAAAAAAGAAGAAAATAATACCTTAAAATTAATGGGGGCGGCTAGTTGCACCCCCGGAATTATTATACGTATCCCAAAATTATATAAATAGACATAATTACCCTTATAAATCTTATATTTGTTCGATTGCAACAACCGAACAGAACATAATCAGAATTATTAATTTTATCTGTTCGGTTGCAACAACTGAACGAAATCAGAATTGTAATTCTGATTCTGATTAAACACAATCGTAGAGAGGGAACCTAGCTTTAGAGATGACGGAATGAGTGCAAACCCTACAAAGTGGAGGGGAAGTTGCCAGGGAGGAGATAGGTTCCCTTCATCATCGTTCAACATGAAGCTCATTGGAGCGCTTGTGTTGAGCTTATTAAGGCTGCAGGAAATGATATAAAGTCGAATTGAGTTAGCCTATAATTTCTAAAATTATTAGCGATGATGATGGTTGTTCGCATGTTAGAACGAGAGAATCAAAAATGTCCTCATCTCCAAAGCCTCCAAAGCATCCTCGTCCCTAGCTGTATTGGTAAAAAGTTGAGAATTTGGATCGGTTGCTAGAAAAACCCTGATTGAAATATCTAGCTCCGACGAGCTTTCTGTTGCACGATGATGAAGGGAATCGGTCTTCTCCCTAGCAACTCCCCCTCCACCTGCACTCATTTTGTCATTGAAAAATAATTAAACTCAATTCTGATTATGTTCGGTTGTTGCAACCGAACAGATAGGATAGATGAATTCTAATTCTTATATGTTCGGTTGTTGCAACCGAATAAATATAAGATTTATAAGGATAATTAATAATTAAACACAATTCTGATTCTGTTCGGTTGTTGCAACCGAACAGATAAGATAGATGAATTCTGATTCTCATCTGTTTGGTTGTTGCAACCGAACAAACATAAGATTTATAAGGATAATCATGTATATTTATATATTTTTGGGGTATATATTGTAATTTTGGGGGTGCAAATAGCCGCTCAAAATTAAAGTACAATAAATTTTATGCTTAATGATTAATTTTTTTCTATTTTTATGTATCAAATTATATAATTAATAAAACGGAAAATAACTGCAGAACGAGGGAAATCCATAACAAGGTCGTGTAACACCTTTGATTAAAACAAAAGTCCTTAAAGACAAACGTCTTTCCTTTCTTAATCTATCATTTAAAATCCGTCCAATCCGTCCAGATGAAGATGATGTTGCTATAGCCGAAATCTATTGACTTAATTAATGACGAAGACAACTATGCATATTAAATTTCACAACTTGTATTATGTGTGCAATATTATATGTGTGTAAACCGAGGGATAAGAAATAGGGGGAGACTATTCGCACCTCTGAAAAATTCTAAACGAACCCCATAAATATACAAATTAAAATATCTTTAACTAATATGATATTAATACCCTTATAAAATTATGTAATTATTCATACATCAAAATTTTTAATTTACCCACCATAAACTCTCTAATTAAACCCTAAATCTTATTGAATAAACAAATTAATACAAAAAAATAAGTTTACAACGAATCATATAAGAATGATCATCTCTTTCATTTTCTAAACTGAATACATCTCAATAAAAATAATAAAAATAGAGATAAAAAATGGTGGGTACAGGAATAGAAATAGCAAGAGGAGAAGATTTGGCAGTAGTGAAATTGTGTTCACGCTCTGCTCCTCTTTCTGTCTGTACGCCACCACCACCTTTCATCTCTACACCTCCACTTCTTTCCAAAATACCACCTTTCATCTCTACACCTCCGCTTCTTTCCAAAATACCACTAGCTAGTCCTGCTATTACTGTAAGACACTTCTTTTAATTTTTTCATTCTTTAATTTCCACTTCAATTCATTAATTTTATTCTCTCTTCTCTTTCTTAATTTTCAAAACTAATTAGTCATTAACAGAATTAATTAATTAATTTGAAATTAAGCAGCGAAGGAATATTGAGAGCAGACCCAACCCGCAGAGGCGCCGAGCATAAATGGGGCGATGGAAGTTCGAAGACTCGAAATTCAGGCGGTGGATATTTCAGTTTTCTAAGTTTGGTTTGATGGAGGCCTCCATAGATAAGGTGACCCTGGCCAGATACTGCCCCATTTCCTATAAACTGGAGTCGTGCCGGTGGGAGATTCTGCCTGTTGGTGGATCAACTTTTGCAAGGGACGACCTTAACCAATCAACTAGATTTGCTTTAGCCAAGATGTCTTAAATTCATTGAAAGGGTAAAATTGTCTTGTTCGGGGTGTGTTAAGTAATATATACTCATATTAATTAAATATATTGGAGTGTAATAAGTAATTGGGGGTTGTTTAGTGATTTTGGAGGTGCGAATAGCCGTTCCCTAAGAAATAATAGTATTTTTAATAAAATGTGATATCAAATTAATAAAAAATAATATACTATTTTCATGAATAGTTCGTAAAATAGATGGAGAGTGACAATATTTTTAATGACAAATAATATTAATAAAAAAAATTAAAACAATATTTTACTCATACAATGATGACAGACAAAAACTTGTGTGAGACAGTCTCATGTAAGCTCTTATATGAGACGGATAAAAAGTAACAACATCATTTATGAAGATTGATATTCAATCCATGAAAAGTGATAAGGGTACACTGAACTATTTCATAAATAATTTTTAATATAAAAGTGATAATTAATATTTTATAGCGAAAGTGATAATTAATTACAAAAATATAAAATAGTTTCACCGTAAGACGGTTTCATACACGACTTGCACTTAATGATTTTGTGCGTAACACACGAAATGTAAATTTTGTATGAATTAATTAAAAATAAATAAATAACAAAGAAGAAGATAGTATGTTACTAAATATTACTCTTTCCATCCGCTTCTGAGGTGTCATTTTACTATTTTTGGCGTTCGGTTCAAATGTATCAATTTTCCTTATTTAGTACTAAAAAGTACACAATATGGTTCATCACTTCCCTCTAACACAACTACCCACTTTACATATAATAATAATATTTCTTAATCCACGTGTAAAAAGTAAACGGATACCTTAAAACCGGATGTAGAGTATATAATCCGCGTACGATGGATATAAAATCTTGTTTTAATTATTTTTTAATAACATAATATATATTTATTTATTTATTTATTAAATATATATGACCCGAACATTATATATATTAAATTAAATGAAAAAAATACTTCACTAAATTAAATTAAATATTATGTATAACTCATTTAAATATTACAATTTTATACTACCTCTGTCCACAAAAAGATACGCACTTCCTTTATACGGGACGGATGGAGTATTTTAATTTCTTGTGTTTTTATATGCTTGTGGAGTTTAATGTATGGATTAAATTTTAGATCGAATAAATAAATTTAGGCCGAAATCAACAACATAGACCCAATATAATAATTCAATTCATTATATTTTTTTTGTCTATTTGTCCCATATTTATCTTCCGTTCTAAATTTATTTATTCATCTCAAATTACTCTATTTGTTCCAACCATCAGGGCCGGTCCAAAGGGGTGGGCAGGGTGGGCTCTTGCCATGTGCCCCAAAATTTTAGGGGCCCCAATATTTTAATACCCCTTTATATATATTTATTGTGTTGGGTTAGTTTTTAAGCTCAATAACTATTCTATATATTTATTGAGTTTGATTATATTTTAAGCTCAATTACTACTATCTATTTATATTTATTGAGTTTAATTAAATTTTAAGTCCAACACATATTAACAAAATAAATTTTAAATTTTTTTAATGTAATACATATCAAATTAATTTAATGTAAAAGAACAGTCTAATAACTATTTTCGTTAATTGAATCAATAATCAATGAGTTTTTATCATTTATCCCATATAGAAAATACAAAATCACTATTTGTCGTTCTTTTTTTATTTCTTCTTCGAAAATGCCAACAATAATTACACATAAATTATACCTAATCATATTTATATTTAAGAGGAATAGTGATTTAAAATACTTACTGTCATGTTCTAATTCTTAATTTTATATTATACTAATTCATTTTAATACTATTCGTTTTATATGGTCAATATATCAAAGATATAAAGATAAATTATTTTGTATATTAGAATTTTTTCTTAGAATTTTTTTTCATTTTATATTTTAGTATAAATTATATTTTTATTATAAAATTTATTAATATAAAAAAAATTGAAGGCCTCAATTTTTAATCTTGCCATGGCCCCAAATTGTCAGGGCCAAGCATCTTACAGTTGTAATAGTTCCAATCAACATCGGTCAGTGAAATTTGTCAAGGATGATATTTTGGGGGAATAGACCATAAATGGGGTAGTTTTGATATTTTTTTAAAGCCGTTGGCAAAAGAAGTGTTGCACAATATTATTTGCCATTTTTTTTTTCATTAAAAAATTTAGTGTAAGCAACTTGTATCTAACTAGCTACTGGATATTCAATATTCAATACGAAAATAATATTCACTATACATGAATTTAATTAAACAACTAATTTATTTTCCCCAAGTGGCGTCTATAAAATCCCAACCTAGCTGTATGTGTTTCATGCAACACACTAATTAAATCACAAATCAGAGAGAGAAAGGTAGTAAGACACACACAGTATGGGTATTAATGAAGAGTGTCATCCATTGCTCAAGGGTGGAAGAAGACAAACCAAATACACCCATGGATTTTCTTCTTCTGAAATGGCAACACTCGTCGGTATTTCCCAAGTATTATTGCCTCCCACAACACCAAATGATCCCAAACACGACTCGTTCTCTCAAGCCTCCGCGGCTCAATATCCAGTGCCAGACGAGGTAACTTTTAGACGAGGTAGTCATTTAATCAGCATAGTATAATTAAATTTTTATTTAATAATTGTTTAATTCCTGCAGGTTGCTGAGATTGTAGTGAAAAGGGGTTTCTTGGAAGCCAAAATATTGGTTAGATTATTATTAAAGATTCTTTCAACGAGGGTGGGGACTCTGTTCTTGTGTGGAAGTCTTGGGGTTGGAAAGGAATGGCCCTACTTGATGAAATTCTCAGAGATTTGTTTGGAGAAGAGAGAGAAAGTGGTGCAGAAATGGATGAAGCATTGGCTGTTGACACCAATTAGGCTTGCCTTTGTATTCATCAAGATTGTGGTTCTCTTTGTGTTCTTCACTCAGGTAATTAATTTAAATTTATTCAATTTAATTTGGAGTTTGAGATCATAACCAAAGAAATTTAATCTCAAATTGATCATATGTGTGGTAAAGAGTTTTCTTTGGTGGGGGCTGTTAGTCAACAGAGGAGGCTTAGTGGCTGAATTTAGTTGGAGATTATGCTAATTAATCTAACTTGATCAGAAAAACCAGCATATTGTTTGGATAAAAGCTGTGGTCATGGTTAAATGTTAATTTTCATATGTTACAGTTGAAAGAAAGTCAAGATAATATTTTGAATGTAAAATATTAAGTAAAAGCTTTACAAGGTGTAAGAAATATTAATATGATACCCCCACCGTCAATTATAAAAAAATTGTACTCCCTTGCGGTGGGACGGAGGGAGATGAATTAAAATGGATGAAAATTTTAAATTTAAAGTATATTTTGAATTGTTTAATTGAATAATTATGTTTTAAAGTTAAAAATTCTAAAACAAATAAATAAATAAGAAAGGTGTAAATTAAGACGCAAATAAATAATTTATAGTCATATTATTAATATTTTGATAGAATATTACTCAAGTATGATAATTACATTAAAGTTTTTACTTAATTCTGATAATGTGACTATGAAATATAAACAAATACATAATAAAATATTAAGAAATCCAATCAGAAAGGATGTGAACTGTGGTCTATCTTAATAGAATATATATAAAATCAACAATTATTTGTATTTATTTTTTCAAATTTCATCTGAGATGTATATGTTACAAACATATTTCTGGAAATTAAGTTTTTTCTTGTATTAAATTAAATTAAGTAGCGTTATGACCCTTTAATTAGTGATTTGATAAACCAAATTTAAATAATTAGAGATGATACGAATAAATTAACAGATATTTGTGATTAAGTTGTGATGGTGTTGATGCAAGGGGATTTGCCCAAATCTTGGTATAGAGAAGATATTGACATCACGTAGATGTAATTAATAATTTGGGTGTCAATTAATTAGGTATTCATTTGTGATGAGTGTGTATTCCTTTTTCTCAAAGGAAATTTTGTTTATATATAGTATATATGTTCGACATCAATCTCTTTTAACATCATTAATTAATACACAGACTAATGACTCTGTACTGTATAGATGGAGATGACAAAATCTATTGAGAAACTGTGATTTATACGAAACAGAAGTATTATTTTATATATAAATTATATTTATTAATAATTAAAATATATTTTTTTAAAATATAATAAATCATGTATTAAAGTATATTTTTAAAATGTTATAATGTGATTCACTACTTTTTATGTATAATAAACATACTCTATAAACCAGTTTCACGAGTATCTATGTAGAGATTATTAATTTTTATACCAAACAATTTGACAATATATATTAATTTATCACAATAGTGAAAAAAAATATTGGGAAGGATTTTTATTTACATTTCGAAAGTAGTGTAGATAATGTATGTTTGATAATAGTGATGATAAATTAATTTTAGAAATTGTTAGATATACTAGCTTGGCAGAATTACATTTTTATTTTAGAACATTTATACAACATTGATATTTTGTATTGTATAATCTAAAATTAATTGAACTTACTAATGAGTATGGAGTATTTACTACTAATTAATCTTAGCTTGTACGAATAATTTACTAATTACCATAAGGATAAATCGATACAACTCAAATTGAACCAACTCAACAGGGTCAAAATGGTCAATTTTAAGTTATTAATATTTTTACTAGACAAAATTACCCTTATCATCATAATTCTTTATTTAATTAAGTTTTCATGCCATTAATATTTGAATTCAATAATGCAATTAATTAATGTTTAAGTCTTGGATATATCCATCAATCATTGATTACACGTTATTTTTTTTTTATTTTATAAACTTACATGTATTTATCTAGTTATCTAAATTAATTAAATAAATATTATTTAATTAGTTAGAGAAAAAAATTATTTTATCATATAATCAGTTTGAGCAATCTATAATTTATAGATTAGACAAAAATAATTAATTCAAAACTTATTGTGATAATAATCAGGTATTACAATGATTTTTAAAAAAAATTAATTTATTAATTAAATTTATTTATTTTTATTAATTCTTCCATCCGTAAACAATTATTTTATTTTACTACCTAATACGGAAGCCCGCAATACAAGATCATCGAATTCTTTATGGGACCACCTATTTTTAACTCCAACCAGTTATTTGTACACGTACTAAAAATATAATTAAATTAATATATTCATAATTAATAAAATATAAATATTTTTTATAATTAAGAGTTTATTTTGTGTTCGGTTGAAGTACCCAAATGATGTATTCGTTTTGAGCAATTGAACGGTCATCGAGGGATGATAATATCCAAATGTGAGAGTGAAAAATTATTTTCCAATTTACATAAATCATCCTCAAATACGTATATGATGACATTGTTTCCCAATTTATATAAATCATCCTCAAGCAGCATATGATGACACAAAACATGATTATAACACGCAACTGAAATTCTAGAAATTTATAATTTAAAAGATTAAAAATAATACTCCCGCCGTCCGCTTTTAAGGTAATCATTTTCTGTTTGTACGTGGACAATTTTAAGGTCTATATTTGCTTTTTGCACGTGGATTAATGAGTATTATTGCTATAGATAAAGTGGATAGTTGTATTAGAGGGAAGTGGTGGGTCATATTGTGTACTTTTTTTTTTTTACTAAATAGAGGAAATTAATATCTTTGAAGCGGACGCCAGGAATAGTAAAATGGATAGCTTAGAAGCGGACGGAGGGAGTATATTTTTTTTAATTAAATTAATTTCAATCTAAAAATATAATTTTAATTAAATATTTCCTCAGTCTCATTTATAAGTTATCATTTACTTTTTGCACGTAAATTAAGAAATATATTATTTTATGTATAGTTGGTAGTTGTATTATTAGTGAGGGGTGGATCATATCAATATATGCGGCCCTTTTACGTAAAGGTGAAAATAAAGATTTTTGAATGAAATAGACAATATAGTAAAACTAAAACTTTTGATAAGACTAAGTGACTATAAAAATAATTATAATTGACCATCAAATTATTATTATATTTTTTTTACGGAACAGAACATGTATCATCGCTTCTATAAAGAAAATGAGGAAAAAATTTCAAGTCTTTTTCATCTACATGAGAGACCAAATTTAGAATTTGCAACCCTTCCAAAGATATATAAGTAGATTATTTATCTAGTTATATCCAAATATATATAATTTTATTATTATTTTAAATTAGTTTAGGTTTTAACTTATTTTTTTAGTATTTATAGAGATTAAATGAAATATTAGTTTTTTATTGATAATTTTATAATTTATAAAAGTTACATAAAAATTAGAGAAATAATTTTTTTAAAGAATTAATTTTCCAATTTTCCTCTACATATGCACTCACTCTTCTTTTTAGGAAATATATATTATTTAAAATTTACTTAAATGAATCTAAATTCAATGATAATCTGAGTATTTATAACATTTTGTGTATTGATTATAAATAAATAATAATTTAAACAACTTTTTAATTAATAAAAAATAATTTTAATATCATAAAAAATATAAAAATATATAATTTAAAAAGTTATTCTCTCTTAAATAAACAATGCTAAGAACTATATAAATTAATAAAACTATTTTTATTCATTAAAGGTTAATGTTAAAATTTTTTAATAAAAAATATAACACTTTAAACTTTTCTTAGGTATAAATTTTAATTTATTAATAAATTTTATTATCTTTTAAAATATTTTTAAAGTTTTAGGTGATTAATTATTATTATAAAAAAATATTAAGAAAAAATTTCTACCCCATAACTGATAACCCATATTTATTTTTGTAAATAAAGTTGATTTGAATAGGTGAAGGCGTTGCAGTTCACTATACATTGAATGTTTACTGTATATTGAATAGCAGTGTACACTGTACATTAAATCTTAAAAGTAGTATTATTATGATTGTTATAAAGAATAAACAGTTGAAGAATCATCTACATTAATTTTTTTATCCTACCAAAAGTTTTTTAAACCTTATATATACTTATAAAAAAACACATTATGCAATTATTTAAGTAATTATTAAAAATAACAAAATATTTTTATTTTCTTATAAGAGATATTATTAATTTTTCGTGTTATTATTTTCATCCATTCTAAAATTAATTATGCAATTTTTATGTAATTTTTCATGTTATCACACATTATTATTCATTTTTTATTTTCCATAGATAGTCATTTATTTCATTTCAATATTTAAATATTTTTAATTTGAAACTCACACCAAATAATTAACATATCCTTACAAAATACATACAACACTAATACTATTATGGGGTGCACCGATGCACCCGAGAATTTATAAGGTAAATATTAAAGAGTTGTGGGTAGTTATTTATTTAATTTTAAAGTGTATACTCCCTCCGTCCCACAACTATATATACATTTGTCCATTTTGGTCCGTCTCAAAACAAAGTATACATTTTATTTTTTGGTTGATATGACCCCTACAAAACTATTATTATATCAACATAGCCCCACATAATACATTAATGCAACTACCCACTATACATTAAAATATTATTTCTCTTACTTCACTAGACATTGAAATATTATACTCCTTAATCTCCGTGCAAAAAGTAAATGTATACCTTTTTTCGGGATGGAGGGAGTATCACTTAGAACAAAATATTGTACCCTTGCACACTTTGTACACCTGGAGATACAAGAGACCAACTCTAATAGCATTGTTAATAAAAAGTGACATCTGATTAAGAAAAAATGATAAATATCTCATTGAACTATTTTACAAATAATTCACAAGACACATAAAAAGCGATTCAAAAAAAAATGTCAATGATGTTCAAGGAAAAGTGATATTAATTCAATTGAATAATTTCATCACTAATTTATATGACACAAAAAAAAGTTATAATAATAATTTTAATAAATAGTGACACTTGATTAAAGAAATAGTGATAAACATCCCATTGAACTATATCATAAATAATTCATAAGTCCGATAAAAAGTAAAAATATCTATACATATATATTAAAAAAACATGAACTTCTATTTTTGCCTTTAAATTTTCTATTTCTTTTCAATTTTACTATATTACTATATTTAGAAATATTCAATTTTAATCTTAACTGTTAATCTAATAATTTTGATAGCCATAGACTCTAATTTATGTGAATTAAATTGTATACATTTTTGCTCTTAATTCCGTTGATAATCCGTGGGTAATTATCAACTGATTGAATTTCGTTGGTAAAATAGAGAATAAATCTGTTGGCATTTCTTTGTTAAAAAAATTGTCAATTTTGTTGTTAATCCATTAGTAATTAGTAATTACCAACGGATTGAATTCTGCTGGTAAATTTCATTATTAAAAAAATATAGTTTTATTGTTAAATTAATTAACCAACGAATTGCGAAATAAATTAGTTGGTAATGTGATGGTTGATAAAACTTTAATAACAATAATTCAATTTCATTGGTAATTCATTGCTAATAATTTCGTTTGTAATTTATATAATAATTTCGTTGTAATCCGTTGGTAAAATAGAAGACGAATTTTATTCCATAGGTAAAACTTAATAAATTCGTTGACATTCCATTATTAAAAGAAAATTTAATTATTGTTGGTAATTCGTTAATAATTATCGTTGTTAAAAATAAATTAATTTTAGTACTCTTATGTTTTAAATTATTTATAAAATAATTTACTGCATCACCATTAGATTAATATATTAATTTTTATATTTCGTACGAAATTTTATTCATTTATATTAATAATTACTTGTGCGCATAATTTATATATGAGAAGTACTACATAAACTTTGCTTTTTCAATGGAAATATTTAATGCATAATAAATGTTAAAATATTGGAACATGTATTGCATGGAAAGGGGGAAATTAGACAGCCAATCAAGCCTTAGAAAAATTCAAATAAAAACGAATAATTTATGAGGGTTATAATAGTATTTTTGAAGGGAGTAAATGCAATTGAGCCGGATCAAATTGATCCGAATAGTAACGTCCTTTTTAATGTCAATTAATTTCAATAAATGCCAATACTTGAGTGAGAGCACCATCTCTGAGCATGTGCATGTGAATTGGTCCCTCCGTCCAACTTTAATTTACACCATCTCTTCGATATATTAAAAAAAAGTGATAAATTTTGGGGTTTTGATATTTTTTTCTTATTATAATAAATACTCCTTCGGTCCCATAAAACATTTCACACATTATTCATTTGTTTGTCCCACAAAATTTTTCACAAAAAAAAAAAAAACTTTATTTAACAACCTCAAAAGTTGCTTTTTTTCAAATTTGTTACTCTTTTTTTCACACACATCTCATTACTTTACTCCCCCCGTCCCGTACCAATGGTGCATTTTTCTTTTTTGCACGTAGATTAAGGAGTATTATTATTTAATGTGTAGTGGATAATTGTATTAGTGGGAGTATGGACACCATGTTTTAATTGTATTAATGGGTAAGTGTGGGACCCATGTGTATAAAAAAGGAAAGAGAATAATTTGGGTGAGACGACCAAAATGGAAAAAAGAGACCCTTGGTGCGGGACGGAGGGAGTATATTTTTTTATTACCTAAAAATACTACAATACCCTTCAAAGTCAATAAAGTTGGTCAAAAAGTGCAACTTTTTTTTAATAACGTGAAACAATAAACGTGAAAAGTATTATAGGACTGAGGAAGTACTATACATGATAAAACATGTTAAATGTGTTAAGTATGTAAAATTTTTTTTTAAAAAATAAAGTATATGTGTAAGAATGATTGATTTAACCTTTTGCTTTTCTAAAAGATATAGAAATTTTTATGGGACAATACAAAATAGAAGATGTTCAATCTAAAAGGAGATGAAGGCAATATTTTTTAAGCCTAGTTAAAGGGTTCGTATAAAAAATACTTTTTTCATCTAAATTAAATTTTACACTTTTTGTTTTTGTTCATAACAACCCAAAAACAAAAACATCACATCAATCATCACACATCATAATTACAAATTTATTACTTTCATCTAATACACTTAATATACTTTATAATTTATAATTATTTATCACCTAAAAATTCTACATTATCCTCTAAAAATCAATAAAGTTGATAAAAAATAATTTTTTTTAAACTTATTGTTTATCGTAACTGTAAAGATTAAATTAGAGCAGGAGGAAATATTCAATTATTGTTTACAATAATTTTATGCATCTAATTTATAAAATAAAAATGTTATACTACTAAATACACTTCAAATTTGGAATACTTGATGTGCACCTAAAAACCACAAATTTATCGGTATACAGCTCAATTTCTTGCAATCAGAAAGTCTTTAAAATATTAATGGTTATTTTTGAAAGAATAATCAGTGTATGTATAGTGTTAGAAGAGTAAATAACTATTAATTTAAAGGATTCTCATACATAATACTCCTATAAAAGATTAACAGCCTACGATCATACGTTTGAAATTAATGATTATGCACCATAACTTTACCCAACTAACATACTTCAAAATTATTATTCAAAATTTTGTTGTGACATATAATTCTTAATTAAAAATAATAACTATTAAAAAAAATGCCGTGCGATGATCTCACTCATTAAGAACAGCTCATTTTTTGTCAACTTTATTAATTTTTTTTAGGGTACATTAACGTATGTTAGTCAAGGTAATATCTTTTTTTAAACTATGGCAACTTTTTCAGGTCTAAGGATGCATGTTAGTATTATTTATAATAAAACATGATCGCAAATTCTTTATACAACTAGCTGCCTTAAAGTTTTTTTTCCAAAAGAGTAAAAACCTGATTAGTCTTAGTAATTATCTCCTTTGATAGGTAGGAGATGATTCAAAGAACCCTTCATGGGAAGCCATTGACTACTGTGTGGACACCAACAACGAAACCGCATCGAGATCACCCCAAAACAGACCACTGGAGAAGGGGATAATCGAAACAAGACTCGAAACTGAATCCACACTCTTGAATTCTCTTACCCAGAAAGGCCTTACAGTCACAGAAAACGCCTCAAAAAACAGGTACGAAATCAAATGTGATGTGGTCATCGTAGGATCCGGCTGCGGCGGCGGCGTCGCGGCCTCCATGTTAGCCGGCAGCGGCCTCAAAGTGGTGGTTCTGGAGAAGGGAAACTACTTCACCAGCCAAGATTACTCTGGCCTCGAAGGCCCATCAATGAATGAGCTTTATGAAAGAGGAGGTGTTCTGTCTACTTTGGATGGGAAGATTATGCTTCTTGCTGGATCAACTGTGGGTGGTGGGTCTGCTGTCAACTGGTCGGCCTGTATCAATCCGCCCGACTCAACGTTGGGCGAATGGGCCGACCGTTGCCAGCTCCCTCTGTTCGCCAGCCCTGAGTTTGCTGATGCAGTGGACAGAGTGTGTCAGAGGATTGGTGTTACTCAGGGGTGTGTTAAGGAGGGGTTTCAGAATCAGATTCTACGTAAAGGGTGTCAAAATCTTGGCCTTAAAGTGGAATCCGTCTCGCGAAACTCGTCCCATGAGCACTTCTGTGGCTCTTGCTGCTATGGCTGCAAGAGAGGGGACAAGAAAGGGACAGACACAACTTGGCTGGTTGATGCTGTCAATTCAGGCGCTGTTGTTGTCTCGGGTTGCAAGGCCGAGCGCCTTGTAATCCGAGACAACGACGAAGATGGAGGGACGAGGAGGAAGAGATGCTTGGGAGTGGTAGCAAGATCAATAAATGGAGACATCAAAAGAAGGATCAAAATTGAGGCTAATGTCACAATCTCAGCTTGTGGTTCTCTTCTAACACCTCCCCTGCTCCTCACAAGTGGTTTAAGGAATCGAAACATAGGCCGAAACCTCCACCTCCATCCGGTCCTGATGGCATGGGGGTACTTTCCCCCCACGTCTCCCATCGAAGGAAAGGTGTACGAGGGAGGTATAATCACCTCAGTGCATAAGGTGTTCGATGAAGAGGAGGACAAAATTCGGGCTATTATAGAGTGTGCAAGTCTAGGCCCCGGTTCGTTCGCAGCTTTGTATCCTTGGCAATCAGGCAAGGAAATGAAGGACACGATTGTCAAGTACTCAAGAACAGCACACCTGTTCTCCATGATCAAAGACAGGGGAACGGGTGAGATTATGTCCGAAGGCCGAATTGACTACAAATTCGACTCTTCGGACAAAGAAAACATGAAAATCGGGCTTCGTAGAGCCTTACACCTCCTGATAGCAGCCGGGGCAGCGGAGGTGGGAACGCACCGGAGCGATGGGCAAAGGATGACGTGCAAAGGGCGAAGCGAGAGGGAAGTGGAGGAATTTCTGGCGACGGTGACAGCCGGCGAAGGGCCGAAATCGATGGTGGAGAAATGGATGAATTACAGCTCAGCTCATCAGATGGGGAGCTGCAGAATGGGAATAAATGAAAAGGAAGGGGCAGTGGATGGAAATGGAGAAAGTTGGGAAGCAAGAGGGCTTTATGTATGTGATGCCAGTGTTCTTCCAGGAGCTGTAGGGGTGAATCCTATGATCACTATCCAGTCAACTGCATACTGCCTCTCTAACAAGATTGTACAAAAATTGAACATTTCAAGAGTTGCAACACCCTTGCAACCTTCAAATCAACCCTCATTCTCTGTTTTGCATTGAGTCTTTTGGCCAATCAAGAAAACAGTTAACAAGGAATTGAAAAGGGTGATTTAATTTGCTTTTCATTACCAGTACAATAGTGTATGTGTGTAAAAAATTTCATAATCTACCCCCTTAGTGTATTATCTCACATGCCCAATAACTATATGATTGATTCCGCCTTGAATTTCCTATTATACTTTCCACGTTTCATTGGTATTTCATTACATAATAAAATTATACCCTACAATTTATCATTAAATCCTTAGGATATATGACATTAGTCTAGAAAATAATAAAGATGCGTATCTTTTAATTAATGAGTGGAATTCCAAATAAAACACCAAATTAGAATAGATAATCCGAATTGTGATTCAAGGGCAGAAGAAAAATTAAATTATTGTTCTTAAAGTTTAAGGTAAAGTTTTTTCCTCTCTTTTACATACCATCATCTAGTAGTGTATAAAATAAAATGATACAAGAAATTCCCAAATGTGGATCTCCTGCATATTAGAATATCACTATATACTACTCCTTTCGTCCCACAACAAGGGTGCATTTTCTTATTTTCGTCCGTCCCAACATAAGGGATGCATTTCCCTTTTTAGTAAATGAGATCCACACAAAACAATTAATAAATATCCATGGGATCCATCCACTACACTAATACATCTACGCTTCGTTTGGTACTACATAATATGGATAATTCATACAAGTAATACCCTCTTATCTGATGTTTGGTAGTACATATATCGTTAATAATGGGCCCTGTATTAAATTGATGGCCCGTTAAATTCTACTGTTCCTCTTTACATAATTAGTCTTGGGGCATCCTTAGTATTAACATTACATATTCAACAGTGAATCTAGATAAATGAGGGTAATTACCATTTTGGGCATTTGCTTTGGGATTTGAATTGGGAATTCTCACGAGCCCTAATAATTTGTTTTCAAAATTCTTCATCGTCATATCTTCCATTTCTATCGAATTATGGGTCAGTTCTAAGGGAATCGCTGTCATCCACCTTCATGCATCTCCATTGTAACCGTAAGCCATCAATCACCTTCTCTGCATCTCCATTAATTGTCATCGTAATAGTTGAAAAAGTACATCTCCAAAAGTTTATCTTCCAAATGGTGAAAGAATTGATTGAAAGCAATTATAGGTTGCTTCTGCATTCTGTTTGGATTTTCAAAATAATGGTGAATTAATGATTATGTGATTGTGGAGATGAGATGAGCACTCATGGTGAATGGAGAAGACGAAAGCAGATTCTATCATTTTCTTTTAGAAATTTTTATTTTTTATTTAAAATTTCCTTCGATTGATTTACCTGAATATGAATATGGTACACTTGTGCTTCATTTATTAAATTTGATTTATTTTTTAATTAATTGGATAATTTGTGATCGTTAATTTTAAATTATGTACTTAATTATAAATTAAAATTTAGAGTTACGCTGGTGCACCTGAAAATTTTAAACCCTTTGATTAAGATGGAATTATTCTGGATCGTTGGATCATTTCAAAAACTTTAATTAAAAGAAATAAAAAAAAAGGAATTCAGTAACCTGTATTTGCTTTTAATTTAATGCAATAACTCTCCAGTTCTCTGTAACAAACTAAAAACGAAGATTTTGAAAACTGTAACGACACATTTGAATTTTGAATTCATCAATTTCAATTGCAACAGAGAAAACACGTAATCTTCTCTCGTTATTCTGTTGCCTATCTTGAGCATGAACGAAAATGCTTGGGCGATCCCCGCCAAACCTCATCATCAATGGCCGCCGTCGTTTAGTGCCAAGAAGTTCTGTGATCGCCGGAGGTATGTTTATCTAATCTCACTTTTTGTGCTCGATCCAATATGTCATCGTGATAGGGAGAGTGTTCTGGCTAGTGTGGGTTCTGGGAATGAGTTAGTTAAGTATTTTGAGTGTTTGGAAGGAGGGAGGAAGGTTTTTGGGGTGGCGAAAAGTGTTGAGATTGGTTCAGGCATTTCATCAAACAATGTAGGTGCTTTAGAGGAAAATTAGATTGTAGTGGATTCTATTAAGAATAATGAAACTGGGAAGAATGATTCTAAAGATGTGGCTGAAAATGTTGAGATTGGTTCAGGCATTTCGTCGTGCTGCGTTGGAGGAAAATGAAATTACATTAAATTATTCAGAGAACAATGAATCTGGGAAGAATGATTCTAAAAAATTGGCTGTAAATGTTGAAATTGGTTTGGGCATTTCGTCGAACAATGTAGATACTTTAGAGGAAAATAAAGTTGCAGCGGATTCCTCCGGTAACAATGAAACTGTAAAGAATGATTTTGAAAAGAACACATAATGTAAATGTTTAAGATTCACAAAACGAGAAAATAGAGAATGTCAAAGCATTTTCAGTGAACTCATTTGGTTTACCAAGCAATGCAACTGTTGTAACAGAAAATGACGTTGTAGTAAGAGGAAACGGAGATATTGACAGCAAGAATACATGTAGTGGAATCAATGCCTCATTTGAAACTGAAGCTGAAATTATTGAGAAGTCGAAAGAGAATGAAATGGAATGTGAAATTGCAAATCACCATGTTATACTCGAGAAGAAAAGTGAGTTCTGTTTTGAAGAGAATGGGAAGGAAAGATTTAATAGAATTCTCAAGCATTACGAGGGGACTCATAATTTTTACCAAAGCTGAGGATCCTTCTGCTAAAAGATATATCATGTCTTTCAATGCAAATGATATAGTTAACATCAATGGAATCAATTTTTTCAAGTGTGAGGTGGTGGGGCAGAGCTTCATGCTTAATCAAATACGTAACATGATCGATCTTGCTGTTGCTATAATGAGAAATTGCAGTCCTGAGTCGTTGATCAAAATAGCTTTACAGTAGTAAGTGTTGTTTTGAAATTTTATCTTTGATGCATGAAATTCTATTATGGTCATTATTACCTTATATTACAAGAAGGTGTAGATCTAAATTAAGCAGAAATCTAATACTGTCATCTTGCATATACTAAGCAGAAATCTAATACATAGTCATCTTGCACATCTTGCATAGTTGAGTCGTGTAATTTTACCTTTTTTTGTTGAACGAATCATACAGGGGAATTGAATAAATTGAAAATGATGTATTTTGCCATGAGAACTTAATAAATTGAGAATGACGTATTCTGTTGAGGCAAAATGCAATGGTGATAGCGGTTAGAGTACTTGATAGTTAATAAGGGAGTGGGAAGTATAACACGGTGGAGCGATATTAAAGCTGACCAGAGAAGGCGCAAAAGTTACGAAATATTAGGCTGACCATATAGTAGATAAGACGCGCCAAAGTTACCAAATATTATGGGCCATTTCTTATATATGTACACTGTTTTAATGAAATCTCACGTTTTCTTAATTCTTAACTTTTTTTAAAAAAATAATTTAGACTATTTTTTATCTTTTTTTTCATAATTTATATATGTACGTTGTTCTAATGAAATCTCACATTTTCTTAATTCTTAAATTTTTAAAAAAATTAATTTAGACTATTTTTTAAAATCTTTTTTTCATAATTTTTTCTTTAATAAATTTGTAAAATTTATTGTCTCGTACTCAGTTTCTTAATTCTAATTATTTGTTCTTTTTTATTAAAATTGTCTTAACGTCTTATAAATTTTCTTTATTATACTTCTCTTTCTTTTTTTCTTAATTATTTCTTTATTAAATTTTTGGGTTTTTAATACTTGTTCATCTCATAATTTTTTTTACAGTGTTTTCTTTATGATTTTGTTAATTAAATGTGTTTATAGTTTGGATGAAAAGAATGCCTAGGGAGAAGATGAATAAATAAAAGAAAATTAATTAAAAAAAATTAGTTACATACCATGTAATAGTAGGAATCTCAAATTTTCTTAATTCTTAAATTTAAAAAATATTCAGTCTTTTTTTAATCCCTTTTTTCATAATTATTTCTTTATTAAACTTGAGATAGTTGTACATCTCTCACTAATTCTGATTTTTTTATTTTTTAATTAATTTTTATTATTTTTTATAAATTTACTTTATTGAAAATTTTTATTAAAAACTTACGATTTCTTTCTTAATTATTTTTTTATTAAGATTTTTGATACTTCTACATCTTATAAATTTTTTTATTTATTGATTTTGTTAATTGAATGTGTGTATAGTTTGGATGAAAAGAATATGCATAGGAAAAAGATTAATAAATTTAAAAAATTGAATTGAAAAATAAGTTAATAATAAAATTGGTGCTCTTGATAAATTTATAAAAGTGAAATTTTGAATTAGGATATTTAATCCAAAGTATTAAATGAACATAAAGCATATGAAATGATTACGAATGACTGAATCATAAAGAAAAATTTGCTAGTGTGATTGAGAACGAAAATAAATGTATTGAGAAACATTTGCAACACAACTAATTAATATATAAACAAATTGAAAAAATGAAAATATTTTAGAAAATAGAGATTATACATAGGATATATACATGATGCTAAAGTTTGAGATAAATTGATAATGAATTATTAAAACTAAAGATATATTGTTGGAAAAATGTACTAAAAAATAGATGTATTGATTTTGAAATAAGTTTTCTACACACTTTTCATAAATATGTTACACTATAAATTATATAATATTTTATAATAAGTTTATGAGAATTATTTTATTATTTCAAATTTTAAAATTTATATAATTAAATATTTTAAATATTAGTATTTTTTAATTTTACAAAATATTATAGTATAATTTATTATACTAATTGAAATTTATTTTACATAAAAAGGGTATTCTTTTGTAAGGGTATTTGTAAACCATATTTAATTTAATTGAATTAATGGATGATGCGTCTCACGAACTAGGATTCGTGAGACGGCCTCACCCAAGTCTTTGCCTTAAAATTTTTAATATTATTAATGTTGAACAAGAATATATCATATAGATTACTAATTTATAAATCTACAAAGTGTATTTTAAATATTATTATTTTTAAAAAAATTTAAAATATTCATATAAGTAATGTTATTAATATTAAACAAGATTATGTCAAAGTATACAAAATATTGGGAGCTGTTAATATTAACTTTATTTTGACACAATTTAACTTTTACATAATTTTGTTGTAATGAGGATACTTTAATAAATTTAATTAATGTATTTTAAAGATTTACTTATTTAATTCTATAAAATATTACTATATAATGTATTATCAAGAATATATATATATGGGCAATAATTTTGGTTCAAATATGTTTTTTTTTTAATTTATGGAACTGAATCTTTTAAAGGAAATCGACCTTTACATTCATAAATGGCCCCCCTTTCTTAAATGGTCCCTCTTTTACTAATTAAAGCATGTGATCTCTTTTTTAAATGGTCCCCTCCTTGATTAATTAAAACATGCGATCTTTTTTCTTAAATGTTCCTTGATTAAATTAAAGGAATTTTATCAATTCAAGACCTGAAAAATGGGTAAACTATCAATTCGGGGCTTGAATTATTTTTTCTATCAATTTGAAGCCTAAATTATGTATAATTATCAATTTGAGGTATGAATTTATGTAATATCCATATCCATATATATATATATATGTATATATATATATATGTGTGTGTGGGTGTGTGTGGGGTTAGTAAAAACATATATTAAATATATTATTATATTATATATATTCATCACATGTCTTAACCACAACAGATAAGGCACACACACGTAAGCCACCTTGAGAGGTTGGATAAGAACAAATAATATATATATATATATATATATATATATATATATATATATATATATATATATATATATATATATATATATATATATATATATCTTTCGGATTCATATGTGTGGCAGAGGTGTGAGGAGTGAGTAGTTTAGAGGTAAAGTCCCTTTCACTCAAGTCTTTTATGTTTCTGTATATGTACATACATATGGATATATATATATATATATATAGATATATGAACACACACATATATATACATATATAAGCACACACAACTCACAAACGTATATATACATACTGATATTTTGAGAAATTTTCAATTTTTTGTCAAACCTTATCATGTTATATACGAAATTGATCGTCTCGATGCATATATTCCAAATATATAACTCTTTTGTGAAATAGGTTTCGTATGAGTGAAAAAATCCTGTTGAAGTTTTAACCCTTTAATAGCGTATTTTGTATCGTTGGGACATAACTTTGATATTATGGCCATTTTGAAGTCCTCCTCATGAGGATCACAAATATATAATTAGTTTTGAGTTTGAACGTGAAATGAAGAAGATAGGAAGAGACCCACTTCGTGTTAAAATTTTGTCCCCTTTAAACTTCGTTATTTTCATGAAAAATTGGTATGCATGTGATTCTCACATTGCGAGGACTCCATACGTGCTTTCGAATTTTCAAACAGAGTGGTATAACTCAAGCTGGGTAATTTTGTAATAAGGTTAAAGTTTAGGTTAAGTTTAAATGAGAATTTAATATAATGCAGGGACTTGATTGTAATTTTTAAAAATATTAATATTAAAAAAATTTAATTAAGTTCGAAATCAGACTGCACATTTAAGGTTGGGTGGGTGCGTATTACTGTAATTATGTTTATTTATTTATTAATTTATCTTATTTTATTCTATTTTATTTATTTAATATATATATATTATTTAATTTAATTTAATTTTTTATATTAAATATAATTTTTGTCACTGTAACAACAAATTTTGTATTAATGATAAAATAAATACAAATTGAGTACAAAGATAATTTCAGATGGATTTAATTTGAAAGATATGTAAACGGGTTACAATCTCAATCAATCATCTGATTCTTCTCTCGAACTAATTTGGATTGACTTGACTTTGACTTGTTGACTTGTGCTGACTTGACTTGACTTTGACTGTTGCATGTTGACTGTATGTTGAGTCGGATCTTCGGTTGAAGCTTGTCCAAGCTCAAATGTGAAGTCTTATAACGTTTATCCGGAGACGTCGAGTCTTTGTTCGGATTGAACATTGACTTAAAGACTTCTTATGAAGAACGTCGTTCAATTGGTAGAACTCCATTGACTTCACGAAGACTGCTGGATGAGTCTGACTGGAAGAAACGTCGAATCTGAGGGGCTTAGCACCTTGATCTTAGGTCGAGTGTTATTTCTGACCAACGCCGGATCGGAGGGGCTTAGAACCTTGATCTCTGATCGGAGTCTGTTGGCTGGAAGAACGCCGGATCGAAGGGGCTTGGCACCTTAATCTCTTATCAGAGGCTGTTGGCTGGAAGAACGCCGGATCGGAGGGGCTTGACACCTTTATCTCTAATCGGAATTGTTCTTGACTTGAAGATGCTTGAAGATCTCAAGAGAGCACTGATCATATTCTTGATATCTTCAGAAGCGTCTGCGTCTTCATGATTGTTATGTTAAAATGTGATATGTGTTACTTATATGTCATGTTATGTGTCATGTGTGCTTTTATTTCGATGACAAATATATTTTTACTAACACTTGTACGGGGTGACGACCCAGTGCACATATACCAACTAACACAAGTTACTAGCTAAGTCGGTTCAGTACTAAAATGTATTTCAAAGTATGCTAACGTCGTACTGGGGTGACGACCCGATGCACATATACCAACTAACACAAGTTATCGGATGACGGTTCAGTCTAAAATATTTCATTTAGTTATCGAACGACAATGTGAAAAATTATTTTATTAAATTGGCATATGTTACATTTTATGATATGTATGGCATGCATATTTATTGTGTGCCTGGAATGAATGGAGGAGGGCTCCTTATATAGGTGAAGGGTGAGGACGTCCCATAAATAACTCACAGTCTGATTGGTCCATGGCTGATTTGACCTGATTCTGCGGGCTTGGGCCTTTCATTTGCTTAGGCTTTAAGTCAGACTTACTTGATCTAGTCTAATTATCAATTATTTACTCATTTATTTTAGGAATAGATTTATTTAAATCCCTTAATAAATAAATAATTAATTGATAATTATTGCATTAATTTGCCACATATTTTCCTTTAATAGGCAATAAAATTCAAGTGCGTACAAATGTCCCCTCGCATTTTGTTCACGGACGCCTTTGTGTTGAAGTGAACAAATTCCGATAATCCATTCTTGATCAACATGATTGAATTTTATTGCTTGCCTCACCAACTTGATATGAATAGCCTGAATTATGACTGAACTTAGCAGAGTACTAAGCTGCCTACGTACCTCTTTAAAGAGGATCAAGTCATAATGTAGTTCAAGGAACATGATTTGGTTTGAATGGGGGGTGCAGTACATATTTTTACTCATGCGGGCTAGGAGTAACATGCAGTTTAGACTCGTTCGTTATGGAGCGTTAAACTTGAATTTGTTGACATTTTATACTCATGTCAATGAGTCTTGAATTTAAACTTGTAGACAGTTTATACTCGTGTCAAGAAGCCTTGTGTGGACATTTTCACTCGTATCGAGGAATATTGTGTGAAAAGTTGTCGCTCATGCCGAGGAGCTTTATGTGTAGAGAGTTTATTCTCTTCCCAAGGAGATTTTATTTGATGTGTAGATAGTTTATACTCATATCAAGGAGTATCGAATATGTAGAGAGTTTTGTCTATTTTCAAGGAGATATGATTTGATGTGTGGACAGTTTATACTCATATCAAGGAGTATAGCGTGTATAGTTTTTGCTCTTATCGAGGAGCCTTGGATTTGATTTGTGTTAGATAGTTTAGGCTCGTATCAAGGAGCATGACTTGAGGCTTTTTAGATAGTTTCGTATCAAGGAGCATGACTTATAGATAGTTTTAGCTCATGTCAAGGAGCGTGATGTAGACAATTTTTGCTCGTATCAGGGAGATTTGACTTGGGAGATTTTAGATAGTTTAAGCTCGTATCAAAGAGCGTAATGAAGACATTTTTAGATCGTGTCAAGGAGCTTTGACTTTAATTTATCAACAGTTCATTGCCCCTAATCTTGGGATGCACTATTTTCTCTTGCTTCAACTTCATTTCTATTAATCTTTATAGAAACTGCTGCCTTTGTTTATGGTTCCTCTTCCAAGGGCTCATCGAAGGACATGTATTCAAACTCGTAAGAGTCTTGAATAAAGGGCCATTCGATGTCATTTGATATCAGGCTTAACTCCATGTCGTGAGCTCTTGAAGCTAACTCTTCAAAAGTTTAGGCCGAATTCCTTGGAGTATGTAGCTAAGATTCCATTGCATCACTTGAATGCACATTTCTACAGCTAAAATTTTTGATAGCTTTTCTTTGCAATTGAGGCTTAGACTCCTCCATCTATTGATGTAATCGATGACATATTCTTCATCTCTTTGACAAGTGTTTGTTAGCTCCATCATGCTAACAGTTCTTCGTGTGCTATAAAAGCGGTTGAGGAATACTTTTTCAATTTGCCCCTAACTATCAATGGAGTTAGCCTCCAAATCGATGTACCAATCGAAGGCATTTTCTTTTAGAGATCGAACGAATTGTCTAATCACGTGATCTCCGTAGGTCCCAGCATTATTGCAGGTCTCAACGAAGTGCGCCACATGTTGTCTTGGGTTGCCTTTACCGTCAAATTATTGAAACTTGGGAGGTTGGTAGTCAGTTGGCATCCTCAAGTTGTCAATTCTCTTCGTATATGGATTTTTGTATGTGGCAGAAGATTTTAAGCTTACTTCAAACTTGTCTTTTATCGTCTCTATGACGATGTTCTTTAATTCATTGATATGAAGTATTTCGTCAGCTGAAACTTCCACTTTTCCCTCAATCTGCTTCTTTTCAGGTAAATGATGTTTCGTCGAGTCTTTCTCCTCGTGCTCATCCTCAACTTGTTTCTTATTTGCATGGCTTGTCTCCGCATTATCCATTTTCTTCATAAGTACGGAGATCTTTACGTCTTGAGCTTTCATGTATTTGTTGAGTCCTTCAATGGTTCTCATCATACTTGCGAGTTGATCCTCAATGGTCATAACACTTGTCGTCATTACTGCAGCTTCAGTTGAGGCGGGTGGTGAGCTTAGCGTGGAGCGAGGAGTTGAGCAAATAGAATAATCATCACCATCTTTATCGCCCTGCAATAGCTTATTGAGAGTAATCCCCACCACATAGTTTGTCTTTGAGGAGCCTTTGGGCATACTTCTTGTAATGACTTCACCATCATTAGTCTGCAACTCTGAGGGCATTGAGGCAGTAGACCTTCTTATTGCAATCTTGAGTGGAGTTGTCGTTTGAATTTTCACAATCTGCTGCTCTAAAGGTTTTAAGGTAGAAGACCTCCTTATTGCAATTCTCAATGGAGTCATAGTTTGTATCTTCGAGCTTGTAGAGAAAAGAGATGAGAGGTAGAGACTGTCCCACTGGGCTTGCCAAAATTTGTAACAACAAATTTTTTATTTATGATAAAATAAATACAAATTGAGTACAAAGATAATTTCAGATGAATTTAATTTGAAAGATATGTAAACGGATTACAATCTTAATCAATCCTCTGATTTTTCTCTCGAACTAATTTAGATTGGCTTGATTTTGACTTGTTGACTTGTGCTGACTTGACTTGACTTTGACTGTTGCATGTTGACTTATGTTGAGCCGGATCTTCGGTTGAAGCTTGTCCAAGCTCAGATGTGAAGTCCTATGACGTTTATCTGGAGGCGTCGTGTCACGCTCCAATTTTCAATAAATAAAAAGGGAGATTTATTCGCAATTCTTTGATAATATTAATCTTGAAGGCGGGCGTGAACCAGAAAATAAAGTTAATAAAATATCATAAATAGTGAAAATTATACAAAAATATATCATTAGAATTTATATAAAAAGATTTTGGTGCATCACATTAATAAAAAAGGGCTTTCACGCAACGCATCCGCCCTCGTACGCCGTCGCAGCCTCAACCTGAAAAGAGTTTGGAGTGGAAGGGGTGAGCGTGTGAAATAAACTCAGTGGGTTAACTTAAATGATTGCATAGTTAAAAATAAATATGCATGACAAATATACCATAAAATGTAACAAATGCCATTTAATAAAATAATTTACACATTATCGTTCGATAACTCAATGAAAATATTTTAGAACGATTCGTCATCCGATAACTTGTGTTAGTCGGTCTGTGCGCACCAGGCTGTCACTCCAGTATGATGTTAGCATACTTTGAAATACATTTTAGTACTGAACCGACGTAGCCAATTACTTGTGTTAGTTGGTATATTTGCACCGAGTCGTCATCCCGTACAAGTGTTAGTAGAAAATATTTATCATCAAACTAAAAGTACACATGACACATAACATGACATATCAGTGACACATATCACATCCTAACATACCAATCATGACATAAAAATGTATCACTCGGTAAAGAGTGAAAGTTACCCCCACCTCAAACTTTCTTGGAAATTGTAGAGTGGACAAGGCTTGCTCTTCGATCTCAGAAATACTTGAAAATGATATACTAATTTTATTACAAATATAAAATAAATATTTTTCACTTAAAATAATAATAGTGATAAAATTATAATAATACTATATAAAAATTATAAATGATAAGTAAAATAATAATATTTAAAATAAAAAGTTAAGATAATAATATAAAATTAAAATATATAATTATAAAATAAGTATAATATATATACTATAATACGTTCTACAGCTTGCATCAAACCTTCAAAACTTTATTTATTATTATATAAAATATACTTTTTATAAATTACAATTAAGTCCCTACATTATATTAAATTCTTATTTAAACTTACCCTAAACTTTAAACTTATTACAAAATGACCCAACTTGAGTTATACAACTCCGTTTGAAAATCCAAAAATACCGTTGGAATTCTCGTGAGACGAGGATCACATCAGTACCAATTTTGTATCAAAATATTGAAGTTTAGAAAATATAAAATTATACCGTGAAGTGAGTTTTTTTTAAATCCTTCATTTTACGTCAAAACTCAAAACTAATTATACATTTGTGATCCTCGTGAGGAGAGCTTCAAGACGGAGTATAATATCAAAATTAACTCACACCGAAATAAAATCTGCCATTAAAGGGGTTGAAACTTTGACGGAGCTTTTCTAACTCAAAATGACATTTGTTTTATAAAAGAATTATACATTTGGAATCTACGCTTCGAGATGAACATTTTCGTATATAACATGATAAGAATAAATTACAAAATAAAAAAGTTACAAAAGAAGCAGTGTGTGTGGCGTGTGATATATATATGTATATATTGTATAAGTGAGTTGTGTGTGTATATATAAGCAAGAAAAGAAGGATGTGATGATTGCAGTGACGTACATAACAACTTGTAGATAAAGTGTTTATCCAATACTAATTTTAATATTATTATAATAACAACTTAGTATCACACAATACACACCCACACGTCACTCTCTTAAACTTATCCTTATCCAAAATTTTTAATTCTTATCCAAAATTTTTAATCCACTTGCACACACACCCACTTGTTATTATTATTATTACTATTATTATAATTATATAATATAAAATAATTAAAATATAATATATAAAAAATATAGTTTTATTAAAAAAATTTACGAGAATATAGATTATGAAATATTATGGTGTTACAATCTATCCCCCTAAAAATAATTTCATCCCCGAAATTCAGAAAATCTTCTCACTTTACAAAATTTGGGTAAGTAATAAAATAAGTTCTAATATACCTTGAAGCTGACGTCGTGTACCAAGTAGATGCGTAGCGAGTATCATTAGAAAATTATTTAAATATCAATCCTCCAAAATATAGATTCATAAATAATTTATTTAAAAGTATGAGTCCACAAAAACGTATATTCATAAATAATTGATTTTTTTAAAGTACGAGCCCACAGAAACGTAGACCCACTCTGATACCATCTGTCACGCTCCAGTTTTCAATAAATAAAAAAGGAGATTTATTTGCAATTCTTTGATAATATTAACCTTCAATGCAGGCGCTAACCATAAAATAAAGTTAATAAAATAACATAAACAGTGAAAATTATACAAAAATCTATCATTAGAATTTATATAAAAATATTTTTGCGCAGCGCATTAATAAAAAGGGCTTTCACGTAACGCATCCGCCCTGGTACGCCGTCGCAGTCTCAACCTGAAAAGGGTTTGGAGTGGAAGAGATGAGCGTGTGAAATACACTCAGGGGGTTAACTTAAATGATTGCATAGTTAAAAATAAATATGCATGCCAATTATACCATAAAATGTAACATATGTCATTTAATAAAGTAATTTGCACATTGTCGTTCAATAACTCAATGAAAATATTTTAGACCGAATCGTCATCCGATAACTTGTGTTAGTTGGTCTGTGCGCACCGGACCGTCACCTCAGTACGATGTTAGCATACTTTGAAATATATTTTAGTATTGAACCGACGTAGCCAGTAACTTGTGTTAGTTGGTATATGTGCACTGAGTCGTCATCCCGTACAAGTGTTAGTAGAAAATATTTATCATCGAACTAAAATCACACATGACACATAACATGACATATCAGTAATACATATCACATCTTAACATAGCAATCATGACATAAAAATATAGCACTCGATAAAGAGTGAAAGTTACCCCCACCTCAAACTTTCTTGGAAATTGTAGAGTGGACAAGGCTTGCTCTTCGATCTCAGAAATTTTTGAAAATGATATACTAATTTTATTACAAATATAAAATAAATATTTTTCACTTAAAATAATAATAGTGATAAAATTATAATAATACTATATAAAATTATAAATGATAAGTAAAATAATAATATTTAAAATAAAAAGTTAAGATAATAATATAAAATTAAAATATATAATTATAAAATAAGTATAATATATATACTATAATACGTACTTACAGTTTGCATCAAACCTTCAAAACTTTATTTATTATTATATAAAATATACTTTTTATAAATTACAATTAAGTCCCTACCTTATTTAAACTTACCCTAAATTTTAAACTTATTACAAAATGACCCAACTTGAGTTATACAACTCCATTTGAAAATCCGAAAACACCGTTGGAATCCTAGTGAGATGAAGATCACATCAATACCAATTTTGTATAAAAATATTGAAGTTTAGAAAATATGAAATTATACCATGAAGTGGGTTTCTTTGTAAATCCTTTGTTTTACGTCAAAACTCAAAACTAATTATACCTTTGTGATCCTCGTGAGGAGAGCTTCAAAACGGACTATAATATCAAAGTTAACTCACACCAAAACAAAATCTGCCATTAAAAGGGTTAAAATTTTGACGGAGCTTTTCTAACTCAAAATGACATTTGTTTTATAAAAAATTATATATTTGGAATTTATGCTTCGAGACGAATATTTTCGTATGTAACATGATAAGAATAAATTGCAAAATAAATGAGTTACAAAAGAAGCAGTGCGTGTGGCGTGTGATATATATATATATATATATATATATATATATTATATAAGTGAGTTGTGTGTATATATATAAGTAAGAAAAGAAGGATGTGATGATGGCAGTGACGTACATAACAACTTGTAGATCAAGTGCTTATCCAATACTAATGTTAATATTATTATAATAACAACTGGGTGATCAAGTTGATCACACAACACACACCCACACGTCACTCTCTTAAACTTATCTTTATCCAAAATTTTTAATTCTTATCCAAAACTTTTAATCCACTTGCACACACACCCACTTATTATTATTAATATTATATTATTATAATTATATAATATAAAATAATTAAAATATAATATATATATATAAAAAATACAGTTTTATTAAAAAAATAAAATTTACAAGAATATAGATTATGAAATATTGGGATGTTACACGTTGAGCCTTTGTTCGGATTGAACGTTGACTTAAAACTTCTTATGAAGAAAGTCGTTCAATTTGGTAGAACTCCGTTGACTTCACGAAGACTGTTGGATGAGTCTGACTAGAATAAACGTCGAATCTGAGGGACTTAGCACCTTGATCTCAGGTCGAGTGTTATTTCTAACCAACGTCGGATCGGAGGGGCTTAAAACATTAATCTCTGATCGGAGTCTGTTGGCTGGAAGAACGCCGGATCGAAGGGGCTTGGCACCTTAATCTCTTATCAGAGGCTGTTGGCTGGAAGAACGCCGGATCGGAGGGGCTTGACACCTTTATCTCTAATCGGAATTGTTCTTGACTTGAAGATGCTTGAAGATCTCAAGAGAGCACTGATCATATTCTTGATATCTTCAGAAGCGTCTGCGTCTTCATGATTGTTATGTTAAAATGTGATATGTGTTACTTATATGTCATGTTATGTGTCATGTGTGCTTTTATTTCGATGACAAATATATTTTTACTAACACTTGTACGGGGTGACGACCCAGTGCACATATACCAACTAACACAAGTTACTAGCTAAGTCGGTTCAGTACTAAAATGTATTTCAAAGTATGCTAACGTCGTACTGGGGTGACGACCCGATGCACATATACCAACTAACACAAGTTATCGGATGACGGTTCAGTCTAAAATATTTCATTTAGTTATCGAACGACAATGTGAAAAATTATTTTATTAAATTGGCATATGTTACATTTTATGATATGTATGGCATGCATATTTATTTTTAACTGTGCAATCATTTAAGTTAACCCACTGAGTGTATTTTAGACGCTCAACCCTTATTGATTTTCATAATAAGGTTTAAAAGATGGAGAGGCTCATGCAGTTGTCCCAAGCCCTTAGAAGACTTTATACGATGACTTAAATTTTAGTATTATGTTAGTACTTTATTTCAGATATATCATCTGAACGTATTTATTTTGAATATTCCACTCTACTTGAGAGAGTAGACAATATTATGTAAAAGAATCTCTATGCAATTTTTGCATTATTATATCATCGCTTTGGGAATTTTTATATTATTTCCGTTGTGCATTCTCGACCCCTTTATTATATTATTGGAAAATGTTTATCTAGTAGCGTCCCAACCTCATAGCATATCACGGGGCGTTACAATTTATGCCTTAAATTGATAAAAATAGGAGATAATATTTGATAAATTCAGGCCTTGAACTGATAATTTTACATATTTCAGGTTTCGGAGTGATAGAAAAAATAATTTAGTCCCATAATTGATAGTTTATCCATTATTCAGGCCTTGAATTGATAAAATTTCTTGATTATAAAACATCCCCACTTTAATAGTCTCCTCCGTATATCAAATAATATATCAATTTTTTTTTAATTCTCATCACCTGGTTTTTTAATTTATTTTAATTTCAAAGAGTTGGATTTTGTGTATTTTTATTTTCAAGATGAACTATGTATTGTTCTGTTTGGTCATCAACTTTAATATTACTCTTTTTTTTATTAATTGGGTTACCCTTTATAATAAATTGGGTTGCTACGAATAAACTTTTGAAATATTCTGTTTAATCGTTATATTATTGTGAGAAGTTTTCATGCAAGACTTGGTCATTTAATAGAAATGTAAGAAGTGTGAATAACTTAATGAAATGTGATATTCAATTGAAAAACGATAAGAATATATTGTTCTATTTCTTAAAAAAATTATAGTATAAATTAAAAGTGATAATATTCTAAATAAAACTAATAACATCTTTAATTAAAATTTAATTAAAAAAATACAAATCGAGTTACTGTGAAACGGTCTCACGCAAGTGTACCCATACATAAAAAAAAAAAGATTTTGGTGAGATCGTCTTACAATTACTATTTCGTGACACGTATCTTTTTTAACTTGTTGGATCACATTCTGAATATTTTACTTTATAAAGCTTTAACAATTACAATATAAACAGATATATATTCATTTAAAATAATAATATTTTTTATAGAAAATATAATTAAAATACGTAATATCTTTAATAATATATGAAATAATCTATTTAATTTTTATGAGAAAATATTTTGGATGAGCAAAGGAAGAAGAGAGCAAGAGTGTGAATTGAGATGGTGAATTTTAAACTCTAGCATGCTTGAGGACAAGCTTTGTCCAAGTATGGGGGAATTTGATACATTGTATTTTATTGTCATGTTTTGTCATGTTTTCCCATGTTTTAGATGTCAATTAATCATTAATCAAGTATTTTAATAGAGTTTTTATGTTATGAAGGTGTAATGACGATTCAATTGATAATTTGTACCATTTGGAGTGATTCTTGAAGAAGCTGGAATTTATGATGAAAAGAATTTCGAGAAGATGTCCTTCAATTAGGCGTGGGCACGCCTAAAATCCAGACAATTCCCTCAAATGCTGAAAATTTTCAGAAGAAGTCCCTAAGTTTAGCGTGGGCACGCCTAACTACCAGTACGAGAATATCACATGTTGGAACCCAAATATATACTCCAAGTTTCAAATTAGATGTCTACCATTATTTTAGGAGTAGGATATCTCTCAAATATATATTATTTAATTTATCTTTTATTATTATAAATTATCTAATTAGTTTTAGTTATTTTTTAAAAAGTTAGTTTTGAAGTTATCTAGCTATGCACATATGAAAACAAATATGATTACAGATGAAAATAACTAATTACCAAGCTAATAAAACTTGAATGTTATCCCCATGGTTGTAACCCCCTCGATTTTTTTTTATAAATATTAGTGAATAAATCTTTTTATTAATCTCTGTGGATTCTATCTTACACATTACTATCTATAATAATAATTTTAGTAGGTTTTATTATTTGTTGATTTCGACATCCATCACCATCACACATGTTTTTCTTTTCATCTCCATATATTGCATTTTAAGCTTAATTCAATAAATGATGTTTCATTAAAAGTGAAATAAAAATAAGAAGGGGAGGGGGAAGGAGTACATAAGTAAAAATTGACAAAGTCAATTGAGTAAGCCAACGAATGACGTAAAAAAGGGCAAACAGTCGGCCATGAAAGAGAACTCAGCCTAACAAATGAAACCCAAAACAAAGCTTGTGGTTGAAAAGTCAAATTTAGTTTAAAATATGACGAGATATCCGTGCAAATCCATCTTTAACAAATAATAATAAGCTGCTATGAAACAACATCACCATTTAAATCATTCGCAGCGAAATGTGCTAACTGCCGTTGTAGGTAGATCAAAACTCGGAGGCCCAAATATACGTTCCTAAGATCTCCAAATAAGCATAATGAAACAAGAAGCAGGGGCAGCAAGAATGAGTAACTTTAGGAGCCTGCCCCTGCCATATATGTGATAGAATAAATGTGAGTAGATGCATCATCATCACTAAGCAGTGATCAAAGCATAATAAGAGATGAGCAAACAAATACATCAAACCATCCAAACTCTTGGAGTCTAGTATAAAGTCCACACGTAACCCCAACAAATATAGCAATCCGAATCATGGCATTGTAGACATATTCAAAAAGATCTTGAGGAATAACCAGAATTCACACGATGCTGCAAAATGGACGACATGAAATAGAAATTCCAGCTAATAGCAAACCAAGTCCGCCGGGTTCTGCAAATTGTGCAAGATACACGCTGGTGGTTGTGCAGCTGGCGGCACTGTAAGTTACCAAAACTGCTCTTGACAGAGGATGACCCCTGATCGGGGAAACATTCGCACAAGGCGAATCAGCGATGAGGACAAGTCGGAGGGGAAATCGCACCATTGAGGAGTTGAGCGGACCAACCACTGTTGCTGAGAAAAAAAAGAACGATAGCGAGTTCTATAGTGAGTTGAGAAACTGCCTTAGGCAGTGAGGACAATGACGATTGAGGCTCGCATCTAGTGTCTCTTTTGGCTGATAAATCGCGGTTAGCCGTAGATAGACGCGGCCGAAAGAAAGAGGCCTGAGGATGGAGCGCACTTCCTAGCAGCGAGAGGAACCAGATGGGTGAGCGGATCCCCAAATCGAAGCGTCAATTGAAGGAGTGGATGGCCCTGTGAATAGAATAACCAAAAAGATGAATCTCCGGCGTTTGTGGCCACCAAATGGATGAAATCGACTTCGCCTACAACATGATAGAATCAGGAGCCCTAGGAGACGCTGTGTATGCCGGGGAGGGCCTGGTGAATGGGGAAAGGAAAGAGAATGAGTAATTAAAACATACGAAATATGAGGGGTCTAGAGGGGACCTTAACACGCATCGTTTCGGTATCTCTTGCCGCTTTCTGAATGTTTGGGTGGAGTTCCATAGAGAGATGCTTGGGTTTCTTTGCTCTTGCTCACTGTAGTACTGTAGTCTATAATAAATCAAAAATCAGGATCTATCTAGGCAAGTCCATCTGGATCAAAAGATTTTTCAACCATTGCAGGCAGGTTTCGTCATTTAGGTAATTCAGAATCAAAGTACTCCAAGTCTCTCTTGACCACTGATTGGAAACCCCCTTCTTAAGAGGGAGGAGAGGCCCAATACGCATAGTATTTTATGGATACCAGAAAACTAAAAATATACTTTTACTTTTATTTAAAATATTATATAATGGTTACATGTTGAAGAAGTCATTTTTCTATACGTGCACCAGTGCACCTGGTGTACTGCAGAATGACCCTAAAATTTATATGATAGTATAAAATATAAATTAATTTAAATTATATCTATTTCAATAGAAGATATAATTTTAAGTAAAAAAATTAAACAAGGCTATAAAAGTAATATTACACCTTTAACTCAATATTAGTATTGCCTATCAAACATCATATAATATTAATTTTACTTTTTAATATATTCTACCAAATAAAAACACTTAATCATATTACATTCTTATATCAACATACATAATACATACTCCCATAATACTCCTTTATCTTATCTTATCTATCAAACGAATCGCTACTCACTACACATTAATATATTATTTCTTTCTCCCCATCTACCCATTAAATATTATATCTCTTAATATACATGCAAAAAAGAAACATCACCCTTGTAGTGGGAGGGAGGAAGTAGTTAATTGTTTTTTTTTCTCAATAAACATTGTACCTAAGTATCTTCAAACTTTAATTATCATTGTTGACAATTTTAAAATTATCGACATCAGACATGTCACAAATGTTGCAAGTGTGTACATAAGCCATAAACACATCTCAACCAGTAGTTAAAAGTGGATCGAATTGCTCCAATTTCGGGAGTGATGAGTGCACATCATCATTTCACGGCACCCCACATTTAGACTCTTCTCCTTATTTCTCTTTAATCTTCATTCATGTTGCTGTTTTAAGACTATTGTTTTTGGTAACCACATAGAGAGAAAAGAGGACAACAGAACAATTCCATTGTTCTCTTTTCTCAAGAATCGATCAAAAGAAAGAAAGAAAGAAAAATGTCGTTCACATCAACATCCCAAAAATGCACAGCTTGTGAAGGAACAGTGTACTTAGTAGATCGCTTAGCCATCAATAATAGGATCTATCACAAGGCATGTTTTCGATGCCATCACTGTAAAGGCACTCTCAAGGTACATCATTATTTTTCTCTTTCTACCCTATGCACTTTTCGTATAATTTCTTTAAACGTGTAGATTATGGGTAGTAGGTAGTTGTATTAAAGTGATATGGTTAATTATTAAAAAAAAAAAAGGAGAAATTAATAACCTTATTCCAAAATCTTATTCCACTTTGTCTTTGATAGCATATATTTTAATTAAAATACTATATATCCTAGTGAATGACTACTAAGCATGCGTTTTAATTTTATAATATTATAGTATATGAAAATTAATTTTTAGAGAGATGAAAAATTCTTTTTCTATAAAATATATTATTCATCTCAATAGGAACACAACATATAGAGTAATATTTTTTTAATCAGAATATTATCACTTTAAACTATAATTTTTTATGTAATAATAAGTAGTTTCGGTAAATCATTATGTAAAGTGAATCCAATTCGTACAAGTGGTTATCATGGAGTATATATGTGTGTTTAAATATAAATCACTATTAATTGTTTTATTTATTAATGGATGAATATTTCAGCTGGGAAACTTCAACTCTTTCGAGGGGGTTTTGTATTGTAATCCACATTTTGATCAGCTTTTCAAGAGAACTGGTAGTCTCGATAAGAGCTTTGAAGGTAATAATTAATTCTTGTTTCATTACACCTAATGAAATGTACTATATAAAAAATTAATTGTATCTTGTTTAGTTAATTTATGTGCCACCCAAATCAGATTAATAAAAATTATTTAATTACTCCAGGAACACCAAAAGTTGTTAAACCAGAAAAGACCTCAGAAAATGAGGTACGTTTGGTTTTTTTTTTTTTAAATAAATTGATGTTATTCAGTTTCACATTGATGATGTCTATAAATATCTAATTTGTCGTTTGATTTGAATATTTGAAATTTTATAGAATGCAACCAAGGTTTCAGGCTTGTTTGCTGGTACCAAAGACAAATGTGTTGGTTGTGCCAAAACAGTTTATCCCATTGAGAAGGTAATTTATATATAAGGATTAAAATTTAAACATGCATGGCGCACGTAAATTATGTTTATTTATGATTATTATTTATGAATTGAAAAATAGTTATATTTTTAAATATGTCAATGATGACATACATCATGAACTACAACTTAATTAGGCAACATACACCATGAGTCACTAGGATGAGATATAGTCTCTTATTTTTGTAAATTTTTCATTTGGCTAATAGTAAAAATATATTATACATTTTAAATATTTTAAATTTTATTTATGAATTCTAATAATTTTATATATTTTATTTTTTACATTTTATTCATCGTTGTTAAAAATTTTATTTACTTTTACTTTTTATATTACAAATTATCTCTATTTTTTTCTTACATTATACATTTAAAAACAATATTTTTTAATTTGTGTATCAGTATGAGCATAACTACCTAAGACAGAGAGAGTATCATAAATTACAATGTGAAATTACAATTATGTCATAAAAATGAATATTAAACCCTAAAAATAAACATTAAATCCTAAGTAATGTTTGTTTTTAGTTTATTTGGGTTTTGAAAATCAGTAAATAGTACTCTTTCCATCCTTTTAATTACTTCACAATTTTCTTTTGATCCGTCTCAACACTTATGTACGTTTTTTAAAATGGAAAATATACATCTCAATAATATTCTCTTTTACACACATCCCAATAATTTTATACTTTTTTCATTAAATTATTTAAAATACTTACTTTTTACATGCATCCCAATAAATTTACATATCTTTATAAATAAAATAATAATAATACTCCATCTTCGCATACAAGAATACATGCAGTAATTATCAGGACGGAGGGAATACTATATATTTATTTTTTATTTTGGTAGGATAGATCTTAACTTTTATGTCAAATCAATGTATAAGATATGTGTAGTGATATACTCCATATAAAAATGTGATAATTGATGTGAGAGGAGAGATGTACTATAAGAAAACTGTGTATTAATTGAAGAGATAGAATGCAAAAGTGGATGAGTTAGGGGTTAATATGTTTTGTAGGTAATTATATATGGATGGTTTTGAAAGCAAAAACTTGTGTGTTCCCGGAGGCACACCGTGCATCCATACTTTTTAGTATTAAATTGTAGTAGTATACAATTTAATACTAAAGAGTATGGGCGCACTGTGTGACACCGGGAACACAAGTATATAATTTAATACTAAAGAGTATGAGCGTACGATGTTTCCCTGGGGACACAAGAGACCAACTCGGTTTTGAAAACCTAGGTGTAGATTTTGAAAATAAAAAATTAGAATTCATCTCGAAAACAAAACATGGCAAGGCTATGTTTGTTTTGAGTTCGTGTGAAATTGAAAATCAGTGAATAATGACATGTGTTTATTTTGGATTTTTGTTAGGTTTGATTTTAATTTTGTATCAAATCAATGTGCGAAAAGTGTATGGTCATGATATGCGTAAAATGATACATCCTTCGTCCGCTTTACTAAGTCTCATTTATTTTTTTGCACGTGGATTAAAAAGTATTATTATTTATTATGTACTGAATTATTGTATTAATAAGTATATGGGCTAATATTTTAATTGTATAAGTGAGTGTGTATCCCATAAATCTAGAAAATGAAGTACTTTGGGGCAGTCGCCCATAGAAAAATGTGTCATTTTTGAATTGACGGAAGGAGTATTAATTAATATGAGAGATGAGATGAGAGAGAAAATAGAAAGAAATAAAGAGTATTAATTTACGAGTTAGAATATTTTAAGAGTTGATAAGTTAACAATTAATAGAATTTGTAGACGTATATAATGTAATTTTGAAAACATGCGTTAGAATTTTTAAAACTAAACACGGATTTTCAAACTGAAAAAAAGTATAATGTTAGAAGTGTTTGATTTTTAGTATGTAAGTTTATAAAACTTTAGCATGTGATTAATAAGTTGTGAGATGGAGTTTCTAAATTTTTGTTAAAAAATATGGTAACCCACCCCAAGGTTTAATTCCATCGAACCCTTCACTTTTTATTAAAGAATTTAAAAGATTGCAACTAGAATGCAAAGACCCTTACTTTCAATATTTTTTTAGGAGAAATATTAATTTAATTTTGAATCAAACACTCCATAAAAGTATAATATAACATGAATATTAGGTGCACCATAACTTTTAAGTGCAACGAGTGTAATGAATATTTTGCCTAAATTTAATTGTAGGGATTTAAAGGAACAGTGTTTGACGAACAACTCGTGGCTAAATTCGATAAGAGCTCGTTTATGTACTTTTAATTAATCAAATAAACACTAATGAAATTAAAAATAAGCTCGTTTTATAAATAAACAAAAAAATTAAAGAAAAAATATTTAGATATATTAATAAAATTTGAAAGTGTCAAATATAAGTAATGAATATGGCCATTCACGTCAGGAATAGAGGCCGTTAAGGATGGAGTTGCTTGTACTTTCATTATCTTTTTACCTTAATTATTTTTTAGTTTCATGAGATATTATAACACACATCCTTCTAAAGTTGTGATCCACTGAGCCTTTATTTTTAACTAACGGGCTTAAAAGAAAATCAAGTCATTTAAAATATAATTAGTATGTAAACTTCCTTATTTTTAATAATTTTTAAGGTATATGAAGTATTATAAATGTAGACCAAATAATCCCTTAATTTATCAATAGTGTTAATTCGTAATGTTCTCAACCCGACCCGTACTATAGGTTCCATATTTGAGGAATGATGTTGTTGGAAATGAATAGGTATCGGTAAATGGGGCAGCGTACCACAAGGCGTGCTTCAGGTGTAGCTACGGCGGTTGTACCATTACCCCATCTAACTATATAGCTCATGAGGGCACTCTCTATTGCAAACACCACCACATTCAACTCATCAAGACTAAAGGAAATCTGAGTCAACTCGAGACCGCCGACTCACCCGCTGCTGAATAATTTCGAATATTATTCTCTTTACTCTTTAGTCTTTAGCTTTTTTTATTTAAATATTTTTTCCTCTTCCCATTTTTTTTTTTTAAGAAATCCCACTCCCCCCTTATTTGTTTTCATTTTTTGGATTGGAAATATGAGATGCTTAATTTCTATGAGGCATAACTCATAAGCAGGATTTCTATCATTTTTCATTGCCTTTTATTTTTTCATCAATGTACTTATTAGTTTTAAATTTTACAAGGTTATGTTAATGGAGTAGATGTTTGACAAAATTAAAATTTTTATTACCGGCTCTTTTAATCTACGATGGATCATGCAAATATTCTATTCTATTAACAATGCTTCCACCTTCTCAGGAAATCGTTCATATTTCTTTTGCATTTACAAAGAAAATGTGAACGATTTCATGAGAGGGAATAATACACTCAACTAACTAAACAACTGTCGTTTGCATGTCCTCAAATATGGCCCCATTACGTTATCTCCAAACGAAGTGGGTCTCAGATTTCTGCCTTCGTAAAAACACGGGTGTGGATACTCTCATCCTTTGAAATAAAGACTAATGCAATCTTTTCAAATTTGTGCAGAAAATGTGGGGAAAAAAAAAGGACCAAATGAAAGACAGCTCAAAACCACTTGTAGTTCTGTAATTCTCAACACTTGTGCAAAAATAACAGAACAGTCTGCTTCTTATTTACATTGCAAATGTTAGGATCACTACTTTGTATAAGCATTGTAAAAGACACCGTATCCACAGAAGACGCCGATTTGATGCGTGTCAACTGAGCCTCTAGATTGTCCAATTTGAAAGGCGACCAAAGCTTGATACAGACAGAATGCATTATCCGGCCGGTCATGATTGTTATCACCTGTATCGACTGTAACCTATGAGCGGCTAACGTTGTCCTTGCGCCCAAACAGAATGTGCATAAAAATATACAGAAGAGTCTTCACTATCCAATCTTCAACTGAATCTGACACCAACTTCTTTATCATCTTCATCACCAGCATTATCCCAATCATCACCAAACTCCTGTAGACAAAAACTCAATCATGACTCTAAAAGCTGACAACAACCGATCAAATTTTAAAAGACAAGCAAGTACTCAGAATAATGATCCGTTGGCCCACCAGAATCAGTTGTGATTACGATAAAGAGATCAAAATGTAGAAACTTCTACGCATTGAATCAACCTCTCAACACAGGTAACTGAGGCTTATATAAGCATATACACTGTACTATATGCACTCATGGAGCTTATAAGGTTGATTAACACAACTTACATTCACGGCCTAGATTACGGCAACAAATTCTACCTCAGTAACACTACCATAATGCTTTGATAAACCAAACAGAGTGAATTTCTATATGATAACCAAAACATCGAGAAAAATTGAAAAATGCAAAGTCCGTCGCTGATATCAAATTGATCAAGTAGATCATTCTAGATACAAAATCCAGATTCAAAGAATATGAGATAGTTTCTGTGAAACAGAGTTTAAGGCCCAGGACTCTCCTTCATTCTATGTCACTCCATTAATCGGGAGGAATGGAAAACTCTATGAAGCTGAATCACTTTAAACAGAAAATGTAAAAGGCTTTTGGATTCGAACGCAATATTTATGCTTGAATAAGGTAATTTTCTATTTTAGCCAAAAAATATAGAAGAGCATCATTCTAAAATGACATCATAAATTATATTTTAAACATTGGTGGTCTCCAGAACAATACAAAGATTACCACTTTTTAACCAAGCCCCACTGATAAATGAGCTTTTAACATAAATGGTGAATACATCATATAAAATTTCGATATAAATTCTTTAATGTTATGCAACATAAAAATATGTTAATGTTATGCACATAAAAATTTTAAAAATTTATAAGAGCTTTTAAAAGTACTTAAGACATGCAAGGCCCTTAGAGGTGCGGGATTGGGAGAGATCATCGGGGAGTGCAGTGCCAAAATTTTATATTGATAGATCATACGAAAGGCATAAAATGTGCCCGTGACTATATATATATATTAACTATGTATTCTTACATTTTAATATATCCGTATTTTTCACTGAATTCATAAGTATTCACCCTCAACTTAAAACTGCCTTCTTCCCACAATACACTTCACGTTTACTGTTCTACATTATTTAAGAAAAGTTGTTTTTTTGACCAACTTTATTGACTTCTGGGGGTATTTTAGTATTTTAAAGTAATAAACAAAGTGTTAAGTATGTTATGTGTGTGTTAGGTGGAAAAGATAATCTTGAAATTAAAGTGTCTTTTAATGTTACTGAATAAAGGTGTTATTTCCTTTCTGGGAGTGTGAAGGGTGTTGTGGAACAAACAAATAAGGAAAATGTAAAGGGTTTTATGGAATGAAGGGAGTGTATTTCTTAAACTGAAGAGGAGGCGGCGGTACATAGTAGGGCGGTGGAATAATTATAAAGAATAAATGTTAAATTAACTTTTGACAAAAAAAAAGAAAAATCTTATTTTCGTTTCATTTTGTTTAATTGCACTTGAATCTTATGCATAATTCCTAAGCAATTAGGTTAAAATTTAAATAATTTCCCTCATGAACTTTAAATACTTTAAAATTGCATAACTTCCTTAAGGTTTCTAATTAGGAATTTTCACATGTTAATATTTGCTGAATTTCTTATGATTATTGATTTATTGAACACTTGAAATTTATATTAGTTTTATGCTTCCAAAAAATAAGTTTAGGATGTAAATTTCAGGGTAAGATTTCCATGTAATTATTTCTACAATATTTAGTATGTTACAATGTCTTTCTTCAATCCTAAAGGAAAGGAGACAGTCTTCAATCCTTAGGGGAAGTAGAGACTGTATGTGTGTACAGGGAAGAGAAGGTAGGTGAATGTAATTCTAAGTGGATTTGTGTTTCAAGTTCAAGTTTTATTTGTATTGGGTATTTTTGTCTTTCCAAGTCACTTAAATTTAATATCGGGTGCCCTCATCAAAATGCTAGGAGGCAATAATGCCACCCGATGGCTTAATCAATAAAGAAAAGGTGAAAAGTGCACTGCATGTTTTCATTACATCAATTACACATTGCACTCTGGAACCTTTCAAAGTTGGTCAAACAAAGAGTATCACAGTTATTGCCTCTCCATAGTTGGTCAAAAATATATAAGTTTGCTGTTTGTTGAGTAACTATACTATATCGCAAAGAGTACCACAGTTGAATATATTACAACAGAAATAATCCTCTCTATAAAATGAAGAAATTATTGAGTGACTAATAAAATAAAACAAGAGTATCACAGTTATGATATAAAATAAATTCAAAGATAAAGGTTAGAGTTTAATACCAGATCCATGATACTGTCTGTTTCATGTGATACATTGAGACCAAAACCAGCACTCCACTGACAATACCCCTCAAAATTAGTTCTGCATTTCCACTGCTATTGTTTTCTTGTTCAGAGATGCAAACTACTTTCAGTTCACATTCTTCAATACATGACTTATCTTGATCAAACTATCAAAAAGAGCAAGAGAAAATTAAATAATGATACCCCATCCGACTAATTGAATATAATTCATTAAAAAAAAATCTATCAATCATCAGAAATTGTGCTCTATAAATAATGCTAAAATACTAGTAGTCATTAAGGGCACAAAGCGCACCAAGGCATTTTAGTGCCTGAGGCATGCCTTGAGCATAATGAGGACATATACTCTCTATGTCCCACAAGACCCTTCACGTTTAATGTTCCACGTTGCTTAAGAAAAAGTTGTTTTTTACCAACTTTATTCACTTTCGGGGGTAATTAAATTTTTTTTTTTGTAATAAATAAAGTGTAAAGTATGTTATGTATGTGAGGTGGGAGTGACAATATTGAAATTAAAGTGTCTTTGAGGTTATTGGATAAAGGTGTTATTTCCTTTTTGGGGGGTGAGAAGGGTGTAGGGGGACAAATAAATGAGGAAAGAGAAATTTGTTTTATGGGATGGAGGGAGTATGCAATTAACCTATACCAAACAAAATGAAGTTTAAACACATAATAAAATGACGCAGATATGGCACGAATAATAAAAATTAAACACATAATTTAAGGTAATCAACAAAATTAAAATAGCAAAACATTCGAATAACACAAGATGTTGTCAAAATAGCAACCAAACAAACTTATTAATCATCCCCTTCAACAATATCAAAGTACTCCACTAATCATCAAATCGTTCTTCCTTGTCATAATCTTTATCTCCCTCAATTCCAACTTCCTCTTCTTCTTAATTAACTAAAAAATAAATAAATCAGCCAGCAGCAGGTGGCAGCAAAAGTGAGGTTAGTGAAAAGTGGAGGGCAGGAGTGTTTGTCTCAAACCATAGAACTATTATGTAGACACTAATTTCTTAATTTGGATAGGAAATGAAGTATATAAATATTATAATAAAATAGCAAATTTACTATGCAATCCAACAACGTTGCTATTGCAAAAATAAAAGACCTAAAAAAATCATTAAAAAAACTGGAAAATATTATAAGCCTTGAGGCATGCCCAAGGCACACCTGAGGAGCAACAAATAAGGCACACGCCTTCAGACAAGTGCCTTGATGCCATGATTTTGAGGCACAAAGGTTATAGCCTCCAGCCAAATACTATGTGAACCCTAGAAATGTGTTGCAAAAAAATGAACTCCACTTACTACCATATCCATAATAGTGTTTTCTGTGGTTGCAGCAGCAGGTGTAACTACGCTCTGTATAAGAAGCTTGTCCTCATTATGGGTGTCAAATGGAACCTTGCTCTGTATGTGCCTTCTTACTACAATAGCATGAATTGCATTAAGTGTCAAAAACATCTATTTTTCCAAAAAGATAAATAGTACAGTGACAACAAACGCTCAGAAAAACTAATGCTGGAGTGTAAAACCTGAATCCATTATGATTCTAAATCAACTAAGATACAGGAAAGATAGATTATGAGTTCAATATATGAACTGATATCCAATATAAAATATGCAATATAGTATAGTACAAAGTGTAAACTAAAAACAATCAAGTAGCTTACCGGTGATATCACATTTTGATTGAGGTAACAGAATTCCATCATTAGGCTGGATAAAGTACACGGGGCTGGAAGTCTTGACCTAAAAAAGATTACAAAAAAGATATACATGAATGAATAGGGGCACATAGTGTAATTCATAATAATAAAGAATTGAAAAAGTAACACCACGGGAAATTATGATAATAATAACTTATTATATGTAACATTTTCTCTCACAATTAAAAGCATACCCTGAAAGCTACATGTTGCTCAGTTACATTGGACAACTGAATTGAGCAAGCCAGCTCCTTGTTTAGATTTGCTGTTATTATAAGTTGCATAACAATGAGCAAAAAGAAATTTTGAAACAACAGAGAACATAATTAGAAATTTCAAGGTCCTTACAAGGAAATTGGAGTTCTGGAGGTTGGATGTCAAGAAGCTTTCGCATGCTCATCTATTTGTTTCAATTGCAAAACAAATAAAATAGATTAAAAGATTAAATCACCATTGAGTGATAAACAACTAAAGATAATTAGAGCAGAAAACTATTACAATCGGATTAGGAGAACAGCAAACTCTAATTAAACTTAAATATTTTTACATTGTAGTGCCACACAGAATGATAGGCAGCGTTTGGATCTGTTTAGGGATGTTTTGGAATATATATAGAGGAAGTTGCTGTGAAAAATGTAAAGGGGCGCATTGTATGTTAAGTTTGATTTGCAGAAGTTGTTGTAATGCTGAGAATAGTTTGAAATATAGTGGGAGGAACTGCTACGGGGAATAGCTCGGCTCAAGCTTATCTAAGTTTAGTTCTGGGGGAATAAAATGGGAGTTTGAATACCAAACTGTAATTGACACTTCTGTATATGTTAGCCCAAAAATGCTAATTGGGAGAATGTGTTTAGATTCTAATGACATATGCAACCTAATAGGCAAGAGATCTGAACATAGTTGTTAAAAGCGAGAGGCGCACCTAGGCGCACGGAACCCTAGGCGCGCCTGAGGCGCGCGCCTGAGCTACATTTTGCCCAAAACTGAATTTACAATGTATATACACAAATATATCCTACTTACAATCATAATACCTAACTAAACTAAGATAAAAATCACATAACATCACATAATGATACATAATAACTCATAATAGCATTACATTTTGCCCAAAACTGAATTTACAATATATATACACAAATATATCCTACTTACAATCATAATACCTAACCAAACTAAGATAAAAATCACATAACATCACATAATGATACATAATAACTCATAATAGCATTATAACACATAAAACATACACACAAATAAAGTTCAAGTAGGCGACAGACGGTGGAGGTGAAGGCAGACCACTTTTTGTCTTTGTTTTGAAAGTTCAAGTACTAAAACCCTAACCCTAATTCTCTATTTATATCATTTTATAAGTGGGCTGTCCATTTTTATCTTAAAAATGTGTAAACCCTTTAATAATTGAGTAACAATTTCAAAAAACTTTAAAAAAAAAAAGAAAAAAACATGATGTTGAAGAGGCGTGCCTAGGCGCACCTAGGCACCTAGGCACGCGCCTTTGATACATGAGCCTGGAATGGCAAAAAATCAACAATCTAGGCGCAGACCCCTGAGCCTGAGCGCCTGAGCGCCTCAGGCGCGCCTTTAACAACTATGGATCTGAAAGCTTGAGTTTTAGGGGAAGTTAGCATTGAAATGTTAAAATGGATAAAATATACTGAACCTAGATTTTGGAACCATCGCAAAACGTTTTAATACTTAATAAACACAATTATTAACATAAGCAATTTTTCCTTCACTTGTTTATAACTGAAATAGTTACATTGGTCAAAACATGAGAAACTAATTATAACAACTTTTTTCCTTCACAAGGAAGCTAGGCTGATGTGTGTTTCCATCCAGTAGCAGAAGGTCCAAACTAAATTAAACAAATAACATGATAAGAATCTATGAAATGGCCATGCAAAACTTAGTTTTCTCACCTGTAAATCGTTGTCATGAGTTTCCACCACAGAGTCAGTGGCCTGTATTAATCAACAAAAAATGAGCAGTTACTATTGGATATCTGCCAGATTATGACCATGGAATGTGGAAAATATAACTGTAAATTACAATAAGCCAACCTCATGAACATGGGAATCTAGATTTTCAATGGCAGACGTTGCAAAAGATGATTCTGTTTGCATGCTGTACATAACTCGTAATTTCTGCTCATGAAAGATGTGTCCTGCCTCCTTATCAAACTACAAAATGCACATCAAGTAGCAAATTTATGAAATTATGAATTATTTCAAGTCAGTTTGCAAACAGATAGAAACACCTAGTTTGTGCTCTCGTTACCATATGTATAATTTTGCGAAGCAACTGGAAACCAATTTACATAATTTTCTATGTTCTGGAAGTGCAGGGTGGAGTGATCAGGATTCAAACAAAAAAAAAGTTGAACCTAATACAGACTTCTGCCCAAATACTTGGGAACTACATTCCAAAGCACGCATGAATACAATTGTGAGCACTAAATTAACCATATTGAGATTACTAACGGATTAACAGCTACCATTCTTGGAGCATCTTCAAGGGTTGCACTAGGGTCTGCAACTGCGCATCGAATCATGAACTTGTCCTTGCACCTCATATTCTGGGGAACGTCCCGCAGGACTCGTGTTGTAGTCACTATAAAATACTACAGAGTGAGCTCTTCACATGATAAAAAATAAAATGATAAGCTTTTTCAATTCTGCCACAGAATGCACAGCTGAAAAAGAAATTAACTAGAATCAAACCCCGCCCCCCCAACCAAGGTAGTGGCTCCATGGATTACAAAATATTATTCTCAATTGCCCCAAGAGAAAAAAGGTAAAAGTAAGAACCTGTGATTTCACAAGTTGATCCAGGCAACAGAATCCCAATTCTTGGTCGAACCACATAATTTCTAGGATTAGTGGACAAGAGCTGAAAGCACAATCCATAAAAACACTAATTCAATACACACAAAATTATATCCAATTAAAAATCAATTGTCAAAGAAACAAGTAAGCTCACCTTAAAAGCAACATAATCATTGGTCTTATTCAACAATCTTAAAGAAGACGATAGATCCTTGTTCAACTCAACTGAAAACAACGGATAACATGAACCAGGTATCATTAAATCAAACAAGGAAAGAAACTATCAAACAAGAAACACAAAGAACCAGATGAAAGTAAATGAAAAACAAACTCAATTACGATTGCAGATAAACTCACATGGGAACCTAAGCTCCGGTGGTTCAAAACTGAGCAATGACCCTGCCGCCATCCTCTCAAAAAACAATTTTGAGAGCTTCCCCAAAATGAATCAAATCGAAAAGAAAATGTAAAACTTTTTATTGGGGAATAATGAAGATTTGGGTGACAAGCGAACACGCAGAAGACATTGACGACGACTCGAAAGGCGGACTGCAGTTTTTTACTTGATTCTGAAGTTGACTTAACCAAACCATTATATTAATTCAAATAAAAGGCGCATCTATTTGCACCATACTTCTTCTAAGCATACTCTTCCTTAAGCATACTCTTCCTTTACCTGAATATTTGGAAATCGCATGGATTAGAATAGGCCGCTACTATTAAGAGAGTTAGTGTGTTTATATCGGTTTCAAGTCCTAATAAATCATTTAAGTCATGTGTGTTTATATCGGTTTCAAGTCCTAATAAATCATTTAAGTCATGTGATTCCCTTAATTTAAACACACTAAAAATACATAGGGTATATAAAATTGAAAAAGAAAAATGATCATAAGGTTTATACCGTAAACTTAATTTATACAAATGTCTGTATTTACAAAATACACTCATTTATGAGTTAAACTGTGGTATTTGGGCAACAGTATTTGGCCAAAAACTTGTTACGCGTTTTCTTTACACACAAATTAATCTTCAAATATTAAGGACGTAATTGTAACTTAGTAAGTGATCAAGTTAAATATCGAACCCACATGACGGAGTATTTTTAATTTAATTATTCGCTAAATTAATCAAGGCGAATATTTGCAATATGAGTTCGAGAATTTAATTATTAATCTATTATAAAATTTAATTTAATAACAATTAAAATAAAATAAGCACTAGAAGTATTCGAAGTTTAACCAAGAATGGAGAATATGTAGCTCTAGGTAATCCAGTTTTACTACTTAATTTCTCTCTCAATGTATTGGCCGACTCTATCTTGTGAAATATGGACGCATCACTAAATCATGCAAACTTATTCTACAGACAAAAGCAAGCAAGCGTGTAACACGTGTGAATCACCTTGGAGCAAGAGAATAGTTTCACCCCTTTCTAGGTACTATTAGTATCAATTATTTCCCGCACGCCTGCGCGCCTGGTATTCTAACCCGATATGATCTTCCTTTATAGGTACTATAAAACTAATCCCTTAATTCTGCTTATTAAGACGCAATTTTCATGCGATTAACAAAAATTCATATTTGACCGTTCTAATGAAGCTTTGGAGTCCCCTCACTTAGAATCATAACATATAATCCTGTTCAGCTATGAACGCACTCAATCTACAACCAAATATATATGCAGACTCTATATAACAATTGAAGATGCACAAAATAATCGTGAATATGAGTTTGAAAAACTCAATCAAATATGAAATAATAAACCACAAGTAGTGTTGTCAGAGGATACACAAGAGAGTTCAATTAATTTATAAAACCTTCAAAACCTCTAGAATTACCAAAACGGTTCCAGCCCATGATGTTGTGAAAAACAATCATGAGGATTAGATGGATCTTACCCATAGTTTGAAAAATTACAAGAAAAGATTAATAAACGATATAAACCCTAGATGTGGGAGTTGTCGTTTCCTTCTCCATCTTGAATCTTCCTATAAGTTCTCCTCTTGATTCGACAGACGCAGCGGATGATGGAATGGATGTAGGTAAGGATCTGATGGATAGTGGTAGCGGTGTCTCTAATCGGATGATAATTGTGTTCTTTTTACACTTCAAACTCTTCCAATAGACCTTTAACGGGCTTTTCTCATCAAAACACTCGGGGTGTAAAAAGTACAGATTTGGAGTGTTCCGCACACTCGTTCGACCTCAGGGTGGGTCCTGGTTGAACGGTGCCAAGCTTGGTTGAACAGACCTCGAACAAGACATCAACGATCTTACAGACCCTCAGCACCTATTTCGACCATCGTTCGACCAAATGTGTTGGTCGAACGGGCTTCCAAAATTCTCCCCTTCTGATTCTAAGCACTTCCGTCATGTTTTCCTGCCAAAAATAGCTCAAACAACTATAATAGCACCTGATTCTTAACTTTTTCCTAAACATCCTGATTTGTCTCACAATAAGATCAAATTATACACAATTATCAAGAAAATCAGAGTTAAAAACACATGAATTTTCACTCTTATCACTATTTAATTAAGAGGCACTCTCTTGTGAAACATGTTATTTGTGAGATGGGTGTGAGACGCGTCAACCCATCACTAAATTATGTGATTCCCTTAATTTAAACACACTAAAAATACATAGGGTATATAAAATTGAAAGAGGATCTAAGGTTTATACCGTGAACTTAATTTATACAAATGTCTGTATTTACAAAATACACTCATTTATGAGTTAAACTGTGGTATTTGGGCAACAGTATTTGGCCAAAAACTTGTTACGCGTTTTCTTTACACACAAATTAATCTTCAAATATTAAGGACGTAATTGTAGCTTAGTAAGTGATCAAGTTAAATATCGAACCTACATGACGGAGTATTTTTAATTTAATTATTCGCTAAATTAATCAAGGCAAATATTTGCAATATGAGTTCGTGAATTTAATTATTAATCTATTATAAAATTTAATTTAATAACAATTAAAATAAAATAAGCACTAGAAGTATTCGAAGTTTAACCAAGAATGGAAAATAGGTAGTTCTAGGTAATCCAGTTTTACTACTTAATGTCTCTCTCAATGTATTGGCCGACTCTATCTTGTGAAATATGGACACATCACTAAATCATACAAACTTATTCTACAGACAAAAGCAAGCAAGCGTGTAACACGTGTGAATCACCTTGGAGCAAGAGAATAGTTTCACCCCTTTCTAGGTACTATTAGTATCAATTATTTTCCGCACGCCTGCGCGCCTGGTATTCTAACCCGATATGATCTTCCTTTATAGGTACTATAAAACTAATCCCTTAATCCTGCTTATTAAGATGCAATTTTCATGCGATTAACAAAAATTCATATTTGATCGTTCTAATGAAGCTTTGGAGTCCTCTCACTTAGAATCATAACATATAACCCGTTCAGCTATGAACGCACTCAATCTACAACCAAATATATATGCAGACTCTATATAACAATTGAAGATGCACAAAACAATCGTGAATATGAGTTTGAAAAACTCAATCAAATATAAAATAATAAACCACAAGTAGTGTTATCAGAGGATACACAAGAGAGTTCAATTAATTCATAAAACCTTCAAAACTCCTAGAATTACCAAAACGGTTTCAGCCCATGATGTTGCAAAAAACAATCATGAGGGTTAAATGGATTTTACCCATAGTTTGAAAAATTACAAGAAAAGATTAAGAAACGATATAAACCCTAGATGTGGGAGTTGTCGTTTCCTTCTCCATCTTGAATCTTCATGTAAGTTCTCCTCTTGATTCGACAAACGCAGCAGATGATGAAATGGATGTTGGTAAGGATCTGATGGATAGTGGTAGCAGTGTGTCTAATCAGATGTTAATTGTGTTCTTTTTACACTTCAAACTCTTCCAATAGACCTTTAACGGGCTTTTCTCATCAAAACACTCGGGGTGTAAAAAGTACAGATTTGGAGTGTTCCGCGCACCCATTCGACCTCAGGGTCCTGGTCGAACGGTGCCAAGCTTGGTTGAACAGACCTCGAACAAGACATCAACGATCTTACAGACCCTTAGCACCTCGTTCGACCATCGTTCGACCAAATGTGTTTGTCGAACGGGCTTCCGAAATTCTCCCCTTCTGATTCTAAGCACTTCCGTCATGTTTTCCTTCCAAAAATAGCTCAAACAACCATAATAGCACCTGTTTCTTGACTTTTTCCTAAACATCCTGATTTGTCTCACAATAAGATCAAATTATACACAATTATCAAGAAAATCAGAGTTAAAAACACATGAATTTTCACTCTTATCACTATTTAATTAAGAGGCACTCTCTTGTGAGACATGTTATTTGTGAGATGGGTGTGAGACGGGTCGACCCATCACTAAAGCATGCTTATTTTATAGATAAAGTATGCTTATTTGTAGTTAAAGTATGTTAATAATAAATCATATTATAACAACTAAACTCATACTTTAATGCATAATACAACATATTTTGGAAAACATATTTTAAGTACTCTACCTAGATGTGGGAGTTTTCGTTTCGATTGCGGATTAGTCCAACTTTTTAATATTTACAAATAAGTACTCGACCTTTAGCTCGTTTTCAAATCAAGCTACGTGGCAGCTGGAGGCCTGCCCAATAGCTGACGTGTCACAGTTTTTTCCAGGTGGCAGCGTTCAGCACGAAAATTCGTGCTTTTTCACAGGCTATTTTTTATAATTATTGCATAATTTTAACCTTATTTGTGGAGTTTATTGTTTATTTTTATAATTTCTATAACTTCATGGGTATTGTTGAGATTTTGTAGATTTTATGCCTATTTTGAAGTGATATTGATAAGTATCATAAAAGGAGTTAAAGTCGATGGAAAGCAACCTGAAAATGGGAGAGAAATAATATTGCAATTACCTAGAGAGGGAGATGGGGATATTAGCCTAGAATCTTAGGGGATAAACCATATTAATTATAAGTTTGCTTTGACCAATTAAGTGAATTTGTATGCTTTAGTGATTCTTGTTCTTGAATATCCATCTTTTATTTAATTGCTTTTTATTTATTTTTGAAAGTATTTATTAGTTTAATAATCATCTTCACAATTGAAATTGTCACATGTATTATATAATTTAGTGATTGTGAAAATAAATAATTTATTGTCCCTAGGATTCGATATTAAAACTTGGTTTCCTGCTGCTACAATCGATATCCCTATACTTGGGGATTTATTTGTGTGCATTCAAAAACACGCAACAAGTTTATGGCACCGTTTCCGGGGATGACATAATTGTTTAATTTTCTTTTAATTGCTAGATTATATAAGACTACTCTTGTGTTAGTAATTTTTTTTCTCTTAAACTTATACTTCTTCACAGGAGTATGCACACGAGATCAAAGAAGGGACTTCCACTTCTAAAATTTGATCCAGAAATTGAAGCATCTGCGAGGAGGAGGAAAGGGAAAGGAAGAGTTGCTAACACAACACCTAATACTGTAAAAGCTCTGAAAAAAGAAAGATAAGACAAAAGTGTCAGAGCAGTCTACAGTGTTAGAAGTGGAAGAAGGAACTGAGAACCACAACTTGCCAAAAGTTGAAGAGGAACTTGAAACAATCATGGCAAATGCAAGACAACCTGATGAGGATGACATAATCATCCGCGAAACATTCTAGTCCACAAATTTTGGAGGGACAGGCGTAGTTGGAGGTGCCAATGTATCAAATGACATCAGACCAGCCCTGATCTCTATGGTGGAAAGGAATCCTCTCGCCGGAGGTGTGTTTGATGAGCCGTATGGACACCTGAAGCGTTGCAACAACTATGTCAATACGTTGAAAATGGTGGATGCCAATGATGATACTTGGAAGATGATATTATTTCAGTTTTCCTTGGCTGATAAGGTAAGAGATTGGGATGATACACTGGAGCAATAGAGTTGCAGCAACTGGACTGAGCTTCAACAACTTTTCATTGAACGCTTCATGCCACCATCAAAAGTGATGGCTTTGAAGCAAGAGATAAACCAGTTTAAGCAGCGAAGAGAGGAGACATTCAATGAGGTGTGAGAAAGATTCAGAATAGCTTTAAGAAGATGCCCACAACATGGTCTCAAGAAGTCTCAACTGATCAGTGTTTTTTACAATGGTCTGGATAATGATTCGAGAGTATTGGTAGATGCTTCTGCTGGTGGAACTATCTTTGGGGAGAGCTCAAGAGATGTTGAGAAGCTTTTCGATGACATATCAATGAACTCAAGAGACTGGCATTCGATAAAGTTCAAGAAATTTATGCACTTGGTAGAGTTGCTCAAGTAGAAGAAAAGGTGGCCGAGAATGACAAACTCGAAAAGGTAACTTCTCAACTGGTGGAGATTAATAAACACTTGAGTAATCTCTACAGTGGGGGCAGCACAAGGAAGCGACTGTGATGGAGTTGTGATGAAATTGCAAGAAGTTGAGGATGTTAATTGGGCCATGGGTCAAAGCTCACTAGGAAATAGAGGGCTACCTAATAACCAAGGTGTAAATTGGCAAGGGCATAGGAACAACCAAGGAAATTTCAACTATCGAAATTTCCAAAGGGGTAACTACTCGAATAAAGGCGGTAATCAAAACAATCAAGGTGGAGGTGGACATTGGCAAGGACAACAAAAACATTAGAATTTTTCTTATGCAAATTCGAATAGTGTCGTTCAGTATCTAGCTGGTTTTGATCATGGAGCAAAGACTGAGGAAGGAAAGCAAGATTTTGAGGATTTGGTTAAGTAATACATGGTGAATAATGAAGCAACTCATAAGGCTAATGACTTAAGAATTTGCAAGTTGGAAGGAGTAATCGTGGGAATGAACTCCTCAATGTCAAAAAAGATTCAAGGTCTTGAGCATATGACGGGACCGTTAGCTGCGACAGTTGAGCAACATTAGTAAATTTCCATCTACCATGGAAATAAACCCAAAAGAAGAGTGCAAGGCCATTACTTTGAGGTCTGGAAAGCAATATGAAGGTCCGAAAATGCCAACGGACGAAATAAGGGATACAAGAGGTAGCATTGAGCCAACTCGACTTGACAGTGACCCAGCTCGAGTCGAGTTGAAGTCAAGTTGCGATGCGGTGACTTCAGAAACTTCAGCTTAATCCCAGATTCAAATTGAGAAGGAAATTCTTAACAAAAAAAGGCAAAAGGCAAAGGGGTTGAGGAAAGAAAAACTGAAACAAGAGGAAGAGGAAGAGGAAGTGGAGAGAGATAACTGGGGGATACCCAAAATAAAAATACCCCTTCCATTTCCTCAGCGTCAACTCAAGAATGGGTTGAATGAGAAGTTCAAAAAGTTCTTGGAAAATTTCAAGAAAATTCATATTAATATCCCCTTCGCAGAGGCTTTGGAGCAGATGCTTACTATGCTCGGTTCATAAAGGATATTATGTCCAAGAAAAAAAGTCTGACTGGTATGGAGACAGTTAATCTCACAGAGAGCTGCAGTTCTATTATTCAGATAAAGATACCTGAAAAGCTTAAGGATCCTGGCAGTTTCACAATTCCATGTGAAATAGGGAGAGGGCCTGAGAAGAGGGCCTTATGCGATCTTGGAGCCAGCATCAACCTAATGCCATACACCATGTTCAAAAAGTTAGGTTTGGGGGAGTTGAAGCCGTCATTGATAGCGCTTCAGTTAGCTGCTCGATCTCTAACCTACCCAAAGGGGGTAATAGAAGATGTGTTGGTGAAGGTTTCCAAGTTTATCTTTCTAGTGGACTTCTTGGTGCTCGACATGGAGGACGACAATAATGTACCTCTTATCCTAGGAAGACCTTTCCTAGCTACAGGAGATGCATTAATTGATGTCCAAAAGGGAGAACTGAAGCTAAGGGTTAATGATGAAAAGATTGTCTTTTCCCTGGAAAAAGCAATGAGGTGGCCAGAAGATAAGAAAAAATGCAAGAGCTTGGAAGTGGTGGAGGAGATCGTTGATGAAAGCATGTCTTTTATCATGTCTAAGGATCCTTTGGAGACATGCATAAGCGAAGCTCTCATTTTTTCCACTACTGATTTAGATAATATGTCTAATAAGCTTTCTACTTAAAATCTTGAGTACTTACATAATTTGAATGACAGCAGGGACACTAAAGAAGAAACGGCTAGGTTAGAGCCGGCGAGATGGAAGCAGTAGTACCTTTCGCTGAAAAAAGACGAGTTCAGAAGGAGAGCTTATGAGAAGTCAAGGATCATCAAAGATAAGATAAAAAAGTGGCATAAAAATAAGATCAGCTACAAGGAGTTCCATGAAATGGAGAATTATGCATGGAAAAACAAGAAAAAAGAAATCTTTGCAGCAAATGGTCACTGTATGATGCACTATAAGTTACCACCAGAAAGGGAAGTTCACTTTCTTGATTACTTGAATTAACATAGCATTACGTCGTGCTCAACGACATTAAAAATGAGCATCTGTTGGGGGCTACCCTCCAGTTTTATTAGCTTTTATTTTATTTTATTTCGTGTTTTGTGTTGGAAATTAGATCATAGGTGCATGATTTCGCTTAAGGCAATCACATCCTTTTCAAACTTATTTTCAAACTTTTTTCAAAATAAGTTTGGGGGGAGGGTGATGTTCTTACCTTGTCTCATATGCGCCGGGGATAAAATTTCTTCGTTATGTCTTATTGTGTGAGTATCCTAGAGATTGAAGGTAATAATTCTATTGATGTTATAGAGTTATGAGTTTTTCTCCTTATTTTTATTAGTAATGAGATGTTTGATGTTGAATATTTGAGTTAGTTGGATGAGCTAGAAAGGAAGAAGAAGTCGGCTGCGACTCATTCGAGGTAAGTATTTTATCCTCTCTTTTCTCTCATTATTCTTTGCTTTATATTTTTATATTTCAAGACCCCTATAATTTTTCTTGAACTTATTTTGATATTCTATCGAAAATAAGTTTGGGGAGGAGGTGGTGGTTTCTTGAAATTATTCTTTTAATATGGAGAGCAAAAGTGACTGCAGATGGATAATGCAAGCGAGGTAAGTAAGCTAACCTCTTTGAGTCGGGCTATGAGTTGAGTTTGTTTGTGGGTGAGACATTGTTATGATATGATAAGCATAATTTTTTGTTGACTGTTCCATGAACTTGAACACTTTTGATAGAATTTTAGGTATGTGACATGATTTGGTTTATGATAAAAATATTTTTTATGCATAACTTGAAAATTTGTATTAACTAGGTGGATGAAATTGTGTTGTTGCATAAATCATGAATTGCTAGATAGCCTTGGTTGTTGGAATTATTTTATACCTAGTGAGCTTTTGAGCCTTTTAAAATCATGAGCTTTCTGATGCATGATAATTGTTTAATTCTTGAGAGTTTCTTGATTAATTGTGACGTGTTTCTAGAACTTGTCCTGAGTCTCCTTGAATATTCAAGAATAGTCTAATGGATTATGGAAATGATTTAAGGTCATTTTTGAATTTATGAGTCACTTAGCCAAATAATTCCCCACCAAATGATATTATCCGTAATTAGCCATTTTGAGCCTAAAAGCCTTATTTCTTTGACAACCTACGAGAAATAGCCACTTTGATATCCTACTTGAGTCTTTTAAGTCCTATATTTAGTAGAAAATTAAATGTTGTCGAAGTGTGTTATTGAGTTTGCAAAAGTTTGGGAAGGGTGAAAAATATTTGGAGTTGAAAAAGTGATGAAGGCCATGAAAAGCTAAAAAAAAATATGTGGGGTAATGCCCAAAATTGGTACCCTGAGAATTGAAAAGAAAAAAATTGTTGTGCTTGAAGGTGGCGAAGGAATATAAATTAGATGTATTGAAAAGAATAAGAAGAGTTGAAATTTGAGATGTTTTGAAATGTTTAAAGTCTGCAGTACAAAAGAAAATCTTTAGCTTTAATTCTCTACTATTTGACCATTATCCATTTATTTCCTACCTTAACCAAAGAGCCAACATTACATCCATGCAAAGTCCTTTTTGATTCATAATTTTTCTAGCTAATAATGCAAAAAAAAGATATTTCTCTCTCTAGAAAATTCTCTCTGCCTACTCTCTAACTTTTCCTAGGGTTTCCATCGTCGATCCCGTTTGCCATGGGGGCATTGATGCCAGCAGATGGCCCCTCTATGGACACCTCTATGTCTGTTGATCCCTTCGTTCAATTTCCAGAATTAGATGCCGCGTGTGAACAATATCCATGGTTGATGGATTGTCTTGCTACTTCTCAAAACTCTACGATTGCACCTCAGCAATCTTCCGTGCTGCCCAAAAAATCAAACTTTCTTGCCAAGAACTCCAAGGATGCGCCTGATCAAACATCTTTATCGGGTTTACTTGCTTTCGAAGATCTTCTTGAAAAGAATAAGGCTTTTGCGGGAGCCACTGTCATCCCTCAGAATGAATCTGATCGCCTGAACATTGGATCACGATCAGCGGCGCATGATCGTTCTACAGTGGAAAATGTTTCCCTGATGATCACGCTGATCCTCCATCTGTATCTCCCATCCGAAGCAATTTGAATCTGAAATCCTTCCGTGCAAGGGTTTCATCAGGTGCGGATTTCCATCGCATCCGAGTGGCCATATGTAAAGGGCCTACTTCTAGCCCCGTGGCGAGGCCACTTGAAAAAATAGGTGATACTGTTACATTACAAATTAACAAATCTTTTTACGATAAAAGAGTAAATTTTTTCTCGCAATTTGTGATTGCTAGGGTTCTTACTCCCAGAGGTTCAAGGCCCTTTAATCAATCAGAGACTGATAGCATGTTGAAAAAAACATGGCAACTCAATGATATTTATTCAATACCACTCGGAAGGGGTTATTTCTTAGTATTTATTCCAGATGAGACAAAACGTGTACAGTTGTTGAAGGAGTGAGTGTATGATGTCGGGGTTGTGCAGATTAGAGTCCAACAGTGGACACCTACTTTCAATCCATACAAGATCAAATCTTCACTGGTCTCGGTATGGGTTCGGGTGTATGAACTTCCACTGGAGTTGTGGCATGAGGAAGTACTTAAGCATATTGCAAAGGTTATTGGGATGCTTGTTCGAATAGATGAGAAAACTTTGGATGGATCAACTGGGCACTTTGCTAGATTGCTTATTGACTTAGACGTATTGGAAGAACTGTCTTAAGAACATTGGCATCCCTGAGGCCAAAATTCGAATAGTCTTCAGTTATGAAAATATTCCCAAATATTGTAAATCTTGCAGTACTTTGGGACACTCTTCGGAGACATGCATGAAAAAGCAAAGAAGAGCAGAGGCTCGCAAGTCAAAAGCAAAGAAGACAGACGTTAAGAAAGATAACTTTTAGGCTCCCAAGAAGATTTGGAGGGATAAAAAAGGTAATCAAACGCCAGTGGAGCAACATAATATGTTTGGAAATTTGGAAAGAATGGACGATGATACTGAAACTGATGTCGAAAAGGCTGAGATGGTTAGGGAGGATAAGACCACTGTTCTTGATGATGATCAGAGGACTGAATCAGAAGGTGATATGGAAGAGGAGGTTAGTGCTGAATCTGAGCATGATGAGGAGGGAGAACTTCATTCTGATGTGGAGATGGAACAGAAAGATGAGAAAATGAATCATGATGATTCTAATCAGCATGAACCTAGAAGCCAAACACCTAGTGCTGAAAGGAAATGATTGGCACTTTCTGTGGTTCCAGAGTCGATCCCTTTGGATGTCGTAGTCCCGAGAGAAATAAGGAACCTGATAATTCTGAACAGGAATTGTGCAATTTGTTCAAGACACGGGGCAGAAAACCTCAGTAAGGGGCACCCATAATAGTGCATCACACTATAATCGGCATGAGCCGCCTCTTACGAGGTCACGCACGCTGAATGCTCCTGGGTAGAGTATGTTTTTCCAGAAAAGAAATACTTCAAGAACATGCATGCTACCACTACAAAGGAATAGGGATCTAACAAGCCATCGAAGCACGGAACAAAAGAACACCGTAAATAAAGGTGTTTTCCTAGAATGTTAGAGGTATTGGGCGTGACACAACTAGGATGGCCCTTAGGGAGCTATGTCATGTTCATAAACTGGTGTGGCTAGCGATTGCAGAGCCCAAAGTCAAGTTCAGCTCAATACTGGAATATAGTTGGACTAGCATGGGGTACCGTTTTGCTGGTCAAAATGAAAGGGAGTGGCTTAGGCCTAATCTATGGGTTTTTCACAATGTAACATGGATTTCTTAGGTTCATATTGTTTATTCATCTGCTCAAATTATGATATTTGATTTCATTTACAATGCTGCAAATTATAGATTTGGATTTGTTCATACTCATACGGATCACATAATCCGTAGAGATCTTTGGGGAGACATCACTATGCATCTCAAAAATCAAATGATGGTGATTGGAGATTTCAATGCTACCCTTGGTTCGCATGAAAGATTGCATAGTTCAAGTAGGGAAAATTTGGCCCCTTGGAGTTCAAGAAATTTATGGATTCAACAGGACTCCATGACCTTGACATGCACGGGGCGAAGTTACTTGGGTAAGTCTCTCCGCCACTAAAGGAATGAGGGCTTCCAGAATTGACAGAGTGATAGCTGATGATGATTTTATTGATGAATAGGACTCTTGCCTGGCTTCTGCTCTTGCAAGACATAGATCAGATCACTCACCGATATTATTTACTTGTAAACAAAGGAATCAACTGTCGGGACCATTTCGATTTCAATCAATGTGGTTACTTGACACTGGATTTTACATCATGACAGAGACCTCTTGGAATGAGTCTATTGAAGTCAATAATCCGATTGCTTCCTTTGCAGCTAAGCTCAAGCGTTTGAAACTAAAGTTAAAATCATGGAACAACAGTACTTATGGGGATATTTTTGAAGGGTGGCTGGAGCAATGAGAACCTTAGACGATGTTCAGATCAGAATTTGGGTAGAAGGGGATAGTGAAGAGTTGTTCTTGGAGGAGAATGATGCTCATGTGGAGCTAAACAAGAAACTGATAGAGAAACATGAATTTATGGCCCAGAAAAATCGTATGTCTTGGCTTAAGGATGGAGACAGAAACTCAAAATTTTTTCACAAATATAAAAGAGTACTGCATACGAAGGCGAGTATTAGCCACATGAATATCAATGGAAATCTCACAGATGATCCCCAAGCTATCACACAGCATGTGGTGCAATATTACTCTAATCTGTTTGAACAGCTGGAGGAGGAGACTGACTTATCAAATATTGATTTTCTTAATAGCTTTGTGACTGTGGAGCAAAATGATGCACTATCAGGGATCCCTACGGTGGAGGAAATTAAAGTTGTGGTGATGGGAATTTCTCCATATAGTGCTCCTGGATCAGATGGTTTTGGAGGGTCGTTTTTCCAGAAATATTGGCACATCATCGAGAAGGATTTATGCAAGGCATTACAACACTTCTTCAGGTCTTCTGTCATCCCCCGAATTGAATAAATTGCAACTTCATTGTTCTCATTCCTAAAGTGGTGGGAGCTAGAAGGGTGGAGGAGTATAGGCCTATTAACCTTTGTAATTATCTTTTTAAAGTTATTAAAAAAAATTTAGCTATTAGAGTCGATCCGGTGCTTAATAAACATCTCAGTGAGAACCAATTCAGTTTTATCCCAGGGAGGAGCATACATAATTGTATTGTCGTTGCTTCGGAGTGCTTCAACAGTTTAAATAGGTCTACACGAGGTTCTGTAGGATTTAAAATTGACATAAGGAAAGCATTCGATACTCTTTGGTGGGACTTCATCCTATATGTTTTGAAGACAAGTTTATTGGCTGGATCCATGTCATTTTCAATTCAGGAAAGGTGTCTGTTCTGGTAAACGGAAGACCTGCAGGATTCTTCGGGTGTGGAAGGGGTGTTCGACAAGGAGATCCTTTGTCTCCCCTTCTATTTTGCATCGCTGAGGAGGTCCTGGGCAGGTGGATTGAGTCTCCGATTTCTTCAAGGGATATTCTACAAGCAAGAGCAACCAGGTTTACTTTGATGGCGTCATATTTATTTTATGTGGATGATATTCTATTATTTTTCCAGGGTGAAGTGCAATCTATGAATACGTTGAGAGTGGTTCTGGAAGATTATGCAAGGGTTTCTGGGCAAGTTTTTAATCCCAGCAAAACAAAGGTCTTCTTTGGTGTTCATGTTAAACCAGTGGTGAAAAGAAGGGTGCTAGAAGATCTGGGGATACTGGAGGATAAGTTCCCATTTACTTACCTCGGTGTTCCTATTTTCATTGGATCACCGAAGAGAGAGTACTTTCAACAAGCAATGGACAAAGTATTATGTAAATTTCAACGTTGGAAGGGCAATACACTCTCGATGGTGGGTAGGATCTGCCTAGTTAACTCAGTTGTTATCGCCTCGACAGTTCATGTTATGATGATTTATAAATGACCTAGATTGCTGTTGAAAAAAATTGATGTGGCTTGTAGAAATTTTGTATGGACTGGGGATGTCCATAGACACCACAGATTTACAGTAGGATAGAAAAAAGTTTGTTGTCCAACATCAGAAGGCGAATTGGGTATTAGATCAATAAGGGCTGCAAATGAGGCATACATTATGAAGCTATCTTGGGATATATTACAAGGGGATGATGCGCTATCTTTGATCAAGGGAAGATGGTTTGATGGAGAGAACCTTATGGAGAATTTTGTTTCTTCTATTCGCAAGCCATGCATGTTCCACATTAAAAAACTGAAAATGACGAGGTATGGGTTGTAGGATACAACTCTAAAGTTCACTTTTGGCTTGATAATTGGATAGGGAGGCCTATTGCTGATTTGGTGGAAATCCCCTAAGAGTATCGATACCAATATGATGATATTATTGGAGACTACTTGTTTGTGAATGGCATTTCACGGAGAGCTTCACTTCCACATTTTTGAATATTGTGCAGGAAATTCTGATAGTCCTAATGTCAGAAAATATGGAAGATGGCAGGTATTGGAGCAAGTCTTTACATGGTAATGTGATGTCGAGTGTGGCATACACACACATCCGCACCACATTCTTAAAAACCAGCTGGGGGGCTTGGCTTTAGGCAGATTTTATACCTCCTAGGAGATCTATCACGACATGAAATGCAATACATGGTGTTCTTACTACTTGGGATCTCATGGTGCATTGGGTATACAAACATCCCTCCCGATGTTATTTGTGCAAGGAAGGAGATGAGAGCTTGGAGCACTTGTTTCTTACATGTCCTATATCTTTTACTGTGCTAAAAAAAATTCTTGCAGGTTTTGCCTTTGGAGGAAGAATGCGAGTGGACCAGTCGTTTATTGGGTTTCTAATTCAGGCCATTGGAATTGAGAGGAGTAAACAGATCACATTCTTATGTAGGTTGGCAATTGTATCTTACGTATGGATCATTTGCCAGGAGCGGAATAACACGATGGTTGATGGGTAAAAGGATGATGGGTTCGATAAAAGAGTAAGAATATCGGGTATAACAACAGCTATGCTATCTCTTATTAAGGAGGGTGACAGGTTTGATTTGGGGGTGATGAACAACACGGTGGAAGATTTATGTACTCTGAAATATTTTGGGATTGCTGGCGCCCCGGGAAAGGCTCCAAAAGTAACTACTGTTCGGTGGCAACCCCAGCAGCTGGTTGGATGAAAGTGAATGTGGATGACCATGTAAAGGGGCTCCAGGTTGCATCTCTGGTGGAGGGTTGTACAGAAACTGTAGAGGCTTTGCAATGGGGGATTTCTCTTGTGGATATGGACAAGGATTTGCATTTGAATCAGAGCTAGGGACTGCTTGTTTAGCTATTGAAGTCGCCTTTGAGAAGGATGGACAAGGCTATGGCTTGAAACAGATTCTTTGTATGTTGTTCATGCCTTTACAACACGACAGCCTATCATCCCATGGAGGTGGCTTGCACGTTGGCGCAAAGCAAAAGATTTGATACAGCAGATGACATTTCATATTTCACATATATTTAGAGAGGGAAATTCAGCTGTGGACGCATTGTCATCTATTGATGGGGCCTGCTAGTACAACAATTTCTCGGTGTCCATTGATAGGATATTATTTAGACATGAACCAAGATTACTACAGATTTAGATAATCTTTTTTTCTCTTCAAACATTTTTTTGTAATCCTGTAACTTTTCATTTCTATTTTTAATAATATCATTTATTTGCCATAATTTTACCAGCTATAGATAAAAATGAGAGTTTAGACAATGGGCAAGCCTATGGTTAAACACCACAGTTAAATCATGTTGAGCGTTTTAAGGCCTATAACACTAGAGAGTTTAGCGATATACATATCCTAGTGAGTTTTCATGAACCAAGGCAATCATCTAGTTAGTAGTGGTTTTTGTGATGTATCACATGCTTGTTTGCTTGATTGATTTGAATTTATTTTTCTGAATATTTTTTGAAACCAATATAATCATATGTCACGTCCTATTTTTCTTTTATTCTTTTTGTTGTCTCGGGACGAGCAATAGTTTAATTTTGGGAAGTTTGTTCAGCACGAAAATTCGTGCTTTTCATAGGCTGTTTTCATATAATTATTGAATAATTTTAACTTTATTTGTGGAGTTTCTTATTTATTTTTATAATTTCTATAACTTCACGGGTATTGTTGAGATTTTGTAGATTTTATGCCTATTTTGAAGTGATATTCATAAGTATCATAAAAGGAGTTAAAGCCGATGGAAAGCATGCTGAAAACAGGAGAGAAATAATATTACAATTACCTAGAGAGGGAGATGGGGATATTAGCCTAGAATCTTAGGGGATAAACCAGATTAATTATAAGTTTACTTTGACCAATTAAGTGAATTTGTATGCTTTGGTGATTCTTCCATAACTTCTACAGAATTGAATCCATATATCATAATATTAGATTAATAAGTTTTAACTGGAGTCCCTAGAGCTACTATTTCTTATTCTTGAATATCTATCTTTTATTTAATTGTTTTTTATTTAATTTAGAAAGTATTCATTAGTTTAATAATCATCTTCACAATTGAAATTGCCACATGTCTTATATAATTTAGTGATTGTGGAAATAAATAATTTACTGTCCCTGGGATTCGATATTAAAACTTGGTTGCCTACTGCTACAGTCGATATCTCTAAACTTGGGAATTTATTTGTGTGCATTCAAAATCACGCAACAAGTTTTTGGAAACACGCAACAGGCAGACATACACTCATTGACTAATCCAGGTGGCAAGAAAAAATGACATTGCTTTTTTAAATTATTTGAAAGTCAAAACTAATTTCTCTCTCTACCAAGAAGTGAAAGAACGTGGCATCATCCCCTTCTCGACTTCACTTCCAAAACCTGCGCCGACGCCGCTAGTATTGATTTTACCCCTAATATATCTTTCAGATTCATTCATTTGGATAGATATCAAATTGATACCATTTATCTTGTTTCTCCTTAACTAATTTTCTTCGTTATTTGAATTATTAATCAATTGGGTTTTATTTTCAAAATACCAAGGGCCACAAAGATTGATTACTCCATCATAGCGGAAGGAAGAACACGTGAGGTTATCTATGTTCATGAATGTGTATACTTTGCAGATTTATGTTTTCTCTATGCTTGCCGGATATCCCAAAAAAATGGAAACTGCTTCACAAGTTCACTCGCCAGAGCCGATGACAGTCGCTGCCCCTCTCTCTATCTTTCCAAAAATTAAAGATCTTCCCCAACCAACAACATCGATTGGACTTGTCCCCGGAAGCTCCCCTGCAAATCAGAGTAGTCGTTGTTTCTCACGCCGTCGTACAATCGAGGAATCAGCCGTCGCAGTTCACCGTCAACAACTGACAAACCAGCCATCATACAAAATCACCACCGCAATCTACCCATCGACGTCCGCTGCCATCCTGTCGGAGTTGTGAACCCACCGAAGATCCACCTTAGAAACCTCCTTCTATTATCCTCAATGGCAATGCTCTGTTCTGTAAATTTTCAAATAATTTAAAGCAAATAAAACAATATCGTTTTGCCACCTGGATTGGTCAATGAGTGTAATGTCTGCCACGAGAAAAAAACTGTGACACGTCAGCCACCGGGTAGGCCTCCAGTTGCCTACCCGGTGGCTTGATTTGAAAAATGAGCTAAAAGTTGAGTACTTATTTGTAAATATTAAAAAGTTTGGACTAATCCGCAATTGGCGAAAGGTTGAGACTTTTAATGTAATTAACCCTAAAATAAATACAACAAATTTAGCGTGGTGAGATAGAACAACATCTTTTGTATCACCTCTTGAAGTCAACACCCGTGAATTTCTCGGGTTTCTCTGCTGGGGCCAGAGCCACAAATGGTCTCGTCATCCCCATAGTAGGATACGTCCCTTGAGATTCAAACCCAACAGGAATCGCATCAACTCTTTGGGAATTATTCCCAACAGAGTTCACATTGACATTGGAGGTTTCACCCATATTTGGGATCGAAGCTCCGTCAATGTCCATATTCCATAGTAGTGTGGGTAGTCATCTTGTGATTGTAAGGGTTACAATGGTTTTACGTATTGCTATTGTTGGTAAAGGAGTGTACCAAGCAATCATTTACAAGAAAGAATACAACGGATGTAATAAATTACAAGAAATGAAGAAGATAGAAATGTCTTCACAATTTATCTTAGGAACTTAGACAGAATTGGAGATCTGAGGCAGAACCGAGTCGAGATTGGATTTCTTCCCGCAAGATGTAAAATGCCCCAGTAGTGCTCCAGTTTCTTAGCGGAACGCCCCTAAAGGTGAAACAATTCTCGTCTCTAATGAAGTAGCACCACTACTGCAGGAGTTCCGGCGAACTAAAGAGGAGAAGGACTGGATTGTTTTAAACCTTGAACGAAAGGTGAAATGGTTCTCATCTCCGACGAAGCAGTACTGCTATTGCAAGAGTTTCGGCGAACTAAAGAGGAGAATGACTGGATTGTTTTAGACTATGAACGATGCAAAAGGTGTTTGTGTTATGAGGTATATTGGAATGAATGCAGATGCACCCTATTTATTTTTGTGTTCACACGTGCAGTTTGACCAACGCGTTTGTCCAGGTTCAATGCATCTGCCTTAGAGAGAGCTTGGGCTTCTTGGATGCACGACTTGATTGGGCTAGAGCCCAAGTATGGTTCGATTTTTGCCCAATAAATTAATACAGACTTTCGTGCCAGGCCCAAGGTCCATCTAAAGTCCAATTACCAAGTTCTAAGTCCAAGACCACGGCTCATGAGCATGAGCACGAAATGGCTAGCGGAGTGCGTGTGGTGATTTGATTGCCTTAATTTGACTACCATAAAATAATTTGGTTAATTAACACTAATGTGATCAATTCGATCCACAAGCAATGTTGGATTAAATCCCCATTAATCACATTCAATACTCCCTACATGTGAGTTTAATTTCAACCACTTTAATTATTATCTAATTGATGATTATAACAACCAATTAGAATCCCCCCAACAAATTAAAATTTTAAAATCTTAAAACTATCAAAAGAAAATTAGCAAGAATAAATTAAAGAAAGAGGAATAACCCTTGGACAAACATAATCCTTCGTCTTCTTTTCCGTCTTGATTTTTCTCTTCCGTTCTCATTTTCAAGTAATAAACACCATGACTAAGTGTGTTCTCATTTTCACCATAACTGAATGTGCAGAGATGATGATGGAAGACAAGCGATGGATAGAGATGACAACCAAAAGTAGACGAGTAGGGTGGGTATTATGAAGGTTATTCTTGTGATCTACCATGAATTAATAGGGTGAATCAAGAAGTGAGATATATAGGTGAAAGAAGGGAATAGATATGGTAAAAAATTATTTATAAAACGAGAGTTTAAAAAAAATATGAGATAGATCATAGAAAAATAAAGAAATTATCATAGGAGAAAAATATAATTATGACAGATATGGAAGAATCATGGAGGAATATGTGATAAGAAATTAATAGTGCTCCAAGAAAATAGAAAATATGGGTAAATTTTGATATTTTCGAAAATCTCTTCAACAGGTTCCGCGATCTCACGATTTTGAGCAAAACTTCCTCATTTGAATTCTGATTTAAGTGATTCTTACGCCCAAACAACCCTCATTTCCTTGGCTATCCATCCTTTTAAAACTCTAGAAAATTCCATCATTTCTATCTTTCTATACTTCGAGCATAGTGGTCGAGCATGTGTTCTGCAACTTTTGTATTCTTCAAGTATGTGTGTTTGACCTCGAGCACTCTTGCTCGAGGTCGTCGAGCAACACATTATTTCAGCATTTCAGTGCGTTTCTCATGTCTTTCAAATGATCTTATCATATTTTGTTAATTTTACTCCAAATAGACCTAAAATATGCAAATCTCAACAATACCCGTGAAGTTTAAGAAATTTTGAAAGTAAGCAATAAACAATCCACCAACAAAGCTAAAATCATGCATTAATCAAATGGAAACGACCTATAAAAATACAAAATTTCTGCGCTCATCATTATGTTGGGTTAACCTTCACGTAAGGGTCAATATAACCCATGTTTATATTAATCCATCATATAAAAATAAGGCAAAAACTTGTGTGCACCCGGGCGCACGGGGCACACTCCGTGCGCCTTTAGAATTTTGTGTTAAATTGTATATCCTTTAGTATAAAGTTGTGTACCCTTTATTTTTTGAAGGAAAAAAATATTAATAAAAAGTGTATACTCTTTAGAACAAAATGGTGTACCCTTATTAATTAAAGTGTGCAACTTTTAGAACAAAATAATGTACGTTTACCCATAATATTAAATTCTAAAGACGCACGGTGTGTACGGGGCACGCAAGACCAACTCTAAAAATAAACATTGTCTTAGAGAATAATAAAACTTTTAGGTGTATATAAAAATACTTTCTGAAAACCTTGACATTGATTTTGAAAATCAAAATTTGATTTGAAAACTAAATATAAACATAGCAAAAGAAATCTAAAAAGTCACTTAAAACAAATGTTCAACTATTTTTCGAAAAAGTTACTATATATATTAATCCATATAGACCCAAACTTTTGGGACAATATAATATGCTAATTTTTTTTTTAATTTTACTTGATAATATGTTTAGAAATAATGAATAAATATAAAAAATAAATAAAATTATTGAAATTAATGAATAAAATGTAAAAAGTAGACGGAATTTATATTGTATTTTTATTAGGATTAATTACTTTATAGTACTAAGTATAAAGAGATATTACTATAGGATACATGTATTCAAATTTATTATTATTGAATAAAAAAATGTATTAAAATTTATTATTATTGGATAAAAAAGATTGAATGATATAACCCTAATATTAATTAAATATTTAAAAATTAAAATTTTATTTATAACCAACCTCATCTCTCCTATTTACATTCCTAATTAATAACCACAAAACCAATTTAATAACTCCTTGCAACCATCGTTCACAGAAAAGCCCATTCTCCATAAAACTTTCATCTGTGACCGCAGGAGTTTCTTTTCATCGAAGGCACCCACCGGAGTTTCCTTTCGTCGACGGGCGTTGAGGGTGGTGTAGCGGCGGAATCGAAATAATCAAAATTGATAGTGCCAGAGCAGATGATCATGTTTGAAGAAGGAGAGAATGCGTCGGACTGATCTGACATATCCGAAATAGGGAGAATGCGCCACGCGAATTGATACTCCTTCATGTACTGTTGTTCATGATCTGAAATTAAGTGTACAGTGCATATACTGAACAACATCACATTCCTCTCACCTTCTCTATCTCCAATTTTAACAATCCATGTCCTCAAACCTTCTATCTCTCCTACTTTGACAATTGATGTCATAAGAACCTCAATTAACAACATTAATCTTGATTATTTTTGGTTCAAAGAAGAATATTATATTTCTTCAACAATAACCATATGGAAAGTATCTTAAAAAAAATTATTACGAGGATCACAAGATTGACATGACGGCGGTCGAATTCGAACTTCGAACATGGACACTTGAATGTGTTTCTATTTTCATTAAAATGAGTTAAATTATGTTGTGCAAAATTATTAAGGTGTTGTGCAAAATTATTAACCAGTTGTGCATAATTATTCACTATTTGTGCAAAATTATTCACGTCACTGTTCACCGAAAAAATATGTACATAAATTATTATGCAAAATTATTCACAAATTGTGTATAATTATATATTAATTGTACAGTATTATTCGCCGGAGACGTAAATTGGATAATCCCACTATTTAACGGATTGATGAAAGATAAAAAAAAATCCATATTTTTTAAGCTAATAAATTCCATATTTGGTGAAATGAATTTCTTAAATTTCATATTATTAACGGTGGTGAGATGAATTTCTTAAATTTGTGAAATGAATTCTTATAATTGTGCGCACGCCACAAAAGATGATAAGATAATATCTGTTGCAATTTTTATGGGTTGTGATAAGAATTATATTGGAAGGGTATATTTGAAATTGTGCAATGTAATTTGGTATCTAATAATATTTATTTTAGGTTGACGTACCTAGAAGTAACAATAGGATATAATTTACACATATAAGTAAGTATCCCTTTTTATTAATAGTCTATAACTACGTTGAAGAATATTATTAATACACCTAACTGAGCTTGGTTGCTGCAGGGTAGGGGTTCGAATCCTGCCTTTGGCATGAATTTGACCCCTTGCAAGCACAAGTTTAACAGTGAACCCTCTCTATAAGCCACTTGAGACACATCCTGAGATTTACCTCCTCCACCAATCCCCAGGGCAGGGGCGGTGGGGGCCCTAATGGTGGGGTACACCATTAATACACCTAACAATACTAATAAAAGTATGAGAGGGACTAGGGTACAACTGGTTATACCAATTGAATTGGTACAACTTTGGTCCACACCCTTCTTAATTAATTTATGCTCCTTCATTAATATTGTTTTTTATTTTATTTAAATGACTAATATACTCTAAACCCTAAACCCTAGGGATAAATTATACCCTAAATCACAAGAGTAAAATTACGATTATGCCCTAAACCCTAAACCATAGGGATAAATTATACCCTAAACCACATGGGTAAAATTACAATTATACTCTAAACCCTAAACCCTAGAGATAAATTATACCCTAAACCACAATGGTAAAATTACAACTATATCCCTAAAATTAAATAAAGAAAAATAAAAAAACGAAAAAAAAACAGTAACAACAACAATTTAAAAAAAAAAGAAAAAAGAGGAAAACATACAGTGAAAGTGAAGGAAAGAGGTTGTACTGGGGGTTGTACCAATTGAAGGTTGTACACAACTATTTGTCTAAAAGTATTATTAATACACCTAACAATACGATCATGTCTATAGAATAAATTAACACATTATATGTGCAAAGGTATCTATAATGACATTATATAATATACTAAAGAATATAATTACATTACATTTTTCAATAATACTCCTTTTCCAAGATCAAATTTCAAACATTTAAACTCAGTTTTGTCCGTACAAATGGTGACCACCATTTCAATTATTCATCCAAGAGGGGTTTTGGGTTTTGTAAACGGGCAAAGGGTAAATCTAACCCTCCATCTTTTCATGTGAGATGAAGCAATTCTTAAACTTATTTTTTATTTGTTCAAACTCTTATTCTTATGAGATTGGATCAATTGAGACCCTTATCTTTAAAAAAAAAAAAAGTCAAATAAGCCCTTCATTTTACAATAATTAAAAGATTAAACCCTTTATTTATTTTCTAAGCCATTCAACTTTTTATTTAAAAAAAATATATCACATAAACCCTCTATATCTTAACATAACACCTCACTAACCACACCCATTTTTAATCTCCCAGCCCCGACCGCATTTTTCTCGAATTTCTTATATCTTTTGTTTAATTTTTTTATTATTTATTTTAATCCTCCTCTTATTATTATTATTATTATTATTATTATTATTATTATTATTATTATTATTATTATTATTATTATTATTATTATTATTATTATTATTATTATTATTATTATTATTATTATATTTTAATTAAAAAACGTAATACTGGTTTTTTTCTTTTCTTTTTTAATTTTCAACTATTTAACATGTATAAATATATTTAAAAAGATTATAAATTAAAAAATATTATATATAAAATAATATTAATAAATAATTGATACTCCCTCCGTCCCATAGAAATTGACACACTTTCCTTTTTGGTTTGTCCCATTAAAGTTGACACATTTCCTTTTTAATACATGGGACCCACACAAAATCAATTAATCTATTCTCATGGGCCCCACATATCACCTCTAATACAACTACTCACTACACATTAAATATTATTTCTCTCACTTCACTTTACTCCATTTTACATTAAATTATTATACTCCTTAATCTCTGTGCCCAAAAAAAATTATACCAACTTCTTTGGGACAGAGGGAGTATAAAAAATAAGATGTGACAATATAATTAGTAATAACATTTTAATAAAAAGTGATACATTATTTAAAAAAAAGGTGATACATTTCTATTCACGTTACAAAAATATATAATATAAAAATATATAGTATACTTTAATTTTACATTATATTTATATTAAATTTTTATTTAAAAATATAAAATAATAACTTCAACTCACATTTATTATTGTATTAACAATATAATTTTGAGTGTATATTTTAAAGTAAAGAATGATGAATTTAAATAATTAAGAAAAAAGTGATTACAAAATGTAATTAAAATTAAATTTAGAAAACCAGTTAACAATGAAAAAGAAAAAAAAGGAAAAAAAAAACCGTGTTGATGATGGTCAAAACGCAACTTACGTTAATAATTAGTAATGGGGATCATATTTTATATATTAAAATAGAAAAGATTTTGTTAGGATTAAAAATATATATAAGTATATATTATATGAGGCGTTTACTTGATTAAAAAAAAAGATGAGGGGTTTATTTGATTAAGAAAAAAAAGATGAGGAATTTTTATGAACCTTTTCTTTTATTTGAAAGGTAAGGGGCATAATTGATCTATTGCTAAAAGGTCAAGGACTTAAATGTATAAAAAATAAGGTTAGAGGTTTATTTGATCCCAATAATAAAGATAAATGACTAAATTGACCTTTTGCCCTTTTGTAAACCATTTGCAAGGCACATACACATTTTATTATTAATTAAGTCCCTTTTAAGTTTTATCCACCGTAATAATTTATCCGTATATTGTATTTTTACTCGTTTTTTATTTTGAGTCGTTACATACTATATTTTTATATACTACTATTTTCATTAATAATAATAATATACCATGTATCTTACCTAATTTTTATACTTTATTCATAACAATTTTATTTACTTTTTCTCTCAAAATTATTAATTTATTCCTAATGTTTTTTTTACATTGATAGTATACTATACTCCATCCGTTTCCTTAATAAATGTCCATTTTGTCATTTTGGTCCGTCTTAATACAAAGTGTTCATTTCAGTTTTGGGTTGATGTGACACACATAATAATAATATTATTATACTCAACCTACTATATATGGGGTCAACACTTAACACTAATACAACTACTCACTACATATTAAAATAGGGGGCATCTATTTGTACCCCAAAATTGTTATTTGAACCCCAATTACTATATGTACCCCACTTAAATTAAAAAAATACATATTTAAGTTACTAAATGCACCTCATGCAAGGACAATCTTACCCTTTTATGAAAAAAAAGGTGTTCGGTAAGTACAACCGAACACACTTAAATCTGTTCGGTTATAGGAACCGAACAGATTACAATTGTGACCCAACTGTTCGATCAAAGCAGTCGAACAGAATAAAGTGTGTCAGATTTCGAAACCAAAAGTGAAACAATCAATTTGGCAATTGCAAAAACAGAGGGCAGCGTGGTTGTGAAGAATCTGTACGTATCGATGGATCCGTACCAACTGAACCGCATGAAAATGCACTCCTCCTCCCAAGCCGCTATTAATTTCACTTCCGCCATCGCTCCTGCCAGGCAATCACTTTTTATTCTCTCTCCATTTTGATTTTATGAATTATGAATTGTTGAGTCGGATTGACCCTCATTTTGAGGGTTAGATTTTGATTCAACACATCACGATACAATCTACTTTTATTGCTTGTTGCGGATGATCATCATTCTCAGTTTTTGCTTCTTCCATGATACTACTCTGATACAGAAGGGTTTAGGATTGATCGTGTTTTAGTGATTATAGCTTTGTAGTGCATTTAGAAATCTTAGTGGGGTGCATTTAGAAATTTAATTATATTTAATCTTAGTTTATTATTTATAAAAGGATATTTATGTCTTTTTATATTACCATATTTTAATTTTATAAATAATTGAGATTCAAATAACAAAATTTCGGGTGTGCAAATAGCCTTTTTACAATTTAAAATATTATTTCTTGACCTTATTACACTTTAAAATATTGTATATACTATATTCTTTAATACATGCGCAAAAAGTAAATGGACACTTATCGAGGCAATGGAGGGTATTTTTTTTTCGTGCCCATACAAACGGGTAAAAATACCCGAAAGTGAGGAAGTAATTACTCCCTCCGTCCCAGGCTAAGGAGTCATTTTACCATTTACGTCGTCATACTTAAGGGGGCCATTTATATTTTAGGAATGTGAGAGACCCACCACTAACACTTCATAGTAATATTTTATATTTCCAAAAGACAAAAATACCCCACTATAATTAATGGATTAATTAGGTAGAAGAGTAGAAAAGTAATTCAAAAATTCCACATACCCACTACACATTAATCAATAACACTCCTTGATCCACGTGCACAAAAACATTTGTCACTGTGGGACGTAGGGAATATTTACGGTGGACATAAGGGTAACATTAGCACTGTACACATCATATTGTATACAGTAAATACACACACATACTTACAAGTATCAAATTTTATTTGTGCAGAGCAGAGTGAGTACTACGCCACTCATACTCATTATATTAATCACACCTCCCACTGCTATTATTTTATATCTGCCATCTTCCCACCACCCTTCTCTTCTTTACAAATTCAACCCCTAAACAAATCTTCCCCCTCTCTCTCTCTCTTCAACCCCTAAACAAATCTTCCCCCTCTCTCTCTCTCCTTTTCATGCTCTTCTTTCTATAGGACTTCCTCAGTTTCAGAGCTCTCCCTCTCTCTCCATTTCTTGATACTCTACATACATATATACAAGTACACAGAACCCGAAGTTTGCCTCGATGCATCGCTTTCTGATGCTATGTGCGCAGAAGCTGTCCAGTGGTAATCAAATTTGATTGCCTGTGAACCATTTGTTAATGTAATTAGATGCGGAGATCACATTGATTGTTTCTGTTATTACACGCGCGATGCGGGTGAAGGAGATGCACCCACTCTGCTGCATCACGCTCGAGAGTCCGGGGATCGGGGATGGGTCGCCGGAGCCGACGCTCCTGCGCACTGGTTCTGCCGTGAATTTCTCCGGCGGTGGATCTGACACCAATGCTGGAGGATCTGACGTCAGCACCAGCAGTAGCGTGGCTGGGATCCTCTACAAGTGGACCAACTACGGGAAGGGTTGGCGATCCCGATGGTTCACGTTGAGGAACAACGGCGTCCTCTCATATTCGAAGACGCGCCGCCCCGAGACGCCATCGGGGAGCGACGTCGTTCTGATCGGGGCCTCAAGCGGGAGCCGACGGAGTGGCAGGAAAAACAGCAAAACAATCGGCATTGTCCATTTAAAGGTTGGTGAATGCGGTAACGTTTGATTTACATTGATGAATTTGTGTTGATGTTGATGAGGAGAGGGAGGGGGGGACGGATGGAGGTTGGAAACGGGTTGGGGGCCGTAGGAGAGGGGGAACTGTATGCGAGCTTGTCTTTTATTGAGAAAGGATTTTTCCACAATAGGCAAAGAATTGTGCCCTGGAAATTTGCTAGGATTGTATTTTTTATCAATAATTTATCATGGCATACCAAAAAATAGCATTGATATCCGAGCTGTTCACTCTTTTCGCTCTTTTTTATAACCAAAGGTTTGTGAGATTCTGTTGGAAATGTGTTTCTCTTTTCACCATTGTAACTGGTGTGGATCTAAAGCAGGTCACATCAGCAGGTGTGATTTTTTTGGGGGTGGGGTGGGTGGTGTTGGGCGGATTAGTGGTGTAGGCCTAGTTTCTTATTCATGGTTTCTATGTCTGGTCACATCAACATTCTGGGTTTATCCTTTTCAAGTTTTTTTTTTTTTAAAGCTGCTAGGTTCAGTCAACATTTTCTTTTTTGAAATAAGAGTATAAATTTATGATTTCTTCAACCTTTTTCTTTTTTACTTGAAGGGAAAAGAAACATCTGCATGACTGATTTGAAGAAATCTCTATATTTATGTTTATAGGAGAAGTCGAAAAATAACAGAAAGGGTAAAAGTAATTTCCTTTTTCATGGGATGTAGATCTGTGTTAATACCTGTAATTTGAAATAAACTCGCACTTTGAATCTAATTGAAGATTAATTAAAGAAAGGAAAGGTATATTTTTGAAGTGTGAAAGAATATTCTGGAACGGGTTGGTGGTTTTTTTTTTTTCCGGGAATCCGAATAAACACTACTATACAAATATAATATTAACTTAATTAATACGTCTAGGAATGCGTGATTTTGTTAACTACGTTCTCAATATTATGTGTTCTTGAATCCAGGTACCGAACCCTTCAAATTCATGCTTCTGTGTTTGCTTTGCTTTCATGTTGTGATGTTTGTGTGGTGGGAGGACTTCTGAAGCTTGAAATTTGTTTACAGATCTCATCCTTTCGAGAGAGTAAATCTGATGATAGGCGTTTTTACATATTTACTGCTACGAAGACGCTTCATTTGAGGACAAATTCCAAGAAAGAAAGAGAGGCTTGGTTGCAGGCTTTGACTTCAACAAGAAGTCTGTCTTCATTGGGGCCGCAGAACGACAAAACTCCCCTTCTAACTCGAGACTTATCTGTATCAACTGAGAGGCTCAAGAAGCGTTTACTGGAGGAGGGCATTGACGAGGGGGTTGTTGATGACTGTGAGCAGATCATGCTCTCTGAACTCTCTGGTGTGCAAGGACAATTTCAACTTCTTTGTGATGAGCGTTCCAATTTGCTCGATACTCTAAGACAATTAGAGGTAATGACACTTTCTTTCCTTCATTTTGGGCTGGGGGTGGGGGGTGAGTTGTGGGTGGGAATTATCACACTAGTATTGGTTGATTGTAGGAACAAAAAGTGCCACTATTGGTTGAAGGTTAAATAATTGTATTGTTGATTAAAAAATTGGAGTATTCAAAGTTCGAATTTATACGTATTGTTGTTATGTGAGGTATAGTTTGGTTCAAATTGTGCTCTAGTTTTTATACAAAATAGAGGAACCAATGAATAATTTGATGACTGAGTTGTTACTGCTGTTATAGTGTTGTGCCATCTGGTACCTTCATGTAAATATATACCCATTGATTGATTGACGGTATGCTAGTTAACCTTGGTCCATATGAAGTAACTTTTATGCTCTTTTGGAATGATTATCTAGTCATCAACTTAGTTGATCTCATCATGTCTCCATGTCCAACATGATCTCATCATTATGTAGTCATCATATTGTGCATGAAGATATCTCTTTCTTTATGATGAGATGGGGCATTTGTTTCTTTTACCTTTTACCACACATCTACAATCTGCTTTGCTTGTTTGGATCACGCCTATTGTTGCTATCACTTTGCCATGGTACATTGGTTCCACTTCTAGTTTTGATTTCAAGGGAAAAATTGGGAATTTAGTATGATTTGATTGAACAATTTCTTAATCCATTTTATGGATCCCTGAGCGTAGAGTCTTTCAAATTTGACTATTTCAAGAAGAATACTGTCATGATAAGCTAATAAAATTTTCCTTCTAGGCTTCAAATATTGACACTGAAGCCTCTGGGATTAATGACGGGGAGTATCAACTGTTGAAGCATGAATACTCAAATCTGACCCGGCAAAAATATAATGGTACAGATATTCTCTTCATATCCCTCCTCCCTCAGTTGAGACTTGAGAGTTTATGTATTGTCTTCTAATTTGTATTCAAACCTAATGTTTTGATATATTTACTAACAATTATATCTGAAGGTAGGAGGTAATTCGGAAAGGTTTCCGTGTGCTAAAAAAGAGTAATTGCATTTGATATTCTTGACCATCTCATCTAATATTCTGTAATTGGTTTAATGAATAATTAAGAAAGAATCACTAACAGACGATATCTGTATGATTAGCAATATTATAAGTGTGATGCATTTTTGTATTGAATGCATCCCTTCACCGTCACACAGATGCATGCATGGCTTCAGATATAAGGTCATTGATGTTCATAACTTATACATATTTCAATTTCTTATGAAAATGGTTTCTTTTACTTTTTCTAAGGCTATTAAGAAACTTTTTCTTAAATTTCTGATTCCTGCTGCATATTTGGTTTAAAAATGATTTTTCCTCTTTGATGTCCCTGTTAAATTCTCAATTGCATTCTCGATCATACAATGATGTTTCCATTTTCAAATTCACAAGAAATATTGGTGCAGGTTGGCAATGTTTAATCAAATGATGTTGTATTTACCTAATGGCAGCATCTGGGACTCATATCTTGAGTTGATTTATACGATAAAAGTTTCAGAATAGTGTAGAAGCAGAATATATTGACCTCCCTCTTGTACAGCACAAATTTTATTTGGCTGTCTTTTAGCTGTTTTTCAGCACTGGACAATTACACAAGCACGCTGTTTAAATTAAAATTTGTTACTTTGAGCTTTCATAGATATATGCTTTGCTTACAGAATGGAGCACTACTGAATCCTCCGATGATATTGAAAAGCAAGAGCTTGAGGACGCATCCGATGAGGAGGAACTTCACTTCTATGACACAAATGAGTATTTTTCTGAACCTGCTTTGGGTTCTGAATCAGTAGATGTAAATCAGATGGCTGATTGCGTGAGACTGGGAAATCAAACTAATAACATGTGCAATTTAGATTTTATTGACTCTAGATTTCCACATTTTGAAAGAAGGAAGAAGTTGCCAGATCCTATTGAGAAGGAGAAAGGTGTCAGTTTGTGGTCTATGATCAAGGATAACATTGGTAAGGACTTAACACGGGTTTGTCTGCCTGTGTATTTTAACGAACCTATATCGTCTTTGCAAAAATGTTTTGAAGACCTAGAGTACTCTCATCTCTTGGATTTGGCATATGAGCATGGAAAAGCGGTATGATCTGTTTTTTTCACCTTTCATATCTATCTGCTTTATGTATTTTAAGAAATCTGTGTAGTTTTTATTTTTATTTATTTATTTTTATTTTATTTTTTTGGTATTTTAAATTCTGCACTTCCTGATGCCATCTGTTCCTGTACATGCCATGCAAATTAAGTACACGCTGATAACGGTTTTTTTAAAAGATTTTACGTTTATCTGTTGGACTCATAATTTATTACAGAAATTTTTTTTTTTTGATAACATTCATGAAATAATTCTTGTTGCTTGTACATTTTTATTTATTTTAAGCACTAGCTGGAAATGTTTGTTCTTTTGACATTTAGGATACATTTTTTGGGCCATTTCGGATGAATTAGGTGTTTACAAGTCAACATAATTTCTCCACTTTTCAACTTAAAGCTTGAATTGTTCCTTATATGTCGATATTGTTATTCCAGGGGAACAGTCTCATGAGGATTTTAAATGTTGCTGCTTTTGCTGTGTCTGGATATGCTTCATCTGAAGGCCGCCATTGTAAACCCTTCAATCCCTTACTTGGTGAAACATATGAAGCTGATTATCCTGAGAAAGGAATTCGCTTCTTCTCTGAAAAGGTGTTTTTACAATTCATTAAATGACATCTAATATAAGTATTTTTTATGTTATTGCTTTGTTGTTTTCTGCATGAATCTTAAAAGGAAGCGCATTTGTTTGTCGTTGACGTTGTTTATAGAAAAACTTGTGTGATACTAACTTTTTTCCGGAATAGGTGAGTCACCACCCTACAGTCATTGCTTGTCATTGTGAGGGTAAAGGCTGGAAATTTTGGTGTGACACTAACCTTAAATCAAAATTCTGGGGGAGATCCATTCAACTTGATCCTGTAGGAACTCTTCATTTGGAGTTTGAGGATGGAGAGACCTTCCAATGGAGCAAGGTGCATTCCGCACTTGCTTATTTGTTGTCTGAGTGTCAATGTATATGGAACATTAAATTGTATATTGTTGTGTGCTCAGGTGACCACCAGCATCTATAATCTGATCCTTGGTAATATATACTGTGACCATCATGGAACAATGCACATAAACGGTAACCGCCAATACTCATGCAAACTCAAGTTCAAAGAGCAGTCTATTCTTGATCGCAATCCTCACCAGGTAAATTCAACTGCATTTCTTCTATAACCCTTTGAGTTAGGCTGATAAATAATTTCAAGGAAGCCCATTTAAATATAGTTTTCCTTTCTTATTTTGTTTTAATATGGTCGGATATTATAAAAATTCATACTAACTTGACAGGTTCATGGGTTTGTTGAAGATGTCATGGGCAGAAAAGTTGCCCGATTATTTGGAAAGTGGGATGATAGCATGTATTTTGAAAATGGAGATGGAACCCGCAATGCAAAAGATAAGTCGGATGCATCGTTACTTTGGAAAAGGGATACAATACCTCCGAGCCTTACTCGTTATAACTTAACTTCTTTTGCTATTACACTCAATGAATTGGTTCCGGGACTGAAGGTATAGATGATGTATTGGATTGCTTCTTTTTTATTCTGCCTTCTCTTATGTATGTTTAATTGTCTTTTATAGCTCTATCTGATTCCAAGTATTTGATCACGGGTGAAGGAGAAGCTCCCACCTACAGATTCTAGACTGAGACCAGACCAACGGCATTTGGAGAATGGGGAATTTGACAAGGCAAATGAGGAGAAGCTACGTCTGGAAATGCGACAGAGAATGGTATTCAAGCTTTTTTTTTTTATGCTTATGCTTTTATCATTTTAAGAATAGTGTATATTTTGATTACTGGTGGGATGGGGGGATTTGTAATGTTTATTTGATGCGACACTTCACACATGGCGATCACTTAACCACACTAGGTGACTTACCTAAGATTTGTGCACAATCCCACGTAACCACCTGCATGTGCCGGTCTAAATCTACAGTAGATAAAAACTACCTGTTGTTATTCTGTATGTAAATACCAAAGGTATAGAAACATAGTAATTGAGGCACGTGATCACTTCTTTTGTTGACTTACATTTTCAATCGGAAAAAACATTATGAGGCCATGTTCCACATGCTACATTCGACACCAACAGGACCTTTTTTTTTTGTATGTATGACAGTCAAGGAAACTGCAAGAAAATGGTTGGGAACCCAGATGGTTCCAAAGAGATGGCGAAGGTCCATTCCATTACATTGGTGGATACTGGGAAGCGCGCGAACAAAGGAAGTGGGACAGATGCCCAGATATTTTTGGAGAGATAAACCAAGATCTCGTTAACTCTTTTGAAGGTTCCTGATCCTCAGTGCAGGTATAAGTCTTACTTAATACTCACGAATCCGTGGCAACATACATAGTTTTAATCAACATATAATCGACATGCGAGGATAAACAATATCAAATAATGTGCCAAACTATTACTTGGATGCAAATGCATGATCTCTTTTTTCAAAATTGTCCCAGAATATTCTATTAATTTCTTCAGTTGCTGATAGATAAATACAGGACAGATAGCCTGCGAAAAGTTTATACTGGCAACGGTATGTTGTCGAAGATTTATTTGTGGATTCAAGCTCCTCTTCGTCGAAGATTTATTTGTGGATTCAAGCTCCTCTTCGTTTCATCGAGGAGGTATTGTGAACTTGAAGCTCAATAGAGTTGATCTGGATTCAAAAATCTATAATTTTTTCAAGGGAAAAGTGAAGGCTTTTCATATAATGTGATATGCTTCACAAGATTTTTGTTTTGTATGATGCCTATATTACTCCAGTTTCTAAGCATTTGACTCACCGTTTAGTCATATATGATGTTCTTGATATTTTATTTTTATTTTTTCTAAATAAATGTTAACATTTAGTTATGATTTATTATAGGGGGCATAAATAATGTGTTTTGTTCGTCATTAATTGATGAAAACCCTTTTGCCCAATGAATCATTTGAGTATCTACTTGTGCAAAATATTTATGATGAGATTGTAATTGTTGGCAAGGTACATAAGCAGTTATGTGCACATAGCCTCCAGATGTGGAGAATAGATAAATGTTCTGAATTTCAAGTGGAGTAGATATTTGATACTCTTGTTTTAGCAAGCTTTTTACATTTTTTTTTTTTTTAAATTACAAAGAAAGTGTAAAAGGTTTATTGGGATAGAAAGAGTATTGTTTTCTATTAAATTTGTAATGAGGTTGAATCTAATGATTACATTAAAACAATATTTTTTCTCGCGTTTAAATAAAAAGTTCATACTCCCTTCATCTCATCGAAATGTCCTCATTTTATTATATTGGGCGTCCCATCCAAATGTCCCCATTTTTCACTTTTAGTAAAAAGGTACTACATGTGGCTTATCACTCACTACTAATACAATTCACTACACATAAAATAATAATACTCCTTAACCTACGCACAAAAAGCAATCGGTGACGTTTGGGCGGAACGAGGGAGTACTTAAAATGCAGGTATTATTATTATTACTACTTTGTTTATATATGCCTCTTACATATATCATTATCCACCTTCTACACTAATTTTTTTTCCAGAAAATCTGAACTCATTAAAAAAAAAGAAAAAGAAAGATCATTACTATTAATTAATTTATTAAATTCATTTAAATAAATGACAAATTCTCTTGTGAGACATTATATATATGAGACGGTGTGTGAGACATGTTAAAGTATGTCTATTGTATTGATAGAGTATACTTAATGATTGTTAAAATATGTTTTTCAAAATATGATAAATGATGAATTAAAGTATGATTTTAGAGTGTTATAATATGATTAATTATTGACATACTTTTACTATAAATAAACATACTTTACTTATATAATAAGCATATTTTAGTAATGGGTCGACCCGTCCAACAATAGAGTTTGTCGAAATAAATATAGCCGAAATATCATACTTATAAAATTAAAAAAGATTCTTAAAAATATGGAAACTTAATATTAATGGTTAAATAATTTGGGCTTAAATAAAAAAAAAACACTATTTTGATAGATAGTAATGTGATCTCCACTTCACATGGCTATTAGAAAAGAACAACTCATTGGGCCATTATTTGAAATTTAAGGCTGCGTCTATTATTTAAAGGGACTTGGGCCTTAGATTTCACATGATAAGAGGAGTGTGAGACTATAGTTGTCAAATGGGCTGCATAGATTCCCCTAAACTCAACTAAATAATGGCCGGGCTGGACCGAATAATCTTGTAAGTTGTAACACATCAGGTTACGTCTGTTTTTTTTTTTTTTTTTTTTTTTTTTTTTTTTTTTTTTTATAAATATACGACCCAGTGAGACGGTGTCAAGTATAGTATAAAAATTTTAGGGATGTAATCGAACCGAGTCGAGTCGAATACTACTAAGTTTGAGTTTCGTTTGTTAAGGAATAATCGAACTCGAGCCCGAGTTCGAACTCGTCGATAATAAAAAAAATCGAACTCAAGCGGTTTGATAAGGCTCGCGAACGTGTTCACGAACACATAAAGTAACTTTTTCATGAATATTTTTTCATGAACATATAAAGATTTTCGTCTGTATACATTTAACTTATATTTTGTTAATGAACATTTAATGTTGTTCATAAATATTAATAAATAAAAAACAAAAGATAATAATAAAAGTTAAAAAAATATTTAAATAATTAAATTATTACTCAAACTATTATCATATTTGTGTTTATAATATAAATATTTAATTATTAATATATATATTACTTAAACATAATAGTAAAATTTACGAACGCGCTCACGAGCCATTAACAAGTCCGTTAATGAATATGTTCACGAGCTTTCGAGCCTAATACCCTTAAGCTTGAATTTGGTTTGATAAACTATTCGAGCTTAAATTTTGAGCTTGGTTTGACTCGTTAAAGTTAATGAACGAACTCGAACGAATACTTTATTGAACCGAGACTCGAATAGTTCACAAACGGTTTAGTTCGCTTACATCCATAATAAATTTCGTGTCTACAATAACTATGAAAATTAAGTTGGGACAAGTGAGAATTTCTTAATTTACATGCAAAAAGTTAATGTAAACTTTAATGTGGGACAAATGGAGAAAAAAAACTATGTTATTTGTGTTAGGTGTGAATTATAAATTTGTAATTAATATGTACTTTTAGGGGTGGGGATTAATGTGATATTTCCTTTTTTTGTGGTGAAGTTTAATATGAGATGAACTGAAAACGAAATGTATGAAATTTAACTTGGGACGAAGAGATTATAATATTTTAATGGATACTAGGTTGAGAAGAGTAATATTTAATGTGTAATGAGTAATTGTATTAGTGTTGTGTGGCCCCATATAAAATAACTAATTGTATTGTATGGGGACCATTTGACAAAAAGGAAATGTAAACTTTAACCTCAGAGAAAATATAAACTTTAAACGTGGAACGAATGAGTATATATTAATTTTGAGTATTTTTTTCTTTTTTAAATATTTATTACTACCTCCGTCCCGTTGAAAGATACGTATTTATTTTTTAAATGTATATTAAGTGATACTACCTCCGTCCTATAAACAAATTCATACTTTTTATTTTTGTCTGTCCCATAAACAAGTTCATACTCTCAAATAAGAAAATACACACATATTAATAACCTCACAACACACTTTAATTTCAAAAGTGTCTCCCCTTTATAACTCACATAACTTACTTTATAATTTATTTATTACCTAAAAATACCAAACTACCCCTAAAGTAAAGCAAAAAACAAATTTTCCTTAAACTCGGTACCTACAGTAACCGTGAACTTCTCTTTGGGACGGAGAAATTTTTAATATATTGAGTGATGTGACATAAATAATATTTTGATGTAAAGTGGGTAGGTGTAATAGTGTGATGTGTGGATGCATGAACAAAGAAGTAATTTATTTGTGTAGGTCCCTTTAACCAAAAAGGGAAATGCACACTTCGTATTGGAATGGACCAAAATGGCAAAACGTGTACTTTGCAATGGGACGAAGAGAGGGTAGGGTACCTACTTATATTGGGGTACTCGTCCCGTATCCAATTAAAAAATAATTATTCGTACCCGTACATGTCATGTTTAAAAAATTTATTATAATATCCGTACTAGTCTCATACCCTTTTATCAATACCGACGGATACTCGTATCCGTTTAATATTCATTTATTTAATTAATAATCCTATATATTTATATTTTTTTATTTTTTAAAACAAATACAATAATAAAAATTACATAATTATTAATTAGATATAATACAAATTTTATTATTTTAAATAAATATTGTGGTATGACTTCTGAGAATGTGCCTCCATTCCTGTTCATCCACTGGGCTTATTAGCCCCACAGCCCAGTAATAGCCCAGAAGTCCCCCGAAATTTGCGAGCAGTGACCGCCTGACTAAAGCCACTAGGCCACTTAATCCAATTGCCTGAGATACGCAGATATCCTCCGAGATATCTGCATAGGAGATATCTTAGATCGAATCTTAAAATAGTCACATGAGGCTAAACGCATTTAATGCTCGCACTGTACACGATAATCTAGCAACTTGCCCAGATACGAATGACGTCCGATTATCTAATATAAATATGGGAACTATCCATAATAATATAATCAATCATTCACCCCCTAAAAAGAAGGCACGTATCCATAATAATATAATCAATCATTCACCCCCTAAAAAGAAGGCACAGACATGTCTAGGGAGCAACTCTCTTCTTTTATGTTAGCTTAACACAGATTAACCCCTCATCACCCTATAACAGCCACATCAATCTGTCATTAGGAAGGGATTAGACTCTGAAAAACTACATTTGGCGCTAGGGGAAGGGGCGCACCCTTTGAACCTCCGAGCTGACTGCCATCTTCAGTTCGTCCCGACCCAACTGTGCATCAAATGGTGGATGAGCAAGACGAAGCCACCCCTATTAGGGCTAATGCGACCACCAGCCGGTGCTTATAAGAGGACCCTAATCTCCCCCGAACTGTAGAAAAGAAAGTTCCACCGCATGAGACGTACCTAGAAGAAGACGACCCATAGACTGATTTCCAGCAAAAGTACTTCGACCTTCTCAAACAGATGAAAGGAAAGCGAGCAACGGAACCAAGGACTGCCAGTCGGAGGCACAGCTTCAGCCTCGAAGAAAATTTAACAGAACAAACAAATGAGCGACAACATGAACAGACTCCCCCTAGGAGGTCGGTACACAAACTGATGGGCTAAAAGGATGCACATAAAGAGCAAAGGAAGGCCCAAAAAGTGGTAGACGAGGTACGCGAATGGAGAAAGATGGCGTCCTGTGCTAACTCGGTTGCCAGTCGATCCCCTGCACACACGACTGGATGCACAAGCGCCAAAGATCGACTGGGACCAGATCCCGCGAAGACTCGACATGAGCAGGTGGAATAAAGCACGGGACTCGATCCTGTCGCCTGACTCAAGCAACAGCATGACGAGAAAATAAACGAGCTGAGGAGGCGACTCGATCAGATGGAGAGAAAAAACAACACCGGACTCCACAGCATTCCTGACCCGAAGTCCGGAAGGTCCCCGTTCACCCACAGGGTGATCATGGCAGCCACCATAAAAAGGTACGAATCCCTCAAATCCCCAATACGCCGGCGAATCCAGCCCAGTCTCGCACCTCAATAAATATGTTGGATGGATGCTGGCACAAGGGTGTTCAGAAGAGGATCGATGTAAGATGTTCCCCTTGACATTAGGAGACAAGACGCACTCATGGTTCGAATCTCTCCCCGCTAACTCCATCGACTCCTCGCACAACTCGCCACGGCTTTCTCGTCCCACTTTGCATATTTAGGACAGGGAAAGGAGCCTAAGCAGAAATTAGCTTTCTTACGGCAAGGTTCGAATGAGTCATTGAAAGACTTCATGAAGAGATTCAACGAACAACGTGCTAACATGGAAGAAGTGTCGGACGAAACATCAACCATCCTGGCAACCGTCGCCCTACTCCAGGGATCTCCCATGTGGACTAGCTGCCAGCAAAAATTGTCGAACCGCTATGCAGCCTTCATGGCCGCGGCCCAAGCATTCTTCCATATTGAAGAAATTCTCGAAGAATATAAGAAGTCTAAAGTCGACCCTAAGGAAGGCGATAGGAAAAGGAGAAAAGGGGAAAAAGATTATAAGACACCCTCTTCTTTCAAACCATTCCCAGACGATAACCAAATTCAAGAGATGACAGAGTTGATCGAACTCACACCCGAAGAGATATTCAGCAAGATACAAGACACCAACCTGCTCAGTCCCCCGCCTAGGATACGCGCAGATCCAGCCAAGGTAAATAAGAAGAAATTCTGCAAATACCACAAATCCATTGGCCACGACACCAACAAATATCGAGATCTGTTGACCAAACTCCTCAGACTATTCGAAGATGGAACGCTGATCGACTAGTGGCTGGCCCAAAATGGAGGAAAGAACAACCCCATGCCATAGCCAAACGACTTAATGGACCAACCCACCCACAGGGACAGGGTGGACTGGGAGGCCGTCTGCCCACACCGCCTAGGAAAGTATACATGTTGGGCGAAGGTTACGTGGGGGCTTCCCAGGCCTTGACCACCCTGTCATGAAGAAAGCGGAATGCTGAGTAACGGGAACTCGACAGGTACCAACATGTTCTTGCAGTGAGCCCACGACCACCTCTACACGAAGCCGATGTCTTCTTCTCCGAAGAAGATCTCGCCGAAATACGAACCCCTCACAATGACCCATTAGTGATCTCGGCCATAATCTCAGGAGTAAGGGTGCACCGATGTCTGGTCGACATAGGTGCATACACAAACATTATATTCAAAAAGGCATTTGAAGCTATAGGGGGCTTTCTCACCATAAGATGTCTCCGTCGATGATGAGATTCGAGGTTTTGGTAATACCGTCACTACCCCCTTGATGCAAATAGACCTGTCAGTCCAAATGATGGACGAGAAATAGGCGGTGAAAGCTCAACACGTCCTCGAGTTCAAAGTGGTGGATCTCCTATCACCTTACAATTACATTTTAGGACGGACGTTCATTCACTGGTTCAACTCTGTTCCATCCACACTTCACCAATGACTGAAGTTCGTAACAACTGACGGCCGAGTCAGCACCTTTAAAGATAGCCAAAGGAAAGCCAGAGAATGTTCGTTCATCGAGAAAGGAGACGGGCTCAACTACCATGATCTGAGTTTTCAGTTGATGGTGATGGAACAACAAAACCCAGAAGAGGAAGCAAATCATGAAGAGGCTCCGCCGCAGGATGACCCGATGGCGGGAGATGGCAAAAAGTTTCGACCCTTAATTGGCCATGGAGTCAATCTGCCCCCAATAACCGATGTAGACCCAAGATCAGCAAAGAAAAGGAAAAGGGAGGAATCGGCCGAAGAAGCCGAGGCAATAAGGATGGAACCAAGTAACCCGGACTTAGAGTTGTACATTGGATCACAACTAAAAGAGCCCCATAGGACGGCTCTAATCGAATTTCTAAAGTCCAATCTAGACGTGTTTGCCTGGACATCCAGTGACATCCAGGGAATAGACCCAAAACACGCGTGCCACCGACTCAACACGAACCCATCCTATCGCCCCGTGGAACAAAAGAAAAGAAAGTACAGCCCCGAGAAATACGAAATCATTGAGGCAGAAGCCATAAAGCTGTTGGCAAACAATCTAGTGAGAGAGGCGTCATTCCCCGCCTGGGTAGCTAACCCGGTCTTGGTACAAAAGGCAAACAAGTCATGGATATTATTCATTGACTTCACGGATCTCAACAAAGCATGCTCGAAGGACAGTTTTCCACTATTGCATGCCGATCAAATGGTGGATGCCACGGCTGGCCATGAATTGATGAGTTTCATGGATGCATACTCAGGTTATTACCAGATCCCTGTGCACCCGGAAGATATAGAAAAATGGCTTTCTACACCAAAAAGAATCTACAATGTTGGGTAATGATGCCATTTGGGTTGAAGAATGCAGGTGCCACATACCAAAGATTAGTGAACAAGATGTTCCGAGAGGAGCTGGGAAGGACTATGGAAGTATACGTGGACGACATGCTGGTTAAAAGTGTGGACACAAACGATCATGTGCGCCATCTGAGAAAAGCGTTCGACATCTTACGACAATACGGGATGAAGCTGAACCCTAAAAAATACACGTTCGGAGTGTCTGCCGGGAAATTTCTCGGGTACATGGTGAGCAAAAGAGGAATAGAAGCAAACCCGGATAAGGTAAAAGCCATACAAGACATGGAACTCCCCAAGCACTCCAAAGGTCTACAAAGACTAGCTGGAAAGATCGCGTCTCTCAGTCATTTTCTACCTAGAGCATCCGATAAATGCAAACCACTTATAGATGTAATTCGAAAAGGAAAATTCAACTAGACACCTGTGGCTCAAAAGGCCTTCGAAGAATTAAAGGACATATTGGCTAATAAACAAACCCTGTCAAAAACACAGCCGGGTGAGCCTCTCAGCCTGTACCTAGCCGCTTCAGAGTCAGCATTGAGCACAGTGTTAGTTCGGACTGAGAAAAAGCAACAGAAACTGGTATACTATGTAAGTCAGATGCTTCATGATGCTGAACTCAGATATCTAGTAGTTTAGAAGTTCTCTTACGCTATAGTAATGAGTGTACGAAAATTGAGACCATACTTCTTGGGACATTCGATCGAGGTGGTAACATCTTTCCCGCTAAGGCAAGTGCTCTCAAAACCAGATGTAGCAGGAAGATTGATGAAGTGGGCCGTGGAGTTAAGCCAGTTCGATATTAAGTACGTACCCCGACTTGCAATCAAGGCATATGTACAACAGACCAACAAACCCTGGCAAATATCGGTAGATGAATCATCTACGACTTACGCCTCTGGAGCTGGCGTAGTACTCACTAGCCCCACCAGAGAGACCTTTTGCTCGGCCATCAGGTTTGGATTCCCAGCAACTAACAACGAAGCCGAATATGAAGCTCTACTATTCGGCATTAGAATGACGTTGACGATCGGGGTGAAAAGAGTGATGATCTATAGCGACTCGGAACTGATGGTTAATCAAATAAGAGGAGATTACGAAGCTAAAGATCAACAGTTGGTCTGCTACCGCAAGCTAGTAGCAGATATGATCCAAAAGTTCGATCACGTCTATATCACGCGGGTCCCTAGACTACGAAACACCCAAGCAGACGTGTTGGCTCGTCTGGCAACCTCGGAAAGTGCCGAGCAACTAGGAAGCATCAGTATAATGAAACAAGAAACCCCAAGTGATCAGACAATCTGGCAAATCAACGAGGAGGAGACATGGATGGCCCCCATCAAAGCCTTCCTGAAAGAAGGAAAAGAGCCAGAGGTTAAGGCAGAAGCAAAACGACTGCGGCTCCGAGCCTCCAGGTATACCATGATAAATGATGTGTTGTATAAGAAAGGATACCTGATGCCGCTACTGAGATGCTTGAACAAAAAGGAAGCCACCAAAGTGTTGATGGAAATTCACGAAGGGTATGTGGGAATCACTCGGGAGGACAGACACTGGCATTGAAGGTAATCCGACAAGGATATTTCTGGCATACTCTTAGGAGGAACGCCATCGAATGTGCCAGAGTGTGTAAAAACTGTCAAATCTACTCTCCCATAATCAGAGCTCCCTCCACAGAATTAATCACAACGGCGGCGCCCTGACCTTTCGCCAAATGGAGAATCGATCTGATAGGCCCATTCCCGCCCACTAGAGGAGGCGTCAAGTATGCCGTGGTTGTAGTTGACTACTTCTCAAAATGGTCGGAGGCGGAAGTGTTAACCACAATTAATGACGCCAACATGATAATCTTCATATGGAAAAACATCGTTTGTCGCTTCGGAACACCCAACGCAATTGTGACGGATAATGGGAAACAATTTGAAGGCATGCAGCTCCAAAGATTTTATGACGGTCTCGGGATAAGGAAGCTATTATCAACACCTTATCACTCCCAGTCGAATGGATAAGTTGAGGCGGTAAATAAAATAATTAAGCACACCCTCAAAACCAGGCTGGAAAGTCTTAAGAAAAATTGGGCCTCACAACTGTCTGGTGTCCTCTGGTCATACCGCACCACCGCCAGAACATCAACTGGAGAGACTCCCTTCTCGTTAACATACGGAACGGAAGCAGTCATACCAGCAGAAGTAGCTACCCGACGTTTCGTGTGTCTCTTAAAGGAGGAGAAACCAATTCAGAAGTCATCGAACTTAACTTGGACCTGTTGAAGGAACTCCGGCTACAGGCAGCCGAAAGACATGCGATATACAAATCAAGACTAGAATCCCAATATAATAAAAAGGTACGTAATCGGGATTTTGCAGTCAGGAATTTGGTGATGAGAAAAGTCTGTCAATTAGGCGGAGTGTTCGGAGCAAACTGGGAAGACCCATACATAGTGAAAAGAAATTTGGGTAATGGAGCATATGAACTCAGTGGGCTCAGTGGCGAAAGCATCAAGCTTCCATGGAACATTCAGAATTTAAAACGCTTCTATGCTTAAGCGTACCCAATAAAATTCCCATATGTACAAATTGTAGAATAAGGCTACAGAATTATAAAGCCATAATAAGCAAGAGAATACAAAAGAACGTGCATTGTACCATAAAAACCCCACTACGACGAGATAAGTTTTACACAAATATTAAAGAGAGGCCTCTCGTCAGATACCGCCAGGGCCCACACCACTGGGACCCGCGCCACCCGCACCGCTAGGACCCGTGTCATCACCAGTTCCGGAAAAGTCATGAAGACTCCTCATCCATGCCACCTCCGCCTCCAGTTGGGCAACACGCTCTCTCTCTCGCTCCAATTCATGCTCGGCTAGATAACGGGCAACCTCCAACTGATGAACTTGGTTCTTGGCCATACGTGCTCTCTTCCTATAGGTCGTGGCTCGAGTGTTAGCAGCAGTGATAAGGTGCTCCGCCACCATAGCTTGACGAGTCTCCGCCACAGAAGAAAGCCCTTCAGTACTGGTAGAGGCACCCGAGCTAAGATCGACCCCAGATGGGATAGACTGCCCAGATTCTGTCACAAAAAGGAAGCGGCACAGGAAAGTCAGTGCATGACCAACACTCACCAGAGCAGCATTCCTAATCTCATGAGGCCCCTTCACTTGCAACCAGCGAGACAGCATGGGATTCCAGGAATGAGCAGGAATGAAGCCGGCTTCCGAGACACTCAGCTCCGATTCAATAGCCGATCGAGCGTCGCCCATACTTATTCAACGCAACTAGGGGGACGCCCCCACCAACGTCACCTTTCGTGGCAAAAGTTTCCCTTGCTGGAGGATTCCGCGGTCGGGCACTGTCCTCATGTCCTTCCCCTCTGGGAGTCAGATCACTATCGGGGTGGGGGACTCGAGGATGACTGACGCTAGGCGGGTCTTCAATCGGATTGATCTGAACGCCGGTGTCCCGACTAGTTCTACGAGTGGCCTCCAGAATGGTTGTCTCCAAAAGGTCACTTTCCCGTACTTCGATTTCCTTCATAGGAGTTTTTCCCTTGTCTAATGAGCAAGCGTGCACTGTTTCGCTAGCAGAAACTCTACCCTGAGTCGCACCCATCACTGCCTCTTTAGTTCCGTTAGCATGAAAAATTACAGCACCACGAAGACCAGTCCTACCTCTTGTGGCTGTAGAAGAATCTTCGGCCATAGCTGTACTCGGACCGGCTTCTTGATGAGGCCTCTGAGGCAAAGGAAAAATGACCTGATCGGAAAAATATTCATCAAGGGCAACGTCCCAAGATGAGAAATTATCACTTACCCTTCCCTCAAAGCTTACCGGCGGAGCCTGAGTCGGATCTTGGTAAAGGTTCGCCCCCGACAGTCTTTCCTCAGATAAAAGTGATAAGACATCATGCGGAAGAGTCATATGGTTGATCGCGTCAAAGACCCGACGGAACCCTAGAGACAGCTCTTCCTCAGTTGGCCGAAGCGGAGCTACCAAAAAGTACAATGCAAGAGAGAAAAACACCAGTGAGCTACAGTAAGAACACTAGAAGAGAGGCGACGATAAGACTTACCAGATTTGGGAGTCCGAAAGGCACATGGCATGGGCAAATAATATCCAAGTGGTCTCGGCATCCGAAACCCCACACCCAAAACCATTGACGCCTCCATCCTGCCCACCGATGGAATTCCTATTAAATATAGGGCGAACGCCTCGTTGCACCTATAGGTAATAGTGGCCATGACAACCAGGGTCGCGAACGTAACGATAGACATAATCAATATCTCGGGCAGAAGGAGAAGGACATCCATTCTCATGGAACAGCAATAGGAGACCATTCAAGTTCGCCCAGGCTGAAGGGATTATCTGCATTAGGGCTAAACCCCAATTAATCAACACTGGGCCAATAACGTGGGCCAAAGGTAGCCTGACGCCAGCAGCAAACATGCCCGTATTGAAGGTGGCATGGTCAGGCTCGCCGCTCCAAGGATGCTCGCATTACCCAGGCATGCCAAATTCGATACCAGGATAACTGTACAAGATGAAGACCCTATCCACTTCCTCACTCCGCATGCTGGTAGGATAAATAACCTCGCAGAGTAGAATCAGTCACTGCATGGCCCCGACTGGAAAGACAACTCGCACTATCAGGGTCGGCAGAATCTTCTAGGTTAACAAAAGATGGAGAGGCTCGACTTTCAGTCTTGGAAACTACACGCCACCGCGACGAACCCTCCCCATAAAGAACAGGCTCTCGGGGAACCTCATAATGCGGGGGCGGAGGAACTGAACGGCGGCCGTTCCGCCTCACAGGGGCAACAGAAGGGTCCTAGCATTACTAGCCTCCTCGTCTTCCTCTGAACTAAGAAATTCCTGCGAGGATCGCGAATCCACCGCCATAAATGGAGGAAGTAGAACAATAAAAGATAGACAGATGAGCACGAATAACACAAGAGATGAAACAACAGCCATTCTTTTGGTCACAAGTTCAACATAAAAGAAATTTGCAGAGGTATAAAAAGTTCAAGTGTGGACTTAGGTTTCAACATCGCCAACCCCTTTTATAGGGGGAAAGTGGGGGGGCCAATAACTGTCCCACCTTCTAGAATTCGAAGAGGCCACTTGAAGGAGAGATCGTGGAGCGTCCGATCAAGACACGTGGACAGAATCAAGTTTAAAGATCGTGGGATAGTGATGCTGATGTGACAGTTCGAAAAGAAAAAACTGGCGGCGAAGATATGGGGGATCCACCGCATTAAATGCATAATTAATGCATGTCAGAACCACTATTAAATACAATCATTGCCATTAAGAACAAAATTACGAGCCAGGTGAGAATAAAAAAAAAAGAAAAACGAAGATTACAAAGGCATCCCACCCTAGAAACTAAGTCCCATTAGGGGGGCCAGTCACAGCGAAGACAGAGCGAGTGGGGGCCACGGTGGAAGTCGATGCCGTAGACGACTGAGAAGCCACCCGACTAGGAAAACCCAAAACACGGAAAAAATCAGACACGAGTCTCAATGGAGCCAAATTCATTCCCTCCGACTCCCAATCTATGCCAGCTGACAACCCTGAAGCTGTTATACGGGCATGCAGCATTTGACGAAAATTCTCTAAAAGAACCATCGCGCCGATCCCGTTGGCCAACCACGCCGAGTGTGCCAAGGCTTTGGCGAAACCTGCTATCCTAGCAATTTTTCTCTCGGAGTTAATCAAGGAGGAAAAGTCCGCTTTATATTTGTGGGACAATGCAGTCACCTCAACTCCTTTGACCTTCAGCTCTTCCTGGGAGTCGGCTAGTTGCCTTTTCACCTCACCCAACTCGTGAGTGAGTCGGTTCCTCATTTCTTTCGGTTCTTTCAAAGCTTCCTCGACAGCCCTCACCTACGCCTCACTTGAAAGGATTTTTCCCTCGGCCAGTCTCAGCTCCCCTTTAAGAGCCTTCAAGGAATCTTTTGAAGCTTTACGTTGATGGTCCGCCTTCTCTTTAATTACCGCCACCTCCTCTGAGTCCCTCTGCTTCCTTTTCTCCATCTCCTCCTTCAACTGAGTTAGCTCCTTCTCTTTCTGACGATTAAGAACGGCAGCTTGAGCTGTCTCTTGACTCTGGCGAGATAAAAGGAGGGACGCCTGGCTTGAATAGCTTAAAGCCCACGCATGGTACCCCGTCTCCACGTAGATAAGATCGTTTGGGTTCAAAGCCCCTATAATATCACCCTCTTCTTGAGTGAAACTAGTTGGGATAGACTCCATCGCTCTCAGCATATATGCGGGAAGAGTAGGCTGATCAGGATCATATGGATTTGACCCGTACAAGCTGCTAAGTACTGAAGACAGAGAACGAACTTCCGGAGTAGAGGCGTCAACCTTAAAACCAAGACAAGGGGTCTCGGTCGAGGGCACCCCTAAGGCGGCCCTGCCAGAAAAAAGCCATAACTGTCGGCTCGAACCCTCTTACTAGGGGCTCAGAAGGCCTACTGATAGGTGCCGACTGATCGTCCACATCCATCCCGCTAGAACCCGAGGGACGTCGTTGCACCATGCGGACAATAGGAGAAGAGCAACCCGAGTCGGGAAGCAAAAAGTCCTCTTCGCGTCCCCCATCTGAAGTGTCCGCCACGTCATCAAAAACCTCTTGAGGCATGGCACCAACTGACTCGCGGCTTGTACCGACATCATCCCCCATAAAGTCCCCGGCTCCCAAAACCAGTGCGGTTGTGTCTCCCTGTAAGGCCCGAGGGCTCACCTCCATTTGGGAAGACTCATCTACCTCTATTATGTCTGTTAAGACGTCAGACCTTAAAACCGCTTGATCAAGGGAGGCATCAACCCTACAGGAATTATCGCCACTCCAACAGGGATATCTGGATCAGCAAAGGAGGTCGCCGGGGGTTCCGAACGATTGACAGCTTGAGCAGCCACAGTCACCGTCGACAAAGGAGCCGACACACTCAAATTCACCATCAGCCCATACTCTTTCAAGAGCTCGTCGGTAATGATGTCACTGCTCCTCTCCTGAGCACTCATTCTACTAATGACGCTCACCAATTCCAAAAACTCTTTGGAAGGAGGGGGACCCAGACGAGTATCCCTATCTGAAAAGTAAGGCCGAAGACACAATGACAATATCTCTCACACAAAAAGGGGGAGAAAAAGACATACGAGAGACATACCTCCGAGAGAACGAATCAATTGGAAAGCCAAAGGAACCCTAATTTGAGGCGGCTTCCATACGCCCGTGGCCCAACACCACCATTTCTTCCAGTTCTTTATGGAGGTGGATTTTCCTGAGAGAGTCACCCCTCGAGAGGGGTTGACTCGGTAAAACTCTTTGTGCAAGTTTTCCTCTGAAGGACGGCACAAGTAGTCGATTTCCTTGTGAGACAGGTGGCGATACCCTTTCTTAAAAAATAAGAGTATGAACCCAATTATTATAGCCCAGGCATTCGGAGAAAGCTGATGTGGCGCCAAATTCCAATAGTTGAGGAGTTCGCCAAACAAGGATGAATGGGCAGACGTAATCCTAATTTCAGCATATGAATATTCACTGCCACTCGCCCCTGAACTGGCTTACTCGCTTTCTCATTCTCAGACGGCATAACGAATTCCACTCCTAACACCGCATATCTCGAAGATAGTTCCTCGAATTGAGAATGAGGAATGGTGCTATCCTGGAAGTGGGCCCACATTCCATTATGGGCCCCGTCATAAGAGATGATGCGCCCCCGGATGTTCTCCAGATCTGGCACATCTTCCAATGTAGCAAAGGAAGAGGGCAAAGAGCGAGTCACCGCCGAAAGCCTTCGACGCGATGGAGAAACCTCTGTCTCTTCTTACAAATCCTGGAAGGCCCTCTCCAAGGATTCCGATACTCCCTCTCCACTGCTTGCCGCTTGGCGGGGACCTGACTGACCAGTGGGATGACCGCTGAATACTCGGAACGATTGAAAGACAGAGAATAGCAAATTGAAAGAGTAGACAGAAAAAGTGCAGGTAAAAAGAGTAGCAGCAGAAAAGGCCCTTTTAAAAGCACATTTTCCTGATCGACGTGACCCTTGCTCAGAAAATAATTAATGCGGAGCATGCCAAGGGCAGCTCGAATGATGAAAAAGCACGTCGAAAATACCCCCAAATTTTGAAATGTCGCTTCAGGATCCCTAGCCCTCCTAAGACGTCATTTCAAATTCGAAATTTAAAAATCGGGACACGCGCACGCCTTGAAAAGGTTCCGTCTCCACCCGCCAGTGACGACGAAACCTGGGGGCTAATGTGGTATGACTTCTGAGATTGGGCCTCCATTCCTGTTCATCCATTGGGCTTATTAGCCCCACAGCCCAGTAATAGCCCAGAAGTCCCCCGAAATTCGCGAGGAGTGACTGCCTGACTAAAGCCACTAGGCCACTTGATCCAATTGCCTGAGATACGCAAATATCCTCCGAGATATCTGCATAGGGGATATCCTAGATCAAATCTTAAAATAGCCACATGAGGCTAAACGCATTTAATGCTCGCACTGTACACGATAATCTAACAACTTGCCTAGATACGAGTGACGTCAGATTATCAAATATAAATATGAGAACTACCCATAATAATATAATCAATCATTCACCCCCTAAAAAGAAGAGACAAACATGCCTAGGGGGCAACTCTCTTCTTTTATGTTAGCTTAACACAGATTAACCCCTCATCACCCTATAACAGCCACATCAATCTGTCAATAGGAAGGGATTAGACTCTGAAAAGCTACAAATATTTAATAAATATAATTAAATAAAACAATTAATAATATATAAAATATCTCATAATATATAAATTATAATATATATATATATATATATAATATAATATACTGAAAGAGAGTTTAATTTTGATGAGGTGTCATCATCATAATTAATCTCAATTATTTTAATTTTTAATTAAAATTAAAAATCTCAATCATTCTAATTATTAATTAAAATTTAATATAGATAAATACATATATTATTGTAAGATTTGAATATGATAGTATCAAATCAAATTTAATTATTAGTATTAATTAAAAATTAATATAGATAAATACATATATTTACTTTATGATAATAATATGATATTATCAAATCAAAAATTAATTACTATTAATTAAAAAATTAATTAAAAATTAATATAGATAAATACTTATATTTACTTTAAGATTTAGAAAATTTATCCCCTCTCCACCAATAAATAAAACTCTTTATTCATACGTTCTATACATAATTTATTCATCATGACGAACAAAAGTTTTCTTCAAATTCTAAAGAATGTATCCATTTTTTATAATTATTATATTGATTAATTTTTATTGGTTTTTTATATTTTTTATATTCTCTTTTTATTATATTTTGTTTTTATTTAATTTATTTGTTTTAATTCTCTGTTTTTTTTATTTATTGTTAGCATGTATTTTTTTAAGTAATTAAGTTTTTTTTTTCATGATTAATTTTACAATTTTTTTAATTAATTTTTTACTTAAGTTATTTTATTTTTTATTTTTTATTAATATGTAAGTTTTTAATCTTTTATTTTTTACGTTAACATTTTTTATGGTTTATTTTATTATTATATTTTAATTAAATTATTTATGATTTCTCTTTCGATTATTTTTTCTATTTATTTAATTTTTTTTGTTTTAATTAATTTTTTTTATTAGTAATTTTTAATCTTTTGATTTTTTTACGTTATTAAAATTTTTTCATGGTTAAATTTACAAAAAAAAAAATGTTTCGTCACCTGAATTAATTTTAATTTAAATAATTATTAATTAATATAGTGATAAATACATAAATTAATTTTATTATAAATTTTCTTTAAGATTTGAATATTTATATGACTAGATAAAATAAAAATCAAATCAAATCTTATTTAGAAATAAAAAAAATAAATTGATCCCTCACCACCTACATAATAAGATACTTTATTCATCCGTTCACATAAATTATTTATCATGACGAACAAAAGCTATCTTTACTTTCTAAAGAAAGTTTTTCTTTTTTTTATTGATTAATTTTTGCTGTTTATTTTATATTTTTAAAATTTTTTTTACATTAATTTTTGTTTCTATTTAAACTTTTTTTGGTTTTATTTTTAGTTTTTCATGTGAATTTTTGTGCAAATAATGTACTATCCACCTATAAACAAAACTCTTTATTAATTTATTATACACACATAAAAAACAAAAGTTTTTTTCAAGTTCTATTCAAGATTTAAAGAAAGCTATCCATTTTCTTTTATTTATTATTATTTTTTAAAATTTTATTAATAAATTTCATGTCGATTCTTTTATATTTTTCAAATTTTCTTTTAATTAATTTTTTTAAAAAAAATTGTTTTAATTCTATTTTTCTTTTAATTTTTTAATTAGATTTTAATTTTGTTTTATTTCTTTATGATATTAATTTTTTTTCATGGTTAATATATAATTTTTTAAATTAATTTTGTTATTTTTTTATTTCATCGAATTTATTAGTATTATTTTATTTTTTTATTAATTAACTTTATTATTAATTTTTTTCTTCAATGATTAATTTATTTCTGCAATAACAATCATAACAAAATTTGAAAAATAAATTCAATAATTTTTTTTTTATTTTTTAGTAAATCAATTTAACAACAAATTAAGCTTTTATCAATCAAAACAAATTCACATTTGAGTGTATATAAATTGAACTTCACTCATCAATGTAAAATTATATTGTTTAAAATTTACATTAGATTAAATTGAATAAATAATTATGTTAAACTTGAATTATATTTTTTAAAATTTTTGAATAAATAGTTATATTAAACTTGAATTATATTTTTTAAAATTATAACTTTAGAATCAGTGTAATACACGGGATCTATACTAGTATATACTATATATAAACAGGGTACCCGTGAGTATTGAGGTATTACCTGTACCCATCTCAAACCCTAATGAGATTTTTTACAATTGTCCGTACCCATCCCAAACCCATTTACAGATACCTGTACCCTTCTCGTTAGGGTTCGGGTAGATCGCATACCCGAAATAGCCGTCCTATTGTCATCCCTACATCTATTAAGTACATCCTTTGTCCCAATAAGTTTTTCATCCATCTCAAACCCGTTTATATCTACTTGTACCTTTCTCATTAGAGTTCGGGTAGATCGAATACCCAAAAATACCCGTCCTATTATCATCCCTATATCTATCAAGTACTTCCTCTGTACCAATAAGTTTTTCATCCCTCCTTATAATTTTGCAAAGAAATGTGAAATTTTTGTTATGATTGAGAGTATTATTTCATGTGTAAACGTATGAAATATTTTATCATGGGTATTATCAATTAATACTCCCTCAATCCCAAATTTATCTTTACATTTACTATAGATACGAAATTTAAAAAAAGTTGAGGGTGATGTATAATATTTTTGGATAATAAGTAAATGATAAAATATGTTATATGTGTTAAAAAAGTGATAACAAATTTGAAATTAAAGTATGTTAGAGAGATATTAGTAAGTTGTTTATAAAAGTGTGAAGCTAAATTTGAGACGTATCAAAATGGAAAGTTTGAAGTTAAAGTTGGGATGAAGGAAAATATTATGTTTATAATATGTAAAATTTATGGCGACAAAATTAATATAACACCGTCCTAACATAAACTTCACATTTTCATTAAAAGAAATAATATTTTATTTTTAATTATTTTTTTAAGAGACATAATATACTTTATAATTTAGTACTACATATAGTTCCATTATTCCATTTCAATCTTTACATTTTCTCAATTTGAGCTTTCTATTTTTTTTTGATTGGGCAATGTTAGTTGTTAGTATAGTAAGTTCATCAAACACTCATCCTCCACCTTTATCCAAGCCTCTACATTTTTTCAATTTAAGTGTTTCATATTATTACTAGTATGTATCTCGTGTATTACACGAGTTATAAAGTTACAATTTTAAAAAATATAATTCAAGTTTAATATAACTATTTATTCAAAAATTATAAAAAATATATAATTCAAATTTAATATAACTATTTATTCAACTATAATCTAATTTAAATTTATATTGAACAGTAAAATTCAATTTATATACACTTAAATGTGAATTTATTTCCTTTAGTAAAAACATAATTTTGTTGTTAAATTGATTTACCAAAAAATTAAATTGATTTTTCAAAATTTTTTATGATTATTGTTGCAAAAAAAGAAATTACAAAAAAATAATTTAAAAAAGTAAAATATATCAATGAAAAAAAATTAATAACATAAAGAAATCAAAAGATTAAAATATAATAATATTATTTAAAAGAAAAACAGAATTAAAAAAATAAAAAATAATTAAAAGAAAATTTGAAAAATATAAAAGAATTTGCATGGAATTAATCAATAGAAATTTTAAATAATAATAATGTAAAAAATCAAAAAATTAACATTACTAAAAAAAAAGTAAATAACCGATCGAAATAAAACAAAAAAATTAAAAATAGAGAATTTTTTTAAAGAGAAATCATAAAAATTTAATTAAAAAAAATAATAGAATCAACCATGAAAAAAAAAAACCTAAAAAAATAAAAGATAAAAAATGCATACTAATAAAAAAAATAACAAAATTAAAACAAAGAAAAATTAATAAAAACAAAAGTTAATCATAAAATATGTTAAAAAAATATAAAAGAAACAGTAAAAATTAATAAAATTAATATATATTATTAAAAAAAGTTATTATAAATAAATTCGAAGAAATAAGAAAAAAATTGTAATAAAATTAATTAAATAAAATAAATTTATAAAACCATGAAAATAAAATTAATAAGATAAAAAAAAACATACTAATAAAAAAAATAATTAAAACCAAAACAAAAAATCTAAATAAAAAATATAATCAAAAGTGAAACCATGCCCAACAAAGTTAATTAAAAGAAATTTGTAAAATTAACTCGTAAAAAAAGTTAATTACGTTAAAAACTCAAAAGATTAAAAAATTACATATTAACCATTAAAAAAACAGAACTAAAACAAAAAAAATTAAATAAAAATAAAAATTAATCAAAAGAAAAAATGTAAAATATAAAAGAAACGATAAGAAACATATAATCAAAAGAAATCATAAAAAATTATCTAAAAAAAATTGTAAAATTAACATGAAAAAAAAGTTAATTACATAAAAAAAAATAAGAAATATAAAATTTCATACTAACAATTAAAAAAAACAGAACTAAAAAAAATAAAAACGAAACACCAAAAATTAATCAAAATAATAAAAAAAAACTGATACCTTTTTTAGAATTTGAAGAAAGCTTTTATTCGTTATGATGAATAAATAATGTGTGTAGAACGACTGAATAAATGATCTTATTTATAGGTGGAGAGTGGATAAAAATTCTACTAAATCTTAAAGTAAATCAATATATGTATCTATCTATATTAATTTTTATTTGATAATATCATATTATATTCAAATCTTAAAATAATATATATATTTATCTACATTAAATTTTAATTAATAATTAAAAATTTTGAGATTTTTAATTTTAATTAAAAATTAAAATAATTGAGATTAATTCTGGTGATCAGACAATATTAGTTGTTAGTATAGTTAGTTTAGGTAATACCCATCCTCCCCCTTTCTCTAAGCCTCCTTAATCTCTGTATAATTCCTCTCCTATTTGTTCCAAAGGGTATTATTTTAGTGAAAAGTCCAGTGACCAGATGATCTAGCTCACCTAGTTAATTTAAGCGTTCCATTTTAATTTTTACATTTCATTTCTGGTTGATGGGACCAACACAAAACAATTAATATATATTTAATAAAACTCACACACAACACTAATACAACTATTCACTTTATGTTAAATATTATCTTTTCACCCGTTTGCACATTAAAATATTATATTCTTTAATTTAATTTTACGTATCTATCAAAATGCCCGTTTCCCCCTTGGAAAGAATTGGATCTATATATTTATCTATTAGAACTATAATAATATTGTAAAATTTAATTTTTTTTAAAAAATCAAATGAACCCAACTTCCATGTCGATTTTTTTATTTTAATTCGTCTCAACTTTAACTTTATATTTTCATAAAAGAAAATTACATTTTATTAATATTATTACAACATACATTAATTTTAAAACTATCATTAATTTTTACACAACTATCATAAACAAAATGTAATACTTGAATTAATGAAAATTGATAGTAATGCAGTGAATTATTATTTTATAAATAATTCTTGGTATAGATAATAAATGATAACATTTTTAATAAAAGTAATAATATTTTTTATTAAAACTTAAGAAAAAACAAAACTCACCAAGTATTGCCTATGTTTATTCATTAAAAAAAATGGCCTCAAAAGTATGTATAAAAGTGACATTTATTACTTTCGTAAACAATAAATGTGAACTACAAATCGGAAATAAATGTGAACTACAAATCGGAACGAATGAGGTATATTATTAAATATATTTAATGATATTATTTGGGAAAATCATACTATATTTTAGTTCGAACATTTTAAATTTTAAAAAAGAAAAGTAAAAAAGCAACATAAACGAGCAAATAAGAAAAGAGTTATTTTAATAAATTTTAAAATAAAAAAAGGAGATTATAATAAATATTTTATTTTATTTTTTATACTATATATATTTGGGCCTTAAATTCTTGATTTTTATTTTGACAAAATTTCATCAACAAAAACTTTTATATATATATGAACAAAAAATTTATATACCATATTTGCAAATTTTTTATTACTTTTTTTAATTAAAAACATAATATAAAAAAAGTTATATATTACATATAATTATTAAGAAAAGCATATCCGGACTCTATTAAATAAAAATTAATACACATATGGGTGCATGCGTACACCAAGTATATAGAATATCAACTATTTTTTATTATATACTTCATCTGTCCCGTGATAAGATTTGCATTTTTTTTATTTTAGTATGTCCAAGTTAAAGTTTACATTTTCCTTTATGTCAAGTGAGATCCACAAAAAACAATTAATTATTTTATGTGGGGACATCCACAACACTAATACAAGTACCACTTACTGCACATTAAATATTATCTCTCAACTCAATATTCATTAAAATATTACTCCCTCCGTCCCATAATAAACTTCACCGTTACTGTAGACATGAAGTTTAAGAAAATTTACTTTTTGATCAACTTTATTGACTTTTAGAGGGTAACGTAGTATTTTTAGGTGATAAATAAATAATAAACTATATCGTGTTATTAGGTGAGAGTGATAAATTTGTAGTTAAGATGTACTTTTAGGGGTGATGATTGATGTGGTGTTTTATATTTTAGATGATGAAATTTAATGTAGGATAAACAAAAATAAAAAGTGTTAAGTTTATTATAGGATGGAGGGAGTATATTTTTTAATGTATGTAGAACCAAATATAAATCTTAACGTTGGATGAAATAAGTATTATTTTCCTTGGACGTGAGGCGATCAACTCCTTTCTGGACCTGCCATTCACATAAATATAGAGTTATTATGATATGAAATCTAACTTCACTCAAGAATCAGCCCATTCATATAATTATTATATATATAGAATTTTGATATGAATCAAGCCCCACTCTATTTCTCATTGATCGGTATATATGGTAGAATTTAAATGAAATTATCTCTGAAATTATTTCATACAACATAATACTACTATTATTATTTTTTATTAGATACTATTATTTTACATAAAAAAAATGTTGTTTTATAAATCCGTTCCTATTTATATTAAAATCATTGAGTTCCTAATTAATAATATAGAGTATGACGCATGAATTAGGGAGGATTAAAAGCAACATAGATTTGGGACGAGGAAATTCGAAAAATGAAAATAGATTCACTCACTTAATAATCATGGGATTTGAGAAGGGGAAATTCGTTTTGTGATTAGATGAGAAAAAACGAGAAAGATAGGAAAAGATTTTATATTTTATTTTAAATTAATGGCAGACAAATTCCAATATGCTCGGGACGGGCAGTATGCCATTGCCATGGTGGATATATAACAACGTATCGTAAGACTCTGAGGTTGTAATAAATATATTTATTTAATTATTATGATTATGTAACACCTGCACCAGCTACGTACTTCATCCATCTCAAAATAATACTACTATACAGCTATGTCAAATCTCACATTGTCACACCCACTACCACTTTTTCTTCTAAACTACTGTCTGAATTCATTTCACATAGTACGTTTAATCTGAATAATTGGAGTAGTATGTAATGATTCATTATTGTACATCAAATTAGATGCCTACGAAAACCGAGTGCAAAATAAATTTGATTTGATAGTATCAAAATTATTATTACTCGTTTTGAATAAAAAGTATAATTTCTTAAATTTTTATGGTTTTTTTTCATATATTTTTGTTGAGATGAGTAATTTTTTCATTTGGAAAGTAATAGTTTACTTTATTTAAAAAGTATTAATTTTTTATTTATTAAAGAATAATTAATAAGTCAGGATTTCTAATAATTTGAAGAACAATTTTTTCGTTTAGAAGAGTAATAATTTATGTCTCTAAAGAGTAATTTTTCATATACGAAAGAATAACATATAGTTGAAATCAAGTTCACATGTGAGCCCGGTTCACACAAGTGTTTGATATGAACAAATATTTATATGAGACATCATTTCTATACGATGGATAAGAAGTGATAATATTTTTGTTAGAGTGACTTGATTAAGTATTAACCGATTATCCTCTCTATCAGCTTAAACTTTTAGATAAGATGGTCGTTTAACATGATATCAGAGCCATGACCTAGTAAAGGTCTAGGGTTCGAACCTCACTCTTACCTATTTAATGGAAAATTCTACATGCAAGTCTTGAGACAAAAGTTAACCCCACCTGCATGTGAGGGGGCGTAACAATTTTAATAAAAATAATAATAAGAATTTAAAATAATAGGATCTTATGATTTCTCATTGGGGATTAATGTACTAATTCTTAATGTACTAATTACGTTGGACATTAAAATGAAATTTTAATAAATGATGGTATATAATAATATAATTTCTTCTGATATTTTATCCACTCATTCTAGATTTATTTTTTAATATTTAGTAATTATGAAGTTTGTGTTGGAATGATAATGCAATATATAAAGAGGAATAACACCTCAGCACAAGCACAGAATTACAGCTTAGTCGGCCGGCAAGTCAACTTATCGATCCACCCATATTAAATATTTAATATCGCAATAAACTCATTAAATATTAATTTAAAAATGTAGAGCGCATAAATATTTGAAGACATCGTTCGAGATATTTAGTTGTTCTACCGGTTGATGTTTTAGAGATGCACAAATAACTCCATTTTATCGATTTCACATAATTTTACTCATTATTGTTATATTGATACAAAAATATTTATTAATCAATTATTATAACTGTATAAGGTGAATTCAAACATTAATGCACACTAATTATTTTTATATAAAAATAAAGCTTCGAGCAAGTATTCAAGTCTAAACTCTAGCTCAAAAAACTAAGTTTAACCTAAGAAAAAATAAATAAAAATAAGTGAAAATAACTTAATGTAACTTTGTACACTCCATACTATAATGAAATCACGGTGACATAATATATGGACTTTAAGAAAAGGTTTTTTATTTTTTGTTTTAACATTCATTTACAGTTAGTTTATTTTTTTAAATAATAAATAAATTATAAAGCTACGTGAGTTGAAACAGTGTGTTAATTTTAAAAATTAAGGCTGTCGTAGATTTCTCGAATTGAGTGTGTTATGTGTATTATATCCTCCATGCTTAATAGGCCCAAAAGCCCAATAACCCCTAAAATACTTGAAGAAAGAAGCCCGACCCTTTAGCGGCCCAAACCGAGGATATAACCGAAAGGACAATCAAAGCAGCCCAAGGAGGTCGCAGCAGCCCAAAAGCCCAGTCGGGGAATGGACAAAAAAGGAACCCATTAAAGGGGCCGAAACCAGAGAGCACCCTCGGCAGGGAACCTCGGCGACATCCTCCCCCTGCCCGAGAGTTCGGAAGACATCACAACATGGGAAGTCAACCTGTCCGAGAACCGAATGGACAACATAAGCAGGGCAGTAAAAAACAAACACCATCATGAAGACTGACAAGTGCAACAGGTTAGAAGACAAGACTAACGGGAAGAAGAGATGTCTTGGACAGCAATCCTAACTAGAAGACAGCAACTGACTGACACATCTTACCCCAACAACCAATGGGAAGTTAGCAAAGGAAGGATGCGCTTTGTGAAACCCTGCAAAAAGCCACCAGTGGCATCCAGACTTCTCCTTAGGCTGGTCGGCGTACCAGACAACTCCAATTAAGACGACTTGTCTCCATCCAAGTGGCGCAAGGCGATTTGCTCCGGATTAGGGTTTTTAGATAATATACATAGCCTCTCTCACATGAGATAGGCAGGTGACTCATGCTCACTTTAGATATTACACTTGTAAGAAATGAGAGTTTTATGAGTATTGTTTTAAGGAAGAGTAATAAAATCGGTTGAGTTCTTTGGTGGGAATTGAGTCTTTTATTGGTTTTAATCCCTCATTTTGTAGTTCTATTATGTTTGATTGTGTTCGTTCTTGGCTCCGTTATTAAGTGTCTTTATCTCCTAAGCACAAATTAACGAGCCAAGAACAGTCATCAACATCCGTCTGTGGGAACGCTACGATTAACCATCCTTATTTTGTTTCTTCTTGAGTTCTTGATTTAATTCTGTGAGAAAAAACTTTAGTTTTTGTTCTGTGTCTGGAAATCGAGATGTGAGGTGAAAGATTTACAACCCATGGAAATGAAGAGAGGGAGGAGTGCTCCAGAGCCCAGCGAAATGTGATGAGAAGTGAAAATAATGTTCAAATTAGCACTCCAGCCGTGGAGATATCTACTTAGGCGAGGTCTATTCCTATCCCAAACTTGGGCGATCCTCAGAAAACAAAGGAGATGACTAAAAAGATTCGAAGGATGATTGATGAGTACGCTGCAGAAGCTTCCCCGATTCGACCGGCGAGGTTGAGCTTTAGCAGCCCTCACAGGGAAAGCCATGGCGATCTGCGGGAGGATCTCGAAAGGATAAAAGAGGCCAGGAAAGAACACAGCGGAGGAGATACGAGAGAAACTATCAACTTCATACGGAGGAAGAACGTCAAAGAAAGGGAGAGTGTGAACGAAACTCCGGCAGAAGGAAGGTGTAGCGAATACCTTCATCGACCGGAAATGGGAGCTAAAAGACAACCGCAACCGGGAATGAACCAAGAAGCGAGGAATCCTCCACCCCAAGAGGTATCCGTGGGAAATGATGTACAAAAGCGATCACGATCGAAACGGAATCAAGAGACGGGAAACCCTCACTCACCAAATCAAAGGAAAGGTCGACCCGCCACTAGGGAAGTGTCGGCGGGAGACGAAGTCCCACGAAGAACCCCATCTATCTCTCAAAGGAGGCATAATAGATGCAGAAGGTCAAGGAACCAAAGATCCTGCTCATCTTTGGCACCCTAATCACAGGAGAGCCGAGATCCCTCGTGGGAAGATCTGCCCACGACAGAGCTGTCTTTACCATAGGATAGGAGGAATGAAAAACCCACCTCACGAAGTGGGACGAGATCGAAGGAGACCTAGGCAGAGATGTGGTCGGAGAATAAAGAAATATTCCTGAAGGCCCCAACCAGAGATCTACAGGCCCTGATAAATGAAGAGGTGAACAAGAGTTTCGCGGATCTAGAAAGGAAGATGTTCGGAACAGGAGGAGTCCTCCAATCATCAGTGGCCCCCTCACCCTTCACGGTGAAAATCAGCAATGCCCCACGGCAACAGGGAATCAAGTTTCCCTCCAGCCTGATTTTCGATTGTGATTACGATCCTTATTCCCACATTGAAAAATACTTGATGTGAAAGAGGACTCAAGGTGCAAACGAGATCAAGTTATTCCGGATGTTCCCGCTATCCTTGGGAAACAAGGCCCACGTCTGGTTTAGGGCGGTCCCAGCAGCCTCTATCAAAAGCTGGGGAGAGTTGATGGAGGTCTTCCTAATGCAATACTCATACCTTGGGGCACTGAAGGAACCAAAGCACAAGCTGGTTAACATCCGCCAAGGTTCAACAGTAAGCTTGCGAGACTTTCTGAAAAGATTCAACGAGCAGAGGTCAATGGGGAAAGTCATGGGGGACGAAGCCTGTCTCATCACGGTGATGGGAGCTCTTCACCCAGAGATTAGCCTATGGAAAGCAGTCCAGCTTAAATCGTCCGCGTCCTACGCAGCCTTTATGGTTATGGCGAACGAGCACATCCAAGCGGAAGATATTTTCAGGATGGCAAAGAAGGCAAGCAACTAGAGCCCCTCGGCAGAACCGAGCAAGAAGAGGGTCAGTGCCGGAAGAACAAAGGAATACAAAACGCCCACCACTTTCAAACCCTTTACGGAAGACACCGGCGTCCAGCAGATGTACGAGGAACTAAAATCGGGAACCAACTTGAATATTGCCGAGGTCTTCTACTATGTTAAGGATCAACAAGATTTTTGGACGCCGAGGCCAGTTCTACGAACCTTGGAACTCACCAACCCTCAGAAGTACTGCATGTACCATCAGACACACGAGCATAACACAGACCAATACTGAGATCTAATCACGAAGTTATCGAAGTTGTTTAAGGAGGGAAAGTTAAGAGGGATGCTGCAAGCCCCGAGGCGGGGGTATATAGGAAAGACACTAATCTTCTCCCTCCCCCGGGTCGACAGAGGTCCCCAGGCAAAGGGCGGAATGGAGAAGCAATCCCCCTGCCCCCTTCGCCTCCAGGACGGCCGCCAGTGTTTGACAGGATCGGGGGGCAAGCCCCGAAGGGAGACAAACCTGGAGAAATACACATGATGGAACCAATAGAGGAAACCCCTTATATCAGAACCTCTCAGGCACTGACCACGGCATCAAAAAGGAAAAGGAAGGCAGAACTGAGAGACTTAGACTAACAAATCCCTCAAGTGTGGTCGCCAACCTCGGTGGTGAAGGGGGTAACGGAAGCGGAAATTGTCTTCCGGAGGTAGATTTCTACGGGGTAAGTATTCCTCATTCCAATCCTTTAGTCATTTCACCGATACTGTCGGGAGTCAAAGTTCATAGATGTTTGGTAGATACCGGGGCGTATGCCAATATAATCTTTAAAGAAGTATTCGAAAACCTGGGAGGAGAGTGTCATCACAAGGTGAGACCTTGTAATGACGAGATCAAAAGGTTCGATAACACGCTGACTAGGTTGACCATAGAGGTAGATTTATTAGTTCAATTAGAAGGTTCAGATGGGAAAACCCGAATACAAAAACAGCTGGCATTCAAGGTTGTGGACTAAGCCTTCACCTACAACTGTATACTAGGGCGTCCGTTGTTCCATACCTTCGGAGCTATTCCATCCACCCTTCACCAATGTCTCAAATTTATCACAGCTGACGGCAGAGTAGTGGCAGTGATAGGAAGTTAAAGGAGGGCAAGAGATGCTCATTCGTGGAAAAGGTAGAGGGTCTGAGTTATCATGACATGGAGTACGAGATGTTAAGCTTTAAGAATATCATGGAAGAAGGAGTGAACCCTGGAGTGCGGACAGGAATCGAAGAACCACCAGAAGAGAGGCAAGAAGAGAAAGAGCCTGATGTGACCCTAGTAGCCACCGGAGGAAAAGAAATAGAGGGGCAGGGAAATGACATGCACATTGAAATAACCGAAACACATCCAGACCTGATTGTTCAGGGAAGGAAAGAAAAAGAAACAGCGGCGAGGGTGCCAAACGTAAGCAAAGTAACACTTGATGAGGTCCGAGGACGAAGCTAAGGGAAGAAACCTCGGCGGCAGGAAAAACAGAAGTGATACAGTTGGATCCGGGGAATGCTGATATCAAAGTCAAGATTGGGACGGAATGGAAAAGCGAATTCAAGGAAGAGCTGACCGAACTACTAAAAAAGAATCTGGACGTGTTCACTTAGAACCCGAATGAAACACCCGGAGTGCACCCGAAGTACGTCTGTCACAAGTTGAACATCGACCCCAATATCCCATCATTCCACCAGAAAAAGAAAAAATTCAGCCCAGAAAAGAATGCGGCTATGGAATTGGAAGTACATAAACTACTTGCGAGCGGAAGAATTAGCGAATGCAAATACCCAATCAGAGTACAAAATTCAGTTATGGTAAAAAAGAAGGAGAGATCATGGAGGCTATGCATCGATTTCACCTATCTAAACAAGGCGTACCCGAATGATAGTTATAATCATCCATCAATTGACCAGATGGTCGATGCCACAGCAGAACATGAGATAATGAGCTTCATGGACGCATTTTCAGGGTACCATCAGATTTCTATGCACCCGGATGATAAGGCAAATACGACTTTCTTCTGCGGGAATGGAGTTTATGAATGGAACAACATGCCGTTTGGCCTGAGGAATGCGGGGGCTACTTATCAAAGATTGGTTAACAAAATATTCGAGGGAGAAATTGGGAAAATAGTTTAGGTCTACGTGGATGATACCGTGGTAAAGAGCCTAAAAAGGATGGATCATTTCGACCATCTAAGAAAGGTTTTCGCAATCTTCCGACACTATGGAATGAAGCTAAACCCGAAGAAATGTACGTTCGGAGTGAGCAAGGGAAGCTTCCTCGTATATTTGGTCAGCTCAAGGGGGATCGAGATGAACCCAGAAAAGGTAGAAGCGATCCTCAAGATAGATTCGCCGAGGCACATGAAAGAGGTCCAGAATCTGACGGGTAGGTTGGCCGCCTTAAACAGGTTCATGTCAAAAGCATCAGATAAATGTAAACCCTTCTTCGACGTCATCAAAAAGGCTAAGTTTGAATGGACGGAAGAGTGCGGGAAGGCATTAGACGAGATCAAAAGGGAGCTGTCGGATCCCAAGATCCTCTCCAAACCCTCACCGGGCGAGACATTGCAGCTGTACTTGGCGGTATCGGGAACATCAATCAGTTCAGTATTGGTTAAAATGGAGGAGGAGAATCAGAAGCCAGTGTACTTCGTAAGTCAGTCCCTGAGAGACGCTGAACTTAGATACCCAATAATGGAGAAGATAATGTATGCTCTCGTTATGAGCTCGAGGAAGCCAAGACCATACCTCATGGAATACACCATCGAGGTATTGACGATGTTCCTTTTGAGGCAGGTACTCCAAAGGCTGGACGCCGCAGGAAGACTGTTAAAATGGTCCGTCGAATTGGGGCAGTTCGATATAGCGTACCTACCGAGGAATGCAGTCAAGAGGCATATCATGGCAGACTTCATAGTGGAACTGACCTTCTCTACACCAATCGAGGAGGAAAAGAGAAAGTCTTGGATCATGCATGTGGACGGTTAGACAATGGCAGTAGTATCGGGAGCGGGAATCATCATTCATACGCCGTCTGGAGAAACCTTTTCGACCGCGATCCGTTTCAGTTTTTTGGCTACTAACAATGAGACAGAATACGAGGCCCTACTGAATGGTTTGAGAATGGCGCTGGCCATGGGAGCAGATGAGCTGATGGTATATAGCGACTCACAGCTGGTGGTGAACCAGATGAAGGGGGAATACGAGGCAAAGGATGGACACATGAGCCACTATAGAGGATTGGCCGCAGGCATACTGCAGAAGTTCAAACAGGTGTTCTTAGAATGCATCGACAGGAAAGATAATATGGGAGCCGACACATTAGCTAAGTTGGCCACAGTGTCGAACGCTGAGGACCTGAATAACATCAACATCGTGAGACAGGAGAATCCATCATACACCACCGTGTGGGTTCTAAATGAACAACCGACAGAAGAATCATGGATGACCCCGATCAGGGCATATCTGGAAGAAGGAAAAGTACCCGTAGATAAAGACAAGGCTTGGCAAATCAGGCTTTGATCGGCGAGATACGTCTTAGTGGAAGGAAAGTTGTACAAGAGAGGATTTTCATCACCACTTTTAAAATGCTTAACTCCTGAGGAAGCGAGCTATGTACTTGCAGAGATACACGAAGGCATATGCGAGAATCATACAGGTGGGATCGCTCTAGCACTCAAAATGATTAGGCAAGATTATTTTTGGCTAATGCTAAAGAAAGACGTCACTCAACACGCGAGGGCATGCGCAACTTGTCAAAGACTGGCTCCGATAGTTAGAGCACCCTCGGAACAGCAATCCTAACTAGAAGACAGCAACTGACTGACACATCTTACCCCAACTACCAATGGGAAGCCAGCAAAGGATGGAGGCGCTCTGTGAAACCCTGCAAAAAGCAACCAGTGGCATCCAGACTTCTCCTCAGGCTGGTCGGCGTACCAGACAGCTCCAATTAAAATGGCTTGTCTCCATCCAAGTGGTGCAAGGCGATTGGCTATGGATTAGGGATTTTAGATAATATAAATAGCCTATCTCACATGAGAGAGGCAGGTGACTCATGCTCACTTTAGACATTACGCTTGTAAGAAATGGAAGTTTTATGAGTGTTGTTCTAAGGGAGAGTAATAAAATAGGTTGAGTTCTTTGGTGGGAATTGAGTCTTTTATTGGTTTAATCCCTTTTTTGTAGTTTTATTATGTTTGATTGTGTTCGTTCTTGGCTCTGTTATTAAGTGTCTTTATCTCCTAAGCACAAATTAGCGAGCCAAGAACAGCCATCAACAGAGTGATTAAAGGAGAAGTCTCTTACATACTCCACAATCAGGAGCGGCTCTAGAGTAGTGCCGGAAGTGCCATCGCACATGACCCCATCCCGACAAGAGTCCTTAATTTTTATTATATATATATATATATATATATATATATATATATATATTTAATTGAAGATATAAATATAGATATCTAATTTTTAGTTGACATCACTTTATTATTTTTTCTACATTCACTTGAATTCAAATTTTATTGGGAGGCACCTTATGACACTTTGGCCTTCATTTTCTCTTTTCTCACAATTTTTTCATCTTTTACAATTTTTTTTTAAAAATTAATCTATTATAGTTGTTGAACAAAATTTGTAAATTTTAACATAAATATTTAACTTATTTTTATTTGATAAGTTAATTACAAAAAAATTACTCAATTCTTTTACTTTTCACATAATATTTCTTCTTCTGCCCTTCTTCTTTTATTTTTTAAGTTACTTTTCTATTAAATTTGTTAAACAAAAACGGTAAATTTTTATTGAGAAGTATTTTTTTATTTAATAAGTTAATTAATCATATTTAATGCGACGTTTTTTTATATTATCATACACCTAATTTTATGTATTTAATAAATATAATTATATTTATATATTATTATATATTAATTTTATTTATTTTATATCTTTTAAAAAAATAAATGGCCTAAAAAATTTGGGTTCATTACTATTAAGTACAATGTATGTACTATTATTACTCATAGGTACATTATCCTAAATTTATTAATATTCAATACATTTAAAAAGAGTGAAATGCCTTCATTATCCTTAATGTGATTATATTCAACAATAAATGAAAATATAAAGATATTTTATTTTAAAATTAAAAATAGATTTCAATCTATTTTATTCTCCTTAAAAATTGTGGGATTTCAAATGTATTATAACAAATTTCTACTTATTCGAGAGAGCCAAGTATACTCCATAATTTTGGTATTAAAAAATTATTTAAGAATGATTTAGATTATTTCGTTATTTAGAAATTAATTAAAAAATTATTAAGATGTATTAGATATTACCACAATAATAATTTTGGTATTCAGAAATTAATTAAGAATAGATCAATTATTTCGGTATTCAAAAATTAATTAAGAAATGATCAGGATGGATTAACTATTACCACGATAAGAAAATTCCACAATGTATTCAAAATTATTTTGGTATTCAGATTTCAAATTTATTCAAAAATATTTTGGTATTCACATTTCAAATTTGTATTGCATTAAAAAACAAATTAGATAAGAAATTTACATAATGTATTCAAAAATATTTTGGTATTCAGATTTTAAGTTTGTATTGTATTTCGACACAAATTAGTTAACAAATTGGATAAGAAATTTACACAATATATTCAAATATATTTTGGTATTCAAAATTTAGGTTTATAGTGTATTCAGAAATAAATTAATTAATAAATTAATTAAGAGATTATCATGAATAAGATATTTTAGTATTAAAAAAATTATTTAAAACATTATCCGATTGATAAGATATTAATTAGATAAGGTATAAAATATATTTTGTATTGTATTTACAAATAAATTATATCCACGTCAATATATATTGGAACGTGCATTTACTGTGAATGATTCATTTAATTCTAAAACCTGAATTTCTTATTTTTAGTTTTAATTGATGTGTGGATAGAAAATATGGAAATAGAGATAAGTGTGACTTTTCATAATTTTTTTTTGTAGTGGATAATAATAAAATATATGCATTGTATCCATTAGTAATATTAGTTTATTTTTTGTATGAGGTAGTAATAAATCCAAAAAATTTTATATAAAGCCCCTTAAATTATAGGATCGGCCCTGTCCACAGTATATATATACACTAGTACAAATCTCGCGTATTAGGCGGGTTGTAAAATTATAATTTTAAAAAATATAATTATAATTTAATATTATTTATTTATGTATAATCTAGTATAATTTTATTTTAAAGAGTAAAATTTAAATAGTTGTAAAGTTATAATTTTAAAAAATATAATTAAATATTATTTTTTTATTTATTTATGTATAATCTAATATAATTTTATTTTAAAGAGTAAAATTTGAATTTTTAAGCTAGTACTCCTTTAGTTCCAACTTAATGTTACTGTATATATGTAGTTTAAGAAAAATTATTCTTGGCCAATTTTATTAATTTTTAGAGGGTAATATAGTATTTTTAAGTAATAAATAAATTTTATATATATATATATATATATATATATATATATATATATATATATATATATATATATATATATATATATATATCAAATTATGAGGATAAATCCTTTCCACTCGATTAGTCTCGTTTTTTTTTTTTTACAGGATATACATGAATTAAAGGAGGGTATAATAGTTCAACAAACCTTAATTTAATAAAATTATACAAAAAATTACTTCATAAAGAAGTCGATTAATATTATTCTTTTAAATGAAAATTTTCACCTTTACGATTTAAGGTGTATTTTACTTTACTTAATGAATCATATCCTATTTCACTTTTAGAATTTACTTAATGAATCATATCCTATTTCACTTTTAGAATTTAGAGTTTACCTATTCAATATTAATTTTAAGAATATAATTATATTGTAATTACATTTAAAAAAAACTTTAAAAAAAACTAGGGTAACCGAATTAATAGTGTTTACCATTCATTAATAGTGTTAGAAAATATGCACTCTTTTTTGTCCCCCTCAAAAATATCACATTAAATTATTATGAGTTAATTGTAAAAAAATCACGAACTTTACACATATTGCAAATTAATCCTCACTTTTGAGAAATTGCAAAAAAAATCACTACCTTTAAATATTGTTGCAAAAAAAACCCAAAAAAACTCTACTTTAGTAAAAAATTGGGTTTATTTTGCAACCATACTTAAAGGTTGTGGTTTTTTTGCAATTTCTTAAAAGTGAGAATTAATTTGCAATAGGAGTAAAGTTCGTGGTTTTTTTGCAATTAACTCAATTATTATAGTATTACTTTAATCTACATACAAAAATTAAATTGATACATATTAAGAGGATAGAGGTAATTAATATTTAGTAATAATAATTTTAGAAAAATATTTATGTGAGACTGCCTAACGAAATGATTTTTGTGAGACAGATTTGAAGTGATAACCTTTATAACGAAAAATGATACATAATTGATTAAATATGATAACGATATTATGAACTATTTTATGAACAATTTATTGTATAAACAAAAAGTGATAATGTTTTAAAAAAATGTGATAACATCTTTAGTAAAAAGTGATAACTAATTATAAAAAGCGTAAAATGGTCTCACTGTGAGACGGTCTCACACAAGTCTTGCTCATAATTTTATATATTTTAAAAACAATCTATTAAAATAAATGAGCAGTCTTGCGTGAGACTATTTTATACTTTCGCCAATTAGTTACTCCCTCCGTCCCAAGAATATATTCGCGTATTTTTGGGCACGGAGTTTAAGAAAAGTAACTTTTTGATGGTGTGATGTAAGAAAGAGAAGGGGTATTTTGGGTAATTAAGTAGAATAAAGTGTATGATATAGTTGACTTTGACTAAATTGTGTATAAAAAGGAGGTGGCATTTTTGTAATATTGTAGTATTGTAAGGTTATTGATATTGTGTATTGTTTCCATTTTTAGGGGGTGAATGTATTCTTGGGACGGACCAAAATGGAAAGGGCGAATGTATTCTTGGGACGGAGGGAGTATTATTTTTTTTATTAAAGATTTATCACTTTTCTTTTAAATTACTATCACTTTTCATTTAAATAGTCCACAATTTTAGGCAGAGACTTGTGTTAAACCGTCTTACGTAAGTCATTACATGAGACAGATAAAAAGTGATAACATCATTATCACTTTCGCTAAAAAATGTTATTACTTTTTATTTATATTATAAATTGTATATAAAATAATTTAGTACTACACCATTATTAATTTTCATTAATTGAGTATCACTTTTCATTAATGATATTATCACTTTTTATCCGTCTCACGCACAAGACTTGCCCCAATATTATTATCACTTTCATCAATCCAGTTTCACTTTTCATTATAAAGTATCACTTCTTATTCCTCTAAAAAAGATCTATCAAGTTTCACATTTCATTATAAAAATATCACTTCTTATCCTATTCAAGGACTTGAAGTTCTTTGTCTAAATAAAAAGTTAAAACTCAAATGTGTATTATTAATCAATCAGCTTGCAACCCAATGTATCGAGATCACTACAAAAAATCTATTTTTTACTAACGGAATATTTCGTTGGTAAAAGTCTTCATTCCATTATTAAATTGGTTTACCAACGGATTAGCAACGGAATCCGTTGGTAAATTTTCGCTGGTAAAGTGGTGATTGGTAAATTTTTAGCAACGAAAAATCAATTTCGTTGGTAAATAATTCTGTTGGTAATCCGTTGTTAAAAATTTCGTTGGTAATTTATATAAAGATTCCTTTGGTAATCTGATGGTAATTAGCAACAGATTGAATTATGTTGGTAAAATAGAGAATAAATTCGTTGATATTTCATTGCTAATAGAAAAATACCCTTTTGGTTGCTAATCTATTGGTAATTACCAACGGATTGAATTCCGTTGGTAAATTTCGTTGCTATTTTTTTTTTTTTTAGTGGATACACTTTGTAAATCGTACGTCTTCAACTTCAAATAGATTGCGAATTTATTATATCGTTAATTAACTAATCAACTGATAATCTACTTTTATCAATTTAAATATTCAGTGACCTAACTTTCTTAATTTAATTTCGGCCAATTTTTAATGTAGGTCAGCAGTTTATAACTTATCATATTCATGGTACCCTCAGCCTTCTTGTATCAATTAATATTTATTACTCCAATGAAGATAATAAATTAGTTATCCATCTGCACCAATTTATAAACAATTTGGAGTTTATCTATAAGCATAATTTGTAATGCTAATACTATACGTCAATTACAAGGATCATAAATGTGTATAATTCCGTAGATTCGATACGATCTCAATTTGAAGGAAAAAGTTTTACTTGATATATAACTAAAAGTATAAAATATAAAAAATTACTTCATCTAACACGATTTTTACTTCATATTTTTTATATTTATTCATCCAAAAATTATATGAATGTTTAACAATAACAACACATGCAATATTAGCATTCGCAACAGTACGTACTACAATATTATAATTTTCACTACTTTTTTAATTAACTCATCAATTTAATTTATACATTTTTCCATTGAATTGCTTAAAGTACAACTCATTATCTTCCATTATACATCTATAATCAATTTTTTTTTAAAAATTTATTTCTGTGACAAAAATACGTGTACAAATCATCAGTGTAGAGTAAAAGGATCAGGTTGAATAAGAAACAACTAGATAAAAAAATAAGCTAAAAAACAAATTTTCTCAAATATCATTTTTATAGTAAATGTAAATTTCATTTTAGTTCATGTAATATTACCCTCTTGGCTCATGATGTATTTTGTCCATGAGTCCGTTGAATCTTGTGGTTCATCTACAAATGACTCCTATTTCATCATAGGATTTGAACTTATAATTCAGTGTTAATTCTATGTGAATAATTATGTTTCACGCATATAAATCATGATCTATTTTAGTTTAAAATATAATTATTTTTGCATTCTATAATAAAAGAGAAACACTTGTGTAAGATTGCTTCATAATAAGATTGTTTAGGTGTTTTTTAATTAGTAATCACTTTTATTTATGTTAATTGTAAATAAAATAATTTTCTTGGACGATTATCATTTTTCATCAATCCAATATAATTATTTATTAAAATATCATTATTTCTTATTCATCTCGCAAATAAGTGTTGTAAGATGACTTGTAGAAATGTTTGCTATAATAATAATAATAATAATAATAAGTCCATGTAATGAGCTCCACAAAATTCAATATTTTTTTTTGACTTAATTATCTAATATTAGTAACGTTGGAAAGTCTAATGCAACCTAATAAGGTAGTTTATAGTTTTTTTTTTATCCTTTGGAGGTGGATAAGTGATTGCCCTTCTCTGTCTCTCTCTTCAATTATAAAGCGTAGTTTATTACATAATAATTGAGGTGAAGAAAACAATGAGGAAATAATTTGACATAATCCTATTGCTCCGAGGCAAGAGGACTTTTTCGATTTTCTTACATTGTCTATTCGCCACGTCATCCCTGGAGAATGGCTTTTGGAGATCCTCAAGGAATACGGATATATATTATTTTAATGCCCATTTGATTCTATCTACGTGACATTGTACCAATCATTGTGGATTAAATACTCCTGAATTAATACATATGTCATTTTTTATTGATGAATCAAATTCAACATTATTTAATAATGCTAGCTGGTGGCTGTGGATTCCACCGGGAGCCAGTTTTTGCATGAAAAGGCAGAATATGCATCGTATGAATTACTCCTCTCTCAACACACCCTAAATTACCTTTTTCTAGGGCTTTGTTATGAATCAACGAATTCGGATTTCTTGTGATATTTTGATGTATGTAATATACAATTTTTTTTTATAGGACAAAGTTAGTTGTTAGTCTAGTTAGTAATTAGTTCACCAAGTAACCATACACCCTTCTATTTCGTCTTATTACTCCTCACCTATTTGTTCCCAATGAGAATCGAATATCACTCACCTTAGATGAGAGCCCAGTAGCCAATATTATTTAATGAATGACATGTAAGAAAATATAAATTTTAGAAACAATACTAACAAAAAAAATAATATACAAAAATGATACCAAAATATTATGCGTATATCAACCATATTACTTAGAATACAAATTAAGATGCTAATTACTTCCATAATAGTACTACTAATTACAACATTGTTATCATTTTCTACTGGTGTAAGCTCAAGCTAATGACAAATACTCCTGTAATTCCGATATAAACATCACATCTTCCGTTTTGTTTGTCCTAATTTAAATTTTACACTTTTATAAAAGAATATGACACTTAAGTATTATTCGCACTACACATTTTAATTTTAAAATTAACATTTCATATTTCCACCCATAGCATACTTTACAATGTATTTATTAACTAAAAATACTAAATTAAACTATTTTTTTAATTTACTTGTGTATAGTAAATGTAAAGATTAAAATGAGATGATGGGAGTATTACTTTTAAGTGAACAAACACTTGTGTAAAATGATTTCATAAAATAAAATTCGGAGATGAAAAAAAAGTAATAATGTTTTAATGGAAAATTATAATTATCTTATTAATAATAAAAATATATAATTGTTCAATTAAATTATATATTTCATAAATAATTCTTTATATGAAGAGTAAAACTCGTGTGAAAACCATTCCCTTAGTTTATCCTGACTTTAACGCCACCGGGAAAAAAAATTGTAATTATAAATTGTGAATGCAAAAATTCCACGTTTACTATATAATTAGATTATTGTTTAATTACAGTTTCGAAAAAGAGATACTAAATATTAAATGATGTTATTCTTTACCGGCTTAATTTTTTTTAATGTGTTTATCATTTAGAATCATGATTAATTAGATGTACAGGGTTAATTCACAAATATAGATTTAAACCTCAGTGCTATTCATTTAAAATTTCACGTGTAAGGTTTGAATCAAATTGACCCACTAGAGCATGTTAGAGTGTATTCTGATTAAATATAATTAAGATGATTCTTTTTTTTTATTAACCTAAATTTTTAGATGAGTTCATCATTTAATATATATATATATATATATATATATATATATATATATATAATATTCATTTTTATTGACAAACACTTAAATCATATTATTAAATGATCGTTTTATGAGAAGGATTAAAAATGATAACATTACGATAAAAATCAATACTCAATTGATGAAAAGTGATATTGATATAGTATTATATTATTTCATGAAAATTTTATAATATAGATGCGGAATAATATTTAAAACATAGAATAATCTCACATCATGCTAAATGTTTGTTTTTCTTTTATGACAAAAACTTATGTGAGATCATCTTATAGAATAACTTATCTGAAATGAATAAAAAATGATAAAATTTTTTAATGAAAAATGATAATGATGCATTAAACTATTTCATGAATAATTTATAAAACAAATGAAAAGGGTTAACATTTAAAAGAAAAGTAATTATAACATTTTAATGAAAAATGATAACTAATTAGAAAAGTATAAAATGATTCTAATGTAGTCATTTATAAATCATCTTAATTAATATGGGCTCCTAAGTGAGACTCCATAAAAATCATGTTTTAAATATCATAATTTAGGGTAGTAAAAAGCAAATCTTGTTTTTCTTGTAATGTATTTAGCAGTTGGAATCAAGTGAATTCTATAATTAATGGTGCAGAACCACTCTTGATTATTCAATATGATGAATTAAAGTAATTAGTTTTTATAAGTGGTGTGTTAAACGGCCCCCCTCTGACCTAAGATTAGAAATAGAAATAATGGTTTTAGTGAATAAAGAATTAGTTATTTTTTTTTAAAAAAAATTATTTATTTATAATAATAATAAAGGTAGATGAGGGTTGAGAGGAGCATGAAGTATGGGTGCTGGGGTTACCGACCAATCAAAAGTCATCCATAGAATCCACATCACTCTTTTGTTTATTCAGACAAGTCAACACCAAAGGCTCTTCTCTTCTTGTAAGAAGACCCACTCTTTAATTCATTTGCTAAGCTAGGTGACTACTTGTGTGGTTAATATCTACTCCAACTGTTGTACATTCTGACATAATTAGTAGGATTATTCATTGTTTATTACATTAACTCACCACCACCCACAGTTTGGAATATTCATATTGTATTTTTCATAGAAAAAAATCACAATTAGACACTGTATTTGATTATATTAATTAATTAAAAATATGAATGAGCGTGACATGTATCAATGGTTTGCAGACTCGTATTACAACCTCGGACAAGATTATTTCTAATATTTCTTTTATTCTATCATCTGCATCTATTCGAATCCCACACGATTGTCCGTAAATTGATATGATTAGTAAATAACAAAATTTATAGCCAAAAACTAAATCCAATTTATTAAATCCAAAAACTTAATTTTTTTATTAAAAATATTAAATAAACATCTCATCTAAAAGTTTAATTTGATATAAATGTAAATCATTTATAATACTTAATCAAGTCACACTAATATGCCCCCTCACATGCACATTATGATTAACTTTTGTCTCAAGTCTTGCTTATGAAATTTTCCATTAAATGAGTGGCGATAAGGTTCAACCATGAACCTTTGCTAATCCATAACTAATATTGTATTAGATGATCACATCATCTAAAAGTTTAAATTAAATTATTTAATATTTAATCAAGTTACTTTAACAAAAAAAATTAAATAATTCTATTTAAAACAAATTACTATTTTTATTAATTTTTTTTAAGTCATAACATTGTACACTTTGCATCTATCTTGCTAGCTAAGTTATGGGTCCAAAATCCAAAAGGAAATAATTTGTCCACTAATTACAATATATACTGCTCCCTCCTTTTCAAAACTTTTTACTATTTCCTCGTTAATTTATTTGTCTCACCATACTTTTCACCCTCTAAAAAGTAAAAACTATAAAAGTTTCTAAACAAATAATCTCTCATTACATTATATTTTCAAAAATATAATCTCACATAATTTACTTTATTATTTATTTATTACTTAAAATTATCATTATATCCCTAAAAGTTAATAAAATTTGTCAAAAAATCAACTTTTCTTAAATTTTATATTTACGGTAACAGTGAAGAGCTAATCTAGACGGAGGGAGTATTACCTATGCCATTTTACTACTAACTATAATACGAATTACTTGTATCATTTTAGCATTGGCAAACACATAAATCAAGGTTTATAATAATATGAAAAATTAACCTTTTTATTTAAAAGAGTAATTATTTATATTTCTAAAAAGTAAATTTTTACATATTAAAAACTAATTTTGCGAAAACAGAGTTCACGGAGTGAGGCTCTTGTGCCCCGGGGGACACCGTGACCCTTTCCAGTTTAAACTCCTATAAATACATATGTTTAAATAGAATATGAAGGGGAATGATTGTGTTTCTAGGGACACACAAGTTTTTGTCTTGACACATTTACCATATGTTATTATTACTTAGTGATATATGAGAGTTAAATTCATTTTTACCCTATAACTAAGTAAAACTTCGATTTTTGTCCTAAAAAAGATAAGTGGTTCAATTTTGCCCTATAACTAACGAATTATTTCAATTTTTTAAGGCAAAATTGAACCACTTATCTTTTTTAGGGAAAAAAAATCAAAATTTTGCTTAGTTATATGTCAAAAAAATGAATTTAACTCGATATATGAACAGAGAAAAAGGAAAATTTCTGCATATTAATAATACGCCAAGGTGTCACGAGAAATTTTTGTGTGTACCAAAATAGTTACAGCTCTAATTGGACATGATTTTGCCTACATATAATTCCAAAAAAACATGTATATTTTGCCACTTGACCGACCATCAACCATGGCATGATTCTTCTCAAAAATTTCAACCAAGTTGAGTATAATAGATATAATTATCAGCCATTCGATTGGTCCAAATAGGACCATATATAAATCTCAACTTGCTAGTCACGAGAAGCTCAATGTGCAAGTGAAAACAACATACTGAAACAGGAGATTGGCGTCAACAAAGGATTCTTCATCAGTTGGTTAAACTACATGATTCTTTACTGCTTGCGATGAAAATCAAACCAGATTATAAATCGATACTTGACTTGAGATCGTCTGGTTAAAATTCATTTGAGTTTGACTCGACTGATAATATAACACAAAACTTGAGTAGACTTTTGTGCTTGATAAAATCAAAAGCTCGACTCAAGTTTGCGCATGAAAATAGGTGAACTAAGTGACCCGAGACCAATTAATAACTATTCAAATTGAGCTCAAATATATACTTACTCCCTCCGTCCACATACCAGATGTTCTGCACTATTTTTATACATTATTTTCTATGCCACATGTTATATAATTGACACGTAAGAGGGAAAAAATCCAACCACTGCCCCTAGGGTTTTAAATTTTCCTTTTAGGGTATAATTTCCTCTTTCTCTTACATGTCATCCATTAATCAGTGCGACACAGGAGATGTTGTATCAAAATGGCACAAATAACCCCGTCGTCATTTTACTATTTTGGGAATCACTCCAAAGGTAGTCATTTCTCTTTTTTAGTAAAATGGTCATAGGGTCCATCACTCACTATTAATACAACTACCTACTATATATATAAAAAATAATAATACTCTATAATTCACATGCAAAAAGCGAATGAAAACCTTTCGTGTGGATGGAAGAAATGTATATATAATATGAAACTCGATAATATTTTTAATATTCTTGAACAATACCTTTCTCTATTCGGCTCGATTCATTTATACATCAATTTATTGCTTATAATTAATGATGAAACATTTTAGATTAAATGTAGGACACTATCAAATATCTTCATTAAAAACAACGAAATAATTAAGAACAAATTAAAGAGCTTTGACAAGTTCTTGTATGTATGTAACATTAAATGAGTCGTCAGATGCGCATGGAAGTCGATTCCAGTTACGCATGCATAATATCGTACCATGCAACATCATCTAATTAATATGAAATCTATATAAAAAAAAAATTAGTATATTATAAAAAAATGGGAATCCCTAAATTTTGCTTGATAAAAGAAAAGAAGAAGATATTACACGTTTTCTAATAAAAAATTACTATAACAATAATACTATATTATTACATTTTTATTGCGTAATTAGTTAAATTTAACATTGTAAGAAGAAACACGTACTAGTAACAAAATCAATTTATCATAACCAATAATATATACGCCCAAACATAGAGAAAAGGGTCAAAAGACCAATTGAGCTTGAGTGGATATTCTTATTAATTATATAATATAGGACCACCTACACCTACAGGCTACAAGTATAGTTAAACCACTGAGTCGTCTATTAGTGATGATTAAATATAAGTAGTGGTAGAGGGTAATAAAAATGAAAATAGTGACGGATAATGTGTAATAATGGGGTACAATAGTATCTTAAATAAGAAAATATATTTTCTAAAAAAAATTAAAAATATTTAACTTTTGACACAATTTGATTAGAATTTACAAACGGAGTATAGTTTTTTTATCGGTAAATATTATTTACTTCGTTCATTCTTAATCTATTCATTTTCCTTTTTGGATTATGAGACTCACACCCTCCATTAATACAAATAAAATATGGGACCTACACTCTTCATTAATACAACTAAGTAATACATATAAAATAATAATACACTTTAATCCTTGTGCAAAAAGTAAATGTATACATTGAGGATGAACGGATGAAGTAGTTGTTAGTAGTTAGTTTATCAAGCATCATACTCCCCTTTTCCAAGCCTCCTTATATCTCCCCTCCTAATAAGAATTGAACATGAATCTCTCACTTAAATAAGGAGTCAAGTGACCTAGCCCACCTAGTTAAGAATTTACATATAGTTCTTAATTAATTATACATCTTATATGTAATTCTAAAATTATATTCTTGGATTCACTGCTGAATGAAAGGGTGTATTAGTTCTTATTCTTCATGCTTAGTATGAGGTAATGGGAATTCAAATTCCTCAATTATTCTCATTGATTGAATAGTTAATTCACCCCCTTTAATCAATTTCATTCTCATTACCATTACTCTCATTAACGATTCCCAATAGCATTACTGATCGAAATTTGAACCTAGCAACTACTAAATTCTACTCATCGAATGCATTTTGATTTACATCTTTCGCCAATTACTACATCTATTTACCTCCTCTGGAGATAGTCCTACAAAGGAGTTTGACTTAACTTTTGGAGACACCGAAAGTGTGAGGCAAAGGGTGTGTATGTGTTTGTTTTGTTTTATTATATAATTGTTGGGTGGAAAAAGGAAAAAGGAAAAGAAAAGGCGAACACGTTTGTAATAAAAGAATATATGTATATTCTGTTATTAAAAAATCCAGTTAAAGTTGGGGCAAGAACACAATATCAGACACGTTTCTCTTACTACCATCCTATGGTTGTTCACTTGTTCTTGTGGTATATAACCCTCCTGAATCTCATCGCCAATCTTATTCTTTAATAGAATATTTCGTATATTAAAATATACTTAATTTTTATGTTTGAAACTTGACTTGTATTCACACAACTTTTTCGGTATATATATATATATATATATATATATATATATATATATATATATATATATATAAAAGGCGCGGTAACTTGCGTGTTTTGGAGCAGGAAATTATTTGCTATAAAAACGACTAATATCAATCGGTCGAATGAAGTATTGCGTCATATGCCTCATTATTAATACTATTAATTTAAAAGTTCTTGCCAAAAATATTTTTTTAAAATTGTGAGGTAGCGGCTGCACGTTGATTCTTGAAAAATTTTATGTATGTGACTCTCCCACGTTGATCCCGCAATTAATGTTTATTATATTTAATTTAATTTAAAATAATTAATATTTTGTAATCCTACCATTAATACATCTTAATTTAAATATTTAATAATCCCACCATTAATACATAATAATATTATTTTAAGTTTATATAAGTAATTTAATTTAATTCTTTAAATATTTTTTTATTTAATCTATAAATTTTGTGTGAATTTTAAATTATTAATTTTCATTGAATTTTAAATTATTTATTTTCATATTTAGCATATACATTTTAATTAAGGTATGATACAATCGATTAGTTATAAAGTTTTAGTAAAAATTATTTATCTTCATTGGATTTTAAATTATTTTATTTTTATTTTCATAATTTACAAGTGCTTGCCAAAAAATTTTTTTTTTAATTGTGATGTGTTCGTTGAAAAATTTTGTGTATGTGGCGCTCCCACGTTGATCCCGCAATTAATGTTTATTATATTTAATTTCATTTAAAATAATTAATATTTTGTAATCCTACCATTAATACATCTTAATTTAAATATTCAATAATCCTACCATTAATACATAATAATAATATTATTTTAAGTTTATGTAAGTAATTTAATTTAATACTTTAAATATTTTTTATTTAATCCATAAATTTTGTGTGAATTTTAAATTATTTATTTTCATTGGATTTTAAATTATTTATTTTCATATTTAGCATATATATTTTAGTTAAGGTATGGTACAATCGATTAATTATAAAGTTTTGGTAAATTATTTATTTTCAATGGATTCTAAATAATTTATTTTTCATATTTAGCATATATATTTTAATTAAGGTGTGATACAATCGTTATAAAGTTTTGATAAATTTATAATATTATGTAATAATATTATTTTAAGAAATTTTCTTAATATTATTTTAAGTAATTTTCTTATAAAAGTTTATGTGAGTAGTTAAATTTAATACTTTAAATATTTTTTATTTAATCTGTAAATTTGATGTGTTTTTTAAATTATTTATTTTTATATTTAGCATATAAATTTTAATTAAGGCGTAGTACAATCGAAACAATTATAAAGTTTTGGTAAATTTATAGTATTATGTAATAATATTATTTTAAGTAATTTTCTTATAAAAGTTTATGTAAGTAATTAAATTTAATACTTTAAATATTTTAATTTAATCTGTAAATTTTGTGTGTATTTTAAATTATTTATTTTTATTGAATTTTAAATTATTTATTTTCATATTTAGCATATAAATTTTAATTAAGGCATAGTACAATCGATTAGTTATAAATATTTGGTAAATTTATGAAGAAACAAAAAAAACTTTTGTTGTTGTTTGATTATTTAAATTAAGTTTTAATAATTTTAGGAAAGATGGAGTATATTATTAAAATTTAATATTTTTAAAGTAATTTTGGTGTTGATTTTAAATTATTTATTACCATATTTATCATATAAATTCATTGTATATAAGTATATGACATAATACAATCAATCAATATTCATCTATAGCGAAATATTTTTTACCTCCATTGTAATCTTTATACTGTTTCTTTTTTCCTTTATTAAATCATGTCATCAATTTATGATCTTGTGTTTGAAATTACTATGCAAAAGGAGACTTGTCGAATTAAAGTTAAATGCTTGAGGCTTTGAATATCATACCTTGATAATATAGAAAAAAAACATACCTGAATATGATTATGATGGATAAAAAGGTAAATTATAGTTGATTATAATGATTAAATATTCTTTAAGTATACGGTATATTTTATATTTCTACAACTTTTAAATTATTAACATGATAAGGTTTTTTATTTAATTATTGTTATATTATATGTGTAGGGTTCGAAGATTCAAGCAACAATTCATCATAATCACATCTCAAAATTTGAGAAATTGTTAAGTGAGGGGGCAACATATATTATATCAAATTTTCGTGTTGCTGAAAATATTGGGTCGATCCTTATTATAAATCATAAATTAAAGTTGAACATCCATAATTACACGTTGGTGCGATTGACTTCGCCATTGAAAACCAACAAAACTGACTTGAATTTTATTGATTTTGATACAATCAATTCTCAAGACAACATTAGAGATACAATACTCATAGGTATGTTTTAAAATTTTATTATTATTTTTTTAATAGAAACTAATTATACTTTTTAAAAAAATTGGTTCTATTTTTTCTTACAATAACAATATCCACAGACATAATTGCTTTGGTGGTAAAAATAGGAGATATAATTTATGTTAGTGCAAGGGGCAAGCCTACAGATAAAATCGACATTGAGCTTGAAGATGAACGGTAACTTTCTTTTAAAATATTTATTCATATTTTTTTAACTCAATTTTTATGTTTAATGTTTTTTTTAATTAAAATTTTAACATCAATTTAAAACACACAATCATGAATTGTACATTGCGGGGAGAATATGCAAGACAATTGATGCAATACAAGAGGAACAATCAAAACCAAATACTTATTATTGTTCTTGAGTATGCCAAAATCAACAATAAATATAGAGGTACATTTTTTTAAACTCATTTTATTTATGTATAATTTTGTATGTATTTAGATGGCATTAGATGTTTGTTCTAATATATTTAGTCATTAATCATATATTATTTGTCCTCTAATTTCTTAGATATGTTTTAACAATAATAATTATTATTATTATTATACAAAAATTTAAATCATACTTTCTTTGAAATATGCTATATGAAAAAACATATCAAATTCTTGGAATGCAACAAGGATAACAATTAATGAATATATAAAAGAAGTTGATGATTTCCGAAAGAGGTACGTGCTCAATCTGTACATTACATTTAGTGATTTTTTCTTTTAAAAAAATATATATCTATAAATTTTAATATTTATACATTTGGAAATGTAGCATGGATTTAATAGGCCATGATAGATTGTCTGGACAGTCTCATATAAATCATATTGGTAGAAGCTTCGTCTTTGAAGAATTTATACCAGATGCAGAAGTGATCTACCTTGCAGAAATTCAAGACATCAAGGATGTAAATATTCCATTATAATTTTTTTGTTTTAAAATATTTTTGTTATAAAGATTAAAATGCATTACAATTATTGTATAACTTATGTTAATTTATATTTTCATCATGGATTTTTAGGAAAGCTATTGCATTGTTGTGCAAATGCTCAAAGGATCCAAACTCAATATGGATGGTACTATAATGGATGTAACAAATGCACCAAGAAAGTTATTGATAAATCTGGAGTCCCTTACTGTGAAAAGTGTAAGCAGGACATACCAGTACCTGTGCCACAGTAAGTTTTATTTTTTCTTTGAAAGTTTAACATATTTTTTTAAAATTTACTATTTTCTTTTGAAAATGACAAATAAAATTTTATTAAGTTATTTTACATTTCAACAAATATAAAAATCATCTCAAGGTTGCCGATGAAATTGGGAGTACTTCCTTTATGATATTTGATAGAGAAATTAGGCCAATCATTGGAAAAAAAGCAGCCGAACTCATTAAAAATCTTGAGAAGGTATTTTATAATTTTCATATGCTGACATCTATAAAGAATAGAATTGCATTAATCAAATTTCACATATTACAAATTTTTACATGATTGAAAGATATGACATAAATTAGAATTTAGTTTGCAAAATACAACATACATGTAATACCTATCCTATGTTTTATTATAATTCTTTTTTATTTTTTATTAGCTGGACTTGGTTGGATCATTTCCTAAAGAGCTTGGCACTCTTATTTATCTTTAGATTCCATATCTCTGAAAGAAATATAAGTAGTCAATGGAATGTATACACTGTGATGAAAGTATCTTCAGATCCTACTATGATCAAGGCTATAACGAATAGATCAAAAGCGAAAAAGGTACTGAAGTTCAAAATTAAAAATGTATTTATGGTGATTTGCTCCATTTTTCTAACTGTTATATTATACTGTTATTTTTATGTTTACATACAGCCTTTAGAATCCATCATGAATGATATTTTTCAAATAAAATGAGTACTCCAAAAGGGAAGCGTAAATTGGTTGACTTTTAGACTATTGATGATGAAGATAATGTTCTGGATCAGACTCAAATGCTGGCTACGAATAAAATGATGATTCAAGTAAAAGTTGAAGATGATCAATCTTAAGAAACAAAACCTATTATTTCATGAAATACTTAGAATTTATCCATAAATTTTATTATAACTGCAGATTTAAATTATCATAATTTTTATGAAACTATGAATGATTATTTTAATTATATTATTAATTCTATCATTCAAACTTTTCTAGAAACAAGAATTAATGTTTATTTCAATACTATTACCAACTTTGTTTTCCATATCAAGTAGACATGCACCACCACAAGAATAAGAATTCAGAATCTAAATTGTCTCATACAAAATTAATTTATTCAAAATAGTCTTAAAAATTTTAATTTTACCTACAAATAAAACCATAACGTTTTAACTTTTCTCTAAAATGGTCATTTAAACCTAAAAATGATCAATTTTATTTATGAGTTTTATAGAGATAAAAGTAATATTTTGAGACAAAATTACAAGAAGTAAAAATTAATAATTAAAACAAAAGTTTAAGACAACATTGATAAAAAAAGGAGCATTGTATTGAAACAAATACTATATAGCAAAACTAAAAGGTTCCAGGTTTGGAACGAATATTAAGCTCTTAATTAATATTTTATTTAATCTTGCAATTAACATTAATTTTAAGTAATTTAATATAATATTTCAAATATTATTTTATTTAATATGTCCTATTTTAAGTAATTTATTAGACAGCCACAATAAAATTTGTACATGTGGCAATCTCACATTAATATTATAATTAATATTTTATTTTAATTAATTTATTAAAAATACTTTGTCTGGATGAAGAAGGAAAAGCAAGCAACATCACAGTTAATGTTGTGTTTGGTGAAGTTTTTAGAAATTTACAGTAATTAATGTTACAGATAATATAAATATGATTATATTTCACTTTTTATTTATTTCAATTCAGTTACATAATATACCATTTAAAGGTAAACATCATAATTACAATAAATAAAGATAAATATATATGAACATGAAAAACAGAACGAAAATAACATTACATCAAAACATATCGAAATTAATATAATAAAGTAAAGATCATTTAAAAAATTTATATTATAAAAAATATAATCTGTGTAATACACGGGGAAACATACTAGTATATATATATATATATATATATATATATATATATATATATATATATAATTTATTTGATGAAGTGTTACTGTTAGATTGATTTTTATTCATGGGATATTTTAATGATTTGTGTATTTACTTGTGTATATTTTGGGGTAGATCTCATACTCAATATTAATAGAATTTCTCTTTTAAAAAAAATATATAATTATTGTATTCATGTAAATGATAAATTATAATTCTTTTTTGAAAGAGTAATATTACTTCATATTCTAAAAAAAATAAGTAATAACATATTTTGAAACGGAGTACCTGCTTTCTATTGCATGAAAATATCTTTTATTTTTATCTTAAGAATTTTTGTACGTGGTAACTAGGAATGACAATTGGATAAGTATTCTGGGTACTCAAACTATCCAAACTCTAACGAAAGAGTACAGGTAATCATAAATGCGTTTGAGACGGATACATGTAGTTAAATAAAATCTCATTATGGTTTGAGATGAATGCGGATATATGCATCGGGTACCCGCAAATACCCATTTATATATAATTTTTTTATATTTTTAATATATACATATATATTATATATAATTTATATATTATGGGGTATTTATATTTTTAATTAATAGTTATAAATTTTATTTAATTATACTTATTAAATATTTATTTAAAATAATAGAATATATATTATATTTATTTCATATTTAATTAATAATAGAATATTTTGTTTAAATTATTAATTTAAATACTATAAGAATACAAATATAGTATACTATAAAATAAATGAATATTGAACAAGTATGAATAATCCATGAATATTAATAATAAGTTTGAAATAAGTACAAATACTATATTGAATATTTTAACAGAACAACTACGAATACAAGTAATTAAAATATAAACAAATATGAGTACTTTAAAACAAGCGAATATCATACTCATAATCATCGCTAGACGTAACTAATATTTGTGAGAACACTTATTTGCTTTCAACTATGGTGTAATATTGATCAAAAGAATTTTCCTAGTTTCTTTGAAAAGAAAATGAGATTTTTTTTTTTTTTGGATAGAATCAACACAAAAAGAAAAGAAAGAGAAGTCATTAATCTCCAAACGCCCACTGTATAGAGGAAAGAGAGCTAGTGACAACTTTCAATGGTCGAGAAGACATTAATCAACCACGGACACACATGGGCCTAAGGACTACTATGGGACCTAGCTAAGATTTTAAAGTTTTGATGTAACTATTTGTTTATTCTAAAATACTACATCCATCTCATTTAAGAATTCTGACAGGATGTACTCCCTCCATTCGCTAACAAGGTATCAATTTTTTTTTTATTTTGATCATCCACTCTTAAAGTATCAATTATTTTTAAAAAAAAGTACACATCCCTCCACACTTACCACTAATCTACGTGAAAAATCAAATGAATATGAAATCTATGGATACAGGGATTATATCATAACTCAGAATATTATACTTCATATATTTATATATATAACATTTGTTTTAAAAAAAAACTTGATTGTCTAGGGTTTAATTTCTCCTCTTTTTCTTAAAAAGAAAAAAAAAGAAAAAGAAAAAAAGAAGTATGTGTTGTTAATATCCGTTCATTTAGGTCCTACTCGAAGAATAAATCAAAAGAATATACTCTCTCCTTCCCTTTGAAAGGTACTCGTTTGCTGTTTGCATGTGGACGGGTCTAAAGTCTTTATTTGATTTTTGCACGTAAATTATGGAGTATTATTATTATAGATAATGTGGGGGTAATTGTATTAGAGGGAAGTGGTGGGTCATATTGTGTATTTTCTTTATTAAATAGAGGAATTTTATGTTTTTGAAGCGGATGCCAGGAATAGTGAAATGAATATCTTTTAAGGGGACGGAGGGAGTATATCATACACTTGTTTAGTGCCGCTCGGATTCTCTGTGTCATTTTGATACATCATCTTCTGTGTCAAATCGTTGGATGGACGACACGTATGAGAGAGGAAACTATACCCTAATCCTTAAACCCTATGGGCAATGGTTGGATTTAATTCCCCTCTTATATATCAATCACTTAACGCGTGACATAGGAGATGATGCACGAAAATGACGCAAAAGATCCGATGTGTCTTTAGTGTATATCCTTGAAAATTAAGAATCACACAATACATCTAAGATGAATCAAGACTCTTGTATTACTACAATTTCAACTTAATTTCTCTAAACTTAGATAATAATCATAACATTACAATTCCAACTTAATTTCTCTAAAATTAAAATTTGCTATTTAGATAATTTATGTACAACGACCTAATTAATACATTTGCTAGTTAGTAGAAAATTATAACAGAAAAATATGTTATCAAGGTTACTCTTGATTGTTAATCTATATAAATAATTAGTTCTATTATACTATACTACTAAGAAGGAAATTGGAATTAATTAAATAAAATTTCATATTGCTTAAGTTATTTTTAAATAATACTTGAGAATTTTTATTTTTAATCATTTTATTTCTACATCTATCCCATTCATAAATTTAATTACATTTAGTCTTAACAGTTATACATATCCTTGTAATTTTATTTAATGTTGAAATCATTTTTGATATCTGAATAGATATTACAAGAATTATCAAATGATCCTGAAGACTTTGTGAATTGAAAATGATATATTTGGAATATTATTAAGATATTTTTTAATAAATTTTGTCTCTCAAATGCTAATTTTTTTTAAATATATTCTTTTTCACTCCAATATATACTTTCTTCTTTTATTTTTATTTTTATTAATTAATTGTAATTTGTACACTTAGATTTATTATTTTTTAAAGCGGCCTATATATATATGCTGGCTACCTTTTATGGGGAAATTTCCAATAATAGTTTCGTACTAAATTAAGGGGTTCATTAAAACAAAAGTTCGGTAATTTAAAATTAATTCTAAAGTTGTATTTTTTGTCCTAACGATCAATTTTTTTATCAAGGACCTTAACTAATTTGTTAGTTCAAACAGTATCCTCTGTTCATTTTAATTTATTTATTTATGATATAAAATCTGAGAATTTGTTCATTTTAGTTTATTAATGATATGAAATCCGATAATCAATTATACACATTGATCCAATGAATCAAGAAATTTAAATACTATCACTGAATCATAAACAGCGTGATGACGCGACAATAATCCACATCATCTCAATTAAGGAAATTCCTTCCCTATCCCCGAATTTCCTATTCCACTTCAAATTTCATACTCGTATATTCTTGTTATATAGTAACTCTCGATCACTGTCAAACTATTCATTTTATTATTTTGGGTTATTCATTCTTAATTTATTCATTTTACCTTTTGGATTATGGGGCCCACACCCTCCACTAATGCAAATAAAATATGACTCACACCCTCTACTAATACAATTACCTACTACACATAAAATAATAATACTCCTTAATCCACGTGCGAAAAGCAAATGGATACATTGAGGATGGAGTAACGGAGGGAGTAAAATATTATACCCTAAATAATGACCATAAGACTGTAATTTAATAAAAGTTATTTTTTGACTAATTTTATTGACTTTTAAGATAGCTTTGTTGTATTTTTAAGTAACAAATAAATTAAAATAAAATATATGTATGTTATTAGGTGACCGCAGTATTTTTAAAATTAAGATAATTTTTTAGATTATTGGATGATGTGATATTTTTTTTATGGGTGACAGAAATAGATGTGACACAAAAGAAATCGAAAAATGTGAAAATAAGTTTTGAATAAATACTCCATATAACATTATTAAAATATAAGGAGATATCCGACCACAAAAGCCGAAGGTGAAAATGAAAACAATTTTAAATTTTATTTTATTAAAAAAAAAACAAAACGCAGAATGGCACAACAATCAGAGGTGGATCTAATGAAGGTATATGGGGGTACAGCTGTACCCCAAAATAAAAAATAATATATATATACATAGTAATTAGTATCCAATATTTGTTATTGGTTTAGTGGTTATGGCGCATTTTGTAGGTATTCAACGTCGAGGGTTCGATTCTTGATTTCATTTATCTTTTTTACCTTTTATTTATTATTTTTGTTGGTTTCATTTATCTTTTTTACCATTTTATTTATTATTTTTATAATTTAATTTACTTTTTTAATAATTTTCTTTATATGTATTTTATTATTTTTCTGTAATTTTTTTAATTATTTTATTTATCAAATATGTTTATCTTAATATAATACTACATCTTTCTTTATTTTTTTCCATTTTAATTCGTGATGTTTTTTTATTACTTCACTCGTGTGTGTGTAATTTTTTTCATTCGTTTGTTACCTAAATTTTTAGTTGCAACATTAATTTACATTCAATTCATTATTATTTTCTAAATATATATTAGAAATTCATGATAATAATGTCTTAAATTACTTTTTAAAAATAAAAATTGGACGGTATCAATAATAATTGTAATTTTTTCATTTTTTTAAATAAATAGTAATATTTTTATATTTACATATCGTACCCCCAGAATTTTTTTTCTGGATCCGCCCCTGACAGCTATATAAAGAAGATGAAAGGCAGGTGGAAGTTCATCATCTATTTCCATCTACAAACAGATCAAGAATCTGGTAATAAGTGTTAATTAGTTCCACCCCATTAATACAAGGTCGATCGTAATGGGGAGCGTTCTTCCTGAAACTAATCATCAAGCTGATGATACTCTCCCTGATGCCTGGGACTACAAGGGCCGCCCCTCCCTAAAATCCTCCTCCGGCGGTTGGGCCGCCGCCGCCATGATTCTCGGTACAGAATCTCATCCCCCTCCACCACCACTTGCAGTCTTATATATATATATATATGTAACTGATCATATATAATATATGTATGTAGGAGTTGAGGCTGTGGAGAGATTAACCACTCTTGGGATTGCAGTGAACCTTGTCACATATTTGACTGGCACTATGCATTTGGGCAATGCCACTGCTGCTAACAATGTTACTAACTTTCTTGGTACTTGTTTCATGCTTTGTCTCCTTGGTGGTTTCGTTGCTGATACTTTCCTCGGAAGGTACTCTCTAACATTTCTTCTTGTTTAATTAATTTGTGTTGTTCTAACATGATTTGTTTGTTTCACTTAGGTACTTAACCATTGGCATTTTCACCACGGTTCAAGCGTTGGTATGATCCTAATTCCCATCAATATTCTTCATATTGTCTCTCTCTCTCTCTCTCACATATAGTATATATTACTAATATGTTGGTTTCATCGACTCATATATAGTAATTTTTCTTGCTCAATGGAGTATTATTCTTTATACATGCGAAGAGGAAAATAGAAAGTGCAAATTAAAATAATAAATTATTAATTACTTACTCCATAGTAGTGGTATATAATTTGTTTCCCAATTAATTAATCTGGGTTTTTTCAATCATAAGGGGATCACTATACTGACTATCTCAACGGCCATCCCCAGTCTCCGGCCACCGAAATGTGCCGCCGGCAGTCCGACCTGTATTCCGGCGACCGGAAAACAGCTCATGGTTCTTTACATAGCCCTCTACCTAACGGCCCTGGGTACTGGCGGACTCAAGTCCAGTGTCTCCGGGTTCGGGTCGGATCAGTTCGACGAGTCGGACGCCAAGGAGAGGAAGGGGATGATTAAATTCTTTAACTGGTTCTTCTTTTTCATCAACACTGGATCACTCCTGGCGGTGACTGTTCTGGTGTATATCCAGGACAACGTCGGCCGACGATATGGCTACGGCATCTGCGCCTGCGCCATTGTCATCGGCCTGATGGTATTCCTGCTGGGCACCAGACGGTACCGTTTCAAGAAGCTGGTGGGGAGCCCCCTGACGCAGATCGCCGCCGTTGTGGTGGCGGCCTGCCGGAACAGGCACCTCGACCTGCCGTCGGATTCTTCGCTTCTGTTTCAGGGAGACGAGAGTGTGTCGCAGAGCAAGAAGAAGAAGCAGCAGTTGCCACATAGCAAGGATTTCTGGTGAGTTTAATTGCTTCTTAACTGTAATAACCGCCATTTCTAACCTTTTTCTTTTCTCACTTTGATAACTATTTAAATAATAAAAAAAAACTTTTTTTTCCATGGTTATGCAATAAATCTCTAAAAGAAGGGAGTAATTGTTATTCTTCAGTGGATAACTCCAAAGTATAACTTTTTGAATCATATGGAGAAGATATAATTCTCTTTTTTCTTTTTGCTTTTTCTTTTTCAGTCACCCAGAGAATTTGCTTTTATCATTTTTATAATCCTATAACATTTGATATTTATACTCCTTTCATCCCACGTATTTTTACTCACTTTTCATTTTAGGTTGTTTTTTATTCATTTCATTAATGGTAAAAATACATAATAATTTATTATCTACTTTTTACAATCCCAACAACTTTAATTATTTTTTTACACATTATTTATTATTCCCAACAACTTTATTTACTTTTTCTTTTTAAATTACTAATTTATTTCTACTTTTCTTAACATTATATATTAAAAAAATAATACGTCGTAATTTCCGTGCCCATAAAAATACCCAGAGGGAGTATTATAAGATGGATGATACATTTTAGTGTGAGTATTATTAGATGGATGGTGTGCAGAGTACAAGGGAGGAAAAGTATAGAGTAAAAATAAAAGTGCGTATAATCCCTAAATATAATGATTAGATTACATTAACTTTTACGTATTACTCATATAAATTAGTGATATCGAAAATTGATAAATGACAAGAAATTTCAATTAAATCCTAATATGAATACACCTACACTACGTGAATTTTTCTATTCATTTAGAAATATTATGAGCTGAATTATATCTCTCAAAACCATAAGTTGGAACAAGATTCAATGTTTAGTAAAAAAAAAGAATCCGAATGGGGTCAATCGATATAATACATTCAATTTGGATCCACAACACCCAATAATTTGCTATATAAATATCTCATGCACTCTTCTAATTATTTAATTACATAATAATGCGAGCATTAAATTGTTGACTTATAGAGTCATCTGTTTAGGTATGGAGAGTTGAATTATTTGGGGAAAAAAATTTTGGGCTTACACGATATTGACAAAAAATGGACAAGTTGGAAACTAATTAACAATCAAACGTGTGGTCCAGATCAATTGATGGATCAACAAAAAGATTCATAACAAGTGGTCTTAAATAATCCCATTTGCTTCTTGGACTTGTTGATCACAAGGTGAACCCCATGTACAGTATTGTTGAGTATTGAGTGGTGGTGTTATTTTTTTTCCCCCAAATAAAAATAAAAATAATAACAATTTAATTTGCTAAACTAATTGAAGCCATTTTTGTCGGATTTCTACCTTCTGGAATTGCTCTAGATTGGTCCCAATCATGCCTAATCAATTATATGAAGTTTTTATTAATAGCTTCAAAGTCCAGCCCATTTCATTTCTGATGTCATTTTCGTATATTATCTCTTTTTTCACTATTTATATTTTGATACTTAAGAGAAAATAAAATATATTATCTCTTTTTCCACTATTTATATTTTGATACTTAAAGAGAAAATAAAATTTATCTCCCGTCTCTAGATTTCATGTTTTTTCCTTAAAAAATATGAATTTTTTTCATCATTATGTGTCTCTAGAGTTCATGTTTTTTCCTTAAAAAATATGAATATTTTTTCATCATTATGTGTCATTTATCAGACAATGTGATCGATGTAACATAATACGCGGTTCGGATCTTCTGTTACATTTGGTGTTACATCTCCTGTTACAAACCGTTGGATGATTGACACGTATGATAGACTAATCTATACCCTAACCATCAACCCTAAGGGGAAAGAGTGAGATTTTTCTTTCCGCACACGTGTTACTCATCTAACACGTGTAACAGGAAATGTAACATCAAAATGTAACAGTACATCCAACGCCCATAATACGTTTCAAAATGGCAAAGAAAATTGAACTCCAAGTTGAGTATATCATGGGTCATATGACAATGATATACAATTCCATCTCAATAATTTATGAGCATTGATCATTCATGTCCCCATAGGGGCCATGTTTAATATCTATCGAGTAAAATGCAGGTATATCTAGTAATCGGTACGTGTGTCTTTTGTCGTGCATGGATAATTCACTCTTAATTTAACAATATCTTTACGACACAAATTCCCTTCTTAATTAAATATTTACTCTTTTTTTTCCTTGTTTTTTCATTTGGCACCTACGTACTTAGTCATTTCACTTCATAATTCAGGACATTTTCAACTCTAATTCAGACTAATATTATAACCTAATTGTTCCATGAAAACTTATATCATTCCTCTAATTTAAGACCAGCAAATTAATCCATTGGAACATTTCTTTTCTTTCTTTTACAAAATGTTATAAAGTTTCACGAGCGTTTTAAAATTTGGAGTCCTTATTATAGATTGTAGTCTAATTATATAAAAAAGACTAGATATGAAAAAAGAAAAGAAAAACCATAATTGAACTAAAATTGAATATTACAAATAAAAGGGAATTAAAATTGAAATACTATACTTAAAAGATGAATTATATTTTTTTAACCTTTAAATAAAAATTATAATAGTTATAATTTTTCATTTACACTGCAAATTTCATTTTTTATTAAAATATTATTTCGATCTAATCCGTTCCTACGTCTCACACAAGTTTTTGACATCGTTTTACATTTGTATTGTGGCAGTTTCCTGGACAGGGCGGCCATCTTTGATCCAAAAGAAGGCACCAACGGCCAGAACAAATGGAAGATTTCAACCTTAACAGATGTGGAAGAAGTGAAGCTTGTAATAAGAATGCTCCCAACATGGGCCACAACCATCATGTTCTGGACCGTCTATGCTCAAATGACCACCTTCTCCGTCGCCCAAGCCACCACCCTCAACCGCCACATCGGCTCCTTCGAGATCCCCGCCGGCACCCTCACCGTCTTCTTCGTCGCCAGCATCCTCATCACCGTCCCCATCTACGACCGCATCGTCACCCCCATCTGCCGCCGCCTCCTCCACAACCCCCACGGCCTCACCCCCTTGCAACGCATCGCCGTCGGCCTCGTCCTCTCCATCTTCGCCATGGCCGCCGCCGCCCTCACCGAGAACAAGCGCCTCCGTGTGGCGGCTGAGCACGGTCTTAACCACGGCCCCGAGAAGCCGGTGCCGATGAGCGTGTTCTGGCTGATCCCACAGTTCCTGCTGGTGGGGTCGGGGGAGGCGTTTACTTACATCGGACAGTTGGATTTCTTCCTCAGGGAGTGTCCGAAAGGGATGAAAACGATGAGCACGGGGTTGTTCTTGAGCACGCTGTCGTTAGGGTTCTTTTTTAGCTCGACGTTGGTGACTATTGTCCATAAAGTGACGGCCAATAAGCCGTGGCTGGCGGACAATCTTAACGAAGGAAGTCTTTATGACTTCTATTGGTTGTTGATGATTTTGAGCTTGTTTAATCTGGCAATCTTCTTGTTCTGTTGTACGAGGTATGTGTACAAGGAGAAGAGGCTTGCGGACATGGGCATAGAGTTGGAAGAAACTGATGATCTTGTTTGCCACTAATTTTATTACATGTCAAACACTCACTCACCAAGGAAGATCCAAGGGATCAATCGATCCTTTTTTTTTTTTAAATTACTTTTTCCGTCTAACTTTTCAACTTTCCTTTGTAAATTACAAAGGAATTGGATGAAAGCTAGTGGAGGGAGTACTTTTCATCTGCTGTCTTGTTTTTGGTTTTTGGTTGGTTTTGTTGTAACATATGTAGGAAATCCCAAATAATAAGGGAAAGCTGTTTTGGCTATAATTGTATGATGTTTTCTGTACATGATGTACACTCAGTATATAAAAGTGATCATAAGTGTTTGGTAATCGATGTGATCGGATTTCGCCCTACCTACCTTGTCAATGTATAATATATTTCACAAAAAATTGTGATTTATTGTTTTTTTTTTACGGGTAAAAATTGTGATTTGTTGTAATTAATAAACTCACAAACTTTTTTTTTTAGATTAAATTAAACAACTACATACACAGAGTTCCAAATCAAAAATTTAACGACAAAGATTAAACAACTAAAAATGTTTGTAATTACAGCTATACACACAACATTCCACCTCAAATTGTGACAACAAAGATTAAACAACTGTAAGAATATACTTGAATAAGATGGTGAATAACACCCTCTTGGCAACTTCAATAATTGTTATTAAACACACAAGCTTTGGCTCGCATTCTCAGTGCCATTTGGTACAATCTCCTGTGTCACACCGTTGGATAGATGACACGTAGGAGAGAGAAACTATATCATAATCCTTAAACCCTAGAGGTGGGGTAATGGTTGGATTTGTTTCCCCCTCTTACGTGTCAATCACTTAACGTGTGACACAGAGGATGAAACACAGAAATGGCGTAGAAGATCCGTGTGCACAAGCTGAATGCATGATTCAAAAGCATAACTTAACTAGACAAAAACCAATCTACAATTAATCAGAAACACGTTCACCACACTCTCACCTCGGAATGTCGTTCTAATTAGATGCATGCCCACACAATGACATGCATTGAGAATTAATCATTGCAACTTCAATGCTCCAAAGAGTGTGGGGTAAATTTAATTGCACGAATATACATTAGCTATATTGTTGAAAGAAAAACAAGGCATGGCATTAATATTAACGACAAAATAAAACCAATATTAGCACTTTCGCAGACACGAGTCTCGTCCTCGAGGCGAGTTGTGCTCCGAACTCGTGGCAAGTTGTGCCCTTCCTCGTCTGCACTTTCTAATTCCGTTTTCATTCATTTTTCACTTATTTTAAGCATAATTTGATCAAATCCTAAATAATTATAATATCACACTAATCACTGCACAAAAGCTACTATACTCTACCAATAACACTAAAACGGGGTAAAAACATACTAAATTAACCAAAATAAACCTACAAATACTAGGTGAAAATGACGTCGATCGGGAATTATTTAATCTATTACAATGTTGTTAGGAGTAAATTTAGAATCTAATTAATGTCGGATCTAGGATCTAATTATGGGGTGGGCTAAATTTATGTAAGAAAATAAAATAAAATATATATAACAGATTATTGTGAAAGCCTTAGAGAGTTTGGGTTGATTATTTCAAATTGATGATGAATGGGCTAGATCAAAAATTAATTTTTAGGCGGCACTATTGCCACCTGAAATTTTGGTGAGAGCTAGTTGAAAATCTTGCTAAAATTCGACACACAAAAAATTATTGTAAAAATTTTGATGGGTGCTGCTGAAATTTTGTATAAATTTCGATGGGTCTATCAATTTTTATTTTCAATTGCTTTGTGCTTTAAGTGTAGTTTTTCGGCAATTTTTTTTCTGTTATAGAAAAGAGTGTTAACAGTGTTTATTTTTATACACAATTTTTTGGTGGTGATGAATGGGAGTGCTTAATTTATGTATAAATAAACTCCATAACATTTTTGCTGCAAAAAGACTTGGTTAAAATTTCCTTCTCTCTGCTGTGATATGTGTGAGCTGGGTGTTATTGAGTGTGTGATTTAGGTGTGGTGTAGGTGGGTGGGTGCATGGGTGTGCAAGTAATTTTTGTTTCTTTGTTTTTTGTTTTTTATGTAGTAAATGGGCTTGGGTTTAAAAAAAAAAAAGATGAGGATTTTTTAATAATTTCACACTTTTTTTTTCTATAATCCGAATGCTCTAAGCAAAACTTTGGGGGCAATAGTACGTCCTTAATTTTTATGGTAATTGGGCTTAGATTTCTTGTACTCCGTCCGGTTCTAAAGTGTTCGTTTACTTTTTGCACGTGGATTAAAGAGTATTATTATTATATGTAAAGTTTGTAGTTGTATTAGAGGGAAGTGGTGGACCATATTGTGTACTTTTTTACTAAATAGGGGAAATGTATACATTTAAACCGGACGCCAAATATAGTAAAATGGACACTTTAGAAGCGGGAAGGAAGGAGTATTTAAAATGGAAAATCTATTAGAATTTTTGGTGGATTTAAATTTTTCTGGGTTTTAATTAAAAAAAATAAAAGTATTTACCTATAATATTATAGGCTCTACGTGCTGCCCTTAATCAATCCATGAATAACATATTTTATAATTTATTTATTATCTAAAAAAATTACACTACTCTCTAAAAATTAATAAAATTAATTAAAATTTTGACTTTTCTTAAATTATAATAATGGTGAAGGGACGGAGGTATTTCAAAAAAAAAAATTGTGATTTATTGTGAACTCACAAACTTTTTTCTTTTAGTTTAAAATAAAAGGAAAATAAAATTAAAAAAAAAACATATCACATCTTATTGTAACTTTATTGAAAAAGAACTTAAGAAAGTTTTAAAAAACTTTTAAACTTGCACAAATTTTTCATCCATTTTTTTTCTGGAATCATCGGCATTTTTAGTCTAAGGTGTTTTTACACTTATATGAAATGTGACACAAAACGCAGAGAAGCTAATTCTCTATCTTCTCATCGATCAAGGATGAATATTTTAATGTATAGTGAGGTGAGTGATATGTTATCGCCGGCCTATAAAATTAGAATTTATTTCCGACTCAATCCAATACAGAGTATAGCAACGAGTATGAGTCGAACCTAAAAGAGTATAATGAAATTTAAATTAAATAGATGTGTTACAAACAAATAAAATAAATAAGGAAGGTTTTATTTGAGAATAAATCAAAAATAGCACGAATAATAAATCAACTAAATTTTTAAATAGCAAAGTACGCAGACGAAATTTAATTAGAAAATTTACTAAGTGAGAAAAACCTAGTTTAGGACGACGATCCCCTCCTATTTACTGAATCAATTAATTACAGGAATTAAACATCTTACCTAGTGTGCAAACTCAAATCCCTAGATTGACGGTACGACCAATCAACCTGAATGTTCTTAAGATCATCAATTAGGGTATGACAACTAAATTGAACTATTCCCGAGTGACCCTATGGATTTGAACTCGAAAATGCATTAAGACTCAAAATATAGAATTACTAGGCTACGAAAACCGACTAGGAATAATCTCTATTTGCTACTCAATTCAATACTCACAACAATTACGGATTGTGGATCACGAAATAAAATAAAGAAATTAAATAATTAATCTAGTTGGCCAGCCTAAAATAATTATCAAACTACTATAAATCAATTCAAGGCATGTAATGGAATAAATTCACACAAAAGATTCAATATAAAAATCCTAATAATTAAATTAACATTCAATGGGAGGTTCACGAAATCCTAAACTAGAAAAGGGGATTAGCCCAGCATGTTCATAATGAAAAACTAATTAAAAATATTAAAATCAGGATGTCGATTGTTCTTCGATGTTCTTCACTCCTGCAGCCGCTCCTTCGTTCTCTTTTCTCCGTGAAAAAATCGTGTGTAGTGTGTCTCTATTCTGCTGTATCCACCTGCCCTATTTATCTTCTTATCCCCCAAAAAACCTAATTGATTTCTTTCCTTTTTTCTTGATTTCCAGAATCTCTTTACCGTGTTTTTTTCTTCCTTGAACGTGCCTTCATCAGATTTGGAAGAGATCTGATCGTGAAAATATGTGAAAGATATGTTGGCTGATTTGTTTCCTAATTTGCTCCACTTAACATCATGTTTCCACATCAATTCATATCATTAACACATTTGTCTCCCAAAGACAATAATAGTCAATATTAGCACATAAAAAATATATAATATAATCAAATAGACTTGAATTTCTACCAAATAATCATGCTAAAATATGATTTATCAAATCTCCCCACACCTAAACTTTGCTTGTCCTCAAGCAAACTGAGATCAAAGATGATAGAGAATAGAATACGAAGGAACTCCCATCTAAAAAGGCAAATGAAAGTCACAACACAACAAGAGAAAAGTAACCAATGAGCATTCGGAACTAACATGAAAAATGACGCTTCACTCAAAGTTTGCAACGTTTATGGCATCAAATCTTTCAAAACTCCAAGGCTTCACAAAAATTCACTCAAAAACACTCAAATGTATGATTAGGTAGCAAGATCACTCAAAAATTGAACAAGAAAAGTCATTACCATAGGCTTGCTCTCAAATCAAATCTCCACCAATTTTAAATGGATTATGTGCAACAATCAAAGGGTCTTTGATAGGGTTGAAATGGGCCTTAGGACAGGGTGAGGTAACAAGAGGGAGAAGAATTACTAAATGCACCACTTTACAACATGCGATCTTTACAAATCAATTCATCTATCATCACCTCAAATTTTTCCTTTAAAAATAACATTTTTCTTTCACTTATAACCTCCCCACACCTGCTCCTTTTCGAGATTTGGAACAGCAGGTGTAACACTGAAAGGATCAGTGTTTTAATTTATCTAGAAACATTTTGCAAACACATACTACGACTCTTCTGTTTTGCTTCCTTCTCTTCAAGAATTTTTCTCTTTTTTTCAACCATTTTTCCTTTTCTTTTCCTTTTTTTTCTCCAATTTTTTCAATTTTCACATCAATTCCATTTCTTTTTTTTTTACTCCTTTCAACTTCAATTCAACCATAAAGTATTTCCACAAGATTCACACATTGCAAAGTAATTAAGGGTTCAAAAGGAAGAGTTAAAGAAAGAAATGGGGATTCAGGGTTCATTTATGTGCTCATAATTAAAAAAAAAATGCTTAGGCTCAACGTGGCTTCCCTAGAGTTTTCATAATCAGGTGGAACAATATAAGCCAAGAGGATTAAACCTAAGTGCCCTTATCATTTTATCACACACAACTAATCACATGATCTTGAAATGCATTCAAAAGAGCAAGTTCTAGAATGAGCAATTCAAATTCAATGCACTTAATAAAGAAATTCAAAGGAGCTTATAGATGATAGCTTGTTAAGGCTCAAAAGCTCACTAAAAATTGGGTAGATTTGCCATGAAATTAAAAAAAAAATCAGTCACTACAATCACAAAAACTTTTTGCAAAGAATATCAAATTTCATCAGCTCCTCAACATCACTGCTAATCCCTCAATCATGCATCACCCTCATCACCTCAAAAGATTTTAATCCTCAATTTCCTAATCTCCATATCAACATAAAATTCAGAGGACAACAAGAGCCAGACATGGGACAAGAAATTCATCACTCTTTCACCACCAATAAGATAATTCAACAATAATACTCATCCAACATCACATACTAGCACCAACGACAATCGAACAAAGCCACAAATATGAAAATCAAAGGATATGAATATGTTAAGTGGGGTAGAGTTGCTGGTAGTAATGTAAATATGCTTTATGATTTGTTTTTCTGATTTTGGTGAGTTCCTATGGCTGTATATATTTGAATTCTTTGGTGGCTGTTATGCATGTTTTGGTAAGAGTTGATGGTTGTTGTCTTGAAAGCTGAAATGTGATGTTGGAGATCCTGATTTAGTGCATGTTTGAGTGGTACTAGTGCTTAAGCGATTTCATGTCTTTCGTAATTTTATAGAGACTAATCACTAATGGTTTGATTGATAAACAAGTAAATTAAAGTGATTAAACTAAACAAGTAAACAATGATTCAATCAACCAAAAAAATAGGAAAGGTGATTGGTTTTTCAAGTTAAACAAAAGTGAGATTAACAACACTAATGAAGTGGTAATTCTAGGAATTATATATCAAGTTCATATGTTTCATGGATATAAGATTAAGGGTCAACACTAAATCCTTCTAAACTTCCTCTCGAAATGAATAGAATGTGAATCCGATTAAGAATCCCAAAATAGCTCAATAGATTGGTTCTCACTCAAACAATTCCAACTAGGTACTAAGCTTGAAATGAGAGTCCCTTCACACAATTAATCGACCTCTCGATCTAACTAATCAGATGTTCTATCAAAGGGTTCTAAATCCTAAAGGACATCTCTATCTCTTTAAGACTTATAATGCACATGAAGTGTATGATGAATTGATTCAATGAACTATCCTAAACATATAATTGATTTCTCAATCTAATCACATGCCCATGACAATTAACCTCACAAATCAATCATACAAATCAAGCAATTAACAATCAATGATAGAAAATCAAAAATTCAATCAACATATGAATTCAAATACACAAATCCCCAAAATTAACCAACAACCTTCATATTGTTAATCTCACAAGGGAGATTAGTCTACCATAATCATAAGAAATTCAACATAGACATTAAATTCCTTACAAGTCATGATAAACAAATAGGTTTATTATAAGAATTAGATAAAAACTCCCTTGGAATGGTTCCAATGGTTATCTCCTTCATCTCATTGCAATTCTCCTCTCTTCCTTGCTTCTTTTCTTCACTTGGATGAAGGATTTTGATGGTGAGATGAAGATGGATGAAATGAGTGGTAAATGATGAGGGTTATGGTGTAAAATGAAGGAATATATGTGTGATGTAAGTGAGCAGCTGAAAATTCGGATCCAAAACTGATCAAATGTTGAATTAATTGGTATTTATACCCCTTGGAGGCCTTCTAGAAGAATTCTGAAATTTTTTTGCTTCTTGCACCTATACAGCTCATGTGCTTGCACACGGCTCGAGTCGTGTCAGGGTTTCTTGGTCAACGCCCAGCTTCAGACAGTACACGAGTCGTGTGCTGAAACACGGCCACAGGGTGGTCGTGTAGGTATTTCTGATGACGACGCATGGCCGCCCTATACGGGGCCGTGTGCGGTACTCGGGTCGTGTGCGGTACTCGGGTCGTGTACCCTACATGGCCGGCCGTGTTTGTGCAGCCCTATTTCTTCTTCTTTATTTCATCTCTCGTCTCCATTTTTGCTCCATTTTTACCTATTTTTGATACATTTAAGTTCATTCTCACATATTTCTATAAAAACACAAAACACAACCAAATAGTACACAAATACAGATAAAATAATACGAAAATACATATAAAAAGATACTAAAATCTAGGTAAAAATATCACCAATCAGTACTATTGCTGAATTTTTTTTATTTGTGGTGTAAATTTGCTGAATTTCTTGTCACATGTCATGTTCTTGTTGTCCTCTGAATTTTATGTTGATATGGAGATTGGAAAATTTAGGAATAAAATCTTTTGAGGTGATGAGGGTGATGCATGATTGAGGGGGAAGCAGTGATGTTGAGGAGCTGTTGAAATTTGATATTCTTTGCAAAATTTTTGTGATTGTAGTGGCTGATTTTTTTTCGTATTTCAAGGCAAATCTACCCAATTTTTGGTGAGCTTTTGAGCCTTAACGAGCTATCATCTATAAGCTTCATTGAAATTTCTTTCTTGAGTGCATTTAAGTTGAATTGTTCATTCTAGAACTTGCTCTTTTCAATGCATTTCAAGATCATGTAATTGAACATGTGTGATAAAATGATAAGGGCACTTAGATTTAACCCTTTTGGCTTATATTTTTTCACCCGATTATGAAATCTCTAGGGAAGCCACGTTGAGCCTAAGCCTTTTCTTTGAGTTATGAGCACATAAATGAACCCTGAATCCTCATTTCTTCCTTTAACTCTTCCGTTTGAACCCTTTATTACTTTTCAATGTGTGAATCTTGTGGAAATAATTTATGTTTGATTTTATGTTGAAAGGGGAATTGGTGGTAGTGACAAAAGAAAAAAAATGGAGAAGAAAAAAATAAGAAAAGAAAAGGAAAGAAAGGATGAAAAAAATAGTTGAAAAAATAAGAGAAAAGAAATTAGAGCTGAAAAAAGAACAAAGGAGTCGTACTCTGTGTTTGCAGAATGTTTATGGTTAGTTCAGACACTGATCGTTTCAGTGTTACACCTGTTGTTCCAAATCTCGAAAAGGAGCAGGTGTGGGGAGGTTATAAGTGAAATAAAAATGTTGTTTTGAAAAGAAAAATTTGGGGATGATGGATGTTTTGATTTGTAGAGATCACAAGTTTTAAAGTGGTGCATTTAGCCATTCTTATCCCTTTTGTTACCTCACCCTATCCTAAGGCCCCATTACAAGCCTGTCCAAAGACCCTTAGATTGTTGTACATGATCCATTTAAAATTGGTGGAGATTTGATTTGGGAGCAAGCCCATGGTAATGACTTTTCTTGTTCAATTTTATAGTGATCTTGCTACCTTATCATACACTTCAGAGTTTTTGAGTGAATCTTTGTGAGGCCTTGGAATTTTGAAAGATTTGATACCATGAAAGTTGCAAACTTTGAGTGAAGAGACATTTTTTATATTAGTTCCGAATGCTCATTGGTTATTTTTCTCTTGTTATGTTGTAACTTTCATTTGCCTTTTTAGATGTTCCTTGTTTTCTGTTCTCTGTCATCTTTGATCTCAGCTTACTTGAGGACAAACAAAGTTTAGGTGTGGGAAGATTTGATAAGTCATATTTTAACATGATTATTTGGTGGAAATTCAAGTTTATTTGGTCGAATTATATATTTTTTATGTGATAATATTGACTATTCTTGTCTTTGGGAGATAAATGTGTTAATGATATGAATTGATGTGGAAACAGGCTATTAAGTGGAGTAAATTAGGAAACAAATCAGCTAGCATAACTTTCACATATTCTCACGATCAGAACTCTTCCAAATCTGTTGAAGGCACGTTCAAGGAGGAAAAACATGGTAAAGAGATTCTACTCGAGAAAAAAATGAAAGAAATCAATTAGGGTGTCTTGGAAGACAAGAAGATAAACGGGCAGGTGGATACATCGAATAAGAGGACGCTAGACATGATTTTCTGAAAGAACAGAAGAAAGAGGCTACTGCAAGGCAGATTGGGGAGTGTGAAGTGAAGAACAATTGGACATCATCGATTTTTTAATTTTATTTCATATTTTGTCATGAACATGCGGGGCTAATCCCTTTTTCTAGTTTAGGATTACGTGAATCTCCCATTGAATGTTAATTTACTTATTAAGGATTTTTATATTGAATCTTTTGTGTGAATTTATTCCATTACATGACTTGAATTGATTTATAGTAGTTTGATAATTATTTTAGGCTGACCATCTAGATTAATTATTTAATTGCTTAATGTTATTTCGTGATCCACAATCCATAATTGTTATGATGATTGAATGGAGTATCAAATAGAGATCATTCCCTCTATATGTAATGGAATCTAAGTTGTATGATTCTTAGCCGATTTTCGTAGCCTAGTAATTCTATGTTTGGAGTCTTAATGCGTTTTCGAGTTTGAATCCATAGGGTCACTTGGGAATAGTTCAATTTAGTGGTCGTACCCTAATTGATGATCTTAAGAACATTCGAGTTGATTTTGTACCGTCAATCTAGGGATTTGAGTTTTCACACTAGGTAAGATGTTTAATTCCTGTAATTAATAGATTCAGTAAACGGGAGGGGATCGTCGTCCTAAACTAGGTTTTTCTCACTTGGAAAATTTTTTAATTAAATTCGTCTATGTACTTTGCTATTTAAAAATTGAGTTGATTTATTATTCGTGCTATTTTTTATTTTTCTCAAACAAAACTCCCCCTTATTTATTTTATTTGTTTGCAACACATCTATTTAATTTAAATTTCATTATACTCCTTTGGGTTCGACCCGTACTTATTTCTATACTCTGTATTGGATTGAGTCAGAAATAAATTAAAATTTGGTAGGCCCCAAAAAAATCAGCCACTACTATCACAAAAACTTTTTGCAAAGAATATCAAATTTCAATAGCTCCTCAACATCACTGCTACCCCCTCAATCATGCATCACCCCCATCACCTTAAAAGATTTTATTCCTCAATTTCTCAATCCCATATCAACATAAAATTCAAAGGACAACAAGAACCAGACATAGGACAAGAAATTCATCACTTTTTCACCACCAATCAGAAAATTCAGCAACAATAACCATCCAACATCACATATTAGCACCAACGACAATCAAACAAAGCCACAAATATGAAAATAAAATATATACAGCCATAGGATTTCATTAAAATAAAATCATAAACATATTTACATTACCACCACAACTCTACCCCACTTAACATATGCATATCCCTCCCCTCACCTAAACGTTTGCTTGTCCCCAAGTAAAAGCAAGTATAAAAGAGAAATTGAATATGAAAATGAGTAGAATACATCTGATTTTATTTGTGGTACAAACTCTTACCACGATCCCGCAAACGCCTCTTCGGCAGCTTCCGGTGCTGGAGATTTTTTGCCGGAATCAGTATTAGCAGCGGTGGCTTCCAACGCTAGAGGTTCTTCGTTCAAAACAGAATGGGCGAAGGCAATGGGTTCGTTGGGAGCATCTGTCGCACGAAATACAATAATTACACTCGATGATTTCGCTTCGTCTTTCCTCCTCTGTTTCTTCTCAGCTCGAACGCTGGAGCATAACCTCGCCATGGTTGGAGGCGATGTTCACGGCTCTAATTCAAAGTGGTGGAATCGAAATTTAACACGGTAAAATCTCTCGAAGTGATGCAGCAGAATTCGACGAAGTGAAAATTGGGAGTAGGGCTTTCTCAATATGGACCAGAAATTGAGGGCTTCTCTTTATAATTTGATCCAATGTATGACATGGGCTTATTTATTTTTTAATTCCTTCATGGGCTAAAAGAGTTGGGCCCCTGTCCTAATATATATATATATATATATATATATATATATATATATATATATATATATATATATATATATATATATATATACATACATACATATTAGAATTAGTTGGGCCACAAGTAAACTTTGAATCAAAGCAGGAAAGCTGTTTCATGGCACAATTTCAGCGATAATTCTATGCAGTTAAATTCCTTATGATATATCTACGAACCACAATAGGAAATTAAGAGTGAACAATCAGACAATTTATTAAAATAAATAAAATAAAATAAAATTAAAACAAGAAAATTGGGTTGCCTCACAATCAGCGCCTTATTTTATTTCCGTTGGCTCGACTTAGACAAGGTGTATCTTTATCAATTATAAACCACATCTTCCAACTCCATTCGGTCAACCTCAACCGTCTGGAAGCCTTTATTATATTCCTTAAGTTGGTGTCCATTAACTTTGTAACTCCTTTCAGAATTTATGCTTCTTATCTCAACTGCACCATGAGAATAAACATTAGTCACAATAAACGGACCAATCCATCGAGAACGCAACTTACCAGGAAATAATTTAAGCTTTGAGCGATAAAGTAAAAATTTTTGCTCAATGCTAAAATTTTTCCTTGAGATTCTTGCATTATGAAATGCTTTTGTTTTAGCTTTGTAAATCACTGAATTTTCATAAGCCTCGTATCTCAATTTCTCCAACTCTGGCAATTGGAGTTTCCTTTGTACTCCGGCTTCCTCAAGATCCATGTTGCACTTCTGTATTGCCCACCATGCCTTGTGTTGAAGCTCCACAGGTAAGTGGCATGGCTTTTCATAGGCGATTCGATATGGGGACATGTCAATCGGTGTCTTATAGGCCGTTCGATAGGCCCATAGTGCATCTTTCAATCTTGAGCTTCAATCTTTCCTAGATGGATTAACCGTCTTCTCTAAAATCCTCTTGATCTCACAATTGGATGCCTCCACCTGGCCACTCGTTTGAGGGTGGTAAGGTGTGGAGGTTTTATGAAACACCGAATACTTGCGCAGAAGAGCTTCCACCGTTCAGTTGCAAAAATGTGTGCCCTTGTCACTTATGATGGCTCGAGAAATTCCAAACCTACAAAATATGTTAGATCAAAGGAAACCTGCAATCACTTTAGAATCATTAGTTCGGGTGGCTTTTGCTTCCACCCACTTCGACACATATTCAACAGCAAGTAATATGTAGGTGAAGCCAAACAAAGAAGGAAAGGGTCCCATAAAATCCATCCCCCACACATAAAAAATCTCACAAATGATTATAGGGTTTTAGGGTATTTCATTTCGTTGAGAAATATTTCCTACACGCTGACATCTATCACAAGACTTGCAAAAGTCATAAGCATTCTTAAACAATGTCGGCTAATAAAATCCACACTCAAGTACTTTGAAAGCGGTTCTTCTAAAATCAAAATCACCACCACATGCATGACTATGACAAAAGGTGAGTATTGAATTAAATTTAATTTCAGGCACGCACCTTCTTATCACTTGATCAAAACAGCGTTTCCATAAATACGGATCATCCTACATGTAGTACTTGGCATCACTACGGTGCTTATCAGGTTTTATTTTACTCATGTGGGCTGGAAACTGATGGGAGGTCAGAAAATTTGCCAAATCGGCAAACCATGGAACAGAGCCTTTTGACACTGAAGGGATCAGTGTCAGTTAGCTTGAATTTTCCAGATTTTGTAGAACGGCCAGCAATTGTTCATTTGAAAATTTTTTAAGAATTTTTTGCTCATTTTCATCTCTAATCAGCCGGCTTAGGTGGTCGGCCACTAAATTTTTTGATCCCTTTTTGTCTTTAATTTCCAAGTCAAACTCTTGAAGCAGCAAAATCCACCAAATCAACCGAGGTTTTGCTTTTTTTTCGTCATGAGATAACGAAGAGCTTCATGATCAGAGAAAACAGTGACTTTAGTACCCAACAAGTAAGATCGAAATTTTCTAGAGTAAAAACCACAGCTAGGAGTTCTTTTTCCGCAGTGGAGTAGTTGGCTTGAGTGTTATCCAAGGTTTTTGAAGCATAGTATATCACATGTGCAGCCTTGTCCACTCGTTGCCCAAACACTGATCCTACGGCATAGTCACTAGCATCACACATTATTTCAAAAGGCAAGCTCCAATCCGGCGGTTGAATTATGGGTGGTGTGGTTAGCAACTCTTTCAACTTATCAAAAGCTTTCTTACAGGCATTATTCATCTCAAACTTCACATCTTTTTGCAACAACTCACAAAGTGGCTTGGCTATCTTTGAGAAATCCTTAATGAATCTTCTATAGAAACCTGCATGTCCTAGAAAATAATGAACTTCCCGCACAGATGCGGGGTAAGGCATTGAAGATATAAGGTCTATCTTAGACTTATTAACTTCAATCCCATTCTTTGAAATAACATGACCTAAAACAATGCCTTGTTCGACCATAAAGTGACACTTTTTACAATTCAAAACAAGGTTTGTTTCTACATATCTTTTCAAGATCATTTCATGATTTCCAAGGCAACTACTAAAATATTCTCCATAGACACTGAAATCATCCATAAAGACCTCTATTATATTACCCACAAATTCAAAAAAATGCTTACCATACACCTTTGAAATGTGGTAGGTGCGTTGCAAAGCCCAAAAGGTAATCGACGACATGCAAAAGTCCCAAAGGGGCATGTGAAGGTTGTTTTCTCTTGATCCTCTGGAGCAATTGCAATCTGAAATACCCAGAAAAACCATCAAGAAAACAATAGTAAGAATAACCTGCAAGCTTTTCTAACATTTGATCAATAAAAGGCAAAGAAAAATGATCCTTTCTAGTCATGTTATTGAGCTTCATGTAGTCCATGCACACTCTCCAACCCGTTTGCAAACGAGTTGGAACCATATCACCCTTGTCATTCTCAACCACAGTCACTCCTGATTTCTTTGGCACCACTTGTGTCGGACTGACCCACTTACTGTCTGAGATGGGATAAATGATCCCCACACTCAGAAGTTTCAAGGCCTCCTTCTTTACCACCTCCATCATGGGTGGATTCAACCGGTACTGAGCTTCTCGAGACGGCTTCGCATCATCCTCAAGCAGAATACGATGCATGCAAATTGCAGAACTGATACCCTTCAAATCCGCTACCATCCATCCAATAACAGTCTTATGCCTTTTCAACACATCGAGCAACAAGCTCTCTTACTCGTCTGTCAGCTTGAATGAGATGATCACTGGTAAAGTGGAATCTGGCCCTACGTAGGTATACTTTAAGTGTTCAGGAAGTGTCTTTAACTCCAGCTTCGGTGCCTGCACTATAGATGAAATAATTTTTAGAAAAATGTCAGGCAATTTAACAGAAGCTACATCTAAGGTGCTTGGTCTCTGAGAAGAACTGTGCAAAGCATTGACTCCTCACTATCCCATCTTTTAGTATCCTCCTTTATGATTCCATGTTCAATTACTGTATATAATGCATCCCTACTAGTGAAGCATGTTAGCATCATCAGGGTATTTCATACCATCATATATGTTGAATTTAATGATCTGCCCATCAAATTTCATCGTGAGAGTACCTTCACTCACATCTATCTTAGTGCGTGAAGTGTTGAGGAATGGTCTCCCCAATAAAATTGGAGTGGAATTCGATGGGTGTTCATTCATTTCTAACATATAAAAATCAGTAAGGAATAAGAGTTTATCTACCTAAACAAGAACATCCTCAATGACTCCATCTGGGTATGCCTGGCTTCGATCAGCAAGCTGGATGACAACTCTGGTCTTTTTCAACTATCCCATACTCAGCTTCTCAAACACTGATCGAGGCATCACATTAATGGAAGTTCTAAAATCCAACATGGCTCTTTCCACATTAAAATTCCTAATCTTACAAGGAACCACAAATATGCCAAGATCCTTGCGCTTCTAAAGTAATGTTTGCTGGAAGACAGCTGAAACGTTTTCTCCCATCATCACTTTTTCATCTCCCTTCAACTTCTTTTTGTTGGTGCACAACTCCTTCAAGAATTTGGCGTATCTCAAAATCTGCTTAATCGCCTCAATGAGAGGTAAATTGATCTCCACTTTCCGAAATACCTCAAGTATCTGTTTATCCTTATCAATGGTGTCCGGATTCCTCATACTGCTTGAAAAGGCAAATGGTTATAATTAAAAGGAACAGGATCAGAAATTTTAACCTAATTTTTTTCGGACCTTCTGACACTAAAGGGTTCAGTGTCAGTGTTATGTTTCTACACATCAGATTTTTCCTCCCCAAACTGACCATTCTTATCCTCCACTGTTCCAGCAGGTTTTACATCATCTTCTTTCACATCCTGGTCAGGCTTTTTGGAAGGTACAACCTTCTCCAATTATTTTCCACTTCACAGTGTAACGGTGCTCACATTCTTAGAATTAACCTCCGTTTGTGAAGGCAACTTTCCACTGTTTTGAGCCTACATCTAGCTTACGGTTGTAGCCAATTGACTCATTTGATTTTCCAAGTTTTGGATGGATGTCTGAGTAGACACTTCAAATTTTAGATTGTTGGCAGCCATCTCTTTCATCATTTCCTCAAATGTGGCTTCAGAACTTGCCCCACCTTATTGGTGGTTTCCACTATCTTGAGGGCGATCTTGCTGCCTATTCACCACTCTCTGCTCTTGAAACTGATGTTGCCCCCTATTTCCTTCTTGTCCATTACCATACATAAGATTAGGATGATCTCTCCAACCCTGATTGTAGGTTTGTGAAAAGGGATCATAAGGTCGCCCCATGGCGTTTACTTGTTCCTCGCTAGGTACAACCCTGCAATCAAGAGTAGAATGGTCATAAGTTAAAAAGTTTTGACAAGATGGAGGGTTTACCCTTCTTCTTTTAGCAAGATTCTCCATAGCAACTGTCAACTTATTCAAAGTCTCCATCTTAGAATCATGGACCTCCTTTACTTCTCTAACCGACGGATCATGGGTGTCAAATTGTTGGGTGTTGGCAGCCATGCTAGTAATCAAACTCCTAGCAGCAGTAGGTGTTGATCGGTGAAAAATTCACCTAGAATTTTGGGCTTAATTGCAAGAATTTATTTAGATTTAATTCAATAATTAAGCACGATTTTAATAAAAATACTATTAATTGCTTGATTACTTGGAGAGAGGTATTTTTATTTATTAATGCAGAAAAATTGGTGTTTTTGAGCTTGAAAGATCGATGGAAGAAATGAGAATTAAATCGGGAAGAAGACGAAAAAAATGGTGGCAGACTAATAGATAATAGATTTTAAAGGGAATTACGACAACGCTTTTTCTAGGCGTTGTGAAAGAAAGGCATAGACAACGGCTGAAAGCGTTGTTTTTTAGGACGTTGGAAGTGTTGTCGTATGTACGAAACAAATCAAAGATTGAAGATTCTGTAGGAGAAACTCGATCGAGTTTTTCACTCCTCGATTGAATTTTTGAGCCCGGGGAGCATCTCCTACTTCGCGCTCACAGAAGGCCTCCTTTAATTAAAAAATTAAATCCGCTGAGGCACGGGATTGAAGACGCGACCTCCAGGGCATTGAGCGTGCATGCAAACCGCTGGGCCAAGACCAAGTTTTAATTATGAACCGTATGAAAATATACTTAAATTGATCTCCTGGAATCAATTTTTGAGTCAAAAAGCCCATTTTCTCCACTTAAGCCCATTTTATTCACTTAAACCCATCACCAAAATGTTGTCTTAATCCCTTTAAGCCTCCATACATATAAATATCCTCCTTCTCATCTTTGGAGCACCAAATTCCATTTTCTTCATTTTTGGAGGTTACACCACACCATCATTCTCTCCACCCATTCCTCCATCCATTAAATATTTGAGAGAGCTTTTTAACTAAAGAGCTCCATAGGTGAGATCCCTTCCCTTTAAGGGGAGGGATCCATTTCTTTAAATGTTCTTTCTAGATTAGTTTTAAATATTTTTCTAGATTAGGAATTTATTGCTTTCAAAAGAAGTTATCAAGGAGTGGATGATCTTCATGAATGTAAAACTTTATTAGGTGAAATCTAATCCTACTTATTATCTTTTTATTTTCTATGTTTTTGTGGTTGATTGAAGGCATGATTATTGATTAACTTATGAAAATGTCTTGATTGAATTTTCAGCTTTGATTAGGTTTCATTTATGAAATTCGCATGCCTGTAATAATATGAGATTTATGTCTTTGGTATTAGTGTATAGTGATTAGATTGTGTATTGTGTATCGACATGTTTTATTGTTGTTTTGCCCTTAGTCCCTTTGCATGATTATCATATGTGAGTTTCTTCCATTTATTACATGAGAGTTTAATATAAGGGGAGTCTAGCCAAGGAGTCCTTATGTTTAGATCAACAAAAATGGACACTAGAAAGGTTAGATCGAGAGGTCAATTAATCTAGTGAGGGGAACCCAACCTTAGTGAATTCATAATACCTAGAAAGGGAATATTACCTATGATTTAGTACCTTTTAGGAAACGCGTACGTATAATTAGTACCTATTGGGAGATGTTCACTTTGGTCTCGATCTTATGCGCTATTTTGAGGTCTTTGTAAGGGTCTACATCCTATTCACCATGGCCATTGGGGATAGGTGAAAATCGCGATCGCCCTTACCATGATTTGCTTAAAAATGAAAAACAATTAAAGATATTGGATGATTGATTATATGAGTGCATCATGAAAATTACCATGTAATTGAAAATTAAAAAATATTGTAATTAGATTTAATTTCCTTGCATTTTATTTTCTTTCGTTTCTTATCCCTCCTTTTCGATCGTCCCTAACTAATCACGATACTATACCAAAAGGCCATAAATCCTAAATTCCCTTGGGTTCGATATTTTATTTCTTGGTCGCCCGGACTATTAACGACCAATCAAATGGCGTCGTTGCCGGGGAATTTAGTTGTATTTGTAACTTTGGGTTCATTGAGTGGTTAGGATAGAGACATTTCTTTTCCTTTGATTTGTTTTTTCTTTTTTTTAAGGTTGTGTTTGTATGGACGAAAGTATGGAGCCATGGTATTTGCCTTGAAGAGCAAAGGAGTGGTGCAAATTGAGGTAACGAATATCTTCTCAATTTAAATTTGACTTTGTCTAATTTAAGTTTGGGGGATATGTCATCTTTGTTACTTGACTTTTTTACGATTTGAATTATAAAAATTGAATCCATGAACTCCTACTTGAGCATATTGCACCGGCGCACGTTTAAGTCCTTACCCTTTTCTTTGGCACATATTTTCTCTTTTTTTCGTGCTTTTCTTGCTTTTGATAAGGAGAAATCTTTCTTAGCTCTCTTGTGCTTCATTGTGAGAAATTTTGAGACTATAATTTTTGGTTGAAACTTGTGACTTGATGGATTTTTGTTTGTGTACTTGTTAAGTTATGGTTTGTGCTTGTGTTGTGTTTCTTTCACTACTACAAGACCGTGAGCTTTTTGAGCTTTAAAATTATTAAACCAAATGGTTTTTCCTTTCTTATGCGTGCATCATTCCTTTGTGTGTATTCTAGAACTTGTCATTATGTCTTCTTTAAGCTATATGTGTGCGAAGATTATTGGAAATAATTTAAGGCCATCTTTGTTTTGAAAAGTCAGTTAGCCAAATTTATCCTACCAAATGAAATCATTTCGTAGTTTGCCCCTTTGATCTTATTATCCATATTTCTTTGGCAACCTACAAATTTAGTCATTCTTATCCATATTTTATATCCTAATCACCTTCGTCGATTAGTAGAAGATAATGAGGATGAAGTGGTTGAATTGAGCTTACAAGAGAGTTTGGAAAGAGAGAAATTGTGAAAGTGCAAGAAAAGAGAGAGAAAAAATAAAGTAAGAAAAAAAATTGAGTAAAGCTTGTATAAAAGAAGCATAAAGGAGCTCTACTAGAAAAATGGAAAGAGAGCCCTTGGGGAAAAAAATAGAGAACAAACTCAATAGTGCAAAGAGGAAAAAAGGTTCTTTAATTTGTTGGATGGATAAAATTCTCTTCGTGATTAAGGTGGTAAAAGAAAAAAAGTGGGGATGAGATATGAGGCTACCAACCAACTTGAATTCGTCACTAATTTGAGGAAAGAGAGAGTGAGAGTTGATAATGGCTATCAACTTAAGTTCTCTACTAATCTTGAGCTTATTTTTTCTAAATATTTTTCCTACCCAATACCAAAGAGTCTACATTACAACCCCATATAAAGACCTTTTTTATTCAATAATTAACACACATACAGGTGGTGGAGAGCTTAGACTTTTGGCAAGCATATGGTAATGACATACATTTGAATCAATTTTTGAGAGTATACACTTCTCCCGTATACTTCTTTTGAGTGTGAAAGTAATGCAAAATCTAGAGAGGAGTAGTGAATGTCTCACTTGCTTGCATATTTCCTAAACTTAACCTGTATACATTTAAATTGATTTTTGTCACTTGTTTTGATTGAATTAAAATGGTTTTAAAATGACTCAATCTCATTGATATCTTGATTCAATTCTAGGTGAATTTCCCTACTCGTTCTTTCTTTTTTTCGTTGCTCATAGATGACCAACACTTTAAGTTTGGGGGGTTTGATCGGTGTGAAATTCACCTAGAATTTAGGGTTTAATTGCATGAATTTATTTGGATTTAATTCAATAATTAAGCATGATTTCAATGAAAATAATATTAATTGCTTGATTACTTGGAAAGAGGTATTTTTATTTATTAATGCAGAAAAATGGGTGTTTTTTAGCTTGAAAGAGTGATGGAAGAAATAGGAATTAAATCGGGACAAAGATGAAAAAAATTGTGGCAGACTAATAGACAATAGATTTTAAAGTGAGCTACGACAACGCTTTTTCTGGGCGTTGTGAAAGAAAGGCATAGACAACGGCTGAAAGCGTTACTTTTTAGGATGTTAAAAGTGTTGTCGTATGTACGAAACAAATCAAAGATTGAAAATTTTATAGGAGAAACTCGATCGAGTTTTTCACTCCTCGATCGAATTTTTAGGCCCGAGGAGCGATCTCCTACTTCGCGCTCACAGAAGGCCTTCTTCAATTAAAAAATTAAATCGAGTGCTGGGATTGAACACGCGACCTCCAAGGCGTTGAGCGTGCATGCAAACCACTGGGCCAAGACCGGGTTTTAGTTATGAACCGTACGGAAACATACTTAAATTGATCTCCTAGAACTGATTTTTGAGTCAAAAAGCCTGTTTTCTCCACTTAAGCCCATTTTATTCACTTAAGCCCATCACCAAAATGTTGCTCTAATCTCTTTGAGCCTCCATACATATAAATATCCTCCTTCTCATCTTTGGAGCACCCAATTCCATTTTCTTCATTTTTGGAGGCTACACCACACCACCACTCTCTCCACCCATTCCTCCATCCATTAAATTGTTGAGAGAGAGTTTTAACTAAAGAGCACCATAGCTGAGATCCCTCCCCCTTAGGGGGAGGGATCCATTTCTTTAAATGTTTTTTTTAGATTAGTTTTAAATTTTTTTCCAGATTAGAAATTTATTGCTTTCAAAAGAAGGTGAAGACACCAAGAAGTTGATGATCTTCATGAATATAAAACTTCATTAGGTGAAATCTAATCTACTTATTATCTTTTAATTTTCTATGTTTTGGTGGTTGATTGAAGGCATGATTATTGATTAAATTATGAAAATGTCTTGATTGAATTTTTGGCTTTGATTAGGTTTCATTTATGAAATTCGCATGCTTGTAGTAATATGGGATTTATGTCTTTGGTATTAGTGTATAGTGATTAGGTTGTGTATTGTGTATCGACATGTCTTATCGTTGCTTTGCCCTTAGTCGCTTTGCATGATTATCATATGTGAGTTTCTTCCATTTATTACATGAGAGTTTAATATAAGGGGAGTCTAGCCAAGGATTTCTTATGTTTAGAACAACATAAATGGACATTAGAAAGGTTAGATCGAGAGGTTAATTAATCTAGTGAGGGGAACCCAACCTTAGTGAATTCATAGTACCTAGAAAATGAATATTGCCTATGATTTAATACATTTTAGGGTACTTGTACGTGTATTTAGTACTTATTGGGAGATATTCACTTTGGTCTCGATCTTATGTGCCATTTTGGGGTCTTTGTAAAGGCCAACATCCTATTCACCATGGCCATTAGGGATAGTTGGAAATCGTGATCGCCCTTATCATGATTTGCTTAAAAATAGAAAACAATTAAAGATATTGGATGATTGATTATATGAGTGCATCATAAAAACTTCCATGTCATTGAAAATTCAAAAATATTGTAATTAGATTTAATTTCCTTATATTTTATTTTCTTTTGTTTCTTATCCCTCCTTTTCGATCGTCCTTAACTAATCACAATACTATACCTAAAGGCCATAAATCCTAAACTCCTTTGGGTTCGATATTTTGTTGTCTGGTCGCTCGGACTATTAACGACCAATCAATCCTTCGCCATGTCTTTCAAATCAAAGGAGAATGCCCTAAGTTTGATTTGTTCCTCTGTCACTCCAGTTGGTTTTATGCTTGTGCATACAACCGAGAACTCCTTCAAAAACTGAAGAGGATTTTCACCTGAAAGACCATGAAAAGTAGGAAGTAAGTGAATCAATCCAGATTTCAATTCAAATGTAGTATTATCTTTAATTGTAGGAAGGTTAATGCAGAGAGGTTGATGGACTATGTCAGGATTTGCCAATTCATTCAAAGTTCTTTCTGCGTCTTCAACCATGTTTTCCTCTCCCGACTCAGAACCTACGATATCTTCCTCCTCTAAATCAGAAAATTCAGAATTCTCCTCTCCAAGATGAAGTGGATCAGCTGCAAGTTCGAGTTCGATAAGGTTTCCGGCGGTTCCGTTAGTGGACGAACTTGTTTCCTTCTTCTTTCGGGACTCCTTTCTCAACTTCCGGGCAGTTCTCTCAATTTTTGGTATGTATTCAAACTGTTTTGGACCAGAAGAACGAGTGATCAACACTGAAAGGTTCAGTGTCAGTGTTATTGGAAAAATCGAAAATTCCAAAAAAAATCCAGAACCTGTAAAAATGCAGAAAAATATCGAAACAAAGAGATTTAACAAAATTTTAATTTTACTCCCCGAGCAAACGGCGCCAAATTTGATAGGCTGTCTCCGACCTACAAAATTAGAATTTATTTCCGATCAATCCAATACAGAGTAAGCAACGAGTACGGATCGAACCCAAAGGAGTATAATGAAATTTAAATTAAATAGATGTGTTGCAAACAAATAAAATAAATAAGGGGGTATTGTTTGAGAATAAATCGAAAATAGTACGAATAATAAATCAACTCAATTTTTAAATACCAAAGTACGTAGACGAAATTTAATTAGAAAATTTACGAAGTGAGAAAAACATAGTTTAGGACCACGATCCCCTCCCGTTTACTGAATCAATTAATTCTTTGCCGTGTTTTTTTCCTCCATGAACGTGCCTTCAACAGATTTGGAAGAGATCTGATCGTGAGAATATGTGAAAGATATGCTGGTTGATTTGTTTCCTAATTTGCTCCACTTAACAACCCGTTTCCACATCAATTCATATCATTAGCGCATTTATCTCCCAAAGACAAGAATAGTCAATATTAGCACATAAAAAACATATAATTCAATCAAATAGACTTGAATTTCCACCAAATAATCATGCTAAAATATGACTTATCAGTGAGAAAAATAATATATTAATATAAAGTGTGGTAGGTATATTAGTATGACATATGGGTCTATGGAGAGAGAAATAATTAATATGTGTGGGTGCTCTTTACCAAAAAAGGAAATGCACACTTTGAATTGGGACGGATCAAAATAAAAAAACGCGTATGTCTCAATGGAATGGAGGGAGTAATAGTTTTTACCTTATGTATATAGTAGTAATATTGATATATAAATTGTATAAAAAAAATGCCCACGCGTAAGGAAGACTTGTAAGTTTAATTTAATAATAAAGTAAAACCCATAATCAAAAAAGGATTCAATCGTTCTGATGATAATATAGATTGTCCATTGATCTTTAATAGTAATAAAATTATGAGATGAGAAGCAAGATATATACTTTGCGAACTAAGAGTTGATGAAAACGAGCAGTGTCTAAAAAATTCAGACAAGATATAATTTTATGGGATGCCCAAGTGGGGAATGTGAGCATCCGTTAATCACAAGCCACTGGAGATTTGTCATTCCTTGCATGGTTGATGGAAGCGATGGAATGGCTGGGCAATTGCAAACCAATCTGGTGAGAGAGTGAAGATGTGGCAAACAAGTTAGTTGATTGAGTGGAACTAGTTTTAGGGATTGTGGAGAGGAGATATGCTGCCACCTCACTGCAATGGAATATAGCAGTGAGGTGGTCCACCGAAACACCTTATTGTGCAACCCATTAGCTCCAACTCTGCAACACAATTTAGACATGGAAACCACTTTTCTGGAAAAAGGTGATTCTGTGCATTCCAGATGGTCAGTTTCCTGAGACTACAAAGGCTTTAGCCACGAGAGGAACACCAGCACATTTCTTCACAATCCGATGGTTTCCAAGTTACCATGGTCATGTTGCCCAAAAGCTCGTAGCCTAAACAGTGTTCTTCAAACAATTCTTCCAAGAAGTAAGCTGGAAAAGTTCCCATGATATCTGCAACCTTTTTACATGGATTATCTCCAGTGGCTGATTCAACCATTGCCTTTAGTATGGCAATGGCAATCAAGTCGTAATGATCAGAAACACAAGCCCATAATTTAGTATGGTCATTATACCAACTATGGGCAACACACAAAGCTTCTTATTACAAGAAACCTGGTTCAGCACCATTTTATTCCTATCACGTGGCACGTCTCCAGTCAATGTGGTGCGACGGTTGCACCACAAAGGTTTCCTGGAAATGAAACTTACGGCGATCTTCTGCAATGGCGTCTCAACAGCATCCTTGTTCCGATCTTGTACCTGAACAGAAGCTTCTTCAAGCCAAATCTGTACCTCAGCATTGAACTCATCCAATATGTCTTCAATCTCAAAAGCCATGCCGTTAAGCTGTCTTACCCAATTCTCTGCAGCTTTGTCTTGGAATTGTTTGTCTTCAGCATCCTCCAACACTTTCTGTATGGTGGTGACAGTATTTGAAAGCTTCTTCATTTGTTTCTGGATTACAGACCTTAATTGCTCTCTCAAAATTTGAACACCTGCCTCAGCCATAGTTATTGATGTTTACAAACTCAACAACTAATTATAGCAGTGAACAAATATTATTGGGACCCAAGAATTAATCGTAGTTGAGAGACAAATACTGGATGCAAATTTCTGCTTTTTTCACACTAATATCTTTGTTTATGTTTTAGGACTAGTTTTTATTACAAGATTTCAAAATAGTGTCGAAATTGGTGAAGGGAACGTGGTAGGAAGATGGAAAGCCGCATATTTTCACGTGAAATGTTGAAGCTTTGACGCTAATTGTACTTTTACATAGCTTATTATTATATGAACATAGTTTTTTTTTTTTTTCACTTTAAACCATGTGATCCCTTCCAATCATATTATATTCTGTGTACCCCTTTCAAATATAGCACTCTCTCTGTCCGCTGCAAAGGTGGACATTTGTTTTTTACACGTGGATTAAGAAGTATTATTATTTAAGGTGTAGTTAGTAGTTGTATTAGTGGGGGTGTATGGGTTCCATAAATTTATTGTATTAGTGATGTGTGTGGATCACATGTGTTTAAAAAGGAAAATGTGGACCTTTGGTACGGACGCCCAAAATGGCAAAATATGGACCTTTTGGGCGAATGAAAAGAGTATATTGTTAGGGATTTAAATTAAACTAAGAGTACGGAGTATATTGTTAGGGGTTTAAATTAAACTGGGAGTACATGGTTTACATAGTAAATCTTAACTTAATTATGCTTGGATAGTTGACGTTAATTGTGTCGGGCAGTGTACCCACGTGTGATGCTGAATACTGAGATAATTAAACAGGGATTAAGAAAAAGAAAATCTATAATAACTTGGGTTTTTTTTTTTTTTGTCTTTTTTCTTTTTCTTTTATATAATAATGCAAATCGAATATTTCAAATGGTTTCGCTCAATACATGTATTAGTATAATTTTATAGGCAAAATAAATTATTAAATTATACTATAACAATTCTGATAATTTGTCCAAATGTTTCTTGTGAGTCTCTATTTATATTTTATGAAAAATTGATAATATGATTATTCATGCGACACACATGGTATTTTGCTATCATTTTATGTTCTTTTATTTTTATTAATTAGTTAATTTAAAACTATTACACTCTTTTATTTTTCTTATAAAAAATGATGATCATGTACTCGTGTGCACTTTCAATTCCTTTGGATCGTAAAGGAGGTAATAATTTCGACCAGGAGACAATTCCTTCTACTTTAATACGAAAAATAATGAGATAGCTTAACCTCAATGATTCAATTTAGGCGCAAAAACACAATCACTAGAAAATTTCTTGGGAGATTTTGTTAAGAAAACCGATTGAAAGATAAAATTGAATAAGACCAAGGTAGATAAAACTAATGAAACATTTCTTAACTTGAACTACACATTTGGTTTGCCATTTAACATAGTTATTAAATCAATTGAGCATCAAGTTGGAAAACTTGCTTCTATCATTGGAAGTCTTCATCAAACGGGTAAAACTCTCCTTACACTAGGAAGAACAACCCTAAAGATCATTGCATGGCTAACAAGTAAAAGAGGAGTTGAGTAGTGAAAAGTCTTAAGAGTAAACATTAAGGAGTGTAAGGAATGCTCACCTTCATGTTGCTGATTGATCGATTATAAAACCTTTGGGTGGTTGAAGATGTGTTTGTGACAACACAATAACTTTTAATTCCAGTGAATTTTGACACGCCTGTAATTCTGGGAAGACCATTCATGCCATAGGAAAAGCACAAATTGATGTGGAACAATGGAAACTCTTTTTTGAGATTCAATGATGGAGTAGTTACAAATTACTAGGAATAAAGGAAGAAAATGATAAGATGAGATCCATCTCATCAAACTTAAAAATATTAGAACATCAAATGAATTGAAATTTTCAGCATCTCTTGAATTCTCCAATTTTAAAATCATAAATATTATTACAATTATGATTAAGAAGACATGACTCGAGTTTAACCTCAAAAACTTTCAATTCTTCCTCTCCAATACTTTTAACTAATTAGCAAATAAGTAGAGAATTTAATTAAAAAAAACTCTCATCTCATAACAAATTATAAACTATGATAGTGGTGAAATCATGACTAAGAATTAATAAAAGCAATTGTAAGTGTAAGATTAAAAGAGAAGAGACTGATCATCATGCTTTCATCCTTTTTCCCTGTACAAACACCACCCTACTTTCAAACTTTTTAAATCTTTACTCTAAAATATTACAGCTTCTGAAGTTAAGTGGCCATGTCATTTGTCCATACTCGAGGAATGACGGTCACTACCTCAACAATAAGAGCTGGAAGTGGTGTCGGAGTTGGGTAGGAAAAGTTCATTTCAGATAGTTCATGACATCCTTTGACAAGCCTGTATTCTTGTTAGCAAGATCAATCACCCTAGCCAAATCCCACCACCCAAGAAAAGGAAAGTCTCTCTGAGCTCTCTCCTCTAACTCGTACAGCAATGCTTGTAGGGGTAATGAATATTTTATCACTTTGACGCTCCTTTTGACGTTCAACCTCTGACTCTCAGTTCCATGTTTCATTTGACGGTTCATCCCTTAAGGTAAAGACTCCCTATCTTTATCTTGACACACGAGTAGAGTTGGAGGATGCCATCTGTAAAGTATGGTAGCAGCCTTTTAGGGGCTTGAGTACTTAATTGAAGGCGTTCGCACTCTTTTTTTGTTTCCATAAAGCCCATTCTGGGCGGTTGCAACAAATTTATTTAAAAAAATTTTGATGAGAAATCAAACTGTCAAATAAGAACGGAATGAGCAAATCAGTTTGTAGCTTATATGATGGATGTGGACTTAGAGATACTCTTGGAAATAAATCGGCCTCTATCAAGATTTCCCGACTAGACACAAGTTCGAATAATTTATCATTCGCTGATCTAGTTTCCACGAATATATGGGTTGTATGAAAATCCTAATCTAATATAGCGTAGTTTGGAGGCTGAAGGGCCGCAAAAGACTATAAAAATTAACATATTAATATTAAGGAATCCTGAACATAAAATGATTATAGCTTACGGTTAAGTGTGCGAAACTCGCTTGGAACTAAAACTCGTGAATCCGAGTCGGATTCTTCTCCTTTACTCTTCCAATCATCACAAATAAAACACTTGTGCTTCCACTTCTTATGAAAGGAATCAAACCCATACACCATACTCACTCGACCCAGCCGAGGCTTTTAGATAGTAGAAGCTCCTCCCATTTGACTCTCACTTTAGCGACACCATATAATTAAATTCTAATGGTTTTGGATATCTAAATTTCTCTTTCGTCATTATGCCTATAGGTGTGAACCAACTCTTCATGGTAATCTAGGATGGAGCTAACTCTCATAGCTTGAATACCTTAGTTATCGCATAAGGAATGGGAAACCTAAGTTCTGCTTTCAACATGAAGTAATAGACACTGATGCAACCAGAGGGAGAAAGATCAGCTCTTTCAACCGTGTTCGGTTGAATCCATTTTACATCGTCAGGTATTTCAAACAATCTCCTCCAATCATACAACTAACGTTTCGTGACCATTGAGGGGTGACAATAGCCTCATTATCAGTTAAGTCCGCATTGTTATAGCTAAATCTATCCCAGGACGGATTAGAGGACACCTAAGGTCCTCACCCATGTTGTTCCTCACCTTGGAAAATCATAAAAATATTAAAATCCTAAAAGGTTCAAAATTAGAATGGTAAAAATTAAAAGTTGGAAGCCCTATTTAAATGGAAAAAGGGTTTCCTTTCATTTAGGCCCCACAAGTGAGATGAAAAGGCATGAGGTAATTTTCAACACCTTTATCAGGAAGCTAATTTTCAACAACTCCAGCCAAGAGCAAACTTTAACCACCTTCAGCGAAGAACTAATTTTCAACACCTCCAACAAGGAATTATTTTTGGAGCTAGTTTTCACTACTCCCAGTAAGAAGCTAGTTCTCACTACCACCAACAAGGAGTTGGTTCAGAAAATTTCAAGAAATTGGCTAGCCATTAAGAAGTGGATGGAGACTTTTCACAGAATACTACCTATCCCTACTTAAGGATATCTTCTACACACCCATTCCAATAATAGATTTGGTGAAGCTCTGTAAGTAATTTTCCATAATAAAGGATTTGAAATAGTAAATTTCCCAAATACAAAGAGTTTGTTGGCATTGGACATTAATAAGAGATAAACAAGAAAAAAATATGCTCCAAGAAATAAAATGTGCACGAACAAATAAGTCAAATCTCTTGTATTTGATCTATGCAATTTATATCGTCCGCCAATAAATGAACCAGCAGAAGCAGATCAAAAACCTTTATACCGTATAAAAGTCTGGAAAACGGATAGAGAAGAGTTGGAATGATGGGTCGTATACACATGAAAGGATTAATGTGCTTGTGGTGGCAGCGTACAATTTATTTTTTGAGTAAAGAAACGAAACTATTTCTAAACATGCCAGAACATCGCTATGCAAAGTTACAAGTCTTTGATATATGCCACTTAGTAAACAAGCAATTCAATGCGTCAATCTCTTTAACTTTGTTCGATATGAAGTCTAACCTTAAAAACAATGTTGTCCCATATTTTGACACTAAATTGTAAAATAGTTCCTCCACTTCATTTTTTTAACAAGTAGAGCCACCTCACTATGCATTGAGAATAACTGAAATTCCAACTATGATCATTTTACGCAGGTTCTTCAAAGTGTAATTACACTTAACTCCATGAGATAAACGAAATGGGAACAATAGCTGAAAATTGCATGGCAGCATAAAAGCCATTTCTGCTGTCAGTTTTGAGCCTTGCAGCACCCTTACCTATCATATAATTTGTACTTCAGACATGAGGCATTACATTTAGGTCCAATTGTTTCACTATGACACAACTCATCTTGAATTTATGCATACTTTTTTTTCCTCACACAGTATATGTAAAAGTAAAAATAGTAAACCAATCAAACAGATTTTATAGCAAGACCCACAGAAGTATGCACAAAAACAAATTAGAAATGCAGGGAGAGAAGGTAACTAACTTGGATAAGTCTTAATATAGGTTACATTCACCACCTCAACTTGGATCAGCAAAATCTGCATTTCATCAATGCGAGCAGATTTATCTTTAGGTAAAGGATACCACAAACTGGACATGAAGAGAAGCAGAACAAAGAGGACAAGTTTGTTATGTATGTAGATGGTTCTTATATTGTGCCTCAACTTTTACCAATCAACAAATTTTACAGAGTGCAACTTGAAAAACTCACCTATGCTTGAAGGTGGTTTAACACCTAACTCAATCTCAAGAGACCATGTGACAGTTGTAATGGTTGATTGCTCAAGTATAAGGTTGAGGAAATTCAACTGGTAATTTATGGAAAAAGCAGATGAAGCTTCTAGCTAAAGATCACCTATGCAGGTAAAATATTAATGGACTTATTGCTAACATTAGGTACATCCCTTCCTTATTCATCTTTCCGCAGTTATGAATAAATAATCTTAAGCCGAACTTCTATTATTTTTTTTTGTTAGCACATTGGTGATTTCACTGTTCTGTTAATGATATTAGAATGAAAATTTATATCCTGGATGTTTCATGACCAAGCGTAACAGCCTATATATATATTAGGCTCAATCAAATGGAACCCTGCCAAATACGGCCATTAAACCATTGGTAATGTAACAAATCAAAATTCAGCGGTCGACATTTGAGATTTAATCTCATTGCTGTTATTACTACATTTCAGAATTATTCATCAATTCAGAATTGAATCATAAGATAATTAATAGCATTAAACACTCTTCAAGTCAAGTCTAAAATTCCAACACAAATTGAGAACCAAGACTGACAATCAAATCAAGAAAATAAAGAATCCTCAAATAAGTAATTATGAAGTGAAGTACAGCAGTAAACAACAAATTTTACAAAAAGCAATACATGTACCAAAGACCAACCTCCACGTTTCTTTTAAAAACCCATATAAAAGGTTCAAAAACATCAAATGACAAACTCAAACAAAACAAAAAAAAGAAAATCAAAATAGAAAATTGAACATGAGCATAATTCATCTGCAAAATACAGAAAAGAAACGAACCCTTTCTTGGGGAATAAAGTAGAGTTTGAAGTGGGTATGGGGGTGCCCTTCAGAGACTTCAAGGTAATCTTCATCTTAAGAATTTTCAGATATCATTACAAGAAAATGAAGCATTAAATAAGACAATACCTTGAGATGTCGAAGAAATATTGGATCAGAAAAGAAGATGTGCAGTGCAACAACGGAAATTGCAGATCGCACCGATAAAAGCTAATTGGCAACAGAGACAGCAGTCTGGAGGTGGTGAGGGATTGAAGCATGTAAAAAATAGGGAAAAAGAAGAGGCTAAATCCCTCAGTGTAGCAAGATGTGTGAAGTCGAATAAGGAACACCTGTAGATTAAATAAAGAATGTGCTATAGAATTCTTTCTCCAAAATTAAAACTCAGAGCACCATATTTGAAGAAAAATAGATGGGCGAGCAACGGGGGAAAGCTTCAGTTAGAGGTCAGCAATCCTTTCAAGAAAATGAATATACAGGGGGGGAATTTGTGAGCCAAAAAATAATAAAAAGAACAGGGATGAAACAGACATGTATGATGTATGAGATGCATGTAGAAGGGAAGCTGTCGGACTGTGTGTGTTAATTCAGAGGTATTTCTATCTTGTCAATACATCTATTCCAAAATGCTCCAATAGTAATGATTCAAAAGTATTTTTATCTTATCAATACATCTATTCCTAATCAATATGTTGTGATAGAAGCATTCAGTGATATAATGACACCCATGCGACATAGGAATATAATGCTATTTGAGCTCAAGACTTTACTTCAACTGAGTGGATATCTGCTCTTTTAGGTCACACTATGCCAAAATGGCAAGAAAATGACTCTTACCCTATTGTAATAGAGCTTTCATTTTATAGCAGCATAGCTTCCACATAGAACAAAAAATATGCAACTCCAAAGACATCCAAAAAATTATATGCATATCGAATTGACATGCCAAACCATTGCAAAAATTGTTCACAAGACATGATTCTGCTTTAGCTAGATCACACTACTGCAAACGCTATTACAAACTTCTAAGTCAGATTTGATCTTGCCAGCACACAAAAGTTGACTTCTTACCAGAAAACCTATCAGGTGAATTCAATTAAATGAATAAACAGCATATGCTCAAGATGGGTAACCAATCAAAAGTACACATAAAACAGCAATATCCTTAATCCTAAACTCAATAAAACCCAAATACAGAATTGCATAATGTTAAACTCTAAAAAAATGGCAGAAAATGTGAAAGTATTTATCAATTATCATCATACCCCCATTTAATTACTTCCAGAAAAACACATTTCTACATGAAGAAACTTACTTTAAAGCAGATGTCATCTGAACAAGGAGCCAAAGTTGTCATAATTAAAAACTCGAAAAACCAGCATCCCTTCGAGAACACCGAGGAACATCCCAGCAAAAACATCAAGAATGAAGTGGCGCCCAAGAAGCACCCTAGAAAACGAAGTAATTGCAGCCCAAAGCCCCACCAATAAAACAAAATATTTTACAAGCCCACTCTCAGCATCAAAATTCAACATGTTAATGAGCACAATATCTCTAATTTGATCGTAGTACAACAAACAGAATGTGGCAATAAACGAAACCCTAGAAGAGTGGCCACTGGGAAAAGACCAGTGATCAACGGCAAAAGAGAGGAACATATTCTTGTTGTAAACGGGGCGAGGGCGTTGGACGAGGTGCTTGATTAGACCAATTAGGATAAGGTCTAAAAGGGATCCTATGAGGAGGTTTAGTAGAAGAAGAGTGAAGGGGGTAGTGAGGGTAGCGACGGGGGTGGGGGTGGTGGTGGCGACGAGAATGGACAGCGTGATGGGGAAGAAGAGCCGCCCGTCGCCGGAGAGCTCGAGGGATTTTAGGAGGAAGAATGGGAGGATGGGTTGAAAGAATGTGTAGAATTGGAGGGATATGGCAGTGTCGAGATTGATCAGGCGGCGGAGGAGAGTCGTTGTTGGGGCGGAAGTGGAAGGGGACGGTGGTTTGGATTCCATGGTTCGAGATTAAACTTCACTGCCTCTTTCCTTCCACAAATTCAATTACTTTCACTTTGTTTGGTACACATGCACTATGGTTTGGAACCATGGTTTGGTTCCGATTCCTAGGTTCTGATTTCAGGAAATTAGAAATAAAAAATGAATCGGTTCTAGGGTGGTTTCGATTTTGATTTGGAATTGACCCTAAAATATAAATATATATTCCCTATGTCCCTTGATAAGAATCTCATTTATTTTTGGGCACGTGAATTAAGGAGTATTATTATTTAATGTGTAGTGAGTAGTTTGTATTAATGGATGTGTGGGCCCATATTTTAATTGTATTGGTGGGTGTGGGTAGGTCTCATATATCCAAAAAAGAAAATGGGATCCTTTGAGTGGAACAACCAAAATAGTAAAATGAGACTCTTACCTAGGGACGGGGGAGTATATATATATAAACCGTTGGTTCAATTTCAACTCCATAAAATGAAGAACCAAGATCGAATCGGTATATATTCGATTCCGATTCGAACCTTAACGCAAGATCAAAAGAATATTTTTTGTGTGTAACGGATATAAGAAATATTTTGTCATGAATAAAATGTTTTGTTAAAATCTAGTTATGGATAATACATAGTAATTTCCTCCATTCTATTTCAATAATTACATTTGTTTTTAACGAGGAAGAGATAATAAAAATAGTATTTTAATGTGTAGTGAATTGAAAGATATAATATTTTAATGTAAATTGGATAGTTGTATCAATGTTGTGTGAGCTCATAGAGATTGTTAATGATCTTTTTAGTGGTTTATATTAAAATGGATTATGGGCTTAGAGTAGCTATTAACTAAACACTAAAAACAAGCTCATCAAACACATGAGAACGGGAAGAATGAATCAAACAAGCACACTCTAGTTTTATTGATAAGAATTCTCAAGAACAACATACATTTCCGAAATACTCAGAATGGATCAGACAAGCACACTCTAGTTTTATTGATAAGAACTCTTAAGAACAACATACATTTCCCAAATACTCTACCTATCTAGGTATGGAAAAATTACAACAAAGTAACATGCATCTCCAATCAAAGGAGATGTCTTTTATATGTTTCTTCTAGAGTTGCATAGATCTATCCACAAATAAGTACTATATTCCATCTGTCGTAGAGAGGAGTGCAGACCGCTACTTTCAGTGAAAGAGCATAAAGCTACTCTGGTGAAGGCTATTGCAGGTTGTTGCAGACATCTTTTGTCCTTTGGGGGTTTCCTATTAATTGAGAGTGAGAGCATGTCTTTGAGGTGTTGTCCGTGAGAGTGATGTTGGAAAATATATTTAATATATTTTATTAAGAATTTAATCAAATAGTTTGTATTTAGATAAATTTAAATTAATTATTGATGGAAGATAATATCAAGGAGACAATATCAACAAGATTTGCTCAAGATTTGTTCCCATATTTAAAGGATTTTGGGCTTTTCTACTTATCCATATATGCATGTGCTTTGTGCAAGTCTCCTCACATATAACTTTTGTATTTTCTCTCCAAGTTTATGATTGTGATAATTATATTTGGAGAGATGGAATTAAGTTTCTTTGTTCTAGTTCCTTCTTTTAAGAACACGATTATTAATGTGATACAGATTCCAGGAGGAAGTTCATCTCACTACAAGAAATTATACATTTTGTGTGACGAAAAAATTTAAGACGCAAGATTTTCGTCATATTCTGTAATTAAAAAATGACGAATTTTACTTTCGTCGCTAAAATGTATCTTTTAGCAACGCAATTTGTTGTTGTCATTATATGTAATTTTTTTCGTCACTATTTACTTAATTTCGTGACGACATTGATAAATGCGTAACGATTTTAATTTTGGATATCTTATTCTAATAAAAAAATTTAATGTTTGTTCTTTAATGACAAATTTATGATAATTAGCGACGAACACCAATGTCATGAATAAAACATAATTTCATGACGAAAATAAAATTGTGATGAAACTTTTAAACAATTTGTGACGTCATATATTTTGTCACCAATGTCATATTATAGTGATAACAAATAGAAATCGTTATCTTTTTATCAGAGGGTGAGTAATACTTTAACACAACAATTTAGAAATTCGTCATAATTTTTTAAGGATGCCTTTTTCATACATAATATTGGAGGTTGATTTTAATGATAAATTTATAGTAATTAGTGACGATATTTACTGTCATAAGTAAAAATATACATTTGATGAAAACAAATTTTTCATAAAATATTCAAATAATTTGTGACATCATATATTTTGTTACCATACATCTAGCTACAATAACAATAAAAAGAAATCGTCGCCCCAGGGCATAGCTCAAGTGGTAGAGGGGAGGGTGGAAAGGTCTTCCAGCTGAGCTTGGTTGATGTAGGGTGGGGGTTCCAATCCTGCCTTTGGCATGGATTTGGCCCCTTGCAAGCACAAGTTTAACAGTGAGTCCTCCCTATAAGTCACTTCAGCTTGGTTGCTGTAGGGTGGGGGTTCCAATCCTGCCTTTGGCATGGATTTGACCCCTTGCAAGCACAAGTTTAACAGTGAGCCCTCCCTATAAGTCACTTGAGGCACATCCTGCGATTTACCTCCTCCATCAATCCCCAGGGCAGGGGCGGTGGGCGCCCCTAATGGTGGGTACACCAATAAAAAGAAATCGTCACATTTTTCATTAAAAGTCTGGCTTATTTAATGCACCACATGAATTTTCTCATAATTTGTCATGCAAATGTAATAAATTTAAATTTTATTCCCTTGGATTATTATTTCATTTAATATTTTTCTTCCACACAAATTGCTTTATTCCATGACAGCATTGATGATTTATCACATTTAAGATAATTTTAAAAAATTAAAAGTACTAGAATGGACTATTTAACTACCGATTTGAAAGAATGAAAAGTAATTAATTTCAATAACATATGTTAAAGATCAAAAAGTTTGAAAATCAATATATACACAATGATTATTTAAATATTCTTATCAAACAAAAAATAAAACAACATAAGAAAAAAACAAATTCTTCTGTGAGACATTATATATGTAAGATAGCTTGTGAGACGTGTTAAAGTATGTCTATTATATAAATAAAGTATGTTTTCTAAAGTATGATAAATGATAAATTAAAGTATGAATTTTAGAGTGTTATAATAGAATTTATTATTGACATATTTTAACTATAAATAAGCATACTTTACTTATATAATAAGCATATTTTAATAATGGATTGACCTGTCTCACAACCGTCTCACAAAAAATTCGTCTCACAAGAGAGTTTCTCTAAGAAAAATAGTTTATAAGCTATGAGTTTACATAGTCTATTTCAAAAATCAAAACTCAAATATAATATCTACATGCTAAATTAACTTGATCCTAACTTCGAGATCAGTATAGTACTTCCTCCGTCCCGAAAATATTGACACATTTTATTTTGGCATGGAGATTAATGAGTATAATAATTTAATATATAGTGGATTGAAGATATAACATTTTAATGTTTAGTCGAGTGTTATACTACTGGTGTCTGGTTTGTGTGAGGCCCATGTGAATAAATTAATTATTTTGTATGGGTCACATGTTCTTTGAAAGGAAATATGTCAATTCTTGTAGAATCCTAAAAAGAAAAGTGTGTCAATATCTTTGGGACGGAGGGGTATAAAAAAACCACGTAGCAATTTAATTCTAAAAATGTTAAATAAATATACTTCAGAGAAAATTGTACGAAACACCACGATGTAAGAAATTATAAAAACTGTTCCCATAGAGAGAAATTAGTCAATACCCTGTTTAATTAAAAATTTTAAAAAAATTATGTTGAATGCACTTTGAAGCAAATCAGCAAACACCAAATAGTATTCTAAGTAACAACCTATGAAGTGTTATTAGACAAAAAGAAGAAAAACCAAGTTGAATTCTGATCTAGCGGCTTCCAGAGACCTCACCATGGTATGCTTAAGCAAAATTCTGCTTGCTCTAGCAATTATAGGTTAAATAGCAACCGAACAGAACTACTAGGATAGATCATTGGTGGCCAGAAACGTCCTTTAGCAAATGCACACAAATAGCAACAAGTACCCAATGAATAAGGAACAACCAAGTGACAGACACGCAACATAAAACAGAAAACTAGCAATAGAAGAACCACGCCCACTCTCAAAATGATACCAGAAGATCCTACAAAATCAAATTACACAGAACCAGCGATAAACAAGGAGAACAAACCAAAGTATGCTCTAAAATGGAAAAAACACTAATAACTAACAACCGAGTGCACAAATTGAGCAGGCTAGACTAGCACAACAGAAAAATCAAATAATTAACAAAGAAACAAAGACCAAACAGAACCAACAAATAATTAAGGTTCCTTGATTAATCATGCAAAAATTGTACTAGCAAGCGAAACTTCTTTATTGATCAAAATAAATTATACTCATTATCTAATTACTTGATCAAAAACCAATATGATTTCCCGAAGATATAACTACAAGTTTACTTAAGTATTAAAACAATGATTGAGACTAGAAATATGTATCAATAAGGTTAAGCTTCCTTTGAAAGATATAAATAAGTGTAAAACAACAAACTTCGTGAATCATTAACATGCATACTTTAAAGATATTTTTTTAAGGAACCACTATCCCAACAATTCAATAGATTTCAACAAAGGGGGCAAACATGAATTTCATTTCTTATTCTTAAAAGATAATGGAATATTGTAGGGTCATCTAACACAGCCATCACCACATAGTCAGCCAACATCAATGTTAATGAAACAGGACAAGATAAACGGGAACCACAACACTTAAAAGACATGACAAATCAGGATTATGTTGATTAAGCCATACCTTAGAAGCTTTAGGAGTAGCATCTGAATCTCATGCATATAGTTCAATACAATCCCCTCTTGAAGAACCAAATCCAACCATTGCACTTTCTGAAGAACTCATGGATAATCTGGTGTCTAGCATGACATTTTTTAACAAGGATAAGAGAAAGATGTTTCATTTTGTGACATCTCATTCTGTGTTTTAAAGTTAAGTGAACAATCATTAAGAATTAACAGATAATAGAAACAATTAAAAACCAAGACAAACTTTAATATGACATTAGCAAGACCTGGTTTCTAAGAAGTAATTTTATATATAAGATGTACCTTAAGTACAAGACTTATTCAATGATTCAATAACAACAATTACTCTTGAAAGCACAAGTTTCAAAACAATTCTAACATATGTTGTACCTAAGGTACAAAAATGATTCCCTTAAAAATCCCCAGTTGCAAATAACATTTCAGACTATAACCAAATATGCATGCATATGTTATACTTCAAAAACAAATGATGACCGCTGTTAACATAACAAGACCACAATTTCTTAGGTGTACCAACTCCTGATTGATAATGTCGTGAATAGTCTGTCAAATAACAGTCACACAGAACAGGGGAGAAAGTGTTAAAGCAGTGCAGTTGATAAGTTCTACCTGAACGAAAATAGTGTGTTGAGTGAGATAAAAATCAGCTGCTTCAAGGAAAAATTGAGAGAAACCGTCATTATACTAGCAGCAAAGAAGATCAGATTGCTTGAGCAAATCAGACAGTAAATAACCATCAATTCATTTCTAATATCAGGAATAGTAACTGACGTTTCAGCTATATTGGTAGCTAATATTACTTAAAATAAACAAAAGAAAGCAACTTATGGTTAGATATTCAAGGCATTAAGGCACCAAGTAATAATATGAGGCAGAAAAATGCATGTGTTTTTAAATAAACTCATAAAAGAATTTATGTCTCCAGCAAATTTCCATAAGACAGTACATTAAGCAAAGTACTTGACAGCTTCAGCTTCAATACTAATAAAAAATACCCTTGACTTGTACATGCTACATGCCATCAACTACCTAAATGTATCAATTAATGTTATAGAATAGATTGTGCAATAACACTCGGATACCTTAGTGCTTTGCGTAATTATTAGTCATCATATGTAACAAAAAAGTTACACTAATGATAATTAAATAATGTTGAATAACTAAAAACAGAAAGGACATAGGGTAAAGTACTTACAGAAACTAGAGAATCGTGCAAGTTACGCTAGGCAGCATGAATAAAACTTTCAAGCATTTATGTGCTGCTAAAAGAAAAAAATTGGGAACTTTCTCAAATACCAGTACTTTAGAAACTGAAAATAGTTGGCACAATTCATTTACGTAAGATATATTCGTGGGATGCACACAATTACACCAATGGCTCGACAAGCATTCCAAAATTTAAAAAAATTCACCATAGATGAAAGAGGTAGCTCTGAATCCTATATTGCCTTTGATTCTGGAGTTATACCCTGTCTCTACGTCTTCCCCTTGTTGATTTCCAGGTCATAATTTTGTTACAACATTTTAGAAGCCATGAAACAAGGGTGCCTGAAAACAAGAAACACAAACTAGACTCACCATGGGTATAAGTTGAGATCTTAAATCAAATATGCTAGAGAAATAGAGAAGATTGGTGTGGTTAGTGTGGGTTTAGGAGGGGAAATGTGTAGTAGTAGTGTGGAAGGAGGAATGATTTGAATATTTGAAACAGGGAATAAAGAAGGTTGTATATAAAATATCCATTGACATAATGATTAATCGCCTTCTGGATCTCTGTTCTCTCTTTACCTATTAAGAATTCATGATTAGGACACACTGGGATGGCAGCTATTATTGCTGCTTCTCTGCTTCACATTCCTCTACTGTCAAAGTAATAACGACTCCCTTCCCGCTGTTAAACCATCTGCCTTAACAACTAATGTTGCACCTTGAACTTCAATATATTATTTTGCAGCTAATGGATCTGAAATGCTCATACAATAAAATTAAATATGATTTTATAAGAAAATTATGCAAAAAAAAAACTCAACTCATATAGGTAAAATCAGCAAAATATGAAGAAACTTAGCAGTTGGTATGTCATAGTTCATAGATGTCACACAATATTTTCATGATATCCTCAGAACCTTCTAATCCTGTGACTTTAGATGAAGGGCCATATTTTTTACAAGGCCGGGTTTGTGCAAACCTGATATTAGTGTGGCTTAATTCCAGAATATGAGGGCTCTTTGACATATAAAATGGATAATTATACAGCTACAAGTTACAATTTTCTAAAAGTTTTAGCTTTGAAAAAAAAGGATACATTGCAATTAGTTCTACTCCGACTATCATAATTAAAAAACCCATTCTGAAGCATAACAAATATACACATATTTAAATTAAAGTCGGTTTATATTTTTGGAACATTTTTCCAATAGAAGGTCATTGATAATTGTTATATACAACTAAGAACCTGTTGAAATAATCCAAACACTTCCTAGGCTCACAGATCAATTCCAGTTTGTTATGGCCATCAACATGAAATTTCAGATAATGTATCCAATTGAAAATAAACAACATTATGACAATCTTGAATCCCAAGCCTTCTACAAAGAGAACTCAAATTATGACCGGCAAATTAGGGAGTCTAAAAATATAACTAGAGACAAAATATCTATGTATCCTATGCACTAAGGTACTATTGGAGTAGCATCATATATAACTATTTGGGTAATAGAAAGTAAGCCAGCAGAACTGCAGAAATGTGAAATCTGTGAAAACAAAAGAAGATTTCAAAGAGGTTCAAAATCTAACAGGAAAATTAAAAGTGATTCATAAATGTATCAGATGATCTACTACATCGTAAGAATTTTCGGATTATACCGTGCAAAGACCTGGTAATATTGCTTAAAATTGTTATGAAAAAGAGGAGACTACATTCTACATACCAACCCACGTCGTCAATCTCAACAGTGCTAGCGGCACCTTCTATCCCACCAAGCTTATACCGGCGCCATTATACGAGAAGAGGAATAGGTCGAGAGAGAGGGAGGGCGTCGTCCATCCTTAAAACCGCTATCAGCGAATCATCTGCGGCTTCTATCTACGCCATTACCAGTCCACCAATAGTCACCTCGTTGTAAAGAGCGTCATCTCCGGAGTCTAAATTGAGAACAGAGAGAGAGAGAGATGTGTGAGGGGGATTGAGAAGAACAAGAGAAGAAATTGACATTTTCATCTACCGCTTCGATTTGACATTTTGATAAGTATAATTGGTGGAAAAATATTAGAATTGGCGCCCCTCTTTTCTTTATCGCAGTTAACATTGGCTCTTCCTCTTCCCTTTTGCCCAATTATTTATATATACTTATTCTACTTTATTTTCATTATTAAAAAAAAAATTGTAAAACATGGAAACACGTATCAAATTTTCCTTCCATTCAGGTCAAATAGTCGCATTAATTTTATCAAACAAGTGGAGTATGAATTATTAAAAAATTTGTAAAAATCCCCCCCCAATTAACTGAGTTTAAAAATGGTACGCGAGATAATATTTGTGAAAGAATATAAGTTTTTTTACTTTTTTTAATTTCTTTTTATTATGTATTAATATATAATTATATGTATGATTGCAAGTCGTTTTTAATATTTTTGTATAGTTAATAAATCATATTATAATATTTTTAATCATATCTTAATGCATTATTCATTATAAATTACAAAAATATACTCTAACTATTAAGAAAAATACTTTAACTGAACAACAAAGATTTTTTAACACGTTTTACAAATTATCTACATAAACATTGTCTCATAAGAAATTTTATCTTTTACAGAAAATGAATTCTCTTTAACATATAAAATGGATAATAGTCACCATTACCAGTCCACCAATAGTCAACTCGTTGTAAAGAGCGTCACCTCCGGAGTCTAAATTGAGAACAGAGAGAGAGAGAGAGAGAGAGATGTGTGAGGGGGATTGAGAAGAACAAGAGAAGAAATTGACATTTTCATCTACAGCTTCGATTTGACATTTTGATAAAGTATAATTGGTGGAAAAATATTAGAATTGGCACCTCTCTTTTCTTTATCGCAGTTAACATTGGCTCTTCCCTTTTGCCCAATTATTTATTTATACTTATTCTACTTTATTTTCATTATTAAAAAAAATTGTAAAACATGGAAACACGTATCAAATTTTCCTTCCATTCAGGTTAAATAGTCGCATTAATTTTATCAAACAAGTGGAGTATGAATTATTAAAAAATTTGTAAAAATCCCCCAATTAACTGAGTTTAAAAATGGTACGCGAGATAATATTTGTGAAAGAATATAAGTTTTTTTACTTTTTTTAATTTCTTTTTATTATGTATTAATATATAATTATATGTATGATTACAAGTCGTTTTTAATATTTTTGTATAGTTAATAAATCATATTATAATATTTTTAATCATATCCTAATGCATCATTCATTATAAATTATAAAAATATACTCTAACTATTAAGAAAAACATTTTAACTGAACAACAATGATTTTTTAACACGTTTTACAAATTATCTACATAAACATTGTCTCATAAGAAATTTTATCTTTTAAAAAAAAAGGAATTCTCTTGTAAAATGGGTTTCTTTGACTCGTTGTTAAAGTATAATTATTATATAGGTAAAGTATGTTTATTATTGGTTCAAGTCTGTCATTGCGGTAGAGATTGAGAAGTTTTAACCTTGTTGTGAACTCTTGAAATATAACTTTACTTAACATTTGTCAAAAGAGAATATGCATTAGTATGATATATTTGTGTGCTAGTCTCGTCCATTCTATAGTTATTATATTTTTGCATCAAAGAGTGTATTTGTATAGATCTGTGCTATTTGTATTAGTCATTGAGTAGTGAGTACATCCTTCTTGATGCAGGCCTCATGTGTAGATTGCTACCACAATTATTTTTTGTCACTGTTTCTTCCTTCGACAATCTCATGCAAGAAATGATAGGAGGGTAAGTTTATTTAATTCTCCAACGATTATTTTCTGTATTAGATAACATGTAATGTTAAATGACCATTACTCAGTAGCATGCTCGTAAGAATATCATCTTGTTGTTTGAATCTTCAGAGTTGAAGTCTGACATTCTATAATTATGTTATTTTTCTATGTTTTGGGTATTAATGTTCAGTTAAATCGTTTTAGTTAACATATTAGTTTATAGTGGACTGTTTATTGCATATTGTCCTCCGTATAAGTTTGTTGTTGTCTGTCTGCAGAAGCATATTATTTTAAAATATTTATCTGTAGCTACATAAAATTATTCACAATAGTATCTTTTAATCATGAACTGTTTGTGCATTCCAGTGTCTTGCAGACCATGAAACTGGTTATGATGTGCCAATGATGGTGCTCTTATAATCAGATATTTATTACTAGAATAAATTAACCAATTTTTTATTTTAATAAATTCTTTATTCTCAATTGATGTTCATAAGAGTTGAGTTGAAGTCATGTCTTTCTACTTAAATAGTTACATGGAATCGACACCGGAATTTAATAGATTCATATGGGTGCTTTCTTGTCTAGAATAACATTCCTCATGTTTGAAAGATATATGTGATCACATAGTGTCTTTCTTCATAATTTGGCTTGCATGTAATTGTTCTCTCTGTCTTTTGGGTGGTCATCAGAAGGATTATAGTAGAATTGTGTCCATTGATTTAGTATTTCTATTTGTTCATCATTTTTGCAAGGGCACTTGCGCTAGTAGTTTTTTTTATTTACTTTATAATACATTAGCATTTTTTAAGTGGAACTAAGGAATAAACAGGATTAATAAAAGAAGAAAATCCACTACAGCCGATGGGGAAAATAACTCTTGACTAATTGGTAAAAAATTAATATTTATAACAGTGTTCTGCTGATAATATGTTTATTATTTGTTTTTTGAAACTCAACTATTTTCTGCTGATTTTTTGTTGCGAAGGTGAAGATTTGGATTCTGATGTAGTCGAGTGTATTCTACAGACCATTGCAACAGTATGTATGTGTCTAGCTGGTAAGGTTGTAGAACCTCCTTGCCCTATAAAGGATGCCATTCACGTCTCTTATGAGATTATTCATAAAAACGATCCTGCAGCCTTGCAAAGAATCAAGCAAAAGGTTTTGTACTTTAATTTTTTTATCCTGTTGAGTTGATTTTGCTTGACCTTGATTTTCATGGATGTAGTATATGTATTTTTTAATAGTTATTGTGCTAATTAATTTGGTCATCCTGTGCTATGATAATTTGCATAATCTCAAGCAATAATATTAAATCTAATGGGGTAATTACTTATAAGTTTTTGGTTATTTGTGTAGGCACGAGGCTTGACCTAGGCTCTATATCTCATACCAATTAATTGTTTTTATGATTATATGTGTCTTTGTGTGGAGTTCGTGAAGTTACGAAATCTAAGAAGTTTGTAAACAGCATGGCATAATGTATAGTTTTCAATTTTGCAGCTTTTCTCGTGGATATAGCAATACCATCTGCAGTTTTGATTCATCCAACATCCATCTAAGGTTATCCATTTGAGGTATCTACCATGGGAATGAAGAGGACCCATTTAGGATAGTTTTTAACACTAAATGTAATTTGGGGCCAATTGGAAGCACATGTTATTGAATTTGTAAGTATAAAATGTTTCTTGATTCTATATTATTGATTAGATGTTTTTCTGAATTTCAGATTAAACTTATTTTCCTTAAAAAAATTTTTTAACATCAGGTAGAACTAAATCAGGTTTTTGCCAAGATATTGTATAATGCATCACTATCTTAACTGGCTCAAGTACAAGGGAGAATAGTCTACCAATAATATTACAACAAGCAAGAGATGGTGAACAACAAAACTATTGCAAATGTTGCTGGAAAGGTACACTTCGTAACAACTAAGGTAATATTTAACTTCGTAAGCAATTGGGTAAGTTATAATATGTACAAGTAATCGAAGTCCAAGTTATCAAGTTTTTTTAAATGTATAATTTATAGAAATACAAGGAATAGGGTACAAATTCAACTAACATATAGATGTATGTTGTCGGGATAATAAGAAACTACTTGTTATATGTTTGCAGTTAGTCAGAAAGATTTATAAGACCTTTGAGCTAAGAATTCTATGACTAAAACAATTTCTGGTATGCTGGAACAACCTTATTGAAGAATTCCATTGTGGTCTTCCACTCCAAGAAATTAAATATGATGTAAATTCGTGAGTAGAAATTTGTGGGGTTTACTTAATTAATAAGATACCAAAAGTGCATGATTGAAAAAGTAACCCCTTTGTCTGTTATATATGGATTCCTTGCTAGAATTTAATTGTTTGTTCTGTTGTGTTTGGGTACTCTATTGCTCTTGTGTTGGGTGCTTGTTGTTTTCTTGTGTGTGGTTTACTAGAAGTTGGGTAGATTGGATATTTTGTTGGTTTTTTAAGCTTGGTTCTTTTCAACTTTGGATTTCATTTTGTGCTTTATGCTTTTGTACTAGGACTTCCATTTCTTATCCTTGAATTTTGAAGTTTTATATTTTGCTAGATTTAAAATCTGGATACCTCTTAGTGGACTAGCTGGAAGGTTGGACTTATTGACCGGTTTTAGACTCCTACATTTTTTTACAGTGTTCACAACTTTATGTGTTTGGAGGGCAAGTAATGATGCATCCTTGTGTCGACAAACGAAGTTGTGGTCGACAGCTGACTATGAAATTATACTACATACTACCTAGATTCTCATATACAGCTTGTTGCTGGTTACCACTATTGTTTGATATACTACAGAGTGCTAGGTTTTTAAATCATTCAACTAATTTTAATTGCTTGTATCTAGACTAGACATTGCATGCTTCTCATTAAGGGGATGCCTTTTATGAAATCTTGTATTTTTATACTTTGATGTATACTTTGTACAATTAAACTCCGAAATGTATTTACTATTTTCATAAATTAGTGAGTAAACGTAATATATATATATATATATATATATATATATATATATATATATATATATATATATATATATATATATATATATATATATATATATATATATAATGACAACTCATTCGTCACCAAAATATTAGTCTAATTAGTAATTAGTATATGAATGCGATAAAATATTTTGTCATCATATGATTAATCTATGATATGACAATATAATTTGTCATTATATATTATTATCAGTGACAAAAAATTTCGTTATTATATTTAAATTTTTTAATGACAAGATTTTATATCGTCACTAATAATGTATATTTACAACAAAGATAAGTTGTCACTATTCTACACATTTTAACGACAATAAATATTTTGTCTTAATATCTTACTTTTTAGAGATAAATTATGTCGTCATTATATAAGGCTTTCATTTTGTCATTATTGTTTAAACTTTTCACGACGAAATATGTTAAAGATGACAATAAAGTTGTTGTCACTATTTCCATACATTTTAACGACAATAAATATTTTGTCTTAATATCTTACTATTTAGAGACAAATTATGTCGTCATTATATAAGGCTTTCATTTTTTCATTGTTGTTTAAACTTTTAACGACGAAATATCTTAGAGATAACAATAAAGTTGGTTCAAATGTGACGATAAATGCGTCATAAATAATAGATGAGATTGATACTATAGAGAAAATTGTCACAATAATCCGACTTTTTAGTGACAATAAACGTAATCGTCATGTTAAATACAACTTTAGCAACAAAATAATACATTTCATGATGAAAATGAGATGAAAATTGTGACAGTTTATTCGTCACTTTAGACTAAAACATAAGGTGACAGAATGTATTTTTGTCATAAAAGTTTAACTTTTCGTGATGAATTTAAATATCATCACATATACCTAATACGACGCACATACTGTGACGATCTTTGTGACGCTCAAATTTCGTTATTAAAAATCTATTATGACGAAAAATTCAATTTTAATGACAAATTTTGTCGTCGTCATTTGTCAAATTTCTTGTAGTGTCTATCAAGTTCGGGAGATCTCATAGCACCGTGGGGGGAGTCCATTGTACCCTGTCAAGTCCACATGGTGGCCAGACAAGTACTTAAAAGTTGTAGGTTATATTGTCAATTAGCATATAACGGAGTTCATAGATGTTAGGTTGAAATATTTGTACAATTCTAATGAAAGAGATCTGAGGGATGAGGCGGAGCTTATCCCGTATTTGTTTAGATCGTGTGTATTAAAGTCTTCCACGGATATTTACTTCATGCTCTGTTAAAAATGACACTTTCGAGTTCTTACATCAATAAGAACATCAGCACATGATCCTATTTTTCTAACAAGTGGCCTGCTTGAATCCGTTATATATACCATTTTGTCTTATTCATATGTTCAGTTTGAGTTGCCCCTCTGATATTCCAATAGACCACCCGTGCTCAGTTCGAGACTAAGTTTCCCTCGGACTGGTCTGGTCAGAAAGTGATTGAATCCAAAAGGTCGGCCCCTATGAAATTAGGTCTCGACTTGCACCGAGGGTTGGTCTCGACCATGGCCTGGGGATGGACTCTCGGTCTAGCCTTTAAGATATTTAGACTCTTCCTGGACCTTTCCAATGGCTCGGATTTTGGGCCTAGACATTCATTGAGCTTCGCTTGGCCATTGTATTTCGGCTTCAGCCCGCCAAACATAACACCCATAACAGAGATATATTAATTATTTTTGTGGGCGGCTATTTGCACCCCCGTATATACTAAACAAACCCCAAGTTCTAGTTATACCCCACTAAAATTAAAAATTATATCTATAAATTACTATATACATCCCATTTAAGACTAATTTACCCATTTAATTAATAAAACCCAAATTACAAAAAACTAATTAAAAGTAAAACAAGAAAAAAAAAAAGAAACGCCGAAGAAGAGCTGGTCGCGTTGCTTAGTTCCACCAAGAACAATTTCACAATCTTCACGCTTGGTTCCACCACCTCTCTTTCCCAAATCTCCACCAACCTCCTCCCTCCATCGCCATCGTCATCTCCACACTCTTCATCTCCCACCCCGCATACTCCCTCAGCCGTTGGATCTTCCCCACTTGCCTCTTCGCTAGCTGACACGTGTTCTCTTTGATTGCCCTCACTGTTTTCTCGTACGCCTCTTTCTTCTCCTCTTCGTCGTTACCGCCATTAATCCTCTACCTCCTCCTTCCGTACACCTCGAAATCTGGCACTCCGATTGCCTTCTTCAGCCCGCATTCCCTCACCAATTCTAATGCCAAAGTTTGGAAATATCCGGCAAGATCCTCGAACATTCCGGAGTCGAGCATGTTGTCAACTCGCTTTATTAAATACTGATTCAACACGGGTAACACGACGTTGACCCAGATGAAACAGCAACGCGTAGATGAACGAGTTAGAACCGCCGATGATGAATTGCACCCTGTGGCAGAAAAAAATATGTGAAACGATGTTAGAAGCGCGGGAGCAAGTCGGAGGGGGTGAGCTCGGGGTGATAACACTTAAAAGGAAAACAAAGGCTTCGTGTAGACTTTTTATCTTGGAGTAGAAAAACTGGTGAAGAAAAGAGAAAAGATGAGAACGTTGTTAATGAGAAGAAAACTAAAGTAGAGAAGACGCGCAGTGTCAAGAGTTGAAAGAGGAAAAGAAACAAATGAAGGTAAGAGTTATAGTTATCACGATGTTTACATATTCTATAATTTGTATTAACATTTAAACATTATTTTGCTGTAAAATTAAAACAGCGTGAGGCAAGAGAAATAAAAAAGTAAATGAAAGGGCTATACAAGTCCCCATCTGTTCGACCACAAAAGTCAAACATATTTAATTGTTCGATTGCTGCTGTCGAACACTGCAATACAACAGTTATTTTATGACTAATCTTATTTTATAATTTATATAAGAGTATTTACGTTTTTTCACATAAATATATTTTAAATTTATAAAATAATGATGTTCAGGGGTGCAAAAAGCCGCTCCCAATTAAAAATACCTAACTATTATTGTAAACGAAAGCCGTCATTACATATCCGCGTAAATGTGTGAACTTGGCGAAGTGCGTCTCCAAGAATACAGAAAAAAAATCATCAAAGTGTACAATACTATCAAATCAGCAAAGCTGGAAATAATATATGCTCATCTAAATCAACTGAATGTTGATTTTATTTGTAGAAATAATTTAATTAATAGAAAAATGCAAGAGCCGAAGCGAAGAAGAGGGCTGTAACTCCCATCCCTGAAACTCTGTCTCCGGCGCCGTTGCCTCCGTTACCTCCAGGCACTGCTGTCAATAATTAATGACACCATGTTAGTTTGTTGCACATCTTTAATATTCCAAAAAATATACATTAATTGTTTCAGCATAACAATTTATCAACTACTCCATATTAACTAATCATTTTCATGTTATTAGTTCACACAAATGTAATGCCTATCAACATTTCAGAAGTTATGAGTTGACGAAAAATTAGTTATGGTTATGGGACTAAACTTAAGTTTAACTCGGATTTGGCAAAAGTTATGGAACTGAAATTAAATTTAACTCGGAAACTAATACAACTATTCACTATACATAAAATATTGACAAAGTCTCTTGTGAGACATGTCGACCCGTTCGTAAACTATGATTGTTATATGAGTAAATATGCAAATTCGTAGTTAAAATATGTTTTTTTAAAGTATGATGATTAATAAATTAAAATACTTAATAAAGTGTTATAGCATAATTCAATATAAATATATTTTAATTATCAATAAATATATTATACCTATAGAACAAATATATTTTAATAATGGATCGACTCATTTTTTTACCATTCATTTCACATATACCTGTCTCATAAGAGAGTATTCCTACAAGACAATCACTTGTGTAAACCGGGTTTACATACATTAATATGTAAACTCTGTTACTTTTTAATACATAAAAAATTACTCTTTAGACACATAAATTGTTGTTCTTCTAAATTTAAAAATTACTCTCAAATTCTCGTAAACTCATGATTTATCGATTACTTTTTAGTACATGAAAAATTAATTTAGAGATATGATTATTATTTTTCTAAATAAAAATTATTACTTTTCAAAGAGTAATTTTTTATACATTAAAAATTAATTTTAAAAAATAGAGTTTATATGTAAACTCTTTTTACATAAACTCGCTCATAATGCAATTGTAGAAGGGATTATTTTAATATCAACGTTAGGTGTCAATGTGATGTTGGTCAACAGTGAGAAACCGCGTGAATTTGCCAACTAATAGGTCAATTTTAGCATAATTAATAACAAATCCCAAATTATTTTATTTGAACTTTTGAATTGGGTAAAGTCTCAACGGTTGTATTTGTTTCTTTGTTATTCAAATAGTGCGGGTAAAGACGATCATAATATTAAGATATACTATGAGGAGTGAGGTTCTTGTGTCCCGTGGACACTGTGTTCTTTTGCAATTTAAACCTCTAAATTTAAATAGAATATTGAGAGGGAGGTTGTGTTCCCATGGGGTACGGTGTGTCGGAAGCACATAAATTTTCGCCTAAAATAAAATCCTAAGTTTTCAACCAATAATAGTACAATGAATTATTCACCTAACCCACTAGTTAATCATGTAGACTTACTCATTATAAATCTTCTTTATATTTAAAACCAAAATGCGTGTATTATTTAATACTCATTTCTCGTTTTCTTGTCTTAATCATATTATAAACTATTAATGTAATCATTAAATCTACTTAAATGAAAACAATTAAATACGTATATTTAATTTGAGGGAAGAGAGTTTGAATTACCTGGAGGAGGAATAGATGCGGTTGGAGCTGGAGCGCCTTTCCCTGACAATACCAAAATAAACACGCATTTAAACGGGTATGTTAATGGAAATAAGTGATACTACAATTTTTAAATTAGAATTTATTTATAGATAGAAATTACATAATTCTTTAAAAAAAAAAAATTTTTAATAAAGCGATGCAGTTGTATAACAGTCGTAAATAAAATTAGCTCAGCAATGGAGTATAATTATACGGGATCCCCTTGTTCAAAATTTTTTAATTCATTTTATTTGGATATGTTAAATAATATCACAAGACAATAAAGACATTGCATTAAAAAAAAAAAAAAAAAAACGACAAAGTAGCTAACATATATTCGTCCCTGATTATTACTTCCTATGTACCAAAAAAATCTATTCATAATTTCCATTTTCGTCTCTTTAAAAAAAACCTTTCTTTTATAAAATAATAAAAAGATTAAGAAAAAACCTTATTGATTTCACTTTATTTACAACAATACTACCTAGCATACTGCTACACCTAACATATTTAAGATACTTTAATACGAAAAAATACTAAAATACTCTTAAAAGAGATTTTTTATAATTTACATATAAAAAAAAGTTGAGGCTTTTTAGAAATAAAGGAAAAATTATTTAATGTTAGGGGTATTTTAGAATGCATTTGGTGCACTAGTGAACCTAAAGATTTGTAGAGTGCTCACTCTGTGGCATAAACAAGTTTTCACTTTTTATTTTTGTTCGTCCCATAAATAAGTTTACATCCTCAAATAAAAAAATATACACAAATTAATAACCCAAAAAAATAATTTTTTTCAAAATTCTATATTTAGAGTAACATAAATTTCTTTTGGGACGGAGGTAGTATATAATACGAGTAGGGGTGTCAATTTTACCCGCGGGTTCATGTACCCGGCGGGTAATACCCGATTGGATAAGGGTAGGGTAGAGTATAATCGGGTATCGAGTAGGGGTACTACCCGTATTCGTTTAAAATGTTAAGGGTAGGGGTAGGATATGTTTTTATAAAATATCCGTCTACCCTACCCGATTACCCTACCAGTTTACCCGTATACTTTATATATATATATATATATTTCTTTATTTCTTTATATTTTTTTAATTCTTTATACTTATTATAATGATAGTAATTAAAATATATCCTTTAATAATTTGTATATGTATTTTTTTTAGGATGAATCTGTTGTCAATTAAATTTGAGATTATGGAACTATGAAGATCTTTGTTACATTTGAAGTTATCAAATCTGTGTAAACTTGAAGTCATGCAACAGTTGAAGTTGATTTTATAAACATTGCTTGATTAGTTTGATGAGTTTTTATTGTTGCTATTTGGGTTTTTTAATGCTATTAGTATAACTTGAAGCCTTATTTTGTAGTTTGATTCATGATTCTTGTGTGGTTGAGAGTGATGATTTATTTATATGTTGAACATTTGTATTTATTTGAGGCAAACAAGATAAAGAGAAGTATCGGCATCATAGGATAAATGAGAATAGTGAAGACAACTAGGGTGGTCATTTTAAAATAGGCGGATATCCGTTTACCCGGGGATTATTCATTATTCGATGGATATTACTCGTACCCTACCCGATGATACATTTGAGGGTAATATGATAGGATATGGGTGAAGGAAATAGATATAGGGTAGGGTATGGATTTGGCGTACCCGTACCATACCCTACCCTACCCGTAAATACAAGGGTGATAAATTTAAGAGTTAAAGAGCATTGATGTACTCCTAAGTCCTAACGTTATTCACTTGTATCTATTACATCTTTAAAAAAAACTCACTTGAAAAATTGGGATTCCAGGGGTGAGTACGAGTTACTTGCTCCACTACTCATTTCTTAAAAGAAATTATTACAGTTTGATGATTCGTTATTCACTTTTTGTTTTTTTTTTTATTTTAACTAGTGGTGAGTCAACCTACTAACTCACCTACCAATCGCACTTGCAAGAAACAAGGAATATAGGGTGAAATCAATCCACATATTATCCATCCATGTCCATCCAGATTATAGATTAATTGATGTCTAAAAAATGAAATTAAAAACAAATAAATTATAATGATGTGTTACCTGTGCAAACAGATGTATCGGAGCTGACATTACAATATTTAGGAAGCTGAAGTGCTTGAGTCATATTGATGCCGCCCAGTAATCCTGGGTTTCGGATGAGCCCACACAGACAGTCCAGCTGAGTTGTGACCACATCTCTCATCGAATCGCAGCACTCCTTGGATGGATTTGTTGAGTTCAAGTAATCCACACACGGTATCAGCTTCGATGCGCAATCCGCCTGCCCTTCAGCCAATCTGGTGCCGCTCATCATCAGCACCACCATCGCCACCGCCACCGCCGCCGCAGTCGAGCCCATTTTCTATTAGTCTTGTTCGATTTTACTTTTCAACAGGAGAGAATTGACTATTGAGAGAGGGTGGATTATTAGATGGAATGGAATGGTAGTGTTTTATGGGATTGGATTGGAGAAGCTTAATATATATATATGAGATAATGTCTGAATGTGTCATGTGCCGTGTGTCTGTAGGAAGTCAGGAAAGTGCATAACGACTTCCAGTACCATGATGTACATTTCACATTAACTTTGAGGAAAATCATTTTTTACTAATTTAATTGCAATAAAAATAATGAGATTTTATGTATGGCATATTAATCTTGACATTTGAAAATTTAAAAAAAAAAAAAAAAAACACTTCTTTAACTTTAGGAGTTACTTAGGTCATCCATGTGAGGTGGCTCATCGGTGACCACGAATCACCTAAAAATTATCCGTAACTTTAAATATTATTAAAAAACTCACTTTAATTAGCAGCCTTCATTTGTCCGTGGAGCACGAATTGCACAAACCTTACAATCAGGCTTTTTTTTTCCAATTGATAATATTTTTAATAAAAATAATGTTTCATCAATGAAAATTATAATAATAAACTTATAAATAAAAAGTAATATGAATTATGAAAATTTTCTTTTTAAATATGAAAATACATACTCCTTATTTTTAATAATAATAAAATAATTTATTTTAAAATCTCATAAAATAAATATTGTTAAATTTATTAATGAAATAACAATTAACAACAATTAATTATAATTGACAGCGCCATTCTTTATTTCTAATTATTTTTATTTAATTGAGTGTATTAAACGAAGATCTAATATAATGAATGACCAATATTTGGGTTACTTACTAGTTACATTAAAAATTTCTTTATTACTATTAGATATAAACATACAAAAATATTACTACTAACTATAAAAATATATACTAGTGATATTTCAATATTACCCTTACAATGTGCTGCACATAAATATTTGTGTACAGCATGAAAATTCGTGTACATCAAAGTGTGTGCAGTAAAAAAAATATATGCAGCAAAAAAAGTATATCCGGCGGAGGTCCAATGACCGGCCGGCGAAGGTCCGGCGGTGGGTGAGGGTTTAGGGTTTGTGATTTAAAAGTGTATGGGTTTAGGATTATATTTAGTATTTTACTTTAATATTTTATATGTGGGTAATTTTTTTAAAACCAATGTATCTCACAATAATTATGAGTACAAAGTATGTACCTGTGAGTAATTTTTCTCCAATGTTTTAATAATTCTACTGAAAAATAATACATAAAACATATAAATTAATAATTTAAAATTAGAAGTACTAAGACTCCAAAAGCTAATCTAAAAAGAAAATTATTTATATTCTAAAAAGAAATGCAATAAAAATAAAGGAAACTCCAACACATTATTGATTTTAACGATTTATTTTAACTTTTCATTTTTAAGAATCATCTTCACTCAAATTTAAAGTGAAAGCCACTCTCCATACTTTATTAATTCATTAAATTTATATTTAATTCTTAATGTTTTTCTGAAGAAAAATAATTTAGATAATCAATAGAAGAGAAAAAAAGAATATTGAAAAACAAAATTTAAAGAAAGTGTTGAAGCAAAAGAAATATGACTCTTTAAAATTAGGAAAAACCACTGATATATACACATTTTTATCCTAAATTACTATGAGATACAATGAGTTCAAATAATTACTCTCACATACAAAATATCAAATATAATCTTATAATCTCACACAGTTTTAAACCACAAACCCTTAACCACCCACCCACCCACTATCGGACCACCGCCGGACCTCTGCCACAGGCTGCCGGACCACCACAAAAAAAAAATCAAAGCAAAATGTGCAAAAACAAATTGTGCAAAACAAATTTGTGCAAATCAAATTGTGCAAACACATAGTGGTATTTATGGTATCATAATCATAATTGTGTAGTTATGAGTATTAGTTCTTTGAGTCATGTAGTTTATAACAATTATGCATTATTTTATGTATCCCACAGTGAATGACCCTTAAAATTAATACTTTAATTTGTCTTCAAATTTTAAAGCCTCTTGAAATGGTCTAATGCACTAATATATTAGCCCTAATGTATTAATGTCATGCTAAGAACAATTCCAAAACACTCCGGAATAACAACATACGTCCTAATATTAGCACTAATGTATTAATGTCATGCTAATACTCTAAAGCCAATTTTCAATAACTTTTAAGGGAAATGTATATTAGAGCACTAATATTAGCAGTAATGTACTAAAGTAATGCTAAGAGTAACTCCAAAACACACTTGGAATAACAACATACTACCTCCTAAAACCTTTTTAATATAATACTCCCTCCGTCCAGTATTAAAGTATCCATTTGTTTTTGCATGTGGATTAATGAGTATTATTATTGTATCCATTTGTTTTTGCATGTGGATTAATGAGTATTATTATTATATGTAAAGTAGGTAGTTGTATTAGAGAAAAGTGGTGGATCATATTATATACTTTTTTACTAAATAGGAGAAATGAATACCTTTGAAGCGGACGGAAAAAATATATTTTTTTAATTCTTTATTTTATCTAAATTTCTCAAAAATTATAGATAACCTCTGGACCCAATGTTTAATAACCTTAAGGGCAATGTATTGATGTATAAGGTCGAATCCAATCACACAAATGTGTAAGCTTAACTAATATGCACATAAACATAACACTTGTGAAAATCCCAACTAAAATATATCTAGGATTTTAGAAACTCAACCAATTTTTACAGCACTTTTAAAAATCCCAACTAAAGTAAATCTAGGGTTTTAGAAATTCAAAATTCAAACATAGTTCACTCCTCAAAATGGGGGGTGGGGGGTATCTCTTGACAATGAAAAGGTAATCATCAGTTTAGTGTCACTTTGGTCCAGCAAATTTACTCATCATTTTAGCGATGATTGGAGCAACCTTTGGATTTGCTTGATGCTTTGCCAGATTAGCAGGGTTCTTCATTACTGCACACAAGGGCCACCAAGATAAGACAACAGACCAAAAAGCTTAAATATGAAGCTATTGAAGTGGCAGCAAACTCGCTAAAGAGTTAGAAATATGAAAATATAACTGCAATAAGAGAAAAATATCTGGGAATAAAAAAGTTGAACAAATCGTTCTTTTTTCTTTAAGATACTAAGATTTTTTGCATTTCCCCCACTACTGTAACAGGAATAATCGACCAAATGAGAAAAAAAAAAAAAAAAAAACAAAACAAAAAACTAAAAGTAAGTTGACTGTGAACTTTGAAACAATTTTAGTAGGTTCACGCAAAATGTTGAAAAATAATCTATTCGCTTAAGTGTTAAATAGCAAACAGTGCACAACAATTTCATGGTTCAAAAGAAAAGTATCATCACCACCAATGACAGAGAGATAAAAAAGATGTGCAGTGTGAGCTAAACAAACCCAAGCACATATTCAGGAATATAGAAATGTAGGGTTGAGCGAGAATAATATATACCATCTTGGAGTGCAGCCATGACTTCAGGATCTTTGAAGGCTGACATCAACTCAGGATCCTGAAAATTAAATATAAATAAAATTGAGTCTAACTCAAAAAAAAATCAAGAAAGAAGACTGATTTCACTTGATCTCTGGAAAAGCATGTTACTGCGAACAAAGATCTCTCAGAAAGGCACAACCCTTCACTAAATATATACATCAACATGGAGACAAAAACATGTAATCAACACATCAAATTACAACCACAGTTGATAGGGACGAGAGATACAATGGGTCCTCTAGGGCCCAATGCGAGTGGCACACCTTAGTATATTGAGGATATAACATTAATCCCAAATCTACTCAGAACCTATTTGTCACATCTCCCTAGAGGAAATTAAGTTGATAAACACATAATATCCTTTAATAACTTATAAATAATTTAAATGCTACTTAGAAATAAGAGCAAAAACATGATCACTGAATTTCAGAATGGCTAGCGAAATAGCAAACTACAACACACTGTTGTTTGGGGCAAGATAGAGTTTGAGGTTTGTATCTTCGTCGGAAGAACTGAGCTGCAATCTTCTATCCTCTCTAGTTTAAGAGAAGAAAGAAACCTTAGGTAGAAGATGCCACACAGAGTAAAAGAAATTATTTTTAAAAATATAAGTTAAAAGAGTATATTAAACATATGCTTGGAAGGTGGCTAGGCAAGGTGCACAGTAGACTTGAACCTAGGGTCAACTTAAATTCAGCAGTGCCTGCCTCTCTCCAAAAGTGAGACCCTCAGGAGGCACACTTCTAACAACTATGATTACAATTATAATACCAACTTTATCACTTCACAAAAATATTTAGTGAATACTCACATTCAGTATTTTGCTATAGTCAACATTCTCAGGCATACCACCGGGCATACCACCTGGAAACCCTCCAGCCATGCCACCGGGAAACCCTCCAGGATTGCCACCGGGAGTGGCATGAAAACTTCCAGGCATGCCACCAGGAAAACCTCCAGGCATGCCACCAGGAAAACCTCCAGGCATGCCGCCTGATCTTTTACTGGAAGATGATTGCTCTTGCTTCTTAGCCTTATCATAGGCAGCCTTGAAAGAAAGAATTTTAATCAGATGCGTGCATAAGGCAATGAAAAAACTAAAATACAAGCATTGAGTAGATTGTTAACCTGAGCTTCTGCTCGACGACGCTGGCGGTAGCGCTCAGCCTTCCTGTCTTCTCTCTCCTTTCGAAGTCTGTCGTATTTCCTACGATGTTCCTCAATCTTATGTGCATTTGGCTCTACCTATTGCAGGTTATAAAGAAAAGACTGTTAACAAGTTGGCATAACCATTAATGTTGGGAATTTTGAGCATTAGAATAGAAACTTTTGGTCTATATCCTAAAGCAGCACATCCCTATTATCACTAAATTTCATGCTGCAGCTTTAACTACAAGAAAAATTATCCACAAATAAAAAGGCAACCTTCTTGAGTATAGCACCGATTTCCTCATCATAGTCTAGTTTTGAGGCCAAGTGAAGGTCCTTAGCAGCCTCTTCCCATTGCCCAAGCATAGCACGTGCTATACCACGTGATTTATACCCTCTCGCGGAGTCTGGATTGATCTGAGATAAAAATCATCAGCATTAATTTCATGTCCACAGATGTAATAAATTTCCAGTGATGCCTTTTCAACAAAATTGGATTGTTTTAATATCTATTTATTTATGCTACAGTAGTACATCACAAACACATGCAGGAAGCTTATGGATCCAAAAGATAGATCTGAAATCATTAATCATGAGACGCAAAGCCTAATACATGTTCCTGCAATAATATTATGTTTACAAAGTTGGCAATTGGCATATAGAGAAATGCAGCTCTAGTGCAAAAAAGGTTATGAAGTAATATAAAGAAAAAATTATGCTACCACGAACAAACCTGATTTTTAAACAAAATACAGAAAAAATAATATCAATGTCAAAAACAGCAAACATAACGGGCTTATCAGCTCAAGAGAACACAGGAAAAACCTCCAGCGCAGCAGTGGCATCCCGAATAGCAGCATTAGGCTTCTTCATTTTTATGTAGACACTAGCTGAAAGTCATCAAACATAAATTCACATACATATTACCAAAAATTATGATCTCGGAATTTTAATGAATAAAGACAAGAAAACAAAGCATTATATACCTCGGGATGCATACATAATAGCTGAAGTAGGGTTCAGCATGATAGCTTTGGTAAGATTCTCAATAGCTTCTTCAAGCTTACCTATCAAACAGAAAAGCCAATTAATCAAAGATCATGGAATATTTAACTTTCTTTCATAGAAGAGAACTACATGCATTACCTTCCGAAATTGCTTCTAGTGCCTGACTTTTGGCCTCCTGAGAAGCATCCCTATCTTCCTCACTAACTTCAACTGACGCGTCTCCCATCTAGAAATGACACGATATAAACATTCATTACACTGCTGGTAACATCTGTGGGATAATCAAATTAAAAAAGAATCGGGACTGTGGTCTGCACAGACCTTCTGTGGAGGATCATTATCAGGCTCCACAACATCATTGTTGTCAAGCTCCACATCAGACTCAACTATTTCAGGCTCATCTTCTTCTTCATAAAGTGGCGGAGGCTCGTCTCCAATTTCGTCCATATCATCATCACTCTCGTCCACCACATGAGACTTCTATAAGACATTAATTACAAAAGAATTCGGTAATCTTCTAACCAAAGAAAAGGGCAAAAAATCACATCATGATACTTCTGTAGTCTAATTATTACAACAAAAAAAACTGACACAGTAACTAGTCCAAGACACAAACAAACATAACATCTCCTAAACAAAGAAACGTATGAAACGGTGTATAATGGAGGGATAGTTATCACAAATGCAAGCCTTAAACCTAATCATGCTGAACATCATTTCCTAAAATTGTAGTCATTCTCAGATTAATCTAATAAGCAAACAAGTTTAAACAATAAAATGTTGCCTGTAAGTACTGTTTGTGCGATTAAAAGTAGAACAATGCCCTAATTTAGGTTTCCTTCATCATTCACTATCAAAACAAATGGAACAATATCAAAATACCGATAATGATTAAAACCTTACTAAAACAGAACTTACCGCTTTGTAGGTCCCGGAAGATGACGGAATCTCACCTCCTAGACTGAAGATTCGATCCAAAATCGACATGATAAGAAAAACCAAACGTCATTAAAATCAAATTGCAACTCCAGTAAATCAATTGTATTCATACCTAATACTGAACTGCTAGGACAAAAAAAGCAAAAGGAAATTCAAACAATACATAAACAGACTCTGATTGGAAAATACCTCTCGATATACTCTCTGAAAAAAGAGAGAGATGGATCGTAGAGAACGGTGGGATCGGCCTTGCACAGTTCGACGAATTGTTTCAGTTGCTGCACCTTCGATGCATCCATTGCGTATTTGTTGCTACTGAAATTTTTTGGTTAGAAATTTGTGTTTGAACTCTGGATTGGGGTTTAGAGAAATGAAAGGAAATGGGTTTGGCGGCGAATTGCGGTTCTGAGAGTGAAGTAAAATGGGGAGAGAATGAGAGTTGAAGTATTAGACTTAGTTCTAGTAGCTTCTTTCGGTTGTGTTTTCATTTTGGAATTCGGATAAATGACCGACTCATGTGCTTCCAGAACCTTCCCATACTAGGTTATTATTATGGACGCAACACGACTCATGTTGCATTATGTGCTAATCAATTTCTATCTTTAATTTTTACATATATCATATGAATCATGCTTAGGATGTTTGATGTCTCAATTATTGATTGCGTAATCAATTATGGCTTGTTTTATAATTTTTAAAATATTGTTAGTTTATAGTGCACCAAAAAAACCTTAAAAAGATACTAGTAAGAAATGTAGAAATAGAATAAAGAATTACAAAATCTTAACAAGGAAAAATTACACAAAAATATGAATACGAGTAAGAAATGTAGAAATAGAGTAAAAAATTAGAAAAACGTAACAAAGAAAAATTACACAAAAATGTGATAGGAGAAATTTTGGAAGTCTTCGTGCAAATTTGAGTTTAGAAGTGACTGATAGTGTTAGTGGTTTGGTTAATTGCACTGTATGATCTACACATTTAATTTAATTTTAATAATGTGTAGGTAATTATAAAGAGTTCAATTCTTTCATGATTCTCCTATTTGAGATAACTCCCATCCCAACCTTTCCTCCTCATTTTTCTTTAGTTATGTATCTTGTAATAAAATTATAAACTTTATGTAGTACTATCTCTACCCGAAAAGAAGTTACGGTTACTGTATACACGGGGTTTAGGAAAAAATTGCTTTTTTTTTTACTTTTAGGAGTAATTTGATATTTTTAGATAATAATAAATAAATTATAGAGTAAGTTATGTGAATTGTAAATGGTGGGAATTTTGGATTATTTATTTGTGTATTTTCCTATTTGATAGTGTGAACTTGTTTATTAGATGAAAAAAAATAAAAATTGTGAATTTATTTATGGCACTGATGAAGTATTAATTACTTATTTATCCAAAATTGAATTGGAGCAAATTTATACATTATTCATCTACTCGAAAAGTAAATTCTTAATATACAATTAGATTTTAGGATTTATTATTACATAGTACAAAGTATACATTAATATTACTAGTAGATATATGGTATATATTTTATTGCTACCCACTATAAAATATTTTAATGAAAAGTCACAACTACCCCCTATATATATTAATTAGATATTTGTTTACATGAGAAATCAATTTCCTATATCTTAGTTCTCTCTCCAACCCCATATATCCAGAATAAATTCATTTCACACGTTCTGATTCTCTCTCCAAAGTGAATACACAGAGTGTAAAAAGTTTGACGAAGGTTTGTAGAAAATTTGAAGAGGGCTTGGAAGATTTTGAATATATTGTGAGTAATCGATTTGTGATTGATGAGTGTTCTTGCATAGCTTATCGAATTGCCTTCGAAACTGCAACCATTTTGAGTCACTACGTGGATTTTGCATTTTGCACCCTCTAGTTCTTTTAATTTTTAATTTTTACTTTTTTATTTTTTTTTTTTGTTGTTTAGAGCTTCCATTGATTAAAGGTTGCGCATAAATCTAGATTTCATTGATGATTGAATTATTATTAAGAATTGTTCACAATTCCACGAAAATATTATTCAATATATTTTATATATTTTAGATTCATTCATAAAAATGCTTTTATATTCAAAATATTTAATGTTTGTATATTCAAAATTATTAAAAATTCAAAATATTTAATGTTCAATATCAATATATTCAAAAATAGTTTCTCAATATTCCATGAAGTATTCAAAATGTACTCAATATATTTCAAATTATTTATTTTCTCAATGTTCTACTAAGTATTTATAATGATTATATATATTTTAAATTCATTCATTGAAATACTTTTGGATTTAAAATCAGTAAGTATTCAAAATATTTAATATTCAATAACAATATAAAATAATAAATATCAAAATAATTTGATCCATGTTAATATTCAGTAACGATGTGTTCAGAAATAATGAACACCAAATCTAATCCATGTTAATATTCAATAACAATGTATTCAAAAGTTATGAACACCAAATAATCTAATCATGTTAATATTAAATAAGAATGTATTCAAAATTTATGAATACCAAAGAATCTGAACAAACATCGATTTAGAAGTAAATAATGCAATTAATTTTTCTTTTAATATTAAAATAATATATCTTATCTTTTTAAATATTTATTATTGAACTAAAAAAGTAAAAGAAATTTTGAGTCCAATCTCAACCAATTTTTATAAATTTTGAATCCAATCAACATCGATTTTTAAATGCTGATGGATTATAGAGAAATTAGTGAGTTTTTAAATGTTGAGGGATTATAGAGAAATTAGTGAGAATTTTAAAACCGTAATCTTCCCAATTTTTAGAAGAAATTAGTGTGATTCATTATCTTTCTATTATTAAAGAAAATGAATGACCATTATCTAAATCTGACAATTAAATGCATTTTAGTTAATCCGAGTTGTCTCGTAGTGTTTTGAAGGCAAGCTCAGTTTTATCCTCTGCAGAGAAACCATGTGAGCGTGTTTTTTTCTCTTCCCATTCTACCCTTAGATTGATTGCGCGAATTACCCAAAATAGTCCCTACTGTTCTCTCTCCTTGCTTGCACGCTGCAACCTCCACTACTCCAATTTCGAAAGCCTCCCAAGTCCCACCCTTCTCATACCCAGAAGCTCAATCCTCATCTTACACCTCCTAGTGCGTGTTGTGTGTTTCTGCATTGGAGTTCTTGAAAGAGAGGGGGCTGAGATGGTCGGAAGCATGAGTTCAGAGACACGGACCAGCACTTTTGTAATCCGATGGGTTAACTTTCTTACAATGGTATGTAATCTACTCTTTTCGTTTCACTCTTGGATTTTTTTTTTTTTTAAATAATCTTCCATTGCTGAATTACTACGTCGTTTTATCTAAAGACCCTTTTCTTGTGGATTTCTGATATTTATTTGTTTCTCAATCTTGGGTTGGTTTATTTTTAGGATCCAGGTGTAGCAATGCTGGCATAATGCTTTAAGTTTCTGCTTAAACATGTTTAATCTGATTTATCAAATTTCTTAGCGTAGTCATTACAAGGCTGTGAACTGTAATATAGGTTTACTCTAAGTGTCTGAAAAATGTTGCTCTATTGAATTTGATTTCTGCTTTGATTTTCTTAATAGTTATTAGCTGTGGCTGTAATTGGGTTCGGAGTGTGGATGAGCACTCGTCACGACAACTGTAAGAGATCGCTTACACTGCCTGTTATAGGACTTGGTGCTGTAATCTTAATAGTGTAAGCTTTCATTTTCTGAAATGTTCTTGAAATTTTTATCTTGTGGTAAACTAACTTGTGTGTTTTTAATCTGTTCAGGTCGATTGTTGGGTTTTTGGGGGCATTGAAGAACAACTCAATCTTGTTGTGGATCGTATCCTCATCTTAACCGGTGGTGTATTACTCTGTTTTCTTGACATTTCCTGTCATACTTCTTTTCAGTTCTTCCTTAGCATGTGGTTGCAGTATCTCGTCTTGCTTTGCATCCTATTGATCGGTATCTTGGTCTTCACGGTGTTGGCGTAAGTATTCTTGATGTGGAAATTGCATGTTTCTTTGATTTTGTTTGTTGTTTTTCCCAAGTAATTGACCATCTAGTTATATTTTTTCGTCTACGTTATTAGACTGTATTTTCAGAACTGACCAAAAAAAAACTTAGTGTCTTATTATACTTGCCATTGTGTAGTTGGTGTCATCATAGGGCAAGTGTGGGAGGGAGGAATAAATCTAATCTTTACCCTTAGGGTTTAGTATCCTCCTCTATCATACGTGTTACTCATTCAATGATGCGACATACTAGATGGCACCAAGTGGCATAGGAAATTTTGACAATAGAGGGGCAAGAATAACTAGATTTTTTTTAGGATTGTAGAAGTTTTTCAATTGCAGTTTGAAATGATTAATGGTATCCTCATATTCAGTTGCAAGTTTGACAGTTTAGCTTCACCTTTTCGCTTCAACAAATTGAGGTTTGTGCGGTGTGGAGAAGGTGATAGGTGAATTGTAGCTACAAGTCCATAGGTCAAGCACTCGAGATGGAATATGTATGATGTTGTCGTGTGATTGCTGGAGTCGAATTATACTCTTGGTTTGCAAACAGAAGTCACAATATCCTCTTATGGTCGTATCTTAATCGAAGCTCTGCTTAGAGTATCTAGCTTTTAATTAGAGTCGTGTCTTGCTACTAATTTGAAAGGGTACGGAGGGACAACTGGAACTTTGAATTTAGAAGTAATTCTAATGAAACTACAATCATTAGATGTAGTAAACCTGCAGCTGCAGCACAACCCTCAATTAATTAATGTGAAGTCTAGATAACAAGGTTCAAGTTGTAAGGTGTATTTGGACCAACTCTAGTCTGAATAATAAGGTTTCTGTAAAACAGTGTCCATAAATGATAAAACCATTCTTCTGCCCTTACATTATGCATAAGTTGTGTTGCTAATGATAGTTATTTTCAACTTTGTTTAGGTAGATTTTAAGAGACAGCTGTTGCACTTTACATCTGCCTTTTGTTGTGACTCCACTTAATGTCTGCACTACAGGTTTATCGTAACGAATAATGGTTCTGGTCACAATGTAACTGGTCTCAGGTATGACAAATTATTTCTCATCTTTTTCGAAATGCCGTTTCTTTCCTCCTTGATCCAAAAGAAAAAATCACAAATGATCATGTAACTTAGGATGAACCTACGCACGGTCCTTTCATTATATAATTTATCAATTTTGGTCATTTCTGCTCTTTTTCTCTTTTGATTTTATTACTACTTAGTACACATTATACTTATAGTATTATTGATACACTAGACTGAAAATATTACTAATAGATACAATATATAATGGTGAGATACGCAATATGCATCCCCACATATATTTTGAAAACCAAGTGTATGGCTTCTTAACACATATCCCAAACACCGGATTATGATTTCTGAACACAAATCTTTATACAATCTTTGTTTGTTGTTTCATATTCATACCTATCATTATCAACCATTCTCATATCAACTTGAGATCTTAATTCCTATCTAATTAGGTATAAAGAGTATCAACTTGAGGATTATAGCTCCTGGTTTCTGAAACAAGTAAGCGACCATTCACACACTCTTAGAAGGTTAGAAATCAACACCATAAATTGAATGAAGATGTCACGTCCCGTGTCTCAGCTGAACAATTCTCGTAACTGGGGGCACCTCAAGAGTTGTCTCGTCAAGTCCGATGATTGCAACAGTCTTTCCAAAAAATATAAGGTTCTTATGTGACTTTTATCTCCCATTATCTACTAATGTTACCAATAAGTACCAATTGCTTGATTTCCAATCTTGTATACTCTCGCTTTACCTTGTTATCGCAGACTCTCAAGCAATACAAATCGGCAAAACTGAGCCCCATCGAAGCTGGTTGCTGTAGGCCACCTTCTGAGTTTGTGTCCTATGCTTTTCTAACTTCTGCGTTTTGTCTTCACGACGGTCTCAAGTGACTTGTCGAATACAATCATTACTCTGATCAATAACCTCTATCTCTCTTCCTTTTGTATGCTTTTAGGTGTGGTTACCCTGCTGTGAATGCCACGTTCTTCGACCTGAGCTTCCACCCTATTAGTTCCAACAAAGATTGCAGACTTTACAAAAATTCTAAGGCTGTCAAGTGTTATAATTGTGATTCCTGCAAGTAAGTATTACCAACCTTTGTTTATTTTCCTCTTTATATGCTTAGGAACTCTTACAGCTCATTGTGTTTCTTTGCATGTTGCCAATTATCAAGAGCTGGAGTTGCTCAGTACATGAAAACAGAGTGGAGGGTCGTTGCGATCTTCAATTGTATACTCTTCGTCGTCCTGGTAACATAACATCTCTTGGCATTATTCGCATAAAATCGTCTAACTATGTTTGTTTGCGGTTATGAAAATCGTTTTGGGTTTAGGGCAATATACACCCCTATGAATCTTATTAATCCTTGAACTTACCGCCTTTCTTCCATTCTCTCAATCATATAGTATCATTTCTTTCTTTATGTTCCCTCTCTTTTATACATTCTTTCACATCAATTAATACCCTTTTACCCATATCAAACCCAACTGTTAGATATTGGTTTGATATAAAATTTAGACATGCCCTACAAAAAATTAAACAAATATAGATCATCGCTATTCATAATTTTCAAAATCCATGTAAACATCGAAAAACATACTCTCAAAGTTTCGCTTCCATTCACATTTTGGAGTTTATGAATCTCGGTTGGTTTCAATGCAGTCGATGATATACTTCGTCGGATGCTGTGCGAGACGAAATGCTGCTAGGAGCAACTTGAAAGTTTGAAAATGACTCGACCTAACATGAGAAGTAAAGTGGAAGCAAAATTGTCTACGTGATCAACAATCCTGTCTACCCTATAATGGGTTTTTTAACATTAGATTGTAAATTAGCTCTACTGTTTTTCGGTTGACAAAACAAATGTTTAGAGCTTTTGCTTTAGTGAAAATGACAAAAAGTAGCAACTATTATTTAAAAGTAATTTTAAGTGGCCACAGATGCTATATACAATTTATTCTAGTCATTTTTTATGGAATAGACCAAAATACCATTGAGGGGCCCCACTTTTTTACATGTTTGAGGAATCAGATTCATTACTTTTATGACCAAAAGTACGAAAAGTACATTAGGGGAATCCGATTCTTCCTATTTCTGAAAAAGATGTCAAAGTACAACTATGTAGACATGTGTTCCCTCATATGCATACAAAAAATGAGGTATATATATAATAGCGGTCCAACCATGGTGCTGCATCATACACATATTCATTTTCATTGTTCTAGTTTTTTTTTAGTGTTGAGCATTCGGGGAGCAACTATTTAACTAGATTTTTAGAGGCGTGAGAATTTGGGGAGCAGTATACAAGAAATGTTGTAAACTTGTTTTAACAGCTATGAATGCATTAATTTGATCATTTTTACATGCCGCATGAGTGTATTTTATATATTTCAACGTTTTATAACAGAAATAATAGTATGCCGAATAGTGTATGTGAAGCGTAAAATGTATCCACATTAAATTTTATTTTTTTTAAATTAGCAAACTCGTAAGCCGAATAGAACATGATTTGTAGGCCGAATAGAACAACTATGAAGGACGAATAGAAGAAACGTTGGCCGAAAAGACCCAAAAAATATATCCTACGATAAAAAAATAAGTAGGCCGAATAGAACAAATGTTGTAGGCCGAATAAAACAATCTTATGGGCTGAATACAAGAAACGCAGGCCGAATAGAAGAACTTAAAATTTCACATTTAATTTTTATTTTTAAAAAAATATGTAGGCCGAATAGAAGAATTTTGGTTGGACGAATAGAACAACCTTAAAGGCCGAATAAGAGAGACATAGGCCGAATAGAAGAAAAACATACAGAATTTGAAAGGCATCTGAAGGTAGGCCAAATAGTGAAACAGTGTAGGGCCGAATAAAATAATACGTTGGCCGAATAGAATACTTGCAACTAATTATGATGTCGTCATTTATATTTTCTTAAAAAAATATGCAGATGAGCTATAAACAACCTGGGATGTATTGGGGTGGATATTGGGATGGGTTACTATACAAAGGTGGGCAGGTTCACTAGTTATACTTGCGAGATGACAATCTGTACTATACTAGCTTGCTATTAGAAATTCATAACATAATACAAGCTGATTTGGATAATTGGGGTTATGAAGTTCATTCTCTCGTCGAGTACAGTGGCCGTATGTCTAAATATAAGATAAAGAATGCTGCTCATGTGACAGAAGTTTTCAACTATGTTGATGTAGGAATGGTGTACGTGACACTCGTTCTTGTCGCTGGCAATGCATTCGTTGAACCTTCTGCATAAGGTTCAGGGCATAGTTTGGAGTTAGGGTTGGGTTATAATGACGGAAGTGGTGGTCCGAGCAATGATCCATGTTCGAGGGCACAGTCTAGTGCTAGGCATGATTTTGATTTGAATGTGGCGTACAGTCCGACCTCAGAGATGCAGGGTGTGGTTTTAGGGAATCTGTAGATGCTGAAGACGATGACAACTCTGGTGAGGGTGGGGATGATGTACATGCTTATAATGATGATGTTGAGCCCGGGAATAGGACTATCGAAGAAGAACATGAAAACAACGAAGATGACATACAACAGGATTGTAATCAGTCTTCTAGCGAAAGTGATGATGGTGTTGAGGTGAGAAGAATCCAATTGTATGAAGAAGTCTGTGATTACATACGTCAGAGAGGTGGCCCTAGCTTTCTTGAACCGATTAGTCGCGACTTGTCCCGTCCTGAAATGCAGCCACAAGATTGTCAAAGTATTCGGCCCACCACCCGTCCCTGGTTGATTTCAGGTATGAATACTATGTTTATTTAGAGGAGAACTAAAGTAAACTTGTACTTTGAACTAATGCACCTGACACGGTTAGAGGCATTCCGGTTGTAGCTGATAGAGAAGATCAGATGACTGTCTCTGACTTTGATGCGTCTGGCGTTCTTCACCAGAAAAGTGTATTTGATGTAAAAAAGAAGTTGCAGACTGCTGTAGGAATGTATAACTTGCGGAACGGAGTTGAGACCACTGTTGAAAGATCTAGCTCGACCATATATAATGTGGAATGTAAGCTCAAAGGTAAAATCGATTGTCGATTTGCGATGCACGCATGAATGAGCCTTGGGCTGTGGGGGGTAGTTAAATTCGTTCAACATCATGAGTGTTTGAACGATCCAGACAGGCCCACTCCTACACAGGTGTCATCCAACGTCATCGGTCAATATTTTGCTACTAGGCAATTCGACAAGATTACTGGGCTCCGACCCCAGGCGATAAGACAGGAGATATTGAAGGATTTTGGGTTCGACATTAGCTACAACGTGGCGTTAAAGGCGAAACACCGGGCTGTTGGACATACGTACGAGGATCACGACAGCTCATTTCATATGCCCCTGCGTACATGTATCAGTTGGAGTTGGCAAATCCCGATACGCACACCTGTATCTCTGTTGATGAAGAGGACCGTTTTCGGTTTTTATTTTACGCTCTTGGAGCATCTAGGCGGGGATTTCTAGAGTTTGGTCGTTCAGTCATTGTCATAGACGAGACTCATATGAAGGGAAAGCACAAAGGCATTGTCTTCGTCGCAGTTACGAATGATCCAAACCATCAGATATTTCCACTCGCCTTAGGGGTTGGCGATGTCGAGAGCAATATGTCGTGGACATGGTTTTTAGAAAGGGTTCGAGAGGCATACGGATGTCCACCAGATCTTTTGATAGTTTCAGACGGTCATCGCAGTATCGCACATGCTATTTCTACTGTCTATCCTGATGCACATCATGATTTGTGTGGTTATCATTTAAAGAATAGGTTGGCAGGTTATGGAAAGAACATTTTGTATAGATTTCAGAGTGCGATGGATGCATACCTATCGAGGGACTTTGACAGGTTAGTCTTCCAAATCCACTTCGTCATAATGTCACATTTACGAATCTCATCCATTCAATGGATTTTTATTTTGGTTTACCTTTCCATATTTGTTATTTTCAGCTGCATGAACTCATTGAGTGGGCACCGATCGTCGCAGAGGTTAATGGAATTACTTGAGTCGTGGGGATATGAGAAATGGTCAAGGGTCCATTGTCCCGTGAAGCGGTACGAGTTTATGAACTCTACGTCAGTTGAGTCGTATAACAATGTCATACTCTGGGCGCGCACGCTACCTATATGCACGCTGTTAGAGATTGCACGCACAACCACTGAGAGGTGGTTTTACAAACGGCGAACTCAAGTTGAGCAAGAGTGTACCATTCTCTGCAAGCGTGTGAATGACGAGCTCGTGAAACTTTCTTCTGCTGCCAAAAAGCTACCGGTATCAAGACTCCTGGGTAATAAGTATGCAATCAGAGATGGTGATCAACTATTCACAGTGGATTTGAACGACAGTAGTTGCACCTATGAGAAATTCCAGAAAGAACTTATTCCATGTATTCATGCGATGAAGGCAATCGAGTACGTAGTCATACCTGCTATTTTGTTGCGTCGAACATCAGAGTTTGTGATTCTTATATTATACGTTCTTCAGTACTTGCAGGTTGCCAGCCAGTAGCTTCGTGTCGACCTTTTTCCATCGCACCAGTGTGTTAGGGATGTGGTCCGGTCCAGTGATGCCTGTACCGCATTACAGTCAATGGGACACACCTGACAGTGTCAAGTCACAGACTGTTAACCCCCCATTACCACACATGCAGGCCGGCCGACCTCGAATGTCTCGGATAAGGTCAGGTGTGGAGTCATCCAGGAGACATCACAAAGAGCATGTTTGCTCACGCTGCCGACAGCCAGGTCACAATTGAGTAAATTGTACTGGAGCTTCATCATCACACAGCGGTCCATCTCCTCCTCCGACGGCTGCCCCGAATCCCCATATACGTAGAGATAAAAAATATGGCATTTGTGGTGAAACTGGGCACACACGTCTACGTTGTCCTTCTCAATTATATCAGTAGTGTATAACTTGTAATTTTTATCAATTATAGCAGTAGTGTATAACTTGTAATTTTTATCAATTATAGCAGTAGTGTATAACTTGTAATTTTTATCAATTATAGCAGTAATGTATAACTTGTAATTTATATCAATTATAGCAGTAGTGTATAACTTATAAAAATAAAATAAAAACGTAATTAAGTGTCCAACAGTAATCAACATGTGATCATTAGTGTTGCCATGAGTACATCATGCTGAGGTAATAATGGTACCAGCCTGAAAGATTAGGAAAGCAATATGCCTCCGGTAACTCAACATGTGATCGGGAGTGCTCCAGTTAAAGTCCCTCGTTAATAACCCGCAACTGGATCCGTCCTCCTGTCTGTAACAAACCTCTGCCCGAGCTGGAGTAAATGGAAAAGTGTACGGAACCCCTTAGGGGTCAATCTCACGCTGCAAGGCTGGAATGATGCGTCTGAATGGTAGAGTCTCTGTCATCCGATGATCCCTCATGTCGGGCTCGTCATCCCACCTAAGCTGGAAGGAGTCAAAACAGAAGAAGGTCATATCCTTCGTAATCAGTGCACATGGGTAGTAGTGCGCAGCCGTGTGGACTATGAACATAATCTGTCAAAATAAGTTACGAGGAATGGGTTAAAGTAGGAGATATAATTATTTGATTACATCATGGGTTAAGATACAATACCACATCACATTCTATCCATGGTTTGGACCCCCTCCACACGGGTAACTTCCTTGCTGCGTACGCACAAAGATCTGTCAACAAGTCATCATTTATGTTGTCAAATGTCGTTCTATCATCTCTGTACCGCCTCGTGTGCTCATTCCATATGGATTGAACTCGCACCTTAGAGGAAAATCATTGTATACGATTGGTCTCAAAATTACATGGAAAATTTATACATAGGTTGCTAATGTGGTTGTTACTTACAGTGAATTGCATGTCCAGAATACAATAGTTCCCAACATCCTGATGGACGTGAACGCCTATGGCCGCCGCCGGTCGTTCTGATAATATCCGGAGGTATGCATCTAGGTGCTAAAACATATAGAAATTTATTACAGAATATTGTGAGTTAGTGAACATATTTACTTATTAAGTACACACATGAAGGCTCTCTCAATTACCTGGTCGTCAAATCAAGTACTGGGGTCCTCCATCTCAGTGAAAAAAGCACTACCGACTCCATAGCCGAGTCTGACGTCGACTCTGAAATAAAAAATTCTTTAACAACAAGCATAAGTATGTAAAGTAACATATGAAAACGTCTAAAATAGTAGATTAGCACGTATAGATCGTTGCTTCTCTTAAATTGCAGGTATAGTTGCCAGCGGCGCTCGCGGTCAGTCGGTTGTGAATGGTGACTGTAACGCTGCACTTGGGTTTCTTGGCCGCTTAGCACGCATCAAACCATCTTGAGCGACACCAGGTGTGAGAGCCATCGGACTCACAAGATCCACTACTGTAGGAGGGGTAGATCTAATCCCTGACCTCGAGCTAGAGGGCTCATACTCAGACCCCCGACTCCGCAAAATATCAGCTCGAAGGCGTCTGAACTTCTGTGTAAGCGCAAGTCGAAATAAATATTGTGTCTGATGGTCAGCCACCATCTGACATGCAAGCTGGGATAACAACTCATCCTGCTGATCCAGCCTATGGAGGACCCTATCTTTGAAATCCTGATCATATCCGTAGTGGTCCTGCTCATATTCGTGATCCTGCTGACCATACCTGTGGTTTTCCTGATCATCATATCCGTGATCTTGTTGATCATATCCGTGGGCGTCTCCCATCCCACTCATATGATGAGCAACGACTCGAGCATGCCATCTATGAGCGGAGGATGAAGGAACATGATATGTGGGATCATACGAACTGCGCTCAGCATACCTCGTTTCCCCTGAATGATGTCCACTGTGGTCAGGACTATGAGTATAGGGAGGGCGGTAAGAATGCTCATCCCAATTTGTTACCCAAGCTGAAGGATCATCCGTGCGCTAGCCAGTCCACCGATCCTCAACAGCCACACCAGAATAATACTGCTGATCCCATGGATTACTAGTAGGATCGTATGCCTCCACCGCGGTCTGCTGCTCCACATATATGAAATCAGGCCCCCGGACGACCTTTAGTCTGGGGTTAGAGAATGCCTTTGTGTACAGCCTCATGATCAACCCCTGCAAAGGATCAGCATCTATTCCAATCCAATAAACCTTTCTGTGCTCCTGGGGAGCACCCGCGGAAAATCAACCACTACAAGATCTTGATTAAAAAAACCAATACATTTAGATACAATATCACTGATTTATCTGTACCGACATGTATTAATGATTCATAAAAATTTAGATTTCATACCCGAGAAAACAGATTCCTGTCAACCTTCTTCACCTTACGAAAAACCCATCGCAAGCAAAGTGGCCTATTTTCCTCCTTATCGGTAGGGACATGGCCATACGGTGCAGCAAGGGATGGTAGACTCTCGTACGCCCAAACCTGTCACACGTAAACTACGTATGTTAGATTATTAATGTTGTTGAAACTAGTAATACACTATAACTTTAAGTGATCTACTACAACACGTACCAGAAGCGCAAATGTACACCCGTAAAAGTGGTATCTGTACTTGTTGGGGTTTGCTCCTTTAGGAAGTTCGGTCAAAATGTGGTCCATAAAGTGCAGTAGAGTCATATAACTGACCTGGCCCCAAGGGAATAAATCTCATCTACGCTCATCCTCTACTAGGACCCAAACCCAGTTATCTACACTCACCTTGGTAACATCCGATCCAATGAGAAAATAGTACAACAACAGCACCTTAGTAATTTTAAACGCATTCTCGGGGCTAACACCACTAAATTTTGTACCCTCAAAGTCACGGGCAATCTCACTTATTAGTGGTCTTTCATCCTGACCATAATACATATCGTACACCCCACCAGACGGGATATGATACGACAAATTCAGATCAAACCTCACTCTGTCCCGAAAGCAGAGCCTCATTATCCGCATGAACTCTACCTACTAAAGCTAAGACACTCGTTCCCAACTTGAAAATATCTAGCGGTTACATCATCCCCGCCACGTATGATCTCCCGTGTCATGAGACCGTGGAGATTAGCATGCGCGATCCAATCGTCGTGAAGACCCCAGTAATGACCAAAACAAGATCGCCTGAACATCTCCTCCGCATTACCCCCAACCATTGTTAACTGCTTACGGATAAGTGTCATAACAACCCCAGGTTTGTAGTAATTATGTACACTGCAGTTCTGCCCCTGCATGGTTGAACGCTTCCATTCACCCTGCACAAATTTAACTTTTTGTTATATAATATGTAACACACATAAAAAAGATGTACTCTGCATCAATTCAACCAGCTTACTTAATAAGACAATAACTGATAATTATATCAAATAACAATAAGTTCACTGCAACAACTGAACAAATATTGGCACACTCAATCATTTGTTCTATTCGGCCTACTTTTCCTTCAATTCGGCCTACAAACTGTTCTATTCAGCTTACGAATATTGCTCTATTCGGCCAAGGTCAGTGCTATGACATTATTCAAACTACACTTTGTTCTATTCGGCCTACACTTCTTCTATTCGACCTACAAAACTGTTCTATTCGGTCTACAAAAAATCTCTATTCGGCCAACCAACATTTCCAAATATTTCAAAAATTCAAGTCCTACAATTTGTTCTATTCGGCCTACACTTGTTCTATTCGGCCTACAAATTTGTTATATTCGGCCTACTAAAAAAGCTCCATTCGGCCAACCAACAATTCCAAAAATTCAAAAAAATAACACTCCTAGAATTTGTTCTATTCGGCCTGCACTTGTTCTATTCGGCCTAAACATTCGTTATATTCGGTCTTCAAAAAAACCCTATTCGGCCAACAAAAATTTTCAAAAAATTCAAAAATAAAATAAAATAAACAACATCACACAAAAAATTCTAAACATGATGTATACACAGTTAAGTCACATTCATCACATTACAAAATGAATTCGCATTTTACACATATGAACAAAACCACACAAAATGTACTTTGTATCTTCGAAAACGAGTACCACAAACTCAATGTAGGACACATTATAAATAAATAACTCACAATTTAAAAATACAAATAAAACAGCTTTCATACATACCCGAAAATTTGTCATTTCGAAAATTCACCAAATTCACCTCGTCTGAAACTCCTATTCCGGCAGATGGAAAGGAGATACTGAGAAATTGGTACTACAAATGGGTGGCGCTGCTCTTTGTGTTTTGGGACGAAAGAGAGAGAGGAAGAGAGAGGATGTTGGACGAAAAGGAGAGAGGAAGAGAGAGGATGTTGGACGAAAATGAGAGAGGAAGAGAGAGGATGTTGGACGAAAGATGAGAGAGAAGAAAGATGGAGTATTTGGAATGAAAATAACATTAATGATATGATATATACCCCACCAACCCACATCAAAAATTTTAATTTGAAAAGTTTTAAAACTTTAAATATGGTCCTCCAACTGACTAAGTACAATTTTAAATGTGGTCCACCCACCCCATTTACTGCAGTCAAAACTGACATGATATGGCCCCTTAATTTTTGTACTTTAGGTGACAGTTATTGAGGGTAATTTGGGGAGTCCACTAAATAGTGGCTAGTAAAAATTGTTCTTAACGGATGTGGCAACTTAAAATTGTACTTAGTCAAAAGTGTCTATTAAAAAATCGCTCCGTTTGCTTTAATTTGAAACGAGATTTCAGGTTCATGCCCCTCTTAATATTTTAATTGGACGTGACATGGTTGTTTCTTCTGTAAAAGTCTTCCGAATATTCTTTTGGACCGTAATACCCCTATTTGACCATAGTGCAGGAAAGACTATTTGCACTATAGGTTTTCTAATTAAAAAAAGAAAAAATTAATTTTTTCGTCCGTTAACTTTTTTTATTTTAAAATTGGTCCATCCTTTTTCTCAATTTTGAAAACATTTCATTATCTTTACAAATCTCAACTTTTTGGTCAGTTGACCTGCTATAGCAGGAGACCAATAGGTTTTGAAAATAATATTTTTTCAATTTTCAAATCAGTCCACTAACTTTGCAGAATTCAACTTTTTAGTCCTACAACAGGTCTTTTAAGGATTTTCAACCCTAATTAACTTATATCATATCATTATTTCGCCAAATTTTTATCACTTTCTCTTTTTCAAAATAGACATAGTCTACTACGACCATATCAGGCCCATCATGCTTCCGTATATTAATTAAACAACATTAATCTCATAATTAACCAACTTGTAACAGTAACAGTATCTTTTTTTGACCGTCGATCCACGGGTATCCGGGAGATTTTACAGCTGCTCCTCATAGCCAACCACGCGTCCCGCAGTGTGATGGTTCTATCCCGTTCCTTCAGCGGACCTCAGCACAACCCTGGTTCATTTTCTACACCCGGTGTACAGAATGCTGCTACTGTTTCTCGTCGGAAAATATGAAGATCAGAAAAATTGAAGGTTGCATGTGGGCAGTAGTCCAAGATTATTTATTTATTGAATGAAAATATTATTACACACTCATACTACCTAAACAATAGGAGAAGACTCCTCTAGCTACCTATGGTAGCTGAAATAGAAACACTTATACAAGAAAAGAAACTAATACAATGTTTATTTAGAGAGAAAACAGAGGGGAATGGTCGATGCCTTCTACTTTCTCAGCTCTACTATTTATAGAGGCTTTCGGATGTAAAATCCGGATTTCAAAGCCTCTTTACTTTTGCTGACGTCAGTGCTTACATCATTGTGCTAGCGTCACTGCTTACATCATTCCCATTGGATTCCAACTTTTATCTGGCTGGTTTCATTCCTCTTTATTGGATGCCCTTTCTGGTCCATCACATGCCTCATTACCCTTTCAAAAAAGTCATCTGCCTTTTGCTTTTTGAAGAGTCATTTGTCTTCCTTGGTGCCTGAAGATTCTTTTGGCTCTTGGGTAATTTGAAGAGATTTTACCCTCTTCTTTCCACGTGTCTCTTTTGCTGGGGTGGCTCAACACTCCTGATCATCCCTATGCCCAACCTTATTCATTTTCCAAACTCTGGTTCTGTTTGGGTGGAACAACTTGTGCATTGCAATATCTCCGATGAGTTTATTTACTCACCGGAATCTTGTTTTTCCAAAGAAGGTCTTATTTTTCCTGGAAGGCCTTCTCAGCAAACCCTATCTTCTTCTCTGTTAAAGTATTCAACAGAAAAGACTCATTCAAAGAATTGTGCTCGAACTTAAATGAGAACTTTACCTCCACCATTGCTTTAATGCAGGCGTACAAACCCCTCGCTCTACGCGTAGAGATCTGTTCTTCAGAAAATGTAGAAACCAAGACTGGTTCTTTCCCAGAAGACTCCTTGATTTTATTTGATGCTGAGACATCGGGTCTTCTTAGTTTGATGAAATGGAAGGCCTCGTGGTTGCCTTTGCCGACTGGTTCTGGAGCTGTACGGGTGAAGTAAAACTCCAATACATCGCCTCTGGATAGAGTTGCGTTGTTTTCCCATGCCTTAAAAACTGTGTTCCCTAGCCATTCTGGCAGTTTTGAAAGTTTTGGGAAGCCTGGTGCAACAGTATATATTGAAGATAGCGCCCAAAATTATACCATTGCTTCACATCATTTGGATTCGAGCCTTCTCGCATCCAAACTCGGGGATATTCCCCAGATATATCCACCCGACATTTCTCCGGTCGGATTCCTTGTCTGGTGTTCAATTTCTTCCAGCTGGCTTGGTATTCCTGCCAATAAGAGAAATCAGCTAAGTTAATACTAACCTTAGCAGTGCCTGTCATTGGCCTAAGGTTGATCTCTCCCTCTTTAACCCCAGAGGTGCTGGGTTGACTCGTCGACTTTAGATGTGACTCCAGGTCTTTGATTTTTCCTTGGACCAGTTCCTCTTTTGGAGTTTCCAATCTAAGACTCGTGCTAAGGGTACTTGAATCCCTTGCTCCGGATTTAGAGCCCCGTTCTCGACTACTCTCCTTTTGTCGATTGCTATTGCTATCAACAGCCCAGAGGAGTGGCTCTCGTAATGACTCGAATAGACTCGCATTATTGTGAATACAGTCTCGTATGCGTTAGACACTTTGGTCTGATCATTTTCTTATATTCTTCCAGCACGCTTTGCATTGAGTGCCAGATTCTCGAATTCCCTATGGAGCAACTCAAGATTGTCCATTAGGTACATTGATACAGTTAGGATGGAGTCTATTTCAGTCAGGAAATCTGCAAAAACATTATCAACAGATTTAATAATGACAATATTAAAATCGTAATATTGGCATTCTGTTTGCCATCTTAAAAGTCTAGACTTTTCTGGTTTAGATTCAATTTTGTTTTTCAAAAAGGCTTTGAAGCTTGTGTTATCAATTTAAAGGATAAATTTATTTGCGAGAAGAAATAGCGGCCATTTTTTGAACGTCTTCCGAACCGCAAAGAACTCATTTTTATTGATGTGCCACCTCCTTGCTTCATTCTCTGTAAAGAGTCCGCCACAGTATCTGCACGGCACTTCTCCTTCAGGTGTGGACTTAGTTAGGACCGCTGCCCACCAATGGTCACTGGCATCTGTGTAGAGTACCAGTTCATCCTCGTCATTTAGTATTGCTAACTTGGGGAGCTTCTTGCAAACCTCCTTTAGTTGTTTAACCATTGCTCGGTGTGATTCCTCCCATTTGAACTCAGCATCTTTTTTCCACAGAAGACTGAACACCTTCCTGTATTGTACTAGATTGTTGATGAACATTCCAGCGAAGTTGACAACTCCTAAAAAGTTTTGGAGTTGCTTCTTATCCTTGAAATCTTCAGGAAATCCTTGAACCTTTTCTACAATGTGTAGTTGTAGAATAATTCCAGATTCATCAATCACAACTCCAAGAAACTCGATCTGTCTTGTTGCTATTACTGCCTTATTTTCAGAAAGCACCAATCCTTCCTTGTGGCATACCTCTGAAAATACTTCCAGATGCGCCAAATGCTCTTTTATATTCTTTGAGGCTATGAGGATGTCATCCACATAAACGAACATGAATGAGAAATAATCTTTGAACAGATTATTCATCTTCTTTTGGTATATCTGGAGTGCGTTCGCCAAGCCCATAGGCATGACATTCCAGATATAATGGCCTTGTGGTGTGGAGAAGACTGAGAACTTCTTGCTTCCTTCTTCAATCATAATCTGGTAGAACCCAGATTTGCAATCAAACTTTGAGAATACCTTGGCATTCTTGATACAGTTGACCAAGTGTTTCCTACTTGGTATGTAGCATCCATCAAATTCCAAGATGTTGTTGATCCCTTTGTAGTTGATCACAAGTCTCGATTTTCCTCGCTTGACTTTTCCATGATTTCGAACCAGAAATCCTGGACTGCTGTATGGGGATACTCCTGGTGATATCAATTTAAGGTCCAGATGTTCCTTAAGTATTAGTTGCATATCCTTTCGATCCTCTTGGTTCATCAGGATAGGCTTGTATCTTACGAACTCATACTCCTTTCCTTCTTTTACTTTGAGTGAAGCTTTGATCTTGTTCTTATCCCACCAGACTAGAGGATCCTCATTGAAGTTCCTCTATATCTTCTTCTTGACATCCTCCAAAGATGTTTGTTTTTCGATCGTGACGTCCCTCTCTAGGCTTTCTCCTAAACTTGCCTTGAGAAGGTGGATTGTATTTACTTTTAGGTTTTCCATCTTCCATCATTTTCTGATCTCGATTCTCATTTGAAGTACCACTTCGCCATATCTCCTTCGATCATTCATCTTTGGGTGGCTAAATTTTCCTTCATCACCACGCTTGCTACGAAATCTGATTGGCATTTTTCTTTGAAATGCATTACGTAGTCTTGGTGTGATGATCTTATGTTCACAAAAGGTTGTGAAAATAAGCCTCCTTGTTGCGTTTTCTTGGGTAAAGTGCTTGAACGTCTATAGGAAATTATTTCCTAACAGAATATCTGCCCTGGTGTCGTGAAAATATATTGGTGGAGTTTCACCTTGTACCATGTGGTATGATCCGCTCCTCCGATCATAATCCCCGCTTGCTTGATTCCTCTATTAAGGATTAACACCCTCTGAGAGAAATCTTTTCCTAGTACTGTTGGCAATTATTCGCTTAAGTCTTTAGGAAAGACTCCTTCTTTTGCTGTGCAGATTCCGGCTCCTGAATCAATGTATGCTGCAAAATACTTTGCACGATGCTCCTTATATATCATCCCTACGGTGATATATATCGAGAATGGACTTGTGGTCATGGGTAGATCAGAGCTTGCAAGCCCGAGCCTCTACTAATAAACCTTGTATCTTTTCCCTTTGACCGTGAATTCCATTCCACCTTGTAAACTTTCCCAAGGTTTGTGGTCCTCGAGAAATTCCAATCCCAGCACTAGTTGTTCTGGGAATCTTCCTGCTATTCCTTCTATTACCAGCTCAAGTTCTTCGAGTTTGAGCTGTCCTTGATATCTCTCAATTATTGGCTGTTGGAGATAATATAAGACATCACAAGGAATCGAGTTTTCCTTTTTGGTAATGTCGAATATTACCTCGACTCCTCTACATCCTTTTGGGCATTTCAGTTCAACTTTAGTTGTGAACTTTTTCAGCTCTTGGATCACCTCCACGATCGGCTTCTTTTCCCATTTTTCACTGATCATTCTGTCTTCTTAGAAAGAAATCCTCCTCTGGTCGAATCTGAGGCTATCTTGTCTGTTCCAGACTGGTTTATCTCTGATTCTCAAATCCATATTGTGGATTGGCGGTAGCTCCATTATTTCTGGCCTAGTTGTACATGCAACCCTTTCGAATACTCTAGTATCTCAATATACTCCTTCATTTGGAATAGATCCGAATGATGGGTATTGGATAGAGGATACAAAATACTGTATGTGATCGAGTATGATCTATTTTCTTCTTTCATCAAGTCTTTGTTTTTGAAATCTTGATGAAGGGTGAGTGCCCTACTGAAGTCTTTATCTGCCAGATTGTAGGCAATTCTTAGGTATATGTAGGACGCCACCTTGCCTGCGTACAGGTTCCCTGAGATTCCTCTCAGGCATGTCTCTCTCGTATTCTTAATCCTCTTATCAAATATTGCAATATCGATTGGTGTATCGATACCTTCTTTGAAAGTTGCTTTGATGAGGATCCGAATTGCTCCGATGTGGATCCAAGATATAGTCTTAGTCATTTCTTCCTTGAGTTTACTGAGCTCCCTCTTGATTTCATCAATAGGAACTAGTTGCATTTCCATCACATTACTTGTGAGCTCCATTAGGATGACAATTTCCCTTTCGGTTACCTTATATATGATGTTATGCTTTCTCTTCTTGAAGCTGAGGAACCGCTCTAGTCGTCCCATGGTAAATCCATCGTATAGATTGAGTGTTGGATCCTCCTTCATGATTCTCATAAGGGTCCTATGAGAAATGGATGTCTAAAAAAAGAATCCCGACATGTTCTCTTGCATCACTTATCTGAAGTCTTCTTCTTTACTCTGACTCATCTTCAGAAGATTCATCTAGACTGAGGTATTCTTCTTCATAGATGCTTTCGTCTGAGGGTATATCTTCAAATTGATATACCTGTACTAGATCTTGGAAGTAAATAGCTTCTTCTATTTCTGGAATTGTTTCTAACTGTCGTACTCCCCGTTTCTGATTTTCTGGGCAATCTGGTGAGATATGCCCTCTTGCTCCATACGTGTAGCAGTTACAATCCTTAGATCTCCCATTAGCTCGTGTAGTTGCTCTTCGAAACGTCTTTCTCGTGGGAGTTCTTCCTGTACTCCTCTGGTTTGACCCTGAGGATGAGACTTGACTTCTTGAACTCCATCTTGATGGTCCAGATCTTTGCCCTGATTTATAGCTTCGGGTCTCTTGTTTGGACCAAAAGGATCTTGATCTTCTGGACCTCCATCCTCCGCTCCTTTGTGTGTAAGGATGGTTTTTCTTCATCCTTTTTTGCTTCCTTGGGATTCTTCCAATGATAGTTGGAAGATCATTATTCTCGCAACATAAGGGTACTGTCTTGTTGATTCCCCTTAGTCTCTTGTAGTTTTTATGTAGTGACGTTTGATGACACCACTCTTTATTCTTGGCTTTGAGGAAAGACATCCTTCTTGCTATTGAATCCAGCTCGCATGGTTTATACTCTCTGATCAGTATTTCTGTCCATGGACTTAGAATCTTGACAAAGAACAGGTGGAATACTTCCTCCTCCTTGATCTTCGATTTCCATCTATACTCTGTGAAGAGTTTGATGTACTCATCTACATGACAGATGTCAAGTAGTTCCAGGCTGTATAGGGCATTCCTATACTTCTTCTTCTTTTCTTCCTCCATTCCTTCAAAGTAACCGACTCCGATGAAGTGAATTTTGAAGATCTTAGTCATGCGACCGACAATATTGCCTAGGTCTTCGCCTTCCATTGCCTCCTTCTTGACTTCGTCTGAGAGTACCTTTTAGGCGTATTTTACTTATCCTTCTAGGCTCATAGTTAGGAATCTTATGAACCCTTCTTTATCCAGCTCCAGTGCACATCCTGCAATCTTCATTGCATTTGTCCATTCGTCGATCAAGGTCTCTCTATTTTTGAAGTCGAGAGTGTTGAGGTTTAAGGTCAATCCGTATGGATTTATTGGTTCAAGGTGAGAATGACCATTTGGGGTGTTGTGTGGATTAGATCCTCGAACTTGGCTTGCTCCTGTTGACAATCCCATCGTCTTCATCTTGAAGTTTCCTTGTTGTTGGGTTGTCTCTTCTTGTCTTATTTCCTGGACTCCATGTAGTCCAGAGGTTCTTTCATTTTGGCCTAGATCACGTTGTGTCGGCGGGGTCTGCGATTGTTGTTGGGAGCTTGATGTTTTTCCCACATTCATCTTTCGATCTACAATTAATAGTCCTTGGAAGGACTCATATAGATCTTGTAGATCTTCAAGATTTGCTCTTTCCATCTGGGAATGTGGATTCTCCTCAAAGGATAGCAATCATCTTTTCACTCCCCGTCTTCGGTCTTGTGACCTCCATCGTTTTTTCCTTTTGATGTAAAAAAGGTTCTATTCCGAAGGTTGGTAGCAACCTTCCTCCTGATCTTTACTTTGATTTTCGGGTATTCCATTTGATTTATCAGCTTCTGGATGAGGTTGAGTTGTTTGCTCTGCAACGTTTCCACCTTATCCATCTTGAGGCTGATCTCAAATATCATCTTGGACATGTTTTGACAATATTTTCCAAAGAATATCACCGTCTTCTGCAATTCTCTAAGATCTTGATTTATCTTAGAGTTATCTGCCTCGATCTCCTTCCACTCTGTCATTCTGTCCAATGTGAAAAGTGATAAGGCTTGCAGATCTCTCTTGGACCTTGGTTTGGCCGTTTTCTCCATTGTTTGTGTCTGGGGACACATCCATGGATCTCGGTGAAACTTTGGAGTTCCACTATGTTTCTTGATACTTCTTGAGAGTATCGTATCTCCATCTGGCGTAGTTCCCCAAATGTTCTTCCTTGGTATGGTTGGCACGAATTTCTGCCAACTCCCTTCTTTGGTTTACAACTTCCCAATATCGGTCGGCGTCCTCGTATTCTTTCTCTGCATATTGTCTATACAAAATATTATAATATTGTTGTATAGAGCTACTTGTTTCATCATATCCTACAGGTCAGAAATCCCTATTGCTCCAGCTTTGAACAGGGCTGATAGTCCTGTCACCCTCGGATGTCGAACTTTCGTTCGGATCCATATATCTTTGAAACTCTCCTCTCTTTAAGTGATATAAGTATATAATAATTTTTCCATTCATAAATAAATAAACCTAGGGCTCTGATACCATTTTAAGACCGCGGAAAGTAGAAAAAAATTGGGCTTAAAAGTGAACATAAGGTGAGTATGATATAAGTTTTTGATTTATAGGTTTTTGATTCGGGGCTATTTTCAGAAAATCTTAGGTTATTTTTTTTATTTTTTTTACCTGCTAGTGACCTGCTGTAACCTGTAATATGACTGTTTTGTTGAACTAAGTAAACATAATGGATGGATTTCAAAATTTTCCAAACATAATGGACGATTTTCAAAAAATGATAGGGACTAGGGTATAACCAGGGGTACCAATTCAATTGGTACACTCTTGGTCCTCACTCTTCTTAATTAATTCATGCTCCTTCATTAATGTTGTTTTTTTATTTTATTTTTAAATTTATTTTATTTAAATGAATATTATACCCTAAACTCTAGGGATAAATTATACTTTAAACCATAACGGCAAAATTACGATTATACCCTAAACCCTAGAGATAAATTATACCCTAAACCACAAGTGTAAAATTACAATTATACCCTAAACCCTAGGGATGAATTATACCCTAAACCACAAGAGTAAAATTACAATTATATCACTAAAATTAAATAAAAAATAAAATAAACAGTAACAGCAACAGTTTAAAAAAAGAGGAAAACACACACTGAAAGTGAGTGAAGGAGGTTGTACATTTTGGAATTAGTAGGAAATTTGTATTTTAGTCTTTGCAAAAAAAATATATAGCCATCTCGATTGTTTTCTTTATAAAAAATAGATTGACAAAAAATAATCATTTAATTAAATTATTTAATGAATAATTTATAATATAAGCAAAAAAATGATACTCCTACATTTTTTTATAAAAAATATAATTTTTTCTATCAATCCAAAGATATTCATTTTACCATTTTGGGCGTTCATTTTAAAGATATTCAAATGCACTATTTAGTAAAAAAATATACTACATGGCTCATCACTTCCTTCTAATATTACTCACTGCACATATAATAATACACTTTAATCTATGCGTAAAAAATAAACTATTACCTTGTAGCCGACTGGAGGAAGTAATATCATAATATTTGACCAATAAAAATGAAATGTTTCACACTAACATATAAATCATCAATACTACAAATAATCAGGATCGATGAAATATAAAGTCAACAACACTTCCTTTAATGTATCAACTCTTTCTCCTTCTAGCAAACCACAAAATAATGCTGGTTCATTTTCTATCGTGCACTCCAGAGTTTATAAAATAAAATTTTAGTTGTAGTAGGCAATTATTTAAATTAATTTTAGATATTAAAATGAAAATATAATATACAGTAATAATTTTAAGACAAACACTAGTATGGGCCCATCCTATTTTTTAAAATTGATGGAACCGGATTTTTATTGAAATTGGGTTAAAAACTTTAAAATACGGATCACACAGGCAAAGTGATGTGATATATCCAATGGACCCCACCAATATTCACATCCTTCCATTGCTTCTCTTTCCATCCATCATTCCACTCTGTATTCCCTCATCTATAACCCAGACTCTCTCTCTCTCACTCTTCTCTCTGTATTCTACTCTCTTACCTTTCTGACCCTCTCTCTCCTACTCTTGAGAAATTGACGGAAATTCGACGGTAGAGATGACACCTCGCGATTCCGGCAGTGGGATTCAAAGTTCGTGTCTTTAATTGGCGGCGGCAGACGGAACTCGGTGGCTCAGCGTTTGTGGCTGACGGTGGGCAATTCTGGCGACGGACTGAGGCGGCTCGGCTTTCGCGCTTTTGACGACAGCAGACTGAGGAAGGAAGGAAATTTGGGGATGGGTATTGCTGTGTGGGTGATAATTAATCTTCATCTGCTGAAAACCCTGCAGCTGATTTGATACATTCTTAGCCTTCAATGCAGCTTCAAACGTTGAATTTGCTGCCTGCAATTATTAATCCAAATCAACACCATTAATTAATGAAACAATTAACTTAATTAATTGATGATTTAATTATGTATATATGATCCAACCTGCATTGCATCCATGGCGCTTGGGGTGGAGTTGTTGAAGTCGTGGAAACTGCTGGCTGCTGTGAGCTTCATTTTTTTTTTTTATTATTATTACTCCATTGGGAGTAGAATACTCTTTTAAATTAATTTATATTTTTCTTTATAATAATTTGATTTACTCTTTAATTTGATATTCTAATTTTGAATAATAAATTTATGTATTTTGAAGAATCTATTTGGTATATAATTTTTTAAAATTAGGTTAATCTTTATAATAATTTGGGTTACTCTTTAATTTCAGAAAAAAAGAATCTATTTGGTCTACAATTTTTTTATAATTAGATTACTTTTTATAATAATTTAGGTTACTTTTTATAATAATTTGGATTACTCTTTGAAATTAATTAAATTGTATGTATTAAATCATTGTATAAAAGTAATTAGGTTACTTGGAGTTAATTATATTATTCTTTGAAATTAATTAAATTGTATGCAATCTATACGTTGTTAAATCACTCTATAAAAGTAATTAGATTACTCTTTGGAATTAATTAGATCACTCTTTGAAATTAATTGGATCACTCTTTAAAATTAATTAAATTATATGCTAGATTATTCTATAAAAATAATTAGATTTACCCTTTAAAATTTCACCTTAACAAATTTACTAAGTATAATCTTGGATTAATATAAATTATAACATTCGTGACAACAAGGAATGAATAAAGATGAGTAATTTTAAGTGGACCCTGAAAATCCTAATGCATTTCCCAAGAGCATTTATTCAGAAGACATAATCGTCTGCTTTTATTTTCTAATATTCTATTTTACTTTGCAAAAATTAAAATTTCAATTAGCTCAACACAGTCTGATGGAGAAATGGCGGTATGATTCAAAACTGTTAGTTAGTTATGCATGCATTAGTATTCACTAAAAGTGGCATAGATGATCAGGGACAGACGAAAACAATAAGGAAAAGTGTTCACCATGCAAGAAGTGGAAGAGAAGTGCTTCCAAAAGAGGTTCACTTCTTCAACCTCTTCTATTTTTTCCTTTAAACTCCATAATCAATACTAACTACCACCCCCAAATAATTCAATTTAGTTCTCTTAAACAAGGTGATGATGGAAGCCTGTGTTACACATGCCGAAGGATTTCTATTACCGAACAAATCTTCAACGATCCCGTCACTCTTGATACAGGGCAGACAAACGAAAGAAAAGCCATTCAACATGTCCTATTACAAGACAGCCTTTATCTGCAGCTTCACTACCTAAGAGTAGACCAATTATGTTCTTAAGAGGCTGACTGCCTACTGGAAAGACCAGCACCCTAACCTTGCTCAAGAGTTTTCATGCAATGAAACACCTTCAAACTATTGTGACATTTTTAGGTAATAAATAAATTATAAAGTATGTTATATGTGTTAGGTGGGTGTGGTATTTTTTAAATTAAGATAAACTTTTGAAGTTATTGGTTGATGTGAAATTTCTATTTTTTTGGAATAAGACAATTAGTTTCGGATGAATAAAAATGGAAAGTAAGACAATGAGTTTGGAACGGAGGGAGTACTACTTATTTCTTCTTTTCATATATTTTTTTCATAGATTAGACAAACATTTGCGTAAATCTAACCGATTGTTAGTGATTTAATTTGATCAATTTAAATTGATTTCTTAGAGTTATTTTGTCTTCTCTCTTAAACACTGCGTATTATTTTTATTTATTATTCTATTATTTTTAGTATTTATTTTCTGGATCTCTAGATTAATTAATTCTCTTAAAAAATTCAGATTTGTTTTAAGTTAGAGTTGTCATAAATAGAATTTAACATTAAGTTTAGAATTATTCTTTAGGTTCGATAATTTAACTTGGTCACATGCTGAAACTGCAATTGATTCCCTAAACTTGGGGACGCACAAAAATCGGCAATCAAGTTCACGTGATACCGTTTTTATATTTTTAAAAATAGTTATCACTTTTTATTAGATACTCCCTCCGTCCGCTTTTAAGGGTATCATTTATTTATTTTGGGCGTCCGTCCTCAAGGGTCTCATTTCCTTTTTTATACATATGGGACTCACACACACCTACTAATACAACTAAAAATGGGACTCACACATCCACTAATACTACTACTTACTACACATTAAATAATAATATTTCTTAATCCACATGCAAAAAGCAAATGACACCTTTAAAGGCGGACCGGGGGTATATTACTACATCCATCCCAACAACCTCTTCAATATTTCCTCTTTTGTTCATCTAACTACACTTTTAACCATCCAAAAATAATAAAGGTTTCAAAATAAATAACATTTTAATACATCATATATTTTAAAAAATCTCACTTTTATCTAACATACATAACTTACTAAAAAAATTCTACTAATTTACCTTCAAAAGTTAATAAAATTGGTAAAAAAAATATTTCTTAAACTCCGTATCTACAATAAAAGTAAAGAGTTAGACGAGACGAGGGAAGTATTATTTTTCATTAAAGATATTATCACTCTTTATTTACTACTACAAACTCTGTTTATTATAAATCACGCACCACTATTACTTTTTATTAATTTAATTTTTGTTAAAATATTATTACTTCTTATTCATCTCACGTAAATCTTTCTAATAGACGATCTCTCAAGTTGTCGATAGTCGATTTTTAATAGGTGAAGTAAGTGATTAATGTGGTTGTAATATGATTAATCAGACTAATCAAATATAATATGAAGAAAGCATGTAGGAAGAAGACTCAAGAATTTCTCCCACGGGAGTTTAAAGTAAAAAAAATTTTCTCTCTATTTTTTTTTCTTTTTTTGTGTATGGTAGAGGGAGATAATTCTCCTTTACAGTGGGGAGAATGTTGATGGTGAAGTTGAGGATGAGGATGCAGATGAGGATGAAGATGCGTGTGTATATGAGGATGAAGATGAAGGTGCAGCCCTCTATTATACAAGTGGGATGAGTCTACTATTCTAGCACTAAATGCTCTAGGCTGTAATCTATAGGCATTAAATGCGGGAGATGCAAAATCTTGCTTTGGGAGATGAGAAAGCTTATAGTTGTACATTGGGAAGTGGAAAAGTCTGACATGGATGTGACAGATGATTTGACAGGTCATCCACTAGCCATCCTAAGAACTCCAGCTCTGGAAGACCTCGGCAGGATGAAGCTCGGCTTTGGCAAGGAGAGCTCAGCAGGACGAAAATCAATTTTGGCATGGAGAGCTTGACAGGGCAGAGCTCACTTTTGGCATAGATAGAAGACCTCGGATCTCCTTGACAGGATAGACCTCGCCTCGGATAGAAGATCTTGGATCACCTTGGCTGGACATACCTCGGCTTGAATAGAAGACCTCAAATCATCTTGGTGGGACATACCTCGAATCACCTTGGCGGGACAAACCTCGACTCGGCCGGAAGACCTCAGATCACCTTGGCAGGACATACCTCGGCTAGGCCGAACGACCTAGGACCTTGACAAGACAGAGCTAGGCAACCATCTATTACACAAGTGTCTACCTATAAATTTATATTATCTTACACGTTTTATTTTTATTTGAGATACATTTTAACCATATATACTATTGAAAATTTAAAACAAATAATGTCACTATTCACTTATTTTAAAATCCCACAAAACTTTAACAAAACATCACTTAAAATTTAATAAATTCAAAATGCATAAATCTTTTTTCTTTTTGCCAATTTCAAATCCCACGTAACGTTAACAAAACGTCACTTCAAATGCATTTTTTTTACCCATATTTATCTTCTTTTATTTTCTTTTGTTATAATATTACTCTTTTCATGTAAGAATGAATTTTTGGGTCGCCAATAATAACTAAAAAATTGATTCTTACATAGATATTTAAATTTCAGTTTTATCCGATTACAAAGCCACCGATGCTCGGCTGTCTCTATCACACACCACAATTGCACATGAATATCTCAATCTCTCATTCTCACTCACACCTTTCCTATTCTATAATATACACACCCTTCCGTACACACGCGCTGCGTCGGATGAACTCATGCACGTTCCATAGCTGATTCCATCACCCGCTGACCGTTACAGATACACCGAATCGACTGAAATCAATGCATGTGTGTGCATATATAATAATCAGCTATACAGTAGAAGCATACGTTTGATGCTGACTTCCTAGTTTTTGCCCTAAGGAAGCCGCCGCTCTCTGTTTTCCACCGAATTCCAGATCACGCACCTCCGCAAGCTTCATCTGCATCCATCTCAGGTTCGAATGGCGTCTTGAATTGAACTTTGAATTGCTTATTTGTGAATTGTGACTAACCGTTTTGTTCCTGATTGTACGGAAGGGGGTAAAATGGGTGAGAACAAAGGGTTCCAGCTGGGGACGATTGGTGCGCTGACTTTATCGGTGGTTTCGTCTGTTTCTATTGTGATCTGTAATAAAGCGCTTATGAGCACTTTGCATTTTACATTTGGTGAGCCACTTGTTATCATTTTCACTGCCTTGTTTGCTGATGTTGCAATTTGTTATATAGTGCTAGAAATTGCCTGCGTTCACGTTTACATTCTGTGTTATCAGGTTGTATTTGTATGTAGTAGCCCTTTGCATTTTAAAGCGTCTTTTTTGAGCTGCAAAGCATACTATAACAACAAACTATTACTAATATCCTTTGTTATTAAACAATTTCCTTAGACATTGGAATGATTATAAAGTTATACCGCGAGTTTTTAAATGTATTGGATGTATTGAGCTCTTAAACGTCTGATGAGGTTCCTCATTAGATGAAGAAGAAGGAACCTTATTTTAAGCACCTAATATGGTTTCCTTCTTAGATGAGAAAACCTTCCCTACATATGAGATAACATCTTGTGCTGCTCTGCAGTTTTTGTTTAAACAAAGGGAGTAAATATCATGAAGAAATATGTCATTATTCTAATTCTATCTTTAAAATGCAGCTACGACTCTGACAAGCTGGCATCTTCTGGTTACTTTTTGTTCTCTTCATGTGGCACAAATGATGAAACTCTTTGAGCATAAACCAATAGATTTTCAAACCGTAATTGGGTTTGGTGTCTTAAATGGAATATCAATCGGAATGTTGAACCTCAGCTTAGGTTTTAATTCAGTTGGTTTCTATCAGGTACTGTTTTTTCTGTGTAATTTTCTTGTTTGAATTTGATCAGTTCTCCCTAGTTTCTGAATGGAATCTCCGTTTCATTACCTTACTAGATGACGAAGTTGGCTATTATCCCTTGCACTGTACTCTTGGAGACTCTTTTCCTAAACAAAATATTCAGGTGGGTCATCATACATCCTACTGCAGAAAAGGTTTATTATGACATGCCTGGCACATAATTTATTTTGATTTATGTTAATGTCATTTCGTAGATAAACTATTATCAGTTTTTGTGAAGAGTGATTTTTTTTTAAACGAGAATATAAAAAGCTAGAACCAACTTGCCATTTTGATCTACATGGCAATTGGCAAGGACTAAAGACTGGTTAATTATTTTCATCAGGGCTCTTAGACTTTCATTGGGTAAGAAATGACTTCCCAGCACAACAGGCAGCTCTTTTCAGCATGCTTTATAAGCACATAACAATCAAAAAATATTCTCATGTCCTTTAATGAATGGATCTTTCAGTAACTAAATATCCTACAGAACATTAAATGTCTTGAGTCAGGATTATCTGCTGTTTTGTTGTGTTTAATACCCTTAATCCCTTGCATTGAAGCTTTATTTATTCTTTTTTTTACTCTAATTTTATAATTTTGTTGGTGCAGTAAGAGCATCAAGTTTTCGCTGGCCATTTTGCTCTTAGGTGTTGGGATCGCAACAGTCACTGATCTTCAGCTCAATATGCTAGGCTCTTGTCTATCATTACTTGCAGTTATTACTACCTGTGTTGCTCAAATTGTATCCTTTTTCCATTTGGATGCAATCTTTGGTTTAGTTTGACCGTGGTGGTGATGATAATTGATCAAGAAAATCTAATAACATTGAATTGCATAAGAGATGAAAGATCTGGTAGAGTTCACAATGTTCACATGCCATAACATTTAAACAAATTTAATGAAGAACCCAATGTTGAACTAATAAAAGTATAAGGACTCTAGTTCAAAGGACATATGCATGTCGCCATTATCCTGTGAAGGGTTACAAAAGTAGAAAGTCGTACTCCTAGGCAAGCTTTGTAAGCTGAGAAGAATCTAGAACAGTTTTACTTCCAAGACCAATATGCTAATGATCATATCTCTTGAAACATTTTCTCATATTCCAGAAAATATCACTATATTTTATTGATTATTAGAATTGGTAGGAAACAGTATAAAGAAACCAGATTTTCACCTGAGAAGCCTCATTGGCGACCTGCAAGTCATTAGGCATGCCTCAGTTCTAACAGCTAATTTGAGCACATGTTCTCTTTTTCAATCTTATAAAGACCTAGAGCCATGTAATTTGCATGTATCCTTCAATTAGATCAAATAGAATAATTGTCATGCAACAGTGTATGGTTTTTGATTAAGTTCCTTGCAGGCATTGATGTCAAGATATATAGTCTTGCACTATTCTGATTGTTTTTAATCTTAACTAGTTTCTTTTAGATGACCAATACCATCCAGAAGAAATATAAGGTTTCTTCAACCCAACTTCTATATCAATCTTGTCTGTATCAAGCTCTGACCTTGCTTATCCCTGGTCCATTTCTGGATAGGCTTTTGACTAGCAAAAGCGTATTTGCTTTCGACTACACACCACGGGTAGTGGTAAGTAATGTGATTTTAATTTCATGTACTCTTTTATAGTAAATTGCATCTATAACTAAATTATGTTAATGACGATGCAGGTTTTTATTATTCTGTCATGTCTGATCTCAATTTCGGTTAATTTTAGTACATTCCTTGTGATAGGAAAGACATCCCCTGTCACCTATCAGGTTCTTGGGCATCTCAAAACTTGTTTAGTTTTAGCATTTGGTTATGCTTTACTTCATGATCCATTTAGCTGGAGAAACATATTAGGGATAATGGTTGCATTGGTTGGCATGATTCTGTATTCCTATTATTGTACCCACGCCCAAGAGAAACAAACAAAATCTGAAGAAGCATCAGCACAGAATCAGGTAGTGGGGGCTGCTCTATCTTGCCTTTCAAATCTTTTAACATAACCTACTTGTTATCCTGCTAAATGTTGTTTGCTCATCTATCCAGCTAAATGAAGCTGAATCTAATCCTCTTTTAAGTGTGGAAAGTGGAACCACAAAGTTAATTGATATCCCTCTCTCAAAGAGCACCGTTTGGGAAGCAGACAAGGATTTGCGCGCCTGAACAACTGTATATTGCTGTAATTATATGTGCATTCATTTTACATATCAACTTGCTGCGTGGCATACAAGTGCAACATATACATGGAAGGCTTTCTTAGTCTTAAAGCAATGGCTTGAGTTCAAGTACTCTTCTTTTCTCCCTGTGCCAGAAATTTCAATATCTAGCAAGTAGCATGGCTAAACTGTTTTATGAAATTCTTTTGGGAGACAGTGTTACTTATTCCGACAAATACAAGAAATATTCATAATGATATAGATTTTTAGTAAACAGTTATCTCTCATTGACTCAAATGAAACTTTGTATTTTAGCAAATGACATGCCTATTTGTTATGTTTTATAATTATAGGCATAATCATTTCATGTTGTACTCGTCTAGTTCCTTTGTCACTGCATAAGATATATATTCAAATGGAAGTTTGACAATGAAGATGTATATAATTATGCTTATAACATTATGTGGGGATCATGATGATATAATATTTTAAAAGGAGATCATGATGATATAATAGTAAATAGTAAGCTGGTCAGAGATACAAGGAAAATGGGCCGTACCCATCTTTTTATCACCCACATGCTCTACATACTCTCCTAACATGTGCATCCTTGTGTAGAATCCCTCCTCGTGCACTAACCCCATTTTATTCTAGTTCATGAATCTCCTTTGCTTGTTATCATGTTCAGCTCAAGAGAGGGGCTTCCAAGTCATTTTCCCAGTTTTCCTTTTCCTGCATTAGCTCCTTTGCTCTATTGGCTTCCTGTATCCAGTCTGTGTAAATGAGATTGAAAGCCATCATACATGTACATGAGACTTGCGCAGCGGCTAGCCCAAACCATAGCCCCACAAAACCCATCTTGAATTTGAAAGCCAATAAAGCTGCTACTGGTAAGCCAATAAGATAGAATGATACAAAATTTATATTGCAGGCCATCTTTGCCCGGGCAGATCCAACCAGAATCCCACATGCAGCTGTTTGAGGGCCATTGCCTAATTCACAGAAACCTAATAAAGGAAGAGTGATTGATGTCAAACCTAGAATCTTAGGCTCACGAGTAAAAAGTTTACCCCAAACATCTTTTACTGCAGTTGCTAAAAGAAAAGCCAGAACTCCCCATACTGCTGCTATGTTGAAACCAACAATAGTTGTTTGTTGTGCCTGTATGGGTTGATTAGCTCCTAACTCGTGGCCTACCTTTATTGACAAACATGAGCTCAAAGAAGAGGGAATTACATAGAGTAAGCTTGTTGTTTGTATTAGAATACCCATCGTGGCCACATTAGTCTGTGCATCACTTAATAAACTGCTAAGCAGTATCAATATTTCATAACACCACCACTCTAGGCACACAGATATTACACTTGGCCCTGAGAGGGTGAGGAGCGGCTTCCAGCTTTCAGATAATATGCTAGAAATGCCCCCTTGCCAAGGACTTATCGAGGTTTCTGATCGGAAAATGTAAACCAACATACCAAGATTTACGTTTAAAGTATTCCAAGCTGAGGCTAGTGCTACTCCTCTCACTCCCATATTTAGATGCACAACTAGAAAGTAGTTGATTGGACAGTGAAGAAGCATGGCAACTGTTGCTGATACTGTAAGGGGTTTGTTAATATTTTGAGTCCTTAAGAATGTCTTAAGGGGATGGAAATGTGCCTGTGCAATCAACTCGGGAATTGAATATTCTATATAGACCTTGGCCACTGCGGCAATATTCTCATCTTGACCTAACCATAAAAGGATGGTTTCCATGTTTAGCCACAACAGAGTGATTGGGATGGTCATAGCTAAAAGGAGAAAGAATGTTTTTTTGAAAGTTTTGGTCATAATACCCCATTTCTTTGCTCCATATGCCTGGTAACATATTGGTTCCATCCCCATGGCCAGTCCTTTGAGGACAGAGTAGCCTGTTATGTTAGCAAAGCTAATTGACAATGAGCCCCCAGATAATGCAATTTGTCCGAGATATCCCAAGAAGAGCGTAGAGATGAAGGACTTCGAATTCATGATCAAGCTTGTTATAATGATTGGACAAGCAATTTTTGCTAAAGATTCCAGTTTCTCTGAAACCTGCACTTGAACAACATTGAATTCAGATTATTGCAAATGTTAAATGAACAAAGGTAGGGAAATTATAGACTGGAACTTGTTTGCAATTACCATGATGCTTGTGGACTATGGAGCTTGATCTCTGAATAGCCTTTCTGCCTTGAACCTTATATTGACTGAAATTTACGTTTCTGATCTGTAAAATCTTCAATTTAGTCCGCTTAATACTAGGAGCTGGGTGGATTTGAGATAGATTTATACGCAAATCTGTATGCAATTATTAAATGTAAAGCAGAACCTCGCGGAAAGGTAAAGAATGAAGGTGAGTCTTTAACCCATTGCATGTTGAGAACGTGTAATACCTTTCCGTGTTTTGTTATCTTTGTCCTTAATTATGATAGAATGGGATAATTTCTATACTCTCACGGAAGATAGTATGGCATATGAGCTTTATGTGAGGACTAATGCCAGTTGTCATTTTGAGTGCTGCAAAATAAATTTATTTGTGCATTTATACAATCCTTTATTTGGCATTTTTAAATTCTAGATATGCATGAGACATGGTTATCATTCAGAATAATGATTGTATATTGATTACTTTAATATTAACATATATATCTTGTTCAAAAAAATTTCTTGTTCATAATTTGGTACCATTTTCTAAAACTTGACTTTCCAATTTTGAGAGGTACTTATAAAATAAAAGCATGATGCCATCAGACCTTGAAAAATGCTGGTATCAACTTTTATCTGAAGCTAAAACACGTGAGTTATGGTATATGTTTTCTCTTTTTCCTTGAAAAACTTTTCCAAGTTTATCTGCAGTTTTCCTGCTCCTCATGCTTGTTGTCTATCTTATTCTCTATTAATTATTTTTTACCTCGATAATATTAGTCTTATGGTTACTAATGGTAAATTTTGTTTACTTCTAATTTTTTATTTTTGGAAGAGAAACTGCAAGTTATTTGAAAGCTGTTTATTTAATACATATCAATTGGCTTAGGAGTCTTTGGGAAAAGAAACTGCAACTTCTGGTATTTATAATGATAATTATGGTCTTGTTGGCTTTCTTGGACTGGTTCGTGTGTTCGGTGTGTTAGATCTAGCCATTTCATGTTTCTTGTTTAGATTGACAGAAGTACTTCTAAATGGTGTTTAAGAACTGCAGATATCAAATCCATTTATTTAACTTAATCTGAGAATTGAATTTTACTATATTACATGAATCTCAGTTAAATGTAACTGAGTACATAGGAGAAAGATTAAATTGCTGATGGTAAAATGGAAGGAGCAGTAATAACAGAGAGGACCTTATTTGTTACTTTTACTCCGATGCCATAAATTCATTATCTCCTTTCTGGGTTTATGGGAACTATTTATTTTATTTTTTATCTTACCAAGTAGAAGAAGAAAGACTAGAATGAAACTTAGTTTAAGCTTCTTCTTTGTCTAGAACTCTTAACAAGCATAATGTGTGCGTCTTCTCTCACACGTGTGAGACACAGAGAGGTTTATATATTTCATTATTAGAATGATTATGATATACCAGGAATAGAGAGCTAAAGCATTATATATAGGCTTTATTTTCTTATTTGAGAATGATTTTACCAACTTTTACTGCCTGCAATATGGAGCACATTCTAGACAACAGTTTATTAAATTTTAGATAAAATTTAGAAATATAGGAAATGATTTTCTGAGATGGTAGATTTGTTTCCTTGTATGCATCCCTGGCTTTGTATTTCCAAGTTACGGTCGTCATCTTCTATGCTGCATCACACATGCCTTTTGTAGGACTCGAAGGGTGTTTTAGCCATGGTAATGGGAACCAGTTTGTTGTCTATTACTTTTGTGGCTAAGTCTAGTTTCATGTATACATGATGAGATTATTATAATAAATTTTTTGTGTAGACCAATTCTAGTTTTGTGTGTAGATGATGATTAATGTGAGAATTATACTGAACTTGTTTGCTCTGATGCTGATTGTGTAATATTTTAGTTGTTGGTCTTGCATTATAGTTGTGGAATTATGTGATACTTTCTTCTTCATTAGGACTAATTTGATATTTTTATTTTACTGAACTTTTATATGAGAAATAATGTAGGTATGGGGTTGCGAGTTTCTGATGTTTGATTATCGTTTGTTGTTTTTGCAAGTTTTTTTGTGCGATTTTATTTTTTTTTTAAATGGGAATGGTTAGACGAGTTGTGAGTTCCATACAGTGTTGCCGTTGATTTCCATCCAAGTTTTTTTTTAATAATAATAATAAATATTATTATTATTAGGAAAAATTACTAATAGATACACACTTTTAATCTAAATTACTATGAGATACAAGGAATTCAAATAATTACTCTCACATACAAAATATTAAAGTAAAATATCAAATATAACCTTATAATTCCACACACTTTTAAACCATCAACCCTACCTCACACTCACCCACCCGGCGTTGACCGGCGGCCGGACAACTGTTGACCGGCGTTGACCGCCGGCAAGACTGTCGTTGACCGGTGGCCGGACAGCCGTTGGCCGGCGTTGACTGCCGGCCGGACAGTCGTTGATCGCCTTCGCCTGCTGCCGGAATTTAAAATGTGCAAACAAAATATACAAAAACAAAATTGTGCAAATACATAGGGGTATTTATGGTATCACAATCATAATTGTTTAGTTATGAGTAATAGTACTTTGAGTCATGTAGTTTACAATAATTATGCATTATTTTATGTATCTAATAGTAAGTGACCACACACACATATATATATATATATACTCACTAATACAATTAAAATATGGGGATCATACTCTAACTATTACATAACTACCCACTACACATTAAAAAAAATTTTAATTGGTAAATGTTAGTTGTTAATCCAGTTAGTAGTTAGTATACATCAAGCACCCTTACTTCCCCTTCTCCAAACCTCCTTATATCACCTCTCCTAATTTGTTCCCAATAGGAATCGAACCTGGGTCTCTCACTTAAGTGAAGAGCCCATTACACATTAAATAATAATATTCCTTGATTCACATAGAAAAAACAAATAAGACTCTTTAAACTGGACGGGGGAATACTTTTTAATATTTATGAATAATATTAAGTGTTCATTAACATGATACTCCCTCCATCCCCAAAAAATGGTTCATCATTATTGTACCATGAATATTATAAAAAATTATTTTTTGATTAATTTTATTGACTTTAAGGATAATATGATATTTTTTGTAATAAATAAAGTATAAAAAATATTATGCGTGGAAAGAAGGAATGCCATTTTTGAAATTAATGTATACTTTTGAAGCGATGTATATTAGAATAATACTCCCTCCGTCATTGTTGTCTTAATTACTGTAGATACGGAGCTTAAGAAAAATTATTTTTTGACCAACTTTATTGACTTTTAAGGAATATTGTGGTATTTTTGGGTAATAAATAAATAGTTACTCTCTCCATCCCGGAATAATAGTTACATTTTTTTTTGCACGGGGATTAAGGTACTTCATCCGTCCCATCCTAATGTTTACATATTTTTATTTTGGGCGTCTCATCCTAATGATTACATTTCCCTTTTTAGCATATGAGACACACACAAATTAATTACTTCTCTCTTCATGGGCCCACGCATCCCATTAATACACTTTACATTAAATTATTATTTCTCTCACCTCAATACCCATTAAAATACTATATTCATTAATGTCCGTGCAAAAAACAAACATAACTATAAGGACAGGATGGAGAGAGTATATAATATATTAATATGTGATAAGATGAAGTAAATAATATTTTTTGATTGAACAAAGTTAGTTGTTAGTATAGTTAGTAGTTAGTTCACCAATTTCATTCTTTCTCCAAATCTCCTTATAACTCTCCCTATCCGTTCCCAAAAGGAATCGAACCTGAGTCACTCACTTTAGTGAGAAGCCCATTCTAGCCTACTTTGTTAGAGATAAATAATATTTTATCACAAAGCACTCTTATAAACTCAGTTTGCATAACTTATTATATGAACTTGAGTCTTTTTTCACCCCTAAATCATGTGATTCCCCTTCCAATTATATTATACATTATGTATTGTCGGATGTTTAAATTAAAGGGATCTCTGATAGAGATGCAGAAGAGGTAAATAAGAATAAATAAAAGACACGAAAAGTAATCCCTCGAGAGGGCCACGGAGAATGAACTCTCCGCCACAAGCCGTAAGGCTGCACTCCTTCAACGAAGGCCACAAAGAATAACTTTGTCACAAACCAATTAAAGTAGCAAATCGATATTTCTTATTGATGATCTCTCTAGAATAACATACGGTCTTTAAATAGGTTCAAGGCTAACAATCACAACCCTAACCCTAATTGTCTTTAAATAGGTTCAAAGCTAACAATCACAATACTAACCCTAATTACTAATATGGTAGGAATATAAAATAGCAGACATAAGAAATAAGAAAATAGGAAATAAGAAAACTAAATAATATAAAGTTAGGAGATTATTGACAGAAATAAAATACTAAAATAACTTATTGCTCTATCAATCACAATCATATATGACTAACTCATATTTTAACCTCGGCTCTTCATTTAATAAAAAATTTACACTTTTCCCATTTTAACGTCTTACTAAGAGTTTTACACTTTATTTTTATAAATAAATGCATTCAACAAAATTAATCCATGAACTCATCTAATTTTAAAAAAATGAGATTTTATTAACACATGGGTTATTTTATTTATTTATTACAGGAAAATACTAATTTATTTATCTCTAAAAATAAAAAAGTTTGTAAAAAAAAATTACTTAAACTTTGTATCTACCATAATTGTAAAGAATTTTAATTAGATGGAGTATATCTTTGCGAGCTCAAGATCGAAACTGAACTCAATTATTTCTTAATTAACAAATGAGACTCAACTAAAGTGTTTTCCTTTTGCACTATGATTAAGAAATACTCCTTCCGTTCTATAATATTTTTTATGTTTACTGTTCCACGTTGTTTAAGAAAAGTTGCAATTTTTATCAATGAAGGTATTGTAGTATTTTTAAGTAATAAAAAATTATAAAGTAATGATATGTGTGTAAGAAATGAGTGACAAATTTGAAATTAAGATAACTTTTGAGGTTGTTAGATAAAGTGATGTTCCCTTTTTGAGGTGTGAAAGGTTTTGTGGAACAAAAAACTGAGGAAATTATGGAATGTTTTATGGGATGGAGGGAGTATAATAAGTTTTAGAACTTTTTTCTGTCTATATGTCGTCTCCAGAGTTTTCCGAAGTGACGTATAATTTTCTCATTTTTTTATTTTTAATTTTTTTAAAATATATTCCTTATTTACTTTTAATTAATTTCCTTATTTTATATTTTTCTTTTTTAATAATATATGAATATCTTTATAGTTGGTCTCTTGTGCCCCAGGTGCACCATGTGTGTAAGGGTACAACATTTTGTTTTAAAAGATATACACTTTAATTAATAAGGGTATAACATCTTATTCTAAATGGTATAAATTTTCATTAATTTTTTTCTTTTCAGGAAATAAAGGGATACACGTCCTTATATTAAAGGATATGTCATTTAATACTAAAGGGTATCTAGGCCTACGGTGTCCCGAGGCACACACGTTTTAGCCATATCTTTATTCTCTATACACTTATTATGATTTATTTATTTTAGTATATTAATACCAATCAATTACTACCTCCATCCCGCAGAAAGGTACGCATTTCCTTTATAAATTACAAAGAAAACGCGTACTTTTCTGCGGGATTTACAAAGGAAGTGCGTACCTTTCTGCAAGACGGAGGGAATATTAAAATTTTCCATATAAATAAATTAATTAGTATCAAATCATATATAAGAAAAAAAAAGATAATAGGAGTATTACATAGTGGCTAAAACTTGCATGCCCCAAATTTCGCATTTTTCAAGAGGTATAACTTTTAATATTATATGATATATTATTTAGTATAAGAATGTGTACCCTTGTTTCCTGGAAAAAAAAGTTAATTTTTTTTTTAAAAATATTTAAACTATTCATATTTCAACCAATCTTTTCAATAAAAAGTATATCCTTATTAATTAAAGTATATATCATTTAGAACAAAATGGTATACTCTTACATATTTTGTGCACCCGGGGACACAAGAGACCAACTCTTCCATAATATTTTCTCGTACCTCACCTATAAATAAGTTTTTTTTGTCATTCATTATAAACACACATATTTGATTCTAAAAGAGTAATATAAATAAGAATTTTCTTCAAGTTAAAAGATCGATTAGTATTATTTGAGAGGAACAAGAAGATCGATTCAAATAGAGAATAACATTTTTCAAGAGGAACAAATATTAATATTTTTTAAGAGGAAAGAAGATCGATTCAAGTATTCAAGTATATGTAGCGATTTAAGTAGAGAATAATATTTTTCAAGAGGAACAAAAAGATCAATTCAAGTATTCTTCAAATAAAGAATCGATTCAAGTATTTTTCAAATTGAATATTCAAATATTTTTTCAAGTGTAATAAGAGGAATCAATTTAAATCTTCTTCAAAGTGAATAATATGTTATACTCTTGTAATTTGATTTGATGTTAACAAATGGAGTAATATTATAAACGAATTTGTAAAATATTTTTAATTTTCAAATTTTAATATATTAATATTTTTTATGTTTTATTTAATCATATATATTTTAATTATTCAATCATGACATATGAATTATAAAATTTGTTATATTTAATTGATTATATTTTGAAACTAAGAAAATTAATTTTAAAAATAAAGATAATAAATTCAGTACAAAATATTAATGTTTAAAAGTATATTATACAAAACTTTATCTATATTTTATGTTTTTTTTATAAAAATTGCAATTAAAATAGAATTACTATTATATAATTAATTAAAAAATACATGACAGAAATTAACTAACTATAAAAATATCAATAATTAATATTGTATATAATAATTAATGTTGAATAATTATATACACTGATTATTTAATTAACAAAAGAAAAAGTATAATTAAACGATCACGCATAATTCGCGGGTTTTATATATATATATATATATATATATATATATATATATATATATATATATATATATATATATATATAAATATAAATTTAGTTTGAGTTGATGACAAATTGTGTACATATTTAAAATCTTTAAGGTTATTAATTTTGAAAAACACTTGCATGGATGTGGTTCACACGTGAATCTTGATTTTAGCTATTACTCCTTCCGTCCGTTTTCAAGGATTCCATTTTACCATTTATGACGTCCGTACTCAAGGGTCTCGTTTTCATTTATGTACAATGAGGGACTCACTAATAATACTCCTACTAACCCTAAATGTATTTGCAAATTACCCATTTGCCCCTCCTCATATTAAAAAAGTGGAGGGGTAAAAAGGTAAAACTTACACATTACCTATTCACTACACATTAAATAACAATATTTTTTAATCTCTGTATCCAAAAACAAATGATACCCTTAAAAACGGACAGAGGGAGTACTCTTTAGTCCATGAATGAATACTTTTTAGAGAGATAAATTATTATTCTTCTAAATTAAAAAAATTTACTTTTCAAAATTTTGTATACCCTAATTTATCGATTACTCTTTATACATAAAAAAATTATTCTTTAGAGAGAATAATTATTACTTTTCTAAATAAAAATTATTAGGCTTCAAATAGTAAATTTTTATATGCTAAAGAGTAATTTTATAAAAATATAATTTACGTATGAACCAATTTTTACAAGATTCACTCGATAAATTTTAAGCGTGTGACGCCTACTTGAGAAAAAGGGGAAGAAATAAACTTTATCGTGGAATGCAAGATTAACAAAATGTAAATCTTGAGAATAGTTGAGATGGAACGAAAATAAGGAAAATATTGGAAATATTCTAATTTCATTAATACATGTTAATTCAATCAACTTCTTATCAATTTATTTATGGGTTAATTGCAAAAAAAAAAAATCACGAACTTTACTGCTATTGCAAATTAATCTTTACTTTTAAAAATTTACAAAAAAAAAAAACCATAACATTTAAGTATTGTTGCAAAATAAATCCAATTTGTGACTAAAAGTATGGGGTTTTTTTGGTGCGTTTTGCAACAATACTTAAAAGGTGGTGTTTTTTTTTTTGAATTTCTCAAAAGTGAAGATTAATTTACAATAAGTATAAAGTCGTGATTTTTTTATAATTAACCCTTTATTTATTGCCTTTGGAGTCAATTCAATGTAGAAAAAAATTGTGCAACCATAGAATATAATTTTGTGTCTTCACATAACCTATCCTCTGTTAAATGTTTCCTTAGTAATTTATAGGAGTGAGGGAGTACTTAATAATAATCACTCAGTCCTCATGCATTACGTTATTAAAAATAATTATTTATTATCGCAACTGTATAATGAGTTGAGAAATACTTCTTTCGTCCATAACTAATGTATCCATTTTGCAATTTTGGATCACTAATACAACTACCCACTTTATATAAAAATAATAATATTCCTTAATCTACGTGAATAATCTACGTCCATAATAATACGTTTGTGTTTGCAATGGACGGAGAGAGTGTAATATTTTTGTCGGTGCCAATCAATCACTATTGCAATGAATAAAAAAATAGAACTCTTCGCAAGAAGAAACACGCCTCATAGTGCTCCAATCTTGGCAGATCTTCCCCAAAGTAAAACGACTTCTCGTTTCCAGCAAAACAACACCACTAAAGAATGAATGACTAAATCGTATTAGGATGCAAATGCTTGTGTATGCAGATGCTTTGAATGTGGTGTAGCACGGAATGAATGCATAATGATCCTATTTATAGACTCCACCATTTCAATATGGCAGAATTGCTATTTTAATTAATGATTGGTGTTCACACACAAAATCACTAATTTACCGTATTAGATAATTTCACACGTGAGAATAAAAATCACATGTGAGAATGAAACGTTTGAAATATGAAAAAAATGGAATGGAAGGAATATAGCCTCTATCCCACAAAAATATTCACACAATTTTATTTTGGGCATCCTATTTTATAATTAAATTTCTCTTTTTATAAACAAGTCACACAAAATAATTAATATTTTAGAGTCTACACAATATTAATACAATTATCCATGCTATATTAAAATACAACATTTTTCACTTTACTATATATTAAATATTATAATTATATTTTTTAGAGAGGGATTACGGTACAACCAGGGGTACTAATTCAATTGGTACACCTTTGGTTCCAACTCTTCTTAATTAATTTCTGCTCCTTCATTAATGTTGTTTTTTATTTTATTTTTAAATTTATTTTATTTGACTATTATAACCTAAACTCTAGGGATAAATTATACCCTAAATCACAAGGGTAAAATTACAATTATACCATAAACCCTAAACCCTAGAGATAAATTATACCCTAAACCACAAATGTAAAATTTCAATTATATCCCTAAAATTAAATAAATAAAAAAAATGAAAAAAACAAACGTTAACCGCAACAGTTTAAAAAAAAAAAAGAAAACACACACTAAAGGTGACGGAAGGAGGTTATACATTTTGGAATTGGTAGGACAATTACTCTTTGTCTATTTTTTAATATATTCGTACACAAAACAATTATGACAAAGTCTCTTGTAAGACGCTACTTATGTGAGACAGAAGTATGTATTATATAGATAAAATATATTTTGTAAAGTATGTTGGATGATGAATTAAAGTATGATTTTAAGATGTTATGATATAATTACATCCTTTAAATACAAAAAACCATACTTTACCTATAAGACAAACATATTTTAATAATGGGTCAACCCGTCTCACAAGAGAGTCTCTCAACAATTATTACTCCAAAACAAATACTCCCTCCATCCCGTTTCAATGTTTACGTTTGCTTTTTGCACTTTGATTAAAGAGTATAATATTTTAATAGATAGTGCGATGGAGAGAGTATATCATCATGGTCCCCACATCCAACACTAATACACCTACCCACTTTACATTAAATATTATATATTTTCACTCATTATTTATTAAAATTCTATATTCCTTAATTAATGTACAAAAAACGAACTAAACATTGAAACATGATGGAGGGAGTATAATATTGTTCAAAATGTAGGAAGTGTTAAAAGAGTTTGACGAGATGAAACGAATTCGGGCGCATAACTATATTTTTGGGTTCTGCAGAAATGAAGTCAGAGAGTAAGACTTTTCTCACAATCGGCTCCACGCTTGTGGACATATGTCAACACGTGTTGCCAAAATCCCAACCCTTCTCCCTACCGTTTCACCTCTCACCAACGCAATCTCTCCAATTTAATCGTTTGTTTTACCCGCAGGAAATCATTCACCCCAATCCTCTTAATTTCACTCTACAATTACGGAAAGAAGCAATCAATCTTCGACTTCTGTGCAAATGGTAGTTGGTAAGTCACCGGAGTGGCTTCCTCCCGGCTTTGTCGAGAAGGTCAAATACAAGAATGGGAGGAAAATTAAGGTTTTCTTTTTTCCTTTTGGTGACCCCTTTCAGCGGTTATTTCCTTTTCGAGATTAATTTTTACTCCTTACTGTGGATTTTGTGTTGGTGGAATTGCCAAATTGGGGAAGTGTTGAGTGAAAGAGTGATGTCAAATCTTTGGTTTGCAAGTTGAGTGGTAAATCTTGTAACTTGTTATGCTATGTCAATGTAGAAATAGTCGTTTTAGGGATATCTTTTTGAATTAACTTTTCTTTTGTTAATCTTCTTGGTTGAGTAGTTCATGTTGATGTATTAAGATCCAGATTGGTTATATTTTGATCTTAGTCGGATATACCTTCTTGCAGAAATGGTTCAAAGAGTCATGTATGTGTGGTTGTGGCTTTCTTATCCTTTATACGAGGGTTGGAAGAAAAACCAGATAGATATTTGCTTAATTATGCGCTTGCATGTAGTGTACAATATGCCTTAAATGACTGGAATGTTGTAGTTCTCTAAAGTTGTTATTGACTTATTGTGCTTGCGCATACCCCTCTTACGTTGGTCTATGATCTAGTTTCAAAATGAGAACGGCTGTCAAACTGGAAAACGGAACATTAGCATTCGGTTAAGCTTTATCCAAGGTTTCCATGAGTTGGGGAACTCTCTACGTTAAGGGCATATGCTGGATTACTGTGGTGAATGAATGAGATATCCATTTCCCATAAGCTGTGCATGGATCATCTAAAGAATGTAAAGATGAAGTAATTCTATTTGATGTAGAATTTGGCATATCCATGTTTCCAAAACTGGAAAACCTCGCTCCTTTAACTAATTACTCAATTAGTCTTCGTGTTAACAAGTTTATAACCTAACATAATGCATTAAAATTCAAAAATTGTCAGAGGAGTATGTTCCTAGCAGGTGTGTTTTATTCTTACGTGCCACCAATTTTACTCATCTCTAAAGTATATTTTGTCTTGATGTGAAGTAAGATGTGGTGGCTCTTCTTTTCTCAGTTAGTTTCTTTTATGTCTTTGTACGTTGTAGATACTACAGAAACTTTATTTGGTTTTAATTGAAGGAATAAACAAATTTATTTTTTCAAAACTTTTTAATTTTACGATAAATGCACCTATAGAAATAGACAAATATTCATAGCAGTTTCAACATGAACTGGGTCATGCGAAGTTACAGTTTGGTAAGCTACCTATTCCTTCTTACTTATGAAAATGAATACGAGACGAAGAACCAATAGGCAAACAACAAACAAATCTGTGGTGCTTTCAATCCCCCTTGTTTGTGCAGAGGGTGATTATCTGGAGAATCAGAAAAGTAAAATGATCAGATGGGGTTGAAGAATTACCATTGGGCGTTGACAAAAGCAAATAAATTGACTAAGGACTCTTTTAAAGTGAAGTGTGGATATGAGATGAATGGACTTATCATTTTATGTAGACAAGATGATAGTATGAAGGATTTTGGGATATGTTTCTGTTGCCCTTTATTCTCTATAAGGTTCATTGATTATCCTCCAAGACAAGGAGAGGGGATTGAAAGCCATAATGATGATTCATGCTTTCTGTGCTTTTTATCTTCTTGCTGTATATGCACATATCTTGAACTGGAGGGTGGATTACATCTTGACTAGAAAATTAGATTTCGTTACCTGTGATTGTTTTGTATTTAAATTCATATCCAAATCCTGAAACAGGAACTGGTGACATTGCTTATTCTAACTCAATATTATTAAAAAACAAAGGAAAAAAAAAACTTCATATCAATGACAAAAAGAGCATTATCTATAAAAGGACATGAATTAGATGCTAGAGAGCTGACGATTGTGGGTGTCTGGTTGTTGCAGTTCTACCTCAATGTTGCTATGGGTATGAAATATAATTCCAAGAAGGAAGTTATTTGCGCCACAGAAAACTATGAGATTGCTACACCTAAAAAGGAAAGTGGTGATAGGAATGGTCTCTCTATTGATAGCAACATAAATGTGGTAATTTTTGCATTACCCTACTCATATATTTCTGATTTGCGTTATCTTTTATCCTTAAAGCTGAACTTATTGTATTTCTCGTAGACATCAGTCATTTCAAATGATACTCCTGCATGGTTGCCTAATGGATGGATAATGGAGGAAAGAACCCGAATGCAAGGATCATCGAAGGGAAAGGTTTACAAGGTATGTTCTATATAAAAGAGTAGCTTTTCATGTTTTGAGTGGAAGTATGTGCAAGTGAGATTTATTTCATACAATGTCCTAAATGGAAGTGTGATACCATTGGACGTGTCATGACTTGCACATATTTGCCCTTGCAACTGAGATTCAGTTCTCACTTGTATATCCTTGCACTTGAAATCTCATGGTATAGTTCTGAATTTTTTTTATTAAAGTAAATCTGGTCGATAATGAGTTTACAATGACACATAAATTGTTGTGCATGCATGTGAGTATTTAGATAATATGTAATTCAAGTAAATCTTTTCACTCCCTCTACTTCACAATAATTGTTGTTGTTGTTGTTTTTTTTTATTATTATTATTATTATTATTATTATTATTTTATCCTCATGCATGTTATGAATCTAAATTTAAGGGCTATGCCTGGTACATTCTGCATATATTCAAAGTGAGGCAGCGCAGTGCAGGGCAGCTGTACAGAAAATGGGTGATTTCTTCACAGATAGTGAAGATGAGAAGGCGGTAGAAGAGGTTTTATCTCAGGCCATGGATTCCTCCCTTCTTGAGCAGATCTCCGCCATTAATTAATTATTATGTATATGATACACTATTAACCCTATGTTCTTACCGTATTATTTTATCCTTAAATGCACAATTACATATCCCATCTGGAGTTCATTAATATGGGTAACATAGTCATCTCCATTCCTTATTTCACGTTCGCATACCTAAAACAATTATTATGATATGGAGGGACTAGTAAGATTAAATTCTAGAAATTATGTGACCATTTTATTTCTAATAAAATATTATTTTTCCTTGTCTTCTAGCAGGTATATAGTGATTCATCATCTGGAAGGAAATTTTATTCAAAGGCAGCTGTGACTCGATACTTGAATACATTAGATAATGCTAACACCATGACTGTACAAAATATAGTACGTATTCTTCAAATATATTTTCATTCTACAAATTGTTTAATCCTCTTTTATTCTTCCAGTCTAGCAAATATGCATTTAATTATTCAAAGAATTAAAATTGGAGGCTTGTCTTCTGCTGCCTTCTCTGTGTAGAATTTGATATGATGTGTTTATGGATAAAGAATTTTGTGAACAAGCTAATTATTTTTAAGATCAGTGTATATGCCCAAATCATATGCAGAAACTTGGGTAATAGTGCCTCTACATATTTTTAACTTTTATTACTCATGTTTGTCTTTGCAGATTGACAACGTGGATAAGCCCTACATCCATGAGCCTAGCGTGGATGAACCCGCTATAGGCATGTCTCTGAAGTTATTGTCCATGACAAATACAGGTGACATTAGCAATGTGGATGTGCCCTCTGTAGACATGTCTCCACAGTTAGTATCCATGACAAATGCAGGCGGCATTAATAAAAGGACAAGGAAAAAAAACTCTTTGCAGATTGACAACGTGGATAAGCTTTACGTCCATCAGCCTAGCGTGGATGAACCCGCTATAGGCATGTCTCCGAAGTTATTGTCCATGACAAATACAGGTGACATTAGCAATGTGGATGTGCCCTCAGTAGACATGTCTCCACAGTTAGTATCCATGATAAATGCAGACGGCATTAATAAAAGGAAAAGGAAAAAAATCTCTTCTAAGACGGTTTGTGCCATGTTCTGCCCATATATAACATATATATTCTATATCTGATAAATTATCTAATAAAATTTAGCATCTAATATCTCAAGTTTCTAGGTTTCCACTGAACAAACAATCGACGATGACCTACCTCCAGGTTGGATAAAAGAAATCAAAATAAGCAAATCTGGGAAAAAGATAAGAAAGGATCCGGTAATTGATCCTTTTAGGTTTTGTTGTACTTAATTGGAAAAGATCAAATTGCTGCAATTTCCTGCTTATATTTCTTGTTATTAGTCATTAAATATATCTATTGATAGTTTTCATGGTGGAGATCAGTTTTAGAGTGAAATGTATCTGATTCTAAAGATGTGTTTAATTACTGCAGTATTACACGGATCCTGTCAACGGTTACGTATTTCGGTCCAAATTAGATGCCTTACGGTATTTGAAAACCAATGATATTGGTAAATGCATTTGCAGACCAGTGAAAAGAAAGTTGGATGATATCAAGTCGACTGAGAACAAAATACCTGTGAGTGAACTTGCTTAGCCACCCTTATGTATAGTTTTTGTTTAGCTTTTGTTGCAACAATTCTTCTATACAATTCTTTTGTTTAATGATATTTTATATGTATTTGATTACCGTGATAGAGCGAGCACACATTTGGTCTATTCTTATTGCAGTTGATATTGCTACATGGATGCTAGAGAAATTATATTTTTTACGAGTGATGTTGGTTTCCAAATATCAGGAATATCAAGTTGGGTCATTTTTTTGTATGTTAATTTCTGGAAAAATTTAAATTTGTCGCTATTAATTTCAAAATTGATTTAGCGTGCGTATGTGATCAAGATTACAAGGATTTATTTCGCGTAGATGCATGCAGAAACCCATGTCTTATTTCATCAACGTGGACACTTTCTTTTCCCTAAAAATGAGAGCTACAACATACTGAGCATCCGGCGGACAGCTTGGGTATGGTTACCACTGGTTGATGATGATTTATTAATCTTAATGAAAATACTCAAAAAAGAAATTTGTATGCTTATGTTCATTTGCTGTTTGGTACGTGTTCATTTATTCATTTGATTATCATTTACTACTCGTTGATTTATTATTAATTAATTTAAGTTTAACTTCTTGCTATTCAAGGTCATTGTGAAAAATATACTACTTATTTTAGTTTTAATATATTTGAAACAAAACAAAAGGATGTGAACTTTATATATTATTAATTATCTTGAATAGTGTGCTCATGTATCTTTTACTTGAACATTTTACTTATATTTTCATGAACTATCATTTAGAAGCGTTCATGAACATTTATCAATGTTAGTTAAATAAACAAACAGAACAACCGTTGTTTGTTGGTTTATGCTCAGTTCACCTTTTGTCACTAATAATAACAGGTTTATATAGAGTCAAGTATGCAAATTGTAATTGTGCATTAATAGTTGATATATTATTCCTAATCAATCTTTCTGCTATCTGGAAGTATCATGATGTTAATATAACATGATATATTGCGTATTATTGTTTCAGGTATGATCAGACAGTGAAATTTTATTTAGTGGTTCAGTCAAGTACAAGAACCCTTTCACAGTTGATTAATTTCTATTTTGGTCATCAGAAATTATCTAATAAATATGAAAGAAATTTATTGAAGATCTTAAGGTGACTGGTATGAAGTGCTTGTTAGTTGGAGCAACAAACTGTTATTCTATACTGATTATGCAAAGTTGACTTTCGTAAATTAATTAGTTTCCTTTTCTTTTCTCTCTCTTTTCCATTATTTTTTTTTATTAATTACGTAATTGGATAGAGGCATAGAGTTCTAACGAGGTTTATTCATATCTTATGTATAAATCTTGAGAAATCCTGAGTTCAATAAACATTTCAGGGAGTTCTGAAAGACTACATTATATCACATTTTGATAAAAATTGCAGTACAAATGATTGCATGTGTTTCATGATTTACTGGTTCTGATTATTTGATTTAGGCATAGAGTGAGGGTGGGTTATAATCTAACATTCAGACTTCCAGACTGTAGATACGTAGGAAATGGTCAACATTTTACATTTTGTGGTGCAATAAAATCCAGTAGCGTTCTAGATAATCATGAATCCATGTAGTATGCCTTAAATCATTATATGAGATCTTCACCTGCTTGTCTTGTTTCTGAAATCAAATATCAGGGCCCTGTTCCTCTCAATGAGAATGCTGGAAATAAAATAAATATATTATGATGTTTTCCTTTTAATACAACATTTGGGATTCAGTATCATATGTGCATCAAGTCTTAAAAAAAATTTAGTTTCTTATTTTCTTTTTCATACTTTACGATTGTCTATGTTATCTGAAATGTCAATTCTCTTCTTTTAGTCTTCTAATCCAGCTGATGAAAAGTTACCTGTGCCCAAGAGACTGTCCTTGCTTGTTGGAGGGTTAAATGGTGGTATGAACATTTCATCTGAACCAACCTTTTTCTACGAATTCTCGTAGCCCTCATACAAACTTGTGTAGCTCTCACCATCGACTTGTCTGCTGCAGGTGAAGAAAGTTCTGGTACCAATGGTCTAGAGGAATCTGAGTCCAACAACTCAAAAAAAAAGCAAGGGAATTTTGAGTCTGATAGCACTGCCATAGTTGAAAAGAAAATATTATGTGAAAATTCAGAAAGGGACACTGAAATCAGAAATAACCCTGCAACAGAAATCCACTCTAAAGAAGTCTCGGGAGTTCTGGCTGTAGATCTAGCTTCCAGCTCACTTATTACTAATGTCCCGACCAATCAGCAGCTCTCAAATGGTGGGAATAGGACCAATGGAAAGTCGAGCAAATCCAAGAAAAGAAAGGGCATAAGCTTGCCTTCACGGAGTTCGAAAAGGCTTGCGGGGAGTCAACCCGTATTAGAATCCAACTTTGATTTGAATGAACGCTCTCTTAGGGCTTCATTGAGGTCTTCTGCTATTAAGGTTGACAAATCTTCTGAAATTGCCCTTGATGCAACAAGTGCTCCCCTGCAATCCGATGTTGAGCAATCTGAAGTGGCTGCAGAGCAAGCAGTTGTAGGTGTGGGAGCTCTTGAACATCTAGACATTCCGAAAGAAGTTGAATCCGATGTTGAGCAATCTGAAGCGGTTGCAGAGCAAGCAGTTGTAGGTGAGGGAAATCTTGAACATCTAGATATTCTGAAAGAAGTTGAATATCTATTTAATGATGTTGAAGCGGTTGCAGATAAAGCAGTTGTAGGTGAGGGAACTCTTGAACATCTAAATATTTTGAAAGAAGTTGAATATCTTTTTAATGATGTCGAGGAGCCTCCTGGAGAAGTCCTACCAATTCCAAAAGAGCAACCAGGTATCGAGAAGCAAATTGATGAGAGATCGGAAGAGTCGCAACTTTGCTATGATTTCGGGGACTCATGGTCGAATCCGTTAGAATTCGCCTTCAAGACTCTCATGGGTGAAATACCAATGGATGATCCCTTGGCTTTCCCAAACTGCTTCAGTGAGCAGGACGGCACTCACAATCAAGCTAGTGAAAGCTTCAAACAACCACAACCAGATACACTTCAGAATGATCCCCTGGCTTTCCAAAGCTGCTACAGTGAGCAGGATGGCACTCCTCACAATCAAGCTGGTGGAAGCTTCAAACAACCACAGTCAGATACACCCCAGAATGAATCTGCATCACGTCCTGAACCTTCCAAGCAGCTCAGTGGTGCTAATCAGTTGCCACACAATTCGTCATCCTACGGTAATATCGGCTTCAACTCTATTGGTGGGTTCAATTGTCAATCAAGCACTGGGGTTGGGGGAAAGGATTCTCAGAGCAAATTTAATCCTTAGAAAGCATAATATAATTGTAAAGAGATGCTACATTCTGCTGGTCTCTAGTTGTAATAGGCACTGTTGGTAAACTTTTTGCTTTTGGGTTGTTGATGACTTAGATGTTACTATTTCCTGCGTTTTTTTGTGGAACTCCACAATAATGAATGTTGGCAACTCCTAGTGAATAATCACTTGTGATGTTTATGACAAAAGATAGGCTGCTTAGGACAATCTAATCCAGAAAGCTTTTGACTATACTATGCTATTCATTAAATTCCTGCACTTTGGATAGGCATCCTTTTTTCCATGACATTCAATTAAATCTAAGTATGACTTGTAGAAATTTCAGGGTTTTGGTAGGGTCTAGACTGGATCATTCGCCGTCCTTATTATATATACCCACAGATTAATGGGTTTTGGTTCCTTGCTGATCTGCTTTGAATAGACATGCATGCCGGTTTGAAATCGAACCAGTGGTAGGAAGGTTCCGATTCGGGTTTGGGACCGTCAGTTCCGGTTTTTATTTATTTAATGTTTTTAAATGTTAAAAAAAGAGGAACAACTGGTGTGAATTGGGGAACTGCCTGTTCCGTTTCCAAGAAATGAAGAATTGGAATTGAATTGGAATATTTCATGTTTCAGTTTCATTTTGGCTGGTTTATATCAGGTTTCAGTTTCATTTTGACTAGTTCTAGAACAATCGATTTCCCGGTTCGAATCTCTGATTCTGGTTATTTTATCCATGCCTAGGTCTAAAGTTGGGTGTTGGATGAATGCCTATTCAGGATTGTTAAGGATTTAAGGTTATCTTCAACTAAATTTTTTAAATTTAAGTATTCTAATTTATGCACACTTATGTGGGTTAATAAAGTTAATAAATGTTAAAATAGTGTGTGTGGTTCATAAAGTTTATGCAATCGACCTACATTTGGCTTCCAATAGCTAGGTGCGGTTTGCAAATGGCTTTAAATGTTTTTTTTTTTAATCTCAAATATTGAGACTAAATTACAAATAGAGTAAAGATACTTTTTACCAATGTGAACGAAATTTAGGTACCAAATTAAGGAATTACATAACAATTGAGGAATGAGTCTCTTTTGAGGAAATAGACGCTTCTTCTGTAAGTAAAAGTTGAAAAACGGTGTTCTACATCTTCTAAGTCTATATTAGCAATTTTTTTTGACTAGTTGTGGTTATCAAATTCAAAAATTAATATCAGAAAAAATCATACCATTTGAAATTTGGAACAAAATTTGAATACTCAACTCCTCTTCCACCTAATATATACATGCACATCACCATCTACTCCCAATCCACAAACAACACCCCAAACCAAAAATGAGGACCTCCCTCCTATCAATACTCCTCCTTCTCCCTATTCTCTTCATCCACATCGAAGCCATTCGCTTCAACATCCGAAACAACTGCTCCTACACTGTCTGGGCGGCCGCCGTCCCCGGCGGAGGCCGCCGCCTCGAGAGTGGCCAAGCCTGGACCATCGGCTTCCGTGACGGCCCGAAGCTCGCCAAAATCTGGGCCCGAACCAACTGCACCTTCAACTCCACGGGCCAGGGCAGCTGCCTCACCGGCGACTGCGACGGCCAGCTCCACTGCCTTTCCTACGGCTCTCCGCCGTACACCGCCGCTGAATACGGGCTCAACTCATTCGGCCACAAAGACTACTACGACGTCTCCGTTATGGAAGGATTCAACGTCCCCATGGAGTTCACCCCGACCACGAACGGGTGCAACCGATCCATCAGGTGCTCCGCGGACATAACGGGTCAGTGCCCGACCCAACTGAAGATACCCGGCGGTTGCCACAACCCTTGTACGGTGTACAAAACGGCGGAGTATTGTTGCGACTCCGGGCCGTGTCGGCCGACGACACTGTCACGGTTTTTTAAGGAGAGGTGTCGGGACGCGTTCACGTACCCCCAGGATGATCCGACCAGCACTTTTACTTGTCCGGAGGGAACTAGTTACAGGGTGGTGTTCTGTCCGTAGAAGTGTTTATTGCATTTTTTATTAAATTTTCTTTCGAATATTTTTTATTTTGTTATTCGAGTCTTATGGAGTTGTGTTTTGTAATTATATTGCTAGAATAAATTCTCAGATGTTTTCAAATAAATAAATAATTTTGAGACTCATAAAGAAAAATGAGTATACAAAAATTTTAAAGTCAGCATTATTGTCACCCGAAATATTGCTTAGGATATCGTTTCCCAAAAGAAATTAGTAGTGAAACTCCTATTATACCCCACCTCTAATTTTACACCTACACTGGTTCCAACCAATTAATTTTGCTAAGTCCTCCAAAGACTAAGTCCACACAAAATTATTATGCATACACACCCTAAAATTAATGTGGCAGGAGTACATGTTTTGTACGTCTTGATGTTTCTCTTACAAAGTTGATGAAAATGTTGTTTACATGAAAGCCAAGACATTCCTCATAACTCTGCTACATGCTAAGGGGAGTATGTCGTGATTTATGTGGCAAGTGGCATGAGTACATGTTCTGTCTTGATGTTTCTCGAAATTCAGTTTAAGGACGGAAGCTTAAATTTTAATTACTATAGTATACAAAATTTCACAATAAATACCCATATTACCCCCTTAATTCCTAACGTATTTAATTCTATTTTTCCCTTAATTAATTTATCAATTTCTTAATTAGTGGATTTGTACCTTTATTCAAATTATATTTTAGGAAACAAAATATATTTATGAAATTCAATTTTTGCTTCATATTAATTAAATGTATTCGTCTCTGCACAATATAGTTAAATTATTTCACATAAAAATCTGCATAATATAGTTAAATTGTTGAACAACACAATTATATTATTGCACAACACTATTGCATAATAACATAGTTATTAAATGTATAATTCAATTGCTGCACAACACAGTTATATTGTTGAACAAACCAATCATGTATGTATAATTAAACGCCTTATATTGCACAACACAACACAATTATATTGCTGTGTTGAGATTATTTTTTATAAATCTGCACAACCCAGTCATATTATAGCACAACCAATCTATATTTATGCCCAACCTATTTTATATCCATATGTTGATGGAGGTCCAACATGATCAATTTTCAAGGAAAATAAATGCTGATTCACATCAAGAAACCCCCCAAATTTGTATATTATAATATATATATATATATATATATATATATATATATATATATATATATATATATATATATTCAAATATAAATTACTAATAAGAAAATGACTAAATCAGAAGATATCTTGAAAAAAATACCTCTTTAACAATAAAAAGTTTACAAAAATTAGTGCACTAGATGAATCAATCGTCTTTAAAATCCTCATCCTTCAATCCCTTCTTCTAATAATCGTAATTGTAATAATATAATACAAAACCACTTTTGTTTACACAATTACAACTATTAATTCTCACAACTAGCAATTCTACAAATAAATAATTTAATTAAAACTTAAAAGAAAATGAAGATTTTGGAGATCATGGAAATATCAGCAGTGAAGCATTTCTTCTGTCATTCACGAGTCTTGTGATTCTGAACCAATAGAACACATTCTTGTCTTTGATCTTGCTGCACTGCCTTCGATCTTGCCATGCTCTTTGTGATTAATTATTAATTAATGGAGAAGCCATTGGAATTAATGGATGACGATTGGAGATATCAATTGGAATTAGAGGAGAGAGAGGAAGGGAAGATTGATTTTGGATGCATATTGGAGAGAGAGGAGTAATTAGAATATCCTGCCTATTAATTAGGAGAAGTAGGCGACAGATATTATGGATAAAAAAATTAGTTTATAATAATTAATTAATTAATTAATGTTAGGGTTATATTAGGTATATTACTCTAATTTGTTATATCTAATAATAATAAATTTGAATGCTTGCACCTTACAGTAATATCACATAATACTTTGTATTTGAAAGTAATTAATATATTATGAATTTTTTTATTCCCGTTAATATTTTTTTTCTAAAGAGTAGTTTATTATTTTAAAAAATAACCGGGGAGAAGCTCTAGTTATATGACATAGACTGAGCATTCTAATTTATGAATTACTCTTTAATACATGAAAAAATTACATTTTAGTAAGATGAACTATTAGTATTTTGAATAAATTATGTTAAACCTTAAATTCTTGCATTTTGATTTAACATTGCATTCTTGCTCTTTATTACATGAAAATTAAAATTTTAAAGGAATGAATTATTATTCTTTTGAATAATGCAACTATTATTCTTTTAAATGAAATTTATTAATCTTTAAATTTTCATATAGTATATGTTATAATTTTATATTTAAGACTAATATTTTTTTTCACAAGTTTAATAATTTATCCCTCTAAAAAATACTCTCTCCGTCCCACTGAAAGGTCACAATTTTACTATATTGGGTGTCCCATTTAAATGTCTCAATTTCCCACTTTTAGTAAAAAGGTACAATGTGTGGCCCACCACTCACTACTAATACAATTACCCACTACACATAAAATAATAATACTTCTTAATCTACGCACAAAAAACAACGGATAACGTTTGGGTTGGGATGGAGGGAGTATATTTTTTTACATACTATACTAGTATAATTTTGAAAAATAAGATTAATGTGTAGCACAACTCACTCTTACTTTTATATCTCCCTCTCTTACTTTTATAGTAGATCATTTTCGAGGAAGTCGTTTGTGAGACAAGTTATTTGTGAGACGATTGTGAGACTGGTCGACCTATTATTAAAATATGCTTATTGTATAGATAAAGTATGTCTATTTGTAGTTAAAGTATGTTAATAATAAATCATATTACAATAAGCTAAAATTGTACTCCCTCCGTCCGGTTCTAAGGTATCAATTTGTTTTTTGCACGTGGATTAAGGAATATTATTATTATATGTAAAGTGGATAGTTGTATTAGAGGGAAGTGATGGACCATATTGTGACTTTTTTACTAAATAGGGAAAATAGATACCTTTGAAGCGCACACCAAAAATAGTAAAATGGATACCTTAGAAGCGAACGGAGGGAGTACTTTAATGCATAGTCAAGCATACTTTAGTAAACATACTTTATTCATACAATAAACATACTTTATTAATGGATCTACCCATTGTCTTTTTAAAAAGAATGATAAACCTCCACAAAAATAGTAAAATATGTATCAAATCTTGATACCTTGCTTATTTTAGGGGACTGGGGCATTTCACCGGATCAGTATATATCAAGACAGGCTATGCACTTGGGTGTATATGATACGATACACCCACTTTTAGATCGTATATAATTATGAAAAAAACATATACAATTATGAACAAAAATTTATACAATTTGTTTGTTAGTTTTTTTAATAAAAAATCGAGTATAAAAAATATACAATTATTAAAAAATATGTATATACTATTAAATAAAAAGTTATACACATATGAATGCTAATTTTTTAATGAAAAATTTAGTGTGAAAAAAGTATACAATTATTAAGAAACATATATACAAAATAGAATTAACATATATACAAAATAGAATAAAAAATTACACATATGAGTAGGGATGACAATGGGACGAGTATTTTTGGATACCCGGCCTACCCGAACTCTAATGGGAAGGGTACGGGTAATTGCAAACGGGTTTAGGATGGGTAGTTGTGAAAAATACCATTAGGGTTTGAGACGGGTACGAGTAATTCCTCAAATACCCGCGGATACTCCGTTTATATATATATATATATATTTTTTTATAAAATTTAATATATATTATATAATTTATATATTATGAGGTATTTTATATATTTAATTAATAGTTATAAATTTTATTTAATCATATTTATTTAAAATAATAAAATTTATATTATATTTATTTTATATTTAATTAATAATAATGTAATTTATATTATTATATTTATTGAAACAATAAAAATATATTAAATAAATTAATATTAAATGGGTACGGGTACCCACGGGTATTAATAAATGATTATGGACGAGTACGGGTATTATAATAAAAATTTTAAACGGAACGAATACAAATACGAACAATTATTTTTTAATTAAATACAAATACGATTATCCTAAAATAAACGGATACTCTAATTATCATCCCTATCCCTATATATGGGTACACCCTTCGTCCGAGTGCATCAAATATGAACTCATCAAAATAAAGAAAAGGAATTCAATAAAGTACTGTAACAAACTCGGATTATACAGTTCATTATTTTATTTATTTTTAAGGATTTAATAATTGGATTTGATAATGGTTTATCCATTCCTTGATTTGCTCAACACAGATAAACTCTCTCTCCACACGACATTACAGTATGTATATAAATACTGACTCATCATCCACACGACATCTCACATTTATACGTACACAACACATTCGTATCACAGCTCTGGATCCAGCAATTTCAGACTAGAGTAGAAGCACACATCTTTCGCTATCAACTTGCGTGATTAATCATTAAGCGGCAATGGTTCCCAAGGGGAGGATTCTGGTGACGGGGGGTGCGGGGTTCATCGGCACGAACACGGCGGTGCAGCTACTGAATCAGGGGTTTAAGGTTTCGATCATTGACAACCTCGACAATGCTGTCACAGAAGCAGTTGACAGGGTTAGGCAGTTGGTCGGCCCGCCTCTCCGAGGATCTCGACTTCCATTTTGTACGCCCACTACTTGTTTGTGTTTTTGATCCAGGAATTCCTTGTTTTGTGTTGTTCAATTACGTTTGAACTTTAAATTGGATGCTCTTTGATTGGATGAAATTCTCGTGAATGATGTTGATTTTGAATTGTGGTTTTGATGGCAACTGTTCTGATTGCAGGGAGATATTAGAAATCTAGAGGATTTGGAGACACTCTTCTCTCAGAACAAGTAATGCGATTTTTTTGTTGTTTATTTTCAGCTTAATTTCGGACAAGGAATACTGCAGTTTCATTTTGTAATTGAGTGAATTGTGGTCTTGTTAATGTTGGTTGTGTTGAAGTGAATTTTGAATGTGATGTGCATAACTTAAGATCTCTTGAAACCCTTGGTAGGTTTGATGCAGTGATCCATTTCGCGGGGCTTAAAGCTGTTGGTGAGAGTGTTGCTTGTCCCATGAGATATTTCGATAATAATTTGGTTGGATCAAGTAATTTGTATAAAGTCATGGCCAAATACAACTGTAAGAAGGTTTGTCTTGTTACACTTGAATCTTGTGTGCATCTAATCTCTTAGTTCCATCAAATGTGCAAATGCTACTTAAAATTATTGCCTTTTGTATCAGCATTTCCTTGTATTTTGTTTCTATTTATTATCAAATGCTTGACCATAGTTGCATTGTACTTATGAAGAATATGATTTTTCTTGGTTGTAGTTGGTTTTCTCTTCATCTGCTACGGTGTACGGTCAACCAGATAAAATTCCATGTCTAGAAAATTCTGAATTGAAGGCTATGAATCCTTACGGTCGAACAAAGGTGTGTCTCCATGATATAGAGTAGATGGTTCTGTTTCTTGATGCCACGTGAGCATGGATTTGCAGGAATGATCTTTTGAGTTTGTTTCTGGTCATAACACTTTCTTCTTTCTTAATTAGCTTTTTCTTGAAGACATTGCTCGTGATATTCAGAGGGCCGATCCTGAGTGGAGAATTATCTTGCTCAGATATTTTAACCCTGTTGGTGCCCACGAGAGTGGATTGCTCGGAGAAGATCCGAAAGGCATTCCGAACAATCTTATGCTCTATATAACACAAGTGGCTGTTGGTAGATTACCTGAACTAAATGTCTATGGTCATGATTATCCCACGCATGATGGTAGTGCGGTATGTTGGGTCGTTAAAAATTTACCTGTTATATAATGAGTACACCCTTTCTCTAGTTCAAAATTTCCTCCTAAATGATATGTTTTTCATCATATTTGTCACTTGGTGTTTTGAAATTTTCAAGAACTGGTTATTTGCATAAGCCTTGTTATTCAGAATTTGAAATATATACATAGGCTACAGGCTGTAATAAGGCAAAAGTAAATATTGATCATTTGAGTGGTTGATGAGTATTAACCTGTTTTCATTTCATTACAGTACTCAAAAAACTCTGTGAACTGTAATGAATTTATCATTGATATCTTATAAACTTGTGTCTTGTCATCAAAAAACTCTGTGAACTGTAATGAATTTATCATTGTTATCTTATAAACTTGTGTCTTGTCATGTTAATTGTGCTTTGGTTACTTCAACAGATTCGAGACTACATCCATGTTATGGATTTAGCAGATGGTCATGTAGTTGCAGTCGAGAAGTTTCTGCAAAGCAAAAACATAGGCGAGTTCTTTCATGTCTCTAACTTGTGGATTTTATTTGAAAAATCATATTAGCACTTGATTTTTTTGCCGTTCAAGTCAAAACATATTCTGTCTCACCTCTTATGATTTGATGATCTTTACGCGTACTAAAATATCTCAAAAATGTTTGTTTGAAAGGTTGCACTGCCTACAACTTAGGAACTGGTCGTGGGACGAGTGTTCTTGAAATGATAGCGGCTTTTGAGAAGGCATCAAATAAGGTGACTTCCTTTCATCGCACTCTTCTCTGCTGATCAAAAAAGTTACCACTGCACATGCTGTACTAGTATTTACAGAGCAATAAGATTTGTTTCGTATGTTATAGAAAATCCCTGTTAAACTTTTTCCAAGACGACCATTGGATGCAACAGCTGTTTACGCATCAATTGACAAAGCTGCGAATGAGCTTGGCTGGAAGTAAGTATTCTGGTTTTCATTTATAAACCTGGAATTGAAACTGTGTAATAAAACTTGAAGTAGGACGTCGGTCAAAATAAGTGAAGAAAATTCTCCGCATCAAATGGTTCGTCTATGATCACCTTTACTTAAACACAAACACTTGTGTAAACCGGGTTCACGGTGTAAACTCTATGGTCCCCCCTTCCAATCCAATATAGTGCTAGGGTGTTTAAATTAAGGGGGACCACATGGTTTACAATGGTTTTTGATGTAAACCCGGTTTACAAGAGACTAACTCTTACTTAAAACTAGCTAAAGGTATTTAATCGTGCACCAGGGAGCCTCAAATCCTGAATACAGTCGTCTGATTGCAAATTGGATTTGATCCTTTGTCGTCTTGTCTCCTCTCTTCAGGGCCAAATATGGTATAGAAGAAATGTGCAGGGACCAGTGGAAGTGGGCAAGCCAGAATCCATGGGGGATATCAGTCCAAGCCTTGAGCTCAAAGAGACAAGAAGTCGAGCCCCCCATTACATACAGAATGTGAAATGTTTTCATAATATAATAACTGCTTATAGATGATGTGCAATTGCATATGCGTTTTTTATTCTCTTGAATAAATCAATTTGGGATTGTTTCCACTTTTTCGTTCTCCCAGTTATCTGTTTCAAATATCAAGTCTCCCCGAGGGTTATTTTTATAATAAGAGTGAATTTGTTAATTATGCCTTAAAAATATAAGGCAAGCACTTGAGAATGTCACGGGAAGACTTATTTCATAAATAATTTGCAGTATAATAACATTTTTGTAATGAACAGTGTTAAGAATAAATATAAGATCAAACTTGTATTACAAACATAAAATAATATTACATGAATCATAAAGTTTCAGTGTGCGTTTGGTTTATTGGAAGGAATCGGTAATGAGTTTGTTATTTATAATTATATTGTTTGGTTGATAACAGGAAATGACTTTTATTACTATTGATTCTGTTTGGTATTATCAAATTCTATAGGAATCGATTCATAATTTTTACAGATTAATTTTTTATTTTAATAGAATTTTATTATTTATAAAAGAATATTATTATTTTATTACTTATAATTTATAATAAAATTTTTATATCATTAAATTTTGATTAACATGAACTTCATGGGTGTGGTATGAAAGTGATAGATGTCCAAATTGGGAGGAATGGACCATTTCTAAATTTTGGGGAATCAAATTCACTGTACTACTTTTATTCCCTCCAAACAAACAACCTCTTACCATTCCATTCTTATTCCTCCTCCCCACACCCATCAACCAAACATTCCCTCGGTAATGTGGTGGGAGAATTTGGTGTATCTGATTGGACTCGATAAGCAGACATTGCCATGTGGAAATAAAAACTTTACACAGTATAATTTCTCAATAATATTTCATTTCATTTAGATAGGAATGTAACTGGAGTTTAAGGGAGGTGTAATACTTTTTTTTTTTAAATAATAATCATTCTTTTAAAATATATACGATTAGTTTCAATGTACTGAGAATGACCGAGTGAGATCACTTGTGAGCCATCCCATGTTTCATCACATTTACGTGGGGTGGGGTGAGATGAAATATGGGATGGCATATCGAAATTGAATTGGAGAACGACTTGTATAAACTTGCTCTTTTTTATAAATTCATAGACCGTGGGCCCCTCCTCAACTTAATTGCCAATTTGATTAATATTCTCTCCCCTCCTTGATGCGCTGTTTATTTTTTATTTTTTTCTTTTGTTTTTTCGTTTTTGTATTTTTTAAATTTAATTTTAAGAATATAATTGTAATTCAACTTATGATTTATGGTATATTTTATCCCTAAAATTTATTAGAATTTAAAATTAATTCCAATGGTATAATTGTAATTTCACCCTTATGGTTTAGGATATATTTTAGACTATAATTGTAATTTCACCCTTATGATTTAGGGTATAATTTATTCCTAGGATTTAGGGTAAAATTATAATTTTATCCTTGTGATTTAGGGTGTAATTTATCCCTAGGGTTTAAAGTATAATTGTAATTTACCAGTATGTATAATTTATCTCTAGGATTTAAGTTATAATAGTCACTTAAGTATAATAAATTTAAAAATAAAAAATAACATTAATAAAGGATGATTAATTAATTAAAAAGGATGAGAACTACACTTCCATAAACATTGCACACGTATAATAATAGTAATAATATATAATATTTACCATAAATAGATAAATAGTAATAAGGGAGGTGAATCACCTCACCCCCCGTAATCTCATCTATATAAAAAACCCAATGAGCGTAATTGCGAGTAGAATTGGAACAAAAGCGGAGAAAGATTAAAAAAAAAAATCGAGAGAAAGAAGAGAGAGGGGGAGGTAGAGAGAGAGAGGAGTGCGCACAAGAAGAAGATTATTTGTACTATCTGGAGTCAGGTAAATAGAAATCCATTTGTAACCCTAATGCATAGATCTAATGTTTGTGATTGTGAATTATTTGAGATTAAAGTTGTGGATTTACGTGATAAAGGTATGTAGAAATCCATCTGCAATTACAATAAATAAACGTATTATTTTGTAAATTTTTTGTGATATAAGTTACAAATTTACATTGTTTGAGATAAAATTGTTGTCCAATATATGTAGATCTGTGTGATCTGAAATTTTTTCACATAGATCTGCATGATATATATAGTTGTTTATACAAATTTTGTGATTTGAGGTAAAGTTGTTATATAAATGTATTTATGTGATCTGATATCTATTTTAAAGTTATATCACTTTTTATTCGTCAAATTAATTATTCATAAAATAATTAATTTGAATTATTATTTTTTCTTAATTAGGTATTATTTTTTATTAAAAATATTATCACTTTTTTATTTTTCTTATAAATTGTTCATAAAATTCGTTCAATGGAACGAATTTCACTTTTTCTTTGTTGGTATAATTTTTATTAAAAATATTATCAATTTTAAATTATGCCATAAATTACTCATGAAATACTTGGGTATTTTACCTTTTGCACGTAGATTAAAAACTATTACTATTATTTAATGAGTAGTGGATAGTTGTATTAGTGGGATTGTGACCCAATATTTAATTGTATTTGTGAGTTTCATGCGTGTGGAAAATGAATGAGACTCTTTGGGTAGGACGCTCAAAATGGAAAAAAAAAACTCTTTGGGTGGGATGGAGTGAGTATTACTTGATCTGATGTTACTTTTTTATTAAAAATATTAATTACTTTTTATATATCCTACAAATTATATATGAAATACTTTGTTTAATTTTAGCTTTATCATTTTTTCTTAGTTTTGCATCATATTTTATTAAAAACATTATCACATTTTATAATTATAATAATTTAAATTGATGATATATTTTCCCTGATTTGGTTCCACTTTTAAAAAACATTATCATTTTTAATAAATTTATAGTATTTAAATTAGAAAATAAATTAAATAATAAAATTTAAATTATCACATTTTAAAATAGAGGAAATTCTTTTGTAAAAAAAGTATATGTGAGACGAGTAGTGACACGAGTCGATCTATTATTTATTATGTTATTATATAAGTAAAATATATTTTGATACTACAAAAGGTATATGTGAAACGAGTAGTGACACGAGTCGATCTATTATTTATTATGTTTATTATAAAGTAAAATATGTTTTTTGATAATTAAAGTATGTTTGCAGTGAATCATATTATTTGAAAGTTTTTTTTATTTTTACCTTTATTTAGTTGGCAATTATGTATTGAGTTGGATATATATATATAAAGCGCAAAGCTCTGGCTTTTGAAATGGGAGTTCCCGCTAGTGGACGGTGGATTCTGGTCTTCCCCAAATTAGTCGGTCTACGGATCGGATACCAGTGCATCAAAAATATATATGTTTTAGAGTAGCTTTGTAGTACTTCAGGCGCATGCCTCGCATTTCTAGCTCCAACAATGCCTTTGCACCTTTTTACGCCTCTCGTCTTTAATAACTATGCTACCAACATACTTTAATTTCCGATAAACATACTTTATTTATATAATATAATAAACATACTTTAATAATGTATCAACCTTCCTCACATGTACCCATCTCAAAAGAGAATAACCTCTAAACTTTATTTAATAGGTAAATATATTATGTTTTAGATATCTCATGTTTTTATTATAGAATATATTAATTATAATTATGTCATCATTATACCCAAGGCGCTTGCCTTGCCCCTTAAGCTCCTAAAAGACTTTGCACGCTCTAATAACTATGGTTTGAAACATGCCATTGTGACGTTTAAGTACTCTCTTCGTCCGCCCAATAGGTATACATTTGCTTTTTGTACGTGAATTAAGAAGTATTATTATTTAAAGTGTAGTAGATAGTTGTATTAGTGAGGTGTGTGAGACCATATATTAAATGTATTAGTGATGTGTATGGGTCTCATATGTTTAAAAAGGGAAATGTATACCTTTGGTACGAACGCCCAAAATAGCAAAATGCATACCTTTCCGGCGGACGGAGGGAGTAGCTACTAATACTAATAGAAAATATTTTTTTAACTTAGCTCACCTGACCATTGGGCTTCTCACTAATTGAGTGATCCAGGTTCCAATTAAGGGAGTTATAAAGGGCCAAGAGAAAATCTTGGTGTATGGATGCATGGTGAACTAACTACTAATCACTAACATTTACCGATTAAAAAAATAAAAAAAATTATTCTTTTACTTGGTATATATTACTCCGTCCGGCCCGGGCAAAGGTCCTCATTTACTTATTAAGAAGTATTATTATTTTATGTGTAGTAGGTAGTTGTATTAGTAGCGAGTGGTGGACCATATGTAGGGCCCTTTTACTAAAAGGGAAAAATGGGGACCTTTGAATGAGACGCCCAATATAGTAAAATGTGGATATTTCAAATAAGGGAATAATTACTATTATTCTTGCATTAGCATTTTACAATAGTGAGAGTGGGATGCTAGAAGATGGGACCCTTTTTTTTCCTTGTGAGATTATGGTGCCTGGACATATTTATTATAAATTTGAAGTGGGGCCCTGCTGTGTTCTTTGTGTGTGCACAGCATTCATTAACATGTCTGTGCTTGTGATATATGGGAGTCTAAAATTTTCCCCAGAAATGAATTTCTTCAGTCTTAACTCCTTGGTGACCTTGTGGTCCCTCCTTCCAATCAAAGGGAGATCACATGGTTTATATCGTAAACCCGATTCACAAGAAACTAACTCTTGTATTAATTTGCAGCCTTCTGCTGCAGAGTTTGTTTATGTGCCTGACTCTATGGATCCGAGTGCTTCTGGTGAAAACAATGTATTAGGGCCAGATTTTTTTGGTTTCTTTACGAAGGAAGTCAAAAAATTGTTGTCTCAAGATGGTGATCTTTTATCTTATGCTAATCAAGTTTCCCCCTCAGCTGGAAACATTAAAGGAGTAGGCAGAGGAAAAGGATCAACTAAGAATAGTTGCCAAATTCAAGAAAATAATGCTATTAATGGTTCTTCTTCATTATTTTCTAATCAAATTGGTGCTATTCTTTCGGATTCCAAAAAGTCAACATTAAATTCGTTGCTAAGGGACAGTGTTAAGACTTTTACACAGGAGGTAGATGAGGTAACTAAACAAAGATGCTCTTGCCCTGATTTGTGTGTTTCTATTAGATATGTTGTTTGGATATTTATTTTACCGATCATTGTCCTGTGTTAAATGACACCTGAATCATTTAATACTTAATCAAGTCACTCTAACAATGTGAGGGAGTTAACTTTCATTTTTGCCTCAAGCCTTGCATGTGAAATTTTTTTTGATAAATAGGCCACGGTGAGATTCGAACCATAGACCTTTGCTAGGTCACGGTGAGGTTCGAACCCGAGATCTTTGCTAGGCATGACTCTGATACGATGTTAAACAACCACCTTATCTTAAACTGATAGAGAGGCGAATTGTTTAATACTTAATCAAGTCACTCTAACATCTATACCTGAATTTGAAACGCAGCCGACATTTGTGATTTGGTTTTTGGATAGTGATTTGCTGTCTCTTATGTATTTGGTTTTTGGTTTTCATTTCAGATGATAAATCCCATTTCTTCTGTTTGCCTAATAAGATCATGCTTGAGATGCAAAGAAAGTCTTTTAAGACGTGATGGCGTTTCATGCAAGACTGATAAACTGAAACACCCACAAAGGAAACGTAAAGCATCATCTGCATCATTGGTAAGCATAATTTGTCTCTGTTATATATTAATGAACTTTACAATATCAGAATCTTTTTCTTTAGTTTCTAATAATTCAAAGGGTTCTTTTGGTTTGCAGGATTTAGGCAATGTAAGTATGAATCTTATTAAAGCTGGAAAAGAATTATCTGATGATGTTGTGATGAAATGCATGGAATGCCATCTGATCAGCAACCAGCAGTTGGGCCAAGCTCCTGATGGAACAAATGTTGTGGTCAGTTTCGTTTTCTTGTGGCATATAGTATTGTTTAATACTCACTCTGTCCGTTTGAAAGAGTCCATTTTTTTTCTATTTTGGGCGTCCGCCTCAAAGAATCCTTTTTTTTATACACGTGGAGCCCACACACACCCACTAATACAATTAATGGCTTTCTGATGCCTTTGTATACATAACTCGTACTTGGGGTTATTCTTAATCAAAGAATTGTTATGTTTGTCTGCCAGCTTGGTGATGATTTGCGGCTTATTTTAGAGAGTGATAGCACCAAGGTTGAGGAACTTTTAAAGAGCCACACCAGTGAAATTTCTTCCATGGTATGATAGCTCTATTATCAGTTATTATAAACCATTTACAAGAGATTACTTAAGGTCCCTTTTCAATTATGTTTGATAGTTGCATCACACGGAGCAGAATCTTGAAGAACTCTTGAATTCTGTAATGACCACTTGCAGGTATCATCATCACTTTACTCTGAACCGTTACCATTGTAAAATTCATTTTGATTTTGTTAACTTCTTCTAATAATTCCATGGTCCTTCTTGGAATGCACTTTCACTTGTACTGTAAAATCAAGGTTTTATATACATGGGTTCTGTACATCGGTTCGTATGCCTCACCATTAGGTGATTGATTGTGATGCGTAGGAGAAGAGAAAATTGAAATCATATTAAAGCATAATATTTTAGGGCAAGAGTTTAGTTTTATTTTTTCTGTACGTGTCACTCATCTAAAGAGTCACATAAAATGTATCACTGGTGTGTAATATAATAGGACATCCAATGTAGCATGTACTTGTGTGTTCTTTTAGTGATTTCCTTCTAAGGTTTAAGCTTTGTCATTTAGGGCATTATTTTATATTTTTTTTCATAAAATAGCTTGTTCTATTACAGTGTCATACCATGGATGAGTGATGCGTGGGGGAGAAAAGAAAATTTTAACTCAATTAAATAAGTGTAAAATTTCGCATTATTTATCTAACGAGATGCATGGGAAATGCGACATTATTGTGTAGCAGAACATTCAGTGTCCTTAAGACCGATTCATTTAAGAATATTTTTCCTCCAACAGGGCTATGACCACTATTGAGAAACATCATCTTTGCAAGTCTATTCAGAATTTACCACTCGAAAATCTTGAGCGCGTTGCAGAGATCATTGAACGGAATAAGGCATCAGAGAGTTGTGCACCCGATGAACTGCGTGTTGATTTGAAGGAAGTGGTAGTCTAACGCATAAAAGATTATATCATCTATTGCTTTAAAGTAACTGCATTTTTAATAGCTTAAATGACTTTTATGTTTTTTTTTTAAATGTGCAGGACAATGTTACTCTCTGGAGATTATATTTCTATGTGGCTACTGTCAAAGCTGCTAGCACTAAATGAAAATTAACAATCACCATTTGCCCCCGCTACCTGATTGAGGCTGTGAGCATTCATTCTGCAAATCACCGCATCAAAAGTTAGGGTAATTTTGTAACTTCTCTGTACAGTTATGGTTAGTATAAGACTCCAGAAAATGTAAGAGGGTTTGAGCATTCATTCCGCAACTTATCCCATGAACTTTGGGGTAATTTTGTGACTTTTCTATACAGTCATGGTCAGTATAAGACTCCAGAAAATATAGGTGCATGATGAAAATAACATGTATAGTTGGATAGTTTCTTGATTGCATTTTTGTATGTGCGTTTTAAGAGCAATAATTCTCTATCGTTAAGTACGACGGAGTGACAAAGAAATAAAATATCGAATCGAAGGGAGGTACGTGCTAGAGTTTAAGCGATCTTACGTTTCTTGTAATTTTATAGAGACAAATCAATGATTGGATTGAGTGTGTTCAAACAAGTAAATTAAAGTAATCAAAGTAAACAAAGACAAATAAAAGAGGATTGATTTTTCAAGTTAAAGTAAAAGTGAGATTAACAACACTAAGGATGTGACAACTCTAGGATTAATACATTGAATTCGCATGTATCATGGGTTAATAATTAAGACCCAACACTAATTTTACTTAAACTCCCTCTCGAGATGAATAAGATGTAATTTTTTTTAAAAATCTCAAAATGGCTCAAAGGATTGGTTCTCAATCAAACAATTCCAATTAGATACTAGGTTTAATATGAGAATCCCCTCACCTGATCAATCGATTTCTCGATCTAACCAATCGAATGTTCTATCAAAGGATTCTAAATCCTAAAGGACTTCTCTATCTCTTTAAGATTTAACGCACATGAGATATATGATAAAATATTTCAATTAATTATCCTAAACACATAATTGACTTCTCAATTTAATTACATGTTTAAAACAACAAACCACACTAATTATCATAAACATCAAGATTTAAAGCATCAATGATAGAAAATCAATATACCCAATCAACACATAAATTTAATTGCATAAATCCCAAAATTATCCAACAACTTTTATGTTGTTAATCTCAAAAGGAAATTAACCTACTATATTCATAAAGAAATCAACATAGACCAAAGAATCTTCACAAACCATGATAAAACAAATAGGTTCAATACAAGAATTGGATGAAAACTCCCTTAAATTGCTCCAATGGTAATCTCCTTCATTTCCTTGCAAATCTCCTCTCTCTCTTGCTTCTTTTCCTCACTTGGATGGTGATTTTGATGGAAGAATGATGATAGGTGATATGAATGAAGAATGGATGAAGATGGTGGTGTAAAATGAAAGAAATGATGTGTGATGTGTGTGCACAACTGAAATCCTTCGAAATCTTCTTGAAATGTTGAAATTGGGGGTGTTTATAACCCCTTGAACCTTCTAGAAGCTCGTTGGATATTTTATCAATTTTTGGCTGAGCTCGGCAACTCGGCTCGAGTGGGAACAACTTTCTCGGCAGATCGCTGCATTTAACGGAGCTCGAGTCGAGTTGTGTACTCGACTCTTGTCTTCTGGCGGAGCTCGTCTCGAGTTCCGCAGTCAAGCACAGGGGAGACCGAATACCTATTTCAGGTGTTAGCGCACGGTCATTTCTTACAGGCTCGAGCTCGCACGCCTCGAGCTGCAATATCAAGCTCGACTCGAGTTGGGTCGAGCTCTGCACTCTTTTTCTCGTTTTAGCTCTGTTTTTGCGCACGGTAATCTCCGTTTTTGCTCTGTTTTCACCTATTTTTCATACGTTTAAGCTCATTCTCACACATTTTCATAAAAGCATAAAATAGCACCAAATTATATACAAAACACGGATAAAATAATACGAAACAGACATAAAAAACTAAAATTTAGATGAAAATAGCGACAATCAATGAGTCATCGTGGTTTTTTCAGTGAGACTCAAATACCAAGAATACCAAGTTTGATTCAGAAATAAATTGAGTACATACCCTCTGTTCTGGTAAATAGCACATTTTTTTGTGCGGGAGGTTAAGAAAAATTAATTTTCTTATATACTATAAAGATGTGTCAAGTTTTTGAATTTTGTGTATAAAGTAAATATTTTAAATAATTTAATGAAAAATATGTGTTAAGTATTTGGACATGTGTAAAAGGTGAATATTATTCAGATGTATTTTTTCTATTTTAAGAAACGTACATAAGTTAAGGAATTGCTTGGTTGGAGGTATTGGGTGGGGTTAAGGGAAATTGAGGTATATTTATTTTCATTGTGATGTTTGTTTGATCTAATTGAAATAAAAAATTTTCAATTATTCTTATTGATTTAATAACTACTTCCACCATTCAATCACTTTTCATTCTATTATGATTCAGTTCCTTAATGATACTGATTGTTATTTTGATTGAAGAATTCGAACCAAGAGATTCTTAAGAAAGATAATAATAATAATAATAATAATAATAATAATAATAATAATAATAAAAGCTTGGTTCCTAAGAAAGATAAAATAATAATAATAATAATAATAATAATAATAATAATAATAATAATAATAATAATAATAATAATAATAATAAGGAAAAAAGTGAAGTTATTAGTGGGAATTTGGTTGTACTTTTTTCGTCAGCTATATCAGCAAGTTATTGCAACAAAACTTGTAAACTTTGAAATAAGCATTTCCCTCTTTTTATTGATATTATTTAGGAGATTATAGAATTAAAAAATTAATATTTTAATATATACATAGTTGTATTAGTACTGTTTATGGTTATATTAAGGAATTGAGAGATTAATATTTTAATATGTAGTTATTAATTGTATTAATATTATTTATGGTATATTAATTATTTTGTATGGATTCTACCAATCAAAAAGAAAAATATAATAATAATAATAATGGTGAGTTTTAATTAATAAAATGTAACAGGATTTAGGAATATTATTTTATCATTCTATAAAGAGAAAAAAAGAATTTAAAAGACACGCGTAAATATTTCCTCGGCAATATTAACTTGAATTAATATGTTTATTATATAGATAAAATATGTTTATTTTTAGTTAAAATATGTTAATAAAAAATCATATTATAACATACTAAAATCATACTTTACTTTATCATTTATCATACTTTATAAAACATATTTTAACAATTATTAAACATACTTTATTTATAGAATAAACATATTTTAATAAGTCTTACAAACGATCTCACATAAATAATATCTCACAAGTGACTTTTTCGTTAGTACGAGTAACATATATTCATTCACTCAAGTTATGGTTAGTTGGTTAAAATTCACCACTTGGTTTTTAATTTTATCTAGATTTTAATTTTTAATATTTCAAATATACAATCAATTTAATATTCTTAATTTTATCATAATTTATTTTTTACAATTTGATAGTTTCAATTCATCATGATTTATTTTTTACAATTTGGTATAGTATAACTTATTTCATATTTTCTGTGATACGTTTTCGTCAAAATTTGCTGATGAGGCAATGAAATTATTTAATTTATTTTATCGTATTTATTTCATATCTACTGGAACTGGATTGTCACTTACGCTATAATTTATTTAATTTTATTTATAAAATAAAATTTGACTTATAAAAAATAATTATTTATTAGTAAAAAAAAGGGACGCTGGCTTAGAAATGAATTAAAATGTTGTTTTTTTTTTTTCAATTCTTAAAAAAATTAAAAAGCACTTAAAAACGTCTTTATTTATTTTTATTTAGACATTATACGTTATAATAGTTTTAAATCAATTGAGTTGGTGGTGTTGGTTATCAAAATCAATTTAAAAATATTTTAATAATAATTAATTAAAAATAACCAAAAATCAATATTGATTAAAAAAAGTGATCAGGGTCCAAGAATCAATAATACACGTCAAAATGTGTAAAATAAAAATATTTCATTTAGCCTAATTCGACTTCACCCTTTATCTTTTACGTTATTAAGGAGGTACTTAAGAGTATTGAAATTGGTTAATATAATTTTTTTTATTACATATGGGAATTATGCAATCAAAATTCATTTATTAGATTCATTAACCATATACTCAGGGTATACATTTACTTTTATACGTACTAAGGAGTATTATTATTTAATGTACAATAGATAATTATATTAGTATAATAGATAATTATATTAGTGAGGTGTGTGAAATCCATATATTAAATGTTTAGTGATGTGTGTGGGTCCATGTATTTAAAAAGAAAAATGTATATCTTTAATGTAAACGCGCAAAAATAAAATGTATACATTTCCAGATAGAGAATACTAGTTTAAAAGAAAAAAAAACTATACACTACTCTTTAATCACAATCACTCTCCATTCAACTCGATAACTCTTTAGTAATACCCATAATCATTTCCATATTTGTAGAAAATTTTCTTTTTTAATTTTTTTATATCACTTGCACGCAAGCTTACATTAATTAATTAAATGATGAAGTCAAGGAGGTCAGCATTTAAAAAAAAAAACATATATTAACTCATTATAAAATACTTCATCTGTCCCATAAGAAGAGTTATGCATACTATTTGCACGGAGATTAAAAAATAGAGTATTTTAATGTGTAGTGAGTTGAGAGATATAATAATTAAATGTATATTGATTAGTTATATTAGTGTTGTGTGGGCCCCATAATGATAAAGTGATTGATTTATGTGGGTTTCATTTACTTAAACAGGAAATATAACTCTTGTGACGGGACGCCCTAATTAGTATAAAATGTAACTCTTGTGGCGGAACAGAAGAAACACATACTTTATTATTTTGAACGTTCACTCTAAATATAGCATTTTCCCTTTTTAGAAAAAAGAGACTCATCATGACCTATCACATATCACAAATACAACTCTACACTTCACATAAATAAAATAATAACAATTCTTAATTTACGTGAAAAAAAAAACTAAATGATACTCTCTTCATCCTATATTAACTGTAGATATAAAAATTTTTTTAAAAAAATATTTTTTGATCAATTTTATTGACTTTTAAAAGGTAATATAGTTTTGTTAAGTAATAATTAAATTATACTACTTTTAAAGTTGTAGATTGATATGATATTTGTTTTGTTAGGTGGTGGAATTTAATTTAGAATGAACTAATACTTTGAAGTTTAATATGACACTGAATGAGTATTTTCAATTAACCCTTTAATTTCTTACCCCATAAATTAGCTCAATATACTTTTAATAATTTATTGTCCAACTTTTTTGATTATGGCGTCCCGCCATTTCTTTTGGCTATTGTCCAACTTTTTTGATTATGGCGTTCCAGTCATTTCTTTTGACTTTTGGATGATTAAATAAAGCTCTTCTTGAGTTAAAAAAAAAAAGGGACACTTTTCGCAACCTCTGTAATAAAAACCGGTTGAGCACCTTTCGTGCTTGAAAGTTGAAACGAACCAACGAAGTCAACAATTTTAATTACTCCCAGTCTTCCAACTTGTGTAAGCAAAACAAATATTCTCATATCTTCAAAGGGAAACAAATATCAACCTCAAACTAATAGATTTATATGAAAAGTTTGAGTAAATTCTGTGAAAATAAGGATGTTGCACCGTTGACTTCGTTGCCAAACAGCAAACTGAAACAGATTGTCTCAGAATACAAGGAGGTAAAAATTGATATGCAAAGCTTGGCATCAAGAAAATGAAAGAAGAAAGACAAGTTGCAGTGATACCCAGTGGATCAATGTCCAGTGCTAATGTTTCTCCGCTTGCAGCATACTCGTCACCAGCACAAGCCCCGCTGCAAACACCGTCTCCGTTTGCGTTTTCAGTCGCTTCCACCACCCAATTCAAACTGCCAGTCTCTCCCTTCGAGTCACGTCTCTCATTCTGTCCTTTGGCTCAGCTCTCTCGCTGGTCGCCCAATCATCAACGAATAAGCTCAAGAAATACCCTGAATTATGGTAAGCATTAGAATGTTTCTGCGAGGTCTTCACATATGATTGCAATTTACTGATTAATAGAGAAGTTTTACGATAGCAACTGTAATATCAATTAGACAAGAGAAGTGTTAACAGAAACTCTTTCGCTTACAAATCACAGGTTCTTATTTGCAGCAAACATTCTCGTAGTCGTTTATGCTCTCTATCAGCTCTCCAAAAGTATCTGTGACATTGTCCACAGAGGCATTTTCAGCTCAGACAAGGTATCCGACTATATTAGCTTCATTTTTGATCAGGTAACTCTAGTTTTCTTACCAAAATCACTTTTTCTTCCATTTTACAAGTTCATCGTAATTTTAAAGCCCGTGCACGGGAATGGGATAGGAAGTAATTCCATGAGAAAAACAGAGAGCAGTAGGAATCTTGAAACATAGAAACTATAGATGGTGTTTGCATTAAACTAGGAACTGGATATCCAACTAATGTAAATTGATTGGGCAAAATAAGTATAACAGTAACAATTCCTTTAAATCATCATGGCAATAATATCGTGTTATCTTGAACCGGAAGGTTCTAGGATAGATGAATTTATGCTGATATGCATGATATTACCTTTAGAAATTGTTATGATCAGATGTTAGCAAATTCAGTTCATTACCACGAGTCCAAGAAATGGAAAACATAACATCATCATATGGAAGAAAACTGACGTTATAGCTAGACATGCACCCCGGTTCGGAACCGCCGGTTCCGGTTCCAAGGTAGGGGGAACCGGAACCGGAACCGGAACCGAACCGGAGTAGGACGGTTTCGGTTCCAGAACCGGAACAGGGGGTTCCGGTTCGAACCGCTGGTTCCGGTTTTTATTTATTTTTTATTTTTTATTTTTAGTTTTAGGCGTGAAAATGTAAAAAAAAATTTGAAAACCTGCAGTTCGAACTGGAACCGCTGGTTTTTTTCCCACTGAATGAGGAACCGGAACCGAACCTTCCTTTACCGGTTTCGGTTATTTTTTTGCCGGTTCCAGAACCGGCAGTTCTGGTTCCGGTTAAAACCGACGGTTCCCCGGTTTTGGTGCATGTCTAGTTATAGCAGATAAACTGTATGAACACAACCACAAAACAAGCGTTATAGCAGCATTCTCAGTTTGATTAGACTTTTAAGGATTAATGTCTTTATCTCTATACTGATTCTAATAGAAGTCTTATGTTCAGGTTATAAATCTAGTTAGATGCGACAGTGTTGCTCTTTACAAAATCGATAAAGATTTCCAGCTTAATAATTGTATCAAAACAAAAAAGTTGAAATACTTGAGAAACAATGACCTTTCTTGAAAAAAGAATAGTCACAGGTGCACATGAAGTCATGAATAATGCAAAAACTTGAGCGCTTCAGTTACACTGATTGTAATTTCGTGCAACTTGTCCAATATTACTATTTAAACCTTATGGTTATGGGCATATTCTTTATCCTAGTATTTTCATTTTAGAGATTTTATTGTCAATCTATTCAAATTAAATTGATAACTTCGAATGCATGAAAATATGATTTTACTATTTTAGCCTTATGGTATCATATATGGCTTATCCTTTACCCTTACGGTTCATTAGATTCTCTTCTCTAGTACTTATCATCAATTCATTCAAAACTATGATCTGAACGACTTGTACGTACAAGTGTTACTCCATGAACAAATATTTACCATTGACTAAAAGGAATGACAATTTTACCACATATTTCTTACCATGTCTTATGGAGAATGGTTCATTCTAGTTATCATACCATCTATCATGTAACAGTTAGCAGGATACCTCCTCATTTCAGCATCTTCGGTAGCTGTACAAGTCATTCGACAAGAGCATGACGGGAACTCATTCTCAGCATCTTCTGTGGCTGAACAAGTCATTCGACAAGAGCATGATGGGAAATCATTCTGGAAGGCAGCCACATTGTCTGTCTGCATGTCTTTTGCTTCATTCCCAGTTATTGCAGCAACTGCTCTTCTATCAGGTTACAAGCTCTGTAAGAGAATCATGTGGTGATGATCCATCAGGCCGAGTTAAGTCAGCTACTTTTCTGCATCAACACTCAAGGTTAAGAAAAATTGAACTGATAAGAAATGAACAACATTTGCCCCAGAGTGGAAAAACCATAGACAAGCAGCGATTACGAGATTGACTGTTTAACTATCTGCGCATCCATGTAACTCCTTTCAACTTTGTGGCAACTTAATAGCACTCTGTTGATCCAAAATCCATTTGTCTTTGTTGATTTCTCTCCTTTTTATTTAGGCTTCAATACGTCCATGTGAAAGCCGTGAAGAATAAGGGTTAAGTAAGAAATGTATAAACAGCTTAAGAGCTGTCTTAGTAAAGACCTTGATCTGATTTTGGAGTACCGAGTACACAAATAATAGAATATCCTAATCATCTAATCATTATAGAACGATTATGAAACTTCACTAATTTGAGCCTGAAGAAAAGTAGATTGCATCATATCTAAATTATTCTCCATCAATCGTGCATATATAAGCAATTTTACTTGAAAAACGAAAAGCAATTCCCATTCCATACTCAGATTAATTTGGTTAAGGATAATACAAGCCAATTCCATTACTGTGAAAGAGAAAATTAAAAAAACTGTTCTCAGGAACATATCTTTGCTCTCACTATTAATGCCACAGAGCTATTTTAAGGCAAACTAGATTTTCCAGTTTGGACATTAGTTTCTATTCAAGAAGTACTTCTTAGGTATATAAAAGATGTGGTACCACAAAGCTTGGCTAGGGGACTACACGAAGGTCCTGCTATAATTGAGAAATACACCTCTAACAATCTGTTCAGATTACCTTCGTAAATGAGTAGGAAAAACATTTTCCTTTGGAAGCACACAGCACGAATAAATATAGAAGTGCTAATCTAGAGTTAAAATGCCAAGTACTTCCTACTCCGAAATAAATAAATTATAGTATATTTTCAAGGTTCAAATACATACTGAAAATCACTCTGTTAGTAGGATGTCACATAATAAAGACTAAATTACCTCGTACAGTCTTTACATCCACATTTATGAACAAGCTTTACAAACTCACAAAAATGGGTTACAAGTTACTACCGCATCTTTTCTGAAATAGACTTATAGCTCCCTGCTTTAGGTTGCTGCATTTCTTCTGTGCATCCTGTTCAACTTCAACCCAATCCCATTTATACATGGAATAGAGTAAGAAGGCAAAACAAGATTAAACAGAAGATCAAATTCTGGTACAATTAATTTCTAAACATCTGAAGTACAGTAACGAGGCAGATTGTAATAATAAAAAGAGCCGATGGTTATCATTCGATAGTACTGCACATTCATATGGCACATTTGTATTTCTAAGGATTTTAATTGACCAAAGAGCATAAGCATTGTCTGAAATTAGATGATTCCATTGGTTCTAACACCAGAGCAAGTTACATTAACTCTAGAGAATTGATTCTGCGAAGTCTAACACTCAAGTAACACAATATTGAATTATTTTCAAAAATCAATAGCCCCTCCATATAGCCCTTTGACAGCATTGCCAAATAAAGATCACAACCTAAGATTACAGGTATATATAACGTTTCAACCCAAGCACCTAGGGCATCCATAAGTAGAGTTAGTTTAGTTTGCATAAGCTGTGGTCATAACTGAATGAGACCTGGATTGCAGCCATGATACCAAATCTTCTCGTGTAGCAATAAAAAAACCAGGTTTCTCCTCACTTTCTCTAAAGGGGGCTTCAAGTTTTTCAGCATGTGAAGCAAAGGCATTGCCTAAACCTTGAGAGAACTTATGAGTTCCGGTACCAGTGTTAGCAGAAAACACTGCCGGCAAAGTTTCCTCACGCTGGACAATCTTAGCTAGAGTACCCATCCATTCTTCCAACGCAGTTTGAGCAGCTCCTACTGATAGTGATCGTACGTTCAACCTCCACTCTTCTTCAGTCTTGGTATGCAAACCTGGATATAATCCGTAAACTGTACCCAAATATAGGAGCTCATGAGCTCTAACATGGTGATTCCTATTCCTACAAATATCAATTAAACAGTTGCAGAATGGTCTCCTAGCCTCAACAGCCGTATTGCTTAAAATTTTCTTGAATTCTTCTTTCACAATGTCAAAGTTATTGCTCTCATCACCAGTAAGCAGCTTTATAAATTTAACCAAAACTGGGTTTGCTTTCTCTAAACAAGCAAGGACCTTATCAGCTTCTTCACCTTTGTTATACGATACCACAGAAAGCAAACACCCACACAACCTATCATCTGGCTTTACTCCAGCCTCAATTGAGGTCTCAAACACCCTCACCATGTCATCGATTTTCCTTGCTCGTCCCAGACCCTGAATCAAACAAGTGAGTCCCATGACATTGAGCTCCACACCCAACTCAGACATCTCCTCAAACAAATCCATGGCCTTAGCAACACTTCCCCCACTCCCGTAAATGTTAAGCATTGCTGTGTAGCTCCAACTATCCGGTTTACGTCTTTCTGATTCCTTCATGTCCTGAAACAATCTTTCAGCCTCTTCCACCAAACCCAAATCAGCACACATGCTCAACAACGTATTGTACAAGATGAAATCCACGGGCCATCCATTCAACCTCATCCGTTCCCAAAGCTGCAGTGCATCTTTAGCCCACCGAGCCTTCCCATATATCTTGATCAAAGCTGTCAATGTTTTCTCATTAGGAGCAACCCCAGAGTCCACCATCTCCTCAAATAAACTCCTAGCTAAACCAGGTTTCCCAGCTTTACCCATTGCCTCTAACAGTGTGTTGTACACAACCAAATTGGGTTGAACCCCAAGACTACTCATTTCATGCAAAACATACCTAATACCATCATAATCTCCAGCTTCACCAAATACCTTTGCCAACACAGAAAAAGCAATAGGATCAGGCTTCCACCCACTAGCCCTGCCTCTCTCATACAAAGTCATCACCTCCTCCACCTTACCCAACTTTGCATACACATCCAACACAGAAGAATAAGTAACTTCATCCGGCATTAATCCGGTCTTATACATTCTCTCAAACCACTCCACCGCCTTGTCAAACAGGTTACACCTTTTCGCACATGTAATTATAGTGGAATAGGTAATGTTATCAAGCTCAATTCCCTTCTCTATCATATCAAAAGCAAGTTCCTCTATGTGCTTAAACTGTTTCCCAAACCTCAGAGACTTCATAGCAACATTATAAAGGATGGTTTCCATGGGAAACGCATTCTGTTCTTTAATCCAATTGAAGAAAAGAAGGGTTTTCTGCCATGGCCTCAAGCTATGCAGCACCAAAAGCGCATTTTCCTTGGTGGGTGGATGAGGGATTTCCTCTATTACAGCTAAGAAATCCGATGCATCGGAATCATTCAGCTTCTTTGCGAATTGCCTAAGGTCCTTGATTTGAGGATTGTATGAATAAGAAGACGAACGCTTGTGCCGCTGGAGAGAAAGCACGGATGGCTTAGGTTTGGTTGGATTAATCCATGTGGATTTAGGCTTAGATAAGAGAGGCGCTGGGCTTGGTTGGTCGGAAAGGATGGTGGTGGATAAGGGTTTGAGCTGCTCAGCCAAAGAGGGGTTCTTCTGTTCCTGGGCTACGGCTGAAGGTGGCAGCGGCGCTCTCTTGGATGAGGTGCAAGAAATGACGAGTCTTTTTCTGAAAGGGGGTGTAATTGGGGCGGCGAGGTGGAAATGACGGCGGTGGTGAGTAGTGTCGGAGGGGAGATATGGTGATAGAGGTGTTGAGTGATTTGTTGCCATGGAATGGAAACTATGGAGCTGGTTAGCAGATTTTGAACGACTAATTTATATCTATCTTAACTCTGCTAATTAGACGTCTTTATGTGACGAGATATTTTCCCAAAACCTTATCTCATGAGTCATGCTCCTTATGTACTCTATTCCCATTTCAAATTCATGTTTAGGGTAATATTGATGTTTATTTTGTGTGTGTGTATTTTGTAAGAACAAGAAATTTGGGTTTAGGATTAGTTGGGTTTAATAAATCTAAATTTATGTTTATTTTTAGGAATTTATGTATAGTTGATTTTAACTCTATATCAAATCAATTCGGCTCGAATTCTCTGTGTTATTTTGATACATCATCTCTTATGTCATATTGTTACATTGACGTATGAGAGAAAACTATACCCTAAAACATAAACGTTAGGGAGCAATGATTTGATTTATTTCCCCTCTTACGTATCAATAACTTAATGTGTTGCACATAAAATCATATACAAAAATGACGTAGAAAATTCGATATAAAATCTATGTGTAAGAATAAAATTAAAATGTGTGAGATAGTATGTGATGTGTGTAAGTGGTAGAGAAGATTTATGTAATTTGATTTTACTAAACTCAAATAATCCAAAATTTGGATTTAAAAACTACTATAAACAAACAAACTACTAACATTTTCCAACTAAAATTATACTCCCTCCATCAATGAATTTATATACATTCCATTAATTATAAAAATATAATATACATCTCATTTACTTTTTCACTTTATTCATTAATTTCAATAATTTTAAACAGTTTATTTATTATTCTTAATAATTTTATTTACTTTTTCTCTATAAATTATCAATTTGTCAATACTTTTTCTTACATTATATATTAAAAAAATATATTTCCTCGGTCTCAAATTCATCTTCACGTTTACTATATACGAAGTTTAAGAAAAATTATTTTTTTACTTATTTTTTGGGGTAGAATGATATTTTTGGGTAATAAATAAATGATAAATAAATATGTTATGGTGTTAAAAAAGTGATGACAATTTTGAAATTATAGTATGTTAAAAGAATATTAGTTAGTTATTTTTTTCCTTTTGTGGAAGTGATGACAATTTTGAAATTATAGTATGTTAAAAGTGTATTAGTTAGTTTTTTTTTTCTTTAGTGGAAGTGTGAAGTTGAATTTGAAACAAACCAAAATAAAAAGTGTGAAGTTGAAATTAGGACGGGAAGTAGTAATGTAGTATATATTTCTCAATCTTTGTTAAAACTAGTATTAGCACCAATTTACCAATATTTTTTCTTATATCAAAATACCAATTTGCTCATACTTTTTCTTACATTATAGTACCAGTTTACTTATATTTTTTCTTGCATTATATATTAAAAATATAACTCCCTCCGTCCTAGGAAAGTCTGCACACTCCTTTCCGGCACGAAGATTAAGAAAGTGATAACTTTTAGGGGTATTATGATATTTTTTTTGTAATAAATGATAAAGTATGTTAGGTGAGTTAGGTAGGTGTGGTATTTTTGCAAATAAAGTATATGAGGAGGGTTATTGTATTTGACTTTTTGCTTTTTTAGGAAGGTGCAAACTTTTGTGGGATAACACAAAATGGAAAGTGTGCAATTTGAAATAGGATGGAGGGAGTATATATTAAAAAAATATAGCTGTAGTATATATTTCTCAATCTTTCTTAATAACTACTAGTACTAGTATTTAGCTAATTAGTCGTTAAGAGACCCTGATCATTTGAATTTGTGGTGTATCTTTTTTCTAATTTAGTCTCATATATATCCATGGAGTTTTATTTTTCTTTTTTATCCTTAAAAAAATTGTTGCCTTTATAATTTTACTCAAAATTAACAGCTTTGTGCTTCTTCGGTTCTTCCTCCCCCATTCCATTTTTCTCCACTCCCTCTCCCACTTTAGCTCCAATTAAAGACCTGGTAAAAGGCCATAAACGCTGCTACATCATCAACATGTATACATATTTGAGAAATGAAAATGAATTAATATTTGGATGAGTATTTCTTAATCAATTTAAACTTGTATATATGACAACATCGCATTTGGCATGCACTTGCACTCAGAGTGATTGACCCTTTTCACTCTGGATTTCCTAAACCTATTACCTAGATCTACTAAGTCATGTAAAACCAAATTTTTAGGATGAGAGACATCCACACTATGTAAATATATATGCCCCTCTGATTGCTTCATCCCTGTTGAAATTCTTGGTAGCTTTAGTACTGTTGAGATTGAAACCAAGCCACCAACTGATACTTATACAGTGTCTTAGTTTCCTGCATATGGGCCATTCTTACTAGATATTTGAAGATGGTATCCATTGGGAAATTGTAAACCGGGTGTACGGAGCATTTCTCCTCCTTTCACAGCTTTACACCTATGAGAAAACAGAGGTTGTAAGTTAGAGTTGTGATAACTTGTGTTATTTTTGTGTTACATCTTTTAACGCAAATTATTGGATGAGTGACGCGTACAAGAGAGATAAAATCAGTACCCCCAAGAGAAAAATATAAACTCCAAAGAAAAAGTTCAGATTTTTCCTCGTATAACGCATGTATTAGAAGACGTAATACTAAATTATAACAGGCCAGGCATCCAATGGCAGGATTATTACTTGTATTTGGTGACGAAGCAATGCAGAAAAACAGCCATTTGAAGCTTATTGAAATCTGCTCCCACACAGAATCTCATGCCTCCCCCAAAGGCCATGAAGTTTCTGGATGCCCCATTTGTGTCTATTCCCTGTAAACATTAATATTTATACAGTATTCTTTTATGTGTAATAATAGTTTGAAATAATTAAGGTAGTATGTATACTCACCTCCCATCTCCATGGATTGAAGTGAAGGGGATCTGGATATTTGTTGGGGTTTAAATGGACAGCTGGAGGACATACCATCACCGCCCAACCAGCTGGAATTGTATATTCTGCCAACAAATATATCATGTTTAATTTCTTATTTACAAATTACAAGTATTAGAAAATACTACTCCATATGTATCAAAGGGAATTCTGAATAAATTTGTAATTACCTTTATATTTGATTTCTGTGAGTGCTTTTCTGAAAATCCCAGGAACTATGTTAGCCAGGCGTACTGTTTCATGGATGACCTGGAATGTGAATTTCATTGACTTGTATTCACTCCATGTTAGTCCACATTCTTGATTTTGCCTCCTTTTAATGATGCCCTCGTGTTCTTTCTGTACATGTAACAGACACACATAGTTAGAATCATATATTTAACTTTGATTAAAGGTAGAAGTGATGAGTCTACTCACAGTTAATTCTTGCAACGCTGGTGGATTCTCCACCAGAAACTTGATTGCACAAGTGAGTGCAAGGGAGGTGGTTTCGAAGCTTGCAAAGAGCAGCACGAACATCAAATCCAGAGCAATGGCTTCGGTGAGCAACGTGTCCTTTCTTCGGAGTTCCTCCAACAAATAATCAAAGAAATCAGTGGGAGTTTTCCTCGGCTTTTCTCGTCTTTCCTGAAGCATGTTTTTCAGCATCTTCATGGCCTTCTTTCTTCCCTGATCTCCAATCAGCTAGCTTCATCAGTTTCACAACATTATAAATTATTAATTGAAATAAAAACACACCTGTAAACACTTATGGTATGCTGTTCCTGGAATGTCCAAGGGAAATGAGATCAATCCCTGTATGAAAGCTACAAAATTTCCTCGTAGATTGTCGCAAGAGTTATGTGCGTCGTAACTGATTAGCTTCTTTGCAGAGAGCTCAAATATCATCTGCGCAACAAGGATGGAATTAATGAATAAAAAATTATGCATAATTAAAGAAAAAGAAAATTTGAAATAGTCTCACACACAACACTTGGTCATATCAAATTTCTGACTTGATGGACTTTAAATTAGTCTTCTCTCCTAACAATATTAACAAAGATGACGCAGGAGCTGATGAAGAGTTGAACTAAGTAGCGCTAGTGAGTTCTGAACTCGTCATTGAACTCCACACTACTTAAGCAATAGTCAATCAATTTCAACAATTAATCAGTTTTGACCAGGAAAGCTCTACATGTCTAGTTTTCAATAAAATTTACGGATCAAATAAATAAGTTATGATCATTTTACTCAGCCTGCAGCAGTGTACAAGGATCACCTCATTACATGCTGATCTTGATCATTCTTATTGGCATCAATCATATTCATAGTCTTCAATTATTTTTCATCAAATGTACATTTATTAGAGTTTATTTTCAAAAGATCAAAGAGACGGAGCATACCTGCGCAATACTATCCTTGGCATCGACGGTAGAGTGGGAAGACCAGTTATGTAAGTTGGAAATAGATGTTCGTTCGACCTCAGGAAGCATCTTCTTAAGGCTCTCCGGACCGAACAGATAGAGCACCATGTTCTTAAGGTACTTGTACATGAAACCATGCAAAGACCCCACATTTTGGCGCCCAAATATCTCAGTGAAGGTATCCGGATACCAGCTCTGAAACAAGTGCCCCTCCTGCTGAAAGATGAAGTAATTAAGATCCGCATCAGTCGAAACAATCACGGGTCGCCCCACTAAACTTGTTTTGAAGATGGGACCATATCTGAAAGGAAATTAACACGAGTGAGTAGAAGCTACAAAAATACTCGTGCACACTTTCATCATTAATTTGTTTATCCCATAATAACTTTCACACCCCAAAATACCTTAAAAGTTACTTTAATCATTTTTCATGCTCATAACATTAGTGAAGAAATAACTTTTCTTAAACAATGTGTAATAAAAGTAGTTATGGGAACGAAGAGAGTGCATGGTCAGCATTAGTTACGTACTTTTGCATCCTCTTTCGGACGAAGGGGGGAATATCGCAGGCGGTGCCGGGGGAGAAGAAGTGAAGAGTCTCTCCGAGGAGGGGCCATCCCATGGAGCCAGATGGCAGGAGGCCATTGGTCCTAGGGTTCCGCCAGTTGTAGACCCAGGTGGTGGTGATGATAACGAGAAAGGCGGTTATCGAGTACAAAACCAGAGGAAACATGGTGTGTATGTGTGAGGGAGAGATAGGTGGTGTGTGTGTTATGCATCCGATATGCAGTTGAGAGGAGAGGATAAATAAGGGAGAAAAGAATCTTGAAAGTGATTAAATAATGAACGGAAAAATTGCACTTTTGATCCCACCCTCATTTCATCTTTGGTCCTTTTCACTTCATTTTTGTCCCGTCGTTTAATTTCTAAATCTCCGTTAATTAAACTAACAGAATAATCACGTGGCCGTTAGTTGAATGAAGATTCACATCCTCTTCAATGAAAATCAGGGTGAATCTCATTTCAATCTGATCAAATCCATCTTCCAAAAATCAAAGAATCACACTCATTACTCCTAAATCATCGATTCCTTTCCCCATCGGATTCCTCCCACAAATCATACTATCCACCCATTCAAACTCCTTGGATTCCATCGATTTGCTATAGAAATTCTCCGACGAAAACCGCCACCCATCAACGGCGGCGAGAGTTCACTCATTATCCCGTGTTGAGATTCGGGTAACGAACAAAGATTTTTCAGCCCGAGTAAGAAGAAGTTGTACAGGGGTGTTAGACAGAGACATTAGGGGAAATGGGTGGTGGAGATTCGACTCCCTCAGAACCGGATGCGGGTGTGGTTGGGCAACTATGAGACGACAGAAGCCGCGGGGGAGTAATCAACTTCCCCAACCTCCGCGACTTGGGCGGAATCGGGTCGCCCTGAAGAATGTCGTGGATGCAAAGATTCAGGCGAGTTGTGATATGTCAGAAGGTGAAAAGGGGGAAGAAAGTGGAGTGTTCTTCGTCGGTGGTGAACAATGTGAGCGGGACAGCGAGTGTTTCTGAGGATGGGTTCTGGAGGGCGGCGATGGGAGTGGCTTAAATTGTGGAGATCAACTGTTTTCTTGCTACTTAGATTGTTCGATTTGATTCCAATTCATGATTTGTTGTGTTTGCTTGAATTCAAATCATAAGAGTAAGGAATGAACTTTTAAGAGAAAATTCGTTATTTTTTTTTTTTTTTGTGTTTACTAGAGGTATTACTGTTAATTTTTCTTGAAAGATTTGATGATTTATGATAAAATTCTATAGTTTCAACTGTACGTCAAGTAAGTTAGATGCCATTTGAATAAATTAGAACAACTACACATACCATATATATGAGCTATGCGTTTGCGCAAGTTATTCGTAGACCACAACCTGTAGGCTTTTGCTAAATTTCTTTGAGTTTAGCTTAATTTAGTAGATGAATGATGGTATTTATCTTTTAGGGTTCAGAGATTCATCGCTCGAATATAAAGTGAGCTTTTACCAGACAACGAATCAAGCGGGTGAGCTTTTCATTGAAAAATCTTTTGTTCAATCTTTTGCAGCTTGCATTTGTTTACGTGGATTTTAACAATGAAGAAGTTAAAAAAACAGTTTCCAAGTACTTTGGAGTTCTTCACCTTCATCTCAAAATTCATCAACACTTCATTTGGAGTAAAATTTTGTTGGATGGTAAAATCGTGGATGAAGAAGGTGGATGAAGAAGATGACGTCAATTTCCGTTGCTCTTTACTTTATTTTGTTAATTTTGTTGCTGTTGCATAGATTAGGGCTTAGCTTATAAGAGGGAATGTGTAATTTACTTAAAAAATTTCTTACCTTTTCTCATATTTATTTTAACGTTTTCTCTTAATGACTTAACAGAAGGGACCAAATGTATAAGTTTTGGGACTAAAAAAAAAGGTTAGGGACCAAAAAAAAAATTAGAATTCTCATATAAGATCAAAAGTGCATTTTTTTCCGTTATGAATATTGAAGTTAGCTCAAGTTGGTCTGGTTGCTGCTGTACTTACTATTACAAAATAAGTATAGTATTATTTTTTTTGTTTTATTTTGTTCAGAGCATCTTCTTCTTATCCACGGTCAACGCGCATATATAATTGGCTTGGTCGGGAAACCCAAGCAATAGCATGATTTTGAAGTGAAGCTCACACGACACTTCCTTTCTCCGCGGAAATACCTCCTTACCAAACACTAAAATATCCATGTACATGCAACACTTCTATGACATCTCCGCTCCGATAAGCTCTCACAAAATGTATATGTTTTCTTCGTTTCATTTTAATCTTTACCGGTCAGATTGGTATGACTGAATGGAATAACAGTGGAATGGAATGAACTAATGAATGGAATAATATTAGGAATGGAATGATAATGAGAATGGAATGATTAAATTTATTTTTATCATGATTAATATCGTTCAGGAATAACTCAAGTAATAGAATTTGTATTCCTTAATAAATTCAATCTTATTAATAATATTTTTATAATATTACATTTAAAATTTTAGTGAAGATTTTATATATTTTAATAATTATAAAAAATATTAAATTAAAAATAAAATAAAATATTAATATTTTTAAAATATAAATAAAATTTAAAATACAAATAAAAAATTATATATATATATATTAAAATATATTAGACTATGTATATAAAATTATATTTATATTTATATTACATGTTTATATTCAATTTAATTAATAATATAATTTTTTTATATTTAATTACTAATTTTTAAATATTAAAATAATTATATTCATCTATATTTAAATTTTTAAGAATTTAATTTAATTTTATAATTTTTTACTGAGTTGAGTATATAAAAATATTTTATTTTTTTATTTAAATTTTAAATGATTTAATATTTTTTATTAAATAATTTAATACAAATGTTTTTAATAAATATTATATGTTAAGTAGAAAAATAATAACATTTTTATAATTTTTCTAATTATATAAATAGATGTTGTATAAATTAAAAAAAATTATATATATATATATATATATATATATATATATATATATATATATATATATATATATATATATGAGGTGGGGTGGGGGGAATAGGAATGAAATGAGCAATACCATAGGGGTGGGAAGAATGTTCATTCCCACATATAAGGTAATACTCATTCCTTTGGAATCGGTATTCCTATTCATAAAAATATACCAATTGCAGAAATGAAAATGAGATTAGGAATTACGATTTCATTCTCTCCCCATTCCATCATACCAATCATGCCCTACATATTTCTAACACAAATATGTGTAAATAATGTGGTCCCCTTTTTTAATCTTATATACCGTATGTATTTCTAGAGTCTTTAAATTAAGAGTGAGACTTGCGTGCACCCGGGCACACGAGAGCACATTTCGTGTGCCTTTAGAAATTTAGTATTATGGGTAAGAGTATATTGTTTTGGTCTAAAGTGTATACACTTTAATTAATAAAAGGTACACCATTTTGTTCTAAAGGGTATACACTTTTCATTAATATTTTTTTTTCTTTAGAAAATAAAGGGTACGCATTTTTATACTAAAGGGTATAAAATTTAATACAAAATTCTAAAGGCGCACGGAGTGTTGTTCATGCGACCAGATACACACAATAATTTTCTTTAAAAAATAAAGGGTACACATCTGTATACTAAAGGGTATACAATTTAATACAAAATTCTAAAGGCGCACGGAATGTGGTCCGTGCGCCCGGGTGTACAGGAGTTTTTGCCTTAAATTAAAGGGACCATAGGGTTTACAAGGATTTATGATGTAAACTCGGTTTACTAGAGATTAACTATATTTCTAATTCGGGTGTTCCATTTCAATATTTACATTTCTCTTTTTTGATAAATGAGACTGGACTCACACAACAACACTAATAAAACTACTCATTTTATATTAAAGTAGTATCTCTTTCAACTCACTATACATTAAAATATTTAATTCTTTAATCTCTGCACCAAAAGCAAACATAAAAAAATTGAAATGGGAACTAAGGAAGTATGTATATTAAGAAAAATTACTCTTTTTTTAAAATTTATTTTATTGATCTTTGTGGATAATGTGCTTTTTTTCGAGTAAAAAATAAATGATAAAATAAATTGTGCATATTAGGTGGTGTAACAATTTTAAATTAGTATGTGTTGAAAGATTAATTTGTTTTGAAGCTATTATTATATTTTGAGGATGAAGAGTATAACAAAAACAAATATTTTTTTTAATTTTCCAATCATACAATCAAAATTGAACAAAAGGACTAAAATTGGTTAAATAAATACCAAAATTGAGAACACAAACCTAAAAAGGTTTAAAAGTTGAAATTATATACTTCCCCAATTTCATAAATATTATTACATTTTATTAATTAGGGCATTCCCCCACAATTAATGTTACATCCTTTTTTTTAGATAGGTTCCGCATAAAAATAATTTATATATATGTATGAGGCACACATAGCACTAATACATATCTATTATCTATTATACATTAAAATCAATACACATTAAAATTTTATATTCTTTAATCTTCCTGTAAACTATAAATGTAAAAGAGTGAGGTTTCGTGCACCCGGGGGCACACCGTGCTCCTTTAGAATTTAGTATTATGGGTAAGGGTATATTATGTTGTTCTAAAGGGTATTACACTTTAATTAGTAAGTGTACACCATTTTGTTCTAAAGGGTATACACTTTTTATTAATATTTTTTTTTCAGAAAATAAAGGGTACACATTGTAACAACAAATTTTGTATTTATAATAAAATAAATACAAATATTAAATTACAATAATAATCCAAAAGATTAAACTTGATAATTTTAAGAAACAATCTCTATCTATCCTCTGATTCTTCTCTCGAAACAATTTGACTTTGACTGTGTTGACTACGCTGACTGTGTGTGTTGAGTCAGATCTTTAGTTGAAACTTGTCCGGACTCGAGTTTGGGACTTTATAAAGTTTATCTACAAGCGTCGAGCCTTTATTTAGATTAAACGTGCTTGCTGCGAGAAACACTAGATCTGGGGGGCTTAGCACCTTAATCCCGGGTCGTATGTTGTTCTTGACTCGAAGAACACTAAAGAACTTAGTGTATGGAAAATACTCGATCTGGGGGCTTAGCACCTTAATCCCGTGTCGTATGCAGTTCTTGACTCGAAGAACACTAAAGAACTCAACGTGTTTTCTATGAGAAACACTCGATCTGGGGGGCTTAGCACCTTAATCTTGGGTCGTATATCGTTCTTTGCCTTGAAGATCTTGAGGAGCGTTGCTCGTGTTTCAATCTCTTCAGAGTGTTGTCGTATTCAGGTGCTTGAATGTGTTTCAAATGAAGAGAGGAGACCTCTTTATATAGGTGAGAGGTGAAGATTGTCCCATTAATGCCTTGCATTCTGATTGGTCCACTCTATTTGGACCACATCCTGCGGGCTTGGGCCTTCACTTGTCCTTTTACGGCCTTCTAAGGGACGTATACAATCTCAAACTGTTGGAGTTGGAGATACCACCTGGCAAGCCGATCAGAAAGTACTGGCTTTGACATGACAAACGTTAGTGGGTTGGGTTTCAAGACTAACCGAGCTGTATGAGCTTGGAAATAATGTTTCAACTTCTGAATCACGAAGATAAGAGCTAAGCAGATCTTCTCAATAGGTGAATATTTCAACTCGTTTGGAGTCATGGTTCTACTTAGATAGTAGAGGGCCATTTCTTTGCCATCATCATTCTCTTGTGCAAGTAAAGTTCCAACAGAACGCTCTTGAGCAGCTAGGTAGAGAATTAGTGAACGTCCGGGTATTGGTGCACACAACACTGGTGCTTTCATCAAGTACTCTTTAATGCTATTGAAAGCATTATTGCAAGCTTCATCCCATTCGAATATGCTGCCTTTCTTCATGAGATGACTAAACGGTTGGCATCGACCAGCCAAGTTTGATATGAATCTTCTCTAGTATGCCAACTTTCCTTGCAGACTTTTGAGTTCATGTATGTTCCGAGGCACATGCATCTTCATGATTGCATCAATCTTTGCTTTTTCAATCTCGATTCCTCAACGGCGAACAATAAATCCAAGAAATTTTCCAGATGTAACTCCAAATGCACACTTAAGTGGATTCATTTTGAGTTGATGCTCCCTTAAACGTTCAAACACTCGCCTTAGGTCATGGAGATGATCTTTCTTTTTCTTTGTTTTCACCACAATATCATCAACGTAGCATTCCACAATCTTATAAAGCATGTCATCAAATATCTTTTGCATGGCTCGTTGATAAGTGGCACCAACATTCTTCAAGCTAAATGGCATGACATTGTAGCAATATATTCCTTTCGGAATATGAAATACTGTCTTCTCTTGATCCTCAGGAGCCAGACCAATTTGGTTGTAGCCAAATGACCCATCCATAAATGAAAGGACCTCATGCCCAGTTGTTGCATCTATCATGAGCTCAGCAATTGGCAGTGGAAAGTCATCTTTCGAACACGCCATGTTCAAATCCCAGAAATCAACACATACTCTGATTTGCCTATTTTTCTTTCTCACTGGCACGATGTTAGAAATCCATGTAGGATACTTGACTTCTCTTATTTTGCTTGCTTCAAGAAGCTTATTAACTTCATCCTCAATTAATGGAGTCAACTCTGGTCGAAATCGTCGCTGCATTTGCTTAATTGGTCGAGTTCCCTTCTTAATGGACAAGTGATGCACTGCGATTTTTGGATTCAAGCCTGATATTTCTTTATGTGACCATGCAAAGACGTCTCTGAATTCTTGCAAATTGAAGATGTACTTCTCTTCCTCCACAACATTTAACAGAGCACTTATGTAGGTAGGATGTGGGTCGCTTTCATCACCTAAGTTGATTTCTTTCAACTCATCAACAATGGCTTTCACACCCTCCTCAAATTGTGGAGGGGCATCCTCGGCATCCACTTCCTCCACCTGAGAATCCTCAAGAGCAGTGATATGGTTGGTGGAAGCTACACTTTCTTTATCATCATCATTGTCTTCTTTAGTAAAGACAATTATCTGCATCTTGGCTTTCAACACTCTTCCACATGAGACTATCAAGATATTTCGTCAATTTATGCGAGAAGGGATTCGACTTTGGAGTTTTGGAAAGCTAGGAGACTTGAAATTATTTTTCTTCCCACACTTGTTCTTTTCACACGGTCCGAGCCTTTCGAAAACACTTCCAAGCCTTTCGAAGATAGAGCATTTCTTAATTTTCCTTCCTTCTTCATCAAACATGTCTTTTGTGGACGAAGCTTCTCCCTCTGTGATATAATTTGCATTTGCTCTTCTGATTGCTATGCGGACTGGCTTTTGAAGGATATATCCCAAACCTGACTTAGCATTCTTGACAATGTGGCCACTATTTTTCAGCACTTTCTGAGTAGCATTGATCCCATGTTCAGATGGGTTGATAGTCTCTTGAGGCAACTTGCTTGTCATCGGTTTCTCCTTCGGTTCATAACCGGCCTTCTTGAGGAGTTTGAAAGCTTGTGGGCCATATGACTTGGCTATTTCTGCTTCAAATACTTCACCGTGTTCGGTCTTTACTCCTTCAACAGAACGTATGAATCCTTTGAGTGGAGGAGAAGAAGTATTACTTTTATCAATTTTTGTTAAGGGCAACGTCAACTCTTCCAAGGCCTCAAGCTTCTCTTTGTTCTTCTTGAGAGTGGTGGATGATGTGCTACTTTCATCCTTTACTTGTTTACTGCCCCCATCATTTTGTGTTGGGGCTTCTTCGCTCTTCACTTTCTTTCTATTCTTGAAGAAATACTTAGCATTTGCAAAGTAAGCTTCAGCTTTAGTAAATGGCTTATCATCACCGAACACCCTTTTCACGTTATTGTCTTCGCTATATTTGAAGTATTGGTGTAATGTAGAAGGGATCACACAATTCTCATGCAGCCATGGGTGCCCCAAGAGCATGTTGTATGAAGTTTTTGCCTCGATAACATGGAAGAGCACTGTTGATTTCATCTCATCGATCATCAAATCAAGAACAATCGTGCCGAGCGTTCTTTGCCCTTCATGGTTAAACCCTTGGATCATCAACCGGCTATGGTTAAGTTCATCTGTTGGGATTTCTAACTTTTTCAACATCCTTAAAGACAGTATGTTCACTGCTGAACCTCCGTCAACAAGTATACGCTTTACTTGCAGCCCTTGCATATAACCAGTTACAAATAGAGATCGGTTATGAGGCTGTGAACCCAACAACATGTCTTCATCTGTAAATGTCACCTTCATAGAGTAAACCTTTTCCTTATCCTCAACTCATTAATCTTCACTGCCCTCCTCACTCACCATGTGACACGAGCTTTCATCATAAATTTCTTTTACGGAAGTGAAGTTTGCAGTTGCTTCATCTTCCAATACAATTTTTCCCTCCTTGGCCAGTTGCATGATCTTTTCCTTGAAGATGAAGCAATCATGAATGGGATGGTCCACCAATCTATGGTACTTGCAATATTTTGGGTCATTGGTTCGATTAGCTTCCTCTGGGCATTTCATCCCAGGGAGTTCGATAAGTTTGTCTTTTATTAAATCATCGAATATGCCATAAACATCGGAGTTCAGGAATGGATACTCTTTTTCTTGCATCTACTTCAGGGTTAACCTTTTTTGCCCCCACTCTTGAGCAACTTGTTTTCCCTTGTCTTTCTTGTCATCTCCATTCTTTCGAACCTTGACAGTATCAGTGTTTGTGGCCATTGATTCTTTGTTGGAGTTTCTGGCGTAAGGCTTGCCCCCTTTCTTAGCTTCTTGTCTATCTTTTGACTTGTAAGAATCCGACATTGGTGAGTGCTTGATTCCACTGGCAGTCATGCTCAATTCTATGTCATGTGCTCTCGTAGCCAACTCTTCAAAAGTCTTTAGCTGAATCCCTTTGAGGATGTAGAGTAAATTCCACTCCATTCCTTGGATGCACATTTCGATAGCAGACTCTCCGGATAATCGGTCCTTGCAATTTAAACTCAAATTTCTCCATCGATTGATATAATCAATCACATGCTCTTCCTTCAATTGGCGAGTATTAGTTACCTCAGTCATGCTAACGGTTCTCCTTGTGCTGTAGAAACGATTGAGAAATTCATGCTCCATTTGTGCCCAACTGTCAATGGATTCAGGTTGCAAGTCGATATACCAATTAAAGGCATTTCCTTTGAGAGAGCGAACAAATTGCCTCAATATATGGTCTTCATAAGTACCAGCGTCATTGCATGTCTCAATGAAGTATGTCACATGTTGTCTTGGGATTCCCTTGCCATCAAATTGTTGGAATTCGGGAGGCTGATAACCTGCTAGCATCTTTAAATTGCTCACTCTTTTTGTGTATGGCTTGACATAAGTGACGGTAGGCTTGGAAGTCTCCTCAAATATAATATCCTTGAGTTGATCCACTTGGAGCATTCCATCATCCGAAAGTTGCACTCCCCTTTCAGTTTGCTCTTTTTCAGTAGTTTGGTGTCTTGTGAACTCTTCCACCTCACTTTCGTCCACAACTCTTTTTCCGTTTGCATGGCTAGTCTCCGCAATCTCTCTTTTTTCCGTCAATTGGGAGATCTTTGTATCTTGAGCTTCTATGTGTTTTGTGAGCCCTTCGATAACTTTCATCATATTTGCTAGTTGCTCTTCAATAGTTGTAGTGTCTGCCATCATTACGGGAGCTGCACTTGAATCAGACGAAGAGCTTGAAGATGAATGAGGGTGTGAGCATGCAGAGTCTTCATCACTATCCTCCTTCATGGGTGGCTGTTTTATCGACGCCACTTCGACAGAAGAGTTGGATCCAGAGGAGGCCTCCGACTGAGCTTTCTTTGACATACTCCTTGTTACAACAGCAACATATTCATTTAATGAATTGGAGAGCTTGGAAGCAGCAGTCCTTCCTACTGTGATCTTAATATGAGTCATGTTATATTTTCAAGCTTGAAGAGAGAAGAGATGAGAGGTAGAGATGGTCCGACTCGGCGTGCCAAAATTTGTAACAACAAATTTTGTATTTATAATAAAATAAATACAAAAGAATTATAATAATAATCCAAAGGATTAAACTTGATAATTTTAAGAAACAATCTCTATATATCCCCTGATTCTTCTCTCGAACCAATTTGACTTTAACTGTGTTGACTGCGCTGACTGTGTGTGTTGAGTCGGATCTTAAGTTGAAGCTTGTCCGGACTCGAGTTTGGGACTTTGTAACGTTTATCCAAAAGCGTCGAGCTTTTGTTTGGATTAAACGTTCTTGCTGCGAGAAACACTAGATCTGGGAGGCTTAGCACCTTAATCCCGGGTCATATGCTGTTCTTGACTCGAAGAACACTAAAGAATTTAGTGTATGGAAAACACTCAATCTGGGGGGCTTATCGTTCTTTGCCTTGAAGATCTTGAGGAGCGTTGCTCGTGTTTCAATCTCTTCAGAGTGTTGTTGTCTTCGGGTGCTTGAATGTGTTTCAAATGAAGAGAGGAGACCCCTTTATATAGGTGATAGGTGAACACTGTCCCATTAATGTCTTGCATTCTGATTGGTCCACTCTATTTGGGCCACATCCTGCAGGCTTGGGCCTTCATTTGTTTGGGCCATAAACAGGCCTATTTTATTTGGGCCTGATTTAATTTATATTGGCTTGTTTGGCTTAAGTCATGTCTCATTTGACTTGGACTTACTTGACTTGGGCCAGACCTCATTTATTTTAAGCCCCATTTAATTTGTTGGGGTTAAATTAATTATCAATTATTTATTAATCTATTTTTAGAAATTAATTTATTTAAATTCCAAAATAAATTAATAATTGATATTTAATCAAGAAAGTCCACGTGTCGCCATTTAATTGGACCGTAAATTTTAATTGCTTACACACACAAAAGTTTTTGTCAATGTAAAAATAATGGCCGAATGAAGAAAGTATATACTCCCTCAATCTCATTCAAAGAGTGTCTTTTTTTTCCATTTTCACCTAGGGCTGGGGAAAAATATCAAAATTTTGATATATCGTCCTTACCATATCGAAAAATATCAAATTTATCGAAATTTTAGGTATGCTAAATTTTTTTGTAATGTATGATACCGTATTGAAAATTTTGGTACGATAACGATATATAAATTGCAAAAATTTGTATGCCCCCAAGGGCACAAGAGACCAACTCTATATAAATTGTTAATATCACGATATTTTCGGTATATATCAAAATACCGTAAAATATTCAATTTTTTTGTAATATGATATAATATTTCATACATACATATGTATTTATAATTATTATCTTTATATTATAATTTTTTTAATCAAATTATAATTATATATATATACTATTTAAGAGAATTATAATTATTATAATCCTAATAAATAGTATATTTTTATATATTTAAATTATATTTAAACATTTACATGTGTATATGGTCATCCACATCCGTTCTTGAATGTCTAGAGCAGGATATAGTTAATACTCTTATCATTTAATATGTTTTGTTAATATTAAAATTTTAATTGTAGTATTTTACCCTATTATTCAATTTGATCATTTATGAATTGTCGTTTATTTTTTTATTATGAATTTATTATCTATTAGAATTTGTTTTATTGGTATCTTTTATTTTTTTATACAGTTTTTAATTAGATATATCGAATTTTAGGTGCATAATGGTATACTAAACTATCTATACATGACGGTATATACTGATATTACTGATATATAGGTATGATAAGGTATACCGATGTCACGCCCCAATTTTCTCACCAATAATAAACAATATAAATATTCCTTTCATTCACGAAGCAGCTCATTACACCGGCCCGGCCAACAGGTCGTCATCCATGTATACAACTCTCAGAATCTGAAGGAACCCCAACCACCAGTATCGTGTACAATTTTACCTACAATGCATAAACTATTGAGATAAAATCTCAGTAAGTAGAAATCATGTATGATAGTGCATGAAAATGCATTTATTTTCTAATCTTTCTATTTGGTCTCTTTTATTTTGAAAATTGTTCACGTTGCGGGATCTCCACGACACACTTATGATATACACCCCAAATGAGCTCAATGGGGATGATTTTTTCGAACCCCGAATATAGTGCTGGGAACGATTTTTCCGAACCTTGACAGAGATGCATATATAGTTGCTGCACACATCATTAGTATCTTATTAATTTTGGGAAAACAATTTTCATGATTATGCATGGCATGCAACCAGTACAATTAAATATACTTCATCAACCATTTATGACATCAATATCAATATTTAATCACAATTTCAATTCACACAGATCCACTAGTGGAATAACAACTTCAGCTCAATCACATAGATCCATTTATAAAATAATCACTTCACCTTGAATCACACGGATCCCTTTTTGGAATAACAACTTCATCTCGGATCCCACAGATCCTTATATCCAATATCTTCTCAAGCCATACAAATATATTTTCAACAATTTCCAATCACACAGATCTATATAGGACAATGATATTATTTCAAATCTCATGAATCCACAACTTGTATCACTAATTAACCCCAAATAATTCATAACGTAATTAAATTAATTACAAATAATTCATGACATAATTATTACATATTAATTACAAATAATTCACACACAACATGTTTATGCATTGTAATTAGACTTCTACTTACCTGGACTCCGATAATAATAATGCTACAAACTTCGTGAAGAACTATAACTAATCTTTCCCTTCCCGTTCCGATATGATCTCCTTCCTCTCCTTTTCTTTCTCTCTCTTCTTCTTCTTTTATTATTTTATTTTCTCTCGGCTGCTTCTCCAATTGATTGCCCAAATGAGTAACTCCCACACATATATATATAGGTGAGAAGGAGGGTCAGTGAGTTGGATAAAAACCCACGTAGCTTCTACTTTAACTACTAAAATTGATGGTGAGAGATTTGTCACATTAATAAAATTTTACCTCTTTGACGTCGCGACTTCTTGACCACAAATTGGTTAATCAGCCAAATCACTCATACATATTATTATTATTGTTATTATCAATTAAAAATATACGTGCAATACTTAATAGCCAAGATATAATACATTTGTAAATTAATACACATACGTGTACTTTTTTTTTCACCACTATTATCATTACGAAAACACGTGTGATATTTAATAATTAAGAAATAATATTTTCATACAAATAAAATAATTTAATTATATATTTCCAAATTAATGCACGTAAATATTTATGCACACATATATTCACATATTGTCACCATTTTCATCACGAATGTCTCAAATAAAATGTAAAAATAAATAAAATGTAGAAACAATTATCACATAATTGTCACATAATTATCACATAATTGCCATATAATTATCACATAATTATAAAAATACGTAAAATGCAAATTATATTATCACATAAATAGGGAAAATTCGGGGGTATTAGATCACGTTTTTATAACACCCCGGTATCTTGGCCTATTGAGCATCTTGGTAGGGGGCCTCGGCCCAACAGCCCTCATCCTCACCCGGAGAATTAAGTCTGGTGAATTGGTGACATCTTCTTGATAAGGACGATGTTAAAGGGGAGGTCTGGGGTTCGAACCTCGCTCCCAACAACCTACCACAGTGAAGGCTGTGGGGATGGGTTGGAGTGTGTTGGGCTGCAGAGTGAGGATGAGGGATGAGGGTTGTTGGGCCGAGGCCCCCTACCAAGATGCCCAATAGGCCAAGATACCGGGGTGTTATAATCGAAATATTGGTAAGTAATATTGAAAATAGGGTATATTGAGCTGTAAATTATATTAGCTAGCTGTCATGTTAATTTTTAGTAAGTTTTTTATTATTTCCCTCTAAATCAGTGATTCTAGTCCTGATATTGGGCTATAATTATGTTGTAACTATTCTGTTAAATCACTATAAAATCAATCTCAATAGAAGAGAAAATTATTCCCTCAATTTATCTCTTTCAAGTTGGTATCAGAGCCAACCCTTTTCTGCCAATTTTTTTTCTCTGCACCTTTACCCTAAGCTAGAACCATATCAGAAAATTCCAATGAATCCACCATAATTCTGCAGTCCTCAATTACCAAAGATCCACAGTCCTCAGTGACCAGAGATCTACCAAAAACAATCTCTAATTCACACTATGTCCAAATCACCACCATCAAACTAAATGGCGATAACTTTTTGCACTGGTCCCAATCAATGAGAATGTATATTTGGGACCGAGGAAAGATGGGATATCTAACAGGTGAAAAGAAAAATCCATCGAAAGAGGATCCAATGTTTGCCACAAGGGACGCTTAAAATTCCATGGTAATGATGTGGCTGGTAAATTCCATGGAAGATGAGATTGGTGCAAATTATATGTGTTTTCCTACGGCTCGTGAATTATGGGAAAATATAAATCAGATGTATTCTGATTTAGGGAATCATTCCCAAATTTTTTAGTTGACTCTCAAACTTGGTGAATTGCGACAAGGAGACAAAACAGTGACCAAGTATTTCAACTCTTTGAAGAGACTCTGGCAGGACCTTGATCTCTCTGATGCTCATGAGTGGAAGAATATTGAAGATGGACAACACCATAATAAAACAGTGGAAAATGGCCGTATTTTCAAGTTTTTGGCTAGCCTCAATGTCGAGTTCGACGAGGTAAGGGGGAGAATCATTGGTAGGATGTCGCTGCCACCTCTCGGCGAAGTCTTCTCTGAAGTTAGGAGGGAGGAGAGTCGGAGGAATGTTATGCTCGGCAAGAAAGGACCTACTTCTGTTGTTGAAGGTTATGCCCTCACTTCTACAGCCCCAAACATACGCAAAGATGCTATCAATTTGCGTAAACTGGAGGAGAACCCAAGTGTATGGTGCGACTATTGCAACAGGCCGCGTCACACCCGAGAAACATGCTGGAAGATCCATGGCAAACCTGCCAACTTCAAGGGCAGAACTGGAGACAAAACTGGTCGGTTTTTTCACTGTGCAAACGAGGCAGAAACTACTGCCAGCTCTATTATCTAAGAGCAGTTGGATCAGCTTCTAGTACTGTTAAATTCCAATCTATCTTCCAGTACTCCTAGTGTCTCCGTGGCACACACGGGTAACGAAATAAATGCATCTTCTTGTGTTTTTGGAATTTCTACTCCATGGATAATTGATTCTAGAGCATTTGATCATATGACCAACTCATTGAACTTGTTTAAAATATACTCACCTTGTCTTGAAAATTGAAAAGTTAAGATTGCATATGGGAGTTTTTCACATGTTGTTGGAAAAGGTTTGGTCCAAATTTTTGAAAAAATAGACCTTAAGTCTGTTCTCTATGTACCTAAACTTACCTACAATCTTTTATCAGTCAGCAAATTATCCAAAGACTCTAACTGTTGTGCGTTTTTTTGTGACTCTCATTGTATTTTCCAGGACCAGAGCTCGGGGAGGACTATTGGCAGTGCTAGAATGGTTAATGGTTTTTATTATTTTGAAAATATCTTACTTCGTAAAAAATTGTTCAAGGGCTTAGTAGTATTGGTTTCCTTTCTGTTTATGAACAAATAATGGTCTGGCATTGTCGTTTTTGCCACCCTAGTTTTTCATATATGAAATATTTGCTTCCAGATTTATTTAAAACAATGAGTCCATTAGATTTTCAATGTCAATGTTGTGTTCTTGCAAAAATTCAACGTAGAACATATGTTCCTAGACCATACCTTGAGTCAAAATCTTTCTACTTATTTCACAGTGATGTGTGGGGACCACCTTCCAAGGTAACTACATCATCAGGAAAAAAGTAGTTTGTAACTTTTACAGATGATCATACTCGACTCTGTTGGGTATTTTTGATGATAGAAAAAAATGAGGTCGAAAAAATTTTTAAAGAATTTTACAATTTGATTGAAAACCAATTTCAAATAAAAATAAGCATTTTGCGAACCGATAACGGAACAGAGTATTTCAATCAATATACAGATATTTTTTTAAATAAAAGGGGGTGTGTTACATCAATCGACCTGCCCAGATACTCCAGAACAAAATGGGGTGTCAGAAAGAAAAATAAGCATTTACTTGAAGTTGCTAAGGCCATAATGTTCTACATGAATGTTCCAAAATACCTGTGGGAAGATGCAATTTTAACTACAGAATATTTAATTAATAGGGTTCCTACACGAGTTTTAAAGCACACAACACCATTGGACAGTTTGAAAAAAAAAATTGAAATCTCGGATTATTTAGGATTTACCAATAAAAAATTTTAGCTGCACTGCTTTTATTCACATACCTAAGAGATCTCGGTCAAAGTTAGATCCTAGGGCAGAAAATTTTATTTTTCTAAGCTATGCTGCAAATCGCAAAGGCTACAATTTTTTTAATTCTCTCACAAAACGTTTTTTTCATAACAATAGATGTCACTTTCATGGAAACAAAATCATTTTTTACCAAAAATTTGCTTCAGGGGGAGAATCTAAAGGAATCAAATTTTTGGGAACCCCTTCCAAATTTGGTTATTGACCAACCATTAAAAAATGGGGAGCCTGAATCTACAATTATCAACCATGAAATTGGTCTGTCGGAGAAGGAAATACTCCGAATGGAAAAAAAATCAAAATATCCTTGAACCTTTGGTTTATTCTAGGAGAAATGTCCTCAAAAAGGGTGAAGATGAATTAATCATTCCAGCACAAGCTTCATCAGAATCCTCGAACAACGGAACTGTGGAGTCTCAAGGTACTTCTTTTCCTAACTCACCAAAAAATACTCATTTGCCTGTGTTTCACAAGTCTTCCAATGTCAATCTCGATAATCCAACCCTGATTGTCCCACAAGAAAATGACCTTGACATTCATATTGCCCTTATGAAAGGTACTCAAACTGCACTACATATCTCATTGCCAGATACTTAACCTATGATCATTTGTCCAAAATACATAAGGCATTTACTACTAATATCTCAAAACTTGTGCCTAGAAACATTCAGGAAGCGCTAGAGGATCAAGAATGGAGAGTAGTAGTGTTTGAAGAAATGAATACCTTAAAAAGGAATGAGACTTGGGAAATTGTTGAAGCACCTAAGGATCAGAAGATAGTAGGGTGCAAGTGGGTTTTCACAATAAAAGCAAGGCGGATGGTAGTGTAGAGAGATATAAGGCGAGGCTCGTAGCGAAAGGCTTTACACAGACATATGGAATTGATTATCAGGAAACATTTGCTCCTGTTGCAAAAATTAATTCAATTCGAGTTCTTCTGTCACTTGCAGTCAATCTCAATTGGCCTTTACATCAGCTTGATGTTAAGAATGCCTTCCTAAACGGGAGATCTAGATGAAGTGATATTTATGAGTCCTCCTCAGGATTTTGAAACAAAGTTTGGAGCCGGAAAGGTGTGTAGACTGAAAAAGTCCTTGTATGGCCTTAAGCAGTCCCCAAGAGCTTGGTTTGAACGCTTTTGCAAAGCTGTGAAGCGACTTGGTTATGCTCAAAGTCAAGCTTATCACACCATGTTTTATTAACATTCGAAGGAAGGAAAAATTACCGTGTTGATTGTCTATGTTGATGATATCATCTTAACAGGAAGTGATTATGAGGAGCTTGGGGAGCTTAAAGGGAAGCTTGCAAAAGAGTTCGAAATCAAGGAATTAGGAGTGTTGAAATACTTTCTTGGAATGGAGTTTGCAAGATCCAAGGAAGGTATATTTGTCAATCAACGCAAATATGTCCTTAATATGTTGAGTGATACCGGTATGCTAGGATGTAAGCCGGTTGAGACGTCTATGGAGCCTAATGTCAAATTGCAATCAGCAGGAACAAAATTTGTGAAGGAGAATGAGCGCTATCAGAGACTTGTCGGGAGGCTGATTTATTTATCTCATACTCGACCGGATATAGCCTTTCCGGTGAGTGTAGTTAGCCAATTCATGCACTCACCTGGGTTTGAACATTTTGAAGCAGTATACCGGATAATAAGATATTTGAAGGGAAGACCGGGTAAAGGTCTTATATTTAAAAGGCGAGGACACTTGCAAGTTGAAGCCTACACTGATAGAAGGTCCACGTCCGGATATTGCTCACTTGTGGGTGGCAATTTAGTCACCTGGCGCAGCAAGAAACAGATGTTGTAGCTCAAAGCAGTGCAGAGGCTGAGTTCAGAGCCTTAGCCCAGGGAATCTGTGAGGTTTTGTGGATCAAGAGATTACTACTGGAATTGAAGATTACAAAGTCAATGCCTATGAAGTTGTACTGTGACAATAAGGCAGCAATTTCGATTGCACACAATCCAGTACTTCATAATCGCACAAAGCATGTGGAAGTCGACAAGCATTTCATCAAAAAAATCGACAATAATGTGATTTGTGTGGATTATGTCCATACCAAGGAACAAGTAGCTGATCTACTTACGAAGGGACTACTCAATAGATAGTTCGAATGGTTAGTAAGCAAGCTGGGAATGGAGGACATCTTTAGCCCAGCTTGAGGGGGAGTGTTGAAAATAGGGTATATTGAGCTGTAAATTATATTAGCTAGGTGTCATGTTAATTTTTAGTAAGTTCTTTTATTATTTCCTTCTAAATCAGTAATTCTAGTCCTGATATTGGGCTGTAATTATTCTGTAAAATCACTATAAAATCAATCTTAATAGAAGAGAAAATTATTCCCTCAATTTATCTCTTTCAAGTAAGGTATACTATTTTCCTATACCGAAGGATCAGTATATCAGACTCTGGTATACCGAAAGTTTAGGTAAGGTAATGGTATGATTTTTTTATACCGAAACTTTCGGTACGGTATTTGGTATGACAAAAAATCTCTGGTATGTCATACCGCCAACCCTTACTTCCACCCAAAAGGTCTCTTTTCCTTTTTTATACATATGAAACTCATACACTCCTACTAATACAATTAAAATATTTGGCTCACACTCTTATTAATACAACTATGTACCCACTATACATTATATAATATTACGTGAAAAATGCAAAATGCCCTCTTTAGGTGGGACGAAAGGACTTATAAAAATAATTGTGATATTTTCCTTCAGGAACATAGAAGTACGGAATATATTTTTGTCACCGATGATTTCAACTAGCTAGTTTTAAACTGACCGTCACAATCTTTAAGAATCAATATACAATGTCAACCACAAATACTTTATCATGAGGATTTATATTACCTCACGAAATCATGTAATTCTTATTTTGCTGATCTTAGGGTATTCCTTTTGCCTCAAAGCACGATTTTTAAGCAAAAAGAAAAATCTATAACAAGAATTTTAAATTACTCCGATTCCTTCATCATTTATACAAGTTAATCGACTATAGCACATGATCAGTGAAGAAAATTTATTGGAAATCTAATAAACAAGTTAAGTTTCCAATTTGATCATTTTTAATAGAGATACAAATTAAAGTGTATAATAATTTAATGATAATTAAGTACTTTTTAGTAGTATTTAATAAAAGTGTATCAATAAATATTCAAATAAATATAGCAAGTGTGTTAATAAATGTCTACATAAATAATATAGCAGGTGGACTATGCAGTTAATACATTTCAACGAGGAATACAAGCCGGGAGGGATTATTAAATATTTAGGAATTGAGGAAATTTTGTTGGATTGAGTTTTTATTAATGAACAAGAAATAATCATATTTTAATAAAAATAATTATTAATTAATGAAAAGCAATAATCATTCGAAACTATTTATTAACTATATATTCATAAAATAATTTGAAAAATGATAACATATTTATTGAAAAATAATGATTAATTAAAAAAATAATTAAAAATATCTTAATAATCGCAAACCAATATATATGTCGTTAGAAATTTAAAGAAAATATATATGTTCACTCTACGTATATTGCTTTCTAAAAAGGGAAAAAAATTAAGAAAAAACACTTTTTGACTTACTTTTGATGATAATATGATATTTTTTTGTAATAAATAAATAATAAAGTGTGTTGTATGTGTTAAAAAGATGAAATTAAAGTATGCTAAGAGATATTAATTAGAGCTGTCAGAACGGGCCGGCCCAAAACCCGCCTCAACCCGCCATTTGGCAGACTTAGACGGGGCGGGCCTACGCGGGTTGCGGGCCGGAAATACGAAACCCAACCCATTTAGAGGCGGATTGCGGGTTATGGCGAGTCAACCTGTTTTTTTTTTACGATGTTAATATAATTATCATTATTTGAAAATGAAATATTAAAATGATAGAATCTCTTAGAAAATACTATAACGTTGATAATTAAAATATAAATATAGATTTTACAAAATAATCTCATGAACAACTAAACATAAACAAAAATCATTAATCAAACAACATAAAGTTTACTAACTATATATAAATAAAATAACGTAAGTTTAATTATCCTCTAATAACACAAATTATACCATAAAAAATTTACTAGTTCTAAAGGTCAATCACAAAGCTCAAAACATAATTACAAAGTTTTTTCAAAACTCATCAATCATAATATCATAATATAAACATTTCAATCTTCATGTTGATCAATTATATTCTCGTCAATCTTCAAAGGATTAGATGTCTTAAATATTTATCATTTGCATTTGCTTCTAATCCATATACATATATTTATATATTAAAATTTCAAAAATTAAAAATAAATTCAAATCAAAAAAATTATGACTTAAAATTATTTACGAATTTTTTTATACTAATCTACAGTACAAAATACTTAGAATATTCATCTTATAATTTAATTCATTATTTCAAAAAATGATTAAATGAAGGAACAACAAATATTTGAAATATTAAATAATAGACCATTAACAAAAAAAAATCATAGATGGGCCCAAACGGGCCAACCCGCCACCATTTGGGTTTAGCCCGTTTAGGCCCGCCTCCAAACGGATTGCAAATTTTACAACTCAACCCACTTTTTATTGAGGCGGGCCGGGCCGGCCCGCGGGCCTAACCCCGTTTTGACGGCTCTAATATTAATTAGTTAGTTTTTTTTAATGGAAGTGTAAAGTTAAATTTTATCAAAACGAAAAGTGTGATGTTTAAGTTGTGATGAAAGGAGAGTAACCCATCAAATTAGTTTTATAATTAGATCTTTCTAATGTTTATATGAAGTTATTTCTAATTTTTGTTGGACGAAAGCGCGTTAAATTTTTTTACATAAACACAATTACATAGAATATTACAAATAATTGAGACACAATTACATAGAATATTACAAATAATTGAGACGGTCACAGGTAAATGAAGTTGATGTTTTCAGTCATAGTTATTTAGTAGATTATTATATGAAAAGAATATATATCACAAATATTCCCTTAATCTTTAGTTCTAATACTAGTGTTGATGCCACAAAGACTAGTTCCTTTGGATCTCATCCTAGATCTTCTTTAGCTGTACAATATCTCATATCCAGTTTTCAATCTTATTCACATCACGATTTTATAATTAAATCATGTCTTCTAGATTTCCTTACAACCACTAAATTTTGTTCCTACCTACTTCTAATGGGTTTGTAGGCTGGAGTTAATCATCACCCACATTCAACACTTAGACCAAGAGCACCACTACCCCTTCAACCCTTGTAGCCATGGTCTTAAATTCGTTCAACTACTAATGTGTAGCTAGGTTACTGTGAATGATCAACTGTGACCATCCATTAAAATTTTATGCTTTGCAACACGTACTTAATTACTCCTTCCATCTAGTCCGAACGTTCATAGTTGCTTTTTGTATGAAAATTAAGAAATATAATATTTTAATGTGTAATAAGGTCATGAGAGATATAATATATAAACGTTGACGGTTGTTTTTTGCACGAGAATTAAGGAATATAATATTTTAATGTGTAATAAGGTTATGAGAGATATAATAGTATTCTAATATATAATGGATAGTTATATTAGTATTATGTATGAACCCCATAGAGATATATTATTAATTGTTTTGTGCGGGTCTCATTTACTGTAAAAGGAAATATAAACTTTATAATAAGACGCTCAAAATAGAAATGCGTAAATGCATGGTGGGACGGAGGTAGTATATACTCTCTCCTACACCCAAATGTATTCATTTTGTTATTTTGAATGTCCACTCTAAAAGCATTAATTTCCAGAGAGACCACACATATATGTACAACCTCCAACGGGAGGTATTCTACCCTAGTTTGGATATAATTATACCCTTATAAGTTACAATTTTGGTTGTGAATAATTAATGCATATAAATTGTAAAAATTATACTTGATTGACATGAAATTCACCTAAAATTTTGGACTTAATTATATAAATTTACTTAGATTTATTTGGCTTTATTTCAATAATCAAGCATATATAGTTTTATGCAAAATACAATTAATTGCTTGATTACTTTAAAAAAATGTATTTTTATCATTTTTGTAGAAAATTGGTGATTTTGAGGTAAAAATGAATTTTACAAGTAAAGAGGAAGATGTGAAAGAAAACGAAACTCAATTTATAGTTAAAACGACCAGGAACAAGTCAAAACGGAGAAACATTGCTCACTTTTCAGGGTGCTGTCACAAAAACTCGACCATGTGCACAAAGGTGAGGATTAATTTGCAATACAAGTAAAGTTCGTGATTTTTTTGCAATTATCCTTTTTTAATAATTTTTTATAATTGGTTCATCAATTGTTATCTTGTGATATTTTATAGATGTCGAGCTAATGAGGAGAAATTGATGATTATTTTGAAAGCAACAACTTTGAAAATGAGCCTATTCTAGCTAGAATAGAAGCTTCAACTTGACCATCAAATACAACAAAGCTAGCCACCAGCATGACCTATAAAGAAGAAACAAATGAAAGAACGATCTATAGTCTGAAATCACTTTAAGAAGATCAAGGATGATAATGGCAAGCTAATTTCAACTAAGTGCAATTACTGTCCAAAAGTGTTTGCTAGTGATTCTAGTTAGAATGGCACTTTTTTCACTTCATAATCTTATGGATGCATGCATAAATAACCCTAATAATGAAAGTCTGGTCAATCCTTGATAAACTTGCCGTCTAGTAATCTTGATAGTCACTCTAAAGTAGGTACATTTTCTTCTTGGAAATATGATTATGAATAAATTAGGAATCTATTGTACAAATGATTATCATTAATTAGTGGTAATTTAAGTTTGTGGAAGGGAAAGGGTTTAAGAGAGGTATGAACACAGCATGCCCTAAATTTAATAATTAGTGGACTAAAATGTATGCTAATGAGAGGATCACTATGTTGAAAACTTTTTTTGAAAAAAACCTTTGTTAAAGAGTCAGCCACATCACCGATACATGGATTTCTTTGAAAATGAATATTACATGTATATTACTGCTCACTTTGTTGATAATGATTGAAATTTGCACAAGAAAATTTTACATTTTGTGTATATAACTAATTATAAGGGTGAATACTTAGGAATGTCGCTTGAAACATATGTTTTTTTTTTTTATCGGACAAAGTTAGTTTGTTAGTGCTGGAAACATATGTTCTTGATTGGAGTTTAAAGAATGTATTCAATCATTGTAGATAATGCAAGTGCAGAGGATCAACCAATTCGCCGTAATTGCCCTCTCGTACACCGCCTCAAAGCTTTTCCCCACCAACGTCGCTACCTCCACTGCCACAAACATGGTAATCGGGAGCGCCCGAATCTACTCTTCCGACATCCAGTAATCATCCTTTAGCCTCATTGTATATCTTGAGGCCATGCACTGCACTTCTCCCTCTTTCTTCTCACTCCCAATGAATGTTTAGGGATATTATTGATATTACAAATTGAAAAATGTAGGTGGTAATAATTCTTTGGGGTTGAGTGTATCATACTAATTTAAAAATATGAAATGTAACTATACTGTACCCCATTTCTATTTGTTTAATAATCAATTTTCATTAAAAATTTTATCACTTTTTATTAATAATATAAATTATTCATTAAATAGTTCAATTACATGATTATTGCTTTAAATTAATAGGTTATATTTTTTACTGGTAAAAACTTTGGTAAAACCGTCTCACGGAATGACTTCCGTGAGATGGATAAGAGGTGATAACATTCCAATAAAAATTGAGACTCAATTGATGAAAATGATAGGCAAATACTAGTGTACACTAGTTTTTAAGGTACACCACATATCCATATTCAATTGATCCATCATATATAAACAATTTTGACTCAAATTTCATTTTAACTCTCACACTTTCTCTCTCTTCCTTGTTAGGAATTTCTCGCTGCTCCCTTCCATCACTCAACCTCTCTCATTCTTCTTCAATCTCTCTTCCCCTTCTTCAATTTTATAATTGTGTCTCTTTTTGAGATTTATCTTTAATTCAATGGCAGTACTTAGATCTTCCAAGATCTATATGTGATTCAATTTGTGATGGTAGCGATCTGATTTTCTTCTACTGCAATCATGGCTGAGAAGATGATGTGGATCCGATTTTTCGACGGCCGTTCAGATATGCAGCTCTGTGTCATAAAGTTGTTGTAAACTTGCTACCGGAATTGTGAGCGGCAACCATCCTTCACAAATATGTCCTCTTCCCAAGATTGTTGACTGTTGCCAAATTTTTCTACAGCTGATAGCACTGTCGCGAACCATTCGCCGCCACTGACTTGTTGAGATTTGTTAATTGTCGTCGGAGTAAAGTGTATAAATTTTATTGAATAAGTGTATAATATTTTATTAATAAATGTATACTTATTAATTACTAATTGTATTGATTTTCATATTGTCCAGAATATTCTCTTATAGACATTGTTTGGTTAATATAATATTCTATAGTAGCCATTGTTTGGTTAATATATACCTTTCATCTTCTTCGAGTGGCTGGACAATTGACTTGCGATGCTTATCCTTGGTGTATACTTTTCAATTAGAAAGTGTATAAAATTTTATTGATAAATGTATATTTTCAATTTATTAAGTACAACAAACAACATACACTCTAAGTACTAAAGAAAAAAGTACATCATAAGTATAAAACTTATACACTTAATTACTAAAACTTATACAGTTGGTCATTTAACTGAGATAATTTACACTTTCTCAGTTTTTCTTGCCCAAAATTCATTTAAGTCTTCATTATGATAATCATTCTTCCTTTCAAAGATAAATCCACATTTAAAAGATATTAAACTCTGAAATCAAATAAACAATTAAGTGTTCTCGTATATTGAATTCCAACTAATACATTTATTAAGAAAAATCTAAGCATTATCGAATTACATAATACAGTATAACAATTTACAGAATTGAATAATGTCGAATTCTAGCAATAATTAAATTCCTAAAACTTGAACATCATGACAGATCTGAACACGAGCAATAGAGATCAGAATAGTTGATGAGATCTGAACTTTGTCAATGTCCGGCCCAAACCTTGTGACCGATGGAGATCTGAAAAATCTGATAATCGTAACTTATATTAGAGATCAAAAAGACCAATAAAATACTCCATGTAGGTAGATCTGAAACGATTAGAAGAGATCTCCATCGAATTTGAGAGCGGCGATGAACTGGCGGTGCAAACGTGACAGTGAAGTAAAAAGTAAAAGAGAGAGTGGTGGAACGGCGGAGATGGAGAGGCGAAGATCGATGAGAGAGATGGTGAGATGAGAAGTAGAGAGAGAAACGATGGTGGTTGCAGATTAGAAAGGGAAAGAGAACGCGTGAAGAAGAAAGACCATGAAGAAGGAAGAAAATGACGTCACCAACGTGTTCAGGTCTTTTATATATGATCCATTTTCTAAATATGGGTATGTTATTAGTGTGCAATAGTGGTACAATATATCAACTCAAAATGATAATGATACAGTGAACCATTTCATGAATAATTTATAGTCAAAATAAAGAGTGATATTTTTAAAAAGGCAAAGACTTGGGTGAGACCGTCTCACGGATCCTCTTATGTGAGACGGATCATCCATTAGTCCATTTAACTAATTTTAAAGGGCTTGTTTGGTTATAATCAAATTAGAAATTTGAAAAATGAATTATAGAAGGAAATTAATTAGGTTTAATTATTTTTAAAGGGCCTTGTTTGGTCGATATCAAATTAAAAAATTTAAAAATTAATTAGGTTATATATATTAACTTTTTATTTTTTTCTTGATTAGTTTTTTATTTTTAAAAATGTAACAATTTAAATTTTGTTATTCATTTAATTTATTTTTAATTTAAATATTATAAATTTATAAAATGTGATAATTTGTGATAATTTTTATAATAAAGTGATAATATTGTTGTGAATTATTTCGTGAACAATATATATATATATATATATATATATATATATATATATATATATATATATATATATATATATATATATATATATATATATATATATATATATATATATATATATATATAATATAAATGAAAATGATAATATTTTAAAAGAAAAGTGATAAACATCTTAAATAAAAAGTGATGTTTATTTAGGAAAGTCATGTGTTTTATGAATAATTCAAAAATTGGATGAAACATGATAATATTTTTAATAAAAAGTAATTCATAATAAAATAAAAGTGATATCTGTCTAATTGAATTATTTCACAAATAATTCACTTGAATAATAAAAAGTGATAATATTTTTAATAAAAAGTGATACATGATAAAAAAAAAATGATAACCGTTTAGTAAGATTATTTTATGAACGATTCATATAATGAATAAAAAGTGATAATATTTTTAATATAAAGTTATATATCCGATTAAAATAAAGTGATAACAAATTAATTGAACTATTTAATAATAATAATAATAATAATGATAATAATAATCATTGTTAATATTTTTAATTAAAATGATTACTTGAAAAATATAATATAATAATAAAATGAACTAATTTAAATTTAATGATTAAACATGGTCGGGCCGCACGGACGCAAGAGGTTGCCGGAAAATTGGAATCTTAATTAATGGCCAAACATGGCCATTTTTCTGTTTATTTTTTTAATTAACTTAATTTAAAATATATCTTATTTGGTATTTTTTTAATTAATTTAATTTAAAATATATCTTATTTGGTGAATGGACTATCCGTCTCACGAATTAAGATCCGTGAGACAGTCTCGCACAAAACCTATCCTTTTAAAATAATAATAAAAAGTGTTAACTAATTAATATATATATATATATATATATATATATATATATATATATATATATATATATATATATATATATATATTAGTCTTATCCAAGATTTTCCTTTTTCTATTTAAAATTTTATTAAATCTTTATCAGTCTCATATGGAGTAATTTTATTTTTTTCCACATAAGAAATATGGAGTACTATTTATTACTCCCTCCGTCCGCCACAAAGGTGGACATTTGCTTTTTGCACGTGAATTAAGGAGTATTATTATTTAAGGTGTAGTTTGTAGTTGTATTAGTGGGGTGTATGAGTCCCATAAATTTATTGTATTAGTGATGTGTATGGGTCTCATGTGTTTAAAAAGGAAAATGCGGACCTTTAATGCGGACGCCCAAAATGGCAAAATGTGAACCTTTCGGGCGGACGGATGGAGTAATATTTTTTTATATTTAAAAAAAATCAAATTTAAATCAAACTCGAATATGAAAATTCAGAAGGTCGCCCTAGTGGTCTAGTTGGGCCACAATATTTTTTATTTTCATTTATTTATAATAATATTCTACAAATAAAAACATTTCGGGCAACTTAAATAGTAATACACACTCACCCAGATACATTGCCTCCTACCTTCAATTGTACTCCATTATTTAATTCGTCGACACTCGTGTGCACATTTTGCCTCTACTATTGAACGAATTAGTTAGACTATATATTATTTATTTATTTATTATTATTATTATTATTATTATTACTGGAAATGAAAATATTATTAAATAAAATGGACATGAGAATTATTCATTGTGAAACTTTACATTAACTATCTTTTTATATTTAAATATAAGAATCTGAAAATTCTACCCCTAAGTTCAAAATAATGAAATTACAAAATGAAATTAGAACATTTTCTCCACCCTTCATAACGCGAACCAATCTTGATGAATCTCTTCCAAAAATCCAATTTCAAGTCTGTATTATGATGATGATGACTGAGTAACAATGATGCTTTGATCATGGAGAGACTCTTCAACCAATTTATCTTTCATTTTAATTTTATAAAATTACTTTTTTGTAATAAAAATTTATTATTTAAAAAGATATTTTTTTACTATTTTTAAATAAAATATTACTTATTTTAACAAGAATATTAAAAATTATAATTTATCGAAATTTGTAAAGTAATATTTTTTTATTAAAAAAATTAAATTTTATGTAATTTTTTTGAAAAATTAAGGTGTGGTGAGTTTACAACAATCCCTAGATGGTACTTAAGGTTTCGTTTAAGAAAATATTAAACATTGAAATCTTAAATTATGACATTATTTTAGAGCATATAATACCTTCACCTATTTTACAAATCTAAAATTGAAATGCACTAGATGGGTCACATGATCATGCTTGTGAAGATTGCTTGAGATTAAGGACAATTTGGAGAATGTAAACAAGTGGCGAACCCAAACTTTTTTCTGACATGTCATTTTCTAAGTGCATCAAAATGACTTTTTTTTTTAAGAAGATTTATATATACTTTCAATTAATTTTCTTATTTAATAATTTCCATCTCATTAAGGTTGTAACATTTTTTGTAGGCACAAAGATTAAGGAGTGTAATATTTTAATGGATGGTGGATTGATGATATAATATTTTAATGTGTAGTGGGTATGTGTATTAGTAGTGAGTGGCCCCACATAAATATATTAATTGTTTTCTGAAGGTCCCACATGCTTGAAAAGAAAATGTGACTAGGATAACCCATAAAGAAAAGTGTCACAACTTCTGTGGGATAGAAGGAGTACTTCATTTTTTAAATAATGTATAAATATTTTTATTTATTTATTTATTTATTGTTTCTATACATTTGTTATGATTTTTTATAATATCATTAATTGTAACTAATTTATATAAATTAAAATCAAATCATATAGGAGTATAGTGCAAAAAAATTCCATAATATTCTCTTTTCCTCTATTCATAAATAGACTTTCCTATTTATTTATTAAAAACAAACATATTCGATTTTCCATGAAAAATGAGAGATTTCTTCAAGTTTTTCTAAAGAATCAATTTAAGTCAGTGAGTAATTTAAGAACAGAATCGATTCACCTCTAAAGAATCAATTTAAGTAAAAGAATCGATTCAAATATTTTTCAAAGTGAATAAGAGGATCAATTCAAGTATTTTTAAATTGATTCATGTATTTTTTTTCATGTATTTTTTCGAGTAAAACCTTTATTGATTTAGAGAATTGATTGGAGTCTTCTTAAAAATGTATAAAATCTTTTAACTCCTATAATTTCATTTGATTTTAGTTTACCTGCTGTACCAATTTATTCTCCTTTATTTTACTATTACTTTACTTATATTAAAAAATATATACTATATCTTTAAATTTTTAAAAATATTAGAAATACTAAATAGTTATTTAATATTCTTAAAAATTACTCTCACCATCCCAAACTTAAATTTACACATTCTGTTTAGTTTATCTTTTTGGTTTATTCTCTACTCAAATTTATTCCATATATAAAAAGAAAGAGCACCCGTATATGAGACGTGTTATTTGTGAGACGGATCAACCCATCATTATAGTATGCTTATGGTATAGATAAAGTATGCTTATTTGTAGTTAAAATATGTCAATAATAAATTATATTAAAACAAGCTAAAATCATAATACTGTAATGCATAATCAACCTAGAAAGCATATTTTAACAACCATTAAATATATTTTATCTAAATATTAAATATATTTTAACACGTCTAACGAACCATCTCACACAAGTAATGTCTCACGGGAGACTTTCTCCAGTGGAAATACTAAATGCCAAATCACTTTGATCTGATTCAAATCAGGAAGCTGACTAGTACTATTATATAACAACTTTACAAACAAATGGGTAACCATGACATGGTATCACTTCGAAATTTAGTGTCATAAAAAAAGAAAAAAAAATCACTATGTAGAATTACTCCATCGATTTTTTTTTCTAAAATATATTTAAATAATTTTAAGATAATGAACATTAAACAAAATTTGACAATTACAAACAGGTAATATGATGGATTCGCTTGGAATTGCGTCAATTTTGAGAATGTTATTATGATTTAAAACATAAATAAACTTGGTTATCATTTTCACAATAAAGCTCCCATTATTTTCTCAAGAATCAAGAGAAAATACAAAAATAAAATAAAATTCCATTACACTCCAACTCAGCAGCAGTTAATACTTAATACTATCATATCAAATCATAATCACATACCCTTGCCCAAAATTTTATCAGCAATTGGGAAGTCAGGCAATATATCCACCGGAACCTGCAAATTGGCAATTACAAAAACACCCTTTAGAAACCTCATTTGTCCTCAACTCTTCACATTTGTTTCAATCGGCTCTTATATTTGCTGGGATGTCACACACACACATTTTACTAATATTTCTGGCATTGAGGTTAGGTATAGCGATGAAAGAAGATATGAGAGAGAGAAAGAGAGAAAAAAATAATTAATCGATAAGAAAACGTTTGGAATATGTGTGGTTCGATGATAAATAGGGTTTTAGAGTATCTGAGTGGTTTTTAAAACCCATTTAAAATTGGTTTGGGTTCTAGGAATTTTCAAAACAGCAAACAAACATGATATAAAAAAACAATAAGATCATGGCAAATGACTTTAACATAAAATGAACCCAAAAGTGAAATCTTTGCAGCCTGACAAGATAAAGAACATACCTCAATCCTCGCCAGATTTTCGAGTGCAGATTTCAGTGGTGGTGTCATCACAGAGTGCTTCGAAAGAAGAGTTTTTGCAGCACCTTTGTCTCCTCTTCCTTGTATAGTTAGAATCTCTCTACTTAGGCTCTCAACTGCATCTTCCACCTTATTGCAGAAAGAAGCTTGAAATTTTTCACTCAAAAAATTAAATAGAAAAGCACCACTTAAGAGTTTATCCAAGTGTCCACAGTTTTAACCAAATCTCACCTTATCAAAGTCAACAGAAAACGTTCCATCAGGGTGTAACACAAAGGCACTCTTCTCGAATAGATAATTAAACTGCAATGCTTGCCCTTTTCTACGCATTTTGAGCAAAATAAAATGGTTAATATTTACGTCAATCCCTTAGATAAGTAAAAGCCAAAGCTTACCCATGAGCCTCCTCTAAGCCAAAGCGCACAGAGCGGAAGCAACCAGCAAGAAAAGAAACATACATGGATTTGATCAAAGTTCTCGGAAGAACTTTCTGTAGGCAACAAGAAATCCCGTTCAATAAATGACCCACAGTACTATAGGTCAATAGCAATAACATAATCTAAATTTTGATTTGGAATACTAGAAAATTTGCTAAGCACTAACATATATGCAATCAACTTGATGGTACAAGAACAATGTTGGGAAAAATAAAAAACAAAGTCAATGTTGCAGCATAAAAGGAGCCCTGAGATGCCGGTAAGCATGACCTGGTAGGCAGGGGCATTATGCACCAACCAAATCATACACATAATGAACTGAGTTTCATTATAACCCAAAGAACAATGGGGGCACACATTTTAATATGGGATAATTGAGTCCATGGTTAACTATCTGAACTTTTTGAAAATTTTGTAGAAGAAACTTATCCAACATTCAGAAAATATATGCAAGGAACATGAGCCTATATGGAGCTGGATGATCATTTAAATGCCCAATAATAAATTCAGGGATCAAAAAGTCAGAACCCAATAATTTCCAATAGCAAGAGTTCTTAATGCACAACCATTTGAAATTTCAAGAACAGAGTGTGCAAGAGACGGAAAGTTAACTTAAACTCCACGTGACCAACCGAAAGACTCCACTGAGGTCAAGTTGATCAGAAAACCATTTTTATCTGAGTTAAACCCTAATCGAGTGGCCAAGCCACTCAAGTCAAGTGGATGAACCTCGAACTGAGCAAATTTGTGAGCATGTGTTTATATGTTTTTTGGGATACTTTCACCAAGAGCATAAAAAACTCATTTGTTTCATATTCAGAGGATTCTGCAACCTCGCACTAAGATCACTTGAGATCTCTTGGAAGCTCTTGAAGGGGATTTGAGATTAAAATTCATCACACCTCCACTCTAGACTAAATGTTTCTCTTCTTTAATTTAGTTCATGGTTTATTGGTTTATTTCTATTGTTTTCATTGATCCTAAGCCCGACAAGTAGGGGCATCTATATAATTAAGGTGGATAATTGTAGATTGACTAATTAATTATTACTCCAATTTAAAATGGTTCATATCTTCCGTATCGCTGTAAGATGTATCAATTTTCACTTGCTATGCTTATGGGAACTTGTTTTGATGGTGTAAAATCGCGCGAGGCTTACATCATCAAATAGGGAACTGCATGATCCCTAATTTAAGAAACTGAAATATTAAATAGGAAAAGAGGAAAATAACCTTGGCAAATTCTCCCATGCACCCACATTCAGAACTTATACACAAATGAATAAAAACATATACACTAATGAATAAGAATTTATACACTTTGTTAGCGAATTTTTAGCAAATTTTCGGTTAGTTTTTTAATGAAAAACTGAATAGAAAAAAGTTATATATTTATTAAATGGGGAAACCACATATACATTATTGAATAAAATTAATACAAATATGGGTGCACGTGTGCACCCAGGTGCACAAGATATCAACTCTATAACCTTAAGAGCTTAACTAGGGCTAGTTTAGCACTTGAAATGTGGAAATACAGCAATATACTAGATTACATGTTGGTTTTAGAAATCAAAATAATTAAACCATAAGTTAGTGATTACCTTTATATTTGTAATTTTTAATGTTGCCTTTTAATTAGTACAACATAATAACAATATGTTGAAGCTTTAGATTAATGAAAAAGCCTAGGATCCACACTTTTACTTGTTAAATCACTCTTCATTTTACTTTAATAATTCACTCAAGAATAGAAGTCACTTTGAATATTGTGATTATTATCCCACTAATTTTCTTATCAAGTAGATCTTACTAAGCTAAAACCAATTCCAAATTTGATTTTCTATATAAAACTAGGATATTAAGTGTTATTATACAACTTCTCCAATCTTCTTAGTAAGGCACTTGCACTTACCATACCTTCTTACACGCCGTATATTTGCAGACAACTTAGGAAAAATAAGGTTTTGCAAACAGTCACCTTCTCAATAAGGAATCTGAGTGCCCAAAGACCAACAATGTCAGCTTTAGCTTCTTCCAGGGCTGAGTGAAGTTCTTGCAACTCCTATGCATTCAAAAAAATAATATCAAAAATATATAGGAGAATGTTTAGAAGAGCATTGCATCCTAGATAAAAGTATAACAAGATAAAAATGTATAAACATAAAAATCTATGAAGGTTTACACAAGCGTGATCGGTCTGTTTAAATATTAAAACATGTGCAAAACTATGATATTCTCTAAAGAGAAAAACATATTCTCTAAACAAATGAAGATGGAACGCGGTTCCAAAACTATGATAATCTGACATTTTCAAGAGAGACAACAATCAGGTGAAGGATTTTGAAGTGATGTTATAGTAAGTGAGACTACCAATCTCACAGTAGACTTTTGTCCATTTGGAAGTGTAATCGTATGAGGTCCTATACCATGGCAGCACTCATGACAAATTGTGTGAGTGAAGAAAGAGTTAAAGTCCACATATTTACGTTGCTCCTCCACTATGCATACATGAGCTATCGGCTGAAGGATGAGCTTGAACCTGGTCAAGAAGACCACATGATATATTATGGCTTCAACAATAAAGGTGTCTTAAAAGATCTAAAAACTCAATCTGGGTGTCTCCTGAATAACTGCAAGAACAAACTAAATATTTTGCTAAATTTCATATACAACACGTTGAGGAAAGAAAGTACTTTGCTTCTGAAACATTCTTGAGCATGACCATAGAGGTTCCTCTGTCTTTTACTATCCTTTCATCATTGGGAAGATTAAACGCAACAGTTTGTGGACCCTTTACATCCTGCAAAACGTGCATTTCCAACATCTCAGGTCTACCAAACATATAAACCATCTACACCATAAGAGCATATGAAATTCTTAAAATAAGCACACAGAGAAGAAAACAGGCTGAAAAAGGTACCAAGGTCTATAATCCACACAAAGTGTATTGAAATAATTAAAAAGGAATCTGTTTTGATGGAGCTTGGACAGTTTGGGACCTCGGGTAACCACTTCCCACCAACAAATCCATCCAAGCAAACATGCCATTTGTTGTTACCATTATAACAGCCAAAGGAGGAGATAAGCAAAGTGCAACATGAGTAAAGATGGAAGGTCATGTTAAACTTGATAAAGAACAGCACATCAGCAACCATGAAGAGTTACAACCACGCTAGGTGCAGTGACAGCTATTTTCTGAAGCATGACAAACATAATTAGCACTTACAAGGTAGACGAGCAATGAGGAAGATTTGATAGTGATGGGGTGAGTTGGGCGGAGAGAAATGACTTTAGATTGTACCTAATTATGCTAGGGAGAAACAAATGCTAATGCCTAATCCAACTTGAATTTAATGATGTCAAACGAAGCTCATATTACATTAGAGCAAAATTAATTCAAAATATAAGAAAACATCACTGTCCTTTAACAAACAATTATTTTGTTGAAAGATGATTTTTGTTAAACAAAAAACTCACCCCAGCATTATAGATAAGTTGCACGACTCGAATTGGGGCTGCAATCACATCTTTTGATTTATATATATCATCCATTGGAAGATTCCTCTCCAACACCTAGCAAGAAAACCCTTTGATAAGGATTATGGGAATAACATGATTAACAAAGAAGGTAACTAAGTACAGCACCTCAAGATGGTCACCAAACAGTTTAACTTGAGATGTTGCCTCATCATCCCGAATTCCAATAAATGATTCAAAAGTGGCCTACACGCAAATCAGAAACATGACAGACGAAGGCAATAAGTAAAGTAAGTTTTAATGTCCCAATGGTTCTCTGTATTCATGTGTTATTTGTAAAAGAAACAGGTTTATTTCCATCAGAACTTTGTTTGCAAGTGACATTAATTGCAAATTACCATTTGAGGGGAAAAAAATAAGTTCTGAACAGTTTGATTCTTTTTGTCTATCCTAAATGAGTTGAACATGCTAGAATTAGATTGACTTTAATATATCATAATGTAAAGCAGAGGATGACTGAATACCTTGTATCCAAAAATTGTGTCTTCATATGTCTCATATGGACCAATGGTAATATCCAGCTTTGAGTCCTTGAAGATGATAGATTGAAATAAATTAATTAATTAACAATTACAAGGCTGATGACATGCACATAGAAATTTGTTGCTGCAGGCTGATAACATGCACACAGATATGTGTTGCTGCGGTTTCCAGTAGATTAGATGGAACTTATATCATGACAAAGCAAATCATATCAAGATAACACTGCTAGGAATGGACAAATACTTCACAAGTTAACAAACACCCTTCTCAGCTTATTGCCAGTTTTACTTCTTAAAATTGATAAGAAAGAGTGAAATCTCTTTACATAAATACATACAAGGAGAATGGAGCTGATACACAGTTTCAGTAAACGCCCAACTCTCCACATGCTAGTTAATTTTAAATATAAGACAACTAGTGTCCAAAAAATAGAATTGATTTCATAAAGATGAAAGTGCTGAAGACAATGTCTGGATGGTGAAAAGAGAACTACTACAGCAACTTTAACTTTGGCACTGTGAAGATCAGAAGAGTGAACTAACCAATTCCATCCAGGCAATATCTGAATCATAATATTCATTAGATAGGAAGGCATCAGCCTTGAAGTGCAACAGCTTCTTCAAACTGTACCAATAACACTTTTCTTGATGAAAATTATTTTTCTTTCGCTTCTGTTATTCACATGTAAATTTCAAGAACAAGCATACCTGGAAGAGCTGGCCACCTTCCCAGCTTTGTGAAGTATATCAGAGGCTTTTGTAAGAAGAGCATTATATTCTTCTGAATAAGGGACGATATATAGATCATGACTATCACTACTGCTTCTTGGGGTGGTCAGTGAGAGTGACTCATCCAATATTCTTTCACTCCTCCTTTTAATTACATTGAAAAAGCCAGTTGCTTCTTTCTGCTTATCTTCTGGGAGACTATTTTTCCATAACTCAAATTCCTGAGACAAAGAGGTAAGGGCGAGTAAAAGAAGTAAGTTGTTGATGTAAGAAGTACATCACAAAGCCAAGCATCAGCATCTTTTACTCTTCCCCATAAGATGAAATAAATACCATTTTGTCCATATCCGGAGGATAAAAGTTTGCACCAGGTGGTTTAGCAACAGGAAATGCTGCCCTATATTCAATTCCCTTCCACCCCTCTACTGGTTTTGCAGCCTCAGAAAGCAGCTTCACTGCTGAGTCTGCAGTTGTCAAAAATGCCTCGTTTTCATCCAAACTCGACCTGCCAAGGGAAAAAGATAAAGTGGAATTTTTTAGGCATATAAGCATGGGAGCCTAACTTAATCCAAAACCATGGTGAAAGGTCTTTGACGACCACTTTAATTTCCTTCCACACTTTCAAGTGGAATCAATGTGGGATATTCCAGGCATCCATGGACAGCACGTTCTGAGTGGCAACCCTCATACCAAGGCCGTCCTCCATGCGGACCAAGAATATAAGCTAGGGAGCCCTAACACCCAAAACCATGGTCAAATGTAAAAAATTGACCCTCCCTCACTTGTATATCCTTCCACATTTTTGTGTGGAATTGATATAAGATATTGCAACAAACTTAGAGAGCTATATATGCACCAAAAAAGCATATAAGTAAACAAAAAGATATTCAATCAAACAATTTAAAGCAAACAACATAATCTGCAAGTAGAACTTGATGAGAAGATCCAACTTCATAATAGTGGCAAAACTGTTAGTATCAAATATCTTGGAATACTGACATTCGTTTCCATGCAATAGACGGATGTATGTATGGATCAGAAAATACAGAATGAAATTTATACAAAAGCAGGAACAACATGAGAAAAAATTTTAAAAAAAATCCTTTAGAAATCTATTAAGATACAATATTTTAGTAGATAGATAGATATACAAATTAAACAACAACAAAAAAGGCAAAAGGCTAAAGGGAAGTCTGCATAATGCTAAGCAAATATACCATGGACTTTTGTTGACTACATAATACATCCATTTTAATTTGTTCAACTGAGATTCATCAGCATGCAGCTTCAGCCAGTCTCTCAAAGAAGGATTACTGAACCAAACCTGTTTTGATGAAGTTAAATGAGAGCGAATTTTCAATTCACAATATTGCAGAAGAACTGAACCAGAGGTCCAGAAGCAGAGATAACTATCAATGAAGGGCAGCTGATTAGAAGACCATCTCAAAAATGAAAGCTAAAGTTATCATGTGCTTAAAAAAAAGTTGGGAAATATAAGCAAAGTGATGCAAACATAGGCTCTCTGAGGCCAGTGTAGAATACTACTTGATTGACATATCACCTATCTCCCACACACACACGCACACACACAAAAAAAAAAGGGATAACAAAAAAGAACCATTGAAATACATATAGCAGACCCTTAAATTCAATACAAGTAACACAACCTTTGATAATTTTTTATAGCCATTTCAGTTTGAATTAACCATTCTATACAAATCCATGCCAATAAACATGAATATTTAAGGGTATCCTGCATCAAGGGAGGGAAGTCATGCAACCTGAAGGAAGAAAATGTCGTCCATTATCTTTGCAGCTTTAATAAGTAGTGCCAGAGCTTCATTATCTGCATCACTGAGTCCTGTTAACTGTTAGGCATGAGTAAAAGAAGAGTTAATTTATGAACTTACTTCACCAGTGTGGTTTGGTTCATACAATATCTTAATTAATAATCTTTTCAATCATATAGATGCTATTTCTAGCATCAGGAAAATCATTTACAAACCACTTATGACATGAAATAATTTATTACTTTTATTTTTAAGTTTCTTTTGTGTTTAATATTATGGTATGACTAGAAACTCCTGGACTGCTTTTAAGAGATGTATTTTAAGAAGAAACTATACAAAAATTATAAGAAAAGCATCAAAAGAAAACTCTTGATTTTTTCAATAGCAAGGGAAACCGAGCTCACAAAGAACCAAGGACTGGGTGGGGCCGCACTGTTTCTTTTTCAGACACATGACACACTTAAACCTATCTTAAACCATTGAACTACAAGGCTTGTGAGATGGGTAACATAGTGTGTGCTGAGCATGTTTAAATATTGTACATATGTTTTTTAGGCATCTTTTATATGCAATCATAAAAAGAGGAAATAGGGAATTTGGGCTTAAAACCTCTGCATCAAGAGAAATATGAGCATAACGATTTAGCTGCTTTTGTAGAATAAGAGCACGTGTTTCAGCATTTTGCTTGTACCTGGACATACAAAAGCCCAGTGAATCAGCAAATATCATGATTCATTAAATTGAATTGGAAAAGTAAGATTGAAATATTGATGTAGAGAAGTTATAGGAATCAGAGATTCAGAGTACTTCCCTTGAGGAACAAAATAATAAGAAATGTCTTGTCTGACACAAACATGATGGACAAGGAAAAAGGGGCTCATAAAAGAGAATTGCGTCCAAAACTAACTTCCTATTTGTTCTTGACCATACTATACTTTCTAAGCTTCTAACTTTCTAAAACATCTTATGGATGAAACCAAATCAAGAGATTTAAAACTAACAAAGCATTCAAGCAGGGAAAAGAAAAAGGAAAGAAAAAGGCAACCTAGAAAACAGAAATAAAAGATTCAAACGAGATTGTAAAGTAACAAAAGAACCCCCAGGGCGTACCTGTATGACAAAATTTCAAACAGCTGACCATATCCGCTGTTTACATCATAGGGCACATATTTAGGGTCTTTTTTTGCAAGCAAGCTTCTGTACTCCTCAAAATGCATGTATTTAACAGCTGAGACTTCAGATTCCTTCAAAAAACATATATCCAATCTGAGTTTTCATATGAAACAAATAACAAGAGAGTGGCATGCATAAAAAAAAAAACAAGTGTAACATGAGAGAATCTATCTTCTAATGTATACTCCAGAATAAATGAAAGTTCCTCCAACTACAGTACATCAAGTTATAAAAGGTTTCTTAGAACGAGACATTATGCAACTACAGTAAATTCTCATTGATGCTTTTAAGACATAACACAAATTCATGTTCACAGTTTAAGTATCAGAGTGATCCCTAAAAAAAACATAAAAAGATTACCGTCTCACAACATGAAGATACACACGTTTAACTAATTTAACTCTAAAAAAAATAAAGAAATACAAGAAATTGCTTGTAAGTAATTGATTGAACAGGGCCAATATTTTTGGTCAACAGATATAAGCATCCATACCTGCAAGGTGAAGGCTTCCAAAGGAATTGGGTCTACTGTTGTCACAAGATAGACATCATTGTACTCATTGTTAATGAATTTTCCGTCATTTAAGACACTACAAAAAAATGCACAAAGTTATCATAATCAAGTGAAGCTCTGAATCATTATGCATGGTTTATGCACAAAGATCCTATTTTGGTGAAACAAAATGGCTTTTTAAAGGACATGAATTCAAGGAAAAAATTTAAAGATCAACTAGAGAAAGTTACGCAAAGACAGGAACTTATCATAAGACACAACCTCGGATGAGAGTTTAAACATCTTTGTTTCTACAAAGAACATTAATTAGATATTGATAAAACCACAAAGGTAAAAATAATAATAAATTTTATATACAACTCCTCACATCTGAAATTTCGTAGAAGAAATCATGCGGCTTACTGTGTGGGCTATCATCTCACCATCATGTTTGTTTGAGACACATGCTCCAAACAGTTTAAACATCAAATTTTATCTCAAGTTATTTAGATGTTCTCCTTCATCTTTTGATTTGAATATGAAATCACCGTTTTCTCCCCACCTCAGTAGTGCATCAAGAGGTTTCCTATACACATATCCTAGTGTGTTTTTTTTTTTCATCTATTGGGGACTTGGAGCAATCTCATCTTCTATTTAATTTTAATGTGCTCACACGTCCATAACTAAAGGTCTTTAATTAAGCAAAAGATATAGGAATTATCCCATCTAAAAGTGCAACACTAGATAGGACATCCATCTTAAAACCACAAGAAAAATACAAGTGCATTCACTATATTTCACAATTTTCTTTTCAGAAGAATTTTTTAGTTCTCCAGACTCTACAGTCTCATACCACCATTTTCTTGTAGACATTCTCAATTTTCCTCATACTCCACATCAAACCTTCTAAAGCATTCAACTTTAATGCAACTAAATTATATTACTCACTGTGCAAGTTCCATACTAAAAAAAGATGTTCAACAGTAATTGACTATATGAATCCTACTGCTTTCCTCGCAAATAGCTCTTTTAAAATCAGAACCTGTAGTGGTGTTTAGTGATTTAGCTCTACACTCTTAACATTTTTAACTAAACTAACATGATTACTTCTACAGCAAATTGCTCCATTAAGTGCCTGTTGGAGGATAAATAAACAAATATATATAATAAAAAATAATAATAACGGGATGTTTGATTTAAGTATGGAGTAGATTTAAAAATTCTGCCACTAAAATCCAATGGATTTTGAAAACTAAATCTGTGTGTTTAGTTTGAGATTTTGGTAGGAATGGATTTAACTTTACGTTAATAACTAAATACTTCTACATATGTAAGAAAGGTGAGTATAGATATGTAAAAGGATATTATCATATTATTGTTTCCTTGATGGATGAGAGAAAATAGAGGACAAAAATGAGAGAGGATAGAGTATTAACTGAAGAGAGAATGGATAAAGTACTATTATATTATTGATGCATTTAGTTTTTCAAAACCCCCAAAACCTAGCCATTAATCCCATCCCAGTTTTTTAAACCCGAATCAATACCCCCAAAACCATAACCTAAAGGCTACGTTAGATTTGGGTTTTGGTGGGGTTTGAAAACCATGAATAGTGATAATATATGTTTGTTTTGGGTTTTGGTCGGGTGGATTTTAACTTTATGTCAAATTTATGTGTAAGAGGTGGGGTGGTAATATGTGTAAGAGAGTATTAAATGATGTGAAAGAAGAGATGAGAGAGGAGAAATAAAGAGAGAAAATGTATTAATTATGGAGGATGAATGTATGCTAGGTGGGTGGGTTGAAGATTTATAGGGTCTGTAAGTATATATTGGGGTGGCTTTTAAAATCTAGGGGTAGATTTTGGAAACCAAAACCTAAGTTTGGAGTTGGACAAGATTTGATGGACTCATACTCATCCAATCCAACCCCAATCAATCTCTAAACGTTACATATCCACACCTATTTAATATACCTAGTAACTCCTTATCAAAAAAATATATATATACCTAGTAACTATTTTTACAACTTTAAATAAACATTATATTTTGCATTCGCTGTCATATTTTAATAATGAATTAGTCTCCTGTGAATCCGGTTCACAGTGTAAACCCTGCGGTCCTCCTTTGATTTAAACCCTAGCAAAACATAGTGTATAATAGGATTGAAAGGGGTTGACCACAGGGTTTACAACATGAACTCAGTTTACACGTGTTAGCCTTTGATAATTATATCACATCTCACCTACTTGTACTCACAAATACAAAAAAAAACGTTGATTTGACATTAAGTTTCATCTGGCCCTAATCCATCCAACTCAAATTTAACAAAAATTTACTATTCCCATCCTCTTCCAGTTCCATCCCAACCCATACCAAAGTCCAAACAAGCCAGATGGGACTTTTTCTTTTATTATTTAAAATAGGTTTTTGAATCCTATGATCATTCTATTTTGAATATTTAAAATCCGGTTTCATTAATTTATCATATTCAGTCATTACAAAAGCCTAAAAATAACATAATAATAACCTACTCTATTTTTACTCATTGAATTCACATTGATTTTGTCATAAAATCAAATCATATCCTCCTAAAAACCAAAAAAATAACACTCACCATTACTATTCAGCAGGATTTCAAAATATACTTAGATCTCAAAAAGAACATCCACTTTCCACAGAAGAGAGGCGTCACAAATAACAACTCAATACCTAAATGACTAACAAGTGCTTGTGTTGATGATTGAGTAAATTCTCAGATCACAGAATCTAGTGATTGGGGAAATTCTTGGGGTTCAGGGGCTCCTCCCATACTTTCTCTACTAAGTTCCCGAATAATCAATTTTTAATGTCTTCTCAAAATAATAATAAACAATAATAGTAAGTTAATGGATACACCAACTTAAACAACTTTCCAAACCATGTTTGCAAGTAAAATTCTAGTAGCAAAGCAAACATCGAAAAATAGGAATCTGACTTCGACAAGACTGTTAATAATTCTCATCAATGCTGCGTGCAAGATGGAAAGTCTCATATAATTTTCAAAGACTAACCACTCTTCAAGGAAAACAAAAAGCAGTTCAAATGCATCCTTAGGAAGTGAAATTCCAAGCTCTTCATGAAGCTCCCTCCTGAAAGCACAATTGCAATCTTACCTTCTGGAAATCAAAAGTTTAATCTGAATAGTAATTGAACCAACGGCATTTAAGATAAGCACAATAACCAGGTTATCAAGTTAACAAATGAAAAATGAGATTACGGTTTTAGTCATTCACCAGCACTATCAACAACATTCAAAGTTATGCACATCAGAGTATTAGTAATGATCCTAGAATGGAAATTTTAACTCCAGGTGCAACATTTAAAATAAAGTTACAATTTGATAACATTGCAGGCTAATGATATTCTAAGAGATAAAATAGCATCCGCCATTCATGGAAAAACGCATTACATCTGGAGATTTTTCTATTGTTTGCGAAACAAATATCTTGGGCATAAATAGGAGAAAAAAAGAAAAATAAAAAGAAAAGAATGCCCATACAATCTAATCAGCTTTCTAAAATAAGAGAAGAGGGCCATTTAAAGTTTTCAAAGTTGCTGTACTATATATTGCATAGCGCTTTGAAAGTTATTGTAGCAAACCATCAAAGCTTCTTGTCCCTCTTTGTGATACATACAGACCTCATATTCTTGATAATGACACTAAACATATCCATGAGAATGAAGATGATGACAAGAGTGTATGCATAAACATTGGGCTTTTGAAGGTTTTTTTTTTTTTAAGGAAACAAAATTTTATTGCTACTTCCAGAAAGGACCAAGCAATCCCAAGGTTATATTTAAAACCTAGTTTACATAGCTATACTCCGATCTGTTCCAAAATCCAAAACATAAAAATTCTTTTACAGTTTATGGTTAGACACCATAGGTTGACCCTATAATTCATTCTCCCCCAATCATCCTCAAGATTTTCGAAACAATTGTTAAAGATTCTCATGTTTCCTTCAAACAAACAAACACCACCCACTTTTGCTTTTAATCATTTTTTTTTCAATAATAAACTAAATCACTACTTGTAGAGTATTTGAAAATTTATTTTATGTTAGAGCATAAGCAAAATAAGCTAGAAGAGACCCTCTTCAGCTTTTAGCTTTTAGATTCTAGATGATTATTTTAAATAGACGCTGATCTTTAAAATACTAAGGGGCTACTTGGCGATGGGTAATGAAGGTAGGTAATAGGAATGAAAGGAAACTCATTCCCATTTCTAATTCTTGGTATAGGTGGAGGAGAATCTAAATTTTAATAAACGTTCCAATTGTTTTATTAACTACCCACAACCCTTCAATCATGATTATTCCCCATTTCAAGACAATAACACAAAGTGCAACACCTAAAATAGCCACTAAAGTAGAAAACCAATTACTAATCAATAATCATCTTGATCAATGTTCATCCTCATCATGATCAAATAGTATATCCAGAGGAAGAATCGAGAAATCTTCTATTCTCTCTAGTTTAAATAGAAACTCTAGGTAGAAAGTTTTGTGGATTATGCAAAACAGTATTTTCCCATTCGAAGTTCAGCAACTCTAAAGAATATATTCAGCAACATGTTACTAGATACTCAGGAACATGCCAAAAGACTCTGTAATTTTGAAAAAAAGAAAACATATATGTAGATTAGTTAGGAGGATCGTAAAGTCGGAAACCTGCTTTCAGAAGAAAGTGAATATTTATAAAACTATGATGCATGGCTTATTAGATCATTTAGCACTATCAAAAGGTGATTGATGATAAATCTCCAATTTTCAGAAAAATATTTATTATCACATGATGCTCATTGTGACAAGTTAATGAACAATAGGTGTCGTAAAAGAAAGGTGAAAAAGACACAATTATCGTGTTGGAATGACAGCTAAAAAATCCATTCAATTAGAAAGATAAAATGATTAACACCTTGCTGAGACAAGAGATGAATCTCCAGCTGATATATGACCAGCACTAGAAATGTCCCAAAAACCAGGCCAGGAATCTTTACATTCAGCACGTAGCTGTAGAAGCAGTTCTTGTGTTTTCTCAGCAAATATCCACACATGAACAGCTCGATGATAATCACCATCTTTATGGACATCCCTCCTGTAAAAGCAAACAGAACATGTACTACTACTTAAACAGGTGAATGGTAGTTCCTAATTTTCTAAGATAAATCAAGGGTATAAGGGGGGAAAATAAAATACATGTAAAAGTGTGAGCATTGCAGTGACTGGTAAATTGGTAATCAATAAAAAAAAAGGCAACAATGTAACAATTAGGAAAAAAGTCATTTTAGAAACCTAATTACTTTTTACAGATTAATTTGTATGCACCATCAGTTTTAAGAGTACCATGGCCGCATATACAAACAGCGGAACGTGAAATAAAAAAATCTTTCAAGATATTAGCCTCATGTTCCATTAAAATGCTTATTAATGAGCTAGGTCATACAGTTTTAAATGGTATTATGTTAACCAGTAGTATTTCAGTCTATACATAAATAAGCTTTAGAAGATAATCACTACAATTAAGGACAAAGGTTTTTAATTTTTATGCATTGGATATTAATCTTCTAAAAAATGGAGTATTTATCACAACGCTTTTACCTACATTCAAGCAACAGAAAAATTAAGCTTCAAAAAAGCACAGAAGTAATAAGTTTAAATTAGGGAAAAGACTAGTGCGCCAATCTCATTATTATAATAAACATATTCAAACAAGAGGAAAATACTTATTCTAACTCGTACCAAGAAATCTGATCACATATCTGTACAAAAGGGTAATACTCAAAAAGCATTATTCCCCTGAAAAGGGATCAAGAATAATTGCTTAGATCATTTATTCTTCAACCAATAAAGCAAAAGATCAGCTCTTTTAGCTTGGTCACCATGGATTCTGATTAACTAAAATGTTCTTCTCTGTCACACTTCAAGACATATTGGGAAGATTTTCCTATTTATGTTTTACCTTATTATTATTAAAAGAGTTGGTCGATTATATTTTCATATAATCTATAATTTACAATTTTTAGCTAGTCAACTAAATTAAAGATATAGAATTGGACCTGCAAAGCAGAACGGTTGTTTATTAAGTTCATAGGTTGAATTTTGGTTATTGAGGAAACATGCACAGAGACACAATATAATTAGCTAATACAGTCTTCTCTTCACATCAGAAAGTGCAAATAATATGCATTAAATAAGCACTTCGAAGAAAGATAAATATTAAAAGAGAAGTTCTTATCCTGAAAAATGAACATACTTTCAAGCATATATAACATGTTTAGTGAAAGAAAGGTATTAAAATTGGATGAAGAAAAACTGAAATGAAAACTATCGTCTGACAAGAAATGCCACAGAATAAACTGAATTATTCATTTCAATTTCTAAAGAAAATGCAAACAAAATAAGGATTCTACAATGTAAAACTTATTATAGACAGCTATACCCCTGACTCAATAATTCAAATTTCAAAAAACTAACAAAGATTATAAACATATCGCAAGTACAACTTCGTGCGAATCCAAGAAAACCAAATAGATAATAAGGAGGGAGGAGGTAAAATCAATCTATCAAGGGAATAAAAAACTATAAAACCATATAATAAACCACTGTAAATCAGTATATGTTCGAGATTAGAGGGTTTTCTGGTATCTTGGGTTTTGTTCACCCCATAAGTTGTGAGATTAGAGGGGTTTTCACCTGGGTTTAGAGATACCAGTTTTCTCTCCAGTTTTGGCGAGAACATCAAGATACTCTTCCTTGATAACTTGATCAGCCATTAACTTTGTGGGCAGTGTGAACTGTGGTGAGTATTGTAACGAGCGATGAGAGAAACTCAATGATCGATTCTTCTCGTTTTGTTCTCCAAAGAGAAATGTTTCTGTAAGGAGTGACGTGGGTCGGGGTAAGGTGGCGCGGCGGCAATTCCCAAGTCCCAACGCCAACTATTAATAATCCGATAAAGTTTAGATGCGGGCACGTGATCTTAATCTAAGTTTTATTTTAATCTTCATTATTAAATAAAAATTAATAATAAAAAATTTTAAAAAATAACTACCCAGATCGTCCTATTTTACACTTAATATCGAAAATCATATCTTTATATATCCAGACTGTACCGATATTTTAACATAAAGAAAAGTAAACATTTGTATGAATCGAGCTTTAATACATGAAAATTTATTTTTAAGAAATATAAATTATTACTCTTTTAAATGAAAATTTTACTTTTCAAGTTATTATAAATCCTAATTTATCGATTAGTTTGTAGTAAATGAAAATTATTATTTAGATAAATGAACTGTCACTTTTTTGAATAAAAAAATCAGTTACTTACTGATATTTTGGTATATCATATTATATCTAAAATTTTGATTTTTTATATCGTCCTTAATAGAGCATTTTATACCGCTTTTTACACCAAAAATTCGATATACTTTATTAAAATTGTTGAGCATTTTGTACACCAACCAATCACTATTTTCATTATGGGAAAAAGGAACAAGAGGAATAATAAAATTAGGATTAGTTATCGGCAGGTACATTAAATATCTCTATATTATTATATAACACATTGATTTGAAAAAATTGGTGTCAACTACACAATTATAGCATATAATGCCTTTAATATCCCTAACTCTTAACTAAATATACAATCAGAACAATAAATACCACAACACACTTAAATTATTCTCCATAATTTTCCGTACATAATATATTATTTCCTAAATTTGATTTAATATCCAAACTTTCCATATTTTTTTTTCATTATTTATAATGGGTCACGAAAAGTATATGAATACTATATAATATTTAAAATTCAGAAAAATTTTGTAGGTTCTAGTTACCCAATTTATTAATTTATATACTTTTCTATTAATATTTAATACACCTCTTAATAATTACTATATAAAATTTAAATTTAATTTAATATTTTATTTTTTCATGTGCAGCGTTAATATTGTATCATTTGCATTTATTTGCTGTGTAAAATGATGTTATGTGCATCATAAAGTATTGTTTCGTGCTGCATAACTTTCGTGTGCTGCGTAACATGTGTGTCGTTTGATGTTATGTGCAGCGTATAAAGATGTTGTGTGCAGCATAATTGTTATGTGTATCAATAAACTTTCACGTGCACCAAAAATAACTCGTGTGCAGAATTAATTTAGAATGATTTGATAGTATGTGCAGCAAAAATAAGTAAATTAGAATGAATTCATTTGTGTATCGGTATGTCAAGTGATAATAAGATATTTTGGAAAATTATTAGATATATTAAGTAGGATTACATTTCTCATTATAAATCATAATAATTGGAGTAATTGAGGGTATATTAGGTATATTGTTATATTTTTTTGTACCCAATAATAATATTTTATGTTGTATGTATCTAAGAGTGATTAAGGTTATTAATGTGTATCTCTCAATAATTAATCCATAAAGGTACATATGGAACATTAATTCCAACAAAGAAAGTTTTCAAACTCCGATTGTGCAGAAACTTGAATCTTCATGCAGGATCAGTAGTCCTCGTTTATTGTCTGAATTCGAGATCTTCATAACATCATAACTTGTTCTTATGTAGAACACTAGTGAGAAAAGAATGATTAGGTAATAACAAATAAAGTCGAATCAAGATCAAACCTTTACCCGCAAGATAAATATGTCCTAATAGTGCTCCGGTTCAAATGTTATGTCCTCAATTAACAAGAAACATTATACAAGATGCAGATGTGTAAAAATGGGCACTAGATGTCTTGTTATATTTAGGATAAAAAGTGACAACATTTTAATAAAAAATGATATTCGAATTAATGAAAAATATAGTGGGGTTGTGAATTATTTTATGAATTATTCGTAGTTTAAATAAAAAGTGATAATAATTTTGATTAAAAGTTATGATATCTTTGATAAAAAAAAGTGATAACTATTTACAAAAACGTAAAAATTATCTCACGTGAGATTATCTCACACAAGTATTACTCTATAAAATAGTCTCACATAATAAGATCGTGACCGATCTCATGTTTTGCTTAAATATAATTATAGTCTGTCGTTCCGTCTTTGATGTTGATGTGTAAAAATGGGCACTAGATGTCCTCAATTATCCGCTAGAACAATAAATATTAATAGTTACTACAAAGAATAAATGGTCTGAGTCACCTGTGAAAAATGTCTTAAAGGAGTGGTATTACTTATGGAAAGTGAAGAAAATACTACCTCACATGATTAAATTCAAGTTTGATGATGTCTGCATGCTTTCTTGAGATAGTGTTGAGTCAACTCTCTCATAAGGGTTAAGGAAATCTCTGATTTCGACATGCGATTAACCTTATTATTTTTTGAATACAAGTTCCAAATGATAATAAATAGTAACAATGAGCACTAAAGAGATAAAATGAAATCTTTATGTGAAATCACTAAAGAGAAGGAAATGTGCTTAACTATATACTATATACCATATTAGAATTACATTATGCAGCACAAAGTAAGAAGCACAACTTGATATAAGGCAGTAAGAACTAACTATTGCTCTTAAGTTTCAAGTTAGAACTGCACTTCAATTATCTAAACCGAGCACATTATACAAAATGTTACATTAAGTTCCAGATGCCATATTTATATTAACCTTTGTGTTCCAAGTCAAGTTCTTCTATTAGCTATTACAATCACACCTATAATAAGATAGTAATAGAAAGTAGACCATCAGGAGCAACAAGAAACAGGGAACATACTGAGCATAAGAGAATAAAGGATATCCTACTACCACCAGCAATGATAATATAAGTATTTAAACAACGCAATAAAGAAAGAATAAAATTTAGTTTGACTTTACCAGGAATGACTGACTCATCAGAGTAGCCTTCTTCAACTATAATAGAGTTTCCACTAGAATAGAGAGCTTTCCATCTAATGTGATCTTGAAAACCTGAATCTGAAATACTAGTAATAAGTGGATTAAGCATAAGTAAGATGAACCTGATATTCAAAGAAGAAACAAAAATCCAGCAAAACGAATAAGTAACATTGCATAAAATGCTGCAAGCCATTCATGATATTTGACAAGGGAGAATAAGCAGTACAATACAGAGTTTTTTTCAGCAAATAGTATCATTCAGAACCAGCAATTAATGGCAGAAATAATCTTCTTCTAATTCTCAGCGCAGAAATAATGGTGAGAGGAGGGTGAGATAGACCACCGCCGTTTCTATTATGGGGCGATAAATTGAGATAATTCCAAACTCCTTGAGCAATTTATTTCATACCCTCAGCATGTGGCAACATATTAAACTTATCCAAACCTTAGATAAACCAGTGGTTGACAACATACTTCACCAGAGAAAAGATATTTCTTTCATCATCGTCTACTCACTCTTGAAAACAACAAAAATGTTGCTGCTGGCTTCTTCTCCCCTTAACACCACTAAAGCTGCTTCCATTATTGCTGCTGCTGCTGCTGCTTCTGCTTCTTCTACCCCTCCGGTGCTCTCGCCGGACACTCTTGAGTCCAAATACGGTCGAAAAGGCATCAAATTTTCAGAATCCGGCGAGATTGAGCTAACCGTTAGGAACGGAAGTTCACTGAAGCTTCAGATACCAAATGGCCACATCACTTCCTACAAACCAAAGGTGTACTGGAAGGACGATGGCTACGAGGAGGTCCTTCATACCATAGGCTCCAGAGGGGGCATCGGAGTAGTCATCAATGAATCTGCAAACACGACTACCAGCTATAGCGATCAATGGACGGTCAAGGATGTTGATTCGGATTCAATTGACGCTTTACAGGTTGAATTGAGCTGCAGCAGAGGAAATTTGGACATAAACTATGTTGTCTCCCTGTATCCCCTGAGCATTGCCACAGCCGTGATAGTGAAGAATAATGGGCGGAAGCCTGTGGATTTAAGCACCGCCATACTCACCCATCTCAAGATCAGCAATAGAGGTGGCGCCGGTGTCCAAGGACTCAGAGGCTGCTCGTACTGCACCCACCCTCCTCCCTCTTCTCCTTTCGAAATCTTGAGCCCGTCCGAAGCTATCAAGCCCGAGGAACCAGGCTTCTTCTCCTTAGGTTGGGAGCCCGAAAAAAAACCCGGAATTTGGACGTCGCAGGATGTGCCTATTACTGTGTTGAAGCATAAGCTTAGTAGATTGTACTCTGCACCACCACAAGAAAGATCCAAGGCATTCCATAGAAGTGCGCCATCCAAGTATGAAACCATTGATCAGGTAACCTTAATAGTTAAAGATTTTCCAACTTTTAATTAAAAAACAATCAAATGTTAAACATGAAATCTTCAGGGGCGTGGACTGTTCTTTCGCTTGATACGGATGGGTTTTCAAGAAATACACTTGTCGAGCCCGGGATCATACTCTGAGAAGTTTGGAAAGGAGTATTTTATCTGTACAGGGCCCGCGTCAGTGTTGATTCCAGTGACTGTGAATCCAGGTGAAGAATGGAGAGGGGCGCAGGTGATAGAGCACGATAATTTGTGACCACGTCCCACCAAATCAGGTTAAAGAATGAAATAGAAATTCTCCAGGGCAAAAGAAACAATGATGCTTACAAGGTGTTTGGTAAAAATACAGTGCACAGTTTAGTATTTATTAATACAGAGATATTGAATTGAAGATTATAAATGCCTCTGTGAGCACATTGCTTGGTTCCTTAAAATGTTTTTTTTTTTCTTTTTGGTGTTTGTTGTCTAATTGCCGTTTAAATTTTGATATATATACCCTTGTGCAAGACTTCCTCAAGTTACAAGAATCGTAGCAAATCTGTGAAACAGTTCCCCTTGTGTAATGCTATTATAGTTCTTTTCATGGTACATATCCAGTCCTTTAATTTCTAGTATTTGTTATGTAATCTTAATTTGGGTTGGGTTTTGGCATCTGCATATAAACTTGATGATATACAGATGAGCTCTCCCGCTATCTGTTGAAGAGCTTTTAACCTTAAGCAAAGAAGGCATTGAATCTGACAGTGATTCTGAGGCTTATCCAACCTCATTTTTTCTAAATGCCCTTAGAGAAGCCAGCTTTTTCATCTGTAGTAGCAGCTTCAATGAATTTTCCTTACTTAAAGGATGTTACAAACAGCAACTTGCAGCGCAAGTGCCAGCAAGCAGTTCTTTCTTGGATTCAGCTGACTATGCTGCTGAGGCCTCTGACAGCATTGGGCAGAGAAATGCTTGATTCAGGATGTCTTAGCCAACAATCTTAATGAGGCTTCATCTTTATTGGAAGGAAGCAATGCATGTCCGTGAAAATGAAGACAGCAAGAAGGAAACTGAGTCAAAATGATCTATTATCCTCTTACAGTCATCGTAATCCATTAGTTGAAAAGGAATGTAATAGCTTTGTATAATGATCCATTGGATGATATATAGTTATAAACAATCCCAGCACAATTCCTTCATATATTTTGTAAAGTGATCTCTGTTTAGAGCCATTGATTGTGACGGTGATTGCATATTTTGCCTAGTATTATTTCAATCGAACAACTACTAGACGTTAAGGAAGGATTGTTGGGATACACACATGAATAATCAAACAACCAATTATTTGTCTATGCGGCGGAATGATCAATTATCATTTTCTTGTGTGAAGCTAGTAGGAAACAATTCTAAGAATTATCGTAATGCACAATAAAAGCAATCAATCACCAAAGTATAACGCAAACAATTTTAACATGAAAATCCTCAATGTGAGGAGTAAAAACCACGAGACCGAAGTCCACTAAAAAATTTCACTATGAGTAAAAGTCCAAGTATTACAATTTGCACAATAGATATTCTACCACAAATGTAACAAGACAAACAACTTGATAACAACAATAAAATTAGAATGAACGTGCTAACAAAGTTTCAGCTTGATCCAAGAGTTGAAACTCTTTTACCCCTCTTTCCTTATGTCTTACCTCAAAGTCTTCTGGGCAAAATAACACAAGTATTAGGGCTAATTGGGTTTTACAGCCTTGTTGGCTTTTGGGCTCCTCCACATATTTGGAAACACAACCCAACAAAGATTTTGTCGATAATTTTACTTGGATAGTGATGTAGATGTTATACATGCTAATTTAAATTTACAAGTATATAGTCTTTATAAATCATGGTTCTTATGCTATCAGAATGAACCCTTGTAAATAGTGTTCTAAGGTTGCTTTTGGATTGAAGCATATGAAATGTGGGGAGGATTTGAAGGAAGGATCTTATAAAGACTCAATTGATGGTTTTCAAATCTGCCAAAATACTCTGAATTTAATTCAAAATTACAGTTTGTATCTTAAATACGCCATGAACGAATTCATCTGAATAATCTCATTCGATTTGTCATGGATTTCAAATCTGGTCCTCTTAAATTTCCAATCAAAATGCAACCTAATTATTTTCTCCCTTAGCCTTTTGATACATTTACCAGTTCATCTCCAACTTATTTTAGTGATTTACAGAATAAATGTCGCATGCATGGTATAACATGGATTTGAATGGCTGCCCGTGTAATTTTTAAATCAAAGTTTATTTATTTATTTATTTATAATAAAATAGGTTTTGTTTATTTTCTTAATTATTTTTATCCTATTTGGTCTCTCATTAGTTAGGGCTCACAAAACCATGTTATTTTGAATAGATGGAGGGTGACATGGATGACAGAACGATACGTTAGTGATCGGGTTGACCTCCGGCAGCCCGGTGGTTCGAATTATAACTCGAGTTTAAAGTGGGTATTTTTTTGCAATTCTCATAAATTTGAATTAATTCGAAATTATAGTTGTCAAATGGGCCGGGTCAGCCCAACACAGGCCCGCTTAAACCCATGTAAGTATTGGGTCAGGATGAGTTGGGCCGAGCTTTTTATAGAAAATATGGGCCCAACTCAACACATGAATTATATATAATGAGTTGGTTATGGGCTGGGCCGAGCTACACGGGACAAGTTGAATTGGTGTGTCGGTGGACTATGTTAATGAAAATAAATTTAATTTCAATTTATCAAATGCTTTGATTATGAAAAAAAAATATCAATAATAAACATATAATATACATTATGGTATTGTTACTTACATTCATCAAATATTTATTGAGAAAAACAATCATTAATTAAATATATTTAATTTTTTTAAACAAATTTTGTATAATGATGTAGCATAAAGAAGATATCAAATTAATATTTTGTAAATAATTTATTTTATGATTACAAAATCTTAAATTTTCATATCAAGTATATAGAATTTGATGTTTAGAATTTTATAATAATAATTATTATTATATATATATATATATTATACAAAAATAAATTAAGTGGGTCGTACTAGTCTGTCTTGGGCATGGGCTGGGTCGTGGGCTGGGTTGGGCTTTTAAAATTTTTTTAGCTCACTTGGAGTCCATAATAACCCATAAATTCGGCTAATTTAGCTCATGGGCTGGGCCCGGACCGATTCATGACGAGCTGGACCTGAGATAGACTGGGCCAATTCGACCCATTTGACAACTATATACTCACTATATATTAAAATATTATATCTCTCATCTCAGTACAAATTAAAATAATATGCTCCCTCCGTCCCAGAATAATTGTTATGTTTGTTTTTTTGCATGAAGATTAAGAAGTATAATAGCATTTTTATGTGTAGTGAAATGAGATAAATAATATTTTAATGTAAAGTGGGTAGTTGTATTAGTATTGTATGTGGGTGAGCCCCACAAAAATATACTATTAATTATTTTTGTGGGTCTCATTTACCAAAATTAGAAACGTAACTATTGAAGTGACTCAAAATAATAATGCGCAACTATTATTGTGGGATGGAAGAAATATTCCTTAATACTCATACAAAAATAAACATAAATGTTTTGGTGAAACGAAGGAATAATATTTTTAATTCAAAATAATATTTTTTTATGTTATAAAACTAATTTTACAAAATCTTGCATTGTGAATTTGATTAATAGGAAATCAACCCTTAAAGAAAATGAAAGTGTTACATCATTACATGGACTCATTTTTGAAAATTTAAATTATAAAATTAATAATTAAAAAAAAATTAACCGTCTGGCCGTGTCATAAAAGCCCAACAAATGCCGATGGTGTTAAAACCTGTAACGGTCAAGTCCATTGAATTGTAAAGGGCAAGAAAAAAAAAATAAAATCAATCAGTTAAATAAAGCGGCCCATGAGACATGCACGTGCATCCTACGTGCCTTTATCTGATTTCTCCAAAAAATTATGTACCTGCAGCCACTCACAACTCCCCACAACGGTCATATTTCACCGACAGCATAACGGTCATATTTTTCCTCCATTATCCACCGTCCGATGCTCATCCAACGCCCTCAATTTCAACTCCTATTGCCCACCCTTTTTACCCAACCTCCATTTTTTTAAGGTAAAAAACCGTAGACGCTATATAGAACAGAGGGTGTCTAGTTCAGTATATAAAAACTCAGTTGTATTTTGTATTATGGCTTTTTGGGTAGTGGGGTTCTTGATAGGTGACTGAGTTCTGCAGAAAAAAATGATATGATATGATTTAGATGATGACTGTTTTGTTTGATTTCATTTTCATGCATGTTTGAAGGGTTCTTCAGCTGGGTTGTTCCTTTTTATTTTCATTTTGGTTTGGTTGAATTGGAATTAATTAAATAGCATGGACGTTTTGAAGGTGGTGTTTGGAAGTTCATTTTCTGTTATTTTCAGTTGCGCATTTGAGGGAAGAAGATGCATGATCAGCAGAAGTTTCTTGCATGTTTTAATGAAAAATCGTGTTTCTTGGGAATGATTCGGCTTTGAAAGTTGAGGAATCCGATTGTCTTTTTTATCTTTTTAGTTAGGTGTTGATATAAGAATGTATTGTTTGATTCTTTGATTCTTTGTTTGGGGAATTCTGTTGTTTGTTTGATTAATTCTTTCCATTCTTTGCTGCACATAAGCTTCTATACATACAAATATACTTACATATAAATATATATATATCATCATCATCCTCATCATATAGGACACAGACAAGCATATACACACACAGAGTGGTTGTTTTGACATCGGATTCCAACTATTTTTTCCTTGGTTTTTTCATTTCTTGCAACTCACACACTCACTATAGTAAAACATTGTTCTGTTTCTCTTGATTTCTCCTTAATTACAAGATAAAATTCTATTCTTGGGGGTGTATCACAATATTCTTTCTGTAAATGCACAATTCCATTGTTTGAAAAATTTTTATACATAAAAAAAAAAAAAAAGCTTAGAGAGATACAGAAACATAGGTTGGATCAAAGGGTGGTGGGTGTATTGGAGTTCCATAAAAGGGAATTTCTTTTTAAGAAAAAACAAGAGGAAAAAAGCATTAAAAATTGGTAAGGTTGTGAAGAATGTTGGCTGGGTGTTCTTCTACATTGGTGTCACCAAGGCATAGATTAAGGAGTGAAGCATCCACACAGTTTCAAGCTTGTCATATCCCACCAATGAGCACACAAAGATTGGACATTCCCTGCAGTTTTGGTCACAAAGAAGGTTCCAGGTCTCAGCCCGTTAGGCCTGTGGTTGGTCTTTCAATAGACAAGTCTATTGATTGCAAGACTTCTGGTTGTTCTCTGAAGCAGAACATCAAGCTTGATAAGAGGGAGAAGAGAGATGAATTTTGGGAGAAGAATAAGAGCATCAAGAAAAGGTATGCAGGGGAAGCTTCTTTCGAGTACGAGGAGGATGGTTACATGAGTAGATCAAAGAGGAAAAGAGGTAATGGTGAGGAGGGGGGGCATTTGAATACAGGGAGGGAGAATTTCTGGTTTCATCCAACAGCCCAACTTCCCTTCTCTCTCTCCTCATGTGCAGGGGAGGAAGACAGGGGAGTCTGTTTTGATCCTAGTAATGCCCCTCTGCCCCCTCTGTCCAATATCCCTTGGTTTGATTCTGTTATTACAGAGTTTACTGATGTTGGAAAGAGTAAGGGTGCTGAAACCATCAGGGAGGCTTCTGGATCATCAAGCACTTCTTCCGGTAGCCATGACTTGGTTCTTGGATTGAGTGGCGATCCAAAGGAACATTCAAAGGGCAATGGTGGTAATTCATCACCTCGTCATACTACAACTGATGTGGTTATGGTGGGAAGGAACGGCGAACATAATCACCGGGAACTCGAGTATGTGGAGCTCATCAGCTTAGTAGTGAGTTGTGCAGAACAAATAGGGGCAAAAAACATTGCTGAAATCAACCATTGTCTTAGTAGGCTTGGAGAGCTTGCTTCTCCGCGCGGGTCGACCGTACATCGCCTCATCGCCTACTACACCGAGGCGCTAGCTCTGCGAGTGGTGCGCCTCTGGCCTCACATCTTCCACATTTCCGCGCCTCGGGAGCTCGACCGCGCGGATGAAGACAATGGCATAGCATTGCGTCTTTTGAACCAAGTGAGCCCCATTCCAAAGTTCATTCACTTCACATCAAATGAGATTCTGCTGAGGGCTTTCCAAGGGAAGGAAAGGGTTCACATCATTGATTTCGATATAAAGCAAGGCCTGCAGTGGCCTAGTTTGTTTCAGAGTTTGGCTTCAAGGACTCATCCTCCTTCACACATTCGGATCACTGGAATAGGAGAGTCGAAACAGGAGCTAATGGAGACGGGCGATAGGCTAGCTGGCTTCGCGGAGGCACTCAATTTGCCATTCGAGTTTCATCCTGTTGTTGATAGGTTGGAAGATGTAAGGTTGTGGATGCTACATGTGAAGGAGAAGGAAACGGTGGCGGTAAATTGCGTATTCCAGCTGCATAAGCTGCTGTACGATGGCACCGGAGGCGCGTTGAGGGACTTATTAGGGTTGATTCGTAGCACGAATGCAGAAGTAGTAGTTATGGCAGAGCAGGAAGGAATGCACAATGAGGCCACATTGGATGGAAGGCTGTATAGCTCACTAAGATACTATTCGGCCATCTTCGACTCGCTTGATTCGAGCCTCCCACCGGATAGCCTCGCTCGAATCAAGATAGAGGAGATGTTTGGCCGCAAGATCAGGAACATCGTCGCCTGCGAAGGACGAGACAGGCACGAAAGGCACGAGACATTCAGCAAATGGCAACAGTTGATGGATCAAGGAGGCTTCAGATGCATGGACATGACAGAGAGGGATGAACTTCAGGCACAAATGATGTTGAATATGTACGCTGGACACAACTATAGAATCGAGAAACAACATGTACGCGGCGGCGGTGGTGGAGGCGCTCTGACTCTCAGTTGGTTGGATCAACCTCTTTACTCTGTCTCAGCATGGACACCAGTTGATTCATCATCATCAACTTACACTTAGTCACACTCAACTTATTTCTTTGGGGGATTCTTTATTGATATATACATAGAGGGAGTATTAATCATTCTTTACTAGGTAGACAAATCTGTCATCATTCTTTCATTCAATTGCAGATCATATGATTCTTTGATTCTTTGTGAAAGGGACTTTCATGTCTGTTTATGTTTCAAGATTATTATAGCTACCACGATCATGTACTCCAAATTTCTGAATATTATAAAAGTTTGTGCAATTTTATTTTTCTGTTCTGCTGTAATTTTAGTTTAAATGAATTTATGATGGTCTTAAATAGACCAATTTTTTTTTTTTGTGCCATGTTGTTTTAAGGAGTAATTTTATTGAACATTTTTATTATCTCTTCCATGTAAACTCTTTGGTAATAAATAAGTATTTCCTCCATACACAACTCCTCATAAAATGAAAAAACATTAAACATAATAATTTTATAATATACAATTTAATTTCAAATTTGTCATGTGACTGTTAATTATTCCAGTATAGGAATGGATGAATTTGGATGGAAGAATATAGAGATTCAAACACAAAATTTCACAAATAAGTTGAAATCATACAATAATCAATACTTAATGGCCTATGTAAACAAGTAAAAATCTGTATTTATCAATAAAACAACATTTCTAAATAGTGATGGCACAAGAATTGTTCAAATTATTTGGATCGGGTTAAGTAATAAAATATCATTATATTTACATTGACCTCTTTTTATGTTCTATCATGGCTCCATCCCAAAATACATAATATAAGCAAGGCCTCAAAAACACTCCCCCTAAATTAATCTCACAGTTTTTTTTTATGAAGCATTAATTTTCATTCCGAGTTCCTCCTCCATAGCATAAATCTATCGCTTGCGTTTAGACTTGAGAGATGTAGCTGACTGTGAATTACTGTGCCAATTTCTCTTCCTTTGGTTGATGAACCAATTATTTATCTGCTTCAGCTGCAAACCTGTTTGTTCTACAAGCTTTGCTTTATCATCCTCCTGAGGAGAAAAAAATTAATGTTGATAGAAAAGAAACAAGAAATGGAGTAGTTAGTGTAAGAAGAATATATATACAGTTGGATAAGGCCATTTGGAATGTTGCTGCCACCAATTTTTTAGGACGGAAGTAGTGTCACCAGGTAATTTTCCTGCTCGCCGTTTACGTAGTATTTCTTCTCTTACATCTTCGATTCTGGATTTGAATCCCTGAGATTAATTTAATTTTGTGTGGTTAGAAAGCATGCTAGATTAACCAAATTATAAGATGTGTGCACAAGGTTTAATTTACAAAAAAAAAAAAAAAAAAAAAAAAAAAAAAGCTAACCTGTTTGAGTTCAATTTTAAGTTCCTGTGTGACTCGCTCCATTAAAGAGCGTTCAGACTCAGTAGGAAGCAGGGGACCGAACCCCATGAGGTCATGCCCCTCTTCATTCAAATTAGAGAAATCCATTTGTATTTGTAGCTCCTCCTCACCCTCCTCATCTGACATGCTTGCTCCTGATCCTTCAATCATTGTTGCTCCTGTTTACCAACTAATTAATTAATCGCCAATCAATCTTCATAATCCCAATTACCATCGACTCAATATTATGTTAGGAAATTTTAATTTCATGTATAATCTAATTGTGGGCAATATATTATTATGCAATTATATTAGCTATTCAATTATTTTATGGATTTAATTAAGTTATCCAATTGAGGTTAAAGTTCATGGGCTATAATAATATTGATATGGGTCAATTGAGTAGATACTCAATACTATGTAATTAGGTGATAATGGGGGCCTGCTTAAAGTAGTATATAAGGTCCCCAGGTTATGGTCCCCAATACACTAAGCTGCACATGGTTTTCCCTTCTCCCCATCGGGAGGGATTACTACGGTCCATAAAGAAATAAGGAGGCTTAGTTGAGGAAGGTCATCTCGAGTTCGTGTTCCGCCTAGAGGACTCATTGGATCAAGTACGCTTCCACTTTACAATTAAGATCTCATTTAATCATAATATGATTAAGGTTTTATGAATTCATTTCCAACATATTATGCTTCTTTTCAACCAAGTTAAGATTTTGAAATTTTAATCTTGATTTAATTTGGGTTTTTTGAAAACTAGTGAATAGTATACATGTTTGTTTTAAGTTTTTTATAGGAAACTATATTTTAAATCAAATCAATGTGTAATAATATTTATAAAAATATATTAATTGATGTGATAGAAGAGATGAGAGAGATAGAGAGAATGAGTATTGAGGATGGAGAGTGTATAAAACATGGGTGGATTACGGGTTAATAAATGTTAAATAATCACCTCATCTAAAAGCTTAAGCTAATAGAGAGGGGAATCGTTTAAGACTTAATCAAGTCACTCTAACAATAAGAATTGTAAATATATATATAGTGGTGATTTTGAAAATTTAGGAGTAGATTTTGAAAACTAAAAACCGAATTCAAAATCGAAACAAATATAGAACGTTATTTAATATTATTTCTTCCTTTCTCTATATTTATAATTTCATCTCCTCTAATACTCGATTTGATATAAAGTATGAAAGACGAATTTTCTTATGATTTTCAAAATCAAAAACAGACTTAACATAATAATTTCACATTATGAATTATACAAAATGTATTTTACATTGATGGTTTTAGCTTTATAGTTTACACTTTACAGGGTATCTCACTATTGTGTTTCGGTTATAATTTTCTTTTAATTTCAACCTAGAGACAATCTCTATTTATATTTATTTATTATATATACGTCACAATCTATATCCGTCCTATTACGAAAACTTGTATTCCCGTGGACGAATTGATTGATTAGAAAAAAAGGAACATCCACATATATATCACATTCTAATAGTTATAGTTGTTAGTGGAAAATCTTTTACTTGGTCTCATTGGTTGGTGTCATTTCTTGTTGAATTAATTCCCTCACTCATTACCAACCAAAACTCCTCCTTAATCCTAAATATTTAAACTGCTACCTGTCGGACCACTCTACCCACCTTTTGTTGTGAGGTCACACCATTTTACGACGCCTAACAACACCGATACTGTCGTATTCAATCGCCTAAAAAATATGAATATTTCGAGGTACCAATAATATAAATAATAAATAAAATTTAAAAGAAATCATAATATTGCAATTCCAGCAAAAAAAAAAGATTAAAATTAGATCAAAATTGGACAAAAGATAATTAAAATTCAAAATTAAATAAAAAATGACTAAAGTTTGAAATGTGTTATACTTACATAATCAAATATGATATTTTCTTAATTATTAATTTGAAATTAACGTTAAATGTCCTATGACATTAACAATCATTTGAAAAATATATATTATACTATTGTAGATTACTAATAAATTATAAAATGCGGTATAGCTAGGAATTTCAAGTTACTTCCATTCAAGTAGCTAAGAAAAAAATCCATAATATTGTCACATACTTAGCGTACATTTATTACGCCATTTATTTTTTAATCTATGATTTAGTCGACTAGGTTAGTTTTTATTATCAGGTCACTCAAATTAATTGAATTAATTCACATGGCATGATTATTTTAGTTTTTTAATCATATAATTTAAGATATTTTATTTGTAATTAATGTACTCTTACATTACAATTTTTTTTTTTTTTAAAAAATCATATTTTAAGTCATTTAAGTTAATTAGTTCATTCAATTATATGCAATGGATCCACCTAATGTATACTCCATGACTACATAAAATTTTATGTAAAGGACACCGATGAGTTCTTTAGCGGTTCGAATTTCTTATTACAAACTACCATTCAACCTAATAAAATATGATTTTTTTTAAAGACATGTGAGAATATTTTAAGAAAATATTTTGTATGATAACATTTTAAGTATTGTTGCAGAACACACCAAATTTCTAATTAAAAGTATGATTTTTTTGTTATTTTTTTGCAACAATACTTAAAGATTGTGATTTTTTTTTTCAATTTCTTAAAAGTGAGGATTAATTTGCAATAGTAGTAAAGTTCGTATTTTTTTTTTTTTTTGCAATTAACCCTTTAATAAAAGATAATGTTTTAATTAAAGAAAAATCATAGTTAGTGAAATATTTTATCAACAATTAATAATTTAAATAAAATGTGACAACATTTTTATTAAAAAATAATAATATATTTGATAAAGAGTGATAAATATTTAATATAATATAAAAACAGTTTCGTGAGAGGATCACAACCAAATGTTGCCCTTATTACAAAACTACTACCTCCCACCAATAAAATATTCATTTCGTTAATTTGGTCATCCTCAATAAAGATATTCATTTTACAATATTCTTAGCAAAAATGTCTAATACATATCCCACTATTGCCACTAATCACTCACTTTATATAAAATAATTATATTCCTTTAATCTTAAATAAAAAATAAATAAATACTTTAGTAATGAACTTAGGCACTATATCCTTAAAAAAAATATATGATAAACTCTTGTATACTTAATTTTAATTAAAAAACATTATAAAGAAATTGAATAGGCAATCCGTGTAATCTTTTGACATACATACATACATATAATCGTATGTATAATTATTAGGAGAAAGGGTGAGAGCAAGTAATATACCGGTGAGTGATTGTAAGTTGTGCTCAATTTCTCGGCAAGCCATCACAGCTTCAACTGCGTGGACTCTCACGTGTTGCTGCAACTGCTCTCTAAATGACCCCAAAACTACCAAGTACTGCCTCTGTTTAATTTAATCAAACCACAGAATAACAATTCATAATCATCCAAAAAAACATTGAACACCCAAATCCATAAAAATATATAGAGAGATGATAGAAAAATAGAGTTTAAAATATAAACCATCCCATATCTTTTTACTTTTTTCGAAAAGACTTGAATCTTTAAATTTTGTTCAGATTTCGTCCCAAAACAATACTATTTTTTAACCAATTTCTTTCCATAACTTTGTAAAAAAGTCGATTCATTCACATCCCATGAAATTAGAAAAATTAAATATTTTTAAGTAAAAATGACCATTTTAGAGAGAATTTGTGTGGGACATATTTTATTTTAAACTCAAAAAAAAAGATAGGCTAATACTGCTATGCATCTGGATGCACCCCAAGATACGGTGCACCCACTTTCAGATTATATATAATTATGAACAAAAATATAGTATACAATTATAAACAAAAATGTATATAATTTATTTGTTAGTTTTTTTAATGAAAATTTGAGTGTAAAAAATATATATAACTATTAAAAAAATATGTACTATACACTATTAAATAAAAAGTTATACACATATGGGTGCTAGTTTTTTTAATGAAAAATTGAGTGTGAAAAAAGTATACAATTATTAAGAAATATGTATATAAAATAGAAAGTGTATACACCGAATATATATCAACTCAAAAAGATAAAGGAGTTAAGTAAAGATGACGTATGATTTCAGAATATGAGAAAAAAAGACGTACCAAAAAGTTGTCAAGGTCTTGCCTTTGGTGTGGAGAGAGAGCGTGGGTGGTGTTTTGTGCATAAGAGCGCAATATTTGATGAGATTGAGAGAGCTGAGAGTCGATGAGAGGGAGGTGGTCGATCGGCGTCGCCACCCGGAGACACGCCACGTGGGCTGAGAGCAGCTGTTCGTAAAGCGGGTTGACGGCTATCTCCGCCTTCAGCTGGTGGTGCAGCTCTCCACCCGCCACCGCCAGCGCCGCCTCCATGGATACGTCATTTATTCCTGAACCCATCATGCTCGTGGGACTTCCCAACCCTGTTGGTATGTGTGTGTTTTTATACGTACACTTACGTGTGTATATATATTTGCGTTAGCGTTACATTGGGTAGAATGGAAGGCAGTGTGGTTGGTTGATGTTATTAGGTGAGAGAAGGTGGAAAAAGAGGGTGAGGAAATGAAAGCAAAAGGAGAAAAGAGCTTTAGAGATGGTGTTGGATTGGATGAGGAGAGATGATGTGAGGACCACTTGAAAATGACTTTCATGTTCACACAACCAAACCCTTTGCAAGCTGCTGTGAAATACTTCGTACCACACTAATGGTAGTTTTTGTTTTTTGGCACGTGGATTAATGGGTAGTTGTATTAGTGGGAGTGTAGGCCTTATATTCTAATTGTATTAGAGGGTGTGTGTGGGTCCTATGTATGTAAAAAAGAAAAGAGGACCCTTTGGGTGGGACGCCTAAAATGGCAAAAAGAGGCTCTTTAGGTGGGACGGAGAGAGTACTCTATTATGCCAAATTCTCTTTGTACCGACTTTACCATATTTAATCTTCATTTAGATAATGTTTGGTTTAGGATTACGTGGGTTTGAAAACCATGAATAGTGTGTTCTATATTTGTGTTTGGGTTTTGAGTATGGTAGGTTTTAACTTTATGTCAAATCAATATATTAATTTATTTAAAAAGTTAAATAAGAGAAGAGAGATAAAGAGAGAGAATGTATTAATTGAGGAGAGAAAATGTAGTAAGTATATATAGGGGAGGTTTTTAAAATTTGAATGTGGGTTTTGAAAATCAAAACCTGGATTTGAAATCTGAAACCGAACATTGTCTTAAGAATTTTATGTTTACATTTTATTTTTGCACGAGAATTAAGAAATAGTATAGTATTTTAGTATAATAGGATGAGAATTAAGAAATATAGTACTTTAATATAATAGAATAAAAAATATAATATTTGAATGTAAAATGAATAATTGTATCAGTGTTGTTGTAAGTGTAAGCCTCTTATAGTATTTTTTATGGGTCTCATTACTAAACGGAATGTAAACATTATGAAGACACACCCAAAATGAAAATTTGTAAAATTTATGCCGAATGGAAGTAGTATTCTTTAGTTTTATTACATTAGTAGTATATTTTTAGTGCAATACTTGAAGTATATCATTTTGATTTTTTTAATTTATTATTATTTTTTATTATAAATGTTATTTTTTTCAATTTATGTGTATGGTTATATTTTTTATAATTAATTATCAATTTTTATTTGAATATTGTCACTTCTTGTGTGTCTCACAAAATTTATTCCGTGAAACGATTTTACACAAGTGTTTTACCTTTAATTTTTAAAGATCTTTGTTGTTAATTTATTGAAATTGAAATTAAATTGATTACTTCGAATATACAAAATTTTAATGTTACTAGTTTATGTTATACTCATTTTTACTTGAAACAATCAATTTTGTCATTTTGATTTATTTCACCGCAAAACATCAATTTCTTTTTTAGTATATATATAAGGGTCACATCCAATATTAAAATTTAAAAGAGTTGCTCAAAATTTCGAGTCCAAACGCGGATGGAAGAGTATATTTTTTTAATAAATGTATAACTATTGTATATTAAATTTTTCATTAAAATTTAATAAAATTTTGTTAATAAAGTGTAAGTTTTATTTATTAGTGTATGTATTTTTATTCATTAATATATTAAATTTGAGTATGAATGGATAAATTTGAATTCTGTGTATTCTGATGCATAAGAGAATTTTCATTTTTTATTAGTCTTGCAAAATAATTTTCATAAAACGATCTAGCAGGTATTTTTATCTTAATCCATACATTATACCGTGTAGATGAGCCTGGTTGATAAATACCATTCACCAATTTCTTCCAAACCTTTGTTTCGAATTAATTGTTGCGTATATGTATAAGGTGAGAGAGACCCATGTTGATAGTGATGGAAGAGAGAGAGCTTATATTGGGATTAGAGACACAAAACTTTCCAAACCTACTCATCAGAGCTGCAGATATCACAAATACAGACCCAACAAAGGGTTACAAATATACATGATAGAAAAAGTTCAAAAAACACAAGCACAGAAATTATGGAGAAAGAGATTTACTTTTGGTAGCTTTTTTCTTTGTTGTGAGAAGAGCAAATATTACATGTAGAGTTGGGACTGGAAGGGGTTCGGAAGAAAGGACGTAGAATCTTTGCCAGAAGAAGATGGAAGGGGGTTGGGGATCTGATAAAGATATATCATGATGGAGATGCATCACAAATTTCTAAATATTTTAATTACTCCTATACTTCCAAGCAAAGTTTAAGTTTTTTCAAAATATTTTAAATAGTGAAATTCACACACTAAACTAATACAGTTACCCACTACTCTCTCCGTCCGCCTTTAAGGGTAACATTTGTTTTTTGCACGTGGATTAAGAAGTATTATTATTTAATGTGTAGTGAGTAGTTGTATTAGTGGTGATGTGGTTCCCATTTTTTAGTTGTATTAGTGAGTGTGTGTGGGTCTGATATGTATAAAAAAAGAAATGAGACCCTTGGGGGCGTACGCGCCAAAATGAAAAAAATGATACTCTTGAAAGCGGACGGAGGGAGTACATAAATATTATATCACTTAATTCACTTCATATTAATATATTAATTAATAAATTACGTGTAAAAAATAAACGTATACATTTGTTCGAGACGAAAAGAATGATAAATACTCCATCTGTCCCAGAACAAGGAGTGCATTTTACTATTTTCTTCGTTCCAAAATAAGAGGTGCATTTCCCTTTTTAGTAAATAGAACTCACACAAAACAATTAATATATTTTCATGGGACTCACTCACCACACTAATACACTCACTCATTATACATTAAAATATTATTTCTCTCACATCAACTACCCATTAAATATTATATACATTAAAATATTATTTCTCTCACCTCAACTACCCATTAAATATTATATTCCTTAATCTACATGCAAAAAAGAAACGCACATCTTGTGTCGTGTCACACGCGTCTCATGAATCTCATTTCATGAGACGAAGTATTCCCTTAGGCAAAATCTCCTGTACACCCACATCCAAAACTTATGTTAGTGGATAAAAATACATAAACTAACGAATAAAAATTTATACACTTTGTTAATAAATTTTGTTTTAGTTATTTTAATAAAAAACTAATAATTTATTACTTTTTATTTATCTCACATGATTTATTCCGTGAGACAATTATTCCCCCAAAATATTCCAATGAACTTCCGAAACGAGTTAAAAGTACTAGAGAACAGTAAGTACAAAGTATGTGCTCTTCAAACCTGGAAGAAACAGAATGCAATCTAGATATGAAGCCTACAAGTTTTTAAATTCAAAAACTATCAAATCACAAAATTGAATTTTTCCGAATGTCAAAGAGTATATTCCAGCAGAATTAAATTTTAGCTACAGGTGAACTCAACCAAATCCAGGGGGCACATCAGGATCTTCATTAGTAACATCCCCTGTCTTCTTATGCTTAAAGACAGAAGAAAATCCAGGTGGAGGCAAATCCTTCTCGTTCGATTTGTCTCCCTTGTTTTCTTCCAATGCTTTTCCTTTAGAGGAGGGGCTAAACCCACCAAAACTCTTCCGTATTTTCCTTTTGTGGTTCTTGTTTCTCCCGTTTACATCGGCCAGACCAAATCCGGGTGGTTCATTTGGCTCTCCATCAGACTGTGTGCCATCAGTTTCAAAAGCTCCATTGGCCTCACATTTTAGTTTACCCTGATTTATTGGTGTATCCGTCTGAGAAGACGGCTCACCATTGTCCATTCCTTGAGGATTATATAACTTCTCATAAACTGATTGTACAGTTTCTTTTATTTCAGTATTCATGTCGTCAGGAGATCTTATTACATTCCACAAACTATCCGAAATTTGGCTCATGAGCTTGTCCCTGAACACAGGATTCAAATGAAACTTCAGGAGCTGAATAATTTTGTAGCATCTCTGTCAAAGAATCAAATTTTCGTGCAAGTTATTACTCATTTTCCTTTTGACGAAAAACAAAAGTTTTTTACTGATTAATAAGGACAAAGGGACGATGGATTCCAAAAGTTATATCGAAAGGCATTGTTTTATCTTTTACAATATCATGCACAAGTAATAACTCTTAATGACTAGAAAAAACTCCCAAGCATCCCGGAACTTCAGTCTATCCCTATCTCTTCCACAGACACCTCAGAACTCTCAGACTCTCCTACTTTTGTAATAACCAAAGAGAAAAACATAAGTAAAATAAACCTCAACAAACCCACCCTTTTTGTATTTGAAACCTCCAAAGGTTTGAGGAGAACCAAGTCAGTAAGGGTTACTTTGTTTTAAGACTGGTCTGGACGAATTTTGGACTTAACAATCTCGATCCCCCATTTATTATGAGACTAACCCACCCCCCCCCCCACCCCCTTTTTCTTATAAGAATAAAAAGATTTACAAATCCCATTAAATCCTTTCCTACACATCAGCCCCTATATGTTATCGCTTTTTTACTGGTCCCACACGACACATATCCCAACACATCTAACAACAATATATAATACGACAACAATCAACCTTTCCACAATCCTACCCTGTAAAATACCATTAACATTCATTTCTACTATTTTATTTATTTTATCAAGAATTTCAAATACCATCAAAGTCTGGAACCCCTCTAACCCCCACCCCCCAACAAAAACTATAGTCTCATAATATGACGGATTGTGGATTACCGATAAAAGTCCAACCCTTTTAACGCTCTATCCTACTTGTTGGAAGAGAAAAGACAATTTAGAAACGAGTGAATTCATAAAAGCTTCTATCTTATTAATTTTAACATTGCTATAATGTGTATTTGTGTTAGCTAGATAATTGACAAGTCATCCTACCCGATTTCTTGGTGTATTGCATCAGAAAGCTGCCGCGGTTTCATATTTTTAGCACCAGGACGATTAAGTGCAGCGGATTGTTTAACCATTGATATAATATTCCCTCGCAGTTTTTCCTGTGGATATTTAGAGAAACAAATGATACATATCAGAAGGCAGAGATAAGTGAGAGTGAAGTAAGGAGGGAACAAGAAGTGGAATGTGCAACATAATAGGAGCCTACAAACATGTTCAACCAAAAAGTAATGCATTAATAACTAAATACACTGGCCTGTATAGGTTCTAAGGTCTTGAAAGCTTATAACAAGAAGACAAATTGTGAGATTATTTATTTATTAAAAAATTTTGTGTGCCTCCAGAAAATAATTTGTTGGCTCCCTTCCCTGCTCACTCATGTATTGACATTATGCACACATCCTATTTATATCTATAATTCCACAAGAAAATAACGAGTTGTGGTAACAAACACAAAGCACTGTAAGTTATTAATTAACAAATATGGCAACTTCTAGGATGTCCCAAGATGGGTACAAGAACCATGATTTTAATTTTGCAACAAAAATGAAGATTTGCAAACATCAGCTCATATGGTGGGAGCCAGAGAAGAATGGAAAAAAAGGGAATTAGAAACAGGCCAAACGCAGATTCTGAGAGCATAGATGTTAGAGGCACATTTCCCAGTAAGCTCCAAGTTTTGCGCCTTTTTTAGACTGAGGCAGGTGCCGTTTAAGAGGCATGCCTCTGCATGTGGCTCAGGAGTGTCTCTTGCACATTCAGTCCAGCTGCCTTCCAAACACATTTTGCAACATTGTTAAGATGTGTTTTGTGACTTTTATATTAAAAAAACACTTTTATAGCTACGCACAGTCTTTTCTACCTAGAGTTTTTTTTTTTTTTTTTTTATCTCATAATTTGTGAGAAAAAGGATCACATATCTATTCTTCAATTAAAGATACTATTTGATTATGATGAGGATGATCATTATCCATTAAACCAAGATGATTATTGATTAGTTAGCTTCTTTCTTAGCCCTTTTATATGATGCGCATTGTGCTATTGTCTCAAAGATTTAAAGTTGAACTTTACAGTAATTTAGTATTTATGTATCACAAATTAGTACTTACATTATGTGTTCATGTTCAATATGAGTTTCTAAACTTCAATTTTATTAGGTGATATTGTGTCAAATAGGTTTAATTCATGCGTAGGATTTGTAGATAACGTTAAGCCCTAAAGTTCAAGAGGCACACCTGGGCGAGCGCTTTTTGCCTCAGGTGCTAGAATGCCCCTTGCACCTCAGTGCACCTCTTGCCCCTAACAACTATTCAGAGAGGATTAGAGAACATATTGAATTTCAGTCATCTAACATTGTTGAAATTTTGTCTAATGTCTTTTATGATTTCTTTTTAATGAATTATGCAGCAATCAACTGCAAATAGTCAGGAAAGATCTTTGTTCCATGATAATCAAGAAATGCAATTTCAAGATTGTTCTTGTAGCTACTCCAGAGAAACATTACTTCTTTAATTACTCCCCATTTTTAAACCTTAAGCTTTTATATAGTGATTGTAGTTTAAAAATTTTGTAAATTGCCCTTTTCCAAATTTTAAAACAAATAGAAGAAAATTCACTGAAAATTAATGATAAATTCAAAAATATACAGGAACTCCATATTGAGGCACTGAAGCATGCTTTAACTATCATATAGGAGAATCAATTTAATACAAACACATCTAAAAAACCAAATGGGTGTTTCTTATTGTATTTTAGATGACTAATAGAATGCTTTTCTACTTTATACAGCAATTATGTAGCACCACTACTAATCCCACACCACTTCTTCCGGGAAAATGTTTGATAAAGCACAATAAGTTCTTGATCCAGGAAGAAACATTCACAAATCTTTGCATTTTCAGCTTCATCTAAGAGTAAAATTGATATTCGCATTAAAAGGGTGCTCTTCAATGATTACTCATTCATAAATGCTCTCTTGTCATGTTAGACTATGATCAATTATATCACTATAACAAGTTATCAGCCCTATCCAGAATTCAAATTAGTTTAAACTATAACTCTACTACCAACCCTAAGTAGTTCAGTCAAAATTAAAAAAAAAAAAAAACTTATATATGCATACTCCTCTTTCTGACTGGATACAAGCTTCTCTTTAACATTCACATAGCACTCACATACCCTAAAGAAAGTAATCTTGCTTTCCAATGTGCTGCATGAAGTTGTAAATAATGGTAAAAAAAAAGAGCTTAAAAGTTAAGAAAATTAAATATTCACAAGAGAAGAGTAATGATTTCACACATTTATGTTGATCAACTTCCAACTCCTAATTCTTTTACAACACACAATGAAGTTTCACATCACAACCAAGCCTTCATTAATAGTTTTCTCCGAATTTATGTTCTAATGGTTTCAACAGATCAGATGAAATAGAATGGATTTCTTTTCCTTTGGACTCGTAAGATTTGAAACAGTAATCACATTAGTAAGTGGGCATCTCTCAGTCAGTAAAATGCTGACGAGACAAAGCTAAAGCCAGTTTTGTGAGATCCAAGCAACTCTGAAGGAGCTGTTCTGAACACTTGTATGTTGTAATACATGGGGCTATCTTTCATCTTTTCATTTGATTCAATCAGTGATCTATGTTCCAACACTTATTTTCTGAATGACTATAATGGATTGGCATTTTGATTGATAAGTATGTGTGATCAGTACTATTTTTGGAGATAGTTGCATTGATAGGCTGATAGCTAAATATTACGCTTTTCATTTATCGAGGCAGACATATGCAAGAGTGCCATGTGCCAAAGCTTTTAATATACATGTGTAGATTCACTGATTTACATCAACCTCTCAGATGAGAACCATCATGTTTCATGCACATCGGCTTACAATCGGCATTGAAGACCAAGACAGATATTAGCCTACACTACCATCAAAATAAGTTTGCTAGATAATGCTTGGGACCAGCTGTAAAAAAAAAAAAGAAAAAAAAAGAAGAAGAAATAATGCAGCAATACCAGAACCCTTTCAGAAAGATTGGATAGGCAAGAAATAACCACCTACCAGAACTTGGATAGGCAAGAAGGGATACATATGAAAATTCAGATTAAGGCCATGACAATAATGTTCAGTTTATATAAATTATTTACTCCTGATGCAGATCGTATAATTGCTGGAAAATGCAGCAATATCAGAACCCTTTCAGAAAGATTGATGAACTGGCACAACTACTAATTCAAATAATTTAATTAAGATAAAAGGATCATTTATTAGAATAAATAAGAGAACATCATCCAAAAAGTCCTCACTTTTACTTTCTCCAAAACGTAGACTTTGCTTCCAAAAAAGAAAAAGAAAAACGTAGACTTTACCAAGCAATTACATTACAAAGCTTAATCGAACCTAAAGTCTATTATTCACACTAGAAGAGCCAGTTAACCATCGCCAGTACACATCAAGATAGACCCCAATTAATTATCCAATACTACATTCTCGTCCAGAATGAATAGGTGAGTACAAGGCAAATGGAATCCACCAGTTGAAAGCAATTAAACCCAATTGAACGCAAAATCGTAATTGAGTGTGTGAACAACAACAAACTTACATCCTCTTTAACTTTACGGATGATTTTGAGACGAAGCCGATCGAAAGCACCATCGTCTTTCAACCTCGAAATGACATCTTCAGCTCTTACACGGTCATCGCCGTCGTTAAAGTCAGTAGTGCCCATCAGTTTTCTGGATCCAATATTTACAAATACCTTAACGTAATTTGAAGTTTTTCTTCTCGAGAAATTAAAATAGAAGGAGAAACAATTGAGCTTCGAACGATCAAGACTTTGGAACAGGAATTCTGTAAAACTGATTTCTGTTTCCACGCAAGAAATTATAATGGAACGTTCGCTCGAGATATGGGTGGAGATTTTTCGATTGAATTTTAAAGAGCTAATGGTATGATGCATCGACGTGCACAAACCCTCGTGTAAATTATTTTTACGTTTTTATAATTAATTATCCCTTTTTATTAAATATATTACTATGAGTGTATATTGGGTGCACCATATGTGTATGACTTTTTATTCTATTTTGTATATATATTATTTTATTTTGTATACGTGTTTTGTAATAATTGTATACTTTTTTCACACTAAGTTTTTCATTGAAAAACTAATATCCATATGTGTATAACTTTTTATTCAATAGTGTATACATGTTTTTTTTAATAATTGTATATTTTTTACACTCAATTTTTCATTAAAAAACTAACAATTAAATTGTATACATTATTGCTCATAATTGTATACATTATTACGGCGCCAAGAACTTGATGCGCGTTTTCTTTGCACACAAAATTAATCCTCAAGTATTAAGGATATCAGTTGCAGCTTAAGCAAGCGACCAAGTGAATTATCGAACCTAAAGGACGGCGTATTATCAATTTAATTATTTACTAAATCAATTAAGACTTAGGCAATAAAGTTTGAGGTTTGATTATCAACTACTAAATAATTAATTAAAATAACAAATAAAATAAATAACACTAGAAGAATACAAAAGTGGATCAAGTAGGAGAACATGTAGCTCTAGCATAATTCAGTTTCACTCATTAATCTCTCTTTCGTGTCTTAATGTCCGACTCTGCCTTGTGGTATATGGACGCATCACTAAATCATTCATATCTACTCTATAGACACAAGTAAACATGTGTGTAACATGTGTGAATAACCTCAAAGCAAGAGATATAATTACACCCCCTTTCTAGGTACTATCAGTATCAATTATTTTCCTAACTAATTGGTACTCTAACCCGATATAATCTCCCTTTATAGTTACTATAAAATTATCCTCTTTATCCTACTTAATAACCTGAATTCAATTCAATTAATAAGTATTCATATATGATATTTCTAATAAAGTTTCGGAGTCCCCCCACTTAGAATCATAACATAGAATACTGTTCAGCGGTGAACGCACTCAATCTACAACCAAGATATATATTCTGACTCTATATACCAATTGAAGATGCACAAACGACCGTGAATATGGATTAAGAAAGGACAATCATATATAAAATAAATCCACAAGTAATGTTGTACGGAGTTTACACACGAAAGTTCAATTAATTCGTAAAAACCTTCACAACCCTAGTTCTACCAAAAAGGCTCGAGCCCATGATGTTACGAAGAACAATTATGGGTGTTGGATAGATCTTACCCGAATGTCTGGAAAATACAAGATAGATTAAAAAACGAATAAAACCCTAGATGTGGGAATCGTCGCGTCCTTCTCCGTCTTGAATCCTCATCTTGGTTTTCCTCTTGATTCCACAGATGAATCTTCAAAGTGATGGATGGATGGAGGAAAGGATGTGGATGATGGTTGGGGGGTGAACCCCCCTTGTGGGCTGTAGGATGGCTGTGTTATGTTGTATCCAATCCGTATGCCTTCTTGGTGTGATCTACATCTCATTTTATACTTGTAAGCTCTTCTTATGGACCTAGTATGAGTTTTTTCTTGGAAAATACGCAAAAACACGCACTAGGGGTGTAAAAATCAGATTCGAACGCGTCCCAGGCATGTGATTCGACCTAGGGTTCGACCTAGGGCTTGGTCGAATCGAAATCGGCAATTTTTTTCACTTACAGGCTTCTGGTTCGACCAAAATGGCTGTGGTTCGACCAAAGTATCTGTAAACTGTCGTGGTCGAATCACACTTGCATCATCTCACTGTTTCGCGTATAACTTCCATATCTGGACTTTGATTTGAGTGATTCTTACGCTCACGCGATCCTCTCTTCATTGGCTTTCTATCCATATAAATAACTAACAAAAACTCTAAGATTTGTAGGTGTAACAAGTCATACAAAGTAACACAGCTGTTCTATTCGGCACAGCTCGCGCGACGTCACCACTTTGATAATAACTTTCTCGTTTGGAATCCGATTGATGTGTTCTTTACGCCAAAACGACACTCTCTTCAGTGGCTTTCCAACCATATATCACATCACTAGTTTTAATCTCCACAAAAATACAAAAAAATTATACAAGTTGGACGTGCATTTTTCAGCATTCATACACAAATTGCATCTTTTCTCCAACTTTGCACTTTTGATCCTTTTTCCACCTAAAATACAATAAAACATCTCAAGTGCACCCTTTTCTCACATATATTGAATATAAGACAATTTTGCTAATATATGACAACAATTCCAATCAAGAAGGTGTTAAATTAGACACTATAACACGCTTATTTTCACTCTCATCAATCCCCCAAACTTACCCGTTGCTCGTCCCGAGGCAACAAAATAAAAATAAAGAGAGAGAAAGAGTATAAAAATTAATGGGAAAACAAGGACTATGACTCATACCATATTCAAAATACAATTGTCTTCAACTCAGGTCATGTAACTCTCATTACATGTAATAATCAATTCATAGCATACAAGTTAAGACAATCACCACCAATTCAAATGCTCCATAGACATGTTCTCACAGGAAGTATATATCACTCGCACTTAAGTGTAAAAGAAGTACACTTGTGGGTTAAGGGGTTTACACTCAGATTCAATTCAAGTGCATTCGTAACCATAAGCTTGCCAAAAGTCTTAAACTCTCCACCACTAAAAGTATAATTCGACAATAGGATCAAAAAGGACTTTTCTTTTGGATGTAATGTTGGCTCTTTGGTAAGGGTAGGAAACATATGGATAAAATGACTCAATTAGTAGAGAATTAAAACCAGAGATCTTTTGTACTGCAGATTTTTACACTTCAAGGCTATCCAGCTTCATGCTCTTTTAATTTTCTTTTCTCTCATTTCCTTCAAGCTCAACATACTTTTTCTTTCCTTTCTTTTTTTTCTCGAGGTACCAGTTTCGGGCACTACCTCTAATATCTCAGAGTACCAGTTTCGGGCACTACCCTTAAACAACTTATTTTTAAGCTTATAATAACTTGTACAGCTCCAAATATTTTATTTCTTTCAAACTCCATCAAAATCAATTTCACACACTTTGACATCATTTAATTCTCCACTAAATATAGGAATTTAAGTCTCAAATAGGATATCAAAGCGGCTATCTTCGTAGGTTGCCAAAGAAATAAGGCTTTAGGCTCAAAAGGGCTAACTACGGATATATAATTATTTGGTAGGAAATTATTTGGCAAAGTGACTCATAAATTCAAGGATGACCTAAAATCATCTCCCATCATCTAACACACATGTAGTTTTAAGTAAGACAAGAGACAAGTTCTAGAATACACACACAAGAACGATACTCACCAGAAAAGAAACATCATGTGATTATGCATGAATAAGGCTCAAAATCTCACATGGGTTTTAACAAGTAACAAAGCATTTTTCATGGTAAGCAATATCTCACAAGTACACATAGAACTTCATATCACAATATAATTCAAGTACAATTCCTTCATCAATTTTAAAAGCATATGAATTTCAAGCACGATTTAAACATATAAGCTCATGTAGACCACAATCACAAACTCAATCCTTCTACTCTCATGAATGAATAACACATATAAATATGAGAATAAGGAAACGAGGGCACCTGATTTCTTTAACGTATGCACGAGCTCCTCTAGTTGTTCAGCTCGGTCAGGCCAGAGCCTCAGTGTAGAACTCGTCTTGCCACTCTTTTATCTTTTTCTATCATCAAAGCTCAAGCACACTCATCATCACAAAATTCATAAATAATAAAATATGAGAACAATAAGAAAGAATCAATTGACTATCTAATTGACTCCACACACTAGAAACACCACTGAACACTAAGCAAATTGCAAAAAATCGACACATTAAAACAGATTAAAGTTTCAACATACAACAAAAAATCAACTCCCCTAGCAAACATTACAAAGAAAAGATTATACTCTTGGTGCTTCAATGAGGTAATAACATTACATCCCCCAAAACTTAGTAAAAACGTAAGTTGAAGCTAAGTTTGCAAAGAGATGTAATTGCCGATTAGTAAGCACCTTAAATATAAAAATTTCTTACTGACAAAAAAGAAATAAAGCAATAAAACGGAAGGGAAAGCCCCCAACAGATGTTTAACGTCGGAGAGTCGCGACGGATATAACCTTTTGGACTACTGGATCAAATAGCGGTCTCCTCGCATCCTCACCTTCAAGTATTTTCTTTCCCTCTTCTTATCTACACTCAACACCTCACATTTCTTGGTCACAAAAATATGATCCTTAGAATTTTCTTCCTCCCATGGCTGTCTAGACACCTCCTTGTCAATCTTCCACTTACATTCAGATGTCCTATTAAAATCAAGATTAAACAAGTTAGAAACTACATCCATACTTTTGCATGATTGAGTTTCCATGGGCATCTTCATTGCTTGATCAAGAGAGAAGACCACATCTTCATTGTCCATCTGCAGTCTAAGCTTCTTGTCTCTTGCTCTTTCCCACTTATTTTCAACTATAAGCTCAGTATTCTACTCTTGGGATGGCACTGGAGTAGCATCAACATCAGGTAAAGTATTCGGCGCGGAAAATAGTGCCGAACGAGGTGGTTCGACCTCGGTTCGACCTGGGGTGTTGGTCGAACCAGGTGTGTCGTGGTCGAATCGAGCATCTGAAAGTGTGCTCTCTCCCGGACAGGTCGGTTCGACCACAGTTCGACCAACGGGGTTGGTCGAACCATGCTGGTCGTGGTCGAACTATACTTCAGAAAAAATAGGGGTTAACCTATTACTATTACTTTTTTATTAAAAATTTTATCATTGTTTATAAAATTATTTATTATACCATTATCACTTATCATGAATTTCATTATTATTATTTTTGTTAAAATATTATATTATTTTTTTATAAGATAATCTCACACAAATATTTGCTAAAATACAAATGTGAAATATATTTATTTTAATTTTAGGCAAAAACTTGTGTGCGCCCGAGCACATGGAAGCACTTTCCATGTGCCTTTATAATTTTATGTTAAATTATATACCCTTTAGTAATAAAAAAATATTAATGAAAAATGTATACCATTTAGAACAAAATGGTCTACCTTTATTAATTAAAGTGTATACCCTTTAGAACAAAATAATGTACCCTTATCCATAATACTAAATTCTAAAGGCGCATGGTGTAAACCCGGACGCACGCAAGCCTCACTCTTAGTTTAAAATAAAAAAGAAAGTATTATTCTTTGTTAAAAATGTCTATTGAAATGTCAAAATATTAATAAAATAAATTTTCATTAACTTAAAAAAAATTAGCAAAAAATCTCAAATTATGTATGCAATAATTTGTAAAACACAAATGAATTTTTTTAAAAAAATCACAATTCGCACCTCGATGACCTTTGAAAGAGTGAAGTAAGTTTAGTGGAACAAAAGGCGTACTTATTACGCTGCCAATAGCCTCGTGGGACTTGTAGTATAAAAATCAGAGTACAACTGTATCTACTAATGCACGACATGGCATGGATGACGAGGAGTGACGGTTGGGCTGTTGAAGTGTTGGTGTTATGCTTCTGGAGCGTGATTATCGAGTCTAGACAGTCGAGCTGTTGAGGTGTTGCAATCAGCTATTGAGGTGCATCCACCGGAGCATGGTTGCTAAGTTGTCGTGGAGTGGCTACAAGATGCTGCTGTCATGTATAATTGTCATGCGTAATTGTCCTTCAGAGCTTCATTGTGTGACTGCCAGGAAAAAATATAATGCTTGGCTGTCCAATGAAACTTCCTTACTTTACTCCAGGTTGAATTGTCATTCGTGGCCCAACATTGCCTTACATAGTTACTTGGATTTAAGAGAACTACCATGCAAGGTTATAAAACTATTATGTGTGGAGGTTTTAGAACCACAATGTGTGGCTCTTAGGTAGAACTCCTGGAGGTGGAGCTGCCAAGGCCTGATTGCTAAGGGTGGAGTTGTCAAAGTTAGAGCAGGTTTGTGATTCTTCTATAACATGTGGGCATAATTCTTGTTCACAGTAGATATAATGCCAATCTACCAACTTTAGTGTTCGAGCTGCTAAGGGTGATTGCCAAAGGTGGAACATAGTTGTGGTTCTTCTATGACATGTGGACTAAACTCATATTTGCGGTAGCTGTAGTGTCAAGTAACTAGCCCCGAGATGATAAGACATGATTGACAAAGGTTGAGCAGGCCTGTAATGCATGTGAGCCCAACTCTTGTTCACAGTAGTTATAGAGTCGAACTACTAACATTAACCCCAAGCTACTAAGGTATAATTGCCATGGCCTTACCAAAAATGGAACATGATTAAGATTTTTTTATGACATGTGTGTCCAACTCTTATTCACGATAGCTGTAGAGTGGACTACCAACAATATATATAATTAAAAATTAATTTAAAAAATATGAAAAAATAATTAATACAATGTATAATATTTTTGAAAATTCAATTGATAACTAATGAATAATTTAATATCTACTTAATATTAATTTATTTATAAAAAAATTATAAAATCAAAATATGATTAATTTAAATTGATAAAATACCATGTGCATCTAAATTTAATCCAAATATGTTTATTAATAAATAAATATATATTAGTATATAAAAAGTAATATAATTTGTTATTGAATTAAATTTGATGCAATTTGTCATAAATATGTGTAGTAAAAATTTACTCTATATGCAAAATTAATATTATAGTTGAATATAAAAGGTGATATGCTCCCTCCATCTCTTTGATATGTATCCACTTTGCCATTTTAGTCAATCCATATGTGATATGCTCCCTCCATCTATTTGATACTTATCAATTTTGTCATTTTAATCAATCCATAACAAAATATTATCTATTTTCTTTTTAGATTGATGTAACTCAAAAAATAAAAAAATCACTCCATACTTAACTCAATACACATTAGGTTCATACTTAATACTTATATAACTATTCACTACAAATTAAAATATTATATCCCTCAATTTACTATACATTAAATTATTATACTTTTTAATCAACGTGCAAAAAGTAAATGATTAATACTTCTTAATTCACGTGCAAAAAATAAATGTTTACGTAACAAGAGGACAAATGAAGTTTTCATTAAGAATTATACATACGTATATTATTGAATTAAAATTAATATATTATGTTATGAATTTTTTTTTTGAGTGCATATATTCTAAGTCCGTATCCTCGAGCACATAGAATATCTATTCATTTAAATTAAAAGAATATATAAATAAAAAAACTTTATAGTATTATTTTTATTAAAAAATATACAACATAATAAGATGTACGACAAAGTCTTTTGGGAGACGCTAAATATGTGAGAAGGGTCTACACATCTCACAAGAGAGTCTCCCAAGATGTAATATACTACCTCCGTCTATCCGTAAGGTGCCAATTTGCTTTTTGCACATTGATTAAGGAATATTATTATTTTATATAAAGAGGTAGTTGTATTAGTAGTGAGTGATTGATATGTGTGTGCTTTTTTACTAAAAAAAGAAAAAAATGCATACCTTAAAAATATACTACTAAAATGACAAAATAGATATATCTTTTTAGAGGAGTGAGGTCGTATCATGTATATAGATATGATGTAATATATGGATGTATTTAATTATTAATATATTTTTAATTATTAAATTAAATAAAGATAAAATATCTCAAATTTAAAAGGGTAATATACTATTCCATAAAAATATAAATAAACAAGAAGCTGAGTTTTGAGAGTTAGGGTTGAAGCGAAACTTGGTGAAAAAAGAGAAGAAAAGCGCTCGTTCTTCTGAATCCAGCGTAGTCCACTCTCCGCCGCACCTCCGCCAGTCGACTCCGACCGACTTTGTGCTGCTCCTGCTCTCCGGGTACTTGTCGCTCTTTTATCTGCTACATCCTCTGAATCTCTATTGCAATTCGTTTTACGATCTCCGTGGCGTTCCACCATTCTTTTTTTTTCGACAGTGATTGCTCCGGCACCACCGTGCTCGCGCTGTGCTTTTCGTTCTTCTTATTGTGAAACTTATACCCTTCGCGCTTGAGAGAGATTCCTTTTAATAGCCGGCTAGGTTTTTAATTAATTAATTAATTAAACAGATAGTAACTTTATCACGTTTAGCACCTTATTAGTATGTTTGGTTTATCTCAGTTTAAGATATTGAATTGAATATAATTTGTGTATGGTATTGGATGTTCAGTTAATTTAGCTTGAATCATAGTATAATTGACTTTTGATTTGTTTAGGCACCAAATTGGTATTTTGGGGGACAGTGAGACCATGTCTGCACCAACATATCCTGTAGGTCAACATGATTCAAGTGTTACTGTTGTTTTTGAGGCTGCTGATGCTCCAGCCAATAAAAATGTGACTGATCCTGCTCCTGCCAGTGCATCCAATGCAGATGAAGTATTTTTTTCAACTGCAGGTGCAGAGGCAGCTGATTCAGTTGCCAACTCTCTCAAGACAGATGCTGGAAATGTGTATGCAACGACACAAGAAACCCCTGTTGTAACGCCATATGATGCTAACGAAAATTTTGCTGGTCTGGCAAACACTTCTCTGGGTTCAGCTCAATCTGGTGGTTATGATTCTTCAATGAATGATGATAATGCTAGTGGAACAGGGGATGAAGCAAATAGAATTTCTGAGAACGGTGTTGCTTCAGCTGATGGTATTGCAACTGCTGCTTTGCATCAGCCTCTGGATGGTTCGGGTACTTATCTATGATTTTTTATTTTCTTATTTGGTTGAATAACAGTCCATTCGAATATTTGTTTATTTGGGAAATAGGCTGTTCTATGGAAAATAATTTTGGAAGGGATATGCCATGATTGCCCTTATGTTGACAGATTGTTCAGTTGAAGTCAGAAAACCGTTAGTTCTATTCCTGCATTTTTTTTTTATTATCTGTATAATCACCTGTAGATATACTTTGATTTAGATTTGATGAGAGGACGTAAAGAGGATCTGAAAATGATTCTGTTTTAAACAAGATTCAATTGTATGAAATGAATCGAGAAATATGTGGGTAAGTTCAACGCATGTACTGAGAATCAAGTACTAAGGAAAGCTTCATTTATCTGTGAAAATAATGTTGATTTGGAATTTTTTTTAATGTACTATTCCCTGAATAAGTACAGAATTCTAGTCAGAATGTCAAGGGGAAAGCATAAAGATACTAGTAACAAACCATTAAATGATTTTGTTATTATTTATTCAATGAATATAAGTACAGAATTCTAATCAGAAGGTCAAGAGGAGAATATAAAGATATTATAAACAAACCTTTACAAGATTTTGTTATTGTTAAGTATTGATTGATGAGTGCATGTGTCTTGAGTCTCTTGACTGAACACAATGTCAAATTACTATCAATTTATGTGACGACATAAAGTGATGCAATTAAACTTAAGCATTCCTAGTTCCTCGGGCCACTCTTTTATCATAATCTTTAAAGGCTCTTCATTCTTTCCAGATCAGGTAGATCAGCAAAATTCTAGAACAATTGCTCCACATGAAACTTAACCCCTTTTGTATTGTAACATTTAAGGGTTTTGATAAACTAATCATAGATTCTGTTGTTGCCCATGAAAAACCCAGTCTTTTAGTAATCTGTTCTATTTTATAAAGACAAATGGCTGTGTAGAAATATCATCTTGATCTTCAGACTTGACCTAAAAAGCTAACCAGTTGGGGTTATAAAATTATATTCAAAACTTGTACTATGATGTTTTGTGCATTTTCTTTTATGCCCAGACTTTCTGAGTATGGACCCACTCACCCACAGCTTGTACATCTGAATCTTTTCTGATTATCCAATAGATATCATTAAATTTTACTATTAATGAATCTCAGCAAGTTTCCTTCTTTCTATACAGAAATGCTTACAAATTTTCTTCTATCCACATGCTTTTGTTTTTGGTTCTCACAATATGGAGATTACTTAAAAATATTTAAATCTTATTCTAAGGTGATTAGTACTCTATTTAAAATATTCATTTTTTTCATACATTTTTTGTTGTATGCATAAATATGTCCTAGTGTAATTTGGATACTTTCAGGAGTATTCATGTGTCCTAGATTTTTGGTGCCTAGATATGAACCTGTGTTTGACACCACACACAAGCCTATGCACTAGATTTTCTTTTTTTTTTTACTTGCATGACTATTTTGTGATGGCTAAATGGTAATTTTGTTTTCGTGGAAAATGGAAATTGCTGTGGTATTTTTTAACGTTGCTTTATGAAGAGAACTTTTGTAATTTTATGATTGTTCAAATTCAAATGGTAAATTGAAGCCAGTATTTTTTATTTTGAAATGCTATCTTATTTGTTGGACTATTCAATGGCAGGCCTTAGTGCAGAAGAAGAAAGATTATGGAGCATAGTGACTACAAATTCTTTGGATTTTGATGCCTGGACTGCATTAATTGATGAAACTGAGAGAATGTCAGAGGTATACCAAATTCATTTCAGGCTTGTAATGGTGTTTTATATTCTCTGGCTTTGTTTTCCAATTGCAAAATTGGACCTTAATCCTGGTTACTATGGATGTTGATTCGGATAAATTAATCAATTTAAATAACTGCTCTTATGACATGCTGTATTTAATCATTTTTACGGGTGCCTTCTGAAGTGGCTTGTTGGGAAATCATGTTCTCCGTGCCACCATGGTTGTCATCGTGTTAAATTGACTTGCTCCCTTTGCAATTCTAGGGCAACATATCCAAGGTTCGAAAAGTCTATGATACTTTTTTGGCGGAATTTCCTCTATGCTATGGCTACTGGAAGAAATATGCTGATCACGAGGTTCGGTTCAGCTCAATGGACAAAGTTGCAGAGGTTTATGAGCGAGCTGTTCAAGGAGTTACCTACTCTGTAGACATGTGGTTGCATTATTGTGCTTTTGCTATTAGTACTTATGGAGATCCGGATGCTATCAGAAGGTAATTTTGAATTCATTACTTTTCTTGCTTTAGCCTGTGCGGTCCTGGCATTCTTGATATTAATGGTGTTCAAATTATCTTTGCTTGCTCTCTGACATGATTTCAGCCTCTGCAACAGCGGTTACTGAAGTATAAGGTGTAAAGGTTTGTAGGGCATGCGTATTAACCAATGTTTTTTTTGTCTCCCTGATGTGCAAACTCTTTCTTCCTCCATTTTTTGGTAGCTGGGTTGGGAATCAATTCCAACTCAGGCTTATCACCCTTTCGGTTACACTTCTTCCTTAGGGTTAGTACATGTAAGTCTTCATTAAATTTTTCTGTTTTTAACCATGGCACATGAGGTGCTTCAAAACACAATTGCTGCTCTGAAGATGTCGCACTGTAAGGCTAAGATTGCCTGTATGACTCCTCCCTGACGAGCTGTGTAAGATTCTTTGAGGAAGGTAAATGCACAGCATAATCTGTTAGTTCAGAATTCTCAAGTGGTCTTTGCGTGTATAAATCCGTCCTTGTCGACACCAGTCCTCTTTATTTTTTGTGGCCTATTGTGGATTTAATTTCTGCTTTAATGTATTTTTCAGCATAGTTTTACTATTTTGGTTTTTCAGGCTATTTGAACGAGCGGTAGCATATGTTGGAACTGATTATTTATGCTTTCCACTTTGGGACAAATACATTGAGTACGAAATTTCACAACAAGATTGGCCCAGAGTCGCCACAATTTATACAAGGGTATTAGAAATACCAAATCAGCAGCTTCATCGTTATTTTGAAGGGTAATTTTACACCTGCCTGCTGTGTTTTGTCTATTTTAATGAAATAATAACTCTTGACTGTGTGGTCACATGCTGTTTCCCACTTGGCAAGTCGGACTCCTTTTGCATTTTTTCCTTATTTGTGGTTGAGAACTCAGATTCATGGTTTTTTTGACTCAGTAGTATAAATGATCAAGTTCTTGAGTTACTTAGCAGTTAATCCTAAAATAAGGACGGCACCCTTTTTTAACTGTCCTGATCTTGATTCCTTAATGTTGTCCTAGTTCTGTCTTTTTTCGCCTTCCTTTGCATAAGCTCAGAGAAGACTCATGCATTTCACTTTTCATGGAATATGGCGGTTTTACGTGATAAACACTGTTTATTGGTGTTTCAATTTTCTCCTTTTGACCAATAATTTAAGCTATTGTTACAGTTTTAAAGAGTTGGTTGCTAGTCGGCCCCTTTCCGAGTTGCGGACAGCAGAGGAAGTTGCTGCACTAGCTGTTTCTGAAGAAAATGAGGGAGAGTTACCTCCTGATGCCATGGAACAATCTCAGAAGGTTGTGAGTGCGAGCCTAAAAGATGCTGAGGAATTGGAGAAGTACATTGCCATTAGAGAAGAGCTATATAAGAAAGCTAAAGACATTGATTCTAAGATCATTGGTTTTGAATTAGCTATAAGGAGGCCATATTTTCACGTGCGGCCTCTCAATGTCGCGGAGCTTGAAAATTGGCATAATTATCTTGATTTTATTGAAGGTGGAGATGACTTCAATAAGGTATTCGAGTTTGTTTCATTTGGACAATTTCTAATTTATTTTGGCATGTAGCTTTAGTTGTCCTTGTTATACATTGACTTACAGTTAAGTAGTATCTGCCGCGTCATATGCCTTATTGGCTAAACCGTTGGAGAAGCATCTTTTAAAACGGGATATTGAACTTGGACTAAAGCATGGGCCTTCAATTTGCTTTCTATAAGGCTAAGTACTTCAACCTCTCATTTGTGAGTCGAAATTCTGGGTTCACTGTGTAGTATAACAATATTTTGTTTTAAAATTTAATGTTATGCATGCAGGTGTGTTCTTATCTTCCTAACCGTCTAAAGGAGGGTCCCTCCTTTCGTATTTGAGGGGCCTCCCTTTTCCGCCAGCGAGGAGTATTCGTTGTGCATTTCTCCTTTTTTACTATTATTATTTTCTTAATTTCATAGCTTTGGGTGTGGATATTTTGGTTTTTAATTCTTATATACACGAACAGGTTGTCAAGCTGTATGAAAGATGCCTAATAGCATGTGCCAGATATCCAGAATATTGGATACGTTATACTTTGTGCATGGAAACTACAGGCAGTATGGAGCTTGCAGAAAATGCACTTGCTCGTGCTACTCAAGTATTTGTAAAGGTACGGAGTTGTATTTTGGTTCCAACTTATGAGGGCCTCGGTTATAAATTTTATAGGTTAAAGGGAACATAAAGTTTATGTTTAATTTAGTGGAATTAAACCATCAATATTATATCTTTTCCCATAATAATAAGAAATCACTCATTCTTTAAATTTTGGGGGTTGTGCTTTTGATTCCACTCATAAAAATTTTTGCTTAGTTTTTAATATCTTAATTATCCAGCTGATGCAATCATTTTTGTAGTGCAAAAGGGGACTGAGATGAATTTATTTTTATCATTTTTCGAATTGGAAAATGTGATGGTTCTTTTGAGCAAGCTATAATATCTTTATTGAAACAGCTGTAGGATTTGGAGGGAGGGTAATACTGTAGAAACTAATAATATTTGCTCCTTTGGAACAAATATTTATTTCTGATTTGAGTTGAGTTTATCAATGGTAACAAATGATACTGAACTTCTCCATTACCAATTTTTTGATCCAGATCATGTGCCACCTCTCTATGTGCTTGTTTAGAGGTTTAACTCTGCTCATTGAGATTATTATAGGATGTAGTTTATGTGAATGGTGGTTTAACGTCTATGTGCATACTGTTCTGTTTTCTACTATTTTGTCTTGGATGATGTTGAAAATTGGCGTTGTAGATCTTGTATGTTCTAAAGGGGGATCAGAGATGACTTCCCTTGTACTACACTTTTTATTAATAATTTTTTCTTGCTGTTTCTTATCATGGAAAAACTGCATAATGCAATTGCGATTGTTTATGCAGAATATATGTGTGTCAGTTTAGGTTTTCTTTCAAACATTGTTTTGTTTGGAATGTATGTATTGTTCGTCTCTTCCTTTTATTATGCAGGACGATATTCTGTAATTCTGAATGTCTAATGCTTTTGCTTCTGCATACCTTGAACTCCTACTACAAGATGGAACCTATGGATGGGTTAAACCATAATTTTTGATAAATTTTGGGTGAACAACAAATTAAATTAGAAATTAATGTAACTGGTAATGCAGTGATAATCGTCAATTCATCACATGTATTAGAAAATTGTTTGCCGTATCCACTATTTACTTTTGAAAAGATGTTGGCCTTCCTTCAGTTAATTGTTTCTTTTTTGTAATATGTTATGTTTGGTGAGGGTCAAATCTGTGTTTGCATTTTCTTGGGATTTAATTTTGAATTGTCTGAAACAGAGACAGCCGGAGATTCATCTTTTTGCTGCTAGATTTAAAGAGCAGCATGGCGACATTTCTGGAGCCCGAGCTGCTTATCAACACGTACACACTGGAATTTCACCTGGGCTTCTAGAAGCTATAATCAAGCATGCAAACATGGAACACCGACTTGTAAGACCAATTATGTTCAGGATTCATATTAATAATGTTGATTTCAAAATTTTGACTAGTTTTCTTTTGTTTCTCAGGGGAAGTTGGAGGATGCTTATTCTTTGTATGAGCAGGCGATTGCCATTGAGAAAGGAAAGGAGCAGTCACAGGCTTTGCCTTTGTTGTTTGCCCAGTATTCTCGCTTTGTATATTTGGTATGCTTTGTATTTCTCACTGTATTCAATTTTGTACATGTAATTATATTCCTATTTAATTGTGTGTAACACTGGTAGAGCCGGCATCATGCTCTGCTTTCTCTTATATCTATTGTTTGCCATGGGTTACTAAATTAGGATATTAAAACATTATTTCAAGGTATGTATATGGTACTGAAATAACATAAAATGGTTCTGAAATATTTAAATGCTGTTCCATCAGATCCCACCTTTCTAAATGTATCTGGCTTCTTGATGACTATGAAAGACATGCAGTATCGGTTCCCTATGTTTTTTTGTGCTCATGTTTGTTTTTTTCATTATTTTTTGACTATTTCTATAACGTCCTTGCTCAACTATAAATTATTCAATTCCCCTATGATGTGTATGAGCTGCTGTTATCATTTTTAAGATGATTGAAAACACTTGTCTTTGATGATTCTTGTTGCGAGTATAATTAAATGATTAGTTACAATTGGCATGTATCATCTCATGTAGTTTTATATTTATGTTGGAAGGTATCTGGAAATGTTGACAAGGCAAGAGAGATTCTCACTCGAGGTGCGGAGAGCGCTCCATTGTCAAAACCACTTCTGGAGGTTCTGTGCATTCTGTTTTACTTTTGCTTTTCCTTGTCTCTCCACTTCATGTCCTTCCAAAAAATGAAAAGAAACATACTTCATCATTTCTCTTGTTGCATTCTCACTTTTTTTTTTCATATGTTTCTTGGATTTAACTATTGCAGGCTATGATCCACTTAGAGTCAATTCAGTCACTTCCTAAGCAGATAGAATATCTAGATTCTTTGGTAGAAAAATTCATAATTCCTAGTGCTGAAAACGTCAGTGTTGCAAGTGTGGAGGAAAGAGAGGAGCTATCTAACATTTTATTGGAGGTAATAATGGAACTGCAGCTGCCTAATGCATTTGAACTTTCGCCATTTTATTTTCTTTCACAATGTTGACCATGTTTTTTTTTTTTTTTTTTCCTTTCACTGTTATATTTTTCCATTTAATAGCCAACATATAATTTTGGAATAAAAGTTCATTAAATCTCCAGCATGCACATTAAGTTAGATTGATGTAAAGTGTGGGATTAGCAATATTCCAATTTCCAAGTAGTACTAATTTACGCCTCAACTTGATATTTTTGCTATAATGCAATTTTTCTGTCTGTTGGACCTTCTTGATTTGCATCGACTCCCAGTGCTTTTGTTTTAATCATTGTCTATCATAGTTATATTATCTATTGTATGCTAACTAATGTGAACATTGATAAATTCTTCTTTCTTTGTTATGCGCAAACCTAACTCTTGGCTTTGTAACTATGGGGATTTGCAGTTCTTGGATCTCTTTGGAGATGCTCAGTATGTGAAGAAGGCTGACTATCGTCATTCAAAATTGTTCTTGAGCCACAAAAGCACAGCAGAGTCTAAGAAGCGTAATGCGGAGGATTATCTAGTTTCAGACAGATCAAAGCTTACAAAATCACTGTCTACCTCTGCTCCTTCTGTAATGGGTGCATATCCCACTTCACAAAATCAGTGGGCAACAGGTTATGGTGTACAACCACAAACTTGGCCTCAAGCCTCACAGACTCAGGCACAGCAGTGGAACATTGGCTATGCCCAGCAGGTTTTTATTACTCTATGCATATCTTTCTCATTAATTATCTTTTCATTTTAATTTTTGATAAGCTGGAACTTGGCTAGGAGCCTAGGAGTACAAAAAGAAATTGATAATGTGCTTGGTTCTATATATTCTGTTAATTCTCTTTTCTACCAAATTTACTTGTGAAAATGTTTGAAAATGCTGAAGATTCTTGAAAGTGTTCACCTTTTTGATTTAGTTACGAATTGGTGCTATGCTTTGCAACATGTTTTATTTCTGCGAGGGATCCTACTTCCTTATAATCTTTCTAATTTTAACATAAACTCTTTCTATAAATAAATCTTCATTTTTATTTAAAAATATTGAGAGAGTTAACACACTGTTTTGTACTTTTTTTTTTTGGTAATATCTCAATTCTTTGTACTATTCATCTTTTCCACCAGTAGAGACTTTGATTAACTAGTGAGGTTCTGAGTTAAAATTTTGCAGATAGCCCTCCAAGAACCTGGGGCATATGTTTGATGTGAACTTAGAAAAAATTGTTTGATTATGGAGTTGATATATGGTTATTTGCATTTCCTAGTCATAAGCCAACTTCTGTTTTTATGTCCGCTGTTTGACATATATGTGAGGCTGTATTGACTTTTTTGTGCTAGGCTACATATGGAAGTTATGGTACAAGTTACACACATCCACAGGCCCCCACATCTGGGACTTATCCTCCAACCTACCCAGCTCAGGTAATATAAAATATATTGTTCTTGTACCCTAGATGATTTTCGTCAAGTATTAATATTGTTAAAATCATTACACCTGGTATACTAACTCTGGTGACCATGCAAATGGCATGCAATGCCTAAACTCTTCTCAAGATGTCACGTCTTGTTCAGAACAAGTTTGAGATTTTGAATAGGAAATATTTGGAACATAAAATTGAGATTTGTTTTTGAGAAATTAGTTGGGAACAATTATTGGACGGTGATATATGTGATGCATATTTTTCTGGAAATATAAATTTTCATCTAATTACTTATTAAAAGATTTTGTATTCGCTTGTATTCCCAAAGAGACACTGCTTTGCGTTGTTGTTATGTTATGTTTAGCCAGGATTTATTCAACTTGCAAGACAAATGGCAACACGATATTCATCCTGTTATAAAAATTCACATTACTTCTCTGATGAGTTTTGCTTGTAAATTCTCCTTCGTTAATTATTCAAAATTTTTTGCCCTACAGGCATATGCAACGCAGCCAGCCTTAGCTGCTACTTTGACTCCTGCGCAGCAGATTCCGGCTGCAGCTCCGCCTGCTGCTGTAACATATTACAGCACATACTATTGAGAGGATGCTGCAATGCAACGTCTTCTGATTTTGCTGTGTGATCTGGTCTGTAGGTTGGCTCGATTGTATGATCATGTTTTTTTTTTCTTCGCGGGTTTCTTTAGAGGGTTGGGGCTAAAAGGGGGAAACTAGTTAAGCTTGTAGGCATGATAGTAGATCTAGTGGGGTAGTGTACTCTTCTATCGTTGCCCATTGCTTTCTTTTATTTCATAACTTGATGAGAATATGCAGAAAATTTACTGGGCACAGAGTTGTTTAATGATTTATAAGTTTAGTTTAGTTTCGTTGTCCATTTGGGTTAAAAGTAGATTTGATAATTGGACTCACTTTTATTAATGAACTTTTACACATATGAAAGATAAGAAGTCTATTTATTATAAATTTGAGCGTTAAATTCAGTTGTCCACTTGGGTTAAAAGTAGATTTGTTAATTGGACTCACTTTGATTAATGAACTTTTATACATATGAAAGATAAGAAGTCTATTTATTATAAATTTGAGCGTTAAATGGTATTTCTCCTGTTTCGTTTGTGTGCACACTTTTTTGTCTAAAATAATTTGAATGCTTCTAAAATGGTAACTCACCATAATATAATATTTTATAATATTATTATACTTAAAAAAAAGACTATGTTTTCATTCATTTATAGTTATTATACGGAAAAAAATAGGAAGAAGTCTATTTGTATAATAAATGAAGTATAAAGTTAAGTATATGGGGGTGGAAATTAATGTAATTTTAAAATTAAAGTATATTGGGAGATTATTGAATTAGTGTGTTATTATTATTATTATTTTTTAGTAAAGACTTGTGTATCGTTTCATTTCTTATGTGAGATGATAAAAAATGATAACTTTTTATTATATGTGAGATGATAAAAAATGATAACTTTTATAATAAAAAGTACAATTTATAATATAAATGAAAAGTGATAATATTTTATAGTGAGATTTATAATATTTTATATCGAAAGTGATAAAAGTATAAAATGATCTCACGTGAGATGATCTTACTTTTTTTATTTGAGAAATTTGTTTATTAAATGTATAAGTGTAAACTTGCTTTTTTATTTGAGAAATTTATTTATTAAATGTATAAGTGTAAACTTGTTTATAAGAAAAAAAAACTAATAATTATTTAAACATGATTTAGTCGAAGTAAAAAATATTTTATTGCATTTAATGACTCACAAGATGCCTCCTATTATTATTATAATAATAATTATTATATATATATATATATATATATATATATATATATATATATATATATATATATATATATATATATATATATATATATATATATATATATTTTCATCTCCCACAAAAAATTTGGGGCAATGCAGACGGGGTTCAAACTCATCGTTGAAAATTGCAAAAAAAATGGTTGGAATAAATACACACCCCTTTTTATTAAATACACATCCCATTATAATATAATTAAAATATATATTTCTTAAAAGTCTTAATTAACCTTAATTCATTAAATACACACCCTCCATTTTTACAATTAATTAATATTTTATACACCATCCTATTAATTAATTTAATATTGATAATTCTCATTCTTCTTCATTAACCTCCCACTTTTACGCCGGCTGCTGTGGATATGAATTCGCCTCTGTGGATATGAATCCGGCGAAATTTCCAGAGATATAAAGGTTTTGAAATTAAAAGCTTAGTGGTAGTCTCCCATGAATTTAAGGTGTTAGATTAATTGGATTTATGAAAACTCAATTTGTTTGTAAAATTTTAGAAAAACATATTTACTCTTCAATTTGTAACTAATTATTATTTCAAATTGAAAGTACTGAAAATAGCTAATATCTTCACTCAGATTGAAATTTGAGAATCTGTGTAATATTGGCGACTTCAGCGCTCAACCAAAACGCGTTGAATTTGTTCTGTCTGCATATTGGAAGACTTCTCCGATGAGTGGTGGTACCTCTTCGGTCCTCGTCGTGGTTTCACGAATTCTGGCTTCACGTATGCTATTTCGATCCTGAAGCTGAATCTCCATTTTTAGATCTTCACGGTGACGATGTTGTCGATGAATCTTACTAAAGGGATAGAAAGAAATACAAACACAGATTTGGAGGAAGCCGCGTAGGCGAAGACATCCAATATGTGCGTGAGGAGATTAACTAGCTACGCTATGTTTCACGATTCACTAGCTGGAGTTTTTTTTTTTCTTTTAATTCCCTAGCTTGTAAAAATTTTACTTTCACTCACATTTTTTGTGCATTACAATAATAAATTTCATAGCACCCTTGCAAAAATGGGGTATGTATTTAATAGCACCCTTGCAAAAATTGATGAAAATACTTTGCCGAGTGGCATCTATCCAACGAGCAGTCCAGCTGAGTAGAGGCCGAGCAATACCATTCGGCAAGCAATCCGATGGTGTGATCAACGGACGAGAAATCAAATCCGATCAAGCAACTGGCCATGCCTCTGATCAGGCATTCAACCGGGCAAACCGGCGAGCACCATTATCCAACCATGCATCAACCCGACCATCAATCCAGTTGTGCATCCGATCGTGCAATTCTATATGCACATCATCTGCTAGTGCATCCATTCAAGCCATCATCCATGCATCCATCAAGCAGTGCTTCATCATTCTCTGAAAAGTATTTCCACCATTAATAGAGGTGTTATTAAAGAGTTAATTCACCGATATCTATTACAAATTCACTGATATATATGAAGGTCATATTAAAGATATTCAAACAATAGATATCGGTGAACCATAGATATTAAATGATACTTGATTGACGAAAAATAATAGTCAAAGACTTGTGTGAGACCGTGTCTTGTAAACTCTTATGTGAGATGGATAAAAAGTGATAACATCATTAATGAAAAGTGATAACATCATTAATAAAAGTGACACTAAATCGATAAAAAGTAATAATAGTGCAATAAATTATTTTATAAACAATTTATAATATAAATATAATGTGATAAAATTTTATAGCCATAGTAACTAATTAGGAAAGTTTCACCGTGACACGGTCTCACACAAGACATTCCCAAAATAATAATCATCGTGTGAACTACTTCTTAAAAAATTAATAGAATAAAAGAAAAAAATTGATAATTAATAAATAAAAAATAATAAAACGATCATATGGTAAGATATAGAATAAAAAAAATGATAATTAATAAATAAAAAAATAATAAAACGATCATATGGGAAGATATAGCCTCACATTGCTCATAAGATTTATGACTTTTTCTTCTATGATTTATTATGTTTTTTTATATAAGAATTTTATCAGGTCATTTAAAATTCAATTAATCATTTTAGATATATAAATAAAAATGTAAGTACTCCCTCCGTCCCATAAAGAAGTTCACAGTTACTGTAGATACGAAGTTTAAGAAAAAGTTACTTTTTGGGGTAGTTTGACATTTTTAGATAATAAATAAATTATAAAGTAAGTTATGTGAGTTGTAAAGGGGTGACAATTTTGAAATTAAAGTGTGTTGTGGGATTATTGAATTGTATGTATTTCCTTATTTGGGGGTGTGAACTTGTTTATGAGACGGACAAAAATAGAAAATGTGAATTTGTTTATGGGACGGAAGGAGTATTAGATTTATGACTTATTTTTTATTCTTACTATTTATTGCATTTTCTTAAAAAAATATTATTAATAATAATACAATTAAAATTAAATAATTTCTTTAAATTAAAATTATATAGATTGTTACATACACTACAAAAAAATTATTTTTTTGTGCAATTTACCAACAGAATTCAATCGTTGGTAATTATCAATGGATTGACAAAAAAAATGATATTTTTCTTTTAACAAAGGAATTCAATCGTTGGTAATTATTCTTAAATTTAAGAATGTTTTAAAAAAAAGCATCACTAATTAGTAAAAATATCTTCCTTCCTCAAATCACACAATTATTTTCACTACAAAGAAAGATTTAAAGAATTTATAGATGGCGTTCCCGGACGATAATTTCACTCTTTTTGGGACATTATGCCATTAAATCTCATGCTTTTCGAGGTTGTACTTTTTAATAATATTATATGTTTAGTATAAGACAAAGTATATAATGAGACAGTAATTATGTGAGACGAGTCAACTCATTGTTAAAATATGTTTGTTATGTAGTTAAAATATGTTTTTTAAAGTATAATGAACAATTAATTAAAATATATCATAGCACAATTCATTACTAACATAGTTTAAGTACCAATAAACATATTTTAACTATATAACAACTATACTTTAACATTAGATCTCTTTAAATTGATTATTTTAATTAAAAATTATATTTTTATTAATTAAAATATATATAATTTAAAACAAAATGTTATACAATACCCGAAAATCCAAGATACTAACTCTTAATCAATAATATCATAATTAGATATGAGCATAGCATAAACCAATAATATACATTTTGTTTGAAGGATACATTTAAGGATATCATGCACGTGAGAGGGCACTATAGATGTTGTGCCTTTTTGCATCAAAAAGTTGGTGAAAAAGGAAAGAAGCCTTCCTCCTCCTATCTCTCTCATACACACACTCTCTCTCTATCTCTCTCTGAAAAGTCGAAGAAGACAATAAAATGATTGAAGCCTTTATAATCTAGCAATAGTCAATAGTATTGGGGCACTCAAATCTCTGGTATAAAGATGAAAGCAACATTACAAGTAATCTAATTAACTCACCCAAAAAAAACAGAGAGATATGGCTCTTGAAGCACTTTCTTCAACTGAGCTCTTGAATTACATCATGTATGACCCTAATTGCATTTCCACCCCAACCCCATTTACCTGCACCAATGATTCCTCCGACACCAGCCCACCTGAGAAAGGTACCTCCTCCTCCAAGCCACCACCGCCGCCGCCGGAATCCGCCGCCCAGGGCCGCAAGAAGCGGCGGAGGAGGCCCAAAGTCTGCAAAAATAAGGAGGAGGCTGAGACTCAAAGAATGACTCACATTGCCGTTGAGAGAAACAGAAGGAAGCAAATGAATGAACATTTGGCTGTCTTACGCTCTCTTATGCCAGAATCTTATGTCCTAAGAGTAAGACTGTTTTAATTTACATTAATTTCTGTTAAGAAATAAATTCTTTTTTCTCCCTTGGAATTAAAATCATTGTGCACAAGATTAGCCTCTTTCTTTCTTTCTATTGGTGGCTGATTCTACACAACAACTTGAACTGTTTCTCGTTGAAATTTTAATAATTGGTGGCAAGAAACAAAACACCTTTTTACTTTATGATGATTTTTTGGAGTTCTACTGTTTCTTCAACCCAAAGAAATTTAAAAAAAGAATCACCACATTTTGAATTTCATCACAAAGGGTACGATTTGATTCTGCAACAGTTGTTTCTTCACTCATCTTCCTCACTCATCTGCCTTATTTTGGACACATGTTGTTGTCTTCGTTCGAATCCGAGTATAAGCCAACCATGTACGACAAACTGTAGTTCCAGCATTAATTAATTAGTAAATATAGTATAGTATTAAGAATATTAATTAGCTTATCCATATTTAATTAATTCCTCATTAGTAATCTGATCAACTGTTCTCAAGTTTATGCACTATTTGTTCATGTCATTCTGGTAGAACAGAATATATGTAATGACGTAATACTTGTTCATGTCTTTTATTGTCTCTGTCCTAATAAATTTCATTCTCGTCTTATCACTATGTATCATTAATGATTCAACTGCTGGAACAATTATATCCCAATAACTGGAAAGAAAGACTACTCTAGTACATGAATAATAAATATATATACTATAGTACTAATTAATTTTTACACCCCAATAATTTAATTAAGAGTGTTGGTATTTTTGTAGGGTGATCAAGCCTCCATTGTTGGGGGTGCAATAGAATTTGTGAAGGAGTTAGAACACGTTGTGCAAACTCTAGAGGCCAAGAAATTCACATCAAATGAAGATAATAATTATGAGGATGATAAGAAGCTGCAGGTGTTAGGCTGCCCATTTGCTCAATTCTTCACATACCCTCAATTCAGCTGCTCCCATGGCAACAAGTACACATCACAAAGCAAAGCAGCCATTGCAGACATCGAAGTCACCTTAATCGAGACCCACGCCAACATACGAATCCTCTCGCGAAGGAGGGTTCGACAGCTCTCCAAAATCGTCGCATCATTCCACGCCGTCCTGCTCACCATTCTCCACCTCAACCTCACCACCATCGACTCCCTCGTCCTCTATTCCATCAGCGCCAAGGTATTATTAATCAATTTTAATTGAACTCACATAATGTTACATTACATTACATGTGTGTGTTGCAAGACTAGTGAGGTGTGAAGGTGGAAACGAAACGATGTCGTTTGGGCAGCATGATTGGATATAAGGTTGATGGGTGAACTTGGTTCACTAGTTGGACAATTTGTCTGCATGTTTCTCGAATGAATAATGAAATTGTCTTGATTCATTAATTAGGCTCCACAATTATTAACCATGGTCCTAACTTATATCACATTCCAATTCAGCAAATTTTGTTCTTAGTATCCACAGTTTGTCCTCTACTCTACAGTAAATAAAAATAGTCTGATGGTAACAAAACTGGGACTGTAGAAAATGACCTCAGCATGCAAAAGAATCTACTTTTACACACAGCTGCACATACTTCCACATCAAACTATGTGTAATGTAAGGTGAAAGATTCTACTACTGTGGTGTAATAAGATATTATTTCTGAGGGTGTTTCCGGTACTGATGTAGAAATATTTTTTTATTTGAATATCCATGTGCATTGATGCAGAAAAAGGAATGATTTCCCCTTAATACTTTAATGCCTGTTTTCCTCTATACGACTGCTTATACTTGTTGTCTTTATACTTACAATTTTTGGAAAATATTCCCAGTATTTTTTGGGATGAACATATATTAAACGTTTACATTTAGATTTTTTCACATTTAATGTTTTTAGAGTTAGTATCCTATGTACAGGGTTTATATATATGGCCGTGAACCTGATTTACACAAGTGTTTGCCATGTTTTAATTTAGATTAGTAATAGTTCATTATTTGAAAAAGTAAATTTTCATGTAATAAAGAGTTAAATGTCGGCATACCGAATAACGGGTTCATACAAGACAGACTTGATATGAAATTACTAGTATTATTATTTTTATTTTATTTTTGCAGGTGGAAGAAGGTTGCCGATTCAACTCAGCAGACGACATAGCGGGGGCAGTTCATCACATGCTTAGAATAATTGAGGAGGAAGCTATCCTAGGTTGTCAATCTTAGGATTATTAATTATTCTATATATTAGTCTATTTTGTCAAATGTCTTAATGTCTATTCTGTTTAATTTATGTTTATTATGCATTTCATATTTCTATCTATCCATGTAGCTGGATTCTTGGTTTTTCCTGTGGATGGATTTAGGCTGGCTAGGACATATGACACCTTATTCTTGTTAGAAATAATCTTTTAGAATGTAAAACAATTCGAAATGATCAGGTAGATTTCTGAATAAATATAATTTTTTTTAGATAATAATATTTTTCTTAGGATCATGAAATGGTCAAATTGCTAGATTTTAATTGCTTTATGACATGAAAATCGATCCACAAAACTCTCAAGCAACAAGATTATCTCACATAAAGTAACAATCTGAAAATCAAATTGTTAGGCGGATGCGGTCGTCATCGTCGTCCGTGTTCGTCGTCTACGACGGAGAAGGTGGTCGAGGGAAGAACTCCACAGTGCTCAGATTTCTGTTGAATTCACATAAGAATTCAAATCAACGTTCTACTCGTAAGGGTCACAAATGGGTGATTAAATGGGACCAAAAGTGTAAGGCTATGGGCCAAGACCCACTTGGCCCAATACTTTGAGAGATGAAGACCAGCATTTGGGCCAAATGCCCAACGGGCCCAACAAATCTCCACCTTGGCCCAAATCATCTACCCTTGTGTATAACTAAATGGGAATTCATCATTGCACTTTTCCCCGGACACCTGCAAAACGAAAGACAAAAAGTCAAATGCAAGATCCTGAAATTTGACACAAAGTCAAAGTATCACAAAAGATACACAAATCTAAGCCGAAGCAAAGATCACGGACACACAGTCATAAAATATTTATAATATCCCAAGGACAAAATAAACGGAGCACACAAGCTCAAGAGTGGACACAACATCCACGAAAAGAACTGCATACAACATGCTTCAATCAAGAGAGTCGAAATTTAAAGTCCTCATGCAAGACATAAATTTTTCAACAGATAAGCATTTAGTACCCATATCAGCAGGATTAAACTCAGATGCAATCTTTTCCAGGTTAACAATACCTTTTTCCACAATATCACGAATGAAATGATACCTAACATCTATATGCTTGGTTCTATAATGGAAAACAAGATTTTTACACAACTGAATCGCAGACATACTATCAGAAAACACAGTGGCACATTTGTCAAGAAAACCTATTTCATTCAGAAGACCTTGCAGCCAAATAGCTTCCTTTAAAGCATCAGTAATAGCCACGTATTCAGATTCAGTTGTAGATAAAGCAACCACAAGCTGTAACTGAGACTTCCAACTTATGCAAGAGCCACACAAAGTAAACACATAAGAAGTTGTAGACTTCCTATTATCCATATCATTTGCATAATTGGAATCAACATAGCCAACAAGGCTCACACCATTTGTAGATTTGGAAAAGCGCAAACTTACCGACATGGAGCCCTTGAGGTATCTCATGAGCCATTTCAAAGCCTCCTAATGAGGCGCACCTAGATTAGCCATATACCTACTCAAGTAACTAACAGAATATGCAATATCTGGTCTAGTGCTAACCATAAGATACATAACAGACCCAATGACATTGGAATAAGGAACCTTTTCCATTTCAGCAATTTCAGAATCAGTCTTTGGAAACTGATTCTTACTTAACACAAAGTGAGCAGCAAGAGGCACATTCACAGTTTTAGCAGACATCATAGAGAATTTACTCAAAATCTTTTCAACATATGAAATTTGATTAAGCAAGAGAACATTGTTCTTCCTATCTCTATCAATGTTCATACCAAGAATCCTTTTAGCATCTCTAAGATCTTTCATATCAAAAATATCACATAGACTCTTTTGAACAAGCTCAACATATTTAAGATCAGGGCTAACAATTAGCATATCATCCACATATATGAGCAGAAAAACAGGAACAGAAGTATCAATCTTGAAGTAAAGACAATTATCATGCAAGCTTCTCTTAAACTTCAACGATGTCATGCATTGATCAAACTTCTTATTCCACTGTCTAGGAGATTGTTTCAAGCTATACAAGGATTTCTTCAAAAGACATACATGATCAGGATTTTTGGGATCCACAAAATCCTCAGGTTGTTTCATGAAAATCTTTTTGTCTAAATCACCATTAAGAAAAACCGTTTTGACATCCATTTGCTTCAATTCTCAATCAAAATGAGCAACTAATGCAAGCATTATACGAATAGTGATGAATTTAACAACAGGAGCAAAGATTTCATTATAATCAACCCCTTCCTTTTGAGTAAAACCTTTTGCTACCAATCTAGCTTTAAATTTAACATTTTCAGGCTCATGTTTCACTTTGAAAAGCCACTTGCAATCAACAACAGAGTAATGAGCAGGTTTTGAAACCAGAGTCCAAGTATGATTAACATGCAATGATTTCATTTCATCTTTCATAACATTTAACCATTTCATAGAGTTGTCAGATTTTAAAGCCTCTTGATAGGTCTTAGGTTCATTATCAACACTTTCAAACGCATTACAAGCATGAGTATCAATATGAAAGTCATCATACCTAGCAGGTGGCCTAATATTCCTTCTAGGTTTATCCCTAGGCAACACATAGTCATCATCTTTAGGAATATCATGCACATTTTCATCATTGATAGTAGGTTCATTGGCAACAAGTTCTTGATCAACAACAGTATCAGACAAGTTTTCAACATCAGATAACAAAAGAGACAACTCCACCTCACTCGAAGAAGTGGTAGGATCATGTAAAGGCACAACATCAGGCATAGGAGCAGATAAGCAAGGAAATTCAGATTCATTGAAGATCACATCCCTACTAATCACGATTTTGAAACCCGATTCAGAAAAATCCCACAGCCTATAACCTTTAACACCCTCAGGATAATCAAGAAAAACACATTTTCTACTCCTAGGATCCAATTTGTCATGTTTCTGACGCACAAACGCAGCACAACCAAATACACGTAGCACAGAATAATTAATACTTTTACCAAAAAATATATAGTCAGGGCACTTACCCTTTAAAGGCACAGAGGGGGATTTGTTTATTAAAAATGCTGCGGTAATAAGCGCCTCACCCCAAAACTTTTTAGAAAGTCCAGAAGACACCAACATGCTCTTCACCCTTTCTAACAAAGTCCTATTCATCCTCTCAGCAACCCCATTCTGTTGGGGAGTGTAAGGAGCAGACTTATGTCTCACAATTCCAGATTTGACACATAAATCATCCATGGCATTATTGCAAAATTCCAATCCATTATCAGTTCTAAGATGCTTAATCTTTTTACCCATTTGATTTTCAATCAAAGTTTTCCAATTTTTGAACTTTTCAAAAATATCAGATTTGTTTTTAAGCAAAATCACCCACACTTTTCTTGAAAAATCATCAATAATGGACAGAAAATACACATTGCCACCTTGAGTTGGCTCACTAGAAGGCCCCCACATATCAGCATGCAGGTACTCAAGTATATCACTACACGAAGAAGTCTTAGGGTATGGGGAAACAGGGAATTTCACCTTCGCATGTTTGCCTTGCACACAAGAATCACAGAAAAGAATGCATGTAAGCTTATCATTACCAAAAGAACCAGCTTTATGCAATATTTCAAGACCTTTTCCACTCATGTGACCTAATCTACCATGCCAAATATTTGTTTTATCTTCTTTAACCGCGTTAGTAGACATAACAACAGATTTAGGACAACAAACATACAGGTTATTCCTTTTTTCAGCATTAAAGATGGGCACAGAACCCTTTACAATAGACATGCAACCCTTTCCCCACCTACCCTCAAGCCCCTCATCTTCAAGTGCAGCACAAGAAATCAAGTTGTTACACAAATCAGACACATGTCGCACGTTTTTCAAAGTGAACACAGAATCATCTTCAAAACGCAAGCAAATGTCACCAACACCAAGCACATCACATCTTCTTTCATTAGCCATAGACACAAATCCATGAGAAACATTTTTATATGAAGAGAAAAGATGTTTAAAAGGTGTCATATGAAATGTGCAACCGGAATCCACAAGCCATTCACTATCACATAGAGATGAATGCACAGAATTCACACAACTATCAGAAATAGCAAATACATCACCATAATTCACAGATTCAGAGGCCACATTAGCATGATCATTAGAATTATTCCTCTTAGGATGAGGACACTTGTTTGCAAAATGTCCCTTTTCATGGCAATTAAAGCATTTCTTCTTTTTCTTGTCCCCATTCTGATTATTCTGGGATTTCACATCAGAATTTTTGTCCTTGTTCTTATTCTTGTTCTTGTTACAATTGTTAGGTTTCCCCTTAACATGCATAACCTTCCCAGAATTCTTAACACCCTCATTTTGTTTTAAATCATACTCTTTGCTTTTTAAGACATTCACCACAATATCAAGAGTAACGTAATCACGACCATACTTTATAGCAGACTTGACAACATTGTAAGAATCAGGTATAACATTTAAAAGCACAATAGGAGTGTATTCATCAATATGCTTGTCACCAGTTAGCTTAATATCTTGAATCAACTTCGTGAACACATCCAAATTTTCTTCAACATCTTTGTTTAAATCAAGTTTAAAACGAAAGAATTTTTCCAGAAGAAACATTTTACTAGGCAAAGATGTTTCAGTGTACAGCTTATCCAACGTTTCCCACAAAACTTTTGCGGACTCATGCACACCAACTTTTCTAAGCACATGATCATAAAGATTCAAGATAATCGCAGACAAAGCAAGCTCATTCATCTCAGCCTTTTTAGCAGGTGTATCATCCTTATCATACGAGTGATCTACAACTTTGAATACCCTTTGTTGAATGAGTATGCACTTCATTTTCTGTTTCCAGATACTGAAGTCTCGCTTACCATCAAACAGTGCTTGTCCAAACGAAGATGAAGCCATGAGTATTTAAAGTTGAGTAGAACACACTTTGAACGCAAAAAATACAGAATTACAGAGCAACAATCTGTCACACACCAGGTTGGCACTACTCTAATCACACACAAAGCGAGAAACGGAGCAGTATAACACACAAGGACATATTTTCAGCAGTGGAAATTGAAAGACTAAGATGACAGTTTCACAAAAGAAACAAACAAGAACAGTAATAAGAGAGCCAGCCGCCTCAGGGCATCACACAAGAGCAAATAAGAGGGCCAGCCGCCTCAGGGCATCAGACAAGAAAAAATAAATAAGAAAGACTCAAGCTATTTCACCAGAGCGGTGTCTCCGACGAGAACACCGTACCACCTCTACGAGCCACCAACCCGTTACTTAACGGGGGCTGATCCTTCGTAGTCTTGTTCACGTAGCAAACACGAACGGGGTAGCCTCCACTCCAAGTTTCAACCTACACACAAAGTGAGAAACATTGGGGGTTAGTAAAGGCACAATCTGAAAAAATTTCAGAAAAGAACTATCCGGAAAAATAACAAAACAAATCTGAAATTTTTCTGAACAATATAAAATGAGGAGGAGAGACACTTCCCTTCCACAAAATGGAGAGCCCAATCTGACCGGAACCCTAACGCCGGCGGTCAACTCCGGCTGTCAACGACGGTGGTGGCCGGAGGTCAGCAATGGTGGCCAACTGGATTCTCCCACCGGCAGCAGCTTCGCGACGCCCGAAGACTGCAGGTCCTGTGGCGGCGCCTAGAAACCCTAGCGACCGGTGCTCAGCGGTCGCAATTCCGACGGAGATAGCGTGGGCGGATCTGAAACACCAGCGACGGGGCTTCTTTTCAGCGGCGGTGACGGTCAGCGCTTACAGCGGTGGCGGCGGAATGTAGCGGGCGGCGTCGAGCAGAACGGTGGCTGCGTGATCTGGACAATGGCGGAACCCTAGCGGCGGCAGCGGTCTATCCGAGCAGATCCAGCGGCGGACGGTGGTGAACGAGCGACGTGCGCGAACTGGAACAGCGGCGGAGCCCGTCGCACGATTCCGATCTTCCGTGCGGCGGAGCCCTAGCAGCGGCGCGACAGCTTCAGGCAGTTCGGGAATGACGGCGCGGTGGCAGTTCCAGGCAGATCCCAGTCGCGATTCCAGCGGAGCGACAGCGTACAGGTCGAGACTAAGCACGGCGGCGTCGCGTTTCCAGCAGTTAGAAGTGGTGGCAGCTCCGATCCTTCAGATCCCGGCGGCTGGAAGTGGTGGCAGCTCTGATCCGGTCAAATCACGACTCAGATCGCGATTCCGGCGACGAAAATCCGGCGGCGGCCGAACGGCGGTGATCTCCCACCAGCGGCTGACAGTCAGCAGCTTCGGGAGATGGATGGATGACGAAACCCGCTCAGATACCACTGTTATACGGATGCGGTCGTCATCGTCGTCCGTGTTCGTCGTCTACGCCGGAGAAGGTGGTCGAGGAAAGAACTCCACAGTGCTCAGATTCCCGTTGAATTCACACAAGAATTCAAATCCACGTTCTACCCGTAAGGGTCACAAATGGGTGATTAAATGAGACCAAAAGTGTAAGGCTATGGGCCAAGACCCACTTGGCCCAATACTTTGAGAGATGAAGACCAGCATTTGGGCCAAATGCCCAACGGGCCCAACACAAATGACGGTTTATAATGGTCTAGTTAAACAACCTGCACCCACTTTAGGAAAGCAGAAGGTTTACTAATTGAGTGATAAGTAGAAACTAGGATCAAACTGATCTAGATAGAAGCATGAAACGAGCTAACAGAAGTAAGAAGTGAAAAATGAAAATTGAATCTTTGGTGCTGAGTTTGAGCCCTTATATCTTGCTCCTCAATCAACTTATTGATCCGGTTGCACCTCTACCTGAAAGATGAATTCTAGGCTAATAGCCGGTTCCAAGTAGCCCCTGCAACTGCTCAAAAATCAGCTCCCAAACCAACCTATTAGCCAGATCCTTTCCTTAATTGCTTCAGTGAGTTCGCTCAATGGTTTAAGAATCTAGGAAAACACTTACTCTAAATCTTCCTTTGGTCTTAGGGTGCAATAAACTCAGCTTCGGTGACTGATGGCTAGCCTTCCATCTTACTGCACTACCGTACATGTTAAAAAACAAACTCAATAAGAGACTTCCTCGTGTCTAAGTTGGCTGCAAAATCAGCTAGCATTAGTGTATCCAATTATGAACTCATGCCACTCTTTGAAACTTTAGCCATGCTACCACAGATCCCTTCACATATCTCAAAGCCCATTTTACAGCTTTCCAATGTAGCCTCCCTGGACTACTTAAGAACCTACGTACTAATCAAACCCATTACCTAAACCAAATCCGGCCTGCTACACACCATAGCATACATAAGGCTGTCCACAGAACTTGCATATGGAATCCTGCTCATTTCAGCTATTTTTCTATTTGTTTTAGCTCCATTAAGTAATGATAAGCACAAACTTTGCTTGACAGGAGCTGAAACAGGCTTACACATGTCCATATTATACCTTTTGATTGAGTACTTTAGTCAGATAAGATTGTTGTTCTAATACCAATGTATCAGTTGCTCTATCTCTGCTAATTTTCATACCCAAAATCATCTTGACCTCTCTAACATCTTTAATCTCAAACTCAGCCTTAAGTACTTCATTTACTGTAGTGATACCTTAATACTCTCTCATGCTATCAAGATATCATCCACGTAGAGTAGTAAATAGGTGTAGCAGCTGTCTTCATGTTTAATATATACACAACTATCATAAAGATTTATCTGAAAACCATTTGACACTATGTATTCATCAAAATTTAAGTACCACTGTCTGGGGCTTTGTTTTGAAACCATATAAAGACTTAAGTAACAAACATGCCTTCATGTCAGATTTCCCAACAATAACTCCCTCTGTACCTTCATGAATATGCTCTTTTCTAATTTTCCATATAAGAATACAGTAGTCACATCTATTTGGTGAAGCACTAAATCATGTTGAGCTACTAGAGTCAATAATATTCTGATTGAGCAATGCTTAACAACCGGAGAGAATATTTCATTATAGTCTACCCATTCCCTTTGAGAGAATCTTCATTTTTTTATTTGAGAGAAAAAAAAAAGAAAACTATGCTTTCGCCATATAAATATTAAATAATAATAGAATGACACTTTGGATTTTGATATGAAAAGTGTTTGTATTGTTTTTTTTTTTCAAAAGATTCGATTATGTATCTTGAGAGTAGTATGAGATAGAAGATATTTTCGATTTTATCTTATTTATCGGAAGTTCAATTCAGCATTACAAACTTGGTTGTTTATACACTGAAGGGCTCTTAAAAGATGAATAAAAAGTGATAAGAGTAATATAAATGACATCTGATCAAGAAAAGAGATAACCATTTTATCAAACTATTTCATGAATAGTTTTTATGATGAATAACAAGTGAAAACATTTTAAATAAAAAAGTGATACATAATCAAGAAAAAGTAAAAACCATCACTTGAATTATTTCATGCATGAAAAATTTTATAAGACAGATAAAAAATGATAACTTTTTTTAATAAAAAAATTGTGCTCTCCGGCTAGTTCAAATGTATTAGTTTTACTATTTTTGGCATATAATAATACTGCTTAATTAATCCACGTGTAAAAAGCAAATGAATACGTTTGCTATGGTCGGAGGGAATACATGATCAAGGGAAAGTTAACCATTTCATTGAACTATTTCACTAACAATTCTCATAATGAATAAAAAGTGATACATAATCAAAAGAAAAGTAATAACCATCACTTGAACTATTTCATGCATGAATAATAGGACATATAAAAATTGATAACATTTTTTTTATAAAAAGTAATATTAATCATGAATAAATGATATTCATCCAATTAAATTATTTAATATATATAACATTCGCATGATGGTAAAAGGTATACTCAATCTGTCCCGGTGTATTATAAACAATTTTCTTTTTTTACATGGATTAAAAAGTCATTTTTTAACGAACTTTATCGATATTTTTAAGGGCAGTGTATTGTTTTTAGATAATAAAAGATATAAAGTATGTTATGTGTGTTAGTTATTGATGACAATTTGAAATTTAAATGTATTGTGGGGTTATTGTGCTTATTGATTATGCCATTTGTCTGATTGCGCAAAATGTGTTGAGACGGACGCAAATGGAAATTCATGGGGGTAATATTTTTAATAAAAATATCGCAAAACAAGCATGGAATCGGTTCCATGGTGGAACCGAGATTACTCTTTAATATGATGGAAGGTTATTTTATTACAGTATAAAAGATGATCATTTTTCTGTAGAAAATGTAATACTCCCTCCATTCACTTTCAATCTATCCATTTTACCATTTTGGGCCGTCCACTCTTAATCTATCCATTTCCACTTTTAGACACATGGGACCCATATGGGACCTACACTCCCCACTAATACAACTACCCACTATATATTAAATAATAATACTCCTTAATCCACGTGTAAAAAGTAAACGGATAGATTGGGGATGGACGAGGGAGTATTATTGTTGTTAATAAACTCGACTATTTATTTTAAAGAATAATCTCTATATTTTAGAGAGTAGTCATTCTCAAAAGGGTGCACCTGGTTGCAACATCTCAAATTAAATGATAGTAATGTATTGAACTATTCGTGCAAAAGTAATAATATACCCCCTCAATCCCACGTTAATGTATACGTTTTTTATTTTGGTTTGTTTCGAGTTAAGATTTACATTTTTTTTTGTTGGACCCACACAAAATAATTAATTATTCAATGTAGGATCCACATATAACACTAATACAATTACACACTTCACATTAAATATTATTTCTCACCTCACTACACATTAAAATATTATATCTCTTAATCTACGCGCAAAAAACTAATATAAACATCAATGCGGGACAGAGAGAATATTTATTAAAAAGTGATATTACTTTCTTAATGGGTTGTCCCGTCTCACAGTACGTCTTATATAGTATATCTGTCTTACAAGAAAGTGGCCATATATATATATATATATATATATAATCCCCATCTCACAGTGCGTCTCACATATATCCGTCCCTCAAGAAAGTATTCATATATATATGTACTTTCTTAATAGATTGACCCATCTCACACTACGTCTCACATATATTTGTATCACAAAAAATGTCCATATATATGTGGGTATTCTCATGAAACGGATATTTGTGAAACGAGTGAACCTATTATAAAAGTATACTTATTATATAGGTAAAATATGCTTATTGATAGTTAAAGTATGTTTATAATATATCATGTTATTTTAATACATCTGTCACATCCCAAAATTTAATATATATAAATGTACAATTAAAACTATTTAGGACATAACTAAATATTAATTTTATTCTAAACATAATTTCTTTAAACTAGCGGAAGCTTTAAACTGAATATATATATATATATATATATATATATATATATATATATATATATATATATATATATATATATATATATATATATATATATATATATATAAAATACTTTATCTAAGTCTCAAACATATATGATTTAAAAGTGAAAATAAACCTTATAAAATTCTATTTGAACAATAATCATATATATTATTTAAAATAAAATGTCAAACTTTATCCAATCAATAGAATTTATAAAATAAGAGATTTAATTTTCTAAAATGCAATTGTATTAATTTCTCTATTTCTATACCGATAAACAATCACCACCCATCGCCTCTCTTTCCATGTTCCATCTCTTAAACCTGAAATATTATGAAGTGATGGGATGAGCAAAACACAAGCTCAGTAGGGATACTATACCTGGCAGAATTAAACACCACATTCAAAAATACTAAATACGTAACATAAATCATGTAAATGTAAATGTACTGAATAACTGATTTCTCAATTGTTCAAGTAGTAAAAGTCTCGTTTATAAAGGTCAGGAGACCTATGTCTAGTCGTGTCTCGTTTATAAAGGTCATGAGACACATGTCTCATTTATAAAGGTCATGAGACCTATCTGTACATGCATGAACTCAAAAATACCACAAGAAGTAGTTAATAAAGTCAAGTAAGAATTTTTCCACCTGGAATGAATGTCGTGGATGCATATGAATGCAATTAATTATACTTGAATCCTTGTAATGTTCATCATCTAACATGAAATATTAAGTTTTAAGATGTATAAGTATATGTTTCATATTTTTAAAACAAAACTATAAAAGCTGGAATTTTTGTTACGCTGTGATAAAACTCAAGTATCTATAAATATATAGGTCGAAATTATTTAAAATAAATATATATTATAATAAATATATCAATATATAACATATCCAAAAATCATAATTTTTAAAGGTCAGTAGATAAGATTTTCATATTTTTAGAAGATACATTAAGATTCTCTTGAAACAGATTTTGAAGTAGTATAAAATTAAAATAAATTAATATAACCTTTTTCTAAATTTGAAATTTTTACTGAACATTCTAAAATATAAGAATTATAAAATATCCAAAATTCATTGGATTTAGAAAATTATAACTTTATAATTCGAATTTTCCAATCAGGTATGCATACAAATTCAGATTCTGCAAACAGAAGTATAAAATTTGTATAAAATAAATTACAGCTTCAAAATCATGAAATTTTAAATATAAGTCTATAACCAAAACATTAAACGACATATTAAAATTTCATGGCTATTGGAATTAACTATATATGTATTTGAAATTTTAGAAATAAGTTACCTTAATTTTGTAAGTAAGGCTGACACTTGTTGATGGAGTAAGAATAATTTTTAAATAAGATTTTCTGGCTTTCTACGGATTTTCAAAGGAGAAACGATGAAGAAATATGTTTCTCACTTTTTTTCTTTATTTTATAAATCCTAATTTCTACGGTACTGGAAAAGAATGAATTAAAGGAAAGATATATAAAATAAAAAATAAAATCTAAAAGAAAATTTAAAATTTAATACTTATATGAATTAACTGAGAGTTTTAATGAGCTTTAAATAAGAATTGATATATATGTATATCTTTATTAATATATATATATATATATATATATATATATATATATATATATATATATATATATATATAAATATTCTGGATATTACAACATCATCCATTATATTTAAAAAAACATACTTTAATAACCAACAAACATACATATATATATATATATATATATATATATATATATATATATATATATATATATATATATATATATATATATATATATATTTATATAAATATTCTGGATATTACAACATCATTCATTATACTTAAAAAAGCATGCTTTAATAACCAAAAAACATACTTTATTTATATAACAATCATACTTTAAACACGTTTCACATAACATAAATACCGTCTCACAAGAGACTTTGTCATACAGTATATCAAATTTGATTTTTCTTTAATTTTACTAATATTATTTTATATTTTAATTAAAAAATGTAATAAAAGAATTTATCACATAATGAACGTAATTAATTTTTTTTAAGATTGTAACCGAAAAAAAAACTAAAGAGAGAGAGAGCGCGCGCGGAAGCAGCGATCAAGCAACGAATGAATTGCGCGGAACTACCAACCTATAATTTGTCGCGCTTCTTTATAAATTTATATTATTGGATAGAGGATCCGTCTCATGAAAGGACAACATTAATTATTTATGAAATGTTATATTGTTCCATCTAGTCTAGCTAAAAACAAGAAAATATAAGATTACGCTTAAAAGTCATATTTATTGCTATAGGAATATTCTAAAAAGAACAAGCTAACAAACATATTTCATTTTCTCGTGAAATTGACCCAAAAAAAAAAAAAACCTATGATCAAATCTTCATTCCTCCAATCAAATTGCACCTTTTTGACAATATTTAAGCGCAATTATGACCAAACTGATAATTTTCATAAACTTGAATCAGAAGCTCTCTACATGGAACAACAGCCTGAAGCTTGATGCAAGCAAGGAAAGCACCTGAAAGTTTCCGGTGAAGGCTGTATGCCTCGTCCGGAGGGGGTGTTAGCCTATGCCTCAGCATTGTTGCCCCAAGATTCGAAAGGCTTTGTGTAATATTGGTTGATCCAAAATCATAACCTCCATGTTTGGCAAAAGGCAGCCCCACAACAAAAGCTGCCTGCACATGAGCCTCTAACATAATTTCAGACTCCATTCCTGTAAGAAATCCAAGTCTGCTTGACATCTCAATTACTGTCTCTCTATCGCTATTTGCACAAGCCAACACCTATAAATTGATTAACGTTGGAATCTCTCAGCATATTTCTGATTTTACGAAAAACATGAGCACTGGGTCGTGCAAAAACGTAAACAGAGAAAAATTGAATGCTTCTTACCATTCTAAGATAATCATCTACAAACTGTTTTGGGTAGTCCCTTGCGGCTCCGAAGTCTATAAGATTGATTGATTTTTCAGTCTCATCATATAGAAAGTTGCTCCAGTTAGGATCAGTCTGTTTGAAACTAAAAGATATCAGAAAGGACGAAAAGATTTTCTTTTTAGCATATAAAAGCATACAATATAAATCAGACAATATTAGCAACTAATCATTATTAATAGGTAAAGTACAAGTGAAGATGAGTAGGGTTAGCAACTAATCAAAATTAATGGAGTTATTTAACTTCATTGTGAATAGTTTTTTAATGAAAATAGTTGTGCAAGAATCATCACATGGATCAGAATTCCAGAAGCAAGTAAATAAAAAAACAGGATTATTCAATGTTAAATGATAAGATAAAATACATGCCTGCATGAACCGGAAGATAAATAACTCCGATAAAGTAAGTTCCAGTAACTTTTTTCCAACATGATCACGAGTCTCCTGGTCCAGCATTACAACCTTATCAATTGGAATCCCTGCCATGAAGGGAGAGAAAGAGAGCATCATAAGAGTTAATAAACTATGAGATTTTTTTAAATGTAGATTAATGAGTAATGGTAAGTTGGAAGAGTGACCAACTGGCACAGACAGCACCATTAGATCTAGAATCCATTATACGATTTGAAATTGAAAAAAAAAAAAATTGGAACTGACCTACAAACATTTTCCAATATGAACCGAAAACATAGTAATGCGTCACAAGAAAAACCAAGGACAAACCAAACTGGACATAGATTTGACATACACAATTTTTTCTTCAGGAAGGCCTCCACAATCAACCAGGAAAACCAATTATTTACAGTTCACTCACTAAAGACAGAGTCCAAATTACTTGTATCTTTAACACCCATAAGAGAAACTAGATAGAGAGAAGCACACACCACGAACCAGTTCTGAGGTTAGAACTCTTCTACTAGATAAATTGTCCACTACAAATGGAACATAAAATCCTTTTGTATTGTTGGTCAGCAAAGAACGAAACCTTTTCTGATTCTTGGCCTCCAGTTCATAATCACATTCTCGAGAAAGTTCTTCTTTGGCAACCTGTGAAGAAAACGAAGCATAAAGGCAATCAATCAGTGAACAATCTTGCATGGCATAACAGATACTCCTTCCGACCCTCGTAGTTTTGCACATGTATGTGGGCATGTGGATTAAGAAAAGTTGCTTTTTAGGTGTATAATGCAAGAAAAAGTAGGGGTAATTTGGGTAATTCAAAGAGAAAAAGTGAATAGAGTTGTTGGGTTTAGGTGGCATTTTTTTTAATATTTTGATGTTTTAAGGATAGTGGGACGGACAGAAATAGGAAGTGTTGAAAAATACAAAGGAAGGAGGGAGTATAGTATATCCCATATGCATATATTTGGAGACTTTTCATTGTAGGCCAACTTCCCTTGAAAACGTGGGACATGGTGCGAAGCATAACGTTACCCAACACAGAAAAAATAATCACTTCAAAAATTTTCAGCAAGCTAGATGCCAGAAGATTTTTAATTAAAACTGTATGGGGATTCTAAATGATGGGAAATAATGCTAAGCATACGACTGAGTTCAACATGGTTCATTCTAGAATCTCTAGCATATTATATGCATAACTGTGCTACAGACGAGAGTGTTGAGGTCCACATATAAGCATCTTATTTGAAATAATGCATAAGCACAATCCTTTATCAATTAATATTCATTCATAATTTACAACAACTCCAGTTTCTTCAATAGTAAAAATGATTTCATCATGTTATATTCTTACAGATGGGTCTAATAAAGATGGTTATCAGCACCACACAACTTAAATGGTTATAATGCAGTTCCCTGCCTAGTAATAGGTTGGATTTACAACTAATTTCGTATTATCTCATAGGCACACAGAAAGATTCGATCACCCATATTCAATGACCTCAAAAATGATTAGACTCTCATCAATAGACAAACCAAAACCATATTCACATTGCTTCATTCAACTGGCATATTTATTCTATTTATGCTTTTGCTAAAACTGAACCACCAATCTAGTCCATAATTTTTCATTCTAACAATAAAACCAGATAAGTGTTATATCTGCTTCAGCTATCATTAAGACAGATAAGAAATTGAGCAATCTCCTGATTTGGAACAAAATAACTAACAAGGAGCACCAAAGAACCATTCATTTCAGCAAGATTGAATTTTGTATTAAGTTAAAGTACATGTTCAAAGATATTAAGCTAGTCATGACCAAGAAGCTTCTCACTTCTACTAGCATAATTGAACCAACCAGAAAAGGATGGAATTCTGCAAGATATAAAGTAGTGCACCAAGAAAGCTCTAAAGCAAAAAGCAAACAAGATCAACTGCTGAAGGTAAAAGACAAAACTTGGATTGTATGAGTCATGCTACTCCTCATGGGATGTTAGGAGGTGGAGGTTGGACTCATCTAGACAATGTTTCAGTAAATCATTAAACTTTATCCTTTTCTTTTCTTTTTAAATCTGAAAGGACAATTCTTCTGCGTAAGATGGTTCAGGTCATATATATGGTTGTTTCTACGCAAGTTTCCCAATAGAGATGTGTTACAAAGATGTATAAGATGTCCTTATATCGCCAAACTGGTGGTGTAGGAATAAGAAAATCAAGACCATTTTTTTGGCATTGTCCCAATTATAATTAATTAGTGGAAAGTGTTGAAGGAGTTGGCAATAGTTTGGGGAATGCCATATGCCACATTCAGTTAATGATCTATTTTCATTTAACCTTGGTTGTTATCAAATCTTATGGGTTGTAGTTGCCCCTACCTTGTGTCCATTTGGTTGCAGAAACTGGCAAAATTTTCAGGATTATGAAGATCCTCTGGAGTCTGGAGGTGCGGGAGAGGGTTGTTTAGAGTTGTTTGGTTGTTTTCAAGCCATAGAGATCTCAAGACTTTCATTTTGTTAGATGTCATGAGAGATGAGATGTATTTTCAATTTAATATGATCGTAATGTGAGGGACAACTCATTCCTTTGTATGTCAACGTTAAACTTCTTTTCATTTAAAGAAATAAAAAAAATTGTACTGGCTACAACAGGATTTTCAAAAAAATTATAAAACAAAAAGAATAAAAATAACCTGGCAATCATTATTACTGAACACCAAAGTGCAAAATTAAAGAACAATATAAAGAAAAAACTCTACCTTCATCGCGCTGTCAATATATAGTTTCTCTGGTAACAAATTAGTATAATTCAACAGCAGTTTAACATTCTCGATGTCACTCTCAATGCTATCTGCAACTCCAGGATACTGAATTTTCATTGCAACCTCCAAACCATCCTTTGTAACAGCCCTATGGACCTGCAAATTATTTAAGAAGTACCAAGAGATGAAAGTTAACAAATGTAGGTGAATAGGACCCTGTAAAAATAATAAATTACTGAGGCAATGACGAAACAAAATCAAAGCCCTCCATTCCTGAAACTTCATGTTGCAGTTGAATAAAAGCATTATCCACCATTTAGTTTTCACAATAAAAGTTTGCTAGTACTCAAACATATTAGTAAAATACAGGAATTAAAAGCGAAACAAGACAAGGCAACAGGTAAAAAGCCCATGCAAATTAATAAGATCTGAATGATAACTCAATCCATACTCAGAGAAGCGCAATCTTATCCTTACACAGTCAAGTTTACCATCAAAATTGCTAAATCCAGAACCTTACCATTAAAATCAAAGCTACATAAAAATAACACTTGAAACAAGCTACTTTTCCAATCCAATTGTTGTAGTTGAATCTTTAAACATTGAGCCATTGCAATTCAGTCTCCTAGGAGAATTGTAGACTCTGGAAAAGATATTAATGTAATAATCCCCAACCAAAAGTTGCATAGTGTTTGAAGTAATTCAAATGACATCAGAACCATTAATAAAATAACATGTTCAACATGAATTATATCCTTGCCTTATGGATTAGCCAGAAATTGGTGGAAAACTAAAGATTTGATTGGCCAAGATATTGGTGATCTAATAATGAAAATCTTAAGGATAAAATAGCTGCATATAATTTATAAATCAGCCAACTCCAGGAAGAGATTTGTACTTAGTTTGTCTTAGAGTCTATAAAGACAAATAGAGTAAAACTGAAAATAACAACAATGACAATAATTTTCTTTCTCAAGAAAGCTATATTCTATTAAGCTATAATGTGCTCTTAAAAGTACTGTTATATGATTTTTCTCTTATTTTTTACTAAATTGGCCTTCACTCTTCAGATGGACTATTTATTTAATATTCCATCTTCATAGACTCTCCAATATATTTTCACATTCATTTATTTGCTCAGACCAACCCTGACTTCTCGTTGAGCAATTTTTTTCTTGAGCATTGATTTCAACTACACAGGATAGACTGTGAACCAACTGCTGAAAATTTTTTACAAGAAGTAGTTACAAAATTTCGTTTCCTTCATAGTTATAATAGAATGGCAATTAAGGAACATAAATGCTCCTTGAACCTAAGCGCAGTCCAGGCATTATCAAAGTGAGATGCAAATATATACACGTTAGCAAATATAATGAAGTTAGCGAGTCCAACACGTGTATATAAAATGATATCTAAACATCAGTTCTTAAAATCTAGAAGGAAAGATATGTATTTCTTTTAAAGAATAAAGAGCAAATGAAATGGTCTCTGAGCAAAAGCAGTTTTGTTTGGTGGGGGCAGATTATATCTAGGACATCATTAACCAGCTTCATAAATACATCTAAGCTTTAACCCACGAGATTCCAGCTTCGCACATCAATAACGGATAGTAAATTAAAAACATTATGAAAATTTTGTTCAGAAATATATAATTAACGTGAGAGATTCTAGGGAATATTATAAATAAATTTAATACATAGGGCCATAGGCTTAACTTAAATCCAAATGAAATAAATTATTATTTTTAAAACATACCAATAATAAAATAAGTAAACAATAATTATTCTGAATTATTAAATACTCCCTCCAACTTCCACATTTAAGAAAAGTTTTTTTAACCAACTTAATTAACTTTTGGGGGTATTTTAGTATTTTTAGGTAATAAATAAAGTGTAATGTAATGTTATGAGTGTGAGGAAGGAGTGCCAAATTTGAAATTAAAGTAAAACTTGTGATTTGAGGTTATTTGATAACGTGTTGTTTCCTTTTTTTTGGCGGGCGGATGAAGGGTTTTGTGGAATAAACAAATGAGGAAGGTATGAAGGATTCTGTGGGACGGAGTGAGTACATGATAACTAATAACAAAATGGAACATTCAATAAATTACAAGAAACTATTTACAGGTTTAACAAATACATATAAGAGAGTTATTGAAAACAGTGGGGTGTTTGGCAAAATAGGAGGGAATGGGACGGGTATGGGAATGGGAATGGAACGGGTATGGTAATGATTACTCCCATTTGACATAGGAATGGAAGATTCCTTGATAATTGGGTATCAAACACATAGTTAAAAAACAACAAACAATCATTTTTACTTTCATTCCTATTCCTGTTTGGTTCTAATTCATACAGGAAAAAAAATAAAATTGTGAAGCGTAATCTTCAACACTCTTAATGAAAGTTGCTTCTACATAATCTAAGGTGATTTCTAAGAAAGTCCATAGAGATCTCAAAAAATGTCTATTCCATTACCAAAGGAAGAAGTGCTGAATGGAAACCATGCAGAGAATCAAAGATAAACAGGCTAAACTTCATCACCTGTCCTATACTTGCCGCAGCCATTGGCTCATAGTCAAAACTCGTCAACTTAGAGGACCAATTAAAACCCAATTCAGCATCCAAAACCTGATTGAGCTGATTCCTAGGCATCCTATCAGCACCCTGACGAACAATCTCCAAAGCTTGCAAGATCTAGAAGAGCACTGTAGTTATAAATCACAAATAGCAGTAAAAGGGCCATAAATTATGTTGTACAAATAACAATTTCTAGACAAGAACTTTGCGAATACACTTTTAACCATTGCAAACGAGAAAGATAAAATGTTTTATATTGTATGCAAAGCGTTAGAATGAATGAGCCCCTATGCATTTACGTACTGGAGCAGGTACAAGAGATTCATCTTGGATACTCAACATTTGGCCTAATTTGAGGGCTGCTCCACGCATTCTGCACAATGCAAGAGCTAAACGTTCTGCATTTTTCTCAGATAAGTATGGGGAAAGAACATGTTGATTGTTTCCTGAATTAGGTGTACCAAACATGACTCTCTTTGCAGATTCTTGAACTGTGCCCCAAGCAAGACCAGCTCCAAGTCCAGCAAACCTTCAAATACACTTCAAAAGGTAAACCTAAAACTCATGCCAGTATCATCTTCTCACATGATTTAACAGACAGCAAGGTGAAGGCACCTTTAAGTTGAGCATACAATTGACAACCATGAGATAAGCACCCTAAGTGATTAAGGGAACTGAATGATAAAAGATAACTCAAAATAGATGAAAATGACAAGCAAAAGTGATGGCAAAAGTTAGCTGGTAAACTAATACTGCAAGTTTTAGGGGGCAACTACAAGAATTAATATAAGAGATTAATATGACATCAAAATGTAAGATATACACACTCACTTAGACCTTTTTTTTTTCCCCAGAAAACTCATGACAAGATCATCAAAAATATCAAATGACGTTTTAATATGTTCCAACTATTGTATTCAATGACAACCTACTATTGTCCAATAGCAGACCGTTATTGCACTTTTCACCCAAATCTTTCTGCATTCCTTTTCTGTTAAATAGATGGCCGTATGTCTCCCTTCTTTTACTCAATGTACCTAGTATTGTAGGGAGGAGAAGAATCAACTAAGGTTAATTGGATTAATCCTTCCAACCTAGTTTTATGCTCATCTTACCATCAACTGAAGCTAGAACCTGGGACTCGTACGTCTTATTTATGCAAATCTTTTCAAGCAGTATCAATTGGTCTAGGTTTCGTGAATGACAAAAGACTAGAAAAATTTTACACTCACCCTAGAGCTCTGGAGAAAGGAGTAGAAGGTACTCTCCTCTCCCTGGGCTTCCTCTGTTTCCAGGAAATCACGGTCCCACCATTCACCGGCGCATTTGAGGTTGAGAAAACAACCGTTTGGAGACCTTCATTAGAGGTATTACAAGGATTAGGATCCGAAGGGGTGAGAGGGGCCGAGGCAAGCAAATTGGAATCTGCATTGGGTGTCAGAGGCCCATTCCCCGGCGCATTTGAGGTCGAGGGAACAACAGTTTGGGGACCTTCATTAGAGGTATTGCAAGGTTTTGGATCCAAATCGGTGAGAGGGGCAGAGGCAAGCAAATTGGAATCTGCATTGGGCGTCAGCGGGGCCTCCGACACTGAAGCCGAAGGTTCGCGGGGCGACTCATCCGTGAAGTACACAATGCTGCTTCGAGTATTTCCATGAGCATCATGTTTCAAATTATCATTATAGGAGGCATGAGGTTCGAAAGTGCGGAGTTTGCCCTGGGTGATCCCGGCGGCGTCGGCGGCGGAGAGAACGGTGGCCTTGATTAAAGATTCGCTCTGGGAGCGGTTGATGGCCTCCTTAGCCACCAGAAACAACCCATTCACCACTCTTGTTATGTCCTTCAAAGATTGCATCATGCATACCCACCTAGACAGAAACCCTCAAATCCGTCCGAATTTCAATCGATCGATACATGAATCCATGGTGCTTTCGTCAATTGACAAATAAAGGAGGCGATTATATTGCATTGAGACTGGTAAGATGGCGGCGATTGAGATGTGTGTTTTTCTCCCCCTTTCCCCGATTGGTAACGTGTGCATTCTTCGTCCCCATACTTTAATCCAAACGCGTACACTACAAGAATTCTGCAGATTCAACACATTTTCGTTAGTGAATTGCATTTTGGGGTAATTCGAAGTAAAACACTTTCCCATTTCCGTTGGTAATTAAAAAAAAAAGGGTAAAATAATAATAATAATAAAATTAAATAAAAAAATTATCAAACATTTAACATACTTTATTGTTTATTTAATATTAAAAAATATCAAAATACAGTAACAATTTTCTTAATTTAAGAAAAATATAGTGAAGATTTTTTTGATACAGGGAATATTATTTTAAAAAATAATACATTAACAATTACTATATATTTTAGTCTAGTCTTAAGGTATATCTTTGTCATTTTACATGAAGTTAGAAGAAAATAATATTAAAATGTGTAGTGGGAAAATTTCAATGACACAATTATATTTTAGTCTTTAATTTTAAATTTGAATCATCCCTCCATCTCTTCACAATACACTTTCTTTGTCATAAAGAATCATTCATGTTTTGATGGTTGTAGATAATGAGTTTTTCGTGATAGGATTAGGTTATCAATGTAGCTGTTAAAAAAATATTAACCCAGCTAATTTAACATAGAATATGAAGTGAGAGGAAATGACACAATATTTCCTCTCAGCTCATAATATGTGGGAGATAATGTTTTCCTTGTATTGCTTGAGTATTGCAATGGTGAAAATATTTTTCCATTTTTCTGTTTACAAGAGGTTTTTATTTACATATTGTTGTCATTCCCTCTCTTAATAAATCTTGTTAGAGCACTTACTCTTCTCAGAGCATTAAATGCACTTTCCATTGAATGGATGATCATTTAATGCTCTGACAACTACCCCATATGATTGATGGGAAGATGAATTTATATGTAATTGTTATACTAGATTGGTAAGTGGGGTTACAGCCTTAAAACTTTTGAGGTAAGATTCTCATGGAGCCAGATGAGAGGATTCATCTAGGAGGCCGAATGAAGTCAACTACTCGGTTCGCTGTTGGCGACCTTCTCCGAGTTCGAGTAGGCCAAACCTTTCGGAGAGAAGTTTCAAATGAATTATTGATACAAGGTGATGTGTGGCATAGAATATTTGGGTCATCATTAGGCTTTGAAAGGAAAAACCTCAAAAGGAAGAGATCTTCTTTTAGGCATTAGGCTGATGAAGTTGTTTAGACCCAAATAAGGAACTGGTCCCTCCACATTAGTTCCCGAACTTCGTCTACTAATGTGTAGCATTTGAGACTGAGTCTGCGACCATGCGCCCTTCTGTCGATTGCTGTGCCGCGGATTTAGTGGATTTGAATTTTGAAATTGATGCGACACCTGGGGAAAGGTGTCACACCCAAAAATTCCATATATATATATATATATATATAATTTTGACTATTTAAAATATGACTAAATATTAATTTTATCCAAAACATTAATTATTGAAAGTAATAATAGTGAAATGTTTAAAATAAAATATGAAATCCCATAATTAATTTTTGTATAAATCGAAATTATAGAATTGACTTTCTTTGATAAGGAAAAAATTGAAAAATAAATGTAAAACTCTAATCTTATACTTAAAAAATTTTACATATTAAATATGAGAATTGAATATGATGGTAGATTAAATTTTGTATTTAAAAAATATTATTATTGCTATTGTAAATGTTGACTATAAAAGAACTGTGAAATTATTTAAATTATGTCTTACAAATTATTTAGGTCTTTAAAGAGAGATTTCTTGGAAGTTTTAAAGTAAGTGTAATTTCTGAAAAAGTTAAAATAGTATATTGAACTTAAAATTTTGTGTTAATTAAAATCAATAGAAAATTTTGGATTTCAACTTGTAAACCTTAATAATTGAATTATTTAAATTGAAATTAAAGCGATTAAACAATTAATTAAAATAATGGATCTATATAAAAATATCAAATTCTATGGTCAAACCTTTTTTTTAAGTCTACCTATGAAATTTAAACTTCAAAATAAACCCTCCAATATAAATTTAATTTGTATATATATATATATATATATATATATATATATATATATATATATATATATATATATATATATATATATATATATATATATATATATATATATATGTGTGTGTGTGTTTTTGAAATGCAGGGCTAAGATAAAATATGAAACAATTAGATTAGTTGAATTTAGAAAAGTAAAATTCTTAGATTTAGGAAAGTTTGAGAAAATTGAAGATGATATTAAAATGATGATAATTTGAAGAATATGCATGTCCAAAATACCTGGGTTAGTTAAAATTAAGAATACATGGCATAAAACAAAAATTGAAAAGATGAAAACATAAAAGAAGAATCGAATGAAAACATATCTGAGGCCCAAAAATTAAAGTAGAACTTTGCATTTAGAAATGAAAAGTCACTCATGATTTTTTTTTTACATAGAAAGTAAGTGTCTTTAATTTAAGTATTTTAAATAAGATTAATCAAAATAAAGAATAAAATTTTCAATTAAAATATCCCAAGTGATCATTACTAGTACAATGTAATATAGAGTTTAATAAAAAAATTATTAAAGTGTGATAAAATGTCTTTATACTACTACCTTCGTCTGTCCATAAGGCAATCATTTACTTTTTTAACGTGGATTAAAGAGTATTATTCTATATAAAATGAGTAGATGTATTAGTGATGAGTGGTGTGCCATGTGTGAGGTATTTTTACCAAAAAGGGAAAATTGATACATTTAGAGTGGACGCCTAAAATGACAAAATGAATACCTGTTATTAGCCTCATTTTTAGTATCAAAATGATTTTAGAGTAAGAGTACTTTATCGTTGTTGTACACGTGTTACCAAGTAACAAAATTTATAAGTATGTCGTCTCAAGGGAAAGTAAACTCTAGGTTGTACCCGGATTCGTCATTGATTAAACTTTGTAAAAGTGACAAGATTTAAGGTTTGATTTTATACTAAAGTTTACTCTAATCAATTGACTAAAGAAAATAATTAATGACTATTTGTAGCAAGTATCAAACAAGTAACAAAGCGAATGTAATATGGATAGAATGTATTTGAGAAGAGAGCAAGACTAACCATACTCATGGTTAAGAAACTAGCTAGATAAACATCGAACTTCATTAATTATGGACTAAAAGCAATCACGTTTTTACCCCTAATCCCTATGGCCAAGGTAATTAGGTTCTCGACTCTTTGACAAGTCTAAATCTCCTAGGATTGTCTTACTCTCAATTCCCATTAAGGTACTATGATCATAAGTTGGTTCTTTTCACTCATTTTCTTAAGTGTCCCCCTATGAATGTTCTAAGTATAAGAAGTGTATGACTTACCTCCCTCACACTAACATGCATGCTCATCTTAATATATGATTCAATTAAACTACTCATCATACTATTAGAATGACCATCCTAATACTATGAAAAGAGAATTTAATCACACAAGTATTGAAATGAAATATGAATCATTAATCATAAAAGGAGTCCAAAATTAACTCAATTCAACATCTCAAATCCTACATATCTAACGTTCTTCTCAATCAATCATATGATTAGCCCTACTATAGGACTAGCCACTAAACATTGTGTTCAAATCAATACAACCAAAGACTTGCTCCATTTGAGCCAAAATATGAAGAAAAAGAACAATTGAAGAGTAGATCGACTTCCCTTTTATGAAGATGACCTTCATTCTTTCCGACAAGCCTGATTCTTCAATCTATGATGATCTTCTCTTCTCAAATTGATGGAATTGTGGATTGATGGAGGAATTTAGTGAGAACCAATGGATTGAATGGATGAAAATTGTGGTGGATGAATGAATTTTGAATATGTATGAAGGTATGGTGAGATAGTGTTTTTTGGATCTTCAATAACTGCTCAAAATGTGATTCTTCTTTAATTTTCGTACTCAATTGAGTTTTATACCCCTTGGAACCTTCTAGAATCTTCCAAACTTAACACTGGATTCAGCACCTACACGGGGCGTATAGCAGCGCACGACCCGTGTAGTGTACACACAGTTCGGCATGTTCCCGGACACGGCTCGTGTAGCAGCGCAGGGCCTCTCCCATGGCGCGTGTAGCATTTTCTGACGACTGCACACGGTCTTCTCGAACAGGCCCGTGTTCCTGCACATGACTCGTGCGCCTGAATACGGCCTTCTCCTGGGCATGTCCAATATTCTGATGCTCGAACACGGCCATCTAGGACAGGCCCGTGTTCCACACACGGGGAGTGTCCGAGCGTGCCCTATTCTTCCTTCTTTATTTTTGCTCTCGACTATATTTTTCTCCATTTTTAACCTGTTTACACATATTCAAGTTCATTTACACACTTTTATCAATCCGTACCACACTTCTCCTAATTACATAAAACTCCACCAAAAGTTACACAAGTACGGATGAAACATCTGAAAATCCACAAGTAAAGATACTAAACTCTAGGTAAAAATGACAACGATCAACCCCCCAAACTTAAAGTGTTGTTCGTCCTCGAACAACAAAAAATGATAAACAAGAGGAGTAATTTTCACCTAGAAGAACACATAACGAATAATAGCCACAAACATCACAAGTAATAAGGACTACAAAATCACATTAAGTATTCCTACATCATCAAACTCATAATATAAAAGATTAACAAGTTCAATTTCAAGAGAACAAAAGAGTAATCAAATCCCTGCCGATCCAAGCCTCTCATAGGATATCAAATTCACTCAACACTCTATGAATTATGGTTTAACAATACTCATCAACTGGTTAGAACCGACTCACCATAGTCTTGCTCATGGACTATGTTCACAAGCCACCTTAGTTTCAAAATGTGATCAAATAGGTCTTTATCTTTGGATGTAATGTTTAGGCTCTTTGGTAGGGTATGAAGAATTTAGATAATAGTGACTATTCAAGTGTAGATAATCGAAAAGATGACTATTTTCTCCAACATCTTCATTTTCAATCTTCCTCATTTTTTACATATTCATAAATACTAAACATCAACATACCATGGATTCATTTAGCTTCTTTTGACTTGCATACTTCCTTTCTTTGACTTTTGTATTCTTTGAGCATATTTAATGATTTTGATCCTTTTCCCTTTTGTTGAGGTTGCATGTACATTTTGCTCGAGCTCTTTTCATCATTTTTTTGCTTGTTTACCATTTCCTTCACTTTCTTGCACATTTTCCACGTCAATCCTTGTAGATCATCATCTCCTCAATCACCCACACAAAGGTTATATATAAGGCTTAAGTGGGTTTTTGAGACTTGTATTGCGCTCAACTCACACAAAATAGGCTTATAAGCTCAAAATGGCTAACTAGGGATGATGTTTAGGTAAAGAATTTTATGCCTATGACTTCACTTAACAAGGATGACCTAAGTTCATGTCACAAATATCCACCATTCGAGCTTCGTTCCTATAGTCCATGAGCAAATTCTAGTTTGTCTAAATTCAACATGTCCTCTCATCAAGAAATTTAACCGTGGAGGCATGGTTGATGCTCAACTCTCACAAGCTTTTGCTTGGACTAAAAAGAAACATAATTACCCTTCATACCTCTCAAAATTGAACAAATTATGTAATTCATGTCACAATTTTAACTAATAAAAATCCTTAACATGCTTGTCATCACTTATCACATACAATGCATCATAGTTCATATTAAAAAACATTTACACTTTTCCAAACATACCACCAATCCGAACCTATACGAGAATAAAAAGAACTCAATCACAATACATTAAGCAAAGGTTCAACAAACTATAAACATAACAAAACATATAACATACATGACCAAAATCATCCATAATAAAAAATTAAAGCACATCAATTAAACATCCATAACAAATAAGCTCAAATTCCTATCACATCCAAATTATAAAAATTAAACTAAAATACCAAAAATAAAAGAAAGTAAATCAGATAAAACTGAAATAAAATCTCAAAAGTAAAACTTCCAAAATACAAAACAATTAAAGTACAATCCAATCCAATTCTAATGAATCAAATCAAGTCTAACATTCTTCAAATGAACTACTAGAAGTGACAAGCACTAAAATAACTCCCTCATGGCTCCGGAGGCGGAGGTGGATGATAGACATTCCATGGTATGTAAGCAAGGGATTATGCTGGATACTGGAAATTGAACATCATCGTCATCATCTCTTCCATATTGTTGGAGTGCACACGAGACTGCTCTTCATAATACTCCCTACGACGCTGCCCATGTTGGAGCTCTTGGATATGCATCCCATGTACCTGTTTCGTCTCTCGGATCTCTCGCATTTGCACTTCATATCTCTGCTGAACCTGCCTTATCCCTCTCACCTCGTCCATCATGAAATTCCATCTCTCATTCCCATATTCGGGACCCATTGGTTGTTGCTGCTGTGGCTCTTCTTCCTCAAATAGTTGTGGCTCAGAGACTTGCTCTTTGAACTCCACCTGAAGATATGGTGGCTCATCATCATCTCTTTCCATAGGTACTGGCTCCGCTCTCAGATTGGCTAACTCGAGGTTCTCCTCAACCCTCATCTGTCGGAGAACTTCTTCTACTTCCTCTCTATTTTTTTTGTAGAATGCTCTCACCAACCTGGAGTGGTTGGTACTAGCCATTTCCATATTAGCAAACCTCCTTTGAGTATACACTGTAGTGAGCTTCGAAGCTTGTAGAGGAAATGGAGCTCCACCTTAGACGATACTAATTCCCAGCTATAGAAAAGAACTTCATTCTTATTAATTGCTGATAATTCAACCCTTCACTCACCATCCTGTTTTCCATCCCTGCAAGATTAGCTCCCAATCCTTGAGCAATCATAGAAATCATGCCTCCTAACATCAATCCCTAAGAAGTCTGTCTCTTGGCAACTCTCTCCGTATGTTGGACAAAATGTGCCTCCATGTTCAATGGTAGCTCATTATATAGGCAATACATTATATATAGTTGCTCTCACCCACTGCTCCACTTTCAAACCTTCCCAGAACAGTGTTCGAGACAATCTTCTCTAAGTATCTCATTATCGGATTCCTTATTGTCGTACCCTTTGAAGCACTGGGAATATATCCACCTTGTTCTGTCCCATCATTTACCAAACTCTTCCACCATTCTTGCTGATTAAAGCCCCCGCCTGCATAAAAACTTTTATGTTCTTCATATGGTGGTCATCCAAAGAATCGGTTTAAAACATATAGCGGAAACTCCCTTCTCATCACGTTATCTAGCTGAAAAGTAATGGAAATGGGGAACTTGTTTCTATCTTTCTTTACTTGAAGTGCACTCATGAACTCAGCAGTGAGAAGATAGTTAGTAGGTGGCCTTTTATCAAAGAACTCTTCCATCTGTGCAAACCTAAACAACTTCCTTAAATCTTCCTATATTCCTAACCCTTCCATGGTTGTTGTGTCTTGGAATCGGGTTGGCTTAATCTTGGGGGCAAGTGTTTGCCAACGGAGCACATACTTTCTCCAATCCTCTTCAAATTCTACCCCAAAGTAGTCTGGATGGATCTCATCTTCCATTAATTTAGCATCAAGATTAGCTAGTTCCCCCGAATCGGTAATGATGATGAAGTCCTCATTCCTTACTTTTACTCTCCTCTCAGCCATCTACAATTTTACACAAGCTCAAGTTATACTCAATTGCATCATTAAACTCACACTTGTTATTCAACTAAGTGTGAACAATACTAAACATAAGTATTCCCAAATCATATAATCACAACTTCAAGCATCACTAACAAATATTACACTTCATTATCAATCCTTCCAATCATTCATGAGTTTACACCTCAATTCATCATGGTTGCACATTTTTTTCTCATATATGTTTTCAATTGAAACATCACTACTCAAAATGCAACTATGACTTCAAAATTATACGAAATTATTACTTAGGCATTTCATCGAACACTTGCATGCACAACATTTCAATATACTTTCAAAATAAAATTCTCATAACCTCATGCCCAAATTCTCAACACCTAAGCCTATTTCATGTCAATTTCATCATTCTATAACATTCCTCATCAATGTGCCATGTTATAATCACTCAATCTATCCAAACTCATGAATTCCCAAATTTATATCTCATGAACCATAATTTCACTTCAATTCAACAATTAAATTGATACATGTATGTTCAACAATCATAAGCACATTCTAAACTCACTATAGCACAAAGTTCATGCATCAATTTGCTCAATTCCTATCAAAATCAAAGAGAATTTGAAAGTTAGGGCTCATAGAATTCATACCTTCAATTTTTGACTTGGAGAAGTGCTTTTGGTGTAGAAGATTGAAGAAACCCACTCTCACTCACTCTTAACTAACCGTAATGAGGAAGATTTACGAAAAATGAATGAGGATTGAAGTGGATTTGGACTCGGAAATGAGTTTCTCAGAGCGTACAGAGTGATGGGCGTGTTCAAACTGTTCTGAAATCGGGCTTTTCAAAATCTGATTTTTGAACGCTGCACGACTCGTGTTCCGTACACGCCCTCAGTCATGGGCGTGTAATATTTTCTGATGCTCCTACACGGCCGTCACTTACAAGGTCGTGCTCAGCACACGACCCGTGCTTCTGCCTCCTACACGGCTCGAGTGCGGAGCTCGCCCTTGACCCTTGGCGAGTAAAATCTTCTGATGTCAGTACATGGTCAATCCTTACAGGGACGTGTACTGAACACGGCTCGTGTAGCCATTTTACTATGTTTTTCCACTTTCAAACTTTACACCTCGTTTTGCCCTGCTTTTGCACTTCTAATACACCCTATTCATGCTAAAAAAATCTTAAAACATTAACTCAACAATTATGATCAAATCACGGACTATCATGTACTTTAACACCACTAAAAGTATCAAACGTACCTAATCTCATGAGAAAAATTTTAAAATTGACCTATTTTACCACAAGACAATCTAATCACACATGATATATCAAGCATATACAAGTGGTGAGTCACACCACACACTCTCCCCCCAAACCTAAATCGAAACAAGTTGAGAATTAAGTTTGCAAAAAGTGGTGGGACTTACTCTTGTAGTTTTCACCAATAATCTTCATGAAATTACTTTGTGGTGACGTATGTGCACTTTCAAAATTCAAGTATGACCACCACACACCCCCCTAAACTTAAATTAACACAACTGTTAAAATTTAAGTTTGTAAAGAGTGGTGTGACATACATCTTCATTCTAACTCTAGCACCATTGTCTTTCATCATATGCACTTTTCTCCATGAGCTTCTCCACCTACATACCAAATCTACAAGAAAATAATTAAAAACAAAAATAAAATAAAAATCTACTCTACTAGACAATCACAGAGTTTTAAGAAGAGAGAGTATCCACATACAATATCTCATTTTGAGAAGAAGATAGGAAATATTTCACCCGATGACCATTTACTACAAACTCATTATTGGGACCCTTTAGCTTCAATGTATTTTCACTCAACACCTCAAGAACTTTATATGGCCCCATCCATTTAGACTTAAACTTTCTGGGGAACAACTTTAGCCTCGAATTGAATACAAGAACTTTGTCACTGAGAGCAAACGTCTTTTCCTTCACCTTGGCATCATGTCATCTCTTCATATTCTCTTTGTAGATGATTGAATTATCAAAAGCTCTTTCTCTTAACTCCTCAAGCTCAACAAATTTCAACAACCTTGCTTTGCCACTCTCCCCTTCATCCATATTAAGGAGTTTAATAGCCCACAATGCACGGTGCTCCAATTCTACGGAAAGATGACAAGCCTTGCCATAAACTAATTGATATGGTGACAAACCAATGATGGTCTTAAAAGCCGTTTGATAGGCCCATAAGGCATCGTCGAGCTTTTCCGACCAATCCTTCCTTCCCCCATTGATTATCTTTTCCAAAACTAGCTTGATTTGATGGTTTGAGACCTCCGCCAATCCATTCACTTGAGGGTGGTAAGGTGTAGCCACTCGATGTTTCACTCCATATCGCTTCAACAATCCTTCCATCAACTTATTTACAAAATGAGATCCTCCATCACTTACCAATGTACGTGGAACTCCAAACCTAGAGAAAATATTCTTCTTCAAGAACCTTTGAATGATCAAAGCATCATTTGTCTTAGTGGGGATTGCCTCTACCCACTTTGACACATAATCCATGGCTAGCAAAATGTACACATATCATTTAGATGAGGGAAATGATCCTATAAAATAAATGCCCCATACATCAAATATTTCCACATCAATTCTTAAACTCATGGGCATCTTATCTCGCTTACTTAGTCCCTATACTCTTTGGCATCTATCACATTTAGCCACAAACTTCTTTGCATCTTTAAATAATGTAGGCCAATAAAAACTCAATTGTAAAATCTTAGCCCCCGTCTTTTGATGACCAAAATGGTCCCCACACAAAGACGAATGACAAAGCTCAAGAATTCCCAAAACTTCTTCATTAGCCACACACCTTCTTATGACTACATCATTGCAAATTTTAAACAAAAAGAGCTCATCCCAAAAATATTTCATTACTTCAACATAAAACCTTTTTACCTTATACTCATTTAGCAATGTGGGCTTGATTTCATAAATAAGGAAGTTGACATAATCGGCATACCAAGGTGGCACATTCACCATGAGAGTGCACACTTGCTCAACATCAACTTGAAGAATTTCCTCATTCGGGAACTCATCCCCAATCGGCTTCATGTCCTCATTCTCTCCTCCATTTTCCAATCTAGACAAATGATCCGCAATCACATTCTCCACGCCTTTCTTATCCTTGATCACCACATCAAATTTCTGTAAAAGTAACACCCAACGGATTAAACGAGGTTTAGCATCTTTCTTACTCATCAAGTATTTTATGGCCGCGTGAAACGTGTAGACAATAGTTTGCATTCCAACTAAGTATGGCCGAAACTTCTCAAAAGCATACACGACGGCTAAAAATTTCTTCTCCGTTGTGGTGTAATTAACTTGGCACGAATTCAATGTCTTTGAGGCGTAGTAGGTTGCTCTAAATTTTTTCTCCCTCGTTTGCCCCAACACCACTCCTACGGATTGATCCCTAGCATCACAATGTAATTTAAATTGTAAGCTTCAATCCGGGGTAACAAGTATTGGAGAGGAAATGAGAGCATCCTTAAGCACCTGAAATGAGACACGACATTCATCATTGAAGTTAAATGGACAATCTTTTTCAAGTAATTTACAAAGAAGTTTAGCAATTTTAGAAAAATCCTTAATGAAGCGTTTATTAAAGCCCGCAGACCTAAGAACGATCTCACCCCCTTCTCACTAGTAGGAGGGGGAAGACGTTATATGACTACCACTTTAGCTCTGTCCACTTTTAATTCATGCTTTGAAATATGATGTCCCAAGACTATCTCATAGGTCACCATAAAGTGGCATTTTTTCCAATTTAGCAAAAGATTTGATTCTTCACATCTCTGTAACACAATTATGAGATTAATTAAGTAAATATCATAAGAGGAACCATACACGGAGTAATCGTCCATAAACACCTCCATAACATTTTCAATTAAACCATCAAAGATAGATATCATACAATGCTGGAAAGTGGCAGGGGCATTACATAGACCAAAAGACATCATTCTAAATGCAAATGTACCATAAGGACACGTGAATGTTGTCTTCTCTTGGTCTTCCGGGGCAATCAATATTTGATTATACCCGGAGTATCCATCAAGAAAACAATAGTACTCATGTCCCGCAAGTCTATCCAATATTTGGTCTATGAATGGCATTGGAAAATTATCTTTACGAGTATTTTCATTCAATTTACGATAATCAACACATACTCTCCAACCAGTGATAGTTCGGGTGGCAATTGTTTCATTCGTATCAGATCGAACAATTGTCATGCTACCCTTTTTTGCCATTACATGTAAAGGACTAACGTATTGACTATCACTAATTGGGAAGTAATTCCCGCATCAAGCCATTTTAACACCTCTTTTCTTACCACTTCTTGCATTATGGGATTTAATCTACATTGGTTTCGCACACATGACTTCTCATCATCAATCAAATGAATCTTATGCATACATAAAGATGGGCTTATACCTTTCAAATCTTCTATACTCCAACCAATAGAAAATTTATGCTCCCTTAACACTCTTAACAACTTTTTCAATTCTAAATTATTAAGGGAAGAAAATACAATTACCAGATATATCTCATTCTCTCCCAAGTAAGCATACTTCAAATGTTCTGGTAATGATTTCAACTCCACCTTCTTTTCTTGCACTTCTTCTTTTGGTTCTTCATCAAGTTTCTCCACTTTTGCTTTCTTTGCTTCCACACTTGTGAGTTCTCTACAAGCATTTAAACCATGCAATTCATCAATTATTTCATCATTTTCTAAACAACAAGAAGAGTTAGATTTTATAGAGTTAATAGATTAAGAGTGGCTTATGATAATTTCCAACGGATCCTTGGAGTGAAGATGATACATATACTCTTCAATAATGTTGTCCACAACCTCCAATCTTCTATATTCCTCCTTGTTCCTAGGATACCTCATAGCATCTCATAATAAAAATATCACCTCTTTCTCATTCACCCTTAAGGTTAGCTCCCCTTTCTCCATATCTATCAATGCTTTTCCCGTGGCAAGAAATGAACGACCAAGTATCAACGGGATATTTGCATCTTCATCCATATCTAATACCAAAAAATCAACGGGGAATACAAACTTGCCAACTTTGATCAAAACATCTTCCACAATTCCCTTTGGGTGTGTCAAAGATCGATCGGCTAATTGAAGTGTCACAGAAGTTGGTTTAACCTCACCAATGCCCAACTTCTTAAAAATTGACAAGGGCATCAAATTGATACTTGCCCCTAAATCACATAGAGCCTTGTATTTTTCATGCTCTCCCATCTCACATGGTAAAGTGAAACTTACCGGATCTTTCAATTTAGGAGAGAGTTTCTTTTGTAAAATAGCACTACATTCCTCCGTGAGATTAACCATTTCAAACTCTCCCAAGCTATATATCTTTCAAAAAATTGGAGTAGTTAGGCATTTGAAGTAAGCCATCCGCAAAAGGAATATTTATATGGATCTTTTTCAACAGCTCAACAAACTTAGCAAATTTTTCCCCCAATCCCTTTTTTAAGCATCTTTGTGAAAAAGAATTGCCACAGGCAACTTCGGTATACCCCAATCATCTCTTTCAAAGTTCTCTTCCCTCTCTTTCCGTTTTGCTACTCTACATCTTTCCCATTCTTTAGAGACTTCACTCTTCTTCAAGTGTCGGGGTACTTTCATCCTTTTCAACAATCTCAACTTCTTTATCTTTCCCTTTTTCATCTATTCTTTCCATAGGCTCAAGTTCACACTCTACTCCTTCTACTCTCGTCGGCATCGAAAGCCCTTCATATTTTATTCCACTACGAAGTTCAATAGCCTTGCATTGCTCCTTAGGTTAGTAATGGTCATAGATGAAAACTTCCCTTGATGATGGACATCCCCTTTTTCACTTGCTATTTGACTCATTTGTGATTCCAATGCTTTAAATCTCTTATCAATCACTTCATCTCTTTGCTTCATATAATCAAACATCTTGGCTATTTGATCCTCATTTGTAGACTTTCCTTCACCATTTGAAATTTTCTCCCCCGGATTAATGCCTGGTGGAAGAGTAAGGGCATTTACTTGATTTCCATATGACAAATTCTCATACCTACGAGGTTGGTTAAAATTTCCTTGGAAATTACCTTGCCCCCATTCTCCTTGCCTTTGTTGATATCCCCCTCCATAGTTACCAAAATTACCACCATAATTTCCTTGAAAGTTCCTTCCTTGCATGAAGGAAACTTCCTCAAGTGACATCTTCGGTGACACCAAGTATCTTGAATTCCAAAATTAGAGGACATACCTTGTTGAGGCATAGATGTAGGCATTTGACAACTTTGAGAAGATTGACCAATATTAGGCATAGACATGCCTTGTTGAGGATTAGGAATCACTTGTTGTTTCACCATAGGAATAGAGTTCGGAGACACTTGCAAATTAACATTCATCCTCTTAAGTATCTCCGTGATTTCCTTGTCGGTTACATCTTCCTTAGGCACCTCCACCTTTTTCACTTGTTGCAAACACACTTCTTCCATCTTAGCAATTCTTTCCCTTTCATACATCCCGCAACTCTATCCATAGGCCATTGACCCGTATTCAAAGCAATCTCTTCATATATAGCAATAACTCTTTCCGGAGTTTGCCCCAATATAGAACCTCCCGCCGAAGCATCAACAAGCATTCTTTCACTCCCATTCAACCCAGCATAGAAAAATCCTAGTTGTTGATCTTCAGGGAATCCATGTTATGGACATCTCCTTAGCATTTCTTTGAAACGATCCCAAACTTCACTAAATGTCTCAAGCGGCATTTGTTTGAATTGGAAGATTTGCCCTTTGAGATGCAACATCTTTGAAGAAGGAAAGTATTTTCTCAAAAATCTTTGTGCTAACTCTCTCCACGTGGTATAGGATCTCGGCGGTATAGTATGATATAATGCCTTAGCTCTATCTCTTAATGAAAAAGAGAAGAGCTTCATTTTCACAATATCCTCACTTATCCCATTATTCTTGATGATGTTTGCTAACTCCGTGAATTGTGATAAGTGAGCATTTGGATCCTCCATTGCACCACCACCAAACTGATTTACTTGCACAAATATTTATCAAACCCGTCTTTATCTCAAAGTTATTGACATTCAATGGTGGTCCCATCATATAATTCCCATATTGCGGTTGGAAATGGTCACAGATATTCATCACCGCTTTATTATTTCCATTACCACGGGGCTGATTTTGCACCACCGGAGGATTACTCCTTGCTTCTTGTTGTGCCATCAAATGTTGAATAATTGCTTGTAATTGTTAATTGTGCAAGTGAACTTGTTGAACATTAGCTTGTGGCACAAACTCCGGATTCACATGTCCTTCTTGAACATTTTCACCTCCTTGCTGAAAATTCCTCATATGACCTTCTTCATTAACCATTTTGGCATTATCCATTCTGTTTTCCATAACTTCTTCCGCAGGGTCTAAGACTCCTCTTCTTTGTCTTCTTAAGGCAACTTCCAATTCCAAGTTCAAAGATTTAATAAATTGAGACCTTGAACGCATTTGCATGTACCTACAAGAATTTCTAAATTAGCTCACTAAGTAACCAAGACAAGTAAACAAGTAAACAAATAAAAGAAATACTCTTATCAAAACTAATCAAGTCCAAACTCGTTACAACCAAAAGTTTAACATTTTCCCGGTAAATAGCACAATGTTCTTAGCCGCATTTTTAGTATCAAAATAATTTTAGAGTAAGAGTAATCTATTGTTGTTGTACACGTGTGACCAAGTAACAAAATTTATAAGTATGTCGTCCCAAGGGAAAGTAAATTCTAGGTTGTATCCGGACTCATCATTGATTAAACTTTGTAAAAGTGACAAGATTTAAGGTTTGGTTTTATACTAAAGTTTACACTAATCAATTGACTAAAAAATAATTAATGACTATTTGTAGCAAGTATCAAACAAGTAACAAAGTGAATGTAATGTGGATAGAATGTATTTGAGAAGAGAGCAAGGCTAACCATACTCATGGTTAAGAAACTAGCTAGATATACATGACTTTCAACATAGATTTTCATTAATTATGGACTAAAAGCAATCACGTTTTTACCCCTAATCCCTATGGCCAAGACAATTAGGTTCTCGACTCTTTGACAAGTCTCAATATCTTAGTATTTTCTTACTCTCAATTCCTATTAAGGTACTATGATCATAAGTTGGTTCTTTTGACTCAATTTCTTAAGTGTCCTCCTATGAATGTTCGAAGCATAAGAAGAGTATGACTTACCTCCCCTCACACAAACATGCATGTTCATCTTATTATATGATTCAATTAAACCACTCATCATACTATTGGAATGACCATCCTAATACTATGAAAAGAAAATTTAATCACACAAGTATTGAAATGAAACATGAATCATTAATCATAAAAGAAGTCCAAAATTAACTCAATTCAACATCTCAAATCCTACATATCTAACATTCTTCTCAACCAATCATATGATTAACCTACTATAGGACTAGCCACTAAACATTGTGTTCAAATCAATACAATAAAAGGCTTGCTCCATTTAGCCAAAATATGAAGAAAAAGAACAATTAAAGAGTAGATCAGCTTCCCTTTTGTGAAGATGGTCTTCCTTATTTCCAATATGCTTGATTCTTCAATCTATGATGATCTTCTCTTCTCAAATTGATGGAATTGTGGATTGATGGAGGAATTTAGTGAGAACCAATAGATTGAATGGATGAAAATTGTGGAGGATGGATGAATTTTGAATGTGTGTGAAGGCATGGTGAGATAGTGTGTGTTTTGGATCTTCAATAACTGCTCAAAATGCGATTCTCCTTTAATATTCGCACTCAATTGGATTTTATACCCCTTGAAACCTTCTAGAACCTTCCAAACTTAACATTGGATTCAGCACCTAAACGGGTCGTGTAGCAGCACACAGCCAGTATAGTGTACACACAGTTCGGTGTGTTCTACGTGTTCCCAGACACGGCTTGTATAGCAGTGCACGGCCTCTCCCATGGGCGTGTAGCATTTTCTGACGACTGCGCAAGGTCTTCTCGAATGGGCCCGTGTTCCTGCACACGAGGCGTGTGCTCGCGCACGACTCGTACGCCTGAACACGGTGTTATCCTGGGCGTGTCCAATGTTCTGATGCTCAAACACGACCACCTTGGACAGGCCCGTGTTCCGCACATGGGGCGTGTTCAAGCATGCCCTGTTCTTCATTCTCTGTTTTTGCTCCCAACTCTATTTTTCTCCATTTTTAACCTGTTCTACACATATTCAAGCTCATTTAAACACTTTTATCAATCCATACAACACTTCTCCTAATTACATAAAACTCCACCAAAACATCCAAAAATTCACAAGTAAAGACACTAAACTCTAGATGAAAATGACAACGATCAATACCCAATCAATGGACGGAGAGAGTATTTAATATAGTAATTTGTTTGAAACATATATAAATTATATAAACTTATAAAATTATAATTATTTGTTCCTCATTTTATATAAGAGGTTAGAAATTAAAAGTAAAAATATAACATCATAATATGTTGAATAAATGTGCATGATATCATATCCTATATTTCCTGTAATGAAAATAAAAATTGTCAATATAAATGTGTAACTTTGTCATACTGTCATTGAGATAAATGGATCTTGAAATGATAAGTGTAAAACACTTATTGATATATTGACAATATCATGCTTTGATTGATAATTTAAAGTGAATGTAATATGTTATACAATGAATGAGACATGAAATGTCACGTTTTGAATGATAAATTCGAATTGAATGAAAAATAAATGATAACTTTATATATGATGTATAATGAATGTACCTTGTTGAGATGGAACAACGAGACGAAAATGGGTAAATCAGCACAAATTAGTCTATTAAAGAAATTAATTAAATACTTTGAAAACATTATTATTGTTTTATTATTATAATTATTTTAATACAAACATGGGTATGTAGAAACGTAAATTGTGCTCTGATACCATTCTAATACACCCCAAAATTTCATATATATAAATATAAAATTTTGACTATTTAGGAGATAACTAAATATTAATTTTATCTAAAATATTAATTCTTTAAAGTAGCGGAAGGTGAAAGGTAAAGATATACTCCATGATATTTTTAACACTAATAACTAAGTTTAAAACATATATAAATTAAAAGTGATCATAAACTTAATGAAATTCCCTTTGAAAATAATCATATTATTTAAAATAAAAAGTCATTCTTTATTCAATCAATAGAATTTATAAAAGGGGTACTTACTATTAGATACAAAATATATTACGTATTTACTAATAGATACAAGCCTCAAATTAAATCACTATGAGATACAAAATTACAAAATAAAATGACATTCTTACCCCATTACAAATGTACTTTCATAAAATTAAATTTAGGGTTCCACTAAATGCACGCCCCATTTTATTAAATACACACCCCTATTATTATATAATTAAATTATATATTTTAAAAAGTTTAAATTATCCTTAATTCATTAAATACACACCCCATTATTATATAATTAAAAATATATTTTTTAAAAATTTAAATTATTCTTTATTTATTAAATACACACTTTTTAGAATTAAAATATACTTTAGATATAATTATATAAATAAATCCTGATATAATACGGTAGAAAGATCTTCAAGCTTTTCTGCTTAAAATAGAGTATATTACCTTATGAAAGATTCAGAACTTTTCAAGGCTATGTAATTTTATGTATTCTTTTGATGCCTACCTTCTTCCATCCATTCTATTTACAATTCTTAAAGTTTAGAATCTAAAATCAATGATGAGTTTGTAATGTTTCTGGAAATCTATTATTAATATCAGCAATTCCATAAAAAATTATTTAAATTTTAATACTCATATTTACACACTTGTTTGGGGATAATTTAGAAACAATGAATCGTTTCTCAATAATTAGATCATGCTTGGCCGGTGTCGTCGTCTATTTGGTAGAGGAAGAAAGACAAACTCATTGAAAGCCGGTGCTGCAGACTATCTTGGAAGATTATCTGACGTCCTACGGAGTTTGCCGGCGGCTGATTCTGAAATCAGGAAAAATGGATAAAAGCCACAAAGATCTGCACCGCCGCCGTATTGTCATGGGAAGAACTGGTCATCTTCCCCTAAAATTACTTAATCTATCTTTTATCCATCACCTATTCTAGCACCTTCCATTGAGGAAATTGATTTATGAAAAATGTCTGTGTATTATCATTATTCACTACGTTCATATTGGATCAATTGAAGCACAATATACAGATATACATTATTATGAATTCGAAAAGGAAATGAGAGTAGTTAGAAAATGAAAATAATAAAGGCGAGATATATAGGTGTATATGATTTTAGTTTTAAAAGGGTATTTTTTAAAATTTAGGGGTGTGTATATAATAAAATTAAGAAATAAAAAAATAAAAGGGGTGTGTATTTAATAAAGGTGTATATTTAATAAAAAGGGATGTGTATTTAACAGTACTCTTAAATTTATTAATCCCTTAATTAGTGGGATTTGCACCTATATTTAATCTCTTAATCGGTGGGATTTGCACATATATTTTAGAAAACAAAAACAATTAAAAATTTTTATTTTTATCTAACCTTACCTATATTTTAGGAAATAACATATACTCCATCCGTCTACTTTCAAGGTATCATTTTTTTCATTTTGGGCGTCCGCCCCTCATTTCTTTTTTTTATACATATGAGACCCACACACCCACTAATACAACTAAAAAATGGGACTCACACCTCCACTAATACAACTACCAACTACACTTTAAATAATAATACTCCTTAATCTACGTGCAAAAGCAAATGACACCCTTAAAGGTGGACGGAGGGAGTATTTATGAAAAAATTCAATTTTTGCTGCAGATAAACTAAACGTATTCACTTTATACCCAATTTAACTAAGAGTAAATAATTAGAAAATGACCGTATTTAAATGTATATTAACTAAATTTGCACAACAAGTGTATAAATCTACATAATATAGTTAAATTGTTGCACAACACAATTATATTATTGCACAACATTAGTTATTAAATGTATAATTAAATTGCTGCATAATACAATTATATTGTTGAACAAACCATTTTTGCACAATAAGCCTTATATTGTTGCATTATACATTTAAGAGTATAATTAGTTTGTTGCACGACACAGTTATATTACAGTACAACTAATGTATATTTTTGCACAATCTATTTATTTTTCTATGTTGAAGGAGGATCAACACAGTTAATTTTCCTGCGAGGAAAAGAAAAGAAGCCAAAATACAATATTGACTCGGTGATTCACATTACAAAATTTACAAAGTGAATATAAATCTTTGATCCCACATATGTTACAACACTTAAAAGTTGATCGCAAATTCGATCGGACGTGGTAAGCCCAAATTAGAGGAGAAGACAATATAAGACTCGTCACAGCCGTGTCCTTTATTTCCATCGCAATCATAGACCAGATCTGGAGGTTACAAGGGTGTTGCAACTCTTGAAATATTCAATTTTTGTGCAATCTTTTTAGACAGTATGTAGTTGACTGGATAGTGATCATAGGATTCACCCCTACAGTTCCTGGAATAACACTGGCATCACATGCATAAAGCCCTCTTGCCTTCCAACTTTCTCCATTTCCATCCACTGCACATTCTTTTTAATTATTCCTATTCTACAGCTCCCCCATTTGATAAGCTGAGTTGTATTTTGTCCATCTCTCCATCATAGATTTCGGCCCCTCGCTGACCATCACCATCGCCACAAACTCTTCAACTTCTCTCTCGTTTCAGCCTTTGCACGTTAGCCTTTGCTCGTCGCTCCAGTGTGTTCCCACCTTCGCTGCCCGACTACTATCAGAAGGTGTAACGCTCTATGCCGCCCCATTTTCATGTTATCATTATATGAGGCGTCGAATTTGTAGTTAAAATGACCCAATTTATCATAAAAATATAAATAACCTTTTAAGAAAAATTTTTAGATCCAATAAGATTTAATCAAAAGAGACTGACAAATTTTAATGAAATATAACATTATTTGTAGCAAAATTAAATTAAAATAACAATAATTAAAAATGAATTATATTTCCTAGTGTAGTTAAAATGAGGACTTTATTTGAAAAATAAAATAATCATGCAATCGAATATAAAATACTTTATTTCAAGTAAAAATAAAGAATGAAAAGATTTTCATTCAATCAAATTACTTTCCATGAAATACAAATAAATATAAAGCTATGACTATTGAATAATAGTAGAGCAATTCATCACAAATAAATACCAATTAATGAATGTAAACTCAAATAAATACCAATTAATTACTTTATCATTCATCGCCTCTCCCCATACTCTATCACCTTTAATTTGTAAAATGTTTAAATGATGGGATGAGCAAACCACAGCTCAGTTGAAAAACATTTGCCTACAATATATAACTCACATATAAACATCAATAAATCACAACCAACAAGTAAATTCTTATCTTTGAACATGTCTGTGAATGATCGATCATGAAGTACGGCGGACGTTACCCGAGGATTACTTAAATTCCTGACACCTGAAAGTGCCCTGACTAAAATAAATGTATTAGCACGGCGGGTCTTCCAAGGACTTTTACAATTTAAGTATTCCCAAGGACCTTTTTATCAGTTCCGGACCTATGTCACGGTCCCTGGCTATATGTCTATGAATAGTATTACGAATAATCTATGTCTTTGGACAGTATTACGAGTAATACTCTATGACTGTGATGCAAGCAGTAACTTATCAATCTAACACATAAGCAAATACGATAGACAAAGTTTAGATTTCCCCACCTGGAATGAATGTCGATGATGAATGGATGCACTTGAATGTAGATGATAAATCTGTGTCTTGCAATAACTTTTATCTATCATAAAACTATATTTATCTCAAATTAATATGCAAACATAAAATAGAAATAAGATAATGAGTTTAAATCTTTAGAATATAGTGGAAGTGATACTTCAATATTTGAAATAAGAGAGATTAATGGATTTTACTATGAATGGTTTTATTAAATAGGAATGTATAGATAATTTATAACTGATAAAATAAAAATAGGATCAGTTCGAAAATTAAAATACATGTAACCTTTTGTGATTGGAATAACATGTCCAAATTTAATAATATAATAAGGTGTACAAGTATATGTGTTGAATTTTCAAAGTGATTATAGTAAAATCTAGAATTTCTCATATGAAATGATATTTACTCTATTTAAATTTAAAAGATAAAATCATATGAAAATCTCATAATATATAAAATATATAGTAATATAAAACATATCCGAAAATAATGATTTTTAAGGATAAGTAAATATGATTTTCATATTTTAGAAGATTAAGTAAATATGATTTTCATATTTTAGAAGATTTCCAAAAATATTTATCATGATTAAAAATATATAAAAATATCAAGATATTAAAATAGTCAATTCGGCCTTCAAACATAACCTCACATGTTTCTCTGTCTTTGATCATGGAGAACAAGTGTACAGTTTTTGCGTACTTCACAATCGTGTTCTTCATTCATTTGTCTGATTGCCTTAATATTTGTGCATTTAGAATAGCAAAATTAGTTAGATTTATTAGATAAGATTACGTTTGTTAATTTAAATCATTTAAGGGTATATTAGGTACATTGTTATATAATTTTGTATCTTATCCTAATATTTTGTGCTGAATATATCTTAGAATAATAATCAGACTCAATATGTATCTTAAAGTAAATATTCCTTTATTAAATAAGAGATTTAATTTTCTAAAATGTAATCGTATGAAATTAAACTTGTTCAATTATTCTATTTTAATACCAATAAACAATCACCACCCACTGCATCTCTCTACCTTTCATCTCTTAAACCAGAAATGATATGAAGTGATGGGATGAGCAAAATCACAAGCTCAAGAATTAAATACCACATCAATTAAGTAACACAAATCATGTAAATGTAAATGTACCGGATAACTAATTTCTTAATTATTCAAGTAATAAATATTTCATTTATAAAGGTCAAGAGACCTATCCTCATTTATAAAGGTCATGAGACATATTTGTACAAGCTTAAATTCAAAAATACCACAAGTAGCGGTTAATAAAGACAAGTAAGAATTTCTCCATCTGAAATGAATGTCGTGGATGCATATGGATGTAATTGATTTCACTTGAATCCTTGTAATGTTTGTCATCTAATATGAAAGAAACTACTTGTAGACATATCATTAATATTTTTTGAGTTTAAAATAAATGAAACGGAGTAATTTGAGTTTTAAATAAAGTAAAAGAGATTATGAGTAGATGTATTTTATAAATTTGAAATAATGTTCTTAGTCACATTTCTAGTAAAATATTTTTAGAGTAAAAGACTCTATCGTTGTTGTACACGTATGACCAAGCAACAAAATTATAAGTATGTCGTCCCAAGGGAAAGTAAACTTCTGGTTATATCCGAATTTGTCATTGATTTATGCTTTGTAAGAGTGACAAGATTGAAGGTTTTGTATTTCGACTACTTATTATTCTAATCAATTAACAACTAAATTTATCTAAGATCAAATGAGTAACAAGATGAATGGAATGTGGATAGAATTCACTTAAGAAGGGAGAAATGTTAATCATAATCATGGTTAAGAATATAGCTAGATATGCATAACTCTTGATGGTGAACTTTATTAATTGTGGACTAAAAGTAATCACGTTTTTACCCCTAATCCCTATGGCCAAGGCAATTAGGTTCTCGACTCTTTTACAAGTCTAAATCTCCTAGGATTATTCTTAATCTCAATTCCCTTAAGGTACTATGATCATAAGTTTGGTTCTTTTCACTCAATTTCTTAAGTGTCCCTCTATGAATGTTCTAAGTATAAGAAGGGAAAGGCTTACGTCCCCTCACACTAACATGCATGTTCATCTTAATATATAATTCAATTAAACTTCTAATCATCTTAATATATGTTCTAAGCATAAGAAGAGTATGACTTACCTCCCCTCACACTAACATGCATGCTTATCTTAATATATGATTCAATTAAACATCTAATCATAATATTGGAATGACCATCCTAATACTATGAATAGAGAATTTAATCACACAAGTATTGAAATGAAACATGATTCATTAATCATAAAAGGAAGTCCAAAATTAACTCAATTCATCATCTCAAATCCTACATATCTAGCATTCTTCTCAACCAATCATATGATTAGCCCTACTATAGAACTAACCACTACACATTGTATTTAGATCAATACATTCAAAGACTTGCTCCATTTGAGCCAAAATAAGAACAAAATCAACAATTGAAAAGTAGATTGGCTTCCCTTTCATGAAGATACCCTTCATTCTCTTCAAAATGCTAACTTCTTCAATCATTGATGCTTTCCTCTTTTCAAGTGGTGGAAGGATGGATTGATGGATGGATTGTTGAAGATCAAGTGAAAAGGATGGATCAAATGTATGGAGATGAATCCAATAGATCTAGTGTGTGAAAATATGGTGTGGAGTGTGTGTAACTGCTCTAATTCTGATCTCCTCCTCTAAATTTCGCACAAGTCAGCCTTTTATATCACTTAGGGGTCTTCTAGAAGCTTTCGGAACATTCTGAAATGTACACTGCTTTTTGCATCTACACCGACCGTGTAGCAGCGCACGGCTCGTGAGTGCACACCTAGTTCGGTGTATTCTGCGTGTTCCTGGACACGGGCGTGCGCCAACGCACGGCCTCTCCCATGGACGTATAGCGTTTTCTGACGACTGTGCACGACCTTCTCTAACAGGACTGTGTTCCGCACACGGGGCGTGTCCGAGCCTGGCCTGTTCTTCCTTCTCTGTTTTGCTCCCGACTCCATTTTCTCCATTTCTTAACCTGTTTTGCACATATTTAAGCTCATTTACACATTTCTATCAATACAAACCATATTTCTCATAATTACATAAACTCCACCAAAAGTCACACAAATGCGGATAAAAACATCCAAAAATCCACAAATAAAGACTCTAAAATCTAGGTGAAAATGACAACGATCAAATAACAAAAATTGAAATGGAAGAAAATAAAAGTTCAAATTGAATGTTATCATAAACGAACATTAATATATATATATATATATATATATATATATATATATATATATATATATATATATATATATATATATATATATATATATATATATATAATAGAATAATAATATAGCAGCATGAAACTTTATGTACACATACTAAACTTAATTACATTAATACAACATACTTAAATTTCATTAGGTTTTAAGATGTATAACTTTATGTTTCAAATTTATAAATTGAAATTATTGAAGCTGGAATTTCTTGTGACGTTGTGATAAAACTCAAGTATCTTAAAATATATAAGTTTAAATTACATAAAAATAATATATATTATAATGAATATATCAATAGATAATATATCCAAAAATTATAATTTTTTGAGATCATTTGATATGATTCATATTTTTAAAAGATACATTAGATTTTCTTGAAACAGATTTTGAAGTTGTATAGAGTTATTTATAAATAATTTATTTTTAATATTAACATGAAATATTGTTATATTGTTTTGAATCATATTCTATAATATATATATATATATATATATATATATAGTATTTTAAATATTTATTTTGTAATTTCAAATCAACATTCAATCATTACAAGACATGTTCATGATATAAAATTAGTTAATTATATGAAAAGTCCCAACTTTTTCGCCGATTGTGAATTAGTCCAAACTTTTGAATATTTACAAATAAATACTCGACTTTAAGCCCGTATTGCATCTTGAACCACCGGTCAGCTATGTGCAACCCCAATGCTGATGTGTTCGTATTAATTGCCATGTTATCTGTCTAACTAAGCAGCCACCTCTACAAAATCTCCTCTTCTCTATTTTAACCATACTTTCTCTCCCTAATAGGCTATGCCTTTTCTCCTCATTGAAAGAGGAGATGGTGTGTGGGTTTTCCCCCAAAAAGATCACTGGCCAAGAATTCGGGTCGGAGCGCCAAGCTCATGGTGGCTCTCTTCCAGATCGGGTAGCCTGAGGCCCCACAACATTGCTCTGCTAATTCAGCTTTCCAATTTCTCGACATCAGTTGCCATCCGGTTCAAGATCCCTTAATGTACACCGACTGAACATTATCGGCGCCGCCCACGCTCGTCACCAGAACTAGATTGAAGGATGCATGCTTTTTTTTATCGTGAATCAAATTTTGCCTCTTCTCCGACAAGCTACTCTGTTTCAGTATTTTCCAGCTATTTAGTATCAATTTAAATTGAAGATTTAATTAAGCAGAATGTATGAATTGACTTAACATTCGATAAAAGATGTAGATGATTTTGGCGCGATACTAAGATATGTAGATGAAGACTAGCTAGGAGAGATCGAAGTGGTGGTTGGACAGCTCGCACCAGCCGCCGGGTGGGAAGAAATTGGTGGCAGTGACGATGATGGAGCCACGTATGTTGGATCTGTGTTGACGCAAATGAGCTGAAAACAGGCTCCACAGCTTAAGCCATTGTTGAATAAAGATGTGCTTAATGCTGTTGTATTTGTTCCATACCCTATTCTGTATAAGTTTCCATATCCACAAGCCCCAATTGTATTCCCCCTTAATTTATGAATTTATTATGCCAATTAGAGTAGCGATTAATGTTTTTGATCCCATCTTTATTTGTTTGATTCCGTCGGCCTTAATTTTCTGCTAATATTTTAATTTTATCCTACTTTGTATGTATTTGATCGGCTCGATAACTAGTGTGGCAGAGTGAATATGTTTCCGCGAGTGACAAATGAATAGATTTCGTATCTGGGTTCATGTGCAGTGCTGGTTCTTTTTTTCTTTTTTACCAACTCACCCACACTTATTTGCTGTTATTATTGATACTTTTTTTCATCAGCAACTGTTGTCGCAACTGTTGTCGTGTTGCTCTCTCTCTCTTAGGGTGTTGAGGAGAGATTCATTTGAAAGTTTCATTATTATTATTATTATTATTATTATTATTATTATTATTATTATTATTATTAACGTAAATTCCTTTTAACGTTTATAAAGTATAAAAGTTTTAGATATAATTATGAGGTTAGGGACAGTGGGTCGGAATGTCGTCGGCAGTGATGAGAATATGCAGTTTTCGATCAGTATTGGGAATCTTGTGGTTCCCAAAATCAGGCATATGAGAGAATGGTGGGATGAGGAGAAAAGAAGTGAAACTCTAGTTTGGTTAGAAATGGTGGGTTGATGAGAGGAAAGTTTGAGAGAGAACGATACCAGCTTTTGGGCATTTAAAAGACAGTTAAAATATGATCGGTAGTTCAAGATGTAATACGGGTTTAACACCGGGTATTTATTTGTAAATATTCAAAAGTTTAGACTAATTCGCAATCGGCGAAAAGGTTGGTACTTTTCATGTAATTAACCCTATAAAATTTATATTAAATAATAAGATAATCCAAATCAATTGAAATTATTTTAGAATATTATTAACATTATAATGTATGCTATAATTGAAAATGAAGATTTTTAGACATCTTTAAATAGGACATTAAAATTCATAAATTAAATATAAGCTTTGTATAAATGAATATAAATCAATGTAAACTTATATTAAATCTGAAAATTTATTGAGCATTTTCAAATACAAAAATCATAACATATTCAAAATTCATAAGATTCGGAAAACTATAACTTTAAAATTTTGAATTTTCTAATCAGGTAGGTATACAATTTCAGATTCTACAAACAAAATATAAAATTCATATAACATAAAATACGTCTTTAAAAATCATAAAATTTTAAATATAAGTTTAAAACTGAATAATAAACGATATATTAAAATTTCAAGGATATTTGAATTAAATATATATGGATTTTAAATTTTAAAAATGAGTTATCTTAATTTTGTAAGTAAAATTGACACTTTACATTACATGTTGATGTAGTAAGAATAATCTTTGAATAAAATTTTCTGGCCTTCTACGGATTGTCAGAGGAGAAATGATGAAGAAATATGTTTCTCACTTTCTTTTTTTGTATGTTGTAAACTCTAATTTCTACGGTATTGAAAAAGAATGAATTAAAAAACTAGCATTCTTGTCTTATATGATGGATAATTTGAGCTTTTAAACTGGACTTTAGCATAAGAATATGTTTGGGCTTTGGTTCGAATTTAAAAATTAAAAAACTAAAAGGGAATTAAAACCTAATCTTAATATATATAAAAGCAAAATAAATCCAATCCTGATCATCTATTTCTAAAACAAATCTCAGCCACCCATTAAAATAATTAAATAATTATAACATTTTCAAATTAGGAAATAATTTAGTCAAAATTTTGACAATTTATTTCTCAAACAAATCTCAGTCACTCATTAAAAGAATTAAATAATTATAATTATGACATTTCAAATTAGGAAATAAGATATTATTTATTAAAATCAAATTGCAGGGATGAAAAGACTCAACCTGCATAATTAGGTCAAATAATCAATTGACCAATCAAATTAAGAGTTATATATGGGGCTTCCTCACCATTCACCTGTATAAGGAGCACTTCTCTATTCATTCTAGACATACCGAGAGTGATTCTCTACAAAAATCAAAGACTTCAGAATTGTCTGAATAGTCTTTGAATTCTTCAACGAGAATCAACTCAAGAACGAAATACATTTGAGACTCAGGTTCTAAACCGCCAAAATTAAGCCTTCCGCAATCAAGTTATTCGGTGAACAGCCTATAATCTGGGATTCAGGTGCTAAATTATCCGGATTTAAGCATTCTTAAGTCAAGGTTTTAGGGTTTATGTCATAATATTTTCAGAGGGCCAAATCCTGACCATCTATTTCTAAAACAAATGTCAGTCACCCATTACAATAATTAAATAAAATAATTATAATTATGACTTTTTCAAATTAAAAAATAAAATATTATTTATTAAAAAATTAATAATATTAAATATAAATCAAATCCTCATCAAAGGGTTTAAAATTTAGGGTTTTAGGGTTAAGGCATAATATTTACAGAGGCCAAAAACCTGACCATATATTTCTTAAATAAATCTCAGCCACCTATTATTAAAATAATTAAATAATTATAATTATGACTTTTTAAAATTAGAAAATAAGATATTATTATAAATCCAATCATGACAATCTATTTCTTAAACAAATCTCAGTCACATATTAAAATAATTAAATAATTATAATTATGACTTTTTTAAATTAGAAAATAAAATATTATTTATTAAAAAATTAATAATATTCAATATAAATCCAATCCTAACCATCAAAGGGTTTAGGATTTAGGATTTAGGGGTTTAGGGTTTATGACATAATGTTTCCTGAGGGGCAAATCCTAACCATCTATTTCTAAAATAAATTTCATCCACTTATTAAAATAATTAAATAATTGTAATTATGATTTTTTTCAAATCAGGAAATAATTTAGTACAAATCCTGGCCATCTATTTCTCAAACAAATTTCAGTCACCCTTTAAAATAATTTAATAATTATAGTTATGACCTTTAAGATATAAAAGCATAATAAATCCAATCTTGATCATCTATTTCTAAAACAAATCTCAGTCACCCATTAAAATAATTAAATAATTGTAATTATGACTTTTTAAATTAGGAAATAAGATATTAAATAATTGTAATTATGAATATTTTAAATTAGGAAATAAGATATTATTTACATATATTTCTAAATAAATCTCAGCCACCCATTAAAATAATTAAATAATTATAATTATGACCTTTTCAAATTAGGAAATAAGATATTATTTATTAAAACTTTAATAATATTAAATATATTAAATGAAATATAAAAAGTAGAATAAATCTAATCATGACCATATATTTCCAAAACAAATCTCAGACACCCATTAAAATAATTAAATAATTATAATTATGACTTTTTAAATTAGAAAATAAGATATTAATTAATTATTAAAACTTTAATAATATTAAATATATTATTTGAATATGTTCAAAATTTTCAAATAAATCTAAGTCAACCATTAAAATAATTAAATAATTATAATTATTACTTTTTCAATATTTTCAAATAAGGAAATAAGATAATATTTATTTGAAATTAAATAATATTAAATATATTTGTAAGCAAATAAAATTCACAGTCCAATTAAATAACAACATTCATGATTAAAATATCAATTTTAATTTATTACATTATATTTTTAATTTAAATGAGGCTTACAAGTTTGCAGAATATATGTCAAATCAAATATTGACCAATCAAATTGCAGGATGAAAGGGCCCAAGCCCAAAAAATTAGGTCAAATCAGTCATTGAACAATCAAATTACGAGTTATATATGGGGTTTCCTCACTCTTCACCTATATAAGGAGCCATCCTCCATTCATTCTAGACACACCGAGAGTGATTATCTATGAAGATCAAAGACTTCAGAGTTGTCTGAATAGTTCTTCGAATTCTTCAACGAGAATCAACTCAAGAACGAAATACATATGGGATTTAAGTTCTAAATCGCCCGGATTAAGCGTTCTATAGTCAAATTTTTCAGTGAACGGCCTATAATCTGAGATTCAGGTGCTGAACCGCTCGGATTTAAGCCTGCTTAAGTCAAAGTTCTTCCAAGAACAGTCATCCATTTTATAATTATGACATTTTCAAATTAGGAAATAATTTAATCAAAATTCTAACCATCTATTTCTTAAATAAATTTCAGTCACCCATTAAAATAACTAAATAATTATAATTATAAACTATTCAAATTCGAAAATAAGATATACTCCCTCCGTCCGCTGCAAAGGTATTCGTTTTACTATTCATGTCGTCCGCTTCAAAGCTATCAATTTTCTCTATTTAGTAAAGAAAGTACACAATATGACCCATCATTTCCCTCTAATACAACTACCCATTTTACCTATAATTATAATACTCCTTAATCTATGTGCAAAAAACAAATAAAGAATTGTCCATATCCAACAGCAAACGAGTACCTTTGCTATGGACGGAGGAAGTATTATTTAATAAAACTTTAATAATATTAAAAATATTATTTGAATATATTCAAAATTTTCAAATAAATCTAAGCCACCCATTAAAATAATTGAATAATTATAATTATGAATTTTTTAAATTAGGAAATAAGATATTATTAAAACCGAATAAATTCAACCATGACCATCTATTTCTTAAACAAACACATATGAGATAATTAAAAATATAAATAAAGAAATAATACGACAATAAAATTCAAACCACACCAAAACCGGATGAGAGAAGCTCAAACAAATCTCAGTCATCCATTAAAATAATTAAATAATTATAATTATAACTTTATCAAATTAGGAAATAAGATATTATTAAAGCAGAATAACTGACCATCTATTTCTTAAACAAATTTCAGCCACACATTAAAATAATTAAATAATTATAATTATGAATTTTTTAAATTAGGAAATAAGATATTATTAAAACAGAATAATCCAATCCTGACCATCTACTCAGCCACCCATTAAAATAATTAAATAATTATAATTATGAATTTAAGGTTTAGGATTTTAAGGTTTAGGGTTTAGGGTTTTAGGGTTTTCCGTTATTATTTCTGTACAAAACACATATGAGATAATTAAAAAATATAAATAAAGAAATAATACGACAACAAAATTCAAACCACACCAAAACCGGATGAGAGAAGCTCAAATAAATCTCAGCCACCCATTAAAATAATTAAATGATTATAATTATGAATTTAGGGTTTAGGGTTTTAGGGTTTATGATTTAGGATTTTAGGTTTAGGATTTAAGGTTTAGGGTTTTAGAGTTTATTGGATAATGTTTGCAGAGTGTCAAATCTTGACCATCTATTTTTTAAACAAATCTCAAACACCCATTAAAATAATAAAATAATTATAATTATGACTTTTTCAATAATTAAATAATTATTAATCCATAAAAGCAGAATAAATTATATCCTGACCATCTATTTTTCAAACAAATCTCAGCCACCATTAAAATAATTAAATAATTATAATTATGACTTTTTTCAAATTAGGAAATACTCTCTCCGTCCCACCCAAAGGGTGGTGTTTGCTTAAACACATATGAGATAATTAAAAAAATATAAATAAAGAAATAATACGACAACAAAATTCAAACCACATCAAAACCAGATGAGAGAAGCTCAAACAAATCTCAATCACCCATTAAAATAATTATAATTATGAATTTATGGCAGAATAAACACAATCCTGACCATATATTTCTTAAATAAATCTCAACCACCCATTAAAATAATTAAATAATTATAATTATGAATTTATGGTTTAGGGGTTTTAGATTTAGGATTTTAGGGTTTAGGGTTTTACAGTTTAGGGTTTTAGGGTATGGGATAATGTTTGTAGAGGGTCAAATCTTGACCATCTATTTCTTAAACAAATCTCAAACACCCATTAAAATAATTAAATAATTATAATTATGACTTTTTCAATAGTTAAATAACGGAAAATCACTAATAGATACATACTTTTAACCTAAATTACTATTAGATACAAGGAATTTAAATAATTACTCTCACATACAAAATATTAAAGTAAAATATCAAATATAATCTTATAATCCCATACACTTTTAAACCACAAACCCTACTCCTCACCCACCCACACGCCGTTGATCGGCATTGACCGGCGACCGGACCGTCGCTGATCGCCGGTTGGACAGCTGTTGACCGCCGTTGATCGCCGCCGCCTGCTGCCGGAATTTAAAATGTATAAAAACAAAATTGCGCATTGCAAATTGTGCAAAATCAAATTGTACAAAACCAAATTGTGCAAATACTAGGGGTATTTATGGTATCACAATCATAATTGTGTAGTTATGAGTAATAGTACTTTGAGTCATGTAGTTTACAGCAATTATGTATTATTTTATGTACCTCATAGTAAGTGACCCATTAAATAATTATTAACCAATAAAAGCAGAATAAATTCAATCCTGACCATCTATTTCTCAAATAAATCTCAACTACCCATTAAAATAATTAAATAATTATAATTATGACTTTTTCATATTAGGAAATACTCCCTCCGTCCCACCCAAAGGGTGGTGTTTGCTTTTTACACCTGAATTAAGAAGTATTATTATTTAATATATTGTGGGTAGTTGTATTAGTAGGAGTGTAGGCCCCATATTTTAATTGTATTAGTGGGTGTGTATGAGTCTCATATGTGTACAAAATGAAAGAAGACTCTTTGGGTGAGACGTTCAAAATGGAAAAAAGAGACCCTTTGAGTGGGACGGAGGGACTAAGATATTATTAGAGCAGAATAAATTCAATCCTGACCATCTTTTTCTTAACAAATCTCAGTCATCCGTTTAAATAATTAAATAATTATAATTATGAATTTAGGGTTTAGAGTTAGAATTTTGTGTTAAATTGTATACCCTTTAGTATTAAGATGTGTACCCTTTATTTTCTGAAGAAAAATAAAAAATATTAATGAAAAGTGTATACCCTTTAGAAAAAATGATGTACCCTTATTAATTAAAGTGTATACCCTTTAAAACAAAATAATGTACCCTTATCCATAATACTAAATTCTGAAGGCCGGTGTGCACCCGGACACACACAAGCCTCACTCTTTTGTGATATTACATTACATTGAGATATTTAATTTAAAACGTTAATAATCTCATTAAACCTTTTACTAATACAACAACAATAAACAAAAAAAAAGTGAAAAATAAATATATGTCAATTTTTTAATAATTTTATATGGCAAGAATATATACTCATTATTTTTGTGTTCGTTTGATTAATTCTCTACCAACTAACAAAACAAGCATTGTCGTCTAACTCAGATACGTTAGATTGTTTGAGTCTCCTAATTATCAAATTTATGGTTCAACCAATCTGAAAGGTGTTTATCACGATGTTGAGATTTGTTAATATTTGTTACTTTGTTGTTATTTATTTTTTAATCATTCTGATGCATCATGTTGTGATTTGAAACATTAGTATGTTTTGTAGGGGACAATTGGTGTAATTAACTTGAGTAGGCAATTGCGTTTGACAAAGGAGGCGACAAGTCGTCTTTGCGATAATTACCGAGGGGTCATGTCTTTCCTTCAATATTTTATCCCCTGTAAAAACGGCACGGGATGTTTTGTGATACATTAGTGTGATATCTCCTGTAACATCTGCTTATGAAATGACACGTGTCGGGGTGGAGAAATCCAATCCTTTGCCCCAAGGGTTGACTTAAGGTATAGTTTCTCTTCTCTCTCTTACGTGTCACTCATCCAATGGACACCAAAATGTCACAGAAGATCCAAACCCTATAAAAACCTCCTCGATTGAGCTCTCTCCCCACTCATTCTAGAATCCTTCGCGTTAGGCATTAAGTATTCTTTTTATTTTGCTTTGCTCTCGCCTTCTCCGTCCCTCTAGTTTAGTCTTTTCTAGATTATTCTCGCCTTATAAAACAATAAACATGAACTCACGTGTTCTTATGCTCCAAACATAAATTCCTTAGGGTTTGATATTTATTATTTGGGCATTTCTCTACGATGAGTGGGTAAACTAACTTGTGAACTGAAAAATATGAAAACGAACAACCCCTCTCCTATATGTAATTATTATTGAGCTAAGACTTTTGTAATTAATTTTTGATAATCTGAAAATTTTAATACCTTTGCATTTTATTTTATCATATACTCCCTTCATCCTACAAAGATATACTATATATTATGTCATTTTGATTCATTCCAATATAAGGTGCATTTATTTTTAGCATGTGAATCCCCACACAAAAAAGCTAATACCCCTTAAAATTCTATAATATTATAAAATTTGTTATTAATTCACATTAAAGTTAAAGGCAAAAAAGATTTTTTTTAAATATAAAAAAACTATAACCTACCAATTACTCATCAATATATTATATGGTGTAATCTTTTAATTTAAGTGAAAAAAAATGAATATATTAAAACAGAGGAAGTACATGTATGTTGATATTTTATAATCGTATTACTAATACCTTTGCGTGAGTAATATTTTTAAGGGAAAAAAAAGAGAAAAGGGGTGAACACTTCTGCATAAATAAAAATGACAAGGAAAAAGCCAACATTAATGTTAATAAAAAATGTATTTGAACTATATCGAATTTGAATCTCAACATGATTTTTATGTAAATACAAGATAAGCATTTTAAGAATAGTTTAGTGTTTACATAGATCTATTAATTACATTCACATTATTATATAGACCTGTACAATTTAGCGTGCTATGAACTATTACGGTGCTTTACAAGCATTCATCCAAAAGGTTAAATGCAGGGCGGTCCCGGGTGGTGATGCAAGTGACGCCGCACAGGGCTCCACTCCTGCGAGCCCAATTTTTTATTTTTTTATAAATTAATATATGTGTAATTTGGTATGCATTTAAAGTTAAAACATAAATGAAAATGTTTAGTGACTCAATTCGCATTGCCCTACCATTTCTCTATATTTGTTGGGTTTATCAGCCCCTAGTTACTAGTCAGGCCGATGTGGGCCCCTAGCATAGTCAGACACACTCAATCCACTATCATGATATTGTTCATTTTGGGCCGCCCACTGACCCGCACGGTTTTGCTCTCTGGGCTCACGCCCAAAGTCCCGCAGCTAGACCATCCAATTTGAGATCCGAACATCCCACCATCCGCCAACCAACATTTCCTCCTCAAACAAAGTCCCCAACATTTCCTCCTCAAACAAAGTCCCGCAACTAGACCATCCAATTTGAGATCCGAACATCCCACCATCTCCCGCAGCTAGACCATCCCACCATCTCCCACCATCCATCCAATTTGAGATCCGAACATCCCACCATCTCCCGCAGCTAGACCATCCCACCATCTCCCACCATCCGCCAACCAACATTTCCTCCTCAAACAAAGTCCCGCAGCTAGACCATCCAATTTGAGATCCGAACATCCGCCCGGTTAAGTCTGGGACCTGACTCTGATACCACTTGTTGAGTTTATTCGGCCCCTAGTATAGTCAAGCCGATGTGGGCCTCTAGAATAGTCAGGCTCACTCAATCCACTAACATGATATTGTCCACTTTGGGCCGCCCACTGGTCCGCACGGTTTTACTCTTTGGGCTCACGCCCAAAAGGCCTCATGCTAGGGAGATACTCTCTCACACTTATAAACTCACAGTCTTCCCCATGTCTAACTGATGTGGGACTTTGATTGACACTCAACCAACAATATTTTGCGTAAGTTTGATTTTCATAAGTAATTGAGTTCGTAAAAATTTTAAAAAATAATTAATCCACATTACTTGTTGAATCACATAAAAATTAGAATAAAACGTATCGTAAAAATTAGAATTGATTTAATCAATAACTCACACATTCTTAAATTTATTTTATTAAAATCAATCTTTTAGTAACTGAAATAACACTATTTATATCTTTTAAGTAAAATAATTAATCCACATAGGGGCGGCCCTAGTGGTGCTGGAGGTGCCGCCGCATAAGGCCCCACTCCGGCGAGGTTCCAATTTTTTTATATTATATATTAATAATATATACTCCCTCCATCCAGTGTTAACGTTTATGTTTGTTTTTTGCATTTAGATTAAGAGTAAAATATTTTAATATTTAATGATGTGAGAGAAATAATATTTAATGTGGGGTGAATAGTTGTATTAGTACGTATGTGGTCCTACATAAAATAATTAATTATTTTGTGTGGGTCTAACTTGACAAAAAAGAAAACATATACCTTAACTTGAGACAAATTAAAATGGAAAATATAAATAGGGTTTCACTAAATGCACACTCTATTATTATATATTTAAAATTTATATTTATTAAAAGTCTAAATTACCCTAATTAATTCATTTAATACACAACATAATCTTTTAAAATCATTTTGGTCTTCAACAACGTGTTAGAAACAGATTATCGGCATCTTGCAATTCATCTTCAACAATGTAATCTCTCCCTGACATTCTAATTATCTTTTGCTCATCAACATCGATCACAACTCATGGCAGAGGCAGCAATTTAAGATTTGGTTGGGAAATTGATTTCTCTTATCCAGAGGGATGGATTGATCTTGTGCTGAGGATGACATTGTTTATGCCATTTGCGACCTTAATTTGATTAATTATTTCATATTTACTAAATTAATGTACACCAATTATTAATATAATAATACTGAATATCTAACATTAAATTTTTACTAGCCAAATATTTATATTATTATAATAAAGTATGACTTTTTTTTATAACAAATCATCGCAATGAAATAATTTACTTAATTTTACTTTTATGATTTCCTTTTTGAGAAAATAATCATTTATAATAATAAAATATACTCCCTCAACGCGTATCTTTTTGTGGGAGCAAAGTAGTATAAAATTATAATAATATATTTTATTAATTAATAACTATTTTTTTTTAAAAGGATTTATTTAGAAATACAAACTTTAGAGCTTAATTATACTTAACAGTAATTTAAAATAAAAAAATTCAACTACGCAAATTTACTGCAATACCTCAAATTTACCTTTAATTCAAACAAACTCTTAGTAAGATAGATTTGCATAAAATTAAAATTTACCGGAAAATGTAGTATGATATAATATATTATAATTATGTAATTAATAATAATAATATTTTATAATGACAAAAATTTGTGGGCGCCCGGGCGCACGGGAGCACATTCCGTGCACCTTTAGAATTTTGTGTTAAATTGTGTATCCTTTAGTATAAAGATGTGTACCATGACAAAAACTTGTATGCGTCCGGGAGCACGGGAGCACATTCCGTGCACCTTTGAAATTTTGTGTTAAATTGTATACACTTTAGTATAAATATGTATACCCTTTATTTTCTAAAGAAAAATAAAAAATATTAATAAAGTGTATACCCTTTAGAATAAAATTGTGTATCTTTATTAATTAAAATGTATACTCTTTAGACCAAAGCAATGTACATTTAATCATAATAATAAATTCTAAAGGTGCACGGAATGTGTTCCCGTGGGCCTGGGCGCACACTAGCCTCACTCTTTTATAATTGTCTTTTAGAGTAATTATCTTACACTAACTGACTATTTTTTAAAGTGTATAAATTTGCGAACTTAAAAATTCTATAACCAAAAAACATAATCAATACTATTGAATACTCCATTTTAATTAATATATAATAGAGATGGTGTCCCATATATAACATAAGTTTACATAATAATAGAACATGATAGAAAAAAACATACAACGTGCCTACTAAAAATCTAGCGCATTATAAGTACACAAATGTATTAATCGAATTCATGTGTAAATTTTGTAGCCGTTATGCATTATCCTACGTTGTCAACACGTGATGCTCATAATATTGATAATTTGGCTGATAATTTGGTAGAGTTACATCACTTGGCAAAATTTACACCTACATAATATAATAGGGAAAAAAAAATTTTCCCCATAAGTTTGGTCATGTACAATTTTTGCTTCAAAAAAATAAGATTTGAGCATTTATTTCATTATTTTTATGATTGTATCTGTGTTGCCCCGTTTTCGCTGGAAATGATCACGTGCATATCACGTGATCATCGAATTTGGCATATTTCAGCGGGGTGAAATATTTTTTTGTCCTGTAAGTTTTGTCATGTACAATTTTTGCTACAAAAAAGATCAGATTTGAGCATTTGTCTCAATATCTTTATAATTGCGTCAATGTTGCCCTGTTTTCCTGGAATTCAATCACGTGCATGTTACGTGATTATTGGATTTGGCATTTCTGGCGAATTTACTGACTTGGCGATATAGTGGCATCCACATCAATAATAATAATAATATTTTAATGATAATTTAATTAAAAAATACCCTTCATCGATGCACTTAGCTCTCACGTGTCCTCCACGTGCTTCCACCATCTTCTCAAACTCCATCTTGTCAATTAGGGGAATCCTCCGTATACCCTCTCACCACCATGAGCAACAGCCGTCGAATCTTCCGCTCGCGCCAGCCTACTCTCGCTGCCAAGCCCCCATCATCATCAATTTTCACAGCAAAGGAACCAGGTGGGCTAGCCTATCTGTCCACTGGGCTACTCACTTAAGTGAAAGAACTAGGTTTCATTCCCCTTGGGAACGAATTAGGAGGGGAGTTATAAGGAGGGCTTGGAGATAGGGGTTGTACGGGTGCTTGGTGTAACTATACTAATAACTAACATTTACCGATCAAATAAAATTTCACAGCGAAGGATTCGTGTTCTTGAGCGCCACCGCTTTATTCTTCCACGAGTGATGCAACCATTTGGTTGCTCACATTCCTCCCATCATCGCTTACGTCGAGTAACGTCTAGCACTGGAGAATCGTCTTTTGGAGGCGTACGACGACCTCATGGATGCAGTTTTGTGGGCTAAAACCCAATCACTCACCGGCCACGACGGACCCTCGGATCGAAAGAATTCACTAACTTCCCTAGAGTTTTTATAATAGAAAGTAGCGTCGACAGAAACATGGTCTACCACGTGGGGATGTGCGTACCGGATATCGATCTCCAGCCAATTAGAATCGTGAGACTGATAATGAACCAGTCGTTCTTTGATGTGGTGCGAAAGACTGAATTGGAGCTAAAAAAACTCCTCCCTCTGTATGGCTCCGATATCCTGTGGATTCTCTCACTGCCGGAGGATGCAATCGAGGCCACGTATACTGTAATTCGTTCGTTGGTGGTAGATCCCCGGAGAGGAAGATCTAACAGTTTCCGCCCATGGTGGTGAGACAGTACACAAGGGATCCCCTGATTGGCAAGAAGAGAGAGTTTGCGAAGATAGTGGAGGGCACGTAAGAACTGAGTTCATCGATTGAGGGTATTTTTTAAAATTAAATTATTAATAAAATGTTATTATTGTTGACGGGAATGCCACTGTATTGCCAGATCAGCAAGTTTGTCGGAAAATGCCAAATCTGATGATCACATGACATGTATGTGATTGATTCCAGTAAAAATGTCAAATTCCTGAAAAAAGGGACAAAATTTGCGCAATTATAAATATATTGGGATAAATGGCCATATCTTATTTTTTGGGGGGCAAAAATTGTACATAGCAAAACTTACGGGACAAAAACATATATTATCACACCCGAAAATGCCAAATTCGATGATCACGTGACATGCACGGGATCGATTCCAGCAAGATTGTCAAATTCCGCCAAAAATAGGGCAACATTTGCGCAATTATAAAGTTAATGGAATAAATGTCCAAATCTTATCTTCTTTGAGGCAAAAATTGTACATGACCAAACTTATGGGGAAAAAAAATATTTTATCCCTAATATATATATATATATATATATATATATATATATATATATATATATATATATATATATATATATATATATTAATACTTCATGATTTTGTTACTAATATTTTATACTTGGAATTTGAATTCGGATGTAATCGAATTCAATTTCATAGATATTAAATTTGTGTAACCAGCAAGTATAAATTTTGTGATTAATTTGATGAGCATAAATTAAGATAGCACATTCTAAACTAAGCATTTTATTAAGGAGGATTATAACCCTATTAGTCCAGTTCAATTTAATTTAGAGAGGTTTATCCTTCCCATAAACCAACAAAAATGCCTTATTAAAATACAAAAGCCATTAAAACATTTTTTTAAAAAGCCAAAAGCCAAAGTAGAATATGCATGATTAATGTTGTTGTGTAGTTTGGAGTTGACAGTGAAGTGGGGGAGGGAAAGGTAAGCTGTTTGTCACATGAATTTTGGGTCTTTCTGACATGGTCCAAACAGGTCACTTGCAGACTACTGCTGCCTTCCCTCTTCTCCAAATAACTCTACAGGCTACAGCGGCCTGTCTATAATTTTAATTTTAATTTTAATTTATAAAAGGGAGGTAACCATTTAACCTATTTTTTTGGTTGAAAATTATTGTCATTCATTAATTTGTATACATTTTATACTTAATTGTTCATTTTTTGACCAAAATACCCTCATCTGTCGGAATGTTATGTTGGGATTTCGATACCGAATCTGACATCATCTCCCGACATCGAATCCGACATCCCCGACACCTAATCCGATGATGTCGGATTTGGTATCGGAATTCCGATATAGTATTTCGACAGGGTGAGAGTATTTTGATCTAAAAATGAACAATTAAGTATGAAAATTATACAATTTACCTTATAGATAACAATGATTTTTGTGAATTCATTTTGGATATTTTTTACAATGGTCTCTTTATTATTAATAAAACAATAGGAAATTAATGGTTATAATACCCCCATATATGACTAGCAATCATAACTCATGCGTTGCACGGATATGATTGATGTTTAATTTATTTATTTTTTAATTTATTTTTTTAAATACCCCTCCATCCATCCCAAAGGTCTTTATTTTACCATTTTGGGTGTTCTATTCAAATGTATCAATTTTCTTGTTTTAGTAAAATGGTCCTACATATGACTCACTACTCACTACATATACAATTATCAACTACACATAAAAAATAATAATACTCATTAATTAACGTGAAAAAAATAATGACCACCTTTAAAATAGGCGGAAGGATTATCACATTCTAATTTTTTTAGATTAGAGGTTTGAAAATTGATTAAATTATTTAAATGGTCTGTAATTTATTTAAATAATTTGAAATTTTTTTATTAAAAAATATATATACTACCTCCGGTCCGATAATAATTTTTAAATTCCTAAAATTTTTGGGATACTCATACTCATATCCTTTAAATATTAATTACTCGTATTCGTACCCGTTTCATTTTAAATTAATATTTTATTAAAAATTAGTATACTTTTATTAATTAAATATAAGGTAGCTAATTATACTGTGCACCCGGGTGCATCCTAAGATAGAGTGCACCCACTTTCAAAAATATATACAAATATAAACAAAAATATATATAATTATGAACAAAAATGTATACAATTTAATTGTTAGTTTTTTTAATGAAAAATTGAGTGTAAAAAGATATGCAATTATTAAAAAATATGTATACACTATTGAATAAAAAGTTATACACATATGGATGCTAGTTTTTTTAATAAAAAACTTAATTGGTGTGAAAAAAGTATACAATTATTAAAAAATACGTATATAAAATAGAATAACATGTATACAAAATAGAATAAAAAGTTATACACATATGGATGCACCCTTGCACTCGAGTGCACCTAATATCAACTCATATAAGGTACCCGTATTGAACAATGAAATTAATACTTTACAAAAATAAATAAAATATTACAACAATAAATATAAAGATTGTGTAAATGATGTTATGTATTCACGTTAAAAAAAAAAACAAAAAATATTACAATAAAATAAAAAAATAAAAAAAGAAATTTACCTTTAAAAAAAGTAATTTAGATATATAAAAAGAAAATAAAATAACTTGGCTGACCACGGGTCATCGGGTGACCCACTCACATTGGGGTATGCAGTGCGCACCCCCATGTGAGAGGGTCATGGCTGACATGTGGTTAGCTAAGAATTACCCTAAAATATTACAACAATATAGATTAATATATATATATATATATATATATATATATATATATATATATATATATATATATATACTACTTCCGATCCGATAAAATTTTTAGATTCCTATAATTATTTGAATAATCATACTCATATCCGTTTAAATATTAATTACCCGTATTCGTACCCGTCTCATTTTAAATTAATATTTTATTAGAAATTAGTATTCGTTTATTAATTAAATTATTTAAATAATTTGAAAAAGAATTTGACTAAAATATTATTTTAAATGTATTATGTATATATATACTACCTCCGGTCTAATAATAATTTTTACATTCCTAAAAATGTGGAGTAATTATTTATAACACATTGCATAAATTTTATAAAAAATGTAGGGATAGAGATAACAACGAGCAGGGCACCCGTATTTTTTGGGTACTTATACTCTTATCCGTTTATTAAATACCCGTATATTTACCCATCTCATTAAAAAAATTTATTATCATACCCGTATCCGTCTGATATTCATTTATCAAAATTTGCGGGTTACCCGTACTTATTTAATATTCATTTATTTTATCCATATTTATATTTATTTATTGTTTAAATTAATATTTTATTAAAAATATTTTATTATTAATTAAATATTTTATAAATTCTCTTTTAATATTGAATTAATTATATTTTAGACAAAGTTTAAAATTAAAATAAGTTTTAAACATACGAAAATATTTTGAACAATGAAGTTAATAATATACAAAATAAATAAAATAATACAACAATAAAGATAAAGATTGTATAAATGATGTTATGTATCCATGTTAAAAACAAAACAAAAAATATTACTTTTGACAATAAATTTCAATTAATAATTTAAATATATGAGTTCATATAATAAAAAATAATTTACCTTTAAAAAGAAATTTAAAAAATAATTTAGATATAAAAAGATAATAAAATAAAAATATATAAAATAAATAAAATTTTACAACAATAAAGATAAAGATTGTATAAATGATGTTATGTATTCACATTAAAAACAAAACAAAAATATTACTTTTGACAATAAATTTCAATTAATAATTTAAATATATGAATTCATATAATAAAAAATAATTTGCCTTTAAAAAGAAATTTAAAAAATAATTTAGATACATAAAGAGACAATAAAATAAAAATATATTAATAAAAGATAAAAATTATACAAATAATATTATGAATTCATGTAAATAAAATAAAATTACTAATTAGATATATAAATAATCAATTGACATATATATATTATGGGAGGCCAAGAAAATGAATGGATGAGATAAAATAAAAAATAAAATAAAAATATATAAAATAAATAAAATATATTACAACAATAAAGATAAAGATTGTCCAAATAATATTATGAATTCATATAAAAAAAATTACTTAAACATATACTCATATATTATGGGAGGCCTAGAAAATGAGTGGATGAGATAAAATAAAAAACAAAATAAATGGATGAGATTTTGTTAAAGATTGGTAATTACAATTAAGGGATGAGATGCTACAATAACTAATGAAGAGCCAAGATTTAATATTACTAAGCTAAATTAAGTAGATTAAAATGGTATGAAAAATTTTAATCTAATTTTGACTTTTAAAGTGTGTTATATATATATATATATATATATATATATATATATATATATATATATATATATATATATATATATCCACCTCTATATATTTAAAAAAGTATAAATGTATAATTCTGCGGCTTTCAAATTCATTACATTTATTTTGTGATGTAAGCGAACCAAATCGTTCGCGAACTATTCGGGTCTCGATTCGATAAAGTGTTCGTTCGAGCTCGTTCGTTAACCTTAACAAACCAAACCAAAATTAAATTTTGAGCTCGAATAGTCTATCAAACCAAACTCAGGTCTAAGGGTGTTCAGCTCGAAAGCTCGCGAGCATATTCGTTAATGAGCTCGTTAATGGCTCGCAAAAGTGTTCGTAAATTTTATAATTATTTTTTTGTATTATATATTATTATCTATTTATTTATATTCAATAATTAAATATTTTATATTAAACCACACAAATATGATACAAACTTAAGTCATTATTTAAATATTTTTGTAAAGTTTATAATTATATTTTGTTAATTTGTTTATTTAATATTATGAATAACATTAGATGTTTATAAACCAAATGTTCTTTTAATATTTACGAATAAAAATATTTAAATATTCATGAAAAAATGTGCATAAACAAGTTACTTTATGTGTTCGTGAACTCGTTCGTGAGCCTTAACAAACAATTTGAGTTCGAGCTCGAGTTCGATATTTTTTTCTTGACGAGTTCGAGCTCGGGCTCAAGTTCGATAATAGCTTAACAAGCGATACTCAAACCTATTAATGTTCAACTCGATTCAGTTCGATTACATCCCTAAGAATCCCACTCCTATAATAATTTTCCTATAATACCCTTGCATTTGACAAGAGTGGAATTTGATATATTAAAAAAAATTGACGAAGTCTGTTGCCATATATATACTTTTACGAGTACACATTCTCGCGTAATACGCGAATGAATTATTATAACCAATCAAAAAATATAATTAAGATGATATTTAATTTATAGATATACATAATTTAAATATATACATGAATAATAATAAAAATAAAAATAAAAGTAGTATTCCTAATCAATAAAAAAATATGATTAAAGGTGATATTTAATTTAAAGATATGCATGAAAATAATAATAATGATAATAATAATAACAATAATAAGTTGGATATATTTTGTTGATTATCTATTCCTAACTAATATTAAAGGTAGTATTTAATTTATAAATATACATGATTTAAAGACATACATGAATAATAATAATAATAATAATAATAATAATAATAATAATAATAATAATAATAAAATTAAAAGTAAAAAGATTATATATGTGATATTAAAACAAAAAAGTAAAAATATACGACAATTAACTACGTCGCGACACTTCATACTTTTGAAAAGTTATTTATAGCAGCGTATTCGTAATTACTATATATAAGATATGTACTATTTATATTAAAAAAATTGACGAAGTTGCCACATATATACTTTTATATATACTATTTATGTATATAAGTTTTCTTTATCTACCTTAAATATCGAAATATATTATAGATTTATATTTTAATGTGTATATTTTAAATATGTAAGTGGATTTTAATGTGTTTTTAAACAATTAATTCATCTAAGCAGGAAAAAAAAAGAATTTAATGTGTACATTGGTTAAAAATCAAGTTGAATAGATAAATTTAAGTTGAATATAACAACATGAATTGAATAGAACAATTCAATTCGTTCCACTTTTACACATTTGTCACAAATTAATATATTCATTCCAACCAATCTCTATTGGGAGGGCATTTTTTATGATTTTTAAATAGTGCGCGAAATTATTGATATATTTTTTTTATTTGGGCATTTTTTATTTTTTTCCTTTAAAAAAATCTACGTTTTCATATATCTACAAACCCTATAAATCATCAACTCATCTATACATCATACATGACAAAATTTCTTGTGAGACGGTAATTACATGAGACGGGTCGTATCGTTGTTAAAGTATGCTTGTTATATAGATAAAGTATGTTAATTTGTAGTAAGTATTTTTTTTAAAAGTATATATGATGAAAGTGAATTCAAGTACGATTTTAAAGTGTTATAATATGATTCACTACAAACATACTTTAATTACTAATAAATATACTTTATCCATATAACAATTATACTTTAACAACGGATCAACCCGGCTCACTATCCGTATCACATAAACTCGTCTCATAAGATAGTTTCTCATCCTACATTATTTCTAGAATTTATATTCTTTTTCTCATTTTCTATCCTTTCTTATTTCTATCATTTCATCAATTAATACTCTCTTACACATATTACCACCAATCTCTTACTCATTCAAGAACGAAGCGTCAAGAAGGGCATAATTTTAAAAAGCCTTCTTGATCCTACTGGAGCTTCATTCCTATATATATCTTTAATTTATATTATAACAAAGTTTTTTTTCCTTATGTATCGTTTCCAAAGCAATTTACATGACGTGTAATTTTCTCAAACTTTTTAATTTTTTATTTTACTTTTCTTATTTATTTTTAATTATTATTTACTAATTTTCTTTTAAATATAATTCCCGTTTTCTATTAATGGGTTTTAACTAGGTTTATCCTTAAAAAATATTTGTAAAAATTAAGAACAAAATATTAATTAAAAATATATTTATTTATTCTTATACATTAATTTACGATAAAAGAGGAGTTTTGGATGAAACCATCAACAATTATTTAAGTTTCCTATTGTTTAGTAGTTGCGACTTGCGAGTATCCATAATAAATTGTAAAACTCTGAATGGACCATTTAAAGCGATGCAGTAATTTTTCGTATTGACAATTTGAAAAATAATGCCCCAACAAATGTGATGGCATATAGCCATATTTCCTTATAAATTTTAGCTCTTTCAAAAATTGCCAACAAGTATTTAGCCAACACTATAAGTTCATGGGTTGAGAATTAAACTTTTCGTATTGCCATATTTCCTTAGAAATTTTAGCTCTTTCAAATATTTAGCCAACACTATAAGTTCATGGGTTGAAAATTAAACTTGTATGTTTTCGTATTTTGGGCCCAACATTATGGCGTGATATTTTGTAACTTGCAGTCGAGATCCAACAAATAATTACCACACTCTAATTCATCCACTCATAGCTAATATTGGGCTTTGCCCCACCTAGCCCAAAATTTGCCGGCTTTATAAATTAATTATAACTAGTTATATTTAAATTCTTATTTTTATGTTAGCTATTAAATACATATATTCTCTGTGGATCAAATGGATTAATGTCATTTATCTGCAGTCTTCTTCTTGTTGGGATGTTGAGGTGAATTACAGCGCCTCAATTGTGTGGAAAGACATACTCAGAGCGAGGGACAGGGTTAGAGCACGAATTGGAGGTGACTTAATTACCACTATAGCCTCGTGCTCGGAGCAGGGAAGACTTCGAGTGGGTAAGTTGTATTGGCTAGTCTCTCATTCTATGCCGGTACAGCCTATCTATAAGAAGTTATGGAGTCCATGGGTCCCACAGAAGCATTCATTTAGAATGTGGATTGCCGTGAGAAACCGCCTACTCACCATGGACAGATGGAGATCCCACGAAGGCCTGGATGAGTGTGTGCTGTGCGTAGGAACACTGGAATCAAGAGATCATCTCTTCTTCGGGTGTCCGTTTACGAAGCATGTATGGAACCGGGTTAGGCATGAAGTAGAGTGGAAGAGACAGGTCACCACCTTGAAGGCCGGTCTTAAGTGGCTCAGCAAAGATCGACGTCTGCATGTTCGTGAGAGGATGAAATGGACGCTTGCCCTCTATGGAAGCGTCTTCCTCATATGGAAGGCTCGGAACGAAGCGATCTTCAACGGTATCCGACCTTCTGTTGATGGCTTGGTTAACTCCATAATTATGCATGTAATTACTTTTCAGCATTTGCTATCTAGATAGGTGTGCTTTTCTTTGGTTGCTCCGTCTGTGGATTATTTATTATATGTAATTGTACTGGCTTCGGCCTCTCGTTTTTCTATAATTAACATATCATTCAGCTATTAAATACATATAATTATATATGCAACAAAACATAATTTTATATTTATCCATTGAATGGTATGGTTTGTATATTTATTTTTCATAGCATCAATTTTTATCAGTATTTATTTAAATATCTACTATTTGTATTTATACAGATGTCATTAAAAAAGTCCATTATAGGAGTATATTTCTATTCGTCCCAATCAATATGTCAATACTTGCGGGTTATCCGCGTGTTTAATATTCATTTAATATATGTTTTTTATGTTTAATGCTTAAATTAATATTTTAATAAAATTATTCTTTAAATTTTAATAAGTTTCAATTTTATATTCTTATTGGGTAGAATTTGAACAATAGTAATTTTTATTTAAAAGAGGGACAATATATCTCTATGCGAAGCATATACTTGCACTCGTCCCAAACATTAATAGAATTTTCTTAAATGAGTGAGGCACTTGTGTGTTCAAATACACGAATCTAATTATGTGCACCCGAATTTACCCATTATAAAATGGGTCATATATAAGTTAAAATAAAAACTCATTCTTCCTCTTCGCTCTACATTTCCAGGTAACTAATTGAAGCTTCTCTCTCCAATCAATTTCCCCACCACAACAGTACCTTCCTCCGCTCACTATGGTTCCCATCTGCCATCATCCGGTGCTCTCTCACCCGCCCTCACTACATCCCCAATCACATCCCTAACCCTAACTACATACGCATATTCAACATCACCCTCTGCGACGGCGAGCAGAGCTCCGGCGCCACCATGACCACCAAGGAGAAGCTTGACATAGCACGATAGCTCGCGCGCCTCGGCATCGACGTGATTGAGGCAGATTCCCAGCCTCGTCGGACGCGATTTTGCGGCGGTGGAACTGATCGCGCTTGTGGTGGATGGCGATGACGTTCCGATGATCTGCGGGATGTTGAGGTGCAACTAAAAGGACATCGAAAGGGAGTGAGAGGCGATGAGGCCGGCGAAGAAGCCAAGGATTCTCGCATTCATCTCGACGAGTGAAATCCACATGAAGTACATTCCAGAAGGGGGTTTAATTTGTGATTTCAAATGCTTGTTTAATAATTTAGTAATGTAAATATAAATGGTTAAATATTGTAACACATTTTGATGAATTATTATATTTTTTGAATTTTGGATGAGTAAATATGATGTAATTACAAAATGCTTTTGTTGAAAACATATTGTTAAATGCAAGTATTAGACCATTTGAATTCCAAACATTACATGACAAACAACATATCTTCCATTAAGTTCTAATTGTTTAAATTATTTAGTACTGAATGATATACCCTTTAGTATTGAGTGTCTTATCCTTTAGCATGAAATTATATATCATTTGCACCATGTTATTATACTTTAATAATATAAACTTGAAACACTGTCAATAACAAATGTTTTAAAATTCATAACCTTATACTTTAATAACATAAACTTGAAACGCTGTCAATATCAAATGTTCTAAAATTCATATCCTTTACAGGACGACAATATACTCATTAATCATCTGCAATATATCATTTGTCTCATGTCATAATACCTTAACAACATATTCTTGAAATACATACTTTAAACTTCATACCCTTTAAATGACAATAATATATTCTTTACTCATCCGCAATATATGCTTTGCACCATGCCATAATACTTTAACATAAACTTAAAACACCTTAGACTGTATACCCTTTACATGACAATAATATACCCTTTACACATAAACAATGTACTCTTTACTTATTAACAATGTACCATTTGCAACTCCATAAAGTTTACATGACTTTAACATATACTACCTTCGTCCGGTTCTAAAGTTTACATGTCTTTACTGAGCAAGATGACCAGAGATGAGAACAACGACTCCTGTCTCAGGCTGAACCACTACCCTACATGTCCGGAGCTGCAAGCGTTGAAAGGTCGGACCTTGATCGGTTTCGGGGGAACATACAGACCCATAAATTATATCTGTGTTGAGGTCCAACAATGCAGCAAGTCTGCAATTATGTCTGAAGGACTCGACATGGGTTGCAGTCCCACCAGACCACTCAACCTTTATCTTCAACTCCTTGCAGGTGATGACCAATGGGAGGTTTTAGAGTGTGAAACATAGAGTGATGGCTGACTCATACAAAAAGGTGTCAATGATATACTTCGGAGAGCCACCCCTTGTAAGAGTTTCACTAAAATCTTCTGTGCCATTTTCGTACATCATCTCATCTTTTGTGCCACAGACACGTAGGAGGGGAAAGAAATTCAACATTCCCCCTACATGTCAATAACAAGGAGAATCCAAACCGCTTCAATGCTATATTTGAACTCGAATCCAATGTCACTAATCTTCTATAAGAAATACAGCAAAGGACTTGGTATGTACGGTCAATCTGAAACAAAAGAAAAAATAAAAAATGAAAAACATATTAAATTTTGAAAGTACGGGCTTTTCTGAGATTACATTTAGATGGAGGAATATGAAATGAGAAGATTATAAAAAATCCACCCTCATTAAACAGATAGAGGCAAATTCAAATCATCACATCCACACCCTATTGTCATGATTAGACAATAGAATAGTAACTATGTTTAGTAATATTATCGTCATTTATTGATTATTTTGCTTATTTTAAGTCAATAGTTTCCATTAATAGAAGTTAAAGATAAGTTTTTGTACACGATAAAACCGTTATATAAAGCATCTTAGAAGTCATAATCATCACTCGACATTAATACATTCCAAAAAAAAAATAAGGTTATAAAAAATATTGTTTTATGATTTTTGGTTTCCCAAATACCCCCTCCCAAATTGGCTAAGTAGACCTCTTCATTTATATAAATTCCATAAATTCAATATTTTATTAATTCAAAGCTCGTTAGAACGAATTCTAATGGATTAGAATACGTCTTTTTAACCATCACTCTAGCGAATATCAGTTCGGTGTTGGGTTTTGATCGGTTGTAATTAAGATTATTTCTAGTAATTATATTCTGCATTTTTTTTTTTTGTTAAGCAGAAAATATAGGTAAAATGAGATTTAAATAAATAAATAAATAAATGCAAAGTCTGAGTCTCTATTTAAGTTTGAAACAAATGAAAATAGAAAGACAAAACAAGCTAAAATTTTCAACTTAGATGTTGCGGCTCAAATACTAAACGTTTACCTCATTTGTTAACTAGACCAGCCCACATCTAATTTGGAAGCCCAAATAGAATTCAATAGCTAGGCCAACGACCTCATTTCAATTCCACAAGCCCAATTTTTGCCTGTCTGCTAACCCATGTCATATAAGTTGGGCCAGCATTTTATTAAATTAGCAGCAAGCTAGGTTTGCCAAAAAGCCACACTATTATAATATTTAATTTAATATATACAATATTGATTTTTTTTTGGTATAATTTTATATTAAAAATTAAAATATTGATATTATCAATGATATCATTATCCTTTATTAATACCGAAATATTCATTCTGCCCAACACATATTTAATTTTTTTTGGTAACTATACAATTATATTTTTTATATAATTTTATTATTATTATTATTATTATTATTATTATTATTATTATTATTATTATTATTATTATAGTTTAGGATTACCTCTTTTTTTATTGTTTTACTTGATTTGAATTGCCGTAAATGTTTTACAATAAAATATATCGAATAAATGGAGGAACTCTATATTTTAGATCAAGCATTAATTAAAAAAAACTATATTATCATATTTAATAAATTATATTTAAAGTATAATGGTTAATTAGATTAAAAAATAATTCGACCAAAATTTTGTATCAAAATAATAGGCAACATGCATTTAAGATGTTGAAACTTGAAACAAAACCACCGACTTCGATTTAATAAACACAATTTAATAAATTGACCTTGAGTGCAACTCAAACCTATAAATACAAATTACTAAAAAAATTAACCATAACTATGTTCTAGTTTACTATCGAATTAGAAAAGACATGAGTGATTTAAAGAAAGAGAGCTCAAACCTTGAAACAAGACAAGTTTGTGAATGGCCAAGATATTGAATTATAAATGAGAACTACTCAATTTACTGAAAATAGGTTAGCTAAAAGAGATTAAAAGTTGCATATATATTGATTGATCTTGGGGATGGGCTACTGAAAATAGGTTAAAGTAAAAGAAGATAAAATAATTGTAAACTAAATAGACTGAATTTGGAGATGGGAAAAAAATTGAACGAAAATGAATAAGAGTCTCAGAAAGCATATAACAGAATAAGGATTGTACAGTGAACTGATAAGGTATTTGTAGACCCACGTATAAATAGAGGTTTCGTACGCGTCTGGATGAGGAGGAGTGGGGAAATGATAAGGTTCTTGTAGAACCCACATGTATGTTTCAATGCTTGTACACGCATTGTTTATTTGGTTTTTTTTTATAAATATTAAAATTAAAATTAAAATTTATGAACAAAATATGAATTTTTTATAAAAAACAATATGGAGATTGTAACAAAAATTATGGCAAAACTACTCAATTTATACTTTAATTTTACTAAAATTTACTCTTTAATCTACTACTCTTCTAATTACCTCTTATGATATGTTAGTAATTTTTTATCCAAAAAATAATAATTAAATATAAAAATGATAAAATACAAATGAGTTATATTTCTACTTAATTTAAGCTGCACAATATGATATATACCTTACAATATTTTTAGATATGCTGTATTCAGTGCTCCAGCTGCCCCTACTATATGAATCGATGGAAGTATTAAATTATGGAATTAGTTAGAAGAGTTAAATTGTAGGGTGCACTAGGAATGATTTATGATGGACGACTAGTTGTTTAATTTGATTGAGTGTGTCCGGGCACACGGATTTAAATCCGTGTCTTTTTGCAATTTCTGTGCCCCTTTACAATTTAAACTCACTAGTAATACATAGATTTAAATAGAATAGAGAGGAGAAGAGTTGTGTTCACATGGGGACACGGTCCGTATCCCCGGGGCACAAGAACTTCTGCCTATTTGATTTGCAATGATGTAATTCATTTTAGACGTAAGATTCGAATTTTCGTTTTAAGTCATTTTGTGTATAATTTGTGCATGCATAGCAGATATTGGGTTGGTGGGGCGGTGCGGTTGTATGTCATTTTTTTAAATTTTAATTTATTTAAATATTAAAATCTAAAAGTTGTATGTTATTTTTTTAAATTTTAATTTATAAAAGTGGATTGATGTTGAATTTGTGGGGCGGATCGGGTTAGCCAACACTTTAGTGGGTTTAAAGTGGACACGGGCTTTTATGAAGCGGATTAATTTTGGGTTGAAAAATTTGTGGGTTAAAATGGGTTGGGGCGGGTCGGCTCGGTGGACTCAACCCATTTTGACAGCTCTATTAGCAGATATTATGGAGGCTATCATCTATTTTAACTTAGTATTTCATCTTATATTTTACTCTCATTTCTTACTCTCCATTTCTTGCTTAAGAAAAATTATTTTTTATTAACTTTATTTATTTTTTAGGAATATTTAGGGATGACAACGGGTAGGATATCCGCTTATTTTGGGATACCGTATCCGATTAAAAAAATAACTACCCGTATCTGTATCGTCTCATTTAAAAAATTTATTATGGTATCCGTACTCGTCCCATTACCTTTATTAATACCCGCGGGTACCCATACCCGTTTAATATTTATTTATTTTATATATATTTATATTTTTTTATTGTCTAAATAAGTATAATAAATAAAAACTACATTATTATTAATTAAATATAATATAAATTGTATTATTTTAAATAAATATGATTAAATAAAACTTATAACTATTAATTAAAAATATAAAATATCTTATCATATATTATAAATTATATAATATATATTAAATTTTATAAAAAAATATATATAATCGGGTTATCCGCGGGTATTTGAGACATTACACATACGTGTCCCAAACTCTAATGGTATTTTTCACAACTACCCGTACCACCCCGTCCCAAACTCGTTTACAACTACCCGTACCCTACCCATTAGGGTTCGGGTAGACCGGGTACCTGGAAATAACCGTCTCGTTGCCATCTCTAGGAATATTGTTGTATTTTTAGATAAAAAATAAATTACTGTATTGTAGCATTTTTAAATAATAAATAAATTATAAATTACGTTATATTTGTTAAATGGGAATGATATTTTTAAAATTAAAAAATAACTTTTGAGATTGTTGGTTGATGTGAAATTTATTTTTTAGATGGTGAAGATAAATATGGAATGGACGAAAATAAAAAAGTATGAAGATAAATATGGAACAAATTGAGTATTTTTCAAATGAATGGCATGTGCATTAATCATTCTTAAATTAATACCACAAATCCATTAGGGTATAATTTTTTATGTTATAAAATGTCAATAAAACTTGAATTGTAAAATAGAAATCCAATTTGCCATTATATTTATTAAAGTAAGTTTATATCAGTTTTGTGTCTAGTAAGATAATCTCATACCATATTTCTTTTTATCAGGCCTATAATGCTCCATATCTTCCATATCTTGTGAATATTTCCATTATTACATGGTTTGGTTTGAATTCAAATAAGTCATTACTATGACAAACAGTTACAAACACATGTGTAAATTAAATTTATAGGTAAATAATGTGATCTCATTTTTTATTTTATTATATGTTATGTATTGTTATCGTAGTTCTTTTTTTAATTATATCTTATATATTGTTAAAATTTAAATTATATCTACCGTAATTCTTTTTTAATTCTATTAGTATATCTTATATATTCTTAGAATTTAAATTAAAAAAAGAATTATAAGATTTAAATAGTAAACGTAATTCACATGAGAATAACTCTAATATACACACATTATTTCGAATAGAGTGGAAGCAAATTAAGAATGTTTATAAGACTAAGTATAGAAATTTCAACAAATTTAAGCCTAGATTATTCATCTACGTAATCACGTACGTCATTTCCTTCACCCTTAAGAATTCTACTGCCTGTACATTTAAAATTATTTTATTTAATTAGAAATCCATGTGAGGCGGTTACTACTTGCTTGAATAAAAAATGTCTGAAACCAACTTTGGGAAAGAAATTTGTATTGAATGACAGCACATGATTGGTTGAGACTTGAGACTAGAAACATCAAAATATAATAATCCATCTTCCGTCCCATTTTAATATTTATGTTTATTTTTTTTACGTTAATTAAAAAATATATTCCCTCTGTCCCCTTAATACGTATCCATTTTGTCATTTTAGTCCGTCCCATTACAAACTATCCATTTCTTTTTTTAGATTGATGTGACCATACATGACCACACACTCAACAGTAATATAACTACCCACTACACTTTAAAATATTATTTCTCTCACATCAAAATACATTAAATTATTATACTCCTTAATCCACGTAGAAAAAGTAAACGAATACATTTTAAGGGGACGTAGAGAGTATTATTGTACTCCATCCATCCCAAATTCATCTTCACGTTTACTGTAGATACGAAGTTTAAGAAAAATCACTTTTAGACTTACTTTTGGAGGTAGTATGATATTTTTAGGTAATAAATAAATGATAAAGTATGTTATGTGTGTTAAAAAGGTGATGACAAATTTGATATTAAAGTAGAGTAGAGGGATATTAGTTAGTTGTTTTTTTCCTTTTATGGAAGTGTGAAGTTGAATTTGGGACGGACCAAAACGGAAAGTGTGAAGTTGAAGTTGGGACAGTGGGTGGAAAGATATAATATTTAATGTAAAGTGGGTAAGTGTATTAGTGTTTGATGTGGGGACCATGATGATATAATAATTATGTTTAGGTAGATATCATATTTCAAAAAAGAAAACATAAACATTGAAATGAGACGCCTAAGATAGAAATATGTAAACATTGAAATGAGAAGGAGGGAGTATATTTAAATAGAAGGAATTCAATGGGCATTTAATTTTTTTAAACTTTTTTTTTCACAAACTTTAAGGAAAAATTTAAAAATGCCAAAAATTACAAAAATGTCTTTAATTAGATTGTGCCACGATATTAATTTTTTTTTAAAAAAAGTTATTATTAAATCAAGTTTTTAAAAGTAAAATATTTAGGCATTTTAAAACTTTCGCTTAAATTTTGGAAAAAAAATAAATTAAAAGTTTCTGCAGCGCACTGTTGAACCCACCCGATGATAGAATTTATAGTAATTCATTTCTCATGCTAACAAATTAATGTTGTCATTTCCGATCTCCAGCCTTCTCAATGTCTTGACCGAACTCATTTTCGGGGCCGGATCGGATCCGGCCCGTACATGTTAGCTTTATCCACTTTGATATTTCCCAAAGATTCAATTAATTTTTTTATTTATATTTTAGTTTTATCATGACTTATGTTGGTACATCATGAGTGCATAGCAACTTATCAATGCCATAAAAAATTCATCACAATCAGACACACTCACATCAATGTCGCTTATGAATAGCAACTTATCAATGCCATAAAAAATTCACATTTTACTATATATTGATGTTCCATTCAATTATTCACTTTTTATGTTTAAATTATTAATTTTATATTAACCATATATCCCTCTGTCTTAATAGTTACATATTTTCTTTTCAGGCGTTCAATTCTTATGGTTATATTTTCCTTTGTTTCATGTGTGACCCACACAAATTAATTATTTCTCTCTTCATGGATCCACACATCACACTAATACAACCACACATTTTACATTAAAATATTATTTATCTCACCTCAATATACATTAAAATATTATATTCATTAAAATATTATATTCATTAATGTCCCACTCAAACGTTACCGGTTGTTTTTTGTGCATAGATTAAGGAGTATTATTATTTTATGTGTAGTTGGTAGTTGTATTAGTAGTGAGTGGTGTGTCATATGTGTGACATTTTTACTAAAAACAAACATTTTTACCAGTGCGATGCACGAGAATAGATTTTAAAAAATAAAATTATATAAATATAGATTTTTTGTGATAGTATATATATATATATTCCCTCCGTCCCTTCCTAATAATTACATATTTTAAACTGAGTGTTTCATTTTAACGGTTACATTTTTTTTAGTATGAGACCCACACAATTAAGTAATTAAAATATCTTAGTGGGACTCATCCGCCACATTAATACAACCATCCACTATACATTAAAATATTATTTATCTCACCTCAATACATATTAAAATATACTAAACTTTTTAATCCCCGTGCAAAAAGCAAATATTACTATTAGAATGAGACGAAATGAATACATATGTATGATGTTTTATATTATGATGATACATATATTTAGTTTAATTCTTTATGTGTAATGAATTAAATAATTTTTAGTTGAATCGACGTTATACGTCACTTATTCGTTTTTCATATATAATAAATTAATGTAATTATAAAAAACCAACTATTTTAAATTTTTTATTGATATTTATATTTCATTATGTAATCATATGTTATAAACAATTCTAAATAATGTCTTAATTACTTAACTTTATTTTCAAATACAACTTAAATTTTCCCAATAATTAACTCAAATTGAAACAAATTTCAACATGTTAATTGATAAAAAAAATATGCATATCAAAATAATATTTTTAATTTTAATTATTTTGTTGGACATAAAATTATTAAGGTTAAAAAATGTGATAGTAAAACATTAAATGTATTTATTTAAGGAAATAAGAATAAAATGATTGGTGAGAAATTGAGAAGAAGTGAGAAATTAAAGAGATTTTGACCCAAATTTTGAGCGGGAAAAGAAGTTGACTTTAGGTTCTTTTATATATAATATATATAGATGAAAAATAAAGACTTTTAAATGAGACGCCTAATATATTAAAATGAGGACTTTTTGATGGGATGGAGGAGTATAATATATAAAAGTAATTGCTTTTATCATTATTTTTTTATCAATTAAATCGTATGTTATATATGTACACTTATTTTTTTATAACATCATTTTTTATTTATACATATGAATGAAAACATACATATAGGGTATATAAACGCTTATCAGGAATATTTGTGTCCGGTTTAATATCAATTACTCTTTTCTATACACGCCAAATTAAAAATGTTCATTATAATACTCATACGCGTCCCCAAACTCATTTATTAATATCCGCAAGTTATTCGTACTCGTTTAATATTCATTTATTATATATATATTTTTTAATATTTTAATAATAATTATACTATTACTTCTCTCTCAGAAATACCTACAATTTCTTATTTTTGTCCGTCTCAAAAAGTTTTGACATTCTTAAATACTCCCTTCGTCTACTGTCAATCTATCCATTTTAGACTGTCCATCCTTAATCTATCCATTTTTCTTTTTGGACTATAGGACCCACACCATCCACTAATACAAATAAAATATAGGACATACACCTCCACTAATACAACTACTTACTACACATAAAATAATAATACTCCTTAATCCACGTGCAAAAAGCAAATAGATCCATTGAGGATGGACGGAGGGAGTATAATATAAACTCAATTATTTTAAATAATTATAAAAAATAAGATTAAATAAAACTTAGAAAATAATTATAAAAAATAAGATTAAATAAAACTTAGAAATATTAATTAAGTGTATAAAATATCTCATAATATATAAATTCTCATTAGTACTTTAACATGTAGAACTCAATCTTATGTCTCATAATAACCAAACGTAACATTTTGCATAATATACATTTCTTTCATTTCCTTTTAGTGCTACTTATACCCTTCACGTTGAAAAAAATTATTACAACTTCTAAAATCGTTTATTAATACTCACATGTCAAGATAACAATTAACAAAATGTATTGAAATTTGATCAATTAATTAAATAAAGACGATATTTTAGCATTAAATAGATTAATTAAAATAAATTAAAAGGGTATTTCAGAGTAAATATTAAATTAAAAAATATATACATAAAATAAGTTCTAAAGTTAAATTAAAATTAAGTAGTTTAAATAGAACTAGAGTTTAATCCGTGCGTTGCACGAGAAGACGTTATGACAGTAATACTTTTTTTTATTTAAAGGATTTAAACGGAATGATTGTTTTTATTGAGCATTTTATTTATAAAGGATTGTGGGTACCAAAAATGATTGTGGGTACAAATTACTAATCTTATACTCGTTTAATTAATTAACTTTTTAAAATTGTATCGTGTGAAATATGCTTGTTCACCTTTTTGCGTGTCTTCAAGTGTAGGGAATCAATTGTAGCTTAGCGTGTGACCAAGTAAAATTATCGAACCCAAAGGATAATTCTAGATCTACTATTTAATCTAATTATGACTATTCTAATTTAAGACAATTCTGGGTATTTTAAGAGAATTAATTAAACTAAAGATGGAGAAAATAATTACTAAAAATATAAAATAGCAAATAAAATAAAATATGAAAGTGTTCAAGAGAGAAGATAGACCGCACTAGGTAATCCAGTTAAATCGGTTGAACCAAATCACTAGACAATCGGTTAGAGTCTCTGCAGTTCTTATGAAAGCAATCACTAATTTATGTTAAATTCCTTTTTTTAAAGTAAACTTAACACATAAACCTGGTTTAAACCCTCAGATGCAGAAGAATAATTTCTACTCTCTTTCTAGGTACTTCATGCAAAATTCCATTAAAGGCTAGAACACTAGACTTCCCTTTATAGGTACTTAAGAATTAATCCTCAATTCCCAATTAATAATCTAAGAAACAAATTCCTCTAGAATGGTAATTAATAGATATATTAAGTGTCCTATATTAATTATTCTAATGAATAAAGGTTATATGTTTAGATCCCCTTTATCCATAACAGGTTGACAAATATAATTCTTATATAACACAAACAATAAGTATAAGCATGCAAAAGACATTGACATACATATGAATAAGGACAGATCATATAAGACAAAAATATAAGTCTCAAATCAAAGCATTAATAAAGGAATAAGTATACTGCAGGTATCCAACCTTAAGTCTAGATCATCAATTCAAATTAATTCAACCTTCAAACCTAGCGCTATCCAAGAAGTACTAGCCCATGGTGTTACAAACAACACACATGGTTAGGTATGAAAGTATAGCCATAGGTCTATAATTCAAAAGCTTAAAAGAAAGAATAAGAAAACCCTAGATGTGGCGTGATTCTCCGTTCTTTCCTCCGTTATTCTGAATCTTCTTGTTCTCCTTCTCAAATAAGCAACACTGATGAAACTCCCCGGGATGGGTAGATGGGATGGTGCGGTGAAAGGGTATGGAAAAGTACATATGGATGTAGAGAGTTATGGAGAGTTAGGGTTTGGAACACCCCAATGGCTCCTTTTATAGTTGAGGAATGATAAATCCCGAATTCTGACTCAAAGTGGGCTTTTTCACGTCAAAAATTATTAACGGGCCGAAAAATAATAAAACGGGCTCACTGGGCAGTGGCACTAGTCTTGCTAAGCATGGCACGAGTTGTGCCGCCCTTGGCACGGCTCGTGCCGCCCACTAGTGCCGCAATTCCGCACGGGTCGTGCCACCAGTCGGCAGTCTGCGTGACCTCACGGTTTTACTCATAACTTCTTCATCCGATCTCCAATTGAGGTGATTTTTATACTCACGCGATCCTCTATTCCTTAGCTTTCAAAATATATAAGTAACGCCTGAAAATTCATTTATTTGAGTATGACACGAGTCGTGCAAAGTGGCACTGATCGTGCTAGTCGGCATAGCTTGCACGTCTTCACCGTTTTAATCATAACTCCCTTATATGACCTCCAATTGAGGTGTTTCTTGAGCCAAAATGACCTTTTTTTCAGTGGATTTCCAACCATATATCACATGATTATTTTGAACTTCCACAAAGATACAGAAAAATTATGTAAAGAGGACATGCATTTTCATCATTCTTTCACAATTTCACTCTTCATTCCAACTTTGCACTTTTAATCCGTTTTCTACCTAAAAATACAAAATAACACCTCAAATACACAAATATCTTAAATATATAAAAATCAACCATTTAGTGCTAAAATACGAATATAAATTCTACAAAACGGTGTTAAATCGGACCCTAAAATATGTATATTTTCACACTAATCAAAATCCCTGGTTACATGATACTGTAAATGAAATTTTATTAGGAGGTAGGAACGTGAAAGTTAAAAAAAAAACTTCTTATTTAAATAATTTAAAATAAAATGACAAAGCAAACTCTTGCGTTAAAATGATGAACATAAAAGTAAAAATAAATAAATAATGATATTCATAACTACCGTAGTATATTCATTAAATACGATAATCGTGATAAGAGAATATTTGTACTGTGCGTTGCACGTGAATAGGTCTAACAAATATGTACAATATTATATTTGATACAAATTCAATACAAATAATTAATTTTTTTATTCTTGGAGCAAAGTTTGAAATAACGATATTTTGCTGCATTTTTAACTCCAACAACGTTTTTGGGACTGTATAGTGACTACATAGATTCTCTATAATGTTAGAGAGGAGAGTCGTTTAATACTTAATCAGGTTGCACACTCTAACACGCCCCCTCACATACAGACGGGGAATTTTTGCCTCAAGCCTAGCATGTGGAATTTTCTCATAAATGGGTGGCGGTGAGGTTTGAACTCTGGACCTTTGTTAACCATAGGCTCTGATACCATGTAAGATGATGAAAGATGTTTTTCATATATTGAGAAGAATACAGACGTATATATAGATTGAGAGAGAGGTACACCAATTTCCTTAAATCTCTCTCAATCAAACAATCAATCTAAGATTTACAAGATAAACAAATATATGAAAATATATTCTTCATTCCTTAATACGCCCCCGTAAAATCGACATTCCATCAGCAACGGAGAGTTTTGATCGAAGAGTCTGAAATCTCGGCCTAGGTAGTGACTTCATAAGCAAGTCAGCTAGTTGATCATCTGTGTGAACATAAGCAACCGATAAACAGTTCCTCGAGGCAAGATCCCTGACGAAGTGAAGATCAATTGTAATGTGCTTCATTCTTGAGTGCTGGACTAGATTGTGGGCAAGGCATGTGGCACCCATGTTGTCACTTAGAAGCCGCGGAGGTGAGGTGAAAGGAAGGCCAAGTTCACCGAACAGGTGTTGTATCCAGCATACCTCAGACGCGGCGGAAGCTAGAGCGCGGTATTCGGCCTCTGTGGACGAGCGAGCAACACCACGTTGCTTTCGGGAGCGCCATGATATTGGATTCGAGCCAAGGAATATTACATAAGCAGAAGTTGATTTGCAGTCGCTCAAGTCCCCACCAAAATCCGAGTCAGTGTAGGCAGTAAGCTGCAAGGAATACCTAGGAAAAGCTCGCAGCATTAATAGACCATGATGTAGAGTGCCCTTCAAGTAACGGAATAGACGCTTTACAGCATCCCAATGAGTGCTTGAAGGAGAAGACATATGCTGAGCTAGTTTGTTGACGGCAAACACGATATCCGGTCGCGTGAATGTAAGGTATTGAAGTCCACCGATTGCACTTCTATACTCTGTGGTATCAGTAGAGCCATGTGAGGGAGGCAGCTTGTGAGCCATTGGTGTAGCAACAGGCTTCACGCCCTCCAAGGAAAACTTCTTGTGGAGATCAATGGTGTATTTATGTTGTGATAGAAAGAGACCCTCTCGGCAAGAAGCAACTTCGATGCCCAGAAAATATGTCAGTGGCCCCATGTCTTTGACTAGGAAAACCTTTTGTAGATGCTTTATGACCTCAGAAATGGTGCTAGCGCAGGAGCCTATGATGATTAAATCATCAACATATGCAAGAATGAGAATTGTTGCTGACCTTTGTTTGTAGATGAAAAGAGAAGAGTCAGCTCGTGACTGAATGAAACCAAAGGACAGAATAGCTGAGCATAGGGCCGTATTCCATGCTCGCGGTGCCTGTCGTAGACCATATAAGGTGCGACGTAAGAGACACACATGGTGTGGAGTGTTGATCAACAAATCCCGGTGGTTGATGCATATAGACAGGAACATCTATATTGCCGTGGAGAAAAGCGTTGCTAACGTCCATCTGTCGCAGCGGCCATTTGTAGTGAAGTGCAATGGATAGAACAATATGCATAGTTGCCAGTTTGACAACCGGACTAAACATCTCACGAAAATCAAGACCCGGCCGTTGTTGAAAACCATTTGCAACGAGTCGTGCTTTGAACCTGTCAATAGAGCCATCAGGGTGTCGCTTGACTCGAAACACCCATCTGCATCCAATAATGTTAGCACCGGAAGGAGGTGGAACAAGATCCCAAGTGCTGAATTTTTGCAAGGCGTTGATTTCTTCTGCCATAGCACTCCTCCAAAGTGGATTTAAAAGTGCCTATTTGACGGAAGACGGCTCGATTGTTTCGGGAAGGGGGTGCTTGCTGGCCATGTAAAACCGTTTTGGTTTATGAATGTTGATAAGGCTCCTTGTTGTCATGACATGCGTACGAGTAGCATGACGATCCGAGTTGTTAGTTGAATTCACCTCATCAGCAATAGGAGCGGGAGACGAAGCAGTCGGCATATGAGCAGTGGTCAACAGTGGTGAGGTGTTATGCAATACGGTGGAGTCCAAAGAGGGCATAACTGTGGGAAGAACGGAAATTGTGAGTGGACGTTGACACTGTGACTGATATGACGGAGAAAATCCCGGAAAGACATCCTCAACAAAACGCACATGCTGCGATAAATACATCCTGCCAGAGTTTTCATCATAACACTTGTATGCATTTTGAGATAAGGAATATCCAACAAAGATGCAAGGAAGAGAAGGAGGAGTAAGTTTTCCAGGTAAGTACGGCCGTAGCCAAGGGTAGCAACGACAACCGAAAATGCGGAGTTTTTATAATTTGGTGCCTTCCCGAACAAAGCATGAAATGGGCTTTTCTGTTGCAAGATTGGTGTTGGCATTCTGTTGATTAAGTAGACGGCAGTTTGAACAGACAGTGACCAGAAAGACGATGGCAAAGAGGCCTTGTGAATAAGCGATCGGCTCACCTCCAATATATGTCGATTGCGCCTCTCAACAAGACCATTTTGTTCCGGTGTGTGAGGTGCAGTTGTGAACCAAGAAATCCCATGTTGATTGAGATACGAGCGTAGAGCAATGAATTCTCCCCCATTATCAGAATATAAATTTCGAACAACATGCCCAAAGTGCTTCTCAACCAAGCTACGAAACTGAGGGAATAAAGTATCTACAAAAGGTTTTCCTAGTCAAAGACATGGGGCCACTGACATATTTTCTGGGCATTGAAGTTGCTTCTTGCCGAGAGGGTCTCTTTCTATCACAACATAAATACACCATTGATCTCCTCAAGAAGTTTTCCTTGGAGGGCGTGAAGCCTGTGGCTACACTAATGGCTCACAAGCTGCCTCTCTCACATGGCTCTACTGATGCCACAGAGTATAAAAGTGCAATCGGTGGACTTCAATACAAGTCTCCATAAATCTACTTGAATAAAATTAACGTTAAAGTCAATGAAATATGTTGGAATATATTTTTATAATAAACGTATAAGGCATAACTCATTGTTGGAATAAAATCAATGTATAAGACATAGTTATAATTAACATATAAGGCATAACTCCTGCAAATATGCTTGCACATTTAAATAAAGTCATACTTATTAACGTATAAGGTTCACAAATGAAGGATATAGGTCAAATTAATTATTACATACCAAATCAAGTAAATAATTTCTAATGGCATTAGTTTTTCATTATTGAATATCGGTACCCACAGATAAATTCAGCAATTCAATTAGACTCGAGAGGCTATTCATATTTCATTTGCATTTCAGGGAGAAATCTCTCAAGAAATTTAATTACATGTGTATGCATCACAAAAGTAGTAGTTAGAGCTTATATGTGAATGTGAATATGCTATTCATAAATGAAGGATATAGGGATGAATCAAGTTAATTATTACATACCAAATCAAGTAAATAATTTCTAATGGCATTAGTTTTACATTATTGAATATTGGTACCCAGAGATAAATTCAGCAATTCAATTAGACTCGAGAGGCTATGCATACTTCATTTGCATTTCAGGGAGAAATATCTCAAGAAATTTAATTACATGTGTATGCATCACAAAAGTAGTAATTAGAACTTATATGTGAATGTGAATATGCTACACCCCACCGAAGACTCAACAAAAAGAAAATAAGGTCACTTAGCAAGTATTACCAACAATAAAGAAACTCAACAGCAGTGGTACTTAGTGAAAGTATTAAAATATTTTAATTAGCAATTGAACATATGTTTTGACGCAAACATGAACACTACCACACTGAAATGTGCAGGCATAGCTCATCCCTATCATCTTCCAATAACCTTATAGTACAATATTTGAGAGATAATTAAAGAAAATTTCCATTTAAAAAACACATCTCATAAAGAAATACATAGATTACGGATCACTAAAAAATAATGCTACTAATATGCATAAATCACAATCTAAAGAAAAAATATACTATGGGTTTGGAGCTATTGAAACTGTATACTACATATTAAAAAAATGAGAGGAACGTACGTGATTAATTAAGAACAAAAACCATATTTTTTTAAACATAAAACTTTGTGACTGGACCCATGTGTTACAACTTACACGGGAAGTAATATTTCACAATATACGACTTTTTACCTTTTTTTAAGTTAAGTCTTTCGTGTCAATTTTAGTCCCATAACTTTTTAGAAATTTTAGTTATTTTACAAAAACTTTTCAGGTCCTGTAAATTCTTCAAGTTCGGAAAGAAATATAGTAAAGTAAATGACCTATAGTGTTTATGAATATATATCCTCCAAATTATTTCAATTATCATTTTTATTTGTTTTAAATATTCGGATTTCTATATTTATAATTTTATTAAAAAAATGCTTCGGTGCGCCTTCTTCCATGATACATCTTGATTCCTTTTCCTACGAAGTCGGTGTTGAATCTGCAAGTTACATATTTAAAAACTATATTCAAAAAACAAAATGAGTGGAAAATTAATAATATGATTATTATTATAATAAAGGATGATTTTTACTATAATAATGGATTGAACATGATCTTCTAATTAAAACACTGAGCGTAGAAATATCTTCTTTACATCTTAATCTTAATATATTAAAAGTACAAAGGATTTGAGAAACTTTTTTTCCCATTATATCCCCACTTTTTTATTCTTTTTACATATTTAACATTAACTTATTAAATACATTCATTATTACTTGCTTATTCATATCTTTTATTTTTTCCTTTTTACTACTCATTTAATGCTAATTAATCATATCATAATAATATATTAAAAGTATTTAAAATTTAATAAAATTAATTATTGATAATTATTCAATAAGATTAATAATTTACATTTTGACTTTAAAATAATAATAATAATATAATATTTGTCATAATCACTATTTTAAAAAAAAATATTCACTAATCCTTACTAATTTTTCTTTTTACATACTTTAACTTAATTATATATTAACGCTCATAACTAATTAATAGTATTTATTATTTAAGACTTTAAGTTATATTCATATTCCTTAATGATAAAAGTTCAATTCTTTGAATCTGACTGTTCGATATTACTTATGATGCTCACTTAAATTAATAATATGTAGTATTATGCAATATATTTTGATGTTTAATTTTTTAAGTATTAAAATTATTTAAAATATATTAATTAATAAAAAATATATATTTAAATTTTATTTTATTATTAATCATTTAATTTACGATAATAACTAAGTTAGTTATTTATGTTAATTCTAAGTTAAAAGTGAGTATTTATACTATAATTATTTCAGTAATATATTTTATTATTTAGTGAATTATATATTTAATTATAGTATAATTCACATCAGTATTTAATAATTCATTATGCAACCTTTTCATGTCCATATTTATTAAACCATTTAATAAATAATATAAGGAGGCAAATTAAATATTATAAAATGTGGATTGTGGAGATTTTTTTGGTGACGATGTAGACAGCGGTGGCGACGTTCTTGAATGGATGTTCGCGGGCATTGAAAAACTTCCCAAATGCTCGATTAGATGAGAATTGATTGGGGCACAACGGTGAAGTTTGATGAAACATTAAAGGAGGAGATGATAATATTGTTCCTCGACCTAATGAGGCATCGAAATAGAAGACGACAATATCGTTTTTTAGAGTAGTGATGATGCTTCATCGTTAATAAATCCATATATGAGTTGTGTAATTAAATTTGTTAGGAATGTCTAAATTTCTTATTTTTCTTTTTATATATATATATATATATATATATATATATATATATATATATATATATATATATATATATATATATATATATATATATATATATATAAAATCATATCAATTAGGTTTCTTTTGTAAATTTTCTTTCCATATAATTTTAATGTTATTAAATACAGTATATCATTAGTAGAAAAATTAAAAAAAACAAATAATTAGCTCTATAATAAAATAATAATGAAATGTGATATTCATAAAATTAGTATAGATATTTAAAAAATCTTAATTGACCCTCAACTTCAGTATGTTAATACCTCCATACAAATCATTTTGACATTCCTTCGTGCAAATTGCAATCAATTTGCATTTGCTCAGTCATTGCTAGCTGATCTCTCCACAAATTCAATTTTATTGAATTGGATCGATTTATTAATTTAGTTTTAATAGAAAATAATAATTTAAAGGAAAAAAGAAGTATTTTAAATAATGAGAAAATATTTAAATAAAAGCGAGGGTAAATTAATTTTTGGAGAAGTTATGGCTTATGATACTCTTCATGACAACAGTTTAAACTTTGAATTAGTTTAAGATTCATGATTACTTATTCATGGTGTTTACTATTATGGGAATTTAAATTTTAAAGGTATGTAAACTTTATGTATGTGTCTAATGGAACCAGATAAATTCGGTCCGGTTACTATTTGCCATACCTCATGAGTTTGATAAGTTGTACTCCCACCGTTTAAGTTATTAATTAATTTTCTTTTTATGTAATAAAACAATATTTATATTATAAATATAAGAATCTAAGTAATTACTATATAATTAGCAATAATAATAATATAATAATAATCAAAGGGTAAGTCTTATGTGAGATTTCTAATATAACCCTTACGTGAGACTAATTAAAAGTAATAACATCGTTAACGAAAAGTAATATTGAATAATTGATAAAAAAAATGATAATGATGTTGTGCATTATTTCATGATCAATTTATAGTATAAATAAAAAGTGATAACGTTTTATTGGGAAAGTGATAATAATATTATCATTTTTTATTCGTCTTACATAAAGGTTTACATGAGACGGTCTCACACAAATCTTTGACATAATCAAAATCATATGTTATTTAAAATTAACATAGATATTTAAAATTTATTTAATTAACCTCAAAATGCAACTCATTTAAATATAAAGATTAATTAAAAAACAAAATAATGTCAAGATTTTATGTTACGTTTCATTTTTTTTAATTAATTAAAATAGTTTAATGAGATTGGTATCTCCTTTCAGATTTATAAGTTTTTATTAAAAATGTTAATAAAACTTTTTATTAGTTCTTTTAATTATTCATAAAATTGTTTAATTGAACAATCATCATGATCATAAATTACATTTTATTAAAAATATTATAATATTTAATCCTATAAATTGTTTATAATTAATTAAATTGTTATCATTTTCTTTGTAAAGTATCATCACTTTCTATTAAAAGTATTATTATTGTTTATTAATCATACAAATTATTATTAAAGTATTTAATTCAATGATTATCATTTTCTTTGAAAAGTATCATCACTTTTTTTATTAATCATACAAATTGTTTATAAACGTATAATTTTGTATGCTCTCTTAGTCCTATAGTGTCATTTTGGGCAATCCATTCTAAGGTTTATATTTTACACCATAAAATTAACATCCCTTAAAATTTTACAATATTGCATAATTTGTCATTATTTCAAATTAAAGTTATGAACACAAAATTAAAAACACAGTTAAAATTCACTTTACGTTAAAATATTATACTCCCTCCGTCCCCTTGATACGTATCTATTTTACTATTTTGGTTCGTCTCATTACAAAGTATCCATTTCCTTTTTTAGATTGATATGACCATACATGGACCCACACTCAACACTAATATAACTACCCACTACACTTTAAAATATTATTTCTCTTACCTCAAAATACATTAAATTATTATACTCCTTAATCCACGTGCAAAAAACAAACGACTACGTTTCAAGGGGACGGAGGGAGTATTTCTTACCATGAAAAATATATATAAATATTCTGGACAAAAGACAACCATTATTAAAAAGAATTAATTTGCATGAAAAGTAATTAACAAATTAAATTAACGAAGTGTGCTAGATTACTTGTCCATTGGACTCCTCACACAAGTGAGTGACCTGAGTTCGATTTTCATTGGGAACGAATAGGAGGGAGTTATAAGGAGGTTTGGAGAATAAGGGTGTATGGAGACTTGGTGAATTACTAACAACTAACTTTGCCCGATAAAAAAAATTAACAAATTAAATTTATCAAAATAATTATTTCTTTTAAACATATAAAATAGAATAAATAACATGTTATTATTTTAAAGTGTACATTACAAAGTACTAACGTGTATGTAATGTGCCGCGCACGTTTTAAATCTAGTATTTATAAATATCTGTATAAATTAATTGTATATTTTTTTGATGGTATAGACTAAATAAAGATATTATACTTCTAATTTTAATCTTTATATTTTGAAGTTACACTCCTAATTTTTTACATATAATATCGAGAGTGACGTTTGATGGCATAGACAATATAATATACTTCTAATTTTAATCTTTAAATTTTGAAGTTACACTTCTAATTTTTTACATATAATATCTAGAGACAATCTCTTGTGAGAGGGGCGATCCATCACTAAAATATGTTTATTGTATAGATAAAGTATGCTTATTTGTGGTTAAAGTATGTTAATAATAAATCATATTATAACACGATAAAATCATACTTTAATACATAATCAAGTATACTTTAGAAAACATATTTTAACAACTATTAAACATACTTTATTTATACAATAAATATTGAGTAATAGTTCGACCAGTCTCACAAGAAACTTTGTCTAATATTTATTTTTATATAGTGATATTTTTTTAAAATCATGTAGTTTTATTTTATCAATTATTTAGGTACCCCTACTATTTTAGGGATACTTGTTCCCTTATCCATTTAAATATTCATCATCCATAATTATACATGTCCCGTTTAAAGTTCATTACAATTTTGTGTCCGTCTCAACCTCATTTATTAATTCCAACAAATTACTCATACACATCAAATTTAAAAACACTATACTCGTACTAAAACTCATTTATTAATATTTGGGGGTTATAGTACCTATTTAACATCATGAAAGAGCACTTGATGAAAAATAAATAATTAAATATATATATATAAAAGAAAAAAGACAGAGAGTGGAGAACATTGTTATTTCATACATATATTGATTAATCATAATTACAAACAATTTAATACACTCTACCAATTGTTCTACCATTGTAAGTTCATCTTGGAATAATGCCTCATTTTTTCTGTCCACAAAAATAAATAGTTGCAATCAATGCCAGAATCCTCAACATCTCAAGCTTCAGAGGAACCCACTTTCCTTGAAATTTCATATAAATCCAGCCTTTACCGTTGAAAATTGCCTCTTTTAATCTAGCCGCACCTTATCTTTTGTGTGAGCAAAATAACACTTGAAGAAGAGAAGTTGAAATGTTTAATCAGCCAACACAAAACCCACACATTGGATCTATATATCAATATAATACACCTATTTTTATTTGGTAATCTCTACCTCTAACCACTAACCACATCCTCAAGTAAAGCTTATTGTTGCCCCCAGGGCATAGCTCAAGTGGTAGAGGGGAGGGTGGAAAGGCCTTCCAGCTGAGCTTGGTTGCTGCAGGGTGGGGGTTCGAATCCTGCCTTTGGCATGGATTTGGCCCCTTGCAAGCACAAGTTTAACAGTGAGTCCTCTCTATAAGCCACTTGAGGCACATCCTGCGATTTACCTCCTCCACCAATCCCCAAGGCAGGGGCGGTGGGGGCCCCTAATGGTGGGGTACACCATTAAGTAAAGCTTATTGTCTGTCAGCCCCAGTTTCCTATACAATCTGCCAGCTTTAACCTTACCATTCTCGGTACATCTCATTAACTTATTATTCATCAGAGAGAGACTTAGACACTGTATGCCCATAAATTTAGGCAATTTTTGGCTTCTAACATCCCCTACTTGTCTGAGGAATCCAACTATTCACACCCCCGGAAAAATATTTAAATTTAATATTTTTAATTTATGTTACAAAAATGCCCTTATTAAATACTATATGTTATTAAAGATACTCATAGAAATCCCGATTAAAACTCATCCCCTCTCCTCCCTACAACCTATATGAAGAAGAATCGCAACCACTAACTCACCACCTGACAGATCCACCACCCTCCCTCTCTCCTCTCTCTCTCAGTTTGCTGATTTGTGAAGTCTGCAGATCCAAATTGAGCCTAAACACGCAGTGTGAGATTTGAATGTAGAAACTTAGTTCACGTTGGCTAAACTTGCAAATAATTTGACGATGGAGATATAAATGCAATCTGTAGTAATGTGTTGGGATTATGAGAATTAGACAGTTTATATATTTTTTCTCTACCCACCAACATCAAAACTAGGGTTTCTTTTTGGTCCATTTTTTCCTGTAATGTAGAAAACAGCCAAATGAAATTAAAAAAAAAAAAAACTTTATTGTAATCACAAGCAAAATCAACCATAGATTCACTAGTGTTCAGAGTGTAAATGGTTGGTGAGAGAAAATGAGAGGTTGAGAGAGAAATCATTTCACTGTTCCCATGAGAGAGTCAATCGAAATCTACAGAGAGACAGAGGGTGAGAGTACGTTTCATAGGGTATTACCGTATTAGTTTTACGTAAGGGTATTATTGTCATATTATTTAAAAAATTTTAAATTTAATTATTTATGAGGTGCGTATTTTTGGGAATATTTAACAATTGATTTATTCTATCTTCTGTCCGATTTTTAATGTTTCTGAGCACCTCCATAGATTATTAATTGGATACACTTTCTGGGAGGATTTTTTTTTTTAACCAAGCTTGCAACAAATGAAATTTAACATGATATAATTATACTATATTTTTCGTTTTATGATAGGGAATGGGAAAAGGACACGTTACTACCAAAAAATTCCCAAAGGCATGAGTTATAACTATATAAATAAATATGAAAATTCTTAACCAAAGATCAAAGAGGAAAAATAAAATATCTTTCATTCACAATCTTTAAACATACTACACATTTTCTTCCTAGTAGATGCAGTTCAAACTTCAATGGAATATTAATACCAAAACATGTGAATGATTTATTTCATAAGCACAATGTACATTTTGGAGCAATGTAACCACTAAACTCAAATTTATGTATACATATGACTCTATAATAAATAAAAATTTTATAACTTCAAATCATAATTAGGATGTAATGCAACAGCCCTTATCAAATATATATAGAGAACCTAGCTTCCCTATCAATCAAGCTAAAGCAACAATTCACAATGTGCATAATTAAAATTGCTTATCCAAACATATCTAGAACTAAATGGTGAAAAGGAACAATTGCACCTATAGTTGTAATGATATTAGTACCACCTCCTCTTTTTTAACCTGATAAGCATAACACGGGGAAATTGTAATATATAATCCTCAAAATTGATTCTATTATAATATGAGATTTTTTTCGGCAGCATGTGCTTGAATAAAAAGGATGTAAAAAAGATAATAATATTTCAAGCTTTATTCAAAATCCAATGATAAAAAAAAAAATGTCCCACACAAAAAGTTCAAAAGACTCTCATGAAAGTGAGAGACTTAGAATACAACTAAAAGCTACTGATATATAACTAAAATTCTCAATTCTTTAATTGGAGTAAAGCTAGCTACTGATATCTTAGATGCACAAAATACAAACCATTTTCAGTCGCTTTTGAGCATCACTTGAAAGCCCAAATACTAAACCAACAAATTTGCACCCATGATATCGTGAATCTGCAATGATATATTAAAACAATGCTTTTTACAAATGCGTAAAAATTATTTCTTACAACTTTAAGATGCACAAACGCACGCGCACACCCATGTGTTCTTGAAGTTTCATTCACGTCATTGCTACTATACATCGACTGGCTGTATAATTTTCCAAATGTTTTTGAAAATTGGAAAAAAGTAAGGAATCAAAAGATTAAAAGTACAGTTGAAAGGTTTGTCTTAAACATGTTTCTCAAATAAAACTAATACTTGCATCATTATAAAATGCAAGGGTTTTTAGCTGAATTTGGTAAAAGAGTACATGTTTTAGGTAGTCGACAATCAAGATTGTATTTTATATGGGACACAAATGCCTCAACCGCTATTGAACTACAGAGAATCAGAGTAAGTTAATCAGATACCTGTTCATCATATTTTGCACCAGAAGATTGTTTCTCTCATCAAGAAACCTCCGAAAACCCCTGCAGATTACAAAACAATAAGTGAACTAATCTGCCAACAGTGGTAAAGGCATACTTTTGATGCCAGTTTTCTTTTTTATTTTTTTAATTACATACATGTAAATTAGCACCAACAGTGGTAAATGCATACTTTTGATGCCAGTTTAATCCAAGACTCAATAGGTCAGCATAAGTACTTCCCCACTCTAAGGGAAGTTTCAACATTCCTTTTTATATGCATAGATATAGATTTAAAGTTAAACATTACATAAGAAATATTTTCTAGATACAATAATAGCAACATTTCATCTGTATAATTTCACTTGATTGAAAAATGGGAAGCATATTTCTGTAACTTAGCAAACTTTTCAAGGCATAATAATAGCAAAATTTGGACTCTATAATAGCTACTTATTAAAAATGGAATCAGACTCCTATAAAGCTAAACAATCACCTACTCCACGAAAAATGTAACTGAATCAAATATAATTACCTTTGTTCAACTTGCTTCTTCCAACATGAGCAACCTGCAATTGTTTCCTCATGAACACCCATCTTCATCGCCTCTGGCAACTTACATCTGTTACATCTCTTCCAAAATCCTTTAGCAAGTATTTCATTTACTTGGAATTGCCTAATTGACAATACCAATTAATAAGAAGAAAAATATTATCAATAGATTAAACAAATAGGGAAAGTGATAAATAAAATTAAAACTGTGAAATACTTAAGAATTAGATGTTCCTCTCGCCTTGCTCGTCTATTGACACCTATTGTGTTGAATGATGCACTTGCCATGGTTGTGAAAATAGACATAAAAATAAGGTTAACGACTGCAGAGAAACACAGCAAAACGTATCATGAATCATATTAATTATTTCCCATAACCTAAGACGTAATTTATTATAGAACTTTAATAACACAAATTCTTATACCTCATCCAACTTCTCCCCTCCCTTGACCCAAGATAGAATAATAAACGTTCTCAATTTTCTAGTCAATTGTCTCTTCCCGAGCATCTATATAAGCATTAGGAAGGAATGGATTCCTAAAAGGTGCATTAGTAGATATTTAAAATTTTGGCAATGAGAAATCATCGTATAAAATTAAGATAAATTTTATAATGCAACTTACAATATCATAAGATTTGCAATATTCATATAATTGCTCATGTCTCTGTTATTGATTAACATTTTTTGCACGTCATAGACCTAACAGGATGCAACATAAGCAAACTTCGCATCTGCTAACACTTGTGCATGTTTCGTAAGGACTCTGTACTCTTCATGTTTTCTGACAAAGATGTGACAGCCATCAAATATCGCTGCAAAGAAAATCGTTAAAAGTTGCAATAAAAAAGGACAAAATAAAGATTTGATTCATTATACAACCACCAACCATTATCATCAGTAAAATCCAAAAAATACTGAAATTATAGAGCCTCTCTATAGTACATCATCCATCTCACTTGAGTGTTAAAAAAATCTATGTTATCGTACATGATATAAAACATGTCAATAACGTCAATAATACAATCCTAAAACGTGGTGCATCTATATTGCTTGATATCAAAACAACATATCATTATTAGTTCAAGAACACAGTAAACAATATACGCAACCTATATGGTTCAAGAACCTCACCTCTTATAATGATTCGTATGTCATTATTAGTCACATCTTACTATCAAAAGGATAGTGTAGCTTACCTCTAAGCTAACATTACTAAGAAAAAATGTAAAATGAAGATCTAGATCATTCACTTTTTACGAGTGTTATATTCAAGTAAATAATTAAAAATAGGTGTCATATGATAAGCAAAAGGTCTATGTTTGTTGCTGACTAACCCCCCAAGAAATTTATTTCTGATTCATCGAGTTAGCTACTTCTCGATCTCTTTCAAAAGTGTAATATATTCAGCATCCACAATCGAGGTTGGTTGTCCAGAAGAAACTGTAAATCAGATCATTACAATTGAGGTAGGTTGGTTTATTACTTTCAAACAGGCAATCTTACCAGATGATGCTTTCATATTTTCCTTCTCAACTTCAACAATATCACATCATATCATATACATATATAAATTTCCAACCGATCGCTTGACTGCTGTTATTGTATCTCTTGCTCCCAGCAGAACCTAGAAAAATTCAAAATGAAATGATAAACATTTCTATATAGTTCCAGAAAATATCTAAGGTAGCTATGATGTCTCTGTACATGAATATGCAATACATTTTTTCTTAATGAAAATATTCTAAGGTAGCAAACAATCCTTTCTTTTAAGATGATGAAGTATAACCTCACATTGGTCCCTTGGCCTCCATTCCTATATAGAAGATAAATTTTAGTTATTTAAGAGTCCTGAGAATCCACATTCAAAAACTGAAAAATAAAAGAAGCAATAACAATACATATGTTTTGTGTGAATAATTATCCAGTTGCGTAAGCTCAGGAGAGATGCAACTAATTAGAGCAATATGCCATCTACAATTACATGCATTTAACTACATAATAAATGGTGGTATAATTGAGATTCTTGACCAACGAATATATAAAGTGAAATGGTACCAAATAATTTCATGACTTGACCTTCTACAAATACTCTTTTAGTTATTTACCAATTACCAAATCCCAAGTATACTATTCTGGTTGAGTGGTTCAACCCTTTCTTATAAATATATTTTAAAATTAATTATAAAATAAATGGTGATTTAATGTTCTTATAATGCACATCATTAAATTAGCTTTCTCACCCAAAATAAAACAATTTAAATAATTCATTTACAGAAAATCAAAAAGTACTACTAACAGAACTATTCCACAAAACATCTAATCTGTAATAAAAAAAATTAACAAAGGATTTAGGGTATAGGGTTAAATTCAACAAACCTGTTTTATTCTAGCAGCAATTTCTCTCCTTTGTAATCCTGTGAAAAAATGAAGTCAATTTCTTTATGTTTTAATAGTACACGGATTCAAATTCAAGACACAATTTTATTCCAGTGGTAATATTTGATAAAATAACAATTTTACTAAGAAAAAGTAATTAAACCCATATCAAGAACACACTACATTCAGTAACATTGACAGACTACTGCAATATTGTTGTTATGCAAAGAAAATTTTGCTGCATTAATAGGTTACGCAAAAATGCAATCCTTGAAATTGCAGTGGTGCTAAAAATCATCATATGGACAGACAAAATTATTTTTCACTTGAAGAAAATATGAGGTTCTTGAAAAGTGACAAAAGATGAAGATGGGTTGTGATGAAAACTAAAGTTATGAAATATTTCCTCGATGACGTATTTCATAATTCGATTGATGAGGAACGTTAAAGATCTTGCTAACTTGAATACCTTAAAATAATAAAAGAGCACTTACTCAGATTAAAGAAGTAACCACTGCCATAAATATTTGCTTGATAAGCTCTTTCTAACTTGACCTAGGTTGATGTGGTGGATTCAAGTTTCAACTAATTTAAAATGAAGTTTAAGCTGAACAATAATATACAAACAAAAATAGATTAAGAAGTTGAGAAAAATTAGGAACCACTAAAAATAAATAGGAAATAAACAATTCAAAATTTAATAGGATTATTAGTATTCAAAAGTAAAAGGAGGCAATAAGGTAAATTTAAAGCAAAAAAAAAAAAAGGTAGGAATACACAAATAATGAGCACATAAACAACACCTTGAATGTTATATATTCCTATCATTCTTGATTATAATTTGAAGAAACAGACGGATTAAGCTAACACTCCTTTTTAATCAGTATTGATGCCATGGGCAACATGTTGTCAAGCCAGATTATACAGTCATCATCCTACACGTATAAATGCAATGGGCATACATAAACTTTGTGAAAAGTTGACTATCACATGAATAGGAGAAAATATTAGTAGTAGTCAGAGATAGAACATAACTCTCAGGAATATCTTAAGTCAACAAAACTCTCAGTTCGTGGAAAAAATTTACCATAAGATAAAGTACAAAATTAACACATATTGCGTACTTAAAGTCTTAAATTAAACCCTCCAATACACATATATAAAATATTTATGACTATGAAATCAACAAAATCTAAATTAAAGAAAGTCATATAATTTAAAATATATATGCAACTTCTACTTGAAATCAACCAAATCTAAAGAAAGCCATATAATTTAAAATATATATGCAACTTCTACTTCCATGAAATTAAATTAGAAATTTCCACCACTTGTTATGCATGCAATGATCAAAATAAATTTTGAGCTTATAAAACTACTACAAAAACTAATATCCACAAACTGAAGGGAAACTCCTTTTATCCAGAAGAATTCAGCAGCATACATATTTAAAAAATAAAATGCAACACTCACTATAAAAAAATTAAAAAAAATGCAGTATTTATAAAAAAATTTAACATAAGACAAAAATATTACAAAGTGGTTCTATAAAATATATTACAAAATCAAAATCGAATTACCTGCATTTTTCTTTGTAATTTGACATCACCATCAGCAGTGATGCCATCCAATTTGAGCAATTGGTTCATCAACAACTCAATCAAAATCACAACATCCTTTTTCACCACTTTGGCACCTATTGAAACTACAGATTCAAATGTGGAAACCTAACCAAAACCAAACCTTTTTAATACAATCAATTACTTATAATGTTTGAAGTAGCAAATATAATGAATGAGTGACGGAATTACCTTTCGACCAAGCCTATCCACTTCCAAGCTGATATCCAACAATGTTTTGGCAACCTTCTCCAACTTGGCATTCTTCCTCATCTTCAAGAAACGCTTGTTTTTGCTAATTGGATCCTCCTCTATACGAATTTAGATTTATCCCATCACGGCACACATATACCTACAATAGAGCATATGTTTTAGGAATGCTTTCAATAAGACCCTCCGACAAAAGGATGACCTCATGGTACTTATCTGAAGCAAAAAAGACTTATTATTTTTTTAATTTTTTTGAGAAAAAGGTAAAAATTAAGAGAATGTTATAAAATGACATATTCCCACAATTTCCATAACAAAGATAAGGGCTCTGACATGTTTTACCTTGATCACCCCTGGCCTGAATAGCATCACATATTTGTTTTGTGATGTCAAACGGTGAGCTTTAATACAGCCACCTATTCAGCAAGAATGACCTGCAAGAACAACACCTATTCAAATTCACAATATGTTTAAAAAAAATAATGGAAAGATCAATACAAACTATATTGGGATGGTGCATTCCAAGGCAACATGAGATGTATTTTTCCCCATGAGTCGGATAAAATAATAATATTGCAGACACATAGAGATTCGGCAATAACACATCAGAAAGTATAAATAAAAACAATATCCAAACTTGAGAAATAGTAGCGACCATTTGCATCACTTCATGTATATTCTAAAAACATAACCCAAAATGAAATATAATTGCATGAAAGAAATTATTCCACCTTCTCTGCAGACAATGCATCAGTGTGGACCTTTCTATTAGCTGGGAATTAAACGAATTAAGCAAAAGAAGACCCATATAATATCATTTCCTTAGCGAGAAAGGAAGATTTTCCTAAAACTTTACTTTGATGCAATACAATAAGAAGTCATACAGAATGGGATTAAATTAATCCACCAAGATGTGGCTTTCATGTCCTGCAAAAAAAAGGATTAGTAAATATATATCAAACTCATCTTCCATTGTAAAACAAAGCACCTCACTCTAAAATAATCCAAGAAGCTGTACATATTACACATCAGTGCAGTAAAACAACAGTTTAAACTCTATGATTCAAACACAAAAAACCAGCACAGCATACGTGCAACTATAGATATGTACCATATAACTGACTTTTGCTTTTTTAGAACCCACACCACTGCAATTACATACAAATGGAAAAAATTCAATGCAAGTGCTGTAAAATATTGTAGAAAGACATTATTATTACCAGTTGTCCCATTGGACAGAGTGGAATCCAATATATGCTGGACTTTGTTATTCCACGACAAAGTCACAAAAATGAAATTTCACCTTGCATTGCAGATCCTCTCTGTAAAAAACAAATTCTAAATTATAATAGATATGCCATGGAATTATAAATATAAGTAATGAAGCAAAGTGAAAAATAATATCATCAAGTGCGCCATTTGTTCCCTGAAATATCATCAAGTGCGCCATTTGTTCCCTAGTTAGATCGCCTCGTAGCTCATTCAAGAAAATAACATCATCAAGAATGTCATTTCTTCCTCGAAAATTTATTTTTCCACGACTATAAATTTTTAATTTATTTAACATCTAATGCACATTATCTTAACCACTGTAAATATTGTCAAGAACCTGGCCATGGAGCACCTTAAAAATTCATTTAATTCGAAGAATGTCCTCTTCTAATTACAAAATAGGAAACCAACAGAATGGTTAAATTAAATTGACATGATCAAAATGTGAAATTTTCTCAAAGTCTCCAACTTTGCATTATGATTTCAAGAAAATTTAATCAATCTAAACTGGAAAAAGCATACTGCAAGGAAAGCTAAAAATCTTCTAATTCTTCCATATAAAGGTTTTATGCTCAATATGGACAATTAAGAATACTATACCACAAAGTGAGCTAGCTACGTATATTATTCCACAAAGAAAAAGCTTTAGGTACTATAAAACACAAAACATTTAAATTAACAGTTATTATCTGTAAAAGAATTAATAAGAATATCATACTTTTTATTTTAGTTACCCATGATATTTTAAAATGAATGAAGTTTTTTCATTGATGTAAGACATGAACTTTAAAGGTATACATACAATACACACATAACAGTTTTTATCTGTAAAAGAATTAATAAGAATATCATACTTTTTATTTTAGTTACCCATGATATTTTAAAATGAATGAAGTTTTTTCATTGATGTAAGACATGAACTTTAAAGGTATACATACAATACACACATATATTAAAAATCTACCTTCAATTGTACCAACCAAATTCAGGATTTTCTAATTCATACTTTTTGAAAAGATATGATGATGTACCATATTTTCGTATCTGAAAGCATGAGAATTCCTAATGTTAGCTGAAAAAACATTGAAACGAAATAAATAAACATATAAATTCCAGGAAAACTAAAATATTGATAAAAGCATACCTAAATAAGAAACACCTCATCAACCAAATGCAGATTTCCACACCAATAAACCATATTAAGAAATCAAGAATACCATAATTACTTAATACTTAATTATACGTAGAATTCAAACAATACTAATATTTGATCTCATAGTTTCCATAAATAAATGGAATACCATATTGTTGTAATTCAAACATTATGGAATATCACCCACTCTCTAACAAACATTTTAAAGTATAATCAATGAAAACATACAAAAAAAAAGAACGAAACTCCAGTGGCTGATTAACAACACTAACGCAATAGCTTTATGAGTGGTTCAACAAATGCAAAAAACAAATAATTTGACGTATTAAGACAAAATTACTTACAATAATTTGGCGTATTCAGATCTGCATTTAAATCCAATTACAATTGGAAGATAACACAAAGTAATAAAAAAAATCGTGGTGCGGGATATTGAAATTAGAGCTGTCAAGATGGGTTGAGCCCACTGGGCCAACCCGCCCCAACTCACCTAAACCCACCAATTACTCAACTCAAAATTAACCAATCCCATAAAAGCCCGCCCCACTTCAAACCCACTAAAGTGTGGGCTAACCCGCACCGACCCACCAACCCAACTTCAACCCACTTTTATAAATTAAAATTTAAAAAAGTAACATACAACTTTTAGCTTTTAATATTTAAATAATAAAAATATTATCACCCAATCCTACCATGATTAAATTTCTTTTGATTACTGTAGGCCAAAAGAACCAAGAAGGTTGGTATTGTTGGGAAATATGGGAACCCTACATTTGACTCTACGAAAGAGCCTTGCCTCTGATAGTACTCTGTAGGCTGAGAAACATCAAGAAGCAGAATTGGGAGATGCAATCCGTTTTCACCATTTTTGAATCTCAGAATTCATCAACGGAGTCTCTGTGCTAACAAGATTGGGGAAAAGCTGCTTATAAAGATAATGTTGTATAACAAGGTTGAGCTCTGTGTTACTTGAGTAAGTTTAATTGTATAAAATGCTCTGTTTCTTCATCTTTTAGTCACTATAGTATGGTCGTTAACATTCTTAAGTTATAGTAGAAAAGTGAATAGCAAAGAACAACAACAAAAGGAATAGAGAAGATAATAGATGGGTTACTAGAACAAATCAGGAAGGAAGAGACAAGGAAAAAGAATTTTGTGAGGGAGAGAAAAGGGTATGAAACATGGTATCAGGAATTGTAAAGGTCATGCTATCGGATATGGCTCTTCAATTTTTCTTAAGTTTGCCAAGAAATCATCTGTACTAGGCTCTGTTAGGTTTCAGTCATTTCAAACTGATCAATGTGGATTTTGGATTGCCTTTAATGTGATTTAAAATTTTGTCTAATTAATTCGTGATTCTTGGTAAGCTGCTTCCTAGGGGGTCTCTGTTCTGTATATATTTATTTTATCTATCCATGTTGGTATTACTCACTATTGAAATAAATATAAGTGAAATTTCTTAATTTTCTATATTTAGATTATGAGCTTTGTTTGTTGTAGAGGTTTCTGTATTTAGATTTTAATGTATACTTGCATCATTTAAAGTCAATTTGCTTGATTTTATCCTGCCAGAAATTTTGTCGCGTGTTATATGTCTTTTTATCATATTTTTCTCAAATTTAGTATATTTTAAAAATTATTTTATATTGTTTCTGTCTTGGTTCACACTTTTTTCTTTTTCTCTCTTTTTTAAATTTATGTAATATAATAAAAATTTAATATTTATTATACTCCACTTTTAAGTGTCAGATATAAAATAAATTATCAAATTAATTATTTTGAAAAACCTTTAATTTATGTTAAAACACTGTTGCATCTACTACTTGAATTTTTAGTTTTATTTTCTTGCTGTTTTTAAATTCTGAATTTTTTTTCATTTAAATTGTAAGTTTTGTATAAGTATAATGCCATGTACTTCATAATTTGTAGTGACTTATTATCTCCTATCATTATTTAATGAGCTGTTTATTTATATGACATCTGAATTATTCATATTGGATATGTAGTGTACACATTATAAAATATGTAGTGTACACAGATTTTTCTCGATGTTTCTGACAGGCGTTTTTGTGAGCATTATACGTGTTTCAGCTCTAATTGATAAAATGCTTTTAAGTGAGTGGTGCAATGCATGTGCTCTTCAATTGAGTTTTGCTATATTAAGTGGCTAAACTTTTTTCCTTGTGTTTGCAGAGATTTCGCTTGCTGATAAGCCATGAAACATGTATCCTGCAAACAATTTAGGATTAAGCCTCATATCTCAAAGGTTAGCAACAAGCTACATAGTGGAGGTGCAAGAGATGAGGAGAATATGGTGAGTTGTTGTCATGATTTTGAAGCAAAAGCAGAAAACTTGCAGACATTATCAAGTCTACCTCCGTGGCTTAAGGATAATCAGGTCATTATTAATTTCTTCGATCTACCTCACTTATGTGTATAATGTTTTAGCTTTTTTATTCAATAATATTACATCCATTTAATCGCAAAAGTTAAACGAGGTGAAAATATAATGTGTCCCTTTATTATATTCCAGTAGGGTGACTCAATCATGGAAACTCTCCAACAAATACTGAATTTGTTGAGCATCTAACATCGATTTTAACAAAGGTAAGGCTCTACTATGTTTTTCTTTCATATTTTGTGGAAGCATATTTTATTTGGCACACGTTTTCATTAATAATAAATTTGAAAGAATAAAAAGTGTTAACTTTTGGTCACTGCCTATATCACCACAAAGGTATGTTTGAAACTCTTAAGCACATCTATATTGTTATTAGTTACTTCGAAAGAAAAAAAACGTCTTAAATGTGATATGTCGAAAGAATGAATACCTGGATGAATCTGAATTTATGTGGCTTTACTTATTAAATTCCCCTTGCAATCTTCTACATTTTCTAATGATATGGTTCCAGAAGTTTGTCCGTAAAGGATGCAATTCTCTTTTTCTTTATTTAATTTATTTACTAAAGTTTGCTTAATGATGATAATAAGGAGTTCTGGATTTCTATGCTTGTGAATTTGCATGGTATTAAGAAGATGATATATTCTTATCGTCATTTTTGGGAGGCTTTTTATATGTGCAATATAGATCTCTACCACTGCTGCTTTTTCAACTCAGCTAAATCCGAATAAATCTACTTGATGACCTGTGAAAGATTGAAGTGTTACTGAAATATTTAATTGGCATGGTATTTCTTTTTTCTTTTTTTTTTCATCCTAATATTGCGGTATTGTTATGGTTTTGATTTTTTGGTAGCAGATTTACATCTATATTAAATACTACGAAATATTTATGTAAAAGGAATGTGCAGTTAAGCAGGTGAGATATTTATGTAGAATGGATGTGAAGTTAAGCATGTGAGAAATTGCATCTTATTGCAATTGTTGATGTTCTATTCATTTTCAGGCTATTTACAATCTTTTGAATTTGCTCATTTGTTAGTGTTGCAGTCTTTCTTAGTGAAGATAATTGCATTTAAGTGAGTTGCGGTCTATTTTTATAAATGCAGGAAATTGATATGTAAACAATATTCCATACTATATATTGATTACATAGATTCATAAGTTCAGAAAAATAAAAATGGATTCGAATGAGCCATGGCATGAAGCAATCATGTTGGACTTATTTTCTGAGTGTATGTATTTTATATATGTTGCCAAGTGTATGCTGCTATTATTGTTTTTGAAATCTTAAATAATTTTTTTTTGTTTTTTTAAAGAAAAATTGTAATAGAGGTAAATGATGTTATTTACATTTTTATTTTTTACTTCAAATTTAAAGTGAAGTCTTTTCATCTCCCAATGTGCTGGAAAAGTAATTTTCATTTCCCAATGTGCTGCAAAAAGTAATTTTTTACTTCAAATAATAATGATTACATTTAACTTTATTATAAGTGTATAATCAGTCCGTCCATTTCTACGGATTTTGTAATACTTCTCACCTCCCAGTATATTTATTAATGATGATAGGTTTCCATGTCAATTGATTCTAACATGTTAATTAGTCATGGTCCTTTAAACAAATGAAAATAAAATGTATATAGTTATTAGGAAATGAGAAGAGTCACAATTACTAATTTGATTATTAAAATTACAGATAAACACTCACGGGTCTTACGATTAAACTATTTAAACTTTCTTTTAATTTTTTTTATTAGAAACATTATCACTTTTTATTAAAAAAAATTATTTTATAAAGACAAAGATCATTGTTCCTTCCTACAAAAACATAGAATAAATTTAATTTTTACATTTTAAACAACTGAAGTTACTGAACAACCCAATTATAATTTTTTTTTTATTTTAACATATAATTGAATATGCATTTTTAAGATCAAAATAATTTAAGACATTTCATGATCATAAAAAGACAATAGTTTAATTATAAAATATATATATATATATAATTCATAATTTATGAACAAAAAGTATATTACTATATTTTTTAAAACCATATATGTTCTATGTACTTTTATAGTGTTATGGTTAAACGATAAGAGGAGAAAAACTGTAAATTTTACTTTATGAAGATGGAATTGAGAATTAACATTATAGTAAATCATTATATTAGAGATAATGATAATTTAATTTCCTTAATCTTATCATGCTCTATTATGTTTATATTAATTTTTAATTGTTAATGAGAAGATAAATATTCATAATTTCATTTTGAACATCAGTTACTTTCAATAATTTTTTCTTTTTAAGAGAAAGTCATCCTTTAATCTCCTCAAGTAAAATTTTCGAGTTCCAACAACATAAAATTATACTAATCATACTTTAATGTAACATTCATCATATACTTAACGAAAAAATAGTACATTAACTATTTATAAAAATACTTTATCTATATAATAATAACAATTTAACAAATTTCACATAAATACCACCATAAACTTTTTTATTATATTTATATATTATTATTATTATTATTATAAATTTTCATACAATAATTTATACATAATATTTTTTCGCGGGTGTATTACTAGTTATTACTAAACCTAAGAATAAATTTTAAACCCTGTTATACATCAAGTATACATTTGGGTTGACCAAAATCTAACCTGTCATATTTAATTAATTAAAACCTTAAAAAAATTAATTTGGGTCATTTGGCTCTCCAGCTTCCTTCATTCTCTCTCGTCTCCTGATTCTCACTTGTCTTAGATGTCTTCTAAGATTTTCACGAAGATATCTTGTTATCTAAAATTTTTGTGGCGGCGTCTTCATAATCTCTATGTTCTTCGGCATTCAAATAACCTTTACCATTTTCCTTTGGTTGTAATGGATCTAATTTTTTTTATTCTTCAAGATCTTTACGGTGATGCTCTTTTTCAAAAATTTCATGTGTATCATGATCTGATTCTCTACATTCCATATAGTTTTGTGTATTATTTGATTTTTTCATCTTTCGAGTTTTCATGACTGTAGGTATATTTACATTGAATCAAGACAGTGGATAAGTTTGCATTGAATCAAGGCAGAAAGTGTTGGAAATACATAAGACATGCTCGAAACACCTAATAATCACAAACTAGACACCGAAAATACAACAAAAATACAAAAAGTAAAAATCGGGAGAGAGATTTAACAAAAGAGTGAACGAGAGAGCCTAGACTCACTGAATTAAGATGGCGAATGAGAGGGAAAGACCGCCGTCTGCTGCGTGGCGAGAGAACGCGAAGAAAATCGATAAAAGGGTAAATATGTCATTTTAGTTATTCTCCCATTTGTTAATACTCAATAACAAACATAATATAACTAATACTTAGTTATCAACCATCTCATTTTTCCATAATATCAAACAATAATACAACAAGCCAAACAAATCTTATAGCTAGGATTAGGGAGGAGAAGGTCCAGATTTTTTTTTTTTTTTAATTTCTATGAATTGGGGCAAAGGCAAGGCAGCCTAGTGATGAGGAAAACAAACGTGTACACACTCCCGTCTTAACGATCTTACTATGAACTACTAAGGCTTTGTTGTATTCTATTTCAAATAAAATAATTTAAACCAATGGTACTAGGCAAACACCTATGTGAGCCGAGTTCATACAATTAGTCATGTGAACCTACTAGTTTATGTTCTATTATACTCTTTGGTGTTCAATCTACTTCTCAGGAAAATCTTTCCATTTTCAATTAGAGAGAGGGTTTACACAAGGTAAACACCAAATTCACTCTTTGCACATACCCATGAGCACAAGTGTCTCACTCTAATAAGAAACCAGAAGACCGAATTTACAAGATGAAACCAAAGCCTTCAACTCTAAAGATATCAGTATTCAGCCATCTTAACTTTATCAATTTTGATTTAAGAAACAATGCACACTCCACAGTTCACACACCAATAAAGCTTTGCAAATTTTGCAGAACAACATATACAATTTAACCCCAATGCTTCTATTGTTGCACCATCTTCTGGATTCTTGCAATTCTGAGAGATTCCCAATTCCCATCAGGCAGCGAGTATTATGATCACTATGAGAAGCACAATGCCGAAAATCACTAGCAGTAAGCAAGTCTACAAACAGAAAAGATAACATTAGAAAACCCCACACAATGCAACAGTACACCAGACGGTAAATAGGACACGATGAGAGAGATATCATTAAAATGATTGATAATAAAATACAAACGGAAAAGATAACATTAGAAATCCCCACACAATGCGACACCAGACAGTAAATATGACAAAATGAGAGAGATCTCATTAAAATGATTGATTAAAAAAAAAAAGATTCCAAGCAATATTTTGCAACTATTATTTAACTTCATAGAATCTGGTGGAATTGTAAACTTATAAGAATTGCAAGAAAGAAAATACGGAAAATGTAATATCACACATAATTAACACTAGCATGACAACTAACGTAAACAAAGCGCGCGTGCACTATCATAAACTAAGTGCACATGCATGGGTCTTTGATTCATCTGATTCACAAACTCTCTCTCTTCTTATGTTAGGGGTAACACAAGCTACTCACATGAAAATTTAATGAGGAATGCCAGAATGAAGTGGCCAACTAACGTGCTTCATAGAAGCCTATAATGATTTGGTTGTCTATAACTCACCAAAGATGAATTTGACCTTTGGGTCTTAGATGCTTTGACAAGTTGGGATCTTGCTTGGGATGTTGCCGCATGGGACCCCTCGATGTTCGACCCAATATCATCTGCACATACAAGAATTTCTCTGTTAGCTCATACATGATATATATAAATTTGAGTTGGTCTCTTCTGTATCCGGGTGCACAAAATATTCAAGGGTGTAACATTTTATTTTAAAGGGTATTCATTTTAATTTATAAAGATATTATTTTTTCATTGAAAGTCAGGTTGAAATTTGAAGGGTATAAATGTTTGACTAAGAATTTTTTTTTTTCCTGAAAAATCAAGTGTATATGTTTTTATACTAAATGGTACAACATCGGAACCGGGTTGAAGCTGTGCGCACGGACCTCAATCCATGCACCCAGGCGCACAGAAGACATTGCCTATAAATTTAACTTGGAAATTATTACCAATCATAGCTCCTTGCTCGTGAACTAGTACTGCAAGGTCTTTGAATATCTCATTCACTTCACCAATTTGTTGTTGTATTTCTTCTATTCCTTGCTCTCTTTCCTCTATAATAGCCTCATTGAAAGCAATCTCATTGTCCAAAAGCAAAACCTCCTGTCTGCCAGCTCAGAGCAATAAATTAGCAATCAAAACTTTTGGAATCCCAATATACCCAACATCCCAGCGGATGACAATTATTATTTTCCTCCAAGTCATTATAACATTTTCTAAGAGGCAAAAGGAGACTAGTCTGTGACCCATTGGGGTATTATAAACCATCAACCGAAATTTAAATTTCATAACTTCCATAGATGACAAACTGTGTGAAGATTTACTTGATGAATAAAGAAAAACCAGACAAGTTCTTGAGCATGCTGATGCTTTCTGAGCATCGGAATATTTCAGCCTAGTAACATACATACAAATGTCAATGCAATTATTCACCATAAGTTCTTTGAACCTGAAAGTTTGGTTTTCGCTTTAAGGCTTTTTAGTTGAACTTTAAACAACTCATAAGAGTAACAAGTCAAGATATCAATTTGTTGTTCAGATATCATTGGCAGCATAACGTCAAGCATCACGTACTTTCAGCAGTGTTCAAAACATTAAAATAAGAGTAACAAGTCAAGATATCAATTTGTTGTTCAGATATCATTGACAGCATAACGTCAAGCATCACTTACTTTCAGCAGTGTTCAAAGCATTAAAAAAAAACACTGTTAATCAATTAAAAGTGAAACTAAAAAATATATACCATATCACGGAAGAATTAATATACACAAAAAGCTAAGCCAGATTGGAAGCCTAGATGCTTTAATAATTATGTGAATTTTATCCTATTTTAAAAAATATTAGAAAATACATAAGCTTCTCACCAGAAGATAGTTTCATCTTTTATTAAAAATTAAAAACACAATTCAAGTTAATACATTAACATACCTCCTAGATTCGAAAAGCAGAGCTTGCTGTTCTGGATTTTTATCTGCTTTCCCACCAATAGTGTCATCTGAGTAGCTGCAGGAGTAATAAGTTTCAAAATATAAGTCAGAGCTAGAGCAAGCTATATTATATTATATACATGATACAGCATATTAGTTTAGGTGCATAAATGACCCACAACTCACAGAATAACAGAAACACTAAGAAGCTAAACAATTTCACAAATCATGTCTGCTAATGACAAAGAAATTATCAGTTTCAAAACCAGACAACAGAAAATTTTACATAGAAATGGTTTCTTTGGTAAGAATTAGATCCTCTAAAATATATAACCTTGAAGGAAGAATTGCTTGGGGTACAAAAGGAGCATAAGCTGTTTCCCTCTCAGCTGCAAACCGCTGAGCTTTCTGAAACTCCTTTAGTACTGCTTGAAAGTCTTTAGCGAGTTTCGCATCAGTGATTTTCTTGCTAGCCTGCAAAAAGGAATGCTGAAAATGATTGATGACACAATACAAATTACATTCATGAACAGAAGAGTACAAATTTCAAAATATATTGTTTCATGAACTTTAAACAACTCATGGACTACAGGTAAATTCCACACAATTTAATTTAATAAAAAATTCAAAATGTACTTGCTGGCAGAACCAAACATAAATTAGGGAATCATCTGTCAGTCAGCAAACATACACTGACTCCAGCACCATGGTCTGTTTCACTGGCTTGTTTAAGTTTAGCTGAAGTATCCTTCACCAACTGTCCAATATATAGCCGAGTTTTATGCCTGCAATTGAGTAAAAATAGCATAAGAGACTGCTACAAAGAATGATTAAAAGAACAACTCATTAACAAACAAAAAAATTAATGTTGGTTTTTACATCATATTAACAGTTGCAAAAAATGATGTTGGTTCCGGGGCTAAGGTCTAAAAAGGGATGAACAGTACTTAACAACTTTCTAAAAATTTGCTAAACACTTGATCAAAAATAGATTCTATGCAGCGAAATGTATTGAAGTTAAAACTCAGATCGTGTGAACAATAATAACTGTAGGGAAGCCCTTAGTGAAACTGTTAACTATGCAGAATCCAAACTGCTAGTCATGTATAAGTTTTGAGATTGTGCAATGTGTATGAATGTAACAGTAAAGAAAAATGCACAAGACACAAGAAATTATAAAAATTTGAGGGTTTCTATAATACAACTAGGTACTCTCTTCCTTCTCAAAGAAGAATAATCCACTATTATAACAATTTTGTGTTTCAAACACTATGTTGCCTATACTAGTCTATTTCCCATTGTCTTTTGTAAGGGAGTCTCATATAAATTACAACAAGACGACAGAAACAAGGTTCCAAAGCATAGTTCCCAACTCTACCAGATGACCTCAGAAGTCCCCAGATTTTTTGGACTTAAAATCCTCTTTACTTCCAGAGAGGTTTGAATAAGAGTTATGGACAGAAATCTTGCAGTATCAAACTCCTTGAAGTTCTCTTGTCTTGATGTTTCAGCATCTTTTCCAGTAACTCCTCAGAGTCAAGCTCTTTAGAGTTGTTTTGAAGGTTTTCACTCTATAAGGTCATCAATTTTGAGTACTTAGTTTCTTCTTAGAACTTCCTTGTTACTTAGGCCTTAGTTCTCAATACTTTATTTACTGAGGATTATGCTCAACTTCTTAACTCCTTTGATTCTTACAACAGGCATCTCCTCAGTATGTTGCCCTGTCTCAGTAATTCTTAGGCAGAGTATACCGTGTCTTATTCTTCAAGTCTTGAGCTCCAAGCTTAAACTAAAACAAAATTTTGGGATATCTATTCCTACTATAAATATATTGACATCATCAGAATCTACCAATATTTTTTCTAAAAAATGACTTTCCATGAAACAACCAGTGACATTAAACATCCTCAAACGATATATACGTGAGAAAACTTTTCCTATTAAAATGTTAGTCAAGGATAAATCCTGCAAAAGCTTACATTCACAGGCCAGTTCAAGGAGCTCAATTCTTCATATACTAAGTACCCAATCACTTTGGTTCATACATAAACCAGACTTATTGGCTAAAAACAATGATTAAATCTATGAGAATGGCGTAACAGACATTAATAATTCACTTATGAAACAAATTATTTTTGAATATAGTACTCCATCCTTCTATCTCATGTAGTTGTGTGTGCACTGCTCCACAAGAATGCAAACAAAGAATTTTTTAATATTGATCGGAACAATCCATGCACCATCAAGAGTTGGTTGATGCATTCATGGCCTTTCTAGTATTTAAATACCTCTATCCTCAATATAGACATTGATAGCCCTGAAAATCACATAAAGTAAGGTTCGTTCATACATACTGAGCAATGTATTAGCCTCAGGTTTTTTATTCATGTCCCTTACATCAAAATTTCGGGTTAGGAATGTTTTAGACTCAAATATCAACCTTGCTTTCAGAAATGACCTTTCCAAGCACTACCAGAAACACGAAGAGAATGATCTAGATCATCAAACTTATGATTATCCTACTTATGGATTGAGACAAAAAAGTACAACAGCACTTAGAGGAGGCACCTTGATATAAAAAATGTGATGACAACATTTATTACCCTTAAGTATTTGCTAAGACTAGATGAGTCACATTGTAGTGTACTTTCTACAAGAGCTGAACTAATAATTAAGGGAATTTCCACCTTACTGGCCTATCCAGCAACTGAGTACCATAGTAGAAAGTGAGAGAAAGAGAACACAAACTCATGAACATAAGAAGCACATTCTGCATGTCATTTTTCGAAGAGAATATCCATGAGCGAATTCAAAGCTGCTTTAAAAGCAGAGGGCATAAATAAAAACAAGAAAATGCATTAGAATTTAATCAAACTGCCCATAGAGTGTAATAAGTTTGAGGCAGAATCTACTTAATATAACTTTGAAGCAGAATCTACATAATTAAGTGTGAATTTGGATTTTCCCCAAGAGATTCTTTTGCTGAGTGGCATGCTTGAAAAAGATTATATGATATGGTTATCAAGGTATTTATAGATAGAGAGACAATTAATGGCATTGCCCTTAAATTGATTGATGAGTCCATGAAGAAATCCAAGAACTCCAATCGCTGATGTAGAGTTTTATGTCATCAGTTAAAGGTTCCAAAATATAGAAGGGCGACACACGTTGGAATTGCTTGAGCTAATTGAAAAGTATTATCAAAATCCCACACTTGAGGGAAAAGTTCTAAGGCTCGCTATAAGAATATACACACACACACAAACTACTTTAAAATAATCGGAAATGCAACATCATCTGCCTAATTCTGAAAGCCATGGAAAATCAAGCAACACTGAAAACTAATTAGCAGCTAAACCAGAACAAAATCAAAATACTAGCACCAATTCAAGATAACAAGCTACTCTCAATTCAATTTTGTAATCAAGCCATTCATAAACAAAATTTCACGAAAGTCAACATTATGCATCAAACTATGAAAACAAAATATATCAGGAAGAGTAAGAATCTAACAGCTTTTCCCGGAGCTCCGGCGTATCCTTGGGGGTTCCGAGAGTATTAACTAGGCGCTGGAATGTGGAAACCGCCGTGTTGATCTGGAATATTCCAGAAGCCACGGCCTGTGTGGGATCCTGCTTGCCATTGACGTACCCCCTTCGCGTATTTCTACCACCCGATTCTAAATCTTGGAAACTCATCTTTTTATATCTTTTAATAAATAATTATAGAAACAATCTTCCTTCTGAGAATATAAACCCAAAAAACAGAGAATTACGAATTTTGTTACAATAAAAAACAGAAAAAATTGATTACAAAACAAAGCCCTAGTAGCTGGGTTTGGGGAATTCTACAGGGATCTCAAGATCCCAACTGAAAGGCAGAGAACTCACACGACCAAAGTTATCACAGAGGGAATATATTTAATTTAAAGAGAAAAAGGAAAGAAATGAGAGAAGATGAACAGCTTGATCTCGTTTTCTTTTTCTAATTAAAAAATAATTGGGGAATGAAAATTATGAAACGACAGAATGATTTGTTTTCCGGGTCGGAGCAGGATTTATGAGGTGGATGCCGGCTGCTTTATTTATTTAACACGTGGATTCCTGATCGTGGTATAATCGACACGAAAGTGATCTTTACCATGATGTAAATATGTGTGACAAGAATTATTTCTTTATGTACATAAGAATTAATGGGACACCAATAAAAGGTAGTATTATAATCTAAGGTTTAAAATTTTCGAAAATATCAACAATATTTTCACGATATATCTATATTTGAAGAATATTGATATCGATATTGGAGAAAAAAATATTCCCTCCATCCAATATTGATATCGATATTGGGGAAAAATATATTCCCTCCATCCCAGATTAAGGGGTCATTTTACTATTTTCGTCATCCCACTTAGAAGGGGCCATTTTTATTTTAGGAATGTGAGAAACCCACCACTAACACTTCATAATAATATTTTATATTTCCAAAAGATAAAAATGTCCCACTACAATTAATGGATTAATTAGGTGGAGGGGTAAAAAGGTAATTCAAAATTTTCATATATTCACTACACATTAAACAATAATACTCCTTAATCTACATGCACAAAAACATTTGACCCTCTTAGCTTGGGACGGAGAGAGTATATCTTTTCTGATGTCGAGGATATATCAGGAATATCGGGAAATATTGATAACAATATCGATATCGGTTTGTCACAGTTCAAATTTTTTCAGATGTCGAGATATATCAAGGAAATATCGCTAAAATATCTAGGATATATCGAAAAAATTGAAAAATTATCCATATTTTTATGAAAATTTTAATGATTTTTATATTACTTTTAGCAACTAAATACAATTTTTTTCATTAATAAGATCAATTAAAAAAATAAATATAGAGCAATATTTGCATGAAATTATTAAGAATGTTTTATTTTATTTAATTAATTATATCACTTATTATCACTCTTCATTAAAATTATTATTATTTAGTAAATGAGGAGTTTTCTTTCATGTACACCGTGCGATAGTATACTTTGATTAAAAATACAATTATTTTTAAGATCAAGATGACATCACATGTTTTTTACATTTGAACATCATAAATTATCATTTTGGTATTAGTTATTAAGTATTGTATGACTTTACACTATTTAAATATGTTAGTAATTGATTTGTTTATCATATGTTATGAGTTTTATTGAGATTTTAAATTGTATTTATATATTAAAATTAGTTAAAATATATTGCAAAGTTAAATAATTGATTTTCTCATTTTTTTCCAAGTTTTCGTGATTTTTTTAATTTTTACCGATATCGATATTCGATATATCCATAAATTTGAGGTACCGATATTTCTACCGATATCAATATTTTAAACCTTGATTATAATTAGGGATGTTAAAAGTGGCCCGACCCGCTCTGGCTCATGACATTTGGGGCAGATCCGACCTGTCCCATATTGAGAATTGGGCGGGTCCGGTAACAGTGATGGTTCGATTTGGCCCGTTCGGACCCGTTTGGATCTATTTTCTCTATTAAATATTTACGTTATATAATATATTATGTGTATAATATGTATATTTTATTTATATTTTTGTATTATATACATTATTTATAAGATGTATTTGCTTAATTAATCAACTAAAGTAGAAAATACATAATACTAGTACAAAGCCGTGCATTGCACGTGATAATATTTTAAATTATCTTACTATAATTATAAGAAAATTTTTATGATCTCAATTAATATAATAAAATAAATTACTTCCCATTCTCATAATTTTTAAATTAAAGTATATTACACCCTCCGTCCACTTCTAAGGTATCCATTTTACTATTTTTGACGTCCGCTTCAAAGGTAATAATTTTTCATACTTAGTAAAAAAAGTACACAATGGCCCACCACTTCCCTCTAATACAACTACCCAATTTACATATAATAATAATACTCCTTAATCCACGTGCAAAAAGTAAATGAATACCTTAGAACCAGACGAAGGGAGTATGAAATTATTATTCAAGTTTTTATTTTTTATGTAAGTGTTAACTTGAGTTTGAGTCGGATCAAAACAGAATATGAAATTGAAGTTGAGATGGAAGAAATACCATACTGAAAGCAAAACACTTTCATTTTAAAAATTTTCTTAAAAAAAGAAAATTAATTCAGTAAAATTATTCATAAAAAAAAATTGCACCACCCCACAACTATTAACTTATTCCCATTTAACTAAATTTTAACAAAATTAGAAAAAATATTTTTTAAAATTATTGTTTAATAGTAATACTGAATTGAAATTTTATTTACACTACACGAGTGTTTATCAAATTTTTATTAAAAAAAACTAAAAAAAAAATTAATTCATAAAAACATTCAATTTTCAATACATTTCAAAATGAAACTTTGTACAACCCAGGGGTTGGCCTAGCGGTGAGGACTTGAGGTGCCTAAAGGTGAAACTCTCAAAGGTCTCAAGTTCGAAACCTACAGGTCTTATCAACCACTGAGGGGTCAGTCCATACAGAACGCAAAGTTTTAGCTTGAAATGGGGGACCCCGCTACATCTTCATGTTTCCTCTCCATTTAAGGGAGCCTCTTCTAAATCCAAGATTTTAAATTCTACCACCCGGAACCGGATCCTCTCCATTTAAGGGAGCCTCTACATCTTCATGTTTCCTCTCCATTTAAGCGAGCCTCTTCTAAATCCAAGATTTTAAATTCTACCACCCGGAACCGGATCCTCTCCAATTAAGGGAGCCTCTACCACCCTCTTTTCTACCACCCGAAATCAGATCCTCTCCATTTAAGGGAGCCTCTACCACCCCCTTCATGTTTGGATGCCACTTGAAATCAATGGACCTCTCCATTTATAAGGTTTAAGGGAGCCTCTTCTAAATCCAAGATTTTAAATTCTACCACCCGGAACCGGATCCTCTCCTCTCCATTTAAGGGAGCATCTACCACCCCCTTAATATTTGGATGTCACTTGAAATCAATGAATTTATAAATTCAAGTTTTAAACTCTACCACCCGGAACTGGATCCTCTCCATTTAAGGGAGCGATCAATTTCCGGGATCCTCTCCATTTAAGGGAGCGATCAATTTCTTACATTTCCTAAAATCTGTATCATAAAGTCGAGTTGATCTAATGTACAACACTAGCATACTAATAATAGGATTTATATTAAAAAATAGATCTACTATATTATCCTAAAATATCAAAATGGACCATTCCTTCCTTCCTCACAATTCACGCTCTCGTCAACCCACATCTCTCTCCAAATCTTCACAATTCACGCTCTCGTCAACCCACTTCTCTCTCCAAATCTGTGACTTTCCACCCTTGTGCCATCGCCCCCTCTTGCGCCGCCGCTTCCCCGTCAAATCTTCGTTGCCCCAATTTTCTCTGCCTCTTCTCTATGCGCTTCTCTTCCCATCAAATCTGCACTGCCTCGCAAGTGGTCTCCTCATCACTTCGTTTCTCCCTTTAAATCTGGTGACTCTCCTCTATCATTCTCTCTCGCTCAGCCCTTGCGCCACCTCTTCCCATCAAATCTCCGCTGCCTCAATCTGCTCCGCCTTCTCTCTCTATGCTTCTCTTCAATTATAGATATTGGTTGGTCATTGATGTAAAATTATTGTATTAGAATTAGGGGTAGAATTAGGGATTAGGTTCTGATGTTGATTGATTGGGACAGTAGAGGAATCCACCAGAGCTGATTTGATTAGGTTTTGCATTAATTGGGCAATGGAGTTTGGATGAAAGAATGAAACATGATTTCTATTTCTGTTGTTTATGTTTGGGTGGAAGACTTCGATTGATTTTGGATGTGGATTAGAAGGTTGAACACAATAAAGTATATTGTATAAATTTTAATTAACTAATGTATATATTTATTTTCATAAATGTAGTATCTATATTAAATGTAGTTAATATATACATATGAACGTGTTCTTCATACGTTAATGAGTAACAACATATATGTTAGTTAGTTACAACATGTACACTTGCAAATTAAAATATATACATATGAATGTATTACATTTATGCTAAAATGTATATAATAATATGTATAACAAAAATTAATAAATATATTGATAAAATTAATATCATTATTGATTTTTTTAAAAAATAATAAATACATTTATTAAGAAAAAATATATGCATTATTAAATTACAACTAATACATTTAATTATGACAAATGTATACTGAAAATCAATAAGATTTCACTTTCTATATATAAAGTTAATGATACATTTTAAAATATAAAAAGTAATACACTTGTATGATCAAACATATACACTAGCGATTAAAATCACACAATTTCCACCCACCATTTATACTAAAATTATTAAAATCAATTGAATGCATATTCAAAATCAATAAGATTTAATACATTTATATATATATATATATATATATATATATATATATATATATATATATATATATATATATATATATATAAAGTTAATGATATATTTTAGAATAAAAAGTACTACACTTGTATTATTTATATATAAAGTTAATGATATACATTTTAGAATAAAAAGTTATACACTTGTATTATATTAAACATATATACACTACCGAATTAAAAAACTAAAATTTCCCACACAATTTTCACCCATCTCATAAAATTATTAAAATCAATTGAATGCAAAATTATCAACAATCATCATAATTTCACATTTCGCTTCAAAAATTGGAGAAATTAAGAACAATCAACTAATTAACATCTTTGAAATACATTCAACCATTGAAATTACAAAAGATAAGAACACAAAAGATTAGAAGATAATAATTTTAAAGTATTCAATAAATTGAAGAATTACATCCGTTGATAGTCGCAACCATTGAAGACGTAGCAATCTATTTTTTTTAGATCTCGAACAAATACCAATTGGAGACGCAATCATATGATTTTTAGAAGATTTCGAATGAACACAATCATTGAACAGATCTGAAAGATGGGTAAAATCCTGGAAGAATGTGCCATGACATTGACATTGTAGCGCGGAGAGAAAGAAAGAAACGGGAGATGAGATGTGGCAAGCGATGGAAGCGGGGATAGCAGCAAGCAGCGGAGCGGCAGAAGCGATTGGCGGAGAAGCAGATTAAAGATGGGGAAAAGCAGATTAGGGTGAGAGAGAGAGAGAGTGGATGAGAAAAAGAGAGAGCGGTGGTTAGAGATAGAGCCGAGAGTTAGAGAGAGGGAGTTTAAGAATTAATGATCCATTGGGCTCAACCTCATATAAATATGATGGGTCATGGGTCAAAAATTGACCCAATTGCACCTTAAAAACAATTGCAAGAAAAAAGTTAAATTTATAGATCATAAATACTAAATAATAAATTAATGATACTAACAAATTAAAGATTGTAAAACAGGAAAAAATAACAACTTCATAAATAATAAATAATATTAATTCATAAATAATTGTATGAATTAGAGGAAGGTGGGACAAAGTCAAATTACATTAATACAACACGTCAGCATGAAAGCTTTTGAGGGATGCCACATCATTATCTAAAAAACTCTCCAATATTATTATAAAGATTACTATCTATATACTCCCTCCGTCCAGTGCAAATGTAACCATTTCACTATTCATGACGTCTGCTTCAAATGTATCAATTTCCTCTATTTAGTAAAGAAAGTACACAATATGACCAACCACTTCCCTCTACTACAACTACCCACTTTATATATAATAATACTCCTTAATTTACGTGCAAAAAATAAATAAAGACCTTAGAATTGTCCACGTGCAAACAACAAACGGTTACCTTTGCACTGGACGGAGGGAGTAATTACTATTTAAATTAAATAATATAAATTACATATTATTTATAATAATTATAAATAATTAAAATAAAATAAATAAATAAATAAAATGGGCCAAAAACGGGACGGACCCGCCCCGCCCCGTACGGGGCACAGGGCGGCCTGGACACAGATAAAAGAATGGGTCTGGGTCTGAGTACTCAACTACCCAGCCCGCCCCGGCCCATTGACATCCGTAATTATAATGGTTCGTAATGTAAATCTATGTGTGACAAGAATTAGTATGACACGAATAAAAGTTATAATGATGGTACGGACATTCACTTCCTTATTGTAATATATGTATTCTAATTACAAAATATACTCCAGTAAAATTAGGAATTATTACTGATAGGTACATGTATGTAGAGCCTAATTACTAATAAATATATTGATCTAATATAATTAGTTAGAATTTGTCTCTTGTGTCCTCGGGACACACCGTGCATCCATACTCTTTAGTATTAAATCTTATACAATTTATAATTTAATATTAAAGATTATGGGCGCACGGTGCGGGGCACACAAGTTTTTGCCAATTACTTATGAATACATGACGTTTTTTTCTTTTTCCAGCATTAACCTTATTTACAACGATTAATATTCAATATTTGCACTTAACACTAGTTTCATTGACACTAATGTACACTAAATCAGATAAAATAATGGGTGAGAGATTAAGGATAATTATAACAACCATTTCTTCAATTTAATCGTGTATTTTAATTTCTCTCTCAAAGATGCACATTAATGTACATTCGTAGGGTTCTTCAATTTAATAGCGTATTTTTTGTTTCTCTCTCAATAATGTATACTAATGTACTTAACAATAGTTTTATTGAACACTAATGTGCACTAAATAAGATAAAAACAATTGATGAGAGATTTAAGGATAATTATAACAATCATTTCTTCAATTTAATCGTATATTTTATGTTTCACTCTCAAGGATGCACGCTAATGTACATTCGGATTCTTCAATTTAATCGCGTATTTTCTATTTCTCTCAAGAATGCACACTAATGTACATTCGTATAAATATTACTGTATATTTAATGACGTATTTTGTTTCTATTTTAACAATGCACACTAATGTACGGATGAATATGAGTATTATGGGTAAAATAAAATATAATTTTGTATTTATCAGGAATTTTTTAAGCGAATGTATCATTTAATAATTTTTAAATACGTTTTGTACCTAATATTTACTGACCCAAATTAAATATAAATACATATATTACTAAATATATCCATATTTCTGACTATTTTACTCTCTTACTAAAACGCAAACTAATTCACCTCTTAATTAAACATGACCCAATTTGAATTCACAAAAAACAGAGTGCCTCAGAATACAAATGCATGCCAATGCGAAGGTTATAGTTGATGGTGTTTGGATCTTTTGGTTAACGTGAACCGTTAAGGTTCCATGCAATTCTACTGCAGCGAAAGCATAAGGTATAATCATATTACCTTTTACCAGAATTTGATGTAGAAGTTGATCAGAAAGAACAAACGACCTTTTGATTTTCTGTTGTATTCCTAAACCACGTCTTGACGTTGTGTGGGCAACGATCTCCAAGACGAACTCAATCTACAATCAATCTACTTTTTCACGTGTTTAGGCGTTATTAGTGATTATCCGGACTGCTGAGATTGGCTATTTATATGCTACAACAGGGACCAAGAGGAGAAATTAGAGTTTTGGCCCCCCATTGGGCTTAAGCATCCAAGTTTAGCCCAAAACTTATACTTAAGTCTAATAATAATAAATCAGTCCACTAAAGAAGTATTATTGCACTGTCACCCTAATCCCAAATTATGTTATGGGCTCCTTATTATTATGAGCCCGTTAATCTCCTCATGTTTAAGATTCAATGCCCATTAATTAATTAAGTTACTGACAACTCCATTAATTAATATACTTACCGAGAGTAGTACCACTCAACCTTATTTTCATGCTGGAATAAATCCACATGCAGGATTTACATGATAATCATTATGAGCTCCACAAGGGGACATCATCAACCAATTCTGTTAGGACATAGATTTCTTCTACAATCAACAGCACTCCATAGAGACAACACCATCTCTCAACTCACCTAGCATATTGATTTAACTATTAAATCTCACACATTGATGAATCAAAGAAATAAATAATGGCTTACGTGTCGAGGTTATTGTATAGGGATTAAGAGTACGAACATCCATAATAATAGAGATCAAGTTCTATTATATAGTCAGTATAAATCGAACGATCTCAAGGTTGTCCTGCTCAATACACACAAAGTGCACTAGTGCAATTTTATAGTCAAGATAGACTAATGCCAAATCACACTACAACCATACCGATAGATATTCCTCGTCCATCTCGGTTGTGAACATCTGTTTATACTTTATAAGGAGCCGATAATATGATCTTCCGTGTGACGCCGCACACCACATCATCTACAGTATAAAGTAAATGGACTTTTGCAACAGCATAATTGCAAATGTTTGATAACATGATTCTCATTTCAAATATTGTCAAAATATTGTTCATACAAAAAACTAGACTTTTAATATACAATCCAACAGTAGTATTCATACAATTAAGGTTGAAATGTGACTGAAATAATAGCAATTTGGATGGTTTTCTGGGCATTACGTCATTTTTATATCAACCCAAATAGAGTAGTCTTTGTTCGCCTTTAGCAATCGAACAGACCTTGGGTGTTCACTTATTGCAATAAAACAGCCATTGGGTGTTCGATATACTCCATGACATTTCCATTTTGTTTTTGTGTTTTCAACAATTCTTGGTTTTAGTTTTTCTGAAAATTCGGAAATTAAGCATGGGCAAGTTGAAATTGTGTAGTTGTAGAGTGAGATTGTAATATTCACGCAATTTAAGTTAAAATATGGCTGAATTTAGGATGGTTTTTTATCGCTATTTTCTTTATGCGATTTATAGAGCAAGTGTACTCTATCATAGTAACAACGGGCAACCAAATTTAATTATCAATCCATGAAAAATCAAGCAATTTAAAGTCTAAGTGATCTTAATTTTATTGTGATTTTATAAGGACGATCATATGATGGAGAGATATTCAAGCAAATAAAATGCAAAGAAACAAAAGAAATAAGCAAAAGATATAAGATAAGGTGGATAGATGGATGAATGGATGAATGTCAGATGGATTCCAAATGATACAAGAATGAGATTAGCATAATCATGGCATCGAAAATCTAGATTCATGCAACTAATTTTAATATGTCATAAGCAATGGAATAAGGGCAATCACATAAGTTTCCCTAACCCCCATGACCAAGGTGATTAGGTTCTTAACTCATTATTACAAGTTTCAAGCACATAAGATTAAATCTCACTCTCAATTCTCATAGAAGGTACTGATTATAAAGATTGGGTTTCCTTCTCTAAATCAATTATTAAACATGATGAATTAATCTAGTGTCCTCTCATGAGTGTTCTAAGAATATGAAGGTTATGGCTTAACTCTTCCCACACTAACATGCATAATCATATCATAACATGTCAAAACCCTAAACATAATATTGGAATAGTCATTCTAACATCATGAATAAAGAATTTAGCTACACACATCATAATATGATTCAAGTAAATCACAGAACATGAGAGAAATTACACAAAGCGTATTCAATATTAAAATTTAATATAATAAAATCCAAATCAACCAACACCAATCATAATTACTAATCTCACAAAGGAGATTAGTCAAATATGATTTCAAGTATCACAAAAGACATTGATCTACAAAATTCCATGATTGAACAAAAGAAAATTACAAAATAAGAAATTGCTTCCCTTGAAATTCTTCAATTGAAACTCCTTCCCTTGCAATCTTCAACACTTCAATGCTTCATTAATCAATTGGAATGAGTGATAGAAGAATTTGATGGATTTGATGGAGGGTAATAAGTGGAATTGATGGAATGGAATGGAGGAGGAAGTATATGAAATAGAGGTGAAAAGTGCGTGTGGAAACTGTCCAGAATGATTTCTTTCGTAATTTTCACAAAAAATAGAGTATTTATAGGCTTGAAACCTTTTAGAATAACCGCTGATTTAAATTCCCACTTTTGCCGAACTCGAATCGAGCTAGTGCAACTCGACTCGAGTCAAAGCTCGATTCTCGGCTGGTTTCGGCGCTTGTCAGGGCTTGACTCGAGCTCCAAAGCTCGAGCAACAGAGGAGGCCGAGTATATATTTCTGATGTGTACAGTCGACATTGATGGTCGAGTTTGCACAACTCGACACGGGCTCTATGCAACGACTCGACTCGAGCTCCTGCCTCGAGTAAAGGTTTGTTGAGTTCTAGCCCTTCCTCCCATTTCGGCTCCCGATTCTGTTTTACTTCTTTTTTCACCTATTTCATGCCTAATTAAGCTCATTTTCACACACTTATCAATTTATAACACAAATCTCCATACAAACATAAAACACACTAAAAGATATACAAAACGGATAACATAATACGAAAATACATATAAAAGACATTAAAATTTAGATGAAAATAGCGACAATCAGTTTTCTAGTCATTATATTTTTTTACATTACCTAAATAGAGCTGTCATTGTTCGTCTTTAACAATCGAACAGAACTTGGGTGTTCACTTGTTGCAACATAACAGCCTCCGCTCTGAGTTTTTCACTTATACCAATAGAACAATACCTTAATGTTAGAACAATACCTTAATGTTTGATTGGTAGAATCAAACATGCATTTTTTTCCTTTCTTGTACCCAAATTTATTCTGATATGTATATCCAAATTAATTTTGTACATTCTTAATTTATTAATATCATAAAATAAAATAAGTTTTAAAATTACTTATTAAATTTAATATATTTTTAAATTCTTAAATAAGAAGTAAAAAAATAAGAATCTAATTAATTTTTTAAAAAATTAAATCGTTTTAGTAAAGTAATTTTTGTTAATAAAAAAATAGCTTTTTTTTTTTAATATTATTGTTTCCTTATTGTTTCACCATTACAAAATTATCGTTGAAATAAAAATTATTTAATCAATATTTTTTTCAATTATTATATATATAATTAAAATAATTTAAATTTATATAAATAATTTGTATTAAAATTTAAACTTAAATGATTTTTTCTATTTTAATTTTTTAGAAATTTAAAAAATAAAAAAAGTTATTTTTATGGATTATAATTATTAAGCAACAGATATGGTAATAGAGTATGTTAATTTACATATTACCAAGTGTATTTAAAAAGTATATATAAATACATTAATTTAATAATAGGTTAAAAAGTTATGATTATAGAGTATGTATTAACTCACGTATAACCAACGTATCTAAAAAACACATCATGTTTTAAATTTAATAAAAGGGGAGCAGTATTAGATTAAAATTTTGAAGGTGTATCAATAGAATATAATACCTTTATTTTAAAGTGTCATAAAATAGATGTGATAATAGTTTTTTTTTTTTTTTAATATGACACTTATAAGCATATAATATACTTATAATTGGGCCGGAAAAATCAGAACTGCCCATTTTATAAAGTCTTAACACGGTTATTGTCCACTATTCTTAAAATCATAAAAAATTGCTACTTTTATGCTCTCGTTCTTCAAATACCCTCCCAATAACTTTTTCTTTTGATCAGTAAATTTAGAACGAATAAACATTTTGTGATGAATATGATAATTTGGAACGTTTTGGCTGTTGGGAAAAATCATTCATTCTTAAAGGGAAAATGATAAAATATTAACGAGAAAATAAATGAATTAGAACAACACAAGAAATTTTATGTGGAAACTCCAAATTGGAGAAAAATCACGGACTCGAGAAAATACTTACTATATGAAACTTTTACAATTACACAAAAACTTCTCTCTCCCGACCCCAAAACTACCACACAATTACAAATCTTTAACTAATTCTCAATTTTTCTCCCAACTCTCAAATAGAAAATATAAGAAAGGAATAAAAGAATTACGTATAAAGAATATAGTGTTTTTTTGTGTGTCTAACATCAGAATAAAGGCTTTCTTAAATAGCAATTAAGAATCCTCTTTTCAGATCTCTCATCCGATGTGGGGCAAGCAGAATACCTTATTTTATATTGACAAATCCAACAATCTATACCTTGCTAAAATAAAATAAGACTCATTGTCTTTACCGACAATCAATTCTCAATTTCCCGAGAATCATCCTACTCCACCATATGAGTAGACCCACTTAGAATAATTCATTCTAAGAATTTTCTTGCGGCAACATATCGAAAAATACCTGTTGAAATTTTATGGTGCAACTTCCAGCTTTTGGCCTCCCTGGAAGTCCATCATCTATCGATATACTTTTCAACCACACACATTCATGCCAAGTCAATGTGTGCAAACTTGTGGCCCAACTAACAATACTACACCCCTTTTCCGTGACAACTGGGTATGTCATGAGGGTGTTCATTTTCTCCTTAGAGAAAATCCTCCACAATATTAGCTTTAGACTCAGAGTTGTTTGTCGTACCAACTCCACCTCGACTAACCCCATTTGGACAAAATCGCTTTGTATGCCCAGGTTCTCTGCACTTCCAACAAACCACATTCTTAGAGTCCCTCTTCCTTCCTCCATTGCCATTCGCCAACATTACTGAATTTTTTGAAGTGCGCCCTTCACTCATCAGCCTCTTTTCCTCAGAAAGAAGTTTACCTGTGACTTCAGCAAAATTTAAAGTTTTCTTACCATACATCATAATTGGCTTCATGTACTCATAGGAACGTGTCAGAGACAAGATAAGCCTCAACGTTTTATTCTCATCTTCAATCTTCACTCCAATTGCCTCTAGTTCAGAGATGATGCCATTAAGAGTACTTAGATGATATGAGATTTGTGTCCCTTCTTCCATTCGAAGCGTGTGAAATTGCTCTTTCAGGTACAATCGATTTGAGATACTCTTTGCCTGGTACAGTTCCTCAAGTTTTTTCATAACTCCTTGGCGTTTGAAATTCCATGCACATTAGCAAGGATGTTCTTAGCCAAAAATAAGCGTATTGTGCTTGCAGCCCGCAAATCTAAATCCTCCCAATCTTCATCAATCTTTACATCACTCTTTCCAGAATTTTTGCTGGAACTTTCTGTGCCATCAGTTGAACCTTACTTTCCTTTTAGAACCTTGTGTAACCCAGATTATATCAGCATATCCTTCACTTGTACTTGCCACAACCCAAAATTAATTCTACCATTAAATTTCTCGACATCAAACTTAATTGAAGACATATTTTACCTACCCTAGCCTAATGAATAACCGTCTCTTAAAAAAAATTTTCTGATGTGGAAGATCAGACTATGCTGCAACCCAGAGCATACTAAGAATTTATAAAAGTGCCCGAACTGGACTCTGATACCACTTTGTTGGGAAAAAGTCATTATTCTTAAAGGGAAAAGGACAAAATATTAATGAGAAAAGAAAAGAATCAAAACAACACAATGAATTTTACGTGGAAACTCCAAACCGGAGAAAAAACCACGGACTCGAGAAAATACTTACTATATGAAACTTTTACAATCACACAGAAACTTCTCTCTCCCGACCCCAAAACTACCACACTATTATAAATCTTTAATTAATTCCCAACTTTTCTCCCAACTCTCAATTAGAGAATACAAGAAAGGAATAAAAGAATCACATATAAAGATTATAGTGTCTTTTTTGTGTGTCTAACATCAGAATAAAGACCTCCTTAAATAGCAATTAACAATCCTCTTTTCTGATCTCTCATCCGATGTGGGACAAGCAGAATACCTTATTTTATATTGACAAATCCAATATAGGCAAATTTGGAACGAACTAAAAAAATTATTTTTATTAATTTTGTTTTTAATAATTCCCAAATACTTGTGTAATTTGGGTTCACGGTATAAATCATATGATTCTCCTTCCAATTTTACATATCCTATGTATTGCTAGAGTGTTTAAATTAAAGAAAACACCGAGTTTACAAGGGTTTATAATGTAAACCCGATTTACAAAAAATTAACTCTTAATAATCATTTTAGTTCATTGCTAATCCATAATTTGTCTATTTGTTCCACATTTACATGCTCTCTTTTGTTCCAAATTCACTTATTCGTCTCAAATTTGTCGATTTTTCCTAAATTTATCTATTCGTTTCAAATTTGTGTATTCGTATCAAATTTACTTATACTCTATTCACATCTCAAATTTACCTATTTTTGTTTTATATATGGGGTGGCATTCATTTCTCTCCAACAATATACCTCACATGAGTACTGATACATTTATGAAAGGTATTTTAGGAGCTTATTTATAAAATTGGGCATTTTTTTATGTTATTGTGGGAAAAATAAGAGTTAAAATCATTTTTGGTCTCATAACTAAAGAGAATTTTTGGTTTCATCCCAAAAATGATAAAATTTTCAATTTCGTCCCGTAACTCCTAATATTGACCAATTTTGGTCCCAAAATCACCGAAAATTAATCTTTTGGCCGGAAAATCGCATGTGCACCGCACATGACACCTCAAATTAACAGCATCAGCTCTTCCCATTTCACTCAACGGGCGATCATGATCTGTGAAGTGATAAAAACTGAATGGGAAAATAAATTTTTTTCGTCCGCTAACTTTCATTCATTTTGAAATTAGTCCATTAACTTTTTTAATTTTGAAATTAGTCCGTTAATTTTATAACAATTTTGAAATTAATCCATTAACTTCATAAAATTCAACATTTTGGTCCTTCGACCTGCTATGGCAGGTCATTTGAATATTTTCACCACAATTAATCTATATCATATTTTTATTTAACCAATTTTATCTCACTTTTCATTTTTCACTTCCGTATACCAAACAAACAATATTAATCTCATTACTAAAGTGGAGCAAATTTGACTAAATATTGATACTTCCTCCGTCCGCTCGAAAGAGGGTCTTTTTCCATTTTAGTCGTCCGTTCCAAAGAGGGTCACTTCCTTTTTTTATACACATGAGATCCACATACACCCACTAATACAATTAAAATATGGGATCCACACTCCCACTAATACAACTACCTACTACACATTAAATAACAATACTTCTTAATCAACGTGCACAAAAGCAAAATGCCCTCTTTCGGGCGGACGGAGAGAGTATAATATAAATTATTAGTGGAGGCTATTTTTTTTTAAATAGTATATATATATATATATATATATATATATATATATATATATATTTACATATTTTTTATTTTTATTTTTTAGAATAACCTGCTAATGATATGTTGAAACGGACGATTTTGTTGAACTTGGTAAACATGATGGATGATTTTCAAAATTTTCAAATATAATGGACGATTTTTAAAATTCTGCAAATATAATGGACGATTTTCAAAAAGTGAAAAATTTATGGACTAAATTCAAAATTGGGCAAAGTTAGCTGACAAAAAAATCTATTTTCCCAAACTGAATTGTAGAAACTTATTTGCTAAAGAAAAATATTATTCTGTAACTTTTTTTTCCGCATTATATTAGGGAACTTAGTGGGAGAATGGGACTTTTCGAAATCCATCGTGAAAAATAAATCTAGCAAAAACTTGCTAAATATCAAACAGAAATGACAACTGCAATCGCATTATACACAATGCACTATTAAACCTCAAAATATCGGAACTGCATAATCAACAACTTGTGCCAGTATATAAACTAATACAAGTAATTAAATATGAGTACCTCTGAGGGACCGATTTTCCCAAGAACTCTTGGCGTGGCGAAGCAATATGAGGCGGCGGGTGACGGATTCCGGCGGTGGAATCTCGGTTGAGCTCAGGTTCTCAGCCGTATAGCGATTGCCAATGAATTCCTGAGAGATGATATTCTTCGAGGTCGACCCTTGGTGAAGAAAGGAAATGGAGATGCTGTTGAGTTAGCGACGTTATCAAGGCAATCGCACTCATTGCCGCGGAAATTCGCAGAAGGCAAATAATATTCCGGAATCTACCGGAAAGCCTCAATTTGAGGCGTCATGTGCGGTGCACATGCGATTTTCCGGCCAAAAAGTCAATTTCCGGCGATTTTGGGACCAAAATTGGTCATTTACCATTTGAAAGTGAACATTTTGATGTATTTAGGCAGTGGAATATGTAATTTATATGTCTTACCCCATGTTAGCATTGCGTTGACATGTCACCATCCACCTTGAATAACACTTATCTATATTTAGGTGCACGTCAGATCTTCTGCGTTATTTTCGTATATTATTTTTTGTGTCACATCACATAAGATGGGAAAGAAATCCAACTATTGCCTAGGTTTAAGCTTTCCTTTTTAAGGTATAATTTTTCCTTCTCTCCTACATGTCATTCATCTAATAGTATAACACACGAGATGATATACGAAAATAACATAGAAAATGTGAACCATCTAGGGAAACACATTACCCATACTTAGTATGTTAGCTAAACATGGAATATTTCTTATATTGTTAAAAGTTATACAAGCTATGAGGATGTCATTTAAAAGTTTGTTAAACGAACAATTAACTTATTGTATCTTTATATATATAAAAGCAGAATAAATCCAATCTTTTTAAAAACAAATCTCAGTTACCCATTAAAATAATTTTATATTTATAATTATGACATTTTCAAATTTCAAATTAGGAAAAAATTTAGTATCTAAAACAAATTTTAGTCACTAATTAAAATAATTAAATAATTATAATTATGATATTTTCAAATTAGGAAATAAGATATTATTTATTAAAAAAATAATAATATCCATTGACCAATCAAATTGCGAGTTATATATGAGGTTTCCTCACTCTTCACCTATATAAGAAGCCCTCCTCCATTCATTTCAAACACACCGAGAATGATTCTCTAAGAAGATCAAAGACTTCAGAATTGTCTGAATAGTTCTTCGAATTTTTCAATGAGAATCAACTCAAGAACAGATTCAGGTTCTAAACCGCCCGAATCAAGCGTTCTACAGTAAAAAAATTGAATGACCTATAATCTGGTTCTAAACGGTCCAGATTAAGCATTCTAAAGTAAAAAATTACAGTAAAAATTTTGAACGACCTATAAATCTGGGATTCAGGTGATAAACTAACCGGCCTATATTCTGGGATTTAGATGATAAATTGCTCGGATTTAAGTATTTTTAAGTCGAGCACCCATTAAAATAATTAAATAATTATAATTATGATTTTTTCAAATGGAAATAAGATATTATTTATTAAAAAATAATAATATTAAATATAAATCCAATCCCAACCATCTATTATGCAAAACAAATTTAAAAAATTCAATACTGATCATCTATTTCTCAAACAAATCTCAGTCACCTATTAAAATAATTAAATTAAGTAATCCTAATTATTACTTCTTTAAATTAGGAAATAATTAAATAATTATAATAAATTGGCCATCTATTTCTCAAACAAATCTCAGAATTAAATAATCCTAATTATAACTTTTTCAAATTAGAAAATAATTAAATAATAAATAATTAAATAATTATAATAAATCCAATTCTGGCCCTAGCCATCTATTTTTCAAACAAATTTCAGACACTCAATGAAATAATTAAACTAAATAATTGTAATTATGACTTTTTCAAATTAGAAAATAATTTAGTCCAATCTAAAATAAATCCAATTTTGACCATTTATTTATTAAACAAATCTTAGTCACCTCTCAACTCCATTAAAATAAATCCAATCATGCCAATTCATAATAAATCCAATCATGCTCATTTATTTCTCAAACAAATCTCATCCACCCAATAAATAATTAAATAATTGTAATTATGACTTTTTAAATTAGATAATAATATATCATTTATTAAAAATTAATAATACTCCCTCCGTCCCACGTATTTTTTACATACTTTCCATTTTGGGATGTCTCACTTATTTTTTACTCATTCCATTAGTGGAAAAAATACATATATATTTTATTACCTACTTTTTACAATCCATACAACTTTATTCATCATTACAGTATTTTAATTTATTCATCATTTCCAACAACTTTATTTACTTTTTCTTTTTAAATAACAAATTTATCCCTACTTTTTCTTACACAATATATTAATATAATAACACGTCTTAATCTAAATACTAATCTAAATACTTGGGATGGAGAGAGTATTAAAGATAAATCAAATCCTATCCATCTATTTTTCAAACAAATCTCAACCATCTATTAAAATAATTAAATAATAGTAATTAAAATTTTTTCAAATTATGAAATAATTTATTATATTTCCAAAAGATTTAGGGTTTTAGGGTTTAGGGTTTAGGGTTTTAGAGATTTATGGTTCTATGGTTTTAGGGTTTATCTTAAACAAATCTCAGCTACCCATTAAAATAATTAAATAATTATAATTATGACTTTTCAAATTAGGAAATAAGATATTATTTATTAAAAAATTAATAATAATTTAGGAAATAAGATATTATTTATTAAAAAATTAATAATATTAATTCAATCATGACCATTTATTTCTTAAACAAATCTCATCCACCCATTAAAATAATTAAATAATTATAATTATGGCATTTTCAAATTAAGAAATAAGATATTATTTATTAAAAAAATTAATAATATTAATCCAATCCAGACCATCCATTAGCCATCCATTAAAATAATTATTTAATTTAATATTTTCAAAGGGTTTAGGGTTTAGGTTTTTGAGGTTTAAGGTTTAAGGTTAATTTTAGTTTTAGGAGTTATGGCATAATATTTTCAAATGGTCAAATCCTAATTATTTATTTCTTAAACAAATCTCAACCTTCTCAAACAAATCTCAACCACCCATTAAAATAATTAAATAATTATAATTATAACCTTTTTAAATTAAAAATAAGATATTATTTATTAAAAATTATTAATATTAATCATATCCCGATCATCTATTTCTTAAATAAATACCTATTAAATAATTAAATAATTAAAATTATGCCTTTTTTAAATTAGAAAATAAGATATTATTTATTAAAAAATTAATAATATTAATCTAATCCTAACCAAGTCATTCATTAAAATAATTATTTAATTTAATATTTTCAAAGGGTTTAGGATTTAGTTCTTAAACGAATCACAGCCACCTATTAAAATAATTAAATAATTATAATTATGACTTTTTCAAATTAAAAAATAAGATATTATTTATTAAAAAAATTGATAATATTAATTCAATCCTAACCAAGTCATCCATTAAAATAATTATTTAATTTAATGTTTCCAAAGAATTTAGGGTTTAGGGTTTTAGGGTTTAGGTTTTAAGGTTGATTTTAGAGGTTCAGGGGTTTAGGGTTTAGGATTTTAGGATTTGTGGCATAATGTTTCTAGAGGGCTAAATCCTGATCATCTATCAGTAACACATTAGAATAATTATTTAATTTTATATTTCCAAAGGGTCGAGGGTTTAAGGTTTTAAGATTTATGACATAATGTTTCTAGGGGCCTAATCCTGACCATCTATTTCTTAAACAAATCTTAATCACCCAAAATAAATCCAATCATGGTCATATATTTCTCAAACAAATCTCAGTCACCCATTAAAAATAATTAAATAATTATAATTATGACTTTTTTAAATTAAAAAATAAGATATTATTTATTAAAAAATTAATAATAAATTAAAAAAGAAGATATTATTTATTAAAAAATTAATACTCCCCCCGTCCCACGTATTTTTAATCACTTTCCATTTTGAGGTGTCCCACGTATTTTTACCCATTCCATTTTTGGTAAAAATACATAATATTTTACTACCTACTTTTTACAATCTCAACAACTTTAACTACTTTTTTACACTTTATTCATCATTCCCAATAACTTTATTTACTTTTTCTTTTCAAATTACTAATTTATCCCTACTTTTTCATTATATATTAAAAAAATAAAACATCTTAATCTCAGTGCCCGTACAAATGGGTAAAAATACCCGGGACAGAGGGAGTAATATTAATCCAATCCTGATCATCTTTTTCTTAAACAAACTTCAGCCACCAATTAAAATAATTAAATAATTATCTCGGTCACCCATTAAAATAATTAATTAAATAATTGTACACATGAAACTTTAGATTTTAAATTATTTGCAATGGAAGTTTGGTTTAGCTAAGTAACCGTAAAATATTTCATTAATTGATTGATATTTATAAATACCCTCTTCGTCCCCTTGATACGTATCCATTTTGCCATTTTAGTCTATCTCATTACAAAGTATCAATTTTCTTTTTTAGATTGATGTGACCACACATGACCCCACACTCAACACTAATACAACTACCCACTACACTTTAAAATATTTTTTCTCTCATATCAAAATACATTAAATTATTATATTCCTTAATCCACGTGCAAAAAGTAAACGGATACATTTCAAGGGGACGGAGAGAGTAAGTAATATAGAGTCTGATTTTATAATTTTGAAATAATAAATTTTTATGTTACTTAATTCTCTCAAATGTTCTGGAGTACCCAACCTTAAGCTGAACATCAAAGTAGGAACACCGATAATGTTGCTTCGCAACATTGACCATTCAAGAGGTTTATGCAACGGAATGAGGCTCCTCATAACAAAGTTGGGAGAACGTGTGCTTCATGCTAATGTATTGACTGATAATAACGCAGGTAATATTATTTTGATACTGAGGCTTTCGTTGACACCTACAGATATCAAATTGCATTTCAAATTTCAAAGAACACAATTTTCGTTGATTGTGTCCTATGCGATGATAATTAATAAGAGTCAGGGACAATCGTTGGAGAATTTTGGTTTATTCTTGAGAATGCCCATTTTTAGTCATAGTCAACTGTACATGACGGTGTCGAGATCGACGATCAAAAAAGGTTTGAAAATACTATTGGAAAAGCATGAGGATCGTTCGAGCACAGTATGCAAGAATTATGTTTTCAGAGAAGTCTTAAAAAATGTTTAATTTAATATTTTGCAATCTGGTTATTCTTCATGTGAACAAGGATGATATAATTATTCTGAACTTAATACTTAACATTTTATATCATATTTGCTAAATTAACTAGCTAATCTGTCAAGTCAATACTTTGTGGCAATGTTTGTCCACAAAAAAAAAACCTTGTATGGAATTTTTAAGTTGAACTCAATAATATATTAATTTTTCAAACAAATCTCAGTCATCCATTAAAATAATTAAATAATTATAATTATGACTTTTTGAAATTAGGGAATCCTCCCTCCGACCCACCCAAAGGGTGGTGATTGCTTAAACACATATGAGATAATTAAAAAATATAAATAAAGAAATAATACGACAACAAAATTCAAACCACAACAAAACCAAATGAGAGAAGCTCAAACAAATCATAGTCACTCATTAAAATAATTAAATAATTATATTTATAAATTTAGGGCAAAATAAATCCAATCCATTTCTTAAACAAATCTCAGTCACCCATTAAAATAATTAAATAATTATAGTTATGAATTTAGAGTTTAGGGTTTTATGGGTTTAGGATTTGGGGTTTAGGGTTTTATGGTTTAGGGTTTAGGCTTTAAGGTTTAGGGTTTTAGGGTTTATGGTCATCTATTTCTCAAACTGATCTCAGTCACTCATTAAAATAATTAAATATTTATAATTATGACTTTTTCAAATTAGGAAATAAGATATTATTTATTAAAATCATAATAATATTAATCCAATCTGTCAGCTATTTCTTAAAGAAATTTCAGCCACCCATTAAAATAATTAAATAATTATATTTATGACTTTTTAATATTTAAATATTATGTTAGATATAATTCAAATAAATATTATTCGGTTCAAACATCATAAAATTAAGTGAAGTTATTACCCTAAAAATAAGACATCCCACCGCACAATAATAATCCAATCATGACCATCTATCAGCTACCCATTAAAATAATTATTTAATTTAATTTTTCCAAGGGTTTAGGATTTAGGGTTTTAATTTGTCATATTAGTAGACTTTAATATTAAAACATTAAGTTAGATAAAATACAAAGAAATATTATTCGATTTAAACATAATAAAATCAAATGAAGTTGTCACCCTAAAACTAACACATACATACCGTGCGGGTTAGCTACTAGTGATGTTTTAAAAACAAATATAGAATGAAAAAGTTATAAAAAAAAATAAAAAAAAAAATTAAAGATTCAAGTACAAAACATTTGATTGGTTGTTGAAAAGTTTTCAATTTATAGCATGAAAAATGGGGAAAAAATGAAACTTACTATTTACGACATTCTTTCTTGATTTATATATACATATATAGAAGTGTGTAACGTTTATACATTATTTGAATTTTGAGAGACGTGGTAGGAGAGCCGAAATGAAAGGATTAATGGTATGACAAGAAAAAGACATGGTTGGGAGATAATTATGGCCTTTGTGTCGGAAACAAATGGTGCTGCAGATGCCCCAGATGTGAATATCACACATAGCTACTGTTCTCTCCTCACTAAGATTTTTACCAAATAACTACACTTAGTCCTATCTCCATTTCTCTTTTCTTAATATCATTGATATCCCTCGTCTAGCTTCTTCTTCTTATGTCTCCAGTCTCCCTCTCTTTCGTCTATGCTTCTTCTTTTTTACATGGATAAAGTTAGTAGCTTGCATGAGAGCAACTCCTTGTGATTACTTTGTAAGTATTTGCTTATGCTTCGCCATCTTAAAGAATTGTACTCCCTCCGTCTCACGTATTTATACATATTTTTCATTTTGAGGTGTTACAGGTTTTTATGCACGTTCAGTAATAGTAAAAATATACTATACATCTTACTTATTTTTTACACTTTATGCATAAATTCCAACAACTTTTATTTACTTTTTTACATAAAAAACAACATTTATTAATCTATGTGCGGCATAAATACTTAGGACAAAGGGAGTATTTTCTTGATGTTGGTTATATCTAATACTCACCTCAATCTCCTCCATTATATAGTTTACCTTGGTTCTTTTCACATTGCAGATGCTTAGATAATGATATTTGTAGTTGCCGTAGTTTGTTGACGAACTATTGCCTTATTAGCGTGCTTTCCTTTCTCTTGGTGCCTTGTCTAAAGGAGAGTGTAAGGTAAGGTATATCCTCGTATAACCTCCAAAGTTTTTTTTATAAATTTTAAGGTGATGGTTCTTAGGCTCTTGAAATGTCTGATCATGTTGATCCGTACTTTTTGATTATGTGAAGTAGAGTTTATTATGCGAAGAAGAAATAGTGTAAAATTGGATATCTGAATTCTTAAATCAATGGCTTTAAAAGCTTTATGTTTAGTTCTACATTTTTGTGCATGTGAATATAGGTAATAAACACACATTATAATTGATTATAGGATAGTGTGATGTATCTAGATTTAATTTGAATTGTGCTGTTAAACTTGGCATCTTCAATTTTTTTCATGATCCATATACAAGTGTAATCTTCATTAAGCTTCCATTGTCTTTTTTTTTTCTTATGACTAAGAGTGTAATGCAGTAACTAAAATCTTCCATTTGGCTCATATTTTGAGTAATTGGTTGTGCCGATGCCGATCTTGGATGTCCTGTTACATTTTGGTGTTACATCTCCTGTTACACGCGTTAGATGAGTGAGACATATGCGGAGAGAAAAATTTCAACATTTTCCCTTAGGGTTGATTGTTAGGGTATAGAATAGCTTATCCTACGTGACAATCATCCAACGGTTTGTAACAGGAGATGTAGCACCAAAATGTAACCGGAGATTCGAACGGCCACTGTCATGTCACATATCCATTCTATTTTACTCTAATTAATTATGAATCATAAAGTTTTGGGTTTCCTATTCTCATTGTATTCAACTCGTATTAACACCTCCTTTTCTTGTACTCTAGGTTTTTCCAATGTGCTTTTCTTTTTTCTTTAATTAATTAAATATATCGCTCTTAATTACGTAGCTAAGAACTCCACTTCTAAGATGTAATATCAAGAAAATATCACATTTATTTAGTTTAGTAAGTAAATCTGATCCCTATTTTTGGCGCTTTTTTTTTAATTCTCAAATTTCGTCTTTTCTAATCTCATTTTTAGTTTTTTTTTTTAATTTTAATTGTTCGAGCTCAATTTAAGTCCTTTGTCTTTTTACATGATCAATTTTAGTTTTTTTTATATATAATTTGAAATTTTGGAATAGAATTGAAAAACAAAAAAATAGATTAAAATTAACAAAAAGAAAAAAAAACTAAAATTGGGAAAGTTTTATAATGACCCAAAATGCAAAATGAAAAGTAACAAAGTTGAAGTCAGTGATGCAGTTATGATATTATTCTAATGTAATGTTTCATCATATATTCTACTCAAGAACAAATGATTAATGCATGTCATAATTATTTTCCAAATTAACGCCAGACAAGTTCAAGATTTTTTAATATTATGAAACACCAGTATAGACATATGGAATTCAATCCCAATATTATTAATTGAAATATTTCTTTCTCAAGTACCACAACCTCCGGAATACAAATTAAATTCCTTATTTTACATTCGTTGGTGTTTCACACTATAAAAAAATTATACCTTACAAATGACCATTAAATCCTTGGGGCATGTGTTGAATTTGAGCATTGATTATAACACATAGCAAGCATTTAGTTTGTGGAATATGAGACGTGGAATAGATGATCCCATTTGTGGGGCATAGAGTTTCCTAAAAACTAACCATTGTTGGGTTTCAAGTTTAAATGGTGAAGGAGTATAGCGGATCCCCAAAGCCACATCAGCTTAATTTAAAGAAGAAACGTCTGACATACATCCTAAGCGTCAGTGGTCTTTGTGTCGTTTTCTACGTCCTCGGAGCCTGGCAGGGTAAAACCGCCGCTCCGACCAGCCAATTCTCCTCCAGAATTGGCTGCGATGACGACCCTGTCGGAAAATCCCAATCATCATCATCCCAGATCCAAGATCAACTCGACTTCGAAAGCCACCATCAACTCGTCGTAAACACCTCCGACGAATTTGAGAAGTTCCCACCTTGTGACATTTCCTACAGTGAATACACACCTTGTCAAGACCAACAGAGGGGTCGGAGATTCGATCGGAATATGTTGAAATACAGGGAGCGGCATTGTCCGAATAAGGACGAGCTGCTCCGATGCCTAATACCTGCTCCGCCGCACTATATGACTCCTTTCAAGTGGCCGCAGAGCAGGGACTATGCATGGCATGCCAACATTCCACATAAGGAGTTGAGCATTGAGAAGGCTGTACAGAACTGGATTCAAGTCGAAGGCAATCGTTTTCGATTCCCCGGTGGGGGTACGATGTTCCCACGTGGGGCCGATGCTTATATTGATGATATCGCTGCTCTCATCCCCCTTACAGATGGATCCATTCGTACTGCTGTTGATACGGGTTGCGGAGTAAGTAAATTAACCTAGCTACTGTTTGCCATGCATAATTTATTTTGAGTTTAAAATCGTCTCCTATCTTTTTACATTATTCAAAAAGGCCCCAAAATAGTTAGATATTCATTTATGTCTTAAATCTTTTAGATTTACTCCGATTTTATCCAAACACAATATTTTTTTACCAAATTTATCCAATAATAACTTGGTAAAAGCATCAATTCAGTCTTTTTCCATGGAATTAGAAAAATTGAACATTTTTAAGTAAATGTAAAAATGACTATTTTGGTAAAATTTTAAAGTTATGTGACCATTTCAGAGAAATTAAGTTTCTTGGAACTATTTCAAGTAAAGTAAATTTGTAGGGTACAATTTTGATTTTAAACTTATGTAACATCTTTTTTAATGAATGTAGGTAGCTAGTTTTGGTGCCTACTTATTGAAGAGGAATGTTATGGCGATGTCTTTTGCTCCGAGGGATACGCATGAAGCGCAGGTGTGGTTCGCGTTGGAACGAGGTGTCCCGGCAATGATTGGGATTCTAGGATCACAGAGGCTCCCATACCCGGCTAGAGCGTTTGATATGGCTCACTGTTCTCGTTGCCTCATCCCTTGGTTTAATTATGGTGGGTAAATTCATCACTATACTTGTTTGTTAGTATTTTCTGTGTCATTTTAGTACATTATCTCTTGTATCACACCGTTGGATGAATGACACGCAGGAGAGAAAGGGAAACTATACTTAAAAATGATACGTGTCAATCATATAACATATGACACAGGAGGTGATGTGAAAAATGGCACAGAAATTCGGTGTGAAACTAGTTAATTAATTCTAATTGTGTTAATTAACCTAGCTAGTTTATGTTTGATTGTTCATAGATGGGCTGTATCTTATGGAAGTAGATAGGATCCTTAGGCCTGGGGGATACTGGATTCTCTCCGGTCCCCCGATTCACTGGAAGAAATACTGGAGAGGATGGGAGAGAACTCAAGAAGACTTAAAACAAGAGCAAGATTTAATCGAGGACATAGCCAAACGACTTTGCTGGAAGAAAGTTATTGAGAAAGGAGATCTTGCCGTATGGCAAAAGCCTATAAACCATGTCGAATGTGTCGAACGCAAAGCCACTTATAACATCTGCAAGTCGACCAACGTTGATACAGCTTGGTACTTCCTCAATTGCTCTAACTCCTTTACGATATATATTGGGCAAGTCTTGCATGAGACCGTGTCACGTAAAACCATTTTACACTTTTTAAATTAGTTATCACTTTCACTATAAAATGTTATCATTTTTCATGTATACTATTAATTGTTAATAAAATATCAGTATCACTTCTATTATAGAAGTTATTACTTTTTATATATCTCACATAAACTCTTACATGAGATGGTCTCACACAAGTTTTTGCTATATATATTTGGCCTTTCTTTGATATTAACGTGTAATACATGAAAGGTACAAAGACCTCGAGTCATGCATAACCCCATTGCCTGAAGTAGGCGATGCTAGCGAGGTTGCAGGCGGTGAGTTGAAAAAATGGCCGGATCGTGCATTCGCCGTTCCTCCAAGGATACTGAGCGGCTCGATCCCAAGTATCAATCCTAAGGTGTTCCAAGAGGATAACAAATTGTGGAAAGAACGGTTGACGTATTATAAGAACCATCTAGTGAGTCAGTTGCCACAAGGACTATATCGTAATGTGATGGATATGAATGCCAATATAGGAGGATTTGCTGCAGCTCTTCTTAAATACCCTGTTTGGGTTATGAATGTGGTTCCAACGAGCTCGGACGTGAACACTCTGGGAGTGATTTACGAACGAGGTTTCGTTGGAACCTACCAAGACTGGTGTGAAGCATTCTCAACCTATCCAAGAACTTATGATTTCATTCATGCAGGTGGTGTTTTCAGCATGTATCAAGACAGGTAATTCGAATCTCAAAAGAATTTTTTGTCACTAATTTTGAATTGAAGGTACATTATAGAAAGAATATATATAAGCTGATAATGGTTCATATTAAAACATGATAGATGATGGATTCAATTAAAATATTTTATCAATTTCGGGTGTAAATCCTTGTCACCAACAATTTAACTTGAGATAAAAAAAATCCGATTAAAAATTCCAAAATGATATTTTTTTACAAAAATATCTTTCGACTTTTACTTGACTTTGAATTCTTTAACTGGTCCAAATGTCGGTTTTAATATATTGGTGCTCCACCGACAAACCGACTGGCATCCATTGGTCCATCAGTCAGAGTGTCAATTTCAGTTGGCACTCCATCGAAAAACCGACCGACAAACGCTGGTTCATCGGTTTGAGTGTCGGTTCTAGTCGATCCCCTACCAACAAATGTCGGTTCGAGTGTTGGTTCCAGCCGATTTTCCACCGACAAGAGGTGGATGATGTTTTTATTTTGACTTTTTTAAATAGGGTCAAGGGTAATATTGTCCCATTATATTAAATTAGTTAAAAAAGATTACAAGTTATTTTTATGTGAATAATGATTTTTGTCCTACAAATAAAGGGGGAATTTTGCCTTTTTCCCTTACATATTTAAGTTATTATTAATTTCCATTAACAGAATGTGGATCTAATTAAGTTGATTAATCTGTTAGATTTTATTTTGTTGTTGAAGGTGTGACATCACTTACATTCTGCTGGAGATGGATAGAATCCTGCGGCCACAAGGCACAGTGATATTCAGGGATGGAGTGGAAGTGTTGATAAGAGTGAAAAGTATAACAGATGGAATGAGATGGGAGAGTAAAATAGTAGATCACGAAACTGGACCATTTAACACCGAGAAAATTCTTGTTGCCACTAAAACATATTGGACAGCTGAATTGAAACAGTAATGTAATAATATACCTATTTCTCAAGTTTTGTTGGTGGAATTATACCAGAATTTTTTTCCCCACTGGATTGCTAGATGAATTGTATTACTTATCATTTTCTTTATTTATCTTATACTACAAAGCTTTCGCTTTAAATCATTCATTCATGTATTTGTAAATTTAGCAAGATTCTTTTATTTTTATGTTTTATAATTTTCCAAATGGAGTACTAGATATTCTTTAAATTATGCTAGGTATGATACATCACAAGTTAACTAAACTATAATGTTTATTTTGGTATAAGTGAGGGGAAAAATTTTTCTTAAAGACCTTAAATTATTAAAAGGTTATGAGTTGATCATTTCTTAGAAGTTCTTTTTTTTTTAATAAATTTATTAGTAGGAGTATGTTTTTTATATTAAGTATTTCATTTAAAAACAAATAAAAATTAGCTAAAAAATTCTTGTATAAATTATTATGGGAGGATTACTATTAGGTAAAAAAAATCCTTAATTACTATGAGATACAAACATGTAAAAATTATTACTACTAACTACAAAAATATATAGTGATATTTCAATATTACCCCTACAATGTGCTGCACATAAATGTTGTATACAGCAAAAGTTTATGTGCAGCAAAGGTGTGTGCAGTAAAAAAAAGTGTGCAGTAAAAAAGTGTGTGCAGCAAAAAAGTGTGGTGGTCCGGCGGTGGTCCGGCTGAGCTCCGGCAGCTGTCCGGCGGAGCTCCGGCGACCGAGCGGCGGCGGCAGTCCGGTGGCAGTCCGACGGTGGTGGGGGTTTAGGGTTTGTGTAGAGATGTCAAAAATGGCCCGGCCCGGCCGGCCCGTGAATTTGGGGCGGACCCGACCTGACCCGTATCAAGAATGGGGCGGGTCTGGATAGCAGTGATGCCTCGTTTTGGCCCGTTTAGACCCGTTTAGACACATTTAATATTTATATTTATAACATGTTATGTGTATAACATGTATATTTTATTTATATTTTTTATTATATTCATTATTTATAAGATATATTTGCTTAATTGATTAATTAAATAGAAAATACATGATATTTCTATTTATATAATCTCTAATTAAATGAAATTATATATATTACACATTATTTATAGTAGATATAAATATTTAAAATAAAATAAAAAATCAAAATGGGTCAAAAACGGGGTGGACCCAACCCGCCCCGTACGGGTCGCGGGGCGGCCCGGACCCGCAACAAAAGAATGGGTCCGGGTCCGGGTACTCAACTATCAGGCCCTCCCCGACCCATTGACATCCCTAGGTTTATGGTTTAAAAGTGTATAAGTTTAAAGTTATATTTGGTATTTTACATTAATATTTTGTATATGAGAGTAATTATTTTAAATCAATATATCTCATAGTAATTAGGGGTACAAAGTGTGTACCTATTAGTAATTAATCCAATTTTTATTCATTAGTATTTATGTTTTTATTAATAGATGTATATGTTTTGAGTGTGGCTGCACGAATTTGAATGGTGTATATGGATACACAAAAGAATTTTCCAAAAGTTATTATGTGCTCCCTCTGTATTTTTAGAACCCTTCACATTTTCTTCATTTATTTGCCCCATAAAATCTTTATTATTTAAAAAAAATAATACTTTATCTAATAATCTTAAAAGTTACTCCCTCCATCCCACCACAAGGAGTGCATTTTGTCATTTTCGTTCATCCCAACGCAAGAGGTGCATTTCCCTTTTTAGTAAATAGGACCCACCCAAAACAATTAATATATCTCTTTGGGACCCACATACCACACTAATACACCTACCCACTACACATTAAATTATTATTTCTCTCTCTTCATCTACCCATTAAATATTATATTCCTTAATCTACGTGTAAAAAAATTTTGTCACCCTTGTAGTGGGATGGAGGGAGTACTTAGTTTCAAATTTGTCACACATTTCTAATACTCATAACATTATTATACACTTTATTTATTATCTAAAAAAATACTCTCTCCGTCCAAGTAGAGCTTTCATACCTCCTTTATAAATTACAAATTACAAAGAAGATGTGAATGCTCTGTTGGGACATAAAGGAGAAAGTACTAAAACTCAAATATTCACGGGTACACAGATACGAGGAATAACGAAAGCTTGTGGACATCCCCCGATTGTATCTGCCTATACAATCCCACTCCCGGCAATGAAGAACTAGCAAAATAAAAAAAGATACTGGTGGTTCAGAATAATATGTGATATAGAGAACTAAAATGTAAAAGATTATATGTGCAAAGAATAGAGCATGCAAGACCAACAAAGATATTAACTTTTCAAAACACAAAGTTAATAGAGAGGCCATGGTGACAACAAAAAACTATCAGAATTATGGTTGAAAAGAACATGTAGTGAGAGAACTAAACTTTCTTGACATCCGATGAAAGAAGACCCATCTGCTCTGTGAGATCTGCCATGTGCTGAGATTTGTCCCACCCGTTCTCCGTTGGCTTTATTTCGTTTCCCTCGGGAAGCTCGTCGGTTAATGGCAAGGGAATCTCGATATCGCCTGGAGGTGGGCTCTGGAGGAACTTTTCCCAAAAGGGGTGGATAGCATCCGGAAGATCTGGTATTTCCTCATCCAGCAAGTTGCTCTCCCATTCAACCAACGATTCAGGATCCAATAAGATGTCATCCTGTGCTATGGATCCCAGCTCGGGCACCATCTGAGACAATTCAGGTATTAATTCATCCGGCAGTGGGAGGGTAACTGCAGGCACTTGTTCAGCTCCTATCACAGGACTGTTGCCAGGAAAATTAACATTTGAAGTTTTGGAGACAGAAGATGATTGAGCCTCAGAAGGACTGGCCGTTGCTGCTGAAGCTGATGGGATACATGCGGGCCCAGGTGTAGGCATCACCTCTTGAAGAGTCACTCCCGAAGGTTGCTTGGAAGAACTGCCACATTCAAATGCATTTGATAATGAAGAACAATCACTAATCAAGAAACTATCAGGAGCATTTCCAAAGTTTTCTAGCCTAGGAGGTGAATTCATCTTCATAATCTGCCTAAGCATTGCTTGTGCGGCCTCATTCATCTTCGGTTCGTATTTAACAATCTGACTGACTGAGGGGCTCACGGGATTCTCATCAGAGACACCATCCTGCTTAAGTCGGCGCTTTTTGTTGCCTTGCATTACGCGTCGATTGGTATCATTAGGCTGCTGCATGAATTGGGCAAGAAAACCAGGGTGGTTCACAGCCTTTGCAAGGAAGGACATCATCTGCTGTTGACGCAGTTCCATACCATGAAGACGCTCAATCATTGTTTGCAGCTGATTATCGGTAGTTTGTTGCTGTTGCCTCAGTCTAACGAGCTCTTGCATCAACACATTCTTGTCCCTTTTAAGCATCTCAACTTCCTCTTCAAGACCGAATTTCCCAACCTCAACACATGCTCCAACAGAAGAACTCTGAACGTTGGGCTGCTGTTGGAGCTGAGGGTGTCCGTGCACAGGTTTCCTACGGTTGATGGTTTTAAGCAAATGCTTTTGTCCTCTTAAGAATCCCTCATTAGCAAACTCCCAGCGGTCTGGGTCAACCTTTCTGAAACCCTGATCCAATAAAACCCCATAAAGGAAGTAAAGGAGACCAATCAAAACGGTAATGACTAACACATTAAAAAGCAAAAAAATGAAACCTGACACAAAATGCAAGATCAAAAAAAAAAATCTGTGAAATAAACATTTTTTCTGCCCCTGTAGACCAAGCAGACAGGAATCCTTAAAATAATTTTTATGAATTTATACATGGATGGCAATTAACATCATCTAAATTGCTATTCTTGAATTGAATTTTAACTCAGGCAAGAAATATATGTAAAGTATTCCTTCAAGTGAATTACCCAATAAAAATTTAAAAAATGGAATTTGAATTTAGAATGGATCAATCCTCTGAATCATGGACCAATAAGAAACTTACAAGAAACCAACACAATCCAATTTGAACTGAGTTTAGTTTTTTTTTTCCCTGTTGTGTTAATTTGTGGACTGACTGCAGAATTCAATGATGAAAGAACAGAAATCTATTCCAGTTAAAAAAACATAGACACCATGATATTCAGAAAGGTCCTGCATTTTAGTAATGAGAGGCATATTATTCCATTCCTAAAAAAATTTTGCGTGTGTTTCATGCTCAAGCGGACTTGACTATAAGCTGTGTCTAGGAGTAATTCAGAAATCAAAATATCAAGCAGTTACCATCTGTGAAAAAGAGGATGGTAAAGAACACAATTGAACAATGAGAAGAAACTAGACAAGACCAAAAAACAGAAAGGAATTTGCACTTATGAGTGAGCCCATATGGTTTGAAGAACAGAAAATAGATTAAGGATGTGTTTTGCAAGAGAGAACTTTTTACTTTCCAATTTGCAACAAAAAAAATCGCATTCAAGGCAATTTCCACAAAAAACATCACATTAATTGTAATCATAACACTTCTTTCAGATTTACACTTTTGTTCTCATAACAATTCATCTTACAAAAAAATTCATCAATCATCACTATTAATATAACAAAGAATTTCATCACCATTCATGTTGCAAAATATTTCAGCAGTGCTCATATGAAAAAGAAAACTTACTCACAATAATCACACCCGAAATTTCAATACTAATTAGAACTCAACAGCACATTTTTTAAGAGGTAAAGTGGTAACAGAGGATTCATGTTCAGCATCCCATTATTCCTCAAGCATCAATGGAATTTTTAGAAGTGAATGCTAGATCTTCTCCTAAGGATCAAAAGCTATCATGGATCCGCAAATTATTGCAAAAATCATAATTATAGAAAATCGTGCACCATTTTCAACAAAGTAGTAAAACCTCAATATGCCCATTCTCAACCACAACTGTAAAGCTTCATTGCACCTATCCTAATTTATCTAATGTAGATAGCAAGCTAACCTGTAAAGTCCAGCTCACTGGGTCAATGAAACACATGAACTGGTCAACATTCATGGTCCTTTTCAATCGAGTGACATAGAGTGCTTTGACAGAATGATCTAGACAGGTTGATCCAGTGTATTTAGCTAGAATAATTCTGATGGGTTTATCTGGATTACTCAGCCAGTATGATCATGATGGGTTGATCTGGAGTACTCAGCTAGAACGATTCTGATATTAGACCTGGGCGTGAACAATCCTGATGGTTGACCAGGAGTACTTAGCCATGATCCTTAAGAATTGACCTAAAAAACCTACACTATGTTGTTTTTTAGCTTTTTCCACATATTTTACTTTAAAATCCCCCAAGTTTTCTTTCCATTATTCCCCAGTCGGATTAAAAAACTTCAAAATCATCCAATAACCTATCATAAGCATTATCACATACATATTTCTCTTTTAATACTAATGCATTTTTTTCTTCTTTTTTGTACTTTCCAATCATTGCCGCAAACAAAAACTAGAGTGCGCAAATTATATCGTGCAACTAATATGTAACTTTATAAGTGGATTATATTTTTGCACAAAATAGTATTATCATTCCAATAAATAAGCATTAGTCATCTCAATCAAAATTCAGAAGTATTGGTTGTTCCACTTAATCCATTAAGTTTATTAGTGAAATTACAAAAACATATTATTGAAACAATTAATTCACTTGGGAATACGCCTAGTTGCATAAAACAACTAGAACGAACAAGTCTTACTCTGCTACAAATACTTTTGCTGCTCTCATACTTTCCAATAATTATGACACTACTTTCCATTACTTTTTCCTTTTTTCTAATCATTAGAACACTAGGTTTCATAATATTATAATCTCACCATCAATTAGTTTAAGCCATCCTTGTCTACTCCATTTTAACAACCAAAAATATCTATAATCCAAATACACTATTTTACTATTCATGGATTTCATGCACCAAGCCCAAAACAAGCACTTTATTCAACATGACCTTTATGAGTTGACCTGAAGCTCAGGACTGACAGAAAACAAACAGAGATTCCAGAGCATAAGCAGGTTGTAAAAAGGACAAGCATCCAACAAGTGCCAAACATGCATCCATTCACCCAGTATGCAATATTGGGTTTTCTCAAGACACATTTAGTCAATAAAACACTCAAGTTATAATTACATACTAATGTGTTAATCGTCAACATGGTAATAATAAAATGTACTTCTGTTGCAGTTTAGTAACGAGATCAGTTTGTTGTTGTCTACTTAAACTCCAGTACTTATGTACCACTGAACATATATAATCACCATAGTTGATTAGGATGATCTGACTATTCTTAACCATCAACATCTACAAAGAGTTCAAATTTCATGCAAACATCTTCCATCCTCTACTCAAAACACAAAAGATCTAGAAGTAAACAATATATAAAATTCCTTCAGTGATAATTTATTTACTGAACTTAATTTATTTGACTAACGTAATGGAGCACATGAATATGCTACTCATGAGGCACGAGTTTTCGTATGAAACTATGTAAGAAACATCTCCGCTATTTAGTCATTGTAGGTGAAATATTCAGTGAGACCTTAATAATTCCATTTCAATATGATGCTAAAAGTGATTTAATTCATTTATCCACAAGCTTTCTAAAATAGTTCATTTTTCCTCACATTGTCGAAGTCCAAAAAATATGCATCTAAATGACTTACTCCATAAAATGCAAGAAAATCATCCAACACATCTAGTCAACACAATTTTATAATAAGTTACCAAGATGGCAGGTTCAAATATTAAAAAGCATCAACTGAATCTGAAGACATAGCAGTAAGATAAACAGTCCTTTCCCTCAGCAATAATTTCACAAATTAAAAATCCTTGATACCTACAGAATTAATAGTGTTTTTTTGAAGATGACATTGTGTCCACAAACTTAAAAGTGACCATCAAACAGTAAAAAGCTCAAGAAATTCATAACAGTTCTTAAACGTAATAAATCATATGCTAAAATTCCTATCCTTATTGTCAAGATCGAATATAGCACTCAGAAAAGTGTACAGAAGATCAAAATTTCAAAACCTTCAGAGAGAGTTAAAAGAAAAGTGTTCAAACTGAAGGCAGAACTCAGTCTACATTCGAAAATCTCCAGCTATCAGCATTAAGTAGAATAACTCATGCGACACTCCTTTCACAATGTTCTAAGTTACAGAGTAGGTGAACAAGTAAATATTGCATTTGAACCAACATAACTCAAAACCAGATAAACAAGGAATTTAAAGCTGTATAGAAATTTTAAAAATAAAAAATAGTAACAACCACACAATTACACAGAGTCAAACATAAAATGATGCCAAACGAGCCATCAGACGCATAAAATCCTAAGCTCACCAACATTTATTGAACTATACAAAATCAGCAATCAAAAAATCTAAATATTGGAAGATCAGCATACACCAGCATGCTCTCAAACAACTTCACATATATATATATATATATATATATATATATATATATATATATATAAATTTTATTTTTCAAATAAAAAGACGCCAATACCACCAAAACCACTGCCAAATGAGACTCAATAAAAAGTATCAGATAGTATTAGGAAAAATAAAATAAATAAATAATAATAATAATAATAATAAATACTAGCAACTGGAAAGGAAGAGGCAACAGAACATACATAAGTATTCAATTGACGAACAAAACTAGAGAAATTGTTGTGCTTGAAGTACTTAGGTAGCAAGTCTCTGGCGAACTCAGCAGAGTCCCACACCACGAAGCTGTTGTTGGTGGAACTCCACGACACTATTTTGTCCGTACTAGGGTCATCCACCATGTCGTACGTCTTCACCAGGAAAGGCGGTGGAGAGTTCGCCGCCGGCATCGGCGCGGGTGGAGGAGCCGCTCCTCCTCCCTCGCCCACATCCTTTGTTACACTAGATGAAGAAGACACTGCATCCATATTAATATACAACTACATACATTGAATAACAACACAACAGCTAACCAAATAGTTTTGTTGCGTAGAATGTGAAATTTAGTTTCGAGAAATTAGGGTTTTTTTTTTTCGGAGTTTGAAAGAAGAGGGAAAAGAACCCTAGATATTGGGGAAATTGTTCGGTGGACTTAAAAAAAAAAGAAAAAAGGAATGACGGTCATTTTGTCTGGAAACACGAGGCGGTCGTTGTACGGTCACGGGGATGAGATTGGTTACAATTTACAAAGGATTAATTGGTAGGATTTAATGATGAAATGAAAGGAAACATATATTCACAAAGTCTACGTGACTCTTAAATATTTATTATTTATTATGAGATGTATTAAAATATGATTGTTAAATAAATGTAGTTATTCGTGAGATGCTCCATGAGACGGTTTATGATACGTACTAAAATATGATTGTTATATAAATGTAGTATATATATTATTTATTAGTTGTTAGAGTATGTTTCTCTAAATTATAATAATAATTGGTGTATTAAAATATAATTCTAAATTGTTATAATATAATTTTCTTCATATATATACTTTAACAATTAATAAATATATTTTATCTATATAATAAGTATCGATCCGCCTCTCATATATTCATTTCATAAGAAAAGAGTTTCCCTTTAAAATACAGTGCAAGTATTATATTATTTATACTCTCTCAGCAAACCATTTTGAGTTGTCTCACTTATTTTACTCATTCCATTAATAATAAAATTACATTATACATCTTACTTACTTTATAAATTTTATTTTATTCTCAACAATTTTTTTTTTACACTTTATTCATCATTTCCAATAATTTATTTATTTTTTCTCTCAAATTTACCAATTTATCCATTCTTTTTCTTACGTTATATATTTAAAAAAAACACTCTTCACTTTCGTGTCCTCATAAACGGGTAAAAATACTCGGAACAGATGGAGTAGTATTAAATTATTAAATTACTCCTTCCGACTCATTATAATTTTCATCCTACTTTGCACGTAAATTAAGAAACATGATAATTTTTATGGGTATTGTGATTTTTTTAATAATTAATAAAATATGTTATGTGTGTTAGATATAAATAATTTTTTTTAATATAAAAATTATAGAGAGAATATTTGTTTTGACTTTTTACATTTTTAAGAAGGTAAAAATTTTGCGAAACGATCCAAGTGGAAATTATGAAAATAAAAGAGAGCGGAATGAGTATCTTTTAATATAAAAATTAGTGTCAATAGACATATATATCCAACATACACTAATGAATAACAATATCAACATCAAATAACTTTTATAACAATTCTACCCAAATGCACCCTAAAATGCCCAAAATAACCTTAATTTAAAATAGAACCCTCCACATCCCCACCCAATCAATCCCCACCCCTCTTACCTTCTTGGCCCCACTAGTTGCCGCCACCATCACCTGCAAGTCATCGCCGCCACCGCTTACCGGTCGTTAATATGGTAACTGACACAAAATTTATATCGATATCGAAACTGACACATGATCAGTATTGACATCAGAACCGACTTTCATACCGATATCGGAACCAATATTTGTACTGACATCAGAACCAACACACTCACCCATATGACACATTGGGTATTATAAGTTGAATAGTAGAGGCATTAAAGTCCAAAAAGTGTATATTTTTTAGATTTGTTATATATGTTGTTTGTTGTTTGTATTATTAATTTAGATAAATAAATAGATATTTTTTATATTATCCCTAAAAATTACTCTCTTTCGCATATAGTTATCATATTTTACATTTTCATCTGTCCCAAAAACTTTTAATAATTTTAAAATGATAAAAGAAATCAAAACAATTAGTATTGGTCTCTTGTGTCCCTAGGAGCTTAAGGTGTTTAGTGTATAACATTTTTTTTAAAGAGTATAGGCTTTAATTAATAAGGATATAATTTTTTCATCGAAAAGATCGGTTGAAATATTAATAGTATAAATATTTAACTAAAAAAAATTTCCCTCAAAATATCAAGGATATAAATTCTTATATTAAAGGGTATTAAATGTTAAAACTCAAGGTATAATTTTCGAAAAACATGAGATTTGGGGCCAAAGTGTCCCCAGGGACATACAAGTTTTAACCAAATGACTAACTTACCACATACTCCATATCTTCCGTAATAATAGTTACATTTGTTTTTTCGCATGGGGATTAAGAAATATACTCCCTCTGTCCCTAAGAAGTTGTGACACCTTTTCTTATATGTTGTCTCATAAAAGTTGATATATTTCATTTTTAGGTACATGAGACACATACAAAATAATTAATATATTCATATAGGGCCCACACACACTACTAATACAACTACACACTATGCATTAAAATAAGAATTTTATTAATTCAAGGTCTGAAAAATTGGTAAACTATCAATTCGGGACATGAATTATTTTTTCTATCAATTCGGGGCCTAAAATATGTTAAACTATCAATTCAAGACCTAAATTTATCAAATATTATCTCCTATTTTATCAATTTAGGGCCTAAATTCAGGCCTCGAATTGATAGTTTACCCATTTTTCAGGGCTTTGGTTGATAAAAATTCCATTAAAATATTATATCATTAACTCACTATCCATTAAATTAATATACTACTTAATCAACGTGTCAAAAAAAATATTACAACTTTAATGGGACGAATGGAATAATATTTTAATATGTATTGAGGTGAGAGAAATAATATTTTTACTTAAAGTAGGTAGTTGTAATGATGTTGTGTGTGGCCCCCATAGAAATATATTAATTGTTTTGCTTGGATCTCATTTAGCATCATAAGGAAATGTAACTACTGAGGTGGATCGCCTAAAATGAAAAAAGAAATGGAATAAGTATTATTGTGAGTAGGGTTGTCAATTTTACCCGTCGGGTCGGGTTATCCGCGGGTACTCAGGTAATTGGGTAAGGATATGGTAAACAAAAGCAGGTAGAGGATATTCGGGTAACACCCATACTTGAAAAAAATCAGCGTGTAAAGGTAGGGTACAGATTCTCCTTTTATATTCGCATACCCGACCCAATTACCTGCTATATAATATATACATATGTATATATATATATTATTTTGGCGATATTTTTACCTAAATTTTAGTGTCTTTTTATATGTATTTTCGTATTATTTTATCCATATTTATTTGTATTTTGGTTGTATTTTATGTTTTTATGGAAATGTGTGAAAATGAATTTAAAACGTATGATTTTCAGGTAAAAATAAATTCTAAACACAAAAAGGAAGACGTGAGAAAAATGAATCTCAATTCAGAGTTTAAATGAGGGAGAACGAGTCTAAACGAAAGAAGAAGAATATGGGCAGCACAAACACGACCAGTGTGCAGAACACGCCCCTATAAGCCAAGGTCGTGCGCCAGCACCTGAAATATCGGCCATGTGCGGCACACGACCATGGCATGGCCATGTGCGGCACACGACCATGGCATGGCCATGTGCGGCACACGACCAGTGTGCATGCACACGAGCCGTGTCCGTGCAGAAATCAGAAAAATATCAGCAAACCTTCTAGAAGTTCCCAAGGGGTATAAATACCCCAATTTCAATATTTGAGCAGATTTTCGAAAGGTTTCATCTCTACACAAACATCACACATCATTTCCTTCATTTTACACCATTATCTTCATCCATTCTTCATCCATCCATCTAGACTTGATACCCTCCATCAAATCCACCATCTAAGTGATCTCCATTGAAGACCTTCAAAGGGGAATATATTTCTAATTTTTGTGAATTTTTTTATAGTTTTGTCATGGATTTGTAGATACAATTGTCTATGTTGTTTTTTCTAAGAATATCATAGGCTAATTTCCTTTGTGAGATTAGCTCTATGATTGGTGTTGGATAATTTAGGTCTTATGCAAGTTGATTATAATCTTAATTGGGCATTTATGTTATTTCTATTATTGATGATAATTTCTTGATTTATATGTTTGATTTATGTGATTAATTATCTTAGGCATGTGGTTAGATTGAGAAATTAATTATGTGTTTAGGATAGTTCATTGAATCATTTCATCATATACTTTATGTGCATTAATTTAAAATGAGATAAAGATATTCTTTTAAATTTAGAACTCTTTGATAGAACACCTCGTTGACTTAATCGAGATTAGGTGAGGGGACCAAACCATTAGTGAATTTATAGTACTTTAAAAGGGAATATTGCCTATAATTTAGTACCTCATTAGGGAACTCGTAGAGTGATTAGTACCTAGTGGGAGGTGTTCACTTTGGTCTCGATCCTATGTGCTTTTGGAAGCCTTATTGAGGGCCTACATCCTATCCATCTCGAGAGAGTTTAGGTGGAATTAGTGATCGCTCATATGCTATGTCCATGAGAGATTAGATTCAATTGCATGATTTCTTTATTAGCAATGTCATGATTATTGCTAATCTCATCCTTGGATCATTTGGAACCCATTTATCTTTGCATTCATTTCATTAGTATTTCTTGCATTAGTGTAATTGCATTTATTTGCAACTTATTCACTCCATTCCGTCGTCCTTATAAATCACGATAAACTTGAGATCGCTTAAACTGTAGCACGTTCCTCCCTTGGGTTTGATAAATTTCTTTAATTGGTCATCCTGACTATTAACGACCAATCAATTATATTATATTATATATATATATATTATTTTAAAAACTAAATAATATTAATCTATTATAATATAATAACATAACACGAGTGTAGCTACTACCCATCTCATATTCCTATTTTAGAATTAGGGCACTGTCGTTCCGTTCTTCCATTCTATCTCTCTCGCCTCTAGCCTTCTCTCACACGGTCACACCATCTTCGTTCTATTATGGACTTTATTTTTATACTTTATGTTACATTTATATATTTATATTTTGTTTTGATATTTTTTGTGTTGATTGTGAGGGAGAAAAACTATTATTGGGAAGGTGTGAGTCGGATCGAGTAGGATTGGACAGGTTCAAGTTACTGTGGGTATCCATATTTTACCTGTTTAATATATTCGTATATTATTTCTTGAGGGTATCTATATACCCGCGGCCCCTTCCCTTTTAAAGGGCCATTTTTTATTTTCGTCGTCCCGCTTAAAGGGCCTCATTTCATTTTTTACACGCATAAGATCTATACACCCACTTTACAACTATCCACTAATCCCTCAGTCCTGTTGTTAATCGATCAAAGAAAGAAAAGAAAATGATGAACACATTTGTTTATAGTGGTTCAGAAATTGCCTACGTCCACTCTTGAGGGAGAAGAAGATCTTATTGATGAAGATTACAACGATGATGAAGAAACTTAGATCTCACATGAACCCTAATCTTAGGAATATATGGATGATTCTGTGAACCATACTAAAGAATAAAACTTAACTCATATATATACTTTAATATATGATATATGGATAATATCACATATGATATATATGGACAATATATGATTTGCATAATCTTGCAAATCATATATATGATCATAATCTTGCTTGCAAAACAAACTGATCACCAATCAGGTCTGTTTCCATTCTTACATAAAAACTTATACATGTGCAAGCGTCTACCTCTCAACAATACTCCACCTTAGACCTTGCATTATCATACCAACACTCTTACTTCTCCCACCTGCTGTTTTACGATGCAGCCACCACCTGCTGCTTTACGGTGCAGCCACCTTTATCCACTGTTTTAACGAGTGTAGCAAACTCCTCCACATTGCCTTTAGAGAGCAGCAAAACTCATCCACTGTTTTAACGAGTATAGCAAACTCCTCAACTATTTTTAACGAGTCCAGTAAACTCCTCAATTATTTTTAATGAATCCAGCAAACTCCTCAACTATTTTTAACTAGTCCAGTAAACTCATCAACTATTTTTTAAAAGGAATAAAAACCCTCTTCTGCATCACTACTCCACCTTGAGTAGCAACCTTTCACCATCGCTCCAGCCTCAGCCACCATCGAAGATCCCCTCCTGACCGCTGGAGAAAACAGTCGCACGATGCTTTCTTCACCGAGAGCCACCATAAAAAAGCTCATCTTCTACTCTGACTGTCGTCTTCCCTCCACCACCTTGGGGCTTCGATCTGCTGGACTCCATTGTAAGTCGTCGTCATTCTCATCGCCTTATCAACAGAGATCAGGACCATCAGAGCCCGCTGATTCTACTTCTTCCCCCACCTTCTCACTTCTTCTTCCTTCCTTGATTAGTTTGCTCTTCCCTTTCTTCCCACAGACGGTGTTAATTATTGTGAATCGATCAAAAAAAGAAAAGAAAAATGATGAACATATTCGTTTATAGTGGTTTGGCGAATTGCCTACATCCACTCTTGAGGGAAAAGAAGATCTAATTATTGATGAAGATTACAACGATGATGAAGAAACTTAGATCTCATATAAACCCTAATCTTGGAAATATATGGATGATTCTGTAAACCACACTAAAGAATAAAACTTAACCCATATATATACTCCAATATATGATATATATGGATAATATCACATATGATATATATGGAAAATATATGATTTGCATAATCTTGCAAATCATATATACGATCATAATCTTGTAAAGCAAGTTGATAACCAATCAGGTGTGTTTCCATTTTTACATCAAAACTTATACGTGTGCAAGCGTCTACCTCTCAACAAGTCCACGTCCCCTTTAAAGAGGATTTTTTTTTCATTTCGGACGTCCCACCTGTTGGATTGTATACTAAAAGTCTAGCTTTAGTATGAACAATGTTTTAACAATTTGTTTGAAATGAGAATCAATGATTAAATGATTGCGTCTTATAATTTATTTATATATTCGATGCAATAGTCCACTTACTTTATACTATAGATAATATGTTGTGCGACAACACGCGAAAGATCATATTATCAGTTTTCTTATAAAGTATAAACAGATGCTCATAACCCAGATAGACGGGGACTCTCTATCGGGATGATTGTAGTGTGATTTGGTATTAGTTTATCTTAACTATAGAATCACATTAGTATGCTTTGTGTGTATTGAGTATGACCACTTGAGATCGTTCGACTTGTAATGTCTATATAGAAGAACTTGATCTCAATTATTATAGATATTCGTACTCTTAATCCCTATACAATAACCTCGACACATAAGACAATATGTAATTTTTAATTTGATTTATAATTGAGTGAGATTTACATGTAATTAAATCAACAAACTCCGTGAATTGAAAAATAGTGTTGTCTCTATGGTGTGCTGTTGATTGTAGAAGGAATCTGTATCCGAAATAGGTTGATGATGTCCCCTTGAGGAGCTCATAAGGATTATCATGTAAACTCTGTAGGTGAATTTATTCTGGCATGATAATAAGGTTAAGTGGTACTACTCTCGGATGAGATATTAATTAATGGAGTTGTCAGTAACTTAATTAATTAATGGACATTGTATATCTTAAACATGGAGAGACTGTCGGGCTCATAATAAGAAGGAGCCCATAACGTAATTATGGGATTAGAACGATAGTGCAGTAATAAAATATTTTAGTGGCATATATTATTATTGGACTTAAGTATAAGTTTTGGGCTAAACTTGGATACTTAAGCCCAATGGAGGCCCAACTCTAATTTCTCCTTCGGGTCCCTGCTGTAGCCCATATATAAGTCATCTCATTTGTCCGAAAACCCTATCTAATATACGCCTAATACTGTGAGGAGGGCGAGGGAACAGAAGATTGAGAAGATCTCGAAGATCGTCTCTCACACGACGTCGAGATTGGACTTGGGAATACAGCAGAAGATCGGAAGGTTGTTTGCTGCTGCTGTTAGTCAATTTCATTGATTTTTATAAAATCTTGTGAAACTCCAAACTGTATATGTGATACACCATTGGAAAGTCACTGAAGAGAGAATCATTTTGGTGCATAGATCACTCGAATCGGTGGTCGGATGAGGAAGTTATGCCCAAAACCGTAAGGCTGCACAGGCTATCGGCGAGAATCTTTTCTTTTTCAACATACCCTAGTGAAAGGTAATACATTCTATATTTTTTACTTCCGCTGAATATAGGATCGTATAAAACTCTAACGGTTTACATTAACTAAATAATCAAACGCCAACAATTGGTATCAGAGCTTCGATTTTATGGTGAAGCGTGAAACGTTAGGCTAGGGTTTATGCCAAAAGGTGAAAGAGTTTAAGTATTCATGTTATGCTAGTATACCCTATTCGGATACCATATACCTGTGTCAAACGTGGACTAGGATTTAAAAATTATTGTTTCTTGTTGAATACTCTATACGTTTGAGGACTCACGACGGCGACTTGTTCCGACATGTTCCGGGTCAAGGCAACCCGTGATAATGAAAGACTTAGGGGAGCAAGTAATCCTGCTTGTTGCGTAAGACATCAGTTTAACAGCTGGAGTGTCGGATAAGACTTTCTTATTTAAATTGCGATTTAATTCGTGATATATAACTGTCATAATTGATTTAATTGTCTATTATTGTTATATATGGTTGCATGTCGATATCAATGATTTCGATAATCTGGTCGATATCGACGATTTTGATAATCTGGTTGATATCGATGATTTCGATAATCTGGACGATATCGACGGTTGATATCGATAGTTTCAAAATTTTGATAATCTGAAAGTTTTCGAAAATTTGATAATCTGGAATTTTTTGAAAATTTGATAATGTGGAAATTTTGAATATTTGATAATCTGGAAATTTTCGAAAATTTGATAATCTGAAAATTTTTGAAAATTTGATAATTTGAAAATTTCGAAAATTTGATAATCTGGAGATTTTCAAAATTTTGATATTCTTAAAATTTTAAAAAATTTTAATAATCTGGAAATTTTTGAAAATTTGATAATCTTGAAAATTTTGAAAATTTGATAATCTGAAAAATTCAAAAATTTGATAATCTGGAGATTTTTGAAATTTTGATAATCTGAAATTTTTTTAAAATTTGATAATCTAGAAATTTTAAAATTTGATAATCTGGAGATTTTCGAAAATTTGATAATCTTGAAATTTTTGAAATTTTGATAATTTGAAAATTTTCAAAAATTTGATAATCTGGATATTTTCGAAAATTTGATAATCTGGAAGTTTAGAAAATTTGATAATTTGAAAATTTGATAATCTGGACATTCTCAAAAATTTGATAATATGGAGGTCTTTGCCGATATTTGTGCTTGGTGGTGAACAATCGAATTCACTGATATATAACTATTCATAATTGATTTAATTATCTGATTATTGTTATATATGTATGCATTATTCTCCGTGATTTACTGCCTTATTTGCTGTAATAGGAGCATGCTAAGTTGCGTATTTTATTACTGAATATTATATGCATGTAAAAACCCTCGTTGTTAAATTACTAAGTGGGAGAGAGGATTGATAATTAATTCCCGCGGCCTCCATTATTGGTTTGTAAGTGATGTGAGTAAACTTGCGTGTTGGCATAGACCTTCCTCCTTATCGGATGAGTTTATTCACGGATCACTGGTACAAACTTTATTAAATAATTATTGTTTGTAAGGTAATGCACATGAACTTGCGTGTTGGCAAAGACCTTCCTCCCCATCGGATGAGTTTATATGCGGTTCACTGGTAAAAATTTATAATTGATGATTGTAGAAAGTTATCCGAGCGCTGTGTACTTCTCCATCTGTAAGGCACATAAGCTTGGGCCGCGGACTTGAGATCAAATAATGGTGTACACTTAGGTGTGAATAATAAGTATCCTCCCCATCAGAGTCACTGCTATTATTTGCATGGTTAAAGAGGAACCAACTATTAATTATTTTGTCATGAGGTTAGGTTGACAAATGAAATTAATGGGTAAAACCTTCTCTTGTAAATATTCGGGTTTGTATACGTCCACACTATCGTGACATGCAGACTCACAGTGCTTGAGATGTCGGTGAATTTTATTTTATATTGTTTTAAGGGAATCAATATAAATGGATAAATTTGAAGATTTGATCGGTGTATTTATTTATGATTCTCTATATTTTCAAATGGTTTTATCTCGCTTATTGTTTACTAAAATAAACATATTTACTGGTCCAAAATTATATGATAAGAAAAGAATCTTGATTTTAATTTTTACTTCTTAGGAAAATAAAATTGTGTTATCACTAAGGATGTCCTGTGATGCCTATTAATCAAAATCTCTAGTGGAGAGGTGAGAAGTTCATAGAAATATGATGGTGTCATGCGACTCTTCGAATACTTGAGTAAGGTTAAAAGGTGGAAGGACATGGATAGAAATTGAAAGGGAAACCTAGGTCAATTTTATTCTTCATAATTTATCTAGATGTTTTGAGCAAGTTTCACCTAAATTACAAGTAATTAAATCAACAAACTCGGTGAGTTGGGAAATAGTGCTGTCTCTATGATGTGCTGTTGATTGTAGAAGGAATCTGTGTCCGAAATAAGTTGATGATGTCCCCTTGAGGAGCTCATAAGGATTATCATGTAAACCCTGCAGGTGGATTTATTGCGGCATGATAATGAGGTTAAGTGGTACTACTCTCAGATGAGATATTAATTAATGGAGTTGTCAGTAACTTAATTAATTAATGAGCATTGTATATCTTAAACATGGGGAGACTGTCGGACTCATAATAAGAAGGAGCCCATAACGTAATTATGGGATTAGAACGGTAGTGCAGTAATAATATTTTAGTGGTATATATTATTATTATTGTACTTAAGTATAAGTTTTGGGCTAAACTTGGATACTTAAGCCCAATGGAGGCCCAACTCTAATTTTTCCTCCTGGTCCCTGTTGTAGCTCATATATAAGTCATCTCAACTGTCCGGAAACCCTAACTGATATACGCCTAACACTGTGAAGAGGGTGAGGGAACAACAGATTGAGAAGATCTCTGAAGATCGTCACCCACACGACGTCGAGATTGGACTTGGGAATACAGCAGAAGATCGGAAGGTTGTTTGCTGCTGCTGTTCGTCAACTTCCACAATTTTTATAAAATCGTGTGAAACTCTAAATTGTAAGTGTCATATACCGTTGGAAAGCCACTGAAGATAGGATCGTTTTGGTGCGTAGATCACTTGAATCGAAGGTCGAATGAGGAATTTATGCTCAAAACCGTGAGGCTGCACAGACTGTCGCGAGAATCTTTCTTCTTCAACATACCCTGGTGAAAGGTAATATGTTTCTATGTTTTCTTGCTTCCGCTGAATATTGTATCGTATGTAACTCTAACAGTTCACGTTAACCAAACGATCGAATGCCAACACCACCCAAAGAGTCAACTTTCCTTTTTTACACACATGAAACCCACACTTATCCACTAATACAATTAAAATATGAGACACACACTCTCACTAATACAACTACCCACTACACATTAAATAATAATACTCCTTAATCTACGTGCAAAAAGCAAAAACTCTCTATGTGGGACACACACTCTCACTAATACAACTACTCACTACACATTAAATAATAATACTCCTTAATCTACGTGCAAAAAGCAAAAACTCTCTATGTGGGACAGAGAGAATACATTTTAAATAATAATACTCATTAATACGGTTAAAAAAATAGCAAAAAGACTAGTGAAGTAACATATTCTAGGAGCCCAAGCTATGTGATTGACTCCTCTATCTATTGCGGGTCGAAGGCTCCTTCCCCCTTTCAGTCTTCAAACTCCGATTCACATTTTTGAGATTGATAATGACAGTTCTTTTCTCAGTGAACTGAAAAGTTATTTTTTTAGTTACCCTTCAAAGTTCAAATGATGATGAAAAAAAAAAAGAAAGGAGTAACTTGGACGGACCTGGATCCTCTCTCCCGTAACGGGAGTCAATTTCCCCTCCCTTTAACAGTAATTTCACTATTCACACAAACAGTGAAATTACCGTTCATGTGATAGGAAATTCCCTCCCTCACCCTAACTTGGACACACCTATGTAAGACAACACCAATCTGATTATTCATTTGCACCATCTTTTACGAGCCTCTTTCTAAAAATAAACTCGGATTCAAATAATTGATATACACATACATCAAAAGCACCTGCCACCAATTTCAAATAATTTGAATTTGAATCATGGAATACAGAGCTCCCATTTCAGATTCGGGTTGGGATTATCCACTCGCAGAAGAAGATCTGAGAGCCATTGACTCCGCCTTTTTCTCAGCCGCCGCCGCCTCCAGATCCGCTCCTGCATTGAAGCGATCGGTGTTCAGTTGCGGCGACAGCTGCGAGGCCTCGGCTGACCCTCCCTGCAAAACCCGCAGACGGTTGCCCGACTCTCTCTTCACTTTCCAGCAGCAGCCGCACTTTCCATTTTCACCTTGCGCCAGAAATCGCTTCAATTATAGCAGAAATAATTTTGATCTTTCTCTTTTTCAAGGTAGTTTACTTCACTTTTTAATAAATCAGTTCTACCTTGATTGTTTGCTTTCTGTAAGAATCCTGTGTCTGGTCTGGGAAGTGGTACATCTTAATTCTTATTTATTTTGTTAGGTATGGGTTTGCGTTTTAAGAAAACTGTGAATTTTTGTTGAAGGTGTAAACCTTCAGTGTTTTGGATGAATGGTGATGATAGGGATGTCGATCATCTTATGTTTTTCTAGAATTCAATATGATTGCATTATTAGTATCACAATTTTTTGGCCATTTGGGATTTGTTTTAGCTTTTCCTGTTTAACTCTTGAAGTTCCTTTTTCTCATGATGGATAATGGCCGTCGTGGCCGACTCTTCTACATGGGTTGATACTTTCTTCTACAAATAGTTCTGGTTAATGAAGTACCAGTTTTATGATTGAAAATATTATGCTATTTCTGCCTCTTTCTGGTCCGCATCTTGTTTTCATGTTGTTTTATTTAATTAATTATTTATTGTGTCCAACCAAAGATTCAACTTTTTTTTTTGGCAGTTGGGCAATTACCTGAAAATAAAATTATAACTCTCAGACAAATTTTATAGAAACTAAGAATTCAGAATTCAGGGAAACGAACAAGATTAAATACCATAGATATATGCACACTGGTTTATCACTTATCAGCTTCTTTTTGTCCTTGGACCAAATAGTAATTTTTTGTTTTAAACTATTGTGCCCAGAAATAAAGTTTGGCGGTCGGATTATATATAGCAGAACTGCAGAAGAGGTTGAAAGAGCTGCGAAGGAGCTTTTAGATTTTGTGGAAGCTAAGAAAAGTAAGGATGGACAATGTATCCTTGGTCTGGACATTGAATGGAGACCCACATTTACAAGAGGTAATTGATTGGTTTGAATTAATAGATGCATAAATGCGACTAAACTGGGTAGCTCATTGGGTGTACGTATACAAGAACTTGGAGTAATTGTAAGTTTTTGTATATCCGTTTTTATTAATCTGAAGGCACACCTTAATGTGTTGATATTATAATTATGAGCAAATAAGATACGACCAGATTATAGCTACTGAATTTCTAATGAGGATGGACCATACATAACTACCATGATGACTGCTATATGGGAAATCCTGTTATATAACCTCTCTTCCATTAAACAATTTACATTTTGCATTGGGCATAGATACATGAATCTCAACTAACTTTTCCTATGCAAATGATTCAAGTGACAATAATTCTTGCTTGGTCTTCTCCTCAACAGAATTGAGCTATTTCTGTAACATATTTTGCTCAAACATACCAATCATTTTATAAGGAAAAACATTCTAACAATATATATAAATAGGTAAACACATCCTATACTTACATTCACCTTCAAAATCGTGTTTATCTTTGGGACTTTGTTTGAATTCTCTAACATCCCAATGAAAATTTATTGCTGGAGTTGGTTTATCTTCTGTATGAGAATAAATGCTCATTTTTTTTGTAGGCATTCCACCCGGGAAGGCTGCCGTTATGCAAATATGTTTGGACAATAGTTATTGCCATGTGTTGCACATCTTTCACTCTGGAATACCTAAAAACCTGCAAAGGCTTCTTGAGGACCACACTTCTCTGAAGGTGTTGATTTACATACTAAAGCATCATAAGGAGTTGGAGTTTTGTTTAAACTTATCACAATATGATCTTAATTAGTTTTTATAATCTGAAATACTTAACTGCTTCATACATGTATAGGTGGGTGTAAATATTGCAAATGATGCGGCTAAAGTTTTGCTAGATTACAATGTATTAATTAACACTTTGGGAGATCTCTCTGATCTAGCCAATCTAAAGCTTGGTGGAAATTCCAAGAAGTGGAGTCTGTCATCTTTAGCTGAAACACTTATCTGCAAAAAGGTACTTGAACAGTAAATTTGGTGAAAATTTTGATTTTAGAAAAATAATTTCACAATATTTATAATCTTAATAGGTAATAGGAATACAAGTAAAAAATGCAGACAGTTCTCTCAATAACTTCCAAACCACCTGTTTTACCACTACATAGGTGGGTCTACAGCTCTAATGATATAACTTGATATGATCATATTATCATAAGCATATGCTTGAGTAGTAGGCAAGTGGAAACATTAGACATGAGCTGGTTGTCTCAATTTTTAAATTAGTTTCCTACTTTCCCTTGCAATGACAACAGATGTGAATCTAAACTGTCATGAAATACAGAACTTAGGCTTGGAGGCAGGAAGTTTTATAGGAAATTGGTAATATACCATACTTCACACTATCTTATAGACGAACTTAAGACTGAAAACATAATGAGATCTTCATGGGCAATTATGCAGCTCTTAGAAAGAAACTGAAGTTGAATAAAGTATCCAATTGACAAATATGTACATTATGAAAGACTACCCTCACATTAAGCTGAAATTTATGACATTTGTCTCAGTAAATGATCTCGATCCTTTCAGAAACCCAAAGCCTATAGCAATTCTGGAAGAATTTATGAAAGAACATGTACAAGGGACACAGCAGGCCAACCTAGTTAGAAATATTCAGTGGAATATTATGCTGCTCTGCACCGGCTTTTGGTTTCTTCTCTTCTCATCGTAATTTTTATACCCTATTGCCTCTAATGTATGTAGGTCCGGAAATAAATAGATAAAAGATTATAAAAATGATGCCGATGGAAATTTATATTGAGTTGGAATTTCTTGAAAAGTGGTTATAAAATCATTTAAAGATTAAGATGATCCATTAGACGGTTACCAGTTGTGATTGTGAAAAGATTTGGGTTTTGGTTTTAATACCATATTGGCACTGAAGGAGGGGAGGGAGGGAATTTTGGTTAAAGGTATTATTTGTACAGTGGCTGTACGTATTCTTTACTTGGCCCCCTTGTTGAATGATTAAAATTAGAAGAATTAGTAGATCCCTGTATAATAGTAGTCCCTATGAACATATTATCAAATCACTAATACCTTGGTGTCTTACTAAATCAATACTTCCTCCATTCTACTATTTACTCCACTTTCCATTTTCGTGTCCATTTTAAAACATGCACACTTCAAAAAATAGCAACTCACACTATACTAACACCTTCACAATACAACAATGCTACAAAATTGACACCTACTTTTTACACTTAACCCATCAGCTTTATACACTTTTCTCATTAAATTATCCAAAATACACATTCTTTTATCTTACTTTATACACTTAAAAAACAAATTTTATACACTTAAAAAACAAATTTTCTTAATCTCTGTATACAAATTACCAGGGTAGAGGGAGTATTTTCCAATGGTTGACAAGAACTAGGTTTAGTAGCTTTAGTTAACATGCAAGAAAGCAGAATTGAACATTGGCTTGAAATTCTAGCACAGCTGCACCCTTTATGTAGTGTTTGTTTGTTTCTAAATAACTCCCGCATCTACTCAGAAATGTTATTTCAAGTTCGTGTTTTATACAGAGCTGATTCAGAGTCTTTGTTCACTGATTTTATTTAAATCTGATCAAATGGATTTGGAAGAAAGTGAATTTTCTTTTTTGAACTATATATGAAAGTACACATATTTACATGCATCCCCTGATTTGTTAATTTTTTTAAAATAATCCTCTACTGCTTGTTTTAGTTAGTTTAATTTTGGTAATTTTCTTTTACTACTTTAACCTTTTAATTGGTGTAATTGATTCTTGCAGCTTCCCAAGCCAACCAAAATTAGACTAGGAAACTGGGAAGTTGATCCTCTATCAAAAGAACAAATAAAATATGCTGCCACTGATGCATATATTTCATGGTACCTTTATCAGGTGTACATTTTCTTCAACTGCTTATGTCGACATTTCTCTCCTCTTTGTTGTCTTTCCTGTCATTCTATCTTATCTACTTGTTTGTGTATTTATTATTATTTCTTTAGGGTTTCCTGATAGTTTATTTTAATGCCATTTTTTCAGGTATTGAACAATTATCCAGACCCAGTTGGTACTGAAAAATGTGAAGTTGTCACCTAAATCATTCATTACAATAAATTAGTGTCCATACATATTGATACAAAGTTGTGGAAATTTCAAGGGATACGGCACTGGTTGTTACGCCATGTAATACTGGGCTCCTACCAATTTTTTCAGCTCTGATGTGAGATTGCCTTTAGTAATCCTTGAAATAATAATGAGCATTTATTTGTTCCATTGCTCAGTGCTATGGGGCATGGCTGAATTGCTTTTCTCTGAATGACAAGAACATGGTAATAGTGATTCTTTAATGTCAGACAGAGAAGCATTAACTCGCTTGATGGTAAAGATGATGACCTGACCTCCATTATTGGACAACTTATTCGGTTTTTTTGCGGTTAACCAAATGCTTTTGGTGTCTTTGAAGACTCTGCCCACTTTGAGCTTGCCCTGATGTTCCGTGCATGTCCAAGTCTTGGTCATTGGACTGGACATCCAGCATGTTGCTGCATTGAGCGGGTATCTTAGTCTACTTACATTTTCTCTTGACATAAAAGTTACTGTATGTTACATTCCTACAAATAGAGGTGGCATTGGTTGAACTGGCACTCTTATTTGCTGATCAAAGAACCACGAAGTTGGTCCGATCCGTTGAACCAAATTATTTCCCTTGCTGAACTGCCCCGATTGCCACCTCTGCAGCCCACAGGCCTTAACCAGTAAATATTGTTTCTTTGTTTCTGCAAAAATTTTTTTCTCAAGTATGAGCTGTTATCTTTCAGGGTGATCATTTAATTACACTTAAATAGTATGTTATCTAAAATGAGATGAGGGGGAAGGCAGCGCAGGAGAGAGAAAGTTAAATCAATTTCCTTGTATTTAATTGTTGTAAAAAATTGAGAATTTATTTGCTTTGGATCACGGTGGAAATGGGTGTCGAAGGATCCTAGGATAAGACATTAATTGCTTGGTATATGGGCTGAATATGGTATCACATTCACGTGTGACTTTTGTACATCAATCCCGACGTTCTAGTTTCGTTGCTCATTAATAATTATTGTCTCCTTTTCTAACAATTTCTTTATTTTTTGTATTGATTGTTTTGATATTATCTAAAACCAAGTATTATGTCTAGGCAAAAAAATATCTCTGTTTCACAAATTTCATTCTGTGAGAGGGATTCTCATTAACTCTCTAAATATTATTAATAAATTAAAGGGCGGCGCTATTATCACCTCAAAGATTACTGGGGCACCCGATTTTCAAAAAAAATTATAATAAAAATACTATTATATCCCTATTCTTAAAATTACTCTCTATGCTTGTAATTACTAAACCCCACCCAAATCCAATCAATTTACCCAATATTTTTATAAAAAACATTTCAACACTCCTAAACACTTCGAACACAGAAAAACTGAATTTTTTTTCACAAAAATGGAGAAACGAAGAGGGATTAAAAAAAAAGGGGAAACAAACATGGAAGATTTTGTCCAAAAAAACATGCACCGCAACAATCATCAGTATTATTCAGCAAAATCATTACAATTTCTAAGGATATAAGAGCAATCTTGATTACGAAACCCTCACATTCTAACATACATCCTATATTTATATTGATCCTTTGTTCAAGATCCCGATCCTCATTTTGTTCAAGATGGAAAACCGTATAAGCCGAATATGGTCTCACTCACGATATTTATCAAATTAAGGTTCTATCACTGGCACACTCTGCCATAGATTTTGCATTGATTTCTTGATCAAATCTCCACACGTAGTTCAATGAGGAGTTGTAAATGAATTAAGAAATTGATGCAGACAACTTTGAGTTTTTCTTTTTTTTTTTCCAAGATCTTCAATGTTTGTTTTTCCCCTTTTCTTCTTCACCTTCTCCCTCCTCGTTTCTCCTTTTTTGTGTTGTGATTTTTTTTTCTGCATTTGAAGTGTTTAGGGGGTGTTGAAATTTGTGTAATAAAAATATAGGGTGTGGTTAGTAATTAAAAGCTTGAAAAGTAGTTTTAAGAATAGGGATATAATTGTACTTTTACTATAAATATTTTTGAAAATTGGATGCCCACATTAATTTTTCGGGTATCAATAGCATTGCCCTAAATGAAAAATAGACGGAAGGGTTGTTAATTAATTAACACACACTTGTTAGTTACATGTGCATTCCTTATCAGTTATTTTAATAAAAAATAATACCTAAACTTATTAATTCATCTATTTTATACTCTCTCCGTCCAAGGTAATGAGGGCCAGAGATCTTATGTTATGAGACGGAGGGAGTATATAATAACTAATAGAATGGATAAAAAGTCATATTTGATTAATCATGAGTGATAACTGTCAAATTGAATTAGTATTTTATAAATAATTCTTGAAATGAATAAAAAGTGATAACAATTCTAATAAAAAGAGATATTTGATAAATAAAAAGTGACAACTGCTCAATAAATTATTTTATGAACGATTCGTAAGATAAATAAAAAATAATAACAATTATAATAAAAAAATAAAAATACATGATACAATTAATAATAATAAAATAATATATTTTTCCAAAAAATAATAAAATAATCCATTTAAATTTAATTGAAAAGAAAAGGAAAAAATAAAAGGTTTTATGAATGATAATATATAGTACTATTATATATAGTCAATGAAGAACAGCTTCTTCCTGCTGCTCTTACTTGGCATGATGTTGTTCCTCTTTCTGTTCTCCGTTATCTACACACGAATATGAATTATGAATATTTCAGAATCAAATGATGACTCTGGGTATTACGCTTAGTATCACTCTTTATACCTATGCGGCTATGAGTGAAGGGGATTTCATCTCCCCGGTGGCGAAGTCGCCGGGTACCTCAGGTGATAATGCTCCTTTTTCCCTTGGTTTGCTCCTTTTCTATGTTAAGATTATGATGCTCTTTTCATTGTTGGACAATTATTGGAGATCCTCTTGGTGGATTTGGCCCTCCTTTCTTTCCTGGAGTGAAGATAGGTCTAGGTTAGATGGTGAATTTTTATACTCCATTTTCTGGAAGGTACTCTTTTCCTCTATATGAGTTTTTCTCACTGGGTTTTTCCATATAGAGGTTTTTAATGAGGCCCTCCGGGGGATCTTCGGTCACTTAGCCGGCTCACCTTTTGCTATAGGTTTAATTTTCAGCCGTGTATCTGACATTACAGGTTTAGGCTTCATTTTATTAGATTAGGTCTTATTAGTTTGGTAACAAAATTCCTTGCATGTTCCTTAATCTGTTGGGTAACAGAGTCCCTTACATGTTCTCTTTTGTCTTGCATCTTTTCCGGTCTGTCTCATGTACTTTTCATTTAATTTCGTTTTATGATATTGCATAATTTAATGAAGAGCAACTTCTTCTTTTCTTAATAAGCGTTTTTTTCCTAATTAAAGGATTACTTGGGCTAGAGGGATAATCCACTTCAAAGAAGAGAATAAAACCTTGTGAGACAGTTTCACACAAAAATTCTCTCATACAGGTTTGGAAGATTATAATAAAAATTGGGTTTTCTAATTTGACGGGCAAAAACATATATTTTTAAAGTGATTGAAAATATATGAAAAAATCACTAATAGATACACACTTTTAACCTAAATTATTATGAGATACAAAGAATTCAAATAATTACTCTCACATACAAAATATTAAAGTAAAATATCAAATATAACCTTATAATCTCATACACTTTTAAACCACCAACCCTACCTCTCACCCATCCACCCTCCGGACCGAATGGTGCAAAATCAAATTGTGCAAAACCAAATTATGCAAAACAAAATTGTGCAAACAAATTGTGCAAATACATAGAGGTATTTATGGTATCACAATCATTATTGTGTAGTTATGAGTAATAGTGTTTTACGTCATGTAGTGTATATCAATTATGCATTATTTTATATACCCAATAGTAAGAGATCCAAAATATATTAAATAAAAAGACACGTGTTGGACTGTCATTAAATGATCTCATGTTTATATATATGGATTCATAACTTCATCCATAGTTATATCTTATTTCAGAAAAAAAATATATTAAAATTGTATTGGATTGTAGGGCATGTGGCAAATGAAGTAAATACCCTCTAAATTGGATTGTGGGGGTAAGCGTCACATTTTAAAGATGATAGCTAGTTTTAATTAGCATACCCCCATGTGAGTGGGGTCATTTGTATGGAAAATGAAAGTCTCATTCAATCAATGATGATATTAAGATAAGCATGTGGGGGTGGGGGTGGTGGTGGGGGTGGTGGTGGAGGTGAGGGTCGGGGTATGGATTGCCATTTGTAAATGCAAAGAAATGTACAAGGGACATTTCCAATCAAAAGCTAGTTGATTATTAATGATGGGCTTTACCTCCATTGCAGTTTGTTACAGAAGAAATTCCGTTCCCATTAGTACTACCTTCTTTTCTAGGATTCATTTGCCTAGCCAACATTTGCAAGTCACATTACCAGTTATAAACAAACAAGGGGTATAATATTTTAAAATATAATAAAGTGAGAGAAATAATATTTTAATGTGTAGTGGGTAGTTGTATTAGTTTTGAGTGTGGGCCCCATGTATAGTGAGTTGAGTATAATAATATTATTATGTGTGTCAAATCAACCCAAAAAATAAATGGATACTTTATATTGGGATATACCAAAATGACAAAATAGACACTTCTCAGAGGGATGAAAGGAGTATATATACACACGCTTATATTAAGAAATAGGGATATCTCTTGTGAAATGAATATACGCAAGATTGGCTGAGACAGATCGATCTATTATTAAAGTACATGTATTATATAGATAAAATATACTTATTAGTAGTTAGGTTAAGTTTGTAATGTATCATATTATAACACCCTAAATCATATTTTAATACATCATTCATTATATTTTAGAAAAATACTCCCTTATTCCGGTTCTAAGGTATCCATTTGTTTTTTGCAACGTGGATTAAGGAGTATTATTATTATTATATGTAAAGTAGGTAGTTGTATTACAGAGAAGTGGTGAGTCATATTGTGTACTTTTTTACTAAATAGGGGAAATGGATACCTTTGAAGCGGATGCCAAAAATAGTAAAATTGATACCTTAGAAGCGGACGGAGGGAGTATATTTTAGCAACTAATAAGCATACTTTACTCATATAACAATCTTATTTACATGTCTCGCACACCGTCTCAGAAGAGTCTTTGTGGTGCAGCGGAAGGTTCGAAACGACGATTAAAACGACGATTAAATAGGATAGATGTATACTCAAACGTTGATTATCACAAGAATACTGTGTAGTAGACGGAAACACTTTTAAGAGTGATAATCCGTTGATTCGATTTGAACATCGGAAGAACACAAATAAAACACGATAGAAGAGAATAACCAAATTTTAATACTCCCTCAGTCCGCTTTTAAGGTATTCATTTTACTATTTTTGGCGTCCGCTTCAAAGGTATCAATTTTCCCTATTTAGTAAAAAAGTACACAATATGACCCACCACTTTCCTCTAATACAACTACCCTCTTTACATATAATAATAATACTCTTTAATCCACGTGTAAAAAAGCAAATAGATACCTTAGAACCGGACGGAGGGAGTATTAAATTCAACTCCGCTAAAACAATTACAAGATCACTTATTTATAGTTGATAAAAAGATCTGATATATTAATGACTAATATAAATAAAATGAAACAAATCAAAATATTATTGTATTAAATATTTTGATCTCCATCATATTTGTTGCATCACACTTATATTAAAAATATTATAACTTTTTATTTGGCTTATAAAATATCTTACGTTAGATAATCCATGAATATTGATAATTTATGTAGAGTTGATATTCTTTCATCTGGGTGTGAGTGCGCACGTGCGTCTATATGTGTATAAATTTTTATTTAATAGTGTATATATATTTCTTAATAATTGTATAATTTTTTACATTCAAATTTTCATTAGAAAAAACTTATAGAAAAATTGCTAACAAAGTGTATATATTTATGTTTGTTTTGAGTTTTGGTATCATAAATTCTAATTTTATGTTAATTATATATAAAAAGTGGAGTGAGGCTTGCGTGCGCCCGGACGCACAGGAACACATTCTGTGAGCCTTTAGAAATTTAGTATTATGGATAAGGGTACATTGCTTTGGTCTAAATGATATACACTTTAATTAATAAAAGGTACACCATTTTGTTCTAAAAGGTATACACTTTTCATTAATATTTTTTTTCTTTAGAAAATAAAGGGTACACATTTTTATACTAAAGGGTATACAATTTAACACAAAATTCTAAGGCGCACGGAGTGTTGTCCATGCGCCCAGATACAAACAATAATTTTCATTAGAAAATAAAGAGTACACATGTAAGATTTTTATGGCCTAGTGCCATTAATAATATATATATATATATATATATATATATATATATATATATATATATATATATATATATATATAAAAGATATTTTTTATGATCAAATATCTTAAATAAAGATATGGTTTAAATAAATAATATATATGAGATAAATAATGTCATATATATTTATGGATAACAATCGCATTGATATAATGTGATTTGATAAAAGATTTATTATCCGATCTAGTCATCTCTCCACCTATTAAAGAGACACGGTTTTATTAATTCTCTGTCACATAAAGTTTTACGTACTGTGTCCTAAAGAAAGGGCGAGGAGAGAGAAACCAGTTCATGACGTAATTAGCAGGACATAAGGTCGTCTCAAGGTAAGTCTTCTCATTCTCATCATTGTTACAAGATGTGAAAATCATGAAGATCTAAGATCCATGTCAATTAATAAATTAATTGCTTATGTGAATTCATGCTTACATGTTGTATCAAAACATGATTTTGGATCTCAAGATTTTCCACTGAATGATGAATATTGTTGTATGAAGCTGCAATATGATTGAAAGAATATGTCAATTATGTACTAATTAGATGAGATTTACAAAACATGTATTTCATCTTTCCGCTATAATATTTTCAAGAAAATTACAGAAGTATGATGATCAATTAATCTCGGATCATACCATTGATTTTTGGGCGAAATGATATTTATGAAATTAGTTGAAATTTATTATGTATATCATAATGATTATTCTGGGAATTATTATCCCGTTAAAAATATTATGTTAAAGTAATAATGTCATATTTAATTAGAATATGATGATTACTTATTTTGAAGAATTCTGATATTATCAGTATCATGTATTTATTCATATTATTGATATAACATGAATTTATGTATCATGTATAATTAATTGTGATAAATTGTTGCTGTATGACAAATATAATAGAAATTATAACTGTCTTATTTAATTTTTGGACTAAACAATTAAAGATTGATTATGAAAGTTAATTATGTCAGCATGTGATTTCTAATATAAAGACCTTGACTCCTTTAATTTTGGGAGTATATTGATTTTCTTTAATGGTTGATTAAGAATATTGACAGTACAATTAATAAATCAATCTGCCTAATTTATATGGCTTAAGTGTCACACTTTAATGCCCACATAATTGTAAATTCCTCTAACTTTCAAACTATAATGATTTAATAATGTTAATGAAATCAATCCATCACTAATATTTATGACTTATATTATTTTGATAATAATTAAAGTTATTTTGGGATATATACTAATTTATTGATATTAGAATATCTCACTTATGTTAGGTATGTTTGACTATTTATTATGTTAATGTACCTGCCAAATTCGTTAGAATACGAATATAAATTATACATGATATCATTATTGTGATATGTATGGATATGTTATGTATATTTATGATGACAGTCTTAAGATTTTAATTAATGATATTGACGGTGATTTATGAATATTTATTAAATAATGATTTGGTTATTACTCTACTATTGAGTATAATCTATTATGAGAATATAATCTTTGATAAGATTATAATGAATAATTTTATATACGATTTATATATATTTAATGTTGATCTATTAATCACCAAAGTGGTCTGACCTGAAATATTATAAAGATAAATTGTATAATTAAATTTTAATTTCCCATATTTATGTGATACTTAAATAAAGAGAATTTATTATATGGGTCATTAAAAAAATTCATAATTATAAGACTTTAAATTCACCCAAAAGTGAATGCTAGTCTTTATAATTCATGAATATGAGTGTAATAAATTGATAATTAATAAATTATGTCAAACTATTTTGTATGTCCAAAGATGACAAAATAGTTTTAATGGATATATTTAATTATCAAATTATGTTAAATTTGCAAGTATCATTATGATCATGATTGTATATTGTTGTATCGCCCAAAGGGGAACTTCAATATACATTTATTGCTTTCGATCCTGAATCTATTATTAAATTACTTAGGGTATTTATGGAATAAATTATATTATTCTTATTCTTAAAATTCCAAAATTCAATCTCTACTTGCATGCTACATCTGTTCCATTACAAAATGGATTAAAGTAATTTAAATAGTGTGAATAAATCTAATTTCACCTAAGTGTTTTGGATTTTATTTATCACTTTAAGATAAATTGCTCATTTGCTAGTACTAGCAATAAAACTGAGTAATCTGACTATAATGCTTGAGCTAGATCAAACAGATTGAGCATAATGTTTATGCGGATTAATGTGACTAAGAAATTAAGTCTATCATACCTAAATTACTAATAAATCTCTTGATGAGATACTAATGGCTACTTTAACCACCATAAAGTTTGATGGTTCTCATGACATACATGAACTTATCATTAATGAAAACTAATATTGCAGCAAGACTTAAGCCTTCCATAATGAATGTGATTGAAAACTTATTAATATAATTTACAAACTCACTACCTTTTAAGTCTAACATGATCCAAATGAACCATGACACCATGAAAGATAAATGAAATGTGAATTAAATTCACGTAATGCTGAAATATTGGTTCAAATTAAAGAAATATTTAATAAATAATCTAAACATTATGTTTGTTTAAAAATAATGAAGTTGGAACTAAACGTGGCATTAATGATTGGGGTAACTTTCCAAAAGAATTATTCCAAGGATTGATTAAAAATAAAGCCTTTCATGATATATGCTTTTACTGATCTGGATATTTGTGTGAATTGCATTAAAGAAAAGCAAACTAAACACACAAAGAATTGAGTCACGATAACAACACAACTTCTTATAATAGTTTACACCGCTAATTGTGAGTCTTATGATAATAAAATTTTTAAAGGAATAATGATATTTCATCATCTTTAATTTTAAATTTAAATATTCACATTATGGTTATATCTATCTTTGCAAGAAAAATCTCATTCTATAAATGCTCGATGAGCATTTATTAATAAAGTTGAGAAAATTAGATAGAAAAGTGAAAAATTATAATGTTGGGAAGTGATGAATTTCATGAAAAGTATGATGAATTATCATGCTCAATTACTAAATTACAAGAAAGCTTGCATTTATGCTTAATGCAAAATGTCACACACACCACAATAAAGTAGTGTTGCAGAATGATGTAATCGTACTTTATTAAATATGGTTAGAATCATATTGAAAGATTAATCTATACCTATATTTTATGGATATATGCACTTAAAACTGCCACTTACTTGATGGTCGAGTTTCTAGTAAAGCAGTCTTCAAAACACCTTATGAACTGTGAATGAGTAGAAAACTCGATCATAGACAGTTGCATGTTTTAAATTGCCCGGTAGGGATAATGATTTACGTCCACGCCAAAAAAAATTGGATAAAAAAAATTTAAGTGATTTTTTCATAAATTATCCTTATAGTCTAAAGGGTATGAATTTTATGGTCTTAACCATAATACGAAAATTTTAAAACTGGAATGTCAAATTCATTAAGAATTGTAAAATCAGTGGGAGTATGAAACCATAAAATGTAGTTATTGAAGAAGTTGGGTGGTGAATTTGAAAATACATTCATCTAAAACTTCTTCTAAAATTGTTATATAATTGTTGAATAGCCAAGCAACTTTTAAGGACAAAATATTAGTTATTCAACTCTCTTAATGGATCTGATTGTACTAAATCAATTATCAATGAGTTTTCATTAGATATATCACATTAAATAGCATTAAGAATATCATACGGACAATATATCCGCTATTTCTAACGATTGCATATGTGGTATAATAAAATAAGCTAAAATTTGACATTATAATAAATGATAAAATTCCAGTTTTGGAACAAGTCATGGAAAGTACTAATTCTATTAAATGAGTAAATGATATGAAAGACAAGTTAAAATCAATGGCTCATAATGAAGTTTATATCTTGTAAGAATTGCCAGAAAGTTATAAAAGAATTTGATACAGATGTATCTTTATGATGGCAATATCGAAAGATATAAAACTAAAGTTGTTGCTCAAGATTTTACTCAAAAAGATGGAATAATTGTAAAGAGATATAATGAGTTATTTCTATACAAGACTCCATTATAATTATCATGACTTTAGTAACTCATTATGACCTAGAGTTGCACCAAATGAATGTTATGACAGCTTTTCTGAATAGTGATTTGGTAGATGATCAAGTTAAATGGATCAATTCAAGAGTTTTTGATTGAAGGAAAATATCACATGACTGTATAAACTTAAAGAATCAACATGAAATTAAGAATGCTTTCCTTTTAAGATATCTTTTGGATTTAAGAAAATATCGTAAATCAGTGTATATATTTGAAAGTCAGTGGGAGCACATTAATTCTATATGTTAATAATAAACTTGCTTGCAACTGATGATCTTAGTTTATTATGTGAAACCAACAAATTTCTCTCAAAGAACTTTGGAATTAAACATATGACGAGACAACTTATGTGATTGAGATAGAATTATTTCTATACATATCACAATAACATTAAATATGTCTCCGTAAGTATATGTTATTAAAGTTCAATAGAGATCATGGATGGAAAGGTGTTTGTAAAGCACGTTCCAATCCAGAAGGGAGATTATAAGTTCAACCTTATATAATGTCCAATAATAAATTAGAACGTACTATAATATTCCTTATGTATATGTTATTGGTAGCTTAAGATATACAAAATTGTATAAAGACCAAATATCAGCCTTGCTGTTAAATGCTTGGTCATTATTGAAGTGATTCGTAAATGGATGACCATAATGTTGCATAAGAAAATATTATGGTATATTTATATGAAATGAAGCACCCGTGCTTACTTATTGAAATTCTAATTACTTAAATGTAATTAAATATAGATTCAGATTAAGATGATTATATGATGCAAGAAAGTTTACTTTGACTTTTATGTTTCTAAGTTGGAGATATTGTATCATGCAAAAGTGTGAATAAAATTTTGAAAACTACGTACATTCACTATTAAAGTTAACTTGTGGAATGATTTGAGGCTACAATTTAAGAAAATTGAATGTGGAACTTAATTTTAGGACTTGAAATAAGTTGACATTAATGTCAAGTCGCTGAAAACTTATTATGATTATTCCGCTGCATTGTTCTTCTCTATAACAATATATATTCCAAAGTTGCTAAAACATATGGAATAAAAGTATTTGTCGTTAAGAAGAACTTTAGAAACAAAGATGTCAATTGAGCATAATGGCACAAATCTTATGATTTCGGATCCGTTACGCAAATGATCTTCTATAAAGATATTCATTGAACGTTACGTGAATATGGGATCATTGAAAGACTGTAACAAATTTATGATGAACAATTGACATTAAGAGCTCATTATGATTTGTTTCTAATTGATATATCTTGTTTTATCATTTTAGTATACATGAATGTTGACATTAATAAACAAGATTTTATCTCAAATTGAGATACTTATGTGGACCATTATTGATCTTTAGGTTTATAAGTCACGTTGAGTAGAAAAACTAATATCATAGTATATGGAAGGAACTATATCGTGTAAATGATATAGAACCGCCATGACTTGTATTAGTCTATACTTAATATTGACATTACGAGTTGACCAATCACTTTATATTATGTCGCGCACATTATGTAAATTATTTAAATCCTCACGTTTAATGTTTAATGTTTAATTCTGTCACTCGGCCAAGTGGGAAGATTATTATGGCCTAGTGCCATTAATAATTAAATATATATATATATATATATATATATATATATATATATATATATATATATATATATATATATATATATATATATATATATATATATATTTTAGATATTTATTATGATCAAATATCTTAAATAAAGATATGGTTTAAATAAATAATATATACGAGATAAATAAGGTCATATATATTTATGGATAACAATCACATTGATAGAATATGATTTGATAAAAGATTTATTATCCGATATGGTCCTCTCTCCACCTATTAAAGAGACACAGTTTTATTAATTCTCTATCACATAAAGTTTTACGTACTGTGTCCTAAAGAAAGAGGTAAGGAGAGAGAAACCGATTTACGACGTAATTAGCAGGACATAAGGTCGTCTCAAGGTAAGTCTTCTCATTCTCATTATTGTTACAAGATGTGAAAATCATAAAGATCTAAGATCCATGTCAATTAATAAATTAATTGCTTATATGAATTCATGCTTACAACACATCTGTTTACTAAAGGGTATACAATTTAACACAAAATTTTAAAGGTGCACGGAATGTGGTTCGTGCGCCCGGGTGCACAGGAGTTTTTGCCTAAAAAGTGTTTGATGATATGTGTGAAAAAATATTCAATAATGTGAGAAAAAAGATGAGAGAAGAGAGAAATATTATTAATTTAAAAGAAAATAATGTATGGAATGTGTGTAAGTTTTGAACCATCCTTGTTTTCAAAGTCCAAACCAAGCATAAGGTAAAACCAAATCTGATTAGGTAGGAGTATTAAGGGTTTAGAATTTAGTGATAAATTTTAGAGTTCGACTGCGGTGCACTTGTGATACCGGTGCACCTGAATGATTTTAGCCATTAGATTAAACTTTAATTTAATCCCTACCATAAATTAAATTAAATAATTAAAAATTAAAATATAAAAACCACCCACTAAAGCCTATAAATTCTAATGTGCACCAGGTGCACTCTAGAATGACCCTAAATTTTAAGTATATTAGTATTATAATTTTATGGTTATTTTGGGGTGTATCCGGTGCACCGGTGCACCTGATAGGTTTTAGGGTAAAATTTAGGGTGTAGTGGGTAGTTATGGTATTTTTTTAATTATTAGAATTAAATAAAAATCTTATCTAACGATATAGATTATCCAGGTACACTAGTGAACTGGGTCACTGCAGTGTGACTCATAATTTTAATATATAAGGTTCATTTAATATTATACCTTTGCGATCATGTTATTTTTTACTCCTATATTGAGGTTCATTTGAAGTGTATAATATTAATTTTTAGGATATTTAATTATTTATTCAACTTATGATTAAAAAAGAAGAAGCTATATATACACCCGCCTGCAAGCAATCCATATACTTTAGTGTATATAACACTTAAAAAACCTCTTTTTTAACGATAAAAATTTTCAACGGAATTCATTTGTAATTATCAACGTATTGCTAATAAAAATTACATTTTTTTAGTGTTAGAATGCGAACGTATTTATTATGTTTTACCAACAGAATATAATCGTTATTATTTATCAATGGATACCAACGAAATCATTATATAAACTGTCAAGGCAATGGATAATTGCCATTGAAATTCGTTGCTAGAATTGAATTTATGTTGCTAAAAATTTAGCAGCCACCACTTTATCAACAAAAAATTACCAACAGATTTCGTTGTTAATCTGTTGGTAAATCAATTTAACGATGAAATTAAGGTTTTTAACAATGGAATATTTTGATAAAAAATATTTTATTTTTTTTTTATTTTTTTAGTGTAGTTTGATTCAAAGGAAACCTAACTCTAAAAAGTAATAATAAATAAAATAATAGAGTTGCAAAAGCTTACTCGGTTTGACTTAACAGAAAAATAAAAAATGCAGCATGGTATGCATATAAGAAAGAAGACAAAGAATTGGTTCCCTACATGATCTGAAACATGGCCAAAAATCTTAGAACACATATTCTTACATTACAAGTAGAAGTCCAAGTGTGAGAATATAGTGTTCTCACTTTGTCGCTGCATAACCAAAGTATTCATAGCTGGCATCAATTCTTACAATACAACCATAAATTTAATGACACACTTTGCATAATTTCATGTAAGATGAGGGACCCCTTTACTAATGTTGCCCCCTTCCTCTAACCCACTAACCAAACTTAGCAAACATGCATTAATCACGCTTATTAATTATAAATATATTATTAATTACTTTATTAATTTTCTTTTTAAATGATCCATTGGTTTTTTTAAAAAAATTATTAATCGATGAATTTTTATGAGTGAGGCTCGTGTTTACCCGGGCGTACGAAGCACATTCCGTGCGCCTTTGCAATTTCCATGTCTTTTACAATTTAAACCCCTAATAATATATAGGTTTAAATAGAATTTGAGGGGGAGGGTTGTGTTCACATGGGGACACGGAATATCCCTCCGTATCCCGGGGCGCAGGAGCTTTTGCCATTTTTTATTTTATTTTTTCCTGGATTGACTCATGAGCTTCCTCGCAAATTCAACAAAACAAAAGATTTTCATGTATTATATTCACCTTAAGTTAGTGAAATGTTCATCCCCATGCCATGTATCTTGCTAGCTTAAATTTGATTTTTTTTTCTTCTTCGGATTCATTACAAATTCTTAAAATAATACGAGTTATTCTGTCGTACATCCGGATATTATGTATGTATGGATTCACCTATTTAATTTAAGGCACATACTTGTGTTAAATTGACTTAAAGAATGTGTTTTGTGAGATTGAGAAAAAGTAATAATAATTTTATAAAGAGTGATATATGATTAAGGAAAATTAACAATTATTCAATTAGTAAACTATTTTATGAACAATTTATATTATAAATAATAATAAAATCTTCAGTTTGAAAATTTTAATAAGAATGGATAAATAATAAAGAAAATATAAAATGATATTATTGTTTGTTACTCTCATACAAGTGTTGAATTTAAATGTATTGCTAGTAAAACCCTTTAATCACTACAAGAAAACTGTCAAATTTCAATAGAAAAATTCCAACAAAAGCAAATTCGTTGGAAATTTTAGAATTTCAACAAATTTTCCAATGAAACTTTAAACTATTGGAAAATTCTAGCGAAAATTTCCAAGGAAATTTAAATCGTTGAAAATTTCCAATGCTAATTCTAATATCCTAATAAATTATTAAAAATTTCCAACGAAAATTCTTATAAAACCTAAAATTGTTGGAAAGTTCCAATGAAAATTTCCATATAAATTTAAACTGTTGAAAAATGCCAATACTAATTCCAATATCTTGATAAACCATTGGAAATTTCCAATATTAATTACAATGAAACTTAAGCCGTTGGAAAATTTCAATGAAAATTCCATAAAAAAAGAGACTTTAATAAATTTAAATGTCAATTTTTAACATAAATTATATATTAGTTAAGTTGGTAAATGATAAGGTGATATACTCAGGAGGTCAATGATTTAAATCTGAATAAATGCATTTTTTATCGTTGGAAATTTCCAACGGCCAAAAGAAAATTCAGTTGGAAAAAGTTTGAATCACTTTTAGATAAAAGAAATTCTAATAAAAAAATATCGTTGGATTCACTGTTGGATTTTAGAAACGGTTGGAAATATTGTTGGAAAAATGACATTCCAACGGCTACTTTTCCAACATAAAAAAATTCGTTGGAATATCTGTTAGCATCATGAATTCCAACGGTATTTTTGCATATTCCAACAGTTTTCGCCATTGGAATTCGGCAATTTTCTTGTAGTGAATAGAGACTCTCAATAAACTCTGAAGTTAACATACTCATAACAACAAATGTAAAATAATACTCCCTCCATCCATTGATAAGATATCTGTATTGTCATTTTGGTCATCCACTCTAAAAATATCTATTTTTCCTTTTTAGCAAAAGAGACCCACATTCATCACTAATACAACTGTCTATTTTATATAAAATAATAATACTCCATAATTCACGTGCAAAAATCAAACGATTCACGAAGGGAATAATTATATCGGAATAATATTTTCTAAACTACTAGGTTAGATTAGTTATCAAATAATTTGATAGAATCAATTCTATCAAATTATTTATTTATTTCATGAAATAGTTCACAACACGTCTCATCCAATTCGTTGTCAAATTATAATTAGACTAAATAAGTATTTCATTCATTCGGTTCAAAGAGACTCATTTATTTTTTGCACGTGAATTAATGAGTATTATTATTTAATGTGTGATGGGTAATTGCATGAGTGAGTGTGTGAGCCCAGCTTTTAATTGTATTAGAGAGAGTGTATGATTCCCATGTGTGTAAAAAGGGAAATAAGACCCTTATAAGCGGACGCCCAAAATGAAAAAATAAGACCCTTTGAAGCGGACGGAAGGAGTATTTAAAATTAAAAGGCAAATTTGTAATTAATAAAGAAAGTGGCGTAGAATAGGCAAATCGAACGGCCTACTATTATAGGAGAATTTTTGTGTGAGATCGTGTCATGGTGAGAATAATTTTTTAATTAGTGATCATTCTTTTTTAAAAGATGTTATCACTTTTTTTAAAATTATTGTCGCTTACTATTTATGTTATAAATTGTTTATGAAATAATTCATCACACTATTACCATTTTAATTTTTATCTATCGAGTATCGTTATTTTATATTTTTTTTATCCGTCTCATAGAAAGCTTCTATAAAACGGTCTCATAAAAGTTTTAGTCACTATTAAATTGGCTAATTAAATTATAAATATCTTGTTTGAGTTCTGTTTTATGAAATTCATGAAACGGAAAGCGTTGTTCATAGCAATACAAGCGTGACTAAAATTCACACTTTAATTAATTTTAGTAAATACATACAAATCAATAGCCACACACCACACTTTAATTTTAAAATTGACACTCATTTACAACTCACATAACTCACTTTATAATTTATTTATTATCTAAAAATATCAAACTACCCCTAAAAGTAAAGTAAAAAAATATTTTTTTTCTTAAACTCCGTATCTAAGGTAACTGGGAACTTCTCTTTGAGACGGATGGAGTACTATCCTTGTATGATTATTTTTATAATTTCTTAAATAGTTATCAAACTTTATCAAATACTATATTACTATTATTTTTTCGTCCCACTAAAAGGTCCAATTTTACTATATTGAATGTCACATTCAAATGTCTCAATTTTTCACTTTTAGTAAAAGGATCCTACATATGACACATCACTCACTACTAATATAATTACACACTACAATTAAAATAATAACACTCCTTAAATCTACGCACAAAAAAATAGTGATTTTTTGATGGGATGCAAGGAATATTTTTCATTAAAAAATTATTATTATTTATTTATATTAAAAATTATTCATGAAATGACACCCACTCTTTCTATATATTAATTCAACTATCATTTTTTATTAAAATGTTACTCCCTCCGTTTTAAGAATACTTATACTTGCACATGTTTGGTGGCACGTAGTTTAAGAATAATAATTTTTTGTTGTAATGATGTAAGAAAGAGAAAGAGTATTTTTTGGAAGAGTGTTGTTAAATACACACCCATTTTTATTGAATACACCCCCTTTTTAATACACCCCCCCCCCCCATTTTAATGGTTTAAATCTTAATTTTATTATATACACCCCCCAAAAAACTCAAAATTACCCTTTTTAATTTAAAGATTATTATTCCTCTTCAATAATATTTTTAATTTTATAATTTATACACACCCCTTCATACACGCTGTACACTGTGTGATAAAATTTTTTGTTTGATTCCAGATTTTGGAATAAGAAGAAGAACTCAGACCGCTGCACGCAAGGATTTGGAGTTCAGGGATGATATAATTCATTCCTAAAATTGATGAAATTATAATATTTAAAATAAACGTGTTCCACTTAAAATTCTCTACTTTCAATTTTAAAATTCTACACAAAGATGAAATAAACAGTTTTTAACAGTCCTGCGATTTCGTTTTCTTTTTCTTCTTATTTTTTCTCACTCTCCAATATACTCTGTGATTTTTTTTTTCTTTTTTCTCACCCTCCAATATTCCCAGAGGCTACCCACACAAAACTGCAAAACTACAAAAGAAATATAAAATATGAGTATTAAATAATACACTAATTTAAAAATTGAAAATTAGGGTTTATAACATAAACATGAAATTGATGAACTTATTCATAGAAACAATAAAATAATTTATATTAACTTGCTTTCCTGTATTTGTGTCAATATATTCTCCATCTTTTTTTCATTTCAATCTTTTTCTCCATCTCAAGTAGTAGAATTCACGTGTTTATCAATTTAGGATTAATTAAATTAGTATAAAATATATAGGGGTATGTATTTAATGAATTAAGGATATATTTAGACATTTTGAAATTATATACTTTAATTACATATTAATGGGGGTGTGTATTTAATAAAAAAGGGTGTGCATTTAGCGGAACCCTTTTGGTAATTGAATAAAATAAGATGGATGATATAGTTGACTTTGACTAAATTGTGTTTAAAAAGAAAGTGATAATTTTGTAATATTGTAGTATTGTAAAATTATTGATATTGTGTATTTTATTTATATACGTGTACAAATATTTTTTATACGAACTAGTATCTAAGTATTATTGGTTCAGTATTACATTTTATCCTACTTACAAAGTTTTTTCATAAAACGATAATCTAGTTAAGCTTGAATCAGATCTACTTACTGCAGTAACTTACATAGATGGTGGATCTGTATAACCGGTGCATCCTTCCTCTTCCCTTTTTTTCTTTTTTTTTTTTTATTTGCATACTCAAAGCAGTGCAAAACTAATACTTTTATTATTGAATGTTATATTGTAATAAAAAATTATATTCTTAATTTCTTTAATTTTTTTAATCAAACATTAATATCTTTAATTTTATATTTCAACTTATTCTTTCAATAAAATAGCAATACTTTTATTAATTAAAATAAACAATCTTTAAAATAAAAATATAATGTTAAATACCTTTACAAATAAAATAGCAATACTTTTATTAATAAAAATAAATAATCTTAAAAATAAAAATATACTGTTAAATACCTTTACACTCAAGATACCAACTCCCTCTATATATAAAACACCTATATATACAAATCAATTTTTCTAGAATGAAGAGAGCAATCATGTATACAATATTCATCATGGATTAATTAGACAATCTAAAGACAAGATCCACATTTTATAAGATAATTAATGAGTTTGCAAATTATATCTGTGTGCACACTCTCTTAACCAGCCCCATTCACGCATGAAACCCACTTTCATTTAAAAAAAAAAAGTAATAACAATAAAAAAATCAATACATATAATGTATGAACAAATTTATTGGAATAAAAGGATAATGTAAGATTTATAAGAAAATACAATTTACACAATGAAGAAATCTTGATCTTCACTGATGTTCCAACAGTTTATACAATTGTACATATACAAGCTAAATAGGTTGTTCTGGACCATTTTTTTCGTATAGAATTCAACCTTTTATTTTCTCTCTTCTTAAACTCTAATCTGATGGATACATTATTTTTACATACACTTGATTTTTTTTTTCTCTCTTTTATTTTCACATTTTGTGAAAATCTATTCCCTACACTAACAATCATAATCATATGGTTCAAATAATGCACACACAAATAAGAATATTTCAAAAAAAAAAAAGTTGAAATATAATTGAAGGTACCCCACCTCAACGCCCCATGTGATGATGGATTCCTATGCCTAATCATCCGAATGCACATTGCTGCTTGATTCCTTTTTTACCCTCGTCTCAATTCCATAATACCCAACATACCACTTCACAAACTTCCTCAACCCAGCGGCCAAATCCGTTGTCGGTTTGTAGCTGAAGTCCCTGTACGCCTGGCTCACGTTAGCATGGGTGAACGGAACGTCGCCGTTTCGTGGCATCTTGATCACGTGTTTCTTCGCCTTCACGTTCAGCAAGCTCTCCAATATCCCCACCAGATTCCCCACCGTCACCGGCGCCGTGTTCCCCAGATTGTACACCCTCAGCTGCGCCGCCGCCCGCTTCTTCCCGCCGCTCCCGGTGCTCTTCTCCGCCGTGTCCAGCGCCCCCAGGCACCCCTTCACTATGTCGTCGATGTACGTGAAGTCACGCGCCACCTCCTTATCCTCCGCCGTCACGTACACGTTTAACCCCTTCCCCTGGAGGATATCTTTCGTGAAGAAGAAGTAGGCCATATCGGGCCTTCCCCACGGCCCGTAGACGGTGAAGAATCTCAGCCCGGTTAAGGACAGCCCGTAGATGTGGTTGTAAGTGTGGGCGATGGCTTCTCCGGCTTTCTTCGTGGCGGCGTATAGGCTGGCCGGCCGATCGGTGCGGTGGTTCTCGGAGAATGGAACGTCGGTGTTCAAGCCGTAGACGGAGCTGGATGAAGCCCAGACAATAGCCGGCTGGGGGTCGGCTGACTTAGCCACTTCGAGGAGGCTGACGAAGCCGGCTACATTTGAGCTGACATAGGAGAGCGGATTCTGCATGGCGTAGCGCACGCCGGCTTGAGCCGCCAAGTGAAGGATGTGAGTGAAGGGAACGATATCGAATAGTTTGTTGAGCAATACGGCGTCGTTTATATCTCCCTCCACGATGAAGATCTCGTGACGTTCTAGAAGCTTCTGTCGAGCTCTTTTAAGGGAAGGATCGTAGTAGGAGTTGAAGTTATCGAGGCCGAGAACGCCGTCGCCGCGTTTCTTCAGGGCGAGGGAGCAGTGGGATCCGACGAATCCGGCGGCGCCGGTGATGAGGACGGAGAAGCCGTTGGGGCGGCGAGGAGTGGAGGAGTGGCGGACGTGCTTCTCCCAGGCGGCGCCGGTGCCGTAGAAGGCGGAGGAGAGGAAGTGGGTGGTGGCGTGGATGTGGTGGCCATGGGTGTCGGGGGAGAGAGGGGGGTAGTTGAGAGTGAAGAAGAAGATGAGGAGGAGGGCGACGAGGAGGGTGACGCGGAAGAGGAGCTTGGAGGAGGCCTGGAGGAGCTTGGTGCTGTTGACGCGGCGGATGTAGCTGTTGTAGCGTTCCAGCTTGCTGTTGTCCGGTGGTGATGCGCCGCCGCCGGTCATTGTATGGAACTGCATTGTTTTACAGTGAATATGGAGATCTGATTGAGGTAGAATATGTTATCGTGTTATTTTGAGGGTGTGAGAGTCGGAGCTGGGAGGAGTGTATATGATTGGCTTATAAAGAGGAGAGATATTTTATACGGAAATACTTTTTTTTTTAATATCTTGCTAAACTTTTTTAAGTAAATATTAAACAGAAAAATAGGTCATAAATTATAGAAAAAGATAAGATAAGGGAAATATTAAAAGAAATGTTAATACTTTATTATTATTACAAATTAATTTTTTTTAAAGCAATTAATTTTATTTTTTAGAAATTGTAAAAAATAAACCTGACTTTATGGTAAAATACAACCAATATATGATATCATGCTAGATGGAGTTTTTTGCAATTACTCAGGTGACAATTATTAATTTGCAATATAAAAGTAAATTTCATGGTTTTTTTTACATTTAATAAAAAATAAATAAAAAAATTCATAGATGAAATGGTTCATACAATAATTTACCCTAAACAAATTATTCTATGAAACCATTCAATAGTTTAGATAATTCTTTCTTCTATCCATAAACCCAAATCTAAAGAATTCTAATTTTACAAATATTTTCCCCAACCTAAAAGATTCAAATCTTTCCAGTTTATTATCTAAAGTTTTTATGATCACGTCTTCACAAAATTAAATTTATTAAACACCTTTTTTTTAAACTTGATTTTATATTCCAAGCAAATTTCAAAATCTTACCAACTCTTTGTACTTAGGTGGCTCTGTGAAAATGTTGACCACCTTTTCATGTGCTCTATTTGAATTTCTCCCTTTGGCAATACAATTTTTATATTGAATATTATATACTGTATTTATTAATTAGAAAAACTTATGTTTTAAGTTTTTAGTTAAACACTAACAATTTACTTATTTGAACTTATTCCTTCAGTAAAATGGAGTAGTACTTTAATAATAAAAATAAATAATTTTTAAATTAAAATACTCCCTCCGTCTGATTCTAAGATATCTATTTACTTTTTATATGTGAATTAAGGAGTATTATTATTATATGTAAACTGGTTAATTATATTAAAGGGAAGTGGTGAGACATACTTCCTCCGTCCCTTGGTAAGAGGCCAATTTGTTTTTGGGCACGTGGATTAAGGAATATTATTATTTAATGTGTAGTGGGTAGTTGTATTAGTGGCCCCATATTTTAATTGTATTAGTGGGTGTGGGTGGGTCTCATATGTCCAAAAAAGGAAATAGGATCTTTTGGGTGGGACAACCAAAATAGTAAAATGAGAATCTTACCTAAGGACGGAGGGAGTATTGTGTCCTGTTTTACTAAATAAAATAAATAAATATCTTTGAAATGGATCTAAAAATAATAAAATGAATAACTCAATGAATATCTTATAAGCTAGGGAGGAGTATAACACTGATGACCAATTTACGCGGATGTAAAAGAAATCTTCTTTATATCATAAACGCATTCAAAATGCAATTATCAAGTATCAACTCATAAATCAAATATTTTACCCAAAACGACATTCCAATCCCACCCAAATCGGAGTCCACTCACAGCCTACCCGGCCCCCACTTGCGTACGGACACGCGCGAGAATGTCGGCAGCTCGTGTTGCACACTGTCAGAATTCTTCATGCACTCTTCTGTAAATTCAACGTACAGCTACGGCCTTTTTGTCTTTTAGTTATTCATGATTTTAGCATCCTGTGTGAACAAGTTTTCCTTCTATGACTAAATAAATGCTAGACTTAATCGAATCAAGTCGAGATCGAAGCGACGGTGCTCTAAGTGAATAAAGGTTGAGAAAGCTTTCATTCATCCAATCAATGTTAGACTTGAGTGTCATTTGTTAAGAAATAATTAATGAACTCGAGTTCGAGTTTGAATTCATCAAAAAAAAATATTGAGTTCGAATTTGAACTGACACTATTAATTTGTTAAAACTCGTGAACACGTAAGATAAAATTTTCATGAATGTTTGTTCACGAACATAGTTACATATAAATATTTTTTTTGAAGAAATTAAAAGAGCATTTTGTTGATGAACATCTAATGTTATTCATAAATGTTTAATAAACAAACTAACAAAAGATAATACTCTCTTCATCCCATCGAAAGATCCATATTTTACTATATTAGGTGTCTCACTCAAATGTCCACATTTTCCCTTTTTTAGTAAAAGGCTCCACATATGGCCCACCACTCATTACTAATACAACCACCTACTACACATAAAATAATACTCTCTCCGTTTCATTTCAATTTTTACATATTTTCAATTTGGGTATTCAATTTCAATCTTTACATTTCCATTTTTGGTAGATGGGACTCACACAAATTAATTATTTCTCTCTCCATGGACCCACACATCACACTAATACACATATCCACTTAACATTAAAATATAATTTCCGTTACTTCACTACACATTAAAATACTATATTCCTTAATCTACGTACAAAAAGCAAACGTAAAGTTTGAAATGGGACGGAGGGAGTAATATTCTTTAATCTATGCGCAAAAAGAAAATGAGGACCTTTGCCCGGGACAAAGGGAGTAATAAAAGCTAAAAATGCATCCCTCTATCCCATTCTAATGGTTACATATTTTCAATTTGCTTCTTTTTTTGGTATATGATACTCACACAAAACAATTAAAATATCCATATGTGACCAACCTACAACACTAATACAATTACCCATTATACATTATTAAAATATTATATTCCTCACCTCAATACATATTAAAATACTATATTCCTTAATCCCCGTGCAAAAAAAACGTAATAATGACGGGACGGAGAAAGTATTTAAATATTTAAATAATCACTTAAACTATCATATTTGCATTGTCTAATATAAATATATAATAATTATTATTACAAATAAATAAATAATTTATTACTACTTAAACATAATAATAAAATTTACGAACGTGTTCGCGAGCCATTAATGAGCCTGTTAACGATATGTTTTTGAGCTTTTGAGTCGAATACCCTTAGATTTGAGTTAAGTTTGATAAGCTATTTGAACTCAAATTTTGAGTTTAGTTTGGCTCGTAAATATTAACGAACGAACTCAAAAAATACTTTATCAAATCAAGACTCGAATAATTTGCGTCTGTTTTGGTTTATTAATATCCTTACAATCACTGCCCCTCCCCTATTAATTAGAGATGATAATCCCTATTTTAATTGGATTTTTTTAGAAAGGCAAAAAATTTTAATTAAATTATTAAAAATGGGTATAAGAAATATCCTATTTTAATTGGATTTACACACCTTAAAATGTTGACACATCATTAATCTTTTAAAATTTTAAAAATGTTAATGTATCATTTTAAGGTGTGTGAAATATTAGATGGTATTCCAATTAGAATTGGGGATTCCTTTCTACTCCTATTAATTAAGCCCCTCCAGTCCAGTAACCTATGCTCCCTCCGTCCCGCGTTAATGTTGGAAGTTGACGTTTATTTTTTGCACAGAAATTAAGAGATAATATAATATTTTAATATATAGTGAAGTGAGAGAAATTAATAATATTTAATGTAAAGTGAGTAGTTGTATTAGTGTTGTGTGTGGACCCTACATGAGATAATTAATTATTTTGTATGGGCCCAACTTGACAAAATAAGAGATGTAAACCTTAACTTGAGACAAACCAAAATGAAAAACGTAAACGGGACGAAGGGAGTATTGTTTATATATGTTTTTTTGTTTTTTTCTTTAATTATGATAGTACAATTATAAGGTTTATTTTATCCTTAGGATTTACTTTATCCGTATCAAGTTAAATTTCATACTTTTCGTTTTCGTTCGTTACTTATGAAACTTTATCATTAAAAAATGGAAACATAATCCTAAAAATACATCTTCATTTTAAATTTACCACTCTTACCTAACACACATAACATACTTTATAATTTATTTATTATTATCAAAAAATACTAATACTCTTCAAAAGTTAATAAAATTAATTAAAAAATTATTTTTCTTAAACTCCGTGTCTATAGTAACGGTGAAGTTTAACTTGGCATGAAGGGAGTATTATTTATCCCAAAAGTTTAGTATTAATTTCAAGGATATAATTGTAATTTCACTTTTGTAATTTAAGACATATTTCCATCTTAAACCCGTTTAAGGTTTTTAAATATAATTCTAATTTCATTCTTATGGTTTAGGGTATATTTTACCCTAGTGGTTTAAGATATATTTTACCCATTTGGTTTAGGATTTAGAGTATAATTGTAATTTTACCCTTGTAGTTTATATATATTTTACCCTTAAAATTTAGAGTTAATTTTAAGTGTATAATTGTAATTTTACCATTGTAGTTTATGATTCTATTTTACCTATAGAGTTTAGAGTATATTTTTAATTTTAACCTTATGATTTAGAATATACTCCCTTCGTCCCTCTAATAATTATCCATTTTGTCATTTTGGTCCATTCCAATACAAAGTATCAATTTTTTTTTTGGGTTGATGTGACACACACAATAAAATTATTATACTCGACCCACTAATACTACAAAAAAGGTATTTTTTAGTTACAAAATTTACCAACGAAATTCAATTCGTTAATAATTACCAATGAATTAGCAATCAAAATAATATTTTTCTATTAGCAATGGAATGCCAACGAATTTATTCTCTATTTTACCAACGGAATTCAATTGGAATCTGTTGGTAAATCAATTTAACAATGAAATTAAGGTTTTTACCAAATGAATATTCCGTTGGTAAAAACAGTTTTTTGGTAGTGTAATGGGGCTCACACTCAACATTCAACACTATTACAATTACCAACTACACATTAAAATATTATTTCTCTCACATTATTACATTTTTAAATACTTATACTCTTTAATCCACGTGCAAAAAGCAAACAGACACTTATCAAGGGGACGGAGGGAGTATAAAAGAGATGGACATAGGTCAATTAATTAGGGAGTTAGTCTCTTATAAACGGATGGAGTATACATTATTGAATAAAATTTTATTTATATACTTATAAATGCATATGTGCACCTAGATGCACCGATATCAACTCAACATTTTTATATTATTTAAAGGCTAAAACTTGTGTGCCTCCAGGACTACGTGCGCCCAGATACGTACCTTTTAGTATTTATTTGTATACTCTTTAGTATAAGGATGCGTATCCTTTATTTTCTAAAAAAAATTTTAATAATAAAAGTATATATCCTTTAGAACAAAATGTTATACCCTTATTAATAAAAGTGGAGTATACTTTTTAGAACATAATATTATACCCTTGGGATGTTTGTTTTGGGTTTAAGTTGATTTAATAAACCAGTGAATAGTATTATTTTATGTTTGTTTTAGGTTTAAGTAGAACATGTTTAAACTTTATGTGAAATCAAATATAATTTAAGTGAGAGAAGGGATAAAAGTAAGAGAGAGTAAGAAAGAAAAAATATTAATTGAGGAAAGATAATAAGAGAGAGAAAGGAAGATTAAATATTAATGGAAGAAAGATAATGTATAGTAGAGGATTGGTAAGTGTTAATAGGGGATTAAACCAAAATCAAACATTGCTTACACACTTCGTGTATATAGGGACACAAAAAACCAACTCTTTTTTAAAAATACAAAATTTTAAAATAATAATAATAATAATAAAATTAATTAATTAAAAATGTGAAACAATAATAAGTGAACCATTTAAAAATATATGAGAGTTTTGGGTGTCTTTAAGTCCTAATTCGTGAGATAAATTATTCATTAATAAAAAAAAATTTACAGTATTACACTGGGCTACTTGGAGTGAAGCAGCAAGGGATAGTAGAGTCTGATCTATCCATTGTTATCATTGGAGCAGTGTTGTCTCAGCAACATCAGCAACTGCTATCTACTTCAGTCACCAAAAGGAAGTGAAGAAGGCACTATGGTCCATGGATGGAGACAAGACCAAAAGGAAGTGAAGAAGGCACCATGGTCCATGGATGGAGACAAGGCCCCTGGCCCTGATGACTGTACAGCATCTTTCTATAAGGAGTCTTGGATTATTGTGGGAGAACACATTAGTGATGCAGTTCTTGAATTTTGCAGAACAGGTTAATTGTTTATTGCAACAAATTAATAATACCTTCATCACACTTGTTCCAAAAAAGTTCTTTGAACTGGCTGTTAAGGACTTTATACCAATAGCTTGCTGCAATACTCTATACAAGATCATATCCAAGATTATTGCTTCAAGACTGGCCGCATGCATTCCTGATCTGGTGGATGAATGTCACTTTGGTTTTGTACAAAGAAGGCAAATGAGAGACTGTATTTTGCTTGCAAAAGAGATTTTCAGAAACTATGGGTGGAGGTCAGACAGAATTAGAACCGGGCAAGTCTTGAGACTGTCTGACGTAAGCTCTTACGTGAGATGGATAAAAAGTAATAACATCATTAATGAAAAGTGATACTCAATCGATGAAAAGTGATAATTGTGAAGTGAACTATTTAATGAACAATTTATAGTATAAATAAATAAAAAGTGATAACATTTTATAGCAAAAATATAACATTTTATAGCGAAAGTGTTGTCATTTTTTTCCGTCTCATGTAAGGGTTTACGTGCGACGGTCTCACATAAGTCTTTGTCATTAGCCCCAGATTTGCAGTCAAGCTAGACATCAAGAAAGCTTATGATTCAGTATCTTGGAGGTTTCTCAAGAACCTCTCTCTCAGATTTCCATGCAGGGTAGTAAGATGGATCATGCAACGTGTTAACTCCCCATTATTCTCTCTTAATCATTGGTCACCCTCAGGGATTTTTTAAAGGAAAGGTTTGAGGCAGAGAAATCCCATATCCTCTCTTCTATTCTGTGTGGACTATTTTAGTAGAATGTTAAAAGCTGAGATTGCTAGAGGGCACTTCAGATATCACTCAAGATGGTGTTCTAACTTTCACCTCTCACACTTAGCCGTTGCTGATGACCTTTAAGTCATGGGGCCGGGTATGGAGACACAGCTACTGCACAAACTTTGTCTTCAATAATACAAAAGTTTGAGCTAACATTTGGCTTGGCTTGGCTTGGCTATCAACTGCAATAAATCTACAATCTTTACAGCAGGCATGGACCAAAGGCTTATAGATAGCATCTCTCAGAATCTGCCATTTGAAGTAGGAAGCCTTCCTATAAGGTACTAGGGAGTCCCCTCGAGCAGCAAGAGGATTAGCATAAACGAGTGTTATCCACTTATTGACAGCATTTCAAGCATCATCTCTTCCTGGTCATCTAAGAAGTTGCCTTATGGAACTCTCAATTTTTGGTTTTCTATACTGAAAGTTCCTGCAGGAGTTATACTCAAAGTGGAGAGGATGATTAGGCACTTTCTTTGGGGCTACAAACTTAGTCTAGTGGCACGGAAAACGGTCACAACACCAAAGAAGGCTGGTGGATTAGGTCTAAGAGGGACCTTACACTGTGGAATGAAGCTATGCAAAGCTCTTTGGAATGTACATGTTGAGGCTAATTCCCTTTTGGTGAGGTGGATATATGGAGTATATCTTAGAACGCAAACACTCATGTGAATTGGGTTCACAGTGTAAACCTTGTGGTCTCCCCTTACAATCTTATTATACCCTATGTTTAGCTAGAGTGTTTAAATTAAAGAGGACCATAGGTTTACGGTGTAAACCCGGTTCACAGGAGACTAACTCATCTTAGAAATGGTACCTCTGCTGGAGCACAACTAAACCACAGCAGGCATGGTTGGAAGAACATACTGGATGTTAGAAACAAGGTTGCTACTCTACTGCATGCTACAAATATTCAGAAGTCTCTTAGCACGTGTAGATAACACAAAGCTCTCAAGTTCTCATCTATGATTCTATAACACATGCTATTACATGAAGAAGCAAGAGCAACAAAATGGATCAACAAGCAGATATGGCATATGTGGATTCCAAAGAAATATTCCATCAGATTATGGTTATTCTCCAAAAACAAGTTGCTCACCAAAGATAAAAGAGTTTGAAACCTTGAAGAAGATAAAACGTGTGTTGTGTGTAGGTAATTTAGAAACCAACTTACACCTATATTTTGCATGTCCATACACAGCCAATGTGTGGAGTAATATAGCAAGCTGGATGGATGGAAGAAGCAATCAAGGAACCTAAACTCAGGATTCAGGATGATCATCCAAGTACTCTCCATCAACAAGAAAGCTCCTCTTAATCAGCCTATCCGCCTTCGTTGATAAGATCTAGAGCACTGGAAATGAAGGCATTTTTTAAAGTTGAACCAGCACCAGCTCACTTTACTGTAGAAAAAATCAAGCTAAGAATAGCTAGTATTTACTTCTCAGTAATGGATAGCTTAAGATGGGTCAACTTTTTTGTGGAGTTGATTTATGCAAATGTTTTATCCTATAAGTACGAACTGTTCCAATTTCAGTCCTTTATTGATCAATATTAAGAGGAAAGAGAAGGGAAAGATGAGAGAGAAAGATGAATGGAGAGAGAAAGATGAAGGGGAGACAGAAGGATGAGGCATCACCCATTTGAAGCGTCTGCATTAAAAAGATCTGATTCCACGAAATAAAAAATAAAAAAAGAATAGAATACTCCACCGAAGATATATTTCTAGAGTAGATTGTAAAACGGTCTTACATAGGAATGTATCAATATTTTATTATTCACAATATATCCAATCCTCACAATTCCAACATCCAGATATAAAAAACTCGCTTAATCCCAAAACAATCATCCTTATATATGAAGCCAGAAAAATTCAGTCCCAACTTACGGAAAAGTTTAAAATATGAGAATGCTGGAGGGTTTGTTCATATGGTGAGATTCTCTTGAATGCCTGTATTAAATGTGCCTATTATCTTCCCACCCATGTCTGGAAATGCTTGAATGCCTGTAAATGTGCCTATTATCTTCCCACCCATGTCTGGAAATGTTTCACAGTCCTGAAGGGAATTCACTTTTCCTGTTCTGTCAACCTCGACCGGATACTTTAGAAGGTGACCTCGAATGCCACTTATTTCATCTGCTGCAAACTGTTTCCAATTCAGCTCGCTCATCCATCTTATACGTCTTATGCATTCCAGGCTCTCTGGTTGATCAAAGCAGTTCTCTAAAGTACCTGTGTGCTCTGCCCAGAGTGACATCCTGTATCCATATATCTGGACAGTTCCATCACAAAAAGATAATTGCATCAAACCAATGCAGATGAACTGCAGATCCAATCTCTTCAGTACATTAAAGGATCCTTCCTTCGTTCAAGACACGAGAACAAGAAAAATAACGACGTGATATGTTGTGAAGTGATATAACATCATACATCCTCAAATTTCAAGCAGCTCAATAGGAATCTAAAAAGAGCTGAAGACCATAGTTGAGATGCAATTATTGGAGTAGAGGAAAAATAATGGCATATAGATTTTAGGCTGCATTATTTTTTTAAAAAAATTCCTGTTATTTTTCAAAACAGCAAAGCAAACTAGAATTAAGTCATTGAAACTGGAACGAATGCAAAATCTCAAGTACCCATTGCATTACCATATGCGATTAAGATAATAGAGTAAATGTACCTGTCCTTTTGGATTAGAGTGTTTGCTAGCCCATGTATGATGAGGCTGATACGCGCCCATAGCGATTTCAGTGTCTCTGGTGCCTTCTAGAGAGCGTTGATTTATATTTGCAGAACCAATCAAAACAAATTCATCATCAACTATCATTCCCTTTGAGTGGACATAGATCATAAAGCGCCTGTTTTTTCTAGTGAGTGCCTACATGGAAACACGTACCAAACATTCATAAGTCCAAACTGCAATGAAGAACATGAGCATGAAAAAACTATAGGAGTCACAAGAATGTACATACTTGTGGAGTATTTCCATTAGAGCTCTCTGAGTCTGGCTTACTTCCAGTGACTTCAGCCTCGCGATTCCCAAGGCAAAAGAAGTTCAAATAATCCCGAGGTTCGTACTCTTTTTCCAGCCCCACCTCCTCTAAAGCCTTGTATATGGTTTCATACATCATTTGCATAGTATAATACTGCAGTACCAGTATAAGGAACACCGGTACATTAGAGTATACAAGGTGAGAAGTGAACCACAGTCATAACAACAATTTCCGTTAACACTGGATTCAATGAACTGATGTACTCTGCCCATACCTTGCCTAACCTTTCCCTCCCCCCCCCCCCCCCCCTCCCCCCCCTCTCTCCAACAAGAAGAAAAATTAGCAGCATTGATAGGAAATTGAGCAGTTCATCACTATACTAACAAAAGCTACCGATTTCTAATACCCACTCCTCAACGAATTGAAATCTGAGGTGGTAAGTATGTAAAAATACAATAACTGAAACGCATGAGGTGAACAAAACACAAATATATATGAAGTTTCTCTTTATAAAGTGGTTCATAGTAAAGGGTAGTAGTTAATTCAAAAGGTAATATGTTGATTTAGTTGCACAGTCAGTATGTAGGGTATCAGATTCTTAATTTGAACCCCTGTTTCAAGTGTATTAATTAAAATTAAGATTGCCACCATAGGTTTGGCTTCTGATGAGAACCCTCTGGGTGCTGTTCTTGGTGGAATCCTTGGACATGCTCTGTATACAGTAGCTGCAGAGGGAGAAAAAAGTCTGGCAACTCAAATATTGGAAAAATAGCAGCATTCTCTCGAGGAGTCTTCTTCACTGTTTTCAGAATTCAATCATCTCTTACAAAAATTGATTTATGACGACTCAAATTGCTTGAGAAAATGAAGGTAGCTGGTTCGATCTAAAACTAGAGATGTTGCACTTTTAGGAGGAATTAGGAGATCATGATAAGATAATTTAGTCCAATAATTTTTTACTGTAAATTTTAGCACTTTTATATCAATTGCAGTCCTTTTTAACCTTTTTTTTTAATTTTCGATTTTAATTATTTTTATTTTTATTTCAGTCCTTTTTCAACAAGACTAAAATTGGATGTAAAATTACTGAAATTGATGAGAAGGGTTAAAATTTAAAAATTGTAGGACTATAACTGACATAAAATGACTAAACTTGAAAAGAAATAATATTATCCATAAGATTTGGACACTATTTATTAAGGAAGATTATGTCCTGTGATTCTATGCTCTTCACAGGTTGTAACACTGACAACTACAACTTCTAGTGAGTCAATTAACCTAACATCTCCTTCTCCACAGTTGAAACACTTGTTCTCCATAATAATAAAAAAATATAAAATAAAATAAGAAAGAGTTCACATGTGTTTCTTGATGATTTTTGCATTAATTTATTAGGTGCAATAATTCTTGTATGTTGTGTTTTTTTAGATATTCTTCTGGCATTCCATCACAACCTGCATTTTATCATGGTTTGCAATTCATTGAATATGTAGACAAGATACAAAATATATGAACTAGTCTGCATACTTGATATTTGTGCAATGAATGATTGCTTTGTTGAATAAGCAATACCACCCCTATCAACAATCAGGTATGCATATGTGTTTTAAAAGAAGTATCCCTTAACACCCCCCTTCCAAGTTCTAAATAGCATACAAATAGTCATTAATACTGCTGTTTTCATATTGTTTCAGGAGGTTTTATGAGCAGTGCTTTTGAACACCCGATATCGATCAATGTAATGAATTGAAAGAACCGTTTCTTATAGATGCTGTAAAGCTATTCATGGGTCATTAAACGAGGGTGTAAGAGTTTACCTGCCAACAGAGAATTCTTTGAGTGGGAATACTCGTAGGAACTCCCTCTGGCCACATTGGAATGATAATATACACTGCAAACCTCTCCCTTGCTCTGATTTTATTAGCAACCTTAACAGCAATTTCCATAGGAATCAAGTTGTTTGCACCTGAAATATAAGGATTGCTCAATCATAGCAGAATAGCTAGCCCAAGTCCAACCAAGAGATTCTTACCTAGGTCCTTATAATTAGCCCAGTTGAATGATGATCCAAGGAAGCACTGGTTCTCAATGTAAATAAAATGTTGTGCTGCTCGAATAGCCTTCACATAAGCAGTATGTATACTCGTATCTATCAGTACATGTATGTATACTCGTATCTATCAGTACATTCTTCCCACACACCAGGTTCTGTTTCAATGAACCCAACAGCTAATCAATAACTTTGAGACTAACACATCTGAAATTAAAAAAATCAGAAGAGATGGAGGCCGTTTTACCGTGCTTGGAGCCTCTTTTGGATCCTTGGGGAAGCCTTTAACCGAGTTGGAATCAATTGAACGGAAAACCTACACAAATTGTTTCCCTCCATTTATTCATCCCAAATGCAGGATTAGAAGCAATATTCATTAATTAACACCATATCCTTTTGTTTCTAAGGATTTGTTCTTAGTATTGATTTCTTATTATTTAAGCTATCGAAATTTTTATTTAAGAAATTTTATGACATATTGCATTTTTTATATATAAAAATTCATATCCATACTATATTGGCATACCAAAATAACCAAATACATCAAAAAAATTATTAGACTTTTCATGCCAATTTACCAAAATATAACATTTTTTATATGACAAAAATGTGAAACCATTTCTCGAAATAATTCAAGAGATTGGATATCACTTTTCTTTCATATATGGTATAATATGCTATTCCTTTGAGATCTCAAGAAGAATTGCTCAATCTTTATACACCAAATTCCCCATCATTCTTGTTTTCTATACGGTTACCAAAATAACTTCTTTTTTTTTTTTTTAAATTCTTGTGTAAGACTATCTCACGGATTGAATTTCATGAGATAGATAAAGAGTGATAATATATTAATAAAAAATGAACCCGGAATGATGAAAAATTATAACTGTCCAAATGAACAATACGTAGTATAAATGAAAAGTGATAACAGGTTTAATAAAAAATAATTATTTTTTACGGGGTATTTTGATAAAAAAAAAAAAAATATATATATATATATATATATATATATATATATATATATATATATATATATATATATATATATATATATATATATATATATATATATATATCGGAATGATGAAAAATTATAACTGTCCAAATGAACAATACGTAGTATAAATGAAAAGCGATAACAGGTTTAATAAAAAATAATTATTTTTTTTACGGGGTATTTTGATATATATATATATATATATCGGAATGATGAAAAATTATAACTGTCCAAATGAACAATACGTAGTATAAATGAAAAGTGATAACAGGTTTAATAAAAAATAATTATTTTTTTACGGGGTATTTTTTATATAAAAAATGTCCAAAATTAATTATACCAACATTATATTTTTTTAGTTTTTCTTTAGATAATCACTTTATCATTTTAAAAAATAAATTTAAAAAATGACATGACACTCATATTTTTTAGTACTATCATTTTTATTATTAAGTAAAAAAACAAACTCATTTAATTTATGAAGTTTTTGTGTTGTTAAATCATGTCACGAAAAATTGTGTCGGATGCCAAGCTTACTGATCTTCTATGATATTGAGAAGAGGATGCTAGATCGAACCTGCTTTTTTACCCAGCTGCCTTTCCTAGCAGTTCGAGGACACAGCAGCAGTTGCACAGATGAATGCTTGAAATAATGCCGTGTTTCTTCATCACTTGTATCCATTTTGCCTTCCTGAATGTAAATAAAAGCTGGATTAAAAAACAAGAAGCATACCTCCTGACTGATTGTTGTTGACACTAATGGTCATATATATACAGAGCTGAAATTAAGGTAAGAGATTTCGTGTTTCTATTTTTAATTGGTTTGAATCTCCTGTACCATTATGGTATATCATCTTATGCATTGCACCTTTGGATGAGAGAAGAAATCTAAGCCCAAAAAGAAAAATTTTAAACAGTCAACTTTTCTCCTCTCTCACGTGTACAACTAGTGACATGAAAGATGAAATATTAAAATGACACTGGAAATACAGAGGCTATGGATATTATTTATGATACCGCCAAGGGTAAATAAAGGATCAGAAGTTGTAGCCACCAGCCAGTTCACCAAATTAGAAGCCAAATAAATTACCAGAACATACATTAGCACCAGTATAGTTATCAGTAAAGTATTGCATCAACATATCACCATTCACCGACAAAATGATGGTAGCAACTAGCAAGCATCTTGTATCAATAAATGCATATAATTTCGAAGCAAGGAATAGATGGTTCTTACAGTTTTATAGCCCAATATGCTTCTGGAGGTAGGATCATCCCATACCATGAGAAGCACCCTTACACCTTCCTGAGACTTATCTTTCAAGATCTTACCCAAAGTAGTATTGGATGCATCAGGGCCATCCCTCACAAGCTGAACCAGGTGGTAAACAGACCACCCCGTGATGTAAATGAGGCGACGAGCCTGACATATTGCATCATAAATATCGCGCCAGCAATGTCCGTGCTGATACAGCCTCCCATTAGCTAAACACAACTTGGGAAGCAAATCATCATCCGCGTGAGCATCCTGATAGAGCTTCACCGTTCCCCCCTTTCGAACAGGAAAATAAGTACCCGGCACGCCCTGGTACGAAAGATCACCTCCTACTCCACCATGATAAATGGGCACCTTATCCATCAGTATATATTGAATTGAAAGGCTCAAAACAGCCCCCGGATTGCAGTGCTTCCCACTTGCACCAAGAATCGGATAAGTTCCCTGGATTCTTTCACCTGAGATCAACTGTTCTACGGGGACCTCGACAGCCCCTATAATCTGAGATCCAACAACATCACTGTCTTTCACAACAAAGTGAACTTCTGCACTGTAATGTGCCACTGGGACGTAAAAATGCTGGCTCCAAACAGGGTTCTCAGAGTTACTAATCACAAAAGTGCGACCAACCACAGCATCAGATACCGATATAGTTACGTAGGGATCACTAGTAATCTTGGGAGGTGTGGTTCCTTCCACTTTAGACATAACCTCCCAAACATATCACCCAAGCTTTTGTGGAATAAATCCATATTTGGAAGACTTCTAGCTTCCCTCACCTAAATACCCAAATTTCCATGCAACAACAACACTCTGAGTGACCCTGTTGAGGTCTTGAATGGCATAAATTGCACGCCTTGTCCGTGTTGTGAGCTCCCAGACATCGAATCAGAATATTTTAAGTGAGCCATGTTGGATATCACCTTGTTACTTCCCAATGAGCTATTCTTTCACATTAACTTAGCAGTTCAACATAAACTAACAGATTGTAAATTCATCAAGATTCGGTGTTCGATTAATATGGTGTCACAATAACAACATATGGCATGTGCTATCTGATTATTATCGAAGGTTGAAAAATAGAAAGATTTACTATAATGTATCTAATCTAGATTGTGCTCAAAGATGCTTAAAACGTAAGAGTGCAAAGACTTATCATGTTGATATCAAGATTTTACAAGCCACGAAGAGCCTATCTACTTCTCAGAAAGTGAAAACAAAACGTCAAAATCGAATATCAGAACAACCCTGATGAGTAATCTGAATCAAGAAGCAAGGCCTAACGCTCTTCTACTCCAGAAAATCACTACAACACAGATACAAAACAACGTAGCTTGGCATAACAAGAGTTTGAGCAGAATAAACAAAGGAGAGAGAAATGAAGTGGATGGGGGCGATGAGAGAGAATTCAAGCTGAGTAGGTATTAAATTTTCAAGCAAGTTGAAGGGTCGAATATACAAGTGATGGCTGTAACCTTCACCAACAAAACATGGAACGGTGTCGTTCAAGAAGTCATGAATAGGGACAATATGGGGGAAGAAGAGTCTGTGAAGACAATGCGAGGGTAATGAGGGTTTACAGGAAAAATCAAAAGGGGCCTCCGGAGACTGGAGAGTCGAGGATGGTTTCCAGAAGTCGGGGACAATGGAACTCACCCCTCTAAAGCTTTAGAGGTGGGGCTTTTATTCACTTCCCAATGGAACTCACATCTGTCTATTCTTTAATATATAAATTTATCAAAATTAAAATTAAATTAAACTAACTGAATTGAATTCAATTAAATTATACTTATATTCTAATGTTTTTAAATTGAAGAATAACATTTGTTCTGCCACGTGACTTCCCCCTGATTTTATCATGTTAATCGGTGCTCGCTGCTTCAGTAACTTTCAATATAATTACATTTTTTTGTAAAAAAAAAAATGCAATTCTATTTAATTAAGGGGAACTGGTAATTTTTAATCCACATTCATAATTTATATTATCGAATTCAAGAAAATTCTTCAAACTCAAGAACAATTGTCAACTTACTTTAGATTGTGAATCTTTCAAGAAAATTCTTCAAAGTCCGATGTTTAGACCGAAAAGCTAGGAGGTTTCTCGGAAAGCTTTGAGCCTATTAGAGTAGAGATCCTTGACTTCTTGATCCTTAGTGCTTATCGCTAAAGATGAGAAAGAAGCACAGTTGGGGCAGCCTATGAATAGCTCAAGTCTTTCGTGTTGATACGCTAAAGCAAACAAAGGCAAAACTACGCAAGCCTTCCCGCATTCATGACTCAAAGGGTAGCACTTGACTGCGCCTTTGAGAGCCACATCTTGGCACCCAGCTTCCCCGCAACAATGCAACAGAAAACGACGTATTCTTACTCTTTTTTCGAATTAAGTAGAAGCTCGCCCTTCTGTATATCACCTCACTTTTAGGAGGATTGCGCTAGGTTATTATGTAATAGTCTCAACAAGGAAGTAATCATCATTTGTCAGGACTCTTCGGTGTAAGTCCCTTGGCTTGGACAGGACATTTAGTACATGTCGCTATTCCCGGATCTAGAGGGGAATACGTTTGATGGAATAATTTCTTAGATGTATTACCGCATCCCCAAGGGTTAGGCCCGCTTTTTACCCGTCAGTGGAATCTTTATGCTCAAAACCCTGATTCAAGTAATCATTTATTTGGGACCTCCCAAGGAGCGGTAACTGTCATTCTAACCCTTCTAAGCCTAATCACTTTTATCTACGTTTAGATTGTGAATCGTTCAATGAGATTTTTTCTTTGATTCTTAAAAAAGTATCAATTGCCTATAATCAGGTATGAGTTCAATGAGATTTTTTCTTAGATTCTTAAAAAAATATCAATTGCCTATAATCAGGTATGGCTTCTGATTTTTTAAAAATTCTTAATATTTTCTTCTCAAGTTCAGTTCAATATATATATATTTTTTAATTGAATCGTTTTGGCTTTCTCAAATTATTCAATTTTAACAGCAATTTGAGTATGGAAAAACTTGTCAATGATCGAGCTATCTATTATACTCCCATCACAAAAGTTACATTTATTAATTAGAGTGTCCTACCAAAAGAGTTACATTTCATTTTTTAGTAGGTGGGACAAACGCAAAATAATTATCATATCTTTATGGGATCACATATAATACTAATGCACATACACACTATACATTAAAATATCATATTTCTCAACACACTATACTTTAAAATACTATATTCCTTAATCTTCATGCAAACAATAAATGTAATTCTTTCAATGGGACGAAAGGACTACTTCGAATATGTTAGTGATGACGGCTTAGATCTAAATGTAACACTGCATACTCTACTGTTTCTCTTGTACACACTATGACACCACCTCAGGTCTTTCTCTCACTCCAACAGATGAACAAACTTCATATTTTTATTTTTCTCAAAATTAATTATCACTAAAATTTCTCTCTCTATATATGTAATTAACGATTGGATTTATGAGCATTATTATGATTTCAATATTAAAAGCCATAAATAAGTAGTTGTTTGACATCATTCAAAAGAAAATTTTCTCTATTATTCCTGATGTTTTAATTTTTTTAAAAAAATCAGAATCTTAAATTAAAGAATAACTCAATTATTTATACGAGTAACACAATTCATTATAAAAGTAACTCAATTAATAAAAAAAATTAACCTGATTCACCATACATGACATAAAAATATCAACGTAAAGAGAAATTCAAAAGTTTGTTTATAATAATCCAAATTATTATAAAGAGTGACTTAATTAACTAGAAAGTTGTTGACGAAACAGAATATAACATAAACAAATTAACATAAAGATTAATTTAAAAGCTTGTTCATAATAACTCAATTTATTATAAACCCCAATTAATAGTTTTTCTTCTAATGATTCAGACTCGAAGAGTACTTCATTGACCAAACTCCCCGTCATCAAAAAGAAAACACTACTCGCAGTTGACCACCCTTAAAAATTACTCCCGCTTCTAGAGGTTGAATCTTGGAGAGAGAATTGTGGAGATAAATCAGTTTGGTGAGAGAAGGAAGAGGTCAGGTATACAGAGAAAGAAAGAGTAGGGAAAGAGAAGAGCTAGAGAAAGACGAGTGGAGAAAGTTAAGGCACCCATTGAATTTTTACACGAAAAAAAAAATCTCCACCGAAGTAATTGTCATTATTTAATTATTAATGGGTTAAAAAGATCTTTCTCTTTTGATTGTACAACGGTCATACAGAGGAATGTATCAATATCTTATTATTCACAATATTTCCAATCCCCTCAATTTCAAAATCTAATATAAAAAAAACTCACTTAATCCCAAAAACAAACATCCCTTGATATATGAAGCCAGAAAAATACAGTCCCAACTTACCTGAAAAGTTAAAAATATGAGAATGCTAGAGGGTTTTGTTCATATGGTGAGATTCTCTTGAATGCCTGTAAATGTGCCTATTATCTTCCCACCCATGTCCGGAAATGTTTCACAGCCCTGAAGGGACTTCACTTTTCCTGTTCTGTCAACCTCGACCGGATACTTTAGTAGGTGACCTTGAATGTCACTTATTTTATCTGCTGCAAACTGTTTCCAATTCAGCTCGCTCATCCATCTTATACGTCTTACGCATTCCAGGCTCTCTGGTTGATCAAAGCAGTTCTCTAAAGTACCTGTGTGCTCCGCCCAGAGTGACATCCTATATCCATATACCTGGACAATTCCATCAAAAAAAGATAATTGCATCAAACCAATGCAGATGACTGCAGATACAATCTCTCAGTACATTAAAGGATCCTTCCTTCGTTCAAGACACGAGTACAAGAAAAATAACGATGTGATATGTTGTGAAGTGATATAGCATCATAAATCCTCAAATTTCATGCAGCTTTATAGGAAGCTATAAAAAGAGCTGAAGACCATAGTTGAGATGCATTTATTAGAGTACAAGAAAAATAATGGCATATAGATTTTAGGCTGCATTATTTTTTTAAAAAAATTTCCTGTTATTTTTCAAAATAGCAAAGCAATCTAGAATCAAGTCATTGAAACTGGAAAGAATGCAAAATCTCAAGTACCCATTGCATTACCATATGTGATTAAGATATAGAGTAAATGTACCTGTCCTTTTGGATTAGAGTGTTTGCTAGCCCATGTATGATGAGGCTGATACGCGCCCATAGCGATTTCAGTGTCTCTGGTGCCTTCTAGAGAGCGTTGATTAATATTTGCAGAACCAATCAAAACAAATTCATCATCAACTATCATTCCCTTTGAGTGGACATAGATCATGAAGCGCCTGTTTTTTCTAGTGAGTGCCTACAAGGAAAAACATAAAAAGATTCATAAGTCCAGACTGCATTGAAGAACATGAGCATGAATCATTAGAAAAAACAATAGGAGTCACAAGAATGAACATACTTGTGGAGTATTTCCATTAGAACTCTTTGAGTCTGGCTTACTTCCAGCGAATTCAGCCTCGCGATTCCCAAGGCAAAAGAAGTTCAAATAATCCTGAGGTTCGCACTCCTTTTCAAGCCCCACCTCCTCTAAAGCCTTGTACATGGTTTCATACATCATTTGCATTGTATTATACTGCAGTATCAGTGTAAGGAACACCAGTACATTAGAGTATATAAGGTGAGAAGTGAACCACAGCCATAAGAAGAGAAATTAGCAGCATTGATAGGAAATTGCACAGTTCATCAGTATACTAACACAGCTCAACGAATTGAAATCTGAGGTGGTAAATATGTAAAAATAAAATAAAAGGCATGAGGTGAAGAAAACACAAATATATATATCAAGTTTCTCTTTATCAAATAGTTCACAGTATAGGGTAGTAGTTAATTCAAAAGGGAATATGTTGATTTAGTTGCACAAGTCAGTATTTAGGGTATCAGATTCTTAGTTTGAACCCCTGTTTCAAGTGTTTTAATTAAAATTAAGATTGCCACAATAGGTTTTGCTGCTGATGAGAACCCTCTGGGTGCTATTCTTGGTGGAATCCTTGGACAAGCTCTGTGTACAGTAGCTGCAGTGAGAGGAAAAAGTTTGGCAACTCAAATATCTGAAAAAATAGCTGCATTCTCTGGAGGAGTCATTTTCACTGTTTTCAGAATTCAATCATCTCTTACAAAAGTTGATTTATGATGACTCAAATTGCTTGAGAAGATGAAGGTAGCTGGTTCGATCTAAAACTAGAGATGTTGCTCTTTTAGAAGGAATTAGGAGATCATGATAAGATAATTTAGTCCAATATTTTTTTACTTTTTAATTTTAGCACTTTTATATCAATTGCAGTCCTTTGTAACTTTTTTTTTTATTTTTCAATTTTAATTATTTTTATGTTTGATTCAGTCCTTTTTCAACAAGACTAAAATTGGAATGTAAAATTACTGAAATTGATATGAGAAAGGTTAAAATTTAGAAATTTTAAAAGTCGTAGGACTATAACTGACATAAATGACTAAACTTGAAAAAAATTATATTATCCCCAAGATTTGGACTATTTTATTAAGGAAGATTATGTCCTATGATTCTATGCTCTTCACAGGTTGTAACACTGACAACTGCAACTTTTTGTGAATCAATTAACCTAACATCTCCTTCTCCAGAGTTGAAACACTTGTTCTCCATGATAATAAAAAATATAAAATAAAATAGGAAAGAGGTCATCAAGTTACACGTGTTTCTCGATGATTCTTGCATTAATTTATTAGGTGTAATAATTCTTGTATGTTAGGTGTTTTTTAGATATTCTTCTGGCATTCCATCACCACCTGCATTTTATCATGGTTTACAATTCATTGAATATGTAGGCAAGATAAAAAAATATGTGAACTAGTCTGCACACTTGACATTTGTGCAATGAATGATTGCTTTGTTGAATAAGCAATACCACTCCTTCTATCAACTATCAGGTATGCATATATGTTTTCAAAAAAAAAAAAAAAAAGGTATATATGTTTTAAAGAAGCATCCCTTAACACCCTTTCTAAATAGCATACAAATAGTCATTAATACTTCTGTTTTCATATTGTTTCTGGGGTGGTTTTATGAGCAGTGCTTTTGAACACCCGATATCAATAAATGAAATGAATTGAAAGCACCATTTCTTATAGATGATGTAAAGCTATCCATGGGTCATTAAATGAGGTTGTAAGAGTTTACCTGCCAAAAGAGAATTCTTTGAGTGGGAGTACTCGCAGGAACTCCCTCCGGCCACATTGGAATGATAATATACACTGCAAACCTCTCCCTTGCTCTGATTTTATTAGCAACCTTAAGAGCAATTTCCATAGGAATCAAGTTGTTTGCACCTGAAATAAAGGATTGCTCAATGACAATCATATCAGAATAAGTAGCCCAAGTCCAAGCAAGAGTTTCTTACCTAGGTCCTTATAATTAGCCCAGTTGAATGATGATCCAAGGAAGTACTGGTTCTCAATGTAAATAAAATGTTGTGCTGCTCGAATAGCCTTCACACAAGCAGTATGTATACTCATATCTATCAGTACATTCTTCCCACACACCAGGTTCTGTTTCAATGCAACAAACATACTAATCAATAAACGTGTCTGAAATTTAAAAAATAAATAAAATCAGAAGAGATGGAGGCCGTTTTACCCTGCTTGGAGCCTCTTTTGGATCCTTGGGGAAGCCTTTAACTGAGTTGGAATCAATTGAACGAAAAACCTACACAATTATTCTAATGATTTCCCTCGATTTATCCATACCAAAATGCGGGATTACAAGCAATATTCATTAATCAACACCATATCCTTTTTTTTCTAAAGATTTGTTCTTAGTACGCTATACAGAAATTTTGATTTCTTATAATATAAGCTATCGAAATTTTTATGTACGAAATTTTATGTCATATTGCATTTTTTATGTATAAAAATTCATATGGATACTACACTTGCATACCAAAATAACCAAATACATCAAAAAATTTATTAGACTTTTCATGCCAATATACCAAAGTATTAAACATTTTTTATATGACAAAAATGTGAAACCATTTCACGCAGATGGATATCACTTTTCTTTCATATGGTAAAATATGCTATTCCTTTGATAGCATATTCTTGAACTAGTATAAATGAAAAGTGATAACAGTTTTAATAAAAAAATAATTTTTTTACGGGACATTTTGATTAAAAATAAATAAATAAATAAAAACTAATTTAGAAAAAGAAAAAAAGAGTCTCAGATATGTGCTGCTCATTTTTTTTAGTGTATCCAATATCTTTTGGTTCGAAACTACATTGTACCGAAAATCTCGATATATAGAATTTTTCCCCGCGTACCTGTACATGCCAACCCTCTTGATCAACTTCTCTTTGGGCGGCACTCTCAGCCTCCGTAATTCCCATGACATCAGGGATTCTTTCAAGTCTGAGTAATGAATCATCCAGCGAAGCTTTCATTTTCTGAAGGCCGTGATGCTTTGATGCCTTCAACCAACGTTCTTCAAAGTTGGTCAGAACATCATATGCAGCTGGACCATCAATCCTACAGTGTAGATCATGCCATGGCTCTCGTGGACAACCACCACTCGGTCCCTAAAATGCACCATTCACTCTTCTTCATTTGAAAAATTCTTTTTATTCATCTCCATAAGCATATAAAAAAAAGTGAGTTATCTTACAGTGAAATTCGGATTATGATAATCCTCTTTGTGAACAGTTTGCAATGTGGCATACAAAGAGTGCTTTTGGGTGTTGTATCTCCCCTTGCAGAGGTCAAGGCCTCCAACAAATGCTATGATCTTTCTCCTGTAGTTGCCTGCATCACTATCCACTATCACACTTTTCTGATGATGAGTATAGATTGTTCCTGTTTCCTAACACAACAAATAAATCACTCTCTTCTGAACAAAATATGATTCTTTTTTTTTTTCCTTTCTCTCGTGTAACACAATCATTTTCTTTAAAAAACTGTAGATTTAGAATCCTGCATTAGTACACTCATATGCACATTAAAATATTATATTACTTCCTCCTTCACGACTTCAACTTTGTTAGAGTTAATAAAAGCTAGATTAAGTGCAACTAACCTTTATTAGTTAGTCAGTTATCAGTTAGATTAGTTGAGTCATTTAGAATTCCTCTCTATTTTCCGCTTGCATAAATAATTATTTTGTCTAAATTCACTAATATGCTTTCCTCACATGCAAAATTACTTTATGGAGAAATGAACTATTACTCTTCTGAATGAAAAATATAACTATTCTTTAGTATATGAAAATTTACTATTAACTTTCTGAATAAAAAATATTACTCATCAAATTTTGAAATATGGTATTTTTTATATCTTGTTGAGATGAATAATTTTTTTTCATTCAGAAGAGTAATAGTTAATCTCTCTAAAAATAAATTTTCACGTACTAAAGAGTAATTTTGTAAAAATAGGGTGCATGGTGAACCGGTTTCACAGGAGACTCCCTCATCATTTCATGTATACTTAATTTTAATGAAATTATGTATTGGTCAAATATATAAATTGTAAAAGTAACTGTTACACTTGCGTGAGACCGTCTCATTTGAGACTAGGGGTGAAAATCAAACCAAATACTCGATACTCAACTCGAGCTCGTTTGCTAGAAGTTCATTTGAACTCGGTTTGATAAAGATATCAAACAAGCTTGAACAAACTTTTGTGTTTGATAACATTAAAAGCTCGGCTCGAACTCGAGCTCAATACATGAAAATCGATAAAATAAGTGTAAAATTATCAAACTACTCGAGCTTGACTCGTATTGCCTCAATTAAAGCGCGTTCAAGCACTCGGTAGCTTACCAAATAAGCTCAAACATATATTTTGAAACTCGATAATATTTCAAACAAGTTTGAGCAGTTCTGCATTCGTCTTGACTCGACTCATTAACACCCCTACTTGAGACTTTCTTTTTTTAAAAAAAATTAGTTATTACTTTTCAGTAAAGATGTTATCACTTTTCATTTATACTATATATTGTTCATTAAATAATTCACATAATGGTTATCATTTTTCATCAATTATGTATCACTTTTTATTATAATATTATCATTTCTTTTCAACGGTACTCATTTCGTGAGACAGTTTCGCACAAGTGTTTCCCTAAACTAATAAATTTTGGTATTGTATTACAACTCGAGTCGCATGATCTCATTAGAAATTTTATTTTATATAATATTTTATTAAAATAATTAATTTAACAATTACTAAGTTGTCAAAGTGAATATCAGGAGCACTTTGTCAATGCCCGCTTATGAAAAGGATCGAATATGGGGCAGGGGTGCGCCAAAAATATATTTTAACGGCGATCTCAAAGGCAAGGAGCATATCTTGGACAAACATGGGGCTGTCTGGAGTGATCTGGATGTGTTGGGAAGGCATCGGAATGAAGTAGCATGCTCTAAAAGGTCAGCGGAGAGCCGGATGCATTCAAAATACTCCGAACGCAGCAAGAACACTCAAAAAGTGGGTGGAACGTTTTGGATGGGTGGAGAGCATTCCAAACCACATCTTGGAAGAGTAAGGAATATCCGGGAAGCATGTGGAAAGCTTGGGAAGAAGGTAGAATATTTTAAAAGATAATAGAAAGCTATGGAAGTTTACTAGAATATTGTAGAACATTAGAGTATGGTGGAACATCTTAGAGAGTCTTAGAGAAGGGACAGTAGAGGAAGTGGGAGTTCTAGAGCATTCCATCAAGAATGGAAGTGTTCTAGATTGTTCAGTAGGGATAATGAAGGAAAATCTAGAAGTAGTGCAATGTAGACTCTAGAGTCAGAGGTACTAATGTGTTCAAGTGAAATATAAACTACTTTTCCACAATGACCTTTATCTTCTTTCTTAGTTTTTTAAGCTAATCACTTGGCACACCCAAATATTTTTTGGGAGAGAATGATTTAGCTAGTTTCAACGAGGAGCTAAGACCGTAAAAAACGTAGTTAAGAGAACAAGTACGTGACAACACGCACCTAGGTGGCTAGGAATAAACGAGACTACTCTAGTCTCACCTATGTGCTAGTAACGAACAAGACTACTCTAGTCAAAAGGGGAATCAACTATAATGACATTAGTATTTATCAATATGCAATATAATTTAGGGAAGCATTGCAAGAGTATATCTGAAACCATCATGTTAGTACACAGATAACGTAAAGTAACACATGACGCCATTTCATGATGTTAAAAGTGACACAAGTTCAAAATTAAATTGAGGATGACCAATTCTAGTATGAATGATAATATATCAAGAAGATGGGGAAGTTTTATGTGACGTATAGTCCTACCCATTCATTTCATAAGACAAGCATTCAGAGTCAATTTGACTAGTGCCCTTTAAAGAGATGCTAAGGAAATTTAAAGTGTTACCAAAAATGTCCAAAATTAATCATACCACCATTACATTTTTTTTAGTTTTTCTTTAGATAATCACTTTATCATTTTAAACAATAAATTTATGAAATGACATGACATGACGGTCATATTTTTTAGTACTATCATTTTTATTACTAAGTAAAAAACAAACTCATCTAATTTATAAAGTTTTTGTGTTGTTAGATAATGTCACGAAAAATTGTGTTGGATGCCAAGCTTACTAATTTTCTATGATATTGAGAAGAGGATGCTAGATCGAACCTGCTTTTTTACCCAGCTGCCTTTCCCAGCGGTTCGAGGACACAGCAGCACTTGCACAGATGAATGCTTGAAATAACGACGTGTTTCTTCGTCACTTGTATTCATTACGCCTTCCTAAATGTCAATAAAAGCTAGATAAACAACAAGAAGCATACCTTCTGACTGTATGTTGTTGACACTAATAGTCATATATAGAGAGAGCTGAAATTAAGGTAAGATATTTCAGTGTTCTATTTCATGCTTGTATTAATTGGTTTGAATCTCCTGTGACATCATGGTATATCATCTTATGCAGTACACCTTTGGATGAGAGAAAAGAAATCTAAGCCAAAAAAAAAAAAAAATCTTAAACAGTCAACTTTTTTCATCTCTCACTAGTGACATGAAAGATGAAATATCGAAATGACACCAGAAATACAGAGGCTATGGGGTATTATTTATGATACCACCAAGGGTAAATACAGGATCAGAAGTTGTAGCCACCAGCCAGTCCACCAAATTAGAAGCCAAATAAATTACCAGAACATACATTACCACTGCTATAGTTATCAGTAAAGTATTGCATCAACATATCACCATTCACCGACAAAATGATGGTAGCAACTAGCAAGAATCTTGTATCAATAAACACATATAATATTGAAGCAAGGAATAGATGATTCTTACAGTTTTATTGCGCAATATGCTGGTGGAGGTAGGATCATCCCATACTAGGAGAAGCACCCTCACACCTTCCTGAGACTTATCTTTCAAGATCTTACCCAAAGTAGTATTGGATGCATCAGGGCCATCCCTCACAAGCTGAACCAGGTGGTAAACAGACCATCCCGTGATGTAAATGAGGCGACGAGCCTGACATATTGCATCATAAATATCACGCCAGCAATGTCCGTGCTGATACAGCCTCCCATTAGCTAACCACAACTTGGGAAGCAGACCATCATCAGCGTGAGCATCCTGATAGAGCTTCAGCGTTCCCCCCTTTCGAACAGGAAAATAAGTACCCGGCACGCCTTGGTACGAAAGATCACCTCCTACTCCACCATGATAAAGGGGCACCTTATCCATTGGTATGTATTGAATTGAAAGGCTCAAAACAGCCCCCCGGATTGCATTGCTTCCCATTTGCAGCAAGAATCGGATAAGTTCCCTCGATTCTTTCACCTGAGATCAACTGTTCTACGGGGACCCCGACAGCCCCTATAATCTGAGATCCAACAACATCACTGTCTTTCACAACAAAGTGAACTTCTGCACCGTAATGTGCCACTGGGACGTAAAAATGCTGGCTCCAAATAGGGTTCTCGGAGTTACTAATCACAAAAGTGCGACCAACCACAGCATCAGATACCGATATAGTTACGTAGGGATCACTTGTAATCTTGGTAGGCGTGGTTCCTTCCACTTTAGACATAAACTTCCCAGATAACCTCCCAAACATATCACCCAAGCTTTTGTGGAATAAATCCATATTTGGAAGATTTCTAGCTTCCCTCACCCAAATATCCAAATTTCCATGCAACAACAACACTCTGAGTGATCCTGTTGAGGTCTTGAATGGCACAAATTGCACGCCTTGACCGTGCTGCGAGCTCCCAGAAATCGAATCAGAATAAGTTAAGTGAGCCATGTTGGATATCACCTTGTTACTTCCCAATCAGCTATTCTTTCAAATTAATTAACTAAGCAGTTCTACATAAACTAACAGATTGTAAATTCATCAAGATCCGGTGTTCGATTAATATGGTGTCACAATAACAACAAATGGCATGTTCTATCTGATTATCAAAGGAGAAAGATTTACTAGTATCTAGATTGTGCTCAAAACGTAAGAGTGCAAAGACTTATCTTGTACAAGTCAAGAATCAGAAAAAAGTTGTTCCAGGAGAGCCGATCCACTTCTTAGAAAGTCAAAACAAAACGTCAAAATCGAGTATCAGAACAACCCTGATTAGTAATCTGAATCAAGAAGCAAGTTCTTACGCTCTTCTACACCAGAAAATCACTACAACACATAAAAAAAAAGGCGTAGGTTGGCATAACAAGAATTTGACCAGAATAAACAAAGGAGAGAGAAATGAAGTGGATGGGGGCGATGAGAGAGAATTCAACATAGATGAAGCTGAGTTGGCATTAAAGTTTCAAGCAAGTTGAAAGGCAGAATATACATGTGGTGGAATCAGTCTCAGATACACTAACCAAACATGGAACGGTGTTGTTCAACAAGTCATGTGAAGGGGCGGCGTGGAACATTTGAGGGAAGAATAGTTGGGGAAGACGATGCGAGGGTAATGAGGGAATATTGCAAGGGGTGAAAGCTCCACCCCATTTATTATTCAAAATCATCCTTCTCGAGTAGTTCGTCAACAAGGGAGATTGGTAGATTAGAGTAGAGTAGCGAAGAAAACAGGAGTACAGGACCAATCAAAAGGGGCCTCAGGAGAGTCAAGGATGGCTTCCAGAAGGACGGAGACAATGGTGGACCACCAAGGCTTTTCAAGTTTCAACGCTCACATTTTTTTTTGTTTTTTCCCTATATTATGCTGAAATTTTTGTGATCGGGTACACCTTGCCCTAAAATTTCATATTTTTCGAAATTTGTACCTATTAATAATAAATGTTATTCGGGATAAAATATTTTTTTTGCTCCATAAATTTTGTCATGTAAAATTTTACCCAAAAAAATAAAATTTTGGCATTTATCTCAATATCTTTATAATTGCGCCAATTTTACCCCATTTTTCTAGGAATTTGACATTTTCACTGAATCGATCACGTACATGTCACGTGATCATCAAATTTGACATTTTCCGACGAATTTGCTGACCTGACAACACTGTATATTTGTTCTACCCATTCAATTTAATTAAGAATAACTAATATGATTTTTTTTATTATTGAATTATATATTATAAATTGCAATATAACTTAATTTTAATTGAATAAGAATAAATTGGAGTGATTATTTAAATTGAACTCATTATAATTTTTATATTATTATTCAGTTCAATTTAAATAACTTATCTATACATACTTCATCTGTCTCATCTTAATGGTTACATACTAGTATTTCTTTTTTTGGTATTCCATCCTAATTGTTATATTTCTCTTTTAGGCATATGGGGCCCACACAAATAATTATAATATCTTTATGGACCCACCACAACACTAATACAATTACTCACTATACATTTAAATATTATTTCTCTCACCTCAATACATATTAAAATATTTTATTTCTTAATCCCGCGCAAAAAACAAACGTAACTATTAGGATGGGATGGAAGGAGTATATAATATCAAATCTTTTAATGTTTTTTTTATTATTACTAATAGGTACATGTATATATAGTCTAATTATAAATAAATATATTGATCTAATATAATTACTGATTAATACATGACATTTTTTTATTTTTTCAGCATTATCCTTATTTACAATTATTAATATTTAACGTTTGCACTTAACATTAGTTTAATTGAATACTAATGTACACTAAATCAGATAAAAAGAATGAGTGAGTGATTTGAGGAGAGATTTAAGAATAATTATAAAAACTATTTCTTTAATTTAATCTTGTATTTTCTGTTTCTCTCTTAAAGATAGATGCACACTAATGCACATTTATAAGGTTGATAAAAACAATGAGTGAGAGATTTAAGGATAATTATAACAACTATTTCTTAAATTTAATAGTATATTTTCTGTTTTCCTCTCAAAGATAGATGCACACTAATGCACATTCCTAGGGTTCTTCAATTTAATTACGTATTTTTTGTTTCTTTCTAAAAACGCAGCATATTTTCTGTTTCTCTCTCAAGAATGCACACTAATCTACATTAGTATGGTTTTTCAATTTAATCGTGTAATTTCTATTTCTCTCTAAAAAAATGCAGTGTATTTTCTGTTTCTCTCTTAAGAATGTACATTAGTAGATGTATATTAGTAGGGTTTTTCAATTTAATCGCGTAGTTTCTATTTCTCTCAAGAATGCAGTGTATTTTCTGTTTCTCTCTTAAGAATACACAATAATGTACATGAGTATGGTTCTTCAATTTAATCACGTATTTTTTGTTTCTTTCTCAAGAATGCATATTAATGTACATTCATATAAATATTATATTTAATCGCGTCTATCTTAGGTAAGACATCGCGACTTATTACCCGTGAAAAATCATAATCGCTCCATGCATATTCATACAACGTAACTTATAAGCAGTATAAATAAATGACAAATAAATTCCCACCTTACAAATATCTCTAAAAAGAGTAGGGCATTAGAATAAGCTGACTTCGTGATTCTTTTCTCTCTATTTCTCTCTCTCCCTTTCTATCATCATTCTCTCTCCTTATTTTTTTTCCTGCAAGCCACTTCAAATGGCAATCACCCTATATATAAAAGTCGGTTAAATTAACCTTACTCTTATATTAATTATTATATTTATTATTGTAGATAAATATGAAATACTTAATAATTAAGATATAATATATTTATGTATGAACTAGTTTTATTTAAAAGTAAATTTTACAAAAATATGAATTAAAAAAAACTGGGGTGTTAAATTTACCCCCTAAAAAAATTTCTTCCTCGAAATTCATACAAACTTTTCATTTTTACTGAATTGGGGTATCTGAACATGTAAATAATGAAATAAATACTTATATACCTTGAAGCTGACATCGCGTACTCAGGTGGATGCGCATCGAGTATCATTATAAATATTTATTTTGAAAATACAAGTCTACAGAACCGTATACCTGCTCTTATACCACTATGTCACGACTTAATTCATTAAATAAAACAGGAGATTTTTTTCATAAATATTAACCCTCAAGAGAGGCGTGAATAATTAATAAATTAAAATTATTACAAAAGATTTCATTTAAAATCATATAAAATGCTTTTACGTAACGCATCCGCCTCCAATACGGTAGTAGCCTCAGCCTAAAAGGGGATTGGAGTGGAAGAGGGTGAGTGAACTGATCGTTATTTTCTTTCACCCTCAAGTGTAAGGGATCGATTGTAGCGCGTGTGACCAAGTGAATATTATTCCCACGAGATAGTTACAAATTTAATAAATAATTCTATTAATGATAATTCGATTGCAAGACAAATCCGGTAGTTTTTGAAAGGATAATTATTTAAACTATTAAAACTGAATTTAAATAATTAAATTAAGCAAAGAAAATAAATCATCCAGGGATAACGATTTAGAATTCAAAGATGGAGAATTGGTAATGCTTAGGCACACAACTTAAGTATGTGCTTGATTTATTTAGACTCAAATTAATTATCTGCAGACATTTATAAGAGGATTACTAAGCCTAGTTAAATCACCTTGATCAGGTAGGATCTAACACTTGTAATGAGCTGCAAATCCTAGGGTCGATAAGGAATTAACTCCAACTTCCTCTATAGGTACTTCATGCAAAATTCTATTAAAGGGTAGAGCACTAGACTTCCCTTTCTAGTTACTAAATTATTAACTCCTTTTGTCTCCTTACCAATTATCTAATAATGATGTTTTACCAAGTAATTAATATTTCAAATTGATTGTCTAACACTCTTAGGCCAATTCTCTAAAACTGTCAAAGGAAACAACAATTATCATGCAGAAATAAAGAATCATATAAACTATCAATCAGTGATACCGTCATGAATAATTAAAGGAATCAAAACTCAAAATACAATAATATGAAGTCTCAAAATATCTTCTTCAATAAGGAAATAAACATTCTGCAGAGTAATCAATCCTAGCCTAGGGCAATCAAATCACATAGCTAGTCAAAACTGTCTTAACGTCCTAACATTATCAACAAAGAAACTTAGCCCATGAATTTACAAGGGCAAATCACAAAGATGTAATAAGCCTCAACCATTGTGCTAAAATAACTGAAAAATAAAGAATCCTTTTGGAGGACTCCGTCTCTTCAATTACGAACTCCGTCAGAATCTCCGTCTCCGATCCAAGTAGCAACTTCGATCGTCTCTCAAGTGGATGGATGGAAGGTGGTATGTGATGGTAGGGGTCTATGGTGGATTAGGGTTTAAAACCCTAGGTGATGTGGTGGTGGTAGACTAGGCGATTTCTCCACAACTCTATGTGGTGATGAGAATAAAGTATATATAGGCGTGAGAATGGAATATGATAAGGAGTAGGAGATATGAGATCTTGAAAAATAAGGAAAAATATAATTATGGAAAATATGGAGGGATGTGAGATTAGGAAATAACTTGGCCACCAAGAAAATAAGAAAAAAAGAGTAATTTTCGTGAATTTTCGGAATTCTCGATGGCATCTGCGTGACCTCACGGTTTTGAACATAACTTCTTCATACTTCGATTGAGACGATTCTTGCGCCCACGCGACCCTCTCTTCCGTACTTTCCAACCATGTATCACACGATCAGTTTGGATTTCCACACGAGTATAGAAATATTATGAAAATTAATCCTCTGTTTTCTTGCATGTTGCACAAATTCACCATTCATTCCAAATTTGTATTTTTTTTACATTTTCCTATCAGAACACAATAAAATACCTCTTAAGGACCTTTTAATCAATAATCATTCAAAGTATTAAGATTTATGCAAATAATAGCAATTAAACACTCAAAGAGGTATAAAAAAGAACCCAAAAGTACATGAATTTCCAATCTCACCACGAACCACAGCTCAATGGGAAACAATATTCGTCAAGTATTAAATAAGTATACGCAAGAAATAAAATACTTGCATACTTGAACATCTTATGAATACATAAATTTTTGGAATCCCTTACGATTCCACTTGAACATTAAATTGGTAAGACATCGCGACTCATTATCTGTGAAATATCACAATCAATCCATGCATATCCATATGATGTAACTTACGAACAGTATAAATAAATGACAAATAAATTTTTCATCTTACAAGTGTCTCTAAAAAAATTAGGATATTAGGGTACTCTCTCTCTCTCTCTGATCTCTCTCTCATATTTTATTTTTTCTTCTTTTTTCCGCAAGCCACTTCAAACGACAATCACCATATATATATATATATATATATATATATATATATATATATATATATATATATATATATATATATATATATATATATATATATATATATATGTGTGTGTGTGAATTAATAGATATAAGTCAGTTAAATTGACCTATTTTAGTATTAATTATATTATATTACGTAGATAAACATCATCTAACCTTATGAATAGACGTCAACCAATCATATACATCATCTAATTTTATCTAATTATTATAAATAAACATCATCAATTTATATTATATTATTATTATATATAAACATGTTATACTTAATAGATATAATACATTTATGTAGTATGAAGTAGTTTTATTTAAAAGTAAAATTTTACAAAAATATAAATTAAGAAAAATTGGGGTATTACAAAAAGGCATATATAATTTTTATAATTATTCATAAAATCTCTTCCTAAATTTCTCATCAATTTTGATCCGATCAAAACCAAGAAAACACACTCACCTATTTGGGAAATTCTCTCCCGATCAAAACACATGATCTTAGTATAACTAATGGCGACCCATTATCAAAATCCATTGGTATGAAATGCACATCAATACACGTTTCATGTTTTGTGGCTGAACAAATGACAACCCTTTTTTGTACATGATCTTATATACTCCATCCGTCCCGAACTTATGTTCGCCGACACTGTAGATGCAGAGTTTAAGAAAAGTTGCTTTTTGACCAACTCTATTGACTTTTTAGGGGTATTGTAGTATTTTTAGGTAATAAATAAATTACAAAGTATGTTATGTGTGTTAGGTGGGAGTGGTATTTTTGAAATTAAAATAACTTTTGAGGTTGTTGATTGATGTGAAGTTTCTTTTTTTGGTTGGTGAAGATAAGTGTGAGACGGACGAAAACGAAAAATGTGAACATAGTGTCGGACGTAGGGAGTATAAAATATGAAATGCACATTAGTGTAAATTGTAATATGTTCAAAGATGATGCTTCTGCTACCTGGATTTCATCTTCTGGAAGCTTCTAAATTTCCAATTGGATGTCTTCAGCCCACAAAATCTAGGAATCGCTATGTAGGCATATGGTATTATAGTGTAAAACCAGGGATTGTGGTATGGGTCGTCAACAGAGAAAATCCACTCACAAATGGATCAGGTATCCTATAAGTCATTGAATCATATCGACTGGTTCTTCTAAATGGAACCGGTAGCATCATTTGGTCCACCAACTCATCAACAACTTTGCCTAACCCAGTTGCACAATTACTTAATTCAGGGAATCTCATCGTGCAATGTGCAGACGATAAAGTTGATTTCATGTGAGAGAGATTCAATTATCTAACGGACACTCTTTTGCAATAAATGAAGAACGAAAATCATGTAAATAAATGTATAGAAAAATGATTTATTGCCTATTTCGAAATAAGTGCAATATTGGGATGTTTAAAATTTAAATGTAGATTTGTAGTTATGAGTTTTTTTATTTTTTATTTTCATTATATTCTAACTATAATTAGACTATAAAATTATGTATCTTATAGTAACAAACCTTAATATGGTTAATAAAAAATATAACTATTTTAAAAAAAACTTAAAATGATAATAAATGAGAAGGTGTCACGAAAGTGTTACTCTTGCTTTATACTCCGTCCGACTCGCGTTAAAGTTTATATTTTCCATATAAAACAATTAAGGACAGTCTTATGTGAGACCGCCTCACGTTAGCACAATAATTTTTATTGATTCAAATATCAATTTTTATTAAAATGTTATAAATTACGTATTATCCATGTCTAGGGTTGGGAAAAAATACCGAAATTTCGGTATACCGCCCTTATCATATCGAAAAATACCGATTTTACTGAAATTTTAGGTATGCCAAAATTTTTGGTAAGGTACGATACCGTATTGAAAATTTTGGTATGATAAAGGTATATAAATTATCAATACCGGGTATTTCGGTATATACCGAAATAGCGTAAAATATTCAATTTTTGACTAATATGATACGGTATACCATACTACATGATATATGTAATTACAATTATTATTTATCTATTATAATTTTTAATTGAATTATATATATACACTATTTAATTAAAAGATTAAATCTAAAATCCTACTGTAAATTTCATAATTATAAATGGGTGATAAAGTTAATTGGCTTTCATGATATCTTGTACTTCTTTTTAAATTATTTAGTTCTTTCCTATATGAAAATTTAAAAATGTTGATTTTAATATAAGTTTCATATGGTTCTTGTGTAAATCTCTTGGGTATTATTTTTATTTAATGACAAATATTTGTGTAAATCGGGTTTACATACATTAATTATATAAACCCTGTTACTCTTTAGTACATAAAAAATTACTCTTTAGCACATAAATTATTACTCTTTTAAATTAAAAAATTACTCTTCAAATTCTTGTAAATCCTGATTTATCGATTACTTTTTAGTACATGAAAAATTACTCTTTAAAGACATGAATTATTACTTTTCTAAATAAAAATTATTATTCTTCAAAGAGTAAATTTTTATATACTAAAAAGTAATTTTAAAAAATATGATTTATATGCAAACCCAGTTTACATGAGACTCACTCTTATTTAATTTGGTCGTTTGTGAATTGTCGTATATTTTTCTTATTATGAATTTATTATCTATTAGAATTTGTTTATAGCTATCTTTCACACTTATAGTACAATTTTTAATTAGATTTATTGAATTTTAGGTACATAATGGCATAACAAACTATCTAATAGGACAGTATATACCAATATTTTAGGTATGATACAGTATACCGAAATATTGGTAAGCAGAAGATATACTATTTTTCTATACCGAAATATTGGTATACCGGTATACCGAAAGTTTAGGTAAGGTAACTGTATGATTTTTTATATACCAAAAATTTCGGTACGGTATTTGGTATGACAAAAAATATTCGGTATGCCATACCGCCCACCCCTATCCATGTCACGAGAGTCTTCCCAAAGACGATGTCACACAAGTTTTTGTCAACAATTAATTACTTACATGAATCCCACACACAAAACTAATACAAACATCCAACAAATATTAAATTAAATATTAATATATCTCTCAACCTACAATTAATTACAATATTATAGTATTTTTTTAATTTGCATGTAAAGAACAAACTTAAGAGTTCACTATAAATAATTTTTCAATTTACATTTGTAATATAAACCCTAGTTCTAAAACCTCCATTGATTGAGCGACTCTTTCACACTTTACATGACACTCGTGTGTTTCCACATCTGAGAAACTCTACTTCAAATTAGATTCCAAAATCCAAATCTATCTCCATTTCCCCTATAAACTCCACTATTTGGATTCTCTTCTTGCACCTCTATCTCCCATGGATTCCCAAGATATCTCTGCTCCGCCACCCCACCACCACCCCAACCACCCATACCTCCACCAACCACCCTTTCCACCCCACCATGCCATGCTATTGGTTCAACACCATCCAATTCAACACCCCTCCAACAACTCCTACCCACTACCTAACAGCAACAACTCTTTCGCTCCCACCACCTCCGCCGCATCTAACCCCGCCGTGATACACCCACTTAACCCGCGCTTCCCCTTTAATTCCGTCGCTGCTGCCGCCGCCATCCCAAAACCGATTGATCATCCCTATGGACCCGATGGCTCTCCCTCCGGTAGCGGTGGCGCGTGGGGTGACGTTGAGCCATCCAGAAAGAAAAGGGGCCGACCCAGAAAACACTCTCCTGATAACAGCATTGGTCTAGGTCTTTCTCCGGCGCCAGTTACCCAAGTACCCTCGGGTGGGGGTAATGTGGATTCCGGTGGAGGTGGTGGGACTCTGTCCTCTGAAACCCCCATCAAGCGTCATCGTGGAAGGCCTCCTGGTTCTGTGAAAAAGCAACTGGATGCTCTAGGTTTTGATCGTATCTGTGGCCATATATTTTGTTTCAATTTATCACTTTCTATGGTGATGCGATCTTGATGTTTCTTTTTGGGCAGGGGTGCCAGGAGTTGGTTTTACACCTCATGTGATTACGGTAAATTCGGGAGAGGTAAACTGCTATTTCGTCACTGGAATTTGTTAATCTTGTGAAGAGATCATAGCTCTTTTTCCCATTTTCTTTATTGTTTTAAGGTTTTGCCTTTTTTTTTAGTTACTATGCTTTGCTTTTGATACTGGGAGTTTAAGGATCCAAAATTTGTTGTATAATTGGTAACGCAAATTTGGCAGTTCTTGGAAATTTGTACTTAGGGCTTCATTTCCCATTTGCATGAGAAGCTTATCTATGTATTTAACCGTATATTTTACTATTTGGTGCTTTCTAATATGGAAGGGTTGCCATTTTCTCATAAAATTTGGTGATGTGAAGTTAATTCTTTGCAAGAAATCATGAATGGGAAATAGTTTCTCACAAGTACATTATATTTTTGGTATACCTTCTCAACCATCAAATGCTTCGTACAATTAAAACAAATTGGAAATTTTGACTATATTTAGCTCCCAATTTCATTTTCAATATTTGGTTTGATATTTTCAAGGTTTTCTGTATTATATTGAATGAATTGAATCCTTTCCATATTGTAATTTATATTGCTCTTATTATAAGTAAAAACTCACACCTAACAGGTGAGTTTCCTTTCACACAGTCCCTCTCGCGGCTATAAAACTCATTTGTTTGAAATTGGATGACATTCTCAGTGTTATATTAAAAATTAAATAGTAATGAAGCAGTAAGATTTAAAATTCATTTGTTTCTTAATTGAACAAAATCCAATCATCCTCTATGTGAAGTTTTCATATAAACTCTAAACTGCTGGTGAGCATTTACAAGGTTAGCCGCCTCCCATCTAACGAGATAGCTATTCAAGTGAAAGTCAAGAGATTTTTCTTTTCTTTTAATGTGAATGATTGTCTCTATTGAAAAATAGTATTTTTTCTTCTAATATGATAATATGTAAATGGGAATAATTTTCTTCGAAAATAAGGGATAGTATTATAAAAAAAAATAAAAGAAAAAGGGAAGTATAGTGGATTCAATAATGATGATATTGGGCACAATGACAAAGAGAACCCAAGGTAGCCTTGGACTTATAATTTATTTTCTTTGTTGTTTCTTGTGTTTAATGTTACCAATTATACAAATTGAAAATACTGGAAGATTCTATATTGTCTAACATATTTGATATAAATTGTCTCATTGTGCTTTCTGATAATATTTCGTATGCTGTGTAGGAATATTTCTCACCCATACTTCTACTACATAAATGGAAATGTTAAATATTTTCTTTTCCTATTCAAATACTACAGATTTCTATTGGACCTAAAAGATATATTTCTACTGGCCAAGAATATTCTTACTCATGCTCATTACATTTTAGGAGTAATTCAGATGTAAATGTTTGATCCAAATTTGATTTTGTTTGGTTATTTTGTTGCCTTAACATTATCATACTCAATTTTACTTGTTAAAGCTGCCATTTTGGAATAATAAGTGCCTTTAAGGTTATAGTTGATGAAGTGATACTACAGTTCTACTGTTTCAGATCCCTTATGGAGCCTTAATCTCTTAAAATATAGAAAGAATAAGTGAATTAAAGGGCTTGCTGTTGGAGCTGGGAACTTTCTGAGTTTTAAAAAAAGTATACCAGACCATCTAATGATTAAGGTCTAATCTGTTATCTGATTAATGTTTCCAGGTTTCTTATGTTTTGTAGGACATAGCTTCAACAATTATGGCTTTCTCTCAGCAAGGACCACGAACTGTGTGCATTCTGTCTGCTAATGGTGCCATATGTAATGTTACTCTACGTCAACCAGCAATTTCTGGTGGTACAGTCACATATGAGGTGTGTACATGCTTATGTTAAATCTACAGATGGTCCATCAATCATATTTTTTTTAGGAATGTTTTTATTTATATGGAGATCCAAATCTGTTTCATATGCACATAAGCTTACATTTATATAGGTGTATGAAATGACCTATGATACATAGGGTAGCATGTACTAAATATTCTTTGTGAAAGCTGTTTGGGTTGGAATTGGTTTTGTGAAGCTGGCCTAATCTGTGAAGAAACCTGATTTTCATTGTCTAACTGTAAATCAACAGTGATTAGATTACAGGATAATGGGAAATGGGCTAGAATAGGCAATATGTTGTTTGGAATTCTTGTGGATTGTCCTTCTTTGAGAAAGGAGAGAGGATGTGGAAAGATTAAATTACCCTTGAACTTCTACTCTTGGTTCTTGTGTGTATTTACTTTCACATTCTCTATCATTCACACAACACTTCACAATATATCATTCATGTATTCTATTGTAAAGCCAGCACCACATTAGCATCAGTAAATCCAATCACACGATTTGCATCTCTCTGTCCATATATTTAATTCTTGTTTCCAATCTTGTTCGCTCATGACTGACTGCAAAGATATTTCTGCTGCTTAGATTTTTTCGTTTGATTGTCCTAATTTTAAAGTTATGCGATAGCATACATCATTTGGATGTCCTGTTTGAGATGATAGTTGGCACCGGCTTTTTTCATACCATTGTCGCCTCTGTTACCACACTTGTTCGCTCACAGATTGGCCATAAGGATTTTCTTTTAGACGTGAGATGCTAATAGGGGTTTGAGGTACTGGCGACTTGATCTTTGCTTCTGAAAACCTCATTTTAATTGATCAAATGATGGTTCTTGTGTGTAAATATAGTATTCTTTAGCTTATTTATTAGATAATTCAAATTCATTTCTATTTTGCATCCGATACATAGTTATATTACCTAATTGTCTAGTGCAACAGTTTTAAATCAGGGATTTTGGTGAGTAAAAGGAAAAAGCTTGGTAAACTCACTATTTTTCTTTTTACGATTATAACAATCAATCTAATGTACGTTCATAATTGGGAGGATTAGAACAACAATGATATTTATTCCATAAATAACACATGAATCCGTTTTAGCAAATTCCCTCTATAACTGATAAATAAAAATATTAAAATTTCTTAATTTATCCAAGCATATATCAAAATTCTCTTGGGGCTTAGGTTGGCATATTTTCTTGATTCTTCTTTAGGTCACATTTCCTTTGTTGTTATTTAAACATGTTGGTTTACTTTGATACAATTTGTATACTGTAATTGTCATAGCCTGCTGGCTGCTGCAGCTTTGAGGTTCAATCAATATTGTGTTCCACACCTCTTCTGATTTGGTCTCTGTGCCGGGAACGGGGAACCCCTTCTAATTTTTTTCTTTGGCTACACAACATTTATTTACTTTTATTTAGTTTTGCTCTTTACCAATTTGTAATGTCATTGGCTGCTGCAACTAAGAGGTTCAATTGCTATTGTTCCATACCTCTTCTAATTTAGTTTTTGTGCCTGTAACCCCTACTAAATGTTTCTTTGGCTACACTACATTTATTTACAATATCCAATTTGATTACTGTGTAGTCCATCTGCGTGATTTGTTTAGCATTTTTTCATTAGAGTGACGTTCAGAGTCTTGATTTCTTTGCTGCATTACTTGGTGTGTAATGCTGAAACTCTTTTCTCTGAAGTGCTCCCCATTGTATGACTTTAGTCTTTTGAAGGTTTATAATTTAAATTTATTCAAATAAATGCTTTCAAAGGATGAATCCACATGAAATGTTAGTCCTGCGCTCGCTTTATATATTTAATGTCAATAATCCTCATCAGGACGTGTAAATAAACTTAATTTAGCTGCATTTTTATAGGTTAATCTGTATCAAAACCTTTTGGCATCAGCCCTTAAAATGCTATTTATATTTCGATTTGTTATTTTAACATATGAATGGCGCCATCATCAATTTGCAGGGGAGGTTCGAGATCATATCGTTATCAGGTTCCTTCCTGCTCTCAGAGAGTGATGATAATAGTTGTGCCCTTAGAGTGTCGCTGGCTGGGTCAGATGGTAGAGTATTGGGTGGAGGGGTCTCTGGAATTTTAAAAGCAGCATCACCTGTTCAGGTATCACTTCTATGTTCTTGTAGATGCGGCACCTTGTGAAGCACATTAGGCACTTTGTTTACTTGTTGATTTACGCACAAACTTGTGGATGTGTGATTTCGTATTTTTAGATAGTGGTTGCTGGACACCATTCAGTACAAGTTTCCTTTTCAGGTTGTGGTGGGAAGCTTCATAGCTGAAGGAAAAAAACCCAAGGGTGAGCCCTCACCTTTGCCACCTTCGAACAAGCTGAACTTTGGTACTCCGATGGCACAAGAGAGCCTCCCTTCTCCTGGAGCTTCAAGTGATTCAGGTGATGAGAATGGTGGTAGTCCTTTTGATCCCATATCGGGGCAGTATGCTAATGCTGGACAGGCAGCACATAATGTGCATATGTACTGGCCAAACCCTGCTAAAATGTTTACCGGTTGACTCCAGTTTTCCTGCAATCAATATATATATGGGGCTCACATCAGATCATAGGATCTTCAGTATATTTTTTTCCCTCCCTAGATAGAACTTTTATCAAGTTGTATTTTCTATCTTGTCCTTCTGTAGCTGGTTTAGTCTCGTTGGTAGGCAAACATGTCTACTCTGGATTCAACATGATTTCAGTTATTTTGCATTCTTTAATATCTTGCGGGTCTGATTCGATATTTAAGCTTTATTCAGATAAATGGTGGTTAGCTATTTATAGGTTGAAAAGAAATGGTTTAAAAATTCGTACTAGTCTCCGGCATATCTTCTGCCCAACGCTCATCTTTTGTGTTTCTTATTGCTTTTATTTCGAATGCATTGACAGATATGTTAATTTGACTATTATTTGTGTGAGACTGATTTAGGATTTTATTTCTTGAGACGGGTTATTTTTCTCTTATCCATTTAAATTTTTGACTGCCGTAACCCTTCGAAATTTCCAACTGCAACATGTTACTAATTTTATTTTATTTTTTTTATCTTTTCTCATTTAATTATGTAATTTATTTTTTTAATTAATTATTAGGTGTATTATAAGGCAAAAGAAAGTAAAGTGTTTACAAGAGTTGTAAAGGATGAGAAAGAAAAGCTACAGTCGGCAATGTTTATAATAACGGAACATGCTCTATTATAACACAACGGAGGGAAGAACAGTGAAGAAGGTGAAATCGAGGCTGTTGTCCTCTTCCTCTATGAGAGTGTTACATATCCAAACCATAAGTCCTAACTCCTCCTCATAACTACTCTTCAACTCAGATATCCAAGTAGGCTTACGCTCAGTAATTGCAAGACAAGTAGAACCCGTATGATCTATTCTAGACAAAGCATCATCAATTCTATTCTCTGCTCCTTTTTTATATTCAATCCTATAATCAAAGCCCAACAATTTAGTCAAATACTTATGTTGTAAAGGTGTAGAAATTTTCTGTTCGAGCAAGTATTTGATACTATTATGATCAGTTCTGATAATAAACTGATCATGTAGCAAGTAAGATTTCTATTTTTCAATAGCCTGGATTATTGCAAGAAATTCTTTTTCATATACGGAAAGTCCAAGATTCCTCTTGGAAAGGGCCTTGCTTAAGAAAGCAATGGGATGAGAATCCTGCATCAACACTGCCCCTATACCATCATAGCATGCATCCGTCTCCAAAACGAAAGGAACATTGAAATTTGGTAACTGTAAGACAGGTGCACTAACCATGACTCTCTTCAATTCCTCAAATGCATTTTCAGCAGCTTTTGTCCATTCAAAATTCCTCTTCTTAGTCATGTCAGTTAATGGTTTAGCAATAATCCCATAATGCCTAATGAATTTCCTGTAGTAGCCTGTTAACCCCAAAAATCCTCTTAGTGATTTCACTGTCTTAGGCTTGGGCCAATTCCCCATGACTGTTAGAGACAAGGGAATAGCACACGAAAAACACAAGAAAACCCAACGAAAATAATTCGTCCGACGCCAAAACACGACAGTCAATTACAATTCTTCATCATCCACACCCTAATTATTGTCACCCAATATTTATAGGACTACTTCTAAATAAGAAGCCCATTAAAACAGCTCATTGGACTAAATAAAAACATAATAAGAAATAAATCATAAAATAAGGAAAAAGGAAATTAAATTAAATTAATGATCATGATCCTCCTGCCTTCCAGCAGCAACATTGTCTCTGTTTAACTTTTGTTCCCTTAAGCGATGGTGATATGTAACAATTTCCTCCCCCTCAAAAGATGCATTGTCCTCAAGGCGAAATTCTGGAAACTGGGAGCGAAAATAAACCTCGTCCACCTAAGTAGCTTCATAATCTGACAAACCCGACCATGCAACCAACAGCTGGTTCACTCGATCATCTCCACGCCACACTTGACGGCGACGCCAAATACGAGAGGGAACAACCTCTGGTGTATCATCACATATTTCAGGAGGAAGGGATGTAGCAACCTGCTGGTTTCCCATCACCGATTTCAATTGAGAGACATGAAAAACCGGATGCAACCGAGACTCCTCTGGGAGAACCAAACGATAGGCAGCTATACCTATACGCTCTGAGACCTCAAATGGACCAAAAAAACGAGGAGCTAGCTTGATGTTCAACTGTTTAAACAAGGATGCTTGTCTATACGGGCGAAATTTAAGAAACACCCTGTCCCCCACCTCAAATTGAACATCTCTCCGATGTTTGTTCGCAGCACGCGACATACGTTGTTGGGCCCTCTCAAGATGGAAACGAAGATTTTTTAGAATAGAATCTCTTTCTTGAAGAACATCCGCAACAGCCTTCAATCTAATTTCCGCCGGTAAGAACTGTACTATGGTGGGAGGATGACGTCCATAAACAGCTTCAAAAGGAGTACAACCCGATGAAGAATGGAAACTTGTATTGAAACTATATTCAGCCCATGAAAGCCATTGTGCCCATTTCTTAGGATGCTCAAAAGTGAAACAACGCAAATAAGTTTCAAGACAGCGATTCATTACCTTTGTTTGGCCATCCGTTTCTGGGTGGTACGATGAGCTCATGCGCAGTTGAGTTCCCGTGGCCTTAAATAGCACCTTCCAAAAAGAGCTCAGAAAAATGGGATCATGATCCGACACAATAGTACGTGGAATACCGTGAAGTCGTACAATCTTTTGAGCTGCAGCAGAAGCAACATCACGCGCTGTAAATGGATGAGATAGGCCAATAAAGTGGGTAGCCTTTGAGAACCTATCAATTACCACCATAATAACTTCCAAATGCTGTGATTTAGGAAGACCAGAGATAAAATCCATACTTACATCCTCCCATATGCGCTCCGAAATGGGCAGAGGTTGTAATAAACCCACCGGAGAGCGAGTATCAGATTTGTTGCGTTGACAAATTAGACAATTAGCAACAAAATCAGTCACCAAACGCATCATTCCCGTCCAATAAAAATTTGCTGCTAACTGCCTATATGTACGATAGGCTCCCGCATGTCCCCCATAGGCTGGCATGAAACTCAGACAACATTGTCGTAGCCCACGTTGAATTTTTAGGAACCACCAAGCGACCCTTGTAGTAAAGGATATCATTGACTAACATCTAAGGTCCCTTAGTAGTCCCTTGTTGCAGTTCCTGAATAATAGAGGTGTACAACTGATCCTCATGAACTGATTTCCTCAAATTATCCCAATCTACCCATTGCGGAACAGACATTGCCCCACATTCAACCTCTTCACTGTCACGACGGGAAAGAGAATCAGCGCCCATATTTGTCTTCCCTAATTTGTATTCAATTTGAAAATCAAATCCTAGGAGCTTGGCTGCCCAATATTGTTGGGCTGGTGATGAAATCGACTGCTGCAGAAGATGTCTCAGACTTCTATAATCAGTATGAACTATAAATTTTCGACCCAACAAATATTGTCTCCAATTTGTTACTGCCAAAACCAAAGCCATCAGCTCCTTTTCATACGTGGACTTAGCTGAATTCTTAACTGATAGCCCCTTGCTGAAAAAGGCAATTGGTCTCCCCTTTTGCATCAACACCGCCCCAACGCCTCTACCAGAGGCGTCACATTCCATAACAAATTCAGTATTAAAATCAGGCATGGCTAATACCGGTGCCGAAATAATTGCCTCTTGCAGTGAATTGAATGACTTTTGAGCTTCTGTACCCCAATTGAACTTAGGATCGGCATCTTTACGAAGAAGTTCTGTAAGAGGCTGAGCAATTTTACCGTATCCTTTAATAAATCGCCTATAGTAACCTGTTAGCCCAAGAAAACCACGAACCCCTTTGACTGTTTTTGGCACCGGCCACGGAGAACAACTAATATCTTTGTAGGATCCATCTTAACTCCATCCGTTATACGACATGGCCAAGATAATCTATGGATGACTTTGCCCAAGCACACTTCTTAGAGTTAACCACAGAAGAAACATATGCCAAAATAGATAATGCTAACATATGCCAAAATAGATAATGCTATCCTCAGATGGTTTAGATGAGATGACCAATCTGGACAATAAATTAAAATATCATCAAAAAAACCAATATGAACTTTCTAAAATATGGACGAAAAAGATCATTCATAATCGCTTGGAAGGTAGATGAAGCATTTTTCAACCCAAATGGCATAACTAACCACTCATAATGACCAGAATGGGTGTGGAATCCCGTTTTGGATATATCTTCAGGTGCCACTCTAATCTGATGGTACCCCGAGCGGAGGTCTAACCTCGAAAACCACTTAACTCCATGTAATTCGTCAAGCAATTCCTGAATTACGGGAATGGGATACTTATCAGGCACGGTGAGTTTGTTCAGCTCTCAATAGTCAACACAAAAATGCCAGCTCTCATCTTTTTTATGAACCAATAATATAGGACTTGAGTATGATCCCGAACTAGGTTGGATCAGTCTAGCAGTAATCATCTCTTCTACCAAACGCTCAATTTCTGTTTTCTGTGGTGCGCTATAGCGGTAGGGACGAATAGAAACAGGGGTTACATTTGGAACAAGGGAAATGCGGTGATCACATTCACGCCTAGGTGGTAGCCCAGGGATCGATTCAAATACTTGAGCAAATTCGTGAAGTAGTGCTCGAACATCTGATGGAAGAGTGTCGAGAGAAGGCAACTCAAGGCGAGTCAACTCTAAAGGCATATGATCCAACACTGATCAATATCCTCAAATTTAAGAGCAGAAGCGGAAGATACCTGCTTTCTGCTAAGACCAGGAAGACCTCTGAGAGTTATTGGAGTTTCTTTGTAGTTGAAGAACATGGACAAGGTGGACCAATTTGCACGAATATCTCCTAAGGTCTGCAACCAAGATACCCCCAATATAATATCAAGACCTGCTACTAGAAATACATAGGCCGGAATCTCAAATTCAAAAGAGGCTAATGTAAGGCACAAACCCTTACACATCCCTGTAGTAAAAGCTTGATTTCCGTCTCCCAAACGTACGGGCAAAATGGCGGAGCTATCAACTTGGAGACCAAGACGCCTTACTAAGTATGGAGAGACAAAAGAATGAGTAGCCCCATTATCAATCATGACAATAACCTGCTCGCTTCCCAATAAACCCAATACTTTCATTGTTTGAGGTCCTTCAAACCCACATGTTGCTGCTGTAGATAACGCTAAATCAGGAGTAGATTCCTCGATCTGTTCTTGTTCCTTCTGAACATCACCCAATTCGTTTAATTCCCCTTCATTGTCATCATCCATTATGAGGATTACTCGTAAAGAACGCTGCGAGCATACATAAGTTGGGAAATATGGTTCCCGACATTTATAGCATAAGCCACGAGCAAGTAGATCTAAGTAATCCGAGTGGTTCATCTGTCGAATTGGGCAATTTTGAGAGAAAGATGTAGAGTCTTGGGAGCGTGGGATATCAGATCGTGCCAGTTTAAAGTTGGTGCCAGTGGAGTCACGCCCAGAATTACGTGAAGTGGTCTGTGTAGAAGGACCTCCTCCTTGGCGCATATTCGGGGCTGATGGAATTGATCGCGTATGGTGGTTTTGAAAAAGTGGAACGGCTTATTGGGGGAGGATTGCGATTCACTTGAAGAGGTTGAATCGCGTCAATCTCACATTCAATTTCTCTTGCTAGATGCATCGTAGAACTTATTTCTTCTGCATCATTCGAACGGATGCGTAATCGGATGTCATCACGGAGACCACTCAGAAAAAGCCCAAGAGCAAGTGAATCTGGAATGTTAGTTACAGCCGAAAGACGTGCAATAAAGATGTCCACATACTCATCAACTGATGTAGTTTGACGGGTAGCGGCTAATGCTTCATAGGGATTCGTTCGTGGATCTCTCCATAGCGCTTCAAAAGCTTGATTGTTAGTTTTCCCCAACTGAGATCTGGAAAACGACTCTTAGTCCATTGCAGCCAATAAAGAGCGTTGCCTTCCATTGCAATGAGGGCCATTTCAACTCTCATGCCTCAGGGGTGTTATGAACCAAAAAATATTGTTCTGCTCTAGATATCCAAGCAGAAGGATTTTCGCCCACAAACGTGGGCAGTTCAAGTTTGTGTTGTTGTGTCAAAGCTGATGACGGATATTGAAAAGGAGTTTCCGTGGGATGAGTTTGCGGGGCTGATGACTCAGCAGTTGCAACCCCCTTGTCCTTTGCTAACATGAAAAGTGTGGTCTGAATTTTTGTCAAAGTTATTTGAATAGATTGCATATCAGTCTGCAAACCTTCTACATGATGAACTAGGGCATCATGTCTGGTGGTAGAAAGTTTCTGGCCTTCTTTCAATTCTGCTACCCCCTTCTCCAACGTACTCACAACAGTTTCCAAGTTATCCATGCGCGCCTCGCTCCGTGTCGTCATGATTCGGTAGGTCGGACCAAATTGTTAGAGACAAGGGAATAACACACGAAAAACACAAGAAAAACCAACGAAATAATTCGTCCGATGCCAAAACACGGCAGTCAACTACAATTCATCATCATCCGCACCCTAATTATTGTCACCCAATATTTATAGGACTACTTCTAAATAAGAAGCCCATTAAAACAGCCCACTGGACTAAATAAAAACATAATAAGAAATAAATCATAAAATAAGGAAAAAGGAAATTAAATTGAATTAATGATCATGATCCTCCTGCCTTCCAGCAGCATCATTGTCTCTGTTCAACTTTTGTTCCCTTGAGCAATGGTGATATGTAACAATGACCCTAGTTTTTTCAGGATCTGCTGCTACCCCATTTTCACTGATGATATGACCAAGATACTCAACATGATTTTTGCCAAATGAACATTTAGAAGCTTTTGCAAACAATTGGTGTGTGGATAGTGTATGAAGAATGGTTTCAAGGTGTTGTATATGGTTATGCATATCAGTACTGAAGATGAGTATGTCATCAAAGAATACCAATACAAACTTTCCCAAATAAGGCTTAAAGACAGAGTTCATCAAGGATTAGAAAGTGGTTGGAGCATTGGTTAAGCCGAATGACATGACTTTGAACTCATACAATCCACTAGGAGTAACAAATGTTGTCTTATGTACACCCGAGAGGTCCATTCTGATTTGGTGGTACCCATCTCTCAAATTTATCTTTGAAAAAATAGTTGCATCCCCCAATTCATCTAAAAGGTCATCAATTAATGGTATTGGGAAATTATCTTTCACTGTCAAAGAGTTCAATTTTCTGAAATCCACACAAAATCTCCAAGTTCCATCTTTCTTTTTTACAAGTAAAACAGGGGATGAAAAAGGTTGGTACTTGGCTGAATGACTCCACTATCAAGCATTTCTTTTACTAATTTTTCAATCTCTATTCTCTGCAAGTAAGGGTACCTATAAGGTGGAAGTTTAAATGGCTGGACACCCGGTTTAAGTGGGATTTTATGGTCATGAGATCTCTGTTGTAGCAACTCAGTGGGAATGTCAAATACATGCAGAAATTTGGAAATTAAAGGCTGTAACTCTAATGGTGGTTTGCTATCTTTCACAACCTGATCTGCTGTAACCATACAAAGACAACCAAATATTAACCATTTTCTTTTTCTGTACTCTTTATTAAATTGCTTCCCACTTATCATTTTCAAAGTTATGTCTTGTTTTATTCCTTGCAATGTTATTTCTTTCCCATTTTTTATGAATTTCACTTGATGCTCATCAAAATTGAAAGTAACATGACCCAATTGTCTTAGTAAATCCACCCCTATTACCATGTCACAACCCCCTAGATTAAGGATCCTAATGGCTGAGCTAAAGTTGCATTTTCCCATCTCCCATTCTAACTTTGGACACCTAGTGTTACATTCTAATTTCCCACCATCAGCAACCGTAACAAACAATGGATTTGTGCATTCTAAGACACATCCTAGCTTTCTAGCAGTTGACTCATCTAAGAAGGTGTGAGTGCTGCCTGTGTCAATTAATACAGTGATCTCATGCCTCCCTACCTTCCCCAAAAGTTTAATAGTATCTGGTGTGACTTGTCCAGCTAAAGCATGGACAGAAATGTGATAATCCTCATTTTCCTCTTCCCACAAAACAAGTTCAGTTTCTTCATTTTCATGAGGCTCACATATTATTACAAAGAGTTTCTTACACTTATGGCCAATGTGGTAGGTTTCTTCACAATTAAAACACTGATTTTTCTTTCTTCTCATATCTATTTCTGCTGGAGTTAGTTTATTAAAAGTTTTGTGATTTATTGATAAAAGTGTCTTCACTGTTTTTTAACCCCTTATCTGATTCAACATTATCTCTTCTCCACTTGTTATCCCCACCACCACTGATGTTCTTGTTGAAATTCTTGGGGCCCCTGCCTAGAGAATTTATGAGTAGTTCTTGTTTTCTAGCTAGTTGGATGGCCAGACTCAATGATTTGGGATTAAACATTTCAATCATTCTACAGATTTCCTCATTCAACCCACTTAGGTAACTTTGAACAAAATATTCTTCACCCAAACTCTTATTAGAATTAAACATGAAAGCTTTAAGTTCTTCAAATTTCAAAGTATATTCTGATACATCATTATTTTGCCTAAGTTTATTAAATTGAGCAACAAGGTTCTTGCCATCAACATTAGCAAATCTTTCTAAGACAAGATTGGAAAATTCTCCCCATCCTACATCAATTCTACCCTCAACATATTCTAGGTACCACAAATCAGCATTTTCATCCATGTACATTGCAGCAGTAAGAATTTTATCATGATCATTCATTGGGTTGAAAATGAAGTATTTGTTGCATTTACGAATTCACTGCCTAGGGTTTTCTCTAGAGAATTTTGGGAAATCAAGTTTTGGAATGCGATGAGGGAAATGAGTGGGTTGAGTTGAGTTACCTTGGTCATTTACAGTGTGAACCGGAGTCGATTCCGATCCCCATCTTGCTTACTGCTCGATGCCCTAACTTCCTTGCCTTTCCCAACTCCAGACATCTGCATTTCCTTTTTGAATTCATCAAACTGTTGCTTCACAAAATCCATCATCGATCTACTAAAATCAGCTTGTTGCTGCTTCATCTGAGAAATTTGAGCCTCCAAATTCTCTACTCGAACATCCATTCTCGTTCTTCTCTGCAGCATACACAGATCGAACTGCTCTGATTACCAAATGTTATGTATCCAAACCAGAAGCCCTAACTCCTCCTCAAAACTATGGTCAAGAGGGGAGGATTGACCTCCAACTTAAATACAGCTCCCCACCCATATGAGGAACCGATGTGGGACAAGCCCCACATTGAATAACGAATTAGGGGATTTGAATCAATACACTAGTAATTACCTTATATATTTATGTGTTATGCCCTATTAATTTGTTGCCATCTTAAACAAATTTTATCAAAGTTATGATCTTATAAACATAGACAAGTGTGTTTCTGCCTTTTTAATTTTTCATTCATAAGTAGCCTAGGGGTTACCTTACATTAAATTTGGGTCAATCACTGACGCAAACAAGTTGGAATTAAATTTCTAATCTTAAGCTACACATGAAGATTGACCCATATACATATTGAATAAGAAAAGATGCACATAAGTTGGAGGAAAATAGGACACACTGCTGTAAGGCTCACATTGTGACTACAAAATGGAGTATAGTGTTTAGAGAATAATATCTAACCACCATCCTCTTCCATGAGGCATTTGGTAAATAATTCAATTTCTTCTAATAATTGTTTCTTCCTACCTTGACACCCCTCACCCTCAAGATATGACTGAGAAGATGCAAAGCTGATGAGAAAGGCTCGTGCTTTTCCTACTTCATCTTTGTTTACGTCGTCCTCATTCCCGGTGTCATTCTCCATGTTGCTATCTTCCATCTCACCAGCATACATGCGACTCCTACATGCCTAACACACCTCATAAAACGTCAAAACAAAATCATGAACATTGGGCGTTGAACCCTTTGTGCTGCATAAAATGTTGCAGCATAATTGAGTAATTTAACCATGAGCTAATTTATCTTTCATGTGATCGCTCCCAGTGCGTACTATAGCTAGACTGCTAATTGTTCATGCTGTACTCATCAACAAGTGAGTCTTTTGAACACCCAGTTGACAGGATCCGTGCAACTAGATTAAACCACTAAGGCCAAGACATTAATGCAACACCCGGGTGTACATTCAACCAACTGTACACAAGTTATAGGCTTGAAAAAAAGACAATAAAGGCCCAATGAGAAGGCATTAAACTCCTCAAAGAAAAAGTGTAATATAGCACTAATCTGGATCTACGCACACCTGGGTGCACAAAAGTCTCCTTGATCAGTTATGAAGTCATAACCTTATAAATGTGAAATGTGTACTTCCAATATTCTAGAAGACTCAGAATAATCACATGCATTAAACCAAATTTTATCAGTTATGGGAATCAGTGAAAATTAAGGACATAATGATTATTAAAGTTTCAATACCTGGAAAACCCGATTCAGATCAGCAACATGTGCAGAAGTCAGATAGCCCGATCTAAGAAGAGCCCGAAACATAATTACCAACTCAATGCTCAAATTGTTAGCAGAAATGTTCTGAATAATACTCCCTATGGAAGAATCATCCAACACTTTATTCATCCATGAATGTCCTTCGTCTAGTTTTAACAATGCTATTGCAACATTAGTAATGGGCTTATGATGAACCATGAAAGAGCTTGTGAGACTAGGAGTAGATAAAGACATCACCAATTCCTCTACAATCAGCCTACACCAATTGGTCTTCTCTAAGAACATAGATTCAACTTTCGATTGATTCCATGAGATGAGAGAAGAAAAACATCGAGAACAGTTCAATGCAACTCTGATATCATCAAAAAATATGAGGCCCTCTAGCATAGATGAAATGGACATAATGTAGCCCTCTCTAAATTTCAAATCAACAGGTTGTCCACTTGTATAATCTGTTATACCCATAAATAACTCTATAAGGCAAAATGAAGCAATGAGTTTTACTTGAGCTGATCCGAAATGCATCAACTTGCAACAATCATGGCATCGGATGCTGAGATAGGACAGCGGATGTATGTTGCTACCCTCATCGAGCATAACATGGTAATCAATCATATCCGGTAGAATAGCTCGTACACTGTAACATTGATGAAGTCGATATGGTGAAGTTAAAAATAGCATGTGATGCATTTCTTTGAAAAAAAAAAAAATCCCATCCTCTAAGTTGACCTTTGTATCGTTTTAGGTTTTTTAATCCAAAATAACAAAATTAAAAAAACTATGGAAAAACATTGTGGATTAAAAAAGGATCAAAAGTTAGAAACATTTTTATTACATATCAAAATAAATAGCTATGGATTTACCTTCTCATGGAGAAAAAGAGAATCAAAAGCACGAATATGAGGATTTCCCCCATTCTCGTACCCTCATCATATTCGAACAGCACATGTCCTTTGGAGCAAGCTTCGGATACAGTTGAATTAATAACCGAGATAAAAGGAACATTCAAAATTATGATCTTTGAGGCTTCTGTCAGTGCTTCCTTTGTTGAGTGGTGCAGAATTAAAGAAAGAATTCCAATTACTGTAAGAACTTCATCTGTCCATCCATCTGTAGTCAGAACTGAGATCAGGTAGTCCATCAACTACGAAATACATGTCACGTCAGTTAACTTTAAAGAGCAACATTAAAAACTGTCTAAAAATAAACAAGTGAAATATATACCTTCACTGTGATTCCTACCCAAGCTTCATTATTAGATATTGACTTAGATTTTACTGATTTTAGAATGGTGAAAACAAGTTGAGATGTTTCCATGAACAATTTGGGGGAAGAACAAGAAGACAAAATGTAAACGTTTTCCAGCACACCATCTATTCCATATATGCAGAACTGATCAGAAGCAACTGGATCAATTTCAATTATTTCTCTACATGATCTCACTACCGAAATTATGTCATTTTCTTGAGAGACGGTTTCCAGAAGATCTCCGAGTAAGCATACAAAAATCATTGCTACCAAGTTGTCTCCAGATGTTATTAACTCAGCCAACACACGGAAATCAAGAACTAAGTTGTCACCAAATATGGTATTGCATTTACACATCTTTAAGATCTGGTGACATAACAATTTACAAAGCTTTTCTTGTTGGAACAACCATTTAAGTGATATAAAATGGATCTTGTGAGAGAGAGAATCCCAAGACTTTTCAGACAATATATGAAATAGAATTCTTTCAGCTTCTGGGCTGTAAGGTATTTGGTACTTCAACTTGGCAAATCCCCTGTAAAACCCATAAAGGTTGACCAGTAATTCTATGGTAACAGATTCAGAGGCTCCACAAAAGAAATCATGGCTGTTCAGAATTATAAATTGCTCCAGTGAAGATAGTACCAACTTGTCATCAGCTATCCTATAAAAAAAAATGTCAAATTAAAAAAATTATATAAATTGGTCTAAGGATTTGAATCATCTGATTTACATACAGTACAAAGCTTAGGACACATATTACGTGAGGTTGGTTCAGCATAGGAATGGTTTTACAATAATTTGTGTTTTAGGCGTTTTACAATGTAGAGTATCCAAATACGTAGTAAAGCGCTATGAAGAGGCTTGTTACCTGTCATTATAGAGAGAGCCAACATAGAATATCATCAGAACTGCAGATTGACAGCAGAAAAGTTCAAGATTACCAGAACTCTTCTGACCAAGAAGGAATAGCAAATCTGTAGGGTCCGATGGCAAATGGATAGCAGCATCCTTGATAGGCTGCCCTGAATCATTCCCAAGGAGCACATCTACCATTGAGCCGAAAATAAGATAAACATTCCACTTCATCTTCTCAGTGGGAAACAAACCCAAACAACCAAATAATTCACTGAACCAAGAAGATGAAACCAGAGACTCAGCAAAATCCTTAGAATCAACATTGCAATCAGCTAGTACTGAATGGAAAGATTCAATGACTCCCAATGCAATAGCTTCATCTTCCAAATCATTGATTACCGTCAAAAACCAAGGTAAAATCTGAAACTTATATATTTCAATAATACAATACCGAAGTCCCTCAATAGAAGATCCGGGGAGATTATCATCGTGATCATAGGCATATGCTTCCTTCAGTAGATAAAGGGAATACAAAACCTCATGAGCATTTATGTGATTATCTTCCCGAAAAGTTGAAACAGCACATCTTGACACATGTTTAAGTGATGCTGCTAAGCTTGAATTCCCATGGGAAGATGAACATTTCATAATGGCAGCAAGTACAGAGCATGACTGATTGAATGTTTCTGAAAGCATTCCGATTTCTCCTGATGTGTACTTCTGGAACATTCCTGCTAAGATACTACTTATTTCTTCTCCACAAGAGGTGGATACTATTCCAGGACAGTTTAAAACACAGTTCAAAATGAGCTTCAGCAACGGACACTGTGCCGGGTGTAAAGGAACTTGAGCAACATAATGTAGAGTGCGAACCAGTGATGAGAATCCAAATGCCAATCGTTGTGTGAAGGCTTGAGCAGCACTTGATAATAGGTCAAGAATCTGAATAGAAGAGTTAATAATGGAGTCTTTGATTCCTAAGAAAGAAAGAAAGGAAAACTATTATAAAACTGCCAACGATCTGATTAAACTGAACTCATATCTAGGTGCAATCTTCTTTTCAAACAAATTTGGAATTTAGGAAATAAGATCACAAACTTGAAATCAGTATAATGAGAAATCAAGTAGCAAACAGTATTATACTAAAGGGAAAAAGTTACGATGCTATTACATGTATCCTGTATATAGTTTAGCTTGATATCAGTTTAAATGGACTTATTTTCATGAATTTATATGTTGTTGACAACTATGCTCGTATCATAAGTTCGTAAAATACATGGTGCATCATGTTTCCTCAAAGTTTACCTGATAATCTCAGTATTTCAAATATGTAATCCGCTATATTCTCTTCTACGAATACTTGGCAACGTTTCTCTGATGAATCTTCTGAGGATAGATACTTAAAGATTAAATCCAGTGTTGCAATCTGAACATGGCAATCTGATGAAAGAAGGGGGCCTTTGACCGCCTCTGCAAACAAGGTTTCTAGAGATGGCCTATCTGTCATATGCTCTGTTATTTGCATGAATCTCTCATTTTTAAAGGTGTTTGTGCTCCCTACATGATATGAACATGCACTCTGAAAGAACCCCCGCTGAGCCAACACCATCAAAAATGCTACAGAGTAGTACGAAATTAATTCATTTATTAAAATGTAATGATCGTTGTGTGTTATCATATGCTGCATGTCAGGACTAGTTTCAGTTAAACTCAAAAAACTACTGGCAGACTAGGCAGTGAATTGTAAGGTACGTGTTATCATACTCCCAATCTCGGGCTGTAGAGCTGCAACCACTGAGCTATGTTAATCGCATGGTGATAATCACAACTTCATTTGAAGTCACCTAAACTAATTTAAGTGATAGGCTATCGTACAAATGCTGAATACCAAATGAACTACCACATCAAAATTTTGCTATTACAACTTTCATCTGGAAACTGAACTAAAAATTTAGGGAAAATAAAATGATCCTACGATTTTCAAACGAGTGCAAGGGAAAGAAATCAACCTACACAGTTAAGCCGAACATCATCACTTTGGCTTTTCATGAGGATGTTAAGTGATAGGTGCAAAAGCATGGGACAGTAAGCAAGCAGTGTATCAGTTCCACTGCCATCCATATATGTGTAATGGAGGAGGGATAATCTGTATAGAACAAACAAAATCTCCCCTTGGATTTCATCACTACAGAGAAGGAAAAAAGTGTATTGAGTGTGAGTATGTTCAAAGCAGCAAAGTAAAAGGAAACAATTGCATTGCGTATTAGTTCAACTTACTTTGACAACTGAAGCCCTGTAACAAGGTTGGAAATGAGAGCATCTTCGTTTTTTATGCTGATGTACAAATCAGAATCTTGATTATATAGTAGAATACCAAAGCAGTTAAGCTGCATTCAGAACACAATGATTATGAAAAGGACAAGCCTTGGGAGATCTAGGATTCAGATGGCATGTGCTTGATTTATTGTATAGCAAATGATGATACATGATAGAAACAGACCATTCTTCCAAGAGAATATTCTGGAAGATCATGAAACCTTGAACTTACTCTACAAAATTTAATGTTAAGGCCCATTTTGGTGGAGAAAATTTGATGCAGTCTTAACACAAAAAACAAGCTACAAAGCATACATAGAAAGGACCATTTAAACTAACTATGGGTGTACATAGCTATGTTACATATTTTATTTGCCAAGTTCGTATGTTTATCTCAATAGTTTTGTTTACAAATAAAACATGCTTATGATATCAACTTAACGGTTTGAGAAATAATGAATTGAAGGTTAAAGATACCGAACAGTAAAATTGTAGCTTAGTGATCGTTGCTGTGGTTTACTATTAACCCACCTAATCTTGTGTTTAGAAATTCAATTGCCTAGATGACACTTTAGCATTTATGATTCACAATGTGAAAAGCATCATTCAGGAAATAAAAAACAACACTCGTTTTCGACCATTAAAGGAAAGTAAAGCTTTAAGAATTGTTAAAAAATTGATACAACATAAAATTTGTTCAACGAACCAACATAACTGAAAGAAATTTCAATCCAAGCTCTCACACATGCTTTTATTCCTAAATCATACACTAATAATACATTGCAACCTTCAAAAAATTAGGTTGTCCTAGGCAAGAAAAAATACAAATACTCACAGACCGAGATGGTCTGCAGATATTGAATGGTGTATTTTAAGGTTTCACACTGTTAGCACCTTGCTCATATTTTTGCTAGCCAACTTGATAAAAAAGTTCATGAAGTGTATCTCTATAAAATAAGGCACAATTTATACTTCTAACATAAGATCAGGATACTTCAACATCTCTACTAACATTATATCTGCCTTGCTTAGTGTAGTGTATTTCTCCAACACCGCAAAACACAACTACCTGTGGATTTTCTAATAAGTAAACACGTGATGAACTTAAAAAACAAGTTAAACATGAGACATCCATGCGTGAATGTAAATCGGTATAGATATTATCAAATGACATCAATCATCTGTGCGAAAACAATTTTCAGGGATCACCGATAAGAAAGATCAGTTTAGTATCAAGTCCACTTTTTAGCTGAATATGGACATGATTGAACACAATTATTAAGAGTAAAATGTTGTGTAAATTCAAATTTCTCGTTATGGAAAAGTGAACAATTAGACATTGCATTGATCGATACTCCAAATCGTATGACAACCATTAAAATCCTTTTCTTATAACAAAATGTAAACCATGCAATCGCCACAAACAATTAAATAAGTAATATATAAATATTAATCATTCGAAATGAAAAAGAGAAGAACAACGAGTGTTACCATGTACAATTGGCGACGGCTCCAAGCCAGCGAGCCGCTGGAAAGCCAATTGGAGACCCTAGCTACAAACTCGTTACGCACTTCCTGATTGCCATTGCTATTACTACTCGAACCATCGCATAATGTCTGGATCAAGTCAATAGTCTGCTTGGCGATGGGTTCATCGTCGAAGTTGGATAATATAGAAAGCAGAGGAGAAATGAGGAAATGAGAGTGAAAGGTGAGAATGCAGTGGAAGAATTGGGGCTGAGAAAGGGCTTGAGAAAGCTGGGAAAGGGCGTAGGAAACGTGGACGGTGGGGGAATTGTGGTTGGAGAGTAGATTAGATAGGCAGAGAAGGCAGATGGAGCCACCCTCCGCCGTTGAAAGGATGAGTGTGGAGCGATGGCCTTGACTGCAGGTTTCTGGCGGCGGCGGAGCGGGAGTGATGCAGTACATGTCTCACTCAGACTTGGCGGAGGAAAATTTCAGATGGAAGGCGGGAAGGAGATGCTTGCACCATGCCACGTGATGTAGTTAGAAGAAATGTACACGAAAAATTTCAAATGGTGGTATCTCTTATTCTAAGAATTAAATGTGATAGCCCAAAATTCAACTAACACATGCCCAAGGGTTTAATGATCATTTATATGATATAGTTTTTTTATACTCCCTCCATCCCATTCAAAGAAGGTCTTTATTCTATTTTATTCGTCTCACCCAAATGGTCTCATTTCATTTTTTACACACGTGGGACCCACACACCCCACCAATATAATTAAAATATGAGCATACACTTCCACTAATATAACTACCCACTACATATTAAATAATAATACTTCTTAATTTATGTGCGAAAAAGCAAAAAATTCTCTTTTAGTGGGACGGAGGGAGTATTGTAAAATACCAATGAACACGAATATGAAATAGGAAATTCAACTTGGAAAATTTTGTCATTTCAATGGTTCTTTTGGAATTTGTGAAGGGTGTTGCAGTTACAATTCAAAACTTTATGGCAAAAGCTCCTGTGCCACCGGGACACGCCGTGTCCCCATGTAAACACAACCCTCCCCCTCCATATTCTATTTAAACATATGTATTGGTAGAAGTTTAAATTGTAAAGGGGCACGGTGTCCCCGGAAGCACAGGAACTTCATATACAATGTGTCGTCCTCTCCTCAATTGTTTTCTGACGTGTCAATTTTTAAAAAATTCTCACTTATTTACTCCCTTTTCGTGCATCCAAGTGTTATCTCCTCCCCTCCACCTAATGACGTGTCAATTTATAAAAAGTTCTCATTTACTTATCGACTCCTCCATACATCTTTGTTTATTATTTTATTTCTTTCCATTTTCATTGCATTTCATTTAATTGCAGTTATGGTGCACTTCCTTCTCTACTCTTTAATTTTGGGAAACGTTTCAATTCATGAAAACAGAAACGTTCCAATTGATGAAAGAGGAGGGTTTATTTTAGCAACCGAAGAAACGGAAGATAACAAGGTTAACGTAATGGAAATAGAGAACTCTTCATTTTTTCCCTTCCACAGATCTTTCAATTAGGGTTCTTAATTTAGTGATGAATTGTCTTCATGAAGATGACGATTAGGTTTTCTGCTTCTCCTCCTCTTATTCTCTACGTTGTATCCCACCCTGTCTTTGTACGAAGATCACGCCGGCCTTATTAATTGGTTCGCTTCTATTGATTTTGATTTGTGCTGGTGTATTTATTCGAATATTGGTGTTCGAGGTGAATTTGATGGTTGAATTCTTTGAATTGTGCAGTAGTACATAGGGAAAGGTCGTGTGTGTTTCCATTGTACAGCTATAGACTATCAAATACTGAGGCTAAATTCAAAAGGGAAACTCCTCACAGGTGGTGGGTATGCTATAATACTTCATATAATTGAAATTTTTTATCTGTATTTAATTTCGACAGAAATTTTAAGCAATCATGTAGAAAGTGAGATTCGTGGTGTAGGTTGAAGGGATAATTGAGAAGGATGGATACAATTTAACTGATCCAATTGGTTATTGTCGAGTGAGTTCTCTCTCCCCCTCTCTCTCACTTGCATTTCATTCCTTCTCCATTTGAATTTGAAGCGATATACTGCTTAACTTACATCGAAAATGAGCAAGGGACCGGGCCTCTTCTCAGATATTGGCAAGAAAGCCAAAGGTCAATTGTCTCTGGATCCACCATTTCTATTCCTTATACTATTCCAGGTGTAGTTTTTTTCCCCCAAAGTTGTGCTAGATTTGTTGATTTCATTTGATTTTGGTCTGTAGATCTGCTGACTAGGGATTACCTCGCTGATCACAAATTTTCCGTCTCCACCTACAGTGAATCTGGAGTGGTTGTGAAGATATAGATGGATCAAGTAATTAAGAATTTTCCTGTCTTTCTTCTATCATGAGGAGCTTGAATTTTGCATATAGAACTTTGCGTTTGAAATCCATTTTGATGTCCAAGATACGCAGGCTCCTTTTCTTCTGTCAGTGTTCTTCTACCTGCTGCATTCTATTTCATTCAAAGCAATTGTTCCAAATATCTTATTTTCCCTATCCTTATAGGTGCGTGCTGTCATTGAAAAGTATCCTCCTTATTAGTCCACATTTGCAAAACTTCCCTATGGAGAGAGTCAAATACTTGACAAGGCTTTTTAGTATGATGAAGTGAAAAGACTTTGCTTATCTTTTGAGCAGCAGGTTCCTTTTCTTTGTACTTAATGCTGATTATTGTGTTCAGTTTTTTTGTAAAGTTAGCATGTTAAATGTATACAATCTTTCTTTAATTCTATGACATTCCATATTTTGGCCTACTGGTGCCCTTTTTGATAAATTATTACAAAGAGAGTTGAAATTTGTCTGAAGTTCTTTTATTTGTGCAGTTCCATTATGGTGTATTTTTTGCATAAAAAAGGTTGAGAGAACAGGAACTTGATGTGCAGATTGGATGCGTTGCACAAAACCAGAAGTCGAGGGTGCAAGATAGTGTTGTTTTTATATTTTAGTAAGTCCCGTTCTCATATATCTCATGTATAACTTTATTTGCATATCCGCGGAGAGTATTTGTTCTAATATTTGTTCCAACGTTGAAGAATAAGTTATTTAAGTGGGAGGGGAAAGCACTTATTGACAACAATCTTTGTATGTATGTCAATAATCAGTCCGATATACTCCAATCAGATCTTCTCTGTGACGCAATTGAGCATGCTGCAAACAAATGCGTCCATCATTTATTTATTTTATGTTTCAAAGTTTACCATGCCTTGGGTCATCAAAATTATCCAAGGGGCTATACATGGAGTAGTATCTTAGTTGATTAGTCAATAGCGCTCTTGAATTCATCACAATTTTTATAAATAGCTATATCTTTCGCTTTGTACTTGAGTAAATTCACTGACCTTATATCTCCATGTAAAAGTGCACATCTGTTGCAGAGACCATTGAATATGATTGTGTCTACGAGACTGTGATAAAAGACCTACAGCTAAGGAATGTATTGCTGCCTGGATCATGGATCATGGAGGTGACTGGTGACGTAGTTTGCTTCTTACTTTGGAGTTTCAGATGCACATTTAGTTGATTTGATTTGAAATGTGTTGATGCTATCTGATTCTTTTATTGATTCTATCTGATTTTAGAATGATTTCTAACAAATTGTGGCTTGCATTTAAGGGCTATCATTTTAACATTTTAAGTTTTAAAATATTTAACAAAAGAGTGAATGATATCATTTGCTCTTTTTTTCAAGTAAAAAAAAAAAAATTTACAAACGTGTGAGTAGTGGCAATGACCTCTCATAATGCTTATAAAATAATGAGCTATGAAGATTGTATGTTTCTTAAATTCAATAGAGAAGAATTTTCTGTTTAAATTGATTAATTGTTTAGTTCATTTAATGAATTGCTTTTCAGTTTATAATTCTCATGACTATTAAGTTTTGTTTGCACCATGTTACAATTTTATCAATGGATATTATGAAGTATATGTTTCATTGTTTAATTGTTTAGAAACCGTTCAACATTGAAGCATGCATTTAGTTTCTTCTAATATTATATTGGTGGAATTCTTCTATAAGAAGAACCATGAATCATTTACAAGGTTTTGACGGATGATGAATATTATTTCCATCAAGTGAGAGGTCATAGTCACTTCTCACATTGTTTATAAATATCTACTTTTTTATTAAAGGAAAAAAATAAGAGGCAAATGATATCATTTACTCTTTTGTTAAATAATTTAAAACTTAAATGTTAAATAATCTATCTTTCACATTGCTAACAGCCTGATGCAAATATTAGATTTAAATCATTAGATTTCAAACTCATTAAATTACCTAACCCTTAAATTTAAGAGTCCAATTTTTTTAAATATTTTTTTTATCATAATATAATAATTTTTAAAAAAAAGAAAACTACCTACTATCTCATTTTAAACTTATAAATATAAACTTTAGGGTACACTTATGCACACTTCAAAATCACATTAATTTAAATTTTAAAATAATAAAAATAAAATATATTATTACAATTATATTCAACATTTTATTTATTAATCCTAGGATGCATCAGTGTTATTCAGAACTACCCCATTATTATTAATGTATTTTAAAATTTCCAATTTTTATTTTTACATAAAAAATTAACTTAACATATTTTTTCGATATATGACAACTTGAATTTCTTATATTGAAATTTTTAATTCTAAAAATTGATAATTTATTGCCCCCGCATAGTATGCGGGTTACGTGCTAGTGCATTCTATTTGTCAAAGAAAAGAGTACAGAGATTTAACGTAATTATCTTTCATATTAATTAAATGCATCTTTTATTTATATATATGTATTATGTGAAAAAACTCCCATGTTATAAGTATACTCGAAATTGAGAAATAACAAACAGCAGTTAAATGATTGGAGTTGGTGATTGCGGTGCAAACAACCCAAAACTAAAGGAAATAAATAATAAAAATCGAGAAATTCACCAACGCTAAGATGGGTCTAATCTAAGAGGGTTCCTTGTAAGAGTCAAAGAGATTATATGCTAGGGTTAGGTTTGAAATTTGAAAAGGAGAATATGATTCCTTCTGAGTTGGTGATGAACAAGAACGGTTGAATACTTAAATGTGTTGGATTGGATGTACAGAGGAATTTAAGTGTTAGTGTATAATCCTCACTTTTGAGATATTGCAAAAAAAACCACCACTTTTAAGTATTGTTGCAAAAAAACCCAAAAAACTCTACTTTAGTCAAAAATTGAATTTATTTTGCAACATTACTTAAAGGTGGTGGTTTTTTTTGCAATTTCTCAAAAGTGAGAATTAATTTACAATATGAGTAAAGTTCGTGATTTTTTTTATAATTAATCCTTTTAAAAAATTTCAGGTGTTCTTAGCAAAATTTTGAGTGGCGAATAGCGCCACCCTTTATGAAAAATGACCTATTTAGTAATTGATTTTGAAAAGAAGTAATATCCTAATAAACTTTAAAATTATTTTATTATCCCAATTATAAGAGCATCTGCACGTTTGAGTTTAAACCCATCTTTTTCACTCCAACTCATTTTTTACACATTTCCTAATTAAATTCAACTTAACACTCATATTTATTTTTCAATTTAAATTCACATTGACCCACTATATTTAAAACCCCAAATATGTAATAATTGATGGGACCCCGCCCTATTATCTAAATAAACTGAGTTTAAACATTTGAACTGTCAGTGGGGTGGGTCATGGGTTTAAACTGCATTCACACATTGAAAAGTTTAATTCATTTTTGGTTTAAACCGAAAAAATGAGCAACTAATGTGGATGCTCTAAGAGTAATTGTTTAAATGTCCAATTTTATAAAAATAATATTGACTTAATAGTTGATTCGGTTAAAATAAATAACTCTATTGTACATATTGATGACTCAATTATGTATATATATAGGCTAATTATACTATGCATCCGGGTGCACTCTAAGATAGGGTGCACCCACTTTTAAAAACGTATACAAATATAAACAAAAACATATACAATTATGAACAAAAATGTACAATTTAATTGTTATTTTTTTAATGAAAAATTAAGTGTAAAAATATGTACAATTATTAAAAACATGTAGTATACACTATTGAATAAAAAGATACACATATGGATGCTAGTTTTTTTAATGAAAAACTTAGTGTGAAAAAAGTATACAATTATAAAGAAACACATATACAAAATAGAATAACATGTATACAAAATAGAATAAAAAGTTATATACATATGGGTGCACCCTTGCACCCGAGTGCACCTAATATCAACTTTATATATATATATATATATATATATATATATATATATATATATATATATATATATATATATATATATATATATATATATATATATATATATATATATATATATATATAATTTTATTTTACATATTATGATTCGATTAAAATTTTTAATCGAGTCATAAATTAAGTTAATGATATTTTCGTCATGTTGACATTTAAACATTTAACACATCTTTAGGGTACTAAAGAAATTGCTATACCTTTTAGGGCACTAAAAAGTAACTCTTAAAAATTGTCACTCACAATAATTTTATTTTTTATTTTTTTAGAAGAATTCCACCTTTTCACTTAAGTCGTTACATTACCAATGATTACCCCGTCAATTCCATCATAACGAGAGTGGAGTGAAAAGTTGGTGAGATCACGGATTACATGATGAGATGCCCCTAAATCTAAGATCCATTCATCTAGTAAGGGTGAGTAGTTGGGTATGTTTGCTAATGGAGAAGCATATCTCGAGCACGTATTGGAGTGGATTGAAACGACGTGCAATGATATTCCGTGTGTACTGTTTCTCGACATAGTTGGCATTTACCAAGACTTGCGACTAGTGTTGGTACGTGAGTGAAACTGAGACAGCCAATTTTCGTAATTTTTCTATATTGTTGTGGAGATCAAAACTATTGATGTAATACATGGTTGAAAAGTCACTGAAGAGAGGGTCGTTTTGGTATGAAGAACACCCCAATCGGATTCCAAACGAGAGAGTTATGATCAAAGTGGTGATGTCGCGCAAGCTGTTTCTATTCAGAATGACTGTCCACTTTGCATGACTTGATACATATTCAAATGTTGGAGTTTCTGTAAGTTCTTTATATGGATAGAAATCCAAGGAAGAGAGGATCGCGGGAGCGCAAGAATCACTCAAATCAGAGCTCGGATGTGGAAGTTATACGCAGAACGGTGAGACTGTGCAAGTCAATTCGACCTGATGTGCTGGTCGAATCGGACGGTAAAAGAGTCAATTCGACCACGACACCTCAATTTGACCTGCTGTGCTGGTCGAATTGAGCACCTAAAGCTTCCAGTAGGTCAATTCGACCTCCAATTTGACCTGGAGAGGAGAATTCGACCTGGCTCCTTGGTCAAATTGACGTGCGGAAACTTATCATATTCATATTTTTACACTCTCAATGCGTGTGATCACTCAAAAAGCCCATTCCAAGGCCTATAAGGAGAGCTTACAAGTATAAAAGGGGGTGTAGATCACACCACAGGGGAAAAAAACAACAAGAGAGCCATAAGAGAGGCCACAACCATCCTACACCCCACAAAGGGGGTTCACCCCCCAACCATCATCCACATTCTTTCCTCCATCCATCCATCACTTTGAAGATTCATCTGTGGAATCAGGAGGAGAACCAAGAGGAGGATTCAAGATGGAGAAGGACGCGATGACTCCCGCATCTAGGATTTTATTCATTTCCTAATTTATCTTGTATTTTTCGGACATCCGGGTAAGATCTATCCAACCCCCATGTGTGTTTCCTACAACACCATGGGCTAGAGCCTTTTTGGTAGAACCAGGGTTGTGAAGGTTTTTATCAATTAATTAAACCTTCGTGTATAAACTCCGTACAACACTACTTGTGGTTTATTTTATATTTGATTGTGTCTTTTTAATTCATACCCACGGTCGTTTTGTGCATCATTAACTGTTATGTAGAGTCTGAATGCATATCTTGATTATTGATTGAGCGCGTTCACTGCTGAGCAGAATTTCATGTTATGATTCTAAGTGAGGGGACTCCGAAGCTTCATTAGAACTATCATATATGAATACTTATTAATTGAATTGAATTCGGGTTATTAAGTAGGATAAAGAGGATAATTTTATAGTATCTATAAAGGGAGATCATATCGGGTTAGAGTACCAGTTGGCTAGGGAAATAATTGATACTGATAGTACCTAGAAAAGGGGGTGGAATTATATCTCTTGCTCCGAGGTTATTCACACGTGTTACACGCATGTTTACTTGTGTCTATAGAATAGATTTTTATGGTTTAGTGATGCGTCCATATTCTACAAGGCAGAGTCGGACATCAACACACGAAAGGCAGATTAATGAGTGAAACTGGATTATCCTAGAGCTACCTATTCTCCTACTTGATCAACTTTCGTATTCTTCGAGTGATATTTTATTTTATTTTTTATTTAATTTCCAGCATATTAGTTGTTAGATAATAACTATTCAAATGTAATTGCCTTGTCTTAATTAAGTTAGATAATAATTAAATTGATAATACGCCGTCCCTTGGGTTCGATATTCACTTGGTCACCTTTCGAAACTACAAATGATATTCTTCATACTTGGGGATTAATTGTGTATTGAGAAAACGCACATCAGTGGCTTCAGGGCAAGGCGTGAAGCCATCAACATAGCCCATGAGATCATAACCAATTCATAATGTTTCAAATTAGAAACTCCTGGCAGTGTAGTTACTAGTAGTGAGTTTTAATGGTGCCTGAACGACAGTATTGAGAGGGGTTATTAGTGGTGTTTGTGGTGGCTACCATTGAAAAAAAAATTGGGGAAGGGGCAAATATGGTTGGCATGATCAATTTTGAGAGAGTAAATAAATCTTTTAATGGCTCTAATACCATAATAGTTTTGGATATTAAAAGATTTTTATCATGCAAAGTAAAAAAAAAAGATATATACAATTACAAATCTTAAGAAAGAAAAAAAATTAAATAAATAAATAAATAAATAAATAAATAAATAAATATATATATATATATATATATATATATATATTATAAGGGTATTCCAATCTCATTTACATCAAAGAAATTTCAAATGTTACAAACAGATCTTTTGTATCAATAAATTCTTCATCATAGTACTAAAGTAGGAAATGATAACCAATTTGAAAAAGAAACATTCTCCCCTATCTTCCCAATTTGAAAAGACTAAACTTGTGTACTCCCAAAGACACCGTGCCCCCAAATCTGATCGTCGGTGAATTCACCTAGATTTTAGGTTGTTTTTATGTTTGTTTTGTGTATTTTCATGTTGTTTTTCACTTCTTATAAGGTAGAAAAGGTGGAAAATATGATTCTAATGTTAAAATATGCATGTACAGGTGTAACGGAGGAGAAAATGAGCAAAAATAGAGAAAATGGTGCAAGAAGAGTGAAAAATAGCAAACTGACACAAAAATTCGACCAGTATCACATAAATTCGGTCGAATTTTTATGCAGAATCAAGGGAAAACAGGACAACGGTGACTGAGCGCACTGACAGAGAAATTTCGACCAGAGCATAAAAGTTCGGTCGAAATTTTCTACTGAATTGCAGAAAAATTCTACGTTCCTCACAAAAATTCGGTCGAATTTTTATGAAAATAGCCACCTGTCCAGAAAATCTGTTTTTATTCCCATTTTGGCTTCTCCAAGTTCGGATTGGAGAATCAACCCTAGCCTCCTTCGTAAAAGACACACACTCTACACCATTTCCCACACACACTACCATCTCCACCCTAATTTCACTCCATTTATCCACTATTTTCACACTTTCACCCATCAATCTTCATGTTTTTACTCATTCATCACATATCTAAAGGGGAGAGAGACACTTGGAGGGAGGAGATCATCTTGAAGGAAGAGATTCAACCCAACTCAAGAAGGGAAAAAATTTTACCTTTAAGTTGTAATTTCTTTGTTTTATTTGCAACAATGGAGTTGTGTAAGCATTTTGAAGATGTTTTCATGATGTTTGTTGTTGGCTAGACCTCTTGTGAGGCTAGTGATTGGTTGTATATAGGCGGGATGACCAATTAAAGAATTTATCAAACTACAAGGAGGAAGATACTAGAGTTTAAGCGATCTCAAGTTTATCATGATTTTATAAGGACGACGGAATGGGATGAAGGATAAGCATGCAAATGAATGCACTTAAACTAATGCAAGAAATAAGATAAAAACAAAGAAAAATGATGGGTTCCAAATGATGCAATGATGAGATTAACAACAATCATGACATAGATAATAAAGTAATCATGCAATTAATTCTAATCTCTCATGGACAAGGCATAGAAGCGATCACTAATTCCACCTAAACTCTCTCTCGAGATTGATAGGATGTAGGCCATTAATAAGGCTCCTAAAAGCACATAGGATCGAGACCAAAGTGAACACCTCCAACTATGTACTAATTACTCTACGAATTTCCTAATGAGGTACTAAATCATAAGCAATATTCCCTTTTAAGGTACTATGAATTCACTAATGGTTTGGGTCCCCTCATCAAATCAACCAATCTCTCGATCAAGCTAATCAAATGTTCTATCAAAGGGTTCTAAATCTAGAAGGATATCTCTATCTCATTCTAAATTAATGCACATGAAGTGTATGATGAAATGATTCAATGAACTATCCTAAACACATAATTGATTTCTCAATCTAATCACATGCCCATGACAATTAATCACACATATCATCATATACATCAAGCAATCAACATTCAATGATAGAAATACACAAAGCCCATTCAAGATTAAAATCAAATTGCATAAAAACTATATTATCCAACACCAATCATGGAGCTAATATCACAAAGGAGATTAGCATATCATAGTCTTAGAGATATAACATAGACAATTGAATCTACAAATTCCATGATCAAGCTATAAAGAAGTTCACAAAAATTAAAATTAGATTTCCCCTTTGAAGTCCTTCAATGGAGATCTCCTTCTTCTTCTTGCAATCTTCACTCCCCCTTGCTTCCTTGATCACTTGGATGGTGGATTTGATGGAGGAGATCAAGTGTGTATGGATGGATAAAGAATTGATGAAGATGATGGTGTAAAATTGAGGAAATGGTGTGTGATCTAGGTGTAGGAGTGAAACCCTTCGAAAATTATGATCAAATATTGAAGTATTGAATATTTATACCCCTTGGGAAGCTTCTAGAAGGGTTCTGATATGTTTCTGATCCTGCAGCAACACGACTCGTGTGCTGCAACACGGCCACAGAGTGGCCGTGTAGGTGTTTTGGATGTCGGAAAATGGCCAAGGTATACAGGGCCGTGTTGCGTAACACGACTCGTGTGCTGCAACACGGCCGACCGTATTGGTTCAACCCCTATTTTTATAATTTTATTTCGGCTCGTTCTCTCTCGTTTCAACTCCAAATTGAGATCCATTTTTTCCTACGTCTTTCTTTTTGTGTCTATGATCTATTTTTACCTGAAAATCATACGTTTAAGCTCATTTGCACACATCTCCATAAAAATACAAAACATAACCAAATAGTACACAAATACGGATAAAATAATACGAAAACACACATAAAAAGACACTAAAATCTAGGTGAAAATATCACTCATCAGCTAGCCACATGATAGATTAGGGATTTATGGATTGTTGAATTTTTAGTGGTTTAATTGATGTGATTTTGGAATTTCTTACATGATCTTTGATTTGCTTTATTTGTATTATGATGTGTGTGGTTGAATTCTCTATTTATGATATTAGGAGAGCCGATCCAATATTATGGTTAGGGGTTTGATTGAATCATGTTATAATCTGGATTTTGTGTGTTAGTGTATGAAGAATGTGGTAACATCTTTATATGCTTAGAACATTCATATGAGAAGACTTAATTAGTTTATCATATTTGGTCTATTAATTGAGTGAGAAGACTAATTTTGCTATCATAGTACCTTAAGGGAATTGAAAGTGAGATTCAATCTTATGTGCTTAATACTTGTAATGAGTTTAGAACCTAATTTCCTTGGCCTAGGGATTAGGGAATTATTTGTGATTGCTTCTATTCCAATGATCATTGATATTTGCCATTTGAGTTTAACAAGCCATGTTGTGCCCTTGATCTTGAATGTGGTTAGTCTTGCTCTTCTTTAGATTGTTTCACATCCATCTCATTTAATTTGGTCACTTGATACTTGATTTGATCATCTTAATTGTTAATTGCTTTTATTTGGTTATTGCTTAGATAATTGATAGTTTAATGGCTCTTTTCAATTTTCAAAACTCAAAATCCGATCACTCCTCTAAAGCATGGTTGAAAACAAACACGGATACACTCTTGATTTAAATCTCCCTTTGTTCGATATTTAATCTTGGTCACTCACTACAAACGATAAGATTCGCTTACCTTAATCAATTTTAACCAAAATTCAGACTAAGTTCATGGCGTCATTGCGACGGGAGAGATTAAATCTTGGGAGTAATGAGTTTGCGTTTAATTAGCTTTACTATGAGTACTTTTACTTGCTTTCTTTTTATTTGCTTTTATTTTGGTTGTTTTTTTATCTAACTTAGTAAATCTTGTAGGTGTATGCACACTCGTTCAAGGTCTCAATCTATCGAGCCTTTGGATTTGGAGTTAGAGGCTACCTTATGAAGAAGAAGGAGAGAGTTGTTATATCCAACTGAGGAAGAAATGGATCACGGATTGGAAGAAGCTAATGGCAATGGGGTTGATGAAGAGGGGAATTGACAAAATTTCTAGCATGGTGTGGAAAATGCTCAAGGTGTTCAAGTGAATCCGGAACTTATGCAACAAGTAAATTTCCACCAAGTGCACTTACACAATCAACAGTTGCAAGCCATCATTCAACAATTGCTAGCACAATAAGAGGTTAGAAATATTCTACAAGCTCCTTCGGTAGTACAACAACATTAAGTTCAAAGGCATAATGGAGTTGGCGTGAATGTTAGAGATCATTTCCTACCACAAGTGGGAAATTATGCTGTGGGGCCGCCATTGAATGTCAATAATTTCGAGATCAAAATGAGGTTGATTAATATGGTGCAAGCAAATCAGTTTGGGGGTGGTTCAATGGAAGACCCGAATGCTCACTTAGCTCAGTTCACGGAGTTAGCGAACACCATCAAGATCAACAGAGTGAGTGAGGATGTTATCAAGATAAAGTTCTTTTCCTTCTCATTAAGGGATCGAGCTAAGGCTTGGTACAATACTATACCTCCGGGATCTTGCACTACATGGAGAGAGTTAGCTTAGAGGTTCTTGAACAAGTTCTTTCTACCATCGAAGATGTTGCATTTGAAGAGTTTAATCATTCAATTCAAGCAATTGCCTCTTGAAACCTTTAGTGAGGCATGGGATCACTTTAAGGAGATGCTTATGATATGTCCACAGCATGGGTTCCCCTGGATCAGCAAATAGGATTCTTCTATGTAGGGTTGAATGGAGGTTCTAGGATACTCATTGATGCTTCGTCAAGAGGATCTGTGTTGGGGCAAACACCGGAGAGGGCTGTTGTTGTGAAAAAATTACTTTGAACTCAGGACAGTGGCCTTTGGATCGTTCTTCAGGGATGTATGAGATGGAAATGATAACAAAGATAGAGGAAATGTGCATGAAACAAGTGCAAGCACCGAAAGAAGATGTCACTGAAAAGACTATCTCGGAGATACTCAAAAGGATGAATGTTAATTTGTAAGTCCCTAAAACTCTATGCCTATCCCGTCATGAGTCAACAGTTGCCTATATCTCAAATGTCTCACCAAGGTATGATCTCCAACATAGGATTTCAAGAATCTTAGGGACAACCAGAGATGTCACTCGAGGAAGTTGCCTTCATGCAAGGAATGAACTTACAAGGGAATTATGGAGGAAATTTTGGACACCAAGGAGGAGGATATCCACCTAGGCAAAGTGGATTTGGTCAAGGAAATTTCGGTGGCAACTTTCAACAACTTAGGAGGTTTGATAACTTGTCATATGGAAATTAAGGTAATGCCATCACACTCCCACCGGGAATCAATCCGGGGGCTAAGGGTCAAAATAATAAAGGAAAGCCTACGGTTGAGGATCAAATGGGCAAAATGTTTGAGCTCTTGAAGCATGAAAGGGATGAGAGGTTGATAGAGAAAGAAGAGAGAAAGATTGAAAAAGAAGAAAGAAGGCAAGAAAAAGAAGTGAATGAAAAGAGAATGAAGCATTAGAGAACAACATGAGCCAAATAGCAAGTGAAAGGGGGAGTGTTCATCAACAAGGAAAGTTTCAGTCTACTACTATCACCAATCTGAAGGAGAAATGCAAGTCCATTGGACTTCGAAGTGGTACAAAATACGATGGACCTCCAATGCCTAAGGAAGTGGAAGAAGTAGTATGTGAACAAGAGCCCGTGGTAGTTGAGGATGAAGAAGGGGAAGAGGAAAGAGTTGAGTTAGATAAGAATGATGAAGTGATCCCTACACTTGATGAAGAGAAAGTGAAATCCCCAAAGAAGTGGGAAAAGTGTAAAGAAGCAAAAAGGAAAGAGAGAGAGGAAGACTTCGAAAGGGATGAATGAGGGATTCCTAAATTGCCCGTACCGATCCCATTTCCACAAAGATGCTTGAAGAAGGGCTTAGATAAAAAATTTACAAAGTTTGTGGAAATGCTCAAGAAGATCCATATCAATATCTCTTTTGTGGATGCTCTTCTACAAATTCCCAACTATGCAAAATTTTTAAAGGATATTATGACAAAGAAAAGGAGCTTAGGTGAGCATGAAACAGTGAATCTCACGGAGGAGTGTAGCGCCATATTACAAAAGAAGCACCCACCTAAGTTGTAAGATCCGAGTAGTTTTACTATTCCGTGTGAGATGGGGGCCATGCGAGCTACAAGGCTCCATGTGACTTGGGTGCTAGCATCAACTTGATGCCTTTGTCAATTTTTAAGAAATTGGGCATTGGAGAAGTCAAGCCTACATCGGTTACTCTTCAATTAGCTGATAGGTCTATGACATATCCAAAGGACCCTTTGGAATCAATAATGAGCCACTCTTTCTCTCTTGATGTTTCTAACTCTCCTTGTTGTTTTAATGATGATGAAATATTTGATGATTTACATTTTTTGAATTCTTGTAGTGAATTGACATTGGAGGAATCGAGAGAGGTGCTTGAAAAGAAGTTTGATGAGCCCAAAGAAGAGGACGAAGAGGAGAAAAAGGAAGAGTTAAAGCCTTTACCGGAGCATTTGAAGTATGCATACTTGGGAGAAAATGACACCTATCCGGTAGTTGTATCTTCATCCTTGAGTGACTTAGAATTGGAGAAATTGTTGAGGGTGTTGAGAGAGCAAAAATCTTCCATTGGTTTGTCCATTAAGGATTTGAAAGGTATAAGCCCCTCTCCATGCATGTATAAGATTCATTTAATGGAAGAGGATAAGTCTTGTGTGCAAAACCAACGACGTCTTAATCCTATAATGTAAGAATTTGTAAGAAATGAAGTATTGAAATCGCTTGATGCGGGTACCATCTTTTCAATTAGTGATAGTCCTTACGTGAGCCCTTTGCATGTGGTAGCAAAGAAGGGTGGTATGACCATAGTGAGGTCCGATACTAATGAGGTAATTGCCACTAGGACTACCACTGGTTGGAGAGTGTGTGTTGACTATAGAAAACTCAATGATAATACCCGTAAAGACCACTTTCCACTCCCTTTCATTGATCAGATGCTTGATAGACTAGCGTGACACAAGTATTATTGTTTTCTCGATGGTTATTCGGGGTACAATCAAATTTTGATAGCCTCGGAAGATCAAGAGAAAATAACATTTACTTGTCCCTATGGCACCTTCACATTTAGGATGATGCCATTTGGTTTGTGCAATGCTCCAGTCACGTTTCAAAGATGTATGATGGCCATTTTCGGTGGGTTGATAGAGAACATCATGGAGGTTTTCATGGATGATTTTTCTGTCTATGGTTCTTCATATGATTTGTGCTTGACTAACCTATCAATTATTTTGCAGCATTGTGAGGAGACAAACCTTGTGCTTAATTGGGAGAAATGTCATTTTATGGTTATCGATGGAATTGTGCTGGGGCACCACATTTTGGAGCATGGCTTGAGAGTGGATAAAGCAAAAGTCGTAGCCATAGAACGTCTACCTCCTCCTACTAGTGAGAAGGGATTTAGATCGTTCTTAGGCCACACGGGCTTTTATCGCCGCTTCATTAAGGATTTTTCAAAAATTGCTAAGCCACTTTGTAAGCTTCTTGAAAAGGATACTAAATTTAAATTTGATGAAGATTGTCTTACTTCGTTTCAGGTACTCAAGAAGGCTTTGATTTCATCCCTCATACTTGTAGCTCCGGATTGGAGTGTACATTTTGAGTTGCATTGTGATGCAAGTGATCAAGTTATAAGAGTGGTCTTGGGTAAACCAAAGAGAAAAAGTTTAGAGTAATTTACTATGTCTCTAAGACTTTGAATTCTTGTCAAGTGAATTACACAACCACGGAGAAGGAATTTCTAGCGGTGGTCTATACCTTTGAGAAGTTTTGTCCCTACTTAGTTGGAACTCGAACGGTAGTATACACGGATCATGCGGCCATCAAGTATCTCATGAACAAAAAGGATGCAAAGTCAAGATTGATTCGGTGGGTATTACTTCTACAAGAGTTCGATGTGGAGATTAAGGACAAGAGAGGGGTTGAAATGTGATAGCGGATCACTTATCAAGACTTGAAAGAGAAGAGGGGGATGAAGATTTGACTCCGATTGGTGATAAATTTCCAAATGAGGAGATCCTTAAGGTAGAGGTTGACCAAGTGTTTGCTCTCATGGTTAGTTCGTCTCCTTGGTACGCCAATTATGTGAACTATCTTGCTTGTGGCATTCGACCCACACTTTTTAATGAGTACAAGTTGAAGAAATTCTACATGGAAGTGAAGAAGTATTTATGGGATGAGCCATTCTTGTTTAAAACTTGTGTGGATGGAGTTATCCGAAGATGTATAGCCAATGAGGAAATCGAGGGGATTCTAGAGTTGTGCCATTCGTCTATTTGTGGTGGACATTTTGGTCACCACAAGACAGGAGCCAAGGTTCTTCAATCGGAATTCGCGTGGCCTACCTTATTTGGAGATGCTAAGAAGTTTGTGAATAGTTATGATAGATGTCAACGAGTGGGGGGAATCGGAAAGAGGGATGAAATGCCTATGACCTTGAATATTGAAGTAGAAAATTTTGATGTATGGGGCATTGACTTTATGGGACTGTTTCCTTCTTCTCAAGGGTACATATATATCTTGTTGGCAGTGGACTACGTATCCACGTGAGTGGAGGCTCCCCACCATGACTAATGATGCATTTATGGTGCAAAGATTCTTGAAAAGGAACATCTTTAGTCGATTTGGAGTCCCACGAGCCTTGGTGAGTGATGGAGGTTCACACTTCATGAACAAATTGATGGAGGGACTCTTGAAGAAATACAGAGTAAAACACCGGATAACCACTCCTTATCATCCCCAAGCAAATGGTTTGGCGGAAGTCTCAAATCGCCAAATCAAGTTAGTGTTGGAAAAGACAATCATTGGGGAAAGAAATGATTGGGCGGAGAAGCTTGATGATGCCTTATGGGCGTATTGAACGATATTCAAGACTATTCTAGGTGTTTCTCCTTACCAATTGGTTTATGAAAAAGCTTGTCACCTTCCCGTTGAGCTGGAACATCGTGCTTTATGGGCAATTAAAAAGCTTAACATGGATGAGGGGGAAGCCAGACAAGCAAGGTTGTTAAAGATAATGGAGTTGGAGGAATTTCGTGAAAAAGCATATGAGAACTCCACCATTTACAAAGAGAAAGTGAAAAAGTGGCACGATGCCAAGTTGAGAGAGAAGACATTTGCCCTCGAAGATAAAGTGCTAGTATTCAATTCAAGATAGAAATTGTTTACGGGAAAACTCAAGTCTAAGTGGATGGGTCCCTTTGAAGTGTTGGAGGTTATCAGAGGACATACATTGAAACTCAAAGGGCCAAATGAGTTCGTTGTTAATGATCATCGGGTTAAGCATTACCTATCTCCTTCTCAAAAGGAGATAGTGCATGTGGACACCCTTTCTTCTTAAAACTCATCATGATTCTAGTAGAGTAGGTTTTTCTTTTATTTTATTTTTCATGTGTTGTTTGTATTTTTGGTGGTGTAGGTTGATCATGCTTGTTGAATGAGATTAAAGAATTGGATTACGAGAAGCGCTACGTTGGATGCGTCGAGGGTAAGTCCCACCACTTTTTGCAAACTTAAAGTCTTCACTTGTGTTCGATTTGAGTTTGGGGGAGAGTGCGTGGTGTGACTCACCATTTGAGTGTATTTCGTAGTTTGTGGTTAATTTTAAAATTTTCTTGACAAGCATGATTGTATTTTTGGAGTGTTTTTGGTGTATATTTTGATCTATAGCTTGAGTTTTTGGGTACATTTGATCATATATGATGATATGTTGGATAAATGTTGAGAAAATAGGGGAAGAAAAATTTTTGGTGATTCTGGCAGAAAAATTCGACCTCAGTACGTCGAATTTTCTTTACAATGAGTTTTGCAGATTTGGGCACATATTCAAAAAAATTCGATCGAATTTTTGTGAGTGTGCTCAAATTTCTCTGCAGTTGACCAGCGCGTGGAAAAGTCAACAAACTTACAAAAATTCGACCTCCTTCAAAAAAATTCGGTCGAATTTGTGTGAGCGCTAACCCAGGTAAGTAAAAGTCGGGCTGCATAAAAATTCGACCCTTGTATAAAATTTTGGTTGAATTTTTATGTCAATAGGGCTATTCTTAAACCCATCTCCCATGTTCTTCTCCCACACTCTCACACACTTCACCTTCAATTTTTTTCGACTCCAACACTGCACACACTGATCGAGCCTCAATCTCGTTGGAAATTCAAAGTTGGGCTTCAATTTTCACCCCATTCCCTTTGAAATTCATCCCTTTTGAAGAGAAAATGGTAAGTACTTCTCTCTATTTCATACTTGTTGAAGGTTTGTTATGTATTATGGAATAGTCTGTGAGAAATTGAAAGTGTAGGGCTAGGAATTCATGAATAGATATTCATCATTTAAGAATGAGTGGTGAATTGTGTGAATGTTTGGGCTTAAATTTTCTGTTGAATTGAAAGAACTTGAGCTAGGGCAAACTGCGAATTGCATACTGTTCTTGTCCAAATCAATGGAGTAAGAAGAATGTTGTTCTTTATCTACTTGAACTGTATGAGGGATGCTAAGCAGATATGGGTCTGTATATATGTGTTTTGCAGTTCATACTTGGAATTTATGCCCACCATGTGTTCGTAAAAATGTCTAAGTGAAAATTTTTATGTATTTTGAGCTTAATACTTGTGGAATGTGATTGATAAGCTTGGAAAAGTGTTATGTAAGAAGTGTGTGATTATTTTCATAAAATTTGAAAAGGTGCTCATGCATGAGAAGTGTCCAAACATGCTAAATTGTTGAGTATTGAGGTATGTACATGTATCAAGTTTGTGTGGAGAGTATGTTAAATTGTGAGAAAATGTTGAGGAATTTGAAGCATGCATTGTACTACTTGTCTTGGGATTATTGATATAAAGTGTTGCACTTGAATTCTATGTAATGACCATTACTCCATGCTTATCAATAATCATGAAAGTGATGCTCTTATTTTGCTTTGAAATTGAGTGTGTTGATTGCTTATGAAGCTTGAATGACTCTTGGTTGTTTCATTTGGAAATGAATTAAGATACTTATATATTTGTAGGTGAGGTAACAAGACTGGCAGGAAGAGTTAACTCAAGAAAAAATTGACAGAATCAACGCCTTTCTCTTGAGAAATGGGTGGCATCCTTCCGATTATGAGGTCGAGTTCACTCAAGAGGAATAGAAAGAAAAATGTCAAAAATAGAGGATGCTAGCCCCAAAAATAGAAAAAACAAGATGGTTAGATGTGAGATGCACGGAAGTGATGGGAATCCAGAATGAAGTGCTAGGGATGATGGAAAGTGTTGGATTAGATTGGTTCGCCACAAGATTTCCGGAGACATATAGATGGCTCACTCTAGAGTTCTTGGTAACTCTGGAGGTGAAGAACTATAAAAGATTTTCATTCCCTAGGATAATGAAGTTCAGGCTCCGGAATACAGAGTACACTTACGAATCAAAGGATATGAATCAATTCTTTCACAGCCCAAGGAAAGAGAGACACTGAAGGATTGGAAGACTCGAGCCGACTTTGTGGAGCAAGATTTTTGACACTCTATCACCCAACGAGGCTTGCTTGAAAGGCCATTGAGATATGACACATCCAGCTCTAAAACAACACAAATAAGAAACCCCTCCATGCAATACACAGAAAATTTTTTAGCACACACCCTATTTAGGAGGTCAGAGGGTTCGTGTGTTAGAAAAAGAGAGTTGAATGCCCTGAGTTGCATTATAGATGGTACAACCTTCAGTGCTAGAGCGTGCCTTCAGTGCTAAGAGAGTGGCCAAACGCAAGAGCCCTCAGAAGATTGTGATATGAGGGTTGGTGACCATAATAGCAGAAGAGCTCGGTTTGGACACAACAAATCAAGGGCTTATTTGTGGAGCAAATTTGGATGTAGCAAGTATGAAGCAGGCTCGAGTGATAGAGCAGATAGAGAGAGACTGGGTGATTGTATTTCCTATAGCTAAGTTTTTCCCACTTAGGCCTATCAGTTTGACGACCATCTACCCTTCATGTCCAGAAGGAAATCTTGCATTCATTGGTCCTGATCATGACAAGGCTCTCCAGAAGTTCCATACAGACAATGCCCAACATCTATTAGGGAGACATGTTTCAGACAAAGAGATGGTCGAGGACCCTGAGTTGATCCCAGAGAATGAGAGAGCACCTCGCTCTACTTTCGTGCATGGTGAGAGTTCACAAAAAGCAGCTCAGCGAGGAGATGAGTGGAGTGAGTGGAAGGCTGAGATCAGGCAGATATAGAGGCATCTGCACAGGACAGACTTTAGGATGGACAACATGGAGAGGAGCATGCAAAACATGGAGGAAATGATGACCTGGATGTATAATCAAAGCAATCCTCAGGCTCCCCGTGTATTTCAGTCTTGGCCTGAGTATATTCTACCTCAAGAATATGAAGATGTACCTGAAGAAGTAGAAGAGGATGAGGATACTAATGAGGACACCGAGGAGATCGGTGAGGAGGAAGATGACAATGACACCGAGGAGTCCTAGGAGCCACAGACGTAGCATGCTTGATTTTTCTACTCTCCATCCCTTACTCTCTCTCTATCTTTCTATCTTTTTATCTGTCCTTAAACTGTGATTCGATTTGACTATGTTTTGATTGTATTTTTAAACTCTAGCTGTGGATATTTTGTTGTTTATTTTGTTTTTTGGGATTGTGGTAGACTTTGGATTCATTTGGGATTATAATAGGATTTCTAGATCTTGGGATGTATGGATGTTTTTATTTATCTTTTGTGATGTTCTTTTCTTTTCTTTATTTTTTTCTTGATTTGTGTGTTGCTTGGATGTTTTGTTGTCTTTGTGTTGTGGGGTAGATTTTCTTTCTTATTTTCTTTTTCTTTGGATTGGAAATATGGGTGATGATATAATGCTTTTAAATGCATGATGACTGATTTGATTAAATGGTTGAACTCTATAATGTTGAAATATGCAAGGAGTAACTCGTTCAAAAGGAAAACGGAAAAAGGGTAATGTGCCCTTAGATCTCGAGCAAAAGCAAGCAAGGTTTGAGCCCAGCCGTGTACACATATACGATATGTAATTACATTTGGAATGGGTCAATCATGCTTTAGACAAACTAGAATTTGCTTGCGGATTTCTGGAATGAGCCCGATGAACAGAAACATCTAGAAATGATTTTAGGCCATTTTTGATCAAGCTACTAGCCAAATCATATCCTACCTTACAATACTCCCTTGAAAACCACTTTGAGCCTTAAACCTTTTCTTTGATTAAAAAGCTCATTACAAGCCTAATAAATTTCACTTTTGGCATTATAAAAAACCTTTCGTGTGGGTGATTAAAGAGTTGGTTCTTAGTGGAAAGAAGTGAAGAATATCAAAAGAAAATAGGTAAAGATGAAAAGTAAGCAAGAACAAAGTTAGTGAGTTGATAAAGGATGGAAGGAAGTGATGCTAATACATGCTAATATTCTACAAAAGTTAAAGAGTCATTTCCAAGGCAATAAGAAACGAGTGAATCTACCAAAAGAATCAAAAAGCTCTATGTTATTAGAAAAAAAAATGAAATTGAGGAGCTAACTTGATCACTCAAGTTTTGAAGTGAAAAGAAAGGGAAAGGAAGTTGAAAATAAAGTAAGAATGATGTCAAGAACGATCAAGGATCATCTCTTAGATTACCCTCACAAAAATAAGCCACTTTTATCCAAATTTATCCTACCCTACCAAAGAGCCATACCTTACATCCAAATGAAAGTCCTTTTTGATCTTTGTGTTTGGTTTTGGTGGCTTGAGAAGGGTAGTCCGTTTGCAGGCTTATGGTGAGTCGAGTATGATTGGTCGATGAGTGCATTATCCCTACATACTTCAAAGAGTGTTGAATGTTCTTCATACCCCCATAAGGTTTGAGATCGAAGGGTAACATTACTTCGCTTCTTTTGACTTTTGAACTTGTTAACCTTGTATGTGATTGACATTGTTCATGTTGATGCTATTTGTTTAAGTTAGTTACAGAGGATTGATTGTGGTATATTGTTACTTGTGTTTTCATGATTTTTTTTCCTAGGTGAATTCCCCTCCTAGTTTTTTTCTTTCTTTTTTTGTTCGGGGACGAACAACGCTCTAAGTTTGGGGGGTTTGATCGTCGGTGAATTCACCTAGATTTTAAGTTATTTTTGTATTTGTTTTGTGTGTTTTCATGTTGTTTTTCGCTTCTTATAAGGTAGAGAAGGTGGAAAATATGATTCTAATGTTAAAATATACACGTACAGGTGTGACGGAGGAGAAAACGAGCAAAAATGGAGAAAATGGTGCAAGAAGAGTGAAAAATAGCAAACTGACACAAAAATTCGACCAGTATCACATAAATTCAATCGAATTTTTGTGCAGAAATAAGGAAAAAACAGGGCAACGGAGGCTGAGCACACTGACAGAGAAATTCGACTAGAGCATAAAAATTTAGTGGAATTTTTCTGCTGAATTACAGAAAAATTCGACGCCCCTCACAAAAATTCGATCGAATTTTTTGTGAAAATAGCCACATGTCCAGAAAATCAGTTTTTACTCCCATTTTGGCTGCTTTTTCTCCAAGTTTGGATTGGAGAATCAACCCTAGCCTCCATTTTCGTGAAAGACACACACTCTACACTGTTTCCTACACACACTACCAACTCCACCCAAATTTAACTCCATTTATCCACCATTTTCACACTTTCACCCATCAATCTTCATGTTTTTCACTCATTCATCACATATCTAAAGGGGAGAGAGGTACTTGGAGGGAGGAGAGCATCTTGAAGGAAGAGATTCAACCCAACTCAAGAAGGGAAGAAATTTTGCCTTTAAGTTGTAATTTTTTGTTTTATTTGCAACAATGGAGTTGTGTAAACATTTTGAAGATGTTTTCATGATGTTTGTTGTTGGCTAGACCTCTTGTGAGGCTAGCCACATGATGGATTATGGATCTATGGATTTGTTGAATTTTTAATGGTTTAATTGATGTGTTTTTGGAATTTCTTACATGATCTTTGATTTGCTTTATTTGTATTATGATGTGTGTGGTTGAATTCTCTATTTATGTTATTAGGAGGGCCAATCCAATATTATGATTAGGGGTTTAATTGAATCATGTTATAATGTGGATTTTGTGTGTTAGTGCATGAAGAATTTGGTAACATCTTTATATGCTTAGAACATTCATATGAGAACACTTAATTGATTTATCATATTTGGTTCATTAATTGAGTGAGAAGACTAATTTTGCTATCGTAGTACCTTAAGGGAATTGAAAGTGAGATTCAATCTTATGTGCTTAATACTTGTAATGAGTTTAGAACCTAATTTCCTTGGCCTAGGGATTATGAGATTATTTGTGATTGCTTCTATTCCAATGATCATTGATATTTGTCATTTGAATTTAACAAGCCATGTTGTGTCCTTGATCTTGAATGTGGTTAGTCTTGCTCTTCTTTAAATTGTTTCTCATCCATCTCATTTAATTTGGTCACTTGATACTTGATTTGATCATCTTAATTGTTAATTGCTTTTATTTAGTTATTGCTTAGATAATTGGTAGTTTAATTGCTCTTTTCAATTTTCAAAACTCAAAATCCGATCACTCCTCTAAAGCATGGTTTAAAACAAACACGGATACACTCTTGATTTAAATCTCCCTTTGTTCGATATTTAATCTTGGTCACTCACTACATACGATAAGGTTCGCTTACCTTAATCAATATTAACCAAAATTGAGACTAAGTTCATAATCCTGAATTTTTCGGAAGTTATATCATTCACTATTAAATGGTATACCCTTTAGTATGAACGTGTACCCTTTATTTCCTAAAAAAATATTTTTTTAATTAAATATTTATACTATTCATAATCCAACTGATCTTTTCAATGAACAAAATAATAGCCTTATTAATTAATTTATACTCCCTTCGTCTCGCGTGATTTTTGCACGGAGATTAAGAGATATAGTATTTAATAGATAATGGGTTGAAAAATATAGTAATATTTCATGTGTAGTGGGTAGTTGTATTAGTATTATGTGTGGGCCTATGCAGAATAAATAATTGTTTTGTGTGGGCCCCACTTGACAAAAAAAAGAATTATAAATTTTAACTTGGGACAAATCAAAATGAAAAACGTAAAACGTTAACATGGGACGGAGAGAGTATACTAGGACAAAATGATACTCCCTTCGCCCACCCAAAGGGTTATTTTTGTTTTTTGTACGTGGATTAAGGAGTATTATTATATAATGTATAGTGAGAATATGAACCCATATTTTAATTATATTAGTGGATGCGTGTGTGGATTTCATGTGTGTAAAAAATGAAAGGGGACTCTTCGAGTGGGACGCCCAGAAAAAAAAAAGGATTCTTTGAGGAGAGCGGCTATTTGCACCCCCAGAATTACTGAACGTACCCAAAAATATTTAAATTGACATAATTGCCCTTATAAAATTTATATTTGTTCGGCTGTTGCAACCGAACAGTCATCTAACAAACTGTTCAGTTGCAACAATCGAACAGAATAAAGATTTCATCTATTATCTGTTCGATTGCAGCAACCGAACAGAATAAAGAATTCATTCATCTTATGTGTTCGGTTGCAACAATCGAACAAAACAAGTTTTGTGTTTTTTTTAATTCATATCTATATTACCGAATGGATAAGATAACAGATATATTTTATAGATATCATCGATCTTTAAATAAAGATGGTGATTCCTCCCCCAGTGAAAGTAAGCAAGTTTCTGTTTAAAGATCACAAACTTGCTTACTTTAACTGGGAGATGAATCACCATCTTTGTTTAAAGATTGATGGTGTCATGAAACTTATATGTTATCTTATACATTCGGTAATGTAGATATAATTTAAAAAAATCACAAAATTTATTTTGTTCGATTGTTGCAACCGAACACATAAGATGAATGAATTCTTTGTTCTATTCGGTTGCTGCAACCGAACAGATAAGATGGATAACTGTTCGGTTGTTGCAACCGAATAGATATAAATTTTATAAGGATAATTATGTCAATTTAAATATTTTTTGAATATGTTTAGTAATTTTGGGGTGCAAATAGTTGAGCCCTTCTTTTGTATACTCTTATATCCCTTCTTTCACTACAATAAAAATTTACTTTTTTAAATTCTGTCACAAAAAAAAAAAATATATATATATATATATATTTATTGTGAAACGAAGAGAGTAAATATTCCTAAAATCATGGGGTAAAATTTACATCGCATATGAAATTTACTTTGACCCGTTCATCCCTGCACCAATGACCCGACCCAATCCAATTTCGCACCATGCCTCGCACCAATCTGCAATCTCGTTCACTCGGTAACAATATGGAATCTCTTTCCGCAACTCAATCAACGGTTCAGATTCACCGACGTGCCCCATCGTAAATCGCCGGCGATCGTTTCCCCCAACATCCTTCAAACTATCTATACATATGACCTGATCTTTTTTCTGTTGAAAAAGTTATTAAATTTCTATCATTCGATGGCTTCTGATGATGAAGATGCTAGCCTTGCACACTTCCTTGAATCCGAAGTCCTCTTTGGGCTCTCCGATCCGGTATAAATGGGTCGATAACTTTTTCTGGATTGATTTGTTTACCTTTATTCCTGTTGCGTGTTGAACTGGACATATGCTAGTATGCAGTTGTTTCAATTTGCGGGTTAGTGAGATTCTTGTTTTTGTTATTGAATTTGTTCATCTGTAGGATTTTTCTTAGTTAAAATTAAACAGTTATTGAATTCAATGTTCCGAGTTAATTGTATTCGCTAATAAATTAATATATTTGAGGCATCTATTTTTAGTTTTTAAAAAGAACCTAACTCCACTGATAATCTAATTAACTTTTCTATTCAAAGATTCAATATCTCAGATTTTCTATATGTCCATTTGCTATGTATTGAGGGTGCATGTATTTATCTGTTTTTATGTTGCATAATTGTTATCTTGGAAAGAATTTGAATAATTGGGTTTTACTTTGTTTTATTTGATGCCTGAATTGTTGAAATGTACAACTTTTATTGTAATAATAATAATTCTTGTCAATGAAGGTATAACTTGGACACCTTTGAATGATGTTCTGCAGGAAGAGATGGAGAGAGCAGAAGAGGAAGATGAGGAGAAAGAGAGAAATAAGAAGAGGCCGCATGTTGAGGATGGGGAACTAAGTGAACTCAGCGAAGAGGAAGAAAAGGAAAAACAGGAAGCTAAGAAAGTCAGGATTGATGAAGGTGAAATTAGTGATGAGGGACTATCAGGGGCATTAAGATCGTCGCCATCATTATTATCAATTGACCTGGAAGATGAAATTGGAACAGCAGATTCACCTTCAAAAAGAATGGATACCTTCACAGTAAACAACAGCAACGGCCTTAGGACGAAAAAAACTGAAAACAAAAAGGTCCCAAATCGGATAGAGACTGGGATATTCTGCCACATCCCTCCTGAATTGTTGTACCACATCCTCAAGTTCCTCTCCTCCGAGGTCCCAACATTATATTTGAGTTTTTGTTTCACTTTGGATGTGCTACACTCATTGTGAACCCATTTTGTTGAGTTGGCATTAATCAGTCAAACTTATTATTTTCTGATAATTGCGCTGCAGGATCTTGTTTCGTGCTCGTTGGTTTGTAGGTTCCTCAATTTTGCTGCTTCAGATGAGTCGTTGTGGCGTCGCCTGTTAGTATTACCATACCCATCTTAACACCCACTCCTGAAAAATTAAACGAACGAAGAATAGATAAGATAAGCATTGCTTGCCTTTCCCCTCAGATATCTTTATAATCAATTCAATGCTTTTTGTAGATATTGCATGCGGTGGGGTCTACTGCCTCCAAATAGGCTGCGGGAATGTGCTTGGAAGAAGCTTTACATCCAGGTAAGTTTGGATTTCAACTTCGTATTCTGTCATTTTCGCACATCATGCATTCTAGAATTATGTTTACCCATGTTAATCTTCCAATATAGTTTGATCAAAAGGAGTCATTAATTTTGTATTTTGTGTAATGAATTCTCATCTGTTTACCTTCTCTGCCTTGATCTTGCTTTAATTTTTGGCATCAATTGATGGGTGATGCTTTAAAAAATACTGTTAAGATTAAAATTAAAGCTCATTTAATGGTCTCTATCCAGCGTGACGAAGAAGACATGTCAGAATTTGTTCGGAATTGCACTTCTGAGTTCAAAGAATATTACATCCAAATGCAGGTGGCCAAGAGAAGTCAAGCACCTAATCTTTCTCAGGTGAAACACTATACCGATTTGTTTGATTGATGAATGCAATGTTTAACTTCTCATGACTAACATTAAGAATTATTAGACATCTTTTATTAATTGGAACTTTGTTATCTTAAATTCAGACTGATACATCCACATATACATGATGTAACTATGTACAAGCACTTACCTTTATTTAATTTATTCTTTTGTTCTTGTATTTAGGCTAGTGTCTTTACAGTTTTTGTGATTGATTATTGCGATTTATAGAATTACATTGATAAATCATGGTAATTGCTGGTTTATATTATCAATCTACTATCATGTTAAGATATTGTCACTTTCATTCCCTCCCTCTCTCTCTCTTACTCTCTTTCACACACACACACACACACACGAACTCTTGGGCTTATTTTATTTGCTGCTAGCCCAAAGTGTAACTTAGATTAGATGTCTGTTCTTAATTTTTTTTCCCCATAATAATTTGGATGCCCCTGATTTCATTGAGTTATGCGAAAGCGTTACATAATATGTGCCCAAATCTACCCCATCTACTTCCTGAATGTTTCTTTACAATCATCAACTTTGATTATCCAATTATTACCATAATTATAAAAAAAACAGTGACATCATTATCAAATCGCTGTTGCCCTCCTTCCTGTAATATTCTCTTGACATCAATGAGAGACATGCTAGAGCAAAGAAGCTCAACTTTACTTGTTGAACTTCTTTTTGTTGCCAATGTCCTTTAAAATTTGATTATCCTAGTGACTCCAATTATTTATGGTATCTCATTGCTAGATTATCACGGTTGTATAATCATCACCATCATGTTTGTTATTGTTGTTTCTCTTCTTTCTCCTTTTAACATTCATATTTTTTAATTTGTTGTGTAGAAACGGGAAATATGTATATTATCGAGTTCTTGTCCAACTTTCAAGGCTGTGACCTGTGCTTCACTTAAATTTTGTCTTCTACTTGATGAACAGGTGAATGACGACCGTATCATTCTTGACAAGACACTTGCTGATCAAGTCTCCATGTGGAAGAGTAGTAAAGGCCTGGCTGAAACAGTGGTACACAATCATGCATGCTCCGGAGAAACTTGTTCATACTATCAAATTGGGGATGTATTTGTGTGTGAGAAGACTGGAAATGTTCATGGTAAGAGCTACCTTTTTTTTCACATGTTGGTAAATTGTTGAATAAAATTGTTCAACTTCAATATTAGTCAAAGGATGCTTGTATACAGTTTTCGTTCTCTTTGTGCAGTTTGTGATGATACATGCAAAGAAGTTATTATGGATCCTACGAATGAACTCTTGGTCTGCACTATATCAGGACGCTGTTTTGACAGATTACTTTCACCAGCTGAAATGGAACCTGATGCTGTAAGACATTCTTCCTTCTGTCTTTTAGTTGTCAATGTGTGCATAAATGTGGTTGTAAAAATAAAATGCATATGCATTGGTTGTTAACTCCCTTTTTTTTTTTCAGCCATGTCAACTTTCAGATTTATTAAGCTTTTGATTGTGCATCATGCACAGATTCATGTTCTTAACTTCTCTTTATATATACCTTAACTCTTATCATACTTATTAAGCTTTTGATAAGGCATCACGTGCAGATATGTATGCACATATTCAAAATTATGTTCGTTTATAGCCCCTGACATGAATACTACAAAAAAAGAAGACGTGCGCCTCTCTCTCCTACACAGTGGAGAGTGTGTATACTCAAAATGGTCTTGTACAGCAGTACTGACTACTTTAAAATGGATATGGCTTGAATGGAGGAAGTATCAAATATGGGCGTTAAATATGGCTAATGAGCATCTCTAGTTACAACTGGGTGCATTATGATGGTTTAACGACAGAAGTCAAAATTGAAGATCATATTCTTTTCTCTTAAAGCTGACATCTTTCACATAAATGCCTTTAGAAAAAAGAGTCAAATCTGTATAGTGTCTAATAAAATTGTCATAAAAGTGAAAAAATCGCATGTAATATGCAAATTCTAGAGAAGGGATCTGGCAAACGATACTCAAACTTAAAATAATTTATGTTTTTAAATAATTAGGGACGGTTAGGGACCAAGTGGTTGCATATGCGTTCCTCATACTAGTATGGACATCATTTCATGCATTCATTCTTTAAAGTTTCTTTGTAATATTTGTAATTTTGGTAAATATTTTACTGGAGTAGGGGGAATTTGAGGCTGATGGTTTCTGAATTATTTGGATCTTTGGTTGGAAATACAGGAACAACTGCAAGGTGGTGCGGCAGATGAAGCAGAGCCTTTCATGGGTTCGGGCCGTTTTGGTGTGTACTCACTGCCTCATTATTGTCAAAACACCTTTCCTCACATCCTGTTACTGACTATAATTGCGGTGTTTTTGTATCAGCTCGGGCTTACCTACTTGGATATAATTGCGAAGATGAGAAAGAGCTTGAAGCTGCTTTGAGGTTTTGCTGAATTTGGGTATTAATATGAATACATTATATCCCATCTTTTGGGATCCTTAAAATGACATCTTAAAGTATGTACGTATGAGAGCCGTTAGGAATTTATTGGATGAAATTAATCAAGCTATCCTTTATCAATAAGAATCGAGACTATAATTTGGTTTCACTTACTGCAGCAGGTGTTTATTTCAACTTCGAGTTTTGGGCCATTTTCAGATAATAAAAGAAATATAAATTTATCGTAGGATTTGTTTGCTGTATAGTTTTATACCGTTGGGGCCTATTATAGATGTTTTTACACCTATAACAGAGCGAAGTTGATGTAGGATCATATCTTCATCTTCTCACCTCAGTAACTGAGGTTGAAGGAAAAGGATGTATGAGAAAAATTAATAAATAATCATGAGGAAGAACATTCTCCCTCCGTCCCTCACTAAGAGGGTCTTTTTGCTTTTTGGCATGTGGATTAAGGAGTATTATTATTTAATGTATAGTGGATAATTGTATTAGTGAGAGTGTGGATAGCTGTATTAGTGGAAGTGTGGACTTCATATTTTAGTTGTATTAGTGGGTCTGTGTGGGTTCTATGTGTGTAAAAAAAGAAAGGGACTCTTTGGATGAGAATCCCAAAATGAAAAAAATATCTTTTTTAAAGGGGACGGAGGTAGTATGAAAGAAAGACTCGAGAATAATCTTCATCCCCACACTGCAAAGGCTGAACCTCCAACTCGAGGATAAGTTAATTTCTTTATCCTCAGCTTATGCAAGCCGACTAGAGGATAAATCTCAGCCAATTGGATCTTTATTTTTTCCGGCATCCTCATGCTCATCCAGCCCAAGTGGATGAAGCTACATGCAAGTAGCATGGAGAAGAGTGATATTTTCAACTCTTAACAAAATTTGATGTTTTCTCCACCAATGAGAAGTCTTGAAAAGAAATGATATCATATGATAACATAATTGATTCCTCCTCCAACATATGGCAACATCTTATTGGATCATACAAGAAAACATGGATCATGGCCCATGAACCTCGTGACAAAGACTTTTAGCTCACTTCTTATAAAGGGATGAATTCCACAATTGGAAGGAGACTTTTAGCTCACTTCTTGAGCTTGTTTGATTGGTCTGATTTGTTATTTACCATTTATTTGATATTCCCTTTTTACACCATGAATTTAGATAGAAATCAGTCATCAACACGCCCGTTTACTTTTTTAGGTTTAGAGGGGTTATCATTCCATACACTCTAGTTAATGCTAGTGTAAGTTATGGAAAATGGATAACATTCACACCGACAAGGGCCCGATGTTAAACATAATATAGCCAAGGACATATAAATCATGGAGAACAGACGAATAATATTTCAATCAAGTTGATATCCAGTGCATTCGGTGCACATAGGTAATTTCTGTTTTCCTATATCTGTATTAGTTTATTTAGTAATGGATATGTTTTCTTTCTAAATGTTCTACTTTTTTTATATTCCGCTGTTCATTAATGTGATTTTTGATTGGGTTAAGTAGAAATAAGAAGAGTAGATTTAGAATTATGTGAATTTATTATTCTAACAAAATAGTGTTAATTTGTCTTCGCCATATATGACAAATGTTAGAGTCCTTGGGGTGAATTGTTTACAGAAGATTGATTGAACATTATCACTAATATTCTAATAAACTTTTCTACATGTAACAGAAAAAAGTAGCACAATACAACAAAGAAGAAAGTCTAAGAACCATTTCTAAAGCTGATCAGGTCATTGAGAATGATTCAATGCAAGGGGAACTCGCAGAAATGCCGAATTTTAAGCAGACATGCTCAAATTGATATGCCTCATTTTAATTTGTTTCATGGAAGAGGTGTAATATAACTCCGGCAAATATATCTTCATTTGCTTTTTGCACATATTAAGGAGTAATAATTTAATATATAGTGGATTGATGAATATAATAATTTAATGTGTAATGGATATTTATACTAATGTGATGTGTTAGCTTATGTGTAGTGAATTGATTATAATAATTTTTTTTTGGATTTTATCTGCTAAAAAGTAAAATGAAAACTTTGTAATGAAACTGATCAAAATGATAAAATATATACATTTCAAGGCGGATGGAGTATCAAATTTCATTTTAAATATTATTATTTTTTATTTATACTATAAATTGTTCATAAAATAATACACTATAATACTATTACTTTTCATTAATTCAAAATTTTTTATTTACATGTTACACTTTTTATCCGACTTACAAAACTCATATATTTAGAGTTTAGATGCATCAATTATATAATTAGTAATAATTCTATAATAACAATACAGATTGTTATACTTCAATACAAAAATAAGAAATTGAAAACTACTTAAAAGAGTTCGATAGGTAGTTCATCCATATCCATACTCCATTATTTTTATTTAATATAATAATGTATATGTATTTCTTAATAAATGTTTTACTTCTTTTGTCCCAAGCAAAGATTTACGTTTTTTTACACATGTAGATTAAGAGATATAATCTTTAAATGTTTAATGATTAAAAGATACTCCTTTCGTCCCAAGAAAAACTGCATCGTAATTGTAGATGCAGAGTTTAAAAAAATTATTTTTTGATCAACTTTATTGACTTTTGGAGGGTAATGTAATATATTTAGATAATAAATAAAATGTGTATTAGGTAAGAGATGTAAATTTATAAATATGACAGTACTTTTAGAATTGAAGATTGATGTGATGTTTTCTTTTTTGGATGATGGAATTTAATATAAAAAGGTCGAAAATGGAAAGTGTGAAATTTAACTTGGGATAAAGTATAATATTTTAATGTACAGAGAGTAATAATTGTATTATAATTGTATATGATCTTATATATGAATATTAATTATTTTGTGTAGATTTTATTTGTTAAAAAAAATGTAAACATTATCTTGAGACAAATCCAAGACAAAACATAAATTTTTAGTAAGGAATACCTTTTTATGCTTTAAATTAAAAAACTAACAAAAATATTTGCTAAAACAACACCAGCTTTGCATTAAAAAACTAACAAAAATATTTGCTAAAACAACACCAACAAGTTGTTATTCATTAGTGTATGTTCTAATTAATGAATGTATACTCTTGGTGCATTGGAGAATTTGTCATGCTAAAATCAACATGTACCATTCCAAATGAGTGTGGCTCCTATGCACCTAGGCGCACGAAGCACATTCCGTGCGTCTTTGCAATTTTCATACCCTTTTGCAATTTAAACCCCTAGCAATACATATATTTAAATAAAATTGGAGAGGGAAGTGTTGTGTTCACATGGGGACACGGAGTATCCCTCCGTGTCCTCGGGGGCGCAGGAGCTTTTGCCATTCCAGATACCCCCAAACAAAACTTTTATGTAACAAGAAACTCGACCATTTATCCATTTCAAGAAACCCGAAAATCTCACTAATTTCCCACATACAGCATGATTTGCTGCCAATACAAATGTACAACTCATTAAATCACTTTTATGTAACAGGAAACTCGACCATTTTAACGAGAACTATGTGAACATTTCAAGAAACCTGAAAATCTCACTAAATTCCCATATACAGTATGATCAGCTGCCAATACAAAAGTACAACTCATTTTCACCGGAAATATGAGGATTAATCTCCTCCCATATGTCAATTCAGGTTCCCTCCAGACTCCTGCTCATGTATTGTTAGTGGTTTTGATAAGCCAGTCATTACAAGCTCGACTGACCACACGGAAAGCCAGACATAAAGCAATAATTTTTAAGTTTTCGGGTCTACGGGTCTAGATGCAGAATTTAGCTGAGCAAGTCCTTAAATAAGTTGGGATTTTGACCTGATGGTGTCACCCCCAATTGCCTTACACATACATCCTTTTCCAATGCTTCCTTCAAATTCAGACCCTTGCTCGATTGTTCCATCGGAATATCCTCAACACCACTTATATCAAACATATCAGAGACTGGATCTTGAGCATTGCCACTAAGAGACATATCTGAAAAGATAGACATAGAATGGTGTGCCTCAGTTGCACCAACCCCTGAATCTCTTACAAAAGTTGTACTCGGTGTGAGATCAAGAAGACCTTCCAGTTGCTTGAAAGGATCTATGGTTGGTGCACCGCTCGTAACAGATGATTCATCGCCCAAGTCAAGCAAATCCGGAGGTGGTTGGGATGCTTTTACAGCAGCCATATCAGAAGTTGCAGCCTTTGTGTGACTTAAAGATTTAGAAACCTTCTGGCCAGAAGAAGTCGGTCTTCCCTCAGATTTTGATGCACTGCCAAAAAGTGAAGCAGCCAGCTTTCGCTTTTCAGGTGAAATTTCTAATTGCAGTCTTTTTGAGTCATTCGATACTTTTTTCACTTTTGAGTTTGAACTGCTCTCTGAATTGTGTTGAGTTACCTCATTCTGCATATTCACTGTATTAGCGCTCGATGATGGTGCAGAGGTATAAGTGGGCTGGCCCCACTTCCTTTGAACCCCATCAAGTCTTAGCTTGAGTTCTGATGTACTAGCACTGGAGGCAGATGGAACAGATTGGGGGACATGTGCAACATTAGATAATTGTGGCACAGGAACAAGTTCAGTAGAGGATGCTAATACAGGAGGATAGTTTGGAGGCAGTGAGGGTTTGGGTAGATCATAGGCCTCAAACCGAAGTGCATGTGTTGAGGATTCATGATTTTCTCGACTCATGTAGTTGCTGATGTTTGACATTCCAGAGCGTTCACTCTCAGGGATGTACGGCTCAGCACCTTTCTCGAATGCTTGTTGGACATAACCATCAAGAAATGAAAGATCTTTGTCTATCTACAAAGATTAGACACATGGATTAAAATGTTTATACAGAAAGATGCCAAGAGCAGAACTTGATAACAAAAATAGAAAAAGGATAACTTCCCTTCGAAACGTAATACTAATCAGTGCACAGCATCCCAACAAAAGGAAGGGGGAAAAGGGCAAGTTAAGGATGACTTTAGGCGGCAGAAAATTAATTTAAATTTCCATAGACCAATCAGAGTAGATCAATAACACAACCATGCACTTTCAGTTCTGAAATGCTTACTGCCATCTTAGCAATTTCTTTAACTCACATTTGATCTTTCACAAAATACCACGCAATATTGCTCAAGGAACACTATGATATTGTTACAATATCCCACATCAGTTACACACACAAGTGTGGAAGGGCATATAAGTGGGGGTCAACCCTTCACCTTAAGTCATGGTTTTGGGTGAAGTAAAGGATCCCTAACTTATATGCCTAACAATTTGATCCAACCTGCCGGATCCGGACGGGCCGCGGGAAGGGGATACCTGATGGTAGGCCCAGGGGTTTCCACCCCGGATGTGGGCCCGAAGGGGTATGGATTGTTACGATATCCCACATCGGTTCCACATGCAATCAACCCTTCACCTTCATCCATGGTTTTGGGTGAAGTTAGGCTCCCCAACTTATATGCCACAGATATCCATAGCGAAGTTCTACAGCCATGCAAATTGATAACCTATATGACCGCTAATTAATCTCAGTCCTCGCAATCACTGTTTTCTTTAGCTCATTTTTCACAGAAGTACCATGCAACAAGAAACAGTACATGATATCAAAATTATCACAGCTGCTCATTTTTCACAAAAGTAGCATGCAATCATTTTGCTCAAGAAACAGTACAAGATATCAAAATTATCACAGCTAAAGTTCCCAGCAATGCAAATTGATATCCTCATTAGTACTTCCTTTCCTCTCTGTGAAGATCAGAAATTGAGTAGTACACATAACTTAGGATTGTCGGAACAGCATCTTAAATTTCATATTTGAAATGGAAATCAACAACTAATAATCTCTTTTTGGCAGCAGCTTTCAACTTACAGACCTTACACTGGTGCAAAGACATGCAAAATGATAATTCGATTAAATGCACTCTAAATATTCCAGCATGTAACAAAATACATCAAATCTCTTTCTTACAAATAATTTGGGTTAATTGCAAGAGAAACCACAAACTATACTCCTATTGCAAATTAATTCCTACTTTTGAGAAATTGCAAAAAAGAACATCACTTTTCAGTATAGTTGCAAAAAGCACCCAATTTGTGCCTAAAAGTGTGGTTTTAATTAGGTGCATTTTGCAACAATACTTTAAGGTGATGTTCTTTTTGCAATTTCTCAAAGGTGAGGATTAATTTGCAACAGTTGTAAAGTTCATGATTTTTTCAATTAACCCAATAAATTTCTTAAGAGGTGGGAGATGAGCAAGCTGCAAGCAATACACAGTAAGAGAGGAGAAAATAAATGAAGCATCGATCTGGCTTGTGAAAAAGATATGAAGGCATGTCCAGCCAAAAAAAAAATAAAAAAAACAATTATTCCAACCCTAAGTAAAAGCTTCAGAATTCTAATTCCTTTTGTAAATTATTACCTCAATATCTTCACAAGTAGAATCCTTTGGCATTATATTCATAGTAGTAGGGGCATCTAAACCAAGTATTGCTTGAAGCTCATATGCTCTCTGTTGCAGGTCAGTTGAGTGTGAAGCTAGCATTTCCTCAATCAATGATTGGCACTGCATCAAGATAAACAAATTTGAAAGTCATTCCAATATGTTCAGCTAAACATAGCGTTGGACTACAAAGAAATCATAATCTTCTTCAAATTAGTAGAGTTCTCATGCGAAAACTATAATAAAAAATTAAATAATTTCTGACTACAGCAAAAACCTGTGCGAAATTACCGAAAGAATTTTGGTTTAGAACAGCTTAACAAATACATAAGGTTCTGAGACAATTTTTGTACTCAATGCATGTGCACACTTTATAGAGGAGAGATGCTAATTTTATTAAATTAAAACTGTTCGAATATCTCACTGGAGCACAAACTTACTCAATCATATCTGTCTGAAAAAATGATGAGACAAACAAAGTTGACAGAATAAGTATTTTTCAGTCGGGGAAAGCAACCTAAAAAAGATGAGAATTGAAAAATGCAAAACAGACAAGTAAACTTCAAGAACACACATCCGAGTTTTTTCCTTAGATTGAAATTCTGTAATGATCATTCTGTTAAGGTGGAAACTGTATAAACTCAGGCTCATCCCAGGGAAAAGTTTCCAAGATTCAACTGCGTTTATTTTCTAAAATAAAAGCGGAAAATCTTGTACTGACAGTGTAAAAGAAATAATATGCACAAATAACTGGTTATAGGTGAGAATAAATAACACCAAGGATCAGCCTAATTCGTTGTGAAGGAAGTTATGGATAGAATCAAATCCAAGCAATTTACATATAAATACATAAGCAAGCTCAACAGACACCTAATTTTTCATATCAACATCACATAGGCACTTGCCATGCAGCAAAGACAGCGAGAAGCTCTTAAGCACATTAGTATTCAGAAGACACCTTAAAGTTCCAATTATTTTTACCTCAGGTAGTACATCTGCTTTTCTTCCAGCTGTTATTTCAAATGAATAAATCTTCAATAGGGCTGTCATTGCATATGCCTTGATAGAAGGATAAGAGAAGTTACATAGACCAATAATTATGATACATGAATAGAATCAATTCTTTGCTGACAAAAATGATTTTGGAGCATTTAATAGACTGGGAAGAAATTATAAGTGCTGACTGAAAGCCATTGGTGAAGAAGGTAGGTAGAGCCTTTAATAAAAGAAGGATTTCAATTATTAGCCAATAATGGTCTTCATATCAGTTGTTAATTAGAAAACATAATTCCGCCCATGAAATTAATGGAGAATACTCTCCTTGTCCATATATACCAATGATCTATTTTGGAATTCAACATGTACAACTTAATCTCCAACATTAGTCTTTATACAGGATTATTAATGTTTTAAATAGGACCAGAACTGCAAAGTTAGTTAAACACATACGGGTATACTTTAAGTAATTTGAACAAAAAGACTGGACCTCGATGATTTCTTTCAAAAGTAGCCACCATATAAACTTGTTGACAAGATACTTAATTCTGGAATCTTTTGCGAATATCCAAAGAAATATCAAATGTCCTTAATTCCAAAACATTTTTAAAAAGGTACACAAGGTAATTAGTCGGAAGTATCGACAGTCTAAATGCTTGATAGCATGCCATAAACATACAAGACTAGGAAAACATGTGAATACTCTGTCAAAGTATATTTGCATCTCAAAGCAGGATATGAAGAGTGATAAAATAAATACCTACTTTGATTGTGTCATCGGTCGAATGTGCCTCAGCCACATCAAATAACTTTCCCGTGATATATGACACAGAATACTTCCCATCTGCAGTTCCATATTCCCCCAAGACCCAACAGATGACCTTCATAATAGAAGAAATGAGAGAGAAGAGAGGTTGCATAAAACAGAAGCAAGAACATAAAGCAGAAACAATAGGGGTTGAGTATAATTAAATGGATGGAAAATCCACCAGTGACACAAAATAGATGAAGAAAAGAAGACAATATGGATGGCTAGGTGATGGAACATACTTGTAGAAATGCAGATGGAAGTTTCGGCTCACCCATAATTCGAAGATAAGATTCCACCTGTATCAAATATAACAGTATGATACATGGAAGGGCAAGCAAACCCATATTTTGATTAATAAAGCATGGCTCATTCACAGCCTATAATAAACAGGAAGCATTATTTAGTAAGTTATTTTTTAGATAATATGACATTAAAAGAAAATGGAGCTTAAAATTATTGAGTTAAAATGACCAGGTTGGATTAGTGGCTTCAAGTTTGAAACCATATGAAGGATGACAGGCCACGTCCTCTATAGATATGTAAGTCAAGAACCATACTACTTTTTCATACATGACCCAAGCCTTCAGAGCTGCTAGGCATTGCATTCCTAGAGATTATGATAGCACCCTCAAAGTCAAACTAAGACAACTGCCAGAAAAGCCTAGTGATATGGTTAGCACTGGTCAGGAGTAAACGATGCAAGACAATGCATCAAGTTCCCTACCTTAACACAAGCATCCACATCAACACCAGACAAAGAACTAAGCAGAAGCCAGGACAATGAGGTCTGTAGATGTGAGGTTTCAGCAAGGACCCTCACACAAAATTAAAGCATTTCTCCTGCAAAGCACACTTGATTCTAACAATTCTTGCTAGCTACCTGGACTGATACTTTACTCATGTTTAATCTAAAAATATATAATGCAGCTTACTTCTGCAGTTCTATTATAGATGCAGGATAAGCATTGCACTGATGAGGGAAAAAATTGTCCTGACTACCAAACCTGTTAAATACACTCTAGTTGAAAGCAAAAGGAACAAAAGACAAAGACGAAGTATAAATTTAAATAAAACTCATATTATTATCTTAAGAGTTATACATTACTAATATTTTTCTAACAAGCATTAAACCAAGAACAATTATTAACAGGATTGTATTCAAAATATATATAGATAATAATTATGTCAATTAAAAAAGAACACATCGGCCAAAATGACAGGACTGGATTCAAAACATAAATATATAATAATTATGTACATCAAGTTCAGATCCAAAAGGATAACATACAGCAGATGATCTGAGCTGATTATCATCAGCATTCTCTTCCTCCTTAAATCCTTCTGCAATCAGCCGCATCAAGTTATGTGCAACTTTAGTATTCACCAGGTCCCCCGCGTGCTCAAATACTCTATTCATGGTCTGACGTAAATTGCAATACAAAGGTATTAAAAAGAACCTTCAATGTAGAAGTAACATCACAAACAAAACTAGTATGCATCAATAAGACAAACCTGAATAAACCATTGGTTGCTTGTTGCAAATTGTTCTGCAAGTTCAACACATCTAGATGCTATTTCGGTTTTATAATGGCTATCAATGATGTTAATCATGTAGTCAATCATACGGTCCACAATCACTTCAACATTAGATGACTTGGTCATTTTATAGAGAAGCTCAAATGTCTTACGCTTTAAGGTATCATCTCGGTCCTATATAATCAAGTTGATTAGTAGAATGAGGATAATGAGAAACAAACTCAACCACACCGTACTCACTGGCACATCAAAACAAATTTCAAGAATAACATCTTACATTCTTCACTTACAAATATTCAGACAGAGATGTCGAAGAAGAAATTATATTGCTTTTTAACTTAAATGAATTTTATTACTAAAAAGATATTACTTTTTAAGAAAACCCCTGGTCTGATCATGAAACATGAAATCTAAACAAGGTAGGCATCACAAAAGTTGCTTCTGTGCTTTTATCAACTGCAGGGTGATAAATCTGTTATTTCACTTGCAAAAAAGCAAAATTAACTAACACATATCAAAAGGAGAAAAAAGAGAAAGGAAAATGAGAAACCAAATCAAACATGTTTAAACATTTACAATGTTAGCTTCTCATAATGCTTCAGATACATTATTTTGCAATTCACGTGTTCATTTTTCTCTTGCCGTGTCATTTCTTCAGTTCTATTTGTTCAACAATCGTCACTGTAGCCTAAACTCTGCATCAGTCATCTATCCCATATGGAACATCTGATCCAAAGAAAAGCAGTAAAATAATGTCCTATTGCAGTTATCCATAGTTGTTAGAGGTGAGAGGCGCAAGGACCCTAAGGCGAGCCCAAGGTGCGTGCCTCTTGTACAAAGTGCCATAATATGGTTCTTCAACATTTATAAATAAATATTCTACTTACAACATAATTATCTAACTAAATAAAGGTAGATATCACATAGCATCACGCAATGATACATATTAACTTATAAACAACATGATAATACAAAGAACTTCCATGCATATTCAGCTTAAAAGTTGAAATTTCAATACGATAAATAGTAAGACAAAAAACAAAGTCCCCAAGTTTAAAGAAGATATCAAATTTCAAATGATTAGCTACTAGCAAACTAATCAAATATCATCCTCCTTCTCAAATTGATCATCTTTCCCATTGAATTCTTCCACTTCATCCCCTTCACATTCAAAATCAATTTCAATATCTTCATCTTCATCTTCATCTAATAGTCTTAAAGATGGGCTTTAACCCTCTTTTCTTTATCCATTTGATTTTTCCCTTTAGTACTTGGTGGTCTAGCACTTGTGTTGGTTTCTCTTTTATGTTATTTTGAAAAGTCCCTAATCCTAATTGTCTAATCCAATACTAGATATGAATAATACAAGTCTATTTCCTCCCAAATAAGAGGTAAGAAATGCTGAAAAAATAAAAAATATCAAATAACTTTAATTTAAAAAAAGAAAGGATAATTCGAACATGAATTGGAGGTCCACCTCTAAAGCTGTAAAAAGGCGTACAGGGGCGAGGCACACGCCTCTTGCACATTATTTTAAGTGGCCAAAAAACTGTGACAAAAGGTGCATGGGTCTGAGTTCAGCACGCCTCTAACAACTTTGCATTTATCTGGGTAACCCAATCCATGCCTCTATTATCCACATAATTCATATATGAGGGATACCCACTAAACTACAAATGTTCATACTTCTAAGTCTTTCCGACTCCATTTTCCTTCATAAGGTTTGACAGATTAATGCAATATTTTCCAAGAAAAATGCTCTGAATAATAGCAAGGGATTAAAAGCTACGACTTTTGACTTTGAGAAACAAAATGTCTTTATTGGTGGTTAGAGAACCTTCTCCAAACCAACCTGAAGTAACAAGGACAATGGGCTCACTGCCATTCACTGGCTGCCAGATCTTCAGACAGTGACTTTAACAACAAAAACCCACAAAATAAGCAAAAAAATGAACCATATACTTCCACTCTGTACAATAAAAGAAAATATCTCACCTCCAAGCAATCAATAACAGCCAGTTGGTGCTGTTCAGCTATTTCTGGGCTTATCTTTATTATTCGACTGAGAGCATCAATACCAAGATACTTCAGGTTGTGACTGTCACTCTATCCATGGGACGCAATGCAGCGTTATAACATCAAGAAAATGATGATTAATTTTTCATAAGGCCGAAAATTGAAATTACAGACCTTCAGAAATTTTGAGATGACATCAGCTGCTGCTTCAAGCAACTTCGGGTTGGGATGTAATGACGAAACACAGCAAATGGACTCATACAGAATAGCATTTCCTATGTTACTTGTTGAATCACATTTTTTCATTATGTCACCCACAATTGTATACATTTGTTCACTGGCCTTTCTGTCACCATTACCCAGTAGGCCAAGTATTTTCAGCAATTTAATCTTCAGCATAAGGAGAAAAGTACAAATATATTAGTAATGGATAGAATAAAGATGACATCAATAATAAAATTACAGAATGTGGGTACTCTCCAAATTAAAGGTTTAATTAATTGTGGACCCTGAGATCCCATCAACTACAATAGTTATTTAATTACACTTTTAAGATACTGTGATATCTGAAAAAGGAAAAAAGGGGACACTGCACACGTCACAACTACTTCATGCTATTTGAAACCTACAGAAGAAAGTGTCAATATCCTGATTTTTTGTTAAAACACTCTCAGTTGACTGTTTTTGTGTCCGTATGTCTAATATTTTACAAGATACAGACATCAGTTATAATGATTCTGATTCTGATATGTGGCATATGCACTTGAATCAAAGTACATTACCTTCGAATTAATATGGGATACAGAAATTAGGCTGACCTGAATGAACGGAGCTGGCATTTGATGATAATCATAGTTCTTTGGTAGCCTGCGTTCAGCTACTTGCTTTAGAATGTTTACAAAACTAACCACCAAATCCTTATATGAGTCAACATCAATCAGAATAAGATCAAACAGTGGGCAAAGTGCCGCACCCATAACACCAGGATCATTATCACAAAGCCGCTGCAACATCATTTGTTAATAAAGAAAATTTGATTACTTCCAGAAACCCAGAATGGTTTACTCTTGTAGCATAAGAAATCAATAATGACTAATCTCACAGAATATCACACGCCAAACAAGTATCACCACACAAAATTTCCATTTTGATTAAGTAATAAATGAGCTGAAGATCTATCATAAAAAGAAAAGTAAAGATAAGAATATTGAGTTACTATATGACTAAATTGACAAAATTTAGTCAAGTGTAAGATGCAAATTTCGAATATTAAACTGTATAAAAAATTATGTTTTATTTGATTGAGAAACCGAAGCTTCCAGATGTGCTGAATTTATGTTAATTCTTTGATTACATAAGCTAATAGTCCTTCCTCAAGTTGATCCTTTTGATAAATAAAACAAGAATCCTTCCTTTTGATCAGACTATCGCCAAAATAACATGTTTACAAACTTTTGCATTACCCCACCCAGACTATCAGAGACTCAAGACTCAAAATCCTAAATTTGACACCATCTAAGATTGATATGTCATTCACTAGCTGCATTGCACCATGCATTTGAAGATAATATGATGCTTCCTCCTGTATAGTTCACTACTGTCCATAACAATTTCCCACCCTTAAATTTCTAAGCCTCAAATAATCATATCCGGAAACAATGAAAAGGGCTGACATATAACTCAGGCATTCTTTCACATAGAATGAAGAATGTGCACCTTGCGGAAGTTGGAGATGAGATGGGAAACAGATCCAGGGGCCTTCTGATAAAACCGGTGAAGTGCCATTACTGCTTTCTTCCTCACAGCCTCCTTTTGATGGCCCAATAACGAAACCACCTGCGGCAAAACAGCCGGAATCGTCTCCTCATTAATCAACTTGCACACGGCATTCAAAGCTGCGCAAACGACCAAATAGTTGTCGCTCTTCAAGTCCTTCTGTATAGTATTCACAATCAAAATAATCAAATCATGGTCTTCATTCAAAAACAGAGTGACAGCCAAGTATCCCGTTTTCTTCAACTGCAAATTCTCATCGTGTGTCATCTTGACGGCGTGAATGTATCCGAATGAGGCATCATGGCCGAGCATATCGACGTAAAGGAGACGAATTATGTACTCTTTGAGCTTGAATTTGGGGGTATTAGGATCAATCAATCGGGCCTTGAGAGTTTCGACTTCACGTAGTATAATGCGGTCTTCCTCGGATTTGGAGCGGGTCTCCCCAATGGATTTGATGAGGTCTAGAAACTCTTTGGATTGGCCATATCCGCCTTGCGAGGCCATCGCTAACTCCCTGCCAATTGTTTTAAACTGCTCCAGCTTTGTAAATGTTGCAAACAATTGAAAGCTTTGGGATGAATCGCGGAGCAGAATGGATGGATTTCAGAGGTAGGTCTGGGTTTAGGGTTTGGAAATTAAGTTGAATCTGCAGAAATAGGTGACGATGATCTAGAGAGAGGATAACTAACATACAAGGGGAAGATTAGTGTTTGTAATTATGTACTCCTATATGTCGGAGTGTGCTACAAACTCAAAACTACGTCCGCGGAAAAAGAAGAGAAAACGACAGCCGGTTTGTCACGGGCAAATAATTAGTGATAAATTAAATATGAGAATATTTTCCTTGTCCTTCTCTAGCAGTCGACTCCGCACATTCAACTCCAAAATACAGTTAACTTAATATTTCATCTTGCAGCTTACTCTATTTTCTATCCAAAAAAATTAAAATAACAATATATTATCTTTTCTAATATTATTTTAAATTATTTAAACAAAATATACACATACATATTTTATAAATATAACACACACATATTATTTAGACACAAAAAAAATTAAAAAAACTAAAAAAAAATTAAAAAAAATGCAGCGTGTAGCAGTTGCAAATGCAACTACTACATTTGCAACTACTACAGTATTTTATTCCATTTTACCTCATTTTGCAGCCAAAAATGCAACACTGCTGGAGCAAAAAGTGTGCTGCAAAATGGAGATGCAGCACACCCTTGAAGATGGCCTTAGGAACACAATTAATGTAAATTGTGTCAAAAATTTGGATCATAACTTATTTTTTGTTTATTAATTACCACATTTATTTATTATATTAATAGTTAATGAAATAGTTTATTTATTTAAATAATTATCACTTTTTCTTTATTATGTATCACTTTTCATTAAAAATGTTATCACTTTTTATTCGTATGATATAATATATTCATTAAATAATTTAATTTGACATTTCTCACTTTTCTTTGATCATGTATCACTTTTTATTAAAAATATTATCACTTTTTATTAGTCCAATAATTTTTTCATTAAATAATATAATTTGGATGTGTATCACTTTTTCTTAATTAAATATCACTTTTAAAGTGGATAGTTGTATCAGTGTTGTGTGTAGGTTCTACATGGAATAAGTAATTGTTTTGTGTGGGCTCAACTTGACAAAAAATAAAATGTAAACCTTAACTTGAGACAACCCAAAATAGAAACGTAAATCTTAACGCGGGATGGAGGAAGTATTTTTTAGGCCAAAAATTCTTGTGCCTCCGGTGCATGAATTTAGGCCCGTTCGCCCAAGTTCGACCCTTCTTATATTAATTTTTTTATTTTTTTAACTTATAAATGACCCGCTTAATAAATGGGGCAGGTTGGGCGCACGCGTCAAGTCCATGCCCCCGGACACACAAGATACTAACTCTATTTTTTATTGGCAAACACTGAAATTGGGTTCACATAATTAGTTATGTGAACACCTATACTATGTTGTTTTTTATTGGATTTATTACTCTCAGATACACACTTTGAAGCTTATTTACTATGAGATACTCCCTCCGTCCCATGAAAAGAGTTACATTTACTATTTGCACGAAAATTAAAAAATGTATAATATTTAATATGTAGTGGGTTGAGAGATATAATAATTTAATATATAGTGGTTTTTGTATTAGTGTTGTGTGTGAGCCCCATGAAGATAAAGTGAATGATTTATGTGGGTACTATCTGCTTAAAAAGAAAATGTAACTCTTGTAGCGGGAAACCCTAATTAGTAAAATGTAACTCTTGTGGCGGGACGGAGGGAGTACATTGAAAAACAGAAAATACAATTAGATCTAACATTTAATCTCTTTCAACCAACAAAATTAAAATCGCTCCGTTAAAACTTCTCCTTAACCAAATCTGAATTCTCCTTCACTTCACGGTCTCGCCGACAATCACTCCTTCGGAAAACGCTAGCCTCTTTCCGATGCCGCCTAGGGTTTCCCATTCCAGATCCGCCGCCACCTAGGGTTTTTCGCCTTGGGCAGCCGCTTACTCACCGCAGCCGCCTGATCTGTTACAGATCGCGGTTCTTCAGTCCTATTGGCGGCCATCCATGTCAAATCTGTTAGATTGTATACTAAAAGTCTAGCTTTTGTATGAAACAATATTTTAACAATTTATTTGAAATGAGAATCATATGATCAAACGTTTTGCATAATATAATTTATTATATATTTGTGCAAAAGTCCATTTACTTTATACTGTAGATAATATGTTGTGAGACAACACACGGAAGATCATATTATCGACTTTCTTATAAAGTATAAATAGATGCTCACAACCGAGATAGACAGGGACTATCTATCGGGATGGTTGTAGTGTATTTGGTATTAGTTTGTCTTGATTATAGAATCACATTAGTGCACTTTGTGTGTATTGAGTAAGACCGCTTGAGATCGTTTGACTTATACTGACTTATAGAAGAACTTGATCTCAGCTATTATGGATGTCCGTGCTCTTAATCCCTATATAATAATCTCGACACGTAAGGCATTATATATTTCTTTGATTCATCAATGGGTGAGATTTACATGTATTAAATCAACAAACTTGATGAGTTGGAAAGTAGTGTTGTCTCTATGGTGTGCTGTTGATTGTAGAAGGAATCTGTATCCGACATAGGTTGATGATGTCCCCTTGAGTAGCTCATAAGTTTTATCATGTAAATCTTGCAAGTGAATTAATTCCGGCATGATAATAAGGTTGAGTGGTACTACTCTCGAATGAGATATTAATTAATTTGAGTTTTCAGTAACTTATTTAATTAATGGGCATTGTATATCTTAAACATGGGGAGACTGTCGGGCTCATATTAAGAAGAAACCCATAACGTAATTATGGGATTGGAGCGGCAGTGCAGTAATAATATTTTTGTGAACTATATTATTATTATTGGACTTAAGTATAAGCTTTGGGCTAAGCTTGGATACTTAAGCCCAATGGAGGCCCAACTCCAATTTCTCCTCTTGGTCCCTACTGTAGCCCGTATATAAGTTGTCTCAGCTTCCTGGAACCCTAGACTTGCGCCTGTTTTTGACGTGAAAATAGGTTTGAAGCAGATTGAGAAGATTCTGAGGATTGTTGTCCACACAACATCAGGGTTGGACTTTGGAATACAACAGAAGATCAAGGGGTTGTTCTCTGCTGCTGGTCTTCAACAAAATTCTCTGGTGAAAGGTAATACAAACTTTAATAATTTTTGCTTCCGCAGATTTAGTTTGTATGAAACCTAACGGTTCACGTTAACCAAACGATCGAACGCCAACAATTGGAGCAGTGATTAACCATTTGTAATCGGAATGACTAATAAAAGAATTTATCGAACCACATGGAGGAAGCTACTAGAGTTTAAGTGATCTCGTGTTCATCATAGTATATATAGATGATCATAAAGGGGATGGATTAATCAAAAAATGGCAATAAAACAATTAATTAATAAGATAAACGATGGGATAGATGAATGGAGGATGGATGAACGAACCAAGTAGATAGAGAATGAGACTAGCAATACTTAAAGTATGGAAAATCTAGGTATCATGCAACGAATTCATATGTGTCATGGGTTAATAATTAAGGGCCAACACGAATTCCATCTAAACTCCCTCTCGAGATGGATAGGGTGTAGATCCTTTACAAGGTTTCAAAAAGGCTTTAAGGTTGGTTCTCAATCAAACAATTCCAACTAGGTACTAAGTTCAATTAGAGAGTCACTTCACACGATCAATTGACCTCTCGATCTAACAAATCACATGTTCTATCAAAGGGTTCTAAATTTCAAAGGATTTCTTAATCTCTTTAAAACTTATAATGCACATGAAGTGTATGATGAAATGATTCAATGAACTATCCTAAACATATAATTGATTTCTCAATCTAATCACATGCCCATGATAATTAATCACACAAATCAACAATACAAATCAAGCAATTAACAATCAATGATAGAAAATCATAAATCCAATCAACATAGGAATTCAATTGCAAAATACCCATAATTATCTAACACAATTCATATTGCTAATCTCACAAAGGAGATTAGCCTCTCATAGTCACAAAAAAATTAACATAGACATTAAAATCCTTATAAACCATGATAAACAATAAGGATTCAATACAAAGTTTAGATGAAAACTCCCTTGGATGACTCAAATGGTTATCTTTTTCTTCCCTTTGCAATTCTCCTCTCCCCTTTGCTTCTCTAACTACTTGGATGGTGTATTGGATGGATGGATTAAAGGATGGGTGAATGAGATGAAGGGTAGATGGAATGGAGAGGAAAGTGTGTGAAAAATGGTGTGAATTAGGTGTAGATTGTATCCAGGAATGATTTCTGCCTTATTTTCACGCTAAATGATGTATTTGTGGCATAGAACCTTCTGGAAGACGTAAAGATCCAAAAAATGACTTTTGACCCAACACTGGTCGTGTTGGGTACACGGGTCGTGCTCGGTAGGTCGTGCTCGTTACCTGGGTCTAGTAGGTGCAGTGTAGTCTCACCGTTTCGCGCATAACTTCCACATCCGAAATTCGATTCGAGTGATTCTTGTGCTCACACGATCCTCTCTTCATTGGCTTTCTATCCATATAAAGATCTAACAAAGAGTCCAACATTTGAAAGTGTAACAAGTCATGCAAAGTGGCACACCATTCTAATCATAACTTTCTCGTTTGGACTCCGAATTGAGATCCGCTTTTTCCTACGTCTTCCTTTTTGCGTCTAGGATCTATTTTTGCCTGAAAATCATACGTTTAAGCTCATTCATATACATCTCCATAAAAACACAAACACAACCAAATAGTACACAAATACGGATAAAATAATACGAAAACACACATAAAAAGACACTAAAATGTAGGTGAAAATATCATTCATTAAGCAGGCGGCGTATGACCTAGACGATGGATTTTGGGTGAGTCCCTGCCAATTCCTGGCGGGTCTGTAACCACTGCCGCTTACTGGTGCGACGACGGGGTCAGATGGATGATGGTGTGACGGCGCAGTTTCATGTGTGAGCCACCGATGTGGAACCAGACGGCGGTGTCGACTGGTCGTAAATAGCCATGAACATCGACAACATTTTCTAGGTGGCGTCGAACATGAACGGCGAGCTTCCCAGTGAGTCCAACGTGTCTCCAAGTGAGTCGACTGATGATCCAGATGGATCTGAACTCTGCCATGCGAGTCCATCGATGGAAGGGCATGTGTCCACATCGCTGGTGATGGTCGGGTGGGCCTGGAGATTGGCATTTCTGGTGGGTCAGACACGAATCTGGCGTATGACATAACTTTTGAGCGAGTCTGATGGCTATTTCCGATCGCGTCTCTCCAAGGTTCCGATCGAGGCAGCACCATAGCCGATCGGGTCTAGGATGTTTGGGCAGCATGCACCATCAGGGACCCAGGCAGAGTATGCACGATGACAGCCTGCTGACGGCCAGCATGGCGACAGTGATCAGCTAGCTTAATTGTGGCTGGGCTGCATGTTGAAAGGACGATGGCGAGTGACGGCTGTGTGGTTTTTCCATTTTTTTTCCTTTTAGCAGGCGGCGATATCGTATACAACAAGCAGTTTGTGGGCTAAAATTGTGGGCTGTATACATGGTCTCTCATGCAAGAATCGTGCAAGTTGAATATGTGGATAATGGGCTGCTCATTTTATGCAATTGCTGCTTTTGGGCCAGCCTGGCCCATTTGCTTATTTCACCATTTATGCACTTAATTCATGATATATATAACTGCTTTAATTGTTATATTTGACGATTATTGTTATATATGCAAGCATGTTCTATGTGATTTTTTTAATTATTTAAAATAGAAGCATGCTAGGATGTGTATTTTATTTTTTGAATATTTTTTTCATGTTAAAAACCCTCGGTGTTAAATAACTAAGTGGGAGAGGGGATTGATAATTAATTCTCGCGGCCTCCATTATTAGTTTGTAAATAATGTGAGTAAACTTGCGCGTTGGCAATAGGACCTTCCTCCATATCGGATGAGTTTATTCATGGATCACTGGTACAAACTTCATTATGATGATCGTAGAAAGTTATCCAAGCGCGTGTGTACTTCTCTATCTGTAAGGCACACAAGCTTGGGCCTCGAACTTGGGATCAAATAATGGTGTACACTTAGGTGTAGATAATAAGTATCCTCCCCATCGGAGTCACTGCTGTTATTTACAGGGCTAAAGAGAAACCAACTATAATTATTTTGTCATAAAGTTAGGTTGACGAATGAAATTAATGGGTAAAACATTCTCTTGTAAATGTTTGAGTTTGTATACGTCCACACTATCGTGGCATGCAGACTCACGGTGCTTGAGATGTTGGTGATTTTTTTTTATATTGTTTAGAGGGAATCAATATAAATTGATAAATTCGAAGTGTTTGATCTGTTTATTTATTTATGATTCTCAGGATTTTGAAATGGCACTCAACTCACTATCTGTTATACTTAAAGAACACAAACTTACTGGTATAAATTATGTTGGCTGAAAACGAAACATGGATATTGTTTTAACTGCTGAAGATTATATCTTTGTTCTCACTGAGGAATGTCCTCCGAAACCTACTGATGCCTCTGCTGAAGAGCAAAGAGTTGCTTATAATAGGTGGGTCAAAGTTGATAGGATGGCTAAGTGCTATATTTTAGCTTCTATGTCAAATGTGCTTCAGACTCAGCATCAAGCTATGAACACCGCCTATGATATGATGCATAATCTTAGGGAACTTTTCGGGCATCAGAGTCATCCTGCTAGGTCGAAGGTCATGTCTATGCTGATGAACACCAAAATGGTTGAGGGTACTTCCGTAAGGGAGCATGTTCTCAGGATGATGGGTCAACTTAATGAGTTGGAGGTTCTTGGAGCTAAAATCGATGGGGAAACCCAAGTCGATATCATACTCCAAAGTTTGCCTAGAAGTTTTGAGCAGTTTCGCCTAAATTACGGTATGAACAAGCATTTATACACGTTGGCGGAATTTCTGACAGAACTTGTGGCAGTGGAAGAACTGTTTCGTCGTGCTCCTCAGTTTCATGTTGCTGAAAATGCTGCTCATCCTAGGCCGAAAGGTGGTAGGAATAAGAAAAAGTAAGGAAATTCAGCATCGGTGAACTAAGTGAAAGCAAAGGCTGGTGTGGTCAAAAAGCCTAAAGGTAAGTGCTTCAAATGCAAGCAGACGGGACACTACAAGGCTAATTGCCCTCTTCTGAAGGGGAACAGGAATGGTAAGTCTTTTATAATAGTTGTTGAATCGTGTTTAGCGACTGTATCTGCTGACACTTGGTGTGTAGATACGGGAGTCACTGACCATGTCTGCAATTCTTTGCATGGGTTTCACCAAACCCGACAGCTTAGTGATGACAAGATTACTATACTTATGGGGAATGCTACAAGAGTAGCGGTTGTTCCAGTGGACATCTATTTATTTTTTAATAAGAATAAAACTCTTGTTTTGAGGAATTGTCTTTATGTACTTCATTTTAGAAAGAATTTAATTTCGATTTCTAAATTGTTTATGGATGGTTATTTTGTTTCTTTTAATGACAAGGTTGTTCTAAGGAAATATGGAATTTATAACTGTGAAGGTGCATTGATAGATAATTTATATACTTTTAATCCAATTTCTCCCACAGTGCAACAAACTGAATTGAATAACATCTACAAATAAGAGAAAAAAACCTTCGAAAATGAATCAAACATATCTTTGACATCTAAGACTAGGTCATATTAACTTGAGTAGAATTCAAAGGTTGATAGCTGATGGACCTCTGAGTTCATTAGTAGTGGAAAATTATCCAACTTGCAAATCCTGCTTGGAATGAAAAATGACAAAAAGGCCTTTTAAGGCAAAGGGGTATAGAGCCAAGGATTTATTGGAATTGGTTTATTCTGATTTATGTGGACCTATGTCTGTCCAGACAAGAGGGGGTTATGAATATTTCGTCACTTTCATTGACGATTATTCTAGATACGAATATATTTATTTGTTGCGCCGCAAGTCTGAGTGCTTTGATAAATTCAAAGAGTACAAGGCTGATGTGGAAAAATAACTTGAAAAATATATCAAGACACTACGATCTGATCGTGGTGGTGAATACCTCTTGGGAGAGTTTAGGAATTATTTATCGGAGGAATGGATTGAATCCCAATTGTCTGCACCAGACACACCTCAGCAGAATGGTGTAGCGGAAAGAAATAATAGGACTCTTATGGAAATGGTAAGATCAATGATGAGTTATTTGGAATTACCAAATTCATTATGGGGATATGCCTTAGAAGCAGCGGCTTACATTCTCATCTTAGTATCATCTAATTCAGTAGCCTCCACACCCACAGAACTGTGGATCGGGCATAAGCCTAGTCTGAAATATATTCAGATTTGGGGTGCTCCGGCACATGTGTTAAAGGCAGATGCTAATAAGTTAGAATCGCATACCGATGTTTATCTGTTTATAGGATATCCTAGAGGAACAAAGAGTGGTTTATTTTATAGTCCCAAGGACCAAAAGGTAATCGTTTGCATGAATGCTAGATTTTTGGAAGAGGACTATATAATGAATCACAAAGCCATGAGTAAAAATGTTCCAGAAGAAGTAAGAGGGGAAACACCAAACATAATACCAACTGTACAAGAGAATATACCATAGGACACTACACCGCGTGTTACACCTGATACACAATTGTCTGCTGAGCCTCGTCATAGTGGAAGGGTTGTGAGATAACTGGATAGGTTCATGGGATTGGGAGAGTCTTCTGACTTGGTCCCTGGTGAACATTAAATTGACCCATAAAATTACAACGAGGCACTGCAAGATAAAGATGCTCAGTTATGGCAAAATGCAATAAAATCTGAAATAGAATCCATGTATTCTAATTAAGTCTGGGAACTTGTAGAATCACCTAATGGTGTAAAAGTTATTGGATGCAAGTGGGTCTATAAAAGGAAAAGAGGATATGACGATAAGGTGGAAACCTTTAAAGCAAGGCTTGTTGCTAAAGGATATACTTAGAAAGAAGGAATCAATTATGAGAAAACCTTCTCACCTGTGGCCATGCTTAAGTCGATCCGGATTCTTTTGGCTATTGCTGCTCATATGGATTATGAGGTATGGCAAATGGATGTCAAGACAGCTTTCCTACATGGAAGTCTTGAGGAAAATATCTACATGAAGCAACCAGATGGATTCATTGCGAAGAGCATCTTGTGTGTAAGCTTAAAAGGTCTATTTATGGATTGAAACAAACTTCAAGATCATGGAACATCCGTTTTGATGAAGTAATCCAATCATATGGATTTATTCAATGTCCGGATGAATCATGTGTGTACAAGAAGTGTGACGAAAACGTAGTGGTATTTCTTGTACTCTACGTGGATGATATTCTACTCATTGGAAATAATGTAAAGGTATTGTCTGGCGTAAGGGTATGGTTGTCCAAGCAGTTTGAGATGAAGGACTAGGAGAAGTTGGACACATTCTTGGGATCAAATTAATAAGGAATCGCAAGAAAAGAATGTTGTGCTTATCCCAAGCTTCATACATAGATACAATCCTGGCTCGTTTTAGCATGCAAGATTCCAAGAAAGGTTTTCTACCTTTCAGACATGGAATACCTCTATCTAAGGATATGTGTCCTAAGACACAACAAGAAATAGAGGAGATGAAGCTGGTTCCTTATACTTCGGCAGTAGGAAGCCTCATGTATGCTATGCTATATATGAAGCCGGATATCTGTTATGTCATGGGCATGGTCAGTAGGTATCAAAGTAATCCAAGACAAGAGCATTGGACTGCGGTAAAACTTATTTTGAAGTACCTGCGAAGGACTAGGGATTATGTGCTGATTTACCTGGCAGATACTTTATTACCTATGGGTTATACTGATTCAGATTTTCAGTCAGATAGGGATGTTAGTAAATCCATCTCGGGTTATGTGTTTACTCTTGGAGGAGGAGCCATAATATGGAGGAGTGTAAAGCAGAAATGCGTTGCGGACTCCACCATGGAAGCTGAATATGTAGCAGCCTCTGAGGCAGCTAAAGAAGCAGTATGGCTCATGCACTTCTTAATGGACTTGGATGTGATTCCTGGTTTGCCCAAAGCGATCATAATTTATTGTGACAACAGTGGTGCAGTAGCAAATTCGAAGGAACCACGAGCCCACAAGGTGAGTAAACATATTGAGCGCAAGTACCACCTGATACGAGACATTGTTAGAAGATGGGAGGTCGTTGTCGCTAAGATTGCATCTGAAGATAACCTAGTTGATCCTTTAACTAAGAGCCTTCCAGCGAAAGCGTTCAATGGGCATGTAGAAGGAATGAGAATTAAATGCGTGTCAGCAGATATGGCAGCGTAGTCTTTTAGTATAAGTGAGAGATTGTTAGATTGTATACTAAAAGTCTGGCTTTTGTATGAAACAATGTTTTAACAATTTATTTAAAATGAGAATCATATGATCAAACCTTTTGCATATTATAATTTATTTATATGTTTGTGCAAAAGTCCATTTACTTTATATTGTAGATAATATGTTGTGCGACAACACGCGAAAGGTCATATTATCGATTTTCTTATAAAGTATAAACAGATGCTCACAACCGAGATAGACGGGGACTATCTATCGGGATGGTTGTAGTGTGATTTGGTATTAGTTTGTCTTGATTATAGAATCACATTAGTGCACTTTGTGTGTATTGAGCAGGACCGCTTGAGATCGTTCGACTTATACTGACTTATAGAAGAACTTGATCTCAGTTATTATGGATGTTTGTGCTCTTAATCCCTATATAATAATCTCGACACGTAAGGCAGTATATATTTCTTTAATTCATCAATGGGTGAGATTTACATGTATTAAATCAACAAACTCGGTGAGTTGGGAAGTAGTGCTGTCTCTATGGTGTGTTGTTGATTGTAGAAGGAATCCGTGTCTGACATAGGCTGATGATGTCCCCTTGAGGAGCTCATAAGGTTTATCATGTAAATCTTGCAAGTGGATTAATTCCGGCATGATAACAAGGTTGAGTGGTACTACTCTCGGATGAGATATTAATTAATTTGAGTTGTCAGTAACTTAATTAATTAATGAGCATTATATATCTTAAACATGGGGAAACTGTCGGGCTCATAATAAGAAGGAGCTCATAACGTAATTATGGGATTGGAGCGGCAATGCAATAATAATATTTTAGTGGACTATATTATTCTTATTGAACTTAAGTATAAGCTTTGGGCTAAGTTTGGATACTTAAGCCCAATGGAGACCCAACTCCAATTTCTCCTCCTGGTCCCTGCTGTAGCCCGTATATAAGTTGTCTCAGCTTCCTGGAACCCTAGACTTGCGCCTGTTTTTGACGTGAAAAGAGGTTTGAAGCAGATTGAGAAGATTCTGAGGATTGTTGTCCACACAACATCAGGGTTGGACTTGGGAATACAACAGAAGATCAAGGGGTTGTTCTCTGCTGCTGGTCTTCAACAAAATTCCCTGGTGAAAGGTAATGCAAACTTTAATAATTTTTTCTTCCGCTGATTTAGTTTGTATGAAACCCTAACGGTTCACGCTAACCAAATGATCGAACGCCAACAAAATCAACCGTCGGACCGCCATCCTCACTACCTTGGATTTTGCTTAGGGCAGTTGCCGCCGTTTGTTATCCATCATTGGAGCGGCTCTCTCCTCTTCCATCGCGACCTGCTCTATTTTAGGAGTCCATCGCGATTTACTCTGTTTTTTCCTGCGGCCATGACCGTCCAGGATTTCTTTGCCTCAAAATCTCCATCCAGCATCGTCTGTCATCCAATGTGCGCTGATGAAATTAGGAGCTTCTTCAGGGATCGACTGCTCGTTATCAAGCTCGGCGCATTGTCCTATGAGCTTCCTTGTGGCAATAACCTTTTTTTTACTTTACATTCGCATGTGAAAACCCATTGATAAGGAATGCCACAAAAGTAAAAACTAGGGGATGGTTTAAAAAATTAAGAGGGCTGCTGCATGAGGGACATTCAGCCAACTACCCTTCTTTTACGTCACTGTTTTTTACATCAGCAATATTAGCTGTGTATGGGTTTGTTTTTTACAACATAAATTGAGATTAAATTGCATTACATGTAGAGTATTGTGATTGAGGCGAATTAGTTGAGGTTCTTGATTTCTTCATGTATTTATATTCCTATGGAATTTACATTTTTTGTCCTAAATGTTGTGAATTATTAAACTTTGGCTTCCCTGCAGAATTGCCACACCACTGAAGGCTATTGATTTTTGTTCATTCAGTTATGCTGTTAATCTTTCTTTCATAACTGATCCATTGGTAAATCCACCGGTCAGAAAATAGATGAGATAGTTGGAAGTCCTTATTATATGGTTCCAGAGGTGTCAAGAAGGAATTATGGTCCTGAAATACTCTTCCACACGTTAAGACATCAAGTTTTGTCCCAAACCAGACCCAACATCCTACATCCACACTCAACATTATCTATCATCATCGTTTTAGAGGTTTTTTTCTTAATAAAATGTGTAAAAGAAATTGTGCAAAACAAAATACCAAAATTTTTGTAGAAAAAAATGTGCAAAATAAAATGCGCAAAAAAATTGTACAAAACAAAATGTGTAAAAAAAATTGTGTAAAACAAAATTATGCAAAACAAAATATACAAAACTATAGTTTATAGTAATTATGCATTATTTTATGTATCCCATAGTAAGCGACCCTAAAATATAAACTACTAGGATCCGAGGTGAATCCGATTCAAGGAACATTTTATCATTTCTTAATTAGTTATATTACTTTCATTAGTAATGTCATTTTAATATATATAATACTCCCTCCATCCCACCATAATTTTCACACTTCTTTGTAATTTATGGTGGGATATAGGAAATATCATTTTTTATTTACGTTCTGTAAATTGTTTATGAAATAGTTTATTTGGACGTTGACCGCTTAGATCACTTTTTTTAATGAATTACATTATTATTTTTTATTAAAATATTATCATGTCTTATTCATTATATGAAAACTTATTTCTTGAGATGCAAGTTTTTGCCTAATTTTAAAATGACAAATTCTTTTATTCATTCGGATGCACGGTGTACATGCATTCAGAATGTATAAACTAATGAATAAAAATATATACATTAATGAATAAAGACTTATACACTTTGTTAGTGAATTTTTGTTAATTTTTTAAATAAAAAATCTATTCTATAAAAGTTATATATTTATTAAAAAAATATATATCATTAAATAAAAATTAATACATACATAAATGCACCAGGGTTTAAGTAGTAATTAATTACGAATTACATTTGAAAATAATGAGGGTTCTCGTCTCCAATTACTGGTATAGGCAGCCTGGTTAGGCCCACGTACGCTTAGAGGGCCGGGCCATGTACAGAATACAAATCTCTAAAAACCTTGCTTTAATCCAATTGATAGTTTGATTCTATTGTTAACACCATCTTGTCTAAAAATCGGCATAATATTAATTCAATGGGCAATGAGTGAGTCTGGTATGAACTGGGGTCACATGAACTCTAATTTTGTAAATATAATCTTTATAATATAAAAAATTAATATGTAAACTGTAAAGTATAATTTTTTTTTAAAAAGAATAATAGTGAAGAGTAATTTTTGTACTAAAGAGTAATTGATAAATTAAGGTATGCAAGAATTTGAAGAGTGAAATTTTCATTTAGAAGAGTAATAGTTTCTCTCTCTAAAGAATAATTTCTCAATCTGAAGAATAATCAGAAAATTAGACAAGGTTTACGTGTGAACTCGAATGTTTGATAATCTAGTTCTATTCTATTATTAACACCATCTTGTCTAAAAGTCGGCATACATGTAAAGTTAACGGCTTTGGCATCATGGAAAATGATGAAACGTGATGTATATATAATTAGCACGAAAAGGGTAAAAGAATATCAAATTAATGGTAGATTATTGAAATGGAAAAAACTCCACTCAACATGGACCATTCCATATATATACACACACCCTAAGAAATTAATTAACCTGTGTTTCAGATTGGAATTAATATTATATAGATGTAGCATCAATCCAAGAGAAATGGAATTATACATTTATATAATATATTAATTAATCACCAAGAAAATTAACAATCATAAACAAATCTGAATTTTACAATAAGAAAATTGTTGCATGCATGCAATCTCCAAAATAATTAATCCATTTCTCTGGGGAGTGGAGATATGGATATGCTTAATTTTTTTAAAATCCCAAGGAGCAGAAATCAGGATTAATTCATAATACATATTCAAGGCTTGTTGGCACGTCCGGGAGGATTATTGTGACCCATACCGGGGCTATTTCCGGGTGTCGTCGGCCTATAAGCGTCCTCCATCTTCATATACCGGTTAAACCACAAGCCAATGGCGGGTGGAGGCGGGGCTAGAGGTTTTGGAACAACGGGAGGGGCAAAGGCTCGCGGAGGCGGGAGACGATGAAAGGAGCATACACAGCATTGCAAAAGCAAAACAAGTAGTAAAACATAGTTGTGTAGAGAGGCCATGATAATGATATATGGATAATTAGGGTTTTGGTTACAAGTAATAATATACTGATGTGCAAGTGTAATGTGGAAGGCAGTGAGAGAGATGAGAGTGGGTAGTATTTAAGAGCACAAGAGAATGACATGTTGGTTGTATGTTATTGGGGGTGTTGCCATTTTTGGAAAAATTAATGTTATTAAACAAACGATGCGAATATTTGCAAACATGGTAAGGATAACATTTTCTTGACTCAAACAATTTTAAAGGACTTTCCCACCACCACTCATTCTTCACAACTCTATAATACTGTATTTTGGTTCTATTAATTTGTTTTGCTGAGAACATTATGATTAGACACCACAAATTAAAGAGTTTATCATTCTCTTTTTTTATTATTTCATTTTTGTTTGGGCTTGTAGATTGGGTTACCAAATAATGAATATATATTATTATACTATTAATTTGATTTGAAAAATGCTTCTTCCACTAACCACCTTTCGATGTCATCTTAATATATAATTAATTATCTAGTCTTTATTTAATTTGTCGAAACAATGTATACATGGTTAATGCAGATTATGGTAAATTATCCTCACCTCACTTTAAAAAATTTATACATTTATGAATAAATATATACACTAATATATAAAAATTACTTATTAGCGAATTTTTTATTAGTTTTTTAAATAAAAAATTGAATGTAAAACAACTATACAATTATTAAAATATATACATACTCTATTGAATAAAAATATATACTTACATATGCACCCAAATGCACAGGATATCAATTCAACCATATTATATCCTTCAATTAATAAACTCCATTAAATCGTTTTACCTTAAATTCTCACACATTGTAATATGAACTATAGGAAGATTAATTTCTCCCAGAGAGAGAGTAGAGACAAGGTCATGTGGAAAGGCCATCATACTAGTTACTTTTAAGCACTTTACCTTAAAAAAATTAAGGATCCATATTTAGAGCAGAATTTTAGTCAAGAGGAAGGGGCTTTTTCGTTTAAGGAAACTATTATTTGTAGGGTTCCCTTCTAGGGTCGTACAACAATTGAAATTCCCTATCTAGGATTGACCAATCCCATGTGAAATTAATAAACATCTTCCTCAATTCCATGTAATGTTAATTAAAGTATCCATAGGTTATATATATTCCCCCTCCATCCCACTTAAAGGATTACTTTTGTCTTTTTTACGTGAATTAAAGAGTATTATTATTTAATGTGCAGTTGATAGTTATATTAGTGGGAATGTGAACCCCATATTTTAATTGTATTAGTGGGTGTATGTGAGTCTCATGTGTCTAAAAAAGAAAAATTGACTCTTTGGGTGGGACGCCAAAAATGAAAAAAAATTATTTGGATGGGACGGAGGGAATATATATATATATAGGATTGAGTTATTACACTATATATTCTCTATCTCTCTCCTTAATTAGTGATATTATATTTTGGTGTTACATCTTAAGCGTGCCAGGAGGAAATCTCAATCTCTCCATAGAATTGATATTTTCATTTTTAGGGTATAAATTTTATTACATTCTATAAGTCAATCAAACCAACAATTTATAATAAAAGATGTAACAAAAAAAAGTAAAGGTAGAATAGGATCGGAACGATCCTTGATGTCCTATAATTACATTTTGTTGTTATATCTTTTTATTACATACATTAAATGAATGTCACGTATGTCAGGGAGGAAAATGTCAACTCTTACTCTAAGTTGATGTTTTCCTTTTAGAGAAAATATATATATATTTATATATCATTGTACAATTCACATTGGAAATATCGTACCAAAATATAACATAAAATTCTAACAAGTTCAAAACACACTTTTTAAATATCAAATCAAAATTATCAACAGAAACCCCACTACACGGATTTGGGTAGGGCTTAGTATCATGCCAAATATCTATAACTCATATCTCCTTCTTCACTTTACAACAAGGCATGTCCCATTTTTATTTTTATTTATGTATATGCGTTCACAGGAATTAATGGGTCAAATATCTAATTAAACATACAAAAATATAAATAAATGCCACATGCATGTTTTTGTAGGGTGTACCCCTTTAACAACGACCATTAAATTCTTTATTTCTTAAATAATGAAATTAAAATAGAGATTAGGAAAGAGTTATAAGAAGGCTTGGAGAAAATGGATGTATGAATTCTTGGTGACTAACTACTAACTATATTAACAATTAATATTTATCGATAAAAAAAATTAATTTTTATATCAAATCTCTATATATTTATATATATGAATAAAGATATGTGATTATTGATTTGAATGAATATAAATTATAAATTTTCTCTCTCTATATTTATACTGAATTGAAATAACATGGAATATATCATATAGGGAGTAAATTTTATTTCATCGTTTTTTTGTTTTTTGTTTTTTAAATTTTTTTTTTATTTGCAAACATAAAAGGTGATTGTTAAAATACTTCTATTTGCGTTCATATTTCACTTTTGAATAATTATTATTTTTATTAAAATAAATAACGGATATTAACATTTATATAATATGTTGCAAAATCTTGAAATCCTTAAAGATAATTATTTACAAACATAAATATGTGGAGTATTTTTATTAAAGTTCCGCTTAAAAATATTGTATTGATTAATAATTCTTTTTCTTACCTAATGTGACTGTTTTTACGAATCAATATTCAAATTAGAAAGCCGATTCAAAGTTTCGCACAACTGCTGCTTGCAAATTTTCGAAAATCTTTATATATATAAAAGCCATAGGGTTCATTAATGGCACCCCTATTTAATATCCAACCTAATTATTTTGGTAATTTTTGGTATATTTTGAAATTCATCATATTCTTTAATTTATCTATAATCAATTTTGACCATTAAATAAAAAAAATATAGATAATGAAAATTTATATTTATTTAATGCAACTACACAATTAGTCTAATTTTCTATAAATACACTTTTATGACATTGATTTCATTCATTAATCATTTAACATTAATATAAACTTTGATCTGCATATTCATATTCATTCATATTATAGAAATTTTTATCTATTTTATTCTTTAAGGTTTTTTTTTATTTATTATTCTCTAATCATAATCATATCTTGATGTGTATAAATATATTTCACCTTATAATATTCATAATATTGAAAGTCTTTTAAATATTCGATAGAAATATATAAAGAAGTTAGATTAATATACTCCCTCCGTCCTGAGTATTTTTACTTATTTGTACTGACAAAGAGATTAAAACGTGTTATTATTTTAATATATAATGTAAGAAAAAGTAGGGATAAATTAGTAATTGAAAAAAATAAATAAAGTTGTTGAGAATGATGGATAAAGTGTAAATAATAAGTTAAGCTATTGTGATTGATGAATAAAGTGTAAAAAGTATGTAATAAATATGTATTTTTATCATTAATGAAATTAGTAAAAATACGTGAGACAACCAAAATGAAAAGTGAGTAAAAATACGTGGGACGGAGGAAGTACTATTTATTTACGTGTACATTATATAAAAATGTAATCAATATATAATATCTATCAAATTAATAGTATATCTTATTATAATATACTATTAATAGGTTTTTCTTAACATGATAACATTTAGTTAATCTTTAGGGTTTAGGGTATATATTTGAGGGTTTAGGGTTTAAAGGTTTAGTGTTTAGGGTTTTAGGGTTTAGGGCTTTAATTTATTTTATTATATATATTTTTATTATAATAAATTTTTTTTTTGAGTCTGGGGTTTAGTATACCACTTGGTTTAATAAATTTTTTTAATATACATCTTTGAGCATATTCTGTGTGTCTTTAGAGGTTAGGATTTACTGAAATTAGTAAATTTATTAGGATTTAGTGTTTTAGAATATATAATTTTTTTAGGATTATCTATAAAGGTAATATCAGTATTTTAGGATTATGTATATCATGATAACATATTTGTTTAAATTTCATGTAATTTTATTAACTTTATAATAGTTCTGCGATATGTTCTGATTATTTGACAAAAAAAATCTTGCTAATCTGTTTGACTTTTTGTTTTACATCCTATTATTGTTTCTGCACTTGGGCTTTCTTAGATTTTAATTACGTTTGTTGCGATTTTTTATATTAAAGGCTGAAAATCAACCTTTTATATTAATGTATGTGGGTATATACCACTCATTAAAGTTTGAAGTTATAGATGTATTGTATATGTATCCTTTTTAACAATACATGTTCTCAAGTTGGTTAATCTCACTATATAATTTATTGTTTAAAATGTCTTAGTGATCTTCCTATTTTTATGTGATTAATTATGCAAAGTTGTCATAGATTATAATTTTATTGACTATTATTTTGTTTCTATTGATTATATTGGTTTGCGAGATAAGAATTATCATATTTATTGAGCATGTGTATGTATGTTTTTCAAGGTTTAAACTTATCTTATTCTAATTCTTGATCATTATTTATTCGTTCAAGTTATGAAGTGATATCATGTTTATTCGTCCTAAAATTATTTCCTTAATCAGCATTAATAATGATCTTACGGGTATAAAGAAATTTCAATCATTTCTCATTCAGTTTTACAACAATATGACATCACATTCCTAGAATCTAGAACTTGAAAAGATATTGCTATCATGGTATTTTTTATGTGAGCTTTTCTAATTGACATTATGGTCATACTTGATTGATCTTTGTAATATGATTGTTAGTTGTTGCTGCTTTGATTTAGGGTTTAAGGGTTTAGGGGTTTTGTGTTTAGGGGGTTTAGTGTTTAAGGTTTAGGGTATAGGCTTTAGGGGTTAGGATTTAGGTTTTGAGTTTTGGATTTAGAGTTTTAGGGTTTAAGATTTAGGGTATATGGTTTAGGGTTTATTCATGAACGGTTATGTTAAAAATAATAAGGTTAAGAAATATAATAATCATATAAATTCCAAATAATATGATTAAAAAATTGTGTTTTATTAATTCAAGTTCTAAATAATTATTAAATAAATACTATTAAAATATTTATAATTTATATTAAATATAAATAGCATTGTAAAAATTTTTCTAGTAAATAAAGCATCATATATAGTTCTACAAATTTACTTAGTGGTATGTACGGCAAAAACTCCTGTGCCCCTGGGGACACGTTCCGTGTCCCATGTGAACACAATTCTTTTCCTTCCTATTCTATTTAAACCTGCTAGAGAGTAGGGGTGGGCAAAATTTTTCGGGTTTTGGGTACCCGTACCGAACCGACAGTGTATTACCCGAACGGATCGGGTTTTTTCGGGTTTCGGATTACCCGAACCCGATTGTAATACTTCGGTTCGGATCTCGGGTTTTAAAATTTTATCCGAAATACCCGATCGGGTACCCGAACTTTTACCTTTTAATTTTAATTTTTAAAATATTATTTTATCTAGGGCTTTGACTTTTGACTTAGAAGTATACTGTAAGTTTCCCCCCTTGCAAGTTTTATGTGAAATGTGATTAGTTTTCAAATTTAATTTAGTGTTAGCTTATGATTATAGGATATTTGTTAATGTAGTGCAGGCTTGAAGGTTTGTTAATGTAGCATATTTAGATGTTCATAGTATTTGTAAGTTTTAATTTAGTGCAAGTTGGTATTAGTGTTGGCTTGCTTGATTTTTTTAAAATTTTTGTTTACAGGACAGTTTGATTGAGTAAAATAGGGGGACAAACTTCGGATACCCACATCGGGTACCCGATATTTTTTAGGTACTCGAAATATCGGATCTAAGAAATTTCGGATCGGGTTCGGATAATGAAATTCTTAACCCGAAATTCCGGATACCCGATCCGAAAACCCAAAATATCCGAAACCTGATCCGATGCCCACCCCTACTAGAGAGTTTAAATTGTAAAGGGGTACGCAAATTGCAAATGAATACAGATCTAAATTCGTGTGCCCGAGCACACAAGAGACTCACTCACTATAGCTTTCATTTAATTTTATCATTTTGAATCTATTTTTTAGAAGTGTTTATATTAAATTTCCGGAGACGAGACTCCGATATATATGGCCCTTGTACTACTAATATTATAATATAATTGTCCACATTTATTTGAACAACTTAAAAAAAATAGATGTTGCGTATACTGTTTTATGTGAGATTATTTTTTACTTTTTAAAATATTTATCACTTTCGCTATAAATCATTATCACTTTCGCTATAAATTGTTATTACCTTTTATTTATACTATAAATTTTTCATGAAATAATATTATCACTTTTTATTAATTTATTATTACTTTTTTATATAAAAGTTATCACTTTCTGGCCGATGGTTTCACACAAGTCTTGATCGAAAAAAAAAAGAGTAAATTGTACACTTTAATTAAGTGTACACTATGGTCTGCTAATTAAATTTAATTAGGGCTAGTCGTGGCCAGCATTCAATTCTTGACAAGTTGCAATTTGCATGTTAGGCAACCTTTTATTGGCACACATACTGGTAAGGTGGGTTAGTTTTTTTTTTTTTTTTTTAATAATTATAGGTTGAGATACTCTCTTGTGAAACAATTTATTTGTAAGACGGGCGTGAGATGGGTCGATCCATCACTAAAGTATGTTTATTGTATAGATAAATATATGCTTGAATCATTCTAAAATCATACTTTAACACATAATACAACATACTTTAATAATTATTAAACATACTTTATGTAAATAATAGATATACTTTAATATGTTTCACAAATCATCTCATATAAATAATGTTACAAGAAACTTTGTCTTATAGGTTTTTATGAACTATTTATATTATAAATAGTAATATTTTTTTAAAATATAAAATTTTAAATAAATAATAATAATTAATTATGAAAATTAAAATGATTTTACGTAGGAAAGTTTCATTCAAAACTGGCAGTTACTTTACAAAGTACTAGAGGAACATTATTCTTGGTTTTCAAAATAAAAAAATTAAAATTAAAATCAAAATAAATAAATGGGGGCATGAGTTTAGATGTTGGAATAAACCATTTAGGACATAGTTTTGGGTGACTACGTGGTGAGATTATTTTATATTTTTTAATTAGTATTCTTTAATTTCAAAGAAATTCACACACTTTTTTTTTATTGTCTCACAAAAATTGACATATTTCCTTTTTAAGTATATGAGATTCATAAAAAATAATTAATATATTCATGCGGCCCACCCAAACCACATATACCACTAATACAACTACCCACTGCACATTAAAATATTATATTTTCAACCCACTACACATTAAAATATTATAATCTTTAATCTCTGTGCCCAAAAATAATAGTATGTCAATAATTTTGAAATGGAGGAAGTATTTTTTATTAAAAATGTTATTATTTTAATAATATTATACTAATTTATTTATAAAATAGTTTATCAATCCATTATCATTTTTTTAATTAATTTTATTTTTTACTAAAATGTTATTACTTTTTATTTATTCCAGCAACGAACCGTGAAATGCTGTCAATGTATTTGCCTTTATATATTTAATAAACACAAGTTGCGCCTAAAACTGGACCGGCCGTGAAATGTTGTCAGTGTATTTGCCTTTATATATTTAATAAACACAAGTTGCGCCTAAAACTAAAAACACATACGTGGACATAAAGACATAAAATCGATACCCAAATACGTGGACATAAAGACATAAAATCGATACCCAATATTTTAAATACAAACTTTATAGTCCATGGACTTCGACTCGACCCATCATTAAACTTCTACCAACTAGGTTATTAGGCAATATTTCGTATCACACGTTTTAAAATTACAACATTATATTAGTGGAGGCTAATTAATACTATGATTATGATCTATTATTTATTTACAATAATTTACACATATAATCTCTTATTATATTTTGTTATTACATATTATTTGTCATGAGTGATAAGTGAAAATAATAATAATAATAATAATAATAGTAATTTAAAAGTCATTTTTCTTACATCCGCATCATCGTTAAGTATTTTTTAAGATTACTGAATTGAGGAAATACTTCTTTCTATGAACTCTGAAAATTTTTATGTGGAAACAACTAAAAAAAATTATGAATGATATAAGGAAGTATAAATGAAATTCTTAAAAATACTTTTGTATGAGACCCAGGTTTATAGAAAGAAGACTCATGCTAGTCCACATGGTTACTGAGCTTAGGGATGATAATAAGACGGGTATTTTTGGGTACTCGGTCTACTTGAACCTTAATGGGTAGGGTACGGATAGTTGTAAATGAATTTGGGACGGGTACAAGTAGTTATAAAAAATACTTGGGATGGGTACATGTAATGCCTCAAAACCCGCGGGTACCCCGATTATATATATATATATATATATATATATACTCACTCCGTCCGCCCGAAAGGTCCACATTTTGTCATTTTGGGCGTCCGCACTAAATGTCCACATTTCCCTTTTTAAACACATGAGACCCACACACATCACTAATACAATAAATTTATGGGACTCGTACACGCCACTAATACAACTATCAACTACACCTTAAATAATAATATTCCTTAATTCAGGTGCAAAAAACAAATGTCCACCTTTGTGGCGGACGGAGGGAGTATTTTTTATAAAATTTAATATATTATATACTATAAGATATTTTATATATTTAATTAATAGTTATAAATTTTATTTAATCATATTTATTTAAAATTTATTTAAAATAATAGAATTTATATTATATTTATTTTATATTTAATTAATAATGATGTAATTTTTATTATTATAATTATTTAGACAATAAAAAATATAAATATATATAAAATAAATGAATATTAAATGGGTATGGATACCCGCGGGTATTGCTAAATGGTAATAGGAAGGGTACAGGTACCATAATAAATTTTTTAGACGGGACGGATATGGATAGTTATTTTTTAATCGGATATGGGTACGAGTACTCCAAAATAAGCGGGTACCCTACCCGTTGCCATCCCTCTGGGTTCTTGTTCGATTCCCATTGGGAACAAATTAAGAGAGGTGATATGAGAAGACTTGGAAAATGGGAAGTAAGGGTGCTTGGTGTATACTAACTAGACTAACAACTAACATTAAAAAGAAACTTTTATATGTATATTTAAATGCAAACATTCGTATTCGTGGAATTCTTTCATGAAATGATTTTTTTGAGATCAATATATATAAGAAGTGATAATTTTTAATATAAAATGATCACACATAATTGATGAAAATTGATAACCGTCCAAATTAACTATTTCATGAATAATTCGTAGTATAAATGAAAAAATAATTACAACATCTTCCATTGAAAATTAATTAATAAATAATTAAAAAAATAAAAAGATTACCCCACAATGCCCTGTTAATATACTACTAATTATTTTCGGTTTTTTTTTTTTTTTTTTTTATAAAAATGTACATTCAAGATTTCAAAATTACCACGGTAAACTTCTCCTATTAACTCACAATCCACCCACATTTTGGCTTTTAAATATTCCCTTTTTTCCTCGATTAATAATAATTTTCTTTATCTCCCTTCTTTTATATTAACTAATACACTTTTACACATATCATCATAATATTATATAAAATTAAGTATTATATAAAGGCAAAAACTTGTGTGTGCCTGGGCACACGGGAACACATTCCGTGTGCCTTTAGAATTTTGTGCTAAATTTTATACCCTTTAGTATAAAGATGTGTACTCTTTATTCTACAAGGCAAAAACTTGTGTGTAGACATGCACGACGGTTCGGAACCGCCGATTCCGATTTTGGAAAATATGGAACCGAAGCCGAACCGAGGTTAGGCCGATTTCGATTCCGGTTTTCTCTTTTTTTTTTTTTTTATAATTTTAACCTTGAAACGTAAAAAAAGAAAAAATAAATAAAAAAATCGCCGGTTTGAAACCTGAACCGCTGGTTCAGGTTTCACAAAATGAGGAATTTGAACCGAACTGGAATATACTCCCTCAGTCCCAACGTAAGAGGGTCATTTGCTTTTTTGCACGTAGATTAAGGAGTATTATTATTTAATGTGTAGTGGGTAGTTGTATTAGTGGGAGTGTGGATCCCATATTTTAATTGAATTAGAGGGGGTGTATGGGTCCCATATATGTAAAAAGGAAAGGAGACTCTTTGGGTGGGACGACCAAAATGGAAAAATGACCCTCTTAAGCTGGGACGTAGGGAGTATCCAGTTTCGGTTCCATTTTGGCCGGTTCAGGAACAGCCGGTTCCTATTCCGGTTGGAACCGCCAGTTCCTGTTAAAATGTGCATGTCTACTTGTGTGTGCCCAGGCGCATGGAAGCACACTCGTGTGCTTTAGAATTTTGTGTTAAATTGTATATCCTTTAGTATAAAGATGTGTACCTTTTATTTTTAAAAAAAAAATAAAAAAAATAAAATGAAAAGTGTATACCCTTTAGAACAAAATGATGTACCCTTATTAATTAAAGTGTATACCTTTAGAACAAAATATTGTACCTTTATGTATAATACTAAATTTTAAAGGCTCACGACGTGCGTTCGAAGGCACGCAAGTCTCACTCTTATATAAAAACAATCTCACATAAAATTGAAGTGTCTGTTTTCTAATTATTTATTGGCGTGAATGCACAACAAATGCAACTTATTAATTTAATTAATTAAGCCTACTTTTACTTTAGTTTTTAAAATTAATTATCTTTTGCTAGATTATTATAATTTCAACTTTAGTACTTCATTAGACATATTATATACAATATATTATATGCTTGTAGAACTTTAAATCCTTTCTAACAATCATATTCACGTGAAATGTAACGACTTTCACTTCCTCCCTTTGGTTTTAACTTGAAGAAATTAAAAAAAAGTTTAAATGGGTGTTTGTTTATTTTAATAGTTAGCCTTTTGCCTACTTATGCTTATTTCCAATTTTAGAGTTATTCCAACTGGAGTAGTTTTATTTGAGGCGGCTCAGAGTTAATCAAATTGAAGTGGTTTTATTTGAGATTTAACATACTATACAAACACTAGGTGACACCATATTACAATAAAATTTTTGATAATGTTTTAATTAAAAACTATACTCAAAAAGAGTGATAGTAATATCCTGAATTATTTCAGGAATAATTTATAATATAAAGAAAAAACAATAATAGTTTTTAATGAAAAATTATAAATATTTTTGGAGATCAACTAATATAGAATCATTTCTATGGATAGAAACTGTGGTCCCCCTCCTTCTAATTAATGAACTTGCGATCCTCCTCCTTAACTAATGATGTTTTGTTTTGTTTTTTTGTTTATTTTTTTATTTTTATATTATATTTTAAAGATCATTATTATATTCTAAATTCTAAGCGTGGGATGTGTCTATAATATAAGAATGAAATTACTATTATACCTTTAAAATTAAAACTAAACTCTAATGATAAATAATAAATTCTATGGGTAAATATTATGCTCTAAACCATTTGGATAAAATATACTCTAAACCATAGAGAAGGTTGTGTTTATTTATAGGTATACAAATCAATTAATTTTATAAAGATTTTGGGTAGAATTATAATAGGGAGAATTATAGAAATAAATTACAATAATTGAAAGAGTAGAAGAAGAGGATCTTCTAACACTTTTTAGAGATCTTGATCGTCTTGAAGGAGGAGGCAAAGATCAAGCAAAACTTTTCTCGTAAGAAGAAACACGCTCTGGTAGTACTCTGGTCTCGGTGGATCTTCCACAAAAGTGAAATAACTTCTTCGTTTTCGGTGAAGGCAACACTGCTATCGTAGGAACTTCGGCAAACTAAGAGACAATGGAGGATTGGATCGTACTATGATGCAAATGCTTATGTTATGCAGATGTTTGGTTGTGATGTGTTGAATGAGGTGCAAATGAACCTATATATGGGCTCCATATAACAATATTCTATAAATCATGGGATTTGATTGCACATTGCAATGTTGTTGTTGCAGAAAGGTTATAGGCTTTATGGGCTGTCCAAGTTTGGCCCGACTTTTGCCCAAAAAGATATTCAGACTGTTAGGCCTGGGCCCAAAGTTCAATTGTCAAGTCCAAAGCCACGGCTCACGAGCATGACATGGCACGACCAACTTGCGGCAGCGCACGCTTGTGGAGATTTGGGCAATCACTTGAGTTAATTAACATTAATGTAATTAATTCCACAATCAATATGGGACAATTAAATTACTTTCAATCTTCTCTGTGAATCAAATTTCACTCAATTTAATTATTATTTTAATTCATTATTATTTAATCCTTAACAATCAATTAAAAGCTCCAACAATCCCCCAAATAATTGGAATTGTTGTCCATGTAATATTTCAGACGTACAATCTAATCCTCGAAAGACATTGATATTTTCGGACATGTAGTTTGAGATTTTGAACCTTCTGTAGTCCAATATTCGAGTATACCGGTGGCTTAGCAGACACAAGGTCTTTGAACTATTCCTCCTTAACGAATACTGAAACAACAGTACGAACGCATTAAAGTCTAACATTCTCCTTGTTCTTACGTTTTGGATCATTTCGACTATGGACACTCTTTGAATTCACAAGTGTTTTACTTTGAATCGGCTACTCACTTCATGCTTAAATAGGTGATCTCCTATCTTGAGTACCCCATTATATTCAACCTCTATGTGGTGTCTTAGAAATAATTAATAGTCATAGGCTTAACCTCACCATAATACGGAATTCCATACTTAGTAGTATTGCTCTAGGAATGGATGATAACAAGTTTAATTTGAACCTCTACAGTTTAGTTGTCCCATTAAACTAAGTTATTGAGATTTCCAGTCATCAAGGTTGAGTTTTTAATAGAACATAATAAATTTGTTTTATTATATACTATTTCCATCTTATTTCAGATGACACACTTTTCATTTTGAGTTGTTTCACAAAAGTTTGCACTTTCCTAAAAAAAATAAAAGTCAAACACAATCACCATTTTTCATACACTTTATTTATAAAAAATACCCCTATCTAACACACATAATATACTTTATCATTTATTTATTACAAAAAATATCATAATACCCCTAAAATTTATTATTTTTTTAATATTCATGCTGAGAGAGGGGTGCAAACATTTATAGGATAGAGGGAATATATATATATATATATATATATATATATATATATATATATATATATATATATATATATATATATATATATATGCCATTCTTGTATACAAATTTTTTTAAATAATATTTATCCTATAAATATGGATCGAGTACTAAAAATACTAGTTTAATGTGTTATATATATATATATATAAGTCATGTATATAGAAGTATTACATAAAAATGTTAATATATATAAGTATTATATTATAATGTTACATTTATAGAAGTGTTACATAGATAATATTATTTATATAAAAAATTTTACTCCTTCTGTCCCACGTATTTTTACTCGATTTCCATTTTGAGGTGTACCAAGTATTTTACACATTTCTATTTATCGTAAAAATACACTATACATCTTACCTACTTTTACACTTTATTCTTCAATCCCAACAACTTTATTTACTTTTTCTCTAAAAATTATCAATTTATACCAACTTTTTCTTACATAATACTATACTAAAAAAACACTTCTTAATTTTCGTTCCCGTACAAACGGGTAAAAATATTTGAGATGGATGGAATATATGAAATGTGTTACATATAAGTATTACATGCATATGCTACATATATATAAGAAAAATGTTACATGCATGTTAAACTTATATAATAAGTGTTATAAAAATGTTACATATCATAATAATTTAAAAGTCTTATCATTTTGTTTAAATAAATTTAAAGTTCTACTATAAGGTGTTATTTAATGCTCATTTATGTAGTAATGGATTTTGAATTAAAATTCAAATGTCGTCTTTTCAAGAATATACATAATTTATTCAACAATCACACTATTTGATCACAACTTTTCACAAACACATTTCACTTTGCCATGTGAATAAAAAATTGCTTTGTGAACGTAAATGTTATGTGAATTATAAGTGTTATGTGCAACATAAAAATTTCTGTGCAACAAAAAAATTGCTTTGTGAACTACTCGCTTCGTTCCACCGAAAGGTCCCCATTTTAGTATATTGAGCGTCACATTCAAATGTTCTCATTTTTCCCTTTTAGTAATTAAAAGGACCCCATATATGGTCCACTACTCACTACTAATAAAACTACATACTATATATAAAATAATAATACTCCTTAATTTACGCATAAAAAGTAAATAGGGACCTTTGCTCGGGATGGAGGGAGTAATATTTAGGTATAACAAAAATATCAAAACAATATATTAATTAGCGCAAGTTAGTATTGTAGTGAAAGTTAGTTTATATGGATATGATTTTTCTGATCTGTATAAAAATTCATATTATGGGACGACTATTCATACCCCAAATTATCTAAATGTACCTCATAATTTGTTAGTCTATAATATCCTTAGTTAATATGACTTAAATATCCTTATAATAATTATATTATATAATTAAGCCTGCATTAATTCTTACCTCAATTTCTAAACATACCCCCAATAAACCCTAATATTATGTATTGTAATTCAATTGAATTCTTAAACTTCTTAATGGATCAAGAAATTATTGAGAATAAGAACAATTGAGAAATTTAGAATCTTTGAGTGATTCTTCTGATTCTGATAATGCTGCACTTAACATTGGTTTAACATCCGGTGATATTCGACTATTTGAAATCCTGTGGCTATTCAACATGATCAACCAATCTCTGTGGATTATTTTTCATAATTGGATTTCTTGATTCTAATCCAGTCTCTCGTGAAATTGAGATAGCCACATAAATTAATAATATTTCGAAAACCCAAGATTTTGCAAATGCGGATGGTTAACGGCTTGATATGTCATTGGTTGTTGCATCTAATTTCAACAGAGGCAATCACATTGATTTCAAATCAAATTACTACTTCGAATGTCGAAATTAAAAAATAAAATAAAAAAGCAAAAAAATAAATATAACATTAATCTATCGGTACATGAAGTTCAATCAAATTTTGTGGATAATGGAGGTGTTCGTTCAAAGTACTCTCTCTCCCTCGTTTGTGTGAGCGAGCAATACAGTTGTAATTGTGAACAATTATAAGTTTTACAATTATGAATTCATGAATCATGAAGAGTTTAGATTAATCGGGGTACGTTTAGCATATTTGAGAGTATGAATAGCTACGTTTAGCATATTTGAGAGTATGAATAGCTAGTTAACTCTTTATAAGTTTTATTAAAAGGTTGGTTGTAAGTAATTAAAAAGGTAAAAAAGTCTACAATAGGGTATATTTAGTAATTTATATATGTATTTTTTTTATTTTAATGGGGTACATTTAGTAATTTGGATATATTTAGTAAAACCAGTTGTGATACCCGAGTTTCTCACTACTCATGTGTCAATATAATTTATTTATGTTATGTGCGTTTTATAATTATGTGATAATTATGTGGTAAATTGTCTCTACATTTTATTTGTCTTTCTATTTTTATTTGAGACATTCGTGATAAAAATGGTGATAATATGTGAATATATATGTGCATAAATATTTACGTGCATTAATTTGATAGACAAAGTCTCCTGTGCGACGCTAATTATGTGAGACCATTTGTGAGATGTGTTAAAGTATGCCTATTATATAGATAAAGTATGTTTAACAGTTGTTAAAGTATGTTTTGTAAAGTATGACGAATGATGAATTAAAGTATGATTTTAGAATATTATTGTATGATTCATTATTGACATACTTTAACTACAAATAAGCATACTTTATCTATATGATAAATATACTTTAATAATGAGTCAACCCGTCTCACAACCATCTCACAAAAATCCGTCTCACAAGAGAGTCTCTCAATTTGATATATGAGTAAATTATTTTATGTGTATAAATATATTATTTCTTAATTATTAAGTATCACACGTGTTCTCGTAATAATAATAGTGTCAAGAAAATGTACACGTATGTATATTACTCCCTCCATCCCGGAATTTTTTGCACACTTTCTTTATAAATTACAAAGGAAGTGTGCAAAAAATTTTGGGAAGGAGGAAGTAATTTGTAAATGTATTATATCTTAGTTATTAAGTATTGCACGTATATTAGTAATGAATAATAATAATATATAATATATATAATAATAATATATATACTTACTATAAATAGAACTTACTATAAATAGTAAGTTGATAAAGGTTTGTGGCAGTTGATCGCTTGCCATCACCTCTCGTGTGTATATATATATATATATATATATATATATATATATATATATATATATATTGAGGTTGATAACCTCATTTGGGGATAAAAACATTCAGCAGCAACAAGCTGAAAAAAAAAAGAGAGAGAGAAAAAAAAAAAGAGAGAAGAGGAAGGAGAACGTGCGTTGCCGGTACGAGAAAGAAGAAGATTATTTGTTGTGTGCCTTCATAAGAGTATATAATGTTACTATTGTCGGAGTTCAGATAAGTAGAAGTCCAACTACAATGCATAAACATGTTATGTATGAATTAAGTGTGATTATTTGGTGAGTATTATCTTGTGAATTATTTATGATTAATTTGAAATATAAGTTATAAACTTATGTGATTGGATGTAAGTAGAAGTGTTGTATAAACATGTTGTGTGCGAATTATTTGTGATTAATATGTGATTATTATGTTACGAATTATTTGTGATTAGTTGAATTATGTTATGAATTATTTGTAATTAGTTTAATTATGTTATGAACTATTTGAGGTTAATTTGTGGTACCAGCTGTGGGTTTATCTGATTTGAGGAAAGTAGGTATTCATATGCCACTAAATATTATTTTATAAATTATTTGTGATAAATTTGTGACACAAGTTGTGAATTTATGTGATTTGAAATAATATCATTGTCCTTTATAGATCTGAATGATCGGAAACTGTGGAATATAAATCTGTGTGATATGAGAAGATATTGTTTATAAGGATCTGTGTGATCCGTGATGAAGTTGTTATTCTAAAAAGGGATCCGTGTGATCCAAGGTAAGGTTGTTATTCTATAAATGGATCTATGCGTTTGAGGTGAAGTTGTTGTTTTAGAAGTAGATCTGTGTGATTTGAAATTTATTTGTTATTTTATTTTGATTAAATGGTGATATTGGTATTGTAAATGAATTGTGAAGCATACTTAATTGTCTTGGTTGCATACCATGCATAATCATGAAAAACGTTTTCCCCAAATTAATAAGATACTAATGGTGTGTGCGGCCACTATATATGCACTCTTTCAGGGACCGCCGAAAGTTGGTTCGAGTCATGTGTTGACTCACCTTATTCAGGGATCGCGGGGCGATCCGAGTCATGTGTTGACTCAACGAGTCGCTTGTCGGCTCACTTTTATTCAGGGATCACAGGGTGATCCGAATCATGTGTTGACTCAACGTGTCGTTTATTGGCTCATCTCTATTCGGGATTCGAAAAAATCTTCCCCAACACTCTGTCAGGGTTCGAAAAAATTATTCCCGATACTTTATTAAGGGTTCAGAAAAATTATTCCGAATACTTTATTCGGGGTTCAGAAAAATTATTCTCATTGAGCTCATTTGGGGTGCATATCATAAGTGTGTCGTGGGGATCACGCAACTTGAACAGTTTTCAAAACAAAAGAGGCCAATTAGAAAGAATAGGAAATAGACTATAGAAAACTAAATTCATTTTCATGCACTGTCATGCATGATTTCTACTTACTGAGATTTTTGTCTTACTAATTTATGCATTGTAGGTGAGTCTGTCGATGATTGAGTTTTGTGATGTGACTGTGCAAACTGTGGAGCTCCTACAGGATTTTGAGCGGATATACATAGATAACGACCTGTTGGGCCAGACCGTGGGCTTATTTTATTTCTGCTGATATTTTTTTATGTAATATAATAAGTATTGTTACAAGTTTGTGTGGTTTGAAGTGGTATTAGAAACCAGTTACGTATGTTGAACTGATGTGATGGTTTTGGTTATAAATATATTATGTGAGGAAAAAAAGTATATGCAGTTTTAGAATGATGATGTTTATGTTAATTAGAATTTGAATTATAAGTTATGTAAGGTGGGTCGTGTCACCTGTAGTGTGAATAGTCGCACCCTTCTTTTAATCAATATAGTGTGATACTGGTTATAGTTAGCGGGATAGTTGAATCCTTTAATTAATAAAAAAAGAATTATTAAAAATAAGATTATGAGTTTGAATTCATTTGTGTGATTAGAATGATAAGTGCTAATAAAATAATTTTGGAAAATAATTAGATATATTAGGCAGGATTATATTTTTTATTTTAAATCATACTTGGAGTATATGCAGTTTTAGAAGGATGTTGTTTATGTTAATTAGTATTTGAATTATAAGTTATGTAAGGTGGGTCGTGTCAGAATGGTATCAGAGCACGATTTGGGTCCTGCAGACTGTATATGTACATGAGCTCATTCTTTGGGAGTGCAGCTTTGCATATAAGTGTTATTTTCATTATGTTGTGTTATGTGTTTTATAAATTATATTGGCCATGTGGTGGAAGACTCGTAGATAGATTGTACAATCATGGTAAGGGCTACATGTGAGAGTAGTAAAGAATGTAGAACTACTTGCTAATTTGATTGTGTTATGTATGAATGATTATGATGTCATATTGGGAATGAATCTGTTGTCAAAGTACGGTGCTACAATAGATTGTTAGAAGAAGAGTATTAATTTTCAGCCAATTGGAGAGGAATCGTTTACATTTGTTGAAATCATGAAGAACTTCAGATTTCCTGTAATATCAGCAGTAAAAGCATAACGATTGTTGAAAAGTGGTTGTGAGGGGTATTTGGTGAGTGTGATGAATGTTGAGGGATATCAGTATCAAGTTTTCAGTAATGTACCAATAGTTCGGGAATGCCTGGAGGTGTTTCTAGATGATCTTCCAGGTTTGCCACCAGACCGGAAAAATAGAGTTTGTTATTGTACTACAGCCAGGAACTCCTCCTAAATCTAAAGCGCCATACAGAATGACACCAGCTGAACTGAAAGAGTTGAAGATACAGTTGCAAGAGTTGCTAGACAAAGGTTTCATCCGACCTAGTTTCTCACCTTGAGGAACACCAGTTCTTTTCGTTCGTAAGAAAGATGGCACATTGAGGATGTGCATCGATGAGCTCAACAAAGTTACAATCAAGAATAAGTATCCATTGCCTCGTATTGATGATTTGTTAGATCAACTACAAGGTGCATCTATCTTTTCAAAAATTGATTTACGATCGGGGTATCATCAGTTGAAGATTAAGGAAGAGGATATTTCGAAGACTGCATTCAGTACAAGGTATGGACATTATGAATTTTTGTAATGTCATTCGGTTTGACGAATGCTCCAGCAGCATTTATGGATTTAATGAATAGGGTATTTTAGGAATTCCTCGATAAGTTTGTGATTATGTTTATCGATGACATTCTGATTTACTCTAAGAATAAGGAGTATCATATGCTGCACTTGAGAAAGGTGTTGGAGATCCTGAAAGAGAAGCAGTTGTATGCGAAGTTTATGAAGTGTAAGTTTTGGTTAGACCAAGTTATTTTTTGGAACACGTGGCATGGGAAGAAGGAATTGCAGTGGATCCAAGCAAAGTTAAAGCAATCCATGATTGGCCACAACCCTCAAATCACACTGAGGTTTGTAACTTTCTTGGATTGGCAGAATATTATCGAAGGTTTTTGAAGGATTCTCCAAGATCGCTTCACCATTAACACAATTGATTAGGAAGAATATGAGGTTCACATGGATGGAGGCATATGAACAAAGTTTTCAGGAATTAAAGAGACGGTTGACATCAGCACCAATCTTAACTATTCCTACGAAGACAGGAAACTTCAAAGAATGGTCTTGGGTGTGTACTGATGCAGAATGGGAAAGTGAAGCATATGAATCCAGACAGTTAAGGGAGTATGAGAAGAACTACCCTACCCATGATTTGGAGTTAGCAGCAGTGGTGTTTGTACTTAAAATTTGGAGACATTATCTTTATGGAGAACGTTGTGAGATTCGTACTGATCATAAGAGTTTGAAGTATTTCTTCAATCAGAAAGAGTTAAATATGAGGCAGAGAAGATGGTTGGAACTAGTGAAGGACTACGACTGTGTTATCAATTATCATCCAGGTAGAGCTAATGTGGTTACTGATGCATTGAACCGAAAGACAATACAGAGTGTAGCTACTATGACTCTAAATCAGATACCAGAGTTGCTTGATTTGCAAAGGATGGGTGTGGAGATTATTCAGGAAGGATTGTTGGAAGCTAAGATGGCTGCCCTGACACATCGACCAACTTTAATAGATAAGATTCGACAGGAATAAGAGGTGGATAAGTTGTTTGATAAGATAAGGAATGATATCAACTCTAGAAAGTCTTCTGACTTCCAATTAACAGATGTTTGGTGTAATTCGTTATAGAGGTCGATTATGTCTACCTGAAGTGGATGACATTCGAAAAGAGGTGATGGCAGAAGCTCATTCCACATCGTACTCTGTACATCCAGGAGCTACTAAGATGTATAGAGATTTGAAATCACATTATTGTGGCTAGGGATGAACAGAGATGTCGCTCAATATGTGGAGCAATGTTTGACTTGTCAGCAAGTCAAAGCCGAACATCAGAGACTAGCAGGAACTTTGCAACCTCTATTTATTCCAGAGTGAAAGTGGGAGAATATCACTATGGGTTTTGTTAACGAGTTACCAAAGATAGTAAAAGGTCACGATGCCATTTGGGTTATTGTGGATCGTTTGACTAAGTCAATAGATTTTTTCCTATTTGTTCTACGTCTTCCATGGATCGTTATGCCCAACTATATATATAAGAGGTCGACAGACTCCATGGAGTACCACTTACCATTGTATTAGACGGAGATACGAGATTCTTGTCTGCTTTTTAGAAGATTTTACATAAGGCGTTGGGGACACAGTTATCGTTTAGCACAACATTCCATCCATAAACTGATGGTCAATCGAAGCATACGATACAGATTTTGGAGGATATGCTGAGAGCATGTGTGTTGGATTTTCAAGGTCAGTGAAGTAAAATTTTGCCTTTGATAGAGTTTTCATACAATTACAGTTATCAGTCTACTATCGGGATGACTCCATATGAAGCATTTTACGGGAGGAAGTGTAGATCTCTAGTACATTGTGATGAAGTTGGAGAGAGAAGCTTTTGGGTTCAGACTTGATTCGTAAAATGACAGAAGTTGTAACACGGATTAGAGAGAAGATGAAAGTTGCCCAAGATTGGTAGAAAAGTTATGCAGACAAACCGAGAAGAGAGTTAGAAATTGAAGTGGATGATCAGGTATTCTTGAAAGTATCTCCAATGAAGGGGATAATACAGTTTGGAAAGAAAGGGAAACTCAGTCCAAGCAATGTTGGTCCATTCACTATCATTGAGAGAGTTGAAAATGTTGCCTATAGGTTGGATTTATCGGCATCTATGTCTAGATTACATGACGTATTTCATGTGTCTGTGTTGAAGAAGTATGTTACGAATCCATCTTATGTTCTAAGGCAGAAACCAATTGAGTTGAAAGAAGATTTGAGTTATGAAGAGATACTAGTTGAGATTTTACAGCGAAAAGCTAAGAAGTTCAGAAATAAAGAGATAATATTAGTGAAGGTATTATGGAGAAACTAGTTAGTCGAGGAAGCTACTTGGGAAAACGAGGATGAGATGAGGGCTAAGTATCCAGAACTCTTCAGGTAAGTAAATTTCAAGGACGAAATTTTATAAGGTGGGGAAGATGTGATACCTGAGCTTCTCACTACTCATGTGTCAATATAATTTAATTTATATTATGTGCGTTTTATAATTATGTGATAATTATGTGGTAATTATGTGATAAATTGTCTCTACATTAATTTATTTGTCTTTCTATTTTTATTTGAGACATTCGTGATAAAAATGATGACAATATGTGAATATATGTTTGCATAAATATTTACGTGCATTAATTTGATATATGAGTAAATTATTTTATGTGTATAAATATATTATTTCTTAATTATTAAGTATCACACATGTTCTCGTAATAATAATAGTGACAAAAAAATGTACACGTATGTATATTAATTTGTAAATGAATTATATCTTAGTTATTAAGTATTACACGTATATTCGTAATGGATAATAATAATAATATATAATAACTTTATATATATAATAGCACCAAATTTACCACCTATTTTTACACTAATTTTTCCTCCAAAACTTATTTCACCACTTTTGGTTAATTAATATTCACCTAAAGGTAACTCATATCTTATAATCTGCACCATTGATTCTTTCAATTAAATCAAAACCATTAATTAAAACCCTAGATATTACTTTTCTCTCACTTTTGTCTCATTTTTCACTCTTCTCTCACCTTACGTTTCTCTCACCAATCACTCTTCTCTTCATTCTCTGGATAAATTTTGAGACCTTACGTTTCTCTCACCAATCACTCTTCTCTTCATTCTCTGGATAAATTCTCTCAAAATTCTAATACTTGAGCCGCATCTATGTGAGAAATCGATGATTCATTTTGTGAAAGCCCTAATCGTCAATTTTCTTTTGAAAGCCATAATCGATGATTCAAAGACGTTAGAAGATATTTTTCTACGAGTATTGTGGGATTTGTCGATCAAAGAAATCCCTAATTGTGGCTCAAATTCGAGATCACCACCAGGTATGTGAATTCATATGTATGATTGTGATCGAACTATAAAGTTTTGTTAAAGACCTTCAATATGGAGATCTGAGTTGAAGAATTTTATTTGAATATAGAGTATGTGTTTTGGAATAGAATTATTTGACTTTTGAGTTAATAGAGTTTCTGATTTTAGAGATTTTTCTAATTTTCCCTTTTGACAATTTTTACTTAATTGTGAATTTGGATTGGATTGGCCTCTAAGGATGACTTAATATGAAAACTTTTCTTCTTCTTCTGAGAATGTTTCATGCGGAAAACTACCTGAACTGAAGATGCTTTAATTATTATTACTATAAAACAAACTTATTGAATTTCAATTTTTTTTATTATTATAAAACTTCACATTACTTTTTAAAGTTTTGTTTCTTATAAACAAACTTAAAAAAAGTACTCAATTCAATATTTATAGAGACTGTGAAAAAGTACTCTTTCATTTATTAGATTTCAAATTTTTTTATTATTATAAAACTTCACATTGCTTTTTAAATTTTTGTTTCTTATAAACAAACTTTAAAAAAAATGATATTGGAATTTAAAAAAAATTAGTGAGAATTTGTGATAAAGAGTGAATTTATGCCCTCATCTTCAAATTTCATTATTTATAAGGAGACCAAATAAATAGCTCAAAAATGCCTTTGAGTTATTAAACACAGAGATCATTATAATTTCCTGTATGATTATTAATTGGAGAAATGGAAAATAGTTTTCTATCTTATTAATAATAAAATCTTAATTATTGTCTTTATTGATTTATCTTATATCAAACATGGAAGACTTGGTCCATATGATCTGATTTCAAATCTTTTGTCATGTTTATGAATGATATATCTTAGTCATTCTATCATTACATAATAAATTACAATAATTTTTGGGATATATTTTCTCTACTATATACCTATTATTGTGCATGATATTTAAATATTTAATTGATTTGACTTAATCTTTAATCTATTCAAATTTTAATTATATCAAATCCAGATTTATTTTTCATAATTGGGATACTTTCTACTTCTTAAAGTTTAGGAAATGAAGATTCCAACTATAAGAATTGTTGAATGGTTAATTGTATAATGATATGTAATTGATTTGATTTAATCTTTAATCAATTCAAATTTTAATTATATCAAATCTAGATTTATTTTCCATTATTGGGATACTTTCTACTTCTTAAAGTTTAGGAAATGAAGATTCCAACTATAAGAATTGTTGCATGGTTAATTGGAATCTTTCTTTACGTCTTTTATATGGAAGACTTGTGTTATTGGTGTAGATAGATTAGGATAGTAGTTATTTTGATTACTTTTAATGTGATTTACATTTGAAAACTAAATACAGATTTCTCCTATTGTCATGTATAAAAGAAGTATTGTTAGTTGTACTCCTTTTTTTAAATGAGTTGAATGAATGAGTGTTTAATTATTTTAACATTTTTCAATGTTGCGAGGATTTAGTGGAACAATTAGTTATCTTTGCATTTACACGTTGCGATTTTATTTGGGTATATTCTCCATACAAAAGCCCAATTATATTTGAATTGTACCGGAGAGTAATTTTTTCGTGTTTGGGAATCTTGGGGACTTTTGTTGCAATATTTTGGGAGGGTTTATTTGACTTAGAAATTTTAATGTAATCTGTTTAAATTAGAAGTATATTTTGTGAATGATGCTGAGTGGACAGAAACAAAGAAAAGAATCCAGTAGGCTTCAGAGTGTGATTTATACTAATGGTTTAACACATCAATGTCATTACGTATGCAATCAATTTTCTTCTTTAAGTATACTATTGGATTATGACCTTCATACTTTTTTTGTTATATATGTATTGACCATTGCATTTTCTCATGAGTAGTTAATCAATTACTAAGCATTTTTCTTTTTGTAAATGTCGATTTTCAAAAGAATTACTGCAATATCTATTTTTAAATTGTTTGCAACAGATATTTCATTTTCTATTCCTTTGTCTAATTTCATTTTTTATATTTGCTATAATGTTAAACATGGAAAGTTTTCTAATTTTTTTTTAATGCAGGGCTTTGTAAAAGAAATTTAAAGATAGATTGTCCTAATTTTAGGTAAATTTGCTGCATGTTTCTTTGGTGTGTGTAAATTTTCACGTATTTTCTTATTCTCAATTTCTATTACAAGTATTTTGCAGACTTTAAGAGAGAATACAAATCAAGAATATTGTGAAGTTGTTGAGAGGCGTGTGTTCACAGGTCTTGATACTTGATTTAGAAAAACTTCTTTTGCTATTTTTTTGTTACATCTTTCTATACATTATGAAGTAGTTTAACATTTTTGTTTCATTTGGTTATCAGTGGCGAACACTCAAGCTGATGAAGAGGTAAAGCATAATATATCCTAAAATCTATAAATCATAATATCTTCATATATTATCTATTTATTTAAACTATTTGCCCGCAGATAATAGATTGACTAATGGAGACTGGAACATCGAGCAGAAATTTTAAAATGTAATCCGAGAAAAAGGCCGAGGCCAGGTGCTCTCCGATGTTCCAAGTTTTTCATCTCTAATTTTTTTTCTGCTTCTGGTGTGCCTTTAATTTGTGGTTATGTAATCGTTGTTTTATTATTTTCAGATATGTTATCCATGATATTTATTTTGAGTTTTTTTTACATATATTGATTTTAAATAAAAGTTAAAAACAATTAATGATGATTATCCATTTGAAATTTAAGAGCGACATGATGCAGTTAGAGATTTATAGAAGAAGCTTCTGGATTTGCAACAGGTACTATTTTTTTTTCTTGCAACAACTATATGAGTATAACATTTTTGTAGGATACTTTCATTATGGATAGTATCTGTGAGCTCTTGAGATATATGTCTTTGCTACTGAGTCATTATTTGAAGTCTAGATTATCTTACATGCGTGAAACTTCTGTATTATTATATAAAATATGGTAGAGTAGGTCGAGTGTTCCATATGTGACTTTCTATGGCTTGACTCTGAGTTGAGGAACCGATCTGCAATAGAAATTTAATGAAAGGATGACCTTAAATATTTTACAACCTGGAAAATAAAATATTTGATGTATTGCTGCATTTAAAGTTGTTTAATGAAAGGTATTATTAGTGAACATATTTTTTGTGGAGCATTTCTGAACAAAAATTGTCTCTATGCATTATGCTGTCGACCTGAGCATTAGCGCAGCATTTCCGCTGAATGGAATGCCTCAATTATGATACTAATGAAAAGAATTGTACATATATTAGTATTTACCCATTCCTCATTTGTTAAGAACAAATTAATAAAGCTACTAAATTTAGTGGGTTACACAATTCGTAATTCTTGACCCCATTACTGCTACTAATGATGAAATTCATGAGTTTCACACTTTTCTCATCTATTTTATTAGATGTGCTGAGTCACCTACATCCACAATCCTTCTGAAAAAGAGTACTCAATTTGGTTAGATTTTAAGAATCATACAATAGTGGCCTTGCTGGACCCAATTTTTCTTATTAGTATGTAGGCTGCTCAGTAAAGTGATAATAAAATGCTAAATTTTATGACGAACTCATGATAGAAACATCTTGATTTTTTTGTATTCAATGAATCCCCCAAGATCAAAAGTTTATAATGCAATATTCATTTTATAGGTGTCTAGGTAGAGTTATTTATGAAACTTTCTGCTTCTAACTATAGTAAGCAATTTTTTTAGGAAACAGTTGTGTCTGTATGTGTATATTTATTTTTTATGACTGCTTAGGGAACAATCATCGTGAAAATTAATTATGAAATTATGAACATCCTTATAGCCCATAGGTTCAGCGTATTTCATGCTATTTCGTTGAGTCATAAGTAGTGATTAATCTCTATGGCATTTCTTTTGCATCCAGACCGTGTTCACCTCTAAAGGGAAGTTAATAATATGATTATGAACAACAATAACGACCCTTCTAATAAAAAATTTTGATGATCCATTTTACATATACTCCCTCCGCCCCAAGAAAGTTTGCACACCACTTTCCGACACAGAGATTAAGAAAGTGATAACTTTTAGGGATATTATGGTACTTTTTGGTAATAAATAAATGATAAAGTATGTTAGGTGTGTTATGTAAGGGTGGTTTTTTGTAAATAAAGTGTATGGAGAAGGATGATTGTGTTTGACTTTTTGTTTTTTTAGGAATGTGCAAACTTTTGTGGGACAATCCAAAATGAAAAGTGTGTCATCTGAAATGGGATGGAGGGAGTACATTTGAAATCTTTGAACTATATCTCTATGCATTCTTATTTTTGCAATCATTTTTCTTTCCTTTAGAAGACTTACAAGTAGCATTGGATAAATCTTATTTTGCATTTCTGAATGACTATTGACAGGATCATCTTCAGCAGATATTTTATCCATCCAAATCGACTCTACCCTTCATAAGAAAAGTTCTGAAATTGTGTCTTGCAGTGTGATACTATAGTGGACCAGGTTGTTATCATTGCACCTTAAGAAAACTATGTATGACAACCTGAAATTTGTGTAATGATGCCCATACAAATTAGCAATGTCTTTTCTATGATATATTTAATTAATCATGTCACTTATGCATGCATGAAGTACAAATTATTGACAATGCTGTAAGCATTTCTCAGAAAAATACACATCTAGTTGCTGAGGTAAAATGTTAGACCCTCACATCCCACGAAAAAAGAGGATAGTATAAACAAAATGTGTAGTAACGTTTTTGTATAAGAAATGAATTTGCTTTAACCTTTTTGTTAAAAAAAATTCTTAAGAGTCTAAAGAGGTGACCATGCTAAAATACCAAGAGTCTCACATACTTGCTTTGCAGACAATCACCTGCTCATAATTTCCACCTTAATATACTAATATGTAAGTTCATCTAATTAAGCTCATGTTTTTCATATATATGACATTTTCTTTTCGACTCTCGCTTCAGTTGTATATCTCTTGCCTACTAAAAATTGACTTTTATAATTGTGAATCTAATGGATCTGTGATTTGATTATGAATTGTTTTTAGTTCCATAAATGTTTCCATAAGAGTTTTCTTAATCGTGGTTCTTCTTAAAATGTCATTTTTAGGTGATGAAATATGTTTTTTCTTCACATAAGCAGTTAACCCTTAATTACTTTATTTATTCTTATTTTATTACTAATGGCGTGCAATGTAGTGGAACATAATCTATTTATTTGAGTATGAGAGTTTATCAGACGACGTATTGTGTATGATTGAATTTACATATTTTAATCCCTAAAACAGTTTGTATTTTGAACTATTTAGTTGATGCATGCATGTTTCTGATGCCAAAAGGGATATATGCGATGACATGTTTCCTTGCCAAGACGTTATTTCAACATGCATAGATGCCACATTCTGTCAAAATTATCATATTCATGTAATATAAATTTAGCAGAAACTTGGTGCATTTTGCCTACAAGTTTTAATTCTCATAGTATGTTTTGAGTTAGAATCGATTTAAACAATTTCAACATATTTTAAAAGATGTTTATGGCAGCAATGATGTGCTAAAGCCCAAAGCAGTTTCCAACGTTTAAGTTTTGATTGAAGATCAATAAGTGATGCTTCCACCTATAAATTCACCTCTACCAGGTTATTTCTATAATGCAGTTAAACTCATGTTCTGTGTTTCTTGGAGAGCATGTGACAAATACTCTATTTTCATATTCCTGTTGATTCATCTTTCAAGTTTTAAAATAAAATAGAATTTTTGTTGATGCTCATTGTTATGGGTATTAGATCCCCCATGGTTTGAAGGCCCAAAACCCCAAGAACTCCTATAGTACATGAAGAAAAAGGCCCAATCCTCTAGCGGCCAAAACCGAGGACACTATAATTAAGGCAGCCCAAGGAGGTCACTGCAGCCCAAAGGCCCGGTCAAGGAAAGGACAAAAACGGAAACCATTAAAGTAGCCGAAGCCAGGAAGCACCCTCGGCAGGGAACCTCGGCGAAATTTTTCCCCTGCCCGAGGGTTCGGACGAGCACCACAGCACCAGAAGTCAACCTATCCGAGAGCTAAAATAACTACAGAAGCAGGGCAGTAAAGAACAAACACCATCATGAAGACTGACAGGTGCAGCAGGCTAGAAGACAAGGCTAACGGGAAGAAGAGATGTCTTGGACAGCAATCCTAACTAGAAGACAGCAACTGACTGGTACATCTTACTCCAACTATCAATGGGAAGTCAGAAAAGGAAGGGGGCGCTCTGTGAAACCCTGTAAAAAGCAACCAGCGACCTCCAGACTTCTCCTCAGGCTGGTCGATATACCAGACAGTCCCCATTAAGGCGGCTTGTCTCCATCCAAATGGTGTAAGGCGATTGGCTCTGGATTAGGGTTTGTAGATGATATAAATAACCTCTCTCACAGGAGAGAGGCAGGTTACTCATGCTCACTTTAGACATTACACTTGTAAGGGAGGAGAGTTTATGAGTGTTGTTTAAAGGGAGAGTAATAAAATTGGCTGAGTTCTTTAGTAGGAATTGAGTTCTCTATTGGATTGGATCCCCTTGTTTTTAGTTTAATTATGTTTGATTGTATTCGTTCTTGATTTCGTTACTAAATATTCTAATCTCCTTAAACACTAATTAACGAGCTAAGAACAGACATCAACTTCTGGCGCCGTCTGTGGAAAATGCTACGATTAGCTATCCCTGTTCTATTTCTTCTCAAAGTCTTGGTTTAATTCTGTGAAAAAAATCTCTAGTTTTTGCTCTGCGCCTATAAATCAAAATGGGAGGTGACAGATTTATAGTCCATGGCAACGAAGAAAAGGGGTAGTGTTCTAGAGCCCAACGGAATGTGACAATGAGTGGAAATAACATTCAAATTAGTGTTTCAGTCAGAGAGATGTTCACTTCGGCGAGGTCTATTCCTGTTCCAAACTTGGGCGATCCTCAAAAAGCGAAAGAAATGAATGAAAAGATCCAAAGGGTGATTAATGAGTATGATGCAGAAGCTCCCCCAGTTCAACGGGTGAGGTTGAGCTTTAGTGGCCCTCACAGGGGAAGCCATGGCGATCTGTGGGAAGATCTCGAAAGGAGGAAAGAGGCCAGGTAAGAGCACAGTGGAGGAGATGCGAGAGAAACTATCAACTTCATAAGAAGGAGGAACGTCGGTGAGGGGAAAGTGCGGACGAAACTCCAGCAGAAGGAAGGCGTAGCGAATACCTTCATCGACCAGAGATGGGAGCTCAAAGACAACCGCGACCGAGAATGCACCAAGAAGTGGGGAATCCTCCATCCCCGGAGGTATCCATGAGAAATAATGTTCAAAGGTGATCACGGCAAGAACGGAATCAAGAGGCAGGAAACCCTCCACCGAGGGAAAGGTCAAGGGCAGAAGGATCTCACCAGCATCACTCACCAAATCAAAGGAGAGGTCGACCCACCACTAGGGAAGTACCGATGGGAGAAGAAGTCCCACGAAAAACCCCATCCGTCTCTCAAATGAGGCATAACTGATGCAAAAAGCCGAGGAATCAAAGATCCCATTCATTTTCGACACCCTACTCACAAGAGAGTCGAGATCTCTCGTGGGAAGATCTGCCCACAACAGAGCTGTCTTTGCCACAGGGCAGGAGAAAGGGAGGACCCATCTCACGAAGAGGGACGAGGCGGAGGGAGATCCAGACAGAGATGCGGTCGGAGAATAAAGAAATATTCCCCAAGGACCCAACCAGAGATCTGTAGGCCTTGATAAACAAGGAGGTGAACAAGCATTTCGCGGATCTAGAAAGGAAGATGTCTTGAATGGGAGGAGTTCTACAGTCGTCGGTAGCTCCTTCACCTTTCACGGCAGAAATCAGCAATGCCCCTCGGCAACAAGGGATCAAGTTTCCCTCCAGTTTGATTTTCGATTGTAATTACGACCCATATTCTGACATTGAAAAATATTTTATATGGATGAGAGCATAAGGTGCAAACGAGATCACGCTATGCCGAATGTTCCCGCTGACCCTGGAAAATAAGGCTCACGCCTAGTTTAGAGAGGTCCCGACAGCCTCCGTCAGAAGCTGGAAGGAGTTGATTGAGGTATTCCTAATGCAATACTTGTATCTTGGGGCACCGAAGGAACCAAAGCACAAGCTGGTCAACATCCGTCAAGGTTCAATAGAAAGCTTACGAGACTTTCTGAAAAGATTCAACGAGCAAAAGGTCAATGGGGAAAGTCATGGGGGACGAAGCTTGTCTCATCACGGTGATGGAGGCTCTTCACTCGGAAGGTAGCTTATGGAAAGCGGTCCAACTTAAACCACCCGCGTCTTATGCAGCCTTCATGGTCATGGCGAACTAGCACATCCAAGCAGAAGATATTTCTAAGATGGCAAAGAAAGCAAGCAACCAGAACCCCTCGGCAGAACCGAACAAGAAGACGGTCGGTACCGGAGGAACAAAAGAATACAAAATGCCCGCCACTTTCAAACCCTGTACGGAGGACACCGAGGTCCAGCAGATATACGAGGAACTAAAATAAGAAACCAACTTGAACATTGCCGAGGTCTTCTATTATGTCAAGGATCAACAAGTTCTTCAGACACCGAGGCCAGTCCTACGAACCTCGGAACTCACCAACCCCCGGAAGTACTGCATGTACCATCAGACTTACGGGCATAACACAGACCAATGCCGAGACCTAATTACGGAGTTATGGAAGTTGTTTAAAGAGAGGAGATTAAGAGGGATGTTGCAGGCCCCAAGGCCGAGAGTATATAGGAGAGACGCTAATCTTCCCCCTCTCCCAGGTCAACAGAAGTCCCCAGGCAGAGGGCGGAATGGAGAAATGATGCCCCTATCCCCTCCGCCTCCAGGACGACCGCTAGTGTTTGATAGGATCGGGGGACAAGCCCCGAGAGGAGACAGACCTGGAGAAATACACATGATAGAGCCAGTAGAGGAAACCCCTTATATCGGGACCTCTCAAGCACTACCACGACATCGAAACGTAAGAGGAAGGCAGAACTGAGAGACTTATACCAACAAATCCCCCAAGTGTGGTTGCTAACCCCTGTGGCAAAAGGGATAACGGAAACGGATATTACCTTGATGGAAGCGGACTTCTACGAGGTAAATACTCCTCATTCCGACCCTTTAGTCATTTCGCCAATACTGTCAGGAGTCAAAGTTCATAGATGCTTAGTAGATACTGGGGTGTACGCCAACATAATCTTTAAAGAAGTTTTTGAAAATCTGGGAGGGGAGCGTCACCACAAAGTGAGGCCTTGTGGTGATGAGATCAAAGGTTTCGGCAATGCGTTGTCTAGGCCAACCATGGAAGTTGATTTTTAAGTTCAGTTAGAAGGTTTGGATGGGAAAACGCAGATGCAGAAGCATTTGACATTCAAGGATGTGGACCAAGCTTCCACCTACAACTGCATACTAGGGCGTCCGTTGATCCACGCGTTCGGAGCTATCCCATCCACCCTTCACCAGTGCCTCAAATTTATCACAGCTGATGGCAGAGTAGCAACGGTGATAGGAAATCAGAGGAGGGCGAGAGAATGCTCATTTGTGGAAAGGGTAGAAGGTTTGAGTTTTCATGATATAGACTATGAGATGCTAAGCTTTGAGAATATCCTGGAAGTAGGAGAGAATCCCGAGATGCGAAAAAATACCAAAGAATTGTCAGGACGAAAGCATGAAGAAAAAGAGCCCGGTGCGATCCTGATGGTTGCCGAATGAAAGGAAACAGAGGGACAAGGGAATAACATACTCGTAGCAACAACAGAAACACATCCGAACCCTCGGGAAAGGAAAGAAAAAGAAATAATGACGAAAGTGCCAAGACGAAAGCGGGTAACACCGGATGAGAATCCGAGGACGAAGGTGAGGGAAGGAACCTTGACTGTAGGAAAAACAGAGGTGGTACAGCTGGTCCTGGAGATGCTGATATCAAAGTCAAAATCAGGATAGAATGTGAAAGCGAATTCAAGGAAGAGCTAACCCAGCTACTGAAAGAGAACTTGTATGTGTTCGCCTGGAACCCGAATGAAACACCCGGAATACACCCATAGTACGTCTGTCACAAGTTGAATATTGACCCCAACATCCTGTCATTCCACCAGAAAAAGAGGAAATTAGGCCCAGAGAAGAATGCGGCCATGGAATTGGAAGTTCATAAACTACTAGCGAGTGGAAGAATCAGCGAATGTAAATACCCGATAGAGTACAAAATCCAGTTATGGTCAAAAAGAAAGAGGGATCATGGAGGCTATACATCGACTTCATCGATCTAAATAAGGCGTGTCCTAAGGATAGTTATCCTCTTTCATCAATTGACCAGATGGTTGATGCCATGGCGGAACATGAGATAATGAGCTTTATGGATGCATTTTCAAGGTACCACCAAATCCCTATGTACCTGGATGACAAGGCAAATACGGCTTTCTTTTGCGGGAATGAAGTTTATGAATAGAACAACATGCCGTTTGGTTTGAGGAATGCGGGGGCTACTTATCAAAGATTGGTCAACAAACTATTCGAGGGAGAAATTGGGAAAATAGTCGAGGTCTACGTGGATGATACCGTGGTGAAAAGCCTGAAAAGGACGAATCATTTCGACCATATCAGAAGGGTTTTCGGAATCTTCCAACTCTAGGAATGAAACTAAACCCGAAGAAATATATGTTCAGAGTGAGCAAAGGGAGTTTCCTCTGATATTTGGTCAGCTCTAGGGGGATCGAAATAAACCCAAAAAAGGTGGAGGCTATCTTAAAGATAAATTCGCCGAGGTACATAAAAGAGGTCTAGAACCTGACGGGTAGATTGGCCGCTTTGAATAGGTTCATTTCGAAAGCATCAGATAAATGTAAACCCTTCTTCGACGTCATCAAAAAGGCTAAGTTCGAATGGACAGAAGAGTGCGGGAAGGCATTCAACGAGATCAAAAGGGAGTTTTTGGACCCCAAGATCCTCTCCAAACCCTCACCGGACGAGACATTGCAGTTGTACCTGATGGTGTTAGGAACAGCAATCAGTTCAGTATTGGTCAAAACGGAGGAGAAGAATTAGAAGCTAGTGTACTTCGTAAGTCAATCCCTGAGAGACGCAGAACTTAGATACCTAGTAATGGAGAAGATGACGTATGCTCTCGTTATGAGCTCAAGGAAGCTGAGACCATACTTAATGGAGCACACTATCGAGGTATTGACAACGTTCTCTTTGAGGCAGGTACTCTAAAGGCTGGATGTCGCAGGACGACTGTTAAAATGGTCCGTCGAACTGTGGCAATTCGACATAGCGTACCTACCAAGGAATGCAGTCAAGGGGCAAGTCATGGCGGACTTCATAGTGGAACTGACTTTCCCTGCACCAGCCGAGGATGAAAAAAGAAAGCCTTGGATCATGCATGTTGACAGTTCGGAAATGGCTACAGCATCAGGTGCAGGAATCATCATCCGAACACCGTCCAGAGAAACTTTTTCAACCGCGATCCGATTCGGTTTCTTGCCTACTAACAATGAGGCAGAATATGAGGCCCTACTGAATGGTTTAAGAATGGCGCTGGCCATGGGAGCAGGCGAGATGATGATATACAACGACTCACAGTTGGTGGTAAACCAGGTGAAAGGAGAGTACGAGGCCAAGGATGAACACATGAGCCTTTATAGAGGATTGGCTGTAAGCTTACTGCAGAAATTCAAACATGTGTTTTTTGAATGCATCGACAGGAAAGACAACATGGGAACCGACGCATTGGCTAAGCTGGCCCCAACGTCGAATGCTGAGGACCTAAATAACATCAATATTGTGAGGCAAGAAAACTCGTCAGACACCGTCTTGTGGGTCCTGAATGAACAACCAACAGAAGAGTCATGAATGACCTCAATCAGAGCATATTTGGAAGAAGGAAGAGTACCCTTGGATAAGGACAAGGCTTGGCAGATCAAGCTTTGAGCGGCGAGATACGTCCTAATAGAGGGGAAACTGTATAAGAGAGGCTATTCGTCGCCACTTCTGAAGTGCCTAACTCCTGAGAAAGCGAGCTATATGCTAGCACAGATACATGAAGGATTATGCGAGAACCATACAGGTGGGATCGCTCTAGCTCACAAAATGATCAGGCAGGGTTATTTCTGGCCGATTCTAAAAATAGATGCCACCCAATACGTGAGAACATGCGCGATTTGCCAGAGGTTGGCTCCAATAGTCAGAGCACCCTCGGAACAGCTGACCTCTGTGTTCAGTCCATGGCCCTTCGCGAAATGGGGGATTGATTTTATCGGACCGTTGCCTATCGGGAAAGGTGGAAATAAATTTGCTATCGTGACAGTAGATTATTTCACAAAATAGGCAGAGGCTGAACCCCTCTCGATAATAACCGAGGCTCGGGTCGAGAAGTTCATCTGGAAAAATATCATATACCAGTTTGGGATACCATTTGCCATAGTGACCGACAATGGCAAGCAGTTTGACAATGCCAAATTGAGAAAATTTTGTGAAGTCTACAACATTAAGAAGTGATCCTCCACACCATACCACCCGCAGTCTAATGGACAAGTCGAAGCAGTGAACAAAATCATCAAACATACATTGAAAGCTAGGTTGGAAAAGCTGGATGGGAAATGGCCCGAGGAGCTGCCGGGAGTACTGTGGTCCTACAGAACAACGACGAGAATCTCCACTAACGAGACCCCCTTCTCGATGGCCTTTGGTGCCGAGGCGTTAATACCAGTGGAGGTAGGAGAGCCTAGCCCTAGGATTGCCCTCCATCGAGAAGGGACCAATGATGAATTGATCCAGAAGAGTCTAGACCTATTGGAAGAGAAGAGATTGAACGCAGAATTGCATAATGCGATCTACAAGCAGAGAGCGGAGAGATTCTATAACTCCAAGATGAAGCTGAGAAGATTCAAAGGGGGGGAACTAGTACTTCAAAAAGTATTGGGCCTGATGGTACAGGGAAATGGTCAAAACTGGGAAGGCCCTTACGTAGTTAAGAGGGTTCTGGAAGGAAGAGCATACGAATTGGAAGAGGTAGACGGCAAAAAGATACCGCAATGGAACGTACAATATTTGAAGAAATATTACCAATGAAGTGGAAAGTAGGATGAATGAGGTTGGTGACACGGTTTCTACTACAGCTTTTAATCAAGGCATTAGGCCATACTATATGGAAATGCAAATTATATGAAAATCTTTTTGATAATATATGGGTAAGGATATCAGTATGTTCACAACAAATGATAAAGAGTATTTATGTCTAGATATTGTGGCTTAGATAAAAAGAGAAATAAGGGGCATACCGAAATAAAGAGGCAGAATCGAAATAGGAATAAAAGGCATAAATGTTGGATTCATGGAAAGTCGAAACAAAAAGGTAAAGGCATTAGGCTTGGAGGTTAAAACCAAAGCCAAGGCATCAGGTTAAAATTAAAAGGCAGATCAAGGGAGCCTCGATATGATGGGATTGGATCGCCTCGTACACAAATTGAAACAGAGAAACCAAAAGGAGAAGGTAGCAACAAGCCTCAGAACAGCGTCAGATTAAATCAAGGTCGGAACATAAGGTTCGGAGTAAATGAAACGGGCTTTGGGATATCATTGGAAATAAACACGAATATATACATATGGCGGGTGTATAGCAAGATCGGAAGATCAGAACAGGGACAAAACAAGTAAACTTCAGAAGGACGCATAAAGTAGCACAAAGGTACAATACAGTAAAGGACGGAGACACGAATTATAAGTAGAAGGCTAAACTTCAGAATCTAAGTAAAAATCGGAGAGCGGAAACAAAGGAAAGGTTCGGGACCTCAGAGTTGGGTGGAACTCTTGAACCACAAAGCGCAAACCCCCGCACCGAGGGTGAATAAAGCAAAGACACATATCATGTGATAAAAGCAGAACAAATCACACCTACAACCTTGAATTAAATAAAGGTACATCAACCACTCATAAATAGTCAAATTCACAAACCATGGGCTCATCTACCAGGTAAAGGCAAAACAAAAATAGAGAAAATCAGTAGCCAGAGTTCATACATAGCCAAGACAAAAACAACAAAAACAATCCCAAGCAACACCAGGATGGGGGCAGAATAAAATCAATTGGTAAAAGGAGAAAGCATAGGGGCTTCAATCTTTTTTACGACTACTAAGAGAATGGAAAATGCCCGCCATTTTATCCTACATCTCTTTTAACTGGGTTTCGGCACGGATGGCCCTCTCCTCTGCGGAGCCAGGGCGAGGAATACGCTACTCCAGAGCTCGAATGTGAGCCTCAGCTTCAGCCAATCTAGCACGCGCCTGAGCGGCCTCGGCTCTCGCGGTATCTTTGGCAGTCACAGCCTCAGTCAGACTCACCTCCACTGATTCGAGAGCAACTCGCCCCACATCAACCTCAAAATTCGAGACCTCCAACCTTTCTCTCTGATGCGTGACAATTGAGGTTAGCTCAGCATTCTCGATCTCTAAAGCATTTAGCCTCTCCTCGAAGCAGAAGACCCCTCGGAATGACCAATAAGCCGTTTAGCGAATAAACGATATTGGTCCATAAAGTGCAAGGAAGATGTGAGGGAAGCAACAGCAACTCCAGCTATCATAGCTAAATCGAAAGAATCTTGCGAAAGAGAATTGGGGACAACGGTCGGCAAAGCTTGACGAGGGGTCCAATGAGAGGCACCTGCAATAAAGCCCTGAGTCCCTAGCTCCCAAAACTCGGCCAGGTTAGGTTCATCATCTTCCTCAACTGTACATTTTCCTTGCGCATGGGCCCTCTCGGCAGCCAACCTGGAGGTTTCAACATTAGCATCGGTAGGACCAGTTGCTACAATAGCACCTGTAAGGTTCGGATCCGGAAGAGGAACTGTCGAAATAACGTGAGAGGTAGAAGGGGCAGAACTAACATTAGCTCTGGGAGCAGAGCTCACCCTCGGCCCAACCATTATATCATAATCCTCAGCTTCAGAATTGCTACCCGCCCCAACTTCGTGAGCTTCCACCAGCTCAAGAACCTTCTCGGGATCCTCCTCCTCTAAATCTCTCTCAGGATCTTCCTCTAGATCCTCATCGGCCTCCTCAGGGTCTTCCTCTAAATCTTTCTTAGGATCTTCCTCGGCATTCTCCTCAGGATCCTCCTCTGGATCTTCTTCAGGAACTACTCCGGCCTCGGGCTCGACGAGAGAAGGAACTGCAAAAAGACACCATGGGTGAGAATGCAATGAACACGGAAAGGATAATGAAGCATGAACAGAGATAATTATCTCCCTTATCTAATAGCGAGAAGGTCAAACTCACTAACGGAAGGAGAAGGATGAGGCACGTAGCTAATTCTGATTGGCCGAGAAGGCTCGCCATGCTCGTAAACACTTCTTTCTCTCTTTCCGAGCAGAGAAAAAGAAGTAGATTCAGAACTGAGAATGAAAGAAACATCAGAGGGGGCAACGAGTGAACGATGCAAACATCGACGAGGAGGCGACATAGGAGGCAGAACCCTATTTTTGGTAAGCTACATAGTCAACAGATCTTCACCAAGTTTTGTATTTTCAGACCCAACGGACAGGTCATCCATCTCTCCATATTCGTCGGGAGATGGAGAACGACCAGAATAAGCGGGGTCGGCTTCATCATTTGAAAATTGGTACACATACTTGTATGGAGTCAAGGAAAAACCAGCTACAGAACCTGTCGATCCCATCGGAGACAGGGCATTCTAGAGTTTACCTACAAAAAAGAAAAAAAATTGGACATGTGATCAAGAGAACAGAAACGGAATAAGAGAAGGGATTACCAGCTGTGGCACCACGACTGAGAGTAGACAACCCGGCTGAGACTAGGACAGGCTCGAAAAGCAATGGAGAAACACGGTAAGGATTCTCCCCACGAGATAAAATCTCATAGACACGGCAAAAACCATCACTCAGCCTTTCAAGGGGACGATGAGGAGGACATGTACGACGTAAATGCCAGAGAAGAAATTCAGAAACCACAGAAGATAGTCCAGAGCTCGGAAGACGAGGAGGAATCGTACACTTATCCAATGGAAGAAAGCTGACGGGAAAAGTCATGGAAGCACCATTGACACGAGAAAGGTAATCACCAGACAACCAGAACCAGACCTGCTCCTAGCTTCGGCCAATAACGTCAGAAGCCCCCAGAAAATGATGATTATCGAGGGGGAAAAATGGTAGGAACCACCAGAACAACCAGAAAGAGCATAAAAGAAAAGGAACTCTAAGTGAGATAATGGATATTAGACGCAACCAAGAGGAGGGCAGCAACTGGCCTATACCCATGTCTCACCTTTGCAGTAACAAACCAATAATAGGGGGAAGGGGGAGACGCAAACCAACAAGAAAGAGAGAATAATAAAATGAGGTACGACCTGAAGAGGGATCAGAAATGGGAACTCCGTCAGGGAAAGGTCGAAGGTGGCATTGGGATTGCCATACCACCAATGGAGTTCCGCTAGGCTCTCTGGGGATAACCTGGAGACCGGCACCCGATCGAGGCGCTGGGCCATTCCTCGGAGTGCGGCCCTCAAGTCGTCGATATCCTAACGACCAGGAAGGTAGTCCCTCACGTTCAGAGGGAGTATAGCGCCCAAATCCGCATCGATAAATATCGTGACACCACCAGCACCTGCGGCCAGCACGGCAGGGATCGATTGCCTGTCGAAAGAGGGAACGGAAGTTGGGTTGCCACCTGAAGAGGAAGAAGTGGACAAATCCCTCAGATTGGGATGGGGCATCCTGCGGAGGCGATTGGAACTACGAACATCGGGCCGCACGCGACGCACTAGCATGCCATCAGAAGTATTCACCTCTTGGACATCAGGCGGAGGAGGAGTACCCTCATCAGACATTTTCCACTAATTAAAGAGCTCAAGAATTAGGGTATGGCGAAAAGGGGGATAGAGAAGAGCGAAATTTTCAGAAAATCGTAATGGCAGCAAGAATATCAGAAATCGCAAAGATATCACGGAATTTGGTTAAGTGAAATACAAGAATATGCAGGAGGGATACGAAAGATTTGAATTTCCAAAAACTAAAATGGAACTGTCTGACAGGATGAAGGGCGGCACGTATCATCATTGGAAATTATGAAGTAAAAAATGGCTAAGATCCAACGGCTGGGTTGTGGAGACCTTACAACTCCCAAGGATAATGGAGGGCTTAGATTGATCCCCATAGCGCCTGACCAAGGACGTGACAACCCACGATAGAAAAGCGGCGGTTATGTTTTAAATTGAAGGTAAAATACCAAAATACCCATGCAAGACCCACTAACAGGGAAATAAAAGTGCTTTAATAATGAATAGTGAATTACAAAGAGAAACAGAAATAACTCAAAATTCTATCAACCGATAATTAAAGGAAACATAAGGGAGGTACAGAATAAACGCCCTAATAAGGAAGATACATTCGATTAAACACTAGGGGCTCGGTAACACTTTATTGACCCACCGAGTGAAGTTCAAAATCAGCCACATCTATAGATTGTGGCTCTTCACCTCTAGGTGACCCATCTCGGAGAATACCCAAAGAGACTTCGGAGGTCTCCGGCCCCAATGAAATATCAACTCTCTCGGTGTTACCCGAAGCGAGTTCGACCTCTGAGATCGAAGGAATGGAGGGAGAAGTAGCAGTCTCGGAAGGTAGGGATTCGGGGGTCTCGGCGGTAACAGCCTGACTAGGAGCGCGTACATCTTCAAATTTTGAAAATTTGGCCTAAATTGGTGCCTCTCGGAGAGACACCCCTACGGATTCGAGAGGGAAGACGAAAAGTGGATTCTCAGTCCTAGAATCCACCGCAGCAAGATCGAAAACACCGTCAGCAAACTCCTCATCAGATCCGTACTCATCAGAATCCTCAGAAGATTATTTAGAAATATCGATGATAAAGTCGAAGTACTTGCCGAGCACTCTAAAATCAATGTCGTCTTTTAAAGTCTCCACCGAAGGCATCTTCTCCTCACTGATGGCTTGGCGGAGAATCCCACACATGGCATCGAGACAATCAGGGTACGGTTTCTTAGAAGAGGCTTGAGCAAAAGCAGAAGTGCAAGAGCAAAAACAGTGAATCTTGGTTTTCGGAAAGATAACTTCTTTATAGCATAGATTGCTGCTTCTGATAGGAGAAACGTATCCTTCGTGCGCTCCACTTCGGCCAAGGCCCCATCACGTTTCCTTAAAACCTCAACAACAACATCTTCAGCAGCCTTGATCTTCTCAGCACAAGAAACCTCTGATACTTCTTTCTCCTACCGAACTTTTTCAAGCTCCTACTTGGAAGACATCTGGAAAGCATGAAGGCTATTCTGAGCTCGCGATAACTCGGCTCGAAACTGAGTTTCCTTCATAGTGATCTCTTCCTGGTGCTTGACCTCCAAAGCCGTAATCTCGTCTGAGAGCACCTTGTTCCGAATAATGACAATAAATCACCTGGCATAGCTATGGACGAAGTAGTAAAGCCAGCTCGGAAAAGGTTCTTCCCTCTGAGAACATGCTTGTAATGGCGCCTTTTTTGAAAAGTTTGCGAATACGACAGAAGGCATCCTGGAACTCTGCCAACAACTTCTCAAGAGCATACGATTTGCCTACTGTATAAAGCAAAGGAAAGAAATATTAGAATACCCCAAATAATATAGAAGGGAGCCGAGCGAAACATACACGCACTGAGAACAGGCTTGAAGAAGGAACTTCTAGGAAGTACTGTGGGATTTTGAGGATCCCCGAGGTCATAGACAGAATCTCTCCTCCAGGGACAGCGAACCCAGAACCATGGATTCTTCCACCTTTTAACCGAACTGGGCAAAGAGGCAATAAGGTTGGTATGACGAGGTACCAAATAATAATACCCCCTTCGCCCTATTATTTGAGGTAAGCTGGTACAAGAAGTTGATCTCAACAGTAGTCACTTTTTCTTGCAAAAAAGGACTAAAATCCCCATCAATGTCGCCCAACCGTTGGGAGCCAATTGAGCAGGAGCTGTGCCCCAAAACTAAAAAATATCTTGAATGCAGGGATGGAGGGGAAACTTAAGGCCGAGCTCAAGTTGCAACTCGTAGGCTGTAACAGCATTCGGCTGAGCGTAACACATACGACCATCGGGAGAAGGAAGGAAGAAATCGATACCTTCCCCACACTGAAATTTACTGAGAGCAATGATGGCGCTCTTTCCAAACCAAGAATCATCAAGGGTCGAGGAGACCTCAACAGCGAAAAAATGAGTGTCCTGGTCCCACCGTGGAAGTTTCCCGAGATAAGCCAATAATTCGGGACCAGCGTCGGGAATCTGAGAATTTGCTCTAACGTAAAAGTAGAAACGAAATTGGCAATCCTCTGATTAAAAGCGACATAGAAGAAAGACGGGGGACCCAAACTCTCCCCTGAAGACGACGAAGAGGATCCCGAACTACCGAGTGAAGAATCGGTCGAACAAGAAGGGGATCTAGGAGATATAAGAGGAGAGAAAGAACCCTCACAGGCCATATTGTGCTAATCGTAACAGGAAACATAACACAGAGAGAGATGGATAAGGAAACCCTAAGTGCCGGCGGCGGAAAACTCAGATAAGCGAAAAGAGAAAGTCAGGAAAAGAAAGGGAAAGAGAGAGATTATAGAACAATACCTGAAGAAAGAAGATGAACGCACTGAATAAAAAGAACGCCAACCACTTACAGGATCAAGAGAAAAAAGAGGGAGAAGGGAAAGGGAAACTGGCAAAAAAAGATTTAAAATTCAAAATTCAAATCGACAGTTACACCCAAAATACCAGAAGTACCCCCCACCCGAACAAAAATACCTCAAAGACGTCATAAAAAGTCCGATAATACAGGAACTTATCAGGATGAGGACAACGAGTGAGAACAATGAAGAGCCAAGATGGAAAGAACCCTAATATCGCAGACACTGAAATATGAGGTATATAACCCTGAAATACAGTTCGATCCTGAACAATCTCAAGTCATGAAATTATTCAGGCTCGAGGGGCTAATGTTATGAGTATTATATCCCCCATGGTTTGAAGGCCCAAAACCCCAAGAACTCCTATAGTACCTAAAGAAAGAGGCTCAATCCTCTAGCGGCCCAAACCAAGGACACCATAATTAAGGCAGCCCAAGGAGGTCACTGCAGGCTAAAGGCACGGTCGAGGAAATGACAAAAAAGAAAACCACTAAAGGGGCCGAAGCCAGGAAGCACCCTCGGCAGAGAACCTCGACGAAATTTTTCCCCTGCCCGAGGGTTTGGACGAGCACCACAGCACCGGAAGTCAACCTATCCGAGGGTTAAAAGGACTACAGAAGCAGGGCAGTAAAGAACAAACACCATCATGAATACTGGCAGGTGCAGCAGGCTAGAAGACAAGACTAACGGGAAGAAGAGATGTCTTGGACATCAATCCTAACTAAAAGACAGCAACTGACTGGTACATCTTACTCCAACTATCAATGGGAAGCCAGAAAATGAGGGGGACGCTCTGTGAAACCTTGGAAAAAGCAAACAGCGACCTCCAGACTTCTCTTCAGGCTGGTCGGCGTACCAGACAGCCCCCATTAAGGCGGCTTGTCTCCATCCAAGTGGTGCAAGGTGATTGGCTCTGGATTAGGGTTTGTAGATGATATAAATAGCTTCTCTTACAAGAGAAAGGCAGGTTACTCATGCTCACTTTAGACATTACACTTGTAAGAGAGGAGAGTTTATGAGTGTTGTTCTAAGGGAGAGTAATAAAATCGGCTGAGTTCTTTAGTGGGAATTGAGTTCTCTATTGGATTGGATCCCCTTGTTTGTAGTTTAATTATGTTTGATTGTGTTCGTTCTTGGTTTCGTTACTAAATATTCTTATCTCCTTAAACACTAATTAACAAGCCAAGAACAGCCATCAACACTCATCACCTGCTATCATTCTCTAAAATTCTCTGGACTTAGGGATTCTCTGTGGCTGTAAACTCTATCTTAGAGAATTTCTCTATGTTATTTACATATAATCACATTATCCTACATTAAAGACAAAATACTCTTGGTTTCTTGCAGTTCAGCCTTGGAGTTGATGGAAAAAAGATGGAGCCAGATAGTAACCTTCTACTTGCTTCCATTGAAAATATGTAATATTCAGTCACTCTTTATGTTTTACATACTGTAACTATCTTAGAAGTCTTTACACATTTTTATTAATTCATTTCTAACTTTAATTTTAATTTGATTTGGTTTTTTTTTTTTTTTTTTTTTTTTTGCATTTGGGCTTGTCCTAAAAATTACCATGTTTTATAAGAATGGAGGTCTTCAAACTTTAATTTAGTATCTTGGTGAGATTAAATTTTCAGCTTTACCATTTGCCATTATAATTATTACTTGAGTAAAATTTCAAAAATTGAATTGTTCCATTACTTGGTCAAATAAATATATGTAAGATAAATATATATTGGCACTAAGTTTTTCAATTAACTATATATTTGAAAAGTAAGATATTTGTACAATTCATGTATCCTTATAAAGGTACGAATTAATATATTGGTACAAATTAAGCCTTACAAATATATTTTTATACCAATTAATTAAGTTAATTATGTACTAACATTAGTGTATTTTTGTTACTTGATTATTGTGTTTAGTTATTTATGCTCTTGGTCTGATTGATTATTTCTTGATTTATTTGTTTTCAGTTGCAGAATTGTGCACTATCTCTTTTTATGGGTATTTAGATCTGGATTTCGTGAAAAATGAATGATTTTTTTTTAGTCTATGGGTTCGTCATGTATGATTGAATTCCTATCTTATTATTAGTGCCCTCCGAGGTTTATTATGTTTGATTAACTATTGGTGTTTATCTTATCGGTCAGTGCAATTGATGAATTATAAATTTATTATAATTAAAATAAATAAAAATTTTTGGCATTGTTATTTATTGGGACGGGTGGAATGATGTTTTATTTAGTTAGTACAATTGTTAATAGAGTTTTCTGCAATGACTATTCACGTCCAATGTTCGGAGAATATAGATGCTTATCAAGGATTCTTTAGATAACTCTATATTTAGAAAACTATTTTGTTGATCATTTAACCGATCAATTACTCTGTGATAATCTTTTATTAATTTGGGGTTCATCTAAGATATTTCTTTCCCCACTCTATTTTTATTTCATGTAGGAATGGGTTTCCAGGAAAATTCATATGGTGGGGGTAATTATTTGAGCAATTGGTGCTGAGATGGTGGTTGTAATGAGGAACCCTCAAATTCGGTGGGTTTTTTCTAGAGAAGAGGTGATTCATTCCTTCTTCTTCTTTTGTTGTTCCCTAATTATTTTGCAGCGGATATTAGTTTATTGAGATTTAAAGATAGAATTGAAATGCATAAATTATCTTTTATATACTGAAATAGAGGTTTATTGTGATTAAGTGCTTAGAATTTTGCATCGGTAAGGATTATCTAAATTAAAGAAATTATACTCATAATTAAGATTTGGAACATTTGAAAGAAAAGATGATCGGTGTGATGAAATTTAGCAGTTCATCAGTTTCGTACTATAAACGTCTATTGCTTTTCAAGCATAATTGCTAATAACACATTACCCATTACTTTTATTGTTTAAAAGTTCACAAGATCGGAAATCATGTGTTTAATCTTATTACCACCGACATCAGTTACAAAATTGAGATAAGACTCATTATTCATGTCGACTGCATAGCTAAATTTCACATTATTTCATTTCGTTTATGCTTTTTTATTTTTTAAAGGTTAAATTTTAAATTTAAAAAGTATCTCACAATTGAATCAAAACATGGAGATCAAGTTGCAAGTCTCATTGACATAAATTCCTATTTTTGGCATGTTCTATCGAAAACTTTTATGTTATTATTAGTTATAGTTTTTTTTAATCTTCCGATTATATAAAGACTAATCAAAATTTTTATGCATGGGACGTATAAAATTTATACAGAGTTGTGTAAGGGGTTAAGAGGAAGATGAAGATATCAAGAATCGTTCTTGACATTTCAGTGTAAGTACATATGGTTAGTCTTTCCATAATTCATTATTGCCTCTGTCTTACCTTAAATCTTTGTTATTTTTTTATGTGAGATTATTGAATTGAATCTCACGTTTGGGATGCAAATGGACTAAGGGAGAGTAATAACATGTGTTAGTTTTTTTTCCTAAAGTTTTTCTCAATAAACTGCAAAATTATTGAGTACTCTCTCATTTTTCACTCTCTAAACACAAAGGTCTAAGATTTATTGTCTGAGAATATAAAACAAGGAGGTGTTGATTGAGGTGTAAAACATGCTTTAACCATTGAAAAACATAAGTATTCCCGTCACTTTAACTAAACACACTTATGAGATTAAGGAAAAGGTAATCTCATATCTAACTTTAGCTCTGTATGTTTATATATTATTCTTATATTATTTTAGTTAGTAAGTTATCAACTGTTTTTTTATTCTTATATCATTCTTATGCAAATTATAATATTTATTTTGTTCTATGCAGTATAACTAGATTTTGATTAAGTAGTAAGTTATTGTAATTTTGTAAAGCAATTAATCACCTCTATTGACTTTTAATCCAGTTAATATGTATCATTTTCAAATTAGAGATTTAAATGATAGAATGCTGCTATCAACCACAGAAATTAACACCCCTGGATATTCCATTCATTTATACATTCTTGCCTCTTAATTAGATTGAAATCTACCATTTTAAATGATTGATTGTGATACTTGGATTTGATTAATTTAAAATGACTCAAGTTGTGATTACTGTTTCTAATGACTCGGGTTATATTCAGTGCTTGCAAAATTTACTTGAAATATTAGAAAATATTTAGAGGGGAAATACATAAGGCTTTTTACAGTGAAGATTTTTTTCTTGACATAGATTTCGTTATGGATGGTGGATAGAAATGTTTCGAGGTTTCCAAGGGAATCTCTGGAGGGAGGAAATAGAGTTCTGAGTGTTTGTACGAGAATAATATCAGAAATCTACCAAGTGTTTGTTTAAATGCCTCAATTAAGAAACGAGTCTGTTTTCTCAGTTCTATCTCAAATTGGAACTGTAAAAAAGCAAAGAAATGCTTATGAAAAGGGGTTGCAGGATTAATGTGATACATCCCCGTAACTACTGTTAACCTCCAAAGAGAATTGTTTTTAATGTAATTTCCTGTTACATTTGGAGTTTGGTAGGTTTTAATGATTTATAGCTTTCATTGGCAATAGTTGAAGATACTTCTGGAATTGAATAAATTTGATTGGTGGCATGTATATTTCAGTTTAATCTTAATTGTTGTTATACAGATATGTTACATGTGTTCTTGCAATTGTTGTTATACAGATATGCAAGAGTCGATATCCTGTGCACTCGAGTGCACATGTGCACTCATATATATATTAATTTTTGTATATGTATTTCTTTATAGTTGTATAACTCATTATTTAATCTTTACCTTTATGTTTTTTTTTACTCATCTTTAATGTGGTAGAAACTTAATTTTATCTTTACAAATGACAATTCTCAACTAAGAATTACTTATTTTAGATCATAACATCCTCTTCTGTATAGCATAAAGTACGGGTAGACGTTGTGATAATATTATTATTATTTCTGTAAATTTATATCTCAACTATTATTATCATTTGTTCACTAAAATAAATGCATCTATAATTTTATACCTCTTGAAAATTGCTAAATTATTTTTATAAACTTTGACGATTGCTCAATTTATTTTATCATTGTTTAAAGGGAGAAAATGTGATTACAGGTTTCAATATGTTATCTTTATGCACCTCTTAGTCTTTGCTCTTTATTTTGAAAATAAGGGTCATGGTTTCAGGACTCTTTTTTTTTTTTTTTAAATGTTACTCTCTTTATATATCCTTTAAAAACTACAACACACTTGAAAATAAAAAATATGTTAAATTACTGCTGAATAGTTCAAAAAATTTACTTGAGCAAGACTGTTTAGAAAATTTAGAAAACATTAGGTATTCTTTTTTTTCCCTTCTTTTATATATATATATATATATATATATATATATATATATATATATATATATATATATATATATATATATATATATATATATATATATATATATATATATATATATATATATATTTTTGTTATTCATATTTTTCATTTTTGTTTTTCACTTTGGCTTATTCTTGCATAAAGTTTATCAAAACCTTTTTAAATATTCCCTCTATTTTATACAACCATTACTTTATTGTTCCACACTGTTTAAGAAATGTTATTTTTTTACTAATTTTAGTAACTTTTAGGGAATTTTAATATTTATAATAAGTAATAATAAAGTGTATAGTAATGTTATGTGCGTTAGGGAGAAATGATAAATTTAAAATTAAAGTAACTTTTAAGATTATTGAATAAAGTGTTGTTTCCTTTTTTGCGGTGTTAATTTTATGAGCTAAACAAATAAAAAAGTATGAATCATTCTATGAAATGAGAAGAGTATTACATAAGCCAACTCAAAAGATCATATTATTACGCACATTATTATATAAATTCTTCTTAACTAAGTGTTTATTTGATTTTCAACAAAGAAGCTACTCATATTATTTAGATTTCCGAAGACTTGCAAGTTAGAGGAGTCATCACTTAAAGAATTTATCGTCGATGCCTTTATTATTTATGCATCAGAAAAATTCAAAATTTAGTTGTTCAAATTTTTTATTGATGATGTAGAGATAATTAATTTTTTAAAAGATATTGTACTTGAGGTTGAATTTTTTATTGTATATATAGTATTGAAGCTTGAAATCCGTATTCCTACGTTTTATTAGATAATTGTATAGTAAATTCTAGATAATTGTAAATAAAATTAGGATTGAATATATAGTAAATGATATCATTGAGGATTTTAATAACCGGAGGTTTTAAATAATTTTTATTGACTTTTTTACTGTACAATTGAATAATAAATTGTGAAGTGTTAGTAGTTAGGATTAGATTCAAATACTCTAACATTATAAATATATATATATATATATATATATATATATATATATATATATATATATATATATATATATATATATATATATATATATATATATATATATATATATATATATATATATATATATATTCCTTCATTTGGCAGGTCATACGTAATTTTTCTTAATTAGTTATGTACTGAAATTACATAATGTTTAATACTGCTTTAAATTTATTACTAAGGTGTTTAATATTGTTGATGCCCTTATAGCATTACAAGTATCAAAATTATCTCAACTCATATATCTTTCAATGGGAGTTGTTATACTTTTTTTAAAGTTTATTGTTTATTTTTATAGAAGTTTAATTAATTAAGTTTTTAAAGCTTTGTTGATTTAATTTCTTTGTTAAGCACAAAATTATATTATTATTTGTAAATATTTATATTTAACCTATTAATTTTTATAAAAATTATGTCAATGTTACATTAAAGCTTTGACTTTGAATTGACTAACAAATCCAATTTTAAGGTCTTCACTTTCATTTTTCATAATATAACAAAATTTCAATTTCAAATTTTATTATTGTAGACCTAAACATCTTTCGTATACATGCTATTATATTATATTAATAAGGAATTCATCATATTAGTCTTAATACATTGAAAATTAAACCAAAAATATATATGAGATTGCACTCACAATATCTTATCTTAAATACAATTAAATAACTTTAATATAATTTCCAATAACCAAAGCTCATTTTTTTAAATTTTTTATAAATTATAAAAAAATACATTATTTTTGTCATAACGTCTCCCCGTACATCACACGGGTTAAAACACTAGTATATAATAATAATATATATATATATTTGCTATAAATAGAACTTACTATAAATAGTAAGTTGATAAAGGTTTGTGGTGGTTGATCGCTTGCCATCACCTCTCTCATATATATATATATATATATATATATATATATATATATATATATATATATATATATATATATATATATATATATATATATATATATATATATATATTTTGAGGTTGATAACCTCATTTGGGGAATAAAAACATTCAGCAGCAACAAGCTGCGGAAAAAAAAAGAGAGAAAAAAAGAGAGAGAGAAGAGGAAAGAGAACGTGTGTTGCCGGTACGGGAAAGAAGAAGATTATTTGTTGTGTGCCTTTATAAGAGTATATAGTGTTACTATTGTCGGAGTTCAGGTAAGTAAAAGTCCAACTACAATGCATAAACATATTATGTATGAATTATGTGTGATTATTTGGTGAGTATTATCTTGTGAATTATTTATGATTAATTTGAAATATAAGTTGTAAACTTATGTGATTGGATGTAAGTAGAAGTGTTGTATAAACATGTTGTGTGTGAATTATTTGTGATTATTATGTTACGAATTATTTGTGATTAGTTGAGTTATGTTATGAATTATTTGTAATTAGTTTAATTATGTTATAAGCTATTTGGGGTTAATTTGTGGTACTAGCTGTGGGTTTATGTGATTTGAGAAAAGTAGGTATTCATATGCCACTAAATATTATTTTATAAATTATTTTTGATAAATTTGTGACACAAGTTGTAGATTTATGTTATTTGAAATAATATCATTGTCCTTTATAGATCTGAGTGATCGGAAACTATGGAATATAAATCTGTGTGATATGAGAAGATATTGTTTATAAGGATCTGTGTGATCCGTGATGAAGTTGTTATTCTAAAAAGGGATCCATGTAATCCAAGGTGAAGTTGTTATTCTATAAATGAATCTATGCATTTGAGGTGAAATTGTTGTTCCAGAAGTAGATCTGTGTGATTTGAAATTTATTTGTTATTTTATTTTAATTAAATGGTGATATTGGTATTGTAAATGAATTGTGAAGCATACTTAATTGCCTTGGTTGCATACCATGCATAATCTTGAAAAGCGTTTTTTCCAAATTAATAAAATACTAATGGTGTGTGTGGCCACTATATAGCACTCTTTCAGGGACCGCCGAAAGTCGGTCCGAGTCATGTGTTGACTCACCTTATTCAGGGATCACGGGGCAATCCGAGTCATGTGTTGACTCAACGAGTCGCTTGTCGGCTCACTTTTATTCAGGGATCACGGGGTTATCCGAGTTATGTATTGACTCAACGTGTCGTTTATCGGCTCATCTCTATTCGGGATTCGGAAAAATCGTCCCCAACACTCTGTCAGGGTTTAGAAATATCATTCCCGACACTTTATTAAAAGTTCAGTAAAATCATTCCCAATACTTTATTCGGGGTTCGAAAAAATCGTCCCCATTAAGCTCATTTGGGGTGCATATCATAAGTGTGTTGTGGGGATCCCACAACATGAACAGTTTTCAAAATAAAAGAGACCAATTAGAAAGAATATGAAATAGGCGATAGAAAATTAAATGCATTTTCAGCACTGTCATGCATGATTTCTACTTACTGGGATTTTTGTCTCACTAATTTATGCATTGTAGGTGAGTCTGTTGATGATTGAGTTTTGTGATGTGACTGTCCAAGCTGTGGATATCCTACAGGATTTTGAGCGGATGTACACAGATGACGACATGTTGGGCTAGATCGTGGGCTTATTTTGTTTCTGCTGATGTTTTGTTATGTAATATAATAAGTATTGTCACAAGTTTGTGTGGTTTGAAGTGGTATCAGAAACCAGTTACTGATGTTGAACTGGTGTGATGGTTTTGGTTATAAATATATTACTGTATATGTGAAAAAAAAAAGTATATGCAGTTTTAGAAGGATGATATTTATGTTAATTAGTATTTGAATTATAAGTTATGTATGGTGGGTCGTGTCACCAGTAATGTGAATAGTCGCACCCTTCTTTTAATCAATATAGTGTGATACTGGTTATAGTTAGCGGGATAGTTGAATCCTTTAATTAATAAAAAAAGAATTATTAAAAATAAGATTATGAGTTTGAATTCATTTGTGTGTAATTAGAATGATAAGTGATAATAAAATAATTTTGAAAAATAATTAGATATATTAGGCAGGATTATATTTTTATTTTAAATCATAATTGGAGTATATCAGAATTATGATTATATTTTTGTTTAGGGTCATTCTATTTAGGGATGTCAATGGGCCGGGTCTGAGCGGGTATCTCAGTACCCGGACCGGACCCGACCCGTTTTAAAAGTGCCTGGCCAGGACCCACACGGGTCTTATTATGCAGCCCCAGACCCAGATCCAAACGGGGCGGGTCCGTCCCGCCCGGCCCGCTCTTTTATTTTTTAAAAAAATTTTTAAGACTTATGTGATACTTATAAATCACTAACTCTCTCATTTCATCATTCTCCATAAGTTCAAGTAACAATTATGTAACAAAAATAAAAATAAAATTCAAATAATAATAATCATCATAAAATTAGTAGTAAAATATAGAATTTTAAATGATTATAAAAATAAAAAAATATAATATTTATATTTAATACGGGCCGGGGCGGGTCGGGTACGTGCGGGTCTGAAGTAATACCCAGACCCGCCCCGTTTCAAAACGGGTCTGGGCGGGCCCGCCTCGTTTTCAGTTCAGGGCGGGTTTGGGCTAAATTGGCACCACTAATTCTATTGTCACCCAATACATTACTAAGGACATGATTGGTATGATGGAATGGGGTGAGAATGAAATCGTCATTCCTAATTCCATTCTCATTCCCGCGATTGATATATTTTTATGAATAGGAATCCCGATTCCAAAGGAATGTGCTCCTTATATATGGGAATGGACATTCCTCCCACCCCCATGATATTACTCATTCTATTCCATATCCCACCCCCCACAAATAGTATATATATATATATATATATATATATATATATATATATATATATATATATATATATATATATATATATATATATATATATTATATATACACACACACAAAACATCTATTTAAAAAAATATAAATATGTTACTCCCTAAGTCCCGGAGATATTGACGTATTTTTTTGGTACGGAGATTAAAGAGTATAATAATTTAATATAAAGTAAAGTGAGAGAAATAATATTTAATGTGTAGTTTGTAGTTCTATTAGTGGTGAGTGTGATGTGTATGTAAGTCCATGTAAATAAATAAATTATTTCTGTATGTGTCTCATATTCTTAAAAAGGAATATGTTAATTTTTGTGGGACAACCCAAAAAAGGAAAGTGTATCAACATCTTTGGGACTGAGGGAGTATTATTTTTCTACTTAACATGTAACATTTATTAAAAATATTTAATAAAAAATAAAATATTAAATCATTTAAAATCTAAATAAAATTTTTTTAATATTTTTATATACTCAACTCAGTAAAAAAAATTTAAAATTAAATTAAATTCTTAAAATTTTTAAATATAAATGTAAATAATTATTTTAATATTTATTCAAAATAAAAATTAGTAAATTATATATAAAAAATTAATATTATTAATTAAATTGAATATATACATGTAATATAAATATAAATATAATTTTTATACATAGTCTAATATTTTTAATATATATATAAAAAATTTATTTGTATTTTAAATTTTATTTATATTTTAAAAATATTAATATTTTATTTTATTTTTAATTTAATATTTTTTTATAATTATTAAAATATATAAAATCTTCACTAAAATTTTTAATGTAATATTATAAAAATAATATTAATGAGATTGAAATTAATTAAGAAATACAAATTCTATTACTTGAGTTATTTCTGAACGATACCAATCATGATAAAAATAATTTTTAATCATTCCATTGCTATATCTATTCAATTCATAAGTTCATTCAATTCATATGTTATTCCATTCACTCATTCCAATTTAGTCGTAAAGGCTCGAAATCTTAAAATTTATCAAGTGAAAATACATTTCTAACCTCAAAACTCAAACTTATACTCATATCTTAAATAAAGTACTAAAAACATCCAATTTACTGATTGTGTCCAACATACAAAACATCACAAATACATACTCCCTCCGTCCCAAAGAGAAATTCATAGTTATTGTAGATATGAAGTTTAAGAAAAAAAAATTTACTTTTAGGGGTAGTTTGATATTTTTAGGTAATAAATAAATTATAAAGTAAGTTATGCGAGTTGTAAAGGGTGACAATTTTAAAATTGAAGTGTGTTGTAAGATTATTGATTTGTGTGTATTTCTTTAATAGGGAGTGTGAACTTGTTTATGTGACGGACAAAAATAGAAAGTGTAAATTTGTTTATGAGACGGATGGAGTATTTCATAAATAATAAAAAAAAAAAAACAGAAGAGAAAGAGAAATGTAGACGATAACCCTGATCAGTACGACATTGAAGGGCTGAGTAGCAAATAATCTATCGCCACTGGATTCATAATTTTATGATAATCAATGCTTGCGGCTAAAATGATAAACTTATGATGTTAAAAAATAATAATAGTAATAATAATAATAATAAATCTTATTAATAGATTTTTGGGAAATTCATAAAACAACATTGATACATGGTGATGTAATTATTTACATCTAGTTAGGGGAAAGGGCGCTATAGAAGAAATAATGTATGTATAATATATCGATTAGATTTAAATTCTGTGTTTTGATTAAATACTTTGATATCTTCTTCTTTGTTCATTTTCTTCTTTATTCTTTCTCTTTCTTCTCTATTTTTATTTTTTTTATTATTATTTTTTTAATAGTTTTTCTTTTTGTTTTTTTGTTAGGGGTGAGCATAAAATTTTTAAAATCGCTCAAACTGTCCGAGCTGCACTGAATTACACCGCCACTAACAATATCTTTACGTAAATTGCGATTTATTTATTTTTGATAAAACCAAACCGCCGTAACGATGCAATTTCGATTTTATCCTATAAATATTGGAATTTCAACTTGTTATTTTCTTTAAATATATGTTCTTTAAAAAACTTCTTGATAATCCATCTTTCAAATATATAATGATATTTTTATTTATGAATAGAATGAGATACTATAAGTTTAAAATATCAAATAAGTTATTATTATTAGGAAATTATTATCTTAGACTCACCTAGAATAATATATAATGTAATTGTCATTATGGAATAACATTTATTTATAGATTTTATGCTATTTGTATAGGTATATGCTATCTTATTTGAAAATTTGCTAAATTGCCAAAAGCGACCATCAAACTGCAAAAAAACGCATGATGAATTATTATAGTTGATCGCAATTTAAAATTAAATGTAAAACCAAACCAACTAGAGTAAGACAACTTAATTTTTTCGAAAAACCAATCAAACTGCACCGTGATGGTATTGAGTGAAGTAGTAATTGAGGAGTAGAATTGAGTGCCCTTACTAATTTAAAATATGACATACTATAAGTTTGAGTTTGGGATTAGAAATGTATTTTCACTTGTTAAATTTTAGGGCTTCGTGGGATTTTTTTTTAATCTCATATTAAGATTTTGTATTGTATGTATCTAATTATAATTTGGCTTATTAACGTCTCTGATTAATTTTTTTTTATGGATAAATGTTAATTGTTAGTATAATAAGTAGTTGGTTCACCAAATACTCATACTTCCTCTTTTCTCCAATCCTTCTTATAACTCCCAAATTAATTTGTTTCCAAAGTAAATGGAACCTGGATTACTCGCTTTAGTTATGAGGGTCAAGTACTGTATCTCTGATTAATTAATTCTTTAAAATTAAAGTAATAATAATAGACTAATGACATAGGTTAGTGTTGGATTCTGGTAATTAAGTGCAAATCCAGGAGTAAATCACTTGAGAACTCCCAAAGGCAGGGACCAGTGTTCACGCAGACATGATAGAGTGAGACACGTGGTAAGATCTTCTTTGTCTAATCTTATTATAAATAACAAGACAGCTAAATTAATAAAATGAAAAGAAAAGAAAAGAAAAGAAAAATGTTTGATAGGTTTCAGATCTGTTTCCTGCATAAGGAGTAGAAGTAGAGTATTTTATTATGTATAGTATTATAAGAAGGGCAGATATGAATGATTTTGAGAACAATTAGGAATAATTTCGAGAGCATTTAGTGTGAATTTTAAAAACCAAATCCGGTATTAAAATCGGTGTTTTCTTGTGTCAATTGATTTGTTGAGTTTTGGCTAGCATGTTCCTATATTGTCATCGTTAATTGTATGGCTAAAACTTAGTGTACCTGGGAAAATCGTGTCCCCAAAGTGTTCTAAAATCCCACTCTTTTTAAAAATTACACTCCATCCATCCCATGTAAAGGGGAGCTATTACTTTTTGTATGTGTATTAAAAAATATTATTATTTAATGTGCATTTAGTAATTGTATTAGTGGGTGTGTGAGCCTCATATTTAATTATATTAAAAACTATACTTCCTCCATCCCACCCAAATATCATCATTTTACTATATTCCTCTTTTAGTAAAAAGGGTCTACCAATGGCCCACCACTACCCATCACATCTTTCTAATATACCAACTCACTTTACATAAAATAATAATACTCCTTAAACTACGTGCAAAAAATAAATGCATCTCTTTGGGTGGGACGAAGAGAGTACTTTTATTAATTAAAATGTTATACATTTATACACCCGAGACAAAAAAGGACCAATTTTAATTATATTTTGTATCAATAATTGGGGAAATCAAAATGCTAGAACACATGAAAACATTTGCGCGGGATGTCGTAAGACAAAAAAATAATAACATTTTAGTAAAATGTATATTCAATTGATGAAATTGATAATTATTTTATGAATTATTTCATAAATAAAAATAAAAGGTGATAATATTTTAATTATAGATGTAATAAGATAGTATTTGTAGTAAAGTTTAAGGAATAAAAAAAGAAATGAAAATGGTATGGATTTGGAGAGGTTTGGAATCAAACCTCCCAAACATCTCATTTAAGAGAGGAATGATTGATTCCCCATTAAATGGGTTTCGTTTCATTCCAAGCATTATACCAAAATAGTTGAGAAAATATCAATTTTGATCCTATATTTTTTACCGAATTCAATTTTAATTCTATAATTTTTAGTATTTTCAATTTTAGTTCTTTTAGTTTTAATTTTGGTCCTGTATCTTTTAAATTTTCAATTTTAGTTCTATAAATTTCAAATTTGGTCCTATATCTTTTTGAATTTATCAAAATTAATCATGTATCTTTTGAAATAGGATATAATTTATAATAAGACTAATTTTGATAATTAAAAAAGATATAGGATTAATTTTGAAACTTATAGGACTAAAATTGAAATTTTAAAAGATACATGACCAAAATTGAAACTAAAAGGACTAAAATTGAAAATACTAAAAGTTACAGGATTAAAATTGGATTTGGTAAAAGATATATGACTAAAATTGATATTTTCTTAAATATAGTTTGATTCAATTTCTGTTCCTTCTTTTCAAAAAGAGACACTCTTGTTAGAGAAGCTATTTGTGAGACGTGTGAAAGGAATCGACATATCACTAAAGTATGCTTATGTATAGACAAAGTATTTTTATTTGTAATTAAAATATGTTAATAATAAATTATATTATAACACGCTAAAATCATACTTTAATGCATAATCAAATATATTTTAGAAAATATACCTTAACAATTACTATTAAACATATTTTATCTATACAATAAGTATATTTTATTGATGAATCAACCCTCTCACAAGAGACTATGTGCTTTTCAAAAGATCTCAACCAAATATCAAATGAAAAATAAATGTGTCAACCAAATACTCCCTAACTAAATAAGCAAATGAAAAATAGTCTGAGACAAATTTACTTGCTCAAATTTAATTAGTACATTTCTAATTTATGTTAAATTAATTTACTACTCTATTAAAATTCGATAAATTTGATTAGTTAGCAGGAGCAACAGCTTATTAAATTGGTAACTCTATAATCCTGCCATTTTTTTTTCTTTCTCTTCTTTAATAATATATAAGTGGAAATGAAAAAAACTTTCTAGACCATCAGTCCAAACTGTTTTTGAATTTTTTTTTTAAATCTTTTAAAAAATCGGTTTTAGAGAAGTTGAAATGCACTCAAGCCGTGGTTTTAACTTGCTTTGTCCAAAAAGCCACCACTATTTGTCCTACTATTCCCTACACAATGACATTTAAATATTTTAGAACAAAATATAAAATAATCTAAAGTAAATTGGAGAATAAGAATCAAAATATTTAATATGTGGCATTGTCCTAATCCACTATTTTCAAAATAAAATAATAACAAATAAGGGTTAATTGCAGTAAAATACACGACATTTCTCTCCTTTTTCAATTTAATCACGAATTATTTTTTTTTTATAAATAATCTTTTTCTCTCCTCTTAATTTAATCATGAACTTTCTTTTTATCAATTAAATGCACGATCTTATTTCATTCTCTCAATTTTATCATGACCTTTTTCTTTTATTAATTAATTATGTAATATTTTAGTTTTTACGATTTAATTAAAATTCTATACACATTAAATATTGAGTGAGGCTTGCGTGCGTCCAGGTGTACACCGTGCACCTTTAGAATTTAGTATTATGGGTAAGGGCATATTGTTTTGTTCTAAAGGGTATACACTTTAATTAATAAATGTACACCATTTTGTTCTAAAGGGTATACACTTTTCATTAATATTTTTTATTTTTCTTCAGAAAATAAAAGGTACACATTTTTATACTAAAGGGTATACAACTTAACACAAAATTCTAAAGGCGCACGGAGTGTGCCCCGTGCGCCTGGGTGCACACAAGTTTTTGCCTTAAATATGAGTTGAATATAATGTACAAATTGCATATTAAATATTAAAAATTTTATAAAAATATACATAAAATTTTATACTAACTCGATTTTAAATTAATTAGCTTTTTAGACAATTAAATAAAAAAGAATGTTTTCTAGGTCAGTATTTATGATTTTTTTATTCTTTAATTATCTTAAAAGATAATTAATTTTAAATTTGAGATATAATATTAGAGTGAGGCTTGCGTGCGCCTAGGTGCACACCGTGCACATTTAGAATTTAGTATTATGGGTAAGGGTATATAATTTTGTTCTAAAGGGTATACACTTTAATTAATAAGGGCACACCATTTTGTTCTAAAGGGTATACATTTTTCATTAATATTATATATTTTTTTCAAAAAATAAAGAGTACACATTTTTATACTAAAGGGTATACAATTTAATACAAAATTCTAAAGGCACAAATTTTTGCCATAATATTATATGAATTTTTTACAATTTTTTTATATATTTTTTATTTAATATGTAATTTTTGCATTATATTTCAAGTGTTTATTGTGTATTGATTTTTATTAATAAAATAATTTTAATTAAATTAAATTGTAAAACATAAAAGATCATATGTTTAATAAATAAAAGAAAGTTTGTGATAAAATTGAGAAAATTATAATAAGGTTGTGTATTTAATTGATAAAAAGAATGCTCCTGGTTAAATTGAGGGAAGAGGAAAAGATCATGTATTTTTTTGATAAAAAAAGTAATTTGTGATTAAATTGAAAAAAGTGAGAAATGTTATGTATTTTACTGTAATTAACCCTAATAATAATTATGAGTCAGTATATCCCTTAGCACTCGATTCATTGTTGTATCTAGTGTTAGCATGTAACTCGCGTGTTACGCGGGAACATTAAATATTTTACTATTTAATTAATAATATTATTTGAATTTAAAATAATTTATCATAAATGTAATTATTAATTAATTTATATTATATTTATGTATAATAAATAGAATAAATATTTATTGATTGACTATAGCAATTAAAAAAGTAGTATAAAAGTTTAATTGAATATGTGGATGGGCAGAATCAACTCAGCCCATTAAGATGAAGATCAAGGCCCAAACCAACGAAAGCCCAACCCCATTGGAGGGACCCGCCAGTCTCAAAACTACCCATTAAAAAGACGAAATACCATCAGCGGAATAAAAACCCACCCACCAATAAGAGGCCTTCACACCGCCCCTCCTCATTTAAAGCCCATGGGGCCCGCCTTCTTAAATGAAGACCAAATATTCCCCTATAAATAAGAGAGCCAAAGTCCCAATAGAGGACAAGTTCTATACCATTACTAATATTAATAAAGAACAAATACATTCCCTCCCAGAGAGCAAGAGTTGGGAGGAAGTCTGGTCTCTTCTTCCTTGTCCTTTATGTTTGATTAGTCGAGTACACATCACAGCCACATAATCATCACTTCATCTCCTAGGACTCGCTATCGACATTTGGCGCTAGAGAAAAAGCCCCCGGAAGGCCACTATCCCTCCATACGATGAATGAATCAAGCGGACAAACCCCCGGTAGATCAATAGGCCAAGAGGCGGCTAAAGATCCCCCTCTGCCTACCACGAAAAAAAGAATCCCACCCACGGAGGGGCCATATGTCGATGAGGAAGGCGAATACTGACAGCGGTACTTCGACTTACTTAACACTCTAAAAGAAAAATGCTCGGCCCGAGCAGGATCAACAGATCCCTAAATTTCAAAAATCAAGACGGGGCACCGACGCCTTGCGAACCAAAAAGAGTGCCCCTGACGCTCAGAGCGGCCATCGAGAAGTGCAAGACGTCGTAGATGATGGATGGAAGTTCCAAAGGGCAACCAGCTAGAGATGATCAATCGCGAGCAAAACCCGCGTAAGCACGAAGGATCGTCTGGCGCCCTGCATCCAAAGAAAAAGACACGGTGGAAAACGCAGACGAAGATTTGTTGGCAAAATGTAAGCAGTTCATGAAGCAAAAAAATATCGTCCTTCGGGAATAGCTTGTCAAATTACGTAAAAGGCCTGCCGAACTGAGCCCCGACCAGCCCGAGCTAGGCGCAGGCCACACGCCTCTTTCGCACATAATCCTGAACACACCATCCTACTCGAAGATCAAGCTACCCCAAATACCCCATATAACGGAGATTCGAACCCTATCAGCCACCTAAACAAATATGTCGGGTGGATGATAGCTTAGGGAAGCTTCGAAGAAGACCAGTGCAAAATGTTCCCTCTGACATGGGGAACAAGGCACACTCCTGGTTCACCGCGCTCCCAACGAACTCTGTCGATTCGTGGCTCCAGTTGGCCGCGTTATTCTCTTCTCATTTTCCCTACCTCGGCCGCGACAAGGAACTCAAATAAAAGTCAGCTTGCATGAGGCAAGGGGCAAAAGAATACCTAAAAATTTCATCCAGAGATTCAATGAACAGCGAGCCAATGCCGAGGAAATGTCCGACGAGACATACACCATTCTGGCAGCAATAGCACTCTGTCCGAGATCTTCCATGTGGACCACATGCCAGCAAAAACTGCCCCCCTCGTACGTGGCTTTCATGGCACTGGCCCAGGCCCAAATCCACAGTGAAGAGATCCTCGACGAATTACGAAAAGGTAAAGAGGAACCAAAAGAGGGGGAGAAAAAGAAGAAAAAGAATGATAAAGCCTACAAAACCCCTTCATCCTTCAAACTTTTCCCGAACGAAGAGCAAATAAAAGAGCTTGATGAGGTGCTTAATCTGACCCACGAGGAGGTCTTTGGGGAGATTCAAAATGAAAACTTAATAAGGCTGGCTCCAAAGATGCGAGCGGACCCTACCCGCCTTAGTAAGAAGAAGTTCTGTAAATACCACCAATCGGTGGGTCATGAGACCAATAAATGTCATGACCTTTTGGTAGAACTCTGGTGGTTATACAAGGCAGAAAAGCTAGAGAAATTAGTCTAAGGCCCCAAAAAATGGTCGGACGGCAATAATCCTCATCCCACTAACCCCAGAGAATGTGTAACAATGGCTAAGAGATCGGAGGACTCCTCCGGAGATGAAGGAGAACTTCCCCCTCCTCCAAACCATCGAACGGTCTTTATGATGGAAGGGACTTATGTTGGAACAACCCAACTAATCCCCTAAATTTTGAACAGAAAAAGGAAGGCCGAACTTAGGGAGCTCCAGAACATCCACCATTTGTTCAGACCAGCCCCAGCCAAAGGACCCAACGAAGCCGATATAATTTTTTTTTGAAAGGGACGTTCAAAGCGTCTGGATGCCACATACCGACACACTAGTGATCGCTGCCAATATCTTGGGCTCCCTAGTCCTCCGATGCTTGATAGACACGGAAGCATATGCCAACGTCATCTTCCGTAAAGCGTTCGACGCCATCGGAGGAACAAGCATACATAAGGCCTCGCCCTGCCAAGACGAGATTCGAGGATTTGGAAACTTGATCACTAGGCCCATGATGGAAATCGAGATGACCGTCCTGTTGACGGATAAGACCAAGCGCTTCGGATGTATAGAAACATCTCTTTCAAAGTCGTGGACATCCCCTCATCTTATAATTTTATCTTGGGACAACCTTTCATCCACGAATTCTGGTCTGTAGCATCAACCCTACATCAGTGCCTCAATTTCACTACGGCAGACGGACGAGTAGGCACCATCCAAGGAAACCAACGAGGGGCCCGCGAATGTTCCTTCATGAAGGGATCGTACGGCACAAGCTACCATGACCCATAGTTTCAACTCTTCGCAACGTATTCAACACCCGAGGGGGCTATGACGGAAACATCAGGGACCAAGAAAGTTACAGAGGAAGAACTTCTCCCAGAAGCCGAGGAGGATCCGAGACCTAAGACTCAGAAAAAGGGAGACCCACAGTTTCAACTCCTCGCAAAGCATTCAATGCCTGAGGGGGCTACAGTGGAAACATCAGGGACCAAGAAAGTTATAGAGGAAGAACTTCTCTTGAAAGTCAAGGAGGATCTGAGACCTAATACTAGAAAAAAGGGAGCCCAACCGGCAGAGAAAATGATAAAAATCAAACTGGATCTGAATAATCCCAAAATAGAGATAAGCATTAGATCCGAATTAAAAGAGCTGCATCAACCTACATTGGTCAAATTCCTGAGAGACAACCTCGACGTCTTCGCCTGGAAGCTCTCCGACATGCAAGGCATTGATCCCAAGCACGCATGCCATCGATTGAATGTGGACCCTCAATTCTGGCCGGTCAAACAAAAGAAGTTAAAGCTTAGCCCAGAGAAATACGAGGTCATGGAGAGCGAAACTCAAAAATTGTTAGCCAGCCACTTGGTTCGGAAAGCTCTATTCCCGTCATGGATAGCTAACCTGGTCCTAGTCCAAAAGGCAAATAAATCCTGGTGGCTATGCATAGACTTCGCTGATCTCAATAAGGCATGCCCCAAAGATAGCTTCCCTCTACCTCACATCGACCAGATGGTGGACGCCACCACCGAACATGAATTTATGAGTTTCATGGACGCATACTCGGGGTATCATCAGATCCTTATGCATTTGAGCGATGTGGAAAAAACTACTTTCTAAACCAAATGAAACATGCTCGTATGGGGGTGATGATGCAGTTCGGACTCAAGGACGCCGAAGCTACTTATCAGCGCCTAGTAAACAAGATGTTCAAAGAAGAACTTGGAAAGTCAATGGAGGTCTACATCAATGATATGATCGTCAAAAGTCAAGCCAAGGAAAATTATATAGCACACTTACGACAAACTTTCTACATTCTCAAGGAATATGGCATGAAGTTGAATCCAAAGAAATGCGCGTTCGGGGTGAACTCGGGAAAATTCCTCGGCTTCTTGGTAAGCAAATGAGGAATCGATGCCAACCCAGAAAAAGTCAAGGCCATCACGAACATGAGACCCCCGAAACATACCAGAAAAGTACAAAAGCTGACCAGGTGTGTCGCATCCTTGAGCAGGTTCATCGCTCGACCATCCGACACATACAAGCCTTTTTTTGATGTCATATGGAAGGAAAAATTCGAATGGACCCCAGCCGCCCAGACGGCGTTCGAAGCATTGAAAGAACATCTCTCGAGTATTGAGACACTTTCCAAACCAGTACCAGGGGAGGCTCTAAATCTTTACATAGCAGCTTCAGATGCCGCAATCAGCGGAGTACTGGCCAGAAACGAAGGAAAAATCCATCTACTACGTCTGCCAGATGCTGCACGACGCCGAGTTAAGATACCCAACGGTCGAGAAGCTTTCATACACTTTGTTAATGAGTGCTCAGAAATTACGATCGTATTTCCTCACGTACACCATTGATGTATTAACCGCCTATCCTTTAAGGCAAATCTTGTCTCATCCCGACTAAGTCGGGCGACTTTTAAAATGGTCAGTGGAATTGGGACAATTCGACATCAAATATGCCCCAAGAAATGCAATCAAAGGACAAGCCCTGGCGGACTTCATCGTTAAATTAACAAACCTCACTGATCCTGAGCAATCCATTCAAAAGCCGTGGAAAATGTTTGTGGACAGTTCGGCCACGGTCTACGCATCAGGGGCAGGAATAGTCCTATCTGCCCCAACGGGCTCCACGATCAACCTGTCATACGATTTGGCTTTCCTACCACTAATAATAAAGCAGAATATGAAGCGTTGTTGGTTAGACTCAGATTGGCATTATCAATCGGCGCCCAACTACTAATCATCTACAGTGATTCCAGCCGATGGTTAACTAGATAAAAGGAGAATATGAGGCTCGAGATCAACAGATTGCAGAATACCGAGAGCGGTTCTTAGAGCTCTTCAGCTGCTTTAGCCAAGTATACCTCACCCAAGTCTCCAGGCTCCAAAACACGCAAGCCGTTCTCTAAATGGAGAATCGACCTTATTGGGTCATTTCCCCCAGGAAAAGGTGGAGTCAAATACATCATCGTAGCGGTGGACTACTTCTCCAAATGGGCAGAAGCGGAGGCCTTGGTCACAATAACCGAAGCAAGGATGATCCACTTCATTTGGGTCAACATAGTATGCCGATTTGGAATCCCATAAGCCATTGTTACCGATAATGGGAAACAATTTGAGGGAGCCAACCTGAAGGAATTTTGTGACGATCTACAGATAAAAAATTTATTCTCTGCCCCCTACCATCTGCAATCCAACGGTCAAGTCGAGGTAGTAAATAAGGTGATCAAGCACACTCTCAAAGCCCGTCTAGACGGACTCAAAGGAAGTTGGGCCGAATTCCTCCCCAGTGTTCTATGGGCATATCGAACCACCTCCCGTTCTTCCACCGGAGACCCTTTCTCACTCACTTATGGAGCAGAAGCGGTCAATCCCTTGGAAGTGGAAGTGCCAACATTTCATGTGAACCAAAGTAACCTAACCTCCAGCGAAGAAGCTCAGCAAATTCGCCTAGACTTCGCTGAGGAAATCAGATTGGAAAGTGACACATGAAATGCCGCATTCAAAAACAGGTTGAGAAGATACTATAACTAGAAAGTTAACCCAAGGATCTTCAACGAAGGAGATCTCGTTCTAAGGTGGGTGTTGCAACCAAATCAGGGCATTTTTGGAAATAATTGGGATGGCCCATTTATAATAAGGAGAAGCCTGGGAAATGGAGCATACCAACTCTCCACAATGAATGAAGAAATAATGAAGCACCCTTGGAATGGACAAAACCTCAAGAAGTTCTACGCCTAGAGATTTATATGTAATATCCAGTAGCTATGCGTAATAGTTAAATTTTGGATGGACAAGAGGCCAATAGCACACTGTAAAGCCTCCTAATAATAAAAGGATCCATTCATAATAAAGTTAGATACAAAAGTGTCCAATAAAGGACTGGCATCAAATACAAAAAGCCGCAAGGCTACAGAATCATACATTTCCCGGGTCACCTCTATTACTCGGGTTGGCCCACGGATCACCTCGCTGGCTTTGGAGCTAAGCCACTTCAGCCTCCAAACGAGCAATCCTTTCTCGCTCACGTTCCAGCTCAAAAAACGAGATATATTGACTGGCCTACAACTCCCGCGCCCGCAGTTCGGCTACCCTAGCCCTCTTCTGATAGGCCTTAGCATGGAAATTAACATTTCCAATCAGCTGATCAGCAACCAGCACCTGAGCCGCCGAATCCGACCTCCCCAGAAGCGAGTGGTGACTGAGAAAAGTCAAAGCATGACCCAAACTAGCAAGGATAGCTTGACCAATTTCCTAAGAGCCGAGTCCTTGCAGCAAATGTGAGAGAGCCGGATTCCAAGAATGAGATGGGACAAACATCACCTCCGCGAGACCCGGATCAGCCTCCATCAAAGGATGAAGATCCTGAACAGGCCGAAGCTGAAATAGTCCAGCCATTCCGAGGTTACCACCAGAAGAAAACAATCCATCGCGGGGACATGATCTGACTGAGGTGGTAGAGGAACAGAGTTGGGCCATGCGCCGTCAGCTCTAGCATGCTCAAAGCCCAGCGGAACAAGCGGCAACCCCTCGGGACCCAGATGTGAACTAGGAGCTACCCCCGATGGACCTGCAGCCTGATGATGCTCCCCCATATGCTACTTGCCGTGATTCTCTCGGCCAGCGCCACTCGTCCCCTTTTCAACATGAGCGGTCGCTTCCTCTTGGGCCCTCTTCTTGACTACCTCCTATACAGTTCTCGTCGAATGGCCTTCTTTAAGGAATTCATCGAGTCCTGCCATAGAAGGATCTCGCTCGGGTGGTAGCCCAACAGGAGCAGAGCACTCTAAGCCTTGATTCGGAGGGGTGGCACCGGAATCCTCCTCACCCTTACGTGAACCACCCTCTCGGCCTGCACTGGAAAGTACTCGTTAAGGGTCGTATCCCAAATAGAAAAATTGGAGCTACGCGTCCTTCGAAATCTACCATGGCATCTCGGCCAAATCGGGGCATCAACCTGGAAGCCTGGAGTTTCTGGTCCCAGAGCAAATCAGAAACGTTATTAGGAAGCCCCATCCCCTCAATGACGGCAAAGGCATGACAAAAGCTGAAAGAAATCTCTTCCAACTCGGAGCGAGAACGACCTGTCCAAAACCAAAAAGGTTAACGGCCAAATAGTAATGATAAAGGATAGAGCAACAACTTAGATGTCAACTTACTAAGCGGAGGGAAATTGAAAGCACGCGGCACAGGAATGATGTTGCCACGATTATCTCGACCTTTGTAACCCATGACCCAAAACCATTCCTGTCGCCAAGTGTGTTGGTGGCCCACATCGCTACATACAAACAGGGATCGCATCGCTTGATGCACTCGCAGGTAGTAGTAAGCCGAGCAAAACTTTGTTATGGAGAAGGACGAGCAACCCTAATAGGTTGGCCCAAGCAGATGGTTTCAGCTGCATGGGGGCTATCCCCCAAAAACTCAGCATGTGACAAACTAAGGAAGGCAAGGGAAACCGAACTCCCACCCCTAGCATAGCCAGATTGGCCGCAATCAACCCTTCAGGGAGGCGACTCGCCAAAAGTTCGGGCTGAGCCACAGCAAAACGGGCCCTTGGACAAGGAAAGTGGAAGGCCGCCACCTCAATGACACCTTCCCACAACTGGGTGGGGACGTCATCGGCAGTGACCCCATGAGGAACTACAACTCTATCCAGCCAGGGACGAGAAAGCCATGAGGAACTCGAACCTTACGCGTCATCAGAGGCTCGAATCGGTACCAGCACCGTAGCAGAAAGAGAGCCCCATACGTCAGTATACGAAACCACCCGACGAGGCCCCCTGCAGCTCGTGATGTTGATGGAAGCTCCATCATCGGAAAAGGAAAGGAGGAGGCGCCAAAACCCTACCACTCCTAGTGGTTAAGGGAAGGCGCCGCGATGGGGCTCCATCATCACTCTCCCCGTCACTGTCGCTAAGCTCCTAAGATGACCGGGAACTCGCCAGAAAGCTAGGTGTGGGACCAAAAGAAAAGAACAATAGTAGGAAAACGACGAATGAACGTAGGGAAGCCATAAGAGAAGGAGTATAAGAAATCCAAGAGAAAACTTTTCCAAAAAAGGGAATTTGAAGTGATGGATACTTGTCCACTAACACACCCTATTTATAGAAAAATAATCAACAGGAAAAGACCTTTGGAACCAAAAGCCACGTGCCCCAGAAGCACACGTGGAGCCAAAGGAGAAACGAAATCCCAAAATTGGGAAGGCAAAAGTTTACCAAAATGACGGTTGCTCATTAATGAAGAGAATTAGTGGGATAGTGGGGAGTTAATGACAGATAATCATTACTCAGCTCAATAAAACCGCATCAATCAAACCAACATTTATTTACCATAAAAAGATGCGAGAGAAATACAAGTCCCAATGTCAAAAAGGAGGAAAGAGAAAAACTACAGCTAGGGCCTATCCAAAGTAGAGCTACCGGCCTCGCTGGAATAAGCGCCCGTCGTCAAGTTTATAGGGAGGAATTCCGAGGGAGAATCCAAGGGAGAAAAATTAATACTGAAAGTATTCCAGTTCACTCAGGTCGAAAGCTGAACGCTTGCTATGCGGCTCTTCAAGCCCACCTACAAACTATCCAGCCGAGCATCACCCTCCTCCAAACCCAAAATCTGAGCGCTTTCGCAGAAGGCCTTGCACCCTACAACCACGGCGATGGCATGCTCCTCGACCAAGGCGGTAGAAAAACTCCCTCGAGTGACCGCCTTCACACGGTCGAGCTCTACAGCTGCTTTCGCCAACTGTTCACCGCCTCGACGAACCTCCTCGGCCAGATCGTTCTGAGCCTTAGCCAACAACTCAGAAACCTCGGCTCGGCTCTGCAAAGAGTACTAGAGATGCTCCTCAGATTGCCTCAAAGCCTCATGTGTTGCCCCCAGTTGACCTTGAAGACGTTGCGGGTGCAAACCAGCACACTCCTCTCGGTCAGAGAATTCATGATCAGGTCACGTACCCTGCCAAGGTATACGGACGTTCGAGAGGCATAACCCATTGCTGCAAGCGCAGCACTCGCCAAGTCTAATCGGCCCATCGCGGCATCTTTCTCCCGAGTCAGCACAGTAGGAATCTTGTCAATGGTCGATCGGGTGTAATCAGGCAACCTGTCAGTCGAGAAAAGAGGACGCTTGAAGTGATGCATGTTTATCAAAACTGCTGGAAGGGAAGCCCCCCAGTCAATGCCGAAACTTCCTCTAACGTCCTCCCAGGGAAAAGCAGAGTCTCTTCAAAAGTAGTTGTGACTGAACCGACAAAAGTGCCGCCAGTGGAAACCTCCTCAGTACAAGCGCCTAACCCCATGCCACTCGGGCCAAATTGAGGCAACGGGAATGGGGAGAAAGGCGGGAACAGATCGCCAGTCACCAGCAGAAATCAGAGGGTCTTTTCGGGACTGCACAGAATAAACATGATCAACTCGAAAAGAATAAAGAGGAAATTAAATCAAAACCAGGGGAAGGAAGTACCCTCCAGAGCACTCCCAGCCGGTTGGCAATGAGCTCCCGCCGCCTCCGCCACTTTCTCGCCTGAATCGAGCCTCAGCTCATCGTCCCCCACAACACCCAAACCAACCGCCGCGTTACCATCGTCGCCGTCGGGTGAGGCCTTTGCTCAGACCTAGGCTTGTTGATAATGATCATCACCTTACAAGAACTCGGGGGCTCAGATTCAACCAACCCCGATGAAGGAACAACAATTGTGGCCCCCAACCATTCGTCGGCACCCTCGGCAGTGCTGGCCGGATCGACGACTGTCACGAGGGTGTCCTGAGATGCATCTGCCGCCATCCCCGATCCAGGCCGAGCTCAGTTGGACTCTACAGAACCCTTCAGTTTCAACAACTCCGAGGGAGTCACCAACTTCGAATGATCCCGCTCAATGGAAGAAAGCGCGGTGAGCTCGAAGGCTAACTTTTTAAACTTGGTCGTCATGCCTCCCTCGGCCAGAATCTTTATACATACAACAATGCCCATCGAATAAGCGACCAATCAGGAGAAGCAAGTCTAAAAGAAGAGAATAAAGGAATTCTACCTTCCCGGGCGACCTAAAAAGACGGGAACACATGAATGCCCGGGGCACCCCAATTGCCAGAAGCCTATAACCACCCCTCTTTCCAGCCGTTGATGGAAGAAGGCCGGCTAGTAATGACCGACCCCACCGGACGCTTATTCAGACGATAGTAGCCCATGGACTGATGCTCCACCACCGGCAAGCACATATAGTCAAATTCCAAGGGTGAAAGATAAGAATAGCTCCTACTCCAGAAATAAAGCACCAGACCTACCAAGGTAACCCACGCGTTCGGCGACAGCTCAACTTCCAGTGAGCCAAAAGGTTGGCAAAGCACTGATGCAGCAGAAAATAGAATCTGACCGCAAAGATCTCCAAATTCACCGCCAAGCAATCCTCTGGCGGATGACTGGAGAACTCTTTCGGATCAGGCCGATGATACTCCACTCCTGGCACCCCATACAATATCCTAACCTCCTCCACTTTCGCCTCCATGGCCGTGGAGACCAGCAAATGCGCCAGGAACTCGCTATACACCACCAACTTTTCTCCTTCCCCTTCGACGACTTGAGTCGCACCAGTGCTCCTCCCAAGAGAGCCCTCTGAAAGACCATGACTGCCTTCTCCGGTCATTTTGCTCATTTTCCAATAGCGGAACAAGAAGCAAGACGCGAAGGGATGAAGGAAGAGATAGAAGTTAGAAAGTGACAAAACTGACAGAGGAGACTGCAATAAATAAGGAGCACCCCGAGAAAGAGACGAAGCGACTGACACGACGGCTGTCAGAAGAGGATATTCGAAAAAACGCGATGAAATTCAATTAACGCGCTTTTCAAAAGAAGCCTAGGTTTGACTTCCGCTATGAGCTGCGGCCCATACCAGAACCCGGGACTAATGTGGATGGGCAGAATCAACTCAGCCCATTAAGATGAAGATCAAGGCCCAAACCAACGAAAGCCCAACTCCATTGGAGGGACCCGCCAGTCTCAAAACCACCAACTGGAAAGATGAAATACCATTGGCGGAATAAAACCCACCAATGAAAAGCCTCGCACCGTCCCTCCTCATTTAAAGCCCATTGGGGCCCGCCTTCTTAAATGAAGCAATATCCCCCTATAAATAAGGGAGCCAAAGTCCCAATAGAGGACAAGCTCTGTACCATTGCCAATATTAATAAAGAGCAAATACATTCCCTCCTAGAGAGCAAGAGTTGGGAGGAAGTCTGGTCTCCTCTTCCTCGTCCTTTATGTTTGATTAGCCGAGTACACATCACAGCCACATAATCATCACGTCATCTCCAAAGAGTCGCTATTGATAGAATACTACTATTTTACTTGCAAAATTTAATATAATTAGGAAAATAATTGTATAATATTATTGAAAATGCCTCTATACAAATTTTAATATTAATGTCTCAATTCTGAGATACATTTATATTTAAATATTCATAGTAGCAAAAGGAAATATTTTATTTTTTTAAATTTAGGCCATTATGCAATTCAATTTTTAAAGTGTAAAGTCTTAATTAATTTATATCAAAGATTTTCCTACGGACTTAAAATAAAATTGACATAATTAGAAAAAATTGTACGCAGAAAATTAAATAAGGTAAGATCAAGAGAAGTATTACGGTTAAATTATACCATTTCGATCCCTAACTTGAGTTCCATAGAATCAAATCATGATTGAGATCCGTAGAATCAAATAGAGAACCCGAGAAACCAACTTGATTTTCTTTCTTCTTGATTCCAAAAAAAAACCTGCTTTCTCACAAGTGACATCGTTGATCTTCTTGAATGCATACAATTAGAGTTTTGTCCCTAACCCAACAACAAAAAATGTCCTAAACTTCAACAAAAGTAACTCATATAATTAAAGTGTGTTTAAAAGTTAAATGTTTTCATGCATCTGAGTGTATGTGAGCGTATGTTTTCTAAGGCAACTGGAGTGAGGAGATCAAAGGAAAATTTTCATGCAACATTGAGTAATTAGACATTGTACACATGAACTATTATCACATTTAATGCATGCTTGAAGAATTCACTTTTAACTGTTAAAAGTCACAGAAGTCTATGCTGTCTCTTTTCTCTTCTTTTGTAGTGGTAGGATTATCATCCATCTGTTACGTAGTTTAAGAGCAACCAAACTATTAATACTATAACTTTCAACACATGAAACTATTACTTAATAGATTCATAGGATAAAAAGATAAAGACTAAACAGAACTCATTACCCCTTTTAACGTTGGAAAAATCACCATAAATGAAAGAAGCACAGTAGTATGCTGCATATTGTTTATGTGAGAAATATTTGAGACTAAAATAGAATTATACTCGAAAAGTTCAGTTTTTAACCTAAAGATGATACCAATACTTTCAGTGAGATCCAACTGAATAAATTTGCTTTGCTACATCATGAAGCTGAAGCTTGGTAATGGTGCCTGGAATCAAAAGAACCAAGTGATGTCAATAAGGTAGATTGATAAAGCTACTGATAAATTTAATGAGAGGCAAGTGATGCACGTAACTTACATGTTGCTGCTATCATGAAAAGAGAGAGAGAGATTACTTTAACAGTTAATGCCTTTGTTTTGTACACTAAGGAAACACCAAAAGTTAAGAGTGTTTTATTTTCATCGTTTAGAAAATTCACCAAAATCCTATAATTAGACACCTCAACAACCTGTTTAGAATTTATAAGAATGTCTCACGCAAAGCAGAAGGGTTGAATCCAATCTTAATTACAAATTGAAAAAATAATTATTAAAAAAAAAAGTTGCCTCATTGATAACTAAATTCATAAAATATAAATAAGTTGCCCTGATGGTGTCATAGAGGTTACATTCGACTTTAGATGAGAGTTTGTAGCTTGCAAAATAATAAGTTTACTGCACCATGTACATAAAATCATTACTCAAAAGAGAACTAAGAAAAGAATAAGAAGACAAATTTCAAAATAACCTTTTACCTGACATCAAGTACTTGAAGCAATTTGTTTTGATATTTGCATGAATTCTTCACTACAGAATACAATAACAATGCTATAGTATCTTTCTTCACGTTACCTGTTAAAATATATAGCAATTTTGAGCGTTTGATTCTTTTCTGTACAAATTCTCTACTTTTTATATTGCAGTATATGTTGTTAATGTGAATATCATGAAATGAAATTGGAGAAATATCTTGGTCCATTTCACAAAATTTAATCTTTAAATTACAAAACAAAGGTTTCTATTTGCTGATGTGGCAGTTTCTCAATCATTTGAATCTGACATGCCAAGCTCTCGTGATTTGTAATTTTTTTAATATTCATTTATATTCTTTGGATAGTCATGTTTAATTTATTCATCATCAAACCATAATAGGATAAACAGTGGTTGATTGAAGTGCTAGTCATCACGTCTAACTTATTATAATCATAATAAGAAGAAGAAGAAGAAGAAGAAATAAGATCAATAGAACTCTATTCACGTACATCCTAGTATGAGATCTTAAGCCAGCTTGGTTTGGTATGGCAGTGTTGCCGCTAACCTACCCTCACTGCAGAAGTTGAGAAAATACACCATCAATAATCAGAATAGACAAATCATAAGAGGAAGAAAAGAGAGAGATGGTGAGAAAATAGACCCTTTGTTGTGCAGACAACCCATGGTCGAAGGCTGGTGGAGCTCTGCGGCGGCAGCTTCGGTTGGCTGAGTAACTGTTGTAGCATATAGGTGAATCAACGATATAAATTGAAGAGGATAGGGGTGTTTGTGGCCAACACAAAAACATAGCTTTACAAAAGAAAATGCAAATGAGAATGCAAGCACTGAGAAAGTACAATGGTACAAATCATTGACTTGAGTTATAAGTAAAGATTGACAAAAATAAAGTAAGAATTGGATAATCCCATTCTGAAATATTATGCACTTGAAATTTAAGTGCACAAATCAGTTATCAACATCATTTTGTTTTTGTATTAATAATTAAACTTGTAATTTGAATTATTTATGTACCTAGGCAAAAACAATTGACCTTTAGAACCTATACATACATAAGAACAATTGAAGCCACAATGTGATAAAAGATTATTTGGTTGCATATACTTCATACTGCAAGACACTAAAAGCACAGATATAGCTTTTGATGTGATAGCCTAGATAGTTTATACCGAGATTCATAGGTTAGCCTAAAATTACATAATTACTGAACATAGATAGTTTATACCTGGATTCATTAGTTAGACGTAAAGTTAAGGAGAATGGGTAATCTGAGGAATAAGATGGATGATTAGCAGATTCTAAATCAATTTTTTTTTAAAAAAAATATTGCACAAAGAAAGATTACACATTATGTGATCTTGGAAATTTATTCTTAAGAAACCTTGATCTTGAGTTCCACAAAAGCAAATTTTGGATTCTTGAATAGCATATTGAGAATTTCAAAACTCAAGGACTCTAGGGCGTCTGCAATTAATTTGCAGCCTGAAGATTTGATGTAGGGGAAGAAAAAATGAGATTGGCATTTGCATTATGTAACGCTCGCATTCTTTAATAAAAAAGAAGGGTAAACAACCGAAAAAGAATAAATTAACAAAAAAATTAGAGGCTGACTTGGATTAAGGAGAGAATGACACTTAGGATTAAGAAAACCCTCGTTTAGTATTATAAATAAAAGTGTGAAGCCACACTTAACTAATTATGATCTATTACTAAACCTATCCGTGGTGCAGTCATACGGGCCGTTAAAAGAATAAAAAGCATGCTTGTATATTCATTAATTCAAATGGTCGTAGTTAGTGATGAAAATCCACAATTTTTCTACCATTTAAGTGTTTACCAGAGGTATAGCAGCTCATTTCACCTTTAATTATTGTCGTAGGAGCTTTGTCTCATCCTTGTCACTATTTAGTGATCATGACATTTGATGATTTTTGCTATATACTCTTCTTCAAATCTCTTAAGTTGACAATATTTCTCCTTCCACTATTCAAATACTTTGCCAATACATTTGCACTCAATCCATAATAATAATCTTAAGAAAATTATAGTAATTCAAATATACTCATATACACAATGCATAGCTATTTATATGCATGCGTATGTGAATACATGATAGTAAAGAGATAATTAATTATTCCCTTTATCATAATTGATAATTAATTGAGGTAATTAAAATGAGAAAATAATAAATAACACGTGATAATTATGATAATCAAAATGATAGTAATTGTTTGATAATTCATCATCATAAAAATTAATTTGCAAACAGAAATCGATTTAATTAAATATGGAAATAATAAATGGGAAAAAAAAAAAAGCAGAATATAACATCATCAACAAAGGCAAAGAAAATGTATGAATGTGTAATAGATATAAGTGGTGTAGATTTAACGGCCTAAAAACGGAGCCCCTTAAAATGTTTATGGGCTATGCAACGCTGTAAAATGGCACATCGGTTTGTCCACATTACTTCTTATCAAACGGGCCTAGTGTCTGTGACTGTGAAATATATAGTAGAATCTTTCTGCAATTCGAGGAGATTAATTTGAACAAGAATCGCTACAGCGGATTATTGGTCTTTGAATTCCTCTTACTCAATACCTATACCCATTAAAGGTGAGAAATCACAAAGTTTGAAAATAGATTTAAGTGGGCGTGGGAAGAAATTCATTTCGTTCGTTGTTCCCAGTTGCATGTGAACTGTTCGATGAAATTACTCTTACACATTCTTTTCGAAAATTGTCGTTTTTTTCTAGTTCTAGTTGGTGAAGAAGTAGTATGGAGTGGAGTGTTGTGCGAAGACTTTGGGAAAAGTGGGCATTTAACAACGTGGGATCTTCAGGTTATCTCTGCTTGTTTTATTCTTTAAAATGCAACTTTTTTAGTGAGTAAATTTATTGCATTTTCTCCTCAAAATGGAATGATGATGTGCAAATTTGTAGGCCAGCCGTTGAAAGCAGCTCTATTGATTAATTACGATCCAACAGGGCCTTCTCGCCTGGTATCCACCATGTAAGTTATAATATAATTGCTTTTTGAATTAGGTTGGATGATTGCTGTGTTGCTTGGATCTCATTTATGTGATGTATAAAACTAAAAAAAAAATAGTGTTATTTGGTGGTCAGGGATGATGCACAATTTGTGATGGTAAAACTCAAAGCTTTTCAAGTTTGAATATTTCAAGACAAAATCTGGGTAGTGGGTTGATTCAATATGCAAGTGATGCTAAAAAATGGATATTGGTGGAAGATGGGAAATTATATTAAGCAGGAAAAATTATGGTACTCGACCTCCTCTTTTTAATTATTCTTTTAGTTGCTTCTGTTAGTATGGGGAAATAGTATTATTCAGTAACCTACCACATGCTTATACCATTGCCTCTTGCGTACAAGAGCCTTTGTTTTGAGGCTTGATTTCTTTCCTTGCAGTGCAGAGCAAGAAGGTATAAAAGCTGATCCAATTGAAATAAGTCAGTTTGCTGGTTTTGTTAAGAGAAACAAACTCCAAACAGAATGCTTCTTTATGGGTCCCAACCAATGTGAGTTCTATTCCTGCTAATAGCTGTTGCTAATGCTGTATCATTTTTCATTTAAATGGGAGAATAAATTCATGTTAAACTCGTATGCTGTTATATCATTTCATTAACACTTTACTGCTCTCAATTCCTTTTTATAATCAATAGTTTAATCTACAACATAAAATGCTGACGCATCATCAGCATTGGACAATCAAGTTTTCTACTATTTGTCGAATTCTGGTTGTAATCAGGAACTCTAAAGCATATTGCTCAATGCTTGTCAACCAGATCTAGCCACCACAATTCAAGAGAATTGGTTCTGTGCAAGGTGCATGAACAGTTCAAAGCATGCTGGTGAAGGTGCTATTGTGATGCAGACATCAGCATTCCTCTTGGTTGGACTGTAAGTCACTGAACGTGTCGTTTTTTTTTTCTTCAATTTTCTGGAAGAAGTATGCAATTGCTAACTGTATTTGTAAGTTCTTATGTTGGAATTACAGATATGAGGGCTCAATTGGATCGGCATCTTGTGCTATGCTGGCTGTGGATCAATTTGCGGGGCAGCTAGGTCGAAGAAACTACTGATTTTGTTGATACATTCACAGGATATGGATGAAGTATGCTTTAGTTTTGTTTTGTTTTAAGTCTCCAAATTTCCTTTATTAATTATATAATAATTCCAATTAAAGAATCAACTATGGAATTGCTGGTTGATTTGATTGTGTTACGTGAAGAAAAGGAGGAGTTATAAAGTTTATATGTAGCAATTGGCGCAGCTTTTTTAGGCAGACCAGAATTATATACAGTATTTTTTTTTTGAGGATGAATACGAGTATTATGCATGTAGAAAGAATCAAATATTGCAATGACTTGTGTAGTTTATATTCATTAATGATAAACATGCTACATGAATGAAGCACAGGTAGGTACTGTTTGTACATTTTTATTATTCAGAGCATTACATTAATAAATGATAAATATGGCTCTTTAATTTTCCATCTTTGTGTGTATATATGTAGATTTGAATTATATCATTCAAAAATGCGGTTGTGACAAGTTTTGTCGCAAGGATAAGGGCAATCGATCTTCTGGAACGGACTTCTGTCATAAAACCAATCTCCAACAGCTTCTGCAATGGTCTGCACAGGAAAACAGCTGTCGTTGGAACACAGAGAAGATGAAGGAAGAGTGAATGCAAGAAAGAGCAAAAACCTTATCACTGAGGACGGGGGAATCACTTCTAAGCCATGTCTCCTGCATTTCGGTCTGGCAATGAGCGTAGCAAGAGTTAATGAAGTATCCTTTTGACGATGATGCGCCTATTCCACTCAATGCCTTGAGAAACTGTATTCTGAACTCTGGAAAATAATGAGGGCACTGTAGTTTAGCTAGGGTCAAGAATGGTGGCAGTGCATTTAGCTCACTCACCCTGCATCACTTGTAACTGGTTGTTGGAGCACTTGTTTATGTCGGTCTTGCAGTCGTGCCAGGTTCCGTGTGGATCAGCAACACCGGGAGCCACAATATTCTTAATCTGCTCGAACAGCATTGTCAGAGCAGGGAATAACAAGGCAGAGACATAACCTGGAAGTGAACTCACTCACCTGCCACGAATCATAAGCAGCATTTACAAGAAAAAGAGGTGTCTGAATCCCTTGTACCACGTTTTCAGGGAAAAAGCACTGCATTTATGCCAACCAACATGTGATATATGTAATATAAAAGTAAGTTGTGAAGATCAAAGACAAGTTGTTCCAACCAACCAGGCCTGGCCTCAGTCTGGATGTGCATGACGCGGGCAAGTTCTTCGCTGATCCCTACATACCAATTCACCAAATTCACAAAATCTCCGACATCATGAATTCAAGCACAAAGAATCGAATCTTACATGTGTTGCAACAACATCATCGTAGAAATCTTCGATATGTTGTGCTCCAGAGACGTCCTTCCTGTACATTAGGGCACCATCTTAGCCAGCCCAAATGGTATCGTAGAGTGAAGGTCACGAGAAAGAAGCTTACGCATTTATGAAAAAACCAGCATCAGCAAAGCATTTCACATTGACAGCCGCCGGAAGAAGAGCTTTGAATCTATCGCAGTGGAGAATCGAGGTCAGCCCACCAGCCGAACATCCTGATAGAACAGCCTGCATACAAATTAAGTCACCAACACAAGTCCACAGATACATATATATGTTGAAGAAAAGTTATGAATCATACATGTTCAGCATTTGCCATTCCTTTTGCTAACAGATCCTCCACAACTGCTGCAAACACTCTAGCTCCTCTGAAATGAAGATTTGTGGCCTTGATACAAATTATACTATATGTTTTCAGACAACACAAGATTTTCTTGTCTACATATATATATATATATACAGTAATGATGACTTCACTTACAGGATCCACTGCTTCTACATCACCCGTAAATGATGCCCCGTCGCAGTATCTAACCTTGACACGGTTCCAGTTATAGAAATCTACAAACATTGATTTAATTAAGAGATCTATCTATCTATTATCCTTACAACTGCATCATAAAACAAATTAAATATGCATACCAGGGTTAAACTTGTCCTTGTTGCTAAAAATCCCAGAAAAAGCAACCTGCTTAACCATTTCCTTGGAGGAACCTAAACGAGTTGTTTTACGAGCAAGGCAAGTGGTAACATTGTTGCACCATCCTCCTCCCTAATTTCAAAAACACAATTGAAGACTCTATAACATTGGTACAAAAAGTGGAATCGTCCATCCCAGATGCCTCTACACCCCAACTCGACAGAGTGCGATCAATAGGGGAGTCCTCGTTTTTAGAGGTTGCTCCTGGGGCGGTGAGATTCGATCCTTGTCATTAGTACAAGATGTCGCCCATATGACCAGTTGAGCTACTTGTTAAACTTCAAAATACTCACTCATAACTTTAGCTAAGATATTAGAATTGAAGTATCGGAGAAGAAGAACAACCTCGATATGAACTAACCAATTGTTAACTCCAGCTCCAAATCCCTTATCAATATGGTATGCAGGTGGACTCCCATCCAAACAAACTGTATGAATCAATACAAGAAAACAAAATTTAAAACTTGGGAATACATAAATTAATACATTACAAAATTAATACATACCTGCTCCTTTTGCCACACCACTCTCAACATAAGTGATATCAACAAAGAAGCTTTGGGTTTTAAGCAATATGGTGGTATAAACCAAAATGTGCACTAATCTTGCATTCATCTCTCTATATGCCTAAGATGCAGCAGAAAATGTGTTACAAATACCAAATGCATTGATTCATGGAAAACAAGATAAATTAAATATAACCCAGTTCAGATTAATTAATTCAGATATATGAGTTCAGCTAAGAAGAGTTGTAAAGAAAAAAAAAAAAGGAAGAAAAAAGGTGGTAACTGAAATAGCTTTGCCGACCGACACTTATTCTTTGTGGAAGGATGGAAGGGAATATATGATATAAACATATAAAAGAAAGAAAAGGTAATGTAATGTGGAAGGGAAGATCCGACCCGAACCAAATGAAAGACAAACTCAACATCAAACCAATAATAATGGTCAGCCCATAGGGCATAGCTCAAGTAATATAAGGGATGGTGGAAAGGTCTTCCAACTGAATTTGGTTGCTGTAGGGTGGGGGTTCGAATCCTGCCTTTGGCATGGATTTGGCTCCTTGCAAACACAAGTTTAACAGTGAGCCCTCTCTATAAGCCACTTGAAGCACATCCTGCGATTTACCTTCTCCACCAATCCCCAGAGTAGGGGAGGTGGGGACCCTTAATAGTAGGGTACACCAATAATAATGAATGAATGGGATCTACTCTTATCCATTCACGCGCTCTTTCAATACCGCCACCATGCATTTATTCACTCCTCTACCCAAATGTTTCTTTTCATTTATTCATTTATGAGGGCCCCAATTGCTTGATGATTTCAAGAGGAGATAAATCACGTGATGTATTACAAGTAACTTATAGAAAGAGCTTATATCGTTTAATAGAAATATTTATAAGATGTCAAATCCACGTTAAAAATAAGGATTCGAATTTCCATTCTCCTTCCGCAAACACTTATGTAAAGTAGGTTTACGGTGTAAACTTGTGGTCAACTCTATGTATTATTAGGGTGTTTAAATTTAAAAAACAATAAAATTTACAAAAATTTATAATATAAACTCAATTTATAAGAGACCAACTCTTCTCCATTTGCTGGTACACAACCTTTTCAACCCATCACTATCAATTTTATGAAAATCGCCCAAATACTATATATACTAGTTGCCTTTCAAATGTCATCCTGGCTGCCTCGAAATTTTGTTGTTATTTGTTTGACTTCATACGATCGATATAAGGTTTTCAAGTAGTAATAAATGTGTTTTGCTACTACATTCATGTACTCTTTTTTCCAATATACACGTCTAATTAATAAAATACTCTTTTTAATTTTTATTGCGTGAAGATTAAAAAATATAAGTACATTATTTTAATGGGTAGCTGGTCGAAATATATAATATTTTAATATAAAATTGATAGTTCTTTTAAGGGTTAATCACTAATATATACACACTTTTAACCTAAATTATTATTAGATATATGGAATTTAAATAATTATTCTCACATACAAAATATTAAAGTAAAATATCAAATATAACCTTATACTTCATACACTTTTAAACCAACACCCCTACCCCGCACCCACTCACAGGCGTTGACCGGCCGTTGACCGACCGTAGACCGGCGTTGACCGACCGTTGACCGGGCAGTCGTTGACCGCCGCCTGCTGTCGGAATTTAAAATGTGCAAAAACCAAATTGTGCAGAACAATTGTGCAAATACATAGGGGTATTTATGGTATCACAATCATAATTGTGTAGTTATGAGTAATAGTGTTTTGACTCATGTAGTTTATAGTGATTATACATTATTTTATGTACATCCTAGTAAGTGATCCTTGTTTTAATACTACGTGAATCTCATGAAATTATATTAATTATTTTGTTTGAGTCTCATTTAAAAAAAGTGAAATGAAAATATTGAAATATGATGGACACCATCTCAAGTGAAACAGTTATTTTTTTTAATTAAAAAAAATGAACACTTTGTGTTGAGATTGACTAAAATAACAAAACGCATGTACGTTTAGTGAGACATAATAGTTTTTTTACTAAAAATGCTATCACTTCTTATTTTACTATGAAAATTAATATCACTTTTCATTCATTTGAGTATTATTTTTTATTAGAATAATATCACTTATTATTATTCATTTTATGAAATTCTTTCTTGTAAATTGGTTTTCCAAACCTTCTTTCATTTCATAGAATTTTATCATTGTAATTATTATGAATACACATACTAAAAACAAAGAGAAATTAAGAGATGGGATAAATGATAGTCGGCGATGGATGGTGGCGGTGGTTTAGTTAATGGCACCACCACCACCACTCACTACTACTCCATCTCTATTATTCACTACTACTCACTTCCTCTACTAATTCTATTCTCTCATGTATTGAATTTAATGTGTAAACTATGTGATCCATTTTAATTTAAGTATTAACAATACATAAAATATAATAAAATTGAAAAGATGACTATAAAGTTTACAATGTAAATTTAATTTACCTAGTGTTTGTCTTAAAATTACGGATGAACATAGTCCAACTAAGATTTATAGGCTAGAGATTGTTATATAGTTAATTATTTTATTCAATTTAGTGGTTAAGTAAAATTTCAATTTATGGTTTAAATCCTCTGGTTGCACTTGCACCCTAATTAGATTTTAAAATTAAAAATTGATATCCGTGTAACTATATAGTGAGTCCACTATCTTTCTACTATCTTTCTACCATCTTTCTTTCCCCCCTTCCTCTCCATACCTTTAACATATAAACATAAATTATCATCAACTATAAAGCTTAGCACTAAATTTAATGCTGATGAATTAATGCCAAGCAGCCAAAACAATCGAAAACACACCATTAATGTTAACTCCATTTTTTTTTAATTGCTATTAATATTCTACTTTAATATACTCTATTTATCACATACTACAACTTTTCTATCCTTATTTTATTCTTTATTTATTATTAAAAAGCTTCTTGCAAAATCTATCAAATTTATATAACAGTTACTGCCATATATAGTATCCATAGATTCTCTAAATTTAATGATTAGGTACTATACATTCTAGTTGAATTCTAAATTTATTATAAACATAAAGTAAATGTAAATACTTAAGAAATGATAACATTTATAATGAAAACTGATACGCAATTTATAAAAAATATAATAATGTTGTGAATTATTTCATGAACAATTTATAATATAAATAAAAAGTAATAATATTTTTAATAAAAAATAATAATTAATTACGAAAACGTTAAAAGAGTATCAATGTGATATGGTCACACACAGTCTACTGAAGTATTTAAAACATACAAAATACTAGTACATATTTATTTTGGGGTTTTGGGAGTTTGAAAATTATAGTAATATTATGTTTGTTTTAAGTTGGGTAGATTTATCTTTATATCAAATCAATGAGAGATAAAAGAAAAAATATATTAATTGAGGGAAGATGAGAGATAAAGAGGAAAAATATATTAATTAAGGAGATAATATATACTCCCTCCGTCCTACGGCAAGGGTAGCTTTTGTTTTTTGGCACGTAGATTAAGGAGTATTATTATTTAATGCGTAGTGGGTAGTTGTATTAGTGGGAATATGGGCCCCATATTTTAATTATATTGGAGGGGATGAGTGGGTCCTATGTGTGTAAAAAAGAAAAAAGGACCCTTTGGGTGGGACGATCAAAATGGAAAAAAGAGACTCTTAGAACGGATTGAGTATATATATATATATATATATATATATATATATATATATATATATATATATATATATATATAAGGGTGGGTTTTAAAACGGTATGAATTTTGAAATCCAAACATAGTTTTAAAACCAAATACAAAAATAACGCACTACATTCGTGACACTACTAGCATAGGTGTCGCATATTATTTGGAATCGAAATATGCTTTCCAATTTTAGGGAATCTTCTTTTCCAGATTCCTTTTCACAAATTCCTTATAAATTAACCAAAAACTGTTTTAATATTACTAGTTAGGAATTGATTTTTGTGCCCATCTATAAAATTATCCAAATGAAGAGTGAAAATTAATACTGACGAATATTGGATATAACCGAACCGAACCGAAAAATCGATTTTAAACTATGCATTAAAATTATACTCCCTCCGTCCCAAAGATATTGACACACTTTCCTTTTTGGATTATGGGACCCACACAAAAATAATTTATTTATTTACATGGGTCCACCCACATATCACACACCACTAATACAACTATCCAATACACATTAAATATTATTTCTCTTACTTCACTTTACATTAAATTATTATATTCCTTAATCTCCGTGCCCAAAAGAAGGCGTCAATTTCTTCGGGACGGAGGGAGTATATATGGAGTATTTATCTTATTATTTATAGTTATACTTTGTATGTCATGAATTAATTAATTTTACTCTACTAATTATAATGTAATCACAATTAATAAACTAAAATTAGTTATAATATAATTACAAATAATAATTTAAAAATATATCTAGGGATTATTATTGATAGGTACGCGTATATATAGTCTAATTACTAATTAATACATTGATCTAATATAATTGCTGATAAATACATAACGTCTGTAGATAGTCGATTTTTAATGGGTGATGTGAGTATTTAATGTGGCTGTTATATGTTTAATCGGACTATTCTAACATAATATGGAGAAAGCATGGAAGAAGAAGACACAAGAATTACTCCCACGTTTGTGGGAGTTTAAAGTAGAGGGTTTATTTCTCTCTGTGTTTTTTTATTGTCGTGTAGGGAGATAATTCTCCTTTACAGTGGTGATAATGGTGAAGATGCAGGTGATGTTGAGCTTAAGGTTGAAGACGGAGGTGAGGATGAGGATAGAATTGATGATGAAGATGAAGGTGACGCCTCCTCTTATACAAGTGGGGTGAGCCTAGTAGCTAGTGGGCATTAAATGTGTATCCGCATGAGGCTATTAAAAGATATGTGGTAGGATTATCTTCCTAGTAGATATCTTAGGGGATATCTACTAGACTTGTAGGTGTCAGGCCCAAGTGGGACACTTGGTGGTGGGAGAGTAGATAGAGAGTTAGGGAGTAAGTGGGTAGAGAGGGAGTCGATAGAGAGAGAGAGTTAGGAAGCAGCAAATAGGTAGAATTGGGGGAGTAGAGAGAGAGAGAGAGAGTAGGGAGTGATTATAAGAGATGGCAAGTGGGTAGAGAGGAAGTCGGAGAGAGAGAGAGAGTGAGAGTAGGGAGTGAGAAAGCAAGTGGGTGAGTGTAAAGAGAGGGAATGTCTTCCACTTGCTTCTCCTAGGTGGGCGAGCGTGTCTCTCCCACTCGCTCGCTCTCTCCTTGTGGCGCTTCCTGCTGCAGATGGGGAGTCCGGACGCTAGCTCTCTTTCTCTGGCCACATGATGTAATTTTAGGGCTCGGATATGGGCCCTACCACAAAGTCCTTTTCTTTTTTCACCTTTACTCTTATTTACAATGTTTAATATTCAAAGTTTTCATTCAACACTAATTTCATTGAACACTAATGTGCACTAAATTAGATTTAAAAAAATTGGTGAGAAATTTAAGGATAATATAACAACCTTTTCTTCAATTTACTTAATCATGTATTTTCTGTTTCTCTTTCAAAGATGCACACTAATGTAAATTCGTATGGTTTTTCAATTAAATTGCGTATTTTCTGTTTCTCTCTAAAAATGCACACTAATATACTTAACATAATAGTTTTAAGCGTGTATTTTCTATTTCTCTATCAAAGATACACACTAATGTACATTCGTAAGGTTTTTCAATTTAACCACGTATTTTCTATTTCTCTCAAGAATGCATACTAATGTACATTAGTACAGTTCTTCAATTTAATCGCATAATTTCAGTTTCTCTCTTAGGAATGCACACTAATATACATTCATATAAATATTATACTAGCGTATTTTTGTTCCTATCTGACAATGTACATTAATGTACGGATATGTATGGGTATTATGGGTAAACCAAAATATAATTTTGCATTTATCGATAATTTTTTAAAGCTAATGTATCGCTTAGTAATTCTTAAATACGTTTTGCACCTACTATTTATTGACTCATATATCTAATGTTTTAAATATTTATTTATTACTGTATATTAGAAAATATATATTTCATAAAGTAAAATAAATTTCTAAAAAAATAGGATATAAATAAAATAATATGTTTAAGGTTCAAAGTGTTATTTTAGAGAACATAATGTTTAAAGTAAATGATATCTCTAAAATCTAAATTCAATCGTAAACTTAATAAATAATTATTATAGTAAATGATATCTCTAAAATTTAAATTCAAAAATTAAATGATAATACATGTTTGTGTCTAAAATATTATTAGATAAACTTTAATTGAAATACACTTTGAATTTTAAGTTAAAGGTTTAAAAGAAAAATCTAAAATTATTAATTTTCTTTATTTTAGTACTATTATTTTTAGGGCAACACATGAGGTCATCTTATGTAAGACTATTTTACATTTTTTAAATAATTATCAATTTTTATTAAATATATTATCACTTTTCATTAAAAGTTTATCATTCTTTATTTATAATATGAATTGTTTATGAGAAATTTAGTTTTTTTATTTAATTGATATTTTTCTAGTAAGTATTTATATGTGCAAAACTCCGTTTCTCATGAGAAATTCGATCTGATTCGTTCCACACCGTCAAAATCCATTTTTTCAAAAATCCATTTCGAACCGAACCGAACCGAATTTCGGTACTGATTCAATTTTGGATTTTTTCTTTACGGATTCAATATCGGATTATTTTTTAAAAAATAATCTGATCCGAATTTCGGTACGAATTTTTTAAAAATCCATACCGAATCCGGATCCGCACACCCCTAGGTGGTACACCCCTACCCAACCTACCCATCTCCGGCGGCGGCTCAAGCGAACTTTCCGATGACGACGCGGCGGCGGCCGGCCTCCGGTGATCGCCGGCGGTTGGGTGGCCGGCGGCGACTGCAGCTCCGGATTTTTTTTATTTAATTGATATTTCTCTAGTAAGTATTTATATGTGCAAAATTTTGTTTCTCATGAGAAATCCGATCTGATTCGTTCCACACCGTCAAAATCTATTTTTTTAAAAATTCATTTCGAACCGAACCGAACCGAATTTCGGTATTGATTCAATTTTGGATTTTTTTCTTTACGGATTCAATATCGGATTATTTCCTAAAAAAATCCGATCCGAATTTCGGTACGAATTTTTTAAAAATTCGTACCGAATCCCGATCCGCACACCCCTAGGTGGTACATCCCTACCCAACCTACCCATCTCCGGCGGCAGCGGCCGGCCTCCGATGATCGCCGGCGGTTGGGTGGCCGGCGTCGACTGCAGCTCTGGCGAATTTTCTGGCGATGTCGCGGCGCACGGCCGACGGAGGCGGTCCGATAACTGCAGTGGGTGAGTGAGGGGTTTAAAGTTTGTGGTTTAGAGTTTAAGGGTTTGAGGTATATTAGGGTTTAGGGTTAATGTTGGAGGGTAATAGTGTGCAAAAGGTGTATATTTGAGAAAATTGATTATTTCAAAACAAAAATGTGGTATTAATTTTGGAATAACAATTGTCATTTTTTTTGCTACTTGTTATTCCCTAATTAGTCCCGACCCGACAGAATAATTAAAATTAGAGAGTTTGATTAGGTAGTAATACCTACCATTTAATGTACGTTGAACAATTGTTCACTACAGCCTACATGATGATGGTCCTCATAGTCCACTAAGTCCAGGCCCAAACATTGTATCACGTCTATATCATCATCAATTTGTTTGTGATTAAAAATGACAATTCATTTAGTTGAAAATTAATTTAATAAACCACACATCTAGACGCCCACACAGTTGTTTAACAAAGCAAAGCAGCTCTATTCTATTTTTCAGCCTCACAAGTCACAACGATGAAAAGCAAGTGTAAACGGGTAGGGTACATTTATTCATACTCCATGTGTCGCCTTCAAATATATTTTTAGTGGCTTATCGTATTCTATTACCCTAAAATATATTATCAAGTAGGACGCGGATATTGTTAATTGAGTATGCAGATAATCCGCGAATAAACGATTACCCACAATAATAAAAAATAATGTAAATATTCAACGGCCTACTCTTTCCTATACATATGACCCCGAATCTGAGATTTGAAAAAGAAAAAAAATATATAGAAATAATTATTAATGCAGCATATGATTCATTAATATACAATTTGTTATAAAATACTCCCTCCGGCCATTGCTAATGCATCCATTTGTTTTTTGCACATGAGTTAAGGAGTATTGTTATTTTATAATCCTTCCGTCCATCCTTAATCAATCCATTTTATTATTTTGGATCACCCACCCTTAATATATTCATTTCCCTTTTTAGACTATTGGACTCACACCCTCCACTAATACAACTATCTACTACACATAAATAATAATATTACAGATAAATTGATAATGGACAGAGGGAGTATGTGGTAGGTAGTTGCATTAATTGAGGATGTGGTCTCATATTTTATTTGTATTAGTAAAGAGTGTGGGTCCTATAATTTTAAAAAAAAAATAGATAAATTAAGGGTGAACAACTTAAAATAATAAATTTGATAAATTAAGGACGAACGAATAGAGTATAATGTAGTAACCCTCACCTTAAACAGTGCAAACAATCAAAACTTAAATTAAATAAAAATACAAATTAAATACAAATACTCGTTTATACATATTATATGTTACTATATATATATATATATATATATATATATATATATATATATATATATATATATATATATATATATATATATATATATACTCCTTTCGTTCTGGGTTAAGGTTTACGTTTTCCATTTTGATTTGTCCCAACATGAGATTTACATTTCTTTTTTTATCAAATTGAGTCATACAAAACAATTAATTATTTTATGTAGGGCCCACCACACACAACAATAATACAACTACCCACCTCACATTAAATATTATTTCTCACCTCACTACACATTAAAATATTATATTCCTTAATCTCTATGCAAAATATAAATATAAACATTAACTTGAAACAGGGAGTATATAATAATAATATTAATAAAATTATACAATAAAATAAACGAGTAATTGGATATTTTAATAATTCATACCCTACTCTTACCTTGACATTTCTATGCGGGTACAGTAGGAGCCCAAAATACCTCACCCGGGTATTATCCAACGAGTAACCGCTTTCGCAGGTAAAATCGACGGCCCTTGATAAGCGCCAATGTATGATGATTAATATTCTTTTCTTGGAAAAAAAATAAATTAGATTGCCTCTCTTCCCAGATAATTGGGTGACGACAGCAGTCCACTGATTTGATGTCATGATGCCAAAAATAGACGACTCTGAAACATTCTTGATTAAAGCAACTGTAAGCAAATCAAAACAAAATGAAGTGGAAACTTACCCCATCCCACAAACGACGGTGTTCATTCTACAACCAACATCCATCGCCACTATTATATCAACAACACTTATTTCTCCCACTGCACTCATTCATGGCAACTGAACCTCAACACTCATTTCTCCCACTGCACTCACTCATGGCAACTGAACCTGGTAACATATTCGACGTCGAGGTGGTGAAGAGAACCATTGTCACTGCAACACCTCCTCCGCCCCACAAACATATTATCCCTCTTTCCAATCTTGACCTGTTATCTGGTCGGTTTCCTGTCACTTATATGTACTTCTATAAAACTACACAAACCACCCACTCCATCAACCAAACCCTCATCCACTCCCTTTCTCACTGCCTTCAACATTTCTACCCGTTCGCAGGTAGGATTTCCGAAAACTCTAAATCTGGTGAGCCCGAGATCATCTGCGACAATACAGGAGCTCTTGTTGTGGAAGCGCGAGCAAGCATTCCCCTCAAGGACTTTGATTTTTACAATCTCAATCGCTCTCTTCAAGCCATGCTAGTCCCCATCGATCCCCACTTTCCAGTTCAGGTCCAAATCACTACTTACATATGTGGAGGCCTATCGATAACATTCACATTCGACCATGCACTGGGTGATGCAAGTGCCTTCAGCAAGTTTCTTGTGACTTGGTCTGAGATAGCCCTGAAGAAACCAATATCCTGCACTCCAGATCATTCGAGGAATCTCCCAGCTAGGTTTCCTCCCAGTTACAGTTCATCCTTGGATGAAGAATTCACTACCTGCACCATGGAAGACATACGCAACATTCCTACCATTAGTATATTGCTCAAACGCCTCTATCATATAGATTACTCTAGCATTGACAGATTGCAGATGCTTGCTAGCACCAACGGTAACAAAAGAACAAAAATCGAGGCTTTCTCAGCTTTTATTTGGAAGACTATGGCAAATGTTGCCAACAAAAAACATAACCGTTGCAAGATAGGGTGGTTAGTGGATGGACGGACAAAATTATTCACTAATAAAATCTCTATGTCCAACTACATAGGTAACATGCTATCTCTAGCTTTTGCAGATTCAGATGCTACAGATATACAGTTAGGGTCGATTGCAGATGTAGCTGACATCATTCACAAAGCAATAACTACGAAAAGCAATGAGACACATTTCAGGGATCTAATTGATTGGGTGGAGTGCCACAGACCGGGACTGATGCTCTCAAAGAGTGTTCTTGGTTTCAATGGGCCAGCTCTTGTAATATCCTCGGGTAGAAGATTTCCAGTGGCTGAATTAGACTTTGGTTTCGGAAGTCCAGTTCTCGGAACAGTCTGTTCTACCATAGAAAGACTCGGAGTAGGTTACATCAATCAGAGGCAAAGTGCTAGCAGTGATGGGTCTTGGACTATCTCAGCAATCCTATGGCCAGAGATGGTCGAGGCACTTGAGTCGGATCCTAATAAAATATTTCAGCCAATGAATCTTGCCCATATTCCACTTTAATTAATTATAATAGTTTGGAACAAATGGCAGTTCTGTTTAGACCTTTATATGGTATGAACTATGAAGTACTAGTTTATTTTTCATCTAATTGTTCACGCTTTTGTCCTTTCCCAAAGTAGTTTTGTCATTCATCTCCATAAAATGTGAACAATTTGCATGTGACACACAGGGAAGGAGTTCACTTAAACTGTTCAGAATATCATTTATCTCCACTAAAATAAACTGTTAAATGGCATGAAGGCAAGACTAATCAAGCACACTTAATCATAATCAGGAGTTTTTTAGGTTTAATTATTATGGGGAAGATATAAATTTACAAAACTTAGTGTTAAGCATCTTGAATAATTAAGGGATTACCTAATACCCTACCACTAGCTTCATTTCTAATCTTGTCAAAGTTTCAAAAACTCTCATTATATTACCACCAGCTCATAAGACGACCACCTAATAAGCAATTTTTAAATCCGAGTGCCATGTTACCAAACCACCAATTGTACCTAAAGGTATATACCCACAAACAAGAAACTCAACTGACAAAAGATCAAGACAAGAAGATATTCCTGTAGTATAACATCCTTAAAAGAATATGCTAACAAGGTTTTATCCATTCAGTTGAAAATTTTCTTACTTTCTCATTTTTTGATTAATATATTAGTCTTTTCGTATTTCCATATTAACTTGATAGAACTGGAATAACTTGGTCAAAAAATGAGTGTCCACGTGATCCCAGACATGCAGAGGAAAGCATATATTGTCGGATTGAAATTTCTCAAGACATAGCACGTAATTTGTTCCTGCTAAAACTTATACTTCATCAACCCATCTCCAATTTTTGGTTTATAGTGCCAATGAAATAGTCATTATTCACACAACTTGTATATGCACAAAGTCAATTGCTTAATATCACCAATTTGATATAAAAAATATGGAACCAAGCAAATGTCTAATGAAGAAACTATTAATTTTATGTTTAAGAAAAGAAATTTCACTTTTGGAAGAAATCCATAGAGCACCTAAAGATCTCAAACGAAATAAAGAAGTGTAATGTAATGAATATCAGTGAAAGTGGCATACCTTTTAAGTAATATTATGAAGCAACTAGCTCTACCACATGACGGCCCTGAAATGTAAAATTAAATTAACCAATAGCTATATGATTACAGCTTCTGAAAAATAAGAAAGTAATAGTTTCGCTACTTCATACTATAGATTAAGTAATATACAAATATGTCAACTAGAAGCTTCAACAGTAAAACTTCCAATTATTGTGTATACTTCAATAAAGTCATCTGAATTTTAGTCTTCATATTTAAAAAAAAAAAAAAACACTACTTTTACATGATGCATAATACAATTTCAAATGAAATGACAGTTTCAGACTTTTGGCTGTAAAAAGATCTATGTGAGTTTGTGAGAGTATCTGTTAGAAGTTCAATAAAAGACCATGAATGAACAGACATCTGAATAATAAATGGTCGTTAAATTCAGGCTGGGAAATGTGATCCATATGATCCTTCATAAGCTACTATAATTAAAATTAGAAAATAATCTCCCAGCCTCTCAAGACTCCACAAGGAAAGAACAAAGAGTGGTAACTAAAAAACATGTGATAAAGAAATTATTTAAGCATTAACCAACCTTGATCATGTTCAGACAAAATTATTGAGTAATAATCTCAAAATCCAAGGATCTTAGCTTGTTTCTTATCTCTGAAGATGGATGATAGAAACAGATCTTATCAAACTCAACGTTTTGAATTACATCATAAATTAGTACAGACAGTACACATGGTATCAACATGGTACTAACAAAATTAGAGGTATGTGTATGACACTTGAAAATCCAACATTTACAAATACCATACTTAAAATAATAGAGCAAAAAGTGCTAAATAAGTGAACAATATAACCAAAAAGGAAACACACAACTGATGTCTCAAAATAACTACAGGTGCCATAGAGACCTTATGTGTGAAAACAGAAAAGAACTAGATGTCATCTAGGAACATGATTTTTTTAGGTCTGATTAGTGCATAATATACTTATAACATATCTTTCATCAACAAGAAAATCAACAATTTACTTTCAGCAACAAACATAAGTTCATAATTATAGAAATTTTCAGTTCATTTTTGCTATGTAAAGGTAGCAGCATCGGCTTATATTAGCAAGAGGTGCGCGAAGAATTCATTCAAACCACTTTCAAACGTTTCCCTAGCACAACTGGAACCGTTCCTTGGTATGCTTAGTTCTTTAGGTATTATAAAGTTAAATTTTGAAAAGCAGTCAACACCATAATTGTGTGCATACATGGCAATAAGCAAATGGCACTGTCCATTCAAAATGATGGCTGGAAATAGTTTTCCCGGAACATCTAAAATCCAAGTGACTGCCCATTTTTTCAGAGCTCAATGAAAACTACTGTAAATTGATGAGGATCCAAAATAGCATGTTACACCAAACAGCAATTTACTTGTGAGTTCTACTCTTACTTTAAATAACAATAATTTAAAGCTAAAGGATCATTTAGACCACAAAACAAAAAACACACTGACTAGCAATCCTCTCTCAATAATTCATAGCTACAGATTCAGAAGAGGAGTTTCAGCGCAATCATGGTTATTGTTTGCTGAATGTCAATAGCTCTTCCAATTAAGCAAATTGAGTTCATGTCAAGATGCAAAACTCTAAGAAAATAATCCATAATACCAAGCAGAAGATAAGCCACATTAACTAGTAGTAGTAAAAATGAAAATCAAGCAATAAAATAAAGAGTGGATTCAGTAAGTATACAATGCAGTTCAGATAGAGGAGAAACAAACTGCATTTAAAGAAATATACCTTGAAGTCCTGAAGTCCATGATGCCAGAGACTTGATCATTAAATGAACATTCAAGGTCAACCATGCTATGGTCCGAGGCTAACAAACTTATTATTAGATTTTCTGGGCCATCCAATCTTCAGGTTCTGAAGCTGTCATTGATTTTTTATAATACTTTTAGTGATTTCAGTGTTAGAAGAATTACACGCCTTCACATAGAAATCAATTCTAATACAAGGTTTTTTTTTTAAAAAAAATTCTTCAAGCATTTAGGATAGATCTGATTCATTTTACTAGAAAATAGAACAATTCAGGTATAATATCAAGGAATTTAAGTAACTGTTACAATTCGAAGTAGACCCATTACGGTAAAAAGCTCACTATACATAGAGCCCGAGAAGAGCTTGTTAACCAGGCAATTACTTGCAACTTGAATAGCACATTCTACCCAAAATAAAAATTAATTGATAAGGCATAAGCAGTAGAAATGTAACATTTATTTATGAAATGGATATTGGGATCCACATTAACTATGAGATGAGGAAATCTTTTTCACAATGTACTCTCTCATAAGAGGTTTGTTTATCTCAGAGAATGTGTAAACTTCTATAGTCACTTGAGGAAAACTTACAGCAGTAATCAAGGAAGTGAAGCAAATAATTTTTGGAAGGTGAAAAAAATATCATGATTAATTCTTTTAACTTCTAAAGCAAGCTGGAAAATATTATTTGGCAGAATAAACTTTAAGATAAAGTCATACCAAATTATGGGGCCAGGGAAAGCTGAGAACTTCAATATTGGAATTATATATAGGGTTAAGAAAAAAATCAAAAAATAAGTCTACAGCATTTTTTTTTATCATAACCATATAAAGAACCAAAAAAATATTTAAGTGAACAAGTTCAGAAGATAGAAGAAGCACACAATAAATGCCAGTCTAAGAAAAATATGTTATGTGTATATTTATTTTTAAAGATGTGACATAAATCTTTTTCACATTTTCATGAAGAAGGTATAGTGTATAAGCATACCATAGACAGAGTTAGTCATTTTCAGTCCTTGATTTCTGAGCCATGCAGTGAACCAATGAAGTATGCGCAATGTCATCTAAATTTATTTCTCTTTCAACCATGTAATCCCAGAGAGTGAAGGCTTCCCCTACTTCCCCTTCCTTGCAGAATCCGTGAGTCAAAATATTGTAAGTCACTGCATCAGGAGTGATTCCCTTGTCTATCATTTCCCTAAAAATCTCATAAGCATCTTTTGTACAGCCTAACTTGCAGTAGCCATCGATGATGACATTGTACGTCATCTTATTAGGCTGAATATTGAATGAAGACATTTCCTGCAAAAGACTCTTTGCTTCACCCATCTGGCCTAGCTTGCAATAACCACCAATTAGGGCGGTGTAACACACTACATCAGGCAGCAAGCCATCCCTTTGCATTTGATCAAGCAGATATTTTGACTCATCTACCTTACCGACGTTGCTAATTCCATGTATTAGAGAAGAATATGTAAAAACAGTACGTGCAATATCTTTGCTTCTCATGTCATCCAGGAGTTTGAGAGCCTGTAGCATGTTTCCCATTCTAGAGTATGCTCTAATGAGAGTGTTATATATAACAGAATTTGCTGTAATATTCTGCCTAATTAACGCATCAAAGAATTCCATAGCCTCTTCTAGTTTATCAACATTGCAATACCCACCTATCATGACCCCATATAAATGAAGATCAGGAACAAGATCATTCCTCTGACATTCATGCCAAAGCATCAGAGCTTCATCCATTTTACCCTTTTTGGATAACTCATGTATCAACAAGTTGTAAGTCACGATATCTGGGAAAATTCCTTTCTCGGCCATTTCTTCCTTTAATTTAAAGCCAACATCCAGCCTATCATCTTTGCAACATCCATATATGAGAGCATTGTAAGTAAAAGAATCCATCTCAACACCATCATCCAACATGCTCTTGAGAATAGATTTAGCATCTTGCATTTTACCCACTTTACAAAGTCCAAAAACAAGAGCATTTGAGGTTATTGTATTAGCTGCAAAGCCTTTATGACGCAGAAAATTAAAAAGATTCAAGGCTTCTGAATGTTTACTGTTCCGGCAAAGTGCACTAGTCAAAGTTGTCAACAATCCATCATTAGGCCTTATGTTCTTTGAGATCATTAAGACAGTGAACTTTAATGCAGAGTCATATCTCAAGTTTTTACATAAACCTGAAATAACAGAATTCATAGTACCTAAATTGATACTTAAAGCTCCTCTAACCATCTTATTTATGAACAGCTCTGCTAAATCAATTTGATTGTCCTTGCAAAGTCCATTTGTAAGGGAGTTATAAGTAACTGAATTTGGAATAACACCTGCTAATGACATATCATCCTTTAGTTCCAGTGCATTTTTCACATTCCCCATCCTGCAATAACCATCAATCAGAGTGTTATAGATGACAGTATTGGTAACAAGCCCCTTGGCCACCATTTCTCTCAAAACACAGTCAGCTTCTGTGTATTTCTCAAGTTTCATCAGACCATTAATCAGCACACCATAAGTTACAATTGTAGGCTTTAACCCACTATCTACCATTCTATCTTTCAGCCGAAATGCCTCCTCTAAACTCCCCCTTTTGCAAAGTCCACTCATAAGGTTATTGTAAGTAACAACATTAGGAGCAACACCTGAATGCCCCATTTGTTTAAACAACTCTACTGCCTCCTCAACCTTACCTCCTTTGCAAAGTGCGTTTATTGCAGTACTATATAGGTAAACATCTGGCAAAGATCCCTGCGATACAATAACAAAAACCTCATAGCTTTTCTCAGGTTTGTTTGCCTTAACAAGTGAGCTCATCAAAAAATTGCAAGTCTTAAAGGACGGGAGCAATCCCCTAGTCGCCAATAGCCTAAACACTTCCATCACTACATCAAAACCCAACCACTTAAATTCACTAGTATAAACATGAACCAAAATATCAAAACCTCTGATCTTATTCCTAAATTTCTCTGAACTCGAATAAGTATCTGCAGAAACAATGGCAATCTCTTTATGCAAATTCACAACATTATCACTAAATGTAATGGTCAACTTCCCATCAATCAATTTTATCAAAAGCAACCGCGCAGCTGAATCAAGATTCTTAGAAACTAACAAGTGGTAGAGAAGACAATACGATCGGAGCGTGAACCTAAAGGAACAAGAATTGCAAGCAAAGTAAAAAAACTTCAATGCAGTTGAAGGATCAACAATCTTACGGATTTCCCAGAAAATTGAATCAAACTGATGAGGATTCAAATGGGTTAGCAAATCTCTGCATAGATGTGAGTTTATATTTGAGGTCGACAGAACAGAAGAAAGAGTTTTCTTGGTATGAAAACTCACTGCAGCTGAAGCAGGTGGCGTTTGCTCAGAATTTGTATGGCACACTTCTTTTGGTCTGGGTTTCGGATTTTCAGGTCTATGCAGCGGGTGGGGTGAGACAGTTAATGGTCGTTTGATCGGAAGGAAGAGTATCGCTGCGGTATTTGTCGCCGCGGCGGCGGCGCTATGTACAGCCAATCTTCTCATGTCCATATGAAGATTTCGATGTGTTTTGCAAAATGTGGGCGTGAAAGATATGAGTTCTAGAGAGAGAACAGTTTAGGAGAGAGAGTGGGAGGTAACGACGGGGAGGCCATGAGAATCGAAAGGAGGTTTTCGTTAGAGGAAGGGAAGGGAATGGGCCACAAAGAAAGGAAGGTCATTCTCGGGTCGGGTTTCGGACCATCCTTTTCTGCCCGGTAAGTGGCAAGTGGTAACAGGAAGAAAGAGTGAGGAATCAGGGTTCTACTTCTAGACTAGAGCTAAGAATTTGCATGGAGGGTTCAAGACGAAATATGGTTTTTGGGCCGAGATATATACTTGGGCCGGTACTATGTCAATGGAAAAGCCTATTAATTCTAGATATCTACTTTTGGGCCGAGATATTTACTTGGGCCGGTACTATGTCAATGGAGAAGCCTATTAATGCTAGAGACACTCCACTGTGGAGGATTATAAAGAAACGGCTGTGTTATGCCCTCCCAAGTCCCAAACCTTTATTGAGGGCAGTCATATCTCAATTTTATTTATTTAAAAAGAATAAAATACACTCTGAAACAAAAATAAATAAATAACCACTCAAAATAAAATAAAATAAATACCGGCAAGTTTTTAGGGGAGATGAAAAAAAAGAAACTATCAGTTCTTAGAAAGAAGAAAGAAAGAAACAACAATCTTACCCAAATATTTTTTAAATTTCTTATTTTTCATATGATGGAAATAAGAACTCTTGTTTGACTAATTTTATTAATCGCGTCTCAAAAGACTTTTTGTATTTTTAGTTTTTAATAGATTAATATTGTGAATCATTATCAGGGGTTGGAGTTGTGAATTGGTCCTGCAATTCATTCCAACATTTGATTGTGTCAAATATCTCATGTGATTAGTTTTCTCATTTATTAACGATGAATTAGAAAAATATATCATCAAAATTATAAATTTTTGCTTTACTGTGAACGAATTGAGGAATTTTGAGAATCGGGTGTAGTAAAAAGGATTTTGAAATTTAAACTTAATTTAATTTAAGCTTGTAATTTCTATAATGAAAAATGATACTCAAATTAAAAAAAAAAAGTGATAATGTTATTCCATGAACAATTTATATCATATCATAATATAATATATTAAAAGTGGCTTAGCAAATGTTAACATTTTTTTCCTATTTTATCCTCACCTATTTTTCTTTACTACATTTTTACCCTTTAATATGATAATTCATATTATTTAAAAAATGACATTATTAATTGCAAAATATAAATGTGATGCCTTTTCATTTTTCATATCATTTATTTCAATAATTAATTTTAAGTTATAAATTTATTTTTACCTCTTATAATAATTATAATCATAATATATTAAAAGTACTTATTTTTTCTTTTTTACGTTCTTGATCTAAATTATTAATGTTTATAATTAATTAATAATAATTATTTATTATTTAACTTATTCATATTCTTAAGTTAAGTTCAAATAACAAATGTGCACAATCGGCCTCTACACATTAAAAATTAATTAAATCATTAATGATTAATATGAAGAAACAAATTTAATATTATAAAATGTGGAAAGTATGTGGAGGTGATGGAGACACCAAAAGCAAAGTCCCTTTACGTCTGTATTGCTCCTCAACGGTAATAAAAAGCATCTCAAATGCTAGATTAAATGAGAGGGGTATAACAACAAAGTAAGATGAGACATTGAAGGATGAGACGACGTTGTCATTACCCTAAATAGACATCAAAGGAGAAAACACGGTGTAGTTTTTTAGAATAATAATTGTATTTCATCGATGAAGCATTTTTTTAATTATTTTTTACATGTAATTTTGCTGGGAACGTTTAAGTTTATTACCTTTATAGATATAATTTTTTCATTTAGAATTTTTTTATTAGTTTTCTTAGTGAATTGTATAATTTTATATTATCAGTATATAATAAATAAAAATTTTAGAAAAAATAAATTATTAACCTTATGAAATAATAAAATATATACAGAGGGATAGAGTTTTGAGAAAATTTCAAGAAATTTTTTAAATCTCAAGAGTTCGTGCCTACGACGTGCATCGCACGTCATAATAAACTAGCATAAATGAAAAGTGATAACATTTTATAACTAAAATGATAATATTTTATACCGAAAGTGGTGATTATTTTAAAAAGTATAAAATTATCTAAATGAAAAGTGATAACATTTTATAACTAAAATGATAATATCTTATACCAAAAGTGATATTATTTTAAAAAGTATAAAATGATCTCATGTAAGACGGTCTCACGCCAGATTTATCATTTAAATTAAAATTATTTTTGTCTTTACACAAAAATTATTTTTTTTTTTTTAAAAAGAAGGATCTCTAAATATAAGTTTGGGTGGCAACAACACCCCTTATAAAGAAATGGGTCGTGAGATAGGTCTCTCTCAATATTAAGTACTATTGGATTCTCGTCTTACAATAATAGTTACATATTTTTATTTTGGGTGTTTCATTTCAATAATTACATTATTATTTTTTTTATAAAAGTGACCCACACAAATTAAGTTATTTTTTCTCTATAGTCCACACTTCACACTAATATAACTACTCACTTTATATTAAAATATTTTAAAACGAATGGAGTATACTTTTTTGTATGATAGGCGTATCTGTTAATTTAATAATAAGAGTATTGTTAAATACACACCCCTTTTTATTAAATACACACCTTTTATTAAATACACACTCATTTATAATTTTTTATTGAGAATGACTAGGGTAGGACCGATCCTACTAAAATTTGGTGGAACCGGATCCTAAATCACGCCCATATGAAATTGCGGGTTGCATCTGGATCCCAAATCTCACAGCTAAATCACGCGACAAGAAATTCTTCTCCTTCCTCCTGCTCTGTTCCTCTCTCAGTGTCCGAAGGTGAAAGCTAAATACTACGCTGCTTCCCATCTTCTCTATCCTCCCGCTATGCTTACGGCACGAACTCACCGCTAGCTCGCCTCCAATCGCCGCACATCGCCATAATCGGGCTTCTTTCAATTCCAGTCAGCCACTTGAGATCGTCCGAGATCGGTCTCCCCCGCGCCAGATCTGCCACCACTGTGGCCATTGGTATGCATGCGGATTGTCGGCGGCGATCACCGCCTCAATGTATTAATTTCTTTCATTCTGGGGATCTGTAGTTGTCATTGCTTATAGAGATCAGCAACTTTTAAATCTTCAAGTTCATAATTAGCTATTGAAATTAATTTCTCTATTTATGGATTGGGTTCTTTTCCCTTTTTATTTCTGCTTTTTTCAAGGAGTGAGGGGGTATTGAGATAGTTGTGAGTTGTATGTAAACATCCTCAGTTTGGAGTCATTAAATTCTTCCAGTGGGTTGTTTTCGATTGCTGATATATATTTATAGTGTATATATTCCTCTTGAGACATCAAGTGTTCTTTCTTTGTAGAATTAGGGAAGGGATATGAATCAGTGGTAAAGGTGAAAGAAGCCCAACACTTGTCCTAAAACGAGCTTTAGCTTCTCTGCGAATATCAAATCTACTCATCCAATTCTTCTTGCACTTTTTTTCTTGTTTCAATATTCATTTTTTAGATATATTTGTAAAATTTGAAGTCTTGTAGTAGATTTCCTGAATATGAACCTAGTTGATGAAATGATCTTCTTGTAATGGAGGATTGGGGTTGAGAAATCTACGTGATTGGAATGACTCAAGGCACTGTGAGAGGTACATTCTGAAGCTGCTTCAGCTGTGGGTTAAATAGGTGCATGCTATCTACTTACATGTATGGATGGTAACTAAACCTTACCAATCATCTTATTCGTGGAAATCACTATTGGAGGTTCGAAAGAATCGAAACAGGTTCAAAAGCAGCAGCACACCACCAGAACATTCAGCATGTCATGTCATGACAGTTCCTTGATCAATGGAAGGTTTACTGTGATTATCAGTCCCAATGATAACAGCCATCTAGGTTCATATTCAGGAAATGATGGACCACCTATTCCATCTTATAGTATTTCACTACTGCTTTCTTTCATTTCTTGTTTGGTATTGCAGCATCTGGACTAGTTGGTATCTCTTTTGGATATGTTTTTATTTCGATGTTTCAGAAAAAAGAACCTTAATTTTCAGAAAATCAAAGTTTCAAATTAAAGAGTAACACAAATCATTATAAAAAGTAACTCAATTAATAGAAAAGAGTAACCTTAAAGATGTTAATCAAATAAAATAATATTTTATTTTTTGAAATCCGATTATGAAATTAAAGAGTAACCTAAATTATTAAAAAGTGTAACTCAATTAATAGAAAAGAGTAACCTAAAAGATGTTACGAATAGAACAATATTTTATTTTCTGAAATCCGAATATGATATGAAAGAGTAACCCAAATTATTATAAAGAGTAACCCAATTAATAGAAAAGAGTAACATAAAAAAATTTAACCAAATAGAACAATATTTTATTTTTTGAAATCCGAATATGAAATTAAAGAGTAATTCAATTAATAGAAAAGAGTAACCTTAACCAAATAGAACAATATTTTATTTTCTAAAATCCGAATATAAAATTAAAAAGTAATTCAATTAATAGAAAGAATAACCCAATTAATAGAAAATAGTAACCTAAAAGATAATAATCAAATACTAGAACAATATTTTATTTTCTGAAATTCAAATATGAAATTAAAGAGTAACCCCAAATTATTATAAAGAGTAACTCAATTAATAGGAAAGAGTAACCTAAAAATATTTTCTATTTTTATTAACACCAAGTGCAGTCATTTACTCAAAGCCATGACATCTCCAACACTCTAGGGATTATCATGTTGTTGGTGTTCCCTATCTGGGCTTTGCTAACCCATGTCATCTGATACTGTGTTGTAGCAGTATTTTATATTGTTTTTCTTGTCACTAAATCAAATAATCATTTCATGAGAACTGCTTGCTCATGCTTCCCACATGCACATTCAATAACTCTTCGTCATTCACTTTACTAATACTAAGATATGATACATACTCTAGACTGCTGCTTTCACTACCCCAATCATCACTAGGTTTTGCGCTTTTGGCATGAATGTGTCTCAACTTGTTCAATTTCACAATTGTTGGGGTGATATAGGGAGCTCTGTTTCTTCATATCGCTATCAAGTCATCAATCTTGTCCAACTCATCGTAATCATACTCATCTCCATCGCCAATCTATTCCACCTCATCATCCTCACTCTTTGCTTCTGAGGATTAATTCGCAGACTCCGACACATTATCCATCTCTTCATTCTCGCTTTCATCCTCCTCACCATTCCAATAACTGAAAAATTAGTTCACAACTCAATCAGCTTTTGTATTGATCAAATATGGTAATAGCAGCATGTAGAAAATCTCCAAGAAAAATTGAAAATGCTCCTTTTTCTTGCAGAGTATAACATTTAAGACCAAATGCTTCAGTCCATATAACCCATACCAAGCTCTACAACTATCATAAATTCAAGATTTGAAAGACACAACCACAGATTCAATAATTACATAAATTGATATAAACCACCACAAACACCTACAGAGTCTGCATAATTCTGAACAAAGAGATGCCACTTCACAGCCTTAAAAGATCACTCCTAAGATAGCAGACCTTGAGCTCATATGACAGCAGACCTTGAGCTCATTATGCAGATTTATTAATTATGAGTTGGAATAATCGTGACTTACTTGTGAGGGAGTTTGAGGGTAGGGTAGAGTTCTCGCAGTATATTCACAAGATCTAACCGGAGATAACATTTCTCCACCACATAATACCTTCCATTAGGCGGCGCTGGTTCTGCCAGTGAAGACGTTCCAGCGGTGAGTAGTGATGCCAACGTGGGCTCTTTGCGAAGCAATCTGCACCGGAGTAGGCGCAGACTTATGTGAATACAACGGCTGGATGTTCAGTGTCGGAATAGGCGAGATCCCAAGTAAGGGGATCCGCCATTGATAGACCAATCTCTTGGCCAGAAGCTCGCCGGCAGCGGACGGATAGGGAATAAGGGACGACGACGATCAAGGAACTTGGAAGGCATATCTCCAATTCTGAGAAGAAGCCCAAACAGTGGGCTTGACGTGAGCGACGGCCTATGCCGCAGCCAGTCGAAATTGCGACGGCCATTGAAAGGAGATGTTGCAGGAAAGAGGAAAGGGAAAGAAGTGAGAGAAAGCGGTGAAAAAGAAATCCAATTCAAATCTGATCCATTTGCTTTAAAAGGTCCGGTTGTATGAATTTTGAAAAAAAAGACGGTGCTATTATAGTATTTGTCTTTTTTATTTTAAATTTTTATTAAATACACACCTTTAAAATTATAAAAATACCCTTATATACACACTCTCAATTATTACTCTCAATTCACCTTTCTAATTTATTACCCTGTTCTTAACCCTAACTTTTCCTTTTATTTACTCTCACTCTGGTCGAAAACAATTTAAAGGAAGAGAGATTGCTTTAGATTTTCAATAATGGTGGATTTAGAGATTCTGCAGATATTAGGAAAGTATAAGACGAGAGGCACTTAGATGGGATCTGGTCGAAGAGAGAGAAATTTTAGGTTTTCTTGTTTTGTGGATTGGGTGATGAGGGTTTTATGTATTCTTTCTTGCATTGATTTGTCGTTCTTCTTCTCATCTTCTCCGTTTATCTCTATGGTGAAGAAGGAAGTGAAATATCAATAAAACAAAAACAACCATTTTTATTTGACTAAATAATTTAACAATTTCCGTAGTTGAACCAATGAGACATTCTGCATGATTGAAGTGGAAGAAGGGTTTCCATCATAAGTGTTCATTTCTTTAATTCTTCTTTTTACGAAAAAGCAATAGAATCACACCGACCCCAAAATGTATAAATTGCCAAATGAATTTCATCTTGAAATATATATTCTTGAATTCTTCTTGATGAACTTATCAACATTTTTTTTATTAACGCCGATGATTTTGATGGACAGTTTTTTTTTAATAATTAGGGTGTGAAAATTAAGTAAAATGAATTTTTAATGGTAAAGGGGTGTTTATTTAATAGTAAGGGGTGTGCATTTAGTCTAACCCTAATAATAATTTATAGCATAATTATTGTTAGTTAATTTCTAAATTTTAGAAATTTCCTAGTTTTGTCAAATAATATCTCTCTCTTTAGCATTGAATTGAATGTGAACCAGATTTACTAGATTTATTAGAATTCATTTTGGTATTAGACCACGTAAATCATTTTCTACGTCATCCAACCATCGCGGTAAATATATTTTTAAATAAATTTGGCAGATTTTAACATAATAACCTAGATAAGCTTTTTTTAAATATTATAATACAATATAAATGTCTAGTTTAGACTATTGAACAACATATTGTATTTCAAAATCAACGTACTTTATATTATTTGATAAGGTATTATTTTAAAAGTATTTGGCATATTTTAACATAACCTAAATAAACTTTTTCTACACTATTGAAATACAATATAAATGTCTACTTTATGGAGTAGTATTTAACAACATACTCTATCGCAAAACTGACATACTTTATATTACTCCCTCCATCATACTGAAATGTATGCGTTTTGCTATTTTGGTATGTCTCAATACAAAATGTGCATTTCCCTTTTTTGGTAAAAGGAACTCACACAAATTAATTACTTCTCTTTCTATAGGCTCACACATCACACTTATACCCTACCCATTTTACATTAAAATATTATTTTTCTCACCTAACTACACATTAAAATATCATATTCATTAATCTACGTGCAAAAAATAAACGCACACGTATTAATGGAACAGATGGAGTGCTTGATAAGGAATCATTTTAAAAGCATATTTAATATATGCTAGAGTATGTTTATTTCATATTACTCCCTCAATCCGCCGGATATGTATACATTTGTTTTTTGCGTGTGGATTAAGGAATATTATTATTTAATATGTAGTGGGTTGTTATATTAGTGGGTGTGTGGGTCCCATATATTAATTGTACTCCCTCTATCCCATAGCAAGTGAGTCTTTTGTTTTTTACACGCGGATTAAGGATTATTATTTAATGTGTAGTGGTAGTTGCCCCATATTTTAGTTGTATTAATGGGTGTATGTGGTTCCATGTGTATAAAAAATAAAAGGAGACTCTTTGGGTGAGACACTCAAAATGAAAAAAAGATCCCCTTTGAAGGGGACGAAGTGAGTATTAGTTATGTATGTGAGTCTCATATGTTTAAAAAGAGAAATATAGTATATATTTGGTGCGGACACCTAAAATGACAAAATGTACTCCCTCTGTCCGCTTCAAAGGTATTCATTTTACTATTTTTGGCGTCCGCTTCAAAGGTATCCATTTCCCCTATTTAGAAAAAAGTACACAATATGGCCCACCACTTCCCTCTAATACAACTACTCACTTTACATATAATAATAATACTTCTTAATCCACATGCAAAAAATAAATGAATACCTTAGAACCGGACGGATGGAGTATATCATATCGGTGGACGGAGGGAGTATAATACATTGCTCAGTAATGTTTACCAAGATTTTCTCATTAAAAAAAAATCATACTTTAGCATGCACTAAACATACTTTAACACAAAACGGACATAATTTAACACAAAATCGGCATACATTATCACAAAATAAAGAAATTTTTTATATAACATTGTTATACAATATAAATGTCTTACTGTATACTCTATTCGTCCACTTTAAAGAGTCTCTTTTTTCCATTTTGAGCGTTCGCTCTAAAAGGCCTCATTTTTTTAAACATTCATGGGACCCACACACGCCCAATAATATAATGGAGCTCATACACATACTAATACAATTACCCATTATAAATTAAATAATAATAATCTTTAATTCGCGTGTAAAAAACAAATGAGACTCTTTTAATCAAACAGAAAAAGTAATATTTAACAACATATTTTATCACAAAACCAACATACTTTAACATAAAATTGACATATATTACCATAAAACAGAGAGACTTTTTATACTCCCTCCGTCCGCTGATAAGATATTCATTTTGGTCGTCCACTCTTAACGTATCCATTTTACCTTTGTAGTAAAAGGGCCCCACACATACTAACCACTCATTACTAATACAACTACATATTTTATATAAAATAATAATACTTCATAATCCATGTACAAAAAACAAATGAACTTACGGATGGACGGAGGAAGTATAACATTGTTATGCAATATAAATATCTACTTTACGATATTTAAAAACATACTCTTACACAAATTGACATACTTTAATATATATTCTCTCCGTCCCAGGCAAATAGGTGCATTTGTTTTTTTCACATAAATTAAGGAGTATTATTATTTTATGTAAAGTGGGTAGATGTATTAGAGAGATGTGATGGGTAGTGGTGGGCCATTGGTGGACCCTTTTTACTAAAAAAGAAAAATGGTGCAATTTGGACGGGACGCCCAATATAGTAAAATTGTGCTATTTGGGTGGGACGGAGGGAGTATATGTAAACTCACATTCATTGTTATTGTCATCTTTTCCTCACAATATAGAATAATATCCATAATTCACGGTGAATTTTCAATCACGAAAAGTATATCTACGGCAGAGGTCGAATAACGAAGTAGATGATGGCGATTGGACGACATCATAAACAGCGAAGGTTAATAGAAACTTAATTTGCAGTTTACATGAAAATTCATATCCACATCCGTAAGTATTAACAAACTAACGAAAATTAGAGAGTTAAGTGGTTCATATAATTAATGAGGAGTAAACTAACATAATAATTTAAATTATTATTTAATTATAAAATAAATGCATATTTGATTCGAGTATAAATACAGATCTAACTCGTCTCATGATCTGTCTCTAGTATGGATTTTGTGGTAGGGTCATTTACCATTTAGACTGGACCCACAAGTGGGCCTGGATCAATATTTGAAGACAGAGGCTGCCCATCCGAGGAGGAGAGCAAGGGAGATCGAGCGAAGGAGAAGCACGCGCTCACCCACCTGGAGGAGGCAGGTGAAAGGCATTTATTCCCTCTCCTCTCTCCCACTTGCTCCTTACTCTTACTCTCTCTACTCTCCTACCACCGAGAGTCATCCTACCTCTCTTTACACTCACTTACTATCTCTATCTCTCTACACTCCCACCACCGAGAGTCTTCCTATCTCTCTCTACACTCACTCCCTCTCTCTACTGTCCCACTACCAAGTTGCCCACTTGCTGCTCTCCCACCGCCCAAGTGTCCCACTTGGCCTGACACCCTACAAGTCTAGTAGATATCCCCTAAGATATCTATTAGGAGGATAATCCTACAGCATATCTTTTAATAGCCTCATGCGGATATGCATTTAATGCCCAATTGCTACTAGGCTCACCCCACTTGTATAAGAGAGGGCGGCACCTTCATCTTCAGGAGGAGATCTATCCTCATCCTCACCTCCGTCTTCAACCTCAAGCTCAACATCATCTGCATCTTCACCATCATTACCACTGTAAAGGAGAATTATCTCCTTCCACCACAACAAAAAAAACACAAAGAGAAATAAAACTCTCTACTTTAAACTCCCACAAATGTGGAAGGAATTCTTGTGTTCTTCTTTTTCTACTCTTTCTCCATATTATGTTAGATTAGTCCGATTAAATCATACAATAGCCACATTAAACACTCACCTCACCTAATAAAAATCGACTATCTACATTTGGCGCTAGAGAAAGGGGGCATCCCCTCTGCAACTCTAAGAAATCATGGCGTCCAACTTTTGCAATTCAAGTTCAAGTTCAAAGACTTCCCAGTCTAAAGGGAAGGAAGCAGCTCACAGTAGAGTCCATAGTCAAAAAATGGCTTTTATGAATGCACAAGCCGAAGAAATGAAAGCCTTGAAAAAGAGGTTAGATGTGTTAGAGAAGGGACAACAGTCTGAGGTGAATGAACCACCTCTGGGCCGAAACCCATTCACACCAAATATCATCTCTCAACCATACCAACCAGAGGTGAAGTTCCCAAAGATTAGCGCATATGAGGGCAAATCTGACCCCATAGTGCACCTAAAGAAATTCACGACGTGGATGATAGCCCAAGGGAGCTCAGAAGCCACCAAGTGCTGACTATTCCCATTAACTCTCGGGGACACGGCCTACGCATGGTACAGTTTACTCTCCCAAGCCTCTATCGGTAGCTGGGATGAGCTTTCAAAGCTCTTCCTATCTCAATTTGCCTACCTGGTCCAAGTAAAGGGCTCTAAGTAGAAGCTAGCCAACATAAAACAAGGTTCAGAAGAGTCTCTCCAAAACTTCCTCAAAAGATACAACGAACAGAAGGCCACAGAAGAGAAGATAAGCGATAAGACATACACCGTGCTAGCTATTGCTGCCCTGCGGCCAGGGTCAGACATGTGGATAGCCGTCCAACGGAACCCTCCGCCATCTTACGAGGCATTCATGGCGATGACACACCACTTCATCCGGCTAGAACGAGCTTGGGAAGGGGTTAGAGAGAATTGGCATACCCATGAATAAAAATCCGACATAAAGAAGATCCAACCCACTAGAAGGTGAATTCAATCCACTCAACAGATCCGACCGAGAGCAGACCAGCCAGTGGATAGATCCAACATGTCCAAAGGCAGATCTGACCTATCCACAGGCAGATCCGACCAAGTGGACCATTTCATGGACAGATCCGACATGTCCAAAAGGCAGAGCCGGCCTACCAAAGGCAAAGCTGACATATCCGAATGTAGAAACTCTCCACACACTCGATCCCACATGGACCCACAAGACGAGCCGCCATGAGGATATTCGAGAGCGTGGAGACTCAAAAATCATCCTAAGCCCAAAAGCTCCCCAAGGCATAGACACAAAGAGGCTGAGCACGGGGGTTAAGGCCCAACAGCCCAAAGGAAAGCTTAAGAAGTCTTACTCAACCTCGAACATAGGCGTCGAAGCCCCCACAAGCAGTCAAGACATAGACCCAAAGGCTAAGCTCGGGGGCTAAGGCACGATAGTCGAGAGAGTAAGCTTGGAGTGCCCTGTCAAACCCTAGACGTAGGCTCAATGCCCCCGAATAGCCGAGGCACATGCCCAAAAAGGCTAAGATTGGGGCTAAAGGCCAATAGCCAAATGTTTAAGCTCAAGAAGCCATACCAAACCCGAGGCAAAGGCTCCAATAGCTAAGGCATAAGCCCAGATAGCTAAAGCACGAGCTCATGGAAGCTCCCACACGAGGCTCAAACCTTACGAGGTTCAAGCCAAAGAAAGGCCTAGACGCAAGTTTGAGAAGGCCCTTACAGGAGGATTTACACCTTGCGAGCTCACCAAAGGATGAGCCACAACTCGCAAAAAGGTCATCGAGCCCCTAGGAGACTGCAAGCCTTGGTGCCCGGACTCCATCATCCAAATGGCTAAAGATAAGTCAAGGGACAATAGACCCTTTGATAAATCTCAAATAATTTAAGCCTTCATATATTTTATTTGGCAATAACAGTGCATTAACCACTATGCTTATCTCTGAAGCCACCTCCTCATTCGTCTGGGATCGCAATCAAATTCCAGAGGGTCACAATGTGAGCTAAATCGGATCCGACTAACATAGTTGACCGCCAAGCCATAACATGGGCCCGGAGCAAGATAAAGCGTCCCGAAAAGATATTACACAAGACAGAGGACCGGGGGCTCACACTTCCGAAATTGAGTCCTCTAGATGAGCTACCACATAATTAAAGTGAGGAGTAGAGCTACATCCAAGATGATCGACCCGCCGATGAGTTGATACTCTTTTTCCCTACCTGTGGTTTTCTTCCACCGGGTTTTTCAGTAGGAAGGTTTTTTAACGAGGCCAACAAAGGATCATCTGTAGCCGAGTGATCAATCACTTCTGTGCGAGGTTACACCACGGGGCTAATATGATAGGTGCTCCACACCTATGTCACCACATAGCATAGAAGACGAGGCCGCGCTCTATCAAAGGTCACCTCCGCGTTTATGTGAGTACGTACGAGTCCTTCCGAGCCTCCACGCCAACAGACCGAGGTCCCTCCGAGCCAACCGACCGAGGTCCTTCGACTCTCCGCGTCTCCGATCGAGAAGCCTCCGTACCGACCGATCGAGATCCCTCCAAGCCGACCAACCGAAGTCCCTCAGAGCCTGCGCGCCTCCGTACCTGTGTGCCTTCATACACAAGGTTCTTCCACGCTTGCGTGCATGCGTCCGCAGAGCCTTTCTACGCCTCCGCATTCCGAGTCATTCGGAACCGACCTCCGAACCTCCTGGGCCCATTTGAGTAGCAAGTTTTTCCATCTCCTCAAGGCAACAACCTTCCACAACTCCAAAGGGGCATCTTACCTTCACATCCATCTTCATTCTGACCGCCATCTGCGTCTTCAAAATTGGCGCGACGTTCTCACTCTACAAGCCCCGTGAAGCCAAAGCCTGTGGGCTAATGTGGTAGGGTAATTTACTATTTAGACTGGACCCACAAGTGGGCCTGAATTAATATTTGAAGACAGAGGCTGCCCATCCGAGGAGGAGAGCAAGGGAGACCGAGCGAAGGAGAATCAAGCGCTTACCCACCTGGAGGAGGCAGGTGGAAGGCATTTATTCCCTCTCTTCTCACCCACTTGCTCCTTACTCTCACTCTCTCTATTCTCCCACCACCGAGAGTCATCCTATCTCTCTCTACACTCACTCACTATCTCTATCTCTCTACTGTCCCACCACCAAGTTGCCCACTTGCTGCTCTCCCACCGCCCAAGTGTCCCACTTGGGCCTGACACCCTACAAGTCTAGTAGATATCCCCTGAGATATCTACTAGGAGGAAAATCCTACAGCATACTCCCTCCGTCCCAGGCTAAAAGGGCAATTTTTTCATTTTGGTCGTCTCACCCAAAGAGTCCCCTTTCCTTTTTTTATACACATGGGATCCACACACCCCCTCTAATACAATTAAAATATGGGACTCATACTTCCACTAATACAACTACCCACTACACATTAAATAATAATACTCATTAATCTACATGCAAAAAAGCAAATGACCCTCTTACGCCGGGATGGATGGAGTATATTTTAACAGCCTCATGCGGATACGCATTTAATGCCCACTTGCTACTAGGCTCACCCCACTTGTATAAGAAGGGGCGGCACCTTCATCTGCAGGAGGAGATCTATCCTTATCCTCACCTCTGTCTTCAACATCAAGCTCAACATCACCTGCATCTTCACCATCATCACCACTGTAAAGGAGAATTATCTCCCTCCACCACAACAAAAAAAAAACACAGAGAGAAATAAACTTTCTACTTTAAACTCCCACAAACGTGGGAGGAATTCTTGTGTTCTTCTTTTTCTATTCTTTCTCCATATTATGTTAAATTAGTCCGATTAAACCATACAACAGCCACATTAAACACTCACCTCACCTAATAAAAATCGACTATCTACAAATACCTCACAAAAAACTTTATTTTATGGAATACTCTTCTGTGAGACGGGTCGATTTATCATTAAAATATGTTTATTATATAGATGAAGTATGTTGGCAAAGACTAGAATACAACTGTCCTACCAATTCCAAAATGTACAACCTCCTTCCTTCACCTTCAGTGTGTGTTTTCCTCTTTTTTTTGTTTTTTAAATTTAATTTTGGGGATATAATTGTAATTTTACCCTTGTGGTTTAGGGTATAATTTATCCCTAGGGTTTAGGGTATAATTGTAATTTTACTCTTAGGGTTTAGGGTATAATTTATCCCTAGAATTTAGGGTATAATTGTAATTTTACCCTTAGGGTTTAGGATATAATTTATCTCTAGGGTTTAGGTTATAATTGTAATTTTACCCTTGTAGTTTCGGGTATAATTTATCCATAGGATTTAGGATTTAGGGTATAATAGTTATTTAAATAAAATAAATTTAAAAATAAAATCAAAAATAACATTAATGAAGGAGCAGAAATTAATTAAGAAGAGTGGGGACCAAGGGTGTACCAATTGAATTGGTACCCCTAATTATATCCTAGCCCCTCTTTATTATAATTTATTTATAAATAAGCATATTTTATTATTATATTACAATAATACTTTATCTCGTATCACAAATCGATATTTTTTCATGATTTTATATTGACTTGATATTTTAAAATAAGGTTGTCTTAATACTTTTTTTAGACACTCTCTTGTGAGACGTGTTTTTTATGAGATGGTTGTGAGACGGGTCGACCATTAATAAAGTATGCTTATTTATAGTTAAATATGTCAATAATAAATCATATTATAACATCCTAAAATCATACTTTAATTCATTATTTATCATACTTTTGAAAATATATTTTAACAATTGAGAGCGAGGTACAACCGGTCCCATGAAATATTCATGAACCGGAACCCAATCACCTTCTGCTGGGTTGCTGCAGGTTAAATTTGTTTAGGATTAATTCAACGCCGCAGGTGATTTCGGAGTTAATCCACGCTGCTTCGCACAGCAGCAATTGTTCCAACGCCGTAAAAATGGATTTGTAGATCTCCTAATCGCCTCATGCTCCTTAATTGGTCTCATTCCGAATCTAACCATAGCATCGCCGCCAAAATCGCTGCCTTATGTACCAATTGTCCGCGAGTTCGCGATTTTCATCAATCATATTCACATACTCATCTCGGAATCGGAGCATAATTTGTTTGGTGAGAATTGAAACTTCAATTTCAGGCATGGCATCGGCTTAATCCGCCAGAAACTCCGCTGCTATGCGGAGCCTTCGGTGGAGAAGCTAGCTGAACAACTCGAGGTTTGTTTCTTATGGTTTATGTTTTTGTCTTTTTCTTTAATTATTTTTCTTGATTCTGGGTATTTCAGGCATTGAAGATGCAAATCTTGTTCTTCTTTGTGGTTAATTCGATTTAACTTTTTGTTTTGAGTAGAATTATTTGCGAGTAGAATCGTTTGTACGATGTATTGGGAGTTGGTTTGTGGTTGATTGATTGTTTATGTTGAGCATGTTTTAGTTTTGGTAGAGTAATGAAAGCGGCCCAGGGCATAGCTCAAGTGGTAGAGGGGAGGGTGGAAACGCCTTCCAACTGAGCTTGGTTGCTGCAGGGTGGGGTTTGACATAGATTTGGCCCTTGCAAGCACAAGTTAAACAGTGAGCCCTCTCTATAAGCCACTTGAGGCACATCATGCGATTTACCTCCTCCACCAATCTCCAGGGCAGAGGCGGTGGAGGCTCCTAATGGTGGGGTACACCATGAAAGCGGATGAATGAAGTCTATAGTGTATCAAACACACTTATACATGCACTATAGAGTAAATGATGGATGCTGTTGGAGGAGATGATTCTTATGGGTTGTGAGAATACCTTCAATTACATTTGGTCTTTGTCGTGTTCATGATGTTGGTCGACTGGACACGGTTCTGCCCCTCATAATATCACTTATGGTGTCTTAATACCAAACCCAAATTCTGTTATATTGGAGTAGTTGTTTTGAAGAAGCTAGCGAAAGCTATATTACATAAAAATATAATATATGATTGGTGGTGGATATATATTTACACTAACAACATTCTTATTCTCAAGTATCCAATACTTGTTACTTGGACAATGTAAGATTTTAAGATTTAGTTTGTAAGAAAGCCTTGAACAATCCAGACCAAAGTTATAAGGGCCACTACATGGACTGGTGAATTAGATACAGTAAACCAAATTTGAACATGCAGATATCCAGGTATGTCAGCCATTGCCAAATTGGAAAAAGAATTCATTCAAACTAGAGGAAGTCTGGAAGCAGGATCTCAAGCTGCCACTCTAGTGGATCAGATCCATAAGAAGAAGGGTTTGAAAGAGCAGACGGCTCCTCTGTCCGACTACGAGGACAAGCTCATGTAAGTTGTGAAAGAGGCAGGATATCATTGTAACGGGAGTTCCTTCACTGTTGCTCGCCTTTTTATTTACTATTTTGTCTTCCTTTTCAATGTGTATAACTCACTACAACACTGGACATCACAACAACTAGGTTTCATGTTTTGTTTCACATTAGAATAGGTTTCATGTTTTGTTTCACATTAGAATATGATATGAGGCTTCTTTAAGGTGTCAAGTAATTATTCTTGCTCTTCTTACATCTGCATTACATTTTGACCTTGATTTGAGGTTGATGGTGGTAGCCCTATGTTTGGTCTATTTATATACAGATTCTTTTGGTGAATACACAAGTATCTAGTATGGAAAAGTACTATTTTGTCATCATAAACCAAGTGAATCCTTATTTTTTCCTCTTTGGTTGATTGATGTTTATATTCAGATAACTAAGTTATATAGCAACTCAATTTAATTTAAAAAAATAATCTAATTATTTTTATAGAGTGATTTATCATTTAATAGATTATATATAATTTTAATTTAATTTCTATTTGCATTTATTACTGATGTTTTGCAAAATTTCAACAATAATTAGTTGTTGCTGAGAAAATGAAGTCTCAAATTAATGAATGATGAAAAAAAGTAATTTTTATTTTCAGAAAATTAGAGTCTTAAATCAAAGAGTAACCAAATTTAGTACAAAAAAGTAACCCAACTAATAGAAAAAAGTAACCTTATTAGCCAGACAGAACAAAAAATAAACAAATCAGAGTTTCAAATCAAAGAGTAATCTAATTCATTATAAAAAAATAACTCAATTAATAGAAAAAAATAACCTTATTGACCAAACAGAACAAAAAATAAACAAATCAAAGTCTTAAATAAAAGAATAACCTAATTTATTATAAAAAGTAACCCAATAAATATAAAAGAGTAACTTAAAAGATGTCAACCAAATAGAACAATATCTTATTTTCTGAAATCCGAATATGTTTCTGAAATCCGAATATGAAATTAAATATTAACCCAAATTATTAAAAAGAGTAACATAATTAATAGAAAAGAGTAACCTAAAATATGTTAACAAAATAGAACAATATCTTAATTTATGAAATTCGAATATGAAATTAAAGAGTAACCAAAATTATTAAAAAGAGTAACACAATTAATAAAAAAGAGTAACATAAAATATATTGACTAGATATAATAATATATATTTCACAATAAAATAAATACATACTTGTCAAACACGAAATTATTATTGGGAGGGGTGGGCCGAAGATAATTTGAATACAAAGTGTGTCCTTTGTACATGCAGGAATGGATGCAAGATCACATCGTCTAAGGTGCTTAAAAGACAGCAATGTGTTTGAGGTTGATTTCCCAGAAGTACTTGGATGACAAAGCTGCAATAATAGAGGAAGCAATGAAGTCAAGAGATGAACACCATCACTCAACCATGATGGCAAAATCATCGAGTAGAGTGACAGCAGACCTAACACAAGATGACTGGATTGAGAAGCTCCAAACATCAGGATTCAAACCCAACAACAACACTGTTTGGATCTTGGAAGGAATCCTATGCTACCTCACATACACCAATGCCATCAAACTACTCAACACAATTGCAGATAACTGTAAACTCACCATTGATAGCATAATAACTAACAAAGAAGAAAAGTTTCACAATTTCTCAGTGTCTTAAGTGCTAACAACTCTTGCAATTAAATAACATATGATTTTGTTTCAGAAAATGGCTACCAGGCCTCTTATGAATGTAAACGAAAGAACCTCACTTATGCACTCTCATTTTCTCTCTATTGATTGAAACTTGTGATCACACACACACACTCTTATGAATGAATTGAAGAACAAAGCAAGTATAGTGGTTTGGCTTGATGAAGCCTACGTCCACTCTCAAAGGTGTTTGAATCTTATTAATGATCATACAACTTGTAGAGAGAAACTGAAAAGATCACATTTATATATATAAACCCTAAACTGCTTCTTCACGTTTTTATGGTAGGATGATCAACTGCAAATGGTAATCTGCATGGCCGTGTGTTTGTTAGTTAGTTCTACAACTAACTAACTCCCTCCGCTCCTCTTCTTCCCATTTGATCATCCATTTGATCATGCAAGCAATCCAATGGTTCACCTTTTTGCCAGCTCATCAATCCTTACTTCCTGTTTGATTAACTGGCTTCACCCAATCTCTATCTTCCACGTATGAACTTCCTATCACACACAAAACTATCATGCATGTGTCTATACCTTTTAACACCAGACATTACCAATTAACAAATCAAACGCCAAACCACCCACACATACACATATTGTTGGTTGGCATCGTCTCCATCCCACCAAAATATCACCATTTAATCACACCCTTGCCACCACAAAATCATATAATTTCTAAACCATCACATTAAGAGATGGGAAGGGTAGGAATAATTTGGTTTCCCATTTAAAGCAATTTAATTAGGTGTAATAACAAGGCATGTTGATTAATTTAATCCTAACATAGTGATGCTACAAAACATGAGCCATAAAGTCAAGCACATATCATCATGTTCACTTAATAATAACCAATACTCCCTCCGTCCCAGTCTAAGAGGATCATTTTTCCATTTTGATCGTCTCACCCAAAGAATCCCCTTTTCTTTTTTATATACATGGGACCCACACACCCCCTCTACTAATACAACTATGCACTACATATTAAATAATAATACTTCTTAATCTACGTACCAAAAAGTAAATAGTCCAACGATGGACGGAGGGAGTACAATATTTGGTGATACACCATCAGATCAAAACCCACCTCTTCTGTTGGCCTTTTTTTATTTTATTTCATCCCTAAGAGATGGATTCCCAAGTAAAATGTTGAATATGACAACATCCATGGCTTTCTCCTTCAATAAATAATACTTTCTCCAATCCCCTTCTTTTTTAAACCTTGCCTTCTACTCCACCCTCTGCGACATTATTTTATCCACGGCCACCATCTCCACCAGCCTCTCCAGGTGACTCCACTCATTGAACACGGCCTCCGCCACCCATCTTCACCGCCTGCATCGCCACCCCTTTCCCCCAATATTCCGTCATCATCACGTTCGATTTCAAATTGGCAGAGTCCGATTTGTGATTTCAGAGTTCTCTTCTTCTGATAGACAGAGAGATTGACCTCCGCCGCCATCTTCACCGCCCGCGTCGCCACCCCTTTCCCCTAGTACTCCGACGCCACCACATGCCCAGCTCGGCCCTGCATCTGTCAACTGCGATTACTTGCCAAGTTTCAGGCCCGTTCCACGCCACCAGAAAAGATGAGAGAGAAAGGAGCGTATCAGCGAATGTATGTGAACAGGAAAGAGAGAGAAAGTCTAATTGGACTTTCACTGAAAATAGATTAGGAGAAACGGCCCATAATTGAAAAATATGATTTGGGCTTGAAATAAGGATTCAGTTCCACGAATTTAAAAAATAATATTGGCCCAAACTAGTCATTGTGTTAATAATTATTAAAATATATTTTAATACGTCTTATAAACCAAAATCAATGTCTGAGTTTGTCTTTTTTATTTATTTAGATACTTATTTAATATTCTAAAAATGTTGTTTTTATGACTCAACATTAATTATTATTATTACATTAAAATCGAGTAATAAAAGTTTTCGTCAAATTAGTTCATTTTTAGCTTTAAGAATTGAGGGTACAAAGGAATTTTGGTATTCACTGCTAGACTTTGCAAAATTTCTCCCATTTATTTATTTATAAGAGTATAATAAAGAGAAGAAGGTAGTGAGAAAATAATGTGAGAGGTCCACGTAAAGGAATTAAATTGAGTGATTCGGAAGCGTAGAATCCAGTGCCACTAATCCTAATTCCAATCGAAATGGCGGAGGAATCGAGAAAGTGGATGATTCTGGTAGCAACGATTTGGATTCAAGCGTTCACGGGGACGAATTTCGATTTCTCGGCATACTCATCGGAGATGAAGTCGGTGCTGGGGATATCTCAGGTGCAGCTCAACTATCTGGCGACGGCGTCGGACCTTGGGAAGGCGGTGGGTTGGTCATCAGGGGTGGCGCTGAAGTGGTTGCCGCTGTGGGCCGTGATGTTCGTGGCGGCGATGATGGGGTTGATTGGGTATGGTGCGCAGTGGCTGGTCATTACCAACGTCATCACGTTGCCGTATTTTGTGGTTAGTTATTCTCGCCCCATCCATTCGCTTTTTCTTTCAGTTTGGCATTTAACTAGGGCATGGCTTGCCTTATTTTTATTTTATTTTATCTTCACAAGAATTAGAAAGAAGTTTATGCACTCATCTTGTATAAATAAAGGTCGTTTTTGAATATGTGATACGTGTAACAATACAAGAGAGTCACCAAATATTACAATAATTCCAAATAGAGAGAGAGAATGTGGGCCTACGGCTATTTGTTTGATTAGCCAAGACAATCTTTCTATTGTTTGATTTTGTGTATCATTTTTTAATATCATTTCCTGTGTCACACTTGGATGGATCACAAATAAAAGGAGGGGAATTATTCCTAAAATGAAACATGGGAATGGTTGGATTTCTTTGCACTCTTACATGTCAATAGTAAAATGTGTGGTGCAAGAATGATACACGAAAATAACACTGAAGATTTAGTGTGTTTTCCTTGATATTCAATTCAATTTTAGACAACAAACTAACTCACTCACTCTTCTCCTAGTAGTCTCTCCTTGATAAGTAAAATAGAGTGAGATTCTTGAATATATATATATAAATACATCTACTCTGTTGTTGTTGCAGGTATTTCTACTCTGCTTCTTAGCTGGATGCAGCATCTGTTGGTTCAACACGGTTTGCTTCGTTCTCTGCATTAGGAATTTCCCAACCCTTAGGCCACTGGCTCTCTCTCTCACCATCAGCTTCAACGGCCTTAGTGCAGCTCTCTACAACCTTGCTGCAATATCTCTCACCCCTCCTTCATCCGCTATCTATCTCCTCCTCAATGCTCTGCTTCCTCTCTTCACATCCTTTGCCGCATTACTCCCCATTCTTTACCAACCTCCCACCGATACTCCGCTCTCTGATGTTAAGCGCGACCACTTCACATTCCTTAAATTGAACCTCTTAGCTCTGATCACTGGCCTCTATCTTCTTCTGCTCCATCCACCCACTTCACTCGCGGCTTCCTTCCTCTTTTCCGGTGCCATTCTTCTTTTGATTCTTCCTTTAGGGATCCCCGGGATTCTCTATGCTCGAGATTGCTTCAACCACTCGACCTTCAGACTTGACATTCTCGTTGATGCTGAACTACACAAACAACTCCTCAGTCCTGAAAACAGTAGGACAAATGGACTAACCTACACTGCTGATGAAGATCCTGGCCAAGGTTGTTCCTGCAAGAGTGTAATTGAGAAAGACCAGCTCGCGATCCTTGGGGAAGAACATGATGCACAGATGCTTCTCCGCAGACTCGACTTTTGGCTGTACTATGTTGCATACTTGTGTGGAGGCACTGTTGGTCTGGTGTATAGTAATAATCTTGGGCAGATTGCTCAATCACTTGGACACGGTTTGATGAATTCAAAGCTCATTACGGTGTATTCATCCTTCTCCTTCTTCGGCCGCCTGCTTTCAGCTGCTCCGGACTTCATTCGAACGTAAGACTCATTATACATACTCTGCAAAAGGTCCGTGTTGAGAAGACAAGACAACTTTGTCAATATCTTCCGATACGCTAAAAAAGCTTATACCTTGGCAGGAAAATCAACTTTGCACGGACTGGATGGCTGGCCATAGCTCTCCTGCCCACACCTGTCGCCTTCTTAATACTCTGTGCATTTGGAGGCAATGCATTCGTAGTCCAAGCTGGAACAGCGATGATCGGGCTCAGCTCGGGGTTGATATTCGCAGCTGCAGTCTCAATAACATCAGAGCTTTTTGGGGCAGAGAGCGTCGGCGTAAACCACAACATCCTCATCACCAACATCCCCATTGGATCCCTTGTGTATGGCTTTCTAGCAGCTACGGTTTACGATTGGAATGCAATATCTGGCGTGGGGCTCATGGGCAATTCAGTGGTGTGCATGGGCAGAAAATGCTATTACTTGACTTTTGTGTTGTGGGGGTGTGTTTCCGTTGTGGGATTAACATGTAGTGTGCTGTTGTTCTTAAGAAGTAGGCCTGCTTATCTCAGATATGAACAAACTCGACCAAGATCCATTATATTGGATGAGTAAGTTTGATATACTAACAGTAATACGTGTATCACTAAAACAAGGTTGCTGTAATCTTGGCAATACGTGATATACTTTTAGTGCCAAGAGATAGATAGATTGATGATGTTCTAAACTTTTCAGAAATGGCTCATTAAAATTATTCAAATTTGACAAATCTCAAGTAAATGGTGACTTCAATTAGAGGATATTTTGCATTTATTAGAGTAGAGTAAGTAGAGTATATCTTAGTGATTAATTCTAGCTAGTAGACTCCTCTTGTGATCATCTGAAGAGGATGATTGAATCATATACAGAAGGAATGAAGTGATTCATGGATACATACAGAATGTTTGATTCTTGATACAAAGAAACAATCTTTCATAAGCCATGGCCATCTTTCGCGCTGTAAACATGGAAGCTGCATACTCCCTGCAGGCCATCCCTCTCTCCGACAGCCTCTCCGCTCCTTCCGCGACCACAGCTTGCAACGCCTCGTATAAAGACTCAACATTGGGAGAGAACATGAACCCGAACTCATCATCAACCACAATCGTCCCTTTAATGCTCGCAAATCTCGACGCCATTACAGCTTTCCCGCTCATCATGGCCTCCATTAACGTGAGATCAAGCCCCTGTGGCCTCAGAGTGGGGTTTACGAGGACATCAATAGCGTTGTAAAAAGCGCGCAGCTCCGCAGGGTTCATCGAACCCACCACTATGACTTGAGGCCCCATTTCTCTGTACCGGTTCTGCCAAGGACCCGACCCGGCCACGATGAGGTACACATCCGGGTGGTTGAGCTTCAGCCTGGAGAAGGCCTCGTACAGCAATGGATGCCCTTTGTCCTTCACCAGTCTCCCGGCGACGCCGAGAACCAAACTGGCGTTTGCCGGAATTCCGATCCTGGATCGGAATTGCAGCCCTAAGTTAGAATCCACGACGAAATCGTGATCGTCGACGCCGTTGAGGATGACATGAACTCGACCGGTGGGGATCTGGTACACGTCTCGCAGCATCTCTCCGCAGCTATCGCTGATGGCGACGTGGTGTGCGTAGTGAGAGAAGAATCGGATTTCGTTTAATACTTTGGGGATCATGTTTTGTAAGCTTGTGTTGAAGGCAGGGGAGATTGGTTCGTCGGGTTTTCGGGTCAAATCCTGGTAAATGGTTGACTGCACGCTTTCCAGCGCAATTCCATGCCATGAAACCACGAGATTCTTCACCCCTCTGGCTAGCCAGTAAGGAAGCGCCACGCTTTCCGAGTGGATTGCGTCGAACGGCTTCTTCTTCTCCTCTTCCTGGAACTGCTCCCACGCTTTGTTGTAGCGCCATCTCTCCGGCTCGCCGTCGTGCCAGTGCAGTACCACCGGGTTGGTTCCGGCCGGCGGTGGCTTTTGCAGCGGTGGTGCGGTGAAGACGTGGACCTGGTGGCCGCGGTGAGCTAGCGCTGTGTGGAGGGTATGCGCGTGGCGCTCCATGCCGCCGGGGGTGGTGGTGGTGGGCCATTTTCTGGAGAAGACGGCGATCTTCAAGGTGGGCGGGGACGGCGCTTCGTCGTCGAATTTGAGCTTGTTCCAAGCGAATTCTGCGCGACGGAGGTCACCGGACCATGATTTTTTGTTGTTGTTGGAGGAGAGATTGATGCAGGAGGGGGTGTGGAGGAGGAGCAAGGCGGGAATGGTGAAAACTACGATGAAGAAGAGGGTGATAGCAAGGTTGGAATGAAGAATATTGAGCGAGGGTTTTTTAAGCTTGTTGTTGGCCATTGTTGCAGTTGCAGAGAAAAGTAAGTGGAAACTGGAAAGGGCTTTTGTTTTGTTTTATTATTGTGAAATGGGTGTTGGGTTAGGCCTGGCCACCATTGGTCCATTGAAATTGAAGCATAGTGCATTTCTCACACCCCACTCCATGACACAAATAACGTGAATTCTCTCACACTATTTCTCCTTCATCCTGTCATTTCAATCTTATATGGTAATGTTTTATATGTTTCTAAAATTTTATTTTAATCTACTTTTGCAAATTTTAGAGCTTTAGCTATTACACTACATTTACACACGCAAGAGTTTGAAGCCACATGATGTATGTAAGTTGAGCCTTCTAATTTAGATTTAATTAACCGTAAAATTTCTAAGAAAATTGTGTAATAAATATTAAGAGTAAAAGACAAGTCATATGAATAAAATAATAAATACTAATATAAGGAGAGAGAAAATATTCTTTAGTACATATTCTTTTGTTGATGATTGGTGCTTGATTAATGTTGTGAAAGTCCAAATCTCTAATTATTCTCAATAATTCACTCATTGTCATTTAAATGGTAGAATTTGAATCAAAGGAACCCTTACTAGGTTCACTAAAGTGAGTGTATGTGTAAAAGAAATTTAAGTTAAAATATATGGGGGCAGCATGCAATTCAGATATTGTAATGAAATTGGTTCAATATCTTGAGTTAAATATATATTAAATTAAGACCAATCGCCAAAGAAGATCACTGGTAAATAGTCAAATTGCAAGCCTACATTAATTAGGTATAATTCCACTCTTTTAAAAAAAAATTCACTTTTTCTAAAATTTAACCAAGGCAACTTCCAATGTCCTTTACTTCAAAAGCATGCCAAAACAAGACGTATTTAAGTGTTCAATTTTGTGTAACCCATGTTTTGTTTTGACTTTGATATCATTTTACTTTTTGTTTTGTACTCCACTAGCTAGTTTATTGTTATTCATTCCCCCTTTCTGATTGCATAAGTTATGTAGGTCCTTTAATAGCTTATTATTTTTAAATTCTACTTCATTGCTTATTATGTTTCTACAGTGAGAATTTAATTAAAAAATCTAATTAGATTTAAAAACTTTTATAGTTGACTTAACTTATAATGAACAATTTGTTAAAGTGGGCTCAATAGTCAATGGTAATGGACTCTCTCTACACAAAATGGAAGTGAAGTGGAACTGATTTTGGTGGTTGATGGTATAGTTTAGAGTGAAAAAAGTCAACTTGCTCCATTTTGTGGTTGGATATCAAACCTCCATTATTGGATCAAGAATAAGTAATGGGTTTATCAGATATGGAATGGACCTGGTTTTTGGCAGATAAAATCGAAATATGAAAAGCAGATCCAATTGCAACTATAAAATCAAATTTGGGTTTAATTTGCAACGCTCCCAAGATAGTAATAACTCAAATTATTAACACTCTTGGACAAACATTATCAACTTTTTTATACTTGATCAGAGTTAATTTCACAATTTCATATACTTTATTCCATCTAATTACTTAAAAAAAATGCACTTTGCTTTTTTTATATGATCATACCAAAAAAATCCACGTTTTTTGAACTTTGTGCAACCAAATACATACAATTGTAAACTGGAGGGTAAAATAATTATGATCATCACTTCTTCTTAATTTGTTGTTTTCTCTCTCATCAGATCTTCTTTGGCAGGGGTATTATTGACATTCTCTGTTCCATAATCCCCATAGTATGCACAGCTATGTTTCTTACTGCTTGGATCATCAGATTCTCTCTTCTTACAAGATTGCCAGGCCCAGGCCCAGGGGTAACACCTTGACCTCCTCTTTGGAGAAAAACCCAACTTATCTTCCATGCATCAACTAAATTTTCTCCAACAATCATGAATCAATTCATTTTTGTGTCAATTATATAATATATGGAGTATTAGTTAATGTAAGAAATATGAATTTATTGTTTGCATTAATGATCTATACATTATGTTATAATGTAACGCTATTAATTATTTATTGTCTTTTACGGATTTTTGTTTATCGGTTTCTTATTTGCATGCTAGCTTCCTACTTCAATGTCCACCTAATCTTCTAAATGAATGTTTGTCTAAAATCAAACATATAATCAAATGTTTGCTTCAAGTGCTTTAACGTTTAAAATTAGAGAAATTATGTTATATCCACAAATTAATTTGACGATTAGTAAATCTATGTGTTTGGAGGTTGATATGAATTTGAATGTGAATTCAGGGATCTACTAATACATGGAGTTTTTATCCTAACCCAAATGGGCCTTTTTTTCTTTTTATTTTCAGTCAAAATATAATATGTAAAGTTTTTTTTATCAGGAAAAGGAAATTTTTATTGAATAATAAAATGGGCATGAGAGATACCCGACTTTACAACTGGTGGTGCAGTCCACAACACCCAATACTTCCAACATGAATTCTAATACAACAAGAATACCTCAATATGTAAAGAGAAATATAAAAGCAAAGTTCTAGTCTATAATTAACAAAGCACATGCCTAAAAGAGTTCATTACGATAAACAAGTAAAAGGGTTCCGGCTCCACATGACATAACTAGAATCACTCATAAGTTCTCCTTTCTTCCCAAAATTCCAACTCCACGTCCGTACTTTCAATTCGGCCATGATTCCTTTTAAATCTCTTTTGCCATTTTTGAATACAATCTCATTTCTCTTGTCCCAAACCAACCACACTAAGCAAATCCACACCTCCACAAGTAACTTATTCTTCTTTTTACTAGACATGAGGTTACCAAAATTCAAAAAGTTTACCTTGGGTTCATTTGACATCGGTGCTTGGAGATCCAACCATTTGAAGCATTCATTCCATATTTCTAACGTTTTGGGACATTCAAAGAATACATGTACGACCTCCTCCAATGTAGCACTACACAAGTTGCAATTTGTAGATGCATCTTCCGGAAGGCTTCCTCTTTTATGTAACTCCGTGGTAGTTGGGATTCTTTTCCTCATCACCCTCCAAGCATGAATAATGCATTTCTGTGGTGCAGAATTGTTCCATAATCTCTTATATAAACTCATCGTTGGTGCAGTTCCTCCATCGCCATTCCTTTGGATAAGCTGATTAACTTTGTTCATTTGGTAGTCGCCTGTCTTGCTTGCCTGCCATCTCCAGCTGTCCTTCTTCTGGTGTTGTACCGGATACCTATTTATAACATCAATAAGATCATTAGCAAGCTCCTCTTCCCACGCCCTAAGTTCTCTCCTCCATATGAGATTCCACTTCCACCCCCTCTATCCCAAGATCCCATTTGAGACACCCTGCTCCCCTCCCTTTGACTCAATCTATAGAGCCTAAGATATGACACTTTTAAATGTTTGTCCCCTGCCCACCATCATCCTAAAATTTTATACTAGACTCCTCTCCTATTACTTTTCTCATATTCTCCTTAAATCACTCTCTATTTTTGTTTGACAGACTCGATACGACCCCACCCCACCACCCTCTCTTGTGCCCCCCTCCTCTTACCCTCCATGGATTAAAACCTGATCCCCCCTCCCCATTTGTACATGCTTTTACTATCCTAGCCCATAATCTATCCCCCTCCTGTAACGCTCTCCATGTCCATTCCCCAATAAGAGCCCTATTGAAGCAACCCAGTTCCCTAACCCCAAGGCCCACAGCTTGTTTAAGAAGAGAAATAGTTTTCCAGTCAATCAAAGTAATTTTCTTCGAGTTCTCACTCCCACCCCCCAAAGAAATCTCCTTTGTAAGGAGCATATTTTTTTCAGCACAGTCGTAGGAGCCAAGTAGATCGACAAGGTGTAGGTAGGTATAGTTGTTAGCACAGCATTCAGGAGCACCAATCTTCCTCCAATGGAAAGTTTTAAATTTTTTGATTTTCTTATCCTGTTTTTTATTTTTTTCTACAACATAATTCCATTCTTGACTTTTCTTATGAGAGGCACCGACCAAAACTCCAAGGTATCTCATTGGTAATCTGCCGACTAAACATCCCAAAATTTCTACCATATCTTGAATCATGCCAGGTTCTGCATTGATACCAACTAGGGTGCATTTCTTCAAGTTGATTTGTAATCTAGTTAGAGACTCTAAGACTGTTAACATTCTTCTCAGAAAAAATGCATTTTTCAGACTAGATTTCCCAACAAATATAGTATCATCGGCAAACTGTAAATGAGACACATAGATTTCGCCATTTCCAATTTCAACAGGTTCAAAAAGCCCCAAATTCACTGCCTTTTTCATTAAAATATTAATGCATTATGCTGCCACAATAAACAAAAAAGGGGATAAAGGATCCCCTTGTCGTAGGTCTTTTTTCCAATCTAAAATCGCAGGTCGGAACCCCATTAACAAGTACAGAAGCTCGTGCAGTCGTCACACATGCCTTCATCCAAGATACCCACTTATCATGAAAGTTGAAATCTCTAAGTATGTCCTCCAAGTATTTCCAGTTCACTGAGTCGTATGCCTTTGCAAAGTCAATCTTATAGAGAACTCCGCAATAATGTCTCCGAGTACGGAACTCATCCTTTTTGCTAGAACCTTCGCGAGGATTTTGTAAGGGCCACCTATTAGAGATATCAGTCTGAAGTCCATAATATTGGAGGAGGCAACTGATTTTTGGATCAAAGTGATAAATGAGTTGTTTAGCCATAAAGTGAGTTTGGCATTGCATGGAATCCATTCATGAACCTCATAAAATCTTCTCTCAAGCCATCCCAACATTCTTTGGATATACCTATGCTCATTCCATCTGGGCCCGGGCTCTTCATGATGTCACAGGAGTTTATGGTGGCCCTGACTTCCTCCTCCGAGAATGGTTCGACTAGTATCACCCTATCAATATGATCCAATTTCTTTAACACAAAGTTGCTGTTGATTCTTAGTCTAGGTGTGTTTTCCACACTGTAATGGCTTTTAAACATCTTGTGTATTACCTGCTTCACTTCGACTGTGTTTTGTGACCATGACCCATTGATGTATAACCTTTTTAGTTCATTCTTAACTTTTCTCCCATTGATTAATCGGTGGAAGACCGAGGAATTTATGTCGCCGTGTTTAAGCCATTTCAACTTTGCCTTTTGCTGGAGTATGAAGTTTTTGGATTTTATATCACACAACAATAAAGCCCTTTCCTTATTTTTCTCCTCAACCTCTTCATCCTCAAGTCCAAATACATCATCCATAATGTCCAATTTCCAAACTGCCTCTTTCCTATCCTCAATTCTTTAATCAATCTTGCCGAATACGTTCACATTCCATATCTTTAAATCCTTCTTCAAAAATTTTAATTTTTCCTTCATGACAAATCCTCCCTATCCTGATATCGAATACGTGGCCCATTTGTTAATCACCATTTCTTTGAACCCTGGGAAGTGAATCCAAGCATTTAGACTTTTGAAGGGCCTAGGTCCCCAATCAGTACTCTTTATATCCAACATCAATGGGCAATGATCCGAGTTTATTCTTTTCAAACCTCTCAAGTAAGTATTATGTCATGCCGTTATCCAACTGGAATTGAGAAGGACCCTATCCAATCGACTTTTGCAGGATCTGTCCCCCCTATAGTAAGTGAAGGATCTCCCTTGGATAGGAACATCCAATAGATGAGCACTTCTGATGAAATTATCAAACCTTCTCATATCTGCATTATTGGATTCAACCCTCCTCCCCACCCTTTCTGATGTAGTTCTGATCGTGTTGAAGTCGCCTCCAATACAGACACACTTGTCAGTCGCTTGATTGACAATGGATTTGATTTGATTCCAAAGAATTGTCTTTTCTCCAATGTCACATGGTGCGTAGACATTTATTAAACAACATTCAGCATTGTTCTCCATATATACTCCATTCACAATTACTGCTCCCGGGATATGCCAATAGCTTCTTGCTATAAATCTATCCTTATTCCAAAACGTTAAAATTCCTCCCGACCTTCCTTCAGACTCCCTATGTACCCATTCCAATTTATATAGCCCTCCTATTTCATGGCATATGCTATCATCAATGGATTCTATTTTGGTTTCTTGAATGAAACCCATGTCAAACTTTTCCTTATAGAGCCAATCTTTCAACTCCACCTTTTTGGCCTTCGACTCCAAGCCACAACAATTATAGCAGAATATCTTCATTTATCAATCCCATCTCCCCCAGTCTAGACTTTTCAATACTATCTTTTCTTTTATGAACTAAGGATTCAAAATTTTCAATTATTACCTCATCCGACGAGTCTGACCGTAAGCCCAACTTCTTCCCCAATTCCCAAATTTTAGCTGCTTTAATTCTTGCTTTCGACCCAGGCTCATTTTTATTATTATCTTTTTTCCCAAAATATACTATGTCAAGTATTGTGGGAAAATAACACTTCATCTCTAAAAGCACTGGTAAGTGGTAATGATATGAATTTTAAACTAGCTAATAGAATAAATAATTTGACAAATTCTCTTATAAGACATTATATTCTATTGTATAGATAAAATATGTTTAATGGTTGTTAAAGTATGTTTTTTACAGTATTATAAGTGATGAATTAAAGTATGATTTTATAGTGTTATAATATGAATTACTATCGACATATTTTAACTAAAAATAAGTATACTTTACTTAATTAATAAGGATAGTTTAGTAATAGGTCGACCCGTCTCACAACCGTCTCATGAAAAACCTATATCACAAGAAAGTAATTCAAACAATTTTTATTTATTTATTTCATTATTTATAAATAAGTTGGAAAAAAGCAGGCCCAACTCCCAAGGGTTAACAGGCATTCCACACAAAGTGGGCCCAGCAAAAGAGACAGGGCCCACATCTTGAGGACTAAATGAGGTAGCCGTTTGAGATTTCATCTCTCTCCATATAATTCAAAGAGAGGCAGAGCAGCTGTACAGAAAATGGGTGATTTCTTCACAGATAGTGAGGATGAGAAGGCGGTAGAAGAGGTTTTATCTCAGGCCATGGATTCCTCCCTTCTTGAACAGATCTCCGCCATCAATTGCGCCTCTTTCACTGATCACGGCCTCCCTTCTCACCTCGAAACTCGCTTTCAAAAGCTCAAGTCTTTCCCATCATCTGCCGCCGAGTTCAGTAAAAGCAACGAAAAGGAGGCCTCCAGGTGTTCGACAAAAAGCCCAGAAGCAAAATCCGACAGTGGGCCTTTCAAGAAATCCCCACAGCGTAGAAAGCTAACTGAATCGCTTTCGTTTTCTTCTTTTGAGGGCTTCTCTTGCTCTAGTAGGCCCGTTTCCCCGCCTGCGAAAATTGGTTGCTTTCTGTGCTCTCCTAAGAAGGTGTCAAGTAAAAAGAAGAAAGATGAGTCTTTTTCTCAGAGGAAGATGATAAAGAAGGATATGGAGGAGGAGGAGAAGATTTGTAGGGAGGCTGAGAAGATTGTGAAGTGGGCTAAGCAAGCTTCTGCAAGAATGGAAGTTGAAGATGTGATAAGTGATGACGATCATCACTAATATGTTTGTTTGAATTTGCTTATAGTATACTATATCTACATCCTGAATGTCATGTCTGTTTAGGTTACCATTTTATACTTGTACTATTATAGCATACATAACATAATATAGAATGAGGGTTCGGTCTTTTGTGACAAATTGCTGTGCTCTTTGGAAAATTAATGCACCTGCCTGATATTCGTTGAGTTGATATATTTGTTACTTTCTCAATTGTGTTAGAAATATAGGTGTAATGAAGACAACTTGACTTGCTTGTTTCTCTATTTTTTAGGTGATTCCATTTTATTTTATCTAATAATCTTGTATTACGCTGAGTAATGTAGCAAATAATATTATCACTATCATAACCCGTGGAAGATCCAAAGACAGTACACTACACATTTTAAGAGAGAAATGTATGCTTTTTCATTGCTTGCAAGACATGTTTTTGCTGCTTGATAGAAGGATATAGTTTTCTTCTACAGTGCCTGAAGAATTTGGGGTTTACAGTTAGCTAGTTGGGGGGATGGAATGAGGTAGACGATGATTATTCAGAGGTTGTTGCATTCACTGTCCGTATATTTCCCTCTATGATTACTACCAAGGAATTCTGGATGGTCTAATTCCCAATGCAATGCAAGAGGTGTTGTCTAGAAAAGGCCTAGTTGCAATATCAATCTGCATTTGAATCTCCAGCTTTGCTCACTTTAGATATCTCTCTGAGGAGAGGACCAAATCATATTGTAAATTGTAATAACACAACATGAGATTCTAAGGTTAGCCAACTTCTAGTGATACTCCATTTAAGGTTGTGCTTTTTTGATGCAATGTAGTCCTTTAAGCACATCTGCTGTTCCACAAACTCAATTTCTGTATATCTGTGATGAATACAAAATTTGTTAACTTGAGTAACGATTGTTAATTTAGGCCAGTGCACTTGTTATCCAATTTATAAGTTTTTATGTGATGAAACATAAAAAACTAATTCCCAATGCAATGCACCAGCTCACTGCAAATTAGAAGAAAATCATGATTATCAAGAGATTGACTGTCTTGTTGTTAGCTGCTTTTCTTGTAATATCAACTGCAATAAATAACTGACGAAGTATTACTATCCATGTCGTTCCATTCAACGATATCTGCCAGAACTCTAGAACACATCCATGACATTCAAGCTGGGAGAAACCATAAAAGTAGACCAAACAGCTATGTAAAATTCAAATCTAATGCATCTATGATTTCTAGGTGATCAATAACCAATTGTATTCACATGGAGTGATGAATTACAAAAGACTAAATATTGCTTACAGACCTTTAAACAACAATGAACCTAATTAGTTTCTTGATTTTCTGTCAAATGTGGCATAAATGCACACAATGACATAATACATATACAACTTAAGAAATGACATCTATCAAAGCAAAAGAAAAACGGAAAAGAAGGCTACAGACAAACTTGCACCAGAACCAATTCTCCATAAATCCACATACATACAAAAATCTTCAGTAATGGTTGTATATAAATGGAGTAGCTTTTAGAAGAGTCAAGTGGGGTAAATAATTACAAGTGCACTAGACTACTCCTTGAACCATGCATGATTCAGAGCATCCTTCCTGGTTATCCTCTCTTTCGGATCCAAACTTAAAAGTTTCTGAAGCAGATCCAACCCAGCCCCACTAAGCAATGGAGAAAACGTGTGTCGAAGTTTACACGCTTTCTCGCTTCCAACAATGTCATATATGTAGGCCAGCTGTCTGATCTCACAATCCTGTCGGAAAACCACTCTTCCCGTCAACAGAGCAACAAATTCCCGGAGTGTACCTTAGTGTCAATGATTTCAGAGATACAGCTCTCTCTGTCTCATCAAAATACCACCACTAGAAAACTTAGTGCCATCTATGTGTCTAAGAGAGGCCAAGCCTCTCCACGTATTGAATGGTGACCCAACTCATAAAGGAGAAATACACTGCAAAGAAACAGGCTTGCTTTAGCAATATGTTACTCAGAAAAGCTTTGGACATCCAAGATGCAAGGCGTCGGCGGATGAAGAATATCAATGGCTGGAAAAGTCCGATCACTGCAACTGATTACAAGGATGTCATGAACCCGGTAATAAGTCCAGCTATTGCATCCCATCCACTCATTTATTGATTTCCAATTCGAAAGCCACGACTTCAGTATCCTATTAAATCTGTGATGAAAAAAGCATCTCACATTCTTATATCGATACTAATAATAAACACATGAAAAGTGAAAATCTGGAAGAAACTGCAACCAAATGGTAACTTTTTAATAGATAATATGGATTCAGTATTGCATAAACTACTCATGTTGCAAAATTTGCTTCAGCCATAGGAAGCATTTGACAAAGTACATAATGAAATTGAATTACAACCACTATTTGCCATAAATGATAAATCTCTGCAGCAACGGCATGTCATATCATTAACCCCAGACAAACAAGTTACTATTATTGACTATTATGATTTTTTTTTTTTTGATGTCGAGGTTCCGGGCTTACACCCGACTAGTCCTCGAGGAAACAGCCCCGGACCCTCAGAACTGTCTCCAGGTAAACCGCGGTAACCACACAATGGATCGCAAATAATATCTTTAACTACTGCGCACAAGGAGTCGATCCCCCACCGAGTCTCAGCCTCCCACACTGCCGCTTGTAGCCCTCAATATTAATTGTTCTACCATTGTGCTCCGAGGGGCTTGAACCCTGACCTTTCAATCATGGGCACCTCAATGTTGACCCCTCAACCACGGTACTATTATGAATTATTAAACTGCTGAATGGTAGTTATTGTGCCAAATTCCGATTTTAGATGGCAAAAACAAATATAAAACCTCCATCCTACCAAAGCAATTCTGGGTTTTGTTAGAGTTTGAATAATATTCAGTTTGAGAGACTTCTTCATTATGAACTGTCATTGCTGAAAAGCTCCACTGATAAAATCCCAAATGTACAGAGGAGAAAATTGTATCAGTCCTTTTACATATAATTTAAAGACTTGAAGTGGTTAAAGCAAAAATTTAGCCACATATTAACCTCACTGAAAGTAACAGAAAACAGAACCTAAACCCCAAACTAACTTTCTGGATTCAGCTCAATGATAAATTTGGATTGCTTATTTTTCCAAATCTGAGAATGAGAGAGTCTAACCAGAAACCTCAAAAGAGCTACCATATGAAAATGGAGATGGGAGACGTTCCATCATTATTGACTTCGATGGCCACAACAAACTTTTCAAAGAGGCCTGTATCCTATGAATCTTACTACTTTATATTGAATGGTTTATATTCTCTTCAGCCCTCTCAATTGACTTTCTCTAGCTCAGCCACATAAGATAGCTTGAGGATCCTTTTTTAGCTTAATACAAGCCATAACCTTCAAGAATCTTTTCTCCAAAAAAGTTAGGATAGGTTCTATTACAAATTTCTCTTTGACAAGCCAACCATCATGATTCAATGCCAAAGGTAGCCATTCCGATTAGCATGGAGAGAATACCATTTGTACCATTAAAATTAGGTTGCAGATGACTATGAATTTTCTGATCATGTCACTACCTCCAATTAAAATATAAAAAGCCCGTTCAGATTCCAAAATAACATTGTATTTTAGTTATGTAACTAATATGGTTTGGACAGAGAATATATATTATCATGCCTATGCTGTGTAAATACAGTTATTACTCATTATTCAACAAACAAAGTTAGGGGTTTTTTTTAGTGCAACTATGAGTTTCATGCAAATATACAAATGAATATCTAGGGTTTGGTTTTACCTAATTTCAGAAAGATTTGAATTATAAGTTTTCACAAAGATTTGAATTATAAGTTTACTAGAACTACATATAAAAGCATATTAATATTTCTCTATCTGGTAATTAATTATTTTTGGTTCAAAAATATTATTATTAATTCCTCAAAATTCTTGATATTAGCTCTTTTACTTCTTCAAGAGATTGTGAATTAGAGGTAGCCAAAGCTGAAATTTCCTCCAAAGCAGCGTTACTGCCATCTTTATGCAAGCGGACAACATTTTGTAGAGACTCAAAATGAGAGACATACAAAGCCATGTAAGAACTTATTTTCTGCTTAAGTTCTACAGAAGTCTGCATGAAAAAATTAGATAAGTTATTTCACAAATAATGGAGAATGAAAAAGATAGATGGCAAAGCGGTACACGATTCAGACACACATAGTATCTGATAATTTTCGTGAACTCGAGAACATTAAAACAAAATTACAAAAAAAAATGAATAGTAGGAACAGTATAGTATTGCGTCCCTTCAACTGCTTTTTAGAAACTCATTCACTTGAACACTTGTTATAGTTGGAGTGTAATAATCGATTATAACCAGTCTTCTTTTTATCCCATTATCAATGTTGTCAAATTAAATCGTTGGCCCATGAGTACTGAAACCACACTAACACCTTTCAGAAAAATATGCTTAAAAACTGCTGCTTCAAATAAGTATTTCTTAAAATAACAGAACTGCTATGTATCTTCGTTGAATGACAAAAGAGATCATTAAAAATTCGTGGGCAGAAAATATCCGAATCACACAATATACAAACAATAGTAGCCAGATAGAGGAGAAATCTTGCATACCAGTAGAATACCCCCAACGCTAGTCCTCATACCTTCATGTAGCTGTAACTCAAAAACCAAATAAAAAGATTGAGATAAAAACCTTACCAAAACTAAAGACACTGAACTGTAAAACCCTAAGTAGAATTACACAATAAATTTTATGCTAAAAGAGGATCAAAACATGAGAAATACCAATAAAACACCCAAATTGGTTCAATTAGACACCAAATTAACATCAAGAATGAGTGGTAAGAATAATACCAATAATGTCTATGAAATTTATTCCTCATATCACATGCAACAATAAAATTCATATTGATTGGGGTAATCTCACCATGATGTCGTTCTGCCTCAGATTTTGCAGGATTGAAGCACCACCTACTTAAAAACATACATACTAAAGAAATAGTTTAACAAAACCAGCAAAAACTATTACCTTTTCTCATCACCGTACTGCTTCTAGAAAGCATCTTACCCTTAATATCCAGTGTCTATCCATCAACAAAATAGAAAGTATAAATTCCACAATTCTCATTAAAATTAAAAGGCAGAAGGATAATGAAAGTGAATTAACCTTTAGTGCCAGTTAGGAGCGCTTAAGAACTTCACTCTCCTCTTTGCGTTCGCGCTCGAAGTGGCCATGGTGATACTCAATAATCACACCTCTATCTGTGCTCCTCACATCAGGTGTCATAAACCAACCAAAAATTAGTGTTGCATCACAATGTATACTTAATACTTGAATTAAAATGTTATTTCATATGATCATTTTGAGCATCTATAAATTGAATCTTCACATCAGGTTTCATAAACTGACGATTATCAACTCTAAGTCTTTAGCACAGAATTAAACTTGCAATTACCTTAATTATCTGCTTGTTCATGGCAACATATTAGCACATGGCACCTGATATATATTAGAAATTTTTAAATTTTAGATTTCAAGAGCACAATTATGAAAAATGGGTGGTCTTAATCATGAACTTTAGTAGTATTGAGAAAAAGAATTCGACAACAATTTGCTTCAAGAATGTAGCCAAAAAAAATGATAGTATATGCAAAAGCATACCACATACCAATCTCTTTGAAATTTTCATATTTTCCTCAAGAATTAGTCACAATACCTCTCTTCCCCTTTTGTATCTCTTTCTCATCCACCTATCCTTCTTCTCCTCTTTCCTCCTCCTATTTTTCCTCCGAGTCCTCCCCTCTAATAAAGATTCCGACTTCGAATCGTAAGATTCACCATCTAAATCATACGACTCCATATAAGAGTCGCTATCCCTAGAACTTCTTCTCTTCGAACTCTAGTTCGGATTACTGTCCCTTTTCACTCGTTTCCGCAAGACGTTTCAAATATGATGAATTGAACGACATAAAAACTTACCATTAAGAATTAGAATACAGCATCAGTAATAATAAATGGGGTATTAATTATAATTAATAATTCATCTGTCGTTTTAGAAGACGTTTCAAATGTTAATGAATGAATTGAACGACGTTAAAACTTACCATTAGGACTTCAGAGGTAATTTGAAATTTGTAACGGGGACAAAAGTGTCCAAAAAAGTTTCTCATCTCTTTCTTACTTTTAATATATTAAGATAAGAGTACACTATTTTATTTTAAAGGATATACACTTTTCATTATATTTTTTATTTTTCTTCATAAAATAAAGGGTACACATCTTTATACAAAAGGGTATATAATTTAACATAAAATTCTAAAGGCACACAGGGTGTGCTTCCTTACGCCCTGACGCATACAAGTTTTTGCCTTGTAAAATAAAGGGTACACATCTTTACATTGAATGGTATATAATTTAGCACAAAATTCTAAAGGCACACGGAATGTGCTCCCGTGTGCCCGGGCACACACAAGCTTTTGTCATCCATTAGAAACAAATTATTCAAAATTTAATATTATATATATAAATTATTAATGAAATATTAATTTTTAAATAGAATATATAATTATAAATTTATCAAACCAAATAAATATTCATTAGTATATAAAATAAGAATCATAATCATAAGACCAAATTCATCTATACTGAAGACGGAGTATATAAAATAAGAATCATAATCATAAGACCAAATTCATCTATACTGAAGACGGAGTATCTAAATTTATTGACCAAGTAAGGTTTTCGCGACAAATTCATTTCCGTCGTTAATCCGTCGGTATATTATTTATCGACGGATTTTTTTCTTCGGTAATTTTGCAGTTTTTTGTAGTCTATGTCCCATTGAAGTATTTCATGAACATCAGGACAAATAAAAAATAATATTTTTAATCAAAATTGACATTAATAAATGAAAAATGATAATCATCCAATTGTACCATTTTATGAACTATTTGTGGCGAATAAAAAGTGATGAAATTTTTAATAAAAATTAATAACTGATCAAGGAAAAGTGATAATCGAGTAATGAAATTATTTTTTAAATAATTATATGATAAATAAATAAAAATTGATAATATTTTCATAAAAAAATAATTCGTAAAATAAATACTCCATATTTTGAATATAAAGTTAAGTCATATAGAAAAGTGAATTTTTTATATAAAAAATACATATTGTATTTTAATAATTAATAAAATATATCTAATTTAATTTTATAAGAGAATTGAAATAAATTATTACCAAATTTGTCTTAAAATTGCAAAAGCAATTACGTTATAATGATGGGGTTGCTTTCGATTTCTTTAATTTGTTTAGAGGTGTAAACGTAATTTAGATTTCTTTATAATATTTATTTTTAATTATCTTATCTTAAGCGTGAAGGAGTTGAGAAATTTTTTTTACTATTTTATCCCTCCTTTATTTTGATAATAACCCTTTTAACATTATTAATTATATTAATAATTTTATTAATTTATTTTTCACTAATAATACAAAATTCACTTAAACTTTGTTTACATCTTGAATTTATAATTCATGCAACTCTTCATTTCTATCCTAATACAGTTGATCTTGAATTTAATGGGACTTTTAAATTTCTACATATAACCTATATCTCCAATTATTAACTAAAAAAAGTTTGTCAAGTCATTCATCCTAATCAACACTTTGAAGATTCTATAGAGGTGGTCTCTTCATCTCTCACCCTTAATTCTCTATTATATACTAACATATATACATGTCTCTTGTAGGATTGCATAGCATTATTGGTGGAGATAAAAATCCAAAGAGTATGTATGCATATATGTATACAAATTATAAGTGATATTATTGAATTAATTAATTGCAGCTAGAAACCCGAACAACAAAACCAAGACGTGGATGGATGATGTGAAGTAAAATCACAGAAGTAGAGAGAAGTCAACTACTTAAAATGTGGAAAGTTAAATTTACATTTTAGAAAATCTCTTTTAAATACTGTACAAAACTAGATTCATGGAGTACTCGAACAACTGCTTTCGACTTCTCTTCATTCACAAAGTTAACTCTGTAGTAGTTTCGATCATTAGTATAAATGTGATATCGATAGCTATTGAATGCAAATATATTTATATTTTTTCTTAAGTTGTCCTCTGAATGTGCTTATTCTAAAAGATTGAATTTTTTAAGTGATACTTTCAAAGCAGGTTTTACAAAAAAAAAAACATGTAGATTTGGTTGCTAACTAATGCAAGTTATGAAATCAATTATATACTTCGATGTTATTTCTTGGTACGGAGGTTAAGGTTTAGAGAGGGATGAATAAATTTCAACAACTTATACAAAACTTTAATACAATCCTAGGTGGTTTTTAAGAACACTACACAATATGTCATATAACTTAGTTTTCAACTTAATAGTAAATAACATAACTTGGAATGTTATTTTTTAAATCATGAGTTGACGAACAAATATGAAAAAGTAAGATTATGTAAATAAAATTTTAAAAATTAAATATGATTAAAAATTAATTTTATAGATTGAGATACAAAACTACATCATCATAATCATAATAATATTATAAGTGGAGAATACTTTTTTTTAACATTTTATGCACTTTATTTTAATAATTGTCCTTTTAAATTTATGAATTATCTTAACAAATTTTTTATTTAAAATTTTGTCTATTATTTATTAGAATACAAAATATTATTACTTCGCGAGAGAATAATATTTGTCATTGATGAGCATTTTCTCAACACACAATATTAATCCCCAAGTGTGAAGGATGTTATTGCAGCTTTGATAAGCGACCAAGTGATTATCGAACCAATGGACGTATTATTATCAATTTAATTATAATCTAACTTATTAAGACTAGGTTGACAATAAATTGGTGGAATAATTAAGTAACTAATAAATAAATAATTTAAATAGCAAATAAAGTAAACAAGCAGTAGAAATTAAACGAAGGTGAATAAGTGAGAAAGTAGGTAGTTCTTTGGGTCATTCAATTTTACTCATTAACTTCTCTTCCGTGTATTAATGTCCAACTCTGCCTTGTGGAGTATGAACGCATCATTAAACCATGCAAATCTACTCTATAGACACAAGTAAATAAGTGTGTAATACGTGTGAATTGTTGGCGTTCAATCATTTGGTTAACGTGAACCGTTTGGGTTCATACATTTCTAATTCAGTGGAAGCAATAAACCAAAGAAACGTATTACCTTTCACCAGGGTATGTTGAAAAAGATGGATTCTCGCTGGCAGCCTGCGCAGCCTCACTGTTTTGGGCATAATTCTCTCATCCGATCTTGTATTTGAGTGATATATGCACCAAAATGATCCTCTCTTCCGTGGCTTTCCGTCAATGTATCACAAGTCGAATTCTAAGGTCTGTACGATTTTATAAAAATCGTGCAAGTTGACGGACAGTAGCAGCAAACAACCTTACGGTCTTCTGCTGTATTCCCAAGTCCAATCTCGACGACGTGTGGGCGACGATCCTCGAGATCTACTCAATCTGCTGTTCCATCTACTCTCTTCACGTGTTAGGCATGTCTCACTTAGGGTTAGAACAGTTGAGATAACTTATATATGGGCTAAGCAGGGACCATGAGGAGAAATTAGAGTTGGGCCTCCATTGGGCTTAAGTATCAAAGCTTAGCCCAAAGCTTATACTTAAATCCAATAATAATAATATATACCACTAAAATATTATTACTACACTACCGTTAATCCTATAATTAAGTTATGGGCTCCTTCTTATTATGATCCCGACAGTCTCCCCATGTTTAAGATATACAATGCCCATTAATTAATTAAGTTACTGACAACTCCATTAATTAATATCTCATCCGAGAGTAGTACCACTCAATCTCATTATCATGCCAGATTAAATCCACCTGCAGGGTTTACATGATAATCCTTATGAGCTCCTCAAGGGGACATCATCAACCTATGTCGGACATGGATTCCTTCTACAATCAACAACACACCATAGAGACAACACTATTTTCCAACCCACGAGTTTGTTGATTTAATTACATGTAAATCTCACTAATTGATGAATCAAAGAAATACATACTGCCCTACGTGTCGAGGTTATTGTATAGGGATTAAGAGCACGAACATCCATAATAACTGATATCAAGTTCTCCTATATAGTCAGTATAAGTCGAACGATCTCATGCGATCCTGCTCAATACACACAAAGTGCACTAATGTGATTCTATAGCTAAGACAAGCTAATACCAAACCACACTACAATCATCCTGATAGAGAGTTCCCATCTATCTCGGTTGTGAGCATCTGTTTATACTTTATAAGAAAATCAATAATATGATCTTCCGCGTGTTGTCGCATAACATATTATCTACACTATAAAGTAAGTGGTCGTACATATAAATAAATTATAAGAGGCAATCATTTGATCATATGACTCGTATTTCAAATAAATTGTTATAAAATTGTTCATACAAAAAACTAGACTTTTAGTATACAATCCAACAATCTCCCACTTATACTAAAAGACTATTTTTCATGTCTTCCGCCATACATCTAATTCTCACTCCCACTACACGACCATCAAAAGCTCTCGCCTTAAGGTCCTTGTAAATGGATTTACTAAGTCATCATCCGATGCAATCTAGGCGACAACAACCTTTCCCTCATCATACGATTTCACGTAATAGGTAGTACTCACGCTCCATGTGTTTAATTACCTTATGGGCTCGTGATTCCTTCAAGTTTGCAACTGCACCATTATCATCAAAATAAATTGTGACAACCTTGGGCGAATTTAGAAACACTTCGAAGTCCATCATGAAGTTTTTAGAGTCATACAGATACTTTGGCTGCCTTATAGGCTCTAATTTATCATCTTTCCATGATGGAATTCGGAGTCTGAAATATATTTCTATATAACACTCCTCCACATTATGACTCAACTTCCTAAAATTAAACACATAACCTTTAAAGTGGATTTACTGTCATCCCTATCTGATTGAAAAATTTGAATCTATGTAACCCATAAGAATCAGTAAATCTGTTCGGTAAGTCCACATATAATTTCTGGTCCATTTCAGGAACATAAGTATATGTCTTACCACAGTTCATCATTCTTGTTTCGGGTTACCTTGACACTCACCGACCATGCCTTCGGCAAAACAAATATCTGATCTCGTGCATAGCATTCCTTAGATTAAGCTTCCTTATTCGCCGAAGCATAAGGAACCGTTTTTATCTCCTTTATCTTCTTTTGTGTCAAGACACATTTCTTTAGATAAAGTTACATGCTAAAACGAGTAAGGATCGTATCATTTCATGAAGTTTGAGATAAGCATAATATCCTTTCTTGTGATCCGTATTACAGTGAACAAAAGGATATATTTTGCTTTTCTTAAGTCCTTCATTTCATACTGCTTTATCAACCATACCCATACGCCCGACAATATTTTTTCATTGTCTCCAATGAGTAATATATCACCTACGTACAGTACAAGAAATGTCACCATGTTTCCATCACTCTTTTTCAATACACAAGACACATCCGCGCATTGATTGAATCCATATCTTTGGATTTCCTCATCAAAATGGATGTTTCATGATCTTGAAGCTTGCTTTAATCCATCGATAGACACCTTTAAGCTTACAATTAAAATTCTCTTAGCTCTTTGTAATGAATCACTCTGTTTGCTTCACATAGATATTTTTCTCAAGACTTCCAATCAGGAAAGCTGTCTTGACATCTATTTGTTATCCTTCATATTTTATATGAGTAGCAACAGATAAAAGAGTCCGAATCGAGTTAGGCATAGCTACAAGCGAACAGATTTTCTCATAATCGAATCCTTTCTTTCTGAGTATACCTTTTCACAACAAGCTTTGCTTCCAAGGTTTTCACCTTATCCTGTGATCCTCTTTTATTTTACAAAGCCACTTCCAATGGATTTCACACCTTCCGTGGTTCTACAAGCACCCAAATCTAATTTAGAATTCATCGATTCTATTTCAACATTCATTGCACTTTGTTAAGGTTCCACATTTCTATCTTGTAGTGCTTCGTCGTATCCGTGAGTCCATTCCATGTTTACTAGGGACCAAGTCTCACGACTCTCCCAAAATATATATCTTACGGGTTGTCGAACAACCCTCCCACTATGACAAGGCACTACACGCAATTGTGTATCAGATGTGACACGCGTTGCAGTTTACCTTGTAGTATATCCTCTTGTACAATTGGTACTATACTATGTGTTTCCTTTCTCACAAACAGACAAACGTTATACGACATGTTGTTTCTAGGGCATACCCATAAATGAATTTAGTAATTCCTAATAACTCATTATTTATCTAATCATATCCATAAGAGTCTTTCTCTTATTAGGATTAGAAGACGCGTTATTAATTACTATTTGTTGCATCCATGGGATAAACATGATTTAAGAGTTTACAAATTGTCACCAATGTACCACAACATATTATAGCTACATCCCTCATCACTATGACCATGTCATTTAAATGAAATGGAGTATCCATCCGTAAATGCATAAATACTGAAATGAAATTCTTTCTATGAAAACGTACGTAAAGATAATTTCTCAAAATCAAACATTTATTCATATCGTAAGATAAATAAACAACTCCCATTGCAACAACTACTACTCTCGTAGTATTATCCATGTATATTACAATCTCATCATCACTTAGTTGTAGCCTTTTAGTGACTCCAGTATCTACACACAACGTGTTAGTAAATGCCATTACTAATAATAATTCAACGACTAGTGAATGAGATACTAACCTTGTTCACATCTTGATAAAATTGAATTTTCTTTGCCACATGTTTTGTCAGAAGTTTCCCACCATATACAACCTCTTGTATTTCAGGTAGAACTTGCTCAAAACACCTAGGAAACTACGGGGAATTAAATTGATCTAGTTTCCCTTCAATATCTACTCCGAGCATTTTCAATTCATTCATCAATTCAACCATGACCTCCCGCCTATCTAACTTACTCAAGTATCAGAAGAGTCACATGAGACCATCATATTTCTATGAATATCTCACCTCTTCACTAAAGACTTTAAAAGGCATCATGAGATATCCTTAGTGAGAACACACTTATATTTTCCTAAGAAGTAAAATTCAAAATCAAGATTATTTTCTAATCATCTAATTTTGGACCAGTAAATATAATTTCTTTCAGTAAACAATAAGCGAGATAAAACCATTTTGAAAAAAAACAGAGAATCATAAATAAATACACCGATCAAATCTTCGATTTTTATCAATTTATATTGATTCCCTCAAAACAATATAAAAATAAAATTCACCGATATCTCAAGCACCGTGAGTCTGCAAGCCACGATAGTATAGACATTTATGAATCCGAACATTTACAAGAGAAGGTTTTACCCATTAATTTCATTTGTCAACCTAACCTCATGACAAAATAATTAATAGTCAGTTTCTCTTTAGCCATGCAAATAAAAGCAGTGACTCCGATGGGGAGGATACTTATTATTTACATCTAAGTGTACACATCATTTGACCCCAAGTCCGCGGTCCAAGCTTATGTGTCTTACAGATGGAGAAGTACACACGCGCTCGGATAACTTCCTACAATCATCAATTATAAGTTTGTACAGTGATCCGCTAATAAACTCATCCGTTGGGGAGGAAGGTCTATGCCAACACGCAAGTTCATGTGCATCACATTACAAACAATAAATTATTTAATGAAGTATGTACCAGTGATCCATGAATAAACTCATCCGATGGGGAGGAAGGTCTATGCCAACACGCAAGTTTACACACATCACCTACAAACCATTAATGGAGGCCGCGAGAATTATTTACAATCCCCTCTCCCACTTAGTTATTTAACACCGAGAGTTTTTACATGAATATAATATTCAAAAATAAAATAGCAATCCTAGCATGCTCCTATTACGACACATAAGACAGTAAATCATATAGTAACATACATACATATATAACAATAATTAGATAATTAAATCAAATTATGAACAATTATATATCAGCGAATTTGATTGTTCGCAACCAAGCACGAATGCGAGCAACTATTCAGGTCGCAGGGCTAGGGAGAGCGCCCCGAAACTTAATCTGAAAATCGGAAGCTAGTCTTCACAAAATTTCCTTCAGATTCCTTGCCCCGTAGCCTGCTCCACCACTCTGGCACCCTGCCCGACATCCTCACACCTAGCCGCCCATTCAATATGCAAATCCGATGCGATTCACACCCATGCTCCCGTACTAAAAGTCGAAATGGAAACGAGCACGCCCAGCCCACACTACACACTGCACGATTCATGCCAATCCTTGCACGAGTCGTGCCGCTCCCGTGCAGCATCTGCAAGCTTTCGCCTCGCCTACGCCGCACCACGCCAAGCACCAACCGGTATGACTCGTGTGGCCTGCTGTCGGCGGTCGTGCTGGCAGCCCATGTGAATCGTGCCGCTCTCATGCCTGCCTTGCATCTCCAGCATTCTTGAAGTCATCCGACACGACTCGTGCCATGTCTTGCACGGGTCGTGCCGCCCTCTCCAGCACTTGACAGCAGCCACGCACGTATCGCCCGACATCTAGTGCCTAACACGCGCCAGCCTGCCACCTTACACGCCAATCTGTCTTCACGCACGACACGTGCTGAGCCCCGTGTGCAGTCGGCCCAGAAACAAGTGCTACAACACGCCATCAGCCCTCAACCATGCGCTATGCCAGCCAATCTACATGAAAATAGGCATCCAATCGAGTGCATTGCTGCCACATGCGCTGCCCAGCAGCCAGTCTGCCCACCTAGACACCAGCATACAGGCGCACAGACACTCCGGAGAAGGATCAACAGCCACTGGTCAAGACCCAGCAGCAAGCCTGGAAGGTCGTCGGCGGCATCCAGCGTGCCCAGAAGCAAGCTAGCGCAGCACGCCAAGAAGGCTCGACCAGAAAATACAGTGACCTGCTCACACCATGCCCAGACTCGCCCAGAAACAATGGTCAACTCGCCCTGAAGGCCCTCCGACTTGCTCGGAATACATGCTAGACTGCCGAGTCTCTCGCGCCAACAACCGATGCTAATCGTGCCATTCGGTCTCCGTCGTCACACCACCAGTGCCAACCAGTGCCCCGCAATGTCCATTTGTCTTATGGAACACACCAGCAATCTGCCCAACGTCGACAAAGCCTGGCACGACATCACCGTTCATTCTGCTGTTAAGCATGTTCACGTTGTGGCTGCCCAACCTCACTTATCGCTCATCGAGCCACAGCGCGCTGTCGCTTCCAAGCATAAGCGCCATCTGTCGGCGCTCGTTATAGGCATGTTTGTGCCTGACGGCATCTACCAACCGTGCGGCTGTTGCCAATGCCTTCGAGACGTGATGCAGCCTGCGCATCCATCACACTGCCACTCGTTCATGTCCTGCTGTAACTTTTCCAGCCATGCCGCGCCGGTTCATCAACCATCAGGCATCTACCTCCACCGTATCGTCAGCCCTGTCGCTGCCGGAAGGCAGCCCCATCGGGTCATCGTGTGGTGCTCGTGTGCCGACGTGTACAATTAGAGTATTAATCAAGAAACAAGTTCTAAAACCCTAATTCATGTATACACACATAAACCCTAGCCTAACGTTTCACACTTCACCACGAAACTGAAGCTCTGATATCAATTGTTGGCGTTTGATCGTTTGGTTAACGTGAACTGTTAGGGTTTCATACATTTCTAATTCAGCGGAAGTAAGAAACTAAATAAACATATTACCTTTCACCAGGGTAAGTTGAAGAAGATGGATTCTCGCCGGCAGCCTGCGCAGCCTCACTGTTTTGGGCATAATTCTCTCATTCGATCTCGGATTTGAGTGATTTACGTGCTAAAGTGATTCTCTCTTCTGTGGCTTTCCGTAGTATATCACACGTCAAATTCTGAGGTCTGTACGATTTTAAAAAAATTGTGCAAGTTGGCAGACAGTAGCAGCAAACAACCTTCTGGTATTCTGCTGTATTCCCAAGTCCAATCTCGACGTCGTGTGGGCGATGATCCTCGAGATCTACTCAATCTGCTGTTCCATCTACCCTCTTCACATGTTAGGCGTGTCTCACTTAGGATTAGAATAGTTGAGATAACTTATATATGGGCTACAGCAGAGACAAGGAGGAAAAATTATAGTTGGGCCTCTATTGGGCTTAAGTATTCAAACTTAGCCCAAAGCTTATACTTAAGTCCAATAATAATGATATATACCACTAAAATATTATTACTACACTACCGTTCTAATCCCATAATTAAGTTATGGGCTCCTTCTTATTATGAGCCCGACAGTCTCCCCTTGTTTAAGATATACAATGCCCATTAATTAATTAAGTTACTGACAACTCCATTAATTAATATCTCATCCGAGAGTAGTACCACTCAATCTCATTATCATGCCGGATTAAATCCACCTGCAGGGTTTACATGATAATCCTTATGAGCTCCTCAAGGGGACATCATCAACCTATATCGGACATGGATTCCTTCTACAATCAACAGCACTCCATAGAGAAAATACTATTTCCCAACTCACCGAGTTTATTGATTTAATTACATGTAAATCTCACCCATTGATGAATCAAAGAAATGCATATTGCCCTACGTGTCGAGGTTATTGTATAGGGATTAAGAGCATGAACATCCATAATAACTGAGATCAAGTTCTCCTATATAGTCAGTATAAGTCGAACGATCTCATGCGATCCTGCTCAATACACACAAAGTGCACTAATGTGATTCTATAGCCAATACAAGCTAATACCAAACCACACTACAACTATCCCGATAGAGAGTCTCCGTCTATCTTGGTTGTGAGCATCTGTTTATACTTTATAAGGAAACTGACAATATGAACTTCCGCGTGTTGTCGCACAACATATTATCTACAGTATAAAGTAAGTGGACTATTGCATCGTACATATAAATAAATTATAAGATGCAATTATTTGATCATATGATTCTCATTTCAAATAAATTGTTATAACATTATTTATACAAAAAACTAGACTTTTAGTATATAATCCAACATGAATATCCTTGGAGCAAGAGATATAATTCACTCCCTTTCTAGGTACTACCAGTATCAATTATTTCCCGTGTACTGAGTACTCTAACCCGATATGATCTCCCTTTGTAGTACTATGAAATTATTCTCTTTGTCCTACTTATTAACCCGAATAAGATTCAATTAACAAGTATTTATATAAGATAGTTCTAATGAGACTTCAGAGTCCCCTCACTTAGAATTATAACATATAATCCTACTCAGCAGTGAACGCACTTAATCAATAATCAAGATATGTATTCACACTCTACATAACAATTAATGATGCACAAAACAACTCTGAGTATGAATTAAAAATGCATAGTCTTATATAAAATAAATCACAAGTAGTATTGTACGGAGTATACACACAGAAGTTCAATTAACTCATAAAACCTTCATCAATCCTAGAACTACCGAAGCGGTTCTAGCCCATGATTGATTGTAGGACAATCATGGTGGTTGAATAGATCTTACCCATAGTCTTGAAAATTACAAGATAAATTAAGAAGAGAAGTAAACCTTAGATGTGGGTGCAGTCGCGTCTCTCACCGTCTTGAATTTTACTTGATTCTCACTTAATTTGACAGACGAATCTCTCTCCACAACTCCGTGAATGATGGTAGAGTTTTGAATGTTGTGTAGAATGAAGGTAGTGAATGACGCATTTTCTATTGCGTAGGGTATTCCTTTTATGCTTTTAGCTCCTCCAACAGACCTCTAATGGGCTTTTTGAGCGAAAACACGTACTGCAGGTATAAAACTACGGATCCAGAAGCTTCTTGCATGTTGGTTCGACCAAAGCCCTTGGTCGAACCATTATCAGTTTGATCGAACCAGCCACCTGCCTGTAATACACTGGCAGGTGGCTGATTCCACTCGAACCACTGGTCGAACCAGAAGCATCGTGGTCGAATCACTTCTGCATTTCTTTAGGCATTTGGTTCGACCACGGTTCGACCATCATGTCTGGTCGAACCATATCATCATGGTCGAACCACGGTATAAAACAATTTCAGGTTGCTGGTCGACCCAAACCGGTGGTCGAACCACTCGTGTTCTGGTTGAACCAGATGTATTCATGCCCCTTTTCCGATTTCGATAACTTTTGTCTTGTTTTCCTTCGAAAATCCATCCAAACGGCCTCAAACACATCTGATTCGTGATTTTCCATTACATATCTCGATTTTTCTCTACTTAGGATCAAATTATACATCATTATCACAGAAATCAGAGGTCAAATTACGTGAATTTACACTCTCATCAGTCGTAACAAAGAGTAATACTAATTCTTATTTCAAAAATAATATTTAATGCTTTGAAAAGTAATATTTTAAGTAAAGAATACGTACCCACCTTAATTAGTTATAAAATATTAAACTAAATGCATGTATCTAATGTAGGAAAGACTGGACAGCAAAATTGAGCAACGAGTCGAGAAGTGAATCTAATAAGAGGTGGGGCTGAGTCCCAATTCGATGAGTTTATTATGCTATGGCGAGCTCAACGAATTGAACCGTATCTCTTATGTTAAAATATCTCTTGTCTGTCATTTAAGAGAGAAACAGAACATGCTTGAATGGGGGGTGTATTAATAATAATGATCTTTTTGTCATATTAATTAATTAAAAAAATTAAATAATTTTTTTTATAATTAGTTGTTTTGGGGGTGTTAATAGCATGTGATGAGTATTTAGATTATTTTTATTATTTTTATTGATATTTAGATATTAGGATATTTACTTTCTGCAGAGTTATTTGTCTTGCGTAGGATTTATCTTTTTATTAGTCAGTTATTAAGACTGGGATATTCTCCTAATCTTTAGGATTTCAATCTAAGTATTAAGTTGTAAGCGTAAGGAGGGAATGAATAAGAAAAGTAAAGTTAATTCTTTAGCAACAGTGTTTGCAAACCCGGTGACTTGCTGACCTGAGTCAGAATCTCGGTTCTCTATCGTCGTAACTTCGGGCCTGAGTCAGAGTTTCGATAATTATCCTTAATATTAAAGGGTGATTCTCATCAGCATGTCCTTACTCCCTATAATTTATCACGATGATTTTTCTGTCCCCTTTTATCATTTTAGTGCGTCTTATTGCCTATTATAAAATAGTATCTTAATACATTATGTAAAAAAATAAATTAATAAATTTAATAATATAATTAATAAAGTTAAAAGAATATAATTATTAATATATATAAATGAGGGATATAATGAGAAAATAATATTTCTAGAGATTAGTCGTTTATGAACACATAAATGAGTTGTTTATTTTTTAAAAAATTTTAATTTATAGTTCAAACATTTTTTTCTACTTTCTTTCTTTATGTATTATAATTTCCAGCTATTTTCACCCTAATTAATTTTGTTTATTTCCACCCCTCTTTAGCCCTACCTATTCTTCCTTTCATCCACATGTCATCTTTATTTAATTTCATACAAGAAACTCACTATGTGTATTGTATTTAATGATTTTTTCATATTTTTTAAATGAGAATGTTGAATTTAAAATTAAAATGTATGATAAAATTATTGTATTGGTTGTTATTTTTATTTTATGGGTTAAAAATATGAGTTCAATTGCGGTGGACGATCTTAATTGTTAAATTCATTTTTAATCTAATCTCAATCAATAAATAAAATAATATTATTAAATTTCTTTTTTTTGAAAGATATTAAATTTCTTTTTTAAAAATGCCACCCACTACCCATTCTCTACCCTAAACGTAGAGGTGCACCAGGTGCACTCCAAAATCACCCCAAAAATATATGACTCTATAAAAAACCTTTTATAGTAACAGAGTTTATCAACGCAATTCAATTTAAAGATGTATAAGAGACTTTTACTAATATGATTTATTAAAAAAATATTTATTTTAAGTCTTTTTTTAAAAAATTACAACAAAAAAATAATAATAATAACATTACAAGATGTTTTATATATTAAAAAAATACATAATAATATAATATGATAGCAAAACACAAGTAACGTGAATGTGCTAATATCTAGTATATATAACAATGGAATGTGTATAAAATAAGAAGGAGGTGTGTATTTAATAATTTAAGGGTAATTTAGACTTTTTAAAAATATTAATTTTATTTTCATAATAATGGGGTATGTATTTAATAGGAGAAGGTGTGCAAATAAGATTAGCCTATATTAAATTTAACTAAAAGATATTAAATTAGAGGATATAATTTTATTTGACTTGAATTTAAATTGGCAAATACTACTGTGCAATAGTTTTTAAGGTGCAATTGGGTTAAAATTAACCCATAACCCGGATACTTATACCCCAAATAAATTTAATGGGTCATTCAATCATTCAATTTTTCTCTCTCTAGAATACGGTCTCTCTTCCAAATCTGGTTTCTCAATCTCATCTTTCATCTATCTTCGGATCTCGTCTTCTCCACCGCGACGCTGAATTTCGATCTCTCTCCACCTGCTTGACGTCATCCGTGCCACCTCGATCTTCTCTCTCCACCCGGCTATCTCTCCCATCTCGGTCTTCTCTCTCCACTACCCCAATGCTGAATTTTGATTTTCTATCTCCACCGCCCGTCGTCGGCGCCACCTCTTACATTCTTCATCTGATTCGCCGCCTTCTCTTCTACAGATTTACGTCAGGCTGCAGTTGTAAATTCAGTGGATGAGAAGAATTTCTCATCAGACATATTTTTGATTAATCAAATAGATATGTGATTAGAGGTATTGTGTGAGAAAATTTCATTTCTCGATTCCAAGAAACAAAGTAAAAGCCACCTTTTTTTTCTTTCCGACGAATGCGCGATGGTATTGTGATTTCTGAAAAGATGAGAATTGGGTGGGAAGTTTCTGTCGACAATGTATAAATGTATATGTTTTATCATATAAATGTATTACTCCCTCTATCCCATAATACTTTTCCCACTTTCCTCATTTGTTTGTCCCACAAAACTTTTCACACCCCAAAAAAGGAAACACCACTTTATCCAACAACCTCAAAAGTTACTTTAATTTCAAATTTGCCACTCATTTTTCACACGCATATCATTACTTTATACTTTTTTTATTACTTAAAAATACTACAATACCCTCCAAAGTCAATAAAGTTGGTCAAAAAGTGCAACTTTTCTCAAACAACGTGGAACAGTAAACGTGAAAAGTTTTTCGGGACGAAGGGAGTATATTTTACTCTTAAATGTATCTTTCTGAAAAGGATGGATGAGAATTGGGTGGGAAGTTCCCATTTTAATTCCACAGAGTATACGTTTTATCATATAAATGTATTACATTTTACTTTTAAATGTATCTTTCTGAAAGGATGAGAATTGCGTGTGAAATTTATATTTTAATTCGACAGTGTATACGTTTTATCATATAAATGTAATATATTTTACTCTTAAATGTATCATTAAATTTGTACAAAAAAATTGCATTAACTTTAATTGATTTTTTATATGAATTTTCCTTATCAAATGTAGATTAGTCGTAATTTAATAATGTGTACATTTTTATCGATAAATGTATTATTTTATTAAAAAAATAATATTGATATTATATTTATCAATATTTTCATCAATATATTTATTAATTTTAGTTATATATATTAGTATAAAATGTTATACATTTTATTATAAGATATAATACATTTATTAGAAAATGCATGTAATGTCGATTAAATATAGTTTATTCAAATATTTAAATGTGTATTTAAAAACTGGGGTAACATAATACAATTCTATTTATAAAATTAATTACCACATTCAACATTTAATTAGTAAATTGAACAAAAAATAATATTGTTAATATTTAAAATCACACATACTTTAATATCAAAGTGTATAAGTTTTAATTCAATAACGTATAAGATTTTCTTAAGAAGTGTATACATTTTTACATTTATTTATTTTATACTTTAGTATAAAAGGAATAATACATTTGTAAATGTAAACATATACATCAATAAAGTAAAACTATTACATCCGTTTAAAATATCATCAAATAACAATACAATTCAACATACTAATATTGACATGTTAGATATCAAAACCAATGTAAATTACATAATTAAATTTCAAAATTCTCAAGAAATCATTAATGAGGTGATAAGTTTATGCAGATCTAGAGTGATAGAAAGGTGCGACGTTGCAGATCTGAAGTGATAGAGGGCGCGACATTGCAGATATGGAGTGAAAGAGAGGCGCGTTGCAGATCTAGAAAGTTGGAATGAGATTTGACATGCAGCGCATTGCAGATCTGGAGCGATAGAGAAGCGCTACGTTGCAGATCTATGGCGGAGGTGGGAGGCAGTGGAGACGCAACGATGCAAAGGTAGAGTAGATGTCAGACGAAATGATGGACGGGGTTGAGATTTGAAGAGATAAAGACAGCGTGTAAGATAGAGGCGGCGCAGAATTAGGGAGGAGGCAGGGTGTGAGAGAAGAACAGCGGCGGAGGGCGGTTGGAGCGAGAGGGGAAGAAAGCGGAAGTACAGGGTAAGGAGAGAAGTCGTGAGAATTATGAGGGCAATCGGATTTTTTTTCCTTATATACTTGACCCATTTTATGAATATGGATCCATTATTAGTGTGCAACTATTGAACAGTAAATCAACTCATTTAAATTTTGTATGATTAAAAAATATTAAATAATAAATGTAAAATAAAATTTTGATAATAATTAAAATATACTCAGCTTGTGATATCGTCAAATAATTTGTTGAATCAATTGAAACCAATTACTTGAATTTAAGTCCAATTACTGTAAGGAAATGAGATTACATATGTTTTCTTTTATGAATGAAAAAAAAAACGAAAAAATGAATTTAAATTCGTGATAAAGAATAAGTTCATTTATTTATATATAAAATTGGGCAAGACGTTGCCATTGTAAAATCAATAAAGATAAAATAATCCAAAATTACTAAAAGGTTGTTAATGTGTTGGGATGAAAGAGTTTGAGGAAAGATTTATAAATCTTTCACTCAAACCTTTTCTTAATTTGATCTATATTTATGTACGGATTTATAAATTAAAGATTTCAAATGAATTTTGATTTTTTTAAATTATTTTGAATGACTTTTAAAATTTTTACTCAACCGTATAATTTGAAATCCTTTAATAGATACATTTTTTTGAGTTGGTCTCTTGTACCCCGCTCATGCAATTTAATATTAAGTTGTATAATTAGATTGATAATTTCGGAGCCAAAAGTTAATATATATTAGAATTAAATAAATTAAGATAAAGATTTGTATGAGATCGTTACCATGCGCCCCATGCAATTTAGTATGGTGTGCTTCGGACACACAAATTCTTGTCATTTTATAAACCTCTAAGGTAGTGGTGCACCACCTGCATTAAATCACTCTAAAATTATAAATGGAAGAGAATTTTCTTTATAACTGAAATCTTTAGTTAAGAGCATATTTTATTTAACATAATAATATAATATAAATAGAATTATTTCATGCTTATATTTCGTTATTACTGAGTTGATTTTTTATTGAGTAACATTCTAGACACTCTACTATTTTTTAATATAAGAAAAGTGAGATTTGTGAATTATTTCATTTACAAATGACAAGGCCAATTACTATTCTTTGTTATTAAACACATATATTAATGCAAATTGCTAGATTTGAGTGAAATTCAAAATTAAAATAAAAAATCAACACACTTAAACCAGTCTCATCTCCCTCTTTCCTCTCCTATCCATTTACTGGTTTTTTAGGTTTACCCAAAGAGATTTTTCATTCTTATTCCAACAATTTCCGGCGGGTTCCGATCTTCACCCATCGTACGGTGAGAATATCTTTATGTCGGATTCCTATCTTACCTACTGAACTCTGATATTTCCGTCGAACTCTTTCACCTATGAGGAGTTGAAGAGAAAAATTTAGGTATATTCGCAACATCTTCTTAAATCTGTATGGATCTCAGTTATTCTCAATAATGTCTTTTGAGATCTTTGCATCTATTCTCAACAGTCCTGAACTAACATTATTTGGATCTATTTTCAAATAATTTGGTGGTATTTTAAATTTCAGTTTGTTTCTTTTACCAGAAAAATGATTCTGTTCATTCTTGTTTAGATTTCTTTGTGATTTCTCTCATTATTTATATTATATTAACCTTCTTCCTTCACATGGAGAATATGGTCTGAACGGCATTTAATTAACGTGAAAAGGAAAAATAAAGATCGACCAGAGTTTGTTTGTTAGAATTCCCAATAATCTACAACACTTAAAGTTATGTTGACTGGTTTGAGCAGTTGTTTTGTGCTGGTATTGATTGAGGGACGTATAAGTATAAATTTGCACAATTTAATGTATCTTTGGCCATGGATAGTACAACTTTATGGAATTAGATCATTTTCTTATTGATGTTTTTGCATATTTATACCAACAGATTATTGTTGAGGTTATTTAGTAGTGTCCCTTATCTTCCTTCTCTTTCCATATTCTCTTTCTTCAAATTTCCAGAACTGGTACATAGATGAACATAATCTCAAACCTCCAAAACTCTTGTTTCATTAATGAAATATATCAGTTTCCTCTTTGTTGTACTATTGTATTCTTGAATTCATATAGTTTTTCCTCAGTTTTTGGCTGGAATATTTATGAATTAATTAATGCACTCTTTTCTCCTAGGAAAAATTAAATGCTGGATAAACATGTATTTGAGAATTATTATGGGAAATAAACATGTATGAACAATATCTCTGTCATGAAACACATTTCAGGGATTCACTTGGTCTTCTATTGTCAGGAACATTGTATGCTAGAATCAGACTCAACTTCATAGCCAATTCATACTTGGAGAATTAATATCATTTACCAACATATTAAGAAATCATTCATGAGTGCTATGTAATTCGAATATAAGCTATAAGAAAAATAAAATTTAAAGAACACAGAATGGTTACCTGCTGTGTGATGAGTATGAAATATGACACATGCACTTTTTATAGGCCTGCATACTGGGTAGTTGAAGCATTTCACATTTTATTTCAAAATTTTTATAATTTTATTTATTGAATTAAACGTGGTTTCAGGTTTGAGATACTCAAGAAAAGTTATAGGGACTGTTCGAATTCAAAGAGTCCAATTATTCTCTTGCTTGCATACTATAGAAAAAAAAACAAAATAGAGTAATTGCAAGAGTAAAAAAAAAAGAAAAAGAAAAAGAAAAGAAAAGCTGTTCATATTCTTATAATGATATATAGATTGGAAAGAGGGCATCATATTTAAGTTTGTTAAAATTCAGTGGTAAAATAACAATTTTAGGGCCCAATGCATGAAGCCCATATCATATACTACAATTTTTAGCCAACTGGGCCAACTCAATTTGGGCTTCTCTCCATTTAACTAGTCATTTCCTTTCCTCCATTAACGTACACTTCCAATACTCTCTCTCCACCGACATGCAACTGCTATCTTTATTGGGCCTCCCTTACTGTACACCGAATCCGACCCGTCACACCATCCGTACTTCTTCTCCTCCACACCTCTCCATTGCACTCGCCGCCGCATCCAACCGATCCGAAGACTTTCTCCGGCGTCTCTCCGCTTCTTCTGTTTTTCTCGTGGGGTTAGGCTTTTGCAGCTTTTGGGCATTCTCTCACCCTGCGTTCTCCCACATTTCTCCCCTCCCTTCCTCATCCCAAACTCAAGGTACAATGCCTTTGCTTCAGATTATTCTACTTTTCTGCATTGCTAATTTTCACCCTGCCAGATGTGTATAATTTGCAACCCTGTATCTCGTTGCTTGTACCTTAGTTGTTGCACTGCTGCGATCAATTATACTCTGCGAATTTATTCAAATGTTGTCGGATGAATTAATGAGTGTGAGCTTCCATTGTAATATTTTAATATCTACAAATACCGAATCCCTCTTTTTTGCTTTGGTTTTTTCCCCCTTTATAAATTGTGCAAAAATGTAGTAACTTCTTTCTGATGTTCGAGTATTAGAGTACTGGTGTACTGCATACTTCTGCATCAGTCTATGATTAAGAAGAATTTTTCCTGCTTTTGTTTAATGATCTCCTTTGCTCATTTAAAGATGCTAAGAATCTGGGTGATTTTGAAAATTTGGAGACTTTTGAGGATGAGGATACGAAATTAGCATTTGAGCGCTGGAAATCTAAATCATACGCATTGACAGTCCCTCTGAGAATAGTTGCTCTGGAGGGTTCACTTCCTCCTGTTTGGATCAGGGTGAGTTTTTATATTTTTCAATCGTGAAATTAAAATTTGGTTGGAGCTAGTCTCCAACTAGAATATTGTATTGCATGCTAAAAGAAAAAAGGGTAAAATATCAATTGCCTTTGTGGAGATATATATGATGGTTTACTGCCAACATGCAGGAATTCTTGCGGTCCCAAGGTAAAAGGGTGCGGTTTCGTCCAGAATTCCGTAGAAGTGTCAGAGACATATTTCATGAACTTTCTGATCCATTTCCTAAGGGGAAAATCAATCCTAAATCTGCTGTGGCAGCTGATCTTATTACTCTTGGTGAATCCTGGTTAAATCTTGCCATTGGCAAAGGTTTAGTTGAGCCTGTGATTGGTGCGGAAGACCAGGACTGGTTTCGAGATTTAAGTGACAAATGGAAGGTGAGAATGTACTATTCTTTTAATGTTTCTGTTGTTTGGCTTTTCTGAAACAATGTTCAAGATAGAATTTTTTTCCACTACCTCTTCATCTGGAAATAATTTACTGTAAAATTGGATCTCATTGTGTTGCACACGAGTGGTCATTTATTGCCTTAATAACTTAGCCTATTAAGCATAAATAGTTTCTTACTGTGACCTTCCCAAATGAGAGAAGTCAATAATATTACTCAACCAAAAGCTAGTGAATTTTCTTCTAAAGTTAAAGTATGCTACCCCGTCTGATCACACTTGATCACACTTATCTTTTGGTTTCATTCACTCAGTGTGATACTGCCACTCTTCAGTTTCCTGATCCCTTTTGACATGCATGAAAGATCCGATTTTTTTACTTTTGAAATAATGATTACAGGTATATTTACGCAGGAGCATTGACGGGAATTTGGATTCTCAAGGCAGAATATGGGCTGTGCCATATCGTTGGGGCAGCATGGTTATAGCTTACAATAAAAAAGAATTTCAAAAGCACAAATTGGCTCCAGTTGAGGTTGCTTTCCTGTCAATTGTGGATCCTTCTTGAGTTCTGATCTAAGCTTGCGCATACCTCTTATTGTCTGTTGTTATAGATTCAAGTTCAACATTTCACCATTTAATATTGGTTAACTAAGTACAGATATAAATTTAAATCTACTTTCAGGACTGGTCAGATTTGTGGCGCCCTGAACTTGCTGGAAAGATTTCAATGGTTGATTCACCTCGGGAGATTGTTGGAGCAGTGCTGAAATATATGGGAGCATCATATAATACTACTAATATTGATTCTCAAGTAGTTGGTGGGAAAAATGCTGTGCTGCAGCAACTGGAATCGCTTGTTCAACAGGTATGATGTAAATTTTGTAGTGCGCATTGGGATCACCCAAAGTATATTTATCCTATAACATATTTGAGGTGTGCAAAACTTGGGAAATATTTGAGCATAGTATAAAAGAATAGCTTGCAGAGCATGCATTTTATCTCCTATATTATATTTTGTACAAATTGGATGGATTGCTTTTCCAAGGCTTGCATATTTCAGAGGTTTCCATGTTTATATTCTAATAAAACTCAGTAAAACTAGGCTGGAAGGCACTTTTCTATATTTTCTAGTCTTCTTAGTAGTTTAGATCAAATCTTTATGGGCTGAACTTCGTGATCTTATATATGGAGTATATACTATTTAATTCTTTTGATCCTTTTTTTTTTGTGTTGAACTTATAGAATTACATTCCCTCGTTAGGAACTCTGGTCTACAAATGCATGCAGCATAGAAAATATTTTCAGATGTTATTATGTGGACAAGAACACAAAATAAATGGGCATTGTTTGTTACTTTGTTTATCTTTCAATGGGTCAAATCTTTGAATACAAATTTTTCATGGTGTCATGATGCGGCCAACATTATATAACACGGAATTTCACAGGTTCGACTCTTTGATACTCAACATTACCTTAAAGCCTTCAGAGCAGGAGATGTTTGGGTGGCTGTGGGATGGAGTAGCGATGTTCTTCCAATGGCAAAAACAATGTCAAATGTTTCAGTAATGGTGCCCAAGTCTGGTACTAGCTTGTGGGCAGATTTTTGGGTATGTTTTGAAATCTTGTTTTATATTTTTGGGTGATTTTTTTGTGAGTATGGCTTTGTGGGCAGTTCTCACATGGGTACTGATTTGAGTCTAGAGCTGTCTTGGACTTCATTTTATATTAATGTATCAATTATGAAATTGCTTGCAGGTTCAGTCTTGATACTGTCAAACAAAGTGACACATGAAGTTGAATCTGTAACTTAGTGACTAGTGTGACAGAATTGACCTGATTCCTATAATCATTTGATTCTTATCTAATGCATTTATGTTCACTAAAAAACCAAATTTGGTTAAACTCTTCATTTGATGTGTTTATGTAATTCGGATTTAGTTAGTATCTTAGTGCATGGGCAAAGGTTGTTATGTGTGCTTGGAGTTTGGGTAAAGTAATACTGGAAGATAGCTCGTTTAGGTTGGTTGCCTTTTGGACTTGGGATATTTAACAGGTGGATATGAATGAATCAAGATTTTTGAATCCTCTCTTATAGTAATGCAGTGAGACATTATGGATTTTAAATTTCTTGCTCCCAAATTGTCAATATATGAATTTAGCTGTTCAAGAAATATGGTAGAAAATGAAGATTGATATAATTGCACTCTTGCTGAGATTTGCAAGTTATTAGTTATGTAAAAGCAAATACTTGCCAATCCATCAAACACGTTACTTTCTTCATGTTGCAGGCAATACCAGCCACCACAAGACTGGATACAGACCAAGTTGGGGGAAGAGTTAGAGGGCCATCACCACTAGCGCAACAGTGGATGGAGTTCTGTTGGCAACCAGAACGAGCATTGCCTTTCAAGGAAGGGATCATTCCCGGTGCTTCGCCAATTTCACTCAAAACTTCAGTTGAAAGGCCTCAGGAGTCTACCAAGGGCAGGCCAAAGTTGGAAACAAATCTTGTTGCTAACCTACCACCAACTGATATATTGTCCCGATGCGAACTCTTAGAGCCATTGTCAGAAGATGCATTATCGGATTATAAGTGGCTAATATGTAGTTTGCAGAAACCTAAACACGGTATCATGAACAAACTCAAGCTTGCTCTCTCTTCTTTGGTTCCGACTTTAATGTCAAAACTGCAGTCCAAGGCTGCATAAAACAAGCCCTTCTGTATATTTTGAACTTGTTTTTGGAGTAAATTAAATGTTAACAATATTTTGAGATAAATATTGCTTCCTCTTAGCTTAATATCTTGTTTTTTGGCGCATTATATAAATATTGCTACATTTTTGTCTGATTTTTAAGTTGTTGGTGCCCTTGGCTCATAAATGTTTAACCCCGTAAAAATAAGCTCGACACGACATTTTATAGAAACGCCCTGCTCCTGTTTCTCATATGTTGATCTGCACTTATTATTTTAGGCAAAGATGTGTGCAGTGATAAATGTTTGGAACAGAAATGTTACACAAAGATTCATCCTAACTGGATGGAATGTGGGGATAATAGACAATTGAATTACAGAAATTACCAGAAAGAAAATGCATAATCTTTCTCATACAATCATGAGGAGGGTATTGATGATATTACATGAAATCAATTGTGCATAACATATTGTCTTTACTGATAAGAGCCTGTCCATAAAATATAATAACACGTGCGAGGCAAGGTGTTTATTCAGTAGAACAAGATTGGGGATGGCAGCTTCTGAATCTGATCATGGTATCGAAAAAAGGTGGGAGGGTTGCGTTTCTTTCGGGTTGCCTTGTATGATGGACACAGTTTTTTGGTCTAAATCTATGACAACTGTGCATAGGGTGTGAAGCAATGGACCTAAAATTGCAGGGCACATATTAGTTGGTAGTAATAATAACATTGTAATGGGTTGAGCAGAGCATACCTGACATGTAAATAGGATGTTGGGCGTGGTGGTTGTCCCCTAGGAGTGAGAGAAAGTCATTAGTTGATCCCCTGGGCAGCATACCAGCTCTTGTTTGTCTGCTCAAAGAACTCTCATCTCGTACCTGCAAGTGAAGTGCCACTGTCAGTACCCAGCGATTTGGGTCGGGTCGGGTCGGGTCGAGTATGTGCAACCTACCTGCTCTACTTGAAGATGAAGGTACATGTTGGCATGGAAGAATGGGAGTGGCCCTACTTCATAAACTGAGTGCCGATTTCTTGATGCTGTTTCTACGTTCAAAATCCTTCTTGCGTTGACATCCATCAAATTGTAAGTGTGTCCTACGGAAACTTGAGGCGAGCAAATCCTCTCAAGTCACAACACAAGATCAGTCTAGTCTAGGAATGCTATGGTGGGGATATGGATAGGGATAGAGAGTTACTTGCAAGGCATCGTCAATGGAGCGAGCTTGGAGCAAGTCCCTGGAGATGAAGTTCCTCCCAATGGCCCCAGCTTGCATCTCGTGCGTACATGGTGGAACCGAATTCAGGGTGAATGCCTGCACCATTGATCTTATGTCAGTGGTTGAGTGATGACGACAAGGGTAGCAATAGCAACAACAATGACAATAGTAATACCAGGCCATAAGTATTGAAGCCAAAAGCACAGGTAGGGAGCTCCCCTGCATAGGTATAAGCAGTGAAGGAGTGTCCATCTGGTAGCATTCCCTTGATGAGGTAGGTATGGCCCAGGAGGGCAACGTTTGCATCCTCGTTGTGAGCTGCCACTGCCATGGACTCACCAACAACAACAACATCAGAACAATCATCATTATCATCGGAACAACCACCCTCAATGAAGGGAAGAATCTCTTTTCTGAAATTCACCAGCATGATCTGCAAAGTCCCGTTAGATAGATAAATAGATAGATAGATAGATACGGATTACTGGTATACGTACCTCGAGAAAGGAGGCGCCACTGCCTTGAGCTATTCCTCTGAGCTCATCCCAGTATTTGGGGTACCTCTTCTTGTTGGCTTCCGACAGAGATTTGAGGAGACGGTTTGAGTTAGAATGGTTTGCGAATGGGAGCAGCTGCTGCTTCAAAATTGCATCTTTTTCCAACCTGCTTTTTATCACTCTGCTGAATCTCTCTCCAATCACAAACCCCATTTCGAATCCATCTTCAAACGCCCCAACTTCTAACATCTCCATCTCTGCTCAATATCTTATCTTCATCAATTATCATATTACCATTCAATATTAAAAATATATTACATGTATTTTTACTGTGCTCATATTTTAAAACTGCTTTAACTACCGACACTCCACTCCATGCAAAACAAAATGAATTACTAGTATTTTTATCGACTCCATTCCGCACCCTAATCATTCATGTGTTCTACTTGTTAAAAACTTGCAAGAAATTATAAACACTAATTTTAATCCACGAGCTTTGTCTTTTGTAAGTTGAAAATATAATTATACATTTAAATATGGAGTGAAACTGAGGTGCATTTGAATAATTTAAAGTGTCTCTCTAAATATATACTTTTTTATTAATATACAACCCATTAATATATAAATTAAAGGTATTTTTTCAATACAAGACCTGAAAGATAGTAAACTATCAATTAGGAATTCGAAAGATTTTTTCTATCAATTCAGGACTCGAAAAATATAAAACTATCAATATAAGATCTAAAATCATGAAATTTTAATGTAGTTTTATTATTTTATTTTTATTAATTTATGATTTTAGATCCTGTATTGATAGTTTCATATCTTTAGGGTCCTGAATTAATAGAAAAAATCTTTCGAGTTCCTAATTGATAGCTAACCTATCTTTTGGATCCTGTATTAAAAAAACAACATAAATTATACTCCCTCCGTCCGCCCGAAAGAGGGGCATTTACTTTTGTACACATTGATTAAGGAGTATTATTATTTGTGTAGTGGGTAGTTGTATTAGTGGGAGTGTGGATCCCATATTTTAGTTGTATTAGTGGATGTGTATGGGTCTCATGTGTGTAAAATAGGAAATGACCATCTTTGAAGCGGACGACCAAAATGAAAAAATATCCTCTTTCGAGCGGACGGTGGGAGTATATTTTTAAAAAGTCTAAAGTACCCATAATTTATTAAATACATACTCCCTATATACTTTACACTAATCTAATAAGTCTAAAATTTAACACGTTATATACACTACTGCAAATTATACATAATTCTTGAAATGGAGAAAAATATTAGAAAAAAAAAAGATGAAATAAAGATGAAGAACATATATTGAAATAAAGATAGAAAAGCAAGTTAATGTAAGTTAATTTATTATTGTTATAAACGAGTTCATCCATTTAATTAACTTATTAGAAAATAAGAATGCAGATTCATCATTCATCGACCAAACACCAAATATAAGGCGAAACTCACCCTATAAACTCAAGAGCAGAGAAGAAGAACAAAGGAATTTATGAACGAGAAATACTAATTAAAAAACAAATTAATTCAAATTTAGAACACAAATCAATGTAGCACAATGGAAAGATATCGTGGAATTAGTGCGAAGTATCATCAACATTTACAATATACCCATCCTCGAATTTCCTATATAAGGTAAAATCATCCATGTGAAATTGAATTCTGTAATTCATTAACTTGTCATTTAAAAACAGAAAGAAAGGGGAAACACAACCATAAAGAAACTCAAAGACCACTAATTAATATTAACAACTCATGATAAATAAAAGATTTAATGACCATGAAGAAATCGAACGTTATTGTTCTCAATAGCTATCTGCAGTAAATTACAGAAACAGAGGAATGAAGGAGAATTATTACTCTTTTGATTCCAAAACTTAAAGATAGAAAAGAAGGTAATTTAAAAAAAAAAAAAAAAATTGGCGAGTTACAGCGTATGTGAAAATTGAAAGCTTGAAAAAAGAAGGTAATTTCAAAAAAAATAAATTAGCCGGGTACATTAAATTTTCATTTAATCCTCACACTAAATAAAACAAAATAATAAAAATAAATTAATAATTATCTTAACTTTTATCCTATAAACACCCCAAAATTATCCTTAAAGTTATCATAAACCAAAACATAAAAAAAGTCATGAATATTATAATAGTAAAATCTCAATCATACTCTAAAATTCAACACTAAACCCTATTAAATATTAACCCTAGAATAAAATCAACATAAACCAGCCAAATACTGTCTTTATTAAATTAAAAAACAGTAAGCATTTTGTAATCATATACATGACACTTTTGTAGTTATTTCATTGGAATATTCAATCCATTTGTAATAAAATATATCTGAGAAAGTTGAGAAACATAACAAAAACTGTCATGAGACTCCATTTTCTTAATAACGTAGATTTTCCTTTCATAAAATCACTCTAGGGATAATATCAATTTTGATCCTTTATAATATGCAAAATTCAACTTTAGTTCTAAGGTTTGGTAAATTTTCAAAAATAGTTCTCCAGTGTCCGCTTTTAGCCCTTTTTGTCCACTTTTAGTCCTTATTTGGTCTATCCTAGAGGACCAAAAGTGGACAAAAAGGACCAAAAGTGGATTCAAATGACCAAAAGCGGACATCGGATGACTACTTTTGAGAAATTACCAAGCTTGAGTACTAAAATTGGATTAGGCATATCCTACCGGACCAAAATTGATATTTTCCCGAAAATATATCATCTCTTATGCAACTCACGCAGAAGTGAAAGAGTTTTGTGATACAAGAATTGTGTAGAAATTGTATACAATTTTAAAAAGTGAGTGTTCCAAGATCAGCAGAACATGTAAAATGCTGCTACTTCCGACCATATGCATACATACTTGCTCCTTTCACAATAATAGACTAGTTTTTTTATATCGTATAAGAAAATAAATCAAATCATATTGCAGTTATCTCTCAGCTGGGAATATATATGTATATATTACACAAGAATTCATCTAAACTACAATGATCATTCAGTCAATTTCCATATACAACTGATTCACATAAATTACAAGAAAGAGGTGGGCTAGTGACAGAACCTGAAGCAGCACTAGCAAGCATATTCGATCGTAGTTTCGGAAAAGAATGAATTAATCTCCTTGAGGACACAATCAAACTTTCTTGTGTGCTCGTGCTGTTTCGCTTGCCGCCATATGCAGTAGATGAAAATAAATAACGTCAATCTGAGCTTGAGTCGTAGAAATCACTAGGGCATGGAGTCATGACTTCGGATTCAAGTATTTGGACTACCCTGTGCATGGTGGGACGATCCTCAGGGCCTGAACACACACACTGGATGGCAATTGAAAGTATGGCTTCTAGGGTTTCTGCTTGCACTCTTTCGCACTGTGGATCAACGATTTCTCGTTCCCTATTCTCCAAAACCAAATATTTCAACTGAAACATATAATACCCGGTCATGAATCCACTGCCAACATAAAATCAAGCATGAAATATTTGTAAGAAGAAATTCCATAAAACTCAGAATGTGAGGTCTATAAAATCAAAATTTGTGTTCGTAGCATGCATTTACCAATCCCACAACCGAAATACATTCTCCCAAAACATTTCCCCAAGAATGACTGAAAATAAAGCCTAATATAAACATTTTCTCAAGAATAGAAACTAAAGTTGCATAACATAATTTCATTTACACATAAATTTATATGCCCCCTGGGTAACGGAATGTAGCAGGCTGTTACTCTTCATAACATAAAGTGATGCTTCCAAGAAGAGTAACGACCAGGATGAGAACGTACACCCTAATGCATGGAGGTATCTCTCTTTCATTTTATGCTATATGTTGAGATATCATCTGCACCAGGGCAACATCCCTCGAGATGAGGTGGCTGCTAAGAAAATCTAGCTGACTCAATTATTCTTATAGGGAATGTCGGTTCAAGAATAAAATAGGGTAGAAAATCATCTCGTGTTTGGTTTGGTTGCCATTTTATCAAGGGTAGTCAGCTCCTGGAACTGTTAATTAACTAAATGATATATGCAATGGGTTAGATTATAATACACCACGCTTAACAGCCAAAATTTCTCAACCAATCAGTATGGCACACCGCATACCAACCTCAGTTCAGTTAATTTCCACCATCCAACCTCTAATGTAACTCATACATGACCTCCAATTCATCCACCTCCTTTCTCATGTATGGCCAAAGTGTTCACAAATGCAAATTCTCTACTTCAAGAAAAGTAGATTTTCAACATCAGGGTTTTCATTTTTAGATTTTTTTTTTTTAGGAACTCAACCCCCTGTTCTCTTTCAGTAGGTAGTAATGAGCCAATACGGAGAGGACGCCAATGGTAATCTTAGTTGAGGCAGACAATTACATGTTCCTTGAATTCTCCATTAAACTTCTTTTTTCCCTCTAGGGGCACAAAAGACTAGAAGTTTAATCATAATTTGTAATAAAGTTTGAAAAGATAGTTCATTTTGTGATTAAAGACTTGAGAGCGTGTCTTTGCGTGTTAATGGATGCTTGTTCTCTGATTCTTTTTCACGATGCAGTATTTAAATTGCAGAAATTCCACTTGCAAACACTCTTAGACACGAGACATGAATCTCACCGGCAACAGTTTGTCTCATGATGACTGTCAGGAAATCGTAAAATTTGCTACATGTGAAACCCCAAGTGAAATCTAGGTTTTCTAAAGTTGCTCAAATGCCTTATTTCGTGGACAAAATCAATGCCCCAGGGTCCTAACATGAAGGTTCATAACCTCAAACTCATTATGTTATAGTTACTTTTAATAACAAATATTGGATAAACAATAATACTAATATGATATCTCTTAGAACACTGGTTAAGGGAGAACTGTACCCATCCAACAATGTTGAGGCCCTTCTCGATGAAAGATGCATCGGTAGGCCGCTTTCCACTGACAATTTCAAGCACCAGAACCCCAAAACTATAAACATTAGTCTTCTCAGTAGCCCTGCCACTCTGCATATACTCTGCTCATAACAAATTGAAGAAAAAAAATCAGAAAATCCAACTACACAAAAAATTGTTGAACAAAACGAAACAAGCCTCTAACACCAAACAACTACAACGTTCCTCAAACTGCATTCATCTGAAGTCACTAGGTAATTCAAATTATCATTTTGAAACAAAATAAATTTCAAATTCTTTTCGTATCCAGGTGAAAATGGTGCCACAAAATTAAATTTTTAAATGAAATATGAAGGCAGATAAATACATCTTCAGCTGAAATCTTGAAAACCATTCTCAGTGTATTCACAAGTTTTCTTCTCTCAGTAATGCAAAAACGCAAGTAAAGAACCAAAGCACATAAGTAGTGTCCCCACCAGGAGCCAGATATCCAAATGTCCCAGCAACAATTGTTGCGATGTGGGATTCCTCGTCCTGCAACAATTTAGCTAGTCCAAAGTCAGAGACTCTAGCCTCTAAATTCCCATCAAGCAAAATGTTGCTTGACTTTATGTCACGGTGGATAATTCGAGGTGAACAGTCATGATGCAGATATGCAAGGCCCTTTGCAGCTCCCACGATAATATGTATACGAGTCTCCCAATCTAATTGCTCTGCTCTCTCTGCAAAAAGTAAGAAATTCCACTGAGTTTGAGAACATCAACGACAGTCTCCAAAGACAAGACTTAAATCAGAACCTCAAAGGTAACTATTTAATTGATAATCTTTGAAAATTTATCAAGGTACCTCAAAGAAAAAATAGGAGGTGGTAAACATCAAACTAAATATTTTTTCTCGAACAAAAAACAAAAATTGGTATTAATTTGCAAAGTTTAAATTTATGAGATGCATACAAGCATGTTTTCAAGTGTAGACAGTTCAGAGAACTACCTGTTTAAAGAAGTTTAAACATTTTCTATACATTCGAACCACTGTTGGGCATATTTCTCTTTATCGAGAAATCGAAGAAGCCATACAGGAGAAAATGTCTGTGTCCCAATACCCAAGTAATTTTACTTGATAAGTGAAATAAAGGAGATGTAAGCATGAAGAGCTTCATCAAGGCTGCCCCCTGATAGGAAATCATATATTAATAATTTTGACGTAGGGGAAATGCAGTATCCACGAAGGTTCACAAGGTATCTGTGTTTGATGCTTCCGAGAATTTCAAGCTCTCTCTCAAAAAAGCGATCAAGGCCCTCATTGACCTTAACAATCCTTTTCAAGGCAAATAGATTGCCATCATCCATTGCAAGTTTGTAGAGAGTTCCAAAGCCTCCCACACCAATTATATGCTCTTCATTTAAAGTCTCTAATTTTTTTATGATGTCCTTTGAAGTGTAGGGCAGCTCCCCATGAAATATTACAACTGAGGCTCCTGATTCAACACCAAAACACAAGATTGAGTACTTGCATGGATAAAAAGACCCAGCGATGTTATCAGCTAATAGTTTGCATATATGATATTTTTTTCATGAGTTGTTATTTCATCTATACCTCCACTGACATCCACAGCAAGGCCATTGGAATCATTTTTACCAAGCCTCTTATATAGGAAACAGCCCCAGAAACACATAAGCGCCACCAGGAGCAAGACACCCACAGTGGCCAAAGCATTGATCAGAAGCCTTCCTGAGTATTTCTTTTTGCCTTGGAATTGCACTAATAGTACAATAAAGATGAGGTAATGTAATACTTAAGAAATGGATAAATGGAAAAGGTATAGTGACTATAAGCCAATAACAAACTGCCAACCAAAAAACTACATAACTCATTCCAGTACCACAACTGACATTCAGCATCATCACGAGCTTATGAAATATTTCCAGAACTATTTAAGATGAAGCAAACTTTACAAAATGTAAAGAAAAAATATTTATATTGCGGACTGTGTCATTTTCTGATTTTCTTCATTTTAAGAGGTGCAAATTCTTTCAAGACTAATCCCTCCAAGCACACAAAGGTTCTCTTGGCACCCATACATATCTTGAGCATGAAGCACAATAATTAGAATAAAACTAATATAACTGATTCAACTAAACATAAAATTTGAGTGATTGCATGTTATATTTAATTAGTTACAGTTTGCATCAAATCAATACCCATATCAAATAAATGCATGCAAGAGAATTGCTTTAATGCACATCCCATAGATTTCTTAAAGCTTAGAAACACACATGTAAAAGCAAATAGACTGACAAACACAAATTCCAAACATACAAGTATGATATAATTGAAGTCACCATGTTCCCAGCATCACTTCAATTAATACTTACACTGCCTAAGTAGCTGACAGGTAGTTGGCTGAAATATAGGAATGGGGGCCTTTTCCTAACTAAGCTTCATATTCTCAATAGATCTCTCCCAGAAAGTAAACATAAGCTTCCTTGTCCCTTCTTTTCTTACTCGGAAGAGAAATGACATAACTAAATAGAGATACTACTGACTCAAATAACTCATTCACAACTAGAATTCTAGAATGATAGTACATGAACCGCACCCATGCAGAACACTGTACCTGAATCTGTAGGCTGTGAAAATGGTAGAGAACCACCACCAGTCTTCTTGCATATCTGAATTTGTTTGCCACACAAACCCCGGTTTCCAACAAAGCTACCAAGAGAATCAAATCATACATTCAAAGTACTAAATAGCATAAGTTAACCATATTTCATTGCTCTCAATTACGAAAGTGCTGAGATACCAGCAAGCAAAACTAAAAAATTCTTGTTTTGCAAAGAAGAGAAGAGAATAAAAAAGAAATAGAATCAAATGGAGTATAAGAGAAGAATGGATTCATCTTTGCTTTTCTGAGTTTCCTCCATTTTGAGAGATTTCCTTAATAATATTTCATTATTCACACTCAAGGATAACAAAAATTAGTAGTATAACCCTTAAAAATAGAAAATCAACCCCTCAAGGAACAAGCAAAGTGTGCTCACAGAATTTGCAGGCTTTCTAACTTTCCAATGTCAGCTGATATGGATCCACTCAACTTGTGGTTGTGAAGGATCCTTCACCACAATATCATGCACACTTTGATATATTCATGCACATAATTTGGCTTTCCATCAACCTAACATAACCTGTAATATTTTAAGTTAAAAGGAAATAGTTCACTTATAGTAAGAACAATAAAAATTCAAAGAAATAACAAGAAAAATCTTATTGATAAAAAATAAATAAATAAATAAAAATAAAAAGAGCAAAGTAACATGGGCACAGGCCCTTATACATAATGAGATAAAAGTGAGAGCAAATTCCATTTCAAATATAATAATACATAACTAAAGAGTTGTTTCTTTAAGTTAAAATAATTGGTATCATCAAACTGCAGTTATTTGTGGTTGGAATCGAGGTAAGATTTTGTGATTTTGGTACTGAAGTCTCCCAGAGCAGCAATTTTTTGATTGGCAACATACAGACCCCATGCATATTCAGCAAAAGTGAGAAAAATTGAACAAGAAGATATAAGTAAGATATGGAAGATTCGAAAAATAAAACTTAAGCTTACTTGATGGCTAAGGTCTAAATTCTTAAAAGATTTTTTTATTTTTATTTTTGGAAATAGTTAAGAGAGATAAGTATTAGTTTAAAAGGAAGTACCAAATCAGAATGAAAAAGCACATGAATTTATGTTTAGGGTGAGTAATGTGTAGTTGGATGGGCCTTTAGTGTGATTCTCCAGTTCGATCACCAGACGCTAGAGGACTAAACATTTTACTTGCAAGATATTTTTCATCTTCTAGAAAATTAAAATTGTGAAGGAGATTAACATGCTGATGGTATCGTTGCTAAAATACTGATACATGCATTTCAGAAAGATATTAAGACATCTGAAGTATCAAGGAATTTACAAGGCTATAACTCTCTTCGACTTCAAGTTGCATTTTATTCCTTTCCACCTGCATGGGTCCACATCTTCTGGTCTCCACTGTTGCAGAAAACCATCTGAACTAATCATGGTTGTCCTAAAGTTAACAAGAGCTTGACCTGAAAATCAAAAAGGACAAATATAACCTATCCTGCTTCACAATAACGGTTCCAAAATGTACACCCATCAAAGCTTGACTATTATCATTTCTTCATCTGAATTAATAATGGTTGTCCTAAAGTTGACAAGAGCTTGACCTGCAAATCAAAAAGGACAAATATAACCTACCTGCTTCACAATAATGGTTCCAAAATGTACACCCATCAAGGCTTGACTATTATCATTTCTTTATCCATTTCGCACAGACAGTAACAGCATGACCTTTCAACACCTTGCTTCCAAAACCAAGGGCAAAATATTTAATAACAAATGAAAGGTTCTACCAGACTACACATGATATAGAAGCCCAACCAATTGAAAGTAGACAAATTTTGTGACCATTCTGTTTGACATTATGTTGTTAACCATTCCCCATCTATGCTAAGTAGATATATTCTCATTTGAAACTCAAAAAAAATAAATGCCTGATTAATGACTGATAAGCATACCATCAGGACTGAGAGGTTCAGGATCTTCTGACAGACAGTAAATCAATAGGATGCATAAAAGCACCTGCCAGAAATTAATATGGAAAATGCTCATTTTGGTGCTAGTCACACATAATAATTATTGCTTAGATCATCCAATGCACAAAATTCCCAAGACATCTGGTAATCATGTTGGTAACACCGACAGTCTAAGAGATTGCCAGAAAAAAAATCCTGGAAAACAAAATTAATATCTTTAATTTAGTACACTAAGAAAAAAAAATCAAAAGTCGAGATGTTTTAAAAAAATTAGAAATTTCGTCTTACAGGAATAAATTTTCATTCATAGTGCAGCAAGCATAATCGATAAAAGAGAAAATTTCACATGTATGACAATTTGACAATGTACGACAGTTGAGAGTCATTACCAGGGACATCCACTTTTCTTCAAATGCAAGCAAAAGTTACAATACCAATCAAATTTTGTTCCGAGAGTTTTAGACGAGACTGGAACTGGTTAAGAGTCAGAAAGCCAGAAACTAAACATTCCTTCTAATAACAATAAAATACAAAACTAAATAGAAAGCATGACCATGCAAGCGATCAACACATCAATATAATATTCGTGATAATCACCAGATATGAAATTTCAAGAACTTACAAATGTTTACGACTCAATGCTTTTAATGCTAAGAACGTAATCATCAAAACAAACGTCAACTAAACATCTAATATCAACCACGGCCTTCACAAAGGAAAATAATTATTTTACAAGTTCCTAATGTTTAAAAAACCATATATGGAACTTATTAGAATAAAAATATACAATCAATGCTCACCAATCAAGTTTATCCCCTAGACATATGGATTATAATGTCTTCGCAATAAAACAATTTCATAGAAACGTTAAATTTTTTCAACAACAGCTCTTTGCCAAAGTAACAAACTGTAAAAGAAGTTTAATAAAGAATGGGCAGGTGATTAAATGTATTTGATTAAAACAATTGCTAGCTCACAGTTTCTTTTAACATACAAGCTTCGCCTCGGAAAATTTTACCCAGAGATAGGTATGAAGCATGAATAGACTTAACTTTTGGATCTAAAATGTTGCAGATTTCAGGAGAAAGAAACCTCACCCTCTAGACCCTCATCAATCGATATCTTTTCCATGCCCACCCCTTCATCAGTTTACAATGAGTCCAGTGCTCCCACCCTAAATTTTCATTCTTAAGAATCTTCCAGGTTACCATACACTTTGCACAACAGTTGCCACAAACACAATAAATAACACATGGTAGAAGTATCAAGCATATGAGTACGCATGACAGAGAGAAAATAAGACACGCACAAACCACAAGATTTAGTGTGGAGTGTTCAAAAGCAGACGACGCCTTTAACTGGAGATGCACAAAACAAATTTCACGTTTCTTTAAAATCAAGGTAACGAGCAATAATCATACAACAGATTGAGTGAAAAAATGACTAGGATGTCGAAACAGAAGCTCATAAAAAAAGTTTTATTTTTGTTTCTTGCTTCTTTTTTCCTCCGAAGTAATTAACAAAAAGAATTTGTATTTTGATGGCTTCCATAGCTACTTGATTCCTATTCTAAACCTAGGTGGGTTCTACCTCAAAGTAGAACAGCTAGAACAACAAACAACTGAAAGTAAGGCATAGGACTACAAGCAACGAAGCAAATGCGTACATAGACAAAATCATTGTGCAGATAGTAACTCTAATAGAGGGAAAACTCCCCTTAATTGCAGTTCATTCAATGGACATATATTTTCACCTTTCAAGTTCGAGTTGGTAGAGAAAGACAGAGAGGCCGTGTGGACTGTGGATGCTCTTACTCGTTCAAAATGGAATGCAGCGTGATCAATGGACCTAAACATGCCTTGGACGGTATGGATTGTTGATGATAAGGAATACTGGAAATACTTAAAGTGGCAACAGTAATAAGCCTATAGTCCTTTCAAGGTTCGAATCATTAAGTTAATGATCTGCTCTTCTGAAATCTTAAGCACTAGACTAATCATCAGCAACATACTTAGCTTCGAGAGGAGCTGACAAATTATGTGTGAATACCTGATAATCTGTTGCTTTAAGCAGAGGTCTCTCATGGCAGCATACCCTTCTTTACTTTCATGACAACAATTGATAACCTGTAACAATCATACAATATCAACCGGCAGATGATTTTGAGCACAACATGCAGAACCAGCAAATAGAACAAGAATGGTAAGACAATCTCTGTTCTCCAAGATTTCAAAAGAGTTATTCTTTCCTCTGCTATTTGGGGATGCATGTGACGTGATGGTGTGAGCACCAAACTGAGATAAATGCTTTCCAATCAAAAGCTATCTTAACTGAACAGCTGATAGGCAATCCTCTATGTATTATTCAGACGTAATAGAGAACGTAGTATTTGTTTTTCTTCAGGATAAAAAACAGAAAAATGTATACAAGTGATCATGAATTTTACATAACAAATTTCACTCTCTAAATTTAAAGAGCCAAATCAACGTCTTCAAAATTGATTGGATTATACAATGTAGTTAACTTATATTGGAAGCGGGGAAAATAAAAGGTTAAATATGAAGAGTGTGTTTGAAGACATTGAAAAATATGATTCTCTAAAATTAGAAATGCTCACTATTTCACAAAAAATGTTCTTCAAATTTTAAAGTCTTTTGGAAATGGTCTTACCATGACTCCAATGTATGTTTTACAAAAGAAAAAACACCAATTATGAAATGCTCTTACTCTTTCAAAATGGAATGCAACGCGATCAATGGACCTAAACATGCCTTTGGAGGGTGTGGATTGTTGATGATAAGGAATAATGGAAATACCTAAAGGGCAACACTAATAAGCCTATAGTCCTTTCAAGATGGTTTGAATCATTAAGTTAATGATCTGCTCTTCAGAAATCTTAAGCACTAGACTAATCATCAGCAACACACTTAGCTTCTAGAGCTGACAAATTATGCGCGAATACCTGATAATATGTGCTTAAAGTAGAGATCTCTTATGGCAGCATACTGTCTATCATGGCAGCAAACCTTTCCTTACTTTTCATGACGATAATTGATATCCTGTAACGATCAAACAATATCAACATGCAGATTATTTTGAGCACAACATGCAGAACCAGAAAATAGAACAAGAATGGTAAGACTATCTCTGCTCTCCAAGATTTCAAAAGAGTTATTCTTTCCTCTGCTATTTGGGGATGCATGTGACTTGATGGTGTAAGCACCAAACTGAGATAAATGCTTTCCCATCAAAAGAAATCTTACTGAACAGCTGATAGGCAATCCTACATGCATTTTTCTTTTTGAAACATTGCTTTTTGATGATGACATGAGATAATGAAATAGCCTTTTCTTTTTGACAATTATACTAAAGTTTGTATGCAACTACCAATTCAAGCTCTTTTCTTTCTTTTTAAAAAATGGGTTTGTTCTAAATGATGTTTGGGCTGTGTACACCATTTATGATTGATCTAAAAAGTAACATTATAGACAAGAGACAAGAAACAAGTAAGCAACTCAAGTATATCAAAAACAACAACTAGAGTTCATATTTATAATCAAATTCCAGACAAGTGACAAACAAGTAAGCAACTGACTGCTATAATCAATGCATAATTGGGACAGAATAAACGGGGACGGGCATTCCTATCTTATGGAACTTATTAACTACTATTGGGCAGGGGCAGGGAATGAAGATGGGAGGAGGATGAAGTTTCTTCCTCAACTCCAAAAACACATGTAGAGTTAGCAAACTATCTGAACCGGATTGGTGACCCTTCCCTGCAGCCCGGGCCAAGTTCAGCCCACTTGCAATCTTCTCTAAACCACCATAAACCCCACATTCATTGGCCATCTTTTTCACATCAAGAACGGCAGGCCCAAAATAATGACGAACCAATTGTTTAAACTCTTCATAAGAGTAGGGGAGTGAATTACCCGTGAGGATCTTGATTAGGTATCCGTAATCGTAATGCCCACCAAAAGTGATCCAGGTGCTTCGGCTCCATTTCAATACCTTTTTGAACTCGCGGCCAAAGTTTTCCAATTGAATTCCTTGCTCTTTGTTCTTCTTAAAATTAATTCCTTGCCGTTTGAGTAGACATGTCGACTCTGGATCGTGGGCATCCACATTCTCGTCGAAATTGGCAAAATTAAATTGCCAAACGACGAATTCGTTACCGAATTGAGGGAGATTGCCGTGGGCATCCGACAGGGTAAGTCCCAACTGAATCAGCTTTAGTGCATTCACGTTTCGGCTCATCAATCCATAGAGCTCCGAGGGCGAAAGGGTGGAGAACGGGAGGGGAGTTTTAAAGATTGTGCCGGGGAACTCTGTGTCGAATGAAGATATGGGGAATCTACGAGAACATTGCGCAATCTTGTTCATTTCTTCACCAAAATTTGCTTCGTACACCTCACGAACTGAAATCGCCATTGCCATGATTTTTTTTTACAGTAATAAGCTAACGGAGTAATTCTGTTACTTCGGAGTAATTCTAAATTACGAAAGCAATTCTGAAACGGTGGTGATTGCTTTAGTTTTACTTTTACCATAAATAGTTAAACCCTAAACAGATGTTAACGGCTAAAAGAATTCGAAAATAAAATCTTTAAAGATCTGAAATAAATTAAAAACTTGAGATGCAAGATTATCCGCTTTTTTTAAGAATTCGAAATTAAAAAAATAAAATCTTTAAAGATCTGAAATAAATTAAAAACTTGAGATGCAAGATTATCCGCATTTTTTTTATTTGATTTATAAATTAAAAGAATAGTGGTATGTCTTAGAAGAATCGCTTCCATAATAGTATGCATTTGTTATTGTAGCAAGTGATGATGTTTTGAATTATTTTATTAATATTTGAATGAAAAATGATACTCCCTCCGTCCGTCCGAAAGGTGAACATTTTGTCATTTTGGGCGTCTGCACCAAAGGTTCACATTTCCCTTTTTAAACACATGGGACACACACACATCACTAATACAATAAATTTATGGGACTCATACACCCCACTAATACAACTACCAACTACACATTAAATAATAATACTCCTTAATTCACGTGCAAAAAGCAAATGTCCACCTTTGGGGCGGACGGAGGGAGTATTTAGTTAGTGAAAAGTGATAATGATGTTTTAAAATATTTTATTAATAATTTATAGTAAATTTGAAAAGTTATAATATTATAAAAATAAAATAAAATATTTTAATAAAAATGATAATTAATTGCGAATTGAGACGTTTTAAAAAAAATGTGCTCTAAAATAGTAAGTACTCCGTCCCATTTATAAGTAATTAATGAACAGGTGTTAGTTATGATTTTACCTTTTTTTTTCATTCAATTTTAATTACGAAACTCAAGACCGATTCTAAATTAATAAACTAATGGAGTAATCATAAAAACAAATAAAAAAAGCAACTCAAGCTCAGTCATGTCCTCTCATACATCAACAAAAGCTTGACAGTTAAAGACAGCAACACCTATTCTAAAGTAATAAACTAATGGAGTTCATCAAATACCTCCCAAATGCTATTTCTTGAACTCAAAATTGGCAGTTCATCAAATCCCACACACCCATCAAAATTCTATCACAAAGCATTAAACCCAAATTACAGCACAGGCCCTTGAGATAAGGAATTCCAATCAATCAAACAACCTACCTCCCAAATTCATTACACCAGCATGAGCATCCCACCCAATTTTCCTAACCAACACAACAAATGCTAATACAATTCCAACCCAGCTTAGAAAACATCCCTACAACCCAAGAAAAGACAACCCCTTCCTTCCCAAGAAAAAAAAAAATACAAGTCAAGCATTTATTGAAGTCAAAGGATCAAACCTGAATAAAGGCGGCTGCCGATAGAAAAGCAGAACATGTACTTACATACATACATCACTATGTGTGTGGAGTTTGAATGAAGATAGATGTGATGATGAGAAAGAAGAATGAATTGGGAGTTTAGATAGAGGGGGGGAAGGTTGAAGGTTCGCAAGAACAAGAAAATGGTGGGCACCGAATCCTCTGGTGTTGTTTTAGTCTTTTAGGAAAAAAATGCTTCTTTGATGGGTTGCTCATAGGAAACTGCCGCTGCTTGCAATCCATCTCTTTCATTTGGTCAATACAAAGTCTACTATTTTTGTTCTATTTTAATGTTACAATTAAATTAAATAGATAAGGGAGTATTGCATGAAATTAAATTGTGTAATACTTCTTCCGTTCTCTTCCGTTAAACTTTATTTAAGTAAAATTGTTATTATTTTTAACAAATTTGTTAATTTTAAAGAGTATTGTAGTATTTTTATGTAATCAGAAAAAAATAATAGAGTAATAATAATATATATATATATATATATATAGTATAAATTTCGTGTGTTACACGAGTTATAAAGTTACAATTTTAAAAAATATAATTTAAGTCTAATAAAACTTTTTTTATTTTTTTATCGCTATAATAACTATTTATTCAACAATTTTTAAAAAATATAATTCAAGTTTAATATAACTACTTATTCAATTACAATCTGATAAAAGTTTATATTGAAGAGTAAAATTTAATTTTTATACATTCAAATATGAATTTGCTTCCATTAGTAAAAGCTTAATTTCATTGTTAAATTGATCTACCAAAATTTTTTTTAAAAAATTTATTGAATTGATTTTTCAAAATTTGTTACGATTGTTATTGCAAAATTAAATTAATCAAATTTAATTTAAAATATGTTAATTTAATCATTGAAGAAAAAATTATAATAAAGTTAATTAATAAAAAAATAGATTCAATATATATCAATTTGATGAAATTAAAAAAAATAACAAAATTAATTTAAACAATTATAATATTAATCATGAAAAAAATTAACATAAACAAATCAAAATATTAAAATATAATAAAAAAAATGTAAAAGAAAAAAAGAATTAAAACAATTTCTTTAAAAAAATAAATAAATAAAGTTTAAATGAAACAATAAATAATCATAAGGGAATTTAAAAAAATATAAAAGAAAAAATTAATCAATAAAAAAATGAAAAATTTATTTAAAAAGTGAAGATATCTTTTATTCGTATAAATAATTTATGTGGACTAATGGATAAAGAGTCTTATTATATATAGGTAGGGAGGGATCAATTTTTTTATTTTTTTTTATGTTTCTAAATAAGATTTTATTTTATTTTATTTTATTTGATCTAATCTAATTATCTAAATATTCGAATCTTTAAAAAAAATTATAAAAAAATTTATGTGTTTATCACTAAATATTAATTAATAATTTTTAAATTTAAATTAATTCAGGTTATAACACATCATTAAAATTTAAAATTTTTAGTAAATTTAACCATGAAAAAATTTAATAACATAAAAAAATCAAAAAATTAAATATAATGTGTGTAACTAATATTTTAATATAATGTGTCTATTTGTATTAATATTGTGTGTGAGCTCTATAAAGATATACTGTATTGATTATTTAATGTATGTTCCATTAAAAAAATATAACTATTGTGAATAAATAACGTCAGGCCATATACAACGGGAATACTTGTGTATAATTTCTTAAAATATATTTCTTAATCCAGTATTTAGAAAATTTCTTATAGTAATTAAATTTTTATTGGGGTCGACTAAACGAAGTCCATTAATTTATAAATTTAAAATATGTTTTTGTAAGAAGACGTAAACATAATAAAAAGATAATTTAAAAAATATAAAGAGCAAAAGTTATAATAAAAAAAATATCACATCCATATTCGATCTTAAAAAAAATTATTTATGTATCATTAAACTTTAATATTGGTGAAAATATATTTAAAAAAACTCAATGGCGATTCTGAAACTCAAAGGATGAGTAATTCTGTTAATTCTGAAGAAATTACGAAACTCAAAGACCGATTCTAAAGTAATAAACTAATGGAGTAAAGAATTACGAAACTCAATGGCGATTCTAAAACTCAAAGGTGGATTCTTCGTTTATGAAAATGATAAGTTGTAAATGTGATTGCTTTAGTTTTACCATAAATAATAAACCGACTAATTTGTTAAAAAGTTGTTAAACTCTAAACAGCTGTTAATGGTTGAAATTAAAAAATAAAATCTTTAAAGATTTAAAATAAATTAAAAACTTAAGATGCAAAATTATTTTTTATTTGATTTTTATTTTTATTACCGGTTTAGCTAACTAATCAGCTTTTCATTTTTAAAAAATGGCTGAATTAAGAATACAACTGTTTATTTAATGAAATTATTCACGTGGAATTTTAACTGTTAAAAAATTGTTGATTATTTTTTATATTTTATATATATTCAACGCTGAATTAAGAGTCAAAATTTTTCTCATGAATAATTTAATTTTATTTACAAGCATTTTTTAATAAAAAAATCATGTTGTGTAAAATTCTTTCACAACACATGTTATATGAATAGAGCTAAATAGTGGTATGTCTTAGAAGAATTACTTCCATAATATGCATTTGTTATTGTAGAGAGTGATGATGTTTTGAATTATTTTATTAATATCTGAATGAAAAATGATATTTAGTTAGTAAAAAGTGATAATAGTGTTTTAAAGTATTTTATTAATAATTTATAGTAAATTTGAAAAGTGATAATATTATAAAAATAAAATAAAATATTTTAATAAAAAATGATAATTAATTGCAAAGTAAGATGTTTTAGAAAAAAATGTGCTCTAAATATTAAGTACTCTGTACCATTTATAAGTAATTAGTGAATACTAGGTGTTAGTTATGATTTGACCTTTTTCCTTTCAATTTTAATTTATATTGAATATAAATTTTGTAAATATTATATTCCCTCCATTTGAGAAAAGATGACATATTAATTTTTAAGTATGCAACCCCACGTACCAAAAATAATACTTAATAGAGTAATTCAGTTATTTCTGAAGAAATTACGAAACTCAAAGGCCGATTCTAAAGTAATAAACTAATGGAGTAATTCACTGAAGAAATTACGAAACTCAATGGCGATTCTAAAACTCAAAGGATGAGTAAATCTGTTACTTCTGAAGAAATTACGAAACTCAAAGGCTGATTGTAAAGTAATAAACTAATGGAGTAAACTCTGAAGAAATTACGAAACTCAATGGCGATTCTGAAACTCAAAGGTCGATTCTTTGTTTATGTAAATGATGAGTTGTGATTGCTTTAGTTTTACTTTTACCATAAATAATAAACAGAAGGTCGATTCTTTGTTTATGAAAATGATGAGTTGTGATTGCTTTAGTTTTACTTTTACCATAAATAATAAACCGGTAATCTGTTAAATAGCTGTTAAACCCCAAATAGTTGTTAACGGTCTAAAAGAGTTTGAAATTAAAAAAATAAAATATTTAAAGATTTGAAATCAATTAAAAACTTGAGATGCAAGATTATTTTTTATTTTATTTTTATTTTTATTACCGGATTTAACTAAATAATCAGGTTTTCTTTTTTAAACTGCTGGATTAAGAATACAACTGTTTATTTAATGAAATTATTCGTGTGAAATTTTAACTGTTAAAAAATTGTTGACTATTTTTAATATTTTATATATATATATTCAACGCTTACTTAAGAATCAAATCTTTTTCTTACGAATAATTTAATTTTATTTACAAGCATTTTTAATAAAAAAATATTGTGTAAAATTCTTTCACAACACATGTTATATGAATAGAGCTAAATAGTGGTATGTCTCGAATAATTGCTTCCATAATATCCATTTGTTATTGGTAGAAAGTGATGATGTTTTGAATTATTTTATTAATATTTGAATGAAAAATGATATTTAGTTAGTGAAAAGTGATAATGGTGTTTTAAAGTATTTTATTAATAATTTATAGTAAAATTGAAAAGTGATAATATTATAAAAATAAAATAAAATATTTTAATAAAAAATAATAATTAACTGCGAATTGAGACGTTTAAAAAAATGTGCTCTAAAATAGTAAGTACTCCGTCCTATTTATAAGTAATTAGTGGAGTAGGTGTTAGTTATGATTTTACCTTTTTTTCTTTCAATTTTAATTTAAATTGAATATAAATTTTGTAAATATAACCCCACGTACCAAAAATAATAATGGAGTAATTAAGTTATTTATGAAGAAATTACGAAACTCAAAGGCTGATTTAAAGTAATAAACTAATGGAGTAATTCTCTGAATAAATTACGATTATGAAACTCAAAGGATGAGTAATTCTGTTACTTCTGAAGAAATTACGAAACTCAAAGGCTGATTGTAAAGTAATAAACTAATGGAGTAATTCTCTGAAGAAATTACGAAACGAAACTCAAAGGCCGATTGTAAAGTAATAAACTAATGGAGTAAACTCTGAAGAAATTACGAAACTCAATGGCGATTCTGAAACTCAAAGGTCGATTCTTTGTTTATGAAAATGATGAGTTGTGATTGCTTTAGTTTTACTTTTACCATAAATAATAAACCGGGTAATCCGTTAAATAGCTGTTAAACCCTAAACAGTTGTTAACGGTCTAAAAGAGTTTGAAATTAAAAAATAAAATCTTTAAAGATTTGAAATCAATTAAAAACTTGAGATGCAAGATTTTTTTTTATTATCGGATTTAACTAAATAATCAGGTTTTCTTTTTTAAACTGCAGAATTAAGAATACAACTGTTTATTTAATGAAATTATTCTTGTGAAATTTTAACTGTTAATAAATTGTTCACTATTTTTAATATTTTATATATATTCAACGCTGACTTAAGAGTCAAATTTTTTTCTTACTAATAATTTAATTTTATTTACAAGCATTTTTTAATAAAAAAATATTGTGTAAAATTCTTTCACAACACATTTTATATGAATAGAGCTAAATAGTGGTATGTCTCGAAGAATTGCTTCCATAATATCCATTTGTTATTGGTAGAAAGTGATGATGTTTTAAATTATTTTATTAATATTTGAATGAAAAATGATATTTAGTTAGCGAAAAGTGATAATGGTGTTTTAAAGTATTTTATTAATAATTTATAGTAAAATTGAAAAGTGATAATATTATAAAAATAAAATAAAATATTTTAATAAAAAATAATAATTAACTACGAATTGAGACGTTTTAAATAATGTGCTCTAAAATAGTAAGTACTCCGTCCTATTTATAAGTAATTAGTGGAGTAGGTGTTAATTATGATTTTACCTTTTTTTCTTTCAATTTTAATTTAAATTGAATATAAATTTTGTAAATATAACCCCACGTACCAAAAATAATAATGGAGTAATTCAGTTATTTCCGAAGAAATTACGAAACTCAAAGGCTGATTCTAAAGTAATAAACTAATGGAGTAATTCTCTGAAGAAATTACGATTCTGAAACTCAAAGGATGAATAATTCTGTTACTTCTGAAGAAATTACGAAACTTAAAGGCCGATTGTAAAGTAATAAACTAATGGAGTAATTCTCAGAAGAAATTACGAAACTCAATGGCGATTCTGAAACTCAAAGGTAGATTCTTTGTGTTATGAAAATGATGAGTTGTGATTGCTTTAGTTTGACCATACTAAATAATAAACCGGCTAATCTATTAAATAGCAGTTAAACCCTAAACAGCTGTTAACGGTCTAAAAGAGTTTGAAATTAAAAAAAGAAAATCTTTAAAGATTTAAAATAAATTAAAAACTTGAGATGCAAGATTATTTTTTATTTGATTTTTATTTTTATTATCGGATTTAACTAACTAATCAGGTTTTCTTTTTTAAACGGCTAAATTAAGAATACAACTGTTTATTTAATGAAATTATTCGCATGGAATTTTAACTGTCAAAAAATTGTTGACTATTTTTAATATTTTATATATATTCAACGGTGGATTAAGAGTCAAAACTTTTTCTCAAGAATTATTTAATTTTATTTACAAGCATTTTTTAATCAAAAGATATTGTGTCAAATTCTTTCACAACACATGTTATATGAATAGAGCTAAATAGTGGTATGTTAAATGTCGTGTAAATTCTTTCACAACACGTTATATGAAGAGCTAAATAGTGGTATGTCTTAGAAGAATCGCTTCCATAATATGCATTTGTTATTATAGAAAGTGATGATGTTTTGAATTATTTTATTAATATTTGAATGAAAAATGATATTTAGTTTGTGAAAAGTGATAATTTTATAAAAATAAAATAAAATATATTAATAAAAAATGATAATTAATTGCGAAGTGAGACGTTTTTAAAAAATGTGCTCTAAAATAGTAAGTACTTCGTCCCATTTATAAGTAATTAGTGAATATATGTTAGTTATGATTTTACCTTTTTTTCTTTCAATTTTAATTTGAATTGAATATAAATTTTGTAAATATTGTATTCTCTCCATTTGAGTAAAGATGACATATTAATTTTTAAGTATGCAACCCCACGTACCAAAAATAATAAGGGACTAATTCAGTTATTTCTGAAGAAATTACGAAACTCAAAGGCCGATTCTAAAATAATAAACTAATGGAGTAATTCTCTAAAGAAATTACGAAACTCAATGGCGATTCTGAAACACAAAGATGAGTAATTCTATTCTTCTGAAGAAATTACGAAACTCAAAGGTCGATTCTAAAGTAATAAACTAATGGAGTAATTCTCTAAAGAAATTACGAAACTCAATGGCGATTCTGAACTCAAAGGTCCATTCTTTGTTTATGAAAATGATGAGTTGTGATTGCTTTAATTTTATCATAAATAATAAACCGGCTAATCTGTTAAATAGCTGTTAAACTCTAAACAGCTATTAACGGTCTAAAAGAGTTTGAAATTAAAAAAAAAATCTTTAAAGATTTGAAATCAATTAAAAACTTGAGATGTAAGATTATTTTTTATTTGATTTTGATTTTTATTACCGGACTTAACTAACTAATCAGGTTTTCTTTTTTAAACGGATGAATTAAGAATACAACTGTTTATTTAATGAAATTATTCACTGTGGAATTTTAACCGTTAAAAAATTGTTGACTATTTTTAATATTTTATATATATTCAACGCTGATTTAAAAGTCAAAACTTTTTATGTTGTGTAAAATTCTTTCACAACACATATTATATGAATAGAGCTAAATAGTGGTATGTCTTAGAAGAATTGTTTCCATAATATGCATTTTTTATTGGTAGAAAATGATGATGTTTTGAATTATTTTATTAATATTTGAATGAAAAATGATATTTAGTTAGTGAAAAGTGATAATGGTGTTTTAAAGTATTTTATTAATAATTTATAGTAAATTTGAAAAGTGATAATATTATAAAAATTTAATAAAATATTTTAATAAAAAATGATAATTAATTGCGAAGTGAAACGTTTTAAAAAAAAAATGTGTTCTAAAATAGTAAGTACTCCGTCCCATTTATAAGTAATTAGTGAATAGGTGTTAGTTATGATTTTACCTTTTTCTTTCAATTTTAATTTGAATTGAATATAAATTTTGTAAATATTGTATTCCCTGCATTTGAGAAAAGATGACATATTAATTTTTAAGTATGCAACCCCACGTACCAAAAATAATAATGGAGTAATTCAATTATTTCTGAAGAAATTACGAAACTCAAAGGCCGATTCTTGGTTTATAAATGAACATGAGTTGTGATTGTTTTAGTTTTACCCTAAACCTTAAACCACCTTAAACCAGTTAATCCGTTAAACGGCTGTTTTAATGGTCTAAAAAAATAAAATTTTTAAAGATTTGAAATACATTAAGAACTTGAGATGCAAGATTATTTTTATATGATTTTGATTTTTATTACCGTTAAACTAACTAATTATTAAACGGTTAAATAGTTGTTCTTAATTAAGGTTTTATCGGTCTAAACAAAAGAAAATCTTTAAAGATTTGAAATACATTAAAAACTTGAGATGCAAGATTATTTTTTACATGATTTTTTTTATTTTTATTACAGGATTAAACTAACTAATCAGCTGTTCTTTTTTAAACGGCTGATTTTAAGAATACAACTGTTTCTTTAAAGAAATTATTCACAACTGTTTCTTTAAAGAAATTATTCGAGTGGAATTTTAAGGTTAAAAAATTCTTAAAATTGACTATTTTTAATATTTATATATATTCAACGCGCTGACTTAGCCAAAACTTTTTCTAACGAATAATTTAAAGCATTTTTTAATAAATAATTTGTAAAATTCTTTCACAACACATGTTATATAATATGAATAGAGTGAAATAGTGGTATGTCTCGAAGAATCGCTTCCTTGATATGCATTTGTTATTGGTAAAAAATGATAAATGCTTTGAATTATTTTATTAATATTTGAATGAAAAATGATATTTAGTTAGTTAAAAATGATAATGGTGTTTTAAAGTATTTTATTAATAATTTATAGTAAATTTTGAAAAGTAATAATATTATAAAAATAAAATAAAACTTTATTAATAAATAAGTTACAATTAATTACAAGAGTAAAAGAAAATGTGCTTCTAAAATACTAAGTACTCCGTTCCATTTATAAGTGACTTAGTGGGTAGGTGTTAGTTATGATTTTTCCTTTTTTCTCTCAATTTAATTTGAATTGAACTAAATTTTGTAAATATTTTACTCTTTTTGTTCAGAAAAGTTGACATATTAATTTTGAAGTATGCAACCCCAAATACCAAAAATAAAAAATTAATCATTAAAATGAAATGTTGAAATTGAAAATACATATCAGTAGAATATAATGAGTTTTTTTATACTCCATCAAATAAGAGCTAGTCTCATGTGAATCAAAGCATATATAATAAACTCCTTTTGTTTATGAGTTAAAAAGACAACTATATCTCTAAATATTCAATTCTAAACAAATAAACATTAAAATGGTAATAGTATTTACCAATATGTACAAATTATATTATATATTAGTGATAAGATACATGTCAATAAATAAATTATTATTAGATACGAAGTGTAAAATAAAAGACTAAAGGACCTTATTATTCTTACAATGCTGTACATAACATTTTAAGTTACGCATAACTTTTATATTGCACATAAATTTTATGGAAAGTTGTTGCACACATGGGTAAAAAGAATATTCCAGTCTTTTACTGCCTCCGTCCGCCCGAAAGGTCCACATTTTGCCATTTTGGGCGTCCGCACCAAAGGTCCACATTTCCCTTTTTAAACACATGAGACCCACACACATCACTAATATAATAAATTTACGGGACACATACACCCCACTAATACAACTACCAACTAAACCTTAAATAATAATACACCTTAATCCACGTGCAAAAAGCAAATGTCCACCTTTGTGTCTGACGGAGGGAGTATTTTGTATCTAATAGTAATTAATTTATTGACATGTATCTTATTATAAATGTTTGTGTGCAACGTAAAATGTTACGTACAATATAAAAATTTATGTACAGTGTAAATATTGAATGATTGTTATCTCGCATTAAATTAAAATTTTATTGGGTAATTGATTTTTTTTATACTTATAAGTAGTATATTTTTTTATAGGATGTATTTTTTAATGATTAATATAGTTACTAAAAAGTAATTATTTCAAAAATGGTATAACAGAAACTAAACAATATGGCATATACCAGTTACAATGAATATTTTGCCATTATCATGAAGTAATAATACTCATTTAATTAATTTCTTGAGTACTCATTCATAATATATATATACTATAAAAATGACGGTCGCCCACTTAAAATTTATTTATTAATCCATTTCATTAAAAATATTCTCCTTTTAGTAAATATGGGTCTCAAGTCCAATAATAAAACTTCAAAAAATGGTTTAAAATTACATATATAATTCCTTTTATTAAAAAAAAAGTTGAGACAAAAAGATAAAATAATATTCAAAGATTAACGGTTAAGTTGATATTAGGTGCACCCGGTGCACCCATATTTATATCTCTTTATTCTATTTTATATAGAGTTGATTGCACCAAATGCACTTTAAAAAATATAAACCATATTTAGAATCGGTCAGATATTTAACTCAAAATATTTCAAATGGGTAATTCTCTCTAACGCATAGTTCCACTCATTTATCCTTCTTCTCCCTCCCCTCTCTTTTCTCTAGAGTGCTCCGCGGCCTGCTCTACCTAAAATATTTCAACTAACTATAGTATGTATTATGCTTAAAATACGTTTACTTAGATATATACATCAACGAATTACAATTAATACACAAATATATTATAAAATATACACTTAATAATATCTAGATATCAATACATTAATGTTATATTATATACATCAATGAGTTACAATTTATACACTTATATATTATAAAATATACACTTAGTATCTACATAGATTTACATATCTATACATTAATGTTAATGATTATAACTCCACTGTTTAATATTTTTAAATATATACATTTTAATATCAATTGAATTAGTTTTAATTCATTAATACATAATTTTCAATAAACACAATATTTTATATTAAACTTTAAGTCTGAAAATAAGCAAAATATATGATAAAAATATTGATACAGAATATAAACCTTGATAAATTTTACTGAAAACATAAAATAAAAATTTAATACATTTACATATACACATAATTACTAAGATAAGTATTAAATATATTTTTTATCTCCAAATTTTGTTAAAATTTAAAAGTAAAAAGTAATACATTTATTTAATATAATTTATACATTTTAAGAATTAAACTTAATACAGTAAAATTTAATTCCCCTATGTTTGATATCAGCATCCACCCTCTGTGTTCAGCATCCTATATTTTCTTCCACTGTACCTTCCTTCGCATCCCCACCTTCTCACCATCCCCACCCCCACCCCCACCCCCACCCCCACCGTGCCGTTCTCTTCCCTTCTTTTCTTTCAAATCTACTTCAATTGTTTTCATGTCTTCTCTTCCAATTGTACTTTTGCACTTCTACTTCATACTCCCAATTCTACTTTTCCACTTCTATTTCATACCTTCATACTCCACTTCTATTTCATACTCTCACGCTGCCGCCGTACCTTCGTCCTACACAACATTCGCTGCATTCACTGTTAATTGCGGTCCACCCACTCTCAATCATACAAAAATTAATTACAAAAATGGCAACCTAAAAATTGGGGGAAATCTAACATGAGAAGACAAGAGTCAACAGCGTACGTTGAGAGAGAAGTAGAAACGGTGGTGAGAGAAAAGGGCGGCGCAGCCACCGTAAGGTAAAAGGGAAGGGCGGTGCGCCTGGGCGAGAGAGAGAAGAGGTATACGCGGCTGAGAGAAACTAGAGAAGTGAAAGAAATGAGAATGTTGTGAACGGGCCGTGAGTTTGGGCAAATGACCATTTGAGTATAAATACCCGGGGGTAATGAGTTAATTTTGACAATTGGACCTTAAAAACTATTGTAAAATAGTGTATTATTTTATTTTATATACGTGTTTCTTTATAATTGTATATTTTTTTCACATTAAGTTTTTCATTAAAAAAGCTAGCATCCATATATGTATAATTTTTTATTCAATAGTGTATACATGTTTTTTAATAAATGTATATTTTTTTACACTCAATTTTTCATTAAAAAAACTAACAATTAAATTATATATAATTTTATATATTTTTATTTATATTTGTATACGTTTTTTAAAATAGGTGCACTCTATCTTAATATATTTCAAGTGCACTGTATAATTAGCCTTAACTGTTTTACTATATAGTATGTAAAAAGCAAACAATAACATGCAGGGGAGGGAGGAGTATTTAATTAAATAAGAGTGATTTTTTAAAAAACCAAAAATAGACTTTTAAAACCCTAAACAAATGTAGCGATAGTATTCACATAATTTTAAATTATATGAACTAGGTTCTTGGCCAAAATCTATACTCTGTGATCGACTTTAAAAATAGAAAATTGAGAGCTTAAATTGTGGACTAAATCTCATGTACATGTATACTAATAATAAAATTTACACAAACATCAATTCATAGTTTGATCGATCTTGCCTTTTAATTTAACTAGATTAAAAGCATGTATTGTGAACACACCCCACTAATACAACTACCCACTAAACATAAAATAATAACATTTTTTAATTTACATAAAAAAATAAATGGACACATTAATAGCAGGGTGGAAGTATATTAATATGTATTGCAGGAAACTAGAAAGAAGAATCAACAATAATTAATCATTACTATTTAACAACTTGGAAAGAGCGGTATCATTATTCATTGCAAATACTCCACTTTAGTTTTGATACTTTAAATTGAGATGACCCTTTTTTTTTAATAGTTTAATCTTTGTTGTGAACGATTTAGAGAGAGTTGTGCATTTTGTCATGGAGTTAGTATCTTATAAATCAGGTTTACATTATAAATTCTTGTAAGTCATGTCATTTCTCTTAATTTAAATACTCTAACATAAGATATAGTATAAGATTGGGAGGGGGATCACATGGTTTATACCGTGAACCCAATTTACACAAGTGTTTGTGATTGTCATGACAGTCTTTTACAAAAGATGCGGTCAATTCTCTTAAAAAAACATTTATTATTATGAGTAACTCTCTTGTGAAACGGGTGTAAAATGGGTCGGTCCATCAACCCGTCTCACTAAATAACTCGTTTCACAAGAGATTTTGTCTATTATTATTATTATTATTATTATTATTATTATCATCGTCGTCATCATCATCATCATCGTGTTTAACGGTTTCAATCAAAAGCTTTTGACGGCCGAGGCCAAAATTATAAATTTGGGAGAAAAAATAAGTTAGAGATCTAAAATTTCTCAATAATAATAATTAGACTTGTGGGAAATGTTAAGGTGATATCATTTTAGCTTTGATAATTAATTATAATTATTACCTTTTTATCAAGATATTATCATTTTGGGTCACTTACTATTGTATACATAAAATAATGCATAATTACTATAAACTACATCAATAAAAGCACTAATATTCATAACTACACAACTATAATTGTAATACCATAAATACCCCTATGTGTTTGCACAATTTGTTTTTGCACATTTTGTTTGTACATTTTAAGTTTCGGCGGAGGTCCGGCAGCCGGCGGTCCGGCGAATTTTTTTTGCATAATTTGTTTTTGCACATTTAAGTTCCGCCGGAGGTCCAACAGCCTGCGGCGGAGGTCATGCGGCGGTTCGGCGAATTTTTTTTGCACAATTTGTTTTTTGCACATTTTAAGTTCCGACGGAGGTTTGGCAGCCGGCGGTCCGACGAATTTGTTTTTGCACATTTTGTTTGCACATTTTTTTCTCTACATTTTGTTTTTGCACTTTTTTTCTCTGCACATGTATCTTACACTATATTTTAGCACTTGTCTTACACAATATTTTAGCACAATTAACTTATACACATTTTTTCTTCACATTTTAACTTCATATCAACATTTGCCTAATACACATTTAGCTTCATTCACATTTTTTCACATTTCAACGAATCTCAAATTCATCAACCTTCCATCTCCCATACATGAACCCCGACCTTAGAACAACGTCTGTTCATTTTGAACATAAATAACTTCAATTCCATAGCAAGAAGATAACATTCATTATCAAGACAATTTAGAATGATCAATCACAGGATTTACAGCATCACATCAAAAAATCCAAATACATTTACATTAAAAAGGTCCAACAAAAGAGTTGCTCAAGTCTGGTTTGCTTGATGGGAAGTGAGAACTTATCTATACAATTTCACAATCAATTTTGTAGATTCAAGGTACACCTTTTATAGATAACTTTATTACTTAATTAATCTTATAGTTAGTATATGTACAATCTAGCTTATTCCTAATCATCTGCTTTAGTTGTGAATACACTACAAAGGCCCAAATTGTTAAGAAGGTTTTAATATTAAATGTGTTGTCACATGTAACAGCAATTGGAAACATCTGCAGATGATTACTGAGAAGTGAGAATAAGAAAAACATTAGTACTGATAACACTTGCGAACAATAAAAAGAGAATAATATTATCCGGAGAAGCAGAATTTAAATTTTGAATTTGAAGTGGATCATCTTCTGAATTGGCAACATGTAACTTGCATAGTCAGCTCTAGCAAAAAATTGAAACAAGAGCACGGAATGATGAAAATTCTACTTTCAAGCTCAACCCAAGAGATGTATACAAGAAAAATATAAAAGCATATATAATTTGCCCAAAAAATAAAAAAGCATAGAGATAAAGAAAAAGCAAACCAATAAAGGAATCATGGCTGGAAAATTGAAAGAGCAAATCCCAGCACAAACATCAAGGGGCTCTTGGATGTTGTATGTATCAATTCCATTTGAAATGTTTGAAAAGAAGTCTCCGGAGTGCAAATTTGACATTCCACAGGCATGCTCAACAAGTTCTGCATAAAATATAGCAATTGGATTTACCAACTGACTGCATGGAAGAGGGCTGAATATTGACAGCAAATGGAAAATTTCAAAAACAAGCTAAATTCTAGCATTCATAAATCCTTAGACTATGTCAACTACAAAGAAAGGTGGAATCCACTTACTTTGAAAGCCTCCACAAAATTTTGTAATTTCACCAAACATTAGAAGCCAAGTATAATCAGGTAACATATGCATGTCTTCAATTAATGTATATGATCAACCAAATTTCATGTTTTATTCAGCCAAATGTTATACTATTTCAGAAAAGTCAATCTATAAATATAAAATTTCTGACAACTGAAATATAAATTGTAATAAATGATGAACTCACCAATCCCACGGTTGACATCATTAAACGCATCCTTTAATGTCTTGCCCTGCTCTGCTGTAATAGTGCTGGCAAGCTTATCCTGGGAATGATTATGATTATTCCAGCGACCTATCTTTTAAACCTGAAACAGTGTATAGTATGAATATCACAAGCTTACAATATCTCCTCGAATGAGCTCTTGAAGCTTGAACATTATGCGTTGTCTAGTAGAAACATGTGTATTTCGCCATAATGTAAATGCTCTTTTCAATAAATAGAAAAATAAGCTGAAAATCAGAAATGCAAAGGAATCATTGACAAATAACATTATCAGAAACAATTTGTAAACCCTCCAAAACAAAGCTTCAAAAGAAGACACACGAAAAACGCCAAAAAATGAAGCTCAAACGTTTCAGCCCTTCAAAAATTAACTTGGAGCTACACCATCAACTCAAAATCAGAGGCGAGAAAACAAAAGAAGAACAAAAACAGCTGCACAAATAAATAGTTCACCATTAAAACTCATACCAATTGATTTATTTCAGAGCACAATGGAGAGACCTCTAGATGGCAAATCAATTGCAATGTGACATAGGCACTTGAGCAGGGATGAATTGATTTCAATTGAATTCGATTGAGATGAGTAAAGTTATCGGTGAGAGGAAAAGGACGAGTGAAATGTGAAGAAGCTACTGGCAACACAGTGCGCAGTCACTGGAAGCCAAACCAGAAGCCCCAACACAAGCGACTCAAAAACCCAACTCTGTGTCTCTAAGAGAGAGAGAGTGAGTAATGGCCCTATTTGGTGACAGCCCTGTGATGGGATTCTTAACGAGCCGCATCCCCAACCCCACCACCACGCCCTTCTTGATTGGCTCGAATCTCCCACTTCTCACATCTTCAAGCTCAACTTTCCAGGTAACCTCAATTTCCCTTCTAAATCACTCAATTCTTTCAATTAATTTTGAATTTGATCGATCGTGTGTTGGATTCAGGGTTTAGCAAGGATGATGTAAAAATTCAAGTTGAGGATGGGAATATACTGGTGATTCGATGCGAAGGTGAAAAGGATGAGATTGGGGAGAAGGACGTGATCTGGCATGCGGCGGAGAGGAGATCGATGTGTAAAGGGGGTTTGGGACGACAAATTGTGCTGCCGAAGGATGTGACGGTGGATCAGATCAAAGCACAGCTGGATAACGGTGTGCTTTCGGTGGTAGGTTATTGGATCTGAGAGATTAATGAAATGGGTTCAGCTTTGGGAGCATTTTGGTGGACACGAAGGAGATGTTTGAGGAGCTAAACTTGAATATGCTTCTATGGATGGTGGTCGGGAAGAGATGCACGGCGGCGATTGGGCGGAAGAGAGGCGGCGGTTGCGTGAGGTCATGTGGGGGAGGAGACATCACCAGAGAAAAGACGAAATTGAAATATGATTTGTTAAGGGTAATTAGGTTCCTTTAGTGTTAAATTGTGTAGTGGAGAATAATTTTTTTTTCCCCTTCGTATTTGAGAGTATTTTAGCTCAAAAATGTGTACTTTACAGTAATAAATCCTATCATTTTTTATCAATTAGAATATAAAATTTACCACTTTTAATTCATTTCGAGAAGTATCTCGTGAGATAGTCGCACATGACTCTTTACATAATAATAATACGATTCTTACTTATTATTATATTTATATTAATAATATTAATTGGAAAGTAGGCATCATATTTTTGTTTGAGGTGATTTTGGGGTGTACCCCTAATTTATAAATTTAATGTGAGAGTAGTGGATAGTTTTAATTTAAAAGAATAATAATATTATTTTATTTAGGGTTAGAGATTAAATTAAAATTAAATATAATGGTTAAGATTATCCAGGTCCGGTGCACTCAATTTGGACTCTTAAGTTTGTTAATAATAAAATTCAGTGGGTAAAATAGCAATTTTAGGGCCCAATGCATGAAGCCCTATTGTAGTGGGCCAACTCAATACGGGCTTCTCTCCATTTAACTAGTCCATGAACACTTCCAACTCTCTCTCTCTCTCTTCACCGATATGCCACTGCTAGCTTTACCATACTGTACCCCGAATCCGACCCGTCACAGCATCCGTACGTCTTCTCGTCCACACCACTCCATTGTACTCGCCGCCGCATCCAACAGCTCCGAAGACTTTCTCCGGCGGCTCTCTGCTTCTTCTGTTTTTCTCTTGGGCTTGGGCTTTTGCAGCTTTTGGTCCTTCTCTCAACCTGCGTTGTCCCACATTTCTCCCCTCCCTTCCTCATTCGAAACTCAAGGTACAATGGCTTTGCTTCAGATTATTCAACTTTTCTGCTTTGCTAATTGCCACCCTGCATCAGCGCCAGATGTGTATAAATTTGCAACTCTCTAAACTTTGTATCTGGTTGCTTCTACCTTAGTTTTTGCACTCCAATAAAACGCTGTAAACAATTATACTCTGATATTCGTGCGAATTAATTGAAACTTTGTCAGTGGATGTATTAATGAGTGTGAGCTTCCATAGTAGTATTTTAATATCTACAAATATCGCATCCCTCCTTTTTTCTTTAGTTTTTTTTCCCCTTTATAAATGGTGCAAAAATGTAGTAACTTCTTACTGATGTTTGAGTATTATTAGAGTACTGGTATGCTGCATACTTCTGCATAAGCCTATGATAAAGAAGACTTTTTCCTGCTTTTGTTTAATGGTCTTCTTTGCTCATTTACAGATGCTGGTGATTTTGAAAATTTGGAGACATTTGAGGATGAGGATGCCAAATTAGCATTTGAGCGCTGGAAATCTAAATCATACGCATTGACAGTCCCTCTAAGAATAGTTGCTCTGGAGGGTTCACTTCCTCCTGTTTGGATCCGGGTGAGTTTTATATTTTTCAATCTTGAAATTTAAATTTGGTTGGAGTAAGTCTTCAACTAGAATATTGTATTATATGCTAAAAGAAAAAGGGTAAAATATCTATTGCCTTTGTAGAGATATATATGATGGTTTACTGCTAACATGCAGGAATTCTTGCGATCTCAAGGTAAAAGGGTGCGGTTTCGTCCAGAATTCCGTAGAAGTGTCAGAGACATATTTCATGAACTGTATGATCCATTTCCTAAGGGGAAAATCAATCCTAAATCTGCTGTGGCAGCTGATCTCATTACTCTTGGTGAATCCTGGTTAAATCTTGCCATTGGCAAAGGTTTAGTTGAGCCTGTGATTGGTGTGGAAGACCAGGACTGGTTTCGAGATTTAAGTGACAAATGGAAGGTGAGAATGTACTATACTTCTAATATTTTTTTTGTTTGGCTTTTGTGAAACGATGCTCAAGATAGAATATATTTCCACTACCTCTTCATCAAGGAATAATCTACTGTAAAATTGGATCTCATTGTGTTGCACACGAGTGATCATTTATTGCCTTAATAACTTAGCCTATTAAGTATAAATAATTTCTTCCTGTGATCTTCCCAAATGAGAGAAGACAATGAATTACTCAACCGAAAGCTATTGAATTTTCTTCTTAAGTTAAAGTATGCAACCCCTTCTGATCACACTCATCTTTTGGTTTCATGCACTCAGTGTGATACTGCCACTCATCGTTTCCTGATACCTTTTGACATGCATGAAAGATCCGATTTTTTTACTTTTGAAATAATGATCACAGGTATATTTACGCAGGAGCATTGATGGCAATTTGGATTCTCAAGGCAGAATATGGGCTGTGCCATATCGTTGGGGCAGCATGGTTATAGCTTACAATAAAAAAGAATTTCAAAAGCACAAATTGGCTCCAGTTGAGGTTGCTCTCCTGTCAATTGTGGATCCTTCTTGAGTTCTGATCTAAGCTTGCGCATACCTCTTATTGTCTGTTATTATTGATTCAAGTTCAACATTTCACCATTTAATATTGGTTAACTAAGTACAGATATAAATTTAAATCTACTTCCAGGACTGGTCAGATTTGTGGCGCCCTGAACTTGCTGGAAAAATTTCAATGGTTGATTCACCTCGGGAGATTGTTGGAGCAGTGCTGAAATATATGGGAGCATCATATAATACTACTAATATTGATTCTCAAGTAGTTGGTGGGAAAAATGCTGTGCTGCAGCAACTGGAATCGCTTGTTCAACAGGTATGATGTAAATTTTGTAGTGCGCAGTGGGATCACCCAAAGTATATTTATCCTATAACATATTTGAGGTGTGCAAAACTACGGACATATTTGAGCATAGTATAAAAGAATAGCTTGCAGAGCATGCATTTTATCTCCTAAATTATATTTTGTACAAATTGGATGGATTGCTTTTCCAAGGCTTGCATAATTCAGAGGTTTCCATGTTTATATTCTAAGAAAACAACTAGGGTGGAAGGTACTTTTCTATATTTTCTAGTCTTCTTAGTAGTTTAGATCAAATCTTTATGGGCTGAATTTCGTGATCTTATATATGGAGTATATACTATTTAATTCTTTTGATCCTTTTTTTTGGTGTTGAACTTACAGAATTACATACCCTCTTTAGGAACTCTGGTCTACAAATGCATGCAGCATAGAAAACATTTTCAGATGTTATTATGTGGGCAAGAAGACAAAATAAATGGGCATTTTTGTTACTTTGTTTATCTTTCAATGACCCAAATCTTTGAAGAAAATTTTCTCATGGTGTCATAATACAGCCAACATTATATAACACGGAATTTTACAGGTTCGACTCTTTGATACTCAACATTACCTTAAAGCCTTCAGAACAGGAGATGTTTGGGTGGCTGTGGGATGGAGTAGCGATGTTCTTCCAATTGCAAAAACAATGTCAAATGTTTCAGTAATGGTGCCCAAGTCTGGTGCTAGCTTGTGGGCAGATTTTTGGGTATGTTTCGAAATCTTGTTTTATCTCTTTGGGTGATTTTCTTGTGAGTATGGCTTTGTGGGCAGTTTTCATATGGGTACTGATTTGAGTCTAAAGCTGTCTTGGACTTCATTTTATCGATGCATCAATTATGAAATTTGCTTGCAGGTTCGGTCTTGATACTGTCAAACAAAGTGACAAATGAAGTTGAATCTGTAACTTAGTACTTGTGTGAGAGAATCGACCTGATTCCTGTAATCGTTTGATTCTTATCTAATGCATTTATGTTCACTGAAAAACCAAATTTGGTTAAACTCTTCATTTGATGTGTTTATGTAATTCGGATTTAGTTAGTATCTTAGTGCATGGGCAAGGGTTGTTATGTGTGCTTGGAGTTTGGGTAAAGTAATACTGGAAGATAGCTCGTTTAGGTTGGTTGTCTTTTGGACTTGGGATATTTAACGGGTGGATATGAATGAATCAAGATTTTTGAATCCTCTCTTATAGTAGTAATGCTGTGAGATATTATGGATTTTAAATTTCTTGCTCCCAAATCGTTCAATATATGAATTTAGCTGTTCAAGAAATATGGTAGAAAATGAAGATTGATATAATTGCACTCTTGCTGAGATTTGCTGAGTTATTAGTTATGTAAAAGCAAATACTTGCCAATCCATCAAACACGTTACTTTCTTCGTGTTGCAGGCAATACCAGCCACCACAAGACTGGATACAGACCAAGTTGGGGGAAGAGTTAGAGGGCCATCACCACTAGTGCAACAGTGGATGGAGTTCTGTTTGCAACCAGAACGAGCATTGCCTTTCAAGGAAGGGATCATTCCCGGTGCTTCGCCAATTTCACTCAAAACTTCAGTTGAACGGCCTCAGGAGTCTACCAAGGGCAGGCCAAAGTTGGAAACAAATCTTGTTGCTAACCTACCACCAACTGATATATTGTCCCGATGCGAACTCTTAGAGCCATTATCAGAAGATGCATTATCGGATTATAAGTGGCTAATATGTAGTTTGCAGAAACCTAAACATGGTATCATGAACAAACTCAAGCTTTCTCTCTCTTCTTTGGTTCCGACTTTAATGTCAAAACTGCGGTTCAAGGCTGCATAAAACAAGCCCTTCTGAATAATTTGAACTTGTTTTGGGAGTAAATTAAATGTTAACAAGATTTTGAGATGCATGGCTTCCTCTTCAGCTTAATTTCTTGTTTTTGAGCGCATTATATAAATATTGTTACATTTTTGGCTGAGTTTGTATGTTGTTGGTGCCCTCGGCTGTTAAATGTTTTGACGCCTTAAAATTAAGCTTGACACGACGTTTTATTGAAACGCCCTGACCCTGTTTCTCATATGTTGATCTGCACTTATTATTTTAGGCAAAGATGCATGCAGTGGTAAATGTTTGGAACAGAAATATAACACAAAGACTCAGCCTAACTGCATGAAATATGGGGATAATAGACAATTGAATCACAGAAATTACCAGAAAGAAATCGCATAATCTTTCTCATACAATCATGAGGAGGGTATTGATGGTATTACATGAAACCAATTGTGCACAACATATTGTGTTTACTGCTAAGAGCCTGCCCATAAAATATAACAAAATGTGCGGACAAGGTGTTTCTTCAGTAGAACAAGATTGGGGAAAGCAGCTTCTGAATCTGATCATGGTATCATAATAACGTGGGAGGGTTGCGTTTCTTTAGGTTGCCTTGTATGATGGACACAGTTTTTTGGTCTATAACTATCACAACTGTGCATAGGGTGTGAAGCAATGGACCTAAAAATGCAGGGCACATATTAGTTGGTAGTGTAACACACAATAACATTTAATGAGTTGAGCAGAGCATACCTGACATGTAAATAGGATGTTGGGCATGGTGGTTGTCCCCTAGGAGTGATAGAAAGTCATTAGTTGATCCCCTGGGCAGCATACCAGCTCTTGTTTGTCTGCTCAATGCAAGTGATGTGCCACTGTCAGTACCCGGTGATTTGGGTTGGGTTGGGTTGGGTTGGGTTGGGTATGTGCACCCTGCCTGCTCTACTTGAAGATGAAGGTATGGCATGGAAGAATGGGAGTGGCCCTACTTCATAAACTGAGTGGCGATTTCTTTATGCTGTTTCTACGTTCAAAATCCTTCTTGCGTTGACATCAATCAAATTGTAAGAGTGTCCTACGGAAACTTGAGGCGAGCAAATTCTCTCAAGTCACAACACAAGATCAGTCTAGCCTAGGAATGTTACGGTAGGGATAGTGATAGGTATAGAGAGTTACTTGCAAGGCATCGTCAATGGAGCGAGCTTGGAGCAAGTCCCTGGAGATGAAGTTCCTCCCAATGGCCCCAGCTTGCATCTCGTTCGTGCATGGTGGAACCAAATTCAGGGTAAATGCCTGCACCATTGATCTGATGTCAGTGGTTTAGTGACGACAACAAGGGTAGCAATAGCAATACCAGGCCATAAGTATTGAAGCCAAAAGCACAGGTTGATAGCTCACCTGCATAGGTATAAGCAGTGAAGGAATGACCATCTGGTAGCATTCCCTTGATGAGGTAGGTGTGGCCCAGGAGGGCAATGTTTGCATCCTCGTTGTGAGCTGCCATTGCCATGGACTCACTAACGACAACAACATCAGAACAATCGTCGTTATCATCTGAACAACCACCCTCAATGAAGGGAAGAATCTCTTTTCTGAAATTCACCAGCATGATCTGCAAAGTCCCGTTAGATAAATAGATACGGATTACTGGTATACGTACCTCGAGAAAGGAGGCGCCGCTGCCTTGAGCTAGTATTTGGGGTACCTCTTGTTGGTTTCCGACAGAAATTTGAGGAGACAGTTTGAGTTTAGAATGGTGTTCGAATGGGAGCAGCTGCTGCTGCAAAATTGCATCCTTTTCCAACCTGCTTTTTATCAATCTGCTGAATCTCTCTCCAATCACAAATCCCATTTCGAATCCATCTTCAAACGCCCCAACTTCTAACATCTCCATCTCTCTCTCTCTGCTCAATATCTTATCTTCATCATCATATTACCATTCAATATTAAAAATATATTTGTATTTTTTCTGTGCTCCAATTCTAAAACTGCTTTAACTACCAACACTTACCAACAATCCACTCCATGCAAAAGAAAATGTAGTACTCCTTCCGTGCCGGTTAGCTCGATATTGTAGGTACGAAGTTTAAAATTTTTATTTTATTTTTAATAACTTTATTGACTTTTAGGGATATTGTGATATTTTTAAGTAAGTTATGTGAGTTAGGTGAGAATAATATTTTTAAAATATGATGTAGTGAGAAGTTATTTATTTTGAAACTTTTACTATTTTTTAAGGATGAAAAGTATAGTGAATTGTGGGACAAACAAATGAGAAAAGAGTAAAAAGCTTGTTGGGACGAAGGAGCAAGTATTCTATCAACTATACTTTTTGCTCCATAATCATGTTCTTCTACTTGTTGAAAACTTGCAAGCAATTATGAACACTTTCGATGAGCTTGTCTTCAGTTTAACACTTACAGGTTGAAATGATAATTATACATTTAAATACGAAGTCAAACTGAAATGCACTTAATACTCTAAACCATTACTACATTAGATGTTTATTTAATCCTCACACTAAATTAAATAAATAAATTTCATAACTATTCTAACCTAAAGTTTACCTTAAGGATATCATAAACCAAAACCTAAAAAAAGTCATGAATTATTGTACTCTTAAGATTCAACACTAAATCCTAATAAACATCAACCCTGGAACTAAAATAAACATAAACCACAACGCCAAATATACCGTCTTTATTCAATTAAAAATCAGTTAGCATTTTCTAATGATATACATAAAACACATTTGTAGTTATTTCATTGGAATATTCAATCCACTATTATAATGAATGGTATTAATCACACTTCATTTGAACGCACTTGTAATAAAAAAGTCAGACAAAGTCGAGAAACATATAAAACAAAAACTGTCATGAGACTCACTATTCTTTTCTTTCTTTTTTTTTTTTTTTGATATCGAGGTTTCGGGCTTACGCCTGATTAGTCCTTGAGGAAACAGTCCCGGCCCCTCAGAACTGCCTCCAGGTAAACTGCGGTAACCACACAATGGATCTCAAGTAATATCTTTAACTACTGCGCACAAGGAGTCGATCCTCCACCGAGTTTCAGTCTCCCACACAATGGATCCCAAGTAATATCTTTAACTACTGAACACAAGGAGTCGATCATCCACCGAGTTTCAGCCTCCCACACTGCCGCTTGTAGCCCTCAATATTAATTGTTCCCCCATTGCGCTCCGGGGGGCTTGAACCCCTGACCTTTCAATCAGGGACACCTCAATGTTGACGTCTCAACCACTGGGCCAACACATCATTGGTTGAGACTCACTTTTCTTGATAACAGCATCACAACTCTTACAACGTATATTTTTCTTTAAATATTATCTCTCTCGAAAATATATCACCTCTTATTCAAGCAAAATTGAAGAGTTTTCTGATACAAGATGTTGTGTAGAAATAGAGTGAGGATGTCTGAAATGCTGCTACTTCAGACCATATGCATACGTACTCCTTCCACAATAGTAGACTACTTGTTTATATCGTATAAGGAAAATAAATCGAAACATATTGCAGTTGCCTACACAAGAATGCACCCTAACTACAATGATCATTCAGTCAAATTCCATATACAACAGATTCACATAAATTACAAGAAAGAGGTGGGAGGAATACTGGTGACAGAACCTGAAGCAGCACCAGCAAGCATTATCGATCGTAGTTTCGGAAAAGAATGACTTAATCTCCTTGAGGACACAATCAAACTCCATTGTGTGCTCGTGTTGCTTCGCTTGCTGCCATATGCAGTAGATGAAATGGGTGGAGCTCGAATAAATACCGTCAATCTGAGCTTGAATCATAGAAATCACTAGGGCATGGGGTCATGACTTCGGATTCAAGTATTTGGACTATCCTGTGCATGGTGGGACGATCCTCAGGGCCTGAACACACACACTGGATGGCAATTGAAAGTATGGCATCTAGGGTTTCTGCTTGCACTCTTTCGCACTGTGGATCAACGATTTCTCGTTCCCTATTCTCCAAAACCAAATATTTCAACTGAAACATATAATACTCGGTCAGGAATCCATTGAATTTTACCTAACTGAAAATACCAATACAAGCTTGTTATGCAGATACATTAGATTTTCCAATGAAAAGACATCTGTCTCGGGACAATCTATACTACTATCAGTCATCCTATTTCTTCAATATCACATCACCCACTGCTAACATAAAAACAAGCATACATGAAGTATTTGTAAGCAGGAATTCCAGAAATCTCAAAATGTGAGGTTATAAAATCAAGATTTGTGTTCATAACATGCATTTACCATCCCACAACTGAAATACATACTCCCAAAACATTTCCCCAAGAATGACTGAAAATAAAGCCCAATATAAACATTTTCTCAAGAATAGAAACTAAAGTTGCATAACATAATTTCATTTACACATAAATTTGTATGCACCCTGGGACACAGAATGTTACAGGCCGTTACTCTTCATACAAAAAGTAACGCTTCAAAGTAGAGTAACACTCAGCAATCTAAAGAGCAACACTTCCCCAGGACGGGGAACGTACCCTGATGCATGGAGGTATCTATCTTTCATTTTATGCTAAATGTTGAGATATGATCTGCACCAGGGCAACATCCCTCGAGATGAGGTGGCTTCTAAGAATATCTAGCTGACTTAATTATTCTTATAGGTAATGTCGGTTCAAGAATAAAATAGGGTAGAAAATATGTTTGGTTTGGTTGCCATTTTATCAAGGGTAGTCATCTCCTGGAACTGTTAATTAACTAAATGATATATGCAGTGAGTTAGATTATAATACCTCACACTTAACAGCCAAAATTTCTCAAACAATCAGGATGTCCCAAGGCATACCGCATAGCAACCACACTTCAGTCAATTTCCACCATCCAACCTCCAATGTAACTCATACATGACCTCCAATTCACCCACATCCTTTCTAATGTATGGCCAAAGTGTTCACAAATGCAAATTATCAACTTCAAGAAAAGTAGATTTTCAACATCAGGGTTTTCATTTTTATTTTTATTATTTTTTATTTTTAGGAACTCAAGATCAGGTTCTCTTTCCATAGGTAGCCATGAGCCAATTACAGTGAGAACGAGGCCAATGGTAATCTTAGTTGAGGCACACAATTACATGTTCCTTGAATTCTCCATTAAACTTCTATTTTCCCTGTAGGGGCACAAAAGACTGGAAGTTTAATCATAATTTGTAATAAAGTTTGAAAAGATAGTAGGAGTTCATTTTGTGATTAAGGACATGAGATCGTATTTTGACGTGTAAATGGATGCTTGTTCTCTGATTCTTTTTCATGATACAGAATATTTAAAATGCCAAAAATCCACTTGGAAGCACTCTTAGACATGAGACATGAATCTCACCAGCCACAGTTTGTCTCTTGATGACTGTTTGGAAATCGTAAAATTTGCTACATGTGAAACCCCAAGTGAAATCTAGGTTTTCTAAAGTTGCTCAAATGCCTTATTCCGTGGACAAAATCAATGCCTCAGGGTCCTAACATGAAGGATCATAACCTTAAACTCATTATGTCATAGTTACTTTTAATAACAAATATTGGATAAACAATAATACTAATATGATATCTCTTAGAACACTGGTTAAGGGAGAAATGTACCCATCCAACAATGTTGAGGCCCTTCTCAATGAAAGATGCATCGGTAGGCCGCTTTCCACTGACAATTTCAAGCACCAGAACACCAAAACTATAAACATCACTCTTCTCAGTAGCCCTGCCACTCTGCATATACTCTGCCCATAACAAATTGAAGAAAAAATCAGAAAATCCAACTACACAAAAAATTGTTGAACACGACGAAACAAGCCTCTAACACTAAACAACTACAACGTTCCTCAAACTGCATTCATCTGAGGTGACTAGATAATTCAAATTATCATTTTGAAACAAAATACATGTCAAATTCTTTTTGTATGCAGATGAAAATGGTGCCACAAAGTTAAATTTGTAAACGAAATGTTAAGGCAGATAAATACATCTTCAGCTGAAATCTTGAAAACCATTCTCAGTGTATATTCACAACTTTTCTTCTCTCAGTAATGCAAAAGGCAAGTAAAGAACCAAAGCACATAAGTAGTGTCCCCACCTGGAGCCAGATATCCAAATGTCCCAGCAACAATTGTTGTGATGTGGGATTCCTCATCCTGCAACAGTTTAGCTAGTCCAAAGTCAGAGACTCTAGCCTCTAAATTCCCATCAAGCAAAATGTTGCTTGACTTGATGTCACGGTGGATAATTCGAGGTGAACAGTCATGATGCAGATATGCAAGGCCCTTTGCAGCTCCCACGATAATATGTATACGAGTCTCCCAATCTAATTGCTCTGCTCTCTCTGCAAAAAGTAAGAAATTCTAATGAGTTTGAGAACATCAACGATAATCTCTGAAGAGAAGACCTAAATCAGAACCTCAAAAGTAACTATTTAATAAACGGAACTCACATTGATAATCTTTGAAGAATTACCAAGGGACCTCAAAGTAAAAATAGGAGGCGGTAACCATCAAACTAAATATTTTTTCTCGTACAAAAAAAAAATGGCATTAATTTGCAAAGTTTATGCAATTTAAGAGATGCATACAAGCATGTTTTCAAGTGTAGACAGAGAACTACCAGTTTAAAGAAGTTTAAACATGATAAGTAAATTAAAGAAGATCTAACCATGAAGAGCTTCATCAAGGCTGCCCCCTGATAGGAAATCATATATTAACAATTTTGACGTAGGTGAATTGCAGTATCCACGAAGGTTCACAAGGTATCTGTGTTTGATGCATCCGAGAATTTCAAGCTCTCTCTCAAAAAAGCGATCTAAGCCCTCATTGACCTTCACAATCCTTTTCAAGGCAAATAGATTGCCATCATCCATTGCAAGTTTGTAGACAGTTCCAAAGCCTCCCACACCAATTATATGCTCTTCATTTAAAGTTTCTAATTTTTTTATGATGTCCTTTGAAGTGTAGGGCAGGTCCCCATGAAATATTACAACTGAGGCTCCTGAATCAACACCAAAACACAAGATTGAGTACTTAAATGGATAAAAAGACCCAGCGATGTTATCAGCTAATAGTTTGCATATATGATATTTTTTTCCTGCATTGGTACTTCATCTATACCTCCACTGATATCCACATCAAGGCCATTGGAATCATTTTTACCAAGCCTCTTGTATAGGAAACAGCCCCAGAAACACATAAGCGCCACCAGGAGCAAGACACCCACAGTGGCCAAAGCACTGATCAGAAGCCTTCCTGAGTATTTCTTTTTGCCTTGGAATTGCACTAATAGTACAAAAAAGACAAGGTAATGCAATACTTAAGAAATGGATAACTGGAAAAGGTATAGTGAGTATAAGCTAATAACAAACTCCCAATCAAAAAATTACATAACTCATTCCAGTACCACAACTAACATTCAGCATCATCACGAGCTTATGGAATATTTCCAGAACTATTTCAAGATGAAGCAAACTACACAAATGTAAATAAAAAATACTTAAATTGCAGATTAAGTCATTTTCTTCATTTTAAGAGGTGCAAATTCTTCCAAGATTAATCCCTCCAGCTTTGTTTATCTATACACTGATAAACCTTTATGGAGTGTGCCATTTTATAATTTCAGTTGGACAAGCTTATTAGAGGCACACCAAGGTTTTTCTGGCGCCCGTACATCTCTTGAGCATGAGGCACAATAATTAGAATAAAACTGATATAACTGATTCAACTAAACATTAAATTTGAGTGATAGCATGTAAATTTAATTAGCTACAGTTTGAATCAAATCAATACCTATATCAAATAAATGCAAGAGATTACTTTAATGCACATCCCATAGATTTCATAAAGCTTAGAAACACACATGTAAAAGCAAATAGACTAACGAACACAAATTCCACACATAATTAGAAGGGTTGGGGGTAGAAAGCATTGTTCATGACCAAGCAACATCACAGGCCTTTAGTGATAGCGACGACCATCTTACTCAGGAGGGAGAAAAGCGCCGTGCTATTATAATATCATTGAAGCCACCATGTTCCCAGCATCACTTCAATTAATACTTACACAGCTTAAGTAGCCGAAAGTTGGCTGAAATATAGGAATGGGGGCCTTTTCCGAAGTAAGCTTCATATTCTCTATAGATCTCTCCCAGAAAGTAAACATGAGCTTTCTTGTCCCTTCTTTTCTTACTCGGAAGAGAAATGTCATAACTAAATAGAGATACTACACAACTAGAATGATAATACATGAACCACGCCCGTGCAGAACACTGTACCTGAATTTGTAGGTTGTGAAAATGGTGGAGAACCACTACTAATCTTCTTGCATATCTGAATTTGTTTGCCACACAAACCCCGGTTTCCAACAAAGCTGCCAAGAGAATCAAATCATACATTCAAAGTACCAACTAGCATAAGTTAACCATATTTCATTGCTCTCGATTACGAAGGTGCTGAGATACAAGCACACAAAACTAAAGATTTTCTTGTTATGCAAGGAAGAGAAGAGAATGAAAAAGAAATAGAATCAAATGGAGTATAAGAGAAGAATGGATTCATCTTTGCTTTTCTGAGTTTCCTCCATTTGAGAGAAATCCAACATAATATTTCATTATTCACACTCAAGGATAACAAAAATTAGTAGTATAACCCTTAAAAACAGAAAAGCAACCCCCCAAGGAACAAGCAAATAGCACAAGAAATGGAGAGGGTATTGAACTAGGATTCACAAAATAAGCACAAGTCCCTTGTATAGTGCAAAGATAATCACTTACGAATCATTTTGGAAGTTTGCAAGAACACCATCAGAAGGTATTGGTCCCACCAGAAAATTTGTTGAAACATTGCTTTTTGATGATGACATGAGATAATGAATTAGGCTGATGAAAACACTTTAAAATGAACATGAATTGAAAAATAAATATTTCACTCACAAACTAGAAAGCTTGCTCAACTTCCCAAGTGAAGCAGGAATACTTCCACTCAAAGAATTGCTTGACAAATCCCTGCCAAAATCAAAACGCCAATAAGAGATTAAATTTCTAAGATGGCCGTCACCCAGTTTATCCATTTCTTTGAGCGATAAAAAGGTGCATAGATATAATTTAAGACTGTTACAGGCCAGATCTCACAACTGGAAAGCAATCCTCATTAATGGAGAAATAAGGTGATGATTAATCCAGCTCAATGGTTGTATCATATATTCATGAATTAAACTTAATTATTTTATATCATAAGGATACAATGATAGAGTTCAACCTTAACACTTGAACCGTAAGCTGAAGACAGAAAATCTAATGATAAAGATTTGTAGCAGTTTTGCAGTGAAAATATACCATTTGTCTCATAATCCAACCCAGATGATAGAATGGTGAAGACTAGAGCATTAAAATTATTGATAGTCACCTTCAGGTACAGTTACTTACAAATTCTCAAGCTGAGACAAGTTCCCTAGTTCACTTGGAATCATTCCACTTAAGTAGTTACCCTGCAAAAATCTGCAGAAAAGAATAAGAAGAATAACATAGAACAAAAGATAAACAGACGAAACAGAAAGATGACAAACAATAGAAAAAAGATGACAAACAATAGAAAAGGTTGCAGTTTTCTAGATCATACTATGCTAGTCAATGATAAGAGAGAAAGTAATGCAACTATGAAGAGTTGCATAATACAGACAAGCCTATGGTCAACCTACCTAAGTTCCTCCAACAACCTAAGGAGTGTCTATGTTCAAAGAAATTGCAGAAGAGTGCTTCATGCCAAATTACATCAAGGTGATTCGATTGACTTTACTTTCTTACTCAACCAAATGTTGAAAATTCAACAACATTGACATTCACAAGCGTTTTTTAGGCGCACAACAGATATATGTGTGTTTTTTAGGTGTCCTACACACATATGACATACTTTGGCATATGAAAGCTCTCGCTCACTGCATTCAATACCTGGAAATTATAAACTTCATCATTGTCAGCAGCCTACCTTTCAAGCAAATGTGTTGTGAAAAATGCTTTAAAATAAATGAGGTTCAGGTAAAATAACTATTAGATCATTGATATTACATCAGGTAAAATGGCATCCACATCCATGTCAGCAGAATTCAAATTTTAATAACTTAACAATTTTACAATAAAAAATCTTACAATGATTGCAATTGTGTACAGTTCCCAAGTTCTGGAGGAATTTCCCCATATAAATTGTTTCCATGAAGAGCTCTACAAACAAGTACTTTATATCATTATCAGCAGGTTCAGTTAAGAATCTAAAGATGCCAAACAAGAAGAAGCATAGTGTCCTCACAGAATTTGCAGGCTTTCTAACTTTCCAATGTCAGGTGATATGGATCCACTCAACTTGTGGTTGTGAAGGACCCTGCACCACAATATCATGCAAACTTAAGACATATATTCGTGCACAAAACTTGGCTTTCAATCAACCTAACAAATCTGTAATATTAAGTTAAAGGAAATAGTTCACTTATAGTAAGAACAATAAAACTTCTGAGATATAACAAGAGAAAACTTATTGATAAAAAAAAAAGAGCAAAGTATTATGAGCACAGGCCCTTATACCTAATGAGAAAAAAGTGAGAGCAAATTCCATTTCAAATATAATAACACTTTAGAACACATAACTAAGGAGTTGTTTCTTTAAGTTATATAATTGGTATCATCAAAGTGCAGTTATTTGTAGTTGTAATCGAGGTAAGATTTAGTGATTTTGGTACTTAAGTCCCCCAACGCACCAATTTATTGATAGGCAACATATGGACCCTATGCATGTTAGCAAAAGTGAGTAAAATTGAACAAGAAGATATAAATAAGATATGGAAGATTCGAAGAATAAAACAAAAGCTAACTTGATGGCTAAGGTTTAAATTCATAAAAGATTTTTTTAAGGGAATAATTAAGAGAGATAAGTATTAGTTTAAAAAGAAGTACCAAATCAGAATGAAAAAGCACATGAATTTATGTTTAGGGTGAGTAATGTGTAATTGGATGGGCCTCTAATGTGACTCTAGAGTTGGATCACCAGACACTAGAGGTCTAAACACGTTGCTTGCAAGATATTTTCATCTTCTAGAAAATTAAAATTGTGAATCAGATTATGCTGATGGTATCATCACTAAAATACTGATACATGCATTTAAGAAAGATTTCAAGACATCTGAGGTATCAAGGAATTTACAAGGCTATAACTCTCTTCGACTTCAAGTCACATTTTACTCCTTTCCACCTGCATGGGTCCACATCTTCTGGTCTCCACTGTTGCAGAATACCATCTGAACTAATAATGGTTGTCCTTAAGTTGACAAGAGCTTGACCTGCAAATCAAAAAGGACAAATGTAATCCATCCTGCTTCACAATACCACTTTCAAAATACTCATCAAAGCTTGACTATTGTCATTTCTTTATCCATTTCGCACATAGTAACAGCATGACCTTTCAAGTTTCAACACCTTGCTTCCAAAACCAAGGGCAACATATTTAATAACAAATGAAAGGTTCTACTAGCTACACATGATATAGAAGCCCAACCAATTGAAAGCAGACACATTCTGTGACCATTCTGTTTGACATTATGTTGTTAACCATTCTCCATCTATGCTAAGTGGACATATTCTCACTTGGCTAAACTCATAAAAAATAAATGCTTGATTAATGACTGACAAGCATACCATCAGGACTGAGAGCTTCAGGATCTTCTGACAGACAGTAAATCAATAGGATGCATAAAAGCACCTGCCAGAAATTAATATGGAAACTGCTCATTTTGGTGCTAGTCACACATAATAATTATTGCTTAGAACATCCACTCGACAAAATTTCCCAAGACATCTGAAAATCATGTTGGTGACACCGACAGTCAAGAGATTGCCAGAAAAAACATCCTGGAAAACAAAATTAATATCTTTAATTTAGTACACTAAGAAAAAAAAATCAAAAGTCGAGATGTTTTAAATTAATTATAATTTTTGTCTTACAGGATTAAATTTTCATTCATAGTGCAGCAAGAATAATAGATAAAAGAGAAAATTTCACATGAATGACAATTTGACAATGTACGACAGTTGACAGTCATTACCAGGGACACCCACTTTTCTTCAAATGCAAGCAAAAGTTACAATACCAATCAAATTTTGTTCCGAGAGTTTTAGACGAGACTGGAACTGGTTAAGAGTCAGAAAGCCAGAAACTAAACATTCCTTCTCATAACAATCAAATACAAAACTAAGCAGAAAGCATTAACATGCAAGCGATCAACACATCAATATAATATTCGTGACAATCACCAAATATGAAATTTCAAGAACTGACAAACGTTTAAGACTCAATGCTTTTAATGCTAAGAACGTAATCATCAAAACAAACGTCAACTAAACATCTAATATCAGCCATGGCCTTCGCAAAAGAAAATTAATTAAGTCACAAGTTCCCAATGTATTAAAAACCATATACAGAACTTATCAGAATAAAAGTACACAATCAATGCTCACCAATCAAGTTTATCCCCTAGACATATGGATTATAATGTCTTCGCAATAAAACAATTTCATTAACATATATCTTAAACCATGCCCATTCTATTACTTCAGCCTGCTTGGATGATAGCCTAAAAATAATATCTTGAATCTGAAAACATACAAGCTTCGCCTCTGAAAATTTTACCCAGAGATAGGTATGAAGCACGAATAGACTTAACTTTGGATCTAAAATATTGCAGATTTCAGGAGAAAGAAAACTCACCCTCTAGACCCTCATTACTCGATATCTTTTTCATGCCTACCCCTTCATCAGTGTACAATGAGTCCCAGTGCTCCCACTCTAAATTTTCATTCTAAAGAATCTTCCAGGTTACCATATACTTTCCACAACAGTTGCCACAAACACAATAAATAACATCCACATGGGCCATGGTGGAAGTATCAAGTATATAAGTATGCATCACGGAGAGAAAGTAAGACACGCATTAATAATCAAAACATTGAAATAAAAGAATGGGATCAAAGCCAGCACGTATAAACAATTTAATAAACTTGCATAATTTAGCCACAAAGCATGGGTTTTCCCATTAAGCACCACAATTTGTGAGCAAATCCTCAATCAAACCAATAAAAGTACAACCTTTAGAAGCACAGAAGCAACAAGTGACCAAGTAAGAATGGTTTTAGTAACTGTTGAGCAGGATATCCAAATGATCCTACAGCCATACAATATTGATAAGCCACCAGCAATGACAAACAAATATGATAGAGAACAAATGTACACCAGATAGTAGTAATTTTAGGAAACTTAAAAATGAGCGAAGAAATACGTGATATGGAGCAGGAGTTGGAACAGAATTTATGCAAATTCAGAGGCAGAAGGAAATAGAGGATGCGGGTGTAAAGTTAAGGTATGGAAAGGGGAAGGGGAGGGGTGGGGCGGGGCGATGACCGTTTGCATGTAAAGAGAGAGAGAGGGAGAGTGTGCCCTGACTGACACTGAGAGAGAGAGAGAGAGAGAGAGAGAGAGAGAGTGAGGAGAGAGTAGACAGAAGCTCGGAATTCAAAGGGCGAACCCAATGTGGACCGGCACGTGAGAGTGCGATGCCTTACACGTATGACCGACACTCCACATGCCTCGCCTCCATGCAAATTAGATTTTTTTTCTGTGTCTAAAGTCGGGACGACTCTGGTTTTTTTTTTCACAAGAAAATTAAGTACTGAAACAATCGAGCAACAACGCTTATAATTATCGCAATAAAATTTCATTCATAAATTTATACTCCCTTCGTCTCATTTCAATGTTTACGTTTGTTTTTTATACATTAATTAAGAAGTATAATATTTTAATAGATAGTGGGTGGAAAAATATAATATTTAACGTAAAGTTGGTAGGTTTATTAGTGTTGGATAATATATTAATTGTTTTAGGTGGGTCCCATATTCCAAAAAAAAACGTAAACATTAAAATGAGAAGCACAAAATAGAAACGTAAACATTAAAACATGACGAAGGGAGTAGAGATGAGGTTTAGAGCATCTCTTCCAACGTCATATCTATAATTTGAAGAGTATTTGATGTAAAATAGAAAGAATTTTAAATTTAAAAAACTATTTTTTTCATCAACTCCAACATTCTCTATATTTTATTCTATTTAATTTATTATCTTTTTAATATCCATTTATTATATTTATATTTTTTTAATATTATATTTTTCATTCTTAATTTAGTGGGTTAGAAGTAATGAAAAAATAAAAGTAATAAATTTTAAAGAGGTATTTTGGCTCTCTTCAAATTTAGAGAGCTAAAATCATTATGTAAAACATTTTGTTATTTTAAAGAGCCTATTGAATGTACATTTTTACATTTGACTCTTTAAATTTTAACTATTTTTTCATTTAAAGAGTCTTTGGAAAATGTTCTAGACGTTAAAAAGAAATGTGATAATCATATATCAAAATTTAAATAATACTCCTACGGCTCGTTTGGTAGGATAGATGGAATTATGCATGATTGATGAATTAAATGATATCTTATCCTAGTTAATATCAGTACCATGTTTGCTTTATAATTGTAAAAGTTTAGAAAAATGAAATTATATTGCGGTTCCATAAAAAATAAACGTTTAATAAATGTTATTAGGACACAATAAACTACTCTATTTACAATTATGTCCCTAAGAATTATTTCGCTCTACCATATGTGGTTGGAAGAAAATTTAAGGGCCGTTTGGTATTTTAAAAGGAATGGGTATGGTAATGGGAATAGTAATATTAAGGAATAAAAATGGGTATGATGTTTATGAATGTATTGTTTGGTTAATGAAAAGAATCACTATCATAGTTTTTGATTTTGTTTGATTTATGTGGGATTGGAATCAATCTTATTATATTTTTATTTTTTAAAAAATAAAAATATTATTTTTATAATTAATATACAATTTTTATTATTATTAAATAATATTTAAAAATTAATAATATAAAAATATGTATAAAAATATCTCATTATTCTCTTCCAAAAGGGAATGATTCCCATAGATACCAAAAAGAGGAGGAATGGGGGATTCCATAATTCCAAGGAATCAAAGTAATAGTCATCAAACAAAAGTTGTTTAACAAACACTCAAGATATTCCATCATTCCCATTCCCCTTCCATACCATCAAACCAAACAGCTCCTAACATTCTTGTGCTCTTCCCATCTCTAATTTTCTCACGCTCTCTCCGGCCACACAACTCTCATCATCTCTCTCGTTTCCTTAGAATAGAATAACATTGTTCTTCTTTCAAATGACACTATATCAGATCTACAGCTCACGCTTACTAAAATGAATAACATATCACCAAAATGAATAATCGATCATATGCTTATTTACTGTAGGAATTGCTATACAATTTAAATACATGATCACCACAATGGAAAAAAATTTATGAAAGGAAAATAGCAAGCTACTTTTGTCATTCCTCTTCCTAGCTTCAAAACGCCAGAATCCCGTTGCACCTGCCAGAGAAATGCCAATTTCCTCGTCGAGAGAATATACTAGTTCATCGCTACTGCGATAGAGATCATGTGAAATAAATTTTCTAATTGATTACTTCTCTTTATCCGAATGTATGAAGAACAGATGTCTCATCCCACAATGAGTGCAGGATGTGTAATACTTAAATATAGAGGCTTGCCACAACGGGCCTACAGTTTTTAACGGGCTTGTAGGTTTACACATTTTCCCGACCAATCAAAGTATTACAAGAGTTTACACATCTTTCCCTTGTTAATACCCTCTACCAAATAGTTTAAACTATAAATTAAACTAGTACTTATATTATTCTCTTTCTCCTTGTTTAATTTGCTTAAATAATTTGTAGCCAAAAAACGTCTCACTCTGAGATCTTTTTTTTTTATAAACAAAAGATGTTATCACTTTATTTATACTACGAATTATTTATAAAATGATTCAAATACATGGTCCTACAAATTATTTATAAAATAATTCAAATACATGGTTAGCACTTTTTATCATTTTTCATTAAAACGTTTTATCACTTCTTATTCATCTCACGTTTTATCACTTCTTATTCATCTCACGAAATAGATTATGTAAGACTGTCTCAAACAATGTTTGCGTTAATTTTGAACATATAAAAACCAAGTGTTTAACGCATTTGGTTAGGGTATTAACTACCTAAAATCAAATCCCTCAATGAACTTGTCACGTCAACTCATGAACACAATGTAAACATCTCAAAAACCCAATATCAAATTGAAGAAGTTCAAAGAGAATAAATTAGATGCTAACAGTTACAAACAATGTCAAATTCCCAACACAGCTGTTATAAGAAGAGAGCATTGGATAGAGAAGAAGATGATTTTGGACCTTTGGTCATGTATTCTCTGGTACGCTTACCCTGCAATTACAAGTCGAGAAAGGAAAGTTATATACTATGTCGGAGATATATTGTCTAGGTAAGGATATGTCAAAAGGTTGTCTAGCTCTCATCACATTCATGGATGAGTTTGTTCAGAAGTGTGGTTAATAGGGCGTCCCTCTTCTCCGCTCGACTCTCTTCTCTTTCTCTCCGTTGTTCTTCCCTTTCTCTCCAAGCTTGCTCCATCATCAGCTTCTCCCGTTCCAATTTCTCCATCTTCTGCTGCCATTCCTGCTCAAACGCTTCCCTTTCCCCAGCATGCTTCTCTATCGACTCTCTCCACCGCATGTCCATCATCTCTTGCTGCACTATAAAACTCCTCATCATCTCCCCAACACTCTTGACAAAACTCTCATTCTTGCTTACATTCGTATCGGACACCATCAAATCATTTTCCTTCTCACACATTTTACGTCGCTTCTCTCTACCAACTTTTTGCTTTGGAACAGCTTTTCCTTTTTCACCCTGATACATCACAATTTCTTCTTCATCATCACCATCTTCAGTGAAATCTTTATGAGACTGATCCTCTGAAACACTCTTGTACCTCTCCCTTCCTTTCACAACATCCATCTCAGTGTTACTCTGAGTATGCTGCATTCTGTTGGCCCTCACTCTAAACATTTCATGCAGTTCGTTGAAAAACGGACATGCTCGAACACCATCCACATCAGATGCTTCTTGTCCCTGAAGTGTACTAAAACTCCAAGTATTAAGTACAAATCCAAATTTCAGCCAACACAAGTTATCTCAAAACTTTAAAAAATTTGTGTCCCAACAAATTTATGTCAAACTTATTAAAAGAAAACGGACGATACTTGAAAACATTTACCAAATCTAACTATCTAAAGAGTTTTCACTTTGAGATTAAGATCATTAAAAATATGTAACAGACGCAAGTTGCCAACATGGCAACATACTCATTTTTCATCTTAATGTCTACACAAAAGATCTATTGGACTTTGGGTCAAACAAACTTATGGTAAAAATTATGGGACTCTAGAATTGAGAAGGTATTAAATGAATTAATAGGTAACACCCAAGCAACTTGGTGATCCTTCTTTTCTTGTGCTCAAGAACTCCAAAATTAAATGTGCTTGATTTGGAACAATCTAATGATAGGTGACCTTCTGGGAAGTTTCAAGGAGCATGTGAGTGTGGACAAAGCACGCTTAGAACGGAAAATTTAATGATGGCAACACAAGTAATAATGCAGTATCCCAAACTTTTAACGCTGGATATGTTTCTCAGAACTTACCACATTGACGTCATTCACATTAAATAAACAAATCAAGCAACAGGAAGCTTCAACCTAAAGATTCCACATTTTTCCCTCTAAATTTCTTCTTCTATTGATTTTAATGTTTATAAGTATGGGTCATTGAGAATATTTTGCATTACATATGTTCAAGGGAAAAAGGCTAAAGCAACAAGAAAACTTGAAAGAAGGCAACTTTTTTAGTTAGAAAACCTGGTTCTTTCAATGGAACAACGAACATCCAAAATTTATCAACAGATATCAGTAAACGTCATTCACATTCAATAAACAAAACAAGCTACAGCCTACAGGAAGCTTCAATCCCAAGGATTTCACATTTTTCCCTCTAAATCTCTTCTTCTATTGATTTTAATGTTTATAAGCATGGTTCATTGAGAATATTCTGCACTACATAAGTTCAAGGGAAAAAGGCTAAAGCAATGAGAAAACTTGAAAGAAAGCAACTACTTTGAGTTAGAAACCTGGTTTTTTCAATGGAACAACGAACATCCAAAATATATCCACAAATACCAGTACACGTGTTTGATCCACAAACTAAACTTCCGTATAAGTTGGAAAACGTGAACATCAACAGTAATAAAAAAATCCAAGCAGACAAGCATGACTACAGCTATCATTAATGCAAGGCAGTCGGGCCAAGAATATTCTTTCAAATACAATTACATGCCACAAAAAAATCCAATAAATTCCGCATCCCTTTTCTCACGAGTTTTACTCACTATGACAGGAAGTCTGCTCTGTCTCACTTGACAAACATGACATAAAACAGAAGGTTAGCAATATTAGGACAATGTATGACATTCAGCAAACTCTCATCTCTCAAACCATAACAACTAAAAAAAACTAATCTGGGGAGACAATGAGTAGAACAAACATGGAATTCATTACGATGTCTCCAACTTCAGACAAAGAAGTATAAGTATTGTAGTCTGACCATACTACTAATTGCACTCATAAAATATGTTGCATCATTGGACATCAACCAAATAACCACTCATGAAGTGATAAACGTAAGCTGTACAAAATCAAGAAATTTTAAAACTGCGACATACACACATAGTAAGATCCGCAGATGCATTATCTGATTTAACAAAGGAAATCTCACGATGAATTCAGCATTTTTCCCTAATTATTCAACAAACATGCCATATAACTAAGAAAATTGAAAAAAATATAAAAAATGAATTAGATTACTCAAAACACAATAGATGGAGTAGAAAAGAAATAAGTTGGGTGACCTTGTATCTGGATACAAGATTTTTCCACTTGAATTTGCACTGATCAGCAGTTCTTGGATAACCCTTGTCCCTCATTCTGTTAGCAACCATCTCCCACAAATTCCTGTTCCTCTTTGCCGTAGTAAATTCCCATTCCAGGTGAGCCCTAATTTGGATAAAGTCCCTGGTTTCTTGGTCGCTCCACCTCTCATCTCTCCTTGGAAATTCATCATGGTCGATTCCAGAGTAAGGTGGCGGAGGCATGGGGATCATGATGGGGCGATCAACCAGCTGGGTGTGGTGGAGGAAGGGGTAAGGGTTTCCCAAGGCGGTGGCGCTGCTACTCCCCTGGAGATGGCTGCTGAAATTTCCGGCGCCTGTGTACATTCCGGAGAACGATTTCTGAGGTATTGATTGTATGGTTTTAGAATCTACCACTTCGACTTGATGTTTTCATTGTGAGAGTCAAATTGGGGGGGTCAATTTCAGTTTCTTCTCCATCTTTCTCTCCTACTCATATTTCGAAACTTATTGTCTGAAAAGCAGAGAATAATAGGGAAATTAATAAAACCAGCAATCAACCCATAATAAATTGGATTTTTTTTTTAAATCTTTACAGCAATCCACTTTTGCACTATCATAATTTTTTATTTTACTCCTTATTCCACTATACTCTATAATAATAATAATTAAATCCTAAAACATTGGTGTTTGTTCAAACTGCAACATTTTATTAAACTTCGTGCAAATTCTTACTTTGATACTAATTTAATACTCCAAATTTATCCACATTTAATGAAATTAACATGATTTACATTTTGGAAATATGGATGTTTGCATACTTTACTAGAATTTATAGAAAAAATGCCAGAATAATGAAATTTTTAAAATTTATTACTACCTAGTATTATTTATAAGCAACATATATACAATGTGTATTTTGTATCAACGAATAGTTCATAATATTACTCTGGAAAAATGAAATTTGTTTTTTACACGTAAATTAAGAATTATTATTATTTAATTTGTAGTATGTAGTTATATTAATAGGTGTATGGATCCCATAATTATATTAATTGATGGATGTGCGTCTCATGTGTATATAAAGAGAAATGAGACTATTTGAGGTGGATGCTTAAAATAGCAAAATGTATCCCTCGTCTGTTGACAAATGGAGTAATTGTTATTTAATAGTGTATAAATGTTTTTTAATAAATATATAACTTTTTTATATTAGCTTTTCGCTAAAATAATTAACGAAAAATTCAATACAAAAGTATAAACTTTTATTCAATAAAGTATATTTTTATACATTAGCGTAAATACTAAATATGCACACGATGTATCAAGGTGTGCACAGGAGAATTTGTGATCAAGAAATTATAATACAAATATATTCATTACATTATTTATTATTATTATTATACTCCATTAATTAAGAATTTAGCTCCTTGTTATGCTTCAAAAAAAAAAAAAACTTTCATATTCTTTTACTTTCAATATACTATTTCATAATAGAGCTCAATTACTGGGCTTCCCTTACCCATATTCCAATGTCTTAAAATGGGCTTTCCAGATCTCAATAACATGGGTCACTGCCCATTTGTGTCCAACATTAGCCCACATAGCATTGGATACAGCGAAACTTTAGCTTGCTTTTGGTCCGGTTATGCATTGTTCACCAACAGATTTTCAAAGGATAAATACACTTTTTATCTATTAACTTTTTTTCGATTTCGAAATTGGTCCATAGATTTCATATATTTTAAAATTAATTCATTAAATTTACAAAATTCGATAAAATTATCCTCTTACCGGCTATACCAAGTTGCTCAACCGGTAATGCTAACGTGGAATATTAAAAAAAAAAGCCATAAATCGTCGCTATCCCCTGCACCTTTATTTGTCAATAGTAGAGTGTAGTAGAGTGGCGGTGAATAGGGATGACAATTTTACTCGTCGGATCGGTTTACCCGCATAGCGGGTATAAAAAAATCGGGTAACGGGTCGGGTAGTACCCGAACCCGAAGGAGAACTATGCGGGTAAGGATAGGGCACGGGTTCCCTGATATTTACACAAACCCGACCCGTACCCGACCAGAAAATTACCCGAATGTGTATTGTTCTTAGTACCTTTTTGGTTAAAATGATGTAGAGTAAGAAAACTCTATCGTTGTTGTAAACATAGTGACCAAGTAACAAAATTTATAGAATATCGTCCCAAGGGAAAAGTAAAATTAAGGTGTATCCGGATTTACAATTTTGCTAAGTAATTAACTAGAAAAGCAAGTAATAACTATGATTATCAAAGAACAATGATGAAATGGAATGAGTGAAATAGATCTTAGAGAGAATGCAAAGCTAACCATAATCAAAATCAAGAAAGCTACCTAGACTTGTAAGACTTTAGTAGTAAACGTCATCAACAATGGACTAGAAGCAATCACATTTGTACCCCTAATCCCTATGTCCAAGGTGACTAGGTTCTCATCTCTTTTACAAGATTAAACTCCCTTAAATTGGTTTTATTATCAATTCCCATGAAGGTACTATGATTTTAAGTTTGGTTCTTCTCATTCAATTAATCAAATGTCCTCTTATAAGTGTTCTAAGCATAAGAAGGGTATGACTTACCTCCCCTCAGACTAACATGCATGATCATATCACTAATTGATTCAATTTACCCCTAACACATAATATTGGAATGACCATCCTAACATGATGTGTATAGAAATCAATCACACAATTAATAAAATGAATCATGAATCACAATTTATAAGAAGAAATCCATCATCAATTCAATTAACTACTAAAAATTCCACAAATCTAGATTAACCTCAATTCATCATGTGGCTAGCCTCACAAGAGGTCTAGCCACCAACAATCATCTTACAAACCTTATAAAGTTCATAAAATACCATTGCTAACTTTAAATCAAAAGAAATGCAAAATGAAAGTAGAAGTTCTTCCCTTTCGATTGAGAATTGATCTCCTTCCTTCATAAGCTTTCCACTCTTATAAGCCTCAAATCTCTCTAAGGATAGTATGGGTGAAAAATGTATGGAGTGAATTATGGATTAAAAATGGTAGAAATGGATGAATTTAGTGGATTTGGATGTAGGAGAGAGAGAGTGTGTGTAGAGATGGTGTGGTAGTATGTGTTTGATCTTGGAAACTGCTCAAATGGGACTCTCTCCCCTAAATCACGCTCATTTTGGGCATTTATATCCCTTGGAATCTTCTAGAACATGTGCAAACTTAATCTGGAATCTACGCCTACACGGGTTGTGTAGCAGCACAGGGCTCGTGTAGTGCACACACAATTCGGCGTGTTTGCGTGCTGATAGGACATAGCTTGTGTAGCAGCGCACGGCCTTGGCATGGGTGTGTAGCTGATTCTGATGTCCGTACACGGCCTCGACTTACAGGCCCTTGTTCTGCACACGGCCCGTGTGCTCGAGCACGACTCATGAGCAGGAACACGGGACGTGTTCAGGCGTGCCCTGTTCTCTTTCTTCGTTTTAGCTCCCAACTCCGTTTTGCTCCATTTTTAAACTATTTTACATACATTTAAGCTTATTTCCACATTTTTATCAATCTATATCACACTTCTCCTAGTTAACATGAAACTCCACCAAAAGTTATACAAATACGGATAAAATATCTGAAAATCACAAATAAAGACACTAAAATCTATGTGAAAATGACGACGATCAACCCCCCAAACTTAAAGTGTTGTTCGTCCTCGAACAACAAAAAATGATAAACAAGAGGAGAAATTTTCACCTAGGAAAATACCTAACAAACATAAGTCACAACACATCACAAGTAATAAGGACTACAAAATCACATTAAGTATTCTTACAACAATCAAACTCATAATATGAAGAATTAACAAGTTCAATTTCAAGAAAACAAAAGAGTAATCAAATTCCTTCCGATCCAAGCCTCGCATAGGATATCAAATGCACTCAACACTTAATGAAGTAAGGTTAAACAATTCTCATCAACCGATTAGAACCGACGCACCATAGGCTTGCTCATGAACTATGTTCACAAGCCACCCTAGTTTCAAAAAGTGATTAGAAAGGTCTTTATCTTAGGATGTAATGTTAGGTTCTTTGAATGGGTAGGAAGAATTCTGATAATAGTGACTATTCAAGTGTAGATAATCAAATAGATGATTCTTTTCTCCAACATCTTCACTTTCAATCTTCCTCAAATTTTCAAATATTCATAAACACTAAACATCATCATACCATGGATTCATTGAGCCTCTTTTTAATTGCATACTCCCTTTCTTTGACTTTTGAATTCATTGAGCATATTTTATGATTTTGCTCCTTTTTCCTTATTGTTGAAGTTAAATATGCATTTAGCTTGAGCTCTTTCATCATTTTCTTGATTCATCATTTCCTTCATTTTCTTGCACATTTCTCACATCAATCCTTACTAATCATCATCTCCTCAATTACCCACACAAATGTTTATATATAAAGTTTAAGTGGGTATTCAAGATTTGTAATGTGCTAAAATCACAAAAAAAGGCTTATAAGCTCAACTTGGCTTACTAAGGATAATGTTTGGGTAAGGGAATATATGGCTATGACTCATTTAACAAGGATGTCCTAAGATCATTTTACAAATATCCACCATTTGGGCTTCGTTCCTATAGTCCATGAGCAAATTCTAGTTTGTCTAAGTTAAACCGGTCCTCTCATCAAGAATTAACCATGGAGGCACGATTGAGGCTCAACTCTCACAAGCTTTTGCTTGGACAAAAAAGAAACCTAATTAACCTTCATACTTCTCAAAATTGAACAAATTATGTAATTCATGTCACAATTTCAATCTAGTAAAGATCCTTAACATGCTTGCCATCACCTATCACAAATAATGCATCATAGCTCATATTCAAAAATATTTAACACCTTCCCAAAACGTACCACCAATCCAACCTATATAAGAATAAAATTCACAAGCACAACACATAAGCAAAGGTTCACCAAACCAAAAACATAACACAAACATATAACATACATGACCAAAAATCATTCGCTACAAGAAATTAAAGCACATTAATTCAACATCCATAACAAGTAAACTCAAATTCCCATCACATCCAAATTATGAAAAACAAACTAAAATATCAAAAATAAAGGGATAAAATCCCATAAAACTAAAATAAAACCCAAAGTAAACCTCCCAAAATACAAAAAAAATGAAGTACAATCCAATCCAACAATCTTAATCCACATGTCTAACATAATTCAAATGAACTAGTAGAAGTGAATAGCACTAAAATAACTCCCTTCATGGCTCTGGAGGTGGAGGTGGCTAATAAGGATTCCATGGCACGTAGGTGCGAGGAGACGCTGGGAATTAGAAATTGAACATCATAGTCATTTCCTCCATGTTGTTGGAATGCGCACGAGATTGCTCTTTGTAATACTCCCTACGACGCTGTCCATCCCGAAGCTCTTGAATGTGTGTCCCATGCACTTGTTGTGTCTCTCGGATCTCCCTAAGTTGTGCTCCTTACAACTGTTGTGCTTGTCTTATCTCTCAAACTTCATTCTTAAAGAAGTTCCACCTTGCATCCCCCATTCCGGGACCCATTTCCTGCTGTTGCTGAAACTAATCCTCTTGTTTCTCAAATACTGGTGGTTCTGGTGCTTGCTCCTCAAACTCCACATGATGAGGTTGCTCTCCTTCATCCCATTCCTCCATGGCCACTGGATCGGCTCTCAGATTTGCTAGCTCCCGATTTTCCTCAACACGCATCTGCCGGAGCACCGCTTCCACTCCTTCTCTATTTTCACGATAGAAGACTCTCACAATAGTAGAGTGGAGGGGGCTTGCCATTGCCATGTTCTCATTCTGCCGTGGAGTGTATATCGTAATGAGCTCAGGAGCGGGTAGAGGAAATGGAGCTCCCTTATCTTGCCTTAAGCAATAAGTGTTTCTTATTAATGATAGGAACTCCATCCTAACGAGCTGGTGGTAGTTGAGACCTTCACTTGTCATCATGTGTGGCATCCTCTGAGATCGATGCCTAGCCCTTGGGCTATCATTGTCACTATTCTTCCAATCATCACTCCTTGAGTCGTTTGCCTTTTTGCCACTCTTTCTGCATATTGAATAAAATGTGCTACTACATTAAACTTGATCTCTCGGCATAGACAAAACATTATATACAACTGCTTTTCACCCACTGCTCCACTCTCGAAATGGCCCAGAATAGTATTCGACACGATCTTCTCAAGATATCTCATTACAGAATTTCTGATGTCCGTTCCTTTAGAAGCACTTGGTATGTAACCCTGTTACTCTATCTCATCTTTAACTAGCATTCTCCAGAAAGTTTGTTGATTGAAACCCTCTCCTGGCACGAAGCTTTGTTGACTCCTCATTGTCGGGCACCCCATGTATCTGTTCAACTCATTGAGAGATATATTTGTCCTCATCTCGAGTTTAGCTGGAAGGAGGTTGATATAAGAAACTTGTTCCTATCCTTTTTAACCTTAACTGTGCTCAAGAATTCAGTTGTGAGATGTAGATAAGTGGGCGGCCTCTTGTCGAAAAATTCTTTCATCTCCACCCGTCGGAACATGATTCTAAAGTCACCCTCGATACCAAGACCAACCATGGTAGTTTGATCTTGAAATCTAGTTGGCTTTACTTTTGGCAAAATGGCTTCCCATCTAAGTGCGTACTTAGCCCAATCTTCATCAAACTCTACTCCGAATTCCGACGGGTGCATCCCATGTTCTATTAAATGAGCATATAAGTTAGCCATTTCCATTTCTGTTTCAACCATGATGAAGTCTTCATCACATTTTCTTGCTCTCCTTTTGGCTATCTACAATATTCAGCATTATCAAGTTATATTCAATTTCATCACAAGGAATAGTAATGAATTAAACATAGAATTATCACTTGTTATTCAACTAAATGTCAACTCTAGCATGCCTTGACATCATATTACCATGACAACTTAACTTCAAGCACCACAGACAAAGGTTAATCTTCATGGAATTTTTCTAATTCAATACAAGCAACTATGCAACAATTTTATTAAGAAGGTATGCTATCAAGTAAACAAGTGAATCTCAATTCTTCATGAATTTCATCTCATATCCTCATCATACATCTAAAACTTTCAATTTGACTCAAAAAGTCACTTAGGCATTTCATCAAACACTTAGCATGCAACATGTTTCAAAGTAATTTCAAAAATACTATCAAGTACCCTTATGCTCAAATCCTCAACACCTAAGCTACTTCACATCAATTCAATCATCATAAGAGCATTATCAATCAATTTGTGACATCATATGCATCTAATTCAGTTACACTAAAAATCCCCAAATTCATCTACCTCATGAACCCTAATTCTTGCCTAATCCAATCAAATCATCAATTAAACTTGTAAATTCATGTTTCACACTCCTAGACATGCTTCAAACATGCTATTATTCATAGCCCATGCAAGAATTTTGAATTCCAAACATACAATTATAAATTAGGGCAAGAGTTCATACTTGGACTGTTCGTGAGATGAAAATGATGGAATTGAGATGGGGGAATGAAAGAACAATGTTTAAATCACTCAACCTTACCAACACTTGCAGCATTTCGAAGATTTGTGGTGTTTGGAAGTGATTTCGGACGAAGAAGAGATCTTGAACACGGGTGAAGAGGAATGAGCAGTGCTTGCGCTCGTCCCTTTTTAATTCTGACTTCAGACACGATACGGGTCGCGTCAGGTACACACCCCGTGACTTTGCTCCCTACACGGCCCGTGTAGGTATTTTTTATCCCCGCACACAGCCATCTCATACAGGTCCATGCGCTGTACACGGGGCGTGCTTCAGTACCATACACGGGGTCGTGTGCTGAATTCGCACTCGGCCTGGGCGAGTAGCTGCTTCTGATGCCAGTATACGGCCACCTCTTACAGGGCCGTGTACTGGACACGGCTCGTGTAGCTACGCCTCTATTTTTTTAACTTAAAACTTCAAGCCTTGTTTTGCCCTATTTTTGTACTTCCAATACACCATATTCATGCTCAAAAATTTATCAACATCATTAGCTCAACAAGTGTTATCAAAATAAGGATTATCATGTACTTCGACACCACCAAACGTGCCAAAACAAACCAAACTCATGAGAAAATTTTAAAATTTACCCCATTTTACACAAGACAACCTCTCAATCATCATCAACATAATATATCAAGTACACACAAGTGGTGAGTCACACCACGCACTCTCCCCTCAAACTTAAATCGAAACAAGTTGAGAATTAAGTTTGCACAAAGTGGTGAGACTTATCCTTGTAGTTTCGACCAATGATCTTCATAAGATTACCTTGTAGTGACGTATGTGCACTTTCAAAATTCAAGTATGGCCACCACGCACCCCCAAACTTAAATTAATACAAGTGTTAAAATTTAAATTTGCAAAGAGTGGTGTGACATACATCTTCATTCAAATCTAGCACACCTTGTCTCCTTCATATGGATTTTTCTCAACGAGCACATTCCACCTACATACCAAACTACAAGAAAAATAATTAAAAGCAAACATAAAATAAGACCTACTCTACTAAACAATCAAAGAGTTTCAAGAAGATAGGGTATCCACATACACTATCTCCTTTTGAGAAGGAGATATGTAATGTTTCACCCGATGACCATTCACTACAAACTCATTATTAGGACCCTTTAGCTTCAATGTATTCCCACTCAACACCTCAAGCACTTCAAATGACCCCATCCATTTATACTTAAGCTTTCCGGGAAACAACTTAAGCCTTGAATTGAAAATAAGAACCTTGTCCTCGGGAGCAAACGTGTTTTCCTTCACTTTAGCATCATGCCATCTCTTCATATTCTCTTTGTAAATGATGGAAATATCAAATGCTCTTCCTCTAAACTCCTCAAGCTCAACCAATTTCAACAACCTTGCTTGACCACTCTCCCCTTCATCTATATTAAGGCGTTTAATAGCCCACAATGCATGGTGCTCCAATTCGACGGGAAGATGACAAGTTTTTTCATAGACCAATTGATACGGTGACACACCAAGGATGGTCTTAAAAGCAGTTCGATATGCCCATAAGGCATCGTCGAGCTTTTCCGACCAATCCTTTCTCCCCTCATTGATTGTCTTCTCCATAACTAACTTGATTTGACGGTTCGAGACCTCCGCCAATCCATTCGCTTGAGAGTGGTAAGGTGTAGCAACTCGATGTTTCACTCCATATCTATTCAACAATCCTTCCATCAATTTATTCACAAAATGAGATCCTCCATCACTCACTAATGCACGTGGAACTCCAAACCTAGCAAAAATATTCTTTTTCAAGAATCTTTGAACAATCAAAGCATCATTTGTCTTAGTGGGGATTGCCTCCACCCACTTCGACACATAGTCCATAGCTAATAAGATGTACATGTACCCTTGAGACAAGGAAAATGGTCCCATAAAGTTAATTCCCCATACATAAAAAATCTCCACATCAATTCTTAAACTCATGGGCATCTCGTCTTTCTTACCTATTCTGCCTACTCTTTGGCATCTATCACACTTAGCCACAAACTTTTTTATATCTTGAAACAATGTAGGCCAATAGAAACCCGATTGTAATATCTTAGCCCCCGTCTTTTGATGACCAAAGTAGCCCCCATACAAAGACGAGTGACATAGCTCAAGAATCCCCACAACTTCTTCATTGGACACACACCTTCGTATAACCCCATCATTGCAAATCTTGAACAAAAAGGGCTCATCCCACAAATATTTTTTTACTTCCATATAAAACCTTTTTACCTTATACTCATTTAGCAACGTGGGCTTGATTCCACAAGCAAGAAAGTTGACATAGTCGACATACCAAGGAGGTACATTCACCATGAGAGTACACACTTACTAAATCTCTACTTGAAGAATTTTCTCATCCGGGAACTCATCCCCAATCGGCTTCATGTCCTCATTCTTTCTTCTATTTTTCAATCTAGACAAATGATCCGCGATCAAATTCTCCAACCCTTTTTATCTTTGATCACTACATCGAATTTTTGCAAAAGTAACACCCAACGGATCAAACGTGGCTTAACATCTTTCTTACTCATGAGGTATTTTATCGCCGCATGGTTTGTGTAGACAATAATTTGAGTGCCAACCAAGTACGGTCGAAACTTCTCAAAAGCATACAACACGACCAAAAATTATTTCTCCGTTGTAGTGTAGTTAACTTGGCACGAATTCAATGTCTTGGAGGCATAGTATATAGCTCTAAACTTTTTCTCTCTCGTTTGCCCAAGCACCACTCCTATGGATTGATCGCTAGCATCATAATGCAATTCAAACTGTATGCTCCAATCTGGGATAACTAGTATTGGAGAAGAAGTGAGAGCATCCTTTAGCACCTGAAATGAGACACGACATTCATCATCAAAGTTAAATGGACAATATTTTTCAAGTAATTTACAAAGTGGTTTAGCAATTTTTGAAATTTTTTTGATAAATTGTCTATAAAAGCCCGTATGACCTAAGAACGATTTCATCCCCTTCTCACTAGTAGAAGGGGAAAGACGTTCTATAGCTACCACTTTTGCCCTATCCACTTTCAAACCATGCTTCGAAATATGGTGTCCCAAGGCTATCCCATCGGTCACCATGAAATGATATTTTTCCAATTTAACACAAGATTCGATTCTTTACACCTCTGCAATACAATAGTGAGATTAGTTAAGCAAATATCATAAGAGGAACCATACATGGAAAAAATCATCCATAAACACCTCCATTACATTTTCAATTAAACCATCAAAGATCTACATCATATAACGCTGAAAAGTGGCAGGAGCATTACATAGACCAAATGACATCATTCAGAATGCAAATGTGCCATAAACCAAGTAAATGTTGTCTTCTCTTGGTCTTTCAGGGCAATCAAAATCTGATTATACCCCGAATACTCATCAAGAAAATAATAATACTCGTGTCCTGCAAGCCTATCTAACATTTGGTCTATGAATGGCAATGGAAAATGATCCTTACGTGTGTTTTCATTTAATTTACGATAATCCACACACACTCTCCAACCCGTGATAGTTCGGGTGACAATTGTTTAATTCGTATCGGATCGAACAATTGTCATGCCACCCTTTTTTACCACTACATGTAAAGGACTCACGTATGAACTATCACTAATTGGAAAGATAATTCCTGTATCAAGCCATTTTAGAACTTCCTTTCTTACCACTTCTTGCATTATATGATTCAATCTATGTTGGTTTTGCATACAAAACTTCTCATTATCAATCAAATGAATCTTATGCATACATAAAGATGAGCTTATACCTTTCAAATATTTTATACTCCAACCAATGGCAGATTTATCCCTTAAAACTCTTAACAACTTTTTCAATTCTAAATCATTAAGGGAAGAAGATACAATTACGGGATAAGTTTCGTTCCCTTCCAAGTAAGCATACTTCAAATGCTCCGGTAATGGTTTCAACTCTTCATTCTTCTTCTCTTGCACTCCTTCTTTTGGTTCTTCATCAAGTTTCTCCACTTTTGCTTTCTTTGCTTCCTCACTTGTGAGTTTCCTACAAGCATTTAAACATTTCAACTCATCAATTATTTCATCATTTTCTAAACAAAAAGAAGAGTTAGCATTTATAGAGTCAACTGAATAAGAGTGGCTTATCCTTGGAATGAAAATAATGCATATGCCAAGTATCAATGAAAAATTTGAATCTTTATCCATGTCTAGTACCTCAAAATCAACGGGAAATACAAACTTGCCAACTTTGATCAATACATCTTCCACAATTTCCTTCGGGTGTGTCAAAGATCGATCGGCTAATTGAAGTGTGACCAACGTCGGTTTAACCTCACCAATACCCAACTTCTTAAAAATTGACAAGGGCATCAAATTTATGCTTGCTCCCAAGTCACGAAAAGCTTTGTAGTTTTCATGCTTTCCCATCTTACATGGAATAGTGAAACTTCCCGGATCTTTCAAGTTAGGAGGGAGTTTTTTTGTAAAATAGCGCTACATTCCTCCATGAGATTAACCGTTTCAAATTCACCCAAGCTCATTTTATTTGATAATATATCCTTCAAAAACTTGGAGTAATTGGGCATTTGTAACAAAGCATCCGCAAAAGGAATATTTATATGGATCTTTTTCAACATCTCAACAAACTTAGCAAATTTCTCCTCCAAGCCCTTTTTCAAGCATCTTTGTGGGAACGGAATTGCTACGGGAAACTTAGGTATTCCTCATTCATCTCTCTCAAAGTTCTCTTCCTTTTCTTTATGTTTTGCTTCCTTACATCTTTCCCACTTCTTTGGGGATTTAACGTTTTCTTCTTCAAGTGTAGGGGTAATTCCATCTTTTTCAATAATTTCGACTCCTTTCTCTTTCCCTTCTTCATCCACTCTTTTCATAGGCTCAAGTTCACATTCTACTTCCTCTACTTCCGTTGGTATATAAGGCCCTTTGTATTTTATTCCACTATGAAGTTCAATAGCCTTGCATTGCTCCTTAGGATTAGTAACGGTTGTAGATGGAAACTTCCCTTTATGATGAACATCCCCCTTTTCACTTTCTATTTAACTCATTTGAGTTTCCAATGCTTTGAATCTCCGATCATTCTCTTCCTTTTCTTGCCTTCTATCTTCTCTAGCTTCCTTTATAAATTCAAACATCTTAGCCATTTGATCTTCTAATGTAGGTTTCCCTTCACTATTTGGAGTTTTCTCTCCCGGATTAGTGCCTGGTGGAAAAGTAAGGGCATTCCCTTAATTTCCATTCGACAAATTTTCATACCTACGAGGTTGGTTAAAATTTCCTCCAAAATTTCCTTGACCACATCCTCCTTGCCTTTGCAGATATCCCCCTCCATAGTTACCAAAATTACACCCATAATTTCCTTAAAAGTTCCTCCATTGCATGAATGCAACTTCCTCAAGTGACATTTCCGGTTGGCACCAAGTATCTTGAAATTCAAAATTAGGAGACATACCTTGTTGAGGCATATGTATAGACATTTGACAACTTTGAGAAGATTGACCTATATTAAGCATAGAATTGCCTTGTTGAGGATTCATAAACACTTGTTGATTCATCAAAGGTATAGGCATACCTTGTTGAGGATTTGGAAGCACTTGTTGATTCATCATAGGTGTAGAATTCGGAGACACTTGCAAATTAGAATTCATCCTTCTAAGTATCTCCGAAATTGCTTTTTCGGTTACATCCTCCTTAGGTGCTTCCTCCTTCTTCACTTGTTGCATGCATACTTCTTCTATCTTAGCAATTCTTTCCCTTTCATACATCCCCGAAGCTCTATCCATAGGCCATTGACCAGTATTCAAAGCAATCTCTTCATATATAGCAATAGCTCTTTCTGGAGTTTGTCCCAATATAGAACCTCCCGCCGAAGTATCAATAAGCATTCTTTCACTTCCATTCAATACGGCATAGAAAAATTCTACATGTTGATCTTTGGGAAATCCATGTTGTGGACATCTTCTTAGCATCTCTTTGAACCGATCCCAAGCCTCACTAAAAGTTTCAAGAGGTATTTACTTAAATTGGAATATTTGACCTTTTAGATGTAACATCTTCGATGGTGGGAAATACTTGCTTAAGAACCTTTGAGCCAATTCTCTCCATGTAGTGCAAGATCCTGGAGGTATAGTATTATATCAAGCCTTAGCTCGATCCCTTAATGAAAAGGAAAAGAGCTTCATCTTGATAGTATCCTCACTCACTCAATCCGTTAATCTTGATGGTATCAGCTAACTCCGTGAATTGAGATATGTGAGCATTTGGGTCTTCTATTGCACCACCTCCAAATTGATTCGATTGCACCATATTAATCAACCCCATTTTGATCTCAAAATTGTTGACATTTAATGAGGGTCCCATAACATAATTCCCATATTGAGGTTGGAAATGATCTCAGATATTCATCCCCACTCCATTATATCCATGATCTCGAGGTTGATGTTGCACTACCGGAGGAGCTTGTTGATTATTTCTAGCCTCTTGTTGTGCCAACAAGTGTTGAATAGTAGCTTGCAATTGTTGATTTTGCAAGTGCACTTGTTGAGCATTTCCTTGTGGCACAAACTCCGGATTAACATTTCCCCCTTGAGCATTATCAAGTCCTTGTGGAAAATTCCTCATATGACCTTCTTCATCAATCATATTGGCATTATCTATTCCGTTTTCCATAACTTCCTCCATAGGATCTAACACTCCTCTTCTTTGTCTTCTTAAGGTAGCTTCCAATTCCAAATTCAAAGGTTCAATGGATTGAGACCTCGAACGAGTCTACATGTACCTACAAGAATTACCAAATTAGCTCCCCAAATAACCAAGACAAGTAAACAAATAAAAGAAATACACTTATCAAAACTAATCAAATTCAAATTCGTTACAACCAAGATTTTAACATTTCCCTGGCAAGCGGCGCCATGTTCTTAGTCCCATTTTTGGTTAAAATGATGTAGAGTAAGAGAATTCTATCATTGTTGTAAATATAGTGACCAAGTAACAAAATTTATAGAATATCGTCCCAAGGGAAAAGTAAAATCAAGGTGTATCCGGATTTGCCTTTAATCATGCTTTGTAACAGTGATAGAATTTGAGTTTTGGTTTTAGACTACAATTATGCTAAGCAATTAACTAGAAAAGCAAGTAATAACTATGATTATCAAAGAACAAGGATGAAATGGAATGAGTGAAATAAATCTTAGAAAGAATGCAAGGCTAACCACAATCAAAATTAAGGAAGCTAACTAGACTTGTAAGACTTTAGTAGTAAATGTCATCAATAATGGACTAGAAGCAATCACATTTGTACCCCTAATCCCTATGGCCAAGGTGACTATGTTCTCTCCCTTTTACAAGATTAAATCCCCTTAGATTAGTCTTATTATCAATTCCCATGAAGGTACTATGATTCTAAGTTTGGTTCTTCTCATTCAATTACTCAAATGTCCTCTTATTAGTGTTCTAAGCATAAGAAGTGTATGGCTTACCTCCCCTCACACTAACATGCATGATCATATCACTAATTGATTCAATTTACCCCTAACACATTATTGGAATGGCCATCCTAACATGATGTGTATAGAAATCAATCACACAATTAATAAAATGAATTATGAATCACAATTTATAAGAAGAAATCCATCATCAATACAATTAACTACAAAAAATCCCACAAATCTAGATTAACCTCAATTCATTATGTGGCTAGCCTCACAAGAGGTCTAGCCACCAACAATCATCTTACAAACCTTACAAAGTTCATAAAATGTCATTGCTAACTTCAAATCAAAAGAAATGCAAAATGAAAGTAGAAGTTCTTCCCTTGCGATTGAGAATTGATCTCCTTCCTTCATAAGCTTTCCACTCTTATAAGCCTCAAATCTCTCTAAGGATGGTATGGGTGAAAGATGTATGGAGTGAATTATGGATTAAAAGTGGTAGAAATGGATGAATTTGGTGGATTTGGATGTAGGAGAGAGTGTGTGTGTAGAGATGTTATGGTAGTGTGTGTTTGATCTTGGAAACTGCTCAAATGGGACTCTCTCCCATAAATCACGCTAATTTTGGGCCTTTATACCCCTTGGAATCTTCTAGAACACGTGCAAACTTAATCTTGAATCTACGCCTACACAGATCGTGTAGCAGCACACGGCTCGTGTAGTGCACACACAGTTCGGCGTGTTTGCGTGCTGACAGGACACGGCTCGTGTAGTAGCGCATGGTCTCGGCATGGGCGTGTAGCTGATTCTGATATCCGCGCACGGCCTTGACTTACTGGCCCATGTTCTGCACACGGCCCGTGTGCTCGAGCACGACTCGTGCGCAGGAACACGGGGACGTGTTCAGGCGTGCCCTGTTCTCTTTCTTCGTTTTAGCTCCCGACTTCGTTTTGCTCCATTTTTAACCTGTTTTACATACATTTAAGCTTATTTCCACACTTTTATCAATCTACATCACACTTCTCCTAATTAACATGAAACTCCACCAAAAGTTATACAAATACAGATAAAAACATCCGAAAATCACAAATAAAGACACTAAAATTTAGGTGAAAATGATGACGATCATGTATATACATATATATATATATAATAGTATTATATATTTAATTAAATGTCTAAATCTAATATTTCCTTTTTAGTATAATAATATTGTTGATGTAAAATTTATGATGTATTTAATATTTATTTATTATAATATGTTTAATATTTTTAATTAAAATTTATATTCTTGTCCTAATATACATATAAATAAAATTTAAGAATTATAATAAATCTTGTTCTATGTTATAATATTATGTGTTACTTATAATTATTTTTAAGAATTATAATTATTTTTTAAATATTTTAACAAAGAATGATATTCGAATTAATAAAAATGAGAGACTTGTCATTGTGTGAAAATGGGAGACTTGTCACACTCCCTGTTCCATGGATCATGAGATGACTCCATGGATCATGAGATAGAGATGGAGATGGAGATGGAGATGGAGCAGGGAGTGGAAGAGGGAATCCAATGTAAGAAGAGTTGGGGATTAATGCAAAAAAAAATTAATAAGTAAATAGAGACAACTAATCATGAAGAACATTTGTACAGTATCTTGATCACATGGGATGTGCAAAAGATAGGATTTCATGAATAAATAAATAAACAGAAAAGTTGTCTTCTGTCTTTTAGCTCAATCAACTTTATTCATTAATTTCCACTCTCTCCTCGTCACTCTCCTCCTTACGTAAGCAATAACGTTTTTATTTTTATTTTATTTTATTTGTTTCTTCACCACATAAATATATAGGAGATATTTTCCAGAAAATTGAACAACATCCATAGAAAATAAATAAATATTTAGCACCATTGAAATTTTAAAATTGCGAAAATTCACTAATACAAGTTATATGCTGATATCATGTTTCCTTACGTAATTTCGAAATTTGTTTTATTATGTCGAAATATATTTATTTAAATTCAATAAATTTACAGGGAATCTGTAAAAATGTAACTTTTATTACTCCATTTCATTTTGAAAATGTGATCTATCATAAATATTTTGAAAAAAAATACTATTTTTTTTAAAAAAATTGTACATATTATTCATAATATACGAATTCTTTGATAAGTATATCTATAAATTCCTGCGACTACACATAAATTTTATGTAACATCTCATGTGACTAAGGCGTACCTTTGTGCAACTATATAACATAATTACACTTGTATGTTTGCGACTCTATACACAATATTTTAGGCGGACCTTTGTGCAACTATATAACTACGCTTGCGATTCCGTGTACTACATGGGATTATATTCGTAACCATACGCTGTTTTTTTTATACTAAATGCTATGTGGGATGTGATAATACATGCGATTGTATATCCAACTATTTATTGATTATATAAAGAAGAGGTATAAATATAAAAGTTAAAAGGTGACATTTTTTTATAAATTATAGTAATTCTATATGCGTCTATTCATTGATTATATATGATGTAAAAAAGCTAAAAGGTAACATTTTTTATAAAAATTATAGTGAGTACAATTTTCATAATTTCTCCGAGTTTAAATACTAACAATTCTTTTAAGTACATACTTTTATGTAATTTTTCAATGCGAATGCGGAATGCATACATATTTAATTTAATGCTGTGACTGCACAAAATAACGAAAGCTGGAAATAAAATTACTCAATTCTATCCATTCATATATTTGGCCACAAAACCACAAAAATTATTATCATACACTTTCATAGTGCAACTAATTTTCTAGGGGGAATGATATATAAAACAGACTCCCTCCATCCACCACAAAGGTTTGCGGTGAACATTTACTTTTTTTTCATGTGAATTAAGGAATATTATTATTTAAGGTGTAGTTGATAGTTGTATTAATGGGGTATATGTGTCCCATAAATTTATTGTATTAATAATGTGTGTGGGTCCCATGTGTTTAAAAAGGAAAATGTGGACCTTTAATGCAAAGGCCCAAAATGACAAAATGTGAACATTTCGGGAGGATAAAGAGAGTACTAAATTATATGATCAAAAATTTTGATGGTGAGATAGATTGATTTGAACTTGATCAGAGGTAAAAGGATTTTCTTACAAAAATCATTTTATATATACACCGATCAATCAACAAATGCCAAAAACTCAAATTTAATGGGAAAAAAATAAAATAAAGGAAGCAAAAATGAGTGATTAATCGGAAAAAGAATGGGATCTAGGCAAGATGTGAACCGCCAGAGCTTGAAATCCAGGCGGCACTTCCACCACCCACAGCCTAGCCGACGCCACGTCCACCACCACTATGCTGCCGCCGTCTGCGCTTAGAACGCACACCTTCCCAGCCGCCGCCGCCGCCTGCTGCGCCCCCTTCAGCCTACCATCCTCCACCACCTCCACCCAGGCATCCGTCACGTGATCGTATGCCTTGAGCGCACCCCTGGACTCATCCACCACGTAGATGGTCTCCTCATCCATCGCCGCCGCTGGGCCCCTCCACCCGCCCAGCATCCCCACCGGCATCTCCTCCCAACAGTTGCTTTCCACGTCGTAGACTATCCCTTCCTTGGCGGCGCCCCCTTTCACGTTCACCATGCACAGCTTTCCCCTCCACCCAACGGCGTCGATCGCCTCCCGACTGAACTTCCCATCCTTCAAACCCCCGATCTTATGCCATTCCCCATTCGGCTCCAACCTCTCAACCGATCTGGCCACCTCCATGCTGTAGTGGGCCCCAATTCCACTCGCGACGAAGACCACCCCGCGCGAGGCTCCGGCGACGCACCACCGCCGTGGCGCCGAGAGCGGCGGGCCGGCGATCCATTTATTAGAGAGGGAATCGAAAAGCAGAGGGCGTGGTAGTGCTGGAAGGAAATTGTCGTCGGTGGCGGCGAGGAGGAGGAGTTTACCCGAAACGGCGACGGATTGGATGGGCAGATTCCGGGATATAAACGATTGATGGCGGAATAGGAAGCGGAGAGTGGGCGGCGGAGGGAGTGGGCTCCATTTAGAGGAGATTGGATCGAAAGAGTGGAGGTGTAGGGTATTAGGATTGGGGGTTTGGGAGGGGAGGGAGAGGGCGGTGAGAGAGAGAAAGGGGGGAAAGGAGGGGGAATAGAGAAGGCGGCGCCAGGAGCGGCAGACGGAGTAGAGGGTGGAAGGGGGGAGGAGAGCGAGGCAGAGGTGGGCAACGTGGTCGGGAAGGCCGGGGAGTAACGGCTGCTCCTCCGTGTGGGCACGGTGGCGCTTCCTCCGTGTGATGGGGGTTGGGAGTTGTGGAATGACAGACTTGGTCATTAGAGAAGCCAATTAGGGACTTTCCAGAAAGAGGGGATGATGTATTTATTGTGTGTGTGATATTAAAATAAAATACTATTCATTATTTTATTTTAAATGTTGAGGCTGCGAGTGATTTTGGCACGGAAAAGGCAAAACTTGGATACTACTGCTACTTACTAGCTGTGTAAAACCCCCCATAAACTTCAGCATTCACAATTCTGCCATTTCCCCATTGACCATCTTTATTTATGAAAACATGCTAGTGTTTCGTACGACACCGTTTAATACATTCACTTTTTCTTATTAAAATTGGGGGCTCATTCTACATACCTCTATAAAAAATCCATTTATAAAAAATGAAAAAATGCCCAATTTTGTGATAATTTGACCAAATTATGACTTAAAAGTTGATATAATATTAGTTGACCGACTTTGAGTCACTTTGACCCGATATTTACTCCCCTTTACTCGGCCATGACATATAATTTGAATATTTAGTTTTTATTTAAAATCTTTTTTACTTTCTCTCTCTCCTGCCTCTTTCTTCTACTCGGTCCCCAAATTTGCATTCATACTATTTTTTTCAATTTTTTTAAATTTTCGGCAATAAATTGGTTGCAAAATCAGATCCCAGAAGATGATGGAGCAACCGGTGAGTTTTCGTTCAAATACTGCCTTATTTTGATATAGAATTTAGCATTGGAATATCTACTGCCGTAAAATTTTTTTGTTGTATTGGTGAATTAGTGAGCATTCATTGTTTATTATTTTAGGGTTAGGAATTAGTGTTGTAATGTTTTGTATCTCTGTATTAATCGGAAATTGGAATGATATTCCAGTGAAATTGAATGCGCATTATGAAAAATTAGAAAGAACGAGTGGTAAATTTTTTAGAAATTAGGTTTTCTGGAATGCGTAAGTCTGAGTTATATAAGATCGAGTTTATACAAGACCGAGTGGTCTTGTAATTTCACAATCAACAGCAGCCAAAGTAAAAAACCGAGTGGTCTTGAAGTCAAAGACCGAGCATAATTGAAATACAGACTTGAAAGTCCAAGTGAGATACCTCATTTAATATATTAAATTAAAAACCGAGTGAATTGGCTAATTGAATGAAAACCGAAAGACCGAGTTGATTTTCTATTAAAAAAATAATGATTTGCATTTGAAAATGACAGACCGAGTGAAATCAGTAATAATTGGGTACAATTTAATTAAATAATGCATAACATTACTAATACATGAACTCGGTGTTTCAATTAATATTTTCAATAGATTAGATTAATCCTTTTTTATTTAATTTAATGAAAATTAAATAATGCATAACACTACTAATACAAACCAAACCTAAATTATTTTATAAACCATATTCACATTTTACATAATTTTATATATTTGATATATATATATATATATATATATATATATATATATATATATATATATATATATATAACAGTACTAACAGAATGATTTGTATATTTTTTATACAAAGTAAAATATATTTATTAATGAAAATTAAATAATCCATCAAAATTATGACTAATTTCAGTAATAATCAATATACAGTAAATATTTATAATATAATGCATAATTTATTTTTAATATTAAAAATTGTATACACTAATTCATAAATTAAATGTAATCACTATTTATTAATAATATAGACTGTAAATAACAATCATGACTAATCTTAGTATTAAACTTATAATTATTTATAAACTTTGTTTTCATAATGATATTGCAATGTGTATCGTTATGATATTAAATCTTATAAAAATTTATGCATTGTCATATTTTTTTTTGAAATTCTGAGTGTAACAATATTATATTTTTGTCGTTTTTATCATTAAAAGTGTTATTGTTATGTGTTTGGTGTTATAGAATTCATTACATATTAGTTTTCTGATAAAATTATGTGCTTTAATGATTAAAATAGTGAGTTTGGAAACGATTAAGCATGCAAGGGAAAAAATATGGGATTAGAAACTACTGCAAACCGGCGCTCATATTGGATATGATCTCTACTGTATTGGAAAACAGTGGGTCGGGGGCAGTACAGTCCTTCTGAGTTGATACCAGTGCTTTCTTTCAATCAGTAAGTGTTATTTTTATGTTAACATGTATGATAATTTAATGGAATGTAATAAGTTTTCGTATTTAATTTGTTGTTCGATTTGCAGAATCCGCCGATTCAAGCTATGCATGTTCTACTTCCCACCGAGTACTCTGCATGGTACTGGAGAGGTCATGAGTTAGACCCGTATGCTGGTTTTAGGGTGTTATTTGCAAAGGCCGACGACTCTATATTAAGGAAAACTGGCAGGAAAAAGGGATCAATCATTCCTATCAAAGTTCAGGAAGAGGAAAAAACTATACCCGAGGAAAATATAGATGTACGTACAGTGTCGGTGTTGTATGATGCGACCGTCCAGCCACCGTGATATGTTCCGAGAGCACTGGACGACACATTTTTACAAGGTGGGATAGTTCCAGGTGTTGTTGATTCTGATTTCATGGGTGGGTCCTTCTGGTCCTCTGGTAGGCCGTTTGCTCCGGGTACGTCCGTTAATTTGGTGCAAGTGGAGACCATAGGATTAGATGTTGCAAATCCCATAGTTCCTGTGCCCCGACCGTCTCCCATTTAGTCAAGCAACTCATCACAAATGCCCCTATGGAGGTAGAGCACAATCATCATTCCCATCACTCGCAGCGATCTCGCAGCTCCAACCACTCACAGTGCTCTCACGGCTCCCACCACTCTCATCACTCTCATCAGTCACACAGATCCCACCACTCGCAGAGTCCGTACCAGCCACAGCGGTCACACCACTCGCAGCATATAGATCCTGCTGCACCGTTCCCTGAAATCCCTATTGACATACCAGTTCGAGGTGCGGGACCCAATGTTGTCTTCACACAGGAGTGCACATCAGGGCCATAGAGCACATGCAGTTGAAGCCGGTGTCAAAGATGACAGGTGGCATAGGCTTAATACGAGGTTAGACCACCACGATGAAAAGTTCTACGACTTAGAGACTTAATTAGCATTCCATAAGGAACGAGAGGATAGTCGGGATCGGAGATTCGATGAGTGGGACAAGCGATACGCTGTCTGGGATAATAGATTTCAGACATGGGAGGCCAGCTGGCAGCAGATGCTGACAGATCAAGCAATGTATAGGAGGTAACCCCGTAACGCTGCTTCGTGGCTTACTGGGTTTTAGGCAACAGCACAGCTGAGATATGAAAGAAGGGTGAGGGAAGTTGCGAGATCATTCTTCACAGGCAGAAACATTTCTGCAGAACCAGAATCACCTCATATCGAGGTACCTGTTCCCCCTGCTACCTAGGGGCAGGTTTCTGCAGCGGCAGACACATCAACCAATACTTTCTAGTTCGTGCATGAGACACCTCCGACTGTGCCTCGATCATCTAGTCGGTTTGGCGAGGATCGCCCTGCACCATCCAGAGCTTGTCGTTCACAGCCAATGGTGGTCCATAGTATTGCAGAACAGACTCTGCCTGTCCAAAGGCCTTCCCCAGCCGATGATGAAGATGATAGTGACTCGAGTGAGGGCCATGACTACTTCGTCCCACATAGGCCAGTACATGAGATGAAGCCATCCCGGTTGTTGTTATCCCCATACACCACACAACAACAACATGCATTGCTTGAGAAGTACAATGCTTTCAGACGTATGCCAAGAGGAAGGTAAGTAATGTAACACTAAAAATTTTTATCGAAATTTAACATTTTCGCTTATTGAGACATTGTGTATCTCGTAGGTTGGATGTCGGCGTGGGGTTTGATGTGACTGGAGACTTCTTCAAGGCAATGGAGACTGATGAAGTATGGTTAGAAGATCATGTATGTATATTCCAGTTAATTAAATTGTCGTTATTTCTATTTAAGTTAATACAACACTGTATCACATTATATTGTGTCTAATGATATGCAACACATTACCGCAAGCTTGTGTCTACTTGTAGAATCACCCGCGTAGCTTGATGCCTGGCCGTTGAAAAGTCAGGGCACTTACGTTATAATGCCAATGGAATTCGTGGTATGTTTTTTATTAGTATTCAACATTTATGCATGATTGGACTTCTGCTCAGCCGTTTTCTTACTTTTTTATTGTAGATGGCCATTAGGCAATACTGGAACACGTACACAAACACAGTCCAAGATGACGAGAGCAAATATGCCAGGTTGCATGTAGATGCGTTTGATCGTCTGGATGGGTATGCTACTGGAACTTTGGTCTCGTGGGTGCCTTTTAGTTGGACGCTTGCAACGAAACATTGGCCTGCAGTCGAAAGAGTAAACAATAGACTACAAGATGGCTCTATACGCCTCTATGTTTATTTTGAATTATATTAAAGATGTGTTTTGACATGTGTTCTTTGTTGATAACTCGCATGGGCATTATTACGCATGCTGCGTGCACATGCGTTCCATGAAGTTTTCTATGTATAACTCTCTGCGGCATAGATGGGAGCAAGACCCGGATATAGAGATTGATAGATAGGAAGAGACACTGCCTTTTCATCGAATTATCCCTGCCCTCATGGCACGCAATGGCTGCATTTGGGACAGCCCAGAACAGAAGACGAGAAAAACTCTTAAGTGGGCATCCGTAAGCGTGCACAGTTGTTACCCCCAGACTGATAGCTGGTGTTGTGGACAGGCTGCTGTGCGGACTATACAAGGCATCATCACTTGAAACACTGCTTGGCGCAACGACAACCACCTGATGGAGTACAGGAGACTTCCATCAAGGGAGATATTTTTCTGGAATTATCAGCATCGTAGGCTTATGAGGAGTAAATAAACTTTAGCAATGATTTGTACTTCCTTCCGGATGGTGTAATCCTTGATGTTTATTTGAATTTATTGATTCAACACTTCCTTCAAAGGTCTTCTTTGAATTTATTATTATTTTACTCGAACTCGGACTCGACCGGTAGCCACAATTGAAAGACTGAGTATATTTTTGGAATAATTGAAAGACTGAGTCCTTAAATTACTCGGACTCGACCTGTAGCTATATTTGAGAGACCGAGTATCTTTTTGGAATAATTGAAAGACCGAGTCGCTTAAAATATAAATTACTCTGACTTGTTTTTTGACCCAATTAATCAACTACATCCACTCTGACTCGGTCTCTCATTTATTATAAAAAGATACGAAAGTACATATGCACACATACTGTATCTCTTTCCCTTAAATTTAGAACTAAATACTTCCACCAACCATTCATTTAACTTTGTAAGAAATTTTCATTGTGAACACAATTTCACTCCACAAAAAATATTTGTAATGAAGAAGCTCTCTCGGGTTCCACTCTTATTCTACGACAACATCATTCAGTCGCTGTCGAATGCTAACAAGGTATTTTATGTGGGGGCCCTCGTTATGTTTATGTTGCTAGAATTCTTTTTTTAACTTAGTAATGTGTATTACTCTTTGAAATGTTTAAAATATTGTGATATTTGAGGGTTTAGGGTATGTTTTGATTTATGTTTTTTAAATAAAAATACTTACAAATTAAGGAAGTTTTTGAAAGATAACTTTTGAGGTATGTTTTTGAAATAACACATAAAGTATGTTGTCGTTTTAAATCCACTATTTAATTTAATTTACAAATTAAGGATGAAACGTATTCATTTGTATTATTTACTAATTACACAACCTAGTTTAATTTCAATTCATAAATACGACACACTCGGACTTGCCCTTCAATAATTTTTAGATTAATCGGATTCGGCAATAGAAATAGTAATTCTATTATTGATTAGTGTGATTACTCGGACTCAGCCTTAGATTTATTTTTTTTGAAATTCAGTAATGGGACTCGACCTTAGATAGTGATAGTTGGTCTTAGATTATATTTATTTGGGATTAATTAATGGAATACTTGGACTAGGCCTTAGAGACATAATGGCATACAAGTACTCGGACTCGGACTCGGCCTTAGAGAAATCATGGCATATGCTTCCTGATTGAAAGACCGAATGCATAAATTAAGCGTAATATAGGGCCCACTCGATCTTTCATATATGCCTTTCCTGCCAACTCGGCCTTACAATTGTAAGATATCTGCCTTATGTTATCAAATAATTTCATTAGATATGTAATTCACTATATTATATAATATTAAATTATATAATTACTCTCAATTATTGAATTCGTGATTTACTTTATACTATACTATGAACTTTAAAATATATTATCCATGTTTATTCCAGTGAAATCATGACTGGAAGTGTGGCGAAAGTTTCATGGGGTGGAATATGGCATGGTCTACAGTACGACGGTGGGGAGTTTTCGTATATCATGATACCGGAATCGAGTTTGTGTTACGATGTCTTGATCAGCAAAATCCATTCTGTTGTTAGAGACCTTACACAATACAGATATATAATTCATTCATTTCAAGACAAAGGCCATAGTTTGGTTCGACAGAAGATTAATACTGACTTTCTTGTACGTCAATTCTTTGGAGATACTGGACCACATGTACTTTTCATCACACTGAAATCCTTATGTAAAGAAGCTCCGCACGGGGACGCTTTGCTAGGTGCTAGTTCAAGTAAACATACATTTGATCTTAATGAACCATATACGCCCATGGAAACTGGATGCACAGATCCAGTATTTGAAACAGATTATCAACAAGAGGATGGGCCTTACACAGATGAGGAAAGTTCATAGACAAGTTGGGAGAGTGATGAAAATATTGATGATGGGCGGGTCAACTCCGAAGAAGTAAATCCACTAACGCAAGGGTGTAGTGTTAAAGATGGTGATTATATGGAAGAATTGTTCGACGAGCTTTGCGACTACATCCGAGAAAGGGGTGGATTGAGCTTTATTGAACCTGTAAAAAATGATCTGCCTCCACCATACATTAACCGTGTAGTAGAGCCTAACCTAAACCAACCCACTACTCCTTGGTCAATACCAGGTAATGATTTTGTTATTTCATACATTGCTTTATTATTTATACTCTGCGATAGACTTTAACACAGTTTCAAATGTATATTCATTCTTTGATTATCCAAAACAGGTTTCCCCGCTAACCAAGCACCCAGGCCCGCTGAAGATGTTCTGTCTTTCGACACAACCATTCAGTTGGTTCTTAAAGGTTTCTATGAGACCAATGATCATTTACAGATGGCGATCGGGATGTACGAGCTACGAAATCAAGTAAAGACAAGAGTTCAAAAATTAGATACGAAAAGGTTGAACATAGTCTGCAGTTAGAGAGCTGCACACAATTGTCCATTCAAGATGAACTCCAGTGGCACAGTGGGAGTCTGGTAAGTAAAAAAGCTCGTGGACCAATACACCTGCAACCAAGACCCAGATATGCAATGCCCACACACTGTATCTTCAAAAATACTTGGGAAATACTTCGCCAGCAAGTATGGGGACGAGATGATTGAAAAAAGGCCAAAAGGGATGATGGAGAAAATATTACACGAGTTTGGCTTTGACATTCGATACAGTACAACGCTTAGAGGCAAGCATCGGGCAGTTGGCCACACATTTGGCGACCACGAAACTACATTCAGCATGTTACCTTCGTATCTTTACCAACTTGAGCTCGCAAATCCAGGGTCACACATAAGAATTTCTACCGGTGCTGACGACTGATTCAGGTAAAAATTGAAATTTATATTCTTATCAACTTTCACTAATACCCACTATATCCACACTCATACCAAGACTTATTTGGTTGGAATTTGTATCTAGGTACACATTTTATGCCCTATGTCGCTCGTTAGATTTTAATCTCTTCCTAATGATGGATTAATGTGGCTGTTATGGGGAGAAGATGCATTAATCTGAGCAAAGCTAACATAAAGAGAGATTTGACCCTAGGCGTTCTTGTGCCTTTTTCTAGGGGGTGATTGTATTGTCATTGGGGTTTTTCATATATATACTGGATAATCTGACATCACCCGTATCTGGGCAAGTTGACAGATTATCGTGTACAGTGCGAGCATTAAATATATTTTAGCCTCATGTGATTTATTTGTAGGATATGATCTAGAATATCCTCTACGCGTGTATCTTGAAGCAGATTTCGCGTATCTGAGGTAGTTGGATCAAGTGGCCTATTTTGCTTGGTGAGGTGGAGCCTCTTAGCTCGTGACTGGGAGGCTCGTGGGCTCCTAATGGAGAATTGGGCTATTGGGCCTAATATCTTAACAGACGAAAGACCCATTATCCAAATTTATACCACATTAGCCCCCAGGTTTTGTCATCACTGGCGCGTGGTAAGTAGAGGTGGAACCTTCTTAAGCATGCGCATGTCCCGATTTTAGATCTGAAATGACGTCTTAAGGATCGTGAAGCGACGTTTTGAAATTTTTAGGGCATTTTCGACGCACCTTTTCATCATTTGAGATGCGCTCGTCAAGCTCGACATTAATGACCCTCTGCATATGGGTCATGTAGATTAGGAAATTATGCTTTAAAAAGGGGCCTTTTCTCCTGTCATAATTTCATCTTCATCCTCTGTTTATTCTTCCGTCTTTCATTTCTGTGTATCCTTAGCGCTCAAGCTGAGTTCCAGCGGTCAGCCAACTAGTCAATCGGGCCCTCATCGAGCGAGGAGTAGGGGTGAAGCGGTATCAGAGTCTTTGGAGAGAGCCTTCCAGGATTTACAGGAAGAAACAGAGGTTTCTTCTTCTTCTTCTCAGCCGAAGGCTTCCGCCGGCGACTCACTCTTTGCCTTCTTCGTTTGCTATGATGGAAGACATACCAGATCCGGAGAACATTCGGGCACAAATCACATCTCACGATGGTGCCCACAATGGGATGTGGGCCTATTTCCAGGATAGCACTATTCCTCATGCCCAATTTGAGGAGCTGTGTTCGAGATATGCAACGTCAGACGTGGACTTTATCTTACCAGTTGAAAATGAGAGGGCGAGCAAACTGGCTCCAGGGCGAGTGGCAGTGAACATTCATATGCTGAAATTAGGGTTTCGCTTGCCTCTTCACCCTTGTTTGGTGGAGATCCTTATTTACTGGAATTTGGCACCTCATCAACTATCTCCAAACGCCTGGGCGACGATTATTGGGTTTATACTTCTATTCTGCCAGAAAGGGTATCGAAACTTGTCTCTCAAGGAAATCGACTACCTGTGTCGTCCTTCGGAGGAGAATGCGCATAAGGGGTTCTACCGAGTCAACCCTTCTCGAGGATTGACTCTTTCGAGGAAGTCTACCTCCATCAAGAATTGGAAGGAGTGGTGGTGCTGGGTTTCAGGTGTGTGGAAGCCGTCACACAATAGGGTTCCTTCAGCCTTCCAGTTGATTCGTTCTTGTGGAGGTATTTTTGCCTTCTTTTTTCTTTCGTTATTATTTTTTTTGTGCACGTGAGATATAGTCACTGTTTTAAATTTTCAGACAGGGATACTCGTCCTGGTCCTCCTCATTTGAAAGAGTTCTTGGAGTTGGTGGGCGTTATTAGCAAAATGAACGCCCAGGAGAGGAGTACCCATATCATTACTGATAAGCTTTTAAAAAAGCATGGGCTCATGGTGGATTCGGAGGCGCCGGCTCCTCTGCAGATGGTGACCGCGGCTGCTCATCCAGGCACTCATTCGGAGCCACCAGCGACCTCTCTTGCCGATCCAGATATCCCTGTCGGGGTGGCGATAAATCCTATTGGGTCGTCCGCTTCCCATGATCAAACGGCTACAAGGTCTGATGCCTTGACTGATGTAATAGAAGTAGACGAGCCCTCCCCGAGGGAGATGAGTCCTCATGCCTTACAGGGAGATACTGCCACACCGATGTCAGAAGCCGGGGACTTCACAAGAGATGATGTCGGAGTGAACCGTGAGTCGGTTGGTGCTATGTTTCAAGAGGGTCCCGACGACGTGGTAGTCGTTTCAGAGGGGGAACGCGAGGAAGACTTTCTGCTTCATGACTTTGGTTGCTCTTCCCCCGTCGTCCGCATGGTGCAGCGTCATCCTTCAGGATCTAGTGGGATGTTCATGGACGATCAGTCGGCACCCGTCAGCGGGCCTTCCGAGCTCCCAAGTAAGAGGGTTAGGGTTGATAGTTACGGTCTCTTCTCCGGCGGAGCTGCTTTAGGAGTGCCTTCCACTGAGACCCCTTATCTTGGTTTTAAGGTTGGTGTCTCTACTCCAAAAGTTCGTTCTTTACCCCCTGTACTCCACAGCTTGCACGGGTCAAACCCGTATGATCCCAGTCAGCCCACTCTTCTGGCGTATATGTTGAGGGCGATGGAGTCTATCCCTACCAGTTTCACTCAAGAGGAGAGTGACATTATAGGGGGTTTGAATTCGGATGATCTTATATATGCAGCGACTGGATACCATGCTAGAGCCTTAAGTTACTCTAGTCAGACGTCTCTCCTTTTGGCTCGTCAGAGTCATGAGGCAGCTCAAGCCATTGTTATTAATTGTGAGAAGGAGTCAGAGCTGACTCAGTTGAGGGAGGAGATGGAGAAAAATGAGCAGAGGCACTCGAAAGAGATGACGGAGGTTAAAGAGGAGGCAGATCGCCAAAGCAAGGCTTCAGAAGATGCCCTAAATGCCTTTCAGGAGGAGCTAAAGCTAACCGAGGGGAAACTCTTCTCAAGTGAGGCGTCTGCGAGGGCTGCCGAGGAAGCTTTGAGAGAATTGGAGGAAGGATGGAACCGACTCTTTCAAGAATTAGATGATGCGAAGAGGCAGCTAGCTGATGCCCAGGAAGGGTTGAAGGTCAAAGGAATTGAGGTAACCGCCTTGTCCCATAAATATGAGACGAACTTCTCTTTTCTGATTAATTCCGAGAGAAAAGTTGCCGGCATAGTGGGTTTTGATAAAGCCTTGGCTCATTCGGCGCGATTGGCTAATGGAATTGGCGTAACTATTCTTATGGAAAATTTCTGTCAAATATTGCATGCCCGTATATCGGCTTCAGGGCTACCGACTGGCGTAGACTGGGAGTCGGAGGGGATGAACTTAGCTCCATTAGGGCTTGTGTCAGAATTTTTTCGTGTCCTCAGCTTTTCTAGTCGGGTGGCATCCCAGCCTTCTACAACATCAACTTCTACTGTGGCCCCCACTCGATCTGTCCCTGCTCCGTCTGATGGGATTTAGCCTCCAGGATGGAATTGTAACTTTTATTCTCTTTTGTTTATTTTCGCCTTGTTTGTAACCTTGTTCTTTAGTAGAAATGATTGCTTTTAGTGGTGGTTCTGACATATATTTATTGCGCATTTAATGCGGTGGATCCATCATATCCTCGCCGTCAGTTTTCCTTTCGAACTGTCACATCAATATCCTACCGCACGATCATCCATCCTTGATTTTGTCCACGTGTCCTGATCAGACGCTCCATAATTTTCTTTGCCAGTGGGCTCTTCGAATTCCAAGGAGTGGGGCAGTTATTGGACCCCCACTTTTCTTTGTCTCCGCTTCTCCCTATAAAAAGGGGTGGCCATGTTGAAATCTAAACCTACACTTAAACTTCCCAGAGCAAGCTTATTCTTTCAATTGAACTTGTTTTCCCAAAAATGGCAATTTCTTTGTCTTTTGCATTATTTGCACTTCTCTTTCTATTTTTTATTGTTCTTCTTCCTCCCTTTATGTCGGTGGATTCGCGGTCCTCCCAGGAATTTCTCAGTTCCGAGGAGGAGGAAGAAGCTAGTAATGCTAGGGCTCCTTGCATCACTCTCGTGATGCGGAGTGAGCGCCGTTCCGTTCCTCCACCCCCACGTTATGAGATTCCTCGGGAGCCTATTCTTGAAGGGGAGGGTTCGTCGCGGCGGCGAGTGGTTCCTAAGACAGAAAGCCGAGCCTTCCTATCTTTCATTAAACTGGAAGATTCTGCCGGCCCTAATAGCACAAGCCGTCCCTCCAGTCGGGGCCGCGCAGTGACTGATTCTACTCTGCAGGGTTATCCCACAGTATGCAGGATGAGGATGTGGATGGGGTCTTCGCTCTATACAGTTATCCTATGATTGAGTTTGGCACGTCTGGGCTACGCGAACGTCCCTGGAGTGGTGAGCCTGATCATGCTACCTTTAATACGAGTATGTTTGCTGCCGGCGTTAGGTTGCCTCCGGCCCACGTTATCGGGCGAATATTGATTAATTGGGATTTGGCCCCATTGCAGATAATCCCTTCAGCTTGGGTGAACTTGATTGGTCTGCTAGTATTGCTACATTAGAATGGATGTCCTTCTCCTTCTGCTCGGGATATCGACTGTTTCTGTCGTTACGTCCGCGACCCTGGCTGTCATGACCATTACTACTTATAAGTGCAGAGAGGTGTTCGTCCTATATTCAGTAGGAATTCAATCGGTGGGCAGCATTGGATGCGCCAGTGGTTTTGGGTACGGGGTTTTGAATGTCGTGACCCACACGGAAATTATATGCCTGTACCGTGTGCTTTTCGAACTCTTGAATCTGGTAAGTCTTATTGTCGCCTTTTCCTTATGTTTTTACTGTAACTTACTGGGATTTTTTTTATAGCCTTGCTTCGACCGGCTGAGGAAGAGCTATCCCTAGGGTTCTGCCATGCTTTTGATGAAATCAACCGCATGACTCTTTCCCGCAATGTGTTATCACTTTGTCGGATGACAGACTGTCAGGGCGAATCTTTATCAGCATCCAACTTGGGCTCTGCCGATAAGCTTCGAAGGGAGGGTAAGTGATAATTTCTTATCTTGGGACGCTGCTCTTGACGAGTATTTTTCGGATCAGGTTGTTTTTCCTTTGCCTCGGAGGCCCTGTCAAGAAGTCGCGGCCCTAGCACGGTCGTGGCCAAAGATGCTTCCACAGTCGCAAAGGGTAAGACTGGTCTTCGTGGCGTTGTAATTGTTCATACTAATGGAACTGAGGAGGCGGTGGTGAGTGCGACTCAAGGTAGAGTTTCAGCCGGTGAGACGGCGCATCCTTGTTCATTGGACAAGGGAAAAACTCCTGTGAAGGAGAGTGAGGTGCGAGAAAGTGAACAAACAACTATCCTGGATTCCAGTCATAGGGCTAGTTAGGGCACCGGCGTTTAGATCAATCCGATTAAAGATCCGTCCAGTGCCAATCAGCCTCAAATTCCCCTCCCCGAGAGCGATCCAACTTCCGAAGAGGAAAGGCGGGAGAACATTGCCCAACCTCAGGCTCCACGGGTATGGTAGACTTTTGCTCCGGAAGGCGGCGTTGGTAGGGGCATCCCCCTAGTTACATTAGATGAGTTGTTGCGATTGAGGAGTATGGGTGATGCTCGATCAGCTATTGAGTCAGAGCCGAGTGTCTCGGAAGCCGGGTTTGTCCCTGCTCCTTCATGGAATCCTATACTGTATCGCTGGTTGCAGAGTGCGTGGCCTCATGAATTGAGAATTCTGTCTTGGTGAGTGTTGGGCATGCATTGAATTTTCTGTGCCGCTTCCTTCTCATGATAGAGTCTGGGCAGTCTATTCCTCCTGGAGTCGGTCTTAGTACGGGGGCCTCTACCAGTGCTGAGGGGCTTCCTTCTATGGTGGAGGCTCATCAAACTATGGTGGCGGAGCAACTTATCACTGCGGCTAATACTAGGGCTACGTCCTATAGGCAGAGAGCACGCATGGCTGAAAGTCAGGTTCCTTGGAAATTGCACGTTACCTGGCTGAGCATGAATTGGAGCGGGAGGGAGAGCGTGTTGCCCAACTGGAGGCGGAGGTAGCATGGATGAGGAGTCTTCTTAACTTCTCAGGGGCTGGTGATGGTGCGGGCCCTAGCGGTACGGGCGGCACAGGTCCTAGTGTTGCGGGCCCCAGTGGTGTCTGATGGAGGCTCCTCCTTTATTTAGTGTTTTTCTTTTTGCTGTAAATTTTATTTTGACATTGTGGTGACATGTGATGTGTATTTTCCTGCCCTCATTATTATGGCTTTATAACTCCGTAGGCTTTACTTTATAATTTGTGCACATAGGAATTTCACCGACTATGCTTTAAGCATAGAAGCGTTTTAAATTTTGTATATTCCACGGATGCTTGATGCTTTCGCCACTCAGCTCACTTAATTCATATGCCCCATTACCCAAATTCCTTTTTATTACGTATGGGCCTTCCCAGTTTGCTCCGAGCACTCCGCCTGGTTGGAATATCTTCCTCATCACAAGATTTCCAACTGTTAAATCCTTATTGTGTACCTTTTTGTTGTATTGGGATTCTAGTCTTGATTTGTATATCACATATCTCTCCGCTGCATGTAGCCGAAGCTCTTCCAATAAGTCCAGGTTGACTTTGGTGGCTTTTGAATTGGTTTATCCTCTTTTTTGGGACACATGGAATGTGGGGCAAGCTACTTTTGCTGGTATGACCGTTCGTTCCGTATGTTAACAAAAAGGGCGTCTCTCCGGTTGACGTTCTGGCGGTGGTGCGGTATGACCAAAGAACACCGGGCAGTTGTGAGGCCCAATTTTTCTTGAGGCTCTTCAGTCTGGTTTTGAGGGTATGTTTAATTATTTTATTGATCGCCTCAACTTGTCCATTCGACTGGGGGTGGTAAGGTGTTGAGAACAGCTTCCTTATCCCCAGCCCTTCACAAATTTTTTTAAGTTGCATGCCTTCAAATTGCTTCCCATTATCCGTCACAATTGCATTGGGTATTCCGAATCAGCAAATGATATTTTTCCATATGAAGGTTATCATGTTAACCTCGTTAATTGTGGCTAACGATTCTGCTTCCACCCATTTTGAAAAGTAGTCGACCGCCACCTCTAGCGGGCGGGAATGGGCCTATCAGATCGATTTCCCACTTGGCAAAAGGCCAAGGTGCTGCCGTGGTGATCAACTCTGTAGAAGGAGCTCTGATTATGGGAGAATAAATCTGACAACTTTTACATGCTTTGGCGTATTCGATAGCGTCCCTTCTAAGAGTTAGCCAGAAATATCCTTGTCGAATTACTTTCAACGCCAGTGCCTGTCCTCCCGAGTGATTCCCGCAGACTCCTTCGTGAACTTTCGTCAACACTTTGGTGGCTTCCGCTTTATTCAAGCACCTTAGTAGCGGCATCAGATATTCTTTCTTATATAACACATCATTTATCAATGTATACCTGGAGGCTCGAAGCCGCAGTCGCTTCGCTTCCGCCTTGTTCTCTGGTTCCTCCCCTTCTTTCAGGAATGCTTTAATGGGAGTCACCCATGTCTCTTCCTCGCTGATTTGCCAAATCGCCTGGTCGTTTGGGGCTTCTTGGTTCACTATGCTAATGCTTCCCAGTCGCTCGGTATATTCCGAGGTTGCCAAATGAGCTAACACATCTGCTTGGGTGTTCCGCAGTCTAGGGACTCGCTCGATGTAGACGTGATTGAATTTTTGGATCATGTCTGCCACCAGCTTGCGGTATCCGACCAACTGTTGGTCTTTTGCTTCGTAATCTCCTCTTATTTGGTTGACCATTAACTTCGAGTCACTGTAGATCATTACTCTCTTCACTCCGATTGTTAATGCCATTCTCATGCCGGATAGTAGAGCTTCATATTCAGCTTCGTTGTTAGTAGCTGGAAATCCAAACCTGATGGTCGAGCAAAACGTCTCTCCGTGGGGGTGGTAAGTACCACGCTGGCCCTGGAGGCGTAAGTCGTAGATGATCCATCTATTGATATTTGCTAGGGTCTGTCGATCACCTCTCCTGGTAATGTGGGGATGGTGAGTTCTGCAATGAACTCGGCCAGGGCTTGTGCCTTGATCGCCAGTCGGGGCACGTATTTAATATCGAACTGACTTAATTCCACCGCCCATTTCATCAGTCTTCCTGCTACGTCGGGTTTTTAGAGCACTTGCCTTAGTGGGAAAGATGTTACCACCTCGATTGAATGTTCCAAAGGCAAGTTTCTCAACTGCAGGATACCTGAGTTCAGCATCATGGAGCATTTGACTTACGTAGTATATTAGCTCATGTTGCTTTTTTTCATTCTGAACCAGTACCGCACTTAATGTGGACTCGGAAGCGGCAAGGTATAGACTGAGAGGCTCACCCGATTGCGGTTTGGACAAGATTCATGCGTTAGTCAATGTGTCTTTTAACTCTTCGAAGGACTTTTGAGCCGCTGGCGTCCAGTCGAACTTTTCTTTTTTGATCACGTCCATCAAGGGTTTGCATTTGTCGGATGCTCTAGGTAGGAAACGACTGAGAGATGCAATTCTTCTAGCTAGCCTCTGTACTCCTTTTGAATGTTTTGGAGGCTCCATGTCTTGTATGGCTTTCACCTTATCTGGGTTTGCCTCTATTCCTCTCTTGCTCACCATGTATCAGAGGAATTTCCCGACGGACACCCCGAACTTGCATTTTTTAGGGTTGAGCTTCATTCCATATTGTTGTAGGGTGTCAAACGCTTTTCTCAGGTGGCGCACATGATCGTTTGTGTCTACACTCTAAATGAACATGTCGTCCACATATACCTCCATGGTCCTTCCTTTCTCTTCTCGGAACATCTTGTTCACCAATCATTGGTACGTGGCGGCTGCATTTTTCAACCCGAATGGCTTCATTACCCAGCACAGTAGATTCCTCTTGGTGTAGGAAGCCAATTTTTCCATATCGTCTGGGTGCATAGGGATCTGGTGATAGCTAGAGTACGCATCCATGAAACTCATCAGCTCGTGGCCGGCCATGGCATCCACCATTTGATCAACATGCGGCAGTGGGAAACTGTCCTTCAGGCATGCTTTAATGAGGTCCGTAAAGTCGATACATAATCTCCATGACTTGTTTACCTTTTGCACTAGTACTGGGTTGGCTACCCAAGCGGGAAACAACGCCTCTCTCACTAGATTGTTCGCCAATAATTTTCTGGCTTCCGCCCAAATGATTTCATATTTTTCGGGGATATACCTCATTTTCTTCTGTTCTACAGGGCGATAGGATGGGTTTGTGTTAAGTCGGTGGCATGCATGTTTCGGATCTATTCCCTGGATGTCGCTGGATGTCCAGGCGAACACGTCCAAGTTGAACTTTAGAAATTTAATCAGAGTCGTTCGATGGGGATCCTTTAGCTGTGATCCGATATACAACTCCAAGTCTGGGTTACTTGGCTCCATCCTTATCGCTTCGGTTTCTTCGGCCGGTTCTCTCCTTTTTCTTTTCTTATCTGTCCTTGGATCTTAGTCAGTAATTGAGGGTAGATCGACTCTCTGTGTGTCGAAAGGTCGGAACTTTTGGCCATTTCCTATCTTCAAGTAGCCCAGCAGTAGAACCTCATCACGATTTGCTTCCTCTTCATGATCTTGTTGTTCCATCATCATCAACTGGAAACTTGGGTCGTGGTAGTTGAGCCCGTTTCCTTTTTCGATGAATGAACACTCTCTGGCTTTCCTTTGGCTACTTCTAACGGTGCTGACTCAACCATTAGCGGTTACGAATTTTATGCATTAGTGTAATGTGGATGGGACAGAGTTAAATTGATGAATGAACGTCCGTCATAAGATGCAGTTGTAGGGTGATAAAAGATCTACCACTTTGAACCCAATGACGTGTTCAGCTCTTACCATCTGCTTCTCATCTATCAGTTGGACTGATAGGTCTGTTTGAATCAAGGGGGTCGTGATGGCATTACCGAACCCTCGAATCTCATCGCCGCATGGAGACGTCTTGTGGTGAAAGAGCCCTTCTATGGCCCCGAATGCCTCTTTAAAGATGATGTTTGTGTATGCGCACGTGTCGACCAGGCACCGGTGCACCTTTACTCCTGAGATTGTGGTTGTAATCACTAATGGATCATTGTGAGGGGTTCGTATCTCGGTGAGATATTCTTCGGAGAAAAAGACATCGGCTTCGTGTAAAAGTGGTCACGGGCTTACCATAAGTACGTGCTGGTACCTGTTGAGTTCCCGTAGCTCAGCCTTCCATTTTCTTCATGAAAGCGTAGTCAAGGCCTGGGAAGTCCCTATGTATCCTTCATTCAGCATGTATACCTCCCTGGGTGGCGTGGGTAGAAAGTCTCCCAATTTCCCTTGTCCCTAAGGGTGGGCTGGTCCATTAGGTCGTTCGGCTATAGCCTGGGGTTGATCTTTTCTTCATTTCTGGCCAGCAACCAGTCGATCTAGCTTCCCATCCTTGAACAATCTGATGAGTTTGGTTAATAGATCTCGGCATTTGTTGGTGTCATGGCCTATGGATTTGTGGTATTTGCAGAATTTTTTTCTTATTTAGCTTAGTCGGATCCGCGCGTATCCTAGGCGGGGGACTCAGCAGGTTGGTATCTTGTATCTTGCTGAATATCTCCTCGGGTGTAAGTTCAAGCAACTCTGTGATCTCCTGAATTTGGTCATCGTCAGGGAATGGCTTGAAAGAAGAGGGAGCCTTGTAATTCTTCTCCCCTTTCTTCCTTTTCTTGTCGTCTTCTTTAGGGTCGACTCTTGACTTCTTATATTCTTTGAGAATTTTCTCGCTGTGTATGAATGCTTGAGCTGTGGCCATGAAGGCCGCGTAGCTGTTTGGCAATTTCTGCTGGCAGCTGGTCCACATAGGAGATCCTGGGAGTAAGGTGGCGGTTGTAAAAATGGTTGATGTCTCGTCCGACACTTCTTCTGTGTTACCGCTCTGTTTATTGAATCTCTTCATAAAGTCCTTCAAAGATTCCTTTTGGCCTTACTGTAGATAAGCTAATTTTTGCTTGGGCTCCTTTCCTTGTCCCAGATAATCGAAGTGGGACGAAAAGGCCATGGCGAGTTGTGCCCAGGAGTCGATGGAGTTAGCGGGGAGTGACTCGAACCACGCGTGCGTCTTGTCTCCTAATGTTAAGAGGAACATCTTACACCGATCATCTTCTGAGCACCCTTGTGCCAGCATCCACCCAACGTACTTATTAAGGTGCGAGATTGGACTGGATTCGCCGGCGTATTGGGGGATCTGAGGGATCCGTATTTTTTTCATGGTGGCGGTCATGATCACTCTGTGAGTGAATGAGGACCTCCCTGATTCCGGGTCAGAAATACCGTGGAGTCTGGCTTTGTTTCTTCTTTCCATTTGGTTGAGTCGTCTCCTCAGTGCGTTGATTTCCTCATCATGCTATCGCTTGAGTCGGGCGACAGGTTCGCCTCCTGCGCTTTCTCCCACTTGCTCGCATCGAGTCTTCATGGGATCTGATCCCAATCGATCTTTTGCCCTTACATGCCCAGTTGTGTATGCTGGGGAATGGTTGGCGACTGAGTTAGCTTGGGACGTCATCCTTCTCCGCTCGCGTCCTTCGTCTACCACTTTTTGGGCATTTCTTGGTTCATTAGACGTATCTTTCTGGGTCATTCATTCGTGTACCGACTTTCAAGGCGGAGTTTGTTCATGTCGTCGATCGTTCGTCGGTTCTGTCGAATTTTCTTCGAGACTAAAGCTGAGTCTCCGACTAGTAGTCATCGTTCGCTTTCCTTTCATCTTTTGAGAAGATCAAAGTACTTTTGTCGAAAATTGGTATGTGGGTCGTCTTCTTTTGGGTTCGTGTTATGCGGCAGAAATTCCTTTTCCATGGTCTGGGGAAGGTTAGGGTCTTCCAGACGACGTCGACTGGTGGTCGCATCAGCCCTGCTAGGAGTGGCTTCGTCTTGCTCATCCACCATTTTTATGTATAGTTGAATCAGGGCAAACTGAAAAGGCAGTCGTTCTGGAGATCGAAGGCAACCAACAGTGCGTGCGAAGGTTTGAGCACGTCAGCTCTTCTTCTAGTGCCTAATGTCACTCGTCAGTTTTTAAACTCTTCCTAATGATGGATTAATGTGGCTGTTATGGGGAGAAGAGACATTAATCTGAGTAAAGCTAACATAAAGAGAGATTTACCCCCTAGGCGATCTTGTGCCTTTTTCCAGGAGATGAAGGGGATGATTGTATTGCCATGGGGATTTCCCATATTTATACTGGATAATATGACGTCACCCGTATCTGGGCAAGTTGACAGATTATCGTGTACAGTGCGAGCATTAAATATATTTTAGTCTCATGTGATTTATTTATAGGATATGATCTAGGATATCCTCTACGCGTGTATCTTGAAGCAGATTCTGCGTATCTGAGGTAGTTGGATCAAGTGGCCTATTTGGCTTGGTGAGGTAGAGCCTCTTAACTCATGACCAGGAGGCTCGGGGCTCCTAATGGAGAATTGGGCTATTGGGCCCAATATCTTAACAAGCGAAAGGCCCATTATCCGAATTTATACCACAACCTAGCAGCATTACGACAGGGATTTATGAGGTATGGTCATCCAGTCATCGTAGTAGACAGAACACATATGAAGAGAAAATACCAAGGTATTGTATTTGTAGCAGTGACCCAAGATGGGAATCATAGCCTGTTCTCCATTGCCATCGGAGTAGGCGACACGGAGAATAACAACTCCTGGACATGGTTCATGGAAAGGTTGAAGGAAGTGTATGGATCCCCAGATGGTCTATTGATTGTATCAGACGGTCACAAAAGCATTGCTCATGCAGTACAAACAGTATTCCCTAATGCACAACACGTTTTATGCTACGTTCATCTGAAGAGGAAGATGATGGGTTATGGAGATGCTGTTCTACACCAATTTGGCAAGGCGATGTACACATACAATTTGACTGAATTTCAAGAGTACGTATAACATCCATACACTTTTTCAGCCACAACTTTATTTTACTCACTGACTAACATATTTATACGACATTGGACAACAGTTGTATGAAAAAGCTGCACAAACATAAGTTCGGGAGCTTGATGAATGTTATTGATGACCTTGGTCTTGATAGGTGGGCGAGAGTGAACTATCCAGTGAGCCAGTTCGAGTTCATGACATCAAATACAGTTGAGTCCTATAACTCAGCACTTTTATGGTCACCAAAATTGCCAATATACGTGTTGCTTGAGGTGGCCCGCACAACCACCAAGAAATGGTTTTACGAGCACAAGACAGAGGCTCATAGGGTCACCTCTGTGTTATGTAGCAGATTGCACAAAGATCTGGTTGACAAAATGCGTGAGGCGAAAAAGCTCTCTTTGGAAGGCTTGACAGAAACCATGTTTAAGGTTTACAAAGGTAAAGAAAACTGGGTTGTGGACATTCGAGCGAGAGAATGCTCCTGTGGAGAGTTTCAGTTAGCGCAAATTCCATGTTTGCATGCATTAAAGGTCATCGAGTGAGTACTCCGCCTTCTCTAATTAGCTTACTTTACAATTTCATTTCATCAATTTAATTTTCGTTTCTTCCGTCCGTTGTAGTAAATTGGGTTTGCCTACCAGTTCTTTTATGTCGCGTTCTTATCATCTTGACAGCATCGTTGGTATGTGGTCTGGGGTTGTCATGCCCATTCCCCATCCAGATAAGTGGATCACGCTAGAGGATGTTGCAGCTTTGCGTGTCATTAAGCCCCTTCCACATTCACAGGCAGGGCGTCCAAGAATGTCACGAATGCGTTTCGGAATTAAGCGACGGAGACGACGTCCCCAGAAATATCTAATTTATGACGAGGTAGGCCACTCACGTCGTACGAGCCCCCAAATTCGTAATGGAAATCAACAAGGAAGAAATTGAAAAAGGTTATCTTAAAATTTCAGCTACTATTTAGTATCCATTATTATTGTATGCTTGATATTTTGTGAACTCTGACTTTATAAAATGTTCATCTAAACTAATTTTAAAATTCAATGATAATTTAGATCACTAATTATATGAACATTAACTTATACTTAATCACAATTTTATGTAGTCACTCGGTCTCTAATAGTAGTATAGATGTCTGTATATATAGAATTATTAATTATTATATAGTCGAAGTCCATACTTATTATATACAACTATTCCTCAAATTAAACTCCCAGTCGGACACTCGGGCTTATACTTTGGAATTTATGTTAGTATTTCATTAATAAACATGAGAATTATTAATCCAATTAAACTCCCACTCGATCCCTCGGTCTTTGAGTTTAATTTTTCACTCGGTCACTGAAACTTTTAATTTTATTCTAATATCAGCAGTAAATCACTCAACAATTAAAAATCCACTCGGTCACTCGGTCTCAATGGGAGTTTAGATGTTTGCATTTAATTAAATAATATTATTAATTAATATTATATAGCATTATAATTCAAATTATACACCACTCGGTCACTCCGTCACTAATACTTTGATTTTTTATTTCCCATATATATGTCCATGCACTCGGTCACTCGGTCTCAATGGGATTTAGATGTTTGCATTTAATTAAATAATATTATTAATTAATATTATATAACATTATAATTCAAATTAAACACCACTCGGTCACTCCGTCACTAATACTTTGATTTTTATTTCTCATATATATGTGCATGCACTCGGTCTCTTCATATAAAATTTGCATGTACTCGGTCTTATACTTTATAATTAAAAATATTTAAAGTCTAGTGTAATTAAATATATGCATGTACCCTTCACTCGGTCTGTTGCCAATAAGTATGCAGAAAAATACTTATTAAATTAATAGCAAGAAAATGGATATCACTCGGTTACTAAGCCAACTTTTTGTCTTGTTTTATAGGTTGACATTAACTGACACTAACCCAGTAGGGGTAATATGGTAAAGTTAACTTAAAAGTGGGAATTTTTGTTAAACTTTAGTTAAAGTAGACATTGTATACCCTACCATTAATACTCCGACCATTGTAGCTTTAGAATGGGTAGATGAGGTAAATTATAAGAGATGTTTTAAGAGATCTATTGGTTAAGATTCGAACCATCACCCACCCTAAATCTACCCCTTTCATTGAAAGGTTTTTTTTTATATATCCATCTAATTATTTATGAATTACTGCATTTATGTTTTGCAAGAAAATTAAAAAATATTATTATTATATATACTGAATAAATTATAATTATATTTTTATCTTTTTCCTCAATTTTAATTTGAATTTATAACAAATTGTGTAATATTACAAAAATTTTAGAAATATTAATTTTAAGGTGTGACACCCACACTTACAAAAAAGAAAAATGTAAACTTTTTAGTGAGACGATCAAAATAATAATATGCGAACCTTATGATGCTTTAGTAGGAGTAATTCAATATAAAGAATATCATTTTTTCATATAACCATCCATTTTTATTAAAAACAATATCATTTCTTATTTGTCTTATTAATTTTATTTTTATTGGTCACTTTGGCGTGATTTTGAGTTGCATCTTAAGATATAATTGTAATTATACATTTTATTTTAAATTTATTTAATTTTAAATCTAAAGACTTAAATCTTAAGTATGTGTCGATACACTTAATGTAAGATTACTAACTTTGTTATTATCCATTAGAAATAATAATCAATGTTTATATTTAGAGTAACTTTGAAGTGCAACTTAAACTTTATAGGTTAAATTAGAGTATAATTGTAATTACATTTTTATTTTTATTTTCTTTAATTTAAATTTGAGATTCCATTAACTTAACATTTAATGACTTAATCTTTAAGGTATACTAATACACCTAAAGCATCAAGTAAAACTTAAATTTATGAAAGACAATTTATTGAAGACTCTAAACTTAGGTGAGTACGTGATATAATTTTCTTATTATTACTTTTTAAATCGAAATTATAAATCTATAAAAGAAAATGACTTCTCATTTCTCTACAATAATAGCTAGTAGTACAAATTCGTATAAACCTCCAATATAGGGTAATACAGAGGACAATTTTTTGTACGCTTTCAAACTAGATTAATTAAATATACACCTTTTCATTATTACTTTTCACGTTACATATATTATACTAGTGTGTTTGTTGTGTTACACAAGATACACATTTTGAAATCTCAAAGTTAATTAAATTAAAAAATAAATCTTTTATTATTCGAAGTAATGGAAGAATCACTCATTTTTTTATACTCCTATATTTTTATATTTAATAAATATTCTAATTTTTTTTCATATAATATAAATTACGTGGTTAAAATGCGGTAGTTTCTTTTTTTATTTTTTTATTTATGTAAATCTCAAAGAGAAGAATTAAATTGCAGTTGAGGTAAATATGGTATTTTATTTTATTTTTTTAAAAATTAACCCATTTTAATTAATTGTAATATTTAAAAAATTAATTAAACACATATTTTCTTTTTAAATAGAAATTATTTTAAATATAAATCAAATTATAAGAATTTTTAAAAATAAATAAATTTTTCTTTATTAATATAATACATTTAAATAGAAATCAAATTTTAAGAAACTTTAAAAATATTACTCCCTCCGTCCCATAAACAAATTCACACTTTCTATTTTTGTCCGTCACATAAACAAGTTCACACCCCAAATAAAGAAATACACACAAATCAATAACCCCAAAACACACTTTAATTTCAAAATTGACACTCATTTACTACCCACATAATTTACTTTATAATGTATTTATTAATTAAAAATATCAAATTATCCCTAAAAGTAAAGCAAAAAATAATTTTTTCTAAAATTCTGTATCTACAGCAACCGAGAACTTCTCTTTGAGACGGAGGGAGTATAACTTATTAATAAAAATGTTTAATTGCAATAAATATAAATAAATGTACTAATAGGAGATTAGCACAAGTTAAAAAAAATAAAAAAATAAACAATTTACAAAATAACGACACATACTTTTTAAAAATCTATTTTAGGAAACGGAATATTTCTCAATAAAAGTTTGAGTTGGACTTTGTGCCCTCAGAGTCACACTTGCCTTAAAGTTTTACTATGGTGCATTGAATTTACTATGGTGCATATCTTAATTTTTTAATTATCATTATACCCTGTACTAATAAAATTTAGGAATTCATTGGTTTGCCCCTAAATTACCTTTTATATATATATATATATATATATATATATATATATATATATATATATATATATATATATATATATAAATAAACCTAAACTTCTACTTTTGTTTTTAATTTTTTTCAATTTTACTCTATTTAAAAATAATTCAATTTTAATTTTGATCATCCAAATAATGCTTTTGATTTCAATCATAAAATTTAATTATACTAATAATAGATTTTATTATTTAAATTTTACTTTTTTATTTTACAATATAAATTTTGTAAATATGAAATATATTTTTGGCATATTTGACTAATTTTTAACCAATATATGTACTTATATATATATATATATATAAGTAAACCTAAACTTCTACTTTTGTTTTCAATTTTTTTTCAATTTTACTCTATTTAGAAATAATTCAATTTTAATCTTGACCGCCTAATTAATGTTTTTTTATTTCAATCCTAAATCTAATTATACTAATAATGGATTTTTTTAATTTAAATTTTACTTTTTTATTTAACAATATAAATTTGGCAACATGAGAGATATTTTTGACATATTTAACTAATTTTTAATCAATATATGCTTAATTTAAATTAATATATCAATCAATATTCATATTTTATAATAATAATTTAATTTAATATACATAGGACACATGATTTTCCTTTGATTTCAATCATATAATTTAATTATACTAATAATGGATTTTATTATTTAAATTTTACTTTTATATTTATTTAATTTAACAATATAATTTTGATTAATTTTTAATCAATATACTTAATTTTAATTAATATATCAATTTTATTTTCATTAGGATCGTTTCTACAAATATTTGCTTTCAATCACGGTCGTTCATTCGTTAAAATCATTCTATATAAATCTTTTTATTACATAATCAAATTCTTACTATGTCCCTCTTTTTTTTCTATCTAATACTTCTTTTTTTTTCTCTTTTACAGATTCTACTTTCATATTATTTATAATATACTCTAATTTGTTTTGTTTTTTATACTTTTCCCTGAAATTGATAAATTATATATTCCAGATCCACATCGGTTACATGATGCCTGCGCATCTGCTAATCAAGAAAAATAACAACACGTATCTCTCTAGCTATTCTCATCATTCTTTACAATTCCTGAAATTCAGGAATTGATACACTATAAGGAATTCTGTTCTTTCTATCCTTTGTTAGTAGCCTCTGCTTGTGGAGTAACCATAGCCTGAAGCTATGCTTCTTCATGATCTCCTTATGCCAGATATTTTTGAACACGAATGACCTCTGGTCCATTATTTCCTCACACATCTGTGTGTACATCCTTCCGCTTCTATATCTGTCGTTTTTGACACACTTTTGCATTCTCAAGTTCCATTGTGTGTTTTCTTCCCCTTCTGCTGTTCCTCATAGTATAATATCTCTTACTTTCAGTAGCATTCTCCAGCAGTGTGATGCATAGGGCCTAGTCGTATAAGTCTCTAGCTGAGTCTGTTTCAGGTAGACTGAGTGAATCCATTTTAGTCTTCCTTCTTGTAAATATCCCACATTGCTGCAGATAGTAATGTTTTGTTCCATTTGCTCAGATCTCTAATCTCTAACCCTCCATTGGTTTTGGGCTATGTGGTTGTGTTATATCTGACCAACCTACCAAGCTGTACTTAGAACCCCAAAGGAAGTGCCTCAGAATTCTCTCCAGGCGGTTAATCATCGCTACGGGGATGCTTACCATAGAGAACCAAAAGGTAAGTATACCGCAGACTCCCATGGATATGACTTTCAATCTTCCTGTAAAGGACAGTAGCTTGGAAGACCAAGCTGTGATGTACTCCGTGACTGATTTTACCAGTGGATCAAAGTGGGAAGCCGGCTGCCTCTTACTATTCACTGGGATGCCTAGATATTTGATTGGAAGTTCTGCTAGCTGGAAGGGTAGGAGTGTCTTGATTCTCATGAGTGTATCTCTCGGAACTCCCACTGCGAACAAATTTGATTTTTTTACGTTTACTAGCAATCCTGAGGCCTCCCCAAATTCCTGTAATATTCTCTTTATCGCTGCTGCAGTAGTTACATCTCCATGTGCTACTATTAACAAGTCGTCTGCGAACATGAGGTGCGACACCTTGTTTTTAGGACAGAACTTGGAGTGGTATCTAAGGTTTCCCATCCTGTATTCTTTTTTTATTAGTCTAGACAGGTATTCCATGTAGATGACAAAAAAGAGTGAGGATATGGGATCTTCTTGTTTGAACCTTTCGGAAGCCCATTGATGAGCAAGGAGAAGGAGGTTGAGGAGATGGACTGGGAGATCCATGAGATTGTTTTCTGTGGATATCCTAGCTCTGAAAGTATCTTCTAAAGGAACTTCCAGTTCACAGTATCATATGTTTTCCTGATGTCTACCTTCAATGCCAGTCTAGGTGAGATGTCTTTGGCTTTGCATCCATATCTCAAAAACAATGATACTATTTCTAATCTTCATTCCCTCCACAAATCCTGATTGTGCCTTGTCTATGATGTTGGAAATTATTAATTTTCATTATAATCTAATTGTGGGCAATATATTATTATACAATTATATTAGCTATTCAATTATTTTATGGACTTAATTAAGTGATCCAATTAAGGTTAAAGGTCCATGGGCTATAATAATAAATGATATGGGCTTATTGAGTAGATACCCAATACTACATGGTTAGGTGATTATGGGTGGTCTAGTCAAGAAATATATAAAGGTTACCCGGTTATGGTCCCCAATATACTAAGCCGCACATGGTCTTCCCTTCTCCCCATCGGGAGGGATTACTACGGTCCCCATAAAGGAATTAGGAGGGCTTAGTTGAGGAAGACCATATAACCATTGATCCTGAGTTCGTGTTCCGCCTAGAGACTCATTGGATCAGGTACGCTTCCGCTTTACAGTTTAAATATCGTTAATCATAATAGGGTTAAGATTTTAAAGGATTTATTCCTACAAGTGGTATCAGAGCCACTCTATTTATGATTATCAGAGATATGATGGAATTATGTCAATAATCATATTATTGAATATTGTTTTTAATGTTATGTGCTCATTATTCAGAGAAGGCAAATAGACTTTATGATTGTTATTTTCAGAATAAAATATCAATTAGCAAATGATTTTGAATGGATGGTGTGCCATCCAGTTTCGTTTATATGCACATAAATGTATACGTGTATAAGATTTCATTGTCACAATATTTATTTCATCGTGATTTGGTTTAAGGTATAATTATGATACCGATAATGATAATATTTATAATGACTTTTGATAATTAAAGCATATAGTAAATATTTTCTTCTCCATTTATTCGACTGATTTGGATTATGGTTTAAATTGATTCATTGCGATTAATTGAGCATTGTCTTGAAGCATGGTGATTTATTTGGGGCCAATTATTATTTTATGGAAAGATTGTTGAGAATTTGTGAACTCCGTCTCCATTAATTTATTAGCTGATAATTTCTTGAGTCGGCATATTTTTGCATCCATTTAATTATCAAATATTGTCATTAATTTTGCAAGTGAATTCAAATGGTATAATTCATTGCATGGAATAAGATGGGTGTGCCTATATGTGATACCCGAGCTTCTCACTACTCATGTGTCAATATAATTTAATTTGTATTATGTGCATTTTATAATTATGTGATAATTATGTGGTAATTATGTGATAATAATGTGACAATTATGTGACAATTGTTTCTATATTTTATTTATCGTTACATTTTATTTGAGACATTCGTGATAAAAAAATTGGGACAGTGTGTGAATATATGGGTGTATAAATATTTATGTGCATTAATTTGGATATATGAGTAAATTATTTTATGAGTATAAATACACTTTGCTTAATTATTAAGTATCACACGTGTTCTCGTAATAATAATAGTGGGTAGAAAAATGTACACGTATGTGTATTAATTTGTAAATGTATTATATCTTAGCTATTAAGTATTGCACGTAAATTAAGAATGGATAATAATAAATAAATAAAAAATAATAATAATAATAGTGATAAGATCACGTAGTAGCCGACTTACCTCATTTCACTTTTTATATAAACTCATTTGGCAATTGGTAAGCAGAGCGTAGGCAGCAGAAGAAAGAAAAAGAGAGAGAGGAAAAGAAGAGAGAGAAGAGAGGGAGAGAGAGAGAGGAAAGGGAGAGAGAGAGAGGAAGAAGAGAAAGAGAAGAGGGAGCGCGCCGGAACGTGCGTGTCGGAGCAAATTAGTTACAGTTCTTTACGGGGTTTATATTACTGTCGGAATTCAGGTAAGTAGAAGTCCAACTACAATGCGTAAACATGCTGTTTGTGAATTATTTGTAATTAATATGTGATAATTATGTTATGGATTATTTGTAATCAATTTAATTACAACATGAATTATTTGAATTAATTTGTTATACAAGTTGTGGATCTATGTGATTTGAAATAATATTATTGTTCTATATAGATCTGTGTGATTGGAAACTATTGAAAATATATTTGTATGACTTGAGAAGATATTGGTTATAAGGATATGTGGGATCCAAGATTAAGTTGTTATTCCAAAAAGAGATCCGTGGGATCCAAGGTGAAGTGGTTATTCTATAAATGGATCTATGTGATTGATGTGAAGTTGTTATTTCAGAAGTGGATGTGTGTGAATTGAAATTAATTTGTGGCTTTATTGTGATTAAATGTTGATATTGATATTGTAAATGGTTTATGATGCACATTTAATTGTTTTGGGTGCATACCATGCATAAACATGAAAAGTATTTTTCCTCAAAATTAATAAGATACTAATGGTGTGTGCGGCCACTATATATGCATCTCTGTCAGGGTTCGGAAAAATCGTTCCCGACATTTTTATTAGAGGTTCGGAAAAATCGTCCCCACCACTTTGCCAGAGTTCGGAAAAATCGTTCTCGGCACTATTTTCGGGGTTCGGAAAAATCGTCCCCATTGAGCTCATTTGGGGTGCATATCATAAGTGTGTCGTGGGGATCCCGCAACGTGAACAGTTTTCAAAATAAAAGAGATCAATTAGAAAAATTAGGAAATAGACGATAGAGAACTAAATGCATTCTCATGCACTGACATGCATGATTTCTACTTACTGAGATTTTTATCTCACTAGTTTATGCATTGTAGGTGAGCCTGTTGATGATTGAGTTTGTGATGTGACTGTGCAAGCTGTGGAGCTCCTTCAAGGTTTTGAGCGGATGTACATAGATGACGACCTGTTGGGCTAGGCCGTGGGTTTATTTTGTTTCCGCTGATGTTTTGATTGTGTAATATAATAAGTATTATCACATGTTTGTGTGGTTTGAAGTGGTATCAGAAACCAGTCACACATGTTGAACTGGTGTGATGGTGTTGGTTATAAGCATATTATGTGAAAAAAAAAAAATTATATGCAGTTTTTTTTTTATAAAGATGATGTTTATGTTAAATAATATTTAGATTATAAGTTGTGTAAGGTGGGTCGTGTCAGAGTGGTATCAGAGCCTGGTTTGGGTCCTGCAGACTGTCTATGTACATGAACTCATTCTTTGGGAGCGCAGCTTTGCAAGTAAGTGTTATTTTTATTCTGTGTTGTTATGTGTCTTATAAATTATATTGGCTATGTGATATAGGAAGTGTAGTTAGTAGACAAAATGGTAAGAGCTACAGGTGAAGGTTCTGAAGGGGATAGGACTGTTGAGCAAGCAGCACCTCCTGAAGGGAATAATCGTGATGCGGTCATTACTCGACTAATGGAACTGGTTGAGCGTCAGTCCCAACAAATACAACAACTAATTCAGCAGAGAGATATGGGTGGACAACCAGAGGGTAATGCAAATCAAGATAGACGTCAAATAGAACGTGTGGAAATGGTTTGTGAGAGGTTTCGAAAGCTGAGCCCTCCAATATTTGAGGACGCAGCAGACCCCACAGATGCAGAGGATTGGTTACGCACGGTGGAAAACATGTTTCAATACAGTAGAATTCCAGATGGGGATAGAGTGCTATGTGCTTCTTTCATGCTACGAGGAAGTGCGGGCCACTGGTGGGATACGATTAAAAGTATCGAGGATGTCACGACTATGACATGGGAAAGGTTCAAGGAGCTTTTCAGAAACAAGTACTTTACGGCACCAGTGAGAACCATGAAGATGAACGAGTTCATACAGTTGAGGCAAGGTGGCATGTCAGTCACAGATTACCTTCGTAAGTTTGAGCAGTTGTCGAGGTTTGCTGAACATATGGTGAGTACGGAGGCACTAAAAGTGGAGAGATTTGTGGAAGGCTTAAGGCCTGAACTTTACAGAGATGTGAGTATGGCGGGACTGCATGGAGCAACATATTCACAAGTTGCAGAAAGGGCTCAAATTGCTGAGCAAGCGGAGATGAGGATCAGACAAGCGCAAGCTATCAGACGTCAATTTCAGCAGAAACCAATGCAGCAGTTTGGGAGAGTTGATAAGAGGCCAATGCCATTTCAGAGGCAGAATTCAAATGTTCAAGTGGAGCAAGGACAGAGACGAGGAGAACCTAACAAGCGTCCTAAATTCGATCAGGGTAAAGTGCCACCGGCGCCGCCACTACCTATATGTCCTAATTGTCTTAGATCACATGGTGGGGAGTGTCAAATTCCTCCGAGAACGTGTTACACATGCGGGGAGAAAGGACATGTGACTACTACTTGTCCTAAGAAAGGGAAGCAGGCACAACAGGGAAGAGCTCCAGCGAGAGTGTATACTTTGACGCGAGAGGAGGCAGACGCGAATCCCTCAGTTGTCACGGGTAAGTTCTCTATTTTTGGCACTTCTACATATGTGCTATTTGATTCTGGAGCAACACATTCATTTGTATCCACTGAGTATGTGAAAAAGTTGGGTGGAACACCTAACTTGATAGAAGCTAATTATGAGGTGATGATACCTTCTGGTGAGTCAAAACAAACTAATCAACTTCTTCGAGGTTGTGTTATTCCTATTGAAGGAAGAAGACTCCTCGCTAATTTGATTGTGTTAAGTATGAATGATTATGATATCATATTGGGCATGGATTGGCTGTCAAAATACGGTGCTACAATAGATTGTCAGAAGAAGAGTATCACTTTTCAGCCAGTGAAAGGAGAACCGTTCACTTTTGTTGGAATCAAGAAAAGCTTTCGATTTCCGATGATATCAGCAGCAAAAGCACAGCGGTTGTTGGAAAGTGGTTGTGAGGGGTATCTGGTGAGTGTAATGAATGTTGAGGGACAACAATGTCCAGTTCTTGATAATGTACCAGTAGTTCGGGAATATCTGGAGGTATTTCCAGATGATCTTCCAGGTTTGCCACCAGAGCGAGAAATAGAGTTTGTTATTGAGTTACAACCAGGAACTGCTCCTATATCTAAAGCGCCATACAGAATGGCACCAGCTGAACTGAAGGAATTGAAGATACAGTTACAAGAGTTGCTAGACAAAGGATTCATCCAACCTAGTTTCTCACCTTGGGGAGCACCAGTTCTGTTTGTTCGAAAGAAGGATGGCACATTGAGGATGTGCATTGATTATCGGGATCTCAACAAAGTTACGGTGAAGAATAAATATCCATTGCCTCGCATTGATGATCTGTTTGATCAGTTACAGGGTGCAGCTATCTTTTCGAAGATTGATTTGCGGTCGGGGTATCATCAGTTGAAGATAAAGAAGGAGGATATTCCAAAGACTGCATTCAGTACAAGGTACGGGCACTACGAGTTCTTAGTGATGCCGTTTGGATTAACAAATGCTCCTGCAGCATTTATGGATTTGATGAATAGAGTATTTCGGGAATTTCTCGATAAATTTGTGATTGTGTTTATCGATGACATTCTAATTTACTCCAAGAATAAGGAGGATCATGCACTGCACTTGAGAAAGGTGTTAGAGATTCTGAAGGAGAGGCAGTTGTATGCGAAGTTCAAGAAGTGTGAGTTTTGGTTAGACCGAGTTGTTTTCTTGGGGCACGTGGTATCGGGAGAAGGAATTTCAGTGGATCCAGGTAAAGTTAAAGCAATCCATGATTGGCCACAACCCTCAAATCCCACTGAGGTTCGTAGCTTTCTTGGATTGGCGGGATATTATCGAAGGTTTGTTGAAGGATTTTCTAAGATTGCTTCACCATTAACACAGTTGACCAGGAAGAATGTGAAGTTCACATGGACGGAGGAACGTGAACAGAGTTTCCAAGAATTGAAGAGACGATTGACATCAGCACCTATCTTAACTATTCCTACGGAGACAGGGAACTTCAAGGTTTACAGTGATGCTTCAAAGAATGGTCTTGGGTGTGTATTGATGCAGAATGAAAAAGTGATAGCATATGCATCCAGACAGTTAAGGGAGTATGAGAAAAATTATCCAACTCATGATTTAGAGTTAGCTGCAGTGGTGTTTGCACTCAAGATATGGAGGCATTATCTGTATGGGGAACGTTGTGAAATCTATACAGATCATAAAAGTTTGAAGTACTTTTTCACTCAGAAAGAGTTAAATATGAGGCAAAGAAGATGGTTGGAATTGGTGAAGGATTATGATTGTGTTATCAATTATCATCCGGGAAAAGCCAATGTGGTTGCTGATGCATTGAGCCGAAAAGCAATACAGAGTGTAGCTGCTGTGATCGTAAATCAGGAACCAGAGTTGCTTGATTTGCAAATGATGGGTGTGGAGATCATTCAAGAAGGATCGTTGGAAGCAAGGATAGCAGCTCTGACACTTCGACCAACTCTGATGGATAAGATTCAACAGAGCCAACAAGAGGATAAATTGTTTGACAAAATAAAGAATGATATCAGCTCTGGAAAGTCTTCTGACTTCCAATTAGGAGATGATGACGTGATTCGTTATGGAGGTCGATTGTGTCTACCTGAAGTGAATGACATTCGAAAAGAAGTGATGATAGAAGCTCATTCAACACCCTACTCTGTACATCCAGGAGCTACTAAGATGTATAGAGATTTGAAGGCACATTATTGGTGGCCAGGGATGAAGAGAGATGTTGCTCGATATGTGGAGCAATGTTTGACTTGTCAGCAAGTCAAAGCCGAGCATCAGAGACCAGCAGGAACTTTGCAGCCTTTATTTATTCCAGAATGGAAGTGGGAGAATATCACGATGGATTTTGTTATCGGGCTACCGAAGACAGTGAAAGGTCACGATGCCATTTGGGTTATTGTGGATCGATTGACTAAGTCAACTCATTTTCTTCCTATTAGCTCTACGTATTCCATGGATCGTTATGCCCAACTATATATACAAGAGATTGTCAGACTCCATGGAGTACCACTTACCATTGTGTCAGACAGAGATACGAGATTCTTATCTGCTTTCTGGAAGAGTTTACATAAGGCGTTGGGGACACAGTTATCTTTCAGCACAGCATTCCATCCACAGACAGATGGTCAATCAGAGCGTACAATACAAATCTTGGAGGATATGCTCAGGGCGTGTGTGTTGGATTTTCAAGGTCAGTGGAGTAAATTTTTGCCTTTGATAGAGTTCTCATACAATAATAGTTATCAGTCTACTATCGGGATGGCTCCATATGAAGCATTATATGGGAGGAAGTGTAGATCTCCAGTTCATTGGGATGAAGTTGGAGAGAGGAAACTTTTGGGTCCAGACTTGATTCATGAAATGTCAGAAGCTGTTACCCGTATACGAGAGAAGATGAAAGTTGCTCAAGATCGGCAAAAGAGTTATGCAGACAAACGGAGGAGAGAATTGGAATTTGAAGTGGGTGATCAAGTATTTTTGAAAGTATCTCCAATGAAGGGGATAATGCGATTTGGAAGGAAAGGGAAACTCAGTCCAAGATATGTTGGTCCGTTCACTATCATTGAGAGAGTTGGCAGTGTTGCCTATAAATTGGAGTTACCAGCATCGATGTCTAGAGTACATGACGTGTTTCATGTATCTGTGTTAAGGAAGTATGTTCCAAATCCATCTCATGTTCTCAGACAGGAACCAGTTGAGTTGAAAGAAGATTTGAGTTATGAGGAGGTACCAGTTGAGATCTTGTGGCGAGAAGTGAAGAAGCTCAGAAATAAAGAAATACCATTAGTAAAAGTATTATGGAGGAACCAACTAGTTGAGGAGGCTACTTGGGAAAGAGAGGATGAGATGATGGCTAAATATCCAGACCTTTTCAGGTAAGTAAATTTCGAGGACGAAATTCTTATAAGTTGGGGAGGATGTGATACCCGAGCTTCTCACTACTCATGTGTCAATATAATTTAATTTGTATTATGTGCATTTTATAATTATGTGATAATTATGTGGTAATTATGTGATAATAATGTGACAATTATGTGACAATTGTTTCTATATTTTATTTATCGTTACATTTTATTTGAGACATTCGTGATAAAAAAATTGGGACAGTGTGTGAATATATGGGTGTATAAATATTTATGTGCATTAATTTGGATATATGAGTAAATTATTTTATGAGTATAAATACACTTTGCTTAATTATTAAGTATCACACGTGTTCTCGTAATAATAATAGTGGGTAGAAAAATGTACACGTATGTGTATTAATTTGTAAATGTATTATATCTTAGCTATTAAGTATTGCACGTAAATTAAGAATGGATAATAATAAATAAATAAAAAATAATAATAATAATAGTGATAAGATCACGTAGTAGCCGACTTACCTCATTTCACTTTTTATATAAACTCATTTGGCAATTGGTAAGCAGAGCGTAGGCAGCAGAAGAAAGAAAAAGAGAGAGAGGAAAAGAAGAGAGAGAAGAGAGGGAGAGAGAGAGAGGAAAGGGAGAGAGAGAGAGGAAGAAGAGAAAGAGAAGAGGGAGCGCGCCGGAACGTGCGTGTCGGAGCAAATTAGTTACAGTTCTTTACGGGGTTTATATTACTGTCGGAATTCAGGTAAGTAGAAGTCCAACTACAATGCGTAAACATGCTGTTTGTGAATTATTTGTAATTAATATGTGATAATTATGTTATGGATTATTTGTAATCAATTTAATTACAACATGAATTATTTGAATTAATTTGTTATACAAGTTGTGGATCTATGTGATTTGAAATAATATTATTGTTCTATATAGATCTGTGTGATTGGAAACTATTGAAAATATATTTGTATGACTTGAGAAGATATTGGTTATAAGGATATGTGGGATCCAAGATTAAGTTGTTATTCCAAAAAGAGATCCGTGGGATCCAAGGTGAAGTGGTTATTCTATAAATGGATCTATGTGATTGATGTGAAGTTGTTATTTCAGAAGTGGATGTGTGTGAATTGAAATTAATTTGTGGCTTTATTGTGATTAAATGTTGATATTGATATTGTAAATGGTTTATGATGCACATTTAATTGTTTTGGGTGCATACCATGCATAAACATGAAAAGTATTTTTCCTCAAAATTAATAAGATACTAATGGTGTGTGCGGCCACTATATATGCATCTCTGTCAGGGTTCGGAAAAATCGTTCCCGACATTTTTATTAGAGGTTCGGAAAAATCGTCCCCACCACTTTGCCAGAGTTCGGAAAAATCGTTCTCGGCACTATTTTCGGGGTTCGGAAAAATCGTCCCCATTGAGCTCATTTGGGGTGCATATCATAAGTGTGTCGTGGGGATCCCGCAACGTGAACAGTTTTCAAAATAAAAGAGATCAATTAGAAAAATTAGGAAATAGACGATAGAGAACTAAATGCATTCTCATGCACTGACATGCATGATTTCTACTTACTGAGATTTTTATCTCACTAGTTTATGCATTGTAGGTGAGCCTGTTGATGATTGAGTTTGTGATGTGACTGTGCAAGCTGTGGAGCTCCTTCAAGGTTTTGAGCGGATGTACATAGATGACGACCTGTTGGGCTAGGCCGTGGGTTTATTTTGTTTTTCCGCTGATGTTTTGATTGTGTAATATAATAAGTATTATCACATGTTTGTGTGGTTTGAAGTGGTATCAGAAACCAGTCACACATGTTGAACTGGTGTGATGGTGTTGGTTATAAGCATATTATGTGAAAAAAAAAAAAAATTATATGCAGTTTTTTTTTTATAAAGATGATGTTTATGTTAAATAATATTTAGATTATAAGTTGTGTAAGGTGGGTCGTGTCACTATATTTACTCTTAAATATTGGCTAGAGTGTAATGACAAATGGTTGCTTAAGTATATCGTATTGACGTGTGAATTCTGTTGAAACTTTATCGAGAATGACTATTGTATAGAATTATGAATACATTAGTGCCTTTGCATTAATTTTGTATATTGGAGTGTATTTGAGGATTGAAATAGTGACGCATTCAGTATAATTAATTCAATTAAATTATTTATTAATTTAAATCAAGGATTCAGTGGTGATTATTAATAATAATAAAATATTTGCCAAATTCAGTTTATATTAAATTGAGATTTTGGAATCCCTAATTAAGTAAAGGAGATCTTTCATTATTATAGGGTAATGAATCATCTAATATTCCTATTTGGTTTGAGGAATAAAATTAAATTAAAATGGGGAGACAGTTAAATGTCGTTTAATTAAATTAAATATTTTAATATTTATTTAATTAGTCTAGTAAATCTTCAATCTAGTCAATCGAAGCACCATGTTGCTACAGCAATGTCGTGTGTGGAGAAAAGCTTTATTGAAATTACATAGATGAGTGTGATATTATTTATGTGTTCTGTGTTCTGCCCACAGGTAGGCACAGTTTGACAGAATAATAACACACATGTGATAATAAGTATGTGATAATTATTTGGATTATTCATGTGAACATGAGTCGGTCCACAGATATACTCTTGTTTGACAGAACTTATTGTCAATACTTGATTGTTACACCGAGATTACCCCTGCAGTTAATTTTTGTCCATAGACGAGGTTAATGTTGCACAAGGTGTCTTGTGATGGGTCCCTAATTAATAATGTTGTGCAAGTGTATCTTCATGCGGGTATTGATCGGCCCATAGGTAGATTAATATTTGGCAGAAATACACAAGCACCTGTGGTGGTAAATATGTGACGATTATTTGTTTAACATGTGAGTAATAAGTCGGCCCAAAGGAAGGTTATTGCTTGACAGTTTTATTGTCAGTATTTGACTACTACAAAGAGGTGCCACTTACAAGTTAGTATTGTTGTCATTGGACTTGATACTAATGTTGTGCTCGATTCCTTGAGATGATTCTAAACTATTTAAAATTTGAAAGATTATAAAGTTTAGTGCAAGCATGATAATCATTTTGGATTAATTCTCTGTACAATTAAAAAGTCTGTTAATTAAGTTTAACTTATGTCAACAACAAAATTATATGTGATGAGAACTTCAACAATAAGGATGAACTAATAAGTTTCTAACAAACTCTGTCTCAATAAAGTATAAGGGCAACAAAGAAAAATCCATTTGGAAAGCTGTTAAAAAGAAACTAAAGTATAACTTTTCGTTTTCTCCTAAAGACTTGTGGAATTATTTTATAATACATCACATTAAGATTACTTAGTATGAATGGTGTTGTGGTGTAGTTAAAAGACAAAAATAGTACTCCACAATATATGGTTACTAATTGGAGAAATACTAAAGATTGCAGCTTATGGTCTCAATAAAGTTCCAACCAAAGTAGTTGTGAGAACTCTTTGAGTTTCACATATGGCGATATCCAACTAAGGCTAGATCACTGGGATCTACTAAAGAAAATTGGATTCAAATAGATACAAGCTACTTTATTGGTATTAAATAAAGATAATAAGTTTACGATCCAATTGATCGGATCATATTTGAGACGGGTAATACGGTATTATGTGAGGATGTTGATTTTGGGGGAAGAATAATATTAGAGACATTGTCCTTAAGGGGGAGTCGATTCGATCCCCACTTATGCTTTAAAGAATTGGTGCAAATTCAGAATAACGATATCACAATGTCAATAATATTTAAGGAATAACAAATTCAGCAACCTCAAGAATTAATGTCACTAAGAAAACCACTAGAGTTGGGTGAAAGACAATTCGAATGATTATGTAGTTTTTCTCTTAAATAATGAGGACACTATAGAATTAATGGTAGAACATTCAAACAATGTTCATCAAACCATGAAAGGTCCAATTACTCCAAAGTGTGTTAATGCTATAAGTTATGAGTATAAATCAATACAAGATGATTAGGTTTGCATCTTGATATAGGATTATACTCAAAAGGAAAGGAAGACATTATTATAAGATAATCGTGACATTAGTAGCACATTTTGATCTTGAATCATATTAGATGGATGTAAAGATAAAGCTCCTTGATCTCAACACTGATTATACGATCTAAATGGTTTAAGAACTAATAGGAAATCCATCTATGCATTCAAGCAAATTTTTTTCGTAAAGGAATCACAAGTATCATCATGAAGTAAGTGTCTCATTTGGTTTTGAGACAAATGTAGATGATTATGTGATTCAGTGGGAGAATGTTTAAGTTAAACTAAGGGAGACAAGTGCAGTCTCAATCAGGTGCCCTAAACTTAAACTAAAGATTTAAGAAATGTAGAAACATTCCATATTCATTGGTTGTTGGAATTTGTATGATGAGGTCTCTACAAGACCTAATTTGACTTATGTTGTTGGTATATTAAGTAGACATTTAAGTAACTCTAGTATGGATCTTTATAAAGTATGTATAGAGAACTAAGAATAATATGCATGTACATCAAAGATCAGATTTGTTAGAGATCATGAGGAATTCTGATTCTGAGTTTGTTGGATGTCAATACAGTATAAGATCCACTTCAGGCTATATTTTCTGTTGGTCGGAGAGCTATACAAGTAAAATTATTAAGCAAACATTTTAGCTCATTAACCATGACAACAGAATTAGTAGCACACTAAGGGCATTCAAACATGAAATAAAGGTTGCGAAGATTTGTCACATAAAGTTCATTATGACAGTTACTTCGCAGTAAAGTATTAGCAACAAGAGTTTTTATAAGTCAAGCATATTGACATAGAATTCTTGGTTTTTAAATAAAGTGCTTTGTGTGGATAAAATTTTAGTAAAGCATATTATGATAGACTCTAAATTCGGATCTGCTATTTATGTATTCAACGCCCTGTAATTTTTATGAGCTAGCTACTCATATGGGTGTTATATGGTTTTAGAATACATTGGTTTAGTGGGAGTCTATATTTATTGCTCTTTAAAGTTTCAAGACACTTTGATTTGGATAATTCAGTTTTCTGCAGAATAAAGTTCATGGCTTTGAATTCATTGTGAATTCACTTAAGTAATTTCATTTTGTAATATTTTACATTATGGATTGATCTCATAAAGTTTAAAGTTGGACCAGTTGGAAATAGACATGATATTGATCACGTTGCATGTAATTTTCATGCTACTCACCATATTTGATCTATGTCATTGAGTATATTGATATGGTGATTGTCGGGGTTTAATCACGATTTATAATGTGGTGAATGCCGCGGTAGTTCCATATTAGTATATGAGATGGACCACATTGTTAAGTATAGCCTAAAGAGGAATAGCATAAAGTTGCGCAACTAAGGACTCTTGATATAATTGCTAACGGAAAATATATAGCCCAAATGGGAGATTGTTGGAAATTATTAATTTCCATTATAATCTAATTGTGGGCAATATATTATTATACAATTATATTAGCTATTCAATTATTTTATGGACTTAATTAAGTGATCCAATTAAGGTTAAAGGTCCATGGGCTATAATAATAAATTATATGGGCTTATTGAGTAGATACTCAATACTACATGATTAGGTGATTATGGGTGGTCTAGTCAAGTAGTATATAAAGGTTACCTGGTTATGGTCCCCAATATACTAAGCCGCACATGGTCTTCCCTTCTCCCCATCGGGAGGGATTACTACGGTCCCCATAAAGGAATTATGAGGGCTTAGTTGAGAAAGGCCATATAACCATTGATCCTGAGTTCGTGTTCCGCCTAGAGACTCATTGGATCAGGTACGCTTCCGCTTTACAGTTTAAATCTCGTTAATCATAATAGGATTAAGGTTTCATGGATTAATTTCCTACATATGATACTGGGGAGGGAGGCTATCCTTTAGCCTGTTGGCTAGGGTAGGATATTTGAGATGATTTTATAGATTGTGTTGCAGTATGAGATGGGTCTGAAGTCTCTTGGAGAAGGTTGGAAGCTTTTTTTTGGGAATAAGTGACACGAATGTTGCATTCAGTTGCTTCAGCAGTTTTCCTTTGTCAAAGAATTCTTTAACTGCTCTTGTGACAACTTGACCAATTGTATCCCATGCATCAACAAAGAATCCTGCTGTGTACCCATCTGGCCCTGGTGCTTTATTCATGTCTGGATTATTTCTTCTTCCGTTACCACGCTCTCCAACTTACTCTTTGCTTCCTCTGTCAGTGCTGGTCCCATATCACTACTTGTTGATCGATATTTCTAGTTGCATTCCTATCCTTTCCATGGAGCTCTTTGTAGTATTCCAGTATCTTGGTTATTGATGTACTTCTTCCGTAACATCTGCTGGATAAATTTGTTTTCTTAGTCATACATTGTTGCTGCAATTCCTCAAGCTCCTTCTTTCCTCTCAAAACTCTCTCAGAGATATGCATAAAGTTCTTTTTGTTCAGATTTCAGTTTCAAGAATCCACATCTGACAGCACATTAGTCTCTCCAATTTCTCCCTGAACTAATGTTGTATTAAAATCTCCTAGAATCATCCATGGTAACTTTATCTCATGAAAGGTTTGTTCTAGATAATGAACATCCTTGAAGAGATTAAACAAGTAGCCGAAGTTGTTACAACTTGTTCATGGAACTTAAATTCATCAAGAGAGATTCTACTATGTTTCCAAATCACTAGGATTCTACCTCTTGGATCTAAGTTACAGTTCCAAAGTTCTTCTTGACTATCTTCTCCAACTTCTCTTTCTTCACCCCGGATTCTAACAAGCCCGTCACTACCACATATTTTTCTTGCACCACCTTGAGCAACGCATTGTGGGTTGTGGTGCTGCCCAACCCACAAACGTTCCATGAGAGCACATTCATAATGACTGTGGGTCATTGGTGTCAAGTCTACATTTTGTCTTTTATACTTTTATTTGATCTTATATGCAGTTTCAATCATTCTCCTAAAATTTATTATTATACTTTTTATTTTTTTGTTATCTTATTTTTTTTATCTCTTCAATTTTTGGTTTTTTTAAATAATTCTTTAAACCCCATTTTTATAATTTAATTTATTTTCTATTCTTTTATACTTTTATTTGATCTTATTTTTATGTTCAATCATTCTCATATTTGATCTTATGTGCAGGTTCGATCATTCTCATTTGAAGTATCATTCTTCTTTTTTAATTTTTGTATCTTATTTTCGTTTCTCTACGATTTTTGTATTTTCTTTATAATTCTATAAACCTAATTTATATACTTTAATTTATTTTATCTTTTATACTTTTATTTGATCTTATTTTCAGGTTCAATAATTCCATTTGAGATATCATTCTTCTTTTTTATTTTTTTATCTTAAGATTTATATTTTTTTCTTCGTTTTTTTATATTTTTTTATATTCTATAAACTCTGTTTTATAATTTTTTTAATCTTATTGATTTTTTTTCTTATTTGCAACTTCAATCATTAAAAAAAGTCATCAATGTTTGGAGTGATGAATTTGGACAATCCATAATTAATTTCAGAATGTTTTCTTTATAATTTTATAAACTCTATTTTTATACTTTAATTTATTTTATCTTTTATATTTTTATTTGATCTTATTTTCAGATTCAATCATTCTTCTTTGAGGCATCATTCTTTTTTTTCGTTTATCTTATGATTTATGATTTTTCTTCCTTTTTTTGTTTTCTTTATATTTTATAAATTCTATTTTTATAATTTTTTTAACTTATTGTTCTTATTTTTATTTGATTTTATTTGTAGCTTCAATCATAAAAAAAAAAGTCACCGGAGTGATGAATTTGGACAATTTAGAATTAATTTCAGAAATTTTAGAATTGGAGATTCAAAACAATTATATTTCTATTAGGATCGTCTCTAAAAATATTCTTTTAATTAAATATTTAGGATTAACGTGTGAATTTTATTTTTGAAATTTTGTGATTTATTTTAATTTTTCTTTCAATTATATTTTCATTAGGATCGTCTCCATAAATATTATTTTAATATTTATAATTTATTATATTAAATAATATTCTATATTTTATTTTATTCATATGTTATTCAATTAAAAATAAAATATAAATTATAGTATACTATATTTTTATTAAAAAAACTGTAATTGAGTTTTACAGAGAGATTATATCTATTTTTTTAAAAATAAATAGATATCAATTAAAATAAAAATTAATATAATTAATATTATAAAGTTAATATATACTCTATTTATCTTAAATTCCGAATCAAATTTAATGTTATAAAAAATAAGCGTATAAACAATGCGATTTAATTGACAAATATAAAATTATGTTGTGTTATAAAAAATATATTTATATAAATAAATAAATAAATAATTATATATATATATATTATGGTTAAAATAAAAAAATTAAATATAAAAGTATATAATTGTAACATACTTTAATTCATTTCGTACAACGCACAGATGGATAATATTTAGTTGTTAATAATAGTTAATAATTTAAATTTTAATATACATTGTTAATATGGTTAATAATTTAAATTTTAATAAATAATTGATAAGGTATGTTATTAGAATATAACTTAGCTTTTAATTACTAGAATTTTGTAAGCAAATTTTTTAGATGGTGAAATATGTTTGGTTTTATATATGACAATAATACACCCTCTTCGTCCCAAAAATATTTTTATATTTTCTCATATGTAAATTAAAAAAGTTGTTACTTTAACTATATTTTGATATATTTTTTTTATAATATATATAAATTATAAAATAAGTTAACTCTGTAGGGCGGTGGTGATATTTTTATAAATAAAATATAAGAGAGAGGTTGGTTGTTTTAATTTTTTTATCATTTAAAGAATGTGAAAATTTTTATAGGATGGATAAATATAATTTTTTTTAATGAAGTGTAGATATTATTATTTCGAAAAGCAAATAATGGTGTAGCTATTGTATTATGTAATATTAAGATATTGAAAATTATGAGAAAAGAATTAAAAATATAAGGGAAAAGATGTGTTTTAATTAAAATGACTGTATATTTTATTGATTTGGAGTCTTTAAAACAGAATTTTGTCTCATAAAATAAAATACAAATAAATAAATAAATAATATAGGCTAAAAATGTATCTTTAAGATGGTTGAAATTTTAATTCTTTGGATTTTGTTTTCATTAAGTCATTTAAAATTTAAATAATTTAAATATGAAATGATTTAAAATTAAGGTGAGATTTGGATGGACGATGGTAGAGGAATTGCGCTAGGGTGGTGCGGTTGTTAGATGGTGTTAAAATAAAAATAATAATAATAATAATAATTATTAAAGATATTTTTTTATTAATTTATTTAATTTTATATTTTTTAAATATTAAAATATTATGTTACACAATGAAAGGATTACAAATGACATAGTTTCAATAAATATTTGAAAATACTTCCAAAACAAAATTAAAAAAATATATCAAATTCAAATTCATAATTTAAAATTCATTCATTTAAAATTTTAGATTTATAAATCCATAAATTTAATGATGCATCAAACATGGGAGAGGAATTTAAATCCTTCCCTCAAATCTCTCTGTCGCTTGTCAGATCTTAATCTCTTCTTAATGGCAGATTAATGTGGTTGTTATAGGATGAAGAGAGATTAATTTGTGTTAAGCTAACATAAAAGGAGAGATTTGCCCCATAGGCGTGTTTGTGTCTTTTTTAGGGGGTGAAGAGATGATTGTATTACTATGGGGGATTCCCATATTTATATTGGATAATCTGACATTACCCGTATCTGGGTAAGTTGATAGATTATCACGTACAGTGCGAGCATTAAATGCGTTTAGCCTCATGTGACTATTTTAAGATTTGATCTAGGATATCCCATACGCAAATATCTCGGAGGATATTCGCGTATCTGGGGCAATTGGATCAAGTGGCCTTAGTCAGGCGGTCACTCCTCGCATATTACTTGGGGGACTTGTGGGCTCTTAATGGGCCATAGGGCTGTCAATCCCAATACATGAACAGGAGTAAGACCCAATCTCAGTAATCTTACCACACTCTCCAAGCACAACATTACTATCTTTTTTCTATTCACTTAACTAGTTGTTAAAAAGCTCAAAGTTAGTAGGGCTGACCCAATTAACCCAAAATGGTAGGGTTAGGGCTTCATTTTTCAACCTGTTTAAAAATCGAACCTTTTGACCCAAACTGATTGGCCAATGGGCTAATAGAGCTTGCCCACATGCTAACAGGGATAGCCCGTAGGGCTGAGCGTTATTCTTCTTATTATTTATAATTTATCTTAACACCTATCATCTACACATCAACTATCTCTTCCCACCCTATCCCAGCCATCATGGAACAAACTCATCTCACACTTTAATATTCATTTCTTTCTTATTCTTCTCTCATTCTAACCCACTCTTCTCCAATAACTAAAATAATACTTTAGTAAATATATTATATTTAATTTTAGAATAATTACTATCCAATACATGGTTAGTACACATAATTATTATAAAATACAATCTTTTAAAACAATTACTCCTAGATATAAAATGATAATATAAATTACTCAATATATCCTCAGTAACCCTACTTGTTCTTGGCCTAACATGATACCCCCAAATCTTCTTTGTATCCCCATTCCAATTCATCGCCTCCGCTTCTCCAACTTGTTCATCCTCTCAGGTACGACTTCTTTCTCTCATTCTCCTTCGTCGCTGCTCCTCCGATCGATCGTTTCTTGTTCAACTGAACCGCCAACACTAGATGTGTTCGGATCTCCTTCCACTTTCTTCCCGACACTCTTCGAGCAATTACGTTGGTGTATGGTTTGGTTGTTTCGGTGGATGAATCGACGGCGTTGCGCTTCAATGGAAGCTGTTGATAGAAGGTGTCGATCTGCAGCATTTTGGCTTCCTGCTCGGCTCTCTTGCGCTTCAAAATTTTTTCGATGAACCCCTCAGTTAGCCATCGAAAATCGATCGTATAAGCCATGATTGATGATTGGGAGAGAGAAGGTGAGGGTGGGTGAATGTTTTTTCTAAAAGAGCAGCCCTAAGATTTGGAACATAGGCAAGTTAGTGTAATCAACTGAGGGTGCAACTCCTTGTTTATGATCGTCAATATGGTTGACGAAGATCTGCCACTTGTTTCTTGCAGGGATAAGATGTGGGTTTGCAAACTCTCATATGTTCTTCGTGGTCCAATCATACTCTTCCTCTTGTCTCTGCAGTTATTTTGTGTTTTTCAAATCACTATAATTGAATTCAAGTGTTTCTAGTATCAATAGATAACTTCTGGGAGTAGAAATTGAACATTATGGCTGGAATTCAGATCTAATATTGAGCATTGAGATCTTGCAAACTTATAAGTTTTTTTTTTTTTAATTTTTGTTCCCTTTAGATTTATCTTTGATAAATTCCATGGATGATTGTAAATTCTTTATGTAAATAATTCGATTCATATCGTTGTAAACTGCTCATATTTTTATAATTTGTTAAAATTGAATTTGCAGAAATTTTAATTGACTTCGTGTAATAATTTTAATTCACATGAAAAATCTGCATTTCGTGCAGAAAAATTTGCATGTCGTGCAGAAAAATCAATTACACCCCCAAAAAAATAAAAAAATGCATTTCGTAACTAGAATCTGCATTTCGTACAGACTAAAACACCAAACAAATAATAATAATAATAATAATAATAATGCATTTCTTAACTAGAATCTGCATTTCGTGCAAAAAAAAAGTCTGATATCATGTAATTTCGTGGAGTTGCGGATTTGAGGGAAAAATGCTATTAATTACGGGAATTGGGAGAGAAATCGAATTTGAAAAAAATCTGCATTTCATGCATTTACTCAAAATAAGGGTAAATTTGGTAATCAATAATTAAATATTGTAGTTAGGAGTAATGTTTTTTGGGGTGTGTACCTAATAGTTAATTTTACATGTATGGTGTATCTAAGAGTAACCATCTCTTAATTTTATTATGACAAATTCTAATAAATTATAGGCTAATTATACCGTGCACCCGAGTGCACTTTAAGATAGAGTGCACTCACTTTAAAAAACATATACAAATATAAATAAAAACATATACAATTATGAACAAAAATGTATACAATTTAATTGTTAGTTTTTTTAATGCAAAATTGAGTGTAAAAAGATATTATTAAAAAATATGTTTACATTATTGAATAAAAAGTTATACACATATGAATGCTAATTTTTTTAATGAAAAACTTAGTGTGAAAAAAAGTATACAATTATTAAGAAACACGTATAAAAAATAGAATAACATGTATACAAAATAAAATAAGAAATTATAGACATATGAGTGCACCCTTGCACCCGGGTGCACCTAATATCAACTCTAAATTATATATTTTAATTATATTTTATATGTATTAATTTTAATTATCATAAATTCTAAATAATGTATGAGTTAGATTTGAATTATTATATTATTTATAATAAATTTAAATTTATAAATTTTTAATATTTTTTTCATGCAGCTCGCAGGTCCGGTCCGACCCAAAGCCCATTAAAATTAAGATTAAATTTACTCTTTAGTAACCCGTTTAAATAGATCCAATTAGCTCGGAGTCTGTTGAAACTGGACCTAATTGACTAGGGCTAGGCTTAACAATCCTACCATTTATCCAATGTGTCTAATATATTGAATAAGGATATATTCGTATAAATATTTAATTAATAATTTAAATAGAAAATATGACACCTTTAAATATAAAGTTTTATATTATCTTCATAGAAAGATAAAAGTATAGCAACCACGCTACATTTGATTTTACTTTTGAATCATTAATTAATATTAGGGGGATATTAATTCTGTGACATCATGATTTTCCTTTAATTTGTATATAAGAATAAATTAATAATACATGTTGGTCATTACCTAACTTTCAGTAACTAATCAGTCGCCATCATGGACCTTTAAGCCTTAATCACATCAATACTTAAATACAATTAGGCCAACAAAAAAAAAAACTAATTAATTAATTAAAACAACACATGGATTGCACGTGGGTAAGCTAGGGACAACCTCGTAATTTCATATGCTTAAGAAGTACTAACAAGTAGGAAATGTTATAGGTAAAGTTTACTTGAAAACTTGGCAGTTATTAGTAACGACAAAGGAAATGGACAAAATGGCATTAGTGGGATATAGCGCGATGGATAAGAAAAGAATAATGCTAATAGGAAATAGAATAATAATTTTATACTCACACAATAATTTTTGCTTACATTTAAATTAAAAAAGAAAAATTCACCATTCATGAAAAATAATAAACTATCAAATCGAGATTTAAATTATTTTTTTTATTAATTAGAGGCCTAGATTATACAAAACTATCAATTCAGAGTCTGAATTTATCACATACTCTCTACTATTTTATCCATTCAAGTCCTGAATTCAGGCCCTGAATTGATAGTTTTATATAATTCAGATCTCAAATTGATAGTTAAACCATTTTTTAGGCTTTGAATTGACAAATTTCCATTAAAAAACGATACTCCCACGTCCCACATATTTATACTCATTTGTATGGACACGTAGATTAAAAATAATATTTTTTAATATATAAAGTAAGAAAAATAGGAGAATGTTGATAATTAAAAAAGAAAAGTAAAGTTATTGAGATTGATGAATAAAGTATAAATGTTAAGTAAATTTATAGTATATTTTTACTATTAATAAAACATGCATAGAAACTGAAACTCCTCAAATTAAAAATGTGCAGAAATATTTGAAACTAAAAGGACTAAAATTTAAAATACTTAAAGTTACAGGACTAAAATTAGATTTGGTAAAAAAATACAGGACCAAAATTGATATTTTCTCATATTTCATTCATAGGGTAAGTTATAAAAGTATAAGGATTATTACTATGTAATACAAAATATATACTAACATACATAGTATATATTCCCTCTGTCTCGAGTTAACATTTACGTTTGTTTTTTGTACGTATATTAAGAAATATAATATGTGTAGTGAGGTGAGAGAAATGATATTTAATGTGGAGTGAGTAGTTGTATTAGTGTTGTATGTAGGCCCCACGTGGAATAATTAATTGTTTTGTGTGGGCTCAACTTGACAAAAATAAAACGTTAACTTTAACTTGGGACAAACCAAAATGGAAAACGTAAACTTTAACGCGAAAGTATTACATTACTATCAGGTACAAAAATATATAATGAAAAGTCTCAACTATCCCTTTCTACAAAAATAGTTGAATACCTAATTAGTTGAATACATAACATCTGAATATAAGTGAAATTTAATCAATACTTTTGAAAGCTCGACATCCAAATTCATAAATTTTAAAACTTAACATCTGAACATCAGTAAACTAAACTCAATTAATAACCAGGTGGGTAGCTCACTTGATCACTGGACTCCTCACTTACCTAAGTGACCCAAGTTCTATTCTATTTAAAAACAAATTAAGGAGGGAGTAATAAGGTGTATTAGAGTATAATACATAAAATGTTACTTAAATTTGGATAGTAACAAATATTCTCATTTTTACTTAATCACAATAAAATTGTGGAATATAATTATTCCTCCCCACTTATTCCCCAACTATAAATAAATTTCTTATCATAAATGAAACCCCCTGTCACACTGATTGGAAAATGGATAGGTAGAATGAGTATTCAGATTTATTTATTTATTATTTTTATCTTTGATCGATTTTTTAAAGATTGAGTGATCTCCACCTATTTTTGTGAAGAATTTAGTGGGATATTTATCTTGATATTATTATTATACATCATATACTTAATAGATTAATTTCTGAATACAATTAAAATAGGGATAAAAGTGATATTTCATGCATTCAATTTTGTATTGATCAGTAATATAATTTACCTTATGTATATAATAGTAATATAGGTACATAAAATGTACCTATTAGTAATGAAACCGAAGTATAATTATTATTATTATTTTATTTAGAGCATATTTTGCCCCTCGGTTTAGATGTAATTCTAAGTGTATAACTTAATTTCATTCTTGTGGTTTAGAACATATTTTACCTTTAAAATTAATTCTAATAGTATAATTGTAATTTCAATTTTGAACTTTATGACATTTTACTTCTAGAATTTAGAGTATAATGGTCTTTTAATCGATAAAAAAAGAAAAATAAATAAAACAAAAATATTAATAAAAGGAGAAATTTAAAACTTGTTGTACGTATCTAAGATATGTCTATATCACTAAAAAAAATATTTTTTAGCAACCAAATTTACCAACGGAATTCAATCCGTTGTTAATTACCAATGGATTAGCAACGAAAATGACAGTTTTGTTTTAGCAACGGAATGTCAACGGATTTATTCTCTATTTTAGCAACGGAATTCAATAATTTAACAACCACCAGTTTACCAACGGATTACGTTGCTAATCCGTTGTGAGCCAATTTAACAATGTAATTAAGATTTTTACCAACGGAATATTCCGTTGGTAAAAAACAGTTTTTTTAGTGTATAACACTAGTTATACTCTATATTATATGAAGGAAGTTTCAACTTTTTTAAAATGAATACATTTTTATTAATGAGGGAAAAAAATTACACATATACTGTATAAAACAATATTGTTGATGTAATATTATTATGAATTACTCTCTTGTGAGACGGATGTGAGACGGATTGATCCATCACTATATTATTTTTATTGTATAAATAAAGTATGTTTATTTATAGTTAAAGTATGTCAATAATGAATCAAATTATAACACACTAAAAATATTTTAATGCATAATCCATCATATTTTAGAAAATATATTTTAACAACTATTAAACATACTTTATCTAAATAATATATATATTTTAATACGTCTTACAAACCGTCTTAAGTAAATAACGTCTCACAAGAGAATTTGTTTATTATAATAATCTTTTTGGACGTCTTTTTTTTTTTTTTTTTGTATTTTTGTCATTATGTGGCGACATTATTGGCAACAAGTTTTTCATAACTACTGAAATGTTTAGATAATGTTAAAACCTTCGAGCGGAATTTGCTATACGTGAAGGTTGGCGGGAGTTAGGATGAAACCATTGCTCCTAACGTTTAAAGTTTAGGGTATATTTTCTCTCTCATTCGTGTCGTCAATCTAACCATGTATCATTGCTCCTAAGATTTAAAGTTTAGGGTATAATTTCTCTCTCCTACATGTCGTCAATCTAACGATGTGACATAAGAGATAATGTACTAAATGGTACAGAGAATCCGAGCCGTGGCACCCAATGGAAAGTTTTGAATCTCTAATCTTATCTCTCCTTTTAAATTTTTATTGTGCTTTATTATCGATTTTGTCAAAGTATTTTCTATAACATTAAGCTCGGTTCCTTTTTCTCGTGTTTTTAGCATAAAAAGGAGAATGGGATAAGAAGTGAAGAGAGTTGTGTAAAGTAAGTGGAGTATATAATATAATTTTAATTCTTAACACTAAAATAAATAAATAAAATGTTTTGCATCTAATTAAAAGATTTTTAAATTGCATAAGTAGCTAGCAAAAATCATTTCTATTTTCATTTTCAGTAAATGTTAGTACATTGCTATAGATATAAATATTTAAGAAATCATTTATTCAAGATATATTCTAGTTGGAATATAATTTACGAATAATGTTACTAGATAATAAAGTGAGAAGAAGAAAAAAGTACAACGTGAAAAAGTGAAAAACTCCGAAATTTCACATGGAAAATGAGTATTTTGAAATTAAATAACTAATGGCTATAAACATGAAATTAAACCGCCCATAATAAATGCCAACTACTACTTCACAACTTTTGGAAATTAAAAACACTGACCACCACCAAAAATATTTTATACTCCAATATTTTATCAATAAATAATTCTACTACGTCACTAGTTAAATTCACTATGAATACGTAGCCACATTGTGTATAAATAATTTTACAAACCCTTATTATACAGATTAATTATATTTATAAACTCTAAGCTCATCCCATGTGCAATCATTTATATGTGTATCTCTCTATTATATGTTTAAAAATCATTATAGTATTAACTTTTTAAAAATATTTTACACAAAAATTTTAAAATAAATATTAAATTTTAAGGAATAAAATATTACATAAATTTTATAGATAAATATTAGATGAAGAATGAAATACAATTTACTTAAATAATTGCCATAAAATCTTAAGAATAAAAATAAAATTATAAAGTAAAATAGAAGATAAATCACAGTAATATAAATATTAAATACCACGAAATGCATGGACGTATTTGTTATATATACTCTCTCCATCTCACCCAAAAGTCAATTTTTTTCATTTTGGGCATCCCACCCAAAGAGGCCATTTTTCTTTTTACACATGTGAACCATACACACTTACTATTGCAATTAAAATACTATGGGCTCACACTCACACTAATACAACTACACACTACACATTAAATAATAATATTCATTTATCCACATGCAAAAAGCAAAAACTACTCTTTGGGTGGGACGGAGGGAGCAAACTTTATCGCCACTAAAGAATTACCAGTAGAATTTATCAATCGAATTCAATCTGTTTGCCAATTAATAATGGATTAACAATAAAAATTATAGTATTTATTTTTAAGCAATGGAATGTTAATGAATTTATTCTCTATTTTACCAACGAAACTCAATCCATTGTCAATTACTAACGGATATATCAGATGAATCATTATATAAATTACCAATGAAATTATTAGCAACGAAATTGAATTTTCTTTGCTAAAAATTTACCACTACCACTTTACCAACGAATTTCCTTTCTAATCCGTTGGTAAATCAATTTAACAATGGAATTAATGTTTTTACTAATAGGATATTTCGTTAGTAAAAGACAACTTTTTTTAATGTGTCATGTATGAGATAGCTCGAGAATTCATTTATTTATTAATTTTAATTAATTTAACATAAAGAATGGGTGAGATTGTCTCACGAAATGATTTTCGTGAGACGAATAAGAAGTTATAACATTTTAATAAAAAAATAATATTTAATTAGTGAAAAGTAATTATGATGTATTGAATTATTTTATGAATATTTTATAGTGATATATTATTAAATATTAACCACGAAGGTAAGAGGATATTTTAAGATATAATTATAGTTTTATTTTCTTCGCAGCTTTTTTTATCCCCAAATTCTTGAAACTTTGTGGCTCATTTGCTATTTTACGTACAGGATTTAGTGTAATTCGAATTGTATAATTATAATTTATTATTGCGGTTCATGTGATAATATTTTATTTATGAGAGAATAGATGAAAGATTTATTATAATAATGGAATTAATACTATCTGCTACAAAATATATATTAATATTACTAGGAGATACAAAGTATATATTTTATTACTACCAGATATAAAAATAGGTAATAAAAAGTTTCAACTAGTGAATGTTGTTGAATACAACTGTATTGAATACACTATTTTACGTATATCGTGAAGATTTCTTATCTGATACAAAAAATATATTTAAATATTCTAAAGAATAGGTGTAGTTGTTGTAAGGTACATTAAGAATCCCCTTATTGTTACAGGATACAATCACATTAACATATAACTAATAACTACACAAATATATGATTATATTCCAATATTATTCATAATTAATTGATGGCTAAAAAAAATGAATAAATGATCTCTCACCCACCACCTCCATAATTACATTCCTTACTCCACATCACCTTAATTCATTAAATCAACATGAATACGTTGTCTTTCTCATAAGTTATAGTTATGTTTTAATTAATTTTTAATATAATTATCAAATATGCAAATATACTTATATATTTTTAACATCAAAATTTATATAATAATTTCTGCACATGTTTTATGTTTGTGTGCACCAGAGGTGTTTATATTATCAGCTCATGTTATACTCAATAAAGGTGTTATGCGCAGCGCAATGCTTGGGTGTAGTGTTAATGTTTATGTGCAGTGTAAATATTTGTGTGCAGCACAAAAATATTTTAATAGTATAATATTAGCATTAATATTTATGTACAGTGTAAATGTTTGTGTGCAGCAAAAAAATACTTCAATATCAATTTAATGTTTATGTGCAGTGTAAATATTTGTGTGCAGCAAAAAAAAAACTTTAATATAAATATTATGTGCAGCAGTAATATTTTATGTACAAAATTTTTTAGAGTGTATATTGGGTGCACCCATATATGTATGACTTTTATTTTATTTTGTATACAAATTATTCTATTTTGTATACTGTTTTGTAATAATTGTATACTTTTTTCACACTAAATTTTTCATTAAAAAACTTACATCCATATGTGTATAACTTTTTATTCAATAGTGTATACATATTTTTTTAATAATTGTATATTTTTCACACTCAATTTTCATAAAAAAACTAACAATTAAATTGTATACATCATTGCTCATAATTATATATGTTTTTTATTATATTTGTATATGGGTGCACCCTATCTTAGGGTGCACCCGGATGCACACACTATAATTAGCCAAATTTTTATGTCAATTTTTTCAATTTAATAAAGATCTAATAATAATTTTGGTATAATATGGTGGATCAGTTTTTTCATTACGTCAACTCTTATTTTTATTATTCATTATCCCTTCCTTATTTTGAGCCTTGAGATAATTATGGAATATTTGTTGAAGATTTGTTTGAAGATATAATAATTATTTTAAAGGTTTAAAATGGAATAATATGACATCTTTTTGTATTAGATAGTGATGTATTAATAATCATGTATCTCATGGTAATAACAACTTAAAGGATGTATCTATCAAAAATTAATCCTTCTGAAGTACTTATATAAATATTTCTGAATACATTATGCAGATTACTTATAATTACTTATGAATACTGCAAATTTCTTATCGTAATCTAATCTGATACCAAATATATCTAAATATTGAATACTTATCTAAATATTTATTAATACATGCAAATTTCTTATGTAATATAATATGGATACCAAAATATATATAAATATTTTGAATACTTATATAAATATTTTATGTAAATATTTTTTAATACATTGTGAGAATATTTTTATTGATAATATAATCTAGAGTCGTGAGAATTTTTTTATCATAATATAATCTGAATACCAAAATATATGTAAATATTTATGAAGACATCATCTTTAATTAATTAATTAATTTTGAATACAATACAATTAAACCTATTTTTTAATGTTTGACCCACGATTTATCTCCTATTTTTATGGAGAGATTAATGATTAATTAATTTTGAATACAGTTAAACTTAAATAGGGTTAAAAGTGGTATTTAATTAATATACCCTTGGTTGGAAAATTTTCAAATTAAGGCCAAATTTTTAATGTAAGTCTCAATTTTAGTCTCCATTTTAGAAGTGTCTCATTTGGGAGTTCGAATTTTACTTTTTTTTCAAAATAAGACTTGTCGTAATTTTATTTTTTTCTAAATTCAATTTATATTATAAAATAATACAAAATATCAATAAAAACAATATATATTTGATATAATAATTTGGTTTGAAGGTGTATAATATTTTTTTAAATTATCTTGTATAACTTAAAATAAGAAAATAAATTTTGTAGCAAGTCTTAAAATGAGAAAAAAAAAAAGAAAGATTATAAAAATTGGTTCTTAATTTGAGAAAAGAAATAAAATTTAAACCTTAAAATGAAACTTTCACAAAATCAGGTCTTACATTGAGACTTAAACTAAAAATCAGGTCTTTCAATGATTAATAAATTATATTTTTATAAGTAATGAAGATTAATAAATTATATTTATAAGTAATGGACCCATAAGATGAAAGATTTTTTTTTTATGTTTAAAATAAGAAAGACAATATTCCATGCGTTCCACACTAACTTTACGCTTTTCATTTTAATTTGTTCCAAATTAAGGTTTAAATTACCTTTTTTTTTGTTAAGTTGACTCACATAAAACAATTAATTATTCCCTGTAAAGTCCACACATAATACTAATACAACTACCAACTTTACATTAAATATTATTTCTCTCATCTCACTACACATTACAACATTATATCTCTTAATTTACTTGCAAAAAGTAAACATAAACGCTAACGCGGGACGGATGAAGTGAATATTTTAGTTAATTTAATATGAAAAAAGTATGTAAAGTTGCTATGATATGTGAAAAAATGGGTCTTATGTTGGGATGTGTGTAAATGGAACTCCCCATGTCCCCTTTAAAGAGTCATTTTTTCCATTTTCTTTATTCCATTCAAAGGGCCTCGTTAATTTTTAACATATATGGGACCCCACTAATACAATTAAAATATAAGACACACACCCACTAATACAACTATCCATTACACATTAAATAATAATACTCTATAATAAAAAGCAAAAGATAATCTTTAAAAGGGGACGGAAGGAGCATGTATTATTATATTGTTGTATCGTTTACTACTTTTAGTACAAGTAAAATATTAAATACATGATGGGACGGAGAAAAAATTAAAGTGTGAAATACTATTTTCATAAGCAATGATTTAATTGATGAAAAATAATAATAATAAAGTAATGAATTATTTCATTAATAATTTATAAAATAAATAAAAATAATAATACTATTTATAAATAAAGTGATAACTCTTGATAAAAATAATAATTAATTAAAATAATATAAAATAATTTTATCGCGAGATGGTGTTATGCCCCTTAATAAAAAAATAAAAAAATTTAGTTAATAGTAATTTTTTGTATATGAATAAGCTTCTTTGAATTAGTAATATTTTTAGAATACTAGGTAATTAACCTAGAACTAGAAAGTTGTTAAATGTGCTTATCAGATTAGCGAAAGACTTTTTGTGTAGATTTGGTTCACTGAATCAAGATGAGTATTTAAATATTTTTCTGTCACGTCGACTGAAAATACTTTGGCAAACATTGAAATTGTTTAAATTTAATTATTTTATTTTATAATAATAGAAAAGCTAGTCTCTGTCCTCAAAAATAAATAAATTAATTAAAGTGATGGGTCCACTAGCCAGTAGTACAGTGACACGTATGATTATGGCTGAAAAAGTAATTTTTGTCTTATCTAGAGATCGTTATTCGTTGAAACAGCGATTCACGTCACGCGTCTTCCTCTGTTTTGCCATAACGTCTACTCGATCCCGGACCCACCCACCCACCCACCCACCCCTCCCTCTTAATTAACTCTTTTAAATGTAGTGGACACTGTTTTGTATGACTCGTTATACACAGATGAATTCCGGCAATTTTTAATTAACTTATGATTATTTTAACAAGTTTTTTATTTTGTGGGATTCATACTTTTCAACAACACAATGTGTAAACTCTATGCACTCTCTTTAATCTTAAATACATAGGATATTTAAATTAAGAGATTAAAATATTTTTAGTCTCATAACTCTCCTCATGATCTTTTTTAGTCTCAAGAAAGATACTTTTATCAAATTAGTTCTACTAGCGAATAAATAGGGCAAAAAAGTCATATTTTCTCATGAAAACAGCCACGTCACAATCGGAATTGTCGATTTCCGGCCGGTATAATGACGTGGCGCCCTAATGGCAGGTGAGCCAGCGGGATAAAAACCTATTCAGTCTCATAACTTTCCTCATATTCTATTTTAGTCCCAATAAAAATAAGTTTATCAATTTAGTCTCACTCATGTAGAAATAGGGCCAAACACGTCCTATTTTCGCAGAAAAATGTTGACATCATCGGAATCGTCGATGTCCAACAGGGATGATGACGTGGCACCCTGATAGCAGGTGAGTCAACAAATTAAATATTATTTTAATACCAATAAGGCATTTTTATTTAAATAATTCCGACCACTGTCATGGCCGGTGGCGAAATCGTGGTCGGTGGCGAAGTTCTGGTGTTTGTGATGTGGGCCTTGGTGGCGGCGATTTCGTGCCAGAAGAGAAATGGGCGAATGACCCTTATTAATTTTTGTTTTCTAATTATTTAAAATTTTAGAAAATAAAAATGTCTTGTTGGTATTAAAATAACATTAATTCCGACTGAAAATCGGCGATTTCGGTTGTCACTTGACATCACGTGCCATTTTTCGGTGATGTCCGTATTTTTCGATGAAAATAGGACGTGTTTGTCCTTATTTCTTCACCGGTGGGAGTAAATTGACAAATTTATCTTTATTGGAACTAAAATAGACCATTAGGAAAGTTATGGGACTGAATATGTTTTTATCTTGTTGACTCCATGCCATAAGGGCGCCACGTCATTTTAGCGGTCAGAAATTGACGATTCCGGTTGTGAAGTGGCTGTTTTCTGGTGATGTCAGCTTTTTCAGACGAAAATATGACTTTTTGGCCCTATTTCTTCGCCGGTGGAACTAATTTAACAAACTTATCTTAATAGGACTAAAAAAGACCATGTGGAAAGTTACAGGGATTAAAAAAGATCACAGGGTTCATAAGGGTTTACGATGTAAATCTAATTTATAAGAAACTAACTCAATTAATAAATGTGAATGTATTAATAATTTATCGTTGTCGTTTAATTATATTTTTCGTTCATCGTGATTAGAAATCGATAACAACCGATTTTCTTAAACTTCGTATCTATAATAAAGATGATTAGTTATTTGGAACAGAGAATATTATATTTATATAACATATATAGTGCTTAATTATGAAGATACTCTACCACAAAAAGATAAACTTTAATATACACTAAATATACCTTAACCTCATACTTTATCCATTAGTACTATCTTATTGAGAAATTCTCATGAACTCAATGCAAGAATCTTGAATTTCCTCTAAAAAACTCACGCACTAACTATCTTATGATCGATCACTCACTCACGTATTGCATTGTAAAAGATGAAATTAAAAACGAAAGAGACAAAAGGATTATAGTGATGCGGCGTAAGCCTGCATCCACTCTTAAGATGATTACAGATTACAACTCACGAAGATGATGATGAACTCAACTTATGAACCCTAATTGATATAGTTCTAACTTGTAATTGATGTGTATTGATGATGAACTTAAACTGCTATGCACACGCCTTATATGCTGAACAACAACTCCATCAATCTGATGCATGTGTAATCTCACGTGAATACTCGAGGTAGCACAACAAACTAACCGAATAACTAACTTTGATTTTCTTCTAATGCATGGTTGTAATGCACTCGATCCAACGGCTCTTATCTTCCATGCAGTTGATCCTTATACACACTCTTTATCCAATCATCATCTTCCAGATGTTTATTTGCTGCTATATCACACATACTCTACATGCATGCACGTCTACACAACATAAATCAATTACACCTTTTAGTCATACTTTAGAATAGATTAAACATACTCTAAATTATTATATCATTGCTTTTAATGAAATAACCACAAAATATTTTTGCATCTTACCTATGATACTTTAGCATATGCAAATGATACTTTTAATGTGTCAGAAGTACTCCAATATTTACAATAATACGCACAAAATATTAACATATACATATGATATTTTTACTTTTTGCTAAGGACACTCTATCCATAATACCGTCACACTCTAACCATGTATAGTTTCAATGTTGAACAACATATATTTTGAAACAAAATCAAGATACCTTACATAATATAACCATAATCACACATTCATCGCCATTGTCTTCTTATTCTTCGTAATATGGAATAATTCCATGGGCTCTACTCATTATGGTGGATAAAGTCGGTTGTCGTCAATTTTCAATAACGGTAAATAGTTGAACAATAGAGTGGAAGGTTGACAAGGTCAAGTTCGGTGAAACACAAAATTAAAGGAGATTTTCATGGTAAGTCCATTCGTATCCATTGGAGGTCCTGCCCATTCACATCGTTGAATGCAGAGGAAGGAAGTTGATTAGATGAATTCCAAAAAATAAGGGACTTCTTGAAAGGAATTGACATGAGATTTTATCGAAATATGTTTATTCTTAATTAATGAATGTCAATTAGTCAAAAGGTCAGGTCATTTCATTAAATAAATTAAAATGAGTATTTTCGCAAGTTTCTTGGACAAAGTTGTGTACCCTATCGAGTAATCTCAAATGACCAAATTTATTATCGAACTCAAAGGTATTAATATTAAGTGCAGTACTCAAACTTACACCTCATCATTCTTTATAAAGAGTGTTGAATATGATTTTGATTGATTCCACTAGCAACAAATATAATTTAACTAGGTAAAGATGACATATAGAATAACAAGTAAACAAGTATCACAATCAAATGATGCAGGGGATATGAAAGAAAGTAAATCTAAGGAAATACAAAACTAAGAACACTATGGTTATGTATGTCTATAAACTTATACAATGGTTTATCTCATAAATTTGGAAATTTGACCAGTTAATATATACCTAAACTCTATGAACAAAATGAATAGGATGTGAACTCATTACAAGCCCCAAAATAGCTCTTAGAATTGTCTCCAAATATCTCAATTCCAAATAGATACTTCTAAAACTAAGAATTCCCTTAAGAGGTACTCTCCTAACCCTAAGTTCACTTTCTAGTTACTATGATTATATTGATTTGGTTCCCTTCATTAGGTCAATTATTCGACTAGATTAATCTTTCCAATGTCTTATCTCAAGGATTTTAAGCATAAGAAGGTCATGTCATACTCATAACTAGCTATCCTCAAACTAAATAAACCCTAAAATTAGTTGATTCAACTAATCATCCAAACTTCTAATTGGAATTATCATTATAATCAAATGCAAGAGTAAATTAATCATACAACTCATTATATAATTTAAGAAATATAGAAATTGAGATAAAAATTGCAATCCAATTCAATAAACAACAACAAATTCATAAATCTAGAAATCACTAATCACTCATATTGCTAGTCTCCCAAATGAGACTAGACTAGTACAAATTCTTTGAAAACACCAACAAAAGTATTACATGAATCCACTCTTTAAGTAATCAAACAAAAGTGAATTACAAGTTCTAAGAAAAATGCTTCCCTCACTCTCTTGGGAGAATCTTCTCTTCATTTGTAAATCTTCTTCTTCATGTGTGCCCTCCTTGAAATGATGATGGGTAAATGAATGATGAGAATTTGGTAGAAAATTTTGGAGAAATGGAAGAGAATTGCTGGGAATGGAAGTTGGAGGAAATAAATGTGTGAAAATATAATGTAAAAGTGTGTGTTCTTCAGGAAATTTAGAAACTTTTTTCTTTTAAACAGAGAAAGGATGTTATAATATCCAATTTGGGGAAGTTTCCTAATTTTCTTGACAGCGGGCATTTTATACATGAACTCGTGTCGAGTTTCCATAATTGTGTGGTGGGTTCATGCTGGTTCTAAGCATGAACTCGTGTCAAGTTCCGAAACTCGACATTTGATAGACACGAACCCACCCTCCTACAAGGCCAAGTATCAAACTCGTGTCGAGTTCAAGAAATTTGGGCGAGTTTCCAACACCTCTTTCGTTTTCACTTCCCAACTCCATTTTTTTTTATTTTTTTTTCATGTTTTAAGCACATTTTCAACAATTCATGGCATTTATAATATGACACCATCCATTACACAAATGTTACAATAACACCACTAAAATTACTATTATATAAAAAAAAATGCACAAAATAACTACAAATAAAATCACTAAATCTAGGTAGATAGGACAACGATCAGTATCCGTCTCATCTTCGTTTCATAAAAGCAATGTTTAACAAGCTGATATATTGTCTCGAATAATTTTACTTTGTTTTTTTATTTTTTATTTTTATTTATAATTATACTTCATATGTAATGATCTCAAACCCATCTCACAAAAGAATATAGTATAATTTTCTCAAACAATTTTTTTTACTAAGGTTGATATATAATATATTGTTGTGTTTAGTAAAAGTTGAACTTGGCAAACATGATTAAATAAAGTTAAATAGTAATCTCTCCATCCAAACATATATATAATGCACATTATTTATTTTCATTCGTTACAAATTTTATACACACTTTTAAAAATAGCAATGTAATAAAACATTCTTGAAAAACCATTACACTACAAAAATACCATATACTTTCACAATTTATAATCTCACAAATTTAACAATTTCACATATTTTTTTCTGGATTGGAAAAGTAATATTTTAGTTAACATACTCATTATTACATTTTAATTTTTATTTTTCTTATAAAAGAAGCCTTAACCAAAAAAAAACATTTTACCAAGATGCATTGAATGCATGTATGAAATATAGGAAGTGAGAGTATGCATAGGCAATGAATATGAAAAAAAATTAAAAAAAAAATTGGGATTTCAAGTTGTAATATAATTTAAAAAGAGAAGACATAACACATGAGAAGAGAGAAGAAGGAAGTTTAATTGAGTGAGGATGGGGGACAGACAGGACAAGCCCTCACTTTATGAAATTATTATTGTGGGGGGGGGGGGGGGGGGGGGGGGGAGAGCATGTCACATTCTCAATTTCTCATCACTTCATAAACCCAAACCATTATAATAATAATGCCATCTTTCAAACCAACCAAGGGTTGCCTCTATCAATATTCTTCATTCATCATTTCTTGCTTTTCCAACTATTTCTTTACAACCTAACATAATTAATTAATTAATATGAATTTCAGAGGCTCTTTAGAGTTTAGATTATTTAATTGAATAATTATTTTTGTAAATTTTAAATAATTAAGGTCTACATGAAACAGGATTAATACGCGACTCTCTCTTAATTAAATTTTTACTATCACTACTAATACATCCCAACTAGATATGAAAGAAGATAAATATTAATTTCAAATTATCATAAAAAAATTTATAACAGTATACTATGTTAGTGTCCAAGATTGCATAAAAAAATAGTACACTTCGTTTTTTTACATTATTCACTTTTTTTCTAATTTGTTTTCTCTTTACTCTCAAGAAAAGAGTATATCATTTTAATACAAAATCTCAAAAGTACACTTTAATTAATTTAAAAACACCTTCAACTTTTTACGCACATCACATTCTTTATTTCCATTTATTACCTAAAATGTTAAATTACTTCAAAGTTTATGAAATTTAGTGTAGGTGAACTCCATTTAGATACACTACTACTATATATTTTGGGCCAAGTGATATTGTTCCAGTTTCATTTGGGCCGATTACTATAAAGTTCACCTTATTTCGATTGGACACCAACAAGCCCATCTCCCTCTCTCGCACTGGATTTTATTATTTTTTTATTTTTATTTTTTGAAAAAAAAAAAGGGGTGTTCTATTTCTTTGTCAAAACAATAAATAAATATTTAAAAATAAAATACAAATTAATTTAACGAAATAACAGAATCCACCGCCACAGTCCAGGCTCCAGCTTACTTGACTTTAAGATATGTATTTAATCGGTTTTTATTTGAACAGAAATTCAATTAGGGCAAATATAAGAACTAAGGCACACTGGATTTCTTCGCGTAATTGATTTCCAGTCGTTTCAGACGATACGGAATAAAGCGGTATGGCAGCGATGGCGGGGATGAGGCGAATAATGGACGACGACGACGCTAAGCTCGTATTTGAAACGTCGAAAGGTGTGGAAGCAATTACGAGCTTTGATGAGATGGGAATAAAGGACGATCTTCTCAGAGGAATCTATAATTACGGCTTTGAGAAGCCTTCCGCTATTCAGCAGCGTGCTGTTCTTCCTATCATTTCTGGACGAGACGTCATTGCTCAGGCGCAATCTGGTACGGGCAAGACTTCCATGATTGCACTTACTGTTTGCCAAATTGTCGACACCAAGTCATCAGAGTATGATTTTCAGGCCCTCTCCCCATTTTTTTGTTGCTTTAATTGTGATTCTCTGATAGTGGATATCATTGCTTGGCTGCTTTTAGCTCAATTAATTCTGGATTCCACATTTGTAGAAGCTGAGATTTGCTTCTAATTGTTGGGAAATTATAGCTTATGAATTCGGGTAGCCTATTATTGCCAGCTTTGTTTTGTTGTCCAATTGTTGAGATGCAAACCACTTCTGATTTTTGTGGAGTTGATATATCATATATGTACGTGTGTGTGTTTTATAATAATTGTTTATGTCACACTTCAATTTCCCCTTTTTATTTTACATAGCTCTTCTAGTATTTTTGTTCTTAAAGTGATAGCGGTCAACTAATCTGTATTCATTAACCTTTTCCTCGACGTTAGGGTGCAAGCTTTGATTATGTCGCCTACAAGAGAATTAGCTTCCCAGACAGAAAAAGTAATACTGGCAATTGGTGACTATATAAATGTGCAAGCTCATGCCTGCGTTGGTGGCAAGAGTGTGGGTGAGGATATTAGGAAACTAGAACATGGGGTTCATGTGGTTTCCGGCACTCCTGGTAGAGTCTGCGACATGATCAAGAGGAGAACTTTGCGAACTAGATCAATAAAACTATTAATACTGGTGAGTTTCGTATTCTTTATTTGAAATATGCTTGAAATTGCCTGGTCACTCTTAATATGGTTGTTGATTTCCGCTTTTGCATTGTTCAATCTACTTAAAGAAATCATTGTGAATCTAATTGAATTGTCTGGACCTTGTAATTCATTAGGATGAATCTGATGAAATGTTGAGCAGAGGGTTTAAAGATCAAATTTATGATGTGTACCGGTATCTGCCACCTGAACTGCAGGTATCTTTTATCTCTCTTGCTCCCCCACCCTTATGTTCTGCAGGAAACAGTGTAACCAGAACTTGTTATTTACTTTGTACTCTGTCATTGTAGGTTGTATTAATCTCTGCCACCCTTCCAAATGAAATATTAGAGATTACAAGTAAATTCATGACTGATCCGGTTCGGATCCTTGTAAAGCGCGATGAGTTAACTCTGGAGGTAAGCTACCTTTTCTTTCCGTTTTCTTCTTTCTACCTGTAAGTCTGCACCAGGAAGGGATATTGGGAAATTTCTAGGTTCTTGGTCATTCATGATTTGTACCAAGAAGAGTGCCTTCCTCAGATGGAAAAAAATGTGAAAGTTGCTTACAATATGACTGCATATTTGATGTTTGGCTAGATGAGATTCTAAATTGTCAATTTTCTGATTCTAAACTGCCTGAGGATCCCATTTCCCTTTCTCATGGCAAACTTAAAGAAATCTTCCTCAAAATGATATCTAGCTTTTTAGGTGCTGAATGAAGTCGGTTTTATGTTTTTATACTTTCTCTTTTTTTCTTCTTTTTTTTTTCCCTAATTTTTCTTGTTCACCCATGACAGGGCATCAAACAATTCTTTGTTGCGGTGGAAAGAGAAGAGTGGAAATTCGATACTCTATGTGATTTATATGATACCCTTACCATTACCCAGGCTGTTATATTCTGTAATACAAAGCGGAAGGTAATTGTTTCGTTCCCTTTAGTTCATATTCTTGCTAATAATACTACCATTACCAATCCTAATTTGGACATAAAGAAAAAAATTATGCATATCAACTTCATATAGTGTCTACAGTTTATCGCACTATGCATATGTATTAGTATTTCTTACTTTTATTAAAGTTTGGAACAATGCAAATAATTTGGTGAAAAGAATTGTTCAAGACCTTGAACTTTGGTGTTGCTTCATAAGCTATTTTAGCCCCCCTTTCCCTAAGTATATTCTAGAGGTATCCTAATATATGTGATACACATTGTAAGAGGTTGTCTTTTTTTGCAGTATAAGATAATTTGAAAAGCTGACATGATTAAGAAATACATGACATTGAGTTTCTGAAGAAGTTCAGTATTCAATATTTAGAATGAATATAATTGATAATTCCAGGATCTGCTAGATATATGAACCAGAAATTAATTATTAAGTGGGTTTAAACCATAAAACTATATTAAACACGGATAAGTGAAACAGGGATTTGGTAATGAAATATTGTTTTATGAATTATCGGCTTCTCATTATTCTTTTTCTTTGTAAAATTACAGGTTGATTGGCTAACGGCAAAAATGCGTGAAAATAACTTTACTGTCTCATTCATGCATGGAGATATGCCACAAAAGGAACGGGATGCAATTATGGGTGAATTTCGGTCTGGTCAGACTCGAGTTCTTATCACAACAGATGTTTGGGCCAGGGGACTGGATGTTCAACAGGTATTCTCTTCATTCTAGTTGAATCTATTACTAGAATTTGTCCATCCTCCAGGTGTCATTGTCCAAACTTGAGATTTTAAATGCTTATTTCTTCCAGCTCCTCCTGTCGTAGATAAATGTGGTGTTTTTGGCACCTGGAATGACTACTGATCTGTTTCCTGTGTAATTTGTGTGCATAGGTTTCACTGGTGATTAACTATGATCTACCCAACAATCGAGAGCTCTACATTCATCGAATTGGCCGGTCCGGTCGTTTTGGGAGAAAGGTATTTCTACAGGCTCTTAGGAATTTTTCAAAATACCATCATCTATAAAATAATTGAAAAGGATGACTGTTGAAGTCCAAAGAATCATAATTATTTAGCCATCCCTGTATGGACCCACAGAGGTTCCACTTAATTAGAGTTTTGGTGCTTATACATTCCATAGCATGTGTCTGTCTCTGCCTCATTCACACACAATCACGTGCATGTGTGGAAAATTAGTAAAGGCTGGCTAAGATGCGGCGACTGCTGCTTATAAACATTAGTTATGTAAGCATTGCTCTAAGAACTTTTTTTTTTTTTTTGAAAGGTGCTCTAGGAAACATTTGGTTACAATAATGATGTGCACTGCAGGGCGTGGCCATAAATTTTGTGAAAAGCGACGACATCAAGATACTTAGAGATATCGAGCAATATTACAGTACGCAGATCGATGAAATGCCAATGAATGTGGCTGATTTAATTTAAGATGTGATCCTGCCCTGGGTGGTTATGGGGTTCTTTTAGTGTTCTCCATATTTTTCCAGAGTTACTGTTGATAAACTGGATGCATATTTCTTTCTATTTAATTTTGATCTTCTTTTAGGATTGTGATTGTATCAATTTCTCTTGTAATGTAAGTAATATCCCTAATTCTGATTGATTTCCATATGCCCTTCCTTCACTTGCCATTCACCTCCTTCACTATTCCTTTCTCCCCCATTTACCTTTTTCAAAATAAATAAATAATACACATCCTCTATTTCATTACACATGTTACATTTTCTTATTTGTTTGTGTCGTTACAATTTTAACACCTCAAAAATAATCGAAGTACATGCAGTATACACATAATTTACATAATCCTTGATTCTGTTTAAGGCTACATCATACTCATCAAAATTAATTGTGAATGCATAGTTGAGATGGAGAGAGTTTTTGTGTGCAATTGAAACACAATCGCACAATGAGTCCTCATAGAGTCCAATGATTATTATTAAGGCATGGTGTTATAATTTTATATATTGTAGGTCATATAATATTTTAATCTTCTAGTTTATGACTTATTTTATGTCTTGATTACTTAATGGTTCATATACCAATCTATTTTCAGAGTTTAATATTTATTCTTAAAGTTTAACTATAATTTTAAAGGAGTAATTGTAATTTTACCACGGTTGTCATTGTGATCTTATACACTTATAATTTATTTTACCTAAGAATTAGGATTTACCCTTATACACTTATATTCTACGGTAACAAGAGTATATTTTAATTAACAAATGAAATTTTGTGTCTTGATAAATAAATAAAACATCGAATTCAATTCAAATAAATTGGGATGTTTTTTTTTTTTCAGTTTTTGATGAAAGTTAATTATGTGAATAATTTAAAGTATTTAAATGAGTGTAAAAAAGAAAAGTATAGTGGTAACTACTGGTTTGAATTGAGTCAATGGGCCAATCCAATGGAATGAAAGTGGGCCTCGCCTCTGGTAATTAATACTAAAAAGTCCATTAACCTAATCTGACTAGGGTTCCACCTCGCCCGACTGCCCGCCGCTTGGTTTGCTCAATCCTTCCTCTCAATCTTATCCCTTCTTCTCTTCCGACTTGTTGTATTTTTACTTTCTACTCTGGATCTTAAGATGGCCATGAAGGGCAAAGGCAAAGGCAAACCAGAGGAGGCTGCTAAATCGGAGCTCCCCAAAATGGATATCAGGTCCATTCTCAAAGATATTGAGTTTTTGGGTAATCTCTCTCTCTCTCTCTCTCTCTCTCTTCTTCCTCTTACTGTTTGCTTATTTTCTCTCTTAATCCATCGAATTTGGCTTCCGATATTCTTGTTTAAGAATAGTGAATTATATATCTTGAGGCTTGTAGTATAATTTATTTAGAGGTGAATTAATGTTTGCGGTGACAAGTGAGGATCTTTATCCAAGAAACAAGTGAATTCAGAATTCCTCGCTCATTAACTTCAAATCTTGATTGAAATAATATGTGATTGGACTCAGCAAACACGAATGCTATGCTACATCTTCTGATATTGGACTCGAATTTTTTATTGTTTAACCGATTACTAACTAAGTCCATTCCCTATTTCTATACATAAATAGATAAAAAGGAGATTGGCTTTGTGTCTGGGAATGCTACCTTGCTCATCAATTGATTTTCTGATCCTTCAAAGTATTTTATGCCTGTTTATGTAGTTATGTTGAGGATTTAATGTTCTTGTGGATTCAGGTTCCTCACACATGACATGGAAACAGAAGAAGGACTTGGAGAACAGGAAGGTTGTGTCACTTGGTGGAAAGGTAGCTCTTATTTCATTTTGCATGCGAACCTCCAAAGTGCATACATGAACTGTTGTTCCCTTAACAGCCTCCGAAGAAGCAGAGGATACCTCTCAGCGTTGCACGATGTCAGATGAAGAAACAGAAGGAGAGAGAGGAGAAAATAATTCAAGAGGTGACTTGCATGTATTCACTTTCTTTGCAAATTGCAATTATTATGAGTTAAGTTGCATACTAATAGTGACAGTAAAATAACTGGTGGTTTCAGAGAGCAATTCTTGGAAGATTTGGAGCCTTTAGTTGCAGTAGTAGTGGTAAAAGGGTAGTAGAGAGGCGTAAACCAGAGGACAGAATTTTGAAGGCTACGGAAGGCAATTTCAGAAATGGTGTGCTCGATGTCAAACATTTGTTACAATCTTCTGCCCCTCGGGCCTCAAATGAGAAGGGCAGACAAGCTATGGGTAAAGGGAAGAAAAAGAAAGGAGGTAACAAGGGCCATGGCAAGAGAAAAGGTGGTGGTGGTGGTGGTGGTGGTGGTGGGAAGCGTCACTAGGAACATTTCAAATCTTGTCTTCAATCTTTATATGCTTTGTTTTTAGATCAAAAGAAATACTAGTAGCAATTTTCATTTGGTGGGTAGTGAGCGAGCTTGTTCATTTTGAGTTAACTGTAGTTGAGTTGCTACTCACGAAAATTGTAAGTTCATAGAATTAGTAGTCTGCACAGAAATATGAAATGAGAAGCAATTCATTTGGGAGTTGGAAAGAATGTACAATGAGGTTTCTCACTTAGCTGGATTTTATAAATACAACATCTTGGGGTGCAATTTCTTGCAAATCTATGTGTGATTAATACTCACCCAGCAAGTTAATTATCAATTTTTTTTAAAAGTAATTTGTGTAGTATATATTTAATCATTTTATCTACTTTCGGCATTTGTAGCTGAATGTAACAGTGCAGATTTGGAGTAGAAAAGTTAGAGATTATATGCCCTTGTTATCATTTTCGAATTACGAGCACTGAAGCAAGCAGAGAGTAAATATGTGGAGAAAATGTAAATTCTGGGAATTGTTTGATAAAGTTAGAAGCCTATCTAAATTCCAATTATTTGATTTGTCACCACTTGCACCACTTCATCTTGTCTCTCATCTTCTCTCTCTGTTGCTGGCTACTAAAATATCAACCTTTAATTACAGCAGTAACATGTATGGATCAAAACCCATGGCCACAACCAAGATTATCACACCCCCTTTCCCATTTCACTCCCAACTTTTCCAAGAATTCTTCAGACCAAGGTACTGTCCATTTTACTGCAAATGTGCGCATTATTTTCTATGCCTGTGGTAAAGATTGCATTTTTCCTCTCTTTTTTTTTTCTTTTCTAAATATCACAATTCTCCTCAAGGAAGGGAAATGGGGTGATGAAAGCGAGTATGAAGAAAGCAAAACTGTCAGAGTCAAACTCAAAGAAAGCAAATCTATCTGCCACGAAGAAAGAGAGGATAAGGCTGCCTACTTATGGCGATAGTGAAAATGGAATTCACCACATTAGTGAATTTTTGAGGCATCCATCTGGGATTGAAGCAATCTTGAATAAAAGGGCCCTGCAGAGTTGGGCACCCCATTGATTCCAACTTGTACAGGTGAATTGCTTTCTTTTTGAACTATTTTTGAATGTTTGCATTAATAGCATTTGGTTGATGTTCATTTTGGTAATTCCTCACTGCATGGATTCAAAGATAATGATATGAAGAAAATCATTGGTACTAATTAGATGTGCATTCAGATGTGTGCTACCACAGGTTTAACTTCTAAATTTTGAGGTTGCGCCCATTCTAGACTTGCAAGTAACTCCTACTGCTGAAGACTGTGTGGTTGAGTTGATATCTTGCAAGGTATATTTTTACTAATCCTACTATCTGTTGTGTTTACTGTTTGATTTATGTTGTTCTATTCTTAAAGAAATATTGGATCCAGTGATTAGGGATCAATGATGTCATGTGATACTAATGAAGTAGTAGTGTCATTTAGCAGTGATGGGTTTATGTTAATTAGTTATTCCCTGCACTTCTAATCCTACCAAGGCACAAGGATTAAAGTGATAGTAATTGGTGTGCATCAATATCTATTTATGGATTCTTTCAAGACTCTCTTGGATATGATGTTTAACATGTGTTGTAGTTCAAAGGTTCTGATGCTGTGGAACGCCAGAACGAGCACTTTTCAGGTAGGCGATGTTGATGTGAGATTAGACCTCGTCCTTGAGGTAATTTTTTATTTTATTCAATCAAAGCTTGATCTGCCCTGTTTCATGCATCTTACTCCAATAAACTAGGGTGAGTATTTGTGCAGATATACACAAAGCCATTTACTTTGCTTCCCCCATCAGCTGTGGAAGGTCCGGGAAACATGTGAGTAGCCACTACCCTACCTTACCCACCCTCAAATAAATCAAACTCATTACCATATCATACTCTGTTGAGTTGCTATGCTTTGCAGAATGATGCAAGCTCTTGTGACCAGCTGGTGCCCATTGCTTCTAAACCAACTGCTCCAACAATACCAACAATGGCTCTCTCTTCAATAACTCCCAACCATCTTTACCTATTGTATCATGCATGCCATGCCACCTTCTATATTTCATTACTTTGTCACACTAACATCACACATCAAAAACTTTAACAACATACCACCACCAAACAACAAATCCATAAGGGCACTCATATACCAACCATTTGATTTGTATTTTACACCACATTATAAGAGAAATAGAAAAAACAAACATCAAAAGACAAAAGGATGCTTCATGGTCCTACAATGTCTCTTTCTCACACAAGATAAGTTCCGCCCCGAATCCATTATCTCAGCACTAGTGCCCAATAGTTTCTCAGTTGAGCCAGCCCGAGTAAAGTAGGACTGCAACAACAACAAAAAAAACATATGTGAAGTTATGTTCATTTGCAATGGATTTTTATAAAAATAATACACAACTGCCTAGGCAGTGCATATACAAGTTACGGCAGGTATTGCAACAGTTAAAAAAGTATCTGACTTCTGAGCAAGTATACATACATCATCATGTAAATATAGAAAAAAGACCACATCTGTACATCATAAAACTTGTGCCAATAAATAAAGACTGAAAATTACTGAATAATACTATATATCAGAGAACTTACATTCTTCAATCAACCTCGACACATCAACATATGTTGTTATTAACGGCGCCTCGCCCGCCTATCATCGCCCCGGTCATCCTCATATCTTCTTCCACTAGGACGTTCATCATCATGTCGAGCCCTTTTTGAGACATGGTCTGCATCATCATCATCTCTATTACTGACATGCTTCTCTTCTGTCTCTCTTCCACGTCCTTGACGAGGTTCATGATCTCTCTTGTGTAACTCTCCATCACCATGCCTTTCATGCTTTCTGCCACGACGTTCTTCATCGTTTCCTCTTTCTCTCCTACTTCGTCCATAGCCTTCACGATCCTCATTACTTCTTTCATGCTTTCTTCCATAACCTTCACGATCCTCATTACCACTTTCATGCTTTCTTCCATAACCATCACGATCCTCATTATCTCTTTCATGCTTCCTGCGGTCTTCATCATCCCCTCTTTCTCTCCTATTTCGTCCGTAATCTTCACGGTTCTCATTATCTTTCCTATTTTCGTGTCGAGATGCATCCCTATTACGGGTTGGATCACCTCGATCATCATCACCCTCATTCTTATATCCAGTTTCCTTCGATGAGCCCAGCTTCCTAGACTTCCGTTCTGGTTCTTCATTCTGATGTCCATCATCTAATTTCCGCTTACTCCTCAACCCGTCTTCACTTCTATCTCCAGTTCCATCTCCCTTTGACTTGTATAATTGCTCCAATTTCTTTAATGTGTCCATTCCATCATCCTTAAACTTTTTATTCTCACTATCATCAAAATCATGCGCAAAATCTTTCTCCCTGCCTCTGGCCCCTGAAGCCCGATTCAAATCCTTGTGAATATCCTCCTTACCATAATCACAATTCCGATCTCTTTCATAATGACCATCGTGTCTACCACCTCCAGCACTCAGTCTGTCCTTACTTTTATCATATTGTTCCCTTTTTTTAATCGCTTCTTCAGAGTCACTATCTTGACCATACTTGCGACCAACTTTATCATGTCTGTCAACCTTGATATTCCTATCATCACGGGGATGGTCATCTGCTGCAACTTTATCCTTCCTATCAACCCTGATTTTCCTACTATTATCACGGGGATGGTCGTCTGCTGCTACTTTATCCTGCTTGTCAACCCTGATCTTTCTACTATTATCGCCAGAATGGTCTTCTGCTTTAGCAGTTTTCTGTTGTGATCGGCCTTTTTCACCTTTCTCTAATGATTCATCATCAGAATCATATCGCCTGCTCTTAGTAGAATCATTCTCCCTCAGAGACTTATATCTGAGGCCATCATTGGCTTTATATTTATCATCAAAGTTAACTTCTCTACCTTCTTGATTTTGATTTCCTTTACGATGGCGCCTATGGTCATCATCAGAACTATACTCATGTAGTCTGCTCTTTGACTTGTGAACATCACCTTCGTTTGAATCATGTTGTTTGCTTTTCAACTTTTTATCATATGAAACATGGTCTTCATCAAAACTGTCATCATCATGACGGCGTCGACCATCATCATCAGAACTGTACTCAGGACGTCTGCTCTTCGACTTATGAACATGGACTTCACTAGGATCATGTCGTTTTCCCTTCGACCTACTAATATTGGAAACACGGCCTTTACCGGAACTGTCATCATCAGAGTCTACATGTTTGCTCTTTGAAGGCTTCTTTAACTTTTCCTTTCCACTCTTAGGACTCTCATCAGAGCTGTAGTCGTCATCAGAATCATGTCTGCAACGAGACATCTTAGATTTTTTCCCACCAGAATCTGAATCAGAATGAGATTCGGAGTCAGAAGAGCTACTGTAATGCCCTTTTCGGTGTTTACTAGACGACATTTTCCGTTTCTTCCTAACATCTGCATCAGAATCATCACTAGCACCTGTACTTCTACTGTCTTTTTTGCGCTTTTCTTTAGTCTCATGCCTAACAATTTTATCTGAATCGGAAGAATCATCAGGGCTCCTTTTGAATTTATCCTTATTGTGACGCTTGATTTCATCCCTATCAGATTCAGTTTTCTTTGCAATTTTTCGCACATCATCCCTCCCAGCATCCTTTTTGTGGATGCTTGCTAGTTCACCCTCCTCAAGACTCTCTTCAAAATCTTGGGCCTCAGCATCACCACGTTTCTTTTCTTTATCAGCCTCGGATTCTATTCCAAGAGCAGCTTTGAGTGTTTCCATCTTTCTTTCCTTCAATGCAGCTATCTGATGGGTCTGAGTCGCTGAAACCCTGATAGTACCAGAAGATATTCAGTCGAAGTAACTCAAAATAACAATCTCAAAATTCTCAATATGCAAAGACTGCACTCAGTTTCATTCATTTAAGACTTTATTAAGAAGCAAATGAATATCTCATACAGCGAATGACAATCATATGTCTGCAGTTGTAGCTACTCATAAAGTAAGATGAAGGCCATGGAGTTATGGATACTCCAAGATAATTATTTGAATGAAACACGCACATGACAAAGAACACATAAGAAACTTAAGCAGAGGTTAACATGGATAAAGATCAAGCTTCCACAGATAAAAACAACTGAGGCCTCTAAATATAAAAAATACTGAGGCACATACTAAGGAAAGCTAATTAAAGAGGAAAAGCAAAAGAATTAACAATGACAATGTGTATGTTGCAGGAACCAAATCAATGCAAGCCAATGAAATTTAAGAAAACAATTGCATTTACACAAATTTGAAAGGTTTTAACTAAGCTCATTCAAAAAACCAAACAAAAAGCAGCGAAAACCACTGTAAAAACGCTAAAATGAATGAAATTTCGAAAAAACGAACATACTTGTCTGATATATTATTTCCTCCTTCCCCACTCTCCTTGTCTTTCGCCTCAAGCGCCTTCCTTGCCTCATCAAGCTTCTCAGCAATCTCGGCATCTGTATATCCTTGATCAATCAGCTTCTCCTCCAACACAAGAAGCTTCAGCTGGATTTGACGCTTGCGATCGTGGTCTAAAATGTCTTGGTTGGGTTTCCGGGTCATGCCGGCTGTTCCTTGACCCGATTCGAATCCCTTGGCCGAATCCGTGATGACTTTGTTCGTCTTCGGCTTCACAAAGAACTTATTGGACTGAATGTAACCATTCGTTCCGGATCCCCTAGGGGTCTGCAACCCTATTCCGTTATACATGATTGAAGATTCAAATCCACCGCAAATTTGAGAAAAAAAAAGTGTGTGCCCTAATCTGATTAGATCGGAGCAATAACCCACAACCAGGGTCACCGATTCCTTTACACCTGAAGACGAAATGAAGGTTGGATCTGAAAAAGAGGATAATGATTGCAGAACTGCGCCATTGAAGATGGGTTCCAGAGTGGGTTTGTAGTGTTGCTCTATTTTTACAGTATTATTATTGGGCTAGGCCTGGCCCACTAATTAACCTTTCTAGTTTATGATACTAGTTACGGGTGTTAAACGAACTGCGCAAGCCCGAGCGCCTAATACTCGAGCTCAATTAGAGTACTTATCAAGTTGAGTTCAAACTCGTCTCGTTAAGGTAATTAGCTTATATATGAGCTCGGCTCGGCTCAATTTGAAAAATATTGGAGCGAGTTCGAGCTCAAATTTGAGTTCGGCTCGTTAAGCAAAAAAAGTTGAGTTTTCAAGCCGAGTCGAGTCAAGTAGAGCTTAATATTAATTAATGCTCCCTCCGTCCCAAATTCAAGTTCACGTTTACTGTAGATACGGAGTTTAAGAAAAGTTACTTTTTGACTTACTTTTGAGGGTAGTATGGTATTTTTGGGTAATAAATAAATGATAAAGTATGTTATGTATGTTAAAAAAGTGATGACAAATTTGAAATTAAAGTATATTAGAGGAATATTAGTTTGTTGTTTTTTCCTTTTATGGAAGTGTGAAGTTGAATTTGGGGCGTACTAAAACGGAAAGTGTGAAGTTGAAGTTGGGACGGAGGGAGTATATTTTATATTTATTAATATTTAAAATATTTGTTTTATTATATATTATTATAATTAAATAACTATAATAATTAATAATATTAATATTATTAATTATTATTTTCGAGCCTTAACGAATCTAGATGAGCTCGACTCATTAACTAAACGAGTATAAAAACGAGCTCGAACTCAAGTTCAAATAGGAACGAATTGAGCTGATTGAGTGGAGTCGTGCCTTCGAGCTGCTCGTTTTTTAATTATAATAATAATTTTTTAAAAAAAAGAAAAATATCATGCAACCGATTACACCTTAGTTACATTAGTAGGGCTCGTTTAAAATATTTTATTGTTTGATAAATTACGTAGATTAAAAAGTATTACTATACATAATGAATAGTTGTATGTATTGGTCCTTTATTAGAAAAAAAATCTTTAAAATGAATGCCCAAAACACTAAAATAGATACTCCCTCCGTCCCGCACCAAGGGTGCATTTTGCTTTTTTGCATGTAGATTAACGAGTATTATTATTTAATGTGTAGTGGGTAGTTGTATTAGTGGGAATGTAAACCCCATGTTTTAATTATATTAGTGGGTGAGTGTGAGACCCATGTGTATAAAAAAGGAAAGTGAACCATTTGGATGGGACGATCAAAATGAAAAAAAAAATCCTTAGATGCGGGACGGAGGGAGTATTTGGGATGGAAACTAAGTCACCATTTGATATTTAAGAAGGAACGGGAATATAAATAAGAATGATAGTATAGAGGAATGAGAATATTTAATTATTTATGACATTTTAAAATTTATTACTCCATATTATTTTAAAAGAAAAAATATATTATTTTATAATAATTATAAAAAAATATTTTAATTTTTTAAATGAAAAAAATTGTTTTTATAATTATTTTTTATTTTAAAATTATGTTTAAAAGAAAAAAAAGAAAAAATTATGGGATAGTTGCTCCTAGGTATATTAAAAACTCCTTTATTACTATGAGATACAAATATACAAAAATATTACTACTAACTACATAAATATATAGTGATATTTCAATATTACCCTTACACATGTGCTGTACATAAATATTTGTATGCAGCATAAAAGTTCGTGTGCAGCAAAAGTTATGTGCAGTAAAAAAAGTGTATTGCAAAAGTTATGTGAAGTAAAAAAAGTATGTGCAACAAAAAAGTATATACATTAAAAACTCTTTATTACTATGAGATACAAATATATAAAAATATTACTACTAACTACATAAATATATAATGATATTTCAATATTACTCTTACACATGTGTTGTACATAAATATTTGTGTGCAACATAAAAGTTCATGTGCAGCAAAAGTTATGTGCAGTAAAAAAAATGTGTGCAGCAAAAGTTATGTGAAGTAAAAAAAAGTATGTGCAACAAAAAAAAGTGTGAATCGTAAGTGTCATATGCAGCGAAAAAATTATATACTTCTACTCTCCGACGAAGGTCCGGCAACCGGCCAGCGGCGGTCTGGCGGCGGTAGTGGGTGGGTGAGGGGTTTAGGGTTTGTGGTTTAAAAGTGTGGAATTATAATGAATTAAAGTTATATTTGGTATTTTACTTTAATATTTTGTACGTGAGAGTAATTTTTTGAATTCATTGTATCTCCTAGTAATTTGGGTACAAAGTGTGTACATAAGAGTAATTTTTCCAAAAAAAAAAATTATATATAAAAATATGTAACACTTTTTGATATCATTTCATATTGTATGAAAGTGTTCAAACAAACACCAAATTTTTATTCTATTCTTATTCCAATGATTAAACCATGTAACAAGTAATCGAATGGTGCAAATTCTTTTGTGTATACGTATGGAAAAGAACTTGTACAGCAAACTTTTTATTAATTTTTAATTAAAAACAAAATATAAAAAAATTATATATTTATTTATCAACTCTTCTTCTATCTATCTATATAATAAAGTAGGAGTATAATATTATTCTTCTGTAGATACTATCAGGACAGTGATAAAGTTCTCTAAAAAAATACTATAGCCTTCAACTCTTAATATTTTATTAAAATAAGTGAGATATGATCAAAATCTTCATTTAAAGAAAAAAAAATTGAAAACCTAATTCTCACATAACTTTCATAAAATAATAAAATTTGAAGATAATTTTTAGTATATATTTGAAACGAAATCGTACATTATACAACTTTTATAAGAACATCATCTAGGGTGATTCCTTATCCTACACAGAACCAAGATGAGAAGGTTTGGACAGTTTACTACAGAACATCTTTTAGCCTTTCTACTGAGCTCTAGTATACAATGACACCATTTGGCCCCGTCTTGCATTGCATTCGCTCTCGGAAATCACAGTGAAACATCGGGAGAAAAATCTATAGCCCAACCCAGTATGAGCGACCGTTGGTATTGTGCATAGGTGAAGATGATGGAGATGAAACACACCACTCGTACCAAACCTGTTATTTCAGCAAAATAATTAATCCACATTACGTATAACCTATTCCCTGCTGCCAGGGAACTAGGTGCATTGGGGTGTTAGATGCGCTTAGGCAGGTTCATTTGGGGACTAGGGATGGTGAAGGCACGACTAAAAGATTGGCAGCTGAATGGATAATGAGAGAGGACTTCCAAAAAAATGAAGCAAAGATGATGCACAGTACGAAATCAGCAGAGTTGTGTACCTTGGTAGAACCCGAACAGCGCCAAAAATGGACTTCTAAAGGAGTACCCAGTTGAACATACACTGGCGTCCTTAATGGAAAAAATATCGGGAACCTGCTCACATGTAACAAAAAGAAAGTTATCAAGTCTAATTTCAAGAATAAACAAAAAACAGTATCAGGTTACCGATGAATACACAAACATCAATTGCTAATTCCACGTTTAAAATGGCTTTTATATGATCTCCAGGGATGCCAACCCTATATTTAAGATAGTACGTATACATAAACGCCTGCACGAAGATTCAAGACCATACCAGCTAAACATGTTTGGGGTAGCCGTTGATGGTTCAATACCAAGATGTACATCTTTATAAAGTGTTGCATCAAAATAACCTGCAAATCCTGTAGAGATGGGAGAAGAAGAATATGTTTAGAAAACGTAGAAGAACCACACATCCTATGATCTCCATCATCAGAGAAACAAATAAATAGCGTGAAAATTGTTTGTTATATTCAGTCAACAGACATTCGGATTTCAACTGTAAATCATTGCTCATAATTTAGCTGGCTTTGCTTACAGACGTGTATATAACCTTTAAATTTACTTGCATTGGAAGATTCTGACAATAAAATTACAAATATTTTAAATTCTTTTACAGTGAACTTTCACAAAAGCCTAACAAAAAGTATTCCAAGTGTTCTCCAGATAAAATGGTTCCTGGAAGGCTATAAATTAGAATAGTGAGATAATTTGAAACACTTCCATTTTTAGCTTCTACAGCAGTCCTCCTGTTCATATCATCTCATACTCCAGATTGAACAAAGCAGCAAAACCTTATTATGATCTTCTACATCTGTACTCAAGGCTATAATAAGCAATAATTAATGTTTCATTAAACAATCACTTAAAGAAATTTGTATCTAGACATCTGCACTCATGGATATGATCAGCAACAATTACTATTTCCTTAAAACAAAACTTGAATTTAAAGAAATTTGTATCTAGACAGGGGGAAGCAAATCTTATATAAATTTCCTGCCATAAGTCATTTTCAAGTTGCAGTAGTTGCAAGGGTTAAGTATCACTGCATTGCATATTTATTTAAGCACATTGAACATAAAAAACTTCAGAACACGCACCATGAATTAAGGATGAGCCAGTGTCACTTGGAATATCAAACAGAAGCTTTATATAACGGTCATTGCTTGCATTAGCTGAAAATTCTGGATGGGTAAATGTGAACACCTATTCAAGCAAATGGAGATGTGAACTACATAAACCAATCAAAAAAATGCTACGAAATATAAATTTAATTGCAGCATGAAGAAGAAACTCACAGGTTGAGTACGTGCAAGTCTGGCCACGCGATGCAACTTGACCACATAAGCAGTTTCAAAGTGCACAAGATCTTTATGTGACTTTATCTGTGCATATCCAAAATAAAACACAATAATGTAACTGATGGGAAAAACTAAGGAAATGTTTGAACTATAAAGCAGACTAATCAAAGATGATGCCAGGGTTTTACATCATTGTAGAGTTTGCAAGCTGTCACAGGCTGAATGAAACTTGTATACCTGCCAAGAACACAGCAAAATATATTTCAGTATGATAAATATAGATCCTAGAAAAAAAAATTAGGTTTCTTTTACCAATTACAACAATGGGAGAGAGAGACATTATAGAATGCAATGTAGACAAGTTTGCAGGAAATACATTCCTGCAATCTTAGGCATGGATTTCCATATGTCCTAAACAGCATAAACTCAATCATATACAATAACAAGAATTTGCCCACTGAAGAAAGCACTTCACACAGGACAACTAATCACTTTTAACCACCAAAGTAACACTGTACAAGCAACCACAAGGCACAAGCTGACACTCCATACGAAAAGCAAATGATATCATTTTTAGAATTTAGAAAGGTAACCAAGAAAAGCACAACGAAAAGCAATAATATAAGACCACTAGGACACTTAAGACATGGACCTCATGGTACATCTAAGGGAAATCTTCAACTAGAAGAAATTATCATGTATGAAGTATCAGGACAAGAAAGCAGGTTAAACATGAAGAGAGGACTTGCTTCAATAGTTAATTTCAAGTCAAAAAGAAAATATGGGTGAAAATGTTGCAAAACTTACGATGATGGGATTGAGATTCCATCTTCTTTTAAAAATCTCTGGGCTCCATCAAGACACTCAGGAGAGAGTTCATTGTCGCCAAAAGATCCCAGCAACTCACTGACCTGCATCAGGTTGAGAAGTAGAGAATATAAGAGCAGAAGACGGAGCAGTATAGCGAAGAAAATACTACCCAAAGCCTTTCTTTTAATTAACTTCTCAAAAGAACAGATACCAATATGTCAGCCTTTTCTGGAGCATCCCAATCACGCATGTCACTAGAAACAATTGTAACAATCTCTTCCCAACCTTCTAGCTTGACCAAACTCTGTTTTAAGGACATTAAGATACTATTCGCATCAGGAACTTACACATCATATACATAGATAATCCTAATTATAAAATGCAACACGCACATGGGTGATGCTAACACTTAAGAAGAAAGAAGATTAGTTTCTGGCAAACGTATCTACTTTAGAATAAAACATTTTTTGTACACAAAGTAACTCATTCTCATGAAACATTTTCATCAACCAATATGCACCCCCGTATCACCGAGTTAGTCTCTTGTAAATCAGGTTTACATCATAAAGCCTTATAAATCCTGTGGTCCCTCTTAATTTAAACACCCTAGCAATACATAGAGTATATAGGATTGGAAGGGGGGACCACAAGGTTTACACCGTGAAACCGGTTTACACAAGTGTTTGTGCGTATCACCATCAATGAAAGTTGGGAGTTACAAGGTATGTAAGACCTCTCACATTTTTCCAGCCGCAACAACTATACAACTAGCTTTTTTAACAGCAATGTTAAAAATAATTCCACAAGTCATACAAATGGTCAGTTCATATGCAAAAATCATATCTAAATAATAAAACCATGATCTATTTAACATCTCAAACTTAAATTTTAAAAACACATGATCCTTTGAGTATCTTAATTTATAGCGCGGCAGATATTATATAGCAATTCTAAGTGCATAAATGGATATTACAAAGATCACAAGTGAAGAGATTTCGAGGTCTAAGTTATGGATAGAAGATGCATTTTGCATGGTGAAACTTGAACTTCAAAAAATATTTCCGATAATCCAAAACATATCTTCACCACTACCACATGGAGATGCATGTTGCATACACATAATAGCAGATGAACAAAAGAAGTATTCTAAAACTTACATGAAGTGTTACCACAGCATTTGGATTTTTTTCTACCGCATATACTTTCAATTTGCGCTCCGTTTCTTCAGCTGCCTATCGAACAATAGGATAGAAACAAAAAAAAGGAATAACCCAGTAAGATTCCAGAATTATCAAATTCGCCTTCTAGTTTCCATATATAGTCCTAGCAGAGCGACAGGAAATGACCTGAAGTGATGCCCTGACAAGAGGTCCTCGACCAGCACCAACAACCATCAACACCTAGGTAAAGGAGAAAGAACTTGTCATAAGTTCCATATCACCCCAACTGCATGACAATTATCACAGTGATAATATTTAACTCACAGTTGTAACTTTAGAAGCATTTTCATCTGGAACACGGTCAAGCAAAGCTTTAGCAACTGCTCTTTGGTACTGCAAGACGTGACACCGATATTAACGCGGAATGTACCAACCATGAAACAATTATGTTCTTAAACTGAAATATGCATGAGTGATCCTCCTTTTATGTTGTCTTCTATTTAAGGTTTGAACAGAGATGTAATCATATAAAGTATATACAGGGTGCAACAAAGAAACTTGACGTCCACCATGTTACAACATGAAAGGAAGAGAAAAAAATAACCATCATAAATCAGAGTGACACTCAGTCGGACAAGGTTATTCTGTCCGTGCAAGCACATAGATGCTCTCAAATGGATACCTATAAGAGAGAATTTTCTAATTCTTTGAGTATTTATATGGTAATGCGGTACACCAGACTTCAATTTTTCATATACCTGACTATATTTAACTGTGTCCTTTTCAAATATTTCATATGTTTGGGCCTCCAAATTGTCCATGAGAGGCTGCAGATCAGATAGTTTCAGGTGAGTCAGTAACTGGCGCTAGAAGAATTAAAGATGCAAAAGTTTTGAAGGATATAAAGGAAACAAAAAGTGAAATTTGAGATAGATACTCACTTGCAAGGGTGATTGAAGATAATCTCTGTAGCCAAGCTGGAATATCATGAGGAGGAAGTTAACAAAAAAACACGAACACAAATATTATATAATACCACATGAAAAGGCATAAGAGGGAAGTGGGTCTTAACCTCAAATCGCTCCTGTTCAGGAAGAGGATCCATCTTTTGATAAAGGTAAGCAATATAATCTAAGTAAGACTTCAAGGGGTGTCTCCAACCTCCTGAGAAAAAAATGTCATTAACATACCTAAATGAGCAATTAACACATCAGCAGAAGAATACAACTCAAGCACAGGACAAGTTTTTCAAAATAATAAGTGTCATGAGAACTGCTAAAGAGAAACCCAATAATAGATTTTATTAAAGATAATCAGTGATATAAGAAAAAATATAACATAGCTCAGAAAGTCTTACCCTCAATGTGGTTATCAGCCTTTAGTTCCGAATGTATTGGTTGGCCAGAAATCACTATCTGTATTTTATCATGGAAAAAACATATTTAAATTAAGAGTTCTAACCCTCTAACTCAACAGGGTAATATATCCCACATTTAAAATTTTAAATAAGCATCTTCAATCTATAATGACATAATGTTTGCTGCTGGCAGCACTAAAATTTATACTTTATTCTGGAAACCGCAAAGAAAGATAGTTTACATGGAACTTAAATCAATGAACAGGAAAATAAAAACTCAAAGAGCAAAAATCAAGTAAGCAATTTAACACATTATAGCATCATTCACCATCGCCCCACCCTCCCAAAAAAAAGGCAAGAATTTAAACCATGCATCTATGATAATTTTGTGCACAACATAGAGCAAGTTAAAATACAACAAAGCATCTATGTGTAAAGTTTCCTAAGAATACCTGAATTGAGTGATTGAAAAATGCAGTTGTTAAACTCTGGTGACGCTTTGACAGACAAGGATATCCCTTTGCATTGGTTAGAAAAGACTGCAAAAGAACAACTCATCAGCGAGAAAATTAACCGACTTACACCAGAAGGCAAGCATGCTTATCAAACATCAATAGAACTATAGAACAATGCATATAGCTATAAAGAGTATTGTAACAACTCAGCAAGGAGTTCATAATTGAATATAAAACCCACAAAACTTAGTGGTATTCTTCTATTGCCCATGTTATTATGAGATCGCATAAAAACGAGCAACAATATCAAATGGCAAATAATATTTTAACTGTTTCAAACTTTCATTCAGTAATTTTGCTGCTATATTTTTAAGATCTCTGAGAATACAGAGAATTAGTATTTAACAGAAAAAGAACCCCAGACAAGCTTTTTAAGCTAGGATGCCTCAAGTTGTTGATGAACATGGAGTCTAGAGTGCTCTTGCCATCAGTGTCTTTTTCCCAGGCAAGCTTTTTCACTAAAAAATAAAAGGACCTCCAGGCAAGCTTTTCATGACAGGATGCTTCAAGTTGTTGATGAAATAGAAAGCACGGGCATCAAGAGTGTTCTCGTCTTCAGTTTCTTTTTTAGGTTTGCTTCGGATATGCTTAATAGGCCACTTAAAGTTGAAACCAGAACACAGGTAACCACTTTACAGATCACACAGTTGTTGCATTACTAAATGTTTTGGCATTCGACTGCTAAAGTTGATTGACATTTGACAATAATGTAAGAGATATCAAACAGATGTTGGCAACTCTAGTACAGACATAACTTATTTGATAACATTGCAAAGGTTTTTGAGTGTGTTTTTAAAATCTTTTAACAACTTGCTTTCTAGAATGGCCTTCACTGAGGTGACTTAGCGCTTAAAGTGGTTACCATACTAATGAGAACCTTTGAGTAAATAAAAAATGTCAATATCCTGTGTAGTTTACATGTGTATTTATTATGGCTGCCCTAACAGGTTCTCCAAACCATCGTGCAACAGAAGACGCCGAAGGTAAAGATGACCTGAACAACAAAAATAAATAAACCTTGTCAGGCATCAAAGATAAACTAATTTAGAACTATGGGCAAATATTACAAGAGTATATAGCTCACAAAATATCGAGTGCAACCGAGAGCTGGCTATGGTGTTCACAAAGAAGCCGAAAGGAGTTCCACAGCTCCCATGAATCAACTGTCCCTTCACTCTGGGGATTTAAAAAGAGTAACATAGTACTTATAACAATATGATAAATAATAAAGACTTTCTGAAGCAATATAAGAGAGCTCAATACAAGTATGAAAGAAAAGAAAAGGGTAACAGTTAGTTGACAGAGAATTTTAACCACTGAGCCAATATTTATACAACAAATATTATTATTCAAGACAAAAAGAAACGATGTCGACAAAAAAGTAAACAAGGAATCAGTTCATGACAATAGGATAAATAATGACATAGAGCCACCCAACTCTTCTTTTCAGAGAAGTAGAACATAAAATTGGAAGCCCTTGTGCTAATGAACATGACTCACTGCATTAAAGAGTATACTTACCATGTAATCTGGGCTCTTGGCCTCTGTCTCATCGTCAGGCTTCATCAGTGGAATCCTAAGCCACAACTTTTTTTATCGGAAGTAAATAACAAGGATAAAAAGGAAATGACGAGAATAATAAGAGATGCATTATTTATCAAGACAATAGACTAATATAAATTTTATGTAAATGTGAATGTTTCAAATTGTACCTGCAAGCTGCCTAAGTTCTGTAAGATCTGATTCAAACACCTTGCATAATTAGCACAAGAAGTTCCCTTAAATGTAGGCAGAAGACAAGCCTGCAAAACAAAAGCCATAGATTCTAAAGGAGAAATTTGACTTCTCACAAGCACGAAAGACAGCAAAAAATGTAAATTGAATGATTGGAATATAAATGAAAATCATGAAATCTACACACAATGGGAGTGCAGGTGAACTGTGTACTATTGCAATTATCTCAATTAAAAGACAATAGTCATAATAGGGTACCAAATGCCAGTATCATGATTCACCTGCAAAGATAGATGATTAGCCCAAGCTATTTCTTGTTTCAATGTAATTTCAGAATCCTTCCGAAGTGTATCATCTTCGGAGTCCAAGTCGATCCAAGAGCTAATTTTGCCTATATAGAAAGTAAAAAAGTTAATAGAGTCGATTAATAACAAACTAACAAGCAAAAGCAGATAGATACCTAATCAGCTAATTTTCCAAAGGATGTTTGTTTTGGGTTTCAATTTAAAACCAAGTGGATTTTTAAATCCTGATTATTAGCAATGGTGTGTGTTTATTTTGGTTGGATATTATTCAACTGAGTGTCAAATAAGTATGCAAGAACGGGGAGGTGAAAGTAATATTATATTATTGTAAGTGATTTCGCTGTGGTGAATATTATTGCATATGGTGAATAATGAGCAATGGTGAATAATATTATTCACCATATTATTGCATATGGTGAATATTTTAAAACTGAATTTTAAAATCCCAAAGTAGAACAGTATTAGGATTATAAGAACCCAAATCAAACACAACGCGTAATAAAATGGGTTGATAATTTAAATAGAACGTGATTCTTTGAGGAGACCAAAAGAGGAAAGTAGCACCATGTTTTGCTATGCAGTAAGTAAGTAAATCTCATGTCCGGCTACAAATGAGTCAATATTACATAAGAGCCTATTAACTAAAACTAAAAGAAGGGAAAAACAACTGAGATTAGGATTTGGAACTAGATAGAAAGGGACAAAGAACAAACCAACAACATGACTGCTCCATTGGGAAGGGCTTAGAACCAAGTCTGACCCAGCAAATGGCAGAGCTCGTGATCTACTAGTACTGGCGTCTACTAGACTAGGCCTATATTCAGGATCCATCTGCATGAAGCAAATTTGCAAGTGCGAGCAGGTAGCTAGAATTAGAAAATTAATTTTTTCAAAGCTTCATTCTCCCGGTTAGTATGAATCTTGTTTCATAATCAAAGAGAACATTAACAAAAAAATTAGGCAATTAGCAAATCAATTACTAAACATATAAGCATTCACTTGGCACCATCATGTACACGAATCATTTTAATCCCTTTCATACAACAAACATTGAGGAATATGACATAGTGATATGACTGTGATGATATCAATTGTAAGATAATATCAATAATGTAAGTTATTATCAATTTACAAATTGTAAGATTGGAATTGTAAAGGCATTTTTACATTTCTAGTCCATAGAATAATCAGTAATGAAGATGATGACATAATTTTAATTAAAAAATATTATCATGATAGAAAATCATATGAAATAACTGACCAACATAATAATTAATAATGACCACTTCATCTAAAAGCTTAAGTTGTCAGAAATGTGTATCATTTAATTTCTAATCAATTACTTTATTATGCCCCCTCACATGCATGCAGGTTAATTTGACCAAATTCCTGCCAGTAGACTTTTTTGATAGATTGTTGGCAGTGAGGTTTGTAGCCTTTAACTTCACTTAACCTTGCTCTGATATCATGTTTAATGACTGTCTTTTCTAAAAGCTTAAGTTGTTAGAGATGTGTATGGTATAATACTTAATCAAATTCCTCTAACAGAGAAAGAGACATATATATATATATATATATATATATATATATATATATATATATATATATATATATATATATATATATATATATATATATATATATATATATATATAAGTTCTTACGATATGGATATTAGTTAATATCCTCAAGAGAAACTACAGTTTCCCAAATAGGAGGCTATCAACTTAATGATTTAGGTAGGCATACTGACCATTCACACAGATTGACAGCCTTTCAGCTGATGTATGACTGGCTAATTGACCACCATAAGTAGACTAAAAAGAAGTGAAAATTTTTTTTGAAAACCTATCCTTATTTGAGATTGATTGTTTGCACATCTCACATGATTTGCCATGTAAGTGCCTTGAGTAGTCAAGTTTATTTTATCAGCATATGAATATCTATTACTCTGTCCATCCCGGAGAAGTTATCGCCCTTTTTTTTTTGGCACAAAAAATAATAATTTAATATGTAGTGGGTTGAGAATATAATATTTAAATGTGCAGCGGGTAGTTGTATTAGTAGTGTGTGTGGGCCCCATGGGAATATATTAATTGTTTAGTGTGGGTCTCATGCACTTAAAAAGGAAATGTGTCAACTTCTATATGACAACCCAAAAAGGAAAAATGTGTCAACTTCTGTCAAAGGGAGTATTAGTTTTAGACATCCTGCAATGGTAGCATCATACATGAAGACAGATTATTCAATCATATACAAAAATCTAACAATAGGTCCATCAATGCGGCATCGATAAGCAAAAGTTGAGCGTAATTCTTAACTCCAACATTTGGGAATTTTGTGCAGATGAAAATACATCAATAATGAAACATAGAAACCAAGTGGCATCTTCATTATAATTGGCCTTTAGCAGTGAAATCAATCAAAGGCAGTCAAGCAAATGAAGCAGCAAGTGACTTGTTGACCATTCACACAAAACATCGCATGATTGGCTTATTGCTCACCTATGTATTTAGGTCAAAGAATTGTACATTATTGAACGCTTACCACATTACTACAACTAATTTTAGTAGACTTTCAGATGTCTTTTTTCCAAAAAAAAAAAACTAAAGCTTGATAATACAATACAACTAGCACTTCCGATGGCTCCAAGAAACAAAATCCAATTCAGAATATTGAGAGCAGACAAAAGAAGCAGCAGTAGAAATGAAAGCACAACAAGCGACGCAGAAGGTAGAGCACAGAGAGTAAGGAAAGTGAAATATCTGACCAAAGAAGCAAGGACGAAATCGAAGCCGCCATGAATGTTAACGGAGAGGAGGTTTGGCATGTCATCATTGAACTCCGTCTCTACGCCACAGTAGCGAGACTCGCTTTTGTCTCCACCGTATCTCTCTCCCAACGGCATTTTTACTCTGAGCTTCGACTTGGAGTTGAGAGGCGGAAAAGGTTTAAGCAGGGTTTTGTTCTTTTTCCGGTTCAAATATATGTTTGTATAGGGTTTAGTAGACCACACCAATTATTTCTTCATTTATGATTTGACTTGCCCCAAATTCCACGTTGTATAGCTGTACTACATTTTAAGAGACTCCTGTGTACTCTTCAAAGATATCCATTTTACTATTTTTTACATTCATTTCAAAAGCATCAATTTTCTTTATTTAATAAAGAAAATACACAATATGACACATCACTTCCCTCTAATACAATTACACACCTTATTTATAATAATAATACTTCTTAATTTAAGTGCAAAAGTAAATAAAGACCTTAGAACCGTCCACGTGCAAACAACAAATGAGTACCTTTCAAGGGGACGGAGGGAGTAGATATTAAGTTGCACCCGGGTGCAAGGGTCCACACTCATATGTGTATAACTTTTTATTTTATTTTGTATATGTTTTTATTCTATTTTGTATATGTATTTCTTAATAATTGTCACACTAAGTTTTTCATTAAAAATATTAGCATCCATATGTGTATAATTTTTTATTCTATAGTGTATACATGTTTTTTTAATAATTGTATATCTTTTTACACTCAATTTTACATTAAAAAACTAACAACTAAATTTTATACATTTTTGTTCATATTTATATACGTTTTTTAAAATGTGTACACCCGGGTGCACAGTATAATCAGCCACATTTTAATACTCCCTCCGTCCCTTGATAAGAGTCTCATTTGCTTTTAGACACGTGGATTAAGGAGTATTATTATTTAATGTGTAGTGGGTAGTTGTATTAGTGAGTGTGTGGGCTCCATATTTTAATTGTATTAGTGGGTGTGGTGGATCTCATATGTCCAAAAAATGAAATGAGATCCTTTGGGTGGGACAACCAAAATGGTAAAATGAAACTCTTACCTAGGACGGGAGAGTATTAAACGTTATATAAGAATTTACACTCCTAATTTTTTTAATTTTTTAGTTAAACATTTATACATTTAATACTACATTTTAATATTAAACGTTATAAAAGAATTTACGCTCCTAATTTTTTTAATTTTTTAGTTAAATATTTATACATTTAATTTAATATTTCAATCGACATTTTTTATAAAATAAATTGTACTTTTAATATTTAAAGTTTATATTAGTTATTTTTTAAAATAAAATATTATACCCTTATACACCTCGCGTACCCAGAGCACAAAAGACCAAGTTCTTTCGCTAATACATTTTTTTTACCCCATTATTATCTTTGAATACCCTTAAGTTTTCATTTTAATTTTATTTTTAGTTTTTAAGGTTATGCTTTTTTTTCCAAAGTTTATTTGAATTGGTTCTTGTAGGCATACAAGACATTTAAAGGTATAACATTTTATTCTAAATAATATATACTTTAATTCATAAAGATATTATTTTTCAATGAAAGAGTCAGTTATAAATGACATTAATGTTTGAATAATAAATTTTTTCTCCGAAAATTAAGAAAATAAATTTTTATATTAACAAGTATGACATTTAATACTCCATAGAGTACAATTTTCTGAAGGCCGCGGCTATTCGCACACACGGTTTTACTTTATACACCCAATTATATCTACATACACAAAAATGATATATACACACACTTGAAAAAGACTAAATCACCCTTAATATAATACACTCATATACACAATATCTTCCCCCCCCCACTTTCTCCACATTTAATTAAACATTACTTCCTTCACCCACCTCCACATTTAATCAATCTACTCTTCCTTCACCCACCTCACTTTGCACCCACTTCACTTTCACAACACAAAGAAAAAAAGAGGAAAGAAAAGAAGAAGGGAGGAAGAGGAGGAGAAGAGAAGATCAAACATTGTGAAATGGCGGGTGGAGTGTCATCGTTTATTAGCAATGTTGTTAGTAAGTGATTCCCCCTTTCAATTTGTGTTCTAAAATTCTAGGGTTTAGTAATATATTTGAAATTATATTAAATATGTGTAATTTTTTTGTAGGTAATGTTGTGGGTAGCATGATATTTGTTGTAGTTGGGGAAATCAACATGGGTAGTTCTTAAAATGGTGCAAAACTTTGATGGTGTACGAACGCATCTTGTCGACCCTGGTTCGTCGTGAATTCAACAGCTGTTCAACCAGCAATGGTCGACTGGAAGCCTAAATTTCTACCAGACATAGTCAAAAAATAAGGAAAATTTCGTCCACCCTTGGTCGAAACACATTGAAAATTTCAACTACTCTTGGTAAAAAATTTTACAAAATTTCGACCAGTGTTGGTCGATCAGAATGCTATTTTTCGTCCACTGGTGGTCGAAAATTTTGCCAAGTTTCATCCACTCATGGTCGAATAGTGTGTCTTTTTTGAGTTGATATTGGTCAAAAGTGGGTTACATTGTTATAACATAATTTGGTATATAGTGTATTTACTATCCCTAATTATCACCTATATGGTTTATTTGGTTGGGCATGTTTATAGTGTAGTAGTAGGTTGTTGTATATTATGTTTGTTATAACATAACTTGTCCCTTATCCCTTAACCTACTATGCCTTATCACATATTATGTGTTAAACGTTATTTGGTTGTTGTATATAGTGTAGTAGTTTGAGCATGCTAGCTTTATTAACTATACCTTATCACATATATGTTGTTGAGCATCATTTTAATTTTTTTCGCAGATAGATATCACTGACGTAATCCCCCCCACCGCATCCAATAGACGAAGAGGGATGAGGGTTGATCACGATGCAATGCCTCAAGATGCTCCACAACCACAACCAAATCCAATTCCTCTTCCTGAGCCAATGCATCACGATGAGCTAGAAGTACAACCTCAACCCATTCATGACCCAAAACTTAGTGAAGATGAAAGTAATGGTGGCGAAGATAAAAGTCAGGGTAGTGAGGTCTCAAGTGAGGGTGACGAGGCCTCAAGTTCGGATTATGATTATTCAAGTGAAAGCGATCATAATCCAACTGCTGATGTGTTGGTCAATTTTCAGAATTACGTGGCACATGAAATATGGGAATATGGCCGTGAAAGACCGGTTATTAAATTGCACAGCCACGTGAATAAAATGCTTGAGTGGAGCTACGTGGAGGATGCATCAACTCGTAATTTTAGAAGCTTATTCCGTAGGGATGGGTTTTGCAAGGTGAGGCAAATCTCATACCGCAAACCAAACAAAAATCTCGTTCTTGCGTTTGTTGAGAGATGGCATTCGAAGACAAATACATTCCACATGTCATTCAGGAAAATGACCATAACACTCGAAGATGTGTTTTGTCTTACGGGATTGCCTATATCTGAACATACAGTTGCCTTTCAGCGAGATAGACAAAGGCCTTCTGAAATGATTATGGAGCTTCTGAACGTTGACAGAGATGTAGCTAGAGAGCTACTGGGCACTATCCGTGGTCACTCTGTGACCACAGAGTGATTACATAATACATTCAAGGACGACGTTACATCTCAGTATGATGATGAGCTTGAGGGCTACGTCAGAGCATACCTGTTGCACATGTTTGGGACGACGTTGTTTCTCGACAATAGTGGGAATAGGGTTCATGCTTCTTGGCTAGAGTTCCTTCGCAACTTGGATGATCTCCATAAGTACGCATGGGGAGCTGCTGTGTTGGCCTATTTATATAGGCAATTAGGGCTTGCATCGGAAACAGAGACCCGACAGATAGCCGGTTACACGACCCTGTTGGAGGTACTTAATTTCTATTTTATATCAAGGTTTTATCGTTTTATAATTCATGTTGTAATGATGATATCCATTCACTTTTAATGTCAGGCTTGGATCTACGAGCATTTTCCATATTTGTACAGGCCTCCACCTAATAGGAATTACATAGAGAGCTACCCACTGGCCATGAGATAGGGACCTGCAACTCACTATGTTCCCCCAATTCAAATCATTAAAGCGTTGTGTGAGCGGATTGATTGCATGGATGAGAGTGAGATAAAATTTATTAATTCATTTGAACATTTAGAATGTATGATTTATTCGTTATATCAAGGATTGTGGTTTTTATTGATTGCATTTAGGTCATTTGGGATCCATATGTCAACGCTAGACACATGTTTCCGAGGCACGATATCACCTTTTTTGAAGGGTTACTGTTGGCGGGTGACATTGTGGAGCCCTACATGCCAGATAGGGTCCTTCGACTGCTTAGGCATGTGCAGACCATTCCCCGCATGCCATTAGCACTTAGGTGGTTGCACATTGGAAAAGCTACAGCCAATAGTAGAGGTGCATGGGGTACGCATGCTGACCTCTTCGAGAGATGAGGACGACATATTCTCACAGGTGAGGACAGAGGTCGATTGGTTATGCCGTGATGGGAATCCGCGCCGGGCTACCTAGAATGGTATTCAGATAAATGCCAGCCCAGAGTACAAAAACCTGGGAAAGGAAGTGCTCGGATGTTTGAGCCACCACCCCCTGTTGTCTACCCTTTTGAGAGGGTCTCCACCACCACCAGAATTATGAGGCCAGTACTTGATCGATGGAGAGACGGTGTGTCCATTCCGGGAGATGAGTCTATGTTGGCTATGGCAAGTGCCTACACGTGTCTCAGTAGCATCAATGAAAGATAAAACGTAATAATCCATAACATATTCAAACATAGTGATAAAATAAGAAATACGAAGACAAAGTATGTAATCACTCGAGACAAATTGTTTTCTTACTTCTCTGAACAGCTCCCGGTGATACAGGTAGGGCATATGCATCTACTCGTGGTCTCAAGAAAGACTCCCAACTATCAGCTTCTGGGAGATGATGGGTTGTACATTGACTAGCAATAGGTGGCAGCGGGCATTCGTCGGATAAAAAAACCTAAAAATTTTATAATTCATGTTAGAATATAAGATTAATGAAATAGAACTTAAAAGCTTAAACAATAATTACCTGAATAAAGTGATTGTTGTTTACTAGACCTATTGCTACAATTTTGAGAATTGGATTGATTCTACTCCGCAATGGGAGAAATGTGGCACAAAAAGCATCGCTTATATGTATCAGAGTTATGTTATACTTAGATGTGGCGATATAACCCAATTCCAGAATGCAAAACCATTTATCTTTTGGCGCAAACTCAGCGTCACATTGGAGTGATTTTAACACATACTCCACACGATCGATCTCAATGAACATTTTGGCATAAAAGGTCTGCATGAGCTTTCAATTCATTGAAAAGATCAGTCTGCACCAGACCCCAACCCTCCTCTCCATAATCAAGTAAATCTGCGAGTGCACGGAACCCGCAATAACCATCCCCTTTCACATTCTTCATGGATATTACGTATCTCGCAAAATGTGGAGACAATGCATCAAGATAACAACCTTCGTTATCCATAACTTATGTGCGGACACGGCGAACAGTCTTATAAAAAATGCCAACATATTTTTTATTAAGGGTGAGTCAACTGATAACGAATGAGCTAAATAGACATAATATGTACCTTTTGTTTGGCTGGTTGTTTCTTGGTTGTGAATTAAGGAGTAGGGACCGAAGTCCCGACGTCGTACACCATATTAGAAGTAGGAGAGCAACTATCAACCAGTGTATTTTCAGGCAACTTGAACGAACTAGGATCCATCTTCGTCGAATAAGCATTATTTTTTGAGGATTTTGGCCAGCCCCTAGTACGTGTGCCTGCACCTGGAGCAGTCAAGGATGTTGAGGTGGGGATGACTGTCTCTTGCATCCTATGCCACATCAATTCAACATAGCCGTCGTTCTCCTCATCGAAATTTAACAAGAAGTTATTCATGAACTCCACAATTTTCACCCTTATATTTGCCTTTCGATTTCCACCAACTTTTCGTGGTTTCATATCCTACTTTCTCCAGAAATCATCAATACTTTCCAATGGGATAGACACCCATTTGCTAATAAATTCAGACAACTCATGTTTGCAGGGCAAACTTAAAGTGTAACGCATAACACAACCACATAGAGATGCATCCAACACACCTTGGCCAAGACAAGAAATCTCATCTTAAATTAGCTTTAAGATGGTTGTAGATACAAGCCCATGGAGCTCTCGGAATGCCGCAATATGAAAATTATGCTGGACCACGTTGATGCTCTTCTCAAAAGAATGTTTTACTGCCGTGTGAGATGCCTCCATCAACGTGTAAAATTCTATCCAACACTTTTCAAAATCACATTGATTTGTTTGTAATTGCCTCTTTTGTGCTGAGTGTTGGCCTTCGGCGCTAAAATAAAAATTATAAAATAATAAATAACTGTAGTTTTTAAACTAAAAATCTTAAGAAGAATTTGATATATCATTTACATATCGGCTAGTCGTGGTATTTCCATAATGCTTGATGACATTCGTGTTCACAAAAATAAATTTCTGTTTGTAGGGCTCCACCCAGTTGTCTATAGCATAGTCAACCGCCTCAGGGTAATCACAGAATTCATGCCTAAACCTCTTTATCCATTCCGTGAGTAGTTCATCACTATCCGATAACACCACCAAAATCCACGCATGCATGAAGCCCTCCTATTTATCCTTTGGATGGACAAATTTTTTACAATTCTTCGTGATGTTCTTGTTTTTATGCCACCGATAAAGGAAATGACTGGTACCGAGAAAGACACTCTCATTGGCATTGATTAGAGCTACCTCTTTATCAGTCACAATTAGGGAAGGCAAACATGTTTTACCCATTACATCCCTAAATGTTGTAAGAGCCAACGAGTAGTTAGGTTCCTTTTCCTTCTCAAGAAATACAATTGCCACACAAAACGTCATGCCAGTTGAAGTGACACCAGCTATCTCAAACAAAGGCATCATGTACTTGTTCATCTTGTATGTTGAATCCATAAGCAAGACTTGAGAAAAAGCACGCAACAAATCTATGCTTCGGGGATGTGCAAAGAACAAGTCTCTAACATTACCAGTTTTCTTGCAGCCTCGGCTGAGAAAATAGTATTTGTGTTCCTCCAACTTCTTCACCACATATTGCAACTGAGAGCGACCGCCACGATTAGCAATTCTATTTTTTTGACGACAATTGTATATAGTCCGTATTGTAGTCTTGTTATCGGGGAATTTATGTTTTAGAAGCTCTATCACATTCTTTGGACGGACATCTTGGAGTGACATATCAATCACAAAATTTTCCTCCTCCTCCTTAAGCCTCCCCGCATAGGCATACCCCTCCAAATAATTGCCAATCGAGTGGTTATGAACACCATTAACTACCTCCAATGCCCATGCTCTGCCCTTCTCTAATTCTCCCTCCTAAGTAAAAAGGGGCAATTACACTTCTTTGTACCCGTCTCTCTTTTTTTCGCTTTCTTCTTACTTGTACCCTTCTCCTCTCATTCTTTTTCTGGATCCACCTCCTTGTTTCGGTTTACTTTGGCCTTAAACTCTCTATACTTTCCACCACGTTCACAACCCAAAAATAGCCTTCCCTTTTTTCATCCGCCTCCACCGTTATCGGAGCGTTTCATTACAACTGCCATCTGATTATCTAACTAATACTTCGAGCCCAGTTTATCAAATCCTCTCTTGTATTAAACCATTGATGGGTTTCAAATATGTCCGTGTAATCCTCAATCATACAAACATTTGTACTAAGCTCATTTCCCAATAAGATGGCACTACATTTAGTAGAAGGAAATGATTCCTGCGTACAAAAGAAATGGGTTAAAATTGGGAAACAAGTAAAGTGCTGGAAAAATACACACTGTTCGACAGAAAGTTGTCGAAAAAATTGGAAAAAATGGCCAACTATGGTTGAAATATTCTAAAACTTTCGACCATCTATGGTCGAAGTTATCAAAAAATTTCGACCACATATGGTCGAAAATATCCAAAAATTTTGACCGCCTCTGGTCGAATACACATTCAAAAATTTCGACTCGGTTAGTCGAACAATTCAGCTACGGGGAAAAAATGCAAAAACAACATTTTAATCGGTGTAAACATGTAAATATACATACCTTTACGTCCTTAGGTATTTCTTCTTCCGTCATGATGACCGTGTGAGCAAATGTAAGTGTTTATAGATGGGGAGAAAATCTAGGGTTTTGAATGTTGGAGGAAGAAGATGTGGAAGAAGAAGTAGTTGGGTGTGAGTTTAGTTTTGTTGCTCAAATATTTTATGTGAATGTGATGTGTGTATATTAATGTTCTTATTGAATTGTTATTGTTAAAGTATTTGGTGTGTGTATGTTGTAGTATTTATTATTTTAGGATTAAATGTGTGTATGTCAAAAAGATAATTTAGTAATTTAGTATATGCATTTATTAATTTAAAATTCAAGTGAGTGTATGGAAGTAAAACTGTGTGTGCGAATAGCGGCGGCCTTTTCTGAAATTGCTTGGACTCTTATTTTCCCTTAATTCTCTATTTTTTCTATCACCCCTCATATAATAACTTAAATCAATTGACATCCTCTCATCAGTACAAATTCTCTATACCACATCGTATTACACTCCATATTTCATAATATAATTTTTTTTTTATAAAATTACTATATTCTGGTGATAAAACCTTGTACATCCAATGATAGTTTAAGAAATGATTAGAATTTTTAGATGGGATAGGTGATCTCACTTAGTCATGCCCCATGTTGTTTGCTAATGCAACAATGTGATTCATTTTACTATTTTAAGTTAATTTCTTATATATGGTACTCTATGTTATTCAAAACAACAATAAATCTAAGTATTTTTTACTCATCTAGATAATAATCCCTTCATTATTAGTATTTTAGTATACTTTTTATTTTTGTGTTCGGCCATTTATGTATTTTGTTGAAAATATAACACTATAATATTAACACTCTCATAATATCACGATATTAAGCTTACATTTTTTTTTGCACTTTCTTTATTAAAATTCAAAAAATTTATGAATAGAACAAAATGAGTTAGTCTCTTGTAAATCGGGTTTACATCATAAATCTTTTGGTTCCCTTTAATTTAAATACCTTAGCAATATATAGAGAGTATATATGATTGAAAGGGGGACCACAGAGTTTACACCGTGAATTCGACTTACACAAATGGAACAAAATATGCTAAGATGAAACCGATTGTCATGCACTTTTTGAAAAACTAAGTATATTGTGCACCCGGGTGCACTGACTTTCAAAAACATATACAAATATAAACAAAAAAATATACAATTATGAACAAAAATATATACAATTTAATTGTTATTTTTTAATAAAAAATTGAGTGTAAAAAAATACAATTATTAAAAAACATGTATACACTATTGAATAAAAAGTTATACACATATGGATGTTAGTTTTTTTAATGAAAATCTTAATGTGAAAAAAATATACAATTATAGAATAACATGTACTCCCTCCGTCCCGTCATTATAGCTACGTTTACTTTTTGCACGTGGATTAATGAGTATAATATTTTAATGTGTATTGAGGTGAGAGAAATAATATTTTAATATAAAGTGGGTAGTTGTATTAGTGTGATGTGTGAGCCCATGGAGAGAAAAATAATTAATTTGTGTGGCTCCCATATATGCTAAAAATGGAAATGTAACCATTAGGATGGGACACCCAAAAAGGAAATATGTAACCATTTGGATGAGATGAAGGGAGTATAAAAAATAAAATAAAAAGTTATACACATATGGCTGCACCCGGGTGCACCTAATATCAATTCTTTTGAAAATGGTTACCTATTAGAATATCAAAGTTTCCTCTATACAAAATATAAGTTACTCTGAATATAGATGTTAATATTCAGAAAAAGGCCGATATCAGATACAATGTACAAGTACAACCTCAATGGTTAAGGCCGAAGAAACAAACAAACGAAAGCAACAACAAAACAAACTCCGAAGGAGTTAAGTACAATCATCTAGTTAGAAAGAAATCAAACCTAGCTACATGCATTAACACATTATTTACAACAACACTAATAGTCGGTCAAATATTATTAAATATAGCATCATTCTGCGCCTTCCAAATAAAGTAGACGCAAGTAAAAAGGGCAAGCTCTCGCCTTCTACGAACAGCCTTCCTAGGATCACGATCTTTGAAAATCCATTTGATACCTGCAAAAATAGTAGAAATACTCTTTCGCCAACCAAGATAGCTTCAAACTTGGTCCCAAACAAGCTTCGAAAAGGAACACTGAAAGAACAAATGATCCCTCGATTCTTGATGGCCAACACAAAAATAGCATTCCGAACAATCACCCTCCGCATGCCATCGATCAAATGTGGCAAAGCGATTCTTAGCCACTATCCACATGCCAAAGACATGCTTTCTAGGAGCGCAAGAAAACCAAATCTTGGCAAAGAAAAACTTACTAGGTGCTGAGGGAGCAACCATATCATAGAGCTTCTTCGCAACAAGGCTGCCCACATCTGAACACTCCATAAAAGCATTAATGATATCCCCTTGAAGGCGTGCTCGTACACGATCATGGGCCTTAAGCAAGTCTTTCCAAACAATGGAAGTTGCGTGAGTTGGGACCGCATCCCAAACAGAAACCCCATGAAGATAGACTTCATGGATCCACCGAAGCCACAAAGAATTCTTCTCCAAATGAAGGTCCCAAATAACCCCACACAATGCCACATCATTCATAAGATCAATGTTCCGAAGACCCAATCCTCCTTGCTCCTTAGAAAGGAGTACTTCTGACCACTTGACAGAGCCATGCTTCTGCCCCCACAAAAATAAACGGATCATGCGCTCAACACGCTGTATTACACCCACAGGGATCTTGACCATATAAGACCATAAATTCAAGATCCTGTAGATGACAGAACGAACTAACTCCAATCTACCAGTATAAGAAAAATGTCGAGAAGACCAGCTTTGGATGAGACCCGAAATCTTCACAAACAAAGGCTCAAAATCAGTCTCCTTTAACTTCTTACTATGCAAAGGTATGCCCAAATAACGAATTGGCAATGAGCCATCTTGAAAAGACAAAATAGCTCGAATTTCCTGCTCAATATTCTTCGAGATACCTGCCATAAACAAACTAGATTTCTCATTACTAACTTCTAATCCAGACATAGAAGAGAAGGAAAATATAAGTTACTCTATTCAACAAAGTTCATGCACAAAAATAATGCTCCATATTTTTTTATACTATAGAGTTATATTCCGTTGTTTTAAATGATAATCTTCCACTGATTTCACATAATTTTTTCAATTTTTGCAGTATTTTCATAATTACCTTGCAATTTCAATGATGGTACTAGAATATATATATATATATATATATATATATATATATATATATATATATATATATATATATATATTATTATTATTATTAGAACAATTATTAAATCACCCTCCAATCATCATCACATGGAGTATTTTCAATGGCAAAAGTTCCTGAGTCCTCGGAGACACGGAATGTCCCCATGTGAACATAATCCTCCTCCTCCAATTTCATTTAAACTTATATATTGCTAGAGTTTAGCGCACAGGAAACTCACCCATTTTCAAATAAATAAATAAAATTTTGGGGAGGATTTCTAAGAACTAAGTAATGAAATAAAAATAGTGGGAATTAGAGAATATCAGAAAGAACCAATGGCGTCCTCTTCTTCGCCAATCTCTAACGTCTTCGTCTACGGCAGCCTCCTCGCTGACGACGTCGTTCGTGTTCTCCTCGGTCGCCTTCCTCCCTCTACCTCCGCCACCCTTCCCAACTTGTCAGTCATTCTCTCTCCCTCCTCTCGCTCTCTCTGTTTCAATCCGGTTATTATATTTGGAATCACACAGCTTCCGTTGCCTGATAATGTTGTGCCTTTGTGCTGGGCTAAAATCATAGTTAAAATTTGTACATGTGAACAATTAGGATTTCCAAGTTGATTTATAGTGTTAATGTTGCTGCAATTTATGCCATTAATCGCTTGATTCTTCTGCAATGAGCTAAACTTTTACTATTAAGACTGTAGTTGAACTACTAATCAGAGTAAGGGAGAGAGCTGCGTTGACTAAAATTGAGAAATACATGATTGTGATGTGTTATAGGTATTTGATTGTGCTGTAAAAATGCCACATTCCTAACGAAAGAGGTATTTTTGTTTGCGTCGTACTGTGTGATTTGCTTTTAGTATTTTAAATGTTTTGTTATGTGGTGTTTTGTAGCCAAAGGTTTAGCATCAAGGGACGTGTTTACCCTGCCATTGTACCCGCTGAAGATAAGAAAGTTTTTGGGAAGGTTTGTCCACCATTAAAGCAGTTTGCATACAATTTGATATTAGTTCATTATAAGTCAAGTGTGGCCTCTTTGAGCGTGTCTCAATTGTAGGCATTAATGTTTATAAGAACTTCCAGACACACTGTTATAGGCATTAATGTTTCCTCAACCTTGGGAGATAGCGACCATTTATGTGGTGAAGAGGGATCCATCTTAATTGCCCTGAGAATCTAGAAGTGCATCTTGCTTATGCGCGGCGTGTGAATATAGTTCTTTGCTTGCTTCTCTATCGTAACAATGATCTGATTAGTTATCCTATGAATGAAAATATCATCTTGAAGATTTCCATTAAAGTATCTGAGTCTTATATGCCTTTTCCAATTGATATAGGTGCTTCTTGGGATCACTCCTCCTGAACTTCACATTCTGGATGAATTTGAGGATTTTGAGTATGAGAGAGTTACTGTTGATGTTTTCTTGAAGGTGTGTCAATTTGTTTTCATTTTTACATCTCTCCCAAGTGCTAATCATTCTTCAATCTATGAGCTTGAATTCAATGTAGCAATGCTATTGACTATTGTCCAATATGCAGTAACTTTGTAAAATTACACTCACTTATAAGGTCTTTCTAAAATCTGAACTGAATAGATTTCTTGTTTTTGGCAGGATGGTCCAGAGAAATCGGAATCCTACACATATGTGTGGGTAAACAAGACTGATCCAGACTTATATGGGGAGTGGAATTTTGAAGTAAGTTTCCACAGTTCCTGTGACAATTTGCCCATATTTTTTGTTTCCCTCATATATAGTCTTATAGAGGTTGAAATGAGCATTTTCTTGAAATGTTGTATTCCATTTTTAGTTGAAATGACTGAATTGAACAGATAATTCTAACCCTGAACAGTGAACACTGGATTCTACTTTTATTCAAACAAGTTTCTTGCATAATCATTTTATTATTCCTCATTATAATTTCATGTTTATTACAATTATGCTAGGAATGGAAACTACTACACATGGAGGACTTCTTGAAGATGACAAGGGGTTTCATTGAGGATATGGATTCAAAGTCGCGAGTTGCAACATTTGAATCCTACTACGAAGTAACAGATAACAATCCCCCCAATCCGTAGTGTCATAATGTTATACTTAGTTTCTTACATCATACACTGCCTCTTAGTAATCCGTCATTATTTTTATAAATGGCGAAAAAGGTCTTTAGCATGAAACCCACTTACAGCCATTTATAAGCATCAGAAACTGTAGAAATAAGATTGCATAAGTAACATATTTCACATGTAGTGTATATGATATAGCATTCAAGTTAGCAATGTGAGCATTATACACTTAGCACTCTCTGAATACATGAGATTATTATCATAATTATATGGCCTTTAGTACCCAAGATTTTCCATATGTTAGGACAAGTTTTTAAGGGACATGTTCTTGTGTTTAAGTAAGGAATATTTTTGATCAAATGCCTGAAAAATGAGTAAACTATCGATCCGGGTATGATTTTTTTTATTTTATTTTTTATTAATTAGGGATGTGAAATATATAAAACTATCAATTTGGGGCTTAAATTTTTCACATATTATCTCATATATTATCAATTTAGGATTTAAATTTATGTTCCAAATTGATAGTTTTATATATTTCACAAACCCTAAAAAATAACTCAAATCCTAAATTGGTAGTTTATTAATTTTTTATTTCTTAGTATTAAATAACTCCGATTTTTTTTCTTTTTTTGAGTCAAGTCAAAATTGGTCTACCATACTTATGAGCTGTAATTGATATGTATCTAGATCTTTTTCAGTAGAGTTGATTGATGCTTTTCTTTCTTTGTTCTCCCATGGACATAACATAAGCCTTGGAATGTTCTGGAAACTTAGTTGACAACAGCTACCGTCACTAATAGATGGTGGAAAATCTAATTAGCAGCACTTTACTTAATGAGCAAGAATGCTCACCAAACGTGGAAGATACATGCTATACCACTTCTTGGAGCCCCCATTTTGGCTCACTATCATTTTTATTTTAATATTGAGATAGTATTTGCAATTTATTAGTCATTCTAGAACCAATAGTTTTTTCAAACTTTAATACAACTTGAGAACAATTTTAAATTATTAGTTGCAAAAGCCTTTAGTTTGTGTTGGAATCAATGGTCAGTGGATTCAAAATTCACAGTAAGAATCCATTGAAGTGGTTAGGATTGAAGATTAACTTGAATAAATTTAAAGTCATTTTACTTTAAAATCTATAATAATCCAAACAATAAAGTGGGAGTATGAAAATTGGGCTTAATAACTAAAAAATCACATGGTCTATTTTCAGCCCATCCACTTGGAGTTTTAAATTATAAATACGTAGGAAATGTGTAAAAGATTTAAAAGACATTGCCAATAGTTTTATTTATTTATTTATATTAATAAAAGCAGGTTAGTAGAAAAAATGACCTAATTGCTTAAGACAAGTTGGTCATAAAAGCGAAGTTGTGCAATAAAACCATAGTATCTTTAACAAAAGAAACAAAAAAAGTAGGAGTGAGTTCAAAAGTTGAGTGTGACAATGTATCAATTATTAATTAACACATTTACAACTTTTGAAAGGGTCGGTGCAGCCCTAAATTAATTTACATTTCTGTCCCACACCATATTATAGAACCCTGTACTTGCTCAAATTTACCATTTTCTACCAATTTCCTATTATTATTATTATACCAATATTTTAAACGAAATCAATAATGCTGCATTTTTTATAGAGTTAGATTTGATATGTACAAAATTTATCTAATTATAAAATTAATGTGATAAACATGTTGGTAACTATATCATTTGATATACTATTTGATTGGTAATTAGATTATCAGTACAATTTAAATTCTCCAATAAGAACTTATCTAGCTCCAAAATATCAATTTATTAATATATTAATAATACTCTTAATCTATATATTTTTTTAAAAAATTTGTATTGAAGGTAGTAGTTTAACATGTATTTTGATGTATCATTTACAGGGTCAAACAATAAGAAAAAGGACAATATAAACTCAATAAAAAGAAAAGGTTGGATTTCCTCTATTTCTTACATATAAACTATATAATGAATTTGAAATATCTTGTCACATTTTGATATTATATTTAAATGAGTGATATGTATGCTAGTAAGAAAATATCATCCTTTTTTTAAAGTCAATAATCTAATAATTTACCATATGAGATGTTACACAATGTAATAAGAAATACAGTATATATATGTAATGTTTGATTTGGGTACACTCTTCTAGATTTAGATTTATTAAATTTTCATCTTCCCTATATAAACCTATTAACCCTATTAACACCTACTTATTCCTACCATATATTATCTCTCCTCAATTGATATTTTTTATTTATTTTTTTCTCTTACTTTTATCCATTCTCTCACCTCAATTAATACTTAATTTTATATAAAGTTTAAATTTATCTTACTTAAACTTAAAACAAAACCTAACACATACTCTCTCCATCTCACAATAAGGGTAGTTTTTGCTTTTTAACACGTGGATTAAAGAGTATTATTATTTAATGTGGAGTGAGTAGTTGTATTAGTGGAAGTGTGGATCCCATATTTTAATTGTATTAGAGAGTGTGTGGATCCATGTGTGTAAAAAAAGAAAAGTGAACTCTTTGGATGGAACGATCAAAATTAAAAAATAAGACTTTTAAGTGAGATGGAGAAAGTATAAAATAACACTATTTACTAATTTATTAAATCAATTTAAACGATAACAAATGTCCCGTAATAATTGACACACAGAATCCAGAGGTAGTTAGCACTCATTCACAGTTCACAGTGACAGGCTCGTAATAGAGTTAGATAGGAAGGGTATAAAAGTAAAATAGAAAAGAAGGAAGTACATCCTAATGCGACTTGCATGAAATGATTCCTGCCCCTCTCTCTCACTTAAGAAAAGCCACTTTGGCTTCTTTTGCTCATTTCATCTCCCTATAATTGATACACATTTTGTGATTTATCACATTTAACAATTCATAGGGGGTAGGGGCGGTGGCGCCTAGGGTACACCATTTATAAACATCACTCCCTCCTCCACATTTCTTCCCTTCCCCCTCTCTCTCCTCCTCTCTCTCTCCCTCTCTCTCATACTCCTTAGCACTCACTCCTGGACTGGCAGTGAAGTGGGAATCATAATTAGGTCAAATTAGTCCATGGATAACAAGAAATCAGTTGTCAAGAACACCTCCATCTATGGTTACAACGACATGAAGAGGAGCCATTCTGAATTGGCACTTGCGGAGCTTTTCGCCCCTCCAGATCATGATCACAAGAAACTTCATCACAAACCTGATATCTACGAACCCTTTGAATTTTATCATGCTTTCTTCATGGACCATGCTGATCACACCACTTTTGCTTTTAAGAATTCGGTTAGCATCCCTCCTTTAAATCTCAAATTTAATCTCTCTAGCTACTTTTTTCTTTTATTCTACGTATATTCCTTATTCTGCGTGGTTTCAACGCTTTATGTTGGTTCATCACGTAAGCAGAAATTCCTTTCTCTTTCACCATCAGGAATTTGTTTTTAGTTTTGAGCGCTTTAGGTAGAAAAATTGAGGTGGGGTGTTTGATTTTGATGTGATCTTGTATGATAGAAGCACAAGAAACCTTTTTTTAATACATATACATATAATTTACTAATGGGTTGGTGATAACTGATAATGACTTGCCTTCATTAGGTAGAAATAAGTAGTATTTTTCTATTTGATTCAGAAATGATGAAGAATTGAGAGAGAGATCTTGTTGTTGCAACTTCTGTGAATTTATTTGGACAGTTGTACGGTATGACAACGGCTTAGATCAATCCATGCTTGTGATTCGCTTTGCTGTATTATGGGAAAAAAGTGATATGCTAAGTAATGATGTGAAGTAAAGTAGTGTTTCAATATTTTCAAGTCATAATGCTAAAGTAAAACTTAGTTTTATCAAAGTTATATGGACTACTTTAAACTATTTTCGTCTTTAGCTTGGGTTTGGAAAGCCATGGTTTTTAAATGTTTCTCCACATAAGCTACAATACATATAGTTACATGACTTGTATCTACATACCTATGTGCGCGTGTAAATCAAGGTTTGAAAGTAAACATGACATAGGTGGACTGCTTATGAGTCAACCTCTTTCCCTAATCCCTTCTCTAGTCATGCCCTACATGTGCTAATTTTGCATAACAGATTCAATCTGTTTAATAGTTTCGATCCAGACCATCCACTGTTGTGAACCATGGTTGTCTTAAAATTGAAATGATTCTCAAGAAACGATGAATTTAGACTCTGTTTTTTTTATAGTACTCCTATCAAATATTTGAAATGTGCATGGTTTTTCTTTTAGTAGTTTTGTGTACTGGCCTCAACTTTTACTTCGGTGAATGCTGGTATATAATAAAGTTGGCAAACTGAAATCTGACCCTTTATGTATTAAAGAAGATGACAAGTTCTTGGAAATATGTATTTGTCTTCCAGTATGCATATCTTCACCTTTTCTTTCTTAAGCATTTGTTTCTAATGGATGTCTGTACCTATCAGATTTGGCTTGGAAAAACCACATGTAGAGAGCAGGTAGGTTGTATTTCGAATAGTCCAAGCTTTAGAAAAGGTCACTTAGCATTATAACATGTTCTTTGATAAGTACTCCATTATTTAATAGAAAATTGAGATAGATCCCCTGTTCAAAACGACGATGACACGATCTGTGTTTGACAGAGTTTTGTCTTCTGTGAAGCTCTAGGCAGTTCAATAGTTGGGACTCTTGGAGAGAAGACAAATTGTATTTTAAATGTAGGAGTACTTTAAATGGCTAGAAATTTAGTCCCCTTTTAGTTTCATAATGCATGATTATGTGCATCTGAATGGTTGAAAGTTGCTGATAAGGAATAACATGACAACAAAATTATGCATTTTCACTTGTGGAAATGGAGATTGTTTCACCAAAGAGCTTTCTTGCTTGTAATATTTGAGATTTATGAGGACAGCACTTGTTTGTTATTAAAAACTGCGAAGGGCACGGGTATGTGGTGTGTACAAGTAGAATTCTATTCGTTGAGAGAGAAATTTGTTTTCTGTTTTATGATTTATAGCTTTCACTGCATAACACCCTTTATTCTTATAGTCTTGGTAAACTTTGCATGTATTTAAGAATTATCATCCTTGCACATTATCTTTTTTATCATTTCTACCAGATTGAGTACAGAAGATTCTCTATGTTGAAGAGAAGGTTCAATAAAATTTAGATCCTTCTCTTTTCCTCTATATCACGATAGCCTCTAATCATGGTACACTTCTTTCAGTTTACGTGTCCTCCTACTACATCAACTAGTGCTTTTCACATACGAAAAATTTTTAATCTTTTCATTAGGTGCTTTCTTACGGCCTTAGATTTCTCTTGGTTGTCAGGATATTCGTAAAGGATTACCAAGTGTTAATGCATTGATTGAGAATCCATTTTGGTCTCAGGATGTTCCTGTTCCTATTGAATCCCAATCTTCGATGTGTGGTTAGTCATGAGTTTCGATTTGGTGTTGTTTAGGCTCATTGTAACTTGACAGCTGAAGTTGGTTATCAATTCTGCAGTTGATAGCCCTACTTCGGCGTATACTTCAAAAGGCACAGATAATCAAACAGTCGGAGCTAGCAGTGGTTCATCTCACGAGCAATCAGATGAAGATGACTTGGAAATAGAAGGTGGTTCGTGTGAACAAAGCACTAATCCTATGGATGAAAAGCGCATCAAAAGGTATGCATGTGAGTTCACTTCACTAAATGTAGCACGAGAAGCGTAAACGCTTATAATTTGGTTCCAGGATGGTTTCCAACAGGGAGTCGGCCCGTCGCTCAAGAAGAAGAAAGCAAGCACAATTAGCAGATCTTGAACAACAGGTACACACAAGTTGCTACATCGTCCAATTTCTGTTTCTAGAAACAGAGTTTAAACAGCCGCCTCTAATTATAGGTTGAGCAATTACGAGGAGAAAATGCATCCCTGTTCAAACAACTCGCGGACGCCACACAGCAGTTCAAAGATTCCACCACGAATAATCGGGTGCTGAGATCTGATGTTGAGGCTCTAAGAGCCAAGGTAGAACCACTACTCCTTTAGTCTTAACATTATATACTTTGAAAATGTGAGTTGTAACATGCATGAAATGTAACTATCCATCCATATGTTGTATTGATGAAGGTGAAACTAGCAGAAGACATGGTGACTCGTGGGCCGTTTGGTCGTGGCACATTGACCTCCAGTGTCAGCCATCTTCTTCAAAACTACAGCAGCACACAGAAGGAGTGCATAAACAACCGGATGGATGCCATGGTGCCTCCAATCATAGTCGACGACCATTCTGCATTTGCGGTCGGACACAACATCTACAGCAGCAGTGGGGTGGTTGGTGATGCAGGCAGCCCATTGCCTGATGTATGGAACTGGGAATCTCATGTTGCCACAGTATCAAAGTGAAGAAGAATTTGTTGGGATGTATGTATGTGTAAGGTGTTTTTAGTAGGTTTGGTTTGATGGATGTTTGATTTAGACTTGGTGTCATTTTTCGGACAATTGAATAAATTGCCTTCAATTCCTCTTCACCATTTAACAACTTCTTTCCAATTTTCTGCATTTTATTCCATTCCATTCCCCCATTTTTAAATCCATCAAAACTTGAATTATAGCCACTTATTGTTTTCATTAAACTCCTGAAATTCATTTATTTTTAATTTCAAGATTATAAGTCCGTCATCAAATACATGTAGCTATATAATACGTGTGTGGTCAATATACCAACTTGCTATTACATCATAATTATCGACATAATTGACTTAAGTTGGAGAGATTAACGCATTAGTATCAAATTATGATTAAAAGATGAAATTTTGCTTATATACTACTATACTAGTTACTTTAAAATGGAATTGAACTTAAAACTTTACTTAAAGAATTTAGTTTCATGTGTTGTATTAAAAAGAGTTCATATATAAAAATGATGAAACAAAGAGTGATAATTTATTGGCGAGGAGTGAAAGAGTAGAGTTTCAGACAGCAGTGGAAAGAGTAGTTTGATTGATAGTCTCCTCCGACAGTTGTATAGCAGCGGCAGCACAAACGCCACCAGTGGACCAAACTGTAGAACACCCACCCTATTCCCCACCGTGTTCATCACCTCCGCCACCCCGCCGCCGCAGTTGATCAAGAAATTCACCTGGTTGGTAAACCTCAGGGAGAGGGAGTACTCGCCGTGGGCCCCGTAGACTTCTTGACAGAGTAAGTGCTGCTTATAAGGGCGGCGAGAGCGGTGCAGAGGATGACGGAGGTGGTGGCCATCAAGGTGGAAGCCATGATGACCCAGGAGCGGCGGTGTGGAATGGATGGGTTCGGAGCTTATGCCATAGCCATAGATGGTATGAGATGGTCATTAGCAATGAGAGTGGCACTAGTACTAAGTCTAGATAACACTCCCTCCATTCCATCCTCTAACTCTCTCTCTCACTCTCAAATGAATTGATTCATCTACTTTTTTTTTTTTTTGGTTTATGGGTCATGAGTCTCATGACTACACACCAGATTTACATATTAGAGATTTATATAAGAGTATAATTGTTTTAAAATTAGAAAATTTATATGAACCTCGTTCATACTAAATTCATTCTTTGTGTAAAAGAATATTAATTAATTAATGCAGTAGACATAAAAGAAGGAGATAAAATGTATTCTTGTTATTGTTAATTTGGTGAAGAGTGCTTAGATATTTAGCGGGTTTTACCAATGATGTGGAAAGAGCAATTCCACAAGTTGAATCTAGAGTAGTTTTTTCTTCTTAATTACAATGAATTAATCGATGAGAGAAAATCTATTTTTGCTATGCTAATATGGCAAATTTGGAAGGAATGTAATCGAGTGGTATAGAGACTACAAAAACTGATGGCAAGAATAATTTTTTAGCAAAAAGTTCCCTCATGGAATGGAGCTCAACAAGAAGGTTCCAACTAGGAGCAGCACAAACGAAATTTACTAAGTAGCACATTGCATAGGTCATGCTTCGTGGTCTGTCGCAAGTTTTTATTGTTAGGTTGAGTCTCCTTACTTTGTGGATGACCTTCTCAATAGCTCTTGTTCAATTCCTATTCAATTGAATATATGTTCACTTGTTTGATTTCTAAAAAAAGTACCACAATCGAGCTTATACGTGTCACATAATGAAGCGGGATCATATTATTATTTAAAAACTTTCAAATAAAGATGTTGCTTTTTTTTTTTTAATGTGAAGTTATTGTGGAATAAAATGGAGGACGTAGAAATTAAAAATTTTGAAACTCTGTTGCGCATCATAGTTGATCCTAGACATGCACCCCGGTTCGGAACCGCCGGTTCCGGTTCCGAACTGGCGGTTCCGGTTCCAACGGAGGGGGAACCGGAACCGAACCGGGGAATAAGATGTACGGTTCGTGAACCGGCGGTTCCGGTTCCAATTCGGAATCGCCGGTTTTTCTGTTTTTTTTGTGTTTCTTTATGTTATATTTATAAAAAAAACGGGTGGAACCGCCGGTTCACCGGAACCGCCGGTTCCGCCCTCCATCTCAGCCATTGATCTTCAACGGCCACACGATCTCGGCCGCACGTTTGAATTTTCAAAATTCAAAAATTCCCGCTCCAAAAAAAAAAAAATAGAGGAACCGCCGGTTTAACCGTGAACCGGCGAACCGGCGGTTCCGACAAACCGGCGGTTCCGGTTCGTGCGCGGTTGGAACCGAAACCGAACCGTGTTCTACCGGTTTCGGTTCCTTTTTTTCCGGTTCCGGAACTGGCGGTTCCGGTTCCGGTTAATCGGTGCATGTCTAGTTGATCCATAGGTACTATATGCAGTCCGGTCCTTCCTTTAGTCCGATGAGGCGGTCAACTCAGAGACTCCTTATTCAAAAATAATTATAATGTGTGTGCATACATCTATTATAATAATAAAGTATATTTATAAATTGTTTTGTTATAATGAAACGTATTCTATCAAATTCGATATGTTATTCAAATTTAAATCTTAATTATATTTTCAGCTCTATTATTTTCTCTTTTGTCTTTTAAAATTTTTTTTTTTCACTCTTCTCATGTACTTTATTACTACAATTTTAAATTTTTTTAATTCTAATTTATAGTTTCATTCTTGAACTATTCTTATAGTTTTGTATCCTTCAATTTTAAAAATAAATCTAACAACTACATAAATAATAAACTTTTTTATTTACTTTTTTTTCAGACAATTTTTTTTTCTCCTTCAATATTCAAACACGATAACTAAAAAATAGATTACAAAAATAATAAATCATTATCTTTTGTCTTTCAAAAAAATTAGCATTTGAATAATATTTCTAAGCCTCAATTTCAAGTTCATGTTTATCCAATAATTTTGATCATTATTAGTTACATTTTTTATGTAATTAATTTAATGAATTAGTGTCATATCCATAAAGCTAGTTTATATATATATATATATATATATATATATATATATATATATATATATATATATATATATATATATATATTATAATCTTTATAGTGATAATTTTTTGTTAAAAAGCGAATCAGGGTTTGAAAAGGAATTGAATAATTCTTCAATATTACCTTATGAATCATGAGAACAAATATTACCCTCCTTCTTATTATGAGCCCGTTAGTCTTCCCATGTTTAAGATATACAATGCTCATTAATTAATTCATTCGAGAGTAGTACCACTCAACCTCATTATCAATGCCGGAATAAATCCACCTGCAGAGTTTATATGATAATCCTTATGAGCTCCTCAAGGGGACATCATCAACCTATTTAATAGGACACAGATTCTTTCTACAATCAACAACACATCATAGAGACATATTTATTGATTTAATTACATGTAAATCCCACCAATTGATGAATCAAAGAAATACATACTGCCTTAGTGTCGAGATTATTGTATAGGGATTAAGAGACGAACATCCATAATAACAGAGATCAAGTTCTCCTATATAGTCAGTATAAATCGAATGTTCTCAAGTGGTCCTGCTCAATACACATGAAGTGCACTAATGTGATTCTATAGTCAAGACAAACTAATACCAAATCACACTACAACCATCCCGATAGAGAGTCCCCGTCTATCTCGATTGTGAGCATCTGTTTATACATTATAAAGAAACCGATAATATGATCTTCCGCGTGTTGTCGCACAACATATTATCTACAGTATAAAGTAAATGGACTATTGCATCGTATATATAAATAAATTATAAGACGCAATCATTTGATCATATGATTCTCATTTCAAATAAATTGTTATAACATTTTTCATACAAAAAGCTAGACTTTTAGTATACAATATTCCAACATCCTATATAGAGTATCCTGCTATACTCCACCTTTAAGGTATATGAATCATTAAAAACTTTTAAGGCTTACCCTTTACCACACTTCTGTAGGCTTGCACTTGATTTGTTTTAGAATGAGTTGAAATTATATTTTAAGGGCTATTTCGGAACATTTATAACTTAGTTGTCTTATTGAACCATGTTCTCGGGATCTCCAATCATCATGGTGAAGTTATCATTATAAACGTTGATAGGATATATTTACAACACAAATTTAAACACTCACTAATATGCAAATGACACTATATTCCATAAGTATACATGACATATGTAGCAAGCAGATAGGTAAGGTATCGAATCCACATGAAATGAATTAAAATCTAATTAATTAAATACTTGTCCAAGAATAAGGAAAATATCAGGATGTTTGAGAATTAAATAAATAATAAAATAAAATAATAAATATGCAATGACTGGACTCAACAGATGCAATATATGAATTGGACACAAATAAAGAATAATAAAAATAATTCTATGTATTACACTTTCACTTGGTTTGTCATGCAGCGGATGAAACTTCTTGATTCAATTCAAGCATAATTTCCTAAAGCAATCTGTAATTTATGTAATTAATTCTTTCGAATCTAATCACAAGTAGATCAATCAATGAACATAACAGTAACGTAAATATCACATCAATTAACACCCAATAGATTTATCGGATTGAATTCTCTCACACCTTTTGTCTCACAGTAACGATACGACTACTAAATGTGTTATATGTGTGAAGTGATCAATATTAATCCTCAACTTTCGTTTCTCGGTTTAATAAATAAATATGAATAATTGGTCGTGAAACAATTAATCATGTAGAGAAATAATACATATAAAAGAAATAAAGTGCTTGAATTAAATAAAGGGTTCACATACCAAAACAATCCAAAACCAAACTACTCGTGCAACACTAGAATCTGGAAGTTTAAGCTTCCATACAGAAAATAAAGAAATAAAATAAATCTAAATTCAACATGAAATTAAATAAACTGATAAAACCCGAATGAAGGAATAAGCGCTGCCTCGTCTCTAGACTTTCGTCTTCGTGACACCACAACGTTCTTCGGATGCGGTCTGACTCTGTAGATGAATGTGTGAATGACTTGATGAATTATCGATGTTCTCTCTTTTCTGATTTAATTGGGTATTTATAGGAGTAGAGATCCCGTGGAACAGTGGATTAATGGGTCTGGGCTTGGAGAGCAAGTTTTATGAAGAATAAATCTCAGGCATTAAAATCTAATTAACTCGACCAAACTAATGGATGATCCGACCAAACGAATGCTTTGGTTTGGTCCAACGAAGTGATGATTCGACCAAACCATGGATGATTTGGTCTAACGATCGACGTCAATTTTTTAAAAGTTCACGGTATGACAACTAGCATTCAACTTGGTCCAACACACGAAATGATTCAACCAAACAAAGGTTTGGTTAGACCAAATGAGTTTTCGTTCGCCCAAACGAGGCTTCTGTTCATCTAACGTGTGTTGGCCGCTAATCAGCTGTCACATTACTCCCTTATTTCATCTCTTATCTTCTTCAATTAAAGTCCTTTTATTCTTCAATTAAGCCTAAAATCTGCAATAACTATAAAATACCCGTGATGTTCTAATATTTAACAATTAAGCATATAACTCCACACAGTAAATGAAATCCTGCAATAATCAACTATGGAACGGCCTATATAAACACGCAAAATCCGTGTTTATCAAACGTTCTTTAGTGCGTGGATTTTAAACTCATTCTCATACTACACTTGTCATTAGATCTCTTTATACCTTTTGTTAGTGGATCCACGATATTTTCCTTAGACTTTACATAGTCGATGGAAATTATCCCACTAGAGATCAATTGTCTAATGGTATTATGTCTCCTTCTTATGTGTAGAGATTTACCGTTGTACATGTTGCTTTGTGCTATCCCAATAGTTGTCATGCTATCGCAATGTATCATTATAGGAGGCACTGGTTTGCTCCAACAAGGAATATCCTCTAAGAAGTTTCTAAGCCATTCGGCTTCTTCACATGCTTTGTCTAATGCAATGAACTCCGACTCCATTGTGGAACGAGCTATTAGAGGATTTCCATGATACTGCTCCGCCACCTATGGTAAATACATAACCAATTATGGATTTGGAGTCTTTTGAATCAGTTATCCAATTAGCATCCATGAATCCTTCGACCACGGCTGGATATCTTGTGTACAGTATGCCATAACTTATAATATGTTTCAAATATCTAAGTACTCTTGTCAATGCTTTCCAATGTTCTTCATTTGGATTGCTTGTGAACCTATTAAGTTTATGAACAGAGTATGCTATATCCGGATGTGTACAGTTTGTTAAGTACATAAAGCTTTCGATAATTCTTGCATATTTCTGTTGTGATATGGGTTCGCCTTTATTTTTGGCTAGATGTAGATTCACATCCATAGGAGTGTTAGTCAGGGGTAAGTCAAAGACATCGAATTTTTTAAGTACATTCTCTACGTAGTGAGATTGTGTTTAGAAAATTTCGTCAGGTAATCTAGAGATTTTTATCCCTAATATGACATCAGCCTCACCTTTATCATTCATGTCAAAATTCCTTTTCAACATGTTCTTAGTATTCACAATATCACTTTGTGATTACTTCCTATTATGAGCATGTTGTCTACGTATAGACATACAATTACATACTCATTAGGCGTGCCTTTTATGTAGACACATTTGTAACATTCGTTGATTTTGAATCCATTTGATAGCATAGTTTGATCAAACTTTTGATGCCATTGTATAGGTGCTTGTTTTAATCCGTATAAGGATTTTATTAACTTGTACACTTTCTTTTCTTGGCCAGGGGCAACAAACCCTTCATGTTGTTCCATATATATCTTCTCTTCTAATTCACCATTTAAGATAGTTTTTTTTACATCTATTTGGTGTATCTCAAGGTTATGCAAAGCTGCAATTATGATGAGAACTCTAATGGATGAAATTCTTGTTACAGGTGAATATGTATCGAAGAAATCATATCCTTCCTTTTGTTTGAACCCCTTAGCTACCAACCGAGCCTTGTATTTGTCAATTGGACCAACTGCCTTGTATTTTTTCTTTAGGATCCATTTACAGCCTAAAGGTTTGTTGCCCGGTGGGAGATTGACTACCTCCAAGTATGATTTTGTATAATGGATTCAATTCTGTTGTTGATAGCTTCTTTCCAAAGAGGAGCATCTGGACTAGACAATGCTTCCGTATTGTCCTTGGTTCATTTTCTAGCATGTAACTTATAAAATCAGGACCAAAGGTTTTTTCCTTCTTGGTTCTTTTACTATGCCTTGGTTCTTTATCCCTTTGAGGGAAACCTTTTTCTATAGCGTCATGAGTTCTTTTATGCGAGCTCACTTCTTGTTTTCCTTCTTAGGAAATATGTTCTCAAAGAACACTGTATATCTAGATTCAATAGTCATTCCCTCATTCATTTCGAGAACTTCCGACTTGTGAACTAAGAAACGATATGCACTACTATTGTATGCATAGCCAATAAAGATGCAATCAACTGTTTTGGGTCCTAGCTTCACTTGTTTTGGTTTAGGTACCTCAACTTTTGCTAGGCATCCCCACACTTTGAGGTAACCGTATGATGGTTTCCTTCATTTCCATAATTCATATGGAGTTTTATCTTTTTTTTGTGTGGTAGTTTATTAAGAATGTGGTTTGCCGAAAGCATAGCTTCCCCCCACATGTTCTAGGGTAGGCTCGAGCTAATCAACATAGCATTCATCATCTCTTTAAGAGTTCTATTTTTGCATTTGGAAAATGCCATTAGATTGTGGTGAGTATGGTGCAGTTGTTTGATGAATAATGCCATTTTGCAAACAAAATTCTTCAAATGGAGCCATATATTCTCCACCTCTATCACTTTGAATCATTTTGATTCTTTTGCTAAGTTGATTTTCGACTTTATTCTTAAAGTTTATGAATGCATCTATTGCTTCATTTTTCCCTCTTAGAAGATATACATAACAATACCTTGTGCAATCATCGATAAATGTAATGAAGTAATTTTTACCCCCTCTTGTTGGTATGAACTTTAAATCACATATATCAGTATGGATTAGTTCTAGAGGTGTAGTACTTCTTTCCACTGAGTGAAATGGTGCTTTTGTCATTTTTGATTCAACACAAATTTCACATTTCTTTTGTGGATCTAGTTCCATTATTGACAACAAATTTAAGTTGATTAACTTTCTTAGCGAATTTAAACTTGCATGTCATAATCTATCATGCCATATATTAGAACTCTCGGTCAAGTAAGAAATAATTTTTCCTTTATTTTAAGATCACGGTGTACAGTCATTATATTTAGCTTGAAGAGCCCCTTTTCAAGGTAGCATTTTCCTACAAACATACCACTTTTGGATAGTACATATTTGTCAGACTCATACACTTGTCTAAATCCGGCTTTGCTAAGCAATGATCCAGATACTAAGTTTTTGCGAATGTCAGGGACATGCAGCACATCTACAAGTTGGAGCTCTTTTCCCGATGTCATCTTCAATACAATTCTGCCTAGTCCAACAATTTTGGATGTTGCAGAATTTTCATAAATAATTTTCTACCATTTATCGTGATGTAGGTAGAGAACATTTCCTTGTCTGAGCAGATATGTCTTGTAGCTCCACTATCCACAAACTATTCTTGTGAGTTATCCACGAGGTTTGCTACAAAAACCACAGCGGCTATATTTAGTTCGGACAGGTTGGTGGATACTGACTTCTCTTCCGCTAGGTTAGCTCTGCTGTTGTTTTCTTTCTTTGGTTGATGACAGTTTTTTGCCATGTGTCCGGGCTTATCACAGTTTTAGCAGTTGCCTTTAATTTTCTTTGCAGGCTTTTGCTTTTTGTCATTCCGCTTTCTCTTTTTGTCTGCCCCTGATTCATCCAAGCTAACTCTTGCCTCTTTGCTAGACTTGATATCAGACTTTCGATTATCTTCTTCGATCCTTAGTCTCTCGATCAATTCCTTAAGGCCCATTTCTTTTCTTTTGTGCCTGAGATAGTTCTTAAAATCTTTCCACAGAGGCGGTAACTTTTCAATTAAAGCTGCTACTTGAAAAGATTCACTCAATTCCATACCCTCTGCATGGATGCCATGTAGGATCAATTGTAGCTCTAACTTGATCCAATACAGTCTTGGAGTCCACTATTTTGTACTCAAGGAATCGTCCGACTATGAATTTCTTCATTCCGGTGTCATCCGCTTTGTACTTCTTTTCAAGTGACTCCCATAATTCTTTAGAAGTTTTAAAATCTGTATAGACATTATAAAGTGAGTCATCTAACCCGTTTAGAATGGAGTTACGGCACATGAAGTCGCTATATTTCCAGACATAAACGACAATTTTCTTTGTTCATCAGTTTCATCTTCTTCAACCGTCGGAGCGATTTTCGTCAGAAAACGAGCGAGGTTGAGTGTTGTTAAGTAGAACAATATTTTCTGTTGCCAACGCTTAAATTTCGTTCCATCAAACTTAGGTGGTATTTCAGCGTGACCATTTGCAGTAGTAACAGTAGCAGGTACATCAACATGTGCAATAGTAACAGTAGCAGTTACATCAGTAGCCATCTTTAAATACTACTAATTTCGTCTTAAGATTGTTGGATATATGGGGTAGTATTTAAAACGGCTTATGAATTACTTTTGGTAAAGTCGAGTCAAGAGTTACACTCTTTCTCCTTAAGACGAAATTGCTCCGTACTTCAGGTGCTTACGGACTATAGCAATCGTCTCCAAGATACAACGACTTTGAATTTTGAACTTATAGCACAACGATTCCAAAATTATCGGTGAATGAACTAATATTTAGAACTTTAGAAAGTTGGTAAGATAATTCTAGAACTAATTAACTAGAATGTAATATGCAAGTTTTGTATGCAGGATTGGAATAATCTTTGCAAATGAATTTGAGGGTCTATTTATAAGAGTTGAAGAGTCATGGTACCCCTTTTGAAAGGATATCTCAAATCATTCTGGACCGTCCGATCGCGCCTCTTGATCAAGATCTGATGGCTAGGATTGCACCCTTTCATTTTTTAATTTTGAATTTGAATTTATGAATTCAAACTTTTAGAGCCAAATTTTACCCTCCATATTTTTGGTTTGAACCACGACCCGCGGGTCAAACCTGTCCCAGATCCGAAATCGACCCGGTTTATTCCACCAGATTCTGAATTCAATGCAACCCGACCCGGAAACCACGACTGTTCCGAACTCGCGGCGACCCGACCCGACCGGCGGACCCGGACCGTCCGGTCCACCCCATGTGCGCCCAAAATGAGTGCGAGTATGGGTGCAGCTCGTGGATTGTTCCGAACTCAGGGAGACCCGACCCGACCGGCGGACCCAGCCCAACCCGGACCGTCCGGTCCACCTCACGTGCACCCAAAATGAGTGCGACTATGTGCGAGTATGGGTGCGACTCATGGCTTGGTTGGTTGCACCATGTGGTCCACACATTTAATTTAATGTAATTCAATAATGTGTATAGGTAATAATAAGGAGTTCAATTTTCCATGTTTTTCCAATATGGGACAACTTCCCACTTCAACCTTTACTCTTCACTTTTCTTGTAATTAAATTGCAAACTTCATGTATTAATTACTCATTCACCCGGAATTGGATTTGAGCAAACTTATACATTAAATTCATCTACTCGAAACGTAGGTTCCGAATATGCAATTTGTTTTTATTTTCGACAAATGAAAATTACAAGAACATTGGTCAAAGATGGGCTTGACCCACTTCTATTACTTAACCAATTCCAACAACATGTTGATTAAAAAAAAGTTACAGATAATCAAAGAATGAAATTTGAGTTGAGGTAAGAGTTACACTTTTTCTCCTTAAAACGAAATTGCCCGGCTCTATTGTTTACTGTTTGATAGCAAATATCCAAATTACAACGACTCCCATATTGTGATAGTAACACTACAAATTACAAATACGGCGAACCAAACTGTATTATAGACTCATCTAAGGAGTATGACGACTTAGGTATACACTATAAATACATTGTTAGGACGATTCGACTTCACATCTTGTGAAAAAAAGTATTGAATTATTTAATACCGCAGCAAAGCAATCACTGTGGAATTTCAAAATCTATTTGCACCTTCCATTGTCAAAAACACTAAAAATAATTAAACACTTATTATTAAAATTAACAAAAAAGAATACATTTAACCAAAAAAAAAAACAGATTAATTAATTCTTGGCATGCAGAAATAGAAAAAAAAAAATGTTGATATCACATCGTCCATGTGTTATAGATCATGAGGCTTTGGAGAAGGAGAAATTGTCATCGGTGATGGCAGAATTAGAATACACATCTCCTCCTTCGCTGGCGTACGACGTGGTGGAGTACTCCTCATCACTCTCCCTCTCCTTGAGCTCCTCAATCCTCTCCACAGCTTCATCCATTTCCCACCTTCTCTCCACATCCCACTCACAGCAGCACATCCCTATCCTCAGCAGCCTCAGCATCTGCCCTTCACCGCTCCTCGCCCCGCCCATCTCCTTGTCGAACACCTCTCCCGACCACTCCTCCCGTACCACTGAGCTCACCCACGTCGCCAGGTCTGAGCTTGGCCCTCGTCCCTTCTTCAGGTAGTTCGCTGGGAACCGCCCTGTAAGGACCTCCAGTATCAGGATCCCCAGGCTCCACACGTCCGTCTTCCTCGACACCGTGTCCTTCTGCATAGACTCTGGCGACTTGTACGCCACCATGAACTGCTGCGAGTGATCCTTATTCATCACTGGCGCCAGCGCATAATCTGCCAGGATTGCTTCGAACTTTGCGTCCAGGAGAACGTTGGAGGATTTGAGATGTCCGTGTGGAAGTGTTAGTGTGGGAAGGTGTTTGTAGAGATGGGATAATCCTCTAGCAACACCTTTGATGATCTTTAACCGTGTTGCCCAATCAAGACCTTGTTGTTCGCCGCTTCTCTTACCTGCATGCATACATCAACGATTTAAAAACGTGTTACATTGATCACGAATCTGAAAGGTGTTTGCTTTTGATGTTCCAGTTAAGGTGTCACACAGTTAGCTACTTACCATGAAGGTGACTTGCTAAGCAGCCATTTTCGACGAAATCAGTTACAAGAAGCTTCTCTTCTCTCCTATAATAGAAGCCAACAAGAGGGAGCAAATTAGGGTGTGATAGCCTCCCAAGCCGTCTCATATGCTCGTGGAATTCAGCTTTTCCAACCTGATTCATCTGTCGAAATCTCCTCACAACATAGGGATGCCCTGTAAGAAGCACAGCTTTATATGAAGACCCGAAGCTTCCACTTCCCAGCACTTCAGCAGATGCTCTCAGCAGATCTTCCAGCTCGAATCTCTCTCTCTCATTCCGCACAAAATGGATCTTCCCATGTTCACTCCTCTTGTAACCAGTTCTACCATTGTTCTTCTTCTCTTCTTTCGTCTGAAAATGATCCACCGACTTCTCGTACCTGAGTGGTTTTGATCTCCTACGACACACCATGAAGAGTATTACAAACGCTGCTAATGCGACTCCCACGACAGCAGCAACAATGAACATGATTTTCTTGATCGAGTGCTTTCTGCATGGAGCTAAAGGTGCACCACACAGGCCAACATTTCCTGATTTAAAAAATAGAAATAACATTTAGTTGAGTTAGTATTCTTGATTGACTGTAAAGATAAACTATTGATCAATTTGTATAAATAATTAATTAAGGATGACAATGCTAGCTGCATTATTTAAGATCAACGTGCGTCCCATTGTTTGAAAGAATATATCATCTTTTAAGACAAGAATCTGTGCAATATATATAGTAATTAATAATTAAAGATGTGGGGTTCCTTAATTTTTTTTGTTTTGCATCTGTCAATTCAATCAAGGTTTGGGAATTTGTTTCAGAATTGAATAATTGAATAGGAATTCGGTCTCAAGGAATGCGAATCGTGAAACAGCCTCACCCAAGAACTTGACCAAATTAACAACACATTATTGAGTATATCATCAAACAAAATGAAGATTGATAGCAATCAAAGAATAAAACCCAGGGTAGTTACAGCTGCCTTCTCATGTTGTCTAAATAATCGAATGTGAGTAAACATAATTCACCCAAATCACAGACAGAAAGAAAATGTACAAACAGTAAAAACAAGAAACATATATACCTTGAAATGATGTTGCACCGTTGTTTTGAAGTGAATCTGGTATGGCACCTTGAAGCCTGTTACCAGAGAAATTCACTGTCAAATTGAACTGCAAAAACCCGGGTATTCGACCGCTGAACTGGTTGTTCTGCAGCTCCAACACATGCAGCAGTGGCACCCTAATTAAAGACACAGGAATCTCTCCACTAAACAAGTTATCCCCCAAATACACTTCCTTAAGGGAGTTCATCCCCAAAAAAGCATCACCAGAAATCTCACCACTAAAATTATTACCATTCAAATACAATCTTCTCAACCTCCCAAGCTTGTTTATGCCCCCAGGAAATGCCCCTGTAAAGTTGTTATTCTTAACACTAAAACTTAACAATGGCAACTCTGAAAGAGCATCGACATCTATTTTCCCACCTAAACTCATGTTTTCCAGCCTTAGACCATTGAAAGTTTTGTTCTTGCACACGACACCAGTCCACGAAGATTTCTTGTCGTCAAAGCACAAAATATGATCAACTGGCTCTTTCCAGTCATTCAACTTGTCAGCGTTGGTAAGAGATTGTCTGAACTTGAGGAGGGATTTCATGTAGGACCTGTCGTCTGCCGATGCTTGAAGAGGAGATACAGACAGCATGAACATCATGAAGAACCAAGAACAAGTAAAGTGAAACTTGTTCATGATCATCATGGCCATTGCTGCATGTGTTTTTTTTTTTTGGAGCAATCAAGAAATTGTTTTAATGATGGAGGATTGATTGTAATGAGGAGGTAATTAATATGATCGAAGATCACAAAGATTTTGTTATGTATGATGGGATTCACAAAGTCGGCCAAAAGAATGATTCATTCTTGTTCATGGCCGGCTATTATTTATTAATTTATTATAAAATATATTAAAATTTTCAAAATTAAATTTGTAGAGAGGTGGTGATTGCTAGAATATTTGTAGAATTTGGACCCCCATTTCCCTTGTAAAGCGTGAAGGTTTATTTAGCTTAGTTGTCATGAGTTGACTCAGTTCTATTCACAATCATGCGTTATATATTTGTGAATTTGAATCGATTTAGAAGTCTAATTTTTTAACAAAAAAACAACTGTCGTTTTATCGATTTGTAGTAATGTTATTCTCCAAAGTACCCTTATGTTGCATTCATGATGGTTCATTATTTCCACTATCAAGAAACATTAATTAAGGGTTCACGAGGAATTTTAATACGGGAAAGATTACAAAATTAGTGCTGTAATTAGTATTTGGTCTCAAAGCAATCTTATATATATATATATATATATATATATATTGCAAAATAAATCTCATAGCTTTCAAACTGCAACGATTTTAATCATAATAATTGCCTAGGAATTTGGATCCTTAATTTTAATAAATATTGAAGACTAGCCAGTCAATTATGAATCAAAATTGACAAGAATTGAATATTATAGTATTCATTTTGCAACGATGATAATTAAAGAACTGAAATGAATAAACTAGATACTTATAAAACAACATACTCTACAAATCTAGTTACTACTGTATTTTTATTTCTCATTGTGGAAAAAACTCAAAAACAGACCTTATATTGAAATAGAAAAATTACATTAGACACGGTGTTGAATCGAGCATTCTATGTCATAACATTACATAAGTGATATCATTCATTTAATACATGCAAGTGATGGACTTCTTAGAGAAAACCAATATTGACAAAATGCAAGAAATGTTTTGAAAAGTACCTTAAAGCATTGGGGTGAATCAGTTGCATTTCTGGGCCAAGTCACAGAGCTGGTTAAGAGTCGACGAAATTTTACCGAGGCAATCAATAAGCTTATCGCCTTGGCGTCTAATACAATCAGTATGTACAGCTTCAGCGTTCTTCAGATCTGCCAATGTGTAGTCGACATCATCTGGTAGTTTACCTTCCACTATTGCCTTGATCTGCAATGCATTTTCCAGCAGCATTGTGGCCATTATTTGCTCCTTCGTTTCTGTATTGTTCTCCTCGGGTGTGTTTTCGGTGATGTCATTTGTGTTCTCCACTTGTTCAGGTGTGCTGGTACACTCTTCAAGCTTTATCTTTGTGCTTGTGAAGTATCCCCAAGGGTTCCGAGGTTCAACACTTCGTTTTTTACGCTTCATCCTGCGACGCTGTCTATCTGAACCTAATTATGCAAAAGAATTTACATTCATGTGAGCAGAAGTGGAAAAATCAATAATTCAGACTTGTTTGTTATAGGATTTTGCTAAATTTTGATATACTATCCTCTTCAATAGATCTTTGTTTATCGAAATTCATGGCATAGACACAACATCGGATGTGAAATCAGAAATTCCTACTTTGAGAACACGTGGTTTACATATGATTGTCAATGTGTACTCAAAAGAGTATGAGACCACATGCTATTACAGGAGAAAAATAGCAGCTGCAAACCATGATATCATGAAAACACCAACTTCACATCATCTTCAAAGCAAAGGAGTTCAAGAAGTTGACCTCAATTTCTGTTGTTTGACAAGTAAGGGCTTATGCAAACAGGGATGCGTTAGTATCAATTAGCACAACTCTATAGCAAGTGTACAGTGCTTCAGAGTCACTCGTCAAACCAAGTTCCTAAAATTCACTCTCAAGTGAAACACATTTAATTTAATCAAGAAAATAAAGTACGCTCACAAAGATGAACCGTAAACCATGATTTTTCAGTTCCCAGAAATAAATTTCATAATCCAAATGATCAAGACAATTAGAAATGGAATAACTCAACGACTTACTAACAAGAACTCACAGATGTTCAAGGTAGGAATTTCTAGATTAAGGTTTACACAACATTTCAAGACAACCCTGACTATCTAAATTCATATGTTCACTTATACTAAAATTCATGAATAAAGAACATTTGTCTAAAAGTATCTAGAAATTTATGACCTCCACATACACATATATATAGGTCCATGGTCATTAGAGCGCGAAAATTCCAAACCCAACCACGAATATACCCCTACTCTTAATATTCAACATCGGCTAACATAGAAAATATTGAAATGCAGAGACACATCCTAACCTATGCAAATTACTAACATGGAATGGCACATAAAGCTACATCATTGAACATTTCAGCATACACAAGGATAAAAATGAGCTCAAGAAACTTCACTCAAATTTGGATGTTTGCATTTGAAGAAGAGCGTAGAATGCATCAAAGTGATGAATTGATATTATCCTAAAAATACCATCTTGAAACTAAAGCATGTGAAGTAGTAAAACAAACAACCAACACAGAAATGAATTATACATTTTTCCTAGTAGTAATAAATGATGGTAGTCAAAGGAATTAAAAATAATTCAAAGTTGGATTTCAGGCAAAAATCAATTTTAACAAGAGCAGAAAAAGCTTGAATTAGTACCGGTTGGAAGGATGAAATTGGTGAGATGACCCTGCGCTTCCGGGTCGGAGTCCGAATCAGTCTGTATAGCAAGTTCGTCCTCAACGGCGTCGTTTTCCCCTCCGGTACCGGTACTAACACAGACACAAATGTGAATGGCATTGAACAGCTCAACAGGATTCAGCTGCGCTTCGCCGTTTTTAGCTCGACGATAGTCGGTCAACAGCGCGTCCCACTTACGCTTGCACTGATTCAAGTTCCTGGAAACATCGAGCGAGTTGCAATTCTGGACGATCTGCTGCCATTTCTGAAATGAAGAGAGTGTTGTTCCCCACTCGGATTCGACGGCGTTGATCTCGTTCACCAGAATTAGGGATTCTTCCACCGTCCAATCGGGAGCCGCCCTTGACCGCGTGCGGTGCGATTCATCCATTTCTTGCAATCTGCTCTGTCAACTGACGGCTACTAATAACGTTTCTGTTCTGGAGTATCTTTGGCTGATGCTAAAACTAAAACCCTCTCTTCTATGTTAATCTCATGTAATGTCCTCCTAAATTGGAGTATAATAAAGACAGTTATTAAATACGACCCCTTTTAATTATTTATTTTTTAATTTTATTTAACACACACCCCCAAAAGTACAAAATTATTCTTTTAAAATCATACACACCCGTTTAATCGGTCAATCATTTGTTGCCTTTTCTTGTTGATCCACTACTTCCTGACCATCATCTTTTCTATGAACAGTCTTTAATGACTAATGTCTTCATATTAGAAAATGTCCAAAGAGGATGCACCATTCTACAGAGGGATTTAATTTTATTACCACGAAGTCAATATGCTTACGTTTTCGAGATGTTTATTTTGTTGATTTTTTGAAGTGAAAAATTGTGTTTCTCAGTGCATGTTGAAAATATAATTCTCGTGATATAAAGATTCTGTCCTTGAGAAATAGATTTTAAATATGTGTTTGTTTCTTGACTCTTGTTCTTGAATTGAGACTTTGTGGGGTGAGTATTAACAATGCATATATGACAGAAAGACAACTTTAATCAAGGCATGAGAGTTCAAGTTTGCTGGTTAAATTGATCTAGATTGAGTTAGGAATTTTATTTTTTTCATAAAAAAGTACTGTTTGATTTGAGAACTTTGCATGTTCATAATGGTAAAATATTATATTTGGGGTGCTTATTATATTTGTAAGGAGGCGACTATTTGCACCCCAAATCTACTACACGAACCTCAATAATTTATAAATTTAAAATATATTTATGTGAAAAGACGTAAATACCCTTTTATAAATAATAAAATTAGTTATGACAAATGTTATACTAATCCCAATTAAATTTTTAAATGCACCCAAATCCCCTCACCCTCTCCTTCTTCGATGATCAAAATCCAATGCTTCTTATACCATATATCCTGTTCTTCACCATATTTTCCGCACTAAATTTTGTCTTCTTTAGGTTTTGGCTTTTTAATTTTAACGCCTAAAAAAATATCAATTTCGAGTTTCCTCCATTGTTTCTCTATTCAAGAAATTCAAAACCCTCTCCCCAAAATTGATAACTCCTCAACTTTCTCCCTGGAAAAGACAAAACAACATTTTACTAGAGATCGGCCGTCACCTTCCGTCCCGCTGCCGTCAAGTGCTGTTAAAAATTGAGACGTCGGTCGTCACCTTCCGTCGAGCTGTCATCAAGTGCTGTTGAAAATTGAGACACCACCGACCGCCGATCGCTGCAGATATGAAGAAATCGTCTGCCAAAGCCATGCGCTCACGTGGCCGCGTTACTGAAACATTGCCTAGGCAGTGGCACTACTACTTTATGTTAGTATTGGCTAATTTCAATGTAATGAGTATTGACATTGGTGGGGTGGAGGTGGTGAAGCTATACAATAGGGTTGAAGTCCGGTTAAACTTAGGCAACGAATGGTGGTTCCAACTTTCATTACCAAAACTATTTTTTTAAATTAAAAAAAAAATTATGAAGTTGTGTATGAAGAGGCGTTGGATTTGGGAAGAACAGGATATGAGGCGTTGGATTTTGATGTTAAAGGAGAGGAGGTGTTGGATTTGGGGTGTATTTAGAAATTTAGTTGTGGTGCATTTAGAAATTTAATTGGGGTTTTATAAAAAATTGTTATTACTAATCTTATTTTATTTATAAAAGGGTATTTAGGTCTTCTCACATAAATATATTTTAAATTTATAAATTAATGGGGTTTATTTAGTAGATTTGGGGGTGCGAATAGCCGCTCCCTATTTGTAATGGTTAACGTATACTCCCTCCGTCCCAGGTAATGAGGGCCAACATAAGTATACTCCCTCCTTCCCAAGTAATGAGGGCCAACATAAGGTCAATTTCCCTCTTAGTCTGGGACGGAAGGAGTATATAAATAATGAATCATATTATAACATCTTAAAATTATACTTTAATTTATCATTCATCATACTTTAGAAAATATACTTTAACAAAAACTAATTAAGCATATTTTATCTATATAATATACATATATTTTAACACGTCTCATCTATATAATAGACATATTTTAACACGTCTCACAATCCGTGTCACAAAAGTAATATCTCACAAGAGACTTTGTCATTAATTTAACAAGTAAAATATTAATATTAAAGGATCTTTTCAATAAAAATAAAAATCCTTATTAATTTAAATGAATATCATTTAGAAATAAATTTACTCCCTTTATCCTTTAACATTGTTCATCTTTATTTATTGTATCATGTATATTAAAAAAATTATTATATTTATTTAGGGGTAATATGACTTTTTTTAGGTAATAAATAAAGTATAGAGTATATTATGTATGAAAAGAAGGTATAACAATTTTGAAATTAATGTTTACTTTTAAAGTGTTAGATCGAAATATTATTTTCTTTTTAGAGGTAAATAATTATATTGAATGAACAAATGAGAAAAGAATAAACAATCTATAGAAGCATATGCAGTAATATCATCTTTAAATACTTTATGCACCCACATACATAAGAAACCACAATTCTTGACCGATTGTGTTCGTTGTTGGATGAATTTCAATTATTACCTACACAATACTTCCCCAACTCATGACAAAGTGTGCAAGTGGAGATATATACTCCATTAAATTAAAAACGACTAGAGTGTAGAGGGATCAATTTTGAAATTTACAATCTCTTTCTTTTACTTTCAGTGTATTTTTTTTACTGTTACTGTTGCTGTTTTTTTTTTCGCTTTTTTTATTGTAATTTTACCTTGTGGTTTATGGTATAATTTATCTCTAGAGTTTAGGGTTTAGAGTATAATTGTAATTTTACCCTTGTGATTTAAGGTATAATTTATTAATAGGATATAGGGTTTAGGGTATAATAGTAATTTAAATATAATAAATTTAAAAATAAAATAAAAAAATAACATTAATAAAGGAGGAGGAATTAATTAAGAAGAGTGAGGACCAAGGGGGCACCGATTCAATTGGTATCCTTGGTTGTACCCTAGTCACTCTCTAAATTAAATGAGTTGTTCAGTAGTTCAATTAGTTTGATTTATAACTATTTGAACTCGTCTAATGCTTGTCAAGTTAATAAGTTGAGCTCGTTAAAACTCGATAATAATTATTATAATTAAATAATATATTAAATAGGGTTAATTGCAAAAAAACCTCAACCTTTACTTTTACTGCAAATAAATCTCAATCTTTGAGAAATTGCAAAAAAAATCTCGACCTTTAAGTTTCGTGCAAAACGCACCCAATGGGCAGGAGAGGGTTGCCCGACGTTCGACGTGGCTTTGACTTTTGCCACGTCAGCTTTGAGTTTATTGCAAAAAAAACCTCAACCTGTACTTCTATTGCAAATAAATCACAACATTTGAGATTTTGGTAAAAAAAAAACTATCAGATTTTTTATTTTTTTAACTGCACTAATCTAATAAAAATTTATATTTTATATTAAAATTATAAAACATCTAACTATTTAAAATCTTTTAATTTTTAAAATATTTTATACATTATAAATTTTCATAATTAAAGGTTTTTTTCTTACAAGGTTTTTTAAGTTTTTATTTATTAATTTTTTATTACTCGCTCCGTCCTGTAATTATCTTGTCCCCTATTTATTAATTTTTAATACAAGCGAGTAAGTATATTATTATTGTATGTGGGTCCCATGATAATATATTAATTGTTTTAGGTGGGTCATATGCCAAAAAGAGAAATGTAAAGATTGAAATGAGACGTCAAAAATATAAATATGTAAAAATTGAAATGGGCTGAGGGAGTACATGAAAATTTGGTTCGTATAAGTTAAAACTTAACTAATACTATTTTTTGTTCGTATAAAACTATGAGTTTATAAATTAAGTTTACATGAATTATAAACTATTTTTTGTATAATTTTTTAGTCATCTAAATATATATATGTATACCTTTAAGTATATATATATATACTTTTTCATATGTATAACATAAAATTACAAAAAAAAAAAATATGACATATTAAGAATACTTTGATTTTATAAATTATAACAATTTTATAATGCATAAAATATTTTAAAAACTAAAATAAATTTATTATTTTATTTAATAATTTTTTAGAATTTAAATTTTAAATATAAAATATAATGGGTGCAATTTAAAAAAATAAAAATTTGATGGTCTTTTTTGCCAAAATCTCAAAGGTTGAGATTAAATCACAATTTAAGTAAATGCTTGAGTTTTTTCTGCAATAAACTAAAATCTGACGTGGAAAAAGTCAATGCCACGTCAGACGTCGGGCAACCCTCTCTTGCCCGTTGGGTGCGTTTTGCACGAAACTTAAAGTCGAGGTTTTTTTTGCAATTTCTCAAAGGTTGAGATTTATTTGCAATAAAAGTAAAGATTGAGTTTTTTTTTGCAATTAACCCTATTAAATACTCCCTCCGTTACGGGCAAAGGTTTGTTTTTGCTTTTTGCACGTGGATTAAGGAGTATTATTTAATGTGTAGTGTGTAGTTGTAAGTTGGAGTGTAGGTCCCATATTATAATTGTATTAGTGGATGTGTGTGGTCCCATGTGTGTAAAAAAATAAAAGAATACTCTTTGAATGAGACGCCCAAAATAGCAAAAAGAGACATTTTGGGTTGAGACGGATGGAGTATTATTTAATTATATTGTTATGTATTAATATAATAATTACTAAATTTAATAATAAATATAAAATATATTAATTCAAAATGAGCTCAACTTGACTTGATTTACTTAATAACTTAATGAGCTCTTGCTCAAGTATTCACTATTCAAGCTCTCGCTTGATTTGTTTAACAACATCATATGCAAATAATCACTGGACAAGAATAATACTTCCTCCGTTCGCTTCAAAGTATTCATTTGCTTTTTACATGTGGATTAAGGAGTAGATAAAGGAGTATTATTATTATATGTAAAGTGAGCAATTGTATTAGAGGGAAGTGTTGGATTATATTATGTACTTTTTAACTAAATAGGGAAAATTAATATCTTAGAAGCGGATGGAGGGAGTATAAGCCAATAAACAAAATTATCTAATTGAAATCTTTACTAACAATAATTAAACTTGTGATATATATATATATATATATATATATATATATATATATATATATATATATATATATATATATATATATATATCCAATTTGTAATTAAAAGTTTCAAAATGACATTTTTGACAAAAATACTTTTTGACTGGACTTTAAATTTTTTGACTAGTTCAAGTGTCGGTTTTAGTCGGTGTCTCACTGAGAAACCGACCAACATCCGTTGGTCCCCCACCGACAACCCAACCGACATTCGTCGGTATAGGATGTCAATTTCAGTTGGTCTCCCATCAACTATCGACTGTCATCCATTGGTTCTAGTCGGCTTTGTAAGCAGTTAAAATTTACGGTCCAATTAAATGGCGACACGTGGATTTTCTGGATTAAATATCAATTACTAATTTATTTTTGAAATTTAAATAAATTAATTCCTAAAAATAGATTAATAAATAATTGATAATTAATTTAAGCCCAACAAATTAAATGGGGCTTAAATTAAATGAGGTCTGACCCAAGTCAAGCAAACCCAAGTCAAATGAGGCCTGACTTAAATCAAACAAGTTCATACAAATTAAATCAGACCCAAATGAAAGAGGCCTGATTACAGCTCAAACAAGTGAAGGCCCAAGCCCGCAAGATATGGCCCAAATAAAGTGGACCAATCAGAATGCAATGCATTAATGATGGAGTCTTCACCTCTCACCTATATAAAGGGGTCTCCTCCCTTCATTTGACACACACTGAAGCATCTGAAGACACAAACACTCTGAAGAAATTGAAACACGAGCAATGCTCCTCAAGATCTTCAAGGCGAAAAACGATATACGACCCGAGATTAAGGTTCTAAGCCCCCCAGATCGAGTGTTTTCATATCAAACACGTTTAATCCAAACAAAGGCTCGACGTCTCTGGATAAACGTTACAAAGTGTCAAATTTGAGTTCGGACAAGCTTCAACTGAAGATTCGACTCAACACACACAGTCAGCATGGTCAACACAGTCAACGCGGTCAACACAACCTGTCAAAGTCAAGTCTAAATTGATTCGAGAGAAGAATCAGATGATAGATAGAGATTGTTTCCTAAATTATCAAGTTTAATTCATCTGGATTATTATTGTAATTCTTTTATATTATTTTATTATAAATACAAAATTTGTTATTATAAATTTTGGCATGCCCGGTGGGACCATCTCTACCTCTCATCTATTCTCTCTACAAGCTTGAAAATACAACATGACTCCTATTAAGATCACATTGGGAAGGACTGCTGCTTACAAGCTCTCCGATTCATTAAATGAATATGTTGCTGTTGTCACAAGGAGTATGTCAAATAAAGCTTAGTCGGAGGCCTCCTCTGGATCCAACTCTTCGATCAAAGTGGCATCAAGAAAATAGCCACCCATGAAGGAGGATAGTGATGAAGACTCTGCATGCTCACACCCTCATTCATCTTCAAGCTCTTCGTCTGATTCAAGTGCAGCTCCAGTAATAATGGCAGACACTGCAACTATTGAGGAGCAACTAGCAAATATGATGAAAGCTATCGAAGGGCTCACAAAACACATAGAAGCTCAAAATACAAAGATCTCCCAATTGATGGAAAAAAGAGATATTGCAAAGACTAGCCGTACAAACGGAAAAGAAGTTGTGGATAGAGATGTCAATGGTCCGGGACGGGCCGGGTAGTTGAGTACCCGGACCCGGACCAATTCTTTTGTCACGGGTTCGAGCCGCCCCGTGACCTGTACGGGACGGGCCGGGTCCGCCCTATTTTTGCCCATTTTGATTTTTTATTTTATTTTAAATATTTATATCTATTATAAATAATATATAATATATATTATTTCATTTAATTAGTAATTATATAAATAGAAATATCATGTATTTTCTATTTAATTAATCAATTAAGCAAATATATCTTATAAATAATGAATATAATAAAAATATATAAATAAAATATACATATTATACACACAATATGTTATATAATATAAATATTAAATAGATTTAAACGGGTCCAAATGGGATAAAACGGGGCTCACTACTACCCAGACCCACCTCATTCTTGATACGGGCCAGGTCGGGTCCGCCCCAAATTCTCAGGCCAGGGTGGGTCCAGTGGGCTGGGCCATTTTTGACATCCCTAGTTGTGGACGAAAGTGAGGTGGAAGAGTTCACAAGACACCAAACTACTGAAAAAGAGCAAACTGAAAAGGGAGTGCAACTTTCGGCTGATGGAATGCTCCAAGTGGATCAACTCAAGGATATTATACTTGGAACTATAAAAGAAATGTTTGAGGAGATTTCCAAGCCTACCATCACTTATGTCAAGCCATACACAAAAAGAGTGAACAACTTAAAGATGTCAGCTGGTTATCAGCCTCCCAAATTCCAACAATTTAATGCAAGGGAAACCCAAGACAACATGTGGCACACTTCATTGAAACATGCAATGACACTGGTACTTATGAAGACCATAAGGTGAGGCAATTTGTTCGCTCTCTCAAAGGAAATGTCTTTGATTGGTATATCGACTTGCAACCTGAATCCATTGACAGTTGGGCACAAATTGAGCATGAATTTCTCAATCGTTTCTACAGCATAAGAAGAACCGTTAGCATGACTGAGCTAACTAATACTCACCAATTGAAGGAAAAGCATGTGATTGATTATAACAATCGATGGAGAAATTTGAGTTAAACTGCAAGGACCTATTATCCAGAGAGTCTGCTATCGAAATGTGCATCCACGGGATGGAGTGGAATTTACTCTACATCCTCAAAGGGATTCAGCCAAAGACTTTTGAAGAGTTGGCTACGAGAGCACATGATATGGAATTGAGCATGGCTACTAGTGGAATCAAGCACTCGCCAATGTCAGATTCTTACAAGTCCAAAGATAGGCAAGAAGCTAAAAAAGAGGGCAAGCCTTATGCCAGAAACTCCAACAAAGAATCAATGGCCACAAATACTGCTACTGTCAAGGTTCGAAAGAATGGAGATGACAAGAAAGACAAGGGGAAACAAGTTGCTCAAGAGTGGGGCAAAAGAGGTTAACCCTGAATGAGATGCAAGAAAAAGAGTATCCATTCCTGAACTCCGATGTTTCTGGCATATTCGATGATTTGATGAAAGACAAACTCATCGAACTCTCTGAGATGAAACGCCCAGAGGAAGCCAATCGAACTAATGATCCAAAATATTGCAAGTACCATAGATTGGTGGACCATCCCATTCATGATTGCTTCATCTTCAAGGAAAAGATCATGCAACTAGCCAAGAAGGGGAAAATTGTGTCGGAAGATGAAGCAGCCGCAAATTTCACTTCCGTAAAAGAAATTCATGATGAAAGCTCGTGTCATGTGGTGAGTGAGGAGGGCAGTAAAGATGAACGAGTTGATGATAAGGAAAAGGTTTACTCTATAAAGGTGACCTTTATAGATGAAGAGGGCTGCAAGTAAAGCGTATACTTGTTGATGGAGGCTCAGCAGTGAACATCCTGTCTTTAAGGATGTTGAAGAAGTTAGAAATACCAATAGATAAACTTAACCATAGCCGGTTAATGATCCAAGGGTTTAACCATGAAGGGCAAAGAACGCTCGACACGATTGTTCTTGATTTGATGATCGATGAGATGAAATCAACAGTGCTCTTCCATGTCATCGATGCAAAAACTTCATACAACATGCTTTTGGGGTGCCCACGGCTGCATGAGAATTGTGTGATCCCTTCTACATTACACCAGTGCTTCAAATATAGCGAAGACAATAACGTGAAAAGGGTGTTCGGTGATGATAAGCAGTTTACTGAAGCTGAAGCTTACTTTGCAGATACTAAGTATTTCTTCAAGAATACAAAGGAAGTGAAGTGCGAAGAAGCCCTAGCAAAAAATAATGGGGGCAGTCAACAAGTAAAAGATGAAGGTAGCACATCATCCACCGCTTTCAAGAAGAACAAAGAGAAGCTTGAGGCCTTGGAAGAGTTGACGTTTCCCTTAACAAAAATTGATGAAGGTAAGACTTTTTCTCCTCCACTCAAAAGATCCGTACGTCCTGTTGAAGGGGCAAAGACCGAACACGGTAAAGTATTTGAAGCAGAAATAGCCAAGTCATATGACCCTCAAGCTTTCAAACTCCTCAAGAAGGCCGGTTATGAATTGAAGGAGAAACCGATGACAAGCAAGTTGCCTCAAGAGACTATCAACCCATCTGAACATGAGATCAATGCTACTCAGAAAGGGTTAAAAAATAGTGGCCACATTGTAAAAATGCTAAGCCAGGTTTGGGATATGTCCCTCAAAAGCCAGTCCGCATAGCAATCAAAAGAGCAAATGCAAATTATATCACAGAGGGAGAAGCTTCGTCCACAGAAGACATGTTTGATGAAGGAAGAAGAAAAATCAAGAAAAGCTCTGTCTTCGAAAGGCTTGGAAGTGTTTTTGAAAGGCTCAGACCGTGTGAAAAGAACAAGTGTGGGAAGAAAAGTAATTTCAAGTCTCCTAGCTTCCGAAAACTCCGAAATCGAATCCCTTCTCGCATGAAGAGGCGAAATATCTTGACAGTCTCATGTGGAAGAGTGTTGAAGGCCAAGATGCAGACAATTGACTTTACTAAAGAATACAATGATGGTGATAAAGAAAGTGTAGCATCCAACAATCATATCACTGCTCAAGAGGATTCCTAAATGGATGAGGTAGATGCCGAAGATGCTCCTCCACAATTTGAAGAAGGTGTGAAGGCCACTGTTGATGACTTGAAAGAAATCAACTTAGGCAGTGAAGATGACCCACGTCCTACCTACATAAGTGTTATGTTAAATGTTAAAAAGGAAGAGAAGTACATTAGCCTTTTGCAAGAATTCAGAGATGTCTTTGTATGGTCGCATAAAGAAATGCCAGGTTTGGATCCAAAAATCGCAGTGCATCACTTGTCCATTAAAAAGGGAACTCGACCAATTAAGCAAATGCAGTGTCGATTTCGACCAGAGTTGATTCCATTAATTGAGGATGAAGTTAATAAGCTTCTTGAAGCAGGAAAAATCAGAGAAGTCAAGTATCCTACATGGATTTCAAACATCGTGCCAGTAAGAAAGAAAAATGGGCAAATCAGAGTATGTGTTGATTTCGGGATTTGAACATGGCATGTTCGAAAGATGACTCTCCACTGCCAATTGTTGAGCTCATGATAGATGCAACAACTAGGCATGAGGTCCTTTCATTTATGGATGGATCATCTGGCTACAACCAAATTGGTCTGGCTCCTGAGGATCAAGAGAAGACAGCCTTTTGTACTCCGAAAAGAATATATTGCTACAATGTCATGTCATTTGGCTTGAAGAATGCTGGTGCCATTTATCAATGAGCTATGCAAAAAATATTTGATGATATGCTTCATAAGATTGTTGAATGCTACGTTGATGATATTGTGTTGAAAATAAAGTAAAAGAACGATCATCTCAATGACCTAAGGCGAGTGTTTGAACGTTTAAGGGAGCATCAACTCAAAATGAATCCACTCAAGTGTGCATTTGGAGTTACATCCGGAAAATTTCTTGGATTTATTATTTTCCGTCGAGGAATTGAGATTGAAAAAGCAAATATTGATGCAATCATGAAGATACATGTGCCTCGGAACATACATGAACTCAAAAGTCTGCAAGGAAAGTTGGCATACTTAAGAAGATTTATATCAAACTTGGCTAGTCGATGCCAACTGTTTAGTCATCTCATGAAAAAAGACAGTGTATTCGAATGAGATGAAGCTTGCAATAATGCTTTCAATAGCATTAAACAGTACTTGATGAAACCACCAGTGTTGTGTGCACTAATACCCGGGCGTCCACTAATTCTCTACCTAGCTGCTAAAGAGCGTTCTGTTGGAGCTTTACTTACACAAGAGAATGATGATGGCAAAGAAACTGCCCTTTACTATTTAAGTAGAACCATGACTCCGAACGAGTTAAAATATTCACCTATTGAGAAGATCTGCTTAGCTCTTATCTTCGTGATTCAAAAGTTGAAACATTACTTCCAAGCTCATACAGTTCGGCTAGTCTTGAAAGCCAACCCACTAAAGTTTGTCATGTCAAAGCCAGTACTCTCTGATCGGCTTGCCAGGTGGTATCTCCAACTCCAACAGTTTGAGATTGTATACGTCCCTCAAAAGACCATAAAAGGACAAGTGTTGGCAGATTTTCTAGCTGATCATCCAATGCCTGCCGAATGGGAACTGGCTGTCCCTGATGAGGATGCTTTCGCTGTGGAGATAGCTTCTCCTTGGAAGATGTACTTTGACGGAGCTTCTCATAGAGAATGAGCCGGTGCTGGAGTTGTGTCTGTAACATCCAGTGGTGAAGTTTTACCATTCTCATTTTCCTTAATGGAAAATTGTTCTAACAATATGGCTAAGTACCAAGCACTCATACTTGGTTTAGAGATGACCATCGATATAAATCAACTACACCTTAGGGTGTATGGTGATTGGTTACTCGTGATAAATCAACTACTTGGAGTGTATGAAGTGAAGAAGCCTGAGTTGTTCCCCTACCACAAGTATGCTCAAAAGCTCATGGTTTGGCTTAGTGATGTTGATATCGAAAATCTGCCTAGAAGAGAGAGTAAGCAAGCTGACGCCCTTGCTAAGCTAGCATCAACTATAGCTATGTCAGAGGGTCAAATTCAAATTCCGGTGTGTAAAAGTTGGGTTGAACCACCAATCTTCGAAGATGATAATTATGAAGAAGTTGAAAATCATGTGGTGGAAGTCTTCGAAATTGAAGAAGAGGATTGGCGCCAACCACTAGTGGATTATTTGAAGTATGACAAGTTGCCCAGTGATCCACGCCAAAGGGTTGATATTCGGCGTCGTGCACCTCGTTTCATCTATTTCAAAGGGACACTTTATAGAAGATCTTTTGATGGAATTTTTTTGAGATGTCTGAGTAAAGAGAAAGCTACTTAAGCAATGGAGGAAGCTCATTCCGAAATTTGCGGTGCTCATCAGTCTGGGCCGAAGCTGCACTTCATAATTAAGAGGATAGGCTACTATTGGACCACAATGGTGAAAGATTGCATAGAGTATGCATAAAAATGTCAAGCCTGCCAGTTTCATGGGAATTTGATCCATCAACCTCCAGAGCCTCTGCACCCAATGGTCTCTTCATGGCCTTTTAATGCATGTGGATTAGATGTGGTGGGGCCTCTCACAAAATCTTCTGGTGGTCATCTCTACATCCTTGCTGCCACCGATTATTTTTCCAAATGGGCCGAAGCTGTGCCTTTAAGGGAAGTGAAGAAAGAAAATATTACTGATTTCATTCGAATCAACATCATTTACAGATATGGTGTTCCTCGCTACATTATCACAGATAATGAGAAGCCATTCAGCAACAGTTGGATCGATAAGTTGTGTGAGAAGTTTGACTTCAAATAAAGGAAGTCGTCAATGTACAACGCAGCTGCCAATAGTCTGCTGAAGCATTCAACAAAACCTTGTGCAGTTTTTAAAGAAAGTTATCGCCAAGTCGAAACGGGATTTGCACGAAAGAATAAACGAAGCTTTATGGGCGTACCACACCACCTATAGAACACCCACTCAGCTACTCCGTATTCTTTGGTTTATGATGTTGAAGCTGTGGTATCTCTCGAAAAGCAGATCCCATCTCTAAGGATGGTCATACAAGAAGGCTTAACCGAAGAGGAAAATGCAAAGTTGCACCTTCAAAAGTTAGAGGCATTAGATGAGAAGAAATTAGATGCACAACAAAGACTCGAGTGCTATCAATCTCGCCTATCCAGAACGTTCAACAAAAGGGTGAAGATAAGTTCTTTTCAAGTTGGTGTCTTGGTGCTTGCTGTGAGAAGGCCTATTGTGGTCACTCATCATGTGGGGAATAAATTTCTACCCAAATGGGGCGGCCCTCATGTTGTGAAAGAAGCCTATACAAATGGCGCCTACAAATTGATCTCGGAAGATGGTGTGAACATTGGCCCCATAAATGGGAAATTCTTGAAACACTACTACGCGTAAACGAATACAAAGATACAACGCTCCTTGACGTACGAGCCTAAACTGCATGTTACCCCTGGTCCGCATGAGTATAAACTGTGTACGATAAACTCCTGGTCCGCATGAGTATAAATTGTGTACGACAAACTCCTGGTCCGCATGAGTATAAACTGTGTACGATGAACTTCTGGTCCGCACGAGTATAAAATGTGTACGACAAACTCCTGGCCCGCATGAGTATAAACTGTGCACGACACCCCCCATTCAAATCAAATTATGTCCCTTTGAACTACGTAATGACTTGATCCACTGTAAAGAAGTACGTAGGCAGCTTAGCATTTTGTTAAGTTCAGTCATGTTTTGGTTTATTCGCATCAAGTTTGAGATGCAAATTAAAGTATGAAGGCAACGAGTAAATATCAAAAGGCAGTAAAGCAAACTAAAGATGCAATGATGAACAAGAAGAAGAAAAAAAGAGATAAAGGAAAAAGATGAACTTTATTGATATTATCATTACAGTTCAGAACAAAAAAAAGGACATTGAAATTAAATGGTTCAATACAAGCTAATAAAAAATATTCATAATGGATAACTCCTCTCGAGCGTCTTCCAAAGCGGATGTAACACTTTTTAATTCATCAGCAATATAATCTTCTAGGAGGGGTATTTTCTGCAGTAGATCAATATCTCTGGCAGCAGTTTGGGCCCCGAGCTTTGCACTTTGAACAGACTCGCGAAGACGTTCAACTATTTGAGACATTGTGACCTTCTCCTTCAACAAGAGCTCGATTTTCTCTGTAATCTTCTTCAACCTAGTTTCAGATTCTTGCAACTGTTTGCTCTCTGTAGTTTTTTGCCCTTGTAGTCTTGAGCACACTTCTTTTCGCCAGTCAGAAGCTTTTTGAATTCTCTCCTGGACACTCCATCAGCAAGTTTTATCTTCACGACATCATACACATCAGCTTTAGAAAATAAGAAATTAAATGATGCTTCTAAAGCAGATCCGTCAATCTCTGGAGCGCTCTTAAAGTTATTCACCATTTTAAGTCCCTCTTTTCTCATAGAAGATAAGGAGCCGACAGAAGTCCTCTTCAGTTTATCTTGAAAGTGTTTCCACACTTCTATGTTAACTAGTTTCCTAGCATCCATAATCTCGGCATCAAAGTTAAATATTGTAATTTCTGGAGCTTTAGTCATAGTAAATAGAGGATGAGATTCAGGTACGATGAGAGAAGCATGATCCAGGAAGCCATCATCAGCTAGGTCTTCAGGGCCTGCAACAGAAGCTGATCCTTCCTCAAATGCATCATAATCAGAACTCAATACAGCATGCAGATGCTACAAAAAAAAGATATTAGAAAATAATTGCAGGCATGGAAGTATGTAACTCATAATTAAAAGGTGATTGAAACCTCGGCTTGAGTTGTCGGGATAGGCACAGGAGATTTGGCTCTCTTAGTCATTTTCCAGTTTCGATCTATGTTGCTGTCATTTGAATGAGAGAGATCACTCTTTCTCTTTTCTATTCCACCAGACGTCCCCACAATCACCTTTCGAGAAAGCGGAGCCTCTAACGATACAACTGCTTCATCAGCTTCGACATTATTAGAAGTACCAATAATGTCAACTTCTCTTCTACGACATGGCTTGGAACAATTTTGATTAGATCTGTCACATGGTCTATAAAATAGGTGTCATGAATCTGAGAGAACCATTGATTAGATTCCGGTGAACAAAAGGCTTTGAACTCTGAAGGGGCGCATGGAAAAGTCGCTGTAGAATGAGAATTACGTAAGATACATTATTTCCAATATTGGAACCCTTGTTCTAAAGTAGTTTCTCAAAGGTCCATTTTCAGTCTCCCTGGAGTATCTGCTTGATAAAAGCCAAACTGACGGCTAAATCGATGTGGGCTGTAAGGTTCAATGATAAAGCCTTCATTCTACCGCAGGGTGAGATAATGCATACGAATAGCAATGAAGAAACTCCAGTCGCGCCAAAGTGCTTGATCAGTGTCAACATACTTCACCGGGTCCTTTCTTCGGCGAACGTTACAAAATAAGGAAGTATCATTTCTGTTTTGAAGCCTCTTGCGAGCATTAGCTGGAGTAAAATACTTGGCTCCATTCTCGTCCGAATATGCCACCATTAAAGGAACTTTCAATTCATGAGTATTCAGATGATGAGTATTGAAATAGTGAGCCAACCATATATAAACAAAATGCACGGGAAATGTTGACTTCACTTCAGAGGGCCTAAGCTCGTTTGAAATCTTATTCAAACCGCTATAGATGCTTGTCAAAACTGGAGCGACAAGTTCAACTAATTTTCCTGCGGCCATCAACTCGCCACCTTAAAGGTACCAGGACGTATCAAATCTACTTCATCGGTAGGGAGTACGAAGGAGCAGAGCCAGCAGGCCAGATGAGCAGCCAAATACGTCTCGTCTTGTTGCGTAGCATCAATACCAAGCACTTTAAATGGTTCTATCTCAGCAAAGGTCCATTTCGTGTGATCGTCAATGGTCCCCTTGGGATTGTGTGTCCTCTTGCTGCGGTCATTCTTCCTCTTCTCTACACGTGCAGGGGGTTTCTTGTATGTTATAGGCCGATAAAACCAAAAGTCTATCCATTGGGTAAGTGAAACAAAACTATTATCGCCAAGACTACGAAGTTTATGGTAAGCGTGGAGCAAATTTCGGCAACTAGATGGAATGCGTAAGCCGGCAACGTCACGCTCATTGAAGATTTCGGACTTGTCAGACACAACTTCTTCATATAAGTGACCAGCAAGCGGTAATCTCATCCAATTATACAAATCCCATAGAGAAATCGACATTTCTCCAATGGAAGTGAGTAAGGTATTGGTAATGGGACACCACGCTTCACAAAAGTCTTTGATGAGTTCACGACTGCAGTCATACGTGAATAAAGATGCGAAAATAGGGTCATAAATCCTTGTCTTCTCAAGATCAGAGCGATATTTGCTGAGGACAACTTCAGCCCACACCCAATATCCGAGAGTGTAATTGAATTCCTCGAGAAAGTTTACTGACTTGCCCCACGCCGCATCACCGTTGATTATTTGGCGCTTTAATGTGGGCAAAGGGCCAATGTTTCTTTCTTTAACATGGTTGGCTGCCCTCAAAGCTGCAACTTTGGTTTCACCCAATTCCAGGTCTTTAGTCCAAGTCTCTAAATCAAATTCGCTACTCTCACGATGATGTTTCTCGATAAGTGCACTCATCAGAGGTCTCTCAATTGGAAGATGAGTTGCTTCATCTGATGGTGAGTTTTTACTGTCAAGAATCACCAATTGACGCTTATTGGAGTCTATGATCATACTATCGAAATAAACCATCTTGAAGTTGAATTAACTGCAAGAAAACATATGGGAGAATATATCAGCAAAAAGGGGTTCAAATTAATTTATATTTCTTTGATTTAATTAATTAAAAGGCCCAAAATAAATTCATGGGTCAATTAATTATTAAATTCAAAATTATAAATTAAACATATGATGGGAAGGGCCTAAATATTGAAAGGAGCAATTAAATTAATTCATATTTGAGCTTGATAAACTAAGCCCAAATTACATGAATTAAATTTAAGAGTTGAGGCCCAAATTGTTGGTACAAGCTTGAATACATGGAGCTCTATGTGACGTGAATTAATGGTCATTCTAAAACAAGTTGGCATGAACATAAGCTCACATGGCTTATTTGCTAAATTTTTGGATCAAAATTGGCATGAACATAAGCCCACATAGCTTATTTGCTAAGCAGTTAACCCACTTCCGAAGTCAAAATTTGCATGAACATAAGCCCACATGGCTTATTTGCTAAATAGTTGATCCAATATGGATAAGGGGCTCAAATTGCTTAAATGAGTCAAATTAATTCCAAATTTGAAGTTAAAAAAAAAAAGGAATTGATGATTTTTTATTTTTTTTTAAAGCTGTACATGAGCAGATTTGTTGGGAACCGCCTTCTCTCTCCATAGAAAACACTTGTCTCTCTCTTCTGTTCCAAAAAAAAAAGCATGATCAAGGGGCCCGGATTGAATTTCTGTAACTAATCCAGCATGAGTGAGCACTTGTTTGAAGGCAACTTAAAAGCCCAAGTGAATATCCAACAAGTTAAGCCCATTTGAAAAGGTGAAAATTAGTTGGGTCAAAATTGCAACATATCTCCTCTTTTGGGAAGAGATATGGCTGAACGAATCTTTCTATAATCAAAATAAAGAAATTTCCTTCCCTTTACCAAATTAGTCACGTGAATTTCCATGATTCTAAAGCCCATTTGAAAAGCAAATATACTCCGCCAAGGCCGTCCCTCGCCTGAAATCCACCGCCAATTTGCTGCCTCTGCCGTGAAGCACCGTCGTCTCACCACTACACTCTGATGAACAGCAATGGCAGCATACGGGACAAATCCGAACAGATGATGTGTGGTGGAGTTGGTTGTTTGAGCCGTTGTCGACATTTGCTGCCAGATAGTGTCAAACTATCCTTGCATTAAAGGGACAATAATCCCTTTTATTTAAAGGGACAACCGAGGGACAATAATCAATTTCATAAAGGAGCAACTGTTAAGGAAAGAGGCTCTTTGATGAGGTTGATAGGAAAAGATCACAAGTATATAACAATTATACAGTATATGCGTTGAAAAAAAAAAAGCAAAACAAAAGCATGCAGTAATATAAAGAGGCAAAAAAAATAATAAAATAAAAAAAAAGGATTGAAGGCTTACATTGATAGTGGGCAATGCTTGATGAAGGAATTTGCAAAGCAAAGGAGAATAACTCTTCGAGGAAAGAAAATGATGAAAAGAAAAGAAATCAGAACTGTAAGTGTCTTACATTCTGTTGATGAAGAAATCAAATGCACCGGGTCCTTCTTATATAGTGAAGAGGCTGTAACAAATTATGGAAATAATTTGCATGATTGAAATCTCTCAAGATTTTATTTATTTTGAACAAATATATGGAAGTCATCTTGATGAGCAAGAATTAAATATGTCTCTATTTCTTGTCTCCCGTAAATCTTGAAATTAATCAGTGAAGGAAGTTGATTTGGGCCTAAAAAAATTAATTGGGCCACACAAAAAAAGGGTTGGGCCAAGAAGAAAACCATTACTTGGATAAGGTAATTTCTCAATTGCAAAAGTCCATATTACAAATGTTGAAAATAAAAGGAACTTTTGCGATTCCTTCACAACAAGACATGTCATCAGTTAAACAAATCGCAAGGGAGCATTTGTAAGCAGTTAAAATTTACAGTCCAATTAAATGGCAACACGTGGATTTTCTGGATTAAATATCAATTATTAATTTATTTTTGGAATTTAAATAAATTAATTCCTAAAAATAGATTAATAAATAATTGATAATTAATTTAAGCCCAACAAATTAAATGAGACTTAAATTAAATGAGGTCTGACTTAAGTCAAACAAGTCCATACAAATTAAATCAGACTCAAATGAAAGAGTTCTGATTACAGCCCAAACAAGTGAAGGCCCAAGCCCGCAAGATATGGCCCAAATAGAGTGGATCAATCAGAATGCAAGACATTAATGAAGGAGTCTTCACCTCTCACCTATATAAAGGGATCTCCTCCCTTCATTTGACACACACTGAAGCATCTGAAGACACAGACACTCTGAAGAAATTGAAACACGAGCAACGATCCTCAAGATCTTCAAGGCAAAGAACGATATACGACCCGGGATTAAGGTGTTAAGCCCCCCAGATCGAGTGTTTTCACATTAAACACGTTTAATCCAAACAAAGGCTCGACGCCTCTGAATAAACGTTATAAAGTCAGCGTGGTCAACACAGTCAATGCGATCAACACAACTTATCAAAGTCAAGTTCAAATTGGTTCGAGAGAAGAATCAGAGGATAGATAAAGATTATTTCCTAAATTATCAAGTTTAATCCATCTGAATTATTATTGTAATTCTTTTGTATTTATTTTATTATAAATACAAAATTTATTGTTACAGGCCTCCCACCGAAAATCGATATATATTGTAGGAGGCAGGTGGTAGTTTTTATTTTGACTTTATATATATATATATATATCATATGTGAAATGGATAAATCGGGCAATTTTTAATATAAAATGACATCCTCCACGCCCCAACTTAATATTTTATGAACTATGAATAAGGATAAAAAGTTCCAATATCTTTTGCCTTATAATAACGAGTTATACTCCACTTAACGAAACTCTCATAAATGATGCTTAGGCTGGTAGAATAAATAAATAGATAAATTAATGTAAGTGTGGAGCCTAATGAATTAATTGGGCAGTGTCACATGTGGGGAATATCCAAATTTTTTGCCTGCTATTTTTTTTTTTTTTTTTTTGCTTCAATCCCATAAATTTTTTGCTTCAATCCCATTAATTATCTTACAAAAAATAATTACAAATCACAATTCTCCCATTTTATATGACATAATATTTTAATAGATACACCAATTAAGAAAACAAATCTGATCTTGCCCTGAATTTTTTCAAGTCAAATTCAAATTCTGGTTTTATGATGGCAAATTGAGAATTCATAATTACTTTAGCCCAATCTAGTTCTGGACTTAGGGCGGCCCAATAGTCCCAAGTCATTAGTTTGAATTAACATCACCTATTCTATTCAACCCCATTATTAATGCTAATTTCTCATTTTATTTATTTATTTATAGTTAATTTTATTTGACTTTTTTTACACAAAGAATATACCCAAAAAATGAAAATTAAAAGAATGTAATAGGTTTAAAATAAAAATTTTCAAGAAAAGTATTACTTTATTTTTTTAAAAAAAAATACTACTAATATTTATTGAGAGAGAGAGAGTACACATCGAATAAATCCATATTTAGCTTGATAGCTGTATTTATATTTATTTTTAAGAAAGTGAGTTGCATTAGGGTTCCATGCAAGTTTCATAATTAAAAATCTCTTCAAATAGGGTAATTATTTTACGGCTTTAACAACTTGTATTTTAATTTATGGAGTAATTATTTGTTGCATCCATCCTTATACTCTATTTATGACGTCTTGTATATTACTTAAGAAGGTATAACTCTCGCACCAAATATTGGATATTGAATATTAAAATTTATTTAGAATTGTGTAAAATCTTTGTCTAACAATCATCAAATCAATTTATTTAATTTAAACGAATTTTTCTACTTGTATTTTTGTATAATTGATATCATGTTCACCCGCATGCACACGAGAAAATTCTCTAACGAAGTGTATATATTTTTACTCATTAATATATAGAATATCTTTTTATAAAATTTCTGAAAATTGGTGCACGGTGCACTCGAGTGCACAAAATAATTTGTCACTTATATAGTACTCCCTCCATCCCATTAAAACGTATTTGTTTTTTCATTTTAGTTCGTTTCAATACAAAGTGTGCATTTCCTTTTTTGGTAAAGATGATCCACACATATTAATTATTTCTCTTTCCATAGGCCCACATGTCATAACATTAATATATTATTTCTCTCACCTCATTACACATTAAACTATTATCCTCCTTAATCAACGTGCAAAAAGCAAATGCCCACATTTTAACGGGACGGAGTGAATATATAATTTAATGAAAATATATGATAGTACCTTGTACACTTTTTTATTATTTGATAAAAAACAAAACCTTAAAATTATTTTTGTTAAATTAATAATAATAATTATTATTATTATTATTATTATTATTATTATTATTATTATTATTATTATTATTAAACATGACAAAATATATTCTTCTTTAAAGCCAATCAAGTTGATGGGCTATATTAGTATGTTGACATTGCCAATTGTCATGTTGAATTTCACTTCATAGAGCCCAATTTAATTTAAGCTAGAAATTCTAATCACTTTGAATAATAATGTATTTAATGTACTGTACTAGTATGTCTATAATAACTAGTGTATGATATAATTATCACGTTACTATGTATAAGATACATTTGATATTGTATTTTCAAACAAAACGTCACAAATTACATTAAAGATTTCAACATTTCAAACATTTTTTTTAAAGAAAAAAAATCAATTAATCATAATTGAATTTATCTTGGTGACAATTAGCAAAAATACCAAATATGAAGGAGCAAAAATCTTTGCCAATAATTAGATAATTTGTGATCAATTTTAACCAAATTTGAATTTTTGAACTAAAATGCCCTTGTCGATTTTACCGACAATCAACTAATGTCGCTCGGCTCATCAGTGGGGGCCGATGCATGTCGGTTGACTCGTTGGTGGACCAATACCTGGACCAACCATGTGGGTGGGGGACCGACTGATGTTGGTTGGCTCGTCGATGAGGGACTGACAGCCAACAACGCATGTCGGGTTGGATCATCGGTGGACCGACATCCTAACTGACGCATATCGGGGGGGTTGATTGAAATTGACACCCAGCCTGACAGGACCGACGGATATTGGTCAGGTCGTCGGTGAACTGACACCTGAATTGACATATCAACTCTATTTGATCTGAGGGTACATTAATTTGATTAAAATAGAATACATTTAATTTAATGTTGGCAAAGATTTTGTATTAAAATAGTGGTTACTATTGCATTTTACGTGGATATTCAAGATTTTGAGGGGTGCAATCTTTTATGAGCAAGAGAGTATTTTTTAATTAAAAAAAAGTGATGTTTAGAGGAAGTACAAGGCTTGAAATCGTTTCTTACTCATGTCGTGAGAATTTTTTATTAAAATAATAGATATCACTTTTTAATCTAAATAATAGAGTATTAGTTTTTATTAAAAATATTATAACTTTTATTCGTTCTGACTCATGAGTGAGATTTTTTTTGAAAAAGGTAGATATCACTTTTTAATGTAGATAATACTCCCTCCGTCCAGTGCAAAGGTAACCATTTGCTGTTTGCACGTAGACAATTCTAAGGTCTTTATTTGCTTTTTGCACGTTGATTAAGGAGTATTATTATTATAGGTAAAGTGAGTAGTTGTATTAGGGGGAAGTGGTGGCTCATATTGTATACTTTCTTTACTAAATATAGGAAATTGATACCTTTGAAGCGGACGCCAAGAATAGTGAAATAGTTACATTTGCACTGGACGGAGGGAGTATTAGTTTTGTGTTAGGAATTTAGACGCACACACACACGATGACACGAATAATACGAGATTTGTTTACCCAGTTCGTCTTTCGACTACGTCTGGGGGCGATGCCAAGCTAGGTTTTTCTTTTCTTCTTGATCAAGTCAACTACAATGAGAAACTTCTTGATCAAGTTAACTACAATGAGAAACAATCTATTAAATAGATAACTTGCCCTAACCCTAAGCCCATTAGAATTAATTGGGCCAAAGGAAATATGGGCCCAAATAATTCAGGCTTCATACTCCAATAATCTCCCAATCCTCTATGTAGTCATATCTTCTTGTTACCCTCCTGTATCCGCCTAGCATCGCCTAGCCTTTCTTCAAGTTCGAAGGTCAATTGAAGCTATGCATAGTTTCAATTTCTCTAAGGTCACCACCTTAGTAAACATGTCCGCTGGATTCTCATTTCCAAGGATCTTCATAAGCTGCAAGATCTTCTTCTCCAAAAGGTGACGGATGTAGTGATACTTCAACTCAACATGCTTTGTTCTTGAGTGAAATGCTGGATTATTTGCAAGAAATATAGCACTTTGGCTATCACTGAAAAGAATACTATTTTCATGCTCCTTCCCAAGTTCCTCCAAGAAATTCTGCAACCACACCATCTCTTTACTTGCCACTGTCACGGCTACATACTCTGCCTCCGTGGTGGACAATGCAACAACCTTCTGCAACTTAAAAGTCCAAGATATAGCAGTACCACCATAAGTAAAGACATACCCGGTTGTACTTCTTCTCCCATCAAAGTCATTTGATGTCAAGTCTGCATCCACATAACCCACCAGCTCCACACTCTTGCCTTTGAAACATAAAGCCTTATTTGTGGTACCTCTCAAGTATCGCAATACCCACTTCACTGCTTCCGAATGTTGCTTGTCTGGATCACTCATGAATCGACTTACTACTCCCACTGCATGAGCAATATCTGGTCTTGTACACACCATGACATACATGATGCTACCAATTGCTGAGGCATATGGAACACTCATCATTTGTGCATGTCCTTCCTTATTCTTTGGTGACTCCTTCTTTGAAAGTTTGAATTGACTTCCCAATGGAACACCCACAGGCTTCGACTCTGACATGTTAAATCTTTCCAGGACCTTCTGAATGTAACTCGTCTGCACAAGATACATATATCCCATCGCCTTATCACGTTCAATCCTCATGCCCAAAATCTATTTTGCCTCTCCAAGATCCTTCATGGAGAACCGTTCTGACAACTGCTTTTTCAACTTATATACTTCTCTTTCATCAGCTCCTACGATCAACATATCATCAACATATAGCAAGAGAATAAGAAAGCAATTGTCAAACCTCTTGTAGTAGCAACAATGATCAGCGTGACATCTATGGTCTGTCAAACTTCTTATATCACTGCTTTGGGGCTTGTTTTAGGTCATACAAGCTTTTCTTTAATTTGCATACAAGTGGCTCCTTTCCCTTCTCTATGAAACCCTCAGGTTGTGTCATGTACAACTCCTCCACCAATTTACCATGGAGGAATGCCGTCTTCACATCCATCTGATGCAACATCAAATTTTCTGTAGCTATCATACTCAACGTCATTCGAATAGTGGTCAGTTTTACAACAGGAGTAAAGACATCAGTATAGTCAATACCATGTTGCTGCTCAAATCCCTTGACAACCAGTCGGGCTTTGTAGCGTCTGCTACCGTCAGCTTCATTCTTGATTCGGTAGACCCACTTGCAGTGCAAAGTCTTTTTACCCTTTGGGAGCTCAACAAGTTCCCAAGTGCCATTCAACAGAAGAGATGCTAACTGATCATCCATAGCAGCTCTCCATTTTCGTCTATTTGCACTCTGCTCTGCCTCTGCATAACACTCAGGCTCACCACCATCAGTAAGTAACAAGTAGTAGTTAGAGGGCGAATACCTATTAGGTGCACGTCGCTCTCTAGCTGGTCTCTGCAACGGATCCTCCAATGGTGGTGGTGGTGTCCTTGGTTCTTCAATAAGAATCTCTTCCTCATTCTGACTCTCCTTACTCCCACTCGAGTTTGAGATGTCTAACTCGACTTCTTGGGTATTAGTCTTGTCAGAATTTGATGCCTCCAATCTGTTCTTGTACATAACCTGTTCATTGAAAACCATATCTCTACTGCGAATAATCTTTCGGTTGTTCTCATCCCAGAGTCTATAACCAAACTCATCACCACCATAACCAATGAATGTACACTTAACAGATTTAGCATCTAACTTGCTTCTATCATTAGAACTAATATGAGCATATGCAACACAACCAAAGACACACAAGTAAGACAGATTTACCTCTTTTCCCGTCCATTCTTCCTCAGGTAATCTATTTTCCAACGGAACTGATGGACCTCTGTTAATTAGGTATGTTGTTGTGTTTACTGCATCTGCCCAAAACATCTTAGGCAGTCCACTCTTCAACCTCATGCATCTAGCTCGCTCATTCAAAGTTCTGTTCATTCGTTCTGGCACTCCATTCCGCTTGGGATTTCCTCTCACAGTCTTCTCCATGCGAATCCCATTTTCAGCACAATATTCCTTGAACTCACAGTGCTCATATTCACCTCCATTGTCAGAACGAAAACACTTTACTTTCAGCCCCGTTTTATTCTCAACAAGGGCTTTCCACTTCTTGAAAGTATCAAATGCATCAGTTTTATTTTTCAGAAAATAAACCCATACCTTTCGTGTGGAGTCATCGATGAAGGTCATGTAGTACTCCGAACCACCAAGGGACTTCGTGGGCGCTGGTCCCCATAGATTGCTATGCACCAACTCCAACTTTTCTGCCTTCAAGGTTCTGCCACCTCTCGAGAAACTTACCCTTCTCTGTTTCCCGAAAACACAATCCTCGCATAGGCCAACTTCAACAAACTTCAGCCCTGGAAGTCTCCCTTTCGAATACATTACCTTCATCTCTTTCTCGCTCATATGACCCAGCCGACAGTGCCACAAATCAACATTGGTCGTAGCTCCTACAAGATCAACGCAGTCCTTGGAGTTAGTTGTAGTATACAACGTCCTCTCCTTCTTCCCCTGCACTACTATAATTGCTCCTTTATTGATCTTCCAACTGTTGCAGCCGAAAGTCACTGAGTATCCCTCTACATCAAGTTGTCCGATTGAAAGCAAGTTTCTTTTCAATCCTGGAATGTGCCTAACATCATTCAGCTTTAATGTCATTCCGTTTGGTGTGGATATCCGAACATCTCCTTTCCCCACGATCTTCAGGGGCTCATCATCAGCAAGGTAGACTTGTCTGAATTCACCAGACACGTAGTTCTCCATTATTTCAGCATCACTGCATGAGTGGAATGATGCTCCAGAATCCAACACCCACGATTCCAGCGGACTACTGACACCCAAGACCAACTCATCTCCAATATCATATGTGGTTGTGTTTGTTGTCTTCTTCTCATTCTGTCCCTTCTTGTTTTTCTTGGATGTTGTACAATAGTGACCAAACTCGTCATAATTCCTGCACTGGATTGAGTCTTTATCCTTCTTGGATTGGCTCTTTCCCCTGAACTTTGATCTACCACGATTCTGCCTTCTCGTCAATTTGCCCCTATCCTCTGTGTTCAGCACTGACTCTAAAGTAGATCCAGACTCTTTCCTGCGAACCTCCTCGCTAATCATCAGATCTCTCACTTCGTCAAGCTTCAATTTATCTTTCGCGGATGAAGCACTAACTGCAGTTACTGTGGCAGCCCAACTATCTGGCAAAGAAGATAACAAAACTAAAGCAAGTACCTCATCAGTGAATTCGATTTCGACTGAACACAACTGCCCAATGATCATGTTGAACTCGTTCAGATGTTGCTGCACAAGTATGCTCTCCGACATTCTGAGGTTGAACAATCGTCCGATCAGATGAATTTTGTTCGCAGTTGTGGGCTTTTGATACATCTCCTCCAGGATTTGCAGCATCTCCCTTGCGGACTTAGCTTTAGTTGTGTGGTAGGCTACGTTCATGGACAACGATAAACGTATCGCACTTATCGCCTTTCTGTTCAACATATTCCACTCCTTCTGATCCATCTTTTCGGGTTTCACTTTCTCTTCTAAGGGGACATACAGATCTTTACCTTAGAGATAATCCTCGATCTGCATCTTCTAAAACCTGAAATTTGATCCGTCAAACTGTTTGATTGAAATCTTCTCGTCACTCATCGTGACTGCTCCCTTCGAACCTGAGGCTCTTGATACCAGTTGTTAGGAATTTAGACGCACACACACGATGACACGAATAACACGAGATTTGTTTACCCAGTTCGTCTTTCGACTACTTCTGGGGCGATTCCAAGCCAGGTTTTTCTTTTCTTCTTGATCAAGTCAACTACAATGAGAAACTTCTTGATCAAGTTAACTACAATGAGAAACAATCTATTAAATAGATAACTTGCCCTAACCCTAAGCCCATTAGGATCAATTGGGCCAAAGGAAATATGGGCCCAAATAATTCAGGCTTCATACTCCAACATTTTGGAGCAGCTATTTGCACCCTAACTTACTAAACAAACCCCAAAATTTTTTTAATTTAAAATTAATAAGACTAAATTAATATTAGTTTGGGAGCACCTATCTGTAGCAACCGCATCCAGTTCTTCAGCAATCTGCTTCATTCTCTTTCCAGTGTTGAATTGATTTGAGGTTGGAGTGGTGGCCAAAGAAAAGAAGCTCCCGACCAGCAGCAGCGAAATTACCCATGTCGAACCCCTCTATGGTGTCCTCTCCGACCCAAAGATAGAGAGAGCATTGTTGTCTGAATAAACTCGATCTGCATCTCCGTGGGAGGTGGCATATAAGTACGACCACAGAGTAATCGGCTTCGTCAAGAACTATAGGCGTGTGTTTGATCTCGGTATGTATTGCTATTGCTTCCAAAAATCAAATCCATCTTCTTCATTAGCCATTCTTTCAGCTTGCATTGATCATCGAGGCACACCCGACCATCCTGCTAGAACCGCCACTCTGGAACACCTCCAAGGATCACTCTGTGTAAGCTTTTCCATTCAATCTATCTATATACTATATGCGTGTATAAAGTAGTATCTTTTAAGGAAAGGTACCTTTGTTCTTTGTTTAGATGATATATATGATGTTGGAATGAGTGAATTTGGTGTGTTGTAGTGGGGAGCTGCCTACTGCGTTGGTGGAGGGCCGGAGATAGAAAAGGCAGCAATGGCTGTAAGCCTTCCCTTGTATTTATTTTGTGTTCCTAGATAGATAACATCATGTTTATGTTAGTATTTCAGTCTCTGGAAGAAAGGGAATGCGAGTATGATCAAATAACTTTGCTAGACTTTTACAAATGTACTATCTGGGGCCTGCTCCCTTGGACCAAATGGCTAGGCAAATCGCAACTGCATCTGGACCTTGTGGGAACAACAGGGACTACCTCTTTCTACTCGAAAAGCCCATGTTTGATATTGGTATGAAATCTTTTTTCATCAATGCCATGCCCACTATCTAATCTAATCTAATCTAATCAAATACACTAACTAATTCTTTAAGTGAATCCCAACAGGTCATCAAGACCAGTATGCAAATGAAGTCAGAAACCTGCTTGCCCTGAGCATGTCGCCCCTCAAGCTGCCGCGCTTGCCCGATGCCATTGCCTTGGATTCTTCAACTTCATTTTGCTCACAATTATAACAAAATTGATCTAATGTATTCTAATTTCCCTCTGTTTCAAATGAAATAATATAAATATAATTCTTCTCCTACATTTGCGTCATCTCATTCCAATACAATAACTAATACTATTTGTAAACCATTTAGAAAAATTAGTTCAAGCTCTAGTCAAATTCTCAACCAAAGGAAAACTTTGTTTAAACTTAAAACTATAGGATCGATAAAGGTTCTTTCTTTAAGAGAGTTATCACAACGAATTGCACACCGGATTATATGCCATAATTTTGTGTCACTCGTTATATTATTTACATATTAGACGGGAAGAAAATTCAATTATTATATTCTATCTTTTTTTAATAAGATAATATCGAGAAACCTCTTCTACTATAGAAAAACAAAGGAGAATCTGTTGGCCTTAAATTAATTTTTTATACTAAAAGACAATGCTATAAGTTTTTGGAGGAAATCGAATATAGGTACCCGGTGAGTTTTACCCAATTATTATCATATCTAGCGTACAAATCTATACATATATAAAATAAAGTAATCCTATTCCTAAAAGGCAAGAAGGTGAGAAAACCTTGTGAAGAAAATGAAGCGGAGATTAGGTGGCGGTAAGCAACCGACGGGGACTCCGTCATTCGCGTGGTCGTGCGTGGTGGTGGTAGCGTCGCTCCTCGGCGGCGCTTCCATTGTTCATAATATCTACAAGCCTAATCTGGTACATGTCTCGTAATGTATGCCCCACAAAGCGTTCGATGAAATGCGCCACTGAATTTTGTGTGTTTTGTTTTGTGTGCAGAGTCTCCCTCCAGCTGAACAAGTGGTCGGGGAAGAAACGGACAAGATATGACCATGATTATTTGATGAATCAATCATAATGTCATTGATTTTCTGAGATTTCTTAATAATGTTTCTCCTAAATATTTTTTTTTTCCCTTCTGCACAAAAACTTGCTACTCCTGTGTTGCCATAATTCAAGGGTTGTGAGTTGTGACGTGTGTGTGTGACGGTGCTAGTTGAGTGTTACTGGACGCGATAATTTAGAGTGATAAAAAAAATAGAAATAATAATAATAGCATTCATTGTATGGACTCAGTTTTGACATAACATTAGACAATATCTTGCTTCGATCATAGGAGTTGCTAAGAGTCAAATTCGGAAAAAAGAATGGAAATACTGCAGGAAGTTATGCAGGGTCATCCTCTATTGCTGAATAGAGCATCCATTCTGCATAAATTGGGCGAAAGCCATTGGATTCAACTTAATCATCTGCTAATTTAAAAACCTAAGAAAATTAAATTTGAATATTTCTATATTTGCTAATAAATTGCATTAGATTTGAGAGTCTAGCTAGAATGCACCGGTGGATTAATATATAATTCAATCTCCACTATTTAAAAAGAAATAATAATTAATTTTTTTAAAAACAAAAAACTACCCACTGCCTATTTTTACCTATAAAGTTGGGGGTGCACCGGTGCACTAGGTGCACCCCAGAATTACCCTAGATTTGATGAGTTTTTTAAGACAAATATTACTCAATCCATTATCGAAACTTTTTCACTCTTATTGTTGATACGAAATTTAAGAAAATTTGTTGTATTGACTTTGGAAGGTAAAATTGTATTTTTAAATAACTTGTGTGTATTAAGTGAGGATAGCATTAAAGGGATATTCTCTTGTAATACAGATGGTGAAACGAGTCGATTCATTATTAAAATATAATAATTGTTATTATATAAATAAAGTTTACTTATTGGTTTATATTAATAATTGTTATATAAATAAAGTCTACTTATTATTGGTGTATATTTATAGTGAGTCGTACTACAAGAAGTAAAATCTTTGGTATGGAGTGCTGAATTAGATTTCCTATTACTTTCCGCTAATCAAAATATTATTTTTACTTCACATTCGTTTCACATAAGTATTTTGCAGACATTATTTCTTCTTTCTTTCCAAATTGTGCCTCGAGCTCCCAATTTTTTTTCCTAAGCATTTTTTTTTTTTTTTTGCATTTTAGCAACCAATGATCACGCAGTATGATACTGCACAAGATATATAGAAATAGAATTAATAGTTCTAGAAAAGGGTAAATAGTGTGCAAAATACGAGCATAGTTTTGAGGCTTTTGCTTTAGGGCTAACCTAGTAGGATTATAGTCTCTTTTAATTGTACTTCTTACTAGACGGATCATATGAATGAATTTGATTCCTAAAAATGAGAAACAATAAACAAAGGTCTCTGAAACCTTAGTTTGATAAAATCTGCTCTACAAAATTAAATTACAACTAAAACCCGCCAAGACGAAGCAATGGAGACAAAACAGTAGACCATATATCTTCCGATGAAAAAGGCTTCTCTGCACCAAAAACTGTGGAGTATAAACGTGACGATAAGCAAACAAACTAATATTTCACAGGTTCAGAGGTGCAATAATTTGAGAAATCCTTTAATCACTTCCTCTCTAATCTGCCAGTATTTTGAAACCAGTTTTAATACCAACTTGGAGTAGGGATTCAACCCACCAGAATTAAGGCAGGTTTTGGAGTCATTGGCTCAGGTTTCAACCATGGGTTCAGGACCAGATAACTCTGCCTGAGATTTGCCGGACTGTCGAACTGAATTGAAAAGAATATCCTTGATAACCTACAACAAAATTATACGAATTTTTACTGCCAACTAAAGAATATTTTGAATTTGAGTTTTATAGACACATATAAAATGTTAGATGAGGGAAGAGAGCTATAGTTACCTGTGACATCAAACCATGAACCTGCTCCACAGTTATCTTTGCACTATCACGAGTGATCTTGGTTAGCTGAGATTCTTCCTGGAAACAGCACATAGAGCCCACTTTTAAGAATATTAGATGATATAGTTAAAGAGATGATCCAAATGAGAGAAATTTTAAAAACTTAATTATAATGTCATTCAGAACATGTCCCAATTCCTCAGTTGCATCATTTGGAAAGGGCAGTTTAATAGCTAACATGCATATCCACCGGAAATGACAGAAAGCTGAGTAAATTGGTTTCTCTAATACTTTCTTAATAATCATAGATGAATAGTATTTTAAAACACATTAATAAGAACAGAGAATGAGATCACACCAAGCTTCATGCTTGCCAATACCTATAGATCAAACGGAATAGGGTTCAAAAGGTCCAAAAATCATGTTTGTTGAAAGAAAAAGTACGTTAGCGAACCAGGCAAGCAATGACTTTCTATGGCTCTACTAATATAGCAATCATCAGCATCAAGTAAATGACAGCACATACATGCCCACAAAAAGACGTGCAAATTTAGTTGAAACTGAAGACAGATTTATTCTACAAAGCAATAAAGCAAAAGAAAAATGCATGAAACAGCATGCTCCAAACAAGGAGCAATAGTAATGTAAGAATAATTTATGTACCTCTTTCTTCCTTTGAGGAGCTGCTAATAAGGACCCAAAGCGTGAATGAGACAACTGGTTCTCAGCTTGCTCTATTTTCTCAGCTGTATCAAATAGAGAAGATCAAATAAGTAGAAAACTATGCGTGGAAAATGACTAAGAGGGAGTCATTGCCTTGAAAAGCTGATGAAGTAAATAATTCATTGCTAAACCTTTACCTAAATCGGAGATTTGACCAGCAACATAGTCTCCATTACCAAGTAACGGAGAAGAAGACAGGGTGTTCACCCAGTACTTATTCCATAGTAGATCCAAAAGATGGCAATCAAGAGATGACTTGAAATAAGTGATGTCCAACGAATAATACTGTGAACAACAAGATTTGGTTAAAGGAGCATATTCTTCTGATTGAACTTCGAAAGCACAAACAATAGATATTCTTTTATCATCACCTGTTTACAGTGCACACCAAAGTCTTCGATTTTGTTTAAGGGGATTGTCTGATACTCAGAGACGGGCTCATCTGGAGGTTTGTACCCATCAGGGTATGTCCTGAAAGCACCAATATCAACTTTTCCAGCAGAAACTGTCCTTGTTGGGTCAATAACAACCGCCAAAAAGGGCTCCTGAAATTGCTGATTAAGCATTTGTGTGGTAACATCAATACCAGAAAGCCAGCATCCATAACCAGGGTGAGAATGATACCATCCTACAACATTCTCCAGGCGACCAGCCTTGTACAAGAAAAACGAATTTTAGAAAAATATAAGTAATGTGTGTGCCTATCAATAAAATCTAGATATAAAACAGTAAAACTCTAATTACTAAGCAAAGGTGATGTAGAATATGCAAATCACCAGTATAGATATGGTGCATAATAGAAGCACAGTTACTTTGAAGGGAAGGTTAAAAACAGATGCACCATTCTACTAAATTACTTGACAAACCCACAAAACAGTGGAAGAGATGAGACACATATCGAGCTTGAGTTAATGAGGAGTAGAAACAAATTTTCGAACCATGAACAAGCAAGCAACCTTTAAAAAACTTGGATACATTTCTTCAACAATTGATTTTTGGTAGCTCAATCAAACAATATAGCCAATCAAACAGTAAAGGAAGTTCCAAAATTCCAACCCAGTCCACGGTATAAGCCTAAAATTTAGGACATTTCATACATGTAAAACAGGAGTTCATATCAGAAGGTAGTATTGTTTCTAGTATTTAACCCGAAAGCAACAGTATAAGAAAGGACGACCTTAAAAATTACACAGATGAAGATCGATTACATGAATCCCTAGTCTAATCACCAGTTAGATCAAAATTCCACGAAAAACCACAAAACAGAAAACAATAACAATTCATTTACAATTTAAGAGCATAAATATTAAACAATTCGTAACACGTTATAATGACCTGTTTATTAGTCTGTGAATAATCAACCATATACTCATAAGCATCGGCCTGCGCGTTAACCCTAGTTTCAGTACCCTCAACGGGAAGGGCAAAAGCGTCCATAACAATAATGGCATCTCCGTCTGTCTTCCCCTGCATAAGGCCCATGACCTCAATCGTGCCACCGGAGCGGGCGTGGACGACCATCTTGAGGAGAGCGAGAGCGGATATTTTGACGCGCTTGAAGTAGTGAGGGTCATTCGCCCATGGCTTCTCCAACTGGAACTTTCCCTGCGCCGACTCGTCGAAGTAGAAGATGGCGTCGGAAGCGGCGGAGGATGAATCTCCGGCGTCGGAGGTTGTGATGTTGTTCTCCAGTTCCCACGTTTGCCGCGCAATCGTTGCTGAAGAGAAGGGATCCATTGTTAAGGTAGAGAGAGAAATCAGTCGTGAGTCAGCTCAAGGGCGAAACTTTGGGAACTTTTGGCCTGCCAAGGTTTATATACGTGCACATATGATATCTTTCTTTTTCTTTTTTCTTTTTTTTTTAAATACATAATTACATACTATACAACGTTAGTTCTAAAATTAATTGAAAAGGGAAATAAAGAACAAAGAAATGTTACTCTTTCCCATTTCCTAAGAAAATTTACATGAGAATTAAGGAATATACTCCGTCGTCTCTTGAAATGGATGCATTTTTCTTTTCACTTAGATTAATGGATATGTTATTTAATATCTACATGAGGAGAGAGATATTATTTATTTGGTAGTTACGTTGATGTTGTGTAGGAACCATATTAAAATATATTAATTATTTTGTGTTGTATCGTTTATAAAATAGGAAATTGCACTTTTTTATTGGGACTAATGTTGTTAAAATAAACAAGCTACTCAAGAGCTCGCTTGATTCGTGTTTACTCGAGCTTAAATTCAAGCTCGTCTTATTCTCGTTTTGTTAATAAGTCGAGCCGAACTTAACTGGATAAGACTCGACAATAATAATAATAAATTAATTAAATAAAGGGCTCAAGAAGATTCGGTAAGGCTTGATAAGCTCGAAAAACTCGACTCATTTGCTTAATAAGCTGAGCCGAGCTCGAGAACGGCTCGAGAATTACTTGTTTGAGCTCGAGCTCGAGCTCTAGCTCATGTATAAGATCATTTTCTAATCAAGCCGAGCTTGAGCATGTGATACTCGGGCTCGCTCGGCTCGTTTAACAGGCCTAATTGGGACAGATTAAAATTGCAAAATGTATTTTTTTTAGAGGTACGAAAAAAATAGTATTTTAATATGTATTGAGATGAGAGAAATCATATTTTAATATATAGTTGACAATTGTATTAATATTTTGTTTAAATTTTTTGCGTGGGTCACATTTACTTAAAAGAAAATTGTAAACTTTACAATAGAATGCCCAAAATGAAAATGGATAAACATTATTGTCGTAGAGTCTTTATTTTGTTTCAATCTGATCAATTAGTTTTTATTTTAATTAGTAATAAAATATAAATTGAAAAGACAGCAGCATAAAAAGACATGAAGTATTCAAAATTCAAATTACTTTATGAATCTTCATGAATGCCTTCTCTACGATTCCTCATTAGTCATTCCATTTTATTATTGCCATGCATCAATAAATAAATAAATGTATACTCATTTATATACATATACATGTGCATTTCACATTATATTATCAAATTACAATTAGATATGCTTATGTAAGCCGTGGTGACGAGTAACCCCTCACATAAGGAGGCCCTTAGATATAACTCATCTCATCTGATTTATATTCAAATATATCATGATTAATTAAATGACATGCACTAGTAAAATACAACACAAAAACAAAACAATATTTACCAAATAGAAATCCACAGATTAATTTTAAAAAAAAAAGAAAAAAAAACCCACTAAATCAGCTATCAAATGATGAAATGATTCTGCTGTTCTACATAAAATAAAACTACAGACCTCTCCAAAAAAAACAGAGGGCTCATAAATTAACTCAAATGATTTACGTTCTTGACTACAATACCTCACAAAAGTAATCCTAACACAACAGTGGAAGATCTTTGTCACGATAGAGTACACCATGAACTGCTCCAATAGAGCATATCTCATCCCATCAATTTACCTCTACCTCTACCTCTCCCTCTTCGACTGTATTTACCCGGTTTTCTTCCCTGTTGCTTCCTGGGCGAAGCTTCTACTTTTTCCTCCATAGAGAGCTGAATAATCTCCACAGGTGCTTCATCATATTGCACATCCAAACTAATCTGAGAATCGCTTGCAATGCTGTTCGTCTCAATTGCAATAGGTACTTCCATGTACGTGTCACTCAAACGCTCACAATTATCTTCATCATTCGTCACATTCTTTTGTCTGTTCTCACTTACAATGTTATCATCGTGGTTTTCCTCGGCATGCTGCTCATTTTTCTGCACTGTAGCATCTCCAGGAGACAAACTACACAACATAACCAGCTTAATTTGGGACTAAATATAAACTGTGAAAAATGGGGAAGAAGATGGCATTGTTTCTGATTTTACCTGGCTAGAGATTCTGAGAAGCCATTCGCACGGTGTTTTCCTTCAAATGTGGCTGAACGTCTGTTCATCTTAGTAGAATGTGGATCTGCAAAAAGGAACTTGAGATCATGAATTTAATTTAATTCAATAATGAAAATACGAAAAGAATAATTGATTGAACTAATATCTTGACATGGAAAAGCATAATCTTGCAGCTGGTACTCAGCGAACGCCTCCAAATGCTGATCAAGTATCAATATTTGACTAGAGGGATATAAAATTTTTGAAGCTAAGCTGCATCCTAATGATGAAACAAATAAACTCTTCTGAGAATATTTACATGCACGCCCTTTCATCCTTCTTTGTCATTATTATAGGCTTCTAGCTTATAAAGCATTGTTGCTCTATCTCTATCTACCTATCTCCCACTCGACCTAGATATATTGTTGGTGTGGCTGTTGACTGTTCTCCTTGGGCCTTCTCCACATAACTTACTTTTTAACTTTAGTCCTAAAAATCTGTGTATCACCTTACTTTTCTCACTAAATAACATGGCAATAGGACAAGCACCCATTTCTTCAAACAAATAATGTGTACACTCGTAAGCAGAGAAAATGGAGGGATCACAGAAACTATAGTAACACGGAGAAAGGACTACAGTATCTAGGAAAAATAAGTCATATTAAATCCTAATTGCAATTTGCACTTGAATAAACTCTATTACTGTAACAATATATTTCTATACGTCAGCTATTGTAAATGCCACATAATCTATCTTTCCTCTAGCTCCATCTAACAAGTTCAAGTTTAGGGAAGAAGTCAATAAGTTTGTAAAATCCTCATTTCAGGAAAGTAAAATCCAGATGCAACAAAAAATATCCAGTTGCAATTTAGCAGACGTAAATAACAGCTTCTATTAGCTAAATAACATTCATGAATCAGGTATTTCTACATATTAAATAAACCGAGTTAGTAAAGAGGGAAAAGTTTAAGTCCATGTACCAGTATGCTGCTCCCCAAAATATTTGGGACCTGAAGGGTCTGTGGACTTATGTGGAGCACTAGCACTATCAGTCGGAATAGCTTCTGAATCCTTTAGACAAAAAAATACCACCTAAGCCAATTGTTGTGGAAATTTCACATGTAATTAGATGTTATTGTACCTCATCTTTTCCAGAAATGGAAGCATCCAGATACGACGATGGTCCTTCACTGGCCTTATCCTTGCCATCGTGTCTCAACTCTAATGCTGAAAGAGCCAAAGAAAATATTCAGAATAAACGTCATCAAAGAGAGGAAATTTAGATTAGCCAAGATGCAAAAGAATATCTCAAATTGCAGAGAGAGGGGGAAAAAACACTAAAACCAACCTACAATGGCAGGATCAGAGCTCACTCCTATGTCCCTCAATGCATCTGTTGGCTTGGTTTTCCAAGAAGAATGTAACTCGGATATTCTTTCTCCTGCACCAAAGATTACTTTACCAGACTGCTCTCTAGTAGGTGCAACTGCAAACAATGATGAATCAATTTTTGCAGGTGGAGAACGCAGCATATCATCAATAGCCTTTGAACGCACATTTCGTAATTCTTCCTGGATATTCCAGGATCCAGAGGAATGAGAATTCCTTCTCTGAAATATAACAATTAATGATAATGAATAAGGGGTATACATTAGATGAATTATGAATCAAAAGTAACTGGATGTATCAAATGAGAGAGCAGAAATTTTAGTATTAACAAGACTATATTTCCAAAAATAATATATAGACATTGTCCATCAATCTACTAAGAAAGAAATACTGGCCTATTTGCATTTATACAGTAAATTAGGTGACCACAGTCTAAAGTGCACTTATAATGGGTTTGAATATTATAACCTGTTAAGAATTGATTGGGACAGGACAGGATATCTTAATTTGGGACAAAATCTTCTCAGATGTATCATATTAACAAGTGGTTTAACAAATATAGATAATTTTGGACCTTGTACAGCCCAAATTGAAGTGTACTCATTAGAAAGGAAGAACACTAGACAATTAGGTTTGGCATTCAAACAAATTAGTAAGAGGAGTAGTTTTATAGGCAGTTACTCTTCCTCAAATATTTCATCATGGCATAACTCGTATGTGACATATTCAACTTTGGTTTTATATGCTTACAAGGTAGTTACTCTTCCTCAAATATTTCAACATGGCATAACTCGTATGTGACATATTCAACTTTGGTTCTACTGTTAATACTTGAATTGATCAAGAAAATGGATAAAGATACACATAATTACCAACAAAATTTGTAAATGCCTAAGTGAAGAAAAAAAAAAGCATGTAATTATGTAAAAGAACAAAGAAACACCATAGATGGCGAAATTGGCAGAACACATAGAGAGACTCACTCTGATGATACAGGAATGAATGGATACAGAAAGATAATCAGAACCACACCTTTGATGAAGGCAAAACATCATGGTTAGCTGAATATGGAGATCCTTCCTTGAAAAGCTTCATCGTTGTTGTTGATGGGGTTCTTAATTCTACATTGTCCTTTGGGGATGACCAAGGAGGCCTATTCCTCATATAATACCGAGCAACATGCACTGGAGAACTAACTCCAGCTTCTACCTGTATCACCAAAAATTAATGTCATCTAATGGCATGTCTTACAAATCAAGATTTCTTTACAAAGCTAGGAAACACCCAAAAAAAAAAAAAAAAAAAAAAAACTTGCACTCAAGGTAAAATCAACAGAAAAATATATCTGACATGTCCCATTGATCTAATATAGGCAGAAAAGGAAGAATGAGGTCTCAGGTATAAACATCTCTTACGCTGGCAATCTATCATATAAGATTGAGACTAACATGGTTAAACACGGTGGATGTAGGATTACAGGTTCCATGAGGCAAGTCCACCACAGCACTTGACCCAGCTTTCTTCTCTTGCAACCATTTTTTTGCTACCATAACAGCTTTACTGGGTACATTGACATCCTCTGTTCAAAAAAATGAGAATTATAAATGAACCAAAGATTCAGATGTAGGTTTGTCACTAGATTTCCTACTGCAATACCATGGGCAGCTGTTTGCTCAGGAGAATTCGCAAATGACATTTCCTCTCCAGCTTCTGTTGACCAGTCCATAACTCGTGAATTAAGAACTTTTGTCATTCTATCACACTCCTCCCTGACAATAAACACAAAAGGTAGAATTTGTGGGTAAGATATAATCAAAATGTTGAAAAAATAAATAAAATTACTCATCAGAGCAATACTCAGATGACTGGTTTTACATCAGGTACACCAAACATTTAACAAATTCTGCATGAAGATAAGTAACATTTTCCAATTGTACAATAACAACTTTATATTTGAGTCTATTCACTAAGTTATAACGTATCAGTCATCATGTTTTCAAACAAACAGAACTCACACTGTAAAAAATTTATAGATGCTAAAGTAAGATAATAATAGTTTGAAGAGTGTTAGATGTTATATAGCCATCAGTTAGTTTATCTGGAAGAAGTAATATGTATAACTAAGAACAAGCAAATGACTTTTACAGTTAGTTTTAGCTTATGTATGCAAAGAATAACAATGGGATTGTAGCTGAACAAGATTTCATGACGGCAGCTACCTCGAAAAATACTCCTGCATAATAAGGCGCTCAATTAATTGTTTTGTCTCAGTTCTCTGAGCAGTGACCTGACACTCTCGTCCATGTTGCACAATTTCTGATGAAGTCAGCTTTTTCTGAGAAAAAGAAAGAGTAATAAAGATATTTATTCATAGCTAGAAAGTTTGATAGAAATCACTACATATCATATCAAGTAGGCTATCTTACAAGACGCAAATAGATATCATTGCATAACATCATACCAAGTAATCATTGCATAACATCATACCAAGTAAGCAATCTACCAATACGCAAATAGAAATAACTACATAACATACATATCAAGTAGGCAATCTTACAACACACAGTACGGAAATAACAATCAACTTCATGATTTCACATAAAGCAGTTGGTGAAAGGCACAAGCAGGGAAATTTTTTTCCAGGATGTCATCCATGGGAAGGAAAACGTACGAACAATTCTTTACATGACGTATTAAAACTCAGATTTTTTCAACTCTTCTTTCACTTATGTTAAACAAATGGTAAAACTGCCCCATTTTTCTAGTGATAACTCTGTTCAAGCCAAAACAGAAATATAAATAAATATAAATCAACATTGTTGATACTGAATACGAAATTGCAAAACCATGCCTATCAAATTTAGCCGTTCCACTAAAATTTGGCCCAATAAATGGGCAGTGTTGGATTGAAAGGAACTCTTTATGTGTTGATAGAATCATATAATTCTCCAAGGATAAACCATAAATGTAGCTTCAAATAAAAGTATAGAATTATAAATTATTAACAAGTCAACAACAACAGAGATTTTAGGGCAAACTAATCAAACATTGTGCATAGTAGTATATAATAACATACTTCCTCAAAGACTAGGTCAAAATTGGTCAACAAATCATGCTCTTAAAGATAAACTGGAAGTTTTACAATTTGATCAACAACATGGCACAAGAGAGTTTCCAGTCTCTTGCCTTCCAATGAAACCCATCTTCTGAAACACGAAAGAACAAGACGTATAGAGTAACACTGAGTCAAGGTTCCTCTTTCAAGGAATTGGGTATATCCCTTTCCTGATTGAGCTCTTGTATTTTTCAACTCTCCAACAGAAGGCATATAAAATCCATATGCATCAACCAAAGAAATTACATCAAAAAATCATGTACCAGAAGATGCAGTAGGTTACCTCATTTAACGCATTAATCTGATTATACGGGCTTTCATTCTCGTTAACATTGTCAATGTCATCTTCTGGCTCTGTGAAACAAAGAAAAAAGAGAAAACGACAAGGCCAGGAAGAAAAATTCATGTCAGAGGAGCAGACTTTTAAAGTAGAATGGCAATTTAACATCATTTATTTATACTTAAGCCATTAAAGCACTCTATATATTTAAGCACTTGCGTAGTGACAGCAACGTTGACCCAACTCTAAACAACAGAAAACTAAATTAGGAAAATTAGAAGATATAATCTCTCTCTTCCTATTTCCTAAAACTCTCAACTTCTCTTATTTCATCTTCTTCCCATCTCCCATTTTGTCATCAAGCATATCAATATCTTAGGAAAGAATGTGTTAAAAATCAAAATGAAGAACGTTAAATAGAATAAGAACACAACTAATCGAAAAACATTAGGTATCTACAATCTCCATGGGAGATCAAAAGATAATTGTTACATAGAAAGAGAGAGAGCACCAAGCTACTCAAACATTTTCTTTAGTTGCATAAAATTTTAAAGGATACATTTAAATATAATCAAAATCAAGCTGAACAATGATTTTAAACCTGATGAGCTATAACAATGCCTTGAAATGAACTTATATTGTTGAGATTTACGCTTTGTGCCTAACAATATCAATGACGCAACTCATATAAATTAAGCATAGGAATCAAGCTCAAAACCAACTTTGATTATATTTTAGCGTTTAATTTTGGCGCTTCATTCGGTATACGGTTTTATCAGAGGAGGAAGCAACATAACAATTAAGCTCAAAGGCACGCGTATATAAATTAAACCATAGTGAGAGCAGAACAGAGAGAAAACGGAAACGAATTAAGAAAAACATGGAAGAAAGATGAGAGCGCACCCAAAGCGAAGTCGGATTCTTCAGAGGACGAGGATGAGGATTCAGAGTCGGAGAAGATGGCGGCGGATAGGATTTTCCCGGCGCCAGAGGCCACGGCACGAGCGCGTGGTATAAGGACCCCGGTAAACCAATTAGGGCTTGTAGAAGGGGGAGCGGGAGGCGGTGGACGGTCGTAAGGAGTCGTGGCAAGGCGGCGCCTTCGCCGATTTGTAACGATTTTTCCACCGGCTCCACGAGACAGAGTCGCCATGTGAGGGAAATCGAAGAAATTTGAAATGAAATGATTGGACTCTGGTCGGGATCGTTTCAGCTGTTTTTCTCTCTCATCTAATAGGTACGGACATTGTCGTTCAGTTCAGTTTTACACTTTCGCACAACGTACATATTTTGAATAAAATACAATTAATAAGTTAGTGTATTATAAATTGGGTTTATCACGTAAACTTTAATTAATGTAGTTCTTTCTCACACAACAAAAATATTTAATTTTTTTTTTAATGATAGAGATTAAAGTAAAATTTAATTTAATTTAATTGTTAATATCTTGAGCACTTAGTTAACCCATTCATTGCAGGCACCTTATTATTGGGCTAGTGGGTGATAAGTTGTAACATTTGCACCCCTAAGCATGTTAAATGTGGATTTGTTCATTTTATTATTGCAAGTTTAATTTTTGTTCAATTTTGATCTAGATGAATAAAAATTGAAAAAGAAAAAAAAAGTTACACTAAAATTGAGAATGGCATTGTTAGAAGCCAAATGTGGATTTTATGTATGGGGTGTGCACCCTTTCAAATAGTGTTAATTTTTATAATATCCAGTATTATCCATTAAAATGATTAGGATTGCTCTATTGAAAGAATTCGTACATAATAATAATATTATTACTCGTATAAAAGAGTAATTTTCTTTTATACAGAAAAACATTCTTAATTGTACTTGTTGGTATATTGAGATAACCGTGCGAATACATCAATGTATTTTCTTAATTGTACTTGTTGGTATATTGAGATAATCGTACGAACGTATCAATGTCTCGTATTTTTCTTGTGTCTACTAAATTATCGGTATACTCGATAGTGTTGGACTACAGAAAGTTCAAAGTCACAGGTTATCTATCCGGATACATTAATATTTCAAGAGAACTGGATTATGTGTCTGCATTATATAGGCGCTGAATTCCACTCATGTGGGGGATTGTTGGGGGAATTTTAATTGGTTAATAAGGATTAATTAATAAATTAATCATCAATTAAATAATAATTAAATGAGTGTAGTGGGTGAGTGTAATTTGGCTCATCTACTAGAGAGGTTATGTGAAGCGTAATGGGGATTAATATGAAATTATTATCCCACGTTGAATATGTAGGAGGAGAATCCTCAAACGTCGGGTCAAGCCGTGAAGACAAATTATGTGTGTAAAGATTCGTTGAACCTGGAGTAGGTTTGTTGAATCTGGATGCAGTAATCTTCCATAATTGCTGATTAGATGTAATTACGCCATCAACAATTAATTCGTCATAATTGCTCATTAGAGAAAATTACGCCATCAGCAATTAATACGTTGTAAATAACGTCCATCGTCATTATAGCTGAGTGGAATGTTGCGCCTATAAATAGGGTCATTCGATATGCATTCTAATACAACAAAAACACCACAATCAACGAGCACTTGCATAACAAAGCATTTGCATCATAGTTACAATCCAGTTCTCCATCCTCTTTCGTTCGTCGGAGTTCCAGCGATCGCGGTGCTGCCTCGTCGGAAAGAAAAACTGTTTTACCTTTGGGGAAGTTCCGCCAAGACCGGAGCACTAACGGGGCGTGTTTTTTCTTGCGGGAAGAGGTTCTACCTTGACTCGACTTCTACACGATGTTTCCTTCGAAGATTCTGTACAAAGGTGTGAGATGATCCTCTGCTTCTTCTCATTTAATTTCAGTAGTGATTTTGTTAGTACTATATTTAGTACGCTCTCCCTTCTTCATTTTTATTCATATATTGTAAAGTGATTGGTTGGTGCATATATATATATATATATATATATATATATATATATATATATATATATATATATATATATCAATAGTACTTAAAAGTAATATTTGATCACATGAATACAATTAGTTGCATAAAAGAATTTGCCATTACTATTTATGGTTTATTAAACCTTAAACAGTTAAACCTAAACTCAAAGGACCTATGCTCAATCTCCACCAGAAGGTGGCATGATTTCCCATAAATTTTTTAAAATGGCGACATCTCCAAGATAGTCTTGTAGGCAGTTCTGAAACCCCATAAAGCATCATCCAACTTCAATGCTCAATCCTTCCTACTTACTTCAACTGTCTTCTCCAACACCTGTTTCACTTATTGGTTCGAGACCTCGGCTTGCCCATTGGCTTGAGGGTGATAAGGTGTTGACATCCTATGTTTCACACTATAATCCTTCAACACCTTCTCCATTAATTTGTTGACAAAGTGCGTCCCCCCATCACTAACAATCACCCTTGGTACTCCAAACCTCGAAAATGTGTGCTTCTTCAGAAAATGTTTTACTACTCTAGCGTTGTTCGTCTTTGTTGGAATCGCTTCCACCCACTTCGAGACGTAATCGACCGCTAGAAGGATGTAGAATAATCCATTAGATGGGGAAAACACCCAATAAAATCGATCCCCCAGACATTGAAAATTTCTACCATCATGCTGGGCTGCAAGGACATGTAGTCTTTTAAATACCAAAATGCCCCCCATTTGGCTGCGAGTGACAGAACTCAAGCATACTATTCCATTCAGCTTCAGACATGCATTTTTGGATTATGGAATCCGTGCAAATTTTGTAGACGATGGGATCGTCCCAAATGAAGCTCTGAACATCATACATGAACTTGGCGAATTGATGCTTGCTTAATTAAATAAGATGATAAACATGATTGTATGAAAATTAATTATACAAATTAAATTGCAATAGGTGAGATTAAATGAATTACTTTAAATATGTTTTATTAACTATTTTGAAGTCTTATTATAAATTCCAGTGATTAGAAAACCGGACCGGAGGTCAAACCGGTGGCCCTAACGGTTCACGGTCGGACCGGTCGGATCGGGCGGTTCAACCGAAAAAATAAAAATTACATATTTTTAATTATATTTATTATTTTATATATAATTTTACATTAATACACTTAATCTACAAATAATAAATAAACACATATTTAAATTTAAATAAATTAATTAAATAATTAAAAAAATCATCAAATAATTTAAAAAATATTTAAATTTAAGTAATTAGTTGTTTTGTCTTTCTTATGTATTAATTAAGCCCTACACGTGAGAAGTTGTTAAGTGTTAACGCTTTTTTTTAAAAAAAAATTAAAATAAAATAAAATTAAAAAAATTAAAAAAAATTTTAAAAAAAGGGGTGAACCGGCAGTTTCCGGGTCACCCGGTCCATCCGATTTTCCCGATCTGAACCGGTTCAACCCGGTTTTATATGCCTTTTCGGATCGATTTCTCGGCTGGTTCTCGGTTGGACCGGTCGAACCGGCCGGTCCGGTCAGATTTTCTAATCATTGATAAATTCTATAATTAACATGTATTATTTTATGTCTTTTTGAATTTATGATTTTTTATCTTTATCATATTATATCATAACTAACAAAGGAATGAGAAATATTTTTTAACTATAATATCATTATTTAATTTCATATTTACCTGCTTCACCATCCATTAATATTTTCATAATTATTAGTATTAATTAATTATTAATTATTGTCAAGACTTAAAAGAGAATGTATTATGTATCCAATTAATTTTTACAGTAATTATAAATAATGTCTTTTCACCTTCTTCAATTAAATAACACCCCGACACAAATGTCGTCATTGGCGCCATTCGTACTCTTCTCAAGTTAAGAGCCAGGTCGGGTCCGGGTAACAGTGATGGCCCGATTTGGCCCGTTCGATCCTGTTTGCTCTATTAAATATTTATGTTATATAATATATTATATGTATAATATGTGTATTTTATTTATATAATTACTATTTAAATTAAATAATACAAATTACATATTATTTATAATAATAATTATAAATACTTAAAATAAATAAATAAAATGGGTCAAAAATGGGGTGGACCCGCCCCGTGCCCCGCGACAAAAGATGGGTTTGGGTCCGGGTACTCAACTATCTGCCCCGCCTCGCCCCGGCCTATTGACATCCCTATATAGAAGACAAAAAATTACAATACATAATATGATGTGCATGCGATATACAACGCACGTTTTGAAATTTAGTTTTTATAAAATTGTATAGGTTACTACTTAGTGTGAGCACATAGTAGAATCCTGACAAGAGTGTACATTGTTACGAAGAATGTTACAACAAAAAACAATAACAATGCAAAACGGAAATTTAAAAGGAGATATTAACACAGTGATATATTTATGAACAAATATAAGTTGACTCTTACAAGAAAAACTTGAACAACACACTTCAAGTTGTTCAAGTTCTCCAATCCTAAAAGTACAACATCTTAATAAATTTACTACTTTCACTTAACACATATAACATACTTTAATTTGTTTATTTATTACCTAAAAATCCTACATTTCCCTTCAAAAGTCGATAAAGTTGGTCAAAAAATAATTTTTCTTAAATCTGTAAAGAATAATATGGGACAGATGTAGTACATTAATAATATCTACTGTTATACACATCCCAACGGAATATTAATTTTTTACACACATTCTAACAACTTACTCACCTATTTTTATTAAACTACCAAAAATATTCGACAAATACTTATATGAATCGAGTCACATAGTTAATCACTTGATTATGTGAACCCTACTACTTTTGGGTGTCCACTCCAAAAGTAATTATTTTCTCTTTTTTAGTAAAAAAACCCCACATATGGTTTACCATTAATTACTAATATAACTACACATAAAATAATAAAACTCCTTAGGCCTCCTCCAATGGGAGGAAGATAGGATGAGTTGGCAAGACTATCTACCTAAAATGGGGGAGAGATACCATTGGGGAAGGGTCGAGGTAGAAGCATGGGTAGTACTTCTTCTACCTGGGTATATGGTGGGTCCTCCTGCAATTCCTCCACCTTTTGCCTTTTCTTTTGATTTTTTATTTCAAATATGCTGTTTTTTTTTTTCATTTTGTGTTCTTTCTTTTTTTTTTCATTCTTTTTTTTCTTATTTAACCGTTAGAAATTAATGTTAAAATAAAAAGAGATTTGTATTATAATGCTTCAACGTTCATATGACCGTTCATCTTTTTTTAAAAAATGATCGTTAGTTTTTTTTTTTAATTTTACAATCACTATAAATATATCTTTCACTCCATTCTTTTCCCTACATTATTTTTTCTTCTACATCTTAAAACTTCAAATTTGCTAGGTATTTAATCTTTAGTAATAAAAAAATGGATAAAGATCCATGGATGAATTTCGGGTTCAATTCTTCTAACTCCGGAGAAAATTCAAAGCCCCCAAATATGAATTTTCGTTCATGTGCCAACTATCATCCTCAAAATCCAAAATTTCCAAGTCATCTTCCGTCAAATTTTCCTACTAATTTTTTGTCAAATTTTCCAAATAATTTTATATCCAAAAATACTCCTACTAATCTCCCAAATTTTTCAGAAAGTAATTTCCCTCAACCCAATTCTTTAATTCATTTGGCGCACCATTCTTTATGTATCCAAATCCTTATATGGCTCCTCATTCTCAATACGGATTCGTCCGACCATCGGCACAAGTTCATCGAATATAGATAGAGACACTGTATCTCCGAACTCTCAGCGTTCATCTTTTTCGTCTCAATTCTCTTGATAGGGTAAATCTCGCTGATGATTTTGAGAGCACCGAAATTCCACCACTGGCTACTGAAAGGAAAAAAAATTTCCTACTCTTTTTATGAAAATACTCTTCTCGCAAGTTGTTAGGTTGATATCAGCACGGGCTCTGTCGTCGGAAATGATCAAAAGTCGGAGCAAATGTGAACTCGGATCGTCGATGCTTACAACAGTGTCCGTTCAAATGACATGACATTTAGGTCTGTCGCTAATTTGAAGTCGCATTACTACACACTACAGAAAGCTGTGAAAGGTTTCAACTCCTGCTACAATCAGTAGAAGAAGGCGTGGGGAAGTGGTTGCAGCGATGCTGATATTATAGAAAAACCAAATGTTCAATTTAAAGAGAAGTATGGTTCTAATTTTGTACAAATCAAGGCATGAAAAGTATTGAAAGACAGTCCGAAGTTCGCCAATCCAGATTGTGATGTTCGCGGATAAAAAAAGTCAAGACTCTCGGCAACTGGACAGTATGTGGTGTCTTCAAACACTGACTCGAAACCTTGAGATGAAGCTAGGGCAGAACCCCCTCGCCCAATGGGGAGAAATGCAGCAAGACGTACTGGGAAGGGTAAGGAAAAAACGACCACGTCCGCCGGAGAAAGTGACGATATTGAGAAAAGGCGTCGTGAGTTGAAAGAGTTTAACAAGGAAAAGCTTGAGCAGCTGAAAATCCTTAACCGATTTAAAAATTATAAGATATTCATGAAATATACCTCGAAGATGACACCTGATCAACTACGCGTCCATCTCCAAGTTGTGGAGAATATCAAAAAGGAAATGAGGTGGTAAACTTGAAGAATTAGTCATTGTAGTATTTCGTTTCTATATTTTCAATGTTCGTTGTTGCACTTAGTTTCAGCATTTTTAATATTCGATTGTACTTCCTTTGGTATGAGCATTTATCAATGTATTTCATTTCTTTTTGAAAACTAGCCGTTGGAAACTAGCCGTTATAAAACTAACCGTTGTGGAACATTACTCTATTTAAATGATGTTATCGGATGCTTAGAACTCCTACCTGAGAACATCACAGTCTTCCTATTGATTATCCTTCAATTTCTTTCATTCTCTCAAACATGTCTTCCTCTTCACATTCATCATCTTCTGAAAGTGATAGTCTTCATGAGTTCATCTTCGATGACACGATAGAGTAAGAAATAAAGTCCTTGCTCAAAAAATAACAAGAGTTACTTGGTCGTGCTGGGACTTCTGCTACCGGTACCAGAAAGCGAAGAACGTATGTGCACCAAAATCATAAGGTGGGGCATACGAGACTGTACCTCGACTACTTCTCTGAAAATCCGATATATGGAAGTGAGACATTTTGTCGATGTTTTGGTATGTCGAGAGAGTTGTTCTTGCGTATAGTTGATGCACTGGAGTCCCATGATGAGTATTTTTAGTGGAGGGTAGACGCAACTGGGAAAAAAGGGTCTCTCCACTATAAAAATACACGGTGGTCATTTGCTAGTTGGCATATGGTGGACCAGCCGACCATTGGGATGAGTATCTACGTATTGCCGAAACAACCTCTATAGAATGCCTCTTTAAGTTTTATCAGTGTGTGATCGAAGTATTTGACGGATACTACTTGAGAAAGTCTAGTGCCCTGAATTGTCAAAAGTTGTTACAAATGCACGAAGAAAGACACAAATTTTCTGGAATGTTTGGGAACCTTGATTGCATGCATTGGGAATAGAGAAATTGTCCGACAGCTTGGAAAGGCCAATTCACACGCGGTGACCATGACGTTCGAACAATCATGCTCGAAGCGGTTGCCTCTGTAGATTTATGGATATGTCACGCCTACTTTGGAGTGGCAGGATCCAATAATGACATCAACGTGCTCAACCAATCTCCTTTATTTACGGATACTCTGTAAGGACGCGCTCCATCCGTTAATTTTACAATCAATGGTAGAGAATATAATCAATGATATTATCTTACTGATGAAATTTATCCAGAGTGGGTTACTTTTGTGAAAAGCTTTCCATGTCCTCAAGATTCAAATAGGTAACTCTTCAAATGAATATAAGAGGCTGCTAGGAAGGACGTCGAATGAGCCTTTGGAGTCCTTCAAGCTCGTTGTGCGATGATTAGCGGTCCAACTCGTTTTTGGTACAAGAATAACTTGAAAGATATAATGCTAACTTGCATTATTGATTAGCCATTTGTAGTCAGAATGACTAATTAAAGAATTTATCGAACCACAGAGAGGAAGGTACTATGGTTTAAGCAATCACGTGTTTGTCATAATATTATAGAGATGATCATAAAGGGATAGGATTAATCAAGAAATGACAATTAAACAATGGGATAGATGAAAGGAAGATGGATGAATGAGCCAAGTAGATAGAGAATGAGACTAGCAATACTTAAAGTATGAAAAATCTAGTTATCATGCAACGAATTCACATATGTCATGGGTTAATAACTAAGGGCCAATACGAATTCCACCTAAACTCCCTCTGGAGATGGATAGAATGTAGATCCTTTACAAGGTCTCAAAAAGGCTCTAAGATTGGTTCTCAATCAAACAATTCCAACTAGGTACTAAATTCAATTAGAGAGTCCCTTCACACGATCAATTGACCTCTTGATCTAACAAACCGAATGTTCTATCAAAGGGTTCTAAATCTTAAAGGATATCTTTATCTCTTTAAGACTTATAATGCACATGAAGTGTATAAAGAAATGATTCAATGAACTATTCTAAACATATAGTTGATTTTTCAATCTAATCACATGTCCATTACAATTAATCACACAAATCAACAATACAAATCAAGCAATTAACAATCAATGATAGAAAATTAGCAAATCCAATCAACATGTGAATTCAATTGCAAAATACCCAAAATTATCCAACACAATTCATATTGTTAATCTCACAAAGGAGATTAGCCTCTCATAGTTTCAAAGAAAACAACATAAACAATTGTATCGCTAAAACCCATGATTGAACTACAAAGAAGTCTACAAAAATTGGAATTAAAACTCCCTTGAATAGCTTCAATGGTGCTTCTCTTCCTCTTCTTGAAATCTCCACTCCCCCTTGCTTCTCTAACTACTTGGATGATGAATTTAAGGATGAGTGAATGGGATGAAGGGTAGATGGAATGAAGAGGAAAGTGTGTGAAAAATGGTGTAAATTAGGTGTAGATTGGATCCAGGAACGATTTCTTCCTTATTTTCACACCAAATGATGTATTTGTGGGCCCTAGAATCTTTTGGAAGACGTACAGATCCAAAAATTGACTTTTGACCAAACACGGATCGTGTTTGATACACGGGTCGTGCTCGGTAGGACATGCTCGGTACCTGGGTCGAGTAGGTGCAGCGCAGTCTCACCGTTTCGCGCATAACTTTCACATCCAAAATTTGATTCGAGTGATTCTTGCGCTCACGCGATCCTCTCTTCCTTGGCTTTCTATCCATATAAAGATCTAACAAAAAGTCCAACATTTGAAAGTATAAAAAGTCATGCAAAATGACAAACTATTTTAATCATAACTTTCTCGTTTGGACTCCGAATTGAGCTCCATTTTTTCCTGCGTCTTTCTCTTCATGTCTAGAATCCATTTTTATCTGAAAATCATAAGTTTTAGTTCACTTTCACATATTTTCATAAAAACACAAAATACAACCAAATAGTGCACAAATACTGATAAAATAATATGAAAACACACATAAAAAGACACTAAAATTTAGGTAAAAATATCACTCATCAATTATATTGCACAACATGATAATCAAAAATGAAGAAAATGCAGCGATCGATTGGTCCGACAATCCAAATGTGGCTATTTCGCCTCTACAAGTAAATCAATGATCAGCCGGAGCATTCAATGATTACGTCAGGAGGGGTATTCAACTACGAGATAAGCAGAAATATCTTCAGCTTCGATAAGATTTAGTTGAGCATGTTTGAGCCCAATTTGGAGAATAATTACCTACTCGTTAAAATTGGCCGAATCGAAATTTACATTGTTGCTTTCAGAAGCTTTTTTTTTTTTTTTAATATGTGTCATTTTAATTTGTGTTTTTATTTTCTATGTAATGAAAAAAATAAAAAAAAATCTTTTTTCTATTTTTTTCTTAAATTTATTAAATTATAAAATCTGACATTTTAATTATTTATAATTTATTTTGAAAATTAAATATATGTAGTTTTGGAAATTAAATAAATGTAGTTGATAAAATAAATGAAATTAAATAGATTGAAGTGGTCCCCTCAAAATACCTGCTTTTTGGGTAGAGGGTTGGGGAGGTGTTTTGTTTTGGAGGTAGATGTATTTTACTTTTGAGGTGGCGCTGATGTGGCAACCAAAATACTTGTTTTTGGGGTAGATGAATGGGAAAGACCTTAATTTACATGAAAAAACAAATGACCACCTTTAAAATAGACTGAAGGAACATATTTAGTTATATCTTAATATTGTGTTTGGATTAAATCATTTAAAATCCAATAGATTTGAAAATGAATGAATTTTAAATTTCTTGAATTTTAATTTGAATTCCACCAAATTCATAATTCAACAATTATTTTTAAAAGAGAATTTTATATATGATAAATAAAAATAATAAAATTTTATTATATTAAATATTAAAATCTAAAATTTTATTAAAAATAATTTTTTTAGGAGGGAACTCTACCACCTAGCCTGGTACCCTATCCACCCCCACCCCCACCCCCACCCCCAATTTTTTTTATAAAAATTTAAATTTTAATATTTAAATAATAAAAATATTACCGCTCAATCCTATCCCCTAACCCCCCGCCACTTCCACCCCCAGAATTTTTTTATAAAATTTTAAATTTTAATATTTAAATAATAAAAATATTACCACCAAACCCTATCCCTCCATCCAACCCTACTCAAAATTTTTTTAAAAAAAATTAGATTTTAATATTTAAATAATAAAAATATTACCACCCAACCCTACCCCCTACCCACCCCCAACGAATTGGATGAGGTAGGTTGGGTGGTAATATTTTTATTATTTAAATATTAAAATCTAAATTTTTAATTTTTTTTGGAGATGAAGGTAAGGGTGGTGGCAGGAGAGGATATGAGGGTAGGGCTGAGTGGCAATATTTTTATTATTTAAATAATAAAATCTAAAATTTTATTTATAAAAAATTTGGGGGTGGTGGCAGAGGGTGGGTGGTGTGGGTAGGGCTGAGTGGTAATATTTTTATTATTTAAATATTAAAATCTAAAATTAAAAAAAATAGCGGGGGCGAGGGGTGGATGGATAGGGGTAGGGCTGGATGGTAATATTTTTATTATTTAAATATTAAAATCTAAAGTTTTATAAAAAATTGTGGGGTGGGGTGGGGTGGGTGGGGGGGTTTGGTTGGGAGTGGGTAGGGATAGGTTGGGTGGAAGAGTTTAAAATTAAATAATATATATATATATATATATATATATATATTAATTTATTAATTTTATATATTAATATATCAATTACACAACAACGGAAGGATTTCAAATGACACGGTTTGAGTATGGATTTGAAAATTCATCCCAAACAACTAAAAAATTCAAAATCAAATACATAATTTGAAATCAATTAATTTCAAGTTGCATCCAAATATGAAGGGGTGATTTGAGGGAATGATTTATAAATTCCTCATCAAATCCTTCCAAGTTCCATCCAAATACACCCTAAGGTTCAATATTATTCTTTAGAGTTTAAAATATTTAAGGATATATGTCTTTACATAAAAAAATATTCTTTCTTAATTCCACCCATAAAAATAAGCGGGATACTTTTCAAAATAAAAGGAGTACTTTCTCGTCCTATCCTAATAATTATATATTTCTAATTTGAGCGTTTCATCCTAATGGTTACACTTCTCTTTTTGGAATCACACACAAAACAATAAAATCAGTGTTCTTAAATCCAGACCGAACCGGCCGGTTGAACCTGTTCAACTGGGAACTGGGCCGGGAATCGGTCCAAAAGCACCCCCATAACCACTTTTGTGATTAAACCGGAAAAAATCGGTAAAAACCAATTGATCTGGAGAATGAGATAATCGAAAACCATCGGTTCAGTATTAAAAAAAATTAAAACATTGAGATAAGCTGTTGTGCACGCCTGTATTCTCTTATTGAAGAAATTCAAAATTGAAACCTCCTCAATCTCAAATTTAGAAATCATTAAGTTATTACACTCAACTTATTGTTTCAAACAAACTGCAATTTGAGAATAATAGAAACAATAAATAATAAAAAATAAAAAAGTTTCTCGGATACGTCAAGCGATCGAACCTCAAGCCATCGAATCTCTACAAAATTTTAAATCATAGTGCCAAACTCGACTAACATCTACGACTTTGGTAAGGGAGAAAGAGAGTAAGAGAACTTTGCTAAGTGAGAGAGAACGATAAATTGAAAGCGCTGTAGAGAGAAATAGAAAGAAGGAGCGCCGCAGACTGATGATTATGGAAGACAACCGTACTTCAATTTCTTTTAATACTCTTAATTGGATTGGGCCTATAAAATAAAGTGTGTGGGCTTTGGTTTTGGGGTATTCATGTTTATTTAAAAAACTTATTTATTATATTATATTTTAATAATAGTTTTAAATATTTAATTAAAAAATATAAAATTTAATTTTTCGGTTGGACCCCCCGATTGAACCAGTCCGACCGGTTAAACCTCGAACTGCTGCCTTCACCGGTTTGGCCTCCGGTCCAATTTTCTAATCACTGATTAAAATATTTTTATGGAACCCGCCTACAACATTAATATAACTACACACTATATATTAAAATATTATATTTCTCGCCTCAACACATATTAAAATATTATATTTTTTAATTTCCGTATAAAAACAAACATAATCATTAGAACGGGATGGAGGGGATACATTATACCAAAATCCAAAACTAATACAATTATCACTTCATGATCTCAAAATCTTTATAAGCTCAAACAAATACAGAATTTGTCCACCATTAGTATAATATTGTGCCCATTATGATTACTATTCAAAATACATCTAAACAATAATAATATCAATACCAAATAACTTTTATGATAATTCTAACAAATTGCACCTTAAAAGGTCCAAAATCTACCCACATCTCTCTTACTTCCCCCTCCTGCCGCTATCGTCCATCGTCGGCCGCCGCTCACTGCCTAGTCGCCGCCGTCTGCCGATCGATCGCCAGTTGCCTTCGCCTGCCGGTCACCGATATAATCACCGTCACTTACCGATATCTATATCGATATGGGACACTCACCGATATCTATACCGACATACGACACATTGAGTATTATTAGTTGAATAGAAAGAGCATTAAAGTTAAAAAAAATATTGGTTAGATTTGTTATAAAAGTTGTTTGTTGTTGGTATTGCAATTTAGTTAAATAAATGGGTATTTTAGAAAAGGGTTCCACTAAATACACACCCCTATTTATTTAATACACACCCCTATTATTATATATTTATATTTTGTATTTTGTAAAAGTCTAAATTACCCCCCTATTAATTTTATACACACCCTTATCTTTTTTAATTATATCGGTAAGTCATACATCATCGCATTTCAAAATAGATCATCGGCGAATTAGAGGAAATGCTTATTGTGCAGTCATTACCGTGAAATCAAATAATGTTGGCTCTATGCTTTTCCCCAATTGGCTCCAAATTTTCCAACAAACCGCATAGTCTATTTGTGATCTGGCAGAAGTATTTAGGGGCGAAACAAGCACATATGAGAAAAATTCAGAAATATCAAAATTTGTCGAGATCTAAATTCCTTAATCAAGATAGCGGAACAGGCAAGGAAGATGAGGATGAAAGTGGAGAGGTGTTCTGTCTGAGTCGAATTACCGGCCAATTCTGACCGGTGATAACCATCAATGATTCATCATTTGAAGATGATGACATGTAAAATAAAATTTAGAGGGAGTGCATATAATAATAAAATTATTAGGGTAATTTTGAAATTTTAAAGGGTGTGTATTTAATAAAAGTTAAAAATAAATAATTATAGAGGATGCCTATTTAATAAAGGGTGTGTATCTAACAAAATGAGGTGTGTATTTAACAACACTCTTTAAAAAAATTTCCCATAATATTTCCTATTTATGCATATCAATAATATAGTTATATTTGTAGAGTGATACATTATTTTATAAATTTTAGATTTGTATATAACATTATACTCACTTCGTCCGTTTCAATGAGTTTCATTTTTTCATTTTGGGATTTCGTGCCTAAGGATTTCATTTTCTTTTTTATACACATGGACCCATACACACTTACTAATACAATTAAAATATAGTAAGACACACACCCTCTAATACTATTACCCACTACACGTGTAACAAAACAAATGAGTCTCTTTAAACCTAACGAAAAAAGTGTATAATATCAACTTATTAGTACACTGCATAACTAGGGCAATAGCTCTTATTGTTGGATCTCGTAAATAACCTTCTCGACATCTCTTACTCTTACTCTTGCAATTTGAATTAATTCTACGTTCTCTTGCTTAAAAAAAAAAGCATTACATAAAATACATGTATAAGATTGAAGTACTCAGCATACACGCATTGCATTCACATATGTACACGCGCATTTACATAGTAAGGAAATGGCGTCACCATTCATTCACTTCCTTGTGTGTGTGACTCTGTATCACCGCTTGAATGTCCTTTTTCCTGCTAAAAGGCCAAAAATTCCTGCTAACCCCCTTTAATTTCAATGTCTTTTCATGTAACAGAACCCATACTCCCTACTTCACTTTTCATGTCAACACCTCTCTATTCTCAGAGACCTTGATTGCAATCAGGTTCCACCCCTCTTCCCTTCTGCATTTCACAATCTTCCCTCTTGAATGCACTATTGGACCCCTATCTCTAATGGGTATCTCGAATTTTATGCATTCCTCAATTGCGTTGTTTGATTTTCTTTACATCATTGTTTACGCATGCCTTGAACTTCAATGGGAGGGTATTTCTTGCAGGAATCTGTAAAGACCGTCACCAAGATCTGTGAAAATGGATGCTTAAGAGGGTGATTAGTGTCTGAATATGTTGGTGTTTGATCATGTTAGTTTATACTTTTTTGGTGCTGAATTTGAACTGTTTTTGTTTGCATTTTTGGTGAATTGCTTCATTTTGTTCTTAAACCTTATACGAGAATGAATCAATTTATAGTTAAAGAACTGATTTTCTGTGCTATTGGATGAAGCAGTGGCTGAGTTAGTGATATGGTAACTGCTGTATGAGAAAATGAAATATAATTGATGTGTGAGGGAGAATGAAACATGAATTATATAATGCCATAGAAAGATTATCTGAAATGCATCAACATTTTAGGGGCAATTTTTTTTCTGGATAATTGAGTAATTTATGTTTTTGTTTTTCTGTTTTTGCTTTTAAAAATAATGATGGATTTGATTTTTCTATTTTTGCTATATATAAATCTTTTATAGTCATCTTTTATACCCTACTAGACTGCACAGCTGATTAGTTTACTTGCATTAGTAGTTCATTCGGTCGTGCTCTTGATACGTCATGCATTATGAATTTGAAAATTTTAATATCTGCATGGGCTTCATATGGATCTTTTCTGTTGGCTTGTCGTAATGTAGACATAACGGATCAGTTGGAAGGGAATGAAAGAACAAATTGAGGGAAAACTAATGTGTTTCCATAACTATTGGATGGACTATTTACTTTTTTGCTGATTTATGGACATGTAAAGTAAGAAATTGTGTACCGAAAACTTCTTGATAATTCAACATTACCACCTCGATTCTTTTATATTGATCTTATGTTCTCCTCAATTGACTGTTTTGACTTGCATGTCTGGTTTTGTTTGTCCTGATTAATTTTCCTGAGCACCTTTTATAGCTTATTTCTTGTAAATATACATATTTGTGTATTATTCAGTGGTCTGATTCTGATTTCTAAACCCAAAAAGACTGAAGGTACTTGCCTATGGCCGGGGAGGGATCTGGATCAATAAGCGCTTCTCTGGAGCTGACTCCATTGTGTGTCAACTGGGATGATGTCACTTGTCCAATATGCTTGAACTTTCCTCACAATTGTGTTCTCCTCCAATGCTCATCGTATGGAAAAGGATGCCGACCTTTTATATGTGATACAAATCATTTACATTCCAATTGCTTGGACCGTTATAAAGAAGCAAATGGGATGCTAGCTGGACCAAAATCACGGGATTCTCGCGTGGATCCAGAACCTAATAGCAAACCTGCATGTCCCTTATGTAGAGGAGAGGTTACTGGATGGACCGTCGTAGATAAGGCTCGTAAGCATTTTGATGTGAAGACCCGATATTGTGAAGAGGACAAATGCTCATTTACAGGCTCCTATTTGGAACTCCAGAAGCATGCAGAAGTGGAGCATCCTCATGCATGCCCTTCGAAAATTGATCCAGCACGTAGACTTGATTGGGAGAATTTACAAAGATCCTCCGATCTTATTGATGCTCTGACCACCATACATTCAGATTTCCCGAATGGGATCATTTTGGGTGATTATGTGGTGGAATACGAGGAAGATAATTCCGGGGATGATGCTGATGACTTCCATGGGGATGAGGGTAACTGGTGGAGATCATGCATTTTGTTTCAGTTTTTTGGAAGTTTTACAACATGTAGAAGCAGAAGAAGGCCAAGGGATGGTGAATCTCGAAGAGGAAGCCAGCGTTCAAACTCCGATGAAGGTTCTGTGTCATCAGGAGAACATGCAGACGCTAATGCTGATGATGGAGTTGCTGAAATTACAGGTGCAAGGGAGCTGTCTAGAGAGAGAACTGGTCAACATAGGTAAGTGAACAGTAACAAGATTTTCCCGGCATTGCCAATTTGCTGATCATAGTTGCACATTATGCAATTTATTTTTACATTTATGTATAGTTATCAATTCAACATGCAAATGCTAGGTCATCTAAAAAAGTAAGTGTGCATTCATAATTCGCAGGATACGCGGAAACCCTAGATATATGACCTACCACATGATAAGTTTATAAGATATGGAACTCCATGCTTATGAGAGCAGATAATCTATGCTCTTGATGTGGTAGTTTGTAACAAGATCATTTGTGGTGTTTTTGATGTGCTTTGTATTAAATGAAACTATCGTATTCTTTCCATCTTGGCTCATATTCCATATTCTGGATCAATTTACTGTATTCATTTTTGAACATGAATAAGCTCAATTGGGTAGCTGGACTAGTCCAGAAGTCATATGTTGTTCACATAATTATGTTAGTTGACCTACATCACTTACTTTGAAGTCGCTTGTTTCTTTTTCTTACACCCATTATGCCTTTTTCTCAGCTCTCGAAGGCATCCCTCCCGTTTCAATGACAACTAGGTAAGAAGCATCCAGGTATCTCTTCCATCCTCTTTCAAATTATTGTGAAGACCAGGGTTTTCCCAATGGGTGTTAAAAAAGAATCATATTTATAACACCGTCACCAATTTTATCATCTTTTCTTCACATTCTTCTATCTATCTATGCAGGGTTACCATTACAACAGAACATACATTTGAATTATATATATACTGAGGTAATCCTATAGATTGTCATTCAAGAATGTAAGGTTGAGTCCAACTATGGCTAGAACATAATACTATTCTCAAGTAAATTGATATAAAAAGCATGTAATATATAAAGTTTTATCTTATTGAACGAGGTTTGAATTTCTTCACCATGCATTACTCTTCATGTATATTCAGAAGTTGTCATAGACATGTTGTACCCAATATCAATGCTGTCGTCGGTATTGTTGACATAGTTGTCGTATGTTATGATCAGTATTGTCATTATTGTTGTTGTCATTTGTTGTTTGCTGTTGTCGTGAAATCTTATTATTGTTGTTGTCGTTATTGTTGAAATCTTGTTATTGCTGTCGTCATTGTCATTGTCGTTTTCGTTGAAATCTTGTTATTGTCTTTGTGGTTGTTGTTGTCGTCATCATCGGGATGTCTGTGTGTGCATGCAGCAGCTTTGATATTATGGGAGGTTTGCAAAATGTTTTCTTGTTCCCAAAAACTGTTCTTGTAAAAGCACACACATACAAACCCTATGTTTTGAAATACTTCATTTTCCCTTTGATTCTAAGTAAATCATTTTGAATGTTGCTGTCGCAGATCTTGATGTGAATTCTTGAATTATAAAAACATGATTTTTAATGAAAATGTTGTAGGATAATTTTTATTATATATACAAGGACTGATATTATCTTGAAAAGTTATAAGTTCATAAGAAGCTTTGAATTAGATGGGATTTGGATCCTCCATGTCATAGATTTTGAGAAAAAGAAAATTTGGTGAGAGGGTCTTTTTTTTTCTTTCTCGAAGACTACATGAATATAATTTCAATTTTGGTTTGAACGAATCAATAATTTTATGGATTTAAGTTCATCAGGGCTACAATCTGGATCACATTTTTGTAAATTAATACCCCCACATCATTTTAAAGGACAAAAAGGGTTTGAAGAAATGGCATTTTGGATCTTTCTTAATGAGTTTTTTCAATCCAAGCCTTGAAATTATGATTAATAAAATTTATTGAATTATTAAATTTTAAGCTAAAATTGTGAATTAATTACTATAAAATGAGAACAAGAGTGAAGTTAAAAACAAAGGATTTTTAATCCTCCATGATAAATAATACTCTTCATTTCAAAAGCTCCATGATAAAAACAAAGTTAATAGATAAAAACAAAGTTCAAAACAAAGGAGTACTATTCATTTCATTAATAGATAAAACAGGGGGAGTATAGAATAATCATAGGAAGACAAAATATATATCAATCATGAAAATTTTATTAGCAAACTTGGTATTGCACAAAGGCAGCCAGTGAGTGTATCATACAGTTTTCACCAGAAATGCCAACGAGCTTCAATGTGAAGTCACTGAGATATTTTATACAGATAAATTTTTTTATGAAAAAAAAGAAAAGAAAAGATCAAAAACTGCAAATTCTGTACAGAGTAAAAGTTGCATTATGATTGTTGTGGAGCAGCAGCAGTCTTGCAAATGGGGCACCAGTTCTTCAGCCGTAACCACTGATTTATGCACGCGGTGTGATAAACGTGGTGGCATTCGACCAGCTTCCCTATCTCGTCTCCAGTTACGTACTCTTCCTGCAAAACACCACCCATTTCAGCCGAATGAAAGCTTATGGAGACGGATCAAGCTATAATTATGTCTGCTATTTCTTTCGTGTTTTTTTGCTTTCTTACTTTCCATAATGCATCTTGAAACAACATAGCAACTACAAAGATAATCAGCTATGGAATCTCTAATTAAATCGACAGATTATGTGGAACCAAGGCTTGATGCTGTAAGGTCCAAAGACGAATTCCCAACAAATTTTTGTTTAACATCTCTTGCTATAGTTGTTCGTTTCCTATAATTTTAACCCCAATACGTACTACGAGTATTATAAGACCATCATTATACACATGCCACGTTGATGATGTTGATTCCTTCTGTTTTCACTATTGCAGCTATGAAACATGATCTTCAACTTATTGTTATCGAGTTTCTATATGTTTCTTTTGTCAGTTGCTCTACTCTATCCAACGTTTTTGCTTAAACAGTAGGCGGGCTGCTTGTGACAGCGAACGCAGAAATTTAGTCTTAATGAGCGATGTTAGAGTAAATATATAACCTGGCAAATGCTGCAGTTGACATCATCTCCATCTTTACCCGATCCTGTGAATCTTTCTTCTGACTGGTTCATCTGATATTTACTTCTCTTCACACAATGCAAAAGCGCGTCTTCTGAAAGCGCTGTGCTAACCGTACCCATCCTATCCCCTAGAGCTAATAATTCCTGAAATATGATTCAAATCAGAGAGGTTATATAAAACTATAATTCTTGACAAGGTTTAGACCAGATACCCAAAGACTGTTCTTAAGAGATAGGAGTATAATACGAGGTTATATCAGTTAGGCCATGATAAGAAGAGAAACAAATCAATCCAACCTCGTAAGACATGTTGTCGATATCCAGTCTCATGTCTCGGTGTTGGTCATACAGGCTGAGGCTACTCAGAAACAAACTCGTCTCTAAAGCAAGTATTTGCTGTCAGGAAGGAAAAACGAGTTAACAACCAAGGGTCCTATTCGTGAGTATTACAGAACAAACGAAAATATGAGTACCTCATGCGTCATCTCTTCATCCTGCTCGATTCTCTCAAGTTCTAACAATACCTGCAGAACACCAAATACATGCAGCACCTCATGAGCACCAGAATTCAGAAACTCTGCATATAATGCATAAAGACGAGTACCTCAGCAATGCCATCCATGTTACTATAACGTTGTAATGCATCACGGTTCATTAAATGGCTGAAGCTAAGATCGGATGAGTTAAAAAGCGATTGGTTGTCATCATTAATGGAAAGACTATAAGAACTTGAAGCACTTGAGGATCCATGTGCAGAAAACGGATGCAATAATCTTGATGAGCCAACATTGGTACGTGGTTCAGAATCGGGAAATTGGGAGATGCGGAAAGCAGGATCTCTACCACAAGAACTATTTCTTCCATTTTGTCTGTATGAAAGCCCTGTCCTGTTCTGGTTTTCATAAGTTGACTTCCCTGTCCGAACGGAAACAGCACCATTGCTATACCCTCCAGGGGTGCAACTACTTCTTCTAGAGGCAGAGATGGAGGCACCACTAGTTGAGGCAGAAGCATGTCTATCAACGGATGCTGTAGCAGTTGTGTTTCTTCCTCTACGAGACAAACTGCTCTCCCCTTCGGAGCTTCTCTTCTTTGGCACATTTTTTCCAACTGACTTTGATCCTGATGATGAACAGTTTGACGGTGCAACATCTGATATTGAGTTGCATTTTAGATTCCTCAGACACCGGCTTTTGTTACTATTATTTTGTGTTCCTAGGCCAGAGCTATTAGAAGTGGAAGGAACAGAAGAAGCCGACCCTGTGTTTTGCATAGTCGAGCCCAGTTTATGCTGAACTACTTTTCGAGGTCTAATGTTTGATGGCACACTCGAACTCCTGAATTTCGTCTCCGTAGACTTGTTTGTTGATACAGAATGATGACTTGATGGACTAGCATCCGATGAACACATCAGTTGTGGACCTTCTGAATTGCCTGATTGACTACTTTCCGATTGATCAACCTCAGATCGGGAAGACAATTTTCTCTTTGAAACAAGATACGAACTTCTTGCCCTGGTAATCGCAGAGCCACTCCTAGTGGAATTTCCATCAACTTCATTCCCATTTGAAGAACAAAACGAGGGCTTGGAGCATTTGGATTTGTCCGAGCTTCCAATCCCCGTTTTCTGATTGCTGTACTTAATTCTTCCTTGGCATCCTATTCTGTTACAGAACTGAGAACTTTGATCTTTGGAAGTGGTTGAATCTATAGCACCCATTTTATATGCTTTTCGAGGAGCCATACTCCCTGTCGTACCTCTTTTGCCAGAGTATCTATCCATGAATCAACTTCGTATACCTGGTTCACCAACAACAAAAACAAATTGGATTCTGGAACTCTAATATTGATGCTTCACGAGTGTCATCAAATAACAATCACAAGATCAAATGAGAATTTAACCAACATAATTACACAATGGTACACCATATCAAGAAAACAATGCCATATTAGCTCAACAGTGGAACGAGGAAATTGTTTTTGCGGATGTGGATGAATAGACAGCAGTCGAATTCCAAATGCGGTGATAAATTCATATTAAAGGTAAATTCAAACACCAGCAAAAGACGGAAACAGAAATATCATCCAAATACCATATCAGCAAAGAACTACTCTCTTTAACTGTATCTAAACGTGTAACACATTGAGGAGCAAAGAATGTACAAAAGCCAGTTATGACCAAAGATAAATAACGTTATGGAAACAACATTCCCACACCAATAAAATATGTCAAACATAGGCACTTTCCTAACCGGAGATTCTCAACGAGGCTACCGTCTTAAGAAGCACATATCACGGCACAACTGGTAATTCTAACAACAAAACAAGGCCAAAGCAACAAGAAATTGCATTCCACATGGAAAAGACAAGGCTCATATAGTCCACGTAGAATTTCTACAATCCAAACCCCATAAAAGATGTATTTCCCTATTTTTTTCCTAAAGTGGAAATCATAAGATAAGCCACATGATTGGCCCATTCTTATATTCTTAAAAGGAACACTTTTATCAGAATCTAAGTTACTGAAAAGTTCAAGCAAAGATGATGTCACGCTCTCTTCAACAGCAAACAATCCACATAGCTTTAACAGAGAAACAAATACTCTTCTTTATCATCTACAGATTATGAAACAAATAAGCAAGAGAAACATAATCAAAGAGGATGAAAAAATTCACAATAAATAAACGAGTATTTTCAGCAAAAATAGACTATTCAGCAAGAAAGTCAAATTTCAACATAAAACAAGGGGCTTACAATCAAGATTACAGATAATTGGAAAACATCCAACCAAAAGGAAAAAAGACAACTGATAAACATAGCTCATATCAAATAATCAAGAATGGAGACACCTTAAGGAACAAAAGAGATAGATAACCCATATTACAATCAGAACACTCAAACAAGAAAATATTTCTATTTGATCAAAGACAAAATCATCAAACACGAAACGAACACATGAGAACCAATAAAAGCTAATCAGGAAACAAACCGATAAATCGATGACAATCAAGAAAACTCAACACTCTCGATCACAAGCTGAAAGAAAAAAAGAGGCAAAAGCTTTGAAGTTTGAACCTTTTTCTTTTATTCTTTACTTTTGCTTCCCCCCTTTTGACTCTTTATTATTATTATTAATATTATTCTTTCTTCATCAACAACAAGATAAAAGCAAGAGAGAGGAGTCCAACAACTACATGAAACGAGAAGGGCATCCACCTTTCATAAGTGAGAGAAAGTAAGAGAGAGAGAGAGAGAGAGAGAGAGAGAGAGGAATAGAATATATATTCACAGAAAATTAGATTAATCTATATATGTTGGAGATCCGATGCCATAGTTTTAGGCAGAGATGACTTTTTACCAAGAAACGCTGAATTGCCGTCCTGCCTTCTGTCTTGTCAGCATTTTTCAGCCGTCGGATTTGTGGCCGTAGATTAGACGGTCACAGATTGGTGGCTTTTGGGCAGCCCACTAGTATCCGTCTAGGGCCCACTGGGCCTCCCCTTATCCCTTGCCTATAATATGTGTGTGCTTGTATTGGGCCACATATCATTTCCCCTCGGAATTATTTAATTAATTACTAATTAATTAAAATTTGGGAGAATGACAATTAATTAATAATTAAAGTTGAAATTATTGTCAGCCAAACAACTCATGTTTATAGAAAATCTATCTATTTGGTTATTTTATAATCAAAAATATCCCACATCCTATTTTTAATAATTTATTTATTTAGTGTTGGTTAGGACACTATCATAGCATTATATGTCGGTATCCTGTGTTGGGACTTCGATGCATGATCGATAATGAATAATAGTAAAATAGAGGAGTGTGGAGGTATTTTGGTAAAATAGAATGTTCAAATGAATATAATTTCCTAGTTTACAATGATTTTTAACAAGTATAGGTGGTTATATTTCACGATTGTCACTTAATATTTTGGACATTTAAAACACATTTGTTTATTATTGTTTTTTATTTTGTTAAATACTTATAATTTTATTTTATTTTTAAAATATCATCTGGAGCTAGTTAGATGACAAAAAAATGAGAATTTTATTGGCTGCTGTCCAACCCTATTAAATGCCATATTTTGATGAAAATGCCGATATTAATTTATTTCTGATAAGGAATGTGGATGATACGTATACTCAACCAACTATATGATTTGATGTCATTGTGTGACACAATTATTAGAAAAAAAAAATTAAGTGCTTATATGCAGAAAAATAAAAAAAATGAAAATTGTATTGCATATAATAAGTGAAATAAATGATAAAATATCGTAAAAAATTAGAATTTTCATGACGATTAAATTATATATCTAAAATAATTAATCCTGATGTGGTAAACATCATGAGTAATATGTAATCTATGTGCGCTAAGTTGAAAAGGCAAACACTTTGGGTGAGAAAATTGGCAAAAGCTCCTACGCCCTCGGGACACAGAGGGATATTTCGTGTTCCATGTTAACATAACTCTCACCTTTTATATTCTATTTAAACATATGTATTGCTAGTGGTTTAAATTATAAAGGGACACGAAAATTGCACATGAGCCTCACTCATTCTAAAGGCACAAGGCGTGCGTGGGCGCACGCAAGCCTCACTCAAAATATAATATTAATTTAATAAAAGATAATAAACAATTTTAAAAAAGGTGAAAATGGTATCACATAAATCAATTACAATGTTGCATATTTTGAAAGAGATCGTAATAATCAGATCAAATCATAACATCATTTCCTATACATCACATATTCAATAACTCTAAATTTTCTTTTTAAATAACTTTCGTATTTATTTTATATATATTCGGTAAATGTATAGATGTCCTGTCCGAATGTTCTTTTGTTATTATATTTTCTTATTTGGATGAATAACATGTAAATATAGATAAAATATATATTATAAAAGGAAAAATATTAACATCAAATGTAACAGCACAGGTGCCTTGATCGACTGCACTTAAACTTTAAAAAAATGAACAGTTTAGTTTATAACTAGGACCATTACGGACAAACAAATTATCGTGAGTTATTCTAAATTAACAAGGCTAAAGTGATCTTTTCAAAATAAAATTAAAAGCATTCAATCATATACTATATTAAAGAGTAATTTAGTAGGCACACACATAGCTAACTTCAATGACACCATCTAATTAAATTATGGAATTTGATATCTATCTATTTCAAAAAAATTAAAGTAATTTTTTTTTCCACAAAAATTGATACATTTTTACATAAAATCCATACAAAATAGTAAATATATTCACATGAAGTGCATTAACAATATTAATAAATTAAACTACACACTAAAAAGTAAAAACTAAAATATTTTATCTTCAACATACTTTATATTAAATTATTATATTTCTTAATCTCCTTGCAAAAAAAATGTCAATATCTCTAGAATGGAGAAAATAGTATATTTTCAAACGAATCGATAGATATGTAAATTAACTTAAACAATATAATTCCTCTGTTACATTGAAACGTGGTGTTTGCATTTTGTACGTAAATTAAAAAATATAAATATGCAGTAAGGTGAGAGAAATAATATTTTAATGTAAAGTAGATAGGTATATCAGTGTGATGTGTGAGTTCATGGAGAGAGAAATAATTAATTTGTATTAGTCTCTTAAACTAAAAAGAAAAATACACACTAAGAAGAATCACAATAAAAAAAATGCGTACATTTCATTGAGAGGTACATTTCATTGAGAGGGAGGGAGTGTTTATTATTAATCTCATTTGCACCTTTTTAGTTCTAAATAAAATTTACAGAATTAATGAAATATAAATACATTAATTAATTAAGTATCAAATACTCAACTCTATTTAATACATGGAATCAAACCCTAGTTTAATTATAAGAAAGTTATGTTTACCTATATGTACAAGAGTATATATGGGATGGAGCAGGTGCATGCATCCATTTTGAAAAACATTAATCTTCAAAAATATTGAGGATTACTTTACAAACGGTTCTACAATAATTTTCTACCGAATCAATCAAGAATTTTGTTTGAAAATGCAAATTTAAAAAATATATAAAAAAATTGCTTATTTGTCCCTAGAAAATGACAAAAACCTAACTAACATAAATTGATAAAGAACAAAACAATATCCATTATGGGTGTACATAATTTGGTTAATGTATTTGTGGATGGAACTAATCACCAATTCCTACCACTAACCTCAGAGTGCAACAAATGCCCAACATAGTCCAAGACGAAGTATCTTGTATGACGGTAATTATGTGAGATGGGTCGTGAGTCGATGTATTATTAAATTATTATTATTATATAATTAAAATATGTTTTTAGTTAAAATATATTTTTCTAAAATATGATAAATAATAAATTAAAGTATGCTTTTAAAATGTTATAATATAATTTATTACAAACATACTTTAACTATCAATAAGTATACTTTACTTATATAATAACCACCTTTTAATAATTAATCGATTCATATGACATATATTTATCTCATAAGAGAGTAGTTCTTCGTCCGTCCCACAAAAAAATTTTACATTTCTAAAATAATAAAAATATCATAGCAATTGACCTACCTCATACATTTTATTTATAAAAATATCAATCCTACCTACCTATTTAATATATTTTATTATTTCTTTATTACTAAAAAGTATCAAAATATTTACAAAAGTAATCACTATACATGTAGGGCCCACATTAATATATTTTAGATATATTTCACTTTTTGGTAGATATGACACATATGAAACAATTAATATATTTTTATGAAATTCACACACAACACTAATATAATTACACACTATACATTAAAATATCATACATATCAACTCACTATATATTAAAATACTATATATTTATTAATTTTTACACAAAAAGTAAATATAAAGATTGAAATGTGACGGTTGAAATATACACTAATGAATAAAAACTTGTACACTTTATTAGAAGTTTTCTAATGATTTTTTTATATAAAAATATTGTTTTTCTTTTGAAAAATTAATGGTACCATAAAAAAGTACTCCCTCCGTTCCAAGAATACATTCGCGTATTTGGTGGCACGGAATTTAAAAAAAGTAACTTTTTATTGTTGTGATGTAAGAAAGATAGAGAGCATTTTGGGTAATTGTAGGGATGTAATCGAACCGAGCCGAGTCGAACACTACTAGGTTTGAGGATCGTTTGTTAAGAAATTATCAAACTCGAGCCCGAGCTCGAACTCGTCAAGAAAAAAAATATCGAACTAGAGCTCGAACTCAAACTATTTGTTAAGACTCACGAACATGTTAACAACACATAAAGTAACTTGTTTATGAATATATTTTCATGAACATTTAAATAATTTTATGTCTGGATATTAAAATAATATTTCGTTTATAAACATTTAATGTTACTCATAATATTAAATAAACAAACTAACAAAATATAATAATAAACGGTAAAAAGTATTTAAATATTTAAATAATCACTTGAGTTATTATCATATTTGTGTGGTTTAATATAAAATATTTAATTATTGAATATTAATAAATAAATAATAATATATAATTCTAAAGAATAACTATAAAATTTACGAATGCGTTTGTGAGCCATTAGCGAGCCTATAAACGAATATGTTCACGAGCTTTCGAGCCGAACACCCTTAGACTTGAGTTTGGTTTGATAAACTATTCGAACCCAAAATTCAAATTTGGTTTGGCTCGTTAAGGTTAACGAATGAGTTCGAGTGAACATTTAATCAAACCGAGACTCGAATAGTTCGCGAACGGTTTGGTTTGGTTACATCCTTAAGTAATTGAATAGAATAAAATATATGATATAATTGATTTTAACTAAAATGTGTGTAGAAAAAAGGTGGCATTTTTGTAATATATTGTAAGGTTATTGATATTGTGTAAATGAGTAACATTTATTAAGAATACATATACATTACAAACTAACACAGTTTGTTATTTTTCTAAAACTAGATATTACTCATCCGTGCGTTGCACGGAAAGAATTAAAGTTTATTACAATTATATACTTTTAAGTTGGGTTTGAATTGAGTCATTTCAAATCTAATTGATTTGACTAGATTTTAAATTCCTTGAAAGGATTTTAAATTCATAATTCAAAAATTATTTTTAAAATAGAATTTTATATATGATAAATAAAAATAATAAAATTTTATTATATTAAATATTAAAATATAAAATTTTATTAAAAATAATTTTTCGTAGAGGAAACTTTACCACCCAACCTATCCCTACCCACCCCACACTCAAAAGAATTTTTTTTAAATAAAATTTTAGATTTTAATATTTAAATAATAAAAGTATTATCACCCAGCTCTAACCCTTACCCACCCCCAAAATCCCGCCACCCATTCCACCCACACCCATAATAAAAGAAGAATGATACATTAAATAGAATGATTGAACCTGAAAATAAGATCAAATAAAAGTATAAAAGATCAAATAAATTAAAGTATATAAATAATGTTTATAGAATTAAAAAGAAAATAAAAAATCGTAGAGAAACGAAAATAAGATAACAAAAACTAAAAAAGAAGAATGATACTTCAAATGAGATGATTGAACCTGCACATAAGATGCACATAAGATCAAATATGAGAATGATTGAACATAAAAATAAGATCAAATAAAAGTATAAAAGATAAAATAAAGATAACAAAAAATAAAAAAAGAAGAATGATACCTCAAAATGATTGAACATGCACATTAGATCAAATCAAAGTAAAATATACATAAGATAAAATATGAGAATGATTGAACATAAAAATAAAATCAAATAAAAGTATAAAAGATAAAATAAAGATAACAAAAAAAAATGATACCTCAAAATGACTGAACCTGCATAATAGATCAAATCAAAGTAAAATATAAAAGATAAAACAAATTAAAGTAGAATAGAAATAGTATGAAAATGAAATAGAGAAAAAAAATAAGAAGAAAAAAAAGAGTAAGTATTTGATAGGTAATGAAAAGGTTTATATAGAATTATTTGAAAGAATAAACGATTGTGATTGAAAGGAATCAACGATATATGAAAAAAGGTGAAAAATTACCAAAGATAGCGTTGAAAGATTTGATATTAAGAAAATTAGTATATTAATTGACAATTAGTAGAATATATGCCAATAATATTTTTTATATTTATCAAATTTATATTATTGATTAAAAAATAAATAAATAATTTATTATTAGCATAAATAGAATCTATGATTGAGATTAAAAGTAATAGACGGTCAAGATTAAAATTGAAGATAAAAATAGAAATTAAGGTTGTTTATATATATATTAAGCTTATTTAAAATTAGTCAAATATGCCAAAAATATATCTCATATTTACCAAATTTATATTATAAAATAAAATAGTAAAATTTAAATAATAAAATCCATTATTATTATAATTAAATTTTATGATTGAAATCAAAGCATTATTTGGACGGTCAATATTAAAATTGAATTATTTCTAAATAGAGTAAAATTGACAAAAAATTAAAAATAAAAGTAGAAGTTTAGGTTTACTTTTATATATGTATAGATAGGTGATTGAATCTTTAAATTTAAGGAGAATTATTGAACCTAAATTATAAATAATATGAAAGTAGAATCTGTAAAAGAGAAAAAAAAAGAAGAAGCATTAAAGGAAAAAAACAAAAAAAAAATTATAAGAAGAACAGAAGATAGAATATTAAAATATAAAAATGATAGACAAACACAAAAATGGTTTATATAATTATTATAAAGCAAACACAAAAATTGAAGAGAAAAAAGATAGACAAAAAAAAGAATGATATATGATTGGACTTACCAATAAAATCAAATATGAGAATGATTGAACCTAAAAATAATATCAAATAAAAGTATAAAAGAAGATAAAATAAATTAAAATATAAAAATAAAGTTTATAAAATTATTAAAAAAACACAAAAATCGATGAGAAAATAAATAAGATAACAAAAATTAAAAAGTATAATGATACCTTTAAGGAGAATGATTGAACCCGCATATAAGATCAAATAAAAGTATAAAAGAGAAAATAAATTAGAATAGATTATAAATAATATGAATGTAGAATCCGTAAAAGATAAGAAAAAGAAGAAGCATTAGAATAAAAAAAACATAAAGAGAATGATTTGACCTACAAATAAGATCAAATATGAGAATGATTGAACCTAAAAATAATATCAAAGTATAAAAGAAGATAAAATAAAATAAATTATGAAAATAGGGTTCATAGAATTATTGAAAAAACATAAAAATCGAAGGAAAAAAATAAGATAACAAAAAATTAAAAAGTATAATGATACATTTAGAAGAATGATTGAAGCTGTATATAAGATCAAATAAAAGTATAAAAGATAAAATAAATTAAAGTAGGTTATAAATAATATGAAAGTAGAATTTGTAAAAGAAAAGAAAAAGAAGAATTATTAGAGAAAAAAATAAAAAAAGAATAAGATCAAATATTAGAATGATTGAATCTAAAAATAATATCAAATAAAAGTACGTATAAAAGAAGATAAAATAAATTAAATTATAAAAATAGGGTTATAGAATTATTAAAAAAACACAAAAATCGAAGAGAATAAGATATTAAAAAAATTAAAAAAATGATACCTTTAGGAGAATGATTGAACCTGCAAATAAGATCAAATAAAAATATAAAAGACAAAATAAATTAGAATTGATTATAAATAATATGAAAGTAGAATCTGTAAAAGAGAATTAAAAAGAAAAAGCAGGAGAGAGAGAGAAAAAAAAAAGGGGAGAAAGTAAGAATTTGATTAGGTTGAAAAAATTTATATATATAATGATTTTAATAAATAAACGATCGTGATTGAAAGCAAATATTTATAGAGACAATTATAATAAAATTAAAATTGATACTTTATTAATTGAAATTAAGCATATATTGATAAAAAAAATTAATCAAATTTATATTGTTAAATTAAATCAATAAAAAAGTAAAATTTAGATAATAAAAAAAATTCATTATTAGTATAATTAAATTTTATGATTGATTGAAATCAAAGGAAATCATAGGTCCTATGTATAAATATTAAATTATAATATATGAATATTGATTGATATATTAATTTAAATTAAGTATATATTAATTAAAAATTAGTTAAGTATGCCAAAAATATCTCTTATATTTATCAAATTTATATTGTTAAATAAAAAAGTAAAATTTAAATAACAAAATCCATTATATTAGTATATTTAGATTAGATTTTATTATTGAAATAAAAAACATTAATTGGACGGTCAAGATTAGATTTTATTAGTAAAATAAAAAATATTAACTAACACAGTTTGTTATTTTTTTAAAAAGTTGGATGCATAAAATTATACTAACTAAATAAAACAAATACTTTTTGAGACCGTCTCACAAAAGATGTTCAGTGAGACCATTATGTGAAATAGATACTTTCTCAGAATCCCTCAATTCCACAATAATATTTATGCAATTTTTTTAGGCGTCCCTAAAAAAATTTATATTTTCCTTTATGGTAACTGAGACACACACAACATATTTAAATATCTTCATAGACTCACAATAATATACTAATACAATTATACACTATATATTAAATTATTATATATCTCACTTCAATTTACATTAAAATACTACTCCCTCTATCCCATAAACAAATTCACACTTTCTATTTTTGTATGTCCCATAAACAAATTCACACCCCCAAATAAGAAAATACACACAAATCAATAACTTTACAACATACTTTAATTTCAAAATTACCACCCCTTTACAACTCACATAACTTATTTTATAATTTATTTATTACCTAAAAATACCAAACTACCCCTAAAAGCAAACTTTTTTCTTAAACTCCATATCTACGGTAACTGTGAATTTCTCTTTGGGACGGAGGGAGTATATTTCTTAATCCCAGTGCAAAAAATAAATGTAAACATTTTAACGAGATAGAGGGAGTAAGAAGTAAAAATGTTTTAACAAAATGTGATACTTGATAAAAAAAAAATAATTATTCTGTAAATTATTGATGAACAATTTATAATATAAATAAATAATACTCCCTCCATCCATTCTCAATGTATTCATTGCTTTTTGCACGTGGATTAAGAAGTATTATTATTTTATGTGTGGTAGATAGTTGTATCAGTGGAGGGTGTGTGTCCCATATTTTATTTGTATTGATGGAGGGTATGAGTCTCATAGTCCAAAAAGGGAAATGAATAAATTAAAGATGGACGACCCAAATAGTAAAATGGATAGATTGACAGTGGATAATTTTTTTAATAAAAATAATGAATTAAGAAAATTAAAAACAATTTCACATGACGGTGTTACAATTGTTGCTAAATAATCTTGGAATGTATGCTATATTATTAGACAAATTATTTTGTGCACAGAATTTAAAAAACGTATACACTTATAAATAAAAATGTATACACTATGTTAGCGAATCTTTTGTTAGTTTTTTTTAATACAAGATTGAAAGTAAAAAAGATATACAATTATTAAGAAATATATATATATATATATATATATATATATATATTATTCAATAAAATTTACACATATATGAATGCACACATGTACCGCACAAGGTGACAACTATTATTATTATTATTGTTATTATTATTATTATTATTATGGAATATACACGCACCGCCTAATTGTCAAGCTATTCATAAGTAGGTACTTTAATTTGGAATATGGAGTATGCATTAATTTTTAGGTTTTACTATTTACTCCTTTTCATATTATTAATCAAATTATTATCGTCATTATTATATCATAAGATAGTTATTGGTCCCATCGACAAAAGGGCAATTTCTTACAAATCATGTTATGATTATTTAATTAATTATACTACTTTACAGACACCCTATTGAAGTGAATAGTGTTTAGATATTTTTGCAACACAATATAAATATAAGTTATTGGATGTAGATTGCATGAAATAAGAGTAACAAATTGAAATTTGAAAATGGAAAAAAGAGCTTTGAATCAAATAAGCCTTTTCTCAACACCATTCCACATAGTCCTAAAAAGATCCTTAGGAGTGAAAAAGGGAAATCAGCCATGGGATTTGCAAGTATTGCCCTCTTCATCATGAAGAAGAGTGTAGTTTGAGCTGCTCACATTTCTAAAGTAGCAAGATTGATCATTTGTGTAGCTATAATCTTGTTGAGTGCTTCCTAATCCACTCACAAGTGAGCTGCCTTTCACAACCATGTTGCCCTCAGCATGTTGGAGGCTCTTCACCCTACTCTTCGACACACCGAAAACCGAAGCCTTCTTCTTCTCCACGTCGAAACCCAACCTCACATCAGCAACAGATTCAAAACTTCCATTCCCTCTGTCAGTGTTATCCATAAGAAAATGAAGCACAAATATTGTGTGTGATTTGGTAGAATTTAAACAAGTATCAATATTACTGTTGAGTTTTATCACTTGATTCACTATCTGCTGATTCCCATCCTTTCCCATCACCATTGCATTAGTGTACTCCAATTTTAAGAGGGATTCGGTCGTCTCATTTATGTGAGACGACTTCACCCATCCGCGAGAAACTATAGACCGAGTGACGTATGTAAGGGACAATCCATCTAAACCAGTGAAGTTAGAAAGAGTAGATATTAAAAGAGGGGACTCTTTGTATTCCACCAACTTCCCTTGTGTTCTCCCACTCTTTTTATCCAACCAAAGATGCAAATTTGCATCAATATACCAAACATTTAAAGCATTAGTCACACTAAATGCAAGCTCATGGCTTTCTCCATCTAATAACTCCCCCAAGAAAGGTGTAATCTCAATATCATAAGAAGGGAGATCAAAGGAACCAATTCCAGTAATTGGCCTCCAAAACAGGGGATTCAAACCACCTGTGTAGATCACAGTAAATGGCCAAATTGCACTCACCACCCTACCATCCAACCTCACAACCACCTCCCTAAATGGCCCGTTTCCGGAGGTCCCAGTAAGGTTATTCGCGGAGATATACTCGTTCGGATAGTTTCCATACCAAAACTCATCGTTTTCATGGAAAGAAACATACACTTCAAGTACAGCTCTATAAACATTCCGAGGAATCTTGAACACCTTCAATTCCACATCTGTGGAATTCTCAATCTCGAACCACAATCCATCATTTAAAGGCAAAGTTCTAGAAATAGGGATAATCAGATCAGCCACAGCCTCACTGTGACTATTCCTCTGTTTCTCAACAGGGTAAAAGTGGAAGGTAACATTGACATGATACACACCTGTGTACTTGCTATTGACAACGTTTCCTAAATAAACTGCAACAGTTTGATTACTCATTAACAGAGAATGGTACCTCGTGACGTCCTTTTTAACTGTCCAGAAAATGCCTCTGGCTGTCGGCTCTGCAGTGCAGCTCCTGAGGATCTCAATCCCACCCAACCAAACTCCAAAAATCCTATCGAATTGCTTCCCTTTGCAAGTTGCATTCCACTCGAGAACGATTCTTGAAAATTTTTGAGATGGGCAATGAGAAGGAGGTTTGTAGTTGGCAAGAACAGGGGGTCGGCCATAGGTGTTATTGAAGTTGTGTTGAAGGACAAGATATGAGCAAGGTTTGGTATTTGGGAGTGGGATGGGCTTTGAGACTTGGAAAAAGGTGGTGGGAAGTAGGGGGGTGGGCTCAGAATGGGTGAAAATTCCTGGTTTGATGAGATTTGCGGCGGAGAAGAGTGGTGGTGATGGGTGTATTAGCGAGAGACTGCATAGTATGAAGAGTAGGCAAACCATGGTAGTTGCTACTTTGTTGTATACTGTATAGTATGGATTGTGTTTCTTTCTACTATTATAATATATTATTATTATATAATAATTAAACAAAAATGATTATGAGAGTACAATATAATGCTGTAACTTCCATTTCCCTTTAGGGTAATTGTCTACCGTTACTCATTTTGAAATTGGTAAACTCATAAATATCTTGATTAAAATGCATCTATTTTTACTCAATTTTAGAATAATTTTACTAAAACATCCCCATGTCAGTAAAGTGATTCCGCACCATCAATTTATTCATTCACTAATTTTAGAATAAGTGCATAACATTTTTATAGAAAAGGTTAGATAAATGTTTAATATATATAAGTTTTTTTTTTAGAAAATTAAAAGTATAAATTTTTATATTATAAAGTATAATAATATTTAATATTAAAAGATATAATTTTTAGAAGGTGTGAAATTTGGGAGTGCATGTATCAAAACACTCTTAAGTTTTTTTAACATTATTTAAATCTACTTGTCAAGTTGAATTCACTGTTATACATATATTTATTGATGTTTTCTAATATAAAAAATTTATACCCTATAAATGACTAAGACATGTGTTGAATTTTAAGCATTAATTATGATACGCTAGCAAGCATTTGATTGGTGAAATAGATGATTTCTAGTATTGGTAATGAAATTAATTTAATTGAGAGAATCATTTTGATGTGACTAGATTAATTTAATATAATTGAGGAAGGCATTTTCCATTTAATTTCATTGACCGAATTCATTTCATTTAATTTAACGGGCAGAATCAATTTAATTTAATTGGCAAAAGGCAATTTATTAATTTAATTGATAGAATCAATTTAATGTAATTGAAATAATTCATTTAAATGACAGAATACATTTAATTTCATAAACAAATGTTTCCTAGCATTGACAGAGATTGGTTCAATCAATTTAGTTTAATTGATAGAAGGTTACGAGGATTCATTGAAATTTAATACCAAATTAATTATATGAATTTAAATAATGGAATACATATTAAATTAATGGGAGGATTACTACTAGATACATTAAAAAATCTTTAATTAAGATACAAACATATAAAAATATTACTACTAACTATTATATACTCCTTCCGTCCCGGCTTAAGAGGGTCATTTGTTTTTTTGCACGAAAATTAAGGAGTGTTATTATTTAATGTGTAGTGGGTAGTTGTATTAGTGGGAGTGTGGGTCCCATATTTTAATTGTATTAGAGGGGGTGTGTGGGTCCCATGTGTGTAAAAAAGAAATGAGACTCTTTGAGTGGGACAACCAAAATGAAAAAATGGTCCTCTTAGCCTGGGACCGAGGGAGTATATATATAGTGATATTCCAATATTACCCCTACAATGTGCTTTGTGTGCAGCAAAAGTTCGTGTGCAGTAAAAGTTCGTGCAGTAAAAAAAGTGTGTGTAGCAAAAAAGTGTGGTGGTCCGGCAAAGCTCCGGCGAAACTCCAGCGACCGGCCAGCGGAGCTCCGGCGATGGCAACGGTGGTCCGACGACTTTCCGATGATGGTCCGGCGACTGGCCAGAGGCGGTCCGACAGTGGTTGAGGGTTTAAGATTGATAAAATTGATGCATATTCCAATAAAATAAATAAATCCTAAAAAAATCTAGAGATAACGAGATAGGTCTGGGAAATGATGCATGCTCCTGGAATTATCTAGAGAGATGAAGAGATAACAACAAGTTGGTGATTGATTTCAGAATTATCTAGAAAAAGAAGAGTTGGCACCGCCACTCTAGAATGTACCATAACCTACTATAAATATGTTGCATGTCATTTATGGAAAGTAACTAAGAAACCAATTTTTATACATTGCTGCTATCCATTCACTGTCTCACTAGTCACTCACGCCACTTGCCCAATTTCACCCAACTATTTAAAAATCTAACATGGTATCAGAGCCTGATTAGATCAATAATTGGGCGTTAAACTAAGCTCATATTACTATACTACTCAAACCATTACTAAGCCTCCAAAAAATGTCCTCTCTATCTAATACCCACCAAATCCCAATACCAACCTTCTCAGACGAAGGCTACAACTATTGGGCCGTCAAAATGAAGACATACTTTATGTCTTAAGGGCTATGAGAGACCGTTGATAAAGGATATAATGTCCCAACGGTCACAACATCTTTGTCTAATACAGACAAAGAAAACTAGACAAAGCATGTCCCAACGGACACAATATCTTTATCTAATACATACAAGAAAAACTAGACAAAAGCATGGAGAATGACAACTTGACGATCAACATACTACAGCTAGCTGTGGCGGAGTCACTATTTCCTAGGTCTGGAGCTAAGACATCCAAAGAAGCTTGGATATACTAAAGAAGGAGTATCAAGGGAGTGACAAGTGGGTGCAGCAATTTCATGATTGGAGAATAACAAGAGATCCTACAGAGATCTACTACGATAATAGCAAAGGAGAAAAATCCCGTGCTTCACAGCAGGACGAAACACATCGCCATCAAATATCACTTCCTACGAGAAGCAACTAATAATGGAGAAGTCGAGCTCAAACATATTGGAACGGAAGAGCAACTATCAAATAGAAAAATTTTTGGAATTATCTGAATATGGAGTGATAAAATTGATGCATATTCCAATAAAATAAATAAATATTATAAAAATCTAGAGGTAACGAGATAGCTCTGGGAAATAATGCATGCTCCTGAAATTACAAGTTGGTGATTGAGTTCAGAATTATCTAGAAAAAGGAGAGTTGGCACCGCCACTCTAGAATGTACCATAATGTACTATAAATAGGTTGTATGTCATTTATGGAAAGTAACTAAGAAACCCATACATTGCTGCTATCCATTCACTCTTTTACTAATCACTCACGCCACTTGCCCAATTTCATCCAACTATTTAAAAATTGAATAAAAGTTTGTGGTTTAAAAGTGTGTGTTTAGGGTTATATTTGATATTTTATTTTAATATTTTATATGTTTAAGTAATTTTTTTAAATCAATATATCTCATAGTAATTATAGGTATAAAGTGTGTACCTATAAGTAATTTTTTCTAGATTTAATTATTTATAAATTAATTTAATTAATCTGTTCATATCTCTTAATAAATTTACTCAAATTAAATTAATTATTAAATTAGTTAATTAATAATTAACTTGAACAAATTTATAGATTTGGGGCATGTTAATTTTGATTGAAATTGATACGGTCAATCAATGGAAAATTTTAAATAACAGTATATATTTTTATAAAAATAAAATTAAACTAAAATTACATCTCGGAATATTCCATTATGAAATGAAACGGGTATATGTAAGACAAATGGTGAAATGGACTACCACATATTATTAAAGTATACTTATTATTAATAAATGTATATATGCTTATTATTAATTAATGTATATTTGTTATAAATCGTATTACAACAACTTAGTATCATACTTTGGTGCATAATATATCCAAATTAATGTGACAAATAAATAGATTTAAAATTCTTGAAATTCAAAATCTTTTTATTTACAAATCCATGATTCAAATAAATACGTTTAAAATCCATGAAATTCAAAATCTCTTCATTTATAAATAAATTTATTAGATTTGAAATTACTCAATTTAAACATAATCTAATTTGTTACGATTTTACAGATTTGAAGAATTTTTCAATTTTGAAAATTTTAATTTTGGTATTTAATATAATAAAATATTTTTATTATTTATCTATTATAAAAAAATTTATTTTAAAAACCTTTGAAATCCTTTGTCCACAATACATTCCAACAATTTAATTCAAATTAGTGCCAATATAAATCAAATTAATTCCGATGGTTTCGGGAGCCGTGACTCCTTTAAACCAGGAGCCGTGACTCTTTTAAAAAGGAGATTCTACGCATCCATGAAGTAACAAGTATATGTAGCTCCCTTCTCCATGCTTTATTTCATTTGAAACCATTTGATGTGATAAACTCATCAAATCTTAAATACCATTGTGTAGGGCTTTGATTCAAACCGTGATAACAAGCTTTATTTTGTGTTATGGGAATTAGGCAGATATAGGATTGAAGAAACTAGATTGAAACTAAACGGAAGCCTAATCAATGAAGAAACGAAACAAGAACGCAAGAATTTTTTCGAGTGGTTCGGCTCATTAACGAGCCTACATCCACTATGGATAGAGACCCTTTATTGCTTGTGTATGAGGGAGATACAATGAAAGTATGCTGCTTCCAAACTTATGGAACTAACTTGCTGGTGCACTATTCCAAAACCGCCCCCAACTGACGTGTCAATGTTTCTATTTATGTGTGGAATTGCACTTCAAACTCCCTTGTCCATCTATGCACCAGTTGGCTAGATTTGTTTTCTTCTCAAGTATTGTACTATAGATGCATCCGTTCTGTTAGGCGGATACGGTCGTCATCGTCGTCCGTATTCGTCGTCAACGCCGGAGAAGGTGGTCGAGGGAAGAACTCCACAGTGCTCAGATTCCCGTTGAATTCACACAAGAATTCAAATCCACGTTCTACCCGTAAGGGTCACAAATGGATGATTAAATAGGACCAAAAGTGTAAGGCTATGGACCAAGTGTGTCTTGGCCCAATACTTTGAGAGAAGAAGACCAGCATTTGGGCCAAATACCCAACGGACTCAACAAATCTCCACCTTGGCCCAAATCATCTACCCTTGTGTATAACTAAATGGAATTCATCATTGCACTTTTCCCCGGACACCTGCAAAACGAAAAGACACAAAGTCAAATACAAGATCCAGAAATTTGATACAAAGTCAAGGTATCACAAAAGATACTCAAATCTAAGCCGAAGCAAAGATCAAGGACACACAGTCACAAAATGTTTAAAATATCCCAAGGACAAAATAAACGGAGCACACAAGCTCAAGAGTGGACACAACATCCACGGAAAAGAACTGCATACAACATGCTTCAATCACGAGAGTCGAAATTTAAAGTCCTCATGCAAGACCTAATTTTTTCAACAGATAAGCATTTAGTACCCATATCAGCAGGATTAAACTCAGATGCAATCTTTTCCAGGTTAACAATACATTTTTCCACAATATCACGAATAAAATGATACCTAACATCTATATGCTTGGTTCTATAATGGAAAACAGGGTTTTTACACAACTGAATTGCAGACATACTATCAGAAAACACAGTGGCACATTTGTCAAGAAAACCTATTTCATTCAGAAGGCCTTGCAGCCAAATAGCTTCCTTTAAAGCATCAGTAATAGCCACGTATTCAGATTCAGTTGTAGATAAAACAACCACATGCTGTAACTGAGACTTCCAACTTATGCAAGAGCCACACAAAGTAAACACATAAGAAGTTGTATACTTCCTATTATCCCTATCATTTGTATAATTGGAATCAACATAGCCAACAAGGCTCACACCATTTGCTGATTTGGAAAAGCGCAAACTTACCTCCATGGAGCCCTTGAGGTATCTCAAGAGTCATTTCAAAGCCTCCCAATGAGGCGTACCTAGATTAGCCATATACCTACTCAAGCAACTAACAGAATATGCAATATCTGGTCTAGTGCTAACTATATGATACATAACAGACCCAATGACATTGGAATAAGGAATCTTTTCCATTTCAGCAATTTCAGAATCAGTCTTTGGAGACTAATTCTTACTTAACACAAAGTAAGCAGCAAGAGGCACATTCACAGTTTTAGCAGACATCATAGAGAATTTACTCAAAATCTTTTCAACATATGAAATCTGATTAACCAAGAGAACATTGTTCTTCCTATCTCTATCAATGTTCATGCCAAGAATCCTTTTAGCATCTCCAAGATCTTTCATATCAAAATTATCACATAGACTCTTTTGAACAAGCTCAACATATTCAAGATCAGGGCTAACAATTAGCATATCATCCACATATATGAGCAGAAAAACAGGAACAGAAGTATCAATCTTGAAGTAAAGACAATTATCATGCAAGCTTCTCTTAAGCTTCAACGATGTCATGCATTGATCAAACTTCTTATTCCACTGTCTAGGAGATTGTTTCAAGCCATACAAGAATTTCTTCAAAAGACATACATGATCAGGATTTTTGGGGTCCACAAAACCCTCAGGTTGTTTCATGAAAATCTTTTTGTCCAAATCACCATTAAGAAAAGCCGTTTTGACATCCATTTGCTTCAATTCCCAATCAAAATGAGCAACTAATGCAAGCATTATACGAATAGTGGTGAATTTAACAACAGGAGCAAGGATTTCATTATAATCAACCCCTTCATTTTGAGTAAAACCTTTTGCTACCAATCTAGCTTTAAATCTAACATTTTCAGGCTCATGTTTCACTTTGAAAAACTACTTGCAATCAACAACAGAGCAATGAGCAGGTTTTGGAACCAGAGTCCAAGTATGATTAACATGCAACGATTTCATTTCATCTTTCATAGCATTTAACCATTTCACAGAGTTGTCAGATTTTAAAGCCTCTTGATAGGTCTTAGGTTCATTATCAACACTTTTAAACGCATTACAAGCATGAGTATCAATATGAAAATCATCATACCTAGCAGGTGGCCTAATATTCCTTCTAGGTCTATCCCTAGGCAACACATAGTCATCATCTTCAGGAATATCATGCACATTTTCATCATTGATAGCAGGTTCATTGGCAACAAGTTCTTGATCAACAACAGTGTCAGGCAAATTTTCAACATCAGATAACAAAGGAGACAACTCCACCTCACTCGAAGAAGTGGTAGGATCATGTAAAGGCACAACATCAGGCATAGGAACAGATAAGCAAGGAAATTAAGATTCATTGAAGATCACATCCCTACTAATCACGATTTTCAAACCCGATTCAGAAAAATCCCACAGCCTATAACCTTTAACACCCTCAGGATAACCAAGAAAAACACATTTTCTACTCCTAGGATCCAATTTGTCATGTTTCTGACGCACAAACGCAGCACAGCTAAATACACGTAGCACAGAATAATCAATACTTTTACCAAAAAACACATAATCAGGGCACTTACCCTTTAAAGGCGCAGAGGGGGGTTTGTTTATTAAAAATGCTGCGGTAATAAGCACCTCACCCCAAAACATTGTAGAAAGTCCAGAAGACACCAACATGCTCCTCACCCTTTCTAACAAAGTCCTATTCATCCTCTCAGCAACCCCATTCTGTTGGGGAGTGTAAGGAGCAGACTTATGTCTCACAATTCCAGATTTGACACATAAATCATCCATGACATTATTGCAAAATTCCAATCCATTATCAGTTCTAAGATACTTAATCTTTTTACCCATTTGATTTTCAATCAAAGTTTTCCAATTTTTGAACTTTTCAAAAACATCAGATTTGTTTTTAAGCAAAGTCACCCACACTTTTCTTGAAAAATCATCAATAATGGACAGAAAATACACATTGCCACCTTGAGTTGGCTCACTAGAAGGCCCCCACACATCAGCATGCAGGTACTCAAGTATATCACTACACGAAGAAGTCTTAGGGTATGGGAAAACAGGGAATTTCACCTTCGCATGTTTGCCTTGCACACAAGAATCACAGAAAGGAATGCATGTAAGCTTATCATTACTAAAAGAACCAGCTTTATACAATATTTCAAGACCTTTTCCACTCATGTGACCTAACCTACCATGCCAAATATTTTGTTTTATCTTCTTTAATCGCGTTAGCAGACATAACAACAGATTTAGCACAACAAACATACAGATTACTCCTTTTTCAGCATTAAAGATGGACACAGAAACCTTTACAATAGACATGCAACCCTTTCCCCACCCACCCTCAAGCCCCTCATCTTCAAGTGCAGCACAAGAAATCAAGTTGTTACACAAATCAGACACATGTCGCACGTTTTTCAAAGTGAACACAGAATCATCTTCAAAACGCAAGCAAATGTCACCAACACCAAGCACATCACATCTTCTTTCATTAGCCATAGACACAGATCCATGAGAAACATTTTTATACGAAGAGAAAAGATGTTTAAAAGGTGTCATATGAAATGTGCAACCGAAATCCACAAGCCATTCACTATCACACAGAGATGAATGCACATAATTCACACAATTATCAGAAATAGCAAACACATCACCATAATTCACAGATTCAGAGGCAACATTAGCATGATCATTAGAATTATTCCTCTTAGGATGAGGACACTTGTTTGCAAAATGTCCCCTTTCATTGCAATTAAAGCACTTCTTCTTTTTCTTGTCCCCATTCTGATTATTCTGGGATTTCACATCAGAATTTTTGTCCTTATTCTTATTCTTGTTCTTGTTCTTGTTACGATTGTTAGGTTTCCCCTTAACATGCATAACCTCCCCAGAATTCTTAACACCCCCATTTTGTTTTAAATCATGTTCTTTGCTTTTTAAGGCATTCACCACAATATCAAGAGTAACGTCATCACGACCATACTTTATAGCAGACTTGACATCATTGTAAGAATCAGGTATAGTATTTAAAAGCACAATAGGAGTGTATTCATCAATATGCTTGTCACCAGTTAGCTTAATACCTTGAATCAACTTCGTGAACACATCCAAATTTTCTTCATCATCTTTGTTTAAATCAAGTTTAAAACGAAAGAATTTTTCCAGAAGAAACATTTTACTAGGCAAAGATGTTTCAGTGTACAGCTTATCCAATGTTTCCCACAAAACTTTTGCGGACTCATGCACACCAACTTTTCTAAGCACAGGATCAGAAAGATTCAAGATAATCGCAGATAAAGCAAGCTCATTCATCTCAGTCTTTTTAGCAGGTGTATCATCCTTATCATACGAGTGATCTACAACTTTAAATACCCTTTGTTGAATGAGTATGCACTTCATTTTCTATTTCCAGATACTGAAGTCTCGCTTACCATCAAACGGTGCTTGTCCAAACGGAGACGAAGCCATGGGTATTTAAAGTTGAGTAGAACACACTTTGAACGGAGAAAATACAGAAATACAGAGCAACAATCTGTCACACACCAGGTTGACACTACTCTAATCACACACAAAGCGAGAAACGGAGCAGTATAACACACAAGGACAGATTTTCAGCAGCGGAAATTGAAAGACTAAGATGACAGTTTCACAAAAGAAACAAACAAGAATAGTAATAAGAGGGCCAGCCGCCTCAGGGCATCACACAAGAGCAAATAAGAGGGCCAGCCGCCTCAGGGCATCAGACAAGAAAAAATAAATAAGAAAGGCTCAAGCTATTTCACCAGAGCGGTGTCTCCGATGAGAACACCGTACCACCTCTACGAGCCACCAGCCCGTTACTTAACGGGGACGGATCCCTCGTAGTCTTGTTCACGTAGCAAACACGAACGGGGCAGCCTCCACTCCAAGTTTCAACCTACACACAAAGTGAGAAACTTTGGGGGTTAGTGAAGGCCCAATCTGAAAAATTTTCAGAAAAAAAATGATCCGGAAAAATAACAAAACAAATCTGAAATTTTTTCTGAACAATATAAAATGAGGAGGAGAGACACTTCCCTTCCACAAAATAGAGAGCCCAATCTGACCGGAACCCTAACGCCGGCGGTCAACGGCGGCGGTGGCCGGAGGTCAGCGGCGGCGGAGGCCGGAGGTCAGCAGCGGTGGCCAACTGGATTCTCCCACAGGCAGCGGCTTTGCGACGCCCGGAGACTGGAGGTCCGGCGATGGAATGGCGGCAGCGCCTGGAAACCCTAGTGACCGGTGCTCACCGGTCGCAATTCCGACAGAGAGCTGGTGGGTGGCGGCTTCGAGCAGGAGCAGCGGCAGACTGGTGGCGGCGCGCTCCAGAACCAGTGGCGGCGTTCGGATTCGCGATTCCAGCCGGGGGGTGCTGAGCGCGGACGGCGGGCAGTGGCTGAGCGCGGACGGCGACCTTCGAGCGGTGGCTTCGAGATGGACAGCTCCAGACGGCGGCACGATCTGGACAACGGCGGAACCCTAGCGACGGTCGATCCGAGCAGATCCAGCGGCGGACGGCGGTGAACGAGCGGCGTGCGCGAACTGGAACAGCGGTGGAGCCCGTCGCGCGATTCCGGTCTTCCGTGCGGCGGGAGAACTGGAACAGCGGCGGCGCTGGTCGATTCCGGCGATGGACAGCAGCGGTCGCGATTCTGGCGACGGCAGGTCCGGCGGCGGCCGGACAACGGCGATCTCCCACCGGCGGCTTACGGTCAGCAGCTTCGGGAGATGGACGGACGACGAAACTCGCTCTGATACCACTGTTAGGCGGATACGGTCGTCATCGTCGTCCGTGTTCGTCGTCAACGCCGGAGAAGGTGGTCGAGGAAAGAACTCCACAGTGCTCAGATTCCCGTTGAATTCACACAAGAATTCAAATCCACGTTCTACCCGTAAGGGTCACAAATGGGTGATTAAATAGGACAAAAAGTGTAAGGCTATGGGCCAAGTGTGTCTTGGTCCAATACTTTGAGAAAAGAAGACCAGCATTTGAGCCAAATACCCAACGGGCCCAACACGTTCTTCAATGCATCATATTCATACTCAAGACAATACACTATTGTTGTAAAGCCCTTGAAAAGGTTATTGGATTCATTTATATGATGATCGACTATTCAGTAGACAATGCACCCGTTGAGCACTCATTCGAATTATATTGTTCGGATGTATTGTAAACTTATAAAAGTTCAACAATTATTTTTTTAGTTTTTAATTTTTTTTAATCATAGATAAATAATAAAAATATTTTATTATATTAAATATCAAGATTTATCTGGAAAATTCTTCAAATTTGCGAAAACTACAAGATCATTACAAATTAGGTTGTATTTAGATTGGATTTGTATATGAAGAGATTTGAATTTCAAATATTTTAAATCAATTCATTTAAATTATGTTGTTTGGACGTATTATAAATTTATAAATTGTATTTGGATGTTAAATAGTAAAATGCTTCATTTTAGAAGGTTCAAATTTTACTTCTTTTTTGTATTTGTTTAATGATTTGATTTGAAAATGTATAATATTTTTTTTAAATTATTTTTTATGGCTTAAAATGAAAAATTAATTTTATAGGAAGTCTTGAAATGAGATTAAAATAAAAAATGCTATAAAATTTGGGACTAATTTGAGAAGAGAAAAAAAATTAAATATGAATTTTAAATCTTTTGTATAATGCAGGTTGTATAATGCAGGTTCATTAATAATTCCAGTCTTGGATGTTCATCCATACATCATTTTGTTTGGAGTGTATACTGGGTGCACCCGGGTGCAAGGTGCACCCATATGTGTATGACTTTTTATTCTATTTTGTATACATATTATTCTATTTTGTATATGTGTTTTGTAATAATTGTATACTTTTTTCACACTAAATTTTCATTAAAAAATTAACTTTTTATTCAATAGTGTATACATATTTTTTTAATAATTGTATATTTTTTACACTCAAATTTTTATTAAAAAATTAATAATTAAATTGTATACATTATTGCTCATAATTATATATGTTTTTGATTATATTTGTATATGAATGCACCGGGTGGAAACTATAATTTACCTTTTGTTTGTTATTCATCACAGCTCCACATAAATTATAGCCACCAAATATAGTGTGATTATTGCTTTAGAATTCTTACACCTTGAGCTTCACCTGCCTTGATATTTTCCTTGGTATAATGTTGAATTTCTAAAAAAAATAAGTATATCAACAATGGTTCTTTTTTTTTTTATATATATATAAATATATATGCTCATGCATGATCATGAGATACACTTTATACCCTAACAAATATGTGCAGAAGATCAACAACTTCAGTGAATGACACTGCTTGCACTTTTAATAGTTAGAAAAAACAAAAGAACTGTGTAATATAAAAGGAGGAATCAACTGCAATTTAGGTGTTGTGAAAGACTGTCGTATAAGTTTCCACTCAAGCTATTCAACATGTCTAATTTTCCCAAGTTTAAGCTTTTTATGAACTGGATATTCCGTTGAATAGAAAATATCAGTTGATAGTACCATATAAGCTGTGAACTACAGACACCATCTACTTGAAGGTTTTAGAATCAATAATTTCTGGTATACATTACCAATAAAATTTGCATAAAGGAAACAATGAAGCAGTTTGACTTATGAGCATACATGAGGGGAATTAAAAATAAATCAATTTTTTGGTCTCCATCCAAGTCAAAGATGAAATTTAATCAAAGCCGGCATAGCAGACGAAGAGAAGGTCCAGCAACTAAAGGAATAATGGAACTGTGGAACAGTGGAAGAGGGCAGAGAACAGTGACTTGACTTCTAGTACAGTGAGAGGTAGTATTCCTTAACCAAGAACAAAATAGAGAGAAATAGGTAAGAGTAGAGTTGGACACTATATTAGCTATTCAATTATTTTATGAACTTTATGATAAAAAGTTCATGGGCTATAATAATAATGATATAGGCCAAAGATATACAATACTACATGATAGGTAATTATGGGTGACCTAGTTGGGTAATATATAAAGGTTCCCTAGGTTATGATCCCCAATATATTAAACAAAATACGGTCTTCTGTTATCCCCATCGGAAGGAATTACAATGGGAATAAGGAGGCTTGTGTTCCGCCTAAACTATCAAGCTTCCACTTTACGGTTAGATCTCGGTTAATCGTAATGGGGTTTAAGGTTTTAGTATCTATGGATTTATTTCTTACATATTATTCTAATTCTAATAATAACAGAAATTATTTAAAATGAATTAGTGTTGCATATTCTATTCTATATTACAGTTTCTTTATAATAAAATAAATAAACCTAAGTGATGTCTAAAATAGATGGGGCAGTCCATGATTTAAGGTTTGATTCCCATTTTCACAAAAGCCTCTCATTTTTTGTCTTTCATTTACTCTCAATTTTCTCTCATTACAACGTGAAACCTTTTTCATCTTTTCATTCATCTTCTTTTATCATTCTACTTGGGAAGAAAAAGGCTTCATCATATTTGCATCATCTAAGGTCCACAATGCCAACTCATCTTTTATTTATATACATATATTTTTTCATATGTTTGTTTGTATTATTTCTGAATGCATGCAGTGAGATGATAATACAAAAATAATTTTATAAATGTGAAATCACCATATGGAAGAAGATGAGATTTCTTTTAAATTTTTATGTTTTAATATTGTGTTGAATTCTCTTTAGTAGGACATGATAGAATCATTATATTGTTTTTATATTACAAGTATTTTGCTATTGGAGTTTTCCATTTCTATAGCACTTTAGTACCAAAGAGTAAAAAAAAAATCTACAATGCATGCATGTTTTTTTTATCATGATCAACTTTTCTATTGCATCTCGTGTTGTAGTTTATGACAGGATAATCATTAAATTGTCGTCTTCTTTTTAAATTGTTCTTTTCACTTAATTATTTTATTTTGTGGGACAATGTACAATGTGTGCAACACTTTTGTGGATAATGGTCGAATTTTGTATTACACCTGGTACAACTTATTAGTACTGCAGTTTTGGATAATCACATTTTATGATTAAGAGCAAATTCTGTTTGTGTCAACTTTTTTTTCTTTTTTTGAATTTGATTGAATTTTCTGTTTCATCTCTTTTATTTCACCTCACATAAATCATTAAGTATTTCATCTCGTATTTCACCAAAAAGAAACCTTGCTAACATGAATGGCTCCTCAAATGCAGGGACTGAACTCTTCTGCTGATCAAATGGCAACAAAAAGTAGAGTGGTTGCTGTTGGCAAGGAGAAGAAAGTCTCTTCTTCACCAACAGCAACAACAAAACTCAGAGGACCCCCAAATCAACCCTCAAAAACAAATGCTTCTACTTCATTACAGAAACCGAGTCTGATCAAACCACCATCCAGATCAACGGTTACAGATGTTTCCAAGAAACCAGCCTCCAACACACCCAACAAACCTACACTTGCCAGAACCAACAAGGATCTGTCCCCAACTCAAAAACCGCGCGTTGGAACGACAAATGCATCTTCGTTGATTCCCAGAAAACCGGTTAATGCATCTACGGTGGCCAGAACAACCGTAGATTCCCAGAAACCGGCTGCTGGTAAGAATCTGAAAACCCCAGTTGGGAAACAGCGTTTGGTGCAAGCAACGAATGCGGGTAATGTGAAGAAGAGCAGTGTTGATACTAATAAGAAGAAAGAGATTGGAAGTGGTTCTTCAGCAGTAAAGGAGCAGACCACTTACATCCCTCATGAAAAAGTTGAGATTCCAATCATGTCGGATGTTGTAGAAGCTGAAACACAATCCCAAGATCAAGAATCTCATGACATTGTTGTGGTTGATCAAAAGGTTACAGACGATTTAGTAGTAGAAGATCAAGAACCTTTAGGTGTTGCAAAAAGTGAAGCTGAGTCCGATCAAACAGATGCCAAGGATGAGATTTCCGAGCTTCCAACTACTTCAGAGCACGAAAATGTCCCTCCCGAAGCCAAGGGATGGGAATTAGAAGATGAATCCGCTAACAATGGAGTGTTGGAAGAACACCAAGTGAACGATACAAATGAATGCACAAAAGAGGAAAGTCTTAATGGAGAAGAGGTGAAGGACATGGAGGAAGTGGTAAAGGAACAAGAAACAGCATTGATCAGGAGTGACGGCGTGGACAGTGGAAGTGAAGATCACGAGTCGAAAGAAACAGAAATAAAAGTAGAGGAAAAGAAGCAAGAACCGGAGAATGAAGCTCCAAAACAAGTGGGAAGAGCACACGGGAAAAAGGATCTTGCACTTTCCAACGACGTAATCGAGGAGACTGCAAGCAGGCTTCGTGAGCAGAGGAAGAACAGGGTCAGAGCTCTCGCGGGAGCCTTTGAAACCGTCATATCCTTGCAAGAAAAGTAAGTGAAAGCACCCTACCTTAGATATTTTGGATTAAAAAACCAACTTCCATTATTAGGTCAAGGAAAGATTTTTTTTTCTCTTTGGATCCATCTGCATGCAAACATCAGTAATTTATATACAAGAGAAACATACTGTACTGTTCAAACTGATAGTGTATGCATGATTATGCTTTTTTTTTTTTTCAAGCTTCTCTAAATTTATGGTGGATTCATAATCAAGACAATTGAGCAGTGCATTCCTACAATCCTAACTTAACTCCTTCACGCATGATAATACAGCAGCTGTAAGCTATAGCTAGTATTTTTCAATCTGTACAGTATTTTCTGTTCAAATATACAACACTATTGTGGTTATTCCCAGAATGATCTTCGTATCAAATGGATCGTAAGAGTGGAGCAGGTTTATCTTCTATGTACACTTGTACACTCCTCTTGGTACCACGGACCGATGACCAGTGAACCAATATATACATGCATGTGTTTGTGTGTGAGAGAGAGAGAGAGCAGGCAAAAGCAAAATATTGGGAAATAAAGCCAACGCATAACTCTTCTTAAACATGTATGAAGCTTTTTGACGGGCAAAACTGCTCATCAGCAACGACTGATGAGTTTTTTGTAAGTTTACATAGTTGTTCATTGGTAAAAACTCCTACAGCCCTCAAACTTGAGCCAGAAGATATTCCAAGAAAATCATCGTATTTGACAATTACTACCACTTTGTACCTCTTCTCTAACATAAGATCGATGAGACAGCCAACTGACGTTGAACTCGTAACACAAGGTGGTGGACTTCTCATTAGTGTAGCAAGAGGGGCATCAAGCTACAGGGGAAAAAAATTCATCAAAATGTATGAAATATGATATAGGCGTCAAAATTTATCATAATTCAAGCAGTTAAAAACACAAGATAAATTACCTCATAACAGTCTTCACGATGCAGTATCCCCACACAACCTCCCCACTCATCTATGATGGGAACAACCGAGTCCTTGAAAAAACGCATAATCACTTGCTTCAATTGCAAAGTGGCATGAAGTGGTGAAGCCTCTTCAAATGGTATCATGATTCGCTCAACTGCATCTCGAAGGGATACCTAAGATAATGAAGCTGAATTAGACCTTGTGCTGTATTTCATACATCACTGTAAACTGTAATCATCAGAAACTGCTCAAATTATAGGAGAAATTGAACCTGAGGGATTATACGAGGACTCAACATAGATCTGTTTAAACCCATCAATGCCTCAAGTTGTATGGCAACCTGAAATGTGATGACTGTATTAACTCAACAGAGCAAGGAAATACAACATAAATATTGTCTTAAGAGCAGAACATGCTAACACTTCACAAAATTCAGTAACAAACAGTGGGAATTCAACCTACTGACAGAATTTGATAAATAGCAGGCAAGAGACAACTTATGAAACCTCCTCAAGGCTAAACCAGTGATCCTAGTAGTTCAACAGATAACATTTTTTAGGAAACTTTTACAAGTACCTATGGGTGACATAGTGAGTATATTATGCAAAAAAAAGTGAACTAGTTTGTATGTAACTTGCAATGACGACCTACTGCATTAGTGTAGCTAACATCATGAGGATTCTCCAGCAAATGCAATACAATATATGAGCAACTAGGAGATACTCGTGATATCCAATACATAATGCTCTATATTTTCCCTGCGAATGACAAAGCTCACTGCTCTACAAGTGATATCAGAACCATCTCCAGTTCTCTTGGTAGAAAAGGAGCCTGCATAAATGCGAAGTCTACACAGCAACGTACATATATAAACTGCATGTCTATTTACATATATGCTGCACACCAACTGGCATATTCCTTCACAAGGTGTGCCATGAATGCCAAAATACTGAGAAAGATCACAATAATTTCACATACATTAATACATAATTATATCTTAAGTATCATTGTTTCCTTGTAGATGGGAAAAATCTCAAGTAAAGACTGCAGAACATATTGTTCAGAAGACAAGAATAACCCAGACAGAAAAATAAAAAATTATACATGTTGCATGGATGGAAACGTAGTTACCCAAACATTCATTGGAATCTGCGAACCCAACCCACTCGCCTAGGGCAGGGTTTGACGTTATACTTTTATAAATGAGTTTAGAGGTCTAGAGGATTTTCTTATTCAAATCGAAACCCATATTATACAATTATTATATATATTTTTAAAATTTGTTTTTACGTACATATTGTTATTTGAAAAGATATATCTTCACAACATTAAGTTTCGTAAATTTTAAAATAATTTAAAGTGGAACTAATGGAAGCATGAACCTAACCTGTAGGGGGAGGGCTTAGGTTTTGGTGAAATTCTGATTGTCTATATTAAAGGAAAGGATTTGCGTTCCAAGCACAGATTCAAAATCCATAATCTAATTTGACAAACCTACATGCTTTACGCATGTAAAATATGTGGCGGCATAAACTTCTGAGCATAATCTTAACACACTTAAAAAAAGTAAGCCATAAGCTTGGAATAGGACATCGTTAACATACCATACCACCCCGACTGTTCCAAGATATGTCTCTCCATTTCCACATAACCTGTTTAAGTTTTTCTATAGCCAAGTCAACCTGCAGGAAAATCCAGAGCAAAAATTACCATGCAACCGACAAGATGACTTACATTAGCAAGTGATAGATATAACATGAAAAACTATTGTTTTCTCCAAGCTTAAGTTGTCATCCAGAAGCATTAAAGATATAAAGCTTAAAGATTGCAGTCTCATATAATAAAAACTAATTTTGAACTCAAGAAAAATTACTTACTACTATATGATATGTTATGCCTACAGAAAAAAAATAGAGATGAGATATTTTATTATTCTGCAGTGGCGTCTTTAAAAGTTCTCAATCATAAATGAAAAGAATGAAAAAGAAAAATTAACCAAATGGATAGCTACATTCATCAAGAACTGCTTCTAAGAATGCTAAGAAACTTTAAGGTGTAATTCATCTTATGTGTCATGACTCATGACATTGCCATGAACAAGTTAAAAAATATATGAGCAGATAAAAGAAAGTAGTGACACTGGCAATTAATTGTTGACCCTACAAGAAAAATGTTAAATATACCTGGCCTTGGTTTAAAGCTGCCTCCATTAAAAGATGATCAGATTCTGCTTGTATTGCAGAGGAAATTGTTCCTGTTGAATCAATCCACATGCGTTCATGGAGTTTTCGAACCATACAGTAATCTCCCAGTGCAGCAAATGCACGCATCAACGAAAGAAAGAGGTGAGGCTTTGGCTTCATTGTAGGGTGTCGGCCAGCTCGTTTTAACATCTCTCCAAAGACACACAGAGCACCTAAGAATTATTCAAGAAAAGACAGCATAAATAACTGATTTGTGATTAATAAATTGGTGTAGGAAGAAATAAAATAGTGCACGAGCAAGGTAGTGAACAATACACAAATATGTAACATAACAATTACAATGTAAAATAGCATAGATTTAGTATTTCAAGAATACCAAGTAAAATATGTCGGAAAGGCGGGGAATACAATCACAAGCAATCATAGACATTACATTAAATTCAGAAAAGATGCATTGAGATTTATGGTTATCATTTCTAACAAGAATTTGTGTAATCATAAAAAGGGAAAGCAATTGGCAGAATTTTTTTTGGTAATTTGAGTTGCACAGAAGACATCTCCCATGGACCTGTGCAGTTTTTGGTTCATTGAAAGCTACAAAATTAAGAAGATCTAAGCTGCACAATTTAGCTTTAACAAAGTTCAGATCTCCAGAACTGAAACCTTGGTAAAGTTACATCCTTTTTTTTTATCTTTTTCAAGGATCTAATTCTTAAAGAAGTTTCTTGCTCAATAGTCAGAACAAAGTCTCTATCATGCTTGTGACCAACTGTAATAAAGGGTGGAGCTTTACATGGAAGTAAAGTTTCAATGAAAAGAAGTGGGTCACAAACATTAATATGTAATACTTTCAACAAAATCATCAAGTCAAACAATGGATGGACTTAACACTGATAATATTTCAGAAAGTGTTGTATCAAACACCTTTAATTAACAAAATCTTGATCCAAATTAGTGTTGTATCAAACACCTTTCTCCTTCTCTTAGATTATCACTAAAGGCCCATCAACAACTATACATTGATGCAATCTAGAAATTAAGTACCTCTAATTGATCCACAGTTTAGCAATGCATCAACAATCACGGTGTATGCAACACGATCAATAAGAAATTTGTGGCATGATTTCATTTCTGTCAAGATCTTCAATACCAACGAAACATCCTTGGCACGCCCAAACCCCTACAAACATATGGTGCCCCACATATCAATGAAACAAGAAAATTATTGATATCTATGAATGGTTCCTTTTTTTTTTTTTTTGGACAGATCTATGAATGGCTCATTAGATTGCTGCTTAGTGAGTTAAATAAGTCATTTTCATAACGATTTTATAAATTTCAGCACAAAAAATACCAAAAGAAGGTTGCTGCCCAAATTGCACCGGTATATGGCAGAAGGACACACCTGTACTAATGTTGTGTAAGTAATAAGATCAGGGGAAACATCAAACTGTTTGTTGTTCTGTGCTTTATCCTGTAACACAAAATAAAGATAGTAAAAAAAATTGCCATTTTATCTATATAATACACTCATTAATGAGGCTCTAAACTAGCCTTTCAGACACGTGCATGAGACCTTCATTTGCTCAAAAAGTAGAATCGCTCTGTCTAAGTTCCCATTCTTGATACATGCAGAAATTAAAGTATTGTAGCTGAGCCTATCAGGATTTAGCCCGTGCTTCAGTATATCATCGAGTACATCTATTGCTGATTGAGGGCTTCCAGCAGTTATATATCCCTGAAAAAGGAAATACATATGTTCATTTGCCAGCTTTGCAGCCAAAATGAAACAATACATCTGTGGAAGGGACTATAAGTCGAAAAAACTCCACCAACATTCCAACAGATCACATCTGATTCAGAATTACCTTCATCAATAAGTTAAATGTTAAAATTGATGGATTTCCACCTTCTTGAAGTACATAACCATATCTTGCAAGAAGCCCATTAGCACGGCGAAGATCCCCTGCACTAGATCATCAATAAGAAAAGAAAATGAGCAAGCACAGACATTTGAAACTGGAAACACTCATATTAAGTGAATCCTAGTGTCAATGCAAAATGAAACTAGGAGGGTTATTATAAGAATAAGACACAATAATCGTTCTTATTCAAGATTATGGCCTAATAAAAGAAATTTGAAGATCTTCCAGCAGCGAAAGCAAACCAAAAATATGCTTAGAGTGGAAAATCTAACCTGATTCGGTTAGAGCATTCAATAGGCCACAAATCATTGGTGCAGACAATTGTGGACTGCCAACAGCTGTACCTAGTTCCACTGACTCAAGCAATTGAAATGCTTCATCAACTCTTCGAGTATCAGCCAAACCCTTCATGAAAGAAGAAGTTTCTCAAGGAAAATACATGTCTATTTCACCACATATTAAGGGGAATGCACTATAAAATAAAGAAATAAATAATGAAACATATGCGAGAATCTGAGATCACAATGTCCAACTCTTAGAAATAGGACTTCGTTATTCATTTATTGCTATTATAATCTGTTAATAGCACGGTTTCCAACACAAGATGCATGATGCACAACTACTAAGTACACGTATTTTTTCCAGACTCAATAACAAATCATTACATCCTCATCAAACCTTTTAATGACCTAAGAAATATGAGAACTGTATGACTATCAAATCACCAGGTTTTTTTTTCCATAGTTATTAAGGGCGCAAGGCGCACCAAGGCGCACAGAGGCATATCTGTGCCTGAGGCGCGCCTCGGAATTAAATGTATAATATAGCACCATTATTTATTCTACACAAAAAATAACCCATATACAACATATTTATCTAATAAAATAAGTTTATAAGGCATATAATATAACAATTTATATGAGTATGACATATGAACTAAGCCATTTAAGCCAAAATTAAACATGGACATACGAAAATTCATAATATTTGAAATAAAATAGGTCAATCAAAGCATCACACAAAAATCTAGTAGCAAATATATTTTAATTATCATCTTCTTCATCATCAAGCTCCAAGTCCTCATCATCAATTTGTTCTTCTTCCTTATTAAAATCTTTTTCTTCTTCAAATCCAACATTATCTTCTTCTTTTTCTTTATCCTCTTCATCTAATAATCTTAAAGAAGTTCCCTTTTCCTTCGTTACTTATTTCCCTTTTCTTTTGGAACTAGTGGCATTTGCCCCCGATGATTTCCCTCTAATTTTAAGGTTAATACTAGTTTGCTCCGGTAAGCCGGCGACAGAAGGCAGACAGACCGACAGCGACGGCGGTGACGGCAGCGGTCGGACGCGCGGCGGTAGACGGGCGGTTTCTTGGAGGCTGGAGCAGTTGGTATGTGTAGTCGCGTAGGTGGAGTGAAGAGTTAATCCTAACTTCTAACTCTCAAATCCCTAATTTAATATTTGGGATATTGTACCAAGGGCATCTTGATGGGTTTTAACTCAGGAGGAAGAACTGATAAACCCTAATTAATAGTGCTATTTCACTAATAAAAGTGTTTCTTCAACTATCAAAAATGAAAAACAACACAAAAACATGGTCAGTCCCAAGGCACGCCTAAGGCGCGCCCAAGGCGCACACGTCGAGGCGCAAAAAGTCGTGCGCCCTTGAAACTTCGTGCCTTGAAAACCTATATCGAGGCACCAGGGGTATAGCCTTGGGGGAGGCGCGCCTTTAATAATTATGTTTTTTTCCCTTTCAGATCCCCACACAATCCAATCTACAAATTTCAGGATCTTAAGATAGAGATTTTCTATTTCTGGAATGACCACATCCATTCCATGAAGAGAGAAGCAGAAAAGGCATTCAGCTGGCGGAAACCAGTGGTTGCTTACCATGTGAAACAAATTTATTACATCATCTGGAACTTCATTATTCTTTCATACGCTGTTTCTCTTTTAGTAAACTTCCACAAATCATATCAATTGAATTTTGAATCTAGGAAGTGACAAGGTGGTTGACTCCTGAGTCCTGTCTAACCCAACCTATATATGATCTAATATTAACAACCCCGTGTAAATGAACAGTTGTATTAAAACATTCTTCCGTAGGTATACCACATCTTACAGACAGCTTTGAAGATGTATAAGCTCTAAGACAATACATCTCTGATGTTAATTGATGATAAGGTTGTTCATAAGAAACTCTCTTCCACGGAACAAATTACAAGCAAATCAGAAAAGGTTAACAAATTTTTTTTAATAAAAGAAAAAAGATTATATAAACAACAAAATAAAAAGGAACTAGTCATCCTATGATATTTAAATTAACAAAGATGTAAACTATTAACCTTCATTTCATACGATATAGAAATATCCTCAAACCGCACATTCAACCACTACAAAAAACTCATTTAATAACGGAAGTTTAAGTACCTTCAAAAGCGTACCATAAGTTACATCATCTACCCCGCAGCCTTCTGGACTTGACATTTCATCAAACACTCTAAGAGCTGATTCAATGTCACTGCAATGAACACAAGCCTGCATTACAGCATTCATCACAATTATGTTCAGCTTCCCATGTTGCTTCTTTGCAATATCTATTTCCTCAAATATCTAAACAAAACAAAACCAAAAAAAAAGGATAAGTTATTTAATAAAATTATAATCTACAAATTAAAAAAATAAAAAAGAAAGCTTGACCTAAATCAGAGTCTCTTGTCCTATAAGTATAATATCAGCCACGTAACCAGGAAAAAGACTGATTGAGTAAAATCATATCACTTGAAATGTAATATCAAGAGAGTTTAGACCTACAGTGCCCAAAAAGCCACCATGACGCTGCAATTTTTTTGTTAATGCGAAATTCTAATTTCAACTCTTCATCATCTCTTCACTGGCTTATCCTAATATCAACTCTTCATCATCTCTTCACTGGCTTAGGATATGAACGAATTCTCGAAGTTCTTCTTTTAACGCTAAACCATCATTTCCTCCTAATGTTTAAAGAACTCCTTTCGGCGGCTTTTACCCATGGAATTCACACAAAAGAAACAGCCTAATGATTGTAGTGTATATATTATTCCACTCGTTTAAAAAGATATCGATTTGATTAGATTATTAATTACTTATTACGAAATTCAAGCACAGAAGACGAACAAAGCTAAATGAAATGTCAAATGCACCCATCAGCAAAAACGTGTAACCTGAAGTATTTATCCTATCATAACCTACTCGCACACAAAAGGACATTACTGAAGAGAAAATCATATCCACCAGAAAACAACAAACCGGAAACTTCAGCACTGAATCAGCAGCAGAGAAATCGTTAAATGACCTGAGCAAGCTGTCGCCGGCGAGTGAGCTGGACGACGCGGGCGGTGAGTGACTTCAGATTGAGTGAGTCGGAGGAGGGCGACCGACGGCGGCGCGAGAGCGGGCATTTGCTTGGATAGTGTTTGCGAAAAGGCCTCGAAGAATATGAGCTGCTGCAAGAAGATGAAATAAAAACCGGGGGAGTTCCAGGAATGGACAATCCTTGCAGAAGCAGCCGCATGTCTAGATACCGATCGAAATTCAGGAAGCAGCCATTGCAAATTGGATGAAGAATGAGAGGCAGCGTTTGTGAAAGAAGATAGATAACTGGATATTGCAGAGGATAACGTGGGTCTTTAACACCATGTCAGGTACTTTTCCAACAGATTTTCTTTCCCCTTCCTATTTTTATACTACACCTTTTTTTGTTGTATTAGATTTTCTTAAACTTTGAAAAATAAAATTTTAAATTCATAGAGAAATTCTTTTTAGATGTTTTTTTTTTAAATAATACTACTAGAGCCAGAGGATTTATTGCTCGCATATTAATAATTATGGATCATAATGAATCAACATAAGCAAAGTTTGTTGAGTGATATTATTGGCAAGTGTCAAAAATTTTGTTCTATTCTTCTCAATCATAGTTTATCGTACACAAGCTCATAAGAGTTACATTTCTTGCTCCTAAGCCAAATTTGTATACTACAAACTATCTCACATCATTGCTCTTTTCCAAGAGACTTTGTATTAATAAATAAATTCATTCGTAAAGATATTCAACTTAAATCATAAAAAATCATTTGTCCCCTTGAATGTCCAACAATAACAACAGCAGTTAAAATCTCCTAACCGAAACTAATGCCATATCGATTGTAATGGCCCTACTCGACTACTTACATACAAATAAGCCTACCAAGTTGAATATGTTTTCAGCTCGACTCGATTACACCCCTAGTCTTGGAGAATGCATGCAGCCCTGCGCCAGTTGTAGAATATGAAAGTGAACTTTAATCACGGCATCAGAGCTCATCGTTTCATCTTCTTCTTCTTCTCTGAAGTAGGTTCCCAATAGAAACCGTTACCCAGTAGAGTACAGACCACCAAAACCTAAAACAAGCCACAAAACAATCTCTAACAAGGTAAGGATGATGCAAAAACAATTATCTCAACAACACAGGACATCAGACGAATAAATTACCTTCTGCAATTAATTCTTACAGCTATAACCTTCTAGAAACACTTTCTATCTTCTTTTTTGTTCTCCCGACGTCAGGCAGCAAGGGCAAAAAAGGAATCTGTACTGCTACTTACTAGTGACACAACTGTAAAACAGAATGTATGTGATAAATGAATAAATAAAGTTCCAATTTCCCTACAATCGGAAGTTATTGCATCTGGAAAGGGTTACTGATCATGATGCCAATATATACACATCAATTGGCAAACGACGGCTTTCATCATGGAAACCATGCATGTAATCGCATCAGATACGTTATCACTTAACAGTCGGAGAAGTTTGATGCTGATCCACCGCCCCGTTGTTGAATTTCCCACTCTGTTGCCTCATCTTAAAACTACCCTGCTTAACTGGCTTTGGATGGAACAGGGACACCAGCATTTTCTCCAGACTTTGAGCGCTGTACTTGGCGTATTTACTTGCACTCGCGTCCTGCTCGACTAAGGGCCCGTAATTCTGCATGTAGCTGCGATACACAGGCACGATTGTTTGAATAATGGACTGACATGTTTTCTCCCGTAAGTCTTTATCTGGGATAACAAAGTTGGACTGCTTCATATACATTTCATCAAAAGCTTCGTTGAAGGCTTTCAACCGCTGTTTTACTAGATTACGAGCCGTTGCACGCCCACCAGAAAACAAAATCAGACCTTCCCTGCTTAAAAGTGCAGGAAGTCTACCCCAGCTCTCTCTCAAAAATGTAGCAGAATAATACTCCTTGTACTGTTCGTGTTCGTTTAACCAATGATCTCCGAGAAGATTCCCAAGCTTCGTGCCTTTCAGATACTTGTATAAATGCCAGTGATTGTTCATCGAGAAAAGACAAGAGGAAGCAGCATCCTCATAACCCTTGGACCACACATCCAAATTCAGCTCGATGGCTTTAACTAGATTAAGAAGCTCGTTTACAAGGATCTTCTCTTGGAATTTTTCTTGCTTCCAGCTTCTTTCAATGACCAGAACTTGAGTGAGGATCGGCTTGTACTCGTCTCCAAGAAGGTCGTTACAATAACTGGAGATAAAAGTTACCACTCTAGGAATACTGCAATCTGAAGGAGGAGGGGTTTGTCTTTGTAGTTCGACTTGGACCAGTAGCTCCCAAAAAATCTCACACGCCCCTCCGATTACCCGTTTAATCAGATCCCTAGTCATGTTTTGGATGTCAGCACAAGCAGCACCACCAAAGAGACGGTTGAAATCCAATCTTAGCTTGTTCAGAGAAGCAAATATATCCAAAAGCTTCAATAGCTTGATAGGATCCTTCTTACTTTCTGCGACGGTTTTGCCAAACTGCAAGAAAGCCAGAATTCCCGCTTGAGCGGCTATTTTAGGAAAACAGTTCTTGCACACATCGGATCCCATCCTCTCGAATACATCGTTGCAAAGTTTGTATTCAGCCTCAAACAGGTGCTTCATAGCAAACTCCAAATGCTTGCCCCACTGAGATATGTAACCCTCAATGCTTGCTACGTTATTGAATTCGGAGACCGAAATTTCAAGATAATCCAAATTGAGGGCTTGCAAACTCGCACGAACGTTGGAACTCCGGACATCTACATAAATGGAAATACACTTTTCAAGCCTTCCATCTACAGCCAATCTTCCTAAAATAGCTTGCATTTTCTGAATCACAGACACGGGCAAAGGTGACGGAGCAATGCACGCTTGTTCACCAGGCATAGAAGGAGACAACAAAGGCAACGGAGTACTAAACTCTGTCAACAGCCTACGGAGCTCATTCTCCAATCTATCCAAAGCAACTTCTAGTAGCCCACCATCAAGATGACCCTTTTCCTCACCACTCTCCAATTCATGGAGATTGTTCAATGCCTTCTTCAAACCCGAAACAAACCGTGAATCAGCAACCTTATGATCCTCCAAATACTCCACAATATCAGCCAACCATTGGATAGCCATCCCACAATTCTCTTCCAAGAAACCCAATGCCTCTACAAGCCTTTTAAGCACACTAAGATACCCAGGGAGATTAGATTGAGGATCGGACAATGATTTTTCAAGGCCACGGATGGCATCGAAGACCTTGAGGACGGCAGCTGCAGGGACCACAGCTCTATTTATATGACCACCAACAGCACCGAGGGCATCAGTCTCAGCCCGTATAGGTCGAATCGCTACTTCCATTGAGGGCAATCTTTGGTTTATCTCATCTAATCTTGGCCCAGTTTTCTCTAATGACAACCTCAAAGCATGTGTATTCTCCACACTTGCTTTTAACAAATTCCTAGCAGATATCAAATGCTCAATTCCCTTATCCATCGGAGCGACTCAATTCAAACTACTTAATCCAACAGTTATTTTCATAAAATTTCAAGCAAGATTACCTCACTGAGAATCAAATTCACCCCTTTTCACTTACTCCAATCTCTTACGCTCAGAAAGCCACCACATAAAAGATACTAATCTGGATTATTGTAACAATCAACCTTCATTCTTTCACTCCACCAAATCTTGACCAAAAAAACAAAATGGGCAAAATCCCAACCACCAACGACCCAATCAAAATAACAATTAATTCCACAGAGAGAACCAAATTCCCCCCTTTGTTGGTGTACCAACAGAAAACAGTGAAACAAGAATCAACAAAAGGGAAAAAGGAACAACGGGTACTATGATCTAAAGCCGATCTCTTACAACGGTAGTAAAATTCCAAAAAATAAAATAAAATAAAAAATAAATGAATAATCACACACGCTTGATCCCAAATGTTTTGATTCGAAGTGGATACTTACACCGAGCGACAGAGAAGAAACAAGAAGAACCCTAATTCGAGAAAAGAAAGTTGGCACTTTAGCTTAAGTCCAACGAATCTTGCCAAAGAGCTCGACAGAAAATTTCAATAAAAATATCCTCTTTTTCATAATTTCGGAACCTTTTTCACTTGTTTTATTCTACGCTTCACCGCTTGCTTTAGTTTAAACTCCAATTCAACTTTTCCATTTCTCTCCCATTGGCTAATGGGATCATCATCACCCAATTTGCAGTTATTGTAAAGAAGAATAATTAATAATGGAATCGAAGTCGTAATTATTAGGGTTAAAAAGGAAAGAAGAATTAATTACAACCCACTTCTTGTCCGGTCGTATTTTTGCATATTATATTACAATGTCGGTGGTAATTAGCATAAAATGTTTTTTTTTTCAGTGAAATTAGTTTTTCTTAAAAATAAAATAAATTGAAGGCAGCTATTTATATCCTCAATCTTATTAAATTACCTATAGATAGACAATATTTTAACTATTTCTATTCCAATTTTATAAATATAACCCCATGAAAACTATTAGGGCCTAATTTATATTATTTATAATAGCCCCTAATGGGGCTGTAACCGGTTTAGTAAGTTCATACTTCTACCCTTATTTGGGTATGGCTATCTCTTGCCTCTATTAGTCAAATCTATGGTTCCCTTCTTCTTTCATCTACTTTTTACAGTGCTCACTCTTCTCTCATCTGTTAATCACGATATTCTCCAACCCATTCTTCTTTATCGTTCTTCTTAGATTATTTTCTTTTATTTAATTAGGGATTTGGATTTGCACCCCTTTTCTTCATTCGTCTTCATTTTTAATGTTAATGACCCGATTTGTATTGTATTTATCCTTGATTCATGGGCAAACAATGTTTTCCGGTGGAGGCGGAGGGGGCCGACGTTCCCCCACCGGTGACGTAGTTTGAGGATATGGGGTTCCTACCGGATGTGATGAACAACATATGGAGAATAGTTTTGTGCGAGAAATTTCAGGAGAAATTAGCGCAGGGGAATTTCAGTAAATTCCGACGTCTCGGACCCCGAGCTGTTGCTTCTTCAACTTCATCGTCTTCCTTTTCTATTTGGGAATTTAGTGTAGGGGATGAAAGTTCGCGATCAAAGGTCAGGTCAGGTTGATGAACTATATCTTTTTCGAATTCCATTGGCAGGTGAATACCATCATTGATCTGCTGCTTGATGTTGGTCAGGTATGGACCCCTCTGCTTCTTATCACACATGCACATACACAACCTTAATTTGTTATTTTCAACTTTTGAAAATTATCTCATTACTTCTACTTGGGATCTTTTTTGTAAGTATGACCAAAATTTCCTCCTGTTTGCTCAATGGGGTAATAAAACAAAAATAAAATAGTGTTTTGCAAATACTTCTTTGGTTAATGTTCGGGCTATTCATATCTTCACAAACACATTGCTTTATCCATTAGTGCTGATAAGAAAGTTTAGGCTGTTTTAGTTCTTTGATGTAGATCTATGATATTTGTATATATATTCTAAATTATGATTGTAGATTGGCATGACAGATGGAAGATGTTACTGAGTAGTAAGTTCATTAGCCTGAGTGCTATTTGTGCTACATTATTAATGTCAGTTTATTTCTCTATCTTTATCATCAATTTTTTATTAGTGTTATTTTTTTTGCATGTGTAATTATGCAATAACGAATATATTTGCTTAATTTTGATTTGACATTTTAATTCTACGATGTTTCTGCTAATGAATAAGTGTAGGATTCAAGGTAATGTGTATCATGTAATCAGTATGCCTCCACTCATTATATGTTATCATGTAATGTGTATCATTTTGTCAATATTCCTTTAAATGGATGAATAAAAAATATGAATCCTACTGATAAGATTTAATTGTTTAAACTTATTAAGGCATTTCTTTGCTCATATATATATTCTTGGAATTGATAAGTTGGATGATTGCTATTTTATTTGGTGCATCTACCAGCAACATAAGTTAAATAACCATTGGAATGCCATATTGATTAGGAAGCATGTTGTTGGAACTCTGGAGATCTACTGTATTATCTTTAGAAGGTAAAGATTGACTAGGTTTTTTATTGATGATCACCCTTTTATATCATGTATGTGCAAGGATAAAGATTATTGTTGAGTTTTATTTTATGTATTAAAGATGATTGATGTAAAGGAATATTCACGGTTGGAAAGATGCTCAGATATTGGTGATCCTTTCGACTTAAAATCAAAATCTTACTAAAATCTGTTATGTGCTTTAGCCAGTAAGAGAACAAGTCTATCTTACAATGCAAAAGGTCAATGGTGTGTCGCTGAGAGTTGAGACTAGCAATCCTCTACCATCACCTCTGGCATTCTCTACACTGTGTGTATACAACTTCCATAAAATGATGGTCCTGAATAAGCAATTGAAGTGCTTCCATGACTTTTTATTTGCTTATAATGTGCCCATGATTTGGTGTAGGAACAGAAGTTGGAGTGAACGATGATTATAGGAGTGTCAGTGGTGGGAATGGCTGGAAAAAAGGCGCTCCCACAGACTGTTGTAAGTTTACAGAATGACCCAAAGGAGCAGCAGCGTGCACAAATGAAGTTTTAGAAGTGATATTCAGTGGCATGTTGTAAGTTAAAGAAAATTCCTTTCATTACAATTATACAAAAATGTCTGCTGCTGCTCTCATTCTCCTCCCCCTCATCTCTTTCATATCTTTATTATTTTCTCCTGAAAGGGTCATCTGTATTTGTTGTATTTCCCTATCTAATTAACATCTATGTTTCCATATCTTTATTATTTATTCCCCTATCTTTAAACATCATTAGAGAATGAGAATACCTGTAGGAAAACTTTCATTATATCCAATATTTGGTTGCATTTGTCCTTCTGTAAGTATGAGTTGTTCTAAAATCCTGCTTTCATTTAATGAACATAACAAAAAAAAAAAACAGGAAAAGATAGGATCAGATGTGGAGAGATATGTGAAGTGAAAAGATTTTTTTTTTTGTTTCTTGCACAGTCGAAAGGGGGAGGGATGCCGTTTAGTGAGGATTGGGGATTAAATAGAAGTATGCCAATTTTCTCATGAATGAATACCTTACTTGAGCTACAACTCAGAGCAGTTCACAAATGTACATTTTGTGACATATGAACTGAATGGTAAGCAGATTAACACATTTTTTTCTATGAGTTTTTTACAATGCCTAAAGAAATTCCACTAAAAAACATTGGTGGAGGAGCGAGAAGAACAATGTCAAATGTGTTAAGATTGCAATTTCATGCAGCAAAGGTAATTTTACTCATTGTTTGTTTGTGTTCATTGAACTGCAGTTGTGGGCTTATTCTTAATTGAGTGTGTGCAATTAAATTTATTTTAATTGAGTGATTCACTTAAAAGAATCTGGTCCGCATATACAGTTACCATACTATTATTATATGTGAAGTTAAATTCATAATCTATATTTGTACGTATAGATAATTTATTCCATATTAGTGGTTAAGCTTGAAAAGGATTTGTATTTGCTTTGAAATATGATGGATAAACTTAAGCCTTGGGGAATTATATAAATAACCAGTTCTTAAATTTAACGGTTGGTTGTGCATTTTTCATATCTTACATGTCTCACTAAAGGAGAAAGCTTTTGGTGGTTTTTTTTTTCCTCTTAAACAAATTATGTCATTGATGAACTATTTGAACATTTCATTGCATGTGTTGTGATTTGGGTTATTCTTCTGACATATCTCGCTAAGTTATATGATACTTAGGTGATGAGTTTAGTAAAAGAAGGAAATGGGAAAACTACATTAGCAAATGGTGATGTAGCAAATGATGTTGGCAAGATTCAAGAAGCTGATATTGGTGTTGGCATCTGTGGATGTGAAGGGGTGCAGATTGGTAGAAAATTCTCTTTTGCATCTATAATTTTATGCCTCCTGATAATTGTTATATTATTTTTTCAGAATTATGACGATTGCTCTATTTATTGCATCACTATTTAAAGGGAGAAAATGTAATAAAGCTTTTGAATCCTTTTACTTTGAGAAAAGAGAATGGTATAATTACCACTATTCGTTACAGTTATTAAAATGGAATCTTTACACACCTCTTAGCTTTTTTTTATTTTGAAAATTGGTGCCACGACTTTCAATACTGTCCTCTTTAACTACTATTGTCTTTATATGTCCTTTTAAAACTACACCACATTTGAAGTAAAAAGAATGTTTAATTACTACTGATTATTTTATTTTTTTACAGTTCACACTCTTTTGCATCACTGTCTTCTCCACCCCATTCTTCTCTCATCTTTTGATTTTTTTAGTATAGGATTTATGAGGAGAGAAATGAGAAGGAAATGGCGTCAGGATGTGCAATCTTCTGTGAAATCCTAATTGCAATCCTACTTCCACCTCTCAGCGTTTGCCTCCGCCATGGCTGCTGCACGGTGGAGTTTTTTATTTGCTTGGTATGACTATTTTGGGATACATCCCTGGAATTATCTACGCTCTCTACGTGATTGCCTTCCTTGAACCCAATAGAGTCCGTGGAGATTACTATCAGCTGGCATAGCACCACCAAAAAACTGTAATCTGTTGGGATTGTTTCTGTTTGGGTATGAATTTAACAATTCTTAGTGTTCAATTTGGAATTTAACGAGTATTTTTTTTAGTATAGGATTTACCTATGCAAATTTACTTTTTGATTTCAATATTGTTTCCTCTATGGATGTGAATTTATTTTTCTTTTTTCTTCAAAGTAGAGTCTTCGATCTCTATTTTTCACCATAGGTAAATATTCAAGCTTTGATGGTAGTTGATATGTTCTCCTTTTCAATTTCAATTGAGCAGAATTTTGATGATGTTAATCGATGAAAGCCCTAATTACGTTTTTATGTTTCAAGATTACAAGGCTTCGCGTGAGAACTTTGAAGGAAGCTGTTCTACCTTCTTCTAAAGTCTGCAGGATTCTGGCCGGCTGTGTATTGAGTCGTTTATGATGCGTTCATTCTATGGGTGTTGGGAATGACGAAGGATATCAGCCAGGTGAGCAGGTACAGCACACCTAAATTGGTGGGAAAAAAACAAAAAAAAAACTAAACCTTAATTTAATTTCTTGTGTAATGTTAGCTTGATAGCCATATCTTTTTGTTATTCATGCTTGGTTTTGAGTTGATCCACATACTCATATTCTCACTTGCACTATGTTTTAGTAAATCAAATACCTTTCAATAGTTTCCGTAAAGCCTTTTTGGATCTTCATTTTTCCTTTTAGTTTGACTTAACAAATTTCCTTATTTTATATGATTTATTGAAAAATCTAAATGTCTCTTATCCAAAAGAAAAAGAAGGATTAAAAGTCTTCCTCTTTTTCATTAAGTGTTGAAGATTTTAATTCACCCGCTGCCTAAGTAAATTGAAAGACAAATTGCTATTTGATTCCATTTCTTTTGTCATGGATTTTTCTTATTAGAAAATGAAAACTGTTTCAAAACAAAATCTCTTTCTTATAGTCAATTATAATTGGAGAGAAGTGATATCCATATGTATATCTATATATATAGAATAGCCCCTAATGGGGCACTTTGTGTTTTCCCGCTCCTTAACCGGTTTTTTATGTTCTTTCTTCAGCCCTTATCTAGGTATTGTTTCCTTTCTCTTATTGTTTAGTGAATCATTAATAAAACTTCTACTGTGCCCTTCGAAATCTGTGATGCGTAATGGAGTACCCATATTCCAATTCTCAATTCTTCTTTGATGTGTCTTCAATGTTCTCACTCTTCTCACGTCCATTTACTCAAGTTTTCTCCACCCAATTTTCTCTAAAATCCCCATCATTCTCTAATCGGTATGGTCCTCTTCTTCTTTAAATCCATCAATTGATGAAATTATTTCTTCTCTAATCTTTTAATTGCGATCTTCTTCATCACTTTCTTATCTGTAAATTTCTCTGACTTTTTTAACTTTTCATCGATTCAGAGACTTCAATTCGTGTTTTACACCTACGTGGTTATTTTGAGTAGATTTTAAAAATCATCGAAGGAACATCTAAGCTTTGACTCTGTCGGCGTAATACGAATCATCGATTGCAATGGAAAGAGTCTCCACAGCGGCTAATCGGAAAGGAGACACTTATATTGGAGTTATTACAGAGATTTGCTGAAATTGGGGATTCAGATTTTCCGATGTGGGGACCAGCCATTGTCGATCCGGGGCAACTCTGAATTGTCAATGTCTGTACAATCGTGCCCTAGCCCCATCTCTTCTCGATTTATGCTGTTTCGAATTCTTTTTTTTATTTTGTTCCAGTAGTGTGCCATGAACTGGCTCCCGACTCGCCCGAGTCCTCACTCGCTTTTGTACACAATTTCTGCCTTCGCTCACTCCTGTTGATGAGGTTCGATTTCCCTTTGTTCCTCCTTTAGATTAAGTATGAATTTTTTTTATTAACATATGTTGATCTGAGAAATAGATTTTTATAGTTTTTAATAAGTAATGTTCATGGTAATTATGTATTGTACATTGTTTATTCTGTGTTGCAATCAGTTGTTTGCCTTTATTCATTTGTTTTTCTTATTAGGATTGCTGATCTTTTATGATGTTTTATTTTATTTTCTTTAAATGATTTGTGATTGTGTATACATCCATTATGCATATCTGCAAAGCTTATGAATTAGTGTTTAAATTGTGTTGAAACATTCTTATTCCATGCAGGGTTGGGTTATTTGTGCATTTATTGATTATTGTTTAGATTGTTAAAAGTTAAAGCTATCTTACCAATAAAGTCTATGTTAATTCTGATGCAAAAATATCAATTTCTCTTAATTAGATCCTATGGTATTGTGAAATAACAGAGGGTGAACTCTATAATTAAAGTGATGTTCTACACTTTTGTTGATTATTGTAAACAATAAATAAACAGACTTTGTAATGCTGTCTATTTCTAGCCATTATGATGTAATTAGTATGGAACCCTAAAATCCAATGAGAAATCATGATGAATCCAATTTCTGACTCTAAACATGCGCAGTAGGAACAAGAATCTCGATTCTCTCTCCAAACACTTCAAGGTTAGGACTATCAAGAGCTTCTTACAAGTAAAATCCTATTTTATGGTAATGAATTATTAGTTTTAAAGTAATTCTAATTTTGATATTTTTCTTGATATTTTTCTATTCATCTTTACTATAGTATATTCGAATATATGCATGGGTAAAAGCACGAATTGCTAAGAATTTTGATGTACTTGATCTAATTGAATTTTTTTGTATATTGGATTGAGATTTCAATAAGTTGTATGTTTGCTGATTTCTCTTATATTTTTTTTATTTAATTGTTTTATGGCTTCTAGGATCAAATTAGTATAATAAATTTTGCAAAGGTTTGTAATAAAAGAGGATCTCATTAACAAGTGGAAGACTGAAGGTTCATGTGCTAAAAGATATGGTGGAAAAATCAATCAGTAGTAATGGCAATGACAATTCTTAATTGAGAACCTGTAGTTGGCTCAGCACGATCACTGTCTCTTTTTGGTTAAGATCTTTTTTAGTGTATTTCATGAACAAAGTGTTTCGTACTTTTCTGGATTTTTTACTTTTCTGGATTTTATGTTTCGTTTCCTATGAACAAAGTATCTCTTTGACTAATAAATTGATTGCTATTGAGATACTAATTATAGATTTTAGGTTTATGGGCTTATAAAAGCGCCTAATGGGGCACTTTGTGTTTCCCGCTCTGTAACCGGTTTTGTAGGTTCTTATTTATGCCCTTATTTAGATATTGATATTCCTTCTATTACAATATATAATTACAATATCCCTTCCACTACTGTTCAATTCCCTAATGCAGACTCTCATTGCCCTGTAAGGTTTCCTTTTTTCAGCTTGAAAGCTCTTATCGTTATTTTGATTGTGTTCTTAATTCATCTTGAAAGGTCTTATCATTTTTTTTCAGCTTGAAAGCTCTAAGATTATCAATTACAAGAATCTTTCTTCATCTATAAATTGCATTCTTTTTAATTTATTAAATTCTTATAGTCTTTAAATGCCTCTTTTCTCCCCCCAAAAGATTTACCAGCATTTAAACCAAACACTTCAAGGTTAGGACTATCAAGAGCTTCTTATGAGTAAAAGCCTATTTTATGTAATGAATTATTAGTTTTAAAGTAATTCTAATTTTGATATTTTTTAATTCATCTTTACTATAGTATATTCGATTATATGCATGGGTAAAAGCACGAATCGCTAAGAATTCCTTTGTACTTGATCTAATTGAAATTTTAGTCATCTGTTTTTTTGTATATTGGATTGAGGTTACAATAAGTTGTATGTTTGCTGATTTCTCTTATATTTTTTTATTTAATTGTTTTATGGCTTCTAGGTTCAAATTAGTGTAATAAACTTTGCAACGGTTTGTAATAAAATAGGATCTCATTAACAAGTGAAAGACTGAAGGTTCAAGTGCTAAAAGATATGGTGGAAAAATCAATCAGCAGTAATGGCAATGACAATTCTTAATTCAGAACCTGTGGTTGGCTCAGCACGATCACTGTCTCTGTTTGGGTAAGATCTTTTTTAGTGTATTTCATGAAGATTGTTTATCTTCTAATGGATTTTGTACTTTTCTGGATTATATGTTTCGTTTCCTATGAACAAAGTATCTCTTTGACTAATAAATTGGATTTCTGTTGAGATACGAATTATAGATTTTAGGTTTATGGGCTTATAAAAGCTAAGTTACATTAAAGTTAAGTTACTTTTCTTAAACTCCGTATCTATCAGTCATATGTAGCTTTCATGCATAAGAAAAACTGAGTTTCTTTAATAATTGTATAACATGTACACTGGCGTCATGTTCTCAGTATACAAGTATACGTGAATCTCATTTTACGCACATAGCAGAAATTCATGATCGGTCGGATTATAGGGTTTGGTCTGTTGCACTCTCTGCTGGTTATGAAGATGATGAGGATCATGGAGATTGGTTCCTCTACACAGGAAGGTATTGAATATATTTTTTTTAGTCTATAGGAATTTGCACCTTAAATATTTTGTATTCCGCATATTTATTTGAAGGTAATACAAGCTTTGCAAATTATTATGAGGTTTCTCTTTGTGTATGAATTAATTTAAATTGATACAAGTTGAATTCTTTTAATATTTCTTTTACATGGAAGCGATAATGATTATGTATGCAATTCTTGCATTTGGATTTGCCTTTCTGATAGGTCTTAATTTCTTCATGAGTCTTTTAAAATAACCTAGAGGACCTAATGTTAATTTTACTTTAAGTTTTACATTAAAAATTAGATTTTTACATATCTTAATAAATTTTTTGTTTCATATACGCGATAATGATTATATATGCGAACCTTATATGTGGATTTGGCTGATAGCCTCTAAATTTTTTAGGATGCTATATCCTTCAACTTTATGAGTTTGATACGTGTCCAATTTTTAGTGTCCTTAGATTGCAGACTCATAAATTATGTGCTTTTTTAATGTTTGATTGTGAATAGCTACCCCTTTCATCTAATTTAGGTGCAGTCTTATGATTTTTTTGATGAAAAAAATTAGTTCTATTTTTTATGGGAAGAAAAATGAATTCAACAGTAATGTGTTGTTTTGTTCCATAGAGAATATGTAGTATGGTGTTACAGGGAATGTTCTTCACATTGTAATTAGTCAATGCTATGATAATGAAGTTTTGGAGAAATGTTGCTTTAACTTAGAGTTTACCCGATCTGGATTCAGTTTGCAACCTGTGAGTCAATTTTATTGAATTTATCCTATTTGTATTCTTTGTGATGTCACCTCTTAAACTGGAACAAAGAAAATTGCAATCTGTCTTGGTTATTTCATTCATGTAATTTTACTTGGTAAAAGATTATCTAGCAGTGAGCCATCACTTGACAGTCAGCTAGACTTATGCATTAGATATATGAACTCTAATCCTTTTGATGAATTGGCGAGATTGGTACTGATTAGATTGATTTATAAATTTAATCCACTGATGCTACCGCATCCACAAGTAATTATGCCATTTCAGATTTAATTTTCTATTCCCAAGCAATGTCTATTCTCAAATTATTGGTTTTAGATTGTAGTTAGTAGCCGCGGCTACCTCCTCCTTCGTAATCGTGTCTGCTGCCCTGCTTCCACCGTAACCTCTGCACCCGATGTTTCCTCTCTCGCCTCCACTACCGTTGGACGAATCTCTCTCGCCATCTTAAGCCATCCCATTTAATTAACCCAGCAAAATTTGGTTACAGGTTTGTGTTAATGAAAGGTAATTTAATTGTCATAATTTATTATCATTATTATTATTATTATTGTAATATATAGTTTGTTGCATAAAATTATTGCATTTTGAATTTTACTAAGCTATGTCAATAATATGTTCGAATATACACTCTGTGAAGGAAATCTATCTTCAGATAATTAAATTATTACTGTTGTTCACGCTATGAATTTAATGAGCTATTACGGGTTTGAGTTAGGGTATTATCATGTAAATTAAACATAGGAGAAATTAGAGTGGTGTTGTTTTCAGAATTATGCAGGATTCAAAAGAAAGTTGCACCGAACAATTTAACATTTTATTGGTTTTGGATCTTGATGTTGAGTTTCAATTTAAAAATAGATGAATATGGTTTCTAGGAATGTTTTATGCAATTAATATATGTAACTAAAGATATGAATTTGTTTTAAAATGAGGTAGAGAACATAAAATACGGACTTCTAAAAGCAATGGTGTTTTATTGATAAGTGTAGTAAGTTATCTGTCCATAAAACGTGTTATATTCATCCCTTCAATGAGTTCTTGCGACTCATAAAGAAGTACTTAAGTTCAGAAATAGGGAGATGATCCAACATATGTTGTTGGCATGCATTATGCCAAGTGCTCTTTACATACACATGTCTTGTGCAAAGCACGGGTATGTAAAACACTAAAAAAAATGTCACGGTGATCAATGCTGCCATATGCAATCCTTTATTGCAGATTGCCCCATCAGTTATCCCCATTATATGTATTGAAGTGATCCCACTATTTTGGTCAAGTTATGAAAGTGAGATATAGTATACCCAAAATTAATGGCAGGTTATTAGATATTCTTCTTTTATTGTTTTTTCTAATATAAGGACATAAGTTTTTTAGGAATGATTGCATACATAAGTTATTATTATATGTATTGAAGTGATCCCACTATATGATTCCATAAGCTATTTGCATATATAAGGTAATAGCTTCTCATTCTTACATGTTTGATAAGAAAGCATTGTATTGGAAGGGAAATTATTTAGACAGCCGCCTGCTTTTGTCTTTGCAGCTGCCTGCTTTTGTTTTTACAACATTATATTACATAAGTTCTTTTATTATGCTCCTTACAGCTGCCTGCTTTTGTCTTGATTCTATTACATCTTGACCGGTGTAATTTACTTAATATTTGGTAACTTGCATGGTACATAACTGATCGTGTTAATATTATCCCCAAGAAGGAAATTGTCTTTTCTACATGTTGCGTTGTTTTCACTAAAACATTTCAGTTTCTAATGTATTATCGTATGAATAAATTAAATAAAATTAAATTTGAATAAAGAAATGTATTGAATTCTGCTATTGAATAAGCGTGATTTATTTAATATGATTTTTTCAGATGTTTTAATAATTCAGTAATTTTTTTTTAAATTATGTAAGTATTGGATAAAAATAGATTGCACAATATATTTACCAAATTTATTATCATATTATGCAGACTAATTGATCTTTTATGTGTGTATATATATATATATATATATATATATATATATATATATATATATATATATATATATATATATATATATATATATTTTAGATTATAAAGAATATTTTGTTAAATAATCCAGTTAAATATATGATAAATTTGTAAGTTTGAAAGTTAATCTTGGAGTAATTATAATAATATATTCATATCTCCCTATATATATATATATATATATATATATATATATATACACGATTAATGTAATGTTGATATACAAGATCTCTTTAATGCTTTGAGAAACATATTACAAAGTTTTGAGACATACAAGTAATTTTCTTTTAAACATTTATACGCATTTAGAACATATATATAAACATACAAAAAATACATAATTTATAAATTAAATAGAAATATAACAAATATGTTGAATATAAACAGATTAAAACATAGGAGTAACTTTGTTCTCAAAACCATAACAATAAATTCGTTCCAAATTACTTAAAGTAATATGCTTTAAGATAAATAAAATATTTTGATAAAAACGAAAACTTAAATTTATAATATTCAAAATTTAACAACATATTCAGAATATCTTTATGATTATTCATCTTTAAAAAATAAAAAAAATAAAATAAAAATCAATGATGATAAACACATTCCCTTGCATCGCACGGGTCGAAATACTAGTTACATTATAAACCATGAAAGGATGAAAATAATATCACCACTAATTAGGTGATTAAGGTTTTTCACTATATATTTATAATTACATCAGGAAAATAAGGAAAAAATAAATTGCATGATTATAGAAATAATTACTAATAGTACACACTTTGTACCCTTAATTACTATTAGATATATTGATTTAAAATAATTACTATCACTTACAAAATATTTAAGTAAAATACCAAATATATCCCTAAACTCATACACTTTTAAACCACAAACCCTAAACCCTACCCACTGTCGGACCGCCGCCGCCGCAGCCGGAAATCTGACCTCGCCGGAGCTCCGGCGGCCGATCGCCGGAGCACTGCCGGCCGACCGCCGGAAAAGCTGCCGGACCATCGCCGTCGGACCACTGCCGAACCACCACACTTTTTTACTGCACACATTTTTTTAATGCACACTTTTTTACTGCACACACTTTGCTGGACACGAACTTTTACTGCACACAACATTTATGTGCAGCACATTATAGGGGTAATATTGGAATATCACTATATATTTTTGTAGTTAGTAGTAATATTTTTGTATGTTTGTATCTCATAGTAATTTAGAATTTTTTTTGTATACCTAGTAGTAATCCTCCCATTATTATACAAAATGTATTTTATATGTACTCGTCTTCCTTAGAGCATCTGCATCCGTTCCTCAATTTAAACTCAAATATTCCACTCAATTCACTTTTATATATTTTCCCATTAAACTCAACTAACACCCGCATTCATTTTTCAATTTAAACTAACTATTCATGGGGCCCATTATTTCACTTTTTTTACTGCATAATATAATACATTTTTTTACCAACTAAATATAATACTCTTATATATTCATTTAATATATATTACATATTTGTTAAATACTCTAAACAATAAATTATGATTATACTTATATTTTAATTTAATTTATTTTAAATAAAATTATATATTTATATTATATAAACTTAAAATAAATATATATAGTAGTAATTTAATTAAAATGTGTTCAAACATTAAAAATAAATGAGTACAATAATTAAGACAATGCATAATACAAAAAAATAAATGAGTACAATAATTAGGACTATGCATAGTACAAGAAAATAAAAAATTATTAATTGTTACCAAAGCGTTGCCAAATATGTTGAACTAAATCAGCACGAAGTTAGTGGTGAGCATGATTATCACGCGGCTCAGAATTTCTTCGAAGATATTCTTGGAACTCTCGATTCGAGCCTTGAATAGGTTGTGCAGGATCATCACCTTCATCATTTGACAAATTTGTGACCATGTCTCCTTCATCTTGGATAATCATGTTGTGTAAAATAATGCAAGTTAACATTATAAGTTTTAATCTCTTTCTTTACCAAAAACGAGCTGGTCCTCTCACGATTGCCCATCGAGCTTGGAGAACCCAAATGCTCTTTCGACATCTTTCCTTACAGCTTCTTGTTTTTCCTTAAACAATCTTTGTTTTGGATCTTGTGGACATGGAAATGCTTTGACAAAAATCGTCCACTCTGGATAGATTCCATCAGTTAAATAATATTCTTATGTATATTGCGTTTCATTCACGGTGTATTCAACAGTGGGAGCATTTCCTCGCAAAACATTGTTAAACAGATGAGATTCATACAATACGTTAATATCATTGCGTGAACCTGCAACTCCAAAAAATGCATGCCATATCCATAAATCCTGAGACGCGACTGCTTCGAGCACAATCATAGGTGAGCCATGACCTCTTGTAAATTGACCTTTCCATGCAACAGGACAATTCTTCCACTCCCAATGCATACAATCAAGACTACCCAACATACCAGGGAACCCATGTTTCTGCTCGTACATTTGATAAAGACGTTGAATGTTATTATGCGTTGGTCTTTTCAAGTACTGACAACAAAATATTTCAACCACGTTTTCGCAAAATTGGAAAAGGCATTTCATTGCGGTTGATTCTCCCATTCGAAGATACTTATCAAGATGTTCGACGTAGACTCCATAAGCTAATTGGCGAATAGCTCCTATACATTTCTGTAGTGGTGACAAACTTTGTATATTCGCAGCATCGACCCTCTGTTGAAAATAAGGAGACCGACTCTCGAGTACTTCTACTATATGAATGAACAACTCTCTCCGCATTTGAAATCGTCCTCTAAATAAGTTATCCGGATACACAGGACTTGTGCAAAAATAATCATGCACAAGTCTTTCATGTTCGGATTCACGATTTCGTTCTATGAACCTTCTTCGTTGTGGTATCTCGAATTGTCGTTGATATTCTTCAAGAAGTTGTCACCCTTGATTGACTAGCATTAACATGAATTCTTCGCCTGGCGTATTTGGTCTCTTGTAATTTTCGACTTCATATTCTTCATCACTGGATGAGGCGCTGTTATTGTTAGAATATTGAGACATTTTAGGGTGGAAAAACTTTGTGTGAGTAGAACAAAATATTTGAGAATGCAACAATTTCATTGATGAAGCACATATATATAGCAAACTCACCTTGCAACGACTAGTTTTACAACGGCTATATCCCAACGGCTAGTTTACAACGATTATATTGCAACGACTAGTTTTTACAACGGCTATATTCCAATGGCTAGTTTTTAACGGTCAACTATGAAAAGAAACTTATATAATGAAATATTAATTTAATAATACAAACTAATAATATTTAAAATAGAAGATTACATTAAACTAGTGAAAATTACAAACATTAAGAACATTCTACAATAAATAATAAACAAATACAATGACTAGTTCTACTTATTTTGAGAGTTCCATTTTTTCATGATCTTCTTACATAGTTGCTCGTGTAAGATGAGGCAATCTCTAAACATTTTTTATGTATCTGCATTCATAGTTTTCCACTCTTTCATCATGACGTCACGCTCCTTTAACTCAATTTCCTTTTTCTTCACTTTCGTATATTCTGAAAATCTCTCGAGCACATTTGAGAATTCATGGACATATCATCAAATCTTTCCAAGTTTTCACCTGATTTAGCTTTTCCTTTTCCTTTAGTTTTTCGCTTTGCTGCCTTTTGTCCAATTGGACTAGGTACATCATCATTTAGATCAATATTCAGATGAAAATTTCTATCCGATGATGTATTGCTTGCATCCGACTCTGACGTCCTTGCTTTCTTTGATGTCCCACGGTAATCACTATTTTGTGGACAATACATTGGACGATCCTTCACTATTTTCCAAACATGCTCAAGATTAAATGCAACACCATTATTTTCATCTTCATATTTAGCATAAGCCATGGACAATATATCTGCATCACTGTGACCACTTCTATATATCTTGAATACACTATTATAGCAAGCATTGAATTTATTCACCTTTCGATTAATTATTGTATACCAGTGTGGTTTCATCACGCTTTCACTTCTTCTGATTAATCATGCGGGACGATTTTCGTTGTAGTAGGCTGAAACTCGCTCAAAAAATGCACTCCCTTTTTGATCATTGCCGATTTTTGGGTCATCACTCATAGTGATAAAAGAATAGGCGACTAGATCATCTTCTGCTTTGCTCCATTGCGACTTTTTTTACTACTAGCATCGGCTTCACCATGCTCTTCTATCTCTACTTGAGTAGGATTGTTATAAAATTGTGTTTCTGGAGTGAAGGATGGAAATTGAGTGGATTGATTGAATAGAAAATTTTGAAAATTTTGTGGAACTTGTGAAGTTGGAGAAGAAAATGATTCATCAGATATATTTTGAGAATCCAAAAAATTTCTAAAAACCCCACTATTGTTTTTATCCATGTGAGTAGACTTTAAATCAAGAAGAATAATAAGAAAAATGATAGAGTAGAAATTTTTTGTGATGGAAGAAATAGAATGTTGTGGTATATATGTATTTAAAATAAATTTCTTACCTCATATTTATAGAATTTTTTCCAAAAAATTACCGTTGGTTCAACGACTATATAATCTTTTTTCTGACAAAGATTAAATGTCATCACTGAAGGTGTTTGAAACAATTCTTTCCATTATATGTAAATTTAAATAATAATATTAATGTAACGGTAAAAATATATTAATACATATTTATTATAAGTACTACAGAAAAAAGCTTTTAAGGCTTTATGGTTAAGAAATAAGATAGAGTAAAATAATAATACATAAACAATTATCTTTAAAATGTTTTGATAATAACTCAATTAAGTTATTTTAATTTGTTAAAAATAGGTATACAATACATATTAAGAAATTAAATGCAAAATACTTCATAAAAATTTAATTTTATTGAAAAAAATATAGTATAAGTATGTTTATAAAAATTCTAGAAAAATTATAAGAATACGTTAAATAAAACAACGTAATACTCAAACATAACAATTTTAAAGAAAATGTTATAGTATTTTCATCTTATAAAAATTATTTTTGAAAAACAATTTAAAAGAATCTACAGTTAAATTGATGAATTGATAATAAATCAATTTTGTTAGTAGGCTCCTCCACTATCTACATCTCCACCTTCTTTCTTTATACGTGTAGTGCACTTTCCATTGGAAGTTGTGTGGTGTCCCTCACGCACATGAGTTGAAGCAAATTTTTATTCTCCCATTTTGTAAATAAACTCGGTTCATTGGGTTGAACTGTCAGAAGGTGTTTGGGTTTAAACTCACAATCACATTGGATAGTTCAATTCAAAAGCTAGTTTAAACTCAAAAATATATCACCGATGTGGATGCTCTTATGGTCTCCACGGATAGAGTTGGAGTAACATGTGAAGTAACAACAATGAGTGCCTGCATCATTCATTAAACATGATAAAGTAGAAGAAATGATAAACCTCTTATAATACCCACATTATAGATATTAGAATTAATTACTTTTTAGTTATTATTATTAAATACAAAAAAATGGAGTAATATACCTAATATAACCCTAATATTTATTAAATATTTAAAAGTTAAAATCTTATCTATAACTCATCTCATCTCATCTCTCCTATTTATATGCCTAATTAATAGGTATAACACTAATTTAAGAACCATCTCGTCTTCAATTCTCGTCCAGCGGGCAATGAGGAATAGTTGGAGCATCGCCGCAATAAGCAACCAGCCCATACTATTTCGGTGTCTTCGACGAAGGTGATGGCTTGATGAGTAGCATCGGGTATGGGTAGGATGTATAAACCATGATTACTGACTCTGGACTGCTTTTACTGGCTTAATTGATTATCATTAGTTGAGAGTGATGACAATTCCAATGACTGCTTCGGATGTATTTCGAATTTTTTTAAAACGAATTAAATTATGTTGTGTAAAATTATTAATTGGTTGTGCAAAATTATTCACTAATTGTATAGAATTATTTAGGTCACTGTTCGCCGGAATAATATATACATAAATTATTGTGTAAAATTATTCCTTAGCTATGCAAAATTATTTATGTCAAGTTCACTGGAAAAAAATGTAAAGAAATTATATTGTGCAAAATTATTTACTAGTTGTGCAAGATTATTCACGTTAAGTAGTTCGCCGGAAAAATATGTAAAGAAATTATATTGTGCAAAATTATTCAAAAGTTGTGCATAATTATGCACTAATTGTGCAAAAACTTTCACGTTAAGTTCGCCGAAAAAATATGTAAAGAAATCATGTTGTGCAAAATTATTTACTAGTTGTATATAATTATACACTAATCGTGCAATGTAGTAATTAAAATATTTTTATTATTATGAAAAAATAAAGTGAAAGGGCATTATCAGAATTGCACAACATAATTTTGTACCCTGTAGTTACAAATTGAAGCTTATGTATCTAATAATAATAATAGGAGATGTATTGTACCTAATGGAGTTGTAAGTATCCCTTGATATTAATGTCTACATCATAATAAATTATTCTAAGACCATTACAAACTATGAAAAGTATTAACTTCATGTTTCTATACATGCTTGCAATTCTTTTTCTAAAGTGTAATTTGTAATTTTATCTATTTTAATAAGTGGTGGCCTTGAGGAGGGGCGAAGAGGGCAACCGTCCTAACCCCAAAAATATAGGGGCCCAAAATAATATATATATATATATATGATATAATTATATTTTAATAAAATACATAATTTATATTAGGTCATTAGAATTGTCATAAATTGTTCATCAATTTATTGGACTTGAAAATGAGCCTTATATTTAGATATTAAAAAAATATGAATTTGGTTGTAAAAAAAAGGAAAAAATAAAAAGATTAGAACATTTATTTCAAAGAGGAGCCTAGATAAATTTTTTTTCAAAAAAATCGAAAGATTCAAAAGAGTAAAAAATTTGAGAAATTTGAATAAATATATAAATAAATAATTTGGCTTTTCTTCCACGAAAAGAAAGAGTTAATGGAGAAAATAATGAAAACCTTTTAGTTAAAGAATATATATAAAGCAATTATAGGGCCTATTCTTTATATTCACCTCGGGCCTAGGAAATGTCAGGATCGGCACTGACTTTAATGTTGCTCCTTAAAACACAAAATACCATGTAAATAAGTAGTGTTATTGACAAAAGGAAAAGAGCTAAAATAGCAAGCCATCACAGCAAGTCTCACTTTTGAATTATAGTTTTTGTTGGAGAAATCACTATCTCTTCATCTCAATCCGACTCTTTTCATGCCCATAGTATTGAATAAAAAATATAGTTTCTTATAAGCTATGAGGATTTTGCATTCTTGTATAATGGTCTGAATCATCTCTTGCTAAACATGAAGAAACTCATAATATGTTCACTTATGTTGATTCTGTCTAAATATTTTGTCCAATTAAAATTTGATGTAGATCGAAGGTGCTCGTTGCAAGAGCTCTTTCTTTTTTCCTTAATGTGGTGAGTGTGATGGTTATGACTTCTGAGGGTGTTTACTTTGATTCCTTATAAATTATAATTGGAGTTTAAATTAAGGGTAGATATGTAATAAATGATGTATGTTTAGTAATAAATATATCTTTTATTAAAGGGGACGACTATTTACACCCCCAAATTTACTATACATACCCCAAAACTAAAATAATTAAATTTTATTTTAAGTAATAAGACTTATATATCTTTAATGAGAATATTAATACTAAACATATACCCAAAATTACTAAACATATCACATATTATATCTTAAATATGAAACACCTCATTCTGTCTCCTCTAATTTTCCGTTCTCGTTCTGCCTTCTCTCTTCGATCGATCACCTTGATCAAATTTTTTCGTATACAACTAGGAACAATTGATAGCTCAGTTATAAATGAATACAGTAAAAACAAATTGATTCTTTGCTTTTCTTGTTCCACTATCACACTTCCCCACTTATATACAGAAAATACATTAATACCGTAAAATGATGTTGAAACCAAAATATTTGCAGAGAAATCGTATTTTCAAATACTGTAAACGAAGCACTCACACCATTCACATCTAAAAAACTGAAGAAAACCTCAAACTCCAGAACTTAGCCAGTTAATTAACAATTAAAACCATGAAGAAATAAAATTCAAGTATCCAACCATAAAAAGCACAACAAAACAACACGATTGGGTGGTTTCTCGCACCTTTTCCCCGGGATTATTGAGAAAGAACACACGATAATCGAGGGTTTCTGGCTGGCCCTCTTCCTTGGTTTGAACAGGGGAATTGTGAATAGCATTGCAAGTGTAGAGACGCCTTCTGTGGGTGAGAAATCTGGAGTTTCTGAAGCAAAGGTGAAGGCTTTAGGGTTTAGCCTTGAATGGGTTTTAAAGAGCAGAGCGCTGGAGACTGTGTTACTAGCGGATGCTCTAGTTTTCAGAGGTGGTCGAACATTTATATATGGGAATCATATTCAAGAACCAAAAAATATGAATACAAATGGTGTAAATACATACACAAAAAAAATTGATTAAGGTGATTGAACTTCGAAGAGTTGCAAAGAGAGAGAAGAGAAAGAACAAGGCGTTTGACATTTAAGATTCATGGGGTTAGTAATTTTTTAAGTAGGTTTAGTATTAATATTCATTAAGGATATATAAGTCTTATTACTTAAAATAAAAATTAATTATATTAATTTTGGGGTATGTACAGTAAATCTGGGGTGTAAATAGCCGCCCCCTTTATTAAATTATATCAGATATATTTAAGTAATTTGGGTGCGTTTAGTGAAACTAGATTTTTAAAACATGCGTTGCACGTTGCTTTCAATTTATACTTGTAATACTATATTTCAAATTAACTTATAATTTTAAACTTTTTTATGTAGTTAAACCAAAATATATACCGTCCGGTGTGGTATCTTTTCCGTAGAATATTGTAGATAAATGATTTAATGCGGAGTATTTTGAATAATTCAAAAAGAAAATATAAATTTGTTGAATTTAAGTAAATATAATTTAAATAGTAACAGTGCTACTGTGAAAATATTCATGTTGTGATATATTACTCTCGTAATCACAAATCCGTAAAATATATAGGTTATATAAGGCTTAATTCCTTTATTTTTCTCGTCTCCTATAAAAATGTTAATTCCATCATGCCATTTTTATTTGAGTTTCCTATCATATGCATCCAAATGCATACTTGTATCATATGCATATAATTTTTTTAATACTATATATATATTTGTTAATAATTGTATAATTTTTTTACATACTATTTTTCATTAAAAAATTAATAGAAAATTTACTAACAAAATATATACATTTTTATTTGGAAAAATTGTACCTTTGATCCCATACAAAAGTTTCATTTCATTTTTTATCCCCAACTTTATTTTCCCCAAAAATTGCAATTTTAATCGTCTAAGTAAAACGTTAAGTCCAATAAATAAGCAAATTAAGTCAATTTGGAAAGAAATTGACTTCCTCCCTTTCAGAAAGCTGCAGGTGCAAATGTAAGAATCAACATTAAATGGCAGATTTTTTAAATTAAAAATGTACATATAAAACTTATCCAAATTATAAAGTCAAATTCCAATTTGGCTAATGTCTTACAATAATATATAGTATCTTACAATATAAGTCATGTTTCAACTAACAGGTTCAATAAAAAAATAATAAAAAAAAGAAACACAGATATTCATTCCAAGATACATTAATTAATAGGCAAACTGATTGAAAAGGAATCATGTACTTTTAAATGAGACTGGAAGCAGCTCAAGTGAAAATATAATTGCACTTCACCTCTAATGTCGAAAGGATTAACGAACAGATATATGAGGATTGTTGTTTGTGAATCCATCCCATCCTCGGACACTCATACAAACGTGTAGATGTGTAAGCATATTGAGGAACTTTTCTATTAGGTAATAACCTCTAAGAAAGTTGAACCCCAGATTTGGCCAGCAAGAATGTTTCATTTCTCAACAAACACAAGAATTATTTTAGAGGCAAGTTAACAAAAAAAGAAAAAAAGTTGCACACATCAAAATAAACATTAAAGGAAAATAACATCGTGATCTAATTATCTAGTAAGAAAATGCTAAACTCAATACACCTCCTTGATTATCTCAGTTCATTTCATTTTTTCATCACACAATCCCTTACAAAAGGGGCAAACTGCTGCCTTAATGTGGGATCAGAAACTCCTAATTACCATTCAAAGATACTGTTTCCCTTGCATTTCTTCCACTATTGGATATATCTAGTGTCTCTTAAGCAAATTTACACCACAGATACAAATTCTCAAATCATTCAGCAAGAAATCACAAAATTCATTAATTAAAGATTTCATCACATATAAACATCAACTTCTTTGTTTACTTGGTAAAAGAGAGGTATCTATTTGATTAGAGAATTCTAGAGCCTCAATGGTCAGATCTGCAATTATTGAACCATATAGATTGCATGCCAGCATGGTTGTCTAGCTTCTATGATGCAACGGAAATTTACATGCATCATATTCATATTACCTTACAAACTCTAAGCACATCACTTCGGCTAAAAAATTATAAAGCAACAGATGCAATTTGGAATTTCAAAACTATTATAAAGCACTAAATGCACATGCAGAAATTGAAATTTCAACCATTGTACCTCTTCTATAATCTCTTCTTCCTCATCTTCTTCCTTTTCTTTGCCTTCTTCTCCTCCTCATGAATAACCATGTTTTCTGCTATTACTCAGCCTCTTCAAATGCTTGCATAAATGTTCGAGTAGACAACATAAGCTATTCTGCCAGTTTCTTTTGGATCATTAAACATTTCTATTTTACGGACTCAAACCTCTAGGGTAGTTGCAAGCAGAGTTATGTATTAAAAAATTACAAACAATCCATTAGTGAAATGCTTCAATAAATGTCATCTAGTGTGTCAATAAACTTACCAACCCACTGTTCTTAAATGACAAAGTACTTCATCGATGTGTGATTGGCAACAAAAACTTGCACATTCTGTTTAAAGAATGATTAAATGGTCATGTAAACAGGATCATGCTTAGAAAAGTAAGACATTCTAGCAACCAATTTCGAGGGTGCCTTCAAAAGATTAAACGGATGCACTTAAAAATAATAGAATTAAGATATATGGAGCAACTAAAAAGAAAATTAACATACAATTAACAGAATCAAGAGCAATTGCAAATCAAACCAACTATTAATCAAGCATTAACCAACAGAAAGAAACAAGTATGAATGCAACACCTGAATAGGATTCCAGTCGTAACAATCTTTAAGTTGCCCATTATTAGATAAGTGAAGGCATCAACATATGTCAATATAGCAAATTGCACATTATTTTGAATAAGATAAATGATTGATGGTATTGGAAATAATCGTACCCAGCGCCACTCAGTTGTCATTTTAGGAAGAGGTGACCTCTTGCATTCTCTCTTCACCCAAGAAACACGTATCAATACCGACATAATGGTAATATTGTGTGATTACAAATATTAAATTAAACATCTAAAATTCCAAGCCTATTATAAAGTGAATTAACCATAACATCTGAATTAAACATCTAAAATAATTGGAAAATGAATGTGCTCATCAAAAGATGGAGAGCGATCTTAATTTTAATTAAAAGAGTAACCTTCAAATGAACACTATGCACAGAAAAAAATAAAAAATAAATAATAATATCGAATACGAAGTGACGTAAACTGAACTAAACATGGAGTGTTACCTTAAAATTTTCAGCAAGAAAAGGCACAGTGGCATAGTCATATTTGTATCCCCCATTACTCTGTGATAATGTTGTCAATATCCCCTAACAAATTCGACCTAAACAAACTTCCATTACTCCAGAGATCTCGTTTTGGCAGCAATCATGCAATTAAATTCTTACAGACATGGATCAAGAATCGAATTAAGAGCTACAATGAGAGAGAAAGAAAGCGAACCTGAGAGCTTGTGAGAATGCGAGTAGTGAAGCGACGTAGTACCACTGTATCTCCTCCTCTTCACACACTACGCGCACCGTGGATTTTCTCTGTAGGAAATAAATCAATATATCCTAAACTTTAAACCCTATTACGATTAAACGAGGTCTAAAATATGAAACGGAAGCACACCTTGGATCCATTGAGTCCTCTAGGCGGAACATAAACTCGAAGATCTGTAGATATTTAGCCTTCCTCAACTAAGCCTCCTTATTCCTTATGGGACCGTCGAAAACCTTCTGATGGGGATAATGGAGAACTATGTGTGGCTTAGTATATTGTGGACCATAACCTGGGGTAACCTTGTATACTACTTTAATCAGGCCACCCATTATCACCTAATTACGTAGTATTGGATATCTACTCAATAAGCCCATATCAATTATTATTATAGTCCATGGACATTTTATCTTAATTAGATCACTTAATTATGTCCATAAAATAATTGAATAGCTAATATAATTGCATAATAATATATTGCCCACAATTAGATTATATTGGAAATTAAAATTTCCTAACAATCTCCCACTTGGGCTATATATTTTTCCGAGAGCAATTATATTAAGTGACCTTAATTGTGCAACTTTACGCTATTCCTCTTCAGGCTATACTTAACAATCTGGTCTTTCTCATATATTAATATGGAATCACAGCGGAATTTACCACATTACAAATCATGGTTAAACCCTGACAATCACCAATATTAATATACTCAATGACATAGATCAAATATGGTGAGTAGTATGGAAATTACACGCAAAATGTGATCAACATCATGTTTATTTCCAACTGGTCCAACTTTATTAATCTTTAGTGAGATCAATTCATAATGTAAAATATTAAAAAATGAATAAATTTACTTAAGTGAATTTAACAATGAATTCAAATTCATCAACTTTATTCTGCAGAAAACTGAATAATTTAAAACAAAGTGTCTTGAAAACTTTATAGAATAATAAACATAGACTCCTACTAAATTAACGTGTTCTAAAACCATATAACACCCACATGAGTAGCTAGCTCATTAAAATTCTAGGTGTTAAATACATACGTAGTGAATCCTCATTTGGAGTCTATCACATATGTTCTACTGAATTTTATCCATACGAAACACTTTCTTTAATAACCAAGAATTCTATGTCAATACGCTTGACTTGTAAGAACTCCTGCTGCTACTAATTAAATACTTTATTGCGAATTAACTATCACTATAAACTTTATGTGACAGAAATTTGCAACCATTATTTCATGATTGGATGACTCTTAGTATGCTACTATTTCTATTGTCATGGTTAATGAACTACAAGTGTTTTCTTGACACTTCATCATAATATCACTCTCCCGACCAACAGAAAATGTAGCCTAAAGTGGATCTTATACCGTATTAGCATCTAACAAACTCATAATCAGACTACTTTATGATCTCTAACAAGTCTGATATCTAATGAGCAAACATGTTATCCTTAGTTCTCTGTAAATACTTCATAAAGATCCATACTAGAGTTACTTAAATGTCTACTAATATACCAACAACATAATCCAAATTAGGTCTTGTACAAACCACATCATACAAAAACTTCCAACAATCAAATCAAAACATATAAAATGTTTCTATATTTCTTAAATCTTTAGTCTAACTTTTTGGCACTTGATTGAGACTGCACTTGTCTTCCTTAGTTTAACTCAAACTTCTCCCACTGAATTACACAACCATCTACTTTTGTCTCAAAACCAAACGAGACAATTTTCTCATGATGATACATGTGAATCCTTTATGAGAAACTTGCATGAATGCATAGATGGATTTTGTTTTAGTTCTTAAACTGTAGAGATTGTTTCATCAATGTTATCATCAAGAAACTTTATCTTTACATCTATCTAATATGATTCAAGATCTAAATATGCTACTAATGTCATGAATATCTTAAAAGAATCTTTCTTAGAAACTGGATAGAAAGTCTCTTAAAACAATGCCTTCTTTTTCCTTTTGAGTATAATCCTTTACCAAAATGCAAAACTGATCAACTTGTATTAATTTAAACTCATAACTTATAGCATTAACTCACTTTCGAGTATATAGACCTTGCATGGCTTGATGAACATTGTTTGAATGTTCTACCATTAATTAATTCTATAGTGACCTCTTTATTTAGGAGAAGAACTATTAAATCATCTGAATTGTCTTTCTCACAACTCTAGTGGTTTCCTTAGTGACATTAATTCTTGAGGTTGTTGAATTTGTTATTCCTTAAATATTATTGACAATATCCTCTCGAAGTTTTGGATTTTAAACATTCTTAAAATCTTTAGTAGGGGTCGAATTTGACTCCCCTCAAAGACAATGACTCTAATATTATTCTTCCCTCCAAATCAACATCCTCAAAGAATTCCACATTGCCCGTCTCAAATATGATTTAATTAATTGGATCATAAACTTATTATCTTTATTCATAACCAATAAAGTAGCTTGAATCTATTTGAATCCAATTTTCTTTAGTAGATCCCAATTATCTAGCCTTAGTTGGACATCACTATATGTGAAACTCATAAAGAGTTTTCACAACTACTTAGTTGGAACTTTATTGAGACCATAAGCTGCAATCTTTAGTATTTCTTTCAACTATATCTTGTGGAGTTCTTATTTTGTCTTATAACTACACCACTTACATTGAGTAACCTTAATGTGGTATATTATAAGACAATTCCACAGGACTTTAGAAGAAAATAAAAACTATGGTTTTAGTTTAGTCTTTAGCAGCTTTCTTAATGAGTTTTCTTGTATTACCATTACACTTTATTGAGACCAAATTTTCTTGAAGCCCATTAGTTTCATCTTTATTGTTGAAGTTCTCATCATGTATGATTTTGTTGTTGATATAGGTTAAACTTAATTAACAAACTTCTTGATTATACAGAGAATTAATCCAAAATGATTATTATATTTGCACTAAACTTTATAATCTTTCGAAATTTAAATAATTTAGAATCATCTCGAGGAATCGAGCACACTATTAGTATAAGTTCAATGACAACAATACTAACTTGTAAGTGACACCCTCTACGTAGTAGTCAAATACTGACAATAAGAACTGGCAAGCAATAGTCTTCCTTTGGGCCGACTTATTAATCACATGTCAAACCAAATAACTGTCACTTAGTCACCACCACAGGTGCTTGTATATTTCGAGCCAAATATTAATCTACCTATGGGTCGATCAATACCTGCATGAAGATACACTCGCACAACATTATTCATTTGGGGACCCATCACAAGACACCTTATGCAATATTAACCTCGTCTATGGATAAAAATTAACTGTATGGGTAATCTTGGTGTAATAATCAAGTACTGATAATAAGTTCTGTCAAACAAAAGTTTATCTTTGGACCGACTGATGTTCACATGAACAATTCAAAATAATTATCACATACTTATCATCACATGTGTGTTATTATTCTGTCAAATTGTGCCTACCTATGGGCCGAACACAGAACACATAAATAATTCCACACTCATCTATGTAATTTCAATAAAGTCGTTCTCCACACACAGAGGCTGCTATGACAACATATAATTCCACACTCATCTATGTAATTTCAATAAAGTCGTTCTCCACACACAGAGGCTGCTATGACAACATATAATTTCACACTCATCTATATAATTTCAATAAAGTCGTTCTCCACACACAAAGGCTGCTATGACAACATGATGCTTTGATTAACTAGATTGAAAAATTACTAGACCAATTAAACAAATATTTTTTGTTTAATTGAACGACATAAAATATGTCTCCCCAATTTTAATTAATTAAATTCTCAAGCTTTACAAGAATATTAGATGATTCGCACAAATTTAAAAATATTGAAAGATTATTTAACTTAATTAAGAATTCCAAATCACAATTTAGAACAAATTAAATTAGGCAAAATATACTTTATAAAAAAACTCAAAAATTTGCTTAAATTGCTATACAACATATGCAAATCAGTATCACGCATAAAGATACCAACATATCCATTAGCATATGTCAATTCATGTAAGGATCAAAGCAATCTAAAACAATTCAATAAATTTTAATAAATTTATACAATGTTCATTCTTTATGAAATTTCAATAAATTCTGCACTTAATGCACATCTTTACCAAATGGATAATCACTTATAATAAAATTTTGAATTATCTCGTTCACTTGAACCTGACATGGATATCTCCAAAAATTGAATACGCATGTTGTTCGTATAAATGCAAAATTTATCAAGTGCCTAGTCAGCACACTTGAAAAATAAATAAACCTTAATTACTTTGTAATACTTAATCATGTATCACAATACCAATTATTATAATCATCAACCCAAAAAATGATTTAGTATTGAATAGCATATTTATGGACATAAATAAATAATGGGCATTAATTAACAATGTGTAACAGCAACCACATGGGGCAAGTCTCATTCCTTTTATTTCCATAATTATTAATATGGAACTTAAATCACATCCTAAAAGGAAATAATAATTTTAAAAGTTGATTACCCACCATTAAAGGATTTTAAGTTTGTATACATACATGATTCCAATCCATTATAATTCATTGAGATTTTACGTGGCACGCTTTAATGGTTTAAAAAATAGGTTCCATAAATAATGAATTGATTTTGATACTGGAGGGCGCCATATTAATATGGCAATCCAAAACATTACAAAATTAAAGGCACAATTTAGGAAATCATGAGTTTAAATTAAAGAATTTAATGGAAGTTTTCTTTTAATTCAATATATCATGCCTCCAATTATGAATCCAAATGGAGTTAATCAAAATTTTAAAAAAACGAACACAATAGATGCCAATAAGTAGTCCACATGCCTTAAGAAATTAGCATTTCATGACAAGTGTTCCATTCTAAAGATGGAGCTAAAATCATATGCTCTCAATCATTAAAGGTAATCTGGAGTTCTAATTTATCATTTCCATAATAATCAGAATATGGATTCTCTACTGAAATTCCATTATTTAAATCAAAATTAAACAAATACTAAATTGCAAACCTTTAATATGTAGGTAACATATAGACGGTACAAAGTTGAGACTAAGTTTTCTAAAGTTCAGAATGGTTGCAGATGTGTGGTTAGTTTACCATAATGGCGGCATTGACTGACAAATTATATAGTTGATAAGATTATTAATATCAATCTCCCAGTCCACAATTCCACATATCTCAACAAGTTAGCATGTCTAAATAGTAAAATAAGAATATGATGATGCCACCCAGAAAAGTAATTAAAGGATCTGAATGGAAATATTTAGTCTCATTCCATCAAGAATTGCATAGCATAGAAGTTATGTGCTATTGATAATCAAATTAAATTAACAGCACATTTACGACAGATAGTCCAAACTCATTCCATTAATTAAATATTATTAAATCCAAAATCATGGAATGAATAATCATAACAAATTCAATTTTCATGTAATATAAACACTCAATATGATGATGGGCCTTATAGAGTTAATGATCCCCAGTGCTATAAAATGGTTCTGATTCCATTATTTCAATACCGATTATTAAATTATAAAAATTAAAATTACAATCCACAAGGATCATTTGATCTCAATTATTGAAATTACAGGAATCTCCATTTTTACATTATCATGTTATCACAATTCCTGATGTGACCGCCACATTTAAATTTGGAAATTTGATAATTGAGAATTGAATGCATTGTTAATAACTCAAGTGATGCATATGCTTGAATAGCATCAAAATAGAACGATGATTAATAATTCGAAAACTCATGAATAAGTTTAATCCTTAGATTTAGAAATGTGGTATCAAATAACGATTTATTTGAATCTAAACACAATTCTTTCAGATCTCAAATAATCGTAAATAGAGTGGCTCTGATACCACTTGTAGGAAATAAATCAATAGATCCTAAACTTTAAGCCCTATTACGATTAAACGAGGTCTAAAATATAAAACAGAAGTATACCTTGGATCCATTGAATCCTCTAGGCGGAACACGAACTCGAAGATCTATAGGTATTTGGCCTTCCTCAACTAAGCCTCCTTATTCCTTATGAGACCGTCGTAAACCTTCCGATGGGGAGAAGGGAGAACTATGTGCGGCTTAGTATATTGGAGACCATAACCTGGGGTAACATTATATTACTTTAATCAGGCCATCCATTATCACCTAATTACGTAGTATTGGATATCTACTCAATAAGCCCATATCAATTATTATAATAGCACATGGACCTTTTATCTTAATTACATCACTTAATTATGTCCATAAAATAATTGAATAGCTAATATAATTGTATAATAATATATTGCCCACAATTAGATTATATTGGAAATTAAAATTTCCTAACATTCTCAACTACATATCAGAACGAAGAGTGGATTTGATCGATGCCTCTAGAGATTTGTAATAGTACCCTTTCAGTTTGGATATTATATATATATATATATATATATATATATATATATATATATATATATATATATATATATATATATATATATATATGAAGACCTAACAATAATAATAAGAAGAATGATTAATAGACTTGAAGACATGGTGGGAATTTTGTTGATACTGAGATGGAATCCTTGCAACTCTGTAATCTGAATCCATGTGGTTTGCAGTTTCGCACCAATTCAGTTTATCTCATATTCAATACCTCACCAATGGTGGGCCGATTCAGTATGGTGGCGGGATGGGATGGGATGGGTACGATGGCGCGGTAGAGCCTTTGAATGGGAAAAGATTTAGGGGAGCTACGATAGCTTACTTTGATTAAATTAAATTAAATAGGTAGAAGTTTAAGGGATTGGAATCAGTAGAGTCAAGTAACCGAAAGAGCTCAAGAGTCAAGAGATTAGAAAGGTGGAAAGATTACAAATAAATGGGGGCAACACACTAATACAGTCAGTAAAAATTAAATTTACAAATAAATAATATTATTATTAGAGTAATTAATAAATATAAAAGGGTAAATAATGAAATGTGGTGAGGACAAAACAGGAAAAAAATTTTTTTACAAAGCCTAGGTACTTTTAGGATATTAGGATTAGGGTTAGGATAGGATAGGATAGGATAGAGAGAGTATGAATAACTGACCCCTTTTAAGGCACTGTTGAATTAAATGCATGAAACCTAAAAAATACTCTCTCCGTCACAAACTACCCTTCCCGTTTACTATAACACGTTGTTTAAGAAAAGTTATACTTTTTGACTAATTTTGTTGATTGTAGAGGGTATTGTAGTATTTTAAGGTATTAAAATACTCCCTCTGTCCCAAATAAATTCACATTTTTTTGCACGAATATTAAAGAATATAATAATTTAATGTGTAGTTGTTTGAAGATATAATATTTTAATGTATAGTGATAGTTATATTAGTGATGTGTCTGATGTGAGTGTGGACTCATATGAATATAATAATTTTTTTGGTGTGGGCCCATATACTTAAAAAAGAAATGTGTCAATTTCTATTGGACAACTCAAAAAGAAAAGTGTGTCAATTTCTTTGTGACATAGGGAGTATTATAAAGTAGTGGTATGTGTGTGAAAAATGAGTGACAAAATTAAAATTTAAGTTACTTTTGGGGTTATTAAATAAAGTGATGTTTCCTATTTTAGAGTATAAATTGTATTGTGAGACAGATGAATGGTGTGCGACCGAGGGAGTACTTATTATAGTTATGAGTTATACACCCCCATAAATCTATCTAAAAAATTTTTTGTTATATTTTGGTGCTACATTTATGTTGCGAACATTTGATGAAAGACATGTACTCCCTCAATTTCATAAAAACATGAACATTTACTTTTTACATGTAGATTAAGGAACATATAATATTTTAATGTGTAGTGAGGTGAGAAATAATATTTAAATGTAATAAAGTTGGTAGGTGTATTAATGTGATATGAGATAAAAGTAATTAATTTGTGTGGATCTTTTTTACCAAAAAAGAAAGATGGATATCTTGCATTGGGACAGACAAAAATAATAAAATACGTACATTTCAGTATAAGGAAGGAAATAATGTATAGTAGTAAATAAAATAGATACCCCTAAAAAGAAAAGGCTACCTTAATTAAAGGGAATAATTTAGATTTTTCTTCAATGTAAATGTCACTCATAATAAGAGATCTAACGTCAAATATAATAACAGGAACATTTGGTGGAAAAAAAAAACTAACTAATTCACTCTTCTTAATTGGACAATGTTTTTCTTACAACTTTTTTACTATGGTGTTTTTTTATTTTTGAAAAATAACACATGTTTACTTGTTTATTTATTAGAAAAAAGAAAATCTATTATCACACACTTATGATCCGTTGTATAATATTTAGGAAAAAGACTTGTGTGAGACTGTCTTACGTAAGGGCTTACATGAGACGGTTAGAATGTGATAATTTTTATAATGAAAAGTAATAATAAATTAATGAAAAGTGATAATATTATTTCATGAACAATTTAAAGTATAAAATGAAAAGTTATAATAATTTATAGCGAAAGTGATATCATTTTATAGCGAAAGTGATAACTATTTTAAAAAAAGAGTTGATCTAATGTGCAATTGGTGTACACTAAAAACAGAATTCATATTTAAAAGTGGGTCAACTATATAATCCTAAAATATACTACCGGGTCATTCACGTTGGTATCTCTCCTCTCATTCACGTTGGTATCTCTCCTCTCTCACAAATCTACGCTCTCTCTCCTCTCTCAGGATCTCCTCTTATGGATCTAGAGTCCTCTCTCTCCTCTCCCATCTCTCACGTTATTTGCGCTCTCTCTCTCCATAGATCTACGCTCCTCTCTCAAGCTAGATCTGTTCTCTCTTCGCCTTCTGCTCTAACTCCTCACCTTCCACCTACTCTCAACGCCTCATCCACTTGTTCCGAATCCTTTCCCGTGGTCTCCTCGATCTTCACGCTCCAATTCTTCTCCGCCTCCTGCTCTGCATCCTTTCTCAACAGGCCTGTTCCTCACATTTTTCCATCAGAGGCGCGCAACACCTTCCGGCTGTTTTCTTTCACGCCTCTATTGCCGCGCATAACACCTCTGCCGTTGGTTTCATCTTTTAGAAATGGAGCTCCGTCACTCTGCCTCTGAGTTTTTTCATTCCTATGTTGCTCAAATCTACAGATGTTCAACAATTTCAGGTTGATAAATTTTAATAAATTAAAAAAAGTAACACGCTTGTGAAGAATAACATATACAGTATTGAATGCTGTTCAACAATTTCAGGTTGATAAATTTTAAAAAATTAAAAAAAGTAAAACACTTGTGAAGAATAACATATACGATATTGAATTATAATTAATACAAAAAGTTATCAAAATTTCAAAATTATCATACATTTAAGAATAAAAATAATACATCTATTTTATGTGATGCATACACTAGTTAGTTAGAACATATACAACACTTAATTACAAATAATATAGTTAGTTATTAAAATAAATAATCAATATTTATCAAAATAAAATATCAATATTGATAAATTTTAAAAAATACGTTTATGAAGAATAACATATATAATATTGAATTATAATTAATATAGTTAGTTATCAAAATTTCAAAATTGTCATATATTCAAGAATAAAAATAATACATCTATTTTATATGATGCACACACTAGTTAGTTAAAACTAATACAAATAAAAATTCAAAAATGTTAGATATTTGTAGTTAAAGTTAATAAATACATTGAAGAATAAAAAGATATACAATTATTTTAATTATATGATACATTAGAACCCATCCATCGTCTTTCTCAACTCAGCTTCTTCAAACTCAAACTCTTCATCTTTTTAATCAAACTCTTCTGGTTTTTCAAGTACAACTTTAAACTCTTCTTCAAAATCAAACACAAACTCAAATTCTTCATATTTTTGCTTCTCCATGTGCTATATCTATGTAAATCTCAAAACCAAAACCAAATTGATAAATTATTATTCACTTACATATTGAAACATATAAATTAATAAATAAATAAAAGGTAATGCCAAAGTTTGATCAATAAAGGTAACAAAAGAGGAAGATAACCTGATGTAAAAATCTTAAAAATTTCTCCACTGTTAACATTGTTCAGATCTGATTGGGTGAGGGCAAACTTTGTTTGTTAGAGGTGGATCCATGCCAAAGGAGGGGAGAGTTAGTGCCGACGTTGGGCGGAGAGAGGTGGGTGAAATGGCGTCGGTTGGCGGAGATAGTGACAGATCGGGGAGAGAGAGGCGTGAAGAACAGAGGAACGCGAGGCAAGAGGTAACGTCGGTGTCGAGCGGCGGAGGGTGAAATGGCGTCGACTGTGGAGAGAATGACAGAGCGGGGAGAGAGAAAGTTGAGAGAGAGAGCGGGGAGTGAAGCATGAAGAATGGGAGAGAATGACCCGTGAAATAAAATATCTATAAGTACCCGGGTCACCGGGTCAAATTTGACTCAATTGCACCTTAAAAACTAATGTACAATAGTAATTGCCTTTAAAAAATGTAAAACGTGAGACGGTCTCACGCAAGACCTACCAAATATTTAGGTATGTGTGATTGGACAAAATTCTAATAAAATGTAACAATTATACTTTTTATTTTCTATAATAATAATATTATTAATATACTTCTTTTAAAATAATTAAGGTTTATTACTAATAGATAATAGTATTAATAGCCAAATTACTACACAATACATTGACTTTAAAACCAAGTGCACCATATAATAATCATAAATAGTTGTGTTTTTTTTTTTAAAATAAGAGCAATGCTATCGATTAGTACTCTAATAAATAAATAAATAGTTTTATATACCAATATAATAAATAAATAAATAATAGTAATTAAAATTTTTAAATTTTAATTTTTTTTTTTTAATTTTAAGTGTTTTCTTCATAATTTGCAATTACAGTATTGTACTCTATCCATTTAAACTAAATTTTATTTATTTTTATTTGAAATGTTTTTATAATATAATTTCTTTAATGGAAGGGTAGTTTAGACATTTCCAATATGCAATTTAATTTCAGGAAATTTAAGGGTAGCAAAGTAATTTCATAACAAACGGTTGCCGCTTAAAAGGAATACGAGTGCACAGCCCCTACTCATTCGGATCTTCAATCAGCCTTCAACAGCCGCTAGGGTTTTTTCACAGGTAAACTAGGGTTCAGACATACAGGTTTTCTTCCTTCTCCCTTGTACTTTTACTCTAACGAATGCTTGAATACTAGGTTACGTGATACGGCGTTCAAGAATTTGTGTATTTTTTTTTTTAATTATGTATGATTTCTTTTGATTTATTAATTGTTACAGTGTTTCGTTTAATCGTTTTTTCCCCTTTCCCCGTTGAGATATTGTTGATTTTAGTTGAATGGACTGACGGATTTAAAATTTAATTTTGGTGTTAGGGTTTTATTTCTTGGAGGTTTGATTTAAGATGTCAAGGGTGTACGTTGGAAATCTGGATCCACGAGTCAGTGAACGAGAACTCGAGGATGAGTTTCGTGCTTTTGGAGTCATAAGAAGGTAAAATATTACTATATGGTACTTCAGTTAATTCGTGGCCTAATAGTATTTGTTTTTACCTTGAGTGGAGTATATGTCGGGGTCGTAATGTTTTTTAATTTCGTTTTTGGAGATATATGTGTGCTGGGATAAACTGTTTTTGTCGATTTCCACTTCTATTTGGCTATATTATTTATAGAGTGCACCGCACCCATTGAGCTGATGATTTTTTCGGGATCTGGTTCTCGTGTGTTTGTTTTGCTAGCATTGGTTCCCAATTCTAATATTTGTCGAATTTAATATGCATTTTGTTCATTGAATATTTAAATGAATTGATCAATTCAAATCTCCTGTTACTTCTGCTTGAAATTTGAAAAGCATTATGCGCATACAATCATTTTCCGCAAACAAAGTTATTATCATTCAATTTGTCTTTAGCTCTTGTTTAGGCAAACTCAGTTTTGTAAAATTGTTTGAAAATTTCCTGCAGTGTGTGGGTTGCCCGGAGACCCCCTGGTTATGCTTTCATTGATTTCGATGACCGCAGAGATGCCCAGGATGCTATTAGAGAAATTGATGGTGAGCTTCTGCTGTTTATTATTTTATTCATTTATTGTTTAACAATTTAAAAAGATGATTATCATAGTTCACATGAATGATCAATGGTTTCAGTTGTATTATTTTTTGCTGCTGTTGTTCGCTCTCTCTCCTTCATGTTCTTTGTTCTTTGAATTATCTTCCAATAAAACATGAGGAATGATGTAGTTGGAATTTAGAATTACTCTTGACTGCATGTCTTGAATACATCACTCTTTGGTGGAAGGCAGAATATTATCTATTTATGTAGCATGGGAAGATGGTCATTCTAGAGGGAATGTGGTAGTTCCGTTGTCTCTTTCCCTGACTGAATATGTGGTTGTTTCTTACTTTTCTTCTGCAAAATTACGTGTGATACCATGCCATAGTCTTCTCTTGGTGTATAATATTATTGATGTTGCCTTAACTTACAGTCCCTGTTTTTTGGATCAGGTAAAAATGGATGGCGAGTTGAGCTCTCTCACAACTCCAGAGGTGGAGGTGGTGGTGGACGCGGCGGTGGACGTGGACGGTCTGGGTCAGATTTAAAATGCTATGAATGTGGTGAACCTGGTCATTTTGCCCGTGAATGTCGAATGAGAGGTGGTTCAGGAAGGCGAAGGAGTCGTAGTCCACCTAGATATCGCCGAAGCCCGAGTTATGGTCGAAGGTATGATTAATGTTACATGCTTTTTATGTAAAATGAACTGTATTTTTGTCTTTAATAGTTATCTGTAATTATCACTTCAAATTTACAATCTTACTTCTGTTTAATAATGGTGTAGGAGTTACAGTCCACGTGGTCGTTCCCCTCGACGCCGCAGCCCATCACCCAGAGCTCGCAGCTACAGCAGGTCACCTTATCGTGCACCTGCACGGGAGGAGGTGCCATACACTAATGGGTATGATCCTTCTATATTTTAAAATTTTAATGCATTTTTTTTGTTGGTACGATGTTCTGAATTGAGGTGAATAGTCTATATCCAGTTTCTTGTAGTTAAGGATAACTTCATCAGTTCATCTGCAGACTTGCATTATATGGTTAAATTTAGTTTCTTGATGTATTGGTTGCTTTATTTTTGCTTGCATAACACTTATTGTAGTTTCTGTATTGTTTAAAATTTCTATTATTTTCAATCTATATACCCGGACATGCTTGTAAAACTGTGCACCTGAATGGCTGTATTGGGATCTTTTATATGCTTGGTGTGGTACTTCCGTTATTATTCTAAATTGTCATTTTGTTACATTATGCAGAAATGGAATCAGGGACAGAGTTGACAGACGCAGGAGCAGAAGTTGAGAAGTTGAGCTCCAAATCTTACTCGGCCTGCAATCTATGCTGAAGTTTTTCAAATTGTGTGTTTACTATGCATGGACTTATTTACGACTGTGTTAAGCTGGGCGACGCCCTGTGCTTCAACTCGTGGATTTGGTTGATTGTCATTATTACTTAAGTAGTAAGTTTGTTACTTTATTTTAATTATCCCTTTTACTCGTGAACCATTTCATAACGTCTTCTCTGTGGATCTGATGTTACTAGTTGCAATTTTCCATAAAAAAAATTATAAAGAACATTGCTAAAAGTTTATGATTTTGTTTTTATGTCGAGGTGTCTTCCTGGTACTGCTTCATTGGTTTTGTGCATCTGCACCTAGTGGTTTCGACCTTCCTTCCCTGCCCTGCTGTGGGATCTTCAATTTGAATGATTGTGGATCCCAGCTGGCTACTCTGCATAGATGCTTCTTTTCATTGCATGTCTGCGGCTATGATGCGCCTCTCCTCAAATAGTTATGGTATTTGATTAGATTTAAGGGTGATGATTGTCTTCACAAGCTTCATTGGTTTTGTACATCTGCACTCGCGGTTTCAACCTTCCCTTCCTGTTGTGGAATCTTCAATTTGAATGATTGTGGTTCCCTGCTGGCTACTCCTCTGCTAGATGCTTCTTTTCGTTGCATTTCTGCGGCTATGATGCGTCTGCTCCCCTTTTTGTGGTATTTGATTAGATTTAAGGATGATCTGCTTCAAACGCTTCTGGCAGGTAATTAATATAATATACTGAATTTGAGTTTATCCTTGGAACTACCCTAAATCGTTTTTTTCACCCCTAACCCCTGGCCTAAAAAATATCAAAAATGATTTTTAGCATGCATAATAGTGCGTTCTTAAATTTACAGTCAACCTTCCTGCTCTGGTTAGCTTCCTTACTTTGACTGGAGGGATGTTTATGCCAAAATGTTTTATTTTACCCTTGAAAAAAAAAAAAAACCTTCAGCCTAAGCCTTTGATTCTTCGGTTTATCAAATTGATGTAATTATCAATTTCCTTAAATTTCTTTATTTTGGAGTGGTATGCTTCTTAACTATGTCCGCAGAAAGAATGTGCCACGTGTTTTTCTGTGGAGCATTCCCTCGATGCCATTTAAATTCGGGATCCAAGGTCCTTTGTTTTTGGCTCTTTCTTTGGCTGACTTTGATGTCCGCCTAATAAGTTTCTGCAAAGTTGTCTGCTTCAATCTTGGCTCTCTTCTCCGTGTTTGCCCTTTTTTGGTTGAACGGCCGAAGCTTATGTCTCTTCTGAAGGCAAGACTTCTTATTTGAGTTTATTTATCTGTTTGTATTATTATGAGATGGTATAGGATTTTAACATATGCTGATTCGAAACATAAGTTATGTTTAGTTGTATCTTGGTTGATGAATTGAGTACCTCACTTCGTGTTTTTGCTACGATTTGAGTTGCTCTTTCTTGCATTTGTAAATTGGAGTTTATGTCAATTTGTGTTGTTTTATGGTTGAGGTGAGTAATATATACTCTTTGGTGTTCAAAGGTATTTATTTTATTATTTTGAGTGGCAAATCCAAACTTATCCATATTCCCTTTTACCCTTATTAGTAAAAGGGCTCACCTAATAGCTCGCCACTTTCTTTCCATACAACTGCTCATTATATATATAATAATAATATATTTTAATTTACGCTTACAAAGCAAATAAATACCTTTCAAGTGGCTGAGATTATATATATAAAGAGGGCAGGTAGGTAATGATTGGTTTGAAGTATGGTTGAATAATTCCTAATTGCTTTGGAATGGTTTGAAGTATGGTTGATTTTTAATTCCTAATTGCTTTGGAATATATATGCTGGGTAAGATTTAGCGTGATCCAATATTGAAATAATGAACTTATTTAACTAAATTAATATATTGTGCTAATATCAATAAGTAAATTGGAGATGCATTTTGAAATCTGATTCGACAAAGGTGGCTAGCACATCATTGATTATGGAATCAAATATTCATAACAATGACAATGATTCTTCGTAGTACTTATTTTTTAATGTATCAAATTATAATATATTTATATGTGAACAAACAATATTGAAAATGGGCACGATCAAGTCTGTCACTGTCGATATGGATGAAATCGATTAAAATATTAGCCAAGTTCCAAGATGAAGCCGTTCTGCCTTGTGTTGTTTATTTGTCCTTTTGTTTTTTAAATTAATTAAATTAGACCAATTCAACCGCACAAATTTAGTCCAATCAAGATCAATACGCCAACTTGCAAGCATATGGCAAGGTTTAATTTAATTAATGGAGTTGATGAAAACTCGACCAGATAGGCAACACATAAGTTATTTATGTAAATCTAATTGAAAGCTTAGCCGCTAACACAACATTTAGAATCTCTTTATTTTACAATGGTGTTTTATTTTTTGTTTTATAACTTTTTTTTTTCTTTTCAAAATAGTATACCCTAATAAATACTATTAAACTCTCGCACATATAATGATAATTTAATCATTAATTATAACACATGCAAAATATCTAATAAGTGAATAAGAGAGGAAATGGAAATGGAACATGTGATCAGTTAGCACATAATACAAGTTTCTACATTAAATTCAGTTTTTTTAACTAATATATTGTATTAAACTCACCTGCGAGATTAATTTAGGCCTAAAACTAATAATGAGCATCATATTTAGCTAACATAAAAGCTTACTACACAATAACATATCATATATAAGATAATAATTAAAAATTGTAATAATACCCTTTCTACCCTTGTAATATAATTAAGAAATGATATAATCTAATTAAAAGCAGGGTTAAACTATATTTATTGAAAGTTTTATTAAAAGCACCATAAAATTGAGAATAAACTTTTATTCAAAGTAAAATGATAAAATTTTGGATAAAGATTATTTTGACACTTGTATATGATTTAATTATAGTTGTGATTCATCGTTAAAGTATGTAAAAATCTTTATTGGTGGGAACTGCTCTTTCTGTTTAATTCATAAATTTTTATTTGCTTTTCTTAAGTGAATTAAAAATTATTATTATTTTTATATATAATGTGGAGATTTATTAGCAGTGAGGAGTGAAGGGTAAGTTGGGGCATTTTTACTAAAGTGAAAAATGAGAAACTTGAGAAACTGAGTGAGTGAACAACTTGTGAATGAACTATAAAGTTGTCATCACATTTGACTAATTCCAATTACCTACTACTATATTATACACTATAGATGTAACAAAATTTGTAAAGAGTTATCAATACATATATATATATATATATATATATATATATATATATATATATATATATATAAACCAGATAAAATTTCTCTGATCTCAAACAAAATAAGAATTTCTCACTAACTATAATTTTATTAAAGTGATGTAATTATGACATAGTAAAGCTTTTATGAAAAAAGAAAATGGCATTAGGTCCATACAATATATATATATATAGAAAAGTATACAAATTACTCCCTCAGTCCCAGTTGACACACTTTCCTTTTTTGTTTGTCTCACTAAAGTTAACACATTTCCTTTTTAATACATGGGACCCGCACCAAAACAATTAATTTATTCTCATGGAGCCCACATACCACCTCTAATACAACTACCCACTACACATTAAATATTATTTCTCTCACCTCACTTTACTTCACTTTACATTAAATTATTATACTCCTTAATCTCCGTGCCAAAAAAAAAGTGCTAACTTCTCCGAGACGGAGGGAGTACAATTCATTATAATTTTGCCTTATTTAAATTATTACTCCTATTATTTCCTGATTTTTTTAAACAGTTCAACTTTTATTCTCCACATTTGTAAGAGTGTCAATTTATTTATTTATTTATTTTTTTCATTTTGAGTGTTTATTCTAAAAGATTTCATTTTTCTATTTAGATAAATAACACCCATGCACATTACTAATACAATTAAAAATATGAGACACACACTCCATTATACATTAATTAAATAATACTATTTCTTAATCTAAATTTAAAAAATAAATTACACCCTTAAGAAAAGATGGAGAGATTAGTATTTTAATATTGCCTATATTAAAATTTTAGTGTCACAGGACGTGACATGATCGTAAAAATGGAACATTATATTTGAGTTAGTGTCATTGTCTTCACGAAATCACGACGCCTGTCACCTAATTAATTAATTAATTTCATATAATCTTCATTTTGTATTGCTAGAAAAATAATAGATACTCTCTATATCCAAATTTGTCAGTATTGTCAATTTCCTTGAGTTACGTGAAATTCTTATCTAATTGCTACTTATTTTATTGATTATTATGAAATTGATTCACTTTACAACCAAAATACTTTGGAATGAGATTTGCTGTTTTATTTTTCCAATAATACACGTCTTTCCTTATGCATAAAATGATAGTAATCACATTAACAATAAGTACTAAACATAATGTACACTGAAAATAATAATCAAATAATAATCAAATAATAATCAAATAATAATATATGATTAAAAACAAACTTCTTTTCTTTTCTTTTCCTTTATTGCAAAAACAAAAAATAAAAATCCTCGTACTAATTCCATAAAGCTTGTAATTAAATGAGAAGTCAGCTGCCAACAGACGTTAGTCCCCACCTCATCCACATATACACATTTTTCTTTTCCAGAATTTGTTCTTCCCATCTGCAAACACACTCTAATTACCTTTGACAAATTCTTCAACTCTCAAATCCATTTTTTCCACAAAGAAATCACTGCATCACAACATCATGAATTCAGAAGGATTTGAGCTTCGTTTCATAGATTCAGATGAAATAATCTGCACTGAAATTTGATATATTTTCATCTGCTAATCGCAAGCCATGGATTTCAAGAAAGAGAAGTTAGTTAGGTAGGGTTCTTGTCCTCACTCTGTCCTTTTCTTTTCTAGTTTAAATTTAATTTCCTCCCACATTTTGTTTTTTGGTGCAAATTTGAGTAATGGGCTAACTGCCATTATCGCATACTAGGTTTCACAATGAAGAAAAACGAAACCTTGAAGTTTTCATGGAGAAGATTGAGGCTCTAAACCCAGAAAATCCACTCCCTCTGTACAAAGATTCAAGGAAATCCGACAATGTTCCCAAGTTTAGTAGGTCTAAGGTTTATCCAGAGGGAGAGGGTGGTCAACATCCAGAAGCAAGAACAATTCTTGATCCTGGAAGTGAGGTTGTGTTGAGATGGAACAAAGTTTTCTTGATTTCTTGTTTGGTGGCTCTGTTTGTGGATCCCCTGTTTTTCTATATGCCCTCTGTACTAAATCAAGACACTTCTTCGTGTATGCAAACAGATTCGAAATTGGGGATCATTGTGACCTGTTTTAGGACAGTGGCTGATGTGTTTTATATGTTACATGTTGCACTAAAATTTAGGATTGCTTATGTTTCCCCTAGCTCCAGGGTGTTTGGGAAAGGCGAACTCGTTATGGATCGAAGTTTGATAGCAAAGAGGTATTTGAAGTCCGACTTTTTCATTGATTTCATTGCAGCGTTGCCTCTCCCTCAGGTAACTTCAATTCCTACCTCACGTCATTAATTTAATTTCGTTATTAAGTAGATCAATTTAACGATGGAATTAAGACTTTTACCAATGGAATTATAGAGAGATTTAGTCTATTCTCATAAGGATTATACATCAAAATTGTGATTGAGGGAAATTTTCCCTCAATATGATGATCTATCGTGATGATTCTCACTACCAAAAAGCTGTTTTTTACTAATGTAATTTTCCTTTGGTAAAAACCTAAATTTCATTGTTAAATTGGTTTAATAACGGATTAACAACGAAATTCATTGATAATTTTTCGTTGGTAAAGTTTTAGCAATAAAAATTTAGTTCTGTTGGTAAATGATTCCATCAGTAATCCGTTTTTTTAGTGTTTGCTGTAAAGACTAGTTTGTTTTTTTGTATATTTCCCACTTGTGATTCTTGCAGATTGTTATATGGACCATATTACCAGCAATTAGAAGCTCTCATGCTGATCATACCAACAATGCTCTCGTACTCATTGTATTGCTACAATACATTCCCAGATTGTATCTCATTTTCCCATTGAGTTCTGAAATTATCAAAGCTAATGGAGTCGTCACAAAGACAGCATGGGCAGGAGCAGCTTACAATCTGGTGCTCTACATGCTAGCAAGTCATGTATGCCAACCCAACCCAAGCTCTTCCAATTTTCGTTTCATTCGAAAAGATGTAAAACGATTTCTTGCAGGTGTTAGGGGCTGCCTGGTACCTGGTGTCGATAGAGAGACACGCGACATGTTTGAAATCAGCGTGCAGGGATGAGTTCAACACTGCCAGCTGCTCTCTCCGTTTCCTCGACTGTGGAACTTTGGGCCATACTGATAGACAAGTTTGGTTGAACACAACACAGGTGTTCAGTAATTGTAATCCTGACAATGACAATTCTACGTATTTCGATTATGGAATCTTTGGCGATGCTGTTTCTAAGAATGTGGTATCATCTGAGTTTCTGGAGAAGTACTTCTACTGTTTGTGGTGGGGATTGCAGAACTTAAGGTGAGCACACATGATTAATTTCAGACATTCTAGCATGTTGGTTTGGATCACAAATGTTCTTTCTAACTTGTAGTTTCATGTTGTCAGTTCTTATGGGCAGACGTTGTCGACTAGCACGTTTATTGGGGAAACGTTGTTTGCCATAGTCATAGCCATCTTTGGGCTTGTTCTGTTTGCTCATTTGATTGGAAATATGCAGGTATTTTGTGATTCTCCTTTGTCTTATTTCAGACAACACATTCTCATCATCTGTGATCTGCTGTTAACCCGACCTTATGCTGTTATTGTAGACCTATTTGCAATCCATCACAGTGAGGCTTGAGGAGTGGAGGCTTAGGCGTCGGGATACCGAGGAATGGATGAGGCATCGACAGCTCCCCGAAGAGTTAAGGCAGCGCGTTCGACGTTTCATGCAATTTAAATGGCTTGCCACAAGAGAAGTCAATGAAGACTCTATCCTCTTCGCTCTGCCTACTGATCTTCGCCGTGACATTCAGCGCCACCTCAGTTTGGATCTCATTCGTCGTGTAAGATTCTTCAATCTTGTGTCCGTCTTGTTTGCTCTTCCACTCACTCACACCACGTTTTTTTCAGGTTCCATTTTTCTCACAGATGGACGACCAACTCCTGGACGCTATATGTGAGCGCCTGGTTTCGTCCCTGAGCACCCAGGGCACGTACATTGTACGTGAAGGCGACCCTGTTTCTGAGATGCTCTTCATTATACGGGGGACACTGGAAAGCTCCACCACAAATGGAGGGCGTACGGGTTTCTTCAACTCGACCACACTGAGGTCGGGTGATTTCTGTGGGGAGGAGCTACTCGCCTGGGCGCTGCTCCCCACATCAACCCTAAATGTGCCGTCCTCCACAAGGACAGTCAGATCACTCACTGAAGTGGAAGCATTTGCTCTAAGAGCAGAAGACCTCAAGTTCGTAGCAAACCAATTCAGACGGCTTCACAGCAAGAAATTACAGCACACTTTCAGGTATCACTCCCACCATTGGAGAACCTGGGCTGCATGCTTCATCCAGGCCGCATGGAGACGATTCAAACGAAGAGCCATGGCAAGAACCCTCAGCGCGAACGAGTCCTTATATGTCCCTCAAAACGAGCAGTTACAAGACGAGCAAGATGAAGAAGATGAAGCATCCAGTTCCGCAATACAAAACCTTGGAGTAACTATACTAGCTTCGAGGTTTGCTGCCAAGATCAAGGATGTCGAGCTGCGTGCGCTGCAGAAGCCCAAAGAGCCCGATTTTGAAGCTTTTCATGAGCATGAATAGTGCATTCATTATTACTACACTAGCTAGGAGCTTTCTTTGTACAGGAAGAATGGTTTCACTTGCACAACTCAGCTTAGAAATAATCTATTCCACGTTTACGACTTATCTCGTGTGACACGAGACACGAGACAAGACATAAACGGGGAAGAGATGTTTCTCATATTGAAGCAGACAGACATTCCTTTCTTGGATGCAACCCTGGTTGTAAGAGAGGAAAAAACAACATTGATTATAGATTTAAGTGTTGAAAACATGTTCCCAACCACATCTCGATTATCCAAATGAAAATTAGGTAACTGTTAAGATTAGAATTGAGGCTTTCAGGTTTCTGTGTATACCAAGACAAATACACAAATACAAGAAATTGCTAATGAACCCCGAAATTTCTCATGTCAATCAATATAGTCCTTTAGGCAAAAAACACCTAAATTTGTATACTTGGCTTGTAGCTTGATCTTTCAATGCCTAAGAATTTGCTGGAATATGTGTTCCAAATATGTGTTCAACGGCACTTTGAGGTAATCTACGATGAAATGTGTTCCAAATAATCTCTGAATGCCTACAAAATTAAGGAAATAATGGTCTGGATTAACTGGACAACATCAAAGTCGAAAGATATCTAAACTAACAACAAGAAGTTGCTGCTGTAAGTGAGATTGATCATGTTAATCATCATTTACTCGTATCTAAACTATCTCCAACAGTGTTGTCTTATGCATAATAATCGAAAGTAAGAGAGCATAAGTCATATATTTCATTGAAAATGTAAGAAATGCTCCTTCTTTAATCAGAGAAAAATCTCATTTACGGTGCATTTCCACATCTGAAATCAGCTTAGGCAACTTGTTTTTCTTCTGAAGGTATTTCGCGAACGAATACCAGACGCCACCTGCGGTGTTGATTACCAACCCAATTACATTCAACGCATGAATCTCCACTCCTCCGAGTAGGACAAAGCCAAGGGTCTGCCCAATGTAAGAAACGGGAATTATTCACAAGATGAATCCATTCAAAGGGATATTGACGAAAATATGGAAGAGATGTCTGTAATTAAAAGCATTCTTAAGAATATGGAAAACAGAAAACTTGCAGTCACATACCGTGGAAACAACTCCCTTGAGGACACCGACTATGGTTGTTGTTAAAGCAGAGTTGACAATCGTACATAAGAACATGGTGTAGTTCAGAATTATACCCATCACCAGAGAAAGAAGAAGAAGAACCATAAACCATAACGAGGTACTCTGTCCATCAAAAAATTTGTGGATGTTAAATAATATAAGCTACCACTTAAAACTTATAATAAATACAGAAAAGGGTTACCTTTGCATATAGTATTGATAAAGAATCTGGAAATTCTCCAGTAGCTATAATGAGGAAGAGAAGAAAGGGTAGAGACAAAATGCTGTTATAAAACATTATTTCGACTGAGGTAAGTCCATCTTCTGCACCAGATTTCTCTACCAAAACAAGGTACATAGTCTGGAAAAAAAAAAAGAGAAAAGAAATACATATAAGAATGCATATCTGTATAACCAGAATTTTAAGAAATGTGTAATTTCGAAGTTCTGAAAAATGCAAAGGATTTAGCCACTGAATTCTATGTTTATATCTGAAATTAAAAGAAAAAATTATAAATGCAGCTAACCTGGAAAAAGACAGAAATTAAGGCCATACTATAGCCTGTAAGATCAAAGGAAAAATCTCCAAGTGCTGCAATGAGAACTCCGGCAGCAGTCAGGAGTACAGATAGAGTGACCTGAGTAATTAGGAATTGTTAGAAACTCAACTTTTTATTAAAGATTAGAATTGCTGATACCAATTTAGTTGAATGCACATTGTAACTAGTTAAGTATGATTGAAATGTAATATCTGTAACAATAATTTAAGACAATTTGAGAGTTAGTGTAGGCAAAGCTTTTGATAACAAAATTATTTTCTTAAAACTTCGAGTTTAATAGTAAATCAGTCACCTAAACAAAAGCAAGAGACAAATAGGCATCCTATAAATGATTGAATAAATTAAATAACCACATTCGGGAAATATTTATTGCAAGGAGCTATTTGATCATAAATACAACCAAACACATGTTTTAGAAGTATTCTTAAGCAGAAAATATGGGAAGAAACACAAAACCAAAAACAAAAAAGGTTCATGGTCCAATAATTCTCCAGTCAAACACACAACTGAATATAGTATCAGTGCAACGTAATAAGAAAATATGGGAAGAAAATATGTAAAATTCAGCTACACAAGAAGAGATATATTTTCACGACACCATGGTTTGTAATGAGTTTGACAGAAGAAAACCAACACTTATTATTCCGATTCTTTAGTGTTCATTTAATCATTCCTAATTCAGCAGTATAGGATTTGACACAATTTTCCATCAAGTCCCACCATAACTAAAATTCCATTAGAGATTAATACAGCATAAGTTCTAAACATAAACCAAACACAAGTTTTGCACTTTGCAATAGAAAACGGCATAGTTTAACTTGGTAGAAAATACAAACCTGAGTTGTAGGCCTCCCTTTTCCAGAAACGAATCCAGCTATAAGTACAGCAAGTGGTGTAAGCCTTTTAATGGCTATGTACATTGGAATATTTACTCCTTTAAGGCTTGCTAATGCAAAGGCCACATTTGCATTATAAAATAAGGAAACGAGCAAAAGTTTTTTCCCTGTCTCAATTTTAAATCCCCTTGCTTTTGTGTATCCCATTACTCTACCAAATCGTATAAGCAAAGTTGTCATCAATTGCTGATAAAAAACTCAAACAATAAAAGAAAAACTTTCGTTAATGATCCAAAAAGTGAACGCCGTCAAAAAATTGGAAGAACACGTAAAATGCCGTGTACCTGAAGGGTAAGAAGACTCATTGAGCTTGCATATTGCATAAGCACAGCTTTATTGATAAAGACCATCATCATTGAGGCAAGGCCATAAGACAATGCAGCAAATAAACTGCATTTTGCATTTGCATAAATTAATAAAGAACAGTAATCCCCAAAATGCTTCAATAATGATTAAGATTATTATCAAAAGGCTCCTCTCAACTGCAATAGTGTAAAAATTATTTCTTAAAGGCTTCAAATCCAAACAAAACAACCCAGCATTTTCTGACAGTGTATTAACACTCTCTCAAAATTAGAGAAATAGATTTCATCTGTCCTAATATTTACATTCAAAATGTCAGAGCAAATAAATGCTAGCTCAGAGCTTCTGTAAAGGACAGTAGGACACTGTTTGCACAAAATCTTGCAATAAATAAAATCACAAGCTCAGAAACATTAACTGATTATTTCTATAAGGGTAAGAAAATCAAAATTAACCTCGAATATGGAGGTGGGTCCGCAGTGAAATCCATCTTCAGGAATGCAATTTATTCAACCCCCAACAGTAGATTGAATTCAATTACTTCGTCTTCATTAATCCAACACCACGAAAAACCTCCTAAAACCACACAAGATCAAAATTTTACAACCAAATCGAGTCAAGCTACATAAATCACAAAAGGGACATCAAGAAAATTCACAGTTTACCTGAAAAAAGATCAAATCTTGACAGAAAAACATATGGGCTTTTGCTCTTCTTTCAGATCAAGACACAGGAGTTGGGAGGTGGTTGTAGTGATAGCGGCGATGAAAAAGACAGTCGTTTGCAAAGAACGAATGTGGCGAAAATAAATGAAGTGAATAATATAGAGAATTTGCATGCTCGCGAGTGAAAAAAAAATGTGAAAGAAAAAGGATAAAAAAAGCCATCGTAAATCGTAATCAGATGCGAGCTTGGCGGTTTCTTCTACTTTTGCAGTTTTAGTCTTACGCATCTCCCATGTGATTCCATTTTTCTAATCTTTTTATTTTATATATTTATATTTAATTTAATCTAATTTTGAAGCATTGTAGATGAAATTAAAAAGGGAGAAAAATATCATAAAAAGATCAAAACTAATAATTTCAATATTAGAAAAAGTGATGATTTTAAGTGGAAAATTTGGAGTACTTTTGAATCTCATCAAATATATGATCAAATATTTGTTGAATATGGTTGTTTACATTAAACAAGATTTAAATATGTTTTGTGAAAAAACAGTGTGTGTACATGTTACATACATGTTACACCCACCCAAAGATATATTATGGAGGTTTAGTTAGGTAACCACTAGTAACAATGATCCTCTCATATGAGTGTGCACACCCATGTGAGAGCTCATCGGTTACCCATAATCAATTAAAAATCACTCATTATTATGGGATGAGATTTGTTTATTGTTTGAAAGGCTAAGTTTAGATGCAATCTCAACTTAGAGTCCTTATTTTTACTTTTAGTACATATGTAATGGGATTATGGGAAAAGCCTTATTTAGCATATGTAATAGTCATGTATAAATATTTATATCTATACATTATAATAATAATAATTGTATTCAAACCTTTGACTTTAAAAGGATTACCAGAAAGCTTTATAGCAGCTTTAAGAGATGATATAAATTTGAATTGGAAGCAATCTTTAATGGGTATTATACAATCCAGCTTAGCCAATGGACCAGTTTATTTTAATGTTTATCCTAATTTACAATTGTCTTTATCTGATGTTAATATTCTTGATGCTTTAACATTAAATGTTAAAACACATAGTTATAATTATATTCCTGGAACAGAAGTTATATGTATCTGTCACAACTGTACCATTTTGCAAATTATAATTTCTTTCTAAAATAGAAATATAATTTTTACATAGGTATTCATAAACCATACTGCAAAAGGTATTAACATATTTTTTCTTCACAAGTTTTATAAAACTCATCTTGAAAACTTATAATTTCATTTTGAGTAAAATTCTCAAAAAACTATTTTCTAAAAGGTGTATAACCTTAACTTTTAAATTCTTCAGAAATGATTTTTCTGGCTAAAGAATTAGGATTAAAATCTATTTTTTCATATAAATCCATAATTAAATTTTAAAATTCATTTCCGACATTGTCGGTTCTGACTCATCTATATTACGAGTATTTGCTTCTTTGACAATATTATTCCTGTTAATATATAATATTTCTGTAACAGGAGTAAATACTTCAGAATTAGTATCTTCTCTTATTTGAGAAGTTAAAGATCGTGACAATTCCACTTTGTTATCTATTAGAGAAATATAATTTCTCATTGGATTATATATTTGGAGAGACTTATTATTCTCAAATCGTATATTAACTGTTCATCAGTATTCTGAAAAATATCAGAAATATTATTCTGATTTTGTATCTGTGTTTGAACAGGAACTGCTTGTTCAATAATCCAATTGTCTGGAAAGTCAATTTCTTCCCATTTAATAGGTATTCTAGTCGTAATATCAGACCTACTAAAATTAGTTTCAATTATTATTGTTTCATTTTTCATTTTATCAATAGGTTTACACTGAGGATTCAGTGTATACAATTGTTTATAATATATTCTGTAACAGATACATATAACTTATATTCCAGGAATATAATTATAACCATGTATTTTAACATTTAATGTTAAAGCATCAAGAATATTAACATTAGATAAAGACAATTGTAAATTAAGATAAACATTAAAATAAATTGGTCCATTGGCTAAGCTGGATTGTATAATACCCATTAAAGATTGCTTCCAATTCAAATTTCTACCATCTCTTAAAGCTGCTATAAAGCTTTCTGGTAATCATTTTAAAGTCAAAGGTTTGAATACAATTTGCACTAATCCTATATGAAGGAATTTATGAGTGTTGCTATAAACACCTATATCCTTTTTCAGATAATAATCTAATTATCATATCATTACTATCTAATGAAATCGATTCTTCAGTAGTTTTGACTACTTGTTGTAAACCTATTTTTTCAAAAGTACCTAATTGATATATTAATCTAGGTTCTATTTTAGGGATGATCCACTTATTAAGCAGATCTAAATTCTCTGGAATATCATATTCCTCATTTCTAATATTCTTAATGTTATTTTTCTTATTAATCATATTCATGAAATTCATGATAAAATATGTGTTGATCCATAACATATCAATTATAACTACCATGGCTCTGATACCATCTACGGACAGGATCGGCTAACAATAATCTTTGAGGATATTTTACAGAATGGGAATAAAATTAGCAACTTTTTATTCAACTATTTGTAAAAATAGCAATAATTCTGATAAGGTTATTGCAGCATGATAGTTGCTAGATTTACTGGACAACTTAAAGGCTGGTGGGATAATTATTTATCTCAAAATGATAGAGATAATATTCTCAATATGGTTAAACAAGAAGGTAATAATACTACCGAAAATGCAATTTATACACTTGCGGTAAATATAATTAACACTTCACTGGAAGGTTCAGTGATAATAGTGATATTATTAGAACACTGCTCCAAACATTAAGGTGCAGAACACTCTCTGATTTTAGGTGGTATAAGGATACTTTCCTAAGCAGAGTAATGGAATTGCCAGAATGTAATAACATTCATTGGAAGTCAAAATTTATTGACGGATTACCCAGCTTATTTGCTGAAAGGGTAAGAAAAACTTTAAAACGTAATCATATTACGATTCCATATGAAAGTTATACTTATGGTGCTCTCATAGACACTTGTATTCAAGAAGGATTAGCTTTATGCAATGAAATTAAGCTAAATCAACAGATTAAAAGGCAAAATCTCGATGAGAAAAAATAATTGGGAGAATTTTGTCAACAATTTGGTTTGGATAATTCTTTACCCAGTAAAACCAAAATTAATAGAGATAAAAAGGTTTATAAACCTAAACATATGAGATATTCTCCTAGACAGATTGAGAAAAAGAATAAAAGAAAGGAAGAAAAGTTCCAAAAGAAGTCTTATAGACATAGATATAATAAGAAAAAAGAGAGATATTGTAAAGTATGTGGTAGAAAAAGTCATACCAAAGAATTTTGTTAGACAAAGAAAAAGATTAATAATTTTGAGATTCCTGATGATATCAAGGAAATTATAATATAGACTTTTGAAGAAAAATCTGAATTTGAGAAATCAGAATCAGAATTTTCAACTACTTCTGAATCAGAAGAAGAAATCATCAATAATTTAGTTTATAAAGACATTTCTGAATCAAAAGAATGTGAGCCTTGTAAAGAAGGACTTATATGTCCTAAGGAAAATAATGATATAGATAATAATCAATCTAAGTTTTATAAAATTATGTAACAATTCTCAATAAATGTTTTAGATTCTAATAATATTTTTGAATTATTAAAAATGGTTAAAGATCCTAGATTAAGAACTCAGATAATAGATGAGATTGGAAATGACAATAGTGCTTCCTCTTCTAATAAAGAAGAAGATTTGACTCAGGACATTCTTAATAAGAATAAGTCTTATAACATGACAGAAGTCATGAACCAGTTAAGAACCAAATATCAGGTTCAAAGAGATATATCTCTACAAGATCTTCATAAAGAGATTAATAATCTCAAAGAAGAAATAAAATTATTAAAGAATAAGAATCTTATTCAAGAATCTAGAATATCTAGAGTGGAGGAATTTTCTAAAGGAAAAAATATTTCACATAAGAATATTTCTCAAAATATTGAAGTTAATAAACCTAGTATGTTTAATGACACATTTCTTTCTACTATTGAGATGGTTATATCCCAAAAGTGGTATATTAAAATATCACTATTGATTGATAATCATTATACAAAAATATTTATTGCTCTTGTTGATAGTGGTGCAGATTTAAATGATATACAGGAAGGGTTATTACATACTCGATATTTTCATAAAACTAGTCATATATTATGGCATGCAGGAGGAGATAAACTCCAGATTAATTATAAGCTTCCTAAAGCTTATGTGTGTGCTAATAATAAATGTATTTCGCAAAGTTTTATACTTGCAAAAAATATTTCAAAACAGGTTATACTTGGTACTCTATATTTAAATAATATTTATCCTATAAAAAAGATTGATAATAAAGGGATTATTGGTACTTTTAAAGGAGATGATATTTTCTTTAAATTTATTAGTGAGCCTTTTACGAAAGTTTTGCATAGTCTTTATGATAATATCAAAGTAAAACAAGATCAAATTAGTTTTTTAAAACAAGAGATTAATATTATTACTATTGATGATCAATTGAAAAATCCTAGATTATAGGATAAAATTAGTCTTTTGAAAAATTAATTTTCAATAGAAATTTGCAATGATCATCCCAATGTTTTTTGAGATAGAAAAAAACATATTATTTCTTTACCTTATGAAGATTCTTTTGATGAAAAGAATATTCCAACAAATACTAGACCTTGTCAAATGAATTCAGAGTATTTAGAATTGTGTAAAAAAAAGATTGAATTTTTATTACAAAAAAACTCATTAGTCATTCTCAATCTCCGTGGTTATGTACTGCATTTTATGTTAATAAACATTCTGAGATTGAAAGAGGTATACCAAGATTTATTATTAATTATAAACCTCTTAATAAAATCTGAAATGGATCAGACATCCAATTCCTAATAAAGAGGATTTATTGGATAGACTTTATGATAGTTTGATATTTTCGAAATTCGATCTTAAGTCAGGTTACTGGCAGATTCAGATTAATAAATCTGATAGATATAAAACAATATTTAATGTTACAATAGGACATTATGAATGGAATGTGATGCCATTTGGTTTAAAGAATGCTCCTTCTGAATTTCAGAAGATTATGAATGATATTTTTACTCCTTCAAGTGAGTTTATAATTGTTTACATTGATGATATTTTGATATATTCAAAAACCATTGAAATGCATTTTAAACATTTGCATATTTTTAAATCATTAATTATTCAGAATGGATTAGTAATTTCTAAACAAAAAATGGAATTATTTCAGACTAGAATTAGATTTATAGGTCATATCATTGAAAAAGGAAATATTATTAATATTAATAGAAGCATTGATTTTGCTGATAAATTCCTGATGTGATAACTGATAAAACTCAATTACAAAGATTTTTAGGAAGTCTTAATTATATTGCTCCTTATTATCATAATTTGGTTAAGGATATATCTATTTTATATGATAGACTTAAGAAGAATCCTAAACCATGGACTGATAGTCATACTGATGTTGTTAGAAAGATTAAATCCAGAGTTAAAACTTTACCTTACTTAATGATTAGCAATCCAAATTGGAAAAAGATTATAGAGATGCCGCTAATATAGGGTTTAGTGATATATTAACCCAAATTAATCCTGATAATAAACAAACATATCTTGTTAGATTTCAATCTTGGAAATGGAATGATTCTCAAAAAAATTATGCTACTATTGCTAAAGAGATTCTTGCAATTGTTAAATGTGTTTTAAAATTCCAAGATGATTTATATAATCAGAAATTTACTATTATGACAGACTGCAATGCAGCTAAATTTATGTTTCAAAAGGATTTTAAACATGATGTTTCTAATCAAATGTTTGCTAGATGGCAAGCTCATTTAGCCCCATTTGATTTTGATATTGTTTATAAAAAGGAGAAGATAATAGTCTTTCAGATTTTTTAACTCGTGAATATTTTCAGGTATGAGTACATAAGGTAGAGGATCTTCCTCCTATAGAGGAAGAGGTGGCCGAGGAAAAATGCCTAAGATAATATCTCAACATGGCAGTAAAAAGCTCGTAGCAATGAATAGAGCTGAAGAAGAAGCATACCAAGAATTTCTTAATAAAAGAAATAAACAGCATAAACCAAATGAAGAAAATAATACTTCATCATCATCATATGCTCAAGTGGTTGAAAAAGAAGAATCTGATAATATTGGATTCATTCAAAATGAATATAAAGAAATAATATTTCTTTTAGAAGAAAGAGATTTAAAATGGATCAATGATCCTTAGACTCTAATGCAAAGATATATGGATAATAGTTCCATGCAAATGAGGACTTATAAGTCAAGATATCTGTATGAACAGATATTACTTCAAACTGGTTCTTGTGATATTACACATTTTACAGGAACTAGTAATGAAATTTATAATTTCAGCAAAATAATTATTAAAAATGTAATATCCTTGGAAGATTGGAGAATTTCTCCACTGAGAGAAAAAGATGTTACGAATAATAAAGAAGTTCCAATAAAATATAATTATTGGGACTATTGTGATGCTTTTATAAAGGTACTTAATTATGAAAATGATAAAAAGAAACATACTTGGTTTATCAAGATATGTTCAAATATTTATAAGGATGATATCCCACACTGATTTATAAACTGGTTTCATTGTTTTGGCCCCACTTCAATTATTTTACCAGAAAATATGAAAATTTCATTTGATAGATGGGTAGATATATCCCCACAGCTTTTAAAAAAGTAAGAATTAAAATTATACATTGAGGGTATAGCCTCATGTTACTTTTTTATTGAATTTTTAATACCATGGATATTTAAATGGTCTCCAGAAGTAGGTAATACCGAAACAGGAATTCAATGTATATACAGGACATTTTATACTAAATTCTAGGATAATATGTTATGTATAGATCCCAAAATAAATCAGATTTATGGGATAGAGACAATGGATCTCTTGGAGAAAAAATTGAATACATACAGTAATACTTATAAAGAAGTTCATACTCCTTCTCCATTCAATCATATTTTGAGAAAATCCAAAATGAAGTCAGAAAATCTGACAAGAGAGCAGATGATAGCTGCCTATATTGAGGAAATGAAGAAGGATTTGATATCTCAATTTGGAGATGATAATAAATCAGAGTCTACTATGGTTTCTGAACAAATGCAAGATGCACAAGATCCAAATGATGCGGATTTAGATGAAATTTTTATAGCAATTTAGGATACTCTGATAGAAAAATTTACACCTGAAAAAGAAACATCTTCATCATCATCAATTCACAAAGGAAAATAATATACCTGAAGAAAATGATGTCATTGCTTACAACATAAACAGTAAGCAGCCAGACATGATACTGTTTATAAATAGTAATAATAATAATAATAATAATAAAATGATTATATAATAGTTAAAAATATGTAATTAGATATAATAATAATTTGAGAATGTGATTCATGAAATGCTAGAAAAGTAAGGACAGAAAAGCGCTGTGGGCGGTGAATGTAGCCAATAAGGGAACGCGGTAGAGGTGACCAATAACACATGAGAATTTAACGCAAGCAATCATGGGAGAATTTTAAACCCCTACAAACGCATATCTCAAAAAGCGTCTTCAAATCTTCCATAAGATCTCTAAAACATTCTTCTCTGAAAATATCCTTCAAACGTTCTCTGCCTTCAAATCTTCTTAAAGAATATTCAGCCTTCCCTTCACGACCTTTTCCTCACAGCAACCTGTTGAGACACTTACAATCTCTCCAACCTTCTCTTCACAGCATCCTGTTGAGAGAGTAAGAAGTCGTTACATCCCTTCATTTTCTCTAGATTGTCCCAAATCCTTACTGTGCCATTACCACCGAGAATACTCGACACTCCAAAGGAAATTATCTAAAGCTCTTAGGACCATCCCAAGTTGGTATCTGTAGATCTCCTAACTTTAGGAAATACCCACTACTCATTTTAAAGTCTACTCTTACCTAAGACACAGAGGCATTGAGGTTACGAGAAAAACTAGCAAGGACAAAACTCATCCTTAACCTTTACCTTGAAAATTTATCCTTGTGTGATTCGTCTTTAAAAAGGTGGGCTTATTTTTATGATTTTTTTTATATTGAACGTGATTTACGTAATTGATGTGATGAATATGCATGAAAACTTTACCTAAGACCGGTGGGCCGGGAACCTACGAACAGATGGCATTATTGCCAATAAGGAAAGACGGATGCGTTAGCATGACTTTTGACGTATTAAATAATGAACACCTTCAGGTGACTTGACGTATTAAATAATAAGCACCTTCGGGTGACCTGACGTATTAAATAATGAGCACCTTCAAGCTACTTGACTATGGGTTAATTCCCTTTACTTTTAAAAGTTCATGAAGTTCATTTCTCAAATGACGAAGTTATTTTCAATTGTAAAATCTAACCGTAAATTCCCCATTGAGTACATTCCCGTGTGCTCACCCCACCATATTTTTCCTTCTACAAATGATGTGGCGTAGTTGACGTGGCGGATGATGAGTTCAAGGGGTTGGCTGCAACTTGAAGTACTATGTAATTTATTTAATAATTGTTTAATATGTGAATAATGACTTAAGAATTGTCACTGCACACAAATCACCGAAGACTTCTGCTACTTAAATTCTAAGATGCTCGTTTCAATTCTAACTATGAATTAATTAAATTCTACTTTATTATTAATATGGATTTTAAACTCGATTATTTCATTTTAACCATTTAAAAAATCCTTTATTTATAAATTTAAACTATTTTTACATATAATTAAATTGGGTCGTGACAAACTGGTATCAGAGCAGGTCTACGATCTGTAGACTTGCATTTACAAAATAATTTGATGACAATAGATGCATGCATGAGGGTTGATCACACGTGGATTATGTTCATTAAAGGCTTAAGAATGATCATCACGTGTTGCATGGAAGCTGGAAGAAGTTGGAGCTGTTACAACAGCTCAAACAACTCCAACTGTCAAAATTGTCAAACTGGAGGAAAGGTGAGCAGCCAACTTCGGAGCAGTTGTTGAGCGGTTAATCAATCTACCTAAAATCGGGACTGCATCTCAACTACTAAGTGAGGGCTATCTAGAGGAGGTTCAACCGGATCATTAAATTGAGGGATTAGCTAGATATAAGGGCTCAAAATAGCTTGATCACACAAGTTTTTCACATTTGAGAGTTGACAGTTTGAGTGCTGCGTTTTTGTGTGTGTTGCATCAGATTGAGATCAATCTTTTCTTAGTTGTAAGCATTAAGTGATAATAAAGTTTTTTCTCCCCAAAGTGGATGTAGGTTATTCATAACCGAACCACTATACATCTTTGTGCAAAGCTTTCAATTTCATTCAAGTTTATTATTTCATGTGAGTGTGTTATTGAGTGTTTTGTGAGCTCATTAAGCATTTTATTCACGTCAATTGGCCCCGTCTGTGGGAAGTAAACACACAGCAAGCATTCAAGATGAACACCACAAGATTTGATGTTGAAAAACTCACAGAGAAATCAGATTACAACCTGTGGAAGTTGAAGATGAAAGTTGTCCTCATGCGGCAAGGTTTGATGGATGCATTGAAGCCACCTCTACAATTGAAGATTGAAATACCCAGAGATCCTCAGGCTGCAGCAGGTGATGTAAGAGGTCCTGTGGATGAACAGGTATTCCAAAAATCTTATTCTACTATAATCTTGTGCCTAAGTGATAAAGTACTTAGAGAAGTATCAAAGGAAACAACTGCTGTGGGTGTATGGAATAAATTGGAAGCTCTGTTTATGGTCAAAACATCTGCAAATAAATTGCATTTGAGGCAAAGACTTCATGCCTTCAAGATGACTGATGAAAAGCCTCTGATGGAACAAGCTGATGAGTTCTGCAAGATCACAGTGATCTTGAAAGTGTGGATTTCAAGTTAACAAGTGAGGATAAGGCCATCATGTTGTTGTCTGCATTGCCAAGATCACAAAGGCATTTCAAAGATGCTATTCTCTATGGAGGAAAGGATGTTGTGCTCTTAGAAGATGTGCTGAAAGCACTAAGATCAAAAGATCTAGAGGAGGGAGCAGACAATAATGAAAAATCAGGTGCAAAAGGACTTTTTGTCAAGAAAGAAAACCAAAACAAGAAAGAGAACAAGGGAGGAAATTCTGATCAAAAGAAGAGTGTAACAGGACAGTCAACTAGGAAGAAGTGTTACTATTGTCATGAACCAGGTCACTTCAAGAAACAATGTGCAAAATGGAAGGCTAACAAGTCCAAGAAAGCTGATACACATACTGGAAATCAGAAGAATCAAGTGAATCAGGTTGGTGAATTACAAAATAATAATGCTGGTGTGGAAGGTATTGTAGCACTGTCCATCACATCATCAGATGTATCTGCTGAGTGGGTATTGGATTCAGGGTGTACCTTCCATATGACACCCATGAAGCATTAGTTTGAAGAATTGAAGCATCAGAAAGAAGGATCAGTGCTATTAGGTAATGATCAATCTTGTAAGATTAAGGGAGTATGATCCATCAGATTACTCATGTTTGATGGAGTTCAGAGGCTTCTTAGGAATGTAAGGTATGTTTCTGGATTAAAAAGGAACCTCATCTCTCTTGGGATGCTTGATTCTCAAGGATGTGATTCAAACCTGAAAAGGGGAGTTCTCAAAGTGACTAAGGGTGATAAGATAGTCATGAAGGGAACTAGGAGATCTGATTTGTATTTCCTGGATAGAAGTGTTGTTGTTGGACAGATACACAACACTGATCAGCAGGATGATGCCAAGCTGTGGCATGGTAGGTTGGGGCATGTTAGTGAAAGAGGGATGTAAGAATTGACTAAACAACAACTGATCAGGTTCAGTGCAGATGATAAGATCAGACAATGTGAGCATTGCATTCTTGGAAAGTCCAAAAGACTTAAGTTTGGTGAATCAAAACATACAACCAAAGCAAGAATGGACTATGTTCATTCTGATCTCTGGGGGCCTTCAAAGACAATAACCAGAGGTGGAGGAAGATACATAATGACCATAATTGATGATTATTCAAGGAAACTATGAGTTTATGTTCTGAAAACTAAGGATGGAGCATTCATCACATTCAAAACTTGGCTGACAGAAATTGAAAATAGTACATGGAGTAATTTGAAATACTTAAGAACATATAATAGATTGGAATTTATATTCGAAGAGTTTAATTCATACTGCATAGAAAGAGTGATTAAGAGACACAAGACTATCCCTGGAACTCCTCAACAAAATGGCACTGCAGAGAGAATGAATCAGACACATTTGCAAAGAATCAGATGCATGTTGAGCAGTACATGCTTAAGCAAGATGTTTTGGGAAGAATTAGATGTAACTGCAGCTTATCTGATCAACTTATGTCCTGCTACAGCTCTGAATTTCAAAACTCCAGAAGAAGTGTGGCCAGGTAAGGTCCCTAGTTACTCACACCTTAGAGTTATAGGTTGTCCAGCTTATGCTCATGTGAAACAGGATAAGCTAGAACCTAGAGCACTTAAATGTGTTATGATAGGTTATCCTAAGGGAGTAAAAGGGTATAAAATATGGTGTTATGATGAGAACAGGCTTATGGTAAGTAGGGATGTTGTTTTCATTGAAAATAAAATGCCACTGATCAAGGATAATCAGAGCAGACAATCTGAGCTTGAGGTGGAGTCACAAGACATGATCAGAGCAAGTGAAAGTAAAGATAACTCCACTGACAAGTGTTCAGATGAAGTATCAATGATTCAAGAACAACCAAATACTTCTCAACTTGCAAGGGATAGACAGAAAAGAGGTATAATGCCACTTACAAGGTATGTACAAGCTGATTTAGTGTCATTTGCACTATATACAACAGTTGAAGTTGTAGCTTATGAACCAAGGAACTACACTGAAGTATTGGCTAGTCAAGACAGTAATAAGTGGCTCATAGCCATTGAAGAAGAATTGTTGTCTCTAAACAAGAATGGGACATGAAAAATAGTTGACAAGCCAAAATCTCAGAAGTTGGTTGGATGTAAGTGGATATTCAAAAGGAAACCAGCACTTGCAGCTGAAGGTGGAGTATACAAAGCTAGACTAGTAGCTAGGGAGTTTTCACAGAAGGAAGGGATATATTACAATGAAATCTTCTCACTTATGGTCAAACATTGTTCTATTGGAGTGTTACTAGCACTAGTAGCTCAATATGATCTTGAGCTTCATCAGATAGATGTAACTACTGCATTCTTACATGGGAAAGTATCTATATAAAGATACCTGAGGGTGTTATAGTTGAGAGGGCTAATACAAAGGCTTGCTTGTTACACAAATCACTGTATGGACTGAAACAAAGTCCAAGACAGTGGTACTTTAGATTTGATGAGTACATAGTTGCAAATGGATTTTAGACAAGTCTCTATAATAGCTGTGTATACATTAAGGAAAAAAAAGTTGTTATACATACTTACTTCTCTATGTGGATGATATCTCGATTGCTTGTAGGAGCATTCAAGTGATTGATGCAGTGAAGGAAGTACTCAAATCTGAGTTTGAAATGAAGGATCTAGGAGAAGCTAAGATGATATTATGTATGGAAATAAGTAGAGACAGATCAGCTGGTACACTTGTGTTGAAACAACAATCTTATCTTGTTAAAGTACTTAAAAGGTATAATATGGATGAGTGCAAGCCTATTACAACACCTGTTAAGCAAGGATTGAGTCTGTCACTACTTAATGGAGCTAAGTCAGACACAGAGATAGCTGAAATGAGCAGGATTCCATACTCAAGCTCAGTAGGCAGCCTCATGTATGCCATGGTCTGTTCTAGGCCAGATCTTGCCTATGTGATGACCTTGATTAGTAGATTCTTATCTTGTCCAGGGAAGCAGCATTGGGAGGCAGTCAAATAGGCATTGAGATATGTCAAAGGGATTGAGCAAACTAGATTAAAATTTTAGAAAAGTGAAGCAAAATCAAAAGTTGTCATTGGATATGTTGATGCTGATTTTGTAGCAAACTTGGATTTCAGGAAGTATCTTACATGATATGTATTCAATATGTATGGTACATCAGTGAGCTGGAAAGAAAGCCATCAGTCTGTAGTGGCATTATCAACTACAGAAGCTGAGTTCATTGCATTGACTGAAGCAATTATAAAAGGGGTATGGCTTGTTGGTTTGTTGAAAGAGTTGAGAGAATATCAGGATACTGTAGTAGTGTATTGTGACAATCAAAGTACAATACACTTTGCTAAGCATCAGGGGTATCATGAAAGGACCAAACATATTGATGTCAAGCTATACTTTGTAAGAGATATGGTGGAAAGTGGATTTGTTGATGTAAGAAAGATTGATACAGCTGTGAATCCAGTCGATGGTCTTACTAAAGCATTGCCAGCAGCAAAATATGAGTTGTGCAAGACTTTAGTTGGTATGCATGAAGACATAAAGGTTGTTGCACCTTAGAAGCAGTAAAATGGGGAGAAGAGACCAAGTTGAGTATGCATACATCTAAGGTGGAGATTGATAACAATAGATGCATGCATGAGGGTTGATTCCATGTGGATTATGTTCATTAAAGGCTTAAGAATGATCATCACGTGTTGCATGAAAGCTGGAAGCAGTTGGAGCTGTTACAACAACTCAAACAACTCCAACTGTCAAAACTGTCAAACTGGAGCAAGGGTGAGCAGCCAAATTTGGAGCAGTTGTTGAGCGGTTAATCAAGCTATCTAGAACCTGCTATATGGCTGCATCTCAACTACTAAGTGAGGGCTATCTAAAGGAGGTTCAACCGGATCAATAGGTTTAAGGGTTAGCTAGATATAAGGGCTCAAAGTAGCTTGATCACACAAATTTTTCACATTTGAGAGTTGACAGTTTGATTGCTGCATTTTTGTGTGTGTTGCATCAGATTGAGATCAATCTTTTCTTGGTTGTAAACATTAAGTGATAATAAAGTTTCTTCTCCCCAAAGTGGATGTAGGTTATTCATAACTGAACCATTATACATCTTTGTGCAAAGCTTTCAATTTCATTCAAGTTTATTATTTCATGTGAGTGTGTTCTTGAGTGTTTTGTGAGATCATTAAGCGTTTTATTCACGTCATAAGCAAACTTATATTTTATAAATAATTTTTAATTATGAAACATAAGCTTCCAACCCCCTACTCATCCACGCTGCCGGTTACGCACACAATGTATTTTATTAATACATAGTTTAATTGATTTGTGAATTTATGAAATGTTATTGCATGATTTAGCTGATTTATGAATTTATACTTTAATTTATTCATGAAATTGAGAAATGTTGTTGTATGAATTGGATGCTCTACTTGAACCTTGGTAGAATAAATGGACTTGATATGAAATAATATTTAAACTATTAACCATAGCTAAAATGGTTAGTAACTGAGGGTTTATTGTAAGCAGATGTATCACCGTAGGACTAAGCCTTATACGATGCATTTGCAGACCATGACCGATCAATTTACCTACTATGCGAGCATTAACTGTGACCCCTCTGAATCTGTTGGCATCCACATCACTTGGATGTGGACGTCATGGGACATCTTGGGGAGACTCCTCCTTGGGAGGGATTTGAGGCCACGCAGATAGTTGTGGATTCTCTACCGGTCTGGTGGAGAGACTTAGGATGGGAGGCCATACAAAAGTTTGCATGGATTCTGGTTGATAGTGATGTGTTATGCCTCGAGTTTCGACCATTCATGACTCGACTATGGATGATGTGGTAGGAGCATGGTGATTTTTCTCCATTCCACCTTTGGAGAGGTAGCCCTATTGCATATCCCTTTTTCCCTGAGCAGCCTGAGTGGATGTATGAGCCAAACCAGGGACCCTCTTACTTTCCTGATGACTCTTTTGGTACCCCAGACTTTGACTTCTTCAACACTGACGTTTACCCTATGATGATGACCGAGGGTATTCAACTCTCTTTTGGTGGCCCAGCACCTACCTTCTTCTCTGACCCTCCTCCCATTGGGGTTTCCTTCGAGATCACCCACCGAACATCTACGGTCTTCCTCCAGATTCGGGTTTTCCCCATCTTGTCCTAGAGGAGTTGAGCAGTCATGGCAACACTTATGGTGCTAGCACGGGGAGACGGTGATGTACGATTAGGGTGATGGGTGTAGGATTATATGATGCTTGTTAGATACTGATCACGACTCGTAAAGTATATAACTTACGAGGTCGTGTTGTCGTTCATTTATCCTTTCCTTGTTAGCTACTTTATTATGTTTATGTTGACTACCATGTGTTAGGATTTTATGTACATCTCTAGAAGCCATCACGAGGGTCGGAGATCTAGGGTCCACTTAATTTTCATCCTTGTTTTGATTGTGGAACCCAATTATGTTAAAAATTGCTACTATCAATGAAAGAGATATTATGATTATTATATATTTTTCTCTCATTTTCTTTTCCTTTGATGTATATATAAAAGTTTAACGAAATAAATCCCATTGGAAATGGCTGAAGGGCGACGAACTTGTGGAACCATGCTAGGCCTACCTCAAGGACCTGAACCCGGAGCACCGGCCGCTCAAGCTCCAAACCCCAGTGAATGACCCTTTAGCTCGCCTCACCACTGTGCTCGAGGGCCTTGCGCATCACTTTACCACAATTGCAAACTCAGCCGCACCACGACACGACCCGAACGCCATACTTGAACACTTTCGGCGATACAATCACATACCTTCAATGGTCGTAGGGACCCAGCATTGGTGGATGAATGGATCCGAGCACTTGACAGGATATTCAACCATTTGATCTGCACCGATACTGAAAAGGTCTCTTGTGCAGCTTTCCAACTCAGAGGAGACACAGGATACTGGTGAGAGACATTGGGACGTACACAAACCCCAGAGCAAATGTTAGCGATGACTTGGGAAGAGTTTAAGACAATGGTCTTCCGCAATTACCTTTCGTTGACATAAAAAAAAGAAGGCAGATGAGTTCCAGAATCTAAACCAAGGGGACTTGACCGTTATGGAGTATGAATAGAAGTACAATCAGTTGTCTCAGTATGTGCCCCATTTAGTGAGCACTGAAGCTCAAAAGACAAGGAGGTTTGAATTAGGCTTAAGGAATGAGATAAGCTGCATTCTTGCAGTGAAAAGGAACCAAGTTTACGCAATTGCTATGGAGAATTCCTTAGAGGTGGAAGCGCGCCTAGATTTAGGCCACAGCAAAGAAAAATCATATGTCAACATGGGAAAACGCTAGGGGGCATGGACACCAAACAAACCTGGCAATCAGCCTCTATCCAAGAAAGCATCTATCCGCCAAAGTGCTAACAATCAATCAATAAGAAATGCTTGCAACACTTGTGGGAAGAACCACTCAGGTCCATGTTTGATGGGAAAGGATGTATGTTATTGGTGTAAGGAGCCGGGGCATACTCACTGGCAATGCCCAAAGAGGAACCCATAAAAATGTGAAACAGGGTCCGAATCTGCCGGGAAGGCTCGAGTTTACTCTAACTCAACAAGAAGCAGTCCAGAACCCAGAAACAATTACAGATATCCTACCAATCCAAAATATTTCTATTATTGTATTATTTGATACTGGTGCTACACATTCTTCTATTTCTTCTCGTTTAGCAACGAAAATAGAAACTAAATGTAAAAGTGAAAATAATGCCTTAGAAGTAAGCATACCATCTGGGACATCTATGAAGGTGTAAAGGTTGTTGAGGGACGTGGATGTGAAATTTAAAGATAAGGTGCTTAAAGCTGTCTTGCATGTCATTAACCTTAAGGATTTTGATGTTAGCCTGGGAATGGACTGATTGATGGAGAACTTTGCAATCATTAGATGCCATAAGAAAGAAATCATCTTTCGTGAGAACAAAGTAGGGAGTTTTACTTTCCATAGAGCGAAGACCAGAACCGCACCAAAAATCTTAACTGCTATGAAGGCAATGAAAGAGGTCCACAATAAAAATGCCGAGGCATTTCTGGTGAATGTAATGAATAGCAAGATGACACTTGTGGAGGTGAGTGAAGTGCCAGTTATACGTGAATATGAAGATGTATTTCTAAAAGACCTTCCAGGGGTGCCACCTGATAGACAAATTGAGTTTACAATCGACTTTATACCTGGTTCGGCGCCAGTATCAGGAGCACCCTACCGGATGGCGCCTGCAGAGTTACAAGAATTGAAAGTACAACTACAAGGGTTGTTGGACTTGGGCTTCATAAGGCCAAGTGTATCCCCTTGGGAAGCTCCAGTTTTGTTTGTGAAGAAGAAGGATGGAACCATGCGTATGTGCATAGACTACAGAGAACTAAACAAGCTTATAATCAAGAACAAATATCCTCTACCGCGCATTGAGGATCTATTTGACCAATTGAGAGGAGCTAGTGCGTTCTCTAAAATAGATTTCCGCTCAGGGTATCATCATTTGAAGATTAAAGAAAAAGATATCCCTAAAATAGCTTTCAGAACTCGTTATGGTCATTATTGCCTTTTGGACTTAGAAATGCTCTTGCGGTATTCATGGATTTGATGAATCGAGTGTTTCATTCATACTTGTATCAGTTTGTAATTGTATTCATTGATGGCATTCTGATCTACTCTAGTAATGAAGAACAACATGCAGGACATTTGAGGATAGTAATGGAAACACTCTGAAGGGAGAAACTATATGCCAAATTCAATAAGTGCGAGTTTTGGCTCAACCAGGCTGTGTTTCTAGGACACATCGTTTCTGCACAAGGTTTGGAAGTAGATCCATGTAAGGTGTAAGCTGTAAGTAAATGGGAGGCCCCGAAAAATGTGCATGAGGTGAGAAGCTTTCTTGGATTAGCTGGATATTATAAAAGGTTCATTGACGAATTTTCAAAGATAGCTGGCCCACTAACACGACTGGCAACGAAAGATGTTAAATTCCAGTGGATAGATAAATGCGAACAAAGCTTCCAAGAATTAAAGCAAAGGCTGATCATGGCCCCTGTGTTAACAATTCCTAGCGGCTCAGAGGGATTCCTGATCTACACTGATACATCAAAACTTGGTTTGGGATGCATACTAATGCAACATGGTAATGTGATTGCTTATGCCTCTCGATAATTACATGTCTATGAGCAAAACTATCCCACCATTATCTAGAGCTAGCTGCAGTGGTTCACGGCTTGAAGATTTAGAGGCACTATCTCTATAGGGGAAAATGCGAGGTCTACACCGACCATAAAAGCTTGAAGTATTTCTTTGAGCAAAAGGAACTCAACATGAGACAAAGAAGGTGGTTAGAACTTATAAAGGACTATGATTGTACTATCAACTATCATCTAGGAAAGGCAAATATAGTAGCTGATGCACTTAGCAGAAGGGAAAAAGTTCTTCGCCTTACAAAATTACTGATCAAAAAGAGTTAGTAATGAGCTTGCGAAATTGAAAATTTATATAGCGACATCTCCATAAGATGTATGTGCTATGCTAGCAGCATTGACCGTACTGCCAACCCTAAAGGAACGAATCATTGATGATCAAAAGGAAGATGAGTTTCTAAACAAGATGCGTTCATTGGCAAGAAGTGAAGACACGAAAGGTTTCTCCGAGGATTATAATGGTGCTTTGCTATTTCAAGGAAGGATATATGTGCCCAAGAATGAGGAGTTAAGAAATGAAATCTTGACAGAAGCACATTGTACCCTATACACGGTTCATCATGGAGGAACCAAGATGTACCAAGACTTGAATAAACTATTCTGGTGGAGAAACATGAAAGGTTGCATTGCAGATTTTGTTCGGAGATACTTGACATGCCAACAAATTAAGGCAGAACACCAAAGACCCTCAGGCCTATTAGAGCCTCTGGAAATACCAGAATGGAAATGGGAACATGTCACGATGAATTTTATTGATGGGTTACCCTGAAGTCCACGTGGAAATAACACAATTTGGGTGATTGTTGATAGATTGACAAAAACATCACATTTTCTACCTATCAAGATGAATACACTATGGAGAAGTTGGCTCAAATCTATCTTGAGGAAATAGTGTGGTTGCATGGTGTACCAGTCTCAATAGTGTTCGACAGGGATACTCATTTTACTTCTAACTTCTGGCGCAAGCTACATGATGCAATGGAGACCCCAGTTGAAGTTCAGTACTGCATATCACCCTCAAACAGAGAGAACTAACCAAACAATCGAAGATATGTTAAGGGCATGCATCCTGGACTTTGGAGGAAGTTGGGAAGATTACATACCTTTAATAGAGTTTGCCTACAACAACAATTACCAAGCAACAATTCGCATGGCTCCATATGAGGCTCTCTATGAAAGAAAATGTAGATCTCCACTTTATTGGGATGAGGTTGGAGAAAGAAAGTTGTTGGGACCCAAAATTATAGATAAAACAGTTAAAGGTATAAGCCAGATTAGAGAAAGAATGAAAATAGCACAAGACCGACGAAAGCCTATGCTGACAAGAAACGTAAAGATCAAAAGTATCAGCCGGGAGACAATGTGCTCCTCAAGGTAACACCAGTGAAGGGTGTTGTGCGTTTTGGGAAGAGAGGGAAACTTAAGCCCAGATTTATTGGGCCATATGAAATCCTGGAAACTATTGGAAAAAAGCAGACTACAAATTAGCCTTACCACCTAATTTGTCTGGAATCCACACTGTCTTTCACGTGTCAATGTTACGACCTTACATATAGAATCCAAGCCATGTGATTAACCATCAAGATGTCACACTACACATTGACTTAACATGTGAAGAAGGGCCCGTTGCAATTCTCGATCACAAGGAAGAAAAATTGAGAAACAAAACCATCATATTAGCCAAAGTGTTGTGGAATAGACATGGAAGTGAAGAAGCTACATGGGAACTTGAAAACCAAATCTTGGCCAAATATCCCCACTTAAACTAGAATGTACCTCTTTTCGAGTCAGTATTTTATCCAGTTCGATGATATAATCTTAAGATTATATATATTTGATGTGAATTAAATTTCGAGGACGAAATTAATTTTTAGTGGGGAAGGATGTAATAGTCATATATAAGTATCCATATCTATACATAATAATAATAATATAATGATTATATAATAGTTAAAAATATGTAATTAGATATAATAATAATTTGAGAATGCGATTCATGAAATGCTAGAAAAGTAAGGACAGAAACGCGCTGTGGGCGGTGAAGGTAGCCAATAAGGGAACGCGGTGGAGGTGACCAATAATGTGTGAGGATTTAACGCAGGCAATCATGAGAGAATTTTAAACCCTTGCAGACGTATATCTCAAAAAGCGTCTTCAAATCTTCCATAAGATCTATAAAACATTCTTCTCTGAAAATATCCTTCAAACATTCTCTGCCTTCAAATCTTCTTAAAGAATATTCAGCCTTCCCTTCACGACCTTTCCCTCACAGCAACCTGTTGAGACACTTACAATCTCTCCAACCTTCCCTTCACAGCATCATGTTGAGAGAGTAAGAAGTTGTTACATCCCTTCATTTTCTTCTAGATTGTCCCAAATCCTTACCGTGCCATTACCACTGAGAATACTCGACACTCCAAAGGAAATTATCTAAAGCACTTAGGACCATCCCAAGTTGGTATCTGTAGATCTCCTAACTTTAGAAAATACCCACTACTCATTTTAAAGTCCATTCTTACCTAAGACACAGAGACATCGAGGTTGCGAGGAAAACTAGCAAGGACAAAACTCATCCTCAACCTTTACCTTGAAAATTTATCCTTGCGTGATTCGTCTTTAAAAAGGTGGGCTTACTGTTATGATTTTTTATATTGAACGTGATTTATGTAATTGATGTGATGAATATGCATGAAAACTTTACCTAAGACCGATGGGCCGGGAATCTGTACGTACAGATGGCATTATTGCCAATAAGGAAAGACGGACGCGTTCGCTTGACTTTTGACGTATTAAATAATGAGAACCTTTGGGTGACTTGATGTATTAAATAATGAGCACCTTCGGGTGATCTGACGTATTAAATAATGAGCACCTTCGGGTGACTTGACGTATTAAATAATGAGCACCTTAGGGTGATCTGACGTATTAAATAATGAGCGCCTTCGAGCGTCTTGACTATGAGTTGATTCCCTTTACTTTTAAAAGTTCATGAAGTTCATTTCTCAAGTGACGAAGTCATTTTTAATTGTAAAATCTAACCGTAAATCCCCCACTGAGTACATTCTCGTGTGCTCACCCCACTATATTTTTTCTTCTACAGATGATGTGGCGTAGTCGACGTGGCGGATGAAGAGTTCAAGGGGTTGGCTGCAGCTTGAAGTACTATATAGTTTATTTAATAAGTGTTTAATATGTGAACAATGACTTAGGAATTGTCACTGCACACAACTCACCGAAGACTTTCGCTACTTAAATTCTAAGATGCTCGTTTCAATTCTAATTATGGATTAATTAAACTCTACTTTATTATTATTATGGATTTTAAACTCGATTGTTTCATTTTAACTTTTTTAAAAAAAATATCCTTCATTTATAAATTTAAACTATTTTTACATATAATTAAATTGGGTCGTGACGCATAGCTCTAATCACTGCTCGGATTCTCTGTGCCATTTGGTACATCATCTCCGGTGCCACACCGTTAGAACGTAGAAGAGAGAACTATACACTAAACCTTAAACCCTAGGGGCAATGGTTGAATTTATACCTCTCTTACGTGTTAATCACTTAACGTGTGACACAAAAGATGATACACGAAAATAACGCAGAAAATTCGATGTGCTCTAATCATAATGAACTTTAGGATGGATTGGATCATTGTAAAAAAAAAAAACATAAAAAGGTGGATCGCAAAACATGAGTCTGGGATTAACAGTCCATCAAAATTCCAATAGTCCCTTCATGAAAAATATAAATAGTATTTCAGTGATCATTTCATAATGCACGCAGATAAATGAAGTGGATATGTCTAGGATGTTGAAAGAGTCAGATTTTGCTTTTAGTCCTACAGATTTCAAATTTCCATATTGGTTAACCCAACCATTAGGGGCCCCACTACTCTGCTCTAGGGATTGATGAATGAGGTAAATTGCAGAATTCGAACTTCCACCGTGTAGCAACCAAACTCAATTGGAAGGTCTTTCCACCCTCCCCTCTACCACTTGAGCTATGCCCTCATACTTGGGTTATGTGATGATAGTTATTTAAAAAAATGCAGATCTTGCATGAGACCGTCTCACATGAGATAATTTTATTATTTTAAATAATTATCACTTTCGCTATAAAATGTTATTATTTTTTTATTTATATTATAAATTGTTCATGAAACAATATTATCACTTTTCATTAATTTAATATTACTTTTTAATATAAAAGTTATCACTTTCTAACCGTCTCACGTAAGCCCTTACTTGAGACGGTCTCACACAAGTCTTTGTCTTTAAAAAATTCATTTAATATTTTTAAAACATCATAAAATATACTCAGTAATAAAGATAATTTTTAGAACTATCAAATAGTATTATAATAAGTATCTAGGTTTAATATAGTTCCACAAATTAAAAAGGTAAAAAAAAAGTACTCTAAATAATATGGAAAAGTACTTTTTGTTTTCTCTTGGTTAAACTGAAAACTTAAAAACAAATGATTTGTACTCCTTCCGTCCCAAGCTAAGAGGGTCATTTTTTCATTTTGGTCGTCTAATCCAAATAGTCATCTTTCATTTTTTATATATATGGGACCCACACACCCCCTCTAATACAATTAAATGTTGAGACATACACTCCTACTAATACAACTATCCACTATATATTAAATAATAATATTTCTTAATTTACGTGTTAAAAAGCAAATGACCCTCTCTTAAGGAGGAGGAGGAGGGACGGAGGGAGTTATTTTGTTGGTGAATCAAAATCAGAACAAGCACGTGTCACGGCGGGTCAACTTATGATCAAGGTTGGGTTACTACAGTAACACATCCCATCGGCCCACCCTACTGTGTACCGAGTAATGACCTACCTCGTAATAGAAAGTTAATTGCATTTAATCTTAGCATTTTCTCTAAAAATAAATAAATAAATTACAATCACATGGAGATTTGGTCAAACTACCAAATAAATTTTCTGTTTTGAAAAATTACTAATTACCCCCTTTAACTTGTATTTAATTTAAATATTCATAAAAATACATTTTTTTAAATAAAGAGAAATGTAAATGACATCAATATCCTTATACTTAGAATTAAATCCGTGCCAAAAGGCAAATATACTCAACTCTCCATAAACAAATATCATTATCAACAACTCAAAAAACTTCTTTCTTTTTTAACCAAAACCTACCTAAAATGACTATTATACCCCCTCCCAAAATTAAAAAATTTTCTAAGTAAACTCACACACCCACTGCCACCGGCAACCACCGTCGCTGGCCACCATCCATGTGGGTGACCCACACCATGACCCACACCCACCGCAAGCCGCTGGTGTGGGTGACCCACACCCTGACCCACACTTTGACCCAACTTGGGTGGGTGAATGTGAGAGAGGGGTAATAGTGTCATAAAATGTACAAATATGTAGAAATGATAACAAACATATTAAAGGATTGGTAAAGATTTTGTATATTAAATTTAGTGAATTATTTCAATTTTCCCATTAAATCCATTATTCACAACCCTAATTTATGCACGTTGTGGTGGGTAATACATACTTTGTGATGAGTATAAATTTTCAGTCTCCCAAGTATATAAATTTCAGCAATACAATGCAAGAGAATCAATTAATAAAAATAAATTAATTAATTAAATATATGAATCCTGTATAATAAATTAGAGTTTGTAACATTAATTTTAGTAATAACTTGCCAATAATTTTGGCAGATTCGCATAATGTATGAATCAACCACAAAACCTACTAAGAAGACGATATATCGATCAATCTCAAATCACACGTTAAGTACAATACTACTCACAAGTCAAAAGGGGTAATTGACAGTGTTTTAAATCAAGAAATTTATTTAATAGTTCGAACAAACTTCGAGGGGTGTTCATAATTTACCCTAAAAAATTACTAGTATCATTCAATAACTCTTATTATGTTCATTATAATAGTGGCACTTTCAATACTTTTGACATTATATTGTTGGAACTTCATGGTTTAACGCTAATCTCCATTGGCCAAACCTCCTAAATTTATGAATAACTTTCCGGATATCTTTCATTTTTTTTCCATTTAATATACTCCCTAACAGATGAACTAGCTCATTTTGCTATTGAGCTCCTCACTATATTAAATGATCCATGTTCGATTTCCATTAGGAACGAATTAGATGAGGAGTTATAAGGAAGCTTTTCAAGTTCGATTCTAATTGGAACTAATTAAGAGGTGAGTTATAAAAAAGCTTGGAGAAAGGGGAAGTAAGGGCGCTGAATGAACTAACTATTAATAATTATACTAACAACTAACATTTACCAATAAAAAAAAAACTCCCTCTATTTCATAATAATAAAATAGTTAAATATTATCTATTTGGGCATCTCAATCACACTTCTATAGTCACATTTTCTTCAACCTCAATAGTTATATATGTACTTATATTTTTTTTTTATAGATAGGACCCACACAAACTAATTAATACTATATCTTTATGAGATCAACACACAACACTAATACAACTATTTTCTTTAAATTAAAATATGAGACACTCTCTTATAAGACGGGTTATTTGTGAGACGGGTCAATCCATAACTAAAGTACATTTATAGTATAGATAAAATATACTTATTTGTAGTTAAAGTATATTAATAATAAATCATATTATAACATGTTAAATCATATTTTAATGCATAATCCAACATACTTTAGAAAACATACTTTAATCATCATTAAGCATACTTTATCTATACAATAAGCATACTTCAATGATGGATCGACTCGTTTCACAAATAACCAGTTTCACAAGAGACTTTATCTTAAAATATTACTATTATTTATCTCACCTCACTAGGCATGTTCTTTGTTGAACTGACAGCCTCTAAATCTATAAATGAAATAGACCGTTGGATAAAAATCTATTTCTACTTTAGTTTCTATCCTTATTTCAGTACAGAAATTAAGAAAAGTAATAACTTTCATGAATTAATGATATTTTTTTGTAATAAATAATTAATTAAATCTGCAAGGTGCAAGTAGGAATTTTTTTTTATAAATAAAGTGTATAGAAAAAGATAATTATATTGACTTTTTGTCTTTTTTAAGAGAGGTGCAATTATTTTAGTAACAACACAAAATGAAAAAGTATGCAATTTAAAAAGAGACGGAATGAACACATTTTTTTAATAATTAACTGGCTACCTAGAAAAGCAGAAGCCAGAAGGTACCAACTTATTGAATGTGGGACGCTTGAGGAGGAGATATTGATAAAGTGCGATGGACTATTTTTGAATTCATTTCAAAGAGAAGCTATAATCAAAAGAGTGGAGTGGAGTGGAGTGAAGCCAAGGGCAACCAAAAACTCTGTAAAAATACAATAATAGTGAAATTTGAATACTGAATATAATAAAAGAAAGAAGCCTTATAGGTAAAAAAGAAGAGATCTAAATTTAAAAGGTAGAACAGAATTAGTGAATTACAAAGAAATTAATTGGATTTTAAAATTTCAAGAATGTATACCTTTCGTTAAATACTAAATTAGATGTGCATAAGTACCTCTTTAATTGGCATCAGCTGATGTAGAGATAATCCCAACTTTTCTTCAAAACTGCCAGATTATCTCCACTTACCCTTCCTACTTGGGCTCCTAATTCTACTTTCACACCTTGATATTTCACTCGTGATAAAAATTAGAGGAAAAGCATCACTTGAATCAAAAGGGAAATGACCTCTTTCCATTTGATCTCTTAGCTGCATCGTTCGTATTATCATCAGGTGACACAGATGCAGAGCAAAGCTCCTTCCACGGTTGTTTGCCAGAAAAACCGGGAGGAAAAAGTGATTCACACGTAGCTCCAGAATGTTGTTCTCCATTTGATGTTTTGGATCCATCTATACCATTCTCATTGACGTTTTTAGGTATATACGAGGGATGATCAGAGTTCTCATCTCGGACCTCATTAGCTGTAACTAAGGAAGTATCACTAATGCCGTTTTCCTCGGACTTACAGTTCACAGCAGGTTTGAGCTCTTCAGATGATGAACTTTTATAAGAATCTCTTTCAACTCCGGGTGCAACGGGAAAATCATTGCTATCGTGAGGTCCACTAGCTTCACATGATGCCTTATCAACATCCTCTGCATCGTTGTCTTTATATTTTATTGATGATGATATGTGCTCACAGTTGACCTCTACTTCTAAACAGTTAGCAGATGATAAGTGCCCAGAATTAATGAAAGCCCCTTCATATGTTGCAGAAGACAAGCATTCCCTGGGTCATTTCAAGGAAGGGTCTACAGTTTGTGTTTCTACATTTTCATTTTCTTGTTTCTTTAACATCGCAGCAGGGAGTAGAGATGATGGACGAGCACAAATCCTGCCAAAACCAATGCTTAGAAACACAATTAGGCAAACATCCACCCAGTAATAATTAAGATAATAACTTCCAGAAAAGGGTAGAGCATTAGTATTAATCCATCCACTTATTTTAATGCGGCAGTACTGATGTACGAAACGTACAAAGAAACAAATGCTTTTCTATCGTGGAAATAAAAATTCACATAGCCCTTATTTAATTCCACTATGGTTTAAATGCTACTTCCAGTGTTTACACATGACTACACATTGAAACAGGAAATAGTACAAAACGAGTGCAATAGACTCCTGAAGAAGTAAAAAAAACTGACATCCGTACACATGATGTTTGATGCATCCTGCATAATCTGAAATAAGAGAATATACCTGCTGTATAAGAGCATATAAGCTCCCTGTGAAAGCACCTCATTCAAATCAACGCGATCGACCTGATAAAGGACCAAACCATAATGCATTGTAGTAACAAACGTGTCAATACAAGACTAGAAAATCTACCCGTCATAATGATAGAATTCTATAGATTAAAAGTTAGCATAAATACCTTACAATCATCAATCATGTACCAATTTCCGCGGAAGTCCTTGACGTAGCATATATAATGGCCAAAAAAGGATGCATTCAGCATGTCCAGATGAACAATAACAGCATATAACTTGTAGACATCATTTCCATCTTCTAATTCACTCATGTAAGAACTGAGATCCAGCGTCTCTGGTAACGAAACCCTCTTGTTAAGTTTTCCAAAACTTCCACTCTGTCAAGAACAGTTTGTATCATTTTGTTAAGAACTTGCTTTCATGAATTGCAATATCCTTTTATAAACAATTGGCTTTGGGTAACCCAATATCAAAGAGTAGACCTGAAATCTTTTTAAAGCAATTGTAAGAATGTTTGGTGCACGCTGAACAGATAGGCGCTTCCATGCCATGACATAATCTCTGCAACTGCATTGACAATAGAGGAATGCATAAAGTTGAACAGAGCAAAATAAAAAAATTGAAAAGTTTCATTGAAATTATTCGTTTGGAAATTCATTCTTATCATTCAAAGCAGGATAATCATTTAAATATTAAAGCATATTCCTATTAAAAGAATTTGGAGTCAAGAAGGCCCAAATTAAATAAAATTGGTTCAGAAAGTCAGAAGAATATCAGCTCCAGAGTGATGCACCACCAACTGAACAAAAGCATTAGAACAACATTTGACCAAAACATTGGTACAAGGAAAGAAACATTAATGATCTCAGAAACTACAAATTGATCATTTCCTTTTCTTCAATGCTTTTTAATATGATTTGACTGCTTTATGGAAAAAAAATCAGGCCATATTGAGGGAATAACTGCAGCAGCTTTAGATCTATAAATTAGTGCATGAGGGCTCATCGGAGAAGAACTATTGAATCAGCTTGAGCTGGTGACCACACTAATCTGGATCTGACAGGAGCAAACGTTGTATCCTTCATGATATCCAGTTCTTTACTACAATAATCTCAAATTATTTTTTCACCCCTAACAAATTCGCTAGAGCATTTATCTTGTTAATCATTGCTCCATTATAATTTTTACAAATCACACATATCCAGCTCTCAGCAAATGAAAGACTAACAATAAGGTTGTAAATATGAATCAACTCATCATTTGAGACCCATTTGGTACAATTAAAAATAGAACAGTCTCATACTATAAACCTGTAATCCTGGTTTACTTTGTATAAAACTTCAAAGTATCAGTTAAGATAAAGGGAGTAAATGCAACTGAGAGTCATATAACAAGATAATGAAGGCATAAACACAAAAGTTATACCATTTTACTCCGCACTTTGGGACATCCAAATGTTCATCTTCCGTTTGTTAATCTATAACTCCGAGCCGTACTCAACCTTGCATTCAAGTCATCCACATACATAAGTCTACACACCTAAGCAAAATGATGGGTGTGTAACCCAATTCAAGCTCACTCCCCTATCCACATACTGATAAATATTTTTGCTGGCATTCCTCCATCCATTAAATATGCGGGCAGCACTTCAAGAAAGATTGCTGGCAACTTGGCATGCAAACATTTCCTAGGAATTTTTTCTTTTGTTCTACAGTAATTATAATTGTATCTCTTCTTATTCAGATCTTTATTTTTTATATATATACAAAGGTTCTTCAAATTTCGATTTAATTACTTCTAAGCAAAAAGTAGAATAGTAAAAAGGAATGAGTGCGATTCACACTAGTATAAAAACAATTAATAAAAAGGCTCTGTCATGTGTTGACAATCAAACAACAGTTCATTCAGCTATTGTTTTAGCAATTTGCATATCCTTCAAACTACTGTGTTTAAATTTCCATAAGCAAATTCAACGTACAATTAACTGAAGAAAATAAAAGTAGACGTGTATATCTCATAGGTATCGTAGCAAAAAAATGAGTATTTGAAAAAAAAAAAAATAAAAAAATAGTACATACAATGCAAAAAAAACACTAACCGATCACATTTATACATATTATCTCCATGAAGCAACTCTTTTGCAGTGAATTGATCCAAGCAATCCTCCAAGGATTCAGAATCCCCATGAATTTCAACAGTTAAATCCATCATGTTCTCAAATGAGTTTGAAACATTATCGCATCTGAAGCATATAACCTAAAAATGAGTGAAATATATCAAACAAGTTGAAGTCTTAAGAAGAGGAAGATAAGAAAAAATATTAGGTAAACGGAAGTAAAAAAATAAGGTTTTGGTTACTTTGAGTGAATGAATGAAGAGTAATTTGGTCAAAAATCTAAATGGCATTGCATGCTAGTTATCCAAACTTCCTAAGAGTTTTTTTTTCTAAACAAATGAAGCTTTCACCAGTCACAAAATGAGCTGATTCATGAAAATAACGATCACCTGATGTTTTTTGATCATGTTCATCCATTATCCTATTAATTTAGCTGCTAACCTCTAATTTGAAAATTGTTACCAATAAAACAGTGGACTGAATCTTTTACCCATTCAGGAAATGCAAAATATTCAAAACAAAAGAGCAAACGAGAACATAAAAGCACATGCTCAATTGGTAAATGCTACCTGAGATTGAAGACAACCACCAAATATATGTTGAACAAGGGTTGTCTCTTGATATCTAGGATGAACGCCATTTCTCCACCAAATTCATTGAGGCAAACAGATTGCATTATACCTATGGCAAACCTAATGATATAATTTTTTTAATACATAGATTAGCTATGTACCAGAAAAGTAAATTCATGTTGATAGTTTGTTTCTTTGGAACTCCAAAAAATGTAAAAAATTAAGTATATCAAACGAAATGCATAGACTTAGGACCTCATGAATTCATGTGCATCCTCCTGCTTCCCATACTTAAGATTACCACCAATATGAGGCAATTGTGAAAGAATATTAAAAGGAGAAAACGGAGTATGGCTCCAATTAGCTCTTTCCACAAGAGCTTGAAATTCACACAAGAAGCACCATTTGTCCATCTGACTTGCAAAAACATAAAGATGCCATGAACAATAATGATGGTCCAATAAAATACAATAAAGTATAAACAATTTTCTTAGCATTTTAAGAATTGTACTGAGACATAAAGTATTATCAAGTCAATTACATTTTATCTTGTGGCCTTTCTCCAGCAAGTAGGCAACAAGCGGCCGAGTGCATGAAAGGCACTGAAGAACCACATTAGCAAAGCAGCTGCCAGAATCAAGAAGATTTTGAAAAGGCTGCACCGAAACTTTAGTGATGAACACACTAGATATGGAATACAAACTTCACTTACCTATTTCCACAATTCATAAGTCCACAAGGAGGATAACCCAGCTCGCTCCAGTTGAAATATTGCACAAATTCCTCATACGGGAAAAGAATCTAAAGTCAAGAATAAACTAATCCAGAGTCAAAGCAAATTTGAAATGACAATTAGTCAGTAACAATGGACCTTAAGTACCATGCTTGACTGATTGAGAGTTCTTGAGCTTCCACCATTTGAAACTAGTGAACCATCTCTTTTCCTCAATGCATGCATTACTTGTTTAGTATCAGTTCCCTTGCACTTTTCCATATGCTCAGAATTCCAGTGAGATTTTTGACAAGCTTCAGAGCTAGAATTTCGGAGCAAGGTGAGCGCCAGCTATGTAGTGGGAATATAATCCACAGAAGCATTTTTTGCGTTATGTTATTTGCCTATTAATACTATTAATTGATCTAAGAGAGCATAAAAACAATAATAGGTGTCACAATGAAAACACTAAAACCTGGTGAATTCTACTCTTCATACTTGCTTAGTCTGCAAGTGGTTATCATTACTGGCCTATTAACTGAATTGTAAAATATTTAAAGAAAGTGAGACGACAATATCTAACCAGATGGTTCAATTATTTTGCGACCTTAATAGTAGGCGAAAGATCTGCTTAAAAACACTGGGATAAGATCATAGGACCCACCAATTTACTTGGATAATAGTTTTATGCATGCATCAGCTTTTGTTCTACTCAAATCAACTCATGGCATACCATATAATATATCCCAAGCCACAGTTAAATAAAATTTCAGATGAGCCATACACAAAATTAAAATGCGAGTATTATAGTCTTCATTGCTAAGAAAGGGTCCTAAAATCATGTTATCAGTTGCTTGCATAACACCAAATTAGCTGCCGCTTAATCAAAATAGTTTCATGTTGAATTTAAATTCATGGATATTGAATTCAAATGACCTATAGTCTAAGCTCGCCAAAATGAAAGAAGTTTCAAAACCAGTTATGATCAAAAAATATAATCTTATTCGAATTGCACAATTTTGCACTAATCTAAGGGGCCGCTTGGTTCGAATTCCTCAATCGGAATGACAATGGGTATCATTAAGGAGCTCTATCACAATGGAATGGAAAATGATTTAAGGGTGGGGAGTAGTTATTGAATCAATGGGAGTGATTGAGAAATTTTGATTCCCATTAGATCAAACAAGCATCAACAATAGGAATCAATACACCTTCATTCCCATTAACCCCACCCAATACCCCCAACCAAGCACCCCCTAAATGCTACATGTCATCCTAACATTTAGCTAAGGCACACATCACGCATGCACATTAATTGATCATATAATCTCACTTAAAGCAGTTCTATCAACACATAATCGTTAAAACATGAAGTACAATTCTCTTCCTTCTAGTCAGAAATCTACACCTTTACATGCAAACATGCACTTAGACATACACAAAAGAAACCAACAAAAGTAGGGACGAAGATTACCAATACTTAACCATCTTGCAGCCGAAGCACTGTTGCGACGTGACAAGGCCGCACACGGCGCATTAATCAGGAACCTCCGCGGCTCCACCGTCACTCGCCGCCATCTCCTCTCTATTTTGGCAGTCGAGAGATGTATCAGCGGCCGAGGAGCCGAAATTGGAGTCGATCACAAAAAACCTAGAGGTAGAGTCCTGAAGCAAACACAGAACCCAAACACCGCCGCCGACACAAACACCACGAATTGCAGTAACCAGTTCAGATCCACAACCAACATGCATTAAATGTAGTACTTGAAGTCTTGAATAGCAAATATAAAATTCAAATTAAAAAAAATAATAATAATAAAAAAGTAAATTATGAATCAAACAAAGCAATCTGCGGATTTCTGCGAATTTTATGGCGTAGGAGGGATTCTTGCGCAGAATTGCTTGAAGATTCACATCCGTATTAGTTATTGAGTGATTTGCACACACACATACATAAATATGTGCGTTGTGCGTGTATTGGTGGACTCCATAGTCCAGAGAGTATTAATAGGCTGATTAGCGACCACTGAGATTCTATTAAGAGATACTCGTAATTTAATTGACCTCTAAATTTTGCTTCATCGATTTTATCATTTTGGGCTGATGGCCCAATTTACACAATTATTTTGTTCATAATGGGCCATAGCTATAGCTTAACTTTACATCACATATGGGCCCAAATCAAGGACCAAACCCAATTTTGTATTTTAGATAATTTACTATACTTGTTTCAATTAATTATGTTATGTGATGCAAGGATTCAAACTGAGCTGAATAATAAATATTAATATTAATATGGTTTTTAGTTTGTTGAAGATTTTAAGAAAAAAGTGAAAAATTAGAGAAAATGGTGATGTGACATCATGAATTCTAGTTAGTCCCAAAAATTGTCTTATAGCAAAAGGATTTGCAATTGGGGCAAGAAATTCCGGAGTGGTGTCCACTTTCCATCTTTTTCTACATGCATATATCACAAGATTTGCTCTTCTACTGTTCAACATGCTAATAATAAAGGAAAATTATTCCTTTCATTCTACTGTATGAAAATATTCTTCTGTACATAAAAATTTTATATAATGATAAATTTTTATTCTTCTAAAATAAAAATATTACTCTAGTTAAATTTTAACTTCGTATGATTTTTAATATTTGTTTTCAAATGAATAATATTTTTTCATTCAAAATAATAATATTTCATTAATTTAAATAGTAATTTTTTATGTATTAAATAATAATTTTGATAAAATTAAGTAGTATGTAAGGTGAAATGGGTTCAAATGACACAAGCTCAATATATTTTGTGAATCTAAAATTTTGAAAGTGTTATGAGTATCATATTTTACTTCAAACATGAGTTAAGGTCCAATGACGATATATAAAAGAGCCCACAAAGCCCAAGTCCAGCCGATCAAGCATAAAAGTCGAAGATAAAGCATGTTCATGGCATAACCGATTATCAGTAAATGCCCAAAAGCCAATAGCAATGAGGCCCAAGTTTGTCTGGGCATATAACCATAATCCCGGGGTAATATAAGATAGGTATAGCTACTTCATATTGAACCGACTTTAAATAGGCTCGGCTCAACTTAGTATAAACTCGGCTAACTCCTTAGAAATTAGTATATCAAAAGTACATTAGCTATGAGCACCTAGGAATGGAAAAGAACACATCACTCTCATAAATTTTGACAAAAGAACAACACACGAAAGACATTAATAAGCTTTCAATTAATAGAAATTCTCTCTAACCACTCACATAACAACATTTTGCAGAGTTGATCTCCCATAGGTGGCAAGTTTGGTCGCTCTCGCTCAAGAGTAAATGGTAGGTTTAAGGCACGCACCAAGCCTTGTTCCATGTGTGAGGGCAAATGAAGAACATATATATAATTTTTTACTTCATCTTCTACACTTCATAGAGAGAGTTGGGAGGTTGAGAGTGCAAAAGAAAACAGTAATCAATACAATAGAGTGTGCTCTTATCTTTCATTCATATATTGTGTTTGATTAACTTTGTTCTCGTTACTCCATTTCGCTATTCCAAGTCCAGCCCATCTAATACAAGACGAGGATAACCATCGACAGAAAGTATGTATTTTATTATTAAAAAAATTATTTGCACTCAGTTCATTTGAGTGACATTTCAATGTTATTGAATATATATAAATGTCTTTTGAAAAATATATACTCTTTAAAATGTGGATTGCTATTGAACATGCTTCAAGCATTATTTTAAAGTGTTCTTGAGGAATCAGTTTTTCACGAAAAGCTCTAAAAATAATTGCTAGAACATTCAATATTCAAGTCAAAATTCATCGTCATTCTTCATGATATAAGTTCCTTCCAATTCAACGATGCTCATCTAAAAATCATGCACATTAACTAATCGCCTCATTATGAGCTCAGCTTTAAAATTTTCAGAATATCATTTACTCCCTCCGTCCCATCAAAGGTAACCATTTACTTTTTGCACGTGAATTAAAGAATATTATTATTTATATGTATAGTAGTTGTATTAACAGTGAGTGGTGTGTATAGATGTGGTTCTTTTAATAATAAAAGGAAAAAATTGAACCCTTTAAATAAGACACCTAATATAATAAAATAAGACCTTTCTGTTGGAGGGGAGAGTATTAAATTAATTTCTCTAAAAACACTCATTCACTACCTATATCAATTCAATTAAAATATTTTATTTAAGGACAAACTGAGATTGCAATTACTTTAACAAATTTCATCAATTTATCTTTATAAAAACCTCCATATTTAATTATATTAATTAACAATATATTTTCAAATTATAATACAGTATAAAACTGGACAGTTTACATTTCAATCTCAACGGAACAGTGCGTCCAATGATTTAATCATAATTAATAGAATGAATTGATGGATTCAATCATCACTTCCTTACACCATTACATGTATACCACTTGTCTTAGTCACCTGTTCTTGTTTATCACCTTTCACAACCACTGTCAACTAGGAGTAATATACATTATATAAATTTAAAAATATATACCATATATGTAAAATGTGAATTTTGCTAAGGCAATTTGTGAAATACTCCTATAAATTTAACAAATAATTAGGTTAAAAATATCATTTAAAAAAAAAAAAAGGATCAACCATTTATCATTTCTACTTATTGAATATAGTATCATCATCTAAAAATGAACCTAAATTTTGTGTTGTCTAAGCTATGCAATTAATCTAGACTTTGCTACAATATTCTTTTTTGAATTATTTTTAACAAATAATAAAATTACCTTTGAGACAATTTCTTTTTATATAATAATAATAATAAAAAAGATAGACTAAAATAATCTTTTGAAATTAAAGAGTTTATGAATGTCACATGGGGGAAATGTTAATTTAATAAGATAATAATGTGGAGAAAATCGACAGAAGAAAGAACTGAGACGAATATGGTTTAGCTGTGTATTTGTATTAAACAATACAACAATTAATTAAAAAATGTATTAAAAGTTTAATTATAACATCACAATTCACCATGTCCCTCCAACTAATTTATATTCATTGTGTCGACATTTAATCAAATAATTGGACTAATTAAAGTATTACATTTTCTTTAATTATTCAATCACTGCTTAACAATTTGCATTAAAGATTCCATGTTCAACTAACCCCATCTTCATATTTTAGTATAAAATTAATATAATAATCCAAAAAGTTATAATTTAAACTTTATAAAGACCAACCATTTTGTGTCATATTAAACTAACTCAAACCATACATATAGCTGCAGACGTGTCAAAATATTTCTGAAGCTTGAAAATTATTTAAACTTACTTACTAAGTTCCATAATATTAAAAATTAAAAAATTCCTTTAGGTACACTTTATATTCATGAGTTTAATCAAAAGAAAAGATTTAAATAAGAAGATTTTTTTTATTTTTTATTTTTCAATCAAAACCTTAAAAAATAAGTTAATTATTAATTTAGAGTCTATATTTAACTTTTATTAAATAAAGATGCGATAATTTTAAAAATATCATTTCAATATCTAAATCACAAATTCGTTTAAAATAATTTAATGTCAACCATAAAAAAATTCATGTATTAAACATACAACTATTATTTAATGAATTTTACAATGTTGGATCTTAAATTCAAAATTTAATATTTTTAATATTTTCTAAAAATATGTATAAAATTTCTAATTGCCGTCCACCTATTTTCCAATTCTTAATTGAAAATTTAATTTAAATAATCATCAATGTTGATACATTTAAATTAATAATAATATCTAAAACACGTTTACTAGTGTTCAATGCAGCTCCTAAGGTTATTTAACCAATCATGTATGCTACATGTTTTATTCAAAAGATTTTCTTAAAGCCAGCTCCATGGTCTCAGTTTCAATTCTTCGATAACCTTTTTCTCCTTGAATTGATTGTCTTAATATGTATAGGTGTTCCGATTTTTCTAAATGAGCCAAATAATACACTCTCAGTCGCAAATAGAGAAGTTCCTTTCATTCTTCTCTCTAAGAACCCTACTAAATTGAAGTAGGCTCATAGATGGGTTAAAAAAAGGGCTATTGCAACTCCAATTCACTTAAGTTCATTCATCCAGATTATATGATCCTAATCAAGTTTAATACCTAAACCAAATATTATAATCGACCCTGATAAATAACAGCAATGAAAAGTAATGTTTTTTTTTTCAATTGGCATCATAAAATAATAGTATTACGTAAATAGCTGGATTGGATTATTTAATCTAAAAAAGACTTGTGTTATTTTTACTTTTTCTTTGGACATTATTTTTTTATATTACATATTTAAACAATTAGCAATGCTTGTCACGAATAAAAAGGTCCACGTGGCCACAAGGCCATAACCATGACATTTGCAAATTGCAAGATCCAATGGGACTTTTATTAAACTACACTGCAGTAATTAATTATTTAAGCTTTAATTAATTTATTATTTTTTAATGGCTAAGCTTCTTTGTAATAAGATTATTCATACCCTCCTCCTTGTTTTTATTCTTAATTTTATCACCATTATTTAATTTCAATTTTAAAATATTTCACAACTTTTTTTTAATACGAAATTATCAATTTTCTTTTTAAGTACGATTCAAAATATAAAAGTATTTCATTATTAAATATAAATGTACCCAAAATTTCTCTATTACGTTTTAAAATATAGAAGTATTTTTTTTATTAAACATTAATTTACTACATATAAATGTACCAAAATATTCGAATTTGAGAATCTTAAAAATTCATTTAACTTATACTCACTCCGTCCATTAAAGTTGTTACATTTTTTTGGGCACAGAGATTAAATAGTATATTAATATTTTAATGTAAAGTGAAGTGAGAAAAATAATAATTAATGTGTAGTGAGTAGGTGTATTAGTGGTGTGTGTGAGTCCATGTGAATATGTTAATATTTTTTATGTGAGTCACATATGCTTTAAAAGGAATGTAACAACTTCTGTGGGACAACTCGAAAAGGAAAATATCACAACTTTTGTGGGACAGAGGGAGTATTAATTATTACAAATTAATATATTAAATAAAAAGATTTAAAATAAATTCTAGTATTAATAATTATAAATTTTATTTAGTTGAAATATTAATCGAATCAATTTTAATGGAATAATTAAATTGAATTAATTAGTTATTGTAAATGATCTCATAAATCACTCCCCAAACTTGATTTCATATAATAATTCATAAGAGAAACTTACTACAATTTTCCTATGAGATTAGCAGATAATAATTATGTTATTAAGCATATACTAATACTTTACAAAATAATAAAAAAAAAATAATTAGAGAAGAAAATACAACCCATAAACTTTCCAACTTTGCGTGTAATTTACACGCGCCGCCCTTATGCAGCTGACCTCGGAAATGGCGGGGGCATCCATCTTCACAATTTAAAAACTCTCTCTCTCTCTCCCTCCTCTTTCTCTCTCTCTCTCTCACACACACAGCCCCAGCACAAATGCATGTGATTGATTGAATGAATCATTTGATTATCTCTCTCTCTCACACACACAACACTCTGAAGTTAGCACAGCTCGAGGATTTAAAAAGTCGACGTTATATTTAACTGTTTTAATGCCATTGGAACTTTCTGCAGATGCATTCCATGAATCCAACCAAGAAACACACCCACAACACACACTAAACACGTTGTCAGAGAGATGAATTTTGCATAAAACAAACATACAAGCAATCATATTATTATTTTTCCCTCAAAAGGGTTTCTCTTTCCCCCCCCCCCCCCCCCCCCCCTTAGCCTAAATCTCTCTTGGATTTTCAATTTCCAATATCTTTTTTAAGGTTTTCGTCGGGTTTCAGCACATGCTCCTCCCACCGCCCACCTCATCTCTTCTTCTCTCTCTTCATTTTCTATTTCCTCCAAAAACTTGGCTTATTGTCATTATTATTTTATTTGACTGACCACCTCAAAGAGATTCTTCCAGATCTACAGTGAAAAGTTTTTAGGCTGTGGATCAACTTAGCCTTTTTCTTCTTCCTGAATCAGAGAGATTATCTGTCAAGAATTTGAAGGTCAGCTTTTGTGGGGGGTTTTGCTTGGGTTTTAGCACCTGGGATTGAATGGAATGATCACAATCATGTTGGGAATGTGTGTTGTTTCAATCATTTTCAGTGAGATGAATCTCTCATTTTGTTTTTGATATTGCTTGATCTTTGATAATCTTGATGTTTTATTTGGCCTGTTACAAGTTTCTTCCTAACTTAGTCAATGAGTTTCATAATCTTGATAATTTGATTTGGCCTGTTGCAATTTTCTTCCTAAATGAATTACACTGAAAATTTAGTGTTCAAACATGTTCTGTTCAGATTGCAATGTTGCTACTTTGTTAATTAATGCTTCTTCTGCTAGATGATGCTCTGCTTGCACGGCTTCTCTGTACTTATTTTTGGTTTTTGATTGATTCTCTAGCTTCTACTGTCATAATTCTTTGCAGAGTTCGATTCGATCCCACCAAAATCATGCTCAACTTAAAGAATATGGATTAAAAAGGGTTATCCAAGAGGAGATTCATAAGAGTATAGTAGAAATGGGTTGTGAAATGGAAACTGATCAATCTGAGGAGCTGGATGTTGTCCTCTCTTCAATGTGGCCGGAAGAGATAAACGAAGCCGGGAGGCAATTCAATGTTGAAAGGCCAGGAGGTGAGCAAGATATGTTTGAGGAGGTTACAATCAAGAAAGAGCCTAATATAGTTGATTTTAAGCGATTGATGGAGCTTACAAATTATAGTGATAAGGGCAATTGGCAACTGGCTAAGTTGATAAAGAATTGGGAGTACAGGCAGGCGAATGCTGTACGTCTTCTCAGGGAGGAGCTTGATAGCCTTAGCAAGCAACAGCAAGAAGTTGAGCTCAAAAAGCTCGAGATTTTGGAAGATTTTAGGTTTGAAAGAGATGAATATGGTGATAAGCGTCCGATCTCTGTTCTTGATGATAGTCTAAGGTACTTGTATCAAGATGCTCCTAGGAGAAAGAATGATGTTATTTCCCAGGATGAGAGAGTAGAGATAGATGCGGAGTATGACAGCGTGATATACTGGAAACAACGAGCTGGGCATCTTGAGAAGTTGTTAGAGGCGAGTCTAGGACGAGAGCAAATATTGATGGAGAAGTTGCAAGAGAGTATAGAAAACTTGGAAAGGCAATCATCTCCTGTGGAGGAATTGTCACAGGTCTTGGAGAGAGCAGATAACTTCCTGCATTTCGTACTACAAAATGCACCTGTTGTTATTGGTCACCAGGTAGACTTTCATGGCTATGGTTTGTGAGCTCGTGTAGCTCCATTCCGACACACAATCTTTACGAGTTCTAATGGTTTCTTGATCTCCATTTTTGTACAGGATAAAGAGCTCCGATACAGATTCATATTTAATCATTTCCCAAGTTTGGGAGAGCAGGTAATCCTCTGATATGTTACATCTCATGGTTAACTTGGATATGATCGTGTGTACTTGATGTCGAGTTTCCTTATGTTTCCAGTCTTGAGTGTAGTATCTGGCGCTAGAACTCCTCAAAATAACTGATTTTACAGGATATCATAGGCAAAACAGATGTGGAGATCTTCACCGGAGCTGGGGTAAAGGAGTCTCAGGACTTCAAACAAGAGGTTATGGAACGCGGATTGCCTGCAAAGAGGGAGATCACATTTGAAACAGAACTGTTTGGTTCAAAAACATTTTTGATATATGTGGAACCTGTTTTCAGCAAAGCAGGAGAGACTATCGGAGTGAATTACATGGGAATGGAAGTAACTGATCAGGTTTGTTTATTTTCTTCACATAGCTGTACTGTGTTTACTCATTTTATGTTTAAGTTGTAGATTGATTGGAACCACCATTTTTTGAGAATATTGCAGGTTAGGAAGAGAGAGAAGATTGCAAAGCTTAGAGAAGAAATGGCTGTACAAAAAGCCAAGGAGACGGAGCTTAATAAAACGATCCACATAACAGGTTATTCAATATTCAGCTTGTAATTACATGCATTGGTTGGATCATATTTATATCAAAAAGATGTTCGTTCATTATGTAATCTGTACTACTGTGATCGACAGAGGAATCCATGCGAGCAAAACAGATGCTGGCAACGATGTCTCATGAGATAAGATCACCACTATCTGGAGTTGTGAGCATGGCTGAGATTCTTTCCACTACTAGACTTGATAAAGAACAGAAGCAGCTGCTGAGTGTAATGTTATCTTCTGGTGATTTGGTTCTTCAACTAATTAATGACATTCTTGATCTTTCCAAGGTGGAGTCAGGTGTGATTTTGAACTTTTGAGGCATTTGACAGGATTTTTTCTACATAATTCAAACGAGGAATAGATATAACTAGATCGATCTAAATTTGGAGTAGTTCTTGTCATTTTCCAGGAGTTATGAGATTGGAAGCCGCTAAGTTTAGACCACGAGAGGTCGTAAAGCATGTTCTCCAAACAGCAGCTGCATCATTACAGAAAATACTAACCTTAGAGGGTCATGTAGCAGATGATGTCCCTATTGAGGTAAATGCTATCGTTGTTATGTTTATGATCAATAGTACAAAGCCATATTATTTAAGAATTGGTTGACAATCGAGACCTTCCATTCCAGGTTATCGGAGATGTCCTAAGGATTCGACAGATTCTTACCAACTTGCTTAGGTACTCCTGAGATACACTACTAGGACTAGGTATGAGTTTTAGTAATGGTATTATGGATTGACAATTTCAATGTTTGTTAACAGCAATGCAATCAAGTTTACTCATGAAGGCAAGGTTGGAATTAATCTCTATGTGGTTAAAGAACCACCCAACATAAGCAGTTCACAGAATATTTCTCAAGAACAATGCAATGTATCATCCAAATCTAGGAAAGACTTGTCAATGTCTAAAAGAAACGGCGATGAGTGTGTCTCGTGTGAAGATCAACAACTTAAGAACCCACCTTGTAGTCCAGTTCAAGATAAAGACCAAACTCACACGAGTCGTGAAGAATCAGTTGTGTGGATTCGCTGTGATGTCTATGACACAGGGATCGGAATTCCAGGTACATTATGATTCACTCTTCTGTTTCCTGAGAATAGTTGAATCTTAGCAAAAATATAATCGGTATTGCCCTTTTAAACTTGATGTTACAGAGAAAGTTATACCTACTCTGTTCAAGAAATACATGCAAGCTGGTGCAGATACAGCCCGAAAGTATGGAGGGACAGGATTAGGCCTTGCAATCTGTAAACAACTGGTGATTACTTTTTCCGTCTAGGCATTTGAAACAGATTGAAGATGTTCTTACAATGAATCATGAGATTGTCATTTGATATGAAGAAGCTAACACAATTTCTGTGTTTATGAACAGGTTGAGCTCATGGGAGGCAATCTTACTGTATCTAGTGTAGAGCATCGTGGTTCTACTTTTACATTCGTACTACCTTACAAAGTTTCATCAGTGTCTGATAATTCTGATGATCCTGATGAACTATCAGATACGGACAACCAAGATTCCTTAGAAGATGAAACAGAAGAAGATTTACGTTCAGGTGTATTTGTGTTCCAACCAAGCGCTTTGTTTCCTAGTCAAAGTTCTACGAGGATCCCGAAGCTACTATCAAATGGTTTTGGATTGAATGTAAACAAAATTGATGGTTTACTAGATGACTCTCCATCACACTCTAGTAACATTACATGTAAAGAGATTAGTTTAGAAGAAGATGCTAACTCAACAGCTAGTCCTATGGACACATCATCTGAACTAGAAGTCCCCAAGACTCGTTCGTCGGGTTTGAACAGCGCAAAATCATCTCCTAAACAAGAACATTCCCGCCCTGATGGGAATGTCCGTTTTCATCCTTATGATCACCCCAAATCTTCAAGAGAGAGCCACTCTCACGATGGAACTCCAGAAACTAGTCTAGCCCGAGTAACAAGTCAAGCAGAGGCTCTAGCAAATGCAAGTCCTAAAACTCCAAAATCCGAGGTGAAACCTAAGATCCTTCTTGTGGAGGATAACAAGATCAATGTAATGGTAACGAAGTCTATGATGGAGCGGTTGGGCCACAGCATTGACGTTGTCTCCAATGGAGCAGAAGCAGTTCGTGCACTCCAATGCAACACTTATCATCTCATTCTTATGGTATGATTAAGCTTTTTCCATGCGACTCACTCATTCATCATCTTCAAACATATATAAACTGCACAGTGGATACAATCTTGCAGGATGTATTTATGCCAGTGATGGATGGTCTTCAAGCTACAAGATTGATCCGATCCTTCGAGGAAACGGGAAGTTGGGAAGAAGCAGAAAAGGCAGGAATAGAGAAGCAACCCTCTAATCCACAACAGGAAAGACCAAGAAAGAGGACTCCTATCATTGCAGTAAACATTTCTTTAACAAAACATTGAATCTTAAACAACACATGGCAATCTTAATGCATAACTCTTGATATATTTACAGATGACAGCAAATTCTTTATCAGAAAGCGCAGAAGAATGCTATGCAAATGGGATGGACTCATTCGTGTCGAAGCCTGTTACCTTTAACAGCTTGAAACAATGTCTACAAGACCATCTACCATGAACTGCACCTGTAAATGGTATTCAATAGAGTGATCTTGTACAGCAAAACGAAATGAGTTAGGACAGTTTTGATATCATCAATGTGTACATGTAGCCTTTTTATTTTTTTCTCCGTTTATCAGTTCTTCATCATTAATGTTTCAATTTTTTAGTCGTCTGTAAAGTTTAGCATCTTCTTCTGAGTTTGCGATGATTGCCTTATCAATCTTCTCTTCTTGTTTTGTCCTTCTTGGCCCCGTTGTGTTTCATACTTCTGATTTGTTGCAGTTTGTATGTGAGAAGATAATGTACAATCTAAATATTTTGCGTTTTCCGTTCGAAGTTTTCTTGAGTTTGCAAATTTCGTTATTAGTGATTAAATTTGTTACTTTTGAACTGATTATGAGTACCAGTGATATGTGTCTATTACCAACTCAAGACATCTTGTCTAAAATTTCTCATCAAAGTACTGTTTAATTAGGAGAAATATATTAAATGTATGTATGTATATGCATATGTGTGTGTTTGTGTATATATGTCTATAATATGAGTTCCATTTTGAACCTAGTTGTGTTTGTGTACACGATGTATCTCTTGGCAAAAATGGTTTCAAAAAATAAAGGCAAAAAACAACAAGAGCACCAATCGGCAATCAGATGTACCAAATTACACATTAATCTTCCAAATTCCTGAAAAGGTTAGCAGATGGGACCTAGTCAGCATTAAGGGCTTCGAGTTGTCTTCTCAGATCGTCCAGGTCATCGATCGGAGTGCAGGGTTCGTCCGATGCAGGTGGCTTCTGAAACTCGTCTGCACTTGGGAGCTCACGAACAAGGCCTTCTGGTATAGTACCTAAAGTAGATAGAAAGTTGATCAAAAGAAATCCCTAAAGATGTTGGATTTAAGAGAACGTGGAATATATGTTTATCAAATTTGATCTCAAATCCACAAAATCGTTCAAGAAAGAGTTCAGAATGAGAGTGTGTTGGGTTTTAAATCCATATCAATCCAAATAATTACCAATGAATTTGCAACCAATAGTCTTCAAACCCTCCAATCTAAACACAGCCCAGGGGCTACTTGGTAGAAATTAGAAGTCTTGATTTTGTGAAACAAGTCAAAAGCAGTTAAAAATTGCGTAATAAAAAAGATACAGACCTGGACTAGCATTTGAGCCATGTACATCACTATCATCAACAACACTGAATCACAACAGAGATGAGAAAAATGTCATTATAACTCCAGATAAAATATTTAAGAGGAATTAATAGCTGCAGATACTGGCATAACTAACCAGTGTATTATAAAAAAAAATCCATAAAAAGTAAGTAAATGAGTCTGCTCAATTTAATTTGTTTTACACACTTCAAGTTTTAAAGCAAACCAAAATTGGTAAAAAAATCATGAATGAGAAATTGGTTAAAATGCTACCTTATATTCCATTCATTATCTACATGGAGGAACTCGGGTTCTACTAATTCTTTGGAGTCCATCTTGGCTTTAGCAGCAGCAGCATCCCTGGCAGGCTTTGCAAGAATGTACTCTTTCTGCACCATTGTCAAAATAAAAAAATTAATATAATCTAGTGCAGATTTGTACAATAGATCAATTGAAAAGCTCAAGCGGTGCTTCACCTGTCTCTCCAAACAAGCAGCATTTGAACATTGAGGATTTGGCTTCATTTCCATAGTTGGAAAAAAGTCTTTGAGGGCATTGTAACCCTAATCAAGGAATTTTGATATATTTTTATAATCATGCTCTAACATCAAGCCATGAGAATAATTATAAAATGCAGTCCACAAGCTAGTCAAAATTTATTTCCATCAAATATCAGAATACAACTGGAAGGGGATGCACTCATATGCATTGCACAGACTATCAAGCACATTATATGTCAAAATGAAGTTTAATCTAGAACTTGCATGCTTACTTCTTGGTTACCAAAGATTAAACTTATGTAGTATATGAATCTTCTAAGTAATACTTCAAAAGAAAATAAAAATTATTCCTTTATGTAGTTTGCTGATTTTTAACTTTGTTGCAGAAATGAATGTCATGAAAGTTTCTTCCATGCTACATATATGACAAGGTAGTACGAAATCAGTCAAAAAAAGAAAATCTTATTATCTTAGTAGATAGCATGCTACATGGGTTGAGCAGAACGTGCATTAGTGCAAGTGTGTGTGTGTGTGTGTGTGTGTGTGAGAGTAAGTCATAAAGAGAGTCACCAGATAGGGTGTAACACTTCCAAACTTCAGCAAATATTTAAGTGTGTTCTGAACAAGGAGTCCTGCAACAATTCCCTGCGGACAACTTCAATAGTCAGCACAAAGATAGGTACTAAAGGAGAGAGGGAAAAAGTGCTAAAAATATGGGCGAAGCAAAAATTGATAACCATCGTAGTTGGCAATGATGCAGCACAAACACCTTCACGCTTTAGTGTACGTTCATCAACCCCTGATGCTACGACCTAAGACAATAGTTTCACTGATTAATGTATGATTTACTTTATAACAAGAGGATGCAACGACCTACAAACAGCACTTTGCAACATATCCAATATCAGAAATTCAAAATCAGGCCGGAATGTTGTTTACCGATAAATATCTGAACATTTTAACTTTTTTTTTGGTCTTAACAAAGCATCTAATTTTAATTTTGAAAAAAAAATTATTTTTTGCTAGTAAACATACCAAGGGTGGTGCACATGCAAAACATGCAGTTTCACCGGGAACCAATAACTGTATATGACCAGAAACAGCATTCTCAGAAACACCTGTACAAAAATTTCTCACATTAACTGCATGCATAAATCAGCAAAACAGTAATTTAAAAATTTTCATGTAGGATCACTCAAATGCATTACTTTTTTTTTAAAGTAACAGATGGAAAAAATTAAAACCGGCTCATTAAGGCCTTGACTTCCAGATGACTGTAGTCTCAAATGAGAAGATCCATTAAGGCGTCTAAAATGAGTCAAATTACACAATTTCTCTTTCATCGACATAAATGAAAACTGAGAGCAGCTAGCAGTAATTACCGGACTCCATCCATGTTTGGTTCAACTCATTACAAGCCTGCACAATTTAAAGTATGCATAAGGAAACAACAACTTTAATCTTCCTAAGTTCAGTTCAATCATTCTCATTTGTAGCATGATGTACAAAAATCAGAAAGCATTTAATTAAAGAATGGCATTTGTATAAAGAGTGTGTTCATAAGATATTGGTTCGAACCTGATTTACCACCATTCTTGCTTCATAATTGTCTACGCAGCTTAAAACAAGATCAACTCCAGCACCTTCTTTATCTGGACGAAATGATTTATTTTTAAGACTTGACATAAAGGTCTCAAAGCCTTGTACTGTCGTGATGTTTAAAGTATAGCTCTGAGAAACAAAATCAACAGATGAATCCACAGGAAAAAAAAGAAGAAGAAGAACATATTATATCCATGTATATTGGTCACACAAGCTAGTTCATGACAGAGACAACTGAAAGAGCAAAGTTCATCATAACTTTACCTCAAGTACAACATCAGGGTTTATGTCTGAGAGGGTCTGGACAGCAGCATCGGTCTTAGTCATCCCAGCCTTGAAAGGAAAACAAATGCAATTTTAGCTTGAATAAGGATAAAAATAAAGCTAGAATTAACTATATTGCTTATAATTTTGGTCTCAAGTAGTTAGCAAAGCACCTACTAGATGCACCTTAACTAATGCAGTTCAAATAAAAAGAGGAAAACACTAAATTTCTTCTTCAATGCTTTTTTCTCTCCTCACCTTAATACTAAGAAGGAAAAGCTAAAATTGCTCCATTCTTGATAACAGATATTTGACAACTAAAAAAATTCAAAGATATAATATTAAAAAACCTGTTCAGGCCGGAAGAAAAGCCTATTCATGTTAGCTAACTCCACTTTATCATAGTCATACAGCAAGAGCCGGCCGATCCCGCATCTTGTTAGCATCTCAGCTGCAACACTGCCCACCCCACCTATACCCTGTAAAGTAAAAATATTTTATGAGAACCCAAGTCAATAATTTAACATCACTCACATGCATAAAGCAGCACAAAAATTAAGAAACCACAAAATGATTTATGCATTGCGCTTAAGAATATAAAAATAGATGGAAGAAAGTACAGAATCTTATGAACCAAGAATCAGAAAATTTTATATAATATACATTGATTAATAAAATGCAAAATCATAACCTGAGAAAGATGAAATAGCATAACTGTGTACTAGTAATTGAAACATTTCTGATTAAACAGCATTATAACAGGGGACTGCTCTTAGAGAACTTATCATCAACATTTATAAGTATAATTTCTGAGAGAACTATGCAGAAAAATTTATAGAACATAAACTATTGACGAGAAAAATACAGACAACTATGGCGATTGAAAATTCCCGAATTCTTTCATAGTTTTCAACGATACCCATCCTCTGAAGTGCCATAAGTCTACTGTAAGGATTGCTATCAACCACCTCAGCACTCATATTCTGCATTGCAATGTAAGAAATGTCAATGAATAGAATCCAGTGAACCATGAAGTACCGAATAAGCAAAACACTGGAAGACAAAGACAATGATAACCTCAATTTTGGAACGCTGGAGATTTTCCAACTTTTCTGTTGCAAAAAGATGCTCAACACATGATCGCATCTACAAGAACAAGATAGATATTCAGTGCATGAAAAGCTTACATGAAACTGGTTCATGAAGATTGATATTAAACTGCTCTCCAGAACTGTGTCAGTAGATCTAATCATTTGGGTGAACATGAAATAATTATGTTATTAGGTGAAGGTTTGTACTAAAGTAGCAAAAATAGGAGCAAATGATAACTTTGCACCACGTCTACAGTTGTTCCATATCTGTAGTTCTTCTCATCCCTTAGATTCATCATCTAGAAACTAGCTCCCTGGCTTCTTTCAATTAACTCTCATTACTCATATCCAATATCTCTACCAGTTATACAACAAACATGTCTTCAAATTCAAATGAATCAGAAATCCTCCCTAATAGTCTTTAAATGCTTTTATTTTTTCCAACCAAAAATCACATTTCCGCAGTTAATCTCCTAAAACAATAAATTAGAAATGTTAAAACACTTCTTCCACCAAATTTCAACTTCTCCAGTATTCATAATACTCCACAGATCACCAAAACTATTTCAAATTATATTTCACCATAAAAACATCAGTCAGAGACACTTCATTAACATAAAAATAAGAAAATTATAAGTAACGCAGACAAACTGAGCTTACCTTATTAACTAAATCTTGCTGAGAGGGATCACGCAAAGATATCTCGAAAGAGTGAAGATCACTCAACAATCTTTTCAGTTCCGCCTCCATTGTATCAGAATTACACCTTTTTGACCCAAGCTGCCTTTTTTCTTCCCCAAATTACACTTCCGATTAACTTAAATACAAATCAAAATTGAGGTAAAACAACAAGTTGAATTGGGATCCGGAAATTCGTCAATTTGGGGTTTATTTTCAGCCTTGAAGAATGAATGAATGAATTTGGAACAGGTTCTTATTAGACCGGATCGGTTTATTGTTAACAGTGGCGGTCTGCTATGTATTTTCAGAAGTAACAACCAATGGCTAGTTGCCACGTCAAGTTTATTTTTCCTTTTTCCTGGGCTGCCCACTATTTTGAAACAGGCCCAAATTCATCAAAATTTAATGGGCCGAAAATAATAGGCCAATTTTCCTCATTGTTGGGCTAATTTTGTACTACAATATACAGATATCCAAGCCCGAGATTCTCCTCGGCGAACCCAACTCCACCCATTTCTCTGCAGTTCAGAGCCGCCGTCGCCATTGCTGCCGCCACATTAGGCGTCGCTCCACCGGCACCAATGCAATCCGTAAGAATTCAAATTTAAATTCTCATTTCGCACTATATACTCTTAGCATAACTTTTTTTTTTTTTTGGTAAAATTATTTCCAGCTCCTATTACCCGCTCAAGAATCATATTTTTTTCTCCGTATCTTGAACGGAAGTGTGCAAACACTCGAATCATTAAAGGAACAGATCAATCTCTACCTAACGCAGCGTTTTCAATCAAGTTTTGATTTAACTGAATCCTGGTAAGAGCATTTTGGTGATGTATTGGTGCTACTAATTTTAAATGAAAATGGTCAGATTAATTTTTATATCCGAATTAGGAGCATAAGCAGCGATCAAAACGAGAAGAAGGAATTTTCAGATGGCCAAGGGGAGCCTAGGGGCGCAGTTTTCAACGCATTGGATACAATGTTGAAGAGCAATTTGGATCGGTTAAAAGCCATGAGGTAGGTTTGTCGATTTTAGTGATTTTCGTCAGTTTCGACTCTATGTCTTTCTTCTGTATGAATTGAATTCAATCATTAATTAGTTACATTTTTGTTTCTGATTTTGAGTTCTTAAAATGGCATTGTTTAAAATAATAACCATTTAAGTGAGATACCTCAACTCCCTCTGGTTTGTGTAAATTGTTATATGGAGATATTTTTTTATAATTTCTCTAAACTTCACGTCTGTTGGAGCTCTTTGTAATGTGATTTTCTGATAGATGTTTATTGGATCTGTTTCTATATCCCTATATTACAGGGAAAGCATAGTTTGGGGGCATACTAGTAGTTCTGTCGCGGAAACAGTGTATCAGGATGATGCAAGTATGATAAGGGTTTTGTGCCTGGAAGGTAAGTTGGGCACAGCTTTATGGAAATGGAGGACAGAGGTTAAACATCTTAGAATTCCTGATGTCATCACTCACAATTATCTTTTAAATGCACTTTGCAAAAGAGGTGACCTTGAGACGGCCGAGTGGCTTGTTAAGGAGATGTTACGCCAGGGTCCTCCTCCTACTTGTGCTACCTACAACACTTTGATGAATGGTTATTGCCTTGTTGATAATGTAGATAAAGCTCTAGACATTTTTTCCTCCATGGCTAACTGTGGGGTACAGCCAAACAGAGTCTCATGCAATATTCTTGTACATGCTCTCTCCCAGAAGGGCTTATTGCGGAATGCAAGAAACCTGCTTGAGAAAATATTGGATCGTAGCAGTGACGGAGAAATTTCAAATTTAATCACATCTACGATACTTATGGACAGTCATTTCAAGTCTGGAGATATGAAAGGAGCTCTCACTTGTTGGAGTGACATATTACAAAGGGGTACAGTAGTGGATGCTGTTGCATACAATGTTATTATACATGGATACTCGCTGAATGGGTATATAAATCTTGCCTATAAATCTCTGTGTGAAATGTTCAAAAGAGGTCACATACCTAGTATTTATACATATAATTCTCTCATTGGCAATCTTTGCAAGTCAGGCATGATTGACGAGGCTTGTTATGTTTTCAGTGTTATGTCAAGTATGTGTGTTCCTCCTGATGACATCACATACAAAATTGTTATCCAAGGTTTGTGTATGAGTTCTGATGTAATTAGAGCAAATTATTTTCTTTCCCAAATGCTGGAGAACTCAATCATACCCAGATCTCTTGTTTGGAATGTCATGATCGATGCCTATGGGAAGTGTGGACAAGTGCAAGAAGCATTGTTTATGAAAAATAAAATGATTGAATTTGGCGTTGAGCCTAATGTTTACACATACAATTCCTTGATTCACGCACAGATTAGAAGCGGAAATATTGACAAGGCTCACTACCTAAAGAGAGAGATGCTCTTAAATGGTCTTTTCCCTGATTCAGTCACTTACAATTTGTTGATTGGTGCTGCGTGTGATCTTGGAGATATAAATTATGCTCTTCTGCTACATAATGAAATGCTGAGGGGAGGGTATGAACCAGATATAATAACTTATACCGAAATACTTAGGTGTTACTGCATGAGAAACAAAATGAAGGAGGCTGAAGAGCTCTTTTTCAAGATACTGATGTCAAATTTACCAGTAGACCATGTTCCATTTTTAATACTGATGAGGAAATGCTTCATGCTGGGGGAGCTAGATAAAGTATTTGAACTTTATCAAATATGGTTAAGAGAACTTTGAGAAGTTTTTGACTGAAAAAGCAACATATTCCACAATGATCTCAGTTTTCTAAGATGGAACTTTTTGCTCTCTGTTGCACAATGATCTCAACTTACTGTGGCTGGGATCTGCTAGTGGAGGTATTGATTTTCATAATGCTTCTTTTTTTTTTCTTTAGCTGCTGTTCGTTTCTTCTCTGTTTTATCTGAGTATTTGTTCCTTTTATGCCTCTTATGCTTTCCACTTCTTGATTTTAGCTAACCAATTGTCATTTACTTAAGAACCAAAATTGCTTTGGCAAATTATCAAAATCTTAAATACTGTAGATATTATAATTTAGTAAAATGCACTTTTAGTAGTTTTTTTTTTATTTAAATCAGGCAAAAGAAATAGTGCTTGTTAGTTTTTAGTAGAACCTTAACTGAATTATTTTTAACGTTATCTTCACTCAATTTAGGACCAGGGAATTCCTTGTGCTAAGCAATTCTTTAAGCAAGAAGAAAGTGAGAATGCAGACTGAAGGGTGGCTTGAAAGGACTACTCCATATCGCTTGTAGGTCTTGACCTCCAGCAATTCGTCAGAAGTAAACGTACTTCATAGATGTCTTAGATTCAGTGATAGACGTGCATACAGATTGAATATATTCCTCTTTCATATTCGATCACAACAGTGCTGACAGTGATAGTGCCTCAGCCTGCCAACTATAACTTGAAGTATGTTTTTCATCTGTATTCTAATTTAAAAAACCATTTCCTTGTATCATTTATGACTAAGCTTTTGATTGAATGAACAGAAACTTGATGCTGCACTTTTGAAGACATCTATCACGGCTAACAGGTTACTTATTCAACTTCACCTTTCCTTTTCTTCTCTTCTCTTGCTCTCTTTTCTTTTTGTATTGAGAACGAATAGTTGTAGAGGTTCAGTCTGTTATGTAAAAAATTGCAAGCGCTCGATGAATGATAATTTGGAGCTTTGAAGAAGTTAAGGCCTTATTCTGCTTACAAAGTACAGTTCAGAATTCATCATGGTTGATCTCACGTGTTAGATTTGATGTTTTTACTTTTGTATTCTTGATCTCAAAAGGCTTGCATCACATTTTGTTGTGCTTTTGTTTTTTAAATTAATGCAGTTCTTCCAGATAGATCCTTCTACTCCTGGATATTTTGGAGGTATTCAATGACAATGGAGAGAGATCAAGAAAGCCTTTGGCGATAAGTAAAAAAGTTCCAAATCTAGTCCCTTGCTTTTGCCTCCGAGTCTATGCTTCAGGATCCTCTATATGCAATCCGAATCACCAAATGCAAGTGGCGCGACGCTGGCAACTACAATTCTGAATCAGCTAAGATGATGTCCAAGGTTTGATGACTCACCCTATGTCTGGTACTCTGAAGAACATTAAGCTCTTTGATAATAGATTAACTCTAGCTGGTGGTAAATTACTCGACTTCTTAGATTCCTGTAGGCAGAATTAGGATAATGTATGGACAAATCATCTATGAATCCGAACATACAATAAATAAAATGATAACCCCAATTTGAATTGAATTAAAGATAATTATGCAGTCCCCCCATATGACTGTCACAAATTCACAATCCAAGCTTGAAATGAATTTCTAGAACATGTCATTGTCTCTTAACATCTCTCACATTCCAATTCCAGCTAAAAGTTTTTCTGTTTTAGCAACGCATTGGATTGGAATGGAATAATAATTTAATAATAGAAGATCAATTGACCCAACCTGTAATGGACCCGATTCCAGAGTGAACCTGCCCTCTCTCTTCTCCCTTTCGTACTTTCCCTCTCTCAATCAACCAAACATCCCAACCCCACAACAATACATCATACAAGATTCTTTTTTCGGCTTTCACCCTAAAGATTTTCTTATTTACTGAGAGAGAATCATTTGACTTCCAATAGATTTTTATTGAAATAAATACATTATTATAAAATAAGACTCATGCTCACTTAATATTCTTATCTCTCTCTTTTATCCTTTGAATTAGACATGATATCAAAATTTCGAAGTTATCAAATACATATATTTTAAATAGGACAATAAAGTTAAACATTGTATTGTATTAAGAATGATAGAAACCATATAATGTGAAAATGAGTATTTATTACAGTGTAATATAAGATTGATTAAGTCATAGTAGTACTGTAGAATGTAATTTCATCAATTAATTTTAATTTAGCGTTCAAATTTACTCTATTTATTAATTCAACTTGTACTTGAATGTAATTTTGTCACGTTTATTAATTAATGAAAATAAGCGATTGAGATAATTATATTTTGGTCCTCCCAATTCAATAATTAGATTTTCTTTTTGATATATGAGATTTATATCTTAAGACTCCCTCCGTCGCCTTTTAAGGTGCCTATTTTACTATTTTTGACGTCCATTTCAAATGTGTCTATTTCTCCTATTTAGTAAAAAAATACATAATAAGGCCAACACTTCCCTCTAATACAACTACCAACTTTACATATCATACTAATAATACTTCTTAATTCACGTGCAAAAAGTAAACGGACACCTTAGAATCAGACGGAGGGAGTATATTTTAACGGGGTCTGTACGCAATATTAATATAAATACTATATATTATAATATTATGTTTCTTAATTCACTATAAATTAAAATATTATATTCCTTAATCTATTTAAAAAAACAAATGTAACTCTTCTTTCTTTTGTGATGGAGGGAGACTAATTACCACATTATGATTGTAATAAAATGACGAATTGGGGGTGTATTTGGGTGTCAAAGTTTTTTTTGGTATATTTTGTGATAATTTTAAAATTAAAATGTAGTATTTTGAGATTGATCTACTATAATTATTCTTGTGTGTGAAAGTTTACATATCTTTTTTTTTTTACATACCAGGAGGAGAGGGATTAGTTAAATTGAATCCTTTTATCTCATTTGGCTTAGTATACATGAATCTCTTTCTGTCGCTAAGGCTTTGCAACGCGTCACATTCTCATAGGCTGTTCGATAGATCTCCCTACAAAGCCTTTTCCCTTCTTGTCCGAAAGAGCTCACTTAATTCTTAGGGAATCTTAATCCTCACTCTATAGTCTATACGCGACTTTAAAGTGACTACCTCAAAACGATCACCGTTTTCTTCTCTCTCTTCACCAATCTCTCTCTCTCTCTCAGTATAAGCTCAGCTCAACGGAGTTGAAAAATCAACGATCGTGTTAATGGGGGGTGAGAATTGGAGCTTAACGCCAAAGACGTGCGACTCATGCAAGACGGCGCCCGCCGCCGTCTTCTGCTGCCCGGACTCCGCCTTCCTATGCATAACCTGCGACGGCAGAGTCCACGCCGCCAACAAACTTGCTTCGCGCCACCCCCGTGTCTGGATGTGCCACGTCTGCGAGCAGGCTCCCGCCACCGTCACCTGCAAAGCCGACGCCGCCGCGCTCTGCGACAACTGCGACGGAGACATTCACACCGCGAATCCCCTTGCCCGCCGCCACCACCGCCTCCCCATAGTCCCCTTCTACGACGCCGTTAAATCCTCCCGCCCTACCGAAGCAATTTCCGAGGAGGAGGTGGAGGCTGCTTCCTGGATTCTGCCCGATCCGAACACCAAGCAGGCCGAAGATTCCGGGTCGTCCGATTTGTTCAGGGATGTGGATCCGTATTTGGATCTTGATTTAATTTCCGGAGTTCAGAAATCGGGTCAAATTATTGTCAAAGAATTAAAGCAATATTCGTCCGATGGAGTTGTACCGGTTGAAGAGAAGAATGAATTCGGGTCGGGTCAGTATACAGACCCGGTCGTTGACGGGTTTCCAGCTTACAATATGGAATGCTCCGGATCAAAGCCTGCCATGCTTAGCTTCACCTCACCATCCATCAGCCAAACTGTATGTTCTTAATCCGTCTCACGATTTTTATTGATAATTTTTTTCTTAATTCGTATATTACTAACTACATTTGATGCCTTATTATTATTTTTTTTAATTTCATTCAAATAATAATAATATCTTGTTATTAAAGTCAGAAGTTTGTTGAGTAATTAATTGAATTAAATGTTTTTTTTTGTTTGGTATGAGAGTTTGGTGGCATACAATATTTCATCCAATTATTAGATTAAGACATTCACATGTATTGTAATTATCGAAAAATCGAAGATATATACTTATACATGTTATTTTATTTTGTATATGTGTTTCTTAATAATTGTATATTTTTTTCACACTAAATTTTTCATTAAAAAACTAGCATCCATATATGCATAACTTTTTATTTAATAGTGTATATATTTTTTTTAATAATTGTATATTTTTTTACACTCAATTTTTCATTAAAAAAACTAACTATTAAATTGTATACATTTTTGTTCATAATTGTATATGTTTTTGTTTATATTTATATACGTTTTTGAAAGTGGATTCACTATATCTGAACAAATTGTATATGTTTTTGTTTATATTTATATACGTTTTTGAAAGTGGATTCACTATATCTTAGAGTGTAACCGGTGCACAAAATAATTAGCCATACCTATAATACAATTTAGAATTTGCAATAAAAGAATCTGGTCGTGTGCATTAATAATAATCGATATAAAATTATCAAAATAAAATCAAGAAATCATTCTAACGTTTTATTAATTAATTTATAACAAAAATTATGATAGGTATCATGTTCATCATTCGATGTGGGATTGGTGCCGGACCACAATACCATAAGCGACACACGGAAGGATGAGGATGCTCCCACTCGAGCCGTAGGACTCGAGAGAGAAGCCAGGGTGTTGAGATACAAAGAGAAACGAAAGAACCGGACATTCAATAAAATAGTACGCTATGCATCAAGAAAAGCACATGCAGAGACGAGGCCGAGGATCAAAGGGAGATTCGCTAAACGTTCGGAGCTTGAAGCCGATGCGTGTTATGGTATCGTCCCGACATTGTGATCAACCATGACTCATTTACGAAATATAACCACGTCATAACTTATGAATGAAGAAAGTGGTGAAGACGTGAGTTGTAGTGTACATATTCTAATGTAGGATGATTATGACTATGTATTCAAGAGTTAAAAAAGTTTTTTTTTCCTATAACTATTGAAAACTTTAGATTTTGTTCAAAAAAAAATATATTTACATCGATTTTGTCCCATAATTATTAGTTTTGTTTCAATTTTGCTCAATTTTCGCCGGAATTCTAGAATTTAACCGGAAAAGCATCATGTGCCGCTCACATGACACACCAATTTGGGAAAAATCGATAACCCAAGTTGAGTTGTCACTCCAATTAAAATTCTATCAATCAAAATGTCACGTCATAATTTGTTAAAAAGAATACTGATTCAACATGACACATTATTTTTCTATATAATAAGTATAGTCTAATTAACAGAAAAATGTAAGATAAAATCTATATATATATATATATATATATATATATATATATATATATATATATATATATATATATATATATATATATATATATATTATAAAAGCAGAAAAGTCTGCCAAAAAATGGAAAACGGAATTTTCCTGCCAAAATTTCTTGCCATAAATAGATTTTTATTATTTAATGGAGTATTAAAATAAAAAGAAAAAAAATTATATTCGAAAGACAGTCCGAGTATATGAACGCGTGCAGTGAAAATTTATGGGGGAATGAAAATGTATGTAATAGCCGCCCTCGAATATGCCAGTGAAAAAGGGGGAGATTAAGAGGCAGACATAAGACCTAATAATTTCATTTTCTTCTTTTCAAACATCCTCTCAAATACCTGCCTCTCTTTTTCTCCTAGAATGCTTTCACATTTTTTGGCAGTAGAGTGCTTCTTCCGGCGGGGGTTTCGCTGCAAATTGACGAATGGAGGTGATTTCCGGCAGATTAGAACAGACCTCCAGCGGCAGCTAACAACGTTTTTCCTCTTTTCTTCTCCCTATTTAAATTCACAATTCCAAACCAGAATTTACTACCAGCTCAATTCCAAATCCAATGAAGGTGACAAGGTTTGTATTTATAGCTTTTGTTGTTATACTAATTTCAATCTCACAACGTTCATGGATTTCCGCATCTCCAAGTTGCGATTTTCCTAAAGCATCACTCTTCCTTTTTCCTTTTTTCCTGCAGGTGTAATTATGTTTGGTTGCAGAGTCTGTAGCGAAGAAACTCCAAGAAGGTAAGGTAATAGTCATAAAATTGGAAAAAAAATGAAGAAGGTATTCTATAATGATTGAGAAAGAGAGGAATCCAGAGAGATAAATCTTAAGTTCTTAAGCTTGCTGCAACTAATACTCTTTTTGATGAATTATTGACATCTATGGATGTTTGTCTACAATGTTACATAGATGAAGGTTGGGTTCTTTCGAGTTCTCGGACCATTAACGGGAAGAGGGGGAGGCATCCTGCAAAGAGGTCTGTTACAGTGTCTCTCTCTACATCGCTTATCTCTCTTAGTTGAACTTTATAAAACAGAAACTTCTGCTTTTTTTTTTTTTTTTTTTTTGTAATAATAATCTTGCATTTCAGCATGGTTAAAATTACTTTCAAGTTTCAACTACATTTAAATTGCTCCATTCATATCGCTTTATGAGGTGGGACTTCAATTCTGCATTGAACTCTCTCGGAGCGTAAAATCTGGTAGATTTGTTACAGATGCAGGTGATTCCTCCTTCCACGGTTACACCTGCTATGTTTTCCCTTTCATTAAGCAGCTCAAACTTGATTCCTATTAATTTTTTTGAGCAGATTTTTTTTTTTGGGTAAATGTATGATTGTTTGTTGTGTGTAACATGCACAATATTATATTTACTTTGACAGGGATGTCTAAATTGTATAATCACTTGCAATGGCTGCAATGGGTAAAATATTATACCTCAAGTTTATTACTTTAGAAGAAAGTTGGTTTTTGAGACTTATGTATGATTATTTAATAAATTTGCATATATGTTGTAGATTATAGCATAGAATATAATATCTTTGTGAAAGGGGAGTTGAGTTGAGGAAATCTATTATGATCGAGATTTTTTTTTTTTGCATTTACAAGAGCGATAGAGGTGTATCGTTAATGTAAATTTTTGTGTTGCCATCGTTAAAGTTGAGTTGCTAATATAAAGTTGGTTGCAATGGCCAATGGATAAGATATTATAGAAAAGAGTCAAAGACCGCATGTATTATTATTTAGGCAGTTTTTATATTATCTGTGGCAAAGGGAATGGCGATGGGTTGAGGTTGAAAGAAAACGATGGATAGATGAGGAATAGATGGAAGAGAGAAAATAAGATAAAGGGACGTTGATAAAAGGGTTGATGAAGTAGATTTAGTGGATTAAATAGATGGAAGAGAGAAGATAAGATAAAGGTATGTTGATAAAAGGGTTGACGAAGTTGATTTTGTGGATTAAATAGAGAGCTTGCGCTAGAATATTTTTTTTGGACAGCTATTTACACTCCTCGAAATTGCTTAATGTACCATAATTATTAAGTATACCCCAAATATTATAATATATATTAACATTACTAAATACACCCCAAGATAATTGTACCCTTGTTCTTTTATTTATTTTTTATAAATAAATAAAAAATGAAAATATTCATCTTCGTTGCTACTCCATCACAAGAATAACCCCCGCCTCCACTTCTCGATGCTTGCTCATCTCCAAAATATTTTCTATCCATCCCATATTAGAATTTACATTGTCAAATGAATTTATCAGAATTTTATGTAGTATACATATAGTGGAGCCAACTCAAAGTCAAACTCGAAAACTTCGCAACGCATAAATGGAGAATGAAAAAGATTTCTCGAATCCATTGTTACATAAACCCTGTGACCCAATTCTCCAAGCAATTGAGGTTCACTGTAATTCCTCTGGAATAACCTTCTTCGTAACTAAATTATCATCAAATCTATCAAGCATTTTTGGGACGATACCTTTCCAGTGGAGACATTCTCCGACGATGGCAGTGCTGAGAAGATGAAACCCGAAGATTCCTACGATATTTGCTGGAGAAAATTTTAGAAGGATATTTATATCTTATTGTTTTAGGATAATTTAGTCATTAATACATATGGGGTGCGTTGAGTAATCTCGGGGTTGCGAATAGTCGCCCTTTTTTTTTCTCTCCCCATGTATAGATGTGCTTATGGTGTCCTGTTTCTATTTTGTACAAACAAAATCAACTCCTTAATAATTTCTTAATACAATTAATACAAAAAGTAAACAAAAGCATTAATCTTATTTGATAAAGATAAAAGAAAAAATGAGCTTTTATCCTTTTGTTAACTTAGAAGATTAAGTGATATAGTAGTGTTATTACATATGATGGAAAAATATATTTGTTGAAGATGGAGATGATTTATGCAATTATAAAATTTTTAAACTATAGATGACTGATGTGAATATTGTGAAATTTTAAAATACTATAATTTTGAAAAAATGTGCTCCCTCCCTCTGTGTCCCATACTTTTTGCATCTTAATTAAAGCTTTTTGCATCTTAATTAAAGAGTATAGTATTTTAATGAATAATTGGTTAAAGATATATTAATAGTTAATGTGAATGGGTAAGTGCATTAGGGTTGGATTGAAATCTCATTATGATGTATTAAAAGATTAAAATTTAAATATTGAAATGATACTCATAAATTATAAATATGTAAAAGATTGATATAGAAATATTATAGATACAGGAAAGAAAAATATATGATTGGTTTAAGAAACGGAAAAAATAATGATACTAACAAATTAAGATTTGATAGTTTACACTGAAAAAATAATGATACTAATAAATTAAGAATAATGATACTAATAAATTAAGATTTGATAGTTTACACGTTCACATATGTATAATTTTTTTATTTTATAATTTTTTTCCATTCACTTTTTATTAAAACAAAACTAACAGAAAATTCACTTATAAAGAGTATATATTTTTATTAAAATTATTTTGGAGGGTCAAGTCACGCATGCATCTCATGATAGACCATTTTATAATTTTTATTATCCGTTATCATTAATTTAATATCACTTTTTATTATAGATATTAAGAGTGGGTGCACAATATGTTTTTATTATAAAACTTTTGGGTAGATGTACGGTGCATTGGAGTGCATATGATAATTTGTCAACAACAGGAGAGCCAGGTCGGAACCATGGATACTAAAGACATTAAGGTAATAATATAGCTATCCATTCTTTATTTATTTATTTTTTTATTGATTTAGAAGCTTAGATTAAATAGGACTAATGGTAAAGAATGCAGTCTTAGTAATCAATCTTAGAGTTTTAGCGAAATTCTTAGATTGATTCCTTAGAGCCTTGTTTTGATCATCAGTCTGTTCTAAGAAGCTAAGTGCCTTATCCAAAGCTCATGACGCAAAAAAATGAGGGGAATTATTTGTTTAAAGCTGGACTTTATGAAAATGCGATGTCAATGCTAGATCTTTTTAAAACTTGCTTGATCCTCTGGAGGTGAAATCTAAGGATTCAGTATATGATTGCACACACCTTCAGCGTGCTCCTCTCTTGGACCAACTTCTCTTGACTAACTTGATTTTAGCATGTTTTATGCTAAGTAATGCTCTTGTATTCGCTCGCAGGTTGAGGCTGTGCTGGATAAGGAGAGTTGAGCTTTTGGATGAAAAAGTGATAATACAAGAATGCAAAGCATTAAACAGTTGCCTAATTAATTTGTATGGATTAACTACTTTTCTCTGTTGAATTTCTTATGTTATTAACACACCAGATTTAACTTTCATTGAAATGATCACTCATAGATTCCTTGATTATCAGCTAACTTTTGAAGTTCATTGGTTACACCTTGAGAGGCTGTACTCAGATTGAGCAGCTGCTGCAATATATTGTTGATGAGGTCCTGAAGATGCAGATAGCAGACGAACCTTCAGGTATGCGAATATTTGCTTTAAATCTATAAGTTAGTTATGGTTTTCAAGTTTTTGTCCATGTTTGAATCCTTTCCGTCTAAAATTTTTCATGCAAATAAATCAAGGCAAAAAATGAGAGCCAATTAGGTCTGTAGTCTATTTGTTTTCAGACATTTTTTTAAAATAAAAACTATACAGGTTCCCTCTCATTGCCTGTGAAATTTTCACATATGAAATTGATGTCATCTTGAAGACTTTGGTGGAAGAGGAGGATGTGAGATAATCCTGTTTTACATTTAAAGAGCTTCAGTTCAAGTTAATGTCATGCTTACTTCCTGCTGATAGATCAATCTATTCTATCTTGTTGCAGCTTTGAATTTGCTACTCTTTTTTGGAACTAAACTGTCAACAATGAATTATGTCTAGGTGATCTTTCTAAAACTCTTTAAGAAATCATTTTCCAGTTTCTTCTTTTATTTTGTAAATGAGGGGTGAAGGAAAGACACTAAAACTTTTTACTATTATTTTTTTTTTGTTCGGGGATATCAATTGAAGATGTATCTTTAGTAAAAAAAAAATTGGTTATACGAAACGTAACAAAACTTTGTATTAAAAGGCATTGGTACCTAAATTTTGTAAAACAATTTGAATTCAATGAGCATGTTGTTTTAAACTCATTCAAATGAATTAGATACTCATTGATCTTATGTTCTTTGATAGAGCAGTAAAAATATGCTTACTAATCTTCATTCGCTTCTTTGTCAATTGTCGTATTAGTGTTTACTAATCCGTTTGTCTAAAATATTAGCTTAAACACATGATTTGAGATACAGTTGTATATGGGTATGGGTTGAACACTGAGGTGCCACCCACCTAGTTAGTTGTTTAAATTATATTACACTACTTTTACTAAAAGTGGTAAAAGACACATTTTTTTTAACATGCATTCCAAAATAATACCTATTTTTTCCACATATCTCCACAAATTTACACGTTTCTTTCATTAAATTAACTAATATATTTTTTTTCTTTTTAATTTATACATTAAAAAAAATTTTAATTTCATCACACAAAAATTCGTCAAATACATGGGATGGAATAATATATTTCATTTTTAAATTATATAGATATAGTATTATTTATATAAATTAAATTAATTTTTTTGAGACAATTATGTTTCCCATTTTCTCTCATTTTAGAGAATAATAATACTATGTGCAGAGTTTTTTTTATAAATTAAATAGATACCAAATGAATTATGTATTCGTTAAGGGGAAAAAAAAACTTAACAAAAATATGACTTACAAATTGATAAATTTATTAAAATAATTTTTTTGTGAATTAAGAATTGATCAAAGAAGAATTGACGCCGTATGTGGGAAAGGGGAGCGTAGACTGATCAAAGAAGAAAAGAAAACGAATAACACAACAATTGTTTATAGTGGTTCGATCTACATCCACTCTTAAGGAAGAAGAAATCTTATTGATGAAGATTACAACTGATAAAGATTACAAGATGACGAAGAATATACTTAGATCTCATATAAACCCTGAGAATATATGGATGATTTTATGAACCATACTAAAAAAAAATAAAACTTAACCCATATATATACTCCCATATATGATATATATGGACAATATATGATCTCCACGATATCGTCTATAATAATTATATAAAATCACAATTTGCTTTGGAAACAAGCTGCTCCCAAATCCAAGCCCCCGACGGTCCAATCTTATATCAAACATGTGGATCTCAACCAACTCAACGAATGTAAGCGTCTACCTCTCAACAAATTTCCAATGAAAAAAAATTGAAATTTGTAATATTAGTTCACATGCTCCATCATCTAGAAAACTAGAATGCATTTTTTAAAACATATAAAAAATGCTGCAAATTGCTAAAGAAGTTTGGTGAGTAATAAAAATGTATATCTTTAAGGGATATATATTTAGCTTTCAAAATATTCTAATTCCTCAGGGTTCATCATCCTCCATTGACACAAGAATATGCATAAAAACTTTTTCTAACTTCATTCCATTCAAAACCAAAATATCAACTCAACTCTATTCGATTTAAATCCTTCCAATAATATTTTCGTTTTAGACTATGGTTGGAATAAATTTATTGCAATAATCTTATATGAAATCCTACTTTTAGCTAAAGTTACTATTTAAATAAGTACTAATTTTAAAAATGTCTTAATGTGTGTTTCGAATTTTACTTTTTGTATTAACTTTTTTTTTTCAAGTCAAAATTTTCTAGACAACTAAAAGAAATGAAAATAAAAAATAATATGTATTCAATTTTCATGATTTAATTTGGAGATGTATATCATTATTATATTATAAATATATGACCGATTAAGAAAATAAAATTTATAGAAACTCTTTAAGGAAAATTTAATAAATGCAACAACTGATCCCTAAATTGAGAAAAGATATAAAATTTAAATATTGATTTCGGACACTTAAAAGTAAATTACAAATTGAAAGTTAAATTATAAAATGGACAAGGCATGATACTCTACAAAATTTTAGAATGGAATTAAAGAAAAATGTAACAAATATGTTCTACTTGTCGTTCCCATTTTAACTTCATAATTAAAATATATTTTAATGTCAAAATTAATATTCTCACCTTATATGTATATTAATATTTTGCATTTAATTTATTATTTGAAAATATTGAATTATCTTGAAATAATAAAATAAATAAAAAAAAGTGAGTTTTCTTAATATTCATATGTGTGTATACATGGATTAGGTTGTTAAATTAAATGAATCAATCGAATCAAATATCACATACTTGAGCTCAAAAAGTATTTCTTGAATCATCCTCGATCTTAGCTCGATTAGATTACAACTCATTCACAAACTCAATTCAATTCGATATTTACTGAAGTTTGTGTTCGAAAAATAAAAAACTTATTCAATTCGAAATTTACTGAAGTTTGTGTTCGAAAAATAAAAAAGTTAATGCTATATTTATTATTTATAATAAACTTTTAACACTTAAAATAATTATTTTAGTATATATATTTTTTTGAGAATTATCAAATTAAGCTCGTCTCAATTCGTTAATTTAATGAACATAAGATAATTTCAAACTCGAGCTCGATTAATTATTGGTTGATTTGTGCTAAAATATTGAGTAGCTTATTTATTTTAATGCCGAATGTGCATAAAATTAGAGCTATGATAAAAAAAACGAGCAGCTTGAAGGCTCAACTTAGCTCGATCAGGTTTGAACTTAGCTTGATTTGTTGTTATTCGAGTTCGAGCTCGAGTTCAAGCTAATACTCACGAGCCAAGCTCGAATCGTTAAGGCTCGAAAATAATAATTAATAATATTTATATTATTAATTATTATTATTTAATTATAATAATATATAATATAATAATAAATATAAAATATATTAATTAATATTAAGCTCGACTCGATGAGGCTCAAAAATTTAACTCATTCAGTCGAGCTCGCTCGAATACTTTTCTAGTCGAGCCGAGATCGTATATAAACTTGTTACCTTAATGAACAGAGTTCGAGCTCGCTCGATAAGTACTCAAGCCGAGTTCCAATATGAAGTGCTCGGGGTTGTTCGGCTCGTTTAACCCATTTACATAAAATATTGGAATAGTGAATTATAATTAATTAATTTTTTATTTTCTTGAAAAAAAAATGTGAATTTAAATTTTATTAAGAGGTGGGGGTGGGCATCTGGAGAATAAAGGTAGAAGCCCATATATCTAGTGCCGAACCCAAATAGCAAGAAACAATAATGGCGGATGGACCCTTTATAAACCATCCATTACTACCTCCTCTTTTTCTACCAATAAATTCCGCCCCAACCAGAATTTGCTACTCAAATTGATCGTATTCTCCACTTCTGTAGCCAACAATTTGAGAGAGCAACTTTGAAGCTAAGCGGGAAGAGATGCAGATCTTTGTCAAAACACTAACTGGTAAAACAATCACGCTCGAGGTCGAGAGCAGTGACACCATCGATAATGTCAAGTCCAAGATTCAGGTCCTATATCTGACTTGTTTTCCTTAATCTATTATTTGTAATTTCTTGATTTGATTCTAAATTTTCTCAGTTTTGGGTTCTTAGTCGGTCATGATGCAGTTGATTTGTTCATATGTTAGGCGGATAATCGTATTTTTTTCTCTCGATTGTTCTGTGTTGGATTTCTTTTCTGTACATGTTTCCGATGGAACTAGGGTTTAAAGATTCCGGTGATTTTTTACTTTGTTTCTCATGGCTGTATTGATCATCAGGATCGAGCGATAGTCTGATTACTTTGGGACTGGAGTCTAGGGGTTAGTGGTGGGGTGGCTGGGGATGGGGTGGGTGGTAGGGCTTGAAACCTTGGGGTAACTGGTAAGGACTTCTGCATGTTAACTCCAAACAATGAAACAACTTTAAAGAAGTGAATGGTATTGCACATCTTGATAAATAATAATTCATGGAAATCACACTTTTTGAGGGGGTTAACAATAGCTGGATCTTTTTAAATCCTGGTGTTGGTAAACAAGTCTAACTTTGTGTTAACACAGCCTACATGTATCATGCTGTTAATGAATGTTTCAAAATATTCTGTATCTAAACATTTCTTTGGGGTAGAAAGGTCTGGAATTACTTTGTATATGGTTTTCCCAGTATTTTTAACAAATCTAGTTTTGTGTATTGTTACTAAATCATCATGTATGTGGTGTATCTTTAAGGATGGTACCTGTTCCTGTCCCTGGTTATGACTTATGAGGTTGCTGAAAGTTCTTCTTGCTTGAATAATTTGTCGTTAGTTGACGTTTATAAGTGAAAATCCAAGTTACGTGCGATAACTGATATTTCTTTTATTGACAAGCTATGGGGTATGCAAGAGTGAGTTATAAATTCATGTTTTTGCGATTGCTCAAGTTGGATAGTTGTTCTTCATGATCTACTTGTCAGTGGCCTCTTTATGTTATTATGACTCACTGACACGTGCGTTTTAGGATCACTAATGTTTTAGTCACTCCATGATATGCAACTTATTGTCGTTTACTTTTTCTTCTCTAATAAGGTTATGTTGATCGCAGGACAAAGAAGGTATACCTCCTGATCAGCAAAGGCTCATATTTGCTGGCAAACAATTGGAAGATGGCAGAACCTTGGCAGATTACAACATCCAAAAGGAATCAACACTTCACCTTGTTTTGAGGCTCAGGGGAGGAACGATGATCAAGGTCAAAACCCTTACAGGGAAAGAGATTGAAATTGATATTGAGCAAACTGATACCATTGACAGGATTAAGGAACGTGTTGAGGAGAAAGAAGGAATTCCCCCAGTGCAGCAGAGGTTTGTTGTATATATTTAAAATTTATTTCAGATACCAACTTACCTTATCTTTGAGTTCCATCTTTATTTCAGATATCTATTATGTTGATCCTTTTCCCATCATGAAGTTACAATTGCTAAATTCTTCATGTTACACAACCTGCCCAGAAAAAGAAAACATAGATGTGACAATTACAGTCTAAATTTCATCCTTGCTCATTGAATTCATTTTTGAGATATAGCAATCAGTATATTGTGATTATCACCTAATGTAAATTATAGTCAACAATGCAACTGAAATTTCTCGACTATACATTGAAAAATTTTCATTACAGGCTCATTTATGCTGGCAAACAGCTTGCGGACGACAAAACAGCCAAAGATTACAACATTGAAGGTGGCTCTGTTCTTCACCTGGTCCTTGCTCTGAGGGGTGGTAGTCACTAGGAAGGCTGCTTATGTCTGGGGATATCTCCAACGAACTAGTTAAATTTCGTGTAACTCATTGGAAAACCAGTTAATCGAGCTAAAGACCGATCTGAATTTATTCTGGAATTTTGTGCATTTCTTCAGGGTCATCGTCGATGTTCCCCCATTACTTTCTTGAATGATGCATTTGGGTTGTCGTATTGTTCCATATTAAATCATAAGGGCATTTCTCACTAGTTTTTGCTGCTGTTTCATTCACTTCTCTGCTATAACTATGGATGTACATCACTCCAGTCTAAAAAAAATGATGATGTACCTCAAAAGTACAAATGAACTTTCCGCTTTGATATATGGAGATTGAATGAAATTTGTGAACATTAGTTGTTTTTGATTTATCTCAACTAATAATCTTTTGTGAAACAATTGACACATCATCAGTGAATAACATCAATTTTCTTTCTTGGTGGGAAAATTGATCTGATCTTGAGGCTGTTAGGCTTAATAACAGTACAATTGGATCGGATCTGATTTAAAACCGTGGATACAAATTTATCTCGTATTTAACATTACGTATGTCCATTTTCTCTAGATGTGAACATTTAAAAGCTTTTAAGAAACTAAAACAATGATGTGTATTGTTTGTTTAGTACCAGTTTGTAGTGCAGTGTGCTCTTTAGCCAGAGCTATTAAAAGATGATTCTTCACCGGACAAAAACCGAACAACGACCACAGTAATGTTATCTGCACTGCCCCTCACATGTGCTTCATGTAACAGTCTCTTTGATGCGGCTTCTGGATCCGATATTGGCTTCGTTATAGAGACGGCTTCCTCGTTCGACACTACATCCCAAAGTCCGTCGCTTGCAAGGATAAGGAATTCGAGGGTGTTGTCAACTTTCTCCTCCTGTAGTTAGCCCGATGGTTCATGATAATGACAATGATTTGGCCGACTGTTATCATCAAACAAGTTTTTAAACACACCTGAATCTCTGGGTCAGCGACTACGAAAGGCTTCAATAGTTTATCGCCAAATGCCCGAGAAACAGCGAGGACTCCTCCGACTCTCCAAGTACCTGCAGAGAGTGTCAATGATGAGTAAACAAGAAAAGAAGCACTACTTTAAACAATAGCAGTTAGAAATGCATGACCTGCCCACACCACAAAACCTCCAGCATCTTCAATTCTTTGTCTCTCGTCTGTTTGATCTGGTTTGTGATCTCGGGAGACAGCAATAGCTGAATGTTCGACAGATAACTATCAAACAATCACACTAAAAATTCCAGAGAGGTCATTTATGCAAACCTCAGATCAAGCACAGTTCTAACAATACAATAAATGGCAACTCTTCAATCCAATTATATGACAACATTTCTGATTCCAGCTTCTAGAATTCTGGTAGCACCGTTTGAAAGCATTTACTATTACAAACTAATCAGATACAAACTTCAACCTCTTCTCACAAACACTACTTCAAAATAAATACGAACTTAATGTTCAAATGAGAACAAAGTGAAGATATCATGAATGCAGCCAACTGAGTGCCCATGGGAAAAACCTCAAAAGCATCTCGACAAGCTTTCTAAACATGAGGTTTACCAAAGGAAAGAAAAAAGACTTACCATTACCACCCCGGCAAATAACAGCTCTTGAATCCCCCACATTGGCCACCAACAAACGGTCACCAACGAGGATGGCAGTAGAAGCAGTTGACCCAGCATCTCTGTTCTGATTGTTCTCGGATTTCAGGAATTCTGAATCCGTATGACTGTATGCATCGGCTGGAAAAATGATAAAGATCCAAAACAGCAGGAAATCTATGTTAAAAATAACCGAAAAGAATGCGTAGAGTAGCAAATTGTGCATCAAGAAATACCTATAGCTGATTTTGTATCAGAAATAAACTTCGGGTGCCTAATCAGATTACTAAAAAGGTTTTGTTTGACGTATTCTGCAGCTCGAGCTCCGCCATGGCCTGAGATGTTGCAGGAAACGTGATAAAAAATAACCTCAAATGCAATAATCTCAGACGCCAGATAAAGCAAGAAAAATCAGAAACATCTGCATTGCTTCAAAGTTTATTACAATAGAATGGGAAATGTCTTTTTGGATCTGTACAATTTAGCATATATACTAAAAAATTATGTGGAACTGAAACCAATAGATCAAAGCTAGTTTGGGAGATTCGGTAAAAGGAGAAAGTAACATTATGTTGATATCATTGCAAATGCATAAGATTCCGTTAATAGTAACATGATATTGATATCATTACAAATTACAAATGCTCAAGAGAGTAAATTAAAAACATCTTATTTACCGCATACATAGCATGATATCATTGAATAAGAATATTTCTTACCACACACCATATAAACTTCTAATTCTACATTTTTTTTTTTTTGGGTGGGGGGGAGTTGTGAGCTGGAATATGTAAGATAAGGTAAATACAGTGGCAGAGAGAGAGAGAGACCGTCAAAAACGCCGAAGAGGCCAACCAGCTCTCCATCCACCCCATCAATCCTTGTCTCATAAAAATCCTCCATTGAAGACCTTTTACCAGGAGAACTTGCATATCCATAGCTGAATTTTCCGTTCTCACTGCATTTATACAAACTATATGTCAGCCCATATAAACAACATTTTCGTTTTAACATTATCAGGATAATAGAATTCTAGTAAACACACAACTTGATAAATGAACTAATTGACATTCTAAGAGTATGTAACTGTGATCACAACAGATAAAATTACAGTGCTTTAAGCTAATTAATTAATTCATATGTGGCGTTATAATACAACCCAACTTTTGTTGTTGCCACAACCACTAGAAGACCGACAGATAGGAGGAAAGTTGGAAACAAGCATTGACATAGGATAAACAGATTTTATTTCTCTATTGAGAGAAATCACGGTATCCTCAAGCAAACTAGCCTCTAAAAACTAAATGACAACCTCAAATGAGAAAGGATGAACAATCATTTGATTCATTCAATCAAAAAATAGCAATTTCGGCGCATTAGACGGGATAACCCGTAGTTTTATGAAGCTTTTTTGTATCAAAGAGATATGGCAATCTCAAAGATGTCCATGTGCGTGCAAGCCGACAAACTGAGTCCACAATTGACTTTTCATGCGTAAGCAAGTGAATTCGTGTAACGGATGTAATGACGTCTAGTATGAATCAGGAAACAACTGAAAACAAAAGTTCCATTATTCAAACATGTTTATCCATGCACAATAACTCTACAAAATGTACAAAAGTTTGATTCAGCCAACCAAACATATAAATTGCAGAGTAAACTTCACGAATGAGGCCACTAATGCCGAATCAATAATATTATTGCAGAATAAACTTCAAGAATGAGGTCACTAATGACCAATCAATCATAGACTATGAATATACTTATCACCAAATAAAACACATCATTCTAAGAGAGTGCCTAGCAGGCTCAGATATGTAAAAAAAAAAAAAAAACTGAGTTAAAGAGCTGAAATGAAAAAGAATCTCCCTTCGTCAAATACTAATCTCAATTTGGCTATTAAATCCTCCAAAAAGAAAAAAATAGTGTTGATTTTTATTTTTTTCACAGAATGATAAGCAGTCCCTAGAAATGAATCCAGCAAAAAGCCCAACCATTCATTCAAATTCACAATGGAATGCAGCACAACACCAAATCTCCCCCCACCCCTCCCCCCCCCCCCCCCCCCCCCCCCCAAAAAAAAAAAAAAGATAAATCAAAATAAAATAGGGCAAGAAAGATAATGATATCTTTACAGCTACAATAAAGATCACCTGAGGCCACCGCCGGTGACCGGCACATTGTCGGCATGAACTTGGCTCATAGATTGTGAATTCAGAAAACCCATGCAGCCAATTTCTCCCAAATGTTGATTTTGTGGCTTCTTTCCTAATGAACTTGAATTTAAATAAATAAATAAAATTTGATCCCAAAATGGGAAAATGGTTATTGTTGAAAAAGATCACACGATAACTGCATCCGAATTGATTTCGATTCCAATCACGGATTCATCCAGTCCAACCTGCCAATAAAATAAAAAAACAGATAACCATCTTTGTTTTTTCAACCAATTTGTAAATTTAAACACAATAACATTATTATAATATGAATTAAAGAAAAACCAATCGTAGTGTGATCGAACATGTATATCTATTATTAACATTAAAACTAAAAAATATATACACATGTATGCTCATTGAAATCCAACGTTGAATTATGAAATAACATAATTTAAAATGGAGTCAATAAAGATTGATAATATTGAATTTGTATATGTATGAGAAGGTAGAGAGAGAACAAGGACCTGAGAAAGGACTCGGTGATGAGATAGCCACGAGTGGGATGAGATGGAAAAGGGGAAGAGTAGAGGAGAGGAAAGAAAAGAAAATGGTGGAAGAGGTTGTAATAATTATTAATCGTTTGAAAAATTTAGGATTGTTTTTGATTTATTAATTAAAACTATATGCTTCCTCCGTCCCACAGTTATTTTAAAAACTGGACCGGCCAGTTGACCGGTTCAATCGAAAATCGGCCTCCAAATCGATCCAAAATCTCTATAAAACTATTTTTTAATTAAACCGGTCAAAATTGAAAAAATCGGTTGAATCGGTTTTCAACCGGTTTTTTTGATTTATTTTTTATTTTTGATTTTTCTTTTTATATTTTATATTTTTATATTATTTTACTTTTATTTTTATTTATTTAAAATATAATATTTAAATTTTAAATTAAATTATGTGATTTTTTTGGAATGGTGCACCAGATGTATAGCAGTTTGAATATAAATTATGTAATATGCTATTGAGAGAATATATAAAAATGTGTATAAAATATGAATTATAAACTATAAATATTTTATCTAATTATATTTTTATATAAATTGAATTTTCTCTTTATAATTTTGGTTATTATAAATTTTTTGATGAATTGTAATATTATAAAATATAATTAAAAATATGTAAAATTGAATTTTTCGATAGAATCGATTCGAGCGGTTGAACCTCGAACCATTTCATCTACCGGTTCAGTCTCCGGTCCGGTTTGAAAACACTGCATATAACTTTTCACACTTACTTCATTTGTTTGTCCTACAATATCCTTCACACTTTAAAAAAGGAAAAATTATTTTATCCAACAACCTCAAAAGTTATTTTAATTTCAAATTTGTTACTTATTTTCACACACATACCATTACTTTATTCTTTTTTATTACCTAAAAATACTACAATACCTTTTAAAGTCAATAAAGTTGATCAAAAAGTGTAAATTTTCTTAAATAACGTGGAATAGTAAACGTGAAGCGTATTGTGGGACGGAGGGAGTATTATCTATTCCTGCGTTTCACGGAAGAGTTAATCTCTTGTGAGACGGGTCATTAGAGAGACGGGTCGTGAGACGGTTTAGCCCACCTTATTTTCTATAATTTAATATTATATTAAATATTTTTATTATGGTTAGTCAACTCACTATCCTAATTAATTTCTAAACTTTAACATGAAAGAGTCCGTCGTCTGCCTTAGTAGTCTCAAATAAGGCATGCAGGATTAATCATTAATGTTTTCTGCGTGATTTATAGGATGAATAATGATTAATGCTCATTTATTTTTAGTAGTTTCTAAATTTATGGGATGAATTCAAATTATTAAATTTTTTTGCGTGATCATTTTCTCACTCTGATGAATTGTTGTTGAAAATCATAAATCATCCTCATCAACGCTCATGTACATTACATGTGTTATAGTATGTCGTGGGATGGGTTATTGTGTCTTACCTGGAAGAATATTTTGGTGGTGTTATAGTATGTCGTTTCTGTATTATTGTGTGCAATGTAAGTGCTAAAGTATGTCAGTTTAAAGTATATTTTGTTTTTTATAGTATGTCAAACCCGTGTTATAGTATGTAATTTTTGTGTTATTGTATGTTTATCTGAAACAATATTTCATTGATGTTGTAGTACATCATTCATGTGTTATAATATTTTATGTTTGTGTTGTAATATCTTATCTAAAAGTGTATTTCATATGTCTCATAGTACATCATTTTCGTGTTATAGTATGTTCTAATCTAAAAGTATATTACATACTATAACATTCACATGGAAACTCACATTCATTTCTGTCTAATAAACTCTAACATACTATAGCGAACAAATAACATACTTTAACACAAAAATAACATACTATAACATTCACATGGTAAAATCACTCGCATGTCTCTCTAACAAACTATGACATACTACAACAATTAAATGACATATTATAACATAAAACGAATATAATACAGCATTCAACTCATATAATGACATTTCACATACAATAACAAGCAAATAACAACCTTACACTAATTCACAACATACTATAAGAATGAAAGTATTAACACACATCGACCTCGTAATACGGAACAAATCCATGGATTCCCCTTTTATGTTATAACAAAATTAAAGACGATTCGCCAGAGAAACACTGGACGAGGACGACCAACTAGGTTCTACTTTTGTTCCCGGATTCATACCAATATCGACGACCAATAGCGAAACATCAATGTCCACGATCCATTCGCCGGTTAAAATGTAAAGGGGTGATTGGCCGGATGTGAAGAACGTAATGAAAATGATTACTCATCCACACAGAAATCATTAATAATTAATTCCTAAAATTTAGGAACTAATTAAGATAATAGATTGACTAACAATAATATTAATATATAATACACTCTCCATCCCACAAAAGTTTGCATGCCTCTTTCGACACGAAGATTAAGAAAAGTGATAACTTTTAGGGGTATTATAGTATAGTATTTTGGTAATAAATAAATTATCAAGTATGTTATGTGTGTTAGGTAAGGGTGGTGTTTTTGTAAATAAAGTATATAGGGGAAGGGTGATTGTGTTTGACTTTTTGCTTTTCTAAGGATGTGCAAACTTTTGTGGGACAACCCAAAATGGAAAGTGTGTCATCTGAAATGAGATGGAGGGAGTATAATATAATATTAAATTATAGAAAATAGTGTGAGTTAAATCGTCTTTGACTCGTCTCTCTAATGACCCGTCTCACAAGAGAGTTTGTCTTCATAGAAATTATTATATACAATTATTTATTTTTTATATTTAATTTTAATTTTAGCCCTAAAATACTTTCTTGTGAGACAGACACATAAGAGACGAGTTGTGAGACGGTTTACCCATTGTTAAAGTATGATTATTAATAGGTAAAGTATGTTTATTGATAGTTAAAGTTTGTTTGTGGTGAATCATACTATAACACCCTAAAAGCTACTTTAATTTATTAAATTCATCATACTTTAGAAAAATATACTTTAACTAACAATAGACATACTTTACCTATATATAATAATGATACTTTAATAATGAGTCGACTCTTATTTCTATTTTCACTTTTTCCCTTTTCTCTCTAAATTACTTTCTCACTTTTCCTTTTCTCTCTAAATTTAGCGAAGGCGGTGCCGGGAGAGGAACGTTGCTGGTTTCCATCTTTTCCAAATACTCCCTCCGTCCCATCCAAAGAGATGCATTTGTTTTTTGCACATAAATTAAAGAGTATTATTATTTTATGTAAAGTGGGTAGGTGTATTAGAGAGATGTGATGGGTAGTGTGGACCATTGGTGGACCCTTTTTACTAAAAGAGGAAAATATTGCAATTTGGATGAGACATCCAATATAGTAAAATGATGCTATTTGGGTGGGATGTAGGGAGTATTCTATTTGGCGATTCAGGGAACCTTCGGGCTTCGTTGTTAGTAAGAAGAAGGCGGCAGCAGGACCTTCGTTGTTAGTAAGAAGAAGGGGACAACAGAGAACGACGGCGACGTCTTTCTCTTCCTTATTTTTCTTTTTTATTTATTTTCCCGGTCGATCTAGGAAACTATAATGACGGCGCCAACGTAAAATATATTAATTAAATATTCATTGATATATTGATTTAAAGTTAATATATTAATTGAAAATTAATGGAATATGCCAAAAATATTTCTTATATTTATCAAATTATATTATTAATTAAAAATAAATTAAAATATTATTGACATAAATAGATTCATGATTGAGATCAAAAGTATTAAATGAACAGTCAATATTAAAATATTTTTAAATAAAGTAAAATTGAAAAGATAGAGAAAAATTGAAAATAAAAATAGAATTTTAGGTTTGTTTTTATATATATGTATAGATAGATAGATTATTAGGTGAACTAATAAAGTTTGAAAAAATTAAAGATATGAGCAGGAAATTTATTTTAATTTTTACTAGTTTTATAGGATATTATAATTCATTTTTTCTTTAATTTTAGGCAAAAATTTATGTGAGATCGTATCTATTTCATGAACAATTTATTGTATAAATGAAAAGTGATAATATTTTATGACAGTAATAACATTTTATAACGAAAGTGATAATTAATTTAAAAAGTATAAAATGGTGAGACGTCTCACGCAAGACTTGCCCCTTAATTTTAATTAATGGGTTTAGAAAGAAATCAAGTTCAATTAAATAAAATTAGTATGTAAATTTCTTTAATAAACTTTTGAAGCTCATTAAATATAGTATTTTCTCCTTACGCTACATTTATTTTTTGCACGTGAATTAAGGATTATTATTATTATTATTTAAGGTATAATAATTAATTATATTAGTAAGGTACGTGGATCCTATATATTAATTGTATTAGTAATTTGTATGTATCTCATGTGTCTAAAAAAGAAAATATAACCCTTTGGTGCAGACCCCAAAATAGCAAAGTGTACACTTTACCGGTGGACGAAGAGAGTATTAACTTTGAACAAAATACTCCCTCAATTAAAGAAAAAAGTTAAAGGTTAATTTTCGTCATAAATAAAACTTACGTATCCCCTAGTGCACCGTGCACCGAGATCCAATGATTTTAGAAAGTTGTACATTTTAATATAAAAACTTAGTATATGTTTATTTTTCTTTAAAAATAAATCTTATTCAAACATTAATATTATTCATATTTCAATTGATTATTTCATTAAAAAAATAATACTCTTATAAATTAATTAAAGTGTATATTCTTTAAAACAAAATGTTATACCATTAAACGTCTTGCACACTTGGCACACTAGCAATCAACTCTTGGCCATATTTATATTGTTTTTATCTTTGTATTGGTTTAAAATAATAAAATTAGAGGAACTGTCTTGTGAGATAAATATATGAGAAAAGTTGTGAGATAAATCGACTCATTATTAAAGTATATTTATTATACATATAAACTATGCTTAGAGTTAAAGTAAGTGATTTTATTCTTTATTTCAATGTTTCTGCTTCAAGTATGAAAGAAATACATGAAGATTTGAAGATGTTAGATGTTGAATTAGGCTACATATTTTTTCAACAAACAGAGAGAATTGATGGATGATTACACAACTTTGAATTTTGCGTTTTGTATTGATTTTAATTTATCAGTGTATAATTTATATTAAATAAATACATTATTTTTTATTCTTAAATGTATTATTGATAAATATATACCTATGTTTTAAATATAAAAGGTATAGATTTTTATTGAACAAGTGTAAAACTCACCACCAGGTACAATATTTAATTCATATTTATCACAAGATACATACCAAAATGTTTATTACAATGAGATACAAAATAATATAGTAGCATTCCCTAATTACCCTTTATGAATTTAATGTGGCCAATTTTTGAATAGGAAATTATTTACTTTTCAAATTAAATAAATGCTAATTTCCTAAACAATCCAAAGAAAGAAAGAATTTGATTTTTTTTATAAAGAACGTGAGCTATGCAAATTCGATAAAATCAGTGGGATTTCTTTAATATTCTTGCTATTTTTATATTAAGGAAATATTTATGAAATCCAAATTTCTAAACAAAATTATTTCACTCCACTCTAAAATTATATAACAAAATTGTTAGGTGCAATATAAAATTTTGTGTGCAGCATAATTATTTTGTAAGTAAAAAATTATTATGTACTACATTATAAATGTTATGCAAATTATGTGCAGCGAAAATATCATGTGAATAAAAAAAGTGTTTTAAGGATGTAAATGTTATGTGAATAGCAGGTGTTATATGCAATACAAAATATTGTGTGCAGCTTAATTGTATGTGATAAAAAATCAATTTATAGCGTATGTATTATGTGAATAATTAATTTTTATGCTGCACAAAATATTTATGCTGCACAAATAATATTTACGTTTCATAGAATCATTTTTTTATGTGAAGCAAATATTATGTGCACCGTAAATATTATGTGCAGCAAAAAATTATACGTGCAGCGTAAATGTAATGTGTTTTGCGAAGCCTATTTGGTGTGTGAAGCAACAAATGCTATGTGCAGCATAAAATATTAAATATTAAACATTAGCGTAAAATGTTATGTGCAACGCTAATTTTTGTGTAGATGTTATATACCTATTATATTAAAGCTTCTCCATTGTGAGTGGAAACATATATTCAAATTCATCAATTTTGTGTATTGGTTTTTTTGAATAAAACACAAATTTACTTGAAAAACCTGGAAGCCATATAATTAAATTATGTTACGAAGAATGATCCAATATGGACATTGATAGTTTTAATTTTTTTTGTCTAATAATGTCAATAATTGTTGATCTATGTGAATGAGGAGAGAATTTATTGTAATCATTGACCACAATAAATTGAATTAAATAAGGATAATGTAGGTATGTTAGCATGAATTTGTGTAGTTATAAGTTAATTTTTAACTTCATTGTATCTAAGTATAATTAGGTATTGAATTGTGTATCTCTCAATAATTATTCCCAAAATTTTTGTCTTGGCCCTCATTTATTAAGGTGAAGGAATGAGTCAATTTGGCAAACATTTTTAAATACTAAATAATTAATTGATGTGAAAAGTAAATCACTGAGTATATTCTTTGTGATGGCTAGTTTAAAAAATAAAAGAGATCATTATTCAGAAATGAAATAGTTTATCATGACATTCATTGTTTTGTAATGTAAGAATTAAGAAACATGAAAATGCTTTTAGAATGATTAAAATACAGTGAATAGAAAAAAAGATATCGTTTATAAAAGTAAAGCCAACCCATGTGTTAAATTGTACCTACTTACCAAATATTTAACTACATCACTTAACAAACAAATACATAGAATATAACAAATTGTTCATATATGCTGGTCCAGAGAAGTAGAAAGGAAAAACCAATTGTAGTTTCAGAGTCTCAGTACACTTAGTGCTCATGTCATATTAAAGGAAATTCAGCTCCAGTGGCAAAAAAAATCTGCTCCAAGCAAAATAAAAGCAAGAAACAAAGATGGGTAGCTGAGTTCAAAGACAACTCAGAAAATTAGGATGTAGCTGGAACTTTTTAAACGACTGCCTATAACGAGGATGTGTACCTTCCGAGCGGACCAAACACACGTACAAACTTCGTCACTCAGGTCTCACCTAATTCACTGCTAGCCTCGCGTATCAGAAATCTACTTAACAACAAGAAAAGCACAAAAGGAAAGAAGCAATAATCAGCAATAACTTTGATTGTAGCCATTCTTCTTAGAAAACAGAGAATTAGTAGTCAAATGAAGTAGAATCAACCAATTCAACCCAAGAAAATACACACACACATAGGTCGACCTTTTTTTTAATAAGCATATAATTCTATGCAGCTAGTGAATCCGTTGCATCACAAGAATTGATATTGGTACCAGTCTCTTCTGAAATGTCTCCTAGTTCGATCTTTTCCATAGATCTTTCTCCTTCATTAAAAATTTTGAAAGAAGTGATAAGAGATCAAGTATTCAGTGCTAAATCGCTCATCTGCATATGCATCGGACAACCACCATCTCTCTCCTTCCGAGCAGCCCTGTTACGGGCATTGCAATTATTGCGACAGAGTCCCATTCACAAAATCAAAAGCATAATTCATCAGACTCAATTAAATCATAAACACTTCAACCCCATGAAAAATAAGATAAAGAACATACCCCTGAAATCAAAGACTTTAGACATGGAAACAATGAGAAACCCTCAAACTACCAAATCAAGCAAGAAAGACACGATCAACAGAGCCAGGAGAAGAACTAAATGCATTAGACGAAAGAAATCGAAATCAAAGGTACGAGATCATCAAAGGAACTCTATAGATTAGGGTAAAAAAAGAGGAAAAATACATGTGATTGGCAGGCCATGGTCGACGAAGCGATTGGAGGAGAAGGCGGGAAACAAGGTGGGTCCGACGAGGACAACAATCGTGGATTTCGGCGAAGATGCAAATTGAGTTGCTAGTCTTCGCTTCTCCAATTTAACCCATTTGGTCAGTCGATTGGAAGGAGAGGATCCAGTTCCACCAAATCGATCCTAACCAAATCCTTCTCATATATATATGGTTTGAAAATATATTGTAATTTTAAAACAATTATTCCCATACAACGAACCGATGTATTATTATTTGTTTAAAATTTATTTTTAAAGTTAAAAAATATTTTTAGATAATAAATAAATATATAATAAATAACTTATAATGTATATAAAAAATGGATTACATTTTAAAATTGACATGTCTAACAATTCAAGTTTTAAATCATGACTATTGTATAAGTATAGATTTTTAATTATTATTTTTTAATAAATTCATTGAAACAAGTCATCTTCTTATTACCACTTTTATTACGTTTCCTTATTTAATTATTTTAGGAAAAAAATAATTATGTAAGATTTTTTTCATTGAATAAATGTTAAAATAATACTCCATAATTTTTTATTGTACCATTTTATAATTTTTTATTGTACTATTTTATTAAAATTTACAAGTGGACGAAAAATGATAATTAATATTCTTATTAATAAAAATTATAATTAATCAACAAAGAAATGAAACATGTCCCTCTAACTAGATTAATTAAAAAACAGTGAACATCATACTCCTAATTGTTATTATTTCATTTATATTATTATTTCAGTTATTCCAATATCTTTGTTATTATTTCATTTATGTCATTATTTCAGTTATTCCAATATTAAAAAATATTTACTTTTCGCTCTACGGTGTTCCAAGTATTTTTATACTTCTAATAAAGTGCAATATTGATTTTGTTTCAACCAATTTCAATTATTTTTTTTATAGTGTTTTTAACAATATTGTTTTTTTAGGGTTTTTTTATACTTCTAAAAGTGAAATATTATTTTTGTTTCAAGCAATTTTAATTTTAATTTTTTTAATCTATTGAAGCAAATGTATAAATTTTAAGTGATTTACAATATATTGCTATTTTAAATTTAAATTATGATATAATATGTAGAAAATAATGTCAATTTTATATTGAAAAGTGTCGAATGTATTTATGCTTAGGTAGAGGATGTGAAAATAGCCAAATACGCAACGTCTAATGTGCCAATTCTAACCTCTGTCTAGCTCTAGCTCTTTCTTTCTTAATTTTTTTTCTTTTTTAAAATTAAATTTGTAATACTTTACATTGGCTCTTTCTTTCTTAATTTTTTTCTTTTTGTAATACTTTAAGTTTCTCAATCTGTTTCTCCCCCATTCTTACCTCTTTCTTTCTTAATTTTTTTTCAATTAAATTTGTAATATTTGTACATTGTAATATTTGTACATTTCTCGGTTCTTAATTTTAATTTGCCTTTTTTAATTTTCATCTTTATTGGATTGAGATTTTTTTTAATAATAATTTTACATTTCATAAAATATCTTTATTGATTTTGTTAATTGAATGTAGGTTAGTTTGCATAAAAAGAATACGCTAAAGTGAAAATAAATAAATAAAAGAAAAGGAATTGAAAAATAAATTAATAATAAAAATGATGTTCTTTGATAAATTTATAAAGGTGATTTTTCAAGATGAATAATAAAAAGTATTAAATGAATATATAACAAATGAAAGGAATAAAAAGAACCGAAAGAAAGTGATGCATTAAAAAGAAAAAAAAAGGTGATGAAATATGAAAGTTTGAGAATAAAATGACTTTTATAACAAAAAAAAAAAAGAGTATTAGAAAAAAATCCCAAAATAATTTTTTTAAAAAATTGGTAGTGAAAATATTTTAGAGAATAAAGATTATACATAAATATATACATAGTCCTAAAATTTGAGATAATATTAATTATAAAACATTAAAACTAAAAATATATAAGTAAAAGAATGTACTAAAAATATTAATCTCAAATTTTTTCAAAATAAACTTTTATAAACATTTGTCATAAGTATATTGACTAGAAAATTACAATATATATATATATATATATATATATATATATATATATATATATATATATATATATATTATTTTTATTTTTTTAATTCCTTCCATCCTTTCATTTCCCCTAGGCCCCAAAACCTCAGTTGCCCAAATCTCAATGCCTGCCCTGGTAGAGGTGCCACTCAATAATCAAATAGTATAACTTTTGTTATTAGAAAAGAGTTATAATTTGGGCATAATTTATGATGATGTGTGTGAGAGAGATTTGTCAAATTTCAAATTAACTCAGATTGGCCACACACCACCATTTGTGAACCAAACCAACAAGCCGCATGCTTGGTAGTAATAAACACGCACCAAATCATTCCATGCACTGTGGTGTGTGTGAGAGAGAGGAAGAGAAGGGGGGAGAGAGAATTAATACTGCTATAGATTATGAGGAGGGTTATTGGCAAATTTATGAATGATCCTAGATGTTATATGCCAGATAGTATGAGGCAATTTGTGGGACGAGTGTAGCAACAATGCTGATACAATGTCATATGCAAACCTTTGAAACTCAGGTTTCGTTGCGAGCCGTAACGCCATAGCTGCCCACATGTCTGGAGCTAACTTCACTGCGTGTCTAAATGATTGAAATCCACTTACCACTCTCTCCAGCGTCGCTTCATCCTGTCGAGTAAAACACTATCCACATATGAGATATTTGAGATGAGCTGATATATAAACAAATCAGGAACCACGTTTGAACACACAAAATTTATCCACTGTCTTGAGCGTCTTCTGTAGGGGAGAAGATAGAAGCATGTCTCAATATTTAAGCTATAACCCGTTTATCTAAATCTAGAAGGTTTAAAAACCTTACTAACAGCATTTTATATCATTAATTTACCATAGCCAACTATATATGTAAATACGAACCTTGGAGTTCATTTTCGCTGCATCAAACTTCTCTTCAGAAAAGCTAGAAACTACTTCGTCAAGGAAAGTATCAGCTGCATTAAGTATGTCCCTTAAAAGGAAAACCCGTACCCGAGAACCTTTCTTGGACAAAATAAATTGGAAAAGATCCTCAGTAGCAGAAACAACAGCATGCATGTTGAACGATTTCCATCCCAGTGGATTTGAAGATGTTTCTGGGGGTGCAGAGGAAGTCCTATTGGTTTCAGAAGCTTGCTCAGATATAGCCGCTACCTGAAACAACATAGACGTACGAGTTCAGAATCAATACCCTAACATCCAAAACAAACTTTTCACTCAAAAAACCTGGTAACGAAAAGGGCATGTGTAATTTTATAGTTAGCTAATAAGGGCACATCATGAGAAATGAAGGTAAGGACACTTTAACATACTCAATGCAAAATGGAAAAAACGAGTTTCTAAATCTTGCTGGTGAGACATATATCGAAGCAAAAAATTGCTTAGATGAGCACCATTATCACCCTGCCACACGCTTATATTTTTTTGGCCAAAACATCTAAAGAGTTTTTACTCAAATAGGGTGACTGCTTATTCAGAAAACAAAGGAATCTTTTAAAGTTCATCTGTTAACGAGTGTGATTGTGAGCTTGAAGGAGTGTAAGAATTATGGCCAGGGAAAATACCCACCAGCTTTTCTAACCGATTCCATCTTATGGATCCATCATTCCGAATCAAAAGTTGACCCAAGATTTTCCTCATATCAGGACTTGGGTCCATGAGCAGCCTACCAATGACAAAAGGATATGCACTTTCAACTACTTTGAAATCAGGGTCCAGAACTTTTGCAGTCCCTTCAAGTGATCCGAGGGCTCTTATAACCAGGGCGTAATCCGGAGGAAGACAGAAATTAAAATCGTACATAACATCGTATAACTGATTCATTATGCCCTGAATGTAAATTGTTAAGGAGAATAGACATTAGCTAAGGATTAGGATATGATTGCTTAACACTAGGTCATAGCATTTTCATAGTTCCTCCACGCAAAAACACCAATTATTAAAACCTGAAAATCTTGGGATTGTTTAGTTCCATCACCAAAGGATGCCTTTAAAGCATCTGACACAGCCTGTATATCTTCACCTTCAGGTATAAAGCCCAGAGACAGAAAGTTATTTGCTAACCCCAGAGAATCACGATTCACGAAGTGCACCAACTGAGACAGAATAATCCAAATTAAATTAGACTGAGGTATTATCTTCAGGGGAAAAGGACGCTGAAATTGTCTTTACCAATTTGATTAGTCCCACACGATAGTGGCGTGGAATATCACCCATCATTCCAAAGTCAAAATAAGCAAGGGACCCATTCTCAGTAGCAACAAGATTTCCAGGGTGGGGATCAGCATGGAAAAATCCCACCTCAAGTAATTGCCTCAGAGAGCAATACAAACCCTACAGGTTTCAAAACATTTTAAAAGAGCATAAATATTTTATTGGATAAGAATAAATATGGATCGGAGTATAAGAAACTCAGAGAGCACAACAGGCTGGAGCAAAAGACAATCAAAGCACACATCATCAGACACAGAGATCTATAGATAAGACAGCTTACACTAAAATAACTAGTAATATCCAGTATGAACCCAAAAGACCTGCTCTTTTCCATTACCTCATCAATTAGTTGTTTCCGGTTTAGACAGGCTTCTCTCAGTCGATTATTATCAGTAAGCTTGATTCCATCAATCCATTCCATTGTAAGTACAGCTTTCCGGGTTAGATTCCAATAAATTTTGGGAACTTTGATACCAATTGATTGATGATGTGCTACATTAGTATCTTGTGAGCTTGTTGCCTCATTACCTGAAAATTAACAATATATCAAAGCAACACACAAATGAACACCTTAGAACCTAACTCACAGAAGTAATGAAGTTCAACAAACTTTATAACTTCAGGTATTCAAGCTAAGTTCATCACTAAAAGGATATATAGCAGCAAAAACTGGAATTCAGAGAAGCTAATCAAAAGAGTTGCTCCTTTTCATTTTCTGAGACACTACCTAGGTGTGCAAGGCTACTTCATGGTGTAACCAACTGCCTATGAAACATAGAGAAGATATATTCCAGAGTAATAAAATTGTTTGTTTTGAACCTAAGAATTAAGATGCAATACTAGTATCAACTTCTGATCTCTTTTCAACATGAGTAAGGAGACAGCAGTAGTGGTCTTCATAAGCTAATTAGTGGAAAAATAACATAGATAAGTGAGTAAAACTAACAGAAACACTCTTCTCAATATTTTTTTAGCAAGGCTAACCTCCAGCAGTAGCAAGGATGTTTCAACTGCAGTATAGATTATCAATCCTTATCACATGAAAAGTGACAATGAGCAAAGATGTTCTATGAGCTGAATTTTTATTTTTATTTTAAATATAGGAAGACCATTGTAACAATGGTTAACTAGTTTAACATCCAGGGCTGATAAAACTTCTCCACCAAATGGGTTAACCCACAGTACCCCTACACAAAATTACCAACGATGCAAGTAATTCTCTGAAATTTGATCAAACTTACTGGAAGGACAGCTGTAAAGAGTACCAAATCGCTCAGCGTTTTGACCCTCCAGGATGTAGTCAATCTCCTCAAACATGCGCCTCACCTATTCAATCCAAAAGGTTGAAGAATCTCATTAAGATAGAGGCTTTGAATACCCACCCATCCCCATTACGGGGATAGTGTCAAATTTAGTTATAAGAAACAGTAGTTCAAAATTTATTAAGTGCAATGTAGTAGAACAATTTTCATCTACAAGAAGCAACAGTATAACCTAGCAAATAATCAGCCAATTTGTGTTGGTGGATATGCATAAAAAAGCAGTAGACAAAAATGTCATGATAAATTATGTCAAGTAGAGGGAACACTATCCCATAAAATGTATGCCAGGAAAGGCATGTATCTTTGTTTCTCGAACCAAGTCTAAGGAAAATAGGGGACTGTACACCATCAGGAGTCTCACCATCTCATTCACTGCTACTAACAGATCTCTACGAGCTTTAGCAAATCGCTTTAACTGGCCTCCAATCATATTAAATAGCAGGGCATCAAGGGTCAACAAATGGGACATACCCGGTCTCTGAACTTTGACAGCTACAAGCTCTCCAGAGTGCAGGTGAGCTGCAACACTTGAAGAACAAACACACATTTAATAGAATCTTCTAGAGTTCCCGATAAACCCAAAGAGGTTCTTAGTTTTACCTTCCCCAACCCCAACCTAGAAATAGAACCAAAATGCACATCAATATGATTTACAGGATCTCAGTTGTCTAACCTTTATAAACCTGTCCCAAGGACGCTGCAGCTATTGGCTCCTTGCTAATATCAGCAAACAGTTTAGAAACTGGCATGCCCAACTGGGATTCAATGGATTTCATGGCAATATCTGATGGAAACGGAGGTATTTGGTCCTGGCATTAGCACGAGACTTCAGTTGAACATTCAAATTTAAAAAAAAAAATTAACAACAGGCATCAAGTACATTACAGTGAAAGTATTGAAGCCTGGTCAGCAACCGAACCAATAAAAAAAATGAAAGAAATACCACCATATACCTGTAATTTTGCCAGTTCTTGGCAATATATCTTAGGCAGTATATCTGGTCTTGTGCTTAAAGCTTGTCCAAGCTGTAAATCAGAAAAGGATTTGTTTAAAATGTCACTTGATACGATTTTACAGTTCCATAAGCCCTACACATAAGGCTCAACATCATCAAAATAGCACCTTCAACTTCCTACAAGTTTTATTTTCATTACTTGCAGTTAATCACAAGAAGGATCTACCCATAATAACCCAGAGAGGAAACACAGATTGATAGCTACAGCACAAGACCAATACGTTGTAGATCTTACAAAATAACTTCAGAAGTAAGGAAACTACTAACCACAAGCTTGCTTACAATATAGATATCAAGTAATTATGTGGCATGCAATATGCCACATGACTGGCATAAGCTTTTAAAATTTCTCCATGAGTCCCTCTTATCCAACAATTCATTGATCCAATATATGTGAAATTCACTTCAAGATCAAGAGCCCTACAACCCATGTATTGCAATCAAGTCCAGAAACTAGCCTAGAAAGTCAATAAGTAAACAATTTCTAAGTAACTCAATAAAATTATTGAATTCTCAACACTAGAAGAAAAAAAGAATCTACCAAGTCACAAGATCTATAGAGATGTGTTTGAAATTTAAGGTAAAAGCATATATGATGTTGCCTCCAGATTGTACAGAAAGAAAGGAGAAAGAGCTTGTGCTCAAATACACAGATTATTTAACCCTCTATCTTCGGTACATGACATAGTAGGTCATCTATGAGTATCAATTCAATAATGGAGAAATAAAATAAACAAGAAAATGAGGATGATGAATAGATTCAGAATCAATCAATAACTCTTTTAAATTATTCAGAAAAAATTCCATTATTTAAAATGACCAGCACTTGCATCAATAAATATACAAACAAGAGAAATACTAATCAAACTATACAAGATAAAAGAGTAAAAGGACAAACAACATAGAAATAATTAATTCAAATGTTTGAGTGCAACAAAACTTGCCTTGATATAAAAAGGCCCCAATCGGATAAGAGTTTCGCGAAACTGCAACATGTTAATATACATATTAGAGCAAATTTTCATAAATATATAACAACTCTAACATATTTACCAGAATATAGATCTTTTAAATATATAACAACTCAACATAAGTACCAGAATACAGATCTTTTAATTTTATTATGCAAGTATGACACATTTCTTATAGTGGCAATAAAGATAGTTAAAAACGAGCCTTTTTCAGACGACAACGAGCCTTTTTCAGTTTTACATGATTTAACTATTTTTGTGAAGTTAGCTAAAAAAGGTTGACCAACTTGGATCGGACACCATGTATTTCAAGAGTTGGACTTCACAACTTTTAAAGATCAAAAGCAATTAAAAACATGTCACATTACAAATGCTAAATTTCAATTCCAATTAATTTGCAATTTTGATTACATCCCCTTCAGTTCTATTAAATTCTAAATTAATCAACATTTCTGAAACTGCAACAAATTTGTTTAACTGCAAAAAGGATTCCTATGTCATTATAAATTGATTCTAGGTTGTGCCAAAAATAAATAACCAGGTTAGTTGTCTTGAAACCACATCTTCTTTAAAGCCTAGTACACATCTTCTGCTAAACAAGAGAGAAAAAACAAAGTAGTCACCTGAAACTCTTAGTGAACTACTCCACTAAATTTAAATACCCCAACTAATCTTACAATGCCCGAATCTTGTGCTTCAATCACTATAGACACTGGCTGAAATTGATAAATCTCTTTGGTAAGTGAATTTAAAACATATGCTACATAAAGCTTACATGTAGGAGTCCTGAATAATGTCAGAAATATAAGCCTGAAAAAGGGACAAGAAGAAATTTGAATCTTAATTTTTACTCAAGACAACTGGTAGAGATTAGGTACTTTCCAGCTGATTATTGGAAGAGCCGAGTTAGTCTAAATAGGGGTTTATGGCAAAAAAAACCATGAACTTTATTCCTACTGCAAATTAATCCTCACTTTTGAAAAATTGCAAAAAAGAACACCGCATTTAAGTATTGTTGCAAAACGCACCCAAAATCTCAAAAAGAACCCTACTTTTAGTCACAAATTGGGTGCGTTTTGTGTTCTCCTTTGCAATTTCTCAAAGGTGGGAATTAATTTGCAATATGAGTAAAATTTGTGGTTTTTTTTGCAATTAACCCTTTAAATAAATATAAATATTAGATGAAAACAAGCTCAAAGCTCTTATTCTAGTAAATTATGTCAATCCTAGAAAGGGAGCAACTAATTTAGATATAATTTCCTTGACTCATTCTGCATTAAAAATTTTGCATCTCAAAAATGAAATACTACAACTAACCATAATTGAACGCTTGTTCATATCTTGAACATAGAAGCGCCATATAGCTAGCTTCACCACATGGAATGAAATTATAGCAGCTCTGTACAAAGCAAAGAATGCACCAAAACGGTAGAAAACTGAAACACTTCTTGAACCAAGAGTGCGTCCAAATTGACTTTCGAGCGATTCTTTCCTCAATTTCGCATACTCAGCAGAAGGCCTTTCACCATGCACACTAGAGGAGCTAGTAGAAAAACTGCATCAAAGCAGCATTAGAAAACTGATGAGGAAATTAAGTTGTTTGAAACTAGATAAGATCAACTAAATCTACAGAGCGAATAACATATTTGCAACAGTCAAAATTACGCAGCCTCAGAAAATGGAAACCATCACACACCACATCAAACAGATATATCAAATTAAAAGAGAATGAAATGTTTGTATACATTTTGTATAACATGCAAACAAATATCTACAATAGTTTAACTCATCAAAAACACATGAATCATGACTCAAAATGCCAATTCCAAGTCAGACTCTAGCCCATAACATTTTATAAAACACACAGTCAGATTATTATCTTTAATTATCAACCGAGCTCTGAAAATCTTACTTTAACTAGCTAAGTGTAGCCTTACAATTTCGGATGTAGAAAACGCGAGACATAATAATCATCATGCATTCTGCAACGAAGATCTTTTGGCCCTCCAAGTAGCATCAGCCTCAATCTAATTGCCTCCGCAGAACTCCCATCCCGCAAATCTATAAATGATATGAACAAGATACGATCAGAGAGACCCTAAACACATGATTCGCACCTTAAAATAGGGAAAACCCATTACAACCACATTATTCAGAATCCACAAAAACACATGAACCACCATTGCACATAATAAAGGTACAGCATCCAGAGTGAGAGAGATGGAGGGAAATTACGTGTAGAGTGAAGAAGAAGATGGCGGCGTTTCAGACAAGCAACAAGAGTCCTCATCGGAGCAGAAGAAAAAGAGAATGCTTCAGAACTTTAATGAACTTTTATGCAACCTCATATTCGGTGTTGGATCGAAGGTGTTTGATAAAATGCGCAGCTGAAAAATCATATACGTAGCTGCCCTGCCCTGCCCTGCCCTGCAGCAGTTTCCAGGATTGAAAATAAAAGATGATTAATTGCATTCACACCCCAAAATTTTCTAAAATTGAAAAATACTTCGATGGTGTTGCATTGAGAAAATATCAATTTTAGTCCTATATCTTTTATCAAATTCAATTTTAGTTCTATAACTTTTAGTATTCTCAATTTTAGTCCTTTTTAAGCTCAAAATTGGTCCTTTTGCTATTGCCAAACCAAATTTCCACCATGCTATTTACGAAAATGCCACTAAGCTTTTAAACATCAATATATTTATTTCTAAAGGCTGATTTTTTCATCCGGTTTCTGCTCAAAATGGTATCAAAGCCCTAGGTTTATTTATTTATGAATGGAAAAATTATTATAAACTTACATCACTTAACGAGAGGAGAGTTTCAAAGAGATATGGATCCGAACAAAAGTTCGACATCCGAGAGTGACAAGACTATTAGCCCTGTTCCAAGTTGGAGCAACAGGAGCTTCTGCCCTGTCAACTACGATGAGACAAGCAGTTTTATACAACAATATTATTGTATGTTGTATAGACAATACGCAGAGAAAGAATACGAGAACGCCGATCGATTTTGGGATAACCTCGATTGAAGGTGTAAATTGGTGGAAGCCCGTGCTAACCACACCAAAGAGGAATCTCTGGAAGAACTTCGCCAGATGCAGATAAGGTACTCGAAAAGAGGTACCAAGAAACATCGTGGAAATCCGAAGTTTCACCGAGATCCATGGACGAATCCCTAAACAAGAGCAATGGAGGAGACGACCAAACCAAGGTCCAAGAGAGATCTGCAAGCCCTATCACTTCTCACACTGGATGGAATGACAGAGTGGAAGGAGATCGAGGCAGATAACTCTAAGATGAACTAAGATCTTAGAGAATTGCAGAATACGGTGAGATTCTTTGGAGAATATTGTCAAAGCATGTCCAAGACAATGTTCGAGATCAGCCTTAAGATGGACAAGGTGGAGAAATTGCAGAACAAGCAACTCGACCTCAACATAAAGTTGACAGAACAAGTAAAATCCCTGAAAACTAAGGTGACAGGAAGGAGGTCAGGAGGAAGGTTACCACTAACCTTCGGAACAGAACCCCTTTTACACCAAAAGGGGACACGGCGGAGGTCATCAGGCCAAAGTCGGAAAGCGAGAAGATGATTGCTATCCTTCGAGGAGAATCCACATCTTTGGATGGCAAGAGCAAATCTTGAAGATCTACAAGATCTATATGAGTCCTTCCAAGAGCTATCAATTGAAGATCTAAAGATGAATGTTGGAGAGGCATCAAATTATCAACAACAATCCCAGGCCCATCAAACCCAATAGGATCAGAGCCAAGATGAAGGAACCTCTGGATCACACGGAGTCCATGGGGCAAGACAAGAAGATAAATTCCAACAACCAGAAAACTTCAAAATGAAGACCATAGGAATGTCAACAGGAGCAAGCCGAGTTCGAGGATCTAATGTACACAACACCACATATGGCCGGTCTCACCTTGAATCGATAAATCCATACGGGTTGATCTTAAACCTCGACACTTTAGACTTCAAGAATAGAGAAACCTTGATCGATGAATGGACAAATGCCATGAAGATTGCAGGTGGCGCATTGGAGCTGGACAAAGAAGGGTTCATAAGATTCCTTACTATGAGCCTGGAAGGATCAGTAAAATGCGCCTGGGAGGAGCTCTCAGACGAAGTCAAAAAGGAGGCTATAGAAGGTGAAGATCTAGGCAATATTGTCGATCGAATGACCAAGATCTTCAAGATCCATTTCATCGGAGTAGGGTACTTCGAAGGAATGGAAGAAGAAAAGAAGAAGAAGTATAGGAATGCCCTACACATCCTAGAACTACTTGGCATTTGACACGTAGATGAGTACATCAAACTCTTCACAGAGTATAGATGAAAGTCAAAGGTCAAAGAGGAAGAAGTATTCCACCTATTCTTTGCCAAGATCCCAAGCCCATGGAGAGAAATGCTTATCAAAGAGTATGAACCATGTGAGCTGGATTCGATAGCAAGGAGAATGTCTTTCCTCAAAGCCAAGATTGCAGAGTGGTGTCATCAAGCGGCGCTACACAAGAACTACAAGAGATTAAGTGGAATCAACAAGACAGCCCCCTTATGTTGCGAAAGCAATGATCTTCCAACTATCATTGGAAGAAACCCAAAGAAGCAGAAAATGATGAAGAAGAATCATCCTTACAGTCAAAGGAGCGAAGGATGGAGACCCAGAAGACCAAGATCATTTTAGTCTAAACAGAAAGTCCAAAGCTATAAATCAGGGCAAAGATATGGACCATCAAGATAGAGTTCAAGAAGCCAAGCCTCATCCTCAGGGTCAAACCAGAGGAGCACAGGAAGAACTCCCACAAGAAAGATATTCCGAAGAGCAGCCACACAAGGCAATGAAAGATTCAAGGATTGTAACTGCTACACGTGTGGAGCCAGAGGGCATATCTCACCAGATTTCCCAGAAATCCAGAAGAGAGGAGTACGACAGTTCGAGACAACTCCAGAAATGGAGGAGACTATTTACTTCCAAGATCTAGTACAGGTATATCAGTTCGAAAATATACCCTCGGACGAGAGCATCTATGAAGAAGAATTCTTTAACCAAAACGAATCTTCCGAAGATGAGTCGGAGTGAAGAAGAAATCTTAAGGAAAGAGATGCAAGAAGATATGTCTGGATTCTTTTCCCAGACATCTATTTCTCATAAAACCCTTATGAGAATCATGAAGGAGGATCTAAGACTCAGCCTATACGATGGATTCACTGTGGGGAAATTGGAAAAATTCTTTCCAAGTTTAAAAAAGATGAAACACAACATACAAAGTGACCGAAGGAGAGATTGTCATCCTAATGGAGCTCGCAGGAAATATGATGGAAATACAACTGGTTCCTTATGAAGAAATCAAGAGGAACTAAGTAAACTCCCGAAGAGAATGTCCAAGACTATGTCTTGGGTCCATATCGGAGCTATTTGGATTCTCATCAAAGCTACATTCAAAGAAGGAATTGACACTCTAATCGATATTGCTGTCTTTGATAAGAGAATCAAGAGCATAAGAGAAGCATGCCTAGCAGGACTCTCGGGAAATCTATACGCAGGAAAAGTAGCATCCTACATTTATCTAAGGATCGCGTACAATCTGGCAGACCGAGATTTCAATAGGACACTTACCCTTTATCAAGATTTCAAAAACAAAGACTTGATGAAGGAAGGGAACAGGCCTTACTCTATCACACACAGTATCTCGTATGCCCTCTCCAACATTCATCATTCGGATTTATTCCAAATGAAAGAGTATATTGAGATACCTGAAGTGTTCGAGAAAGTTGCATGTGCAACTAGGCCAGAGATAATGGAGCTACCGCCAATTCACGATATGGATTTGCGAATCAGGGACAAGCCGATCTGGAGTAGACAAAACAGCCTCAGATTCAAACAAAGGAGGATTTCTTTCTAAGAAGATAGAATGACCAGCGAAAATGTGGAAAGAAACCAATCATGGAGGTGATCCAGGAACCGAAAAAGTTCACAACTAAAGGTGAACTAAAATGCCCAGAAGGATGGAGAGGAGTCGAAGTAATATTCGATATCACTAAAAAGAAAAACTCTATTCCTTGTGATGTCTTGTATTATCTCCAACAACCAACAGCTGGGAGATACCAATGACAGCTCAAACTCGGCGATCTATAATTGATAATCGAAGGAGTGGCAGGAAGATTCCCAGAACAACTAGTACTAGAGTTTCTCGAGGACCATAAACCTTGGGAAAGGCTACAAGATGGAATGGAGTTTACGGTCAAGGGAAAAAGGTACAAAGTCTACTAGTAGAGGCTCAGGGTTTTAAGCCCTGATCCACCCATGGCCACAAGTCCATTCTCGATATATATCACCGTAGGGATGATATATAAGGAGCATCGTGCAGAATACTTTGCGGCGTACATTGATTCAGGAGCCGGCATCTGCACAGCAAATGAAGGAGTCTTTCTGAGAGACTCAGGTGAAGAATTGCCAACAGTACTAGAAAAAGATTTCTCTCAAAGGGTGCTAATCCTTAACAGAGGAATCAAGCAGACGAAAATCATGATCGGAGGAGCAGATCATACCCCGTGGTACAAGGTGAAAACTCCACCGATATATTTCCATGACACCAGAATAGATATTCTGTTAGGAAACAATTTCCTACAGAAATTCAAGCGTTTTACCCAAGAAAACGCAACAAGGAGGCTTATTTTCACAACCCTTTGTGAACATATGATCATCGCACCAAGACTGCGTAATGCATTTAAAAAAAATGCCAATCAAATTTCGCAGCAAGCGTGGTGATGAAAGAAAACTTAACCATCCAAAGATGAATGATCGTAGGAAGTATGGCGAAGCAGTCCTTCAGATGAGAACCGAGACAAGAGGAGGATGGAAAATTGAGAAACTAAAAGAAGATATAATCCACCTTCTCAAAGCAAGCTTGGGAGAAAGTCTACAGAAAGACGTCACAATCGAAGAACAAATATCTTTTGAGGACGTAAAAAAGAAGATACAGAGGAACTTCAATGAAGATCTTCTAGCCTGGTGGGATAAGAACGAGCTCAAAGCCTCACTCAAAATAAAAGAAGAAAAAGAGCATGAGTTCGTGAGATACAAGCTTATCCTAATGAATCAAGAAGATCGGAAGGATACGCAGCAGATACTTAAGGAACATCTGGACCTTAAGTTGATATCTCCAGGAGTATCACCATACAGCAGTCCAGGATTTCTGGTTCGAAATCATGGAGAAGTCAAGCGGGGAAAGCCGACTTGTGATCAACTACAAAGGGATCAACAACATCTTGGAGTTCGATGGATACTACATCCCAAGTAGGGAACACTTGGTCAACTGTATCAAGAATGCCAAGGTATTCTCAAAGTTTGATTGCAAATCTGGGTTTCACCAGATTATGATGGAAGAAGGAAGCAAGAAGTTCACAGCCTTCTCCACACCACAAGGACATTATATCTGGAATGTTATGCTTATGGGTTTGGCGAACGCATCCCAGATATACCAAAGGAAGATGGATAATCTTTTTAAAGATTATTTCTCATTCATGTTTGTCTATGTGGATGACATCCGCATAGCCTCAAAGAACATGAAGGAACATTTGACACATCTGGAAATATTTTCAGAAGTATGCCACAAGAAAGGATTGGTACTTTCTGAAAAGAAGACAATAATAGAAACAAGACAGATCGAGTTCCTTGGAGTTTAGATCGATGAGTCCGGAATTATTGTACAGCCACATATTATAGAAATGGTTCAAGGATTTCCTGAAGATTTCAAGGACAAGAAACAACTCCAAAGCTTCTTTGGAGTTGTCAACTTTGCTGGAATGTTCATCAACAACCTAGCACAATACAGGAAGGTGTTCAGTCCTCTGTTGAAGAAAGACGCAGAATTCAAATGGGAGGAATCACACCAAAAAATGGTTAAGCAGTTAAAGAAGGTTTTTAAGAAGCTTCCCAAGCTAGCAATACCAAACGACGAGGATGAACTGGTACTTTACACAGATGCCAGTTACCACTAGTGGGCAGCAGTTCTCACGAAATCCACACCAGAAGGAGAAATGTCATGCAGATACTGTAGCGGACTCTTTATAGAGAATGAAGCAAATAGGTGGCACATCAATGAAAAGGAGTTCTTTGCGGTTCGGAAAGCGTTCAAGAAATGGCCGCTATTTCTTCTCGCGAAGAAATTCATCCTTAAAATTGATAACACAAGCGTCAAAGCCTTTAAAAAATAAAATTGAATCTAAACCTGAAAAGGCTAGACTATTAAGATGGTAAGCAGAATGCCAATATTATGATTTTAATATTGTCATTATTAAATCTGTTGATAATGTTTTGGCAGATTTCCTGACGAGAGATGGAAGGAGCTGAAATAGACTCCATCCTGACTGTATCAAGGCAGCTGATGGACAACCTTGAGTTGCTCCAAAGGGAATTCGAGAATCTAGCACTCAATGCAAGGCATGCCGGAAGAATACAAGATAACAATCATACCAAAATGTCTAATCGCATGCGAGACTGCATTCGAAACGGTGCAAGTCTGTTCGAAGCAACACAAGAGCCATTCCTTCGGGCTATTGATAGCAATTACAATCGACAAAAGGAGAGCAGTTGAGAACGGGGCTCTAAACCCGGAGCAAGGGATTCAAGTACCCTTAGCACAAGTCATAGTCTGGAACCTCCAAAAGAGGAACCGGTCCAAGGAAAATTCAAAGACCTGGAGTAACATCTAGAGTCGACGAGTCAACCCAGTACCTCTGGGTTCAAAGAGGGAGAGATCAACCTTAGGCATATGACGGGCACTGCTAAGGTTGGTATTAACTTAGCTGATTTCTCTTATTGGCAAGATTACCAGGCCAGTTGGGAGAAATTAAATACCAGACAAGGAATCCGACTAGAGAAATACCAGGTGGATATATCTGGGGAATATCCCCAGTTTGGATGCGAGAAGGCTCAAATCCAAATGATGTGAAACAATGGTATGATTTTGGAGCACTAGCTTCAATCTATACTGTTGCACCAGGCTTTCCAGAACTTGCAAAACTTCCAGATTGGCTGGGAGAAAAGGTTTTCAAGGCATGGGAAAACAACTCAACCCTATCTAGGGGAGATGTATTGGAGCTTTACTTCACAAGTGCGGCTCCAGAACCAGTAGGAAAAGGCAATCACGAGGCCTTTCATTTTATCAAGTTAAGAAGACCCGATGTCTCAGCATCAAATAAAATCAAGGAGTCTTCTGGAAAGGAACCAGTCTTGGTTTCTACTTATTCTGAAGAACAGATCTCTACGCATTGAGCGAGGGGTTTGTACGACTGCATCAAAGAAATGGTGGAAGTGAAGTTCCCATTTAAGTTCGAGCATAAATCTTTGATTGGGTCTTTCCTGTTGAATACTTTAACAGGGAAGAAGACAGTGTTTGCGGAGAAGGTATTTCAAGAAAAACAAGAATTTCTCTGGAAAAACAAGATTCCAGTGAGTAAACAAACTCATCGGAGATATTGTAACATGGCCCATTTCGGGCAGTGGACAAACAAGGTATGTTCGAGCTGTTCCACCCAAACAGAGCTGGAGTTTGGAAAAGGAATAAGGCTGGGCATAGGGATGATCAGAACTGCTGATCCACCCCCAAAGGAGACACGTGGAAAGAAGAGGGTAAAATCTCTTCGGAATACCCAGGAGCCGGGAGAATCATCAGACACTAAAGTGGACAAATGACTCCTCAAAAAAGCAAGAGCCAGGTGACGTTTCCGAAAGGGTAAGAGACATGTGACTTGACAGGGAGGATGACCCAGAAAAGGGAATCCAATAAAGAAGCTAGCCAGCTGTTGGCCTCTAATAAAAGATGAGGCAAACAATGACGTCACAAAAAGAATCCAATAAAGGAGAAGGACCAGCCAACTGCTAAAGTTGGGATCAAATGTAGACGACATAAGTGCTGACGCAAGAGCAATGACGTAAGCAGTGACGTCACAAAAGATTTTGAGGCTTTGAAATCCGGATTTCAAATCCGAAAGCCTTTATAAATAGGTGTGTTGAGGAAGCAGAAGACATCAACCATTTCCCTCTGTTTTCTCTTTCTAAATAAACATTGTATCTTTCTTTCTTTGTATGAGTGTTCTGAGTGCAACTACAATAGGTAGCTAAATGAGTTATCTCCTCTTGTTCAGTGAGCATGAGTGTGTAATAAATTCTCCATTCAATAAATAAATAATCTTTGGCTTCTGCCCGCATGTAGCCTTCCAAATTTTATGCAACTTTAAACCTCCATATTTTTCGGCGAGAAACAGTAGCAGCATCCTGTACACCCGGAGTAGGAAACGAACCAGTGTTGTGCTGAGATCCACAGAAGAAACAAGATTGATCCATCACACTGCGGGGCTAATGGTTGGCTGTGAGGAGCAGTCGTAAAACCTCCTGGATACCCGATGGATTAACGGTTAGAAAAGGTACTGTTACTGTTTCAAACCAGTTAATTACGAGTTTAAATTGTGTACGGAAGCATGCTGAGCCTGATATGGTCGTAATGGATTATTTCTATTTTGAAGAAAAGGGGTGAAAATCAGATTTAAAATAAATGATAACATAGAATGGGGCATATAATAGTAGAAACTTGATAATAGTAGAAATTAGATTAGAAATAGAAGAAAGGACTAAAATTGGACAAAATAGGACAAAAATGAGAAAATTAAGAAAGAAAGGACCAAAATTGGATTATGGAAAAGATAAAGGTTGAAATTCTCTCGTGTTGCATTGCAGTAGTGATACGTGTGAAGGGACATGTCTGCTTGGTGACACGTGTGCATAAGAGTATGCCACGATATATATTTTGCTAACTACCGTGGGAAAATTATAGAAATTCACTCAGAACTAATTTATGAAAATTTATTTTTTATTTAATTTTATTAATTTGTATCTATTTGGTTTCAAAATTGATGATAACGTTGATAAGCCATTCTTGGTTAAAACACATATATAAAGATTTTTTATCACCACTTTCTATTTATTAGACATTACTTTATTTTTAGACGGGTATGTGTGATATATATTGTGAGACGGGTCGATCAATTGTTAAAGTATAATTCTTATTATATAGATAGATATAGATAAAATATATTTAATTGTTTAAAGTATGTTTATAGTGAATCATATTATAATATTTAAAAAATATATTTTAATTTATTATTCATTATACATTAAAAAACATACTTTAACTACGAATTAACATATTTTATCTAACATATTTTAACAACGAATCGACCTGTCTTATATAATTAACGTCTCACAAGAGACTTTATATATAGGAGCAAAATTATCATTTTTCTATAAAATTACTAAAGAAGAAAAATTTAAAAATCATGATTTTTAAGAAATGTAAATTATTCTATGAAATCTTTTCATTTATCAAACTTCTAAGGAGAGATTTTAGTATGCAACCAAATGCATAATTCACTCACACTTTATCATAATCATAGTCATAATATATTAAAAGTAGCTTAATGCGCACACACTTTATCATAATCATAATCATAATATATTAAAAGTAGCTTAACAAGTGTTAACATTTTCTTTCAACTTTATCCTTACTTTATTTCTTTACTTACATTTTTATCCTTATTATTATAATGTATTATATATTTAATTAATTCATTATTAATAATGCCTTTTCATTTTCTTCAATTCACTTCTAGATATTACTAATATGTTACTTGAACTATATTTAAGCCTTTTCATTTTTTTCAATTGACTTCTAGGTATTACTAATAATTAATAATATTACTAATATATTACTTAAATTATATTTAATTATAATTAATAATTAATAATTAATGAGTAATATGAAGAGACAAATAAAATAATATAAAATATGAAGGATTTGTGGTGGCGATGAAGACACTAGAAGCGGAGTCCCTGACGAATCCTCGATGACCATGGAAAGCTTCTCACATTCTCGATTAGATGAGAGGGGCACAACAACGAGGTAAGATGAGACATTGAAGGAGAAGATGACGATGTCGTTCCGCCGAATGAGATATCGAAGGAGAAGAAAATGATGATTTCATTTTTTAGAGTGGTGATTGTGTTTCATTGTTGATGAATTCATAAATGATTGTGTAATTTTTAATTTTTTAACTTTACATGTATGAGTTGTGTAATCAAATTTGTTGGTTTAAATTCAACGATTCTATTTTTGAGAGTGGTGATTATATTTCATCGTTGATGAACCCATATATGAGTTTTGTGTAAGTTTTTTTAACTATTACACTTATGATTTGTGTAATCAGGTTCGTTGGAATCATTTTTGTTGATGAATTCATATATAATGCCTATATATGAGTTTTGTGAAATTTTTTTTAACTATTATACGTATGAGTTGTGTAATTAGGTTCGTTTGAATCATTTAAATTTCTTACACATGCATTTATATATATATATATATATATATATCAATTAGGTTTCTTTTTAAATTTTCTTTGTGTGTAATTTTAATGAAATATTATTTTTTATAGTATATTATACATAAAATAAATAAAAAGCCTCACGAAATAATAATCAAGAAAATATACGTATGAGGAAAGGAGTTTAAGAAATTTGTGAATATCAAGAGGTTTGTGATTACTAAAAATTAAATTATTAAATTAATAATAATTTATTGAAATAATATATTTAAAAAATAATCATGATTTAAGTGTCTCTAAAAAATATTATTATTATTATAAAATTTATATATTCATGGAGTAGTTTTTATATTCTCTTTAATATAAATTTAATGTAGAAATTTAATGTGAACTAAAACTGTTTCACTTTTCTATTATTTTCATTAAAAATATTTATCATTTTTTTAATTCTAAAAATTATTTTTAAAATAGTTCAATGAGGCTAATATCTCTTTTTCAGTGGTATATTTTTTATTAAGAATTTTATTATTTTTTCATTAGTTTTTTTTAATTATTCATAAAATCGTTTAATAGAACAATCATAATATTTTTTTCTCTTATTATGAATCACCTTTTATTAAAAAATAACTACTATTATTTAAAAAGATTAAACATCAAAAGTAATTAAATAATTAAAATGTTCAAAATAGTTATTTTTCTTAAATAATGTAGACGAGAAGAAGTAACATGTAATGTGTTATAACTAGTAATATCAAGTGGTACTCTTTAAAATACTATATTAGAGTAACTTTGATTCCACCCTAATTTTCGTGTTAATTATATATTTTTCTTTAATTTATAGCATATTTTGCTTGTAGAATTTAAAAATAACTTTTATGGTTTAGTATTAATTCTTAAATATAATTAAGAGAACCATGAGATCCTCTTGAAATAATTTGCCTAAGATCAATAATGCATGATTGCATTAAAAGATGAGAGATTTCACACAAACAATAATGAAAACAAAATTTTGAAGATATAATAGTTGTATGTTGTGCTTGTATAATAGGAAACAAAAATGATAAAGCAAAAAGAATGGACAGAAGTGTAGATGAGATCATTTCTTCCATGCTTTCTTTCCACGGAATTGATTGCCTGATCTCTTCTCTTGTTTCTTCTTGTATTGCCGAGTTTTCGTAATCTGAGATCTTTTGGCAATGAGTGGCATTTTCTTTTTGCGATTTTTTTCCCGATTGCTCAAACCACCCGTCTGCTCAACAATGTTACGCACAACACATTAAGAAAAGCACATAAGCACAACTTGAATGCTCTCTGTTGTATGTAAACAGATCTTCAAGAGTTGGTGTAAATGAAATTTCTTTTACCAAGTAAACATACCTTATTTTGTTTCATAGCAGTACGAGACTGATATTTCCCCCTCTCCTCTCTTGCTTCTCTCATCACCGCCAATCTCTCTTCCTTTGTTAATTTCCTCCGCGCCTGATGTGCAGGTTCAAATGCATTGCACCAATTATTAACAAGATAAGAAATGTTATTTACGACTCAATCAAAAGACTTAAATCCAACTTCATTTTCAGCATCCTTGCATGTTAATTGTTAAAGCTTGGTACAAGCGACATTATAACACCAGTTATGTGTCAGCCAAGTTGGAAATGTCAAACTATAACCCATTTCAACTAATGAATCTTTACCCATTTACGCTCATATATCTATGAGTGAATGATAAAAAAGATGACAAGGAAGAAGGATCAGAAAATGAAAGCTGACCTCAAGTTTAGAGGCATCGACCCTCTTCATGCTAAGTTGGTTTGCGCTTGGAACTTTGAACCCGTGCTGTGTTAAGGCAGCATTGGCTTCCTTCTTAGCCTAATATATAAGGCCAGTGAGATGCTAAATATTACTCAAAGATTTATGATTCTTTAAGGCATCAATCCATAATTATAACTAAAAAAAATTTATCAATGCATATTTGATTCAGCATAATGAAAATGCAAACCTTCAACTCTTTTATTCTTTGGAAGTCCTCGTTAGAAAGAATTCCATCATTTGTATCTGTAGAAGCATTCTGGGTTTCTCCGGCTAATTTCTTTAAAGCACGAAGGCTTTGATTGGCAGCGTTCAGCTTCCCCTCAAAGTCAGAGAACTTCCTTTTCCTCGTTTTTAATTTATTGTTCTCAACATCAGCAACCTTTTCAAGACTGGTATCAGTTTTAGTTAAGCTAGACTCCTCATGCTCCTCATCAGCATTTCCCTCACTTTCTTCATCACTAATTTTGCCATCACCATCATCAAGGCAAATGTTAGCATCTTCATCAGACAGTTCAAAATCTTCATCGATTTCATCACTACCATCATCCATTTCAAGATCTGATTCACTAGGGCCACATTCATCATTTTCACCACTACCACCATCCTCTTCAGGAAGATCAACATCATCATCTTCTTCATTATTGTCATTGTCGGACTCATCAGAAATCTCCCCAACTATGTCCTCATCTTCATCCAGTAGCTCGATGCCTGGGATACTGTCAGCCACATGCACTTCACCAAAGGCTTTGGGCCTGGCTTTTACATCAGCAGGCCTCCCTCTATCCTTCTTGACTAGTAGTGAAGGGCAAACCTGCAGAGAAGATTAATAAAAAAAACATCAGTCCTGCATCAATTTAAAATCTGGTATTGATAGATAACTTGCATGTACAAGTGTGTGCATGTGTGGAAAGAGACTAGCATGTGTGGAAAGAGACTAGCCTCTCTAAATAATGTAAGAAGCGAACGGGCAGCTGAAGAAACCGATTTCTCATTTGACTTCCTATACAAGACAAGGTCTTGCAGCAAATCTTCTGTCATCAACTAAAGAGAGAGCAGAAAACAAAAAATAAAGTATCAGATTGGGATATGAAGGTCGGAGAAGGTCTACAAACACTTCAAGATTGTTCTGGAGTATACCAAAGGCATGCGAAGACATATTTCTCGAACTACATTCAGCCCAACAGTAATAGCCTGATGAGAGAATATTGAGATGATCAAGATACAATCAACATAAAATAAATTTCTTAAGAACACAATGGCACCTCAGGTCGTGAACGGTCATGCACAAATTGGTTTACAATTTGCTTGAACAATGGTTCAACTGCATCAGGTGGTACCTAGCGAGAAAAAGTTCAAGAACTAAGCAAAAATATTTCAAGCCAGATATGACAAACTAATAAAGTCTAGAGAACAGAAACTACATAAAACTAAGTGAATAATAAAATGACAAATGTTACCATTTCATGGCAGGATTGAACAGCTGCTGCAAGCAGATTTGTGACATCTCGTTGATGTGGCTGCAAATGAATAAGAGCAGGATCAGACAAATATCATGATAATTAGACTCCTGAATAGAAGTAATCTACCATACCTGGACATATTTCTGAAGATAAGAATAGAAGTTCAACAAGATCAATTGGTGAAGGCCAACGGTACGAGCAATTACTTTAAGCATCATCATTTTTACCTGAAAATAATAAAGAGAATTAAAAGATGTGTAAGATATTAAGATTTTTCTACAAAATGTAAACAGCAAGTACTAAAATGATAAATAACTACCTCAAATCTTTCATTGCTAGACTGCAGACGAGAAAACAGCTTTTCAGAGAAACCCTGAATGCAAAACTGGGTTAGCATCTCTTTAATAACATAATGAACTAATAAACAAAATAATAATAATAATATAAATTAATGTAAACCTGTGCATCTTTCAAGTGGTTTAGTGGTGAGTGGCAGTTTGGGTTAGTTTTCTCAGAAGATAGACGTTGCTGCTTCTTCATGCTACGGATAACACGCTGCAGTTTTGCCTTTTTCTTCTTTTTGCTAGATACAGTACCCTTATGGTTTGCCTTAATTTTCAAAAGAAAATTCACACAATGATGCACATATGATATATGTATCCACATAAAAATAATATTTAAAAATAAAATAACCATTCCACCTTAGTCTCATAGTTGCTTAAACCAAATGGAAACAGTACAGATGTCTCCTACAACCAAGTCTCAGTGTCTCACAAAGTTGGAGAAAATTAAATGAATGCATAGCTGAATGAGATTAATTTTCTAATCCTAAAGATAGCAAAGGAGCATATAGACGGAATAATCAACATAACATAAGTCAAATACTCAAGTATGAATATTCTAACCAGATATAAAATTCATGATCTCTGTCAGGTTCTATGATAATATGAAGCAATAGAATTACCAAAAAAACTCAGAATAATGAGATAACTGACCTTGTATAGAGCTTCTTTATTCACTACTACATGAGGCTGCTGGATTGCTTCATCATCTTCACTGGCAGAATCATCAGAATCATCATCTTCAATCTTCTCAAAACCAAGAAGAAATGACAAGGCAGCAATCATGATCCTGATGAATTCAAATGCATATCAGAGATCATTAGATGTTAACCAGAGAAATGAAACATATCACACATCTAAACTGGATACACAATAGCAACCTTGACGAGGGATGGAAACATGCCATACATATAGCATTAGCTACCCTGTCATCATCCCAGATTTTCCTCCTGTGAAGATCACAGAGAAGAATAAGTGCCCTCTTTGCTTTTGCTTCTTCCTCTTTCTGATTTTACAAAGTTAAATTAATAATAAAATAAATAAATAAAAAAAAAACTTCAAAACATTAAAACTATATAGTATAAAATAATAAAAGTCAACAAGTGTACCAGGTAAATCATAGTACCTGAAGCATTCCAAAAATAATATTTTGAAGGACCTTGTTCTTGGGATCATTCTTATGCTTCTGGTTCATGCGTCTAATGGAATGAATAACGTGGGAAAATGCCAATTTTTTCAATACCCTGTCTCCTACTGTCTGAAGCTCCATGAATACCGCAAGCGTCTTCTCAATATCAATGACCTAGTATACAGAATTAAGCCAGCAGTCATTATGGGGAATAGACAGAGAAGATAAACATTGCTCATTCCTCAAAGGACTACATATAAAGTGGAGAACTTTTATCAAAACAAGATTAGGCATATTTAGTAAAAACCTCCATAGCTAATTTTGCATCGCAACCAATTATAAATCTCCACATTTCAAGCCACAAATACATTTTTTCTACATGTTCCATATTTCACTTCACACATACATAGCCATATCAATTATTCAATTAGAACTAAGATGGTATGGCTAATTAGCAAATAATCAATACTAATAATCTAGTACACAAAATAACTAAAAATTCACCATGATCAACATAACCTACAAACAAAATTGCAATCGCATTGAAAATGCATACATTATTGCATAGGTAATATTATATCATTATCAACAACTGAAAAAGAAATACAGCACCTTCCGGTTCACCAAAAGAATAAGAGCTTGGGTCACATGCACCCTAAGACAAGATGGAAGATTCTGGGCAGAAGATTCCAGAAATCGGAACAATTCAGTGGGAAATTGAGCCAATTCTTTAGAATAAAAAGGTGTAACGTGAGCTAAAAACATTGTCCGATCACTCAAATCCTTGGCAACGACTGGGTCTGCAGCAATTCCACTAAGTGAAGTGAAATTTAACGCTGCTTGTTGCTGAAAGAGCTCCAAAGATGACTTGAATTGGTCATAAATTAGGAGTAGCTCTGATGTATAGCCTTCCGGGTCGGATTTCATTTTAGATTGTAAGGTTGTGAGGTTGAGCTTATCAGAGGCGCCGCCAGAGGCGGATATTGAGTCAGCAGCGACGTCTGAAAGGGAGGCCATCGCCAGCGTCGGAGATTGAGCAATTAATGAGGGGAAGCTAAAACCCTACAATAAAACTTTCAATTTTATACGTTGTGGGTGAATTGTACAACACAATTTCACCAATCTGTAAAACCCTAAAAAATGCAAGGGGGATGGAGGGTAGAGACTAGATAGTGGTTGGGCTGTAACTGTAAGGCCCATATAATGCAAAAACAAAAGATTAATGTATGATTGAAAGGCCCAATCATACTCCTTATCTCAAGAAAATTTCTTTATTTTTGTGTTTGGTTGTTTGGTATAAATTTATGGAACATTAGCATAAATTTTGATGATTAAAAAAAATCGCTAGCTAGCTTTTAGTAAAAATTATAAATCAACATGTATTTGTTAACATCTAAAATAAAATTATTTATTTGGCGATGCATACTTTGTGACTGTATGACTATTATCGTCATCCTTTATTGGTAAAAATTATAAATTCCATTTATGAATATTTTAAATATAATTTTATATGTGACACACGTCACATGCACTTGAATTTCCATCATCTTCGCCAACTTTAATGGTTTGAGAAAAGCTAGATAAAAACTAACCATTTAAGGAATTTTAATTAGGCCTCCCCCAATGGGGAGATTTTTTTTCTTACATGGCAATTTAAGAAATCTTAAAAGTGTATTTTTATTGTTGGGGAGGGATCAGATTTTTTGGGGAAGTTTTATGCATAAAACCTAGATTTTTTTATAAAGGAGAGTGAGGAAAGAAGAGAGTGATGGGAACTGTCCAATCCTCGAGCGCATGCACTTCACGCGCTTTAGAATGAATAGTTGTGTGGGCCCATGTTGTTGGGTTGTTTCCAAAACATTAATTAATTAATTTATTTTGTTCATAAAACACGACATATATTAAATATATGAGGGTAGGGAAAGTTGTTGTCCAACATGTTTACGTTACTTCTTTTTATTTATTTATTTATTTTTAAAACAAAAATCAAATTTCATTGAAAAAAATATGACTGTTTACATTTTACCGTTGTCATTATATATATTTTTTAATTATTTTTTTAAATTCTCCCTATAAATATATCATTGACTTCATTTTTATCCCACATCATATTCTACTATCAATCTCAAATTCAAATCTTATACATTAAATATTTTCTTCTCATCCAATAAAAATGGATAAACATTCGTGGATGCATTTCGGGTTCAATTTTTCAAACTCCGGTGAAAATTCACCCCACAATTTGAATTTTCGTCCACGTGCCAACTTCTATCCTCAAAATCCAAAATTTTCAACTAATCCTCCGATAAATTTTTTGAGTAATTTTCCACCCCAAAAATTTCCAATTACTTTTCCGAATTTCCAGAAGGTAGTTTCTCTCAACTCAATTATTTTAATTCATCTTTCTCGTCTCAATTCTCTCCACCAGGATTGGAGCGGGTAAATCTCGCTGTTGACTTTGAGGACGCCGAAGATCCACCAATAGTTCCTACTGCTAAAAATAATTTTTATTCTTTTGATAAAAATGCTCTTCTCGTGAGTTGTTGGGTCAATATCAGCACGGACCCCATTGTCGGAAACAATCAAAAGTAGGAGCAAATATGGATTCAAATCGCCGAGGTATACAACACTAATCGTTCAGGTGACATGATATTTAAGACTCCCGATAAATTAAAGTCAGATTATTATGCACTATAGAAACAGGTGAAATAGCTCAATTGTTAATACAATCAGGAGAAAAAGACCTGGGGGAGTGGGTGTAGTGATGCTAATATTGAAGACAAAGCAAATGTTCAATATAAAGTGAAGCATGATTTTATTTTTTTACAAATCAAAGCTTGAAAAGTATTGAAAGAAAGTCTGAAGTTCGCCGATCCAGATGGTGTTGTTCGCGGTTCAAAAAAAGAAAAAGTCTCGACGAGTGAAGAGTATATGGTATCTTCAAACACTGAATCGAAAGTTGAAAATAAAGGCGATGCGGAGCCTCTTCGTCTAATGGGAAGAAATGCAGCAAGGCAAACCGGGAATGGTAAAGGAAAAGCAATTGCATCTGCAGGAGAAAGTGACAGAGTTCTTGAGAAAAGGTTTAAGAACTTGGAAGAGATGCACATAAAAAAGATCGAAGGAATTTCTAGCATTGCCCAAGCTAAACATTATAAGATACTTATGACAGAGACCTCGACGATGACAGAGAATCAACCACGTATCTATCTCCACGTTGTGGATCAGTAAAAAAGGAAATGAGGTTGTAAATTTGAAGAATTAGTTGTTGTATTTTTCAACATTGTAATGTTAGTTATTGTATTTCGTTTTGTATGAAAACTCATAAATGTATTTCTTTTTGTTTTGAAAACTAGCCATTGTGAAACTAACTATTGTAAAACTAGCCATTATAAGCTAGCCGTTGTAAAACTAGCCATTATAAAACTATCCATTGTGAAATTAGCCGTTGTAAAACTAGCCGTTGTAAAACTAGTCGTTATAAAATTAACCGTTATAAACTAGCCGTTGTGGAGTCTACTCTATTTAAAAGATGTAGTCAGATTGTTGAAACTCCTACCTGAGAACAATACACTCCTAGAAACTCTTTATCCTTCTATTTATTTGCTTCTCTCAAACATGTCTTCTTCTTCTTCTGAAAATGATAGTTGTCTTGAGTACATTTTTTATAATATGATAGAGAAAGAAATAATGTCGGTACTTAAAAAAATAAGATTTACGTAGCGGTGCTGGGTCTTCTGCTGGCGGTGCCAAAAAGCGAAGAACGTATGTGGACCGAAATCGTGAAGCGGGACACGCAAGACTCTACTGTGACTACTTCTCTGAAATCCGATATACAGAATAGAGAAGTTTTGTCATCATTTCTGTATATCAAAAGAGTTGTTCTTACGCATAGTTGATGCACTGGAGTCCCATGATGATATTTCGGTGGAGGGTAGATGCAACTGGAAAAAAAGGGTTCTCTCCACTACAAAAGTACACAGTAGCCATTCGCCAATTGACATATGGTGGACTTGCAGACCATTAGGATGAGTATCTACATGTTGCCAAAACCGTTGTAGAATGTCTCTTTATGTTTTGTCGGCGTGCGATCAAACTTTTTGGCAGATACTACTTGAGAAAGTCTAATGCCTTGGATTGTCAAAAGTTATTACAAATGCACGAAGAAAGACACGGATTTCCTGGAATGCTGGGGAGCCTTGATTGCATGCATTGGGAATTGAGGAATTGTCCAACAACTTGGAAAAGCCAATTCACACGCGGTGACCATGGCGTTCCAACAATCATGCTCGAAGCGGTTGCCTCTGTAGATTTATGGATATAGCATGCCTACTTTAGAGTAGCAGGATCCAACAACGATATAAATATGCTCAATCAATCTCCGTTATTTAAGGATACTCTATAAGGACGTGCTCCATCTGTTAATTTTACAATCAATGGTAAGCAATATAGTTAAGGATATTATCTTACTAATGAAATTTATCCAGAATGGGCTGCTTTTGTGAAAAGCTTTCCATGTCCTCAAGATCCACAGAGGCACCATTTCAAACGACTGCAAAAGGCTACTAGGAAGAATGTCGAACGAGCCTTTGGAGTGCTTCAATCTCGTTGGGCAATGGTTAGCAGTCCAACTTGTTTCTGGTACAAGAATAACTTGAAGGATATAATGTTAACTTGCATTATATTGCACAACATGATAATAAAAAAATAAAGAAAATGCAGCGATTGATTGGTCCGACGATCCAAATATGGTCATTCCGCCTCCACAAGTAAGTCAAGGATTAACCTGATCATTCAATGATAACATCCGGAGATGTGTTCAACTATGAGATAAATAAAAACATCTCCAGCTTCGACAAGATTTAATTGAGCATGTTTGGACCTAATTCGGAGAATAATTATTTACACATTAAATTGATCGGATCAAAATTTACTTTTTTGCTTTCGAAAGTTTTACTTTTATATTTAATTTGTGTCTTTTTAATTTTTGTTTGAGATATTCTCTTGTGAGACGGGTGCGAGACGAGTTGACCTATCACTAAAGTATGTTTATTGTATATATAAAGTATGCTTATTTATAGTTAAAGTATGTTAATAATAAATTATATTATAACACGTAAAATCATACTTTAATGCATAATCCACCATACTTTAGAAAACATACTTTAACAACCATTAAATATACTTTATCTATACAATAAGCATACTTTAGTGATGGATCGACCCGTCTCACAAATAACCCATCTCACAAGAAATTTTGTATTTGTGTTTTTATGTTTTATGTAAGAGTACTGTTAAATACACACCCTTCTTTATTAGATACACACCCATTATTGAATACACACACCATTTTAATTGTTTAAATCTTAATTTCATTATATGCACACCCCCTGAAAACCCACATTTACCCTTTTTTGTTTTATAAGATACACACCCCCTCTACACGCTTTACACTGTAAATTGTCAAATATTTCTGTTGGATTGTAGCTATCAATTTTTTGGAATAGAAGGAAGAACCACCGTACTTCTCCCAAACGACAAACTAATCGCCACTGCCTCATTCCCCCACGCCTCTCCGACGATATCTTCGCATTTTGCAGAGATTCAAAGATCCTAATGTAGAAATCAAATGACCCCTACCTTCAATAAGCGGGGTGTTGGCAACTCCACCGGATGCTCCTCGCTCACAGGCTTTGTCGAGGTGGACGACGTCGTTTCCATTTGCATTTGAACCTCCCAAAATCTCTCCACCCGCCGCATCCTCCTCTTCGGCTCTTTCGCCGGTATGAATTTTTTCCATACAATAAATATTCATATGCGCTATTTGAATCTTGAAAGCATGGCTAGTAATTACTCACTGTACAGTATTGATTAAGTATTGAATTTTGTGAGTAATGTTGGATTACTAATGAAATTCACCTATTACCTTCCCTTTACAACCCTAATCACACTTGCTTCACTCCTATCCCCAATTTCAATTGCAAAAAATTTATGTTTTTGAATCATAAAAAGGCTGAACCTAGATACATTCCCTCTTTATCACATGTTTGATGTTGGAGATAGAAGTGTAACTGAGAAGATAATTTTTTTTTGCTGTGAAAGATAAGTGCATGTGGTTTGGTTCTAAAAGCTCCTCTGCTAGTGGCTCCTAACTTGCCATTTTAGTTGCTAAAATTAGTTTGAATAACATAACTTGTGGAACCTTTTTTATGGGGCTTTGTAGTTTGTACACTAAATCCTTTTTCAACTCTTGACTCTAAATTCTTTGTGTTCCTTATTCTAGCATTCACTGGTGGTGATTCTTTATTGTTATGGACTGTTTATGTAAATGTTGAGTTAATCTGTTGATTTGTGTTGTTTGCGTATATACTTCTGTGTGCACATGTTATTATTACTTTTTGTTAACTCTTTCCTTTGATAACCATTTACAAGCAAGCATCTTCTTCATCATCATGTATCTAATGACTTGCACTCTACCTTCCTTGAGTTTTATTCTTGCACTTTTATAATTTCAATATAATTATTGGTTGTTTTTGTTACTCCCTCCTATCCACGTAAGTTTATTTTTTCACATATAGATTATGAAGTATAATATTTTAATGGGTAGCTATTTTTAGTGTACTATTACATTATTATAATAATAAGTTTATCTTCTCAAATTTTGATTGTGTATAATATGGCTATCAGTTTCATACACAATTAGTGCTATCAAACTCCGCAAAGCTTCTGTCAACAGTAATATTACCTCTCTCTTGCTTCTTTCTTTATTCACCCCTACAAAGTCTCTGAATAATTTTCAAATTTAACAGTCTTGTATACCATGTTTTAACATAACTAACTAAAAAATACAACTGCTCAAGAACGATGAAAACAATGAGAAAGCTTAACCATAAAAAATAGACAGAGAACAATAAAAAGGAAAAGATTAATGTGGTAAATGACAAGAGTGCCCTCAGAAAGGACTGATAACAAACCAATGCAAGAAGCCAAAAAGGCGAAGAAGCAGTGTAAGAATGACGAGAGGTCTTGCACTCTACCTTCCTTGAGTATTATTCTTGCACTTTACAATTTCAATATAATTATTGGTTGTTTTTGTTACTCCCTCATATCTACGTAAGTTTTTTTTTCACATATAGATTATGAAGTATAATTATTGGTTGTTTTGAAACTTGTTTCTAGATTAATTTATTTAGAAACTTACCGTATTAATATATTTCATGTCATTCTGCTCATGTAGTTTCTTCTTAACTTTGATTGGTTTGTTTGAAAAGACTTGTTTTGAAAGATTTATGATCATGAGAGGTTGAGCAAAACTAATTTCCGAATCAACCCGAATGAATTCATTATACATTTGAAGTGACTCCTAATGTAAATATCTAACAAGTTGTCTTGTTTTTTTTCTCCCTCCATATGATTTTATGTCGAAGATTTGTACTACGAGCACGTCAATAGTAGTCGGTCATCCATTTTGAGGAAGAAGATATATATTCATCATTTGAATATTCTCCTATCAATGATAAATTATAGACTACGAGTGAACTCTTGAAAGTTACATAGTCTAACTATTTATCAAGTACTATAAGATTTATTTTCTTACTTTATTAAAATGCACAGATAAGGTGTTTACCTCTTTTACCTCTAATTTCCAGTTTGGAAGTTGACATGATTGCAAAGGCCATAAAATAGGCCTTCATTATAGCCCCTTATGCATTTTTAATTTGTGATTAATCTGCGTTCTATTTTGTGATAAGTAATTACTCCATATGAAATACAGTTTCATAACAAATATGATTCACTGGTTTATCTATCTCTTTATATATATATATATATATATATATATATATATATATATATATATATATATATATATATATATATATATATATACTTATGTTCAGCGTTCTTTCCCTCTTGCCTGAATATACCAATATTCCACATAAAAAGCACATATTTGTTAGAGATAAAATCTTCCACTCCACACATTGCAGTTCTAATTACCGCTAGATGATGCTTTTATACGAGAACATCAAATTCAAACACAAAGTATTAGGATAAAATTTCAGATTAATTTCTGATGTAAAACAAGGTTGGCATAAACTAAATAGATAAGACTTTGTTTCTTATCAAGTAAAGATAAAAAAAATTTCAAGCCTGACCATTCTCTATTTTATGTTTATCACAGGCACACTCGTCTACATATCTTCATTTTCCATTGATAAAAATAACTCCACCCAGGAATCATATTTATTATCATATGACTAAAGTGTGATTTTGGATAGTGTAATGTAATAATGAAAAAGGGAAAGGAAAAAAGACAGAATATTAATCAACATTATATTATCTCCATATGCAAACAATAATTATATCTGCCTGTTTTTATAACAGCAATATTATTTCTTCAAGAAAGATAAAGTCTACCAATTCATAGCCATAAACATGTTCATAACCATAAACATGCTCAAAAACTATTATAAACATGCTAAAAAACTATCTCTTTATGACTGACCATATAATTCTCCTATCAACTAAAATAATCAAATGAATACATGTACCAGTATATAACATAGCACTCATTATATATAATGATGACAAGACATTTATTTTAAAGAAATCTGAGATAGAGATCACTGTCCAAATCATTTAGTAAAGAAACACATGAAAGATACATAAGATATGCATGTGTTAAATACTGAATAATTAGTATTAAATACTGAATAATTAAAGAGATAGAGGAAATGTGTTTAACAAACTCCTCGGTAAGATAAAATAAAAAAAAGTTAGCAAAAGTATTAATAGTGGAAAAATATCACATTATAAATTATGACTAAAACGTTGATTAATCAAGAAATGCATCAATTTCTTCGTCTTCTGAGACATTATAAGCGGCTTCATTTTCATTTGACACAAATCCTTGTTTGTATAAGGTTTTTCACTCAACTGCTTCTTTTATACTATTTATAAGATAAGCGATAGGAACATTTGGTAACTGTGTGTCTGGTTTTAAAAATACCTGCATATTGATAATATATTAATTAATATCATGAGCGATAAATATAGAATAATTGATAAAAACAATTACCTCTATGAAATGGTTTCCATTAATTAACGCGATACATATCACTCTGGGCACATCGGGAGACGATGTTCTCAATGGTAAAAATGTAAAGCTCTCTAGGGGCGTTAATGTAACCAATGCCACATTAAAGCATGAAGCAACCATATGCCCCATTTCAGGCAATGAAAACCAATATGGCTTTTCAGCCGGTCTTTTATAATAATTCAACATTGTCTTCACCAAATCCACACGTCCATGTTCCATAAAAACAACATTATACAACTTCTCGTGTACTTCCAACTCCCTGTAAAGTTCACCGCGTACTCTACCCCACAAATGTTCTCCATAACCCAAAAGATCTGCAACTGCACGATATCCACAATGTCCATCTCCCAAAACATTCTTATACCCAAGGACAAATTCTTAATAATCAGATGGCAGAGAATCAAGTATCGCCCCATCTATCTTTGGAGTCTATTTAAATTTTTAAAAAAATGTTATACTGTGAGGAGAGAATAATATTATAATAAAATGTAAATTTCATCTTAGTAAGTGAACATGTACCTGTTTCTTTCTTTTGTGATCATTAGTGAATATTGGTTTTTTAAATGCAACTGTACCCTTCTTTTTGTTAGATTTCGGATGACCACGAGTACGTACAGCAACCTTAGGCTCTAAGAGTGAAGTGGTGGCTGGATTTACTATCTCTATTATTCTCTTCAGAATAAACTCCCTCTCTGACTTTTTTGAAATTTCGAATGTGTTGCTCACGCAATCAAAAACCTTCACCAGTTGAAGACGTTGCTCATCATTATCATCCCGATCAATTGAATTTGGCGACATATCAAGCTTTTTCTAGAATTTATCAACAAAATCTAGTGTAATGGGAGTGCCTAATTGAACGTGCGTTGCAATATCGTGCACACAAGGCAAACCACACACTGCTTTATTTGTGCATACACACCCATCATGGTTGGCATCAACCTCATTCACCCGAACAAACTCCTCATAAATTTTCTCTAAAGCTGGTATGGCCACTGGACCACGTAACAACTCGAACACTTTTGGATTGAACTTGTGCAGTGCTCTGTAGATATTCTTTTCAAATGAGTGTTTTATTGCATCATGTGATGTTTTGAGCAGGGTGTGAATATGGAACCAATTTGTTTCAAAATTCCCTTGGCTAGATTTTAATTATCTTTTTAATGCTGAATGATGGTTTTCTACCCTGAAAATTAAAAAATAAACTAGTTATAACAAATCTAATTATTTTAAGTGAAATTAAACTACATGTAATATGACATTATAACCAGATACCTGCTCGTTGTTGTGTTGCCAAAATGCATGACCTTATTCATCCAGACTGAGACGAATTTCTCCTTGTATAGAATAATCCATTGATCCATTACATACCCAACAGCCTCGGGATAGTTTGAAAAATCATTCTGAAAATTAGTCAGTTGTTCATGAAATTCTGTTTCAGATTCTGCAAATACCAGCTCATTCCAAGCATAGTTGAATAGGTTCCACTGTTCATTTGTACTGAATTTCTTCTTACATGATTGCAAAACATTTCTGTTGATATGCCACCTACAAAGAAAATGATGGGCTGTGGGGAACGTAGATTCAATTGCTTTTATCAATGCTAATTCTCTATCTGTAACAATCACATTTGGAAAAGATCCAACCATCAAATCTTTCAAAACTTCACATGCCCACGTATAGTTATCTTCTTTTTCCGACTTCAGATAGGCACATGCAACTTGAAATGTCATGGCAGTTGATGTGACTCCCACAATTTCCATCAAAGGCAAGTTATATATATTAGTTTTATAAGTGCAGTCCATCAACAACACATTTGAAAAAGCACGTAATAACACAATGCTTGTTGGATGTGCGTAAAACAGATCTTTTAACCTTTTTGAGCTTTCACATCTTCTGTCTTTGAAGGAATATCCATGAGCATTTAACTTCGTCATAAGAAACTGCATTTGTGACTGATCATCCTGTTTAGAAATCCTATGTTTCGTTCAACAATTATACACAGTACTTATGGTGGAAGTGTTCTGGAGAAACTTAACCTGAAGAGAATACAATATATTCTTCGGTGCGGAGTTATTATTCGACATATCAACAACAAACTCTTTCTCATCGAGCGATATTCGACCAACATCAGAATGACCCTCTAGATATTTTCCAAATAAATGATTGTGTACACCACACTGAACTTCCAATACCCATTCACCTAACATGGTTATTTGTTTCCTTTTTAAAGCAAATGTACACCCACTTTTTTTCGTCCCAGTATTTCGCATGACATCAAATTTTAGTTTTAACTCATCTGTGTGATCATCTCTCTCAAGAGATTCTTTTCCTTTTTTCTTTGAACCTACGATAATCACCACTGCGTTCACAACCCAAATATATTGTTGACATTTTTTTCCAATGATTATTCTTGGACCTCTTCACAATTATGACCATAAGATAGACTCTTCCAACTTTTCTAACCCAATCTATCAAAGCTTAGCGTGACTCAAATACTTGTATTGTTGCAAATGCTTCAGTATAATTGGTATACTCTATGTCATCCTGAACCTGAATATTTATATTGTCCTGTGACATGAAACGAAAATAAAACAACATTACTCAAACATTCAACACTGTGTAATTTATTCCAACATATTTATTATTTATAAAATACATTACTCTAATACATGGTTATGAATTCCACTGATGTTCTATTTTTGAGCATTCACTTATTCCACTTAATTCAATTAGATCAGTTTACACTTCTACATATAATCTGTCCGGGGCTTACCAATGGCTATTTCTCACACCTATTTCTTGTACAATTAGTAATGGTGAAACCTTGGGAGGCTGAAAAGAATCTTTGTTCAATCAAACACTTCTGTTGCTAGGCTATATGGTGCAACAGACAGAAAGCTATATGTTGGCAATTTACATTTCAACTTGATAGAGCTTCAACTTAAGGCTGTATATCCTATTTTTGTGTCATCTACTTAATATGCATATGATTATTCCTGCATCACCTAAAGCTATTATGTGTAACTTTCTCTGTCTTTGTAAATTATTTAATAAGCTCCTAGTTAGATACATTTTATTAAAAAAAAAGATATTATGCCTTGCATTGACTTATGAAAAGACTTGCATTATCATAAAGGGAAACTAAATCCAACTAATAATGAGATCACTTATGAATGGGAAAGCATGGTAGATTGTGTCAAATAACAATATCCTTGATCCAATTGAACTAATCAAATATTATCCCAAACTAAAATTGTGCCTATGCCCACTCCCCCTTAAATACGACTTACCTTACGTAAACTACAAACACTCCCCTCGCGATTTTTTTTATGTGATTTCTCACTCTATACAATATTGTCAACGTATTGAGATGCATAAAATAACACAGATTACAGAACATATGTAAAATACATTAAATAATACAATAAATTAAAGATTAATAATTATGGTTTAGACAAAAACATAAAATTAATGAACTTGTTCATAAAAAAAATAAATTAACTTACATTAACTTGCTTTTCTGTCTTCATCTCAATATGTTCTTCATCTTTTTTCATCTCAATATATTCTTCATCTTTCTCCATCTCAATATCTTTCTCCATCTCAAGAGTTACGTAAAATTTACAGGTTTGTAAATGACGTTTTATAATTTAGGATTTATTAAATTAGTATAAAATATATAAGGAGGTGTGTATTTAATGAATTAAGGGTAATTTAGACTTTTTAAAATTATATTTTTTAATTATATATTAATTGGGGTGTGTATTTAATAAAAGGGGGTGTGTATTTAGTGAGACTCTTTATGTAATTAAAAAAATGAATAATATTTTTTCCATTTTTTTATCTTATAAAATTAAAATAATTGAAATATATAATTATTTATAATTTATTTAGAAATAGATATATATAGTTGATAAATTAAATGATAATAAAATAAAATTGAGGTGAGTCTTACTAAAAACCTAATTTATTTTTTATTGTTATTATAAATCTATTTGCTAAAAGTGTTTATTGATTTCCTACCACATTAAATGTTGTAAGCTTTATTTAAATTGTTCAATTATTTTTGTTAAATCAAAATTTTGTTTGTATAATTCCGTGTACGTAATTGGATTCTTTAATATTGTTCAACTTGTTCTTTGTTTAAATTCCAATATGCATGTACTTTTAGAAGAACCAATAGTCCTTTATTATTAGTATATTTTTTAGTGAATAGTACTTAAATTTAATAATTTAATTTCTATTTTTTTAATAATTTAATTTCTATTTTTTTAATTTACCTGATAAAGTTTAAAGATTATTAAAGAGTTAAAGAAAATTGTATTGAAAACTTAGTTCTTCTTAATTACTCCCTCCGTCTGGTTCGAAGGTATCCATTTGCTTTTTGCACGTGTCCGATTTTATGGTATCCATTTGTTTTTTGTACGTGGATTAAGGAGTATTATTATTATATGTAAAGTTGGTAGTTATATTAGAGGGAAGTGGTGGGCCATATTGTACATGTATTTTTTTACTAAATAAGGGAAATATATACATTTGAAGCGAACGCCAGAAATAATAAAATGGATACCTTAGAAGAAGCGAATAGAGGGAGTATATTTTTATTTTTTATTAGCATAAAGTTTAATTAAAAATATGTTTACTGCAAGTTTCAAATATTAAAATTTATAAATTGACATATTTGTTTACATCTCGAATAAAATTATTTATTTGGTATCTGTGACGGTAGATTATTACATCAATCTTTATTAGTCAAAGATTCAAAATTCCATTATGAAAATATATTTAATATCATTTTATAGGTTACGCACTTGAACACATTATAGTTTGGCGAAAACTCTAACGCCCCCTTGGAACACAATCCTCCCTTTCCATATTTTATTTAATATTATGTATTGTTAGAGTTTTAAATTATAAAAGAGCAGAGTATCCCGGGCATAAGAACTTCACACTTATAGTTTTCGCTTGAGTTTCAGCATCTTCTACAACTTAAAAAGTTTGAAAAAATCTAAATCAAAACTAACCATTAGAGTATTTTAAATTATAGATCCATTTACAAGAAGTTTTGATTGTAAGTTGAAAGTTTAATTTAAATTGTTCAATTTTTTCTTTTTGTTAAATTTAATTTTTGATTGTATTATTCCGTGCGATCGCATTAATAAATATTTTCAACTTGTTCTTTGTTTAATGTCCTACATACATGTATTTTTAATAGAATCAAATGTCTTCATTCATTCATTCTTTTTTTATTTATTTTAATGAAGTCATAAATTTAATGGGTAGGTCTTGAGTGAGACCGTCTCACGGATGCTCTTATGTGAGACGGATCATCTATTAACCCAAATAAATGTATTTTATATTAAATAAAGAGAATTAAAGAAAAGAAAGGCCTTATTTGGCTCCCACAATTAAAATATCATTTTCAACTTTTTAAACTTTCGGCCATTGCCGATTTTCAAGCATTCACGCTCAAACTTATTAAATTAAAGAAATTCACTTTATTAATTATTATTGTTATTATTATTAATATTAACTATTCAATAATAATAATAATATTATTAGTATTATTTTTTAGATAATTCGATTATTTTATTATTATCACTTTATTTTATTCAGATATCACTTTATACTAAAAATGTTATAACTTTTTATTTATTATACGAATAGTTTATAAATAATTTAACTAAATTGTTATCACTTTTTGTTTATCATATATCACTTTTTTAAAAAAATACTATCATTTTTATTATTTCAATAAATGATACTTTGTGAAATAATTCAATTATACGAATATCAATTTTCTTAGATTAGAAATCAATTTTATTAAAAATATTATCACGTTTTATCAATTCTATAAATTATTTGTAAAATACACTTTGATAATTAGTTATCACTTTTTATTAAAGGTGTTATCACTTTTTATTTAAAATGTTATAACTTTTTATTTATATTATAAATTGTTCATCTAACAGTTCACAACAGTATTATCACTTTTTTTCAATGAATATCATATTTTATAAATTTATAATATTTAAATAAAAAAATAAATTAAAAAAATAATTAATTTAAATAAAAAAAGTTAATAATAAAAATATTATTTAAAAAATAATACTCCATCCGTCCCATAAACAAATTAGAATTGGGTAAGACCGTCTCACGGATCCCCTTATGTGAGATGAATCACCCATTAATCTATTAATTATATTTTTAAGAGCTCTGTTTGGTTATAATCAAATTAGAAAATTAAAAATTTAATTATAAAAGTAAATTAATTAGGACTTTTATATATATATATATATATATATATATATATATTTGTATATATATATATATATATATATATATATTTGTATATATATAATGTAATTTTTTAAATTATATTTTTATTATAAAATTTTTTATTAATTTAAATTTGTTATTTATTTAATTTATTTTTTTATTTAAATATTATAAATTTATAAAATGTGATACTCAATTGATGAAAAGTGATAGCAGTGCTGTGAATTATTACATGAACAATTTATAATATAAATGAAAAGTGATTACATTTTAAATGAAAAGTGATAACATCTTTAATAAAAAGTGATAATTAATTATCAAAGTGTATTTTACAAATAACTTATAGAATGGATAAAATGTGATAATATTTTTAATAAAAAGTAATTCCTAATAAAAAAAAAGTGATATCCGTGTAATTGAATTATTTCACGAACAAATCAATGGAATAATAAAAAGTGATAGTATTTTTAATAAAATGTAGGGTAATTGTGAACCCAAAATGAACATGACAAAATTAATTTTGCCTATCTTTGAAAAAAGTTATTAATTCTACCAATTTGTCAATTTTTGGACGATTTTGCCCTCAATTTTTTTTTGAAAAGTCAGATTGGTCAGCCGGTCAAACGGGTCAACTGGTCAAAACTTTTACTTGTCGGTAATCATGTCGGTATCCATATAGGTGACTATGCAGGTAATCATGTAGGTAATTTTTGGATTGTATACTAAAATTCTAGCTTTTATATGAACAATTCGTTAACAATTAATTTGAAATGAAAATCATATGATCAAATGATTGCGTCTTATAATTTATTTATATGCACGATGCAATAGTCCACTTACTTTATACTGTAGATAATATATTGTGCGACAACACGCGGAAGATCATATTATCGATTTCCTTATAAAGTATAAGCAGATGCTCACAACCGAGATAGACAGGTACTCTCTATCGGGATGGTTGTAATGTGGTTTGGTATTAGTTTGTCTTGACTATAAAATCATATTAGTACACTTCGTGTGTATTGGGCAGGACCGCTTGAGATCGTTCGACTTATACTGACTTATAGAAGAACTTGATCTCTGTTATTATGGATGTTCGTGCTCTTAATCCCTATACAATAATCTCGACACGTAGGGCAGTATGTATTTCTTTGATTCATCAATGGATGAGATTAACATGTATTAAACAATAAACTCGGTGAGTTGGGAAATTGTGCTGTCTCTATGGTGTGCTATTGATTGTAGAAGGAATCCATGTCCATCATAGGTTGATGATGTCCCCTTGAGGAGCTCATAAGGATTATCATGTAAACCCTGCAGGTAGATTTATTCCGGCATGATAATGAGGTTGAGTGGTACTACTCTTGGATGAGATATTAATTAATGGAGCTGTCAGTATCTTAATTAATTAATTGACATTGTATATTTTAAACATGGGGAGACTAATGGGCTCATAATAAGAATGAGCCCATAATGTAATTATGGGATTAGAACGGTAGTGCAGTAATAATATTTTAGTGGTATATATTATTATTATTGGACTTAAGTATAAGCTTTTGGCTAAGCTTGGATACTTAAGCCCAATGGAGGTCCAACTCTAATTTCTCCTCCTGGTCCCTACTGTAGCTCATATATAAGTCATCTCAACTATTCTAACCCAAGATGAGATACGTCTAACACGTGAAGAGGGTAGATGGAATAGCAGAATGAGAAGATCTCAAAGATCGTCGCCCACATGACGTCGAGATTGGACTTGGGAAAACAGTAGAAGACCAGAATGTTGTTTGCTGCTGCTGTCCGCAAACTTCTATGATTTTTATAAAATCATACAGACCTCAGAATTCAATATGTGATACACTAATGGAAATCCATAGAAGAGAGGATCATTTTGACACATAGATCACTCAATTCCGATATCGGATGAGAGAGTTATGCCCAAAACGGTGAGATTGCGCAATCTGTCGGCGAGAATCCATCTTCTTCAAAATACCCTGTTGAAAGGTAATATGTTTCTTTAGTTTCTTGCTTCCACTAAATTAGAAACATATAAAACTCTAACGGTTCACGTTAACCAAATGATCGAAAGCCAACAGTAATCATGTTGGTATACAGCTTCATTTCAACTTAATTTTCCTCATATTCCTCACGCTTCAAAATGATATCAGAGCTCTAGGTTTATTTATTTATAAATGGAAAAAATTATTATAAACTTATATCACTTAACGAGAGGTGAGTTTCAAGATATATGGATCCGAACGAAAGTTCGACATCTGAGAGTGACATGACTATCAACCCTGTTCAAAGCTGGAGCAACAAGGACTTCTGACCTGTTGGATATGATGAAACAAGCAGCTCTATACAACAATACTATAATGTGTTGTATAGACAATATGCAGAAAAAGAGTACGAGGACGCCGATCGATTTTTGGATAATCTCGATCGAAGGTGGAAATTGGCGGATGCCCGTGCCAATCACACCAAGGAAGAATATCTGGAGGAAGGTCGCCAGATGGAAATAAGATACTCTAAAAAAGTATCAAGAAATATAGTGGAACTCCAATGTTTTACCGAGATCCATGGACGTGTCCCCAAACACGAACAATGGAGAAGAAGACCAAACCAGGGTCCAAGAGAGATCTGCAAGCCGTATCACTTTTCACATTGGACGGAATGACAGAGTGGAAAGAGATCGAGGCAGACAACTATAAGATAAACCAAGATCTTAGAGAATTACAAATGACGGTGAAATTCTTTGGAGAATATTGCCAAAACATATCCAAAATGATATTTGAGATCAGTCTCAAGATGGATAAGGTGGAAACGTTGTAAAACAAGTAACTCAACCTCATCAAGAAGCTGATAAATCAAGTGGAACACCTGGAAACCAAAGTGACCGAGAGAAGACCAGGAGGAAGGTTGCCACCAACCTTCGGAATAGAACCCCTTTTATACTAAAAGGGAAAAACGACGGAGGTCACAAGGCCAAAGACGGAGAGTGAGAAGATGATCGCTACCCTTCGAGGAAAATCTACATCCCCGGATGGAAAGAGCAAATTTTGAGGATCTACAAGATCTATATGAGTCCTTCCAAGGACTATTAATTGTAGATCTAAAAATGAATGTTGGAGAAATATCAAGTTCTCAACGACAGTCACAGGCTCATTAGACACAACATGATAGGAACCAAAAGAAAGGAACTTCTGGATCACATGGAGTCCATAAGGTAAGACAAGAAGAGACATTCCAACAACCTGAAAACTTCAAGATGAAGGCAATAGGAATGTCAACGGGAGCAAGCCGAGCTCGAGGATCTAATCTACACAACACTCCATATGGTCGGTCTCATCTTGAACCGATAAATCCATACGGGTTGATCCTAAATCTCGACACTCTAGACTTCAAGAATAGAGAGACCCTGATCGATGAGTGGACCAATGCAATGAAAATTGCATGAGGTGCACTGGAGTTGGATAAAGAAGGGTTCATAAGATTCCTAACCATGAGCCTGGAAGGATCAGTAAAGTGTGCCTGGGAGGAGCTCTCAGACGAAGTCAAGAAGGAGTCCATGGAGGGCGAAGACCTCAGCAATATTGTTGATCGCATGGCTAAGATTTTCAAGATCCACTTCATCGGAGTAGGTTACTTCGAAGGAATGGAAGAAGAAAAGATGAAGAAGTATATGAATGCCCTGTACAGCTTGGAACTACTTGACATTTGTAATGTAGACGAGTACATCAAACTCTTCACAGAGTATAGATGGAAATCGAAGATCAAGGAGTAGAAAGTATTCCACTTATTCTTTGCCAAGATTTCAAGTCCATGGAGGAAAATGCTGATCAGAGAGTATGAACCATGCGAGCTGGATTCAATAGCATGGATGATGTCCTTCCTCAAAGCCAAGATTACGGAGTGGTGTCATCAAGCATCGCTACAAAAGAACTATAAGAGATTAAGGGGAATCAACAAGACAGTACCCTTATGTTGCGAGAATAACGATCTTTCAACTATCATTGGAAGAAGTCCAAGAAAGCAGAAAAGGATAAAGAAAAATCATCCTTACACACAAATGAGCGGAGGATGAAGGTCCAGAAGACCAAGATCCTTGTGGTCTAAACAAAAGGCCCGAAGCTATAAATCAGGGCAGAGATATGGACCATCTAGATGGAGTTCAAGATGTCTAGCTTCATTCTCAGGATCAAACCAGAGGAGTATAGGAAGAACTCCCACGAGAAAGACATTCCGAAGAGCAGCTACACGAGCTAATGAAAGATTTAAGGATCGTAACTGCTATACATGCGGAACTAGAGGGCATATCTCACCCGATTGCCCGGAGAACTAGAAAAGGGAGTATGACAGTTCGAAACAACTCCAGAAATGGAGGAAGCTGTTTACTTCCAAGACCTGGTACAGGTATATCAATTTGAATATATACCCTCAGACGAGAGCATCTATGAAGAAGAATTCTTCAGCCAAGATGAATCCTCCGAAGATGAGTTGGAGTGAAGAAGAAAACTTTAGGCAAGAGATGCAAGAAGATATGTCTGGATTCTTTTTCCAGACATCGATTTCTCATATAGCCCTTATGAGAATCATGAAGGAGGATCCAAGGCTCAACCTATACGATGGATTCACAATAAGGAGGTTGGAAAAACTTCTAAGCTTCAAAAGGATAAAGCATAACATCATATATAAGGTAACCGAAGGAGAAATTGCAATCCCTATAGAGCTTACAGGAAATATGATGGAAATGCAACTGGTTTCCTATGAGGAGATAAAAAAGAAACTCAGTAAACTCCTGGAAAAGGTATCTAAGACCATATCTTGGGTCCATATCGGAGCCATTCGGATCCTCATCAAAGCAAAATTCAAAGAAGGAATCGGTACACCAATCGATATTGCTGTCTTTGATAAGAGGATCAAGAATATGAGAGAAGCATGCCTAGGAGGACTCTCGGGAAATCTGTACACAGGAAATGTGACATTCTACATTTATCCAAGGATTGCTTACAATCTGGCAGACCGAGATTTCAATAGGGCACTCACCCTTATGCCCTGTCCAACACTCATCATTCGGATTTATTCCAAATGAAGGAGTATATTGAGATACCAGAAGTGTTCGAGAAAGTTGTATACGCAACTAGGCCAGAGATAATGGAGCTACCGCCAATCCACAATATGGATTTACGGATCAAGGATAAGCCGGTCTGGAATAGGCAAAACAGCCTCAGATTCGAGCAAAGAAGGATTTTTTTCCAAGAAGATAGGATGATTAGTGAAAAGTGGAAAAAGAAGCCGATCGTGGAGGTAATCCAGGAACCAAAGAAGTTCACAAGCACAGGTGAACTAAAATGCACAGAAGGATGGAGAGGAGTCATGTGATATTCAACATCACTAAAAAGGAAAACTGTATTCCTTGTGATGTCTTGTATTATCTCCAACAACCAACAACTGGAGATACCAAGGACAGCTCAAATTAGGTGATCTTGAGCTAATAATTGAAGGAGTTGTAGGAAAATTCCCAGAACAACTGATGCTGGGATTGGAGTTTCTCTAGGATCACAAATCTTGGGAATAATTACAAGACGGAATGGAATTCACGGTCAAAGGGAAAAGATATAAGGTTCAATAGCAAAAGTTCGGGGTTATAGGCTCTGATCTACCCAAGACCACTACTCCATTTTTAATATATATCATAGTAGGGATGATATATAAGGAGCATTGTGCAGAGTATTTTGCAGTATATATTGATTCAGGAGCCGGCATCTGCACAGCAAAAGAAAGAGTCTTTCCTAAAGGCTCAGGCGAAGATTTGGCAACGGTACTAGGAAAAGATTTCTCGCAAAGGGTGCTAATCCTTAACAGAGGAATAAAGCAAGCGGAGATCATGATTGGAGGAGCAAATCGTACCCCATGGTACAAAGTATAGACTCCACCAATATATTTTCGTGATACTGGAGCTGATATTCTATTAGGAAACAATTTCATGCAGACATTCAAGTGTTTTACCCAAGAAAACGCAACAAGAAGGCTTATTTTCACAACCCTTTGTGAACATAAGATCATAGCACCAAGACTGCATAATGCATTCAGAGAAAAATTCCCATCAGATTTCACAGCAAGCATGGTGATGAAGGAAAACTTAGCCATCCAAAGATGAATGATCGAAAGAGATATGGCGAAGCAGTACTTCAAATGAGGACCGAGACCAGAGGAGGATGGAAGATGGAGAAACTAAAAAAAACACAATCCACCTTCTCAAGGCAAGCTTGGGAGAAAGCTTATAGAAAGACGTCACAATCGAAGAACAAACATCTTTGGAGGACGTCAAAAGAAAGATACAGAGGAACTTCAATGAGGATCCTCTAGCCTGGTGGGATAAGAACGAGCTCAAAGCTTCACTCAAAGTAAAAGAAGGAAAGGAGCATGAGTTCGTGAGATACAAGCCTATCCTGATAAACTAAGAGGATCGAAAGGGTATACAGCTAATACTTAAGGAACATCTGGACTTTAAGTTGATATCACCAGGAGTGTCTTTATACAGCAGTCCAAAATTTCTGGTTCGAAACCATGGAGAAGTCAAGTGCGAAAAGCCGAGACTTGTGATCAACTACAAAGGGATCAACAATATCTTGGAGTTCGATGGATACTACATACCAAATAGGGAACACTTGATCAACTATATCAAGAATGCCAAGGTATTCTCAAAGTTTGATTGCAAATCTAGATTGTACCAGATTATGATGGAAGATGGAAGCAAGAAGTTCACAGCCTTCTCCACACCACATGGCCATTATTCTGGAATGTCATGCCTATGAGCTAATCTGTTCAAAGGAAGATGGATAATCTGTTCAAAGATTATTTCTCATTCATTTTTGTTTATGTGAATGACATCTTCATAGCCTCAAAGAACATGAAAGAGCATTTGGAACATTTGAAGTATTTTCAGAGGTATGCCACAAGAAAGGATTGGTGCTTTCCAAAAAGAAAGCAGTAATAGCAACAAGACAGATCGAGTTTCTTAGAATCGAGATCGATGAGTTCGAAATTATTCTACAATCTCATATTGTAGAAAAGGTTCTGGGATTTTCTGAAGATCTCAAAGACAATTAGCAACTCTAGAGCTTCTTAGGAGTGGTCAACTTTGCTGGAATGTTCATCAACAATCTAGCACAATACAGAAAGGTGTTCAGTCCTCTGTTGAAAAAGGATGCTGAGTTCAAATGGGAGGAAACACACCGAACAATGGTTAAACAACTAAAGGAGATTTGCAAGAAGCTCTCCAAGTTAGCAATACTAAATGTCAAGATAAATTTGTACTCTACAAAAATGCCAGTGACCATTGGTGGGCAGCGGATAAATTGGTACTCTACACAGATGCCAGTGACCATTGGCGGGCAGCAGTTCTAACTAAGTCCACACCCGAAGGAGAAGTGCCATGCAGATACTGTAGCGGACTCTTTCGGAGAATGAAGCGAAAGGTGGCACATCAATGAAAAGGAGTTCTTTGCGGTTCGAAAGACGTTCAAAAAATGGTCGCTATTTCTTCTCGCGAAGAAATTCATCCTTAAAATTAATAACACAAGTGTCAAAGCCTTTTTGAAAAATAAAATAAAATCTAAACTAGAAAAGGCTAGACTTTTAAGATGGAAAGTTGTATGCCAATATTATGATTTTAATATTATCATTATTAAATCTGTTGATAATATTTTGGCAGATTTCCTGACGAAAGATGGAAGGAGCTGAAATTGACTTCATCCTGACTGTATCAAGGCACCTGATGGACAACCTTGAGTTGCTCCAAAGGGAAATCGAGAATCTGGCGCTCAATGCAAAGCGTGCTGGAAGAATACAAGAGAGTGATGACCAAAGTGTCCAATCGCATACGAGATTGCATTCGCAACAATGCGAGTCTATTCGAGTCATTACGAGAGCCACTCCTCTGAACTGTTGATAGCAATAGCAATTGACAAAAGGAGAGTAGTCAAGAACGGGGCTCTAAACCCAGAGCAAGGGATTCAAGTACCCTTAGCACGAGTTCTAGATTGGAACCTCCAAAAGAAGAACCGGTCCAAGGAAAAATCGAAGACCTAGAGTCACATCTAGAGTCGACGAGTCAACCCAGCACCTTTGGGGATAAAGATGGAGAGATCAACCTTAGGCTGATGACAGACACTGCTAAGGTTGGTATTAACTTAGTTAATTTCTCTTATTGGCAGGAATACCAGGCTAGCTGGGAGAAATTAAACACCAGACAAGGAATCCGACCGGAGAAACGATGGGTGGATATATCTGGAGAATATCCCCGAGTTTGGATGCGAGAATGATCAAATCCAAATGATGTAAAGCAATTATATGATTTTGGAGCACTAGCTTCAATATATACTGTTGCACCAAGCTTCCTAAAGCTTTCAAATCTGCCAGAATGGCTAGGAAAAACAGTTTTTAAGGCATGGAAAAATAACGCAACTCTATCCAGAGGCGATGTATTGGAGCTTTACTTTACTGGTGCGGCTCCAGAACCAGTCGGGAAAGGTAACCACGAGGCCTTCTATTTCATCAAGCTAAGAAGACCCGATGTCTCGGCATCAAATAGGATCAAGAAGTCTTCTGGGAAGGAACCAGTCTTGGTTTCTATATTTTCTGAAGAGCAGATCTCTATGCGTAGAGCGAGGGGTTTGTACGCCTGCATTAAAGCAATGGTGGAAGTAAAGTTTCTATTCAAGTTCGAGCACAAAACTTTGAATGAGTATTTTCTGTTGAATACTTTAACAGGGAAGAAGACAGGGTTTGCTGTGAAGGTCTTCCAGGAAAAACAAGACCTTCTTTGGAAAAACAAGATTCTGGTGAGTAAACAAACTCATCAAAGATATTGCAACATGACCCATTTTGGGCAATGGACAAACAAAGTATATGCAAGCTGTTCCACCTAAACAGAACCAGAGTTTGGAAAAGGAATAAGGTTGGGCATAAGGATGATCAGGAGTGCTGAACCACCCCCAGCAAAAGAGACATGCAGAAAGAAGAGGGTAAAATCTCTTCAAATTACCCAAGAGCCAGGAGAATCTTCAGGCACCAAGGAAGACAAATGACTCTTAAAAAAAAAGTAAGAGTCGAATGACTTTTTCAAAGGGGTAAGGAACCATGTTATTCCTGCAAAAGCCAAAAGAGTGATGGACCAGCTAAGGGCATCCAATGAAGAGAAAGGGACCAGCCAGCTGCAAAAGTTGGAATCTAATAGAAATGACGTAAGCAGTGACACCAGCATAATGATGTAAGTAGTGACGTCAACCAAAGTAAAGAGGCTTTGAAATCCAGATTTCACATCCGAAAGCCTCTATAAATAGCATAACTGAGAAAGCAGAAGGCATCAACCACTCCCTCTGTTTTCTCTTATTCAATAAACATTGTATTTTTCTTTTCTTGTATGAGTGTTTCCATTTCAGCTACTATAGGTAGCTAGAGGAGTCTTCTCCTCTTGTTTAAATAGTACGAGTGTGTAATAATATTTCCATTCTATAAATAAATAATCTTGGGCTACTATCCCAAATATGTAACCTTCTATTATATTCTGCAACCTTAATCTCCATATTTCCCGACAAAAAATAGTAGCAGCATCCTGTACACCCGGTGTAGGAAATGAACCAGGGTTGTGTTGAGGTCCGCTGAAGGAACGAGATTGAATCATCACATTACGGGGTGCATGGTTGGTTGTGAGGAGCAACTGTAAAACCTCCCGGATACCCGGTGGATTGACGGTCAAAAAAGGTACTGTTACTATTTCAAGTTGGTTAATTACGAGATTAATATTGTTTAATTAATGTACGGAAGCATGATGTGCCTGATATGGTCGTAATGGACTGTGTCTATTTTGAGAAAAAGGAAAATGTTAAAATTGAGTTTAAATGAGTTTAAACCGACAAGGATACCATGCTGGCAGCCATGTAGGCCACCATCATGGTAACCGACAAGGTAACTGACACAGGGGTATTAAAGTCCAGAAAAATTACTATTCATAGGAGAGAGAAAAATTGGTGGTATTAATCTAAAACTTTCAGAATTGGTTATTTTTAAAAGTCTCCCTAAAAAGTAATATATGATAAACAAAAAGTGATAACCGTTTAATTAAATTATTTTATGAATAATTCATAGGATGAATAAAAAGTGATAATATTTAAAATAGAAAGTCATACATTATAAAGGAAAAGTAATAACTGTTTAATTAAATTATTTTATGAATAATTATAGAATTAATAAAAAGTGATAATATTTTTTAATATAAAGTGATATTTGATCAAGATAAAGTAATAATAGAACCATTTAACTATTTAATAAATGATTAATTATAATACTGGTTTGTCAGATGGCTCCTCTCCTTGTTCTTTCTTTGTTGATTTAGATTCTTTCGCGATTCATACTGGTTGTGAAAACTGCGAATTTCAGGAATATTATATGTTTGGTTTTGAAAGATGGATGCGCCTGTCCAACCGTGATCGTGGTCATCTTAGGTTATATATGCTAGATGACAGATTTTTTGGAAGTCTTTTTCGAAAGGTACTATTTTCCTTTATATGGGGTTTTCCCACTGAGCTTTCTCATATAGAGGTTTTTAATGAGGCATTTCTTGGCTTCCTCTGGTTACTTGGCCAGTCTGTTTTTTTACTAGGTTTCATTTTCAGTCGCCTGTGGCATCGGGGTCGAAGCTGTACATTACATACGGCTGCGTCTGTCTGTACACCCTCTCCTTGGGTATTTGTCGTCATCTTTTCTTTCGGTTCTGTAAACGTTGTCTCTTTATTTTTATGTTATAGTTTATTTGAATAAACGATTAATTATAATAATATTAACTATTATTATTAATATTTTTTAATTAGAAGTAATCACATGATGATAATGAAATTAAATTAAATACAATTAAAAAAATTATTTTAACTCAATCGTTTACTGAGTCTGTTGGGCCGCACCGCATGCTGAAATTGAGAGAATTGTTTACAAAATAGAAAACAAACACGGCCCTGACTTCTTATTTTTTATTGAATTTAATTTAAAATATAGTATTTAATTTGATGAATGAATGATCCGTCTCACATAAAATGATTCGCATGCCGGTCTCATCCAAGACCTACCCTTTATTTAAACGTAGAAAAGAAAATTATTTATTTTGCGATACTTGGTATGTGATTTGAGGATTATTGCCATAAACCTTTATTGGTCAAATACTCGTATGTCTATTTTGTAAAATATTTTTAAAATAATCATGCATGGATCATTTTCGATGTGACACACGTGCCACGCACGCCGACATGCATTAATATTTTCGCCAAAATTTCCACCGTATTCACCAACTTCTAAAGTTTAGAAAAGCTAAACCAAAACTAAATTTTAGAGCATTTAGATAAACCATTTGCCAGAAGTGTTTAATTATTAATTTCCTCCTATATTTAAATTGTTCAAAAGTCTAATTGTTAAATTTTACTTTTGTTTGTGTAATTCTATACAATCATATTCATTAATATTTTCAACATTTTCCATGCTTTAAATTCTAAAATGCACGTATATATTTTTATAGGAATCAATATAAAGTGAAGACTTAAATTTAATAATTTAATTTCTAAATCTCAAAGTATTATTTTCATTTTTTTCTTCCATATGTGACAATGTTCGAAAGTAATTAAGGTTTGATTAAAAAAATATGTTGAAAATTTAGTTCTACTTGTTTTAATTTTTTTATTGTTAGCAATGTTGATGAAACAGAAGTTGACGGCTATATTTTAATAGCAAAAATTATAAATTAATGTACTTGAATTTTTACATCTAGAATGCAATTATTTATTTGGCAATACATAATAGTATGTAACTGGAGGATTATTACCGTCAAATTTTATTGGTTAAAGACCCAAAATTTCATTTTAGAAAATTTTGTAATTTCATTTTATATATTCTGCACGTGGCATGCACATATTGATATCCGCCAGAATTTCCACCAAATTTTCAAACTTCAAAATTCAGAAAAAGCTAAACTAAAACTAACCTTTGAGCATTTTTAAATTATAGGTCCGCATTTTTAAATTATAGGTCCATTTGCGAAAGACTAATTATACTATGCATTTGGGTGCATCCAATTTTAGGGTGCACACATTTTAAAGAATATATATAAATATAAACAAAAACATATACAATTATGAATAAAAATATATATAATTTAATTGTTAGTTTTTTTAATAAAAAATTGAGTGTAAAAAAATATACAATTATTAAAAAACATGTATACACTATTAAATAAAAAGTTATACACATATGGATACTATTTTTTTAATGAAAAACTTAGTGTGAAAAAAATATACAATTATTAAGAAACACGTGTACAAAATAAAATAGTATGTATACAAAATAGAATAAAAATGTATACATATATGAGTGCACCCTTACACCCGGGTGCACCTAATATGAACTCTTTGCAAAAAGTGTTTGTTGATTTCTTGCCGCATGAAAAGTTGTAAGTTTTCTTCTAATTGTTCAATATTCCTTTTGTTAGATATAATTTTGTTTGTAAAATTCCGTACAATCACATTCATTAATATTTTTCAACCTGTTCATGATTGCTAGTTTTTTATTGTAAAATTATAAATTAATACACGTATATTTGTTTAAAATTAAAAATAAAAATATTTATTTGGTATACATAGTTACATACTATGCGATTTGAGGACTATTGCCGTAAATTTTTATTGGTGAAAGACGACTAAAAACTCCATTTTAAGAATGTTTTTAATATCATTTTAAATGTGACGCACGTGACATGAACACATTGAAATTTCCACCTTCATTTCCACCATTTTCACAGATTCAAAAAAAAAAAAAAAATCAAAACTAACCTAACTTTTTAGCATATTGAATTATAGATCAATTTTTGCAAGAAGTGCTTATTGTTAATTCTCCCAAGTTGAATTTTTTATTTTTTTTTGAAAATTTTAATTATATTGTTCATTATTCTTTAAGATAAATCTAAGATTGTGTTTGAATTGAGTCATTTCAAATCCAAGAGATTTAAAAGTTGGTGGATTTTAAATTACTTGGATTTTAAATCAATTTATTTGAATTCTACTATTTGGATAAATTATGGATCTTTGAAAGGATTTCAAATCCATAATTCAAAAATTATTTTTAAAATAAAATTTTATATATAATAAATAAAAATAATAAAATTTTATTATATTAAATATTTAATCTAAAATTTTATTAAAAATATTTTTTTGGGAGGAAACTCTACCACCTAACCTATCCCCCTATCCACTCTCCCCACCACCCCACCGCCAAAATAATATTTTTTCATAAAATTTTAGATTTTTAATATTTGAATAATAAAAAATATTACCACTCAATCTTACCCCACCCAACACCACTCCCCACCCCAAAATTTTCTTTAATAATATTTTAGATTTTAATATTTAAATAATAAAAATATTACCCAATCCTACCATCCTATCCATCCACCCATCCCCTCACCCACCAAATTTTTTTTAAAAAAAATAGATTTTAATATTTAAAAAATAAAATCTAAAATTCTATATTAAATTTTTTTTGGGCGGGGTGGGGGTAGTGGAGAGTGGGTGGGTTGGGTTGTGTGGTAATATTTTTATTATTTAAAATTAAAATCTAAAATTTTATTAAAAATTTTTTTTTGGGGGGTGGGTAGGGGGTAGGTTGAGTGGTAATATTTTTATTATTTAAATATTAAAATCTAAAATTTTATAAAAAAAAAATTTTTTTTGGGGGAAGGATGGGTGAGTGTAGGGATGAGTGATAATATTTTTATTATTCAAATATTAAAAATCTAAAATTTTATAATTTTTTTTTGGGGGCGAAGCGGGGGTGGTGGAAGGGGGTTGGTGGAAGGGGGTTGGTGGCCGGGGCGAGTAGGGGTAGACTAGGTGGTAGGTTTAAAACATAATATATATATAATTTATTAATTAATTTTATATATTATTTTATATCTTAATATATCAATTACACAACAATGGAAGAGTTTCAAATGACACGGTTTCAGTGGGGATTTGAAATCCATTAACAAATAACTAAAAAAATTCAAAATCAAATCCATAATTTGAAATCCATTAATTTAAAATCTTGAATTTATAAATTCATTGATTTCAAGTGTTATCCAAACATGAGGGAGGAATTTGATGAAGGATTTATAAATCCCTCCCCAAATCCTTCCATCCAAACACACCCTAATTTATTATTGTTTCATTCCATTCAATTGCATACTTTAATACTTTACTACTTTTACTTATTTAAATTTCAATATACTCGTATCATTCATTACAATATATATATATATACACGAGTACAAATTCCCACGTAATACGCGGATAAATTATTATAACCAATCAAAAAATATAATTAAAAATGATATTTAATTTATGGAGATACATAATTTAAAGATATACTATATGAATAATAATAATAAATAAATAAAAGTTGTATTCCTAACCAATCAAAAAATATGATTAAAGGTGGTATTTAATTTGAAAATATACATGAATAGCTCTAAGGAATTAGTAGGCATGATTTATGTGTATTAATCAATATTTTCTCTATTTATATAGTTTTTTTAAATATGCTTTTATTGATTGGTTTAATTATCTATTTCTAACCAAGTAATAATAAAAATAAAAAATAAATTATATTAGTATGCGTGATTTTATTTACTTCACTCGTTTCTTTCTACTGATTTGATGTGATGTTGAGGCTACATTGTCAGTTTTAAAATTTTATAAGAAAATTAGTTGAATATATTTTTATTAAATGACTTAATTATCTATTCCTAACCAATCAAAAAATATAATTAAATGTGGTATTTAATTTGAAGATGTATATAAATAATAATAATAATAATAATGATAATAATGAGTTGGATATATTTTATTGATTATTTATTTCTAACCAATCAAAAAAATATGATTAAAGGTGATCTTTAATTTATAGATATTCATGATTTAATAATAATAATAATAAATAATAAAAAAAGGTATTCTTAACAAATAAAAAAAGACAAAGACTTCAATAGGCCCGTCTTTTTTTTTTGAAATTGGTACAACCGGATCTTATATGCGGTTATTAGGCCAAGATTTGATCCGAATCCCTTCGCGGACTATATCCCCTCCCCCAAATCTCATGCCACGTCACAAATTCAATCTACCTTCTTCGTTTTCTGTGAGTCAACCAGCAGGACAGGTAGGATCGAGTCAGAAGGCCGACCAAACACGGGCTCACTCCACAATACTGGTGCTGTTTTGGCGGTGGCTGAGATTTAGAGTAAACGAGTTTTCCTAGTATGATGACGAGATCTAAATCGAAATCAAAGTCAACAGTCACTTGTTGTTGAAGCTGGAGCTGCTGTGGGAGGAATCGAGAAATGAAGTAGATGAGGAGTCGAATCTTGGTACATAGGGGAATAAAGAGTTGAATCTGCTGCAACCCCTATTTTTTTTCTTTTTCTTTTTTCCTTTAAAATAAATTGGAGGAATAATTACATGGAATTAGCTACGTAGTATGTTGCAGTACTGTAAGGAGAAGAAATATTTAGAAAAAACCAAAATTTTCATCATCAAAGTTGAGAGCATAGCTAAAGGGATATAACAGAAGTTGAAATCAGTGATGTGCTGCTTAGATGTCTTCCATATGCCTTTCTAGTCAAGAGTTTTGATTACTAGTGATTGTCTGTTGGAAACTCACGTTACATAAACTCAATCAAAGCATGCGTAGAGTGTAATTAAGAGGATATTCTCATATTCTTTTGAACATAATTTTCGATAAAATCTCTGATTTTTTGATCTTCTTGTGCTCTCTGTACATAGTTTACGTTGCATCGGAAGAAATGAGTTGGATCGTATGTGAACCGATCGGTACTCACGTTAAACTGTGATCTCTAGATCAATCGTTCAACATGGAGTTGAAAGATATGTTTCACGATATGGTATTAGTCTGGAGAATATGTCAATTGGATTTTCATGTGAATAAGGAGAGAAAACATAGTGAGAGAGAAAATACGCTTCTCAGCGTTCTGTGTTCTGCTTCTGTGTTCTCAGCGTTTTGAGCATTTCTGGGTTGTCTCTTTCTTTTCTGAATACGCTTATCCGCATTCTGTAACCCATGCACGACAACTGCTTAACGCAGGATTTAAAATCCCACAAGATGGGAGTTAAGAAACTAACTTCTAACCCTTTCTCTCTCTGCATTATCTACACTTCTTATGTGAAATATAATAATATAAATACTATTTGAATATTATTTACATCTCCCACTCACATATGAAGTTAAAAGTCGCCTGACTCATTTCTTTCATGAATCATATTCTCGTATAGATTAATACATCGTGTGACACACAAGATATGAGTTTTAATAGCTATACACTTGTTAGAGATATATAGCTACTCAACCAGTTTATCAATGAAACTCAACAAGCTCGCTATACCCCAGAACTCTTGAACATTTAACATAAGTTGACATATCTCTTTTCAATCCCTGGACTTATCCGAGCATATTCAACCTTTTTGCAAAATACTATGTATTCATAATTAAGACCCTGCTTGATTGACTAGTCAATGAATCACAATAGTATATGTTAAATTAAGACGTTCTTCCCATCTCACTAAGTATCTACAGTCTCCCACTGTAGCTTCTTTTCTAGACATGTACCGCATCGCCATTATTAACCATAGTTCTTTTGGTAACATGCTAAAGTAGTAACACCAAAGTGAAAACTTAGAATATAGTAGAAAGTTATAAAGAGTAACCAATAGATAAGGACTCATACTTTTGAGAAAATAGGGATAATTTTCTCAATCCTGTTGGGGTCATCTTAGCACATGTCGTTTTCCTAAAACAAATGTCACAATGTTTTAACTTCCTTCCAAGAAAATGTATGTCGTATTTTATTTAATTTAGACATCGTGTAAATCAAAGTTCAAGTGTGTCTCATACACTTAACCCGGATATCATTCCTCCAACGTAGAGGATCTCCGTCGATTTAGCTTTACAACAAGTTGGATTAAATTCGTAGCGAAATTTATCCCGGTTACATTAATCATCGTAATCTCATCTCTATGCTCCCACTTAGCCAAATGTGATTTCTCATATGAGGGAGCCAATCAGAACTTGCCGACATACTATTATATATGAACCATCACATATAACTTATAAAACATATATGTATAGTTAAGCCATTAACTATTCCATTAACATACAAAAATATATTCAATACATTGTTTTAAATCCTTCGCAAACTCAAACGAGTAGAAATGTAACTAAAAATCACTTTCTTCTTGTCTACAATATCTCTAACAAAGTTGAACTTCATGTCAATGTGTTTGGTCTTTCCATGATATTTGGGGTCTTTTGTGTAAGCAATAACCGCCTGATTATCACAATTAATTGAAACAACTCCCATTGGAGTGTTTGAGACCTCCAAATGTTTCATGAATCTTCTCAACCAAAAAGCCTCTTGAACTGCAGACGCACATGCCACAAATTCGGCTTCCATAGTGGACAATGCTATGCAAGTCTATTTCTTGCTACACCATGAGATTGCTCCATTGTTGAGCAAGAAGACATAACTAGGAGTTAATTTTCATTTATCTAAATCACCACTCCAGTTAGTGTCTGTATACCCATTCAATATACTGTTATTCCCCTGATAACATAGAGAGTAATTTGTAGTCAATCACATTGACTTATGGTACTCTGGCCATTTCATTCTTTTCATCTTGATTCTTGGGACACATTTGCTGACTCAATGATTTGTCTTTCACTATACGAGTATCTATAGGTTTGCAGTATCCATCTTAAATTGTTATAAAATTTTCTTGATGTAAGTCTCTTGAGACAAACCCAATAACTTCTTTGAAAGATCCTTATGGATCTTCACACCAAGTATGTACTCTGCCTCACCTAAATCTTTCATTTCGAACTCAAGGGAGGAACGTGCTAGAGTTTAAGCGATCTCAAGTTTATCATGATTTGTAAGGACGACGGAATCGGATGGATAGATTGAAAATAAACACAATTAAACTAATGCAAGAAATAAGAATAAAATGAAGGCAAGAATGAATGGGTTCCAAATGATGCAAGGATGAGATTAACAAGAATCATGGCATAGATAACAAAGTAATTATGCAATTAATTCTAAGTTCTCATGAACATGACATAGGAGCGATCATAATTCCAACTAGACTCTCTCTCGAGATGGATAGGATGTAGGCCTTCAACAAGACTCCCAAAAGCACATAGGATCGTGACCAAAATGAACACTTCCCACTAGGTACTAATTACTCTACGAGTTCCCTAATGAGGTACTAAATCATAGACAATATTACCTTTTAAGGTACTATGAATTCACTAATGGTTTTGGCCTCCTCACTTAATCAACCAATCTCTCGATTAAGCTAATCAAATGTTCCATCAAAGAGTTCTAAATCTAGAAGGATATCTATATCTCATTCTAAATTAATGCACATGAAGTGTATGATGAAATGATTCAATGAACTATCCTAAACACATAATTGATTTCTCAATCTAATCACATGCACATGACAATTAATCACACATATCATCATATAAATCAAGCAATGAACAATCAATGATAGAAATAATACAAAACTCATTCAAGATTAAAATTCAATTGCATAAAAACTAAATTATCCAACACCAATCATGGAGCTAATTTCACAAAAGGAGATTAGCCTATCATAGTCTTAGAGAAAACAACATAGACAATTGAATCTACAAATTCCATGATCAAACTATAAAGAAGTTCACAAAAATTAGAATTAGATTCCCCTTTCGAAGTCTTTCAATGGAGATCTCATTCTTCTTCTTGCAATCTTCACTCTCCCTTGCTTCCTTGATCACTTGGATGGTGGATTTGATGGAGAAGATCAAGTGTGGATGGATGAATGAAGAATGGATGAAGATGATGATGTAAAATAGAGAAAATGGCGTGTGAGGTGTGTAGGCAGCTGAATTTCGGATCCAATATGATCAAAATGTTGAATGAATTGGTATTTATACCCCTTGGAGACCTTCTAGAAGATGTAGGAAAATTTTCTGATCTGGCACCGACACGACTCGTGTGCTGCAACACGTGTCGAGTCATGTCAGGGTTTCTCGATCAAACTTTACTCAAGACGGCACACGAGTCGTGTGCTGCAACACGACCAAAACGGATAAATGTTAGAGGCTCGTGTTCGGTACATGGACAGTGTGCTGCAACACGACTCGTGTACCCAACACGGGCAGTCATGTTGATGCTGCACTATTTTTTCTTCCTTGTTTCATCTCCCTCTCCGTTTTTACTTCGTTTTTACCTGTTTTACATATGATTAAGTTCATTCACACACATTTCCATAAAAACACATAACACCACCAAGTAACACACAAATACGGATAAAATAACATGAAAATAGACCTAAAAAGACACTAAAATCTAGGTGAAAATATCACTCATCACACCCCCTAACTTAAAGTGTTGTTCGTCCCCGAACAATGAAAATGATAAACCAAGATGAGTGATTTTCACCTAGGAAAAGACTAACGAACATAAGAAGTAACACATCAATAGCAACAAGAACTACAACTCATGCTAAGTTATCCTACAACATCAGATTCATGACATAAGAATTTAACAAGTTCAATCCAAAGAGAATAAGGTATAATATAGTTCCTTTTGGTCCAAGCCTCACATAGATTATCAATTTCCCTCAACACTCTTTTAAATAGGGTAAATCAATACTCATCAATCGATTGACTTGACTCGCTATAAGCTTGCTCGTGGACTACATTCACAAACCACCATAGTTTCAATCAATGATAAAAAAGGTCTTTCATTAAGGATGTAATGATAGGCTCTTTGGTAGGGTAGGGAAAATTTAGGTAAGAGTGACTAATCATGTGTAAGTAATCAAAGAGGTAGCTACTTTCTTCCAATCCTTAACAATTTCTTTCTTCCTTTCTTTTCTTAATTGATCACAAGCACTATCCATCAACTTTCCTTGAATTGATCTTCTTTCAATGCATGCTTCCTTCTTCGAACTTTTAAATACTTGAGCATTTTGTTGTTGCTTTGCTCATTTTCTTGTTATGAGGTTGCATGTTCATTCTTGTTCGTGCTCTTTTCATCTTTTTTCTTGCTTGTTACCATTTCCTTTCATTTCTTGCACAATTCTCATTAAACATTTCTAAACCACATCCCCTCAATCACTCACACAAAAAGGTAATTATATAAGCTCACGTGGGTAATCAAAGCTTGTAATGTGCTTATATCACAATAAATAGGCTTTAAAGCTCAAAGTGGTTGACTAGGGATGATGTTCATGGTAGGAAAATATATGGCAATGACTATAAATAACAAGGATGACCTTAGATCATTTCACTAATCTCCACTAATTGATCTCGTTCCTATAGTCCGTGAGCAAGTTTTAACTTATCAAACACAACCAATCCACTCATGAAAAAAACTATGTATGCACGGTTGAGGCTCAAATGCTCACAAGCTTGTGCTCGAATCTTAAGGAACTTATTACACCACATTCATCTCAAAATTGAACAAGTTAAATAAAACATGTCACAATTCGAAAGTGTAGAGTCTTAATCATAACTTGTCATCACTTATCACAACAACATATCATCACTTACATTCAAAAATGACTCACAATATCCCAAAGACAATCCACCAAAATAATCCTAAACAAGAATAAAAATACACAGCAAACATAAAAGAAAAGACTCACCAAACAAGAAATAATATAAAAACACATAACATACAAAAACAACAAAACCATCCATCAATAGAAAATGGAGTACACATTCATATCATCCATATTCAAGTAAGCTCATAAGCATCCCCATCTTTGATTGAAAAGGAAATCCTAAATTACGAAAGTAAACTTCCCAAAAACATAACACATGAAGCAACATGCTAATCATATCAATCCAAATCAATATAAATTAATGTCAAGCAACTAGAAGTGGTAGAGTATAGAGTGAACTCCCTCAATAGGCATTTGGTAGTGGAAATGGTTGGCACTAGCTTCCGGATTGAATACACAACGAATCTCGACTTGATCTCCAAGCTCAATTCGTGCTTCCACTACACTTCATTCATGCTCAACAACTCATCAAAAATATTAGCTCAACAATATCATTAAAAATATGGATTATCATGTACTTCAACACAACCAAACGTACCAAAATCAAACCAAAACTCATGAGAAAAATTTTAAAATTAGCCAAAAACACGAAAAGTATATGCCTTCAAGAAAAAGTATGTCACACCATGCCATATCCCCCAAACTTAAATTGAAACAAGAGTTTCGGGTTAAGTTTGTAAAAAGTGGTATGACGTACCTACACACTTCAAATCAAACACTTCTCATATCTTCAATAAGCATTCTCCTCACGAGCACAATCAACCTACATACCAAAATTGCAAAACAAAATCAAATCCACAATCCTTATTAAAAATAAGAAATAAAGCAATAAAGATAATGATGGGTTGCCTCCCATCTAGCGCTAAGTTTAACGTCTTCAAGCCAGACGAAAGTATTTAACTTATGGTGGTCTAGAATAGTCCTTAGGCACTGTCATAGATTTCTTCTTGAATTAGTGCCTTGTGCTCTCTCGTTCAACCACAAGAACGTTTCCCTTCTTGTTAAATAACTCAAGCAATGTTCTCCGAAGGCGTTCTTCACAAGGAATGACCCTTTCCACTTGTCCCACTTTTTTCATGGGGCTTTATATGCAATTTGAACTTCAACCACATCCCCCGGTAAGAATTCAGGCATTGACAAGTGTTGATGCCCTTTTGCAACCTTTTTCCTACAATCACCAAATAAATTTTTATCAATAAAATCATGGAAGTTCTTAAGAGAATTTGAAATTTTAATAGAATGAGAAGGTTTTGGCTTGTGTGGGGTATCATCAATAACATTAGTTTCCGGAGGCTTCTTTTCTTCCATAAGGACATGAATCTCTTCTTGGTTTCGAAACTTTACTTTCTCAATCATCTCTTCAAGAGACTCAACAAATCTATCGAATTCCCCCTTCAACTCTTTGGCTTTTACCCACTTAGGCACCCTTTCTTCCATTTCCATCATAACCTCATCAACCCCCAAACTATCCTCTTTTTTATCCTTAATGACCATGCATTCGCTCTTTGTTCCTGAGGTAGAAGGCTTGTTATTCTCTTCTTGAAGTCTCTCCACGGTGGACACAATTTGACTTACTTGGTGCTCCAATGAATTCAACTTAGCATTGAATGCTACCATTGTATTCATCATCATTTCACACAAGTTTCCGATTCTATCAATCCACACTTGATTAGACTTTCTCCCCTCTTCTAAGCGATCCATAATCATTTCAAACAAATTTTCTCCAAGCATCGCTATGTGGTCATCTTGGGTGGAATAAGAGATGTTGGAGTCTTGAAATTTCCCCATAGTTGTGGTTGATTTCCTTCTTGATTTCTAGAATTTTTTTTTGAAAAATATCTTCCACACCTTGAGGGTATACTTGTTGATGCATTTGATGAGGGACTCTAAAATTCTCTTAACTTTGTTGTTGGAATTGCATATCTTGTACTTCAAAATCCGGTTGCAAATTAGGCTCACAATTTGGCATTTGAAAACCTTGAAAATTTCCTTGTGTGTTCGTAGCAAAATGAGCACTTTTATTCACCATATCTCGAAGAATATCCATGTAGCTCATATTTTTAGGCTTGTTCTCTTTCTTCTTCCTTCTCAAGGTATGCACCTATAAAAGAAAGAAAAATTTAAACAAAATTTTCCAAAGCAAATAAGATGCAAAAATTAAAAAAAAAGTCCTTATTAAGACCACTCTAAACAATCCTTCATCAAACTACTAGCAATCGTTACCTCCCCGGTAACGGCGCCATTTGATTGGTCGTTAATAGTCGGGATGACCAATTAAAGAAATTTATCGAATCCAAGGGAGGAACATGCTAGAGTTTAAGCGATCTCAAATTTATCGTGATTTTATAAGGACGACGGAATGAGATGGATAGATTGAAAATAAATACAATTAAACTAATGCAAGAAATAAGAATAAAATGAAGGCAAGAATGAATGGGTTCCAAATGATGCAAGGATGAGATTAGCAACAATCATGACATAGATAACAAAGTAATTATGCAATTAATTCTAATTTCTCATGAACATGACATAGAAGCAATCACTAATTCCACCTAGACTCTCTCTCGAGATGGATAGGATGTAGGCCTTCAACAAGACTCCCAAAAGCACATAGGATCGTAACCAAAATGAACACCTCCCACTAGGTACTAATTACTCTACGAGTTCCCTATTGAGGTACTAAATCATAGGCAATATTCCCTTTTAAGGTACTATGAATTCACTAATGGTTTTGGTCTACTCACCTAATCAACCAATCTCTCGATTAAGCTAATCAAATGTTCCACCAAAGGGTTCTAAATCTAGAAGGATATCTCTATCTCATTCTATATTAATGCATATAAAGTGTATGATGAAATGATTCAACGAACTATCCTAAACACATAATTAATTTCTCAATCTAATCACATGCCCATGACAATTAATCACACATATCATCATATAAATCAAGCAATGAACAATCAATGATAGAAATAACACAAACCCCATTCAAGATTAAAATCCAATTGCAAAAAAACTAAATTATCCAACACCAATCATGGATCTAATCTCACAAAGGAGATTAGTCTATCATAGTCTTAGAGAAAACAACATAGACAATTGAATCTACAAATTCCATTATCAAACTATAAAGAAGTTCACAAAAATTAGAATTAGATTCCCCTTTTGAAATCCTTCAATGGAGATCTCCTTCTTCTTCTAGCAATCTTCACTCTCGCTTACTTCCTTGATTACTTGGATGATGAATTTGATGGAGGAGATCAAGTGTGGATGGATGAATGAAGAATGGATAAGATGATGATGTAAAATGGAGGAAATGGTGTATGCGGTGTGTGGGCAGCTGAATTTCGGATCCAATATGATCAAAATGTTGAATGAATTGGTATTTATACCCCTTGGAGACCTTCTAGAAGATGTAGGACAATTTTCTGATCTGGCACCGACACGACTCGTGTGTTGCAACACGAGTTGAGTAGTGTCAGGATTTCTCGGTCAAACTTTACTCAAGACGGCACACGAGTCATTTGTTACAACACGGCCAAAGGGTGGCCGTGTTGGATGAATTGATGACTCTGCACGGCCAAATGTTACAAGCCCGTGTTCGGTACATGAGCCGTGTGCTGCAACATGACTCGTTTACTCAACACGGGCGGTCGTGTTGATGCTGCCCTGTTTCTTCTTCATTGTTTCATCTCCCGTCTCCGTTTTTGCTTCGTTTTTACCTGTTTTACATATGATTAAGTTCATTCACACTCATTTCCATAAAAACACATAACACCACCAAGTAACACACAAATACGGATAAAATAACACGAAAACGGACCTAAAATATACTAAAATCTAGGTGAAAATATCACTCATCACCTCACCTATATCTTTCATTACGAAGTTTGAAGATACCCACCTTTTAATGGTTTCAAGATACTCTTTGCTATTACCCGCTAGTAGTATGTCATCCACATACAAGGATAGAATCACAAATTAACAATTGGACCGTTTAACGTAAACACAGTGGTCTTCATTTATCATAACGAAGTTATATGAGATAATCGTTGTGTGAAACCTCAAATACCACTGTCTAGAGGATTGTTTGAGTCCATAGATCGACTTCTTCAATCTACAAACTTTATCCTCTTGTCCTCGAAGAATAAATCCTACAAGGCTGTTGCATGTAGATTTCTTCTTCTAATTCTCCATTGAGAAATGCGGTCTTAATATCCATTTTGTGTAACTCTAAATCCATACCAGCCGCTATAGCTAACAGTAAATGAATCAAGGCAAAACCTCACTACAGGTGAAAAAGTTTCTTCGTAGTCTATACCCTCTTATTGAGTATAACCTTTTACCACCAAGCGAGCTTTATACCTCTCTATTGAGCCATCAACATTTCTTTTGATTTTGAGAATCCATTTATTCTCAATTACCTTTCGTCCCTTCGAAAGATCTAAAAGTTCCCAGACTTGATTTGACTCATAGACTCCATCTCATATTTCATCCATTTCTCCTTTGTCGGATAAGTCAGAGCTTCTCTAATATTTCTGGGTTCTTACATCTCCATTTTCTGGTGAAACAAAGAAGGCTTGTCCTTCAATATCATAATGCCTTTTGAGCACATGTTTCCAAAAACTTTTCCGAGATAGCTATTGATAATCTTCTGTAGACAAAATGCTCTAATTGGGAATCGTCTGATCCTCAATCGGCAAATATCTATCAAGATCCACACCATCAGCTAAACTACTACTCCCACTTGGAGCTTATAGATATTGGTTTTCTACCTCCTCGAAAATAGGTTCGGCATTCCTGATGCCCTCTCTACTAGGAAATTCCATTTTCAGAAAATGAATCTATCTTGTTCCTCTTGGGCTCAGGGCATTCACGAGCATAATGACCAAGCTTACTACAATTTTAACATGACATCTTGCTTTTATCCTTCTTATCCTTTTTATCATGTTTCTTTTTCTTTTTCCATTCATCGGTTTTAGTTGGATTATTATCATGCTTACCACCACCATGCACCATCAGATCGTCTTCTCTTCTTTCTCTTCTTCCAATTCCTTTTCCTTTTGAAGCCGAAGCTCCCTTGGAAGTGGAATCGGTATAGAAGGCCCCAGAAGAAGGCTTTGAGGCTCCGATCCTCTCATCTTTTAGCTCAACATGATGAGCAGCATAATTGAAAGTTTTAATGCTTTCATTATAAGTCAAGTTGACTTTGAGATGTTCTCTACGATCAGGTAAAGAGTGGATCAGGGCTTGGATTTGCTATTCATTAGAGAGTATATAACCGACAGTCTTAAGTTCGATAATCATATTAGACGTCTCCCTGAGATGTTATCTAATGTTATGATCTGGTTTTCTTTTTGTAAGTATCGAACTTAATAGTTAACTGTCTAAGCCTTGTAACCAATATGCCACCATACTTCTCACGCAGATACACCCAGATATCATGTGTGGTGGAATGTTGCTCACATTCATAGATCATTGGATCGATTACTGAGCTTACAAGGATACCACATGTAATGAAATTTTTCTCTTCCATGTCTTTACGCTTCTTGGTCACGTCTCCCTTGGTTTCCAAACGCGCCTAGATCAGCCATCACTTGGTTTATAGCATCCAATGCATCTTGTTCATACAATACATACTAAATTTTATAACGTCTTGTGTCATAATTGTCACCATTGAGTTTCTCACCTTTGTTCAACTCAGCGACTATAGATTTCGTTGCTCATTTCTTTGATAGAGATTAAAGTGATTCAGTATGTTAATAATGTTTTATCTAGATTTTATGTTAAGCCAAACAGAGACATCCCAATAAATAACACAAGACTTGATCTCAAAAAATAGCTTGGAGACTACTAATCATCAATCTCATCAAGTGTCATAATATTAGATTCTTATTTCAAAACGTAAAAATACATTGTTCAAGTAATTAATCAAATAACATTGAACCGCCACTAATAAATTGAACTTAAACAACCATCCACAATAGCAAAAACACCAAGTCTGACAAGTCATGAACATAAAATTCTAATGAACTCCATAAGTTTCCAATTAGAAATACAATATAAATGAATTAAGGAAATCTATGGATTAATCTCTCAAGAAGTCAGAACATCGAATCCTTCCAATCCTTAAGCACGCTGATCTTAGTGCCTGTGTCTACAGAAGCATCGACCAAATCTTGCATAATTTGTCGACCATTAGGTTTAACTTCATAAGTCTCCCACTGAACCCAAAAATCCTTTTGTAGGTAAGGAGGCAAAGTATTCGCCCAGGTCTCAGGACAGGAAACTTCGAAATATTTATCACGTGAAATTGTATTGCTATAAATTAAAGGCAACAATCGGTTGTAGAGTTCAATCAATTCAATTGCGTGGTCCCTTATGTTGTGTGTTGACTTCATTTTATAATTCAGAAATTCATGGAGGACTCCATCTTTAGTCCTTACGTCTTCCTCGGAAATTGTTCCCCGTCCTGACATGCCTCTGAGAAAATGAGTAACCAAAAAACAAACATACTAGTGTTAGTCAAACTATATCACATGAATTTTGCCCTCAATTTAATGCATATGGAAACAACTTTCCAAGATGCAATAGGTATATTCACAAGTGAATCAGTCCAACTCACATTGGCTCTCACTTTCATAAGCTACAGGAATTTGAACAATTCTAACGTCACTCAACACCATGAATTTAGAATTACATGACATATTAAAGTGCATTATTATAAAAAATTTCAATCAAATATCCACCCCAGAGGTTCGTAATCAACAAATATGTCCCAAAATGAAGTAAAACCGCACATACACACTAATAATAACGTCAAACACTCTCGAAAAAATCACCATTGGAATCCACACGTCGAAACACATCAGAATAAACCGGACAGATGCCGGAAAATGCTGTCACGCGCCTACACGCGCCGCCACTTGCCGCATGGAGCCGTCACGCGCCGCCCACGAGCCCGGATGCGCTCTCACGCGCCGCCACGCACGACTAATACTAGGCTGACTCCAGGCGCGTGTACTGCGCATGCCACCACCGGTGTTGTGCTCGTCAGCTTGTGGAACCCACGCGCCACTGCCGGTGCTCCCGTTGCTGGACTGTGGTGATCACGCGCCTCCGCCTCTGCCTGTCTCCCGGTGGGCTGAGATCGCGGGTTGACCCGGTATCCGGTTTGACTGGTCTGACCGGTCAGCCATCAAATTTTAATTTTAATTTCGAAATGGTCCCTGACCTTTATCGAATTCTCAATAAACGACCCCCAAACTTTCCGAAACTTTGCAAATTTGGCCCAATAACAAAAATAACTTCAAAAAATCATATCTGGAGTTTTAAAAGGCCAAAAAATGAACAAAAAATACTGATGGACTCCTCTCGACGAGGCCTTTCCAGTGGTATGTAAAAACATGCTTTTTTGCTTGCACGAAAAAATGACAAAAAAATCACACCCTCAAGTATTCATGGTGAATTACAACGTCATGTACACATCTTCATTGGAAAATAAGTAATCTGCCTCTCAAACCACATTTATGACCCATCATAGTCACCTGATACAATTATTATACAACACCAAAACATGAATCATGCAAGGTATGTAAATCATAAAGACAGTAACACTTTAAACCCATGATTCCAGAGACAATAAGCACGGAGTACCAATCATTGGCTCTGATACCAATGTTGGAAACTCATATTACATAAACGCAATCAAAGCATGCATAGAGAGTAATCTCACTTACCTCTCTGTACAGAATTTACGTTGCAGCGAAAGAAATGAGTTGGATCGTATGTGAACCGATTGGTATGTGACCCTTTACACGTGATTGGAACCTAGTTTCTTGGCTTGACTTTGATTGAATTCATACTCAGGTTGCATATCTCTATGTGTGTGACGACACGAGCTATGCATGGCATGAGAAATCCTACACGAGTAGAGCGAGAATCCGAATATTCCAACAATAACATCCAGAGGAATTTATTAGATTACTCTTTATAATGAATTGAATTACTCTTTTATTTAAGACTCCGATTTTTTAACTATAAAATCTTTTTTGTAATGAATTAATTGGAATAATCTATAAAGATAATTAGATTACTCTTTGGAATTTATTAGGTTACTCTTTATAATGAATTGGATTACACTTTCATATAAGACTCCGATTTTCTAACAATAAAGTCTTTTTTGTAATGACTTAATTGGATTACTCTATAAAAATAATTAGGTTACTCTTTGGAATTTATTAGATTCCTCTTTATAATGAATTGGATTACTCTTTCATATAAGACTCCAATTTTCTAACAATAAAGTCTTTTTTATAATGACTTAATTGGATTATTCTATAAAGATAATTAGTTACTATTTGAAATTTATTAGGTTACTCTTTATAATGAATTAAATTACTCTTTAATTTAAGATTTCGATTTTCTAACAATAAAGTCTTTTTTTATAATGACTTAATTGAATTACTCTATAAAAATAATTAGGTTACTCTTTGAAATTTATTAAATTACTCTTTATATTGAATTGAATTACTCTTTCATTTAAGACTCCGATTTTCTAACAATAAAGTTTTATTTATAATGAATTAATTGGACTATAAAAATTCAAATTTTGATAAAAACCTCAATTTTTTTTTAATTCTATAAAGATGATGACATATCAAATGGATATGATCTAATCAAATAGTTTGCCACTTCTAACCAAGGAGGATTAGAAGTGGCGCCATTTCGTAAAATTTGGGTTGTGATTTTGCCGAGGTACGTGTTTTTATTCTTAAACTCGTCAATCGCACTGCTCATTCTTTGGAACTTGGAATTCAGCCAAGTATGCACCACGATTACACCTCGATTCAGTAGGAGAAATTAAAGAAACTCTAATATGCTTATAATCATGATTTATTATACTAAACACAAAAAATCGTGTTATTCCGTTTCGCAAAAAGACTGGAAATTTTCTGTTTTATTAATGGGTGTTTGCATTTGATTTTTTGTTTTCTTCACTAAATTGCAGAGGAGAGAAAGAAGCAGGCAGCATACGCTAAACACCAAAAAGGCTGCCATAATAGATAAAATAGCAGAAATGACCCAGACAAGCAATAAATGCCGAGGGAAAGACGAGCAAGCCGAACGACCAGCTGCCGGCAACACCGATGCCGTCGGACAGCGAGCGCTATTGATGAATCGACTAGCGGCGGAGGCAGAGAAGGACGCGATAGGAGGCCAACTTCTTGAGGGGTGGGGCGGCGCCGCCGCGAGCAAGCATGATGAGGCAGGGGGCGAGGCACTGCACTCAGATAGAAGCTTTGATTTTCACCGTTCTTTGGACGATCGATTCTAGTTTCTCGAGCTTTTCCTATTCTCTGCTGATTCAATTTGAATCTCAATTTTTCGAATTTATTTCTTAATCAGAGTAGTTTCTTCATTAATCCTTCATTAATCGCTGATTCTTCTTTCTCGGCAGATTTGATTTTGAATTTGACGTGCTGGAAATTTCACGGGGATTTCTGGAGAATCGGAGCGGCGGACGAGGGGGTAGAAGGAGTAAGAGGATAGAGAGGAGGAGACAGAGATCCGGTAGCAAACCCAAACCCAGCAAACTCGGAGAGACTTCTTTCTCTTGGATCCGAAAAGAAGACAGTAGGATCCGCGAATTTAATTGTTGATGTTGTGGGATCCGATTGTACCACTTTATTCATAGGACTAGTTGTACACTAGTCACTCTCATAAAAATATATGATTAAAATTGATATTTAATTTAAAGATATACATGAATAATAATAATAATAATAATAAGTTGAATATATTTTATTGATTATCTATTCCTAACCAATAAAAAATATGATTAAAGGTGATATTTAATTTATAGATATATATAATTTAAAGATATAAATGAATAATAATAATAATAATAAATAAAAGTAGAAAGATTATATATGCAATATTAAAACAAAAAATAAAAAATATACGACAATTAACTACGCTTCGACACCTCGTACTTTTAAAAAGTTATTTATAACAACATATTCGTAATTAGCTACACTGCCACACCTCGTACTTTTAAAAAATTATTTATAACAACGTATTCGTAATTAGTATATATAAGTCTTGATTATATATGCTAAAGTACTAACTTACATCATCAACATCAACATTATTTATTGTACAAAGAGTCAATACTCTATTTTAGGAATACTATTCATTAAATTTTACATTCGCACATAGCACACCATATTGAAATTTTGGCCTTAAATCATTATCTTTAGATTGGAAAAGGCTAAATTAAAACAAGTTGAGATTTTGAATCATATAAGCTGTTGGTTATCCTCACTCATCTGCTTTTTTGATTAAAGTAGTAACAAAGGAAATAGTTGACTAAATCTTGATTTATTTCTTAATTCCTAATTTATTGATGTTAGTATAATTAGAGATTTATTCATTCAATATATTCCCTTTAATCATGGGGAGATGTTGTAATCACACATGTATTAATATACCTTTTCCACTCACAATATTCACGGAGATTCAAAATCATTCTCTACATGGTATCAAGTCTCTGATCCTCTCCCAACTTTTGCTTCCCCCTCTCTGATTTCTGTTTCTCTTCTACTGTTCAGTCTCACTTCTCACACCCCTCATTATATAAATTCTCTTTTGCACGTAATAGCCACCACGATCCCTGATCCTCTTCCCGTCAACACCATGATCAATATGATTCACGTAAAACTTGATTCCTCTACCTATCTTGTTTGGCATCGCCAAATATTACACATGGCCGAGTGCTTCGACCTCCAGGGCCTTCTTGATGGAACTACCATTGCCCCTACCAAGTCCATTACTTCTGATGAGGGAGTCTCTTCTCCTAATTCGGCTTATCTCAATTGGCGCATGAAAGATCGGAAATTGCTTTCCGTCATATGGATATCTCTTTCTGCAGAAGCCATGTCTAAGGTAATTGACTGCACCTCGGCTCACTCTGCTTGGACGACTCTCTAGGCTATTTTTTCTGACTCATCCGCCTCTCGTACGCATCAATTGCGTAAGGAGCTTTTATCCATTCGATGGGGAGACCAATCTGTTGAGGATTACGGTCGAAAATTCAAAAGCTTGTGCTACCAGCTCTCGGCTATTAATCGACCAGTTGACAACTCCGACAAAGCGCACTGGTTCCTGCGTGGCTTGGGGAGTCAATTCACTTCCTTTGTAAACACACGGCTCGCCCTCACCCCCATGCCTGGGTTCCGTGATCTGTTGCATCAAGCTAAGCAATTTGAGTCCATGCTTCATGCCATGGAAGGCACGCCTCTTTCATCTACAGTCTTTTCCGTTGAAGAGGGTCGTGGACAACAACATGGTGGAAATATGAGTTATTCCACTGGAAACCAGAATTTTAGTGGACGACAAAACAGTCATGCTGGGGTCATTTCTACTAGTGGAAATTCTGGTCGTGGAAATCAGAATTCTGGTGGTTTTCGTGGTAATTCTATCGCTCAGGAGGTGGTTTAGGACGTCGACCGTATATACCCCATTTTCAAATATGTCGTGGGGGCCATTATGACGATAAGTGTCTAGTTTCTCAATGCCCGTAATGCCGCTCCTACTATTAATTTGGCAGAAGCGTTCAAGGCTTCCTGTAACGTGACTAGTCCAACGACACCTGATTGGTATCTTGACTCTGGCGGCTCTGCTCATATGACAAATCAACAGTCTGCACTCGAGTCGTATACTCCTTATTCTGGTAATGGTTCAGTTATTATTGGTAAAGGCACTTCTTTATTTATTTTGCACATTGGCTCTAGTAAGTTGACTGATGATATAAAACTGTTGGATGTGCTTGTTATGCCTCATATTACAAAAAATTTGTTATCCATCAGTAAACTGACTTCCGATTACCCTGTTGACGTTATCTTCTCTGACAAATCTTTTGAAATACAGAATCGTCTAACCAAAAGAATCCTGGCTCAGGGAAGATGTGATAAAGAGTTGTATTTACTTGATCGTGGTGCACTAGCTAGACATGCATATTTTAACCAGAACTGCCAGTTCGGAATCAAAAATCGGCGGTTCCAACCGAAATCGAAATCGGTGGTTCCAGAATCGGTGAAAACCGAACCGAAACTGGCTATATATCAGTTCAGTTTTGGTTCTTCATTTTGTGAAATCAGAATCGACGGTTTCAGTTAAAACTGATGGTTCCCGGTTGGAACTGGCGGTATTTCAATTTTTTTTACGTTTTTAGGTTGAAAAGCAAAAAAAATTAAAAAAAATAGAACCGGCGGTTCCAAACCAGAACCGAAATCGTCCTATCCTTGGTTCAGTTCTGATTCCATATTTTCAGAACCAGAACCGGCGGTTCAGAATTGGAACCGCCGATTTGGAACCGCCGTGCATGTCTAGCACCAGCCTTGGTTGCAGCTCTTCGTAGTAAAGCTTTGTTAGCAAGTTTTTCTTTGTGGCACTTACATTTGGGGCATGTCCCATTTGATGTTATTTCACTTTTGAGTAAATTAGGCCACTTATCTATTTCCTTTTTGTTGCCGGACCCTACTATCTGTTCCTCTTGCCAATTGGCTAAGAGTAAACGATTACCATTTGATTTAAATGCAAAACGTGCCATTGCTGTGCTTCAATTAATTCATTGTGATTTATGGGGACCTGCACCCATCTCTACATCTGATGGTTATAGGTATTATGAGGCTTTTGTTGATGACTTCTCGAGATTCACTTGGATTTACCCCTTACGGTCTAAATCAAACTTTTTTGAAATATTGGTACATTTTCATAAATTTGTTTGCAATCAGTTTTCGAGTACCATTAAAATATTTCAGAGTGATGGAGGTACTGAATTTGTTAATACTCAGGTCCGTACTTTTATGTGTACATTTCATCATCGTCTATCTTGCCCTTATACGCCTAAGCAGAACAGTCGTGCAGAACGAAAAATCATCATATTTTAGAAACAGGTCTTTCTATGATATTTCACTCGCATGCTCCAGCTTTCTTCTGGTTTAATGCCTTTGCTACAGCTGTACACATTATTAACAGGCTCCCCTCATCTGTTCTGCAAAACAAGTCACTATTTGAGGTCTTATTTGGTTTTACTCCAAATTATGCACTATTTCGATCTTTTGGATGTCGTGTTTTCCCTTATTTACGTGACTATGCAGCTAATAAGCTTTCTCCTCTGAGTCGGCCATGTATCTTTCTGGGGTATAGCAGCTCCTATAAGGGATTCCGATGTCTGGATCTAGAATCATCTCGGGTTTTTATTACGAGACATGCTCAATTTGATGAATCACTTTTTCCTTTCTCTCGTGATTCAGGTCCTTCACTTGCCAATCTGGATATTATCAGTTTTTTAGATAGAGTCTCTCCTCCGCATGCTACGGTTGTTCAAACAAATTCAGTTCTGACCCCACCAGTTTCAAAATTCTCAACACGGCTCCCAGCTGCTCTCCTTGATGATGATGAATGTGTTCCTACTACTTCCGTACAACCTCCTCCACCTGCAAATCCTGATATTCTACATCAACCAGCCCTGCAGAGAATGACGCCACTTTGCAGCCTCCTCTCCCGATAGCAGTCTCAGTTGCGCCTCCTGTCCTCCATCCTATGGTTACTCGGGTAAGGGCGGGTATCTTCAAACCCCGTTATCCAGTTGACTTATCCTCAACTGCCCTTCTCTCAGCTCTCATTACTTGTTCTGAGCCTCGCTATTTTAAGTCTGCTACTAAATCTCCTGCTTGGTTTCAGCCATGCAAGAAGAAATAGACACTCTTCGTGCTAGTAACAAATGAGACCTTGTGTCTCGCTAGAGGTGTTAAATGAGCCGAGCAAGCTTGAGCATCCCATACTTGAGCTCGGCTCGTTAAGGAAACAAGTTTATATACGAGCTCGGCTCGACTCGAAAAATACTCGAGCGAGCTCGAGCTCGAGCTCGGCTCGTTAAGTAAAAAGGTTGAGTTTTCGAGCCGAGTCGAGTTGAGTTGAGCTAATATTAATTAATATATTTTATATTTTATTATATTTAAAATATTTATTTTATTATATATTATTATAATTAAATAATAATAATAATTAATATTATTAATTATTATTTTCGAGCCTTAACGAGCCAAGCCGAGCTCGGCTCATTAACTAAATGAGTATATAAACGAGCTAGAACTCGAGCTCGAATAGAAAAGGAGTAGAGCTGAGTTCGAGCTTTTTGAGCCAAGTCGAGTCGAGCTTTCGAGCTGCTCATTCGATATAACAGCTCTATACCTCGCCCTTCTAGTACGAATATTGTTGGTTCTAAATGGATTTTCAGGACTAAATTTCATGCAGATGGTTATATTGAGCGTCACAAAGCTTGTTTGGTTGCTTAAGGCTTCACTCAGATTCCTGGTTCAGACTTCCACCATACTTTCAGCCCGATTGTGAGGGCTTCTACAGTTCATGTTGTTTTGGTCATTGCTGTTCAACGAGATTGGCATTTACATCAACTTTGTGGTGTGTATAATATATGGGCCTTTCACCTATTCATAAATTGGGCCCACCTGCCCAATGTTCCCTTGAGAATTCATAAACCTCCCAGCCAAAAGCAAAGAAGTTCAGCCTGACTAAGCCAAATGGGCCACTTGATCTAGTTGTCTTCGATACGCAGAATCTGCTACAAGTTACACGCGTAGAGGGCATCCTAGATTACATCCTAAAAATAGTCACATGTGGCTAAAATGCATTTAATGCTCACACTGTACACGATAATCTATCAACTTGCCCGGATACGGGTGACGTCAGATTATCCAGTAAAAAATGGGAAACATATGGCAGTAAATATCATCCTTCTACTCATCTAAAAAAATGCTCGGAAAAGCCTGAGGGGCAATCCTTTCTCCTTTATGATCGCTTTACGAGTATTAATCCCCCGGTTAACTACATTATCCAACAATTAGGGAAGGATTAGAAAATCCCACTAGCGACATTTGGTGCCGTCTGTGGGAATTGGCACGCAGCCGCCTGCTTTGCCTAAAGCCACCGATGATCGGAACCCTTAAGTCCGTCCTTACCTTATCATACACTCGATGATGGATGAGCGAGATGAAGCAACTCCTAATAAGGCCAATGCGGCCGCCAGCCGGCCCCGCCAGGAGGACCTCAATCTCCCCCGGACTGTGGAAAAGGAAGTTCCGCCACGTGATGCGTGCCTAGAAGAAGACGATCCACAGGCCGACTTCCGACAAAAGTACTTTGATCTTCTCAAACAGATGAAGGGAAAACGAGTGACGACTGCCAGTCAGAGACTCAACTTTAGCCTCGAGAAAAACTCGATCGAACAGACGAACGAACGACGACATGAACGAACTCTCCCTGGAAGTCGGTACATGAATGAATGATGCAAAAAGGAACATCCAAGGAGCTAGGAAAGGCCCAGAAGGTGGTAGACGAGGGACGCGAACGAAGGAGGATAGCGTCTCGGGCTAACACGGTCACCAGTTGTTTCCCCGCACACACAACTGGTAGCGTGAGCGCAAAAGATCGATTGGGATCAGATCCTGCAAGGACCCGACGCGAGCAAGTAGGGGAAAGCACAGGGGACGATCCCGTCGCTCGACTCAAACGGCAGCACGATGAGGAAATAAGTGTGTTAAGGAGATGACTTGAGCAAATGGAAAGAAGAAACAACACTGGGTTTCACAGTGTACCTGACCCGAAATTCGAAAGAACTCCGTTCACCCACCGGGTGGTCATGACAGCAACTATGAAGAAGATACGAATCCCCCAAATCCCCCAATATGCCGGCGAGTCCATCCCTATCAAGCATCTCAATGAATATGTTGGGTGGATGTTGGCGCAAGGATGCTCGGTAGAGAATCGGTGTAAGATGTTCCCTTAACTCTGGGCGACAAAGCGCACTCGTGGTTCGAATCGCTCCCTGCAAACTCCATCGATTCGTGGGCGCAACTCGCCACCACTTTTTCGTCCCACTTCGCGTATTTTAGGCAAGAAAAGGAGCCAAAACAGAAATTGGCTTGCTTACGGCAAGGTCCGAAGGAGTCTTTGAAGGACTTCATGAAGAGATTCAACGAACAGCGTGCTAACACGGAGGAAGTGTTGGACAAAACATCGACCATCTTGGCAGCCACCACCTTACTCCCCGGGTCTCCCATGTGGACCAGATGTCAACACAAACTACCAATCAGCTACTCTGCTTTTATGGCCGCGCCCCAAGCATTCATCCACAGTGAAGAAATCCTAGAAGAATACAAGAAGACTAGAGTTGACCCTAAGGAGAGCGACAAGAAGAGGATAAAAGGCGAGAAGGATTATAAGGTGACCCATTTCTGGACGATGATCAAATCCAAGAGATGACTGAGTTCTCAAACTCACACCCGAAGAAATATTCGGCAAAATACAAGACTCCAACCTGTTAAGCCCTCCGCCTAGGATGCGTGCAGATCCAGCCAAGCTAAATAAAAAGAAATTTTGTAAGTATCACAAATCCATTGGCCACGATACCAACAAATGCCGAGATCTATTGGCCGAGCTCATCAGGCTATTCGAGGATGGAAAATTGGACCGACTAGTGGCTGGCCCAAAATAGAAGAGAGAGCAGCCCCACACCATGGCCGAACGGCCTATTTTACCGGCCCAACCACAAGGCCAAAGGGGGTTGGAAGACTGTCTGCCAACGCTGCCCAGAGAGGTGTATATGCTGAACGAGGGATATGTAGGGACTTCCCAGGCCTTAACCACCATGTCGCAAAGAAAGCGAAAAGCCGAGTTGAGGGAACTCGACAGATATCAACATGTGCATGTTGCAAGTCCACGACCTCCGTTACACAAAGATGATATCTTCTGCTCCGAAGAAGACCTCGCTGAAATACAAACTCTTCACATGATCCTTTAGTGATTTCAACCATCATATCAGGAGTAAGAATGCATCGGTGTTTGGTTGACATAGGTGCGTACATGAACATCATATTTTAGAAAGCGTATGAGGCCATAGGAGGACCCTCTCATCATAAGACGTTCCCCTACAGTGATGAGATTTGGGGTTTCAGAAACGCCGTCACTATACCCTTGATGAAAACCGACCTGTCAGTCCAACTGATAGATGAGAAGCAGGTGGTAAAAGTCCAACACTCTCTTAAATTTAAGGTAGTAAATCTTCCATCACCTTACAACTGCATCCTAGGACGGACATTCATTCATCAATTCAACTCTGCCCCTTCTACGCTTCATCAATGCATAAAGTTTGTAACCACTGATGGCCGAGTCAGTGCAGTTAGAGGGAGCCAGAGGAAAGCTAGAGAGTGCTCGTTCATCGAAAAAGAAGACAGACTCAATTATCATGACCCAAGTTTCCAGTTAATTATGATGGAACAACAAAATCACGAAGAAGAAGCAAATCGTGAGGATCCATCCCTGGAAGACTCGACGGTGGGAAGTCGCTTGAAGCTCAGACCCTTTGACGACCCAGGAGTCAGTCTTCCTTCAATAACTGACGAGGACCTGAGGGCAGACAGGAAACGAAAAAGGGGGGAACCGGCCGAAGAAACTGAAGCCATTAGGGTAGAGACGAGCAGTCCAGATTTGGAGTTATATATTGGATCATAACTAAAGGAGCCCCATCGGACGACTCTAGTTGAATTCCTAAAGTCCAATTTAGACGTGTTCGCCTGGACGCCCAGCGACATCCAGGGCATAGATCTAAAATACGCTTGCCACTGATTTAATACCAACCCATCCTACCTCCCGGTAGAGCAAAAGAAGAGGAAGTACAACCCTGAAAAATACGAAATCATTGAAGCGAAAACTATAAAATTGTTGGCCAACAATCTGGTAAGGGAGGCGCTATTCCCCGATTGGGTAGCTAACCCAGTTCTGGTACAAAAGGCGAAAAAATCGTGGAGATTTTGCATCGACTTCACGGATCTCAATAAGGCATGCCCAAAAGATAGTTTTTCACTGCCACATGTTGATCAGATGGTAGATGCCACGGCTGGCCATGAAGTGATAAGTTTTATGGATGCATATTCGGGATACCACCAGATCCCTATCCACCCAGACGACGTGGAAAAAATGACTTTCTATACCAAAAGAAACCTATTGTGCTGGATGATGATGCCATTCGGGTTAAAAAATGTGGGCGCCACGTACCAAAGATTGGTAAATAAGATGTTCTAGGAGGAGCTGAGCAAAACCATGGAAGTATATGTGGACGACATGCTGGTTAAGAGTGTAGACACGAGCGATCACGTGCGCCACTTAAGGAAAATGTTCGACATCTTGTGGCAATATAAGATGAAACTGAATCCTAAAAACTGCACGTTCAGAGTGTCTGCCGGGAAATTCCTAGGATACATGGTGAGGAAGAGGGGAATAGAAGCGAACCCGGATAAAATAAAGGTTATACAAGACATGAAGGCTCCCAAGCACTTAAAGGGAGTACAAAGGTTGGCAGGAAGAATCACATCTCTTAGTCGGTTCTTACCTAGAGCGTCCGACAAATGCAAACCCCTGATGGATGTAATCAAAAAAGAAAAGTTTGAGTGGATGCCGGCGGTGCAAGAGCTGAAGGACATGTTGGTTAACACGCAAACCTTATCCAAACCACTATCGGATGAGCCTCTCAAATTATACTTAGCCGCTTCTGAGTCGGCGTTGAGCCCGGTATTGGTCCGAATTGAGAAGAAACAACAAGAGTCGATATACTATGTGAGCCAGATGCTTCATGATGATGAGCTCAGATACCCAGCGGTCGAGAAACTCGCCTATGCTTTGGTCATAAGCGCGCGAAAGTTGAGACCATACTTCCTGGGACATCCCATCGAGGTGGTGACGTCTTTTCCCTTAAGGCAAGTACTCTCAAAACCGGATGTAGCGGGGAGACTGATGAGATGGCCGTAGAACTAAGCCAGTTCGACATCAAATACGTGCCCCGATTAGCAATCAAGGCGAAATCTTTAGCCGAGTTCATTGTTTAACTTACTATCCCCACTTTACCCAGAGAGGTAACCGATCGACCTTGGCAGATATCGGTAGATGGATCATCCACTACTTACGTCATCGGAGCTGGTGTAGTACTTACCAGCCCTATCGGAGAAATGTTTTGTTCAGCCATTAGGTTTGGATTCCCAGCGACTAACAATGAAGCCAAATATGAAGCCCTGCTATCAGGAATGAGGATGGCGTTGACAATTGGGGTAAAAAGAGTAATGATCTACAACAACTCAGAATTAATGGTTAATCAAATAAAAGGAGATTATGATGCTAAAGATTAGCAGTTAGTCGGTTACCGTAAACTAGTAGCGGACATAATCCAAAGAATTAATGTCTACATCACGCGGGTCCCCAGACTGCGAAACACGCAGGCGGACGCGTTGGCTCAGTTGGCAACTTCAGAGAATGCCGAGCAATTGGGAAGCATTAGCATCATGAGACAAGAGACTCTTAGTGATCAGATGATTTGGCAAGTTGACAAAGAAGAAACGTGGATGACTCCTATAAAAGCCTTCCAAGAAGAAGAAAAGGAGCTGAAAGATAAGACGAAAGCAAGACGACTAAAGTTCCGAGCATCCAGGTATACCATAATAAATGATGTGTTGTATAAGAAAGGACACCTGATGCTGCTATTAAGATGTCTGAATAAAGCGGAAGCCGCCAAAGTATTGATGGAAATTCATGAAAGGATATGCGGAAATCACTCAGGAGGACAAGCGCTGGAACTAAAAGTGATCCGACAAGGATATTTCTGTCCTACCCTCAGGAAGGACGCTATCAAATACGCCAGAACATGTAAAAGTTGCCAGATTTATTCTCCTATAATCAGAGCCCCTTCTATGGAACTAGTCACAACGGCGGCCCCTGACCTTTTTCTAAATGGGGAATCGACTTGATAGGCCCATTCCTACTTGGAAGGGGAGGTGTCAAGTATGCCGTGGTTGCAGTTGATTACTTCTCAAAATGGGTAGAGGCTGAAGCGCTAGCAACGATTAGCGAGGTTAACATGATAAATTTCATATGGAAAAACATCGTCCGCCGCTTCGGAATACCCAATGCAATTATGACGGATAATGGAAAGCAGTTTGAAGGCATGCAACTTCAGAAGTTTTACGACAGATTAAGGATACGAAAGCTATTCTCAACTCCTTATCATCCACAATCAAATGGACATATCGAAACAGTAAATAAAGTGATTAAACATACTCTCAAAACTAGGTTAGAAAGTCTCCAGGAGAATTGTGCCGCGCAACTACCTGGAGTCCTCTGGTCATATAGCACCACCGCTAGGACGTCAACTGGAGAAACTCCCTTCTCGTTGACATACGGAACGGAGGTGATCATATCAGCCAAAGTAGCCTGTTTAACATTTCGCGTGTCCCCTAAGGAAAGAGAAACTAATGCGGAAGCTGTAAAACTCAGATTGGACCTATTGGAGGAACTCCGACTGCAGGCAGCAGAAAGACATGCTATATATAAATTAAGATTGGAATCTCAATATAACAAAAAGGTACGTAGCAGAGACTTCACAGTTGGGAATTTGGTGATAAGGAAAGTCTGCCAACCGGGTGGAGTGTTTGGAGCAAATTGGGAAGGACCATACATGATAAAAAGGAGTTTGGGTAACGGAGCTTACGAAATTAATGAGCTAAATGACGAAACTATCAAGCATCCATGGAATATCCAGAATTTGAAGCGTTTCTATGCCTAAAGTATTAAACTGTACAATAAGGATATATAAAGTCATAACAAGATGTGCATAAAAATCACAAAGTACCATCATAACATCTGAAATAAGTTTACACAGCAAGATAGAAACACAAAATAAAGTGCCCCCATCAAACGCCACTAGGGCCCGCATCCCCCGCATCATTAGGTCCCCCACCGCCAGGGTCCGCACCATCACCAGCCCTTGAGAAGTTACGGAGACTCCTCATCCATGCTACCTCCGTCTCCAGTTGGGCAACACGCTTTCTCTCCCGCTCCAATTCATGCTCTGCCAGGTAACGTGCAACTTCCAATTGATGAACCTGACTTTCGGCCATGCGTGCTCTCTCTTTATAGGACGTAGCCCTAGTTTTATCTGCAGTGATAAGTTGCTCCGCCACCATAGTTTGACGAGTCTCCACCATAGAAGGAAGCCCCTCAACACTGGTAGAGGCCCCCGCACTAAAACCGACTCCAGGAAGGAAAGAGTGCCCAGACTCTGTCACGAGAAGGAAGCGGCATAGAAAAGTCAAAGCATGACCAACACTCACCAAGGCGGTATTCCCAATTTCATGAGGCCCCGTACTCTGCAACCTGCGAGACAACATAGGATTCCATGAACGAGCAGGGACAAAGTCGGCTTCCGAGACACTCAGCTCTGACTCAATAGCTGATCAAGCATCACCCATACTCCTCAATCGTAACAACTCATCCAATGCAACTAGGGGGATGCTTCCACCAACGCCGTCTTCCGGGATAAGAGTCTCCCGTACCGGTGGAGCCCGAGGTTAGGCAACGTTCTCACGCCTTTCCTCTTCGGAAGTCTGATCGCTATCGGGGAGGGAAATTTGAGGCTGACTGGCACTAGACGAATCTTTAATTGGATTGATTCGAACTCCAGCGCCCCGACTAGCCCTACGACTGGCTTCCAGGATTGTTGTCTGTTCACTTCCTTGCACCTCAGTCTCCTTCATAGGAGTTTTTCCATTGTCCAATGACCGAGGATGCGCCGTCTCACCGGCTTAAGCTCCACCTTGAGTCGCACTCACCACCACCTCATTGGTTCCCTCAGCATGAACAATTACAACACCACGAAGACCAGTCCTACCTCTATCTACTGTGGAAGCATTTTCGACCACGACTGTGCTAGGGCTGGCTTCTTGACGGGGCCTTCGAGGCAAAGGAAAAACGACCTGATCCAAAAAATACTCGTCAAGAGCAGCATCCCAAGATGAGAAATTATCACTTACCCTCCCTTCAAAGCTTACCGGCGGAGCTCGATCAGATCCTGATAAAGATTCACCCCCGACAGTCTGTCGTCCGATAAAAATTATAACACATCGCGGGAAAGAGTCATGCGGTTGATCGCGTCAAACGCATGGTGGAACCTTAGGGATAGCTCTTCCTCAGCTGGCCGGAGCAAGGCTAAAAAAAAGAGTAAGTTACAATAAAAATATAAGGAAAAGACGACGATGAGACTTACCAGATTCAGGAGTCCGAAAAGCCCCGCACCCAAAACCACTGCCGCCTCTAATACTACCCACCGATTAAATTCATACTGAATATGGGACGAACGCCCCTCTGCACCAGTAAGTAGTAATAGCCATGACGACCATGGTCGCGGACGTAGCGATAGACATAGTCGATATCCCGGACAGAAGGAGAAGAACATTCATTCTCATGGAGCAATACTAGCAGACCAATCAAGTTCGCCCAAGATGAAGGGATTATCTGTATTGGGGCCAAACCCCAATTAATCAATATTCGCCCGATAACGTGGGCCAGAGGCAACCTGACACCGGCAGCAAACATACCCGTATTAAAGGTAGCTTGATCGGGCTCACCACTCCAGGGACGTTCGCGTAGCCCAGGCGTGCCAAACTCAATCCCAGGATAACTATATAGAGCAAAGACCCCATCCACATTCTCTTCCTGCATACTGGTGGGATAACCCCGCAGAGTAGAATTAGTCACTGCGCGGCCCCTATTGGAGGGACGGCTTGTGCTATTAGGGCCGACAAAATCTTCCAAGTTAACGAAAGATGGGGAGGCTCAACTTTCTATCTTAGGAACCACTTGCCGCCGCGATGAACCCTCCCCTTGAAGACCAGGCTCCCGATGAATCTCGTAACGTGGGGGCGGAGGAACTAAACTGCGCCCACTCCGCGTCACGGGTGTGATGGAAGGAGCCCTAGCATTACTAGCTTCTTCCTCCTCCTTGGAACTGAGAAATTCCTGGAAGGACCGCGAATCTACCGCCATAAGGGGAGGAAGAAGAACAACAAAAAGCAGAAAGAGAAGTGTAAATAATGTAAAAGACGAAGAAATTGCCATTCTTGGGAAAATAAGTTCAATTGAAAGAAGAAGCTTGCTCTGGAAAGTTTAAGTGTAGGTTTAGATTTCAACATGGCCACCCCCTTTTATAGGGAGAAGCAGAGACAAAGAAAAGTGGGGGCCCAATAACTGTCCCACTCTCCGTCCCACTCATTGGAATTCGAAGAACCCACTTGCAAAGAAAATTGTGGGGCGTCCGATCAGGACATGTGGACAAAATCAAGGATGGAAGATCGTGGGGTAGGATGTTTATGTGACAGTTCAAAAGAAAAATTGTCGGCGAGTATATGAGGGATCCATCACATTAAATGCTAATAAATGGATGTCAGAACCACCATTAAAACAATCAATGATATTAAAGAACAAAATTACAAGCCAGGCGAAATGCAACAGAAAGGGAGTACGAGTTATAATTCCACCCTAAAAAGCTATGTCTCGCTAGGCGGAGGAGGAACAGATTGAGTTGGGGCCACGTTGGAAGTCGACGCCGTAGAAGGTTGGGACGCCACCCTACTAGGAAAACCAGGGACGTGGAAAAAGTCCGACACAAGCCCCAACGGAGCCAAGTTCATCCCCTCCGACTCCCAATCTATACCAGCAGGTAGCCCTGAAGCCGCTATACGGGCATGAAATATTTGGCGAAAATTTTCTATGAGAATACGTTTGCCAATCGCGCCGAGTGAGCCAAGGCTTTAGCAAAACCGACTATTCCGGTGACTTTTCTCTCGGAATTAATTAAGGAAGAGAAGTCAGCCTTGTATTTGTTGGACAAGGCGGCCACCTCCATTCCCTTAGGCTTCAACCCTTCTTGGGCATCGGCCAGCCGCCCCTTCGCGTCATTCAACTCTTGAACTAGTCGGTTCTTTCCTTCCTCCGACTCCCTTAAAGCCTCCTCGACTGCCCTCGATGATGCCTCGCTTAGAAGGAGCTTCCCCTCGACTAGCTTTAGCTCCTCCTGAAGGGTATTCAAAACATTCTCTAAAGCCTGGCGCTGGCGGTCCGCCTCCTCTTTGATCGCCGCTATTTCTTCTGAGTGCCTCTGCTCCCTTTTTTCCATCTCTTCCTTTAGGTGAGCTAGTTCCGCCTCCTTCAGACGGTTAACGACAGCAACCTGAGCCACCTACTGACTCTGGCGAGCTAAAAGAAAAGATGTCTGACTTGAATAACTCAAGGCCCTCGCATGATACCCAGTCGCCGCGTGGATAAGGTCATCCGGATTCAAAGCCCCTATTATGTCACTCTCCTCTTGAGTGAAACTGGTGGGGATAGACTCCATCGCCCTCAACATATACGCCGAAAGAGTAGGTGGACTGGGGTCATACGGGTTCGACCCATACAAGCTGCGGAGTACAGGGGGCAGAGGACAAACTTCTGGAGTAGAAGCACCAACCTTAAAACCAAGATAAGGTGTTTCAATTGAAGGCGCCCCTAAAGCAGCTCCGCCGGAGAAGAGGCCATAGCTGTCCACCCTAACTCTCTTGCTAGGGGGCTCGAAAGGCCCACTGACGGGCGTCGAACGGTCGTTCATTATCATCCTGCTGGAACCAAAAGGACACCGTTGCACCATACGGACGACTGGAGAAGAACAACTAGAATCGTGAAGCATAAAGTCCTCCCCGCGTCCTTCATCCAAAACGACTACCACGTCATCCAAACCCTTTTGAACCCTAGCGCCAGTCGACTCATCACCTGCACCAGCATCATCTCTCTCCAATTCCCTTGCTCCTCGTATAGGTGCGGTAGAGTCTCCCAAAAAAGCTCGAGGACTCGTCTTCATAGGAGAAGATTCGTCCACCTCTATTACGTTAGTCGAAGAGTCAGGCCTCGAGACCTTTTGATCATAGGAGGCGGACGACCTTGCCGGGATCAGAGCCATCCCAACTGGGATATCCAGATCGACGAGGGAAGCTGTCGGGGGCTCCAAATGAGTGATAGCGTGAGCTGCCACGGTCACTAATGACAAGGGAGTCGGCACCCTTGGGTCCACCATTAGCCCATACTCCTTTAAAAACTTGTCAGTAATGATATCAGTGCTCCTCTCTTGGGCGCTCATTTTGCTTATGACGCCAACCAACTACAAGAATTCTTTTGAAGGAGGAGGGCCGGGATGAGTATTCCTATCTGAAAGATAAAGCGAGAGACATCGTGAGTATACTACTCGTATAAAGAAAGAAAGAAAGAAAGAGGAAAAAAGACGTACCTTCGCGGGAACGAATCAATTGAAAGACGGAAGGGACCCGGATGTGAGACGACTTCCACACGCCCGAAACCCAGCACCACCACTCCTTCCAATTCTTGATGGAGGTGGACTTCCCTGAAAGAGTCAATCCTCGAGAAGGGTTCACTCGGTAGAATCCCTTATGCACATTCTCCTCTGAAGGACTGCATAAGTAATCAATTTCCTTGGGAGATAAGTGCCGATACCCTTTCTTGCAGAACAGGAGTATGAACCCAATAATCGTAGCCCAGGCATTCGGAGAAAGTTGATGAGGTGCCAAATTCCAAAAGTTAAGAAGCTCCGCCAAACAAGGGTGAAGGGGCAAGCGAAACCCTAACTTTAACATATGAACATTCACCGCCACTTGCCCTGGGGTCGGTTTGCTTGCCTTGTCATTCTCGGTCGGCAGGATAAAGTCCACTCCTGGCGCCGCATATCTCGAACACAACTCCTCAAACTGGGCATGAGGAATAGTGCTATCATGAAGATGGGCCCATATCCCATTGTGAGCTCCATCGTGAGACGCGATCCGTGCTCGAATGTTTTCTGGATCTGACACGTCATCCATCGTAGCAAACGAAGAAGGCAATGAGCGAGTGGCCGGAGGGAGCCTTCGGCGATAAGAAGAGACCTCTGTTTCTTCCTGCAAATCTTGGAAGGCCCTCTCCAGAGACTCCGACACCGCCACACCACCCCTCATCGCACGTCGAGGGCCTGATTGACTAGGCTGATGACCACCAGAACTCATGCTTGGGCACAATCGATAAATGGAAGGAAAGTCAGAGGAATAAATAGGGGAGGAAGATGAAATTATGACAGGAGAAGAAGCCCCTCTTTTAAAACGTAAGTCCCTGATCGACATGACCTATGTTCAGAGGATCATTAATGCGGAGCCTGACGAACGCAACCCAGATGATAAAAAGGTACGTTGAGAATACCCCAAAAAATCTGAAACATCTCTTCATGATCTTTAAGGCATCGATTCAGATCCAAAAATTTAAAAATCGAGACACGCGAGTGCTTCAAGAAGGTTTCGCCTCCACTTAACATGCGCCAATGGCGATGAAACCTGGGGGCTAATGTGGTGTGTATAATATATGGGCCTTTCACCTATTCATAAATTGAGCCCACCGGCCCAATGTTCCCTTGAGAATTCATAAACCTCCCAGCCAAAAGTAAAGAAGCTCCGCCTGACTAAGCCAAGTGGGCCACTTGATCCAGTTGTCTTTGATACACAAAATCTGCTACAAGATACATGCTAGAGGGCATCCTAGATTACATACTAAAAATAGTCACATGAGGCTAAAACGCATTTAATGCTCACACTGTATATGATAATCTATCAACTTGCCTAGTTACGGGTGACGTCATATTATCCAGTATAAAATGGAAAACCCATTGCAGTAAATATCATCCTTCCACCCCTCTAAAAAAAGGCTTGAAAAAGCCTGTGGGGCAATCCTTTCTCCTTTATGATCGCTTTACGAGTATTAATCCCCCGATTAACTACATTATCCAACAATTAGGGAAGGATTAGAAAATCCCACTAGCGACAAACTTGACATCAAGAATGCTTTTCTAAATGGTATTCTTGACAAACCGGTTTTCATGGCTCAACTCCCAGGATTTGTTGATCCTCATTTCCCAGAACATGTCTGTCGTCTGAAGAAGGTACTGTATGGTCTTTGTCAGGCCCCTCTTGCCTGGTTCCAGAGATTTAGCACTTATCTTCTCAGTCTGGGTTTTTGTCAGAGTCGTGCTGACACATCCTTGTTTTACTTCCACCGGGATAAATCCACTATCTTTTTGTTGCTTTATGTGGACGATATTATTGTGGTAGGTGATGATCCGACCTTGCTTCAAAAGTTTATAAGTCAAACTAACAAGGAGTTTTCTATCAAGGATCTTGGTCGTCTCAACTACTTTTTTGGTCTTGAAGTATCCTACACTTTTGATGGAATTTTCATTGGGCAAGCTAAATATGCCCATGATATTCTCGACCGCGCTGGGTTATTGGACTCAAAACCTATCGCGAAACCTCTACCTGTAGGCGAAGTTCTTGTCAGTGATGGTTCCCCATTTCGTGATCCAACGTTATACCGGTCTCTTGTCGGGGCTCTTCAATACTTGACTATCACTCGACCGGATCTCTTATATGCTATCAATCTTGTCAGCCAGTTCCTCAGTCTCCAACGGATACTCACTTCGAGGCTGTAAAACGTATTCTTAGATATGTCAAGGGCACAGTTCACTTCAGCTTATCTATTACTAGTCGTCCAGACTCTTCTGTTATAGGTTACTCTGATGCCGACTGGGGTTGCTGCATTGAGACTCGTCGATCCACTTATGGTTATTCCATTTTTCTTGGGGGTAATCTTGTTTCTTGGAGTGCCAAGAAACAACCTACAGTTGCTCGTTCCAGTTGTGAATCTGAGTATCATGCTATGGTCAATGCTGCTGCTGAAATTGTGTAGCTTTCCAATCTTCTTCATGAGCTTTGCTTTCTCTATAGCATCTCGACCTCAGCTTCTTTGTGATAACAAAAGTGCTATCTTTCTTAGCCAGAATCATGTAGCTCACAAAAGAGCTAACCATATTGACTTGGACTATCACTTTGTGAGAGATCTAGTGGCTTCAGGAAAGCTTGTCACTCCCTTTGTCCCATCTCATCTTCAGCTTGCTGACATCTTCACGAAGAGTCTTTCCCGATCGGCTTTTGAATTTCTTCGGTCCAAGCTCTGCGTATGTCTTCATCTCATGCAGCGCTTGCCGGGGGGGGGGGGAGGGCTAAATCTTGATTTATTTCTTAATTTCTGATTTATTGCTGTTAGTATAATTAGAGATTTATTCATTAAATTTTTTTCTTTAATCATGGGGAGATGCTGTAATCACGCATATATTAATATACCTTTTCCACTTACCATATTCACGGTGATTCAAAATTATTCTCTACAGTCGTCCAAGTCGTGTTTTCATCCATGAACCCATAGAGAAGTCGTAGTCCTCCTAGCTAGAATACCACACTATTTCCATCCCAAGCAATTCTATTTCTACATATGTCTTCAAGTGACATGCTCAAAGTTAGGGTACATCTCTAAAACTTGGAAATAGATTAAGATTAAGATAATATTAGAATTTATTATGCCATGCACGCACGTGCGACGCACGAGCTCATATTAATTAATTATTTAAATTATTGAAAAATTTCCCTGCAAAATCAACAGAATAGTTGCCAAACTAAATAAAGGATAATAAATTTTTAAAATTAGCAAAAGAAAACCTTTCTCCTTGTCTGACGCTTAAAAAATTTTTTTTTTTTAACAACAGAATCTACCAATGAAATTCAATCCGTTGATAATTATCAATTTAGCAAGCAAAATGATATTTTTCTATTAACAACGGAATACTAACAGATTTATTCTCTATTTTATCAATGGAATTCAATCCGTTGTTAATTACCAACGGATTACCAATGGAATTTTTATATAAATTACCAACGAATTACTAACGGAATTATTTACCAACGGAATTGATTTTTCGTAGCTAAAAATTTACCAACCACCACTTTAACAATGGAAATTTACCAACGGATTCCGTTGCTAATCCGTTAATAAACTAATTTAACAATGGAATTAAGACTTTTATCAACGAAATATTCCGTGTTCCTCCAACGAGGGTGACGTGGACATGGGGGAACAAGGTTCAGGTGTAGTGGAAGCGGGAGGGCACCAAAATGGGGACTGATAATGAGTGTTGGAAGATTGTCACACCAGGGGATATACTTAATTTTGTAATAATATTATAAAAAGTTTAAATAAATACAGTATTTAATTTCCGCATGCAAATCCAAATGAGCTGATCAAAGTAATAGTCAAGTCAATGTTAACATAAATAAATACTAGCTTCGTTCAAAAATTATTTGCATTTAATTATGTTAATGACACTAGTAGATGGTCAACACCTAAATCACCAAATAACATAAATACTCTAAATATTGAAAATTAGGCTAGTTGATTGATCGATGTTTACTGGGAAGTTCCGACAACCGACCGACCAGACGACTAATTCAATGGTCATGATCAAGGTCCCAATTCATAACAAACCACGATTACCATCAAGTCACATCATGTAGTGGTAGATGACTTACCAAGCCAAGTGTTGTCTCTTTGTTGAGGTGAGTCAATTCACACATTGACCCCCATCACTCTATGCACGGGATGTAAGCTTATAAATTATTCAATATTAGACTAGTAGACTTATCTCAATCACTTTATATAAATAAAAGCCTTCCCGTTGTAAGAGGTGTCAATTTTTTCCCCTTTCTCTACACTCTAACTACTAGAGGAAATCTCACTTCACATTCTTATATCTACATTATAGAGTATTTACAAGCAATATATATTTCCTCTTATTTCTCACCTCCTTCGCCACACAATTAGCTCCTACTCTAATTAATAAAAGTATTCTTCCACCATATAATTTTTTTTGCGTGCAATGCACGTGCCTTTTAGTAGTTATTTAAACAATAGAGATTATATTTTTTTTATTTACAATTAATGATATATTAAATTTAATTAATCTTGTGGCACATCGTATTACTAGGGCTTCGCGTTCTGTAGCGAGTCCCCATTATTGGATTGAACCTCCAGACTTTGTGGATGGTCTTCTCGATATTTCTTGTTCATGTAACCTGAATTAATGTCATTTATTTTGCTTCAAAAATTTTTTTGTAATATTCATTTAATATATTAATTATTTAATTTATTTACCGCTTTAATTAAATATAAAACGATGTACTTTTAATAATAAAAATTATTAATCTTATATATAGTTATACATTTAAAATTACTTCTATTTCATTTCACTTCTGCCATATATCTTCGTCAACTCCATAAATCTGACAAAAAGTTAGACGGAATTGAAGGTCCATTTTCAATAAGGATTAACTGATTTCCTGGCTACTATATTTAAAGTAAGATTATTGATTTTTAAATATTATTTCTGCTAAATTTAATATAATTTGTGTTTTTTCTATATAATACAATAGTATTCATTAATATTTTTAACATTGTTTGTTTCTAAAATATTCCAGGATGCATATTGATTGATCTACTAAAAGAATTAAAAGATTTTGCAGTTATTTCAAAGCTCTAAAATCTGGAAAAATCAATTAGAGATTCTAATGTTCATTTAAGCCTTAATGAGTGCAGATTTGGTAGCACTCACAACTTTCAACCCAACTCAACTACATAATCATATGTTGGAAAGTAGTATACTAAGAAATTCAAGTGATATATTCATCAATATTATGTTTTATTTGTGAGTTTAATGGGAATCTGAAACTAGATGATAAGAATAGAATATCATTCATGAACATACCATTTGGACTATCTTCCCACAATGCTACTGAATTCAGACTGTTTTCAGTAGCTTCTCCCCACGCGTGCGCATTCCTTTCATCCCTTTCGATCTCATTCTTCGCATGTTTCGTCTCCACCTTCGCTGCACCACCTTTTCTTCCCATTATCCGAGATGATTTGTACTCTTTCACACCAACCAACATTCCAATGCAAGCATCGTCAGGTGCGGTTTTTACTGGTATTGCCATGGAACAGCATGTGATTTTCCCTCCTATGCCTTTCTCTGCACTCACTCTTCTCATAGCACTTGCAATTTATTACACAGCTACTTTTCTTGTTGCTTAGTACATATATCATTTTTAACCATCCATACATACATACACACGTGTATGCACAAAAGGCATTATTATATAGTAATACTATTACTAGTATGAAACTCCCATATTACGCGGATTATTAAGTTGTTATTGTTTTAAAATTCAAATTGACATTTTTATTTTGATCTATCTTCAAGTTCACACCTCTAAAAAAATCACTTCTAACAAATGACCTTATAATACACTTTACTTTAAATATTTCACCTCTTTCTTAATACAAATAACATACTACTTTCTAACCATTTATTTACTACTAATAATATTAAACTGCTCAAAAGTACCCTTTATTCCTCAAGTATCATTTTGTTATTTATATTCTTTTCATCATACTACTTAAGACATTGTTTTCCTAGCTGTTTGAAAAAATAACTCACATTTAATCTTCTAGAAAAATATCATACATTTTTTCTTTTCTTTATCATTGAGTATTTATTTTTTATAATATAATTATGATTTAAAATCAATACATTCAAATATTATTGATAGAATAATTGTATTTGCTTTAGACGCATAACTATAAAAATTTAAATTCATATACAATAAAATAGTAAGGTAAGGAAAAGTAGACAATGACTTGTGAAACCGTTTCATGTATGAGTTTACGTGAGATAGCCAAAAAGTGATAACTTTTATAAAGGAAAATGATAATAAATTTATGAAAAGTGATAATGCTCTTTCATGAATAAATTATAGTATAAATAAAAAGTGATAACATTTTATAGCGAAAGTGATAATTCTTTTAAAAAGTGAAAATTTGTCTCACATGAGACGGTCTCACACAAGACGTACCTAAAGTATAAATGATTAACTTATACTTAATATTTTTATTAAATTTCGGGGAAATAAAAAATAGCAGCGCCAACATACATACATGAAAGAAGTGAAGCGCCAATTCCAAAATTTCCCCAAATTTTACTTTCCCATTGGCGCTGATTATTCAATATCATAGCAGGTATGTAATTGAATACATTAGATATTCCATTTTAATGTTAGAGCTCTCTGATTCCATCATTTTCAATCAAATGTGAAATGGCGATGGAGGGGAAATTTTTTATATCAAGACAAAAAAAAATTTTAAGTTTTTTTTTTGTATGTACAGCGGTATAAATCCACATCTAATATCAAAATTCTAAATTTTTTAATAATTTCATAATATGTCATCCATTTAAAATAAACAAACACTTGTGTATGAGATTACTAATAACTAATAAATTTAATATTTTTATCTTTATTTTACATATCAAAAGTACCTTGGATGATAGTATATCTTATCCTAACCTAAGATCTTATAATCAATTAGGGGTCGTTTACCTTTTGGGTTTAGAGAAGTTATCACATGTAAACCATAAGAAAAAGTTATTTACTTGCCAGGTTAAGATAAAGAGGTTGACACGCGGGCTTTTGCTGGCCCGATGGTAATTCCACTGTAGCAAGAGTTTATTTATCAGCCCAATTTGGGATGTTGATGAGCGTTTTCTCAACACACAAAATTAATCCCCAAGTATAAGGATATCAATTGTAGTCTCGATAGACGACCAAGTGATTATCGAACTCTAAGGGCGGATTATTATCAATTCAACTATATTCTAGTCAATGAAGATTATATTTGCAAATTTGATTTGGTTTGATTAAGAAACTAAATAACATATAATTGAAATAGCAAGATAAATAACAAGCAATAGTAGAAATTCGGTTGTGATCAAGTAAGTAATAGAGTAGTTCTTCAGGTAATCTAGTTTTATTTGTTAATTTCCTTTCCATGTATTGATGTCCGACTCTGCCTTGTGGATTATGGACGCATCACTAAACCATGCAAACGTACTCTATAGATACAAGTAAGCAAGCGTATGACACGTGTGAATACCCTTGGAGCAAGACGTATACTTTACCCCCCTTTCTAGGTACTATCGTAATCAATTATTTCCCGTGCACTTAGTACTTTAACACGATTTGATCTTTCTTTTTAGGAACTATAAAGTAATACTCTTTATCCTGCTTATTAACCCGAATATGATTCAATTAACAAGTATCTATATAAGATAGTTCTAATAAGACTTCGGAATCCCTTCACTTAGAATTATAACTTATGATTCTGCTCAGCGGTGAACGCACTCAATCAATAACCAAGAGATGTATTCAGACTCTACATAACAGTTAATGATGCACAAAAATACCATGAGTATGAATTGAAAAAGCACAATCTTATGTAAAATAAATCACAAGTAGTGTTGTATGGAGTTTACACATAGAAATTCGATTAACTCATAAAACTTTCATAACCCTAGAACTACCAAGGTGGTTCTAGCTCATGATTGATCTAGGAACAATCATGGCTAGTTGGTATGATCTTACTTGACTCGCCAGATGAACCTCTCTCTAGACCCCTTCGGATGAGGTAGGGTTTGGTGGATGAAGGAAGATGGGTGTTGTCTTGTGGTGTGTGTGTGTGTGTCCTTTTCCTCCTGCGAGAGCTATTCTTTTATACTCATAAGACCTCCTTATGGGCTTAGGATAGGCCTTTGCTTGAAGCACACGTCAAATTTGGTAAAAGACATCCTGAATTACCATAAATAGCATCAGCGATATGCCGTTCGACCAAGACATACTGGTCGAACAAGGAACTACTGGTCGAGCAAGCTCTCTGGACGATTTTGGCATTCTGTTCGACCAAACTACTTTTGCTCGAGCACAATGACGTTTGGTCGAGCAAGCCCTTCAAGTCGAACGAGCTCACTGTAAGTTTCGTCCACTTTGTTCGACTTCTTCTCATCTGCTTGACCAAGCCAATGTTGGTCGAGCAACACCTCCAAGTTGAGCTACTTCTCTGGATGGGTTTTGGCAATCTGCTCGACTTGTCACCTCTGTTCGACCATGCTAATGTTGGTCGAACTGGCTATCTTGGTCGAACAACACTCTAATCTTGCCTTCAAAAACGTGTCTTCCAATTTCGAGCCTTTTTTACATGTTTTCCTATACAAATATGCTCAAATAACCCTTGTACCCTCTGATTCGTGGCTTTCCCATAAATGTACTGATTCATCTCAATAAAAGACTAAATCGTACTCCATTTCCACGTAAATAAGAACCCAAAATATGTGAATTTACACTCTCATCAAACCTCCAAATTTACATGTTGCTCGTCCCGAGACAACAAAAATCAGACAAATCCAGAGAGTGTAATCACAAGGTACAACATATCCAAACACATGCAATTATATTAACTTAAAACATGCAACTATCATACCTTTCATTCACATAAAAGCATCAATAAATCACAATACTTCTACGAGTGCTAAGTCATCTAGCTCACGGGTAAGTATTTACTCTCTCACTCAAGTGTAAAAGATATATACCTTATGGTTGATATCAACACTCAATTTCAATTTATGTACTCGCGTAATCATAAGCTTGACAAAGGTCTCAAAACTCCATCCATAATAGACTCAATACTAGGATCACAAAGGACTTGCTTCAAGGATATAATGTTAGCTCTTTGGTTAAGGTGGAAGAATATAGATAATTGACTAACTTTACTAGTAAAGAGTTACCTTGGTATATTGTTTTCAGTTGCTCCCTCTTTACTTCTTCGTCTTAACGATCATGTCCATATACCATTCCTCCATCTTTACTTGAATCAACTTATTTTCCATAGTCACACGCCAATTCCGGTGTTCTTCAAGTATAAGGGTACCAGTTTTAGGTACTACCCTCTCTAGCATTCGGGATACTAGTTTCAGGCATTATCCCTCACAAGATTTAACTTCTTGTTTCTCGAAATTGCTTTCACCAAATCTCTCCTTCTTCTCCTCTTCAAGGTTTTCTCGAGCATTAGTCTAACTCTACTCTTTACTAGTAACTGGTGTTTAAGATTCAAAAGGTAAACGGCTCATTATCAAGGCTTGCCAAAGAAAAGCTTAAAGGCTCAAAAGGGCTTGCAAAGATAATTATATAGGATAAGCTAAATTTGGCTAAGTAACTCGATTAACAATAACGACCTAAGTTCACTTCCTAATACTTATCAATTATAAATTTCACACAAGACACTAGGTCAAGTTCCAGAATACGAGTATATAAACGACTCTAAAAAATGAGCAATCATGCGCATAGCACGATCAAAAGGCTCAAATCCTCACAAGGTTAATAGAATCCTAAGCACTCTTCAAAGCATGTAATCAACTTCAATTTATTATGAATTACAAGTACAAATAGACATGCTCGCCATTAACAAATTATCATGCATCAACATAAGCCCATTTATATCATGCATTTATCCCAAGCACATAACATTCATCATCATCAGTATCAAATACAGACCACCAACGCATGAATCACCACTACACCCAAACACTCAAGCATGCACATGTGAAGTGTAAAAGAGAAGGGAGATGAGAAGAATCAGAAAAGAATAAAAAACCTGACGCTCATCACTCCTCCGGAGCATCATCATCATCCGAACCTCCCTCATCATCATTATTTCCCATCTCCAGCCGCATCCGGTCCATATCTCTATGAAGAGCAGTGAGATTCCTATCCATCGTGTGCCCATGATCCTGCAACTGTCTAAACCGTCCATCCATCTCAACATAACACGTGTTGAGTGCAGCATAGTTAGCATTCGCAAGTGCCAGCTGTCTGTTTATTTCCTGCTAGTTAGCATTGAGCGTGGCGAAATGCTCATGCATCAGTCAAAATTGCTCCCGATAGAACAGATCTTGGAACCCAATAGTCCTGTTGTGGCTGCGATTGTGGCTGTGGTGGTGGCGGTTCGAAGAATTCTTGCTCAAACGGCTGTTGAGGCTGCATCGGAGGCAGGTCCACCTGATAATCAAAAGCTTGTGGTGGCTGTGGCTCCTCCTCCTCAAAATCAGCTGGATCTCTAATAAGAATCATGTCCTCGTCCAAGCCAATTCCTTGCTCCCGCAACTCAGCCAACAATCTCCAATTCCCTCTTTCCAAGCACGTTTCAGAGATCACTGTGTGCGCCATCGTGTTCATTAACCAATTGTTGTCGTCCCTCACAGTAGTAAGGTCGACTATCACCAATGGAAACTGAAGTGTTCGAGGCTCCTTCCCTCGGATGAACATCCAAGCATCATCCACTCTTTCAATAAGCCTCATCCTGAAGCATGAGGTCAAGATCAAGTCCGGATCCCCTTGAACAGGCTCATACCTACTCAAATCAACCCTGTAGTACTCCGCTATGATAGTGATCAGCCCTCCAATGTTTACTCTCTGAAAATCATGCGTGGTAAACTTATAAAGTTGATGGAAGAAGTAGACTGCTACGTTGAAGCGAACTCTATTGAGCATGCACCATAAGACATAGAGTTCTCCCCTCGGGATACAGCTCCCTTCAGACCTTGCAAATAATGTATTTCATAATATGTGATCCATATAGGCAATAACGGGGTTGGGAATGAAGGCATCCTTAGAAGTGTTGGAATTGTAGTTCTCTTGCCTCCCCGTTATAGCTCTCCAAAAATCATTTGCCCTGAAGTCATCACTCTCATTTCCAACAACATTCTCATAGCCAATGATCTCGTTGAACTCACGAGCCTACATAGTCCACTTATGACCACCTATTTGTATATGAATACCATATGGAAGATATCCATCACCACGCTCTACTCTCAGCGTGCACAAAACTTCCGCAGTAATGTGAAAGCATGTCTCCCTTTTCATCTCCATGAATGCTACGATGCCAACTCGGTTGAACATCCAACGAATGTCGTTGATGATGTGCATGTCCATCATGGCTCGATCATCTTGATACCTGGTCCTTCTTATCTTCATCAAGATTGCATTCCACAGCTCCTGTTTTTCTTTCCAATCGCCAATCTTGATTCCAAAGTCCCTTGGCGTTTTCCTTTTATCCATCTTAATCTTTTTTACTATCTCTACCAACAGGGGTGACTTGTTTCCCTTCCTCTTTGAAGAAGAAGCAATCTCTTTCCCTACAAAAGTTGTACTTCAATACGCAACAAAAAGAGATAAACAATACCAAGTCTAAGTCTAGCATGAATCCTACTCAAGACTTCAAATTCATGTATCCAATTCTACTCAATTTCAAGTGTTCTTTAATCACAAACGAACTCTAAACCAGCACTATCAATCAAGAATATCAAGATTCAAATAATCTAACACTACTTCATACCCACATAATAGCAAATCTACTCCAACTTTCACCAAGTCCACACTTCAAACATGCTCAAATTCCATCCTCAATTGCATCACATTAATACCCAATTCAATGAGCCCACATATAGAATTCGAAATTAAACCAAAGCCCATGCTTCATACCACTTAAATTTATCAAAATTTCCATAATTTAACGAAGCACAATTCAAGAATTTTCGAATGCAATCTTGGATAACAACTCAAGCAATTCATCAATAAATCCAAACCAAATCTAGTTAGAATCCACTCGCCCATTCTTTACTAATCATCATCAACACAATCCGCAAGTAAAGTGAGGAGAAAACATACCTTTGTTTGACATGGTGTGCATGTGGTGAACAAGAGCGAAAATCCCCATAAGTTCGAGTAAAAATCTGAGATTGGATCTTGCAACCCCTCGAAATTAGATGTAAAGTGTGTGAAAGAGAGGATTAAAGTGTAGGAAGGAAGTTAAGGAGAAGAACTTACAGTTATGAATGGTGCTCGAGAAAGGGTGACAGAAGTGGGTGTGTCGAATAGAATGAAATACCTTTTTAAAACTGCTCCCAGTCCCCGTTCGACCTCAAATTGACTTGTTAGGTATAATCGAACAATGCCTCTAAGTAGAACGACCCAGATCTGACCTTTAAAAATAGCATAGCTCGACCTCCATTCGACCTAAATTTCTTAGTCGAACAACATCTGGAAGTCGAGCATCGCGTATAGTCGAGCCCTTATTTTTCTCTATCTTGCTCGACCATTGTTTGATTTCATACTCCCGGTCGAACAACCACTGATTGGTTGAACAAACTCTCTGGAAGTTTTTCCCACTTTGTTCGACCGTTGCTCGACTCCAGCTTCGTGGTTGAGCTGTAATGGTTTAGTCGAACAACCACTCTGGAGGATTTTCGCCATTTGCTGACCATTACTCGATCAAGCAGCTACTGTTAGATCAAACAGACTCACAATCTTCTTAAATTTCGTACCCTTCTCGTATCTCCCTGCAATATTCAACTCTAGGACAACATCAAGTATCAAGATATCCAAAAATTAAGTTAGAGAAACCATATAATATCCAGTGTGGCTCCGCAATCACACCAAAAATAACAACTCTCCACTAAACACTAGGCAAATTGCAAAAAAATTGATGCATCAAAACCGGCTAAAGTTTTAATATATCGTAAAAAATCAATTCCCCTAGAAAATATTACAAAGAAAAGATCATATTCTCCGTGCTATAATGAGGTAAGTACATCACACCCCCAAACTTAGTAGAAACCATATGTGAAACTAAGTTTGTAAAGAGATGTAATTTCCGAAAGATAAGCACATCAAATATAAAAATTTTTTACTCACACTAATAAAATTAAAGCAATAAAATGGGAGGAAAGGCCCCCAACAGGTACTCATGTTTAACGTCGGAGAGTCACGACGGTAGCAATCTAGTGCCAGGTATCCTCAAAGATGACACAAGCATCATCCGGCGACTTGTAATGCTTCAATCGATGCCCATTCGCCGTAATAATGTCTCCATCCTTGTCCATAAGCTCAAAATTCCCCCCTCTGTAGGCTCTACGGATAATGAACGGCCCCGTCCACTTTGATTTTAATTTTCCTGCGAAAAGCTTCAAATGAGAGTTAAAAAGTAATACCTCATCACCTTTCTTGAACTCCTTGTATGAGATCTTTGAATCATGCCATTTCATCATTCATTCCTTAAAAATCTCCGAGTTCTTATAAGTACTATTCTTAAACTCATCCAATTGATTAATATGAGTTATCCTCAACTCCTTTTTATCCTTTAAAGACAAATTCAAACTTCTCAACGCCCATAAAGCTTTGTGCTGAATTTCTATGGGTAAGTGGCACGGCTTCCCATAGACAATTCGATACGGTGACATTATCCAGCACCATCTTGTAAGCAGTTCGGAACCCCCACAAAACATCATCGAGCTTCATAGCCCAATCCTTCCTATTGGTTCCAACTACCTTCCCCAAGATTTGTTTCACTTGGCGATTGGAGACTTTCGCTTGCCTATTCGCTTGAGGGTGATAGGGTGTAGTGACCCTATGCTTAACTCCATAATCCTTAAGCACCTTTTCAAGAAGTTTGTTGACGAAGTGAGACTCTCCATCACTCACTAGTGCTCTAGGAACTCCATAACGGGCAAAGATATGTTTCTTCAAGAAAGATAAAACAGTCCTTGGATCATTCACGCGAGTGGGAATCGCTTCCACCCACTTCGAAACACAATCCACTGCTAAGAGAATGTAGAGAATCCATTAGATGGGAGAAAAGGTCCCATGAAATTGATCCCCCATACATCGAAAATCTCCACAACAATCCTCGGCTGAAGTGGCATCTCATCTCGTCGACTTATGTTCTCCATCTTTTGACATCTATCACACGATGCCACATAGATTTCACAGTCCTTAAACAAGGTAGGCCAATAAAGGGCTGACTAAAGTACCTTCGCTACCGTCTTTTGAGCTCCGAAGTGCCCCCCGTTAGGCTGTGCATGGCAAAACTCAAGAACGCTCTCCATCTCTATCTCCGGCACACACCTACGGACTATGGAATCCGTACATATTTTGTAAACAAATGGATCATACCATATGAAAGTTTCAACATCTCGCTTGAATTTCACAAGTTGATATCGGTTGAGATCTCTCAAGATTTCTCCTACAGCAATGTAATTTATATAATCCGCATTCCATGGATCCATCCCTTGAGCAGCCACTTCACATGCTTTTTCAGCTCCTTCAACAAGCACCGCCATGATCTTCTCATTAGGGAACATCTCTTCTATGTAATCAAATGAATCATCATAATGTTCCCTTATCTCCAACCTTGATAGGTGATCCGCCAAGACGTTTTCCGTACCTTTCTTATCTCGGATCTCCATATCAAACTCCTGCAGAAGAAGAATCCATCTAATGATCCTTGGCTTTGTTTCCTTCTTCTCCATCAAGTACCGAAGCGCAGAGTGATCCGTGTATACTATCGTCTTCATGCCAATCAAGTACTGTCGAAACTTATTGAATGCATACACTACAACAAGAAACTCCTTTTCAGTCACCGTGTAGTTCTTTTGTGCCGCATCGAAAGTCTTACTCGCATAGTAAATGATATAAAACTTCTTATCCCTCAACTGCTCAAGCACCACTCCAAGTGCTAAATCACTCGCATCACATATAAATACAAACGGCTGAGTCCAATCCACTGTGATCAAGATAGGTGCAGTAATAAGCGCCTCTTTCAAAATCTGAAAAGCTGTTAGACATTCATCATCAAAAACAAAAGGAACATCCTTTTCAAGTAAATAAGATAAGGGGTTGGAGTATTTCGAGAAGTCTTTTATGAATCTTCTATAGAAACCGGCATGTCCAAGGAAAGACCGCACTTCTTTCTCATTTGTAGGAGGTGGAAGCTTCTCGATCGCCACCACCTTCGCTCTATCTACATGCAATCCTTTGGTCGAGATGTGATGGCCAAGAACAACCCCATGTCTTACCATGAAGTGACACTTCTCCTAATTCAAGACAAGATTAGTATCTTAGCATCTCTTTAAAACAGTAGCAAGGTTAGATAAACAAATATCAAAGGAGGAACCAAACACAGAAAAATCATCCATAAACACCTCAATGATCTTCTCTATCAACCCATCAAATATGGTCATCATGCAACGCTGAAATGTAGCAGGCGCGTTACACAATCCAAAAGGCATCTTTCTAAAAGCAAAAGTCCCATATGGGCAAGTGAAAGTAGTCTTTTCTTGATCTTCGAGTGTAATTATGATTTGATTATAACCCGAGTACCCATCCAAGAAACAATAATACTCATATCCCGCAAGGCGATCAAGCATTTGATCCATGAAAGGAAGGGGAAAATGGTCTTTGCATGTATTTTCATTCAACTTTCTATAGTCCGTACACACACACCATCCAGTAGGAATCCTAGTGGCTAAGGTCTCACCATCTTCGGCTTTCAGCATAGTCATGCCCCCCTTCTTAGCTATAACATGCAATGGACTCAAATGGGGACTATCACTAATAGGATATATAATTCCAGCATCTAACCACGTTAGGATTTACTTCCTAATCACTTCTTGAATAGCGGGATTCATCCTCCGCTGATTCTGAATGCTACTCTTGGCCTCATCTAACAATCTTATTCGATGCATGCAATACGAAGGACTAATACCTTTCAAATCGTCAAGAGACCAACCAATCACAGAAATACTTCCTAAGCACATCTAACAATTCCTCAAGTTGATCATCATCAAGAGAAGAAGATACAATTACCGGATATTTTTCATTGTCACCAAGATAAGCATACTTCAAGTGCTCCGGTAGCGGTTTCAACTCCTCTTTCTTCTCTTCTTGACGTGCACTCTCTCTGTCCAAACGCAAGTACTTCCTCGTCCACTTGACCTCTTCAATCTTGATCTTTTGCGATTCATACCTATCTTCACCCAAAGCAAGCAAGTTTTCAAGAAATTCAATACACACCTCATTGGAGAGATCATCTAGCTCTGTAGTGGGAAAAGTAAGAGACTCCATCAAGCAAGTCTCAAGAGGATCCTTAGAAAGAATCAGAGACATGTCTTCATTAACGATCTCCTCCACCACATCAATGCTATGACACTGTATCTCCATCGGCATCTTCATTGCTTTATCCAAGTTAAACAGGACTTCTTCTTTATCCATCCTCAACCGTAGCTCATACTTATGCACATCTATCATAGCTCCCGCAGTTGCAAGGAATTGTCTCCCTAAGATCAGGGGAGTATTATCCTTGTCGTCTTCCATCTCAAGTACCAAAAAATCCATAGGAAAGACTTGCTTTTCAACTTTGACTAGAACATCTTCGATCACTCCTTTCAGAAACGTCATAGACCTATCCGCTAGCTATAGAGCCACCGATGTGGGAGTTAACTCCCCAAACCAAGCCTTTTAAAAGTGGACAACGACATCAAATTAATGATTGCCCCAAGATCACACAAGGCTCGACGTATCGGCCCCTTTCCAATTTCACATAAGATTGTGAAGCTTCCCGGATCTTTTAACTTCGCTGGCAGCTTTCTTTGAATGATTGAGCTGCAGTTCTCAAACAAATTCACCATCTCAATTCCGTTCAAGCTTCTATTCTTCAAAAGAATATCCTTTAGAAAACGGAAATAGTACGGCATCTCCAAAATTGCTTCAGAGAAAGGAATGTTCAAGCTTATTTTGTTTATGATCTCAGAAAACTTCTTGAACTTTTCCTCTAATCCTTTCTTAACTAGCTTGAGAGGAAAGGGCGGAGGTATCTTTGTTTTGGGAATCTCTCATTCATCACGTTCAACCTTCTCCGCTTTATCCTTCTCGGCTCTCAACCTTTTGGCTCTTTTCCATTTCTTTTCTACCACTGTAAGCTCAGTATTCTGCTCTTGAGATGTAGATGGAGTGTTCCGATCAGGTGTCGCATTCGATATCGAATCGGACTCTGAACTGTTCAGCTCGATCTCCGTTCGACCAGGGTGGTTTGGTCGAACAACATGTTCAAAGTCTCCTAAACAGGTTTAAAAACACTGTTGGTGACTTAGATATGCTGGTGACATATGTCCTCGGAAAAAATTCGTCACAGGGCTATAACTCAAGCTCAACAGAGACCAAATATGCACAACAACCACAATATCAAGCTCAACAGAGTCCTATAAGCCACATAATCCACATAATCAAGCTCAACAGAAACCTGAAAGCCACATAATCAATCTCAACAAAAACCAGAAGCCCCAAATGTTAGATTGTATACTGAAAGCCTAGCTTTTGTATTGAACAATATTTAACAATTTTATTTGAAATGAGAATCATATGATCAAATGTTTTGCATATTATAAATTATTTATTTATATATTTGTGCAAAAGCCCATTTACTTTATACTGTAGATAATATGTTGTGCGACAACACGTGAAATATCATATTATCGGTTTCCTTATAAAGTATAAACAGATGCTCACAACCGAGATAGACGGGGACTATCTATCGGGATGGTTGTAGTGTGATTTTGTATTAGTTTGTCTTGACTATAGAATAACATTAGTGTGCTTAGTGTGTATTGAGCAGGACCGCATGAGATCGTTTGACTTGTACTGTCTATATAGGAGAACTTGATCTCAGTTATTATGGATGTTCGTGCTCTTAATCCCTATATAATAACCTCGACACGTAGGGCAGTATGTATTTCTTTGATTCATCAATGGGTGAGATTTACATGTATTAAATCAACAAACTCGGTGAGTTGGGAAGTAGTGTTGTCTCTATGGTGTGTTGTTGATTGTAGAAGGAATCCATGTCCGACATAGGTTGATGATGTCCCCCTTGAGGAGCTCATAAGGTTTATCATGTAAATCTTGCAAGTGGATTAATTCCGGCATGATAATAAGATTGAGTAGTACTACTCTCGGAAAAGATATTAATTAATTTGAGTTTTCAGTAACTTAATTAATTAATGGGCATTGTATATCTTAAACATGGGGAGACTGTCGGGTTCATAATAAGAAAGAACCCAAAATATAATTTTGGGATTGGATGGGTAGTGCAGTAATAATATTTTAGTGGACTATATTATTATTATTGGATTTAATTATAAGCTTTGGACTAAGCTTGGTTAATTAAATCCAATTGAGGCCCAATCCAATTTTTCCTCCTGGTCCTTGTTGTAGCCCAATATATAAGTCATCTCAGCTTCTGGAAACCAACAATTCTGCGCCGTTTTTGACGTGAGAAAAGAAGAGAAGAAGATTGAGAGAATCCTGCAGATTGTCATCAGGATTTGACTTGGGTCATACAGCAAAAGATCGAGAGGTAGTTCTCTGCAACGATTCATCCTCTACATCAACCTAGAAGAAAGGTAAACTTTTATTTTGCTTCCGCTGTAATTGTTTCCTTGATTTTCTAAAGGATCACGCTGAGCCAAACGATCCAATAGCCAACAATTAGTATCAGAGCATTGATTTCGTGGTGAAACGTGAGACGTTAGGTTGGGTTTATGCCATACGTGTGTTAATTGTTGGATTGGAAGCATGTATGAAAGGGGATTATTTGATTGTGTGAAATAATCTGGATATAATCACATGGGTTTTGGTACTGTTATTATTTTTCAACATGGTATCCAATTTGGTATGTGTGTTTGTTGCTATATGTTATTGCTGGACACGACACACACTGCTTGAAACCCTTTATGCTATCCTTTATCGTTGTTGGTCAAACGAAAGAAAACACACATGGCTGCGAGGCATGAACGACGGTGAAAGCCACTACGTGAAACACTATCAACCATTGAAGAAAGGCTATCCTGAAAGTCACTGGACTGTTGATGGGCGAGGCTGATCGACGGGAAAGTGAAGAAAGAAAGAGAGTCGACTTCACACTGCCTGATGGCTGAACTCGGCGGCGGTGGGTGCAAGGCTGCATGACTGGCTGCTGTTGGTTCATGAAAGTCGACGGTGACAGACCTGGACAGAGGGTTGCGCGGCGGATGGCTGGCGATCGCTGTCGCCGCGCTCGATGGGTGCATGGTGTGTTGTTTCTAGGCGGGATGAACGACGTTCAGGCAGACTGGTAGTTTCGGCAAGTTGACGACAGGTTCTGAATGGGCCTCAGCAACCTCCGAGCGAGTCCATGAAAGTATCCGAGCGGATCTCCCTGATGGCTGTGGGCCTGGCGTGAGTCAACGGAGTGGACGCGTTGCTTGTGCACGGCGTCGCTGTTGGAGAAGACGAGGCTGGAAAGGGCGGCATCGGACCTGAACTGGTTGTTCCAATCGAGCCTGCTATGCTTCAGTCGGGTTTGACGAGAAAGGAGGCAAGGCAATAGGAGCGGCATGATCTCTTGGTGTTGACGCTACAGACTTGAATGGGTGCGGACGGCGGGCTGACTGGCATGAATCCGGCGGGCTATCGGCGCGACTCTGGTGAGCTGACTGCACGATCGCCGAAAGCAGCGATCACCAAGTCGTGCCGGCGTAAGCTCCGTGTGATTGTTGCGGCTGGCGAGAAGAAATAGGGCAGCGAAGGGCTTGAAACGTGCTCAAGGGCTACTGGGCTATTTTTTTTGTGGTTAATGGGCCTAATTCTAATATTTGATTTTGGGCTGTGCATAATGGGCAGTGGAAAATGGGCTTATTTATTTTTTCAGTGGGCTGCTCAATTTTGTGCCATTGTTGCTCTTGGGCCCATTTGATTAATCCACTTATGCTATTTATTCTAATATATATAATTGATTTAATTATTTTAATTTGACAATTAATTGTTATATATGTGGCAAGTTCTATGTGATTTATTTTTTTAAATTACTTAAAAATAGAAGCATGCTAGGATATATATTTTATTGTAATATAATATGCATGTTAAAACCCTCGGTGTTAAATAACTAAGTGGGAGAGGAGATTGGTAATTAATTCCTGCGGCCTCCATTATTGGTTTGTAAGTGATGTGAGTAAGCTTGCGCGTTGGCATTAGAGTCTTCCTCCCCATCGGATGAGTTTATTCACGGATCACTAGTACAAACTTCTTTATGATGACCGTAGAAAATTATCCGAGCGCGTGTGTACATCTCTATCTGTAAGGCACATAAGCTTGCGCAATGGACTTGGGATCAAATAATGGTATACACTTAGATGTAAATAATAATTATCCTCCCCATCGGAGTCACTACTGTTATTTGCATGGCTAAAGAGAAACCGACTATTAATTATTTTGTCATAAAGTTAGGTTGACAAATGAAATTATTGGATAAAACATTCTCTTGTAAATGTTCGGGTTTGTATACGTCCACACTATCGTGGCATGCAGACTCACGGTGCTTGAGATGTTGGTGAATTTTATTTTATATTATTTTGAGGGATTCAATATAAATTGATAAATTTGAAGTATTTGATCTGTTTATTATTTATGATTCTCAGGATTTTCAAATGGCACTCAACTCACTTTCTCTTATACTTAAAGAGCACAAACTTACTGGCACTAATTATGTTGACTGGAAGCGAAACATGGATATTGTTTTAACTACTGAAGATTATATCTTTGTTCTCACTGAGGAATGTCCTCCGACACCTACTGATGACTCTACCGAAGAGCAAAGAGTTGCTTATAATAGGTGGGTCAAAGCTGATAGGATGGCTAAGTACTACATTTTGGTTTCTATGTCAAATGTGCTTCAGACTCAGCATCAAGCTATGCAGACTGCCTATGATATGATGCATAATCTTAGGGAACTCTTCGGGCATCAGAGTTGTCCTGCTAGGTCGAAGGGCATGTCTGTTCTAATGAACACCAAAATGGCTGAGAGCACTTCCGTGAGGGAGCATGTCCTTAGGATGATGGGTCAACTCAATGAGTTGGAAGTTCTTGGAGCTGAAATCGATGGGGAAACCTAAGTCGATATCATACTCCAAAGCTTGCCTAGGAGTTTTGAGTAGTTTCGCCCTAACTATGGTATGAACAAATATTTGTACACGTTGACGGAACTTCTGACAGAACTTGTGGCGGCGGAAGAACTGTTTCGTAGACCTCCTCAGGTTCATGTTGCTGAAAATGCTGCTCATTCTAGGCCGAAAGGTTGTAGGAATGGCAAGTGAAAGCTAAGACTGGTAAGAAGTAAGAAAATTCAGCACTGGTGAACCAAGTGAAAGCAAAGACTGGTACGGTCAAGAAGCCTAAAGGCAAGTTCTTCAATTGCAAGCAACCAAGACACTACAAGGTTGACTGCCCTCTTTTGAAGGGGAACAAGAATGGTAAGTCTTTTATACTAGTTGTTGAATCATGTTTAGCGGCTGTATCTGCTGACACTTGGTGTGTAGATACAGGAGCCACTGATCATGTCTGCAATTCTTTGCAGGGGTTCTATCAAACCCGACAACGTAGTGAAGGGGAGATTACCATACTCATGGGGAATGCTACAAGAGTAGCAGCTGTAGCAGTGGGAAACGTTTATTTATTTTTTAATAAGAATAAACTCTTGTTTTGAGGAATTGTCTTTATGTACCTCATTTTAGTTTAATTTCTATTTCTAAATTATTTATGGATGGATATTCTATTTCTTTTAATGACAAGGTTGTTATAAGGAAAGATAGAATTATTATCTGTGATGGTGTATTGATAGATAATTTATATACTCTTAATCCAATTTCTCCCACGGTGCAATAAATTGAAACGGATGATACATCTACTAATAAGAGAAAAGAACCTTCGAAAATGAACCAAACATATCTTTGGCATCTAAGACTTGGTTATATTAACTTGAGTAGGATTCAAAGGTTGATAGCTGATGGACCTCTAAGTTCATTAGCAGTGGAAAATTATCCAACTTCCGAATCTTACTTGGAAGGAAAAATGATAAAAAGGCCTTTTAAGGCAAAGTGGTATAGAGCCAAGGATCTGTTGAAATTGGTTCATTCTGATTTATGTGGTCTTATGTCTGTCCAGGCAAGAGGTGGTTATGAATATTTTGTCACTTTCATTGACGATTATTCTAGATACGGATATATTTATTTAATGCGCCGCAAGTCTGTGTGCTTTGATAAATTCAAAGAGTACAAGGCTAATATGGAAAAGCAACTTGGAAAATATATCAAGACACTACGATCTGATCATGGTGACGTATACCTCTTGGAAGAGTTTAGGAATTATTTATCGGACCAAGGGATTGAATCCCAATTGTCTGCACCGGGTACAACCCAGCAGAATGGTATAGCGGAAAGAAGGAATAGGACTCTTATGGAAATGGTAAGATCAGTGATGAGTTATTCGAAATTGTCAAATTCGTTCTAGGGACATGCCTTAGAAACAACGGCTTACATTCTAAACTTAGTACCTTCTAAATCGGTAGCCTCCACACCCACAAAATTGTGGACCGGGCGAAAGCCTAGTCTGAAATATGTTCGGATTTGGGGTGCTCCGGCACATGTGTTGAAGGCAGATGCCGATAAGTTAGAATCACGTATTGATGTTTGTCTGTTTATAGGGTATCCTAGAGGAACGAAGGGTGGTTTATTTTATAGTCCTAAGAACCAAAAGGTGATCGTTAACAGAAACGCCAGATTTTTGGAAGAGGATTATGTAATGAACCACAAATCTATGAGTGAAATTGTTCTAGATGAAGTAAGAGAGAAAACACCAAACATAATACCAACTATGCAAGAGGATATACTACAGGACACTGCACCGCATGTCACACCTGATACACAATTGCCTGCAGAGCCTCGTCATAGTGGGAGGGTTGTGAGACAACCGGATAGATTCATGGGATTGGAAGTCTTTTGACTTAGTCCCTGGTGAACATGAAACTGACCCATGAAATTACAATAAGGCACTGCAAGATAAAGATGCTCAATTATGGCAAAACACAATAAAATCTGAAATAGAATCCATGTATTCTAATCAAGTTTGGGAGCTTGTAGAACCACCTAATGGTGTAAAAGCTATTGGATGCAAGTGGATCTATAAAAGAAAAAGAGGATCTGACGGTAAGGTGGAAACCTTTAAAGCAACGCTAGTGGCTAAAGGATATACTCAGAAAGAAGAAATCGATTATGAGGAAACCTTCTCGCCTGTGGCTATGCTTAAGTCAATCCAGATTCTTTTGTCTATTGCTGCTCATATGGATTATGAGATATGACAGATGGATGTCAAGACAACTTTCCTGAATGGAAGTCTTGAGGAAAACACTATATGAAGCAACCAGAAGGATTCATTGCAAAGGGCGAAGAACATCTTGTGTGTAAGCTTAAAAGGTCCATTTATGGATTGAAACAAGCTTCAAGATCATGGAACATCCGTTTTGATGAAGTAATCCAGTCATATGAATTTATTCAATGTCCGAATGAATCATGTGTGTACAAGAAGTGTTATGGAAACGTAGTGGTATTTCTTGTACTCTACGTGAATGATATTTTGCTCATTGGAAACAATGTAAAGGCATTTTCGGGCGTAAGAGTATGGTTGTCCAAGCAGTTTGAGATGAAGGACTTAGAAGAAGCCGGACACATTCTTGGGATCAAATTAATAAGGAATCGCAAGAAAAGAATGTTGTGCTTATCCCAAGCTTCATATATTTATACAATCCTGGCTTGTTTTAGAATGCAAGATTCCAAGAAAGGTTTTCTACCTTTCAGACATGGAATACCTCTATCTAAGGAAATGTGTCCAAAGACACAACAAGAAATAGAGGCGATAAAGCTGGTCCCTTATGTTTCGACAGTAGGAAGCCTCATGTATGCTATGCTATGTACGAGATCGGATATTTGTTATGCCGTGGGCATGGTCAGTAGGTATCACAGTAATCCAGGATAAGGGCATTGGACTGCGGTAAAGCATATTTTGAAGTACCTGCGAAGGACTAGGGATTATGTGTTGGTTTACCGGGCAGATACTTTATTACCTTTGGGTTATACTGATTCAGATTTCCAATCAGATAGGGATGCTAGTAAATCCAACTCGGGTTATGTGTATACTCTTGGGGGAGGAGCCATAATATGGAGGAGTGTAAAGTAGAAATGCGTTGCTGACTCCGCCATGGAAGCTGAATATGTAGCAGCCTCTGAGGCAGCTAAAGAAGTAGTATGGCTCAGGAACTTCTTAATGGACTTGGATGTGATTTCTGGTTTGCCCAAAGCGATCACAATTTATTGTGATAACAGTGGTGCAGTAGCAAACTCGAAGGAACCACGAGCCCATAAGACAAGTAAAACACTGAACGCAAGTACCACCTAATACGAGATATCGTTAGAAGAGGGGAAGTCGTTGTTGCTAATATTGCATCTGAGGATAATCTTGCTGATCCTTTTACAAAGAGCATTCTAGCGAAAGCGTTCGATGGGCATGTAGAAGGAATGAGGATTAGACGCGTGTCAGTAGATATGGCAGCGTAGTCTTTTAATATAAGTGGGAGATTTTTAGATTGTATACTGAAAGCCTAGCTTTTGTATTGAATAATATTTTAAAAATTTTATTTAAAATGAGAATCATATGATCAAAAGTTTTGCATATTATAAATTGTTTATTTATATGTTTGTGCAAAAGTCCATTTACTTTGTACTGTAGATAATATGTTGTGCGACAACACGCGTAAGATCATATTATCGATTTCCTTATAAAGTATAAACAGATGCTCACAACCGAGATAGACGGGGACTATCTATCGGGATGATTGTAGTGTGATTTGGTATTAGTTTGTCTTGACTATAGAATCACATTAGTGTGCTTAGTGCGTATTGAGCAGGACCGCATGAGATCGTTTGACTTATACTGTCTGTATAGGAGAACTTGATCTCAGTTATTATGGATGTTCGTGCTCTTAATCCCTATACAATAACCTCGACACGTAGGGCAGTATGTATTTCTTTGATTCATCAATGGATGAGATTTACATGTATTAAATCAACAAACTCGGTGAGTTGGGAAGTAGTGTTGTCTCTATGGTATGCTGTTGATTGTAGAAAGAATCCATGTCCGACATGGGTTGATGATGTCCCCTTGAGGAGCTCATAAGGTTTATCATGTAAATATTGCAAGTGGATTAATTCCGGCATGATAATATGGTTGAGTGGTACTAATCTCGGAAAAGATATTAATTAATTTGAGTTGTCAGTAACTTAATTAATTAATGAGCATTGTATATCTTAAAAATGGGGAGACTGTCGGGCTCATAATAAGAAGGAGCCCAAAACATAATTTTGGGATTGGATGGGCAGTGCAGTAATAATATTTTAGAGGCCTATATTATTATTATTGGATTTAATTATAAGCTTTGAGCTAAGCTTGACTAATTAAATCCAATTCAGGCCCAATCCAATTTCTCCTCCTGGTCCCTGTTGTAGCCCAATATATAAGTCATCTCAACTTCTGGAAACATACAATTCTGCGTTATTTTTGACGTGAGAAAAGGAGAGAAGCAGATTGAGAGAATCCTGCAGATTGTTGTCCACACAACATCAGGATTCAACTTGGGTCATACAGCAGAAGATCAAGAGGTAGTTCTCTACAACGATTCATCCTCTACATCAACCTAGATGAAAGGTAAACTTTTATTTTGCTTCCGCTGTAATTGTTTCCTTGGTTTCCTAATGGATCACGCTGAGCCAAACGATCCAATAGCCAACATCAAATACAACCTCACATGGCTATCACAAACAAAGCCTCACAGGAGTTCAACACGAAAATTCGTGCTTTTCATAGGTCATTTCCATATGATTATTGCATTATTTTAATATTATTTGTGAAGTTTATTGTTTATTTCATATTTTCTATAACTTCACAGGTATTATTAAGATTTTGCAGATTTTAGGACTAATTTGAAGTAAAATTGATAGAATAACACAAGTGGGTGTTGAAAGGGCATGCATATGCCACGTATCTATTATTTGGGAATTAATTGGAGTTGGAAACGTGTTGCCAATTTGGAGCAATGTTAATTGACACATTAATGTGTTATGTGTGATTCCACCACCAAGTGGGCCATCATGTGGAGGAAAAGGCTCTTGATAATTGCTGTACATGAAGCCAACAATCCAGCATACCTTATATTATTTTATAAATAAGATTCGAGATCGCTTATCACAAGAAGAGAGATCACCCACGACATTCTGTCGTGAACACTCACCCCCATCCGTGCCACTTACGCCTTTCACTGTCACCATTCCACCCACTTCATCCATCTATCATCCCGGTGTGCTCGATTCGAGTTTAGAGAGTCAATCCAATTGGAGATACGAAGGCAGAACGTAAACCACGTGACACTAGGGTTTCGTATCTTTTCTTAATTTCTTCTTTTGTTGATTTTGATATGAAATTGTCAATCATGACGATTGTGTGTAACCTCATGTGCTAAAAACTCTTTACAGTTCTAAGGATTGAAGGTTAGGTTAATTGATTTGGGAACCCTAGATTGAGAATTGTGAATTCATGCTATTAATACATTTTAGTTTATTTGTTTGATTCAGATTGTGTTATGTGTTTGTAACGTCTTCATTGCATATTATTGATGTTGCCTGTGATGCATGATATGTTATGTTAGCTTGTGTGCATTCGTACTTAATATTGTTTGCTTACTAGGGATTAAAGTAGTTTGTCCGTGAACACGATAATCCTAAGGTCTGGTAGACTAGATACTTGTTATTCTTAGTAGAACAATGCAATTAAGAATTCAAGTAGGAAGTGAATAAATTTGAATAGTACTTTCAGAGAATATATGTTAGTCAAACTGGTCATCCGGAGGTTTGTTTATGTTTGCCTTATTAGTATCTACGAAGGGGTTTCAAAACGATTCACGCATCTTTTGTTATTAATTGATAATACTATTAACTTGAAATCAAATTATATTTGGTGGGTTAATAGGGCTTTGTGATGTATTTCCGTTGAAATAGCATGAACGAACAATAGGACGTCTAGGAAACCAAATCAATTGCACTATCCCTGATACCTTAGAGCTGTTATTTCTCTCTTGATTAAACCTCAAATAATTCTTCACTTTACTTTTATTTATTGAGTTACATGTTATTTCAATTCTTTAGTTAATAATTAAATTGCAACGCTTGGAAATTGGTTAAAATAGTTCTAATTAAATATTAATACTAGATAAATAAATAGTTAGCTGTCTCAATGGGAACAATATAATTTTAATTGGGGCACTTGTCATTACAAATGACATCCCTACACTTGGTGATTTTAATTGAGGTGCGCAATTTTAACCTAACAAGTTTTTGGCGCCGCTGCCGGGGACAGTTTTAATTGTTTATTTTTCTTTTATTGCTAATTTAATTAGGATTTTTAAGCATATTCTGACTCTGATTTTTTTTTCGAGGTATATACTATGGAAGTCAGATATGATGGAATCACATTCCAATCTGATCAAGATTACTCTAAGGATCCACTTGAATTATGCTTAAACGAATTTCTTACTCTTCCTACTTCTATTACTAATGATTTTTCTAATGAAATTTCTCTTGAATTCCTTGAATGCTTGCATGAATTAAATGAATGCAGAGGTTAAAGGGAGAAGTAGCAATAGTAGAAGAATCCAAGTTGAAGCAAAGTTTCCTTCCCATTATACGAGAAGTGAACGAAAATTTGGAGAGGAAGGAATTGGAAGAGTTGAGAATTTTTGATGGAAAAAAGGATAAGTGGTGTATTGGTGAGAAGTTGATGAGTTGGGATGAAAACTTGGTTGGCAATTTAAAGGAAAATTTCAAGACTGCCAACGAGACAATTCCTTGTCATATGTACACAATTGATGAAGAAGCTCAGTGCTTAAAGTACGACGACAAGGATGAAAGATATCCATGGCCATTCCGATGAGCTTATGAATTTTCGTCTGGCTTAAAGACGTTAAAGACGAGCGCTTGTTGGGAGTCACCCCAATGCTATATTTATTGCTTTTCGTATTTTATTTTATTTGTTTAGTTTGTCTTGGATTTTTACCCTCTCTGTTCTCAATTTTGAAATTGTTTTATATGCAGGGCAGTGATTGGATGTGACTATGTGTTTGAGATTAATTTTGGCGAGAACTTGAGAAAAAGCAGAATTGGAGTATGAACAGGGGATATTGAGCAGAGGACTACCAGAGTCGTGCCATACGACAAATTACTCCAGAAACAGAGTTGCTTAAATATGGGCAGCCTGGTTGATTACCATCGAGCGACCATGCTTGATGTGGAGCAGAATACCAAGCGGGGCCTGCTCGATATGTGTCGGGTTTCAGCGATCACGAGCATCGATTCTGGAATATTTCAAACAGAAAATATTCAGTTCATCCAGAACTCATCAGCCCACATCAAGCAGGAGAGTAGAGCTAGATAGATAACAGTCATAAATCCTCTCCACATCGATTGATAGCAGCCTGAGAAGAAAACCCTGCTGCAATGAAGAGAGAAGCTGGAATGGTGGACTGCTTGAGCTGCCATGCAGGGAAAGAGCGTGAGCTTCATCGAGAGGAAATATCGGCTGCCATCATCTGCGTATGTGAAGCTATTGGTCGTTAATTACATGAAAGAAGAAAGAGAAGGAAGCTGTTGTAGAGAGAGGAGTTGTCGAGCATGCCTAGATATTTCGCTGCATTATGGTCCGTCGGTGCACAAAGGAGTTGGCAGGTTCATAAGCACTAAACAGCAATGTGTGAGAAATGCTAGGAAATTGCTGCAAGTTTTTGCATGAGAAATACAAGTGGGTCAATTTTGCTAAATTCGAAATTGCTTATTATCCCATGCAAAAAGAACTCATGTGTTACAAGTGGGGCCTACTTGAGGGCCAGGTGATTGCCACTAAATCAGAATGAGCAGTTCATGTTAATTGTGTATATTACTTGTAGTGGTGGGACCAAGGTTAGAAAATTGATGGAAAAATTACAAGCGGGGGCATGCATTTAAAGTGGAATGAGAATGCTTCAATGGCAGCAGCAAACAATTCTCATAGTTTGAATAATGGGGACCATATGATGAGTGGGTATATGCATGTAATATCTCCTGTAAGTGGATTTTCGAGTTTTGAAGTCTGATCGCACAAAAATGGATACATTGCATGCCACTCGTCACAGGTAAGTTAACTCTCTCCTTTCTCCCCTTGTTATCATTTTCTATTGTTCTTACTATTTCAAATGCCCTACAAGCCTTTCTTAAACTTATTTTGATAGTTAATCGAAAATAAGTTTGAGAAGGTGTGTTTGATTCTTTGAAAATTCTTTTGTAACTTGGTGAGTGAAGGAGCAAGTGAGTATTCTAGACTCTCTATTTTCTCTCTATATTCTATACTTTATTTTTTTTATATCTCAACGCCTCTATATTCTTTCTTAAACTTATTTTGATATTCTATTAAAAATAAATTTGGGGAGGGGGGGTTGGTTTCTTGAAATTATTCTGTTGATATGGAGAGCAAAAGAGATTGTAGAGGGAGATCGCTAGTCGAGGTAAGTAAGCTAACCTTTTGAGCTAATTTCTAAGTTGAGAGTGATGTATTGTTTGCATGTTGTGACATGAAAAGCATAGTTTTCTGTTGACTATTCCATGAACTTGAACACTTCTGATAGAATTTTAGGTATGTGACATGATTTGGTTTATGATGAAAATATTTTATGATTTAACTTGAAAATTCTTATTAATTAGGTGAATGAAATTGTGTTGTTGTAAAAATCATGAATTGCTAGATAGTCTTGATTGTTAGAATTATTTTATACCTAGTGAATTTTTGAGCTTATGAGAATCATGAACATTCTACATGATTATTTTTAATTCTTGAGAGTCTCTTGATTAATTGTGAGTGTTTCTAGAACTTGCCCTGAGTGTCCTTAAATATACGAGAATAGTCTAGTGGATTATGAATATGATTAAAGACCTTTCTTGATTTTATTAGTCACTTAGCCAAATTGATTCTCTACCAAATAATTATTTATCCGTAGTTAGCCATTTTGAGCCTTTAAGCCTTTTTCTTTGGCAACCTATGAAAAATAGTCACTCTAATATCCTGCTTGAGCCTTTGAATTCCTATATATAGTGGAGAATTAATTGCAAGTCAAAGTGTGTTAATTGAACTTGATAGCGAGTTTGGAAAAGGAATGAAAGTGGTGCTGAAAAAGTGATGAATCTTTAAAATGCATCTAAAGAAAAAAATTCGTGGAGTAGTGCTTAATCTAGTATTTCATGAATCAAAAACCCTAGGGTAGTGCTTAATCTACTACCCTATGGAAGATGTGTGGGGTAGTGCCTAAATCTGGTACCTCACGAGAGCGAGAAAAAAAGAAGAAAGTTGTTGTTTTTGAGTCGAAGAGAGGTGAATAAAATTGTTGGAGTTGAAAAGAAAAGAGGGAATGAAAGTTGAAGTGATCAATCAACTTTAGTTCTCCACTATTTGAGTCACATTATCTACATTTATTCTTTCCTAACCAAAGAGCCAACATTACATCCAAATAAAAAGCCCTTTTTGATCTATAATTTTATTAGTTACAAGTAAAAGGAGAGTTGAGACAATGGACAAGCCTATGGTTAAACACTGCAGTTAAATCATGCTGAGCGTTGTGAAGCCTATATACTAGAGAGTTGAGTGAAACACATGTTCTAGTGAGTTCCACGAACCAAGGCATTTAATCTAGTCAGTAGTGATTTTTATGATGTATTTCTTCTGTGGTGTGTATTATATATGGGTCTTTCACCTGTTCATAAATTTGGCCCACTGGCCCAATGTTCCTTTGAGAATTCATAAACCTCCCAGCTAAAAGCAAAGAAGCTCCGTCTGACTAAGCCAAGTGGGCCACTTGATCCAGTTGTCTTCGATACGCAGAATCTGCTACAAGATACACTCATAGAGGGCATCCTAGATTACATCCTAAAAATAGTCACATGAGGATAAAACACATTTAATGCATACACTCTACACGATAATCTATCAACTTGTCCAGATACGAGTGATATCAGATTATCCAGTATAAAATGGGAAACCCATGGCAATAAAGATCATCCATCCACCCCTCTAAAAAAAGGCTCGAAAAAGCTTGAGGGGCAATCCTTTCTCCTTTATGATCTCATTATGAGTATTAAGCCCCCGGCTAACTACATTATCCAACAATTAGGGAAGGATTAGAAAATTCCACGAGCGATATTTGGTGCCGTCTGTGGGAATCGGCACGCAGCCGCCTGCTTTGCCTAAAGCCGCCGACGACTGGAACCCTTAAGTCCGTCCCTACCCTATCGTACACTCGATGATGGATGAACGAGATGAAGCCACTCCTAATAGGGCCGATGCGGCTGCCAGCCGGTGCCGCCAGGAGGATCCCAATCTTCCTCGGACCATGGAAAAAGAAGTTCCGCCACGTGATGCGGGCCTAGAAGAAGACGATCCATAGACCAACTTCTGACAAAAATACTTTGATCTTTTCAAACAGATGAAGGGAAAGTGAGCGACGACTGCCAGTCGGAGACTCAGCTTTAGTCTCGAAGAAAACTCGGCCGAACAGACGAACAAACGGCAACATGAACGAACTCTCCCCCGAAAGTCAGTACATGAACGAATAACGCAAAAAGGTGAATCCAATGAGCCAGGAAAGGCCTAGAAGGTGGTAGACAAGGGACGTGAACGAAGGAGGATGGCGTCTCGGGACAACACGGCCGCCAGCCGTTCCCCCGCACACACAACTAGTTGCGTGAGCGCAAAAGATCGATTGGGATCAGATCCTGCGAGGACCCGATGGGAGCAAGTAGGGAAAAGCGCAGGGGACAATCCCGTCGCTCGACTCAAGCAACAGCACGATGAGGAAATAAGTGTGTTAAGGGACGACTTGAGCAAGTTGAAAGAAGAAACAATATCGGGTTTCACAGTGTTCCTGACCCGGAATCCGGAAGAACTCCATTCACCCACCGGGTGATAAAGGCAGCAACTATGAAGAAGATACGAATCCCCCAAATCCCCCAATATGCCGGTGAGTCCAGCCCTATCTCGCATCTCAATAAATATATTGGGTGGATGTTGGCGCAAGAATGCTCGGAAGAGGATCGGTGTAAGATGTTCCCCTTAACTCTAGGCGACAAAGCGCACTCGTGGTTCGAATCGCTCCCTGTGAACTCCATCGATTTGTTGCCGCAACTTGCCACTGCCTTTTCGTCCCACTTCGCGTATTTGGGGCAAGGAAAAGAGCAAAAACAGAAATTGGCTTGCTTACGGCAAGGTCCGAAGGAGTCTTTGATGGACTTCATGAAGAGATTCAATGAACAGCGCGCTAACACGGAGGAAGTGTCGGACGAAACATCGACCATCTTGGCAACCGCCTTCTTACTCCCCGGGTCTCCCATGTGGACTAGCTGTCAATAGAAACTACCAAGCAGCTACGCCGCTTTTATGGTCGTGGCCCAAGCATTCATCCACAGCGAAGAAATCCTCGAAGAATACAAGAAGACTAGAGTCGACCCTAAGGAGAGCGACAAGAAGATGAGAAAAGGCGAGAAGGATTATAAGGCTTCTTCTTCTTTTAAACCATTTCCGGAGGATGATCAAATCCAAGAGATGACTGAGTTGCTCGAACTCACACCCAAAGAAATATTCGACAAAATACAAGACACCAACCTGTTAAGCCCTCCGCCTAGGATGCATGCAGATCCAGCCAAGCTAAATAAAAAGAAATTTTGTAAGTATCACAAATCCATTGGCCACGACACCAGTGAATACTGAGGTCTATTGGTCGAGCTCATCAGGCTATTCGAGGATGGGAAATTGGACCGACTGGTGGCTGGCCCAAATCGGAAGAGAGAGCAGCCCCACATCGTGGCCGAACGGCCTATTGTGCTGGCCCAATCACAAAGCCAAAGGGGGTTGGAAGACCGTCTGCCTACGCCGCCCAGGGAGGTGTATATGCTAAACGAGGGATATATAGGGACTTCCCAGGCCTTAACCACCATGTCGCGGAGAAAGCGGAAAGCCGAGTTCAGGGAACTCGACAGATATCAATATGTGCTTGTCACAAGTCCACGACCGCCGTTACACGAAGCTGATATCTTCTTCTCCGAAAAAGACCTCGCTAAAATACAAACTCCTCACAATGATCCCTTAGTGATTTCAGCCATCATATTAGGAGTAAGAGTGCATCGGTGTTTGGTTGACACAGGTGCGTACACGAACATCATGTTTGAGAAAGTATTCGCGGCCATAGGAGGACCCTCTCATCATAAGACGTTCCCCTGCAGTGATGAGATCCGGGGTTTCAGAAATGCCGTCACCGTACCCTTGATGAAAACTGACCTATCAGTCCAACTGATAGATGAGAAGCAGGTGGTAAAAGTCCAACACTCTCTTGAATTTAAGTTAGTAAATCTTCCATCACCTTACAACTGCATCCTAGGACAGACATCCATTCATCAATTCAACTCTGTCCTTTCTACGCTTCATCAATGCATAAAGTTTGTAACCACTGACGGTCGAGTCGGTGTAGTTAGAGGGAACCAGAGGAAAGTTAGAGAGTGCTCGTCCATCGAAAAAGGAGACGAACTCAATTATCATGACCCAAGTTTCCAGTTAATGATGATGGAACAACAAAATCACGAAGAAGAAGCAAATCGTGAGGAGGATCCGCCCCCGAAAGACTCAACGGTGGAGAGTCACCGGAAGCTCAGACCCTTTGACGTCCCGAGAGTCGGTCTTCCTCCAATAACTGACGAGGACCCGAAGGCAGATAGGAAATGAAAAATGGGGATACCGGCCGAAGAAACTGAAGCAATTAGGGTAGAGCCGAGCAGTCCAGATTTGGAGTTGTATATTGGATCACAACTAAAGGAGCCCCATCGGACGACTCTAGTTGAATTCCTAAAGTCCAATTTAGACGTGTTCGCCTGGACGCCCAGCGACATCCAGGGCATAGATTCAAAATATGCATGCCACCGATTTAATACCAACCCATGCTACCGCCCGGTAGAGCAAAAGAAGAGGAAGTACAGCCCTGAAAAATACAAAATCATTGAAGCGGAAGCTAGAAAATTGTTGGTCAACAATCTGGTAAGAGAGGAGTTATTCCCCGATTGGGTAGCTAACCCAGTTCTGGTACAAAAGCGAACAAATCGTGGAGATTATGCATCGACTTCACGGATCTCAATAAGGCGTGCCCAAAAGATAGTTTCCCACTGCCGCATGTTGATCAGATGGTAGATGCCACGGCTGGCCATGAAGTGATGAGTTTCATGGATACATATTCGGGATACCACCAGATCCATATGCACCCAGACGACGTGGAAAAAATGGCTTTTTATACTAAAAGAAACCTATTGTGCTGGATGATGATTCTATTCTGGTTAAAAAATGCGGGCGCCATGTACCAAAGATTGGTAAATAAGATGTTCAGGGAGGAGCTGGGCAAAACTATGGAAGTATATATGGACGACATGCTGGTTAAGAGTGTAGACACGAGCGATCACGTGAGCCACTTGAGGAAAATGTTCGACATCTTGCGACAATAAAAGATGAAACTGAATCCCAAAAAACGCACATTCGAAGTGTCTGTCGGGAAATTCCTAGGATATATGGTGAGTAAGAGGGGAATAGAAGCGAACCCGGATAAAGTAAAGGCTATACAAGACATGGAGGCTCCCAAGCACTCAAAGGGAGTACAAAGGTTGGCAGGAAGAATCGCGTCTCTTAGTCGGTTCTAGGCTCCCAAGCACTCAAAGGGAGTACAAAGGTTGGCAGGAAGAATCGCGTCTCTTAGTCAGTTCTTACCTAGAGCGTCTGACAAATACAAACTCCTGATGGATGTAATCAAAAAAGAAAAGTTTGAGTGGACGCCGGCGGCGCAAAGGGCCTTTGAAGAGCTGAAGGACACGTTGGCTAATACGCAAACCTTATCCAAACCACTACCGGATGAGCCTCTCAAATTATACTTACCCGCTTCTGAGTCGGCGTTGAGCGCGGTATTAGTCCGAACTGAGAAGAAACAACAAGAGTCGATATATTATGTTAGCCAGATGCTTCATGATGCTGAGCTTAGATACCCCGCGGTCGAGAAACTCGCATATGCCTTGGTCATGAGATCGCGAAAGTTGAGACCATACTTCCTAGGACATCCCATCGAGGTGGTGATGTCTTTTCCCTTAAGGTAAATACTCTCAAAATCGGATGTAGCGGGGAGACTGATGAGATGGACCATAGAACTAAGCCAGTTCGACATTAAATACGTGCCCCGATTAGCAATCAAGGTGCAAGCTTTAACCGAGTTCATTGCCGAACTTACTATCCCCACTTTGCCCGGAGAGGTAACCGATCGACCTTGGCAGATATCGGTAGATGGATTATCCACTACTTACGCCGTCGGAGCTGGTGTAGTACTTACCAGCCTTACCGGAGAAATATTTTGTTCAGCCATTAGGTTTGGATTCCTAGCAACTAACAACGAAGCCGAATATGAAGCCCTGCTATCAGGAATGAGGATGACGTTGATAATTAGGGTAAAAAGAGTAATGATCTACAGCGACTCGGAATTAATGGTTAATCAAATCAAAGGAGATTACGAGGCTAAAGATCAGCAGTTAGTCGATTACCGCAAACTAGTAACGGACATGATCCAAAAATTCGATCATGTCTACATCACGCGGGTCCCCAGACTGCGAAACATACAGATGGACGTGTTGCTCGGTTGGCAACTTCGAAGAATGCCGAGCAATTTGGAAGCATTAGCATCATGAGACAAGAGACTCCGCGTAATCGGATGATTTGGCAAGTTGACAAAGAAGAAACGTAGATGACCCCTATCAAAGCCTTCCTAGAAGAAGGAAAGGAGCCGGAAGATAAGACGGAAGCAAGACGACTAAAGCTCCGAGCATCCAGGTATACCATAATAAATGATGTGCTATATAAGAAATGATACCTGATGCCGCTATTAAGGTGTCTGAATAAAGCAGAAGCGGCCAAAGTATTGATGGAAATTCACGAAGGGGTATGCGGAAATCAATCAGGAGGACAAGCGCTGGCACTAAAAGTGATCTGACAAGGATATTTCTAGCCTACCCTCGGGAAGGACGCTATCAAATACGCCAGAACATGTAAAAGTTGCCAGATTTATTCTCCTATAATCAGAGCCCCTTCTATGGAACCAGTCACAATGGCGGCCCCTTGACCTTTTTTAAATGGAGAATCGACTTGATAGGCCTATTCCCTCTTGGAAAGGAGGTGTCAAGTACGCCGTGGTTGCAGTTGATTACTTCTCAAAATGAGCAGAGGCTGAAGCGCTAGCAACGATTAGCGAGGTTAACATGATAACTTTCATATGGAAAAACATCGTCTGCTGCTTCGGAATACCCAACGCAATTGTGACGGATAATGGAAAGCAGTTTTAAGGCATGCAGCTTCAGAAGTTTTGCGATGAATTAGGGATACAAAAGCTATTCTCAACTCCTTATCACCCACAATCAAACGGACAGGTCGAACCAGTAAATAAAGTGATTAAACATACTCTCAAAACTAGGTTAGAAAGTCTCCAGAAGAATTGGGTCGCACAACTACCTGGAGTCCTCTGGTCATATCGCACCACAGCCAGGACGTCAACTAGAGAAAGTCCCTTCTCGTTGACATACGGAACGGACGCAATCATACCAGCCGAAGTAGCCTATCCAACATTTCGCGTGTCCCCTAAGGAAGAAAAACTAATGCGGAAGCTGTAAAGCTCAGATTGGATCTATTGGAGGAACTCCGACTGCATGCAACAGAAAGACATGCTATGTATAAATCAAGATTGGAATCTCAATATAAAAAAAGGTACGTAGCAGAGACTTCGCAGTTGGGAATTTGGTGATGAGGAAAGTCTGTCAATCGGGTGGAGTGTTTGGAGCAAATTGGGAAGGACCATACATGATAAAAAGGAGTTTGGGTAACAGAGCTAACGAAATTAATGGGCTAAATGGCGAAACTATCAAGCATCCATGGAGTATCCAGAATTTGAAGCGTTTCTATGCCTAAAGTATTAAGTCGTAAAGTCATAACAAGATGTGCATAAAAATCACAAAGTACCATCATAACATCTGAAGTAAGTTTATACAGCAAGATAGAAACACAAAACAAAGGGCCCCCATCAAACGCCACTAGGGCCCGCACCCCCGCATCATTAGGTCCCGCGCTGCCAGGGCCCGCACCATCACCAGCCTCTGAGAAGTTACGGAGACTCCTCATCCATGCTACCTCAGCCTCCAGTTGGGCAACACGCTCTCTCTCCCGCTCCAATTCATGCTCAGCCAGGTAACGTGCAACTTCCAATTGATAAACTTGACTTTCGGCTATGCGTACTCTCTCCCTGTAGGACGTAGCCCTAGTGTTAGCTGCAGTGATAAGTTGCTCTGCCACCATAACTTGACGAGTCTCCACCATAGAAGGAAGCCCCTCAGCACTGGTAGAGGCCTCCGCACTAAGACCGACTCCAGGAGGGATAGACTGCCCAGACTCTGTCACGAGAAGGAAGCGGCATAGAAAAGTCAAAGCATGACCAACACTCACCAAGGTGGCATTCCCAATTTCATGAGGCCCCGCACTCTGCAACCAGCGAGACAGCATAGGATTCCATGAATGAGCAGGGACAAAGCCGGCTTCCGAGACACTTAGCTCTGACTCAATAGCCAATCGAGCATTACCCATACTCCTAAATCGTAACAAATCATCCAATGCAACTAAGGGGATGCTTCCACCAACGCCGTCTTCCAGGGAAAGAGTCTCTTGTACCCGTGGAGCCCGAGGTTGGGCAACGTTCTCACGCCTTTCCTCTCCGGAAGTCGGATCACTATCGGGAAGGGGAATTTAAGGCTGACTGGCACTAGGCGGATCTTCAATTGGATTGATCCAAACTCCGGCGCCCCGACTAGCCCTATGACTGGCTTCCAGGATTGTTGTCTGTTCACTTCCTCGCACCTCACTCTCCTTCATAAGAGCTTTTCCCTTGTCCAATGACCGAGGATGCGCCGTCTCACCGACTGAAGCTCCATCTTGAGTCGCACTCACCATCGCCTCCTCGGTTCCATTAGCATGAAGAATTAAAACACCACGAAGACCAGTCCTACCCCTTGCGACTATGGAAGCATTTTCGGCCACGACCATGCTAGGGATGGCTTCTTGATGGGGCCTTCGAGGCAAAGGAAAAATAACCTGATCCGAAAAATACTCATCAAGAGTAGCGTCCCAAGATGAGAAATTATCACTTACCCTCCCTTCGAAGCTTACCGGCGGAGCTCGAGTCGGATCCTGATAAAGATTCGCCCTTGACAGTCTGTCGTCCGATAAAAGTGATAACACATCGCGGGAAAGAGTCATGTGGTTGATTGCATCAAACACACGGCGGAACCCTAAGGATAGCTCTTCCTCAACAGGCCGGAGCAAGGCTACAAAAAAAATAGAGTAAGTTACAGTAAAAATATAAGGAAAAGGCGACGATGAGACTTACCAGATTCAGGATAAGCAAACGGTACAGGCAGATATTTTCCGTGTGGGTCACGACATTCAAAGCCCCGCACCCAAACCACTGGCGCCTCCAATGCTACCCACCGATTGAATTCCTATTGAATATGGAATGAACGCCCCTCTGCACCTGTAAGTAGTAATTGCCATGACGACCAGGGTCGTGGGGCGTAACGATAGACATAGTCGATAGAAGGAGAATGACATCCATTCTTATGGAGCAATACTAGCAGACCAATCAAGTTCACCCAAGCTGAAGGGATTATCTGCATTGGGACCAAACCCCAATTAATCAATATTCGCCCGATAACGTGGGCCAGAGGCAATCTGACGTCGGCAGCAAACATACCCGTATTAAAGGCAGCGTGATCAGGCTCACCACTCCAGGGATGTTCGCATAGCCCAAGCGTGCCAAACTCAATCCCAGAATAACTGTATAGAGCGAAGACCTCGTCCACATCCTCATCCTGCATACTGGTGGGATAACTCCGCAGAGTAGAATCAGTCACTGCGCGGCCCCGACTGGAGGGACGGCTTGTGCTATTGAGCAGGCAGAATCTTCCAAGTTAACAAAAGATGGGGAGGCTTGGCTTTCTATCTTAGGAACCACTTGCCACCACGACGAACCCTCCCTTTGAAGACCAGGCTCCCGAGGAATCTCGTAACGTGGGGGCGGAGAATTCGAACGGCGCCCGCTCCGCGTCACGGGAGTGATGGAAGGAGCCCTAGCATTACTAGCTTCTTCCTCCTCCTCGGAACTGAAAAATTCCTGGGAGGACCGTAAATCTACCACCATAAGGGGAGGAAAAAGAACAAAAAAAAAGCAGAAAGAGAAGTGGAAATAATGCAAAAGACGAAGAAATTGTCATTCTTGGGAAAACAAGTTCAATTGAAAGAAGAAGCTTGCTCTAAGAAGTTTAAGTGTATGTTTAGATTTCAACATGGCCACCCCCTTTTATAGGGAGAAGCAGAGGCAAAGAAAAGTGGGGGCCCTATAACTGCCCCACTCTCCGTCCCACTCCTTGGAATTCGAAGAGTCCACTTGCAAAGAAAATTGTGGGGCGTCCGATCAGGACACGTGGACAAAATCAAGGATGGAAGATCGTGGGATAGGAAGTTGATGTGACAGTTCGAAAGAAAAACTGGCGGTGAGGATATGAGGGATCCACCGCATTAAATACTAATAAATGCAGGTCAGAACCACCATTAAAAACAATCATTGTTATTAAAGAACAAAATTACAAGCCAGACGAAAAGCAACAGAAAAAGTGTACGAGTTACAATTCCACCCTAAAAAGCTAAGTTTCGCCAGGCGGAGGAGGAACAGATTGAGTAGGGGCCACGGTGGAAGTCGACGCCGTAGAAGGTTGGGACGCCACCCGACTGAGAAAACCAGGGACGTGGAAAAAGTCCGACACAAGCCCAAACGGAGCCAAGTTCATCCCCTTCGACTCCCAATCTATGCCAGCCGGCAGCCTCAAAGCCGCTATACGGGCATGCAACATTTGGCGAAAATTTTCTGTGAGAATAGTGGCACCGATTCCGTTAGCCAATTGCGCCGAGTGAGTCAAGGCTTTAGCAAAACCGATTATTCTGGCGACTTTTCTCTTGGAATTAATTAAGGAAGAGAAGTCTGCCTCGTATTTTTGGACAAGGCGGCCACCTCCATTCCCTTGACCTTCAGCACTTCTTTGGCATCGGCCAGCCTCCCCTTCGCATCATTCAACTCTTGAACGAGTCGGTTCTTTCCTTCCTCCGACTCCTTTAAAGCCTCCTCGACTGCCCTCAATGACGCCTCACTTGAAAGGAGCTTCTCCTCGACTAGCTTTAGCTCCTCCTGAAGGGCTTTCAAAGCATCCTCTGAAGCATGGCGCTGGCGGTCCGCCTCCTTCTGATGGTTAACGATAGCAATCTGAGCCGCCTCTTGACTCTGGCGAGCTAAAAGAAAAGATGCCTGATTGGAATAACTCAAGGCCCTCGCATGATACCTAGTCGCCACGTGGATAAGGTCATCCGAATTCAAAGCCCCTATTATGTCACTTTCCTCCTGAGTGAAGCTGGTGGGGATAGACTCCATCGCCCTCAATATATACGCCGGAAGAGTAGGCTGACTAGGGTCATACAGGTTTGACCCATACAAGCTACGGAGTACAGGGGGCAGAGGACGAACTTCTGAAGTAGAAGCACCAACCTTAAAACCAAGATAAGGGGTTTCGGTTGAAGGCGCCCCTAAAGTAGCTCCGCCGCAGAAGTGGTCATAGCTGTCCACCCTAACCCTCTTGCTAGGGGCTCGGAAGGCCCACTGACAGGCGCCGAACGGTCATCCATTACCATCCTGCTGGAACCAGAAGGACACCGCTGCACCATACGGACGACTGGAGAAGAACAACCAGAATCATGAAGCATGAAGTCCTCCCTACGTCCTTCATCCGAAACGACTACCAGCATCATCTCTCTCCAAATCCCTTGCTCCTCGTACAGGTGCGGTAGCGTCTCCCCGAAAAGCTCGAGGACTCATCTCCATAGAAGAAGATTCGTCCACCTCTATTACGTTAGTTGAAGAGTGGGGCCTCGAGACCCTTTGATCATGGGAGGCGGACGGCCCTGCCGGGATCAGCACCACCCCAACTGGGACATCCAGACCAACGAGGGAAGCAGCCGGAGGCTCCGAATGAGTGATAGTGTGAGCTGCCACGGTCACCAATGACAAGGGAGTCGGCACCCTCGGGTCCACCATTAGCCCATACTTCTTCAAAAGCTTGTCAGTAATGATGTCGGTGCTCCTCTCTTGGGTGCTCATTTTGCTTAAGACGCCAACTAACTCCAAGAATTCTTTGGAAAGAGGAGGGCCAGGACGAGTATTCCTATCTGGAAGATAAGGCGAGAGACATCGTGAGTATACCACTCGTATAAAGAAAGAAAGAAAGAGGAAAAAAGGCGTACCTTCGCGAGAACGAATCAATTGAAAGGCGGAAGGGAACCGGATGTGAGACGACTTCCACACGCCCGAAACCCAACACCACCGCTTCTTCCAATTCTTGATGGAGGTGGACTTGCCTGAAAGAGTCAATCCTCAAGAAGGGTTGACTCGGTAGAATCCCTTATGCACATTCTCCTATGAAGGACTGCATAAGTAATCGATTTCGTTGGGAGATAAGTGTCGATACCCTTTCTTGCAAAACAGGAGTATGAACCCAATAATCGTTGCCCAGGCATTCAGAGAAAGTTGATGAGGCGCCAAATTCCAATAGTTAAGAAGCTTCGCCAAACAAGGTGAAGGGGCAAGCGAAACCCTAACTTTAACATATGAACGTTTACCGCCACTCGCCCTGGGGCCAGTTTGCTTGCCTTGTCATTCTCGGCCGATAGGATAAAGTCCACTCCTGGCGTCGCATATCTCGAACACAACTCAAACTGGGCATGAGGAATAGTGCTATCATGAAGATGGGCCCACATCCCATTGTGAGCTCCATCGTGAGATGCAATCCGTGCTTGAATGTTTTTCGGATTTGGCACGTCGTCCTTCGTAGCAAAAGAAGAAGGCAACAAGCGAGTGGCCGGCGGGAGCCTTCGACAATAAGAAGAGACTTCTATTTCTTCCTGCAAATCTTGGAAGGCCTTCTCCAGAGACTCTGACACCTCCGCACCACCGCTCGTCGCACGTCGATGGCCCGATTGACTAGTTGGCTGACCACCAGAACTCATGCTTGGGCACAATCGATAAATGGAAGGAAAGTCAGAGGAATAAATAGGGGAGAAATATGAAATTATGACAGGAGAAAAAGCCCCTCTTTTAAAGCTGTCTCTGATCGACGTGACTTATGTTCAGAGGGTCAATAATGCGGAGCCTGATGAATGCAACCCAGATGACGAAAAGGTGCGTTGAGAATACCCCGTAAAATCTGAAACGTCGCTTTATGATCTTTAAGGCATCGCTTCAGATCTAAAATTTGAAAATCGAGACACACGCATGCTTCAAGAAGGTTCCGCCTCCACTTAACACGCGCCAGTGGCGACGAAACCGGGGGGTTAATGTGGTGTGTATTATATATGGGCCTTTCACTTGTTCATAAATTGGGCCCACCGGCCCAATGTTCCTTTGAGAATTCATAAACCTCCCAACCAAAAGCAAAGAAGCTCTGCCTGACTAAGCCAAGTGGGCCACCTAATCCAGTTGTCTTCGATACATAGAATCTGCTACAAGATACACGCGTAGAGGACATCTTAGATTACATCCTAAAAATAGTCACATGAGGATAAAACGCATTTAATGCTCACACTGTATACGATAATCTATCAACTTGCCCAGATACGGGTGACGTCAGATTATCCAGTATAAAATGGGAAACCCATGGCAGTAAAGATCATCCTTCCACCCCTCTAAAAAAAGACTCAAAAAGTCTGAGGGGCAATCCTTTCTCCTTTATGATCGCTTTACGAGTATTAATCCTCCGGCTAACTACATTATCCAACAATTAGAGAAGGATTAGAAAAGCCCACGAACGACAACCTGCTTGTCTACTTTATTGATTTGAATTTATTTTTCTCAAAATTTTCTGAAACCAATATAATCATATGTCACGTCCTATTTTTCTTTTATCGCCTCTGGACGAGCAAAATTTAAGTTTGGGGAGTTTGTTCAGCGCGAAAATTCGCACTTTTCATAGGTTATTTCCATATGATTATTGCAATATTTTAATATTATTCGTGAAGTTTGTTGTTTATTTTCATATTTTTTATGACATCACGGGTATTATTGAGATTTTGCAGATTTTAGGGCTAATTTGAAGTAAAATTGATAGAATAACACAAGTGGGTGTTGAAAGGGCATGCATATGGCACGTATCTATAATTTGGGAATTAATTGGAGTTGGAAACGTGTTGCCAATTTGGAGCAATGTTAATTGTCACATTAATGTGTTATGTGTGATTCCACCACCAAATGGGCCATCATGTGGAGGAAAAGGCTCTTGATAATTGCTGTACATGAGCCCATCTCGTCCAAGGCCCATTACTCAAGAAGCCAGCAATCCAGCATACCTTATATTATTTTATAAATAAGATTCGAGATCGCTTATCACAAGAAGAGAGATCACCCACGACATTCTGTCGTGAACACTCACCCCCATCCGTGCCACTTACGCCTTTCACTGTCACCCATTCCACCCACTTCATCCATCTATCATCCCGGTGTGCTCGATTCGAGTTGAGAGAGTCAATCCAATTGGAGATACGAAGGGAGAACGTAAACCACGTGACACTAGGGTTTCGTATCTTTTCTTAATTTCTTCTTTTGTTGATTTTGATATGAAATTGTCAGTCATGAGGATTGTGTGTAACCTCATGGGCTAAAAACTCTTTACAGTTCTAAGGATTGAGGGTTAGGGTAATTGATTTGGGAACCCTAGATTGAGAATTGTGAATTCATGCTATTACTACATTTTAATTTATTTGTTTGATTCAGATTGTGTTATACGTTTGTAACGTCTTCATTGCATATTATTGATGTTGCCCGTGATGCATGATATGTTATGTTAGCTTGTGTTCATTCGTACTTAATATTGTTTGCTTGCTAGGGATTAAAGTAGTTTGCCCGTGAACACGATAATCCTAAGGCTGGTAGACTAGATACTTGTTATTCTTAGTGGAACAATGCAATTAAGAATTCAAGTAGAAAGTGAATAAATTTGAATAGTACTTTCAGAGAATATATGTTAGTCAAAGTGGCCATCCGGAGGTTTATTTATGTTTGCCTTATTAGTATCTAGGAAGGGGGTTCAAAACGATTTACGTATCTTTTGTTATTAATTGATAATACTATTAACTTGAAATCAAATCATATTTGGTGGGTTAATAGGGCTTTGTGATGTATTTCCATTGAAATAGCATGACGAACAATAGGACGTCTAGGAAACCAAATCAATTGCACTATCCTTGATACCTTAGAGCTATTATTTCTCTCTTGATTAAACCTCGAATAATTCTTCACTTTACTTTTATTTATTGAGTTACATGTTATTTCAATTCTTTAGTTAATAATTAAATTGTAATGCTTGGAAATTAGTTACAATAGTTCTAATTGAATAGTAATATTAGATAAATAAATAGTTAGCTGTCTCAGTGGGAACGATATAATTTTAACTGGGGTACTTGCCATTACAAATGACATCCCTATACTTGGGGATTTTAATTGAGGTGCGCAATTTTAGCCTAACAACAGGGCAACGAATCAAGCTCAATAAACCAGAAGCCACAAATAAAGCCTCACAGGGCTATCACAAATAAAGCCTCACAAGGCAACGAATCAAGCTCAATAAACCAAAAGCCACAAATAAAGCCTCACAGGGCTATCACAAACAAAGCTCACAGGGCCACGAATCAAGCTCAACAAAGCCAAACAAATTCGCCATCTCATGCAAGACCTCACAGAGCTATATCAAGAAAGAGTAAAGAGTCTACCTACACGCCGGGAAGCAGAGACATATCATCTCCCACATGAAGTCTCGAAAGCTATAGCTTATTTCTTTTGGCAGAGCAATGGCTGGATCCACCGTATTAGGACCCACTGGTTCGATTTTTTGAGAGAGAGAGCAAGGAACGACTGTATTGAGAGTGAAATCTTGGGAATCAGGAACCATCAAGTACGGATCCACACCATCGACCATTGAATTGAGCGAATCAGGTACCATCAATGCCGGATTCAGTGTGTCGATGGTTGAATCTAGTGAATCAGGTGCCATGAACAGTGGATCCATTGTGTCAAAAGTTGAGTCGAGGAAATCAGGAACCATCAGCACTGAATAAACACCATCGAGGGTTCCATTGGACGAAACCAAGACGTCGGAGGTCGTTTCCACCCCCGAGGACTCCTGGACCTAATGGTCAGAATCATTGGGTGTGGAATAACCCTTACCCGACACCATCCATGACTCAACCATGACAAATATACAAAGAGAGATAGCAGAGAGATGTGAGAGAGGGACAAAGAGTCAATTTATAGAGAGAGGTTGCTAGGGTTTTCGCTCAAGAACGAGAGAGAATGAGAGAAAAGAACGGCTGAGAGATGTGAGAGATGGATAGATGGATTAGGGTTTGTGTATGTGTGTTAATCAGTGTGTGTGTTAGTGGGATAGATTAAGTGTAAGTTGTGTGTGTGTTTCATTTGATGTTTTAATTAAGGTAATGTGATTTTAATTGGGTTGGAGTTTTAGAAAATAATGGATATGACAAGGGTATTTTAGGGAGAAAAATTTTTCTTTTTTGGAGTAAGACAATTAGTTTGGGATGGATAAAAATGAAAAGTAAGACAACGAGTTTGGGACGGAGGGAGTATTTTTTTATTAAAAATATTATAACTTTTCATTTATATTTATTGTAATATTATTACTTTGATCAATTTGGTATAATTTTATTAAAATATTATTATATCTTATCACGAAACTCCTGAGACGGTTTCACACAATTGTTTTTCTTTTAAGTTAAGAAGAGAATTGGTATCGAACCTAATCTCATGACTAATATGTAATTATTCTTTAATTACATTTACAATGAATTCTTTTTTCAAATACACAACCACAATGAACTTACGAAGTACTAAAGGGCTTTTATGCAATCGATTATACTTCGTTCATATTTTATTTACTTTTAGAATATAATCTTTATCATTTTTATATTCTTTGGTAAGTCCATTGTTGAAAGTGTAATTTCATGCATTTTATGTGTGCACATTACACCATTTTGCTTAGAAAAGTTATTATTTTTTATGGAATTGTGTATGTTTTAGTACTTGCACGATTTTGAGGCAATTAAGGTATTTTTGTGAGTTTTGAAGACCTAAAACAGGGAAAAATAGATTAGAGTCAAAAGCAGCATGAAACAGAGTTGGAATGGCGCAGCTCGACCACCTGCTCGGCACTAGCTCGAGCTGAGATGGGGGTGCTCAGCAGTCCAATCGTGTCGATCTGGGGTCTAGGAGGTCAAGCATGAGGTTAGCAAGCCATCCAGGTGTAACTCAAGTGGCAGCTGCTCGGCACTTCCAAACCTAGCTCAAGCCGAGTTGGGTGCCGAGTGGCATGATTCTTAGCCCATTCATGGCATGTTCCATCTAGAAATGTGTTTTAAATTCTCAGTACATGTTTGTCCGTATTTTTGGCGTAAAAAAGCCCTAAGAAATAGCCTGGAGTATAAAAGAAGATCGTAACACACAAGAGAAAGAGCAACGCCTCACATATCATTCCTCTCCATATTTTTATGTCTTCCACATCCATCCCATCATCCATCCACACAGAAGGAGTTTTGAGTGTATGTTGAGATAGAACAGACAATTGGAGAGACGGAGAAAGAACGCAGATCTACGCTGATGCTAGGATTTTGTATTTCTCATCTTTACTTTTCCTTTGTCGAGATTGTTGGTATGAATTCTATAGCCATGAGTGTTACTTGTATATTCATGGGCTAATTTCCTTTACAGTTTCAAGGTTTGAAGGATAGATTTAATTGATTTGGAGACCTAGACAAATTTTGTGAATTCATAAAGTTGATATTCTGATTTCACTTGGTTTATTCAGACTTTGCTTTTTTACTTTGTAACTCCTTCATAGTAAATTCATGTCATCCGCTATAATGCTTGATTTATTATATTAGCTTGTGTGCATTCATGAACTGAATTGTCTATCTGTTAGGAATTAAGGTAGTTTCGTTATAAACACGTTAATTCCAAGAACTAGTAAATCATATATTTGAATTGTTTAGTGGAACAATGCAATTAAACATTCGAGTAGGAAGTGAAAAGAGCCTTGTAGTACTTTCAAAGAATATCTTGTTAGTCAAACTTGTCATCCAGAGGTATTTTGTTTTCATTGTTAGTATCCACTGATTTTGTTTGCATTGTTAGTATCTAGGAAAAGGGCTTTGTAGTATTCACGCACCTTATGAATAAAATCAATTTACACTGTTAGCTTTAAATAGGATCATATCCAGTTGAAAAATAGAGTTATGTTGTGTATTTTCATGGAATCTGCATGAATGAACAATTAGAGGTATATGAAACCAAATTAAATGGTCTGTACCTGAATACCTTAAAACTGTTGTTAGTCTTTTAATTTAAACTTAAATTCTTCTTCTTTTCTTTATTTATTAAGTTATTTAATATTTTAGTTTTTAGATAATTAAATTTATAAATTGAAAGTTGGTTACTGATTCAGTTTAGTAATTAAAAGAAATAAATAATTAGCTGTCTTTTTGGATTCGATAATTAAACTTGGTCGTTATCCACTTCAACTGATATCCTTGATACTTGAGGATTATTAATTAGTGTATGAAAAAACGCTCAACATCCAGGCACAATTGTAATTTCAAATTCATGATTAATAATGATATACGTACACAAGACATGCTCTATTATGAATTTGTAACATTTAATTGCACATAAATCCTTGTTAAATATCTCCCTAGTAAACTAAACAACAGTTTACAACTGCTGAAGTGTCATCTTGTAAGAATTTTCAGGCTGATGTGTCATTTTTATAGATTTTTTTTAAAATTATTATTTGCTTTCTTTTTTCCCCTTCAATGCATTTTCCGTTACTATTTTCTTTTTTTAAATTATTATTTGCTTTCTTTTTTCCACTTCAATGCATTTTCCGTTAAAAAAGTAACAAAACCTTTATTTCTATAACCCTAATAAAATTTAATTTCACAACCCCCAATTTTGTAATGTTTATATAGTCTACTGATTAATAATTAATACAAAAGTATATTGGGAATATGTTTCCAAAATTATTTGATTCGTACCGATTTCATTACCGCTTCAATTTACTCTTCCTTTCTTAATTCGGCGGATTATGCTACTGTATTTTGATGGCGTCCAGTGCCACCCCCGACTTTGCATCATCCTCTAATAAGGTATGTTTTTAATTTTTTCTCATAGATTTTTGTTGCATGTTTATAGATTTACTCCATTCTTTTTAATATTCTAAAATTGTCATATGATCTAATCTCGGTTGGTGAATCTACTGGTGAGTTTTTTTTTTATGTTGATTAACATAGAGGTTTGATCTTCTTAGCTTTTGTTTATGAATCTATTGATATGAAATTTTCTTTTTTTTAAGATGCAGAATTAGGTCTGCAATAAGAATTATTGAATTGATGAGGGAAATCAAGGATCAAAAGATCGTCAGATATTCTTCGTTTCTGATCACATTTTAATTTAATGAAAACATATGGCTTGACCTTGCAGATGAGGGAAATTAAGGATCAAAAGATTGTGATATTATTTGTTTATTTGTTTTTTACTTTTTAATTTAATGAAAACATATGGCTTGACCTTGATTAAGCTCTACATTATTTTGATATTGGTGTTGCATTTGGTGGGATAATCACCTGATGAGAGAAAATTCATTTGTTCCAATGAAAGGGGCTTATCATGTTTTCTGCAAAGTTGTTCATGGTCTTGCATTAGCATTATCTAACTAGGAAAGGGCAAACGATGGATTTTGTAAATACTTTTGAGTAAGTAAGATCATGGTGGAATTACTTTAGGGTTTAGAATGTACTTTCTTTAACATGTGTTTTATTAGTTTTACTTTTGATCAAGAGATGATCATCAAGAAGAAGAAAGTGATTGATAGACATCTTCAATTCTTTTCACAACACAACTTCTCGTGAAAATACATTTCCCAGATCATGCAGCACCAACTTGATTTTCTGTATTTTAATTCTTCCCCTTGTGCGAATGCAAGTTTGATTTATAGTTTGATTGGGCTGCTTATGGACAAGTTCTATCAACTACAAGATACCATCCACTCAATTGTTCTCATGGAGTTTAAGGACACCAATGTGTGTCCTAAAGTTTTAAGGCATTTGTTTCAATTTGTTTGGTCTTTTTCTGTCACTGGTTCATTATTATTTTACATTATGTCATAGTTCTTCTATTTTCTGAAATATCTACTTCTTATAATGACTTTGTGAATAACATTCCGTGTCTTTTTTTTTTTGGTCTATTATGAAATTTTTGGTTGAAACTTACTCAACTATGATCTCATTCTTCGCAGGTCCAACTAGTTTGTATTCTTCAACATTTAGACGGAACTTAGGCTATATCCAATCTCAAATGTTGTCTTGAAATTGAATTTATAACTATTATTAAGTAATTGCGTTATCAAATTTGTCATTTATAACTCGCATGCATTGCATATTATATTTTTTTTTTTATTACTTAAAAAGATAAAGATACCCTAAAAAGTCAATAAGGTTGATAAAAAATGCATTTTTTAACCTAAAATATACTAAACTATTCTTAAAAGTAGTATATTTATTTAATATAAAATGTAATATTTGAATTTATTTAATTAAACTAATAATTTAATTAAAAAATATTAACTTAATGAGTCCGTGTATTACGCGGGTTACATGCTAGTTCTACTATATATGATGAGACATACTCGAAGGAAAACATTGAAGATACGTAGCTGCAAGATTATTGATATATAATTAAAAATAATACTCTCTCGACTCTCCATCCCAGTTAACTAATCTTCTTTACGATAAAAATGAAGTTTAAGAAATGTTTTTTATTTATTTATCAACTTTATTAATTTTTTAGACTAATGTGGTAATCTTAGGTAATAAATAAATGATAAAATAAGTTATATGAGTTAGGTGAGAGTGGCATCATATCACATTATGGCAGGGTAACGTTTCACAATTTAATGAATCTTCCACTTATTTGATAGGCATGTTAAGGGATTATTATGGTTAAACTCTTCACAACTTATCAATGGATATAACCCTTTTGATATGAATAGTTTATCGGTCTGGGTGTGGATGTTCTTATTTGGACATCTTGTTTGGGGTACTGGATTCATGTTCTTAATCTCCTGACGTGGATATTGGCAGGAATTGATTGAAACTTTTATTGGTTGGGTGTCAACCAAAGTCTCATATCGATTAAAAGTGGGGATGGCGATGAGTTTATAAGTGTGGATGAGTCTCTCCCTAGCATGAGGCCTTTTGGGCGTGAGCCCAAAGTGGTAAAACCGTGCGGGTCAGTGGGCGGCCCAAGCAGACAATATCATGCTAGTGGATTGAGTGGACCTGACTATTCTAGGGGCCTACATCGGCCTAACTATACTAGGGGCCGATAAACCCAACAAGTGTGTTTGTTCAGAAGTTCTCGGATGATGATTTCATTATATTATTGCTATATGTTGATGATATATTGATTGTTGGCAGGAATGTTTCAAGAATTGACAGGTTGAAGAAACAATTGACCAAATCCTTTACCATGAAGGATTTGGCGTGAGCCCAAAGTGGTAAAACCGTTCGGGCCAGTGGGCGGCCTAAAGCGGACAATATCATGCTATTGGATTGAGTGAGTCTGGCTCCCCGAGTGGATAAACCCAACAAGTAGTATCAGAGTCAGGCCCCAAACTTAACCGGCTCGGATGATGGGATATTCGAACCTCAAACTGGATAGTCTAGCCGCAGGACTTTGTTTGAGGGAAAAATATTGGTTGGGTATCAACCAAAGTCCTACATCGGTTAAAAGTAGGAATGGTGAAGGGTTTATAAATGAGGATAGACTTTCCCTAACATGAGGCCTTTTGGGTGTGAAGCCAGAGAGCAAAATCGTGTGGGCCAATGGACGACCCAAAGCGAACGATATCATGCTATTGGATTGAGTGGGTCCGGCTCCCTGGGTGGATAAACCCAACAACTTTAGCATGGGCTCATGAAAGCACACCTTTAGCCAATTTTATTCGATGGAGAATAAACATGTGGCCCTTTCCATTGTGCAAGCAAGATCGATTGAATTAGCCCATTTTTCTGTAGGTTATATATTCACTCATGCAGCTTTCTTGATTGCTTCTACATCTGGAAAATTTGGCTAAATTTTGCATGTGTTATATTCGCGATAATCTCATTTTTTCAATGATAAATAGAGAGCCTCCGCCCGTTTGACCCCGTTGCGAGCCGGAAAGCGGTGAGTCGCGAAAGGGCCGCTTGCATAAATTATTATATTCTAATAATAATAGACACATAATATTCTATATCTATCTATAAACAATAATAAAAAAATAAAATAGAGAAATCCTTTTTTTATCCAATTGTTCATTCCTGGGAAGAGAAAAAAGCAGATAGAGCAAAGGCCTCTCTTTCCATCCGCTCTTTCTCAAGGTGATGTTTGGTTTGGAGTTATGTGGGTTTGAAAATCATGAATAGTGTGTTCTATGTTTGTTTTGGGTTTTGAGTAGTGTATGTTTTAACTTTATATCAAATCAATGTATTAATTTATTTAAAAAGTTAAATGAGAGAGGAGAGATAAAGAGAAAAAGTTTATTAATTGAGGAGAGAGAATGTAGTAGGTATATATATGAGTGGTTTTTAAAATCTGGTTGTGGGTTTTGAAAACCAGAACTTGGATTTAAAATCGTAAACGAACATTGCCTAAGTGAGCGAAAGATTACGTGGTACGATTAGGTCAAATAAGTCCTTCTAGAATAAATATTTAGCCGCTTGTGACCCTTCGAGTATTGTTTTATTCAATGTTTGTTCAATTATTTTTTACCCGCAAATGCAATATAGGAATTTGGTTTGGCAATAATAATATCTCCCAACATACCAAAACTAGTTGTTAAATAAAATATTACCTCTGTCTGCTTTAAAGAGACTCATTTATTTTTTGTACGTAGATTAAAAATTATTATTATTTAATGTGTAGTGATTAGTTATATTAGTAGGTGTGTTGACCCCATATTTTAATTGTATTAGTGAGTGTGTTGATTTCATGTGTGTAAAAAGGGAAATGAGTGAGATCCTTAGATGTAGACGCCCAAAAAATGAATAAACGAAACTATATGGAGGTGGCTGAAAAGAATATATAAAAAGATTACTCCCTTCGTCCCACTCAAAAAGTTCATTTTTTTTATTTTGGATGTCTCACCCAAAAAGTTCTCTTTTCTTTTTTACATACACATAGGACTCACACACATTCACCGATACAATTAAAATATGTTGTCCACACTCCCACTAATACAACTACACACTACATATTAAATAATAATAATACTCCTTAATTTACGTGCAAAAAGAAAAAGTTACCTGAAATGGAGGGATTATTTGTTTAAAACTTTTAAAACTTTAGTATATCTTAAATTATGTATGGAGACGAACTAACGTGGGAAGAGACTACTGAATTTAGTTTGCTGAACTTCAAAAGTTTTCGAGGAAGTTGCTTGATTAGGATTTTGCAATAATGGTTAGACTAATGCAATCTACATCATTCCATCATCATTACTGACATTATCTTACCATTCGTCAGAAATTAAAAATAATATATTAATTCATAATAATATTACAAATAAACAACACCAAATCATCGCCAAATAAATACAGTATTACGTGATTTTTTTTAAAGAAAAACTAATATTAATATTGCTGGAATTCAGCCGCACTGATTGACAAATGAAATTGGGCATTACTTTCCAAGTGATATCACTAGCAACATTATGTTTAACAAAACTAGCAAAACTATGTGCTACAAAATTGTGGGAGCGGGACTGCCAAAAGAAACCTTTACATCTATGAGTTTGTGTCAAGCAAAACACATCTTGTAGAATAGGAGCTCAAGCAGAAGGACATTCAATAATTTTGTTTGCAGTATGAATAACAGTGGCAACATCTCCCATATATGAGAAATCTGGAAGATTCAGAGAGGATGCAAAATAAGTAGCTTCCCTTAGAGCTAGGAATTCTGCTGTTTGGGGGCAATTTATCCCATAAAAAGTCTTCGCATAGCCATGAAGAAACAAACCGTCCGATCCTTGAACAAAAATACCCACAGCAACATTGAGTTGCTAAAGGAAATGGAACCATCAAATGAATTTTGCAACCATTGGAGGTGGTTTGAAGACATGAAAGGAGAGCATTGAAGAAGGTTTCTCTGGCCATCGATTAGCATGTTGGAACTCGTGAAGAAAAGTAGAAGATTGCATGATAATGGACTGAGAATTGAGATGTTTACCTTCAAAGATCTTTTTGTTTCGATGCCACCAAATAGAGTGTGCAATAACCGCAAAAACATCCAATTTTTCCTTGTCTCCGAGAGTGATGATGTCTCAGAACCAAATATGGCAAAGAGGCTGCATGAATTTACTGACAAACGATAGAAGACCGGTTGTATTCTAAATTTGAGATGAGATCAAACATGTAAAGAATAAGTGTGTCAAAGCAGTGACATTTTCATTGCAAAAATGACGGACTTGACAGCTAGTTATTCCTCTCCATATGAGATTTTATGAAGATGGGAGAGTATTCGTGCAACAACGTCATAAAAAATGAAGAATTTTTTAGGGGATGCAAAGTTTCCACAGATGCTTCCATACTAGGTCAGGACCTCGACTAGACGATGCACAAGAGTTGGAGAATTTAAAGGTCGGGTGTAATACCCGAGAATTTTTCCTATTACATAGTTTATATTTTACGCATTTTTATAATTATGTGATAATTATGTGGTAATTGTTTCTATATTTTATTTGTCTTCGCATTTTTTTATTTGGTACATTTATGATAATAATTGTGATAATTTGTATAAGTGCATAAATGTTTACGTGCATTAATTTGGATAGGTATATAATTAAATTATTTTATGTGTATAAATACATTATTTCTTAATTATTAAGTATTACACGTGTTCTCGTAATAATAATAGTGGTAAGAAAGTGTACACGTATGTGTATTCATTTGTAAATGTATCATATCTTAGTATTAAGTATTGCACGTATATTTGTAATGAATAATAATAATAATAATATATAAGTAATACGTGGCTAAAATAAAAATATATATATTCACATGTTTAGAGTTACTTAGCAACTACATACGTGATACGTGTCCCCTTCTCTCATTTTACAAGCAAACATACTTTGATCACATGATTTATATATTTAAAAAAAAATTGGGGGTGGTGAATTGAATCACCAACTTACCCCATAACACTATAAATACCCCCATTTGGCTAATTCGATAGGAGGGGCAAGTGCTTATGAAATATTAGATAAAAAAAAGAAAGAAAGAAAGAAATGAGAGAGAAGAGGAAGAGAGGGAAAGAAAGAAAAGAGTGTTTGTGTAGCCGGAACGGTAAGGAAGAGACTAGTAGCAGTTCTTCACGAGGTCTTTAGTATTATCACTATTTGGAGTCAAGGTAAGTAGAAGTCCAACTACAATGCATAAACATGTTGTGTGTGAATTATTTGTGATTAATGTGTGATAATTATGTTATGAATTATTTGTGATTAGTTTAATTACATTATGAATTATTTATGATTAATATATAATATAAGTTGCAGATTTATGTAGTTTGAGATATTATCGCTGTTTTATATTTGTTGGTCTATGTGATCAAAGATTGTTCTATATGTGCATTTGTGTGATTTTAGATGAAATAATTAATCTATTTTAATTAAATGTTGATATTGATGTTCTGAATAATATGTGATGCATATTTAATTTCTCTACTTGCATATCATGCATAATCATGAAAAGTGTTTTTCCCAAAATTAATAAGATACTAATGGTGTGTGCGGCCACTATATATGCACTGAGTGGCGGAAGGGGCGACTTAGGAAGGAGCGACCTAGGGAAACCCAGAGTAGGCTACCTAGAGTTGGCCACCGTCTTGAATTATTGTGAGAGAGAGAGAGTGGTGTTTAGTGAGGGGACTTCCGAGCAGTAGGAGATCAGTTGGTGATGGACCCTAAAGGGCTGTAAGGAAAGGTGGATCCTCGGACTGCACCACGTGGGACTCTGTGGAGGGAGATAATTCTTGGTGTGGGACAAGTGCCAAGCGGTAGGAAGCTTGTTGGACCACGAGATGATAGTCCTCACAGCAGTTCCATATTTATATTGTGAAATTGATAAATCGAGTGATGAGCTGATTTCCCGTGCATATCATAAGTGTGTCGTGGGGATCCCGCAACATGAACGGCTTTTAAAATAAAAGAGACCAATGAGAAAGATTAGAAAAATAAATGTATTTTCATGCACTATCATGCATGATTTCTACTTACTGAGTTTTATCTCACTAGTTTATGCATTGTAGGTAAATTACATACGATGCTGGTGGTTGGGGTTCCGTCAGATCCTGAGAGTTGTATACATGGATGACGACCTGTTGGACCGGTGTAATGAGTTGTTTTATGAAAATCGTATTGTACAAAAAAATGAAAGGAAAAGAATAGTTATTTTTATTTATTGATTTAAAAAAATAGGGTCGTGACAGAGTGGTATCAGAGCACGGTCATGGTCCTGTAGACTGTTCATATATACAATCTCGGAATTTGCGGTACACTACCAGACTAGTAAGTTCTATTTAAGAATGTCATATAAGTGATTTTGTATTAACATGATTGTTGTCTCAATTATTACAAATGTGATGACTATAAAATGCTGAAGTAGAGTTGGACTAAATTTCGAGGACGAAATTTTTATAAGGTGGGGATGATGTAATACCCGAGAATTTTACCTATTATATAATTTGTATTTTACGCATTTTTATAATTATGTGATAATTATGTGGTAATTGTTTCTATATTTTATTTGTCTTTGCATTTTTTTTATTTGGTACATTTATGATAATAATTGTGATAATTTGTATAAGTGCTAAATGTTTACGTGCATTAATTTGGATATGTATATAATTAAATTATTTTATGTGTATAAATATATTATTTCTTAATTATTAAGTATTACACATATTCTCGTAATAATAATAGTGGTAAGAAAATGTACACGTATGTGTATTCATTTATAAATGTATTTTATTTTAGTTATTAAGTATTGCACGTGTATTTGTAATGGGTAATAATAATAATAATAATAATAATAATATATAAGTAATATGTTGCTAAAATAAAAAAAATATATATTCACATGTTTAGAGTTACTTAGCAACTACATACGTGATACGTGTCCCCTTCTCTCATTTTACAAGCAAACATACTTTGATCACATGATTTATATATTTATAAAGAAAAATTGGGGTGGTGAATTGAATCACCGACTTACCCCATAACACTATAAATACCCCCCATTTGGCTAATTCGATAGGAGGGGCAGGTGCTATAGGAGGGGCAGGTGCTTATGAAATATTAGATAAAAAAAAAGAAAGAAATGAGAGAGAAGAGGAAGAGAAGGAAAGAAAGAAAAGAGTGTTTGTGTAGCCGGAACGGGAAGGAAGAAATTAGTAGCAGTTCTTCACGAGGTCTTTAGTATTCTTCATGAAGGAAAACTTAGCCATCCGAAGATGAATGATCAAAGGAGATATGGCGATGCAGTCCTTCAGATGAGAACCGAGACCAGAGGAGGATGGAAGATGGAGAAACTGAAAGAAAATACAATCCACCTTCTCAAGGCAAGCTTGGGAGAAAGCTTACAGAAAGACGCCACAATCGAAGGGCAGATATCTTTGGAGGACGTCAAAAGAAAGATACAAATGAACTTCAATGAGGATCCTCTAGCCTGGTGGGATAAAAATGAGCTCAAAGCCTCTCTCAAAGTGAAAGAAGGAAAGGAGCATGAGTTCGTGAGATACAAGTCTATCCTGATGAATCAAGAATATAGGAAGGATATGCAACAAATACTTAAGGAACATCTAGATCTTAAGTTGATATCTCCAGGAGTATCTCCATATAGCAGTCCAGGATTTCTAGTTCGAAATCATGGAGAAGTCAAGCGGGGAAAGCCGAGACTTGTGATCAACTACAATGGGATCAACAACATCTTGGATTCGATGGATACTACATACCAAGTAGGGAACACTTGGTTAACTGTATCAAGAATGTCAAGGTATTCTCAAAGTTTGATTGCAAATATGGGTTCTACCAGATTATGATGGAAGAAGGGAGCAAGAAGTTCACACCCTTCTCCACACCACAAGGCCATTATATCTGGAATGTCATGCCTATGGGCTTGGCGAACGCACCCCAGATATACCAAAGGAAGATGGATAATTTGATCAAAGATTATTTCTCATTCATGTTCGTTTATGTGGATGACATCCTCATAGCCTCAAAAAACATGAAGGAGCATTTGGCGCATCTGGAAGTATTTTCAGAGGTATATCACAAGGAGGGATTAGTGCTCTCTGAAAAGAAAGCAGTAATAGAAACAAGACAGATCGAGTTCCTTGGAGTCGAGATCGATGAGTTTGGAATTATTCTACAGCCTCATATTGTAGAAAAAGTACAAGGATTTCCTGAAGATTTCAAGGATAAGAAACAACTCCAAAGCTTCTTAGGAGTTGTCAACTTTGCTGGAATGTTCATCAACAATCCGGCGCAATATAGGAAGGTGTTCAGTCCTTTGTTGAAAAATGATGCCAAATTCAAATGGGCAGAATCACACCGAGAGATGGTTAAGTAGCTAAAGGAGGTTTGCAAGAAGCTCCCCAAGTTAGCAATACCAAATGACGAGGATGAACTGGTACTCTACACAGATGCTAGTGACCATTGGTGGGCAGCAGTTCTAACTAAGTCCACACCCGAAGGAGAAGTGCCATTCAGATACTGTAGCGGACTCTTTACGGAAAATGAAGCAAATAGGTGGCACATCAATGAAAAGGAGTTCTTTGCGGTTCGGAAGGCGTTCAAGAAATGGCCGCTATTTCTTCTTGTGAAGAAATTCATCCTTAAAATTGATAACACAAGCATCAAAGCTTTTTTGAAAAATAAAATTGAATCTAAACATGAAAAGGCTAGGCTACTAAGATGACAAGCAGAATGCCAATATTATAATTTTAATATTGTCATTATTAAATCTGTTGATAATGTTTTGGCAGATTTCCTGACGAGAGATGGAAGGAGCTGAAATTGACTCCATCCTGACTGTATCAAGTCACCTGATGGACAACTTTAAGTTGCTCCAAAGGGAATTCGAGAATCTGACACTCAATGCAAGGCGTGCCGGAAGCATATAAGATAGCGATTAGACCAAAGTATCTAATTGCATACGAGACTGCATTCAAAACGGCGCAAGTCTATTCGAAGCAACACGAGAGCCACTCCTCCGGGCTGTTGATAGCAATTGCAATCGACAAAAGGAGAGTAGTCGAGAACAGGGCTTTAAACCCGGAGCAAGGGATTCAAGTACCCTTAGCACAAGTCCTAGTCTAGAACCTCCAAAAGAGGAACCGGTCCAAGAAAAAATGGAAGACCTGGAGTCACATCTAGAGTCGACGAGTTAACCCAGTACCTCTGGGATCAAAGAGAGAGAGAGATCAACCTTAGGTCTATGACGGGTACTGCTAAGGTTGGTATTAACTTAGGAGATTTCTCTTATTGGCAGGAATATCAGGCCAGCTGGGAGAAATTGAACACCAGACAATGAATCCGACCAGAGAAATACCGGGTGGATATATCGGGGGAATATCCCCGAGTTTGGATGCGAGAGGGCTCAAATCCAATGGATGTAAAGCAGTGGTATGACTTTGGGGAACTAGCCTCGATCTATACTGTTGCACCAGGTTTCCCAGAACTTGCAAAACTTCCAGATTGGCTAGGAGAAAAGGTTTTCATGGCATGGAAAAACAACTCAACTCTATCCAGAGGCGATGTATTGGAGCTGTACTTCACCAGTGTGGCCCTAGAACCAGTCGAAAAGGGCAACTACGAAGCCTTCCATTTCATCAAGCTAAGAAGACCCGATGTATCAATATCAAATAAGATTAAAGAGTTTTCTGGAAAGGAACCAGTCTTGGTTCCTATATTTTCTGAAGAACATATCTCTACGCGAAGAGCGAGGGGTTTGTATGCCTGCATCAAAGCCATGGTAGAGGTAAAGTTCCCATTTAAGTTCGAGCATAAGTCTTTGAATGGGTATTTCCTGTTAAATACTTTAACAGGGAAGAAGATAGTTTTTGCGGAGAAGACGTTCCAAGAAAAACAAGAACTTCTCTGGAAAAACAAGATTCCGATGAGTAAACAAACTCATCGGAGATATTGTAACATGGCCCATTTCGGGCAGTGGACAAACAAGGTATGTTCGAGTTGTTCCACCCAAATAGAGCCGGAGTTTGGAAAGGAATAAGGCTGGGTATAGGGATGATCAGAATTGCTGATCCACCCCCAAAGGAGATACGTGGAATGAAGAGGGTAAAATCTCTTCGGAATACCCAGGAGCCAGGAGAATCTTCAGGCACTAAAGAGGACAAATGACTCCTCAAAAAAGCAAGAGCCATGTGGTCTTTCCGAAAGGGTAAGAGACATGTGACCGACAGGGAATCCGATAAAAAAACCAGCCAGCTGTTGGCATCCAATGAAAAGTAACGCAAGCAGTAACGTCACAAAAAAGAATCCAATAAAAGAGAGGGACCAGCCAACTGCTAAAGTTGGGATCCAATGTAGATGACGTAAGTACTGACGCAAGAACAATGACGTAAGCAGTGACGTCACAAAAGATTTGGAGGCTTTGAAATTCGGATTTCAAATCCGAAAGCCTCTATAAATAGGTGTGTTGAGGAAGCAGAAGACATCGATCATTCCCCTCTGTTTTCTCTTTCTAAATAAATATTGCATCTTTCTTTCCTTGTATGAGTGTTCTGAGTGCAGCTACATTAGGTAGCTAAAGGAGTTATCTCCTCTTATTCAGTGAGGATGAGTGTGTAATAAATTCTCCATTCAATAAATAAATAATCTTGGGCTTCTGCCCGCATGTAGCCTTCTATTTTTTATGCAACTTTAAACCTCCATATTTTTTAGCGAGAAACAGTAGCAGTATCCTGTACACCCAAAGTAGGAAACGAACCAAGGTTGTGTTGAGATCTGCTGAAGGGACAGGATTGATCCATCACACTGCGGGGCGAGTGGTTGGCTGTGAGAAGCAGTCGTAAAACCTCTTGGACACCCGGTGGATTAACGGTCAAAAAAGATACTGTTACTGTTTCAAACCAGTTAATTACGACATTAATGTGGTTTAATTTATGTACGGAAGCATACTGGGCCTGATATGGTCGTAATGGACTATTTCTATTTTGAAGAAGATGGGTGAAAATCAGATTTAAAATGAAGTATTATATAAAATTGGGCATAATATTGAAAAATCTGATAATAGCAGAATGTTAGATTGGATTCAGCAAAACAAAAGTTGACTTTGTCAAAATAAATGTTGACTTATTCAAAACAGGACTAATTCTAGACCATCTGTAAACATATAGGACTGATAATTGACTAGCTTAAACATAAAGGACTAATATTGACAAAACAAGAATAGATAAAGGACGAAATATGGAAAATCAATAGTTAAAGGACTAAACTCGAAAAACGTTATACTTAGAGGACTAAAAATGATATTAACTCACAATAATAATGTAATGATACTGTTGCAAATTGCAAGCAAGCAAATTCATGAAAGTTGATCAAATTAACTGCGAAGAAGCTTCTCCACCAGGGTTTCCAGTTTAAGCAAACACCTCTTCTTGCTAAACAAGAAAACCATAATAATATTAATATTATTCATAAGATAACTAGATACTAGTGGCGTGCTACAAATTTAGCAGTAGTCATAAAATGACAAAATCTAGTGCTACATATATACAATACTAATTAATTATCAATTATATAATATATTAATTAATAACAGACAATGAATAATATAATACTAATTAATTATCAATTATATAATATTTTAATGATTTTTTCATTGAAAAAATAATATCCTTATTAATTAAAATATAATTATACATTTTAGAACAAAATATTATTCATTTAAACACTTGTATGCACAAGAAACCGACTTGCTAGATAAATTCTCTTGTACACTTACCCACATTCAAAATGTATACACTAATAATTAAAATATACAATGAATAAAAACATAAAATTTTGTTAGCGAATTTCTGTTAAATTTTTTAATAAAAAACTGAATATATAAAAGTTATTCATTTATGAGAAATTGTGAAAAATGCCCAAAATAATGTTGATTTTTCAACATTTTTTTTATGGAGAAATGCATTTTTTTTTATTCTTTTGCCACTCTTCATTGTATAATTAATACATAGTTGCATGCATAATCACATATATATAGTCACGTGCAATGGTCTCACATATGTTTGTAAATAAAAAATGTGTATGGTCGCCCATAATATAATCGTGTGTAGGTTGCACATATAGTCTTTCGTAGGGTTGCAAGTGTAGTTGAAGATGAAGTCGCAAACTAAGGGAGAATTTTGCATTTTTGGTCTCATAGGACATGCTTCCTCTGCAAAATGGTCTCATTAGTTTCTCTTTTGGTCCCAAAGGATTTTTTGTTTGCAAACTTATCCCAAAGAATTTTTTTGTTGCACACTTGGTCCCAATTCTATCAAAAATGCAAAATTCTCTTTACTTAACATAAATAAATTGTATTTAATAAAAGAAAAATTCATTTAAGAATCACTAGGATTTTTCCGCCAAAAAAACGTATCTCACAAACCTGCTGACCTTTCACCTTTCCATTTGGATTCTCCAAATCTACTGCAAATCAATTAAAATTTTAAAATTTTTGGTGATTCTAATCTCTATGGTGCGCAAGAAGGATGTGATGAGGTCTTCAAACCCCAATAATGTTATGATCGAATGAACCTTTTTTTAATGGTATATGATACATTCAAATTGATCTTTGATATTGTAAATGAAGTTGTTTTATGTTGGTATTGGTGTAGATAAATAAGAAGAAGTTTTAATAAGAAGAAGTTTTAACATGTTTCTTCAACCCTGCTTCTATTAATGTGTGAGTTTGAGAGAGAGAGAGACATATCTAGGTGTTTTCTTCCATTAGTTTATACTTTGCTTTTGAATGTACACTTGGCCTTTGAAATTATTTTGGAAAAAATAACTTTTGGGATCAAGTTTGCAAATAAAAATCCTTTGGGATCAAAAGAGAAACTAATATGACCATTTTGCAGAGAAAACGTGTCTTATGGGATCAAAAATTCAAAATTCTCCATACTAAGGTTAATCATAATCCTAAAAATAAATAAAAAATGGTATTTTTCCGGAAAAATTATAGTGGGTGGCATTTTTCCAAAATTAATCATTAAAAGTGAAATTTTTGAAAACATATGCTCCCTTTGTCATGGAATAGTTGTCTTAATTGTTGTAGACAAGGAGTTTAAGAAAAGAGATTTTTAAACTAACTTTATTGACTCTTAGAGAGTAATATATTTTTTTATGTAATAAATAAATTTTAAAGTATTTGATATGTGTTAGGTAAATGTGGTAAATTTGAAATTAAGAAGTATTTGAAGGTTGTATGTTGATGTAAAGTTTTTTATTTGGATCCTTTAAATACACACCTCATTTTATTAAATACACACCCCTAATATTATATTATTTAATTATATATTTATAAAAAGTCTAAATTATCCTTAGTTTATTAAATACACACCCCATATATATCTAGGAAATTAATTCAATCTTTCTTTCTATAGGTTATCCCAAAATCCCAATCTGCAGAACTAAAACGCCAAATTTATTCATTAATTCACTAAAATTTATACTTTATTCTATATGCGATCCCCAAATCCCAATCTGCAGGATTAAAACGGCATCATCCCCTGCAAATTAATTTATTGACTAATTCACTAAGATTTATACTATTTATAATTTATTAGTTTCAAAATTTGGTTTCAGAGAATCCAGATGTTCATGATTTTCAGATTCCATTGCATTACCTGAACCTTTCTTTGAGTATATTTCTTCAAGAAAATTTGAATTTACAGTGTGTGAAAGTTGATAGGACCCTCCAGTTAACATCCCTGGAACACTATCAAGATTGTGATATTTTCTAGTTCTGCTACCCATGTCAAAATTAGTCAAATGATTCAATTTGCTCTCCCTCACATCATCTGGAATAACGATGTTGTGATGATGATGACATGTGGAAGGAGATCTTCCATATTTGATTCCCCCTTTTCCCATCTGAACAATAAACGAAGAGATAATTCAAGATAAATCCATATTAGAATCAGGAATTTTGGGAGATTCATTGGAACATGATTGATTGTGGATTTTATTGTGTTTTGTAGAAGAAAGTGTGGAGAATATTAATCAATTACTTTCTTAATCTCTTCTCGTGCGTCCGCCATTAATGATGAGCTTTCTTAACCTTCAAAGTCCGAAGAGAAGAAGAAATGAAGAATGAAAGTTTATATTTTAGTAAAAAAAGAAAAAAATATATTGAAGGTTTTAAATATGGGTGTTTATGATTTTAATTTTAAAAGGACAATTTTGAAAATTCAAGGGGTGTATATAAAATAAAATTAAGAAATAAAATGTTAAAAATAGGTGTTTATTAAGTAAGGATGTGTATTTAATAACACTCTTTTTATTTTTGGGATAAAATATTTATTGTGAAATGAAAGAAAATGAAAAGTAAGAGTACAAATAGTATAGTAGTATTAAATAAAAATAGTGTATATTGGGTACATTCGGGTACAAGGGTGCACCTATATATGTATGACTTTTTATCCTATTTTGTATACATGTTATTTTATTTTGTACACCAAATTGGTGTGAAACTGCCATTCAACACAAAAATGCCGTGTGTATGCGGTACCTGCTGGAGTGAATTTTTCACCGCAAAATGCGGTATTGCTGGAGATGGCCTGAGCGAAAATCAATTAATAATTGGAGGGCTTAAGAGTAAATACAAGAGCGGAAATCAATTAATAATCGGAGGGCTTAAGAGTAAATAAAAGTCAAGGTTCTGGTCACTTGCACCGTAAAATCACGAACGAAATCTCACGCTAGCAAGCAAGGGTTTAAGACTGAATTAATGGCGAATCCCCAGCAAACATCCATTCGACCATGGTTTCTCGATCTCGTACCTCTAATGGTCGTTCTTCTCATTGCCGCCCATGTCATCGCTCTGGTGAGACTCCCTATTTTGAAATTAAATTATATCGACTTTCGGTCTCTCAATGGGTGCGTGTGTTGTTGCAGGTGTATTGGATTTACAGATTAGCGACTGAGAAGCAGCAGCCGATGAGAAGCAAGAGGAATTAGTAGAATGATCACTGAAATCAATTCAATTTGTAGAGATGTAAACGAGGTAAAATTAATTTGATCCAGTATTTTGCTTTCTTGTACTTGATTACTTCACGATCACGAACCAATTACCCTTAATTAAGGTTTACTAGATTCACTTTGTACTTCAATCATTCATAATCTTTGTGTGTGACTCTGTGTGTGTGTTTAACTACTCGTTTGAGACTAGGTTACACATCTGCCACCGTTTGATTTGTTGCTTGCTTTGAAATTTGTATGCTCCCCCCACCAGTCCACCACTGACCACCCCCACTTCGGCCACATTTCCTTTTAGTGTTTTATTATATTTTTATTTAATCTTTTTTTTTGTAGCTATGGTTTGATGGTTTACTGTAAGCATGATATGGGAATATGCAAAGAGCATGGAGAAGTGAAAATGTAAAGTTATTGTTTTCTTCATAATCCAAAAGCGGAGTGTTATTTATGTTTTCCTTGATTGATATCACGAGTTGGACAATTTTCTTATGGGCATTTTTGATCAATTAAGCTTGGGAATTTGCATAAATAAGTTGGCATCTTGTTTAATAGGTAAGTTGTTGAATTAGGAACTGAACATTGTGTAAGCATCATGAATTTTAAGTTAGTCGGCCATAATTGAGAACGCAGGAGGTAGTTCTTGTGATAGTTATATCTGTAAATCATCTTAAAGCTTTTGAACCGGATTAAGTGATAAATGCTTGTTTCTGTCTCAGGGAGTCAGTTTGGCTGATTTTTTCATTAGTGAGATTGTATGCAAGTTCAGTTGGAGGAGGTTTCAGGTTCTCTTGATGTGTGCAATTCTTATGGGCTCCATTCTTTTTCGGGTTTGAGTATGGTATCTGTTGGTCAATGTAAACAGGACATATACTTGGCGGATGACTATCACTGTAATGCCTATGTACATTTTCCTCCGATCGGATATGTATTTTAGTTCTTAACTGTGCCTCCAATTTATACCTTGTCATGTGAGATTTCCATTTGTATTTAAAAAGAGTTGAGCTAAAGTACTAGCTCTAGCACTGTGTTGCTAAACTGTCATCTAATGTCTAGACCTCTATAATTGATCACCCCATGGAAAATGAAGGCTTTCAGTTGATGAATATGAGAGTTAGGTTTTATACCTCACTATGGCATATGTTTTTCCTGGTGAGGATTGTTCGTAGTCTTGAGAAATTGTCAATAGTCTGTAAGCTCTTGCACTTAGAATTGTTGCGACTAATGGGATCTTGATGCCGCACATTGTGCATATGATGTCGTAGTTTTGAAGATTGTTTGAGGAAGGAAGGTACACTAGATGTGTAGAGCAGGTCTCACAATCTTGAAAAATTTTACAAAGTTCAGCGAGAGAGAGAGCTCGTGTAAGTTCTTGTTTCAGTGAAGAAGGCAGATGTTTTAGGTTTTGGTCGTGTCTGAAGGTAAAAGGGCCTGTGAGAACTTCCTGTAGCTGCTCATGCTAGTCATTGAAAAAGGATAGGCTTAGCCAATGGCTTTTGAATTTGTCCTGTGTTTTCACACCCCCATTTTCTTAATAAAGAAAATTGTCATTTTATTTCATAAATAGAGCATTAAATAGGGATTAATAAAAATACTTTAGTTATTAAATAAATAAATATGCAATTTAAAGACAAAAGTATTTAAAATAGGGGACAAGCCCATAAGTTTCATTAAACTTTAAACGATTAATGCAAATATAAGGAACTCATTAAGAATTTAGTCCTATAAGTTCTTGCTATTTTAGTTTAAGAAGAATAAATAACAAAAAGCCTTTACGAAAAAGGACTACAAGTTTATTTCCAAATTCATAACGAATAAATTCATAACTTATAAAACATAAGGGACTAATCTATTTTATAAAAAAAAAGATAAAATAAAACCTATCATGCAGATAAAATAATAACCATGAAGTTTTTAGCAGAATGATGGATAATTTTATAAAAATAGATTCTGTAAGTCTAACCAAATTTTCATAATAATAAAAACTCAACTTGGCCCACAAATCAATTGTAAATTTTAATTATTTAAATAAAAATACGCATCTAGTTTTAATGTAAGGAAAAACCATTTAAACTTAACTAAAAAGAAATAGTGCATCCGCTATACTACATACACACACAATCTGCCGTATAAACTATAATAAAGAAAATTTAAAATAATAACTGCTAGATCTCCCTAAATACATATATGATGTGTGAATATCTTATTTTAAAAATAAAAGGACACCTCTAACGTAAGCGATCTTCTTCACGCGTCGTTCCCACACAAATTTACGAAGAAAATAATTCAACCACATCACGATATACAATCGACTCCAAAAATACAGCACAAAAGTCTTGCATCCGAAACTCGACTTCAACCAATGTATTCCCTTCGGCAAAAATCACGAAGAAGAAACCGACAGACAAATCATATATTTCATCAAATTGTTTCCATAGTCTATGCATAAGAATTTATTTCACCAATCTATACCACATCCTAATTCTTTGGAAATCCATTTTTTTTTTAGAAAAGGAGGCAACCCAAAATTCTGTCCCACTTTGCAAACCCAACAGTAAACAAAGATGAGAATTTGACAATCAATAACATATATATAGTACTAATTTATTGTAAATAATCCAAATGATTACAAGTTCCCATCATACGATACCAACACTAAACTTGTAGTATGTAATAAGAAAACCAACAAAATCTCAAATTAAAGTTGTCAAGCCATGAATAAATTGAAAGTAGCACAGAGACCACAAACTTATTAAAATTTTTCATGTAGTCTCCTCTTGCTCGACACATCCCCGCTCATACGCTAACGCCTCGCTTTAATCTGAAAGGAAGGTAATTCGTTGGGGTGAGCAACCACAAGCTCAGTGCGAATTTTACTCATGCTTATACAAGTAAAAATAATTCATATACAATAATTTAAATTCACTTACGAAACATTCCTGACATATTGATAAGGCACCTTTTTGGTCCTTTATCCGTGACTTATAAGATACGGCATCGATTCGTTACCCGTGATAATAGCAAGGCACCACAATAGTCCCAACTCGTATTGCACATATGATTCACATAATCCAATTCCAGATCACAACAAGATGATGATAATATTTCAGTTACAATAAACTATCACACATGAAATATTTCACATATACAAGATGAGAGAAATCCCCACCTTTTAACCACGTAAAAACCTTGGATTCGAGTAATGAACGTCGCGATCAAGATCCCTCGAAACCTAGAATCATATAACTATACGTTACTACCCATGACATGATATGTTTACGAAATTATTTAAATAGAATGAGGGTAGAAAAAAAATTAAAAGGAATAGGCTAGAACTTTGATCGATGACCACAAAAGGAGAAAAGAAGGAGACTGAATGTACCGTTACCCTTCTCTCTTGATACAAGTGCAGCAACGTGAGGAGGAACTGTAGATGGTGTGTGAGAATGAAGAGAAGGGTTTAATTTATGCATTGAACGGCTGAATTAAAATTCCAGAAATTGACGCTAAGGTTGGTCAAACTTTCCATAATTGTGAGAATGAATTTTTGGGAATGATTGCAGGGAAATAACTCCCCTGCATAATGGTCGTGATTTGATGTTCTTTTGAACAGAAGAATTCTTTCCTATTAGTGAGGGAAGTATCTAAATCTCTTTCTTCTTCTTTATTGACAGTGTTTGAATAACTATTGGGCTGGACCAATATTTATGCTTATATTGGGCCTCTAAGAGTTGGGCCACAATTGGATTCATGTATAAAATTGTATGGGTTGTTACATCCTACCCTTCTAATAAAAATTTCGTCCTCGAAATTCCATCATAGTGCAATTGTCTTACCCGTAATGAAAGAGGGGTATCTTGCTTGTATTTCATCTTCTCTTTCCCAGGTGGCCTCATCTTCCGTGTGTCGACTACATTGTACTTTAATGAATGGCACATCGTGACTTCGATTTCTTTGGATCTTTCGCTCCAAGACCCTCATAGGCTCTTCTTCATATGTTAGGTATTTGCTAATTTCCAATGCCGAGAAATTTACCACGTGGCTAGAATCATGAACATATTTCCTCAACATTGAGACGTGGAAAACATTGTGCACTGAGGACAACTTGGGTGGCAAAGCTAAACGGTAGGCTAGGTCCCCAATCCTCTCAAGAACTTCAAAAGGGCCGACGAAACGGGGCCTCAGCTTCTCTCTTCGTCCAAATCGTATGACTCCCTTCGTGGGAGCCACTTTTAAAAATACATGGTCTCCAACTTCAAAATGCAAGTCTCTTCTTCTTTGATCCGCATAAGACCTTTGTCTATCTTGGGCAGACTTGATTCTTTCTCGAATAATTTTGATCTTGTCAACCGCTTCTATTATCATTTTGGGGCCTAGGACAGCCCTCTCACCCACATCATCCCAATACAAGGGTGATCTACACTTCCTCCCATAAAGCGCCTCGTAAGGGGCCATCTTGATAGTTGCTTGATAGCTATTGTTATAGGCAAATTCGACTAGAGGTAGAAACTTTTCTCATGCCTCATCAAAGTCAACTTTGCATGATCTTAGCATATCTTCTAGAATTTGAATCGTCCTTTCTGATTGTCCATCGGTTTGCGGGTGATAGGCGGTGCTGAATTTTAATCTTGTTCCCATGGCCTTGTGCAGACTTTCCCAAAATCTTGAAGTGAAACGTGCATCTCTATCAGACACTATAGAAATTGGTACGCCGTGAAGCTTCACTATCTCTTGAATGTACAACTGAGCAAACTGTTCCATCTTGAATGTCATCTTCACAGGTAAGAAGTGAGCCAACTTAGTCAATCGATCAACAATGACCCATATGGCATGATTCCCCTTTGAAGACCTTGGCAAACCCACCACGAAATCCATGGCAATTTGCTCCCATTTCCACTCGGGAATCTCAAGTTGTTTAAGCTTTCCGGCTGGCCGCTGATGTTCAATCTTAACTTGTTAGCAAGTTAAATATCTTTCAACAAAGTATCCGATGTCTTGCTTCATGCTTCTCCACCAAAATCTTTCTTTCAAGTCTTTGTTCCTCCTGGGTGAGCGGTGTATGGCGCTCCATGCGCTTCGCCTAAAATCTTCTCTCTTAATTCTTCCACCATTGGAACACATATTCTTCCATTGAGTGTCAACACTCCCTCGTCATCCACTTTGAAGCCGTTGTATTCGCCTCCTCGTGCCTTCTTCTTCATTCCTCGCAAAAAGTAATCTTGCTCTTGAGCTTCCTTTATTTCCATTTTTAGAGTCGGTTGGACTCCCAATGCTGCAATAATTGCTCTTGTGTTGGAAGGTGATGTCACCAACTCAATTTGCATCTTGACAAATTCATTGATAAACTCTTCTTGGTTGGTATGCAAACTATTTAGCTCCATTTTAGTCTTTCGGCTCAAGGCGTCGGCTACTACATTAGCCTTGCCTGGATGGTATTCAATTGAGCAATCATAATCCTTCACCAATTCTAACCATCGCCTTTGTCTCATGTTGAGCTCCTTCTGCGTAAAAAAATACTTCAAGCTTTTATGGTCCATGAAAATTGTACATCTTCCTCCATAAAGGTAATGTCGCCAAATCTTCAGCGCATGAACCACAACCGCTAATTCCAAGTCATGAGTAGGATAGTTCACCTCATGTGGTCTTAGTTGTCTTGAAGCATAAGCGATAACCTTCCCATGTTGCATCAATACACATCTGATCCCTTGTTTCGATGCATCACTGTAGATTATGAATTCTTCATTTGGGTTAGGTATTGTTAAGACCGGTGCGATAGTCAGGTCATGTTTCAACCTTTGGAAACTCTCTTCACACTTCTCAGACCAGACAAACTTTTCTCCTTTGCGAGTCAAACGTGTCATCGGACCGGCTATCTTTGAAAATCCCTCAATAAATTTTCGATAATAGCCAGCTAACCCCAAGAAACTACGTACTTCTTGAGCATTTGTAGGCGTCTTCCATTGATTCACAGCTTCAATCTTTGAGGGATCTACTTCAATCCCTCGTGAGGTCACCACATGCCCAAGGAATGTGACTTGATTCAACCAAAATTCGCACTTCTTAAACTTTGCATAGAGCTTCTCCTTTCGAAGTGTCTCGAAAACTATCCTCAAATGCTCTTCATGTTGTGCTTCACCCTTCGAGTACACCAAAATGTCATCAATAAAGACTAAGACAAATTGATCAAGATATGGATGAAAAACTCGGTTCATCAAATCCATAAACACAGCAGGGGCGTTACTCAACCCAAAAGGCATTACGACGAACTCGTAGTGCCCATATCGAGTTCTAAAGGCAGTCTTGGAAATATCTGACTCCTTCACTCTCAATTGATGGTATCCGGATCTCAAGTCAATCTTGGAGAATGTGCTAGCTCCTTCCAGTTGATCAAACAAATCCTCTATTCGGGGCAAAGGATACTTGTTCTTCACCGTCAAGAGATTAAGCTCTCGATAGTCAATGCACATCCTCATTGATCCATCTTTCTTCTTGACAAAAAGGACTGGCGCTCCCCATGGTGATACACTTGGACGGATGAAACCCAAGTGTAAGAGCTCTTGTAGTTGAACCTTTAATTCTTGTAGTTCCATGGGCGCCATTCGGTATGGAGCTTTAGATACTGGAGCTGATCCGGGTAGCAAATCTATTGAAAATTCAACTTGATGGTTTGGAAGTATTCCTGGTAAATCTTCCGGAAAAACATCGAGATAGTCACATACAACAGGTATGTTGTTAGGTGATATCTTCGTAGTCTTGTTGTCCACAATATTGACTAGAAACCCTTGACAAGACTTCTTCCTTAGCATCTTTGCGGCCTTTGCAGCCGACAAAACTCTTGGTATAACACCACACTTAATCTTGTGGACGATTTCTCTTTCGGATCTTGGTTCTCTCAGGACCACTTCCCGTTCCTTGCAATTGATGTTGGCTTGATGATAAGTAAGTCAATCCATCCCTAAAATCATATCGAATCTGTGCATATCCAAAACATATGGCTTGACACTAAAATCTACTCCTTCAATGCATACCTCTACTCCTTCTATCAAGGAATGCGCAATGATTCTCTCTCCCGATGGTAAACTTATCTCAAGAGGTTCGTCACTCATGACTCGTTTACAATGAATCTTATGGCAATACTTTACAGAAATAAAAGAATGCGACGCACCAGTGTCAAATAAAGTGAAAGCTCGGGATTTACCCACTGATAAAGTACCTGTCATAACATCAGGGTCTTTGCTTCCCTCAGCTTGATCCATAGCGAACACTCTTCCTTGCCCTCCAGTGGTTTGCCTCGTATTTCCTCCCGCAGATGGTCCCCTTTTGTCAGGCCTGTAGTTTGATGGCTTTGGGCAATCCTGGGCTCTATGACCAGTTTCATAACACTGAAAACATCTACCTTGTCCTCTGAGGCATTCACCATAGTGGTTCTTTCCGCTCCGTGAGCAAAGCGGCTTTGGTCTTAGTGCATTTGCAGCCGGATTGTTGTTTGGCCTTGTCTGCCAGTTGCGGTTGTTGTTTCTTCCTTGGCTAGAACCTTCCCATTTCCTCTTATTAGGGTTCTTCATCTGCTTGTTGTTGTCCCGCCCCTTTTGCATGCAAGCTTCGATCTTTTGTGCTCTCATAAATGTATCAACGTAATTCATATCGGGCAATGCGGATAGTTTCTCTTGTATGTCCTGGTGCAGTCCACCGAGGAACTTTTTTGCACGTTTTTCTTAAGTGTCTACCAATTGTGGAGCGGATCGGCGCAGTTGATTGAACCGCAGCTCATACTCGATCACCGTCATACTTCCTTGGTTGAGATTGTAAAACTCATTTTCCATCTTTTCTTGGTGAGCTTGAGGGTAGTAGTTTGCTTTCACGATTGCCTTGAACTCATCCCAAGTGATCGCTTCTCTGTTTTTGTTTGGCCTCATGGCCCAATAAGCATCCCACCAATGGTCTGCATCCTCAGTCAGTTGGTTGGATGTGTAGAGCACCCACTGTTCATCGTTGCATTTTAGTAGGCGGAAAGTTCTCTCGAGCGATCGAATCCATTCCCCCATGTATTCAGGTCCTTCACTACCCTTGAAGAAAAGTGGGTGGTTTGCACGGAACTCATGGACTATTTTTGTATGAGCATCTGGATCGGCATTTGGAGCATTTTGTGTATTCTGGGGATTCTGAGCATCTTTTCGGGGAGGCATCCTTTAATTTCCTATGTAAATAATTCTTTAGTACTTTATTAGATACAATTTATAATTAAAGTATTATTGCATATCATCACATTGTTCGGGCAACAAATACATGATAGAGGCACATAATTTAAAATAATAAAATTCATATTCATCATTAAGAGAATAATTATTTTCAAATCCACAAATCATAAAGTCGATTAATAAATAATGAAATTAAAGGTTTTATCCCTAACATACGGGATATTTATTTAAAATTTTCAAAATGGGATATCAAAACCAACATTCGCATAATTCACTTATTTATCATCTTCTCCCATATCTTCCTCAGGGTCTTCTTCTTCGGAATCTCCATTGTTGAGTACAGGTCCAACCTCTGCATAATAGTCCTCGTGCATTATCTCTCCCCATTGTGTCAAAGGTCCTTCAGGTGGTACCAAGCGAACAACTCTCTCGAATAAACGTAGGGGGAAGTGAGCATAGCTTATTTGTGGAACAGGGGAATCAATAGTGTATCGTAAGCCACTCCGGAAAATTGGGTCGGCAATGTCCTTCCAAGCCCAAGGCAGCGTGTCGATCAGCTTCAGGCAGGCCCAGTAGTCGGTAATTCCCTCACCAACGTCCTTGACTTGTCTCCATAATTGCAGCATGTAAGCAATGTGGGTAGATAAGTCATGTTGGACATCACGATAATAGTTCCGATAAGCTTGTTGTAGTTGTAGGCCATTCATCTAACGTAAAAATTCTTCTACTTATCATATTGTTTCGCATAAAAAAATTTTTTTTTAACCCCATAATAAATCATAAAATTTCATATAATCCGTACAACTCACATATAATCATGACTTGCATTTAAATTTCACATGTAATCCAATTAAGAAATTTAATACTTCCGTATCTTGATTGTAGCGGGCGTCGTACTCGGTGGATGCGTAGCAAGAGACTTTATTAAAAAAAAAAATTATTCAATTATATCATGTAAACCCTTTAATTCATGCATATGCGGAATTAAATGAAAATTTAGAACAAGTATGCAGAACCGCATACCTGCTCTGATACCAATCTGTCACACCCCCATTTTCTTAATAAAGAAAATTGACATTTTATTTCATAAATAGAGCATTAAATAGGGCGTGATAAAAATACTTTAGTTATTAAATAAATAAATATGCAATTTAAAGACAAAGGATTTAAAATAGGGGACAAGCCCCATAAGTTTCATTAAACTTTAAACGATTAATGCAAATATAAGGAACTCATTAAGAATTTAGTCCTATAAGTTCTTGCTATTTTATTTTAAGAAGAATAATTAACAAAAAGCCTTTACGGAAAAGGACTACAAGTTTATATCCAAATTCATAACGAATAAATTCATAACATATAAAAAATACGGGACTAATCTACTTTATAAAAAAAGATAAAATAAAACCTATCATGCAGATAAAATAATAACCATGAAGTTTTTAGCAGAATGAAGGATAATTTTATAAAAATAGATTCTGTAAGTCTAACCAAATTTTCATAATAATAAAAACTCAACTTGGCCCACAAATCAAATGTAAATTTTAATTATTTAAATAAAAATACCCATCTAGTTTTAATGTAAGGAAAAACCATTTAAACTTAACTAAAAAGAAATAGTGCATCCGCTATACTACATACACACACAATCTGCCGTATAAACTATAATAAAGAAAATTTAAAATAATAACTGCTAGATCTCCCTAAATACATATATGATGTGTGAATATCTTATTTTAAAAATAAAAGGACACCTCTAACGTAAGCGATCTTCTTCACGCGTCGTTCCCACACAAATTTACGAAGAAAATAATTCAACCACATCACGATATACAATCGACTCCAAAAATACAGCACAAAAGTCTTGCATCCGAAACTCGACTTCAACCAATGTATTCCCTTCGGCAAAAATCACGAAGAAGAAACCGACAGACAAATCATATATTTCATCAAATTGTTTCCATAGTCTATGCATAAGAATTTATTTCACCAATCTATACCACATCCTAATTCTTTGGAAATCCATTTTTTTTTTAGAAAAGGAGGCAACCCAAAATTCTGTCCCACTTTGCAAACCCAACAGTAAACAAAGATGAGAATTTGACAATCAATAACATATATATAGTACTAATTTATTGTAAATAATCCAAATGATTACAAGTTCCCATCATACGATACCAACACTAAACTTGTAGTATGTAATAAGAAAACCAACAAAATCTCAAATTAAAGTTGTCAAGCCATGAATAAATTGAAAGTAGCACAGAGACCACAAACTTATTAAAATTTTTCATGTAGTCTCCTCTTGCTCGACACATCCCCGCTCATACGCTAACGCCTCGCTTTAATCTGAAAGGAAGGTAATTCGTTGGGGTGAGCAACCACAAGCTCAGTGCGAATTTTACTCATGCTTATACAAGTAAAAATAATTCATATACAATAATTTAAATTCAATTACGAAACATTCCTGACATATTGATAAGGCACCTTTTTGGTCCTTTATCCGTGACTTATAAGATACGGCATCGATTCGTTACCCGTGATAATAGCAAGGCACCACAATAGTCCCAACTCGTATTGCACATATGATTCACATAATCCAATTCCAGATCACAACAAGATGATGATAATATTTCAGTTACAATAAACTATCACACATGAAATATTTCACATATACAAGATGAGAGAAATCCCCACCTTTTAACCACGTAAAAACCTTGGATTCGAGTAATGAACGTCGCGATCAAGATCCCTCGAAACCTAGAATCATATAACTATACGTTACTACCCATGACATGATATGTTTACGAAATTATTCAAATAGAATGAGGGTAGAAAAAAAATTAAAAGAAATAGGCTAGAACTTTGATCGATGACCACAAAAGGAGAAAAGAAGGAGACTGAATGTACTGTTACCCTTCTCTCTTGATACAAGTGCAGCAGCGTGAGGAGGAACTGTAGATGGTGTGTGAGAATGAAGAGAAGGGTTTAATTTATGCATTGAACGGCTGAATTAAAATTCCAGAAATTGACGCTTTGATACAAGTGCATCAGCATGAGGAGGAACTGTAGATGGTGTGTGAGAATGAAAAGAAGGGTTTAATTTATGCATTGAACGGCTGAATTAAAATTCCAGAAATTGACGCTAAGGTTGGTCAAACTTTCCATAATTGTGAGAATGAATTTTTGGGAATGATTGCAGGGAATTAACTCCCCTGCATAATGGTCGTGATTTGATGTTCTTTTGAGCAGAAGGATTCTTTCCTATTAATGAGGGAAGTATCTAAATCTGTTTCTTCTTCTTTATTGGCAGAGTTTGAATAACAATTGGGCTGGACCAATATTTATGATTATATTTGGCCTCTAAGAATTGGGCCACAATTGGATTCATGTATAAAATTGTATGGGTTGTTACAGTTTTGTTTTACATGTGTATCACTTGTTACCAAATTTGCTTTTGTCGTTTTGAAATTCTGGTGAAATCAAGTGTTACAATGGTTTTAGCATAATAATCCACTCGCTTATCTTATGGCCATTGGAAATTTTCTAAATTTTATACACGCTGAAAACTGAATCCTCGTAAATTGTGATTAATTTAAATCCATTTATTAATATTATTCAAAATTTGCAAGGAATGCCAATAAAAGATATATTGAAAAAAAAAAGAAAAAGAAAAAGAAGTTATTATTATATAATTAATTGATAAAAGCATGGGTAAAATTCTTAATTAATCCCTTCAGTTACGAACGACTCCATAGAAGAACTCAAAAAATGAAACTAAATTAATATATATATTAGTACATTAAAAATAAATATTGTTTATTTTTCTCGTGAAAACTAATTGTAAAGACAAATGATTAATTTTTACAAACATTTTCGAATTAAAAAATTAAAATTTTATGGTAATAGGTTTGGTTGTAACTTGTAATTAACTGAAGTTAAAGGTGAGAAATAGCTGGGCATTTGTAGTGTATTTGGATCAGCCTAATTATAATTCTCTTCTTCTGCAAGATAAACTCATCCACTCTCTTTCAATTTGGCATATACAACTGAAATAACTGCTTTATATTGATTCAACTTATTCATACACACTACTTTATAAACCACTCACTGAATAGTGAACACAGAATGCATACATGTTTCCTTCTTACATTATCAATCACAACCTTATGCTACCACACTATCACTTTACCTTTTGCCAATATCACTACATATCTAACTTATTCCCATATATCTACATGCATTTATTATTTAAATCTCCAGTTATGAAATTAAGTTTCTCTAACATCCATGAGGTGCAAATCCTAGGTTTCCCCTAGCAACATCATACACCACCTCCATTGTCTTCTGTTGAGCGTTCCCAAAGATGGTGACATCCGTGGCGTCCCTGTTACTTGCAAAAGCAAGACATGAACTGCGCGATCCGTCGTTGAAGAGTATCCCTGAAGGGTCCAAGTCAATTGTCACATTGCCACTGAAGGTGAAAGATATAGTTGGAATGGTGACATTGGCGTATCCACTCAAGTCATAGCAAGTGTCCAATGTCGAATAGGCTGGTGCTCTTGGGTACATATCCATTAACTCTCTGAATGAGCTCTCATTTCGCTGTAGGCATCCGGTGGTAGGTGTGTAATGATGGTGCCTGAGTCGATGAAGCTTCCTGCAGTCTTGAAAACAGATTGTCTGATGGGTAGTTGGACCCCTCCGACCCTTATAGCTACAATGACGATAAAGTAGTATCTTGTCCCTCTTGTTCTATCAAACGGAGTGAATTTCACATTTCTTGGAAGTCCAACCTTGCCTAGCGTCAAATGCCCCACCGTGGTTGAAGTTGGTGGGAGGCAATACGAGAAGTATTTCCCATACATGTGTGCGGTTTGAGATATAATCGATAGAGACTGCCTGCCGAGGCCTATTATTCCAGCAGTGGTGCCAAACTCTCCTTGATTGTTTTGGCCACATCCAAATAAAAACCTTGGAAACACATCAGTTGGTGTTATAGTCAGTTTATCCTCGCTTAAGAACCCCTGTGAGTAAGACATATCACCATACATTAACCCATACGTGCACGTCCCGGTGTCGCAGCCCAGTCTGATGCCCGTGGCATCCGAACATGCTGCTGAAGTGCAAGATACATTATGGTATGAGCTAGAGGTGGAAGGGTTGAAAATTGGATCTTGTTGTTGGTAGCACATCACAGCTCATGGTTCGCATTGCGCCCATGTTAGGTCACTCGCAGTGTCGAACACGAGAGATAGCTCTTTTTTGGGAGTTCCGAGACCTATGGTGACGATGTAGTTTCCCGTGCCAAGTAAGTCGCCGTAGTAGGCTGGAAGAACGGCTTTTTTGTCGTAGATCTTGTTCGAGTTCAAGCTAGGGTTCGAGTTCTTGATTTTGTTCGTATTCGAGATTTGAGCTTGGATGAAGTCGACTCTGGATTGATCATGGGCGAGGACCTCACTTAGAAATGGTATGGCGATATTCTCTTGTTGAGAACATGGACCATACTTGTGAAAACCCTCAGTGTTGATCGTCCCCTTTTGATACCTGCTTCATGTTTTTTTTTTTATCAATTAGGGTAACTCATTCGGTTTATGGAACGGATTACTATGCGTGAAAGAAAAGAAAAAAAGAACAAACTAAGAGGTATAACCGTGCAATTTATATTGTGTTGCATGTTATGTTTTATTCCATATAGCTCGCATGAATAGTTCAACCGGTCATAAGGTTAATATCTTGTACTTATAACCAAGGATTGAATTTTACAGTCATATTGTGGAAGCGACCTCTTAAAATGAAGGCGCCTTCTATGCAGATTTACCATATTGAGGGTTCATGAGCCTGAGATAGTAATATATGGGGAAGTTTGCAAAAATGCCCCATTTAATACTCTTTTTTGAAAATTGCTACGCACTATAAAATATTTGGAAGAATGCCACTCTTAAAATTTTTAAGACATAAGTACCCTTCATCTCAAAATTAGAAGGCAATACTCTTTTCACTTATTTTCTTGATGGGAGAAATCAACACAATCATAGGATTCTCTTCTTACATTTTGTTTCGATAAAAGAAATCTACAACGACACAACACTACTCACAACATTAATCTAGCTTACTAAACTTTACAATTTGTTTTTCCTAAACTAAAGTTTAGGATTTTGAGAAAATTAAAATGTGAGTTTTAAAATTTGTTGAGTTGATGTTATTTTGGTGTTTTATTAGATTTATAAGAGTTTATACATCACTTGATTTGTTTAGAATATTGATTAACAAACATATCATGAATATTTTGGTAAAATTCAAAAGAGGGAGGTATAGAATTTGCAATTTACGCATAATTGCGTGCGAGGTTGCGTGGCAGATTGTGTGCATTGTTGTACGCACTTTCAGTAAGTAGTCATTTGCAATTCGCGTAAATGATTGCGTGAGTAGTCGCTTGTGGGTCACACGAATGATCGCGTGAGTAGTTGCTTGTGGATCGCACATAGAGTTGCATGAACTATCACACAACTATTCATGTGGGTAATACAACTACTCATGCATAAGATCAAGCAACTTTATTTACATGTGGGTCATTCGTTTATATGCTTGATAAATCATACGACTATTTATGTGATCGAGCATACAAGTATCCATGCGACTAACCAAGTGACCATGCACGCGACTAATCAAGCGACTACTCACGCGACCATTCGTGAGTCACTTATTGAAGGTGGGTGCGACCATCCTTGCAACCTGTCACGCAACTTCACACGTAACTCTACGCAAATCGTGAATTCTATACATCCTAGTTTTGATTTTACAAAAAAAAATCACAATATGTTTGTTAATCAATAACTTAAACAAGTAAGGAGATGTATAAACTCTTATTGGCCTGAATTATTTTTTCTATCAATTCGGGGCCTGAAATATGTATGACTATCAATTCGGGGCCTGAATTTAGGCCCTAAATTGATAAAATAGGAGATAATATTTGATAAATTCAGGCCCTGGATTGATAGTTTTACATATTTTAGGCCCCAAATTGTTAGAAAAATAATTTAGGCCCCGAATTGATAGTTTACTCATTTTTCAGGTCTTGTATTGATAAAATACCTAATTTTTGTATTAGGTGGCATTTCTAAAAAATAGTATTAAATAGGGCATTTTTGTAAATTCCCCTAATATATGTGGGCACTGGTGAAGGGCAAAGTCTCGCGTGAGTACGGATCCGTGCGTTCAAGTTTATCTTTATATCTTTTCGTATGAAATAATATTATAAAAATTTATATCTTTGATTTTTTGAAAAAAATAAAATTTATAGTCAAACATTAATACTTTCTGTATTTCAACTGATATCTTCAATGAAAAAAATTATATTCTTATTAAATACTCTTTACGTCCCGTTTCAATGTTTAAGTTTTTATTTTGCGCGTCTCATTTCAATATTTAATTTTTTCTTTTTGGAATATGGGACCCACCTAAAATAATTAATATATCATTCAACACTAATACACCTTCCCACTTTGTATTAAATATTATATTTTTCACCCACTATCTATTAAAATACTATACTCCTTAATCAACGTGCAAAAAGCAAACATAAATATTGAAAAGGGACGAAGGAAATAAAGTTTATATCTTATAAAACAAAATGTATTATATTCTTAAACATCTCGTGCACCAAGGTACACAAGAGATTAACATCGAATAGGACATTTGTTGGGTTACATAAAGAACCATCGTTGTTTGCATATCACATGGGAGGGAATTATGAATGATCAAGTACTATATGTTTCCATAAAGTGTATATATATAGAGAGAGAGAATAGATTGCATGTATAATGAAGTAAGGGAGAGAGGAGGGTGATGAGAGTGGAAATTAGCGTGTTTGAGTGTCCAATTTAACACCTTTTATGGAAATTCTTGTTATATATTAGCATAATGGTCTTATATTCAATATATATAAGAATAAGGTACACTTGAGGTGTTTTGTTGTGTTTTAGGTGGAAAAATGATCAAAAGTGCAAGGTTGGAGAAAAGGTGCAATTTATGCAAGGATGCTGAAAAACGCACGTCCAATTTTCGTAAATTTTCTGTGTTGTTGTGGAGATCAAAACTATTATTGTAATATATGGTTGGAAAGCTACTGAAGAGAGAGTCGTTTTGGTATGAAAAACACTCCAATTGAATTCTAAACGAGAGAGTTATGATCAAAGTGGTGACGTCGTGCAAGCTGTTCCTATTCAAAACGACTGTCCACTTTACATGACTTGTTACATATTCAAATGTTATAGTTTCTGTAAATTCTTTATGTGGATAGAAATTCAAAGAAGAGAGGATCACGTGAGCGCAAGAATCACTCAAATCAGAGCTCGAATATGGAAGTTATACGCGAAACGGTGAGACTGTGCAAGTCAATTCGACCTGATATGCTGGTCGAATTGAGGTCGAATCGGACGGCAAAAGAGTCAATTCGACCACGACACCTCAATTTGACATGTTGTGCTGGTCAATTGAGCACCCGAAGCTTACAGTAGGCCAATTAGACCTGGAAGGGTCAATTCGACCTGTTGGTGAGGGCGAATTGAGCCTCGAAAACTTACCACATCCGTATTTTTACACTCTCAATGCGTGTGATCACTCAAAAAGCTCATTCCAAGGCCTATAAAGAGAGCTTATAAGTATAAAAAGGGGTGTAGATCACATCAAAAATTAGATTGGAACAAGAAATTGAGTAGAGGGGAGGCCACAACCATACCACACCCCACAAAGGGGGATCACCCCCTAACCATCATCCACTTTCTTTCCTCCATCCATCCATCACTTTGAAGATTCGTCTGTGGAATCAAGAGGAGAACCAAGAGGAGAATTCAAGATGAAGAAGGACGCGACGACGCCACATCTAGTGTTCTGTTTGCTTCCTAATTTATCTTGTATTTTTCAGACTATGGGTAAGATCTATCCAACCCCCATGTGTGTTTCCTACAACACCATGGGCTAGAGCCTTTTTGGTAGAACTAGGGTTGTGAAGGTTTTTACCAATTAATTAAACTTTCGTGTGTAAACTCTGTATAACACTACTTGTGGATTTATTTAATATATGATTGTGCATTTTTAATTCATACTCACAGTCGTTTTGTGCATCATTAACTATTATGTAGAGTCTGAATACATATCTTGGTTATTGATTGAGTGCGTTTACTGCTGAGCAGGATTACATGTTATGATTCTAAGTGAGGGGACTCTGAAGCTTCATTAGAACTATCATATATGAATACTTATTAATTGAATTGAATTCGTGTTATTAAGTAGGATAAAAAATAATTTTATAGTACCTATAAAGGGTGATTATATCGGGTTAGAGTACCAATTGGTCAGGGAAATAATTGATACTGATAGTACCTAGAAAGGGGGTGAAATTATATCTCTTGCTCCGAGATTATTCACACGTGTTACACGCTTGTTTACTTGTGTCTATAGAGTAGATATGCATGGTTTAGTGATGCGTTCATATTCCACAAGGCAGAGTCGGACATCAACACACGAAAGGAAAATTAATGAGTGAAACTGGATTATCCTAAAGCTACCTATTCTCGTACTTGATCTACTTTCATATTCTTTGAGTGATCTTTTATTTTATTTGTTATTTAATTTAATTATTTAGTAGTTAATAATTCAAACCTCCAACTTAATTGCCAACTTGTCCTAATTAATTTAGTAAATAATTAAATTGATAATATGTCGTCTCTTGGGTTCGATATTCACTTGGTTGCTTGCTAAGCTGCAATTGATATCCTTAATACTTGGGGATTAATTTTGCGTGCAAAGAAAATGCGCATCAAGTTCTTGGCGCTGTTGTCGGGGACGGCTGTTATTATTAGTTTATTATATCTAATTTGATTAAGATTTTTATTTGTGATTATTTATTTCTATCTAATCTTGAATTTTTCTGAGGTACTTGTGCACCAGGAAAAGTAGAGGAAAGAAAGGAAGAAATAACACATTGAGCTAAACATGACCGGAGCAAGGCAGAATCCGAATAATGTTGTCATACGTGAAATTTTCACGAACTATGGGATTGGTAACATGGGATTGATAGGAGCAAGTGGGGAAGATGATGATTTTGAGATAAATCCCGTTCTTATTAACATGGTAGAGAAGAATCCTTTTTCTGGAGGTTGTTTTGAAGATCCATATCAGTATCTTCGAAGATTTATTGGTTATGCAAACACTCAAAAGGGTGTTGGAGCTAATGATAATGCTAAGCGAATCGCCCTATTCAAGTTCTCTTTGATTGATAATGCAGAAGTTTGGTATGAAACTCTTGATGCCACAGATTGTACAACATGGGACCAACTGCAGCAAAAGTTATTGGAGAGATACATGCCACCCTCAAGGATCTTAAGAATGAGGTAAGATATCACTCAATTTGTTATGAATCAGGGTGAGAAATTTCATGAGGCATGTGACAGGTTTAAAGACATGCTTAGGAGGTGCCCACAACTTGGGATGTCTAAGGCTGAATACATAAGTATCTTCTACTATGGATTGGATTATGAGTCGCGTATTCTTATTAATGCATCAGGAGGAGCGTTGTTATCTAAGACATCACTTGAAGTAGAAACGTTGTTTGAAGATATTTCTATGAATTCACGTGATTGGCCTGTAGAGAGATAGAGGATCATATGTACTTGGCAAGGTAGCACAGGTTGAACATAAAGTGGTGAAGCAAAATAGGGATGATGAGATCGTCTATAGTCTAACTAACATCAACAAGCTATTAGAATCCCAGCAAAGGCATATCACAGAATTGACACAAAGGGGACCTAGTATGAAGCAGCACGAGGTGAAGAGTGTTGAAGATACCTTCAATCGATATAAGGCTGAGAATAATGCAAGGATTGATTGTCTTGAGGATACCATGAATGTTGATCATGCAGATTTATCTAGGCAGTTGAAGGACCTTACTTTGATTATGGAGCAGATGACCGTGAACGTGAATCAATTGACATAAAAATTAGAAGATAAAGCCATCACGTTAAGGTCTGAAACACAGTATGAGGCCGGGATCAAAATTGGAGATGCGAGAGCTGGATTCGACCCCAATTTGACTAGCCATTCTGGTCGAATTCAACAGGGGATGTCGAATGAGACACATGGGCGTAATTCGGAAGTAACAGAGCCTCGATTCGACCAGAAACACCAAGATTTGACTAGACCCTCTGATCGAATCCAGGTCGAATCCTACCCTCCGGAGCACTCTGTTTCATCAGAAGTTCGATTCGACCTAAAGCCATCCAATTCGACCAAACCTCATGGTCGAATCGAATGACATAATTCATACAGAAGCTCAATTCGACCAGACCTACAGGTCGAATCCAGGTCGAATCCAACAAACAAGGAGAGAATGGACTTCCAGGTGCACATTTCGACCACTATTCACCCAATTCGACCAGCAGCCCTGGTCGAATCCAGATCGAACCCAATCGTTCTGTACCGTTTTCCGTGCTGAATGCTCCACATGATGCTGATGTTACTCCAATACCATTACATAAGCAGAATACTGAGCTTACAATGGAGAAGAAGTGGAAAAGAGCAAAGAGGTTGAGAGTCGAGAAGCTTAGACTGTAGATGGACAATGAAAATGTGGTTTTCTCTCTTGATCAAGTCATAAAGATGTCTATGGAGACTCAATCTTGCAAGAGCATAGATGTGGTTTCTAACTTGTTTAATCTTTATTTTTCTAAGACAAATGATTCTGAAATTAAGTGGAAGATTGACAATGAGGAGTCTAGAACGCCATGGGAGGAAGATAATTTTGAGGATCATATACTTGTGACCAAGAAAGGTGAGGTTTTGAGAGTAGACAAGAAGAGGGAAATAAAGTATTTGAAGGTGAGGATGCGAGAAGACCGCCATCATATCCAGTAGTCTACAAAGTGGTATTCCATCGTGACTCTCCAACGTTAAACATGAGCGCCTGTTGGGGGTTTACCCTTCTCTTTTATTACTTTATTTCTTTCGTGTGAGTAAGAAATTTTTATATTTAAGGTGCTTACTAATCGGCAATTATATTTCTTTGCAAACTTAGTTTCAACTTACTTTTTTACTAAGTTTGGGGAGTGTGATGTTATTACCTCATTGAAGCACCAAGAGTATAATATTTTCTTTGTAATGTTTGCTAGGGGAGTTGATTTTTTGTGGTATATTAAAACTTTAATCGATTTTGATGTGTCGATATTTTGCAATTTGCCTAGTGTTCAGTGGTGTTTCTAGTGTGTGGAGTTAATGAGATAGTCAATTGTTTCTTTCTTATAGTTCTCCTATTTTATTATTGATGAATCCTATGATGATGGGTGTGTTTGAGCTTTGATGATAGAAATAGGTAACTGAGGCTTTGACTTGACTGAGTTGAACAACTCGAGGAGCTCGTGTATACATAGGAAAAAATCAGGTGCCCTCGTTTCCTTATTTTAATTTTTATGTGTGCTTTTAATTCATGGAGTGAAGGATTGTGTTTATGGTGGTGTTATATTGTTAAAATTGTCTTTGAAATTCATATGCTCTTGAAATTGATGAAGAAAGTGTACTTAAATTATATTGTGATATGAAGTCTATGTGTACTTGTAGGATATTACTTACCATGAAAAGTACTCTACTACTTGTTAAAAAACCCATGTGAGATTTTGAGCCTCATTGATCATGTTACATAATCACATGATATTTCTTTCTGGTGAGTATTGTTCTTGTGTGTGTATTCTAGAATTTGCCTATTGTCTTACTTAAAACTACATGTATGTTAGATGATGGGAGATGATCTTATGTCATCCTTGAATTTATAAGCCAATTAGCCAAATAATTTCCTACCAAATGATGTTTATTCATAGTTAGCCTCGTTAAGCCTAAAAGCCTTATTTCTTTGGCAACCTATGAAGATTGCCACTTTGATATCCTATTTGAGCCTGAAATTCTTATATTTAGTGGAGAATTAAATGTTGTCAAAGTGTGTGAATTGATTTTGATAGAGTTTGAAATGAATAAAATATTTGGAGTTGTACAAGTGATTATGAGCTGAAAAATAAGTTGCTTAGGGGTAGTGCCCGAAATTGGTACCCCGAGATGTTAGAGGTAGTGCCCGAAACTGGTACCCCGAGATGTTAGAGGTAGTGCTAGAAACTGGTACCTCGAGAAAAAAGAAAGAAAAGAAAAAGTATATTGAGTTTGAAGGAAATGAGAGAAAAGAAAATTAGAAGAGCATGAAACTAGATAGCCTTGAAGTGTAAAAATCCGCAGTATCAAAGATCTCCGATTTTAATTCTCTACTAATTGAGCTACTTTATCCATATGTTTCCTACCTTTACCAAAAAGCCTACATTACATCCTATTAAAAGTCCTTTTTGATCTCATTATATAATCATAATAATAGTGGTGAAGAGTTTGAGACGTTTGACAAGCTTATGGTTACGCATGCAATTGAATTGAATCTGAGCGTAAACACCTTAACCCATAAGTGTACATCTTTACATTTGAGTGCGAGTGATATATACTTTTCGTGAGAGCATGTCAATGGAGCATTTGAATCGGTGGTGATTGTCTTAACTTGTATGCTACGAATTGATTATTACATGTAATGAGAGTTGCATGACCTAAGTTGATGATAATTGTATTTTGAATGCAGTATTGGTCATAGTCCTTGTTTCCCCATTAATTTTCTTACTCTCTCTTGCTTTATTTTGTTTCCTCGGGACGAGCAAAGAGTAAGTTTGGAGGATTGATGAGAGTGGAAATTAGCGTGTTTGAGTGTCCAATTTAACACCTTTTTATGAAAATTCTTGTTATATAATAGCATAATGGTCTTATATTTAATATATATGAAAATAAGGTGCAGTTGAGGTGTTTTGTTGTGTTTTAGGTGGAAAAAGAATAAAAAGTGCAAGGTTGGAAAAAATGTGTAATTTGTGCAAGGATGCTGAAAAATGCATATCCAACTTTCGTAATTTTTCTGTATTTCTTGTAGATCAAAACTATTAATGTAATATAAGGTTGTAAAGCCACTGAATAGAGGGTCATTTTGGTATAAAGAACACCCCAATTGGATTCCAAACGAGAGAGTTATGATCAAAGTGGTGACGTCACGCAAGTTGTTCCTGTTCAGAATGACTGTCCATTTTGCATGACATGTTACATATTCAAATGTTAGATTTTCTGTAAGTTCTTTATATGGATAGAAATCCAAGGAAGAGAGGATCACGTGAGCGTAAGAATCACTCAAATCAGAGCTCGGATGTGGAAGTTATACGCAAAATGGTAAGACTGTGCAAGTCAATTCGACTTGATATGCTGGTCGAATTGAGGTCGAATCGCAAGGCAAAAGAGTCAATTCGACTACGACACCTCAATTCGACCTGCTGTGCTGGTCGAATTGAGCACCTGAAGCTTATATTAGGCCAATTCGACCTGGAAGGGTTCGACCTGTTTGTGAGGTCGAATTGAGTCTCGGAAACTTACCATATCCATATTTTTACACTCTCAATGCGTGTGATCACTCAAAAAGCCCATCAAAGGCATATAAGGAGAGCTTACATGTATAAAAAGGGGTGTAGATCACATCAAAAATTAAATTGGAATAAGGAATTGAGTAGAGGAGAGGCCACAACCATACCACACCCCACAAGGGGGAAACCCCCCCAACCATCATCCACTTCCTTTCCTCCATCCATCCATCACTTCGAAGATTTGTCTGTGGAGTCAAGAGGAGAACCAAGAGGAGAATTCAAGATGGAGAAGGATGCGACGACGCCACATCTAGAGTTTTGTTTGCTTCCTAATTTATTTTGTATTTTTCAGACTACGGGTAAGATCTATCCAACCCCCATGTGTGTTTCCTAAAACACCATGGGCTAGAGCCTTTTTGGTAGAACTAGGGTTGTAAAGGTTTTTACTAATTAATTGAACTTTCGTGTGTAAACTCCGTACAACACTACTTGTGGATTTATTTTATATATGATTGTGCCTTTTTAATTCATACTCACAGTCGTTTTGTGCATCATTAACTGTTATGTAGAGTCTGAATACATATATTGGTTATTGATTGAGTGCGTTCACTGCTGAGTAGGATTACATATTATGATTCTAATTGTTGGGGCTCCGAAGCTTCATTAGAACTATCATATATGAACACTTATTAATTGAATTAAATTTGGGTTATTAAGTAGGATAAAGAGGATAATTTTATAGTACCTATAAAGAGAGATCATATCGAGTTAGAGTACCAATTGGTCGGGAAAATAATTGATACTGATAGTACCTAGAAAGGGGGATGAAATTATATCTCTTGCTCTGAGGTTATTCACACGTGTTACACGCTTGTTTACTTGTGTCTATAGAGTAGATATGCATAGTTTAGTGATGCGTCCATATTCCACAAGGTAGAGTCGGACATCAACACACGAAAGTGAAATTAATGAGTGAAACTGGATTATCCTAGAGCTACCTATTCTCCTACTTGATCCACTTTCGTATTCTTCAAGTGTCTTTTATTTTATTTATTATTTAATTAAATTGTTTAGTAGTTAATAATTCAAACCTCCAACTTAATTGCCAACTTGTCTTAATTAATTTAGTAAATAATTAAATTGATAATACGTCGTCCCTTGGGTTCTATATTCACTTGGTCGCTTGCTAAGCTGCAATTGATATCTTTAATACTTGGGGATTAATTTTGCGTGCAAAGAAAACGCGCATTAGAGGGTACCATTGATGTTGCAGATAGAAGGTGGGAAAAGAGAAGTGATTTGAAGGGTGTGGTAATGATTGGGGTGAATGGCACTAGTTTGGGACAATATTATGATTATGAACAACACTAAACCATTACATGGGAATATATTTCTCTTCTCACCACTCACACACATAAATTCAATTTCTTGTTTTTTCCTCGTTCAATCTTATACCTCAAAACATCCATCATCTATATATTTATATGTATATGCATACACATACAATTTCAAAAATACACGTCTATGGGATTTTTTTTTTCTTCTAACATTAATTGGTATATACAAAGTAAATATTTTCTTTTTATGTGACTCATAAAATAGTTATTATTCTCAACTCACTACATATGGGGTCCATACTCAAAACTAATACAACTACTCACTACACATTAAAATATTATATCCTTCAATTTATTAATACAACTACCCACTACAGATAACTTAATCCTAACGCAAATTATCCTGATGTTTCAAAGTATATATGCATATTATTTTGTCTATCTGTTTTCTAAATTATATTGTTTTCTTCTTTTAATAATTATTATTAATTATAACTTTGATAAAAATATGATATTTTACTATAATAGTTTATAACCTATTTTACCCCTCAATTCATATAACCTTGTGATTTATAGTATATTTTATCTTGAGGGTTCAATATTTTTTCCTTAGCATTTAGTTTTTAATTTGATGAATATAATTGTAATGTCATGATGGTTAATGATCTATTTTGTTCATATTGCTTAATATTTATTCTTAGAATTTAGTATTAATTTTAAGGATATAATTGTAAATTTATCCTATATAAGTTTAATTTATGATGTATTATTAGGGTTTAGTGTTAATTCTGATGATTTAATAATAATTTCACCCTTGTGGTCAATATATATCATATTACTCTCCTATGTTTGTTTTGAGTTTATGTGGGGTTTAAAAAAAATAGTAATCCCTTCGTCCCGTTTCAATATTTACGTTTCTATTTTGCGCCTCCCATTTCAATATTTACGTTTTCCTTTTGAAATATAGGACCCACCTAAAACAATTAATATATCATCCAACACTAATACACCTACCCACTTTACATTAAATATTATATTTTTCCACCCACTATCTATTAAAATATTATACTTCATAATCAACGTGCAAAAAGCAAACGTAAACATTGAAACGGGACGGAGGGAATAGTATGTGTTTGTTTTGGCCTTTTGTTAGGGTATATTTTAATTTTATATCAAATCAATGTGTAAGAGGTGTGTGGTGATGTTACTCATTTTCTACGCACTCTAATTAAATCTCATAGTATTAAGGATGTCAACTATAGCTAGTAAGCTACCAAGTCTAATTTTCGAACCCTTGAGACAGATTATCATCCATTTATAGTCATTAGAATCAAGACTCGTAACCAACTTTAGTTTTTGAATTAATTAACCAACTAAGTGACAGAAAATTAAATTACTAATTAAATAAATCACTAGAAAGAAATACAAAACTGATCAAGAATAGAGATAACAGCTTTAGGAAAATCCACTTTAGAATAATTAATCTAACTTTCTAGACATTCGATTATAAATTCACATACACAATATGGAAGCACCACATATATCTGTCAATTCACATGATAGATCCAAATAAATTAACAAATAAATCTTGTTCAAATCAAAAGATGCGTAAGAAATAATTCAACTCTCAACAATGCAAAGACGTTCCCTTGGAAGGTACTTATTCCTAACATGCATTCGCTTTATAGGTACTACAGAATTACCCACCTTTTAAAATCCTGCTTGATAATTTACTTGCATAGCACAAACAGATAAATCAAACATCTAACTTTATCAGTTCTAATGAATCAAGGATGTTAGTGTTAATCCCTTCAATTCATAACAGATGATAAATAACTTACAGGACGCACACAAGTGACCAAATAATTATGCATCAATCAATAACATGAAATATCACAAGACATTACGAATACATAATATCAAAGTTTCTAATCCAAATCAATAAAGAAGGAATAAACATTCTACATGAATTCATAACCAATGTCTAAATCATCAAATCAATTAAGTCTAACCAACAAAACCCTAGAACTGTAAAAAGTGCTTAGCTCATGAGGTTACAGACAACATTCATGGCAATTAGTAAGATCATATTCATAGTCTTCTGATTAGCATGAAAATTTGCATGTTTTAATTAAGGTCTGATTTAGTATTTATGTCCGCATTTGAGCATCTTTTGGTTAAATTGCATATATTTGTGTTATAGATGCATTTGTTGTGTTATTTCTTATTTTTAGGTGAAAATGGGGGTAAAAAGAGCAAAATAGGAAGTCGAGAGCGATGTTGGGAAGAAAAGAGCCAACACGACTCATGCCGGCCAGGAGTACAACTCGTATCGCCAACTCGTGCTGAGTCTACCAAGCATGTGCTGTCGAGAGCGCCCTGTCCATGCCGATGCCCGTGCTGAGAGCTGTCGAAGGACTCCCGCGTGTACACGTCTGGCACGACTCGTACCGCCTGCAAGCACGACTCGTGCCAAGTTCCATTGAGGCCCAGTTTTGTTTTTTGACATTTTTTCGATCCGTTCATATTTTTGACATGAAAAGGCCCACTTTTGAGATAGAATACGAGTTTAAGCAACCCTTAACTATAAAAGGAGTCATTGAGGAAGTCCCAAAAAGATAACTCTTCATAATTTTTCATACCCTTTCCATGCCACAATACTGAAATCAAGATCCTCCATTCCATCCACTTATCCCGCAATTGGAGAGAGTTCATCAATGTTGTTTACTTGAGAAGGAGAACGAAGAAGATTCCTAACCACGGAGGAAAGAAATGAGAATCACGCCACATGATCTAGGGTTTTTCTTACTTTTGAATGATAGACCTATGGATATATTTTCATCTTTAACCATGGGTGTTGTTTGTAACAACATGAGCTAGTACTTTTCTGGATAATTATAGGTTTTGAATGTTTGAATTGGATTGAATTGATGACCTAGACTAGGTTATGAATTTCTGCAGTATATTTATTCCTTTATTAATGCTTTGATTAGAACTTACATTTGGGTCTTTGTGATCTGTCCTCATTTATGAATATGTCATTATCTTATGCATGTATATGATTGTTGCTTGTGTCATAAAATAATTGTATTTGTCTATCTGTTATAGGTAGGGGATCTAACCATATAAATTTATTCATTAGAATAATTAATATTGGAATCTTGATATATCTATTAATTATCATTCTATATGATTTGGTTACTTAGATTGTTAAGTAGGAATTGAAGTTTATTTCTTAAGTACCTATAAAGGAAAGTCTAGTATTCTAGCCTTTAATGGAATTTTGCATGAAGTACCTGGAAAGGGAGTATGGATTATTCTTCTGCATCTGGGGATTTAAACCAAATTTATGTGTTAAGTTTACTTTTTAAAAAAATATTTAACATATAAGTGATTGCTTTCATAAAATCTGCAGGAATTCTAATTGATTGTCTAGTGATTTAATTTGATCAATTTAAAATGGATTTCCTAGAGCTATCTTGTCATCTCTTGAAACATTTGCATTATTTTCTGCTTGATATTTTATTCTTTTTTAGTAATTATTTTCTGCATCATTAGTTTAATTAATTCCCTTAAAAACTAGATTTGTCTTAAATTAAACTTTTCATAAAAAGGTTTAAACAATGAGTCTAAAATTATCCTCTGGGTTCGATATTATACTTGGACACATGCTGAGCTGCAATTGATTCCCTATAATTGGGGATACACTTTTAGTGCACGCAAATCAGTGAACATCTTCAAACTCTAAAAGTAAGAGATATAAATTGAATAAAATCCTAAGTATAGAAGTCGTCTTTGTTTCCTTCTCCGTCGCTTGAATTGACCGAGTTCTCTTCTCGAATCAACATTCTGGATCTCCAACAGTGAGGGATGGATGATGAGATGGATGTGGATGAAGTGAAATATGGTTGGTAATCTATGATTTCTGCGATGGAGAGTGATGGTGAATCGGGTTTTATGTTTATGTCCTACTTTCAAGCCCTTTTATAGATGTGGGTCTCCAAAACTGATATTTTCTGCCTATTTTATGATTTTCACACAGTATAGCATGTAAAATATTGTATTTGGGCGAAAAATGAGTTAACTTAGCTTCCGTCTGACCAACTCGGCAACTTTCGAAGCCGAGTTACGTCAACTAAGCACGAGTTGATAACAGAGTTGAGGTGAATTTACATTCTATTTATATTAGACTGCAACTCAGTTGGATTTGGACCTCAAGTTGTCTCTCCTCTGTCCAACTCGGCTAGAGTTAGAACTCGAGCTGGCCAAGTTGGGTCCTACTCTAGCCAAAATCTGCTCATTTTTTTCTCTATTTTTCGCTGTTTTTGCCTTCAAAACTCAACAAAGCACCTTAGTAGCATCTGAATCATATACTCCCTCCGTCCCAAATTCAAGTTCACGTTTACTGTAGATACGGAGTTTAAGAAAAGTCACTTTATAACTTACTTTTGAGGGTAGTATGGTATTTTTGGGTAATAAATAAATGATAAAGTGTGTTATGTGTGTTAAAAAGGTGATGGCAAATTTGAAATTATAGTATGTTAGAGAGATATTAGTTTGTTGCTTTTTTCTTTTATGGAAGTGTGAAGTTGAATTTGGGACGGACCAAAATGGAAAGTGTGAACTTAAAGTTGGGATGGAGGGAGTAATAAGTAATAGAAACTACGTCCTCCTTCCCGATCAAAGTGTGTCATTTGTTTTTTGCACCTAGATTAAGGAGTATTATTATTTTATGTAAAATGGGTAGGCGTATTAGAGAGATGTGATGGGTAATGGTGGGCCATTGGTGGACCCTTTTTACTAAAAGAGAAAAATAGTGCAATTTGGACGGGACGCCCAATATAGTAAAATGGTGCTATTTGGGCGGGACGGATGGAGTATACAATTTCGCGCAAAAACACAAACATTTCCTATCAAAACAATACAATGTGTAAAAATAAAACACGTGAATTTCCACTTTCAACAGGTGATGTGTAAAATGGTACTCTCTCTGTCCCGTATTTAACTTCACTAGTATCGTAGACATGTAGTTTAAAAAAATATTTTTTCACTAACTTTATTGATTATTTAGGGGTATTTTAGTATTTTTAGGTAATAAATAAAGTATAAAGCATGTTATGTGTGTTATGTAAGAGTAGTATTTTTAAAGGGACGGCTATTCGCACCCCCGAAATCACTAAACGTACCCTATTAATATACAAATTAAAATATCTTTAATTGTTATGACATTAATACTCTTATAAAATTATATAATTATTCATACATAAAAATTTTTAATTTATCCACCATGAACTCTGCAGTATTTAAACTCTAAATATTATTGAATAAACAAATTAATACAGAAAAATAAGTTTACAAAAATCACATACGAATGATCATTCCTTTGATTATCAATGGTTTTACACTCCATTTAATCTCAAAGTGGAGCTGAATAATATATTCTGAACTGAATACATCTCAATAATAATAATAATAATAGTGATAAAAAAATGGCGAGTATGCTTCCAGCCTCCAGAAGTAGAAGCAGCAAGGAGGGGAAGATATGACAGTAGTGAAATTGTGTCCACACGTCGCTCCTCTTTCTGTCTCTACGCCACCCACCACCAAAAGCTCAGAGCAGCAGAGTCCATGGCAAGAAGTGTGGCTGGGAGGTCACCGGAAGTGACCGGGGCAACCCCGTCAGATGGAGCAAGGGAAGGCGGCGCTCAGATATGGACAAATCCACTACTGGAGAGGTGGGTAAGAAATGAATCGGACCGAGCAACACTGAGGCTTTGAATATAGAATGTAAGGCCGCCGAAAGACGAAGGCTGGAGGCGCAGGAATGTCTCATACTGGTGGAGTAAGAACGGAGGCGAATTAAGATTGCCCTAGGCAAGGATCGTCAGTGAAGCCTCTCCAGCGGCTGAGTAATCATGGGTAGCCGCCAATAAATTAGAGATGGAGTCGGCAGAGAGTCCTATTCGATGCCCAAATGGGTGAAAAGAAACGATGCCCAGATTGATTTGAGAAGAAAGCAGGGGCCATTGCTAAAGGGCCGCCACGTCCGCGACCGGCAAATCAGGCGGCAGCTGACGAAAACCCTAGGTTGTAGCAGCAAATGACAGAAACGGCGCTGAATCTGCCAGCAACGATAACCTATTAGTGAAGTAAAGAAAACCTAGCCGAGTTGAAGAAATTGACGACGACGTCTTAGACAAAAGAAGAAAATCCACGCACAGGGAGACCTTCACCCAATCAATAAGATTTGCGTGTAAATTCATTATTACATTGAAAGGGTAAAATTGTATTGTTTGGGGTATGTTTAGTAATATGTACATGTATTAATTAGGTGTATTGGGGTGTAATAAGTAATTGGGGTTTGTTTAATAATTTCGGGGTGCAAATAGCCGTCCTCATTTTTAAATTAAAATGACTTTTTGATGTTAATGATTTATGTGATATTTTCTTTTTTTAGTGGCGAAGATAAGTGTGGGACGGATGGAGTATTGATTAGTATGTGTATAGAAGCGATTTTGAAATATCAAGTGTGGATTCTAAAAATTAAAATTCGATTTTCAGAACCCAAAACAAACATAAAATTAGGGTTTGATATTTACTGTCATTACAAATTAATCCCTACTTTTGAGAAATTGCAAAAAAACCTTTAAATATTATTGCAAAACGTACCAAAAAAACCTTACTTTTAGCCACAACTTTGGTTCGTTTTGTAACAATACTTAAAGGTGGTGATTTTTTTTTTTGCAATTTCTCAAAAGTGGGAATTAATTTACAATAAAAATAAAGTTCATAGTTTTTTTTCAAGTAAAATTATATTATTAATTAAAAATAAAAAAACAAAACGAGGAATAGAGAAATGGTTACACAAATAATCAGTTCAACCCAATCTACCTCTTAATTCCAAAGTGGCACAAAAGATTCACATCCCTCTCTAATACTCCCTCCGTCCCGCCCAAAGGTCACCGTTGCTTTTTATGCATAGATTAAGGATTATTATTATTTTATATATAGTAGATAGTTGTATTAGTAAGTGGTGAGCCACATGTGGTACCTTTTTTACTAAAAGTATAAAATTGTGACATTTGAATGAGACGTCCAATATAGTAAAATGATGACTTTTCGATGGGACGGAGGGAGTATAAGGCAAAGTTTTATTTGTACGTACGAATTTAATTATGTGTCCTTTTATCTAATTTTTTATTTTTTAGTATTGAATGTTATATTCTATAGTATAAAATTTTAGATCTTAATTTTTTAGTAAAATATTTATATTTTTTATATTTTAGTTATTTTTTCAATAAAAAATTATATTTTTATTAATTAAAATATATACCCTCTAAAATAAAATATTCCTATACTCTCTCCGTCCCGCACCAAGGGTCTTTTTTTCCATTTTGGTCGTCCCACCCAAAGGGTTCTCTTTCATTTTTTATACACATGGGTCACATACTCACCCACTAATACAATTAAAATATGGGGTCCACACTCCACTAATACAATTATTCACTACACATTAAATAATAATACTTCTTAATACACGCGCAAAAAAGCAAAATACACCCTGGTGCGGACGGAGGGAACATAATTTTACACCTTTTCGAGTGTAAAAGATACCAACTCCTAATATAATAAATGATATATGCACGAGCATGTTCAAGTACTTAATTATATATTTAGTTGTATATGTCTCAAATGTCATTGTAAATGTCTCATCTCTCATTGTCACGTACTTATATATTTCATACTTTTCATTGTACGTCTCATTTGTCATTGTCTCGTATAAATGGCACGTCAATTTATTTAATTGCTTAAGAAGAAAATCTGAGTTAAATCAATTTCATATATTATTGTCTCGTAGAAAAATTCAATCATTACGTGTCAAAAAGTGATATGAAACCATGATATAAATAATTAAATACTCCCCCTCCACATGAAGAGAATCTTTTACTTTTGGACACATAAATTATTATTTAATGTGTAGTAGATAATTGTATTAGTAGGATTGTAGGCCCCATATTTTAGTTGTATTAGTGGGTGGGTGTGGGTTCTATAAGTGTAAAAAAGAAAATGACCCTCTTTGGGTCAGACGATCAAAGTAGAAAAAATATCATTTTTCGAACGGACGAAGGGAGTATTATTTTTTAATATAATATTACCAGCTTTGTTTTCATTATAAATTTCACATTTTTTAATTTATTTATCTTATTCGTCCGCTCGAAAGAGGGTAATTTACTTTTGTGCATGTTGATTAAGGAGTATTATTATTTAATATGTAGTTGGTAGTTGTATTAGTGGGAGTATAGACCCCATATTTTAGTTATATTAGTGGGTGTGTGTGGGTTCCATGTGTGTAAAAAGAAAATGACTCTCTTTGGAGCGGACCACCAAAATAGAAAAAATATCCTCTTTCGATCAGACGAAGGAAGTATATTATACTCTTAATTAAGTAAAAGTTTTAAATTAAATAATCTCACGGTACATTAAGGATGCAGATATCTACCCATACTTTCTTCATACACACATTTCTCAATATACGCACCACTTACAAAATATTAACATCATAATTATAAATATTACACTCACCTTAAAAAGAACATATATAATTAAGGAATAGACAAACCCAAATTCATTTAAACATTGCCCAAATACCCACTAACCTCATACACCCTCTCCCACTAACTTCATTCTCCAAACTCAAACCTCCACCTCTATAGTACACATCTCTTTCTCCAACTCTATCACACACATCTCCATAGATGAAAAAGAGAATAAGAGAAAGAGAAAAGGAGTTACCATTGTTTAGGGTTAGAAATTAAGTAAAACACATTTCTTCCTCCACCTTTATTACACACATCTCCATGGAAGAGAAAAAGAAAATGAAAAAGGGAAGATGAGTTAAAATTGTTTAGGCTTAGAAATTAAGCAAATGTGTTAGAAGTTTATGATTTTAATAACTAATTGTGGATTTATATTGTTTAATTTTCAGCTAAACACACAAAATACATTATACTCAACCGAAATATGGTGATTTAGTCGTTGGGTCATTGTGAGGATGATTTAGTTGCTAGTTCATTGTGATTGAGCATGTATTGTGTTGAAATCGGGTGTAAATGTTCACCTCTGGTTGGTCGCCAAAAATTGCATTGTTCGACTAAGGCCGATCGAACAATCTAGAAAATTTCGTCCAACACCGAACAAGAATTTTCGTCCAATGTTGGATGAATTTAGAAGAATAAATCGTCCAACATCTGCCGAACAACCTTAATATTTTCGTTAGATGTTGGGCGATTAATCTAATAACTTTCGTCCCTAGTTGGTCGTAAAACCCACGACTTCAGCTAACTTTAAGTGCTTAAAAATAATATTTAAATCGGTCAAGACATCTAAAATAGCCAAGGTTTAAATTTTTCGGAAATATCCACGATATTTCCACGATATATCCGTATTTGGAGAGTACCGATATCGATATTAGAGAAAAAGATATATCTTTTCTAATGTCGATGATATATCTGGAAATATCGAGATATATAGATAACAATATCGATATCGATTTGTCAAGGTTCAAATTTTTTAGATGTCGAGACATATCGAGGAAATATCACTAAATTATCGATAAATATCGAGGATATATCGAAAAATTATCCATATTTTTAAAAAAGTTTAATGATTTTTTATTTTACTGTACCAACTAAATACAAATTTTTCATTACTTTGATCAATTTTTTAAAAAAATAGAGCAATACTTGCATGAAATTATTAAGATTGTTTTATTTTATTTAATTAATTATCACTTATTATCACTCTTCATTCAAATTATTACTACTAAGTAAATGAGGAGTTTAATTTCATGTACATAGTGTGATAATATACATGGATTAAAAATACAATTATTTTGGTATATTCAATCGGATTGGGACAGAGGGGTATTTTATTGGTACATAATAATACTACTGGCACATTCATAACTATGTTCAAAATTTCTCTAATTCGATGAGCTGATACCAATATTGTTTAGATCAAGATGACATCACATAATTTACATTTGAGTATCATAGATTATCATTTTGATATTAGTTATTAAATGTTGTATGACTTTAGACTATTTAAATATATTGTAATTGAGTTGAATATCATATGTTATGAGTTTTATTGAGATTTAGGTTTTAAACTATTTAAATATGTTAGTAATTAATTTGTTTATCATATGTTATAAGTTTTATTGAAATTTTAAATTTTATTTATATATTAAAATTAGTTAAAATATATTGCAAAGTTAAATAATTAATTTTCTCTTCTTTTTTTTCAAGTTTCCGTAATTTTTTTAATTTTTACCGATATCGATATTCGATATATCCATTGATATATCCGTATATTTAAGGTACCGATATTTTTAAAGATATCGATATTTTTACCGATATCGATATTTTTAAAGCTTGAAAATAGCACATCTTAAGCCGCTTTGCTATTTCATCATACGACATTGTATATCTTCGGTGAGTTTCTTAGGTTGTGCATGGGTTAGGATTTTTACTCTTTTGCAAAAATAAAAAATAAAAATAGAGAGGGCGAATGTTTGAGAGGGGGTGAATGTTAAACAATAGAGGTGTAGGAGCGTCATGTTTTATATTTTAAGTAGTGGATGTATTAAGTTTTTTTTTATGAATTAATAGCAAGTGTGTGAGGGAAATATATTCATTGAGGGTATTATAGGTTTTTTGTTTTTTGGTATTTTTGTACATACTAATTTTTAAAATGTGATTTGCACGTCACATGAACATCATACTTTGTAATGTGATTTTTTTATGATCTTTTATTTATTTATTTTTTGGAAAATCTTTTTTTTCCTACATAATATTGAAAATTTAAGTAAATTTTCAATTTAATAGTAAATTTATTTATCTAGAAAAGTCATTTTGTAGTGTTGATGTTGGAACAAAATTGAGGCATGTAAGTGGATGCAAGAATAGGAGTGGTGAAGCATATTTACATGGTTGAGAAGTAGATCTGTAGAGATTGATTCAATCACCGATAATTTGGTGAGTGGTAATATTCACAATTAAATAAGAGTACAATGTATACGTATAAGGAAAGAAACAAATTTACATGCATAATTTGAGACTATTCTATTGACTAATACTCTTTTCCCTTACAAGATCCATCATCAATCACTACCATTAGCTAATACTATTGTTCATGACCTTCTTCTATGACCCAACTTCTTAAATAAATGTTGTTTGTTGCCACTTTCGTTTGTGTGTGTGTCTACATTAATCACTACCATTAGCTAATACTATTATTCCAACCCAAATCCCCTATTCCACTCCATATTCCATAACTTATTTCCTATTAAAAAACTATACCCTAGTTAATGACCAGTAAACCCTTGGGGCATGTGGCGAAAATTTGGGCATTGATTACGACACGTGATGAGATTATAATAGGTGGAATAGGAGATGAAACATAGAATGGAATAGGTGATCCCATTTGCTATTATTCACCTTCTTCTATGACCCAACTTCTTAAATAAATGTCGTTTGTTTCCACTTTCATGTGTGTGTCTGCATTAATTTTGGTAATAATACTAGTGAAACAAGATTGCCTCAACTTATTGATAGTAGTATTTTATTAAGCACACACTGAATACCAAAAGCATACAAGTACTTTTCCTATCCTACACTTGCATTCTTTTTCCCCTCCATAATGAACTCATTCCCACATTTCATATATATCTACAAGCATTTATTACTTGTTAAGTTTCTCTAACATCCACGAGGAGCAAATCCTAGGTTCCCCCCTGCAACATCATACACCACCTCCATTGTCTTCTGTTGAGTGTTCCCAAAGATGGCGATATCCGTGGCGTCTCTGTTGCCTGCGAAAGCGAGGCAAACGCGCGACCGGCTGATGAGCACCAATATCCCGGAGGGATCCAAGTCTATCTTCACATTGCCACTGAAGGTGAAGGATATAGTAGGAATGGTGACAGTGGTGTATCCGCTCAAGTCGTAGCAAGTGTCAAGTATCGAGTAGGCCGGCGCGCTATGGTACTTGGCCATCAGCTTTCGGAACAAGGCCCTCATCAGGGCGTAGGCGGACGGTGGGAGACGTGTGATGACCGTGCCAGAGTCTATGATGCCCCCTGCTGTCTTGAAAACAGATTGTCTGATGGGGAGTTGCACCCCTCCAACTCCAATGGCTGCAATGTTGATGAAGTAGAATGTGGTCCCTTGGGATGTATCAAAGTGAGTGAATTTTACATTTCTTGGCACTCCAACATTGCCTAATGTCAAATGCCCTGTTGAGCTTGATGTTGATGGGAGGCAATAGGAGAAGTATTTCCCATACTTGTTTGAAGTTTGAGATATAATGGATAGGGAGTTTCTGCCTAATCCTAGTAGTCCAGCAGTGCTGCCAAACAGCCCTTGATTGTTTTGCCCACATCCAAATAAAAACTTTGGAAACACATCACTAGCTGTTATGCTCAGTTTGTCCTCACCAAAGAACCCCACTGAGAAGGACTGATCGCCGTACTGTATCCCGTAAACGCACGTGTCGATGGAACAGCCGGGGCTGTTGCCGGTGGCGGTCGACAGCTCGGAGCATGCGGCTGAACTGCAAGATACATTGAGGTATGAGCTGGAGGTGGAGGGGTTGAAGATTGGATCTTGTTGATCGTAGCACGACCGGGCGCAAGGTTCGCATTGCGTCCATGTGAGGTCGCTCCCCGTGTCGAACACAAGAGATAGGGTTTTTTTGGGTGTCCCGAGACCGATGGTGACAATGTAGTTTCCCGAGCCGAGCGACCGGCCAGACTGGACCGACAGATCGGCTTTCTTATACTTGAGCTTGTTTGTGTTCAAGGAAGGTTTCGAGTTCTTGAATTTGTTTGTGTTCGAGATTCGAGCTCGGATCGACTCGACTCGGGATTGGTCATGGGAGAGGACCTCACTTAGGGATGGTATGGTGATATCCTTTTGATCACCTTGTTGAGAACATGGACCATGCTTGTGAAATACTCTCAATGTTGATTCTCCCTTTTTGGTACCTGATTCATGTTTTTGATCAATAATTAAGACAACATATCGAAAAAGAAAAAAAAAAATTATTGAAAGGGAAATTTAAATGTATTGTTTAAACATGGACCAAATTTTTTTTGTATTGTCTTGCATTTTTTATATCAACCAGTTTTTTATTACCATTCAGGTTGATGACATATTGTCTTATGTGAGCAAAGTGGAACACACCATTTTGGTGATAATATCAATTTTATTTCTATAATATATTTTGTTAAATTTATTTTTAATCCTATAATTATTTTTCTTTCCAATTTTAGTTTGATAACTTTTAATTATTTGAATTGTGTTTTTTAATTAGAAAAAATATTCATTTTATTAAAAAGAATTAGAAATACCTAACTTCAAAAGTATTGCAGTATATGATTAATTATTTTTCTTCTATGTTCGTTTTTTTAATTTTGAAAAAACCCAACTTTTAATTATTTGAATTGTTTTTCTTCTAGGTTTATTTTTTTCCTTTTTACTTTTAGATTTAATAATCCTACAATTAAGCACTGAATTAACATTAAAAGAAATTGAAATTTTTTAAAGAGAAATTGAAAATTTTAAAAATTACGAAAGTAAAATTATTATTATTAAAAAAATTAAGATTGAAAGGGTAAAAATTAGAGGATTGAAATAGTTTTATACTTCCTCCGTACCAAATATATTGACATATTTATTTTTTTGGCATGAAAATTAAAGAGTATAATAAGTTAGGCAAAGATTTGTGTGAGACCGTCTCATGTAAGGGGCTTACATGAGACGGTCAGAAAGTGATAACTTTTATAAAGAGAAGTAATACTAAATTAATGAAAAGTGATAACATTTTATAGCGAAAATGATAATATTTTATAGCGAAAGTGATATAAAAAGTGTAAAATGGTCTCACCCAAGACCTACCCAATAAGTTAATGTTTGGTGAGTTGAAAATATAATATTTTAATTTATAGTGAGTAGTTATATTAGTGTTATTAATGGTCCCATGTGAATATATTTATTGTTTTGTGTGGATCTATTTGAAAGAAAATGTGTCGATTCTTGTGGAACAACCCTTAAAAAAAGTGAGTCAATTTTTTTAGGATGGAGATAACATAACTTGCATGAAAAAATTGAAGCCTTATAAAAAAAAGTTTGACATGTATTGTGTGGTTTTGGTATGACATTTTTTATGTTATTTTATTGGATGAGTGATATGTTAAATAGAAAAGAGAATAAATAGTAATTAATATGTATAAATCCTAGAGGAGTATGAGTCAGATTTCTACCCTTTATTTATATATATATATATATATATATATATATATATATATATATATATATATATATATATATATATATATATATATATATATTAGAGATGTTACACTAAAATATCATAAGAAATACATTTGATTTCTTTGTAGTTTTGTCTCTTGTGAATCCGTTGTACTAAATATCATGATTTTACTAAAATTACTATTTAGTACATAAAAAATTACACTTTTTAGATAATCAACTATTACTAATATTACTTATCTCTAGAGAAATATAAAAATCACAATATACCAAAATTTAATGAAGAGTAACAATTTTTATATTTAAAAGAACCATAGTTCATAACTCTAAAAATTATTCATATATTAAAAAGTAATATCTAATATTTTTACATTCATAAGAGCAATAATTCATCAATTTAAAATGTAATTTTTCATGTATTTAAATATAATATTGAGTGAACACGAGTATAATGAATACTTTGCATATTAAGAACTATTTTTTCTATTTTATCTAGTATATTAATATTATTATTGCAGTATATGATTAATTATTTTTCTTCTATGTTCGTTTTTTTAATTTAGAAAAAACCCGACTTTTAATTATTTGAATTGTTTTTCTTCTATGTTCATTTTTTTCCTTTTTACTTTTAGATTTAATAATCCTACAATTAAGCACTGAATTAACATTAAAAGAAATTGAAAATTTTTAAAAAGAAATTGAAAATTTTAAAAATTACGAAAGTAAAATTATTATTTTTAAAAAAAAATTAAGATTGAAAGGGTAAAAATTAGAGGATTGAAATAGTTTTATACTTCCTCCGTACCAAATATATTGACATATTTTTTTTGACATGAAAATTAAAGAGAAAATTAAAGATTATAATAAGTTAGGCAAAAATTTGTGTGAGACCGTCTCATATAAGGGGCTTACGTGAGACGGTCAGAAAGTGATAACTTTTATAAAGAGAAGTTATACTAAATTAATGAAAAGTGATAATATTATTTCATGAACAATTTATAGTATAAATGAAAAGTGATAACATTTTATAGCGAAAATGATAATATTTTATAGCGAAAGTGATATAAAAAGTGTGAAATAGTCTCACCCAAGACCTACCCAATAAGTTAATGTTTGGTGAGTTGAAAATATATTTTAATTTATAGTGAGTAGTTATATTAGTGTTATTAATGGTCCCGTGTGAATATATTTATTGTTCTGTATGGATCTATTTCAAAGAAAATGTGTCGATTCTTGTAGGACAACCCTTAAAAAAGTATGTCAATTTTTTTAAGATGGAGATAATATAACTTGCATGAAAAAATCGAAGCCTTATAAAAAGAGTTTGACATGTATTATGTGGTTTTGGTATGACATTTTTTATGTTATTTTATTTATTGGATGAGTGATATGTTAAATAGAAAAGAGAATAAACACTCTAATTAATATGTATAAATCCTAGAGGAGTATGTCAGATTTATACCCTTTATATATATATATATATATATATATATATATATATATATATATATATATATATATATATATATATATATATATATTAGAGATGTTACACTAAAATATCATAAGAAATACATTTGATTTCTTTTTAGTTTTGTCTCTTGTGAATCCGTTGTATATCATGATTTTACTAAAATTACTATTTAGTACATGAAAAATTATACTTTTTAGATAATCAACTATTACTAATATTATTTATCTATAGAGAAATATAAAAATCACAATATACCAAAATTTAATGAAGAGTAACAATTTTTACATTTAAAAGAACAATAGTTCATAATTCTAAAAATTATTCATATATTAAAAGTAATATCTAATATTTTTACATTCATAAGAGCAATAATTCATCAATTTAAAATGTAATTTTTCATGTATTTAAATATAATATCGAGTGAACACGAGTATAATGAATACTTTGCATATTAAGAATTATTTTTTCTATTTTATCTAGTATATTAATATTATTATTTACATATATGAAAGGGACAATCTATCAACATGGTATAACAAATAATTGAAGTACTTCAAGACATCATAGAGTATCATTTTTATTAAGCGAACAAATTGACACAATAAAGAAATTAACACCTCATGAGTCCATGACATATACATACAACTAAAAGAAATAATAGACAAGTCACCAGAAGTTATTTATTAATGATTATTCTTGTAATGAAAACAACAGCTGTGGTGCACTTGCAAAAATAAATATCCAACTCCAATAATCTAAAAAGTTATCATTATTGAATATTGACAGCTAAAAAAAAAAAAGCAAGAATGTGGATAATTGTTCAATGTGAATCCATAAAATATTCTGAATCTATAAGTTTTACTTCTACTCTAGCTACATAAGTTATATATTTCCCATTAATTACTTAACTTTTTTTTTTACCCAATCATTGCAAATTTATATTTTTCTTTTAAAATAAATAGATACCTAAAGAAATTAAAATACTCCCTTCCTGAGAGTTCCTTCAACGAAAATATTCACACTCCAATATAGGAAACAACATCTTTATCTAATAACTTAAAAAATTATTTTAATTTTAAAATTATCACTCTTATCTAACACATATTATCACTTTACACTTTATTTAGATCAAAATATCCCAAATTACAATAAAAATGATAAACTTTGAGAAAAAACTTTCTTAAACAACATAAATAAGTAGACAAACTTTTTGTGGGACTAAGGAATCAATTATAAAATGATACTAATGGAAAAATAATTTGGAACATATGACATCATATTACATCACCACACTAAGGAATCTTCTATCATCTATGATTAATGTTGTGTTAATATATACTTCAAATAAATAAATAATAACAATAATAATTATGATAATTGTAATAGTAATAATGGCACTCTTTTTGGCCAATAATTATTGTATCATATTTATTTGTTTAAAAATAATTGACAGAATTTTCTACAAATAAATAATAGAAAAAAAAAGTTTCATCAACATTTTTAAGAGTTAATTTTCAAGGAGAAACAACAAACTGATATATATAACAAAATACTAAAGTGTTTCTAAAAATAGAAAAAATTTAAATATATTATGACTTCCTTCAAAATTAATATTGTTCAAAAAAAAATCATGATATTATATGTGTGTATATATCTATATATGGAGTGAATTATACATCTATGATCAATTATATATAATATGTATTTCATCATGTATAGATTGCATCTGTAATGAAGGAATGGATATTGTAGAGAAGAGAGAGAGAGAGTTACCATTGATGTTGCAGATAGAAGCTGGGATAAGAGATGTGATTTGAAGGGTGTGAGTGTGAATGGCAAAAGTTTGTGGTGTTGAAAACAATAATATGATAATTAACAACACAAAACTACATGGAACCACATTTCTCATCATCTCTCCCATTTCTTGTTTTGGTCTCCCTCAATCTTTTGCCTCAACCCATCATCAATACATATATATACAAACATATAATTTTTCTATTTTGATCGTCTCACTTAAAGAGTCCCCTTTCCTTTTTTTACACACATTGAACCCACACCCTCCCTCTAATACAATTAAAATATGGGCTCACACTCCCACTAATACAACTACCCCACTACACATTAAATAATAATACTCCTTAATCTACGTGCAAAAAAGCAAAAACTCCTCTTACATCGGGACGGAGGGAGTACTTACATAAAATGCTAATTAAATAAGAAAGAGGAAATTTATTTATTACGAAATGGTCTCATACAATATTGTTTGAGTTAATTTTGTTAACTAATGAATTTTTTAATTCGGATAATTTTACCATCAGTAAAAATAATAATAATAATAATAATAATAATAATAATAATAAATACTCCCTCCGTCACACATTAAATCTCACATTTTCCATTTTCATACATCATACATTAAATTGCATCATCCATAAAAGAAAACATATATCCTTAAACTTAAATTTTAATTACAAATTTACCATCTCACCTAATAAATATAACATATACTTTCTTAGATTCGTATTTACAATACCGGTGCAAATAAATGTGAAACTGAAGGAGTAATAATCTTTAAAAATGAGGAATATTCTTCTTATTTTGAGTAATTAGTCTCGTTGGCAAAATTAAACATTACTCCATCCGTCCTGTTTCAATGTTTACGTTTCTATTTTGCGCATCTTATTTCAATATTTATATTTTTTCTTTTTGGAATATGGGACCCACCTAAAACAATTAATATATCATCCAACACTAATACACTTACCTACTTTACATTAAATATTATATCTTTACACCCACTATCTAGTCAAATATTATACTCCTTAATCAACGTGCAAAAAATAAACGTAAATATTGAAACGGAACGGAGGGAGTACAATTTAGGTGTATAAATACTTATGTGAAACGAGTTTATCTTTGTACCTTTATTTTATATTGAAATTATTCTTTATTATAAAAAATTGTTTTTTAAGAGAACTGAACTGTATTGTGATATGTTGTGATTTTTATATTTTTGTTGACAAAGTTTGATACTTTTTATTTTTAAAAAATTGAAAAAGTAATTTTTATAAAAAAAAAAAGTATCCATCCGTCTTATTGAAACATATGCTCTTTCTTTGTAGGGAGCGCGTACGTTTTAATTGGACGGAGGGAGTAATTTTATAATATTAAGATGCAAGATTGACGAGTTTACCGTTTACCCTCCCAGAGTCTCTCCTAGTGGTGTAGGCAAAATTCCTCTAGTCTTGACTCTAAAAGCAATATTGGTGTTAATTAGTCAATATATATTAGTATTACTTTTCCTAGTGCTATTTTCTCTATATATGTAGTAGGTTTAATTTTTTTAATACAATGATGGATTTGAAGCTGAAAGTTTTGGACTAATTTTGCTTAATTAATTCTCTTTGGAAATTAATATTTTATTTTCTATATGTTTAAAAATAAATTCTAAATTTGTTCGAAGTGTGAAGTTAGTTAAAGATAGTTTCCCAACTAGTCCAATTGATTAATTAAAACTAAAATTATTTTCAATCCAACCATGAAGATTCCATTTGAAGAGGCCTTTTCATTTTATATTTTTTTTCGAATAATAATTAGATCCCACAATCTTTGTAGATCTTCAAGTGGTGAGCTAATTTAATTTAAGTAAGAAAAATTTATTAACCTCGTGTTCTTGAAGATTATCATTAATTAAAGATCTTGCAATCTACAATTCTTGAAATTGCGATTAATGAAGAATATTATCTACTTAACACCTACCATTCTTGAAAAGTAACGCCATTAATTATCATTAATTAATAACATATTTATGAACAACTTATACGTGAAATTATGTGATTTAAAGGGAGAAAAAGAGTTATAAATACTTTTATTTATTACTGTAATGAAAGTAATAATATTTTTATTAAAAAATAATAATTTATTAAGAAAAAATATATGACAAAGTGTTGTTGTTAGATAAAAAGGAATAATTGAAAGTAGCCATGATTGGATAGTTCACTTTTGTTCTGGCTGTACTGCTTTTACTCGCATTTTGGGGTCCAAACACATCCCACATAATTTTTTGGAAAATTTTTTTATTTTCTTCTTTAAGATTTTTATTCTAAAACGATCAAAAACATAAAAAAATAATAAAAAAATTGACAAGAATTCTAAAATGATGAATTTGTAGATTTCATATTTTAATTTTCAAGATCTTTTCATGTGTTTTCAGTTAATTTTCAAGTTTTAACTTTTTTTTCTCATAACATTTTCCTTAAATATATTTTCTATCTTTTGCATTATAAAGTTAAGAGTTCAATTAGGATATATCTGAAAGATCTTAACTGTTAAATTAAGTTCTAATTTAATTTATATTATTAATTAAAATAAAATAAAATAATTAAAATTTTTAAAAATAAATATCCACATACACATTACCCTATTTTAAACCTATCAATCATAAGTTGCACCCCAAAATTATTCTAAATTTCAACTATTTTATTTAGTGTATAATCCGTGCTAATTTAGCTATTTAATATATTTAATTAGCTATTTGTTGTTGAAGTATTGAATAAAAATTTTAAAAAATAAAATTTAAATTTAAAATGAATTTATAACAAACTCTATAAATTGTTTTTGAGCTTGAAGTTGATTCCAATGAACTAATGAAGATTCAATGGAAGTCACCTCTTGATGTGCTTTATGTTAGTGGCAATTACTCTAACTTAATTTTGAAAATTTTATTAAATTATTAATGAAAAGAGAAATTTACAATGAAATAATGGTTGAAATTGAGAAAATTAAGGCACGAGCACTACTTAGTGTGGTGTGATTCGAACCAACTTATCTCTTGAAATTAATTATAAATCCACTTATCACACTGAAAACACTTCTAACCAATCTAACGCAACAAAAAAAATTGTGTGATTTGTCAAATCTTTTGTTTTAATTTCAAAACCTTAAATTAAACAAAAATGAATTTGCAGGATTGTAAGAATCTAAGTAGATCAAACCTGTTTTTTTAGTGGTGGTTTATCTAGTTATTATTAGTCAAATTTAGTAAGTAATTACTGACATAATTTTATCTTACACATTATAGAAAATACATAAAGGTAAAGACTATCACTACAAAAGAAATATATATTTATAGCAATCGAATTTAGTAACGGAATTCAATCCGTTGGTAATTAGCAATGGATTAGCAACAAAAATGACAATTTTGTTTTAGCAACGGAATGCCAACAGATTTATTCTCTATTTTAGCAACGGAATTCAATGCGTTGGTAATTACCAACGGATTACCAAGGGAATCATTATATAAATTACCAACGGAATTATTAGCAACGGATTACCAACGAAATTATTTACCAACGGAATTGATTTTTCGTTGCTAAAAATTTACCAACCACCACTTTACCAACGGATTCCGTTGCTAATCGTTGGTAAGTCAATTTAACAATGGAATTAAGACTTTTAGCAATAGAATATTTCGTTATTAAAAACAGCTTTTTTTAGTCTATTCACACTTAGATTCCAAAGTTTCTTTATACATTATATACTTTAATCTTATATGTGAGGGCAAATATTTATATCATATGTTTCACAAAAAGAATTTTATAAGACGATGAGAATTTATAATATTTTAACAAAAAATAATATTTTAATTAATAAAAAGTGATAACGGTGCAGTAAAATTATTTAATAAACAAATTATAGTATAAATAAAAAATGATAATATTATTAATAAAAAGTGATAATTATTTGAAAATTTATAAAAATTTTGCAGTGAATTATTTCATAAATAATTTATAATATAAATAAAAAATGATAAATTTTTAATTAAAAGTAATATTTTTTTAAAAAGTATAATTATTTGGAAAAAAAACCAAGCATGCAAGGTGATCCTTATATGATATAACATTTTGCCAAAATGTTGGGAGCTAAACACCCTCATTACAGTATATGCAAGTTTGTGCAGAGAATAGTACAATAATTTATAGCCCAGTCCAGATAAGACTAATAAAACACAACAGTGGTATCTAAATATTCAAGAAAATAATATTAATTTCAGAAACTTCAACAAAGATCTAATAATCTAAACACCACCAATTCAATAAACATATACAGCATCTGAAAACAGTACTCCATTTCATGGCATGCAATTTTAATTGTCAAAATTTGAGCCACTTTTTCTCTTTCTCTCTCCTAAAAACTGCATTTGATGTAGATGCATGAGCCTCCTCAGCATCAGCCAGAGCCTTCCTGGTTTCATTCAGCTTCCTCATTGCAGCATCATGCACCACTCTCTCTCTCTTGTTTCGCTTCGCCATTTCTTCGAGTTTCTCAACTTGCAACCTTAAGTTACTTATCTCGTCTTCATAGGCAAGTATCGCCCGTCTATCCACCTTCTTTGCTTCCCCGTTTTCCTTGCTCTGCTGCTTCTTTGCAGAACCGCCGTTCAGAATTTGACCATGCATTGCGAGCTGAGTGTTGATGAGAGAAAAAACATCTTTACATTCCTCTTCCTCCTCTGCAGCCTTGAATGCTGCTGCTATCTTCTTGTCGCGCTTTCTCTTACCACCCCTAGTACGCTTTTTCAGTCGAGTCTCCTTAGTAGCTTCTTTATCCACAGATTTTACTGCATCATCAAGAGATTGTTTAGGTGGAAGAACTTTCACGGGAATAGGATCGAGCATTCCCTGTCCCGATGCACCTAAACCCATTCCTTCACGATAACCCATATTAGCCATCATCTTTGAAGCAATTCCGCGAGTATGATTCTCCCACTTGGCAAAAATGGCAGTGTCGGTCTGGACTCCTTTCTGGAAGCTCGAGCTTTCTAAAAACCCCAACCCTTTTGAGATGTCATCTTCATAGTCACTAGAATCGGATCGTTCTGAACTCGTATCAGACTCTTCTTCTTCACTTATCTGGGCATATTCGGAGAAAGTAATAGCTTCAGCTCCCAACTTTGCAGAACTTCCATCATCTCGAAAGACTACCTCCCCAATTCTGAGATTCTCATCCCACGACTCTAGCTCAGCTTCTCTCCAGATGCCAGCTTTGCTATCTGAAAGGGCCCAGATACTAGAACCCACCAATGATTGCTCCCAAATCGTGGGAATATACTTTTTTAAGGAAGAAACTGGGATGTCAATGCCTGAAATAACAGATAATGATTTGGCAGAGGTTGTTAACTGACACTGAGCTAAAAATTACCCTGGAAAAATCAAGAAGGAAAACAACAGATCATAATTTATTACTCCTAATACATTTCATGAACTAGATGGTCAACTGTTAATACAAACAGGACACACTTATTAGTTGCCCTAATAAGCAGAATATATGATCCAGTATATCACACTGTGCACCAAAATAACAAGAAAAGCAAGTTGTGCACAGGAAGAAACCATCTCGGAAAGCCTGTTTTCCAAATTTGTTACGCATGAACATACCATGTGATAAGCGGCAATTACTACCAAATCGACATCGTTGCTGTAGAAAGAACTTGCACATCTGCACTAGGGTGGTCTAGCATTAGTGGAATAATCTGACTAAAATCAGCTTACTCGTGCATAAAATCAAACACAACAAATATAAAACACATCAAGCCATGATAAGTTTATGACTGAAACAGAAATATTATAGAATTCTGAAGTCTCTTTAGCAAAACTACAAATTATAGATTTAATGGGTAGGCATAAAAGATTATACAGAGAAAACGCAATCTGTCGATTCAATTCCAAGGATATTAGCAAAAACATATGCCCATAAATTTCAAAGATTAATTTGATTACAATTGGAATTCATAGACAAAAATCAGGACAATACACTTCTTGTGTCGAGAGAAGAAACATGAAGTTCAAACACACTTAGAAAACAGTCAAACAGTGCCCCATTCATGATCCTTCCTGATCAGATTACAATATATAACATATAGAAAAGAAACTCCTTTCATTGAATATCTTTCAAATTGAGTAAGATCTCAATTCCAATAGACATTCATGGAACATCTCTAACACATGATCAAATAGAAGATATTGGAAGATCTTATTGTCAGTCCTCATAATGAGTCCCGATTCTCGAAACTAAGAGTCAAAACTAATATCAAGATCTAACATAAAAATGGGGAGTTTGAAATTCTAAACATCACTTAAATCCTAACTCAGAGTCAACACGAAATCAACATAAAAAGTCCCCTTGCAACTGAGTATGTTTTAAACCACATAGCATGGCAAGGAAATGCAATTAGGAAGAGCAAGCAAAAAAATAAACTTCAATACTTGGTTGTATAATGGAGACCACAGCTAACAAGTATCAACACAATACGAAGTGGAATAAGACTTTAACCCACCAACATGCTCTCTGATGTTGGAGTAAGGAAAGATATCTTTGCAGATTCAGAACCTTCTAATCCAACAACAAGCCCATTGTACCACCGTCCATCAGTATGTCGGAATCTACATTTAGATCCAGTAGAATAGGTTTCATCCACCAATGGCTCAGGTTCCCCATCAGTTGGATCAAGAGGATCTACTTTGACATCATCAGAACTTAATGAAACTTTCAAAGCAAGATCGGCCTCTCGCAGCAACCTTGCTCTTTTAAGCTGAAAAAGGCCCTCTTCAGCATCTTTAATGGCCTGAACAAGCTCATCATGAACCTTAACAACACCGGACTTGAGTCACATTGTATGAATATGAAGTATAAAAATACAATACCTAAAATCCACTCATATCAATATTTAGAAAAAGATAGAGCAACACATGACTTGACAAGATTTGTGATTAAAGAATTAATACATCCAGTATGATCAAAAAGACAAATAGATAATTGTTATGGCTATGCCAGTTGAGTGTTGAGCTTTTCGAATAAGCTGTTCCAGCTTCCTATCATTTATCAGGAAGGGATTAGTTATGATAAGATTCTTCAACTGTTTCCAATAAGCTTTTTGTACAACATGGTCATCACTATTGAGTAAAGCACCTAGAGCTTCCACCCTACCTCTATCAAGCTCTCTTCTTGGACTATGATATTCCATCCCAATTACTCTGGGTGTTGAAAACTACACAATTCAGTAGTATCAGCCAGAAAGCAATGGACATAAATCCATAATTAAGCATGGCAAGATCAATAACCTAAAATACATCACCATTATCTAGGTACCAGATATGAAAAACCTTCACAGAAACTAGGGGTTAATGGATTACACCGTGCAATGATGCAATAATGAAAGAATAACATAAATAACGTGAAAGGAACAAAAAATACACCATTCAGGCTTCAACAGATAATTACCCAGGAAAATAAATAATAAAGAATTCATAACCAATGAAATTGAAGATGTGATACTGCAATTCCAACGAGTTTTGGTGAAATTTCTAAGTCAATTGATCCACTGTACACTCGTCCAATATAAAAATACTCCTAGAATTTTGCAAAGCATGCAACCATGTGGACAAATAAAGTGAAATGAATATACTATGGGTTAAAAAAAAGGGCGAACCGAAAGAAGTTCGGGGTTGGAGGGGTCAGCGGAGAGGGCATCGGTGACGGCGGCGAGCGATTCCTTCTGTTCGCTAAGATGGAATTGGAGCTGCTCTTCCACAATCCACGCTTCCTCTTCATCCGCCATTGCAATCACTCTGCAAAAGCGAAAAGAAATCAATGCGTTTTCACATAGCGATGTCTTAGAATTACGGAATTTTTTATTATTATTTTTTTTTCCCTTACTCTGGAAAAAGCGGTTTTGTGGATAAAGCGCATTTGTCATTTGGGATGCGTGTATACTAAAGTCGTGTGTTCTATTTATTCTCTCCGGATATGAATATAAAATTCATCTTTGGATTTATTTTGTTGGATTTTTTAAGTATAATTTGTACTAATATTTATTTATTTTATAATAAAGAAAATGTAAAGTATATTATCTGAACTAGGTGAGAGTTTGATGTTCAAATTAAAATATATTGAAAGATTATTGTTTTTTTTAATTTTTTTTTAACTATGTTATAAGACTAACAAAAGTAAAAAAATGTAAAAATAGCATGGAGAGGTGGTATTATTTTTAAAAATAAATAAATAGTAAAATATTTCACTGATTTGATTTTCATGAATGCATAATACATTGTCAAATACTAACTTGTTTTTTCCTTTTACTTTTGCGAGTGAATCTAAGTGGTTTTTAAATTATAACAGCAGGTGCTTCAATCTATATCAAATATGGTAGTGCTCCAATAAAAACATTTAATTTCGCTTATGCTGTATTGCTGTGTACTGTACCATACATACAACATGTGTACTGTACCATACATTCGAATATTCAAAGTAAATGTAGTGTTCCAATAAAACATTCAATTTAAGCATTTGTAAGATATCCATTTACTCCAATACTCTACCAAATGAAGAATATAACAGCCAATTATCCAATGAATTCATTCAATATGGACAAAGTTTACAAGGGAGAGTTTTTGTTTTTTTTTTTTTGTTTGGGTTGTGTGGGGGGGGGGAGTGGAGGGTGGGGGGAGGTTAGGGTAAAAGAATCTATATGAATGAATGGAAATATTTTTACAGTTTACACCCTAATGTTTTTGTTGTGTCCATCAATTTGTACATGATGAATATATAGTTCATATATGGTAACAATGGAGGAGAAATCATGAACAAATAATGCATGTATACATTTTACTTCATCAAATTGAGGACCATATTTATGTAATACATATGCTGTTCATTGCTTGACCAAGAAATGTGATGCTCTTCTACTTGGTAAGGGGAGGTTTATCTAGCCACTTTGCACGAAACCCCGTCCCTTTGCAATCGGCACAGCATGCTGAGCCCTGATTACATGAAAGTGAACTCGTGTTACAAGACAGCATCAATCATCTTTCGGTTTGATATTGCAAAACACACAGATTTCTTAGCAGGGAATAATAATAATGTGCGTGACGAGAGTATGATAAGGGTTTACCTTTCCAGCACAGATAACACACATAGTGTTTCTTGAAGGGACTTGGCACAACATGTTATCACCGAGAATGAAGAAGCCAGTTCCACTGCACCATTTGCATTCAACCTGTCCCTTTGAGTCGCATGAGGAACAAGCAACAGGTATGGGTTGCTACATTTGTAATAGAACAGTTTGTCAAAAAAAACAAAAAACATGGTCTTTCATATAGTAATGCGTATGATGCATCCGGAAATTTCATAAGCGTGTAAAATCATAAACTGGATTAGCTCCTACATTATGCAAGCTAGGCTCACTCAATGCACACTAGATGTCTCTTTTGACTACCCCCATAGTTTAATCCCTGGATGATTACAAAGTATTAAAAAAAGTACGACTTAGATTCATTTCTCCATAAAAGAAATCAAGGTTTTGAACTCATCTAACTAAAATTACTTCTTCATGTAGCAAAACAAGAAACCAAGGTATGAAATAAAAGGTTAAAGAATGTTCATCCTAATAATCTAATTTAAACTTATCTATGTTTCTCTTCAACGTTTTTAACAAATTCTAACCAATTCTCAATCTTATATGCTGCATTGCAATATCATAATCCAATAGAACATGTTCTCAACAGTGGTTACTTAGTTATTTCATTCAGAATCACAGCTGATCATACATGTTCTCAACAGTGGTTAGTTATTTCATTCAGAATCACAGCTGATCATAGGACCATACTTCATACAAGTTCATCCATGCGCAGGGTGTAGCATACAATCGACCCATTGATGGTGTCCTATGTATCTATGACAAGGAAAAAAAAGGATGCAGGGAGATCACAACAACACAGCACAAACAAGCAACAATAAAATCAAAGCAAATGTATTGAAAACACAGTTCACCATAATACATTTATATCTTTGATCTATGCCACTTTGAATATGAATGAACACTTTATGTGAATGAATTGTAGTAAATTTTTTGTTCATGGGGTGTTCCATGGATGATGAAATCCGGAGCTCAAAACTTCATTAACAGATTAATCTAGCAAAAGAAAAATTCAACTATTGAAGCTTATCAAACATATAATCACTAACACCTACTTATCAATTTCTACCAAATAACACGAAACAATAATAATTCTCTCTCTCATCCAAACAGAGAGTATGAAAATGTACCTGCGAAATCAACCACGCACGCTCCATGCGGTGGGCGAAATTGGAGCTCCCGTAAGATTCCACCATTGAAGCTCTAAAATCAACCCTCTTTGGCCTCATCAAATTCACTTTTTTCGGCGGTATAAAAAACCTCACCGCATTTAAATTCATGGGTATACAGTGACCACACGACATTTCTAAAATTCGTCTTCCCCCCAATCTGGATTGCTAAACTCTATATAAAACTAGGGTTCACAAAATCTTCAATTTGAAAACACGATTGCTGAACTCTATATAAAACAAGGGTTCACAAAATCTTCAATTTGAAAACACGTGATACAAATAAAGAGATATTTTGATGACTTCTTGGAATGTTTCGATTTCGACCTTTATTTATGTCGAATTAGGATTTTTGTGTATAAACTCCCAGAATTTCTCGTGGCGCAAACTGTCTCGTTGAGAGTTGAAACTAGCGTTTACCATTATATGGGAGATGAAGAAAAGCTAATAAGTCAAAATGGGCCGTGTTTAATGGGTCGACCTCGTTTTTTTGAGTTGACAAGCCCATATATATCTCGAAAATATTATTTAGGCTTCGGCTATCCATACACACAGTTTTCACGAATACGCCCATTACTTAATACTACACTATTAAAAATTATATATACATCCACTCCACTTTTATGAATATATCCTTTAATTTTAATTAACTCAAACCCACATACTCACTATATATAAATGTCCAAAATTTCGTCCAGTAGTGATCGAAAACTTATATAAATGTCAACCAGTATTGGACGACCATGTATTGTTTCTGTTGGCCAGTAGTGGTCGACCATGTATTGTTTCTGTCGGCCAGTGGTGGTCGAAAATTGCCGTTCGTTCAGTCCTAGTTGGACGATTTTTTTGTGATTTTTAGGGGAAAAAAGCACAAAACTATATTTTAATCGGTTAAAATACATAAAAACATATGCCACTATAATCTATGAGCTATTTTTGTCCATCATTATGATACATATGTGTGTGGGTATGACCCAAAGATGTTTTCTTGAACTAGGATTTTTTTTTAGTTCAAAAGAGGTGGAAGGATTGTATGGAAATTTTATTGGAGTGGTGAGTGTATAGAGATATTTTAGTATGTTTATTGGATGGGTAGGTGTATGAATAAGTTTTAAATAAATATTGAGTAAGATGTGTGTGTATGGTTGTAATTTATTATAAAGAGTATTTTTGACATTTACTATAAAATATTAATGAAGGTGGGTGTATTCGTAAAAATTGTGTGTGTGGATAGCCTATGGCAAGGATACTACAGTTGGGCCGTTGGCCCATATTTGATATAATTATTTTTAAACAACAAAAAAAATAAAGGGTATTCATTTGATTGATAAAGAAAGTTGCAAAAAATTTGGTATGTCGTTATACTACAAAGGGTATATTTACAATACTCTAAGAATTAATATTAAACCTTAAAGTTATGATATCATAAATCGTAATGTTAAATTATTCTTTTAAAATTAACACTAAATTTTAAAGATAAATATTAAATCCAATGTAGGTCATAAAATGTTACAATTAATTCTTTAGAACTAACATTAAGCCTTAAGAGCATCTCCAAAAGCAATTGTATAATTTAAAGAGTATTTTGTGTAAAATGGAGAGTATTTAAAATTTATAGAGTCATATTTTTTATCCACTCCAACACTCTCATTATATTTCAATTAATTTTTTATCTTCCCAATATTTATTTATTACTTTTTATTATATTATATTACCTCCTAATTTATTATATCATAGATATGAATTAATTAATTTTTTTATTGAACATCTCAAGAAAAGCAAGTGTTGGAAGTAATGAAATAGTTAATGCAATTAATTTTAAAGAAGTGTTTTGACTCTATAATTTTGAAGAGCCAAATTTATTATGTAAAAAATTTTGTTATTTTGCGGCTTACACTAGATTGACACCTTTCATTCCTATCCTATCGAAATAAAGATGGTATTCTTTTTAAGAGTCTTAGAGCATCTTCTAAATGCTCTTTAAAGTAAAAAACAGTTAAAGTTTAAAGAGCCAAACATAAAAATTCATCTCCAATAGTCTCTTCAAAATAACAAAAAAATTTACATAATGATTTTGACTCTTTAAATTTAGAGAGTCAAAACAACTCTTTAAAATTTATTGGATTAAATATTTCATCACTTCCAACACATTCTTTCCTTGAAATATCCACAAAATATATTATAATTAATTCACATCCATAATAAAATAAATTAGGAGATAATATAATACCAAAAAAGTAATTAATAATTTTTGGGAAGAAAACACATTAAATGAAATATAAATGAAGATAACACAAGTTGCAGGTCAAGAGGGGTCCACCACTTTTATTCTTATATTTTATTTCACTAATTACCATAAATGTGTTGTGTATTTTATTTTTTCATTTATAAAAGAAATATAAGTACAATATTTTTTATTTTAATGTAAATTTTATGTCTCTTTTTTTTTTCAAAGTTGTTTAAAAAATGTGTATATTGTTAAATAAAATTTTATATAATTAAAATATTATATACTACTTTAAATAGATATATAATTTAAAATATATAATGATGAAGACATTTTTTGTTAGGTTCCAAATTTTTTATATTGATAACTTTCATTCGATCAAATTTTAATGTGAAATATTCAATAATTAATTTAAGAAAATTTGTCCTAAGCCTAATTTTATTGAATATTTAATATTAAATTTTTATTCAATTATTATTTAATTACAATTCAGTAATTTAAAGTAATTATCTTCACAGTAAAAAAATAAAAATAATTAATATCATTTAAGATAATTCCATTGTTTATATTATATTATAATATATTGTTCTTACATAAAATTTTGATTTATATTATGAGACTCATGTAAATTGGGTTTATATGTAAACTCCATTTTTTAAAACTACTCTTTAATATATAAAAAAAATTACTCTTTGAAGAGTAATAATTCATGTCTTTAAAAAGTAATTTTTCATGTATTAAAAAGTAATCGATAAATCAGGGTTTACAAGAATTTGAAGAGTAATTTTTCAATTTAGAAAAGTAACAAATTATGTGTCTAAAGAGTAATTTTTTATGTTTTAAAGAGTAACATGATTTACATATTAATGTATGTAAACACAGTTTACATAAGTGTTGGCGTTACAGTATATATATTATTAACAATTATTCAAAATCAATTGGCAATATATAACAATAGCATTAAGAGACGGTAATAATAACCTTATTTAAATAAAATTTAGTATCATAATAAATATTTTCCTTTATTTGATAAATATTTTATTTTTAATATATACATATATATTAAGAAATAATTGTTTGTGTGATTTTTTTTTACTTTTAAAAATACATATTTTAAAATAATAAATAATGTAAAAAATATATATTGCTAATATTTTTGTAAATAAAATATGTTGAGAGGTTGCTTGTGTAAGATGCCTTGAAAATAATGGAGTGAAACTTTTATTAAAACTTTTAAGTAAAAAAATAAGAAAAATTTTGAGTGAGACTATCTTACGAATTCTAATTCATGAGACGTTTATTTATTAATCAAATTATATATATTTCAAATTAAATTAAAAGAAATTTAGGACTTAAAAAAAGGTCTATTGGTTAATTAATTAATTACTCATTTCGTCCGCTTTAAAGAGTTTATATTTACCATTTAGGGCATCTGTCCCAAATAGTCAATTTTTCTTTTTTTATAAATATGAGACTCACATACATTTACTAATATATGAGACCACTTAACCACTAATATAATTATCTAGTATACATTAAATAATAATAACATTTTGTAATTCACGTGAAAAAAAAATGAACTCATTCAACCAGTGAGTATAATTTTGAAAACTCGGAATGTTTGCTTCCTACCTGGATGTTCTGAAAACACTAATTTTGAAACTCAAATTTAAAGTAATTACTTAAATAAAAAAACAATTATTTCTATAATAATAATAATAATAATATTAATTTTATCACTCTTGCACTCAGGTGCACCAGATACAATCCTTGTTGTGTTATCACTTTGTCCTTATCTTAATTGATTGGATATCACTTTATATTATAAATATAAATATTATTACTTTTTATTCATCCTATGAATTGTCATATAATACTTTAATTAAATGGTTATCAATTTTTCTTTTATTAGGAATAACTTTTTATTATAAAAATTACCATTTCTTATTTTTCTATAAAAATTATTTTATGAGACGATCTGTCACAAGTTTTGTTATTATAAATTATTATTCATGACATAATTTAAATGGAAATTAAAGCTATCATTTTAATTTGATTAGAGTACCATTTTAATTAGTAAAGTTATAATTATAAGTAAATATATTGTTGGAATAAACTCATAAATTATTTTTCTACTCTATTCAATAAAATTTTTCATATTCCTTGGAAAAAAAAAACAAAACAATTAATCTTATTAATACATTTTATCTATAAAAATATATCTTACATAACAAGTAAAGTTATATCTAAAAAAATATTTCTAAATTTTATTCCCCAAACCGATGAATTGTATTTTGGTAAGGTGCTTCCATATTTTTGGATAATTTAATTTTTTGAATATATTAATAATATTTAATTAAAAATACTTAAAATTATAAAAATTACTTATTATATTTCAAATATTTATTATATAATTGATGTGGATATCATATTAAAAATTTTGAAAATGCGAATAACATGATGTAATTTTTATTAATAATAGATTTGTAACAAGTGAATTATAAATATTTAAATTTTTTTGAGAAAAGTATATTTATGAATTATATAAAATAAAATAAAAAATTATATGATTGGATATATGGGGATGAGAGAGAACAAATATTTATTATGCTCATTGACTTTTTCATCGTTGAATGTGATGCCTCTTTTCTCTTTAACCTATTATACAGTAACACATTAATCAAATAAATATCCAAAGGCTAAAAATGAATTGATCTAATTTAATGGCCGAAAATGTTGCGGGTCATGTGTGATTGGATCAGCCAAGTAGCCCCTAAATTTTATACACCTAATTAGTATTAGTTTTATTAAAAAATATTGTCCCATGATAATGATTACATATTTTTAATTTTAGGGTTTCATAATAATGGCTATATTTCTCTTTTTGATAAATGAGATCCACACAAAATAATTAATACTCCCTCCATCACGTAACAAATTTCACATTTACTGTTTCTAGTTATTTAAGAAAAGCTGTTTTTTTTTACCAATTTTATTGACTTTTGAGGGTATTTTAATATTTTTAGGTAATAAGTTATGAATGTGAAAAAATGAGTGACAAATTTAAAATTAAAGTAGCTTTTGAAGTTATTGAATAAAGTTTTTTTTATGTGGGGTGGGGGGTTTTGAATATTAAATTAAATTTTGTTTATATATATATATATATATATATATATATATATATATATATTAAGTAATAAGTTATGAACGTGGAAAAGGAGTGACAAATTAAAAATAAAAATAAATTTTGAAGTTTTTGAATAAAGTTTTTTTTTTTTTGGTGAATATTAAATTTTGTTTATAGCTGATTCTACATAGGTATTTTCTCCCACAATAAATATAGATGAGTTAAGGGTTGTAGTTGTTTACCGTTTTTGGAGGAATCGAGAGTAATGAATTAGCTATTTCCAAAAGTCTTAAAAATTATATAAGCCTACTCTTTTCACTTGTTTCTTTCTATGATATCATCATGGACGAAATGATATCACATGTTTCTTGGTTTTTGGCAAATTAGCTTGTTGGAGATGCCTGAGCATAAGATGAAAAATGATGTTGTAACAAAAATGTAACGAGGGATAGTAATGAGTCAATGACAAGGTTGTTTTAATTCAACCTTCTTGTTGTGTATAGACCATGCATGTAGAAGCTTGTATGGTGTAGTTCAGCAGACATACACGTGGAGGATGATGATTGGATGAGCAATAAGTATGATCAACGACTGAGATCATCTGACATAAGATTAGAACTATTGGATCAGTTCTTGAGGAATGCAGGCTACTGCACGTGAGATGAAGAATCTAGTTGGTTGAGCAGTTGGTTTGTTACATAACAACCAATCCAGCTGGCTTGATCACATGGAGCAGCTGAGAATCGGTATAAGGAGGCATTAGCAACGTTTTGATAATGCATCAATCTTTCAATTGATCTTCCTCAAGAAATTAGGGTTCTTAGAAGTTTAGTTCATCATCTTCTTTAAGTTTTGTAACCGGTTCATCATCATAGTGATTTCACTTCTCCTTAAGAGTAGACGTAGATCTTTAAGATCGAACCACTATACATCTTCGAGTTCTTTCTTCGTTTTTGATTCATTTTTCTGTTGATTCAATACGTGAGAGATTGTGAGGAAGATAGAGTGTGCAAGTATGATTAAAGAGGAGTTCAAACTTGCTTACATTCATAAGAATTGGCGTCGTCTGTGGGAAACTAAGAAGAAGGAGATTAAGTGGAGAAGAAGATCAAATGGTTACTACCAAGTTTGATATTGAAAGATTTTCAGACAATGCAAACTTCAGTCTGTGGAGGATGAAGATGGAGGCCATCTTGATTCAGCAAGGATTATCAGATGCTATCAAGCCACTTCCTGTGAATCAAGCGGCAGAAGTTGATGCTGTTGCAATTGCAGCAGATCAAGAACAGCAATCTAAGGCAAGAAGTGCAATTATTCTATGCCTTGGAGATAAAGCACTAAGGAAAATCTCAAAGGAAGCTTCAGCCAGAGGAGTATGGAAGAAACTGGAGGAGTTGTACATGGTTAAAAGCTTGGCAAATCGATTGTACATGAAACAGAAGTTATACTCTTTTAGAGTATCAGAAGAGAAGTCAGTTATCAGCTAATTGGATGAGTTCAACAAGATCATTGATGATCTGGAAAAAACATAGATGTGGCTCTGTCAACTGAAGATAAAGCTGTCATTCTCATGTTAGCACTTCCAAAGTCTTTTGAAGGTTTGAGAGATACTCTTTTATTTGCAAATGCTGAATCCATCTCTAAATTTATTCCCCAAACCGATGAATTGTATTTTGGTAAGGTGCTTCCATATTTTTGGATAATTTAATTTTTTGAATATATTAATAATATTTAATTAAAAATACTTAAATTTATAAAAATTACTTATTATATTTCAAATATTTATTATATAATTGATGTGGATATCATATTAAAAATTTTGAAAATGCGAATAATATGATGTAATTTTTATTAATAATAGATTTGTAACAAGTGAATTATAAATATTTAAATTTTTTTGAGAAAAGTATATTTATGAATTATATAAAATAAAATAAAAAATTATATGATTTGATATATGGGGATGAGAGAGAACAAATATTTATTATGCTCATTGACTTTTTCATCGTTGAATGTGATGCCTCTTTTCTCTTTAACCTATTGTACAGTAACCCATTAATCAAATAAATATCCAAAGGCTAAAAATGAATTGATCTAATTTAATGGCCGAAAATGTTGCGGGTCATGTGTGACTGGATCAGCCAAGTAGCCCCCTAAATTTTATACACCTAATTAGTATTAGTTTTATTAAAAAATATTGTCCCATGATAATGATTACATATTTTTAATTTTAGGGTTTCATAATAATGGCTATATTTCTCTTTTTGATAAATGAGATCCACACAAAATAATTAATACTCCATCCATCACGTAACAAATTTCACATTTACTGTTTCTCATTATTTAAGAAAAGCTATTTTTTTTACCAATTTTATTAACTTTTGAGGGTATTTTAATATTTTTAGGTAATAAGTTATGAATGTGAAAAAATGAGTGACAAATTTAAAATTAAAGTAGCTTTTGAAGTTATTGAATAAAATTTTTTTTATGTGGGGTGGGGGGTTTTGAATATTAAATTAAATTATATATATATATATATATATATATATATATATATATATATATATATATATATATATATATTCTTTAAGTAATAAGTTATGAACGTGAAAAAGGAGTGACAAATTAAAAATAAAAATAAATTTTGAAGATTTTGAATAAAGTTTTTTTTTTTTTTTGGAGAACATTAAATTTTGTTTATAGCTGATTCTACTAGGTATTTTCTCCCACAATAAATATAGATGAGTTAAGGGTTGTAGTTGTTTACCGTTTTTGGAGGAATCGAGAGTAATGAATTAGCTATTTCCAAAAGTCTTAAAAATTATATAAGCCTACTCTTTTCACTTGTTTCTTTCTATGATATCATCATGGACGAAATGATAACACATGTTTCTTGGTTTTTTGCAAATTAGCTTGTTGGAGATGCCTGAGCATAAGATGAAAAATGATGTTGTAACAAAAATGTAACGAGGGATAGTAATGAGTCAATGACAAGGTTGTTTTAATTCAACCTTCTTGTTGTGTATAGACCATGCATGTAGAAGCTTGTATAGTGTAGTTCAGTAGACATACACGTGGAGGATGATGATTGGATGAGCAATAAGTATGATCAACGGCTGAGATCATCTATTAACATATGATTAGAACTATTGGATCAGTTCTTGAGGAATGCAGATGAAGAATCTAGTTGGTTGAGCAGTTGTTTTGTTACATAACAACCAATCCAGCTGGCTTGATCACATGGAGCAGCTGAGAATCAGTATAAGGAGGCATTAGCAACGTTTTGATAATGCATTAATCTTTCAATTCATCTTCCTCAAGAAATTAGGGTTCTTAGAAGTTTAGTTCATCATCTTCTTTAAGTTTTGTAACCGGTTCATCATCATAGTGATTTCACTTCTCCTTAAAAGTGGACGTAGATCTTTAAGATAGAATCACTATACATCTTTGAGTTCTTTTTTCGTTTTTTGATTCAATACGTGAGAGATTGTGAGGAAGATAGAGTGTGCAAGTGTGATTAAAGAGGAGTTTAAACTTGCTTACATTCATAAGAATTGGCGCCGTCTGTGGGAAACTAAGAAGAAGGAGATTAAGTGGAGAAGAAGATCAAATGGTTACTACCAAGTTTGATATTGAAAGATTTTCAGAGAAGACAAACTTCAGTCTATGGAGGATGAAGATGGAGGCCATCTTGATTCAGCAAGGATTATCAGATGCTATCAAACCACTTCCTGTGAATCAAGCGGCAGAAGTTGATGCTGTTGCAATTGCAGCAGTTCAAGAACAGCAATCTAAGGCAAGAAGTGCAATTATTCTATGCCTTGGAGATAAAGCACTAAGGAAAATCTCAAAGGAAACTTTAGCCAGAGGAGTATGGAAGAAACTGGAGGAGTTGTACATGGTTAAAAGCTTGGCAAATCGATTGTACATGAAACAGAAGTTATACTCTTTTAGAGTATCAGAAGAAAAGTCAGTTATCAGCCAATTGGATGAGTTCAACAAGATCATTGATGATCTGGAAAACATAGATGTGGCTCTGTCAACTGAAGATAAAGCTGTCATTCTCATGTCAGCACTTCCAAAGTCTTTTGAAGGTTTGAGAGATACTCTTTTGTTTGCAAATGCTGAATTCATCTCTCTTGAACAAGTGTTGCTGGCAGTAAAAGCAAAGATGCTTCACAAGAATACAGATCCACAAGTTATTGAATAAGGTTTAGTGGCAAAGAAACAGAATTAGTGGAGCAAGAACAATAAGAACAATGATGCTGATAAAAGAAAGCCAGAAAAGAATCAAAGTGCTCCATCAGATGAGGAAGAAAACAAGAATTGCTATTACTGTAATAAGCCTGGACATTTCAAGAAGCAATGTTTCAAATGGAAGGCAATGGTGGCCAAGAAGATAGCAGAAAATGGAGAAAATAAGAGGCCACATGCAAATCAAGTAACAACTAATCAAGTTGGTTCAGATTTTGATTTCATTGAAGCAATGTCAGTTTGTTCTAGTTCAGTGTCAAATGAATAGGTTATGGATTCAGGATGCACATTTCATATGACTTCTAGAAAAGATTAGTTTACTGAATTAAGATCACAAGATGAAGGATCAGTCATGCTAGGTGATGATCACACCTGTAAGATTGAAGGAATATGTTCTGTCAAACTTAAAATGTTTGATGGGAAAATCAGATTATTAACAAATGTCAGATATGTACCAAGTTTAAGAAGGAATCTAATCTCTCTTGGAATGTTAGATTCACAAGGTTATGAATTCCATTTAAAGGCAGGGACACTTATTATCATGAAAGGAAGTACAGTAGTTGTTAAAGGTATCAAGAGGTCAGATCTGTATTTCTTAGATGGTTCTGTAGTAACTGGATAGATCAATACAAGTAATGATGATAGTAGTGTTAAAATTTGGCACGGAAGGCTTGGTCATATAAGTGAAAGAGGCTTGCAAGAACTTGCAAGACAGAGTTTGCTTGTAATTAGTTCAACCTGCAAGTTAAATCAGTGTGAAGCTTGCATATTAGGCAAGTCAAAGAGGTTGAAATTTGGTGCAGCAGATCATAACACCAAGGCAAGGTTAGAATATGTTCATTCTGATCTTTGGGGGCCTTCCAAGACCTCAACAATAGGGGGTGGAAGGTATTTCATATCCTTTATTGATGATTACTCAAGAAAGGTATAGATAAGAATTTTAAAGACAAATGATGAAGCACTGTCAATATTTAAAATTTGGTTGACAGAAACAGAACTTCAGACTGGAAACAAGGTTAAATGCTTAAGGACATATAATGGGCTTGAGTTTGTTTCACATGAATTCAACAAGTTTTGTCAAGAGAAGGGAATTAAGAGGCACAAAACTGTGTCAGGAACTCCACAGCAAAATGGAGTGGCTGAAAGGATGAATCAGACACTTCTTGCAAGAGTTAGATGCATGATGAGCAGTGGAGGTTTCTCAAAAGGATTTTGGGGTGAGTTAGTGTCAACTTCAGCTTATTTGATCAACTTATCTCCATGTACAACACTTAAGTTTACACCACCTAAGCAAGCATGGACTGGAAGGATACCAGATTACAGTCATTTAAGGGTTATAGGTTGACAGGTGTATTCACATCAGCAGGACAAGCTTGATCCAAGAGCTGTCAAGTGTGTGCTTGTGGGCTATCCAAGGGAAGTAAAAGGGTTCAAGTTATGGTGTTATGAAACTAAGAAGTTCATTGTTAGCAGGGATGTAACATTTAATGAAGATAAGATGTCTTTAGTTGAAAGAGGTGTTGATAAGATCATTACTACAGATAAGTGTGAATTTGAGATGGAGCAAGGTGATAAAGCTATAGTGCAGCAGAATCAAGATCAGGTTAATAGTGATGTATATGAGGAAGCTGCTGCAGAAGAAGAAGCTGAATCATCTAATTCCAGTGCTAGAAGGACTCTAAGCAGCTATCAGCTAGTTAGAGATAGGTTGAGAAGGCAAATCAGAACACCTATAAGATACATAGAAGCTGATATTGTATCATATGCTCTCTATGTGGCATCAGATATTGAAATCTATGAGCCAAGAACATACTCTGAGGCAATATCAGGAAATGAGAGCATGAAGTGGCTAGATGCTATGGAAGAAGAATTACAATCATTAAAAATGAATAATACTTGGATGATTGTTGACAAGCCTTCAAATCAGATGCTTGTAGGTTGTAAGTGGATATATAAGAAGAAATCAGTGACAAGTAAAGAAGGAGAAATTAGATATAAGGCAAGGCTTGTAGCAAGGGATTTTTTCACAACAATAAGGTGTTGATTAAAATGAGATCTTCTCACCAGTGGTAAAACATTGCTCTATTAGGATCTTATTGACATTGGTTACTCAGTTTGATCTGGAATTACATCAGATGGATGTAACAACAACTTTCTTATATGGAAATTTAGAAGAAAAGATATATATGAAGATTCCTGAAGGTGTTAGCTTGAAGAGGGCAGATTTAAAGGCTTGTCTCCTGCTTAAATCATTGTATGGGCTGAAGCAAAGACCAAGAAAGTGGTACCTCAGGTTTGATGATTACATTACAGCAAGTGGTTTTGTCAGAAGTATGTATGATAGCTGTGTGTACATAAGATGCAAGGATGGATGTTATACTTATCTACTACTTTATGTAGATGATATCTTGATAGCATGCAAGGATATGGATGGAATTAATACAGTAAAGGATATTTTGAGGAAGGAATTTGGCATGAAAGATCTAGGAGAAGCAAGAATGATACTTGGCATGCAAATTGAAAGGGATAGATCAGCTGGTCAATTGAGGTTGTTTCAAGAGTCTTACTTGGATAAGGTTCTTAAGAGATATAATATGAATCTCTGTAAGAATGTTTCAATACTAGTTAAGCAAGGGTTGAATCTGTCATCAGTTCAAGGTCCTCAAACAGATAAGGAGAAGGCAGAAATGAGCAACATACCATATGCAAGTGTTGTTGGCAGTCTGATGTATGCAATGGTATGTTGCAGGACAGACTTGGCTTATGTTATGAGCATGATCAGTAGGTTTATGAGTAATCATGGTCTTATACATTGGGATGCAGTAAAGTGGTCACTCAGATACATCAAAGGAACTATGTCAGTTGAATTGAAATTTCAGAAACAAGTCACTTGGGACAGAGCTGTTGTTGGCTATGTGGATGCTGATTATGCAGCTAATCTTGATACAAGGAAGTCAATAACAGGCTATGTGTTCAATATATTTGGTACAGCAATAAGTTGGAAGGCTACACATCAACATATAGTAGCACTTTCAACCACTGAATCTGAGTTTGTTGCTCTCACAGAAGCAATCAAGGAGGGTGTTTGGTTTATTGGAATTTGGGAGAGTTTGGTGTTCAGCAAGATGCTATTGAAGTATATTGTGACAACCAAAGTGTTGTACATCTCTCAAAACATCAAGGGTATCATGAGAGGACTAAACACATTGATGTGAGGCTTTACTTCATGAGATATATGATAGAAGAGAAGTTAGTGGCTGTCAAGAAGATTAAGACATTAGAGAATCCAGCTGATGCATTCACAAAGTCTCTACCAGTTCAGAAGTATGAATTGTGTAAGAGTCTTATTGGTCTTCACTAGGAGAAGGAAAGAAGGTGGGCTGCAGCATGTAATTGCTGCAAGGTGGAGAAGTTTGATTATTTGTGATGATGCATGGTCTAAGGTGGAGATTTGTTGTGTATAGACCATGCATGCAGAAGCTTGTATGGTGTAGTTCAGCAGATATACACGTGGAGGATGATGATTAGGTGAGCAATAAGTATGATCAATGGCTGAGATCATCTATTGACATAAGATTAGAACCATTGGATCAGTTCTTGAGGAATGCAGGCTACTGCACGTGAGATGAAGAATCTAGTTGGTTGAGCAGTTGGTTTGTTACATAACAACCAATCCAGCTGGCTTGATCACATAGAGCAGCTGAGAATCAGTATAAGGAGGCATTAGCAACGTTTTGATAATGCATCAATCTTTCAATTCATCTTCCTCAAGAAATTAGGGTTCTTAGAAGTTTAGTTTATCATCTTCTTTAAGTTTTGTAACCGGATCATCATCATAGTGATTTCACTTCTCCTTAAGAGTGGATGTAGATCTTTAAGATCGAACCACTATACATCTTTGAGTTCTTTCGTCATTTTTTGATTCATTTTTCTGTTGATTCAATACGTGAGAGATTGTGAGGAAGATAGAGTGTGCAAGTGTGATCAAAGAGGAGTTCAAACTTGCTTACATTCATAAGACTTCTATTAATATTTAAATTGAATATTTTTCTTCTTCATACCAGAGGCAGAGTATGTGTTTCTGTATTATATTCATATATAATATTCATGTCGCAAAGCCTGAGTCATTGTCAGCTGAGGTGAGTTTATTAGTTTATGACACAATTGTAGTATGCTTGAACGTGATACTGTCATTGAAGAGAGTATGAATTCATATTTTATATAGTACTTCTAGACTTAATAAAGGAGTCCATAACATAATCAGGATGAGTTAATCTACTATGCACAATTGTACATTAACCAAAAGATCCATATTTACAAAATGGCAGATCTATTTTTACAAAATGGGTCATGTAAATAAAATAAAATGGTGACTCTCGATCTTTCTCCTCAATCCAGGAGAACACCACCACAACTTTCTTCTCTCTTTCTCTCAATCTTCCCCACTTTGTTTCTCTCGTCACCAAAACACCACAACAACTTATTTCTCTCTTTCTCTCTTAATAAGCTTCTGTATAATTGATTATTAAAACTACAGACAAAGTTTAATAAGTATACACTTATTAATTAAACGTTATACACTTATTCAATAAAATGTATACACTTTATGTTTAAAAAGTATACGTTAATGAAATCGACAACTCAAACAGAAAAAAAGTGAAAGGCTATGTTATACACTTGTTCAATAAAATGTATACACTTTATATTTTAAAAGTATACATTAATGAAATCGACAACTCAAACAGAAAAAAGTGAAAGGCTCCAAGAGACGAGTACGTAGAGAAATGCTAAAGGAGATGAGAGCATCGGAAGAGGAGAAGGTGCTGAGTAGGACCTACTCCGCGTATCTGGGAGATGGTGGTGAAGGGCAAGGGCTTCGGTGGTTGAGACAAGGCGGCAAGGGCATTCTCAATTTGGCAGTGATTAAATTAAGATCTGACAGACAAATCAATGCCAAACTTAAATTCGAGATGTGGAACGACAAATAGCACGATGGTGATGGCGTTAGTGTAGCAGAAGATATGATCCAGCGCCTCCGTGATTTGTCGATCGGTCACCACCTTTCGCTGCAGTGGTGCAATTTCCACCATGGATTAGAAAAGGCGTACCACACAGCAAAGAAGAAGTCAAAATCATCGGCGAGCGGTCGGGAGAGAATAGATGCGGCAAGCAGTTGGAAGAGATAATAGATTGAAAGACATTGGAAGAGATAATAGATGGTAAGAGGAGAGAGCGGCGCTGTGAACGATTGGAATGAATTAGGGTAGAAATGGCCTAAATGGGCTAAATTGGTTTAAATATTGTGGGTCAAGGGTTTGGTTGACCCGGTTGGACCTTAAACACGCTTATACAGTAGTTTTAGCCATTTAGGATTATAGTGCAAAAATAATTGTTTAGTGGACTGAATTATTATTATTGAGATTAATAAAGATGTGCCTATGACAAGATTTTATCATTGTAAAACACATTGAACCTATTGCTCTCTAATTCATTGCCTTGTCAAAACATATATCTTGGCTGGGTACTACTTTAATTAGATCGCATCATTCTTTTAAATATCATGATTCATTTTAATTATATTTTAGTACAGGCTATAATTTTGTTAGCCTTTCTTTTTCTGGCATTATCAAATCGTTTACTGCTATTATTTTTTCATTAAAACTTATGTATTTCAAAGTTAAATGATAGGAGTATATAATACTTGTATGCATTAACGCGCACACACACACACATAGTATATTACATGAAATAGATTCTTGTTATCCCAAATCATTACTGCTCTTTGTTCCATTCTTAACAAATACTGACTATAATATCATGCCGTCATAAAAGCCGAAATAAATGTTACTTGCATTTCCTCACGCAAACAACTTTTTTACGTTACACTTATATATTACTATCTACTTAAAATTTAGTACGCCATTACACATCTATATAAATGTTCATGTAATGTAAGATATAATAATATGGACAACACTTATACCCATGTAAAATTATGTGGCTGTATTTAAATCATGTAATACCTACGTATCCTCATTTATTAATTTATTATTATTATTATATTTTACGAATATACGTGAAATATTTAATAACTAAGATATGATACATTTATAAATTAATACACATACGTGTACACTTTCTTACCACTATTATTATTATGAGAACATGTGTGACACTTAATAATTAAGAAATAATGTATTTATACACACGAGACAATTTAATTATATATCCAAATTAATGCAAGTAAATATTTATATACTTTTATATATATATATATATATATATATATATATATATATATATATATATATATATATATATATATATATATTCACAAATTGTCACCATTATTATCATAGCGGTGTCAAATAAAAATATAAAGATAAATAAAACGTAAAGACAATTACCACATAATTGTCGCATAATTATCACATAATTATAAAATGCGTAAAATGCAAATTATATTATCACATAAATAGGGAAAATTCTCGGGTATTACATAAATATTTGAAATCTTTTATTTATGCATGGTAATAAGTTTTGAGACCAAAATATTTTTAAATTATGAAGAAAAAATGGGTAGAGGAAATTTGAAATCTTGGTGAATAATATGGTATTTCCATTGCGGTTGACTTGATAATAAATCTATGGGATAATTAAATGGTATGGGCCGTATGGCATATGAAGATGCATGCAGAAAGAAAACCTACAAGAATTTGAGTTTGAATGGATGACAAGTTGGCGATTGCATTGGCGAAAAATCCAGTATTTCATAATCGGAGCAATAGCACATAGACGCTCGCTTCACTTCATCAAAGAATGCATTACGAAGAAATAAGTTTAAGTGGAGTACATGAAATCACAAGATCAAATAGTCGCCATTTTCACGAAGCCGCTCAAGGACAATCTTTCTGTTTTACTATTGGTATGTAGATCATCTAGTCATCCACGGCCCGATTTCGCCCGACTTCCAATTCCAGTGTGCATTAGACACCAGAATAGCCTTAATTGGTAACTGCAACTAGCTAGATTAACATGCACAATGACTTTTAGAGCAGTATAAGTTTAAAATAATTCTGCAATTTATTTTATTAAGAAAAAAATTTCAAATAAAAATGTATAAGTTTAAAAATAATTCAAACGAATTTTAAATAAAAAATAAAAATATTGAATTATAATTTTTGGCCCATTTCGAATAATTGAAGGAATCTAGTGGGCCAATTAATCTTTTGTCCCTTTTTGTGAGAAACAGTTTAGACTCTTCTGTTCTTTTTCATTTTTTATTATCTTCAATTAAAAACTCTTCTGTTCTTTTTATTTTTTATTATCTTCGGGATAATATTAAATTAATTTTAATGCACCTTTTAAATATTTCTCAATTTATTTAATTTATTATTATTTATTTTATTTTACATGTTTAACCTTTATTATCTGTGGTAGGGCTATTTATACTAAACCCACAAGTGATCAATATTTAAAGACGGAGGATGCCCATCCGAGGAGGAGAGAAAGGGAGGTCGAGCGAAGGAGAAGCACGCGCTCGCCCACCTGGAGGAGGCAGGAGGAAGACATTTATTCCCTCTCCTCTCACCCACTTGCTCCCTACTCTCACTCTCTCTCTACTGTCCTCTCACCACTTGCTCCCTACTTTCACTCTCTCTCTGCTCCCCCTCTCTATCCACTTGCTCTCTCCACTCCCCCTTTCTACCAATTTGCTCCAACTCACTCTCTCTACTCTCCCTCTCTACCCCGAGTCTCCCTACCTCTCTCTACACTCCGACTCCCTCTCTCTATTACCCACTTGCTCCACCTGCTACTCTCCTACCGCCCAAGTGTCCCACTTGGATCTGACACCCTATAAGTCTAGTAGTATCTACTAGGAAAATAATCCTATCACATATCTTTTAATAGCCTTATGCAGATACGCATTTAATGCCCACTGGCATGACCCACTTGTATAAGAGGAGGCGCCACCTTCATCTTCATGATCAGTTCTATCCTCATCCTCACCTCTGTCTTCAACCTCAAGCTCAACATCACATGTATCTTCACCATCATCACACTGTAAAGGAGAATTAACTCCCTCCATCACAATAAAAAAAAACACAGAGAGAAATAAATTCTCTACTTTAAACTCCCACAAAAGTGGGAGGAATTCTTGTGTTCTTCTTCTTCTACTCTTTTTCCATATTATGTTAGATTAGTCCGATTAAACTATACAACAGTCACATTAAACACCCACCTCACCTAATAAAAATCGATTATCTACATTATCTAATACATTTTTTATTTGCTTAATATTCGTGTTCCATGAGAAAAAAAGTGATAACTATAATTAAAAGTAATATTAAATTAATAAAAAATGATAAGTGTTATGAATTATTTTATGTACAATTTATGATATAAATGAAAAGTAATAATATTTAAAAAAAAGTGATAATATTTTTAATAAAAAGTGATAATTAATTAAAGTGTAAGATATTCTTATGAGAAACGATCTCATACAAGTGTGCCAAAAAATATTATGTCTTTTAATCTACTACACATTAAAAAATTATATTTTTTAATATGTGTGCAAAATAAACATAACTATTATTATGAGATGGAGAGAATATGTGTAATTATTATTATGAAATGGAGGTAGTATGTATTTCTTAATTAAAGTACTCTCTCTGTCTGTTAGCAAGGATCTCACTTTTTTTCAAAGGCTTTTATTTCTCTTCTTAAATATATGAGACTCATATATATATATATATATATATATATATATATATATATATATATATATATATATATATATATATATATATATATATATATATATATATAACACAATAGTGTTAAAAATGGAAATTTCCTGTCAAATTGAACCTTTTATAAATACTAATGTAAATTAAAATTAACAAAAAGAAACATGTCATGTTATCAATGGAGGTGTGTAATACACTCACCAAAAGGGAGAGTAGACAATATTAACCACCCCTCAATAATCAACCAAAACATTTTGTCTTTATTTTATTATTTATAATTTTATCCAAATTTTTAAATGGATATAACTTTTTTATTTTAAATTTATTTTATATGAAAATTATATCAAATAAATTATTTTTTCTAGATTTTTAATTTGACATCCATATTGCTAATATAATAAATAATTATTATGATTTTATATATTTTATATCATTTTAATCAAATTTACATATTAAATAAATATATATAAAAGAATAAATATATTATTCAATTTAAAATAATATATTTATTAGTCTTAAATAATTAAAGGTTCTTTCTAATTAAATATTTATTAAATAATTAGTTTGTTGTATTTAATATAAATTAGTTACTACTATTTTATTAAATTACTAAAATCATCTTTACATCAGTAGAATAATTGATCATAAAATTTTTCATCACAAAATAATATATGAAGTTATGTATTAAATAAGGCTTTTAGAATATTTATTTATATTTTTCAAAATAGAAATAATTATTAATAGGTACATACTTTGTACCCCTAATTACTACTAGATACATTGATTTAAAATAATTACTATCACATACAAAATATTAAAGTAAAATATCAAATATAACCCTAAACTCATATACTTTTAAACCACAAATCCTAAACCCCCACCCACCGCCGGACCGCAGGCCGGACACCGAAAACTGCCTGACCGCAGCCGCTGCCGAAAAACTGACCTCACTGGAGCTCATCCGGCCGGTCACCGGAGCACTGCCGGACAGCCGGCCGACCGCCGAAAATGCTGTCGGACTGCCGTCGCCGCCGTTGAAGCTCTGCCGGACCACCGCCGAACCACCACACTTTTTTGCTGCACACACTTTTTTTTTACTGCACACACTTTGCTGCGCACGAACTTTTGCTGCATACAATATTTATGTGCAGCACATTGTAGGGGTAATATTGGAATATCACTATATATTTTTATAGTTAGTAGTAATATTTTTGTATGTTTGTATCTCATAGTAATTTAGGGTTTTTTTGTGTACATATTAGTAGTCCTCCCTTGAAAATAATTAATTTTCCCGTTTATTAACTTAAGAAAAATTGAGACATTTCGATGGAATAGAGGGAGTATTTTTTAATATCCTTAATTAAAATTTCATGTCGTATTATTAATGTGATTGTCTCCCAATGCATATAGTATTATGGTTTTAAATTTTATTTTATTATTATAATAATTTCTACTTATTATTATAAAATTGAATGATAATATACAATATATTATTTTTAATATTCTTATTTTCATCTTATATGTATCAATGTCAATGTTTTAATTTATTTTGGTATGATTAAATAATTTTTTTCACACGTAAACATGTATAAATTATTAAAATTTGAAATCATTCTCATTAAAGTATAATATCAAACATTTATAAACTATTTAGAATAATAAGATTTATATACTTTTATATATATATATATATATATAATAATAATAATATTATTATTAATATATTTTATTATATATTAGAATACAAGGCCAAGAAACTATTTAGTAAACCACCAAAATAATTTAATTTTTTTTATTGTGAATATTAATTTATTAATATGAGTGCAAGACTTCCAAATGAAGACATTTGCAAGACTTCTACAAAAAAATTAATATTTGACTAATATGTGCAAGACTTTCACAAGAAGACATGTGCAAGACTTCTACAAGAAGATTGATAATTGACTATATATACGTGGTCATGGGCAAAGTATTATTGATTTGAGTCTCAAGGTAGGTTTGTGAATATGGTGGTCCACTTCGATTGCGGACTAAATATGCGATGTAGAGGAGCCGATAGTACTTAATGATCTCTCAAAGTCGTCGATTTATATGGGATCGGCGGCAATAGTGGAAGAGCCGACACTACTTAATGATCTCCCGAAATCATCGATTTATTTCGTAGATTTGATGGTCGCTTCGTCAATTGATCATTGGAAGATCTCTTATTGTAAGACTAGGAGTTTCTTCATCAATTTATAGTTATTTGAAATTCTCATATAGCATTAGAAAAGGGAACAAAGCTCTTCATCAATTTATAATTATTTGAAATTCTTTAGAAAAGTAGTTATTTGAAATTCTCATATAGAATTAAAAAAAGGAAAAAGAAGATGGTTTTGGTGTAACCAAAAGGTATATAATTTAATTGATAAGTAGGGTTTCACTAAATTTAAGAGAATGTGTTGAAATATATTTATTGCTGAGAAATCATGAATGCAAAAATAATGAAATGAATAAATTAAAAATTACAATAATCATTTGTTAATGATAAATAATAAATGCATAAGTTTTAAAATTATTGTATGGTTTATAATTCATTAACGAAAAAATATTCTAAAAAATTATTGTACTATTTCACAAATACACCATTCAATTAATGTAATATATTTAGAAGTTATTTAAATTTTTTTCTTATGAATATTTTATATTAATATGAATATTATTAAAATTTCATTAGAAATATATATATGTTTTAAGTATATATAGAAAACTTTAAAAAAAATTATTGAAATATATAGTGAAAACATTTATATAATATAGAGAGTATATATCACTTATTTAATGAAGGTGAAAATAGGTTTAAAAATAATACAAAATTTGTGTAATATTTATTGAAGAAGAAAAAATTGAAATCTATCACTTTTGTATAAATAAATAAAATTACGTAATTTTAAAAAAAGAATGAAAAAAATAGGGTGCACTCCTATACAAATACAAATATAAATAAAAACATATATAATTACGAGCAAAAATGTATACAATTTAATTGTTAGTTTTTTAATGAAAAATTGAGTGTAAAAAAATATACAATTATTAAAAAACATGTATACACTATTGAATAAAAAGTTATACACATATAGATGTTAGTTTTTTTTAATAAAAAACTTAGTGTGAAAAAAGTATACAATTATTACAAAACACGTATACAAAATATAATAACATGTATATAAAATAAAATAAAAAGTTATATTATGGGTGAACCCAATATACACTCTAAATGTTTTGATAATATATTTAAAATTGGTATAAATATTGAGAGCTTAATTTGTTTACAATTAAATAATATTTGATAATATATTGTTAAAATAGTTCTTTTAAATTAGAAGGAAAAAAAATTTCACACAATTTTTTGTCAATAAAAAAATTAAAATAGTTCTAAAAAAGTTACATACATATTTAAAAAAAATCAAAATTAAAAAAAATTATCTTTATAATATGAATATTTACTCCATATAAAACATATTGATATTTTAAATTTGTTATATTATTAAATTTTGATAGATCTTTTTATATAAAATAGAGGAAAATATTTTTAAATAAATTAATAAAAAATCATTATTTTAAATAATTAAACAGAAGGTAATAAATTTTAATTTTTTTAAATTATAAATTAATAACTCTTTCAAGAAATTTAATATTCAAGCAACTCAACGTTGTAAAGAGTAATACATTTCAAAACGAAGTACAACATTTATATACATAAAAGTATATCTCATTTTTATATTAATTTTTGCTAAAATATAAATAATAAAAATTGCTCCATTCATCTCATAAATAAATTCAAATTTTCATTATTTGTTTGTCTTATTATTATATTCACATTTAAAAAAATAAATCACTTTAAATTTAAAATTATAACGACTTTCTAAATCACAACTTTATAATTTACTTATTAAAAATAAACAATTTACCTTAAAAGTAGGGAGAGTCTATAGGAATCATTTTTCATATAAAACTTATTACTTAAAAATTGAGAAAATAATTTTTAAATATTTTAAACACTATCGTGTTTGTTTTCGATTAAGTTAGAATAATATAATTGAGTTTAGAAATGATAACATTTATAATTTTATAATCAATATTATTTTGAAATTTATGTAGGGTGAGTTTTAGCCCCTAAAAAAACAAATAGAATTATTAAGATGATTAATGATAGAATAATTAATACGATTAATAGAGTATATTTTAATGAATTAGATAAATATTTAATAAATTATAAACATATAAGATGGTATTACTCATGCAAATGTTACTTTTATAAAAACTATGAATGAATATATTTAATTGGGGTTGCAATGAAGACTAAATTTGATTTGTAAAATTTTTAAAATTTATAAATGTGAAACTTAAAATGTTTAAATTTTGTAATATAAATTCTAAAATAAATTTTATTAACAATGACAAAAGCTACTGCGCCCCCGTGGACACGGGGACACAATCCGTTTCCTCATGTGAACACAATTCTTCCCCTCTCTATTCTATTTAAATCTATGTATTGCTAGAGAGTTTAAATTGTAAAGAGGCACAAAAAATTGCAAAGAGGCACAGATCTAAATCCGTGTACCCGGGTGCACAAGAAACTCACTCATTAACAATAGATTTAAATTCACCCTAATTTAATCATAATAATAATATTTTTCAATTTAATTTTAATAAGTTTAGAATTATTTTAGAAAATTTATGTGACTAATTATAATCGGTAGTTCTATTTGTTAGATGTAGATTTTGATAATTTAAATAGTTAGCTTCGATCAAATATTAAAACTTAAAATTTATAAACTAAGAACCAACCATTTTATTTATTGCAAGTTGTATTTATGTTGTTGCACTATCAAACATTTTAACAAATTTATCTTTAATTAAATGTATTTTTTTCGTAATTATTAATTCTGAAAACATTTCACCAACTCTTTTTTTTTATCCCTAAATTATTTAAAGACCTAAAAATATCACGTATACTACACTAAATATATTTTACTATAAAATAAATATAGGTTCTTAATATATATATCACTCAAAATTTTAATTTTTTTATTTTGAAAGATTTATTTATCATCTTATTTATTTGATTATATAATAATTTTTTAACAATATTTATTTATATAATAATATACCCGTGCAAAGCACGGGTATAATACTAGTATCATTAATACAAGAGTTGATATTAGGTGCATCCGTATGCAATAGTGCACCCATATATGTATAACTTTTTATTCAATAGTATATACATATTTTTTAATAATTGTATATCTTTTTACACTCAATTTTTCATGAAAAAATTACTCATAGGTACACACTTTGTACCCATAATTACTGTGTGATACATTGATTTAAAAAAATTACTCTCACATACAAAATATTAAAGTAAAATACCAAATATAACCCTAAACTCATAGACTTTTAAACCCTAAACCCTCACCCACCCACTGCCGCCGCCGGACCACCGCCGAACCGCCGCCTGTCGGCCGCCGGATATACACTTTTTTTGCTGCACACACTTTTTTACTACACACACTTTTGTTGCACACAAACATTTATGTGCAGCACATTGTAAGGGTAATATTGAAATATCACTATATATTTATGTAGTTAGTAGTAATATTTTTGTATATTTGTATCTCATAATAATAAAGGATTTTTTAGTGTACCTAGTAATAATCCTCCCATTTTTCATTCAAAAAACTAACAATTAAATTGTATACATTTTTTGTTCATAATTGTATATATTTTTTCTTATATTTGTATACGTTTTTTAAAGTGGTTGCACCCGGGTGCACTATATAATTAGCCTTAATACAATTAAAATATAAGGCTCTTACACCCTACTAATATAACTATCTACTATATATAAAATAATATTAATTCTATAATCAATTGTTCATTAAAAAATTAATAAAAATTTTGCTTATAAATTGTACTCTCTCCATCCAAGAATACGTGCTTGGTAACACGGAGTTTAAGAGAGATAATTTTTTTGTTATAATGATGTAAGAAAAAGAATGGTTATTTTTGGGTAATTGAATAGAATAAAATATAGTATAATGTGGGGTACACCATTTTAGTATAATATAGTTTACTCTGACTAGATTGTGTGTAAAAAAAAGATAATATTTTTTGTAATATTATAGTATTATAAATTTATTGATATTATATATTCTTTTCAATTTTAGTGTATAAGTATTCTTGAAACGAACAAAAATAAAAAGTGTGTAAGTATTTTTGAGACAGTATAAACTTTTATTTATTATTTTATATATATTTTGAATATGGCACCTTGCAGTCAAGGGGTGATCACGGTGCGGTTTGACGATTTTTTCAATTAAATTTAAATTGTCTTGCTAGGTGCGGTGCGGTTAATTGTGTAATTTTAAACTGCGATTTTTTATTAAAGATCATCATGCGGTTTCAGCGATTTTGCGATCGGTTTTAACTGTTTTTCAGTTTCAATAAAAAAAAAGATACAATATCTATATATAGACTACAAGTCTACAAAACATGTTACTAAAATTTTTAATAACCTCAAAAGTTAAAAAGTAGTATTTGAAAATATTGACATAATATATTTAAGTAGCAAATTACTCATAATTTGGTTCAAATACCAAGTCCTTATGGAATAATTCATCAAACAAAGAAAATACTGTAGTATATATTTAACAAAAATATTAATATTAATAAAATATTTTATATATTGTGTTCGATGCAGCGCGTTTTACTAGAAAAAATGAAATTGCATTACTATGCAGTGCAATTTTATGAAAAATAATAAACCACGGCTGGTATAAAAAAATGTTAATTGCAGTACCGTTCGATGCAATGCGGGCAGTTTAAGCTGTTATAAAAAAAAATTGCTCACCTCTACCTTGCACTTTATGTGTATGATATTTGGCCATTAAAAATTAAAAATAGCCACCATACTCTGCACGTACATGATAGCAATCTGCAAAAATACAAGCATTTAAACCCTAACAGAAATATGCAACATAAACTAGTAAACTCTACCTAAATAATCATGTAAATTCACACGAGTATTTGCCAAATTTAAATACTAGATTTTTTATATTCTACAAAAGTGGTATTTTTTTCAAAAATAAAAAATATTGAGTGATATTTTTAAAAGAGTGAGTCTCTTGTGCGCCCGGGCACACGGATTTAGATCCGTGCCCCTTTACAATTTAAACTCCCTATCAATACATACATAGGGTTTAGATGGAATATGGAGAGGAAGAGTTAATGTGTTAACATGGGGACACAGACCGTGTCCCCTAGTGCGCAAGTGCTTTTACCTTTTTAAGAAAATTAATTAATTAAGGTATTTATAAGATTTTTCCTGGATAAGTAGAAATTATAAAATTTCAATGAGTTGATATTAGGTGCACCCGGGTATAAGGGTGCATTCATATGTATAACTTTTTATTCTATTTTGTATACATGTTATTCTATTTTATATACGTGCTTCTTAATAATTATATACTTTTTTACACTAAATTTTTCATTAAAAAACTAGCATCCATATGTATATAACTTTTTATTCAATAGTGCATATATGTTTTTTAATAATTATATATTTTTTTACACTCAATTTTTCATTAAAAAACTAACAATTAAATTATATACATTTTTATTTATAATTATATACATTTTTGTTTATATTTATATATATTTTTTAAAGTGGTAGTATAATTAGCCAATTTAAATTATTAATTGAAAGTAATCAAAGTTAATCCTTTGAAAAAAAAAATAACGTGTCCTCTGAATTCTACTTGAACGAATGATAAACATGTTCGGATCCCATTCTTGACTGGCCGTCCACCACTCAGGTCGCCGTGAACCCACCACCGTCCACCCTCGGATGTTTCCACCACCGTCCACCCTTCAGTCAACCAATCTAGTCTTACGAACAAAACACATTTCATTATAAACACACACAAGGATGTAAGAACCATCATCCTTTCATATAGCCCATCCCTGCAATTCTGGATTTCCATTGTTACTTTGCTCCTCCTTTCTTCTCACTCTCCAAGAATCATCGTTGGAGATATCCCATCAACCCTTGTAAATACTAGAATAGCGAGTTATGCAATCCTCTGCTGTGTCTCATGAACCACCCAGAAATCTCTTTAATGTTGCTTCTCAGTTGGGCTCCATTGTGCTCGATAATTCCGGGTTAAATACAGAAAGGTGCTCCGCATGTTTGCTGAAAACCTTGTATTTTGATTCCAAGAAGCCTAATGCCGTTGCTTCATTGAGTTTGAACACGAAAAATGCTGCATTTAAGGTTTCGAGAGTAATTAATCTATTCAATAGAGCTATTAGATTTCACAGTGAGAGAATCCCACTGGGGTTTTCTTCGACTCCGTTAGATTCTGGGGAGAATAATGGGTTTAGAGATGATAATGCTAGTGGGGCTTTAGAAGAATCGCAGTCCATCGATGGTGTTCGATCAAATGCTCCAAAGAAAGTTTTGATTTTAATGAGCGATACTGGTGGAGGCCATAGAGCTTCTGCTGAAGCTATTAAGGCAGCTTTCAATGAAGAATTCGGTGATCAATATCAGGTTCGTGTTCGATGGAACTGCTGCAGTTAGTTAAGACATTCTAATTCCAAAATGAAGAATGTGGGATATAAATTTTACCTGTTGTTTTTCTAGCATGATTATTTGTTCTGTCTTTGGGAAGTGGTGGATTTTGTGTTGCTCTAGCGCGAATCTTATTACTCTGAATTGTAATACTTAGCTTGTTTCTTGTGATTATGGTTCATGAGTTAAGGAGTTCCTTTTACAGGTGTTTGTTACTGATTTGTGGACAGATCATACACCATGGCCTTTCAATCAGTTGCCCAAGAGTTACAACTTTCTTGTGAAACATGGCGCATTATGGAGAATGACATATTATGCTTCTTCGCCGCGTGTTGTACATCAATCCAACTTTGCTGCTACGTCTGCTTTTATTGCTCGGTAAGGCTGCTTTAAGTTGTAATGAATTCCTGTCTGCTGGTAGGATGGAAATGAGTTTGTTTCTTTTGTTTGAACTATGTATTGTGGTTCTATAAAACATCAGGCTTATATGGTGGTAATTTTAGACAATTTTTTTGTACAATACTCCTTTTGGTGTGTTTTGACTTTCCCATGGCAGTCGGGTCTTCATTGGTTACTGTTACTCTTGAAATTTCCTTTCAATTCCGAGATCCCTTTATTTCTCTTGCATGTTCTTGATGTCATTTGATGAGTATATGTTTACTCTGTTTTAAATATGATTACTTCTAATTAATTGACTGAGTTCTCACCACATTTCATCTCCTTTAATTGGTTTAGTGAGGTGGCTAAGGGATTAATGAAATATCAACCAGATATTATTGTCAGTGTACATCCTCTGATGCAACATGTCCCACTACGTATTTTGAGGAACAAAGGTCTCTTGAACAAGATCGTTTTTACCACGGTGGTAACGGACTTGAGCACCTGCCATCCTACATGGTATGACGCGCCACCTTCAGGCTTGTTCTGTATTAAAACATAGACTTGATTTATCATGTTATCACATCCTAGGTTTCACAAGCTTGTAACAAGATGCTACTGCCCTTCCGAAGACGTGGAAAAACGAGCACTAAGAGCTGGTCTTCAGCAGTCTCAAATCAAGATTTATGGCCTTCCTGTGCGGTCCTCATTTGTGAAGCCTATTTCTTCTAAGGTTGATCTATTTTTGCCTACCTACTTTGATTTTCGAAATCCATATGTTTTACGCTCTATACTTGATTAATATTTATAATAGTAGGCTGATTGTTCTGGCAAGTTAGTAAAATTGTTGATCAAACAAGATCACTGAAAATGTTAACTGTCTGGTTGCTTGATTTGTCGTGTCACGGCATATTTGCCTACCTGCATGTCCTCAGAGGACAACTGCTAACGTCAAATAAATAATTTTATGTTGTAGGGTGAACTGAGGAAGCATCTGGGAATGGATGAGTACCTTCCTTCCGTGTTGCTAATGGGTGGTGGTGAAGGAATGGGTCCCATTGAGGCCACTGCTCGAGCTCTTGCCGATGCCTTATTTGATGGAACTCGTGGAAAACCAATCGGTCAAGTTCTGGTGATCTGCGGCCGAAATAAAAAGCTGGCTAACAGATTGCAGTCTATTAACTGGAAGGTTCCTGTCCAGGTACCAATTCCTAAGAATCTCAAACTGTGGTGCTTTGCAGTCCTTGTAAAGAAACAACCTCCCCTCCCCTCCCCTCCCCACCCCACCCCACCAAAAACAAAAACAAAAATTCCCATTGAAGATTCAAATGCCACCTTTTTGTATCTCGTTGAAATTATCAGTTTTTATACCTTTATGCTTATATGCCTACATGTAGGAACTTAAATTTGGTGCTTAATAGAGTTCTCTGTATATTAGGTGAAGGGGTTTGTCACTAAAATGGAGGAGTGCATGGGCGCTTGCGATTGCATAATCACCAAGGTATAATGCTCATGGAAGTAGTAATACTTCCGCCCTTTCGATTGCTCAACTCATGGTATAATATCTCCTTCGACTTGGTGTTTTTGCAGGCTGGTCCCGGAACAATTGCAGAGGCTACTATTCGAGGACTTCCTATAATCCTAAACGGTTACATTGCTGGACAGGTAATGCAATTTCTTCAATCCATGATCTGGAGAAATCCATCTGCTTTGAAGTGTAAACAATGATGAACATCAAAGACTAATTTATTTGCTTTCCCCTCCAATTATCTTTCTACCAGGCTATATAAATCTGCAGCTTCCTGTGCATGTTTTCAATATTGTCAAGCCAATCATCGCATTGCATATAGACCTTAAGATTCTCAGTATCGACTCCCATAGTTCTTAGGATTTGTGGAGGCTCCTTTTGGTTATCGACCTCCTTACAGCAATGAATCTGAAGAATGTAACAGTTAAAATTCATGTATGTTCCTGGAATCGCTACAAAAAATTATAAAATTCATGTATGTTCCTGGAATCGCCAAAAAATTATGTTTCTTCGAAGAAAAGAAGTCTAAACTAAGACGTTGCTAAACTGATAATGTCTAGAACTTGAAGGCTATTAAGATTAGGTCTCTGGAAACACACACAGGTTGAATGTCAGACATATGGTTGTAATAGAACTGTCAAACAGAGATCACACTAAAAGCACCATTTCTAAAGCTTCCTATTTTCTGCAAAGCTAAACTCACTAAGTGAGAGAAAGAGAGTGTTCTTGTGGATCATCTGACATCAGACCATATCTCTAGATGAATTTGTTGTGTGATTGCAGGAATCAGGGAATGTTCCATATGTTGTCCAAAATGGATGTGGGAAATTCTCTCAGTCTCCGAAAGAGATAGCCGACATAGTATCTCAATGGTTTGGTCCAAAACAGGATGAACTCATAGCCATGTCTCAAAATGCAGTGAGTCTAGCAAGGCCAGATGCTGTTTTCAAGATTGTTCATGATCTTCATGACTTAGTTACAAAAAGGAACTTCTTACCCCTATATACTAGTACTACACCTTGATTCTACTATTTCAACACCAATGTCCACATTCTTTACTATCGACTCGTTTCTGATGGGTAGATGCTGCACCCGATGGTCTGCACCGAAATCTTACTGCTAACCCTACTCGCCTACGAGCACCTGTGGGTGCTCGTGGTTACATTTTCGCTCTATGAACTAGCAGTTTATATAGGATTTGGAGTTGAATGAAGTGAATGAGAAGTATGTGTGGGTAATTTTACTTGGATCTAAAATTGGAAGTTAGTAGTTGATCGAAAAATTATATGCAAAGCTATAAATAGTTGAGAGTTAGGTGAATTAACGCATCTTTATCAAAATTTTATTTTTATTTTCTTCAAATTACTATACAGTTTGATCCATGAAATTTAACCAACTCATTTTATTTGTCTAGATAAAAAATAATAAGCATTAATTTTTTTTTATCCTTACGTGAATAATTTCATTGTGTAACTAATTCAAATTAAATGCAAAATAGTAGTAAGATACGTTTAAAATCCAAAACTTGAATTCAAATTAAATAATTTTTTTAATTTTTAATAAAAAATATTATCGCACTTTATTTAATTTATTACATGAAACAATTCACCAAATAAATGAGTATATGATTTTAATTAAATAATATATATAATTTAGATATAATTATAGTTGAGTTATTTAAGCGATCTTATAGTTTCAATTTTCAAATCTTGATTGATAATTTCATGCTTTTAATTAATTAATTAATTAAAAAAATTAAGATCGAAGGGATAATTAATTCATTTTTCTTTTGATGGTAAAAAATTCCATAATTGAAATATATTCAAGAAAAATTGTGAAAAATATCTCAAATAATAGTTGATTTTAAAAAGATAAATACTAAGATGCACGAGTTTTTAAGGTGCACCAAATAACCCAAATTCAATTGACCCATCATATATAAAAAATTTTTGACCCATATTTCATTCTCTTCCCTTTCTCTTGCTCATTTCTTCTAAATTTCTCTCTCCCCTATTTTCTTCTCCTAAAATTTGTCTTTCCCCTTATTTTATCACCCCTTCTCTCTCCTAATTTTTTCACTTTCTCTCTCCTAATATTCAAATATTTTTTATATTTTTGGAATTTATTTAATTTTTTTATTCATTGATATTAATTGATTTCTAGATTGACGATATTAATGTATATGATTATATTTATAATTGTATTACTTTTTTTTAAATTAGTGTATAAAACTAAAAATATTAGAAAAATAAAAAACGTAATACAATTATTAAAAAAAATGTATACACTATTAAATTGCAAAAAATACAATATCTGATAACAAATATTTGAAACAATTAAAGGATCGCAGATTTGAACATTGTAAACAAATTCAACAATGGTACATTTTGAACATTAATTTCACAACAATGGTTTTTCCTTGATTATTCTTTCTCTCATCTCCACTAATATAACACATATACATTAATTAATAATAAGTAATACAGTATCATAAAAATTTTAATACAGTTTAACATAATGTACTTAACAGCGAGGCTGGAAATGAACTCTTCCAGTTTTCTTCTCAACAGGGATCCAACAACAACTACACCGCGTCGGATCTACCACCTCTTCGTTGCTCTGCTCACCACCAGTCCACTGTTGTTTTCTACCGCCGCACCACGTTGTCGACACCGCGTTGGAAGACAAATCGATGCCACCGCCGCTCGTCAAATATGTTCGAACCATTGCATGATCTACTTTCCTCTCCAGATTTGATTACTATTGAGAAGAGGACCAGATTTTCCCGTTAGATCTGTTCGAACTACTATTGGAAGACGAATCACCGGAAATCATTAAGAGAGAGAGAGTAGATTGGGAGAGAAGAGAATGGAGATTAGAGAGAAGAGGGAGAAGTGGATGAAAAATAAACATGAGAAGGTGAGGCAGATCGAGAAAAGAGAGAGAGGAGAAGAGAGAGATGGGCAGATCTTAAGAGAGAGAGAGTGGAATCGCTCGATAGAGAGAGATGAGGAGAGAGATGACATGTCGAGATAAGAGAGAGAGAGAAGTTGAATCAAGAGAAGAGAGAGAGGACTGGAAGAAATGACCCGAATTGGATTTTTTTACCTTTTATATCTGGCCGTTTTCAAATACGGGTAATATTTTTAAGGTGCACTTATTGCACAATATATCAACTTTTTTTAAAAAAGGCACGGTTATTCGTACTCCGTTTTTTCTTAATGCACCCCAAATATAGGTATTAAAATAAATTAATACAATAAGTTAATCACCGTGCATGTATATTCCTCTTCAAATCATCTCTACACTTCCAACCCTATTAGCGTCATTTCCTCCGCCTGAGTTGGATTATTCCAGCCGTGTTTGGCAGTGTTACCATCGCCCAACAGAGAGTAGGCTTCCTTGCCATGAACGGCGTCATCTCTGATCATTAGATGCTCCTCTACCATCTACAACAGAATCACGATTAGTCAATTCTGATCCATAGAAGGATCACATATGGCTATGAAGTTCCAACCTATGATGAAGTAATGCAACCAATTGCTTGGCGAATAGAATTTAACTATCGTAGATTGTGCCCTTCACCGGAAGTAGCATGCTGCAGAGCGTGGGGTCAGCCAACAACCCTATTAGGAGGCCACCCAAGATTTCGGCCACCGCGTGCGTGTAGAACACCGCTAATGTATCGTCCACCTGAGATTTCGAGAAATTGATAAAAAGGTTTTTAATTAAAAAAAATTATCAAATCACATTAAATGATTAAAGAGAGAGGAAAACAAGTTTCTATGTTAAAAGGGCAAACATGTCATTATTGGGGTATATGAAGTAAAATTGATTTTTTTTTATTTATTTATTGGGGTCTACTAAGTAAATGGGGATGTATTTAGAAAAATTCGGAGTGTTTAAAAATGTTACCAACATAATTCTTTTAGAAAAATACCACTTTTTTTTTACTTTTCCCTCTTCATTATATAATTAATTTATAGTCGCTTGCAGCGTCGCACATATAGTCTCGTGTATGATCGTTTGCAGGGTTGCAGGTGAAGTCGCAGACTGGGGTTTATTATGTCCAAAATTTTTAAAAAGTAATATTTTTCCATATATATATATATATATATATATATATATATATATATATATATATATAATTGGTGACATTTTTTCTAAAATAAACTATTAAAAGTGACATTTTTGCTGATGTCCTGCATTCAGGGGCCATTTAGTTCGAATTCTTCAACTAAAATGGTAATGAGTATCATTAAGAAGGTCAATCACAATATGATTGAAAGTGATTGAAGGATGAGGAGTAGTTATTGAATAATGATTGAAAATTTTTTATTCTCATTAAATTAAATAAGCATCAACCGTATGAATTAATATATCTCCATTTTTGTTAACTCCACTCATTGCCCCCAACCAAGCACCTCTTCAAACAGGGGATCAAATATTGATTAATGAAAAAATGTGAAATTACCACACTACAACGGTTGAAGATTTTTTTGGTAGGATAAGTTTGGATTATTAATAAGCTTGGAGTAGCATTAATCAGCCACCATTAACTGACTCATCACACAGAGATTAAAGGAAAATGATGGAAGGAACAAACACTCACTTATATTGGTGAAGAACACTAAGAACATTACACACGCTCAACTCTCAAAATTACAAATGTGAGGTGAATAATCTGCCTCTCCAGTCAAAGGAGGAGAAGCTATCTATATGTTACTATTTGTGTTGCTCTAATTCTTCACCAATTAGATGCTGTTATGTGTGGGAGAGTGGAGACAGGACCTGCCAGTAGTAGTGGAGCCAAAAGCGGCCAGAAAGGAGGCTTTTGCATATCGTTGAGAGAAGAGAGCATACTCTAAGGCAGTGTTCATTTACTGGTTTTAAACACATGTTTTGGTTTTTAAAACTCATATCCAAGTTTTAAAAATCATCCCTATATACCTATTACATTCTCTCTCCTCAATTAATAAGCGTTCTCTCTTTATCTTTCCTCTCTCATTTAACTTTCTAAATAAATTAATATATTGATTTGACATAAAGTTAAAATCTACCATATCCAAAATTCAAAACAAGCATAGAATGATTATTCATGGTTTTCAAACCCCACGTAACCTCAAACTAAACATCACCTAAGGGTGTTGTCTATGTGAGGGGTGATGTGGAGAGTGACTTATCCATATCCTTTGCTAGTGTCTTATTTCTTAATAGGCTACTAGGTCATGTTATCCCTGGCTCTCCAGGCAGACCATATGTTCAACCTCTCAGCCGAATCTTCATGGGAACAGTCTTGCTAGGAGATGAATGATTCGCCGACCTCGTAGGTTTCATATGATGTCGGGTCTTGTAAAGGGTTTACCTTCAGGCCCTATTCCCATGTCCTTATTTGCAGGCTGATGGTTATACTGGACAGCCCTTATGGTCGCATTCGATTGGGTCTTCCCCGGTAGGTTCTGCCCTTAAGTTCATTTAGCATGTGGGTCTCGATATTTGCTAGGCCTTTATTTGTATCATCGCATTTGGGCTTTGGCCCATTAGAGTGGTGAGATATAGTGTCATAAGATTATGATGAGGTTTTGGATATTAGTATTATTTTTATAATATTTATTTATTAATATTTAGATATGAGGATGTTTACTTTCTGCAGAATTATTTCTTTTACGTAGTATTTATCTTTTATTTGTTAGTTATCAAGATTGAGATATTCCCCTAATCTTTAGGATGCTAATATCCAAAATATGAGGATATTTACTTTCTGCAGAATTATTTCTTTTACGTAGTATTTATATCTTGGAATTATCAATCCAGGGCCTGAAAAATGGATAAACTATCAATTCAAGATCTGTATTATTTTTTATATCGAATAGGGACCTGAATTATGTAAAACTATCAATTTGGGGCCTAAATTTAGGCCCTAAATTGATAAAATATGAGATAATATTTGACAATTTCAGGCCTTGGATTGATAGTTTTACATATTTCAGGCATTGGATTGATAGAAAAAATAATTCAAACCCTAAATTGAATATTTACCTATAATTCGGGTCTTGAATTGATAAAAAATATCTTTTATTAGTTAGTTATCAAGATTATGATATTCTCGTAATCTTTAGGATGCTATTCTTATAAGTATGAGTTGTAACGTGGGAATTGGAGAGGAATAAGAAAAGTAAAGTTAATTCTTTCGTAACATTGTTTGCAAACCCGGTTGACTTGTTGACCTGAGTCAGAGTATCGGTTCTTTATCGTCTTTATCGTCGTAACTTCGGGCCTGAGCCAGAGTTTCAATAATTATCCTTTAATATTAAAGGGCGATTCTCATCAGATTAGACCCTCGAGTTCAAATTCGAAGAAGATAGATAATGTTTGCCTAAACCGAGACTTTTACATTGAAAAATAAATAATTTATCTTTATCAATATAGGCAAGTTGGGGATTGTATGAAAATATCTCGAATTTCTTTTATATAGGCAAGTTATTATGCTATTATCGCATCAATAAGTATTATCAAATGCTCGATTATGAATTATAATCAACTATTATCTCCGTCTCATATATTTTTACCCAATTTTTATTTTGGGTTTCCCACGTATTTTTACTCATTCTATTAATGGTAAAAATACATATATTTTATTAACTACTTTTTCACTCTATTCATTAATCCCAATAACTTTACTTACTTTTTTATATTTTATTTATTCATCTTCTTAATAATTTTATTTACTTTTTCTTTTTAAATTACTAAATTTATCCCTATTTTTTCTTATATTATATATTTAAAAATAGCACGTCTTAATCTCCGTGTCCATATGTCGATAGCGAATCTTTGGAGATGACGTTGTAATTATATGGCTGTGACGTATACTCGACTAATCAAACATAAGGGATAGAGGGAAGAAAGGATCAGATTTCGTCCCAGCTCTTGTTCTCTGAGAGGGAAAGAATTGATCTTTATTCGATAAGATTGACAGTACAGAGCTTGAAGATGTTCTCCTCCCCCGCTCTTGGGACTCTTGCCCCGTATTTATTGGGGAATAGTTTGGTTACAATTAAGAAGGTGGGCCCCATGGGGTTTAAATGAAGGGGTCAGTGCGAGGCATATGATTGGTGGGTTCCTATACCGTCAATGGTATTATGCTCATCCGGTGGATGGTTCTGGGGCCGGTGGACCCCTCCTAGTGGAAACAGGCTTAACAAGTTGGGCCTTCGCCTAATTTGGGCTTGGATTATTATTAAATGAGCTATCCTAATTTTGCCCATCCACATTAGCCCCTGAGTTTCGGTGTGGGCCGCGGCCCATAGCGGAAGCCAACTCTAACGCTTCTTTCGAGAAGTGCGTCGATTGAATTCTGCCAGATCTTTTCAAAATCTTCCCTGACAGCCGTTTTGTCATTAGTCACTTCGCTTCCTTCTCGGGGTGCTTCCTATTTATTGTGATTGAACCTGATTGCCTCGTCACTTCTTATCTTTTAAGTTGCTCTTTTCTTCATTCGTTCGATGTCTGCTTTTCATTTTCTTATCAGATAATGAGTGGAATGACTGGGGATGGCAGCCATGGACTCTCCGATGGTTCTCTCGGACGGAGCATCGGCGCGACGCCGTCGTCTTCTAAGTCGTCAAAGGAGAAGGAGAAAAAGTCGATGGTGTATAAATAGTTCCTAGCGCATACACTAGTTTCTACGGTGATGGAGGCGAAGGTGGAGGAGGTGAGGGCTTTATACACGGCACCGGGTGTAGAGTATCGTCGCCTGGCCCTGACGAGTTTTCCAGCCATCCACCGGAGGATTGTGTGGCGGTGAATTTGGACATCTTTGAGGTCAAATTTTGGCTTTCGCTTCATCGATGCTTTACTCATCTGTTGGCTCACTGGAAGTTGGCTCCAGCTCAGTTATCGCCAAACGAGTGGGCTACCTTGGTAGGTCTGGTGATTTTCTTTCGGACCAGTGACTATTATTTCCTTTCTCCTCCAGAGTTTGATTTTCTGTGTTCACCGGTGGCAGAGCTTCAAACCATGGGCTACTGTCGGTTGAATAAGCGACCAGCTGGTTCGGTCATCACCGGTAAGCCCACTTCTATCAAAGGCTGGAAAGAGGGGTGGTTCTGGGCTTCCGACAATTGGGGCTCCCTGGGTGTCCACGTGTTCTCGGCTTTTTAGGTTGCTCTGGAAGGTAGAATTTCTTCATTCCATTCGTCAAAATTTATTTTCTCTACCGGCTACTTATTCGAGAAAGGTGTTGCTGCAGGTATAAAAATTTTTACGGAGGGAGACCTGACGACCGAGTTCAAAAAGTTGGTCACCGAGCTTGCGGCGCTTTCCCACGCTGAAAGAGCTCATGCGGAACTGGTGACTCCTTCAAGGTTGCTGGCCTAAGGAGCTCGATGGAATCAGAATGGGCATTGCCGGGACCTGAACCGGCAACAGATGCATCTGTGGATGTCCTTGTGATGATCGCCGACCCGACTGGTACCGCTGAAGGCATAGACGAGCGACTGGAACCACTACCATCGTTCCTTCGGTAGAAATGGTCAGGTCCGAGCCCCCAAGTTCTTGTGAGGCGGTGATCATTATTTATAAGCTAAAGACTGGGCTGGGGCCTTCCCTGGCGACGGCCGGTGACAGCGAGACAATGGGCAATGGTGCTTCTATAGGAAATGAGCTTGGGAGCGGCTCGGGCGAAGTGTGGTGGAGGAGTTGGAGACTCGTTGCGACCAGACTGGGGGTGCACTAGAGGGTACTTTCCTTGCCATGCTGGCTTTTGATTTCACTTCTCCTTTATTCTTTTGGGTTAACTCCGTTCGTTTTATACAGAGACTCATGAAGACCCTTTGATTTCTCTTGGTGATTGGCGGTCCGTTCCTCCCTTCCCTCCAGTTCCTGCAGTTTTGGTTCGGCTTAAGGGGCGAGGGGTCAGTCGCTCTTCTCCGGATGGGGAGGCTGATCGAGAGGATAAGGCAAGGGTGAAACGTGCTCATATTGATGAAGTTTTCACCGGTGGTACTTCTGCTAGTTCGGATGCTACAACTTTCAAGGAAACACCGCTCTTTCCTGGGAGGACTCTGGAAGAGGCTCTAGCGGCGACCGGAAGGGCTCCTCTCCCGGCCGTGTTAATAAACATGCATCGTTCTGAGCGTCCTCCCTTCTCGGCTGATAGGCTGCCCGATTATGCTCGAGCGGCGGTGGATGCGATCCCCACAGCGCTAACTCGGGAAGAAGATACCATGATGGGGTGGCTAGACTTGGCAAGCACTGCGCTTGCAGCGATGGGCTATGCTTCTCGAACGTCAGTGTATCTTGCTCGGGTGCACGACTTGATTGTTAATTCTCTGACTGAGAAATGCATTGATTTCAACCCGTCAGCGCCTTCAAGGCCAACTGATGGCAATGCAAGAAGCTCTGAAATAGGCCAAGGAGCATCTGCAACAGTCTATTCGGAGTCAAGTAGTGGTCTCTGAGTTGTTGGCCAAGGCTTAAAACGATCTACCCGAGGAAGTCCACTGCGGGGGTGGGCGGTTGGCGAAGGCAACTGCGGAATTTGACCGCTTCAAGGCGGTTACCCGAGGGAGCTTCTATGCTACCTTGGCTGAGGAGCGCGCCGTTGCCGTGGTAGTCAGGTACTGCAAAGCATTCTGCGAGAGCGCTCAAATTTTAGGCTTGGAAGAGAGTGATACTCGGTTGGAGGATTTGCGGGCGGCCTTAAGGCATCGTGTTGCGAGCGTTCAACTTCCGACCAGAGTGAACTGGAATACTTTCAGTATTGACTTCTCTCCCTTGGGTTCTTCTTTAGATTTTCTTCCTTCAACTTTGCCGGTGGGCGTTGCACCGAGCGAGGTGGGCAGCTATGTTTCGAATAGGCCCCAGTTTTAGTTGATGTCCATCAGTTTTTCTCTTTCCTCCTTTTTTACTTTGGAACTTGTATTTCTGTCACAACTTTTTATGGTAAATAAATGTTGGTTTGATTGATGCGGTTTGCTAAGCAGGGTAATGATTATTTGTCATTAACTCCCGACTATCCCACTAATTCTCTTCATTTATAAGTAAACCGCCATTTTAGTAACCTTTTGTCTTTCTAATTATGAGATTTTATTCCACGTGTGCTCCAGGGGCGCGTGGCTTTTTGGCCTCAGGGGTCTTTTCTTAACACTTGTTTTGCTATAAATAAGGTGTGTTTGTGAACAAGTATCCATCACTTCAAGTTTCTTTTCCTGGAAAAAGTTTCTTTTGCCAATCTCCTTGTGCTTCTTTCATCATGGCCTCCTTACACTCATTGTGATTTTATTGTTATTATGTTTCACTCTTGGTCCTGCGCCTTATTTTTTGGCAAGTTCCCGATCATCTCAGGAACTTAGCGATACTGATGGGGAGAGTGGTGATAGCACCCCATCACGGCGCTCTCCTCTGATCATTAGAAACGGTAAGATTTCAGCGCCACCTCCTTCACTTTTTCCGGTGACAATGCCTCCGTCAACATAGCGAGCCTCGGGAGGGTCTCGACGGGTGGTTCTGCGTACTGTTGTGCGGGGCTTTCCATTTTCTACAGGGTTGGTGCCGGTTCAAGCCTCCGACGGTGTGGAAGGTTCGAGTTCTTCCTAGCTCTCTCGTCCTCGGCCGGATAGGCCGCGCCGCCCCGCGGCGTTGCTGCCGATGACGTTCCCACACTGCTGCTGGAAGGCGATGTTGAGGTGGCGGCCTTCCACTTTCCCTGTCCAGGGGCTAGTTTTACTGTGGTTGAGCCTGGGCTTTTGGTAAGTCACCCTCCTGAGGGGTTGGTTGCGGCTAACCTGGCCATGTTGGGGGTGGACGTTCGGTTCCCATTGCCTCTCCTGGTTTGCCGTCTACTGATTTATTGGGGGATAGCCCCCATGCAACTGAAATTGTCTACGTGGGCCAATTTGTTAGCGCTGCTCGTCCTCTTGCATGACAAAGGCTATTCCTCTCCCACTGTGGAGGATGTTAACTATGTTTTACGCTGCCTGCGCGACCGTGGAGCGCTGGCCTACTACTATTTGTGGGTGCACCAAGGGGTGCAGTCCTTGTTTGTAGGGAGCGACGTGGGCCACCAAAGGACCTGGAGGCAGGAATGATTCTGGGTCATGGGCTACGAAGGCCGGGATCATAGTGGCCACATCATCCCCGTGCCGCGTGCTTTCAACTTCCCTCCGCTCAATAAGTCGGGATTGAGGTGTTTGTCTCGTCATCTGGTGTTTCTCCTAGGTCATTAATCTTTTTTATTATGGGCAGGTCGCTCTCGTCCCCAGTTGAAAGAGCTTTCTTTTAGTTTTCGCCGTGCTTTTGCCGCCATCGAGGGGATGAGGCTTCCCATCAACGTCCCCAATTTACTCTAGGATTTGATGCTCAAACTAGTCGAGCCACCATGGTAGATTTCAAAGGACGCATTAGCACCGACTTTTCCGTTTGGGATGCGGCCCTTAATGAATATTTTCCTTTACAGGCTGAAAGGGTGGTGCGAGTTGAAGTCGACGAGGAGCCTGAGTCCGCCTCTTCTAATGGAGGCTTGGAGCGTTCTCGTCCTGTCGGGCCACCCTCTGTACGAGATCCTTCTTCGGCAAGGCCTGATAAGATCATTGGAGGGGCCATTCCCCTGGATCCTCCCCGAGAGGCTGCCGATGGGAGGCTCCCAACGGAGGCGGTCTCGCATACTGAAGTGATGGCGGTTGGGGCCAACAAAGAGGATCACGGTAAGCTGCCAATGGGGGATGATCCTCAGGCTGCAGACCCATCAGGGGTAGCTCCTACTTCGCACCTGGTTCCCAGGGATTCCCGTTTATCCCGCCGGGTTTCAAGGGCGTCAGAGCTGATGGTGCAGGGCCCAGTTCTGTTCCTCTTCCAACTCGGACTCATTACGTTTCCCGCGAGAGACTATTTTCCTCGGGTGGCCCTATAGGGTTAGCCAGCTTGTTTCAGCTTTGGCCTATTCAGGATCTTCATCCTTTGGTGGAGGCTGATCCGGGTCTTGTGGCAGCCATGTTTATTCCAGCTTGTTCTTGGAGTCCGGCTCTCTCCCAGTTGCTGCAAGGGCTTGGCTCTTAAGAAGTGGGCCAGCTGCTGCTCTCGCCAGTTTGGGTCATGTCTTGACCTTTCTCAGCCATCACTTGCTTCTGGAAAGGTCGGATTTGACGACTCAAGCTTCTACCTCTTCGACGGCTACCCAGCCTCTGCCCAACCGCCTATTAGTCGCCGATCAGCTGATTGGGAATGCTAATTTTCAGGGTGGCTGAGCTTCAGGCGAGGGAGTTGGAGGCTAGCCAATATCTCTCCCTTTTCGAGCTGGAGCGTGAGCGAGAGAGGGTCGCTCGTTTGGAAGCCGAAATGGCCTGGCTCCGAAGCCGTCGGAATGATTCCGAGGCCGGTTCAAGTAATGCGGGCGACCCGTGGAATGCGTGATTTAGGGCCTAGGGGCCTTTTGCATTTAGTGTCTAGTCCTTGTAGGACACTTTTTGTATCGAACTCTTATTATGAATGGACTTTGTTTTATTATTGATTGGGAGGCTTTTGAGTGTGTTCTGGCATTTTGTCCATCCGAAGATTTTCTAACTATTACATATAGCTTCCGAATATTACATGTAATCTTCTAGGTGTAGAACTTTTTGAGATTTTGCCTGTTCCATGGGTGCTTCATTGTCTCTTCGCTGAGTGTGGAGAGTTGATAAGTCTCATTTCCTAGGTACCTCTTTATAATAAACAGACCATCCCAATTATTTCCAAAGATGCCTTTGTTTTGTTGCAAGACTCGCTTTAGAACGAGATTTCCTTCACTGAAGGTTCTTGGGTTGACTTTTTGATTATAGTACCTTCTCAATCTGTTTTTGTATGCGGCATTTCGTATGTCATTTTCCAACCTGATTTCTTCCTCAAAGTCTAAACGTACTTGCTGAGCTTCTTCGCTGGTGGTTAGATTGTTTTGGTTTATGCAAAATGTTGGGACTTCTACTTCTGCGGGGATGACAGCTTCCGCACCGTAAGTGAGTAAAAAAGGGGTTTCTCCAGTGGATGAGCGGGCGGTGGTCCGATACGCTCATAGTACAATGGGAAGGAACTCGGCCCAACTCTTTTTAAGTCCGTCTAATCAGGCTTTTAAGGTGTGCTTGATGACCTTATTTACTGCCTCGATTTGGCCGTTGGACTGCGAATGATAAGGAGTGGAGAATAACTTTTTCATCTGTAAATTATCACAGAACTCTTGTAAATCTGCTCCCTCGAATTTCTTTCCATTATCGGTGACAATGGCTTGTGGAATTCTGAATCGGCATACTATGTTGACCCAAATGAAATGGATCATTCTTGCTTCGATTATTATGACTAAAACTTCTGCTTTCGCCCATTTGGAGAAGTAATCCACGGCCACGACGGCATACTTTACTCCGTCTTTACCTGGAGGGAAGGGTCCAATGAGGTCAATTCCCCATTTAGAGAATGGCCAGGGACTAGTGACGGTGACCAACTCTGTGGGAGAGCTCTTGATGATTGGAGCGTATCGCTGACACTAGGCGCATTTTCTAGCAAATTCTACGGCATCTTTTCTCAACGAAGGCCAATAGTAGCCCTGCCTTAGTACCTTGTATGCCAAAGCTTTCCTCCCGAATGGTTTCTGCATACTCTTTCATGTATTTCTGCTAACACCTTCTCGACCTCGTTGTCGGTGAGGCATCTCAGTAGTGGCATGGAATACCCTCGCTTATAAAGTATGCATCAATCAAGGCGTATCAGGCTGAGTGGATTCTTAGCTATCGGGTCTGAACCTTATCTAGCGGGAGTTGTCCTGTTGAAAAGAAGTGTCGGATAGGCGTCATCCATGACTCTGTGAGGTCAACATGCGCTATTAATCCCATGCTGGGGGTCTCTTATTTGACCACGTGGATGTTTCCGAGTCGCTCGGCATCCTCGGAGGTTGATAATCGAGCCAAGGCATCGGCTTGTGTGTTTTGCAGCCTGGAGACTTGGGTGAGGTACACCTGGGCAAAACGACCGAAGAGTTTTAAGACCTGCTTTTGTTATTCCGTCATCTGTTGATCTCGGGTTTTATATTCTCCCTTTATTTGGTTGACCATCAACTGAGAGTCGTTGTAGATGATTAATCATTCGGCGCCAATTGATAGCGTAGTTCTGAGTCCGGCCAACAGAGCTTCATATTCCGCTTCAGTGTTGGTGGCAGAAAAATTGAACCGTATGGCAGTGTTGATCGTTGCTCCTGATGGGGCGGATAAAACTATCCCTGCTCCTGAAGCGTGGATCGTTGCTGAACCGTCCACAAACATCTTCCATGGTTTCTGGATTAGTTGCTCGGGATCCGAAGGGATCATGAATTCTATGACAAAGTCCGCTAATGTCTGCCTTTTAATTGCGTTCCTTGGAGCATATTTGATATCGAACTGTCTAAGCTCCACTGCCCATTTTAAAAGTCGCCCAGCTGAGTCAGGTCGGGACAAGATTTGTCTTAAGGAAAAAGCGGTTAGCACCTCAATGGTATGACGAGGAAGTAAGATCGCAACTTCTATAATAGCCTTGATTTTTTCAGGGTAGGCTTCGATTCCTCGTTTGCTTACTAAGAAACAGAGAAACTCTCCCGAATTCACCCCGAACGCGCATTTATTTGGGTTGAGCTTCATGTGATATTCTCTCATAATATTGAACGCCCACTGCAAGTGTGCTATGTGATCTCTCGGCTTGGCTTTTGACGAGCATGTCATCGATGTAGACCTCCATCGTTCTTCCAAGCTCCTTTCTGAACATCTTGTTCACTAGATGCTGGTAGGTGGCCTCGATATTTTAAAGTCTGAATGGCATCATTACTCATGCGAGTAATTCCATTTGGTGTAGAAAGCAATTTTTTCTACGTCGTCTGGGTGTATAGGGATCTGATGATACCCAGAGTATGCGTCCATAAAGCTCATTAGTTCATGGCCCGCGGTGGCGTCTACCATTTGGTCGATGTGAGGTAGAGGAAAACTATCTTTGGGGCATGCCCTGTTAAGATCGGTGAAGTCTATGCACAACAACCAGGATTTATTTGCCTTTTGGACTAGAACTGGGTTGGTGATCCAGGACGGGAACGAAGCCTTCTAACTAGGTGGTTGGTTAGTAGCTTTCTGGCTTCGGCTTCTATGACTTCGTACTTTTCCATGCTATATTTTTCTTTTTTTGTTCGACCGACTGATATCCAGGGTCTACATTCAATCGATGGCATAAGTGCTTGGGGTCGATGCCTGGCATGTCCGAAGGCTTCTAGGTGAAGATGTCAAGATTGATCCTGAGGAAGTCGACTAGCGCGGAGCGATACAGTTCTTTTAGTTCGGATCCAATGCTTATTTTTATTTCAGGATTGTTAGGATCCAAACTAATTTTCATCGTTTCCTCCGCTGGTCGTGCTCCTTTCTTTCGAGTTTTAGGTCTTAGGTCTTCCTTGGCGCTTGATGGAAGCTCCTCCTCCATAATAATTTTAGATTCTGATGCTTTGGCTGAGTCTATTCTGGGGGCGGGATCAGTTTTGAGGAGTTGAAACTGTGGGTCGTGGTAACTTGTGCCACCGAATCCCTCCATGAAGGAACATTCTCGGGCTCCTCGTTGGTCCCCCTAGACGGTGCCCACTCAGCCATCTGCCGTAGTGAATTTGAGGCACTGGTGTAGTGTTGATGGTACCGATCAGAACTCGTGGAATGAAGGGTCATCCCAAAATGCAGTTGTAGGGGGAGGGGAGGTCTACAATTTTGAAGGGGATCGTCCTATACATCCGGAGCATCCGATCTTCATTCATTAGTAAGACAGCCATCTTGGCCTCCATCAGGGGCTTAGTGATCAAGTTTTCGAATCCCCGAATCTCATCTCGACAAGGGAAGGTCTTGTGTACGCTTGTTCCGTCGATGGCATCGAACGCTTTTCGAAAGATGACGTTAGCGTACGCTCCTGTGTCTATCAAGCATCGGTGGACCAGAGATCCGGAGATATCAGTTGTGATCACTAGTGGGTCCATGTGTGGCATCTTAATGCTCTGAGCATCCTTATCAGAAAAGATGATGTCGGCTTCGTTAGGCCTTTCGGTTGGGATCGACCGAAACAGATGATGGATGTTCTGGAGCTCACGGAGTTCAGCCTTCCTTTTCCTATGGGAGATCCGGGGGATCGTCTGGGTTGTTCCCACATAAGTGCTTTCCATCATAAAAACCATCCGACGGTTCTAGGGCAGAGGAAGTTCACCCTCGTCTCCCGACGAAGCTTCCGAGTGCTAGGTGCTGCTCCGTGCCCCTCTACGTTAATGGGCCAGGGATGGTTGGGACCCGACCATTTTCTAGGGCCTTGGATCAACTTTTCTAGTTTATCGGCCTTGTATAACCGCCATAGTTTTGGGAGGAGGTCGCAGCATTTGTTGGTGTCGTGATCCACCGATCGGTGGTATTTATAAAATTTCCTATTGCTAAGGCGGGTGGGGTGCGCCCGCATCTTGGGTGCTGGCTTCAGCAAGTTGTCATTTTGGATTTCCCCGAAGACCTCCTCAGGGGTCAGATTGAGTACCTCGTCTAGCTCTTTTATCTGATCTTCGTTTGGGAAGGCTTGAAAGAAGAGGGGGTTTTTTTGTAGGCTTTTTCGCCCTTCTTCTTCTTCTCTCCTTCTTTGGGTTCCTCTTTGCTTTTCCACATCTCATCGAGGATTTCCTCGTTGTGAATTTGGGCTTGGGCTAGTGTCATGAACGCCGCTTATGAGGAGGGCAACTTTTGTTGGCACGTGGTCCACAAAGCGGAACCCGGACGGAGTACTGCTGCTGCCATGATGGTGTATATCTCGTCGGACATTTCTTCAGCATTCGCTCATTGCTCGTTGAACCTTTGAACGAAATCCTTCAGGGATTCCTTTGCCCCCTGCCTCATGCAAGCTAATTTATGCTTGGGTTCCTTTCCGCGGCCGAGGTAGGCAAAATGGGAGGAGAAAGACGCAGCCAGCTGGAGCCACAAGTCAATGGATTTTGCTGGGAGCGCGGTAAACCAAGAGTGTGCCTTGTCTCCTAAGGTCAAAGAGAACATCTTGCACCTGTCTTCTTCGGAGCTTCTCTGAGCTATCATCCACCCCACATATTTGTTCAAGTGAGTGGTGGGGTTTGAATCTCCATTATATGGGGGTATTTGGGGCACCTTGACCTTTGAGTGAGGCGGCGTATTAAGGATCCTATGAGAGAAAGACGTTCGGCCCACCCCTAGCTCGGGTGGGTCGAAACCAGCTTCGGTAGGCCTCCTACGTAGCTCTGCCAATTGTTCCCGAAGGACGGAGGTCTTTTGTTCCATAAAGCGTCTACATTTTGCCAACAGGTCTTCCCCTGCGCTTTTCGCCGTTCCTTCTTGCTTGGAACCGGGCGAAGAGGGGGCAAGGCGGTCCATCGCACTTATGCAAATTTTGCTTGCGAGTGATTGGCCTTGGCTAGTTGCCCTTCGGCACTTTTGTCCGTCATCGCCGACTTCTTGTGCCTCCCGGTTTAGACCGCTTGGCGCGGCGGGATGGTTTCTTCCCATTCGGGCGGAGGTTTGAGCCTCATTTTGTTCTCCAAAGCTTGGGGATCTATTGACCCCACGTCAGGCCAAGCGTTTTCCTTTCAAGGTGTTAAGTAGATCGAAATACTGTCATCGGTATTCGTCTTCTTTGCCGGCGCACGGATCTTCCCTAAATGAGATTCTTTTTCCGCGGTAGGTGGAGGTGGGTCTTTGGTGGCTTCTTGGCCCACTTACCTACTAGGGGTTTTTCCGCTTGATTCATTCATAGTGTGAAGAGGTCAGGGAGGGCCCTTCCTCTAGCGCCAAATGTCGATAGTGAGTTTTTGGAGATGACGTTATAATTATGTGGCTGTGATGTATACTCGACTAATCAAACATAAGGGATAGAGGGAAGAAAGGATTAGACTTCCTCCCAACTCTTGTTCTCTGGGAGGGAAAGAATTGTTCTTTATTCGATAAGATTGACAGTACAGAGCTTGAAGATGTTCTCCTCTCCCCCTCTTGGGACTCTTGCCCCGTATTTATAGGGGAATAGTTTGGTTATAATTAAGAAGATGGGCCACATGGGGCTTAAATGAAGGGGTCAGTGCGAGGCATATGATTGGTGGGTTCCTATACCGCCAATGGTATTATGTTCATTCGGTGGATGGTTCTAGGGCTGGTGGACCCCTCTTAGTGGAAAGAGGCTTACCAGGTTGTGTCTCCGCCCAATTTGAGCTTGGATTATTATTAAATGGGCTATTCCAATTTTGTCCATCCACACTTAGGAATGTCAACAGGCCTGGTCGGGTTGGGTAGTTAACTACCCAGACTTGGCCCGTTTCAAAAATGTCCGCCCCGTGCCCCGCACGGGTCCTACTTTATTGACCCACGCCCCGCCCTGTCCGGGACGGGTCCGCCCCGCCCCTTTTTTTAAATCAACATTCATCTAAACTAAACATCTCAGCCCTCACACTATAATTTCCATCAACAGTCATCAACCCTCACACTGTAATCAATAATCTCCATCAACAGTCATCAAAATTATATGTTACATCTCAGCAATCACACTGTAATCAATTAACACAGAAAGAAACTAATGTATTTTCATGTGTGTAATGTAAAAAAAGAACTCAATTAAAACACACAATTGTATGTACACCGAGCAAAGAAGTTGATGCCATTTTATTTTATCGCAACCCAAAAATTAGTAGTTACCTTGACTATTATGGGATTTCGGTGAAGAAACGACTGGCGGACAGTGGCTGGCAGATGGTGTCTGGTCCTTTGAAACTTGGAAGAGACGAGAGAAAGAGAGAGTACTACCGGGACTTGGGAAATGGGGGAGGACAGTGGCTGTCGGGCAGTGTCGGTGGCTGGCGGGCGGTGGCCGATGGCCGGTGGATGGCGAATAGTGAAAGAGACGAGAGAATAGACGAGAGAAAGAGTGAGGGGAGTGAAATGGCTGGGCTGGGAATGAAATGGAGAGAGGTACTAGGGTTAGAGCTTGAATAATTATATCATAACAATTAATTAATATAATTATATATAATATATTATTATATAACATATATAATATAATATACTTAGGGTGTGTTTGGTTGGGGTGATTAACCCTTAATATACTATTAAAACCACTTAATAATAATTAGTTTGGTTGCAAAATTTTGGGCTCAAATTTAAATCTCAGACCGGTAATAAATTCTTGGGCCCGGTGCACTGAAACCCAACTCCTTGGTGGGTTTAATTAGCCAGCAAAGCGGGGGAGTGTTATAATTTTTTTCTGGACAATTTTACCCTTCTATAAATACCTAAAAATAAGCCTATTAACCACGATCTGTTCATTCTCTTCACAGAAATGGCGAAGAATTTAAGTGGAGAATGAGAAATTGGTTATGGCTGAATCGGTGATGGCGGAAGTAGAATACAACTAAATCTTTCTCGATTCCTTTCTTCTTCTCACAACTCACGAATTGAATAGTTCTTTCATTTGCGATTTTTGCTCAGGTCGCTTCTCTGCTCCTTATTTATTTTGATCGGTATGATAGAATTTATTTTGGTTCGCAAAGCTAGATTAGTATATATAAGATGAGAAACATAAAAGTATGTGATTAATGATTTAGTACTGATAAATGACGTTAATTATAAAAATAAAATCAGATCACTAAGGAATGTGGAATACTGTATTTTGGAGACAAATAAGGATTCCAAAGGAATTAAGAATTGGTTGATATGTCGTGCATAATGTTTAGCTTTGATGTGTTGATTTGCTTTTATGTTTTCGTAATTGCTCAGATTGCATAAGTACTAATATGAATTTTTTTTTCTCAACGTTAAAAAAAAAAAAAAAAAAACCATTCAACCAAACAATGTCCTGCAATAATTATTTTCTGGCGTTTCACTATTCTCTTGTATTTAGTAATCCTTGCTTGCACATATGTGTTTGTGAATCTAGATGTTTACAGGTAAGTGCATTTAAACCATAAGTACTTCTAGGGAAAGAATCTTCTTAAACCAACTCACTCATTTCCTCTCTTTTGAAGCAACAATCTACACTTAGGTTTATGCTCTAATTAAATATAATTATCATGGAACTGATGCGTAATGCATCAAAAACTATACACTAAGCTTGGATTTCATGTTTGCAGCCAGCAAAAGCTATCTAACCTGAACCAGTAATGAAGCATATGTGTTACCATTCTTTACCATTTTGAAAAACATATATATTACAGAACATATTACAATCTGTTGAGATTATAAGAAATAATATGAATTATAAGTCTCATATACATAGACTCTATTTGTTGAGATAATTAACATTAAGTTCTTGAAATAAGTCTCATTTTGATCTCTTGGATGTGGTTATTACAATCTGCATCTAGTGGTGGTGGTATTCTTTGTTGGCTTCATATCAATTCTGTTAAGTTTTATAAAAGAAAATTCTATTTCATTTGTTACTTTTACCTGTCATATTGTGATTTCAGTATATATTATGAACTTACTCTTTATATATACACGCATACTCCCTCACAACTACACATATAATGGCCTTACAATTAATTTTATGACTAATCTTTAGTTCATCATGATCAATAATGCTTATAAAAGGTTAACAGCATATTATGATATACCTGCCTTGGTATGAACATTAATTTCTTACAAGTTATTGTCATGTTGCATGAGTTTCTTATAAATTATTATATAGCATCAGTTTCTCATCATTTAATGCAGGTGGAAAATGAAGTCATCGATGGCTTTAAAAATCTTGATTTGGATGAGGCAACAGAGATTACGTCTGATGGTCCTTCTACAAGTATTGACACTAAGAAAACAAAACCTGGTAAGAAAAGGAAGTCTGATGACAGTGATGCTATAATTGTGATTCTAGAGAAATTCTGTGATAGCACCGATGCTAGATTAGGAGAAATCGCCAAGAGGATTGGATATGAGTACGACACCTCAATCGCTAGAAAGGAAGTTTGGACTTGTGTGGATAAAATTGAAGGATTGAATTTGAAGGAAAAGCTATTAGCATCAAAGTTGTTGGTGAAGAACAATGAGGACTTGGAGTTGTTCTTTAGCTTGCCGCCTGGTCCTAGAGAAGAGTTTGTTAAGATGAAATTGGTGGGCCATCTTTGAATCGTGTCATTTGCATTTTGTGTACTCATGTTTTGGCTTGAATGATTAGTTGGTAGCATGTAATTTGGTGATATGTTTGCATTTTATTGTTTGATTGTTGTCTTACTTCAAAAACTATTATTAGGTTTTATGTTTTTTAATTTTGATGACTTCATGACATGTATTGAAAAAAAAACATGTTATTTTGATTGTCATTTTATAAATAATATTTAGATTTCAATTTTTTTTAAATAAGAAAATTAAATTTTAAAATAAATCAAATATGGTAATTAAAAAATTTAATTAAAAAAATATAAATATTTTGTTGAATTTTGTTGTCATGTAAATAATACATTTTTGTATGTAATCTATGTTTTGTACGTAAATAGTTAAAATTTTAATTTTAAAAATAATAAATAATACAATTTTTTTTACATCATCTATATTTTCCAGAAATTTAATTAAATTTTAATTTAAAAATTTTAAGAAGTGAACATGAAATCACTTAAAATAGAATTAGGAGAGAGCATACAAAAAAAAAAATAAATATTATAAATTTTGAGGACAACAATGTAAATTTACATTTTCATCATCTACTAATCCTTAATTTCATTAACCAAAAAATATGATAACAAACATAATATTAGCTAACATAAGTTATAGTATAATCCCTACTTATTCACTAACCCATATGGGTGGTTAGTGAACCAAACATACTCTTATTATTATATTTAACGGGGCGGGGTGTAATCAAGACCCGGACCCGCCCCGTATGCTTATGGGTCCGGGCCTTTTCGTCCCATTTCTGCTCCGGGCCAGATCTGGGCCGCCCCAAATCTTGCGGTCGGGTCGGGACAAGATTGACATCCCTATCCACACTATATAAATAGGTAAAAATACCAGAGAGTATATGTTTTAATGTTGAGTGAGGCTTGCGTGCGCCCGGGCGCACGGGAACACATTCCGTGCGCCTTTAGAAATTTAGTATTATGGGTAAGGGTTCATTGCTTTGGTCTAAAAGGTATACACTTTAATTAATAAAAGGTATACTATTTTGTTCTAAAGGGTATACACTTTTCATTAATATTTTTTTTCTTTAGAAAATAAAAGGTACACATTTTTATACTAAAGAGTATACATTTTAACACAAAATTCTAAAAGCGCACGGAGTGTTATCCATGCATCCAAATACACATAATAATTTACTTTAAAAAATAAAAGATACACATCTATATAAAATTCTAAATGCGCCAAGGTGCATAGGAATTTTTTTCTTTAATGATTTATGCCTGCCCCTGAAAAAACTCTCTCCGCCTCTATTTTGTCATTCTAATAATAAATCCGAATCGAGGTTTAGTATATCCATAAATCAAGAACAAGTAACACCACCTCTTCTGGTTGCAATTCACAATCCAACTGTGTATATCTGCGTATATCCATATATTTTCGCAAAAAGAAGCAATTTTAAAGTAGCGGATATGGGGCCGGGCCGGCGATGGGCTGTAGAATTCACGGATAATTCAACGTCCCATTCATCGCGTGATATTCCTGATCCACCTGGCTTTACTCGGGCATCCCAAGAACAGGTATGCGGGATTTAATTTACCGGGACCTTTTTTCTTCGGAATTTTGGTGTTGATTCACTATATTGACTTGAATTGGTTGCTTTTCTGCTTAGGATGATTCCGCTTTGAGCAAACAGAAGAAGGATGCTGAAGCGAATTGGAAGGCCCAGGTAATAATTTATGCATCGTGGTGACCTAATTTGGATTTGGACATGTTTGGGGGATCTGTGATTGTGCCTATGTGCCCTTTCTTAATTCAGGAGTGTATCTTATTGAAATCTGAGTTTCTTATATCCAAAACCCTTTTTGGGAGTAAAAATAGTTTTTAAAGGAATGTAAATCATTGAGGATAGCATTAAAATGAATAGCCAAATAGGTTTCTTAGTGTTCTTGATGCAACTTTGTGCTTTTTGTTTGGATATTCTGCATAACTCCAACATCAGATTATGATGAACAAATTTGAAGAAGAGATCATTTCATGTTTTTAGCATTTGAGTATTTTTGACGGTGAATAAGCTATCTTATTATGTTGCTTAATGATATGTCGTTACGGCTCAGCATTATCTTTGCTTGAATCCCCCAACTTTGGAGCCTTTGTAGTTTTTTTGCTTTCCATTATATTAAATTCCTTTTTATTTGGATCAGAGCTATGTTATCTATACAGTAACTGGATATTCATTTATATGAACAGAAAGCATGGGAAGTGGCACAAGCACCTTTCAAGAACTTGTTTATGATGGGTTTTATGATGTGGATGGCCGGAAGCACTGTTCATCTGTTTAGCATTGGCATAACATTCTCAGCACTTCTGCAACCGGTTAATGCACTTCGAGGAGTTGGGAAAAGTGAGCATCAATTTTTAACCCATACTTTGTTATACGATATTAATTGTTTAGCCTTTCCGTGATTGATAATGCTCATGTTTCATGAAATTTTGTGGTTTTTAATCAAAATAAGAACCTACAAAGTAGCTACTATAGAACACACGTCACACCCCATAAGTGTCATTAACTATTATATGTTGGCCATCTCTGATTCTGTTTAAGCCTGAGATCTTGATTGCTGCAATATGTAGGTCGTGATACAATACATGCCTCTTGTTAGCTCATAATTTAGCTTTCAAATAAATACCAAAAATGAATTAGATTTCCCCCATTGTTCATTATTCTCAAAATGTGCTGATTGTCATTTATGGAAACTTGTAGTGTTCGAGCCTTACAAGGACAACAAAGTGGATCTTCTAGTACCTAAATTGGTATTTATTGCCCTTAACTTGGTAGGGTTAGGGCTGGGCATCTGGAAGGTTGGTGCACTACCTCTGCAGTGGTTGTCGTAAATCCTTTCACAGCATTATATAATAATTTTGAAACCTTACCGAATATTATTTGTTCTTGACAGCTTAATACTCTCGGTCTTCTCCCAACTCATGTATCAGATTGGGTGTCATCTTTGCCTCCCCCACAGGTTTGTTTGTGGTGTTAATATTTGGCTTTCATATCTCAATTTCAATTAAATAACATTTACTAAAGTTTATTACATCATGTTTAAACATGCATCCAAAGGCTAATGAGATTTTAATTAAAAAATAATCCAAAGATGCATCTTGAAAGGCTTAAAACCAGAAACTAAAAGTCTAAAATGTAGTGGCTTTAGCTTATAACATTTAGCTGGTATCACTCATTCTTTTGAAATTTGCCAATTTAGCTCTTTTTGGCAATTTGAATGTGCCTACTTTTCTGGATATTCGATTAATATAAACCTGTTTTTAAGAATATTGCATATCATCTAAATTATAAAGTTTGGTTCCATCTTTACATATAAAACATAAGTATGTGTATTTTTTTAATTAATTAATTTATTTATTTATTTTTATTTTTTTATGGTTATATGTATTTCAGATGGTTTGGATAGTCTTCAAATTATGTATGAATGTATCATCTAATTTTTAGTACGACGTTGACAAATTGGCCTAGCTACTTTCAATTAGCCAAATTATACAGTTTTTTTTTTTTTTTTTTGCTATTACACCATTTTAGAAATCAATAGAAGATCATGTAGAACTCAGGTTCTTCTAGATATAGTAGAATTCAAAATTTTCTAGTATAATTGTTCTTATGCATAGTTTTGTTTCAGGAGGTTGAATATTCTGGTGGTGGCCTACCGCTCTACTAGCTTGTGGTTGTTTCCCCACAGAATTAAATCCAACAGACCCATTAGATTCTGAAACAAATGATCGACTACATATCTGTGATTCTTGAACTCTAGCATTCTTTCTTGTTTTCAAGATTTTGGATTTTGAATTCTATATATAACATTGCATTATGATTTAACAATTTTTAGTGGGAACTTAGAGTCTAGTTAATTCTCTATGTATTTTTGATATTTTATGATTTAACATTTTAGTGGGGACTTGTAGTCTAGCTAATTCTCTCTGTATTTTGCTGATTATTTTTTTCTACCAACCGCCCTGCTCTTTTATTATGCTTTTATCCCCCTTTTTTTTTCTTTTTTTTTTTCATTTTGTCCCCCATGCTTTAATTTTTTATTTTATTTCCATGAACTCTTGGTTTTAGTCAATTTTATGATCAAATTAAAATAAATTGATATTTTTACTTAAAAATTAAATCTTAAGGGTATTTTTGTTTCCAATTAAATAAATCTAAATTTTTAATAAATTTTACCTATATACATATATAAATCCTATTAATTCTTATCTCATCAATCATACATTATTTCCTTTTAAATTCTTAAATACTATAAATCAATTGAATACTTGTAGATTTTAATTATTATTATTGTTGTTATTTTATATATCATTTTTTACTTGTACATTCCAAATAGTTCTTCCTAAAGATATGAGTGAGGCTTGCGTGCGCTCGTGTGCTTTTAGAATTTATTATTATGGATAATAGTATATTATTTTGTTTTAAAAGGTATACACTTTAATTAATAAGAGTACACCATTTTATTCTAAAGGGTATACATTTTTCATTAATATTTTTTTATTTTTCTTCAGAAAATAAAGGATACACATATTTATACTAAAGGTATATAATTTTAACACAAAATTCTAAAGGCGCACCGAGTGTGCCCCGTGTGTCCGAATGCACACAAGTTTTTGTCAATTGATATAGTATTTTTTTTTCATCACAATTGACATTTTTTCAAAGAGCGAGTATATTTTTTTAGAGAATGAATCTAGTGTGTAATGATTTCACACGTAAATCCTAGTGAGCTTGCTCGTGCCCGGGCACATCGTGCACCTTTAGAATTTAATGTCATGTGTAATGGTATATTATTTTGTTCTAAAAGGTATATACTTTAATTAATAAATGTACACCATTTTGTTCTAAAGGGTGCACTTTTCATTAGTATTTTTTTTCTTCTAAAAAGTATATACTTTAATTAATAAAGGTACACCATTTTGTTCTAAAGGGTGCACTTTTCATTAGTATTTTTTTTTTCAGAAAATAAAGGTTACACATCTTTATACTAAAGGGTATACAATTTAATACAAAATTTTAAAGGCACACCGCATGTGCCCCGAGCGCCCGGGTGCACACAAGTTTTTGATATATATAAAAATTTACTCTTTGAAAAATAATATTTTTATGCAGAAAGTAATAATAATCTAATAAAAATAATTTTTTATATATTAAAAAATAATGTATAAATCAGGGTGTCCATAAAATAGGGTTCCCATGTAAACACAATTCACATAAGTACTTGCTTTTTTTAAAATAAAAATACACTCAATACAATAAACACCTCAATACATTTTATTTTAAAAAATGTTATTTTCATTTAACACACGTAATGTACTTTTACACTTTATTCCTTACCTTCTTTTTCTTAGTTCGCATGTAAAAAAAAAATGTCTAAGTTTGGGAACAAGGGAGTAGTACGAGTAATCCATAATTACCTACTCATGTTCCCCGAAATATTTCATGCTTACATTTTTTTTCATTCCACATAATATTTCATACTTAACTTTTATTCCTCAGTTAAAAGTCACCATTTGTTGCACGTAGTTTAAAAAATACTATTATTATTTTATGTGTAGTGTGTAGTTGCATTAGTAGTAAGTGATGGGCATAATACATGGGTCCACCCACAAAACTAATAAAACTACCCACCACACATTAAATATTACTCACTCCGTCCAATGCAAAGATATCCATTTTACCATTTTTGGCGTTCAATTCAAAGATATCCATATTCTCTTTTTAGTAAAAAAGTACATCGCAAGGCCCACTACTTACATCTAATACAACTACCAACTACACATATAATAATAATACTCCTTATTTTACGCGAAAAAAGCAAACGATTAACTTTGCATTGGCCGGAGGGAGTATATTTCTCAAACTATTGGAGCGAATAATACAAAAGCATAGTAAAAAAGTACATCACAAGACCCACTACTACCCTCTAATACAATTACCTATTACACATATAATAATAATACTCCGAAAAAAAGCAGACGATTAGTTTGCATTGGCAATAGGTGTATATTTCTCAAACTACAAAAGCGTTTTTTTTTAAATTACATGAAATAAATATAATACACGCGGGCCCCACCTCAACAAATTAATATATAATCCAACACCACTTGCACAACGTTCATCACTTGCTCCAACCGCACATCATACCATCCCACCACCAGAAAAGCCCATATCCGAATACCAAAAAAGAAAATCAATGGAGCTCACTCTCCAGCAGCTCAGAAGCTACGACGGCTCCGATCCATCCAAGCCCATATACGTTGCTATTCGTGGCCAGATCTACGACGTCACCTCCGGCAAGTCCTTCTACGGCCCCGGCGGCTCTTACTGCATCTTCGCCGGCAAGGACGCCAGCCGCGCTCTCGCTAAGATGAGCAAGGAAGAGAGCGACGTCGTTGGATCGCTTGAAGGACTCACCGACAAGGAGATCGGCGTGCTCGACGACTGGGAGAAAAAATTTCAGGCTAAGTACCCCGTCGCCGGTACTCTTACTAATTAGGATTGGGGAAATCGCTCGCCCTAATCTTACTGATATAGATTGGTTGATGCTTCAATCGATCCTTGTATGGACTAAATCACAAGTGTTTCCTTTCGATATCGTGTTGAATGTTTCTGTGTATCTTCGTTTTCATGAATGAATGAATAAATCGATGTTATGGAAAATTTCCTTGTTTTATCCGCCGATAGCTCATTTAGTTGATTATAGTTAGGGTTTTTTTAAGTTGAATTGCTATTGAATGTGTGGTGAATTGATTTCATTTCTGCTGTAATTGGGATCAAAGAAAGCTTGCACTCCTCTGTTCTCTGAAGATGTCTAATGTTGTGATTGCAAAGATGCTCTTGGATCATGGCTGCTCTTGATTACTAAAAGCTTGATGATGATGAATTTGAAGCCCAATGTGTTGAGGTGAGTTATTCTGGTGAAATTTTTTATTTTCAATCTGAAAAGAAGAAATGGTGATGCAGAGATGTTAGTTTCTGTAAAAGGGGAATTTGGGGGAAGAATGAAATTGAAATAATTTGGTTGCATTAGGCATTTGGACGAAGGACAGTCACATGAATTGGAATCTTTGATGCTTTCTTCAATGCTTTCTTCACTTTGTAGAAACATTTAGTATGTGTGCATTCCGTGATTGATAATGAAAGATAGTATTCTTTTGCATGAAAACCTGATTGATTTGCCTTCTCATGTCGTGATTTTTACCTCTGGAGTAAGGTTGAATTGCTTCAAATTGTGTAAAAAACTATAGTGCCCTATCAGATTTAAGAAAAAACTTTGTTATCCTATTTGTAAAAAAAATACTACATCTTATGCTGAAATGACTAAAATAACCTATCATTTACTTGAATTAATTCAAGTAAAATAGTCTTTAACTCAAAAATTACATTACTCGAAATTTACTCACATTACTTGAAATTACATCAACTCGAATTACATTAATCACGTTACATTACTTGAATTAACATTATTCACGTTACTTACCAACGTTACTTGAATTTTTAACTCGAAAAACATTAACTCAAAATTATTTTACTCAAGTCCTTTAACTTGCAATACTTGAAAAATACATTATTCACTTGAAAACATTTTCGATTTTGCTCGAGCATTTACTCGAAATTATTTGACTAAAATCTTTTAACTCGTACTACTCGGAAATTATGTTTACTCAATCGAATACATTATTCGAAAATCATTAACTCGAATATATTAATTTGAAGTTTTATTAACGTGAAATATAACTCGAAAAACATTACTCTTTCTTATAGACTTTACAACTAAAATTATGAGAGAAAAATTTTCTTACCCTTTTTAGGGCGCTGTTATATACTCATTTCGTCCCACCAAAGAGTTATTTTTTTTTCTATTTTTGGTATCCCAACCAAAAAGTTCTCTTTTCTTTTTTACACAGGACCTACACACACCCATTAATATAATTAAAATATGGGTCTACACTCCCACTAATACAATTACTTACTACACATTAAATAATGATACTCCTTAATCCAAGTGTAAAAAGTAAAAACAACCCTATACATGGGAAGGAGGGAGTATTGCATCTTGAAAATTATAGGTATGAATTCCAACTGCTTTCTGAGGTAATCAGCGGGATTGAGGGAGTTGATAGTTTCTCTGTAAAATTTGATTTTCGTCGGTCTTCTTAGTGAAATATATTCTCTATTTTTAGTGTATTTATTATTTTGAGCGTCCATTTTTTTTTAAATACCCCAGATATAACTCCAAACATATATCTAAGAGACTTAAGACAACTATATAGATAAATTCCAACTGCTTAAAGCTGATTGATTTGCCTTCACATTTGTTAATGTATACCTATATGTTTTTTTTTTCTTCGTAAATTAAAGAATACATTAATGGATATTGAATAATCACTAAAAAAAAATTATTTTTTAGCAACGAAATTAACCAACGAAATTCAATCTATTGGTAATTACCTATTTGAATCGAAAAAATTCAATGTTCATATCCTTGAACATCTGCAAGTTCAACCATTCTGAAGTGGGGTGATGCCAAGTCTCGAACTCCTCCTATTCTGAACAATAAATCCGCCACTGCATTCCCTTCCCTGAATATGTGAGAGACCTGAATAGTGATATGCATAGCTAATTCCTTTGCTTTTCTCCATTTTGCAAGCATGGTCCACGGGATGATGGGATCCAGGTCCTTGAGAGCATGAACCACAAACATTGAATCTGTTTCCAGCCATAAATTCTTCCACCCTTTCATATGTGAGTATTCAATAGCCAAGCATGCTGCACCGAGCTCGGCCTCAATGGCAAACCCCATTTCGAAGCCACTAGTAAAACAACCTAACGAAAATCCTCTGCAGTTTCTAAATATACCACCACCCGAAATCAACCCAGGGGAGCCAGCCGCATGTCCATCTACGTTAACCTTAACCCATCCTGCAGGAGGAGGCCTCCTCCTGCCTCCATCTAACCAAGATGATATTTGGAGCTCTTCTCGGCCTACCCTTTATTCCAAAGTACTTAAGTGCACAGAGATCCTCAACCGTGTTGTTCATAGCTTCCATGTTACAATGATTTGCTTCCCGTATTAATGCAAAAAAGGTTGCAATAAACCGAGAAACTCGTATGTCTTTGTCCGTTCCATCCTTGTTATAGCCTCCATACACCGCATTATTCCTCTTTTGCCAAATAATCCAAATGTAAGTGATGAGCGAAAATTTCCACAACCCAACAATCTGCTTGCTGCCATTTACACTCATAGCTTGTAATAAAAACTCAGGGACGACTAGTTTAGAATTATATTTTTCCCAAAAGAGAACCCTGCCAAAAGCTTTCGAAGAACCTCCAGCGAAAGAGAGCATCCAAGAAAGAGAACACTCATAGCTTGTAACCCCTTTTCTCCATGACATCCCATGTAGGGAGGATTTCATGTATTGCCTTCCATACTGTGATTGATCTATTGGTAATTACTAATTAGTAATTAACAACAAAACTGACATTTTTCTTCTAACAATAGAATGTCAATGGATTTATTCTCTATTTTATCAATAAATTACCAACGGATTACCAATAGAATCATTAGTATAAATTACCATTGGAATTATTAACATCAGATTACCAACATAATTGAATTTTCGTTGCTAAAAATTTAACAACCACTACTTTACCAACGACTTTCATTGCTAATCTATGGGTAAACCAATTTAACAATGAAATTAAGGGTTTTATAATCATAATATTCTATTGATAAAAATAAAAGTTTTTTGTTGTTGTTGTAATTGTATTTTTATCCTTTTGTTTTACTCCTACTCCCTCCATCTCATCCATAAGTCCCAATTTACTTTTTGCACGTGGATTAAAGAGTATTACTATTATTTTATGTATAATGGATAATGTATTAGCAGTGAGTGGTGGGTCGCATTTGGGGCTTTTTTACTAAAAGAGAAAAATGAGGACCTTTGAATGAGACACTCAATATAGTAAAATGAGGATCTTTTTGTGTGACGGGGGGAGTAATATTTATTATTGAGTGATGCTCCCTCCATTTTCGAGTGTATTTCACCTATTTTTGTGTGTAGAGTTTAAGATTTTTTTTATGTATAATAAACTACTCCCTCCGTCCGGTTCAAAGAGACTCATTTTCTTTTTACACGTGAATTAAAGAGTATTATTATTTAATGTGTAGTGGGTAGTTGTATTAGTGAGCGTGTGGACCCCAACTTTTAATTGTATTATAGGGAGTGTGTGGGTCCCATATATGTAAAAAGGGAAATGAGACCCTTAGTGACGCTCAAAATGGAAAAAATGAGACTCTTTGGGCGGACGGAAATGAAAGAAATATTTTAGTTAATTTAATGAAAAATGTGTATAAAATTATTGGGAGTGTGTGAAAATGTGAGCATTATATTGGAATGTGTGTACTAAGTGAGTATTATTATAATATATCTTTTATCACTTTTAGTAAAAGGAAATAGTGAAATATTTAGTGAGATGATTTAAAAGGAAAAATATGAAATACTCCCCAATAGGAAGTATGCTCTTAGAATATTTTCAATTCTACCCCTAATAAATGAATAAATTATCAATACGAGCCTAAATAATGTGATGACAACGAGTAGGAAACTCACTTATTTTGAAGTACCAGTATCTGTTTAAATATCAACTAGTTGTATCCGTACCCGTCCCGTTTTAAATTTTTATTATGAATCTCGTACATGTGTCATACTCGTTTATCAATATTCAAGGGTTACCCATACCCGTTTAATATTTATTTATTTATCTATATTTATATTTTTTTGTTTAAATTAATATTTTTATTGAAAATTATATTATTATTAATTAAATATAAAATAAATATAATATAAATTTTATTATTTTAAATAAATATTTAATATATATAATTAAATAAAACTCGTAACTATTAATAAAATGTATATATAATATCTCATAATATATAAATTATATAATATATATATATAAACGGGTATCATATTGTGGCATTATCCATACCTGATCCAAATCTTATTCGTTTCAAAGTTATTTAAAATTATCCGTACCCATTTTTTAAATTAGAATAGACCGAGTGCTTAAAAAAATCATATCGTTGTCATCCTTAGTTGTAACTATATATTTTTTTAATAACTTTATATTTTTATGCCTTAAATGAATAGTTTTGTATATTTCAGATCTTAATTAATAAAAAAAATTCAAATACCTTTTGAGCTAATTCTTTTAATGTGATGTGTTGTCATCCCTAGTTGTAACTATATATTTTTTAATAACTTAATATTTTTATATGAATAGTTTTGTATAATTCAGGTCTTAATTAATAATAAAAAATAAATAAATTAGATACCTTTTAGCTAATTCTTTAAATGTGATGTATAATTTTAGAGTAATTATAGGTGCACCTGATGTATTGGTGTACTTTAAGGTTACTAAGTTAAATTTCAGTATAATTGTATCTTATTTTTAATATTTTAAATTTAAATTTAATGATTAGGATTAATTACTTTGAAATTAAATAGTTCAAAACTAACCGGTGCATCAATACACCGACTATATATTTGGACTAATAATTTTAATATGTACTCTCTAAATATCGTCAAGCTCAAGATACTTTGATTAATGGAAATAATACTCCTTCCGTCTCATAATAAACTTCACCCTTTCTATTTTTTTCCGTCCCACAATAAATTTCACCACCTAAAAATGGATTTTTTTTACTAAAATACCCTTTCAATATCCTTAATTTTCTAAAATACCTACCCACTAATTACTCTTTACAACTTAATTAACCCAAACTAATTAAGTAAACTAAAAATCAATTCGATAAAACTATCATTACTAAATAACAAAAAATCCAATATCCGCATATCTGATTCAACGCATCGTCTCTCTCAATCTCTATGGATTCTAACGAAAAAATCCTAGCCTCCATTAGTCTCTTTGGGTACCCATCTTCTCTCTCACTCTCTTTGGATTTTCACCAAAAAACCCTAGCCTCCATTCTTCTCTTTGGGTCTTTCGAACATCGACTGCTATCACTCTTCTTCTATCTACAATATCTCATGTCAAAATCTGAGAAGGAAGATGGTTGATTAGGGTTAGGGTCGATCTACCACTCTTATGGTGATTCTGACGTTGCTATTGGATCTGCTCGATTCATCCATTAAAATGGTGCCTCCAGAGTCCTTGCTACCGGATCTGCTCGATTCATCGACTAAAACGGTTGCTCCAGAGTCCTTGCTACCAAATCTGCTCGATTCAACCACTAACACGGTGGTTCCCGAGTCGTTGCTGGATCTGCTCGATTCAACCACTAATAGGCGGCTCCAGAGTCGTTGCTACCGGACCTGCTCGATTGAACCACTAACACGGTGGTTCCCGAGTCGTTGCTACTAGATCTGTTTGATTCTACCACCGATGTGGTTTCTGAAACTCCATCTCCGTAATTTTCTTCCAGCGTATAGGTAATTCTAAATTCTCTAAATTTATGATTCATGCATCATCGGTATGCCCTAAGAGGCTGATTTATGTGATTTATATGATGACCCTGTGAGGTCTGAATGAATGCTAATATATGATGTGTCCCTATGGGGCCTTGTTGGTGTTGACTTGAAAATGTGGCTAATTGCGTTGATGTGGCTCTATGAAGCCTTGTGAGGTCTGAAAGGTATGCTAATATTTGCATTGATGAGCTTGATGCCCTTTCACATGTCTAGTTTTAAGTCACCACAGGGCTTTAGATTCTGTTTTGGACACTTTTTAACATGTTCTAATGTGAAATTAGAGTCACCACAAGGTGCAAATCTCTTGTTAGGAGACTCATGGTCCCTATGATGATTATTTTCTGAGTGGGGTTATATTGAATACTGTAGATTGAGTTATGGTGTTCTGCCCTCTGTGAAATGAGGTATACTAGGTTGTATGTGCATTTATATGCTCATATTTGCATTGATAAGCTTGATGCCCCTTCACATGTTTAGTTTTAAGTCATCACAGGGCTTTAAACTCTGTTTTGGAGACTTTTTACATGTTCTGATGTGAAATTAAGAGTCACCACAATGTATAGATTCCTTGTGTGAGGAGATTCATGGTCCCTATGATGATTATTTGCTGAGGGGCAACCTAAAAAACTGCAATTTCATTAAGTAAACTTGCATGTTTACAACTTAAACAACAAAATGAAATCCTAAGATCCATTGTTTAGGCTGTAAACATCAAAATACTGTGACCTATGGTTCATTTCACAAACCAAGGCTATTCACAACATCTGATATGTCATACTTAAGCTGATACACATGAGCTTCATCAATCAACTTGTTAATGCATCCTTTCACCAACTCTTCATCAACCTCTAGCATAATAGGCAATGCGCCTTCCTTCATCAACCTTGATTTATTCATATGTTGCAACTTGTAATCAATGCCTCCATTAACCTTCATAATCTCAATGAGGCAGCTTTGTAAACTTAGGAAAACATTGTTCAGTGTCGTAGCTGTTAGATTTTCATAAGATTGCCTATAACAACCTTCACCAAATCTTCCACATTATAAATTGCATTTTCCACTTGTAGAGATTGAATGGACCTGAAAACCCTAGATCATTGACATTACTGTCGGGTGAGTTTGGGGGCTGGCAAAGCAATATGATGTTAAATCCATCAGATCTTGCAACCTTCTCAAACTTTGGATCACTAATTTGAAAATGTGGTTTTACATTATCTTGTTGGATAATTATGTCTTTTCCCATAGTTTGAGGCCATTTTGCCTTTATAGCTGGTATATTCTGTGATATCACATAAATTTGCATTTTAGAGTCAACTGTATGAGAAATAAGAATAAAAATGTGACTTAAACATGAAATTTATAAGACGATGACCTTACCGGAGAGCCCAACGGTTCACGATCGGACCGGTCGGACCGGTTGGACCGGCGGTTCAACCGGAAAAACCGGAAATTCACTTTTTCTAATAATATTTAATTACTTTATATATTATTTAATATTTTATTATTTTATATATGATTTAATATTTTTATATAACTTAATAATTTATTATTTATAGATAATTTTATATTAACATATTAATTTACATGTGAATATACATTTATTAAAAATAATGGATCAAAAAAATTAATTATGAATATTGAAATTGAAATAAAAATAAAATTAAAATGGTTCATTCTAATATAAAAAGAAAATAATTAATTCTAATTTTAATCAACATTTATTAAAAAAATTATTTATTTTTTTTGTATACAAAACAAATAAATTTATTTATTTCAAATTTAAACAAATAATTAGTTAGTACTAAATTATATGTGGTAAATATTTTGTTTAATAAAATTCTTCTCATCTTAATCAATATCCCACATTGGTTAATTATTGGAAAGAGAGAGCATTGAAACTCTATATAAAGACTAATGATTCCCCTTCTTTTTCTCATCCCACATTGATTTCTTATTGAAGATAAGGGGTATTAAATCACATATAAAGATCAATACTTCCCTTTCTTTACACTTGTTTACACTTGTATTGTTGGAATTGTTGGCTCTTAAATTAGTCGATGATTCAAGTTTCAAAGTGAAAATTTTAAAAAATAAAAATAAAAATAAAAATTAAAAAAAAAGTTGAAAAAAAAAAAGGTACCGTCGGTTACCGGTTTTACCGGTTCAGCCGGTTATTCCGGTTTGAGCCGGTTCAACCCGGTTTTTCCCGGTTTGACCTTAAAAGTGGTTTTTAGGGGGCTTTCGGACCGGTTCCGGCTCCGGTTCCCGGTTGAACCGGCCGGTCCGGTCCGGTTTTGAAATCATTGGCTGACTCCTCTTTTGTGAATGGGAAAATCCTAATTTTCCCATAAAAAATAATATGCCCTTCATTGTCAAATAATGGCCTTGACATAGCACACATGAACATAATTTTTGGAATTAACCTTTTTGACTTAGATGTTCTATGTGGTTCATCTTCCCCTGGAACTAGGTAATATCTCTCCGTCTCTCTTGTTAGGTAAAACCATTTCTCATCTATATGCACTATATTACGCATTTCATTAAACATGAGCTTGTTTGTATATCTGTCATAGCATATGGCTTGCAGACAATAGTTAAGCCTCTATAGCTTGTTTTCTGGAATTAGATCAGGTTTGAGAGGATTTGTGTGTTCTCTGATTGACCCACTTTTTATCCATCTGCTCGCTGTTGATTTGCTCGCATGTAACTCAGTTGCTAATTTTCTGATTGTTGATCTCTTTCGAAAAGGTGTATTCTTCATTTCTTCAGCATCAAACAGAACTCTTTTTTGTTTTAGTATCCCTGCCTTGTTGCTGGTAAAGAGTATACCTTTTTGGATTTGTTTTCTTGCAGCAGCCTATATGAAACATATGTTCTTGTTGAAACCCCATAAATCCAAGATGTTTTCCTTAATTTTTCCATAATCAAGCTTACCATCTTTGCTATGCTGTAACAGAAACTGCCCAACTAGAATTTTCTTTTATGTGGTGAGATTTGAACTTATGGTAGTTGCCATTTATTGTTGCATATTAATGCTCTAAATTTCTAATACCTGTATTTATTGTTGTTAAAATGGGGGGAAAATTGAAGGCAATTGAGAATTTGGAGGGAAAAGTCCAAAAAATAAATTTTCATGTCACTGTAGTGTCTGATCAAAAGCAGATTTGCAATATTTTAAAAGGATTTCTTTGATATGACAGCAATTATGGAGAGAAAAATCAAGGATGATCACACAATATGAGGTCAAGTGTAATAATGTAGGTTATGAAATTTCATGTTGAAATACCACATTCGGATGAGTATTGAACTTTTTGTACTTTTTGTTACTCAAACAGGATTATGTAATGAACAAATTAATTTAAGTTAAATTTTTGTAATTTTCGAAAATGCAATGTACATGTTGTAAAATGAATTTTCTGTATTTAAGTTTTTTTTTTTATACCCAAGTTCAAGTTAATTAATGTTGGGATTAACTATATAATTATTGTTAATTCTAAAACAATTCAAATGATATGGACATATTTACCCTTGAAAAGTTGAGTTGAAAAAGTAAAAAAGTAACATTTTTTTAATTTCGAATAGTACATTATTTAATTTTCGATTCAATTGTCTCTAAAAACCATTTCTAAAGCTCCACAAAATCAATAAGAGTTAATAATAGTGTTAGTTGATTCAACTACAATACAATTCATAACGATAGAATGTTTTTATAAAATAAATATAAAAATAATTTTGGATCCAAGCCATTAAAAAACAGACAAACAATTGGATGAAGCTAGCATCTTCTCGAAGGAGCAATCGAAGAGTGAGAAAGTTTGCCCCCAAATTGACTATTGACTGTTATCATATTTTAATAGACTAAAACATAACCTATTGTCAAAAATTAGTTATCTTGATGTGATGGAATATTATTTTATTTTATAATAATAAAAGGTTATGAATTACATATTTATTTAAGAGTGAGGTTGCACGCTGTGCGCATTTAAAATTTAGTATTATGGATAAGGGTACATTATTTTGTTCTAAATGATATACACTTTAATTAATAAGGGTACACCATTTTGTTCTCAAGGGTATACACTTTTCATTATATTTTTTATTTTTTTCAGAAAATAAAGAATACACATCTTTATACTAAAGGGTATACAATTTAACACAAAATTTTAAAGGCACACGGAATGTGTTTAAAAGGGTATAAAATTTAACCCAAACACAAGCTTTTGTCTTTATTTAAATAAAGCGAAATAATTCCTTCAATCATCATTGTATAGTACACCCTATTAAATAAATGGTGTATCCCACCATTAGGGGTCTCCACCACCCCTGTCCTGGGGATTAGTGGAGGAGGTAAATCGCAGGATGTGCGCTGTCCGCATTTAGAATTTAGTATTATGGATAAGGGTACATTATTTTGTTCTAAATGATATACACTTTAATTAATAAGGGTACACCATTTTGTTCTCAAGGATATACACTTTTCATTATATTTTTTATTTTTTTCAGAAAATAAAGAGTACACATCTTTATACTAAAGGATATACAATTTAACATAAAATTCTAAAGGCACACGGAGTGTGCTTAAAAGGGTATAAAATTTAACACAAACACAAGCTTTTGTCTTTATTTAAATAAAGCGAAATAATTCCTTCAATCATCATTGTATAGTACACCCTATTAAATAAATGGTGTACCCCATCATTAGGGGTCCCCACCACCCTGCCCTGCGGATTGGTGTAGGAGGTAAATCGCAGGATGTGCCTCAAGTGGTTTATAAAATGGTGTACCCCACCATTATGGGCCCCCACCGCCCCTGCCCTGGGGATTGGTGGAGGAGGTAAATCGCAGGATGTGCCTCAAGTGGCTTATAGAGAGAGTTCACTGTTTAACTTGTGCTTGCGAGGGGCCAAATTCATGCCAAAGGCACCCTCACCCTGCAACAACCAAACTCAGTTAGAAAGTCTTTCTACCCTCCCCTCTACCACTTGAACTATGCCCTGAGGCACATCCTAGGATGATAACTTGTATACCTTTTGGGACGATAAATTATTTTAAGTATTTTAATTTTTCTTAGCATATTATAAGTGTTGCTTTCCATTCACAAAATATTTACGTTGACCCCATGCATTGTTTAAGATAAAATATTTTATTAATTAATTTTATTTATTTTTGAATCAGATGTTTTAGTAAGTTATAATAAAATGCAATTTGTATTGAAGCTAATAAATTATAAATTGAAATTTCTCTTAAAATTATTAAATAAATGTAATTTTTTTTATTCAGAAAGTTTTACAAAAAACAAATAAGAAAAGTCTTAAAGACTTTACAACAACTTTACATTAGACATATAAAATATTACAAAGATGAAAAAAAAAAAACTCAACATTATCTTAATACTCCTAGGGTTGGCAACGGAATCCGAAATTGAAGTCAACCGAGCCGACTCTGATCTGATTGGGTCAATTTTTTTGACTTTTGACCTGGTATGGTTTGAGTTTTAGGAAAAACCGAAAAAATAAAAATAAAAATGGGGCGGGGACGGTATTTAAATACCTCGCCTCGAACATCGCCTCGAACCCGCCCTGATATATATATATATATATATATATATATATATATATATATATATAACATCATATGTGTATAATATGTGTAAACTTTGAATTAAACATCATATGTCTCTTTTAATTAATTTATATATTTTTTTATATATTTTAAATTTTTTAAAATTATAATTTCATTATTTTTAAAAAAATATAATAATTATAATAAATTTAAAAAAAAATTTTCGGTTCGAGTACGGGGATATCCGATACCAATAGGGGTGGGGATGGGATGCAAAATTAATTACTCGAAGAAGTATGGGGCGATTTCGAGAATGAAAGTTTTCAAACTGTTCGTGGATGGTATTATTAAAACCCGGCCCGTTGCCAACCCTAAATACTCCTTGCATATGTTGTACTATTTTTTTAATTTATTTAAATTTTTATATTTTTTATGCAAGACTATCAGAATCAATAGATTAAATTGGGATCAGAAATGAAATCGATCTAAGATATTTGCTCTTGTAACGCCCCGGGTTACGCTATGGGGTTGAGACGCTACTAGATATACAATTCCCAATATAATAATAAAGGGAGTCGAGAATGCACAGCGGAAATAATATAAAATTCCTCAAAACAATAATATAATAAAGAAATTTGCATAGAGATTATTACATATTAGTGTCTACTCTCCCGAGTAGAGTGAAATATTCCAAAATAAGTACGTTCAGATGATATATCTGAAATAAAGTTCTAACAAAATACCAAATATAAGATATAATATAAAGTTCTCTATGGGCTTGGGACATCTGCAGGGGTCTTTCCATCTTCTAAACTTTGTTCTGAAAATCAATAAGGGGTGAGCGTCTGAAATACACTCAGTGGGTTAACTTAAATGATTGCACAATTAAAAATAATTATGCATGCCAAATATACCATAAAATGTAACATATGTCAATTTAATAGAATAATTTGCACATTATCGTTCGATAACTAAATGAAAATATTTTAGACCGAACCGTCATCCGATAACTTGTGTTAGTTGGTATATGTGCACCGGGCCATCACCCCAGTACGATGTTAGCATACTTTGAAATATATTTTAGTACTGAACCGACGTAGCCAGTAACTTGTGTTAGTTGGTATATGTGCACCGAGTCGTCACCCCGTACAAGTGTTAGTAAGAAAATATTTGTCATCGAACTAAAAGCACACATGACACATAACATGATATATATAAGTAAAACATATTACATTTTAACATAGCAATCATGACATAAAATGTAGCACTCGGTAAAGAGTGAAAGTTACCCGCACCTTAAACTTTATACTTATTATAAAATGACCCAACTTGAATTATACAACTCCATTTAAAAATTCGAAAGTACGTATGGAGTCCTCGCAAGACGAGGATCACATGCATACCAAAATAACGAAGTCAAAATGGGACAATTTTTTTTACTTGAAGTGGATATCCTAATATCTTCTTCATTTCACATCCAAACTCAAAACTAATTATATATTTGTGATCCTCGTGAGGAGGGCTTCAAAATGGCCTATAATATCAAAGCTATGTCCCAACGAAACAAAAGATGTCATTAAAGAGTTAAAAGTTTCGTCTTGAATTTTCTTACTCATACGAAATTCATTTCATAAAAGAGTTATATATATAGAATCTACGCATCGAGACGATCATTTTCGTATATAATATGATAAAGACAAACTGAAAAATGAATAGGCCACAAAATAATCAGTGTGTGTGCGTGCGACATATTTATATGTGTATGTATGTATATGTGATTGATATACATTTATATAGGCAATGAAATCTCACATCAATAGTGTGTATATATGTTAAGCAGAATCATATATATATATATATATATATATATATATATATATATATATAAAGTTATACTTATAAATATATACAGCAGTTTATAAATGAGAAAAAATTACCTTATATGCTCCCTTTCCCCACTGTAAACCTACGAAGTTTGAAAAAGAAATGGGTGTTTATATATAGAAAGAAAAGTATATCTTATGTTCTTATCCAACCTGATATGTATTACGTCATCTACCTTACATCATTAAATTTGTGTTCTTATCTAGGTTAGTAAACACGTGCTTATTATATATATATAATATTATATATATACTAAGTCTACTATTACTACTAGCCATATACATATATATATTCACATACTATTATTATTATTATTTATATATATATAGGTATTACAGTATTTATGTATCTATATATATATAAATATAAATATTTAATTGGTGGATATTACATCCTCCCCTACTAAAATAAAATTTTGTCCTCGAAATTTCATTTACCAGATATGGGTAGATTCGGATATTTATTTCGCATGTCATCTTCGCGCTCCCACGTCGCTTCTTCTTCATTGTGTTGACTCCATTGGACTTTGATTAAAGCAACTTTACAATTCCTTAGCTTATGAATTTTTCTGTCAAGAATGGCTATAGGAAATTCCTCGTAAGCTAAGTTGTTGTCGATTGCTATAACCTCATGGTTAACAACGTGGCTTGGATCAAATACATACTTCCGTAGCATGGACACATGAAATACATCATGCAATCCAGCTAATTCAGGTGGTAAAGCTAATCTGTATGCCAACTCGCCGATTCATTCCAAAACCTCGTAAGGCCCAATGTATCTTGCCTTGAGTTTTCCTTTCCTTCCAAAGTGAGAAATCCCTTCCATTGGTGAGACTTTGAGAAAAACTTTATCTCCTTCCTGGAACTGCAAATCTTTGCGTCTTTTATCAGCGTAAGACTTCTGTCGATTTTGCGCAATCAAAATTCTTCTTCTGATTTTTCAATTGCCTCTACTGTCTTTTCTACTATCTCTGATCCTAGAACTTTTTTCTCGCCAACTTCATCCCAATAAAGAGGAGATCTACACCTCCTTCCGTAGAGTGCCTCATAAGGGGCCATGCCTATCGTAGCTTGAAAACTGTTATTATAAGCAAATTCTATCAGTGGTATGTATCTTTCCCAACTTTTCCCAAAGTCTAGGACGCATGCTCTCAACATATATTCCAATGTTTGAATAGTTCTTTCAGACTGACCATCAGTTTGGGGATGAAATACCGTGCTAAACTTTAGCTTCGTGCCTATTGCGTTTTGTAAGCTGTGCCAAAATTTTGATGTAAATCTTGGATCTCGATCTGAACTATAGAAACTGGTACACCATGCAATCTGACAACTTCTTCTAGATAAATTTGTGCAAGCTTATCCATTCCATGAGTCATTTTCACTGGAAGAAAATGCACTGACTTGGTCAAACGATCCACTATCACCTATATAGCTTGATTTCCTCGCACTGATCTTGGTAGACCAGTAACGAAATCCATTGTAATGTGCTCCCATTTCCACTCAGGAATCTCTAATGGCTTCAAGAGTCCTGAGGGTCGTTGATGTTCTGCTTTAACTTGCTGGCAAGTCATACATTTTGGATAAACATGCCTATATTCCTGCTTAAAGCATCTGCTACCGCATTTGCCTTTCCTGAATAGTACAGTATGATATAATCATAATCCTTGACTAATATTTTCTTTGCCTCATGTTTAATTTCTTCTGTTCGAAAAAGTATTTCAAGCTCTTGTGATCCGTATAAATTTGACATTTTGCTCTATACAGATAGTGTCTCCAAATTTTCAAAGCATGCACCACCGCTGCCAATTCTAAATTATGAGTTGGATAGTTCTGTTCATGGATCTTGAGTTGTCTAGACGCATAGGCAACTACTTTATCACGTTGCATCAAAACACATCCCAGTCCTTGTTTTGAAGCATCACTGAAGATGACAAATCCTTCTGTCCCATCAGGAATTGTCAGTACAGGTGCAGTGATTAACTTTTGTTTAAGAAGATTGAAACTCTTTTCGCACTCTTTTGTCCAACAGAATTTGACCTCCTTGCGAGTTAATCTCGTCAAGGGTCCTGCAATCTTTGAAAATCTCTCAATAAATCTTCTGTAATATCCTGCCAATCCAATGAAACTCTGTACTTCACCTATATTTGTAGGAGTCTTCCATTTCTCTACTGCTTCTAACTTGGCTGGATCCACCTCTATTCCTCGAGCTGACACAATGTGCCCAAGAAAGATAACTTTGTCTAACCAAAACTCACATTTCTTAAATTTGGCATACAACTTTTCCTTTCTTAGTGTCTCTAGAACGATTCTCAGATGTTCTTCATGTTGTTCCCGATCTCTAGAATACACTAAGATATCATCAATGAATACGATCACGAATTTGTCCAAGTACAAGTGGAAAACACGATTCATCAAATCCATGAAAATTCCTGGTGCATTGCTAAGTCCAAAAGGCATCACCACGAACTCATAATATCCATAACGTGTTCTAAAAGCAGTCTTCGAAATATCACTTTGCTTGATTCGCACTTGATGATACCCCGACCTCAGATCTATCTTGGAGAACACACTAGCACCGCCCAATTGGTCAAATAGATCTTCAATCCTTAGCAAAGGATACTTATTCTTGATGGTAAGTTTATTTAGCTCTCAATAATCGATACACATCCTAAACGAACCATCTTTCTTCTTTACGAACAAAACAGGTGCTCCCCAGGGTGAAACACTAGGGTGTATGAAACCCAAATCCAAAAGTTCTTGTAACTGAATCTTCAATTCTTGCAACTCCTTTGGTGCCATTCGATAAGGTGCTTTTGAGCTGGTGCTGCTCCCGGTACTAGATCGATTGTGAATTCTACTTGCCTTTTGGGGCAAGCCTGGTAAGTCTTCTGGAAATACATTTTCGTATTCCCGCACAATAGGAACATCCTCTATGCTCATCTTTCTGCCTTCACTTTCCACAATACTCACTAAGAATGCTTGACATCCATCTTTCTTCATCATTTTGATTGCTTTCATTGTAGATATAATTCGTGGTATTACTCCTGTTTTCGTTTCGTGAAATGCAAACTTCTCATCTTCTGGGAGTTGAAACTGTACTTCCTTTTCACGATATCTTATTACAGCATGATTAGCCCTAAGCCAATCCATCCCTAAAATTACATCAAAATCTTTCATCTCAATTATGTGAAGGTCTACAAGTAGGACTCTGTCATTTATCCCTATCTTCACATTCTTGCACAACTTCATGGTTCGGATTGAGTTACCCGAAGGTATACTAACCTCAAGAGTTGATTTGTCTAACTCCTCACAATTATTTTTTACTCTCTTATACATCTTAGCATATATGAATGAATGAGTGACTCCCGTATCAAAAAGTATAAGAGCGGGAGTGCCAAATACTGATATCATACCTGCCATTGTTTCTGGTTATTCCTCAGTTTCTTGCTGTGTCATAGCATATGTAAGTGCCGGTCTAACACTTGATCCTCCTACTGCTTTAGACTTTGGGCATTCTAGTATGGTGTGTCCCAGTTGACGGCATCGATAACATATTTTGATTCCATATAAGCATGCTCCAAGGTGATTCTTTCCACATTTTGGGCAGGGAGAATTTGTTTTGGGTGGCGGTGCTCCTGATCCACCTCCGATTTTAATTTGCTTGTTCTGAATCTTATGGTTTTCTTTTCCGATCACTGGTCCTCCCCACTTGCGCTTTGCAGGTATCTCTATCGCCTTTTGTTTTGGTTACTGTTGTTCTTCTGTCGAGATTCAATTTCTTGAGCTCTGGAGAAGGCATCTGCAAAAGTCATCATCCCTTGTCCAGCTAAGATAGTGCTGATCTCAAATTGTAATCCCTTTTCAAATCGTCTAGCTTTCTTCTCCTCCGTGTTGACAATGTGTGTGGCAAATCTGGAGAGCCGATTAATTCTCTTTCATATTCAAGAACACTCATTGTCCCTTGTTTTAAGTGCAGAAATTCACTTTCTTTTTCATCTCGAAATGACTGAGGCATGTAGTTTTGAATTATCACATCCTTAAAGTCTTCCCATGTCATCCTTGCTTTTTGTTCAGGTGTTTTGGTGCGTCCATAAGTCTCTCACCAGAAATCAGCTTCACCCACGAACTAGAAAACAGTGCACGCAATCTTCTGTGCATCAGTGCAATCAAGATAGGTGAAAATTTTATCCAATGACCTCAACCATTTTTCAGCTTCCGCAGGGTCCTCCGTTCCGTTGAATGTTGGTGGATTAAAATGTCGGAATTGTTCAATTACCAAGGCTGGTTCATTTCTAGAAATATGTTCTGCTGGTGGTGGTCGTGCAGAGTTTGCTTAAAATTGTTGAGCCAATCCCCAAAGGATTGTCACTAAATCATCTCCTGGATCGCCATAAATATTTTCAAGATTTTCATTTGTAAGTTGGTTTTGTGCCTTCTTCGACTCATGATCTGTTCAAAGTTTTTATACTCATCATTATTATATGTTGGTATATCATTAAAATACACATATATATATATTAGTAATAGCAAAATGGTGCCGTTGGCACTCTGATTGTTAAGTATACATATACATCTAAAAGTCATTCTTAGTCTAGAATACTGTCAAGAAAGCCTATTTAGTGCGACATCTAGGTTACCTATATACATCACCCAATTATGGGTCAAAAAGGTTCCATCTATTAGAACGTATCGCTACTAACTATAGCAAAATCTTAATAAGTCTAAGTTAGGCTAACCACTAGGGTGTCCTAATCCTCCACTACTCCATCAGCAATATCTTCATCAACCTTGAAATCGCCAGGTATATCAACAAACACCTCAACAGGATCCACTAGTTAGCCATCAGGAAATGCATCATCGGCACACCTAGGAATCCGACAGGGGGAAGGTGTCTGGTCTCTAAGGGCCCATGTGTGGTACAAACATACATTAAAAGCCACATAATTCAGCTCGTGCCCTAGAGGAGCTACGAACATCTCAAAATAAATCTGCCGAGCAATCTCAACCCACACGCCGGGCAAGGTATGAATGAGGATGAAGCAGTACTGCACCTCCGTCACTCTCCGAGCTCCATGAAAATCCTCATGATGAATGATGATTATCAAAGCGAAATGAGTGCCTAAGTCATCAATCTCGGTCCTGCCACGAAGTGCGGCTCGATGGGCTCTAACAGCGTTAATGTGTGCAATAGCTGCTTCCATCTGGTTAACACAATTTAAATTTACTCTAAGGTCATTAAAGAATTTAAAATATTAAATAATTAAAATAATCACACATAAAATAGTTAATCTTAGGGTATGGTAATAAATTCTAAGTCAGGTACTTGAGCAAGTCTTAGATAGACTGCTCTGATACCACGATGTAACGCCCCGGGTTACGCTATGGGGTTGGGACACTACTAGATATACAATTCCCAATATAATAATAAAGAGAGTCGAGAATGCACAACGGAAATAATATAAAATTTCCCAAAGCGATAATATAATAAAGTAAAAGTTGCATAGAGATTATTACATATTAGTGTCTACTCTCCCGAGTAGAGTGAAACATTCCAAAATAAGTACGTTCAGATGATATATCTGAAATAAAGTTCTAACAAAATACCAAATATAAGATATAATATAAAATCCTCTATGGGCTTGGGACATCTGCAGGGGCCTTTCCATCTTCTAAACTTTGTTCTGAAAATTAATAAGGGGTGAGCGTTTGAAATACACTCAGTGGGTTAACTTAAATGATTGCACAGTTAAAAATAAATATGCATGCCAAATATACCATAAAATGTAACATATGTCAATTTAATAGAATAATTTGCACATTGTCGTTCGATAACTATGAAAATATTTTAGACCGAACCGTCATCCGATAACTTGTGTTAGTTGGTATATGTGCACCGGGCCATCACCCTAGTACGATGTTAGCATACTTTGAAATATATTTTAGTACTGAACCGACGTAGCCAGTAACTTGTGTTAGTTGGTATATGTGCACCGAGTCGTCACCCCGTACAAGTGTTAGTAAGAAAATATTTCTCATCGAACTAAAAGCACACATGACACATAACATGATATATAAGTAAAACATATTACATTTTAACATAGCAATCATGACATAAAATGTAGCACTCGGTAAAGAGTGAAAGTTACCCGCACCTTAAACTTTATACTTATTACAAAATGACCCAACTTGAATTATACAACTCCATTTAAAAATTCGAAAGTACGTATGGAGTCCTCGCAAGACGAGGATCACATGCATACCAAAATAACGAAGTCAAAATGGGACAATTTTTTTTACTTGAAGTGGATATCCTAATATCTTCTTCATTTCACATCCAAACTCAAAACTAATTATATATTTGTGATCCTCGTGAGGAGGGCTTCAAAATGGCCTATAATATCAAAGGTATGTCCCAACGAAACAAAAGATGTCATTAAAGAGTTAAAAGTTTCGTCTTGAATTTTCTTACTCATACGAAATCCATTTTATAAAAGAGATATATATAGAATCTACGCATCGAGACGATTATTTTCGTATATAACATGATAAAGACAAACTGAAAAATGAATAGGCCACAAAATAATCAGTGTGTGTGCGTGTGACATATTTATATGTATATGTATGTATATGTGATTGATATACATTTATATAAGCAATGAAATCTCACATCAATAGTGTGTATATATGTCAAGCAGAATCATATATATATATATATATATATATATATATATATATATATATATATATATATATAAAAAGTTATACTTATAAATATATACAGTAGTTTATAAATGAGAGAAAATTACCTTATATGCTCCCTTTCCCCACTGTAATCCCACGAAGTTTGAAAAAGAAATGGGTGTTTATATATAGAAAGAAAAGTATATCTTATGTTCTTATCCAACCTAATATGCATTACGTCATCTACCTTACATCATTAAATTTGTGTTCTTATCTAGGTTAGTAAACACGTGCTTATTATATATATATATATATATATATAATTGGTGGATAATACAGCTCTGCTTTTAAAGAGTGTCTTTATCTTTTGAGTTAGTCTTCTGTAATGTTGGATCCCTCAAAACAAAGTCCGGTGGCTAGACATCAGTTTGAGATGCGTGCCAATCCGCCACCAACTGCGCCGTATTTTCCACGCCGCTCCGATTAAGTGTGGGGCCTGACTCTAATACCACTTGTTGGGTTGCTCACACCCAAAAGATCTCATGTTAGGAGAGTCTTCTTCGCACCCTGCACTGTTGGGTTTATCGGCCCAACAAAGACCCGGACCCACTCAATCCAATGACATGATATTGTTCGCTTTGGGCCACCCATATGCTCGCACGATTTTGCTCTTCGTGCTCGCACCAAAGAGGCCTCATGTTAGGGAGAGTCAATCTCACATTTATAAACTCATCGCCATCCCACTTCTAACCGATGTGAGATTTTGATTGATACCCAACCTCGGATTTACGGTGTAATCTCTGTGATTCTCCTTTAATTTGAACTCTAGCTATACATAGTGTATAATAAGATTTGAATGGGGACCACAGAGTTTACACTGTGAATCCGATTTACACAAGTGTTTGTCTTTGCTTTTTATACGTGGATTAAAATATATTACTATTATTTAATGTGTAATGTGTAATTGTATTAATGAGGTGTGAGTCTCATATTTTAATTGTATTAATGAAGTGTGTGAATCTCATATATCACGAAATAAAAATGAACACCTCTAAACGAACGTCCAAATTATAACGGTTCAATAGAGAAAAATAGAATCGAATTTGTGAAAAAGAGAAAACCGGTCGAAATTGATAAATAGAAAAAGGGGACAGCTATTCGTACTCCCGAAAATGCTAAACGTACCCCATTTATTAAATACACCCCAATATACTTTAAATTTATATGTATGCTAAATATACCCCAAATTAAGACAATTATACCCTTTTATAATTAAAAATTAATTCATGGATTATTATTTATCTTGAATCAAAATTCCATACTCTGTGGAAGAGATAAACAGAACCACGTAAAAGTTGATTGGCCGGAAGAGAAGAAAATTAAGGATGAAAAAAGAAGAACAATTCCACCATTGAAAGAACTATACTGCACTGGATCCAACTGGAGGTAGGAGTTGATGGAAAAGAATCTGTCAATGGGCCGACCCGATTGCCTTCAGAATGGCTACAATCGCCGGAGAAGATGAGTTCGTCGAGATATTGGGCGGAGATGAGTACGATGAAGGGACAATTCAGAATTTCTTGGGTGGCTTCCCATAGAGTTTTGCATTTCCGGCATAAGACTCTGTTTCTGATTGGACAGCGCCACTGACGTAGGGAGTTCGTCGGAGAGATCGCTGAAGGAGAGATCAACGGTGGCCGTTTTCGGATTCTCCTCAAACAACTCCCACCTCCTGTCGGATTCCTTGCGAAATAATTAATGGAAAAACATCAGGGGCACTGAGCTCTCTAAGAGATTCCAAAAAATCAGCAAATTCATTCGAGGGGGATCAATGTTTGCAATTTCCAGCAATTGGAGGCGGCGGAGTCGTCAACTTGTCAAAGTGAAGCAGCGGCAGACAACTTCTAGAAGAAGCCGAGGAGGCTGAGGTCGCGCAGCCTGACGACGCAGAGTGGGCAGGTGATCGCTCACCACGAACCGCATCTGTGTAAGAAGGCGCTGAATGAGTGCCCAAGACATGGTGAGACATATAATCCATTGCCGGCGGCTAGGGCAGCAATTTGGGGGAGAAAGTTTCTTAGAAAGAGAATATTTCTTTAGAGAGAAATGCACTTTTTACGCTTGCGAAATAATTAAGGATGAGAAGATGTATTCACATCTGAATGAAGATGATGAAAGTCGACCCCCAGAAGAAAGAAGAACGAAGATGAGGGCCCAAAAGAAGAAGAACGAAGATGAGGGAACGAAGTCGATAAAATTTTCTGTTCTTCCTTTTTTAGTTAATGAAAAATAATAAATATAGTATTATACAATTTAAGAAAAAATATATTTGAAATATTTAATTTAAAGGTATATTAGTCTTACCCACTACAAATATTTTAGTTTAATTTTTTTTACGGGGTATATCTAAGTATTTTTAGGGGTGAAAAAAAAAAATGAAAGTAAAAAAAATGTCAAGTCTTCTCTCATCAATAGATCAACCCACCCCCACGCCACCCAACCCACCTCCATGATTTGATCTGTGGTCCACATTAGCGCAACATCTAATGATGAAGTATTCAACGGCTGCGATCAATCCATCTCCGGTAGAGAATGCGCTGTCCCACACCAGAAAAAGGGCGACGGTCTTTGCAAACAAAGGAAGCTCTCCTCCTCCATTCTTTCGCCACTCAACCTCTGCTACATCTCATAAACCATACATCTATAACATTATTTCCAATTATTTTTATTTATTTTTCTACCATAGCTTATCAGATCAACCCGGTTTTGTTTTTTTTTTTATTTTCTCATTCTGGTGTTGATTGCTTTTCCCATTCTTTATTGTTTCTGTATCTGAATCCGATTGCTATTTACCTGATCAGATTTTATTTTTTCTCAACAATCTGTTGTGCTACTTCTTATCCAGTTTTACATATTCTTTTCAAGATTTGAAATTTTGATTTATTTTAATTGATATGTTAACTAAAATCTCTTGTTACATAACCCCTAGGCCATGCAAACACTTGGTTGATTACAAGCTAAAGCATGGCTTGAAGGGGTATAAATTGATCCAAGATTTATTGAAGTGTAATCCGTATGGAAAAACAATGATTGACAAATCCAAATCCGAAGTGCCCAGATGCTGTTTGTGCTCTGGTTACAATGGCAGATTGATCATGTGTTTGATCTGTTCCTCAATTACTTGTTGTGATACTCCAGAATCAGATCATACCCTTTTGCACAGTGAATCTTATGAAGGTCATGAGATTGGTGTTGATATGGAAAGAGCTGAGCTCTATTGTGCTGTGTGCTGTGATCAGGTGTATGATCCTGAATTTGATACAACTGTGGTAAGAAAACAACTGTTGGGGTTACCACGAAGTGGAAATGGGGTTGTGGAAAGTGGTCAATTGAGGTTGAGCAAGAGGAAAAGATTGGATTTTGGGTGTGATTTGAATTCAGAGTGTGTGAAGAGATCTGTTTTGAGGAGTAAACAGAGGTCTAAATCATCTCTTCCATTGGGATTGAGGGGTTTGAATAATCTTGGGAATACTTGTTTTATGAATTCTGTTTTGCAAGCATTGCTTCATGCGCCTCCTTTGAGGAATTACTTTCTGAGTGATAGGCATAACCATGAGAGCTGTAGAAGAAGCTCCACAGATCGATTGTGTTTGCCTTGTGATGTGGATGTCATTTTTTCTGCTTTTTTTTCAGGCGAAAGAACGCCTTACAGTCCTGCTAAGTTTCTATATAGGTTTGTATTTTGCTTCTTACAATTTTCAGTTTCTTGGTTGTTTGTGAATGTGGAACAATACTTTACTTATCTTGCTTGATTATAGCTTTATGGGATGGACCATATTGTAGTCTATCATAGGTTTTACTGATTTGTTTGGAAGTGCTACACTTTACACATTCTTTATTGTTAGCATTTTATGAAACCAAAACAAGATCAAGAATTTCCATGGTATATTGTCAACAGATATCTGTGTTTCTAATCGAAATTGTCTTCTCCATTCTCAGCTGGTGGCAGCATTCAGAAAATCTTGCTAGTTATGAGCAGCAAGATGCACACGAGTTCTTTATTTCTATGCTTGATAGGATCCATGAGAAATTGGGAAAATCTAATCAAGGTAAAATAAAGATTTGGTTCTTGTCAAGATAGTTATTGTTATGTTCTTTGCTTGAGAGAGGTTTTTAAGTCTTGAGAATGTAAGTGGTGATTATGTTTAAAGTAACAACCACAAATTAACTTGTTATCCCTCTGTTTAAGTTCAGCAGTGGGGATCTAATCTTGTCATCTTCTTCGGTTCTTCCATCTTTAGCATATTTTCTCCTTTGTAATTTGGTATAACATGACAATTTAGGTATAACATGTCCTGGGTGGCATATACAGAGTTGTGAATTATCTTCTTGCATTCAAATGGTTGTATTTATGTGAAAGTTATCGACACTTTGGTTATCTATTTTCACTGATTGGAGAAGTCTGTATATTTGCAGACAATGGGGATTGCCAATGTATTGCTCATAAGGTTTTTTCCGGGCTGTTGAGATCAGATGTCACGTGTACATCATGCGGGTTTACATCATCGACGTATGATCCATGTGTAGACATTTCTCTCGACTTAAACACAGTCAACTCCTTTCCGACTGATTTCAGCAGTCGATCAAGCAAGCTTAACGAGGCCTCAGCGATGTCGTCTCTTTCAGGCTGCTTGGACCTCTTCACTAGACCTGAAAAGTTGGGATCAGATCAAAAGCTCTACTGTGAAAATTGTCAAGAAAAACAGGACGCTTTGAAACAAATGTCTCTGAAAAAGCTCCCATTGGTTCTATGTTTGCACATAAAGCGATTCGAGCATTCTCCAATCCGGAAAATGTCAAGAAAAATTGACCGCCATCTACAGTTCCCGTTTTCCTTGGACATGAGGCCATATTTATCCTCTTCGGTGCTCAAAAAAAGATTTGGAAACAGAATGTTTTCCTTTGAGGGTGAGGAAACAGAAGTTTCTACTGAGTTTGAGGTTTTTGCTGTGGTTACTCATTCAGGGATGTTAGAATCAGGACATTACGTAACTTATCTGCGTCTGAGAAACCAGTGGTATAAATGTGATGATGCCTGGATAACAGAGGTCGATGAAGAGGTTGTGAGAACATCACAGTGTTACTTGGTTTTCTATGTTCAAAAACTGTTTTATCATAAAGGGTGCGACGACCTTAGTTGCCAGCCTCTGTCACCACTTGCTGACCCGTTCGTTCCTATAGCCAGTTGTTGCTAGACCATGACTTGAATGAGGATTGTTGCTAGACCATGGTTCGAACGAGGAGAACTCAGACGAGGACAGGGAATTCAAAGATTGTCTAACCAATTGAATTGGTTGACAACGGAGATCTTCATTGAATTATTACTGTCTGCTAAGATGATTTTAAAGATAATAGCAGAGTTGGGTGTGTTTCCTATCAGTATCTTGACAAAAACTGCAGCCAAATGTACAGATATAACTGTCTTAACATTTGACAGGATGTTTTTATTTTCCTTGGACACATTTTATCTTTTGGCTAGTCAAAAAGACGTCTCTAGAAAATTGAATGATCTAGTAGGGCTGTAAGCGAGTCGACTGGTGTTTGGAATGGGTTTGAATGGTGTGATGAGATTCTTGAAAATTCTTGAAGTGGAGTTAAAATGCGTTTTTGGTTATTTGGTTGTAAATGAGTGTGATATTTGCACGAATTGAAAGAAAAAGTATCATGAATTTCGACATTTTCATCCATATTAGATGGGAACGTTCTAAGATTTAAGTGTAGTTCGACATTCACACGTGCAAGTGGAATGAGCAGTAAAAACATATAAAACCACCTTAGCCAATTGGAAACCCTATTGTTACAAGAAGAAGAATCCAAGGTAAAAGTTTTTCAATGGTAACTACAAACAAACTGTAATGTTACCAGATGAGCTAAAGCAACACAAGTTAATTTAGGGTATAAATAAATTGCAATTGCTGTTTCATTTTCAAGTCCCAAATGCTCAATCTCTTTCAGCAACTATCACTTGAGTTTCTCGCTTGACTTCCTCTAGCATCGAAACTGAACCAAGGCACCAATAATGAGTTCTGATTTGGGAGAGAACCGGGCTCTGCTCTCACCCGATACCTTGTGAAACATTCGTATTTGTATTTCTAACACCACGAAACGAACGAAAATAGGCCTTATAGTGTACAAGGGCTCTGCCATGTGGATATATCAGCTAGAATGCCACGAAGCTGATCGATTAGTGTCTTGAGAACTTCATTCTTATCAGCAAGCTCCTACAAATCAAACAATGATGAATGATGAGTGATATTGAATGCATAAATGTAGTATGGATAACAAGATAACATCTTTCTATTCTGTCTTTCATTACGTCTGCTGTATTAATAACAAATTCACCATTGTCATCCTAAGACGTCTAGCCCCCAACTTTCAGCCTTGCTTCTACCTGTGTATGTGATACAAATGTACACGAACATGCTTAAAGGTTAGACGTTATAACTGCAGCCGTACAGACAACAGTTCACCTTTAAACTAATGACATGCATAACCATTACAGCCACTACATGAATTGCAAGGATATGTCATTCAGAAGCAGCCAAACACTACTTAAAAGATCAGATTTCAACTTTTGGTACCGCCCCATTCCAAATTTTTGTTCACTTCCTAGTTTTTCTGAAACTGAAAGTATGTTACTGCTGAATCTTTTTGTGAAGCCAAATCTCTTAACAAAAGCCAAACACACAACCGTAGATAGGACGGACTTCTGGAATCGAAGGACAGGAGATCAAGATTATTTTTGTAGTTTCCTATCTACCTGTCTTCTACATTTTCTATAACCACAAGCCACTATGTGAATTAGCAGCTATAAGGAACACCCTCCAGTATAAGATCAGACCCCAAGTATCCCACAAACAGCAGATACAGAGCACAAGAACCAGCACTAGACTCCTACTTAAATAATTTTTAAAAGCACGAGTGTACCTTTCTTAAGCTAGAGGCATGCTCTTCAAGCTTCTCCAGTTCTGTTTGATCAACCGAATTTTCTGATGAACTCGTTGAAACTGCTTCGGGTGCTTTAGCCTACTTTGGTTAGAGAAAGACATTCGTTTATATTCTTTAAAGATCAAGAACAAATGTAACATAATAATGCAAATTATGCAATATAAATCAATCAATCAACGTAAGTTAGACAAGTATATCACTATCACAGAGATATGCAGCTAACAGGACTACTCATTAGAAGAATTCAACTCTGAGATCAGACTTTCAAGGTAGATTCATGAATTCATTCACTAAATTGGATCAGAAATCATCTTTCACTTCATTTACAACGGAGATAACACATTAACATGAACAAATTTCAAATTGGCATTGATGGATAAAATCAAATGTCAGATACCAGAAACATCGTCTCAACAACCACATATAATTACTTAAAACTCATATATAAACCGTGGAGGCTAAACCTCAAGATTCAAATCAAACTATACCTTCTGGGAATTCGAAAGTGCAATGAGGACGGAACGTAGAGATGCAACAGAGGTCTTATACTGCAATCTAGCTTCGTCAAGGGCCCCACCACCGACGTCGAAGCTATTGTGATGCTGGGTACGAGACTGCGACGCGGAGGCAGAGGAAGATGCCGAAGAGGAGTCCGAGAATACGTCGCCGTTTGGGTGGTGTGCGTTACTCGTAATAACGAGGCTATTGTAATTGGGAGGGTTGGAGGATGTGTTGGACCAGAGGGCGGCGTAGCAGAGCTCGTCGTTCATGGCGGAGAGGATTAGGAAGGCGGCTTGGATTGTTTCTTCGAGGTGCTTCCGACCTTCGACGGCAAGTTCTTGTATGGTTTGGTTGGAGAAATTGGTAGAGGTGGGGGAAGAAGCCATCGCTGATGCCACTCTTCGAAATTTCGATGCGGAGGAGGGTTTCGCCGCCGCCGGAGGACAGAAATAGGCACAGAACTTGGAGTGTGAGGAATTTTGACCAATTGCGCTTGTTACTTTGATCTATTTTTATTTTTATTTTTTTAAATTTAATTGATCTATTTTAGCCTTTAAAATTAATCGGGTCGGGTAAAACCTTAACGGGCAGTGGACAGATAAACCCGTATAAATGCATTGCAAAATGCAAAGTTTGTTTACGGTTCTTAAATTCAGATTTAAGATTATTAAATTAATTTCTTATTCTAGTTTGGCTATACACATCACATTCAATGTCCATTTGCTTTACGGTTCTTATATTCAGATTTAAGATTATTAAATTAATTTCTTATTCTAGTTTGGCTATACACATATCACATTCTATGTGGATTTGCTTTTTACACTGTAGTTTAAAGAGTATTAATAATATTTTATGTGTAGTGAATAATTGTATTAGTGAGAAATGTGAGTCCCATATTTTAATTTTATTAGTGGGAAGTATGGCCCCATAAGGGAAATAGATATATTAAAAGTGGACTACCCAAAATAATAAAATTGATACATAGGATATGGACGGAAGGAGCATCTCTCAAACATTACCTCGTCTGTATCTCTCAAACATTACCTCATATTCTTATTCGTTGATTTGATATAAAGTTAAATTTCTTAAAAACAAATACTTCATTTGTCCTCTTGATAAATATTCATTTTGCCATTTTGATCCGTCTCAATACAAAGTATTAATTTCCTTTTTGGGTTGATGTGACACATAATAATATTATTGTACCATTACTCCTTCAGTTACCCCCTCTGATCGAGTTTAAGAGAATCTCATTTACACTCCTTCGAAGTTCAGCTAAGATACGAGATGACTAGTGAATAAAGACAAAATTCCTTCATTCTGACATGACTTTCATTCTTTCTGTTTCGAACTCCGACAGCCTACTAACAAGGGCTCTCCTTGTCCCTATCAGAGGATTTCACTGCTTCGCTTCTATGACAAGCTTGCTATGATTCTAGGGAATGGAACACACAATCAATCGGTAGCCAAAACAAAAGGTTCTGGTTCACTCTCTATATCAATAGTTATGGCTTCATTAACCGTACAAAAGTCGCTCTATTTACTTGCCCCGGCCTGTCTTTTGGTAAGGGATTTGGTGAGAATCTCATTTACACTCCTTCAGTTACTCCCTCCTCGTTAGATTTAAAGAATCCCATTTACTTTTTTTCACGTGAATCAAATAGTATTATTATTAATGTAATTATATTAATTTTTATTCAATATATTCATTTTTAATAATTGTGTAACATTTTATATTCAACTTTTCATTTAAAAAAAATCGCAAAAAAATTGCTTAAAAGTGTACAAATTCATTATAAATAATTTTATTCAAATAAGAACTGGACGTGAGTTCACATATTTATTGATTAATGTATAAATTCTTAATGTGGTGCGCAACATAGAGAATTTGAAAAAAGAAAAGAAAAGAAAAGAAAAGGTTTGGATACAGATCATGGTCAAGTGAAGAAAAACATAAGCAAAACCTTAAGAGCATACACAATATATAAAGCATTTAGGTTTTACAGACGCCATACAGAGCTACTTCTTCTCAAAAGCTGGTACAGAGTCTAAAAAGGCACTATTACAGAGAAACATGCTATTAGCATCACAACAAGGAATACATGACCTTAGCTACACGGCCCGATTATCAACTATCACCAGTTGTTGAGATCACTGAGCCAATTTCTTCAAGTGCTGCAGTGTCCTCTGCTTGATCCACTGTCGATCATACGGAAGGTATGCTTGAATTGAGTGGTCATATCTGCAAAACCACAACAATCATGCAATTGTTACGAGTAGCATATCACGAAATCCAACTTGTCGTCCTACAGGGAATATTTCATTCAGCACCAGATTTGCTCGATTGAAATCATTTACGTGATAGGAAGCATCAAGAGGCAGATTGATAAACTTGGGATTAAGTCCAGAAGGTGGGGTATATATATCAGGGTGAGAACACATATCTGTCCATTACACTTAAATTTTGCACCAGTGGACACAAACTCACACGCGCACACACTGGCACATGTATAAAGAGATACACAAAGGTAGAGAGATTTTACACTAATGCACTCAAATCAGCGAGCCCGTCAATGAAATTGTAAAGATCTGAGATATCATATGTGATATTTCTTACGGCTGGATTTAGCTCTTTGAGTTTCCGTTCATAAAGCCCACAAACACCTGCAGAAACAGTTAAAATACGTGAAACGTCCAAGTTTAGCAGAATAACATAAACTGCAATAACTCCTTCAGAAAATCGACGATGCTCCATCTGCATTCATCTTGATTCTTGAAATATAAAAATTCATGCATATTTGACAAAACCAAATTTGAATTACAGTGGCATATCCTATTGACTCTGATGCAAAAAATTGTCATAAAAGAATATTAAAAAATTGAAATTCATCATAATAATAAAATTTAGAATAACCAATAATGAACTGCCATAGTAAATAAGTCCGAGCAAGTATATGGAATCTAAATGTAGTGGTGATAACTTGAAGTTCTTAGTTGCATAGACCTCAAAAATACCAATCAGCAATCATATTTTAGAACAATATTGCATCTCTTGTTCATCTATATGAAAATTATTTCCCTTGTAAATATGGGTAAGTGGATGGTTACAAAATTGTATAAATCAGTATTAGATATAAAGGAAGACCATTCTTAAATAGTGAAAACATATAACCCACAATAGGACAGCGAGGAGAACACACACACACACACACAAACAAACAATAGGATGTCATCAATGAAGTTAATTTTTTTATTTTTTTAAACTTTTTTGAAGTGGAAATCAAATAAATAAACTGTATCACAAGGATGACTTCTTGTGGAATGAATTCAACAAAAAATAAAGGCAGATTAAATTTTAATATTATGAGCCAATGAGTAGTTTATGGTATGATTAAATATATGTCCTACAACCTGTTTTTATACACAAGCGTTATATCCTCAGCTTCTCCTTGCATGCGACACATATTATGCGAAAGGCTAACTAATGGTATTCTTTAGAAGGAATACAACTTCTTGACACGTACCATCCATGGCTTGGCTGATTGAATCATAATCCATAAAAGTACGAGTTGCTCGGTGCTGAGATGTTTGCATGAGAATAATAGTGTGCCTGTTAGACTGCACAAGAAATGACACTATAACTACTAAGCAACAATAACGTATATATAACTACAGAGATAGAAGCCTAACTGCTTATTGTAAATCATTCCGATTTCAAACATAATTTCATGAAAGTTAACAAGAAAGTTCGCCGCAACACTCTCATAACTCATTGCCCACTCGAGCCTATTGAAGCATAAGTAGCCATACTATATAGAGAATAGACGGTTAGTAATTGCCTTCTAACCTTAGAAGTCATTTATAAGGCACAGGTGGATGTTCCAGGTGTTCTACAAATAAATATTAATGTAATCCCACCCCTAAAAAAGAGATCTCTAAATGAAGAAATCAATCTTTCGAAAGAGCAACTTCAACATCAGCGATATAAGTAAAACGTAGAAAAGATCTTCAGAAATAGTCAACTAAGATAAAAATCCTTCAATTACCATAAGAGAAAGAATATATACTATAAATTCACATCCCAAAATTAACGGAAAACGAAATCAAATAACATTGAAACATAATCACACCGATATCAAAATATAAACACGGATTCCAATAACTTAAATTAAAAAAAGTAATTAGAATAATCTGCAGAGCCATAAAATTAAACCCTAGGGAGCTCCGAGAAACGATAGATGAGTGCGTTTCTATAACTATAATTATAATTCGTAAAAACAGAATCATATAAACAAAAAGGGAGATGAATTAACAGTACCATGACGAACACAGGTTAGGATCAGCTGCAAACGGAAGAGAATTTCTTCAGTTCGGTAGTGGGAGTGTGTAGGAAGAGAACGTGACAATGAGTAAAATGTATTTAATCGCCACTGCTTTTGTGTTTGTTCCTACTGGTCAAGGTCTGATAGGAAATATGAGATGGGGTTTGAGGCAATTTTGTAATCATGAGTTATAATTCTTTCACTTTTTACTGTTGTAAATTTTGCAATTTGCATTGTAAATATCGACATTTATTTATTTATTTTTAATTACTCTAAAAGATTATCTAGTATTCATGTCCGTGCAATATGTAAATTTAAAAGAGTGAGGGTTGCATGTGCCGGACGTCGTGCATCTTTAGAATTTAGTATTATAAATAAGGATACATTATTATGTTTTACAAAGTATATACTTTAATTAATAAGGGTACATATTCTAAAGGTATACACTTTTCATTATATTTTTTATTTTTTTTCAGAAAATAAAGGGTACACAATTTAACACAAAATTCTAAAGGCACACGGAGTGTGCTTCCGTTCGCCCGGGCACACACAAATTTTTGTCTTGTAAAGTAAAGGATACCCATTTTTATACTAAAGGGTATACAATTTAGCACAAAATTCTAAAGGCACACGGAATGTGCTCCCATGTGCCCGGACACACACAAGGTTTTGCCAATTAAAAAATATTAATTTTAAAATATATAATCAAAAAAAAGTAGGGATATATTAGTAATTTAAAGAAAAAAAAATATAAAATTATGGATAAATTACTTGTACGTATACACTTTGTATCCATAATTACTGTGAGATACATTGATTTAAAAAAATTACTCTCACACACAAAATATTAAAGTAAAATACCAAATACAATTCTAAATCCACACACTTTTAAACCACAAACCCTAAACCCTCACCCACCGCCGGACCGCCGCTGGACCTCCGTCGGACCACCAGACTTTTTTGCTGCACACACTTTTTTTACTGCACATACTTTTACTGCACACGAACTTTTGTTGCACACAGACATTTATGTGCAACATATTATAAGGATAATATTGGAATATCACTATATATTTATGTAGTTAGTAGTAATGTTTATATCTCATAATAATTAAGGATTTTTTAGTGTACCTAGTAGTAATCCTAAAATTATTGATAATAATGAATAAAACATACTCCCTCTGTCCGCTTCTAAGATGTGCATTTTACTATTTTTGGCGTCCGGTTCAAAGGTATTCATCTTCCCTATTTAGTAAAAAAGTACACAATATGGTCCACCACTTCCCTCTAATACAACTATCCACTTTACATATAATAACAATACTCCTTAATCCACGTGCAAAAAGTAAACAACCAGACGGAGGGAGTACCAAAAAAGTAAATACAATTATTGTGAGTGACGAATAAAGTATGAAAAATAAGTAAGAAATATAGTGTATTTTTACTATTAAGATAATGTGCATAAATAATTGAGACATTTCAAAATAAAAGTGTGTATAAATACGTGGGATGAAGGGAATAATATGCACTTTGAAAATTTTACTAAACTTTTTACGGAGGATAAACAAAAATAATTAATCATCTGTCTCAATTTAAGAAAAGTTACTTTTTAACCAATTTTATTGATTTTGGGAGGATAGTGTAAGAGTATTTTTAGGTAATAATAATAAATTACTATAGGGTGTGTTATGTGTGTTAGATGAGAGTGGTAAGTTTGTAATTAAAATATACTTTCAAGATTGTAAATTGATATTGATATAAAAATAGTAAAGTATAATGTGAAATAGACGAAAATAGAAAATATGAAATTTATTAGGGAGTATTATATAACCAAGGCTAATTCAAGCTTAAACTGCGAAAATGAACACTATTTTATCTCACTTTATATTTATACTAAAAAAAATATTAATTAATTCAAAAATAATAAGGTGTTTTTCTCCCAAATTTATATTTTCGCAAATGGAAATGACCATAAAATGAAAATTTTTTTACATTTAGCAGCCACAATTTGTTGCAAAATTTTAAATTGTTATAAATTATAACTAGAGCGGTTATCTACACTCCAAAATTATTAAATGAACCCCGATTATTAAGCGTACCCCATTGAAATTAAAAGTTATTATATATGTAAATTACTTAATATACCCTATACAAAGACAATTTTACCCTTTTAATTAATTATACCCAAATTTTAAAAACTAATTAATCACAACATTAAAAACAAAAAGAAGAAAATGTTGTTGAGTTTTGAAAAAGATAAGGAACAGTGCTTTGTCTCCTTGCCGTGACTGTTCAGGAGAGAAAGGAGAAGGAAGAACGCCCATACCTTTTATCCACCGTCAAGGCTTTGTCAATTTCGCTTCTTCATTATGCAGTTTACACGAATTCTAGGATTTGGGTTGGTTTTAAAATTTGAAAATTAAGCATGAGTAATTTTAATTTGTGTTTCTGTAGTGTGTGGTTGTACTTGTCTTGCAATTTTGAGTTGAATTTTACATAAATTAGAAGCAATTAGATAGGTTTCTGAGCAGTAGATATGTGAATTCCAAAATCCGCTGCACTATGTTGTATTCGACCGCTGCAGTCGAACACCTTAGGCTGTTCGGTTGTTGATACCGAACAACCTATTTCTGTTTTATTTTTTTATTTTTTTAACATCCTAAGTTCGACCGCTGCAGTCGAACACCTTATGCTGTTCGTGTTGCTATCGAACAACCTATTTCTATTTTTTTCATTCACATCCTAAGTTCATCGTAAGGCAAGAGACAATTTTTTATAGCACACGAACAAATGGATTAGTGGGATTATAAAGTACGACCATCAAACCACAAACATGATTTTTACCTCTAAATTACCTCTCCCCTACCATCTAAATTTAATATCATAACCACTCACTGTCACATTTTTAAATGTACATATGGTTTTGCATTCATGGCCGACAGCGTTGCCAATGAGAATGCACTTTCTACTCACCTCTTAATTAGGGTTTCCAGATGATCATCGATCATTCTCAGTTTTTGGTTGTTCCATAATACTACAAGAATTTAGGGTTGATCGTGGTTTAATGATTATAATAATAGGGTGCATTTAGAAATTTAATTATAATTAATTTTATTTTATTATTTATAAAAAGACATTTACGTCTTTCCATATTATGATATTTTAGCCAACCCCTCTGATTTCAAAATTCGGATAAAACTAAATCTAAGTTTAGTTTTATACAAAGCTTGACATCATTTACTTAAAAATGTTTTTGACTTTTGGAGTATTTTGTGTAGCATTCGAAAGTATTCTCTTTGTAGATTCATTTAAAGTTGTTCCCACAAAAATACACGTCTATTTAAAGTTGCAATCAAATAGGTGTAATGCATGAGTTTATTTAAACAGTCGTGTCGTGGGTGTGAACAGTCGACGCCTTATAAAAATTCCGATTTCTCATTCAACGGAACCATTTGCAAACTATCATGGTCGTCCTCATTCGCATGTTTGCCCTTGTTCTTCTCTAGATCATCGGACGGGACCAAAACCCCTAATGAATCTACGTTCGGTACAAGAAATATCAAAATCAACGTCGACAATCTCAATATATTTCTGATCAAAATTGTGATCCATAGATTCTTGAAATCAGTTCTGGTAACATGCAATAGGTGAAGAACCACCCCACCACCCCACTTGGAGGTAAGTGCACCAAGACTATCAATGCACATCAAAAGTGCAAAAAATGTACCCTCAATCCCTTTAGGGCATAGCTGAGAGCTCAGAACCATCATCGGCATCCACCGGATCTTACTGATGATCCGGGAGACGCACTCCTCAAGCACGACGAAGAAGTAATCTGGGATTCCAATGGCTACGTTCCACCGGAGGATGAAGATCAGGTCGAGCATTCCGGAGGTAGCATATAGCAGCTGTGCAAAGAAGAGCAGACCTCTGAAAGGGTAGTCTTTGAGTGCTTTGTGGTAGATTATAACCCCAACTATAGAAGCCATCGCGCCCATTGCGTAGATCATCCCGACAAATTCCTGCACACCAGACACCAAGTTTCTTGAACTTTAGACCATTCATGTTAGAGTAAACAAACTCATACTGATGTATAGTCATCATCATTAGCACTGTTTCACTATGTAATTGATGAATGGTTGAGATTTCGTACGAGTAGATAGGTATACATTCATACCTGAGAAAATGCAGGGCCAGCTTTTGGATCAGTGTACCAATAGAACTGTCCTTCATGAGTACTGATGCTTAGAGCTAATGATAAGTACATGTATAGAGATGGCTTCCATGCTCAATTTGGATGGTTCTGTACATTCCATAAACAGCTTCTCTTAATTTTTCTTTGGTCTACACAAACATAGGACTATGTAAGAATTATCATTTCTTAATTCTGTTAAATATGTGACAGATGACCTCTCCCCCAGTAGCGATTAGCATTGCACTATGGTCAAATATACCCTACCCCAGATCCCAACTTTCTAAAGATTTTCTTAAACAAGATCTGCATTTTTTTAATGAGCAGTTGATGCAATTGACTAACTGTCTGTGATCACGACAAATAACTCAAACTGCATTCGATTGTGACGACAGCCAAATGCAATGTAAATCTGACCTTTTTCGTGGCAAGACGAGTATCATCAGCTGTTCTTGGCTCGTAGATCACAAAACCTAGAACAATCAATGTTGCTGGAGGGATTGCCAGAAGCCCCAACGATAACTACAATATATACACACACACATACATTCAGCACGAGTGTAAAAAAATACGAGATGAAACATCAAATTTGCTCGGTAAACACACCTGTGGTCCGAGATGGTGAACGAAAAAACCGCTGGTGGAGTAGCCTAAAAGAGCACCAGCAGAGGAACAATACCCACAAAGACTTTGCATATCAGCAGCTAAAGATCTAATCTCAATACTGTTTCTTGCAATACAAGCATCTATGGTGACATCACCAATGGCTAACCCAGCTGTAATTCCTATCAAGCAAATCGAAGCAAGAACCACCGCCATTCGGCCACCTGCCGCCACTGACAAGGCTGACACCACCCCAACCACCCCTGCCAGAAGAAAATACGGCCTCCTTCGATACCCTCTGACTGGAAAAACATCGGTCAGGAGACCCCATAAAGGCTTCATCACCCATGGAATGTAGTACAGGCCTATAAACAGCTGCACAGCTGATGGTTGCACCTTCTGGACATCTTTCCAGTAGTAATCGGAGACGACTTCGAAAAACGCGCCGGAAAAGCCCTGGTTGAGGCCATAGACTAGTACAACTCCTAGAACAAAAGTGGGGTTCAATATGGAAGAAAGCATCTGAACCCATTGGAATGGTGAAAGACCTGCTGATGATAGAGAATGATCAGCATGTTCTTGATCTGATTTGGTTAAGTGTTCTTCTGATTGATCTTCCTCCAAAATCTTTGGATTGAGATCTTTCATTTCAGAACAGCACATATTGAAGGCAACCATGGGTTTTAGTCTTGAGGGAGAGATTTTCAAGATAATTAGTGCTTCACTTCTTGCTTAAAGTAATTTTTTCTTACATGTTTGATTTCTCAAGAAAATTAATACTGTCATATTTTTTGACTTCAACGTAAGCTAAATAAAATATTAACAACTTGGATGGTGAATCAGAGGGACACACGCATAACAACACGAATTTTATTTATTTATGCCAGATGTTGTCTAAACGAATGCTCCCTTTCTTTTTTATTGCTATTTTTCTATACTATATGCAGAAACTTTGAAATACTTAAGATTATCATAAGAGCTCCATAAATAAATTATATTTTCAAGAGTTTTTAATCTATCTTTTATAACAAGGTTCTTCAAGTTCAGATTGTCATGATCTAAATAGTAACATATCATTACATACTGTTCTGCAATATAGATTAAAACCATAAAAATTGGAAGTCATTGTATATGATATAACGCAACATAGACTTCAGAAGCTAATTCAATACAATTCAACAAAAATGTACAAAAAAAGAGAGATCAATGTTGTTATCGTGGAGTATCCAGTGTACACAGCCAGCATTCTTATGAAAAACAAGCATATGGTGGATTGCATACGTATCTGGAATCTAAGCTGCAAGAAGCTTCTGGATATCCTTCTGCAAAGAAACAGGGGAAGATAATCAACAATTTAATACAGCAGAATTGATCATTAATTCTGTAACATAATTTGGAGAAAAAGATTCAACAAGGCAATGGTCTATTGCAGTTCACCACAAATGGAGAGAGAGCGAGAGAACCATCTCATTCACTCGGTTAAGTCAACTAAGAGCAAGAACAAAATCAGAGAAACTCACTGAATCATGGGATTGGTCAGTTTATAAGAACAAATTCAATAAATGTTTATGAATTTGATGATATTAAATCATCACAAGACTACACACCCATGTAATTACATGCAACATAAACAATAATACTTGTAGAATTCAGTACTCAGTAGTAGATAAACATTACAAAAGCCAACAATTAATACATCCTCCTAAATTCCAATTTATAATATTGACATCACTTGTTTCCCAGTGGTTTTAGAATGAAAAAGTTCCAATCAATTAGAGTTTAAACCTACTTTCCAGGTTGAAATATTGATAAATATGTCATACCCAAGCTTCGAGAGAAAAAAATGGACAATACAAAGAATGAATATAATCACCAGATTTAAACTTAGTATTTGTCAATGAAGTAATGTAATGGGAGTTTACCTCTATTTGGAAAGGGGAGGTCGTCGGTTGGTATCTTTCAACAACTTTACCATTTTTGTCGACAAGGAACTTCTCGAAGTTCCATTTAATCAGATCACCAAGGAATCCTCCAACATTTGTCTTTAGAAATTGATAAACTGGAGCTGTATTTGGTCCATTAACATCAACCTGCAGTAATAAGATCCTAAATGGTTAAAAATATTCTATTCATTTGGCACAAAAGGGAGAACCAACCAAAAGTACCTTATCAAAAATCGGGAATTCCGCTTTGAATCTTGTACAAGCAAACTGCTTGATATCTGCATTTGATCCTGGTTCTTGCCCCCCAAACTGATTACACGGAAAGGCTAAAATTTCAAACCCTACAATGACACATTCTTGAATTAATTTCCTATAATATAATCATATAACTATACATCAACTCTAATAATTTGTTTGATTAACTGGAATCTCACCTTGAGGTTTGTATTTTTCATAGAGATGAGAAAGCTCTGTATAATTTGATGATGTCAAACCACTGGTATCCAAAACCAATTAATTAAGTCAGTTCTTGCAAGTAGGAACATTTCACGAGCATATACTCAATAATCATAAAATTCTATAGTTGCAGGAGAGATTACCATCTTGATGCAACATTTACAATCAAAAGTACCCTTCCTTTGAATTTGCTAAGTGAAACATCCTTTCCATCAATATCCTGTATACCATGAAACATTTTCTTATTTTCTCTGAAAACTGAAAATTATTGAGGAAATAAGTACAGATGATTAGCCAATTCTCGTAATTTCCAACTGGAATCATGTTTAGTGCAATAGAAAATACATAACTGAATTTACATAATATCACACATTCTGATATTAACAGATAGTTATACAATCACACGTGTTGAAGATAACACCACCGACTTTAAATGAAGTATGTCGTGAAAGTTTCTGGAATGAGGAAGAAGTGACAGAAGGCTCTTGAAGGATAAGAATGAAGATGGTCAGTGGATACAATCTCGGGAACCTTCCTAGTCGGCAAGCTTGCAGATACTAAGGGGGTGCATGGTTGGGGTATTGGGTAGGGTTAATGGAATGGAGGTGTATTGATTCCCATTGTTGATGCTTGTTTGATCTAATGGGAATCAAAATTCCTCAATCACTCCCATTGATTCAATAACTACTCCCCACCCTTCAATCACTTTCCATTCCATTTGTGATTGAGCTCCTTAATGATACCCATTGTCATTCCGATTGAAGAATTTGAACCAAGCAGCCCCTAAGTTAAGTTGTGTACAGGTGTCAACTATCTATAATCCTCTAGGAAAATGTGGATGTAAGAGAGCGTATCCCAAGTGAGAGAATTAGTGGAGTGTCTTAAGAGTGAGAGTTGTGCGTGAACACGAGAGAGTCTGTTGTCTGTTGTAATAGAAGTGATATGGTAAAATATTGTGTAAGAAAGTGTTTGCTTTCCTAATTCTCGATCCTATAATTACCCAACATCATGGTCATTCTCAATCTAGAAATAATGTTATATCAAATAGTTGAGTAAAAAATTTCCTCTAAAGTTGAGGATTTTAACAATATCTAGCAATGTTCATAGATTAACTACAATATGCTTCGGCAACTGACGAGTAATTTGTAAAAGGTTGGTTTCAAGAACATAATGGTCACAAATCCTCTAAAGTTGAGGATTTTAGCAATGTTCATAAATCAAATACAATAAAAGTTTTCTAGCAATGTTGATAGATCAAATACAATATGCTTCGGCAACTGGCGAGTAATTTGTAAAAGGTTGGTTTCAAGAATCACAAAATGAAGTCTTTTGGATTATCCTCCATAGTCACTGTCTCATCACTCTTTTGCAATTGATGAAAACACGAATCAACAACTTACGGTTATCCATTGAAAACGAAGAACACTCATCAACCAAGAGAATTTTATCATATTGCAAACTGGTTGAACTCCAATGATACAAACTAATTCACCATTCAGAAACAGATGTAAAGGAAAAACTGTAAGAAGCCAATCAAAATTACTTCTAAGCCTCACCCCTAAAAAGAATTTCATACAAAAATCAACAACTTAAATTCCTAAGAAAGAGACAACAATGTTTCCCATATTTATCAAATCATACACTATAGCTCACACTATGGCTAAAGTGTAATTGCAATTTAAAAGAGGAGCAAGGAGAGATTACCTTTACAGTAAAATCGTGGATGGTTTTGTCAGTGGCAGCTCTGGCATTAATAGAAGCAAAAGATCGAGATTTTAATGGAAGTCCAGATAGAATTGGGGATAAAACCGTGAACCCATCTCGGAAAATGGAAGATTTGGAGGAACCAAAAGCTTTTAAATTGGAGGAATCGAGAAAAGTCAAAGCGGAGGTGATGTTGAATTGCAGTTTGGTGGCTGCCAAACAATGTAAAGGTGGTGAAGAGAGCGCCATGGAAGCCATAGTCGATCTGCTGCGGGTTTTTGGTCGGGAGTGGGTAACTCACAATGTGCGTGAATGATCTTCTAATTCAGTTTGAGTTGGGTTGGGCTGTAAATGTTCCACGTGTCTTCTAATTACACCTCTACTTCCGGAGAAAACTGGATTTTCGCGATATTAATGGAGTTGATTGTATACACGAGTCATGACTCTAAAAAAAAAAAAAAAAAATTGTATACATCTGACTCAAAAAAGAGAGAAAAAAAAAAAGACTCCATAACAACAAAAATGATCTTGAATTGGTTGGTGATTCAATTAACATATACTCCCTCCGAGGGCAATACTTAGATTAAAAAATATTACTTCATCCGTCTCATATTTTTTTACCCACTTTTCATTTTGGGGCCGTCCCACGTATTTTTACTTATTTTATTTTTGGCAAAAATACATAATATTTTATTACCTGCTTTTTATAATCCCAACAACTTTAATTACTTTTTTACACTTTATTCATCATTCCCAATAACTTTATTCACTTTTTCTTTTTAAATTACTAATTTATCCCTACTTTCTCTTACATTATATATTAAAAAAATAAAATGTCTTAATCTCTGTGCCCGTACAAACGAGTAAAAATACCCGGGGACGGAGGGAGTATTATTTAATGTGTAGTGGGTAATTGTATTAGTAAGAGTGTGGGTTCCAACATTTAATTGTATTAGAAGAGGTGTGTGGGTCCCATATGTGTAAAAAAAGAAAGGAGACTCTTTGGATGAGACGACCAAAATGGAAAAAATAATCCTCTTAACCTTGGACGGATGGAGTATATATATTAACAAATAAATTAATCATCAATTAAATAATAATTATTGTGAATGAAATGAAGGTCACATATAGAGATGATTGAATGTGATTGATAGGGATTTAATCATCTCACATTAATTAATCATGTAATTGATCACATTAATGTTAATTAACTCAATTGCTTTATGGTAAGTTAAATTAAGGCAATAATGGCCTTTGAGCAGCCTTGGACTTTGAGCTCAGGTCCAACTGTCTATATAAAATTTTAAACTTGGGCAGCTCAGAAAGCCTAGATCCTCTGTATTGTACATACTGCACAAACTCTCTCTACTGTAAACATCACATCAGATATATGATCATATCATAAGAGAGTGGTCACTCTAGCTTATAAATATGTTCATTTAGCTTGGACTTTGAACCCAGGCCCAACAATCTATATAATCTTTTTAAGGCAAAAGTTGGGCCGCACTTGTGGGCTGAAAAGTTGGGCCACACGTGGTGTATTGTATTTGGACGCTCAAAAAACATGTGGGAGAATGCATTTGGACGCTGCAGTCAAAGCCAGCTTGTGAACACGATCAGTGAATGGAAATCAAACATCACATCAAATCCCACGATCCTGGCATACGGGAGTAATCTCTCAAGCTTATAAATAGGACCATTCAACATGCATTCCATCACACAAAAAAAGGAAAAAATATCTACGTACATAAAACATTTGCATCCTAATAATAATCTAGTACTCCATTCGTCCTTAGTTCGTCGGAGTTTCTACGATAACAGTGCTGCATTTGCCGGAAACGAGTAGTTGTTTCATCTTTGGGGAAGATCCTCCTAGATCGAAATACTACCGACATGTGTTTCTTCTTGTGGGAAGACTCATACTCGACTCGGCTTCGCCACCATCACCAAGATATTGCAGTATCTTTAAAAAGAGTTAAAAAATCCTTCACTTTTACTCTTTTAATTCTCTATATTTCTTTTGTAATATCTTCTACATTTCTTATCCAAAAACACATTGTAAAGTGATTTGTTGGTGCTCATATAAACCAACATTTTATAATTCAATAGTACATATTAATATTCATTTAAATATATTCATGACTCTATAAAAATTTTTATATCGAGCCAAGAATATTTTCATCATTTAAAATATTTTAAAATTTATTATATACATAGAGTATTAAAAAAAGTGCCAATATATAAAATGTTAAAAGTCATTAAAGTTTATAAAAATTTAACCCTATTTCGTACACCCTCCGTACCAAATATATACTCCGTTTTTAGCACATTTCATTATTTTTAATACTACTCATTTTTACTTTAGCAAATAGTTATGTGAACTGAGTTTACAACTCATGTGATCCTTGTTTTTATTAAAACATAATAACTATTGTGATCTTGTTTTTATTAATTATTTTTTAATACATGAAAAATTACTTTTTATAGAATCAAATAAGAAAATTTAGTTTTCAAATTCTTAGACATCATGATTTATTGAATACTCTTTATTATATGAAAAATTACCTTTAGAAATTTAAACTATTACTCTTCTGAATAAAAATTATTACTCTTCAAAAAATAATTTTTTATATATTAAGAGTAATTTAAAAAACAGTGTTTATGTGTTAATCCAATTTACACCAAATCACTCTTTTACTTTTTAGCAATCAAGTATTACTTGTTATCACTTCATTCTATTAGCGAGACAGTATCACACAAGTATTTATCATTTTAATGGGGTAAAAGAGTTTATATTGTACTTTTATCTTTTATTTATTTTAAATGTAATTTAAAATGATGGTATGATATTGCAAAACTTTATATAATAATAATAATTATTATTATTATTATTATTATTATTTTAATGGAGACTCGCTTAAAAAAAATAAATGTATATTTTATAATGAAAGGTTAAAATGACAAAATGTATATCTTTTATATTTTATACTTTTATATATCAATCTATATTTATATGAACAAATATTTCAATAAGAACTAATGTTTCAGTACATGAGATGACACTATAAAAAATACAACTTTTATGTGATACCGTCTCACGCAAATTCTTACGTAATACGATAAAAAGTGATAATATTATTAATGAAAAAGTGATATTGAATCCATGAAAATTGATAATGATACAGTAAACTATTTTATAAACAATTTATAGTATAAATAAAAAATAGTGATAATATTTTATAGCAAAAGTAATGACATTTTATAGAAAAAATGATAATAATATTATCACTTTTTATCCGTTTCATTTAAGGGCCTACGTGATACGGTCTCACACAAACATTTGCCTATAAAAAAATAATGTAACATGTGTAAACAAATCCTCAACTTTGCCACAACCATACCAACCACTTCTCTTTTGGACAAGATCATTCACAAATGTGTCCAACATTTGAACATCCACATGTGGCATCACAACAACATGCTACATATTTCCTAGGCAAGAAAAGTGCCAATAATTAATAAACTCGGGATCCAAAGGACGCTCGAAAACAACAATGGTGCTCGTTTTGTTGAGCATCGTACAAACTCCCGCGCTTCTCAGACGATTGTTCAAGTACTTAGCGTTCCTCAAACACTTGTCGACTTCCCATTCAAGTCCTGTACGTCCTTTCGTGTTTACGTTGTACCATATGAAGATCGGGGCGTGGCCATTTAACTTTCTGATATTGTAGAAAGAAGTGAAGTATTTTTTTCTAGTGATGAACACACCACAAGGAATAGATGCACCCAAAAATTTGTCTGCGGATGCACTTCCAATGGGCTTTTTAAAACTAAACAGGGGTCGACCCTATTAAAAGATCAAATATATTTAGTGAATTAGTGTTATTACGCGTGTGTATGGGAAGAACTTCAAATTTTAATAGATAAAACTATACTCCACCCATTCCGTATGGTTTACGTTTTCCATTTTAGTTTGCATTTTTTTTTTGTGAAGTTGAGTATACTCAAAACAATTAATTATTTTATGTAGGCCCACACACAACATTAATACAACTACCCAATTCATATTAATATTATTTCTCTCACTTCATTAGACATTAAACTATTATATATCTTAATTTACGTGAAAAATCAAATACTCCTATAAAGGTTAACACGGGAGAGTATATAGTGACAATTTGATAGATTGAATATTTAAAGGAACATTATAAATTATTAGTAATTGATATTATTAAAGCTGTCGAGATGGCTTGCACTACAAAAAATATTTTTTAACAACCGAATTTACCAACAGAATTCAATCTGTTGGTAATTACCAATGGATTAAAAATAAAAATGACAATTTTGTTTTAGCAACGGAATGCCAGTGGATTTATTTTCTATTTAATTAGCAACGGAATTCAATCCGTTGGTAATTAACAATGGATTGCCAAGAGAATCATTACATAAATTACTAACGGAATTATTAGCAACAGATTACCAACGGAATTGATTTTTCATTGCTAAAAATTTACCAACCACCACTTTACCAACGAAATTTTACCAATGAATTCCATTACTCATCCATTGGTAAGCCAATTTAACAATGGAATTAAGGCTTTTACGAACAAAATATTCCGTTGGTAAAAAAATAGCTTTTTTTAGTGTTGCAAACCCCTATAAAACCATAAAAAGTTATGGGTAAAAATCATAAAACATACTCTAAACCAAATGTGAAATTACAGTTATATCTTAAACCCTAAGGGTAAATATACCCTAAACAAAAAATGAAAAATTGCAATTATACCTAAACCTCTGGAATATGACCTAAACCAATTAGGTCAGTTAGCTCACTTGGCTACTGGACTCCTCACTAATGTAAGTAATCCAGGTTCGATTTCCTTTGAGAACGAATTAAGGGAGATACAAGAAAGTTTGGAGAAATCTTGGAGTATTGGGTGCTTGGTCACTAACTTCTAACTATACTAGCACAAGAAAGTTTGGAGAAATCTTGGAGTATTGGGTGCTTGGTCATTAACTTCTAACTATACTAGCAACTAACATTTACGGATAAATAAAAAAAATCCTAAACCACAAGAATAAATTACAATTATACCTATTAGAGTTGATACTAATTTCCTTAAGGATAAAAATAAACTTTAAGGGTAAAATATGATTAAAACTATTAAAATAAAGTATATCTTAAATTATAGGAATAAAAAATAAATAAAGTGGGAGCTGAGTTAACTAGAAGGAGGAAGGGACGGTTAAAAAAAAAATGTAGAACCTTCCCACAAAACTGATGGTCCAATACTTTTCAGTAAATAATGCTGAAATTAAATAGGTAAAGTATACCTGAGGAAAGAAAGGTGAAATGAGGCCGAATAAAGCTTCGCCGCAATGATCTTGGATGTCTTGTTATATTTTGGTGTTACATCTTCTGTTACATGCGTTAGATGAATGACATGTATACGGTGGGAAAAATCTCAACCTTTCCCCTTAGGGTTGATTATTAGGGTGTATATTGTTTTATCCTACGTGTCAATCATCCAACGGTTTGTAAAAGAAGATGTAACATCAAAATATAACAGGAGATCCGAACCGCGTCGCAATGTATGTAAAATCTATCATGTGAGAACCCACAATCCTCCAACATTCTTATAACATCATCAACATTGTCAATACCTCCTTTAAAAGTAGTCCTAGTTAATTATTACACATAAAATTATATTGATAATATACTATAAGTATAAAAAAATAATAATAATATACCACAAGAGTTTAAAATCAAAATCGTCCTATACAATTTTACTTTATTCAAAATAATACCAAGAAATTTAATTTTATAAATAGTCCTGTAACTTTTAAATTTTAACCGAAATGATCATTTTTATTTAAAAATGTACAATTTTTTTAATTTCATGGGATGAGGCTGAATCGGTGCTTTTATAAAATAATGAGATGAAATTGATAAAAAAAATATTGTTTAGAGACGAAATCAGAACAAAAGTGAAAAGTTTGGGACTCAAATGAACTACTAACTATTTTGGACATATTCGGATAAAGTAAAAGAAATACTATGCGACGGTTTATATGATCCAACTACGTTCGTACCAATATTAAGATTGCTGATGGCAGGTTTATCCTTGTTGAGAAAAAGTTTTTGTCTGAGGTGATTGCAGTCGATTTCTCCGGTGATTAAAGTGTTTATTACAATGCATTCCATTCTATACATTTTTGCTGCTTTGAAGATAGAGTAATGCGACTCTCTTGATGTGTACAAAATTCCATCTGCCAGTGACTCTCTCCTGATAATATATATGTAGATTAATTAGAATATAATTATTAGATAAGGTAAAAAAAATTTGGAGTATTAATTAGAGTATACATAAGATCAGGTGCGTGCTCTCTTTTAGTAAGAAACAACAAATTAAGTATCTTTGGATAAAGATTATCACAAATTCTCTCTTAAAAAAAAAAGAAAAAAGCGAGTCTCATGCATGTACATTTGGCCTGGTGTAAGAATTCATAAACATGAACATGTATATTCGTATTGATCCATTCAATTTAAATGATTTAACATTAACAGCTTTAAGACAGTTAGAATGCGATAAAGAATAAGTCCGTCAAAAAAAAAAAAAATATAGAAAAAGTCACACATCCGTCAAAAGAAAAGAATAAGTCACACACAATATAATCAGGTAGGCTAACTCACCTGACCACTTTAAGAATTTCATCTTTCGACCAAAAACAAGCAAGCGGCAAAATACCACAAAGAGAAAGTGTACCTAATAAAAAAGAAGTTTTGGTAATCGGTACATGTTTTGTTAAACCACCCATAAGAACCATATTTTGACTTTTATCCGGAGAATAACCAACAAGAGTTTCCATTGAATGAATAACGGACCCAGACCCCAAAAATAATAATGCTTTGGAATAAGCATGAGTAACTGGGGGACCCATGTTCAATTTCCATTGGGAACTAATTAGGGAGGAGTTATAAGGAGGCTGGATTAGGGGAGAGTTATAAGGAGACTTGGAGAAAGGAGAAATATGGGTGCTTGATAGGAGTTACAAGAAGGCTTGGATTAGGGGGGAGTTATAAGGAGGTTTGGAGAAAAGAAAAGTATAGGTGCTTAGTGAACTAAGTACTAACATTTACTGAAAAAAAAAAGTCACACACAATATTACCACAAGCCTTAATTTGAGAAAAAAAAAAGTAAGAATCGAGCCTTCAAAAGACTTTGCGTGCCCCCATTACAAAAGTATACATGTCCACTAATACTTGTGTAAACCGAGTTCACGGTGTAAACTCTGTCACTACAAAGAAATTGTTTTTTACCAACGGAATATTCCGTTGGTAAAAGCCTTAATTTCATTGTTAAATTGGCTTACCAACGGATTAGTAACATAATTCGTTGGTAAAATTCTATTGGTAAAGTGGTGGTTAGTAAATTTTTAGCAACGAAAAATCAATTCAATTCCGTTGTTAATTTATATAATGATTTCTTTGGTAAAATAAAATGTCATTTTTATTGCTAATCCATTGGTAATTATCAACGGATTGAATTCCGTTGGTAAATTCGGTTGCTAAAAAATACTTTTTCTAGTGTGTGGTCCTCCCTTCCAATCCCATATATCCTATGTATTGCTAGGGTGTATAAATTAGGGGACCATATGATTTATAAGAGTTTATGATGTAAACCCGATTTACAAGAGAGTAATTCATACATGTTTGTGGTTAATGAATGTGAGGAGGTGATAAATGTGAGTTTTCCATATAAATTTACTTTATTTAAAATACTTTCAAGAAACTTAATTTTTTTAAAATAGTCTCTTAACTTTTAAATTCTTACCAAAATTATCATTTTTACTTAAAAATGTTTAGTTTTCAATTTTATAAGATATAAGATGAGGTTGAATTCGTACTTTTACAAAATTATGAGACAAAATTGGTAAAAGCATACTCCCTCCGTCCCGATCAAAGTGCAACGTTTGTTTTTTCCACGTAGATTAAGGAGTATTATTATTTTATGTAGAGTGAATAGGTGTATTAGAGAGATGTGATGGGTAGTGGTGGGTCATTGGTGGACCCTTTTTACTAAAAGAGGAAAATGATGTAATTTGAACGAGACGTCCAATATAGTAATGGTGCTATTTGGGTGGGACGAATGAAGTAATATTTTAGGACAAAATCAGAGTAAAACTTGTCACGCCCCGACACCAGACAGAACGCGACAACCGCCACGTTAACCATAAATTTCGCAGAATGGGTGCACTCCACTCCACAAAGTTTATAGAAAACGTAAGGCTTGCTATCAATTACTTGTAGAACTGAACAACTGATAACAACGGGTACAACCCGAGGACATCATCTCAAAAAGTATCAACAAGGATTTACAAAGGTACAAAATACAACGGTGTAACTTAGTTTAAAGAAAAAATATACATGAACGATATAACATCGCGAAGGTACAAAAAAAACATCAAGAGGGTCATCAAAAATAAACTATACAATCTCGTCAATGAATTCGTCAGTTTACATAAAAGAGAAAATACCCAAAACACGGATTGGATGACGAGCAAACTATAGGAAAACCTCCAACCAAAACGATATCAACAGCCTGAAAAGGAAAGAATGATGGGGGTGAGCAAAACCACTAGCTCAGTGAGGTGATAAGCCGGTCACCCCGACCCTTATACGAAGCATGTATTCCCACTCGCGGTTCATAACATAAAATCCAACATTTCGTCCCACAATAACTATTTCTCACTCAGTATACATATTAATGAAAATAAAAACCTTAGTGCACATTTACGAATAACACAATTAGTTCAAACAACATATTATCACATAAAAGACGCGTGGGTAGTCAATATCCTCCTCGAACTGAGCTCTCCGTCGAGAGACAGTCCAAGCCCGTCACCGTTACTCTAGATAAAATGCACATTAATATTCTTTCTCAACACGCCAAGTGCTAAAGTTCACAATTCAATATCGACGTGAATACTTGAAATGATCAAACATATAAACATATATGACATGCATGTCCCACACCGGTGACGTTGACTGAGCCTATAATAGACTGATCCATCTAACGATCACCCTCCAGAGTATCAGTATTTGACAAATGGACAGGTGCCCCGTTAGATCTAACTCACCCGGGTTTGCCAAGCAACGGACAACTTGGTTGTCACTCTAACTCACCCGAACCGCGACAATTCGGGCTACTTAATCAATGTCGCTCCAACTCACCCGAACCGTGACCAATTCGGGCTACTTAATCAATGTCGCTCCAACTCACCCGAACCGTGACCAATTTCGGGCTACTTAACCTTGGTACCAGGCATACATATGAATATGCATCATAAGATGAATAACGACTAAAGTTAGAGTCTTAATTGACACACAAAAATAACCAGATATCAATTCTCAAATAATTCACAATAAATGCTATCAGATATCGAGCCGGCAAGGCTCTTCAACATAAGTTAAAATCAATAATACTCATAAAATGGCTAACAGGACTCTAACCAGAGCAATCGAGCCAATCAGGCTCTTTACCACATAACATAATACCAAATAATTTTCTTATCGATTAACTAAAACTAAAATAAATGCACATTTATCGAGGGTCCACACTTCCCACAAGAGAAGACGTTCCCGAATTATCAACTCACAAGGAAGTGATTAACTCTCTCCGGAATCTGAAGTCGGTCCCTTGCCCTTCGTTGATGGTTCTTTACCTAGAAAGGAGATGAGCAATTAAAGACAAATTAAATATAACTAACTATTAGCGTTAACATCCCTTTCATTGCTAAAAACAAATCCTAATCGAGTTCGAACGAGTCGATATTAAATAAAAATGGCATGTAACTCCTTAACATCAGTTCCCAATCCCACATAACCCGTTTCAATAGATTAACTAAACGAAACGATAGAAAATAAGTTTGAATTCGACATAAAAATTCTGAAATTTTCCAGCTAGCGGCAGTTTACGAGAAAAATCATAACTAATTGTAGAATAATCAGATTGAGGCGTTTCAAGTGGCTATGGAAAGCTAACGAGTTCAGCTACGTACAAAAATTAAGTTTGCAAAGTTTCGATGGCAATAGCTATGTCAAAATCAGTTCGAACAGTCTGCGAATTACCCACATACCAAAAAGAAAAACACCACAAAATTACAAAACCATGGAAGAAGGAAGCTTAATTCACACACCACTTACCTCAAAACAACTTAGAAACCACCTAGGATGAGGGTTGTAAGGGAGAATTTGATCAACAAGGGTTTCTTCTCCCCTTCTTCTCTTTTTTTTTTTTTAACTTTAGCCTTACTAATTATATATCAGACCATTTAAGTGGGCTGAAACTTTGGGCCACAAAATAAATAAATAAATAAGTTTGGGCTTTCTAAAAAAAATTCTAGTTGGGCTAAGATAGGGATGGCCTTTTGGGCCATAAAATAAATAAATAGGTTTTGGGCTTTCTAAAAAAAATCTAGTTGGGCTAAGATAGGGCTGGCCTTTTGGGCCATAAAATAAATAAATAGGTTTTGGGTTTTCTAAAAAAAATCTAGTTGAACTAAGATATTATAAAACTAATAGTTTTGGAACGAAAAAGAATGTCTTTATTATTTTAAGATGATTTTTAGTAAAGTAAAAAAGAGATGATTTATGTTTTAAACTTTATAAATATAGCTAGCTAGCCCGATCCAACGAAAAAAAAAAAAGAAAAAAGTTGGTAAGTGGGTGGGGTTGAGACAGAAGATTTTAGCTGTTAGAGAGATGGATGTAGAGGTACTAACCCCATTAACAACGCTTGGAGATTGGCCTCAGTGCCACCATTGGTGACATATCCCCAGTATTCATCCTTTGCATGCTGCATCTCCCACAGTTGGCTAAACCACGACAAAACTCCAATCTCGTACTTCTTCGATTCCAGTCCGATGTTGCTGGTCGTGAATGGATCGCCAACGTTGTTGATGTGGAATCGTAGCAGCGGAGATAGAGCCTTCAGATGATCGCACTTTTGATTAAAATGATAACCTACAAACCCCAACTATATTGAGTTTTCTGGTTTTATTATATAAAACATGTAATTAAAAGGGAAAAGTAAAAATCAATAAGAAATCCACAATATAAGCAATTGATCAGATCACCTATTTCATTTTTATTCTATTAGTTAGGTATTTGTCACGTGTTATAATCGGGTTTGAATGTCTTGTGACATTTAGGTGTGACTTATCATATGTCATTTGTTGGATGAGTGATACGTATTAGAGAGAAGAAGTTAACGTATAAACTCTAAAGCAAGTGATTGAATTTTTCCATTCGTCACGTGTCAATCTGTAAAGAGATTTCACACCAATGTATCATACGACATCCGGTGCCGTTACTTCAGTATAATCCCCACAAATAATTCACAAATCATTGCGCGTTGATTGATTTGCAGCTACTAGAATAACAAGTGGAATTTGTATATCTTTAACTTCTTCTACAAGTGTATGGTAATAGGTAAAAAGGTGAATACTTGGCGTACTCATTCTCTTCGCACCGCTTTTTGTGTTACCGCTTTACTTTCCCTTTCTACTTCTCCATCGACGGAGAAGAAGAAGCACTACTGAATCGATGTTTCTTCCACACCACCACAGTTTCCTTCTCTTTCTCTCTCTTGCTCGCTCCAGCACCGTCGAGTTTCTCTCTCTGTCGCGTCTTCTCCAGTCTTCACCGCTCGCTCATCGTCAGCGCTGAAGAATCCTTTTTCGCAGTTTAACTCTTTATTTTCTCTAATTTTCTTATCTCTGATGTGGGTTTTTCCCTCCCACTAAATTCAAGATCATCGTCGTCTATTTGACCTTGATTGATTTGCGAAAATAGCATCAGAATTGTAAGTGTCACCCTTTTAGACATACATGATTTAACCATTTATCTATTTAATGCTTTCAACTTTTTATTTGTTATTTCTCTTGACGTATGGAATTAAGTGTCTCCCTTTCCCTATCAATAGTTTTAAAGCATGATAAAAAAAATTACTTGTACGGTTTTATCATAATAGTCCATAATTATGTTTATCAAATTCTTTGAAAAGCCAAATCATAAAATGATTCAATACAGTTTCTTTTTCTTCTATCTGTTGGAGAAGAACACAGTTCCTTCACTGAGAAGAGCTCTCAAGGACATTGCTATGGAAAATGATGTTGCCGTTGTTGCATGGGTACTCCACTTATCTGCTTTTTTTTGTAGGAAGACTTTTCTACACTACTTCGCACTTTGAAAAGACGTATGAAGGAAGCAGAAGAATAATATAGAGTAAGCTATTAGCCCTCTGATTATATAAAAATCATTTGCTCCCGTTATCCTGCAACTCTTTGTTCTATATCATTATGATACTCTTGCATTAGGCTGAGGAGGATGCGACTGCATTAAGGGCAGAATTAAACTTGTTGCAACAACAAGCAATGCATAATCCTTTAGGCGGCTTTATGGCAACAGGATATTCACTTTATCAGATCCAAGTCATAGAAAAAAGAAGTGTCTAATTTGAGGTTCGAGCTTGATGTCAAATTATCATGCAACTTCTTTTGCACGTCTTATGGATTTTCTTTATGATTGCATAAGACATTTTTGTATGTTGGACTTTTTCAGCAAGAAGAAATATTGAGAAACATATGGGAATCATCACTTAATAAGCTGATTAGCGGAAGTTGGAAACTGGAAAGTTTTATGAAGAATGTTGGTGGCTTTTGTTTTTTATGTTTGAACTTCTTTGGATGTGGGAGTGTCTTTTACCCTACTTTTTTAGACATTTCAATTTTGTTCTAAAATTGCACCAGGATTTCTAATTATCTACCCTTTTCATTTGATGCCACTCTCATTCTCACCTATATAATTCTATCTAAAAGGAGGAAAATTTGACCTACAAATTCATTGCCTATCTTGATTTGTAATTGATTTTTTTCTTGATCAATTGTTGCATGTGATTTGATCAGTGTAGAACTAATGGGGCTTTTGATGAACTTAGATGAAAAATTACTGGGTTGTAGACATCTAAGTTTAAATTAAAGCAACAACAGAATGAACTCACTGCCACTAAATTGTGGAATAGTTTGGATATTGCATAGCATAGTTCTCGCAATAGCAAGATTAAAAGAGAGATGATGTTGAATGTGTTGTGTGCACGTATATACCATAAGACAAGCACACAAAAAAGAAGGAATAAACGATGATAACACCCCAATATTTCGTAATTTATATTTTCGTAAATTTTATATTTTATAAAACTGTATTTTTTTTATACATATTATATTTTAATTATTATATATTATATAATTATAATAATAGTAAATAATATTTAATTGTGTGCAAGTGTGGAAGTGGGAATGAACAAGTGGGTGTGTGTGCAAGTGGAAAGAATTTTGGATAAGAATTAATGATTTTGGATAAGGATAATGACGTTTGATATAGTGTGTTCAAACTTTGCCACCAAGTTTTCCACATGTGTGTGTATATACTACTACCATCTTCACACACAATATATATACATATATGTAAACACACGTGTATATATATATATATATATAAACTTTCTCACACACTGCTCTTTTAGTAATTCATTTATTTGTGTTTTATTCTTATCCTATTATATACCAAAATGTTCGTCTCGAAGCGCAGATTCCAAATGTATAATTCTTTTATAAAATAGATGTCATTTTGAGCTAGAAAAGCTCCGTCAAAGTTTCAACCCCTTTAATGGCAGATTTTATTTCGGTGTGAGTTAGCTTTGATATTATAGTCCGTTTTGAAGCTCTCCTTACGAGGATCACAAAGGTATAATTAGTTTTTAGTTTTGACGTAAAATGAAGAAGTTGGGAAGAAACCCACTTCACTGTATAATTTCATATTTTCTAAACTTTAACATTTTGATACAAAATTGGTATTGATGTGATCCTCACCTCACGAGGATTCCAACGGTATTTTCGGAATTTCAAACGGAGTTGTATAACTCAAGTTGGGTCATTTTGTAATAAGTATAAAGTTTAGGGTAAGTTTAAATAAGAATTTAATATAATGCAGGGACTTGATTACAATTTATAAAATTATATATTTCAATAACAATTTTGTAGGTTTTATGCAAGCAGTAATACATATTATATATTTATTTTATAATTATATATTTTAATTTTATGATTATAATTTTATATTATTATCTTAACTTTTTATTTTAAATATTATTATTATTATTATTATTATTATTATTATTATTATTATCTTACTTTTCATTTATAAGTATAATTTTTCATTAAATAGAATTATTATAATTTTTATCACTATTATTATTTTAAGTGAAAAATATTTATTTTATATTTGTAATAAAATTAGTATATCATTTTCAAGGATTTCTGAGATCGAAGAGCAAGTCTAGTCCAGTCTACTATTTCCAAGAATATCAAGGTGGGGGTAACTTTCACTCTTTACCGAATGTTACATTTTATGTCATGATTGCTATGTTAAGATGTGATATGTGTTACTGATATGACATGTTATGTGTCATGTGTGCTTTTAGTTCGATGATAAATATTTTCTACTAACACTTGTACGGGGTGACGACTCGGTGCACATATACCAACTAACACAAGTTACTGGCAACGTCGGTTCAGTACTAAAATATATTTCAAAGTATGCTATCATTGTATTAGGGTGACGGCCTGGTACACATATACCAACTAACATAAGTTATCGGATGACGATTCGGTCTAAAATATTTTCATTAAGTTATCGAACGACAATATGCAAATTATTTTATCAAATGGCATATGTTACATCTTATGGTATATTTGACATGCATATTTATTTTTAACTGTGCAATCATTTAAGTTAACCCACTGAGTGTATTTCACACGCTCACCCCTTCCACTCCAAACCCTTTTCAGGTTGAGGCTACGACGGCGTACCGGGGGCGGATGCGTTAAGTGAAAGCTTTATAATTAACGCGCTGCGCCAAAAATCTCTTTATATAAATTCTTATGATACACTTTTGTATAATTTCCACTGTTTATGATATTTTATTAACTTTATTTTATGGTTCACGCCCGCACTGAATGATGATATTACCAAAGAATTGCGAATAAATCTTCCTTTCTATTTATTGAAAACTGGGGCGTGACAGTTGTATTGCTCCACTACCTTGAATCCTCGAAATATAGTATAAGTGTGTGAGAGAAGACTATATCACTGAAGCTGCAATCCTTATGGAGAGATTTTGATAATCTCAAAATGGAAGATAGAGAATTAGTTCGGGATTTTTCCTCCTGAGTCTCGGAGATCGTCAATCAAATCAAAAGTTGTGGAGATACGATCACTGATAAACGAATTGTCGAAAAGGTTCTACGTTGCCTTCCTCCAAAATTCGATCATGCCGCTGCTGCAATTGAAGAGTCAAAAGATTTATCAAAGATGACGATGTTTGAGTTGACGGGATCGCTTCTTGCTCATGAGCAAAGGATCAACCGATCAGCAAATACATCAAGTGAGCAAGCTTTTCAGTCAAGACAAGCATCGAAGCCGAATTTCAGCAATAGAGGGGATGCCAATAAATCTCAGAATCAGTCCAACAAATGGAGGCAAAGTGAAAAGAAGAACAATTGAAAAGGGAAACAGCAGCAAAGTTCTGTTAACAATTCTGGTTGTTTTATTTGCAAGAAATCTAATCATGAGTCTAAAGATTGTTTCTTCAAATGCAAAAGATGCAAAATCCCTAACCATTCTCAACGGGATTGCTGGTTTCAAAATAAGGAGAAAAATGAAGAAAAAGAAGATGCAAAGTTTTTGAACTCCACTAAAGATGAAACTTTGTTCTATACTAGTAATAATCTTGAGCAAAATAATGTGTGGTATTTGGATAGTGGATGCAGCAATCACATGACGGGTAATCGAGATTTCTTTGTTGATCTTGATCCGAACGTAGCTTCTCAAATCATTCTTGGAGATGGCTCGCAAAGAAGTGCAAAGGGAAGAGGAACTATTGTTGTCCACACAAAAGAAGGTAGCCGAAAACTTATCACTGGTGTTCTTTATGTTCCGAATCTTTCTCACAATTTACTTAGTGTTGGTCAGCTTATCCAAAAAGATTTCTCTGTACATTTTAATGATGGGAAGTGTAAAATTCTTGACAAAAAGAGGAATGTTGTCATTGCAACTATTGAGATGAACAACAAAATGTTCCCTCTCCATATGCCTCTTAAAGATAACCACGCTCTTAGAGTTGATGATGTGGATTTGTCTCATACTTGACATCTACGGTATGGTCATCTTAACTACAAAGGCCTTCTCTTGCTCAAAGAGAAAAACATGGTGAGTGGACTTCCCTCTATTCAAAGATCAACTGATGTGTGTGAAGGCTGCATATTTGGGAAAATGCATAAGCTTCCATTCCCAAAGACATCATGGAGAGCAAAAGAACCATTGGAGCTCATCCATTCTGATATTTGTGGGCCAATGCAAACTCCAACACCTGGAAACAAGAGGTATTTTATTCTGTTTGTTGATGACTATACAAGGATGATGTGGATTTACTTCCTTAATCAAAAGTCAGAAGCATTTTCCATCTTCTTGCAATTCAAATCTCTTGTAGAAAAAGAAAGTGGTTTTCTTATTAAAACCTTGAGAACAGATCGTGGAGGTGAATTTCTCTACAATCCATTCATGGAATATTGCAAGAATAATGGAATTAAAAGGCAGCTTACGGTGAGTAGAACACCGCAGCAAAACGGTGTCGCCGAAAGGAAAAATCGCACTATTGTTGAGATGGCGAGGAGCATGTTGAAAGGGAAAGGAGTTCCAAACTTGTATTGGGCAGAGGCTGTACATACAGCGATTTACATTTTAATTCGCTCACCTACGAAGGCGGTTTGAAACAAAACTCCTTTCGAAGCTTGGTATAAAAGGAAACCTGTTGTAAATCATTTGAAAATATTTGGCAGTATTGCATATGCTCTCATTCCATCTCAAGGTCGTGGAAAGTTTGATGAAAAAGGGCAAAAACTACTCTTTATTGGCTATAGTGAAGAATCTAAAGGGTATCGCTTACTTGATCCTTCTTCCAATAAAATAATTGTTTCACGTGATGTGATTTTTGATGAAGGTGCAGCATGGGATTGGAAACAAAAGCAGGTTGTGGAATCCATGAGTTTCGATGATCCTGTAGCAACTCAAAGTGGTCCTTCCAAAATGCAAAATGATGAAATTCAAAGAAGTACAGTGGAAGAAGAAGTGAGTGATGAAAGCCCTCCAAAAAGGACTCGTCTTCTAAGTGACATATATGAATCTTGTGAGTTCGAATTGTTCTCCGCTGAACCACAGTCCTTTGAGGAGGCGTCAAAAGATGAGCATTGGAGAAAAGCCATGAATGAAGAAATGTCCACCATTGAGAAGAACAAAACTTGGGAGCTCGTTGATTTGCCAACGGGAAAGAAAACCATTGGAGTGAAGTGGGTTTTCAAAATAAAGTTTGATGAAGATGGAAAAATTCAAAAATACAAAGCTAGACTCGTGGCAAAAGGGTATTCTCAGCAACCTGGAATCGACTTCCCTGAAACTTATGCTCCAGTTGCTAGAATCGAAACAATTCGAACTGTTCTTGCCTTGGCAGCTCACTTGGAGTTGCATGTCTTTCAACTTGATGTAAAATCAGCTTTTCTCAATGGAGAAATTGAAGACGAAGTTTATGTCCAGTAGCCTGAAGGTTTCAAATTTAAGGGAAAGGAAGGGAAAGTTTGTCGCTTGAAGAAAGCATTGTACGGTTTGAAGCAAGCTCCTCGAGCTTGGAATAGCAAGATCAACAACTATTTCCTTGAAAATGGCTTCAAACGCAGCTCAAGTGAATCATCTTTATATGTGAAAAATATTAATGATGATTTTATTGTGGTATGTCTTTATGTAGATGATCTTATCTACTTCGGGACAAATCCAAGCATGGTGGCTGATTTCAAAAAGAAGATGATGGAGAGGTTCGAGATGACGGACTTAGGCCTCATGCGATATTTTTTGGGAATTCAAGTCAAGCAAAGCCCGGGAAGAATTTTCCTATATCAAGAAAAGTATATTGATGATCTTCTAAAGAAATTCAACATGAGCCAGTGCAAGCCAATCTCTACTCCTATGGCGTTAAATGAAAAATTCCAAGTTCATGACGATTCCGAAAAGGCAAATGAGACTCTTTACAGAAAGTTGATAGGCTCATTGCTCTATCTCAACACACGTCCAGATATTGCTCATTCTGTGAGTCTTCTCTCCAGGTTCATGAATGAACCAAGTAAAATCCATTTTGCAGCAGCAAAACGAATTCTGAGGTACTTGAAGGGTACAAAGAATCAAGGCATAGAGTTCAAGAAAGAGGATAATTCAAAGCTTGTTGGATACACCGATAGTGATTGGGCTGGATCGGTCGACGATCGAAAGAGCACGTCTGGCTATCTCTTTTGCCTTGGAACAAATGTGATCTCATGGAGTTCAAGAAAGCAAAAATCAGTTGCTTTATCATCTGCCGAAGCTGAATATATTGCAGCAACTGATGCAGCTTGTGAGGCAGTTTGGCTAAGGAGAATTCTTGAAGAGTTGAATTTCAAGCAAGGTGGAAGAACTATGATTCATTGCGACAACATGTCTGCAATTGCCATGACAAAGAATCCTTTTTTTCATGCAAGATCGAAACACATTGAGCTTCGTCATCATTTCATCAGAGAGTTGGTTAATCAAGGAGAAGTTTGTTTGGAGTTTATAAACACCAATGATCAACCTGCTGACATACTTACGAAAGCTGTTACGTTGGAGAAGTTTGAGAAATTCAAGAAGCAAGTCAAGATTACAAATTAAGGAGGAGTGTTAAAAGTAGTAATTTGTAATCTGCATGCATCAGACGGTTGGATTCATGAAGTCAAAATCTTGGAAGTGCCAAGTTATTAATTATTGTTGAATGATCTCTTGTATTCTCTTATTCTAGATTCATCCATTGATCACTATAAATAGTGGTCACATTGTAATCTCTATTCCAATCCAAGTAATACAAATACTGAGTGAGCAGTAGCTACTCAACCCAAAATTCCAGCCTCTACAAAATATTCTAGCCTATCTAGCTTCCGCACCCAACAAAGACAAGCACACAAAAAAGAAAGAATAAACGATGATAATGTTGTATTGGTCCACTACCTTGAATCCTCGAAATATACTATAAGTGTGTGAGAGTTTCTAGAGATTTCATCTTCTCATACCATTGATCTTTGAGCTGGTGAAAGAATGTAGTTGATTGTTGCTTGTATATCGGCATCCTTCGATTAAATTATAATTTATTTCCCATTCTTGTACAAGACTTCACTGAGAAGGAGTTGGACTCCATAATGGAGGCTGGGGCAATTGCTGTTGGACTTGGACCACATCGCCTTTTGATGAGATTCTTCATTCATTTGTATTTACTTTTTTTTGGTTAATTGCATAAAAAAAATCACCAACTTTACTCCTATAGCAAATTAATCCTCGCCCTTGAGAAATTACAAAAAAGACCATCACCTTTAAATATCTATAATTAATTTGCCTTGTGGATTCTATTTTTAACTTCCCTGTAAGTTTTAAGGCTTACCTGTTCACTTTCAATACATAGTGTAATGGAGGCTTCAATCACTGTTCTGGTGCAGAGGTTGTCTAATAACTTGGTTCAAACATAAACTGCACTGTTACATAATCTTCTTACGACTTCTACTGCTGCTTTCTACTCTACATACTCATAAACAACACTTAGCAATCTCTTAAGAAGTTTGAGCTGCTGCTGCTTTGTTAAGAAGTTTGAGCTTCCCATGTATTAAGATATTATATATCTTAGTTTATTATTGTCTTTCCCATTTGTGATCCCTATCCTTTTTAATGTTGAGATATTTATCTCTTAAAATTAAAATATATACCTTAAATAGAAGCTTGCGCTGCCACACTGGGTAGATATGAAACAATAAGAAAATTTGATATTGGATCTCTTTTGCAGTTTTCTTATGCCTTTGTATTTTTACAGGTCTTGCAGCAAGTATATTATATATACTTAATTGACAGTGAAGATTTGAAGAGTCCATTAGTGTGTGCTCCTAAATAGAAGTGGACTAAGGAAGAAGAAGCTGCTCTGAAAGCTAGCATTCACAAATACAAAGCAGGAAAATAGAGTACAATACTTAGAGATCTAGAATTCCAGAATTCAGTATAGTCTTCGCATCACGATCTAATGTGGACTTGAAGGTTTAAATTAAGTGATAATGTTTTAGTGTGTAATATGCAGTAGTATCTTAATTTTTTCTTCTGTCTATGAGAAATAGAAAAAAATTGAATTACATGAAAAATGATTCAGGTTCCCGAACAGGGGCAAGGTTTTGATTAAAAGCAATCTTGCTGTAGGAACTTCATGATTCGTGTTAAAAAAATATATTTTCTTCCCAGCACCCTCTTATTATAGGCTTTGAATTTTATTCCAATTGGATGAAAGTTCCTAGGATCTCATCTAGATAAGAGAACGGTGAGAGGAGAATAGGAAACAACTCATGAAACTGAGAGAAGTGATTATTTCTGAGAAATATCCAGCTTTGGTTCTGATATGAGAATGAAGTGTTAGGTCTTCAACAGTTACGCTAAATTGTTTTACATTATTTTTAGTTGAATTTCCTTGGTTACTAGCAATTTAACGTGCTCTGGTTTCTTTATAATTGCTACTTCATGGTAAATTGGACCTTTTATATCGTCGTGTGTTCGCATGAATTACAGAGAGAAGCCTGCTCATTGCATGGTGGATTTATGTTTGTGCTGGATATCATTTAGATTTTATCAAATACTTGCAGGCTTTGTGAGTTGCTTGAGCAGTTACCGTTGGCTTGATGATGAGGACAACTTATTCATGGTGACGATGAAATTTCAAATTTGTTCAATTTATTAAAGGGTTAAATGAAAAATGCTAGACTATTTACTTTGGTTATTACCCATATCATTAAAGCAAACCCTCTTTGACATTCAATATTTTAATGTTTCTTTCATTTTTGCAAGCTGCACTAGAAAACATAAACTACCCATCACTAAAATACGGGTTTACACCTCACGTGAGTGGGGCACGTGAGGTGCCCCTACCTAGTACTAAATTTAGACGGTGTATGCATTTTCAACGTTAAAGCACATTGTAAAAAGACAATTCATAATTTAGTATGAGTTTGAACCGAGAAATGCATTTTAATGGGTTTGTCTAAATCCCCCAGCAAGAGGTTTGTCTAAATTAATGCACCTTTTTGAAAAATCCCCCTCGTATTGCCTAAATTTGAAATGCATACACCTTTTTCCCACCTTTTTAACCAACGTTAAATTACAATTTGCGTGTGTTTACATTATTACCGTCATGGGATTGGGAAGGGCCACTAAAAGTCAATAGAATTAAATAAAAAAAATTAATGAGTTGCATACTATTAATAAAGGAGAAAATGCAGAAATGGTCCCGTTGGAGTAGGTCACTTGCAGAAATGGTCATTTAGTCTGCAATTTTGGTCGCGTTGGAGTTTTCTTCAAAATTCTGTTAGATTTAACGGAATATTCTAGTTTGTTAGCGGGACCAAAAATGAAAACTTGCAATATTGAATCCTAATTGTGCAAAAACAGTCCCGAGTCAGATTTATTATTATATCAACATCACGCCAGATTTACATCTACTTTCTGCACTTCAAAATGGTATCAGAGCTCTAGGTTTATTTATTTATGAATGGAAAAAATTATTATAAACTCATATCACTTAACGAGAGGAGAGTTTCAAAGACATATGGATCCGAACGAAAGTTCGACATCTGAGTGTGGCAGGACTATAATCCCTGTCCAAAACTGGAGCAACAGTGCTTTCTGGCCCGTTGGATATGATGAAACGAGCAGCTCTATACAACAATACTACAATATTCTGTATAGACAACAAGTAGAAAAGAAAGTTGATGCCAACAACCGATTCTGGAAAGGTCTTAGACGAGAAGGGAAATGGGCAGAAGCTTGTGCCAATTACACCGAGGAAGAACATATGGAGGAAGGCCGCCAGAATGAGATACGATACTCCAAGGAGGTGTCGAGAAACATAATGGAACTCCACAGTTTCACTGAGATCCATGGACGTGTCCCCAGACATGAACAATGGAGAAGACGACCAAATGAAGGTCCAAGAGAGATCTGCAAGCCCTATCACTTTTCATGGTGGTCAAAATGACAGAGCGGATAGAGATCGAGGCATATTATTCTAAGATGAACCAAGATCTTAGAGAATTACAGAAGACGGTAAAATTCTTGGGAGAATATTGCCAAAATATGTTCAAGACAATATTTGAGATCAGCCTCAAGATGGATAAGGTGGAGAAGCTCCAGAACAAATAACTCGACCTCATCAAGAAGTTGATAAAGCAAGTAGAGTCCCTGGAAACCAAGGCGACGGGGAGAAGGCCAGGAGGAAGGTTGCCAACAACCTTCGGAATAGAACCCTTTTTACACAAAAAAGGGAAAGACGACGGAGGTCACAAGGCCAAAGACGGAGAGTGAGAAGATGATCGCTATCCTTCGAGGAGAATCCACATCCCGATGGATAGAGCGAATCTTGAGGATCTACAAGATCTATATGAGTCCTTCCAAGGACTATCTTTAGTAGATCTAAAGATGAACGTTACTATAGATATATAATTTAAGAAATAAAAGTGTATTTTTACTATTAAGATAATGTGCATAAATAATTGAGACATTTCAAAATAAAAGTGTGTATAAATACGTGGGATGAAGGGAATAATATGCACTTTGAAAATTTTACTAAACTTTTTACGGAGGATAAACAAAAATAATTAATTATCTGTCTCAAGTTAAATTACACTGTTACTATAAATATATAATTTAAGAAAAGTTACTTTTTAGCCAATTTTATTGATTTTGGGAGGATAGTGTAAGAGTATTTTTAGGTAATAATAATAATAAATTACTATAGGGTGTGTTATGTGTGTCAGATGAGAGTGGTAAGTTTCTAATTAAAATATACTTTTAAGATTGTGAATTGATATTGATATAAAAATAGTAAAGTATAATGTGAAATAGACCAAAATAGAAAATATGAAATTTATAAGTGAGTATTATATAACCAAGGCTAATTCAAGCTTAAACTGCGAAAATGAACACTATTTTATCTCACTTTATATTTATACTAAAAAAATATTAATTAATTCAAAAATAATAAGGTGTTTTTTCTCCCAAATTTATATTTTCGCAAATGGAAATGACCATAAAATGAAAATTTTTTTACATTTAGCAGCCACAATTTATTGCAAAATTTTAAATTGTTATAAATTATAACTAGAGCGGTTATTTACACCCCAAAATTATTAAATGAACCCCGATTATTAAACGTACCCCATTGAAATTAAAAGTTATTATATATGTAAATTACTTAATACACCCTATACAAAGACAGTTTTACCCTTTTAATTAACTATACTCAAATTTTAAAAAACTAATTAATCACAACATTAAAAACAAAAAGAAGAAAATGTTGTTGAGTTTTGAAAAAGATAAGGAACAGTGCTTTGTCTCCTTGCCATGACTGTTCAGGAGAGAAAGGAGAAGGAAGAACGCCCATACCTTTTATCCACCGTCAAGGCTTCGTCAATTTCGCTTCTTCATTATGCAGTTTAATCGAATTCTAGGGTTTGGGTTGGTTTCAAAATTTGAAAATTAAGCATGGGTAATTTTAATTTGTGTTTCTGTAGTGTGTGGTTGTACTTGTCTTGCAATTTTTAGTTGAATTTTACATAAATTAGAAGCAATTAGATAGGTTTCTGAGCAGTAGGTATGTGAATTCCAAAATCCGCTGCAGTCGAACACCTTAGGCTGTTCGGTTGTTGCTACCGAACAACCTATTTCTGTTTTATTTTTTTATTTTTTTTAACATCCTAAGTTCGACCGCTGCAGTCGAACACCTTAGGCTGTTCGTGTTGCTATCGAACAACCTATTTCTATTTTTTTCATTCACATCCTAAGTTCATCAATACAATGACAATGGACAATTTTTTATAGCGCACAAACAAATGGATTAGTGGGATTATAGTGAAAAAATACGTACTACCATCAAACCACAAACATGATTTTTACCTCTAAATTACCTCTCCCCTCCCATCTAAATTTAATATCATAACCACTCACTGTCACATTTTTAAATGTACATATGGTTTTGCATTCATGGCCGGCAGCGTTGCCAATGAGAATGCACTTTCTACTCACCTCTTAATTAGGGTTTCCAGATGATCATTCGATCATTCTCAGTTTTTGGTTGTTCCATAATACTACAAGAATTTAGGGTTGATCGTGGTTTAATGATTATAATAATAGGGTGCATTTAGAAATTTAATTATAATTTATTTTATTTTATTATTTATAAAAAGACATTTACTATAATATCTTAATTCAACTAGATTTTTTTTAGAAAGCCCAAAACCTATTTATTTATTTTATGGCCCAAAAGGCCAGCCATATCTTAGCCCAACTAGATTTTGTTAGAAAGCTCAAAACCTAATTATTTATTTTTATGGCCCAAAAGGCCAGCCCAATTAAGCCCAACTATATTTTTTTTAGAAAGCCCAAATTTATTTATTTATTTTGTGGCCCAAAGTTTCAGCCCACTTAAATGGCCTGATATATAATTATTAAGGCTAAAGTTAAAAAAAAAAAAGAGAGAAGAACGGGAGAAGAAAAGCAAAAGAGGGGAAAGAAGAGAGGAAGAGGAGAAACCCTTGTTGATCAAATTCTCCCTTACAACCCTCATCCTAGGTGATTTTTAAGTTGTTTTGAGGTAAGTGGTGTGTGAATTAAGCTTCCTTCTTCCATGATTTTGTAATTTTGTGGGGTTTTTCTTTTTGGTATGTGGGTAATTTGCAGACTGTTCGAACTGATTTTGACATACCTATTGCCCTCGAAAGTTTGCAAACTTAATTTCTGTACGTAGCTGAACTCGTTAGCTTTCCGTAGCCACTTGAAACGCCTCAATCCGATTATTCTACAATTAGTTATGATTTTTCTCGTAAACTGCCGCTAGCTGGAAAATTTCAGAATTTTTATGTCGAATTCAAACTTATTTTTTTTATCGTTTCGTTTAGTTAATGTATTGAAACGGTTATATGGGATTGGGAACTGATGTTAAAGAGTTACATGCCATTTTTATTTAATATCGACTCGTTCGAACTCGATTAAGATTTGTTTTTAGCAATGAAAGGGATGTTAACGCTAATAGTTAGTTATATTTAATTTGTCTTTAATTGCTCATCTCCTTTCTAGGTAAAGAACCATCGACGAAGGGCAAGGGACCGACTTCAGATTCCGGAGAGAGTTAATCACTTCCTTGTGAGTTGATAATTCGGGAACGCCTTCTCTTGTGGGAAGTGTGGACCCTCGATAAATGTGCATTTATTTTAGTTTTAGTTAATTGATAAGAAAATTATTTGGTATTATGTTATGTGGTAAAGAGCCTGATTGGCTCGATTGCTCTGGTTAGAGTCATGTTAGCCATTTTATGAGTTTTATTGATTTCTGGTTATTCTTGTGTGCCAATTAAGACTCTAACTTGAGTCGTTATTCATCTTATGATGCATATGCATATGTATGCCTGGTACCAAGGTTAAGTAGCCCGAATTGGTCACGGTTTGGGTGAGTTGGAGCGACATTGATTAAGTAGCCCGAATTTGTCGCGGTTCGGGTGAGTTAGAGTGACAACCAAGTTGCCCGTTGCTTGGCAAACCCGGGTGAGTTAGATCTAACGGGGCACCTATCCATTTGCCAAATACTGATACTTTGGAGGGTGATCGTTAGATGGATCAGTCTATTATAGGCTCAGTCAACGTCACCGGTGTGGGACATGCATGTCATATATGTTTATATGTTTGATCATTTCAAGTATTCATGTCGATATTGAATTGTGAACTTTAGCACTTGGCGTATTGATAAAGAATATTAATGTGCATTTTATCTAGAGTAACGGTGACGGGCTTGGACTGTCTCTCGACGGAGAGCTCAGTTCGAGGAGGATATTGACTACCCACGCGTCTTTTATGTGATAACATGTTGTTTGAACTAATTGTGTTATTCATAAATGTGCACTAAGGTTTTTATTTTCATTAATATGTACACTGAGTGAGAATAATTATTGTGGGACGAATTGTGGGATTTTATGTTATGAACCGTGAGTGGGAGTACATGCTTCGTATAAGGGTCGGGGTGACCGGCTTATCACCTCACTGAGCTAGTGGTTTTGCTCACCCCCCATCATTCTTTCCTTTTCAGGCTGTTGATATCGTTTTGGTTGGAGGTTTGCCTATCGTTTGCTCATCATCCAATCCGTGTTTTGGGTACTTTCTCTTTTATGTAAATTGACGGATTCATTGGCGAGATTGTATAGTTTATATTTGGTGACCCCTTGGTGTTCTTTTTGTATCTTCGCGATGTTATATCGTTCATGTATATTTTCTTTAAACTAAGTTACACCGTTGAATTTTGTACCTTTGTAAATCCTTGTTGATACTTTATGAGATGATGTCCTCGGGTTGTACCCGTTGTTATCAGTTGTTCAGTTCTACAGGTACTTGATAGCAAGCCTTACGTTTTCTATAAACTTTGTGGAGTGGAGTGCACCCATTCTGTGAAATTTATGGATAACGTGGCGGTTGTCGCGCTCTGTCTGGGGTCGGGGCGTGACATTTACGTCTTTTCATATTATGATATTTTAGCCAACCCCTCTGATTTCAAAATTCGGATAAAACTAAATCTAAGTTTAGTTTTATACAAAGCTTGACATCATTTACTTAAAAATGTTTTTGACTTTTGGAGTATTTTGTGTAGCATTCGAAAGTATTCTCTTTGTAGATTCATTTAAAGTTGTTCCCACAAAAATACACGTCTATTTAAAGTTGCAATCAAATAGGTGTAATGCAGGAGTTTATTTAAACAGTCGTGTCGTGGGTGTGAACAGTCGACGCCTTATAAAAATTCCGATTTCTCATTCAACGGAACCATTTGCAAACTATCATGGTCGTCCTCATTCGCATGTTTGCCCTTGTTCTTCTCTAGATCATCGGACGGGACCAAAACCCCTAATGAATCTACGTTCGGTACAAGAAATATCAAAATCAACGTCGACAATCTCAATATATTTCTGATCAAAATTGTGATCCATAGATTCTTGAAATCAGTTCTGGTAACATGCAATAGGTGAAGAACCACCCCACCACCCCACTTGGAGGTAAGTGCACCAAGACTATCAATGCACATCAAAAGTGCAAAAAATGTACCCTCAATCCCTTTAGGGCATAGCTGAGAGCTCAGAACCATCATCGGCATCCACCGGATCTTACTGATGATCCGGGAGACGCACTCCTCAAGCACGACGAAGAAGTAATCTGGGATTCCAATGGCTACGTTCCACCGGAGGATGAAGATCAGGTCGAGCATTCCTGAGGTAGCATATAGCAGCTGTGCAAAGAAGATCAGACCTCTGAAAGGGTAGTCTTTGAGTGCTTTGTGGTAGATTATAACCCCAACTATAGAAGCCATCGCGCCCATTGCGTAGATCATCCCGACAAATTCCTGCACACCAGACACCAAGTTTCTTGAACTTTAGACCATTCATGTTAGAGTAAACAAACTCATACTGATGTATAGTCATCATCATTAGCACTGTTTCACTATGTAATTGATGAATGGTTGAGATTTCGTACGAGTAGATAGGTATACATTCATACCTGAGAAAATGCAGGGCCATCTTTTGGATCAGTGTACCAATAGAACTGTGATGATATAGACCATGCACCATGCATAAGGAATGATGCATGCAGCATACTGCAGGAAGCATGCATGTGTGTGCTAAATGGAAGCTAAGAACATGCCATGTGGAGCTTATACATTGGTGGATTAAGTGTGTAGAAGGATTGCATGCAGAGGTAAAATCAAGCCATTGGATTGATTAGAAAGCAAGGTGATCAGATGGTGAGAGTGGCAGCTGAAGGCATCAGCTGGAAGATGGATGATCAGTTGGTTGCAACTGAATTGGTTACATCGGTTTTCATCAGTTGGTTACAACTGATTGAGGTGTGCACTTTGTGATTGGATGGAAGGGAATCTACACATTGAACATACATCTATATAAGTTGAAGAATCATTCAGTCATTTTTGATCATCATCATCATACACATTCTCTGCACACACATCAGTTTAGAAGAAGAAGAAACAAGCTTAAGATTAGGGTTTTCTAGTGTGCTTGTAGTCTTGTAACCTTCATCAACGTTTAGTGAATTCTTCTCTCAAGAAGTGGATGTAGGCTTATGCCGAACCACTATACATCTTTGTGTTGATTTTCTTTCATTTCATTCTTCGTTCATTAATCGGTTCGTGTGTGAAACGTGAGTGATAAAACAATAGAGTGAGTGCAAGTTCTTGAGTGATCTTCTTCAAGTTTTTGCTTAAGTTTTCACAACAAGTGGCGCCGTCTGTGGGAAAGAAAAGAAGCTGACACAATATCAGATCAGAAGGGAAGAATCATGGTTACAACCAAGTTTGATGTGGAGAAGTCTATAGAGAAAACTGATTTCAGTTTGTGGAAGATGAAGATGGAGGCTGTACTGATTCAACAAGGCCTTGCTGATGCAATCAAACCACTTCCAGATCAAGCAGCTGCTGTGGATGCTGCTGGTGCATTAGCTGCAGATCAAGATCAACAATCAAAGGCAAGAAGTGCAATCATTCTGTGCCTAGGTGATAAAGCTTTGAGGGAAGTTTCAAAAGAAGCATCTGCAAGGGATATGTGGAAGAAGCTTGATGATCTTTACATGGTGAAGACATTGGCAAACCAGCTGTACACCAAACAGAAACTCTACTCCTTCAAGGTATCAGAAGATAAGTCCATTCTAAGTCAACTAGATGACTTCAATAAGATCATAGATGACTTAGAAAACATAGATGTAGCACTGTCAAGTGAAGATAAGGTTGTCATATTGATGTCAGCACTTCCTAAGTCTTTTGAAGGGTTGAGAGATACATTGTTGTATGGAAATGTTGAATCAATATCTCTGGAGCAAGTGATTCTAGCAATCAAAGCAAAAGTGCTCCACAAGACTTCAGATAATGCAGTTGCAGGAGAAGGTCTTGTTGCCAATAAACAAAATAAGTGGAACAAGAATGACAAGAAGTCTGGTACTGATAAGAAGAAATATGAAAGAGGCAATCAAAGTACATCAGCAGATGAAGAAAACAATAACTGCTTCCACTGCAACAAGCCTGGTCATTTCAAGAAGCAATGTCATAAGTGGAAAGCAATGGTGGCCAGGAAGATTGCAGAAAAGAGAGGAAATCAAAGAATCCATGCCAATCAGGTGACTGAAAATAGATGTAACAAGGATCAATATTATATTGAAGCTTTGGTTGTTGTTTCTGGTCAAGTGTCAGATCAGTGGGTGTTAGATTCAGGTTGTACCTTCCATATGACATCAGTCAAGGATTGGTTTACTGATTTAAAACCATATCATGAGGGATCAGTCTTGTTAGGCAATGATCAAGCCATCAAGATTGAGGGTATTGGTTCTGTCAAATTCAGAATGTTTGATGGATCCATTAAGTTGCTCACAAATGTGAGGTATGTACCAGGTTTGAGAAGGAATCTGATATCATTGGGGATGTTAGACTCCTTGGGATGTGAGTACTATGTGAAGAAAGGTGTGCTCACTATTACAAAGGATAAGTCAGTTGTAATGAAAGGAGTTAAGAGCTCTGATCTTTATTTTTTTGAAGGATCAGTTGTCTCTGGGCAGTTAAACACTTCTCAAGAGCAAGAAGATGTTCAGTTGTGGCATGGAAGACTAGCTCATGTAAGTGAGAGAGGGTTACAAGAGTTAGCAAGACAGAAGCTACTAGACATAAGTTCAACCTGTAAGATGGATCAATGTGAAGATTGTATTCTAAGCAAGGCAAAGAGTAAGATGCATGCTGAGTAGTGGAGGATTTACCAAAGGGTTTTGTGGTGAACTTGTGACTACAGCAGCCCATCTGATCAACCTATGTCCATCAGCAGCTTTGAAATTCAAACCACCTGAAGAAGTGTGGTCTGGAAAGGCACCTGATTACACTCACCTAAGAGTAATAGGATGTCAGGCTTACTCTCATGTGAAGCAAGATAAGTTGAAACCTAGAGCAGTAAAATGTGTGATGGTTGGATACTCCAAAGAAGTAAAAGGATACAGATTGTGGTGTTATGAAACTAACAAGTTTATTGTTAGTAGAGATGTCACATTCAGTGAAAGAAAGATGCCATTGGTTGAAAGAAATTATGTAGTATCAATTACTACAGACTTTGATGAGCCTCAGGTGGAGCAAGAAAGAAAGGAAACTCAGCAGTGTAATCAAGAAGACAACAGTGCTGATCAAACTAAGCAGGTTAGTTCTCCTAGTTCATCCAGTTCAAGGTATGATCTATGTTCTTATCAACTTGTAAGAGATAGACTAAGGAGACAGATTAAGGCTCCAGTAAGATACATGGAAGCTGATATAGTATCATATGCACTGTATGTTGCATCTGATATAGAGAGTTATGAGCCAAGAACATATGATGAAGCTATATTAGGAAATGACAATAACAAATGGATAGTTGCTATGGAAGAAGAGTTACTATCACTACATAAGAATAAGACTTGGCAGATTGTTGACAGACCAAAGAACAAGAAGTTAGTAAGCTGTAAATGGATCTACAAGAAGAAACCTGTTACAAGCAAGGAAGGAGGTGTTAGGTACAAAGCAAGGCTTATAGCAAGAGGTTTCTCACAAAAGGAAGGTGTTGATTATAATGAGATATTCTCACCAGTTGTCAAACACTGTTCTATCAGAATCTTACTGGCATTGGTTGCTCAGTTTGATCTTGAATTACATCAGATGGATGTCACTACAGCATTTTTGCATGGAAATCTTGAAGAGGATATCTACATGAGAATTCCTGATGGTGTAAGTGTTGAAGGAGCTGAAAACAAAGCTTGTTTACTACTGAAATCTTTGTATGGTCTGAAACAAAGTCCAAGACAGTGGTATTTGAAGTTTGATGATTGCATTACATCAAATAGTTTCAGCAGGAGCTTACATGACAGTTGTTTTTATGTGAGGTACAAAGAAGGGTGTTATACATACTTACTTTTGTATGTAGATGATATTTTTATAGCTTGTAAGAATCAAGCTGGTGTTGATGAAGTAAAGGAGATACTTAAGCAGGAGTTTGATATGAAAGATCTAGGGGAAGCAAAGGTGATTCTTGGTATGCAGATTGAGAGAGATAGATCAGTTGGTGAGCTCAAGTTGTTTCAAGAATCTTATTTAGACAAGGTGTTAAAAAGATACAATATGAATCTCAGCAAAACTGTAACTACACCAGCAAAGCAAGGAGTGAATCTGTCATTACTTCAAGCTCCTCAGACAGATCAAGAGAAGGTTGAAATGAGCAATATTCCTTATGCTAGTGCTGTTGGCAGTTTGATGTATGCAATGGTATGTTGCAGGCCAGATTTAGCTTATGTGATGAGTATGATTAGCAGGTTTATGAGTAATCCAGGTTTGCTACATTGGAGTTCAGTAAAGTGGGCTCTCAGGTATGTTAAAGGAACCATCACAGCAGGCTTGAAATTTCAGAAGAAAGCAACATGGGATAAGACAGTAGTTGGATATGTTGATGCTGATTATGCAGCAAATCTTGACACAAGAAAGTCTCTTACTGGTTATGTGTTCAATTTGTTTGGCACTGCAGTAAGTTGGAAAGCAACTCATCAACATATAGTGGCCTTATCAACTACAGAGGCAGAATTTGTTGCACTTACAGAAGCAATCAAAGAGGGAGTATGGCTGACAGGTATCTTGAGTGAGTTTGGGATTGAACAAGAGTCAGTTGAAGTGCATTGTGATAATCAGAGTGCAGTGCATCTCTCCAAGCATCAAGGATACCATGAAAGGACCAAACACATTGATGTAAGGTTATATTTCATAAGGGACATGATAGACAAGGGGGTAGTGAGTGTCAAGAAGATCAAGACAGATGACAATCCTGCAGACATGTTCACAGAAGCCTTACCAACTCAGAAGTATGAGTTGTGTAAGCACTTGATTCAGTTGAATTAAGTAAAGAAGTGAAGGTTGCTGCTCCTTACAAAAGCAGCAAGGTGGAGAGGATGAAACTAACATGGTGATACAAGGTCTAAGGTGGAGAATTGTGATGATATAGACCATGCACCATGCATAAGGAATGATGCATGCAGCATACTGCAGGAAGCATGCATGTGTGTGCTGAATGGAAGCTAAGAACATGCCATGTGGAGCTTATACATTGGTGGATTAAGTGTGTAGAAGGATTGCATGCAGAGGTAAAATCAAGCCATTGGATTGATTAGAAAGCAAGGTGATCAGATGGTGAGAGTGGCAGCTGAAGGCATCAGCTGGAAGATGGATGATCAGTTGGTTGCAACTGAATTGGTTACATCGGTTTTCATCAGTTGGTTACAACTGATTGAGGTGTGCACTTTGTGATTGGATGGAAGGGAATCTACACATTGAACATACATCTATATAAGTTGAAGAATCATTCAGTCATTTTTGATCATCATCATCATACACATTCTCTGCACACACATCAGTTTAGAAGAAGAAGAAACAAGCTTAAGATTAGGGTTTTCTAGTGTGCTTGTAGTCTTGTAACCTTCATCAACGTTTAGTGAATTCTTCTCTCAAGAAGTGGATGTAGGCTTATGCCGAACCACTATACATCTTTGTGTTGATTTTCTTTCATTTCATTCTTCGTTCATTAATCGGTTCGTGTGTGAAACGTGAGTGATAAAACAATAGAGTGAGTGCAAGTTCTTGAGTGATCTTCTTCAAGTTTTTGCTTAAGTTTTCACAACAAGAACTGTCCTTCATGAGTACTGATGCTTAGAGCTAATGATAAGTACATGTATAGAGATGGCTTCCATACTTGCTCAATTTGGATGGTTCTGTACATTCCATAAACAGCTTCTCTTAATTTTTCTTTGGTCTACACAAACATAGGACTATGTAAGAATTATCATTTCTTAATTCTGTTAAATATGTGACAGATGACCTCTCCCCCAGTAGCGATTAGCATTGCACTATGGTCAAATATACCCTACCCCAGATCCCAACTTTCTAAAGATTTTCTTAAACTAGATCTGCATTTTTTTAATGAGCAGTTGATGCAATTGACTAACTGTCTGTGATCACGACAAATAACTCAAACTGCATTCGATTGTGACGACAGCCAAATGCAATGTAAATCTGACCTTTTTCGTGGCAAGACGAGTATCATCAGCTGTTCTTGGCTCGTAGATCACAAAACCTAGAACAATCAATGTTGCTGGAGGGATTGCCAGAAGCCCCAACGCTAACTACAATATATACACACACACATACATTCAGCACGAGTGTAAAAAAATACGAGATGAAACATCAAATTTGCTCGGTAAACACACCTGTGGTCCGAGATGGTGAACGAAAAAACCGCTGGTGGAGTTGCCTAAAAGAGCACCAGCAGAGGAACAATACCCACAAAGACTTTGCATATCAGCAGCTAAAGATCTAATCTCAATACTGTTTCTTGCAATACAAGCATCTATGGTGACATCACCAATGGCTACCCCAGCTGTAATTCCTATCAAGCAAATCAAAGCAAGAAACACCGCCATTCGGCCACCTGCCGCCACTGACAAGGCTGACACCACCCCAACCACCCCTGCCAGAAGAAAATACGGCCTCCTTCGATACCCTCTGACTGGAAAAACATCGGTCAGGAGACCCCATAAAGGCTTCATCACCCATGGAATGTAGTACAGGCCTATAAACAGCTGCACAGCTGATGGTTGCACCTTCTGGACATCTTTCCAGTAGTAATCGGAGACGACTTTGAAAAACGGGCCGGAAAAGCCCTGGTTGAGGCCATAGACTAGTACAACTCCTAGAACAAAAGTGGGGTTCAATATGGAAGAAAGCCTCTGAACCCATTGGAATGGTGAAAGACCTGCTGATGATAGAGAATGATCAGCATGTTCTTGATCTGATTTGGTTAAGTGTTCTTCTGATTGATCATCCTCCAAAATCTTTGGATTGAGATCTTTCATTTCAGAGCAGCACATATTGAAGGCAACCATTGGTTTTAGTCTTGAGGGAGAGATTTTCAAGATAATTAGTGCTTCACTTCTTGAGCTGCATACACTTTTTTTCCCACCCTTTTAACCACCCTTTTTTCCCGTAAGTAAGAGGTTTGTCAAAATTAATGCATCTTTTTTAAAAGTCCCCCACGTATTGCCTAAATTTGAGATGCATACACCTTTTTTCCCACCCTTTTAACCAACATTAAATTTGCCCACTATAATATTACAATTAGCGTGTCTTTCCAGTATTACCCTCATGGGATTGGGAATAGCCACTAAAAGTCAATAGAATTAAATAAAAAAATTAATGAGTTGCATAGTATTATTAAAAGGTAAGGTGTCAAAGTATGTAAATTATCTGATAATATCTTGAATTAATTTTAAAAATTTATAAATTAAAGTAATCTTCATAATTATGAAATGATAGGTCTTACGTGAGACCGTCTCACGTGAGACCAAATTTCACTTTTCAAAATAATTATCACTTTCGCTAATAAACGTTATCACTTTCGCTATAAAATGTTATCACTTTTCATTTATACTATAAATTGTTTATGAAATAACTTTATCACTTTTTATTAATTTATTATCACTTTCCTTCATAAAAGTCATCACTTTCTGACCGTCTTACGTAAGTATTTACGTGAGACGGTCTCATACAAGTCTTTGCCATTATGAAAATAAGTTACAGAATAAAGTAAAATTATTTGAATTAATCATCGTAAATTAGTCAATCTACCAAACAATTTTAATAGATTGAATTTCTCGTAAAATTTAAACAAATTTAGAGGATTACTTAAAAGCTTAAATTAATTATTGTAAAAATAATTTTTCTACTGAAATTATATTAATTCTTGTATCAGTCAGAAAATTTTGTAGGATTCGAATTTTATTACATTCTCAATAATTGCATGCTAAATTTTTTGGTGCATATGTATAAATATAAATAAATAAATATATATATTTAAAAAAATATAAAATAGTCTCAAATGAAACGGTATCACACAAGAATTGGTTGGAATTAATATTTGATTGAAGTTTAACATGGGCCAAATTAAAACTCAAATATGAACCGAGAATTAGGATCCAACAAATTATACATAGGTAATAAAATTCAAATAATCGAACATATACTATATGTGTTACAAAGTGCATTAGCGTTGATAAGTCCCCCACCTTTTTGAAATGCATTTTAATGGGTTTGTCTAAATTCCCCACCTTGCTAACTGTGAGACTAATAATGGAACATATACTAAATTTAGACGGTGTATGCATTTTCAACGTTAATGCACATTGTAAAAAGACAATTCATAATTTAGTATGGGTTTGAACCGAGAAATGTATTTTAATGGGTTTGTCTAAATCCCTTGCAAAAGTTTGTCTAAATTAATGCACCTTTTTGAAAAATCCCCCTCGTATTGCCTAAATTTGAAATGCATACACTTTTTTCCCACCTTTTTAACCAACATTAAATTTCCCACTATAATAGTTCAATTAGCGTGTGTTTCCATTATTACCGTCATGGGATTGGGAAGGGCCACTAAAAGTCAATAGAATTAAATAAAAAAATTAATGAGTTGCATAGTATTAATAAAGGAGAAAATGCAGAAATGGTCCCGTTGGAGTAGATCACTTGCAGAAATGGTCCTTTAGTCTGCAATTTTGGTCGCGTTGGAGTTTTCTTCAAAATTCTGTTAGATTTAACGGAATATTCTAGTTTGTTAGCGGGACCAAAAATGAAAACTTGCAATATTGATCCCTAATTGTGCAAAAACAGTCCCGAGTCAGATTTATTATTATATCAACATCACGCCAGATTTACATCTACTTTCCGCACTTCAAAATGGTATCAGAGCTCTAGGTTTATTTATTTATGAATGGAAAAAATTATTATAAACTCATATCAGTTAACGTGAGGAGAGTTTCAAAGACATATGGATCCGAACGAAAGTTCGACATCTGAGTGTGGCAGGACTATAATCCCTGTCCAAAACTGGAGCAACAGTGCTTTCTGGCCCGTTGGATATGATGAAACGAGCAGCTCTATACAACAATACTACAATATTCTGTATAGACAACAAGTAGAAAAGAAAGTTGATGCCAACAACCGATTCTGGAAAGGTCTTAGACGAGAAGGGAAATGGGCAGAAGCTTGTGCCAATTACACCGAGGAAGAACATACGGAGGAAGGCCGCCAGAATGAGATACGATACTCCAAGGAGGTGTCGAGAAACATAATGGAACTCCACAGTTTCACTGAGATCCATGGACGTGTCCCCAGACACGAACAATGGAGAAGACGACCAAATGAAGGTCCAAGAGAGATTTGCAAGCCCTATCACTTTTCATGGTGGTTAAAATGACAGAGTGGATAGAGATCGAGACAGATTACTCTAAGATGAACCAAGATCTTAGAGAATTACAGAAGACGGTAAAATTCTTGGGAGAATATTGCCAAAATATGTTCAAGACAATATTTGAGATCAGCCTCAAGATGGATAAGGTGGAGAAGCTCCAGAACAAATAATTCGACCACATCAAGAAGTTGATAAAGCAAGTAGAGTCCCTGGAAACCAAGGCGACGGGGAGAAGGCCAGGAGGAAGGTTGCCACTAACCTTCGGAATAGAACCCTTTTTACACCAAAAGGGAAAGACGACGGAGGTCACAAGGCCAAAGACGGAGAGTGAGAAGATGATCGCTATCCTTCGAGGAGAATCCACATCCCAGATGGATAGAACGAATCTTGAGGATCTACAAGATCTATATGAGTCCTTCTAAGGACTATCTTTAGTAGATCTAAAGATGAACGTTGGAGAAAGTTCAAACTCTCAACAGTAGTCTCAGGCTCATCATATGCGACAGAAGATGAGCCAAAATGAAGGAACTTCTGGATCACATGAAGTCTATGAAGTAAGACAATAAGAGACATCCTAAAACTAAGGAAATTTCAAGATGAAGGTGATGAGATTGTCAACAGGAGCAAGCCGAGTTTGAGGATCTAGTCTACACAACACACCATATGGTCGGTCTCACCTTGAACCGATAAATCCATACGGATTGATCTTAAATCTCGACACTCTAGACTTCAAGAATAGAGAGAGTCTGATCGACGAGTGGACAAATGCAATGAAGATTGCAGGAGGTGCACTAGAGCTGGATAAAGAAGATTTCATAAGATTCTTAACATGAGTCTAGAAGGATCAGTAAAGTGCGCCTGGAGAAGCTCTTAGACGAAGTCAAGAAGGAGGCTATGAAAGGCGAAGATCTCGGCAATATTATTGATCTCATGGACAAGATCTTCAAGATCCATTTTATCGGAGTAGGTTACTTCAAAGGAATAGAAGAAGAAAAGAAGAAGAAGTATAGGAATGCCCTATACAGCCTGTAACTACTTGACTTCTGTCACGTAGATGAGTACATCAAACTCTTCACAGAGTATAGATGGAAGTCAAAGATTAAGAAGGAGGAAGTATTCCACCTATTCTTTGCCAAGATTCCAAGCCCATGGAGAGAAATGCTGATCAAAGAATATGAATCATGCGAGCTGGACTCAATAGCAAGGAGGATGTCCTTCCTCAAAGCCAAGATTGCGGAGTGGTGTCATCAAGTATCACTACACAAGAACTATTAGAGATTGAGGGAAATCAACAAGACAGTCCCCTTATGCTGCGGAAATAACGATCTTCCAACCATCATTGGAAGAAATTTGAGGAAACAGAAAAGGATGAAGAAGAGTCATCCTTACACACAAAGAAGCAGAGGATGGAGGTCCAGAAGACTAAAATCCTTTTGGTCCAAACAAAAGGCCCGAAGCTATAAATCAGGGCAAAGGTCTGGGCCATCAAGATGGAGTTCAAAAAGTCAAGCCTCATCCTCAGGATCAAACCAGAGGAGTACAGGAAGAACTCCCACAAGAAAGACGTTCCGAAGAGCACCCACACGAGCTAATGAAAGATTCAAGGATTGCAACTGCTATACGTGTGGAGCTAGAGGGCATATCTCACCTAATTTCCCAGAGAACCAGAAGCGGGGAGTACGACAGTTCAAAACAAATCTAAAATGGAAGAAGCTGTTTACTTTCAAGATCTGGTACAGGTATATCAGTTTGAAGATATACGCTCAGACGAGAGCATCTATGAAGAAGAATTCTTCAGTCAAGATGAATCCTCCATAGATGAGTCAGAGTGAAGAAGAAAGCTTCAGACAGAAGATGCAAGAAGATATGTCTGGATTCTTTTTCCAGACATCCATTTCTCATAAAGCCCTCATGAGAATCATGAAGGAGGATCCAAGACTCAATCTCTACGATGGATTCACCGTAGGAAGGTTGGAGAGGCATGCCTGGGAGGAATCTCAGGAAACATGTACGCAGGCAAGGTGGCATCCTACATCTACCCAAGGATTGTCTATAATCTGGCGGATAAAGATTTTAGTAGAGTACTCACCCTACATCAAGATTTTAAGAATAAAGATTTGATGAAAGAAGGGAATCGGCCATACTCTATCACCTATAGTATCTCGTATGCTCTATCCAACACTCATCATTGGGATTTATTCCAAATGAAGGAATATATTGAAATACCAGAAGTGTTCGAAAGGGTTGCATGCGCAACTAGGACAGAAATAATAGAGTTACCGCCAATCTACGACATGGATTTGCAAATCAAGGATATGCTGGTCTGAAGTAGGCAAGACAACCTCATATTCCAGCAGAGAAGGATTTCTTTCCAAAAAGATAGAATGATCAGTGAAATATGGGGATGAAAACCAATCATGTAAGTAGTCCAGGAGCCAGAGAAGTTCACAACCAAGGGTGAACTAAAATGCCCAGAAGGATGGAAAGGAGTCGAAGTAATATTTGGCATCACTAAAAAGGAAAACTCTATTCCTTGTGATGTCTTATATTATCTCCAACAACTAACAACTGAGAGATATCAAGGACAACTCAAACTCAGAGAACTTGAGCTGGTGATCGAGGGAATAGCAGGAAGGTTCCCGGAACAACTAGTGCTGAGATTGGAGTTTCTCGATGATCACAAACCTTGGGAAAGATTACAAGATGGAATGGAATTCACAGTCAAAAGAAAGAGATACAAGGTTCAATAATAAAAGCTTGGGGTTTTTAAAGCTCTGATCTACCCACGGCCACAAGTCCATTCTCGAAATACATCACCGTAGTGATGATATATAAGGAGCACCGTACAAAATATTTTGCAGCAAACATTAATTTAGGAGCCGGAATCTGCACAACAAAAGGAGTCTTTCCTAAAGGCTCTTTGCACGTAAAATTAATCCCCAAGTATTAAGGATATCAATTTCAGCTTAAACAAGTGACCAAGTTAAATATCGAACCCAAAGGACGGCGTATTATCAATTTAATTATTAACTAAATTAATTAAGACAAGATGTCAATAAGATTTATGATTAAATTATTAAACTACTAAACAATTAATTAAAATTGCAAATAAAATAAATTGAGAACTAGGAAAATACGAAAGTGGATCAAGTAGGAGAATAGGTAGCTCTAGAATAATCCAGTTTCACTAATTAATCTCCCTTTCGTGTATCAATGTCCGACTCTGCCTTGTGGAATATGGACGCATCATTAAACCATGCAAATCTACTCTATAGACACAAGTAAATAAGCGTGTAACACGTGTGAATAACCTTGGAGCAAGAGATATAATTTCACCCTCCTTTCTAGGTACTATCAATATCAATTATTTCCCTGGCCAATTGGTACTCTAACCCGATATGATCTCCCTTTATAGGTACTATAAAGTAAACCTCTTTATCCTACTTATTAACCCGAATTCAATTCAATTAATAAGTATTTATATAAGATAGTTTTAATAAAGCTTCGGAGTCCCCTCACTTAGAATCATAATATGAAATCCTATTCAGCAGTGAACGCGTTCAATCAATAACCAAGATGAACATTCAGACTCTATTCAACAGTTAAAGATGCACAAAACAACTCTGAATATGGATTAAAAACACATAGTCTTATATAAAATAAACCCACAAGTAGTGTTGTACAAAGTATACACACAAAAGTTTAATTAATTCATAAAAACCTTCAAAACCCTAGATCTACCAAAAAGGTTCTTGCCCATGATGTTACGAAGAACAATCATGGGTGTTGGATAGATCTTACTCATATGTCTGAAAAATACAAGATAAATTAGGAAACGATAAAAACCCTAGATGCGGAGTCATCGCGTCCTTCTCCGTCTTGAATCCTCCTCTTGGTTCTCCTCTTGATTCCACGGACGAATTTTCAAAGTGATGGATGGATGGAGGAAAGGATGTGGATGATGGTTGGGGGTGATCCCCCTTATGGGGTGTAGGATGATTGTGTTGTGTTCCTCTCACATGAATAATTATATAAAATATATATAAGTGTGAGAAAGGAAGTAAATAAGGAAATAAAAGATATGGATGAATATTGAAGGATTATGTGATAATGAGAATAATTATGCTCCAAGAAATAGGTAATTTTTGAAAATTTTTGGAAATTCTCGGAAAATTCTCGCTGGCAGCTGCGCGAATTTATGATTTTGAGAATAACTTCCTCGTCCAAACTCCGATTTGAGTGATTCTTATGCTCTCGCTATTCTCTCTTCCTTGACTCTCTATCCACATAGAGAACTCACCAATATTTTAATATTTGAAGATGTAACAAGTCATGTAAAGTGGAACAGTCGTGATGAGTAGAAACAGCTTGCGCGACGTCAACATTTCGATCATAACTTTCTCGTTTGGACTCCGATTGAGGTGTTTCTTACGCCAAAATGACCCAATCTTCTGTGGCTTTCCAAACATATATCATACTTCCATTTTTGAGCTCCACACTAACACAGAAAAATTACACAAGTTGGAAGTGCATTTTTCAGCATTCCTACACAAGTTGCACATTTTCCCCAATTTTGTACTTTTGATCCCTTTTCTACCTTAAATGCAATAAAACACCTCAAACGCATCTTTTTCTCACATATATCAAATATAAGACACTTGTGCTAATATATAATAACAATTCCCATAAAAAAGTGTAAAATTGGACACTAAAACACGCTTATTTTCACTCTCATCAATCCCCAAACTTATCCGTTGCTCGTCCCGAGGCAACAAAATAAAATCAAGAGAAAGTGAGTAAGAAAATATTATGGAAACAAGGACTATGACAAATATCTCATTCAAAATACAATTGTCCTCAACTTAAGTCATGCAACTCTCATTACATGTAATAATCAATTTATAGCATACAAGATAAGACAACCACCACCAATTCAAATGCTCCATTGATATGTTCTCACAGAAAGTATATATCAATCGCACTCAAGTGTAAAAGATGTACACTTATGGGTTATGGTGTTTACGCTCAAATTCAATTCAAGTGCATGCGTAACCATAAGCTTGCCCATTGTCTCAACTCTACTTTTACTTGTAGCTAGCAAATCATGGATAAAAAATGTCTTTTATTTTGTTGTAATATAGACTCTTTGGAAAAGGTAGGAAATATATGGCTTAGTGACTCAAAACTCGGGTCGATCAAGCTGCAGTCTCTCTCGATCTTTCATTCTTCCCCATCACTTCAATCAAGCACAACATTCTTATCAAACTCTCCCATCTTTCTCTTTCAAGCACAACATATTTTTCTTTTTCAACTTTTTCTAACTCTTCAACTCCATCATTCTCCTTTTCTTCACCTTTTTTTTCTCTTCTTTTTTTTTCTTTTGAGGTACCAGTTTCGGGCACTACCTCTCACATCCTTCATAGGGTACTAGATTTAAGCACTACCTTAGGGTGTTCATTTCCATGGAGTACCAGATTTGAGTACTACTTCAGGAATTTTCCTTTTCGTCCTTAAGACTCTTCTTTCACCATCCTTATCATCCCTCAAATCACCACTCTCTTCAATTAAGCTTTATTAGCTATCAAAAGAACGGATTTAAAAAGGCTCAAATGGGCTGACAAGGGATTTAATGAATTCAGGTAAAGTATATGGGAAAAGATGGGCAATTCAAAGATGGCCTAATATCATTTCCATCTGCTAGACTAATCTTGAATATTTAAGGAGACTCAAGGCAAGTTCTAGAATACATGCACACGAACGATACTCACCAGAAAAGAAAATATCATGCGATTATGTATCATGATCAACGAGGCACATAATCTCAAATGAGTTTTTAACAAGTAACAAAGCACCTTTCATGGTAAGTAATATCCAACAAGTACACATAGAACTCCATACTACAATATAACTCAAGTACACTTTCTTCATCAATTTCAAAAGCATATGAATTTCAGGCACAATTTAAATAATATAAGCTCACATGGATAACCAAAAATATAAACTTAATTCTTCCAATCCATGAATTTAAAGTACACATAAAAATTAGAAAAAGGAAACGAGGGCACCTGATTTTTCTCTTTTAAACCATGCACGAGCTCCTCGAGTTGTTCAACTCGGTCAGGTCAAAGCCTCAGTGTAGAACTCTTCTTGCCACTCTAGTACCTTTTTTCTATTATCAAAGCTTAATCACACTCATCATCAAAGGATTCATCAATAATAAAATTATGAGAACTATGAGAAAGAGACTCTATTGATTATCTAATCGACTCCACACACTAGAAACACCAACACGATACACTAAACATTAGGTAAGTTGTAAAAAATCGACATATCAGCACCGGTTAAAATATTAATATGCCGCAAAAAATCAACCCCCTAACAAACAAACAACCAACGAAAGGAAAAATTTTACCCTTGGTGCTGGTGCTCAAAAGACGAGGTAAGTACATCACACCCCCAAACTTAGTAAAAACATAAGTCGAATCTAAGTTTGAAAAGAGTTGTAATTGCCGAAATATGAGCACCTCAAATATAATAGCTCCTAACTCACACGAAAGAAATAATAAAGTAATAAAACGGAAGGGACAAGCCCCCAACATGCGCTCATATTTAACGTCGGAGAGTTACGACGGAATACCGCTATTTGAACTACGGAATCAGATGGCGGTCTTCTCGCATTCTCACCTCCAAGTACTTTTTTTCCCTCTTCTTGTCTACACTTAGCACCTCACCTTTCTTGGTCACAAGTATATGATCCTAAGAATTTTCTTCCTCCCGTGGCTGTCTAAACTTCTCCTTGTCAATCTTCCACCCAATTTCAGAGTCATTTTTCCTTTTAAAATCAAGATTAAACAAGTTAGAATTCACATCTATGTTCTTGCATGATTGAGTCTCCATGGACATCTTCATTGCTTGAAGATTCGACTCGAACGGCTGATCTAACGGACATCCTGGGCATGACTGTGCAGTCTCACGGTTTTGAGCATAACTTTCGCATCTGACCTCCGATTGAGGTGATTCACATGCGAAAATGATCCTCTCTTCTGTGGCTTTCCGTTTAACTATATTAGGAGCTGGTTCAACTAAGACCTTGGTCAAACCAAGGTCAAACCGGCCATCAGCGATATCCGTAATGTTCCTAGGTGCTTGGTTCGACTTGTTAAAGGTGGTTCGACCAAGGATCTTGATCGAACCATGGTTGAACCAGCTTCCTGAAGCTCCGTAATCTGCTGCTGACATCATCGGTCCCTCATACTGCATTTCGGACCTCAACGTGATGGCTTTGCACTCTTTCGGGTTTATTATGCCTTGAGACGGTAACTTTCCTTTCTCCAATGTCTGCGTCAATTGATTCACGTTCCCGGCCATCTGCCCCATCAACAAGGTAAGCTCTTTCATCTGCTTAGACAAATCTTCATGGTTAGAGTTCATAGTAGCCTCAAGACGATCATCAATTGCATCATTCCTAGCCATGTATCGATTGAAGGTATCTTCAACACTCTTCACTTCTTGCTGCTCCATACTAGGCCCTCTTTGTGCCAACTTTGTAATCTACTTCTGCTGGGACTCTAGTAGCAAAATATCTGAATAAATTAAACATGCTCACAAATCTCCTAAATCTACATCAATATCATGCTCATGAATATCCTGAATCAGCATCATCATCTGCATCAACATCATGCTCACGAATTTCCCAAATCAGCATCACCCGACACCTGCCATCTGCTACCCAAAAGGGGTGTTTTTTTTTTCTAATTTGAAAATTGTAAAATAAGAAAAGAAAAGAAGACTACATAAGCACCCATTGTGGAAAAGAAATGGTGCATGATTAAACCTGCAGCAGATTTCCTTAAAACAACAAAATAAGGGATACAAAATGATAGCTTATGCAAATCAATTTATTCTACAGCATGCTTCTTTTCTCCAAAAGATACAACATGTGTGATAGACTGAAAATGATTTAGAATACAAAATTTGATTAGAAATCATGCACGGGAAAGAACATGTTAAATAGATAAGGTCAGCACCACACAAAATGAAAGAACAAGAACTCATTAAATTCGATTAAAACTCCTGGGGCGTCATAAAATAACGAACATGAATATGCGGACCATTATAATTCATAAAATCATATAACATAATTGAATTTAAGATTCGCAAAAGTTTTTGGGATTTTTTAAGTCATTAGACAGTATAGTTCTACAAATCCTCATGCACAAGAATTTATCGGGAATATCAGATTAAGTACATAGTAAAAAGATATAGTAGTATAATAACCTTGTAAGCCCACATGAGATATAAGGGGCCTAGCAAAACTGAATACACACTGTGCAGCATGCTCAGAACAACCTGGTTTCCACTTGGTCTCACACTCACACTGTATTACAAGTCAAACTTCCATCAGATACGTTAAAATTTCTACAAGGCCCTTGTATGAGTTGTAACACTGCATGAAAATAATAAAGAAATAAATAAGTAATTTGGGGCATACCTTGACATCGTTAGTCTTGTCTCTTAGATGAGGTTCCATTCATCTATATGATTATGAATTCAACAGCACAGTAAATGGTCATAGTATTCAAATTTGTGAAGATCTTAGCATTAGATTGTAGGGCGTTGATTAAGCTACTCTGATAACTTCATAAAGGTTTTCATGAAATAAATTTAATTATCCAGAAATTTAAATAATAACTCCAGACACTACAAACAAAATATTAAGTTCAACAAGTATCAACTTTTAAGAACACCTTTTTACATAAAAGCCATAAATTAGAATTTTGTTAAACTGAGCCACATTGCCACAAGCTAACCTGGAAACTAAATGTGCGAAGTTCATGAAGACTAGGAAGTAACAAATGCCTTTCATGTATACCGTAGCTAATCACTCCAGTCGAATCCCAAATACCAAATAATATTGCCTTCCATACATAATTTCACATTGCTACCTAATACATATAACTTTTTTTTCCCCTTAATGAATATTAAATTCCTTATCAAAACAGAAAGCAATGTACATAAAACAAAAAAAGACGAGGTTATAGTAATCAACATTTGCAATTCACAAGAATAATGCCTAAAAATGTATTTTGAATTCGAATAAGGTTACAGAGAAGAATAATTAACAGGAAATCCAACAAACTCTATATCCTTAGGGGGTTTTTTTTTCCAATTTTAGAACCGGGTTTTAGATTTTTGAAAACCTAATTTTTCTAGTTGTGTTTATAAAATTCTGGATGATGTACCGTCTGTATTTGCATTCTGTATTGCAGTTCATAAATTTGAAAAGTTCAAAAATATATTTGAAAAACTATCATACAAATCAAAAACCAAAGCAACAAAATGCAAAGATCAAAAGATGCACAAGACAAACTTGAAGAAATACAAGAGTATAGCTAGTAAATGGATAGAATCTGGAAGATCACTGTTGATGAGGAAATTAGTAATTCATTACGTGAGAGAAACTTCAATCCAACTTCAATCCCACACAAAATTATCTCGAATTTAGGAATAATGAATCAAGTTGGACCAAAGTCAATACAACATAACTAACGCAAACCAATTTTCACAAAATGTGGAGTAACTTCAATTTGCAACAAATTTGAAGTAACATGCATACCACCTTCAAACCCATTATTAACATGTAATACCCTGAAATAAAATCAAAATTTTAACAATAATTTTATCTACATAAACTTTTATTTTTACTAATATTATTATATTTGATAATTAATTATAAATACATACCATTCTCATGCTTCTACTCAATATTTCACCAGAAAGATTTTAATACGTCATCAAAGTTAAAAAAAGCATAATATACCATCACTGAGATTAAAAAAAGAAGTAATAATAACTTTCCAAAGTTAAATGGAGCATGACATAATTGGACACTTCTCAAGTATCTCAAGGATCACAGTCATAGTTGTCAAATGCATAACTCAGCCTCGCCTAAGAAACAAAAAGTCACTTGGCAGTGCTTGTGAACCTCAAATTTACATAGAGTTCTCACCTTGCTTAAGGAGTAGTGAACTTGAGCTTGAGTAGTGACAAGTTGAGCGGAGCCCAAGTTTTATCAAGCCGTGCCAAACCGAGCCACCGAGCAGCTCGTTTAATTTAACAGCCCTAACATACACGATAACTCAGTCTTACTGTTAAATGTCTCTAACGCCTTAGGTGTAGTGTAGTAGGGACTTGATCCTAGGGTAAATAGTGTGCATACAATATCATAAGAATAGTAAGAAACCATCGAAGTACACCTTCCATTAGCAAATAAAGAAAAATCTAACATGGGGGATTGACACTAGCAATCTTTTTCATGCAACTCAAACTTGAAAGCATACATAATTATGCACACATCAAACATAATGAGATAAAACAATATTGATTGAAAATGGGAGAAGTTGGAGTTCATAAAACAAGAGGCAGCGCATAGACTGCACATCTGGGTGAATGAATACGAAAAAATGGACAAATGAAATAGAGCATTAACATCACAATTAATGAAATAACAGAAACTAAATGAAGACTAAGGTCTTTTGAACAAAATAAGAAACCAAGAATCACATAAAAGCATAAAAAAGAAAAAGAAAAAAAGACTAGTTTTGACAATAACAACATACTAATAACCTCAGATGTGGTAGTTTGGCCAATATCTCTTCCTCAGTTTGAAGAGACTGTATAGATAAAAGACAAATTAATATCCACGTAAAGCAGTATAGGACTAGAGATGTCAGATGTGTTCCATCATCTTTTCATTCTGTTTCAAGCATAAGCAAGAACTTTAAGACCATCCCCTTGTTCGCAGCTATCAGATATACCTATAAACTTTCTAAATCACAATGGAGTAAGGTAACAGCTTGAGTGTGATGCAGATATATTACAAATGTCAGAAGGTTCAAGGCTATAGAGCAAAAGTCACCATACTAAATAAAAGGATCCCAAAGAAGAAGGGGAGGGAAGACGGACCCGAGTTAGAAAATATTTTTTTCATTGAAACTCTTTAATATACATAGTAAAGGCCATTTTTCATGACTAAGCTTACTCATCCTTTTAAGGGAGAGAACGCAACCTACTAGACTCATTCTCCAAACCACCCCACAGCGTACCCCCCATCATACTAATAACCTCAGATCTTTAACATGTGTGGTCTTACCTATAAAGACTGGAACCCTAGAACAAGATACATCTTACATGTAAATGGTAAAATACAAACAATTAATCGATGATATTTTGAAATCACAAAACTAGTTAATAAATAAAGCAGCTTCTCTATAGAAATCAAAGAAAATGCATATACCTGTTGCTTGGTGAGACGGCGTCAGCGTTTTAACTATGGTCGACGGTGCTGTGGTCGTAATTTTCCGGTGGCAAAAAGCAACACGGCGACAGGTGATTCGGTTCGATGGCTATTCGCAAACTGGGCAAGAAGATCGACGGCTGGTGGCGCAGCAGCGTGATCGACGGGTGTCGGCACTTTCCGGCTGCGGTTCTGCAGCAACGTTCTTTTCCGGCAATGGCCCAACGGCTCGACGGATTCGCAGGGTGAATTCATTTTAGGGCTGGTGAGTAACGGAGGCAACCCTAATAAGATTTCAAAGGCATCCCTACTACTTAAAAAAAGAGGTTTTTACGTTACCGACGGATTATTCGGTAAATTAAAGAATAAAGTTATTTAAAAAAATTAAATTTGATATTTACCGATGAATTTAATCCGTCGGTAATAGAAAAAATTTAGTATTCAATTTATCAACGGATAAAATTCATTGGTAAAATAAAAAACTAATATTTTCTTTTTTAAAAAATATTAAAAAATGTTTACCGACGAATTAAATCCGTCGGTAAATTAAAGTCTCAAATTAATTTTTTCTAAATAAAATTTATTATAATTACCGACGAAAAATAGTCGTCAGTAATTTTTCGGTATTTAATACTTTCAAAATAATGACGGATTTACTGACGGAATAAAAATCGTCGCTAATTCTATCGGTAATCCATCACAAAAATCGTCGGAGATTTCTTACGATAATTTCTTTAAAATAAATCATATTATATAAAAAAAGTCAGTAATCCATCGGTAATCCGTCAATAATTGCTGACGGATTTTTTCATCGGTAATTCCGTCGGTATTCCGGCAGTTACTTGTAGTGTAGCTTGTTGATATTTGATAGACTAGAGACGATCTTATCATCCCTATTTAGTTTAACCATTTGATGTTCAACTTGAGCCATTTTCAATTAGAGATGATGCATCAATAAGAATACGCGACTCACAATCCAATCCATAGTAGAAGATTCTTATGTACTGAGCTTTAGACATTCCATGCTGTGGGTACCTCCTGAGCATATCTTTAAACTTATCCCACGTCTCATAAAATTTCTCACCCTGATTCATAACAAATTGGGTGATGTCTTACCTCATTCTTAATATCCTTGAGGGTGACATGTATCTCTTAAAGAACTTCTGCTGCAGTTGGTTCCATGTAGTGCAGTCTGCTGCATCAAGATTCTCATACCAAGCCTCCACCCTATCAATCAAGGAAAACTTGAATAGGGCGATCCGCCTAGCATTATCATTAGCTCCAGCACCCTTCTGAGTGTTTGCATAACCAAGAAAACTTTTGAGATGCTGATATGGATCTTCAAAGCAACCTCCAGAAAAGGATTCTTTTCCACCATGTTGATAAGAGCGGGATGTATCTCAAAATCATCATCTTCCTCCCTTGCTCCTATCAACCCCATGTTGCCAATCCCATAATTCGTGAAAATTTCACATATGGCAACATTATCCGGATTCTGCCTTGCTCCGGTCATGTTTAGCTCAGTGTGTTATTTCATTCCTTTCATTCCTCTCCTTTTCCTAGTCCACAAGTACCTCAGAAAAATTTAAGGTTAGATAGAAATAAATATTCATAATAAAAGTCTTAATCAAACTAGAAATAATAAATTAATAATAACAGCCGTCCCCGGCAACGGCGCAAAAAACTTGATGTGCATTTTCTTTGTACGCAAAATTAAACCCCAAATATTAAGGATATCAATTGCAACTTAAGCAAGCAATCAAGTTAAATATCAAACCCAAATGACGGCATATTATCAATTTAATTATTAACTAAATTAATTAAGACAAGATGACAATAGGATTTGAGATTTAATTATTAAACTACTAAATAATTAATTAAAATAGCAAATAAAATAAATTGAGAACTAGAAAAATACGAAAGTGGATCAAGTAGGAGAATAGGTAGCTCTAACATAATTCAGTTTCACTCATTAATCTTTCTTTCGTGTATCAATGTCTGACTTTGCCTTGTGGAATATGGACGCATCACTAAACCATGCAAATATACTTTATAGACACAAGTAAATAAGAGTGTAACACGTGTGAATAACCTTGGAGCAAGAGATATAATTTCACCCCCTTTCTAGGTACTTTTAGTATCAATTATTTCCCTGGCCAATTGGTACTCTAACCATATATGATCTCCCTTTATATGTACTATAAAGTTAACCTCTTTATCCTACTTATTAACCTGAATTCAATTCAATTAATAAATAGTTCTAATAAAACTTCGGAGTCCCCTCACTTAGAATCATAACATGGAATCATGTTCATCAGTGAACGCGTTCAATCAATAACCAAGATGAACATTCAGACTCTATTAACAGTTAAAGATGCACAAAATGACTCTGAATATGGATAAAAAATGCATAGTCTTATATAAATAAACCCACAAGTAGTGTTTTACGAAGTATACACAAGAAAGTTTAATTAATTCATAAAAACCTTCAAAACTCTAGATCTACCAAAAGGGTTCTAGCCCATGATGTTACGAAGAACAATCATGAGTGTTGGATAGATCTTACCCATATGTCTGGAAAATACAAGATAAATTAGGAAACTATAAAAACCCTAGATGTGGGAGTCGTCAAGTCCTTCTCCATCTTGAATCCTCCTCTTGGTACTACTCTTGATTCCACATACGAATCTTCAAAGTGATGGATGGATGGAGGAAAGGATGTGGAAGATGATTGGGGGGTGAGTGATCCCTCCTTGTGGGGTGTAGGATGATTGTGTTGTGTTCCTCTCACATGAATAATGATATAAAGTATATATAGGTGTGAGAAGGGAAGTAAATAATGAAATAAAAGATATGGGTGAATCATGTAGGATTATGTGATAATGAGAATAATTGTGCTTCAAAAATAGGTAATTTTTGGAAATTTTCAAAATTTCTCGAAAATTCTCGCTGGCAGTTGCGCGATTTCACGATTTTGAGAATAACTTCTTCGTCCAAACTCCGATTTGAGTGATTCTTACGCTCTTGCGATCCTCTTTTTCTTGGCTTTTTATTTAAATAAAGAACTCACCAAAAGTCCAACATTTGTAGATGTAAAAAGTCATGTAAAATAGAATAGTCGTGCTGAGTAGAAACAGCTTGCGCGACGTTACCATTTCGATCACAACTTTCTCGTTTGGACTCCGATTGAGGTGTTTCTTACGTCAAATGACCCACTCTTTTGTGGTTTTCCAACCATGAATTACACTTCTATTTTTGAACTCCACACGAATACAGAAAAATTATACAAATTGGACGTGCGTTTTTCAACATTCCTACACAAGTTGCACCTTTTTCCCAACTTTGCACTTTTGATCCTTTTCTACCTAAAATATAATAAAACACCTCAAATGCACCTTTTTCGCATATATATCAAATATAACACACTTGTGCTAATATATAATAACAATTCTCATAAAAAAGGTGTAAAATTGGACACTAAAACACTTATTTTCACTCTCATCAAAGGCTCGGGCGAAGATTTACCAACTGTACTAGGAAGAGATTTCTCACAGAGGATGCTAACCGTTAAAAGAGGAATCAAGCAAGCGGAAATTATAATCTGAGGAGCAAATCGTACTACATAGTACAAGGTGAAGACTCAACCGATATACTTTCATGACACCGGAGCGAACATCTTGTTAGGAAATAATTTCTTATAGACATTCAAGTGTTTTACCCAAGAAAATGCAACAAGGAAGCTTATTTTCACAATCCCTTGTGAACATAAGATCATTGCCCCAAGACTGCAGAATGCATTTCAAAGAAAAATGCCAATCCAATTCCGCAGCAAGCGTGGTTATAATGAAGAAAAACTTAGCCATCCAAAAATGAACAATCGAAGGAAATATGGAGAAGCAGTCCTTCAGATAAAAATCGAGACTGGAGGAGGATGGAAGATGGAGAAATTAAAAGAAAAATAATCCACCTTCTTAAAGCAAGCTTGAGAGAAAGCTTATAGAAAGACGTCACAATCGAAGAACAAACATCTTTGGAGGACGTCAAAAAGAAGTTACAGAGGAACTTCAATGAGGATCCTCTAGCCTGGTGGGACAAAAACGAGCTCAAAGCCTCACTCAAAGTGAAAGAAGAATAGGAGCATGAGTTCATATGATATAAGCCTATCCTGATGAACCAAGGGGATCAAAAGGATATGCAACAAATACTTAAGGAACATCTGGACCTTAAGTTGATATCACCAGGAGTATCTCCATACAGCAGTCTAGGGTTTCTAGTTTGAAATCATGGAGAAGTCAAGCGAGGGAAGTCGAGAGTTGTGATCAACTACAAAGGGATCAACAACATCTTGGAGTTCGATGGATACTACATACCAAGTAGGAAACACTTGGTCAACTGTATCAAGAATGTCAAGGTATTCTTAAAGTTCAATTACAAATTTGGGTTCTACCAGATTATGTTGGAAGAAAGAAGCAAGAAGTTCACAGCTTTCTTCACACTACAAGGCCATTATATCTGGAATGTCATGCCTATGTGCTTGGCGAACGCACCACAGATATACCAAAGGAAGATGAATAATCTTTTCAAAGATTATTTCTCATTCATATTTGTTTATGTGGATGACATCCTCATAGCCTCAAAAATCATGAAGGAACATTTAGCGCATCTGGAAGTATTTTCAGAGGTATGTCACAAGGAAGGATTAGTGCTTTCTGAAAAGAAGACAGTAATTGCAACAAGACAGATCAAGTTTTTTGGAGTAGAGATTGATGAGTCCAAAATTATTCTACAACCACACATTATAGAAAAGGTTCAAGGATTTCCTGAAGATCTCAAGGACAAGAAGCAACTCCAGAGCTTCCTAGGAGTTATCAACTTTGCTGGAATGTTCATAAACAATCTAACACAATATAGGAAGGTGTTCAGTCCTCTGTTGAAAAAAGATGCTGATTTCAAATGGGAGGAATCACACCGACATATAGTTAAACAATTAAAGGAGGTTTTCAAAAAGCTCCCAAAGTTAGTCATTCCAAATGATAAGGACAACCTATGCTATATACAGATGCCAGTGACCATTGGTGGGCGGCAGTCCTTACCAAGTCTACACCAGAAGGAGAAGTTCCATGCAAATATTGTAGCGGACTCTTTGCTGAAAATGAGGCATAGAGATGGCACATTAATGAGAAGGAATTCTTTGCAGTACGAAAAGCATTCAAAAAATGGCCGTTATTTCTTCTTGCGAAGAAATTCATTCTTAAAATCGATAATACGAGTGTCAAAGCATTTCTAAAAAATAAAATTAAATCAAAACCAGAAAAGGCTAGACTTTTAAGATGGCAAACTAAATGCCAATATTATGATTTTAATATTGTCATTATTAAATCTGTTGAAAATGTTTTGGCAGATTTCCTGATGAGAGATGGAAGGAGGTTAAATAGACTCCATCCTAATGAGATCCAAGCACCTGATGTACCTCCTTACGATGCTCCAAAAGGATTACGAGACTCTAGCAATGAATGCTAACGTTGTTGGAAAATTACAACGAGAAGATGAGACCAAAGTGTCTAATCTAATGCGAGATTCTATCCACAACCATGCGGGTCTATTCGAGACTATAAAAGTGCCTTTACTCTGGGTAGTCATGAACAATCGGCAAAAGGAGTGCATTTGGGAACGGGGCCCTAAACCCCTACAAGGGATTCAAGTACCCCTCGCACGAGTTCTGGATTGAAACTTCTAAAGGAAGAACTGGTCCAAGAAAAAATCGAGGTTCTGGAGTCATATCTAGAGTCCACAAGTCAACCCAGCATCTCTGGGGTTAAAGAGGGAGAGATCAACCTTAGGCATATGATGGGCACTGCTAAGGTTGGTATTAACTTAGCTGATTTTTCTCATTGGCAGGAATACCAGGCCAGTTGGAAGAAATTGAACATACGACAACGAATCTGTCCGAAAAAGTACCAGATAGATATGTCTGGAGAATATCCTTGAGTCTGGATGAGGCCTGGGTCTAATCCAGAAGACGTCAAGCAATGGTTCAACTTTGGGGCATTAGCCTTAATATACACTATGACGCCCGGCTTCCCAGAAATTTCAAAGCTACCAAATTGGATAGGGGATGAAGTATCCAAGGTATGGTCAAATAACAATACTTTGACCAAAGGAGAACCATTGGAGTTGTATTTCATCAGTGCATCTCCAAAACCAGTTGGGAAAGGCCATCATGAGGCCTTTCATTTTATCAAGCTACGAAGGCCAGATATCAAAGCTGCAAATAACATCAAGGAGCCTTCGGGTAAGGAACTAGTCCTGGTTTCCACCTACTTAGAGGATCAAATCTCTACATGAAGAGCAAGGGGTTTGTACCCTACTTCAAGACAATGACCCAAGTCAAGTTTCCATTCAAATTTGAAGACCACACTGAGAACGGGTCTTTCCTGTTAAATACCTTGACAGAAAAAAAAAAGTATGCAGTGGACTCTTTCGAAAGAAAGAGAGATCTGCTATGGGAAAATAAACTGCCGATGAGTAGAGAAACTAATCGGAAATTTTGCAGTATGATCCACCAGGGAAGGTTGAAGGAGTGGATATGCACCATTTGCCCCATCCAGACTGAACCAGAGTTTGGAAAAGGAGTACAATTGAGAATAGAAAGGAATAAGAATGCTGGACCTCTCCCACCAAAGGATACACAAGGAAAAAAGAGGGTAAAACCTCTTCAAAACAACCAAGAGACGGAGGACTCTTCAGGTACTCCAGGAGAAAAATGACTCTTCAAAAAATAAGAGTCAGATGACTTTTCCAAAGAGATAAGAACCATGTGACCCCTGCAAAAGGACAAGTAGGATGGACCAGAGAAAGGCATCCAATGCAAAGAAAGGGACCAGCTAGCTGCCAAAGTTAGAATCCAATAAAAATGACGTAAGCACTGACGTAAGCAAAATGACGCAAGCAGTGAAATCATGGAGAGTTAAGAGGCTTTGAAATCCAAATTTCAAGTCCAAGAGCCTTTATAAATAAGAAGTCCGAGAAAGCAGAAGGGATCGACTATTCCCCTCAGTTTTCTCTCTCAATAAACATTGTATTAGTTTTCTTTCTTGTATGAGTGTTTCTATTCCATCTACCATAGGTAGCTAGAGGAGTCTTCTCCTCTTGTCTAATTGTAATGCGTGTGTAATAGTATTTCCATTTCATAAATAAATAATCTTGGGCTACTGCCCGAAGCATGTAACCTTCCATTTTCTCTGCAACCTTAATTTCCATACTTTCCAACAAGAAAAACTAGCAGCATCCTGTATACCTAGTGTAGAAAATGAACCAAAGTTGTGCTGAGGTCTGCTAAATGAACGGGACCGAACCATCACACTGCAGGGCACGTGGTTGGCTGTGAGGAGCAGCTGTAAAACCTCCCGGATACCCGGTGGATTTTTAACGGTAAAAAAAGTACAATTACTGTTTTAAGTTGGTTAATTAAGAGATTAATGTTGTTTAAATAATGTATGGAAGCATGATGAGTCTGATATGGTCGTAACGAACTATGTCTGTTTTGAAAAATAGAAAGAAAATGAAAATCTGGCAATATAGATATAATATAAGTCGATTAGGGATAAATAATTTCGAAAAAACTAAGTTTTAAAACTTTTTTTGGACTAAAAGTGCAACTACTAACGGTTTCTATCTATAACTAATGGAACATGACAAAAAAAATGCAACTTTTGGGACCATAAAAAGGGCTTGGGAAGCAAAAGTGCAACTGAAAAAATCCAAGGGGACTAAAAGTGCAATTTTTTCTATTATTAAAAGGTAAGGTGTCAAAGTATGTAAATTATCTTTAATTGGTTTGTCTAAATTCCCCATATTACTAACTGTGAGATAAATAATGTAACATATACTAAATTTAGACAATAAAAGGTGTATGCCTTTTCAACGTAATGCACTTTGTAATAAGACAATTAATAATTTAGTATGGGTTTGAACCGAGAAATGCATTTTAATGGGTTTGTCTAAATCCCCCAACGAGAGGTTTGTCTAAATTAATGCACCTTTTTGAAAAGTCCCCCTCATACTGCCTAAATTTGAAATGTATACACCTTTTTTCCACCTTTTTAACCAATATTAAATTTCCCACTATAATAGTACAATTAGCGTGTGTTTTCAGTATTACCCTCATGGGATTGGGAAGGGCCACTAAAAGTCAATAAAATTAAATAAAAAATTAATGAGTTGCATGGTATTGTTAAAAGTTAAGGTGTCAAAGTATGTAAATTATTTTTAATGGGTTTGTCTAAATTCCCCTCGTTATTAACTGTGAGACAAATAATGGAATATATACTTAATTTAGACAAAAAAGGTGTGCATTTTCAACGTTAATGCACTTTGTAATAAGACTAGTGATTTGATAATCGGATCGGAGACCAAACCGGTAGAGATAAAGGTTCGAGGTCCCACCGGTTCAACCGGTCGGACCGAGAGGTTCAACCCGAAAAATTAAATTTATCTATTTTTTAATTATGTTTTAAAATAATCATAAAAAAAATATATAATGAAACTAAACTAGAGTCCAAGACCATTTTTAAAAAAATAAAAAAAGAAAGTCAGCCCATGTCAAAGCCCATTGGGTTGATTTAAAAATATATATATATATAATCAGTGATTAGAAAATCAAACCGGACGTCAAATCAGTGGAGATAACGGTTTGAGGTTTGACCGGTCGGACCGGTTCAACCGCGGTTCAATCGGAAAATTTAAATTCATTTATTTTTAATTATATTTTAAGTAATTATTAAAGCCCAATCATAAAAATAAAATTTGAAAGTAAAGCCCAACTAAAGCCCATTTATAATAAGGAGGTCCAGCTTCATTTCTAGCCATTTAAGCCCACTTAATATTAATTTCAATAGTATACAAGTAGGGTTTTATTTATTGTCCTGCGCCGCACTCATACTAATAGCTTCTCCCCTCTATCTCTCAAACAACAAATGTTCTTCCGTCTCTCTCTCTCAAACAACAAACGAACGGCGCACTCGCGATGGGCGACTCTATCTCGCAAACGGCGGCACACTCTCTCTCTCACGAACAACGACTCTCTCTCTCTCATGAACGACACCTCTTCAATTGACACAATAAATCGGTGGCTTGGCTCTGGATTTGGAAGAGGGTTTTGTTTTCTTTCTTTCTATTATCCTCCATCTACAAAATTTATTTCAAGAACTAAGAAGAATTGGGAGTATATATGTAGCATTGCTGATGCATTGTGAGAGTATGTGCATTGTGAGAGTATGTATGTATGCTGATGCATTTGATATTTCGAAATAAACAGAAGAAAATTTTTTATGTTTGAATAAATTGTTACTTTAGTAATGTAATCGGCGATCAAACGATTTTATCAGTTTATCAGTTTTTCGGTTTTAAGCGGTTCAAACCGATTCTTTCCGGTTCATTCGAAAAATGGTTTAATAGGGTGTTCCGGAAAGCACGGGATGTTCTGTGACACATTGATGTGACATCTCCTGTAACGCCTGCTTATGGAATGATACATGTCGGGGGTGGATAAATCAAATCCCTTGCCCTAAAGATTGACTGGTTGACTTAGGGTATAGTTTCTCTTCTCTCTCTTACATGTCACTCATCCAATGGAGTGTCATAAGAGATGTCACACCAAATGTAACAGAAGATCCAGACCCGTTCCGGATCGATCTCGACTCTGGTTTCCTGTTGAACCGACCGGTCCGGTCTGATTTTTGAATCACTGTATATGATGGCTAAAGCCATCAACTAGGGCAGCAGCGCCATTTCAATTATCAGTTTGTTGTATCTTCGTTATGCAATTCTCTGCCTTTATCTTCCACTCTCACTCTTTTGTATCTTCGTTCTTTCACTCTTCTTTGTTCTTTCACTCATCTCTCATTCTTCTCTCCTTTCTCACTTAAATAAATATTTCATAATACGCTCAACTTTGTCGGCTTCATACTGCAGCGAGGATCTAACTCATGGAGGCGGTGGCTTGGCATTTCAAAAGGTTTTCTGATCGATTTGATCGGATTAATTTATTGTAGATAGGTTCTCATTTGACTTCTGAAATAGAGTTTTTTCAATGTATTTTGGTAGATCTATGTATTTATAAAGATTTCAATCATTTTAGTGAAATAGAATATAGATTAGGAATGGATGCGATGCAATTTTAAAATAAAACTGGTGATTTTTCGGTTCTAACGGGTTCATCGGTTTTCCGGTTCTGGCCGGTTGTTCCCGATTCTTCCCGATTGAATCATGAAAATGGTTATTAGGTAGTTTCGGACTGGTTTCAGGATCAGTTTCTGATTTAACCGGTTAAATCGATCGGTCCGGTTCATTTTTTGAATCACTGAATAAGACAATTAATAATTTAGTATCGTTTTGAACCGAGAAATGTATTTTAATGGGTTTGTCTAAATCCCCCAGCAAGAGGTTTGTCTAAATTAAATCACCTTTTTGAAAAGTCCCCCTCGTATTGCCTAAATTTGAAATGCATACACCTTTTTCCCCACCTTTTTAACCAACATTAAATTTTCTACTATAATAGTACAATTAGCGTGTGTTTCCAGTATTACCCTCGTGGGAGTGGAAAAAGCCACTAAAAGCCAATAGAATTAAATAAAAAAAATTAATGAGTTGCATAGTATTATTGAAAGGTATGGTGTCAAAGTATGTAAACTATCTTTAATGGGTTTGTCTAAATTTCCCACGTTACTAACTATGAGACAAATAATAGAACATATACTAAATTTAGACAAAAAAAGGTGTATGCATTTTCAACGTTAATGCACTTTGTAATAAGAAAATTAATAATTTAGTATAGGTTTGAACTGAGAAATGCATTTTAATGGGTTTGTCTAAATCTCCCAGCAAGAGGTTTGTCTAAATTAAAGCACCTTTTTGAAAAGTCCCCCTCGTATTACCTGAATTTGAGATGCATTCACCTTTTTTTCCACCTTTTTAACCAACATTAAATTTTCCTACTATAATAGTACAATTAGCTTGTGTTTCCAGTATTACCCTCATGGGATTGGGAAGGGTCACTAAAAGTCAATAGCATTAAATAAAAAAATTAATGAGTTGCATAGTATTATTAGAATGTAAGGTGTCAAAGTATGTAAATTATCTGATAATATCTTGAATTAATTTTAAATATTTATAAATTAAAATAATCTTCATAATTAAGAAAAGGTAGGTCTTATGTGAGACCGTCTCACGTGAGACTAAATTTCACTTTTCAAAATAGTTATCACTTTCGCTAAAAACGTTATCACTTTCGCTATAAAATGTTATTACTTTTTATTTATACTATAAATTATTCATGAAATAACATTATCACTTTTTATTAATTTATTATCACCTTCCTTTATAAAAGTTATCACTTTTTGACCGTCTTATGTAAGTACTTACGTGAGATGGTCTCACACAAGTCTTTTCCATTATGAAAATAAATTACAGGATAAAGTAAAATTATTTGAATTAATCATTGTAAATTAGTTAATCTACCAAACAATTTTATTTGATTGAATTTCTCGTAAATTTTAAACAAATTTAATTATTGTAAAAATGATTTTTCTACTGGAATTATATTAATTGTTGTATCAGTCAGAAAATTTTGTAGGATTCGAATTTTATTACATTCTCAATAATTGCATGCTAATTTTTTTGGTGCATATGTATAAATAAATAAATAAATAAATATATATATATATATATATATATATATATATATATATATATATATATTATTTATAACCCATAAATGAAACTCTAAGGGTATATTGGAAATTTACTAAAAGTGGGAAAAATAGATGGGATTTAAGAAGTTAGGCAAAGTAGATGTCACATTTTTACTTTAGGACATTTTGACTTTCTCCCCTTGATTTTTTTTAAGACAGGGTGGCATAACTTTGATCTCTAGACAGAGAATATGTTGGAAATTGGGCTCAATCTCAATCGGCACGCACAGCAAAGGCTAAAGCTTAGGTTGCCCAAGAAGGCGAAAGATGATGTTGACCATGGACCTGGTCTACCTGCCCTGTTGCTCAGTATATTGGATTGGTATCCCCAAGATCTTCAGATGGTGTAGCTTCTCCACTTTCTACTTCCCGCGCTTCCTCGGCCGTTGCTTCTGCTTTCCTGCTTTGCGCCCTTGGTATGCAAATAATCTATCTAAGGTTGTAATCCGACTCTCGCTTCCCGACACAAAGTCTTGGAAAAAGAAGAGAGCTTTGCCTAAATATGGGAAAAGAGCTACTTCAGAAAAGAGCTCCTGAACCCATACCCTAACAACTAAAAGGGCCATCGCCGTATGAGATAGGTCGAGAGGTCGATGAGTGCATATCTTCCTTTAATAGGATAGCAATGCGGAGTGATCATTTAATTAGTCTCACTGAGCAACTGGATATTGCCCACTCTACCCCTGAGTACCTAAATTAAATAAGAGCAGGGATTATTACAATGTTACAAGAACGTAGGCCCACTGGAAGACTTTGAGTTGTAAGACTAGTATAGCAAATCAGAAAGAGAGGTACGAAATCGGATTTCGTTCTGCATCGGAAATCGGCTCGAGAAGACCAGACAAGGCATGAGAACTTAATTCGGCATAGAAGAATAGAGGTCCGCTAAGCGAACTGAGACTCCTCTACACAAACAAAGTACTAAGCTCTAAACATTAGAAACCTCACAAGTAAGCCATAAACCATCCTCCCTTTAGAAAGGTTAGCTAGTAAACACTCACCTTATACCTATTTAATTAAAGCTAGATTTTTCGCGCCTCTCCTTGACAACAATCATTCCCGATAAAATGAAAAATGAACAATTTGAATAGACCTCACTTTAGAGAGTGGGTGGCAAACAAAAAATAAAAGAATACAGATTCCATTCTTACGAATAGAGACTGCCCCAATCAGTGAATCAGTCCTTTGAAGAAGAAAGGCTAATTAAGTAATCATTCTAATTTGAAAGATAGCCCAAAGCCCAAGCATGAATAGCGGATGGGGAAATAGTATTCTCATAAGAGATTGACCCTTACTTAGTACATAGACCACTACAGAACTAAAGGGCATCCTCCGCACCTTACTTTCTAATTGTAATCTCATAAGAGATTGACCCTTACTTAATGTTTTAGTCACTTAGGATGGCAATCACAATGTTTTTCCTCTAACTGTTGGTGTAGTTGACACTGAAAACAATAAGTCATGGTGTTGGTTTCTTCAAAGATTGAAAGGATCATACGGTGCTCCTATTGGGCTAGTTATTGTATCTACGCGCATAGGAGTATCTCACACGCTATACAGACTGTGTATCCAGAGGCACACCATGGACTATGTTCTTATCACCTGAAGAAAAGGCTCAAGGGATTTGGGAAGATTGTGCTGTATCAGTTCACGATGGCTATGGAGACATATACCAAGCGTGAATTCGAGAGGTATGAGAATTTTTTTTAATTCACAAAACATGTTTTATTTAATTTATAACAAAACCGTACTACACAGATGGGAAGGGAAGCTGCATAACCAAAATAATGCTGGGTTGATGGATTTGCTAAAGGGGTGGGGTTACGATAAATGATTGAGGTTTCACTACCCGATTAGTCGTTACGAGTTCACATCATTGAATGCAGCAGAGACTTTTAACAAAGCCATCCTATGGGTTAGGACACTACCCATTTGTAGTTTGTTAGAGGTTGTACGTGCTCTTATTCAGAGATGGTTCTATTAAAGAAGAACGAGTGCAAAGAATAGTCGAAAAATACTTTTCACACGAGTTCACAGAGAGTTGGCAGAGTTGAATGGTGAGGCTTGGAAACTTAATATGGAAAATCTTACAGCGACAACATTCCAGGTCACTTCTATCACAAAAACCTTCACTGTTGATTTAAGGGATTGTACTTGATATTGTGGAAGCTTCTAGTACTATCAATACACCTACATTCACGCGTTGAAGACGATAGAGTACGTTGAAAACATATTATGTTTATCATATGAGCTTACATACTCATTCATTGCTTTAATATAATAATTATCTAGTGCATAATACAATTGTCCATATTTACTTGTAAGTTGTAACAGCCATTGTAAATTTGCAACTAGTGCATTTGTTTCACCTTGGTACCATCGAATAGCCATACTCTCATTATGGGAAGATGTTGATCCTTCCGATTGGTCAACGCCAGAGCATGTGAGTAGTATTTGTGTGAATGAGCCACCTTCACATCGACAGGCAGGCAAACCTCATACAAGCTGGATACGTGCTGCTGCAGAGACTTTTACAGGTACTAGGGGACGTCAGCGTTGTTGCAGATGCAGAGAGCCGGGACACAACAGAGTTTAATGTCAAGCCTATGTCCCTTTGTCTAGTGCTACAAACACTCATGCCCAAGTCTCTATTCCTCCAGCACCGACGATGAGGAGGTGTAGTCATTGTCGTCTCCCAGGTCACACAAGGGGGAACTGTGGATCAACTGATTGAAAGACACAGTTGGATGAAAAATAGTCTTGATTTGGTGTTTATTTTCATGTTTCACGTATGATATATCAGTAGAACAAGTAAAGTTTTTTTCCTGTTTTCATTCTCAGAATGTTTTAATACACTAATTTCATATAACACAAATAAAACAGAAGTACATATGATGATTGATAATACTAACAAAAAGTAAGGTCCTTATTCGCACCCTTCCTCACATAAAGATTGTACACAAACATATCCCGAGCCTATTTTTTTCAATACTCCTTCAAGTGTGCATTATTTTCCCATGTATCGTCGCCTGTGAGTAGATACTGTATCTCTCTGACGCTAGCCTGACCACAACACCAACTGTCATCCTGAATATAGCACATGGAGGCTTGTGGTCTAGCCCACCTCAGTGTGGTTCTGAACTTTTGATCGGAGTGTCTTTTATGGCACCATTTCGATGAAGCATGATGGGGAGCAACCTTCTCAAGTGCATTGTGCTCTCCTTTCTACTAGCTTCAATAGCTGGAGTAGCTACCCACATGTGAAATAGAAAATCGAATACAGCGATCTTTAGAGATCTTATATACACACAGAGAGCGAAATGGTGTGAATGCGTCTGCACTACTAATAGCAGCTGTAGAAGGAAATAAAAAATACGACCAGAAGGAGGTTAAAACAATAATGATCATGATCTTCACGAACAATTATAAAATCATTACATACTCACCCGTTCAACCTTATCCCAGTCCCTATGCCCATTTGCCCATGTAGGAGGCCTCCACAAGAACATCTCTCTATTCCACCACCTATCCAGAATTTCTAGTTTCTCTGTAGGCAACTCGGCAAATTGGGAGGGGTCATCTCCATGTGCTGTAACATGCTTACCCCACATAGCATTTAGCGTCGCCTGATACGGAATACATTATAATGTAAAAGTGTGTAATAGGAATAAAAATCGTATTTTTCAGTTACATGAAACCTTAAACCGTATTGCATGTAAAAACTTACCGAAAACTGACACGGTAGAATAGCATACGATTGCATTCGAGTATCCGGATGAACACCGACATACTCAAGTGCTTGTGCTAGTATGGCCAAACACGCATCAATGTGCTGAAAAGAAAACATTTCAACGATCAAAATATATAAGTATACTAGGTAAAGAATTTTATGTTGAGAATGTACCTCATCCTCCATCCAAACTTTTGGCGTCATCATTCTCACGAATAAATCATTCTTCACTAAAAACCTTATACCAACGTCCATCCTACACATGGATGTAACAATTTTAGATATGCTTGTACTATGATAATAATAATAATGAGGAATGATTATGTATTAAGGACATTTCTTACAATACATGGGAAATCATGAACTTATCCCACTCCTTTTTAATCTTCTCATCATCCACTGTTGTGTATTGGGGTTGACTATCATCGCTTTTCTCTTCGCACATTGCGGACGACGTTGGAAGTACCGCTCAGCTGACACCATACTGAAACTTGTATCTGCATGAGATCCTGTATCGGGCCCTACAGGCAATCTTTCTGAGCCATCGGGTGTTTAATAACCAGTCAGTTGTTATGTAGCGGGCGCTTCAGGCAATCTTGTTGAGCAACCCGGTATTATCTCCACATCTTCAGCAAAGAGGCCACCAGGTTTTGTATAACCAGTCGATTGTTGTGTAGTTTGAGCACTTAGTTCTTCATCCGAAATAGATGGAATACTTGGTGGGTTGTTGAAAGTGAAAATAAACGTGTTTTAGTGTCCAATCTAACAACTGTTTTATGGGAATTATTGTTATATATTTGCACAAGTGTCTTATATTCGATATATTTGAGAAAAAGGTACACTTGAGGTGTTTTATTGTATTTTAGGTGGAAAAATGATCAAAAGTGCAAAATTGAAGAAAAGGTGCAATTTGTTCAAGGATGCTGAAAAATGCACGTCCAACTTGTGTAATTTTTCTGTATTCGTGTGGATCTCTGAATTGGAAGTGTGATATATGGTTGGAAAGACACATAAGAGAGGGTGTTTTGGCATAAAGAACACCTCAATCGGATTTTAAACGAGAAAGTTATGATCAAAGTGGTGATGTCGCGCAAGCTGTGTCGAATAGAACGGCTGTGTCACTTTCCATGACTTGTTATACATTCAAATGTTAGAATTTCTATGAGTTCTTTATATGGATAGAAATCCAATGAAGAGAGGATCACGTGAGAATAAGAATTACTCAAATCAAAGGTCGGATGTGAAAGTTATGAGCGAAACGGTGAGACTGCACAAGCTTGCTCGACCAAAGGAGATCCGTTCGACTAGAATCGTCTTGGTCGAACGGAAGAGGAAAACTCGAGAAAAATGACCAAAAACTTACATAGAGTTTGCTCAACCAGTTGCTCGACTTGGAGGCCTTGCTCGACCAAGAAGGTTTGGTCTAACAAAATGTCGCTGGGTTCTATTTTTGGTAGTTTCGGATTTCTTTTACCAAATTTGGCGTATTTCTCAAGTAAAAGCCAATTCAAGGCCTATAAGGAGAGCTCACAAGTATAAAAGGGGGGTGTAGATCACATCATTATTCATCATAGAGTCATATTGGATTGGAGAGAAGCCACAACAATACTACACCCCACAAGGAGGGATAACCCCAACTATCATCCACATCCTTTCCTCCATCCATCCATCACTTTGAAGATTCGTATGTGGAATCAAGAGGAGAACCAAGAGTAGGATTCAAGACGGAGAAAGACGCCATGATTCTCGCATCTAGGGTTTATTTTGTTTCCTAATTTATATTGTAATTTTCCATACATCTAGGTAAGATCTATCCAACACCTAAGATTGTTCTTCGTAACATCATGAGCTAGAGCCTTTTTGGTAGAGCTAGGGTTGTGAAAGTTTTTACGAATTAATTGAACTTTTTTGTGTAAATTCCATACAACACTACTTGTGGATTTATTTTATATATGACTACACATTTTTATTCCATATTCACGGTCGTGTTGTGCATCTTCAATTGGTATATAGAGTCTGAATATATATCTTGATTGTAGATTGAGTGCGTTCACCGCTGAACAGTCCATGTTATGATTCTAAGTGAGGGGACTCGAAGTTTCATTAGAACTATCATATATGAATACTTATTAATTGAATTGAATTCGGGATATTAAGTAGGATAAAGAGGATAATTTTATAGTACCTATAAAGGGAGATCATAACGGGTTAGAGTACCAATTGGTCAGGGAAATAATTGACACTGATAGTACCTAGAAAGGGAGATGAAATTCTATATGCATGGTTTAGTGATGCGTCCATATTCCACAAGGCAGATTCGGACATCAACACACGGAAGGGAAATTAATGAGTGAAACTGGATTATCCTAGGGCTACCTATTCTCCTACTTGATCCACTTTCGTAATTCTTCTAGTGTTTATTTTATTTGAATTGTTATTTTATATTTTTGTTAGTAGATTAATCATTCAATCCTCGAACGTTATTGCCTTACGTCTTAATTAATTTAGTAAATAATTAAATTGATAATACGCTGTCCTTTGGGTTCGATAATCACTTGGTCGCTTGCTTAAGCTGCAACTGATATCCGTAATACTTGGGGATGAATTTTACGTGTAAAGAACACACGCATCAAGTTCTTGGCGCCATTGCCGGGGACGGCTGTTATTATTAGTTTATTATTTCTAGTTTGATTAAGACTTCTATTTGTGATTATTTATTTTTATCTAACCTTGAATTTTTTGAGGTACTTGTGCACTAGGAAAAGGAAATGAAGGAAAGGAAAAAATTAACACAAAGTATTAAAGATGGCCGGAGCAAGACAGAATCCGGATAATATTGTCATACGTGAAATTTTCACTAACTATGGTATTGACAACATGGGGTTGATAGGAGCAAGGGGGAAAGATGATGATTTTGAGATACATCCCGCTCTTATTAACATGGTGGAAAAGAATCCATTTTCTGGAGGTTGTTTTGAAGATCCATATCAGCATCTCCGAAGATTTCATAGTTATGCAAATACTCAGAAAGGTGTTGAAGCTAATGATAATGCTAGAAGAATCACCCTATTCAAGTTCTCTTTGATTGATAGAGCAGAAGTTTGGTATGAGACTCTTGATGCCACTGATTGCACTACATTGGACCAACTGCAGCAGAAGTTCTTGGAGACATAGATGCCACCCTCAAGGATCTTAAGGATGAGGCAAGAAATCACCCAATTTGTTATGAATCAGGGTGAGAAATTTCATGAGGTGTGGGACAAGTTCAAAGACATGCTCAGGAGGTGCCCACAGCATAGGATATCTAAGGCTCAATACATAAGTATCTTCTACTATGGATTGGATTGTGAGTCGAGTGTTTTTATTGATGCATCATCAGGAGGAGCGCTGTTATCTAAGACAATACTTGAAGCAGAAAAGTTATTTGAAGACATCTTTATGAATTTACATGACTGACCTGTATAGAGAGATAAAGGATCATATGTACTTGGTAAAGTGGCTCAAGTTGAACATCAAGTGGTGAAGCCAAATAGGGATGATGAGATCGTCTCTAGTCTAGCTAATATCAACAGCTATTAGAGCCCAGGAAAGGCAGATTACAGAGTTGACACTAAGGGGGCCTAGTATGCAAGAGCACGAAATGAAGAGTATTGAAGATACTTTCAATCGATACATGGCTGAGAATAATGCAAGGATTGATCATCTTGAGGATATCATGAATGATGATCATGAAGATTTATCTAAGCAGTTGAAGGACCTTACCTTGATTATGGGGTAGATGCCTGCGAATGTGAATCAATTGACACAATCGTGAGAGAATAATGACATCACATTGAGGTCAGGTATACAGTACGAGGGATCGACGATGCCAGTGAGTGGAAAAGAAATAGTGAAGTTGCTCGACCAAACCAAGTCTGTTCGACCAGACCTAATGGTCGAACGGAGGTCGAGCAACGCAATGATATTGGAATCTCGCAACAAGGCAGTTTACTCGACCAGATGCCTTCTGTTCCACCATGCTACCCAAGTCGAACGGAAGTCGAGCAAACTTCGGAAAAATAGAATTACGATGCTCTTTTTCAGGTGCGCCGTTCGACTTGCACTCTTCCTTTCGGCCAGACCACCTTGGTCAAACGGAGGTCGAATAACACACGGGAAACGAGCTCGAGATCGAGTAGCTTACTCGACCAGAATCCATTCGTTCGACCTTACTACCCAAGTCGAATGGAGGTCGAGCAACACATGGTGAACGAAAGCTCGCTATCAGGCACACTGCTCGACCAAACTGCATCTGCTCGACCAGTCCTTTTTGGTCAAGCAGAGGTCAAGCAACACAGTTCAGTGCCTGATTCGATACCGAATGCTATGCCTGTTGATCGGAATACTCCAGAGCCATCCCAAGGGTAGAATAATGAGCTTATAATAGGAAAGAAGTGGGAAAGAGCAAAGAGGTTGAGAGCAGAAAAGCTTAGACTGCAGATGGATAATGAAGATGTGGTTTTCTCTCTTAATCAAGCAATGAAGATGCCCATGGAGACTCAATCGTACAAGAGCATAGATGTGATTTCTAACTTATTTAATCTTGATTTTAAAAGGACAGATGATTTTGAATTTGAGTGGAAGATTGACAAGGAGGAGTCTAGACAGCCATGTGAGGAAGGTAATTCCAAAGATCATATACTTGTGAGCAAGAAAGGTGAGGTGTTGAGTGTAGACAAGAAAAGGGAAAGAAAGTATTTGAAGGTGAGGATGCGAGATGACCGTCCTCTGATCAAGTAGACTATAAAGGTTATATCCATCACGACTCTCCGATGTTAAACATGAGCGTCTGTTGGGGGCTTTCCCTTCTGTTTTATTGCTTTATTTATTTCGTGTGAGTAAGAATTTTTTATATATAAGGTGTTTACTAATCGGCAATTACATCTCTTTGAAAACTTTGTTTTAACTTACGTTTTTACTAAGTTTGGGGGGTGTGATGTTATTACCTCATTGAAGCACCAAGAGTATAATATTTTCTTTGTAATGTTTGCTAGGGAAATTGATTTTTTGCGGTATGTTTAAACTTTAATCGGTTTTGATGTGTCAATTTTTTGGAATTTGTCTAGTGTTCAGTAGTGTGTCTAGTTTGTGGAGTTGATTAGATAGTAAATTGATTCTTTCTTATAGTTCTCCTATTTTATTATTGATGAATCCTATGATGATGAGTGTTTGAGCTTTGATAAAAGAAAAAGGTAACTAGAGTGGCAAGACGAGTTCTGCACTGAGGCTTTGAACTGACCGAGTTGAACAACTCGAGGAGCTCGTGCATATGTTTTGAAGGAGAAAAATCAGGTGCCCTCGTTTCCTTATTCTAATTTTTATGTGTGCTTTTAATTCATGGAGTGGAAGGATTTATTTTATGCTTATGATCCATGTGAGCTTATATCTCTAGAATTGTGCCTAAAATTCATATGCTTTTGAAATTGATAAAGGAAGTGTACTTGAATTATATTGTGGTATGAAGTTCTATGTGTACTTTTAAGATATTGCTTACCATGAAACGTGTTATGTTACTTGTTAAAACCCATGTGAGATTTTTAGCCTCATTGATCATGTACATAATCACATGATATTTCTTTTCTGGTGTGTATCGTTCTTGTACGTGTATTCTAGAACTTACCTCTTATCTTACTTGAAACTACATATGTGTTAGATGATGGGAGATGATTTTAGGTCATCCTTGAATATATAAGTCACTTAGCTAAATAATTTCCTACCAATAACTTTTATCCGTAGTTAGCCCCGTTGAGCCTTAAAACCTTATTCTTTGGCAGCCTACGAGAAATAACCACTTTGAGCATCTGAATTTTTTGAGCCTTGATTGTCCTTCTAGAAGAGAATTAATGGCTTTTCAAAGTGTGTTGATGGAGCTTGATAACAACTTGGGAAGGAATGAAATTGATATTGAAATAGTGATGAATTTTGATAATGCATCTAAGGAGAAGCATGAAGTACTGCTTAAATCTAGTACTCCATGGAATGAAACACCCTTGGGTAGTGCTTAAATCTAGTACCCTATGGAGGAAGCGCGAGGTAGGCCCGAAACTGGTACCTCAAGAGAAAGAAAAAGAAAAGAAGAAGGAAAAAATATTGTGCTTGAAGAAAAAAAGTGAAAGAGAGGAGGAGGATGTGCTTAATTGAAGTGAGTAAGAAGAATGAAGATCATGATGGAGTGCACGCTTGATTGATCCGAGTTTTGAGTCACTTATCCATATATTTCCTGCCTTAACCAAAGACCCAACATTACATCCAAAAGAAAAGTCATTTTTGATCTCATTGTCGAATCATACTTTTAGTGGTGGAGAGTTTGAGACTTTTGGCAAGTTTATGGTTACACATGCACTTGAATTAAATATGAGTGTTAACACCTTAACCCATAAGTGTACATCTTTTACACTTGACTGTGAGTGATATATACTTCCCGTGAGAACTTGTGAATGGAGCATTTGAATTGGTGTGATTGTCTTAACTTGTATGCTATGAATTGATTATTACATGTAATGGAAGTTGCATGACCTAAGTTGAGGACAATTGTGTTTTGAATGGGATATTGATCATAGTCCTTATTTCCTAGCTAATTTTCATACTACCTTTCTCTTTATTTTTATTTTGTTGCCTCGGGAGAGTGAAAATAAGCGTGTTTTAGTGTCCAATCTAACACCTTTTTTATGGGAATTATTGTTATATATTTGCACAAGTCTCTTATATTCGATATATTTGAGAAAATGTGCACTTGAGGTGTTTTATTGTGTTTTAGGTGGAAAAATGATCAAAAGTGCGAAGTTGGAGAAAAGGTGCAATTTGTGCAAGGATGCTGAAAAACGCACGTCCAACTTGTGTAATTTTTCTATATTTGTGTGGAGCTCTGAATTGGAAGTATGATATATGGTTGGAAAGCCATAGAAGAGAGAGTCTTTTTGGCCTAAAGAACAACCCAATCAGATTCCATACGAGAAAGTTATGATCAAATTGGTGACGTCGCACAACCTGTGTCGAAAAGAACGGCTGTGCCATTTTTCGTGGCTTGTTATACATTCAAATATTGGAATTTTTGTGAGTTATTTATATGGATAGAAATCCAAGGAAGAGAGGATCGCGTAAGCGCAAGAATTACTCAAATCAAAGGTCGAATGTGGATGTTATGCGCGAAACGGTGAGACTGCGCAAGCTTGCTCGACCAAAGGAGATCCGTTTGACTAGAATCATCTTGGTCGAACGGAAGAAGAAAACTCGAGCAAAATGACCAAAAACTTATAAAGAGCTTGCTCGACCAATTGCTCGACTTGGAGGCCTTGCTCGACCAAGAAAGTTTGGTCTAACAAAATGTTGCTGGGTTCTATTTTTGGTAGTTTCGGATTTTTTTTACCAATTTTGGAATATTTCTCAAGTAAAAGCCCATCCAAGGCCTATAAGGAGAGCTCACAAGTATAAAATGGGGTGTAGATCACATCATTATTCATTATAAAGTCATATTGGATTGGAGAGAGGCCACAACAATACTACACCCCACAAGGGAGGATCACCCCAACCATCGTCCATATCCTTTCCTCCATCCATCCATCACTTTGAAGATTCGTATGTGGAATCAAGAGAAGAGCCAAGAGGAGGATTCAAGATGGAGAAGGACGCGACGACTCCCGCTTCTAGGGTTTATTTCATTTCCTAATTTATCTTGTAATTTTCCAGACATCCGGGTAAGATCTATCCAACACCCATGATTGTTCTTCGTAACATCATGGGCTAGAGCCTTTTTGGTAGAACTAGGGCTGTGAAGGTTTTTATGAATTAATTGAACTTTCGTGTGTAAACTTCGTACAATACTACTTGTGGATTTATTTTATATATGACTGCACGTTTTTAATCCATATTCACGGTCGTTTTGTGCATTTTCAATTGGTATATAGAGTTTGAATATATATCTTGGTTGTAGATTGAGTGCGTTCACCGCTGAACAGGATTCCATGTTATGATTCTAAGTGAGGGGACTCCGAAGCTTCATTAGAACTATCATATATGAATACTTATTAATTGAATTGAATTTGGGATATTAAGTAGGATAAATAGGATAATTTTATAGTACCTATAAAGGGAGATCATATCGGGTTAGAGTACCAATTGGCTAGGGAAATAATTGATACTGATAGTACCTAGAAAGGGGGTGGAATTATATCTCTTGCTCCGAGATTATTCACACGTGTTACACGCATGTTTACTTGTGTCTATAGAGTAGATATACATAGTTTAGTGATGCGTCCATATTCCACAAGGCAGAGTCGGACATCAACACACGAAAGGGAAATTAATGAGTGAAACTGGATTATCCTAGGGCTACATATTCTCCTACTTGATACATTTTCGTAATTCTTCTAGTGTTTATTTTATTTTAATTGTTATTTTATATTTTTGTTAGTAGATTAATCATTCAATCCTCGAACATTATTGCCTTACTTCTTAATTAATTTAGTAAATAATTAAATTGATAATACGCCATCCTTTGGGTTTGATAATCACTTGGTCGCTTGCTTAAGCTGCAACTGATATCCTTAATACTTGGGGATAAATTTTGCGTGCAAAGAAAACGCGCATCATGGGTTGAACGTAGAAGGCTCAGACGGTGGACCCTTGAATCCTTCCTTAAACATTTTGTATATCGCATTATTAATTGCCCTCTCGTACTTGGGCTGCATCTGGGCATGTGCTCCAATCACCCAACTAGCATCTTTTCTAATTTCACCGCGGTGCTCCTCATGGTATCTACGAAGATCAGCGTACTGTGTATCCTGTGAGTCAAACCTCTTCTCCCATCTTTCGTCTCGATCAAGCAGTTGAGTGAGATAGGTGTCATGTTCAAAATATTTTTGATCATGATCATCCATTCTCCGCATAATCCTATCGTACTATTCCTGAGAAAACCCCCCACTGTCTGGGTTCTGTTGCTGAGGCATGGACTGATCCCACTGATGACCTAGTCTGGATTGATGCTGGTAATCAACCTGGTGAGATCGAGGGCTATACTGTTGTCCGTGATACCCTAAACCTCCTTGACTATGGAAGATCCTTCAAATCCACCATAATGACCCTGCTGTGATCCTTCACTTCCACCATAAGAATGAGAGTGATGTGGGACATGAAATCCACCAAAGGGAAACTGAAATGGTTCTTGATATCTACCATAAAGAGAAGAGTGAGATGGTGGTTGAAATTCTCCAAAAGGAATATACTACTGTCCAAAGCCAGGAGGATATGAACTCTCTGAAATTGCCAACAGGGGGTGAGGAACTATAGCATTATGGGAAGAATGATGAGTAAAGTGCGACTCATCAGCACGAGTCTGAGGGCCAGGGGAGTCATGCATGTATGGGGGTGACTCTCGATAAGCATGAGATGGGCGCGAAGGTGAATCCACAACTGGTATGTAAGAGCCATCGTCCTGTTTAGCCATGTACTCATCGTCCTCATCATCATCATCCCCTACGGCGACATGAAAATCACATAGCATATAATATCTTAGCTCAACTATTTTTTTTTAGAAAGCCCAAAACCTATTTATTTATTTTATGGCCCAAAATGCCAGCCCTATCTTAGCCCAACTAGATTTTTTTAGAAAGCCCAAAACCTATTTATTTATTTTATGGCCCAAAAGGCCAGCCCTATCTTAGCCCAATTAGAATTTTTTTTAGAAAGCCCAAACTTATTTATTTATTTATTTTGTGGCCCAAAGTTTCAGCCCACTTAAATGGCCTGATATATAATTAGTAAGGCTAAAGTAAAAAAAAAAAAAAAGAGAGAGAAGAACGGGAGAAGAAAAGCAAAAGAGGGGAAAGAAAAGAGTGAAGAGGAGAAACCCTTGTTGATCAAATTCTCCCTTACAACCCTCATCCTAGGTGGTTTCTAAGTTGTTTTGAGGTAAGTGGTGTGTGAATTAAGCTTCCTTCTTCCATGGTTTTGTAATTTTGTGGTGTTTTTCTTTTTGGTATGTGGGTAATTCGCAGACTGTTCGAACTAAATTTGACATAGCTATTGCCCTCAAAACTTTTCAAACTTAATTTCTGTATGTAGCTGAACTCGTTAGCTTTCCGTAGCCACTTGAAATGCCTCAATCCGATTATTCTACAATTAGTTATGATTTTTCTCGTAAACTGCCGCTAGCTGGAAAATTTCAGAATTATTATGTCGAATTCAAACTTATCTTCTATCGTTTCGTTTAGTTAATGTATTGAAACGGGTTATGTGGGATTGGGAACTAATGTTAAGGAGTTACATACCATTTTTATTTAATATAACTCGTTCGAACTCGATTAGGATTTGTTTTTAGCAATGAAAGGAATGTTACCGCTAATAGTTAGTTATATTTAATTTGTCTTTAATTGCTCATCTCCTTTCTAGGTAAAGAACCATCGACGAAGGGCAAGAGACCGACTTCAGATTCCGGAGAGAGTTAATCACTTCCTTGTGAGTTGATAATTCGGGAACGCCTTCTCTTGTGGGAAGTGTGGACCCTCGATAAATATGCATTTATTTTAGTTTTAGTTAATTGATAAGAAAATTATTTGGTATTGTGTTATGTGGTAAAGAGCCTGATTGGCTCGATTGCTCTGGTTAGAGTCGTGTTAGCCATTTTATGAGTATTATTGATTTTAACTTATGTTGAAGAGCCTTGCCGGCTCGGTATCTGATAACATTTATTGTGAATTATTTGAGAATTGATTTCTGGTTATTCTTGTGTGCTATTAAGACTCTAACTTGAGTCGTTATTCATCTTATGATGCACATACATATGTATGCGTGGTACCAAGGTTAAGTAGCCCGAATTGGTCACGGTTCGGGTAAGTTGGAGCGACATTGATTAAGTAGCCCGAATTTGTCGCGGTTCGGGTGAGTTAGAGTGACAACCAATTTGCCCGTTGTTTGGCAAACCCGGGTGAGTTAGATCTAACGGGGCACCTGCCCATTTGCCAAATACTGATACTCTGGACGGTGATCGTTAGATGGATCAGTCTATTATAGGCTTAGTCAACGTCACCGGTGTGGGACATGCATGTCATATATGTTTGATCATTTCAAGTATTCACGTCGATATTGAATTGTGAACTTTAGCAATTGGCGTGTTGAGAAAGAATATTAATGTGCATTTTATCTAGAGTAATGGTGACGGGCTTGGACTGTCTCTCGACGGAGAGCTCAGTTCGAGGAGGATATTGACTACCCACGCGTCTTTTATGTGATAACATGTTGTTTGAACTAATTATGTTATTCGTAAATGTCCACTAAGGTTTTTATTTTCATTAACATGTACACTGAGTGAGAATAGTTATTGTGGGACGAAATGTTGGATTTTATGTTATGAACCGCGAGTGGGAATACATGCTTCGTATAAGGGTCGGGGTGACCGACTTATCACCTCACTGAGCTAGTGGTTTTGCTCACCCCCATCATTCTTTCCTTTTCAGGCTGTTGATATCGTTTTGGTTGGATGTTTTCCTATCGTTTGCTCGTCATCCAATCAGTATTTTGGGTACTTTATCTTTTATGTAAATTGACGGATTCATTGGCGAGATTGTATAGTTTATATATTGGTGACCCCCTTGATGTTTCTTTTTGGTACTCTCGCGATGTTATATCGTTCATGTATATTTTCTTTAAACTAAGTTACACCGTTGTATTTTGTACCTTTGTAAATCCTTGTTGATACTTTATGAGATGATGTCCTCGGGTTGTACCCGTTGTTATCGGTTGTTCAGTTCTACAGGTACTTGATAGCAAGCCATACGTTTTCTATAAATTTTGTGGAGTGGAGTGCACCCATTCCGCGAAATTTATGGTTAACGTGGCGGTTGTCGCGTTCTGTCTGGGGTCGGGGCGTGACAACTTTCTTGGTATCAAAGCCTGGTTTTATGATTCTCATTCTTTTTGAGTCGAGCCAATGGGTCCAACTTTGTTTCTATGTCATCCTAAGGTATCATATTGCCTAGATGTTGACCTTGCATTTTCTTTCCTTTTTTCCTTTCAGTCATTATGGCACCTCCAGTTCGTCGTCGAGGTGTTGGTCGAGGACACGCTCCCCGTGATCCTCCGAGTCCTCTACTCTCTTCTGTTCCTCGTGGACCTCGAGGACATGTTTCTTCTGATCATGTCGTTCCTCCGACGGTTACGGACCCTATCAATTCTGATCATAGGTTGCCGTTTCCCAGGTAGAGCAACCACGGGCCCAGTTGCGGGTTGAGCACATGATGACACCGGAACAGTACTAATTGTATTATGATCACATTCGAATACATGGTGTTTCACCACTTAAAAACGGCTCATACAACTACAACTGTCACTGAAGAGGTTCTTCGTGCTAATGAATCGATTCGACCTACATCTAATGTACCAGTTTTTACTCCAAAAATGGCTTTAGGAGGTTCTACTTCTCGAGGTGCACTTTTTATACCTGATTTGGTGAAAGCAGTTGAAAACATGGGGACTTCGAAATTTGACGGTGCAAGAGATGTTTCTAAAGCGGGGGCATGGTTAAAGGAGATTACAGAGACCTTTGACACTTTGATGATTGAAGAATGTTATCGTGTGGTCATTGCAACCAAACTGTTAGGCCCAGATGCACGACGATGGTGGCAGAATCTAAAAGAGACATCCTCGATTACTATTACGTGGGCTATCTTTGTGGAACGATTCAAAGATCGATACTTTTCTCAGTACATCAAGGATCAGAAGAGAAAGGAGTTCTTCAACCTCTTTCAAGGAATTATGTCGGTCGTGGAGTACGAAAGTAAATTTCTGGAATTGCGAGAATTCGCTCCTGAGTCATATACGACGAGAGACTTATGCAAGAGATTTGAAGATGGTCTTAATTTAAATATTCGAGATCGCATCAAGTCCGGAGACAAGTACGAGAGTCTTGACGATCTCGTAGAAGAAGCCCTGAGGGTAGAAGGTTTAGTTCAGGCGAGACATAAGCTTGCAGAACGATCTCAAAAGAAAAGGCAAGGGAGCACATTTCCAGGAAATGCATCGAAGGTGTATAAGGGTGTGGGATCTTCGCGTGGCACACCAAGTTCGGGATCTATTAGTTTTTCTCAACCTCGGGAGCAGTTTTGTAGTGGCGGAAGCAATGTCTCGGGATCAGTTGATGAAAATCGCAAGTGCCAGAATTGCTTAAAATATCACGACGGCCCCTGTAAGGCTCCTCAAGTATGTTTTCAGTGTCGACAGCTGGGGCATATGCGAAGTTCTTGTCCTCAGCTTATGGGAGCGAGCAATCAGGGTTCTGGTCAACTTCGTGGTAAATTAACATATTCTACACCCAGAGATACTCGATCTGCAGTTACCAGAGTGCCCGATGCCTCAAGCGGCCCTAGTACTCAATCACCTATGCAAGGAAGGAAGCAAACTAGAGTATTTCATATTTCCCAGGAAGAGGCTCGCTCAGATCCGAAGATTGTGACAGGTAATTTATAATCTGAGTATTTTCACATGCTAGATCTAACCCCGCCTTGTTATGCCACTTGATTACGAATAAAACATTCGTAAGAAATTCTATCTTAATTACGAATAAAACATTCGGAAGAAATTCTATCTTTTCGAATTTTTAAATCACAATCTCACCTAATATTACTTCTTTAGGCCATGTGTTTGTGGGAGACCATCAGGTCTATGCTTTATTTGACCCAGGTTCTGATAGGTCTTATATCCGGGATGATCTTACTGCGATCTTAGATTATCCTATCTCTCATTTGTCACCTGAAATTATCGTTCATACCCCTCTTGGAGAGCGTCTAATTCGTGATTCTGTATTCCTTGGTTGTCCATTGAAGATCAAAGATGTCATTTTAGAGGCTGAATTGATACCATTGCCTTTGATTGATCTTGATGTTATTCTTGGCATGGATTGACTTTCTTCTCATCATGCAATTCTCGATTGCCACGAGAAGCTTGTTATTTTTCATAGACCAGGATTCTCAGAACTCGTTTTTGAAGGTAAACTTCAAACAAGATCCCTCTCTTTTATTTCAATGATGACTGCGCATAAATTAATGCGTAAGGGTTGTGAGGCATTCTTGGCATTTGTCATCGATACTTCTCTTTCTGAAACTAAACTAGATGACATCCCGATCGTGAATGAATTTCCTGATGTCTTTCCCGAAGACTTACCAGGACAACCTCCGAATCGAGAGATTGATTTTTCCATTGACGTACTTCCTGGAATCATACCTATATCGATTACTCCATATCGAATGTCGCCTGCTGAGCTCAAGGAACTCCAGACACAACTTGGGGAATTATTGGAGAAGGGGTTCATACGACCTAGCACATCTCCGTGGGGTGCTCCAGTTCTTTTTGTCAAGAAGAAAGATGGATCACTTCGCCTATGTGTCGACTACCGTCAATTGAACAAGGTGACAATTAAGAACAAGTATCCTCTTCCAAGAATCGATGATCTGTTTGATCAATTGCAAGGAGCAACTTTGTTCTCAAAAATTAATTTGCGATCCGGTTATCACCAACTCAAGATTAGGGAATCTGATATCCCTAAGTCTGCTTTTCGAACCAGATAGGGTCATTTTGAATTCTGTGTTATGCCTTTTGGACTCACAAATGCTCCTGCAGCTTTTATGGATCTTATGAATCGGGTCTTTCGGCCGTACTTAGATAAGTTTGTCATCATCTTCATTGATGACATTCTTATTTATTCTAAATCGGACGACGAGCATTCTCATCATTTAAGAATTGCTCTGAACATTCTCAGAGAAAATCAGCTTTATGCTAAATTCTCGAAGTGTGAATTTTGGCTTCGTGAGGTAAGCTTTTTGGGTCATCACATTTCTAAAGAAGGAATCTACGTCGATCCAGTGAAGATTCAAGTTATATTAGATTGAGAGCGTCCAAAGAACGTGACAGAGATTCGTAGTTTTCTGGGATTAGCTGGATATTATCGACGGTTTGTCAAAGACTTTTCGTTATTGGCTTCATCTTTGACTAAATTGACTCGGAAAGGGGGTAAAATTTGAATGGAGTGAAGAATGCGAGGAAGCATTTCAAGAATTGAAAAGACGACTCGTTTCAGCTCCTATTCTTGCTTTGCCAGACCCAGCGATTGGAGAATTTACCATTTATAGCGATGCCTCGAGACAAGGATTATGATGCGTTCTCATGCAAGAAGGAAAGGTTATTGCCTACGCTTCAAGGCAATTGAAGAAGAACGAAGAAAATTATCCTACACATGATTTAGAGTTGGCTGCAATCGTCTTTGCATTGAAGATCTGGAGGCACTATCTGTACGGTGCAACTTGTCGGGTTTTCACTGATCACAAGAGCTTAAAGTATATCACCACGCAAAAGGATCTCAACCTCAGGCAAAGGCGATGGATGGAGTTGATTAGTGACTATGACTTAGTCATCGATTATCATCCTGGCAAGGTGAACGTTGTTGCAGATGCTCTGAGTAGAAATTCTTCTACCTCACTTGCTTCGATTCAATCTTTTTATCTTCCTATGTTGGAGCAATTTAAATCTTTACACATTTCGCTCGATTGTGAAAAGTCTAATGATTCTGCCTTAATCGCCAAATTCGAGGTTAGACCTACCTTGTTCGAGCAAATTCGAGAAAGACAATCACATGATGTTCATTTACAACAGAAGATGGCGAAGCTAAATCAAGGAAATGAAACCAAATTTCAAATTCGGGATGATGGACTTCTTACTTTTAAAAATCGTGTTTGTGTTCCATCAGAACTTGATGTTCGTAGAGCTATTCTTGAGGAAGCCCATTCTTCAGCCTATGCTATGCATCCTGGTAGTACCAAAATATACAGAACACTTCGGGAGCATTATTGGTGGCCAGGTATGAAACGGGACACTACTGAATTTGTATCAAAGTGCTTATCATGCCAACAGATTAAAGCGGAACACCAAAAACCAGCCGGCATGCTTCAACCACTACTATTCCTGAGTGGAAATGGGAAAACGTCACAATGGATTTTGTTTCTGGTTTACCTCGAACCCAAAAGGGTCATGACTCAATTTGGGTCATTGTCGATCGTCTGACGAAATCGACAAATTTCCTTCCAGTGCATACCAACGAATCTTTAGAGAAACTTGCCAAGTTATATGTGGATGAGATTGTGAGATTGCACGAAGTACCAGTGTCAATCATATCTGACCGTGATCCAAGATTCACTTCCCGTTTTTGGCCTAGTCTGCAGAAAGCGCTAGGTACAAAATTACTATTCAGTACCTCGTTTCATCCACAGACTGATGGACAGTCAGAGAGAACTATACAGACACTAGAAGACATGCTACGTGCAGTGGTGTTGAATTTGGGAGGTAGCTGGGATAAGTACGTGACTTTGGTGAAGTTCGCTTATAATAACAGTTATCATTCAAGCATTGGAATGCCCCCGTACGAAGCTCTGTATGGCCGAAAGTGTCGAACACTGCTCTTTTGGGATGAGGTTGGCGAGAGACAAATCGAACAAGTAGAGCTTATCGAAGATGTGAAGGCAAAAATACAACTCATCGAGACAGACTTAAGGCATCGCAAGATCGACAGAAAAGCTACGCAGATAATAGGAGGCGCGATTTGGAGTTTAATGAAGGAGACAAAGTTTTTCTGAAAGTTTCTCCATGGATGGGCGTGTTGTGATTCCGCCGTCGAGGAAAGTTGAGTCCAAGGTATATTGGCCCGTTTACGATCGTGCAAAGGATTGGTCGTGTCGCGTATCGACTTGAGCTACCATCGGAATTATCGAAGATTCACGATGTCTTCCATGTCTCTATGCTTAGAAAATATGAACCAGATCCTTCGCACGTGCTCAAATATCCCCCAATTGTATTAAAAGAAAATCTATCGTACGAAGTACAACCTGTTCAAATTGTAGATCGCTGAGAGAAAATGCTTCGTAACAAATCCATTCCTATGGTGAGAATTCTATGGAGAAGTGATCAAATTGAAGAAGAAACATGGGAACCAGAGTCAGTCATGCGTCAACACCATCCAAATCTCTTTTCATCTCTAGGTACGTTTATGTTTCGAGGACGAAACTTTTTAGAGGAGGGGATACTTTATAATATCTTAGCTCAACTAGATTTTTTTTTAGAAAGCCCAAAACCTATTTATTTATTTTATGGCCCAAAAGGCCAACTCTATCTTAGCCCAACTAGATTTTTTTAGAAAGCCCAAAACCTATTTATTTATTTTATGGCCCAAAAGGCCAGCCCTATCTTAGCCCAATTAGAATTTTTTTTAGAAAGCCCAAACTTATTTATTTATTTATTTTGTGGCCCAAAGTTTCAGCCCACTTAAATGGACTGATATATAATTAGTAAGGCTAAAGTTAAAAAAAAGAGAGAGAAGAACGGGAGAAGAAAAGCAAAAGAGGGGAAAGAAAAGAGTGAAGAGGAGAAACCCTTGTTGATCAAATTCTCCCTTACAACCCTCATCCTAGGTGGTTTCTAAGTTGTTTTGAGGTAAGTGGTGTGTGAATTAAGCTTCCTTCTTCCATGATTTTGTAATTTTGTGGTGTTTTTCTTTTTGGTATATGGGTAATTCGCAGACTGTTCAAACTGAATTTGACATAGCTATTGCCCTCAAAACTTTGCAAACTTAATTTCTGTACGTAGCTGAACTCGTTAGCTTTCCGTAGCCACTTGAAATGTCTTAATCCGATTATTCTACAATTAGTTATGATTTTTCTCGTAAACAGCCGCTAGCTGGAAAATTTCAGAATTTTTATGTCGAATTCAAACTTATCTTCTATCATTTTGTTTAGTTAATGTATTGAAACGGTTTATGTGGGATTGGGAACTGATGTTAAGGAGTTACATACCATTTTTATTTAATATCGACTAGTTCGAACTCGATTAGGATTTGTTTTTAGCAATGAAAGGAATGTTACCGCTAATAGTTAGTTATATTTAATTTGTCTTTAATTGCTCATCTCCTTTCTAGGTAAAGAACCATCGACGAAGGGCAAGGGACCGACTTCAGATTCCGGAGAGAGTTAATCACTTCCTTGTGAGTTGATAATTCGGGAACGCCTTCTCTTGTGAGAAGTGTGGACCCTCGATAAATGTGCATTTATTTTAGTTTTAGTTAATTGATAAGAAAATTATTTGGTATTGTGTTATGTGGTAAAGAGCCTGATTGGCTCGATTGCTCTGGTTAGAGTCGTGTTAGCCATTTTATGAGTATTATTGATTTTAACTTATGTTGAAGAGCCTTGCCGGCTCGGTATCTGATAACATTTATTGTGAATTATTTGAGAATTGATTTCTAGTTATTCTTGTGTGCTATTAAGACTCTAACTTGAGTCGTTATTCATCTTATGATGCACATGCATATGTATGCCTGGTACCAAGGTTAAGTAGCCCGAATTGGTCACGGTTCGGGTAAGTTGGAGCGACATTGATTAAGTAGCCCGAATTTGTCGCAGTTCGGGTGAGTTAGAGTGACAACCAAGTTGCCCGTTGCTTGGCAAACCCGGGTGAGTTAGATCTAACGGGGCACCTGTCCATTTGCCAAATACTGATACTCTGGACGGTGATCGTTAGATGGATCAGTCTATTATAGGCTCAGTCAACGTCACCGGTGTGGGACATGCATGTCATATATGTTTATATGTTTGATCATTTCAAGTATTCACGTCGATATTGAATTGTGAACTTTAGCAATTGGCGTGTTGAGAAAGAATATTAATGTGCATTTTATCTAGAGTAACGGTGACGGGCTTGGACTGTCTCTCGACGGAGAGCTCAGTTCGAGGAGGATATTGACTACCCACGCGTCTTTTATGTGATAACATGTTGTTTGAACTAATTGTGTTATACGTAAATGTGCACTAAGGTTTTTATTTTCATTAATATATACACTGAGTGAGAATAGTTATTGTGGGATGAAATGTTGGATTTTATGTTATGAACCGCGAGTGGGAATACATGCTTCGTATAAGGGTCGGGGTGACCGGCTTATCACCTCACTGAGCTAGTGGTTTTGCTCACCCCCATCATTCTTTCCTTTTCAGGCTGTTGATATCATTTTGGTTGGAGGTTTTCCTATCGTTTGCTCGTCATCCAATCAGTGTTTTGGGTACTTTATCTTTTATGTAAATTGACGGATTCATTGGCGAGATTGTATAGTTTATATATTGGTGACCCCCTTGATGTTTCTTTTTGGTACTCTCGCGATGTTATATCGTTCATGTATATTTTCTTTAAACTAAGTTACACCGTTGTATTTTGTACCTTTGTAAATCCTTGTTGATACTTTATGAGATGATGTCCTCGGGTTGTACCCGTTGTTATCGGTTGATCAGTTCTACAGGTACTTGATAGCAAGCCTTATGTTTTCTATAAATTTTGTGGAGTGGAGTGCACCCATTCCACGAAATTTATGGTTAACGTGGCGGTTGTCGCGTTCTGTCTGGGGTCGGGGCGTGACATAGCATGTCTTATGCAGTTCTAAGTTGGCCCCCGAATGTTGTATCGTCACCAACCTCAATATTTATCCTTCCAAAGTCTCTCTCCCTACCAACATACTTGGAAGAAATGTTCACGTCAACAGGAATGTCACGCTGATTAGGTGCGTCATCTTCTGAATCAGAACTGGAGCTCGCAGCCTTTTTCTTACCCTTACCCTTACCCTTCCCTTTTGGTTTTGGATCCCCAAAAGACTTAAATTGAATGTTAAAACCAGAACTCAAATCAGCATGTATTCTCCTAAAATATTGTCGGTGGGACTCCTTAGAGATGATGGCAGATAACTCAACAACTCTCGGGTCCTGAAAATATAATTATAAAAATTAAAGATAATTACTCATGTGACCAAAATAATAATCACATGCATCCAATTCAGATGCTTAAAACCCTAAACTCATACAACATAAAAACTTACAAACCTGTCTAAAAAACTGAGAACCTCAAGTTTTGTTGCAGTTGTATACTTCCATCTAATACACAGAGGTCTAACGTCAGGATCGGGCAGTCCATCAGTCAGGTATGCTACAAAACCTTCTATACGCTTGGAGGCCCAAACCTGTGACCAAGAATCAAAGTAATTTGTATTTAACATATAACTTTTTATATGCAATTAATATAAGAATATAAAAGTTTCTCATAAATTCAGTATCACTTGCAGTTAGGGCAAATGAGCATCCATAAAAATTGATGTGCTGCTGTTTGCCTACACCTTCCACAGTAGTCTTCATAAAGTCCATATGGTGCAGTAGGGTGAGGTGTGTGTACTTCCCCTAAAGGAAAGAGTTCCACAACTGAGCATCCTCAGCTAAGAACCATATCCAGTGTTCTATATATACTTTGGACGTATCCCAACCTAGCAAAAAGTAGTACAGAAGTAGAATCTTGGCCGCTTTCACCGCAGTATGGTCCTTATATTTATTTTCAGCGAATCTTTTCATAAGTTCATCGACTAAAACCCTCTTCTTACGAAAGCTAGCAAACAAACTGTTAGGTGGTGGCTCAAAGTAATCGTTGGGGTCAAAATCCCCACTATCTTCAAATCCTAATCCAATAAAACGCATAAACTCCATTGGTGTGAAGCTAAAAATTGTATCGGACACCCTGAAGTACCAGGTATACATATGTGTACCAGGAATTAAAACCTCCTGACACATCAACTGAAACAATGCCTTAGGAGACCCATAATCAGAATCCAGGTCCCAAAAATGACCAAAACACGATCTTCTAAACATCCGAACTGTTTTATCACCACTATTTTAAAGCACCTCGCGTATGCAGTTCAAAACTTTCATAGGCCTACAATACACTTTAATTCCAACTTTTCGTGATTGAAGACCACGTCGTTTCCAACTCCACTTCATTGCATGCCAACTCGATTAGATATAAGACGTGACTACATTTTATACTACAAATTTCTGTTAAAAAAATTAAAAATAATATTTTTTTCTACAAATTATTTTATTAAAGCGATGACTTATTTTAAAACAAGTTGTTGGTAATAATATGATCCGATATCTTTCAAAATATCATTATCATCTTTTTTATTATTAGTAGCTCAATAGAAGTATATTAAAATATTATTTTTCTTAATAAAATAAAGATTAGACCACTTTCAAAATATATATTTAAATATATATTTCAAGCATTACATACAATCTTATACATAATGTATTATATTTTTAAAATATAATTTTGATTAAAACAATTACCTTATGGATAATTGAAAATTTAAAATCAATTATTCTTTTAAGATTGCATAAATATTTTTTAATAGGTACCTTATTACATAAAAGTATAAATTTTATGAATATGTACCTAATTACACTCAAATTAAGCCTTAAAGTATCAGCGGACATGAAAATTAAACATTTATTCATTGGCGGACAAGCTCAATTAAGCTCTATAAATCGGCGGACAGGGTCTATTATGCTCAAAAATTGGACTTGCATGCTGAATTACGCTAAAAGTTGACGGGCATGCTCAATTAGGCTAAAATAATCGGCGGACATGCTATATTATGCTCAAAAAATGGCCAAACATGCTCAATTATGCTATAAAAATCGGCGAACATGCTCAAATACATTAGAAAAATCGGTGGACATGCTCAATTAGGGTCAAATAATCGGCGGACATGCTCAATTAGACTAAAAAAATTGGCAGACATGCTCAATTAGGCTAAAAAATTGGGCGTACATACTCAATAAGGCTCAAATAATCGGGGACATGCTCAATTAGGCTAAAAAATTTGGTGGACATGTTCAGTATGGCTCAAATAATGGGCAGATATGCTTAATCATGCTCAACATATGGGCGGACATGTTCAATAAGGCTCAAATAATGGGGGGACATGCACAATTATCATAAAAAATTTCGGCGGACATGCATTTATTAACTATTTCATAGGCGGACACGACAAATTCCTACGACGACAATTCTAAATCCGATCTAGTTCATCGGCGGACACGCAAATTCTCTACATCAACAAACACTCAATTGCACTAAATCATAGATCTATACAACCGAAATTTTTGCAGATGAAATACGAATCAATTACTCTAATTTACAAAAGAAATTCCTCTAATTTACAGACGAAATTATGAAAAAAAAAATGAATCCATTACTCTAATTTATAGACGAAATTCCAAACGAATCCCTAAACTCAAAACCCCCAAATTGAAATACTAACGTACCTCATTATCCACATTTCAATTCTGCCACTTTCTGACGAGGGGATGATGACGAAAGCACGCAATGGCCTACCGAATTTGGGTGTCCGCGAGAGAAATCGGGAGAAAGGAGATAATGAGAGAGAGAGAGAAATAGCATAGAGAGAGAGATCCTCCCCCCCAATTTCAACCCCAGTTAAAAAGCAACTGACAGCCCTACTTTTCGACTATCCTAAAAAAAAGAAAAAGGACTGACAAGTGTAAGAGGGGTAATTCGGGTATGTAAATGAAAAACAAGACAAAATAGATGTTTTTAATAAGTATTTTAATTGAAATAGGACAATATGTCCCAAAATTTAATGCGTGGCGCTAATAGATGAGAACACGTGGTGTACCCATTCTCTTCTTCTTTTCTTCCACCGCACTGCTTTTTTGTCTTACCGCTTTATTTGCCCTTTCTACCTCTCCATCGATGGAATAGAAGAAGCACTACTGAATCAATGTTTCTTCCACGCCACGACAGTTTACCACATTTTTCCTCTTCACCCACCACAAAAGAAGCCCTAATTTCCTTATCTCTACTAGACTCCAGTCTCTCACTTTGTTAGCATCGCGAGATGTTTTATACGTCTCAAGCCATCCTGAATTGCCGGCAAGGTAAGAAGAGCCATAAATCCTTTCTCAATTCTCTTTGATATTGGTTTATTTTTCTTGGTTTCTTGAAGTTAGTCTCTTCTCTTAATTTCTCTCTGTTCTTCTAGGTTCCTGATTTCTCTATGTTCTATTTTTGAATTTGGTTAGTGTTGACGGATTTGCTAGCGAGACTGTGAAATATGTGTTCCCTACTGAAAGATGTTACTTGTTTAAAAAATTCAGTTACTCTGAACCTATGCTGCTACATTTATTTCTGTGTATAATGTATAATTTTTAGTTCAAAGATGATGCTGGAGGATTTGAGGCATTGATGACTGGGAAGACAACCAATGTACAGCGAGTTGATATGAACGAGAAAATACATAGCCTTGAGAGGCTGAATCCAACTACACGACCAACAACGTAAGGGGTTCTATTTCATCTAAGTATCAATGTTGGATAGAGTGCGATCATTTTATTTTTCATCTATTTAGGTCTCCTTTCGAGAAGGTCCATGGAATTTCGAGTGGTTCGGATCCGGAAGCCCAGGGCTCATTGTTGTTCAGTTTTTATTTCAGTATGTTTCATTTTAACTACTGCTATTTTGCTTCTGAACAGTTCTCAGCAAAGTCATTGGTATCTTAAGCCTTTCAATCCTGTTTCACTGATTGGATTTATAAAATTTCTTACTGATGTTTTGAAGGAGGTTTCCTCCAACATTGGCGAATTTATTAAAAATGGATGCACCAATGTATCAATTAAGGATTGATACGCAATATCTTTGTAAGTGAGAAATTATTAAACTCCGAATGTACTTTTACTTCTTTGGATTAAGCAATGTGTGGACCTTTAATAAAAGTGGTTTTTTTAACATGTACGTCTACGTCTAAGATTCGAAAAGAAGTAATCAGTGATTTGAGTTATTGATATTTAATGGAGTGATGATAAGTATTGAGAAAACCCAGTGAATGAAACTTTTTTTGAAGAAGTGTAGAAATAGAATAAGAATTCCCGTAGTTGTAATAAGATTAACCTTATGAACTGAATATTAGTATCTTGAATTTTTGGTCAGATTCTGATATTTGATTCAGATCATGGAAGAACCTGTTTGCACTACGCGTCTTACTATAGCCACTCTGAATGTATTGAAGCTATTCTCTCTGCAACTCAATCCTCCCAGGTTTCAGCAACTTGGTAGAATCATTTTCTTGCAGGATTGATTTTATGATTTTAATAAGTAGTAATAGTTTTGCTTATTTATGCTGGAGTGCATGTGTTTGCAGTTAACATCACTGAGTCGGCGATCCTATTCGTATGGTTGTCGCTGTGAATTCTTCGGCTTGCAGAAAAAAGGCACCTCACTGAGATGGAAAATGTTGTTCCAATTTTGGGGTTAGTCATATTTTAATGTAGTAAGCTCCATTTTTATGCTTCTATAGATGAATGAAAAGTTACCTATTGTTATCCTGTTGGTTATTGTTATAGTTCATGGGAAGAGGTATAAAGTATGACTCTATAGTTCATGGTTAACAGTTCATTTTATTTGAGTTACATTTAAGGCTTGCATTATGTTTATTGAGTACTTTATAATAGAGTCAGTTTTCAACAAAATATTTGATATTTTTTTCACATAAAAAAAATGCCTAATTGTTAGTATGCGAGATTCTTTAGTATATAAAGTGGGTGAAATTGAGTATGTGATGAAAAGTTTTTGCTTTTCTTTTCTCTTTCTCCTTAAATTCTTGTGTTTTCATGCATGTGAATGTGGTTTATCATAAGGGGAGAAGCTAGATTATTGTATGTTGCAACGTGTTCATGATGGAAGCACCATTCGTGTTTATTTGCTTCCAGACTTTCGGCATGTTCAAGTGTTTGTTGCTGGGATTCAGGTGTACTCATGGACAAAGTTTACTACAGTTTTTGTTTCTATTTCTAAATTCTGAAAAAATATATTACCAATTTTCAACCAGGCTCCATTCCCCAGAAGAAGGGCAGCAGCCGAAGCTGTTGTTGTGAGTGAGGTGACCTCCAATGAACAAAATGGAGCATCAGCCGAAGCTGCTGTTGTGAGTGAGGTGACCTCCAATGAACAAAATGGAGCATCTGCACCCGAAGCTCGTGATCCCTCTAACATCTTGCCAGAGACTTGCTGCATCTTCTGCATCTGGGGTTGAAGCTCCTGCAGATCCATTTGGGAAAGAAGCCAAACATTTCGCTGAAATCCGTGTTTTGCACATAGATGTGAGTACATTTTCTTTTAACTTGAATTTATCCTTCTGGCTCCCCCAGCCCATTGAACTGTTTTGTTTGTAAGATGTATTTAGCAATGATGTCGGGTATAAGTTACGGTTGTTTTGGAAGGTGTCAACGAGTTCAACAGTTTAACTGGTTCAAAATACTATCCTGATGGTGAATCAGCAAAAAACTTGGTATTAGAGCTTGTTGAAAATGTAAGCAATTTCATGATGTTAGTATGGATGTACATAACCTCTGTGTTAGCTTGTAATCCTAAATGATGCTTTTTTCCCTTTTTATTTGGTTTTTCCTTTTCTGATGTCATGCCTCAAGCTATGAGCTTTTAACTTAAAGCAATTTCTCATACTTGCATCACATAAATAGTTTTAATGTTCAGAATACACATATAATCCAAACTCTTTTGATGAATTTGCTTATGTGATTGTTGTGGATAACTACTTCATTGGAATGAAGAACAACCTATGGTAATAGACTGGCCATCCACAATTTGAGCATATTCGACAAGGTAAGTTTTCTAGTTCATTAGTTATATTACATATTTGTGTACGTTCTGCGTGGTCATGGATGTCCTTCTCTCTCTTTTGTAGGGGTCAATGGAAGTTTTAGTACTACATAATGAAATATAAATTTGCATGAATTCAATGCTACCTTTTCTCATGTAATTCCAATGGAACTGGGAATGTATAAAATATTACTACATATTATATGAAAACATGTTTGCAGTGGTATATGCAATGAAGAGAAATCACATCTAAAGTAAAAGTTGTTGTCACACCTACGAGAAGAAAACTATCAGGTAGCGCTTCCGATAATGGATGCAGATTAGTCAGTAAGTTAATAGTCAGTCTGTTGCAATTCAGTTTAGTTGATCTATTCAACTGTTATTTCCTGCCTCACTACGTTCTGAATCATATTTACTTTTGCTGCTTTTGTATGTGATGCTGTTATTTCCGTCTTAGTTTCTTTATGATCCTATTCTTTATTAATAAGGTTATGTTGCAGACTGCGGTTACTTTGTTTGCTCCATATGAAGGAAAAACTCGTGTGTCTACACGGGTAACGGGAACCTACGGCTATGCAATACCAGTATATGTCATCACTGGTAAGCGTTTGAGCGTCACTATTTGGATTGTAATTTTATGCAACAGTGACTAGGATCACTGTATCGACAAGAACGTCTACTGTGAATGAGCTTTACATTTCTTATAGGATAACAAGATAATAGTTAGCCAAGGTTGAAACTGGTGATACTTTTCATTTCATTCTTTCACTTCGTTATGCAATAATTGATGATCTTTTGTGGAAAAGATTAAATTGGTGTTTGGATATGAAAAAATAAAGAGATGATTATAGTTGATGTGACTACTCTTTTTTAAAAAGAGTGATTGAATATGAAAAATTTTTACTCTGTTTTATGTTGCAGGGCACCTTACATTAAAAAGTGATGCCTATAGTTTCGGTGTTGTCCTTCTGGAGATGATTACAGGCCTGTAGAAGATCTATAAACAAAAACCAGCCTAATGGTTATCATAACCTTCTGGAATGGGCTAGGCCTAAACTACTTATGGTTATCATAATCTTCTGGAATGAGCCAGGCCTAAACTGCTCGAAAAGGAGACGTTTCTATTGCGTGATAGATCCTCGGCTTGAAGGTCACTTTTCCATAAAAGGTGCCCAAAAAACTGCACAGTTGGCAGCTCTCTATCTTAGACGTGATCCTAAAGTGAGGCCTCTGATGAGTGAAGTTGTTGAAGCTTTGAAACCATTGCCACCATGTGGGTGAGCACCTGCCTTTACCTAGTATAATATATATATTGTTATTGTTATACCTAGCAATTTGGGGAAGGTTGGATTGAAATTGAGCCATTAGCTCATCCACACCGTACTCCTCGTATGAATCCACCACACACAATGCTCTTTCCTTTATTTCATCGGAATCTCCACCTTCCATGGCCATTGCAATCTTAAGTTAAATCTAAAATTAATTAACTTAAATGAAGTTTATATATAAAAGAATATTATTCAGACTGAAAATTAATGCATTTAATTTCTTTAATTTTTTTTAACGTCAACATCAAGAGGAGAATTTTAAAAAAGAGCAGTTACCACCTGAGAAAGTATTAAAGGCAGCCGAATTCTAAAAAAACTTGGTAAAAATTCTATTCCAACGCGGCCCACTCAACTTATAGTACTCCACAGTCCACACTCTTTATTACTAACCCCACCCATTTTATTTACTATCCTCACCCCACATAACATAATTACTAACCCTAACCATAATCCATTTTGATTAAAAGTAACTAAATTTGCCAATTTTTCTTTTAAATTTACTAAAATATTCCTATAATTTATCGGTCTTTTTATAATGGTGGCATCAATAGTTAATTGACTGAAGCAGAAAAGGGTAAGTTTTACATGAGATCATTTTATAGTTTTAAAATTAGTTATCACTTTCGCTTATCACTTCGCTATAAAATATTATCATTTTTTATTTATATATTATAAATTGTTAATGAAATAACATTATTATTTTTCATTAATTGAGTACTCCCACTTTTAATTATAAAAAAGTATTATTTTTATCTGTGTCACATGAACCTTAGCGTGAGATAATCTTACACAAATCTTTGTCAAATATAAATAAATACTCAGACCGAAATTGAAAATGAATAGTAATAAAAGAAAAAATTAAAAGAAAACTATATTTAGAAAAAGCCTGAATTACTTCAAATGCCAATTTCAATAGTCAGGACTCAGAAAGTCCGAATTGCTTTAGTAATTAGTTTTAGAAAATGCCGGAATATCATTACTAATTGATAGAAATTTCTCATTAATGACGGCTTTAAAAATCTTCCTGGATCAGTAATTAGTTTTTTAGAAATTTTGTCAACAAATTTAATAATAGTAATGCGCTAATTTATTGTAATGACATCATAAAATAATAATAGTAACAATACTTCATCCACCGGAGTTTCCCAAATTTGCTAAATTCTCAATTTTGATTCTCTACTGTTCAAATTTAATTCTTTTTGTCCAAATTTAATGTTACATCAAATATAATCCAATTATTTTGTTCAAATATAGTCTTTAAGTGAGAAATTTGTCCAATTTTGATCTAAAATTATAGGAATGGATTTAATAAAAGGATTAAATTTGTACAAGGAAGACCAAAATCGAACACTAGAGGATCAAAGTTGAGAATTTAGCAAACTTGTGGACTCAATTTGGATTACGCCAAACATAAAATTGATACTTTCCCAACACATTAATTCCAAAGGCTTAATTTGCAAGAAGCTAGGTTGTAATACCAACCCCAGCAACAAGCCTCGTTGGTTTCCCTCGGTGCCTCCGTTGGTGACGTATCCCCAGTATTCATCAATACTTATTATATTATATAACAAAACATCAGCGGAAATAAAATAAAACCACTTCCTAGCCCAACAGGTCGTCATCTATATACATACGCTTAAACCCTAAAGAAGCTTCACAGCTTGCACATCACACCACATAACATCAATCATCATTAGACTCACCTACAATGCATAAACTAGTAAGACAAAAATCTCAGTAAGTAGAAATCATGCATGCCAACGTATAAGAATGCATTTAGTTTTCTATCGCCTATTTCCTAGTCAATCTAGTTAGTCTCTTTTATTATTAAAATTGTTCACGTTGCGGGATCCCAACGACACATTTATGATATGCACCCCAAATGAGCTCAATGGGGACGATTTTTCCGAACCCTGACAAAGTGTTGGAGACGATTTTTCTGAACCCTGAATAAAGTGTCAGGAATGATTTTTTTTGAACCTTGACAGAGATGCATATATAGTGGCCGCACACACCAATATTATCTTATTAATTTTGGGAAAAACACTTTTCATGATTATGCATGGTATGCAACCAGGGCAATTAAGTATGCATCATAAACTATTTACGACATCAATATCAACATTTAATCACAATAAAGCAACAACTTAATTTCAATTCACACAGATCCACTTCTAAAATAACAACTTTACCCCAATCACATGGATCCATTTATAGAATAACCACTTCACCTTGGATCACACGGATTCTTTTTTTTGAATAAGAACTTCATCTCGAATCACACAGATCCTTATAACCATTATCTTCTCAAATCATACATATATATTTTCAACAGTTTCTGTTTACACAAATCTATATAGGACAATGATATTATTTCAAATCACATAAATCCACAACTTGTATGACAAATTTATCACAAATAATTTACAAATAACATTGTTGAATATGAACCATACTTTCCCCAAATCACACCCCTCTATTTCGTAATCTATATTTTCGTAAATTTTATTTTTTAATAAAACTTTATTTTTTATATATATATTATATTTTAATTATTATATATAATTATAATAAGTAATAATATTAATAATATATGTTTATTAATAATGTGTTGATATGCATGTGTGTGTGCAAGTGGAAGTGTGCAAGTGGAAATTTTTTTATGAAGAATAACGTAAGTAGTGACGTATGGCCTCAAGTTTTCCACATGTGTGTATATATATACCATCATCAGACACATTATATATAAATATATATAAACACACATATATATACTTTCACACACACGGCTCTTTTAGCAATTCATTATATACCATCATCACACACATTATATATACATATATATAAACACACATATATATACTTTCACACACACGGCTCTTTTAGCAATTAATTTATTTTGTGTTTATTCTTATCCTATTATATATCAAAATGTTCGTCTCGAAGCGTAGATTCCAAATATATATAATTCTTTTATAAAATGGATGTCATTTTGATCTAGAAAAGCTCCGTCAAAGTTTCAACCCCTTTAATGACATATTTTGTTTCGGTGTGGGTTAGCTTTGATATTATAGACCGTTTTGAAGCTCTCCTCACGAGGATCACAATGGTATAATTAGTTTTGAGTTTAGACGTAAAATGAGGAAGTTGGGAAGAAACTCACATCACGGTATAATTTCATATTTTCAAAACTTCAACATTTTGATACAAAACTGGTAATGATGTGATCCTCACCTCACGAGGATTCAAACGGTATTTTTGGAATTTCAAACGAGTCGTATAACTCAAGTTGAGTCATTTTGTAATAAGTTTAAAGTTTATGGTAAATTTAAATTAAAATTTAATATAATGTAGAGACTTAATTATAATTTATAAAAAGTATATTTTATATAATAATAATAATATCAAATAGAATTTGATATTTTTCCTAGAAGTCGTGAGCAACTCAAGCAACTTTCATATATATATATATATATATATATATATATATATATATATATTAGTTATTATTATTATGTTTTATTTATTTATTATTTTATATTATTTATTTAATATATATATATATATATATATATTTAATTTAACTTTTTAAATTAAATATCAAATATAATTTTATCTCTATTATTATTTTAAGTGAAGAATCTTTATTTTATATTTGTAATAAAATTAGTATATCATTTTCAAGAATTTCTGAGATCGAAGAGCAAGTCTTGTCCACTCTACTATTTCCAAGAAAGTTCAAGGTGGGGTAACTTTCACTCTTTACCGAGTGCTATAATTTTATGTCATGATTTATATGTTAAGATGTGATATGTGTTACTGATATGTCATGTTATGTGTAATGTGTGCATTTAGTTCGATGACAAATATTTTCTTACTAACATTTGTACAGGGTGACGACTTAGTGCACATATACCAAATAACACAAGTTACTGGCTACGTCGGCTCAGTACTAAAATATATTTCAAAGTATACTAACATTGTACTGGGTGACGGCTCGGTGCACATATACCAACTAACACAAGTTATCAGATGACAATTCGGTCTAAAATATTTCCAATGAGTTATCGAACGACAATGTGCAAAAGTAATTTATTAAAATTGCATATGTTACATTTTATGGTATATTTGGCATACATATTTATTTTTAACTGTGCAATCATTTAAGTTAACCTATTGAGTGTATTTCAGACACACCCCTTCCACTACAAACCATTTTCAGGTTGAGGTTGCAATGGCGTACCGGGGCGGATGCGTTGCGTGAGAGCTTTTTATGTAAATATTTGAGTGTCCATCCTAAAGGGCTCATAATGATTATAATGTAAACCCTGTTGGTGGATTTGATCTGGCATGATAATAAGGTTGAGTGGTACTACTCTCGATAAAGATGTTAATTAATGGAGTTGTCAGTAACTTAATTAATTAATGGGCATTGAATCTTAAACACGGGGAGATTGACAGGCTCATAATAAGAAGGAGCCTATAACGTAATTTGGGATTAGGGTGGCAGTGCAATAATATTTCTTTAGTCAACTGATTTATTATTATTGGACTTAAGCATAAGTTTTGGGCTAAACTTGGATGCTTAAGCCCAATAGGAGGCTCAACCCTAATTTCTCCTCCTGGCCCCTGTTATAGCATATAAATAGTCAATCTCATCAACCCGGATAGACACGTTTACACGCCCAAAAACCATGAAAAATAGATTAGGGATTGTAGATTGAGATCGTCTTGGAGATCGTTGCCTATACAACGTTAAGACGCGGCTTAGGAATACAACAGAAGATTGGAAGGTCGTTTGTTCGTGCTGTTCAACATCTACATCAATAAATCCTGGTGAAAGATAATATAATTCTATGATTATGCTTCCGCTGCTATAGAATCGCATGGAACCCTAACGGTTCACGTTAACCAAAAGATCCAAACGCCAACAATTCTGTTACATTTTGTGTTACATCTTCTATTACACGTATGCGTTAGATGAGTGACACGTGTACGGGAAGAAAATAACAATCATTGCCTATAGAGTTTAAACTTTTCTTTTAGGGTATATGTTTTATGGCATCATACGTGTCAATCATCAAACGATGCGCAACAAGAGATGTAACACTAAAATGTAACAGGAGAACCGAAATGCACTAAACCTAATTCCTTTAAAAAAGAATTAAGTCCACACAAATGCTTCATTATTACAATATTATTTGCTTTAGGAGGTTCATGCAATCTCCAAAACAACACATGAGACCATTAGCCATGAAACCCCATTTGAGCTGAAGATTGAAGAAAGGGGATTTATTTGAAGCAATACATAAAAATTAAGAATAGGGCAAGATTTAGAACTTATTCACCCAATGTCACACACTTAATTTGGATTGGACATGCCATGAATGAAGCAAGCACAATTAGAAGTCCCAATTTCCTCTTCAAGGCAAGGAGGTTGATCAACTTTGCCACAACCATACCAACCACTTCTCTTTTGGACAAGATCATTCACAAATGTGTCCAACATTTGAGCATTCACATGTGGCATCACAACTACATGTGCCATGTTCCCTTGGGAAGACAGGTGCCAATATTTAATAAACTCAGGGTCCAAAGGACGCTCGAAAACAACGGTGATGCTCATTTTGTTCAGCATCGTACTAATTCCTGCGTTTCTCATACGTTCGTTCAAGTACTGAGCATTCATCAAACACTTGTTGACATCCCATTTAAGACCCTTTTGTCCTTTCACGTTTATGTTGTACCATATGGAGATCGGAGCGTGGCCATTTCGACTTCCTGATATTGTACAATCGAGCGTGCCAATATACTCGATGTTTTTAGAGAAAGAAGCGATGTATTTTTTTCTAGTGATGAAGACACCACAAGGCATAGATGCACCCAAAAATTTGTGTGCAGATACGCATACACTTCCAATTGGCTTTTTAAAACTGAACAGGGGACCCTATTAAAAGGCCAATTACAATGTCATTATATTAACCCAAAAAAAAAAAAACAAAACAAAACAAAAATGTTCAACATGATTGATAAATTAAACCAATAATAAATTAGAATCAAATCGTTTTGGGGTGCATTAATTGATATTGTGCAGTTTGATTCCTAATTTTGAAAGCTAGAAAATACAAAAAATTTTAAGACAGAAAAACCAATTAGATGAAGGTATTTGAAGAAATTAATTTGAATCGAATTTACTGAAATACCTTCTCCTAATTGAATATAGAAGACTTGATCACTATTCATTATATGATATTACTCTTTTTTTTTCTTCTATTGGTATATATATAACAACCCCAAGTGATCGATAATGATTAGGGTTTTTCTTGTTTATAATTGTTGTTAATTAATTATTCGAAAGAACTTACTTATTCCATATGTTAATAATTAGCAAGAATTGGTTACTTAGCTTAGTCTAAAAAACATAAAATAAATAAATGGTGTAATGATGAATTAATTAGTAGATGGTACAATTCTGAAGCATGAATGATTTCATCCTCAAATAGCTAAGCGACACGTGTTTAAAAGTCCTCACCTGATGAAGAAAAGGGGAAATAAAGCCATATAAAGCAGCATCACAATGTATGTAAAATCTATGATGTGGGAATCCACATTCCTCCAAGCTTCTTATCACATCTTCAACATTATCAATACCTCCTTTAAAAGTTGTCCCTATTTAATTAAATTAAATTACACACAAATCATTTATATTCATAAGCTAGAGAATTAAAGAAGGTAGAGATTTAATATGAATACAGTACCAATATTAAGATTGATGATGGCAGGTTTATCCTTATTGAGAGAAAGCTTTTGTTTGAGGTGATTGCAGTCAATTTCTCCAGTGATTAAGGTGTTGATTACAATGCATTCCATTCTAAACATTGTTGCTGCTTTGAAAATGGAGTAGTGTGACTCTCTTGATGTGTACAATATTCCATCTGGCAGAGTCTCCCTCCTGATGATTAACAACCAATTAAAATGATTAGTGACGAATATGTATTACCTTTAATTTAATAGTGTAATTAAGAACACATGAGGTTTGCAAGAAGCTAGGTTGTTATACGAGTTTAGAACATAAACCGTCTATCTTTTTACTTTATCTGAAAAAAACCCACAACAGTTAATCATGATTTTCGTCTCAAACCTTTCAGTTTTGCTCCTATTTCATCTCAAAGCAATTTTGCTTCTTTTATTTACCAATTTAGTCCCATAACTTTATAAAAACACCGATTGATTTTCATCTCATGAAATTAAAAAATTGGACATTTTTAAATAAAAAAATACCATTTTGGTGAGAATTAAGTTTGTTAAGACTATTTTGAATAAAGCAAATTTATATGAGATGATTTTGATTTTAAACTCGTTACCCGAGCAACAAGCCTTGTTGGTTTCCCTCGGTGCCGCCGCTGGTAACGTATCCCCAGTGTTCATCCTTTGCAGGCATCTCCCACAGTTGGCTAAACCACGACAGCACTCCAACCTCGTATTCCTTGGAATCTATTCCCATGTCGCTCTTCTTGAATGGATCGCCAACGTTGTTGATGTGGAAACGCAGCAGTGGAGACAGGGCCATCAGATGCTTGCAATTTTGATTCACAGGATAACCTATGCAAAAATCCATCACATTCATGATTTCCCTAAACCCTAACGAGTGAGGCTCTTGTGCACCCGGGCGCACGGAGCACATTCCGTGCGCCTTTGCAATCTCCATGCCCCTTTGCAATTTAAACCTCTAGCAATACATATGTTTAAATAGAATTGGAGGGGGAGGGTTGTGTTCACATGGGAACACGAAGTATCCCTCCCAGTCCCCGGGGGCGCAGGAGCTTTTGCCAACCCTAACACCCACCTTCTAAATCATAAACTCTAGCTCAATTAAGAGTTTAAATTTATAAAGTTATTTTATTGACCCAACAAACTCATAAATACTTTCATACCTTTTAAATTGATAACAAAACAGTTCTTTGTGCTTAAATGGAAGAGTTTGGTCATAGAAAAAGTTTTCCAACCATAAAACCAAATCCACGTAACGATATTAATTGCATGGTTGGTTTATTTATTTTTTTGGATCAAAGTTGAACAAAACGGAAAAGTTTGGAACCTAAATAAAAAAACTTAAGTATTTTAGGGCTTTTATTAATAATGTAAATAAGTGCAGAGCTATTTATGTTTTAAGCTTGTCCATTAGTAAAAGAAAATCATGTTTAAACCAAGTAGTTTATTCCCAAGGACCAAGGGGCTCTGCACCCTCAAGTGTTTTTAATAAGTAGTATATACTTGTAGAGCTCGTTTGTTAGTGTGTATGGGATATAAAGGGATTATGTTTAATGGGATTTGTTTCGCTTATGATTAATTATAGTGTGTATATTGGGTGCACTCGGGTGCAAGAGTGCACCTATATGTGTATGACTTTTATTCTATTTTGTATACATGTTATTTTATTTTGTATACGTGTTTTGTAATAATTGTATACTTTTTTCACACTAAATTTTTCATTAAAAAAACTAATATTCATATGTGTATAATTTTTTATTCAATAGTGTATACATGTTTTTTAATAATTATATATTTTTTACACTCAATTTTTCATTTAAAAAACTAACAATTAAATTGTATACATTTTTGCTCATAATTGTATATTTTTTGTTATATTTGTATATGGGTGTACCCTATCTTAGGGTGCACCCGCGTGCACACTATAATTAGCTTTAATTGTATTAATGTTTGGTATCATGGAAAAATGAAATTGTTGATAGTTATGTATTAGTTATTTTATGTTCGTTATTGAGTACTCCTTCCGTCCATCCTTATAGTTTTGCTTCCTTTGTAATTTACAAAGGAAGCATAACTATAAGGATTTCCTTTGTAAAATCTGTCCCATCATTATAGTTACGCTTCCTTCGTAAATTACAAAGGAAACGTAACTATAAGGATGAGACGAAGGGAGTATTAACAAATGGAATAACAAGAAAAATGACATTTTTACCCTCATTGTATTATTATTATTATGAAGAATATAATGATAAATTACATTTAATACTTAGGTATTAAATGGTGGTATTGTGTATCCCACCTCAAATGAAGGATACATAATACCAAGGAAATTGTATTATTAATATTGGATCAAATTACCGTATCCAAAATATTATGAATACATCAAGACAAACAGTAGTGTTACAGAAAGAATGCATCAATCCCACCTTAATACTGTCATGCAAATCACCCCGTAATGTTTATGCATATCATCTCAGTGGTGGAACCAATTTGTAAGTATGTGTAAGATTCAATATTCGATTCCTAGAGACAACTTCTATGTATATACATAAAACTCATATAGATTGAGCTTATATATAAATTTTATTTTCATCTATTACTTTTTAATACATAAAAAATTACTTTTTAAAAAAGTAAATTATTATTCTTTTAATTAAAAAATTACTCTTTAAATTCTTGTACACTCTGATTTATTCATACTCTTTAACACATGAAAAATTACTTTTAAACATAAATTATTACTCTTCTATATAAAAATTATTATTTTTCAAATAATAATTTTTTTATATACTTAGAGTAATTTTTAGAAGTAGGGTATATATGTAAACATGGTTTCACGTTTTTCTAAACAAATGAATTATTATTTGACCCCACGCATGTACCTCAACTAAAGTACCTTAAAAAATATAGCAGTTAACGTGAACTGTATTGCAAAACAAATAAAATATTATTTGATTCCACGAACTGAAATCTAGGTCCGCAACTAATTACTCCATCCGTCCCATATCAATGTTTACGTTTCTATTTTGCGGGTCTCATTTTAATATTTTTGTTTTCTTTTTTGGAATATGAGACCCACCTAAAACTATTAATATATCATCCAATACTGATATACCTACCCACTTTACATTAAATATTATATTTTTCACCCACTATCTATTAAAATATTATACTTTTTAATCAACATGCGAAAAACAAACGTAAATATTGAAACGGGACGGAGGGAGTATACCAAGACATATTAAAATCAATCCTTCTAGGGTTGAGTAGCTCGTTTAATATTTTTAATAATTTAATTTTATTTGTAGAGATGTGAATGTCAAATCAAGTTAAATAACAAACACAATTTTCTTGATCATAACTGCATATAAGCAAAGAGAGAGTGATAAGAATATGAGTTTAGGGAAAACTTTTACTAAGTACTACAGTAATACTTATACAAATATATTCAAAAATATAATTATATCTCATTATTTAAATAAATAATTATATACTAGTATATTATATCAAGGTTAGTGGAGATTTTGAGAGCAGAACGGAGAGAATAATCCGCGATAGAGTGAGGAAAAAAAATGATAATTAAATTGAATTAGTTAATTACCTAAGTGGTGATTAGCTATCCGGGCAAGATGGAGTTGAAACTGATCCAACAGTAGTTGATCCTCATCGTACTCCTCGTATGGTTCCACCACACTCAATCTTTTTTCCTTCATCGTCATTTCATCAATTCTACCTATTCTAATATTTTGGTATGCGACTTACTAGTTAAACTCAAGTTTAGACTACTATTTATAGAAACAATTAATGCAAACTACCACAAAATTTACCTATAACCACGGAAATCCCGTTATACTAGAGCTAGCTTTCCTAACTAATACTCCATCCATTGTTGATACACTTTCATTTTTTATTTATCCCACAAAAAAATTGACACATTTCCTTTTTAAGTATATAATACTCATATAAAAATAATTAAATTTATTCTCATGGACCCACATGCACATCTAATACAACTACCCACTACACATTAAATATTATTTCTCCCACTTCACTTTATATTAAATAATTGTACTCCTTAATATCTGTGTCCAAAAAAAGTGATAATTTCCCTAGGACGGAGGAAGTATATTTTTTGATCGAATGTGTCATGCGATGTGATTGATTACATAATATACTCCATTCGTCCGCTCGAAAGAGAGTCTTTTTTTCATTTTGGTTATCCGCTCCAAAGAGGGTCATTTTCTTTTTTACACACATGAGACCCACACACATCCACTAATATAACTAAAATATGGGGTCCACATTTCCTCTAATATAACTACCCACTACACATTAAATAATAATACTCCTTAATCAACGTGCACAAAAGTAAAAGATCCTCACAGAGGGAGTATAATTTTATAACATAATGACACTACATATTTCTATTAATAAAAATCTTTAGATACGTACAGCTGTTATAACAGGAAATCCGTTGTTATAACTAGTAATTTTTTGGAATGTAGATGATCGGTTCGGTTTTCATGTTACATCTTGATATTACATTTCCTATTATACATTGTTAGATGATTGACACATATGATATAAAAAAACATATACCCTAAATGAAAAGTATCAACCTTAAGGAAAAAAGTTGAAATTTTCCTTCCCGCATACGTGCACTCATCTAACGGGTGTACATGATCTCACTTTTATATTATGAGAAAAGATGCATCCTACTCCTTCCGTCTCGCGTTAATGTTTACGTTTTCCATTTTGAGTTGTCTCAAGTTGAGGTTTACATTTCCTTTTTTGTCAAGTTGGGCCCATATAAAACAATTAATTATTCTATGTAGGGCCTACACACAACACTAATACAACTATCCACTTTACATTAAATATTATTCTCTCACCTCACTATACATTAATAGTATAATATATCTCTTAATCTCCGTGCAAAAAGTAAACTTTAACGTTAGGAAGGGACGGAGAGAGTATATAATTTTAGTCATGACTTTTTAAAATTTATATTTAGTGTCATCTTTCTACTTAATAAATTATTACTCCCTCGTTCATCCTTAATGTATCAATTTTACTATTTTTGGTCATTTATTCTTGCCCCTTTTAGATATATGGTACCATACACATCACTAATATAATTAAAATATGGGATCCTGCACATACTCCACTAATACAACTACTCACTACGCATAAAATAATAATACTTATTAATCCACGTGCAAAGAGCAAATGAATACATTGACAATGGACGGAGGGAGTATTATTCATTTGTTTGATTAACTACTCACTCCATCCCACCGAAAGGTCCACATTTTATTATATTGGGCTTCCCATTCAAAAGTTCATTTTTCACTTTTAGTAAAAAGGCTCCACATATGGCCCACCACTTATTACTAATAGAACTACCCACTATATATAAAATAATAATACTCCTTAATGTATGCACAAAAAATAATCGGTAACGTTTGGATAGGACGGACGGAATATGTGCGCTTATGACTAGTCTAAAAATGAATTAATTTTATGTTGTGATAGTACTAAAGTGACTTAAATTATCAGTCACATTTACGGATTTCCCCACCTATAAAAGTGTCGGCAGGTATTATTTAAATGCATTGTTACACTTTATTATATTATTTTTTTTTCCGGAAATACATTGTTACACGTGTGTTATAGAAAAAACGTGAAATGGTTTTCAAATCTATTCCTCAAGAGTATAATTTTTAGTGATTAATTAAAATCATAATCCGATCTACCAAATTAAGAAATATTTTAATCAAATCCTACCTATCTATTTTCTCAAATCTTAACAATTCATTTTTTCAATAATAAATTTTTTAATTGACAATATAAGTATGGTAGATATTAGATATATTTTTGGTATATATAATTAATTATCAATCAATATGTAAATAAAAAATTATATTTATATATTATATATAAATAATTAGCATTTTCCGTCTTTAAGGATGTCATTTGCTTTTTGCACGTGAATTAAGGAGTATTATTATTTAATGTGTAATGGGTAGTTGTATTAGTGGAGGTGAGTGTCCCATTTTTTAGTTGTATTAGTGGGAGTGTGTGAGTCCCATATGTATAAAAAAAGAAATGAGACCCTTGGGGCGGACGGCCAAAATGGAAAAATGATACCCTTGAAAGCGGACGAAAAGAATACATAAATTCATATAAATAATAAATTAATTAAAAAGAAACAATTTAAATATAAAAAATAAATAATTATATTTAGTAATATAATTCTTTTGGTGAATTATTATACTCCATACATCCGATTCTAAGGTGTTCATTTTACTATTTTTAGCGTCCGCTTCAAAGGTATCTATTTCCCCTATTTAGTAAAAAGTACTCCCTCTGTCCGCTTTCTAGGGTATCATTTTTCCATTTTGAGCGTCCGCTCCCAAGGGTCTCATTTCTTTTTTTTTTATATATATATGGGACACATACACACCCACTAATACAACTAAAAAATGGGACCCACACCTCCACTAATACAACTATCGCTACACATTAAATAATAATACTCTTTAATCTCTGTGTCCAAAAGTAAATGGCACCCGTGAATCCGGACAGAGGGAGTACACAATATGACCCACCACTTCCCTCTAATACAACTACCCACTTTACATATAATAATAATACTCCTTAATCCACTTGTAAAAAACAAACGGATATCTTAGAACCGGACGGAGGGAGTATATATATATATATATATATATATATATATATATATATATATATATATATATATATATATATATATATAAAGCACAATTGGAAATCGGTCTACCAAATTAGGAAATATTTTAGCGCAAATCCTGATTATTTATTTCTCAAATAAATATCTGATCCTAATATTTAAAATAATCATAAATTATGAAATTCAAAGTTTTATATAAATGGATTATAATTAAAAAAAATAGTAACCACGTAACTACAACAAATATATTAATTTCAACTAAAAAAATTTAAAATATATATTATTAAAGTGAAATTCATGTCACATATAAATTAATACATTAATTATAAAAGTCATCTAATTTAACCATTTTTTTAATTTTAAAAAAAAATTTAAAATATAATTGTTTTAAAATCAAAATATACCAAAAAATTTAATAAAAATTGAATAATATTAGATATATTATTTAAATATTCCAAAATTTTAAAATGATTTTAAAAATATTTTTTAAAAATACTCCATCCGTCCCATTTCAATCTTTACATATTTCTATTTTGGGCGTCCCATTTCAATCTTTACGTTTTCCTTTTTGGTATATATAGGTCCCACCTAAAACAATTAATATATCACAATGGGACCCACATCCAACATTAATACACCTATCCACCTTATATTAAAATATTATTTCTCTCACCTCACTCCACATTAAAATAATACTACTACTTAATCTCCGTGCAAAAAACAAACATAAATTTTGAAACAGGATGGAGAGAGTATATACAAATAATAATGTTGTTAATTTAAATAATATTATAGCCCGAGGATTTATCATTTATTTTTAGGGTATACTTTTTGTTCTCAGCGTAAAATTACAATTTTATTCCTATGGTTTTTGGTATGCTTTTATCAAATGATTTATGACATACTATACCCTAAGAGTTTACTATTTGTCGGTAGGGTATAACATTCGTTCCAATAGTAAAATTACGATTTTACCCTTTGATTTTTGTTATACTCTTATTTAGTGGTTTATGACATAATGTTTCTCGAGGGTCTACCATTTATCAATAGGGTATAACATTTGTTTCAAAGGTAAGATTACGTTTTATCTCTGTGGTTTTTGGTATACTCTTACCCAATGGTTTATGGCATAATGTTTCCAGAAGGATATATATGTACTCCCTTTGTCCCATGAAAAGAGTTACGTTTACTGTTTGCGCGAAGATTAAAAAATATAGTATTTTAATTTGTACTGGCTTGTGATATATAATAATTTAATGTATAGTGTGTAGTTGTATTAGTATTGTATTTGAGCCCCATAAAAATAAAGTGATTGATTTATGTGGATCTCATTTACTGAAAAAGGAAATGTAACTCTTGTAGTGTGACACCCTAATTAATAAAATGTAACTCTTATAGCGGGCGGAGGAAGTATATAAAAGCACAATTGGTTCATTTCAAGAAATAATGATGTTTCTAGCTCAAAAAGCCGGTCTACCAACCATCTATTCTCAAACAAAGTCTGACTTTAATATTTAAAATAATCATAAATTACATTCCTCTTCAATTTAATAGGCCCTTTAATTAGATTTTATTGAAATTTTCTTCGACTAAAAAAAATAAAAAAATTTTGAAAAGCTTCCGCGTGGGATATTAGTGTATGTTCAAAATTATGTTTTTTTTAATAGATATACTTCCTCTCTCCACAATTAATCCATCAATTTTATCATTTTGGACCGCTCATCCTTAATTTATTCATTTCCCTTTTTGGGTTATGGGACCCACACCCTCTACTAATACAAATAAATTATGAGACTCACACCCTCCACTAATACAACTACATACTACAAATAAAATAATAATACTCCTTAATCCACATGCAAAAATCAAATGGATACATTGATGATGGACGGAGGGAGTATTTTATGAGGGCGACCCTTACCGTATCCCCAAATTTCCATATTTAGAAAGATATATTTTTTAACATTAAATGATATAACCTTTAGTATAAGAACGTGTACTCTTTATATCCTGAAAAAAAAAATTTAATCAAATATTTATATTAGTCATAATTTAGCCGATCTTTTCAATAAAAAAGTTATATCCTTATTAATTAAAAAGTACAACATTTAGAATAAAATGTAATATCCTTACGCACCTTGTGTACCCGGGGATACAAGAGACCAACTTTTACTATACTCCCTCTGTCCGATGCAAAGGCAACTGTTTTACCATTTTTGGCATCCGATCCAAAGGTATCCGTTTCCATTTTAGGAAAGCATATGTCCCACCAATACAAAATGATAACCCCTTTAAATTAAGTTATTTACATAAATGCCATCAATGTTAAAAATATTAACAACTTACTAATCTAACTTAAACACTCTGATTTATTACTCCATTATCACAATCAATAATCACACATTAAATTAAAAAAACTATAAGGGTTTGGAAACCCTAATTCTTCTTTGCACCTCCTTGTTCGATGTACTCTCTTTCTCTCTAATCATGTGATCTTCAGTGATGGTTCTTCTCCCCCATCGATTGCTCATTCATCGATGAACTCTCAATCATCTTCTTTACTGTAATTTCTCTCATAATCGATAAATATCTTCGTTTTACCTTCTGTAAAGCATTTTCTTTCCTTATCTTGGAGAAGATATGGAATCAGTGGCCGATTCGAAGTCTGTATCCATGGTGTTGTCCCCGATCGATACACCATCAAAAGCGATTTTCGGCCAAATCCCCGAGTTCTCATCATTATCTGAGTATGTGGCTTGTAGATCTACTATACTCTCATCTTTCTCGAGGTCTTCTTACCCTGATTCATGTAGATCTACTGTGCTCCCTGCGTACTCGGCCCCTTTCGATTCAGATCCAAATGAATCTGTTATCTCAGAATCGGCTGAGACATATGCGGGGCTTGTTGTGCCTGATTCCGTGGAGCAGTTTTTATTTTACCATAAATTCGACGGAATGGTGGTGCCCAACTATGATGATGAGTAGATGAGCGACCCCACTAAGGAGACAAAGCCTGCTTTCTAGTTTAGCAAGGCGTTTATGCCAGAACGTAGGTTCAAAATTCAGATGCTAAAGATATTTTGTCCTAAGGCCTTGGAACTACCAGAATACTCTGAGGTATAAACCCTAATCTATTAGTTTTTATATATGGGATTAGGTATTCATAAACTGATGTGATGATGTTTATGTGGGTTGAAATAGTATGAGCATAATGTAATTGTGCACCAATTATGCATTTAGGAGACAAATTTAGAAACACTCAATGATAAGAGTTATCTGAGAGTGAAATTGAATACATTCAGTTTATGAAATGGTGGATTACATGTGTTTGATGTTCATATGAATGATGAATAGGTGATTCCTGGTGGTGTGATTGTTGATACTGCGATTGATGATCATATGAACTCTGATTCTGTGATTGGATGATTATGTTTATGTGGTTTGAAATAGTATGAGCATGTTAACTTTGCCACCATACATAATTATGGAGACATGATACATTGTTTATCACCAATTATGCATTTAGGAGACAAAGTAAGAAACACTCTATGATGAGAGTTCTTTGAGAGTGAAACTGAATAAGTTCAGTTTAGAGATTGGTGGATTACCTGTTGTTGATGTGAAGTGTTGAGACCAGTGACGTCACATCTGGAATCACACCGACCCTCCACCAGTTATTATTTAACCACTAATATGTTTGTGTAGTGTTGTGCTTGATGTTACTTTCAGGATTGTGGCAGTTGAATAAAGATCGTGCTGAATGGGACCCATAAGCCTGGAGAGCAGTCCGAAAAGTTTTAGAAGTCCAGAAGACTCTAGAAGTTGAAAATAACTACCCAAAGTAGTGGGTTGGTTATTTGCTATAATGGGTGGTTGCCATATCTTCTTGTGGACCACTTATTTTAAGAAGGCCTGCAACATGTTTTAGACTATAAATAGAAGCTGTCAGACTTCACTCCCTGGAGTGAAAAAACTTGGAGAGTTCTTACAAAGAGAGTCACTGGACGTAGAGTTTACTCGACTATGTTCCTCTTGTAGTGTTTTCACTGGTGTTATAACATCTCGTTCTGCATCACATGTATAGTATTGTCCCTTACATTTTGTGTGTTATGCTCACATGCAATGGAAGTGCATACTTGAAGTAGGGCTTCTTTCTAACAATCTAAGTCTTGCCATTAGGGAGTTTGTTTAGGATTTATATCCGTGTGTGTATTCAAAGAGTGGAAGGAATGTTTCCATCTTTTTGAATCTAATTTTTGTAAATCACTTTTTCCAGTTAGTGATATTTTTTCCATGAGGCCGCTGCAAACTTATTCATAAGTTTGTAGAAAGATTGAGTAATTCCATGTGTTAAGTCTTCCGCTGTACAAACTTGTAATCTCGTATTCAAGTTTCAATCCTGATAAGAGTCGATGTTTTACAAAGTGTTACCACACTTAGGACAACATCACTATAAACACTTACACACCCGACGGACCGTGACGACAAGTGGCATCAAAGCCAACACTTGATGGTACTAAGTGTTGATTCCTGGTGTTAAGTGTTGAAGTGTCATGGATTACTCCGCTGGATCGATCAACCGTCCTCCCATACTTGATGGAGCCAATTATGCTTTATGAAAGAGCCGAATGAGGAGTCACATCAAGTCCATGAATGAACGTGCTTGGAAAGCTATTCTGGCAGGCTGGACACCCCCACAATTCAAGGCAGTGATGGAGATCAAATCATCAAGAATGAGCTTGAATGGACCGCTGAGAAGAACACTCAATCGATGTTGAACTACCGAACACTCAATGCAATTAACTCATTGGTTGATACTGTCATGTTCAACCTGATCCAGAACTGTATATGAGCAAAGGATGCTTGGAAAAGGCTTCAAGAGCACTGCGAAGGATCTGGAAGTGGCAAAAGGGCAAAGGCGAGGATGTTGAACGCGCAATTCGAGAGCTTGAGGATGAAGGAAGAAGAGACCATCTCATCATACAATGAGCGACTCGTGGTGAATGGACTGCAATCACTTGGAAACCCTATCTCCAACATCAGGTTAGTAAATAAAACTTTGCGTACGCTTCCTAGGAGATTTAATGGAAAAATATATGCTATAGAAGAGTCTAGGAACACTAATCTTTTGAGTCATAATGAACTGTTAAGTATCTTGAAAACTTATGAAATGAATTTGTCTCAACAAGATTCTGCATATGATAGAAAAGGTGTTGTCATTTTTAAAGGTGAAACTAGTGCTTGTTCTAGTTCTAGTTCTGGTAAGACGTCTATCATAACTGATATTAAACAATTTGATGAAAATGTTGACAACATTCCTGATGACACTGACAGTGTTGCTTTACTGGCTAAGAAATTTGAGTCTCATCTTAGACAAAAGAAGAACAAGTCTAAAGCAAACATTCAGCCTAGGGTTGAACATTCCCCTCATACTCTTGTTCGTAAACCCACTCAAAGAAGAATGTTTAGGTATGATCCTGAGTTTAGAAAAAAGATCATTTGTGATGAATATACTGATTTTGGTCATTATGTAAGTGAATTTGCTAACACTCTTCTGAAGAAAAGGATGAGCCTAAATGCTTGTTTGAGTGACAATGATTCTGAAGGAGATCCAGATACAAATGTAGAAGAACTTGCATTCTTAACACAATGTGTGAAGGAGGATTTCTCTGAGAATGACTCAGATGTTGAGCCTGGTGTACCAACATCGGAAACAACATCGTGCAGGTTTATGTCTACTTCTGTTCTAGATATGAACTGTACTAATGCTTTCTCTTCTAGAACAGGAACTGCAAAAGAATCTTTAGAGATGAAGATTTATGAACTTCTGAAAGAACTATAAGCTGTCAACCAAGAGAATGATGGTTTAATTGAGACCATAACAAGACTTGAGGTAAATCTTACTAAGATGGATGCTGAGATTGCTAAACTCCAAGATCAGTTAGCTGCTTCCATATTGAGCTTCAAAAAGTACAACAAAGGTACATCTGTTTTGAATGAAGCTTTATCTGTTGGAAAAACTGATAAATTTGGTCTTGGATACACTGAAGAATGCATGCCTTTTACTTGTTTGTGAAACCTGATTCAAATGATTTTTCCAACAAGTTTCCTGATAGAAAAGGCTGTAGGACCCTTGTTTGTCATTATTGTTCAAACCCTGGTCATATTCATCCTTACTGTTTTAAACTGAAAGATGATATATTTTTTGGAAAAATGTTGCCAGGAGTGTTACCACACAAGTATTCACACACACCTAAAATTGCTTGGGTTAGAAAACCAAAAGTTCTTTGTAATGTTGTCTATACTTCTTTACAAGAATGCGTACCTGGTCTATGATATTTTGACAGTGGTTGTTCTAAACATATGACTGGTAATGTTGAATACTTGAAGGATTATGAAACTTTTGATGGTGGTAAAGTTACTTATGGTGGTGGCTCTACAGGTAACATTGTTAGTAAATGAACTCTAAATGTTAAAGGTTTTCCAAATCTGAAGAATGTGCTTAATGTTGAAGTTTTACGTGCTAATTTGATAAGCATAAGTCAATTATGTGATGATAATTTGAATGTGAAATTCGATAAGAATTCATGTTTTGTGCTGAATGAAACTGATGACTATGTGATAATCTGCTGATAATTGTTATCTGATTGGTAACAACATTTACTGCAACATCTCACGACATGATGAAAATGTACTTTAGCATAAAAAACTTGGCCATGTAAATTACAAAATTTTACAGAAATTGGTTAAGTTTGAAGCTGTTAAAGGATTGCCTAAGCTCAGTTTCAAAGATCCACCTGTATGTGGTTAATGCCAAAAAGGTAAGCAGGTAAGATCTTCGTACAAAATCACAACAATGTGCACATCTTCAATGTGATTTGAATTGCTACACATGGATCTCATGGGTCTTATGGAGACTGAAAGTCTTGGTGGTAAGAGGTACTCTTTGGTTGTTGTTGATGATTTTTCTAGGTTTTCTTGGGTAGAATTCATTAGAGAAAAATTTGATACGTTTAATGTGCTCAAAGTTCTTTTCAAAAGATTCAAGAATACTTTCAATCTTAGAGTTTGTAGGATTAGAACTGATCATGGTAGAGAATTTGAAAACAACATGTTTGCTGAATTTTGTGAAAAGAAAGGCATTATGCAAGAGTTTTCATTTTCTAAAACCCTATAGCAGAATGGGATTGCTTTAAGAAACAATAGAACACTGCAAGAAATGGATATAGTCATGCTTACTTCAATGAATGTGTCTAAAAGATTTTGAGCTGATGCATTGAATACTACATGTCTGTGCCTAATAAGATTCATTTTAGACCAGGCTGTTCAATGACTGCTTATGAACTGCTGTATAGGAAGAATCCAAACCTGAAATACTTTCATGTATTTGGTTGCATGTGCTACATTCTGAATGATAGAGAGTGTCTTTCAAAGTTTGATTATAAGAGTGATAAAGGTATTTTCTTAGGATATTCTAAGAATAGCAAAACTTACAGAGTCTTTAATCTTAGAACCAGAACTGTTCAAGAATATGTTAATATCATGTTTGATGATTCATCTAATATTGCAGGTAAAAAGATGGAAGATGATATCTCTGACTTGGTTGAAACTGCAGATCCAGTGAACAATGTTGAGCCAAATGTGATCACATCGCTTACAACATCGATTGTTGATTCAGAAGAAGATGAGAACCAACTCCACAGAACTCCGAAAAATACTCTTGCTCACAGATATAAGAAATATCACCCTTCATCACACATCATTGATGAGTCCTCTGTTGGTGTACAAACCAGAAGAAAAGGTAAATTTAGATATGTAGTAAGATCGGTTTACATGTCTAACATATGCAATCAGGTATGTACTGAATGTTATTTCTCTTTTGTTGAACCCAAAAATGCTTCTTAAGTTTTAAAAGATGAATGTTGGATTGAGGCTATGTATGAAGAACTTGAATAATTTACTAGGAATGATGTTTGGAGTCTAGTACCTAGGCCTACAAACACTAATATGATTGGAACAAAGTGGATTTTCAAGAGCAAAACTGATGAATCTGGTAATATAGTAAGAAACAAAGCTAGGCTAGTTGCACAAGGATACACACAGGTTGAAGGAATAGATTTTGATGAAACATTTGCACCCGTAGCTAGAATAAAGTCTATTAGGCTTCTCTTAGCTATAGCATGCTTTGTTGGTATCAAACTGTTTCAAATGGATGTTAAAGCTGCGTTCTTAAATGGTATTTTACTTAAAGAAACTTTTGTTGAACAATCGAAATGTTTTGTTGATCCATTTCACCCTTATCATGTGTATAAATTGAAGAAAGCTTTGTATAGTCTAAAACAAGCTCCTAGATCATGGTATGGTAGACTAACTGACTTCTTACTTCAGTTTGGATTCATTAGAGGTGAGGCTGATAGAACTCTTTTCATTAAGCATGAATCTGATGGCTTTTTGATTGCTCAAATTTATGTTGATGACATCGTATTTGGAGTAACATCACAGGTCATGATGGACAGCTTTGTGAAGGCGATGACTACCACGTTTGAGATGAGTATGGTTGGTGACCTAAATTATTTTTTAGGGGTCTAAATCAAGCAAAGTGAAAGTGGTATTTTCATCTCACATAGTAAGTATATGAAATGAACTTGGTGAAAAGATTTGGCCTTGAAAACGCTAAGCCTATGAAGACACCTATGGGAACATCTCAGAAACTGTGCAAAGGTGATGCTGGCTCAGACCACACTCTGTATAGATCAATGATTGGTAGCCTTCTGTATTTAACTTCGAGCAGACCTGACATTATGTATAATGTCTGTGTATGTGCTAGGTACCAAGAAAATCCCAAGGAATCACATAAGTAAGCTGTGAAGAGGATCATTCGATATGTTGCTGGAACAAGTGAGATGGGACCATGGTTTTCAAAGGATACAAATAGCTCCCTGGTTGGATACTGTGATGCTGATTGGGTAGGTGATTGTGATGACAGGAAGAGCACAAGTGGTGGATGCTTCTATATGGGTAACAATCTTGTTTCTTGGCATATTAAAAAACAAAAATGCATATCCCAATCCACTACTGAATTTGAATATATTGCTGCTGGAAGTTATTGCACACAACTGCTTTGGTTGAAAAATATGTTAGATGCTTATGTGCTTGAGACAGATGCTTTAGTGATTTTTTGTGACAACACAAGTGCTATAAACATTTCCAAAAATCATGTGCAGAACTCACTCACAAAACATATCATCATAAGACATCATTTCATTAGAGATTTAGTTGAGAAAGAAGTAGTTAAGTTGGAGTATATTTCCACTAAGAAACAACTTACTGAATAAGAACACTCTTGGACTATGACTGAGTAACCAGACACACGGGGCTGATAACCATGATGTGATTTTTTCAAAAGATAGTAAGTTTATTGAAATTGAAAAGTGCATAAAAATGCATAAAATGATATAAGTGTATGTGTGTCTGCATAAAAAATCAACCTTGATTGATTTTTCCAGAATGTTTTAACTTATGAAATTGTGGTATTAAATTAATTATTTTCAATACATTAAGTGGTGAAATTTATAGTGTATTTATTTATTAATTATGCATATTGTTTCTCATTTATTTATTAAGGCTATATTTTTATCATATAAATTAGTTGGCCTTAGTAGCTGCTGCATTTGATACCGTGCATTACACGATCATCAGTTACACTTAGTGGACATACACCCTTCTCAAACCTTCTCCATTCTCTTTAAATTCTCAAAGTGTGATGTGTGAGTTGACATGGTGTGAATTTTGCTTGCTGGTTAATCATTACATAGCATTCTCTCACATACTTTTGGTTTTTCAAAATTCAAATTGCTGTCTCGCTCACGTATCTCAATGTCTCCTCCAAAAACAAACCGTTCTTCTTCCAGTGCAAAACATACCTCATCATCCAAACCCTCTGCTTCCTCTCGCAAATCCACTCCACTCCAAATCCTAGCTTCGATGGCCGAGAATGTCGCGACTGGTGCTGCTCAGAATATAAATCCTGATGCTGCTACACCGTCGCTTGGACCCGTTGTAGAGTCAGCCATACCCAGACATATTTTCCTTCCTCAAGGTATTCCCGACTCTGTATTTCTCTTGCTTCAGGATCAGGTAGTCGATTCTGGCATTCTTGTGTCTCGAGTCGAAGTCTCGATGCTTGAACCTCCTCTTATTGTTGCCCAATCTAATATTCCCGCTCCATCATCTGAAATTTCCGCTCAAACTATTGTTCCTCCATTAGAATTCTATCTGAAAATCAGCCCTCTGAAACTTTTGAACCATCTGACCTTGTTCAAGTCCCTTTCACATCATCACCCATTGCTTCTCCTATTCATACTGAGCCAAATCCGCCTGTGTCTACTCCTTCATCATCACTTCTTGTTCTGATTATGTCTAAGGTAGGTGACCAAGAAGAGTATTCCTAAGCACAAGGATCCACCCATGCGTTGGTCTATCCATGTTCGGAAGAAGAGTCAAACTGTTGCTTCTCAGAATGCTCCCAGTACTGCTAAAGAGAAATCTCTTATTTCCTTGTCTGATTCTAATTATGACTCTACTCTAATGGATATAGATGTTCTTAGAGAGAACGCTACGATGGCTGAATTCTGCAAAGCCCTAAAGAAAATAAGAGGAGGCAAGAAAGTTGTTTCTGATGTTGCCGCCTCTGTTGCAACACCTGAAGAAGAAACTGAAGCTAATCTGGACCAATTGATTGATTACCACTGATGTTGCCACTGATAAAGCAACACCTACTGATGCGGACACAGAACCCTCAGATCCTGATCCTGATTCTTCATCTGATGAAGATGAGGATGCACCTGAGGAATTTGATAAAGGTGCTACCTCTGATGAATTTGATGAGGATACTGCTGCTAACGATAATGAAGCTGCTCCAGATGATGATGATGATGCTGCTGATGATGTTGATGAACAAGATGATGATGATGAACATACTGAAGATGCTGGTCCTAAGATGCTGATGAAGAATATGATGATTCTGATTATGATCTCGAGAACTTTGGAACTGACCGATCTACTTTGATGATGGTTAGGTCAGATACAAGAAATCTGCTAAGAAAGATGTCATTCATGAAATGAAAATGAAGGATGCAGACCTTGTCACACACAATCTCACTAAATTCTTTGAAGAACGAAGTGTGCTCAAATCTCTCAGGTACTCTAGTACTTTCTGCAACAATTGGATTTGTGAGTTTTCTGCAAACATTATTTCAAGCATGATTAAGAGTACTAGTCCTAAGTTTGGAAAGATTTACTTTAGGGGTAAGATTTATGATTTTTCTCCTGAAAAGATAAATGAATTGTTAGGGACTGTACATGCTGAAAGTGATGATGATATGGATGAGATTGTTTTTATGATTACTGGTGGTCTGATTACTAGTTGGCCTAAGAAGTTGTTCAGTCAGAGTTTAACAAGTTTACATGCTGTCTTACACAAGTTGTGTGTCTACAATTGGTTGTCTACCTCTAATATCACTAGAGTTACTACTTAGCATGCTGTGCTGATTTATAAGATAGGGAAGAATTTGCATTTTAACCTTGGTGAAATTATTTATAAGAACTTGATCAGTTATGGAGGAAATATTTCCAAGGTTGGCAAGTTATCATACCCTGCTTTAATCCATCTCCTATTGTTGGATCAAGGTGTTAAGAAGGGTAAGGGTGATTTTCTATCTCTGAATGCTCTGGTGTTAGGTATTACTAAACCTCTACTTAAAGGTAATCGCATTATTGATCTACCTTATGTGAACCCCGCTCCTGCTCATGAACCTGAACCTGGAACTCAGAATATTGCCTTTGATGCTGGAAACACTACTGTACGCACTGATGCTCCTGCTCAATCTGGAGAGGTAGTTTCCATTACTGTGCATAGCAGGTACATTGAAGAGCAAGCTACTGCACTAGCAAGCCAAATGTCTCATCTTAGACTCCAAGTTTCTGCTTTGAAAAGGCAAGCTGACTGGCTAGAACAAAGAGCTCGGTTCTAGACTGGTTTGCTATCCACACCCACAAGGGGAGAGATATCTGATGCTGCTCAAAATGTAGCTGCTGTTGAAAGCTCAAGCTCAGGGGGAGTTGTGATCGAAGACATTACTGGAGAACTGAAAGGAGAAAATGCTGATCGTGCTGAAGGTGCTGATGCTAATGTTGCTGATGATGCTGCAACTTAGGGGGAGTTCATATTCTAAAGGAGAGATTGAGTCTGGGAGAATATCAGATCAGATCATGTTTGTTGATGATCTGATACCAGAAGTTTGAAGAAAAACAGATCATTATGTTGATGCTCTAAAGTATAAAAGACTGTTGTTGTTCTAACTTGCTCTAACTCTCTAACCCTCTAACTATTTGGTGATTGTTTAAACTGATATTTCTAATTTCTGCTGGATACTTAGTTATTTCAGTTTGTTTACTGTTCTGAACTTATTAAAACTAGGTTGTTGGATTCTTAGTAACTTTAGTTTTTACCTTATTTTAACTCTGAACTAAGCTATGATCTTATTGGTTAATTACCACTTTGGTAGTTACGCTCTGATATGCTAAATTATTTTGCACAACTGTCGAACTAAGATCTGATGCATTATTTTGATATTTTGATTTATCATGTTTCTTTGCATCAGGTTGTGTGGTTACGAATAGATTTGATTGGGAGAGATTGTTGATGTGAAGTGTTGAGACCAGTATCATCACATCTGAAATCACACCGATCCTCTACAAGTTATTATTTAACCACTAACATGTTTGTGTAGTGTTGTACTTGATGTTGCTTTCAGGGTTGTTGCAGTTGAATGAAGATCGTGCTGAATGGGACCCACAAGCCTGCAGAGCAGTCCGAAAAGTTTTAGAAGTCCAGAAGACTCTAGAAGTTGAAAATAAATACCCAAAGTAGTGGGTTGGTTATATGTTGTAGTGGGTGATTACCATATCTCTTAGTGGACCACTTATTTGAAGAAGGCATGCAGCATGCTTTACGCCTATAAATAGAAGCTGTCAGACTTCATTCCCTGGCGCGGAAAAACTTGGAGAGTTCTTACAAAGAGAGTCGTCGGACGTAGAATTTTCTCGACTACGTTCCTCTTGTAGTGTTTTCAATGGTGTTGTAACATCTCGTTCTACATCACGTGCATAGTATTATATCGTACGTTTTGTGTGTATTGTTCACATGCAGTGGAAGTGCATACTTGAAGTAGGGCTTATTTCTAACAATCTAAGTCTTGTCATTTGGGAGTTTGTTTAGGATTTATATCTGTGTGTGTATTCGAAGAGTGGAAGGATGATAGGTTGTCGCCGACCTACAAAATTATAATTTATTTACGACTCAATCCAATACGGAGTTTAAAAATGAGTACGGGTCAAACCCAAAGGAGTATAATGAAACTTAAATTAAATGGATGTGTTGCAAACAAATAAAATAAATAAGGGGGAAGTTTTGTTTGAGGAAAATAAAAAATAGCACGAATAATAAATCAACTCAATTTTTAAATAGCAAAGTCTGTAGACGAAATTTAATTAGAAAATTTATCAAGTGAGAAAAACCTAGTTTAGGACAACGATCCCCTCCCGTTTACTGAATCAATTAATTACATGAATTAAACATCTTACCTAGTATGCAAACTCAAATCCTTAGATTGACGGTATGACCAATCAATCCGAATATTTTTAAGATCATCAACTAGGGTACGACCACTAAATTGAACTATTCCCGAGTGACCCTACGGATTCGAACTCGAAAACACATTAGACTCCAAACATAGAATTACTAGGCTACGAAAATATGCTAGAAATCATACAACCTAAATTCTATTACATCTAGAGGGAATAATCTCTATTTGCTACTCAATTCAATCCTCACAACAATTACGGATTGTGGATCACGAAATAGCAGTAAGCAATTAAATAATTAATCTAGATGGCCAGCCTAAAATAATTATCAAACTACTATAAATCAATTCTAGGCATGTAATGGAATAAATTCACACAAAAGATTCAATATAAAAATCGTTAATAATTAAATTAACATTCAACGGGAGGTTCATGAAATCCTAAACTAGAAAAGGGGATTAGCCCCGCATATTCATGACAAATTATGAAATAAAATTAAAAAATTGATGATGTCCAGTTGTTCTTTACTTCACGCTCCCAATCTATCTTGCAGTCGCCTCTTACCTTTGTTCTTTCAGAAAACCATGTCTGTCTTGTGATCAATGAATCTTCCCTATTTATCTTCTTGTCCCCCAAGAAACTTAATTGATATCTTTCATTTTTTCTTGATTTCCAGAATCTCTGTGCCGTATTTTTCCTCCTTGATCATGACTCCATCAGATTTGGAAGAGATCTAATAGTGAAAATATGTGAAAAATATGTTGGCTGATTTGTTTCCTATTTATTCTGAATTCCCATTCGATTCCACTGACACTGAAGGTTTCAGTGTTGGTTAAACTGGCAGAAACGTTTTCTTCCACAAAACAGCCCGTTTCCACATCAAATGATAACATTAAAGCATTTATCTCCCAAAACAAGATAAGTCAATATTAGCACATAATGAACATATATTTCAAGCTAATAGACTTGAATTTCCACCAAATAATCATGCTAAAATATGACTTATCAAATTTCCCCACACCTAAACTTTGCTTGTCCTCAAGCAAACTGAGATCAAAGACGATAGAGAATAGAAAACCAAGGAACTCCATCTAAATGACAAATGAAAGTCACAACACAACAAGCGAAAAGTAACCAATGAGCATTCGGAACAAATATGAAAAATGACTCTTCACTCAAAGTTTGTAACTTCCATTGAATCAAATCTTTTAAAATTCCAAGGCCTTACAAAGATTCACTCAAAAACACTCAAATATATGATTAGGTAGCAAGATCACTCAAAAATTGAATAAGAAAAGCCTTTACCATAGGCTTGCTCCCAAATCAAATCTCCACCAATTTTAAATGGATCATGTGCAACAATCAAATGGGTCTTTGATAGGGTTATAATGGGGCCTTAGGACAGGGTGAGTTAACAAGAGGGAAAAGAATGGCTAAATGCACCACTTTTCAACATGTGATCTCTACAAATCAAATCATCTATCATCCCCAACTTTTCCTTTTCAAAACAGCATTATCCTTTCACTTATAACCTCCCCACACCTGCTCCTTTTCGAGATTTGGAACAACAGGTGTAACACTAAAAGAAGCAGTGTCTGAACTATCCAGAAACATTCTGCAAACACAGACTGCGACTCTTCTGTTTTGTTCTCTTTTTTAATCAAGAATATTACTCTTTTTTTTTTCAACCATTTTTCCTTTTCTTTTCCTTTTTTACATCAACTCCCTTTCTTTTTTTTTACTCACTTCAACTTCAAATCAACCATAAAATGTTTCTACAAGATACACACATTGCAAAGTAATGAAGGGTTCAAACGGAAGAGTTAAAGAAAGAAATAGGGATTCAGGTTCATAATCAGGTGAAACAATATAAGCCAATAGGGTTAAACCTAAGTGCCCTTATCATTTTATCACATACGTCCAATCACATGATCTTGAAATGCATTTAAAAGAGCAAGTTCTAGAATGAACAATTCAAATTCAATGCACTCAAGAAAGAAATTCAAAGGAGCTTATAGATGATAGCTCGTTAAGGATCAAAAGCTCACCAAAAATTGGATAGAATTGCCATGAAATTCAAAAAAAAAAATCAGTCACTACAATCACAAAAACTTTTTGCAAAGAATATTTCAACAGCTCCTCAACATCACAGCTACCCACTCAAACATGCATCACCCTCATCACCTCAAAAAATTTTATTTCTCAATTTTCCAAACTCCACATCAATATAAAATTCAGAGGACAACAAGAGCAAGACATGGGACAAGAAATTCTGCAACTTGTTCACCACAAATTTTTCAGCAATATTACCCATCCAACATCAGAAATTTTAGAATTAGAACCACTCAAACATGCACTAAATCAGGATCTCCATCATCACATTTTTTTTCAAAACAACAGCCACCAACTCTTACCATATATGCATAAAGCATATTTTCATTACAACTACCAACTCTACCCCACTTAACATATTCATATCTTACCCCTCACCTAAATGTTTGCTTGTCCCAAGCAAAAGCAAGTTAAAAGAGAAATTGAATATGAAAATGGTTAGAATACACCTAATTTTATTTCTGGGACGAACTCTGATCACGATCCTGCAAATGCTTTTTCGGCGGCTTCCGGTGCTGGAGGTTCATCTTTCGAAATAGAACGGGCAGCGGCAGCGTTGGGTTCGATGGAAGCATCTGCTTCATCCTCCATGCTCTCGACAGTGCCTCTTCTCTGTGCGTGCACTTGAACAGAGTATTACCATGATGTTAAGTGCAATTCGCGGCCTTAATTTGAAGGGTTGGAATCGGAATTCACCTACAACAAAGTGAATTTGGGGGTAGGGCTTTCTCAACGTGGACTAGAAATTAGGGACTCTCTCAAAATTTAATCAAATGTATGACCTGGGCCTTTTTACTCCAATTCCTTCATGGGCTAAGAGAGTTGGGCCCCTTTCCTATAAAAAAATGAAAATTAATTGGGCCACAAGTGAAATTTTAATCAAAGCAGTAAAGCCATTTCGTGGTCCAATTTCTGTCAATTCAAATTCCGAAATTATTAAAATTCTGGCTGCCCTTGCAGTTTGTATTATTTCTGCTAATCACAACCGAAAATTAAGAGTGAACAATTAGACAATTTATTGAAAATAAAAATTAAAAATTAACAATTTAAAAAAAACATAAAAATATAAATTAAAATAAAATGAGAAAATTGGGTTACCTCCCAATCAGCGCCTTTTTTTATTGTTGTTGGCTCGACTTAGGTCAGGTGTATCTTTATCAACTGTAGACCACATCTTCCAACTCCATACGGTCTACCTCAACTGTCTGGAATCCTTCATGATACTCTTTAAGTTGGTGCATATTAACTTTGAAACTCTTTTCAGAATTTATGCTTCTTATCTCAACTGCACCATGAGAATAAACATTAGTCACAATAAATGGACCAATCCAATGAGAACGCAACTTGCCAGGGAATAATTTAAGCTTTGAGTGGTAAAGTAAAACTTTTTGCCCAACACTAAAATTTATTCATATGGGCTGGAAACTGATGGGAGGTCAGAAAATTTGCCAAATCGGCAAACCATGGAACAGAGCCTTCTGACACTGAAGGGTTCAGTGTCAGTTGGTTCGAATTTTCCAAATTTTGCAGAACAGCCAGCAACTGTTCATCTAGGAAATTTTCCATAATTTTTTTATCATCTTCATCTCTAATTAGTCGGCTTAGGTGGTCAGCCACTAGATTCTTCAATCCCTTTTTGTCTTTAATTTCCAAGTCTAACTCTTGAAACATTAAAATCCACCGATCAACCGAGGTTTTGCTTCATTCTTAAAAAAAATAACGAAAAGTTGCATGATCAGAGAAAATAGTGACTTTAGTGCCCAACAAGTAAGATCAAAATTTTTCTAGAGCAAAAACCACATCTAAGAGTTCTTTTTCTATAGTGGAGTAGTTGGCTTGCATGTTATCCAAGGTTTTTGAAGCATAGTAGGTCACATGTGCAGCCTTATCCACTCGATGCCCGAACACTGCTCCTACGACATAGTCACTAGCATCGCACATTATTTCAAAAGGCAAGCTCCAATCCATCGGCTGAATTATGGGTAGTGTGGTTAGAAACTCCTTCAACTTATAAAAAGCTTTCTTACAATCATCATTCATCTCAAACTTCACATCTTTTTGCAACAACTCATAAAGTGGCTTGGCTATCTTTGAAAAGTCTTTGATAAACCATCTATAGAAACCTGCATGTCCGAGAAAAGAACGAACTTCCCACACAGATGCGGGGTAAGACAATGCAGATATAAGGTTTATCTTAGACTTATCAGCTTCAATCCGATTCTTTGAAATAAATGACCTAAAGCAATGCCTTGTTCGATCATAAAGTGACACTTTTCCCAATTCAAAATAAGATTCGTTTCTACACATCTTTTCAAGATCAATTCAAGATTTCCAAGGCAACTACTATAAGATTCTCCATAGACACTGAAATCATCCATAAAGACCTCTATTATATTACTCACATATTCAGAAAAAATGATTATCATACACCTTTGAAATGTAAGAGGTGCGTTGCAAAGTCCGAAAGGTAATCGGCGACATGCAAAAGTCCCAAAGGGGCATGTGAAGGTTGTTTTCTCTTTATCTTCAAGAGCAATTGCAATCTGAAAATAACTAGAGAAACCATCAAGAAAATAATAGTAAGAATAACATGCAAGCTTTTCTAACATTTGATCAATAAAGGGTAAAGGAAAATGATCCTTTCAGGTCATGTTATTGAGCTTGCGGTAGTCCATGCACACTCTCCAACTAGTTTGCAAACGTGTTGGAACCATATCACCCTTGTCATTCTCAACTACAGTCACTCCTGATTTCTTTGGAACCATTTGTGTCGGACTGACCCACTTACTATTTGAGATTGGATAAATAATCCCCACACTCAGAAGTTTCAACACCTCATTCTTTTCCACCTCCATCATGGGCAGATTCAACCTGTGCTGAGCTTCTAGAGACGACTTTGTATCATCCTCAAGCAGAATACCGTGCATGCAAATTGCGGGACTGATACCCATGAAATCCGCTACCGTCCATCCAATAACAGTCTTATGCCTCTTCAATACATCAAGCAACAAGCTCTCTTGCTCGTCCGTCATCTTGGAAGAGATGATCTCCAGTAAAGTGGAATCCGGCCATAAGTAGGCGTACTTCAAGTGTTTAGGAAGTGCCTTTAACTCGAGCTTTGGTGCTTGCACTATAGATGGAAGAATTTTTGAAAAAATGTCAGGCAATTTAACAGAAGCTACATCTAAGGTGCTTGGTCTCTAAGAAGAATTGTGCAAAGCATTGTCATAGTGATTCAGCTCCTCATTATCCCATCTTTCAGCATCCTCCTTCATGATTCCATGTTCAATGACTGTATCTAATACATCCCTTTTAGTGAGTTCGAAGTGTTCCTGGACAATAAGCTCAATAATACTCACAACAGAATGCAGGTTAGCATCATCAGGTATTTCATAACATCATATATGTTGAATTTAATGATCTGCCCATCAAATTCCATCGTGAGAGTACCTTCACTCACATTTATCTCAGTGCGTGAAATGTTGAGGAACGGTCTTCCCTACAAAATCAGAGTGGAATTAGATTGGTGTTCATTCATTTCTAACACATAAAAATCAGCAGGGAATAAGAGTTTGTCTGCCTAAACAAGAACATCCTCAATAACTCCATCTAGGTATGCCTGGCTTCGATCAGCAAGCTGGATGACAATTTTGGTCTTTTTCAACTCTCCTACACTCAACTTCTCAAACACAGATCGAGGCATCACATTAATGGAAGCTTCAAGATTCAGCATGGTTCTTTCCACCTTAAAATTCCCGATCTTACAAGGAACCACAAACATGCCAGGATCCTTGTGCTTCTAAGGTAACGTTTGCTGGAAGACAGTTAAAACATTTTCTCCCATCACCACTTTTTCATCTCCCTTCAACTTTTTTTATTGGTGCACAACTCCTTCAAGAATTTGGCATATCTCGAAATCTGTTTAATCGGCTCAATGAGAGGTAAATTGATCTCTACTTTCCAAAAATACCTCAAGTATCTGCTTATCCTTATCAGTGGTGTCCGAATTCCTCATCTTGCTTGGAAAAGGCAAATGGTTATAATTCAAAGAAATAGGGTCAGAAATTTTAACCAAATTTTTTTTGACATTCTGACACTGAAGGATTCAGTGTCAGTGTTACGTTTCTGCACATCAGATTTTTCTGCCCAAACTGACCGTTCTTATCCTCTATTATTCCAGCAGGTTCTACATCATCTTCTTTCACATCCTGGTCATGCTTTTTGGGTGGTACAATCTCCTCCAACTATTTTCCACTTCGCAGTGTAACGATGCTCACATTTTTATGATTAACTTCCATTTGTGAAGGCAACTTTCCACAGTTCTGAGCTTGCATTTGGCCAACAATTTTAGACAATTGACTCATTTGATTTTCCAGGTTCCAGATTGATGATTGGGTTGTTGTTTTCAAGTCCTGGATGGATGAATGTGTCATCTCTTAGAATTTGAGATTGTTGGCAGCCATCACTTTCATCATTTCCTCAAATGAAGCTCCGGAGCTTGCCCCACCTTGTTGGCGATTTCCATCATCTTGAGTGCGATCTTGCGGCCTATTCACCACTCTTTGCTCTTGAAACTGCTGTTGCACCCTATTTCCTCCTTGTGCACTACCATACCTAAGATTATGATGATCTCTCCAACCCTAATTGTAGGTTTGTGAGAATGGATCATAAGGTCGCCCCACAGCGTTTACTTGTTCTTCACTAGGTGCATCCCTGTAGTCAAAAGTGGAATGGTCATAAGTTAGGCAATTTTGACAATATTGAGAACTTACCCCTCTTCCATTTGCAAAATTTTCAACAACAGCTGTTAATTTGTTCAAAGTTTCATTCATCTTAGAATCATGGACCTCATTTACTTCTCTAACCGACGGATCACGGGTGTCAAATTGTTGGGTGTTGGCAGCCATGCTAGTAATCAAACTCCTAGTAGCAGTAGGTGTCTTCATCATGAACGACTCCGCTAGAGGCATCAAGCATGTTTCGATCCATCACGGACAATCTTTCGTAGAAATATTGTAATAGCAACTAGTCGCTTATTTGATGTTGGGGGCATGCTGATGTGAGGTGTTTAAACCTCTCCCAATACTCATGTAAACTCTCCTCTTGCATCTGACGAGCCCCGAATATCTCTTTGCGCAAGACAGCAACTCTAGTGACTGGAAAATAAGTTTGGAGGAAGAGTTTCTCCATTTCAGCCCATGTATCATTCGATCCGGGAGGGAGACAATACAACCAATCCTTCGCCATGTCTTCCAAAGAAAAGGGGAAAGCCCTAAGCTTGATTTGTTCCTCCGTCACTCCGGTTGGTTTCATGCTTGTGCATACAACCGAGAACTCCTTCACGAACATGTGAGGATTTTCACCTGAAAGACCATGAGAAGCAGGAAGTAAGTGAATCAATCCCTATTACAATTCAAATGTAGTATTATTATTAATCGCAGGAAGGTTAATGCAGTGAGGTTGATGGACTATGCCCGGATTTGCCAATTCATTAAAAGTTCTTTCTGCGTCTTCAGCCATGTTTTCCTCTCCCAACTCAGAACCTACGGTATCTTCCTCCTCTAAATCAGATAATTCAGAATTCTCCTCTCCAAGATGAAGTGGATCAGCTGCAAGTTCAAGTTCGGTAAGATTTTCGGCAGTTCCGTCAGTGGACGAACTTGTTTTATTCTTCTTCCGGGATTCCTTTCTCAATCTCCAGGTAGTTCTCTCGATTTTTTGTATGTATTCAAGCCATTTTGGACCAGAAGAACAAGTGATCATTCAAAGAAAAAATTTCGAAAATAGGGCACTATTTACACTGAAGGGTTCAGTGTCAGTATTACTGGAAAATTCGAAAATTCCAGAAAATTTTCAAAAAATTTCAAAACCTGTAAAAATGCAGAAAAATATCAGAAACACAGAGATTTAACAAAATTTTAATTTTACTCCCCAGCAATGGCGCCAAATTTGATAGGTTATCGCTGGCCTATAAAATTATAATTTATTTCCGACTCAATCCAATACACAGTATAGCAACGAGTACGGGTCGAACCCAAAGGAGTATAATGAAATTTAAATTAAATAGATATGTTGCAAATAAATAAAATAAATAAGGAGGAAGTTTTGTTTGAGAAAAATCAAAAATAACACGAATAATAAATCAACTCAATTTTTAAATAGCAAAGTACGTAGACAAAATTTAATTAGAAAATTTACCAAGTGAGAAAAACCTAGATTAGGACGGCAATCCCCTCCCGTTTACTGAATCAATTAATTACATGAATTAAACATCTTACCTATTGTGCAAACTCAAATCCCTAAATTGACGGTACGACTAATTAACCTGAATGTTCTTAAGATCATTAACTAGGGTACGACTACTAAATTGAACTATTCTCGAGTGACCCTATGGATTCGAACTCGAAATCGCATTAAGACTCCAAACATAGAATTACTAGACTACGAATACCGGCTAGGAATCATATAACCTAGATTCCATTACATCTAGAGGGAATAATCTCTATTTGCTACTCAATTCAATCCTCACAACAGTTACGGATTGTGGATCACGAAATAGCAGTAAGCAATTAAATAATTAATCAAGATGGCCAGCCTAAAATAATTATCAAACTACTATAAATCAATTCATGCCATGTAATGAAATAAATTCACACAAAAGATATTTAATATAAAAATCCTTAATAATTAAATTAACATTCAATGGGATTTCACAAAATCCTAAACTAGAAAAGGGGATTAGCCTCGCATGTTCATGACAAAATATGAAATAAAATTAAAGAACCGATGATGTCCAATTATTCTTCACTTCACGCTCCCAATCTGCCTTGCAGTCGCCTCTTTCCTCTGTTCTTTCAGAAAAACCGTGTCAGTCTTGTGATCAATGAATCTTCTCTATTTATCTTCTTGTCCCCCCAAGAAACCTAATTGATTTCTTTCATTTTTTCTTGATTTCCAGAATCTCTGTGTCGTATTTTTCCTCATTGATCGTGACTCCATAAGATTTGGAAGAGATCTAATCATAAAAATATGTGAAAGATAAGCTGGCTGATTTGTTTCCTTATTTATTTTGAATTCCTGTTCAATTCCTCTGACATTGAAGGGTTCAGTGTTGGTTAAATTGACAGAAACATTTTCTTCCACAAAATAGCCTGTTTCCACATCAAATAATAACATTAAAGCATTTATCTCCCAAAAACAAAATAAGTCAATATTAGCACATAAAGAACATATAATTCAAGCTAATAGACTTGAATTTCTACCAAATAATCATGCTAAAATATGACTTATCAAAGGAATGTTTCCATCTCTTTGAATATGATTTTTGTAAATCAATTTTTCCAAGTTAGTGATATTTTCGCCATGAGGCCACTACAAACTTATTCATAAGTTTGTAGAAAGATTGAGTAATTTTGTGTGTTAAGTCTTCCGCTGTACAAACTTGCAATCTCGTATTCAAGTTTTAATTCTGATAAGAGTCGGTGTTGTACAAAGTGTTACCACACTTAAGAAACATCACTATAAACAATTACACACCCGATAGATGATAGACGTTTTCTAAACACACAATTTAATCGTTAAGTATGAAGGATATCAATCGTAGTTTCGAAGATGACCAAGTTATATATCGAACCCAAGGGACGGATAAATATCAATTTAATTATATTCTAGGATTATGTTGATAAATATAATGGTTGTGATATTGAGATTAAGTAACAAAAGTAATTTAAATGACAAGAAGAAGAGATAAGTGAGTTGTGATCAAGTAAGATAGTAGGTAGTTCGTCAGGTAATCCAGTTCCACTTATTAATTCATACTTTCGTGTGACGGTGTCCGACTCTGCCTTGTGGTTTATGGACGCATCACTAAACTATGCAAATTCACTCTATAGACACAAGTAAATCTACGTATGACACGTGTGAATATCCTCGGAGCAAGATGTATACTTTACCCCCTTTCTAGGTACTATCATAATCAATTATTTCCCTTGCACTTAGTACTCTAACCCGATTTGATCTCCCTTTATAGGTACTATAAAGTTATACTCTTTATCCTACTTATTAACCCGAATATGATTCAATTAACAAGTATTCATATAAGATAGTTCTAATAAGACTTCGGAATCCCTTCACTTAGAATTATAACATAAAACACTGCTCAGTAGTGAACACACTCAACTAATAACCGCGTTATGTATTCAGACTCTACACAACAATTATTGATGCACAAAATGACCTTGAATATGAATTAAAAATGTGCAATCTTATATAAAATAAACCACAAGTAGGGTTGTACGGAGTTTACACACGAAAGGCTAATTAACTCATGAAACCTTCATAACCCTAGAACTACCGAAGCGGCTCTAGCCCATGATTGATCTAAGAACAATCATGGTTAGTTGGACCAATCTTACTTGAATCTCCAGCGGAACCTCTGTCACAGCCCCTCCGGATGATGGACGATCAACTCTCCTATCGACTCTACGTCTCCTTGTCTTCTTGATCAAGTCGTCCTCTATACTGCTGCATAAGCCTTCTTTTATACTTGTAATCGCGCCTCTCAGGCCTGGAATGGGCTTTTTAAGTGATCACACACATTAAGGGTGTAAAAATACGGTTATGGTAAGTTTCCGAAGCTCGATTCGACCTCAGCCACAAGTCGAATTGACTCCTCTAAGTCAAATCACAGGTCAATCAACACACTGTAAGTCCAAGGTGCTCGATTCGACCAACTGCCCAGGTCGAATTCCCCTATCATGGTCAAATACACCTTTTGCTCGTGTTGTGCTGCCAATTCGACCTGAAGGGCTGGTCGAATTAACCTTCTTCAAGTCGAATCGCACTCCTGCTTTGCCTAATCGGATGGCTTCAACTTTCTTTCTTCAGTTTTCAACACTTCCACTCTGATTTCCTTCGAAAAACCACTCAAATTGCTTCAACAACACCTGATTCATACATTTTCACAATATATATCGGTTTACAACCGATTTCATCCTTCAAACACTCCATAATATCACAAATCCAGGTGCAAGATTCTTGAATTAACACACTTATCAAACTCCCAAACTTACATGCTGCTCGTCCCGAGGCAACTCAATCAAACTAAGGAGTCGTATTTAATTCACAAGATCACCAAGCACAACACATATTATAAATGCAATTTCATCAATTAAAGAGAAGTATTTCCTGCATCATACATATCATTCATGCAAAACATCATTCAATCATATTACCATTCGGTGTACTATGTCATCAAGCTCACAAGATAAGTGTTTACTCTCTCATTCAAGTGATAGTTTCACTTAGAAGGTTAATATATACGCTCATACTCAATCCATACTCACGCGTAACCATAAGTTTGGCAAGGGTCTCAAAAATTAACTCATAATTAACTCATTACTAGGATCATAAAGGACTTATTTTTGGGTTGTAATGTTGGCTCTTTGGAAAGGGTAGGAAAATTTAAATAAAGTGACTCAAACACTAGTAGAGAGTTACCTTGGAGGTTCTTGCTTTCTTCATTCGGCTACATATTCTCCTTCAATTTCTTCTCTTGCATTGCAATTTTTGAATTTTCCTTCTCTTCCTTGCATTAACATCATTCTTCTTTTGATAACTCGGGTACCGGTTGTAGGCACTACCCTTTTTAAACAGCAATCGAGGTACTAGTGTCGGGCACTACCCCTAAACAAGATTTAACCATACACTTCTTTTACTTTACTCAACCACACTCTACCATCCTTCTTCCTCTTGCAACACTTATTTACCTCAAATCTCTACCAATAGGGTATTTAACAAAGCTCTAGTAAGGTAAAATAAGGCTCTTTTATTCGACTTGCCAAAGAAAAAACTTTTTAAGGCTCAAACGGGGCTACCAAAGGTCATAATCAATGGAAAGGTAAATTTGGTTAAGTAACTCAAATAATCAAGAAAGTCCTAAGATCATATCTTAGCAATTCACCAATTGTAAGTCTCACACAAGGCTCCATGCCAAGTTCTAGAATACGTTCATAAGAATGATTCTCTCAAGAATAAACTATCATGATCAAGCATAATTAAAAGGCTCAAATCCTCACATAGGTAAATAGAATCCTAAGTACTCCTCATAGCACATAATCAAGATCAATTTCACATAATTCTACATACTTATCAAATTATACATGCTCTCATCAACGAAAATTAACACATGAACATATGAAAAAATCCATGAAACCCATATATCAAATCAATCATACAAGTATATCTACAATCCCATCTCAAGCATCAATCTATCCTCACCTTCCACATCCAAGATCAAATATATCAATTTAATACATGCCACTCACACAAGAATACACCCCAACCTGTAAAGAGAAAAAGAAGAATGGAGATGAGATGAATCAGAGAACCCAAAAACTTGCAGCTCTACTCCTCCGAATAATTATCATCCTCATCATCATCAGCCTCACTCATTTCATCAAACCTCCGCTCCAAAATCCGATGTAGATCACCGATGTGTCTATCCAGGTAGTAAACATGATCACTCAGCTTACCAACCCGCTCATTCATGGCATTGTATCGATCATTGAGCGTGGTGTTGTTGACATTAGCGGGGTCAAGCTGCCTATTCATCTCCCGCTGGTTCGCGCTGATCGTGGCCAGATGTTCGTTCAATAGACGGAACTGCTCTTGTGTATAATCATCCGGTCCAGCCCACTGCTGCTATGGCACTGCCGGAATGGGGCGAGGCACCCTCTCGTGCTGCTCGGGAATATCCATCTCCTGATGCTCATCCTCGTCTCCATGCTGCTGCGGCGGTGGAGGCTGTTGTGGCGGCTGTTGTGGCGGTTGTGGCCGGAACTCTCCTTGATCAACAATCTGCTGCAGCTCTGCTATCAGACCCGCTGTGCACATCTAGGCCACCGTCTTCCAATCTCCTCTCGTCCAAACAGTCATGGACAAGGCGGTGTGTCCCAATATGGTCATCAACTGGTTCCTCTCCTCCGGAATGGTAGCCAGGTTACTCACGTTGAAGGAAAACATGAAATCGAAGGCTTAGGTCCCCTCGTAAAGAACCAATCCCCATCTCGAAAGTGAGCAAATCCTCCCCTCACACAAGAGAACATAACCAAATCAGGCTCTCCACGAACAGGTGTGATGCCGGTGAAGTCCATGTGATAATGCTCAGCCACGATTGTGAGCAATCCTCCAATGTTCACTTTCTGAAACCCGTAGGTCCTAAACTGATTCAGCTTATAGATGAAATACGAACCTAAATTGAACTTCTCCCCATTCAACATGCACCATAGAGCGTAGAGCTCTCCTCTCGACACGCAGCTCCCCTCAGAGCGGGCAAACAGTGTGTTGCTCAACACTCTATCCATATACTGGAGCACAAGATTCTTAATCATCGAGGCACGAGCGTCTTGCGTCTTGAAATCTCTATCCTCCCCAGAAATCTCTTGTCAAAAAGTGTTGGCATTGAAGAATCTGTTCTCTATCCGAGCTATCTCTGTTGGAGTCTGAAACAACACGTTGAACTCCTCCGCAGACCATGTCCTCATCACTCCTCCCAGCTGGAAGGTGCACTAATAAGAAAATCCCATATGATCCTTCTCAGTCGTGATCGAACAAAGAACCTCAGCCGTCACATGGAAATATGTCGGCCTCTTCAGCTCCATAAAATGCCGGATCCCAACTTGATAAAACATACATAACATATCATCCCAGATCCTCATTATGACCATAGCCTCCTCATCTTGGTACCTTGTTCTAGCAATCTTCTCCGACACCTAAGCCCACTTCTCTTTAATCTCATCCCACTCATTCATTAGGATTTTGAAGTTCGCAGGCAACCTCTCCTTTAGCCTCAATTTCTTCGTCACATTATCCACACGAGTAGGCTTATCCTGCCTTTTCTTAGATCGAACCTCAACCTCCTTACCCTTGTATTTACCTTGACCTGAAAACAATACTTCAATAACAACCAACAAGAAAGACAAACCAAGTAATCGACTAGCATGTCATCCAACTCTACTCAAGACTTCAAGTTTCAATGCATAATCAACCAAGCCAAATTTGTTCAATTCACATCCAAACTCAATCCTTCTTTATATACCATGATTCCAACACCAATCAAGCATAGTAATCACTCAATCATAACCATCAACAAGCATGCATCATCAATTCAAGTAATTTGACATGAACAAGCACAAGAACTCTAGAATTCAACAATTATAACCCATATTCAACATGCTCATCGATCACACCCTCTAATCACCAAACAATTCACATAAAATTCAAGGTTCTAACATCAATTAAACAGTCAAACCGAACCAAATAAGTATTAACATGAAATTGTTCATCACATTCAACTATCACCATGAATTCTCGAATAAAACACATTCAATCAACTTACCCATACCAAAATCAACATATAGAACATCAATCCTAGGGTAATTGAGTTAAGAAAACATACCTTTTGTTCTTCCCATGGTTCAAAATCAAACAAGTAATGATCTTCTTCGAATCGCGCGGGTAAACCCTAGATTATGACTAAATTCGCCCAAAAACGTGACGAATCAAAGAAATGAAGGGTGGAGTATAATATAATTGGTGCGAAAACAAGAAGGATTGAAGAATTTAGGCACGGGTTCTTCGATTGGGGATGAATTCGGGTGGAGATGGTATGCAAAAGTGGTCGAATGATTCAAAATTGAGAATAAAAACTTACTTACCTGGCCCAATTCAACCTCGATTAGACCTGTTGAGGAGGTCGAATTGAATCCATCGTGGTCGAATCGACCTTTTGGACAACTTTCTCCTTCAATTCGACCTCGATTCGACTTGCTTTCCTGGTCAAATGGGAATGCCTCAGATCGAATCCATACACTGTAAGATTCAGATCCTCAATTCGACCTGAGCTGCCGGTCGAATTGAAACAGTCATGGTCGAATTGGCTCACTTGGAAGATTCACGCTCCGATTCAACCTGGGCCTCTGGTCTAATTGACATGCCTCAGGTTGAATTGAGCTACTGGACAATTTTTGCCTCCCGATTCGACTTGAAATCTTGGATTCGACCATGCCCCTTGGTCGAATTGGCTCCTTAATGCTCCAAAATTGAGTTTTCTTCATCTCCTACACACTTCAAGCTTAACAAACGAACATTAGATACTAAAATATAACATAACTTCATCAAGAATCAATCCTAAAACATAACATTCATGAGTAACTCCGCAAACAACTCAAAACACGGAACAAAACACCACTAAACATTAGGCAAATTGCAAAAAATCGACACATAAAAACCGATTAAAGTTTAAAATACGTTGCAAAAAATCAACTCCCCTAACAGACATTACAAAGAAAAGATTATACTATCGGTGCTTATCGAGGTAAGTACATCACACCCTCCAAACTTAGTAGAAACTATAGACAAAACTAAGTTTGGAAAGAGATGTAATTGCCGATAAGTAAGCATTTCAATTATAAAAATTTCTTACTCACACGAATGAAATAAGCAATAAAACGGGAGGAAAAGCCCCCAATAAGCGCTCTTGTTTAACATCGGAGAGACACGACGGTACCAATCTAACATAAGATATCTTCAAAGATGACGCAAGCATCATCCGGTGACTTATAATGCTTCAATCGATGCCCATTCACCGCGATAATGTCTCCATCTTTGTCAATAAGCTCAAAACTCCCCCCTCCACAGGCTTTATGAATCATGAACGGACCCGTCCATTTCGATTTTAATTTCCCTGCGAAAAGCTTCAAATGAGAGTTAAAAAGTAATACCTCATCACCTTGCTTGAACTCTTTGTATGAGATCTTAGAATCATGCCACTTCTTCATCCTCTCCTTGTAAATCTCAGAATTCTTGTAAGCACGATTTCTAAACTCATCAAGTTTATTAATGTGAGTCATCCTCAACTCTCTCACTTTCTTAAGAGATAAGTTCAAGCTTCGTAAAACCCAAAAAGCATTGTGTTGGATCTCCACAGGTAAATGGCATGGCTTCCTATAAATAATTTGGTACGATGACATATCCAACACCGTTTTATAAGCAATACGGAACCCCCATAACACATCATCGAGCTTCATAGCCCAATCTTTTCTAATGGTTCCTACCACTTTCTCCAAGATTTGCTTCACTTGACGGTTAGAGACCTCCGCTTGCCCATTCGCTTGAGGATGATAGGGTGTAGTAATCCTATGCTTAACACCATAATCCTTAAGCACCTTATCCAGAAGTTTATTGACAAAGTGAGACCCTCCATCACTCACTAGTGCTCTAGGAACTCCAAAGAAGGCAAATATATGTTTCTTCAAGAAAGATATAACAGTCCTGAATCATTCAAGCGAGTAGGAATGGCTTCCACCCACTTAGAAACATAATCCACAGCTAAAAGGATGTAAAGAAATCAATTAGATGGGGGAAAAGGCCCCATAAAATCGATCCCCCACATATCGAAGATCTCTACAACAATGCTCGGCTGAAGCGGCATCTCGTCTCTCCTACTTATATTTCTCATTCGTTGACATCTATCGCAGGACGCCACATATGTTTCACAATCTTTAAACAAAGTAGGCCAGTAGAGAGCAGATTGAAGTACCTAGGCTGCTGTCTTTTGAGCTCCAAAGTGACCCCCGTTAGGTTGTGCATGGCAAAACTCGAGAACACGCTCCATCTCCATCTCGGCACACACCTACGGATGATAGAATCCATGTATATTTGTAAACAAACGGATCGTACCATATAAAAGTCTCAATATCTCTCTTGAATTTAGCAAGTTGATATCGGTTGAGATCTCTCGGAATTTCACCCACGGTAATGTAATTGACATAATCTGCATACCATGGATCCACCCCTTGTGCAGCAACCACACACGCTCGTTCAGCCCCTTCAACGAACACAACCATAATCTTCTCATCTGGGAACATCTCCTCAATATACTCAAAAGAATCATCACAATGCTCCCTTGTCTTTAACCTCGATAAGTGATCAGCCAATACGTTCTCCGTACCTTTCTTATCTCGAATCTCCATGTTAAACTCTTGAAGTAGAAGAATCTATCTTATGATTCTTGGCTTTGTTTCCTTCTTCTTCATCAAGTACTGAATCGCAAAATGATCCGTGTACACTATAGTCTTCATGCCAACCAAATACTGTCGAAACTTGTTGAATGCATACACCACAGCTAAAAACTCCTTTTCAGTCATAGAGTAGTTCTTTTGTGCCGCATCAAAGTCTTACTCGCATAGTAGATGGCGCAGAACTTCTTCTCCCTCAGCTGTCCAAGCACCACTCTAAGTGCTACATCACTTGCATCACACATAAGTATAAACGGCTGAGTCCAATCCAGTGTGATCAGGATAGGTGAAGTAGTAAGCGCCTCTTTCAAAACCTGAAAAGTTGTTACACATTCATCATCAAACAGAAAAGGAACATCTTTTTCAAGTAAATGAGACAAGGGCTTGGAGTATTTTGAGAAGTCTTTGATAAATCTCCTATAGAATCCGGCGTGTCTAATAAAGGACCGCACTCCTCTTTCATTGGTCGGTGGTGGAAGCTTCACAATTGCCACCACTTTAGCTCTATCTACCTGCAATCCCTTGGCAGAAACATGATGCCCAAGAACAATCCCATCTCTCACCATGAAGTGGCACTTCTCCCAATTCAAGACAAGATTAGTTTCTTGACATCTCTTCAACACAGTAACTAGGTTAGATAAACAAATGTCAAAGGAGTAACCAAATGCAAAAAAATCATCCATGAACACCTCCATGATCTTCTCTATCAACCCATCAAAAATCGCCATCATGCAGCGCTGAAAAGTAGCAGGCGCATTACACAATCCAAATGACATCTTTCTAAAAGTAAAGGTCTTGTATGGGTAAGTAAAAGTCGTATTTTCCTGATCCTCAGGAGCAATCATGATTTGATTATATCCCGAGTACCCATCCAAGAAACAATAGAACTCATACCCTGCGGGAGGATCAAGCATTTGATCCATGAAAGGAAGAGGGAAGTGGTCTTTGCACTTATTTTCATTCAATTTTCTGTAATCAGTACACACACGCCATCCCGTTGGAATCCTAGTGGCTATTTTCTCTCCATCCTCGACTTTCATAATAGTCATGTCCTCCTTCTTAGCTACAACATGCAATAGACTCACATGGGGACTATCACTAATAGGATATATAATTCCAGCATCTAACCACGCTAGGATTTGCTTCCTAATCACCTCTTGAATCGCGGGATTCACCCTCCGCTGATTTTGGATACTACTCTTGGCCTCATCAAACAACCTTATTCTATGTATGCAATATGAAGAATTAATACCTTTAAAATCATCAAGAGACCACCCAATCGCAGACCTGTACTTCCTAAGAACATCTAACAACTCTTCAAGTAGATCATCATCAAGGGAAGAAGATACTATTACCGGATATTTTTTATTGTCATCAAGAAAGGCATACTGCAAGTGTTCTGGTAACGGTTTCATCTCCTCTTTCTTTTCTTCCATCTGAGTGCTCTCTCGATCCAACGGCAAGTACTTTCTAGTCCACTTCACTTCTTCAACCTTAGTTCTTTCCAATTCATACCTGTCATCACCCAAAGCAAGTAAGTTTTCAAGATATTCAATACATACCTCATTGGAAAGATCGTCAAGCTCCGTAGTGGGATAAGTAAGAGACTCCATCAAGCATGTCTCAAGAGGATCCTTAGATAGGATCAGAGACACATCTTCCTTCACAATCTCCTCCACCACATCAATACTATGACATTACGACTCCATAGGCATCTTCATTGCTTTGTCAAGGTTGAATAGGACCTCTTCTTTATCCATCAGCAACCTATGCTCCCCCTTTTGAACATCAACCATGGCCCCAGTAGTAGCAAGGAAAGGTCTCCCCAAGATAAGAGGGATATTATTCTTGTCGTCTTCCATCTCAAGTACAAGAAAATCCACAGGAAAGACTAATTTTTCCACTTTGACAAGAACATCTTCAATGATACCTTTCAAAAATGTCATCGACCTGTCCGCCAATTGTAGAGCAACCGTAGTAGGAGATATCTCCCCCAAACCAAACCTTTGAAAGATAGACAATGGCATCAAGTTGATGCTTGCCCCAAGATCGCATAAGGCTCGTCGTGCCGAACCTTTTCTAATCTCACACAAGATAGTGAAGATTCCAGGATCTTTCATCTTCTGTGGCATCTTCCTTTGGATAATCAAGCTGCAATTTTCAGACAAGTTTACCATCTCAACTCCGCTCAAGCTTCTCTTTTTCAACAATATATCTTTAAGGAATCGGGCATAGTACAACATCTCCAATATTGCCTCAGAGAAAGAAATACTCAAGCTTATCTTATTGATGATATCTGAAAACTTTTTGAACTTCTCTTCCAATCGCTTCTTAATCAGCTTATAAGGAAACGACGGAGGTATCTTTGTTTTGGGGATACCCCATTCATCACGCTCGACCTTCTCCGCTTTATCCTTTTCGGCTCTCAATCTTTTGGTTCTTTCTCACTTCTTCTCTGCTATGATCTCAGTATCTTGCTCATTCGGAACCAATGGAGTAATGTTCACATTACAAGGAGTGTTCGGTGAAGAAACAGGTGTAGTATGGGTTGATTCGACCTCAATTCGACCAGGTGCTCTGGTCGAATTGGGCACATAGTGGTCAAATTGCGCACCTAGAACACGATTCTCACTCTCTATCTCCAATTCGACCTGGATTCGACCAGAAGGTCTGGTCGAATTGAAGTCCCCCTGGTCGAATCAGCTCACTGTAAGATTTCTGCCTTCTAATTCGACCTGAATTCGACCTGACAGTCTGGCCGAATTGAACTACTGCTGGTCGAATTGCGCTTCTGATAAAATAGAGTGCTCCGGAAGGGTGGATTTGACCTCAATTCGACCTAGCCCCCAGGTCGAATTGAATTGATTTTGGTCAAATCGAGGCGATGGTGCTTCCAAATCACGTCCAGGTATCCAATTCGACATCCCCTGTTGGATTCGACCTAAAGTGTTGGTCGAATTAGGGTCGAATTGAGCCTTTGACATGTCAAATTTTGATTTCGGCCTCATAGGTTCCTCGTACTGTATTCCCGACCTCAGTGTAATGGCGTGACAAGACTTTGGATTCTCAATACTTTGAGATGGAAGCTTCCCTTTCTCAATAGATTGAGTCAATATGTTCACATTTTCAGCCATCGTCCCCATTAATAATGTAAGGTCCCTTACTTGTGTAGACAAATCCTTCTGATGATCATCAATTTTCTTCTCAAGCTTGGCGTCAAGACGGTTCACTCTTTCATCATTCCTAGCCATGTACCTGTTCACCATATCCTCAAAACCCGGCTTCCCTTCTTCCACTTTCGCACCCGGATCAACACCCGTCGAAGCTTGAATTACATTGTTAGGATTGCTCCATGAAAACTCCAGCCTCCTAGGCTATTGATAAGCACCCGGAGGACCACGATTGTTGTAGTTCCCTTGATAGTTCCGGTTTCCTTGATTATGGTACCTAGTTCCTTGAATATTTTGACCCATGGCGTAGTTTGCCTCTTCCAACTCCTCTTGGATTGTTCCATCATTCATTAATTCTTGTTGCATGATTGGTACGCACTGAGATATATCGCTGATTTGCTTTTGTTGGGATTCAAGTAGCTTGTTGATACTCGACAAGCTAGAGACGATCTCATCTTCTCTACTTGTTTTCACCATAGCATGTTCAACCTTAGCTACCTTTCCAAGGACGTAAGTGTCTCTCACTCTATCAGGCCAATCTCTCGAGTTCATCGAAATATTTTCAAAAACATTCTCCGCCTCTACGGATGACTTAGTAAGCAATGCTCCATTAGAAGAAACATCCAATAACACACGAGAATCACAGTCCAATCCACTGTAGAATATACTGATATTGTAGACACTTACGAAACATGTCCTTGAATCTGTCCCAAGCTTCATGAAACTTCTCTCCACCATCGATAGCAAATTGGTTAATGTCTTGCTTCATCTTGAACACCTTCGAAGGTGGCATGTATTTTTCCAAGAACTTCAACTTCAATTGCTCCCAAGTAGTGCATTCAACTGCGTTGATAGTGTCGTACCAATCTCTCACCTTTTCAGTAAGCGAGAATTTAAACAAGAGGATCTTCCTAGCATTTTCATGTTCCCCTGCGTCTTTTTGAGTACTTGCATAGCCCAAGAACTTGTTTAGATGCTGCTGTGGATCCTCGAAAGTCCCTCCTGAAAAGGAGATCCTTTCTATCATGCTAATAAGAGCAGGGTGAAGAACGAAATTCGCATTAGTCCCCCTTGCTTCTAGAAGCCCAAAGTGTCCAGCTCTGTTATTCTTGAAGACTTCACGGATAGCCAGATTATCCGGATTCGCTGCCATGTCAACTTCCTCTGTTGCTGCCTTTGGATCAACTACAGTTTCAGTCGCTTCTGGGTTCGATTCGTCCACTTCAACTCCAAAATTCAGAGCTATGTAGGTTACACGTTCTTATTCTTACCCTTCTTTTTCTTTTTTTCTTCCTCGATGATGCTCCGATATTAGGATTATATGGTACTAATTCACCTTGCTTCGATCTTGTGAGCATACACCTGAAAAGATAAAGAGTTAGAACAACAAAACAAGAATTAAAATAGTCCTAATAAAATTAGAAATAACAAAAAGATATTTTAAGTCGTCCCTGGCAACAGTGTCAGAAACTTGACAGGCGTTTTCTCAACACACAATTTAATCCTCAAGTATGAGGGATATCAATCGTAGTTTCGAAGATGACCAAGTTATATATCGAACCCAAGGGACGAATAAATATCAATTTAATTATGTTCTAGTAAATTATGACTATGTTGGTAAATATAACGGTTGTGATATTGAGATTAAGTAACAAAAGTAATTTAAATGACAAGAAGAAGAGATAAGTGAGTTGTGATCAAGTAAGATAGTAGGTAGTTCGTCAGGTAATCCAGTTCCACTTATTAATTCATACTTTCGTATGACGGTGTCCGACTCTGCCTTGTGGTTTATGGACGCATCACTAAACTATGCAAATTCACTCTATAGACACAAGTAAATATGCGTATGACAAGTGTGAATATCCTCGGAGCAAGACGTATACTTTACCCCTTTTCTAGGTATTATCATAATCAATTGTGTCTCATGTACTTAGTACTCTAACCCGATTTTATCTCCCTTTATAGGTACTATAAAGTTATACTATTTATCCTACTTATTAACCTGAATATGATTCAATTAACAAGTATTCATATAAGATAGTTCTAATAAGACTTCGGAATCCCTTCACTTAGAATTATAACATAAAACCCTGCTCATCAGTGAACGCACTCAACCAATAACCACGTTATGTATTCAGACTTTACACAATAATTATTGATGCACAAAATGACAGTGAGTATGAATTAAAAATGTGCAATCTTATACAAAATAAACCACAAGTAGTGTTGTACGGAGTTTACACACGAAAGGCTAATTAACTCATGAAACCTTCATAACCCTAGAATTACCGAAGCGGCTCTAGCCCATGATTGATCTAAGAACAATCATGGTTAGTTGGACCAATCTTACTTGAATCTCCAGTGGAACCTCTGTCACAGCCCCCTCCGGATGATGGACGATCAACTCTCCTCACAACTCTACGTTTCCTTGTCTTCTTGATCAAGTCGTCCTCTATACCGCTGCATAAGTCTTCTTTTATACTTGTAATCGTGCCTCCCGGGCCTGGAATGGGCTTTTTAAGTGATCACACGCATTGAGGGTGTAAAAATACGGAAATGGTATGTTCTCGAAGCTCGATTCGACCTCAGCCACAAGTCGAATTGACTCCTCCAAGTCGAATCACAGGTCGAATCAACACACTGTAAGTCCCAGATGCTCGATTTGACCAACTGCCCAGGTCGAATCGATGTGATGAGGTCGAATCGACATCTCTGCCAATTGATTCGACCTCGATTCGACCTGATGCCCAGGTCGAATTCCCCTGTCGTGGTTGAATCCACCTTCTGCTCGTGTTGTGCTGCCAATTTGACTTGAAGGACTGGTCGAATTGACCTCCTTCAGGTCGAATTGTACTCCTGCTTCGCCTAATCGGATGGCTTCGACTTCCTTTCTTCAGTTTTCAACACTTCCACTTCGATTTCCTTCGAAAACCACTCAAATAGCTTCAGCAACACTTGATTCATGCCTTTTCACAATATATATCGGTTCACAACCGATTTCAACCTTCAAATACTCTATAATAGCACAAATCCAGGTGCAAGATTCGTGAATTAACACACTCATCAACAGACCGCAACAACACATGTGTTTGATGATTATATGATTGATGAATATATGATTCCTGGTTGTATGATTATTGGTACTGTGATCGATGGTTATATGATCCCTGGTATTGTAATTGGATTATGATGTTTATGTGGGTTGAAACTTCATCCATCTATGCATGTTGGTTCTGTGATTGCTGAATCTATTATCATTAACTTTTCTTGGTATTATGATTAAATGATCATGTTTTTTTTGCTGGAATTGTATGAGCATGTTAAATTTGTCATCATGCATGATTGTGGAGACTGCATACATTGTTAGTTCACCAATTATGTTGAATTTGTCACCATGCATGATTGTGGACACTGCATACATTGTTAAGTCACCAATTATATTGAATTTGTCACCATGCATGATTGTGGAGACTGCATACATTGTTAAGTCACCAATTATGCACTTAGGAGACATTCACATACACTCAATGATGATAGTGTTTTGAGAGTGATGTTTGTATAATCTGTAAATATATCAACATAGACACAAATATTTCAATCATATAGAGCAAAGTTTACTACTTAAACAACTCACAAAAAGAGTTGTTTCAGGGGTAAACAATGGCTTTTCTAGCCACAAAACATCCAATAACTAGTCATTACACATATGCATACTAACATGTGAATAAAAACCCCACCACATATTCCTTAGACAAATATAGATGCAAGATACCCAAAATCCAACCAAAACACAACCAAATCAGCTCATTCTAATCTCTCTAAACTTTCAATGAGCTCTTCCAAGCCAACCATTTAATTCTTCTGGATAAGATAATCAATACTTTCCTCTATCAAACCATGATCCACCTCTAGATCAGTTAGAAGATTTCCATCTCTTAGTAATGCTTCCTTTCCCATGTTAGGTGTCTTGTAATTATTTGATCCCTTACAATCTGTGTCATTCTCTTAAACTTAATAATTTTGTCCTCTCTAATCACCTCTAATGTATCTAGACAGAATTTCATCCTACTTGTCTTGTTCTTCTCGGACACAGCTAGCTTGATTGCATTAATTTGTGCTCTCATCAGTCCTTTTTTAACCCAATTACCAACTAGACTCTTAGAGACCTTTATTTCTTTTTCTATACTTCTATAGGTTCCTTTTTTCTTCAATTCAATGTTTTCCAACTTGTCCTTATCATACTTCTTGCTAGTTTGGATGCTCTCTTTGTGTTATTTTATTCACTACATGAATAGTCATACCTGCAGTCATTTGTTGCTTTGCTCTTGCCCATATACTTCTAACAATTTTTCTTGATACACCAAATGTAGAAGTGGCTTGAGTGATTCGGCCATGTGAAGTTTTGCCATTTGATGAACCTACCAATATGAATTGAGAAATAGCATTAAGCTCATTGATACTTAGATTTTTTTTTCTCATTTTGTTGGTTGGAAGAAACTTTTTTTTTGCTAGTGTTAATATATTTATGGTGTAATTTAGGAGGAAATTAGAACATGTGTTGGAGGGAATTAGAAATTGATATGAACGGAAATTTTGATTAACATGTTGAAGGGAATTGAAAATGTAATTTAGACCTAACATATGTACTTTTAATTTTTATTTTTAGACATGTAATGTTACTTTAACATGTGTACATGTTTTTTTTTAATTTAATGTAGTGTATCTTGAATGAATTTTGTGACCCCACCAGTAAAGTATAATGTGGGATTGAGGTTTGTATAGGTTATGGTTAATCACTTTTTGGAATGATTAACCAATTTAAAAATAGATTTTAAAGTAAGGGTATTTAAGTAAAAGTACACACTCCAACTACTCACTATACATTTAATAATAATACTCCTTAATCTACACATAAAAAATAAACGGTTATGTTTGCACTGGACGGATGGAGTATTATACTGCAAGCAGGAAGTGTGCATTCGATTCATGTTAGCCTTAAAAATAATTTTTAGTAAAAAAAAAGTTTACTCACTAATTGTATTTAAGTAGGTTTATTTCTTTTTAGGCAAAGACTTGTGTGAGACTATCTCACATAAGGGCTTACATGAGATTAATTACAATAATTTCTATAATGAAAAGTGATACTTATAATTAAAGTGATAACTTTTTATTAATCTCACGTAAACCATTACGTGAGACGGTTTCAAAAAAGACTCGCCCTTGCTTCTAAGCCCATTAGTTAAGGGGAGATGAGTTTCAATATCATATAAAATTAATAAAGAAAGGCAATTCTATGTTTCATTCATTGTTTATGACATTTTTATTAGAGTGATTTGATTAAATATTAAACAATTTTTTTCTCTATTAGCTTAAATTTTTTGATGAGGTGGTCATTTAACATGGTATCAGAGTCATGACCTAGCAAAAGTCCAGGGTTCAAACCTCACCGTCACCTATTTATGAAAAAAATTCCACATGCAAGGTTTGAGACAAAAATTCCCCACCTACATGTGAGAGGGCGTGTTATAGTGATATGATTAAGTATTAAACGAGTCTTCTCTCAATTAGTTTAAGCTTTTAGAAGAGGTGGTCATTTAACAATTTTCAAGCTTTGTTAACCCATCTAATAATTTTAATGAACCAAATACTCTCCAAGTATATTTATTACTACCTCCGTCCCACCATAACATTTACGCATTTTCATTTTGCATCTCATTATAAGGTTTACATTTCCTTTATAGTAAATGATACTCACACAAAATCAAAAAATATATCTCTGCTCGTGCATAACACTAATACAATTACCCACTATATATTAGTAAAATATTATATCTCCCACCTTACTATACAATAAAATATTATGTTTCTTAAATCTCGCGCGAAAAGTAACCGTCATTGTTTGGACGAGACGGAGGGAGTAATCATTCTATTAATTCAGTGATTTTTTTTTATTTTAAATAAAAGTAAAAGATGATACTGCACAGTATTTTTACATACTTTCACAATTGGGTAGGTGTTTCTTTGTTGAAGGTATTCTTTTAAATACTGATAGCTATTCTATAATGATACTGTTGAGAAAGAATTATAATCTCTCATGGGGTGTTTCTTTTTTAAAGATATTATTTTAAATATTGATAGCTACACTATAATGAGAGTTTCGAAAGAATTATAATCTCTCATATATATGTAGGAGTAAATATGGCCTACATTTTGAGGTAGGGCCAAAGTTTTATAAAAGTTAGGTTAATCATTATTTGTTTTAGGTCACGTTTAAAATTGTTGAAAATCTTTTTTAAATATGATAATGTTAATAGATCATGTAAAACTATGTTTATTTGAGTTGTGTGTTCCAAAATTATTTAAGTAGAATATATATATATTTTTTTAATAAGAGTACATTTTAATTTATGTTAAATCAAAGTTTATGATCGAGCTATGTGGTGATATGAGTAAAAAGTTATTAATTGATATGAGAAAAGAGAGAAAAAGGAAAGTGAGAGAGAGAGAGAATCTTATTTGAGCAGAAAGAATTTATAAAAAGTGAGTAAATTTATGAATTTATAGGATTTGTAAGTGTATAAACGAGTGATTTTGAAAAATGAATTTTAAAAACCAAAACCCGATTTTTAAAACTCAAAACAAATAATTATACTTTTTTAATGTGTGATAAACAATTACATCATTAAATTTAATTTTAAATTATTAATTGATTAAAAGTTAAAATTTTAATTATTTTGATGAATTATATATATCATAAAAGACAAATAAAATATCTAAATTATAATTAAACTAATTTTTAAAAAGAAGATATACTTATGAGTCGTATGTACATTGTCACGTAAACCAAAATTGCAAAAATTTGTATGAGACACTGTCTCACGTAAGCCAATACATGAGATGTATAAAAAATGATAACATCATTAATGAAAAGTGATATTCAATCGATGAAAAGTAATAACGATACGTGCAGTGAATTAGCTATTTTATGAACAATTTATAATATAAAAAAAATGTTATAACATTTTATATTGAAACTGATAACATTTTATAGTGAAACTGATAACATTTTATATCGAAAGTGATAAATAATTACGAAAGTGTAAAATAGTCTCACTGGGAGATAAATGGTCTCACACAAGACTTGCCCAACTAAAATTTTGCAAGGAACAACAAAGGAAGTACATACTCCCTCCGTCTGCTGTCATTTTGGTCGTCCACTATAAATATATCAATTTATCCTTTTTAGTAAAAGGGTCCCACACATAACAACCACTCTCACTACTAATACATTTACCCACTTTATATTAAATAATAATACTTCTTAATTCACGTGAAAAAAAGTAAATGGATATGTTAATAGCGGGCGGAGAGAGTAATAAATATGTAAATCATCAAAATACTTTTAATTTTATTCGTACAACCTGACTAGATAACAGCTAATGAACTCATTAACAACCTATTAATGCTGATCAAACACCAATACTAGGTTTTCATCCTCAGCGGCTTATTTCTTCCATGGTTTGATTTGGGCAGCGAAGGTTAAAGGCTAGGTTGTGTGCATTGTTTTATGTGGTATTTGAAGGGGATTAATCCATATAGCCTTTGATTATTAGACAAACAATATAAAATGTTTTATTATTTTTGCATGATTATTGTTAAGAGAAATATGGTAAGTAAGTCCAGATACAATTCTTTAGTATCAAAAAGTGTAGATGGTGCACTAGTCTTTTAAGGAATTTTGCATGAGTCAAACTAGAAAGGGAACAAAGGGTTGTGAGTATTTAATTTGTTTTAGTACCTTTTAAAGGAATAAAGAATTATCTTATTAATTTGTCCTAGGATTTTATGGTTTTTAAGATTGTTAAATCTCGCTTGATCATAGTAGTTTAGCATATTAATTGATCATGTCTGTAAGAATATAATTATGGGTCTAGGAAATAAATTTGCATGATTAAACTAGATTGCCTTAAAATAGCATTAGGGATTCTTATCTTAGAATATTTGATTGTTTTCTCGTCGTCATCGTATCTTATCTTAGAATATTAACATTGATGATGACATGATCATAATGCATTCCATTCTAAACATTGTTGCTGCTTTGAAAATGGAGTAGTGTGACTCTCTTGATCATGTGTACAATATATATACCATCTGGCACGTCTCCCTCCTAATGATTAACAGCCAATTAAAATGATTAATGACGAATATGTATTACTTTTAATTTAATAGTGTAATTAAGAACACATTCAAGAAGCTATGCAAAAAGCTAGGCTGTTATACGAGTTGTTGATGTGGAAACACATCAGATGCTAGCTCTTTTGATTCACAAGATAACCTATGCAAAAATCCATCACATTCATGATTACCCAGCTAAAACCCACATTCTAAATCATGTACTCTGGAGTTTAAATTTATAAATTTCTTTTATTTACCCAACAAACTCAAATATTTCATTGCTTTTAAATTGACACCAAAACAGTTCTTTTTACTTAAAATGGCAGAGTTTGTCATAGCAAAAGTTTTCGAACCATGAAAACAAATCGACGTATCTCAAAAGTCCTATAAGTTATGCGACGATGTTGGTTGGTTTATTTATTCTTTTTTAGATCAAAGTTGAGCAAAACTAAAAGGTTTGGAACGAAAATAGAAATCTTAACTATTTTTGGGTTTTTTTTAAACAAAGTAAATGAGTGTGGAGCTATTTACGTTTTGAAAAATATCTTGTGAGACGGGTTAAAGTATGCTTATTATTATATAGATAAAACATGTTTAATGATTGTTAAAGTATATTTTTCAAAGTATGTTGAATTATGCATTAAAATATAATTTTAACGTGTTATAATATGATTTATTATTGATATACTTTAACTATAAATAATCATATTTTATCTGTACAATAAACACACTTTAGTGATGAGTCGACCCATCTCACAATCGTTTGACAAAAAACCATCTCATATACAAGAAAGTGTCTCTTATGTTTTAAGCTTGTCCATTAGTAAAAGAAAATTATGATTAAACAAAACTGTTTATTCCCAAGTGCCAAGGGCTCTGCACCAAGTGTTTTAAATAAGTGTATATAAGTAATGATTATGCATATCATGTCAATGGTGGAACCAATTTGTAAGGATGTGCATCATCTCAATGGTGGAACCAATTTGTAAGTATGTGCAAGATAAGATTCAACGTTCGATTCCTAGAGACAACTTCTATGACTATATAATATATTTTAGTTTATAATGGATGGATGTTATCTGTTTATTTAAATTTATTATTATTTTTTGGGTACTTATTTTAAGTAGGTGGCAAAGTCCTGTATGATACCATCTCACGTAAGCGTGAGACGGTTAGAAAATAATAACTTTTATATAGGAAAATGATAATAAAAATTAATAAAAAGTGATAATGTAATTTCATGAACAATTTATAGTATAAATAAAAAATGATAATATTTTAAAGCGAAAGTGATAACTATTTTAAAAAGTGAAAAATGGTCTCACGTGAGTACATTGTGCCCTAAGTACATTGGAATCTCCTTAATTACAATGAGATACAAACATATAAAAATATTATTATTAACTACATAAATATATAGTGATATTCCAATATTACCCTTACAATGTGCTGCACATAAATGTTTGTATGCAGCATAAAAGTTCGTGTGTAGCAAAAATCACGTGCAGTAAAAAAAGTGTGTGTAGCAAAAAAAGTGTGAATCGTAAGTGTCATGTGCAGCGAAAATATTATACACTCCTACTCTCCGAAGGCGGGCCGGCGGTGGTCCTACGGTTGTCCGGCAGTGGGTGGGTGAGGGGTTTAGGATTTGTGGTTTAGAAGTGTATGAGATTATAATGAATTAAAGGTTATATTTAGTATTTTACTTTAATATTTTGTATGTAAGAGTAATTATTTGAACTCATTGTATTTCTTAGTAATCTAGGGTACACAGTGTGTATCTGTGAGTAATTTTTCCTTATTTTTTCTTTTTTTTTACCTTTTGGTTTTTAATGGATGTTATATGAATCAACATTTTAATCCAATAACTTTAAAAGAATTTAATTTCTAAATTATCACTCCTAATTAAATACACCTAAAAATACTCAAATACCTTTAAAAAGTAAATAAAATAATTTTTTCTTAAAAAATATAAAACGTGAACCATTTACTAAACAAATGAAGTATTGTTTGACCCATGGAAAGATACTAAAAGTCAGTAAAGTTAATAATTTTTTCTTAAATAATACTCCATTCGTTATGTTTCAAACTTTACGTTTGTTTTTTGCACGTAAATTAAGGAATGTAGTATTTTTTAGTGAAATGAGAAAAATAATATTTTAATGTAAAGTGGGTAGGTGTATTAGTGTGATGTGTGGACTCATGAAAAGAGAAATAATTAAATTGTGTGAATCTCATTTACCAAAAATGAAAATGTATAGATTGATATGAGACGTTCAAATTGAAAATATGTAAATATTAAAATGGGACGGAGGGAGTATAGAACAGTCAACGTGAATTGTTTTGCAAAACAAATGAAATATTACATATTTGACTATGAATCGAAATTCTGAATCTGCCACTGATTATATCAAAACCCGTTAGAATCCATCCTACTAGGATTGAGCTCGCCCGTTAATATTTTTAATAATTTAATTTTATTTGTGAGGATGTGAATGCCAAATCAAGCTAAATAACAAACACTTGTTTATCTTGATCATAACTGCATATAAGAACCATGCACAAAGAGAGAGGGGTAAGAAAATGAGTTTTCAAGCACTTAAAGAGGGAAAAGTACTTTTACTAAGTAAAGTAATACTGATACAAATATTATCTTGAGATCCATAAAAATATTGTATTTTATTTGTATGACAAATGATAGTTAAACGAAAGCGTGTTTAACTATACAGTTGCATTTACTTGTAGGGTTTAATTTTGTAAATCACGTGTAATTTGCTAGTCCATAATTTAATTTAATTTAATATTTGTATCGTTTGGTTTCTTCAATAATGAAATGGGCCATGGGAGAATGTAGTGGGCGGCTGTGGCCCACCAAATTAAATACATGACAGATTGCTTCCTTCAATTATTGGAGTGGGCCACATATTTTATTTTATCACGTGGGCTGCATATGAGCTCAGATATGGGCCCAAAATTATGGGATAGGTTTTATGTTTCTTCACCTTTCAAAATATACTTTTCAAATTTTATTTTATTTTTCAATATAATTTCAAATTGAGCTTCATTTCTTATTAACGTAGATCGGAGAATTATTATTTTTTTCATAAAAAAAAAAAACTCATATACTATCTTAAAAAAAGGTCATTTATTCTTTTATTTTTATCAATTTTGATTCTTTAATTTTTATTTTTTTTGTTTCAAATTAGTCTTATAACTTTAAATTATTACAAATTTTATCCTTAATTAACTTTTCAAATTATAGGGCCTGGGGGTAAATTAAGGCGCAAAAGTATTACTTACAATTTGAAAGTTATAAAATTAATATTGCAATAAAAGTAGTTGAATAATTAAAATTAATAAAACTAAAAGATTAAAAAAAAAAACTAGCTTTTTGAAAGAGTATACAAGTAAAGAGACTAATTTTGCAATTTCCTTTCAATTAATTATTTCCCACCTTCTAAAATCCAGTTTTAAACTACATAGTATATGAGTACTCTAATTACAAATTTCAACCGTCAGTTCCAATCATATTATGGCCCATTCCTCCTCCAACTATGTTTAGTATCCTGTAAGCCGGGTTTACGATATAAACTCTATAATTTTTCTTTAATTTAAATTCTAACAATACATATAATATAATAGAATTGGAAAAGGAACCATAGAATTTAGAGTGAAAAAAGAATTGGATTCATATAATAAGCTATGTAAATCGAATTTATAAGAGTGTTTATGTCAATTAAATAGGATTGATTGAAATTTTCTTCGAATAAAAAAAAAAGATTTGAAAAGCTTCCGCGTGGGATATTAGAGTTTATGTTCAAAATTATGTTTTTTAATTGATACTCCCTCCCTCCCACAATAACTTGCACGTAGAAACGGCAGAAAAATTATTTTTTGACAAATTTTATTGACTTTTGAAGGGTAATGTAGACTTTTTATTTAATAAATAAATTATAAAGTATGTTACTCCCTCTGTCCTATAAAAGTTGACACTTTCCTTTTTGGTTTGTCCCACTAAAGTTGATACATTTCCTTTTTAATACATGAGACCCACATAAAAATAATTAATCTACTCTCATGGGCCCTACATATCACCTCTAATACAACTACCCACTACACATTAAATATTATTTCTCTTAGTTCATTTTACTTCACTTTACATTAAATTATTATATTCCTTAATCTCCGTGCCCAAAAAAAATTATACCAACTTTAATGGGATGGAGGGAGTATACGTTTTAAGTATGAGTGGTAAATTTGTAATTAAGATGAACTTTTGAGGTTATGAATTGATGTGATGTTTCATTTTTTTGGGTGGTGCAAATTATTGTGGGATAGACGAAAACGAAAAGTGTGAAGTTTATTGTGGGCAGAGGGAGTATTTTATAAGGGTGACCCTTTATTATATTATACTACTAGAAAAGAAGTGTGAGATTCATAATATCCTTAAAATGTTCTCAAACACTCATGTAAATTGAGTTTACATAGGTTTATGTAAACACTGTTTTCATCCATTACTCTTTAGTGCATGAAAAATTATTGTTTAGTGATGAGCGTTTTCTCAACACACAATTAATCCCCAAGTATGAAGGATGTTATTGTAGCTTAGATAAGCGACCAAGTTAAATATCGAACTCAAAAGACGGCGTATTATCAATTTAATTATTAACTAAATTAATTAAGATAGGTAATAATAAGATTTGAAGGGTAGAATAATTAATCTACTAACAAAAATATTAAATAGCAATTAAAATAAAATAAGCACTAGAAGAATACAAATGTGACTTAAGAATGAAAAATAGGTAGTCCTAGGATAATCCAGTTTTACTCATTAGTCTCTGTTTTGTGTATCAATATCCGACTCTACCTTGTGGAATATGGACACATCACTAAGCCATGCAAATCTACTCTATAGACACAAGTAAATATGCGTGCAACACGTGTGAATAACCTCGGAGCAAGAGATATAATTTCACCCCACTTTCTAGGTACTATCAGTATCAATTATTTTCCCTAGGATTAGTACTCTAACCCGATATGATCTACCTTTATAGGTACTATAAAGTTATCCTCTTTATCCTACTTAATAACTCGAATTTAATTCAATTAATAAGTATTTATATAAGATAGTGCTAATGAAGCTTCGAAGTCCCCTCATTTAGAATCATAACATGGAATCCTGCTCAGCAGTTAACGCACTTAATCAATAACTAAGATATGTATTCAAACACTACATAACAGTTAATGATGCACAAAATAACTCTGAGTATGAATTAAAAACGCATAGTCTTATATATATAAAATAATTCCACAAGTAGTGTTGTACGGAGTATACACACGAAAGTTAAATTAATTCATAAAAATCTTCAAAATCCTAAATCTATCAAAACGGTTCTAGCCTATGATGTTGCGAAGAACAATCGTGGGAGTTGGATAGATCTTACCTATATGTATGAAAAATACAAAATAAATTAGGAAACAAATAAATCCTAGATGTGGGCATCGTCGCGTCCTTCTCCGTCTTGAATCCTCCTCTTGGTTCTCCTCTTAATTCAGCAGACGAATCTTCAAAATGATGGATGGATGGATGAAAGGATGTGGATGATGATTGGGGGTGATCCCCCCTTTTGGGGCGTAGGATGATTGTGTTGTGGTCTCTCCCTTCTTGGTGTGATCTACATCACCTTTTATACTTGTAAGCTCTCCTTATGGACCTTGGATGAGCTTTTTCTTGGAAAACACAAAAATACACGCACTTAGGGTGTAAAAATACGGATCTAGAGCTGTTCAGGCATTTGGTTCGACCATGGGCTTGGTCGAACTAGATCAGAGAGGTTGAACCACTCTGTAACACGATTTCAGGTTCCTGGTTCGACCCGAACCAGTGGTCGAACCACAAGCTTTTTGGTCGAATCAACTTGCGCAGTCTCACTGTTTCGTGTATAACTATCACATCCAAGCTCCGATTTGAGTGATTCTTGCGCTCACGCGATCCTCTCTTCCTTGGCTTTTTATCATATAAATAACTAACAGAAACTCCAATAATTGAATATGTAACAAGTCATGCAAAGTAACACAGCTGTTCTATTCAGAACAGCTTGCGCGACGTCACCATTTTGATCATAACTTTCTCATTTGGATTTCGATTGAGGTGTTTCTTACGCCAAAATGACCCTCTCTTCTGTAGCTTTGCAAACATATATCACACTTCTATTTTTGAGCTCCACACAAATACAAAATAATTACACAAATTGGACGTGCGTTTTTCAGCATTCTAGCACAAGTTGCACCTTTTCTCCAACTTTGCACTTTTGATCCTTCTTCCACCTAAAACGCAATAAAACACCTCAAGTGAATCTTTTTCTGACATATATTAAATATAAGACACTTATGCTAATATATAAAAATAATTCACATCAAAAGGTGTTAAATTGGATACTAAAACACACTTATTTTCACTCTCATCAATCCTCCAAACTTACCCGTTGCTCGTTCCGAGGCAACAAAATAAAAATAAAGAGAAAGAGAGTAAAAAATTAGCGGGAAAATAAGGACTATAACAAATACTCAATTCAAAATACAATTGTCATCAACTTAGGTCATGCAACTCTTATTACATGTAATAATCAATTCATAGCATACAAAATAAGACCATCACCACCAACTCAAATGCTCCATTGACATGTTCTCACGGAAATTATATATCACTCGCACTCAAGTGTAAAAGATGTACACTTATGGGTTAAAGTAATTACGCTCAAATTCAATTCAAGTGCATGTGTAACCATAAGCTTGTCAAATATCTCAAACTCTCCACCACTAAAAATATGATTTGACAATAGGATCAAAAATGAATTTTCTTTTTGATGTAATATTGACTCTTTGGTTAAGGTAGAAAATATATATGGATAAGTGACTCAAAGCTCGGATCAATCAAGTGCGCATTCCATCGTGATCTTTCATTCTTCCTCTTCACTTCAATTAAGCACAAATCCTCCTCAACTCCTTCACTTTATTTTCAAGCACAACATTCTTTCCTTCTTTTTTTTTTCTTTTCTCTCGAGGTACCAGTTCGGGCACTACCTCGCGCATCCTCTATAGGGTACTAGATTTAAGTACTACCCTAGGGTGTTTGATTCTATGGAGTACTAGATTTAATCACTAATCCATAATTTTCCTTAGATGATTTTCAAGCTCAATCATTGTTTCAAAACCAATTTCATTCATTCCCAAGCTGTTATCAAACTCCATCAACACACTTTGAAAAGCCATTAATTCTCTTCTAGAAGGACAATCAAGGCTAAAAAATTCAGATGCTCAAAGTGGTTATTTCTCGTAGGCTGCCAAAGAATGAAGTTTTTAGGCTCAACGGGGCTAACAACGGATAAACATCATTTGGTAGGGAATTATTTGGTTAAGTGATTCATAAATTCAAGGATGACCTTAAATCATATAATATACATGCAGTTTCAAGTAAGACAAGAGGCAAGTTCTAGAATACACACACAAGAACGATACTCACCAGAAAAGAAATATCATGTGATTATATACATGATCAACGAGGCTAAAAAATCTCACATGGGTTTTTAACAAGTAACAGGGCACTTTTCATGGTAAGTAATATCACATAAGGACACATAAAACATCATACCACAATATAACTCAAGTACACTTCCTTCATTAATTTCAAGAGCATATGAATTTCAAGCACAATTTAACAATATAAGCTCATGTGGATCACTAAACCCAAAATCTTAATCCTTCCACTCTCATGAATTAAAAACACACTTAAAAATTAGAATAAAGAAATGAGGGCACCTGATTTTTCTTCAACGTATGCATAAGTTCCTCGTGTTGTTCAACTCGATCAGGTCAAAGCCTTAGTTTACCTTTTTCTATCATCAAAGTTCAAACACACCTCATCATTATAGATTCAACAATAATAAAATAAGAGAACGATAAGAAAGACTCAATTGACTATCTAATCGACTCCACACACTAGACACACCAATACAACACACTAAACATTAGGTAAGTTACAAAAAAATCGACATATCAACACTAATTAAAATATTAATATGCCGCAAAAAATCAACTCTCTAACAAACAAACAACCAACGAAAGGAACAATTATACCCATGGTGCTCATTAGATGAGGTAAGTACATCACACACCCCAAACTTAGTAAAAACGTAAGTCGAAACTAAGTTTCAGAAGAGATGTAATTGTCGAAATGTGAGTATCTCAAATATAATAACTCCTCACTCATACGAAAGAAAATAAAGCAATAAACGAAAGGGCAGGCCTCCAACAGGCGATCATGTTTAACGTCGGAGTGTCACGACGGTAGAGGACGATTTTCTCGCATCCTCACCTTCAAATACTTTCTTTTCCTCTTCTTGTCTACACTTAGCACCTCATCTTTCTTGGTCACAAAAATATGATCCTCAGAATTTCTTTGCTCTCATGGCTGTCTAGACTCCTCCTTGTCAATCTTCCATTCAAATTCATAATCATCTGTCCCATTAAAATCAAGATTAAAGAAACCACATCTATGCTCTTGCATGATTGAGTCTCCATGGGCATTATCATTGCTATATCAAGAGAGAAAACCACATCTTCATTATACATCTGCAGTCTAAGCTTCTCGGCTCTCAACCTCTTTGCTCTTTCCCATTTCTTTTCCACTATAAGCTCAGTATTCTACCCTTGGGATGACACTGGAGTAACATCAACATCAGGTAAGGCATTCTGTGTGAAAAATGATATTGGATGAGGTGGTTTGACCTCAATTCGACCTTCGGTGCTGGTCGAACTAGGTGTATAGTGTTCGAACCGAACATCTAAAAATTCAGCATCCCTTGTACAGGCCGGTTCGACCATTGTTCGACTTTCAGGTTTGGTCAAACCAGGGCGGTGTTGGTTGAACCCGACATCAGAAAATTTAGAGTCTCGCGGACAGGCTGGTTCGACCATGGTTCGACCTTCAAGGTTGGTCAAACCAGGTCGGTGTTGGTCGAACTAACCATTTGAACGCTCCGAAAGATGCCCAGGTGCTTGGTTCGACTTAGGTGATGTGGTTCGACCTTCTATTTTGGTCGAACCATGGTCGAATCGAGCTCCTGAAGCTCATGAAGTTCCTGAATCTATTTTCGGCATCATTGATCTCTCATACTGTGTTTCGGACCTCAACCTGATCCCTTCACACTCTTTTGGGTTCATTATGCCTTGAGACGGGAACTTTTCTTTCTCCAACATTTGCGTCAATTGATTCACGCTCTCGGCCATCGGTACCATCATCAAAATAAGGTCATTCAGCTGGTTGGACAAATTTGAATGGGAAGGATTTATAGTAGCCTCAAGTCGATCCACTCTAGCATCATTCTTAGTCATGTATCGATTGAAGATATCTTCAATACTGGCCTTCACTTCATGCTATTGCATACTAGGTCCTCTTTGTGCCAACTTTGTAATCTGCTTCTGTTGGGACTCTAGCAGCTTGTTGATGTTAGCTAGACTAGAGACGATCTCATCATCCCTATTCAGCTTCACCGTTTGATTTTCAACCTGTGCTACCTTGCCAAGTACATATGATCCTCTTACTCTCTTCGTAGGCCAGTCACATGAATTCATAGAGATGTCTTCAAACAACTCTTCTACTTCAAGTGCTGTCTTAAATAACAGCGTTCCTCCTGATGATGCATCAATAAGAATTTGCGACTCACAATCCAATCCATAGTATAAGATACTTATATATTGAGTTTTAGACATCCCATGCTATGGACTCCGCCTGAGCATGTCTTTAAACATGTCCCATGCCTCATGAAATTTCTCATCCTGATTCATAATAAATTGGGTGATCTCTTGCTTCATTCTTAAGATCCTTGAGGATGTCATGTATCTCTCCAAGAACTTCTGTTGTAGTTGGTCCCATGTAGTGCAATCTGTGGTAACAAGAGTCTCATACAAATCTTCTGATCTATGAATTAAAGAGAACTTGAATAGGGCGATCCGTCTAGCATGATCATTAGCTCCAGAACCCTTTTGAGTATTTGCATAATCAAGAAATCTTCGGAGATGGTGATATGGATCTTCAAAGCAACCTCCAGAAAAGGGATTCTTTTCTACCATGTTAATAAGAGCGGGATGTATCTCAAAATCATCATCTTCCCCCTTACTCCTATCAACCCCATGTTGCCAATCACATAGTTCGTAAAAATTTCACGTATGGCAATATTATCCGGATTCTGTCTTGCTCCGGCCATGTCTAGTTCAATGTGTTATTCCTTTCTTTCATTCCTTTCATTTTCCTAGCGCACAAGTACCTCAGAAAAATTTAAGGTTAGAAAGAAATGATAATCACAAATAAAAGACTTAATCAACTAGAAATAATAAAATTAATAAAAACAGCCGTCCCCGGCAATGGCGCCAAAAACTTGATGAACGTTTTGAATAACCGTTTTACTTGGATCAATTGAGCAATTGTTGAGGAGTTTAGAAGAGGAATGTGGATAATTTAAAGTTGAAAAGAATGATGAAGAAAGGAGAAGAAAAAGGATATAAAAATCCTATTGAGTCGAAAAAGAAAAAAGGGAAAAAGAAGGAGTTGAGAAGAAAAAAAATATATTAGTGGGATAGTGCACAAATTTAATATCTCTAATGCTGAAAGAAAAGAACTTATATCTCTCATTATTGTGGTTGAAGAAAAGAACTGAATAATTTGGAGTTGAGGAGGAATTGTGCTTTAATGAAATTGATGAGGAAAAAAATGAAAGATCATGATAGATGACCGCTTGATTGATCTGAGTTTTGAGTTATTTATCCAAATATTTCCTACATTTCCAAAGAGCCTACATTACAACCAAATACAAAGACTTTTGAGCCATAATTTTGCTAGCTACATGTAAAAGAAGAGTTGAGACAAGGAGCAAACCTATGGTTAAACACCGCAGTTAAATCATGTTGAGTGTCTTGAAGCCTAAACACTAGAGAGTTGAGCAAAATACATATCCTAGTAAGTTTCCATGTACCAAGACATTTAATCTAGCTAGTAGCGATTTTTGTGATGTATCACATGATTGTTTGCTTGGTTGATTTGAATTTATTGTTTTAAAATTTTTTGAAGCCATTATGAATCATATGTCACGTCCTATTTTTCTTTTATTCTTTTTGTTGCCTCAGGACGAGCAACAATTTAAGTTTGGGGAGTTTGTTCATCCCAAAAATTCGCGTTTTTCATAGGCCGTTTTCATATGATTATTGCATAATTTTAGCTTTATTTGTAGAATTTATTGTTTATTTTTATATTTATTATGACATCACATGTATTGTTAAGATTTTGTAGATTTTAAGATTATTTTGAGTTCAATTTGATGTAATATGGAAGCAAGAATTTTGGTATGGATGGAAGGTTTTTTACGCTGCTTTTGAGAAGCAGCAGGAGGCGTAATTGCTTAGCCAAAATTTAGTGGGCCCATACCAAGATTTTGAATCAATTGCCATTGCCACGTACCAGTGCAATGCTGATTAAAGAATTGGAATTCTGGGCCATGTAATCAAACTAGTGATCTATTATGTGGGGTCCAGTTCAAGCCAATTTATTTCTCATGCCACAAGCCCATGATCACACATCTTCGGCCTGTCCAGCGTGAATAAAAGAACAACGCGAACAGAACGTGAATACAGAACTCTAGAATCGAGAATGACGTGAATATCACAGAACACGCCACATCCGCCGTTTCCATCCCACATCTCTACCATTCATCCGCCTTTCATTCACCATATATAACAATAATCAGATAATTAGATCAAATTATGACAGTTATATATCACGACAAAAATGCACAAAAACACGTCAAAATGAAAAATGAAATTGCTGTCCTGAGACACGTCGGCACGACTCGTGCGCACTCCTGCACGAGTCGTGCCACTCCCGTGCCGCCTACCATCACGCAAGCGCACCACGCAACCGCCGGTCGTGCCGTCCATCCACATGACTTGTGACGTCTCTGTATGCCGCTCGTGCCTGTCACCTCTGGCACGCTGGAAACCACTCGCAGTCGTGCCAGTGGTCGGCATGACTCGTGCGGCATAGATGTGCCAGTCATGCCGATGACTTTTGCCCTCCCGTCACGTCGCCTGCGCCGTGTGCTTGTCCTCGCGCAATCGTTAAGCCGCTCGGTGCGACTTGTGCGGCAGCCAGGACTGGGCTCGCGCCTGCCAGTCGTTTCGTGTCATGCGTCAAGATGTATCACCACGCTCCGTCGCCGCGACACGTCCCCACCAGCAGCAACACCACTCGTGCCCGTCGTCGCCCGCATGACTCGTGTCATCAACAAGCACGACTTATGCGGCCCTGCTCGTGCTACCTGCCTTGTACGTCAAGACACCGCGCTTCAGCGCCGCACGGCTCGCACAGTCCAACGCATCCGCCGATGTCTCCTGTCGGCACGACTCGTGCCAACTTACTGCACGACTCATGCGACATCGCCTGCCAACGTGCGCCACCGCATGCTGCCGCCGTGCATCGCGCCTGTCCAGCCTTTGCCTGCCATTCGTGTGCTCCGATCATCATCGTCAACGTTTAGAGTATTCAAGTATAACAATTAATATTCAAAACCTTAATCCACATTTGGCACATAAACCCTAGCCTAACGTGCCACGTCTTCCATGAAACCGAAGCTCTGATACCAATTGTTGGCGTTCGATCGTTTGGTTAACGTGAACCGTTAGGGTTCCATGCAAACTAAATTAGCGGAAGCAAGTATTCAAAGTCCGCATTACCTTCCACCAGGGTATGTTGATGAAGAACAGCTGCAGAAAACAAACTCTTGATATTCTGTTGTATTCCCAAGTCCAATCTTGAGTCGTATGGGCGACGATCTTCAAGATCTTCTCAATCTGATGTTCCCTTTCCCTTCTCACAAGTTAGGCGTGAATTACTAAGGTTACCAGACAGCTGAGATGACTTATTTATAGGCTACATCAGGGACCAGGAGGAGAAATTAGAGTTGGGTCTCCATTGGGCTTAAGTATCCAAGTTTAACCCAAAACTTATACTTAAGTCCAATAATAATAATATATACCACTAAAATATTATTACTGCACTACCGCTCTAATTCCATAATTATGTTATGGGATCTTTCTTATTATGAGTCCGTTAGTCTCCCCATATTTAAGATATACAATACTCATTAATTAATTAAGTTACTGACAACTACATTAATTAATATCTCATCTGAGAGTAGTACCACTCAACCTCATTATCATGCCGGAATTAATCCACTTGCAAGATTTACATGATAATCCTTATAAGCTCCTCAAGGGGACATCATCAACCTAAATAGGACACGGATTCCTTCTACAATCAGCAGCACACTATAGAGACAGCACTACTTCCCAACTCACCGAGTTTTTTGATTTAATTACATGTAAATATCATTCATTGATGAATCAAAGAAATACATACTGCCTTACGTGTCGAGGTTATTGTATAGGAATTAATAGCATGAACATCCATAATAACAAAGATCAAGTTCTTCTATATAGACAGTACAAGTCAAACGATCTCAAGCGGTCCTACTCAATACACACAAAGCATACTAATGTGATTCTATAGTAAAGACAAACTAATACCAAACCACACTACAACCATCCCGATAGATTATCCCCGTCTATCTCGATTGTGAGCATCTATTTATACTTTATAAGGAAACCGATAATATGATCTTCTGCGTGTTGTCGCACAACGTATTATCTACAGTATAAAGTAAGTGGACTTCTGCATAGACATATAAATAAATTATAATATGGAAAATGTTTGATCATATGATTCTCATTTTCAAATAAATTGTTAAAACATTGTTCATACAAAAGCTAAACTTTTAGTATACAATCTAACATCACTGAGATCCATGGACGTGTCCCCAGTCACGAACAATGGAGAAGACAACCAAATCAAGGTCCAAGGGAGATCTGCAAACCCTATCACTTTTCATGGTGGTCAAAATAACAGAGTGGAAAGATATCGAGGCAGAACCAAGATCTTAGGGAATTATAGAAGACGGTGAAATTCTTTGGTGAATATTGACAAATATGTCCAAGACGATATTTGAAATCAGCCTCAAGATGGATAAGGTAGAGACATTGTAGAACAAACAACTTGACCTCATCAAGAAATTGATAAAATAAGTAGAGTCCCTGGAAATGAAGGTGACGGGGAGAATGCCAAGAGGAAGGTTGCTACCAACCTTCGGAATAGAACCTCTTTTACACCAAAAGGAAAAGACGACGGAGGTCACAAGGCCAAAGACAGAGAGTGAGAAGATGATCGCTATCCTTCGAGGAGAATCCATATCCCTAGATGGAAAGAGCAAATCTTAAAGATCTACAAGATCTATATGAGTCCTTCCAAGGACTAACTATCGTAGATCTAAAGATGAATGTTGAAGAAACTTCAAACTTTCAACAACAGTCCCAGGCTCCTCAGATACAACATGATCTGAGCCAAAAATGAAGGAACTTCTGGATCGCATAGAGTCCAAGAAGCAAGACAAGAAGAGACATTCCAAAATTAAGAAAATTTCAAGATGAAGGCGGTGGGATTGTCAACATGAGGAAGCCGAGTTCAAGGATCTAATCTGCACAACACCCCATATGGTCGGTCTCACCTTGAACTGATAAATCCATACGAGTTGATCCTAAACCTCGACACTCTGGACTTCAAGAATAGAGAAACTTTGATTGACGAGTGGACGAATGCAATGAAAATTGCAGGAGGTGTACTGGAGTTGGATAAAGAAGGATTCATAAGATTCCTTAACATGAGCCTAGAAGGATCAGTAAAATGCGATTGGGAGGAATCTCAAATGAAGTCAAGAAGGAGGCAATGGAAGGAGAAGACCTTGGAAACATTTTTGATCGTATAGCAAAGATCTTCAAGATCTATTTCATTAGAGTAGGTTACTTCGAATGAATGGAAGAAGAGAAGAAGAAGAAGAAGAAGAAGAAGAAGAAGAAGAAGAAGAAGAAGAAGAAGAAGAAGAAGAAGAAGAAGAAGAAGAAGAAGAAGAAGAAGAAGAAGAAGAAGAAGAAGAAGAAGAAGAAGAAGAAGAAGAAGTACATGAATGCCCTATACAGTCTAGAACTACATAACATCTGTCACGTAGATGAGTACATCAAACTCTTAACAGAGTATAGATGGAAATTGAAGATAAAGGAAAAGGAATTAATTCCACCTATTCTTTGCTTAGATTCCAAGCCCATGGAGATAAATGCTGATCAAATAATATGAACCATGCGAGCTGGATTCAATAGCAAGGAGAATGTCCTTCTACAAAGCCAAAATTGTGGAGTTCTGTCATCAAGCATCACTAAACAAGAACTATAAGAGATTAAGGGAAATCAACAAGACAGTACCCTTATGCTGCGAGAGTAACGATGTTCCAACCATCATTGGAAGAAATTCAAGGAAACAGAAAATGATGAAGAAAAATTATCCTTATACTCAAAGAAGCAAAGGATGGAGGTCTAGAAGACCGAGATCATTTTTGTCCAAACAAAAGGCCCAAAGCTATAAATTAGGGCAAAGGTCTGGACCATCCAAATGGAGTTCTAGAAGTCAAGCTTCATCCTCAGAATCAAACCAGAGGAGTACATGAAGAACTCCCACAAGAAAGACATTTCGAAGAGCACCCATACGAGCAAATGAAAGATTCAAGGATTGTAATTGCTACACGTGTGGAGCTAGAGGGCACATCTCACCAGATTGCCCAAAAAACTAGAAGCAAGGAGTATGACAGTTCGAAACAACTCCAGAAATGGAAGAAGTCATATACTTCTAAGATCTGGTGCAGGTATATCAATTTGAGGATATACTCTCTGACGAGAGCATCTATGAAGAAGAATTCTTCAGTCAAGATGAATCTTTCGAAGATGAGTTGGAGTGAAGAAGAGAGCTTCAGACAGGAGATGCAAGAAGATATGTCTGGATTTTTCTCCCAGACATCCATTTCTTATAAAGCCCTTATTAGAATCATGAAGGAGGATCCAATGCTTAACCTATACGATGGATTCACAGTAGGAAGATTGGAGCAGTTTCTCAGCTTTAAAAAGAGAAAACATCACATCATATACAAAATGACCGAAGGAGAGATTGACATTCCGATGGAGTTCACGAAAAATATGATGGAAATGCAACTAGTTCCTTATGAAGAAATCAAGAGGGAAATCAGTAAGCTCCAAAGAGAAGTAGCCAAGACCATGTCTTGGATTCACATCGGAGCCATTCGAATCCTCATCAAGGCAATATTCAAAGAAGGAATTGATACACCAATCGATATTGCTATCTTTGATAAGAGGATCAAGAATATGAGAAAGGCATGTCTAGGAGGACTCTCGAGAAACATGTACGCAGGGAAGGTAGCATCCTACATTTACCTGAGGATTGCCTACAATCTGGCAGACAGAGATTTCAATAGGGCACTCACCCTTCATCAAGATTTTAAGAACAAAGATTTGATTAAAGAAGGCAATATGTCTTACTCTATCACATACAATATTTCATACACTCTATCCAATACCCATCATTTGGATCTATTCTAAATCAAGGAGTATGTTGAGATACCAGAAGTGTTCGAGAGAGTTGCATGTGCAACTAGGCCAGAAATAATAGAGTTACCACCAATCCACGACATGGATTTACAAATCAATGATAAGCCAGTCTGGAATAGGCAAGATAGCCTCAGATTCGAGAAGATAAGGGTTTTTTTCCAAGAAGATAGAATGATCAATGAAAGATGGGGAAAGAAACCAATCGTGGAGGTAATCTAGGAACTAGAAAAGTCACAATGAAAGGTGAAATAAAATGTCCAGAAAGATGGAGAGGAGTCGAAGTAATATTCGATATCACCAAAAAGGAAAACTCTATTCCTTGTTATGTCTTGTATTATATTCAATAAACAACAACTAGGATATACCAAGGACAGCTCAAACTTGGTGATCTTGAGCTAATAATCGAGGGTGTCGCAGAAAGATTCCCAGAACAACTAGTGCTGACATTGGAATTTATCGAGGATCACAAACCTTAGGAATGGCTATAAGATGGAATGGAATTCACGGTCAAGGGGAAGAGATACAATGATTACTAGTAAAAGCTCAGGGTTATAAACTCTTATCTACCCATGATCACAAGTCCATTCTTGATATATATCACCGTAGGGATGATATATAAGGAGCACCGTACGGAGTATTTTGCAGCATATATTGATTCAAAAGTCAGTATCTGCACAGCAAAAGAAAGAGTCTATCATAAAGACACATGCGAATATTTATTAACTGTACTGGAAAGGGATTTCTCTCAAAGGGTACTAATCCTTAAAAAATGAATCAAACAAGCGGAAATCATGATCGGAGGAGCGGATAGTACCCCATGGTACAAGGTGAAGACTTCATTGATACATTTTCATGACATCGGAACGAATATTCTATTGAAAAATAATTTTCTACAGACATTCAATCGTTTTACCCAAGAAAACACAACAAGAAGGCTTATTTTCACAACCCCTTGTGAATATAAGATCATCGCACCAAGACTGCATAATGCATTTCAAAGAAAAATGTCAATCCAATTTTGCAGCAAGCGTGGTGATAATGAAGGAAAACTTAGTCATCCAAAGATGAACGATAGAAGGAAATATGGCGAAGCAGTCCTTCAGATGAGAACCTAGACTGAAGGAGGATGGAAGAGGGAAAAACTAAAAGAAAAAACAATCCATCTTCTCAAAGCAAGCTTGGGAGATAGCCTACAGAGAGACATCACAATCGAAGATCAAACGTCTTTGGATGACGTCAAAAAGAAGATACAGAGGAACTTCAACGAGGATCCTCTAGCCTGGTGGGATAAAAACGGGCTCAAAGCCTCACTCAAAGTGAAAGAAGGAAATGAGCATGAGTTCGTGAGATACAAGCCTATCCTGATGAACCAAGAAGATCGAAAGAATATACAACAAATACTTAAGGAACATTTGGACCTTAAGTTAATTGATGAGAGTGGAAATTTACGTATTTTTTGTCTCACTTTACATTGTTTTTATTAGAATAAGGCCATATATTCGTGTGGGATTGCGTCGTTTACGTATTTTGCATGATTATGGCGCTACTAAGGTGTTTTGTTGAGTTTTAAAGGTTAAAACGAGCAAGAAACGAGCTGAAAAGACCCAACTCGACTTGCAACTTGAATCTAGTTGGGGTCCGAAATTTATCCAGAATCATCCAGAGAGCTTACTCGAGTTGCAAGGTCCAACTCGAGTTGCAACTCGAGTCGAGTTGAGGGCAGAGCAAAGTAAAATATCGTCCAGTGATCTAACTCGAGTTGGTAAGTCGTTACTTGACTTGCAACTCGAGTCGAGTTGGGTCCCGAAGGCAGTCCAGTTTCAGAGCCTCGCAATACGACTGAACGGGCGAGAGCACGAGTTGACAACATGAGTTAAGCTATATAACCACGAGTTACAATATATGCAACTCGACTCATGTTGTAACTCGAGGTGGGTACTCCCAATTCGAGTTGGCTTATTTTGGGCCAAAAATCAGGATTTTTAATTTCCTGTGCTTGACAACGTGGAAAAATAACCCAGTGGAGTAAAAATCGTAGCCCAGGGTATTAAAAAGGATCAAGACACCTGGAGAAAGGAGATCAATCACACACCATCAGAAGAGATCGTGAATTCCATTCATGCATCATCCACACCCACATCTACTCACATCAGAATTCATCCATCCATTCCATCGGTCAGGAGGAAGATTCAGGATTTCTATACAACAGTCTAGGATTTCTTGTTCAAAATCATGGAGAAGTCAAGCGAGGGAAGCCGAGACTTGTGATCAACTACAAGGGATCAACAATATCTTAGAATTCGATGGATACTACATACCAAGTAGGGAACACTTGGTCAACTATTTAAACAATGCCAAGGTATTCTCAAAGTTTTATTGCAAATCTGGATTTTACCAGATTATGATGGAAGAAGGAAGAAAGAAGTTTACAACCTTCTCCACACCACAAGGCCATTACATCTGGATTGTTATACCCATGGGGTTAGCAAACGCACCCCAGATATATCAAAGGAAGATGGATAATATTTTCAAAGATTATTTCTCATTCATGTTTGTATATGTGGATGATATCCTCATAGCCTCAAAAAATATGAAGAAGCATTTGATGCATCTAGAAGTGTTTTCAGAAATATGTCACAAGGAAGGATTAGTGCTTTCTGAAAAGAAGGCAGTAATTGCAACAAGACAGATCGAGTTCCATGGAGTAGAGATTGATGAGTCTGGGATTATCCTACAACCACACATTGTAGAAAAGGTTCAAGAATTTCTTGAAAATCTCAAAGACAAGAAGGAACTTCAAAGCTTCCTATGAGTTGTCAACTTCGCTGGAATGTTCATCAACAATCTAGCACAATACCGAAAGGTGTTCAGTCCTCTATTGAAGAAAGATACCGAAAATGGAAGGAATCACATCGAGAGATGGTTAAACAATTGAAGGAGGTTTGCAAAAAGCTCCCAAAGTTAGCTATTCCAAATGACGAGGACGACCTGGTACTATATATAGATGCCAGTGACCATTGGTGGACTGCAGTTCTTACCAAGTCCACACCCGAATGAGAAGTGTCATGCAGATACTGTAGCGGACTCTTTGTGGAGAATGAGACAAAGAGGTGGCACATCAATGAGAAGGAATTCTTTGCAGTTCGGAAGCGTTCAAAAAATGACCGCTATTTCTCCTTGTGAAGAAATTCATTCTTAAAATCGATAACACGAGTGTCAAGGCCTTTCTAAAAATAAAATTGAATCAAAACCAGAAAAGGCTAGACTTTTTAGATGACAAGCTGAATGTCAATATTATGATTTTAATATTGTCATTATTAAATCTGTTGAAAATATTTTGGCAGATTTCTTGACCGTTTAAAAGCATCTGATGGACAACCTTGAGTTGTTCAAAAAGGAATTGGAGAATCTGGCACTCAATGTAGGGCTTGCTGGAAAATTGTAAGAGAGTGATCGGACTAAATTGTCCAATCGCATACGAGATTGTATTCACAATAATGCGAGTCTCTTCGAGTCACTACGAGAGCCACTCCTCTGGGCTATTGATAGCAATCAACAAAAGGAGAGTATCTGAAAATGGGACTCTGAACCCGGAGCAAGGGATTCAAGTATCCTTAGCACGAGTCCTGGATTAGAACATCTAAAGGAATAACTGGTCCAAGGAAAAGCCAAGACTCTGGAGTCACATCTAGAGTCGTCGAGTCAACTCAGAACCTCTGGGGTTAAAGAGGAAGAGATCAGTCTTAGGCCTAGGACGGACCCTGCTAAGACTAGTATTACCATGTATGAACTTTCTCATTGGCAGGGATACCAAGCTAGCTGGGAAAAACTAAATATAAGACAAGAAATCCGTTTGGAGAAATGTCGGATAGATGTATCAGGGGAATACCCCCGAGTTTGGATGAGAGAATGCTCAAGTCCGAACGATGTAAAATAGTGGTATGATTTTGTGGCGTTAGCCTCAATATATATTGTTGCACCAAGCTTCCCAGAGCTTTCAAAATTGCCAGACTAGCTAGGGAAAGTAGTGGTGAAGTCATCGAAAAATAATGACTTTATCAATAGGAAATATATTAGAGCTTTACTTCACTAGTGCAGCTCTAGAACCAGTCGGGAAAGGAAACCACGAGGACTTTCATTTTATCAAGCTAAGAAGACCCGATATTGAGGCATCAAACAGAATAGGCATCAAACAGAATCAAAGAGTTTTCTAGAACAGAACCAGTCTTGGTTTCTACATATTCCGAGGAACAAATCTCTACGCAAAGAGTGAGGGGTTTGTATGTCTGCATTCAAACAATGGATCAGGTGAAGTTCCCATTCAAACTCGAACATAAAACTTTGATGGGTCTTTCCTGTTAAGACTGTTAAACACCTTAACAGAAAAAAAGACAGTGTTTGCCGAAAAAGCTTCCGAAGAAAAATAAGAGCTCCTTTGGAGAAACAAGCTGCCGGAGAGTGAACAGACTTATTAGAAATATTGTGGCATGGCCCACTTTGGGCAATGGATAAATAAAATAAGCTCAAACTGCTCTACCTAAATAGAATCAGAGTTCGGAAAGGGAGTAAGGTTGGGCATAGGGAGGATAAGAATTGTTGGACCCACTTAAGCAAATAAAGAAGAACGAGGAAAAAAGAGGAAAAACCTCTTCAAAGCACCAAAGAGCCGGGTGACCCTTCAGACACCCCTGGAGACAAGTGACTCTACAAGGAGGGAAAGAGTCAAGGGACCTTTTGAAAGGTCAAAAGGACAATGGTCATGTAACCCTTCGGAAGAGGCAAAAGACGAGTGTAGGACAGCTGCCAACAATAATAGATGGAATAACATAAGCATTGACGCCAGCACAATGACGTAAGCAGTGACGACAGCAAGAGTAAAAAGGCTTTGAAATCTGGATTTCACATCCGCAAGCCTCTATAAATAGAAGAGCTAAGAAAGCAGAAGGCATAGATCATTCCCCTCTGTTTTCTCTTAATAAACATTGTATTAGTTTTTTTTTTCTTATATGAGTGTTTCTATTTCATCTACAATAGATAGCTAGAGGAGACTTCTCCTCTTTTTTAAGTAATATGAGTGTGTAATAAATATTTTTCATTTCATAAATAAATAATCTTGGGCTACTGCCCGCATGTAACCTTCTATTTTTTCTGCAACCCTAATCTTTCATACTTTCCAATGAAAAACAGTAATAGCATCCTGTACACCAGTGTAGGAAATGAACCAGGGTTGTGCTGAGATCCGCTGAAGGAACGAGATTAAACCATCACACTGTGGGGCACGTGGTTGGCTGTGAGGAGCAACTATAAAATCTCCCAGATACCTGGTGGATATAATTGTAAAAAAAGGTACTATTACTGTTTTAACTTGGTTAATTACAAGATTAATGTTGTTTAATTAATGTACGGAAGCATGATGAGCTTGATATGGTTGTAATGGACTAGGTCTATTTTGTAAATTGGAAAAATAATGAAATTTGGGGCAAAGTGGAGTATATAGAGGATTAAAATGATTTTTTTATTTTCGAAAATCTGGAAATAGCAAAAGGTGAGGTGGCTACTTAGAAAAAATTTTCGAAGCATCTAAAATTTAAGACTGTTTGCGAACATCTCTCAAAATTCAGGACTAAATCGGAGCATATCCACAAGATATGGGACGATATCGGCCTAAAATTAAGTAATGGGACGAAAATGAAAATTTCAAAAGATAGGGGACCAAAAAATACCATGGCTAAAGATACATGACTAAATTGGTTTTAAACCCGGATTATTATTGGTCTTTAGGTTTATGAGTCACATTGAGTATAAAACTAATATCATTGTACATGGAAGGAACTATGTCAAGTAAATGATATAGAACCGCCATGATTTGTGTTAGTGTATACTCAATATTGGTTTTATAATTAAACCGATTAATTTATCTTATATCGCACACATGTAAATTATTTAAACCATCATGTTTAATATTTGATTCTGTCACTTAAGATTATTATGGTCTAGTATCATTAATAATTAAATATATAAAATATTTATTATGATCAAATATCTTGGTTTAAATAAATAATATATATAAGATAAATAAGATTATATATATTTATGGATAACAATCACATCGATAGAATATGATTTGATAAAGATTTACTATCCAAATTTGGTCCTCTCTCCACCTATAAAAGAGACACATGAGTTTAATGAATTTTCTATTAGTTAGAGTTTACGTAACACAGTTTAATGAATTTTCTATCAGTTAAAGTTACGTATTGTGCCCTAAAGAAAATGGGTAAGGAGAGAGAAGTCAACTCCCAACGTAATTCATATAAACACAACAAGGTTAGTCTTTTAATCGTGTTTATGAGATGTGAAAATCATAAAGATTTAAAATCGATCATAAAAATTAATTAATTGCTTGCGTTAATTTTATGCTTACAATAGAAACTAATAATACTTATTCGAAAATTTTTAAAATTGAACTCTGAATAATAAATCGAAAAATATAAATTTATAATAAGTCAGTAATTTAAAATATATAATATAAATACACACAATAAATTTAATTTAGAACATGGAGAATTCATCTTTAATAAATTTCTGAATTTAATTTAATAATAATTTATTTATTTATATTATTAACAGTTGTAAAAAAAACTAATGATTTTTAATTTAATATATAAACCTTGGCTAATTATACCGTGCATCCGGATGCACCCTAAGATACGGTGCACTCATTTTAAAAAACGTATACAAATATGAACAAAAAAATATACAATTATGAACAAAAATGTATACAATTTAATTGTTAGTTTTTTTAATGAAAAATTGAGTGTAAAAAAATACAATTATTAAAAAACATGTATACACTATTGAATAAAAAGTTATACACATATGGATGCTAATTTTTTTAATGAAAAAATTTAGTGTGAAAAAAGTATAAAATTATTAAGAAACACATATACAAAATAGAATAAAAATATGTACAAAATAAAATAAAAAGTTATACACATTTGGATGTACCCTTGCACCCAGGTGCACCTAATATCAACTCATAAATCTTAAAACAACTAAGAATAATAAATCGAAATATATATATATATATATATATATATATATATATATATATATATATATATATATATATATATATATATATATAACATAGTTAATTCAAATATGAATGAAATACACAATATATTTAATTTAAATAACACATGATGTATATAATTTAATAATAAATTATTTAAATCTTTTATTTATACATAAATGAAAATTTTTCTATAATAACTTGTCTCTTCGGCTTTTTTAATCAAATATTGTAGTTTTCAAAAATTTTTAATCAAATATTATAGTTGCATGAGGTTTTAATCAAATAAGCAAAGTTGCTTCTCGTAGAGTCAACTATTTTTAATAGTAAAGTTGTCTTATGCAAAGGCAATTCTTGCTTATGTGGCAGAACCTGAAATAGTGAAATTACTCATAGTAGGGGCAACTTTCAATAGTGAATGTCAGACTACTTTTGACAGGTAATAATAAAGCTGCCTTTTCCAAAGGCAACTCTTGAATCATCCATCCCATCCTCAAGCCGTTGAACGAATAAATAAGCAAAGTTGCCTCTACAAGGGGCAACTTTGGTGTTGACATGTGCCACCTTACCAGAGTTGATTGAATATTATAATGATTTATTATTTTATTATAATTCATAAGTATATATTATTGTATAAATAATAATGTATAATAAAAAGATAATAATTGTATAATAAGTGAGTTTTGTGTGAACCGGGTTCACGTGTAAATGTTATTTTTATAAAATTACTCTTTAATATATAAAAAAACAATCTTTGAAGAGTAATATTTTTTATTTAAAAGAATAATAGTACATTTCTTTAAAGAGTAAATTTTCATGTGCAAATAAGTAATATATTTAGAAGAGTAATAATTTATGTCTTTAAAGAGTAATTTTTCATGTATTAAAGAGTAATAGTTGAAAATAGGGTTCACGTGTGAATACGGTTCACACAAGTGTTTGTCTTATATAATTATATTGTATTATTTTTATTTATTTAAAAAGTAATTATAAAAATATTTTTAATTTATGTTATTATATTATATAAGTATGTAATTTTGTATCTACGTAACATTATATTCATTTTCTAAAATGGAAGTAGAATTTTAAATTTTTATATATAAACACAGACATATTATAAAAAAAAGTTAATATTATCATTCATGCATTTTTCATAATTAACAATATATTCTTATACTAGTGATAAAATTTATGACCTCCTGTCCAACAGCTTGAGGATGGGATGGATGATTCAAGAGTTGCCTTTGGGAAAGACAACTTTACTATTACCGGTCAAAAGTAGTCTGACATTCACTATTGAAAGTTGCCCCTACTAAGGGCAAATTCACTATTTCAGGTTCTCTACCTGCCACATAAGCAAGAGTTGCATTTGCAAAAGACAACTTTACTATTGAAAATAGTTGACTCTTCAAAGTTGCCTCTACGAGAGGCAACTTTGTTTATTTGATTAAAACATCATGCAACTACAATATTTGATTAAAAATTTTTGTAAACTACAATATTTGATTAGAAAGACTGTCTCTTCCATTTTTATAATTCTGCTGCAGTCTTTGTAATGACGACTTAATTAAACGCATTTTGCTCCTTCATCTTCCTTTATTACCGATAACATCCACGATGAATAAAGGAAGATGAATATTAGTAGAAAAGTTTGGGTATCTCTCTCTATGAGTGTTTGGTGCACTAAAGTTAATAAGTAGGTTAATAAAACTTGCATATAAAATAAGCAAGGAATGAACATTAGAATTCCTTTAATCCCACATTAGTTTCATGGATACTGTAACTCACCTCCCCTCAAAGTTGTATTTCACTGGGCCTATTATTTTCTACTTACGGGTTTAGATAAAAATTAAGCCCGCATAAGCCTAATTAGTATATAAACTCTTAATTTTTTAGCAAATTTTTAAGGCCCAATAAGTATTATTAATTCAATATGAACCAAATACTCTGGTGTTTTTGTTGGCATGGAATTGTCTTTCAATGGTCCTAATGCCTTGGAAAGATTATTGCACCATCTTCTGTTCTCATACAAATTTAAAATCTATTTTAACAATAGAAGGCATTACTGTAATGAATACATTCAACTTGCCTTTTTATTATCTTCTAAAGCATGGGATTACTTCCTACTCAACTGTTATCAACCATGTTCCCTTGTGTTTTCTTTTCTCTCTTATCTTTCTCATTTAATATTGGTTAGTGGCTTGTTAAGTTGATTAGATAAGTTGTTTAATTTTTATAATTTGTAAGTGTTTGAGATTGTTGGAGTTTAAGGGATGAACAAATAATTACACGTAGGAATATTACGTGATTGCATCTTGCAATATTTCTTTTTATCTTATATATGTTTTTATCTTGTGTGTATTAGCACTGTCTTGCTCAGTGTATTTGACATAACTGTTTACTCATTTCTAGAGTACTGTTAGCTCAAATCACGTGAACATTGTTCAGCACGAAAATTCGTGCTTTTCATAGGCCGTTTTCATATGATTATTACATAATTTTAATATTATTTGTGGTGTTTATTACTTATTTTTATAATTTCTATGACTTCACGGGTAGGGGTGTGCAAAGTTTGGTTAAAATCAAACAAACCGACCAAACCAAACCGAAATATCAACTTGGTTCGGTTTTTTAAAATTCTGTTCGGTTTTCGGTTTTGCAAATCCAATTTTTAAAATTTCGATTCGGTTTTGAAATTTAAAATTTTGGTTAATCGAAAATCAAACCGAACTTTTAATTTATTATTATTTTATATATATATATAAATATATTCACTTTATTATTTCATTTTATATATATTCAATAATATTTTTTTTATCCTAAACAAAATTACTTAATTAACTAGATTTAATTTTCAATATCAAAATTTAATTAAAACTTAAAATAATTTCATCTATTCAATATATTTTCTTTAAGTTGTATTAATTTATACTACGAAAAAAGTGAAGTATTTATAAAGTTATATAATATAAAATTATATATATATTATTGTAGTGTATGTTATATTAAAAATATTTTTTAAGTAGTGAAAATATAAAAAAATGATATAAAAAATATTGTTTATTTTTTAAAAAAATTAATAAATTTTGGTTCGGTTAACCGAAATAACTGATCGAAATAATTCGATTCGATTAATACCGATTTTGTAAAAGTTCAGTTCGATTTTGGTTTTGTAAAAAAGTTCGGTTCGGTTTTCGATTTTGAAAGTTAGGTTTTTGGTTTTCGGTTAACCGACCGATGCACACCCCGACAGATTTTAAACTTATTTTTAAATAAAAATAAATAGATATAAGCGGAGTTAAAAATAAAGGAGCTTGAGGCAGCGTTGTTACGTGGATATCCAAATATTGAAATTTGATTCAAAGAATACTCATGTCACATAGAATTCAAGTGGGGCCCATACATTAGATGCACATTGATTTATTCAGTGATTTGAAAACCGGACCGGAGGTCAAATCGGTGACCCTAACGATTCAAGGTAGGACCGATCGGACTGATCGGACAGAACGGTTCAACTGGAAAAATAAAAAATTACATATTTTTATTTAAATTTTAAAATTATATTAAAAGAAATATATAATAAATAAAATTATTTAACATAAATATATATTATTAGTTTAAACTTCAACCCATTATTATTTTTTTTCAAATGGCCCACATGCTATTATTAAAGGCCCTCTTCCACCCAATATAATTTTAGGGTTTGAGTCTGGGGTATTCAGTCACTCATATCGCAACTTCAGAGCCTCTCTTTCTTCCCCTCTTCTCTCTCATCCCTCAGCGCCGATCGACCCCATTCTCTTCATCTTGATTTCAAGTCACTCTTTCTTCGATCTAAGCAATAGTTTCGGTGAAGATTTTTGCAAGTTGCAGTGGAGATATAATGGTGGAGGTAGTGTAGGAAAGGGCTTTTTATTATTCTCTTTGCTTTATTGGATCTGACCAACAATCAAATGTATGTATATAGTAATCAACTTCAAATGTATTTTGAGATTATTTTGAAATTTCAATCCTGGAATATCATAGAAATAAAGATTTTTTAAACCATTTCGATTTTGAAACAAAAATCGACGGTTCTCCGGTTCTTCTGGTTTATCCGGTTTTAACTGATCCATGCCAGTTTTTCCCGATTTAATCATAAAAGCAGTTTTATAGGTTTAGATGTATTAAGTTTAATTTAATTTGATACTTGATGATGGTTCATGACTTGTAGAATTTTTATTTGCTTTTCTATGAATTTCTTGGAGGCTATTTAATTTAAATTGTGTATTGTTTGTGGTTATTTCATGATATTGAACAATAATTGGAAAAATCATATCTTATGTGCATGATTGAATTATTTGGTTATTTTGTATAAGTTAAAATAATTGAATTGATTCTTTGGCTTATTAGACATAGAAATTGTGATGGGTGTTATTGAAATGGATGCATTGTCATATTAGTAATATTCAGAAAATTAAGTAATAAAATTATAGTCCTAAAAAGGAAAAATATATTAATTCTAATACTTGACGAGGGATGGAATAGTATAGTAAGTACCTAGAGAGAGATAAGTTTATTATTTAGAGTCCTAGGAGATAAAACAGATCAAATAAACTAAACAAACAAATAAACTAAGTAATAAATAGATTACTCATTAATATAGCTGGATGTGAAAGACAACTATTGTTCAAAAGAATACGAGCTTTTCAAATTCACCAAATTCGTTATGTATTTCGTTTTTCTTTTTTTTTTTCAAAAAAATCGAAAAGAATAGATAAGGTTGGTGAAGGGTATGGGAAAATTGCAGAAAGTTTTTCTAAAAAAAAGAATATTTATTAATAACTTGTCAAACCCGCGAAAAAATATACCTAATTTGATTGAAATTTTTAAATTAGAAGGAGATTCATAATAAATTGATTTCTTTCATATGATTTGACCAAATGTAACTTCTTGATTTGAATATTTGAAGTATTTAGTAGAAAGTCAGTAAAGAAAAAAAATAAAAAATTTGTTAGACCAAATAAGTGAATTAGTAAAATTTAGTGACTCTTCCATAAGTATCTATAGGAATTGAACTCAACCATCAAAGTATTGAATTAATTAGCTTAATCCAGAACTCTTAGAACTACTATTTCTCATCCTTTAATATCCATATTTTATTTAATTGTTTTTTATTTAATTTTGAAAGTATTCATTAGTTTTAATAATTAGCAAAACAATTGAATTTGTCACATGTCTTGTATAATTTAGTGATTGTGGAAATAGATAATTTATCGTTTCTAGGATTCGATATTAAAACTTAGTTGTCTGCTGCTACAAACGATATCCCTACACTTGGGGATTTATTTTTATGCACCTAAAAATACGCATCAAACATTATTTGGATTTGTTTAGTAAGTCTGAACGGAGATTCAACCGCTAGAATGTGGATCATTGATGGAACATCGAGCTCCACTATAGAAAATACTCTTCTCAATGTTGTACTAATTAGGCATTTCAAGGTTAGAACAAATGAGAAAAGTATGGATGTGACAACACTTAGATTGGAATGTGAGTGCTACTTTTTTTTCCTTTTTGCGGATTCTTTATTTCATATACTTGAGAATTGTTGTGGAAGAGAGACCACTATCCAATACTAGGATATGCAATACACAATGATATATTCGACACAACAAAAACTCAATAAATTCCAATTATATCAATGCACCAATTCTTCCACTCAAATATCGCAATAGGCAGGAAACCAAATAAATATGCAGAAAATTAACAGAATCAACACCAGCAATTTTAACGTGGAAAACCCCTTTAACCCGAGGGTAAAAACCCATGGGACATCTCGTCTAGGAAACAATCTACTAATGCATAAATGTACACAGTTTAATTTATTTATCACAAGTAAGTTTTTAGATGAAGTGGTCATTTACAGTGCCTTGGTCTAGCAAAGGTCCAGGGTTCGAACCTCACCGTCATCCATTTATGAGAAAATTGCACATGCATGACTTGAGGCAAAAATTAACCATGTCTGCATGTGAAGTGGCGTGTTAGAGTGACCTGGATTCTATTCTCTACAGGCTTAAACTTTTAGATGAGGTGATCATTTAACAACAAGTAGATGAATACAACTCTTTATCACAAGTAGAGGAATAACATTTCTTTCACAAGTAGAGTAATACCAATAACAACTGGAGAAGAGAATACCAAATCAAGCACCAAAAGAATACGTGTCACCCGATTATCGTTGCACCCCTCGGAGATGTCTCCGATTAGTATGTCGAGGATGCCGTCACGAGCTCCCCCTCAAAATCCAAAGTGATACGGTAAAGACATGGATCCCCAAATTAAGTTGCTTCTCACACACTTTTCCTTCTTTCTCCCTTGTCTTGTCAAGCAAATCACTCTGTCTGCGTTAATTCCATTGATCACACTGTCAGCGCTTTTGGACGGATTCACACCACGCTCGCCGGTAGCGTCTTCTCCCCTAGGGAGTAATCTGGTCTCACATCTGGCGGCTCTTACTAATTCACGTCAATCTGCCCTCCATAGGTATCAACCCATTTTATTAACCCAACTCCCAAGTAAGGGTTATATTTGGGCTTTAATTAATAATTAACTTTGGGCTTCTTTTATATCTTTTTTCTAGCACTTTATATTGTGCAAACCCAACAATTGATACCAAATGTTGGTTGGGTTTCAACTAAAATTCCCACATCGGTTAGAAGTGGGGAAAGACTATGAATTTATAAGTGTGAGATAGACTCTCCCTATCATGAGGCCTTTTGGATGTGAGTCCAGAGTAAAATCGTGTGTGCCTGTGGGAGGCCAAAGAGGACAATATCATGCTATTAAATTGAGTGAGTCATGTTCTCGGTGGGCCTATAAACCCAACAAGAATAACCTAATGTCAGTCTTTATGTTTTTGATTTTCTTCCTTGAAATTAAGATTTGAAAAATTAATCAATTTTCTTTTTATTTAGCATGACTTACGTAGGTTGATGGCATGTCACACTACTTGCTACTGGTTCTTATGATGGACAAGCAAGAATATGGAGCAGAGATGGTTAACATTTTTTCTTAATGTGATTGTTGTAATTTGTCCCTCCTCAAAGCTTGAATGTTATGATAGTTTTGAATCGGATGATTAAAACTTGATTTCTTCAGCGTAAGATGAGTCGACCATGATTTGGAAATCATTAAATATATATTCTTAATATTTCAGCATGAAATTTATGTTATGCAGCATATTTTGTTTGTGTTATAACATGTAGTATGAGTTAAAAGTTTCTTTTTCTGTTACATAACTATTTGAAACTTTAAATTTTTTCCAAAAAAATATATTTGTATCAATTTAGTACCACAACTATGAGATTTCTTTTAATTTTGCACAATTTCTACCGAAAATCAAACTTTTTTAGTCGGAAAAACATAACGTGTGATGAACGTGACATTCAAAATTGGGGAAATACATTGTGATTCGCTGACGTGGCTATCTAATTAAAATCCAGCCAATGAATGAGACACGTCATATAATATGTAATTAAAAAAAATTGTCACTCTTTCAACGTAATATATACATTAAAAAGGAATGATATTTATATATATATATATATAAAAGTAAAAAGAAAAAAAGAAATCCTGAAATTCAAAATATGAAGAAAAATAACATGAAACCAAGAGGGGGGAATTATAATTTATGCATCTAAGAACCCTAATCTGCGTCGTCAACATGTCTGAGCTGTACCATGGCGGAGCCACCGCCGAGTTGGGGAAATTGGTGGCGGAGATGGCGCAGCCTCTCAAGAAGAGGCGTGGTGGCCCTGTGTCCCAGAGCTCCCAGTACGGCGGATTCACGTTCTACCGGCGAATCAGCCTCTGATAAGCTTCTTAATGTCATGCCATTGACCAAAGCTGAGAACTTGAGCGAAGATTTTAGGGCGGTTGATCATGAGTCTCCGTACATCATCTTTATCCTTATAATTTAAAGCTATGGAGACAGAGCAGGCATGGGGTGAGACAGAGATAAGTCGCATCCCTCGAAGCCGGCCGGTAACCCCCACGACGACAAGCTTCCGATCTAAACTTCATCTCTCACCATGATTGTGCATGCGCCATTTTGGGAATCTGCTTTAATTTAATTTGTTTTTTTTTTAATGTTATTAAACATTGGTTTTATGGTTTTCTTTTGGTTTAAATGTCTTTTTTTAAAAAATTTTATTTAACATTTTCATTTTAAGAAAAATAGTAAAATGTATTTAGAAATTAGGTGTCAAGTGAATCATAATTTTCTTTTTAGAGTGTACGTGCATCCTAAGTGATGTTTTTCCTGACAAAAATTAAATAAAATTGAAAGAAATCTCGTAGTTGTGGTATTAAATTGATATAAATATCTTTTTAGGGATAAAATTTAAAGTTTCAAATAGTTACGGGACTGAAAAACTTTTAACTCTAACATGTACTTCATCCGTCCCAGGTTAAGAATCTCATTTACTTTTGGTCACGTGGATTAAGGAGTATTATTATTTAATGTGTAGTGAGTAGTTGTATTAGTAGGTGTGGGACCCCATGTTTTAATTGTATTAGTGGGTATGAGTGGGTCCCATGTGTCCAAAAAAGGGAATGAGACTCTTTGGGTGGGACGACCAAAATGGTAAAATGACTCTCTTAACCTGGGACAGAAGGAGTAGTAACATTCAACTTATTTTGTTTCTGTCGTATTAGCTTGTTGCATATACTCCCTCCGTCCCGGTTTAAGAGGTTCTTTTGCTTTTTTGCACGTAGATTAAGGAGTATTATTATTTAATGTGTAATGTGTAGTTATATTAGTGAGAGTGTGGGCCCCATATTTTAATTGTATTAGAGGGGATGTGTGGGTCCCATGTGTGTAAAAAAGGAAATGGGACCTTTTGAGTGAGACGACCAAAATGGAAAAAAGACCCTATTTATACAGGACGAAGGGAGTATACTATAACAGAAAGCTGTTGAATTTTGTCAAAATTTCATGCTCTTCTTGATGTCTAATGTTGCATATTCTTTCATTTGACAAACAAATAATCAAATATGGTTGAACATCTAATGGAGTGAGGTGTCACCTACTTAGTATTGTTAGTTACATATATTTTCGTTCAAAGTACAATGTTAATATATTAGGAAATTACTTCGACAATAAATAGAACTCCAGAAGATCAACCAATTAAGAAATAAATACAATATATAGTAAATGTAAGAAGACGCGCTAAACCTAATTCTTTTAAAAAGAACTAGAAAACACAAATGCTACATGATTACATTATTTGAGGTGAAGAATGAAGAAATGGTAATTGAATCAATAAACAAAATTAATTAAAAAAAATTGGGGCAAGATTTAAAACTTCTTCATCACTTAATTTTGATTGGAGATTCCTTGACTGAAGCAAGCACAATTTGAAGCCCCAATTTCCTCTTCAAGGTAAGGAGGTTTATCAACTTTGCCACAACCATACCAACCACTCCTCTTTTGCACAAGATCATTCACAAATGTGTCCAACATTTGAGCATTCACATGTGGCATCACAACTACATGTGCCATGTTCCCTTGGCAAGAAAGGTGCCAATAGTTAATAAACTCGGGGTCCAAAGGACGCTCGAAAACAACGATGATGCTCCTTTCGTTGAGCATCGTACTAATTCCTGCATTTCTGAGACGGTCGTTCAAGTACTGAGCATTCATCAAACACTTGTTGACTTCCCATTGAAGCCCCTTATGTCCTTTCACGTTTATGTTGTACCATATGAAGATCGGGGCGTGACCATTTCGACTGCCTGATATTGTACAATCGAGAGTGGCAATGTATTCGATGTTTTTAAAGAAATATGTGATGTATCTTTTTCTAGTGATGAACACACCACAAGGCATTGATGCACCCAAAAATTTGTGTGCAGATACGCATGCACTTCCAATGGGCATTTTGAAACTGAACATGGGACCCTATTAAAAGATAAAATTAGATGATACTATAATAAACAAAAAAAAAATATTAAAAATGTTCAAGATCGCTTTAATTAACCTAGATGATTGAAAAATCAAACCAATAAATATAAATTAGAATGAAATCGTATTGGAGTGCATTATTTGATAGAGAAGGTATTGCGTGAGATCGCCTCATATGAGACCATTTTACACTTTTTAAAATATATTTATCACTTTCGCTATAAAATCTTATCACTTTTCATTTATATTATAAATTATTCATAAAATAGCATTACCACCAGGTTCGATTCCCTCTGGGAAAGAAGGAGTTATAAAGTAGTACTAAAAAAATAGTGTCCGATTCAAGTGACGGGTAATTATCTTGATAGCAATCGGTGTTAAATTATTCGAAATATCAGGAAGAAGAAATGTTGATAATTAACAAGAGTTGGTGTTCTTAGCTTAGTCTAAAAATAAAAATGGTGTAATGATGAGTTAATTCATAGAAGCTGTTATCACGTAAAGCATGCATGATTTAATCCTCAAATAGCTAAGCAACACGTGTTTAAAAGTCCTCACCTGATGAAGAAAAGGGGAAATAAGGCCATATAAAGCAGCATCACAATGTATGTAAAATCTATGATGTGGGAATCCACATTCCTCCAAGCTTCTTATCACATCTTCAACATTATCAATACCTCCTTTAAAAGTTGTCCCTATTTAATTAAATTAAATTAAATTACCCACAAATTAACTCAATTATATTCATAAGCTAGACCAATATGAAGTAGTACCAATATTAAGATTGATGATGGCAGGTTTATCCTTGTTGAGAGCAAGCTTTTGTTTGAGGTGATTGCAGTCAATCTCTCCAGTGATTAAAGTATTGATTACAATGCATTCCATTCTAAACATTTTTGCTGCTTTGAAAATAGAGTAGTGTGATTCTCTTGATGTGTACAATATCCCATCTGGCAGTGACTCCCTCCTGATAATTAACAGCCAATTAAAACAAGTATATATTACTCTACTTTTAAAATAATAGTGTAATTAAGAACACATTCAATGTTAAAAGAGGTTTGCAAGAAGCTAGCTTGTCATACGAGTTTAAAACATAAACCGTCTCATATCTTTTTACTTTATTCAAAAAAGTCCAAAATATAGTTCATTTATTTATTTTCGTCTCAAACCTTCAATTTTGCTCTTATTTTGTCTCATAACTTTGAAAAAACACAGGTTCAGTTCATTTCATGGACTTAAAAAGTTGGAAATTTTTAAGTAAAAAATGATCATTTTGATAAGAATTTAAAAATAATTATCGAAGAAACTAAGCTTCTTAGAATAAAATAAATTTGTACGAGACGGTTTTTATTTTAAATTCATTATTATACCAACCCCAGCAACAAGCCTTGTTGGTTTCCCTCGGTGCCACCATTTGTGACGTATCCCCAGTATTCATCCTTTGCAGGCTGCATCTCCCACAGTTGGCTAAACCACGACAAAACTCCAATCTCGTACTTCTTCGAATCCAGTCCGATGTTGCTGTTCGTGAATGGATCTCCAACGTTGTTGATGTGGAATCGTAGTAGTGGAGACAGAGCCTTCAGATGATCGCACTTTTGATTCAGATGATAACCTACCAACAACCCATCACATTTTAACCTTCATGCTTGCCCTAGCACCCACCTTCTAAAAAAACACCCATATACTCCCTCCGGCCATGCGAAAGGTATACCTTTGCTTTTTACGCATTGAATAAAGAGTAATATGTGTACTGGTAGTTGTATTAGAGAGAATGGTAAAATTGATACCTCAGACCGGAGAAAGTATATATATATTACTCCCTCCGTCAAATAACAATTGACACCTTTTTTATGGGCACGGAGATTAATGAGTATAATATTTTAATGTTTAATGAGTTGAAGATATAATATTTTAATGTATAGTTGGTAGTTGTATTAGTGGTGTGTGTTGGCTCATGTGAATATATTAATTCTTTTTGTGTGGGTCTTATATATTTTAAAAGGAAATCTATCAATTTTTGTGAGACAATATTCCAAAAAATAAAGTATATCAATATCTTTGGGATGGGAGAGTACTTAATTTAAATTTATAAGTGAAAATATTTCTAGTATTATTATAAATAACTACATATATATACTGATATGTATTACTCTTTTCATTTCTAAAGATTGTTCACTTTTACATCATTGGTTCATCTCACATAATTGTTAGACAAAAATAAGTGGCACCGCCACACTAGAATATTTTGTTAGCCATTATAAGTAGATGTGTATGTAATAGTGACAATAGTGCAAAGAATGAGATTTGAGTGCTTAGTGAGATAAAAAGTGTGTGAGCAACAGGAGAGAATTGTGTGAGAAAGTTGAATAGTTGTGAGTATTTGTAAAATATATTGTGTGATCCCTCAATAAAAGTATCAACCTTTTCAATTGTCAATCCTACAATTACCTAACATATGTTTAAACAAGATAGATTATACCCAAGAGCCAATGGCTGTTTGAATCAATCCTAACCCGCGGTTTAATATTTTTAAGAATTTAATTTTACTTTTAGAGATGTGATGTAAAATCAAGCTAAATAACAAACACATTGTTTTCAAGCGCTATAAGAGGGAAAACTTTTTAAAAAAATCTTATTATTTAAATAATTATGTATTCTCTCCATCATATTTAAGATTACACCCTCCTTTATTATATTATATTATATTAAAAGTAACAAGAGAATGAGAAATATTTTTTAACTTAAATACCCCACTCTAATTTATTATTTGCTTATTTACATTCTAATATTTTTCATAATTATTAATATTAGTTACCTTAATTATTGACTTGTCATTTCATTTTTCATTTCTACAATTTATTTCAATATTCAATAAATTATACAAAATTTATTGTAATCATCTGTTCACTTTCATACAAGTCTTAAACTTCTACACATATTGCCACAGTTGTTCTAAAGGCCGATTACATTGCAAAGGATGTGATACTAAAGTTTTGAAGTACATTCGTTGTTTTGATGTTGAATATCTAAATCAATTATCAAACAAAATATTCAAAATTGTGGAAATATATTTATCTGTTGATGTTTGAAAAGGTGTGGAGAGTGCGAGAATATCAACTGCATTATGAATATTGGCTCATGATTTTCTTTCATTTCATCACTTTGTTCCTCCTTTCATTTGAAACTGTAATTTTTGTTATGCATTTGTTTTTTTCAAATCATTGAACAAGTTAGCTTGCTTTCTAAAAGATCATTCCAAAAGGAACAAGTGATCATAACCGACGCTACGTAACGAAGGTGTTGAGAAGCATCTAAAGAGAAACGTCCACCAAATAAGAACTAAGATGATTAGAAAAAGGTACTCCCTCTGTCCGCCCAAAATGTGGACATTTACTTTTTGCACGTGGATTAAGGAGTATTATTATTTAATGTGTAGTTGGTAGTTGTGTTAGTGGGGTGTATGGGTCCCATGTATTTATTGTATTAGTGATGTGTGCGGGTCCCATGTGTTTAAAAAGGGAAATGTAGACCTTTGGTGCGGACGCCCAAAATAGCAAAATGTGAACCTATCTAGCGGACGGAGGGAGTAAATGTCAGTGGTGGCGAAGAACATTGTCCATAATAAATTTTAAGGCAATTCTTAGGTGACTCGTGGCCACCGGTGACCTCTTCACATGGGGTGTGCATACATCCTCATATCAGGGGATCACTGGTAACCACGGGTTACTTAAGTAACCCATAAATTTTAATATAATTAATACTACTAAATTGAAGATTTATTTAAATTATTTATTATTAGGTTGAAAAAGTATTTTCGAAATAAAAAAAATAAAATAAAGTAAGACGTCTTATGATGTGTGAAGCATGTCTTAAAAACCACTCTCTCTGTCCAACCGAAATGTCCGCATTTTATTAATATTGGGCCCACTTAAGACCTCGTACAATCTAAAATGGGACCGTGTATTATATCTGAGGGCGTGCAAAACAAATTAGTGGGGATTTATAGAGCAGAGTGGACAGAAAAATCTCCAATAGAGTGAGAAAGAAAATGATAAATTAATTAGTTTAATACCTAAGTGGTGATTAGCTATTTGGGCAAGATGGAGTTGAAGCTGTTCCAACAGTAGTTGGCCCTCATCGTACTCCTCGTATGGTTCCACCACTCTGAATCTTCTTTCCTTCTTCGTCATTTCACCATCAATACTACCCATTCCAATACTTTGGCAACAAATCTCAAGTTTAGACTGCTATTTATAGTAAAACAATTAATGCAAACCACAACAAAATTGAGCTATATAAGGAAATCCCATCATGCTAGCTAGCTTCTCTTACTAAAGATATTTTATGATATAAATGCTGAATGTATCATGTAATTATAATATTATTATAAGAATAATGGCATAACACATTTCTATTATAAAAAATATAAGAATAATGACATAACACGTTTCAATTATAAAAAATCTTTAGCTACAACTATTATAATAGGAAATGGCCCATTCCTCCTCCAATGACTTTTAAATTATCATACTCATATTTATGGAGTACGAATTTTGGCACGTATAAAAGTGTCGGCAGGTATATCCCTACATTAATTTGAGTGATTAGTTAAAATACAAATTAATACGTTTCACTAAACATGTATATAATCTTGTGAGATCCATTAAAATATTGTATTTTATTTGTACAACAAATGATTGTTAAACGAAAACGTGTTTAACTACACAGCTGTGTTTACTTGTAGGTTTAATTCTGTAAATCACGTGTAATATGCTAGTCGAATAATTTAATTTAATTCAATATTTAAATTGCTTAATTTCTTCATTAATGAAATGGGCCATGGTAGAATGGAGTAGTGGGCTCCTGTGGCCAACGAATTTCAATCCATGACAGATTGCTTCCTTGGATTATTGGGGTGGGCCACATATTTATTTTATCATGTGGGCTGGTAAATGATATCAGATTTGGGCCCAAAATTATGGGATAGGTGTTATGTTTCTTCACCATTCAAAGAATATTTTTAAAATTTTATTTTATTTTTCAATTTAATTTCAAATTGAGTTTCATTTCTTTTCAATGTAGATCGCATATATATTTTTTTCAAAAAAAAAACTCATATACTATCTCGAAAAATAGTCTGTTCTTTTATTTTATCAATTTTGATTTTTAATTTTTTTTGTTGTAAATTATTCTTATAACTTTAAATTATTACAATTTTGATCCTTAATTAACTTTTCAAATTATTGGGTCTGGGGTTAATAAATTATTAAGGAACAAAAATATTACTTACAATTTGAAAGTTATAAAATTAATATTGTAACAAAAATAGTTGAATAATTAAAAAAAAAAAAAGCTAGCTTTTTGAAAGAGTATATACAAGTAAAGAGGAAAATTTTGCAATTTCCTTTTTCTTAATTATTTCCCACCTTCTAGCTAGAATCCAGTTTAAACTATAGAATATGTTAACTGTGTCAGTTCCAATCATGTTATGGCCCATTCCTCCTCCAATTAAATAAATAGGCCCTTTAATTGGATTAATTGAAATTTTTTTCGAATAAAAAAAAAAGAAGAAGAAGGATTTGAAAAGCTTCTCGCGTGGGATATTATGTACAAAAATATGTTTTGAATAGATATTTTACAAGGGTCACCCTTATTATTATTATATTATACTGCTATTGAGTATGTGGTTTATATTTAGGCAATAATATTTTATGAGTCTTTAAATTTTATTAAAAATAAGAAAGTTTATCCACTAATTATATTTAAGTAGGTTTATTTTCTTTTAAGCCCTTTAATTATAAATAAGGTTATCGGGGAATTATAACGGGAGATGGGTTATGATATCTCATGAAATTAAAAAAGAATTAAGTTAATTTCATTTCATATTTATGACATTTTCAAACTTTGTTAACACAGTTTTAATGAATCAAACACTCTTCAATTGTATTTAATACTACCTCTCTCATTATAATGTTTACACGTTTCAATTTTTGGCTTATAAGGTAGTAAATGGGACACATCCAAAATAAATACTATATTTCTATGAAGTCATACACAATATTAATACAACTACTCACTATATATTAAAATATTATATCTTTCGCGCTTATTACACGTTAAAATACTATATTTTTAATCTAAAAAATAATCGTTAGTGTTTGGGCGGGACAAAATCATTGTTGGGGAATTTAATTGGTTAGTAAGAATTAATTAATAAATTAATTTTCAATTAAATAATAATTAAAGTGAGTAAAATTAATTTTATAAAAAAATTAAATATTATTAAAGTGAATTAAATTAATTTCATAAAAGAATTAAATATAATAAATTAGAGTTTTTGTACATTGAATCTAGCCCAATAGTTTTGATACCCCATATAAACCAACAATCATTCCATTAATTTAGTGAATGTTTATCTTTTTTTTTTTTTTAAATTAAAAGTAAAAGATGATAGTGTTCGCTGCAAATTATTTATACATACTTTCACAATTGGGTAGGTGTTTCTTTAAAGTATTCTTTTAAATACTGATAGCTACTCTATAATGATAGAGTTGAGAAAGAATTATAATCTCTCATACATATAAGAGTAAATAAACGGAATTTTGAGGCAGGGCCCAAGTTATAAAAAAAATAGGTGAATGACCATTTGTTTTACACGAAGTTTTAAATTGTTGAAATTCTTTTTTAAATATGATAATGTTAATAGACCATATAAAAAATTAGGTGAATAATTATTTTTTTAGGAGAATTAGTTTTAAATTGTTGAAATTCTTTTTTAAATATGATAATGTTAATTAATAGACCATTTAAGACTATGTTTGTTTGAGTTTATGTCGAGTTTGAAAATTATTCAATAATTCATGTTTGTTATGAGTTTTTTTTTATAGGGCACGTTTTAATTTATGTTAAATTAATGTCATGGTGATGCGTGTAGTAAAAATTTTAACTGATGTAAGAAAAAATGAGAAGTGAAAGAAATAAGAGAGAAAGAATATTATTTGAGTAGAGAGAAGTTATAAAAAGTGGGTATATTATAAATTTAATTGGATTTGTAAGTGTGTAAAGAGGTAATTTTGAAAATCTATGAGTGATTTTAAAAACCAAAACCCAATTTAAAAACTCAAAACCAATATAACGTTAATAATACTTTTTTTTAACGAGTGATCAACAAGGGTAAGTCTCATGTGAATCCAATTATGATAAAGATTTATTTTACGCTTTCATAATTAGTTATTACTTTTGCTATAAAATATTATCACTTTCGATATAAAATATTATCACTTTTTATTTATATTATAAATTTTTTATGAAATAACATTATTATTTTTTATTAATTGAATATCACTTTTCATTATAGAAATTATCACTTTTTATCCGTCTCACATAAGCCTTTACGTGAGACGGTCTCACACAAATTTTACCGACCAACAATTACATCATAAAATATAAATTTAAATTACTCATTGATTAAAAGTTAAACTATTAATTATTTTGATGAATTATATACTCCTTCCGTCTCATTTCAGATGACACACTTTCCATTTTGGGTTGTCCTACAAAAGTTTGCACCTTCCTAAAAAAATTAAAAAGTTAAACACAATCTTCTTTCCCCATATACTTTATTTAAAAAAAAAATCACACATACCAAACACACCTAATATACTTTATCATTTATTTATTACCAAAAATATCATAATACCCCTAAAAATTATCACTTTTCTTAATATCTATGGATAAAGTGGGGTACAAACATTTGTGAAACGGGGGAGTATATCTTAAAAAAACAAATAAAATATTTAGATTATAATTAAATTAACTGAAAAAAAAAGACATACTTATGAGTCGTCTGCACACTGTCAAGCAAACTAAAATTTTGTACAGTTCGCTTTAAATAATCATTTTTTTTCGTTTTGGGCATTCGTCCTGATCTCATTTTCTTTTTTACATTCATGGAACTCACACAGACCCTACTAATACAATTAAAATATATACCCCCCACACACACTAAAACAACTACACAATTCACATTAAATAATAATACTTCATAATCCACGTGAAAAAACAAATGTGGCTCTTTAAAATAGACGGTGAAGTATTTATATTGGAGTTTTTATTTTTAATTAAATATCAAAGAAACAAATATTTATACATATTATATGCTCCCTCATCCGTCGATAATGTATCAATTTTGTCATTTTGATAGATATATTCATTTTCTCTTTTTAACAAAATAAATCTACATATGGCCCACCACTCACCAATAAAATAACTATTCATTTTATGTAAAATAATACTCCCTCCATCCGGTTGAATGAAAGTATTTTATTTTTTGTACGTGAATTAAAGAGTATTATTATTTAATATATAGTGGGTAATTGTATTAATGGAGGTGTGAGTCCCATATTTTAATTGTATCAATGGGTGTATGTGGGTCTCATGTGTGTAAAAAATGAGCAGACGCCCAAAATGGATAGAATAGATTCTTTCAAGCGGACAGAGTGAGTAATACTTTCTAATCTACATGTAAAAAATAGGGCAATAGGCAAAAGTACCCAAAATCCCTACATCAAAAATCAATACCAAATATTTTCAAAATTTACATCTTTTTTACCCAATAGGCCAAAAAGAGACCACTATGCCCCTACAGGAGGTATTTGGCAAAAACTGTGTGGATGGCTGGCATGCTCACCCATATTGTTACCCACACAATCTTTTACAAAATATTTCAACATATTTTCACCCAATATAATCCACATGATTTTTCAATATTTCCTTCATGCTTAAGATGGTATCAGAGCCCTAGGTTTATTTATTTATGAATGGAAAAATTTATTATAAACTTATATCACTTAACGAGAGGAGAGTTTCAAGATATATGGATCCAAACGAAAGTTCGACATCCGAGAGTGACAGGACTATCAGCCCTGTACAAAGTTGGAGCAACAGGGACTTCTGGCCTGTTGGATATGACGAAACAAGTAGCTCTATACAATAATATTATAATATTCTGTATAGACAATATGCTAAAAAGGAATACGAGAACGCTGACAGTTATTGGGACAGCATAAACCAGAGGTGAAAACTGGCAGAAGCCCGTGCTAACCACACCAAGGAAGAACATCTGGAGGAAGGTCGCCAGATGGAGATAAGATACTCTCAAGAAGTATCAAGAAATATAGTGGAACTCCAAAGTTTCACCGAGATCCATGCACGTATTCCTAAACACGAACAATGGAGGAGACGACTAAACCAGGGTCCAAGAGAAGCCTTACTACTTTTCACATTGGACGGAATGACAGAGTGGAAGGAGATCGAGACAGATAACTCTAAGATGAACCAAGATCTTAGAGAATTTCAAAAGACGGTGAAATTCTTTAGAGAATATTGCCAAAACATGTCCAAGACGTTATTTGATATTAGCCTCAAGATGGACAAGGTGGAGACATTGCAAAAAAAACAACTCGACCTCATCAAGAAGTTTATAAAGCAAGTAGAGTTCCTGGAAACCAAAGTAACTGAGAGAAGGCCAGGAGGAAGATTGCCACCAACCTTCGGAATAGAACCCCTTTTACACCAAAAGGGAAAGGCGACGGAGGTCACAAGGCCAAAGACGGAAAGCGAGAAGATGATTGCTATCCTTCGAGGAGAATCTACATCCCCGGATGGAAAGAGCAAATCTTGAAGATCTACAAGATCTATATGAGTCCTTCCAAGGACTATCAATTGTAGATCTAAAGATGAATATGGGAGAAACATCAAGCTCTCAACAATAGTCGCAGGCTCATCAGACACAGCATGATCGGAGCCCAAATAAAGGAACCTCTGGATCACATGGAGTCCATGAGGCAAGACAAGAAGAGACATTCCAACAACCAGGAAACTTCAAGATGAAGGCAATAGGAATGTCAACAGGAGCAAGCCGAGTTCGAGGATCTAATCCACACAACACTCCATATGGTCGGTCTCACCTTGAATCGATAAATCCATACGGGTTGATCCTCAACCTCGACACTCTAGACTTCAAGAATAGAGAAACCTTGATCGATGAATGGAAAAATGCAATGAAAATTGCAGGAGGTGCATTGGAGTGTTCTTAGTCGCATTTCTTGTAAAAATGTGTAAGAGTAAGAGACTCTATCGTCGCGTAAACGCGTGACCAAGTACAAAATTTATAATAATATCGTCCCAAGGGAAAGTTAACTATAGGTTGTATCCGGATTTTCCATTAATTTATGCTTTGTAAGGATGATAGATTGAAGGTTTGGTATATAAGCTACTAATTATTGTTCTACTCAATTAACTACGATTTAAACTAACAAAGTAATGATTCAAACAACACACAAATGACGAATGGAATGGAGGTAGAATTCACTTGAGAAGAGAGCAAGGCTAATCATACTCATGGTTAAGAATCTAGCTAGATATGCATAACTCTTGATATTGAACTTCATTAATTGTGGACTAAAAGCAATCACGTTTTTACCCCTAACCCCTATGGCCAAGGTGATTAGGTTCTCGACTCTTTAACAAGTCTAAATCTCCTAAGATTGTCTTACTCTCAATTCTCTTAAGGTACTATGATCATAAGTTGGTTCTTTTCACTCAATTTCTTAAGTGTCCCCCTATGAGTGTTCTAAGCACAAGAAGGGTATGACTTACCTCCCCTCACACTAACATGCATACAAATCTTAATATATGATTCAATTAAACCACTCATCATACTATTGGAATGGTCATCCTAATACAATGAAAAGAGAATTTAATCACACAAATATTGAAATGAAACATGAATCATTAATCATAAAAGGAAGTCCAAAATTAACTCAATTCAACATCTCAAATCCTACATATCTAGCATTCTTCTCAACCAATCATATAATTAGCCCTATTATAGGACTAGCCACTACACATTGTGATTATATCATTACAAATCAAGCTTTGCTCCATTTGAGCCAAAATAAGAAGAAAATCAACAAATGAAAAGTAGATTGGCTTCCCTTTCATGGAGAAACCTTCATTCTCTTCAATATGCTAACTCCTTCAATCCTTGAAGCTTTCCTCTTCTCAAATGGTGGATGGATGATTGGATGATAGATTGATGAAGATCAAGTTGAGTGGATTGATGAATTGAAGGGTGGAAGAGATGAATCGGATGGAGTGTGTGAAATAGTGGTGAGAGAGTGTGTGTGTGTTGATCTCCAAAATAACTGTCAAATGAGGCTCTTCTTCAATTTTAGCACCAATTGTACATTTATACCCCTTGGGACCTTTTAGAAGCTTCTGAAATTTTCTAACTTATTCCTGCTTTTTACCCAGCTCGACTCGAGTTGGTAACTTGAGTACACGCCTGTCAAGTCGAGTTGCGTGGCTCTGCAAACTGGATGGTTTTTTAGACCTAGCTCGACTCGAGTTGCAAGTCGAGTTGAGGCTTGCAACTTGAGTTGGCACTCTGGACACCTTCTTTGCTCCACACGACCTTCGGCTCGACTTGTCCTGACCCCAGCTCGACTCGAGTAGGGTAACTCGAGCTCTCGCCTGTCTATTCGTGTCAGAAGCTAAACTTTCCTCGGCAACTAAATCGACTCGAGTTGGACCTTGCAACTCGAGTTGAGCTACTGGACAATTCTTGCATTTGCTCGAGCTTCAACTTGACTCGAGTTGCAAGTCAAGTAAGACCATGCAACTCGAGTTGGGTGTTTTTCAGCCCGTTTCAGCTCGTTTCAACTCCCGACTCCATTTTGCTTCGTTTTTACCCTGTTTCACATATTTTTAAGTTCATTTCCACACATTTATCAACATGTACAGATCTCTCCTAATTAACACAAAACTTCACCAAAAGTTACACAAATACGGATAAAAACATATGAAACTTCATAAATACAAACACTAAAACCTAGGTGAAAATGACGACGATCATGGAGCTGGATAAAAAATAGTTCATAAGATTCCTAACTATGAGCCTGGAAGGATCAGTAAAGTGCGCCTGGGAGGTACTCTCAGACGAAGTCAAGAAGGAGGCCATGGAAGGCGAAGACCTAGGCAATATTGTTGATCGCATGGCCAAGATCTTCAAGATCCACTTCGTCGGAGTAGGTTACTTCGAAGAAATGGAAGAGGAAAAGAAGAAGAAGTTTAGGAATGCCCTACACAGCTTGGAACTACTTGACATCTGTTACGAAGATGAGTACATCAAACTCTTCACAGAGTATAGATGGAAGTCGAAGATCAAGGAAGAGGAAGTATTCCACCTATTCTTTACCAAGATTCCAAGTCCATAGAGGGAAATGCTGATCAAAGAGTATGAACCATGCGAGCTGGATTCAATATCAAGGAGGATGTCTTTCCTCAAAGCCAATATTGCAGAGTGGTGCCATCAAGCATCACTACACAAGAACTACAAGAGACTAAGGGGAATCAACAAGACAGTACCCTTATGTTGCGAAAATAATGATCTTCTAACTATCATTGGAAGAAGTCCAAGGAAGCAGAAAAAAGAATGAAGAAAAATCATCCTTAAACACAGAGAAGCGGATGATGGAGGTCCAGAAGACAAAGATCCTTTTGGTCCAAGCAAAAGGCCCGAAGCTATAAATCGGGACAAAGGTTCGAACCATCCAGATGGAGTTCAAAAATTCAAGCCTCATCCTCAAGATCAAACCAGAGGAGTACAGGAAGAACTGCCACGAGAAAAACGTTCCGAAGGGCGGCCACATGAGTCAATGAAAGATTCAAGGATTGTAACTGCTACATGTGTGGAGCAAGAGGGCATGTCTCACCAGATTGCTCGGAAAACCAGAAGAGGGGAGTACGACAGTTCGAAACAACTCCAGAAATGGAGGAAGCTGTTTACTTCCAAGATCTAGTGCAGGTATATCAGTTCGAAGATATACTCTCAGACGAAAGCATCTATGAAGAAGAATTCTTCAGCCAAGACGAGTCTTCTTAAGATGAGTCGGAGTGAAGAAGAAAACTTTAGACTGGAGATGCAAGAGGATATGTCGGGATTCTTTTTCCAAACATCCATTTCTCATAAAGCCCTTATGAGAATCATGAAGGAGGATCCAAGACTCAATTTATACGATGGATTCACCGTAGGAAGACTGGAGAAACTTGAGAAAATTCTCAATTTCAAAAGGAGAAAGCACAACATCATATATAAGATGACCGAAGGAAAAATTGTCATCCCAATGGAGCTCACAGGAAATGTGATGGAGATGCAACTAGTTTCTGTTGATGAAATCAAGAGGGAACTCAAAAAACTTAAGGAAGGAATGGCTAAGACCATGTCTTGGATCCATATTGGAGCCATTCGGATTCTCATCAAAGCAATTTTCAAAGAAGGTATTGATACACCAATCGATATTGCAATCTTTGGTAAAAGGATAAAGAATACGAGGGAAGCATGTCTGGGAGGAATCTCAGGAAACCTGTATGCAGACAAGGTGGCATCCTACATCTACCAGAGGATTGCCTATAATCTGGCGGATAAAGATTTCAATAGAGTACTCACCCTTCATCAAGATTTCAAGAATAAAGATTTGATGAAAGAAGGGAACCGACTCTACTCTATCACCTACAGTATCTCATATGCTCTTTGCAACACTCATCATTCAGATTTATTCCAAATGAAGGAGTATATTGAGATACTAGAAGTGTTCGAAAGGGTTGCATGCGCAACCAGGCCAGAGATAATAGAGTTACCGTCAATTTACGATATGGATTTGCGAATCATAGATAAGCCAGTCTGGAGTAGGCAAGACAGCCTCAGATTAGAGTAGAGGATGATTTCTTTCTAAGAAGGCAGGATGATTAGCGAGAGATGGGGAAAGAAGCCTACCGTAGAGGTAATCCAAGAACTAGAGAAGTTCACAACCAAAGGTGAACTAAAATGCCCAGAAGGATGGAGAGGAGTCAAAGTAATATTCGATATCACCAAAAAGGAAAACTCTATTCCTTGTGATGTCTTATATTATCTTCAACAGCCAATAACTGGGAGATATCAAGGACAGCTCAAACTCGGAGAACTTGAGCTAGTAATTGAAGGAGTAGCGGGAAGATTGCCAGAACAACTAGTGCTGGGACTGGAATTTCTCGAGAATTATAAACGCTGGGAAAGATTACAAGATGGAATACAATTCACGGTCAAAAGGAAAAGATACAAAGTTTACCAATAAAGGCTCGAGGTTATAAGCTCTGATCCACCTATGGCCACAAGTTCATTCTCAATATATATCACCGTGGGAATGATATAAGGAGCCTCATACAGAATATTTTGCGGCGTACAATTATTCAGGAGCCGACATCTACACAGCAAAAGAAGGAGTCTTTCCTAAAGGCTCAGGCGAAGAATTGCCAACAGTACTAGAAAAAGATTTCTCTTAGAGGATGCTAATCCTTAACAAAGGAATCAAGCAAGCGGAGATCATGATCGGAAGGGTAGATCGTAGCTCATGGTACAAGGTAAAAACTCCTCCGATATATTTTCATGATACCGGAGCAGATATTCTATTAGGAAATAATTTTCTATCGACATTCAATCATTTTATCCAAGAAAAAGCAATAAGAAGGCTTATTTTCACAACCCTTTGTGAACATAAGATCATCGCACCAAGTTTGCGGAATGCATTTCAAAGAAAAATGTCAATCAGATTTCACAACAAGTGTGGTGATAATGAAAGAAAACTTAGCCATTCAAAGATAAATGATCGAAGGAAATATGGCAAAACAGTCCTTCAGAGAAGAATCGAGACTAGAGGAGGATGGAAGATGGAGAAATTAAAGGAAGATACAATCTACCTTCTCAAAACAAGCTTAGGAGAAAGCCTACAGAAATATGTCACAATCGAAGAACAGACTCTTTAGAAGATGTCAAGAAGAAGAAACAGAGGAACTTCAATGAGGATCCTCTAGCCTGGTGGAACAAAAACGAGCTCAAAGCCTCGCTCAAAGTGAAAGAAGGAAAAGAGCATGAGCTCGTGAGATACAAGTCTATCCTGATGAATCAAGAAGATCAGAAGGATATGCAGCTAATACTTAAGGAACATCTGGACCTTAAGTTGATATCACCAGGAGTATTTCCATATAGCAGTCCATGATTTCTGGTTCGAAATCATGGAGAAGTCAAGTGGGGGAAGCCTAGACTTGTGATCAACTACAAAAGGATCAACAACATCTTAGAGTTCGATGGATACTACATACGAAGTAGGGGACACTTGGTCAACTGTATAAAGAATGCCAAGGTATTCTCAAAGTTCAATTGCAAATCTGGGTTCTACCAGATTATGATAGAAGAAGGAAGCAAGAAGTTCACAACCTTCTCCATACCACAAGGCCATTATATATAGCATGTCATGCCTATGGGCTTGGCGAACGCACCCTAGATATACCAAAGAAAGATAGATAATCTTTTCAAAGATATTTTTCATTCATGTTTGTTTACGTGGATGACATCCTCATAACCTTAAAAAACATGAAGGAACATTTGGCACACCTGGAAGTCTTTTCAGAAGTATGTCACAAAGAAGGATTGGTGCTTTCTGAAAAGAATGCAGTGATTGCAATGAGACAGATCGAATTTCTTGGAGTGGAGATTAATGAGTCTGGAATTATTCTACAAGCACACATTGTAGAAAAGGTTCGAGGATTTCCTGAAGATCTCAAAGACAAGAAGCAACTCCAAAGCTTTCTAGGAGTGGTCAACTTTGCTGGAATGTTCATCAACAATCTAGTACAATACAAGAAGATGTTAAGTCCTCTATTAAAAATAAATGCAGAATTCAAATGGGAGGAATCATACCGAAAGATGGTTAAGCAATTAAATGAGGTTTGCAAAAAACTCCCGAAGTTAGCCATTCCAAACAACGAGGATAATCTGGTACTATATACAGATGCCAGCGACTATTGGTGGGCGGCGGTTCTAACTAAGTCCACACCAAAAAGAGAGGTGCCATGCAGATACTGTAGCGGACTCTTTGTGGAGAATGAGGCAAAGAGATGGTACATCAATGAAAAGGAATTCTTTGCGGTTCGGAAGGCGTTCAAAAAATGGCCGCTATTTCTTCTCGCGAAGAAGTTTATCCTTAAAATTGATAACACAAGTGTCAAAGCCTTTTTGAAAAATAAAATTGAATCTAAACCGGAAAAGGCTAGACTATTAAGATGCCAAGCAGAATGTCGATATTACGATTTTAAAATTATCATTATTAAATCTGTTGATAATAATTTAGCAAATTTCTTGACGAGAGATGGAGGGAGCTAAAATAGACTCCATCCTGACTGTTCAAGGCACCTGATGGACAACCTTGAGTTGCTCCGAAGGAAATTTGAGAATCTGGCACTCAACGCAAAGCGTGTTGGAAGAATACAAGAAAGTGATCAGATCAAAGTGTCTAATCGCATATGAGATTGCATTCGCAACAATGTGAGTCTATTCGAGTCATTACGAGAGACACTCCTCCTAGCTGTTGATTGCAATAGCAATCGATAAAAGAAGAGTAGTCGAGAACGGGGCTGTAAACCCGGAGCAAGGGATTCAAGTACCCTTAGCACAAGTCCTAGATTGGAACCTCGGAAAGAGAAATTTGTCCAAGGAAAAATCAAAGGCCTGGAGTCAAATTTAGAGTCAACGAATCAACCCAGCACCTCTGGGGTCAAAGAGGGAGAGATCAACCTTAGGCCAATGATAGGCACTGCTAAGGTTGGTATTAACTTAGCTGATTTCTCTTATTGGCAGGAATACCAGGCCAGCTGGGAGAAATTAAACCCTAGACAGGGAATCCGATCGGAGAAATGTCGGATGGATGTATCTGGAGAATATCCCCGAGTTTGGATGCGAGAAGGCTCGAATCCAAATGAAGTGAAGCAATGGTATGATTTTGGAGCGCTAGCTTCAATATATACGGTTGTTCCAAGCTTCCCAGAGCTTTCAAAGCTGCCAGAGTGGCTAGGTAAAATAGTTTTTAAGGTATGGGAAAACAACGCAACTCTATCCAGAGGCGATGTATTGGAGCTTTACTTCACCAGTGTGGCTCCAAAACCAGTCGGAAAAGGCAACCACGAGGCCTTCCATTACATCAAGCTAAGAAGACCCGATGTCTCAGCATCAAAATAAGATCAAGGAGTCTTCTGGGAAGAAACCGGTCTTGGTTTCCACATTTTCTGAAGATCAAATACTCTACGCGTAGAGCGAGGGGTTTGTACGTTTGCATTAAAGCAATGGTGGAGGTGAAGTTCCCATTCAAGTTCGAGCACAAGTTTTTGAATGGGTCTTTTCTGTTGAATACTTTAACAGGGAAGAAGACAGAGTTTGCTGAGAAGGCCTTCCAGGAAAAACAAGACCTTCTTCGGAAAAACAAGATTCCGGTGAGTAAACAAACTTATCGGAGATATTGCAATATGGCCAATTTTGGGCAATGGACAAACAAGGTATGGACAAGCTATTCCACTCAAACAGAACCAGAGTTTGGAAAAGGAATAAGGTTAGGCATAGGGATGATCAGGAATGCTGAACCACCCCCAGCGAAAGAGACACGTGGAAAGAAGAGGGTAAAAACTCTTCAAATTACCCAAGAGCCAGGAGAATTTTCAGGCACCAAGGAAGATAAATGACTCTTCAAAAAAGTAAGAGTCGGATGACTTTTTTAAAGGGGTAAGTAGCCATGTGATTCCTACAAAAGCCAAAAGAGAGATGGACCATATAAGGGCATCCAATAAAGAGAGAGGAACCAGCCAGCTACAAAAGTTGGAATCCAATGGGAATGACGTAAGCAGTGACGCCAGCACAATGATGAAAGCAGTGACGTCAGCCAAAGTAAAGAGGCTTTGAAATCCAGATTCACATCCGAAAGCCTCTATAAAGAGCAGAGCTGAGGAAGCAGAAGGCATCGACCATCACCATCTGTTTTCTCTTTCAATAAACATTGTAGTTTCTTTCCTTTCTTCGTATGAGTGTTTCCATTTCAGCTACCATAGGTAGCTAGAGGAGACTTCTCCTATTGCTTAAGTAGTATGAGTGTGTAATAAATATTTCCATTTCATAAATAAATAATCTTGGGCTACTGCCCGAAGCATGTGATCTTCCATTTTTTCTGCAACCTTAATTTCCATATTTTTCGACGAGAAATAGTAGCAGCAACCTGTACACCCAGTGTAAGAAACGAACCAGGGTTGTGCTGAGGTTCGCTGAAAGAACGGGACTGAACCATCATACTACGGGGCGCGTGGTTGCTGTGAGGAGCAGCTGTAAAACCTCTCCCGGATACCCGGTAGATTAACGATCAAAAAATGTAATGTTACTATTTCAAGTTGGTTATTTATGATAATAATATTGTTTAATTAATGAACGGAAACATGCTGGGCCTGATATGGTCGTCATGGACTATTTCTATTTTGAGGGAAAAGAAATGTTGAAAAAAAAATTAGTGTAAAGTGTGGATCACCCACGTTGGTACCTACACCCACACCCACATGGGATATATTGGGCAGAAAGTTTCAAATAGTAAGGGTATAAGGGTCAAAAAATGTGCTATTGTTTATAAAAGATATACAACAAAAGGGTTGGATGGTAAAGATATGTGATGTTTGACTTTTGGGTAGTTTTGCAATTCACCCTAAAAAATAACTGATAACTTTACGGAAGGAGTACTATATAATAAATATGTAATAATATTACTCTTTATATTGAAATTAAGCCGTCTGTCATACTCCCTCTGTCTCATTAAAAGATGATTTTTTTCCATTTTGGTCGTCCCACCCAAAGGGTCCCCTTTCATTTTTTTACATAAATGAGACCCACACATCCCCTCTAATACAATTAAAATATGGGACTCACACCCCAGGACATAGCTTAAGTGGTAGATGAGAGGGTTGAAAGGTCTTCCAACTGAGCTTGGTTGCTGCAGGGTGGGGGTTCGAATCCTGCCTTTGGCATGAATTTGGCCCTCTGCAAGCACAAGTTAAATAGTGAGCCCTCTCTATAAGCCACTTGAGGCACATTCTGCGATTTACCTCCTCCACCAATCCCATGGCAGGAGGCACATTCTGCGATTTACCTCCTCCACCAATCCCATGGCAGGGGCAGTAGGGCCCCTATTGGTGAGGTACACCAAAAAAAAATATGAGGTCCACATTCCCACTAATACAACTATTCACTACACATTAAATAATAATACTCCTTAATTTACGTGCAAAAAAGTAAAAGCCCCTTTTACGTCGGGACGGAGGGAGTATATAAAAGTAAGTAACCGTCAATTATAATAAAAAGTTAAATGGAAACACGGAAACTTAACATGCATTGTTCATATATCCGAGTTTATGCGTTTGGTATAATGCTTTGTTTATTTAAAGAATTTTTAATACACAATTAGCTAAAAATATCTCGTCTATTTTTTTTTATGTTAGAACCAATTCATTAAAAATGCCTTAATCCGCTTCTCAAATGTTAAAAGTGGGCTTACAAATTTTGTTTTTGATTTCTGATACACCTGAGTACATAGATTTTATTTCTATGCAATTAATCGATATTTGTGTTATTATGTTGTATATATTTCTTAATGAATGTATTACTTTTTTTAGGATCATGCTACTCAAAATATTAATTTTGTGATAATTAGAGTTTCATTTTTCTTAGTGAAAATCTCACCGCTCAGAAACGAGCTAAATATATATAAACATTGGTTATCATTTCATTCGAGAAGTACTTGTCTTTTATGGCAAACTTGCAACTAATTAAGTTTGTTACTTCTACACTTCAATAAAATATAAATATAATGTCTTTTCCTTTTTTTTTTGGTAAATAGAGTTGATATTAGGTGTATCGGGTGCAAGTGTGCACCCATATGTATATAATTTTTTATTCTATTTTGTATACATATTATTCTATTTTGTATACGTGTTTCTTAATAATTGTATACTTTTTTCACACTATGTTTTTCATTAAAAAAAACTAGTATCTGTATAACTTTTTATTCAAAAGTGTATACATATTTTTTAATAATTGTATTTTTTTTACACTCAATTTTTCATTAAAAAAACTAATAATTAAATTGTATACATTTTTATTCATAATTGTATACGTTTTTATTTATATTTGTATACGTTTTTTAAAGTGGGTGCACTATATCTTAGGGTGCACAATATAATTAGCCTTTTAAATATTTTCATATTTACAATCTCTCCTATAATATTTTGTTTATTTGTTTATATTAATTAGTAAACAAGAAATATTATTTATGTTTATGGTTATCTTATTATAATTTATGATTTAATTAATAAATTATATTTAATTATAAAATACAATTATGCACACAACCTTTTAACTTCTTATCATTAATGTATTCATTAAATATTCAATGAATGAATAAGTTGAAGAAACTAATCATATATTATAAATTGTGGGGTGTCCTTGTTGAGAATGAAAATAAGCGTGTTTTAGTGCTCAATCTAACACTTTTTGATGGAAATTGTTGTCATATATTAGCACAAGTATCTTATATTCCATATATTTGAGAAAAATGTGCACTTGAGGTATTTTATTGTGTTTTAGGCATAAAAAGGATCAAAAGTGCAAAGTTGGAGAAAATGTGCAACTTGTGCATGAATGCTGAAAAACGCACGTCCAACTCTCATAATTTTTTTGTGCTTCTGTGGAGAACAAAACTGTTAATGTGATATATGATTAAAAGCCACAGAAGAGAGGGTCGTTTTGGCATAAAGAACACCCCAATCGGATTCCAAACGAGAAAGTTATGATCAAAGAAGTGGCGTCGCGCAAGCTGTGCCGAATAGAACGGCTGTTCCACTTTTCATGATTTTTTATATATTCATATGTTAGAGTTTCTGTGAGCTCCTTATATGAACAGAAAGTTAAGGAAGAGAGGATCGCGTGAGCATAAGAATTACTCAAATCGGAGGTCGGATGTGGAAGTTATGCCCGAAACGGTGAGACGGCCAAGCTTGTTCGACATGTGAGAGTCCGTTCGACCAGAATCATCTTGGTCGAATGGAGGAGGAAAGTCGAACAAAATGTGCAAAATCATACAGAGAGTTTTTCGACTTCCGTTAGACTTGGAAGCCTTGTTCGACTTCTGAGGGCTTGGTCGAACGAAATGTCGCTGATGCTATTTTTTGGTAGTTTCGGGTTTCTTTTACCAAATTTGGCGTATGTATCAAGTAAAAGCTCATCCAAGGTCTGTGAGGAGCACTTTACAAGTATTAAAAGGTATGTAGAGCACATCATATTGAAGAGATTAGTCATATTGGATTGGAGAGAGGCCACAACAATACTACATCCCATAAGGGGGGATCACCCCCAACCATCATCCTTTCCTCCATCCTCCATCAATTTGAAGGTTCGTTTGTGAAATCAAGAGGAGAACCAAGAGGAGGATTCAAGACGGAGAAGGACGCGACGACTCCCGCATCTAGGATTTATTTCGTTTCCTAATTTATCTTGTAATTTTTCAGACATCCGGGTAAGATCTATCCAACACCCATGATTGTTCTTCGTAACATCATGGGCTAGAGCCTTTTTGATAGAACTAGGGTTGTGAAGGTATTTACGAATTAATTAAACTTTCGTGTGTAAACTCCGTACAACACTGCTTGTAGATTTATTTCATATATGATTGTACTTTCTTAATCCATATTCATGGTCGTTTTGTGCATCTTCAATTGGTATATAGAGTCTGAATATATATCTTGGTTGTAGATTGAGTGCGTTCACCGCTGAACAGGATTCCATGTTATGATTCTAAGTGAGGGGACTCTGAAACTTTATTAGAACTATCATATGTGAATACTTTTTAATTGAATTGGATTCGGGTTGATAAATAGGATAAAGAGGGTAATTTTATAGTACCTATAAAGGGAGATCATATCGGTTAGAGTACCAATTGGCCAGAGAAATAATTGATACTGATAGTACCTAGAAAGGGGGTGAAATTATATCTCTTGCTCAAAGGTTATTCACAAGTGTTATATGCATGTTTACTTATGTGTCTATAGATTAGATATGCATGGTTTAGTGATGCGTCCATATTCCATAAGGCAGAGTCGGACATTAACACACGGAAGGAAAATTAATGAGTGAAACCGGATTATCCTAGAGTACCTATTCTCCTACTTGATCCACTTTTTTCTATTTCCCAATTTATTTTATTTGTTATTTTAATTCATTGTTTAGTAGTTTATAATAAATTTACAACTTTATTGTCAATTAGTCTTAATTAATTTAGTAAATAATTAAATTGATAATACGCTGTCCTTTGAGTTCGATAATTCACTTGGTCGCTTGCTTAAGCTGCAACTGATATCCTTAATACTTGGGGATTAATTTTGCATGCAAAGAAAATGCGCACCAAGTTCTTGGCGCTGTTGCCGTGGAGGGCTGTTATTATTAGTTTATTATTTCTAAATAATTAAGACTTTTATTTGTTATTATTTATTTCTATCTAACCTTAAATTTTTTTATGAGGTACTTGTGCACTAGGGAAAGAAAAGGAAGGAAAGAAAGAATAACACATTTAGCTAAACATGGCCGGAGCAAGGCAGAATCCGGATAATGTTGCAATACGTGAAATTTTCACAAACTATGGTATTGGCAACATGGGGTTGATAGGAGCAAAGGGGGAAGATGATAATTTTGAGATCCATCCCGCTTTTATTAACATGGTGGAAAAGAATCCCTTTTCTGGAGGTTGCTTTGAAGATTCATATCAGCATCTCCGAAAATTTCTTAGTTATGCAAACACTCAGAAAAGTGATGGAGCTAATGATAATGCTAGAAGAATCGCCCTATTCAAGTTCTCTTTGATTGATGGAGCGGAAGCTTGGTATGAGACTCTTGATGCCACAGATTGCACTACATGGGACCAATTGCAGCAAAAATTCTTGGAGAGATACATGCTACCCTCAAGGATCTTAAGAATGAGGCAAGACATCACCCAATTTGTTATGAATCAGGGTGAGAAATTTTATGAGGCGTGGGACAGGTTCAAAGACATGCTCAGGAAGTGCCCACAGCATGGAATGTGTAAGGCGCAATACATAAGTATCTTTTACTATGGATTAAATTGTGAGTCGCGTATTCTTACTGATGCATCATCAGGAGGAGCGCTATTATCTAAGACGGCACTTGAAGCAGAAAAGTTATTTGAAGACATCTCTATAAATTCACGTGACTGGCCTACGGAAAGAGTAAGAGGATCTTATGTGCTAGGTAAAGTGGCTCTAGTTGAACATCAAGTGGTGAAGCCGAATAAGGATGATGAGATTGTCTCTAGTCTAGCTAACATCAACAAACTACTAGAATTTTAGCAAAGGCAGATTACAAAGTTGACATAAGAGGGGCCTAGTAGGCAGCAGCAAGAAGTGAAGAGTGTTGAATATATCTTCAATCGATACATGGCTGAGAATGATGCGAGAGTTGACAGCATTGAGGCTTCCATGAATGATGATCATGCAGATTTATCTAAGCAGTTGAAGGACCTTACTTCGATTATGGGGCAGATGGCCATGAATGTGAATCAATTGACACAAACGTGGGAGAATAATGCCATCATATTGAGGTTCGGGATGCAGTACGAAGGTCCAATGAAGTCGGTGGACGAAAACGACGAAGGCATGGCTCCCGTTCGACCAAGCTTATGCCGTTCGACCAGACCTGATGGTCGAACGGTGGTCAAACAGTTTTCAGAAAATAAGAATCCCGATGCTCTGTTTAATGCATCGTTATTCGACCAGAGCACTGCCATTCGACCAGACTACCTTGGTCGAACGGTGATCGAACAACAACCAGAGAAAGGGAGTTCGCAATCAGCAACATTGTTCGACCAACCTCAGTCTGTTCGACCAGACCAATTTGGTCGAACAGAGGTCAGTTTCGTTCAGTGCCCGATTCGATACCGAATGTTACACCTGTTGTTTAGAACACTCCAGAGTCATCCCAAGAGCAGAATAATGAGCTTATAGTAGAGAATAAATGGGAAAGAGAAAGAAGATGAGAACCGAGAAGCTTAGACTGCAGATGGATAATGAAGATGTGGTTTTCTCTCCTGGTCAAGCAATGAAGATGCCCATGGAGACTCAATCTTGCAAGAGCATAGATATGGTTTCTAACTTGTTTAATCTTGATTAATTTTAATAGGACAGATGACTCTGAATTTGAGTAAAAGATTGACAAGGAGGTGTCTAAACAGCCATGGGAGGTAAGAAATTTTGAGGATCATATACTTATTACCAAGAAAGGTGAGGTGTTGAGTGTAGACAAGAAGAGGGAAAGAAAGTATTTGAAGGTGAAGATGCGAGAAGACCGTCCTCTAATGTCATGACTCTTCGACGTTAAACATGAGCGCCTATTGGGGGCTTTTCCTTCCGTTTTATTGCTTTATTTCTTTCGTGTGAGTAAGAAATTTTCATATTTAAGGTGCTTACTAATCGGCAATTACATCTCTTTGCAAACTTAGTTTCAATTTATGTTTTTACTAAGTTGGGGGTGTGATGTTATTACCTCATTGAAGCACCAAGAGTATAATCTTTTCTTTGTAATGTTTGCTAGGGGAGTTGATTTTTTTGCGGTATGTTGAAACTTTAATCGGTTTTGATATGTCGATTTTTGCAATTTGCCTAGTGTTCTGTGGTGTTTTTAGTGTGTGGAGTTGATTAGATAGTCAATTGATTCTTTCTTATAGTTCTCCTATTTTATTATTGATGAATCCCGTGATGATGAGTGTTTGAGCTTTGATGATAGAAAAGATAGAAGAGTGGCAAGACGAGTTCTACACTGAGGCTTGACTTGATCAAGTTGAACAACTCGAGGAGCTCTTGATCGTTTTGAAGGAGAAAAAAATCAGGTGCACTCGTTTTCTTTTTTTAAATTTTTTGTGTGTTTTAAATTCATGAGAGTGGAAGGATTGAGTTTGTACTTGTGATCCATGTGGACTTATATTTTTAGAATTGTACCTGGAATTCATATGCTCTTGAAATTGATGAAGGAAGTGTACTTGAGTTATATTGTGGTATGAAGTTCTATGTGTACTTGTGGGAAATTGCTTACCATGAAAAGTTATCTGTTACTTGTTAAAAACTCATGTGAGATTTTGAGACTCGTTGATCATGTACATAATCACATGATATTTCTTTTCTGGTGAGTATCGTTCTTGTATGAGTATTCTAGAACTTACCTCTTGTCTTACTTAAAACCACATGTGTGTTAGATGATAAGAGATGATTTAAGGTCATCCTTGAATTTATGAGTCACTTTGCCAAATAATTTCCTACCAAATAATTATATATCCATAGTTAGCCCTTTTGAGCCTGAAAGCCTTATTTCTTTGACAACCTACGAAGATAGCCACTTTGATATCCTATTTGAGCCTTAAAATTCCTACATTTAGTGGAGAATTAAATGCTGTCAAAGTGTGAAGTTGATTTTGATAGAGTTTGGAAGGAATAAAATATTTGGAGCTGTACAAGTGATTATGAGCTTGAAAATAAGTTGCTTATGGGTAGTGCCCGAAACTGGTACCCCTAGATGTTAGAGGTAGTGCCAAAACTTGTACATCAAGAGAGAAAAAAAAAAGAAAAGAAAAGAAAGAAAAAATGTTGAGCTAGAAGAACATGAAGCTGGATAGCCTTGAAGTGTAAAAAATCTGCAGTACAAAAGATCTCCAGTTTTAATTCTCTACTAATTGAGTCACTTTATCCATATGTTTCCTACCCTTACCAATGAGCCAACATTACATCCAAAAGAAAAGTCCTTTTGATCCATTGTCAAATCATACTTTTAGAGGTGGAGAGTTTGAGACATCTGGCAAGCTTATGGTTACGCATGCACTTGAATTGAATTTGAGCGTAAACACCCTAACCCATAAGTGTACATCTTTTACACTTAAGTACGAGTGATATATACTTTCCGTGAGAACATGTCAATGGAGCATTTGAATTGGTGGTGATTGTCTTAACTTGTATGCTATGAATTGATTATTACATGTAATAAGAGTTGCATGACCTAAGTTGAGGACAATTGTATTTTGAATGGGGTATTTGTCATAGTCCTTGTTTTTTCGCTAATTTTCCTACTCTCTCTCTCTTTATTTTTATTTGTTGTCTCGGGACGAGCAACAGATAAGTTTGGGGGATTGTTGAAAGTGAAAATAAGCGTGTTTTAGTGTTCAATCTAACACCTTTTTTGATGGAAATTATTGTCATATATTAGCACAAGTATCTTACATTTCATATATTTTTTATTGTGTTTTAGGTGGAAAAATGATCAAAAGTGCAAAGTTGGAGAAAAGGTGCAACTTGTGCATGAATGCTGAAAAACGCACTTCCAACTTTTATAATTTTTCTGTATTTCTGTGGTAGTGTGATAGATGGTTGGAAAGCCACAGAAGAGGGGGTCGTTTTGGCGTAAATAACACCCCAATCGGATTCTAAACGAGAAAGTTATGATTAAAGTGGTGACGTCGCGCAAGCTGTGCCGAATAGAACGGCTGTTCCAATTTTCATGACTTTTTATATATTCAAATGTTAGAGTTTCTGTAAGCTCCTTATATGAACAGAAAGCCTAGGAAGAGTGGATCGCGTCAGCACAAGAATTACTAAAATCGAAAGTCGGATGTGGAAGTTATGCGTGAAACGCTGAGACGGCGCAAGCTTGTTCGACCAGTGAGAGTCCGTTCGACCAGAATCATCTTGGTCGAATGGAGGAGGAAAGTCGAACAAAATGTGCAAAATCATACAGAGTGCTTGTTCGACTTCCGTTCGACTTGGAGGCCTTGTTCGACTTCTGAAGGCTTGGTCGAATGGAATGTCGCTGATGCTATTTTTGGTAGTTTCGGGTTTCTTTTACCAAATTTGGCGTATGTCTCACAAGTAAAAGCTCATCCAAGGTCCGTGAGGAGCACTGTACAAGTATAAAAAGGGATGTAGAGCACATCATATTGAAGAGATTAGTCATATTGGATTGGAGAGAGGCCACAACAATACTACACCCCACAAGGGGGGATCACCCCCCAACCATCATCCACATCCTTTCCTCCATCCATCCATCACTTTGAAGGTTCGTTTGTGGATTCAAAAGGAGAACCAAGAGGAGGATTCAAGACGTAGAAGGACGCGACGACTCCCGCATCTAGGGTTTATTTTGTTTCCTAATTTATCTTGTAATTTTCCAGACATCCGGGTAAGATCTATCTAACACCCATGATTGTTCTTCGTAACATCATGGGCTAGAACCTTTTTGGTAGAATTAGGGTTGTGAAAGTATTTACGAATTAATTGAACTTTCGTGTGTAAACTCCGTACAACACTACTTGTGGATTTATTTCATATATGATTGTACTTTCTTAATCCATATTCACGGTCGTTTTGTGCATCTTCAATTGGTATATAGAGTCTGAATATATATTTTGGTTGTAGATTGAGTGCGTTCACCGCTGAACAGGATTCCATGTTATGATTCTAAGTGAGGGGACTCCGAAACTTTATTAGAACTATCATATATGAATACTTATTAATTGAATTGGATTCGGGTTGACAAGTAGGATAAAGAGGGTAATTTTATAGTACCTATAAAGGGAGATCATATCAGGTTAGAGTACCAATTGGCCAGGGAAATAATTGATACTGATAGTACCTAGAAAGTGGTTGAAATTATCTCTTGCTCCAAGGTTATTCACACGTCTTACACGCATGTTTACTTGTGTCTATGGAGTAGATATGCATGGTTTAGTGATGTGTCTATATTCCACAAGGCAGAGTCCGATATCAACACACGGAAGGGAAATTAATGAGTGAAATCGGATTATCCTAGAGCTACCTATTCTCCTACTTGATCCATTTCCGTATTTTCCTAGTTCCCAATTTATTTTATTTGTTATTTTAATTCATGTTTAGTAGTTTATAATAAATTCACAACTTTATTGCTAATTCGTCTTAATTAATTTAGTAAATAATTAAATTAAGAATACGCCGTCCTTTGGGTTCGATAATTCACTTGGTCGCTTGCTTAAGCTGCAACTGATATCCTTAATACTTTGGGATTAATTTTGCGTGCAAAGAAAAAGCGCATCAGTCCTCTTGTGATCAAACAATCAAATATTTTGCATTTTCAAATTTCAAATAGAGAATAAAACTCCCCTCAAAACATGAACGCAAATTGGATGTAATGGAGTATTCTTTTGAGTGCATTTTTAAAGATCTCAAAAGTCCCTATAGACTGTTCTGTTTATTCAAGAAAAGATACCATAAAAAAGGGCATGTTGGAATTGTGCGCATATTGTATGTTATGATTATGATTTAGGTATTGGTAATTGTATGTTATGAATCGTGAGATAAACAAATCGCAGTAGAAGTGACACCATTATCCTAGTAGTCATACCGATATAAAATTACAATAATATTAAATCATTATATTGTGTAAAGAAAAATTATTAATCAATTTATTTGGGAAATAAAAAATCTCACTTATAATTAATTTAAGTTGAGTAATTGGTAAAATGAATATTCATTAAGTTTGATATATTTTCATGCATTTAATTAATAAAATTACTCTAATATTAATATTAAAAAATTTCATAAGTTGAATACTTTGAATGAACACATCAACCTAATGCTTAAGCTTATATTATAGATGACCATTATCTTAAAATTTAATTACATGTATGCAATTGGGTTATTTGTACCAAAACCTTGCTTAATTGTAAAATTGTAGCAAAACCTGTATTGTGAAATTTTAGTGATTAAACTGGTTTTGACTCTTGAACGCATTGAATAGTCATATTATACCTAGCAAAAAAGAATTGGAACCTTAACAGTTAATAATTAATAGGATGCGACTTCTTGATATTTCTTTATACATCCAAAGATTATATAAATCTCAAGTTAATTTAAATATAATTATAATTTTTTAAATATATCATTATGAAATTTTTATATTTTTCTTTCTAATTAAGTACCTAAATTGTTTAGGACAGATGAACATTGAGGATTGTGTGACAGAGGTGTTTGTTTTTTATGTTTACACATATGTCGCCTCAAAATCTCAACTATCTAATCATGTGTAAAAAAAAAAAGAAAGAAAAAAAAAAAAAACCTCCCTCACATGCCACCATAAACTTCAATTCGAATTCCATATTCATAGAATTACACTTTGAAATACTTACTGTTATTAAATAATGATTAATAGCAGAAAGACACATTCTTAAAATCTGAAATCTGGAGAGAGTATGAGATTGTATCAGGCATATATTCTATTTTATTAGAACTACATCATAAACCTAAATAACAATTGAACCAAATGGGCTATAGACCACTGAAATATAATTGAGAAGACATGAATTGCTACTTGGAAGAGATTAAGGGGAGAGAGACAAACGTGTTCAGGGGAGATCTAACCTAATTTCAAATCCCAAACTATTTTAATTTAATTTTATTAAAAAAAATCTTTTAAAATAAAATTTATTTAAAATTTAATATTTCAATTCAGGGGAGAGAGAAATCTAACCTAATTTCAAATCCTAGACTGTTTTAATTTTTTTTTAAAATTTATTTAAAAATTAATATTTAAATTTAAATAGGGTTAATATTTTTTAATTTTAAAGAGTGAATTAGTGTGGGTAAACCATGGGTTGGTTGGGTCTGGATCACCTGTGTAACTTTGTTGTGACACTTCGTTGGATGAGTGACACGTAAGTGAGAGAAGGAAAATTATACCCTAAGTCAACCAGTCAACCTTTGGACATGGGATTGGATTTCTCCATTCAGACCCGTGTCATTCCATAAGCAGGTGTTACCGAAGATGTCACACCAATGTGTCACAGAACATCTCGTGTCGGGTTGGTGTGTCGGAATGGCCAACCCACCACAACCAAAACCGAGTTTTTAAGTGGCAAGTTAGTTATGAGAGGGTTAACGGATTTTGTTGGTGCGGAGCATATTCGCTCAATTTTTTTGTTGGTGTGGGTTTAGCCCAAATTCACCATTTTACTTAGTTGCAGTTGCAATGCAATGGTGTATGTGTATTGGATTAAGGTTTACTTTCTTTGTACAATACATATGTAGCCTTTTTAATATCGTTTCATTCCTTTTTATCATCTAAAATAAATAAAGATTAATTTAGACTAAAAAATTAAATAGAGATTTAATATCAAATCAATGCCAGCCCTTCTTTCTTCATCGGAACTTATAAGCACCCGCTACATTAAATATAGTAATGGTTAGTTTTAAGGTATTTTTTTTTTTTCCAAAAAAAAAATAATAATACAATTATTTTAAGGTATAATATTAAATTTTGTATTTTTTTCCAAAAAAATAAAATAAAATAATACAACTATTGTTTATATTAATATAGGGATTATATTATTTTAGTCTGTATATCTAGAAGTATAGGTTTGGAGAAATATATATATAAGTATGCTAGGCTAATTAATGGGCAGCTATAAGTATATTGTAGCAAATTCATAATCTCACTTAATGTTTTACTTATCTATTACATTTTGGAAGTTCCAATCTGCACGCACTTTTTGCTTAGATGATAAGTAAGAGTTTTTTTTCTAGAGTTTTTTTTTTGTTTTTTAAATAAGTGGATCAATATTCTATCATTAATATATTTAGGTAATTCCTCTATTTTGATCACATGCATGTATATAAAGTTGTAAATTCTTTCATCTAAATTATTCTAGATTTTTTTTCATTTATCCTAATATTCATAAGCTAAATACTAGAAATTTCTATTTTTACGTATATTACAACTAAGCCCGATCCTATAGCGCTATGAGTGTAGCTTAGATGAGTCTTTGAGTGCGTGTGAGGTGTTATATTTTCAAGTAAATGGTAAAATATTGTGTTTCTTAATTCAAGATCTTACAAATTACAATTATCCAACAATTACATTTTGTTTCCTTCATTCTCTTTGTTTTTTAATTTTTTGTTTTTTTTTTTAATTTTATTTTTTTATATTTTTCCTTCATTCTCTTATTCATTCTCTTCGTTTTGAGTTATTTGTTGGAATTTTTTCAGTTCAAAGTTTGCAATGGAGCTAGCCTTCAATCATCTCTGTTGTACTCTTCAATTAATTTTTTTTTCTTTTTCAATAAAAAATATATTTTTTCTCTCTAGTCTTACATTTGTTCTGTCATAGTAATTGATATTTTGTTATACATATCATCATTTATCTATCACATTGCTTTCGACATAAAATTAAAATATATTCTAAAAAAATCATAACAAAAATAAATTATTATTATTCAATAAATTTTTAAAATCCATAAATTTTAAAACTAGGTTCAAATAAAAAATGAACCTCAAACAAACAAGGGAAAATTTTACATTTGGTCTCATAAGAATTCCTTCAATTCAATTATAGTTCCGTCGGAATATACTGGTCTCATAGCTATCAGTTTTGGTCTCATAAGAATATTATAATTGAAAATTTTTATTCCTAATCAACTTATATCACATCTTTATTGCCAGATTTTCCTCTTCCTTCTATTTTTCAAAATAGACATAGTCCATTACGACCATATCAGGCTCATCATGCATCCGTACATTAATTAAACAACATTAATCTCATAGCTAACCAACTTAGAACAGTAACAGTACATTTTTTGACCGTCAATCCACTGGGTATCCGGAAGGTTTTACAGTTGCTCCTCACATCCAACCACGCGCCCCGCAATGTGATGGATCAATCTCGTTCCTACAGCGGATCTCAGCACAACCCTGGTTCGTTTCCTATACCGGGTGTACAGGATGCTGCTACTGTTTTTGCCGGAAAGTATGGAGATTAAAGTTACAGAAAAAATGGAAGGCTACATGCGGGCAGCAACCCGAGATTATTTATTTATTGAATGGAGAGATTTATTACACACTCATCCTTACTGAACAAGAGGAGATAACTCCTTTAACTACCTATTGTAGCTGAACTCAGAACACTCATACAAAGAAAAGAAAGAGATATAATGTTTATTTTAAAAAGAGAAAACAGAGGGTGATGGTCGATACCTTCTGCTTCCTTAACCCACCTATTTATAGAGGCTTTCGGATTTGAAATCCGGATTTCAAAGCCTCCAAATCTTTTGTGACGTCACTGCTTACGTCATTGTTCTTGCATCAGCACTTACATCATCTACATTGAATCTCAACTTTAGCAGTTGGCTGGTCCCTCTCCTTTATTGGATTCTTTTTTGTGACGTCATTGCTTGTGTCACCTTTTATTGGATGCCAACAGCTGGCTGGTTTCTTTATTGGATTCCCTTTTCTAGGTCATCCTCCCTGTCAGGTCACTTGTCTCTTACCCTTTCGGAAAGGTCACCTGGCTCTTGCTTTTTTGAGGAGTCATTTGTCCTCTTTAGTGGCTGATGATTCTCCCGGCTCCTGGGTATTCCGAAGAGATTTTACCCTCTTTTTTCCACGTGTCTCCTTTGGGAGTGGATCAACAGTTCTGAACATTCCTATGCCCAGCCTTATTCCTTTTCCATACTTCGGCTCTGTTTGGGTGGAACAGCTCGAACATACCTTATTTATGCACTGCCCGAAATGGACCATGTTACAATATCTTCGATGAGTTTGTTTACTCACAGGAATCTTGTTTTTCCAGAGAAGTTTTTGTTTTTCTTAGAACGTCTTCTCCGCAAACACTGTCTTCTTTCCTGTTAAAGTATTCAACAGGAAAGACCCATTCAAAGAATTATGCTCGAATTTAAATGAGAACTTCACCTCCACCATGGCTTTTATGCGGGCATATAAACCTCCCGCTCTTCGCCTAGAGATCTATTCTTCAGAAAATATAGAAACCAAGACTGGTTCCTTTTCAGAAGACTCTTTAATCTTATTTGATGCTGAGACATCGGGTCTTCTTAGCTTGATGAAATGAAAGGCCTCGTGGTTGCCTTTCCCGACTGGTTCTGGGGCCGCACTGGTGAAGTACAGCTCCAATACATCGCCTCTAGATAGAGTCGAGTTATTTTCCCATGCCTTGAAAACCTTTTCTCCGAGCCAATCTGGAAGTTTTGTAAGTTCTGAGAAACCTGGTGCAACAGTATAGATCGAGGCTAGTGCCCCAAAGTCATACCACTGCTTTACATCCATTGGATTTGAGCCCTCTCGCATCCAAACTCGGGGATATTTCCCCGATATATCCACCTAGCATTTCTCCGGTCGGATTCCTTGTCTGGTGTTCAATTTCTCCCAATTGGCCTGGTATTCCTGCCAATAAGAGAAATCAGTTAAGTTAATACCAACCTTAGCAGTGCTCGTCATAAGCTTAAGGTTGATCTCTCCCTCTTTGACCCCAGAGGTGCTGGGTTGATTCGTCGACTCTAGATGTGACTTCAGGTCTTCGATTTTTCCTTGGACTGGTTCTTCTTTTGGAGGTTCCAATCTAGGACTTGTGCTAAGGGTACTTGAATCCCTTATTCCGGGTTTAGAGCCCCGTTCTCGACTACTCTCCTTTTGTCGATTGCAATTGCCATCAACGGCCCAGAGGAGTGACTCTCGTGTTGCTTCGAACAGACTTGCGCCGTTTCGAATGCAGTCTCGTATGCGATTAGACACTTTGGTCTGATCACTATCTTGTATTCTTCCGGCACGCCTTGCATTGAATGCCAGATTCTCGAATTCCCTTTGGAGCAACTCAAGGTTGTCCATCAGGTGCCTTGATACAGTCAGGATGGAGTCTATTTCAGCTCCTTCCATCTCTCGTTAGGAAATCTGCCAAAACATTATCAACAGATTTAATAATGACAATATTAAAATCATAATATTGGCATTCTGCTTGCCATTTTAATAGTCTAGCCTTTTCAGGTTTAGATTCAATTTTATTTTTTAAAAAGGCTTTGACGCTTGTGTTATCAATTTTAAGGATGAATTTCTTCACGAGAAGAAATAGCGGCCATTTCTTGAATGCTTTTCAAACTGTAAAGAACTCTTTTTCATTGATGTGTCACATGTTTGCTTCATTCTCTGTAAAGAGTTCGATACAGTATTTGCATGGTTCTTCTCCTTCTGGTGTGGACTTCGTGAGAACTGCTGCCCACCAGTGGTCACTGGCATCTGTGTAAAATACCAGTTCATCCTCGTCGTTTAGTATTGCTAGCTTGGGGAGCTTCTTGCAAACCTCCTTTAACTGCATAACCATTTCTCGGTGTGATTCCTCCCATTTGAATTCTGTGTCTTTCTTCAATAGATGGCTGAACACCTTCCTGTATTGAGCTAGGTTGTTGATGAACATTCCAGCAAAGTTGACAACTCCTAAGAAGCTTTGGAGTTATTTCTTGTCCTTGAAATCTTCAGGAAATCCTTGAACCTTTTCTACAATATGAGGCTGTAGAATAATTCCAAACTCATCGATCTCGACTCCAAGGAACTCGATCTGCCTTGTTGCTATTACTGCCTTCGTTTCAGAAAGCACCAATCCTTTCTTGTGGCATACTTTCGAAAATACTTCCAGATGCACCAGATGCTCTTTCATGTTCTTTGAGGCTATGAGGATGTCATCCACATAAACAAACATGAATGAGAAATAATCTTTGAATAGATTTCTTCTTTTGCTGTGCAGATGCCAGCTCCAGAATCAATGTACGCCGCAAAATATTCTGCACGATGCTCCTTATATATCATCCCAACGGTGATATATATTGAGAATGAACTTGTGGTCATGGGTGGATCAGAGCTTATAAAAGCCCTTTCTATTGGACTTTATATCTCTTTCCTTTGACTGTAAACTCCATTCCATCTTGTAATCATTCCCAAGATTTGTGATCCTCGAGAAACTCCAATCCCAGCACTAGTTGTTCTGGGAATCTTTCTGCAACTCCTTCAATTTCTAGCTCAAGTTCTCTGAGTTTGAGTTGTCCTTGGTATCTTCAGTTGTTGGTTGTTGAAGATAATACAAGACATCACAAGGAATAGAGTTTTCCTTCTTAGTGATATCGAATATTACTTCGACTCCTCTCCATCCTTCTGGGCATTTTAGTTCACCTTTGGTTGTGAACTTTTTCGGTTCCTGGATAACCTCCACGATTGGTTTATTTCCCCATTTTTTGCTAGTCATTCTGTCTTCTTGGAAAGAAATTCTTCTTTGCTCGAATCTGAGACTATTCTGTCTGCTCCAGATCGGCTTGTCCTTGATCCGCAGATCCATATCGTGAATTGGCGGTAACTCCATTATCTCTGGCCTAGTCGCACATGCAACTTTCTCGAACACTTCAGGTATTTCAATATACTCCTTCATTTGGAATAGATCCGAATGATGAGTGTTGGAGAGGGCATACGAGATATTGTATGTGATAGAGTAAGGCCTGTTTCCTTCCTTCATCAAGTCTTTGTTTTTGAAATCTTGATGGAGGGTAAGAGCCCTATTGAAATCTCGGTCTGCCAGATTATAAGCGATCCTTGGATAAATGTAGGATGCTACTTTTCCTGCGTACAGATTTTCTGAGAGTCCTCCTAGGCATGCTTCTCTTGTGCTCTTGATTCCCTTATCAAAGACAGCAATATCGATTAGTGTATCGATTCCTTCTTTGAATGTGGCTTTGATGAGAATCTGAATCGCTCTGATATGGACCCAAGAGATAGTCTTGGACATCTTCTCCGGGAGTTTACTTAGTTCCTTCCTGATTTCTTCATAGGGAATCAGTTGCATCTCCATCATATTTCCTGTGAGCTCCACTGGGATTGCTATCTCCCATTCGATCACTTTGTATATGATGTTGTGTTTCCTCTTCTTGAAACTTGGAAAGAATTTTTCCAATTTTCCCACAGTGAATCCATCGTATAGACTGAGCCTTGGATCCTCCTTCATGATTCTCATAAGGGTTTTATGAGAAATAGATGTCTGGGAAAAGAATCCAGACATATCTTCTTGCATCTCTTTCCTGAAGATTTCCTCTTCACTCCGACTCATCTTCGGAAGATTCGTCTTGGCTGAAGAATTCTTCTTTATAGATGCTCTCGTCCGAGGGTATATCTTCGAACTGATATACCTGTACTAGGTCTTGGAAGTAAACAGCTTCCTCCATTTCTGGAGTTGTTTCGAACTGTCGTACTCCCCTTTTCTGGTTTTTCGGGCAATCGGGTGAGATATGCCCTCTAGCTCCGCAAGTATAGCAGTTACAATTCTTGAATCTTTCATTTGCTCGTGTAGCTGCTCTTCGAAATGTTTTTCTTGTAGGAGTTCTCCCTGTACTCCTCTGGTTTGATCCTGAGGATGATGCTTGATTCCTTGAACTCCATCTTGATGGTCCAGATCTCTGCCCTGATTTATAACTTCGGGCCTTCTGTTTGGACAAAAGTATCTTGGTCTTCTGGACCTCCATCCTCCGCTCCTTTGGGTGTGAGGATGATGTTTCTTCATCCTTTTCTGCTTTCTTAGGTTTCTCCCAATGATAGTTGGAAGATCATTGCTTTCATAGAATAAGGGTACCGTTTTGTTTATTCCCCTTAATCTCTTGTAGTTTTTGTGTAGCGATGCTTGATGACACCACTCTTCTATCTTGGCTTTAAGAAAAGACATCCTCCTTGCTATTGAATCCAGCTCACATGGTTCATACTCTTTGATCAGCATTTCTCTCCATGGACTTGGAATCCTGGCAAAGAATAGGTGGAATACTTCCTCCTCCTTGATCTTTGATTTCCATCTATACTCTGTGAAGAGTTTGATGTACTCATCTACATGACAAATGTCAAGTAGTTCTAGGTTGTATAGAGCATTCCTATACTTCTTTTTCTTCTCTTCTTCCATTCCTTCGAAGTAACCTACTCTGATAAAGTGGATCTTGAAGATCTTGGCCATGCGATCAACAATATTGCCTAGATCTTCACCTTCCATGGCATCCTTCTTGACCTCGTCTGAGAGTACCTCAGGCTCACTTTACTGATCCTTCTAGGCTCATGGTTAGGAATCTTATGAACCCTTCCTTGTCCAGCTCAAGTGCACCTCCTGCAATCTTCATAGCGTTGGTCCACTCATCGATCAAAGTTTTTTGATTTTTGAAGTCGAGAGTGTCGAGGTTTAAGATCAACCCGTATGGATTTCTCGGTTCTAGGTGAGACCGACCATATGGGGTGTTGTGTATATTTAGATCATCGAACTCGGCTTGCTCCTGTTGACATTCCAATTGCCTTCATCTTGAAGTTTCCTGGTTATTGAAATGTCTCTTCTTGCCTTCCTTCGTGGACTCTTTGTGTTCCAGAAGTTCTCTCATCTTGGCTCGAATCACGTTGGGTATGCTGAGTCTACGACTGTTGTTGGGAGCCAGAAGTCTCTCCAACATTCATTTTTAGATCTACTATAGTTTGTCCTTGGAAGGACTCATATAGATCTTGTAGATCTTCAAGATTTGCTCATTCCATATAGAGACGTGGACTCTCCATGAAGGATAGCAATCATCTTCTCACTTTCAGATTTTAGCCTTGTGACCTCAGTCGTCTTCCCTTTTTGGTGTAAAAGGGGTTCCGTTCAGAAGGTTAGTGGCAACCGTCCACCTGGCCTTCTTCCAGTCACCTTAGTTTCCAAGAACTTTACTTGTTCTGTCAACTTTGTGATGAGGTCGAGTTGCTTGTTCTGCAACTTCTCCACCTTATCTATCTTAAGGCTGATTTCGAACATCGTCTTGGACATGCTTTGGCAATATTCTCCAAAGAATCTCACCGTGTTCTACAATTCTCTAAGATCTTGGTTCATCTTAGAGTTATCGACCTCGAAATCCTTCCACTCTGTCATTCGTCCCAGTGTGTGAAGTGATAGGGCTTGCAGATATCTCTTGGACCCTGGTTGGGTCGTTTTCTCCATTGTCTGTGTTTGGGGACACTTCCATGGATCTCGGTGAAACTTCGGATTTCTACGATATTTCTTGATACTTCTTTCGAGTATCTTATCTGTATCTGGCATAGTTCCTCCAAAGATTCTTCCTCGGTGTGGTTGGTACGAATGTTGGCCAACTTTCTCCTTTGGTTTATGCCTTCATACCATCGGTCGACATCTTCGTCTCTCTTTTCTGTAATTTGTCTATACAACACACAATAATATTGTTGCATAGAGCTGCTTGTTTCGTCATAATTAACAGGTCAGTAGTCCCTGTTACTCCAGTTTTGAACAGGGCTGATAGTCCTGTTACTCTCGGATGTCGAACTTTTGTTCGAATCCATATATCTTGAAACTCTCCTCTCGTTAAGTGATAAATAAGTTTATAATAAATTTTTTCATTCATAAATAAATAAACCTAGGGCTCTGATACCATTTTGAAGCACGGAAAGTTGAGTTAATCTGGCATAAGATATAAATTCTGACTTGGAACTAATTTAGCATCTTTTGGGGACAATTTTGCAAATTTACCTTTTTAGAAAATTCATATAGGATTAATCCTGCATCTACCCCATTATCAATTTAGATAAAATTTCTATGGGACTAAATCTGACGGTTTTGGGACCTTTTTAGCATTGAACAATTCTTACGGGGCTAAATATAAAATTATCCCAACAAACATTTGCCAAAAAATGGTTCAGAACCTGAAAAGCTAATACTCAATTATTTCTTCTAACTGTATGAATTACTTGCAGTGCTTTTTCTTCTTCTTTTCATTTTCTGTTGAACGATAAACCAGAGCCATGGAGCTTGCTATCCAGAAGCTCATCAAATCGTGATATCGTGTCGTGACTGAAATAATTGGATGAATCTCCAACTTCACCCTTTCTAAAATACGAACTTTTTTCACGACGCCATTAAATTCTCCATGTTTATTCACTTCGAGATTTTTAAGATTCTGAAAGCTGCAGAGGTTGCAAATCTCCTCCACCAACCCCTGTTCTTCCTCCTCTGCCAAAAATGGAACCCCTAAAAACTCAGCAATCTTCCTTACATGACCTGCAATGTCCTCTCTCATCTCCTCGTACTTCAAGAACAAAACTTTCTCCGAATTCTCCAAATGGGCTTTCCAGAATGCGAGAACATGATCCCAGAATGGCCCGAATGCATGAATCCCCTGACAGAACATGTCGAAAGATTCATCGAATTCAAGAGGGGGTATTTTCTTCTTGACATGGTTTTCCATGGAGAAATGGCGGCCTGAGATGAACAGGTCCAAGGGGTCTCTGTAGATGTAGATGATCTTACATGAACCGGATGTACGAACAAAATCGGGTTGGACATGGAATGGCATGTGGGTTGAGAAGATTCTTGGATCCGACAGGTGTTCGAGATTGGGGTTCTCTTGATGCCAGTAGACATTGAATTCGAGTGATGGAACAACCACGTGGGAAGAGAAGTGAGTAGAGGGCTTTGATCGATCGAAAAAAGAGTGCGATTCGATATCGAAAAAACAAGAGACACCAACCAGGTGGTGCCTGATTTAGGATGGCTGGTTACTACTATGTCCTTGTCTTTTACTTTGAAGTGTTTTTGTGCCCATATTATTCGTCGGAGAGGCCGCGATGAACACCAGAAACTGGAGAACCGAATAAGCTCACGTCCATCCCAATTCGTTCGATGTTCGAGTTTCTGGAGCATGTGCTCAAAGTTATCATCTTGTGATGAGTTTTGCTCATCGGATGAGCAGATTTTATCATTTTTCTTTTTCTCCATTTTTTTCAGAAAAAGAAAGGACTTATGAAGAGATGGTTGGTTCACATATTATTTTATAGGATAATAATAATCCACTATATATGTAATGGTTTTTTATGTGGTTTCCACCCCTCTATTTCATCTATATTTTATTTATTAACTTTTCTTTTCGGGGTTATTGTTGGGTTTATCGGCTCAGTGGGGCCGGACCCACTCAATCTAATAGTATGATATTATTCGCTTTGAGCCTCCCACTGACCTATACTATTTTGCTCTTTGGGCTCACACCCAAAATGCCTCATGTTAGGGGGAGTCTTGTCCGCACTTATAAATCCATCGACATCCTCACTTCTAATGGATGTAGGACTTTGATTGACACCCTAATTGGTTAGTAAGGATTAATTAATAAATTAATCACCAATTAAATAATAATTAAAGTGAGTGAAATTAGTCACATATGTGGAGAGATTTAAATATAATAAATTGGGATTCTCTCCAACAGATACAACATGTGATACATTGTATCTGGTCGACAATTCTGTGTGTGAACGCAGATCTAAGTGTGTGAACACAGATCTGTGTATGAGTGCAGATCTGGGTGTGTGTGAACACAGATCTGTGTAAATCCTACCATATGTGGAGTGGTCTCTGGCACCTATAAATAGGGTCATTTGTATTCATTCTAAACACACCTAAAACAAAAAGCATCTGCATTCAAAAGGCATTTGCATCTAGTAGCAATCTAGTTCTCCATTCTCCTTAGTTCGCCGGAGTTCCTGCGATAGCGGTGCTGCTTCGCCGGAAACAAGAAGTCGTTTCACCTTTGGGGAAGATCTGCCAAGACCGGAGCACTACCGGGGCGTGTTTCTTCTTACAGGAAGAGTTCTGCTCGACTCGATTTCGTCCATCCCTCAAGATATTCAAGATCCAAGATCAAGACCCTAGATCTGTAAGTAGAGAAAGAAGATCCTCTGCTTCTACTCTCTTTGTTTTTTGTATTTCTCAATTTAGAATCTCCCTTCTACATTTCTACCCCGATTATTGTATTAGTGATTGATTGATGTATTTATAAACCAACACACCCAACCAACAGTTATATTATTTTTTAGATAATAAATAATTGATAAATTATATGTAATGTGCACGTGATACCAGTATTTTTTATCGATAAATGTTAATTGTTAGTGGTTAGAAGTTAGTTCACCAAGCACTCATACTCCAAGTCTCATAATTCCCTACTCCAATGCGTTCCCCAAAATATCAAATCGGACCGAATCAAATGCTCATCTCTACTTCAAATGCCTATTTATGTAGAGTTTGGAAGGAAATCCAAAACTGGAATAGTTGGCAAGAAATACCACTTCACTAACCGCTAGCATCAAATGGATACATAAACGAAGGAGAAGAGGTCCGCCACATTTTCTCAAAACTGGCTGATTGGCCATCTTTCTTATTGGGAGCGCAAAGAACGAATAACTTTTTGACAATAAAACTAGCACAGTCCAACTTCTCGTAGAAAGAATTAAACTAGAGATAGGTAGATTTGTATTTTTTATATGATAAAAGGGACAAAAATCAATTGTACCCGTATTCAAATAGATTACATTTTTTCTACCAACTCAAATAAAAATACATATTTTCTATTCATTTTTATGGGTTTGTACCCAAAATTATAACCTTAATTTAATTGGTTTTAAGGAAAAAAAATTGAAAAAAATGTGATAAATAGACAAAAAAAAAAGAAAAAAAGGTCAAACATATAGAAAATGGGTTAAATAAATATTTGTAGGCTGAAAAAACTTGGGCCAAATAGACATGCATTGTATTCTTATGGACAAATTTTAAAAACCAAAAAAAAAATAGGCCAAATAGAGTAAAAATTTTTGGCCGAATAGATATATATCATTAAAAACTCAAAAAATATAAACTAAATAGACTAAAAAATCTTGGAACGAATATACTAAAATTAGGCTGAATAGATAAAAAAAATTGAGCCGAATAGAGATTTATAATTTTCTAAAAAAAATTAATAAAACAAAAAATTTATAAGTTGAATAAAAAAATTTAGTCTAATAAATAAAATTGGATTACCAACAATAAATAAGGGTATTCTTGATATGAATAGTTGATGAGAGTGTAAATTCACGTGTTGTGAACTCTGATTTGCATGGAAATGGAGTACGGTTTGGTCTCTTATCAAGACAAATCGCGAAGTTTATGGAAAATCAATAAATCAGAGGCTACTGAGGCTTTTTGAGCGTGTTTGTGCAGGAAAACAGGTCTTAAAGGCTCAGAATGGGAGGACACGATTTTCAAGGCAATTTTTGAAGGTTGTTCGACCAAGATGGACTTGTTCGACCAGCATCACTTTGGTCGAGCAAGGGAGGCGAAGTCGAACGAAATGTGAAGGAGTGTCCAGAGAGCTTGCTCGACCAAATGAGACCGTTCGACCAGAATCATTTTGGTCGAACGGAAGAGGTCTGGTCGAACAGAATGACCAGAATCTTACAGAAAACTTGTTCGACCAGCGTTCAACCTGGATGCTTTGTTCGACCAGTAGAGGCTTGGTTGAACGGAATGTCGCTGCATCTATTTTTGGCAATTTCGGGTTTCTTTTACCAAATTTGTCGCATGTCTAAATTAAGAGCCCTTCTACTCTTACCAAATTTGATGTATGTCTAAATTAAGAACCCTTCCAAGGCCCGTAAGGAGGTTTAACAAGTATAAACAGGATCCTTCGCAGCATAAAGAGAACACACTTCATCATCCATTCATCACCGAAACCCTACCGTCATCCGAAGGAGCTGTGGATAGAGGTTCGTCTGTCGAACCAAGTGAGAATCAAGTGAAGATTCAAGATGGAGAGAGTCGCGATGGCAACCGCATCTAGGGTTAACTTCGCTACTTAATTTATCTTTTAATTTTCAAGACTATAGGTAAGATCCTACCAACCACCATGATTGTTCCTAGATCAATCATGAGCTAGAACCGCTTCGGTAGTTCTAGGATTATGAAGGTTTTATGAGTTAATTGAATTTTCATGTGTAAACTCCGTACAACATTACTTGTGGTTTATTTTATATAAGATTGTGCTTTTTAAATTCATACTCACAGTCGTTTTGTGCATCATTAACTGTTATGTAGAGTCTGAATACATATCTTGGTTATTGATTGAGTGCGTTCACTGCTGAGCAGGATTATATGTTATAATTCTAAGAGAGGGGACTCTGAAGTCTTATTAGAACTATCTTATATAAATAATTGTTAATTGAATATTATTCGGGTTAATAAGTAGGATAAAGAGTATAACTTCATAGTACCTAAAAAGGGAGATCATATCGGGTTAGAGTACTAAGTGCACGGGAAATAATTGATACTGATAGTACCTAGAAAGGGGGTGAATTATATCTCTTACTCCAAGGATATTCACACGTGTCATACGCTTGTTTACTTGTGTCTATAGAGTGAACTTCCATGGTTTAGTGATGCGTTCATAAACCACAAGACAGAGTCAGACATCAACACATGGAAAAAAAATTAATAAGTAAAACTAGATGACCTGACGAACTACCTAATTTCTCACTTGATAATCACTTGGTCACCAATAATAGTTCTTTTGTATACGGTACCTAAACCTTGGCTACATTTGTACAGCTGCTATGAGCGCTTCGCGTCTTCATTTTCTCGTACACTCTCCTCGTTCCGTTTCAATTTTTTGTGTTTGTATTTTGCACGAAAATTAAAGAATATAATATTTTAATATTTGTATGTGAGTTTCATAAAAATTATATATTAATTGTTTTGTGCGGTTTCATCTCTAAAGAGAAACCCACAAATTGAAAATATATAAAAATTAAAATAAACTTTTAGAGAATATAATTTACCAGTTTGTGAAGATTATATATCATGATTTTTTTCATTTTTCGTGCGAAGTTAATGTGAAATTGATGAAAATATAAAATAGGGTTTACACATTTCTTAATAGGATTTAATTTAATAAACTTTTACAATATTTATCCCAATTTATTCTCAATTTTTTTTCTCTTTTACTTAAATTCTTTAAAATGAAAATTGTACCATTACGGCATTACCATATGAGTGCAGAGGAAAAAAAATCTGTTGAACGGAGGGACTAAATCATGTGCTTGTGACAGTATTCCAGTATATATATGGGGACAAAACTGATATTATCTCATTTCTTGGGCTAATTATAATGTGTACCGGGTGCACCCTAAGATAAGGTGTACTCATATACAAATATAAACAAAAATATATACAATTATGAGAAAAAATGTATACAGTTTAATTGTTAGTTTTTAATGAAAAATTGAGTGTAAAAAAATATATAATTATTAAAAAATATGTATAAACTATTGAATAAAAAGTTATACACATATGAATGTTAGTTTTTTAATGAAAAATTTAGTGTGAAAAAAGTATACAATTATTACAAAATGCTTATACAAAATAAAATAACATTTATACAAAATAGAAAAAAAAGTTATACACATATAAGTGCACTCTGACATCCAGGTGCACCCAATATACACCTCGATGCACCCAATATACACCCCATTTCTTATAAGGATTCATATATCTTATTCGGAATTAATTAATATTCATCATATTGTAATTGACGTGCACTTATTATATGATGCAATAATTAGATAGTTCTTTGTGCAGGGATTTTGTGTCGGTAGTTGTGACTACATAAGCAGATATCACGTGATTGCCAATGATCGCCTTTGATTTATCTATCTAGAAAAGATATTAATTACTCGTAAATGGTTAGTTCTCAGCTTAGCTGATATCATGCGCTCACTTTATCTTCACTTTTCATCAAGCTGCAGCTAAAGGATCCTATTAAATATATATATAAACCACACAAATTACTAATACATTTAATATATATGATCCACACACTTTACTAATACAATTATCTACTACACATTAAATAATAATACTCTTTAATCCACATGCAAAAAACAAATGTATACGTTTGTGGCGGACGGAGAGAGTATCATTCATGTGTGCCACAGTGCTATGTATCTCATACTCCCTCCGTTCCGATTTAAACTTTACTTTTTTTTCACGAAGATTAGTTCGTATAGTATTTTAATATGAAGTGAGGAAGATAAATACTCCCTCCGTCCCGGAGAAGTTGATATAATTTTTTTGCACACGGAGATTAAGGAGTATAATAATTTAATGTAAAGTGAAGTAAAGTGAAATGAGAGAAATAATATTTAATGTGTAGTGGATAGTTGTATTAGAGGTGATATGTGAGGTCCATGAGAATAGATTAATTGTTTTTGTGTGGATACCATGTATTAAAAAGGAAATGTGTCAACTTTAATGGGACAAACCAAAAAGAAAAGTGTGTCAACTTCTATGGGACGGAGGGAGTAATATTTTAATGTAAAATATGGGTAGGTGTATTAGGGTTGGATGTGGTCCCATGGTAATATATTAATCGTTTTAGGTGGGACTCATATACTAAAAAGGAAAACGTAAAGATTAAAAGTGAACGCTCAAAATAGAAATATGTAAAGATTGAAATAAGATAAATTATGTTTATTTTGATTTTATATTCTAATATTCAATTAGTACTCCCTCCGTCCCGGCCAAATGGTGTATTTTGCTTTTTGCACGTAGATTAAGGAGTATTATTATTTAATGTATAATGGTTAGTTGTATTAGTGGGAGTGTGGGCCCCATATTTTAATTGTATTAGATGGTGTGTATGGGACCATGTGTATTAAAAAGGAAAGGGAACCCTTTGGGTGGGACACCCAAAATGAAAAAAAGATACCCTTTGAGTGAGACGGGGGGAGTTTTTCTTTTTTCACAAACACTCATATAAACCCGATTTACATATCTTATTATGTAAACCTTGATTTTTTCTAATCCTAAGTCCCTTTCCAATCTTGTTATACCATATGTATTGTTAGGGGTTTAAATTAAAGGAGGAAACAATATTTACAAGGGTTTGTGATGTAAACCCGGTTTACAAGAGACTATCTCTTCTTTTTTACCAATTACCATTTGTGTATTTTTTTTTATTTAGATTATATGTGTACCTTGTTTTATTTAGAGTATATTATTCATGAATAATTTTATAATATAACGTTTTTTATAAAAAAAATATAACTTTTTTTAATAATAAATAATAATTAAATACTAATACATTCATTTTCAATCAGATTATGCGATCAACCTCTCACATACTTTTATTTTTTCTTTATTTTGATTAGTTGTTAGTATAATGAATAGTTAGTTCACTAAGTACCCATACTTCCTTATTCTTCAAGCCTCTTTATAACTCCCACCTATTCGTTTCCAAGAAGAGGTCATTCACCTTAATTAAGAGCCCAATGATCAGATGAAGTAGGCTACCTGGTTGACCTCTCACATACTTAATCTATCGTAATTGAAGTTTTATAACATTACAGAGAAAGATATAAAAATATTTCAACAAATTAAAGGGATAACAAGGCCATATTAAAACCAACTTAAGAAAAACTCGAAAGAAAAAAACCCTTAAAATGAAAATAGATACTCCCTTCGTCCCAAGGTAAGAGTCTCATTTTACTATTTTAGTTGTCTCACCCAAAGAATCTCATTTCCTTTTTTGGACATATGAGACTCACCTACACCCACTAATACAATTAAAACATGGGCCCATACATTAAATAATAATACTACTTAATTCACGTGTTCAAAAGCAAATAAGACTTCTACCAAGGGATGGAGGGAGTATAAATTAAAGTACCACAAGAACTGCGTCACAAAATATGATCCAACTCAAATTTTAAAAAATCAAAATAAATTTTATTAATTTGATCAGTAGAGCACCAGAAGTGTTCTCCGACCCCATCTCCTGTTTCACAATAATGTTTGTTTCATCTTCTTTATTTGCTAGTACTGTTACAGCATTTGAACGATAAACCAGAGCCATGGAACTTGCTCTCCACAATCTCATCGAAATGTGCTATGGTGTCGTGACTAAAATGATTCAACGAATCTCCTACTTCACCCTTCCTGAAAAACGAGCTGTTTTTCATGAACCCTTGAATCTTCCCATGTTTATTCACTTCGAGACTTTTAAGGTTTTGAAAGCTACAAATCTTGCAAATCTCTTCCACCAACCCTTGTTCTTCCTCCTCAGCTGAAAATGGAAACCCTAAAAACTCAGCAATCTTCCTTACATGACCTGCAATGTCCTCCTTCATCTCCTCGTACTTCAAGAACAGAACCTTCTCAGGATTCTCCAAATGGGCTTTCCAGAATCCGAGAATGTGATCCCAGAACGGCCCGAACGGGCTGATTCCCCGACAGAACTTTTCGAAAGATTCATCCAGCCCGAGAGGGGTAGCTACTTCCTGGAACTTGTTTTCTATAGCGAAATGGCGGTTTGAGATGAACTGGTCTAAAGGGTATCTGCAAATATAGACGATCTTGCACCCGGATGCACGGATCGAGTCGGGTAGAGCGTGGAACGGCATGTGGGTCGTGATGATTCTTGGATCCAACAGGTGTTCCAGATTAGGATTTTCTTGATGTAAGTAGAGATTGTATTCAAGAAAAGAGACCAAATTGTGGGGATGAGAAGTGAGTATAGGGCTTTTATCGATGGGAAAGAGATTGCGATTGGATATGGAGAAGACGAGAGCAATCAACCATGTTGTTCCTGATTTAGGTTTGCTGGTTATTACAATGTCATTGTCCTTTGCTTTGAAGTGTTTTTGTGCTGATATTATTGCTTGGAGAGGCAGCAACGGACTCCAGAAACCGGCGTACTGAAAGAGCGGACGGCCGTCCCAATTCGTTTCTTGTTCGAGTTTTTGGAGGTGGGCGACGTCGTAGTAATCTTGTGATGACTTATGCTCATTAGATGAGCAGATTTGATCGTATTCATTTTTCTCCATTTTGGTAAAAGAAACAAACCTTAATGTTGTAAGAATTGATTGATTGATTGGTTCACATGTTGCCTGATAAGGAAAGAATTTATATATTGTATGAATGGTTATATCATCGGAATAATTAATTACTCGATACTCCATTGTTTATTTGCAGCGATGAGCGTGCAAGTTGACGTTTTAATTAATTAGATTATTACGCAAAAAGGTTCTTTATCTATGGAGTAGTTGGCAACTTGGCAGTAACGTAACCGTAGCAATAGGGTGTGAAAACTTGTCTCTTGTATTTTGTAATACCCCACTCCGTTATAATGCCCATACACTGCATAATTATACAACTATATTATTTTATATTAAAATATATTCCCTCGTCCTATAAAAATTTGTATATCTCTCCCGTACTGAAATTAAGAAAAGCAATTTTTAGGGGTATTATGATATTTTTTTTATAATAAATAAATGATAAAGTATGTTAGATGTGTTAGGTAAAAATGGTTTTTTTGTAAATAAAATATATGGGGAAGGCTAATTGTGTTTGACTTTTTGTTTTTTAGAAATGTACAAACGGACGACTTAAAATTAAAAGTGTGTCATCTGAAATGGGACGGTGGAAATAATATTTTTCAACGCATTACAAATTAATATACTATACTATAATTTACTTAAAAAACCAACTAGTATAACTATTATTAACAATGGAGAGAGTATCTTGTTTGTGTCCACATGAATCACTAAAAAAACATGTTGTTTACCATGGAATATTTTGTCAGTAAAAATCTTAATTCCCGTGTTAAATTGGTTTATCAATGGATTAACAACAGAATCCATTGGTAAAGTGGTGGTTGGTAAAATTTTTAGCAACGAAAAATCAATTCCATTGGTAATCCGTTGCTAAAAATTCTGTTGGTAATTTATACTCCCTCCGTCTCGCCCAAACGTCACCGGTTGTTTTTTGTGCTTGATTAAGGAGTATTATTATTTTATGTGTAGTGAGTAGTTATATTGGTAGTGAGTGGTGGGCCACATGTTGTACCTTTTTACTAAAATTGGGAAATGGTGACATTTGGATGGGACGCCCAATATAGTAAAATGGTGACCTTTCGGTGGGACGGAGGGAAAATTCCCTTGGTAATCCCTTGGTAACGGATTGAATCCGTTGATAAAATAGAGAATAAATCCATTGGCATTCCATTGCTAATAAAAAAATGTCATTTTGGTTGCTAATACATTGATAATTACCAATGGATTGAATTCCGTTGGTAAATTCCATTGCTAAATTTTTAATTTTTTTAGTGAATACTTCATTTAATTTCTTTGGATTTGAAAGATAATTACATTTTAAAAATTAATGTTAAATTTAAAAGCTAAGAGTAAACTTATCGAATAAAAAAAAATAAAAAAAAATATTTCGTATAAATATTGAATACTATATGCATGAGTGGGGTTGAGGGTTAGGATCCGAACCTATTCCATAATGTATAAATATTTTAAGAAATAAATTTAGTTGATAGAATACATAAATGAACAGTTGATCCCATTGGTAGGATCTGTGCACATAAAATATATTATCCTCTACTTGCTTGCCTTGCCTCGGTCACTAAGGATATTACTCCAAAACTCCTAAATTATAGTGCCCCTGATCAGCTCCAGCCATAAGATTTAAGGCCCTGCAAAATAATAAAGAGGAATTCTGATCAAAAAGATAACAATAAAAAGCAAAATATGTTACTAATTTTCTTAGAGTAATTATTTATTAATAAAATGTTCAAAAAATTCATTTTTATAAAATTTTAAATTTGACAATATTTTCTAAGACATTTCTCAACCAATGTATGTCTAGTTTTATTATTAATATTTTCTCAGGCTCTAATGTATGCATGTTTAATATATAATTTTTATTCTTGAAAATAGTTTTATATTTCTCAATTTCATTATCAACATCTTCATCATCTCTTTTTATGATTTTGCAAATCTTCCTCATTCAAATCTTTTCGAAAGGCTTTCTAACCGTGTTGAAATCCCCAGCAAAACATATAGTTCTATCCTCATTATCACAGTAAGAGTCCCTCCAATCAGAAAAAATACGTCACCGTTCTTGACTGGAGCAATGCAAGTATACGTTGATAATGGAACAATTAGCGTTTCCTTCCAACCATCTTTCCCGAACATTCAGACAACACTGCATTATGAACTTGTCTTTTCTCCAGGTGCATAGTAAACCTCATGCTCTCCCCACTGATCTTATGAAACCCCAATATTCTTCACCATTCCACAACTTAGCGACCTACTCTCTTCTAAACATATCTCTTTTGGTTTCTTGAATACATACAAAATCAACAGCTTCCTTACCCATCATTTCTTTTGTCTTTTCTCAATAGCTTCATCCATGTTGCCTTCAACTTCTAGCCCCATGAGCTCCCTGATTTCGAGAATTTTCTCTGCCTCTTCTTTGGATATTCTTGACCAAAACAATCTGTTATAATTCACAATTTCAGAGTCTCCAAGAGTAGACCTACATAAAAAATTTTTGAGAATGGACCGTGAAAGAAGTAGATTTATTCTTGAGTTTTGATAGGCGTTATTGCCACTCAAATATTTACTATGGGTACCAAATAATTTAAATTGGATGATTTGAAAATACTAAAATAACCTTATACAAATTTACTTAAAATAACACACCCAAATCCAAAGATTAAAAACACTTTTTATTTTACACACCCAACTGTGAACTGTATTTATGAGAATTGATCGCTCAAATCAATTAGCACCAATTTTGAAGCTTTGGAAATCTCAGGAGGCAATTTGTAGTAGAGCTTATTCCCAGAAACCATTAACGACCCCAAGAATATGACAATTCACACATAGTAAGCATCATTCAAATTATTTTATGAAAAATTTTCAAGAAGCCCCCATATTCAACTACGAACGCGGCTGATAGCCCGTTATTGCTGACCCGAAACCAAATTGAAGCGGTAGAAATCCTTCTACAATAAATGATGTAGCTTTCGTAAGTCGTCGAAAATCCTTCTCCGATTTCCCCACACAAATGTCCAAAAAAAAAGATCATGTAGATTTTACCTATCAATTTTGTCATGATTGCGTGTTTTAATACCATTAATTTCGATAAAGTTGAAGATCCTATATTTTTAAAAAGAAGGATGCAGATGATTTTTTATATTTTTTCAATGAATTCTAGCATGATTTGTCTCACTCCTCATTTACCTAGAACCTTCAACAATCGTAAAAGATTATGGTTCTAAAGCTAATGAAAATTTGTACATGATCATGATCATTAATCATGATTATCAAAACATTACATTTAAATGTATTAAATGGATGGAGAATCCTATCTTCTTAAGAAAGTATTATGTGAGGATGAGTCTTGAGTCCATCCATCAATTAACATTATATATAAAATGAAAAATAAAGAAAACAACTGCGGTGGCGATCACCCGTTAATAACTTCTCGGAAATGGCAATAAGCACTTTCATGAACATGACGATTGCGCAATTAATTAAGGTGACATATTTTTTTCTTTACTTATACATTTTAAAATCTTATTAATTATTAAAATTACAATTAATACTTTTATACTTAATGTGATCGAAAATTAAAAGTGATGATTGAAAATTCATAAATTAAAAAGTGATGATTGAAAATTCATAAATTAATACTTTTACACTTATTATTGCACTATTTCATGAAAATTCATAAATTAAAAAGTGATGATATTTTTAATAAAAAGTAATATGTGAACATAAAAAGTGATACTCGACTAATCAAATTAGTTCATAAATAATTTGTAAGAAATACAAAAAGTGAAACATTTTCAATCAAAAGTGATACTTGATTAAGAAAAGTGTTATACATCCAATTAAATTATTTAATGAAATTTTTGTAGGACGGATAAAATGTGATAACATTTTTAATAAAAAAGTGATATCTGATCAATAAAAAGTGATAAATGCCTAATAAAATTATGGAAAAATTACTTGTATGTACACACTTTGTACCTATAATTACTGTGAGATACATTGATTTTAAAAAATTACTCTCACATACAAAATATTAAAGTAAAATATCAAATATTACTTTAAACCCATACACTTTTAAACCACAAACTCTAAACCCTCACCCACTTCCGGACCACCGCCGCCGCCACTGCCCGGTCGCTGGACCACTGTCGAAAAACTGCCGGACCGCCGGACCACGGACGGACCGCCAGAAAACTGCCAGACAGCAACCGGACGATCGTCGGACCACCGCCGGCCGGCCGTCGAAAAATCACCGGACCGCCGCCGTGGTCGCTGCCCTGGGAGCTCCGCCGGACCACCACACTTTTTTGTTGCACACACAGTGCAGTGCATTGTAAGAGTAATATTGAAATATCACTATATATTTTTGTAGTTAATAGTAATATTTTTGTATGTATCTCATAGTAATTAAAGATTTTCTAGTGTACCTAATAGTATTAATCTTCCCAAAAATGATTTAATTAACACAATATTTTTAAAAAAAAATAAAAATTGATTATATTTTTAATTAAAAATAATAATAATAATAATAATAATAATAATAATAATAATAATAATAATAATAATAATAATAATAATAATAATAATAATAATAATAATAATAATAATAATAATAATAATAATAGAAGGGGGAGGGGAAAGCCTAGGCTAAAGAAAAGGTCCAAAAGTGACCAATAAAAATGGCAAATAAAATTGGGCTTGTCCCCTTCTTAGATATATAACCCTCCTTCTCTCCTGATCCCCCCTTGGGAACTTCGCAACCAATTAATGTCTACTTTGAACTAATTCTCACAGCCTTCATCTTCGGTCTCCTAGTCCCATGAGCTCCCGGATTTCGAGAATTTTTTTTACTTTTCTTTGAATTTTCTTGACCAAAACAATATGTTACAATTCACAATTTTAGAGTCTTCAAGAGTAGACCACAAATTTGTTTTTGAAATGGACTGTGAACGAAGTAGATTCATTCTTGATTTTTGATAAGCGCTATTACCACCCAAATGTTTACTATGAGCACCTAATAATTTAAATTGGATGATTTGAAAATACTAAAATAACCTTATACAAATATACTTAAAATAACACACCCAAATCCAAAATTTAAAAATTCTTTTTACTTTACACACCCAACTGTGAACTGTATTTGTGAGAATTGATTGCTCAAATTAATTAGCACCAATTTTGAAGCTTCGGAAATCTCAGGAGGTAATTTGTTATAAAGCTTATTCCCATAAACTATTAACGACCCCAAAATATGGCAATTCAGGCAAAAGAAGCATCATTCAAATTATTTTCTGAAAATTTTTCAAGAAGCCCCCATATTCCACCAGGAACACGGTTGACAGTCCGTTATTGATGACCCAAAATCAAATTGAAGCGGTAGAAATCCTTCTACAATAAATGGTGTAGCTTTCGTAAGTCGTCGGAAATCCTTCTCCGATTCCCCACACAAATGCTGAGAATAAAAATAAAAGACCATGTAAATTTTACCTATCAATTTTGTCATACTTGATTGCGGGTTTTAACACCATTAATTTCGATAAGGTTGAAGATCGTATATTTTTAAAAAGAAGGATGCAGATGATTTTTTATTTTTTATTTCAATGAATTCTAGCGTTATTTATCTCACTCCTCATTTACCACAAAACCTTCAACAATCGAAAAAGATTATGGTACCTGATTGAGGGATGACAAATTAAAGAATTTATCGAACCACAGGGAGGAAGGTACTAGAGTTTATGCGATCTCAAGTTTATCGTGATTTTATAAGGACGACGGAATGGGATGGAGGATAAGCATGCAAATAAACGCACTTAAACTAATGCAAGAAATAAGATAAAAGCAAAGATAAATGATGGGTTCCAAATGATGCAATTAATTCTAATTTCTCATGGACATGGCATAAGAGCGATCACTAATTCTACCTAAACTCTCTCTCGAGATGGATAGGATGTAAGCCTTCAATAAGACTCCCAAAAGCACATAGGATCATGACCAAAGCAAACACCTCCCACTAGGTACCTATTACTCTACGAGTTCCCTAATGAGGTACTAAATCATAGGCAATATTCCCTTTTAAGGTACTATGAATTTACTAATGGTTTTGGTCTCCTTACCTAATCAACCAATCTCTCGATTAAGCTAATCAAATGTTCCATCAAAGGGTTTTAAATCTAGAAGGATATCTCTATCTCATTCTAAATTAATGCACATGAAGTGTATGATGAAATGATTCAATGAACTATCCTAAACACATAATTGATTTCTCAATCTAATCACATGCCCATGACAATTAATCGCACATATCATCATATAAATCAAGCAATGAACAATCAATGATAGGAATAACACAAAGCTCATTCAAGATTAAAATCCAATTGCATAAAAACTAAATTATCCAACACCAATCATGGAGCTAATCTCACAAAGGAGATTAGTCTATCATAGTCTTAGAGAAAACAACATAGACAATTGAATCTATAATTTTCATGATTAAACTATAAAGATGTTCACAAAAATTAGAATTAGATTCCCCCTTTGAAGGTCTTCAATGGAGATTTCCTTCTTCTTCTTGTAATCTTCACTCTCCCTTGCTTCCTTGATCACTTGGATGGTGGATTTAATGGAGGAGATCAAGTGTGGATGGATGAATGAAGAATAGATGAAGATGATGGTGTAAAATGGAGGAAATGGTGTGTGATCTAGGTGTAGGAGTGAAACCCTTCAAAAATTCCCTTCAAATATTGAAGTATTGAGTATTTATACTTATTGTGGGCCTTCTAGAAGAAATTTGATTTTTTTTACTGATCAGGCACCTACACGACTCGTGTGCTGCAATACGCCTCGAGTCGTGTCAGGGTTTCTGGGTCAATGCGAACTTACGACGGCACACGAGTCGTGTCCTGCAACACGGACAAGGGATGGTCGTGTTGTACATTCTGATGTCATCGCACGGCTATCTCTTACAGGCCCGTTTGCAGTACATGGCTTGTGTAGCACGACACGGCTCGTGTACTTGAAACGGCTGGCCGTGTTCTTGCTGCCCTATTTTCTTCTTCCTTCTTTCGTCTCCCTTCTCCATTTTCGCTCCGATTTCACCTGTTTTACATACAATTAAGTTCATTCACACTCAATTCCATAAAACACACATAACTCCACCAAATAGCACATAAATACGGATAAAAATATACAAAAACACACATAAAAAACACTAAAATTTAAATAAAAATATCACTCATCAGTACCTTTCTAAAGCTAATGAAAATTTGTACATGATCATGATCATTAATCATGATTATCAAAACATTAAATTTAAAAGTATTAAATGGATGGAGAATCCTATCTCCTTACACTGAATCGGTGTCTAATCCAAAGAAAGTATTCTATTAGAGTTAGGGGTCTGGGTGTGTAAAGTAAAAAAAAGAAATTTTAAATTTTAGATTTAATTGAGGTATTATTTTAAGTATATTTGTATTAAGGTTATTTAAGTATTTTCCAATCATCCAATTTAAATTATTGGGTGCCTTAGTAAATATGTGGATGTGGATGGCAATAGCGCTGTTTTTTTTATACTCTGAAATTACCCTCTTCCGAAACAATTGTTTATTTTATCCCACTTAAGAATCTCCACTAATTTTTTGTACTTCTTCCTCTGCTTTCTGCTGGTTTGACATTCAAATTGGAATATTCTCCGCTTCCACGTCCTTTGGGCTTTTTGGTCTTTCAATACCTGTAGTCAATTGAATTGGATCTTGGTTTGTTTCCTTGAAGGTGGGCTCCTCATTTGTATTTGAAATGCTAGTGGGGTTTAAGCCCACAAGCTCAAATTGAGGCCCACTACTTGAGTCCAATAAAATTGGGCTCATCCCCTTCTTCTTAGATATACAACCCTTCTTCTTAGAATTTGCTCTTCATATATTATTGGTTCCCCGGAGTCAGGCGTGGCCGACAAATTTGAGGTCTCCAACACGAGATTATGCTTCTCATTATGTTATAAGTCATGCAGATGTGATATATATTTATGAAAGTAAAGTATATTGAAAGATTAGTGTTAGACTGACTTGATTAAGTATTAAACGACTTTCCTCTCTACCAGTTTAAGTTTTTAGATATGGTGGTCATTTATATCAGAGTCATGGCCCATTTATGAAAAAATTCCACATGCAAGGCTTGAGGTAAAAAATTAACTCTGACTGCATGTAAGGGGCGTATTAGAGTGACTTGATTAAGTATTAAATGATTCTAAGGGACCATTTAACAGTTAGAATGTAGAATTTTCACTTTTAAAACAAACAACTTTTACATAAACACAAAATAAAAAGACAGTACTTGCAATAAAGTGAAAAAGATAAAGACAAAGCTCAATTATTGATCAAAATAATCTGCTATTCTTCTTCTTCATTTGCGTTCTACCATCTTTTGAACGATAAACCAGAGCCATGGAACTTGCTTTCCACAAACTTATCGAAACGCGCTATAGTGTCGTGACTGAAATAATTGATTGAATCTCCAACTTCGCCCTTCCTAAAAAGCTAACTATTTTTCGCTCCACTTGGAGTACATCCATGTCTATTCACTTGAAGATTCTTAAGTTTTTGAAAGCTGCAGAGGTCGCAAATCTCCTCCACCAACCCCTGTTCTTCCTCCTCTGCAGAAAACGGAACCCCTAAAAACTCAGCAATCTTCCTTACATGACCTGCAATGTCCTCCCTCATCTCCTCGTACTTCAAGAACAGAACCTTTTCAGGATTCTCCACATGGGCTTTCCAGAACCCTAAAACATGATCCCAGAACGGCCCGAACGGGCTGATACCCTGACAGAACATGTCCAAAGATTCATCCATACCTAGTGGGGTGGCTTCTTTCTCGAAGGTGTTTTCGAGTAAGAAATGGCGGCTTGAGATGACCAAAGGGTCTCTGCAGATGTAGATGATCTTACATGAACCGGATGTACGGACTGAATCAGGAAGAACATGGAATGGCATGTGGGTGAAGAAGATTCTTGGATCCGACAGGTGTTCGAGATTAGGGTTTTCGTGATGCCAGTAGACATTGAATTCGAGAGACGGCACAACCTTGTGGGGATGAGAAGTGAGTAGAGGGCTTTGATCGATCGGAAAAAGAGTGCGATTGAATACGGAAAAAAAGACAGCCGATAACCAGGTAGTTCCTTATTTAGGATGGCTGGTTACTACTATGTCCTTGTCTTTTGCTTTATAGTGTTTTTGTGCCGACATTATTGGTCGGAGAGGCGGCAGTTGACACCAGAAACCGGCGTACCGGAGAAGGACACGTCCATCCCAGCTCACTCGATGTTCGAATTTTTGGATCACGTGATCAAATTCGTCATCTTGTGAAGACTTCTGCTCATTGGATGAGCAGATTTCGTTGTATTCTTTTTTCTACATTTTTTTTAAAGAAAGAAAGGAGTTATGAAGAGATGGTTGGTTCACATGTTTTATAGGAGAAAATCTCATCCATTATGTATTGATTTTATATGCGGTTCCATCGGTTAATTATCATCTACTCCCTCTGTCCGGTGTAAGGGTTTTTTTTTCCATATTGATTAAGGAGTATTATTATTTAATATGTAGTGAGTAGTTGTATTAGTGGAAGTGTAGATCTCATATTTTAATTGTATTAGAGGGGGTCTGTGGATCCCATATATGTAAAAAAGGAAAGGGAACCATTTGGGTGAGACGATCAAAAAGTAGTATATATTACAATTTTAAATTTTATCTATTATTTAAATATTTAATATATGTTATAAATTATAATTATTGTCTAAATTAACTGCAAAGTGAACAAAAGAGTTTAATAATAATATATTACAGTAAAGTATTTAAAAAAAAGGCCATAATAAAAAATGCCCTTTTTTGAAAATTGCAAAATCTTTTTTGCCCTCTTATTCTAAATTCATCAAAAATGCCCTCTTTCCTATTTTCATTCAAATTTTACCCTGTACTCTTATTCTAATTATTTATTACTGATTTCTAAAATAATTCTTTTATTAGTCCTAGCCGGTCGATACCTTTTTATGAACATTTAATACCTATATATTTCATACCCGTATTTACTTGAATTATCAACACATTTTTTCTTTTCAAAATAGAAATAGTCCATTACGACAATATTAGGCCCAACATGCTTCCGTACATTAATTAAACAATATTAATCTCGTAATTAACCAACTTGAAACAGTAAGAGTACCTTTTTTGACCGCCAATCTACCGGGTATCCGGGGAGGTTTTACAGCTGCTCCTCACAGCTATCCACGCGTCCCGCAGTGTGATGGTTCAACCCCGTTCCTTCAGCGAACCTCAGCACAACCCTGATTCGTTTCCTACACCGGGTGTACAGGATGCTACTACTGTTTCTCGTCGGAAAATATAGAGAATAAGGTTGCAGAATATAATGAAATGTTACATATTTATGGCAGTAGCCTAAGAATATTTATTTATGGAATGGAAATATTATTACACCTTATATTACTTAAACAAGAGGAGAAGACTCCTCTAGCTACCTATGGTAGTTGAAATAGAAACACTCATACAAAAAAAGAAAGGAAATTACAATGTTTATTGAATGAGAGAAAACAGAGGGGAATGGTCGATGCCTTCTGCTTTCTCAGCCCTGCTATTTATAGAGGCTTTCGAATGTGAAATCCGGACTTCAAAGCCTCTTTACTTTTGCTGGCGTTATTGCTTACATCATTGTGCTGATGTCACTGCTTACGTCGTTCCCATTGAATTTCAACTTTTAGCTGGCTGGTCCCCTTCTCTTTATTGGATGCCCTTTCTAGACCATCTCTCTTTTGTTTTTGCAGGAATCACATGGCTGCTTACCCTTTTGGAAAAGTCATTTGACTCTTGCTTATTTGAAGAGACATTTGTCTCCCTTGGTGCCTGAAGATTCCCCCGGCTCCTGGGTATTCTGAAGAGATTTTACCCTCTTCTTTCCACGTGTCTCCTTTGCTGGGGGTGGTTCAGCAATTATGATCATCCCTATGCCCAACCTTATTCCTTTTCCAAATTCTGGTTTTGTTTGGGTGGAACAGCTTGTGTATATTTATTTGTCCATTGCCCAAAATGGGCCATGTTACAATATCTACGATGAGTTCGTTTACTCACCGGAATCTTATTTTTCCAAAGATGGTCTTGTTTTTCTTGGAAGACCCTCTCAACAAATACTCTTCTTTCCTGTTAAAATATTTTAACAAAAAAGACCCATTCAAAGACTTGCGTTCAAACTTGAATGGGAACTTCACCTCCACCATTGCTTGAATGCAGGCGTACAAACCCCATGCTCTACGCGTAGAGATTTGTTCTTCAGAAAATATAGAATCCAAGACTGGTTCCTTTCCAGAAGACTCATTGACTTTGTTTGATGCTGAAATATCGGGACTTCTCAGCTTGATGAAGTGAAAGGCCTCGTGGTTGCCTTTCCCGATTGGTTCTGGAGCTGCATTAGTGAAGTAAAGCTCCAATACATCTCCTCTGGATAGAGTAGCGTTGTTTTTCCATGCCTTAAAAACTGTATTTCCTAGCCATTCTGGCAATTTCGAAAGCTCTGGAAAGCCTGGTGCAATAGTGTATATTGAAGCTAGCATCTCAAAATTATACCATTGCTTTAAATCATTTGGATTTGAGCTTTCTCGCATCCAAACTCGGGGATATTCTCCAGATATATCTACCCGGCATTTCTCCGGTCGGATTCCTTGTCTGGTATTTAATTTCTCCCAGCCGGTCTGGTATTCCTGCCAATAAGAGAAATCAGCTAAGTTAGTACCAACCTTAGAAGTGCTTGTCATTGGCCTAAGGTTGATCTCTCCCTCTTTGACCCTAGAGGTGCTGGGTTGACTCGTAGACTTTAGATGTGACTCCAGAGCCTCGATTTTTCCTTGGACCGGTTCCTCTTTTGGAGGTTCCAATTTAGAACTTGTGCTAAGGGTACTTAAATCCCTTGGTCCGGGTTTAGAGCCCCATTCTCGATTACTCTTCTTTTGTCGATTGTTATTGTCATCAACAGCCCGAAGGAGTGACTCTCATAATGACTCGAATAGACTCGCATTATTGCGAATACAATCTCGTATGCGATTGGTCACTTTGGTCCGATCGCTCTCTTGTACGTATTCTTCCAGCATGCGTTGCATTGAGTGCCAGATTCTCGAATTCCCTTTGGAGCAACTCAAGGTTGTCCATCAGATGCCTTGAAACAGTCAGGATGGTGTCTACAGATATTATCAACATATTATCAACAGATTTAATAATGACAATATTAAAATCATAATATTGGCATTCTGTTTACCATCTTAATAGTCTAGCCTTTTCTGATTTTGATTCAATTTTATTTTTTAGAAAGGCTTTGACACTTGTGTTATCAAATTTAAGGATAAATTTCTTCGCGAGAAGAAATAGCAGTCATTTTTTGAACGCCTTCCGAACTGCAAAAAACTCCTTTTCAATGATGTGCCATCTTTTTGATTCATTCTCCGCAAAGAGTCCGCTACAGTATCTGCATGACACTTCTTCTTCTGGAGTGGACTTGTTAGAATTGCTGCCCACCAATAGTCACTGGCATCTGTATATAGTACCAGATCATCTTCGTCGTTTGGAATGTCTAACTTCAGGAGCTTTTTGCAAACCTCCTTCAATTGTTTAACCATCTCTCGGTATGATTTCTCCCATTTGAATTCTGCATCTTTCTTCAATAAAGGGCTGAACACCTTCCTGTATTGTGCTAGATTGTTGATGAACATTCCAGCAAAGTTGACCACTTCTAGAAAGCTTTGGAGTTGCTTCTTGTCTTTGAGATTTTCAGTAAATCCTTGAACCTTTTCTACAATGTGTGGTTGTAGAATAATTTCGGACTCATCAATCTCTACTCCAAGAAACTTGATCTGTCTTGTTGCAATTACTGCCTTCTTTTTAGAAAGTACTAATCCTTCCTTGTGACATTTCTGAAAATACTTCCAGATGCGCTAAATGCTCTTTTATGTTATTTGAGGCAATGAGGATGTCATCCACATTGACAAACATAAATGAGAAGTAAATTTTGAAAAGATTATCCATCTTCCTTTGGTATATCTGGGGTGCATTTGCCAAGCCCATCGGCATGACATTCCAGATATAATGGCCTTGTGGTATGGAGAAGGCTGTGAACTTCTTACTTCCTTCTTCCAATATAATCTGGTAGAACCTAGATTTGCAATCGAACTTTGAGAATACCTTGGCATTCTTGATACAGTTGACCAAGTGTTCCCTATTTGGTATGTAGTATCCATCGAATTCCAAGACGTCATTGATCCCTTTGTAGTTGATCACAAGTCTCGGCTTTCCCCGCTTGACTTCTCCATGATTTCGAACCAGAAATCCTGGACTGCTGTATGGAGATACATCTGGTGAAATCAACTTAAGGTCCAGATGTTCCTTAAGTATTAGCTGCATATCCTTTTGATCATCTTGGTTCATCAGGATAGACTTGTATCTCACGAACTCATGCTCCTTTCCCTCTTTTACTTTGAGTGAAGTTTGAGCTCGTTTTTATCCCATCAGGCTAGAGGATCCTCATTGAAGTTCCTCTGTATCTTCTTTTTGACGTCCTCCGAAGATATTTATTCTTCGATTGTGATGTCTCTCTGTAGGCATTCTCCCAAGCTTGCTTTGAGAATGTGGATTATGTTTTCTTTTAGTTTCTCCATCTTCCATCATCCTCTTGTCTCGGTTCTCATCTGAAGGACTGCTTCTCTATATCTCATTCGATCATTCATCTTTGGATGACTAAGTTTTCCTTTATCACCACGCTTGCTGCGAAATCTGATTGGCATTTTTCTTTGAAATGCATTACGCAGTCTTGGTACGATGATCTTATGTTTACAAAGGGTTGTGAAAATAAACCTCCTTGTTGCGTTTTCTTGGATAAAATGCTTGAATGTCTGTAGGAAATTATTTGCTAACAGAATATCTGCTCCGGTGTCATGAAAATATATCGGTGGAGTTTTCACCTTGTACCATGGGGTACGATCCGCTCCTCCGATCATGATTTCCGTTTACTTGATTCCTCTGTTAATGATTAGCACCCTTTGAGTGAAATCCTTTCCTAGTACAGTTGGTAAGTCTTCGCCAGAGCCTTTAGAGAAGACTCATTCTTTCGCTGTGCAGATACCGGCTCCAGAATCAATATATGCCGCAAAGTACTCTGCACGGTGCTCCTTATATATCATCCCGACAGTGATATATATCGAAAATGGACTTGTGGCCATGGGTGGATCAGAGCTTATAACCCTGAGCTTCTGCTAGTGAACCTTGTATCTTTTTCCTTTGACCATGAATTCCATTCCATCTTTTAGTCTTTCCCAAGGTTTGTGATCCTCAAGAAATTTCAAACCCAGCACTAGTTGTTCTGGGAATCGTCTTGTAATTCCCTCGATAATCAGCTCAAGATCACCAAGTTTGAGATGTCCTTGATATCTCCCAGTTGTTGGCTGTTAAAGATAATATAAGACATCAAAAGGAATAGAGTTTTCCTTTTTGGTAATGTTGAATATTACTTCGATTCCTCTCTATCATTCTAGGCATTTTAGTTCACCTTTAGTTGTGAACTTCTTTGGTTCCTAGATTACCTCCACGATCGGCTTCTTTTCCCATCTTTCGCTAATCATTCTGTCTTTTTGGAAAGAAATCCTTCTTTGCTCGAATTTGAAGCTATCTTACCTGCTCCAGACCGGCTTATCCTTGATCCACAAATCCATATCGTTAATCAGAAGTAAATCCATTATTTCTAGCCTGGTTGCGCATGCAACCCATTCAAACACTTCTGGTATCTCAATATACTCCTTCATTTGGAATAGATTCGAATGATGGGTGTTGGACAGAGCATACAAGATACTGTATGTGATAGAGTAAGACATATTCCCTTCTTTCATCAAATCTTTGTTTTTGAAATCTTGATGAAGGGTGAGTACCCTACTGAAATCTTTATCTACCAGATTATACTCAATTCTTGGGTAAATGTAGGATGCTACCTTGCTTGCGTAAAGATTCCCTGAGATTCCTCCCAGACATGCCTCTTTTGTATTCTTGATCCTCTTATCAAAGATTACTATATCGATTGATGTATCGATACCTTCTTTGAAAGTTACTTTGATGGGGATCCGAATTGCTCTGATGTGGATCTAAGACAGTCTTAGCCATTTCTTCCTTGAGTTTACTGAGTTCCCTCTTGATTTCATCAACAGAGACTAGTTGCATTTCCATCACATTACTCTTGAGCTCCATTGGGATGACAATTTCCCCTTCGATCACCTTATATATGATGTTATGTTTTCTTCTTTTGAAGCTGAGGAACCGCTCTAATCGTCCCACGGTGAATCCGTCGTATAGATCGAGTCTTGGGTCCTCTCTCATGATTCTCATAAGAGTCTTATGAGAGATAGATGTCTGAGAAAGAATCCAGACATATCATCTTGCATCTCCTGTCTGAAGTTTTCTTCATCACTCCAACTCATCTTCAGAGAATTCGTCTTGGTTGAAGAATTCTTCTTCATAAATGCTCTCGTCTGAGGGTATATCTTCAAACTGATATACTTGTACCAGATCTTGGAAGTAAATGGCTTCCTCCATTTCTAGAGTTGTCTCGAACTGTCGTACTCCTCGCTTCTAGTTTTCTAGGAAATCAGGTGAGATGTGCCCTTTTGCTCCACACGTGTAGCAGTTACAATCCTTGAATCTTTCATTGACTCGTGTGGCCGCTCTCCGGAACGTCTTTCTTGTGGGAGTTCTTCCTGTACTCCTCTGGTTTGACCCTGAAAATGAGGCTTGACTTCTTAAACTCTATCTTGATGGTCCAGATCTCTGCCCTGATTTATAGTTTCGGGCCTTTTATTTAGACAAAAAAGATCTTGGTCTTCTGGACCTCCATCCTTCGCTCCTTTGGGTGTAAGGATGATGTTTCTTCATCATTTTCTGCTTTCTTGGGTTTCTTCCAATGATAGTTGGAAGGTCATTTCTTTCGCAACATAAGGGGACTGTCTTGTTGATCCCCCTTAATCTCTTGTAGTTCTTGTGTAGCGATGCTTGATGACACCACTCCGCAATCTTGGCCTTGAGAAAAGACATCCTCCTTGCTATTGAATCCAGCTCGCATAGTTCATATTCTTTGATCAGCATTTCTCTCCATGGGCTTGGAATCTTGCAAAAAACAGGTGGAATAGTTCCTCCTCCTTGATCTTTGATTTTCATCTATATTCTGTGAAGAGTTTGATGTACTCATCTACGTGACAGATATCAAGTAGTTCCAAGATGTATAGGGCATTCCTATACTTCTTCTTCTTTTGTTCTTCCTTTACTTCGAAGTAACCTACTCCGATGAAGTGGATCTTGAAAATCTTGGTCATGCGATCAACAATATTACTTAGATCTTCACCTTCCATGGCCTCCTTCTTCACTTCGTCTGAGAGTACCTCCCAGGCGCACTTTGCTGATCACTCCAGGCTCATAGTTAGGAATCTTATGAACTCTTCTTTATCCAGCTCCAGTGCTCCTCCTGCAATCTTCATTGCATTTGTCCACTCGTCGATCAGGATCTCTCTATTCTTGAAGTCCAGAGTGTCGAGATTTAGAATCAACTTGTATGGATTTATCGGTTAAAGGTGAGACCGACCATATGGGGCGTTGTGTAGGTTAGATCCTCGAACTCGGCTTGCTCCTGTTGAAAACCCCAACGTTTTCATCCTGAAATTTCCTTAGTTTTGGATGTCTCTCCTTGTCTTGCTTCGTAGACTCCATGTGATCCAGAAGTTCCTTCATTTTGGCTCGGAACAAGTTGTGGAGTCTGCGATCCAACATTCATCTTTAAATCTACAATTGATAGTCCTTAGAAGGACTCATATAGATCTTGCAGATCTTCAAGATTTGCTCTCTCCATCCGGGGATGTGGATTGTCTTCGAAGGATAGCGATCATCTTCTCACTCTCCGACTTTGGTCTTATGACTTCCGTCGTCTTCCCCTTTTGATGTAAAAGGGGTTCTATTCCGAAGGTTGGTGGCAACTTTCCTCCCGGTCTTCTCCTAGTTACTTTAGTTTCCAGGAACTCTACTTGCTTTATTAACTTCATGATGAGGTCGAATTATTTGTTTTGCAATGTCTCCACCTTGTCCATCTCGAGGCTGATCTCAAATATCGTCTTGGACATGTTTTGGCAATATTCTCCAAAAAATTTCACCGTTTTCTGTAATTCTCTAAGATCTTGGTTTATCTTAGCGTTATCTGTCTCGATCTCTTTCCACTCTGTCATTATGACCTCCATGAAAAGTGATAAGGCTTGCAGATCTCTCTTGGATCTTGATTTGGTCGTCTCCTCTATTGATCGTGTCTGGGGACACTCCATGTATCTCGGTGAAACTTTAGAGTTCCAATGTGTTTCTTGATACTTCTTTGGAGTATCTTATCTCCATCTGGTGGCTATCTTCCAGATGTTTTTCCTCGGTGTAATTGGCACAGGCCTCTGCCAGTTTCCATCTTAAGTCGAGACTATCCCAGAAACGATCGGCAACCTCTTCCTTCTTTTTTTCTTGTTATCTATACAGAATATTGTAGTATTGTTGTATAGAGCTGCTCGTTTCGTCATATCCAATGGGCCAGAAGGAGTCGTTGCTCCATTTTTGAATAGGGTATATAGTCCTGTCACTTTCGGATGTCGAACTTTCGTTCGGATCCATATTTATTTGAAACTCTCCTCTCGTTAAGTGATATAAGTTTATAACAATTCTTCCATTCATAAATAAATAAACCAAGCGTGAATTTGTGATGAAATTTGAGTAAATAAGTGTATAAGGTCTTCAAAAGATTAAGGGTATTTTGGTCCATTTGGGTATCAATCGGGTATTTTAATAAAATTATTTGTTGGGTGATACTCAAAATTATTTAAATATGAATTTTAATAATGGTCAAGGGCAGAATTAGAGGTGGAAAAATACGGTATACCGAAAATACTGATACCGTACTGAAATTTTCGATATGCTATTTTATATACCGATGTCGATACCGAAATCTCGATATACCGAAATTACGGTATCTAAAAATACATACCGTTGCCAAACCGTAATTTTATACTGTGCCAATTTTTCGGTATATACCAAAACATATCGAAATACCAAAAGTTAATTACATACTGAAAATTCAACATACTAGTAAATCATACCGAATATCCAAACCATACTGAAAAATAATTATGGGTACATAAATTCAACATAATATTAAAGAAAATTCAAAGTAATAACAATATGCTTTCTTGATCGTTTCCCACGGTTCTACACAGCTTCCATCCTGAAAGAAACAAACATCAAACAAAATTGCCATTGTAAAAAGGTTGTAGTTTCGTTTGGTGGATCAAAAGTAACCAAGAAAACATTAACAAGGTGGATGCAATCAATAAATATTAATATTAATGAGATTTAATTATTCGATATTACAAAATTAATAAGATTTAGATAAACGAAGCTTATCTTATTAAACTTTAAACCAATAATATTTACTAAATAGTCTATTTTTTAATTAATTTGGAAAAAAATGAAAAGTATTCAGAAAAATAAATATGTGTAGGAGTATTATTAGCCTTTAGGATCAAATCTTCTCAGTAAAATAAATTCATCATTTAAAAAGGATTTAAAAAGAAAAATATATTAGTGGATTACAAACATATCTAAATTATTTTATATACCAGAAGCAATTTTTTTCTCGATTTAGATTCCTTATTAATGGAGAAAGAAATCAGCATCCACCTATGAACAAACAAAAATCAAACAAAAATAAAGTTAAAAGAAACCCAACAAATATTTTGCATACACAGAAAACTCATCTAAAGGATTTTATTTGTAGATCTAAGAAATACGTCACAACTCATATAGAAACTTTATGATTTTTTTACAGATCTAAGAACACATTACACAGAAACTTACTGAAAGGGTTACGATGGAAAGATAATTAGCTAGGGTTTTTAGAAGCGAGGAGCCGAGATTGATTGTGATTTGCAATAGCGTGAAGTGATTTAGGAAGAGGGATACAACTAGAGTTTGAAGTTTGAATAAATAGGAAGAACTGCGGCGAAATTCGTGATTTGGGAGTCTGTACTCTGGAGTGGGCGTGCAATCTGGAATTAGTATTGGAATGCTAAAATTTATGAAGCTTGCATTGGAATGTTAGTTGGTAAGGGTTAATGTGCTAGGCCCAATTTTAGTAATATTTGGGCAGAGAGACAGATTCGGTCATAAATGAAATTACAAACAAAAAATAAAAAAATAGTATATAATTTTTTTCGGTATACCGAAATTTAACTCGGTATATACCGATACCGAATCGATTTTTTCGATATGGCGACTATACCGTATCAAAAATTTTGATATACTTAAATTTCGACATTTTTTTATATTTTTCGGTTCGACGAGCTCGTTATACCGAGTTTTCGGTATTTTTCCCCACCCATAGGCAGAATAATCCATGAATATAAAATGTGGGCAGTTTTGATTATTTTTGAATAGATGGGCAAAAAAGATTTTGCAAATTTGAAAGAGGGCAGTTTTGTATATTTCCTTAAAAAAAATTACTCCCTCCGTCTCATTCTAATAGTTACATATTTTATTTTTGGGCATTCCATCGTAATGGTTACATTTCCCTTTTTAGCATATGAGATCCACACAAATTAATTACTTCTCTCTCCATAGGCCCACACATCACACTAATACACCTACCCACTTTACATTAAAATATTATTTCTCTTACCTCAATACACATTAAAATATTATATTCATTAATCCACGTGCAAAAAGCAAAAGTAACCATAAGGATGGGATGGAGGGAGTAATGTACAACACGAACACTAAAAAACTTTTTTTTATTAGCAACGAATATCAATAGATTTATTATCGTTTTTTACCAACGTACGGAATAAAATCTGTTGCTAATTATCAATCGATTATCAACGAAATTATTTTATAAATTACCAATATACTTCTTATTAATAACGGATTACCGACGGAATTAAATTTTAATTGTTAAAAGTTTACCAACCAACCATTTCTCTTAATTTGTTGATAAACCGATTTAACAATAAAATTAAGGTTTTTACTAACTAAATATTCTATTAGGAAGTAATATTTTTTTGTGGAAGTGTGACACTAGACACTATCTTCAAATGAAAATCAGACAACGTTTCCTAAAGTATTTATGGTATACCCCCGTCTATTTCAGTCAGGATAGTTCACTACTAAAAAAAGGGTTTTTAGTATTGGTAATTTTTTGTTACTAAAAGCTTAAAAATTGACACTAATGGTCTTTGATATCAAAAATTTGTTCCGTTATCGTTCCAATACTTATACGGGCGTTGCTAAAGACATAATATCAAATGAATATTATCTGATATTAAAGACAATGCAATAGTATCCGGAAAGATCAAATACCAAAATAAAAATTTTAGTATCAGAAGTTCCTATAGTATCCATAATTGGGCATCAACAATGAATGATGCTAATCCATTATGCTATAGCATCAATAGTGAATGAAACTAATCTGATGCTAATCCATTATACTTTAGCATCAATCGTGAATGATACTAATCTATTATGATTCAGTATCAAAAATAAAAGATACCATAATCTATATATAGAATCAAAGTTTAGTATCAATCATGAATGATACTAATCTATTGTTTTATTATAAAAAATAAAAGATACCATAATCTATATATAGAATCAAATATTTATGATACCATAGACATATTTTATTCTAATAAAATGAAAATTTGTGTTACCAATAAGTCTTATCAAACCTAATTCATTTATTTATAAACAGCAACTAGCAATCAATAAAAATTTTAAAATTTTCAAAACCACCTAATCAATCAATAAAGAAAATCTCCATACATGGATCGATAGATTAGTTATTCACTAATGAATACAAAATAAAATTGCAAGAGTGTAATACGCAAAAGTATTTAGAGTATCATTTAGTTCGACAAATAAGGCTCCTACAAAAACTCCTTGACTGCTTTTTCCCTTTCTACAGTACCTACATGTTATAAAGAAGAATCAATCAACAAATTGCACGGGAATATTATTATGAAATGAATACAAATTCATATCTATGAATGAACCTAAAACAAGCATCCTAAATTATATCTAAAAGATGAACAATATTATTATGAAATGAATACAAATTCATGTCTATGAATGAACCTAAAACAAGCATCCCAAATCATATCTAAAAGATGAACAAGTAACAGGGGATGAAAAAATATATGAATGCAGATACTGATTCCATGTATTCTTGTTATCTCACGAGTCAAAGTGTTCTAAAATATATAGAGTGCTTACCGACTTGAACTAGCTGAAGTTATGAGGGCCCTGCATGAGAAGGCCTACTCTCTTATTCCTATAAACCAACAATGAGAATGTTTAATCAAACACAAGACAAATATAAAAATGATTGAGCATGTAAAAATAATAAGTTTCAAACCCGACTCGCATTAGCTTGCATGTTAAGCACAATATCTGTGAGTTTATGCAATTTGTCTTCTAGGGATACTATCTTCTCCTTTCCAGATTTCACTATTTCTTCTAATTCTATTCTTCTCTCTTTTTCCCTCGCAACCTCATCTTCTAAAACCTGTCTTATTTCTATTTCAGCTTCAACCATCAATAATGCATCTTTAGCTCTTTTCGAAGCACCAGCAGATATTGTTTTTACACCAATTCCGTAGGTTCTTTTGTATCCACGTTTATCATCAATCTTGTCCCTGAAAATTCTCTTTCTCTCATTACCAACATCACAACCTGGTGGAAGATTTGATAACTCCTGATCGATCTCCTCCTGCAAAATAAAATTTGTGTCATGATAATAAACAACTATTTAAATTGTAAAAAATAAAAAAGAAAATTCTCAACACATCTTTACAATTATTTTGGCAGATTCTTGATCAACAGACTTCTCTTTTGTTTGACCATAAGCAATCTTAAATAGCTCCAACTCGTCTGGTTCTATTTTATCTTTCGTCTATCATGTATAATAAAAATCTTATAATATAAGCAATTCTCATTTACACAATATTATTGTTAAATTCAAACATGACAACGATTTTTACCTTCTCTAATCTCAGTCGAGCAAAACTCTTGGTCCCCAAGTGATGTGTCATCAAAGACTTAGTTTGATTCTCTACATTCCTTAGACTACAAGCCTAAATCATCATATCCTTAAAAAGTGTTTTGTTAAATTATATATATTGTATATTTTAACAATATTAAGCATATAAAATTCAATGACATACCTTTCCCTCTGGTGACTCCCACTTGTGCACAGTCTTTATCCATTGAGCGGGATCCACCCTACGATCAGGCTGCTTTAATATCTCAACTAGCGGGACATTTGCTTCCTTTGGTAATGTATAGTATTTCTTCTTAAGCTTGACTCTCCATGATCTTAAACAGTGATCTAACTTATCCATTGTCCAATCCATTGGAGATATAGAACCCTCAAATGTGAACCTAGTCTTTAAATAAAGATATTGGAAAATAAAAGTTAGATGTAAAATTTATAGTGTACTCTTATATATCTACCATAAGAAATATATAGTGAAATTAAATTGAATGTATAAAAGATACCAAAATGATCTTCCAAAGTATTTCCTCAGTTTGCACATTAAAAAACGTCCTCCAGTCTTCCAAGTCGAGGGGTATCAATTTTGGGTCTCTCGAAAGCAATCCAAGATAGGACGAGAGCTTCCTTGCATTTGTACAACTGGGTTGTCCATATCTATTAACCTTCACGATAGTCTTGACACTACCTTGCAAGTTAGCACATTTATTTGGTCCTCTATGACTATGTTTCCTTTGAACAACCTGTTCTTCTTTACATATATTAACAATAGTAAACATTAGAACTATGTATATTAGTAATTTTGAAAAAGAATATGTTGTGTAATACCAATTATTGCAGGATTAGTAGTACTAAAGGAAGCAGAGGTAGATTCAGAAGTTGCATCAATATTTGATTCAGCTGTTATGTGAGGTGCATGTTCAACCACTGTTGTGTGAGGTGCAGGTTCAACCACTGCTTCAATTGTAGATTCCATTGGTGTACTAATAGAAGTAGCAATTGTAGCACTTGCGGAAGAAGTTGAATGATTAGATTCTGCAGCGGTAAGTAGGGTTATTTAAAATATGAGGTAATTAATATCAAGTGACAATGTCTAACATTCGGTATACATATTTCAAAGAACATAATCACCTTTTTTTCCAAAGAGGCATTTTGAAGATGAAACCTGGCTCTGTTGCATGTTTTTGCCCTACTTCCGATTTTCTTTACTCATCCTCTTATTTCTATTTGATTTGTCACTACTTATACCATTGGAATCATTCATGGTCTTAATCATCGTACCCTGTATTTAAAAAGTAGTGCAGCAAAGGCAAGTGTTAGCAAGGAAGATCACTGTGTTTGGAAAAGAAATTTGGTATTCCAGGAATGTTGTGTCATTTATAGGATTACTTGTAATGATGATTCAAGTAATTTGAGAGAAAAGTGTAGGTCTTGATTCTTGATCTATGTCAGGGTAGTGCTCAGCTATTTTTCACTCGGAATTAAAGATTCATGACTTACTTGTAAAGCAAGTCCAGAGTTGAGACTATTCAGAATTAAAGATTCATGACTTATTTAAGTTCTAGTGGTGATGCCTTTGCAAGAACCAATACTCATGTTCTGTTCTCTCTCTCTCTCTCTCTCCAAACAAATGGACAGATGACATCATCATGCACAATACATACATGCACACTCAATGTTAGAAGTGGGTGTTATGGTGAGTTGTTGGACAGATGGCACCACCATGCACAATACATACATGCACACTCAATGATAGCAACAGGATTATGAATCACAACATTTACATATCATATCAACTGAACTAGTGATAAAGAAAAATGTTATATGCCAACCTGGCGATAAGAGAGAAGGTGTACAACACCACCACTACTTCAAGAAAGTAATCTAGAGTGACAATGCAAATCCTGAACCTGAAATTTAAAGAGAAAGGCATCACTGACTCAACATATCCTGAATCTAATAAAAGCTAAATTATGTGGTCTTGCCATGGATTTAAAATTCATAGCAGAAATTAATCACATCAAAGGTTCTATACTCACCATCAAAGGTTCTATACTCGCCCATGGATTTAAAATTCATAGCAGAAATTAATCATTAAAGTTTCATAAGCAAAAACTGCATCTAAGAAACCAAACTCTCAGTTACATATTGTCAAATTCATACAAAGTATCATCCTCATCAGTTTCAATATTTTTATTATTATCCTCATCAAAATCATATCTGTCATTCTCATCATCCGAGACATCATCACTGTCGTCTTTGCACACATAAGTATCATCAATGTCAATCATTGTTTTTTCAAGAACATCGGAAGGATGCAGTTCACAATCGAAATAAGAACTTGTTTCTTGAACAAGATCATCTTTGCTCATGTCATATGAATCTCTAGGTTTTACCCTTGTCACAACACTTCAATTTCTGTCAATCGGATCAGGTGTATAAAACACTTGGAATGCTTGAGATGCCAACACGTATGGTTCAGTAGTCTTCCATAAGTGCTTAAAATTCACTAGTGTGAAGCCTAATGCATCATTTTTAATTCCTATAGTCATATCAACCCAATCACATTTGAAAAGAACAACCTTCCTCCCTTCATAGTAGTCCAACACAATAATTTCTTTAAGAATACCATAGTATATGATCCCATCCTCTGAATCAACACCTATACAACTATTTTGAGTACAAGAATGCAACTCAGTCTCTTTTGTCCAAAACTTGAATCCGTTAAATCTCAACTTCTTTAATCTTTGGGCCAAGTTACTAGGACCTCTACTTAGCCAATGAAGATCCTCATTAATTTGTTGGGAGTCATTGTGAATGACTTTATCAACCTAACACAATTAGGAATATAGTTAGTATAATTCACAAACATCAAAGAAAAATAAAATGAGTTTCATATAAGAGCTTATATTAGCCTTGAACCATTTCAAAAATGTCTCTTTATGAAGTTTAACAAATAAAATAAAACAAATAATAGGCAGACTGGTGAAGCTCAGAAGGATCCATTGGTTTATATAATCAGGGGAAAATGATTCCCTCAGCAAATAGGTAGTTTTCATGCATCACAGCGAACCAACACTCTATCCAATTAGTATTATCAAACTTAATTAATAAATAACAAAATAATAATAGGAGTAATACAATAATTAATTTCAGAAAAAAGTAAATTAAAGTGAAATTGAAGGGTGCTCAGAACTCGGATAAACAATCATGAACAAATTCATATGTCCAGACATAATGACAAATTCAGTATTCAAATATCATATCATAATCTTTCACTAATCAAAGATTTAATTCTCAATAATCAAATATTAGAAATCAAAGGCATCAGATAATAAGCGGAGTATGAAATCCACATCAAAATTCAGTCATCAAAAACATAATCTCACATCAGTTGCCTATCCACAAATTCAAAACAATTTTCAAAAAGAAAAAAGTAAATAAGAACAGCAATGGGCATTAGATAAACTACGTCTACGAGACTTACTTTTAGTCAACATCTTCTACTAAAAAAAGATATCCCCAAATATAAACTGCACACATCATTTTAAGGAAAAAAAGGAAAACAAAGGAAAAAAAATTCAGAAATTCTAGAAATCGAAAATTGAATCGCAGTAGTTCCCAGAAAATAGAATCAAAGCTAATCTATCATCACTATACACATTAAAATGGCATACTATATCCAGAATCTTACAGATCACAGAAGAACACATAAAGTTGAAATAAGAAAGAATGAAACAGTTACATCACGAACAATAACCACAAATCGTAAATCTTCATAATCACTTGGAAATGCAGAAATTCGAGCCTAAAACAAAGTTCATTTCACCTATCTGAACAGAAGCAGAAGAGATTCATTTGAAATGAAGAAACGCAGAATATCAACCTTCAAAATGTCACACGCCTAAATTCAAACTCAAAATAGAAATTCTGACTCGAAATAGTACATTTAGAAGGGAAAAAGAAAAATAACCTTCAATAGCGAAGTAGCTGTAGGCGACGAGACCGATGATGAACAACGAATTCTTATGCAACGAGATGATGATGAACAACGAAAGTGGTGGAAGAGAGAAATAAACCTAATCTAATGAAAGAAGGAGGGAGAAACCTTAAGAGAGAGAAAATCGATTACGCTTCCGGGTTTTTTCGCCGGAAGAGGAAGCTTGCCCTGATTCTGATTTTAACCATTCCAGCTGGCCGTTTTTTTTAACTCGTAATTAAAATTAAAAAAGCTTCATCTGTGTAATATTCTTTTTTTTTCTTTCTTTTTTTTTGCCAATGATTTCTTTTCTTTTTTAATTAAAAATTTAGTAATTTGATATAAGTTCAAGGTTGTAGGTATATCTGCATGCCAAATATTTTTTTCTCTAAATATTTGATTTTTATTAATTACAATATAATAAAAAAAAGTGGTTCTTATAGCTTTGATCTACCTTTAGTAAATTTCCACAAGATAATTTATGCAACACCTTTTTTAATTTTTGAAGAAGAGAGTTTCCAGTTTCACAATAATTATTAATAGAAAAAAATAATAATAAAAGATGAAATAAAAAGATGTTGTGAACGAGGACCTTAAAGAGATTGGTGGGAAATGGAATTTTCCATATTTAGAAGAACTCATTCCAATAAGTCACAAATAGGAGTATATAAAAGTGACTCAAACCTAAATAATTTGGTATACTATGTATCTGTATCGTTAACTTTTTCGATACTAATAGTAAACTAATTCTATACCGTTGTTTTGCTTTTGATACAAATAATAGCATCATATTGCTTTTGATACAAATAATAGCATCAACAATAATTTGACACTAAAAGGATATTAGCATCACTAATTTATTGATTCAAAAAAAATATATAATAAGAAAACTAGTACAACAATAATATCAGTTAACTATCAATACTGATAACATAATTGGCATCTATAATTAGTTGATACTAGTAATAGTATCACAAATGTTTGCTACCAAAGGAGAAATTATATTTATTGGATACTAAAATAAAATTGTATCTAAAAATGATTTGCTACTACAAATAAAATAGTATCCTTAATAAATTTTCTGATTGTAATTAGATTAGGTTCATAAAAATTTGCATCCGAGCGAAAAAGTTCGATACCAAACACTACTTTTAGTATCCATTGTTTTATGGATACTAAATTATTTGATGCCAAAGCCATTTTTTTTAGTAGTGGTTTACCGATGATATGTAGAGTTTAACGGAAGAATTTCATAGGAAGACCTAATTTTTAGTTTAGGTCTCAAATTAAGACATGATTTTATAAGTGTTTCAAATTAAGGTTTAAATTTAGATATTTTTCTCAAATTATGGCCTGATTTTTGTGTTTTTCAATTTGTTCTCATTTTAAGACTTACAATGTAATTTATTTTCTCATTTTAAATCATACAACATAGTTTAAAAATATAATTATACACCTTCAAATTAAATTATAAAATTAAAATATGTCATTTTTATTAATATTTTATATTTTTCTATAATTTATATTGAATTCGTAAAAAAAATAAAATTAAGACAAGTCTTAATTTGAGAAAAAAATTAAAATTAAACCTTCAAATGAGACAATCCTAAAATGAAATCCAAAAGTGAGACATAAAGTAAAATTTGGATCTTTATATGAAAATTTTCCTAAAATATAAAACGAGGTTAATTTCGTAGTTTGTTTTGTGAGTATGATAGATAATTTGGTCTTACTTTTGCAAATTTTCATTTTTCTTTGGTTTAAGCTATCATGAAATGAAGAAAATGAAAAGTATGAAGATAATATTAGGAAAAAGGGAGTAATTTTTATATGAATTTAACGGATTTTTGTAAATTTCATCCCATTTTATTGTCTTTTTTTTCTTTACATTTTTCGAAATTCATAGATTTGTATATTTCGAGTGCATATGTAAAAATTGATGAATCTGGAATAAAATTGAAAAAAAAAAAAATCTGTGGAGGGACCATATCATGTGCTAAAAGTGACAGAACTGTTCCACATATGTACGTGGAAGAACGTGGAGACTAAAATTATACTATCTCATTCCTTTTTTATATATATATATATATATATATATATATATATATATAAAAAGTGACAAATTTTAGCAGATGGTGCTGCTACGGAAACATACAAAAACAATTAATAGTATACTATATTACTATGATATATATACTTAATATTAATACAATTATCAATTATATATTAAAATATTACTCAAAATCTATTAATTTATTATTAAAATATTATATATATTCTTTAAAAAAAAACAAACCGACGGTACTAAATTAAAACTTCGATACAAATAAAAGTTTCACAATTGTGCAATAAAATGAACAGAAAAGTAATGTTTGGACCAAATTAAAGTGCAAAGAAATTAATGATTAGCAGCAAAATAAAAAGATTATGGGCCATTCAGTAGAGAAGGTAAGACCAAACCCTCAATTCCTCCACAAATCTTCTTCTTCTTCAAATTCCGATGTTGCAACTCTTCATTGATAAACCAGAACCATCGAACTTGCTCTCCAAAACCTTATCGAATCGTGCTATCGTGTCGTGACTAAAATAATTTGACGAGTCTCCCACTTCTCCCTTCCTGAACAACGAACTATGTTTCACTCCACCCGGAGTGCATCCATGTTTGTTCACTTCGAGATTTTTAAGGTTTTGAAAGCTGCAGAGGTTACAAATCTCGTCCACCAACCCTTGTTCTTCCTCCTCGGCCGAAAATGGAAACCCTAAAAACTCAGCAATCTTCCTTACATGACCTGCAATGTCCTCTCTCATCTCCTCGTACTTCAAGAACAGAACTTTCTCCGGATTCTCCAAATGGGCTTTCCAGTAACCAAGAATATTCTCCCAAAACGGACCGAACTCGCTGATTCCCCGACAGTACATGTCCAAAGATTCATCCAGTCCGACCGGGGTGGATTCCCGCTCAAACTTGTTTTCAAGAGAGAAATGGCGGTTGGAGATGAACTGGTCCAAAGGGTATCTACTGATGTGGATGATCTTGCACCCGGATGTACAGATAGAGTTTGGAAGGGCGTGGAATGGAATGTGGGTTGAGAAGATTCTTGGAGATGGCAGGTTTTCGAGATTAGGGTTTTCTTGATGAAAGTAGAGGTTGAATTCGAAGAATGGGACGATGGTGTGGGGATGAGAAGTGAGTAGAGGGCTTTGTTTGGTCGGAAAAAGAGTGCGATTGGATATGGAGAAAACGAGAGCCATCAACCAAGTGGTTCCTGCTTTAGGACAGCTGGTTAGTATGATGTCGTTATGTTTTGCTTTGAAGTGTTTCCGTGCAGATGTTATTGCTCGGAGATGCAGCGGTCTACACCAGAAACCGTCGTATTGAACGATCTGACATCCATCCCAATTCGTTCGTCGTTCGAGTTGTTGGAGCATGTGATGCAGCTCGTCATCTTGGGATTTGTGTTCTTTATGAGAGGGAACTTTATCTTCTTTTCTCTCCATTTTTTGGATGAATAAAGAAATTAGTGAAGCCACTGCAAAAGTCCAAGCAAAAGGAGATGTCTCAATTTAAATTTGGACCTTATCTCCTTCTCAATCACTTTGATTTTTTACAGGCATGTGGCTTCTGGTGTAATGCCAGCTAATCTGATTGGAAATTGGAATAATATCCTTTCTATTTTTTGAAATTTTATTTCAAATATAAATCTTATTTCAAATGTGTTGTGGAGATGGGCAACACGAATCCAATAAATCATCTATTCACGTCTACCAAATTTGTTTTATATCCCCTCAGTTCCAAGCTATGAGTCTCATTTACTTTTGGGTACGTGAATTAATGAGTATTATTATTTAATGTGTAGTGGGTAGTTGTATTAGTGGGTGTGGGGCCATGTTTTAATTGTATTAGTGGGTATGAGTGGGTCCCATATGTCCAAAAAAGGAAATGAGACTCTTTGGGTGGGACTATCAAAATGGTAAAATGGTCCTTTAGCCTGGGACGGGGGGAGTATTTGTAGAAATGTTTAAGGGAAAAACTTGCGTGCACCCGAGCGCACGGGGCACACTCTGTGCGCCTTTAGAATTTTGTATTAAATTGTATACTCTTTAGTATAAAGATGTGTAACCTTTATTTTTTGAATAAAAATAAAAAATATTAATGAAAAGTGTATACACTTTAGAACAAAATAATGTACCCTTATTAATTAAAATGTATACACTTTAGAACAAAACAATATATCCTTATCCATAATACTAAATTCTAAAGACGCACGGTGTGCCCCGGAGGCACAAGAGCCTCACTCAAAAGTAATATATAGTACAAATTAATTAAACATCAATTTTCTAATCGATGCATAACATGAAATATTAAAAAAACTTTTTTTACCCATAGAATATTCTATTCGTAAAAGCTTTAATTCCATTGTTAAATTGGCTTACCAATTAAATCCGTTGATAAATTTTCATAGATAAAATGGTGGTTAGTTAATTTTTAGCAACGAAAATTTAATTTTCTTTAATAATTATAAGGGTAAGTTAAGGGTCACTTACTATGGGATACATAAAATAATGCATAATTGCTATAAACTACATGACTAAAAAAATTAATACTCATAACTACACAATTATAGATTGTGATACCATAAATATCCTTATGTGTTTGAACAATTTTGTTTTGTACAATTTGATTTGCACAATTTAATTTTACATAATTTGTTTTGCACATTTTTTTATTTCACATTTTGTTTGCACATTTTATTTTTCACATTTTTTTTCACAATTTTTTTTCACAATTTTTTTTTTTTTTTTTTTTTTGCACATACATTTTTTTTTGCACATTTTTTTTACACATTTTTTTCTTTCCACGTGCTTTCAATGATTTTCCGATCGCGCACCTTAAGTCTTGCAACTCTCAATTATGCAATACCAATTAATTAATAATTGGTAAAATACTCCCCATCAATCTGTTGTACTCTCAGAGGAATTGAAATAACCACATTTTGTAGATCAAAATGTCATATTCCAAATTCACATAGGTTTCTTTGCCAGAAATAGAAGGGCAGCAGTTAACTGCAATTACAAATACGTGTATCCATCTGCATTTTTTGTTTAGACTGGAAGAAACACATGATTTCCTTCTATCCTTCATCCAAATAAAGGAATACAAACAATATTAAATTACTTACAGGAGAAAGAGCGAAGATAATAGGATCATTTAGACAGAGAGAGAGAGAGAGATCTAACCTTAAAGCCACAGTAATACTTTCCTTCGCCAAGTTTGAAATCAACCTTTCGTCTTGTTGGTTTATCAAGAAGAGTGCAGACTGAAATTGAAGATACACATTTAGTTTTCATGTAGGTCAATGAGACAGGACAAAGTGTAGCCAGTATCCACAATATCCTCAACCTGCAGTTAAACTATATGAATGGAAATTGACTTGGGGAAAGCCGTAAACTACAGACAAGGATTCAAATGATTAACTAAAACCAACAATGCAATCGCCAACTATGGAGGGACTAATGAACCCCCAGTTCAGAAGCCAACAGCTCAGCATCAAGTTATAGAAGCTAATACAGATTAACATTTGTACTATCCCACTCAATTACAATGAACTACTCGCATGAAAGCGATGCAACCAGTCAATCCATCAGCACTCCATCAATGGGGTTCTAAGAATGTATAAGGTTATGCACAGGAATCCAGAAACAACACAAAGGAATTTGATGAGCCAATGGACTACATTAAATACCATTAAAACCTCCTCAAACTACATCATAAACATGGTATAGAGTAAAACTAGTCCTCAATTATTTGGCTCTACCACAAAAAGTTCTCTTTCAGTCAATACGTCAAACATAAAGGTACATTTAAAAAAATAAGCCATGAAGAGCAGAAGCAGGAAGAAGGTGTGCGATCCAATCTCTGAAAAACTTCTTCTAAGGACTTCAACTAGTTCTCACAACGGCCGCCTTCTCTTCTCTCAAATCGATCTGGGCATCGATCCCCCCCTTTGGTGCAGATCTATCCTCGTTCGCCGTTCGCCATTAAGTAGCTATCGTCGGCAGATATGGCTTCACCGGCATTCTCGAATACGGCGGCTGCCGACACCACTTTCTTGTCTAGGGTTTTAGTCGTCTTTTCAGTCGCCCCAGCCGCCGATCTGTAATTTCAGAACCCCCCGCCACCGCCGATCTATTTATTAAGATCCCGCGCAGCCGAACTGTTATTTCAGGGCAGGATTCGTCTGGTGTTGCTTCGGTTGCAGGGGATACTCCTCCGCCCCCAGCTTCTGCCTTCCTTTCTGATGATTTACGAGGAGCTTGCGGGTTTCCCTTCTTTTCTCAATAGCCGTTCCTGGCCACCACCGGCTCCGGCAGTCGCCTGCGTCTGATATGAATCACTCAAGCCATGTGTTGCTCCACGCCCGATTCCGTCCAGGGCAAAAATTGCGATTTATGTAGATTGCTCTAAGTTGAGTTTCGGCGATACGGTAGCGAGATCTTCACGAATTTAGGAACCCAATAATGGCTTGAGCGATGGGCAGATGGGATCCTTGCGCAGGGAAGAAAGCTAATTTAGTCTCACTGCAACTAATTTGTGTAGCTGATGGTAGTTCTTTTTTCCCTTTGTATTCTAAAGTAAATACTCCATTCATCCTGTACTTATGGTTACGTTTGCTTTTTGCACTGGATTAATGAATATAGTATTTTAATATGTATTGAGATTAGAGAAATAATAATTTAATATAAAGTGAGTAGGTGTATTAGTGTGATGTGTGGGCCCATGGAGAGATAAGTAATTAATTTGAGTGGGTCTCCTATACTAAAAAGGAAAATGTAACCATTAAGATGTGACACCCAAAATGGAAATATGTAATCATTAGGATGAGATGGAGGGGGTATGCTCTAAATTATGTATTTAGGAGTAATAAATCCTTTTAATATTATGTAACACTTGTTTTATATGCAACATCAATAAGTAACATTTTTATAAAAGTAATATTTTTTAAGTAACACTTTATAAATATAACACATTTCAAATTATACTTTTTTATATATATCATTTTAGTAGTATTATTTTTCATATATTACACCTTTTATGTGACACTATGAAATATTTAATACTATCATATTACATTTTTAAATACATAACATTTTATACAAATAAAATAAGTAATATTTTATATAGTTTAAATAATTAAATAAAAAATTAACACACTATTAAACAATTAATATATTATAAGAGTTGAAAAAAAATATATGCTCATATAAATAAAATGTTTATTATGTAAAATATTTATTATGATATATAAAAATATTAATAATGTATGAAAAAAATATATTTATATTTATTTTAAATAATTTAAATACATATAAATTTATTTATAATAAATATATATTTTAATTATATATAATATGATTATTTTTAATTATTTAAATTATTATATTTCTTGATAAAATTATATCATATAATATAATAATTTTTTAAAATTAGTTAGTATAATAACAACTTAAGTTTAAATGTATTAGATGGTTTTAGAAATTATATTTTAATAAATTAAATTAAATGTGTTGAAATCATGTATGATAAAATAAAAGCTCAAAATATAATTAAAGTTACAAATAGTCAAGGTGGTAGAAGTAACTAATTTTAATTAAAAGGTCAAGGGTTCAAACACTGGTAAGTTTATTTTTTTCCCTTATAAAATGTGTTACATAAAAATAATATCACATGTAACATTTATAAAGTATTAAATAAAGTTTCTAATCATAAGCAGCACAAGCAAACATTGCACCATAAAAAATATTACGTATTATCTACAATAACACATTTTTACTATTAAATAACATTTTTAACGTATTATATAAAGCAAGTTATGTTGTAGTGTGTTGTCGGGTATCTTCCTATTTTTGGAGGGTCCTATTTTTGGAGAGTCCCGCACGATGTTCAGTTAAGTTTGCATTTGCCTCCATTGAGAATTGACCAAACTTCTCATCAATCTTTCGGTTGTCCTCTTCAATTCTTAATTTCACAAGTAAGTTTTCTAAAGACATCTCATTTCGCTTGTATTTAAGATAGCATTTGAAGTCCTTCCACATTGGAGGTAGCTTCTCAATAACAGTAGCGACAACGAACGCTTCCGGAAGTTTCATACCCTCAGCGAGGATATCGTGCAATATCAGTTGAAACTATTGCACTAGTTCAACCATTGACTTGGAGTCTACCATTAAGAACTCCAAGTACTTGGCAACCACAAACTTCTTTGCACCAGCATCTTCCGCCTTGTACTTTTTCTCCAAAGATTCACATTGATCTTTGGATGTTTTCATGTTCAGATACACGTTGTACAGTGCATCACTAAGTCCACTGAGGATATAGTTCTTGCGCAAGTAATCAACGGAGGTTCACTGTTCAAGAGCTACATACTTTTGTGTATCAGTCTCATTTTCATCCACCACTGGTGCACTCTCCTTTAAGAGATTCATCAGATTCAACGTGGTAAGGTAGAACAATATCTTTTGGTGCCACCTCTTGAAGTCAACATCCGTGAACTTCTCGGGCTTCTCTGCTGGAGCTGGAGCCATGAATGGTCTCGGCATCCCCATTAAAGGATACATCCTTTGGGATTTAAACCTAGCAGTATTCATAATTACTCAATTGGGAATCAGTCCTAACAGAGTTCCCTTTGATATTGGAGGTTTCACCCAATTTTGGGATCGATGCTCCGTCAATGTCCATATCAGTAGTTATGGTGATTGATGGGGTGCAGAGGCTAGGTGTTTCTTGTTGCGATTGTTGGTTTATAAGTGCACCAACCAATCACGTTACAATATATGGCTAGAAATATAGAAGGAAGATTTTATAGAAATAAAATACACAAAATAAGAGAGTAGAAGCGAGGGATCTCCTTACTCTTCTTACAGAATTTAAAATGACTTTTCTTTTTCAGCGAGGCAGCACCGTGATCGCTGGATTTCCGACGAACTAAGGAGGATGGAGAACTGGATCGTTACTGAGATGTAAATACTTTGTGTATGCAGATGCTCCTTTGTTGTGGTATGTTAGAATGCATGGTAAATGACACTATTCATAGGTGCACCATTCCACTCAGCCATAGTGGCGAAGGGCGTGAATTACGACGATTTAATTGTTGATAGACGTAAATTCCTCTAATCAGCAATTATGGAGGGTTTGACTGCGTCCAGGTTCAACGAACCCATTACAAGTTCAACTAATATTTACATAGAAAGATATTCGTCTTCCGACTTGTTCTGACTTTTGAGGATTCTCCTCCCACATTCAACGTGAGATAATAATTTCGTATTAATCCCCATTAATTCTCATTATGCTTCATATAACCTCTCCACTAGGTGAGACAAATTTCATTCACCCACTACTTTCATTTAATTGGTGATTAATCTAAAATTTAATTATTACTAACCAATTAAATCCGATTAATTTAAATAATTAATTAAATTAAGTCCCAATATACCCTCCAATTAGATTACTTAAAATTAGGGGTAATGACAATAAAAAAATTATATTGGTCTTTTGTTTCCCCAGGTGCACAAAGTGTATAAAGGTACAATATTTTGTTTTAAAAGGTATATATTTTAATTAATAAAAGTACAACATTTTGTTTTAAAAGATATAACACTGAAATATATATATTCTATATTATTTTTCTTAGTTTATAACATGATAATTTTTTAAATAGTATTATATACTATCATATTTATACAATAAATTATAATTACCCCAAATTTATCGGAGTAAAATAATTGAAAATATAACTAATCTATTTAATTATGACGCAAAATTTTTTAAAATTAAATTATTTGTATATAAAAATAAATTTTTACCTCATCATACCACAGTATCATCATAATTGAAACCAGTTCTGATAGCGTTAATGTTCGTATAATGTCCTCCAGACTTCAATGGATTTAGAGAATGATCATAATTCTGAGCACAACATTCTTATAAACCCGATTTATATATCTTATTATATGAATTTTGATTTTTTTTCACCCTAAACTTTATGGTCCCCTTTCAATCATATTATACCCAATGTATTTATAGGGATTTAAATTAAAAGGAGACCACATGGTTTACACCGTAAATCTGGTTCATTAGAGACTAACTCAATTCTTGGTTGTGATAAAACTAGACAAAGGGCTAAATTACAAAGAATGAAGATTTGGTCTTTTGTGTCCCCGGTGCATAAGGTCACGTATAGGGTATAACATTTTGTTATAAAGGATATACTCCCTCCATCCCCTTGATACGTATCAATTTTTCCATTTTGATATGTCACATTACAAAGTTATCCATTTCCCTTTTTGGATTGATGTGACCCACAATCACTACACATGGTCTCACACTCAACACTAATACAACTACCCACTACACATTAAATTATTATTTCTCTCACCTTACTATACATTAAATTATTATACTTCTTAATTCACGTGCAAAAAGTAAACGAATATCTTTCAAGAGGACGGAGGGAGTACACATTAATTATTAAAAGTATAATTTTTTCATTAAAAAGATCTACTGAAATTTGAACAGTGTTAATGTTTTACTAAAAAAATAATTAAAAATTTTCTTAAAAAAATCAAAGGTATACGTTATTATACTAAATGGTATAACATTCGATACTAAAAAGTACAACTAAAAAAAAATTGGACACACGGGGTCCAGACACACAAGTTTTAACCATGATAGTCATAAACCTACAAAATTCAATTTTGTCCAATTTTCTCTACCATCTATCTATCTATCTGTCTATCTATACTAATATAAAAGTAAAATGGATTTACTCAATTTTGACCATTCTTTACCTATTTTGACTTTTATTGGTCAATCCTGTCCATTTGTTTTTAGTATAGATAATTTACACCGTTGATCTCATGTGCACATTTTTTAATTTGATTTCTCTGTGCTTTCTTTGTCATTTAAATAAATTATTTGTACCTATTTGTAAATAATAAAATTGATGTGAACAAAACCTTATTCGAAACCTAAAATTTTCCTCAGTTCTACCATACTTTTCTTCTCGTTATCACAAATCATGAACTGTGTCGATTTCGGACTTCCTTTGCACTTTGTATCCTACGTTTGAAGTAATCTGTCAAGTATTAATTGATAATGTTGATGTAATTTTATAATGTAAATCATTTCTTATTTCTTTTAATTAAAATACAGATATGGTGGAATGAATTGTTTTTAATTCAAATATAGATCATTAACTATTCGGAATCTGCATTTTTCCTCAGTTGTACCTTACTTTTCTTGATTCTTGACATGGGTTCTCCATCACAGTTCTTTCCGGTGATGAAGCGGTGGAAGAAATATACGCGCTGTCACTCAAAAAAAGGTTTGAATTTATTACAAGTAATTAATTTATCCTTTTTTTATTAATAACTCTGGAATTGAAAACTATAGGAATATAAGAAAATGATGACGGCGTGAATTGTTTCAGTAGAAGGGGTGCACACAAGAGAGTAGTGTCTATACCTATTGGCGATGGCGATGGCGACGACTACCAGAGTAAAACGGATGTGTTTCCACCGCCGGATTCTTGGTCATGGCGGAAGTACAACCAAAAACATATCAAAGGATCACCTTACCCAAGGTAATAATTAATTAATTAAATAGTTATAACTAAGAGATTATTTGCTTTTATTTAGAAATAAATTACGAATTTTAATTCATAAAGTGCGTAACACTGGGCGATGGAGCTATTGGAAAAACATGTATGTTGATTTTTATACTAGCAAACACATTCCTAGGGTCAGTTTTTGAAAGGTAATTCTTCATTCTTAAGGTGTTCTAATTGATTTTTTTTATTATTATTATTTTAAATCTATCATCCCATATCTATCATTCCATGTGAAAATGTGAATTCCTGGGCATTACTAATTTTTATTTGAATATGTAACAAAAGCCTGCTTCTACTTTCCCCATTTTCAGGTGAGCTCAACCATGTAATTCCTGTCAGTATTTAAGGTTAATTGAGTTGAATACTAAAGTTCATCTATCTAATATTCAAGTGTTGATGTGTAAATGTATGTATCATATTAGGAGAGTTCTTTTAGTTAATTTTTATTTTTTGTCCCAACTTTTCAAGTTTTAATGCTTAATTGATGCATGAGAAGAGAAATATAGATGCATGCCATATATTTATTCTTGAAGGCAAGAGGAGATATTTGATGGATCTTCTTCATGAACAGAGAGCAAATGCATGTAGTTCAAAGGAAGGTAGCTGATATTTCTTTTGAATAAGTAGTCGAGTTTACTTTTTTCTTCTTTTTTTAATCTTTTAGTTTTATTTTATCGGTGTATAGCCTAATTGTGGACTTGGTCCTAAAATACATTTTGTTCTAATATAATTTTTTGGCCGCAGCATGAGAATAGGAATGTAATTCCTAAGGAATTTCATGACAACTTTCCGGGTAGCCTTTTTTATGAGAAAACTTGACAGCCACACATTCTGTAATGAGTTTATCTTTATGCTTCTTCAATATTGTCCCATATTTAGTCTATATTATTGCGTTGTTTCCTCTGGTATTAGCTTTATGCGTTGCTTTATTGCAAGTACTTTTATCTTAGTATACTCAAGTATTTATTTTTGATAATCATACATGTTGATGCAACTTAGCAGAATCTCTTATAATTTAAGAAACAAAATTTTTGTTATAATTGCAATCAACTATCTGTATAAGAGGTACATTGTGTTTACTTTTTTTTTAATAGTGTGCAATATCTGAACATGCATGTTCTGATATATTTATTCCACAACAGTAAATTTTGAAAGTACATGCTCTGCTCAGGTTTTCTGTAAGTTTAGTTTCATTTTATTGTTCTTTGGAAGTCTTTGAAGTTAAAAAAGATGTTTCATGTTGGTGTGAGGGTGGAATTCAGTTGTACGCTTATCAACATAGTTAAATTGTTGTTAATAATTCTTGAAAATATAATAGTACATTGCACGAGTAATCAGTGAATTTGTGCATTTCCTTGAATGAAAATGCTTAGTCGAGTTGTCTTTTTTGTGTCTTAAAGGTTACTTGGGAAGGAGATGACAAATATTTGATTGCTACACTTGAGCATCCCCTTTGTACATATCATCTTAATTGTGTTCATCCTTCACAACTGCCTTCAAGGTATGGAATGAAAGCCCCCAAACCAATCATTTATCTATTTAATTTTTATCTACTTTTGTGTATGAGTTTATTTACTTTTAATGTTTATTTATTTTGTTTACTTGAAGAACTATATGTAAAAAGTTATCTAACAATGATCACGGGCTTCTATATTAAGCAACTTAATTTGCAGAATTTGAACATTAATTTTATTTTGGACTAACAAGGATATTGTTAAAAAATATTATGACGTACTCCCTTCATCCCGCTAAGCTCTCCACCTTTCATTGTAATTTACAAAGGAAAGATGAAGAATACTTATTATATATATTAGATGGGTATGAGATAATTTTTTGAGTCAAGAAAGGACGTGCAAGCCTGCAATATCTTTTTTTATTTTTCTCGCTGATTTGATGGGTATTGGATAATTTTCTATTAATTGAACACAAATAATAGTTGTTAATTTCTTTTCTAGACCCTTAATTTTTAATTGAGAATGAGGATTCTATTGCAATATGGACATGAGAACTTTCCTACAAACAACTATTACTTTATTTCATATTTCTATAATTTCTTTTATAGATATTTACTTGAACAAGTTTCACAAGAAATAAATGAAGAAATTGCTTATTTGAATCACAATCCCTGTTTATAGAAATTGCTTATTTACTTCTTTATCAAAATTTTTCTTTTGTTTTTATAAAGTTGATGCTGTGGAGATTACACATTTGATTTAGTTTCACAAATAATTTCCTTTTTTTTTTCCTTTTTTCGTGTTCAGCTTTTTAGTGCCTTTGACAAGCTTTTGTTATTTTCTTATGCTGCTAACAATCATGAAACCAAATTAAGCTTATCATTATTCTTTTATGTGGTTAAGATAACCCTCTTAACTAACAGATTTTCATTTTCTTAGCTTACATCATTATTGTATATATAGTCGCCGAATTGGTAAAGATGATATTTTTTAAGGTAAGGATGAATCTATCTTTGTTGATTAGTCTATATTTTACCACAAATTCAATTATTTTTATTGTCTCATATAATAAATACACTTGATTGATTCCTATTCTTCAAAATGTAAAAAATGACAATATTGAAAAGGAATCATTGGGTTGGTGCTTTAATTGATCTATTACAGGTTATCCAATATATGTTTGTGTTGCGCATGCCTATATTTTTTTTTATTACCTTTAGATGTTTTTGTTAATTCTGTGGCTGTGAAAGCAGAATAAGCCTTTTAACTAATAATTTTTCAACTTCTTCACTTGCATCTTTGTTGTGAAGTTTCAGAATTGGGGTTGAATAAACTATATAAATTGAAAGATACGGAGTTGTGATGTTTTGGTAACATGCTTCAATCATTGGGAATAATATCATATTTATCTGATTGTGAGATAATGAGGTATATAACTCTGTACTTTATTATATTATTTTATGAATTAGTTAATTAATTTTTCTCCTTTGCATTGAACACATTCAAAAATATTTCTTTCTCCTGTAAGTTTGCTCTCTTATCTAAATATTAAAAATATTGATGATGTCATCACATGCGTTAATACAATGGTGATATTATCTCATATTCATTTCATCATGTGATAATAAGGTGTATTTTATGATACTTAATTCAATCTATACGCAATATATGAAATAATATTGAAATTTATTTTTTTATTTTTTAGCTGCAAATGTGCCCCAATAAAATATGTTCAATATATGTATGACGTAGTTGGAATTTTGTTTTGATAATACGTAACTCCTTTGATTTGGTTGTCATATTTTTTATTCATTCATCAATTACTATAGGAATATTTTGAATGGTAATTGAAAGTGAAGATGATAGGGATTTATGTTCTCTTTGATAGCTCCAGCCTTTTCATTGAGTTGTTTCCCAATTAAAAAATTCTGTGTTTATCTAATAACTAGTATTGAGCCCGTGCGATGCACGGGATTATTTGATATTTTAATATTAATATTTTATTACTATAATATTATTTTTTTTAATGTTTACATGGATTAATTTATGGCAAAAGCTCATGCGCCCACTCCGTGTCCTCATGTGAACACAACCCTCCCCCTCCAATTCTATTTAAACATATGTATTGCTAGGGGTTTAAATTGTAAAGGGGCATGGAAATTGCAAAGGCGCACGGAATATGCTCCGTGCACCAGGGTGCACAGGAGCCTCACTCTTAATTTATTAGTATACGTTATATATTAATTTTCATTAACTTAACGATTATCATTTTTACATGTTGATTTATTACACTCCTTCCGTTTCGATATTTTTATTTGTTTGTACGGACACAAAAATTAAGAAATGTTATTTTTATATATAGTGTAAGAAAAAGTAAGGATAAATTAGTAATTATATCGCAAAAATAAATAAAGTTGTAGGGAATGATGAATAAAGTGTAAAAAATAAATAAAGTTGTTGGAATTGATGAAGTGTATAGAGTAGATAACGTGTACTCCCTCCATTCCGAAAAGTATTTCACGTATTGGTGTGCGCGGAGTTTAAGAAAATTTTGTATTTTTATGTATAAAGTAAGAAAGAAAATATATAATTTAGTTGATTTAATGAAAAAGATGTGTAAAGTTATTGGGAGATGTGAAAAAGGTAAGTATTATATTGGGATGTGGGTAAAAATTGAGTATTATTATAATGTGTTTTTTACCAAATCTAGAAAAGTAAAGTGTGAAATACTTTGAGAGACGGATGATAAAGGAAAGTGTGAAATACTTTGGGGGACGGAGGAAGTATATTTTATTTTTACCATTTTATAAAAATGTGTAAAAATATCTCGGACACCTAAAAAAAAGTGGGTAAAAATACATAGGAGTGTTTTTTAAGCTTTTATACTTCATAGTATAGTTTTTTAAACTATCTTCAACCATCAACAAATACATTACCCCATCAGTAATTACATATCCAAAATAAATTATCTCCTAATTTATTAGTGAAAATTTTACATTTAAATCATGATAATTTTTTTTAAATGAAATATATATTTAAATAACAAAAAGAATAATAGTTTAATATAAAGTATAAAAGTCAAAATTATATTACCTTTTTTTTTGGATAAAACACAATTTTATAGAATATTTCCGATGCTGCAAGTCTCGAGAAAAAGTCACCACCTCAAAATCAGTCATGTCATCGGAAAAGTATGTGATGACGATAAAACGAAAGTTAAACTCAATATGATCTATATTAAGTCTCATGATAGTGGCGACTATCAGACATAGTTAGAGAAGAATACAAAGAATAACAACGGAGAAGATAAAGTTGATTTTAAAGATGGTACTTATATTACGTGGGAGCCCTTTAGAACTTAGTCATCTGTACTATAGACTCTCATAACTTTAACATTTGAAATTCGAAATTGAATTGCTTATTAAAATGGCAAAAAGTCTTTAATTTGTAATGTAAAATAAAATAGAAATTGTGAAATACTCACATTATAAAAAATAAAGCGGTATATAACAAATAATAACACTATATCCTTTTGGATTTATGGTATGAAAAATAACTACATTTACTTCAATTGTAATTTAGTCCCATTTTTTAGGTTTTGCAGAAAAAAGGCTATCCACCTTTAAAATCTTTTGCATAGAACCCATCGACCCCAAATATTGTTGATGTTGTTAACCTTTACTACATTAGATTTCATGTCATCTTTAATCAAGTTAATTGCACAAATAACCACCACTTATACTTTAATTGAATTTAAGGTTATACTTTGAGATTTTGACAATAAATAATATCAAATTACATAATTGACAAATTGCACATTAGAAAAAATTATATATTTCTAATTATATTTCTTTTTATTATACAACATTACTACAAATTGTGAGTCTCACTGGAATGCACCTTTAAAATTTAAACAGTTAGATTTTATAATATTCAATCTAAAAGTAATTACTCCCTCTATCCCACAAATAATTAATCTATTTAAATGAACCCACACACCACTAATACACCTACCCACTACACATTAAAATAGTATATCTTCAACCCATTATTCATTAAATTATTATACGACTTAATCTTCGAGCTCAAAAAAAATGTAACATTGGGACGAAGGAAGTACTGTTATACCCTATACTAAGCCATTAAAATTCAGGGTGCACCCGAAATTGCCCAGAAATTATATGATTCGATCTAGGTTCTCCTGTCAAGGCTATGATTTGAGTTCTCTAAAATGTGCAAAACTTTTCCCTCTGCATTTTTTTCCAACTTTACAAAACTTTTCATGGAATTTAAGTGAACTAATGAACCAATTAAGACATGCAGATAAATTTGAGAAGTTAACCCCGTGCAACAGCTAAATTTAATTTTCAATAATTTATCATATTTCAAAATCATAGAGTATCAATTATATGTAGACTCTACTATAGTGTTAATCTTACATGAAATTCTTAATGTGAACCTCAACATGTCTTCAGCTTCTTATATTGAATTTTATTTCTCTTAAGATGTGGTGTGTATTGTAGGGCATTAATGAGTGGCTTGATTCCTTTTGCCCGAGTTTTAATTCCTTTTGTCTTTCCTTCTCGTAGGGCGTTAATGAGTCGCTTGATGCATATGTTGTGGTCCCTCCTATGAATCATACTCACAGTAAAGGTTATTTATTGTTTCTTCTACCGGGATATAATCTTTTGGTTGAAGTACGATGAATAAGTTTGTTTTGCATCCTGATTATTCAATGGAAAGCAACAACCTTTTGCATTTCCTCTCACCTGGATATTTGAGAAGACGATCATTTGTGTGCAATTTGGGTTCATTTTAGAAGAAGAAATGGGGAAAGATTCTTCCCAATACAATTAATCCTTAGGCTAAGTTTTTGGTTTGTTTTGCTTTAATCTCTTTTATTTTTTCGTATTTGACTTATATATGCTTACTTATACATGTTGATGGAACCAGTTGCTGTTTGTTCAGGATGTGCTCTATATACCATATGTTGTGCAGTTTAAGGTGAAGTAATTTTCCATTTTAGAAATATATCATTAATCATTAATTTGATCTGCTTGTAGGATAAATCTCTTCGAGCAGGAAAATGAGTTTACTTTATGTTTTGGTTGTTATAAATAAATTTACTTCCTATATAAAATGAGTGTAAAAAAAGATGACCTCTACATTTATGTATTGCATTGATGATGATTTCTGTTCTTTTTTATGATCATGTTTAATTGTTTCAGCATAGTAGATGAAGGCTAAAAACGAATAGGCAAGGAGTTGTTTAAGCATAGGCACCAGTTTTTACAACATGTGTATATTTTATACCACCACAGATGTATAACTTATTTGCAATAGAGGCAATTTGAGACTTTTTAATTATATGCTACTTTGCAATGCTTTTGTTATGAAATGCTGTGAGTTTATGATTGCTTAAGTAAAAAATAATTTTTATAATTTTTTTTTGCAATTTATCCTGATTCCTAAGTAGCTAACTTAATATCAGGGTACAAGGTGGTATTTTCGTTATGTAATTTTCTCCTCTTACTTTAGTGATTTAAGAAAATATTTCGATTTTTGGATTATTTTAATGAATTTCACCATATGTAATTTTTAGAATTCTTAATTACATTTGGTGGACAATGCTGCTGTTATTTAATTTCATTTGATTATATGGTATTAAATTATTAATCTTATTTTGAATCCCAATTTTTCGTATCCAATTGCATGTCTCTGAATATACCTGGTGCTTATATGATAAATCATTTACATGCTTTTATATTATTATTATTATTATTAATAAATTGAAGTTTGGTTTATAATAGTGATTGATTATTCAAAGGCTCAATGAAGTTTGTGATGTATTTTATATTTGATTGAATTATTGGTGTTTGTATGTTGAATGTTTATGTAGGATGCAGATGAAAGGGAGAAGATGGTGAAGCAAATAAGGAATGTTTGGGTAGCCTTCCTGTTGGATTGTATATTAAAAGTCTAGCTTTTTGTATGAACAATGTTTAAACAATTAATTTGAAATGAGAATCATATGATCAAATGATTGCGTCTTATAATTTATTTATATGTTCGATGCAATAGTCCACTTACTTTATACTGTAGATAATATATTGTACGACAACACGCGGAAGATCATATTATCGGTTTCCTTATAAAGTATAAACATATGCTCACAACCGAGATAGACGAGGAGTCTCTATCGGGATGGTTATAGTGTGATTTGGTATTAGTTTGTCTAGACTAAAAATCACATTAGTGTACTTGCGTGTATTGAGCAGGACCGCTTGATATCGTTCGACTTATACTGACTTTGATAATCTGGAAATTTTGAAAATTTGATAATCTGGAATTTTTGAAAAATTGATAATCAGGAAATTTCAAAATTTTGATAATCTGGATATTTTCAAAATTTTGATAATCTAGAAATTTTTGAAAATTTGATAATCTGGAAATTTTAAAAATTTGATAATCTGAAAATTTTTAAAATTTGATAATCGGGATATTTTCAAAATTTTGATAATCTAAAAATTTCGAAAATTTGATAATCTGGTCGATATCGATGATTTCGATAATCTAGACGATATCGACGATCGATATCGATAGTTTCAAAATTTTGATTATTTGGAAGTTTTTCGTAAATTTGATAATCTTGTTGATATCGATGATTTTGATAATCTGGACGATATCGACGGTCGATATCGATAGTTTCAAAATTTTGATAATCTGGAAAATTTTGAAAAATTAATAATCTGTAAGTCTTTGCCCATATTCGTGCTTGGAGGCGAACAATCGAATTCGCTGTTATATAACTGCATTAATTGATTTAATTGTCAAATTATTGTTATATATGTATGCATGATTCTCTATGATTTACTGTCTTATGTGCCGTAATAGGAGCATGCTAGGTTGTGTATTTTATTTTTGAATGTTATATACATGTAAAATCCCTCGGTGTTAAATTACTAAGTGGGAGAGGGGATTGATAATTAATTTCCGCGGCCTCCATTATTGGTTTGTAAGTGATGTGAGTAAACTTGCGTGTTGGCAATAGGTCTTCCTCCCTAACAGATGAGTTTATTCACAGATCACTGGTACAGACTTCATTAAATAATTATTGTTTGTAATGTGGCACATTTACTTGCATGTTGGCATAGACCTTCATCCCTAACGGATGAGTTTATGTGCGGTTCACTGATACAAACATATAATTAATGATTGTAGGAATTTATCCAAGCGCGTGTGTACTTCTCCAACTGTAAGGCGCATAAGCTCGCTCAATGCACTTGGGATCAAATAATGGTGTACACTTAGGTGTAAATAATTAGTATCCTCCCCAACGGAGTCACTGCTATTATTTGCATGGTTAAAAAGGAACCGACTATTAATTCTCTTGTAAATGTTCGGATTTATAAACGTTCACACTAACGTGGCTTGCAGACTCCCGGTGCTTGAGATGTCGGTGAATTTTATTTTTATTTTGTTTTGAAGGAATCAATATAAAAAGGATAAAATTCAAAGATTTGATCGGTGTATTTATTTGTGGTTCTCTGAATTTCAAATGATTTTATCTCATTTATTGTTTATTGAAACAAAACATATTTACTAGTCCAAAATTAGATGATTAGAAAAGAATCTTGGTTTCGATTTTTACTGCTTAGGAAAATATAAGTGTGTTCTCACTAAGGATGTCCCATGATGCTTTTTAAATCTCTGGTGAAGAGGTGAGAGGTTCATAGAAATATGATGGTCTCATGCGACTCTTCAGATACTTGAGTAAGTTAGAAAGGCAAGAGGACATGGTTAATTTGATGAATGAATTGGAAATACTTGGAGTAGAAATTGAAAGGAAAATCTAGATCAATTTATTCTTCATAATTTGTCTGGATGTTTTGAGTAAGTTCTACCTGAAATACGAAAGGTTTTATATGGTGGGGAACTTTTGACAAAACATGTGGCAAAGTAAATCCATTTTCATCAATGTATGAACAAGACCAGTATCTCATTCACTAGTCGTTGAAGCATGATTAGGGATGGCATCTACTGACACATTGTGTGTAGATACCGGAATCACTAAAAGCGTATAACTAAGTGATGATGAGATTATTATTAGGTACATGGGTATACTACGAGAGTAGTGGCTGTTGCAGTGGGAGTTGTTTATTTATCTCACGATATGAATAAACGCTTGATTATGAGAAATTGTCTTTACGTACGTTTTCATAGAAAGAATTTCATTTCAGTTTTTATGCATTTACGGATGGATACTCCATTTCATTTAAATGACATGGTCATAGTAATGAAGGATGGAGCTATAATCTGTTGTTGTAAGTTGGCAATAATTTGTTCACTCTTAAATTATGTTTATCCCATGGATGCAACAAATAGTAATTAATAATGCGTCTTCTAATCCTAATAAGAGAAAGACTATTTTGGAAATGATTAGATAGTTGATGAATTATTTGAAATTACTCAGTTTATTTTATGGGTATGCCCTAGAAACAGCATGTCATATAACGTTTATCTGTTTGTTGAATATTCTAGAAAGATGAAGGGTGTTGATTTATTTATTCCAACAGATCGAAGGGTGATTGTTAACACAAACACTAGATTTTTGAAAAAGGACTATGTATTAAAATGTAAACCCATGTATAAATTATTTTAAAGGAAGTGAGAGGGATAACACAAAATATTAGTACCAATTGTACAAGAGGAAATACCACAAGGTAAACTGCAACACATGTCACGTCTGATACACAATTGCGTGTAGTGCCTTGTCATAGTGGGAGGGTTATTCGACAACCTGTAAGATATATGTTTTGAGAGAGTCGTGAGACTTGGTCCCTAGTAAACATGAAATTGACTCATGAATACGACGAAGCACTACAAGATGAAAATGAGGAATCTTAGCAAAGTACAATGAATGTTGAAATAGAATCGATGGATTCTAAGTTAGATCAGGCTGCTTGTAGGACCACTAAATGGTGTAAAATCGATTGGAAGTGGTCATACGAAATAAAGAGGATCATACGATTAGGTGAAAACCTTGGAAGCAAAGCTTGTTGCGAAAAGGTATAATCAGAGAGAAAATGTTCAATTATGAGGAAACCTGTTCACCGATAGCTATGCCTATGTTGATCCGGACTCTTTTATCTGTTGCTACTCATATGAGATATGAGGGATAGCAAATAGATGTCAAGACAGCTTTCCTGATTGGAAGTCTTGAGGAAAACATCTATATGAAGCAACTAGAGTGATTCATTGCAAAGGGCTAAGAGCATTTTGATTGTAAGTTTAAATGTGTCCATCGATGGACTAAAGCAAGCTTCAAAATCATGAAACATCCATTTTGACGAGGAAATTCAGGCATATTGATTTAATCAATGTGCGGATGTGTCTTTTGTATTGAAAAAGAGTGACCGAAACGTGGTGGTATTTCTTGTACTATACGTAGATGATATAATGCTCATTGGAGACAATGAAAAAGTATTGTCGGACGTATAGGTATAGTTGATAAAGCGGTATGAGATGAAGGACTTAAGAGGAGCAAAGATATCCTTTTGATCGCGGTAATACGGATTATAAGAAAGGATGTTACGCTTGTCTCAAGCTTCATGGGATGATAAAATCCTTACTTGTTTTAGCATGTGACTTTATCTAAGGAAATGTGTCTTGAGACACAAAAGAAGATAAAGGTGATGAAAGCGGTTCCTTATGTTTCGATGAATAAGGAAGCTTAATCTAAGGAATGCTATGCATGAGAATGAATATTTGTTTTGCCGAAAGCAAGAACAGTGGGTATCAAGGCAACCCGAAATAAGAATGTTGAACTATGGTAACACATAATTTTGAAGTACCTGAAAAGGACTAGAAACCATATGTGGCCTTACCGGATAGATTCACTGCTTCTTAAGGGTTACATAGATTCGAATTTTTCAAATCAGATAGGGACGGCAGTAAATCCACCTCAAAAGTTATGTGTTTAATTTTAGGAAGTTGAGTTATAATATATAGGAGTGTTATATAGAGATATATTTCGGACTTTGGACTCCATCATGGAAAGATGATAAAATGGAGCCTATGAGGCAGCCAAAGTATCTGTATGACTCTAGAAACTTCATGATGGACTTTGAAGTGTTTCTAAGTTTGCCCAAGGTTATCACAATTTATTTTGATGATAATGGTGCAGTTGCAAACTTGAAAGAATCACTAGCCCATAAGGTAATTAAATACATGGAGCGCGAGTACCACCTGTTACGAGAAATCGTATGATGAGGGGAAGGTTGTTGTCACCTAGATTGCACCGGATGATAACCTAGTAAATCCATTTACAAGGACCTTAAGGCGAGAGCTTTTGATGGTCGTGTAGTGGGAGTGGGAATCAGATGTATGGCAGAAGACAAGACAACATAGTCTTTTTGTATAAGTGGGAGATTGTTGAATTGTATACTAAAAATTTAGCTTTTTGTATGAACAATGTTTAAACAATTAATTTGAAATGAGAATTATATGATCAAATGATTGCGTCTTATAATTTATTTATATGTTCGATGCAATAGTCCACTTACTTTATACTATAGATAATATGTTGTGCGACAACACGCGGAAGATCATATTATCGATTTTCTTATAAAGTATAAATAGATGCTCACAACCGAGATAGATGGGGGCTCTCTATCGGGATGGTTGTAGTATGATTTGGTATTAGTTTGTCTTGACTATAGAATCACATTAGTGCACTTGCGTGTATTGAGCAGGACCGCTTGAGATCGTTCGACTTATACTGACTTATAGGAGAACTTGATCTCTGTTATTATGGATGTTCATGCTCTTAATCCATATACAATAACTCGAAACGTAGGGCAGTATGTATTTCTTTGATTCATCAATGAGTGAGATTTACATGTAATTAAATCAATAAACTCGGTGAGTTAGGAAGTAGTGCTGTCTCTATGGTGTGTTGTTGATTGTAGAGGATTCCGTGTCCGTCATAGGTTGATAATGTCCCCTTGAGGAGCTCATAAGGATTATCATGTAAACCCTGCAGGTGGATTTATTCCGGCATGATAATGAGGTTGAGTGGTACTATTCTTAGATGAGATATTAATTAATGGAGTTGTCAGTAACGTAATTAATTAATGGACATTGTATATCTTAAATATGGGGAGACTAACGGGCTCATAATAAGAAGGAGCCCATAACGTAATTATGGGATTAGAACGGTAGTGCAGTAATAATATTTTAGTAGTATATATTATTATTATTGGACTTAAGTATAAGCTTTGGGCTAAGCTTGGATACTTAAGCTCAATGGAGGTCCAACTCTAATTTCTCCTCCTGGTCCTTGCTGTAGCCCATATATAACTCATCTCAGCTGTCCGGAAACCCTAATCTATGAGATTAATCACGTCTAACACTGTGAGTAGGGTGAGGGAACAACAGAATGAGAAGATCTCGAAGATCGTCGCCCACACGACGTCGAGATTGGACTTGGAAATATAGCAGAAGACTGGAAGGTTGTTTGCTGCTGCTGTCTGCCACGTTCTATGATTTTTATAAAATCATACAGACTTTAGAATAGGACGTGTGACATACTGATGAAAAGCCACGAAAGAGAGGATCGTTTTGGCGTGTAGATTACTCAAATCTGACATCGGATGAGAGTGTTATGCCCAAAACGGTGAAGCTGCGCAGGCTGGTGGCGAGAATTCATCGTCTCCAACATACCCTGGTGAAAGGTAATACGTTTCTTGTTTACTTGCTTCCGCTACTTATTAGAAACGTATGGAACTAACGGTTCACGTTAACCAAATGATCGAACGCCAACAATTGGTATCAGAGCTTCGGTTTTATGGTGAAGCGTGAAACGTTAGGCTAGGGTTTATGTCAAAAGGTGAAAGGGTTTAAGTATTCATGTTATGTTAGTATACCTTATTCGGATACCATATACCTGTGTCAAATGTGGACTAGAATTTAGAAATTATTGTTTCTTATTGAATACTCTATCGTTTGACGGTAATTTATGAAAATTTGATAACTGTAAATTTCAAAATTTTGATAATCTGGGTATTTTCGAAACTTTGATAATCTGGAAATTTTTTAAAATTTGATAATCTGAAATTTTCAAAATTTTGATAATCTGGAAATTTAGAAAATTTGACAATCTGAATATTTTCGAAAATTTGATAATCTGGATATTTTTGAAATTTTGATAATCTGAAAATTTTTGAAAATTTGATAAACTGGAAGATTTGAAAATTTGATAATCTGGAAATTTTTAAAAATTTGATAATCTGGAAATTTTAAAAATTTGATAATCTGGATATTTTTGAAAATTTAATAATCTGGTTATTTTTGAAAATTTGATAATTTGGAAATTTTTAAAAATTTAATAATATGGAAGTTTCGAAAATTTGATAATCTGGAAATTTTTGAAAATTTGATAATTTGGAAATTTCGAAAATTTGATAATCTGTTTGAAAATTTGATAATCTGAAAATTTCCAATTTCAAAATTTTGATAATCTGGAAATTTTTGAAAATTTGATAATCTGGAAATTTCATAAATTTGATAATCTGAAAATTTTTGAAAATTTGATAATCTGGAAATTTTTGAAAATTTGATAATCTGGAAATTTCAAAAATTTGATAATCTGGATATTTTCAAAATTTTGATAATCTAGAAATTTTTGAAAATTTGATAATCTGGAAATTTTGAAAATTTTGAAAATTTGTTAATCGGGATATTTTCAAAATTTTGATAATCTGAAATTTTCGAAAATTTGATAATCTGGTCGATATTGATGATTTCGATAATCTAGACGATATCGACGATCGATATCGATAGTTTCAAAATTTTGATTATTTAGAAGTTTTTCGTAAATTTGATAATCTGGTTGATATCGATGATTTTGATAATCCGGATGATATCGATGGTCGATATCAATAGTTTCGAAAATTTAATAATCTAATATTTTTTGAAAAATTGATAATGTGTAAGTCTATGCTCATATTCGTGCTTGGAGGCGAACAATCGAATTCGCTGTTATATAACTGTATTAATTGATTTAATTGTCAAATTATTGTTATATATGTATGCATGATTCTCTATGATTTACTGTCTTATGTGCCGTAATAGGAGCATGCTAGGTTGTGTATTTTAATTTTTAATATTATATGCATGTAAAATCCCTCGGTGTTAAATTACTAAGTAGGAGAGGGGATTGGTAATTAATTCCTGCGGCCTCCATTATTGGTTTGTAAGTGATGTGAGTAAATTTCCGTGTTGGCAATCGGCCTTCATCTCTAACGGATGAGTTTATTCATGGATCACTGGTACATACTTCATTAAATAATTATTGTTTGTAATGTGGCACATTAACTTGCGTGTTGGCATAGACCTTCCTCCCTAACGGATGAGTTTATATGCGGTTCACTGGTACAAATATATAATTGATAATTGTAGGAAGTTATTCGAGCGCATGTGTACTTCTCCAACTGTAAGGCACATAAGCTCGCGCAATGGACTTGGGATCAAATAATGGTGTACACTTAGGTGTAAATAATTAGTATCCTCCCCAACGTAGTCACTGCTATTATTTGCATGTCCAAAAAGGAACAGACTGTTAATTATTTTATCATGAGGTTAGGTTGACAAATGAAATTAATGGGTAAAATATTCTCTTGTAAATGTTTGGGTTTGTAAACGTCCACACTAACGTGGCTTGCAGACTCACGGTGCTTGAGATATCGGTGAATTTTATTTTTATATTATTTTGAGGGAATCAATATAAAAAGGATAAAATTCAAAGATTTGATCGGTGTATTTATTTGTGGTTCTCTGAATTTCAAATGATTTTATCTCATTTATTGTTTATTGAAAAAAAACATATTTACTAGTCCAAAATTAGATTATTAGAAAAGAATCTTGGTTTCGATTTTTACTGCTTAGGAAAATATAAGTGTGTTCTCACTAAGGATGTCCCATGATGCTTTTTAAAGTCTCTAGTGAAGAGGTGAGAGGTTCATAGAAATATGATGGTCTCATGCGACTCTTCAGATACTTGAGTAAGCTAGAAAGACAAGAGATCATGGTTAATTTGATGAATGAATTGGAAATACTTGGAGTAGAAATTGAAAGGAAAATCTAGATCAATTTATTCTTCATAATTTGTCTGGATGTTTTGAGCAAGTTCTACCTGAAATACGAGATGTTGTATATGGTGGGGAACTTCTGACAAAACATGTGGCAAAGTAAATCCATTTTCATCAATGTATGAACAAGGCTAGTATCTCATTCACTAGTCATTGAAGCATGATTAGTGATGGCATCTACTGACACATTGTGTGTAGATACCAGAATCACTAAAATCGTGTAACTAAGTGATGATAAGATTATTATTATGTACATGGGTATACTACGAGAGTAGTGGCTGTTACAGTGGGAGTTGTTTATTTATCTCACGATATGAATAAACGCTTGATTATGAGAGATTGTCTTTACGTATGTTTTCATAGAAAGAATTTCATTTCAATTTCTATGCATTTACGGATGGATACTCCATTTCATTTAAATGACATGGTCATAATAATGATGGATGGAGTTATAATCTGTTGTTGTACGTTGGCGATAATTTGTTCATTCTTAAATCATGTTTATCCCATGGATGCAACAAATAGTAATTAATAATGCGTTTTCTAATCCTAATAAGAGAAAGACTCTTATGGAAATGATTATATAGATGATTAATTATTTGGAATTACTAAATTCATTTTATGGGTATGCCCTAGAAACAGCATGTCGTATAATGTTTGTCTATTTGTGGGATTTTCTAGAAAGATGAAGGGCGTTGATTTATTTAGTCCAAAAGATCGAAAGGTGATTGTTAATACAAACACTAGATTTTTGGAAAAGGACTATGTATTAAATTATAAACCCATATATAAATTATTTTAAAGGAAGTGAGAGGGATAACACAAAATATTAGTACCAATTGTACAAGAGGAAATACCACAAGGTAAACTGCAACGCGTGTCGCGTCTGATACACAATTGCGTGTAGTGCTTTGTCGTAGTAGGAGGGTTATTCGATAACCTGTAAGATATATGTTTTGAGAGAGTCGTCATACTTGGTCCCTAGTAAACATGAAATTGACCAATGAATACGACAAAGCACTACAAGATGAAAATGTGAAATCTTACCAAAGTGCAATGAATGTTGAAATAGAATTGATGGATTCAAAGTTAGATCTGGCTGCTTGTAGGACCACTAAATGGTTTAAAATCGATTGGAAGTGGTCTTACGAAATAAAAGAGGATCATACGATTAGGTGAAAACCTTGGAAGCAAAGCTTGTTGCGAAAAGGTATAATCAGAAAGAAAAGGTTCGATTATGAGAAAATCTGTTCACCGATAGCTATGCCTATGTTGATCCAGACTCTTTTATTTGTTGCTACTCATATGAGATATGAGGGATAGCAAATAGATGTCAAGACAGCTTTCCTGATTGGAAGACTTGAGGAAAACATCTATGTGAAGCAACCAGAGTGATTCATTGCAAAGGGCTAAGAGCATTTTGATTGTAAGCTTAAATGTGTCCATCGATGGACTAAAGCAAGCTTCAAAATCATAAAACATCCGTTTTGATGAGGAAATTCTGGCATATGGATTTAATCAATGCGCGGATGTGTCTTGTATATTGAAAAAGAGTGACGGAAACGTGGTGTTATTTCTTGTACTATACGTAGATGATATATTGCTCATTGGAGACAATGAAAAAGTATTGTCGGGCGTATGAGTATGGTTGATAAAGCGGTATGAGATGAAGGACTTAAGAGGAGCAAAGATATCCTTTTGATCGCGGTAATACGGATCATAAGAAAGGATGTTATGCTTGTCTCAAGCTTCATGGGATGATACAATCCTTACTTGTTTTAGCATGAGACTTTATCTAAGGAAATGTGTCTTGAGACACAAAAGAAGATAAAGGTGATGAAAGTGGTTCCTTATGTTTCGGTGAATAAGGAAGCTTAATCTAAGGAATGCTATGCACGAGAATGGATATTTGTTTTGCCGAAGGCAATAACAGTGGGTATCAAGGCAACTCGAAATAAGAATGTTGAACTGTGGTAACACATAATTTTGAAGTACCTGAAAAGGACTAGAAACCATATGTGGCCTTACCAGACAGATTCACTGTTTCTTAAGGGTTACATAGATTCGAATTTTTCAAATTAGATAGGGACGACAGTAAATCCACCTCAAAGGTTATGTGTTTAATTTTAGGAAGTTGTCATAATATGGAGGAGTGTTATATAGAGATATATTTTGGACTCCGGACTCCATTATGGAAAGATGATAAATTGGAGCCTATGAGCCAACCAAAGTATATGTACGACTTTAGAAATTTCATGATGGACTTTGAAGTGTTTCTAAGTTTGCCCAAGGTTATCACAATTTATTTTGATGATAATGGTGCAGTTGCAAACTTGAAAGAATCACGAGCCCATAAGGCAATTAAATACATGGAGCGCGAGTACCACCTGTTACGAGAAATCGTATGATGAAGGGAAGGTTGTTATCACCTAGATTGCATCGGATGATAACCTAGTAAATCCATTTACAAGAATCTTAAAGCGAGAGCTTTTGATGGTCGTGTATTGGGAGTGGGAATCAGATGTATGGCAGAAGACAAGACAACATAGTTTTTTAGTATAAGTGGGAGATTGTTGGATTGTATACTAAAAGTCTAGCTTTTTGTATGAAAAATGTTTAAACAATTAATTTGAAATGAGAATCATATGATCAAATGATTGCGTCTTATAATTTATTTATATGTTCGATGCAATAGTCCACTTACTTTATACTGTAGATAATATATTGTGCGATAACACTCAGAAGATCATATTATCGGTTTCCTTATAAAGTATAAACAGATGCTCACAACCGAGATAGACGGGGACTCTCTATCTGGATGGTTGTAGTGTAATTTGATATTATTTTGTCTTGACTATAGAATCCCATTAGTGCACTTGCGTGTATTGAGCAGGACCGCTTGAGATCGTTCGACTTATACTGACTTATAGGAGCTTGATCTCTGTTATTATGGATGTTCGTGCTCTTAATCCCTATACAATAACCTCGACACATAGGGCAATATGTATTTATTTGATTCATCAATGGTTGAAATTTTTTACATGTAATTAAATCAATAAACTCGGTGAGTTGGGAAGTAGTGCTGTCTCTATGGTGTGCTGTTGATTGTAGAAGAAATCCGTGTCCTTCAGAGTTTGATGATGTCCCCTTGAGGAGCTCATAAGGATTATCATGTAAACCCTGCAGGTGAATTTATTCCGGCATGATAACGAGGTTGAGTGGTACTACTCTTGGATGAGATATTAATTAATGGAGTTGTCAGTAACTTAATTAATTAATGGACATTGTATATCTTAAACATGGGGAGACTAATGGGCTCATAATAAGAAGTACCCCATAATGTAATTATGGGGTTAGAACGGTAGTGCAGTAATAATATTTTAGTGGTATATATTATTATTATTGGACTTAAGTATAAACTTTGGGTTAAGTTTGGATACTTAAGCTCAATGGAGGCCCAACTCTAATTTCTCCTCCTGGTCCCTGCTATAGCCCATATATAAGTCATCTCAGCTGCCCGGAAATCCTAATCTATGAGATTAATCATGCCTAACACTGTGAGTAGGGTGAGGGAACAGCAGAATGAGAAGATCTCGAAGATCGTCGCCCACACGACGTCGAGATTGGAATTGGGAATACAGCAGAAGACAGGAAGATTGTTTGCTGCTGATGTTCGCCACTTTTTATAATTTTTATAAAATCGTACAGACTTCAGAATAGGACGTGTGATATACTGACGGAAAGCCATGAAAGAGAGGATCGTTTTGGCGCGTAGATCACTCAAATTCGACATCAGATGAGAGTGTTATGCCCAAAATGGTAAAGTTGCATAGGCTGTGGTGAGAATTCATCGTCTCCAACATACCCTGGTGAAAGGTAATACGTTTCTTGTTTACTTGCTTCCGCTACTTGTTAGAAATGTATGGAACTCTAACGGTTCACGTTAGCCAAACGATCGATTGCCAATACTTTTAATAGTTTGGAGAGATGCATTTGGAGGCAGCATACATTTCTTGAGATTGGCAAAGATGTCGTTCTGCACTTTACACATTATTGACCCTCCTCCTGCTCAATCGAGTCTGCATTTAAGAGGATGACATTGGATGATTTCTTTTTTGCATTATTGTGTTGTGTGATGGGCTATATGGATTTAACTTTTATAAAATTTATGTTGGTTTATGTAAACACAATACAATATTTTGCACGAGATCAAAGCAAAAGCATTGTAATATTTATCAGTATAAGTTCTATGAAAAATGGAATGTGATGATCTATAAGTATTCTTTTTCATTCTTCTCTTCTACTAGCAGAACATCAAAACTCAACTCAGAATCAAACTGCCAAAGAAATAGTGGAGCTGATCTTCATATGGACAGTAATATGTGTTTATTAAGATAGACTATGGTAATAAATATGATGTGCATCCTGCATACTCTTACTTCTCATTTTCTTCATTGATGGAATGCACAAGTTTTGTTAATAGCGCTTTTATCATTAAGCTTAATTTCTTCGTAAGTGTTGGGATATATTTTACAAATAATGGATAATTTCTTTATAATAATAAAATATTACTATCATTTCCGTATGATATATTGTGCCCTTATTTGTTCTTTGGAAACCAGCTAAAAAAATTGAAAAGACATGGACATATGATTAGATCTCCACGTTACTCAATATTAATGCAATAGTCTCAATGTCTCATATTATCCTTTATAATTTTTTAAGTTGTTGTTTTGAACAATGTGTAGGCTTCATAAATATTTTTTCTTCTCTCAATAATTTTAAGTACTGCTTTTTGCTATTTCTTTATGTGGAGAAGCATGTGGATTTAGCTATTTTAATAGTTGGGAGTAGTTGGGAGTATGAAGGGAGTATTCGATGCATTTCTATAACTTTTGCTTTCGAATGATAGTATGTTTGTTAGTCTCCTCTTCTATATTCTCTCTTTGATAATGAAAATCATGTTCATTGGTTATAGTACAAAATTCTTTAGGTAGACTTTCATCGAGGTTTCTTAAGTCGTGGTTATTATGATATGCGAGTATGATTGTTTTGGTAATCTAATCTATGTAGAATATTTAAGAGAGAATTATTTTATTAGAGGTGTATTGTAGATGTACGTAATGAAGAGGAGTATGGAGAAGAATAGCAGAAGACTAAGTATTTATGCCCATTTTGTATTGAGGATATTGCGTTGGTTGTGCTAGGTTTTCATATTGATGAAGAACATATTGTCGAGGCAAAAACGTGGTAGCAATGAGGATGCTCCCGCAAATTTCAAATTTTTTTAATATGTTTAGAGAAATTTTTGTAATGTGTAATTTAGTTTCGACAGTTTTCAATTTCATCTCTTAATTATTAGACTATAATTTAACTTCTTCTTTTTTTTTTATCACAAAGGCACATTTGTGTGAGAATTTTTTACTTTTCTTGATAAGTTGTCAATATTTAATAAATTTCTTATTAATATACTACAAATTGCTAATGAAATAGTTATTAAAGTTGTTATCACTTTCGAGTGTCATATTTCACGAAATATTATACCTTCTTATCAAATAAATAGAATCGTTATATTAATGAAATAATAATTGAAATAGCTAATAAACCAATTCATGTTAAAAAAATAGGGAATAATATGTATATATTACTTTAAAATACTATATTCCTTTATTTTCGTACAAAAGATTGACACGTGGTTTGACTATTCACAATAGTCATTTTCACCTTCACATCCTTTTTCCCATATAAAAAAATAAATGATTGTCATCATACTAATTGAGAGTCCTTGATTATTTATTGGTTTGATGATGATACCATATATTCAAGCATTAGCTAGAAAGTAAAACCAAATGTCAGTTACACATGAGAATGTCTGGAATTATGGGTCTTTGCATATTTTTTCCAAAATCTAAAAGCGGTAATTCTTGAATTTATATTTATAAAATTTTCAAATGTTAGATTATTAAAATCAAATATTGATTCTTTAGACTTTATTAATTTGGTTTTTAGTTCGAGAAGTTGAGATATCTCCTTTCTTGAGGACAAAATTATATTGAAATTTTCCCTTTTTTTTACCGCTCATTCAAAAATTGATCACATGTATCTTATTGTCTCTGATCTAATCAAAATTGTTTTAAAAAAAGTTTGTCTATGAATTTTTGTATTATAAATAAAGTAATGTATTTGATATATTTAGTAATTGTGATATTTGTTTGTAGTAATGCATTGTAAATTGTTTTGGAACTTACTCTTTCATATATTTAATTCAAGGATTTATTATTATCCAATACAAAATATACCCTAATATTACTAATAGATAAATTATATGAAAATATTACTAATAGATACAATATCTTAGGGTGAAATTCTCATTATAACCTTCCTCACCTAACAATATTTCTTTTTATGCAATATAATCATCTATCACAAAAAATAAGATTGAACACCACGTAAAAAATAAAAAAAAAATCATTTTCTTTCAACTCTCTCTCAGAACCCTCATCTTTCCTTACAATATTAATTCCATCTGCAAAATCGACAATCAGCCACGAAATTGAATCGTCAAAACTACAAATGTAAGTGTCTTCGTCAGAACCCATGCCCTAGGCCCATCAGAGCGACAGCACCCAAGGGAAGCGGTTGGGATATAAACATTGGAGCGACGTAGAGGGAAGTGGTGGCGGAAGTGGGCGGGGTATAGGGGTGGTGACATAGGTCTACGGAGGAGGCGAGGGGGTAAAAACACCATCTGTAGCAGTGGCGTTTGGGGTGACGGAGTTGGGATCTTATTTATGTGAAAGTGAAAATTTTGGGAAACTGGAGATAGTGGGGATTGCAGAAGGGTATATGGAGCAGATTTGATTCTGAGGGAGTGAACGTTGGAGTAGCTTTAGTAGGAATAACTTGATTACTGTATAATGCTGAATATGGAAGATAATTAATATTTCTGAATACAAAATATTGAACATTAATATTTCTGAATACATAATTTAATGGTGAATAGAGAAGGTTTTTTGCGATGTTTAAGGGAGTAAATCGTGAAAGATAATAATTATTTTGAATACATAAATTTCGAATAAAAAAATATCAAAATTTTTTTGGACCGTGAATAAAGGAGGTTTGTTGCTATATTTAAGGTAGTAAATCACGGAAGATAATTCTTTCTTAATACAAATATATTAAATATTTATATTTCTGAATATATAAATTTTGAATAATATATTGGAGGATAATTCTTTCGGAATACAAATATATTAAATATTAATATTTCTGAATACATAACTTTTGAATAATACGTAACACTATAACGTAACAGATTTTAACATATTGAACATAAATATTTCTGAATATGTATATTTTGAACAATAATAAATGTAATAGATTTTAATTTATTGAACAGAAATACATTGAGCATGTATCTTTTTGAATACATAAATTTTAGAATTAAAATAACTGTGGGATTTGGTATTGGAGTTTACCTCCAGCGAATTTTATGGGAGTAAGTTATGAAATTTAATTCTTTCTAATATTATATTAATTATTCTACCTTTAAAATTCTTTTTGAATACAATTAAAATAAGGTTAAAAGAGACATTTTATTCATCACTAATGTAGTGATTTGTAATTTTTTTTAGATAATGTATCTGCTAGTAATAATCATGTATAAATTGTATCTAAGAGTAATGGACCTTTAATTCAAGTTGATCAACATACCTTATTTATATGGTTTGTTAATTAAGTATTTTTTATGAGTTTATAATGTTTCTTGATTATGATAGTTTGTTCATCAATTATAAAAATATAATTGGATATGATCATACTTAATTAATGTTTATTTAATAAATATTGGTAATTTTTTAATCATATATTTAATTTAATATTTATTTGAAAAAATAATAGAATTTATATTACATTCAGTTAATAATAGTACAATGTTTATTAAAATATTGATTTAAATATTAAAAAAATAATATAAAATTAATAAGTATCAAATGGGATGGGTAACCCACGGGTATAAATAAATAAGTTTGGAACGGGTATGAGTATCAAAATAATTCTTTTTAGCGGGACATATACGAGTATCAAAATAATTCTTTTTAGCAGGACAAGTACGGATATCATAATGATATTTTTTAGTAGGATGAGTATGTGTACCGATTAATTAAACGGGTACGGGGCCTCAAAAAAGGTGGGTGCCCTATTCATTGCCATCCATAAATGCGAGTACGGGTATCCCGAAATAAGCAGGTATTTCTAAATACTAATTGATAAACATAAAATATATTATGTTAAAAAAAATATTACATAAAAATGGATAATATATGTAAAAAATTAAATATATATTATATATATATAATTTATATGATTAACATAAAAATATAAAGATAATTTGTTTTGTATTTGTCAATCATTATACATTAAAATATTATATAAATTTGGCCAAAAACAAAGGTAGAAATTGAAATGGGACACAGACAGAGTATATAGTTATAAGACAAATTCTCTTGTGAGACATTATTTACATGAGACGGTTTGTAAGATGTGTTAAAGTATGCCTATTATATACATAAAGTAATTTAATGGTTGTTAAAGTATGTTTTTTAAAGTAGGTTGGATTATGCATAAAGTATGATTTTTAGTGTGTTATAATATAATTCATTATTGATATATTTTAACTACAAATAAGCATACTTTACCTATATAATAAACATACTTTAGTGATGGGTCGACACGTCTCACACCCGTCTTACAAAAAAATCTGTCTCACTAGAGAGTTTCTCTATTTATAAATATAAGAGGTTATTTGTTGACAAAAGTGAAAATTAAAAAATTTTTAAATATTTTTGGAACCTCAAACTTTGTTATTGAGACAAATAACTTATCTTTTTGGCGAATGTGAATACTATTATATGCCACCTTCATTTTGACTCATCTTCATAATCAACATGAGATGGCAATGCTGGGTAAGATGTAGTGTGGTTTGTTATTTGTATAATTTTATGATTAGACCAATTTTACTGGACTATCTTATCCATCACAATTTTGAATAAATCTTAAGCAGATATGTGTATTGAGCTTTATTTGATCCATCACAAGTTTGAATAATCTTAAGAGATATGTGTAATATGGTTCACCTACTTTTCTATTTGTCATTTTTTTATCATATTTATTTAAAAGAATTATATTATATTTATTTTAAATTTAATAGTAATACTTCCTCCGTCCCACCGAAAGGTTCCCATTTTACTATATTGGGCGTCCCATCCAAATGTCTCAATTTCTCACTTTTCGTAAAAAAGGTACCAAATGTAGCCCACAACTTACTATTAATACAACTATCCACTACACATAAAATAATAATACTCCTTAATCTACGCACAAAAAGTAAATGACCACCTTTGGGCGGGACGGATGGAGTAATATAATCTTATTTAAAATATTAATTTAATCACTAAAAATATATAATATAAAAGATATAAATTTGTATTAAAAGTGTACGAGTAACTTGCATGTGTTGATAAATGAAGTTTGAGACGGAATATTATAATGAATTTTTAAACGTAACAAACACGAGTACGGTGCTGGATATTTAAATAGATAAATGAACATGTACCCATATATAAATAGTAACATGCATTTCATAGATTGAGGGATTGTATTAATAAATGGGTGTGGGTCAGGTACGTGTACCATAATAAATTTTTAAATGGGACAGGGACAGGGACAGGTACAGGTAGTTGTTTTTTAATTGGATACGAGTACCTAAAATAAACGAGTACCCTTCCTGTTACCATCCCTACACGGATTAAGCACGACCCAAGTTTAGATAAAAAAAACAAAAAACAAAGTTTCTGCCCATACAACGCACGACCGTGTATAAAAAACTCTTCGAATTCAAAGGAAATTCTATTAACCTTATAAGAAAAAGAAATTTGTATATATAAAAGTATTTCAGAAAAGTCCCTATTCGTGCAACGCACGGCCATGTAAATACTAATTTTATTGTAAATGAATTACAAGGAAATCATACTTTAATAATTAGATTTCCTTCTCCATTAATAATAAATAATGCAAGAGATCATACATAAAAGTACAAAAGATCTCCTCCCTCCTGCTATAAGTGGAGAGGAAAACATTAGAGTTCCAACACATAAAAATACTAATACTACAATCATTAATACTATTAATTTACACACGTGCTTGTCCAAAATAAAATTTTGGAATTGTGTGTATGGCAGTGTCACGCTTCTCCTTAAGAAATTTTATATACGTGACGTCGTCAAGTTCTTTCTTGAAAAAATTGTTTATGTGTCGCTTCCATGTTGTTCCTGCAATTAATGTTTTATTTAAAGTAATATATTTTAATAAAAAAGAAATCGAAGACAATAATAGAAATTTAAATTTACATGTATGTATAGATAGAAAGATAAATTTCAATATGATACTCAGTTTTTCACATCTGCAACAAGTTTATTTACACAACTATGATTGAAGTACTTCCCAGACAAAGAGACAACAATATAGAAGTGTAAAGTATATGCCAAGGGCCCAAGAAAAAAATGGGCCGACCATAAATTGGAGAAAAACTGGGGCCCAGTAATATGGGCCACACAGACCAAACATCCACCGTTGTGTCTCTTTGCTCTTCTGTGGAGCCTCACGGCAGCACCGGTGGTGGTGGTTCTGAAGATCTACGCCCACGGCCCACTCTCTCCACCCACCGACTCATTCTCTAATCCACAAGCCGAGTTTAGGATAACCACAGCAGGTAACTTGGTGGCGAACGATTCTACTCTTCTACGACCTTCAATTCACCTCCTCCAAAATTGCGCTTCAAACCGTGCCGAACAGATTGTTTTTGGTTCGGTTGATTCTCGACTCCTATCTAATTTGATCCGGTAAGCAACAATTTCTTTTTTGAATATCCCCTCAGGACCCTTCCATGTTTCTCACTTTGATTAGCACTTCCCCCTTTCTCTCTCTTTCTGTCATTACATCATTCACATCTATTCACGCATCTTTTTCCAAGTTAGATTATCTTGTTAAATGATCCTGATTATTGCTTGGGTTTTCCAAATTAGATTATCCTTGATTTCTGTTCTATGTTATGATAATTAGTGCCTGAGATTATGGGTTGAGACAATTTCGTCCAATCGAAGTTACTGAACTCTTTTCTTCTTATCGTGATGTAGGTTATCTGGAGTTCAAAATTGAAGGGTGATTTTACCACCTTTAGCTATGGTATGCTCTGCTCCAAGTTTTATCTCATGCAAAACATAACATAATAAGACATTTATAATTTGATGGCTGTTGTTTTAGAATGCAACAAGCTTATGTATATCTGTATGAATATTCGGTGGGACAAACTCTTCTGCTATGTTATTAAGATATGCTTCATATGACTTCTTGGTTATCTATCTAAAAATTGATGAGGAGAGAGACAAGACTCTAATCTAAACTCAGTGATCTGGTGGAGTTCGCTAATCTTGAGTGATTCCTTAGATAGGATTCATATGAGTTCTTGGTTACTATCTAAAAATGAGGAAACAAGACTCTAATCTAAACTCAGTAATCTGTTGGAGTTTGCTAATCTTGAGTGATTCCTTATTTTGTTGTAACAGTAATAATGTGAGATTTCAAGTGGTTGGGCCGTACACTCCTGACAAACATGAATAAATCATGTAATACATATAGTTAGTTCCTTTTCAATTGTGAAATATGACAGGCCTGCTTTAATACAAGTGTGATGATAAATATGTGAGGATGGACCTAGCTCCACTAGTTATTTTTTGGGTTTTTCTCCTTTTAGAATCGGGGATTCCTTTTGTTTTATTTAATGGATATATAAAGAACATTTCATGGTCAAATTAGTGACTCTTTTGCTCCATGAATCACCCTTTATCTTTCTTAAAATGTTAACATCAGCATTCCATTTGATATGCAGTTTTTTCAGAAGTTACCCCTCCCTTTTTCTTTCCCTTAGTTTTTTCTCTGTGATTAATTTCTGGCTTTCTGCAAAGTGAAAAAGATGCCTTAGCATTACCACACTGATATAAATATTTCTGGAAAAATTCATAGTTCAGCTACTTGGGCCCTGAAATCCATATATTGTATTTCGGAGAAATTTATATTCTATTTTTCATTAAAATGGAGTTGTAGATTGAGGTTACAAAAAACAACTTCAAAGCTAGATCTTTAAAATTGCATATAGCACTATCTACTTGGGATTATGCTACAAACTGACATGCAAGTAGACAACAGAACACATGTATGTAGCTGTATTTGGATTATCAGGGGAGATCTTAAAAACTGCGTACAACTCTATCTACTTGAGATTATTCTAACAAACTCATAGGTGAAAAACATATTAGGATAAATCAAAGAAATTCGCATGCTGTTGTAGTTGTGAATACATTATCAGGGGATATCCTGAAAACTGCTTATAGCATTATTTACTTGAGATTCTGCTACAAGCTTATAGGAAAGGTTAAAGAACATCTCAAGGAAATCCTGATTATAGGATCGAAGACATAAATTTCTTGGTAAATATATGCACAATAGAGAAGTAGAAAGGAGATTTAGGACAGTTGTGTACTCTTTTCCTTTTTTAGTTCACCTTCTTTATATTTGTCTCATGAACCTTCTATTAATTCTTATTTTAGAGTGTTCCTTGTGTATTGCAACTTGCTATTGGATATTTTAATAGATGCATGCAGCTTTAGAAACCTCAATGCTTGATTTACCTTAAATTTTAACAAGTTCATTATTTATCATTTATTATCAATTCATCTTTTATATTATTTTTTTGCTATTAGTGTGTTGGTTTAAGACTTTGGTATCACACAGTTCATGATTCTTCTTAACAACTCAAGGTTGCATGAGATTAAAACTAGAATGGAACTTCAACGAGCATATGAAAAACATTCTATGCTGTGTCTAATTAAGATTATTGGTTCTAAGCAATTGTTGTATTTGCTTGTCTTTCTCCATCTTGCTTGAATTCACATGCTATTTGACCATGAATAAACTGCACCTGTCCTATTTGAAGAAATGTATTTGATGCTGCAATTTGGTGGTTGTGATTTACTGTTGCAGGTTGCCAGGATTCTTGCAAATTTGCTCGTTATGGGCTCTACAGTAATGGTAAGAGCATTTGCTCAAGCATATCGTCAAGCACTTGCGAGTAAGTTTTTCCTTTGAATTGTGATTCAATTTATGGCTCTTCAGAAATTTTGCATAGACTGGCATGTGAATTGATTCCTGATTTAATATTTGAACTAGTAGCTTTTAGTACTCATACATAAAGATATTTCAATTCCCCGGATCACTGTTCTGCAAATGCTGTTCTCTTCTGCGTTACTATGCATGGTATTGAGCTTTGTTCTTAGAAAGTAACTATTTCATAATATATTACAGATGCCTCAAAGAACGGCGTTGCTCAAGAAGGAGTACAAAACATCAAGCGTGGCAGCAAAATGATGACCGAGGCAGAGGCGAGGCAAATCCTCGGAGTTTCTAAGGACACAACATGGGAAGAGGTTTTGAAGGTTTGTCTTGTTGAAATCACAGTTGGTCAAGAAAGTATTCATAATTCCATATTCTGAAAGCCAATTTATTTGACTTGAACTTTTTCCTCTCTATCCTCAGAGGTATGATAACTTGTTTGAAGAAACGCTAAGAACGGGTCTTTCTTTCTCCAATCAAAGGTTCACAGAGCCAAAGAGAGTCTGGAAAGTGTGCACCAACTGAAACAGGAGAGCAGTTGAAAACCGTTACTTGAAGAACACCTCTTGCATAATCTTTCTTCTCCTTCCCGTGTCTACCAATAACTAATCCTTAATTTTCTGGTTGCTATTATACTTGGTTTTACTTCCATGTTAGGAGATAGGGTTTCCCTATATTAGATTTTATATGAACATTTCTTCGTTGGGGGTGATGGTAAGCTGAGGATCTCTATGTAAGGCTTCTTCACCATTGGTTCATCTTTCCGTAGTTATCATTTGTAAACAATTTTCTCTTTGTTACTCCACTTTGTTATAAGTGAAAGCTATTGATCTGTTGAAAGGAAACGAGTGAAAATGGCATAAAATAGCCACCTTTTACTTAAATGCATTAATTTGTTGCTTTTACATGCCTCATAAATGTATTTATTTATTAAAATGCAAAAAGATGCATTTTACGATTTTTTTTTTGGAAAAAAACATATAGGCCGAATAGAAGAAAAATTTTATCCGTATGAATCTTTTTTCTAATTTTTCTGGAAAAAAAGAACATAAACCGAATAGAAAAAATCATTTGGGCCTAATAGAACAACAATTTGGGTAGAATAGAAGACATGTAGGATGAATAGAAGAAAAAATTTATCCGTATGAAATTTTTTTCTAATTTTTCTGAAAAAAACATAGGCCGAATAGAACTAACCATTTGAGCAGAATAGAACAACAATTTGAGCTGAATAAAAGACATGTATGCCGAATAGAAGAAAAATTTTATCCATACGAAATTTTTTTCTAATTTAAAAAAAAATATAGGCAAAATAGAACAAACCATTTGGGCCGAATAGAAGATATGTAGGCCGAATAGAATAAAACTTTTATCCGTATGAAATTTTTTTCTAATTTTTTTTTTTAAAAAATATAGACCGAATAGGCCAAGTCATATAGGCCGAATAGAATAAACTTAGGACGAATAGAATAATCAATTTTTTTTATATTTTTCTATAATTTTTAATGTGGTCCCACCCATCACCATTTAATGCAGTTAACAAAAACATAATGATGGTTCCATGATTTTTGTCTTTTCTCCTGACAGTTATGAGATAAATTGGGAATAACCCCTAAAAAAATTGTTTCTTATGTAGGTGGTCAAATAAAATTATACTTAGTATATAGTGGTCATTTAAAATTTGGACCAAAAAAATTATATTGTTAAACCACATCTCTGCAACAGTGACAACAAATGTCGTTAAAGGAATGAATAAATTTAAAAGTTGCTATCCAAATAACATATTAATGCAGAAGCGATCAGTTACTGACATAATGGAGTATGTTTTCATTATAGGGCTCGTTTGGTTGGGCATAATAAGTGGTAAAATGACATGTTATATAGCTTTATTTGATGTTTGGTAGGTCATATTCATTTTATGGGGACCCCGATATAAAAGTTTGGGCCCGGTGTAAATTACTATTTACTTTTACATTATTAATCTCACTCAAACCGTAGTATTAATATTACGTGATCTACAGTAAATCAATATAAATTGTTGAAATTACCATTGAGGACATAAACTTTGCATGGAGAAATCAGATCTTAGAATTTTGGAAATTCATTTAATTTCTCATAGTAACCATTCTCCATCTCGATGACACACTTGAACAAAACCTACCTTCTAATTTTCTCTTTTGATAATTATCAATTTTGCAACGAAATTCCACACACCAAGAAGCCCAATAAAACATGGAATTGATAACTTGAATAAAAAAGAGGAAGAAAAAATTGCTTCATGATTTATCTCTACTGGTAATTTTATTATAGAAGATTAAAAAAAAAGAAAAAAAAAACAGAGAGAGAAGCAAAAAACATGATTTATCTCTACTGGTAATTTCATTATGGAAGATTAAAAAAAACAGAGAGAGAAGGAAAAGAAATGGAGATTGAGGATAAGTGTTTCGTATCAGAGAAGAATATGACTAAAGGGTTTTCTCTCTCCAACTCTACACTACACTCTCTCTCCTCTCTCTCTCTAGAATTTACATTAATTAAAAAATAATACCCAAAATTTCGTCACCTATTATCCACAATCGTATCGATCAATACCCAATTTCATGTCCTAAAAGTTGAATCTTGAAAATGCTGGAAGCTTCAGAAGGCTATCAATGGCGAACTAAAAGGTGGGTGACAGTTGGTGGGGTGATTTTGAGATACTAAATAGGGAGTCGAGTATTTTATTAAATGAGGGTATATTTGTTATTGAAAATATTATAAAAGGTTATAAATGTAATTTGATTTCTATACTAATATTTATATATTCTACCAAACACCTCCCACATTTATTATATCTATTTTAATACATCATATCAAACCATTTTTATTTTTCATATTACTTATATTTATCTTCATTTAAATCTCATTCCTTATATATACGCTCTTATCTCATCTCATCTCATCTCATCTATCAAACAAACCGTATAGGTATAACTACAAATAAGGGTAACTGTACTTATACAGATACTACAACGTCGACTTCGCTTATTACCCTTTAGTTTGACTTTGCATGTAGGGTTGGCAATGGGGCGGGTATGAGGCGGGTTTTAACAATACCATCCCCGAACTTTTTGAAAACTTTCATCCCCGAACCCGCCTCATACTCCATCGGGGAATTAATTTTGCACTCCATCCCCACCCCTATCAGTGTCGGGTATTCCCCGTACTCGAATCGAAATTTTTTTTTTAATTTATTATAATTACTCCATCCGTCCCACCGAAATGTCCTCATTTTACTATATTGGGTGTCCATTCAAATGTCATCATTTTTCTTTATTAGTAAAAGGCCTCCACATATGGTCCACTGCTCACTACTAATAAAACTATCCACTACACATAAAATAATAATATTCCTTAATCCACGTGCAAAAAGTAACCGGTGATCTTTGGCCGGGACAGAGGGAGTATTATATTATTTTAAAAATAATGAAATTATAATTTAAAAAAATTTAAAATACATAAAAAAATATAACTTAATTAAAAAAGACATATATGATGTTTAATTCAAAGTTTATACATATGATGTTATATATATATATATATATATATATATATATATATATATATATATATATATATACCGTCCCCGCCTCATTTTTTTTTATTTTTTCGGTTTTTCCCGAAACCCGAACCATATCCGGTCAAAAGTCAAAAAAATTGCCCCAATCAAATTGTAGTCAGTTCGATTGACTTCGATTTCGGATTCCGTTGTCATCCGTATTCGCATGCCCTTTATTTTTCTTATGCATGATGCCTCTAGTCATATTTTTTGCCCTTTGATTTCGTAAATTGATGTCGAAAAGTAAATGACTTAATTAGCAAAAGTAAATTACTGGAGTATTAATCACTCAATCAATCTGTCCAATCATATTAATTAGCAAAAGTTATATGAAAAATTAGAATTCATAAATAAGTATAATTATTTAGAGTGAGTCTTCTGCAACACCGTCTCACGGATCTTAATTTATGAGACGAATCATCCATTAACTAAATAAAATACTCCCTCCGCCCCGGGTATTTTTACCCGTTTGTACGGGCATGGAGATTAAGACGTTTTATTTTTTTTAATATATAATGTAAGAGAAAGTAGGAATAAATTAGTAATTTAAAAAGAAAAAGTGAATACAGTTATTGGGAATGATGAATAAAGTGTAAAAAAGTAATTAAAGTTGTTGGGATTGTAAAAAGTAGGTAATAAAATATTATGTATTTTTGCCAAAAATGGAATGGATAAAAATACGTAGGACACCCCATAATAGAAAGTGGGTAAAAATACGTGGGACGGAGGGAGTATATTTTAAATTAAATTTTAAAAATAATTAAGGAAAAAAGGGCTATGTTTGGTTTTGCTTTAATTTAAGGAGGCGGCTATTTGCACCCCCAATTTTACTAAACATACTCCGATTACTAAACAAACCCCAATATAATTTAATAATATACATATATATTACTTTCACCCTATTTGTGATAGAGCCACATTTAATTTCTTGTTCCGGCTGTTCGGCAACACCATTGTCTACGATACCACCTTCTTCGGCAACGGCAATACAAGTTCCGACAAGTGGCTATTCTTCCAACTTGGTTCGTTGACATTGTTAGGGTTGAAATGCTCGCCGAACTGTGTCGAAGGTTTGCTGCTCCATATATAATATGGAGCACAGGGTGGGGGTGAACTTAGTCTTCCCATACCATATGAGGCAGCCAAGGCTCGACTACTTGGGTTGGTAACATAATTAGAGTTCCAATTATATCTCCAGCAACGAGTCCAGCTCTCTCACCTCAACAATCGCCATACTTCATACTTCATCCGATCATCATGGAATTATTCTTCTCAAGCCAAAGCAATTGCAGCAGTTTTGAGGGCTTTTCGTTGGAGAGAAGTGAACTTGATCAATGAAGATTCCAAATACGGATGCGGAATACTGCCACTTTTTAGCGAGCCAGATCGGATGGAGGTGACCCACCAAACCGTTTTCTCCACTCATGCTGGGAAAGATGAGATTCTGCAAGAATTGTTGAAGTTAAAGACGAAGCAAATAAGGGTGTTCGTGGTTCATATGGGGACGAAGCTGGCGTCTAGTTTCTTCCGGGTAGTGAAAGAGGCTGAGATGAAGAAGAAAGGGTACGTTTGATCATTGCTGATTCGCTAACCACTCTGTTGGGTTCGGTGGATCCCCACAAGCGGCCGCCTCTTGTTGCGCCAAACGGCGATATCGGAGTAGCGGGATGGTCATCAATTTGGCGATGGTTCTGACAGGGACAAATTCACTCCATATATGACTTTGATTTCGAGGGCTGTCAATGGCAACATTCTTAGGGTTTTTGGCTTGGGTGCTAATCCAATATATGACTTTGATTTTGATTTCGAGGGCTGTAAAATAAGCGTTGCTAATCTATACGGTTGTATAAGGATATTTATGTAATTTTAATGAAGTATATTTTATTCTTATTTATTCAAGGGGTGCATCTAGTAAATCCGGGTGCAAATAGCGGGTCCCTTAACTTAAACGCTAATTCAATTGAACATTTTTAGCGCTTCAATGTCATTGTTTTTCTTTATAAGTAAGTACTCCGTATATTATACTTAATTTTCATTTAATAAAATAAAATTATCAATAATTATTATTATTATTTATTATTAATTGTTAATTAAATAATTCAATTAATGTTTTGTTATTACTTTATTATTATCACTTTATATTAAAAATGTTATCAATTTTTATTCATTATGAATTATTCATAAAATAATTTAATTAAACTGTTATCATTTTTTCTTTAGGGTCAATTACTATTGGATACATAAAATAATGCATAATTGTTATAAACTACATGACTCAAAGCACTAATACTTATAACTACACAATTATGATTGTGATACCATAAATACCCCTATTTGTTTGCACAATTTTATTTTGCACATTTTGCTTTGAAATTATTTTTTCATATTTTATTTGCACATGTCCGGCGGTGGTCCGGCGACTGGCCAGCGACGGTCCGGCAGTGGGTGGGTGGGTTGCACAATTTGTTTGCACGATTTATTTGATTAAATTGTGCAAAATTGATTTTTGCACATTTCTTAACCTCAGTCGTCTTTTAAACGTATTCTGATTGCACATAGAAAATTGTGCAAAATTGATTTTTGTACAATGATTTTACACATTTCGTAACCTAAGTTTTCTTTTACACGTATCCCAACTCCATATAGAAAATTGTGCAAAATTGATTTTTGCACAAGAATTTTGCACATTTCTTAACCTAAGTTGTCTTACACGTATTTCGACTCCACATAGAAAATTTTGCAAAATTGATAATGGTTTTGCACATTCCCACGACAAATTACATTCATAATGCAAATATGTCATGTAAATAAAAAATTATATATCAATCATAAAAAAGATTCAGAATAAGACTTGAAAACATGACAGCTTCCATCTCATTTATGAAATTAACCAAATCCTTTGTCTTGAATTAAGTATTTCAGGAAAGCAGCAGACCTCCAAAAACAAGTCAATTTACTCCATAATAAATAAGTGAACAATACCACTGACCTGTATATCTATCAATACTCTTAACACATTATGCAATTAACAACTTCCCCAAATATTACTTGTTCCTTGTTTTTCGCAAGTACATCAAACAATCAATTCAAGCACCAAACCTCAAACCAACAGTATGTGATAATAAAGCATACAGCTCAAAGCATAACTGCAATCAACAGCTGCAAAGTTCGTCAGCAATATTTTTATTCAAAATTTAATAGCATTCGTGTATAATCATTTACCGATCACATCCAAGCATAGGGATTAGACTTTTTCCTAAGAAGAACCTCTGGCAGAGTCTCCGTAGGTGAAAACAGGCCATTCCTATGAAGAGAAGCCGCATCAAGCAATGGCCGGAGAATCGCACGATGCGATGGAAAATTGGGGACGAAATTGGGATCTATCAAACGATGCCTCAAAAGCTCCTTCCATCATCACATTTCGAGGGAGATAATCGCGTCAAATCAATCGGCAACGAGAGGAACTTTGAAGAAAGAATTCCTGGACTGGTCGTGGTGGCCACAGGACTGGAATTTGGGAACTGCCCTAGGCAGTAAAGAGAACTCCAGGTCGGAGGCCAGCAAAAATAACCTAGCCAAATAGGGCAGTCACAGATCGACTGCACGGTGTTACGAGCATGTGTAATTTCTACTGACGGGAAAACCATCAGCGGCGGTGAAGCGCGCCGGTGGAAGATACAGCGGGATCTATCAGCGGCGGAGACAGGAACTTTGGCGGCTGATTAGGCACGATTAGCCGCTAATAAGTCACAGATGGAGTAGCGAAGCCGCCAATAAACGATGCGGCCAGATCTTCAGTCACCGTGAAAGAGCAAAACCCAAGAAAACTAGGGCTCCGTGGGCGATAAACGAACAGCCTTAGAACTGACCGTAAGAATGACCATCGCTAGGCCGCGATTTGTTGGAGGCATCGATGGGAAGCCGACAGCAGTAGGGAGTAAACTTGGGTATGAGCACAAATTGATTATTGAAGGGGACCACAGATGTAATCCCTTGGTGGAAAATTCCGCCATAGGAGACGCACTCTTCGAAGAATTCGGCAATGTGGAAGACGTGATGATCAGAAATTCGAGGGAAGGTTCATCGGTTGTAACGTGGATCTACATAAGGCTAATTTAGTCTCACTGCAATTAATTTGTGCAGCGGATGGTAATTCTTTCTTTCCTTTGTAATCTATAGTTAATATCCTCTAAATTGTATATCTAACGACATGATGGAATGAAATGAGAATGAAATTAACATTCCCAATATCATTTTCATTATCATATTTGATATAATTTATTAATGGGAATACTCATTTCATAAGGAATTTGTATTCCCTTAAACATGAGAATCACCATTCCTTCCATACCACATGATATTAGCTATTCTCTACCCATATGAATCAATTATTTATATTTATTTATTTATTTTATCTATTTTGTGTGATATATATTAGAATTATAAATAATTATTTTTATTACATTTTATTTCATATAGTTACAAAAATTAAAAATAAGTTAATATTTATTTTAAATTAACATATAATTTTCATATTAAAATTTTTAATATATTAAATTATTTATTAAATATACTAAATTATTTAAAATATAAATAAAAGAAATCATATATTTAAATTCATATTATAATAAAAATAATAAAATTTAAATTATTTAATAAATAAAAAGTTATATATTCAATAAATATTTATTTTAAAAATTATACAATATATATAATAATATTATTTTTAAATTAAATAAACATGTTTGTAATATTAAATATAAATTTTATTTTTATTTTTATTAATCACTTAATAATTATTAAATAAATTACATATAATTTTTAATTTAAATTTTAAATTATATAAATATTTATTTAGACTTTAACCTTATAATTTTTAATTGTATAATTATTAAAATATATTAAATTATTGAGACTTTAATAAAATTAAAAAATTAATAAATATTAATAATGAGATTTGAATCAAATTAAAAAATGTATCATCCATTCCTAATCAATACCAATCATGGTAATAATTATTTCATGAGTTCATTCCATTCCAACATAATTTCATTTAGTTATACCAATCACGCCCTAAGTATAATAAACCCTTTTCTTTACCACACTTTTTATTAAAAATATTATCACTTTTTATTCATCCTATGAATTGTTCATAAAATCATTAATACTATTAATTTAGAAGTGTTTGTCAAAAATAAAATTTTAGATTTGTGTATGTGGCGCCATGTTGCTTCTTAAAAAATTTATGTATGTGGCGTCGCCACGTTCGTTCTTGAAAATTTTATGTATGTGACGCTCCCACGTTAATCCTACAATCAATATTTTATTTTAAGTAATTTAATATTTTAAATATAATTTTATTTAATTCTCCTATTAATAATCTTAATAATGCAATTAATATTTTATTTTAAGTAATATAAAATTTGTGTATCTGGCGTCACCACATTCGTTCTAATAAAAATTTATGTATGTGACGCTCTCACGTTAATCCTGCATTTAATGTTTTATTTTAAATGATTTAATATTTTAAATATAATTTTATTTAATTCTTACTATTTGTAATCTTAATAATGCAATTAATATTTTGTTTTAAGAAATGTAATATTTAAATAATTAATATTTTATAATCATACAATTCATTTTTTATTTTAAATAATTTTTCATGAAGAATCTAATAAGAGTGTTTAAGTTATTTTAATGAAATTTTATTATTTTAATACTAATAATTTTTTTTATATATTTAAAAAAAGTTTTAACTTTTTTTATTATGTATATGGCATCATCACATTCGTTCTTGAAAATTTTCTTAGCATCACCACGTTTATTCCTTTAAAAATTTTTGTATACGTGATTCTTTCATGTTAATCTTCCTACTAATATTTTATTTAAAGTAATTGGACATTTTAACTAATGTTTTATTTAGTCTTTCCTATTAATAACTTATAATTAATATTTAAATAATAAATAATAATAATGAGTTTTAATATATTTTTACATTAAAATTTTTTTATTGGATTATATAATAAAAAAGTAATTAAATTAATTATAAAAGAAAAAGATAAAAAATAAAAAAAAGAGTGATGCTATTTATAAAAGAAAAAAATAAAATATTCATACATGTCACTTCTTTTTTATAATTTTATATATCCAACCTCTTGATTGGAGTAAAACTAATATTATGTAATAAGATTAGTTTAAGTAATTTTCTATAAAAGTTTATAATTTTTGGTAAATCTATTAAATAAAATATCTTTTGTTGTTGATTGATTTTTTAAAGAAAAATTTTAAGTATTTTTTAATTTTATGAAAGAGGGAGTATATTCTTACATAATACTATAATTAATGTATTAAAAATAAAAAAATATAATATAAAATTCGCTTTGATTTAATAATAATAATAATAATAATAATAATAATGAAATTCTAATAAAATTAATATTATTAAGAGATGATATCATTCTTGAAAAATTTTGTATATTTAGTCTCACCTATTATAACAATCTTAATCTTTCAATTATTATTTTATAAATAAAAATAATTTTGTAAGTTGAATCATCATATTCCACCTTGAAAAATTTTGTACATGTATTGTCATCATGTTCATTTTTTAAAAAATTTACTACGTGGCACTCTCATGATAATCTTGCAAGTAATATTTTATTTTAAGTTATTTAACATTTTAACTAATATTTCATTTAGTTTTTCAATTAATAACGTACAATTAATATTAAAAATAATTAATAATAACAATGAGTTTTAATATATTTTTAAATTATAATATTTTGATTGGGTTATTCGATAAAAAAAGTATTACACTAAATTATAAAAGAAAAAATGAAAAAAAAAGAAGAAGAAGAAAGAAAGAAAGAGAGAGAGTGATGCTCTATTATTAATTAGTTTACTACTAATAATAAGTTTAATATTTTTGTGATATATAAATAGAATGTTCATTTTTTTTTAACGCGAAGGTAAAAGATGTAGCAAAGTAAAACAAAATAATAATAATAATAAATTATAAAATCATAAAATTATATTTTTATAAAATAATTTTATTTTATAAAAATTACAATATTCCTAAAAATCAACAAAATTAGTCAATAAATTTTTTGTTTCTTAAATGAAGTGAAACAATAAACTTGAATCATTTTGTGGGAGTGGGAGATTATTATTAAGTGCTGATTATGTGTTGAGCAACGTTTTACTTTTTTTTAATTAGTTATTATTTTTTATTATAAAAATTTCACTTTCTACCAAAAATACTACTCTCTTATGTCGTTGATAAAGTATTCATTTTACAAGTTTGGTCGTTTACTTAAAAAATATTCATTTTCCCTTTTTAGTAAGAAGGAGTCACATATGGTCCACCAGTACTCACCACTAATATAATTACTTTATAAAAATAATAATACTTCTTAATTCAATAAATGAATACCTTACCAATTGATGAAGGGAATGTCACTTTTAATTTGCACTACAATTAGTTTATAAAATAGCTTATTGTACCATTATCACATCAATTGATATAATTTCTTTTTTTAAAAATGTTATCACTTCTTATTTATTTTATAATACTCTTTATGTTTTTATGTGAGACAATCTTATATATGTTTGCCTTATATTTATGTGTACCTTTGACGTCATCTCTACTTATTACTTCCTGAATCTCATAATGAAATTAACCGTTGTTGTAGATATTGAATTCATATAAAAATAAAAAATCCATTTGCATTTAGAGGTAATTTAATATTTTTAAGTAATAATAAATAAATTATAAATTAAGTTGTATGAGTGGTAAAGAGTGGAAATTTTATAAAATTAAAATGTAGAGTGAAATTGTTAAATTATTATTATTATTTTTTTTTTGAAAATATTTATTGAACTATTTGTTTATAAAACTTAATTCTTAACTCATATATATATCAATTGATCATTTGATTTATTTGTTATAGGAGTAAGAAAATTTAATATGTGTCGCAATTATTTTTTCTTCTAATTTTGATATTTCTATCTACCACACAAATACTTTTATTTTTGGAAAAATGCATTTTTGATCCCATACAAAAGGTTACATTTCACTTTTGGTTCTTTTTGGTAACATATTTGGTCCCGGTAGTTTATTTTTAAGATTCCGTCCATAAAATTAACAGAAATATCACATTATCACACGTGGACGTTAAAACGTTAAAGATTAATAAGAAAAGAGAGAAGATATATTCTTTAGTTTAGAAAACTCAAATTCAAGGAAAAAGAAAAAAAAAAAAAAAAAAAACCTTTCTCTACCCTTCCTTCGCCTTGTCCGGTCGGCGGCTAGAGGGTTTCTGGTCGAAAAATCAACAGTCCACCGGCGGTGGCGGAGTTCCGCTGCTTGTAAAAGACGGTAAAGAAGAAGGCCAGACAGGCAGCAGTCAAAAGGGTCGTGCGGGTAGAGAAGAAAACAGAGAGGAAGGCGATCCTACGACGTTGGTGATGGAAATGAAGCCCAGCACCTCCGCCAACAGCAATCTGGTCTGGATGTGGGATCTAATCAGGTCGTTTTAATTACTCCGGTGGCGGAGGTTTAGAGAGATTGGAGTAGATGTGGTGAGGATTGGAGTTGGAAGGGTGGAGATGGAATGGCGCAGCATATGAATGGTGTGAATCGATGAACAACGATCAATTGAGAGAGGTTTTGAGTAGTTGGAAGAATTGATGAATTGAATTTCAGGGAATGAAATTTGACGGTGGAAGATTTCAATCAATCAGGGAATTGAATTCTAATCAACCGTCGAATGTGTCTTCATGCTCATGTACTCTTGCTAGATTTTTTGACAATATTCTCCAGGTCATTTCTACTTGGAAATATGAAGTCTTTTATTTTAAAATGAAACTAGCATACTTATCCAACTATTACATAAACAACCTTACTTTGTAAAGACACTTTGACAAATAAATTCAAATACTAATTTGCAAAATTCAAAACTTTAGCTGAATTACGAAAAACTTCACCGTCCTGATAGTAATATTACCTAAAAGGAGATTAAGCCCAGGGCCGATCCTATAAATTCTCAGGTAGTCCTATAAATTTTCATACCTGAGTCGTATTTTAAATTTGGGCCCCTTATTTTGCTTCTTTATAAAACGCAATATATATAATAAAAATATTAATAACTAACGATAATATTATAATTTTTAAAATACAACGCGCCTAACAGTTTTGATGGCAAAAGTATTAATAAATCAGTATAATCAAGTTGTTCCGCAGGTTCTTTCAACATTATTCTCTACAACAACCTTTTTATTAGATTTAAAGTATTCATTGATATCACCAACTTAACTAAAGTATTTATTGATATCACCAAATTGACTTTGAACTAAATCTTCAATTCTCACTTTCTTTTTTCTCATTTGATATCCAGATACATGTTTTGTAGGCATGATTTTAATTAAAAAAACAAAAATGAACTTAAGAACTAACTAAATAATTGAATATACTTCATAAATTAACATTAACAAAAAACAAAGAAACAAGTATAGATAATCATTAAAAAAATATCATATCTACTTAAATTAAATGATTTAACATATAAGAAAATTACATACCTTTAAATAAAATTGAAATCAAGGATTACTATTAAAAAAAATTAAAAAGAGGTGGATAGAAAGTGATTTGAACCATATAACAAAATATAATTGTATGCTTTCTTTAACTACTTGGACAAAACTTCAATTTTATAATTTCATCTAACTATATATATAAAGGAATTTTAAAAAAATATGGGTCCCTAAATTTCACCAAAATTTTTGGACTTGAGTCAATCGACTCGCTCGACTCAAGCAAGAACCGGCCCTGATTAAGCCAAGATGATTCGTCTAAACTCTTAAAACTTCTTCATGAAAGAAAAAGAACTCAAACAAACCAGATTATAAACAGGATTTACAGAACAAACAATGGGCCCTTTATCAACAGAATTTACAGAACAAACAACGGGTCCTTTCCCTTGCCAATCACGTTTAGGAACTCGTTCTCTCTCTTTCCGAAACTCATATCTGCAAATAGAGAAAGCCCGAAAAATATATATTCATAAATCAAGAAAAAGGTCAAGGCTTTATCAATCAAACAACACGAGTTTATATCTTTGCAAGATTGCTTATGGAGATTGAAGTGAAACTCCAACTGCCAAGCAAAGCTCATCTCCAATATCCTCACTCCATTTCACATCACTAACCCTTCCCAGGCACTGACTCCACGATGAGTGAGTGCCCGAAGACCCTTCACGGGCACTGATTTCGTCTTTATAATGCTCGTTACTTAAACCTATCAGATATATAGATGAATATGGGATTGTACAAAATGAGTGGAGAAGTATATAGTTGATTGATATAGTAATGAGGGTGGAAGTTTAAAGGCCTCTCAAAATTTGAAGAGTTCGCATATAAATATTGTCATTAGGTGAATTGAATTTACCAGTTCAAAGATAATTATCAATAATTATTAAAATTAAATTTATAATAATAATTTATTAGGGTGAAAATGTAGTTTAGAGAAATAAGTGAGGACAATAGTGTCCAAAAATATTTTACAAGTGCAAGGCACTTTTAATATACTAGACGTCACATGCACGTCATATATTACAATGTACTATAATTGTTTTTATGGAATCTAAGATTGTTTCGTCACTGTGCAGTCAAGCTAAAGTTCTCCGAAACCTGGTGACTTTTCTGTTTCCTTTGGAGGTGTTTTAAATCAAATATGCGAAGCACTTTTTCCATTCCAGTTAGCAGAAGGTGGGTGTCCTGGAAATTTATAAAAGAAATCGAGTCAGCACAATCTGTCAATTATTGGATAGACATAATCAATATTTAATTGGATAGACATGATCAATATTGCACTAACAGAGCATATGAAATATGGACTTCTCGAAGCTGGGTTTGTACATTTCAAATAACCACACAGCAGAGGCATTGAATTTGAAATCTTCCTTTTACAGCATTATTCATACATCAATTTGATATGAAAAAAATTGTTTCATTAAATTAGGAGTTTTATTTATCTATTAGTACCTCATATTTAAACAAACTATGACCACAAAAGTCAAAACTGTACGGTTAGTTAAGCATTTCAAATAGAAGACTTAGATCCATCTCACAAACAAAAAGACAATTGCTTTATTATTGACATGAGATTTTTACATAGTTCTACTTCTTACATGAGTAACAGTAAAGATAAGGCACAAAAACTGCAACTCACAGAGAACGTACAAAACAGAAAAGGCATAAGCCATTCAAAGAAACGAACCTCAGAATGCGCAAGCACAGACAATGTGCTTATGCTCAAACGAATGAAGTACATCCCCTGTTAATGCATCCCATATTTTTCTGAAAAATCAGCAGAGGCTGAGGCAGCATATAGTGCATGTTTATCCAGGCTACAACTCCATACTGCACCTTTATGCCCTTGAAAGGTTCCAATCCAATCTCCCACCTCTCCATTTCGCAACATTTGTATCGAGTCTGAAAATCCTCGTAAACATTTCACGAGAGTTTCATTTCCACTTAAACTATAATGCAGTGGTATGTTAGGTTCAAAATATAAATGCATGAAACCAGCCCTTCCAAAGTTTTGTCCTTTTTGAAGATAATCTCACACTTTATGCTTGTAATGGCATCAATAAAAACATTACGTAAACTAACATTAAGTTGCCATTGGCTGTAGAATTGTAAAAATAGTTGCAGACATGAAACATCTAATAGAAATAAGTGCAAGTTGATAAACTATTAATAGAATTTAAAAAAAAAAAAAATTAAGATAGCCAAGTAAATGGCCATCTAATCCACTTCTTCGGGAGCATCTTACTCTTAATAAGTAGTGTCTATCCATCCACAAAAAAGAAAGCATGAATTCCACAGTTCTCAATAAAATTCAAAGCTAGAAGGAAAATGAAAGTGAATTAACCTTTAGCGCCATTTAGGAGCGCTTTTGAACCTTTTTATGTGCTCCTCAATATAATCTTCTTGCGGCTGTCAAATTCAATTATTTTTAACAACATCAACAAAGCTCTAGAATATAAGAAATCAAAATTATAAATCTTTGCCATATAACTTAAAGATCAGTAATGTATGATAGTGAATTAGGTAAACAGATACATGGGCATGGCAATTAAAATTTTGGGAGCACCAAGTCGATGAAGTAAGTGAGAATAGGGATATGGAAGCGGCCTTCAGCATATCCGTTGAACTCCTCCAGCTGCTTGGAGAATCGGGGAAGTACTTGCAAATGCACAGCCGACTTATTCACCTGAAAACTACAGATAATTGAAACAAATTCAAATTTAGCATTTAAACATTTTTCCACACCTATTCATATCTTCTTTTTCCACTCCATAATATAGGACAAAATGATACTAATTGCTTTGAAAATTAATCAAAATGAAACATGTGGTAGAAAACTACATACTAATGAGTGATCAATATTAGAATGAGTGTGTGTGTGTTTAAGGTTGAAGCTGATGGTGATGCATGAGTGAAATGGTTGCACCAACATCAGCAGAATCAAGAAACACACAAACATAGCAGCAAGACTACACCGGGTGCATCGGTTGTGAGCTGGGTGGCTTGTGACCGTTGTACAGTTCGCGTTCGAACGATTTCTGGAAAGTTCCATACATGAATGGATAGCTGGCCATGCAGGGTGTGTGATGGAGTTGGTTATAACCGTCGAGATTCGTTTTAACCAACTGAGAATCCAGCTGGAAGTCGGTTACACGCACTGGTCCTATAACTTTCTGTGCAAGCATAAGATGTATATATTGCTGTGATTCATGCATATACGCATTGTAACATGTTTTGCTCTCTCAATCAATAATAGATCTCTCCCTCAAAGTGGATGTAAGCTTGTACAAACAAGCTGAACCACTATAAACGCATTCTTCTTCATACAATCACACATACACACACAAACTTCATATTGTTATCATATGTGATAAAATTCTTGTGTTCAATCCATTGCTTGATTGTGTATTCAAAGATTAGGTTGATTATTACTTAGTATTATCATCATCCACAACAAAGTGGCGCCGTCTGTGGGAAATCAGGCCACAAACAGCAGCAATCAACAGAAGGAGGAATCAAGAAGCAGTTGAAGGAAGTTGACACCATGGTTGCAACTAAGTTTGATATTGAGAGGTTTACAGAGAAATCTGACTTTGGTTTGTGGAAGATCAAGATGAGAGCTATCCTGGTACAACAAGGATTGGCAGAAGCTATCAAGGATAAACCAGCAGCAACTGCAGAAGCTGTACAAATGGCCATTGAAGCCACTGCAGAAGTTGATATTCAAGAAAGGGCCTTAAGTGCCATTGTATTGTGTCTTGGTGATAAAGCTTTGAGAGAAGTACAGAGAGAGATATCTGCAAGAGCTGTATGGAAGAAACTTGAAGATCTGTACATGGTAAAATCTCTTGCTAATCGTTTATACTTAAAAACAGAAATTATATTCCTTTAAGATGGTTGAGGATAGATCAGTTCTAGTTCAGCTTGATGAGTTTAATAAGGTGTTAGATGATCTAGAAAATGTTAATGTGAAAATTGAAACAGAAGATAAGACCTCAATATTGTTGTCAGCTCTCCCAAAGTCTTTGAAAGTTTCAAGGATACACTTCTGTTTGGAAATAGAGAAACTATAAGTCTTGATGAGGTTGAGATTGCTCTGAATACAAAAGAGTTTCAGAAAGTTTCTGAAGATCAAGGAACATCAGGAGAGGGATTAATGATCAAGAGAAGTGATCATGGTAAAAGGAACAACAAGAAAGGCAATTCTGATTCAAAGAAACAAGGAAACAAGATTGATCAGTCAAATTCAGATAAGGATGGAAGGAAGTGTTTTCACTGTGATGAACCAGACCACTACAAGAAGAACTGCTACAAGTATAAAGCAGAAAAGATGAGGAAAGCAGAAGCGGGTAAAGATGGAAAACTAAGAGTGCAAGCAAATCAGGTGGTAAATAATCAGAATCAGGCCACTGATTATCCTGAGGCACTTCTGGTTGGATCATCAAAAGGATCCATGGATTGGATCCTTGATTCAGGATGTACATTCCATATGTTTCCTATGAAGCATTGGTTTACTGATCTTAGGTTGCATAATGCTGGATCAGTATTACTAGGGGATGATCACACATGTCAGATAAGAGGTATTGGATCCATCAGGTTGAGGATGCATGATGGAGTTACTAGGACACTGACAGATGTTAGGTATATTCCAGAACTTAAAAGAAACTTGATTTATTTAGGAATTTTAGATGCTTCAGATCATGAGTTTAGATCCAGAGGAGGTGTACTCATTGTTGAGAAAGATGAGTATGAAGTGATGAAAGGAATCAGAAAAAATGGATTGTATATACTTGATGGACATACAGTGGTTGGATAGAATCATGTCTCAACAGAAAGTGATGAAATTCACTTATGGCATGGAAGATTAGCTCACATAAGTGAGAAAGGATTACAAGAACTGTCAAGACAAAATGTAATCAATATCAGATCAACAGACAAGCTGGATCAGTGTGAGGATTGCATTTTTGGTAAAGCTAAAAGGCTGAAGTTTAGCATTGGAGAACACACAAGCAAAGCTAAACTTGATTATGTCCATTCAGATCTATGGGGACCTGCAAGAACTCAAACAAAAGGAGGAGACATGTATTTTATTTCATTTATTGATGATTACAGTAGGAAGATATGTATATATATATTGAAGTCTAAGGATACAGCTTTCATTACCTTTAAGAATTGGCTAATTGAGGTAGAGAATAGCTGTAATAACAAGCTTAAGATATTAAGAACTGATAATGGTCTTGAGTATTGTTCTGATGAGTTCAACAAGTTTTGTAAGGAGAGGGGGATCATGAGACACAAGACAGTACCAGGTACACCACAACAAAATGGTGTTGCAGAGAGGCTGAATCAGACCTTACTTGAGAGAGTTAGATGTATATTAAGTAGTTCTAGTCTTTCTAAAGACTTTTGGGGTGAATTGGTTAGTACAGCCGCTTTTCTAATCAATAGGTGTCCATCAACACCTTTTAAATTCAAAACTCCTCAGGAAGTATGGACTGGAAAGGTTGCTAATTACACTAGGCTCAAAGTGATAGGCTGCTTAGCTTATGCACATGTTAAACAGGATAAGTTAGCTCCAAGAGCCATCAAATGTGTCATGATTGGATATCCCAAAGGTGTTAAAGCTTACAAACTGTAGAATATTGAAGGTAAAAAGATCATGATAAGTAGAGATGTTACCTTTAATGAAGCTGTTATGCCACTAAAACCTCAGGGTCAAAGTAAATATGAAGTTGAGCTTGAGGTGGAGCCTGTGAACAAGATTCAGGAGGATCAGTTTAGAATTGAAGAAGTGACAGTACAAGGAGGAACTAATTCACCAAGTACAGATTATCAGATTACTTCTAATACTGATGAACTACTTAATAGCTATCAGTTGGCTAGAGATAGATAAAGGAGGTCTATTAGGACTCCAACTAGGTTTGCAGATGCTGATATTGTATCCTTTGCACTATATTCTGCAGAGGATATTGATTCATATGAACAAAGAAACTATCAAGAAGCAATGAATAGTAAGGATAATGTAAAGTGGAGTGCTGCTATGCAAGAAGAGTTGCTTTCATTGGAGAAGAATCAGACTTGGAAAATTGTTCTGAAGCCAAAAGATCAGAAGTTAGTGAGCTGTAAATGGATTTACAAGAAGAAAGTTTCACCTGAGAGGATTGGTGGTGTTAGATTCAAAGCAAGACTAGTTGCCAGGGGTTTTTCTCAAAGGGAAGGCATTGATTATACAGAGATACTCTCTCCAGTTGTGAAACATTGTTCCATTAGGATATTGTTAGAATTAGTTACTCAGTTTAATTTGGAATTGCATTAGATGGATGTGACTACAGCCTTTCTTCATGGAAGCTTGGAGGAGAAGATCTATATGACAGTTCCAGAAGGAGTTTCAGTTCAAAACTCAACTGATAAGGCTTGTTTACTTATAAAGTCACTATATGGATTGAAACAAAGTCCTAGGAGATGGTATCTGAGATTTGATGAATACAATGTCAAATGTGGTTTTGAAAGAAGCAAGTTTAACAGTTGTGTATATATCAAACAAGACAGTGACTGGTATGTTTTCTTGTTACGATATGTTGATGACATCTTAATTGCTTGTAAATCTATGGAAGACATTACAGCTGTGAAGGAAATGTTGAAATCTAAGTTTGATATGAAAGATTTGGGTGAAGCTACTGTTATATTAGGAATGTAAATCAAAAGGGATAGATCAGCTGGTTCTATTGTGTTGCATCAGAACTCATACTTAGAAAAAGTTCTCAAGAGGTATAATATGGATCAAAGTAAAGCTGTGTCTACTCCTGTAAAGCAAGGATTGGCTTTGTCAGTTCAACAATCAACTAGAACTAGTGAAAAATTGTCAGAAATGGAGAAGATTCCTTATACTAATGCAGTTGGCAGTCTCATGTATGCTATGGTGTGCTGCAGACCAGACTTGGCTTATGCAATGAGTTTGGTGAGCAGATTCATGGGAAATCCAGGAAGAGATCACTGGGAAGCTGTTAAGTGGATTCAGAGATATATCAGAGGCAGCTTAACAACAGGTTTGCATTTCAATAAATTTACTTCTAACATTGATTTTCTTGCAGGTTATGTAGATGCTGATTATACTGCAAACCTAGACACAAGGAAGTCACTATTAAGCTATGTGTTCTGCTTGTTTGGTACAGCTATCAGTTGGAGATCAACACATCAGTCAGTGGTTGCATTGTCTACAACTGAGACTGAGTTTATCTCACTCACAGAAGCAGTAAAGGAGGGTTTGTGGTTACAAGGAATTTTGTCTGAGTTTGGTGTAGTACAAGAATCAGTATTAATACATTGTGATAACTCTAGTGCTATACACTTGTCAAGACATCAGGGTTTTCATGAAAGGACAAAGCACATAGATGTAAGGATGTATTTTGTTAGAGACTTAGTTGAAGGAGGAAAAGTTGTGGTTAAGAAGGTTGAAACAGCCAAGAATCCAGCTGATTTCCTCAATAAGGCATTGCTTAGTTCAAAGTTTGAGCTATGCAAGAGTCTTATCAGTGTATGCTAAACATATCAGTAGAGAGTTCAGCTGCTCTCTTTAAAAAGCAGTGTGCAAGGTGGCTGTCTTAACAAAACAATGAAGTGAAGGAGTGATTGAATATTGGTTGAGTATGAAGTTTCAGATGGAGAATTGTGGTAGAAAACTACATACTAATGAGTGATCAACATTAGAATGAGTGTGTGTGTGTTTAAGGTTGAAGCTGATGGTGATGCATGAGTTAAACGGTTGCACCAGCATCAGCAGAATCAAGAAACACACAAACATAGCAGCAAGACTACACCGGGTGCATCAGTTGTGAGCGGGGTGGCTTGTGGCCGTTGTACAGTTCGCGTTCGAACGGTTTCTGGAAAGTTTTATACATGAATGGATAGCTGGCCATGCAGGGTGTGTGATGAAGTTGGTTATAACCGTCGAGATTCGTTTTAACCAACTGAGAATCCAACTGGAAGTCGGTTACACGCACTGGTACTATAACTTTCTATGCAAGCATAAGATGTATATATTGCTGTGATTCATGCATATACGCATTGTAACACGTTTTGCTCTCTCAATCAATAATAGATCTCTCCCTCAAAGTGGATGTAAGCTTGTACAAACAAGCTGAACCACTATAAACGCATTCTTCTTCATACAATCACACATACACACACAAACTTCATATTGTTATCATATGTGATAAAATTCTTGTGTTCAATCCATTGCTTGATTGTGTATTCAAAGATTAGGTTGATTATTTCTTAGTATTATCATCATCCACAACAAAACATGCATGATAATATTCGTCGAATAAAATCTAATCACACGATTCTGTTCACTTTTAGGGAAATTACTGTATTATTCATACCAAAGAGAAAACACAATTTCAAAATCTCTGCATCAGAATAGAGAGTTAGAAACATAATAATCAAGGAAGAGTTGCAACTATCATTCCATCTTTTAGCATTTGCGAATGCTTCCAGTGATAAACCACCCTACCTCCTAAATTCTGTATATTCTTTTTAAACTTCTTGTTCTTGATCGAGTCCACGTCGTCGTTGCGCTCGGAAATTCCCTCGGCTTTCTTCATTTCTATAAAATTGATGCAATCTACGGATATGTTTATAAACCCTAGTTGAAGAAGTAAAGTAGTGAACCCAGATTGAAGTAATAAGAACGTGAAATTGGGTTTGTACAGAAGATCGTGCTGCAAAAATTCAAGCGTCGTCAATGTTTCCAATCTCTATTGCTGCCCTGGAGCGCACACAATTGCGATTCTTTTTCTTAACAACGTTTTAGATGTGATGAAACGTTAAAACTTAAGTACATTGAATATTAAAACAGTAATAAATACTCCATTAATTCAGGCAGATTCTTTACTTTTTTTTTTTAATTTGTTTAAATCTTTGATTAAATCTTCTAATGAAAAATAATATAAAAATAATACTTATAAAAAATAATATTAATTTAATTAAAATAATTTCGTACAGGACTTATAATGAAAATTTTTAATAAAATAATTTTTAATAAATAAACGAAAAGGCGAGATTATCTCCCAATAATTTTTTACCTCTAAATTTTAAAATAATATTTTTATATTTCTAATTAATCATATAAATATAAAAATTTCATTTAAATGATATGCTACGTAAGAAACTTATTTTTTAAACAAATTATCTAATCATTTTACAGTTAATGCATTTAAAAAAAACTTTTCATATTTTAAAAGAATATTAATCATATATATTTTTGTATAGATAATATCTACATTTACGTCTTTATTCATTAAAAAGAAAATAATAAATTATAACCTTACTTAAAAATTAAATTTGTCATTTTTTTTTTCAATTTACTAACTTAATATATTATTTATTTATTATAAAAATAATACTGAATTATTTAAAAAATACTAATACAATAAATATAATATAAAAAAATTGTCAAAGCAGGAGTGGTTGAGCGATGTGAATTAAAGGGATTACTACCGGATAACAAGCAGTGAAAAATGGGTAATATATAACACTGGTTACACAAGTAATCCCCATTAATTCATTAAGATTTATTACATAAATATACATACAGCAAAATATTATAACTACAAAAAAACTGTTTTTTACCAAAGGAGTATTCTATTGGTAAAAACCTTAATTCCATTGGCATTCTGTTGCTAAAACAAAAATGTCATTTTTATTGCTAATCCATGTAATTAGCATGAATTGAATTCTGTTGGTAAATTCGATTGCTAAAAAATACTTTTTTTGTAGTGTTAGGATATTAATATACTATTTAAATAGAGTTTAAGAGGTAAATAAAAAATATAAGTAGGGATATAATGGGAAGAAATGTTTCTCAAGAGGCTTCCCACTTTTAATATATTATGATATGATATGATTAGGATTAAGTACTCCATAAAAAACATTTTCTAATTAAGTATAAAAATTGAATGAATATTATGAATATGAATAATATAAAAATAGTTCTTTTAAAAAATTATTATTAACATAATAAGTGCAAATAACCACAAAAGGAAAAAAATAGAACTAAATCATTACATATATGTTACAGAAAAAATTAAAAATATAAAAAGTGTAACAATAATTTATAAAGAGAGAGAATACGAAATAAAAATAAAAATAAAGAGAAGGAAAAATAAAATAGAAGTGCAATTACACATCAACTTAATTCAAATATATATACACTCAAAAATTAAATACCATTAAATTATACTCCTTCCGTCCTACGAATACATTCGTGTATTTGGTGGCACGTGGTTTAAGAAAAGTAATTTTTGTTTAGTGTGATGTAAGAAAGAGAGTGGATATTTTGGGTAATTGAGTAGAATAAAGTGTATGATATAGTTGACTTTGACTAGATTGTGTATAAAAAGAAGGTGTCATTTTTGTAATATTGTAGTATTGGGAGGTTATTAATACTGTGTTTTGTTTTTATATTTAGGGTGTGTAAATATTTTTGGGACGAACCAAAATAGAAAGTGTGCAAGTATTCATAGGACGGCAGCATTAAATTTAAATGTCAATTAATCTATTAAACTCAAGCAATTTTTTATTATTTGATCACAATCAAGAGAAAATTATCTTCATCAAATAAGGAAACATAAAAAAGAATATTAAAATTTTCAAAAAATTGTAAAAATGACACATCAAGGAGATCTCAACTACATCACCTCAAACATAGAAAAAACTCTCTAACAATAGTAGTGTAGAGATTAAAAGTGCGAAAAAGAAGAGTTATTTATTTTTAATTAATCAATTTTAATTCTTTAACTATTTTTACTGCAAATTTTATCCTTTCACTTTCAAAATGTAACAATTTTAATCATTAATTGGTTCGCCTTAATAATTTAGAGGCAACTTAAGTGATCAAAATTGCAGTCAAATTGTTTAAATTGGAGAAAATATCAATTTGGGTCATTTAGGATAGACAAAATCCAATTTCAGTAATAAGGATTTATAATTTCTCAAAAGTGGTCTTCCGATATCCAAAACTAATCCTTTTAGTCCATTTTTTTTCCTTTTAGTCCACTTTTGGTCATTTTTTCGCCGGAATTTACTAACTCTCGCCAGAAAATTGTTGTATTCCGGTAAGAAAGGGACCTAAAGTGGATTAAAAGGAATCAAAAGTGGACTAAAAGGATTAATCTCGGACACCGGAGGACCACTTTTGAGAAATTACCAATCCTTAGGATTGAAATTGGATTTGGCCTAGCTTAGATGACCAAAATTGATATTTTCCCTTTAAAAGTTCTCTGAATAATTTTGCAACAAAAATATTCAAAGAATCAAAATTGATAAAATGAAAGGATATTTAAATACAACTTTTGGAGTTTAAACTTAAAAAATTATTTTATACGAATTTACTTTATTCAAATTACTCCCAAAAAGCTTAAAATCTCCAAAATAGTCTCATAAATTTTTAATTCTCACCAAAATGATCATTTTCTATTACATAATGTTAAAATTTTCTAATTTCATGGGATGAGAGCGAATCGATGCTTTTAGAAGGTATGAGATGAAATTGGTAAAAAAAAAATATTTTTTTTGGGAAGAAATCAGAATAAAATTGAAAGATTTTGAACGAAAAATGAATGATCTAACTATTTGTGAACCTTTTCGAATAAAGTAAAAAGATACGGAGAGTTTATGTTTTAATCTCTTAACTGTTGGGACAATGTATACTGTGTGACGGTTTGTCAGATGTGTTAAAATATGTCTATTATATAAAATAAAGTACGTTTAATGGTTGCTAAAGTATGTTTTCTAAAGTAGACGATTAATTATGAATTAAAGTATAATTTTAGCGTGTTATACTATGATTCATTAGTGACATACTTTAACTACAAATAAACATACTTTAGTAATGAGTCGACTTGTCTCAGAATCCGTCTCACAAAAACCCATCTCATAAGTGAGTGTTTCAACTTTTGGAACTGCAATACATGATTAATTTTGCAAATTTCCTCTCTAATTTGGAAAAAAAGCTTTTATGAGACTGTCTTATAATTAATAATATTTTAATGAAAAGTGATACTTAATTAATGAAAAGAAATAATGGTGTTGTTTATAACTATTTATGAACAATTTATTTATTTATTTTTTGGAAAAGAAAAAGTGTTATTGATGAAAAATTAATGTGCTATAGAAAATCATGTATGCTCATTAACTCATACTCCACATGAAATTTATTATCAATCAATATACATACGAATAATTATAAATGGTGTACCCCACCATTAGGGGCCCCCACCGTCCCTGCTCTGTGGATTGGTGGGGGAGATAAATCGCAGGAAGTACCTCAAGTGGCTTATAGAGAGGGCTCACTGTTAAGGTTGTGCTTGCAAGGGGCCAAATTCATGCCAAAGGCAGGATTCGAACCCCCACCCTGCAGCAACCAACATACGAATAATTATAGTATAAATAAAAAATGATAACATCATTTTTTTTATTAATAACAAATTATAAAAGTGTAAAATGAAATCATTGAGGTAACACCTAGTACCCCCTAATTTTGATTGGTGAAGCCTTTATAGCCATGAATGAGACAAGCACAATTAGAAATCCCAATGTCCTCTCCAAGGCAAGGAGGTTGAAGTTTGCCACAACCATACCAACTCCTTCTCTTTTGGACAAGTTCATCCACAAATTTGTGCAACATTTGAACATCCACATGAGGCATCACAACAACATGAGCCATCTTTCCTAGGCATCACAACGATCGTACTAGCCTCGTTGATCATCGTACTTATTCCTGCATTTTTGAGACGATCGTTCAAGTACCGAGCATTCATCAAACACGTCTTGACTTCCGATTCTAGTCCCGTTCGTCCTTTAAGGCTTAAGCCGTGCCAAATGAAGATGGATGCATGGCCATTCCGACTTCCCGAAATTGTACAATCAGAAGTGTCAATATACTCGATGTTTTTAGAGAAAGAATTGATGTATTTATTTCTTGTGATGAAGACACCACATGGCATTGATGCACCCAATAGTTTGTGTGCGGATACACTTGCGCTTCCAATTGCCTTTTTGAAACTAAACTTGGGACCCTATTAATTGATCAAATACAATTAATGTTAGAATAACCTTTTCATTTTTAATTGAAAAAAAAAATCTAAAGGGATAGTCTCCTATGAATCGGATTCGCGGTGTAAATTATGTAGTCTCTGTTTAATTTATAAACACTAACTAAACGCGGTGTAAATTATGTGGTCTATGTTTAATTTATAATAAACACTAACTAAACATAGAGTATAATAAGACGAAGGGGGGAAAACAGGGTTTATATCGTAAACCCGATTCACACGAATGTTTACAAATTCTAAATCGTACAACCTAGGTGGTAATAGTATATATACCTGATCAAGAAAAGGAGAAATGAGACCATACATAGCTGCATCGCAATGCATGTAAAACCACTCATTTGAGAATCCACATTCCTCCAACATTCTTATGACATCATCAACATCATCGATGCCTCCTTTGAAAGAAATTCCTAGTAAATCAAACAATTAAAGATGCAATAATAATATAAAATATAGAAAATAATTAGGCAAACACTTATATATGTAAATCGGGTTCATAGAGTAAACAACTTTGTACTCCCTCTTCCAATCCCATTATACTATATGTATAGCTAGAATTTAAATTAAAAGGGGCCACAAAATTTACCACGTAAACCCAATTCACAGTACACTTACTAACTCAAATAATTAAGTAGTACCTATATTAAGATTGATGATGGCAGGTTTATCCTTCTTGAGAGTGAGCTTTTGTTTGAGGTGATTGCAGTCAATTTCTCCAGTGATTAAAGTATTGATTACAATGCATTCTATTCTATACATTCTTGCAGCTTTGAAAATGGAGTAGTGTGATTCTCTTGATGTGTACAATATTCCATCTGGTAGTGACTCTCTCCTGATGTAATTGTGTAGCATTTCTATTAAAAATATATCACTTTTATAAATATAAATAATGTTATGAAATAGCTAGGTATCAATTATATTAAATACGCTATCATTTTTTTTATAAAATATGCCAAAAAAGTAAATAACTATATATATATATATATATATATATTTATTTATTTATTTGTAGCCAATACATTCATATTCAAAAGATTAATGAATAAAAAATTTTAGGGAGTTTTTTATGAAAAAATTTAAATATAAAAAATTACACATTTATTAAGAATCACATATACACTACTAAAAAAAATTAATTCATATTTGGAAATATAAGATACTCCTATAACTTAATGTGTGTATTGTGTTCTTGTCTAAAAACATTTACCATAAATGTGTTTTTTCCGTAATTTCATTAAAAAGCTTTAAGAACTATTTACACACAAAGGCATGCATATAAATAAATAAATATAAATAAAAAAAATCAAATTAATTTATTGTGGTAAAAAAAATATTCTTGAAAAAAAATAGCCTTCGGGAATTGATTTGGCATGGTGTGATATGACAAATTTGAAAGACAAGAAATGATAAAGTGTTCAATGAAAGGACGCTTGATTGCGAGAATATAGTGATGAAGATTAGAACCAACACATGACTTTAGATTAAATATAAGAGGCGCGTAAGATCAGGATACACTTTTAGTGAATGGTTGAGAGAACCCCAAACATTCATTAGTTTGTAAAGAAGGTGAGGAGGGTAAAATGTTTGCTGCTTCATGTAATTAAGTTGTCCTCTAAGTTTATTTTGTAATATTTGCATCATATTGAGGTTCTCTTATACTCTACTCATTTTAATAAAATTTTAAATTCATGATCAACACTAAATTGATTGTATATAATTATTTAATCTTTCAAATTTTTGAGTTGATGTTTTTTGTCCTTCGAATCATAAATAGAATCATTGATAATGATATTAATGACATGTTATTTTTTATTTTATTGCTAAATAAAAGAGGAGAAGAGAGTGAGAAATAACATGTCATTAATATCATTGTCAATGATTCTATTTATGATTCGAAGGACAAAAACATCAACTCAAAAATTTGAAAGATTAAATAATTATATACAATCAGTTTAGTGTTGATCATGAATTTAAAACCTCAATATCCATTGGTGACATATCCCCAGTATTCATCTTCTTGAATCTCCCACAGTTTGCTAAACCACGACAACACTCCCACCTCGTATTTTCTCGAATACAATCCCATGTTGCTGTCCTTAAATGGATCGCCAATGTTGTTGATGTGGAAACGCAGCAATGGTGACACCCACATTAGGTGCTCGCACTTTTTATTCACATGATAACCTAACATTATAATCCATGCATTTTTTCTTAATTTAGGAATATATTTATTATAATGAATGTTATAATATGATCAGTTGACATTAATTCGAGTACGCAGATTATAGATTTTTGCATTTGGGTTTGACCCATTTAATTTGAATGAAAATACAATGAATTCTAAGGTGCCCTAAACGGCCATATGATGAAATAGTAATGTCACATTTTCTTACACATGAATCAAATCATTTAGTACAATGAATATAATAAACCCTAACATACGTGCGATTAGTTCATAAAATTAATAACATGGATTTACAAAGCCTCTAAATATGTTAAACAATGTGTGCACATACATGAGTATTCCCTCAAATTTTCATTAGATTAATGTGATATTTTACCCCATCTCTTCTAGGTTGTATTTCATAAGAACATTGCTTTTTTATGGACGAGTTTAAAAGAAAAATAATTATAATTCTGCATAAACGCAATTAGTGTTTTAACACTCTTATTTTTGACAATTTTTAAAGTCTACCTGTTGAATAATTTTTGCTCTCTCCATCTATTTTTACTCACTTTCTATTTTAGGATGTCCCACGTATTTTTACACATTCTATTAATGATAAAAATACATCACACATCTTATCTACTTTTTACACTTTGTTCATTAATCCCAACAACTTTATTCATCATTCACAATAACTTTATTTATTTTTTTCTCAATATTACCAATTTATCTATACTTTTTCTTACATTATATATTAAAGAAATAACCCTTCTTAATTTACGTGCCCGTACAAACGGGTACAAATACCCGGGACGGAGGGAGTTTTTTTTTTTTTTTTTTTTGTAGAAACTGATGAATAATAGGAATTCGAAGTGTTGGTCTCTTGTAAGGGCGTAACATTTTGTTTTAAAATTTTGTTTTAAAGGATAAACACTTTAGTTAATAAAAATATAATATTTTTTTGAAAATGTCAACTAAAATATGAATAGTATAAATATTTGATTAGAAAAATTTAAAAAAGAATTCCCAAAAAACCAAGGGTATATATACACTCTTATACTAAATGATATAATATTTAATACTAAAAATTACGGCATCCAAAAATCTTGAGATTAGGTGAACGGTGTTCCCAAAACGCGCAAATTTTAGGATCTAATATGAATCAAACACACTCAAGAATAAAGAGTAAATCTCAAATCACAAATAAGAATGATAAATATAGCACACAGTTGCACGTGCATCTAGATGTGAAGAATATTTTAACTATATATATTATTAATTGAAAAGGAAAAAAATCGATTATTTTTTCAAATTTTCAATATAATTTGTAATTATTTTATTTAATTGAAATTGAAATAAAAGTATATATATATATATATATATATATATATATATATATATATATATATATATATATATATATATATATATATAATTGAAATTTTTAGAAATTATACCTTAACTCCAAAATAGCTTACAAGCTAAGCTTTATATGGCCTCAAAATTAAATACATACAAAAACATGAATAAAAACAAAAAATAATATGTATACCTAAAAACTGAGTAGCTATTTGATGAAGGTGAAGGTGAAGTTGAAGTTCAGCTAATTGTGCATCCACACGATACTTATCATATGGCTCCACCACATCAATGCTTCCAACTTTCTTCATCATATGCCAACTCTATTGAAGATCACACGGACCTAGCTACCTCATTTATATAATCCAAATAATATTTTTTTAATCTTATACATATGAATATTCATAATGTGATAATCTATTAAGTGTTTAATATGCCCATCTTACGTGTTAGTTCACATGTACATAAACTACGCATGATCACCTAATAACGTGTTTCATGTATTATTAAATTTTTCATTTCAATACTTCCCCTATTTTACAACATACTTCATGTTTTATTATTTTTTGAGAATTTTTTTCTTTTTTTATAATTTGATATTTTTTTAGTTGGATTAAACTATGAAGTATATATGTTATGTAAGATAAAAAATATCATGTCACTATGTCAATTAATTTTAAAATTAAAGTACAATTTAATTACGTGATGTATGTTATCTTTGAAAATTAGGTTTTGATTTTCAAAATTACATTTATATTTTCAAAATTATTTTTATATACATGTACAAATCCTATAATCAGTACACACCCTTTATATATTTTCTCCTTTCATTTTTTATTTTTTCCTTTTATCTCTCCTCTCTTATCTCTTTACTTACATAAGTTAAAATTTTCATGCATAATGATTAATTTGACATAAGGTTAAAATTCATCTTACCAAAAACTTAAAACAATAGTAAAATCCATCCAACAAAAAACTCAAAACAAACACACTCAAGCTCCATTTCATTTCAATATTTACATATTTTCAATTTGGACTTCTCATTTTAATTTTTACATTTCTTTTTTAAATAGATGAAACTCATAGAAATTAATTATTTCTCTCATCATGGGGCTAAGATATCACACTAATATACCAACTCACTAAATATTATTTCTTTCATCTCACTATATATTAAAATACTATAGTATTCTTTAGTCTTCGTACAAAAGGTAAACATAAAGTTTGAAATGTAAGAGAGAGTACATTAATAATTAATTAATTTTCAAACTCCAAAAAACTCAAAAACAAACATCATCACAATCCATTGATTTATTAAATCTATTTAAATGGAAAACGAACATAACATTAATGTTTTGGATTAAGATGTTTTTTAGTGTGAATAACATTTTTATGGGAGAAACAAATATTGAAAGTATATATATATATATATATATATATATATATATATATATTTCATTTCACCTCAAGACTACATTTTGCCAATTTGACAGTATTTTATGGAAACTTTTGGTGGGTGGAATTAAATAAATAAATAAATAAAACTTAAAAGTTCTGTACTACTCTATTATCATGAATTTAAACTACAATCGAGGATTAAAAAATAGTAATAAACGACAAATAAACCTAGTGCTAATTATTACCTCATTATAAAATATTATATTCTGTTAAGTCAGAACTTTGGAAGTCATGTACTTGTTTAAGTTAATTAATATCAAGATTACAATTAATGTAGCTATGGTCATTAGAGTATGGGTGTAAATTAATAGATTGCTATTGTTTGAAATATCATCCAACTTTATATATATTTGAATTTATTCGATAGGTAATCGAACCAAGCTCAAACGAATTTTTAACGATTCAAACACGAGTCGACTCGAGTAGTTTGATTATTTTATTCTTTACTTATTTTAACAAATCAATTTCGAGTTGGAATCGAACTTTTATTTTTATCGAATATAAAAATTTGTTCAAACTAGTTTGAAATCTTTATCAAATCAAGCTTAAATATACTTTTATTGAAGATTCTTGAATTGAATATCAAATAGTTTTGTTTGATTTTTATCCTTATTAGTTCAACTTTCCATCTATATAAATTTTAGTTGGGCGTGTCACACGATATGTAGAAGAAATCAAAATTATTGTTTTGATCAAGACTCATGCATTCACTCTTTATATATATATATATATATATATATATATATATATATATATATATATATATATAGAAAGACTAATGTGAAACCGTTTCACATAAATTCTTATGTAAAATGAATAAAAAGTAATAATATCATTAATGAAAATTAATATTCAATTGATAAAAAATGATAATAAATGGTGTAATAAATTATTCATGAACAATTTATAGTATAAATAAGATGTGATAGCATTTTATAATGAAAGTGATAATTAATTACGGAAGCGTAAAATGGTCTCACACAAGACTTGTCCATATATATATATACTCTCTCCGTCGGATGTTAATGTTTAAGTTTTCTATTTTGATTTGTCCCAAATTAAGGTTTACATTTCTCGTTTTATCAAGTGGAATCCAAACAAAACAATTAATTATTACACATAGGGCACACATAATACAAATACAACTATGCATTACATATTAAATATGAAGTACATTTTTCAACGCACTATCTATTAATATATTATATCTCTTAATTTACATGAAAAAAATTAAACGTAAACGTTAATTTGATAAAAAAAAAAAGAAGAAAAAGAGCATATATTATTATGTCCATTGTTCATAATAGAAAAAATAGACCCAGTCCTTCGGTATATCTAACTTTGTTAGAATTGCATAGATGTTGCATAGAAAAAAATTATATCACGTCATAATATTATCATCATATTCGGATTTTCATGTAAAAAAACTTAATTCAATATAAGAAGGATTTCATTTTTCGCTTTACTAGAAAAAATTTAGGGTAATTCTTAAGTGACTCGTGATCACCCATGACCCTCTCACAGGAGGGGGTGGGGCCACCACTGGGTCATGGGCCTCAAAAATTTATGACAGCATTTAATTAAAATAAGCTGAAAATGTGAAATATTGTCTTTGACTGTTAACCGTGGCGTGAGAATATATGAAGGGTGAGTAGGTTCCACGTGTCACTATATATTTTATCATTAAGAAATAAATAGTAGTATTCTTTGAGATTTTATTCTTCATATGTGGAATTATATATTCATGATTTCATCTTTAATCTAATATAAAAAGCAAACTTTCCTTTCTCTTTATTTATTTTCAAAAGTATATTCTGAAAATCGATTTTGATGAAAATCCCTGTTTTTTTTTATTTTTTAAATTTTAAGTGAAGTATATTCTACTCAAAAATTCATAAACATATTCATTAACGGATTTGGCTCACGAACCGTTCGTAGTTAATAAGTAGTACTCTATTATGTTTCATTAGTATATGTATTAATTATTTATTAATATTTAATAATTAAATATTAAACACAAATATCATAATGATTTAAGTGATTATTTAAATTTTTAAATACTTGTTTTTAACTTTTAACTTCTTTTTTTTTGTTGTGTTTATCTAATATTTAAGAATAACTTCATAAATGAAATAGTAATTTTTAAATGTATATGAACAAAAATATTTACTCCTTTCATCCCTTTTTAAAAGAAATTTTTTTTACAAGTGGATCAAAGAATATTATTATTGAATGTATAGTGGATAGTTGTATTAATAAGAGCGTGGACTCCATATTTTAATTGTATAGTGTGTATGTAGGTCTCATGTGTGTAAAAAAAGAAGGGCCTTTGAGCAGGAAGATGAAAAAAAAAAGATCCTTTGAAGGGGACGAAGAGAGTATATGTTCATGAACAAACATTTATGAACAAGTTTGTAAACACATTCGCGAGCCTTAACAAATAGTCACAATTCAAGCTCAAGGTCGATATTTTTTTCTCGACAAATTTGAGTTCAGGCTCGAATTCGATTATGCCTTAACAAACGATACTAAAAAAATTCGGCTCAACTCGATTCGATTACATCCTTAACCATAGTAAATCCAATCAAAACATGGCCGGTCCGTAGTAAATCCTATCAAAACATGGCAGGGCCTTCAGTTTCCAAAAAAAAAATTGACTGCTAATAACTGTGGCCTTATAAGAAGAACTGTAGCCTTTGTTTAAAAGTTTAATGGGCTAGATAACTGCGTGGCCCAATATGAGACTTTAGCAAGTAACTTGGTCCCTAAACCAATTGCAGTGGTGGGCCGAACTCAATTTTGCTTCTTACTTCCTCCATCCCAGAAATACATATACTTATTTGATGTTACGAAATTTAAGAAAAGCATCTTTTTATTTTAAATAATATAAGAAAGGGAAGTGATATTTCGGATAAATAAATAAAATTGATTTTGACTAGATTGTGTGTAAAAAAAATCAGTAACATTTTTTTGTATGATCGTATAAAAAAATAAAATTCAATTACTGCTATAATTATTTTTTTCAATTTATCAAATTTCTTATTATATCATTATCTTATGAAAAGATTATATCAATTAATATCTCAACCCATGAAATCAGTTCCTTGAATATAATTATTTTTTTTATTTTAATTACAGTTTAAAGATAATTATACCTATGAATTAGCATTAACCTTGTGGTTCCACATGTTTATTTTTTGGTTCATGATGTATTCTTTTATGAAACATATTTCATTTAACTTTTAGAATTTAAAATTCTTATGGTAAACTTATGTAAAATTCAATTTTTTGTCTGCACCTTAAAATGTTGTCTCCATCGGTTCGATTATAACAACACTAGATTGAATGACATTCACTCTAAAGGACATCACAAGGGATTTTCTCTACGTCATTCTCCTGTATTATTTCCTTAACTACTAATTTAATGATTGACACATAATAGAGGATGAAAATTCAAATATTGACTTACAAGTAGATGTTTTCCGTAATAGGGGATGAAAATCCAAATATTGACTCAGATATTTTCCTTTTTAGAATATGATTTTTTCCATTTCCTACATATTATCCATCCAATAATGTAGCACAAAAGATATTGCACCAAATTTAAACAAGAATCCGAACCAAAATCACATGAACTTTTATGATACTTTCCTTTTTGAAAACAATAACTTATAATTAAATGTCACAAACAACAATATTCTTATTGATACTGGTACATAACTTTAATAATTACATGCATGAAATGAAAGTATAAAATCCAGAGCATATAGTTCATTAAATCAACCACATTTAATTTTGAATGGAGAGCCCTTTATTGGCATGAATATAGCAAGCACAATTAGAAGTGCCAATGTCCTCCTCAAGGCAAGGAGGTTGATCAACTTTGCCACATCCATACCAATTGCTTCTCTTTTGGACAAGATCTTTCACAAATCTATCCAACATTTTAACATCCACATGTGGCATCACAACAACATGTGCCATGTTCCCTTGACAAGATAAGTGCCAATATTTAATAAACTCGTTGTCCAGAGGGCGCTCGAAAACGACAGTGGTGCTCATTTCGTTGAGCATCGCGCTAACGCCTACTTCTTTCAGTCGATTGTTCAAGTACTTAGCATTCATCAAACACGTCTTGACTTCGGATTCAAGTCCCTTGCGTTCTTTCACGCTTAACCTATACCATATGAAGATCGGGGCGTGGCCATTTCGACTTCCCGTTATTGTAGAATCGAGAGAGTCTATATACTCAATGTTTCTAGAGAAAGAATTGATGTATTTTTTTCTAGTGATGAACACACCACAAGGCATTGATACACCCAATAGCTTGTGTGCAGATACGCATGCGCTTCCAATTGCCTTTTTAAAACTAAACTTGGGACCCTAGTAATAAGTATATACAGATTTTACTTAATATATTATATATGAAAAAGAAAAAATATACTCCCTCCGTACCAGGTTAGGAGGGTCATTTTTCCATTTTGGTCGTCCCACCCAAAGAGTCTCATTTCTTTTTTACACATATGGGACCCATACACCCCTCTAATAAAATTAAATGTTGGGACCCACACTCTTACTAATACAACTACACACTACACATTAAATAATAATACTCCTTAATCTACGTACCAAAAAGCAAATGACCCTCCTAATGAGGAACGGAGGGAGTATCAAATTAACTATTAAGCTTATTGATTGTGTCATTATTAATTCAATCGACTTTCTTTTAAAAGTTTCACAATATATATAAAACAAAAGAGTTTAAAACAAAAACTGTCTCATATCCTTTTACTTTATTCGAAAAGGTTCCAAAATAGTTAGGATATTTATTTTTTTTCCAAAATAATATTTTATCAATTTCGTCCCATAATTTATAAAAGCACCAAGTCTGCCTCATTTCATGAAATTAGAAATTTTGAACATTTTTAAATAAAAATGACAATTTTAGTGAGAATTCAAAAGTTATGAGACTATTTCAGAGAAATTAAGTTTTTTTGGAATTATTTTAAATAAAACAAATTTGTATGAGACGATTTTGATTTTAAACTCTAAAACAAAATTAGTCTTGTATTTTATATGCTGTTTTAAAAATAGTTTTTGTTTTTCCTTTTGTTTTAATCAATTTTATCCCTTAAACTACGTACTTTAATTGCAAAAGCAATCCCTCACTTTCAAAATATACCAATTTTAATCATTGATTTAGTTGCCCCAATAATAATAAATATGAAAATTAATGCTAGTAAGTTTACAGATCAAATATACCTTAAAATTTTATAAGTAAATGTGTTAATTTCTCCAGAATAGAGGTAGTATAATTTAAAAGTTATAGGAGTACTTTAGTTATATCAATTTACATTTAAATTGCTACAATTTGAAAGTTAAAAACCAAGTATTTTTATGAGTGCATATAAGTTAGAGGACTATTGTGTGTATACATATGCGTACCTGATCAAGGAAAGGAGAAATAAGACCATATAGTGCAGCATCACAATGTATATAAAATCTATCATTTGAGAATCCACATTCTTCCAACAGTTTTATAACATCATCAAGATTGTCGATACCTCCTTTAAAAGAAGTCCCTGAAATGTTACCCAAACACTAATATTAAACCTATTTATTAGAGATCTTTAAAATAACAAAAATATCAAGTACTAATAAATACCTATATTAAGATTTATGATTGCAGGTTTATCTTTGTTGAGGGAAAGCTTTTCTTTGAGGTGATTGCAATCAATTTCTCCAGTGATTAAGGTGTTGATTACAATGCATTCCATTCTATACATTCTTGCTGCTTTGAAAATGGAGTAATGTGATTCTCTTGATGTGTACAATATCCCATCTGGTAGTGACTCCCTCCTAACAATGAAAATGAATGGTTGCATTAAAACTAATGATTAAGAAAATATGTACTACTCCCTCCGTCCCATAGAAGTTGACACACTTTTTTTTTGGTTTATCCCACTAAAGTTGACACATTTCCTTTTTAATACATGAGACCCACACAAAAACAATTAATCTATTCTCATGGGCCCCACGTATCACCTCTAATACAACTATCTACTACACATTAAATATTATTTCTCTCACTTCACTTACTTCACTTTACATTAAATTATTATATTCCTTAATCTCCGTGCCCAAAAGAAATTAGACCAACTTCTCCGGGACGGATGAAGTATAAATTTTGCTCTTCCCAATTTTTGTGTACTGAAAAAGATATGATAGAGTACTTTTCAAAAATTAAATATATGCGCAAATTGGAGTTAGCTTTTGCCAAATTCGATTTCCATCTCAAATTACTTAAAATTTTTAGTTTAGTCTCATATCTTTCTCAAAATTTTAGATTTTGTCCCAAAACTAAATTTTCATCGCAAATTGTCCCATAACTCTTGAAAATTTTACAAAACAGTCCCAATTTTTTGGAAGCTTGCAAAATTTTATGGGATCTTTTCTAATTGAAACCATCCTATAACTCTTGAAATTTTCTAAAATCGTCCCAAAAAGGATCATTTCTGATTGAAATCCAAAAGTTATGGGATCTTTTCAAAAGTTTTAACTGACAAAAATCGAAATTTTCAGTAGTTGTGGGACGTTTAATGAATTTAACCCTTGGAAATTGTGATATTAATTAACCCCAAGACTAATTTTGTAAATAAAGTCTAACTCCACAAAAACCAACTTGTGTGTAATAAAAAGTATGTACGTATGTATAAAATGGATATACTAACCCCAGCAACAAGCCTTGGAGGTTTCCCTCAGTGCCACCAGAGGTGACACATCCCCAGTATTCATCCTTTTCGATCTCCCACAGTTGGCTAAACCACGACAGGACTCCAATCTCAAATGTCTTGGAATGCAATCCGATGTTGCTGTTCTTGAATGGATCGCCAAGGTTGTTGATATGGAAACGCAGCAATGGAGATAAAGCCATCAGGAGCTCGCAGTTTTGATTCGCAAGATAACCTAATTTTCGAATATATATACATGTTTATTACGATAAATGTTAAATGTTGTCAAAATTACATAATTATTTTTAGTCCAGTTCCAATTTTGATTTTGGTCTGGATCTATTTCACTTTTTTATATTGCTCATGTAAGTTTATCAACTTGTCTAATGATGTGGTACTAATAGAAGACCGATTCCGATAAAATAAGAGAAAATATCAAAATTTGTCATTTATGTATGATCGTTTTCAATTTAAGTCATTTTTCATTTGCAATTGGTTTTAATTATTTTTTATTCAATTTTGGTCTTATTTGTCCAAAATTTAGTCCTTTTATTAAATTTAGAATTTTTTTTTCTAAGTTTAATCCTTTATGTTAAGCTTTGACCAGGTCCAAAATTTGGAAAAAGAAAAAATATTAAATTTGATAAAATGACTAAATTTAGACAAAAATGACAAAAATCAAACCAAAAATTATTAAAATTAAGAATTTTAAATAAAAAAAAATTAAAATTGGAATCGGCTTATATTTAGAGAACAAATTTTGATATTTTCCATAATAAAATAATATTATAACATGTCTCTATATATATACATATGTGCATACCTAAATGATGAGTAGCTCTTTCATCAAGGAGGAGCTGAAATTCAGCTAGTAGTGCATCCACACCACACTTATCATATGGCTCCACCACATTGCATCTTGCTTGGTCAATTTCACCATTGATGGCCATTGCGATGTTCTTACGAGCTATGGAATGAAGATCAGATGTACCACAAATATACATATATATAATCGAAATAATCATATTAAAAAAATGTAAATCTTATACACATGCAACGTACGTTATTGCCAATAACCTGATAACATGGCGGTATGAAAGGGCCAACTAGTATCTAGTATGTATGGCAATTAATTAAGCTTGCGTGTAGTTTCACATGTTGTAAAAACAAAGATGACATGGCAGCTAGCAAATGTCCAACACGAGAGTTTGAGTATCTCGTGTCATACCGTCTCACAATAAAATTATTTTTTTATTAGTTATTATATATTTTTCATCATAGATACTGTTATTTTCCTTGAACTGTTATCACTTTTCCAGCTCGGTCATGTGTAAATTTTTATTAAAAATGTTCACTTCTTATTCGTTTCACAAAATGAATTTCGTGAGACTATTTCATACAAGTTTTTGCATTAAGAGTTTAATTTTTAAATCATCACCTTTTTTATTATAAGTAATAATGTATTATTTGATCACATAGGAGTTTATTCAATGTGTGTTTAATTAATTAATTAAAGTCAAGAATATTATAATTAACGTAGCTTTGAATAGTAGGTTTTTAATCTTAATTTGATCAACTTTTATACTATAATATTGTTTTCCCTTTTTTTTCAAAGGAAGAGCAAAAGAATTAAAAAGGCAGAAAAGTACTATAAAGAGCTGGATAAAGCAATAGCCAAGGTGTAGAAGATCTCAATTGATATTTTTGTTCATAATCTTAAGTAAATCAGTTCCACATGGATGATGGATCACCGATCTATTTTATCAATTAATTATGTACTAACAACTAGTTAATATTATTTTCAATTATATTTTCTATGCACGTGCATTTGAGAGTTTTATTAATTCCTTTATATTCAAATTAGTTAAATTTAGGACTTTTAAAATTTTTTATTTATTTATTTTTTTTGGTTTACACTTGGTATGATGGAATGAAATTGCTCATGTAAGTTTATCAACTTGCCTAATGATGTGGTACTAATAGAAGACCGATTCCGATAAAATAAGACAAAATATCAAAATTTGTCTTTTATATATGATCCATTTTAATTTAAGTCATTTTCCATTTGCAATTTTTAGTTTTAATTATTTTTTATTCAATTTTGGTATTGTTTGTCCAAAATTTAGTCATTTTATTAAATTTAGTTTTTTTTGTTTAAATTTAATCCTTTATGTTAGAATTTGACCAATTTTGGTCCAAAATTTGAAAAAAGAAAAAATGACTAAATTTGGACAAAAATGACAAAAATCGAATGAAAAATAATCAAAATTGAGAATTGCAAATAAAAAATAATTAAAATTGGAATCGGCTTATATTTAGAGAACAAATTTTAATATTTTTTATAAAATAATATTATAACATTCTCTCTCTCTCTCTATATATATATATATATATATATATATATATATATATATATATATATATATAAATGATGAGTAGCTCTTTCATCAAGGAGGAGCTGAAATTCAGCTAGTAGTGCATCCACACCACTTATCATATGGCTCCACCACATTGCATCTTGCTTGGTCCATTTCACTATTGATGGCCATTGCGATGTTCTTAAGAGCTATGAAATGAAGATCAGATGTACCACAAATATACATATATATAATCGAAATAATCATATTAAAAAAATGTAAATCTTATACACATGCAACGTACGTTATTGCCAATAACCTGATAACATAGCGGTATGAAAGGGCCAACTAGTATCTAGTATGTATGGCAATTAATTAAGCTTGCGTGTAGTTTCACATGTTGTACAAATAAAGATGACAGCATGCACTTAGCAAATGTCTAACATAAGATAAGAGTATGAGTATCTTGTGTAACCGTCTTACGATAAAAACGTCTCATTTTCTTTTTATTAGTTAGTACTCCTATTTTTTCATTAAAAACTATTATCATTTTTTCTCAGTCATCTATATTTTTTTATTAAAAATATTCACTTTTTATCCTTTTTACACAATAGGTTTCGTGAGTCTATCTCACATAAATTTTTGTGTTAGAGTTTTTTTAAAATCATCACTTTTTTTTTTAAGTATTGTTTAATTTGATCTCACAGCCCACAGGAGTTTATTCAATGTGTGTTTAGTTAATTAAAGTCAAGAATATTATAATTAAGGCAGCTCTGAAAAGTGGGTTAAGAATCTTAATTTGCTCAACTTTTCCATTAATTTAATTTTTATATATAAACTTCAGATGGAGTAGTCATGTCAAAATGAATCTTTTATTCTATAATATTTTTTTCCCTTTTTTTTGAAGGAAGAGCAAAAGAATTAAAAATGCAGAAAAGCACTATAAAGATCAGCTGGATACTCATACAGCAATAGCCATGGTGAATAAGATCTCCACTAATTGGGTGTATTTTATTCATTGATTGTATATAAGGCTAATTCTTTATTGAAATACTATATATTTATGATTTAAGTTAAGCCAAACTAAGTTGTGGAGTCATGTTTGTGATTCAAGTTATAAGCAAACTCATTTTTTAAGTTAGCTATGTTTATGATTTTCTATTATATATATATTGTTGGCAATCTTTAAATGACTTGGCCACAAACGACACATGACCCATGTATCATGCAATAATATCATTTATCGCAGTGTCGGTCTCTTTTCTCTCTCATCACTACTATTTCTTCTCCCTCTCCTCTTTTATTATTATTGTAGGCACTTAAATTTTATTATTACCTATTAAAGATATATGTAGTAAATTAATGTAATAATTATTAATTAATTATTTATTTATTAAGGAATTTAAATAAATTAATTCCTAAAATAAATGAGTAAATAATTGATAATTGAGTCAAATCCAATCAAATAAGCCAAAGTCAAATGAGGCTCAAGCCAACAAATCAGGTCAAATCAATATTGATCAATCAAATTGTAAGGATAGAAAGGTCCAAGCCCGCATAATTAGGTCAAATCAGCCATTGATCAATCAAATTGTGAGTTATATATGGGGCATCATCACCCCTCGCCTATATAAAGAGCTCTCCTCCATTCATTCCAAATACACTAAAAATATCTGAAGACGTTTCTGAAGAGATCAAGAACACGAACAGTGTTCCCTTGAGATCTTCAAGTATCTTCAAGTCAAGAACGGCCTCGATCAGAGATCAAGGGTCAAGCTCCTCCGATCCGGCGTTCTTCCAGCCAACTGTCTGCGATCTGAGATAAAGGTGTCAAGCCCCTCCAATCCGGCGTTCTTCCAGCCAACAACCTTCGATCAGAGATAAAGGTGCCAATCCCATCCAATCCGGCGTTCTTCCAGTCAACCGCCTCCGATTAGAGATAAATGTGCCAAGTCCCTCCGATCCGTCGTTCTTCCAGTCAATGATGTTCTCCACAAGAAAGCTCTCTAGCCAACGTTCCATCCGAACAAGGTTCAACGCCTCCGGATCAACGACACAAGACTACACATTCGATTTCGGACAAGATTCATTTGAAGATCCGGCTCAATACATACGCTGTCAACTCAGTCAGCGCAGCCAACACACATTCCAGTTGAAGTCAAGTCAACAAGTCAAAGTCAAGGCCAAATTGGTTCGAGATAAGAATCAGAGGATTGATTGAGATTGTAACTCGTTTACATATTCTCTAAATTAAATTCATCTGAAATTATTTTTGTACTCAATTTGTATTTATTTTATCATGAATACAAAATTTATTGTTACAATTGTATCCGTTCCTCTTCTTTCTTATCACTGCTACTTCTTTTCTCTCATCACTCTGTATGTTCCTCTTGTTGGTTGGGTGTCCACCAAAGTCTCACATCGATTAGAAGTGGAGATGGCGATGAATTTATAAGTGTGGAGTGGACTCTCCCTAGCATGAGGCCTCTTGGGTGTAAGCCCAAAGGGCAAAATCGTGCGGACTAGTGGGCGACCCAAAGCGAACAATATCATGCTATTGGATTGAGTGAGCCCGGCTCTACTGAACTGATAAACACAACAGTGTATCAGAGCCAGACTCTAGACTTAACCGGCGCGGTTAATAGGATGTTCTCGCCTCAAACTGATGGTGAGCCCAAAGAGCAAAATCGTACGGGCTAGTGGGCAGTCCAAATTATTAGACTGAGTTAGTCTGGCTGCGCTGGGCCGATAAACCCAATACCTCTTTTTTCTCATAAATGATACTTCTACCCTTAATTCTCTCTGCTATGCAACGCAATTCAATTTTCATATTGTCTGCAGAATGTCTTTCATCCTTATTCCTTTGCACCCCTTCTTTTACTTTTTTTATAGCATCCCTCCGTCCATCTTTTATTACTTGAAATACCTCTTTTCTATCAACTCCTTCCATCTTACATCTTCACCCCCTTCCACTTCCACCAATCTATTTCTATGCACTTCAATCTATGCATTTTTTATTATGATTTTTTATTTTTGGTCTTTATGATGTTCCTTATTAGTCCTGTCTAGTTTTTTATTTAAAATTAAATCTTTAATATACTAACTGAAAGTTTTTTTTGCCACACATGTCGTTTTCATAATCCTTGTCGTAGCTACCCAGCCCACTATTCCAGCCTTTTAGGAAAGAATAGAGTGAGGGTTGTACCGAAAATAAGCACGCAACTCAATTGTAAGAGCGCCAATAGAGGATAGCTCTAGCTTTTTGTTCTCAAGTTGTTTTTTGGTGTATCAGTATGCAGCCGCTTGTTTCCATCGAAGCGTGTCGGCGCGTTGACTTTACAGACTTGCCTATAACAAAGTATTTCATAACCCAGGAGACCTCTCCCTCTCGATTATAGGCGTGATAGCCGCCTTCTTGTCGCCCTCCTCGGGATTCTATCCTACGAGGTTTAGGTGATCTCGACTATCATATACGACATATAGGAAGTCAAAGCATTTCACTTTTAGCTAGAGAGGAATTTCCGGGGGAGATCCCGAACGGAGTATGCTTAATAGTTCCTATTGCAGCTACCGAATAGAAGAACCAGTTGCTAGAGCTGTCTTTGTAGCTACTGTTTCCTTTATTAGTTATTAGGGATCTAAAGCATCTATTGTTTTAGTGAGGGGCTCTAAGGTTAGGGTCCCGAGCGTTAGTAGTTTTCTCTTTCCTACTGTTGCTAAAGTGGATGTAGCTAGAGATATATCTGTATTTTATTATTTAAATTTTACTTTTTATTTTATGTTATAAATTTGGTAAATATGGGATATATTTTTAACATATTTGACTAATTTTTAATCAAGCTTAATTTATATACATATATAAAAACAAACTTAATTTCTATTTTTATCTTCAATTTTTCTCCATCTTTTCAGTTTTAGTAAATTTAGTTTTCATTCAATTTTAATCTTGACATTCTATTAATTTTGATCTCAATCATGGATCCTATTTATGGTAATAATAAATTATTTATTTATTTTGTAATTAACAATATAAATTTGATAAATATGAAAAATATTATTGACATATATTCTACTAATTGTCAATCAATATACTAATTTTAATAATATCAAATCTGTCAATGCTATCTTTGGTAATTTTTCATATTTTTTCCTACGTCGTTGATTGCTTTTAATCACGATCATTCATTTTTTCAAATCATTCTATATAAACATTTTCATTATCTAATCAAATCCTTACTCTATTTTTTTTATACTTCGTCGTTTTCTTCTCTACGTCGTTTTCTTCTCTATATTTCACTTTTATACTATTTCTAATATATTTTAATTTGTTTTATCGTTTATACTTTATTTTGATTTGATCTAATGTGCAGGTTCAATCATTCTCTAAGATATTATTCTTCTTTTTTATTTTTTGTTAACTTTTTTTTTCTCTTCGATTTTTTTATTTATAATTTTATAAACCCTATTTATATACTTTAATTTATTTTTATCTTTTATACTTTTATTTGATCTTATTTTTATATACAATCATTCTCATATTTGATCTTATATGCAGGTTCAATCATTCTCATTTGAAATATCATTCTTCTTTTTTAGTTTTTGTTATCTTATTTTCGTTTCTCTACTATTTTTGTATTTTCTTTATAATTCTATAAACCTTATTTATATACTTTAATTTATTTTATTTTTTATGCTTTTATTTGATCTTATTTTCAGGTTCAATCATTCCATTTGAGGTATCATTCTTTTTTTTTTTCGTTTTACCTTATGATTTATGTTTTTTTATTCGTTTTTTTGTATATTCTTTATATTCTATAAACCCAGTTTTATTATTTTTTTTTAATATTATTGATTTTTTTCTTGTTTGCAACTTCAATCATTAAAAAAAGTCATTAATGTTTGGAGTGATAAATTTTGACAATCCATAATTAATTTCAGAATATTTTCTTTATAATTTTAGGCAAAAGCTTGTGTGTGCCCGGACACACGGGAGCACATTCCGTGTGCCTTTAGAATTTTGTGCTAAATTGTATACCCTACTCTTTAGTATAAAGATGTGTACCCTTTATTTTACAAGGCAAAAACTTGTGTGCGGCCGGGCGCACGGAAGCACACTCCATGTGCCTTTAGAATTTTGTGTTAGATTGTATATCATTTAGTATAAAGAAAAATAAAAAATATAATGAAAAGTGTATACCCTTTAAAACAAAATGGTGCACCCTTATTAATTAAAGTGTATACACCCTTTAGAACAAAATAATGTACACTTATCCATAATACTAAATTCTAAAGACGCACAGCGTGGGACCGGGCGCATGCAACCCTCACTCATAATTTTATAAACTATATTTTTATGCTTTAATTTATTTTATCTTTTATATTTTTATTTGATTTTGTTTTCAGATTCAATCATTCTCATTTGAGGTATCATTCTTTTTTTTCATTTATCTTATGATTTATGTTTTTTCTTCGTTTTTATTGTTTTCTTTATATTTTATAAAATCTATTTTTATAATTTTTTAACCTTATTTTTCTTATTTTTATTTGATCTTATTTGTAGCTTCAATCATAAAAAAAAGTCACCAGGAATGATGAATTTGGACAATCTAGAATTAATTTCAGAAATTTTAGAATTGAATATTCAAAGCAATTATATTTTCATTAGAATCGTCTCTATAAATATTCTTTTAATTAAATCTTTAGGATTAATGTATGAATTTTTTTCGAAATTTTGTGATTTATTTTAATTTTCTTTCAATTTTATTTTCATTAGAATCGTCTCCATAAATATTATTTTAATATTTATAATTTATTATATTTAAAAATATTTTATATTTTATTTTATCCATATATTATTAGATTAAAAATAAAAAATACATTATAGTATACTATATCTTTCTTAAAAAAATAGTAATTGAGTTTTACAGAGAGATTATATCTATTTTTTAAATAATAAATATATATCAATTAAAATAAAAAATTAATATAATTAATATTAGAAAGTTAATATATACTCTATTTATCTTAAATATCGAATTAAATTTAATGCTATAAAAAATAAGCGTATAAACAATGTGATTCAATTGATAAATATAAAATTATGTTATGTTATAAGAAATATATATATATGAAAATAAAAAAATTAAATATAAAAGTATATAATTGTAATATACTTTAATTCTTTCTGTGCAAAGCACAGATGAGTAATATCTAGTTTATCTTAAAAGAATATTCTTATCGAATCTATATATAATTAATTTTAATATTAGATTCGATAAATCCTTTTTTTATTAATAAAAATTATGTAGATAAATACATATAATAATGTTATCAATTTTTATCTATCTCATGTTACATGATACGGTCTCATACAAATCTTTGCCATAAATTATTCTACTGAAAGTTATCCAAATGGCAAAAAATTCTGTGCACCTGGGCGCACGGACCACATTCCGTGCGCCTTTAGAATTTTGTGTTAAATTGTATAACCTTTAGTATAAAGATGTGTACCCTTTATTTTCTAAAAAAAATTATTGTGTGTATCTGGGCGCATGGACAACACTCCGTGCGCCTTTAGAATTTTGTATTAAATTGTGTACCCTTTAGTATAAAAATATGTACCCTTTATTTTCTAAAGAAAAAAATATTAATGAAAAGTGTATTCCCTTTAGAATAAAATGGTGTACCTTTTATTAATTAAAGTATATACCCTTTAGACCAAAACAATGTACCATTACCCATAATACTAAATTTCTAAAGGCGCACGGAATGTATTCCCGTGCGCCCGGGCGCACACAAGCCTCACTCTATCCAAATTCTAAAGAATTGACGGCATGTGACTTTTTTTATTTATTTATTTATGTATAACACAACTACAAATCAAGTATTTGATATTTACTAAAATTTTCTTTTTCTTTTTAATTATTTAGTAAATTTTTTAACATTTATATCCCGCGTATTACGCGGGTATTTGTACTAAGGATATTCGGTACGAAAAATAGCACGGATTTTTATAAATAGAAAATCCAATACCATACCGAATTTCAGTTCGATAACAGTACGGTCTTCTTATAATTCGGTACATCTCGAAATGGATTTTCGGTTGTATTTGAATCAGTACTATTCGGATCGGTGCGGTGTAACGAATTTACCAGACAAATGCATTTACAAAAATATTTAATTATTTTTAATGTTTATTTTTAAAATAATATGTAAATGTTGATTTATAATTAGTTGTTTTAATACATTAAATAAATTAAAATATTAAACGTAAATATATTTTTAAATTCATTTGAAATATCATAGCTAATATTATATACAAAAAATTATTTAATATACTAATTAAAGAAAATAAATTTACAGAAGTTAGGATTTATGCATTTATAAAATAAAAATTAATAATTAATAATATTTTAATATTAAAGCAAAAGATGATCAATTTTTATACTATGGAGTATAAATTATAAAAATAAATATTATTTTAGTAGGAAGATATTAATTTAAAGTAGAATATAAAGGATATTTTTTTAATATGGTATAAAATTTTATTTTAAAGTATATTTGTATTCGATGTTTCTGTTCGGTACGGTTCGGTTTACAGTGGTTCGGATTTCGGTATGGGTCGGTATTGTTTATTAAACGATATCCAAGTTCATACCGTAAAATATTTTGGTTTGGTTCGATTCAGGAAAATCAAATAGTCAACGGATTTTTTCCAATTCAGAACTTTTTCAATCCGATTTTACTGTGGGTTCGATAATATCCAATTACAATTCACAGCCCTGTAATGTACTACCACTGTGAAAGTATGTGTAGTCTTCTTGTTGAGGCCCTAATATCCTTCGTGACTGCGTGAATGTCCATTTTTAATAGGGTGTTTTCTGTTCCATTAACAAATTATAAAGTTCAGTTAAATATGTTTAGACGATACTCTTGACTCTTTAGTCATGTGTATTTAACTTGAGTTATTTATAATGCTCTAATTTTCTCAAAATTATCTGATGGGCCTAAATAATAGGTTTGGAGGCCCAATAGTAAACCTTCAAACCAAATGTGTGGATTCCTCTTATACCCTCACTCAAATTACAAGAAGTTTAGAAGCTTAATTACATTGTAAATTATAACTTCTGAATAATAAACATTAATTAAAAATAATATTTATTAAGGATATATCTATTGAATTACTTATAGACATTTGAGTGCACAACATTATTTAAAAATATTATATTTTATTTTAAAGGGAGTATTACTACTAGATACAAAAAAACCCTTAATTACTATGAGATACAAACATACAAAAATATTACTACTAACTACAAAAATATGTAGTGATATTCCAATATTACCCCTACAAAGTGCTGCACATAAATGTTGTGTGCAGCAAAAGTGTATTCAGTAAAAAAAGTGTGTGCAGTAAAAAAAAGTGTGTGCATCAAAAAAGTGGGGTGGTCCGGCGACCGGCCGCCGGAGGTCCGGCGGCGGCAAAATTCCGACGGCCGACCGGAGGTCCGGCGGTGGTCCGGCGGTGGGTGAGGGTTTAGGGTTTGTGGTTTAAAAGTGTATGGGTTTAGAGTATTTGGTATTTTACTTTAATATTTAGTATGTGAGAGTAATTATTTTAAATCAATGTATCTTATAGTAATTATGGGTACAAAGTGTGTGCCTATTAGTAATTATTCATATTTTAAATGTATATATTTTAATTAATAAGGACATTATTTTTTTTATTGAAAAATGTATTTGGTTGATGCATGCAATAATTTTTTACAAAGAAAATTATTATTTTTATTTAAAAATCAAGGATTTATCAATTATTTTTATTTAAAAAATAAAGAATATTAAATTTCATGTTTAAGGAATAATATTAATTTTAAAAAGTATTGGATTGATTTTTTTTCTGAATCGATAGTTTTATAAACAAAACTCAAGATAAGTACAATAATATGGCTAATGAGCCAAGAACACAATCTAGACGGATTCGACTGAACCCTACAATTTTTCGATAGAACAGAATCACCCACTAGAAGGGCACACTCACACAAAACATCAGCACCTCAAATGAGGACTACACACACCCACACAAGGAGACTAAAATAAGCATAAAACTTCAAGAATCATTAAAAATCTGAGTAATTCAAACTATTGCAAAAGCAACCTAAGTAAAATCATATTTGAAGAGAATTTGAAGAGAAGAAAAAAATATAATAAAATAAAAAGAACAACAACAACGAAAGCAAGCCTCCACTCTCCTTTGAACTACTATAACGGATTGAATCTAAATATATGGATTTAGTTCAATTAACCAGGTGAGATAGCTTACCTGACCACTGAGCTTCTCACTTAAGTGAGTGACCCAGATTAGCAGGTTCAATTACAGAAATAAATTAAAGAGGGAGTTATAAGGTGGCTTGGAGAAATCTTGGAGTATTTGAGCTCGGTGAACTAACTTATAATTACTAACAACTAACATTTATCGATAAAAAAAATAAAAAAATTAATGGCTTTTACACCTTGTAAATATTTTAATCGAGGCGATTTTACTTAACGGTCCCTCGTCCTCATGCGGTTCGTTAGCACAAAAATACAAAGAAAATAAGATTATATTTTATTTGATTTTTTTTACTTTGTTGGTTGGTATTAATTAGCTACAAGGTTGTGTGATTTCTTCTTGTTACAACGTGGTTAAATAATAATTAAATCCAAAAATGGAGTGGACCATACGCTATACTCTTTCCCCTATTGTCTTAATGTCATTAATTGGCTAAAATCTGATTACTTACAATTTCCAAACAGTGAATATTCATTTTATTTAATAACAAAATATATATATATATATATATATATATATATATATATATATATATATATATATATATATATATATATATATATATATATATAATGTTAAGGTTGTAGACACTTACATGCATGTGAATGTTGCATGTGATCAGTATTAGCAGGACACACGCGTTAGATAGAGATTGGTTGAGTCAGCAATGTGATCAAAGGAAAGGATTGATGAGTTGGCATTAGTTTGAGCCGTGAAGATCAGTTTATTGTATGGAAGGACTGTGATCAGTTTGTGTGGAGTTTGAGCAGCTGTTAGGTTGTTAGTTAGTTGTGGATTCCATCTAACAAACTGCCAGCATGGAAAGTAACTCCCTGATCACGTTTTCAGCTACCATATATCACATGATGGTTGGATATACATATACATAAGTTGATGCAGCAGATTAGGGTTCATAAGTTCAGTTTTAAGTTTGATCTCTATCATTGTATTGTTCATCAATAAGAATATCTTCCCTTTGAGAGTGGACGTAGGCTTCCAACAGCCAAACCACTATAGTTTTGTTGTTCTTGAGTTTCATCTTTCATACTTATCAAACGAGAGAAAGAGCGCAATCGTGAGTAATCATAAGTTTACATTGAGAGTGAGGTCTTGAGTAATTACAATAGATCTTGAATCATAATTCATAAGAATTGGCACCGTCTGTGGGAAGGCAAGCCACAGACGACTGAGTAGAGAAGGAGATCACCATGGTTACAACCAAGTTTGACGTCGAGAAGTTTACTGAGAAGACTGACTTCAGTTTGTGGAGAATGAAGATGGAGGCCATCCTGATCCAGCAAGGTCTTGCAGATGCTATCAAGCCACTCCCAGATAATCAAGCAACTGCAGTTGATGCAGTTGCACAAGCTGCTGACCAAGATCAGTAATCCAAGGCTCGGAGTGCCATCATCCTATGCCTAGGTGACAAAGCTTCGAGGGAGATCTCCAAAGAAACTACTGTAAGGGGAATTTTGCAGAAATTGGAAGATCTTTACATGGTAAAGAGCTTAGCAAATCGATTGTATATGAAGCAGAAACTGTACTCATTCAAGTTTACAGAAGAGAAATCAATTCTTGGGTTGGGCAATTGGATGAATTCAACAAGATAATTGATGACCTAGAAAATATTGATGTAGCTCTCCATTCTAAAGATAAGGCCATAATACTTCTATCAGCACTTTCCTCATCATTTGAAGGTTTGAGGGATACTTTGTTGTTTGGAACCAATGAGACAATTACCCTAGATCAAGTACAGTTGGTTCTTAAGGCTAAAGAACTTCACAAGATTTCAGATGTTCAAGTGAAGGGTGAAGGATTAGTAGCCAAGAAGCAAAATAAGTGGAATAAGAGCAACAAGAAGGCAAATGCTGATAAGAAGAAATCAGATAAAGGTCAGAATACTCCAGCAGAAGATGAAAATAACAATTGCTTTCACTGGAACAAGCCAGGACATTGCAAGAAACAATGTCATAAGTGGAAGGTCATAGTAGTTAAGAAGATAGCAGAAAAGGGAGGAAACAAGAAGAATCAAGTAAATCAGGTACCTGATAACCAAGATAACAATGATAATGATTTCATTGAAGCTTTGTCACTAGTATCTGGTCCCATATCAGATGAATGGGTAATGGATTCAGGATGTTCTTTTCATATGACATCCAAGAAAGATTGGTTTACAGAATTGAGACCATGCAATGAGGGATCAGTCCTATTAGGAAATGATCAAGCTATTAAGATAGAAGGCATTGACTCAATTAAACGAAAGATGTATGATGGAGTGATTAGATTACTCAATAAGGTTAGATATGTACCAGGTTTAAGAAGAAATTTGATCTCACTTGGTATGCTGGACTCTCAAGGATATACTAGTATGTTAAAGATGGAATACTCACTATAATGAATGGAGGATCAGATGTGGTAAAGGGTGCTAAGAAAAGTGATTTGTACTTTCTTGAAGGATCTTTCATCTCTGGACAGATTAACACATCACAAGAAAAGGATGATGCACATTTGTGGCATGGAAGATTAGCACATGTTAGTGAAAGATGATTACAAGAGCTAGTAAGACAAGATTTATTGAATCTAAGCTCATATGTCAAGTTGAATCAGTGTGAGACTTGTATACTTGGGAAATTAAAAAGGGCAAAGTTTGGATCAGCAGAACATAGAACTAAGTCTAGATTGGAGTACATACATTCTGACTTATGGGGCCCTTGATGAGAGTGGAAATTCATATATTTTTTTGTCCGATTTGATACCTCTTTGAGTGTTTTAATTGATATTATTTGCACAAATCTTAATACTTTGAATGATTATTAACTAAAAGGTGCTTGAGAGGTATTTTGATGTATTTTGATAGGAAAAAGGATAAGGGCATGATTGGTATGATTGAATGGGGTTAGAATGGAATAGTAATTCCTAATTCTATTCACATTCCTACGATTGATATGTTTTTAGTAATAGGAATCACGATTTCAAAGGAATGTGCATTCCCTTATTTGTGGGAATGAGCATTCCTCCCACCCCCTATGGTCTTGCCCATTTCATTCCCTCACCCCACCCCCACCCCCACTTTCTCTCACACACACACACACACACACACACATATATATATATATATATATATATATATATATATATATATATATATATATATATATATATATATATATATATATATATATATATATATATATATATATTAATTTGTACAACATTTATTTATATAATTATAAATATGTTACTATTTTTCTACTTCACATGTAATATTTATTAAAATTATTTTTATTAAATTATTTAATATAAAATAAAATAATACTCCATTCGTCTCATTTCAGATGACACACTTTTTAAGTTGGGTTGTCCCACAAAAGTTTGCACATTCCTAAAAAAGTAAAAAGTCAAACACAATCACCCTTTCCCATACACTTTATTTACAAAAAAATCACCCTACCTAACACACCTAACATAATTTATCATTTATTTATTACCAAAAAATACCATAATACCCTTAAAAGTTATCACTTTCTTAATCTCCGTGCCGAAAAGAGAGGTGCAAACTTTCTTGGGACGGAGGGAGTAAATCATTTAAAATCTAAATAAAAAATTAAATATCTTTATATACTCAAATCAATAAAAAAAATATAATTAAATTAAATTCTTAAAATTTTTAAATATAAATGTATATAATTATTTTAATATTTATTCAAAATAAAAATTAGTAAATTATACTCCCTCCTTCCATCATCAATATATTCATATACTTTTTGCACGTGGATTAAGGAGTATTATTATTTTATGTGTAGTAGGTAGTTCTATTAGTGGAGGGTGTGAGTCTCATATTTTATTTGTATTAGTGGAGGGTGTGGGTCCCATAGTCTAAAAAGAGAAATGAATATATTAAAGATGGACGACTCAAAATGGTAAAATGGATAGATTGACAATGGACGGATGGAGTATATAAAAATTAATATTATTAATTAAATTGAATATATACATGTAATATAAATATAAATATAATTTTTATACATATTTTAATATATTTTAATATATATAAATTTTTTTATTTGTATTTTAAATTTTTTTATATTTTAAAAATATTAATATTTTTTATTTTTAATTTAATTTAATATTTTTCTATAATTATTAAAATATATAAAATCTTCATTAAAATTTTAATTAATTTAATATTTTATATAAAATAAATTTAAATGTAATATTATAAAAATACTATTAATGAGATTGAAATTAATTAAGGAATATAAATTCTATTACTTGAGTTGTTCTTGAACGATACCAATTATGATAAAAATAATTTTTAATCATTCAATTCCCATTACTATTCCATTCATAAGTTCATTTTATTCCCCTGTTATTCCATTCAGTCATACCAATCTAATCATAAGAAAATGCAAATTTGGAATGAGGGATGAACTTGTGCAACATGCAATAAAAAAGATGATCATTTTCGTAATTTTTTTGTATTTCTGCGGAAGTCCAAACAGGACGTATAATACATGGTTGGAAAGATGCGGAAGAGAGGGTCGTGTAAGCGTAAGAATCGATTAAATCGAAGTTCAGATGAAGAAGTTATGGTCAAACCCGTGAGGTTGCGCAGCTGCGTTGAGAATCCGAAAATTAACAAAAATTAGCCTCTTTTTCTTATTTTATATTGGTGGCCAAGTTATTTCCTAATCTCACATGCTTCTATATCTTCCACAATTATATTTTTTTTCTGATTTTTCAAGATTCATATCCTTTTACTCCTTATCTTATTCCATTCTCACATCTATATATACTTCATTCTCATCACCACATAAAGGAGTGGAGAAGCCGCATAATCTACTACCACCACATCACCTAGGTTTTTTAACCCTAATCCACCATATCCGCCTTTCTTCTTCTATCCATTATCCGTCATCCACCATCTAGAGAGGATTCAAGAGAGTATTCGTCTACTTGATCGGAGACGAGAATTCTAGAGAGGACGTACGGAGTTGAAGGAGGAGACCCAAATAGATAAGCTTTCCTTTCTTTACTTTATTCTTTCTAATTTTTAGACTCATGGGTAAGTTTTTTTCATAGACATGGTTGTTGCTTGTAACACCATGGGCTAGGTATCTTTTTGGTTATTTTAGGGCTTTTTTGACTATGTGATTTGATTGTCCTAGACTTGGATTTATTGCACTGCGGATTGTTTATTTCCTTATTGAAGAAGATATTTTTTAGACTTCATATTATTGTGTTTTGAGTTTTGATTCCTTTAATTATTTTTGACGGTATCACTGATTTATAGTTAATAGGATTCTATATTTCTGCATAATAATTGTTGTTTCATATGGCACTTTTAGGGGATTGGCCTATAATTCTTATGAATGTTAGACAATCAATGTGGGATATTAATTACTTAGTAAAACATCATTATTAGATAATTGATAAGGAGACAAAAGGAATTAATAATTTAGTACCTAGAAAGGGAAGTCTAGTGCTCTAGCCTTTAATGGAATTTAACATGAAGTACCTATAAAGGGAGTGAGAGTTAATTTATTATCGATCCTATGATTTGCAGCTCATTATAAGTGTTAGATTCTACCTGATCAAGGAGGTCTAACTAGGCTTAGCGATCCTCTTATAAATATCTGCAGGTAATTTATTTGGGTTTAGAATAATCTGTCACATGGTCAAGCTAGATTGTCCTTAGCATTATTAGTCTCTTATCTTGGAATACTTGATTTTTTTCTCGACAGCGTATCTTTTTATTTATTATTTAATTATTAATTTTCCCTTAAAGAACTACAATCATGGGAGGAAGAAGATATTTTATATCCTTCATTGATGATTACTCAAGAAAACTATGGATAAGGATTTTGAAGTCAAAGGATGAGGCATTTTCAGCGTTTAAGGTTTGGCTCACAGAAGTAGAGAATCAAAAAGATTGTAAGCTAAAATGTTTGAGGACTGACAACAGATTAGAGTTTATCTCACATGAGTTTAATAGTTACTGTCAAGAGAAAGGTATCAAAAGGCATAAAACTGTTCCAGGTACACCACAGCAATATGGTGTTGCTGAGAGGATGAATAAGACATTGCTTGAGAGGGTGAGACGTCTGTTGAGTAGTGGAGGCTTTTCTAAGAGATTTTGGGGTGAGCTAGTCACTACAACAACTTAATTAATATGTGTCCTTCAGCAGCACTTAAGTTTAAAACTCCTGAGGAAATTTGGTCTGGAAGGCTTCCTAGTTATGATCATTTGAAAGTAATAAGGTGCCAAGCTTATGTACATCAGAAACATGATAAGTTAGAGCCAAGAGCTGATAAATTTGTACTAGTAGGGTATCCAAAAGGAGTAAAGGGATATAAGTTGTGGTGTTATGAAGCTAACAAGTTCATTGTTAGTAGGGATGTTAGTTTCAATGAGAAGAAGATCCTCTAATTGAGAAGACAGCAGGCATAATTTCTGATACTGATCAGGTGGAGCTTGATACAGTCAGAAAACAACAATTAGGAAATCAAAACTCACCCACATCTCAATCAGAAGAAGGTCAGGCATCAGCTGAAAGAAGGACATTGAGCAGCTATCAATTGGTCAGGGACAGATTGAGGAGACAAATAAGAGCTCATGTAAGATATGTTGAAGCTAATATTGTGTCTTATGCCTTATATGTAGCTTCAGATGTCAATGTCATACTCTGAAGTTATATCAAGTAAAGAAGGTGACAAGTGGATAGTGGCAATGGAGGAAGAACTATTATCTTTGCAAAAGAATAATACTTAGATAATAATAGATAGGCCAGCAAATCAGAAACTAGTAGGGAGCAAGTGGATTTATAAGAAGAAGCCAGTAACAGACAAGGTTGGAGGAATTAGATACAAGGCTAGACTTATGGCTAGAGGGTTTTCACAAAATGAGGGAGTGGATTACAATGAGATATTTTCTTTAATTTAAAATACCGCTCTATCAGAATATTACTAGCTTTGGTTACTCAATTTGATTTGGAACTACCTCAAATGGATGTAACTACTGCATTCTTGCATCGCAACCTTGAGGAGAAATTTTTATGCAAGTACCTGAAGGAGTTAAAGTTGATAGAACTACAAACAAGGCTTGCAAGTTGATCAAATCCCTATATGGACTTAAACAAAGTCCAAGGTAGTGGTACTTGAGATTTGATTATTACATAACATCAAATGGATTTTTAAGAAGTTTACATGATAGCTGTGTTTGTTGGATTGTATACTAAAAGTCTATCTTTTGTATGAACAATATTTTAACAATAAATTTGAAATGAGAATCACATGATCAAATGTATTGCATATTATAATTTATTTATATGTTAATGTAAAAGTCCACATACTTTATACTGTAGATGATATGGTGTGCGGCGTCACACGGAAGATCATATTATCGGTTTCTTTATAAAGTATAAACAGATGCTCACAATTGAGATAGATGGGGACAATCTATCGGGATGGTTGTAGTGTGATTTGGTATTAGTTTGTGTTGACTATAAAATCATATTAGTATGCTTTGTGTGTATTTAGCAGGACCGCTTGAGATCGTTCGACTTTTGCTGACTATATAGGAGAACTTGATCTCAGTTATTATGGATGTTCGTGCTCTTAATCCCTATACAATAACCTCGACACGTAAGCCAGTATATATCTCTTTGATTCATCAATGGGTGATATTTATTTATTAAATCAATAAACTCGGTAAGTTGGGAAATAATGTTGTCTCTATGGTGTGCTGTTAATTGTAGAAGGAATTTGTGTCCTATTAAATAGGCTGATGATATCCCCTTGAGGAGCTAATAAGGATTATCATGTAAACCCTGCAGGTGGATTTATTCCAGCATGATAATGAGGTTGAGTGGTACTACTCTCGGATGAGATATTAATTAATGGAGTTGTCAGTAACTTAATTAATTAATGGGCATTGTATATCTTAAACATGGGGAGACTAACGGACTCATAATAAGAAGGAGCCCATAATGTAATTATGGGATTAGAATGGTAGTGCAACAATAATATTTTAGTGGTATATATTATTATTATTATTATTATCTTAGTTTTTATATTAACGGTTCTCATGTATTCAATGGTTTGCTGCAGACCAGATCTTGCTTATGTAATGAGTTTGATTAATAGATTTATGAGCAAACCATGATTAATACATTGGGAATCAGTCAAGTGAGCCCTAAGATATATAAGAAGAACAATATCAATGGGTTTAAAATTTAGCAAAATAACTAATTGGAGTCAAGTCATTGAGGGATATGTTGATGCAGATTATGCTTCCAACCTTGACACTAGGAAGCCCTTGACAGGGTATGTTTTCAATATGTATGTTTGTTCACCTTTTTCAGTGTCCCTAAGTGTAGGGAATTAGTCGCAGATAAGTGAGTGACCAAGTCTATTATCGTACCCAAAGGATAATTCTAGAGTTACTATTTAATCTATTTATGACAACTCTAAACAAATACAAATCTGGATTTTCCAGAGAATTAATTAAACTAAAGATGCAGAAAAATTACTAAAAATAATAAAATATCAAATAAAAATAAGGATGAAGAGTTCACGAGAGAAGATAGATAGTACTAGGAAATCCAGTTAAATTTCTCAAATCAAATCACTAGACAATCGGTTAGAATTCCTGCAGATTTTATGAAAGCAATCACTTAATTATGTTAAATCCCTTTGAAGAAGTAAACTTAATACATAAATTTGGTTCAAAACCTTAGATGCAGAAGAATAATTCATACTCCCTTCTAGGTACTTAAGAAGTAAACTTCAATTCCCCCTTAACAATCTAAGAAAGCAAATCCTCTAAAATTGTAATTAATAGATATATGAAGTGTCTAATATTAATTATTCTAATGAATATAGATTGTATGGTTAAGTCCCCTTTACCCATAAACAGACTAGAATAAATATAATCACTTTATGACACAAACAATAATCATAAATATGCAAAGGTAATTGGCATCTTCATGAATAAGGATAGATCATATAAGACAAAAATATAAGTCTTAAATTCAAAGCATTAATAAAAGAATAAGTGCTCGTTTGCTTGGAGGTATTAGGGAGGGATTGATGTACAGTACCTCGTAATACCATGTTTGTCTTGATGTATTAATAATATCTGGTCAAAGGTTTTAAAATCCCTTTATATTAATAATAACATTCCTTTGATATTGTGTATCTCACCTCAATAGGTGGGATGCACAATACCACTATTTAATACCTAGGTATTAAATGTAATTTTACCATTATACCCTTATCCAATAATAATAATTATTATGATATTAATAATAATAATTAATATAATAATTAATAATTAAAAGTATTAATAATAATAATAATTATTATTAATAAATAATAATAATATTAAAAATAATAATTAATAATATTATTATTAATAATACATAATAATAATAGTAATAATAATAATTATAAATAATAATAATAATTAATAATTATAATAAATAATAATAATAATTAATAATATATATTGATAATAATAATAATTAATATAATAATTAATTAATAATAATTGATAATAAATAATATTAATATAATAACAATTAATAGGTTTTATTTGGGTATGATTTTATTTAAAGATGCCGGTTTAATTTCTTATTCTGTAAAATGTCTTATATGATTCTGGTTAGCCGATCCCGTCCCTAGATGGTATCAGAGCCATGGTAGTTACTATTGATGTTATGGATCAACACATATTTTATCATGAATTTCAGGAATATGAAATAAGAATAATAATATTAAGAATATTAGAAATGAGGAATATGATATTCCAGAGAATTTAGATATGCTAAATAAGTGGACAATTCCTAAGATAGAACCTAGATTAATATATCAATTAGGTACTTTTGAAAAAATAGATTTAAAACAAGTAGTCAAAACTACTGAGGAATCGATTTCATTAGACAGTAATGATATGATAATTAGATTATTATCTGAAAAAGATATAGGTGCTTATAGCATCACTCATAAATTCCTTCATATAGGATTAGTACAAATTGCATTTAAACCTTTGAGTTTAAAGGGATTACCAGAAAGCTTTATAGCAGCTTTAAGAGATGGTAGAAATTTAAATTGGAAGCAATCTTTAATGGGTATTATACAATCCAGCTTGACTAATGAACCAGTTTATTTTAATGTCTATCCTAATTTACAATTGTCTTTATCTGATGTAAATATACTAGATGATTTAACATTAAATGTTAAAACACATGGTTATAATTATATTCCTGGAACAGAAGTGATATGTATCTCTTAAAGAATATATTATAAACCATTATATACATTGAATCCTCAGTGTAAACGTATTGATAAAATGAAAAATGAAACAATAATTATTGAAACCAATTTTAGTAGGTCTAATATTACTACCAGAAGACCTATTAAATGGGAAGAAATTGACTTTCCAGAAAATTGGATTATTGAACAAGCAGTTCCTGTTCAAACACAGGTACAAAATCAGAATAATATTTCTGATATTCTTCAGAATACTGATGGAACAATTAATATACGATTTGAGAATAATAAGTCTCTTCAAAGATATAATTCGATGAGAAATTATATTTCTCCAAAAGATTACAAAGTGGAATTATCACGATCTTCAACTTCTCAGATAAGAGAAGATATTAATTCTGAAATATTTACCCCTGTTACAGATAGATTATATATTAACAAGAATAATATTGTTAGAGAAGCAAATACTCGTAATATAGATGAGTCAGAACCTGGATTTATATTGAAAAATAGATTTCAGTCCTGGTTCTTCAGCCAGAAAAATCATTTCTGAAGAATTTAAAAGTCAAGGTTATACACCTTTCAGAAAATGGTTTTTTGAGAATTTTACTCAAAATGAAATTATAAGTTTTCAAGATGAGTTTTACAAAACATGTGAAGAAAAATATGTGTTAATACCTTTTGCAGCATGGTTTATGAATACCTATGTAAAAAATTATATTTCTATTTTAGAAAGAAATTATAATTTGCAAAATGGTACAGTTGTGACAGATATATATCCTCCACAACAATCTTTTCATATTGAAAAAAATGGAAAAAATTATAATTTTCTAGCTTTTGCTAAACTTATAGAAGATGATACTACACAAATTACTTGTAAACATATTAATACTATGTTTGAAAATCAGAATTATACAAATTTGTTTTTGAAGGTATTAGGAGAACAAATCCAGTCTATTCATAATAAACTGAATATGATAATATCATTTATTAATAAAAATAGTCAACCCACTGTAATAGTTACAGAAAAGGAGAAAAAAGATTTACAAAATCTCCAGCCTGTAATAATTACAAATAAGGGAAAAGAAGCTTTGCCAAGCTTCCAACCACCTCCAGTAGTATCTAATTTCAAAATCAAGCCATTATATGAGCTTGAGAAATATCTTGAGGAAAAGTTTAATAAACTTAGTATAAAAACTCTTGATAAAGAGTTATATGATAATATCATAAAAAATCCTGATTATAGGCAGGTTTTTCAAAATCAGATCAATAAGATCATACTAAATGGGCTGATAAGCTAATACAGAATAAGTTTTGTTACAATAGACCAACACCCATGGATGTATTACATGAAGAATACACTGATACTATTGATAATAGTTATTCTGGTAATAAAATCTATGAGTGGAATATTGATGGTTATTCTAATAAACAGATTTATAATACAGTACATAGAATGCTTATGTACTCAACTATTTGTAAAAATAGCAATAATTTTGATAAGGTTATTGCAGCAATGATAGTTGCTGGATTTACTGGACAACTTAAAGGCTGGTGGGATAATTATTTATCTCAAAATGATATAGATAATATTCTCAATATGGTTAAACAAGAAGGTAATAATACTACCGAAAATGCAGTTTATACACTTGCATTTAATATAATTGAACACTTCACTGGAATGTTCAGTGATAATAGTGATACTATTAGAACACTGCTCCAAACATTGAGGTGCAGAACACTCTCTGATTTTAGGTGGTATAAGGATACTTTCCTAAGCAGAGTAATGGAATTACCAGAATGTAATAACATTTATTGGAAGTCAAAATTTATTGACGGATTACCCAGCTTATTTGCTGAAAGGTTAAGAAAAACCTTAAAACATAATCATATTACGATTCCATATGAAAGTTATACTTATGGTTTATGCAATGAAATAAAGCTAAATCAAAAGATTAAAAGGCAAAATCTCGATGAGAAAAAATAATTGGGAGAATTTTGTCAACAATTTGGTTTGGATAATCCTTCATCCAGTAAAATAAAAATTAATAGAGATAAAAAGGTTTATAAACCTAAACATAGGAGATATTCTCCTAGACAGATTGAGAAAAAGAATAAAAGAAAGGAAGAAAAGTTACATAAAAAGTCTTATAGACAAAGATATAATAAGAAAAAAGATAGATATTGCAAAATATGTGGTAGAAAAGGTCATACCAAAGAATTTTGCTGGACAAAGAAAAAGATTAATAATCTTGAAATTCCTGATGATATCAAGGAAATTATAATACAGACTCTTGAAGAAAAATCTGAATTTGAGAAATCAGAATCAGATTTTTCATCTACTTCTGAATCAGAAGAAGAAATCATCAACAATTTAGTTGATGAAAATATTTCTGAATCAGAAGAATGTGAGCCTTGTAAAGAAGGATTAATATGTCCAAAAGAGATTAATAATCTTGATAATAATCAATCTGAGTTTTATAAGATTATATCTCAATTCTCAGATATGTCGATTAATGTTTTAACCTCTGATAATGTCTTTGAGGTGCTAAAAATGATTAAAGACCCTTTATTAAGGAATCAAATTATGAATGAAATTGGTAATGAAAATGGAGCTTCCTCTTCTATTAAAGAAGAAGAATTGACTCAAGACATTCTTAATAAAAATAAGTCTTATAACATGACAGAAGTCATGAACCAGTTAAGAACCAAATATCAGGTTCAAAGAGATATATCTCTACAAGATCTTCATAAAGAGGTTAATAATCTCAGAGAAGAAATAAAATTATTAAACAATAAGAATCTTATTCAAGAATCTAGAAAATCTAGATTAGAGGAATTTTCGAAAGGAAAAAATATTTCAAATGAGAATATTTCTCAAAATATTGAGGTTAATAAACCTAGTATCTTCAATGACACATTTCTTTCTACTATTGAGATGGTTATATCCCAAAAATGGTGTATAAAAATATCATTATTGATTGATAATCATTATACAAAAATATTTACTGCTCTTGTTGATAGTGGTGCAGATATAAATGTGATACATGAAGGGTTAATACCTACTAGATATTTTCATAAAACTAGTCATACATTAGGCATGCAGGAGGTGATAAACTCCAGATTAATTATAAGCTCCCTAAAGCTTACGTGTGTGTTAATAACAAATGTATTTCACAAAGTTTTATACTTGCAAAAAATATTTCAAACTAAGTAATACTCTGTACTCCATTTTTAAATAATATTTTTCCTATAAAAAAGATTGATAATAAGGGTATTATTGGCACTTTTAAAGGAGATGATATTTTCCTTGAATTTATTATTGAACCTTTTACAAAAGTTTTGCATAGTCTTTATGATAATATCAAGGCAAAACAAGATCAAATTAGTTTTTTAAAACAAGAGATAAATATTATTACTCTTGATGATCAATTGAAAAATCCTAGATTAAAGGATAAAATTAGTCATTTGAAAAATCAATTTTCATTAGAAATTTATAATGATCATCCTAATGCTTTTTGGGATAGGAACAAACATATTATTTCTTTACCTTATGAAGATTATTTTGATGAAATTGGTAATGAAAATGGAGCTTCCTCTTCTAATAAAGAAGAAGAATTGACTGAAGACATTCTTAATAAGAATAAGTCTTATAACATGACAGAAGTCATGAACCAGTTTAGAACCAAATATCAGGTTCAAAGAGATATATCTCTACAAGATATTCATAAAGTGGTTAATAATCTCAGAGAAGAAATAAAATTATTAAAGAATAAGAATCTTATTCAAGAATCTAGAATATCTAGATTAGAGGAATTTTCTAAAGGAAAAAATATTTCAAATGAAATGATTCTCAGAAAAATTATGTTACTATTGCTAAAGAAATTCTTGCAATTGTTAAATGTGTTTTAAAATTTCAAGATGATTTATATAATCAAAAATTTACTATTGTAACAGACTGAAATGTAGCTAAATTTATGTTTCAAAAAGATTTCAAACATGATGTTTCTAAGCAAATGTTTGCTAGATGGCAGGCTCATTTAGCCCCATTTGATTTTGATATTGTTTATAAAAAAGGAGAAGATAATAGTCTTCCAGATTTCTTAACTCGTGAATATTTTCAGGTATGAGTACATAAGGCAGAGGATCTTCCTCTTATAGAGGAAGAGGTGGCAGAGGAAAAATGTCTGAGACAATATCTCAACATGACAATAAAAAGCTCGTAGCAATGAATAGAGTTGAAGAAGAAGCATATCAAGAATTTCTTAATAAAAGAAATAAAAAGCAAAAACCAAATGAAGAAAGTAATACTTCTTCATCATATGCTCAAATAGTTGAGAAAGAAGAATATGATAATATTGGATTCATTCAAAATGAATACAAAGAAATAATATTTCTTTTAGAAGAAAGAGATTTAAAATGGATAAATGATCCTTGGACTTTAATGCAAAGATATATGGATAATAGTTCCATACAAATGAGGACTTATAAGTCAAGATATCTGTATGAACATATATTACTTCAAACTGGTTCTTGTGATATTACACATTTTACAGGAAATAGTAATGAAATTTATAATTTTAGTAAAATAATAATTAAAAAGGTAAAATCCTTGGAAGATTGAAGAATTTCTCCATTAAGAGAAAAAGATGTTATGAATAATAAAGGAGTTCCAATGAAATATAATTATTGGGACTATTGTGATGCCTTTATAAAGGTACTTAATTATGAAAATGATAAAAAGAAACATACTTGGTTTATCAAGATATGTTCAAATGTTTACAAGGATGATATCCCACACTGGTTTCATTGTTATGGTCCCACTTCAATTATTTTACCAGAAAATATGAAAATTTCATTTGATATATGAGTGGATATATCCCCACAGCTTTTAAAAAAGTAAGAATTAAAATTGTACATTGAGGGTATAGCCTCATGCTACTTTTTTATTGAATTTTCAATACCATGGATATTTAAATGGTCTCCCGAAGTAGGTAATACCGAAACAAGAATTCCATGCATATACAGAACATTTTATACTAAATTCTGGGATAAAATGCTATGTATAGATCCCAAAACAAATCAGATTTATGGGATAGAGACAATGGATCTTTTGGACAAAAAATTGAAATTATATAGTAATAGAGAAGTTCATACTTCTTCTCCATTTGATCATATTTTACGAAAATAAAAAATGAAGTCAGAAAATCTGATAAGAGAGCAGATGATAACTGCCTATATTGAAGAAATGAAGAAGGATTTGATATCCCAATTTGGAGATGATAATAAATCAGAGTCTACTATGGTCTCTGAACAAATGCAAGATGCACAAGATCCAAGTGATGTGGATCTAGATAAAATTTTTTGGCAATTCAGGATACTCTGATAGAAAAATTTACACCTGAAAAAGAAACATCTTCATCTTCATCAATTCACAAAGGAAAATAATACATCAAAAGAATATGATGTCATTGCTTACGACATCAACAGTAAGCAGCCAGACAGGATACTGTTCATAAATAGTAAAGCAGCCGGACAAATCACTGTTCATCAACAGTAAATTACTGTATACTTTTGACTTACTATAACACTTTATACTGTGCAGACCGAAAATTTTAGCTTTTTATATTCACGCGGTTTCTACTGTTGGGACGCGTTTTTTTATTGTATAAACAGGTTAAAAGTTTTTAATTTTGAAGCATCGATCAGAAAAATTCTCCTTTCTCTCTTCTGATCACCCTTGTAAGCTCATGTGTTGAGCATTCCCCTCTTTTGTAAAATATAAATTTGTATTAATAAAAAGAAGCATTATGTGTAAATATAATTTGTAAGTATTTACAGTTTTTATTTTTATTGTTTTTTTTTATTATGTTCATTTTTAGCCTAATAGACTAAATTATTCATGAGTTGATTCATAACTATTAATTGTGCTAGCATGGAACTTATATAGTTTGTGGCTAGGATATACTAATAAGAATCTAAATAGGTTAGATAGAAATTAACTGACCTTAAAATAAAATGATGTCTTAAATATGTTGCTCCTTTAAGTCCCAGTTTTAGCCATTTGAAAGGCGTTGTGATGGGCATATTGGAGGTTTTATTTTTGTATGATTTTATTTAAAAGATGCCGGTTTAATTTCTTATTCTGTAAAATGTCCTATATGATTCTGGTTAGCCGATCCTATCCCTAGATGGTATCAGAGCCATGGTAGTTACTATTGATGTTATGGATCAACACATATTTTATCATGAATTTCATGAATATGATTAATAAGAATAATAATATTAAGAATATTAGAAATGAGGAATATGTTGATATCATCTAGGGACAGGATCGGCAAACTAAAATCATATAGGACATTTTACAGAATAAGAAATTAAATCGGCATCTTTGAATAAAATCATACCCAAATAAAACCTACAACATGTCCATCACAACGCCTTTCAAATGGCTAAAACTGGGACTTACAGGAGCAACATATTTAAGGCATCATTTTATTTTAAGGCCAGTTAATTTCTATCTAACCTATTTAGATTCTTATTAGAATATCCTAGCCATAAACTATATAAGTTCCATGCTAGCACAATTAATAGTTATGAATCAACACATGAATAAATTAGGCTATTAGGCTAAACATGAACATAATAAAAAAAACAAACAATAAAAATAAAAACTGTAAATACTTACAAATTATATGTACACAGAATGCTTCTTTTTATTAGTAAAAATTTATATTTTACAAAAGAGGGGAATGCTCAACACATGAGCTTACAAGGGTGATCAGAAGAGAGAAAGGAGAATTTTTCTGATCGATGCTTCAAAATTAAAAACTTCTAACCTATTTATACAATAAGAAAACGCGTCCCAACAGTAGAAACCGCGTGAATTAACAGTAAAAAGCTAAAATTTTTGGTCTGCACAGTATAAAGTGCTACAGTAAGTCAAAAGTATACAATAATTTACTGTTGATGAACAGTGATTTGTCCGGCTGCTTTACTATTCATGAACAGTATCCTGTCTGGCTGCTTACTGTTGATGTCATAAGCAATGACATCATCTTCTTCCGATGGATTATTTTCCTTTGTTTATTGATGATGATGAAGATGCTTCTTTTTCAGGTATAAATTTTTCTATCAGAGTATCCTGAATTGCCATAAAAATTTCATATAGATCCACATCACTTGGATCTTGTGCATCTTGCATTTGTTCAGAGACCATAGTAGACTCTGATTTATTATCATCTCCAAATTGGGATATCAAATCCTTCTTCATATCTTCAATATAGGCAGCTATCATCTGCTCTCTTGTCAGATTTTCTGACTTCATTTTGGATTTTCGTAAAATATGATCAAATGGAGAAGAAGTATGAACTTCTCTATTACTATATAATTTCAATTTTTTGTCCAAAAGATCCATTGTCTCTATCCCATAAATCTGATTTGTTCTGGGATCTATACATAACATTTTATCTCAGAATTTAGTATAAAATGTTCTGTATATGCTTGGAATTCCTGTTTCGGTATTACCTACTTCGGGAGACCATTTAAATATCCATGGTATTGAAAATTCAATAAAAAAATAGCATGTGGCTATACCCTCAATGTACAATTTTAATTCTTGCTTTTTTAAAAGCTGTGGGGATATATCCACTCATCTATCAAATGAAATTTTCATATTTTCTGGTAAAATAATTGAAGTGGGACCGTAACAATGAAACCAGTGTATAAACCAGTGTGGGATATCATCCTTGTAAACATTTGAACATATCTTGATAAACCAAATATGTTTCTTTTTATCATTTTCATAATTAAGTACTTTTATAAAGGCATCACAATAGTCCCAATAATTATATTTCATTGGAACTCCTTTATTATTTATAACATCTTTTTCTCTTAATGGAGAAATTCTTCAATCTTCTAGGGATATTACCTTTTTAATTATTATTTTACTAAAATTATAAATTTCATTACTATTTCCTGTAAAATGTGTAATATCACAAAAACCAGTTTGAAGTAATATCTGTTCATACAGATATCTTGACTTATAAGTCCTCATTTGCATGGAACTATTATCCATATATCTTTGCATTAAAGTCCAAGTATCATTGATCCATTTTAAATCTCTTTCTTCTAAAAGAAATATTATTTCTTTGTATTCATTTTGAATGAATCCAATATTATCATATTCTTCTTTCTCAACTATTTGAGCATATGATGAAGAAGTATTACTTTCTTCATTTGGTTTTTGCTATTTATTTCTTTTATTAAGAAATTCTTGATATGCTTCTTCTTCAGCTCTATTCATTGCTACGAGCTTTTTATTGTCATGTTGAGATATTATCTCAGACATTTTTCCTCTGCCACCTCTTCCTCTATACGAGGAAGATCCTCTGCCTCGTGTACTCATACCTGAAAATATTCACGAGTTAAGAAATCTGGAAGACGATTATCTTCTCTTTTTTTATAAACAATATCAAAATCAAATGGGGCTAAATGAGCCTGCCATCTAGCAAACATTTGCTTAGAAAAATCATGTTTGAAATCTTTTTGAAACATAAATTTAGCTGCATTGCAGTCTGTTACAATAGTAAATTTTTGATTATATAAATCATCTTGAAATTTTAAAACACATTTAACAATTGCAAAAATTTTTTTAGCAATATTAGCATAATTTTTCTGAGAATCATTCCATTTTCAAGAATGAAATCTAACAAGATATGTTTTTTTATTATCCGGATTAATCTGGGTTAATATACCACCAAATCCTATATTAGAGGCATCTGTCTCTATAATCTTTTTCCAATTTGGATTGCTAATCATTAAGCAGGGTAGAGTTTTTACTCTGGATTTAATCTTTCTAACAGCATCAGTATGACTATTAGTCCATGGTTTAGGATTCTTCTTAAGTCTTTCATATAAAATAGCTGTGTCCTTAACCAAATTATGATAATAAGGAGCAATGTAATTAACATTTTCTAAAAATCTTTGTAATTGAGTTTTATCAGTTATCTCATCAGGAAATTTATCAGCAAAATCTATACTTCTGTTAATAGGAATAATATTTCGTTTTTCAATAATATGACCTAGAAATCTAATTGGAATAATTCCATTTTTAATATAGAAATTACTAATCCATTTTGAATAATTAATGATTTAAAAATATGCAGATGTTTAAAATGCATTTCAATGGTTTTTGAATATACCCAAATATCATCAATGTAAACAATTATAAACTCACTATAAGGAGTAAAAATATCATTCATAATTATCTGAAATTCAGAAGGAGCATTCTTTAATTCAAATGACATCACATTCCATTCATAATGTCCTATTGGAACATTAAATGTTGTCTTTTATCTATCAGATTTATTAATCTGAATTTGCCAGTATCCTGACTTAGGATCGAATTTCGAAAATATTAGACTATTATAAAGTCTATCCCATAAATCATTTTTATTATGAATTGGATGTCTGATCCATTTCAGAACTTTATTTAGAGGTTTATAATTAATAACCAATCTTGGTATACCTCTTTCAATCTCAGAATATTTATTAACATAAAATGCAGTGCATGACCAATGAGATTGAGAATGATAATAAATCAGAGTCTACTATGGTCTCTGAACAAATGCAAGATGCACAAGATCCAAGTGATGTGGATCTAGATGAAATTTTTTGGCAATTCAGGATACTCTGATAGAAAAATTACACCTGAAAAAGAAGCATCTTCATCTTCATCAATTCACAAAGGAAAATAATACATCGAAAGAATATGATGTCATTGCTTACGACATCAACAGTAAGCAGCCAGACAGGATACTGTTCATAAACAGTAAAGCAGCCGGACAAATCACTGTTCATCAACAGTAAATTACTGTATACTTTTGACTTACTATAACACTTTATACTGTGCAGACCGAAAATTTTAGCTTTTTATATTTACGCGGTTTCTACTGTTGGGACGCGTTTTCTTATTGTATAAACAAGTTAGAAATTTTTAATTTTGAAGCATCGATCAGAAAAATTCTCCTATCTCTATTCTGATCACCCTTGTAAGCTCATGTGTTGAGCATTCCCCTCTTTTGTAAAATATAAATTTGTATTAATAAAAAGAAGCATTCTGTGTACATATAATTTGTAAGTATTTACAGTTTTTATTTTTATTGTTTGTTTTTTTATTATGTTAATGTTTAGCCTAATAGACTAAACTATTCATGTGTTGATTCATAACTATTAATTGTGCTAGCATGGAACTTATATATTTTATGACTAGGATATTCTAATAAGAATCTAAATAGGTTAGATAGAAATTAACTGGCCTTAAAATAAAATGATGCTTTAAATATGTTACTCCTGTAAGTCCCAGTTTTAGCCATTTGAAAGGCGTTGTGATGGGCATGTTGGAGGTTTTATTTGGGTATGATTTTATTTAAAGATACCGGTTTAATTTCTTATTATGTAAAATGTCTTATATGATTCTGGTTAGCCGATCCTGTCCCTAGATGGTATCAGAGCCTTGGTAGTTACTATTGATGTTATGGATCAACACATATTTTATCATGAATTTCATGAATAAGATTAATAAGAATAATAATATTAAGAATATTAGAAATGAGGAATATGATATTCCAGAGAATTTAGATCTGCTAAATAAGTGGACAATTCCTAAGATAGAACCTAGATTAATATATCAATTAGGTACTTTTGAAAAAATAGGTTTAAAACAAGTAGTCAAAACTACTGAGGAATCGATTTCATTAGACAGTAATGATATGATAATTAGATTATTATCTGAAAAAGATATAGGTGCTTATAGCAACACTCATAAATTCCTTCATATATGATTAGTACAAATTGCATTTAAACCTTTGACTTTAAAGGGATTACTAGAAAGTTTTATAGCAGCTTTAAGAGATGGTAGGAATTTGAATTGGAAGCAATCTTTAATGGGAATAATACAATCCAGTTTAGCTAAGGAATCAAATTATCAATGAAATTGGTAATGAAAATGGAGCTTCCTTTTCTAATAAAGAAGAAGAATTGACTCAAGACATTCTTAATAAGAATAAGTCTTATAACATGACAGAAGTCATGAACCAGTTAAGAACCAAATATCAGGTTCAAAGAGATATATCTCTACAAGATCTTCATAAAGAGGTTAATAATCTCAGGGAAGAAATAAAATTATTAAAGAATAAGAATCTTATTCAAGAATCTAGAATATCTAGATTAGAGGAATTTTCTAAAGGAAAAAACATTTCAAATGAGAATATTTCTCAAAATATTGAGGTTAATAAACCTAGTATGTTCAATGACACATTTCTTTCTACTATTGAGATGGTTATATGCCAAAAATGGTATATAAAAATATCATTATTGATTGATAATTATTATACAAAAATATTTACTGCTCTTGTTGATAGTGGTGCAGATTTAAATGTGATACAGGAAGTGTTAATACCTACTAGATATTTTCATAAAACTAGTCATACATTATGGCATGCAGGAGGTGATAAACTCCAGATTAATTATAAGCTCCCTAAAGCTTACGTGTGTGTTAATAACAAATGTATTTCGCAAAGTTTTATACTTGCAAAAAATATTTCAAACCAAGTAATACTTGGTACTCCATTTTTAAATAATATTTATCCAATTAAAAAGATTGATAATAAGGGTATTATTGGTACTTTTAAAGGAGATGATATTTTCCTTGAATTTATTATTGAACCTTTTACAAAAGTTTTGCATAGTCTTTATGATAATATCAAGGCAAAACAAGATCAAATTAGTTTTTTAAAACAAGAGATAAATATTATTACTCTTGATGATCAATTGAAAAATCCTAGATTACAGGATAAAATTAGTCTTTTGAAAAATCAATTTTCATTAGAAATTTGTAATGATCATCTTAAGGCTTTTTGGGATAGGAAAAAACATATTATTTTTTTACCATATGAAGATTCTTTTGATGAAAAGAATATTCCGACAAAGGCTAGACATTGTCAAATGAATTCAGAGTATTTAGAATTGTGTAAAAAAGAGATTGAATCTTTATTACAAAAAGGACTTATTAGTCATTCTCAATCTCCTTGGTCATGCACTGCATTTTATGTTAATAAACATTCTGAGATTGAAAGAGGTATACCAAGATTGGTTATTAATTATAAACCTCTAAATAAAGTTCTGAAATGGATCAGGCTTCCAATTCCTAATAAAAAAGATTTATTGGATAGACTTTATAATAGTCTAATATTTTCGAAATTCGATCTTATGTCAGGATACTGGCAAATTCAGATTAATAAATCTGATAGATACAAGACAGCATTTAATGTTCCAATAGGACATTATGAATGGAATGTGATGTCATTTGGTTTAAAAAATGCTCTTTCTGAATTTCAGAAGATTATGAATGATATTTTTACTCCTTATAGTGAGTTTATAATTGTTTACATTGATGATATTCTTGTATATTCAAAAACCATTGAAATGCATTTTAAACATCTGCATATTTTTAAATCATTAATTATTCAAAATGGATTAGTAATTTCTAAATTAAAAATGGAATTATTCCAGACTAGAATTAGATTTCTAGGTCATATTATTGAAAAAGGAAATATTATTCCTATTAACAGAAGTATAGATTTTGCTGATAAATTTCCTGATGAGATAACTGATAAAAACTCAATTACAAAGATTTTTAGGAAGTCTTAATTACATTGCTCCTTATTATCATAATTTGGTTAAGGACGCAGATATTTTATATAATAAACTTAAGAAGAATCCTAAATCATGGACTAATAGTCATACTGATGTTGTTAGAAAGATTAAATCCAGTGTAAAAACTCTACCTTGTTTAATGATTAGCAATCCAAATTGGAAAAAGATTATAGAGACAGATGCCTCTAATATAGGATTTGGTGGTATATTAACCCAGATTAATCCGGATAATAAACAAACATATCTTATTAGATTTCATTCTAGAAAAAGGAATGATTCTCAGAAAAATTATGCTACTATTGCTAAAGAAATTCTTGCAATTGTTAAATATGTTTTAAAATTTCAAGAAGATTTATATTATCAAAATTTTACTATTGTAACAGACTGCAATACAACTAAATTTATGTTTCAAAAAGATTTCAAACATAATGTTTCTAAGCAAATGTTTGCTAGATGACAGACTCATTTAGTCCCATTTGATTTTGGTATTGTTTATAAAAAATGAGAAGATAATAGTGTTCCAGATTTCTTAACTCGTGAATATTTTCAGGTATGAATACACGAGGCAGAGGATCTTCCTCTTATAGAGGAAGAGGTGGCAGAGGAAAAATGCCTGAATAATATCTCAACATGGCAATAAAAAGCTCGTAGCAATGAATAGAGCTGAAGAAGAAGCATATCAAGAATTTCCTAATAAAAGAAATAAACAGCAAAAACCAAATGAAGAAAGTAATACTTCTTCATCATATGCTCAAATAGTTGAGAAAGAAGAATCTGATAATATTGGATTCATTCAAAATGAATATAAAGAAATAATATTTCTTTTAGAAGAAAGAGATTTAAAATATATCAATGATCCTTGGACTTTAATTCAAAGATATATGGAAAATAGTTCCATGCAAATGAGGACTTATAAGTCAAGATATCTGTATGAACAGATATTACTTCAAACTGGTTCTTGTGATATTACACATTTTACAGGAACTAGTAATGAAATTTATAATTTCAGTAAAATAATAATTAAAAAGGTAATATCCTTGAAAGATTGGGGAATTTCTCCATTAAGAGAAAAAGATGTTATGAATAATAAAGGAGTTCTAATGAAATATAATTATTGGGGCTATTGTGATGCCTTTATAAAGGTACTTAATTATGAAAATGATAAAAAGAAACATACTTGGTTTATCAAAATATGTTCAAATGTTTACAAGGATGATATCCCGCACTGGTTTATACACTGATTTCATTGTTATGGTCCCACTTCAATTATTTTACCAGAAAATATGAAAATTTCATTTGACAGATGGGTGGATATATCCCACAGCTTTTAAAAAAGCAAGAATTAAAATTGTACATTGAGGATATAGCCTCATGCTACTTTTTTATTGAATTTTCAATACCATGGATATTTAAATGGTCTCCCGAAGTAGGTAATACCGAAACAGGAATTCCATTTTTTTCAATATGAAAAGATTGTTGTGGAGGATATATATCTGTTACAACTGTACCATTTTGCAAATTATAATTTCTTTCTAAAATAGAAATATAATTTTTTACATAGGTATTCATAAACCATGCTGCATAAGGTATTAACACATTTTTTTCTTCACAAGTTTTATAAAACTCATCTTGAAAACTTATAATTTCATTTTGAGTAAAATTCTCAAAAAACCATTTTCTGAAAGGTGTATAACCTTGACTTTTAAATTCTTCTGAAATGATTTTTCTGGCTGAAGAAACAAGACTGAAATCTATTTTTTCATATAAATCCATAAATTAAATTTTAAAATCGATTTCTGACGTTGTCGATTCTGACTCATCTATATTACGAGTATTTGCTTCTCTGACAATATTATTCCTGTTAATATATAATCTATCTGTAACAGGGGTAAATATTTCAGAATTAATATTTTCTCTTATATGAGAAGTTGAAGATCGTGGTAATTCGACTTTGTAATCTATTGGAGAAATATAATTTCTCATCGAATTATATCTTTGAAGAGACTTATTATTCTCAAATCCTATGTTAATTGTTACATCAGTATTCTGAAGAATATCATAAATATTATTCTGATTTTGTACCTGTGTTTGAACAGGAACTGCTTGTTCAATAATCCAATTTTCTGGAAAATCAATTTCTTCCCATTTAATAGGTCTTCTAGTAGTAATATTAGACCTACTAAAATTGGTTTCAATAATTATTGTTTCATTTTTCATTTTATCAATACGTTTACACTGAGGATTCAATGTATATAATGGTTTATAATATATTCTGTAACAGATACATATCACTTCTGTTCAAGGAATATAATTATAACCATGTGTTTTAACATTTAATATTAAAGCATCCAGTATATTTAAATCAGATGAAGACAATTGTAAATTAGGATAGACATTAAAATAAACTGGTCCATTAGTCAAGTTGGATTGTATAATACCCATTAAAGATTGTTTCCAATTTAAATTTCTATCGTCTCTTAAAGCTGTTATAAAGCTTTCTGGTAATCCCTTTAAAGTCAAAGGTTTAAATGCAATTTGTACTAATCCTATATGAAGGAATTTATAAGTGTTGCTATAGGCACCTATATCTTTTTCAGATAATAATCCAATTATCATATCATTATTGTCTAACGAAATCGATTCCTCAGTAGTTTTGACTACTTGTTTTAAACCTATTTTTTCAAAAGTACCTAATTGATATATTAATCTAGGTTCTATCTTAGGAATTGTCCTCTTATTTAGCAGATCTAAATTCTCTGGAATATTATATTCCACATTTCTAATATTCTTAATATTATTATTCTTATTAATCATATTCAAGAAATTCATGATAAAATATGTGTTGATCCATAACATCAATAGTAACTACCTGGCTTTGATACCATCTAGGGACAGGACCGGCTAACCAGAATCATATAGGACATTTTACAGAATAAGAAATTAAACCGGCATCTTTAAATAAAATCATACCCAAATAAAACCTCCAACATGCCCATCACAACGCCTTTCAAATGGCTAAAACTGGGACTTACAGGAGCAACATATTTAAGGCATCAATTTATTTTAAGGCCAGTTAATTTCTATCTATCCTATTTAGATTCTTATTAGAATATCCTCGCCATAAACTATATAAGTTCCTTGCTAGCACAATTAATAGTTATGAATCAACACATGAATAATTTAGCCTATTAGGCTAAACATGAACATAATAAGAATAAACAAACAATAAAAATAAAAACTGTAAATACTTACAAATTATATGTACACAAAATGCTTCTTTTTATTAATACAAATTTATATCTTACAAAAGAGGGGAATGCTCAACACATTAGCTTACAAGGGTGATCAGAAGAGAGAAATGAGAATTTTTCTGATCGATGATTCAAAATTAAAAACTTCTAACCTATTTATACAATAAGAATTTTTTTTCTTCACAAGTTTTATAAAACTTGTGAAGAAAAAAATTTGTTAATACCTTTTGCAGCATGGTTTATGAATACCTATGTAAAAAATTATATTTCTGTTTTAGAAAGAAATTATAATTTGCAAAATGTTATAGTTGTGACAAATATATATCCTCCACAACAATCTTTTCATAATTTACAAAATCTCAAGCTTGTAATAATTACAGATAAGGGAAAAGAAGCTTTGTCAAGCTTCCAACCACCTCCAGTAATATCTAATTTCAAAATCAAGCCATTATATGAGCTTGAGAAATATCTTGAGGAAAAGTTTAATAAACTTAGTATAAAAACTCTTGATAAAGAGTTATATGATAATATCATAGAAAATCCTGATTATAGGCAGATTTTTCAAAATCAAATTAATAAGATCAATACTGAATGGGCTGATAAGCCAATACAGAATAAGTTTTATTACAATAGACCAACACCCATGTATGTATTACATGAAGAATACAATGATACTATTGATATTAGTTATTCTGGTAATAAGATCTATGAGTGGAATATTGATGGCTATTCTAATAAACAGATTTATAATACAGTACATAGAATGCTTATGTACTCAACTATTTGTAAAAATAGCAATAATTCTGATAAGGTTATTGCAGCAATGATAGTTGCTGGTTTTACTGGACAGCTTAAAGGCTGGTGGGATAATTATTTATCTCAAAATGATAGAGATAATATTCTCAATATGGTTAAACAAGAAGGTAATAATACTACCGAAAATGCAGTTTATACACTTGCATTTAATATAATTGAACACTTCACTGGAAGGTTCAGTGATAATTGTGATACTATTAGAACACTGCTCCAAACATTGAGGTGCAGAACACTCTCTGATTTTAGGTGGTATAAGGATACTTTCCTAAGTAGAGTAATGAAATTACCAGAATGTAATAACATTCATTGGAAGTCAAAATTTATTGATGGATTACCCAGCTTATTTGCTGAAAGGGTAAGAAAAACCTTAAAACGTAATCATATTACGATTCCATATGAAAGTTATACTTATGGTGCTCTAATAGACACTTGTATTCTGGAAGGATTAGCTTTATGCAATGAAATAAAACTAAATCAACAGATTAAAAGGCAAAATCTCGATGAGAAAAAACAATTAGGAGAATTTTGTCAACAATTTGGTTTGGATAATCCTTCATCCAGTAAAACCAAAATTAATAGAGATAAAAAGATTTATAAACCTAAACATAGGAGATATTCTCCTAAACATATTGAGAAAAAGAATAAAAGAAAGAAAGAAAAGTTCCATAAAAAGTCTTATAGACAAAGATATAATAAGAAAAAAGATAGATATTGCAAAATATGTGGTAGAAAATGTCATACCAAAGAATTTTGATGGACAAAGAAAAAGATTAATAAACTTGAAATTCCTGATGATATCAAGGAAATTTAAATGGTCTCACGAAGTAGGTAATACCGAAATCTAGGGACAGGATCGGCTAACCAGAATCATATAGGACATTTTACAGAATAAGAAATTAAACCGGCATCTTTAAATAAAATCATACCCAAATAAAACCTCCAACATGCCCATCACAACGCCTTTCAAATGGCTAAAACTGGGACTTACAGGAGCAACATATTTAAGACATCATTTTATTTTAAGGCCAGTTAATTTCTATCTAACCTATTTAGATTCTTATTAGAATATCCTAGCCATAAACTATATAAGTTCCATGCTAGCACAATTAATAGTTATGAATCAACACATGAATAATTTAGCCTATTAGTCTAAACATGAAGATAATAAAAAAAACAACAAAAATAAAAACTGTAAATACTTACAAATTATATGTACACAGAATGCTTTTTTCTATTAATACAAATTTATATTTTACAAAAGAGGGGAATGCTCAACACGTGAGCTTAAAAGGGTGATCAGAAGAGAGAAAGGAGAATTTTTCTGATCGATGATTCAAAATTAAAAACTTCTAACCTATTTATACAATAAGAAAACGCATCCCAACAGTAGAAACCGCGTGAATTAACAGTAAAAAGCCGAAATTTTTGGTCTGCACAGTATAAAGTGCTACAGTAAGTCAAAAGTATACAGTAATTTACTATTGATGAATAGTGATTTGTCCGGCTTCTTTACTGTTTATGAACAGTATCCTGTCTGGCTGCTTACTGTTGATGTCGTAAGCAATGACATCATATTCTTTCGATGTATTATTTTCCTTTGTGAATTGATGATGATGAAGAGGCTTCTTTTCAGGTGTAAATTTTTTTATCAGAGTATCCTGAATTGCTATAAAAATTTCATCTAGATCCACATTATTTGGATCTTGTGCATCTTGCATTTGTTCAGAGACCATAGTAGGCTCTGATTTATTATCATCTCTAAATTGGGATATCAAATCCTTCTTCATTTCTTCAATATAGACAGCTATCATCTGCTCTCTTGTCAGATTTTCTGACTTCATTTTGGATTTTCGTAAAATATGATCAAATGGAGAAGAAGTATGAACTTCTCTATTACTATATAATTTCAATTTCTTGTCCAAAAGATCCATTGTCTCTATCCCATAAATCTGATTTGTTTTGGGATCTATACATAACATTTTATCCCGGAATTTAGTATAAAATGTTTTGTATATGCATGGAATTCTTGTTTCGGTATTACCTACTTCGGGAGACCATTTAAATATCCATGGTATTGAAAATTCAATAAAAAAGTAGCATGAGGCTATACCCTCAATGTACAATTTTAACTCTTGCTTTTTTAAAAGCTGTGGGGATATATCCATCCATCTATCAAATGAAATTTTCATATTTTCTGGTAAAATAATTGAAGTGGGACCATAACAATGAAACCAGTGTATAAACCAGTGTGAGATATCATCCTTGTAAACATTTGAACATATCTTGATAAACCAAGTATGTTTCTTTTTATCATTTTCATAATTAAGTACCTTTATAAAGGCATCACAATAGTCTCAATAATTATATTTCATTGGAACTCCTTTATTATTCATAACATCTTTTTGTCTTAATGGAGAAATTCCCCAATCTTCCAAGGATATTACCTTTTTAATTATTATTTTACTGAAATTATAAATTTCATTACTAGTTCCTGTAAAATGTATAATATCACAAGAACCAGTTTGAAGTAATATTTGTTCATACAGATATCTTGACTTATAAGTCCTCATTTGCATGGAACTATTATCCATATATCTTTGCATTAAAGTCCAAGGATCATTGATCCATTTTAAATCTCTTTCTTCTAAAAGAAATATTATTTCTTTATATTCATTTTGAATGAATCAAATATTATCAGATTCTTCTTTCTCAACTATTTGAGCATATGATGAAGAAGTATTACTTTCTTCATTTTGTTTTTGCTGTTTATTTCTTTTATTAAGAAATTCTTGATATGCTTCTTCTTCAGCTCTATTCATTGCTACGAGCTTTTTACTGCTATGTTTTGATATTATCTCAGGCATTTTTCCTCTGCCACCTTTTCCTCTATAAGAGGAAGATCCTCTGCCTCGTGTACTCATACCTGAAAATATTCACGAGTTAAGAAATCTGGAAGACTATTATCTTCTCCTTTTTATAAACAATATCAAAATCAAATAGGGCTAAATGAGACTGTCATCTAGCAAACATTTGCTTAGAAACATCATGTTTGAAATCTTTTTGAAACATAAATTTAGCTGCATTGCAGTCTGTTACAATAGTAAATTTTTTATTATATAAATCATCTTGAAATTTTAAAACACATTTAACAATTGCAAGAATTTCTTTAGCAATAATAGCATAATTTTTCTGAGAATTATTCCATTTTCCAGAATGAAATATAACAAGATATGTTTGTTTATTATCCGGGTTAATCTGGGTTATATACCACCAAATCCTACATTAGAGGCATCTGTCTCTATAATCTTTTTCCAATTTGGATTGTTATTCATTAAGCAAGGTAGATTTTTTACTCTGGATTTAATCTTTCTAACAGCATCAGTATGACTATTAGTCCATGGTTTAAAATTCTTCTTAGGTCTATCATAAAATAGTTGTGTCCTTAACCAAATTATGATAATAAGGAGTAATGTAATTAAGACTTCCTAAAAATCTTTGTAATTGAGTTTTATTAGTTATCTCATCAGGAAATTTATCACCAAAATCTATATTTCTGTTATTAGGAATAATATTTCCTTTTTCAATAATATGTCCTAGAAATCTAATTATAGACTAAAATAATTTTATTTTTAGTTTAGAAATTACTAATCCATTTTAAATCTAGGGACAGGATCGGCTAACCAGAATCATATAGGACATTTTACAGAATAAGAAATTAAACCGGCATCTTTAAATAAAATCATACCCAAATAAAACCTCCAACATACCCATCACAACGCCTTTCAAATGGCTAAAACTGGGACTTACAGGAGCAACATATTTAAGGCATCATTTTATTATAAGGCCAGTTAATTTCTATCTAACCTATTTAGATTCTTATTAGAATATCATAGCCATAAACTATATAAGTTCCATGCTAGCTCAATTAATAGTTATGAATCAACACATGAATAATTTAGCCTATTAGGCTAAACATGAACATAATAAAAAACAAACAATAAAAATAAAAATTGTAAATGCTTACAAATTATCTTTTTTATTAATACAAATATATATTTTACAAAAGAGGGGAATGCTCAACACATGATCTTACAAGGGTGATCAGAAGAGAGAAAGGAAAATTTTTCTGATCGATGATTCAAAATTAAAAACTTCTAACCTATTTATACAATAAGAAAACGCGTTCTAACAGTAGAAACCGCGTGAATTAACAGTAAAAAGCTGAAATTTTCGGTCTGCACAGTATAAAGTTCTACAGTAAGTCAAAAGTATACAGTAATTTACTGTTGATGAACAGTGATTTGTCCGGCTGCTTTACTGTTTATGATCATTATCCTGTCTGGCTACTTACTGTTGATGTCGTAAGTAATGACATCATCTTCTTCCGATTTATTATTTTCCTTTGTGAATTGATGATGATGAAGATGCTTCTTTTTCAGGTGTAAATTTTTCTATCAGAGTATCCTGAATTGCCATAAAAATTTCATCTAGATCCACATCACTTGGATCTTGTGCATCTTGCATTTGTTCAGAGACCATAGTAGACTCTGATTTATTATCATCTCCAAATTGGGATATCAAATCCTTCTTCATTTCTTCAATATAGGCAGCTATCATTTGCTCTCTTGTCAGATTTTTTTACTTCATTTTGGATTTTCGTAAAATATGATCAAATGGAGAAGAAGTATGAACTTCTCTATTACTATATAATTTCAATTTTTTGTCCAAAAGATCCACTGTCTCTATCCCATAAATCTGATTTGTTTTGGGATCTATACATAACATTTTATCCCAAAATTTAGTATAAAATGTTCTGTATATGCATGGAATTCCTGTTTCGGTATTACCTACTTCGAGAGACCATTTTAATATCCATGGTATTGAAAATTCAATAAAAAAGTAGCATGAGGCTATACCCTCAATGTACAATTTTAATTCTTGTTTTTTTAAAAGCTGTGGGAAAATATCCACCCATCTATCAAATGAAATTTTTATATTTTCTGGTAAAATAATTGAAGTGGGACCATAACAATAAAACCAGTGTATAAACCAGTGTGGGATATCATCCTTGTAAACATTTGAACATATCTTGATAAACCAAGTATGTTTCTTTTTATCATTTTCATAATTAAGTACCTTTATAAAGGCATCACAATTATCCCAATAATTATATTTCATTGGAACTCCTTTATTATTAATAACATCTTTTTTATTAATGGAGAAATTCCCCAATCTTCCAAGGATATTACTTTTTTAATTATTATTTTACAGAAATTATAAATTTCATTACTAGTTCCTGTAAAATGTGTAATATCACAAGAACCAGTTTGAATTAATATTTGTTCATACAGATATCTTGACTTATAAGTCCTCATTTGCATGGAACTATTATCCATATATCTTTGCATTAAAGTCCAAGGATCATTGATCCATTTTAAATCTCTTTCTTCTAAAAGAAATATTATTTCTTTATATTCATTTTGAATGAATACAATATTATCAGATTCTTCTTTCTCAACTATTTGAGCATATGATGAAGAAGTATTACTTTCTTCATTTGGTTTTTGCTGTTTATTTCTTTTATTAAGAAATTTTTGATATGCTTCTTCTTCAGCTCTATTCATTGCTACGAGCTTTTTATTGCCATGTTGAGATATTATCTCAGGCATTTTTCCTCTACCACCTCTTCCTCTATAAGAGGAAGATCCTCTGCCTCGTGTACTCATACCTGAAAATATTCACGAGTTAAGAAATTTGGAACACTATTATCTTCTCCTTTTTTATAAACAATATCAAAATCAAATGGGGCTAAATGAGCCTGCCATCTAGCAAACATTTGCTTAGAAACATCATGTTTGAAATCTTTTTGAAACATAAATTTAGCTGCATTGCAGTTTGTTACTATAGTAAATTTTTGATTATATAAATCATCTTGAAATTTTAAAACACATTTAACAATTGCAAGAATTTCTTTAGCAATAGTAGCATAATTTTTCTGAGAATCATTCCATTTTCCAGAATGAAATCTAACAAGATATGTTTGTTTATTATCCGGATTAATTTGGGTTAATATACCATCAAATCTTATATTAGAGGCATCTGTCTCTATAATCTTTTTCCAATTTGGATTGCTAATCATTAAGCAAGGTAGAGTTTTTACTCTGGATTTAATCTTTCTAACAGTATCAGTATGACTATTAGTCCATGGTTTAAGATTCTTCTTAAGTCTATCATATAAAATAGTTGTGTCCTTAACCAAATTATGATAATAAGGAGCAATGTAATTAAGACTTCCTAAAAATCTTTGTAATTGAGTTTTATCAGTTATCTCATCAGGAAATTTATCAACAAAATCTATAATTTTGTTAATAGGAATAATATTTCCTTTTTCAATAATATGTCCTAGAAATCTAATTCTAGTCTGAAATAATTTTATTTTTAGTTTAGAAATTTATATCCATTTTGAATATAGGGACAAGATCGGCTAACCAGAATCATATAGGACATTTTACAGAATAAGAAATTAAACCGACATATTTAAATAAAATCATACCCAAAAATAAAACCTCCAACATGCCCATCACAACGCCTTTCAAATGGCTAAAACTGGGACTTACATGAGCAACATATTTAAGGCATCATTTTATTTTAAGGCCAGTTAATTTATATCTAACCTATTTAGATTCTTATTAGAATATCCTAGCCATAAAATATATAAGTTCCATGTTAGCACAATTAATAGTTATGAATCAACACATGAATAATTTAGCCTATTAGGCTAAACATGAACATAATAAAAAAATAAACAATAAAAATAAAAACTGTAAATACTTACAAATTATCTTCTTTTTATTAATACAAATTTATTGACGCTTGATAGTACTAGGAAATCCTAAAATATACTTAAGGTCCCAATGAAACTATAAATTATAATTATTAAAAAAATCTTATATATCTTAAGTATACTAGAAGAAACTTTTCTTGCTAATATGTCGTCTCCACAGCGCTCCAATGTGACATGTAATTTTTTCAATTTTTTTGGATTTTTAATATTTTTTTTAATATTTTCCTTATTTAAACTTTATTATTTAATATCTTCTTTTTTAAATAATGAGTTTCTTACTTTTAATAATGATAAATTTTCAATATTTTATTTATTTATTTGGGTATCATTAATTAATTACTAAATCTTTTAATACAATAAATTAATTAATATCAAATTAAATAATATATATATAAAAGGAAAAAATAATATTCCATATAATATTTTCTCTCGTCCCACCTATAAATAAGATTTTTTTGGTATTCATTCTAAATACACATTCAATTCTCCAAGAGGAATATGAGCTTTTCTTCAAGTTCCTCTAGCGAATTTTTCAAGAGGAATAAGAGTTTTCTTTAAGTTCCTCTAGAGAATTGATTTATGAAAATATAAAAATTTATTTCGATAGAGTGAAAAATCAAGTAGAGATTCGAACTACCTCTAAAAAATCGATTTGGTTCAATTATTCTTGAATTGATTTACCTTTACCTCTAAAAAATCGATTTTATTCAATTATTCTTGAATTGATTTACCTCTTAAGAATTGATTTTTCAAGAGAAAGAAAATCAATTCAAGTATTCTTGAATGAATTTACATCTTAAAAATTGATTTTTCAAGAGTAAGAGGATCAATTCAAGTATTCTTAAATTGATTTACATGATCTTAAGAATGGATTCTTCAATAGGAAAAAATCGATTCAAGTATTATATTTTAAAAATCAATTCAAGTATTCTTTAAGATCTACCTCTAATGTATGATTCAAGTATTCTTCAAGTGAAAGAAGATCGACGATTCAAGTACTCTTCAATCAATTTACCACTAGAGAACAAGAGGTTGAAAAACCTTTTTTTTTTAATTTTTAATACTTTTTTTAATATTTTCCTTATTTACTTTTAATTAACTTCTTAATTTAATATTTTCTTTTTTAAATACTCCGTCCCGCCCAAAGAGATGCATTTGCTTTTTGCACGTAGATTAAGGAGTATTATTATTTTAAGTAAAGTGGGTAGGTATATTAGAGAGATGTGATGGGTAGTGGTGTGCCATTGGTGGACCCTTTTTACTAAAAGAGGAAAATGTTGCAATTTGGATGATACGCCCAATATAGTAAAATGATGTTATTTGGGTGGGACGGAGGGAGTAATAGGTTTCTTATTTTTAATAATGATAAATTTTCAATATTTTATTTATTTATTTCGGTATCATTAATTAATTACTAAATCTTTTAATGCAATAAATTAATTAATATCAAATTAAATCATATACTCCCTCTGTCCCCTTTAAATGTATACGTTGACTTTATGCACGTGGATTAAAGAGCATAATAATTTAATGTATAGTAAGGTGAGAGAAATAATATTTTAATGTGTAGTGGGTAGTTGTATTAGTATTGAGTGTTGGGTCATGTGTAGTAGTTGTAGGTCACATCAATCCAAAAAGGGAAATAGATATTTTGTAATGGGACGGACCAAAATGAAAAAATGGATACGTATCAAGGGGACGGAGGGAGTATATAAAAGAAAAAATAATATTCCATATAATATTCTCTCTAGCCCCACCTATAAATAAGACTTTTTGGGTATTCATTCTAAATACACATACGATTCTCCAAGAGGAATACGAACTTTTATCAAGTTCCTCTAGCAAATTCTCCAAGAGGAATATGAGCTTTCTTCAAGTTCCTCTAGAGAATTGATTTATGAAAGTATAAAAATTTATTTCGATAGAGCGAAGAATCAAGTAGAGATTCGATCTATCTCTAAAAATAGATTTGATTCAATTATTCTTGAATTGATTTACCTCTTAAGAATCGATTCTTCAAGAGGAAGAAAATCGATTCAAGTATTCTTGAATAGATTTACATCTTTAAAATTAATTTTTCAAGAGTAAGAGGATCGATTCAAGTATTCTTATATCGATTTATATGATCTTAAGAATGGATTCTTCAAGAGAAAAATCGATTCAAGTATTACCTCTTAAAAATCGTTTCAAGTATTCTTTAAAATCTACCTCTGAGGTATTGATTCAAGTATTCTTCAAGTGAAAGAGGATCGACGATTCAATTACACTTGAATCGATTTACCTCTAGAGAACAAAAAGTTAAAAAGCCAATTCATGTACAGAATCGAAAGTCTAAGTTCTTTAAGTTAGATTATTATTTCATATCAAATAACATTAAATTTGAGTTTGTAAATATTTTTTAATTTTTTAAATTTAGTATATTAATATTTATTTATTTACATATATCTTAATTATTCAATTATAACATATGAATTATAAAATTTATTTATTTTAGTTGTTTATATAATATAATTTGAAACTAATAAAATTAAAAAAATAAAATTAATAAATTCATTACAAATTTATGAATATTTAAAATAATATTATATATAAAATAAATTTATTTATATTATATATATATATATATATATACATTAATTTCTTAAAAATAACAATTAATGGAAATAAAATTATTATTATATAGTTAATTATTAAGAAACTAGTAGCTAACCTGTGTGTTGCACGGTATGTGTTAGTTTTAGGGCAACAACTTCACTTAATTTTATGATTTTTGATCGAATAATATTTATTTGATTATATGATTTGTTAGAGAAATAGAAAGCACGGGATGTGTTATTTTTAGGGCAACAACAATTTCACTTAATTTTATAATGTTTGAACCGAATAATATTTATTTGAATATGAAGTGAGATTATTCATAATTACAATTATTTGATAATTTTAATGAGTTGCTGAGATTTGTTTTAGAAATATATAGTCAGGATTTTACCCTCTGGAAATATTATGCCATAAACCCTAAAACCCTAAATCATAAACCCTAAACCCTTTGATGGTTAGGATTGGATATATATTTAATATTATTAATTTTTTAATAAATAATATTTTGATTCTTAATTTGAAAAAGTCATAATTATAATTATTTAATTATCTTATATCCTAATTTGAAAAAGTTATAATTATAATTATTTAATTATTTTAATGGGTGGTTGAGATTTGTTTGAGCTTCTCTCATCCGGTTTTGGTGTGGTTTGAATCTTGTTGTCGTATTATTTCTTTATTTATTTTTTTAATTATCACATAATATGACAAATTAAAATGCAACAATAAATATTTCATTTTTCTAAATTATAGGATCAGATTCTATATTACTAATTTACACAGTTCAAATCCATTTATTGTTTACACATCTTAGTGAATTGACGAACCCTTTCGAACACAATATTGGTTACAATATAAATAAAAGAATGTTTCATCTGAAACATGTAGATATTCGATGTTTATTACTGAATAATTTGTTTTGAAAAATTAATACTCCCTCCCTCCTATCCAAAGAGTTTATTTTTTCCATTTTGGTCGTCTCACCCAAAGAATTCACTTTCTTTTTTTACGCACATGGGACCCGCACACACCCACTAATACAATTAAAATATGGGACTCACACTCCCACTAATACAACTACCCATTACACATTAAATAATAATACTCCTTAATCTACGTGCCAAAAAATAAAAACTACCCTTGGTATGGGACGAATGAAGTATATAATTGAGTTCAACTTAAAAAATGCATACCGGTTTTTTGTGGATAAACGTTGTGGGTGGCTGAGATTTGTTTAAAAAATAGATGGTCAGGATTGGATTAATATTATTAATTTTTTAATAAATAATATCTTATTTTCTAATTTATTATTAATTTTTTAATAGATAATATCTTATTTTCTAATTTATTATTAATTTTTTAATAAATAATATCTTATTTCATAATTTGAAAAAGTCATAATTATAATTATTTCATTATTTTAGTGTGTGTCTGAGATTTGTTTGAGAAATATATGACCATCATTGGATTTATTCTGGGTGGCTGAGATTTGTTAAAGAAATAGATAATCAGGATTTGATCATATAGAAATATTACGCCACAAATCCTAAAAGCCTAAACCCTAAACCCCTAAAATCAACCCTAAAACCCTAAATCCTAAACCTTTTGAAAACATTAAATTTAATAATTATTTTAATGGATGGTTTGGTCAGGATTAATATTATTAGTTTTTTAAATACATATCTTATATCCTAATTTTAAAAAGTCGTAATTATAATTATTTTGTTTAAGAACTAAACCCTAAACCATTTAAAAACATTAAATTAAATAATTATTTTAATGGATGACTTGGTCAGGATTGGATTAATAGATGACTAGGATTGGATTTATATTTAATATTATTAATTTTTTAATAAATAATATCTTATTTCCTAATTTGAAAAAGTCATAATTATAATTATTTAATTATTTTTATATCCCAGATTATAGGTCGTTCAAATTTTTTTACTATAGAACGCTTAATCCGTACAGTTTAAAACCAGATTATAGGCTGTTCAAATTTTTGACTGTAGAACACTTGATCCAGAGAGTTTACACACGTGGAACCCACACACACCCACTAATACAATTAAAATTTGGAACTCACACTCCGACTAATACAACTACCCACTACATATTAAATAATAATATTTCTTAATCTACGTGCCAAAAAATAAAAACTACCCTTAGTGTGGGACGGAGGGAATATAAAATTGAGTTCAACTTAAAAAATACATATCGTTTTTTTATGTATAAATATTGTGGGTGGCTGAGATTTGTTTAAGAAATAGATGGTCAGGATTAGATTAATATTATTAATTTTTTAATAAATAATATCTTATTTTCTAATTTATTATTAATTTTTTAATAAATAATATCTTATTTTCTAATTTATTACTCCCTCCGTCACATAGAAGTTGACACACTTTCCTTTTTGGTTTGTCCAACTACAGTTGACACATTTCCTTTTTAATATATGGGACCCACACAAAAACAATTAATCTATTCTCAGGGGCCCCACATATCACCTCTAATACAACTACCAACTACACATTAAATATTATTTCTCACTTCACTTTACTTCACTTTACATTAAATTGTTATACTTCTTAATCTCCGTGCCCAAAAAAATTATACCAACTTCTCCGGGACGGAGAGAGTATAAATTTTTTAATAAATAATATCTTATTTTTTAATTTGAAAATTTTATAATTATAATAATTATTTCATTATTTTAATGGGTGTCTGATATTTATTTGAGAAATAGATTACCATCATTGGATTTATTCTGGGTGGCTGAGATTTGTTAAAGAAATAGATGATCAGGATTTGATCATATAGAAATATTATGCCACAAATTCTAAAATCCTAAAAGCCTAAACCCTAAACCCCTAAAATCAAACCTAAAACCCTAAACCCTAAACCCTTTGAAAACATTAAATTAAATAATTATTTTAATGGATGGTTTGGTCAGGATTAATATTATTAGTTTTTTTAATACTTAATATCTTATTTTCTAATTTTAAAAAGTCGTAATTATAATTATTTTGTTTAAGAACTAAACCATAAACCATTTGAAAACATTAAATTAAATAATTATTTTAATGGATGGCTTGGTCAGGATTGAATTAATAGATGACTAGGATTGGATTTATATTTAATATTATTAATTTTTTAATAAATAATATCTTATTTCCTAATTTGAAAAAGTCATAATTATAATTATTTAATTATTTTAATATCCTAGATTATAGGCCGTTCAAATTTTTTTACTATAGAACGCTTAATCCGTACAGTTTAAAACCAAATTATAGGTTGTTCAAATTTTTTACTGTAGAACACTTGATCCAGACAGTTTACGCACATGGGACCAACAAATATCCATTAATACAATTAAAATATGGGACCCACATTCCCACTAATACAAACACCCACTACATATTAAATAATAATACTCCTTAATTTACGTGCCAAAAATAAAAACTACCCTTAGTGTGGGACGGAGGGAGTATATAACTGAGTTCAACTTAAAAAATGCATATCATTTTTTTTGTGGATAAACATTGTGGGTGACTGAGATTTGTTTAAGAAATACATGGTGAGGATTAGATTAATATTATTAATTTTTTAATAAATAATATCTTATTTTCTAATTTATTATTAATTTTTTGATAAATAATATCTTATTTTCTAATTTATTACTCCCTCTGTCCCATAGAAGTTGACACACTTTCCTTTTTGGTTTGTCCCACTAAAGTTGACACATTTCCTTTTTAATGCATGGGACCCACACAAAAACAATTAATTTATTCTCATGGGCCCCACATATCACCTCTAATACAAATACCAACTACACATTAAATATTATTTCTCTCAATTCACTTTACTTCACTTTATATTAAATTATTATACTCCTTAATCTCCGTGCCCAAAAAAATTATACCAACTTCTCCGGGACAAAGGGAGTATTAATTTTTTAATAAATAATATCTTATTTCCTAATTTGAAAAATTCATAATTATAATAATTATTTCATTATTTTAATGGGTGTCTGAGATTCGTTTGAGAAATAGATGACCATCATTGGATTTATTCTGAGTGGCTGAGATTTGTTAAAGAAATAGATGGTTAGGATTTGATCATATAGAAATATTATGCCACAAATCCTAAAATCCTAAAAGCCTAAACCCTAAACCCCTAAAATCAACCCTAAAACCCTAAACCCTAAACCCTTTGAAAAAGTTATAATTATAATTATTTTAATTGGTGAAATTATTTCCTGATTTGAAAAAGTCTAAACCCTAGACCCTTTGGAAACATTAAATTATTTTCTAATTTGAAAATGTTATAATTACAATTATTTAACTATTTTAATGGGTGATTGAGATTTGATTGAAAAATAAATTGTTAGGATTGGATTTATATTTAATATTATTAATTTTTTAATAAATAATCTTATTTCCTAATTTGAAAAGGTCATAATTATAATTATTTAATTATTTTAATAGGTGGCTTAGATTTGTTTAAGATAAACCCTGAAACCCTTAAACCCTAAAATCCTAAACCCTTTATTTGATGAGAGTGATAGTGATGAGGTCTTGTGGGCGGGGCTTCATGATGCATGTATCGGATGATGAGAGTGATAGTGATGAGGTCTTGGTGTCTGGTGGTAGAAGATTCACATGTGATGATCTCTATCTGAGGTTTGTTATACTCGACTGCGTTAGTGTTTGTAGTCTCTAGCATAAGTAAATTTTTGGAAAGCACAAGGTAAATTAAATTCAATATAGTTAGAATAAATACTGTTACATGGTTATGCCTTGTGTAACTTCATGTCCTAAATGAGTTTTCCGCAAACGACTGATAATATTCAGGAAGACTAAAATTATGCATGTTTATTATTCTCTGTATAAGTCTATAAGAAAATTGAATTTTGTGTCATCGCCTTTAAAATGGTTCGACAAATGGAAAAATGCTTTATCTGAAGTTGAGTACTGGCTTTATGCTTAATTATATGAACAAGCATTAACTGTGAATAGGAACCTAAAACTGGCAAATGGTTAGCTGCATGATCTTTTTGACAGTATTTGCGTCCCATAACATTATTATATTGACTGTCCACACATGATAGCATTCAACAATTCCCTTGTATCTCAGGACTATAGTTTTATAAGAACAAAAAAATTAACGTCACTGTAGGGATAAGCTAAAGAATAGGAACTCCTATGCTTATGTTCTTAGAATTGCTTGAGCTTTGTTTCTTTACATTATCGCTTGATTTGAAACTTGGATTTTAATAATATTGTTGTTTACTCCACATCTGGTTTCTTCCATCTCTCTTCTTTTTATCTGCAGCGATGACTTTGATGAATATATGACTCTTGTGCCACAATATCACCTGATGGATAGAGCAGGACTAGCAGAAGTTGCACTAACTGAGTTAACACATGAACTTCAGCTTAGTGTTTCAGTGAGCAGAAACTCTTAAAAGAAATTTCTCTGCATTGATTTCAACAGCTAGTGGTTATCACTTTTTAAAAGGGCTATTGCTGGATATCGATTATGATTCGCTCACTCACGTTTAACTATTATGATCTAAAGTTATTCATGAATAAAACTTATTGTTACTACCACTTGACTTGATGTTTGCCATGGTTGTTTTATGGTATCTGTATTATCCCTGTATACAGGAGGAAGTTAGATCCAAAATATCAGATTTGGAGACTGAGCTGATCAATGAAAATGAGAGATTTGCCTCTTTAACAACCAAGATTCAACAAAATAGAAAATTACAACAGGAGAGGGATAGAAAATTTGACTTGCAGTATAGACGCACTGTGTAAGATTTCAATTCTTGATGTCTATATATAATTATTTTTCTCCCACTTGCATGATGTAATGATATGATAAGTTTATACGATTGCTGTTATTTCCTATGTCTTCCATTTACTTTTTGCAGTTTTTTCTTTCTGCTTATAGGATAGTTATACTTATATGGTAGACTTTAGCAAGTATGGATTTGATGAAGAAAATATGTCTGACATCTCTCCTTGACCACAGTGCAGAAGCATTGGATAATCACCTGACAGCTGTACAGAGGGACCATGAGCACATATCCCAAATAAAAGAAAGAAGAATAAGAGATGATGCGGCTCGTGAGGAAGCTAAAAGAAAGGAAAAGGGAATTATGGAAGAAAAATTGTAGCAAGAAAGGATTAAAGCAGAAGAAGAGGTCCTCTCATGCATTTGATTTGTGTTATTTTATATTCTTTTTATGTGATACGGCTTTGTATGCTTCTGAATATTTGATAATGTACATTGGAATCTTATCTTGCATTAACATAATGTATTTTCTACCTTTCATAAACGATTTGTTGCATACAATTGCAGGCCAGACAAAAAGCTGAAAAGGCTGAGAGAGCTAAAGCAGCAGCAGATGCTGAGAGGAAAGCTGCTGAAGAAGCTGCTTCAAAACGTGCTTCTGAAACCTTAAAAACTGCCGTTGAAAACTCCAAAGGAACTCTTGGGCTGTCCTCTTCAAATGATGTTAAGAAAGGTCTTCAGCCATTAGGTTTCTGTATACTTGTTTGCAACAAACGCATCACTTTCTGAATGGATTCTCACGTTTTATTGGCATCTTTATGGCAGCGGGTAACCTAATTAAAGCTTCAGAAAATTCTCTTGAATTGGAGAAGAGAAGAAGACAGGTCTATGAAGAATTGTCTGCAAAAAACAAATCTAATCAGGTAAATGATTATAAACACCTGCTTAAAACATCAACATCATCAAATGTTAAATATCAAAATATGAATTATTCATTGTTCATGAGTCGAATATGCTTTTCCATTTCTAAAAATCACTGTCCGCTTGTTCTTTGCAGGATTATAGCCGGCATGGATTGAATATTGGTATAAAAATTAAAACAATCTCTGCTTCCATAGAAAATATTAAGTAAGTTGGGTGTTTCCATGCGCACCATGCTGTACTTTTTATAATTTTTCTTTTCCCAGACTTATGTATTTGCTTCTATTTTGATTTAGAATACGGGCAGAAGAATTAGTGAAGCTGATTAATAGTCCAGGATGTCCACATTTTATCAGTATCCTATTATTTGCAGAAAAGGTTTTTTTTCCTGTTTGAATCAATCATTCTTTATGTCTTCTTTACTTACTTTAAACTATTACTCTTTCCTAGAATGTAATAGGTGTACAAATGATATCCTTCTTGGGAGAAGCTGGTACTTAATGTTCTTACTTGATTGTAGATTGTCACCAACTGCACAAACCAAAAGAGTTCCAATGTCGTCTTTGCTACTAGTCGTGTCATTGTTCTTGTGACATCTAAGGTAACACAAAATCTGAATTTTTTACTGCAGGATCTTAAGATGCTTGAAGTTCATCATTTACAAAATACTTTTTCTTTCTTATTTTTAATTTTCTTTTTGAGAAAAAAAAACTATATTTTGAGTTGGGTGTCTAAGGTTCTATATAAAAGCTCAGCATTGTGTGACTGATCTAATCCCTGATGAAACATATTATAATTGCATATGTTTGTCATCAATAACTTAGCTTCATAACATGTTGTCGACCACATCATAGAAAATTGTTCTGACATTGCATCATATTATTATTGCAAAATTCTTTAGCATTTCTTCCTTAACAAAATAGACTGAAATATCCGTTATTAGCAAATCCATTTTATATGTAACTACTTCATCAATTCACTATGTAATATTGAAAATTTTATACGTACTTCAATTTTTTTATTCATTACCCTGAAACCATCCATGGAGGATCCCCTTGTTATTCAAATTCAAAAGCAGGTCATTGTTTGAGAGTTTGCAAGTAGCACTCACTAAGAGCATGAATTTGTCGAGATGGATAGTTCTTCGGAAAAAACCCCAGAAAAAACTGGCTCAACCAGCCATGAACAGCCAAACTACCTTTTGGCCGGATACTCGCAGGACCCATACGAAGGTTTGCTGGATCTGGACGAAGTTAGTAAAGATGACGTCATGGATGACGTCACAAAAGTACAAAAATGACGCAATGAATGACGTCACAGTTGAGGTAAGCGCTTACCTCAGCAAGCAACAGTCTGATGGATTTAAAATCCAACTCAAAATTGTAATAGATAGTATTTGAGTTCCGACGCCTATAAAAGGGCACTTGTATAGCCATTCGGAACATAACAAGTTTTACACACCACACCACTCCACCTAGAATAATTCTCTCTCTATAATTCTTCCGCATTACAAGAAGGCCATCTTGGCCAAAAATAATGTAAGCTCTTAAAGCTTTAAGCTTTAAGTTTTTTATTTTATAAAGTTCTTTAATTTTATGTTTTTAAACTCTGAGTTAAACTCAGAGGTTATGAAAATTCTGAAATAAATTCAGAAGTAAAAAAAAAAAAAAAAAAAAAAAAGAAGTGGTATCAGACCAAAAAATCCTTAAAGGATTTTTCTGATAACAAGATCTTAAAAGATCAAGAACAAATTAAATTTGTTCAGATTCAAAGGTGGTTTGAAACCCAAGTCGCGTATCGCTGGAGCAGTAAGACCTGTGAGCCAGAGTGCGGAGGGCGTGTTGCGAATAAATCGTTGACAGTGATAACCACTGTAGAAGATGAACCGATTTATGAGTTCAAAATCTAAAAGATCTGAAACATCAGAAAATCCCTTAAAGGGTGGTGATGATTTGTCACTAAACAAAGAGATTATTATCTCAAAAAATTTTGAAGGGAATCTCCAGAAATGGAAATTACCCAAATATAAACCTAACCAGGTTTACGAAAAAGGTTCTTTCATCTACAAGTCAGATTATATAATCAAGACTGTAGAAGAAAGGAAATCTCTTAAACAGGGAGATGAAATGATCCATATGCTCTCTAAGGAGTTAATCCAAGAGCATAGGAAAAAATACAGTTACCTACATATTGGATTAATCCAAGTAGGTATACAGCCGTTAACCAGACGGGGCTTAAATACAGCCGCACTTATTATTGTCAGAGACAAAAGACATAATAAGTTCAACGACTCCTTATTAGGAGTAGTGGAAACATCACTAAGTGAAGGCCCAGCCTACTTTAAATGTTTTCCTGATTTTTCTGTAGCAATACATGACAGAAATGTCATGGATGCTCTGGTGTTAAACATCAAAACTCATGGTTATGATATGCCAGAAGAAACAAGTCATGTTTCTTTAGTATATCAAGTTCATTACAAAGTAATGAATACCATTATTCCAAGACTAAGGATAAATCCTGAAGTTCTTAGTGCCCAGAAGGGAGAAACAACTCTGTTTATAACAGATATGAAAAGTAACTTGGTCGTTCCAAAAACAATTTTTTGGGATCAAGTACAGCTTCCCGATGTTTGGAAGTTAGAAAGTATAGTTGATCCAGTCTCAGATGTGAAAAGAGAACTAGATCAAATTATACAACATCTAGATGGTGATGTAGAGATAAAATTCTCTAACAACCGAAGATTCAAGTTAAACTTGAGCAGAACACCATCAATGACAGCAAGGTCCTCAACTTCTGAGGTACCACTCTCTGAAAGAGAGCAAATTAATGCTGAAATTCTTAGAGTCAGAAGAACTCAAGAACAAGTTAGTCAACCTATATATAGAGTTGACACTGCTGAAAGCAGTAGAGGTAATACCTCTCCAACCGCCTCAGATATGGGTTATGAGGTCAATACTATTACTATTGACGATAATAACCTAGATATCCCAGAGGTAATGAAAAAATCTTGGGAAAAAGAAAGTAACCAAACCATGAGAAAATGGTTTTTAAGTTACTATTCACACTCCCAACAACGTTGGTATATAAGCCAATACATGGAAGATACTAAGACTAAACTCACCTTCTTCAGATGGATAAGATCCAGATGAGAAAGTAGAGGAAAAGTATTTCCAGACTTTAAAAGTCAACAATTTGTAAACTTCATAGAAGAAGCTTACCAAGAGTATAAGTGTGGAAATGGAAAGACCTTTAAATCTATCCATCCACCAAATACTTGGGTAAAAATTTCTCATAATGAGAAAACAACAAATGCTATTCCATTTAAAGGAAAGCTAGAGGAATTAAATTCCAATCATCTAGCGGAGCAAAACAATTATACAAATTTGTTCTTACAATCTATTGGAGAACAAACTTCGAGAATCGAAGAAAAATTAGCAAATTTGGCATATACGCCAACAAAAGCTGAAGCAACGACTTCACGAAAAGCTGAAGCATCAACTTCAAGATTAAAAGAGGATTCAATCCCTTTTAAACCTCCTCCAGAAATGAAAGATTTCCGATTTCAAGCTAAGCCTGAAAGTGACTTTATAGAGGCACTTATGATAAGGCTTGAAAATCTGAAAATCAAAGAGGGAAAAAATAAAGAAACTGTATCAGCCCTTAAAGGGAATGATAGCAGTAATGAAGAAGATTCTAAAAAAGTCAATAAAATGACTTTTAGAAAGAATACTTCTATGGTTAAACCATTCTATCCAAGACCTACTCCAATTGACATGCAAATTGAGGAAAGAATAGAATTCGCCCAATTTGATGGAAAGTCATTGGTTGAGTGGAATATTGATGGGCTGTCTGAATATAATATTAAGACAGTACTAAAATACATGCTCATGTTTGCCAAGGCAACTCAGGCCAATGGCAATAATCAAAGGCAAATTGCCGAAGCGATAATCGCTGGATTCAGTGGACAACTGTCAGGCTGGTGGGATTTTAATATGTCTGAAATTGCAAAAAATCAGATATATAATGCCACTACAACCGATCAAACTACGGGTGAAACCCAGGAAACTATTGTAGATACATTAATCTACACAATAGCTTCACATTTTATTGGGAGAAATGAACTCCAAAAGGACAGGTCTCAAGAACAACTCTTGAACCTAAAATGTCCAACACTAGGCCACTTTATGTGGTACAAAGATGTGTTCTTCACCAGAGTCATGCAAAGACAAGATAGTCACATGGACTTCTGGAAAGAAAAATTCTTAGCTGGATTGCCTGCATTATTTGCAGAAAGACTAAGAATAAAGCTTAAAGCTAAATATTCGGGAATAATTCCCTATTCAAGTTTGACTTATGGAGATCTAGCATCCGAAGTAATTTCGGAGGGAATAGAGCTCTGTAATGATGTCAAATTGAAACAACAATTAGAAGAACAAAAGCTTCACCACAGGGAGACCTTGGGGAACTTTTGTGATCAAATTGGTTATACACCAATCATTTATCCCACGAGGGATAAAAAGAAAAAATTCTCTAAAAGAGAAAAATACTTCTTTCGAAAGAAAAGAAGAAAATGATTCTTTAAAGAAGAATCAAACGTCCCTAACAAAGGGAAGAAATTTCACAAAAGGAAAACCTTTAATAAGGATCCTATTTGTTGGAAATGTGGCAAGAAAGGCCACTATGCAAACAAATGTCTAGTCAAAAAGAAGATACAATCTCTTGACATAGACGAAGACCATAAAAGGTCAATTTGCCAGGCTCTATTAAATGAGACTGAAGAAGACTATAAAAGAAGTCTTGAATATTCTTCAGAAGAAGAAACATCAAGCTCGTCGCAAAATACGAGTGAAAATGAATCAGGACCCTGCAACTGCACAGACGGCGAATGCGACCTGTGCATGATAAGGGATCTGGGGTTAAAAGTAAACATGTTAACCCAAGAAGAAAGTTTCATTCTGGATATCATCGATCAAATCGAAAGTCCAGAAAAAAGAAGAAAAGCTCTTGAGAGCTATTTGGTTAAACCAAAAGAACAGGAGAAGAAACTCTCAACTCAAAAGAATAGCTACGGTTCTTTAGATCAGTTGATCCAAAGAATGCAGAAGGCTGAACAAAGAGAGCCTACTGTTCAAGAATTGAAAAAAGTGATAAATCAAATTAAATTTGAAATATCTCAAATAAAAAGGCAAATTGAGAGAATTGAGGTCTGTCAGCCATCAACCTCAAAAGCAACGCCCGATTCAACGGACGACGAGGATAATTCCTCAAAAACACCTCATCAAGGGGATGTCAATTATATTGACAAAATTGAACCACAAAAATGGTTCATAAAAGTGACATTAATTGTCAATAAAGAATTCTACATGGAAACTGAAGCCATGTAGATTCAGGCGCAGATATAAACTGTATTACAGAAGGAATAATTCCTTCAAAGTATTACAGTAAAACTACCCAAAGGGTAACTGCTGCCAATAAACAACCATTGAATATCAGGTATAAACTTGATAATACAGTGGTATGTAATGATGGAATATGTATTTCAACACCATTTATAATGGTAAAAGGTTTATCAACCGCGGTAATTTTGGGAAATCAATTTTTGCAAAAATTATTTCCAATTACCTCTATAACTCAACAAGGAATAATTTCCTTACAAAAAGGAAAGGAGATAAAATTTCCTTTTACAACTGTGCCAAAGCATCACAAAGTTCAACAGTTGAACTCCTTAAAGGAGAGGAAAACTAAACTGTTAAATTCCTTAAAGGAAGAAATTGGATTTAAACAAATCCAGGAAAAGTTGAAAGATCTGGACCTTCAAAAAAGGATCCAAGATTTGGAAGAAACTATCAAAAGGCAAGTTTGTGCCGAAGAGCCCAACGCCTTTTGGGAAAGAAAGAAACATATTGTTTCCTTACCCTATGAGGAAGGATTCAATGAAAAACATATCTCTACAAAAGCTAGACCCATAGCTATGGGTGCCAAGCATTTAGAGTTATGTAAAAAGGAGATTAATGATCTCTTAAAAAAGGGCCTTATTAGGCAAAGTTACAGTCCATGGAGTTGCCCAACATTCTATGTGGAGAATGCAGCAGAAATCGAAAGAGGCGCACCAAGACTTGTAATAAATTACAAGCCGCTTAACAAAGCGTTGAAATGGATAAGATATCCAATTCCAAACAAGAGGGATCTCCTCAACAGGCTATATAAAGCCAAAATATTCTCTAAATTTGACATGAAGTCAGGATACTGGCAGATTCAAATTGAAGAGAAAGATCGGTTTAAAACCGCATTCACAGTACCATTCGGACATTACGAATGGAATGTGATGCCCTTTGGGCTCAAAAATGATCCATCGGAGTATCAACACATCATGAATGAGTTATTTAATCCTTATACGGATTTTATAATTGTATACATTGATGATGTACTGGTTTATTCACAAACCATTGATCAGCACTTCAAACACTTAAAGGTGTTTTTAGAAGTTGCTAAAAAAGCAGGACTTGTAGTCTCTGCAAAAAAGATAAGCTTATTTCAGCTTAAAATAAAGTTCTTGGGCCATTATATTGAAAATGGTCAGATACAGCCCATAGAACGAGCGATTATATTCGCAGAAAAATTCCCGGATGAAATCCATGACAAGAATCAACTTCAAAGATTCTTGGGAAGTCTCAATTATATTGCAGACTTTTATAAAGAATTAGCCATAGAATGTAAACCACTCTTTAACAGGTTAAGGAAAAATCCTAAACCTTGGAGTAGTGAACATACTAAGGCAATTAAATCTCTTAAAGAGAAACTCAAGGAACTACCTTGCATGGCTATAGCCAATCCCGACTACTATAAAATAGTAGAAACGGATGCCTCTGAAAGAGGATATGGTGGAATCCTTAAGCAAAAGGATCCACAAAATAACCAAGAACAATTGGTTAGATATACTTCGGGTCTATGGAACCCAGCACAGCAAAATTACTCGACTATAAAGAAAGAAGTCCTTTCTATAGTCTTGTGTGTCACCAAATTTGAAAGTGACTTGCTGAACAAAAAATTTCTTATTAGAACAGATGCAAAATCTGCTAAAGGCATTCTTGAAAAGGATGTGCAGAATTTAGCATCAAAACAAATTTTTGCTAGATGGCAAGCAATATTATCATGTTTTGATTTTGATATTGAACATGTTAATGGAGTTAATAACTCTTTAGCTGACTTTTTAACCCGTGAATATTTGCAGGGATAAAAAGTCAAAGACCTCTGAAAGAGGAAAAGCAAAGCGGGATAATCCCAAAAGAACATTTGCCGAAACGGCAAAGGAAGGCAACAAGGAGCCAGAACCATACAAGGTTCGAGAATTCGCCAGTGATCCAGAGGCATATTCCGAAGAGGCATATGCAATGGCGATACCACCAGAAGACCTTAAAGGTCGAAAATATCCATACATTCCATATAGCTGGATAAAAATTCAGCCAGTGGATGTAACCCTTAAAGGGATGCATGCAGATCAGGTTGGAGATATCTTCCTCAACAAGCATCTGTCATCAACCATTGAAGGAAAGTCAGTATATTACTATCAAGCTATCCTTCAAGAAACTCACTCAGTTCGGATAGAACAAGTGGGGAAAACAAGTCATATTGACTCAAACACTGCTTATAGCAAATTCATTATTAAAAAGGTGCTATCATTAGCTGATTGGGGAATCAGACCTCAAGAAGTTAGGTACTTAAAGTACCAGTATCACCCAAAAAACCCAAAATCCTATAATTACTTCGATTATATCGAGGCATGGGAAAAGGCATTACTTTATGAGAATGCTCAAAGAAAACATAGTTGGTTCCTAATGATTCAACTGGATGGACAACTCACAAACATTCCAGCTTGGTTCAAAACATGGTTCTACAACTGGGGATTAAATCCCATCATTTTACCAAAGGTAATCAAATCCGTCTACAAAGACTTTGAAGAGGCAAACTCTGGAATAGAACCATTAGAGCTATTAATGCGCTTCGCAATGCTCTATATGGTCCCATGGATTGTCAAATGGGGATATCATATTGCACGCCCCAACACAGAGGAAAAACTAAATATCTCATTAAATGAGTATTTTCTCTGGAGAAAAGTGTTCATCAGATGGTGGGCAAAATTCAACTTCTTTGAAGAAGACAGTGTCTATTCAAAGAACAAGGTCATTTACCTTGATCAATCATCAAGAGCGCCTAAGAAGAATCCGATGGATAATTTCAAGGAAGCGTTCAAAAAATTGTCAAGAGACGAAGCCTTAAAGGCATTTGAAGAAATTTTTGGGGGGGGAAGGAACGAGGCAAGTTCTTCGGAAAAAACCCCAGAAAAAACTGGCTCAACCAGCCATGAACAGCCAAACTACCTTTTGGCCGGATACTCGCAGGACCCATACGAAGGTTTGCTGGATCTGGACGAAGTTAGTAAAGATGACGTCATGAATGACGTCACAAAAGTACAAAAATGACGCAATGAATGACGTCACAGTTGAGGTAAGCGCTTACCTCAGCAAGCAACAGTCTGATGGATTTAAAATCCAACTCAAAATTGTAATAGATAGTATTTGAGTTCCGACGCCTATAAAAGGGCACTTGTATAGCCATTCGGAACATAACAAGTTTTACACACCATACCACTCCACCTAGAATAATTCTCTCTCTATAATTCTTCCGCATTACAAGAAGGCCATCTTGGCCAAAAATAATGTAAGCCCTTAAAGCTTTAATTCAGAATTTTCATAACCTCTGAGTTTAACTCAGAGTTTAAAAACATAAAATTAAAGAACTTTATAAAATAAAAAACTTAAAGCTTAAAGCTTTAAGGGCTTACATTATTTTTGGCCAAGATGGCCTTCTTGTAATGCGGAAGAATTATAGAGAGAGAATTATTTTAGGTGGAGTGGTGTGGTGTGTAAAACTTGTTATGTTCCGAATGGCTATACAAGTGCCCTTTTATAGGCGTCGGAACTCAAATACTATCTATTACAATTTTGAGTTGGATTTTAAATCCATCAGACTGTTGCTTGCTGAGGTAAGCGCTTACCTCAACTGTGACGTCATTCATTGCGTCATTTTTGTACTTTTGTGACGTCATCCATGACGTCATCTTTACTAACTTCGTCCAGATCCAGCAAACCTTCGTATGGGTCCTGCGAGTATCCGGCCAAAAGGTAGTTTGGCTGTTCATGGCTGGTTGAGCCAGTTTTTTCTGGGGTTTTTTCCGAAGAACTTGCCTCGTTCCTTCCCCCCCCAAAAATTTCTTCAAATGCCTTTAAGGGTTCGTCTCTTGACAATTTTTTGAACGCTTCCTTGAAATTATCCATCGGATTCTTCTTAGGCGCTCTTGATGATTGATCAAGGTAAATGACCTTGTTCTTTGAATAGACACTGTCTTCTTCAAAGAAGTTGAATTTTGCCCACCATCTGATGAACACTTTTCTCCAGAGAAAATACTCATTTAATGAGATATTTAGTTTTTCCTCTGTGTTGGGGCGTGCAATATGATATCCCCATTTGACAATCCATGGGACCATATAGAGCATTGCGAAGCGCATTAATAGCTCTAATGGTTCTATTCCAGAGTTTGCCTCTTCAAAGTCTTTGTAGACGGATTTGATTACCTTTGGTAAAATGATGGGATTTAATCCCCAGTTGTAGAACCATGTTTTGAACCAAGCTGGAATGTTTGTGAGTTGTCCATCCAGTTGAATCATTAGGAACCAACTATGTTTTCTTTGAGCATTCTCATAAAGTAATGCCTTTTCCCATGCCTCGATATAATCGAAGTAATTATAGGATTTTGGGTTTTTTGGGTGATACTGGTACTTTAAGTACCTAACTTCTTGAGGTCTGATTCCCCAATCAGCTAATGATAGCACCTTTTTAATAATGAATTTGCTATAAGCAGTGTTTGAGTCAATATGACTTGTTTTCCCCACTTGTTCTATCCGAACTGAGTGAGTTTCTTGAAGGATAGCTTGATAGTAATATACTGACTTTCCTTCAATGGTTGATGGCAGATGCTTGTTGAGGAAGATATCTCCAACCTGATCTGCATGCATCCCTTTAAGGGTTACATCCACTGGCTGAATTTTTATCCAGCTATATGGAATGTATGGATATTTTCGACCTTTAAGGTCTTCTGGTGGTATCGCCATTGCATATGCCTCTTCGGAATATGCCTCTGGATCACTGGCGAATTCTCGAACCTTGTATGGTTCTGGCTCCTTGTTGCCTTCCTTTGCCGTTTCGGCAAATATTCTTTTGGGATTATCCCGCTTTGCTTTTCCTCTTTCAGAGGTCTTTGACTTTTTATCCCTGCAAATATTCACGGGTTAAAAAGTCAGCTAAAGAGTTATTAACTCCATTAACATGTTCAATATCAAAATCAAAACATGATAATATTGCTTGCCATCTAGCAAAAATTTGTTTTGATGCTAAATTCTGCACATCCTTTTCAAGAATGCCTTTAGCAGATTTTGCATCTGTTCTAATAAGAAATTTTTTGTTCAGCAAGTCACTTTCAAATTTGGTGACACACAAGACTATAGAAAGGACTTCTTTCTTTATAGTCGAGTAATTTTGCTGTGCTGGGTTCCATAGACCCGAAGTATATCTAACCAATTGTTCTTGGTTATTTTGTGGATCCTTTTGCTTAAGGATTCCACCATATCCTCTTTCAGAGGCATCCGTTTCTACTATTTTATAGTAGTCGGGATTGGCTATAGCCATGCAAGGTAGTTCCTTGAGTTTCTCTTTAAGAGATTTAATTGCCTTAGTATGTTCACTACTCCAAGGTTTAGGATTTTTCCTTAACCTGTTAAAGAGTGGTTTACATTCTATGGCTAATTCTTTATAAAAGTCTGCAATATAATTGAGACTTCCCAAGAATCTTTGAAATTGATTCTTGTCATGGATTTCATCCGGGAATTTTTCTGCAAATATAATCGCTCGTTCTATGGGCTGTATCTGACCATTTTCAATGTAATGGCCCAAGAACTTTATTTTAAGCTGAAATAAGCTTATCTTTTTTGCAGAGACTACAAGTCCTGCTTTTTTAGCAACTTCTAAAAACACCTTTAAGTGTTTGAAGTGCTGATCAATGGTTTGTGAATAAACCAGTACATCATCAATGTATACAATTATAAAATCCGTATAAGGATTAAATAACTCATTCATGATGTGTTGATACTCCGATGGAGCATTTTTGAGCCCAAAGGGCATCACATTCCATTCGTAATGTCTGAATGGTACTGTGAATGCGGTTTTAAACCGATCTTTCTCTTCAATTTGAATCTGCCAGTATCCTGACTTCATGTCAAATTTAGAGAATATTTTGGCTTTATATAGCCTGTTGAGGAGATCCCTCTTGTTTGGAATTGGATATCTTATCCATTTCAACGCTTTGTTAAGCGGCTTGTAATTTATTACAAGTCTTGGTGCGCCTCTTTCGATTTCTGCTGCATTCTCCACATAGAATGCTGGGCAACTCCATGGACTGTAACTTTGCCTAATAAGGCCCTTTTTTAAGAGATCATTAATCTCCTTTTTACATAACTCTAAATGCTTGGCACCCATAGCTATGGGTCTAGCTTTTGTAGAGATATGTTTTTCATTGAATCCTTCCTCATAGGGTAAGGAAACAATATGTTTCTTTCTTTCCCAAAAGGCGTTGGGCTCTTCGGCACAAACTTGCCTTTTGATAGTTTCTTCCAAATCTTGGATCCTTTTTTGAAGGTCCAGATCTTTCAACTTTTCCTGGATTTGTTTAAATCCAATTTCTTCCTTTAAGGAATTTAACAGTTTAGTTTTCCTCTCCTTTAAGGAGTTCAACTGTTGAACTTTGTGCTGCTTTGGCACAGTTGTAAAAGGAAATTTTATCTCCTTTCCTTTTTGTAAGGAAATTATTCCTTGTTGAGTTATAGAGGTAATTGGAAATAATTTTTGCAAAAATTGATTTCCCAAAATTACCGCAGTTGATAAACCTTTTACCATTATAAATGGTGTTGGAATACATATTCCATCATTACATACCACTGTATTATCAAGTTTATACCTGATATTCAATGGTTGTTTATTGGCAGCAGTTACCCTTTGGGTAGTTTTACTGTAATACTTTGAAGGAATTATTCCTTCTGTAATACAGTTTATATCTGCGCCTGAATCTACCATGGCTTCAGTTTCCATGTAGAATTCTTTATTGACAATTAATGTCACTTTTATGAACCATTTTTGTGGTTCAATTTTGTCAATATAATTGACATCCCCTTGATGAGGTGTTTTTGAGGAATTATCCTCGTCGTCCGTTGAATCGGGCGTTGCTTTTGAGGTTGATGGCTGACAGACCTCAATTCTCTCAATTTGCCTTTTTATTTGAGATATTTCAAATTTAATTTGATTTATCTCTTTTTTCAATTCTTGAACAGTAGGCTCTCTTTGTTCAGCCTTCTGCATTCTTTGGATCAACTGATCTAAAGAACCGTAGCTATTCTTTTGAGTTGAGAGTTTCTTCTCCTGTTCTTTTGGTTTAACCAAATAGCTCTCAAGAGCTTTTCTTCTTTTTTCTGGACTTTCGATTTGATCGATGATATCCAGAATGAAACTTTCTTCTTGGGTTAACATGTTTACTTTTAACCCCAAATCCCTTATCATGCACAGGTCGCATTCGCCGTCTGTGCAGTTGCAGGGTCCTGATTCATTTTCACTCGTATTTTGCGACGAGCTTGATGTTTCTTCTTCTGAAGAATATTCAAGACTTCTTTTATAGTCTTCTTCAGTCTCATTTAATAGAGCCTGGCAAATTGACCTTTTATGGTCTTCGTCTATGTCAAGAGATTGTATCTTCTTTTTGACTAGACATTTGTTTGCATAGTGGCCTTTCTTGCCACATTTCCAACAAATAGGATCCTTATTAAAGGTTTTCCTTTTGTGAAATTTCTTCCCTTTGTTAGGGACGTTTGATTCTTCTTTAAAGAATCCTTTTCTTCTTTTCTTTCGAAAGAAGTGTTTTTCTCTTTTAGAGAATTTTTTCTTTTTATCCCTCGTGGGATAAATGATTGGTGTATAACCAATTTGATCACAAAAGTTCCCCAAGGTCTCCCTGTGGTGAAGCTTTTGTTCTTCTAATTGTTGTTTCAATTTGACATCATTACAGAGCTCTATTCCCTCCGAAATTACTTCGGATGCTAGATCTCCATAAGTCAAACTTGAATAGGGAATTATTCCCGAATATTTAGCTTTAAGCTTTATTCTTAGTCTTTCTGCAAATAATGCAGGCAATCCAGCTAAGAATTTTTCTTTCCAGAAGTCCATGTGACTATCTTGTCTTTGCATGACTCTGGTGAAGAACACATCTTTGTACCACATAAAGTGGCCTAGTGTTGGACATTTTAGGTTCAAGAGTTGTTCTTGAGACCTGTCCTTTTGGAGTTCATTTCTCCCAATAAAATGTGAAGCTATTGTGTAGATTAATGTATCTACAATAGTTTCCTGGGTTTCACCCGTAGTTTGATCGGTTGTAGTGGCATTATATATCTGATTTTTTGCAATTTCAGACATATTAAAATCCCACCAGCCTGACAGTTGTCCACTGAATCCAGCGATTATCGCTTCGGCAATTTGCCTTTGATTATTGCCATTGGCCTGAGTTGCCTTGGCAAACATGAGCATGTATTTTAGTACTGTCTTAATATTATATTCAGACAGCCCATCAATATTCCACTCAACCAATGACTTTCCATCAAATTGGGCGAATTCTATTCTTTCCTCAATTTGCATGTCAATTGGAGTAGGTCTTGGATAGAATGGTTTAACCATAGAAGTATTCTTTCTAAAAGTCATTTTATTGACTTTTTTAGAATCTTCTTCATTACTGCTATCATTCCCTTTAAGGGCTGATACAGTTTCTTTATTTTTTCCCTCTTTGATTTTCAGATTTTCAAGCCTTATCATAAGTGCCTCTATAAAGTCACTTTCAGGCTTAGCTTGAAATCGGAAATCTTTCATTTCTGGAGGAGGTTTAAAAGGGATTGAATCCTCTTTTAATCTTGAAGTTGATGCTTCAGCTTTTCGTGAAGTCGTTGCTTCAGCTTTTGTTGGCGTATATGCCAAATTTGCTAATTTTTCTTCGATTCTCGAAGTTTGTTCTCCAATAGATTGTAAGAACAAATTTGTATAATTATTTTGCTCCGCTAGATGATTGGAATTTAATTCCTCTAGCTTTCCTTTAAATGGAATAGCATTTGTTGTTTTCTCATTATGAGAAATTTTTACCCAAGTATTTGGTGGATGGATAGATTTAAAGGTCTTTCCATTTCCACACTTATACTCTTGGTAAGCTTCTTCTATGAAGTTTACAAATTGTTGACTTTTAAAGTCTGGAAATACTTTTCCTCTACTTTCTCATCTGGATCTTATCCATCTGAAGAAGGTGAGTTTAGTCTTAGTATCTTCCATGTATTGGCTTATATACCAACGTTGTTGGGAGTGTGAATAGTAACTTAAAAACCATTTTCTCATGGTTTGGTTACTTTCTTTTTCCCAAGATTTTTTCATTACCTCTGGGATATCTAGGTTATTATCGTCAATAGTAATAGTATTGACCTCATAACCCATATCTGAGGCGGTTGGAGAGGTATTACCTCTACTGCTTTCAGCAGTGTCAACTCTATATATAGGTTGACTAACTTGTTCTTGAGTTCTTCTGACTCTAAGAATTTCAGCATTAATTTGCTCTCTTTCAGAGAGTGGTACCTCAGAAGTTGAGGACCTTGCTGTCATTGATGGTGTTCTGCTCAAGTTTAACTTGAATCTTCGGTTGTTAGAGAATTTTATCTCTACATCACCATCTAGATGTTGTATAATTTGATCTAGTTCTCTTTTCTCATCTGAGACTGGATCAACTATACTTTCTAACTTCCAAACATCGGGAAGCTGTACTTGATCCCAAAAAATTGTTTTTGGAACGACCAAGTTACTTTTCATATCTGTTATAAACAGAGTTGTTTCTCCCTTCTGGGCACTAAGAACTTCAGGATTTATCCTTAGTCTTGGAATAATGGTATTCATTACTTTGTAATGAACTTGATATACTAAAGAAACATGACTTGTTTCTTCTGGCATATCATAACCATGAGTTTTGATATTTAACACCAGAGCATCCATGACATTTCTGTCATGTATTGCTACAGAAAAATCAGGAAAACATTTAAAGTAGGCTGGGCATTCACTTAGTGATGTTTCCACTACTCCTAATAAGGAGTCGTTGAACTTATTATGTCTTTTGTCTCTGACAATAATAAGTGCGGCTGTATTTAAGCCCCGTCTGGTTAACGGCTGTATACCTACTTGGATTAATCCAATATGTAGGTAACTGTATTTTTTCCTATGCTCTTGGATTAACTCCTTAGAGAGCATATGGATCATTTCATCTCCCTGTTTAAGGGATTTCCTTACTTCTACAGTCTTGATTATATAATCTGACTTGTAGATGAAAGAACCTTTTTCGTAAACCTGGTTAGGTTTATATTTGGGTAATTTCCATTTCTGGAGATTCCCTTCAAAATTTTTTGAGATAATAATCTCTTTGTTTAGTGACAAATCATCACCACCCTTTAAGGGATTTTCTGATGTTTCAGATCTTTTAGATTTTGAACTCATAAATCGATTCATCTTCTACAGTGGTTATCACTGTCAACGATTTATTCGCAACACGCCCTCCGCACTCTGGCTCACAGGTCTTACTGCTCCAGCGATACGCGACTTGGGTTTCAAACCACCTTTGAATCTGAACAAATTTAATTTGTTCTTGATCTTTTAAGATCTTGTTATCAGAAAAATCCTTTAAGGATTTTTTGGTCTGATACCACTTCTTTTTTTTTTTTTTTTTTTTTTACTTCTGAATTTAATTCAGAATTTTCATAACCTCTGAGTTTAACTCAGAGTTTAAAAACATAAAATTAAAGAACTTTATAAAATAAAAAACTTAAAGCTTAAAGTTTTAAGGGCTTACATTATTTTTGGCCAAGATGGCCTTCTTGTAATGCGGAAGAATTATAGAGAGAGAATTATTCTAGGTGGAGTGGTGTGGTGTGTAAAACTTGTTATGTTCCGAATGGCTATACAAGTGCCCTTTTATAGGCGTCGGAACTCAAATACTATCTATTACAATTTTGAGTTGAATTTTAAATCCATCAGACTGTTGCTTGCTGAGGTAAGCGCTTACCTCAACTGTGACGTCATTCATTGCGTCATTTTTGTACTTTTGTGACGTCATCCATGACGTCATCTTTACTAACTTCGTCCAGATCCAGCAAACCTTCGTATGGGTCCTGCGAGTATCCGGCCAAAAGGTAGTTTGGCTGTTCATGGAACGAGGCAAGTTCTTCGGAAAAAACCCCAGAAAAAACTGGCTCAACCAGCCATGAACAGCCAAACTACCTTTTGGCCGGATACTCGCAGGACCCATACGAAGGTTTGCTGGATCTGGACGAAGTTAGTAAAGATGACGTCATGGATGACGTCACAAAAGTACAAAAATGACGCAATGAATGACGTCACAGTTGAGGTAAGCGCTTACCTCAGCAAGCAACAGTCTGATGGATTTAAAATCCAACTCAAAATTGTAATAGATAGTGTTTGAGTTCCGACGCCTATAAAAGGGCACTTGTATAGCCATTCGGAACATAACAAGTTTTACACACCACACCACTCCACCTAGAATAATTCTCTCTCTATAATTCTTCCGCATTACAAGAAGGCCATCTTGGCCAAAAATAATGTAAGCCCTTAAAGCTTTAAGCTTTAAGTTTTTTATTTTATAAAGTTCTTTAATTTTATGTTTTTAAACTCTGAGTTAAACTCAGAGGTTATGAAAATTCTGAATTAAATTCAGAAGTAAAAGAGGCAAGTTCTTCGGAAAAAACCCCAGAAAAAACTGGCTCAACCAGCCATGAACAGCCAAACTACCTTTTGGCCGGATACTCGCAGGACCCATACGAAGGTTTGCTGGATCTGGACGAAGTTAGTAAAGATGACGTCATGGATGACGTCACAAAAGTACAAAAATGACGCAATGAATGACGTCACAGTTGAGGTAAGCGCTTACCTCAGCAAGCAACAGTCTGATGGATTTAAAATCCAACTCAAAATTGTAATAGATAGTATTTGAGTTCCGACGCCTATAAAAGGGCACTTGTATAGCCATTCGGAACATAACAAGTTTTACACACCACACCACTCCACCTAGAATAATTCTCTCTCTATAATTCTTCCGCATTACAAGAAGGCCATCTTGGCCAAAAATAATGTAAGCCCTTAAAGCTTTAAGCTTTAAGTTTTTTATTTTATAAAGTTCTTTAATTTTATGTTTTTAAACTCTGAGTTAAACTCAGAGGTTATGAAAATTCTGAATTAAATTCAGAAGTAAAAAAAAAAAAAAAAAAAAAAAAAGAAGTGGTATCAGACCAAAAAATCCTTAAAGGATTTTTCTGATAACAAGATCTTAAAAGATCAAGAACAAATTAAATTTGTTCAGATTCAAAGGTGGTTTGAAACCCAAGTCGCGTATCGCTGGAGCAGTAAGACCTGTGAGCCAGAGTGCGGAGGGCGTGTTGCGAATAAATCGTTGACAGTGATAACCACTGTAGAAGATGAACCGATTTATGAGTTCAAAAGATCTGAAACATCATAAAATCCCTTAAAGGGTGGTGATGATTTGTCACTAAACAAAGAGATTATTATCTCAAAAAATTTTGAAGGGAATCTCCAGAAATGGAAATTACCCAAATATAAACCTAACCAGGTTTACGAAAAAGGTTCTTTCATCTACAAGTCAGATTATATAATCAAGACTGTAGAAGTAAGGAAATCCCTTAAACAGGGAGATGAAATGATCCATATGCTCTCTAAGGAGTTAATCCAAGAGCATAGGAAAAAATACAGTTACCTACATATTGGATTAATCCAAGTAGGTATACAGCCGTTAACCAGACGGGGCTTAAATACAGCCGCACTTATTATTGTCAGAGACAAAAGACATAATAAGTTCAACGACTCCTTATTAGGAGTAGTGGAAACATCACTAAGTGAAGGCCCAGCCTACTTTAAATGTTTTCCTGATTTTTCTGTAGCAATACATGACAGAAATGTCATGGATGCTCTGGTGTTAAACATCAAAACTCATGGTTATGATATGCCAGAAGAAACAAGTCATGTTTCTTTAGTATATCAAGTTCATTACAAAGTAATGAATACCATTATTCCAAGACTAAGGATAAATCCTGAAGTTCTTAGTGCCCAGAAGGGAGAAACAACTCTGTTTATAACAGATATGAAAAGTAACTTGGTCGTTCCAAAAACAATTTTTTGGGATCAAGTACAGCTTCCCGATGTTTGGAAGTTAGAAAGTATAGTTGATCCAGTCTCAGATGAGAAAAGAGAACTAGATCAAATTATACAACATCTAGATGGTGATGTAGAGATAAAATTCTCTAACAACCGAAGATTCAAGTTAAACTTGAGCAGAACACCATCAATGACAGCAAGGTCCTCAACTTCTGAGGTACCACTCTCTGAAAGAGAGCAAATTAATGCTGAAATTCTTAGAGTCAGAAGAACTCAAGAACAAGTTAGTCAACCTATATATAGAGTTGACACTGCTGAAAGCAGTAGAGGTAATACCTCTCCAACCGCCTCAGATATGGGTTATGAGGTCAATACTATTACTATTGACGATAATAACCTAGATATCCCAGAGGTAATGAAAAAATCTTGGGAAAAAGAAAGTAACCAAACCATGAGAAAATGGTTTTTAAGTTACTATTCACACTCCCAACAACGTTGGTATATAAGCCAATACATGGAAGATACTAAGACTAAACTCACCTTCTTCAGATGGATAAGATCCAGATGGGAAAGTAGAGGAAAAGTATTTCCAGACTTTAAAAGTCAACAATTTGTAAACTTCATAGAAGAAGCTTACCAAGAGTATAAGTGTGGAAATGGAAAGACCTTTAAATCTATCCATCCACCAAATACTTGGGTAAAAATTTCTCATAATGAGGAAACAACAAATGCTATTCCATTTAAAGGAAAGCTAGAGGAATTAAATTCCAATCATCTAGCGGAGCAAAACAATTATACAAATTTGTTCTTACAATCTATTGGAGAACAAACTTCGAGAATCGAAGAAAAATTAGCAAATTTGGCATATACGCCAACAAAAGCTGAAGCAACGACTTCACGAAAAGCTGAAGCATCAACTTCAAGATTAAAAGAGGATTCAATCCCTTTTAAACCTCCTCCAGAAATGAAAGATTTCCGATTTCAAGCTAAGCCTGAAAGTGACTTTATAGAGGCACTTATGATAAGGCTTGAAAATCTGAAAATCAAAGAGGGAAAAAATAAAGAAACTGTATCAGCCCTTAAAGGGAATGATAGCAGTAATGAAGAAGATTCTAAAAAAGTCAATAAAATGACTTTTAGAAAGAATACTTCTATGGTTAAACCATTCTATCCAAGACCTACTCCAATTGACATGCAAATTGAGGAAAGAATAGAATTCGCCCAATTTGATGGAAAGTCATTGGTTGAGTGGAATATTGATGGGCTGTCTGAATATAATATTAAGACAGTACTAAAATACATGCTCATGTTTGCCAAGGCAACTCAGGCCAATGGCAATAATCAAAGGCAAATTGCCGAAGCGATAATCGCTGGATTCAGTGGACAACTGTCAGGCTGGTGGGATTTTAATATGTCTGAAATTGCAAAAAATCAGATATATAATGCCACTACAACCGATCAAACTACGGGTGAAACCCAGGAAACTATTGTAGATACATTAATCTACACAATAGCTTCACATTTTATTGGGAGAAATGAACTCCAAAAGGACAGGTCTCAAGAACAACTCTTGAACCTAAAATGTCCAACACTAGGCCACTTTATGTGGTACAAAGATGTGTTCTTCACCAGAGTCATGCAAAGACAAGATAGTCACATGGACTTCTGGAAAGAAAAATTCTTAGCTGGATTGCCTGCATTATTTGCAGAAAGACTAAGAATAAAGCTTAAAGCTAAATATTCGGGAATAATTCCCTATTCAAGTTTGACTTATGGAGATCTAGCATCCGAAGTAATTTCGGAGGGAATAGAGCTCTGTAATGATGTCAAATTGAAACAACAATTAGAAGAACAAAAGCTTCACCACAGGGAGACCTTGGGGAACTTTTGTGATCAAATTGGTTATACACCAATCATTTATCCCACGAGGGATAAAAAGAAAAAATTCTCTAAAAGAGAAAAACACTTCTTTCGAAAGAAAAGAAGAAAAGGATTCTTTAAAGAAGAATCAAACGTCCCTAACAAAGGGAAGAAATTTCACAAAAGGAAAACCTTTAATAAGGATCCTATTTGTTGGAAATGTGGCAAGAAAGGCCACTATGCAAACAAATGTCTAGTAAAAAAGAAGATACAATCTCTTGACATAGACGAAGACCATAAAAGGTCAATTTGCCAGGCTCTATTAAATGAGACTGAAGAAGACTATAAAAGAAGTCTTGAATATTCTTCAGAAGAAGAAACATCAAGCTCGTCGCAAAATACGAGTGAAAATGAATCAGGACCCTGCAACTGCACAGACGGCGAATGCGACCTGTGCATGATAAGGGATCTGGGGTTAAAAGTAAACATGTTAACCCAAGAAGAAAGTTTCATTCTGGATATCATCGATCAAATCGAAAGTCCAGAAAAAAGAAGAAAAGCTCTTGAGAGCTATTTGGTTAAACCAAAAGAACAGGAGAAGAAACTCTCAACTCAAAAGAATAGCTACGGTTCTTTAGATCAGTTGATCCAAAGAATGCAGAAGGCTGAACAAAGAGAGCCTACTGTTCAAGAATTGAAAAAAGAGATAAATCAAATTAAATTTGAAATATCTCAAATAAAAAGGCAAATTGAGAGAATTGAGGTCTGTCAGCCATCAACCTCAAAAGCAACGCCCGATTCAACGGACGACGAGGATAATTCCTCAAAAACACCTCATCAAGGGGATGTCAATTATATTGACAAAATTGAACCACAAAAATGGTTCATAAAAGTGATATTAATTGTCAATAAAGAATTCTACATGGAAACTGAAGTCATGGTAGATTCAGGCGCAGATATAAACTGTATTACAGAAGGAATAATTCCTTCAAAGTATTACAGTAAAACTACCCAAAGGGTAACTGCTGTCAATAAACAACCATTGAATATCAGGTATAAACTTGATAATACAGTGGTATGTAATGATGGAATATGTATTCCAACACCATTTATAATGGTAAAAGGTTTATCAACCGCGGTAATTTTGGGAAATCAATTTTTGCAAAAATTATTTCCAATTACCTCTATAACTCAACAAGGAATAATTTCCTTACAAAAAGGAAAGGAGATAAAATTTCCTTTTACAACTGTGCCAAAGCAGCACAAAGTTCAACAGTTGAACTCCTTAAAGGAGGGGAAAACTAAACTGTTAAATTCCTTAAAGGAAGAAATTGGATTTAAACAAATCCAGGAAAAGTTGAAAGATCTGGACCTTCAAAAAAGGATCCAAGATTTGGAAGAAACTATCAAAAGGCAAGTTTGTGCCGAAGAGCCCAACGCCTTTTGGGAAAGAAAGAAACATATTGTTTCCTTACCCTATGAGGAAGGATTCAATGAAAAACATATCTCTACAAAAGCTAGACCCATAGCTATGGGTGCCAAGCATTTAGAGTTATGTAAAAAGGAGATTAATGATCTCTTAAAAAAGGGCCTTATTAGGAAAAGTTACAGTCCATGGAGTTGCCCAGCATTCTATGTGGAGAATGCAGCAGAAATCGAAAGAGGCGCACCAAGACTTGTAATAAATTACAAGCCGCTTAACAAAGCGTTGAAATGGATAAGATATCCAATTCCAAACAAGAGGGATCTCCTCAACAGGCTATATAAAGCCAAAATATTCTCTAAATTTGACATGAAGTCAGGATACTGGCAGATTCAAATTGAAGAGAAAGATCGGTTTAAAACCGCATTCACAGTACCATTCGGACATTACGAATGGAATGTGATGCCCTTTGGGCTCAAAAATGCTCCATCGGAGTATCAACACATCATGAATGAGTTATTTAATCCTTATACGGATTTTATAATTGTATACATTGATGATGTACTGGTTTATTCACAAACCATTGATCAGCACTTCAAACACTTAAAGGTGTTTTTAGAAGTTGCTAAAAAAGCAGGACTTGTAGTCTCTGCAAAAAAGATAAGCTTATTTCAGCTTAAAATAAAGTTCTTGGGCTATTACATTGAAAATGGTCAGATACAGCCCATAGAACGAGCGATTATATTCGCAGAAAAATTCCCGGATGAAATCCATGACAAGAATCAACTTCAAAGATTCTTGGGAAGTCTCAATTATATTGCAGACTTTTATAAAGAATTAGTCATAGAATGTAAACCACTCTTTAACAGGTTAAGGAAAAATCTTAAACCTTGGAGTAGTGAACATACTAAGGCAATTAAATCTCTTAAAGAGAAACTCAAGGAACTACCTTGCATGGCTATAGCCAATCCCGACTACTATAAAATAGTAGAAACGGATGCCTCTGAAAGAGGATATGGTGGAATCCTTAAGCAAAAGGATCCACAAAATAACCAAGAACAATTGGTTAGATATACTTCGGGTCTATGGAACCCAGCACAACAAAATTACTCGACTATAAAGAAAGAAGTCCTTTCTATAGTCTTGTGTGTCACCAAATTTGAAAGTGACTTGCTGAACAAAAAATTTCTTATTAGAACAGATGCAAAATCTGCTAAAGGCATTCTTGAAAAGGATGTGCAGAATTTAGCATCAAAACAAATTTTTGCTAGATGGCAAGCAATATTATCATGTTTTGATTTTGATATTGAACATGTTAATGGAGTTAATAACTCTTTAGCTGACTTTTTAACCCGTGAATATTTGCATGGATAAAAAGTCAAAGACCTCTGAAAGAGGAAAAGCAAAGCGGGATAATCCCAAAAGAACATTTGCCGAAACGGCAAAGGAAGGCAACAAGGAGCCAGAACCATACAAGGTTCGAGAATTCGCCAGTGATCCAGAGGCATATTCCGAAGAAGCATATGCAATGGCGATACCACCAGAAGACCTTAAAGGTCGAAAATATCCATACATTCCATATAGCTGGATAAAAATTCAGCCAGTGGATGTAACCCTTAAAGGGATGCATGCAGATCAGGTTGGAGATATCTTCCTCAACAAGCATCTGCCATCAACCATTGAAGGAAAGTCAGTATATTACTATCAAGCTATCCTTCAAGAAACTCACTCAGTTCGGATAGAACAAGTGGGGAAAACAAGTCATATTGACTCAAACACTGCTTATAGCAAATTCATTATTAAAAAGGTGCTATCATTAGCTGATTGGGGAATCAGACCTCAAGAAGTTAGGTACTTAAAGTACCAGTATCACCCAAAAAACCCAAAATCCTATAATTACTTCGATTATATCGAGGCATGGGAAAAGGCATTACTTTATGAGAATGCTCAAAGAAAACATAGTTGGTTCCTAATGATTCAACTGGATGGACAACTCACAAACATTCCAGCTTGGTTCAAAACATGGTTCTACAACTGGGGATTAAATCCCATCATTTTACCAAAGGTAATCAAATCCGTCTACAAAGACTTTGAAGAGGCAAACTCTGGAATAGAACCATTAGAGCTATTAATGCGCTTCGCAATGCTCTATATGGTCCCATGGATTGTCAAATGGGGATATCATATTGCACGCCCCAACACAGAGGAAAAACTAAATATCTCATTAAATGAGTATTTTCTCTGGAGAAAAGTGTTCATCAGATGGTGGGCAAAATTCAACTTCTTTGAAGAAGACAGTGTCTATTCAAAGAACAAGGTCATTTACCTTGATCAATCATCAAGAGCGCCTAAGAAGAATCCGATGGATAATTTCAAGGAAGCGTTCAAAAAATTGTCAAGAGACGAAGCCTTAAAGGCATTTGAAGAAATTTTTTGGGGGGGAAGGAACGAGGCAAGTTCTTCGGAAAAAACCCCAGAAAAAACTGGCTCAACCAGCCATGAACAGCCAAACTACCTTTTGGCCGGATACTCGCAGGACCCATACGAAGGTTTGCTGGATCTGGACGAAGTTAGTAAAGATGACGTCATGGATGACGTCACAAAAGTACAAAAATGACGCAATGAATGACGTCACAGTTGAGGTAAGCGCTTACCTCAGCAAGCAACAGTCTGATGGATTTAAAATCCAACTCAAAATTGTAATAGATAGTATTTGAGTTCCGACGCCTATAAAAGGGCACTTGTATAGCCATTCGGAACATAACAAGTTTTACACACCACACCACTCCACCTAGAATAATTCTCTCTCTATAATTCTTCCGCATTACAAGAAGGCCATCTTGGCCAAAAATAATGTAAGCCCTTAAAGCTTTAAGCTTTAAGTTTTTTATTTTATAAAGTTCTTTAATTTTATGTTTTTAAACTCTGAGTTAAACTCAGAGGTTAATTCAGAATTTTCATAACCTCTGAGTTTAACTCAGAGTTTAAAAACATAAAATTAAAGAACTTTATAAAATAAAAAACTTAAAGCTTAAAGCTTTAAGGGCTTACATTATTTTTGGCCAAGATGGTCTTCTTGTAATGCGGAAGAATTATAGAGAGAGAATTATTCTAGGTGGAGTGGTGTGGTGTGTAAAACTTGTTATGTTTCGAATGGCTATACAAGTGCCCTTTTATAGGCGTCGGAACTCAAATACTATCTATTACAATTTTGAGTTGGATTTTAAATCCATCAGACTGTTGCTTGCTGAGGTAAGCGCTTACCTCAACTGTGACATCATTCATTGCGTCATTTTTGTACTTTTGTGACGTCATCCATGACGTCATCTTTACTAACTTCGTCCAGATCCAGCAAACCTTCGTATGGGTCCTGCGAGTATCCGGCCAAAAGGTAGTTTGGCTGTTCATGGCTGGTTGAGCCAGTTTTTTCTGGGGTTTTTTCCGAAGAACTTGCCTCGTTCCTTCCCCCCCCAAAAATTTCTTCAAATGCCTTTAAGGCTTCGTCTCTTGACAATTTTTTGAACGCTTCCTTGAAATTATCCATCGGATTCTTCTTAGGCGCTCTTGATGATTGATCAAGGTAAATGACCTTGTTCTTTGAATAGACACTGTCTTCTTCAAAGAAGTTGAATTTTGCCCACCATCTGATGAACACTTTTCTCCAGAGAAAATACTCATTTAATGAGATATTTAGTTTTTCCTCTGTGTTGGGGCGTGCAATATGATATCCCCATTTGACAATCCATGGGACCATATAGAGCATTGCGAAGCGCATTAATAGCTCTAATGGTTCTATTCCAGAGTTTGCCTCTTCAAAGTCTTTGTAGACGGATTTGATTACCTTTGGTAAAATGATGGGATTTAATCCCCAGTTGTAGAACCATGTTTTGAACCAAGCTGGAATGTTTGTGAGTTGTCCATCCAGTTGAATCATTAGGAACCAACTATGTTTTCTTTGAGCATTCTCATAAAGTAATGTCTTTTCCCATGCCTCGATATAATCGAAGTAATTATAGGATTTTGGGTTTTTTGGGTGATACTGGTACTTTAAGTACCTAACTTCTTGAGGTCTGATTCCCCAATCAGCTAATGATAGCACCTTTTTAATAATGAATTTGCTATAAGCAGTGTTTGAGTCAATATGACTTGTTTTCCCCACTTGTTCTATCCGAACTGAGTGAGTTTCTTGAAGGATAGCTTGATAGTAATATACTGACTTTCCTTCAATGGTTGATGGCAGATGCTTGTTGAGGAAGATATCTCCAACCTGATCTGCATGCATCCCTTTAAGGGTTACATCCACTGGCTGAATTTTTATCCAGCTATATGGAATGTATGGATATTTTCGACCTTTAAGGTCTTCTGGTGGTATCGCCATTGCATATGCCTCTTCGGAATATGCCTCTGGATCACTGGCGAATTCTCGAACCTTGTATGGTTCTGGCTCCTTGTTGCCTTCCTTTGCCGTTTCGGCAAATGTTCTTTTGGGATTATCCCGCTTTGCTTTTCCTCTTTCAGAGGTCTTTGACTTTTTATCCCTGCAAATATTCACGGGTTAAAAAGTCAGCTAAAGAGTTATTAACTCCATTAACATGTTCAATATCAAAATCAAAACATGATAATATTGCTTGCCATCTAGCAAAAATTTGTTTTGATGCTAAATTCTGCACATCCTTTTCAAGAATGCCTTTAGCAGATTTTGCATCTGTTCTAATAAGAAATTTTTTGTTCAGCAAGTCACTTTCAAATTTGGTGACACACAAGACTATAGAAAGGACTTCTTTCTTTATAGTCGAGTAATTTTGCTGTGCTGGGTTCCATAGACCCGAAGTATATCTAACCAATTGTTCTTGGTTATTTTGTGGATCCTTTTGCTTAAGGATTCCACCATATCCTCTTTCAGAGGCATCCGTTTCTACTATTTTATAGTAGTCGGGATTGGCTATAGCCATGCAAGGTAGTTCCTTGAGTTTCTCTTTAAGAGATTTAATTGCCTTAGTATGTTCACTACTCCAAGGTTTAGGATTTTTCCTTAACCTGTTAAAGAGTGGTTTACATTCTATGGCTAATTCTTTATAAAAGTCTGCAATATAATTGAGACTTCCCAAGAATCTTTGAAGTTGATTCTTGTCATGGATTTCATCCGGGAATTTTTCTGCGAATATAATCGCTCGTTCTATGGGCTGTATCTAACCATTTTCAATGTAATGGCCCAAGAACTTTATTTTAAGCTGAAATAAGCTTATCTTTTTTGCAGAGACTACAAGTCCTGCTTTTTTAGCAACTTCTAAAAACACCTTTAAGTGTTTGAAGTGCTGATCAATGGTTTGTGAATAAACCAGTACATCATCAATGTATACAATTATAAAATCCGTATAAGGATTAAATAACTCATTCATGATGTGTTGATACTCCGATGGAGCATTTTTGAGCCCAAAGGGCATCACATTCCATTCGTAATGTCCGAATGGTACTGTGAATGCGGTTTTAAACCGATCTTTCTCTTCAATTTGAATCTGCCAGTATCCTGACTTCATGTCAAATTTAGAGAATATTTTGGCTTTATATAGCCTGTTGAGGAGATCCCTCTTGTTTGGAATTGGATATCTTATCCATTTCAACGCTTTGTTAAGCGGCTTGTAATTTATTACAAGTCTTGGTGCGCCTCTTTCGATTTCTGCTGCATTCTCCACATAGAATGCTGGGCAACTCCATGGACTGTAACTTTGCCTAATAAGGCCCTTTTTTAAGAGATCATTAATCTCCTTTTTACATAACTCTAAATGCTTGGCACCCATAGCTATGGGTCTAGCTTTTGTAGAGATATGTTTTTCATTGAATCCTTCCTCATAGGGTAAGGAAACAATATGTTTCTTTCTTTCCCAAAAGGCGTTGGGCTCTTCAGCACAAACTTGCCTTTTGATAGTTTCTTCCAAATCTTGGATCCTTTTTTGAAGGTCCAGATCTTTCAACTTTTCTTGGATTTGTTTAAATCCAATTTCTTCCTTTAAGGAATTTAACAGTTTAGTTTTCCTCTCCTTTAAGGAGTTCAACTGTTGAACTTTGTGCTGCTTTGGCACAGTTATAAAAGGAAATTTTATCTCCTTTCCTTTTTGTAAGGAAATTATTCCTTGTTGAGTTATAGAGGTAATTGGAAATAATTTTTGCAAAAATTGATTTCCCAAAATTACCGCGGTTGATAAACCTTTTACCATTATAAATGGTGTTGGAATACATATTCCATCATTACATACCACTGTATTATCAAGTTTATACCTGATATTCAATGGTTGTTTATTGGCAGCAGTTACCCTTTGGGTAGTTTTATTGTAATACTTTGAAGGAATTATTCCTTCTGTAATACAGTTTATATCTGCGCCTGAATCTACCATGGCTTCAGTTTCCATGTAGAATTCTTTATTGACAATTAATGTCACTTTTATGAACCATTTTTGTGGTTCAATTTTGTCAATATAATTGACATCCCCTTGATGAGGTGTTTTTGAGGAATTATCCTCGTCGTCCGTTGAATCGGGCGTTGCTTTTGAGGTTGATGGCTGACAGACCTCAATTCTCTCAATTTGCCTTTTTATTTGAGATATTTCAAATTTAATTTATTTATCTCTTTTTTCAATTCTTGAACAGTAGGCTCTCTTTGTTCAGCCTTCTGCATTCTTTGGATCAACTGATCTAAAGAACCGTAGCTATTCTTTTGAGTTGAGAGTTTCTTCTCCTGTTCTTTTGGTTTAACCAAATAGCTCTCAAGAGCTTTTCTTCTTTTTTCTGGACTTTCGATTTGATCGATGATATCCAGAATGAAACTTTCTTCTTGGGTTAACATGTTTACTTTTAACCCCAGATCCCTTATCATGCACAGGTCGCATTCGCCGTCTGTGCAGTTGCAGGGTCCTGATTCATTTTCACTCGTATTTTGCGACGAGCTTGATGTTTCTTCTTCTGAAGAATATTCAAGACTTCTTTTATAGTCTTCTTCAGTCTCATTTAATAGAGCCTGGCAAATTGACCTTTTATGGTCTTCGTCTATGTCAAGAGATTGTATCTTCTTTTTGACTAGACATTTGTTTGCATAGTGGCCTTTCTTGCCACATTTCCAACAAATAGGATCCTTATTAAAGGTTTTCCTTTTGTGAAATTTCTTCCCTTTGTTAGGGACGTTTGATTCTTCTTTAAAGAATCCTTTTCTTCTTTTCTTTCGAAAGAAGTGTTTTTCTCTTTTAGAGAATTTTTTCTTTTTATCCCTCGTGGGATAAATGATTGGTGTATAACCAATTTGATCACAAAAGTTCCCCAAGGTCTCCCTGTGGTGAAGCTTTTGTTCTTCTAATTGTTGTTTCAATTTGACATCATTACAGAGCTCTATTCCCTCCGAAATTACTTCGGATGCTAGATCTCCATAAGTCAAACTTGAATAGGGAATTATTCCCGAATATTTAGCTTTAAGCTTTATTCTTAGTCTTTCTGCAAATAATGCAGGCAATCCAGCTAAGAATTTTTCTTTCCAGAAGTCCATGTGACTATCTTGTCTTTGCATGACTCTGGTGAAGAACACATCTTTGTACCACATAAAGTGGCCTAGTGTTGGACATTTTAGGTTCAAGAGTTGTTCTTGAGACCTGTCCTTTTGGAGTTCATTTCTCCCAATAAAATGTGAAGCTATTGTGTAGATTAATGTATCTACAATAGTTTCCTGGGTTTCACCCGTAGTTTGATCGGTTGTAGTGGCATTATATATCTGATTTTTTGCAATTTCAGACATATTAAAATCCCACCAGCCTGACAGTTGTCCACTGAATCCAGCGATTATCGCTTCGGCAATTTGCCTTTGATTATTGCCATTGGCCTGAGTTGCCTTGGCAAACATGAGCATGTATTTTAGTACTGTCTTAATATTATATTCAGACAGCCCATCAATATTCCACTCAACCAATGACTTTCCATCAAATTGGGCGAATTCTATTCTTTCCTCAATTTGCATGTCAATTGGAGTAGGTCTTGGATAGAATGGTTTAACCATAGAAGTATTCTTTCTAAAAGTCATTTTATTGACTTTTTTAGAATCTTCTTCATTACTGCTATCATTCCCTTTAAGGGCTGATACAGTTTCTTTATTTTTTCCCTCTTTGATTTTCAGATTTTCAAGCCTTATCATAAGTGCCTCTATAAAGTCACTTTCAGGCTTAGCTTGAAATCGGAAATCTTTCATTTCTGGAGGAGGTTTAAAAGGGATTGAATCCTCTTTTAATCTTGAAGTTGATGCTTCAGCTTTTCGTGAAGTCGTTGCTTCAGCTTTTGTTGGCGTATATGCCAAATTTGCTAATTTTTCTTCGATTCTCGAAGTTTGTTCTCCAATAGATTGTAAGAACAAATTTGTATAATTGTTTTGCTCCGCTAGATGATTGGAATTTAATTCCTCTAGCTTTCCTTTAAATGGAATAGCATTTGTTGTTTTCTCATTATGAGAAATTTTTACCCAAGTATTTGGTGGATGGATAGATTTAAAGGTCTTTCCATTTCCACACTTATACTCTTGGTAAGCTTCTTCTATGAAGTTTACAAATTGTTGACTTTTAAAGTCTGGAAATACTTTTCCTCTACTTTCCCATCTGGATCTTATCCATCTGAAGAAGGTGAGTTTAGTCTTAGTATCTTCCATGTATTGGCTTATATACCAACGTTGTTGGGAGTGTGAATAGTAACTTAAAAATCATTTTCTCATGGTTTGGTTACTTTCTTTTTCCCAAGATTTTTTCATTACCTCTGGGATATCTAGGTTATTATCGTCAATAGTAATAGTATTGACCTCATAACCCATATCTGAGGCGGTTGGAGAGGTATTACCTCTACTGCTTTCAGCAGTGTCAACTCTATATATAGGTTGACTAACTTGTTCTTGAGTTCTTCTGACTCTAAGAATTTCAGCATTAATTTGCTCTCTTTCAGAGAGTGGTACCTCAGAAGTTGAGGACCTTGCTGTCATTGATGGTGTTCTGCTCAAGTTTAACTTGAATCTTCGGTTGTTAGAGAATTTTATCTCTACATCACCATCTAGATGTTGTATAATTTGATCTAGTTCTCTTTTCTCATCTGAGACTGGATCAACTATACTTTCTAACTTCCAAACATCGGGAAGCTGTACTTGATCCCAAAAAATTGTTTTTGGAACGACCAAGTTACTTTTCATATCTGTTATAAACAGAGTTGTTTCTCCCTTCTGGGCACTAAGAACTTCAGGATTTATCCTTAGTCTTGGAATAATGGTATTCATTACTTTGTAATGAACTTGATATACTAAAGAAACATGACTTGTTTCTTCTGGCATATCATAACCATGAGTTTTGATGTTTAACACCAGAGCATCCATGACATTTCTGTCATGTATTGCTACAGAAAAATCAGGAAAACATTTAAAGTAGGCTGGGCCTTCACTTAGTGATGTTTCCACTACTCCTAATAAGGAGTCGTTGAACTTATTATGTCTTTTGTCTCTGACAATAATAAGTGCGGCTGTATTTAAGCCCCGTCTGGTTAACGGCTGTATACCTACTTGGATTAATCCAATATGTAGGTAACTGTATTTTTTCCTATGCTCTTGGATTAACTCCTTAGAGAGCATATGGATCATTTCATCTCCCTGTTTAAGGGATTTCCTTTCTTCTACAGTCTTGATTATATAATCTGACTTGTAGATGAAAGAACCTTTTTCGTAAACCTGGTTAGGTTTATATTTGGGTAATTTCCATTTCTGGAGATTCCCTTCAAAATTTTTTGAGATAATAATCTCTTTGTTTAGTGACAAATCATCACCACCCTTTAAGGGATTTTCTGATGTTTCAGATCTTTTAGATTTTGAACTCATAAATCGGTTCATCTTCTACAGTGGTTATCACTGTCAACGATTTATTCGCAACACGCCCTCCGCACTCTGGCTCACAGGTCTTACTGCTCCAGCGATACGCGACTTGGGTTTCAAACCACCTTTGAATCTGAACAAATTTAATTTGTTCTTGATCTTTTAAGATCTTGTTATCAGAAAAATCCTTTAAGGATTTTTTGGTCTGATACCACTTCATTTTTTTTTTTTTTTTTTTTTTTTTACTTCTGAATTTAATTCAGAATTTTCATAACCTCTGAGTTTAACTCAGAGTTTAAAAACATAAAATTAAAGAACTTTATAAAATAAAAAACTTAAAGCTTAAAGCTTTAAGGGCTTACATTATTTTTGTCCAAGATGGCCTTCTTGTAATGCAGAAGAATTATAGAGAGAGAATTATTCTAGGTGGAGTGGTGTGGTGTGTAAAACTTGTTATGTTCCGAATGGCTATACAAGTGCCCTTTTATAGGCGTCGGAACTCAAATACTATCTATTACAATTTTGAGTTGGATTTTAAATCCATCAGACTGTTGCTTGCTGAGGTAAGCGCTTACCTCAACTGTGACGTCATTCATTGCGTCATTTTTGTACTTTTGTGACGTCATCCATGACGTCATCTTTACTAACTTCGTCCAGATCCAGCAAACCTTCGTATGGGTCCTGCGAGTATCCGGCCAAAAGGTAGTTTGGCTGTTCATGGCTGGTTGAGCCAGTTTTTTCTGGGGTTTTTTCCGAAGAATTACATATCTTTAAAACTACTTTTGTTGATCTCCTTTTGAACTTACTGTTTGTATCTTTAATTTCGTTGATGACAGATCCAAGAAGCCATGGATATTCTCATTGCAGAGTTGAACAGAGTTTGTATCTACACAGTTCCAAAACATATAAGTTACTCTAAGGTGATTTCTCTTATTTAATTTCCACATGACTTCTTTTCTAGTACAAAATTGTTGATGATTTAACACTACACCGTTCCTTTCTTCACATTACCTCATTCTGCAGAATCTTTAAATTCTGTTTCTTAAATACTTCGGTGTTGTTAGAAATTGACTCATTGATACCAAAAACGGCTTCGCTTATTCAGGAAGTATTCAATTCAAAAGATGCTTATTTCAAAGCCATTGGATATAATGAAAAGGGTGGAAAGCTTGAGGGCATGGATGACTATGTTGAAAGATTGAGATGTTATATGAAACTATATGGAGCTCTAGTGCAGGTTCAATCAACTTCCCCCTAATCGAGCTTTTACAATTTTACATGACATATATGGGGGCCGTTAATTATTTTCTTGCAGACCCAAGTTCAAGGCTTTAAGAACCTGCATGGACTTGCAGAAGGTTGGGCATGGCTTGCAAGATTCTTGAATGCTCTACCAGCAAACCTATACACCGCGGTTGCACTCGATTCGTTTCTTGAGGTGAGCAGATCCAATTGTTTCGTATGTGTTGAAAGTTGTCATTTACATACTAAGAGTGCAACTGATTTTACTGGCTAGATGGCTGGATACACACTGTATCGAGCATATAAGAACCAGTTTGCGAAGTTACTCAGCATCATTGGATGCGATTTCCTCAATGCGTTGAAAGTGGATGGTTTTGAATCACATAGAATCAAGGTGAAGCAGGTGAAGACGTCGATTCAAAATTACATCGAGTCGAAACAGTTCATGAAAGAACCCGAAGGGTGGCAGTTAAGAAACCATCTGGACTCTAATGACTTTTACTGAAGTGTGGTTGTTTTTACACTGTTGTAAGGGAGGAGGGTGTTATGATGCACACTTGCTAAATTTTGTTCTAGGAAGAGGTAATTTATTGAGTTGTGAGCTTGTTAGGAAAAAATATTACTATTACAATAATTTGTTGAAATTTTGAACCCCAGCAAAATGTGTATTTTAATGTATATCACACATCAAGAAGGAGTTAAAATCATTTTTAGTCTCATAATTATAGGAAATTTTTTATTCTGTCCCAAAAACGATAAAATTTTCAATTTCGTCTTATAACTCCTGAATTGGGTCGATTTTGGTCCCAAAATCGCCGGAAATTGGTGTTTTGGCCTGAAATTTACGTGTGCCTCACATGATCATTAAATTGTCGTGGCCTTCTTCGAGGAGGACGGCTAAGCAGAGGAGGGCTTTGGATTCTGTGATGCTTGCGCAGATGGAGAGGTTTCCTGCACAGAGGTAACTTAGAGCTCTGGCTGCCATGTATTTCATCTCTGCTTTCGTTTCGAAATCTTCGAACTCTCTTCATTTAATGTTGCTTCCTGGTAAGCCATGGTGTGGCTTGTGTTTTTGTTGTTGCTGTTGGTCTGTTAACTGATGTGGCAATTGTGATTGAGATTGGGATTGCATTGCATTGCATTTGTGACTAAATTTTGAATTTCGCCATTGGTGTTGTTCTTGGAGGTGGAATTAGCCATGACGATGGAGTGGATGGACATGTTCTTGCTGGCTATGGCTTACTTGCTGTGTTCTGGAATTGTCTCCAATGCGAGATGACTGACGAGCAATCGGATTACGTTGTGTTGGGCGAATGGATCTTGGCATTTCCGATGATGTGCTGCTAATTCCAACACAGCCCACTTTAATTATAATTAAAATATTTTAATTAATATAACTTAAATACCATTATGTAATAATATATTCATAAATACATGTATCCCAAAATTACTAAACACACCCCACTTTAATTATAATTGAATTTCATCTTTATTAACTAGAATCAATGATTATCTAGTTATTTTTGTGAATCTTTTGGAACAGAACTCAAATTCTTGTCTTTAGACCCTGCTTGTGGAGTTCCCATGTCGTCCCTGCGATCAGGCTTGATCCTTTGATGTGGCTGTGGTTGGAATGGATGAAGGGTGATGGAGCAGTCTTTCCATTCTCTAAGCGATAAGCGAGAGGATTGACGTGCTATTTAAGTTGGTAGAAAGCGGTGCGGAAATCGAAGCGAGATCGCCATCCGATAATGGAGAGGAATGAGAAGGGATTTGACCGAAAAATGAAGAAACAGGCGACGGCTGAAGATGAAGATGAGAATCAGAGCATTAACCGAAAGAGGCGTAAGAAGTTGGAGGAGATTGAATCTCGTGAACAGAACTACGCTGTTTCATGGGCCGTGTGCAGCAACTGTTCTGGCCTTCGAGCCATCTCCACTCAACATGGAAACAGATTATCAGTTGCCTTCTTTTATACCTATGTTTGGTTTTGTTCAGTTTGAAATCTACTCTTCCAAAACCAGGTCGAGTGTATAGGAAGCTCTCTTATTCATCGATGAGGATGAGGAGGACCCGATCGTGAAAGCCAACAGTTTCTGCGTGAACACGAAAATCATGAAAATCTGAGATGATTAACAACCCTAAAATAATTGATTTATCTTAAATATATCCTAAAATAATTGATTATGAACAAACACCAAGAGTTCATCGTCATTTTGCTATAATTATTATAATTAAAGTGGGGGTACATTTAGTAATTTTAGAATACATATAATATTGAATATATTATTATATAAGGGTATTTAAGTCATATTAATTAAAATATTTTATTTTAAATTGTTTTTGGGTATATTTAGTAAATTTGGGGTGCAAATAATCATCTCCTATTTATATTAAAACAATTAAAATTAGAGATTTATACATGGAGAAATATACAAAAAGTATCTCAAATCTTCTAAAAATAAATTTACTAAATATTTTTATTAAACATATATTATTCTAGAAAATTATAAAATATTTATTATTATTATTTTTAAATATGGTCCCTTTATTAATTTCGATGAAATCTCAGTTCCATATCTGGGCGTTCAGCTCCATATTTTTTCTTTATGATAAAAGGATCATGCCTCTAATATTTTTTAAGTAAGTAAACGTAAATCTTTCTACTTTACAGACCACGATACTCTTAATAAGCAAATGTAAGTTTTTTTTTATGATCGAGGATTCATTTATTCAATAATCAGCCGTGTGAGATCGTGTTATAGTGAAGGTCATTTTAATTAATTATTAGCATTATTTTTATTAAAAATATTATCGTCCGTTCTATAGGTATACATTTGCTCTCTACACGTAAACTAAAAAATATTTAATGTGTAGTGAGTAGTTGTATTAGTGGGGTATGATTCACATACTCCCTCCATCCTGCTTAACATTTACTTTTAGCACGGAAATTAAGAGATATAATATTTTAATGTGCAGCGCGTTAACGTTGACGTTTCCTTTTAACATGGAGTTTAAGAGATATACTCCCTCCGTCCCACAATACGTGTGATACCCGAGCTTCTCACTACTCATGTGCCAATATAATTTAATTTTTGTTATGTGCATTTTATAATTATGTGATAATTATGTGGCAATTATGTGATAATAATGTGACAATTATGTGACAATTGTTTCTATGTTTTATTTATCGTTACATTTATTTGAGACATTCGTGATAAAATTGAGACGGTGTATGAATATATGGGTGCATAAATATTTACGTGCATTAATTTGAATATATAATTAAACTGTCTTATGTGTATAAATATATTATCTCTCAATTATTAAGTATCACACGTGTTCTCGTAATAACAATAGTGGTAAGAAAGTGTACTCGTATGTGTATTAATTTGTAAATGTATCATATCTTAGTTATTAAGTATTGCACGTATATTTGTAATAAATAAAAATAATTATTATAATAATATATATATAAAAAAGAAGAAAAAGGGGGAAGTCTTTGTGCCTACAACATTGGTCGTGGTTAAGTGACAACCACAAATTCATTTTGGCTATTAATCAAACACGTATACATTGGTTTAAAAAAAATTTTAATTACTACTATTTTGGATGGCGTTGAGTTATCGACCCCAACCATATATATATATTAGAATGTTGGGGGTGAGAACCTATTAATTCAGAGAAAAAAAGAGAGAGAGATAGAAAGGAAGAGAGAAGAAAGGGAGAGAGAGGAGAGAGAGAGAAGAGGGAGCGCGCCGGAACGTGCGTGTCGGAACAAATTAGTTACAATTCTTTACGGGGTTTATATTACTGTCGAAATCCAGGTAAGTAGAAGTCCAACTACAATGCATAAACATGTTGTTTGTGAATTATTTGTAATTAATATGTGATAATTATATTATGGATTATTTGTAATTAGTTTAATTACGATATGAATTATTTGTGATTAATTTGTTATACAAGCTGTGTATTTATGTAAAGTATGGTTCATATTTAACAATAGTATTTGTAAATTATTTGTGATAATTTTGTGATACAAGTTGTGAATCCATGTGATTGGAAATAATATTATTATCCTATATAGATCGGTGTAATTGGAAACTTTTGCAAATATATTTGTATGGTTTGAGAAAATATTGGTTATAAGGATATGTGGGATCCAAGATTATGTTGTTATTCCAAAAAGAGATCCGTGTGATCCAAGTTGAAGTGGTTATTTTATAAATGGATCTATGTGATTGAGGTGAAGTTATTATTTCAGAAGTGGATTTGTGTGAATTGAAATTAAGTTGTTACTTTATTGTGATTAATGTTGATATTGATATTGTAAATAGTTTATGATGCACATTTAATTGTTCTGGGTGCATACCATGCATAAACATGAAAAGTGTTTTCCTCAAAATTAATAAGATATTAATGGTGTGTGCGGCCACTATATATGCATCTCTGTCAGGGTTCGGAAAAATTGTTCCCGACATTTTTATTAGGGGTTCGGAAAAATCGTCCCCACCACTTGCCAGAGTTCGGAAAAATCGTTCTCAGCACTGTTTTTGGGGTTCAAAAAAATCGTCCACATTAAGCTCATTCGGGGTGCATATCATAAGTGTGTCGTGGGGATCCCGCAACGTGAACAGTTTTCAAAATAAAAGAGATCAATTAGAAAAATTAGAAAATAGGCGATAGAGAACTAAATGCATTTTCATGCACGAACATGCATGATTTCTACTTACTGAGATTTTTATCTAACTAGTTTATGCATTGTAGGTGAGCCTGTTGATGATTGAGTTTGTGATGTGACTGTGCAAGCTGTGAAGCTCTTTCAAGGTTTTGAGCGGATGTACATAGATGACGACCTGTTGGGCTAGGCATTGGGTTTATTTTATTTCTGCTGATATTTTGTTATGTAATATAATAAGTATTATCACATGTTTGGATGGTTCGAAGTGGTGTCAGAAACTAGTCACGTATGTTGAACTGGTGTGATGGTGTTGGTTATAAGCATATTATGTGGAAAAAAATTATATGCAGGTTTTTATAATGATGATGTTTATGTTAAATAGTATTTGAATTATAAGTTGTGTAAGGTGGGTCATGTCAGAGTGGTATCAGGGCATGGTTTGGGTCCTGCAGACTGTCTATGTACATGAACTCATTCTTTGGGAGCGCAGCTTTGCAAGTAAGTGTTATTTTCATTCTGTGTTGTTATGTGTCTTATAAATTATATTGGCTATGTGGTATAGGAAGTGTAGTTTGTAGACAAAATGGTAAGGGCTACAGGTGAAAGTTTTGAAGGAGATATGATTGTTGAGCAAGCAGCACCTCCTGAAGGGAATAATCGTGATGCGGTGATTACTCGACTAATGGAACTAGTTGCGCCAGTCCCAACAGATACAACAACTGATTCAGCAGAGAGATATGGGTGGACAACCAGAGGGTAATGCAAACCAAGATAGACGTCAAGTAGAACGTGTGGAAATGGTTTGTGAGAGGTTTCGAAAGCTAAGCCCTCCAATATTTGAGGACGCAGCAGACCCCACAGATGCAGAGGATTGGTTACGCACGGTGGAAAACATGTTTCAATACAGTAGAATTCCAGATGGGGATAGAGTGCTATGTGCTTCTTTCATGTTACGAGGAAGTGCAGGCCACTGGTGGGATACGATTAAAAGTATCGATGATGTCACGACTATGACATGGGAAAGGTTCAAGGAGCTTTTCAGAAACAAGTACTTTACGGCACCAGTGAGAGCCATGAAGATGAACGAGTTCATACAGTTGAGGCAAGGTGGCATGTCAGTCACAGATTACCTTCGTAAGTTTGAGCAGTTGTCGAAGTTTGCTGAACATATGGTTAGTACGGAGGCACTGAAAGTGGAGAGATTTGTGGAAGGCTTAAGGCCTGAACTTTACAGAGATGTGAGTATGGCGGGACTGCATGGAGCAATATACTCACAAGTTGCAGAAAGGGCTTAAATTGCTGAGCAATAGGAGATGAGGATCAGACAAACGCAGGCTATCAGATGTCAATTTCAGCAGAAACCAATGCAGCAGTTTGGGAGAGTTGATAAGAGGCCGATACCATTTCAGAGGCCGAATTCAAATGTTCAAGTGGAGCAAGGACAGAGACGAGGAGAACCCAACAAGCGTCCTAAATTTGATCAGGGTAAGGTGCCACCGGCGCTGCCACTACCTATATGCCCTAATTGTCTTAGATCACATGGTGGAGAGTGTCAAATTCCTCCGAGAACATGTTACACATGCGGGGAGAAAGGACATGTGACTACTACTTGTCCTAAGAAAGGGAAGCAGGGACAGCAGAGAAGAGCTCCAGCTAGGGTGTATACTTTGACGCGAGAGGAGGCAGATGCGAACCCCTCAGTTGTCACGGGTAAGTTCTCTATTTTTGGCACTTCTACATATGTGCTATTTGATTCTGGAGCAACACATTCATTTGTATCCACTGAGTATGTGAAAAAGTTGGGTGGAACACTTAACTTGATAGAAGCTAATTATGAGGTGATGATACCTTCTGGTGAGTCAAAGCAAACTAATCAACTTCTTCGAGGTTGTGTTATTCCTATTGAAGGAAGAAGACTCCTCGCTAATTTGATTGTGTTAAGTATGAATGATTATGATATCATATTGGGCATGGATTGGCTGTCAAAATATGGTGCTACAATAGATTGTCAGAAGAAGAGTATCACTTTTCAGCCAGTGAAAGGAGAACTGTTCACTTTTGTTGGAATCAAGAAAAGCTTTAGATTTCCAATGATATCAGCAGCAAAAGCACAGCGGTTGTTGGAAAGTGGTTGTGAGGGGTATCTGGTGAGTGTAATGAATGTTGAGGAACAGCAATGTCCAGTTCTCAGTAATGTACCAGTAGTTCGGGAATATCTGGAGGTATTTCTAGATGATCTTCCAGGTTTGCCACCAGACCGAGAAATAGAGTTTGTTATTGAGTTACAACCAGGAACTGCTCCTATATCTAAAGCGCCATACAGAATGGCACCAGCTGAACTGAAGGAATTGAAGATACAGTTACAATAGTTGCTAGACAAAGGATTCATCCAACCTAGTTTCTCTCCTTGGGGAGCACCAGTTCTGTTTGTTCGAAAGAAGGATGGCACATTGAGGATGTGCATTGATTATCGGGATCTCAACAAAGTTACGGTGAAGAATAAATATCCATTGCCTCGCATTGATGCTCTGTTTGATCAGTTACAGGGTGCAGCTATCTTTTCGAAGATTGATTTGCGGTTGGGGTATCATCAGTTGAAGATAAAGAAGGAGGATATTCCAAAGACTGCATTCAGTACAAGGTACGGGTATTATGAGTTCTTAGTGATGCCGTTTGGATTAACAAATGCTCCTGCAGCATTTATGGATTTGATGAATAGAGTATTTCAGGGAATTTCTCGATAAATTTGTGATTATGTTTATCGATGATATTCTAATTTACTCTAAGAATAAGAAGGATCATGCACTGCACTTGAGAAAGGTGTTAGAGATTCTAAAGGAGAGTCAGTTGTATGCGAAGTTCAAGAAGTGTGAGTTTTGGTTAGACCGAGTTGTTTTCTTGGGGCACGTGGTATCGGGAGAAGGAATTTCTGTGGATCCAGGTAAAGTTAAAGCAATCCATGATTGGCCACAACCCTCAAATCCCACTGAGGTTCGTAGCTTTCTTGGATTGGCGGGATATTATCGAAGGTTTGTTGAAGGATTTTCTAAGATTGCTTCACCATTAACAGAGTTGACCAGGAAGAATGTGAAGTTCACATGGACGGAGGAATGTGAACAAAGTTTCCAAGAATTGAAGAGACGATTGACATCAGCACCTATCTTAACTATTCCTACAGAGACAGAAAACTTCAAGGTTTACAGTGATGCTTCAAAGAATGGTCTTGGGTGTGTATTGATGCAAAATGGGAAAGTGATAGCGTATGCATCCAGACAGTTAATGGAGTATGAGAAGAATTATCCAACTCATGATTTAGAGTTAGCCGCAGTGGTGTTTGCACTCAAGATATGGAGGCATTATCTGTATGGGGAACGTTGTGAAATCTATACTGATCATAAGAGTTTGAAGTACTTTTTCACTCATAAAGAGTTGAACATGAGGCAAAGAAGATGTTTGGAATTGATGAAGGATTACGACTGTGTTATTAATTATCATCCGGGAAAAGCCAATGTGGTTGCTGATGCATTGAGTTGAAAGGCAATACAGAGTGTAGCTGCTATGACCGTAAATCAGAAACCAGAGTTGCTTGATTTGCAAATGATGGATGTGGAGATCATTCAGGAAGGATCGTTGGAAGCAATGATGGCAGCTCTGACACTTCGACCAACTTTGATGGATAAGATTCAACAGAGCCAACATGAGGATAAGTTGTTTGACAAAATAAAGAATGATATCAGCTCTGGAAAGTCTTCTGACTTCCAATTAGGAGATGATGGCGTGATTCGTTATGGAGGTCGATTGTGTCTACCTGAAGTGGATGGCATTCGGAAAGAAGTGATGGCGGAAGCTCATTCAACACCGTACTCTGACATCCAAGAGCTACTAAGATGTATAGAGATTTGAAGTCATATTATTGGTAGCCAGGGATGAAGAGAGATGTTGCTCGATATACAGAGCAATGTTTGACTTGTCAGCAAGTCAAAGCCGAGCATCAGAGACCAACAGGAACTTTGCAGCCTTTATTTATTCCAGAATGGAAGTGGGAGAATATCACAATGGATTTTATTATCGGGCTACCGAAGACAGTGAAAGGTCACGATGCCATTTGGGTTATTGTGGATCGATTGACTAAGTCAGCTCATTTTCTTCCTATTAGCTCTACGTATTCCATGGATCTTTATGCTCAACTATATATACAAGAGATTGTCAGACTCCATGGAGTACCACTCACCATTGTGTCAGACAGAGATACGAGATTCTTGTCTGCTTTCTGGAAGAGTTTACATAAGACGTTGGGGACACAGTTATCTTTCAGCACAGCATTCCATCCACAGACAGATGGTCAATCAGAGCGTACAATACAAATCTTGGAGGATATGCTCAGAGCGTGTGTGTTGAATTTTCAAAGTCAGTGGAGCAAATTTTTGCCTTTGATAGAGTTCTCGTACAATAACAGTTATCAGTCTACTATCGGGATGGCTCCATATGAAGCATTGTATGGGAGGAAGTGTAGATCTCCAGTTCATTGGGATGAAGTTGGAGAGAGGAAATTTTTGGGTCCAGACTTGATTCGTGAAATGTCAGAAGCTGTTACCCGTATACGAGAGAAGATGAAAGTTGCTCAAGATCGGCAGAAGAGTTATGCAGACAAACGGAGGAGAGAATTAGAATTTGAAGTGGGGGATCAGGTATTTCTGAAAGTATCTCCAATGAAGGGGATAATGCGGTTTGGAAGGAAAGGGAAACTCAGTCCAAGATATGTTGGTCCGTTCACTATCATTGAGAGATTTGGCAGTGTTGCCTATAATTTGGAGTTACCAGCATCGATGTCTAGAGTACATGACGTGTTTCATGTATCTGTGTTGAGGAAGTATGTTCCAAATCCATCTCATGTTCTCAGGCAGGAACCAGTTGAGTTGAAAGAAGATTTGAGTTATGAGGAGGTACCAGTTGAGATCTTGTGGCGGGAAGTGAGAAGCTCAGAAATAAAGAAATAACATTTGTAAAGGTATTATGGAGGAACCAGTTAGTTTAGGAAGCCACTTGGGAAAGAGAGGATGAGATGATGACTAAATACTCAGACCTCTTCAGGTAAGTAAATTTCGAGGACGAAATTTTTTATAATGTGGGGAGGATGTGATACCCGAGCTTCTCACTACTCATGTGCCAATATAATTTAATTTTTGTTATGTGCATTTTATAATTATGTGATAATTATGTGGCAATTATGTGATAATAATGTGACAATTATGTGACAATTGTTTCTATATTTTATTTATCGTTACATTTTATTTGAGACATTCGTGATAAAATTGAGACGGTGTATGAATATATGGGTGCATAAATATTTACGTGCATTAATTTGAATATATAATTAAACTGTCTTATGTGTATAAATATATTATCTCTTAATTATTAAGATCACACGTGTTCTCGTAATAACAATAGTGGTAAGAAAGTGTACTCGTATGTGTATTAATTTGTAAATGTATCATATCTTAGTTATTAAGTATTGCACGTATATTCGTAATGAATAATAATAATAATTATAATAATATATATATATAAAAAAGGGGGAAGTCTTTGAGCCTACAACATTGGTCGTGGTTAAGTGACAACCACAAATTCATTTTGGCTATTAATCAAACACGTATACATTGGTTTAAAAAAATTTTAATTACTACTATTTTGGATGGCGGTGAGTTATCGACCCCAACCATATATATATTAGAATGTTGGGGGTGAGAACCCATTAATTCAGAGCAAAACAAAAAAAAAAGAGAGAGAGAGAGAAGAAAGGGAGAGAAAGGAGAGAGAGAGAAGAGGGAGCGCGCCGGAACGTGCGTGTCGGAGCGAATTAGTTACAGTTCTTTACGAGGTTTATATTACTGTCGGAATCCAGGTAAGTAAAAGTCCAACTACAATGCATAAACATGTTGTTTGTGAATTATTTGTAATTAATATGTGATAATTATATTATGGATTATTTGTAATTAGTTTAATTACGATATGAATTATTTGTGATTAATTTGTTATACAAGTTGTGTATTTATGTAAAGTAGGGTTCATATTTAACAATAGTATTTGTAAATTATTTGTGATAATTTTGTGATATAAGTTGTGAATCCATGTGATTGGAAATAATATTATTATCCTATATAGATCGGTGTAATTGGAAACTTTTGCAAATATATTTGTATGGTTTGAGAAAATATTGGTTATAAGGATATGTGGGATCCAAGATTATGTTGTTATTCCAAAAAGAGATCCGTGTGATCCAAGTTGAAGTGGTTATTTTATAAATGGATCTATGTGATTGAGGTGAAGTTATTATTTTAGAAGTGGATTTGTGTGAATTGAAATTAAGTTGTTACTTTATTGTGATTAAATGTTGATATTGATATTGTAAATAGTTTATGATGCACCTTTAATTGTTCTGGGTGCATACCATGCATAAACATGAAAAGTGTTTTCCTCAAAATTAATAAGATACTAATGGTGTGTGCGGCCACTATATATGCATCTCTGTTAGGGTTCGAAAAAATCGTTCCCGACATTTTTATTAGGGGTTCGGAAAAATCATCCCCACCACTTGCCAGAGTTCGGAAAAATCGTTCTCGGCACTATTTTTGGGGTTCGGAAAAATCGTCCCCATTAAGCTCATTCGGGGTGCATATCATAAGTTTGTCGTGGGGATCCCGCAACGTGAACAGTTTTCAAAATAAAAGAGATCAATTAGAAAAATTAGAAAATAGGCGATAGAGAACTAAATGCATTTTCATGCACGAACATGCATGATTTCTACTTACTGAGATTTTTATCTCACTAGTTTATGCATTGTAGGTGAGTCTGTTGATGATTGAGTTTATGATGTGACTGTGCAAGCTGTGAAGCTCCTTCAAGGTTTTGAGCGGATGTACATAGATGACGACCTGTTGGGCTAGGCCGTGGGTTTATTTTATTTCTGCTGATATTTTGTTATGTAATATAATAAGTATTATCACATGTTTGGGTGGTTCGAAGTGGTGTCAGAAACTAGTCACGTATGTTGAACAGGTGTGATGGTGTTGGTTATAAGCATATTATGTGGAAAAAAAAATTATAAGCATGTTTTTATAATGATGATGTTTATGTTAAATAGTATTTGAATTATAAGTTGTGTAAGGTGGGTCGTGTCAATACGCTTTAACATTTACTGTTCCAGTTGTTTAAGAAAACTTTGTGACTAACTTTATTTACCTTTAGAGGGTATTGTAGTATTTTTAGGTAATAAAAAAGTATAAAGTAATGATAAGTGTGTAAAAAAAGAGTGACAAATTTGAAATTAAAAAAACTTTTGAGGTTGTTGGATAAAGTACTTTTTCCTTTTTGGAGTGTGAAGGGTATTGTGAGACAAACAAATGAGGAAAGTGTGAAGGGTTTCGTGGGACGGAGGGAGTAATATTTAATGTGTAGTGAGATGAGAGAAATAATATTTAATGTGAAGTGGGTAGTTGTATTAATGTTGTGTATGGGTCCTGCATGAAAGACTAATTATACTGGGCACCCGGGTGCCCACTTTAAAAAACGTATACAAATATAAACAAAAACATATACAATTATGAACAAAAATGTATTCAATTTGATTGTTAATTTTTTTAATGAAAAATTGAGTGTAAAAAATATACAATCATTAAAAAATATGTACTCCATCCGTCCATTTCAGATGACACACTTTTTATTTTGGTCTGTCCCACAAAAGTTTGCACCTTCCTAAAAAAGTAAAAAGTCAAATACAATCACCCTTTCACCCCTACCTAACACACCTAACATACTTTATCATTTATTTATTACCAAAAAATATCATAATACCCCTAAAAATTATCACTTTCTTAATCTCCGTGTCGGAAAGAGAGGTGCAGACTTTTGTGGGACGGAGGGAGTATACACTATTGAATAAAAAGTTATACACATATGGATGCTAGTTTTTTTAATAAAAAACTTAGTGTGAAAAAATATACAATTATTAAGAAACACATATAGAAAATAGAATAAATTTCTACACATATGGATGCACCTAATATCAATTTTATATGGAATAAATAATTGTTTTGTGTAAGCTTAACTTGAAAAAAAAATGTAAACCTTAACTTTGAACTTTAATGGAAAATGTAAATCTTAACGTAGGACAGATGAGTATATTAATTGTATTAATGATGTGTGTAGGTCTGTGTGTTTAAAAAGAGAAATATATATCCTTGATGTGAAAGTCCAAACTACTAAAATATATATCTTGTCGATGGACGGAGATAGTATTTTTCTTTTAAACATTGTTACTTACATTTTAATTATAAATTATTTATAAAATAATTCACTACAACATTAATACAAACGATCTCATCCGATTCCCCGTCATTCAATAAACAGATAGGATCATCAAATGATCAAGATTAAAATGTCGGTGAGAGAATTGTCACGTGTTAATAACGCTCAACGTGGCAAACTATGACCATCATGACTCCTCTCTCTCAAAATATCACAACATTTAAAAGAAACTTATACACACCCAAAACAACTAGAGCTCAAGAATTAATGGCTGGAAACGCAGACACCCACAAGACAATACGTCGGAATTGGCCCTACAACCCCTATGGCATGGCGGCTGCCGGAATCGCGGTGGTGGGAGGGCTATGATACATGTATAACAGGAATAACAAGACAGAAGCTAAAGAGTTGGTAAGAAGATATTTATTCGCATTTAGTAAGACAAACATATATACAAAATACAAGCAACTCAATATACAAGGGAGAACGATGTGGGATAGAATGTGATGTAAAAACTATACAAACTAATCTATACAATAATTCCTAATACACCCCCTCAAGATGGAGCACGGCTAGTGACTCCAATCTTGCTCATAAGAAGTCGTAGACATGTACTGGAGAGTGATTTTGTTAAGGCATCAGCCAATTGATCAGCTGAAGTAACATGTGACACTAGGGCAGAAGTTCTACCAAATCTCGAACGAAGTGATAATCAATCGCAATGTGTTTCATTCACGAATGAAAAACAGTTTTGAGCAGAGGTATGTAGCACCAACATTGTCACTGTAGATAACGGGCGTCGAAGATAATGGAACATGTAGTTCCCTGAGAATTGAGCAAGTCCACTGTAATTCTGCAGCAGTAGCAGCAATGGAACGGTACTCAGGCTCAGTGGAAGATCGAGCAACAGATCTTTGCTTCCGAGAAGATCAGGAAATGGGATTGGACCCCAGGAAAATGATGTAAGCTCCAGTAGACGTTCGATCATCACAGTTACCTGCCCAATCTGCATCAAAGAAACAATGAAGTGACAAAGGAGAACGAAGAGTGATACCAGAATCACGAGTGTCATTCAAGTATCGAAATAAATGCTTCACTACACCCCAATGAAGCTCAGATGGGACATGCATAAACTGAGATAGCTTGTTCACAGCAAAGTATATGTCTGGCGAGTAAATGAGAGATATTGAAAACTTCCAAGAGCTTGGCGATATGAGGAAGCCTCAACAGGTTTCGAGCCATCATGTAATGATAAGGTGGAGCCTGTGGCAAGTGGAGTGTTGACCGGTTTGGCATTGAGCATGTTATACTTGGGAGTAGATCAGTGGTATACCTGCGTTGTGATAGAAAACACGAGGAAGAACACTGGAGAACCTCGATACCCAAGAAATATGATAGAGAACCCAGATCCTTCATAGAGAAAGCGGAAGCCAAATTAGTAACAACAGACTCTAGAAAGGTAGTATCATTACCAGTGAGGATGAGATCATCAACGTAGACTAGAATATATGCAATAATTCCATTTTGGCTGAAGACAAAAAGGGATTCATCAGACTTTGTTGGAGAAAATCTAAGAGATGCTAAGAACTGACGGAGAGAATTGTACCACGTTCTTGGCGCTTGTTTCAACCCATAAATAGATTTATGAAGCTTGCACACATATGAGGGAAAATTCATATCAGTGAAACCTGGTGGTTGAGACATGTAGACTTCATCAGTGAGTGTACCATGTAAGAAGGCATTGTTGACATCAAATTGGCGAAGAGGCCAATCATAGGAAACAGCAAGACTAAGAACCAATCTTACAGTTGCCGGTTTACCAACCGGGCTATAAGTTTCAACAAAATCAATGTCGGGACGCTGGTGAAACCCTTTAACCACTAAACGGGCCTTGAATTTATCAATAGAACCATCGGGCTTTCGTTTGACACGGAACACCCACTTGCACCGAACTACATTCTGAGAGGAGTCTGGAGGAACAAGATCCCACGTGCCATTATTCAATAGTGATGTAAATTCAGTAGACATAGCCTCACGCCAACGATCATCAGATAGGGCCTGAGATATTGTGTAAGCTCAATATTAGAGTGAAGAATTGAAGATAACCCATACCTCGGATTTGATTTAGAGATATTATTTTTAGCACGAGTAACCATTGGATGTCGAGCCACAGGAGCAGGTGAAGGATCAGCCAGGGGTGGCAATGCTACTGTTGGTGTGGGTGGTAAGACGGGTGCTACTGTTGGTGTGGGTGGTAAGACGGGTGGAGTAGGAAGAATAGATTCAGTAATTGGAACGTCAGATGGGGATGGATGATGAGTCTGGACAGTAAAGGAAAATTGATCTTCAACAAACTCAACATGGCGTGAAGTGTAGAGTTTGCTGGTTTTGGGATCAAGGTAAAGATATGCACTCTGGGTAAAAGAATATCCAACAAAGATACATGGAGATGAACGGGTTTGAAGTTTGTGAGTGGTGTAAGGTCGTAGCCAAGGATAGCACAGACAACCAAAGATACGAAGTTTCATGAAGTTGGGAGGGTGGTTGAATAATTTTTCAAACTATGATTTCATGGAGAGGTTTTCGGGAGGCGATTTATGAGATATGTGGCAGCAGACATTGCGAAAGGCCAATAGGACAAAGGCATGGAAGAGTGGTGAAGCAAGGCTAAACCGGTGTCAACAATATGATGATGATGTCGTTCCGCGCTCTCGTTGTGTTCAGGTGTGTGAGGGGGAGTGGTGAAATGAGTGATACCATGGGACGTGAGAAATTGACGAAGAGCAATAAACTCACCCCCATTATTAGTATATATGGTAGTGATTTTATGTTTGAGGAAATTTTCACCAAGGTTTTAAAGGCAATAAAGGTATTTAACACATCGGATTTTTATTTCAGAGGGTATAGCCAGACATATTTCGTGAAGTGGTCAACAAATATAACGTAATATTTATAACCATCAAATGATAACACAGGAGATGTCCAAACATCAGAAAATATTAATTCCAGTGGCATAGATGAAGAAAGAGAGGAGTCATAAAATGGCAGTTTGTGACTCTTAACACACTTACAAGAGGTACAAGAAAACGATGAAGTTTTAGGTGCGGATAAGTGATGATCCGTAATGATATAATTAAGAATTCTAGGAGAGGGGTGTCCAAGCCTAGCATGCCATGTGGATAATGGGTGTTGTTTTATACCAGAGAGAGTTGTAGATGAAGCACGAACAGTAGCAGGCCAAAGGTATAGCCTATTAATGCGGAGGCCGCGTAGGCGAGTGTCCCCCGTTGTGCAATCCTTCACCTAAAAATCACAATTAGAGAATACCACCACCACATTATTATCGGCACAAAGTCGAGAATAGATAATAAATATTTGGGCATAGTTGGGACATGCAGGGTTTTCTTAAAGCTCAATCCATAGGTATTTTCAAGATTCAATATGCCAATGTGTGCAATATGTAAACTAACACCATTACCAATTGCCACCCCATCATTGCCGTCGTAAGGGGAGTGAAGACTGAGATTAGCAAGGTCAGTGGTAACATGGTGTGAAGCTCCGAGTCAAGGATCCACTCTGATGCAATAGGATGAGATGAAGCAGTGTGTGCCGAAGCAAAAGAATATGCGGGTCGTGGAGTAGGTGTATGGTGTGCTGCTGCTTGGGTGATTGCTGCAAAGTGTGGATCAGTACAGTAACGAGCCGAGTACCCAACATAACCACATAATTGGCATTTTCCCTGGTATAGGCGACGAAACCTAGATGAAGAAGGAGCATTGTGTGGAGACGGTGCTGAAGCTCGAATATGGCGTGGTTGTGTTGCTGTAGTGGAAGAAGGCCCAGAGTGAACTTTGGGCTTCTAACGATCTCCTGTAGATGTTGACCCACGGTTGCTGCTTGCATAAAAGGCAGTGGTTGGTTGATGTATTTGGATCGGTGACCGAATTCTCATTTGCGCTTCAGTGGTGAGTAATTTTTCATGCAATTCCTCAAATGAGATTGAAGTGTCACGAGCTTGAATTGCTTGAGAAATTTCTCTATAAGACTCATCAAGGCCATTTAGAATTTTGAGAGCGAGATCCTCTGGATAGGTGGCGACGCCCAAGAGAGCAAGTTCGTCAACCACAGATTTGATTTCAAGCATATAATCTGTAATTGATTTAGATCCCTGTTTGGGACTATGAATTTGATTCTTGAGAGTAACAATGCGTCCTCTGGAAATTCAACCATATATATTTGCCAAAACATCTCACGCATCTTTTGAGGTTTTGGAGCTTGCAATGAAATGGATGAGTGTTGGTGTCAATGAACCAATAATCGCACTTAAAATGAGTTGATCCTGACGACCCAGGTGGTGTAATTAGGATTTGGTTGATCCGCAATAGTTTTTGATGGACATGGGTGAGATCCATCAACGAAGTCGAACATATCATATCCCGTCAGTAGAGTACTGAATTGAAAGGACCGAGCCATGTAGTTGGATGATGTCAACTTCAATGGTGTTTGTTGTGCAATGTTAAAGGCAGCGAGATTCGAAACAGTGGAATTGGAAGACGGCATGGTGAGAGTAATAGATTGAGGGGTGATTGCAGAAATTATGGTTGTAGTAGATTGAGGGGTGATTGCAGGAATTATGGTTGACGTGAGTGGGAGAATAAAGATATTCGACAATTTAAGGAAAAAAATCTTACAGAATGTTGAATGATTCTGAGATAATTAGCTGCAGATTTCAAGGATCGATTGAGATGGCGTTAGCCAAAAATTACTCTGGTTACCATAAAGAGTTGGTAAGAAGATATTTATTCACATTTAGTAAGACAAACATATATACAAAATACAAGCATCCCAATATACAATGGAGAACGATGTGGGATAGAATGTGATGTAAAAACTATACAAACTAACCTATACAATAATCTCTAATAGAAGCTACACAAACAGCTCCGGAGAGTACCCACACACGCCACCGCAAATAAATTACTCTTAACGTTAATCCTTGTCACCTTCTTTTTCTTTTTTCTGTTTAATAATAATAATACACTAGTTTTGTCTCCCACAAACGACGTGGGTTCTATTATGTGTGATGTCTTTATTTCAAAAATATATTTTTATATTTTATTATTAAATGTATATATATTTGTTTGTTTATTTTTTCATCTTACTTTACTATCAAATGTATTTTTGTACGTTCGTGTTAGAAAGATGAAAATTCAATTAATATAAAAGGAAGCGATCATAGTAGAATATTTTCAATTCAAAACCTGAAAAATAAATATACTATCAATTTGGGGCATAATTATTTTTTCTATCAGTTGGAGACCTTAAAATATTATAAAACAATAAAAAAAAGGTGGCAATGTGCCATAATAGGATTTTTTTATCATATTTATATAACAAAAATATTAAACTTATGATTAATTGTAAATTTAATTAATAATCAAGTACCCTTTCAAATTTATCTTTTATATTTTTTATTGAATAACTAAAACAAATTATTAAATTTAAAACTCAATTAATTTTTTTATTAATTCAATCAAAATATTATTAAATTAATTAATATTCGAGCATCACTTTTTTTATCTTTTCCTTTTATTTTTTAAATTGAATAACCCAACTAAAACATTTAAATGTAAAAATATATTAAAAATTATTATTATTTTTTAAAATATTAATTGTAAGTTCTTAATTAGAAGGACCTAATAAAATATTAGTTAAAATGTTAAATTACTTAATATAAAATATTAATTGCTATATTAAAATTTGTAAAAATATTTATAAATAAATTTTTATTAGAATTGAAATAATAATTTTTCATTATAAAAATACATAAAATATTCTTATTAGATTATATTAAATCATTATAAAAAATTATTTAAAATATAATATTAATTGCAAGATTATAAAATCTTAATTACTTTAAATATTAAATTACTTAAATAAAATATTGATTGCATTATGAAGATTATTAATAAGAGAGATTAAACAAAATAATATTTAAAATATTAAATTACTTAAAATAAAATATTAATTTAAAGATTAATGTGAGTGCGCCACATACATAATTTTTTCCAAGAACGAACATGACGATGTCACATACACAATTTTTTTAAGAGAAGCATGACGCCGCCACATACACAATTCCAAAATTTATATTCTCTTACTTCTCAAGGAAACATATTAAGCATGTTGTCATTGACAGTCTCTATCACTCTATTAGAAGAGCAAGAATAGCACTATCCTCAAAATAACATTAATTGTATTCTTAATGTGGGAGCGTCTCATATCTCCCTTTTATAATTTTTATATGAAATCATTAAATTACCTAAAATAACAATATTAAAAAAATTACTTAAAATAATATTATTACATAATATTAATATTATTAAGACTAGAATATTAGATTTTCATTAAAAGAATTACTTAAAATAAAGTATTAATGGTAAGATTACAAAATATTAATTATTTTAAATTTAATAAAATTATTAAAATATAATATTATTTAAAATAAAACATTAATTGCAGGATTAACGTGGGAGCGCCACATACACAATCTATCTATCTATATATATATAAAAGCAAACCTAAAATTCTATTTTCGTTTTCAATTTTACTCTATTTAGAAACAATTCAATTTTAATCTTGACTGTCCAATTAATATTATTTATTTCAATAATAAAATCTAATCTAATTATACTAATAATAATGAATTTTGTTATTTAAATTTTACTTTTCTATTTAACAATATAAATTTGGTAAATATAAGAGATATTTTTGACATATTTAACTAATTTTTAACCGCTTAATTTAAATTAATATATCAATCAATATTCATATATTATAATTCAATATAATATATATAGGACATATGATTTTCATTTTATTTCAATCAATTATAAAATTTAATTATACTAATAATGGAATTTTTTATTATTTAAATTTTACTTTTATATTGATTTAATTTAACAATATAAATTTGATTAATTTTTAATCAATATATGCTTAATTTCAATTAATATAATATCAATTTTATTTTTATTAGAATCGTCTCCATAAATATTTGCTTTCAATCACGGTCGTTCATTCATTAAAATAATTCTATATAAATCTTTTCAACCTAATCAAATTCTTACTTTCTCCCCTTTTTTTCTCTCCCTCAATGCTTTTTTTTCTTCTCTTTTACAGATTCTATTTTTATATTATTTATAATAAACTCTAATTTGTTTTGTCTTTTATATTTTTATTTGATCTTATATGCAGTTTCAATCATTCTCCAAGAGGTATCATTATACTTTTTAATTTTTTATTATCTTATTTTTTTTCTCTTCGATTTTTGTGTTTTTTTTAATAATTCTATAAACACTATTTTTATAATTTAATTTATATTATCTTCTTTTATACGTACTTTTATTTGATATTATTTTTAGGTTCAATCATTCTAATATTTGATCTTATTCTTTTTGTTTTTCTTCTTCTTCTTCTTCTTCTTCTTCTTCTTCTTCTCTTTTACAGATTCTACTTTCAAATCATTTATAATCTACTCTAATTTGTTTTATCTTTTATATTTTTATTTGATCTTATATACATGTTTAATCATTCTCCTAAAGGTATCATTATAATTTTTAATTTTTTGTTATCTTATTTTTTTCCCTTCGATTTGTGTTTTTTTAATAAATCTATAAACCCTATTTTCATAATTTAATTTATTTTATCTTCTTTTATACTTTGATATTATTTTTAGGTTCATTAATCCTCATATTTGATCTTATTTGTAGGTTCAATCATTCTCTTTTTGTTTTTTTCTTCTCTTTTACAGATTCTACTTTCATATTATTTATAATCTAGGTTCAATTATCTATCTATACATATATAAAAGAAAACATAAACTTCTACTTTTGTTTTCAATTTTGTTTCAAATTATACTCAATTTAGAAATAATTAATTTTAATATTGACCGTCCAAATAATACTTTGATTTTAATCATAAAATTTAATTATACTAATAATGGATTTTATTATTTAAATTTTACTTTTTTATTTTACAATATAAATTTGGTAAATATGAGATATATTTTTGGCATATTTGACTAATTTTTAATAAGCTTAATATATATATAACAAACTTAATTTCTATTTATATCTTCAATTTTAATCTTGGCCGTATATTACTTTTGATCTCAATCATATATTCTATTTATGCTAATGATAAATTATTTATTTATTTTTTAATCAACAATATAAATTTGATAAATATGAAAAATATTATTGACATATATTCTACTAATTGTCAATCAATATACTAATTTTCATAATATCAAATCTTTCAACGCTATCTTTGGTAATTTTTCACTTTTTTTCCTACGTCGTTAATTGCTTTCAATCGCGATCGTTTATTCTTTCAAATCATTCTATATAAACATTTTCATTACCTAATCAAATTCTTACTCTTTTTTTTTTCTTCTTCTTTTACTTCTCTATTTCACTTTTATATTATTTCTAATCTACTTTAATTTATTTTATCTTTTATATTTTACTTTGATTTGATCTAATGTGCATGTTCAATCATTTTGAGGTATCATTCTTCTTTTTTTATTTTTTGTTATCTTTGTTTTATCTTTTATGCTTTTATTTGATCTTATTTTTATATTCAATTATTCTCATATTTGATCTTATGTGCAGGTTCAATCATTCTTATTTGAAGTATCATTCTTCTTATTTAGTTTTTGTTATCTTATTTCCATTTCTCTAGGATTTTTGTATTTTCTTTTTAATTCTATAAACCTTATTTATATACTTTAATTTATTTGATCTTTTATACTTTTATTTGATCTTATTTTCAGGTTTAATCATTCCATTTGAGGTATCATTCTTCTTTTATTATGGGCGTGGGTGGAATGGGTAGCGGGGGGTTTGGGGGTGGGTAAGGGGTAGGGCTGGGTGATAATACTTTTATTATTTAAGTATTAAAATCTAAAATATTATTTTTTAAAAAAAATTGGGGAGTGGAGGGTGGGTAGGGGTAGGTTGGGTGGTAGAGTTTCCTCCACAAAAAAATTATTTTTAATAAAATTTTAGATTTTAATATTTAATATAATAAAATTTTATTATTTTTATTTATCATATATAAAATTCTATTTTAAAAATAAATTTTGAATTATGAATTTGAAATCCTTTCAAAAATTCATAATTTATTCAAATAGTGGAATTAAAATGAATTGATTTAAAATTCAAGGAATTTAAATTCCACTCATTTTCAAATCCATTGGATTTGAAATGACTCAATTAAAACACAACCTAAAAGTATATAATTGTAATATACTTTAATTATTTCCGCACGGATGGGTAATATCTAGTTTTTCTAAGAACGAACGTGGTGACACCACATACAAAATTTTTTTCAAGAAGAAACGTGGTATCGCCACATACACAAATTCAAGATTTTATTTTTGGCAAACACTTGTAAATTAATAATATTAATGATGTGTATAAAGGTTATCAGCTTAATTCTCTTTTAACTTTAAACTAGTACAGTGCCGGCATGCGAGGCGGGTTATCGTACTTCTTATTTATTTATTTATTATTTTTAAATATATATTTTTAAATAAAAATTAATTATATTATTTTAGGATAATTAAAAGAATTTTTTATTTAACTAAAAAAAATATCTTAAGGTATATAAATTAAATCAAGTAAAAAACATGCATTCTTAATTTATTTCACATTAATAGTAAAATATAGTTATCACTAAGATGAATTAATCCTCCTCCTCAACATAATCGTAAGATATCAAAATTTAGATTGTTAATTGATGTGTCAATATATCAACTTTAATCAAACTTTTAGTTCAATTCAATTTAAAGTATAAAAAAATTATTTAATTTATGCGTTGTCGAGGTTTGAACCTAGAACCTCTTAAGAATCAAACAACCAATTAAACTTTGCTACTTTATAAATTAAGAGAAATCATAATGTCAAACACACCTAAACTTAACAGCTCACATATTTTAATTTTACTTTAAGAAACTTATTTTACTTATTAAAAATAATAAAGAAAATAATAAATCTTCGAAACCAATAATAAGAAGTTATTTCACTTTTTTAAAACGTCATAAATATCTAATAAACCTAAAGTCAGTTCAGATCTCACGTGTGATGCAAGTAATCTAATATTTTCATATATGTCTTATGTTAATTATAATTATTCAGTTGTTTTATAAATTTTTATTCTATCAATATTTGAGTACAAATTTTTTTTTATAATCTAACAAATTACTCCATCTATAATCTATTACTTTTTGCATGTGGATTAGAAATATTATTATCTTATATAAAGAATGTAGTTGTATTAGTGGTGAATTGAGAATCTTTTTCATAAAAAAAAAGACCTTAAGAGTGAACGATCAAAATGGACAAATTAATTATTAGCGTATGAAGGGAGTAAAATATATAGCTATTAATGCAAAAATTAGATTTATATTGACATTAAAAAAAAAAGGTACATGTATTATTTTTTTATTTAAGATTTCAAACCCAACCCATTTTACCATTATAAAAATTAGATTAAGGTTAACTTTATTTTAAAAAAATAAGTCTTTTTTTTTGAGTTTTATCAATTCAATGCCCGAATTATGGGTAAAATATCAATTCGGGGCATGAATTATTTTTTCTATTAATTCAAGGCTTGAAATATGTAAAACTATCAATTCAAGACTAAATTTGTCAAATATTATCTCCTATTTTATCAATTTAGGACATAAGTTTAAGCCCTGAATTGATATTTTTACATAATTCAGGTTCCTAATCGATAGATTACATAATTCAAGTCTTCAATTGATAGTTTACTCATTTTTCGGGTCTTGAATTGATAAAATTCCTTTTTTAGAATTAAAATTTCAGCCCAACTCATTCTACAGTCAAAACCCACTTTAAAATTATAATTATAATTTAAGGGAATACATAAATAAAGAATTTAAAATATGTATTCATTGAGGTTTGAACATGTGATTTCCTCAAAATTGTCCAACAAATCACAATAAGCCACCTCACAATTTTATAAAAATCATAAATGATAAACTCACCATAACTTGACATCTTACATTTTAAAAATTTTAAATTGGGAAACTTATTTTGTTTTAATATATAAGAAGATTTCTATTTTTGTATATGTTTATTTTTTTCTATAGCTCTCTCTGAGTACGTATTTTTGGGTGATTTGTTGAAGCATGCATGGGAAGAAACATGTCTAAATTTTGTGTTATTCGAAGCATGTAAGATTAATTTATGATACATAAATTGGAGTATTATTTTAAATGTGAGGTTATTATGTCTGCCTAGGAAAATAATCAAACATGACATAAGCTATCCTATATTTTGAAAGGAGATTGAAATTATGAAATATTGTTTATAACAATTATTCCATGAGCATGAAATCAGGTGGGGTGCCCATTAATATTACCTATATATTATTAATATGTCTTTTATACCTCCTATCAAACAAATTCATTTATTCATATTATCTATTTATATCAACATATATAATACTTACTTGGGTAAATTACTAAAATACCCTTCGAGATTTATTCAAACTACCAAATAAATCATGTGGTTTGAAAAACTACCAATAACTTGTTTTTTATTTGAACATTGATAAAATTATTATTTTTTAAATAAAGAGGAAAAAAATGACATTAATACCCATGAGTTTAACAGTATTTTTAAATTTCACTTTATTTTATTTTTTTGAAATGTAGAAAATTAAGATTAGAGGGATTTTTTTTTAATTTTTCAATGTTAAAAAAAATCTTTCTAATCCCTACATATTGAAATATAAAAAATAAAAATAAATAAAATAGTGAACTTAAAAAATACAATGTTAATATATGGATATTGATGTCGTTTTCATGTTAAAAAATCTCTCTAACCCTAATTTTCTTACATTTAAAAAAAATAATAAAATCGTTAGATTTAAAAATATAATGTTAAATATGATGTCATTTCCACCCTTCTTTATTTTAAGAAAAAAATGGCATTTTTATTAATGTTCAAATAAAAAACAAGTTAAAGGGGGTAATTGGTAATTTTTCAAACCACAAGATTTATTTGGTAGCTTGGACAAATCTCGAAGGAGTTTTGATAATTTACCCTACTTATTTTCATAATATATTTTTATCTTATCTTACCTATCAAACGAGCCCTTAATCAAAAAGATTAAATTTAAACAAAAATAACCAAAATAAAAAAAATCAAAATTAAGAATTATAAATAAAAATTTACTAAAATTATTATATATAAAGCGGAGTTCGGCCGGTTGTATATAATTAAGATTTTTGTGTGGAGCACTCTTCCCTTTCTCCTCTTTCCCCTCTGCTTGCACTTTAAGCAGGATACAGACTTCCTCTTCCTCTTCCCAGGATGCGTGCCTCCACTGGCCTTTACAGTAAGTTCCCTCTTCTCTCTTTTGCTCTCCCTATTTCTATCGGGTGTTTTCGGGTTTTAGAGCTCTTTCGGATTTTCCAATTTCCATTGATTCTCGCCATGGGCTATGAATATGATGCTTGTTGTTCGGTTTCTAGATGAAGTTCTGTTGTACAAGTAAATTAAATTATTCCATTGATTGCTTCGTTCCTTATCACTACAACTTGGTTTGCATTCTGGCTTCCTGTTATCTCATTATTATTAATGAAGCTAAATTATGTGTTCAAATTCGTTTTTGACCCTGCCTCATTTGCAAAATGCCTTGAAGGTTTTGTATTGGATTTGAAAGTTATATCACCCTCCACTATTATCTCCTCGTTTCTCGCTTTCATCATTGTACTGCTTTAACAATCTGCAGTGAAATCACATCCACTCTTCATAGAGGTTTATACTATTCTCTTATGCTTTGCGTGATTTATTGTATTGAAACTTAGTATAGTCTTGCTGCTTAACTCCGACTGCTTTCACATATGCAAAATGTGGACAATCAGCGGCTGTAACCTCTCTCTTTCATACATGTATTTGATCAAATGATTAATGGTCTTTCGCAAGCACTAAGACTAACGATTTCTGGTTAATCACGAATAGGATAATGATCGATTTATTATGGTATTTTCTGGGCTTCACTTATTACGCATGGGTTGAATACCCTCAAGAAAAAGATATTATGATGGCACGTTGTGGGTGTTGCTTATTGCGTTTAGGTTAATCTCCCTTATAAAATGTGATTTTATTTAAATCCTTTTTTACTTAAGTTTCTTTGCTGTCACTTGAACTAATTCTATAGCCCATTAGGTCTGAACTGATTAAATATAGCATGACATAATTATGTGGAGGATAATAAAACTACGCACAACATAGATGTATTTTATAGGGTGTGCCATAAGACTTATGCCTAAATGGAGTATATATTATTCTGTCTAAGCTAATAGTTATACTTAAATTTACTGAATGTTGTGTGTGCACTTTTATTAGACTAAATGATGCAACAAACTTTGCCTCATTTGGCTGTACTGAATCGGTTCCTCGGTTCCGTAAGTATCATCAATGTTTAGTCAATTCATTGCTGTTACAGTCAATTGGATTCTTTTGTTATTCTTTTTTTTTTTAATTTTAAAATGGCCATAGGTTTTGGATATATTCATTATTGTTTTTAATCAAGTTAAGCGGGTTGAAATCGAGTTCATTTAGTTTTAAATCCATTTTCTGTTCTTCGTTACTTTATGAAACTTCTATGACTATCCTATTATCTTCTGATATAGTGTATTCCACTTCCTAATTTGATGTTGTAGACTAGAGGAACTACAACGGTTGTTAATAAATGCTCACCTCCAAGTATTTACTTCTAAGACCGCATTGTAGGTGGAATGCAATTGCATAGGAATACTCTGTTTTACATAATGGACAGGACTCATAGGAGCGTGAATGTTCTCCTTGTATAATAGAGATGAAACATAATAAACAACCAAATTTTTAAATTTATAAGTAGGAAGTAGAGTAAAAAAAAATCCACCCAATTTTTACCTTAGCCTGTGTTTTTTCTATCATTTGTATAACCCCATAAAATTCTGTTGATCTACAGAGTAGATGAAGTAATAGAAGGTGGTCTAGATATACAGAAGGATTGCCATAATCAAACGTCAGGATTGGAGGGTAATAGTTTTTAAAATTTCTTGAGTTGGTTAAACCAACTTATTACTTATATAATTACTTCATTGAATAATTAAAACAACAGGCTTTTCAACCAAATCATGCTATAATTAAGATTCCAACTAATATGTGCAGCTCTTTATTTTTGAAGTAAATTGTTTTCCTCCCTGCTTGTAGTGTGAGGTTTGGAGCCATTATCACCACATGTATCCTTGTATCTTTGGTTCTTATGTTGAATTCTAAAAGATTATTTCCTATGCAACTTTTTTTAGAATGGAATCTAACTGATCATTCTTTAAGTCTTGGAGATGTACCATGATATTTTTTTGTTTAGTTAATTTGTGAATCCCAAACTGTCGCTATTTTTTTTTGAAATGATATTATATACTACAAGGTTTGACCTTCTAAGTTGTATCTTTTTACTCTACAATGTTAAGATATTAATTCACGTAAACATTAATTTCATAGAATTGGTCATCATTTGCCCCTAAAATTTTAATACATGAACCATGGGTTCAAAATTTCTTTTAAGAGAAGGTCATTTTTTTTATCCTTAAATTATGAAGTATTTTCTGAAGTGTTGTGCTTTTCTAATATTTTTATTAAAACAAATTCTTTTGTGGGACAATGTTTATGTGAGACGGTTTGTGAGGCACGTTAAAATATGATTGTTATATACTTAAAGTAAACTTATTGGTAGTTAAAGTATGTTATACTAAAATAGATGTTGCAGATTGGTTCTAAGGACGCTACTCTCTCACACCGGTAGTTTGATTACAACCATAGTTGTTAAAAGCGAGAGGCGCACCTAGGCGCACGGACCCCTAGGCACGCCTGAGGCGCGCGCCTGAGCTACATTTTGCCCAAAACTGAATTTACAATGTATATACACAAATATATCCTACTTACAATCATAATACCTAACTAAACTAAGATAAACATAACATAGCATAATGATAAAAAATAACTCATAATAGCATTACATTTTGCCCAAAATTGAATTTACAATATATATATACACAAATATATCCTACTTACAATCATAATACCTAACTAAACTAAGATAAAAATCACATAACATCACATAATGATACATAATACTCATAATAGCATTATAACACATAAAACATACACACAAATAAAGTTCAAGTAGGCGACAGATGGTGGAGGTGAAGGCAGCCCACCTTTTTGTCTTTGTTTTGAAAGTTCAAGTACTAAAACCCTAACCCTAATTCTCTATTTATATCATTTTATAAAGGGGCTGTCCATTTTTATCTTAAAAATGTGTAAACCCTTTAATAATTGAGTAACAATTTCAAAAAACTTTAAAAAAAAAAAAAGAAAAAAACATGATGTTGAAGAGGCGCACCTAGGCGCGCGCCTTTGATACATGAGCCTGGAATAGCAAAAAATCAACAATCTAGGCGCAGACCCCTGCGCCTGAGCGCCTTAGGCGCGCCTTTAACAACTATGATTACAACATTATATTAGTTTAATTTATCTGTGGTCTGCTTATCGTCTTAATGTCTCGTACAGTTTCCACGATAATTAAGAAGTGCATTCTAATAACTCCTTTTCTTCTATATGTCTTTGCTCCCAACTCTCAACAATTAGGGATAATGTCTTTCATGACTCCATCTCATTTTTACAGATAATTAGCTATGGCCATGCATATGTTGTAGATGGAGATGTTTTCTTTTCTGTGGAGAACTTTCTGAATTACAATTTATGAACTTATCAGAGGGAAGCTAAAAGATAATAGAGTAAGTGAAAGAGTTGCTGTCAACGGGAGGAAGCGAATTCCTATTGATTTTGCTTTGTGGTAGGTGGATTTTTATTATATTTGCCTGATTAGTTCCATTGAATTAGAGTGGTTTTTGACATGGGGGAGTGTAGTTATTAATTTTTAGTAGGTAGAATGTGATAGCTGTGTATTATCATGAAAAAAGAGTGGACTAATATCCTACTAACAATACTTCTGGATTCAAAATTGTTCATCTTATCACAATACATCATTGTTATCAAAGTATTATTATCTAAGTTGGAATGCACCAATCACAGTTCGAAATAAGTTCATGCATAAAACTTGTGTTACACTTGTAAATACACTGTATGCCTACATATATTATTACTTTGTTGTACCCTTTAAATTTGATCAGGCTATTAACACCCCTAAATCTTTATATGCACCCCAAAATATTGAGGCTGAGTAATTCTTAAACAAAAGAATAAATTTACTCTTTTATACTTGGAAAAAAATTTATGATTTTATGTTCTTCGTCAAACAAAGAATCATTTCTTCATTGCAACAGGAGAGGGATAGAAAATTTGACTTGCAGTATAGACGTACTGTGTAAGATTTCAATTCTTGATGTATATATCATAATTATTTTTCTCCCACGTGCATGATGTAATGATTTGATAAGTTTATAGGATTGCTGTTATTTCCTATGTTTTCTATGTACTTATTGCAGTTTTTTTTGCTTATAGTTATAATTATAATGGTACACTTATGCAAGTACGGATTTGATGAAGAAAATTTGTCTGACATCTCTCCTTGACCTTGTCAGTGCAAAAGCACTGGATAATCACATGACAGCTGTACAAAGGGACCATTAGCACATATCCCAAATAGAAGAAAGAAGAATAAGAGATGATGCGGCTCGTGAGTAAGCTAAAAGAAAGGAAAAGGAAATTATGGAAGAAAAATTGCGGCAAGAAAGGATTAAAGCAGAAGAAGAGGTCCCCTCCTCATGCATTTGATTTGTGTTATTTTATTTTCTTTTTATGTTATACAGCTTTGTATGCTTCTGAATATTTGATAATGTACATTGGAATCTTATCTTGCATTAACATAATGTATTTTCTACCTTTCATAAACGATTTATTGCATACAATTGCAATCCAGATAAAAAGCTGAAATGACTGAGAGAGCTAAAGCAGCAGCAGAAGTTGAGAGGAAAGCTGCTGAAGAAGCTGCTTCAAAATGTGCTTCTGAAACCTTAAAAACTGCCGTTGAAAATTCAAAAGGAACTCTTGGGCTGTCCTCTTCAAATGATGTTAAGAAAGGTCTTCAGCCATTAGGTTTCTGTATACTTGTTTGAAATGAACGATCACTTTCTGAATGGATTCTCACGTATTATTGGCATCTTTATGGCAGCGGGTAACCTAATTAAAGCTTCAGAAAATGCTCTTGAATTGGAGAAGAGAAGAAGACAGGTCTATGAAAAATTATCTGCAAAAAACAAGTCTAATCAGGTAAATGATTATAAACACCTGCTTAAAACATCAACATCATCAAATGTTAAATATCAAAATATGAATTATTCATTGTTCATGAGTCGAATATGTTTTTCCATTTCTAAAAATCACCTTCCGCTTGTTCTTTGCAGGATTATAGCCGGCATGGATTGATTATTGGTAGGAAAATTAAAACAATCTCTGCTTACATAAAAAATATTAAGCAAGTTGGGTGTTTCCATGCTCACCTTATTCAAACACATGCTGTACTTTTTATGATTTTTCTTTTCCAAGACTTATGTATTTGCTTCTATTTTGATTTAGGATACGGGCAGAAGAATTAGCGAACCTGATTAATAGTCCAGGATGTCCACATTTCATCAGTATCCTATTATTTGCAGAAAAGGTTTTTTTTTTCCTGTTTGAATCAATCATTCTTTATGTCTTCCTACTTACTTTAAACTATTATTCTTTCCTAGAATGTAATAGGTGTACAAATGTTATCCTTCTTGGGAGAAGCTGGTACTTAATGTTCTTACTTGATGATTGTAGATTGTCTCCAACTGCACAAACCAAAAGAGTTCCATTGTCATCTTTGCTACTAGTCGTGTCATTGTTCTTGTGACATCTAAGGTAACACAGAATCTGAATTTTTTACTACCGGATCTTAAGATGCTTGAAGTTCATCATTTATAAAATGCTTTTTCTTTCTTATTTTTTATTTTCTTTTTGAGAAAAAAAAAACTATATTTTGAGTTGGTTGTCTAAGGTTCTTATATAAAAGTTCAGCATTGTGTCTGTCTAATCCCTGATGAAACATAATATAATTTCATATGTTTGTCATCAATAACTTAGCTTCATAACATGTTTGTTGTCCACATCATAGAAAATTGTTCTGACATTGCATCATATTATTATTGCAAAATTCTTCAACTTAGCATTTCTTCCTTAAAAAAGAAGACTGAAATATCCGTTATTAGCAAATCCATTTTATATGTAACTATTTCATCAATTCACTATGTAATATTGAAAATTTTATACATATGTCAATTATCATTATTCATTACCCTGAAACCATCCCTGGAGGATCCCCTTATTACTCAAATTCAAAAGCAAGTCATTGTTTGAGAGTTTGAAAATAGCACGCACTGAGAACATAAATTTGTCGAGATGGATGGAATTACAGATCTTTAAACTACTTTTGTTGATCTCCTTTTGAACTTACTGTTTGTATCTTTAATTTCATTAATGACAGTTCCCAAAAGCCATGGATATTCTCATTGCTGAGTTGAACAGAGTTTGTATCTACACAGTTCCAAAGCATATAAGTTACTCTAAGGTGATTTCCTCTTATTTAATTTCCACGACTTCTTTTCTAGTACAAAATTGTTGATGACTTAACACTACACCGTTCCTTTCTTCACATTACCTCATTCTGCAGAATCTTTAAATTCTGTCTCTTAAATACATCGGTGTTGTTAGAAATTAACTCATTGATACCAAAAACGGCTTCGCTTATTCAGGAAGTATTCAATTCGAAAGATGCTTATTTCAAAGCCATTGGATATATTGAAGAAGATGGAAAGCTTGAGGGCATGGATGACTATGTTGAAAGATTGATCTGTTATATGAAACTATACGGAGCTCTAGTGCAGGTTTGATCAATTTCCCCCTAATCGAGCTTTTACAATTTACATGACATATATGGGGGCTGTAAACTAGTTTCTGTCATTGCAGACCCAAGTTCAATTCTTTAAGAACCTGCATGGACTTGCAGAAGGTTGTGCATGGCTTGCAAGATTCTTGAATGCTCTACCAGCAAACCTATACACCGCGGTTGCACTCAATTCGTTTCTTGAGGTGAGCAGATCCAATTGTTTCGTATGTGTTGAAAGTTGTCATTTACATACTAAGAGTGCAACTGATTTTACTGTCTAGATGGCTGGATACACACTATATTGAGCATATAAGAACCAGTTTACGAAGTTATTCAGCATCATTGGACGCGATTTCCTCAATGCGTTGAAAGAGGATGGTTCTGAATCAGAGAGAATCAAGGTGAATCAGGTGAAGAAGTCGATTCAGAATTACATCGAGTCGAAACAGTTCATGAAAGAACCCGAAAGGTGGCAGTTAAGAAACCATCTGGAGTCTAATGACTTCTACTGAAGTGTGGTTGTTTGTACACTATAAGGGAGGAGGGAGTTATTATGCACACTGGCTAAATTTTGCTCTAGAGAGAGGTAATTTATTGAGTCAAGTATGGTGAGCTTTTTTGGGAAAAAATATTACTACAACAATAATTTGTTGAAATTTTGAATTCCCACCCACCCCACAATATGGATGTATGTGTGAAATAGACTTTGTAGGTGTATTTTTATGTATATCACACACTGAGAAATCTTGATTATATTCTTCACTAAACTAAATAGTATTCATATTCAAGTATGGTGAGCTTTTTTGGGAAAAAATATTACTACAACAATAATTTGTTGAAATTTTGAATTCCCACCCACCCAACAATATGGATGTATGTGTGAAATAGACTTTGTAGGTGTATTTTTATGTATATCACACACTGAGAAATCTTGATTATATTCTTCACTAAACTAAATAGTATTCATATTTACTAGAAAAATATACTCCCTCTTGAAAGGTTTCAAAATTAAGAATGATAACTTTTTAGAGATGATTGGCTTAATTTTTTTAAGAAGGATGAAAAATTTTCTCACTAATCTATTTCTTATTTAATTAAATTCTTTCTTAATATCTTGATGATAGTAATCTCTCACTAGTCTATTTCTTATGACAAAGGCTTGTGTACAACCTCCAATTGGTACAGCCCTCAGTACAACTTCCTTCCTTCACTTTCCGTGTGTGTTTTCCTTTTTTTTCTATTATTATTATTATTTTAAACTATTGTTGTTACTATTTTTTTATTATTTATTTAATTTTAGAGATATAATTGCAATTTTACCCTTGTGGTTTAGGGTATAATATATTCCTACGATTTTAGGATATAATTGTAATTTTACCCTTGTGGTTTAGGGTAAAATTTATCCTTAGGGTTTAGGGTATAATAGTCATTTAAATAAAATAAATTTAAAAATAAAATAAAAAACAACATTGATGAAGGAGCAGGAATTAATTAAAAAGAGTGGGGACCAATGTTGTACTAATTTAATTGGTACAACCCGAAATGAAGGGGACTAAACAGGAACAAGAGGGATCCACCGAAAAAGATCCTTCTCCCTCCTTTTTTTTCGGAAGAAAGGGCGGATCCAAACAAAATCGATGAAACGAAAGAAATCCGAGTGAATGGAAAGGAAAATGAATTCCACTTTCGATTTACAGAGACAGACTATCAAAATAGACTCGTTTCTGAAGAGTCTTATCTAATGAATATCAATGAAAATCAGGATAATTCGAGATTCAAGATATTTGATCAAAACACTGAAAACCTTGACAAACCTTTTGTAAATATTCTTTTTGATTCGAATCGATGGAATCAACCATTTCGATACATAAAAAATAACCGATTTATGAATTCTCACTGGATTTAAAAAAACATCACTCAATTATACAATGAGTATGTTGTTCCATTCGAACTCTGGGAGATATGTCTGGAAATGCTGTACTTTGCAATCTATTCTGGTAGTCCCTCTCATTTCTTATTTAGGTTGTACCATAGTCCCTCTCATTTCTTATTTAATTAAACTTTGATTGTTTGATTTTTTTTAAATTGTTTTTATTCAATTTTGATTGTCGAACTCTTTCTTTTCTAATTCTTTCAGTTGTAATCTCTTTCTTTTATAATCCTCTCTTTATATTTTGATTATATTACATTTCTCGATAATCTAGCTTTTAATTTCAATTTTAATACTAATGTGCTTATTTTATCTTCTCCTATCTAATCTACCTTTTAATTCTAATTATCCATATGCCTCTTAATTCTTTTTATTGATTTTGTTGTTTAAATAGGATTTAATTTGGATGAAAATGAAAATGAAAATGAAAATAATTTGGTGGAAGATTTGCAAAACAACTAAGAAGATATAATAAACTTGAAAATCATAAAAATATTTAGATAATAGAAAGCATACAATGATATACGATCTTATAGAGTTTGTGATAATATTTATACTAAAATATTAAAATTAGAGATATATAACTGATGAAATATACTAAAACTATTTCAAATCTTCTAAAAATAAATTTACTAAATATTTTAATTAAATATAAAAAATTACAAAATATTTATTAATATTATTTTTAAATAGGACCCCTTTATTAATTTCAACCTAGGCCCGAAATCTCAAGGTCAACGCGTTCAGTTGTACTGCTCCAAGTTTTTACTTTATGATAAAAGGATCTTGCCTCTAATATTTTTTTAATAAGTAAACGTAAATCTAATTGACAGACCACTGATACTTTTTTATGGTCGAGGAATCATTTATATTTTATTCAATAAGGTCAGTCGTGTGAAATCATGTTATAGCGAAGGTCATTTTATATTTTCTTAATTAATTATTAGTATTATTTTTATTAAAAATATTATTACTCTCCGCGTCCGTCAGATTAGTTATGCATTTGCTCTCTATAAGTAAATTAAAAAGTAGGCAGCGGATATCTACACCACTATTTTTACTCCATACACCCTTTTTCCAATACACACTAACTAAAACATAATAAAATTAAAATAATTGATACACCCACATTCAAAAGACATACATACCCTTAAGTAATAAATTTCTAAAATTGAAAATAATTTGTGCTCATTTAACACATACACCCACTACCACATCTCCATCCATAAATCAACTCATACACCTCAATATTATTCAATTTTCAAACACTATCAGGCTCCAAGTCAAACACCACCGCCTCCAACTCAAGCACCACCACCTCCATCTCTTCCACAAGAATCACAATGAGAGATGAAAATCCTTTACGAAGATTAATCCTAAATCAAATAATAAGGTGTGAATAAATTTTAAAAATTTCGATCAAGAATAGATGTTGGAAGGTCCACTGTTCGACCAACGTTGGATAATAAACCTTAGATTGTTCGTCCGGCGTTGGACGAAAGTTTATACAAGTATCGTCCATTGTTGGACGAAAGTTACATCTACATTCGTCTGGCGTTGGTCGAACAATCTAATAATTCTCAGCTCTGGTTCGAAGTGAGTTTCGCGACAACATGTATATACAAATGCTTAAAAATAAATTTAAAATCGGTAAAAAGGTTTAAAATGACGTATCTTAAGCTTCTTAACTAGTACTTCCTCCGACATTATGTTTTATGGATGATTTTTTTGGGTTTAGGGTGGATTGAGAACTAATCCTTTCAATATTTTCCTTTAAAAAAAAGGTGAATGTGGAGGTGGTGAATGAGAGGTGTATGATTTTATGTTATTTGAATTGAATGCAATCTTTTAGTTATGGGTTGATAAGAGTGGAAATTCATGTATTTTCGGGTCCAATTCGATAACTCTTTGAGTGTATAATCGATATTATTTGCATAATTCTTAATACTTTGAATTATTAATGACTAAAAGTTGCAATTAGTAATTATCAAAATTAAAATTAATTCAAGTGACGACACTTCATTAAAGTTTAAATATTTTAGTAAATTTAACCTTGAAATAAATTTAATAACGTAAAAAAAATCAAAATATTAAAAATTACTAAGAAAAAAATAATAAAACCGATTTTAAAAAAATTAAATAAATAGAAAAAATAATCTAAAGAGAAATCATATAAATTTAATTAAAAAAATATAATTAACCATAAAAAAATTAAAGAAACTACTACTAATAAAAAATTAAAAACATAATAACAGAATTAAAAATAATTAATAAAAACAAAAGTTAATCAAAAAGAGAATTTAAAAATATAAAAGAAACAGCAAAAATTATAAAAATAAAAAATATCACATCCATATTAAAATAAAATTATTTATGTATCATTGAATTTTAATGTTGGTGAAAATATATTTTAAAAAAAATTAGAACAAATAAAATTAAAAGAAAAATAACAAAAAATTAATTAAAAAACATTTAAAAATATGAAAGAAAAATTATAAAATAATTAATATATATAATTATAAATAAAAAATATTTTTTTTTATAAATAAATTCAAAGAAATAAGAAAACAAAAAGAAATCATAACAAAGTTAATGAAATAAATTTGTAAAACCATAAAAACAATTATAACGTAATTTTTTTTTTTAAAAATTACATATTAATAATAAAAAAATAGCAGAATTAAAATAAAAAATATGTAAATAACTAAATAAATATAATCAAAAGTGAAACATAACAAAATAAATTGAAAAATTAATCATGAAAAAAAAAGTTAATTACGTAGTAAAAAACAGAATAATAAAAAATTACTAATAACCATTTAAAAAAAACTTAAACAAAAACAAAAAATTATCAAAAAAAGAATATAAAAAATATAAAAGAAATCATAAGTAAAATATAATTAAAAGTGAAATTATAAAAAAAAAATAATTAATAAAATTAACCATGAAAAAAAAGTTAATTACATAAAAAATTAATAGATTATAAAATTACATACTAACAATTTTAAAAAAATAAAGTAAAACCCAAAAGAAAAAGTTTAAAATATAAAATAAACAACAAAAATTAATCAATAATAATAAGAGAATAATAAAAAATGGATACCTTCTTTTAGAATTTGAAGAAAACTTTTGTTCGTCTTGATGAATAAATTATGGCGGACGGCTATTTGCACCCCCTGAATTGTTAGACAGACGAATCCTAATTATTAAATATACCCCATTAAAATTAAAATTTATATATTTAAATTACTAAATACACTTCATACAAAGACAATTTTACCCTTTTAAGGACAAAAGATCTGCTCGAAATATATTCCTCAGAGAAGGCCGCCGTCAAACTTTACGCCCAAATCATCGTATTATTGAATGACAAGTTGATTCGCGACATCGCTTGCCATTGCAGATGGATGAGCGATGGACGGAAGGTAAAGACAGAGAATGACGGTTCGTCAGGGAAGAAGAGAGATGAAATTAACGGCGTTAGAGTTTCACCCCCAAATTCATCTGAGTTGCCAGAAACCGGCTCCGGCAGCGGCGGAGTCAATCTTCGCGGCCGCACTGTAGAACTAATTGAGATGAATTACAGTATTTTGGATCAGATACAGAGAAATAAATTTAAAATCGGTAAAAAGGTTTAAAATGACGTATCTTAAGCTTCTTAACTAGTACTTCCTTCGACATTATGTTTTATGGATGATTTTTTTTGGGTTTAGGGTGGATTGAGAACTAATCCTTTCAATATTTTCCTTTAAAAAAAAAAGGTGAATGTGGAGGTGGTGAATGAGAGGTGTATGATTTTATGTTATTTGAATTGAATGCAATCTTTTAGTTATGGGTTGATAAGAGTGGAAATTCATGTATTTTCGGGTCCAATTCGATACCTCTTTGAGTGTATAATCGATATTATTTGCACAATTCTTATTACTTTGAATTATTGATGACTAAAAGTTTTAATTAGTAATTATTAAAATTAAAATTAATTCAAGTGACGACACATCATTAAAGTTTAAATATTTTAGTAAATTTAACCTTGAAATAAATTTAATAATGTAAAAAAAATCAAAATATTAAAAATTACTAAGAAAAAAATAATAAAAACGATTTAAAAAAAATTAAATAAATAGAAAAAATAATCTAAAGAGAAATCATATAAATTTAATTAAAAATATATAATTAACCATAAAAAATTAAAGAAATTACTACTAATAAAAAATTAAAAACATAATAACAGAATTAAAAATAATTAATAAAAACAAAAGTTATTTAAAAAGAGAATTTAAAAATATAAAAGAAACAGCAAAAATTATAAAAATAAAAACATCACATCCATATTAAAAAAAACTTATTTATGTATCATTGAATTTTAATGTTGGTGAAAATATATTTAAAAAAAATTAGAACAAATAAAATTAAAAGATAAATAACAAAAAATTAATTAAAAAACATTTAAAAAATATGAAAGAAAAATTATTTTTTTTTATAAATAAATTCAAAGAAATAAGAAAACAAAAAGAAATCATAACAAAGTTAATGAAATAAATTTGTAAAACCATAAAAAAAATTATAACGTAATTTTTTTAAAAAAAATTACATATTAATTATAAAAAAATAGCAGAATTAAAATAAAAAATATGTAAATAACTAAATAAATATAATCAAAAGTGAAACCATAACAAAATAATTTGAAAAATTAATCATGAAAAAAAAAGTTAATTACGTAGTAAAAAACAGAATAATAAAAAATTACTAATAACCATTTTAAAAAAAAAACTTAAACAAAAACAAAAAATTATCAAAAAAAGAATATAAAAAATATAAAAGAAATCATAAGTAAAATATAATTAAAAGTGAAATTATAAAACAAATAATTAATAAAATTAACCATGAAAAAAAAGTTAATTACGTAAAAAATTAATAAATTATAAAATTACATACTAACAATTTTAAAAAAATAAAGTAAAACCTAAAAGAAAAATTTTAAAAATATAAAATAAACTACAAAAATTAACCAATAATAATAATAAGAGAATAATAAAAAATGGATACCTTCTTTTAGAATTTAAAAAAAACTTTTGTTTGTCTTGATGAATAAATTATGGGGGACGGCTATTTACACCCTCTGAATTGTTAGACAGACGAACCCCAATTATTAAATATGCCCTATTAAAATTAAAATTTATATATTTAAATTACTAAATACACTCCATACAAAGACAATTTTACCCTTGGACAAAATTAATTAAAAAAAGGAAACATGTAAAAGTGTTTAAAAAAAACAAGAATATCTGCTCGAAATATATTCCTCAGAGAAGGCCGCCGTCAAACTTTACGCCCAAATCATCGTATTATTGAATGACAAGTTGATTCGCGACATCGCTTGCCATTGCAGATGGATGAGCGATGGACGGAAGGTAAAGACAGAATGACGGTTCGTCAGGGAAGAAGAGAGATGAAATTAAAGGCGTTAGGGTTTCACCCCCAAATTCATCTGAGTTACCAGAAACCGGCTCCGGCAGCGGCGGAGTCAATCTTCACGGCCGCACTGTAGAACTAATTGAGATGAATTACAGTATTTTGGATCAGATACAGAGAAATTTGGGTGGTTTGAGGAACCGTGGATGTGCTCCTTTCAAAAGAGGAAGGAGAATTGATTAATTATCATGATAGATATTAACCTACCCACTTTAGCTATTTGGATCTTGTTTACCTCCACCACCTGCAAATTGATCTCTGATAATTACATACTTCTTCCTCTGAAATTCCACTCTCCCTCCTGCTGCTCTTAAAAAAAAAAAAGTTCTGTCATTACAACCGAACACACATATTTGTTCGGTTGTAGAAAGTGAACAATGAGAAAATATTATCCAACTGTTCGATCACAATCGTCGAACATTGTTCGGTTGTAGGAAGCGAACATTGAGAAAATATTATCCAACTGTTCGATCACAAACGTCGAACAATTTTTTTTGATTTAGTGATTATTTATAAAAGAGTATTTACGTCTTCTCACATAATCATATTTTAATTTTATAAATTATTGGGGTTTGTCTAGTAATTTTGGGGTGCAAATAGCCACCCCCTAAATTATGTGTGTAGAACGAATGAATAAAAGTCTTATTTATAGGTGGAGAAAGGATAAAATTTCTAAATATTAAAGTATAGTATTATATACTCCCTCCGTCCCTAGGTAAGAGTCTCATTTTACCATTTTGATTGTCCCACCCAAAGGATTTCATTTCCTTTTTTGGACATATGAGATACACTCACACCCACTAATACAATTAAAACATGGATCCACATACCCACTAATACAACTACTCACTACACATTAAATAATAATGCTCCTTAATCTACGTGTCCAAAAGCAAATGAGACTCTTACCAATGGACGGAGGGAGTATGTATATATCTATATTAATTTTTAATTAATAGTTATTAATTTTGGTTTGATAATATTATATTCAAATCTAAAAATAATATATGTATGAGAGACTCTCTTGTGAGACGGTTTGACCCATCACTAAAGTATGCTTATTGTATAGTTAAAGTGTTCTTATTTGTAGTTAAAGTATGTTAATAATAAATTATTATAATACATTAAAATCATATTTTAATATATAATTCAGCATACTTTAGAAAATATACTTTAACAACCATTTAACATACTTTATCTATACAATAAGTACTAGCTAACTTACCCCTGTGTTGCACAATATTAGTTTCATCAATGTTATTGTTATTTAATTTAATTTAAAATTATAAATTCTTTAATAATATTTTTTGATATAATTATTTAGAATTATAATTAGTATAAACTTTTTTTTCTTGAATCGTAATATTTAGAATTTATATGAGTACTATATTTCTTAATCTTATTGTTTTTTATGTAATCGTTCATGAATTAAACAATTTGTATGCAACCGTTCAAGGATCTTATTATTTTATGTTTAATACATATATATATATATATATATATATATATATATATATATATATATATATATATATATATATTAAATCATTTGTAATTATATTTTAGTAATTTTTTAAAAAAACATTGAGGTTTTATGATTAATTGCATGCATAGAATGCTTTCAAATTAAATGATCACCTTTAGTGAGAACATAAGAAGAAAAAAATTCAGATTATTTAAAAAAATATCAAAATCTAAAAAGTCCATTAAAATATATTCATTAGTCAAAAATACTATAATGAGAATTTAATAACTCCTAATACATTTCATCCAAAAGAGAAAAATGATGATAAATAAGTGAATCATATAAAACCCTAAATTCTAAAACCCTAAATCCTAAAACCCTTAACCCCTAAAACCCTATATCCTAAAATCCTAAACCCTAAAACCCTAACCTTAATTCAACCTTAATACAAACCTTAAAACAAACCTTAAAACAAACCTTAAAACCCTAAAACCCTAGAAACTTACCCGTGCGTTGCACGGTAATTAATTTTTACAATAATATTATTATTTAAATAAATTATAAATTCTTTAATAATATTTTTTTAATATAATCATTTAGAACTTGAATTAATATAAAACCTTTTCTTTTCTTCAATCGTAATATTTAGAATTTATATGAGTATTATATTTCTTAATCTTATTAAATTTTATGTAATCTTTTATGAATTAATATAATGCAAAATTTTTAAAATTTGAAATTAAGGACTAAAGACATGTTTTTTTTCTGTAATTTGAAATTAAATAAGTGGATCATATAAAATCCTAAATCATAAATCCACCTAATATAGACATTAAACCCTAATCCTAAAACCTTATACAGAATTTATATTTTAAAATTATAAATTCTTTAAAAATGTGTACCAAGTGGCATACTAAACCCCAAACCCAAAGAAAAATATAGATAACACATTTAATATAATAAAAATATATATAATATAATAAAATAAAACCCTAAAATCCTAAACACTAATTTATAAATTTATAAATTATAATGTGGATTGATTGCCAAAGAATACAATCAAAAAATAATGTACAATATCTATTATCAATACATAAAAATATAAATGGCTATGATCAAATCATAAAATATAAACGGTTAAGATTCCATAAAATTGCAAAAAATAGACCAAAAAATGGGCTTAATTTATTATGAACACATATATAAAAGGGTCCAACCATTTATACTATTAAATTGTTATACGCTAACTCATAAATAATGAGTGCATATCTTTGACTAACCATATTTATACTATTAATTAATTATTAACTTACTTTAAATATAATATATATTTCGATATAATAAATATCATCATCCAACAATATATAAATGGTTGTGATGAATTAAATAAAATAACCAAAATTAGGATAAAAGTTTTAGAACGGGAAATTAAATAGGGATATCATTAATGAAACTCCTTTTACTTTTATATATATAAAGATAAAGATACTTTAGTAATTGGTCGACTTGTCTCACAAATAACACGTCTCACAAGAGATTTTGTCTATATGTATTTATCTACATTAATTTTTAATTAAAAATTAAAATAATTGAGATTAATTCTGGTGATGACATCTCATCAAAATTAAACTCTCATTTAGTATACTAAAGATTATATTTATAAAATAATTCACTACACCATTATATTATTTTTTTTAACGATTGAATATAACCTTTTATTCTCGCACTATGTGAAACGATCTCACCCTGCACTGTCGTTCAATAAACAGATATGAGCATTGAATGGATAGGCTGTCAATTTTATCTGTGGGTTCGGATATCCTGCGGGTAATACCCTATCGGGTAAGGGTAGGGTAGAGCATATTCGGGTATCAGGTAGGATAGTACCCGTACTCGCTTGAAAATGTTGAGGGTAGGGGTAGGATATGGTATTTATAAAATACCCGATTACCCGCTTCCCGTTTCAATATTTACATTTATTTTTTACACGTTGATGAAGGAGTATAATATTTTAATAGATAGTAGGTGGAAATATATAATATTTAATGTAAAGTGGATGGATGTATTAGTTTTGGATGATATATTAATTGTTTTAGGTGGGTCCCATATTCCAAAAAGGAAAACATAAACATTGAAATGAGACGCGCAAAATAGAAACGTAAAGATTGAAATGGAACTGAGGGAGTATATATATATGTTTTTGTATAATCTGAAAAATGATTCCACCTTATAACGCACGTACTAGTACTCATCACATTGCTTATTTGATTTAAGAAAGCAAAAGACTTCAAGGGTATGATTAATAAAATAATACTCTCTAATATTTTATATCAATTTTTATTTTAATTATTGGGGGATTGAGGCAGGCTACTCACATCTCAATCTTCTTCTTCATTTTTTTTTATCTTTTGCATTTATTTTGATTTTCTTACATCATTGTGTATTTTAGAGTGGTATATTATTTGGTTGACAAGAGTAGCCATTTAAAAATTTTGGATAACCGTTTATCCGCGGATTATCCATTACCCGATGAATATTATTCATACCCTACCCGATGATATATTTGAGGGTAATAGGGTAGGGTAAGAGTAATAAAAATAAGATGTTGATAGTATATGAATTGAGCGTACCCGTACCATCTTACCTTTTACACCCCTAAGCATGGAAGATGATCAAGATTAAAATGTCGGTGAGAGAATTGACACGTGTCAATAACGCTGAACGTGGCAAACTATGACCATCATGACTCCTCCATTTTACTCTCCTCTCTCTAATCAATATCACAACATTTAAAAGAAACTTATGTGTACACCAAAAACAATTAAGAGTTCAAGAATCAATGGCTGGAAACGCAGACATCCACAAGACAATGGGCGGCGGCGGACGGCGGAATTGGCCCTACAACCCCTATGGCATGGCGGCCGCCGGAATCGCGGTGGTGGGAGGGCTGTGGTACATGTATAACAGGAATAACAAGGCAGAAGCTACACAAGAGAGTACCCACACGCGCCACCGCAAATAAATTACTCTTAACGTTAATCCTTGTCACCTTCTTTTTCTTTTTTTCTCTTTAATAATAATAATACATGTGTATAAAGGTTATCAGCTTAATTCTCTTTTAACTTCAAATTTCTATTTTTGTATATATTTATTTATTTTTTGTATATATTTATTTATTTCTATAGCTCTCTCTGTGTACGTATTTTTGGGTGATTTGAAGCATGCATGGTAAGAAACAAGTCTAAATTTTGTGTTATTCGAAGCATGTAAGATTAATCTATGATACATAATAAATTGGAGTATTATTTTAAATGTGAGGTTATTATGTCTGCCTAGGAAAAATAATCAAACATGACATGAGCTATCCTATACTCTTTTGAAAGGAGTATTTTCTTGAAATTGTGAAATATTGTTTATTAAACAATTATTCCATGAGCATGAAATCAGGTGGGGTGTTCTTAAAAATGTCTAGTTTAAATACTGAAAAAGATCATTCATAATTATAATAATTTTTTGAAATAAGTCGAAATCGAACACCTCATTTTGATGGGGTTGTCACACCTATAGTATTTCTGGAAGGCTCGGTTTTCATCCTTTGATGGAACAGCTTCATCCCAAACTTGTCAGCAATGGAGATGGGGCTGTCACACCTAAAGGATTTCTGAAAGGCCCAATCTTCATTCTTTGGTGAAACTTTGTCCCAAACTTATCAGCATTAATGGAGTCCTTCCATGGTAGGAATCTTATAAATCAGAATAGATGACTAAATTGTTCAAGGTACAAGAACTAGAATTGGCAGGGTAGGTACAGGAACTAGAATCAAGATTTGAATGAACAAGTTAGCTGGTTTTTAACCAAGCATTAAGAATATATTATTCTTTTTGTTGATATTGTTTAGGCCTTAGCAACACATCGTGCAGTTCAAATTGCACGAGACTAAAACAAAAAACGTATCATCTTGAGGTTTACTCGCTTGTCCTCTACAATGCTTAAATCAAAACCAAAGAGGAATCTATTTTACCTTAGCTCCATTGTTTAGGACATCCTAGCTCTATCCTCCTCTTTAGTTGACATCTAGCAAATATTTTAATTCATTAATTAGCTAAATTTGCTTTCAATAACTTATTTAGCAAGTTACTTTGATGTTAGCATTCCTCGTTCTATTCTATCTTACATTAACATGGTTTCTTCAGCTTATTAATGGTAAACACAACACAATTAATTAGAATCTGTAACTCTCTTCTGCATCTCTCTTTCTCATCCTCTTTTCTCTTAACAACATAATCAATCAAATTATTAGATGAAGTGAACTTCTCCCAAACAACTTACCTACACACACTCATTATCCTCATTCTACCATTCCATAAGCCTTTCCCACATTTGACACCTAATTATAAGGGTGTTAATTTTGTGTAGCATTTTGAAAAATACATAAGTTTGAAGTGTGAAAGAAATAGTGAAACAGTGTTTGAGAATTTAATTAGTATTAATTAAATGGACAAAATATATTGTGCACTCACATCCAATTCATATACATTTATTAATAAATACATATACATTAATCAATTAAAATTATACTATTTGTTATTATTTTTAAAAAAAATACTTTTAGTTTCTTAGTAAAAAATTAATAGTACAGTTAAAAAGTAATATATATATATATATATATATATATATATATATATATATATTAATATAAATAGAGTGTACAAAATTAATATCCATGCACTCAGATTAACTGATGTGTATTGTATATATATACATGGTTGCAATGAAATAGAGGGTAACACAAGCATCCAAATACTCGAAGATGAAAATATGAGGGATCTTTTTTATATAGACGACGTAGAAGAGTTTGGGAGGACAAGTGTTTCTTGGGAAGTATATTAAGGAGATATGTGGCCATTTGCCAAAAAGATAAAGGCAATGAGGCACGAGATAGCAATGTACAAATTATGTTATTAATGGTACGAATTTGCCTCTCAGCCTTTCCATTTTGAAAGGATGTGTGAGGACACGAGAAACGAAATTCCATGCCATTAGCCGAGCCAAAATCCCAAAAAGACTTTTTATCAAACTCCCGCCCATTATCACACTGGAAAGATTTAATATCTCACCTTCATCAGACCGACCGGATATTTCATATGCTGTTCAACAAGTGTGTTTATTTATGCATGATCCTTATTCACATGGCTGCTTTGAAGAGAATTATAAGATATATTCAAGGCATACTGGACCATGGTTTTCAACTTTATCCATCATCCGTCACGTCACTTATCGTATACACGGATGCAGACTGGGGTGGGTGTCCTGATACCCGATGGTACGTCTGGTTACTGTGTTTTCTTAGGGGATAACTTAATCTCATGGTCTGCTAAGCGTCAATCCACTTTGTTCCGGTCTAGCGCTAAGGCGGAGTACCGAAGAGTGGCTAATGTGGTTTCAGAATCATGTTGGCTCCGTAATTGTTACTTCTATTCCGACAGCAACACTTGTCTATTGTGACAATGTGAGCATCATTTACATGTCAGAAAATTCACTCCAACACCAGCGTACGAAGCATATTGAGATGGGCATTCATTTTGTACGTGAAAAGGTGGCTTGGGGTCAAGTTCGAGTCTTGCATGTCCCATCACAACACCAGATTGCAGACATTTTTACTAAAGGTCTACCTCAGATTTTGTTTGAAGAATTCCGTTCCAATCTCAATGTTCGTCTTTCTCCCGATTCCATTGAGGGGGTGTAATAGACAGTATATATGTAAAATATATTGTGAATCATGCATATATGGTAGGCATAGATAATTACTTAATTATAGCCTAGATTAGTGGAATCTGTATTGTATATATAGACATGGTTGGAATGAGAATGATCAGGGAATTATATTCTTACATATATTGTCTATTAGAATTTACAGAATATCAACACAATTAAATGAAAATTAAGTGTGATATGAAAGTGGTAGTATTGATCTTATCCTGGGATACTAAGTAAATAAAATTGTTTGATTTCCCCAATTTCATACATTACTTGAAGCTATATTCTTAGAAATTTTGAATTTTTGACATAAACTCGGTACAAATCGATCAATTTAATTAAGAGTTAATTGCCTAAAAATCCTGAACTTTCGACATAGTGTAAATTAATCCCAACTTAAATGGAATTGCAAACAAAATTATGACTTTTAACGTTTGAGAAAAACGCACCAATAGGGCAGTCAAAGCTGTGCGACCGCTGACGTGACTTTGATCTTTGTCACGTCAACTTTTCAGTTTTTTTGCAAGAAAATTCTCAATCTTTACAGAAATTGAGATTTTTTTGGTGGGTTAATCCCAACCTTTAAAATTTTGATAAAAAAGATCATCAAATTTTATTATTTTTTCATATTGCAGTTATCTAATAAAATTTTTATATTTATATTTAAATTCTAAAAAAATATTATGTTAATATAATAAAGTTTAAATTTAAAAGAAAATATTAGTACAAATTAATACATTAAAAATATTTATATTTTTATATTATATAATGTGAACAAAATTTATTATCTCTAACATTTAAATAGTAAAAAAATTATAAAACCTCTAAATATTTAATTTCTTTTAATTTTTAAAATATTTTATATATTATAACATTTTCATAATTAAATGTTATATTAAATATTTATATTTTTACAAATTCTTTTAAATTTTTATTTATTCATTTTTTATTACTCTCTCTGTCCCGTAGTTATCTTCACCATCATTGTAGATATTTAGCTTAAAAAAAGTTTTTTTTTTACTTTTTAAGGGTATTGTAGTATTTTTAGGCAATATATAAAGTATAAAATATGTTATATGTGCTAGGTGGGAGTGATAAGTACATAAAGTTTATTTTGGTTTGTATAAATTAAATCTTAAAGAACATTTTTTCTCAGAGTTTAAATGTTAGAGATATGTAACCAAAATAAATTTGATGAGAAAAATATTCGTTACAAGCTGGGATTTATGCAATATGAAAAAATAATAATAAAAATTTGTTGATCTATTTTGCTAAAATTTTAAAGGTTGAGATTAAATCGCAATTTTAGTAAAGGTTGTGTTTTTTCTTGCAAAAAATTGAAAGGTGATGTGGAGCTGATGTGGCAAAGGTTAACGCCACGTCTGCAGTTGGGCAGCTTTGACTTCTCGTTGAATGTGTTTTACACAAACATTAAAAGTCATGATCTTGTTTGCAATTTTATACAAGTTGGGATTAATGTATAATATGTTGAATGTTCAGATTTTTTAGGCAATTAATCCTTTAATTAATGGCACTAAATTGAATAAAAAAATACTCTCATTTCAGAGAATGCTTTTTGTTGTTTAAAAAAAATTATCAACTTTGTTGACTTTAGAGGGTATTATAATAACTTAAGTTAATTCAAAAAAAATCTTATTAGGTGTTTTCAAGTCTATCATAATCTTTTATTTTTATTAATTTAATACACAATCTACCTAATGTTTTCAATTGTATCACAATTTTTTATTTTTGTGAATTTAATACGTGATTTATTTAATAATTTATATTTATCACTTAGAAGACGATCATGTGGAAAACCTTTATACGATTGACTCATATGGTCCACTTATTTTATATTTATTATTATTTTTTTAGAGTTCTTAAAAATATTTTTTTTAAATATAAAAAGAATTAATATAATATAATATAATATAATATAAGTAATATAATATAATATTATAATAATAATAATGAAATGAATTGAAAATATAAAATAAGTAGTGTATTAAATTGTAAAAATAAAAGTTGTGATAGAATTGAAAATATTAAATAGACAGTGTATTGAATTGACAACAATAAAAGGTTGTGATAGAATTGAAAATATTAAATAGATTGCGTATTGAATTAACAAAAATAAAAGGTCGTAATAGATTTGGAAATCTTCAATAAGGTGGTGATTTGTTTAGGAATTAACCCTAGTTATTTTACGTAATTAAAAAATATAAAGTAATGGTATATGTGTGAAAAATGAGTGATAAATTTAAAAATAAATTAACTTAAATTTGAAATTGTTGGATAAAATGACTTTTTAAGTAAAGATTTGAGTGAGACCGTGATTTGGCTTAGTTAAAATAGAACTAAGCTATCTCTAGAACCAAAGTCGTACTCTTGTAGGATTCCCAATAAATTCTTGGATTTCCTCCGGAAGCAGATGATTTCCTCCGGAAGGGATCTAACTCGAGCTGCCCTCAGCTCTTGTTTAGGTGTGATGAGCTACCCGGGTAGAATTCTTGATGTAAATCGTCCCCGTGCCAATTGATGCAGAGAAGGAGACTGAGTAGGGTTCTAGCAACTGGAAGTGCCATCTACCAAGCGAGAAGGGGTCTAAGAGGCCAATCAAACACGTTTTAAGGCATAGTTCAGGGCCATGGACAGGATCCTAATATTAATAGTGGTGCGGGAGTAGGGTGATTATTATTGATGTATTTGTTGTAATATAAAATGACATAACTCAAATTCGAGGATTACTAACATAAGTTTGCAGCGTCACAGACAGAAGCCTTGCGAAACATAATTAACTTAAAGCATGTAGTATTTATTAGATTATTCACGGCCGAGTAGGCCCACCTTATTTAAGACAGAACACAACACACAATGCAACTTTGAAGACATGTTGAGAACAACATATTTTAACCATCAATTGCACACACCACTAATGTTGATGTTCGCTACTCTTAACAAATGAGGGAAATGAACCTTGTCAAGATACTCATGTGGATCCTTGGTGCAAGTTGGTAATATTTGCCATATAATATTCAAACCAAAAGCAATGGTGTGGTAGCTGATGTGACCAAGCACCTGTAATATAAACACCTATTAGCTTTTAGGACCTGATGTATTGTGCTAACGACTAAATGCCCTAGTTGAATAGCATCGTATAACTGCGTCGTATGTCAAATATCTTAATCCTATACCTCTTCGGCCCACAGAGACAAAATGTAGGACTGGCAACACAATATTTGACCAGTCAAAGAGTCACCTGTAAAACATGATAGAACATCATTTACACATAATAGTGGTGTGAAATTGCAAATAAACCAAGGCGAATATTGTGAACCGTATCACATAAATTAATGTAAAAGATATTCCACTCAGCAAATGATTCATTAAGGTTGTGTTGGTGGATGAACTTTTTTATAAGTTATACAAGTAGCACACCTGCTCTCACCAACACAACCGGTCATCTTTAATCCTAGACTAAGTGCATAAGCTAACTTAGCTACAACAAACTAAATACAGGAGAAAAGCTACTGTTATTTAGATGATGCATCTTTGTGAACCTCCATTTTTAACATGTATGACATCTATGAATTCGTGTTCACCTACATTATTTCCAGATGACAGTTATATTTCTTTAATTTATAACAGTAAAATCAAAACAAGGCATTAGTTATTGTTGGATCAAGCATAGATCTAGTAATGCTACATACTTTTATTTGGCTCTTCTAAAGATTCTGCAAGTTGGGAAGCGTCACACCTTCAAAAGCAAAATGTTAAGGTCAACAATCAAGTGAAATATCTCTTACATAATTAAGGGCCTTGGGAAGAGGTACAAAAAGAATTACTCTGCTCTCTAATTCATGAAGTTTCTCTTTCAAAATAAAGGAATGAAATACATGCACAATAATGGGATGAGATTGGTTAGTACATGACGAGGGGTGTCTTCTACTCCACAAGTCCTGCAAAATAATAACACTGCAAGTAAGCAAATACTCTAAAAGTATGTTAGCAAATAAAATCACAAATTATGTGCTTAAAAGGTGTAATGGCAGTCCATGAACTTTTTATCTTAAATAATGCGAAATCCAAATATTTAATTTCGAAGTAAATGAAACTAAAAATTACGTAGGGTAGCTTGAAATTAACTGGCTGACATTCTATGCTGAGAGGATACAGTACACACATCACTAACCAACTCGGAATTCACCACTAAAGTGCAGCATGACTATCTTACAAAAAAATGGCGAGCTTATTGGTATTCTAGAGCCTTAATTTAACAAAATGATGTGGGTTGATAATAATAATAACAACCTATATCAAAATTCAAGGGGATGTCAAACTAACTCATCATGAAAACAGACATGGAGGCGAAATACTCCGTGCCAATTATTAAAGTAAATGAGGACTACTTCTCACTTACAACACATTAAGCAATTTTTTTTTAATTTTTTTTTGGACGGTGCTCATGAATAAAGAAAATTATGATTGTAAGATCATAACGTCATGGGAGAAGGAGAAGAAAAGTTATTACCTTGCATATGGTGTAAAACCCAGCATTTCATGAATATGATTTTTTAGAATCTCCATTTAAAGTGACGTGTAAAACTTATAAGTATCTAATTATTACAAGATGTTAAATTTACGCAAAAAGACCATCACTCTCATAAGAAAAGATTTGAGGTAGGCAGATGTATATGAGAAGAGATGGCAAAACAACGTTAATAATAAATTATACAACTCCAAAATCAGGTGAAGTACCGTTTTTACTGCCCAAGTTAGGTACTGTTCTTCAGAGTTGCTGATTTCATGACATCAATGAACTAAGGCTGTGATGCTAAACAAGAGATTAAAAGCAATTCCATGATGAATTTCAACAACAATGACAGAAATTCAAAACACTAGCCTTCATTCAATTGAATTATAAAATCTCAACCGTAATGAATTTTGAATGTTCAGATTCAATATCACAGAAAATTAAATTTTCATAAAGATGATCTGATGGTTAAAACTCATACAAATTTAGAAGTGCCAAAATAAAATATTGTACCCAATAAAGTAGGTAGTAAAAATTAGATGCACGATATTTGATCACTAATATGAAAGCCCAAATAGGTCATATAGGCCAACACAATATTTGACCGGTCAAAGAGTCACCCGGAAAACATGATAGAACATCATTTACACATAATAGTGGTGTGAAATTGCAAATAAACCAAGGCGAATATTGTGAACCGTATCACATAAATTAATGTAAAAGATATTCCACTCAGCAAATGATTCATTAAGGTTGTGTTGGTGGATGAACTTTTTTATAAGTTATACAAGTAGCACACCTGCTCTCACCAACACAAGCGGTCATCTTTAATCCTAGACTAAGTGCATAAACTAACTTAGCCACAACAAACTAAATACAGGAGAAAAGCTATTGTTATTTAGATGATGCATCTTGTGAACCTCCATTTTTAACATGTATGACATCTATGAATTCGTGTTCACCTACATTATTTCCAGATGACAGTTATATTTCTTTAATTTATAAAAATAAAATCAAAACAAGGCATTAGTTATTGTTGGATCAAGCATAGATCTAGTAATGCTACATACTTTTATTTGGCTCTTCTAAAGATTCTGCAAGTTGGGAAGCGTCACAACTTCAAAAGCAAAATGTTAAGGTCAACAATCAAGTGAAATATCTCTTACATAATTACGGGCCTTGGGAAGAGGTACAAAAAGAATTACTCTGCTCTCTAATTCATGAAGTTTCTCTTTCTGGGCATTAGGAAACTCATGATAGTGATTAAAAGGGGTGAAGGGGATTGAATTTGGCTTGCCTATAAAATTTTTAATGTCACCAAGCATCAGACTTTACTCTTAATTACCACCTGCATTAATCAGTTTATTCATGTATATCAAAGTAATTACCACCTGCATTAATCAGTTTATTCATGCATATCAAAGAAAGAGGAGGTAAAACCAAAAAAAAAGCAAAAATTCATATTATCGAAAAAAATTTGCACTGCAATCGAATGTTCTAACAAATAGCAAAGTTCAAGTTACGCATAACTAACTAAACTTCCAAGGAGGAGTTCAAACGACACTTGCTTAAGAAGACAATGATAAAATTCTGAAACATGAACACTGAACTGGAGTGTGAGAACTCCCTTAATGTGGAATTGTGCTAAATGAAATTAAATGTTGATGTAAGAGGTGTAGATGCATAAATCAGTATATGAAAGTGTGATAGAAAAACTACATACTAATGAATGATCAACATTAAAATGAGTGTGTGTGTGTGTGTGTGTTTAAGGATGAAGCTGATGGTGATGCATGAGTGAAACCGTTGCACCAGCATCAACAGAATCAAGAAACACACGAACATAGCAGCAAGACTACACCGGGTGCATCAGTTGTGAGCGGGGTGACTTGTGGCCGTTGTACAGTTCGCATTCGAACGGTTTCTGGAAAGTTCCTTACATGAATGGATAGCTGGCCATACAGGGTATGTGATGGAGTTGGTTATAATCATCGAGATTCATTTTAACCAACTGAGGATCCAGCTGGAAGTCGGTTACACGCACTGGTCCTATAACTTTCTGTGCAAGCATAAGATGTATATATTGCTGTGATTCATGCATATAAGTATTGTAACACGTTTTGCTCTCTCAATCAATAATAGATCTCTCTCTCATAGTAGATGTAAGCTTGTTCAAGCAAGCTGAACCACTATAAACGCCTTCTTCTTCATACAATCACACATACACACACAAACTCAATTGTTATCATATGTGATCTAGTTTCTTGTGTTCAATCCGTTGCTTGATTGTGTATACAACAAAGATTAGGTTGATTATTGATCAAATATATCATCATCTACAACAAAGTGGCGCCGTCTGTGGAAAATCAGGCCACAAACAGCAGCAATCAACATAAGGAGTAATCAAGAAGAAATTGAAGGAAGTTGTCACCATGGTTGTAACTAAGTTTGATATTGAGAGGTTTACTGAGAAATCTGACTTTGGTTTGTGGAAGATCAAGATGAGAGCTATCTTGGTACAACAAGGATTGGCAGAAGCTATCAAAGACAAACCAGCAACAACTGCAGAAGCTATACAAACTGTCATTGAAGCTACTGCAGAAGCTGATATTCAAGAAAGGGCCTTAAGTGCCATTGTATTGTGTCTTGGTGATAAAGCTTTGAGAGAAGTACAGAGAGAGACATCTGCAAGAGCTGTATGGAAGAAACTTGAAGATCTGTACATGGTAAAATCTCTTGCTAACCGTTTATACTTAAAACAGAAATTATATTCCTTTAAAATGATTGAGGATAGATCAGTTCTAGTTCAGCTTGATGAGTTTAATAAGGTGTTAGATGATCTAGAAAATGTTAATGTGAAAATTGAAACAGAAGATAAGGCCTCAATATTGTTGTCAGCTCTCCCAAAGTCCTTTGAAAGTTTCAAGGATACACTTCTGTTTGGGAATAGAGAAACTATAAGTCTTGATGAGGTTGAGGTTGCTCTGAAGACAAAGGAATTTTAGAAAGTTTCTGAAGATCAAGGAACATCAGGAGAGGGATTAATGGTCAAGAGGAGTGATCATGGTTAAAGGAACAACAAGAAAGGCAATTCTGATTCAAAGAAACAAGGAAACAAGACTGATCAGTCAAATTTAGATAAGAATGGAAGAAAGTGTTTTCACTGTCATGAACCAGGCCACTACAAAAAAAACTGCTACAAGTATAAAGTAGAAAAAGGAGGAAAGTAGAAGCTGGTAAAAATGGACAACAAAGAGTGCAAGCAAATCAGGTGGTAAATAGTCAGAATCAGGCCACTGATTATCCTGAGGCACTTCTGGTTGGATCATCAAAAGGATCCATGGATTGGATTCTTGATTCAGGATGTACATTTCATATGTCTCCTATGACGCATTGGTTTACTGATCTTAGGTTGCAGAAAGCTGGATCAGTATTACTAGGGAATGATCACACATGTCAGATAAGAGGTATTGGATCCATCAGGTTGAGGATGCATGATGGAGTCACTAGGACACTGACAGATGTGAGGTATGTTCCAGAACTTAAAAGAAACTTGATTTCTTTAGGAATTTTAGATGCTTCAGATCATGAGTTTAGATCTAGAGGAGGTGTACTCATTGTTGAGAAAGATGAGTATGAAGTGATGAAAGGAATCAGGAAAAATGGATTATATATACTTGATGGACATACAGTGATTGGACATAATTATGTCTCAACAGAAAGTGATGAAATTCACTTATGACATGGAAGATTAGCTCACATAAGTGAGAAAGGATTACAAGAACTATCAAGAAAAAATGTAATCAATATCAGATCAACAGACAAGCTGGATCAGTGTGAGAATTGCATTTTTGGTAAAGCTAAAAGGCTGAAGTTTAGTATTGGTGAAAACACAAGTAAAGCTAAACTTGATTATGTCCACTCAGATCTGTGGGAACCTGCAAGAACTCAAACAAAAGGAGGAGGCAGATATTTTATTTCATTTATTGATGATTACAGTAGGAAGATATGGATATATATACTGAAGTCTAAGGATACAGCTTTCATTACCTTTAAGAATTGGTTAACTGAGGTAGAGAATAGCTGTAATAACAAGGTTAAGATATTAAGAACTGATAATGGTCTTGAGTATTGTTCTGATGAGTTTAACAAGTTTTGTAAGGAGGGGAGGATCATAAGACACAAGACAGTACCAGGTACACCACAATAGAATGGTGTTGCAGAGAGGCTGAATCAGACCTTACTTGAGAGAGTTAGATGTATATTAAGTAGTTCTGGTCTTTCTAAAGACTTCTGGGGTGAATTGGTTAGTACAGCCGCTTTTCTAATCAATAGGTGTCCATCAACACCTCTTAAATTCAAAACTCCTCAGGAAGTATGGACTGGAAAGATTGCTAATTACACTAGACTCAAAGTGATAGGTTGCTTAGCTTATGCACATGTTAAACAGGATAAGTTAGCTCCAAGAGCCATCAAATGTGTCATGATTGGATATCCCAAAGTTGTTAAAGCTTACAAAATGTGGAATATTGAAGGTAAAAAGATTATGATAAGTAGAGATGTTACCTTTAATGAAGCTGTTATGCCACTAAAGCCTCAGGGTCAAGGTAAATCTGAAGCTGAGCTTGAGGTGGAGCCTGTGAACAAAATTCAGGAGGATCATTTTAGAGTTGAAGAAGAGACAGTACAAGGAGGAACTAATTCACCAAGTACAGATGATCAGATTATTTCTAGTACTGATGAACTGCTTAATAGCTATCATTTGGCTAGAGATATACAAAGGAGATCTATTAGGGCTCCAGCTAGGTTTACAGATGCTGATATTGTATCCTTTGCACTTTATTCTGCAGAGGATATTGATTCATATGAACCTAGAAACTATCAGGAAGTAATGAATAGTAAGGATAATGCAAAGTGGAGTGCTGCTATGCAAGAAGAGTTATTTTCATCGGAGAAGAATCAGACTTGAAAAATTGTTCTGAAGCCAAAAGATCAGAAGTTAGTGAGCTGTAAATGGATTTACAAGAAGAAAGTTTCATCTGAGAGGATTGGTGGTATTAGATTCAAAGCAAGACTAGTTGCCAGTGGTTTTTCTCAAAGGGAAGACATTGATTATACAGAGATATTCTCTCCAGTTGTGAAACATTGTTCAATTAGGATATTGTTAGCATTAGTAACTCAGTTTAATCTGGAATTGCATCAGATGGATATGACTACAACCTTTCTTCATGGAAATTTGGAGGAAAAGATCTATATGACTGTTCCAGAATGAGTTTCAGTTCAAAACTTAACTGATAAGGCTTGTTTACTTCTAAAGTCACTATATGGACTGAAACAAAGCTCTAGGAGATGGTATTTGAGATTTGATGAATACATTGTCAAATGTGGTTTTGAAAGAAGCAAGTTTGACAGTTGTGTATATATCAAACAAGACAGTGACTGGTATGTTTTCTTGTTACTCTATGTTGATGACATCTTAATTGCTTGTAAGTCTATGGAAGACATTACATCTGTGAAGGAAATGTTGAAATATGAGTTTGATATGAAAGATTTGGGTGAAGCTACTGTTATATTAGGAATGGAAATCAAAAGGGATAGATCAGCTGGTTCTATTGTGTTGCATCAGAACTCATACTTAGAAAAGGTTCTCAAGAGGTATAATATGGATCAAAGTAAAACTGTGTTTACTCCTGTAAAGCAAGGATTGGCTTTATCAGTTCAACAATCAGCTAGAACTAGTGAAGAAGTGTCAGAAATGGAGAAGGTTCCTTATGCCAATGCAGTTGGTAGTCTCATGTATGCTATGGTGTGCTGCAGACCAGACTTGACTCATGCAATGAGTTTGGTGAGCAGATTCTGGGAAGTCCAGGAAGAGATCACTGGGAAGTTGTTAAGTGGATTCAGAAATATATCAGAGGCAGCCTAACAACAGGTTTGCATTTCAATAAATTTACTTCTAACATTGATTTTCTTGCAGGTTTTGTAGATGCTGATTATGCTGCAAACTTAGACACAAGGAAGTCACTATCAGGCTATGTATTCTGCTTGTTTGGTACAACTATCAGTTGGAGATCAACACATCAGTCAGTGGTTGCATTGTCTACAACTGAAGCTGAGTTTATCTCACTCACAGAAGCAGTAAAGGAAGGTTTGTGGTTGCAAGGAATTTTGTCTGAGTTTGGTGTGGTACAAGAATCAGTACTAATAAATTGTGATAACTCTAGTGCTATACACTTGTCAAGACATTAGGGTTTTCATGAAAGGACAAAGCACATAGATGTAAGGATGTATTTTGTTAGAGACTTAGTTGAAGGAGGAAAAGTTGTGGTTAAAAAGGTTGAAACATCCAAGAATCCAGCTGATTTCCTCACTAAGGCATTGCCTAGTTCAAAGTTTGAGCTATGCAAGAGTCTTATCAATGTATGCTGAACATATCAGTGTAGAGTTCAGCTGCTCTCTTAAAATGCAGTATGCAAGTTGGTTGTCTTGACAAAACAGTGAAGTGAAGGAGTGATTGAGTATTGGTTGAGTATGAAATTTTAGGTAGAGAATTGTGATGTAAAAACTACATACTAATGAATGATCAACATTAGAATGAGTGTGTGTGTGTGTGTTTAAGGATGAAGCTGATGGTGATGCATGAGTGAAACCGTTGCACCAGCATCAACAGAATCAAGAAACACACGAACATAGCAGCAAGACTACACCGGGTGCATCAGTTGTGAGCGGGGTGACTTGTTGCCGTTGTACAGTTCGTATTCGAACGGTTTCTGGAAAATTCCATACATGAATGGATAGCTGGCCATACAGGGTGTGTGATGGAGTTGGTTATAATCGTCGAGATTCATTTTAACCAACTGAGGATCCAGCTGGAAGTCGGTTACACGCACTGGTCCTATAACTTTCTGTGCAAGCATAAGATGTATATATTGCTGTGATTCATACATATACGCATTGTAACACGTTTTGCTCTCTCAATCAATAATAGATCTCTCTCTCACAGTGGATGTAAGCTTGTACAAGCAAGCTTAACCACTATAAACGCCTTCTTATGTAAGCTTGTACAAGCAAGCTGAACCACTATAAACGCCTTCTTCTTCATACAATCACACATACACACACAAACTCAATTGTTATCATATGTGATATAGTTTCTTGTGTTCAATCTGTTGCTTGATTGTGTATACAACAAAGATTAGGTTGATTATTGATCAGATATATCATTATCTACAACAGAAAGATACCTTCAATGTTGTGAGAGTGGAATATTCTGGATATGGAGGTTCCAATAAACCAGGTGAAGAATAAGCTGGCGCGAATGGCGAACAGCATAAAGAATTAGTGAACAATTCACGGTACGGGAAGGAAGGACTTGCGATGAAAAGGTGGAGTTAAGGGAAGAGAAAATGACGAGGAGATGAACAGCATTGACGCGTGGGTGTCCGAGTCATGGCAACGACACACATGGATCGGTGGGACGGACAACCACCGTGCCAAATTAGCGGATTGGCATTTTTTATATAATATAGATATAGATATTGATATTCTTATAGTTAGATTGATAGATAGATTAGAATTTTATATTTTTATTCTGTTTATATTTAACTGCATTGGTTGAAAACATTCTTTCAAGGCATTGGTTAGTTGAAAACATTCTTTTAAGGCATTGGTTGGATGAAAACATTCTTTTAAGAAATTTAAAAAAGAAAATCAATAAATAGAATAATCAAATCACCTAATTGTATTTTTAATTGATAATTCAGTTTGAATCAGCTGATTGTATTTTTAATTGATAATTCAGTTTGTATCTAACATTAAAAAAAAGACAGGCTGGAAATGATTATCCCGGTAGAGGAAAATATCCGGTAAGTTGGGTAAAGGCGAAAATATCTTCCCATGGTGTGAAGGGGTCGGCACCGGGTGGTGGGATGAAATCGTCTTCAGGGTCGACCAGTCTAATATCCTGGTGAGTCCCACGCCAGGATGGTTATGCATGACTCCGTTCTCAATTTCTATTATTTCTCCACTGTCATTTGATTTTGAAGATTGATTTCTTATGATTTTGTATGTGTTTCGAATTAATAATATATTTGATTTCTTATGATTCTGTATGTGTTTCGAATTAATAATATATTTGTATGTGTTTCGAATTAATAATATATCTCGTAGTATTCTTGACAATGTAATTAATTTCTGTTTTCAAGATTTATGGATTGATTTAAGTTTATTATATATAATATAATGCTGCAAATCTTACTTATCTGATATAATTTTTTTCTAAAACACGTGTCATTCTCTCATGAATTACAAATTTTTATTTACATATGTATTCTCTTTCTATTGGTTCAACAATATTACTCAATTAATACTCTTTCTATTACACTAATAATGAATGTTTAATTTACAAAATTATTAATAATTTAATATAAAGTTGTTATATTCAAGTTTTATTATTAATTTATTTTATTTTTTCGGGATACTATAATTATATTAATATTAATATAATTATACATAACTATTATTATAACAAATAAAATTTAGTAAAAATTTATTATTATATGAATATATTTTATATTTAAAATAAATTTATAATTTTAAAGTTTAAATTAAAATTATTGTAACCGTGTTATACACGGGTGATTATTCTAGTTATATATACTTTAGTAGTATATAGTCCTTGTATGTTGATAAATGCTTATTAATTAATTGTAATTGAGGTTGCATACAATCATGACTTTGGGCTGGTGATTATTTAATTATGCTTTATTTTTGTTTATAATGGATATTATTCAGTGACATATAATTATACAACATTAATTATTAAGTTTTTTTTATAACAGACAATTTATATTATAAATATAAAATTTTTTCAATAAATTATAAATTTTGTCCTTTTATAATGTGATATTTAATCATGTGTAAAATTTCAATAAATTAAAATTTTGTCCTTTTATAATGTGATATTTAATCATGTGTAAAAGTTAATATATGCAGATATATTCTAAAATGCTTAAACATGATACTCATTCCGTTCCATAATAAATTTCGCACTTTTTGTTTTCATCCGTCCCACAAGCACCACTTACTCAAAAAAAGAAGGCAAAGCACACTTACTCAAAAAAAGAAGGCAAAAGCTTTTGCGCCCTCAATAAACTTTTCAATTTTCATTTTCATTCGTCCCACAATAATTTGCACCACTTACTCAAAATGTGCTTCGTGCACCGGTGCACGGAGCCTCACTAATATATCACTCCTACTTAATACAACTATACAAAGAAAAAGTCTACGTGTTCTGCAACTATACATACAAAGAGAACAACTATACATACAAAGAAAGGCAAATAGAGTTTATGCTATTAAGAAAGGCAAATAGAGTTTATGCTATTATCTTTTTTCTTTGTACGGCTCGTTTGACATGAGATGAAATGAATGAGATGAGTATATATATATATTTATAAAAGAAATGAGATTTTGAGATGAAATGAGATGAGTATATATATATATTTATAAAAGAAATGAGATTTAGATAAAGATAAGTATTTATAATATGAATAATGGAGATTGTTTGATAAGTTGTATAAAAAATGAGATAACAAAATAAGAAATTACATTTTTAACCTTTAGTTATATTATCAATTAAAAACATAATAATGATGAAATCACAATTCACTACAAAAATAGTGGGAGCCTGAGAGGAGGAGAAAACAAGGAATGACGAAGATTGCAAAACTAAAAATGAAGAAACGCCCAATTGCAGCGAAGATTCAAATAATTGAAACTTGTACAGTCTAACTGCATTCACCCTTCAATACAAAATAATCAATCCATAATTCCAATTCGAAAGGGGAGAGAAGTTAAAAGGAATCCACATCCTTCAATCCACTACTGCAAACAAAATGCCCACTATCTTTAAGCAAAAGCACCGTCAAGACCGCCCTTGCTCCTATTCTTCTCCCACCACCACTGACCCCCACTCATTTCTCTACCAAAGGGGGCGAAATGTTCATTTGAATTTTGTTGGTTTATATGTGCACCAACCAATCACTTTACAATATTATGGATAGAAATGTAGAAGGGAGAATGTACTAAATATAGTATTAACAAGATTACAAATGAAATTAAAGGAGAAGAAGCAGAGGATCTTCTTACACCTTTTTATAGAATCTTCAAGAAAGCAGCTTGTAGAAGCTGAGTCAAGATTGAACCTCTTCTCACAAGAAGAAACACGTCTCGGTAGTGCTCCGGTTCTTGGCAGATCTTCCCCAAAGGTAAAACGATTTTTTCTTTCCGGCGAGGCAGCACCACAATCACTGGAACTCCGACGAACGATGGAGAACTGGATCGTTAACTAAGATGCAAATGCTTTGTGATGAAAATGCTTGTTGATTGTGGTGTGTTTGAATGAATGATGAATGACCATATTTATAGGTGCACCATTCCACTCAGTGATTGTGACGTATTAATTGCTGATTGCGTGATTTCCTCTAATCAGCAATTATGATGATTTGATTTGATTGCGTGATTTCCTCTAATCAGCAATTATGGAGGGTTATTGCGTCCAGATTCAACGAACCTACTCCAATCAGCATTTATGAAAGGATTCGTCTTCCGGCTTGATCTGATTTTTTAAGATTTTCCTCCTACATGGGACAATAATTTCGTATTAATTCTCATTACGCCTCACATAACCTCTCCAGTAGATGAGTCAAATTACACTCACCCACTATACTCATTTAATTGGTGATTAATTTAACAATTAACTCTTACTAATCAATTAAATCCAATTTAATTTAATTAATTAATTAAATTAATTCCTACAAATTCAAGTCTAAGTATATCTTATACATCGAAAAAAGTGATGATTCACGAAGCTCCGATGGATTTGGCAGCAAAAGGAAACAAGAGGATTCAACTTATCGAATTTGGGAGAAAGGGTTTGCTGGAGGAAGAAGAACGGTGGAAATTGAGTGCGATGAAAATTTTAGGGTTCTCATTTTTTTATAATTAAATTTTAAAACTTACAAGGATAAATGGGTAATTTCCTTTGTTTATCTGAATATACTGTGCAATCTAAATTGTTAATACTTCGTCCATAGCAGTATAAACAATGTAAGCACAACAGTGTTTTTTTTACCGGGCCCTTAAATTAATATAGAGCCCCTACTAATATTATATGTGCTATCAAACACAATATAAGACTGCATTAAATATGTAATATGCCCATAATAAGGCAAATTAAACGAGGCCGTAAAGTATAATAATATCCGAAATTAACCAAAGCTACTTAAGCTCATATAATTTAATCTCTCTTCGTTCTTTTCCGAAATTAACCAAAGCTACTTAAGCTCAATAATTTAATCTCTCTTTGTTCTTTTGCTGCTTTCTGCACATATAAGCCATTTTGTTTCTGTGAGAATCAGTGACGGATCCAGAAAACCGCAATGGGGTGGACTAAGTTTATTAAAGAAATAATAATAATTATTATTATTATTAAAAAATAATTTTATACATATACGTATCACTTCTCAAAAGTGGACGGAGAATTGACTAAATTTTAATATTTATTGTAATGGACTCATAGAATATTTTTAATTTGAAAAGATATATTTAATTTTTTGCTTCATTTAGATGGACTTAAAATATTTTTGGACTGAACTAAACTTAAAAACGCAAATTATTTACATATATAATATAATGAGATTTTGGTGGGCAGCCCTGGCTCGAGCCCGGGGCTGCCCCACATAAATCTGCCCCTGGTGAGAATATTGAACAGTGTTAAGACTCATCATTAAATAATTTAAATTTATCCCCTTACTCATGGGAATTAATCACTTGAGAATCGAATCAATATTCTTAATATTATTTCTATTTTAAGGTTTGGTATGTTTTATTAACGAGAATATTCATTATATAAGGAATATATATTCCTTAAAATATGGGAATCACATTTCATCTCACTCCCTCCAAAATATCAAATTTTTTTATTTTTTAATTTCTTTTTATTTAAATAGCATAAGATATTTTAAAAATTATATAAATAATTCTTTTCATATCAAATCTCATTTCGCATAATTACAAAAATTAAATATAAAGTAATACTAATTTCTTCCTCTTAACAAATAATTTTCATATTAAATTATTTATTAAAATCTAAATAAAAAATTCAATTATTTTAATTCTCATTATAATAAAATAAATTAAATTTTTAAAAAATTAAAAGTTATATATTTAATTAAATAATTTATTATAAAATTATTAAATATATATAAATTAATATTAATTTTAAAATTATATACATATGAATTAAATATAAATTTGAATTTTATTTTCATAAATAATTTAATACTCCCTCCATTTCATTAATTAAAAATTCTCACTTATTGTTCTATGTTATTTAAGAAAAATTATTTTTTGACCAACTTTATTATTCAATATTATTGAGCAATGTGCTCTAATTCGAAACATAAATAATATAGCACATATACATTTAAAATAATACTTTAGTAATATATATTAAAGTATGTTGATTTTGTGTTTGACAATGTAATTCAATATTGTAAAGTATGCATTTATATTACACTAGATATTACTCATCGTGTGTTGCACGGAAAGAATTAAGTATATTACAATTATGTAATTTTATATTTAATTTTAAAATAAAAGTAGAAGTTTAGATTTGTTTTTATATATGTATAGATTACAATATTGTAAAAAAAATCTCTAGTTTGTATTAATGTGTGGGCTTTGTTTTAAATTATTGTGCTCTAAAGTATGTTTTGTGTAAACTAAATTAATTTGTACTCTCTCTGACCAATTACAAAATAACATTTGCATTTTATGTATAGATTAAGAAGTATTATTAATATTTGTAGTGAATAGTTGTATTGGAGGGAAATAGTGGGCTATGTGGTATACTTTTTTTATTAAATAAGAAACATAATTCAACCATTTAAGCATTTCTAAATAGGGTATAGTTCATTTCTCTTCAACATGTCATCCATCTAATAAGTTACATAGAGGATGATGTCCCAAAATAAAATAAAAAACGCGAACCGCTAGTTTGCAAATAGGCGGAGGAAGTATGAAACTTCATTCATATCCATAAGTATATTCATAAACGTTCACATCCGTAAATGTTGACAAACTGAAGAAAATGAAGTTTCTATAATTTAGCTGTTGATTTGTATATTCGACTAGGTAGTTAAAGGAGTGGATATTTTAACATGTCTTAAAATTCATCTCTTCATAACATGCTTCTAGGAGAATATTTTTAAATTCATTTTTAATTACATAAATCTAATTTAAAATGACATATAATCATTAATATCATTATAAAATAAAGAAAGTGTGAATCGAATTTATATGTGAACCTTATCTAGGTTTAATATATGACAAAGTCTCTTGTGAGACGCTATTTACATGAGACTTGTTAAAGTATATCTATTATTTAGATAAAGTATTTTTAATGATTGTTAAAGTATATTTTCTAAAGTAGACTAGATTATGCATTAATGTATGATTTTAGGACGTTATAATATGATTTATTATTGACATACTTTAACTACAAATAAGTATATTTTATCTTTACAATAAACATACTTTAATGATGGGTCGACCCGTCTCACGTCGTTTCATAAGAGAGTGTCTCTGAATCTGTCTAATATATATTGTTAAAATTTAGAATATTTAGTATGCGAATTGCCTTTACAATTTTTTTACCATACTAACTCAAAATAAAATTAGAATAAAGCTCTTCCGCTCCCTATTCTATTTAAACTCATGTATTGATAGAGAGTTTAAATTGTAAAGGAATAGAGAATTCCGCTCCCTATTCTATTTAAACTCATGTATTGGTAGAGAGTTTAAATTGTAAAGGAATAGAGAAATTGTAAAGGGACACAGATCTAGACCCGCGTGGCAGGAGACTCACTCGTAATAAAATTTAGACCGAGAAGTGAGAGTGCAACTACCCAAAGCAACCGATTAGCTTAAATTACACAATTTAAACGATACTTAATATCTCTCCTCCCTCTCCCTCTCTCTCTCTGGATCTGAAACAACAGCGTGTTTGCTTGATTCAACAATGGGAGAAGCTGCTAATGGATTATACGCTGCTCGTACAGTTTTCCTCTTCTCAACCATCTGTATTTTGCTCTTCTCAGACAATGCCGCCTGCTTCTATCTACCTGGTGTTGCTCCCGAAGATTTCCGAAAGGTCCTTAGGTTTCTCGTTGTTTTTATTTTTATTATTGCGTCATTAATGCGCAATCTTTTTGCAATCACCACTGAAATGCTTGTGTTTTAGTGTTTTTTTGTTGATCTGGTCCTTGTTGAAAGATCTGATCTTATATCTGATTCGGAACGGCTATCTCGTAAATGTTGTGATTAATCTGATAATTCGATCAAACAAAGCGTTTAATTGATACTGATTGGAGACCATATGTTAGAGGGGGAAAAATGTAATATTCAAATCATATTGTATCACCAAGAGGTGGGATGGCTGCAACAGACTTAGTTTGAAAAGGACCTAACATGATTATGGTTGTCGAGCTGTTGGTTTGCAGTGAAGTCTTTATGAATATCAGTTGTGCCTGTTGGAGGAGACTTTAGGGAAGTCCGGATTGAACTATCTTACATTATAATCTGATTAATGCATAGTTAGAGGATGTATAATTGCTCGTGTTTTTGCTGTTGTATGGAAATGAAGAATGGACAGCTTGAAATTTATCCTCTGGAATCCAGATCAAGAGAATAATTAAGAGAGAATTTGTAGACAATTTTACTACAATATTGATCAGAATTTTCTAACCCTCTGTTACTTTTTAACATGATGGAATTATGTATTAGGGGCTGGATTAGATCATGAAAAAGAGTATATTCCATTGAAAAACATAGCTTGTTGGAGAATGTGGAGGATGGCAATGGTGTGAAGGATCTGATAATTGAAGTTTACATATGTGGAATTTATGATGATGCCACATGAAATTATATGAGGCTGCTACTTTCAGTCAAGAATGTAGACTAAGCTCCATTAGTAGCTTTTCTCTATATCTTATCATTGCATAAAGTCATGAAATTCATCAGTATAGCTTAGTGAAATATCTGCGCATTGAAGTTGCATTAGTGCTTTTTCTAATATATAATAAAGCTTATAAATTTTCGTGTGTGAATGAAGGAAAGCATTGAAGTTTAAACTAGATATTAGTTTAAGTTTGTATGCACTGTACTATACAAGTATCTTTTCTTATGGAATGTGAACTTTAAATTTCTTTTGTCTTCTTAAACACTGTATATGACATTCGACTTTGGATGTGTTACATTTTTGTTTGTTTCTTTGAATTTCTTTCAGGGAGATCCACTGAACGTGAAAGTGAATAAATTAACTTCTATAAAAACTCAGCTTCCTTACTCATACTACACAACCCCTTTCTGTCGTCCAAGCAATATAATTGACAGTGGAGAAAATCTTGGAGAAGTACTTCGTGGAGATCGCATAGAAAACTCCCCTTATGTGGTTGGTGTCAATTGATTTTATAATTTATAGCCTACTTGGCCTTCTATCAGTCTTTGATTTCTCTTGTTGCATGCTGGTGTTGCAGTTTAAAATGAGGGAACCACAGATGTGCAACGTTCTCTGTCGGCGTGTCCTTGATGCCAAAACTGCAAAAGAATTCAAGGAAAAAATTGAAGATGAATATCGCGTGAACATGTATGTATTTGTGCTTGAATGGATGATAACAAATATCTCAAATTATGCTGGAGATATTCATAAGTCATCTCTTGCTCTATGATACTGACAATCATGTGTTTTCAGGATCTTAGACAACCTTCCTTTAGTTGTCCCCATTCCAAGAACAGAAGGAGAAGGTCCTCCTATCTACCAGCTGGGTTTTCATGTTGGGTTGAAAGGGCAATACGCTGGTGTAAGTTAATTAATTATATGGAAATTTATATACAGCAATTTCTTTGTAAGATTTTCCTTTTACTCTCATCTTTGTACTTTACAGAGCAAGGTACAGAAATATTTCCTCCACAACCACTTAAGCTTCACAGTTAAGTATCACAAGGATGAGGAAACAAGTACAGGAAGAATTGTAGGCTTTGAAGTCACACCATTTAGGTGGGTTTTTAATATGTGTCCAATGCATCAGAGTATTGACTGTTCTGTCTATTCCTTCAAGAGAAGATGTCGTTTTACTTGACCCCTTTTTAATTTACTGAATTGCAACTGGCTTAGTTTTTTATATTTTATTCTTTAGTGTCAAGCATGAATATGAAGGTGATTGGAGTGAAAATACTCGACTAAGTACATGTGATCCACATGCCAAGCGACTAGTTACATCTTCAAATTCGCCTCTAGAGGTTGAAGATAAGCAAGAAGTCATATTCACTTATGATGTTGAATTCCAGGTAATCAGTCTGCTTATTTATTTTCTTTGACAACTGAAATTCATTATTTGCAAATAATGTTCTCACATCACTTCATTTCTTATTTTTGCTCTTTTAGTGTTCCATTCCTTTTATTTTCTTTTCCGATTAGTGCTTATGAAATATCTAGTCTTTATGATCCACCAACGTTGCTGTTGCAGGAGAGCGAGGTAAAGTGGGCATCAAGATGGGATACTTATCTTCTAATGACTGATGATCAAATTCATTGGTTCTCCATAGTTAACTCTCTGATGATTGTTCTCTTCCTCTCGGGAATGGTTGCTATGATAATGCTTCGGACACTTTATCGAGACATTGCCAGGTACAATGAACGCGAGACCCAGGAAGAGGCCCAAGAAGAAACTGGATGGAAATTGGTCCATGCTGATGTATTTAGGCCCCCAAGCAACTCGAACTTGCTCTGTGTATATGTTGGAACTGGTGTACAGTTTCTGGGAATGGTTGTCACTACTATGATCTTCGCAGTACTAGGATTTCTTTCCCCTTCAAACCGGGGTGGGCTTATGACTGCCATGCTATTACTCTGGGCTTTCATGGGGATTTTTGCCGGCTATGCATCATCACGTCTTTACAAGATGTTCAAAGGAACAGAGTGGAAGAAAATCGCCCTCCAAACGTCGTTTCTCTTCCCAGCTGCAGTGTTCAGCATCTTCTTCGTCCTCAATGCTCTCATTTGGGGCCAGAAATCTTCCGGTGCAGTCCCATTTGGAACAATGTTTGCTCTGGTCTTCCTCTGGTTTGGTATTTCAGTTCCACTCGTCTTTCTTGGCAGCTACATCGGATTTAAGAAGCCAGCAATCGAGGATCCTGTGAAGACGAACAAAATACCAAGGCAAATTCCGGAGCAGGCTTGGTACATGAATCCCATTTTCTCCATCCTGATCGGAGGCATCCTCCCATTTGGGGCGGTTTTCATTGAGCTCTTCTTCATTTTAACCTCCATATGGCTGAACCAGTTCTACTACATATTCGGCTTCCTGTTCATCGTCTTCGCCATCCTCCTCGTCACCTGCGCAGAGATAACCGTCGTCCTCTGCTACTTCCAGCTGTGCAGTGAGGACTACCTGTGGTGGTGGCGGTCATACCTCACATCCGGATCATCAGCATTGTACCTGTTCCTCTACGCGGCTTTCTATTTCTTCACCAAGCTCGACATCACAAAGCCAGTGTCGGGTGCACTGTACTTCGGCTACATGCTGATCGCCTCGTACGTGTTCTTCGTGATAACCGGAACCATCGGGTTCTATGCTTGCTTCTGGTTTACTAGGCTGATTTATTCATCCGTGAAGATTGATTGATGGCATGGCTATGCAATGCTAAAGTGTGCACAGAGGTTTCATTTCTAGCAGGATATAATACACCATTTTTTAAAATCCATGTATGATGATTTCATGAACAATTTTTTTTAATATTCATTCTACTCATATTACATTCTCTTCAGTTTTTTTCTTTGTATTAAAATTGTAACACATCTGAGAAATTACACCTTCTTTCTTCTGTATTTATTTGATAACACATGAAATTAGATAAATGTACTACTATAATCTTCATTAAAACTCTTAAAATTCTCTGAAGTGTTCAGCTTCTTCTTCGTCCTTAAACTCACAAAGTTGACTCTGATTTTTGCTGTCACAGCATTAGCATTAAACATTGATCCAATTGTCAAAACATACTCAACCCAAAATTTGCATTTAGATTTTTTTACCCAACTCATTTTTTTTTTTAATTTCATCAAAAAAATGTCCCATAACGGCACTACGACGATATCGATATCCGTGTAGGCTTTTTTTTAGGGTATTTTAATCCAACACTTAAATAAATAATTTAATAAAATAATAAACAAAGTATTAATTTAAATATTATATATATTGAATAATACTAATAAATTAAAAAAAAAACACTTTATCAGTTCATTGTATGATAATTTCAAGAGTAGCCGTTCGGCCCGTTCCCATTTATTCTCCGTTGCGTTTCTTCACTGCTGACTGCTGTTCCTTAAAATTCAAAATTCCACTCAACGCGCCGCCATGGAAGAGGCGGAGCCACCGGAGTGCCCAGTGTGTCTACAGGTGTACGACGAGTTAGCCGCCATCCCACGCGTCCTCAGCTGTGGACACACCACCTGCGAAGACTGCCTCAAGCAGCTCCCCCGTCCATTCCCCAACACAATCCGCTGCACCGTCTGCACCCTCCTTGTGAAATTACCGAACTCGCCGTCTTCCCTTCCCAAGAACATCGACCTCCTCCACTTCTCCTCCGCCCTCAAGCACCGCCGCCCAATCAAGGAGAGAAAAGTCATCCCACCATTATCGCCGCCGGAAATTGGGGATTCCCTGTCCGTGGTGACTCCATCGCCTCTGAATTCGTGGTCTTTTGAGTTCTATCGTACATGGAAGAAATGGATCCTCCCAAACGACTGCATTTTGATTGAGAATTCGGGTTCGGATCTTGATGGTAGGGTACGTAATGGAAAAGTTCTCAAGTCTTTTGATAGTGATCATGTGATTGGTTGGGTTTTGAGTGAGAAAGAAAATGTGGGTCTGATTAAAGTTGGGGTCTTTGTACAGAGAGAAGAGGATCCCAACCTTTTCAAGTTTAGTTATGAGTCAAGAATTGTGACAGTTTTATATGAGATGAAAGAAACAGAGAGAAATATTTTAACTGCTCTATTGAATGCAACCCATAGGGTGAGTAATGTGGGAAAGGCTTGTGGTTTTTGGTATAATGAGGATGATGAGTGTGTTTATGTTGTTTGGGAGAAAATCACTTCACCTCATAATTTGATTGATTATGTTATTAAGACAAAAGAGGATGAGAGAGAGAGGTTGAGTGAAGAAGAGTTGACTGTTTTAGGGATGGTGGGCATGCAGATATGTGAAATCTTAAACTGCTTGCATTTTCAGGGGGTAGTTATTGGATTCTTGAATTCGAGTTGTTTTAGTTTCAGTGATTTTGGTCATGTTTGTGTAGACTTAAGTGAGGTTCTAAGTACTGGTAGGAGATTGATAATGGCAGATTTGAAAACCAATTCGAAGAATGATTTGTTTGATCTGAACTGTGTTGTGTTTATTAGTCCTGAGATGCTAATTAGGTTGTTTGTTCTTCAAGAATCTAGATATGATGTTGGGTTTGCTGCAGATGTTTGGTGCGTTGCCTGTTTGCTTGTTTGTGTTATTCTTGGAGGCTCTTTCACAGAAGAGGTGAAATATTTCTTTTGTGCTGTTGTTAGTGCTGTTAAGGATGAAAATCATTCTGTTTTTTCGGATTTGTACTCGAGTTGGGTGGAGAAAATTGCAGCTCTTTTAGAGGGTAGGTTAGGTTTGGAATGTGCTTCTCTACGTGAGATTTTGTGCAGATGTTTGGTTCTTGAACCCGAAAATCGACCAGTTATGGCTGAACTATGGAAATGCTTGAGGGAGTTGGTTGTAAAACCAGAATTCGACATCGGATTCAGCTCAAAGCAGGAAGTTAAGAAGGAAAACTTTGGTGATTGTGTGATCCTTGGAGATGTATGTCTTGTAGTCGAGGAAACTGAAAAAGAAACGGGCAATTCTGATGATGGAACAGTTCGGGGTGATGTGAAATGTGTAGAAATGAAAGGACATCTTGATTGTGTCACAGGGTTAGCCATTGGAGGGGGCTTCTTGTTCAGCTCCTCGTATGATAAGATGATTCGAGTATGGTCCCTACTCGATTTCTCACACGTGCATTCGTTCAAAGGTCACGAGCATAGGATTACATCTGTTGTTTATATGGATGGCGAGCAACCATTGTGCATTAGTGGTGACAACGAAGGCGTTATATTCATTTGGGAAGCTAGGGTTCCGTTTCTTGAGCAACCTTTGCGAAAGCTATATGAAAACAAGGACTGGAGGTACAGTGGCATTCATGCCATGGCCATTTCAGTCAATGGTTGTTTGTACACTGGCAGTGGGGACAAACTGGTGAAAGCGTGGTCATTGAAGGATTATACCATCTCGTGTGAGATGACTGGACATACGTCTGTCGTCTCGTGTTTGGTAGTCTCCGGTGATGTTCTTTACAGCGGGAGCTGGGATGGGAGCGTTCATTTATGGTCTCTAAGCGATCATAGTCCGTTGGCAGTTCTTGAAGACAACAATGCAGCGCCCGTTCTGTCGCTTTCTTTCAACCACAGCCTGCTGTTCGTTGGTAGAGAGAATGGCGTCGTGAAGATATGGCGCGACGCAGTGTTTGTGAAGTCAGTGGACACGCACAGGGGTGCCGTGTTCTCTGTTTGCACGAACGGGACGAGGTTGTTCAGCGGGGGCTGGGACAAGACGATCAATATCGATGAAATATCAGGAAATATCGATGTGACGAGTTTGGGGTCAATTACTTGTAATTCAACGATAACATGTCTTGTATATGGGCAAGGGAAACTGTACGTTGGACAAGCTGATAGAAGTATAAAGGTGTACAGCGGAGTGTAGCAGGGTGGCCAAATGTATATTTTCAGATCCCGTTGAATAAGGGAATCATTTTTAAATTAAAATGTATTTTTTTTTAAGGGTGTCAATCTTATAAAATAAATTTATAAATAACTTTTGTATTTAAAATTGTGTGTCGAATAAAGCATGCTGAGGCCCTGTAGGGAGCTGCCGAGGCATGTTATGTCTGGGGTTCCAGTTGGGGGCTGCATAGTGTGCTGCCAACGCCCACATCGGGTGCCTGAGTGCTGCCTTGTCTGTTGAACCCCATTTGAAAACCCAGTAGCCGCAACAAAAAGCTCTGGAAAACACTAACAACAAAACTAGAGATTAATCCTTAAATTGGAAAATATGCAGAAAGCTAAATTCTTGTTGCCATGGAGCCGTTGTTTACACAGAAATGGCAGTATGTATCGTCAACGAAGAAGTTTTTCCGCCGTCCCCAGTTATGCTCAACATGATTATCTCCAAGAAGAAGAGGCCTGTTTTTGAATTTTCTCTCATTTGTTTGTTTTTTTTTTAACATATATGGTGAAATTTGCATGTTAAGCTCTAGAAATTTGTGTGTTTTATCTATTGCTGGACGTTTGAAGTCAAATCCTGTTGAGTTTTACAGTTACCGAAAAGAGTGAATATTTGAAGGAATTGCAGGTATTAGTGGAAGGCAGGATAAATTCGAGGGCTTCCGTTTAAATACACCATCTGCCCTTAATGCTCTCACGGCTTCTATGGTGAATCTCCCTCTCTCATGCACTTTTGTAGTAATGATTTATTATAGGATTAATTTGTTACAAGTCCCAGAAATATGGAATTGCTGCTGAGTATTATTGAGTTTTTGATCTGTATGACTTAGGGAAGCTCATTTGATGATCATATGTGATTCTTGTAGTTGATGCACTATAATATTAATGGCTCTTCAAAAGTTGAGTTTTTTCATTATTATGTTGTTTCATTTACACTGAGTGCAAGACTTCATGCATGACATTAGGCCGGTAGGTTGAACAGACTATATGAGTCTTGGGAGGAGAACTCAAACATCGGATTTGTCATGATGAAGGTACTGATTATGATACTACTCCCCCTAAATCATGCCATAAACTCTTTCTATTTTCTGAAATTCTTTCTTTCTTTTTGAAGGGTGGTAGTAGTCGCGCATTCTGCACTGGCACAGATGTAGTTGCTTTATATAATCTACTAAATGAAGGTTGGTTCCATGCAAATTTTGTTGTCTCTTTCATTTTATTTATCATCTCGCTTTCTGATTTTATTAAAACAATGGTAAGTTTTACTAGTTAGAATGAGTATCTTTTGATTCTTTCAACTTGTTATCCCCCCTCTTCTGGGGGTTAAGATTTCTTAAAACTTGTTATATTCTGAAAGTTCATTGGCTTGCGATTACATGCCTTTTCAGCATTTGTAGCTTTAACAAATGTAACCTTTTCTTATAACTTAATTGCATACTACAAGAAAAATTAGAGTTGTAGCTATGTTGGTATAGCAATTTCACTAAATGTTGCGCTATAACTGCTTAGATTTATCATTTTCTCTTGTTTACCTTAGATCTCGTCTTGAGGGTGGAAAATTATATTTTTTAAATATTTTTTTCTCAGATTCCTCTTTGGAGGTTTACTGATATAGATCGATTTGCAGGGAAGACTGAGGAATGCAAAGCTTTCTTTCGGAGTGTGTATAACTTTGTCTACGTTTTGGGAACATATTTCAAGCCACATGTGAGTCCGTGTTATCTCTATTCTATTTTATATGATTTCCAATTGAACATATTTGACTGGACGAATCATTTCAACCCGCCTACTATTGTTTAAGCAATATGTTGACTTTTTTATATTCATATGTGCTCTTTGGTGGTCAATTGTCTGATCTTGATGGATTCTGAGTTTGATAAATTATAGTTTACTACTTTTTAAGATTTTCACACTCTAGGACTCTTTGTCCATACTGAAATGAAGTATAACGAATTGTTATCAGGAGGTCAGTGATTAAGAATCTCATTTTATTTCCTGCATTTTTTCAAATGATATGGCTCCACAAGATGGAAGCAATAATAATATTTTTCTATGTATTGCCTTTTTTCCTTTTATCTAGTTTTAATTGATTACTTTGCAGTCATAAATGGATAGATTTAATTATTTGTGTTTTTCACTGGAAAATTTGTGCGAAAATTTTACTTTATCTCAAACGTTTGTTCATGATTTAATGTTGTTCAAGTGGCTATAATGGATGGTGTTGTAATGGGAAGTGGGGCAGGTGTTTCACTTCCAGGGATGTTTCGCGTGTAACTGATAGAACTGTATGAAACTGTTCCCTAAGTATATCTCCTAACAAACTGCTTTGTGCTTCAATACTAGCTGAGAGATTCTACATGAATCAGGAAAAGACAAGAAAAAAGTATTAGAACGTGTTTACTTTGTCGTACAGATTGCAGATTGTCAATTTATCAGGCAGGGATTTCCCTTTTTATTACCAATATATATCATGTGTTACACTTGCTTTTTAAATTAGAACTCAAACCTTGAAGGTGTTAAGGAAATTCTAGTGTTTCTACGCATTCTACAATTTTTATTTTTATTTTTGCTTTTGCTTTTTTGCTAGTCAAGTCCTAATACAATGTTACACTGGGTCTTATCGTCAAAGCCACTTTCTGGGTTTTTAAAAAGGATACTTCTATTTTCTTTGCTTAATATTTGAACACAGAAGATAACATAAAATTCATATCTCATTTAGTCTCTATATCTTATATATGGATGAAATAAATTGACTCGTAAATTGATGTTCACCCCCCATATATTAGGACATGACTGTCAGCTGCTGAGCTGCATAAGATTCAAATCTGTGACTAAGTTTGTCACTTGATTATATTTAATGGTTTATAAAGACTTCAGTTTAATTGTGTGAGTCCTCGGGAGAAGATAACTTGGCTGGAACTCCCAAATAAGCATCCGGGGTAATATATTGCTTCAGCTTTTTGGAATGCTATCATTTCTGTTATGAGCTTTGTATTCATCTTTACTCAGGAATGAAAAATGCAGGTTTTATCATATCCAGAGGTTCAAATTGGATTTCACCCTGATGGAGGAGCTTCGTATTATCTTTCTCGTCTCCCTGGTTATTTAGGTATTTTAAGAAATCATTTGAGGTGGTTTGATTAACTCTATATCTTGAAGTTGATAGATACTGATAGCATGTGATCAACACAGTGGGCAAGTACAACAAATATAAGCACACGCTCACGTAGATTGGTGTGATGTATTTGAAATCTTGCATTTTTATGTCTGCTCTGCAAAAATAATGGATTATAGATGACATTACAATACAGGAGTATATTTAGCTCTCTCGGGAGAAAAGCTAAATGGTGCTGAATTGATGGCCTGCGGTCTTGCTACACACTACACTATTCACTAAAGGAAGTTAGTCATCCATTTCCAACCTATGGCTCATTTCTTCGTTTTATTTGGCTTTCCAATTGTTTTCACTGATTAGAATTCGGTTACAGAAACTTCCTTAGATCGAAGAACGTCTTGGTGGTTTAATTACTGCTGATCGTTCTGCCATCAAAACTTCCCTTGCTCAATATGGCACCTTAGTCTATCCAGAAGTGAGGAGTGTTCTTCATGAGTAATGTCTTAGTTCAATGCATCATGCAGCATTATTTGATTTTTGTCTTCCTCTTCCCCACCCCCCAAGAAATTTGATTCATCGGTATCCTCACATTTTTCTTCGGGCAATTCAGGATCGAAATTATTGACTCAATTTACAGCCAAGACACCAATACCATGGAGGAAATAATTGAAGCTTTAGTAAGTAAATATACACATCAGTGATGATGTAATGAAATTTGTTTGGCCTTATTTACTCGTTGAGAGCATGGGGAATGAGCACCGATTCGGATGGAAACACGACATTTTCTGCATTCCTTTCTGATGCCATTATATGATATAAGATATATATTATTTGGTGTCTGATGAGCTTTATTGTTCTAATGTGTTTAAATCTAATGTAATGAATTACCCACGTTTGCGCTTATAGGAAAGTAAAGCAGCTGAATCTGGATTCTACGTTCCAATAACTTTACTTATCTTTCTGCATAAAAAATTATAATTATCTTTGCTTAATCTTGGAACTATACTTATCTTTTTGCATAAAAAATTATAATTATCTTTTTTTAATCTCTGCGTACTTAGAATACGGGCACAATTTATAAGGGAATTTTTTTTAAGGGTGTTAAATAATGAATGAAAATAATAATGGGAGTGAGGTTTTTTAAGGGTGTCAATCTTATAAAATAAATTATAAATAATAAATGAAAAAAATAATGGCAGTTAGATGACGTAACGTCACTGGCGGTAGAAGTAGTCAGATTATTGAGAACTTTTGGAAATTCCAGAAACAAAGTGACGGGTTACGTTAATGTGTCTAAGTTACAAGTTGATGTGGAAAACTAAGGATTAGCAATGTATAGCTGCAAATTATAAATCTTCCTCTCTTTTCTCTTCAATGTGGTTCACCGCATCATCCCAACAACAATTAGTACGAGAAAATACAATTTGAATTCATGATTTTATTCGATAATTTATTAGCGATTGGAATTTTAATTTATTTTGTAAAAGTGGTTCAAACATTTTTTTTTCATGTAATTTTCTTTTGAAAATTATACTTGGGATATATTTAACAAATCTTTCAATAATTGGATTTCAATGTAAATTTTCATCAGATAATCTCTTATGAAACTTGAGCAAGAACTTGTTAAACCTCTCAAGAACTCACACACTTGATTGATTGATCACTCACGTTTCACTCTCGAATTGATTGATAAACGAAAAACGAAATGAAAGAGACCAACACAGAGATGTATAGTGGTTCGGTGTAAGCCTACATCCACTTTGAATGAAAGATCACTCACTAAGATGATTACAATACACACTTGAGGAAGAAAGGATGATGAACTTATATATAGAAACCCTAATGTGCTTCTCCTAACTCGTATACTGATGTGTTGATGCTTCTCGATCCTTCTTCTATCACGTTTTACTCAATGCATCAGAAAACTTCCCCAACTGCATGTATGTGAGATCACACACAAGAATCCATCCAGCTGGCAGATCAGTTTTGCAACCATCTAACTAATTAACTGACTTGATTCCTTCTTCAACGCACAGCTGCAACGTATGGATGAGATGAGCTCTGATCTTACGGCTATAACTTCACATGCAGCTGATCTTATCAACACTTCATCAACCAATCACCATCTTCCACGTGTTTATCATTGTATGAAACCTCACACACACATGCATGCAGACTACAACACAACAATACTCCACCTTAGACTGCATCATCACTAGCTTGTAACCTCCTCCACCTTACTGCTATTTAAGGTTGCAGCCACCTTTCTTCCTTACTTAATTCAGATGAATCAATTGCTTACACAGTTCATACTTCTGAACTGGTAAGCTTTTAGTGAACATGTCAGCAGGATTTTCAGTAGTTTTGATCTTCTTGACACTAACTACTTTCTTGTCTATCATGTCCCTTATGAAATATAACCTCACATCAATGTGTTTGGTCCTCTCATGATACCCTTGATGCTTGAAGAGATGTACTGCACTTTGATTATCACAATACACCTCAACTGAATCTTGGTCAACCCCAAACTCACTTAATATACCTGTCAGCCATACACCCTCTTTGATTGCTTCAGTGAATGCAACAAATTCTGCCTCTGTAGTTAATAAAGCCACCATATATTGATGTGTTGCCTTCCAACTTACTGCAGTACCAAACAAGTTGAATACATATCCAGTAAGTGACTTCCTAGTATCAAGATTTGCTGCATAATCAGCATCAACATATTCAACTACTGCCTTATCCCATGTTGCCATTTTCTGAAACTTCAAACCTGTTGTGATGGTACCTTTCACATACCTAAGATCCCACTTCACTGAATTCCAATGTAGTAGTCCTGGATTGCTCATAAATCTACTAATCATGCTCATCACATAAGCTAAATCTGGCCTGCAACATACCATTGCATACATCAAACTGCCAACAGCACTAGTATAGGGTATGTTGCTCATCTTAATTTTCTCTTGATCTGTCTGAGGAGCTTGAAGTAGTGACAGACTCACTCCTTACTTTGCTGATGTTGTTACTGTTTTACTGAGATTCATATTGTATCTCTTCAACAATTTGTCCAAGTATGATTCTTGGAACAACTTCAACTCTCCACCTAATCTGTTTCTCTCAATCTGCATACCAAGGATCATCTTTGCTTCTCCAAGATCCTTCATATCAAACTCCTGCTTAAGTATTTCTTTTACTTCATCTATACCAGCTTGATCCTTACAAGCTATAAGGATATCATCTACATACAAGAGTAAGTATGTATAACACCCTTCCTTGAACCTAACATAGACACAACTGTCATGTAAGCTCCTGTTGAATCCATTTGATGTAATATAATCATCAAACTTCAAATATCACTGCCTTGGACTCTGCTTCAGACTATACAAAGATTTCAATAGTAAGCAAGCCTTATTTTCAGCACCTTTAACACTTACACCATCAGGTATCTTCATGTAAATATCTTCTTCTAGATTTCCATGCAAGAATGATGTAGTGACATCCATCTGATGTAGCTCAAGATCAAACTGAGTTACTAATGCCAATAAAATTCTGATAGAACAATGTTTAACAACAGGTGAAAATATCTCATTATAATCAACACCTTCTCTCTGTGAAAAACCTCTTGCTACAAGCCTTGCATTGTACCTAACACCTCCATCTTTGCTTGTAACAGGCTTCTTCTTATAAATCCATTTACAACTTACTAACTTCTTGTTCTTTGGTCTGTCAACAATCTGCCAAGTCTTGTTCTTATGTAATGATAGCAGCTCTTCTTCCATAGCAATTATCCACTTGTTATTCTCATTTCCTGATATAGCTTCATCATATGTTCTTGGCTCATAGGTTTCTATATCAGATGCAACATACAATGCATATGATACTATATCAGCTTCCATGTATCTTACTGGGGCCTTGATCTGTCTTCTTAACATATCCCTTACAAGTTGATAGGAACTTAAATCATACCTTGAACTAGATGAGCTAGGTGAGTTATCTTCTTTATTCTGATCAGCATTATTATTCTGTTCATTATATTGATGTACTTCCTTACTTGTTTGTTCCACCTGAGGCTCATCAAAGTCTGTAGTAATAGATACTACAGAATTTCTTTCAATCAATGGCATCTTCTTTTCACTGAATGTGACATCTCTGCTAACAATAAACTTGTTAGCTTCATAACACCATAGTCTATATCATTTTACTTCTTTGGGGTATCCAACCATTACACATTTCACTGCTCTTGGTTACAACTTATCTTGCTTCACATGAGAGTAAGCTTGACATCCTATTACTCTCAAATGACTATAACTGGGGGCCCTTCCAAACCACACTTCTTCAGGTGGTTTGAATTTTAAAGCTGCTGATGGACATAGATTGATCAGATAGGCTGCTGTAGTCACAAGTTCACCCCAAATCCCTTTTGTAAATCCTCCACTACTCAGCATACATCTTACTCTCTCTAACAATGTTTGATTCATCCTTTCGGCAACACCATTGTGTTGTGGAGTTCCAGGTGTAGTCTTGTGCCTCTTAATTCCCTTTTCTCTACAAAAGGTATTAAACTCTTCTGAAACAAACTCAAGTCCATTATCTGATCTCAAATATTTCAGCTTCTTTCCTGTTTGATTCTCCACCTCAGCAAGCCATTCCTTAAATGCAGTGAATGCTTGATCCTTTGATTTTAGGATTTTAACCCAAAGCTTCCTAGAGTAGTCATCTATGAAAGATATAAAATATCTTCCTCCTCCAATAGTTGGATTTCTTGATGGTCCCCATAGGTCTGTATGAACATACTGAAGCTTCTCTGATGAAGTATGTTCTTCTGAACCAAATTTTAACCTCTTTGCCTTACTTAGAATGCAATCTTCACATTGATCCATCTTGCAAGTTGAGCTTATGTCTAGCAGCTTCTGTCTTGCTAGCTCTTGTAACCCTCTCTCACTTACATAAGCTAGTCTTCCATGCCACAGATGAACATCTTCTTGATCTTGTGAAGTGTTCAATTGCCCTGAGACAACTGATCCTTCAAGGAAGTAAAGATCAGAGCTCTTAACACCCCTCATTACTACTGACTTATTTTTTATGATGGTGAGTACATCTTTCTTCACATGGTACTCACATCCCAGAGAGTCTAACATTCCTAATGATATCAGGTTTCTTCTTAACCCTGGTACATATCTCACATTTGTGAGCAACTTTATAGTACCATCAAACATTTTAAATTTGATAGAGCCAATACCCTCAATCTTGAAGGCTTGATCATTCCCTAACAAGACTGATCCCTCATGATATGATTTTAATTCAGTAAATCAATCCTTAATTGATGTCATATGGAAGGTGCAACCTGAATCTAACACCCACTAATCTGACACTTGACCAGAAACAACAACCAAAGCTTCAATGTTATCTTGATCCTTATTACCTTTATTTTTAGTTACCTGATTTGCATGGATTCTTTGGTTTTCACTCTTTTCTGCAATCTTCCTAGCCACCATAGCTTTCTACTTATGACATTGCTTCTTGAAATGACCAGGTTTGTTGCAGTGAAAGCAATTATTGTTCTCTTCATCTTCTGATGTACTTTGATTACCCCTTTCCTGCTTCTTCTTATCAACACCAGCCTTCTTATCGTTCTTGTTCCACTTGTTCTGTTTGTTGGCAACAAGTCCTTCCACTGCAACTGTATTATCTGATGTCTTATGGAGTACCTTTACTTTGACTGCAAGAATCACTTGCTCCAGGGAGATTGATTCAACATTCCCATATAACAGTGTGTCTCTCAAACTTTCAAAAGATTTAGGAAGAGCTGACATCAATATGACAGCCTTATCTTCACTTGATAGTGCTACATCAATATTTTCTAAATCATCAATGATCTTATTGAAATCATCTAGTTGGCTTAGAATAGACTTATCTTCTGATACTTTGAAGGAATAGAGCTTCTGCTTTGTATACAGTCGATTTGCCAAAGTCTTCACTATGTAAAGATCAGCAAGCTTCTTCCACATATCCCTTGCAGATACTTCTTTTAAGACTTCCCTTAAAGCTTTGTCACCTAAGCATAGAATGATTGCACTTCTGGCCTTTGATTGTTGATCCTGATCTGCAGCTAGTGCAACTGCATCCACAGCAGCTGCTTGATTTTCTGGAAGCGGTTTGATAGCATCAGCCAATCCTTGTTGGATCAATATGGCCTCCATCTTCATCCTCCACAAACTGAAATCAACTTTCTGTGAAAACTTCTCCACATTAAACTTGGTTGTAACCATAATTCTTCCCTTCTGATCTGATTACTTGTGGCTGCTTCTTCTTCCCACAGACGGCGCCACTTCTTATGAAACTTGAGCAAGAACTTGTTAAACCTCTCAAGAACTCACACACTTGGTTGATTAATCACTCATGTTTCACTCTCGAATTGATTGATAAACGAAAAACAAAATTAAAGAGATCAACACAAAGATGTATAGTGATTCGGGGTAAGCCTACATCCACTTTGAAGGAAAGATCACTCACTAAGATGATTACAATACACACTTGAGGAAGATAGGATGATGAACTTATATATAGAAACCCTAATGTGCTTCTCCTAACTCGTATACTGATGTGTTGATTCTTCTCGATCCTTCTTCTATTACGTTTTACTCAATGCATCAGAAAACTTCCCCAACTGCATGTATGTGAGATCACACACAAGAATCCATCCAGCTGGCTGATCAGTTTTGCAATCATCTAACTAACTAACTGACTTGATTTCTTCTTCAATGCACAGCTGCAACGTATGGATGAGATGAGTTCTGATCTTACGGCTATAACTTCACTGCAGCCACGATTCTATATATACCTTAAAATACACATTTAATTACATATTTTATATTCATAATATATATATATATATATATATATATATATATATATATATATATATATATATATTTGTAAACATTATTTGTAACAAAACACTAACACTTCGAAGATATTAACGAGGGATGTTGGGTGAATAGATATACCAATCGCAATCAATCAATGAAGTTTTGTAGTACACTGTGGTGGTTAAAGCAAAACCGGTGGAGGTTTTCATTGGGCATTCAGTGCACCCATGGCAGAGGGCGAACTTTGAGGATTTCCACGCCAACTAGATGTTCGTGCCGCCCGCCTCTAAAAGCTGCTTTTAGTAGTTTTTTATTGTTTGTTGAACTCTTATCAGTAGTTTGTTGAATTTTGAACTTTGTTGAACTCTTTATATTTTGATCTATGTAGATGTTATATTACTTTCTTTAACGAGGGAGGGATGTTGGGTGAATAGATATACCATTCGCAATCAATCAATGAGGTTTTGTAGTGTAGTTAAAGCGAGGTTTTATAGTACACTGTGGTGGTTAAAGCACTAGATGATATTCCCTCTATCTCATACTTATCTTTACACTTTCCATTTTTGTCTGTCCCACACTTATGTTCACCACCCAAAAAAGAAAACTTCACATTAACCAACAACCTCAAAAGTTATCTAAATTTCAAAAATATCACTCTCACCTAACACACATAACATACTTTATAATTTATTTATTACTTAAAAATACCACAATACCCTCAAAAGTCAATAAAATTGGTCAAAATTTTTTTTCTTAAACTCTGTATCTACAGTGTCGGTGAACTTAATTTTAGGACGGAGGGAGTATTTTTTATGGCAATAAAGTCTGCATTCTGGGAAGCAGGCGTAGAAACAATGAGGTTGAGCACTAAAAATTTAATTAGTACCTCGGGAATTCCATCACTAAACCCAGGGGTAATATTCAGTGTCTGGATCTTCTGTTCCATTTTGGTGTGAAATTTCTTGTGGCACTCCATTAAATGAACGACACGTAGGAGAGATGAGAGATATTATACACTAACCAATAAACCCTTAGGGGTAAGAATTGATTCAACCTGCCACGTGTCATTCTATTAAGAGATGTTATAGGAGATGTCACACCAAAATGTCACAGGACATCCCATGCCAATATCCCATACAATACTGATTGGTACATCCTAAGCAGTTTTTCATTATTAAACTGGGTAACATCCCAATCCCATACAATACTGCTTGTAAACAAATTGGTACATCCCTTAAGCCGGCAATGGAATGGCATTGCCCAAGAGTTAGATTTGACGAATTTTGCAATTTTTGTAGTTTAGATGATTTTCCCGTTTGGAGGATTGCTTTGGTAGAGTTCAGAAGATTTTATAGTTTTCGCAGATTCTGAGAAATTTATGAAAAATTTCATAGGTAAATTCAATAATGAGAAGATTTGTTGGAATTTATACCAATAATTATAAATAAATTGATGGTAAAAATTTCGAATGGAAAATATAATAAACACTTATATATACCCTTTAAAATAAAATGGTATATCTTACACATTTTGTGAACCCAAGAACAAGAGACCAATTCAATTAAGTTTTACTCCTTCTGTCTCATATTTATGTTCACACTTTCCGTTTTTGTCCGTCTCACACTTATTTTTACCATCCAAAAAAAGAAAACTTCACATCAATCAAAAACCTCAAAAGTTCTCTTAATTTAAAAATAACACCCTCATCTGACGTACTTTATAATTTATTTATTATCTAAATATACCACAATATTCCTAAAAAGTCAATAAAGTTAGTAAAAAAACAATTTACTCTCACCTTATACACATAACATACTTTATAATTTATTTATTACATAAATATACCATAATAATCCTAAAAAGTCAATAAAGTTAATAAAAAGAAATTTCTTAATCTCTGTATCTACAGTACCGATAAATATAAGTCCGGAATATTATGTTTCAAAATAACACATACAAAGTGTTTGCGAGCGTCGTAGAATTCGTTTGGATCTACATGATTAGAAAGGGCATATAATGCTATGCATTAGGATATGGGAGAAACTATTGATTGATAACTGAAAAATGGGTCACAGAACAACCTCAAATTAATGTAGTCATAGCATATATCTTAGATGATTTTGGGCTTCCTTTGGGAAGTGTGGTGTGAGATCGCCTCAGGGCCAGGCTGCAGTGCCACTGTTAATTTAGAAGAATAAAAAAATGCTTGGTGCATTAAAAAAAAACACGCTCACCTAGTTACTCTATTCCGTCAATATACTTTATCTTTCAATCGATAAAGATTATAGAAATGATGGTAAAAGAGATGAAAGCCAACTACTATGAAAATCTAAGTATTTTAATAATTAGTAGACTGAGTAGTATGAAAGATCGAGTACTTTAACTATTGATAGAAAGAAAAGATGAAAAATTGAGTATTTTAATAATTAGCAGAAAAGATTGAAAGTTCAAGTAGTTTAGCCATCAACAGAAAGGATGAAAGACCAAGCATCAAACGAATGGAATATATTTTTAAGGGTGCCAATCTAATAAAATAAGTTATAAATAACATTTGTATTTAAAATTGTGTGTCGAATAAAGCATGCCGAGGCACCCCGTTGGGAACTTGGGAGCTGCATAGGCCGTGCCAAGGCTCAGATAACTTATTGGGCTTATTTTTGTAAAACCTAGGATTCTTGAATAAGGAATGGCCCATAAGTGTAAAATGGGCTAAAATTATTATTAATGGATCAGAAATTAAATGTATATAAAGAGGAAATTAAATGAGTACTTTTAACTTTTAAGAACTCTCAGTCCAAAAAAAATGGCAAAAGCTCTTGATACGGTGTGGATCTATGTGAACATAATTCTTTCTCTCCCAGTTCCTGTTATATTTAATATTATGTATTTCTAGAGAGTTTAAATTATAAAGAGATACGAAAATTGCAAAGGGGGCACGGATCTTAATCTGTGTGTCCGACGCACAGAGACTAACTCAAAAAAAAATAATGAAAATTTGAGGGGTTTAAATAATACTTACTGGACTAGCTGTTGAACACCATTTGGGAACCCAGTAGCCGCAACAAAAAGCTCTGGAAAACACCAACAGCAAAACTAGAGATTAATCCTTGATTGGAAAAAAAAAAATGCAGAAAGCTAAATTCTTGTTGCCATGGAGCCGTTGTTTACGCAGAAATAGCAGTATGTATCGTCAAGGAAGAAGTTTTTCCGCTATCCCTAGTTATGCTCAACACGATTATCTCCAAGAAGAAGAGGCCTGTTTCTGAATTTTTACTCTCATTTGTTCGGTTTTTTTTATCTCTTTCGTTTGATTTCTGTTTTATTGTGAAATTCGCATGTTAAGCTCTAGAAATTCGTGTGTGTTTATCTCAATTGCTGAACCTTTGAAGGCAATACTCCGTTGAGTTTTACAGAAATTAGATTATCATTTATCGAAATGAGTGAATATTTGAAGGACCTCTCTTTGCAATTGCAGGTATTAGTGGAAGGCAGGATAAATTCGAGGGCTGCCGTTCTAAATAGACCATCTGCCCTTAGTGCTCTCACGGCTTCTATGGTGAATCTCCCTCTCTCGTACACTTTGGTAGTAATGATTTGTTATAGGATTAATATGTTACATGTCCCAGAAATATGCAATTGCTGCTGAGTGTTATTGAGTTTTTTTATCTGTATGACTTAGGAAGCTTATTTGATGATTATTTGTGATTCTTGTTGTCGATCCGGCTCTTCAAGAGTTGAGTTTATTCATTATTATGTTGTTTCATTTATACTGAGTGCAAGACTTCATGCATGACGCTAGGCGGCTAGGTTAAACAGACTATACGAGTCTTGGGAGGAGAATTCAAACATCGGATTTGTCATGATGAAGGTACTGATTATGATACTACTCCCCCTAAAATCAAATCATGCCATAAACGCCTTCTCTTGTCTGAAGTTCTTTCTTTCTTTTTGAAGGGTGGTAGTAGTCGAGCATTCTGCTCTGGCACAGACGTAGTTGCTTTATATAATCTACTAAATGAAGGTTGGTTCCATGCAATTTTTTTTTGTCTCTTTCATCTATTTAGCATCTTGCTTTCTGATCCTATCGAAACAATGGTAAGTTTTACTAGGTGGTATGACTTTTGATTATTTGAACTGGTTGTCCCCCCGTTCTGGTGGTTAAGATTTCTTAAAACTTGTTATATTCTGAAAGTCCATTTGCCTGCTATACATGCCTACAGTCATTGACTCCTGGAGACCTGGCTACTGTCTGTTCCTACCTTACTTTTTATATTGAATTAAGTGGTTGCTATTCAGCATCTGTAGCTTTAACAAATGTAACTTTTTTTATAACTTAATTGCATACTACAAGAAGAATTATAGTTGTATCTATGTTGGTATAGCAACTTTACTAAATGTTGCACTATAAACGCTTAGATTTATCTTTCTCTGTTTACACTAGATCTCGTCTTGATGGTGGAAAATTATATTTTGTTAATATTTTTTTTCTCGGATTCCACTTTGGAGGTTTACTGATATAAATCATTTTGCAGGGAAGACTGAGGAATGCAAAGCGTTCTTTCAGAGTGTGTATAACTTTGTCTACGTTTTGGGAACATATTTCAAGCCACATGTGAGTCCGTGGTACTCTATTCTATCTTATATGAGTTCCAATTGAACATATTTGACTGGACGAATCATTTCAACCCGCCTACTATTGTTTAAGCAATATGTTGACTTTTTTATATTCATGTGTGCTCTTTGGTGGTCAATTTTCTAATCTTGTGAGTTTGATAAATTATAGTTCAAAACTATTTAAGATTTTCATACTCTAGGACTCTTCGTCCATACTGATATGAAGTATAACGAATTGTTATGAGGAGGTCAGTGATTAAGAATCTCATTTTATTTCCTACATCTTTTCAAATGATATGGCTACACTAGATGGAAGCAATAATAATTTTTTTCCATGTATTTCCGTTTTTTCTTTCATCTAGTCTTAATTGATTACTTTACAGTCTTTAATGGATAGATTTAATTTTTGTGTTTTTGACTGGAATATTTGTGCTAAATTTTTACTTTATCTCAAACGATTTGTTAATAATATGATGTTCTTCAGGTGGCTATAATGGATGGTGTTGTAATGGGAGGTGGGGCAGGTATTTCACTTCCAGGGATGTTTCGCGTTGTAACCGATAGAACTGTATGAAACTGCTCCCTAAGTGTATCTCCTAACCAAGCTGCTTTGTGCTTCTATACTAGCTGAGAGATGAATCAGGAAAAGATAATAAAAAAGTATTAGAACGTGTTTACTTTGTCGTACGGATTACCGTTTGTCACTTTATCAAGCAGGGATTTCCCTTTTTATTACCAATATATCATGTGTTACACTTGCTTTTTAAATTAGAAATCGAACCTTGAAGGTGTTAAGGAAATTCTAGTGTTTCTATGCATTCTATAATTTTTTTTTTGTTTTCGCTCTTTTGCTAGTCAAGTCCTAATACAATGTTACACTGGCTCTTTTCATCAAATCCACTTTCTGGGTCTTTAAAAGGGATACTTCTATTTTCTTTGCTTAATATTTAAATACAGAAGATAAAATAAAATTCGTATCTCATTTAGTCTCTTTATCTTATATGTATACGAAATAAATTGACTCGTAAATTGATGTTCACCCCCCATATATTATGACACGACTGTCAGCTGCTGAGCTGCATAAGATTCAAATCTGTGACTAAGTTTCTCACTTGATTATATTTAATGGTTTAAAAAGAGTTTAGTTTAATTGTGTGAGTCTTTGGGAGAAGATAACGTGGCTGGAACTCCCGAATAAGCATCCAGGATAATATATTGTTTCGGCTTTTAGGGCTATCATAAGCCTTTCTGTTATTTAGCTTTGTATTCGTCTTTGCTCAGGAAAATTTCTGCTGACTTGCAGGTTTTATCATATCCAGAGGTTCAAATTGGATTTCACCCTGATGGAGGAGCTTCGTATTATCTTTCTCGTCTCCCTGGTTATTTAGGTATTTTAAGAAATAGTTTGAGGTGGTTTGATTATCTTTACATCTTGAAGTTGATAGATACTGATAGCATGTGATCAATGCAGTGGTAAGTACAACAAATATAAACACACTCACTTAGATTGGTGTGATGTATTTGAAATCTTGCATTTAATGTCTGCTTTGCAAAAATAATGGATTAGAGATGACTTTTCAATACAGGAGAATATTTAGCTCTCTCGGGAGAAAAGCTAAATGGTGCTGAATTGATGGCCTGCGGTCTTGCTACGCACTATTCACTGAAGGAAGTTAGTCATCCATTTTCAACCCACGGTTTGTTTCTTCGTTTTATTTGGCTTTCCAATTGTTTTCACTGATTAGAATTCCGTTACAGAAACTTCCTTGGATTGAAGAACGTCTTGGTGGTTTAATAACCGATGATCGTTCTGCCATCGAAACTTCTCTTGCTCAATACGGCAGCTTAGTTTATCCAGAAGAGAGCAGTGTTCTCCATGAGTAATGTCTTAGTTCATGCAGCATTGTTTGATTTTTGCCTAACTCTTTTCCCCCACAAAATTTGATACTTCGGTTTCCTCACATTTTTCTTCTGGCGATTCAGGATCGAAACTATTGACTCAATTTTCAGCCAAGACACCATGGAGGAAATCATTGAAGCTTTAGTAAGTAAATATACACATGCAGTGATGATGTAATGAAATTTGTTTGGTCTTATTTCTTTGTTGATAGCATGGGGAATGAGCATCGATTCAGATGAAAACACGAGGGGCACACATTTTCTGGCATGCCTTTCTGATGCCATTATAGGATATAAGCTATATCTCACTTGGTGTATGATGAGCTTTATTGTTCTAATGTCTTAAAATCCAATGTAAAGAATTCCTCACATTTGCACCTGTAGGAAAGTAAAGCAGCCGAATCTGGTAATAAACGGTATGCTACTGTGCTCGAGAAGATAAACGAGGCTTCTCCACTGAGCTTAAAAGTCACTTTGCAATCAGTAAGTGTCACTGTTGCTTCAGTTGGTAAATTAATTTCATTTTCTTCGAAGCTCTAACCTTTTACGTCTCATGCCATATTTAAAGATTCGAGAAGGTAGATTTCAGACCCTCGATCAATGCCTAACCAGAGAGTACCGCACGTCTCTGAGATTTATATCCAAGCATTTCTCAGACAACTTCTGTGAGGTATGATGCTTGGTGTTGTATTTATACAGTTCTTGATCTGGAGCTTTATTTTCCCTGTTCTGGTTTTCTGTGTCATTTTGGTATATCATCTCTGTGCCAGACAGTTGAATAGATGATACTTAGAAAAGATAATGAAACTACATTCTACAAGTAAAGCAAACTTTAATTGCAATGGTTAGAGTTCCTCCTTTCTCATTAGTGCCAATCATACAAGTGGCACAACAGATGATGTGCGAAAATGTCATAGGAAATTCTGCTTGATGTTACCCCTGGATACTCAACATTTGCATTATCTTTCCCGTATCTAGGGCGTACGAGCAAGACTTATCGAGAAGGACTTCGCCCCAAAGGTATGTTAAAATCTTCTAGCAAATCTCTCTGTAAAAAATAAAAATTAGACAGTTGAACTATTTTTTTGTTGAACATTTTTTTCTGAAATTTCAGTGGAATCTATCCAAGTTGGGGGAAGTAAGCGATGACATGGTAGACTCGTTTTTCGCGCCCCTTGGTGAGCTCGAACCGGAGCTGAACTTGCCTGTCTCAGTACGAGAGCCAGATGTTTGATGCTCCCCTTTAGCCAACAATGCTTTACATTCCTACAAAACGGTATAAATATTACGGATAATCTTCGATTGGCTTCTCGATTTTCAAGGCTTAGGCATAATTTTGTTGTGCTTGACAGCTTGAGGTTCGTACGAGATAACGATGTACCAAGTAATGCATTTTCAGATAACAGTGGAGTGGCGGGTTCTCTGATTATTTGAGCGGAATGAACACAAGCAAAAACTTATGTTTTTAATCAATACTAATATTAATCAGTATATTATTATATGGTTATATTGATATTTGCATGCATACTGTAGTAATGCATCTTTTGTCTTTTTACCATTATTTTATTTCATTTAGGGATATTTTATTTTTTTTATAATAAATGAAGGGGAGAGTAATAATATCTTCTACGTTAGACTCACAATTTTAAAATTAGAAATTTAGACAATTGCGTCATTCCTTTTTTCACATTGACCTGATAGGTAATAATACACTCATGAACTTACAAGATTATTTTTGAAATTTTAAAATAATATAAATCTAATTCAAAATAGAAATAACTTATAGCACTAAAAAAAGAAGGGCAAAAACTTACGTGCGCCTTTAGAATTTTGTGTTAAATTGTATACTTTTAGTATAAAGATGAGTACATTTTATTTTCTGAAGAAAAATAAAAAATATTAATAAAAAATTTATACTCTTTAGAAAAAAATAATATATTCTTACTAGAATAAAATAATGTACTCTTACCCATAATATTAAATTCTAAAGACGCATGGTGAAATCACACTCAAATATATATATATATATATATATATATATATATATATATATAATCCCTTTAGTATGTATGTAGTATTAATTTTTAAAGAGGGGAGAGTATCTATTTTCTGCACCAAATTTCTAATGACTCCCCATACTCTTAAATTAAAAAAAAAAAAAAACCCTTAATCATGTACAAATGCAAGAAAGTCATCGTTAATTTGGCAGATTTATATTACTACTTACATTTTATTTTAACTTTTTTTTCCTCTATGTGAATAGACATGTTTATATTAATGTAGACATGTTTATATTAATTTTTATTTATTTAAAATAATAAAATAAAGGAATGGAAACGGAATAACATTGAAAATAAGGGTATGACATTTTCGCTTTAATTAAATATAAGGCACTCGAGACGATTGTGAGATGGGTCGATCCATTATTAAAATATGCTTATTATATAGGTAAAGTATGTTTATTTGTGGTTAAAATATGTTAATAATGAATAATATTGTAACCCTAAATCATACTGTGATTCATCATTTATCAAACTTTAGAAAACATACTTCAATAATCATTAATCATACTTTATTTATTACTTTATTTATATAATAAATATACTTTAACATGTTTCACAAACTGTCTTATGTATATAACGTCTTACAAAAGAATTTCTCTAATTAAATTATAAAATTTGTCCCAAAATTTATTAATTGAGTAAATTGTTCATGAAATAATATTATCACCTTTTATTAATTGAGTATCGCTATTCATTATAAAAATTCTCACTTTTTATTCATCTCACGTAAGTCCCTTACATGAGACGATCTCAAATAAGTCTTTGCCTGAATTTAATAGTATATAATGTGTTTCTTAATAATTTTTTATTTTTTCACATTTAATTTTTCATTTAAAAAACTAACAGAAAATGCGCTAATAAAGTGTATAAATTTCTTTTTTATTCATTAGTGTATAATCCTCCCGTCCCGCTAATATGTATCAATTTTTTTACATGTGGATTAATTATTAGATATGCATCAATTTATTTTTTGCACGTGGATTAATTAGTATAATAATTTAATATGTAGTTGATTAAAAAATATAATATTTTAATGTGTAGTAAGTAATTGTATTAATGTTGAATGTGAGTTCATGTGTAGTGGGTTGAATATAATAATATTCATAATAATACTCTCTCCGTCCCCTAAATATATGTATCCATTTTGCTTTTTGACCCGTTTCAATACTAAATATCAATTTCATTTTTTGTTTGATGTGATCTACAAAATAATACTATTATTATACTTAACCCACCACACATGGGGCCCACACTTATTACTAATAAATTACTCAATACATATTAAAATATTATATCCTCAATCAACTATACATTAAATTTATTATACTCCTTATTCCACGTGGAAAAAAACAAATGAATAACTATGAGCAGGGACAGAGGAAGTATTATTTTGTGGGCCAACTCAACCTAAAAAGGGAATGAATACTTTGTATGTGGATATAACAAAATGACAAAATGAATACCTCCATCCGTTTTACATTAATGTTTACATTTGCTTTTGAACTTAGAGTAAAAGATACTCCCTCCGTCCGCTTTCATGGGTATCATTTTTTCATTTTGGGCGTCATCCCCCAAGAATCTCATTTTCTTTTTTATCCACACACACCTACTAATATAACTAAAAAATGAGACTCACACCTCCACTAATACAACTACCCCACTACATATTAAATAACAATACTCCTTAATCTCCGTGCCCAAAAGCAAATGATACCCTTGAATTCGGACGGAGGGAGTATAATATTTTAATGTGTAGTGAAGTAAGAGAATAATATTTAACTTGGAGCGGGTAGTTGTATTTTAATTGTGTGCGAGTTCTACAAAAAATAATTAATTAAGTTGTGTAGGCCCAACTTAAAAAGAAAAAAAGAAACGTATAACTTTAACTTTGGACAAATCAATATAAAAAGACAAAGTCTTTTGTGAGACGTTATTTATATGAGACGGTTTGTAAGACGTATTAAAGTGTGTTTATTATTTAGATAAAATATGTTTAATAGTGGTTAAAGTATATTTTTTAAAATATGTTGGATTATGCATTAAAGTATGATTTTAACGCGTTATAATATGATTTATTATCGACATACTTTAACTACAAATAAGCATACTTTATTTATATAATAAGCATACTTTAGTGAAGGATCGACCCGTCTCACACCCGTCTCTCAAATAACCCGTTTCACAAGAGAGTGTCTCATATAAAAAATATGAATATTAAAATGGGATGGAAGGAGGATAAAGAGAGTTCTCCTTCCGTCCGGATTCAAGGGTGTAATTTGCTTTTGACCACGGAGATTAAGGAGTATTGTTATTTAATGTGTAGTGGGTAGTTGTATTAGTGGAGATGTGAATCTCATTTTTTAGTTGTATTAGTGGGTATGTTTGGATAAAAAAAGAAATGACACGCTTGGGTGCGGAAGCCCAAAATAGAAAAATGATACCCTTGAAAGGGAGTATGTTTTAAAAAAGAGAGTGTGTTTTTAAAATTGAATTGGCACTCGAATGCACATGATAATTTATCTTTAAAAATAAAATTAATAATAAATTGTAAATAATAGAGTAAAAAATTGGTACAGAGCATGAATACTCTGTCGTTTCTTCTCGCTCTTCAGTGACACTCGTATTGCGTGGGAGAGTGAGACGACGAGGGGTAGAAAACCTCAGAGAAATTGCATAATCGACGGATCAAAGTAAGCTTTTCCTGCATTCTTCTTACCTTGAACTAAAGTGTTTTTTAAGCCTTTTCTGTTTCAACGGTTTTCGCTTGAGAAAAAAAATTAAGGGGTATTTCTTGATTCTGGGTTTATGTTAGAAATTTTAGTAAAGTGCATGTTGCACCGTTCTTGAGGTTCTTGTTCTTCTCTGATTTATTCTTATTCTTCTTTTTTTCATTTTTATGAATATAGAACCAATGTAGTAATGTTTTAGAAAAACCCTCTGCTTTATGTTATGGTGTGTTCTTTTAGTACATTGCATGTGGGTGATGACTAACATGGTGTTCATGTAATGGATTTTCTTTTTGTTGTCGCACACTCTCTAAGAAGTTTAAGTTTGAATTGGGTTCTTTGAATATTTAGTGCTTTAGTTAGAATTTGGAAAAACCCTTTTCGTTTAAGTTAGTGGATGTTCTTTTAGCACATTGCATTTGGGTGATGATTAACATGGTGTTCATGTGATTGATTTCTTCTATCTTGTATCACACTTTCTAAGAAATTGGGTTTTTGAATTGCGTTCTTGGATAGTTGGTGGTTTAGTTACAAATAAACGTGGAACAAAAATCCCCAACCCTGCATTCTCTCTCTCTATTTAGGGTAGTGATAGGGAGGTTTTATGGATTTTTAAATTGATTATCATGCTTAGAAACACTGGAGATGAAGATATATCCCCTTCGTACTCAATCTATATATGATAAAAGAGTTCTTTATGTAATAATAATCTGCTTTTCTACTTGTTTCTTTGTGCTTGTTTGTTTCTATGGTGTTGAGAGTTTGTTAATGAATACCTTTTGTTAAACTCTTTGATTCCAGTGCGGTAGAAGTTGCATGATTGCTGCAATGATGAGTTTTGAAAGCCATTTATCGGAGTTGAGTTAGTGAACTAATATTTGTTTGATTTGTCTGAATCTTATGCAGATGAGTGACTGGGATTTTCTGGAAGAAGCTGGGCCTAGCAGCATTAATGATAAGTTCTCCAATGGTGCTACTCTAATGGATCTTGATGATGAGGTGGACTTTGATTATTCCGATTCTGAAGATGAGCTTGATTGTGCCCTGCAAGGATTGGACGAAAGTTTCCTAAAGGCCTTTTGTAAAAAAGCCTCAACAGCCTTTTATGACCAATATGGTTTAATTAGCCATCAAATCAATTCATACAATGATTTTATCAAACATGGGATTCAAGAAGTTTTTGATTCTATTGGAGAGATTGCAGTCGAGCCTGGGTATGATCCATCAAAAAGGGGGGATGGTGACTGGAGGCGTGCTTCTCTCAAGTTTGGTAAGGTCACCCTTGAGCAGCCAACGTTCTGGACCGGTAAAAAGTTTTCAGAAGTCGATGGAGCTAAATCAGACTTGGAACTTTTCCCTAGGCATGCTCGTCTTCAAAACATGACATATTCATCAAAGATCAAAGTTGAAACTCATCTTCAGGTGATACATGGCCTTTATACTTCTGCTCTCTAGTATGATCTTTCTTTTTCGGGGAGATATTATTATTATTGTTATTATTATTATTATTCTCAGAAATCATATTAAACCTTCAAGTTACACCATGGTTTTCAATTAAGACAATTAATTCGTTCACCAGCATTGAAACATCCACTGGATTAAGTTTTAACTATTAAATTTAGAGCTAATAGATGCCGTGATTGATTTATTTCCTAGAATTATCACGTGTTGATATTAATGTTCACAAGGCATTTTATCCTCCAGATTTGCTTTATATCTACCTCATACTCCACGCCTCAGCCTCAGTCTTGGTTTTCCAATTACACTGATTATGTTCCACCTAAAGGAGGATTTACAGGCTAAAATAACATTGTTTATTTGGTAATTTGATGATATTTGTAGGATGTGTGTATCTGTCTTCTCTCTTTATTTTATTAATCCTAATTTTTTCATTAGCTTTACTTGGTTCATTATCACATCCAATCTTCTGAATGTACGTAACTCTCGAGTTCTAAGCTATAGTTGATTTACCTGTCACGTAAATGTTGATTAATTTGTCCAAGTTATACATGGACCTTTTCTGTTCATGCTCTTGTTGGTGATGCATATAATGCTTCCAATATCTCCTTTTTCTTTCTCAATTCTACTTTTTATTGTTTCTTATATTCTTAAAACTTTCAGGTGTTCACAGAAGGTCTCTCCAGAAGTGACAAGTTCAAAACAGGTGTTGAAAAGTATGTTGAGAAGACATTAGAGAATGAATATCACAGTAGTGTTAACATTGGGAGACTCCCAGTAATGGTGAAGTCGGACTTATGCTGGATGAAAGCACATGATGAAAAGGATTGTGAATTTGATCAAGGAGGGTATTTTGTAATCAAGGGTGCTGAGAAGGTGGGGGTTAAGTGCCGTTTTTGTCAATTATTGTTTGTGATATTGAATGAGATGAGTGGCCCAAGTTTAATTGTTCTTTTCTTTTTGGTTTATCATTTTTATTTCTTCAACATTGTGTTACTTAAAGTGATGGAAACTTTTTTAAACGAATTTATTAACATGGTGTTTCCTTACTAGTCACTCCACTGGTTCTATTATGAAGAGATTTGGCTTTACTTTTGGAAGTTTAGCTGTTATACATGGACTTCCTTTTATCAGTTCGTTTCTATGCTAGTAGATCTAATTCAAATAATTAATTAAATGCCTTACCAACTGTTGGTGCAGACTTTCATTGCACAGGAGCAAATATGTCTGAAAAGACTATGGGTGGCCAAAGAACCTACTTGGACTGTTGCTTATAGGCCAGTTGCTAAGAGAAAAAGAGTATACATAAAGTTAGTTCCAAAAGTGGAGCAGTTGACAGGTGGAGAAAAGATCCTCACAGTATATTTTTATGTTACTGAAATTCCCATTTGGATTCTTTTCTTTGCCTTGGGTGTTCCAAATGACAGAGAGGTAGTCAAGATGATTGACTTAGACATTGAAGATTCTGCTATTGCAAATATACTTATTGCATCTATATATGATGCTGATAAAAAAGCTGAGGGTTATCGTAAGGCAGGCAATGCAATGAGAAAAATACGTGAACTCATGCAAGGCTGTAAATATCCACCTGAAGAATCAGTGGAAGACTGCATCCGAAACTACCTGTTTCCCCATCTCAACAGTCCTGGGCAGAAGGCTTCTTTTTTGGCTTATATGGTCAAATGTCTCTTGGAGGCATACAGAGGGCGCCGCAAAGTTGATAACAGAGATGATCTTAAGAACAAAAGGTTGGAGTTGGCTGGTGAGCTACTCGAACGAGAGTTGAAAGTTCACATTAAACATGCAGAGAGGCGTATGGTTAAAGCTATGCAAAGGGACCTTTATAAAGATCGGGAGGTGCAGTCAATTGATGCTTACTTGGATGCCTCTATCATCACAAATGGTCTGTCTAGAGCCTTTTCAACTGGAGCTTGGGTCCATCCTTTTAAGAGAATGGAAAGAACTTCTGGTGTAGTTGCTACTATCCGGCGTACAAATCCATTGCAGGCAATATCTGACATGAGGAAGACTCGCCAGCAAGTTTCATACACTGGGAGGGTTGGCGATGCTAGATACCCGTAAGTTTTCATAAATGGTGTGTGTGTGTGTGTTTTCTTTTTTTTGCTTGCCATTTTTATTGTTTGTGCTATTCAACTTCAATAGACAACCTTTTCGTTTGTCAGAAGGAAGTGCCATCTCAATCTATCGATGAAAATGCATTGCTTTTGGCTTAATGCAATAACCATCTTTGTAGTCAGCCTTTTATTATTTATTTATTTCTGAATTTCATTAAGATGTCTACTAATTGGACACTCTGGGTTTTTTATTCTGCATCTTTAGCAACAAAATCTTTTTAGAAGACTGTGTTGCTAAGATGTCCACAATCTCATCCCTTTTTTAATTATCTAAAATGTAAGATTCATTGTATTGGACTGAAAGATCAGCACGCCTTTTGATTGTTTCAGTTTGACTTAGAATAATGATAAGTTAATCTGTTATCTTCCAATGATTGTCAATTTATCTCGTTATCTCTACTAGTCACAGCGTTGGCGACTTCTACCTTTGCCCTCTTTCACTGGTTGTATTTGGTTCCAGTCTTCCTTTTGGGATTAGTTGTTCTGAGTTCCTCATTGTACATAATCTTTTTCAAGAGCTGGTCTTGTGAGCATGTGGATCACCAGATTCCCTTTATTGATTTTAACTCCTGACAATAATGTTATTTGGTCTTCATTAGATGATCTTTCTTGTGAAGATACTAATGCATAAGATGCAATCAATTTTTTTTTTCTGCCAGCTGCTTCTCTGTTCTCCTAATTTTTCAGCTTAAATAAGAAACTTCACTTTTCTGGGAAATGATGAATCATTGTATTCCCAATGGGGTACATGCATCAGTAATGCATTACTGCATTAAGTTGTAGCATGTTGGATTTACTTTATTATGAGAAGCTTGCATGTATTGGTTTTATTTTATTGTTTTTTATAACGATTAGCATATGAGTGTTACCATTAATGTTGCAGGCACCCATCACATTGGGGTAAGCTTTGCTACCTCTCAACGCCCGATGGAGAAAATTGTGGACTTGTTAAGAATCTATCAAGCACGGGTCTTGTAAGTACTAATGTTTTGGAACAAAAAGGTATTCTTCAAAAGCTTGTTGAGTGTGGAATGGAGAAACTGGGTGATAATGCTTCATTTTCGCTCATTGGGAAGGATCGAGTTTTTCTGGATGGAGACTGGGTTGGGATGTGTAAAGATTCCTCATCATTTGTTTCTAAGCTGAGACGCAGACGTCGCAAAATGGAAGTTCCTCATCAGGTTGTCATGGACTTGCATAATACTTTCTGGTAGCACTTAGGAGGCAGATGTAGAATCTTGAAGTCATCAAAATAAATCTCAATTCACTTTCTTAGACTTCTGATTTCACCATTTTTTCGCCTTTGAATTTTTTTTATTCTCTTCATATAATTTCTAATTGAAGAAACATGTGAAGCAAAATCTATACCTTTATTGCCTGTGACCTTTCATTACAAGTTTACTTAATCTGCATCTCTGTCTCATGATACTTTTTCATCAAATCAAAGTATGCCTGTATTTTTTCTATATTATGATGTGGTCTCATTTGTAACCTGAAGCATCCTGTCCAACCCCTACCAACGTGTGTGTGTGTGTGTAATTGTTTAGTATCTTTGTTTTAGGCTTTTTGTTCAGTGAAAGTCTAAGTGCCTTTGTGTATCCCTTGTAGTACATTATTCTTTCCTGTTCTAAGATCTTTATCTCGTGCAGATTGAAATCAAAAGAGACAAGCACCATTCAGAAGTACGTATATTTGCTGATGCTGGGAGGATCCTCCGCCCTCTTCTCATTGTCCAGAATCTGAAGAAGATTAAAGATTTGAAAGGAGATTATTCATTTCAAACCCTTCTAGATAATGGAATAGTTGAGTTCATAGGACCAGAAGAGGAAGAAGATTGCCAAACTGCTTGGGGAATCAAATACCTCTTCACAGCTGAATTAGACAATCCACCAGTGAAGTACACACATTGCGAACTCGATAGTTCATTTTTATTAGGTTTAAGTTGTGGGCTCATCCCATTTGCCAATCATGATCATGCAAGGAGAGTTCTGTACCAATCTGAGAAACATTCTCAGCAAGCCATTGGGTACTCAACTACAAATTCGCGAATTAGAGTAGATACAAACTCTCATCAGATGTATTACCCCCAAAGGCCACTATTTCGAACTGTGCTTGCTGATTGCCTTGGGAAATCATCCTATTCCAGCCACAAGGGGATGCCCCCACATCCTGAGTTTTTCAATGGACAATGCGCTATTGTGGCTGTCAACGTCCATCTTGGATACAACCAGGAGGATTCACTGGTAATGAATCGTTCTTCACTAGAACGTGGTATGTTCCGATCTGAACATGTCAGAAGTTATAAGGCTGAGGTTGAAAATTCAGAAGGGGTTGTTAAGAAGCTTAAGGTTGATGAGCTCATCAGCTTTGGGAAAACGCAGAGTAAGATCGGACGTGTCAACAGTCTTGACGATGATGGCTTTCCATATATTGGTGCAAATCTCCAAACTGGTGACATAGTTATCGGAAAGTATGCTGCATCGATTGATCACAGCATCAAGCTTAAGCACACGGAGAGGGGTATGGTTCAGAAGGTTGTGCTTTCCGCTAATGACGAAGGGAAGAATTTTGCTGTTGTATCACTGAGACAGGTAAAATTTATACATCAAAAGTTTACTCTGTATTAATCCTTTTTTTTTGGGGGGGGGGGGGGGACCCATTTTGTTCTTGCACCCTGTTCATCGTCATTTATATTGGTTTTGTTTTTGCCCATGGCTAGTGATTATTATTTTCCCTTGACTATTCTTGGTGCCTTTGATTTAAGGGATTACAATTTATATTTATTGGTATCTAAAATCTAAAACACCTATTAGTGGTTGTGTTGAACTAAAGACTATCTTCCTTTATACAAGTTGCTTTTATCATTTCATGGCATAATAATTGGTGCCATGTAGGTTCGTACTCCATGTCTCGGGGATAAGTTCTCAAGCATGCATGGGCAGAAGGGTGTTTTGGGATTTCTCGAGTCTCAGGAAAACTTTCCCTTCACGAAGCAAGGAATAGTTCCAGATATAGTGATAAATCCTCATGCATTTCCTTCTCGACAAACGCCTGGTCAACTATTGGAGGCTGCTTTAGGCAAAGGGATTGCTCTTGGTGGTGGATTAAAATATGCCACCCCATTTTCCACCCCATCGGTTGAAGATATCACAGCCCAGCTTCACAGGTAATTATTGATTTATTGTGAAAAATGTAATTTCCATTCTTCGTAACGGTTGTAATGGTCCAGTTTGAAATGGAATGTGCTCACAAGTGGAACTATAAGTTGGTGTGTGAATTACAGCGGTTGCCATATCAATCATTGATCTAATGTACACCTTCATGGATGTGTGACCGACTGTAGATCAATGGTGGATACTCGGTTGTTGCTGTTAATTGAAGTGCTTTCATCTATATTCTCCAACTGATATACGTGCTTCTTGTCAGGCTTGGATTTTCACGATGGGGGAATGAGCGAGTCTATGACGGCCGTACTGGTGAAATGGTCGAATCCCTTATCTTTATGGGCCCCACATTCTACCAACGGCTAACTCATATGGCAGAAGACAAGGTAAAGTTCAGGAACACCGGGCCTGTCCACCCACTCACGCGTCAGCCAGTGGCTGACCGGAAACGCTTTGGTGGAATCAAGTTTGGTGAGATGGAACGAGACTGCCTTATAGCCCATGGAGCAGCTGCCAACCTGCACGAGCGCCTTTTCACTCTCAGCGATTCCTCTCAGATGCACATATGCAGGAAGTGTCAGAACATGGCTAACGTGATCCAACGGCCCTTGTTTGGTGGTCGGAAGATTCGGGGTCCGTACTGTCGTTTCTGTGAATCTGTGGAAGACGTGGTGAGGGTGAATGTGCCGTACGGGGCGAAGCTACTTTGTCAGGAACTATTCAGCATGGGTATATCCCTCAAGTTTGAAACTGAATTGTGTTGAATGTGGCTCAGTTCACTGTGATGATCAACTTCTTTGTTTCTTCAGGCATGTAGTGTCCTTAAATTATCGGACCGCATAGGTGTATTTTTTTTACCGGTTAATTTCGTGCACCCATATGGGTGCATGTTCGACTGTTAGATGCTACATCTGGTGTAATAAATTCTGTGCGGACAAGACATGGATGCTTCGAACAAAAAAAATGCTCCTCTTGTTAAGATTTCTTTGCAGAATTTAAAAAATCTGTCATTCTGTTAGGCTTCTACTCAATTTAGTCTTACAATATTTTGGCCATCTGCTGATTTTCATTGTTTCTACAAAGTGATTAGAGAGAGAGAGTTGGGTAAATTGTGTTTGATGTATTTAATTTTTATTTATTTTACAATCACTTTGATAGTAAGGGGGTGTCGTACGTGTTTTAGCATAAAATTACTTTTAAACAAGTGATTAAATTCTGTAATTGTTGGAAAATCACTTATTTGTAAAGTTGATAGTGTTTGGAAGAAAAAAAATAATACTTACAGTATTAATACAAAAAGAAGACAAATGAAGAATAGAAAATTGAAGTAAGAGGAATGATGTATGAAATTGTTCCACAATAGTATTACTATTACCATACAATCATATTATTCATATAGTATTATCTTATTTATGAAATTTAAATTCTCTTTTTTGGATTTAGTGTTATATCTTTGATCTTTTCATTTAATTTTATTAATAAAATTTAATTTTTATCTTTAAAATTTAATATTAATGAAAGAGATAGTTGTCTTTTTATTTTTATTTTCTTTTTAATTCGATTATACGTGGAAGAGATTATACGGAAATTTCAGTATTCGAGAAAAAAAGGCGTAGAATAAAAAAATAGAGATGGAGTAAAAGATTAAACACTTAATTAATGCATTTTACATAGTATGGGGACCTAATTAGATAATGATGCAATGTATTTTCCATAGTATGGGGACCTGATTAGATAATGATGTCTCCTGGATGGTAAATGGCCATTCAAAATACAACGATAGCACGACATAAAACCGATAATCAGGAATTAGTGTCTGATCTCATCGTATTCAGTGTTTGATCTCATCGTATTCGTGTCGTAATCTATCAAAGTACACAAAAATTTTGCATCGTGTTCATGCCAACCTATTAAACACAATAAATATTTAGAGATAATATGTTAAACTGTTAAGATGACTTGTTAATAATCAGTTAATCCATTAATAATTTGATATAAATATAAAATTTGGTAATTATATAAATACAAATACTCCTTAATAATTTTAAAATAGATTTCCTTAAAAATATTTATTACTTTGAATTAATATTTTATATTTTATTTTCTTATGGTGTCTTGTGTCGGAACCAATCATTAACATATCGTGCCATTATTATATCGACACGAAACATGATTGAATAACACGAATTTACACCCTTACCCATAATATAAACTTTTTAAAGCAATTGGACAAATACTATCTATTCTCAAACTATCCAAAGTCTTAGATGTTTGACTTAGTTCTCATTTCCAACTAATTCTCTTGAAAATGATACCTCATTGATGCTCCTTTCAAAATAGAATTATGGGAAGTTAGATAATATACACATATTAAAAACCCCTCTATTTTAATTTATTTATTTAAAATTAAACAGTTGGTTTGGTAAACAACTCTTAAATTCAATTTTTGTTCTAGAAGCCTCGAGTTTTAAAAAATAATAACTTATGAGAACGTTTGTTTTAAGATTAAGTGAGCATTCAAATACTAATTTCTAAATTTTAGAAATATTTCAAAATCCAATAAATTATGAAAGTATGTCTGTTTTAAATCGAAATTTTACTTATGAATATGAAATAAAATAGATACTCCATATTATAAGTTAATTAGATGTACGTAGCTATATATTTGGATTTTTAAAATCTAAATTAGAATTTCGAAAACCCAAAATTAATCAAATATATATAAAAATAAATTAAGTTTAAAAAAAATTAAAATCATAAAATGATAAGTCTATATAAAAATTCAATGTGATTTTATGGTGCCCCAAGGTTAAAGAGTCAAAAATATGGAATTGTGAGTAGTTATTTTTAAAAAAAACATTACTATTTTATTTTATTTTATGGTGGAGATCGAATTATAATCTAACATTAGACTCAAATATTAACACAATCCCAAGTAAAATGTTATTCATATGAACACAAGCATAATAAGAAATTTCATGTCGATAAAATAATTATTACAACAAGAGCACAACAATCTAATCATCAATCCACAAATTTTGTGTTGTGCTACATATATTAATTTATCAAATATAGTGAACTCCCACACAATATTTATAAATATTTTGCTAGAAAAGAATAAAAAATAAAAAAATTCTGATCCATCCATAAGACTAAACTTATCTTCGCATTTTCAATTTTGATCCGCAAATAATAAATCTTTACATCCCATTCATAATAACAAAATAATAATAATTATTATTATACTACATATTTTAATTTTAAAAATTTCATCACGACTCATATTACATATATAACATAATTTGATAACCTATTTATCACGTTACGAGTATGATTAATTACATTTCTTTATCCAAACAAAAGTACATGGATGCTTAATTTATACATTATCTTCATATATCTTTTTCATTTGTGTCATACAATGATATATCTTATTCTCTTGTCTTGGTCGCCTCTACAAGACTACAACTTTAGTTGATAATCCCTTCTTCCGCCTACCAGGTGGACATTTGATTTTTCACGTGAATTAAGGATTAATATTATTTAATGTGTAGTTGGTAGTTGTATTAATGGGGGTGTATGAGTCCCATATATTTATTGTATTAGTGATGTGTGTGGGTCCCATGTGTTTAAAAAAGGAAATGTAGACCTTTGGTGCGGACGCCCAAAATGATAAAAGTAAACCTATCCGACGGACAGAGAGAGTACAATCTTTCTTTTTCCAATAAAAAATAAATAATGGAGTAGTTAAATAAATAAAAGATGAATAATTGTATAGAGCAATTCCATATATATATATATATATATATATATATATATATATATATATATATATATATATTATCGTTTTAATATGAATGGGTTGAAAATTCCCGACACGATAGTACCACACGATAATGGCAGGTTGGTGTTTGGCGATTCGTTTCGTTATCGTGTCAACTCGATAAGGATACAAAAATTTCGTGTTGTGTTTGTGTTAACTTATTAAGAACGATTAATATTAATAGATAACCCATTAAAACGTTAACAACCCATTAATATATTAACAACCCAATATAAATATAAAAGTAGGCAAATATATGATAAAAAAACACTTATTAATATATGATAAAATTCCCTTTTTTGGTTTTATCAATTCAAGACCTAAAAAATAGATAAACTATCAATTTGGGTCCTGAATTTTTTTTATCGATTCGAGGACTTAAATATGTAAAAATATCAATACGATGCCTGAATTTATCAAATATTATCTCATATTTTATCAATTTAGGGCCTAAATTCAGGCCCCAAATTGATAGTTATACATATTTCAGACCCCAAATTGATAGAAAAATAATTTAGGTCCCGAATTGATAGTTTACCCAATAAAACTCTTTTTTTTTTATTATTTTCTTATCGTGTTGTTATCATGTCGTGTCCTGTCAACCATTATTTTTCGTGTTCGTGTCGTGTGGAAACGAATTCTGTCATGTTCGGATTTGCTCTTATTGTATCGTGTCACTATCGTATCGACACAAAACCCCACCCAATAGCACCACCCCTAGTTTTACATGATTTGTTATCAATCTGCATAAGAAGTATTACTTATAAATTTCACAAATACATTAATTTTCTGTTTCGTCTAAATTTTCGAAAGATAATAATTTCAGTAGTAATAATTTGTAATTTAAAAAGGCTAAAATTTGTGCGTCATGGGAACATCATGCTCCCAAATATCTTTTAGTACTAAATAATATACACTCTTTAGTATAAGGACGTGTACCCTTTATTTTCTAGAAAAAATAAAAAAAATAATAAAAACTCTTTAAAACAAAATGTTGTACTCTTATTAATTAAAGTATATACTCTTTAAAACATAATGTTGTACCCTCACACAAGTTATACAACTGGAAACAAGACACCAACCCATATAAAAATGACATACACTCCATTATGATTATATGAAATAAAATAATCATGATGAGGTTCCCAAAATTCCATAACAAAAATCACAACCACGCGGATCCAGAAAGCAGCGGTATGGTGGACTAAGTTTATTAAAGAAAATAAAAAATAATAATAATAATTAAAAAATAATAAGAAATATATATATATATATATTCACACACGAATTACCTTCTCGAAATGGACGAATGATGAACTAAATTTTAATATTTATTATAATGTACTCATAGAATATATATAATTTAAGAAAATATATTTATTTTTTAACTTTATTTGGATGAATTTAAAATATTTTTGGATTGGACTAAACTTAAAAACACACAATATTTATAAAGCTGCCCCTACATTCATCCGCCTCTGCAACCACTTGAATATCCTAAAAGTTCCAACATCATATACACACACACGTAGCCATAATTATTTGAATCTACTCTGAAATATACATTAAAAAAAAAACCCTTAAGAATTAGAAAAATTATTATTATTAATATCGGAAATAACCTCGTCGAAAATCCTCCCTGTAATAGCAGCAGCTAATGCAGCTGTAAAACCTTGATTTCTTGTCAATGAAGTTGCCACCTTTTCCACCAGAACCTGCTGAACCTCACTGCTTCCTGATGAGCATTCGCACGAAACCCGACCGCCGGGAGACGAACAACCTCCCGGCGTTTCCACCGGAGAAGAGTGGTGGTGCTGCCCTTCATATGTGGCTACTAAGAGAGATGGATCATCCACACTTCTTTGCACCTAACAAATGAATATAATTAATTTCATAAATTATTTCCAGGAATTTAAATTTACAGAAATATAGTATAGTAGTATTTGTTTTCTTCTTAATACTTACATACTGTCTATATACATTATTCAATTTATGCTTTTAACAACGATTGTCACAAAATATGGGGTGTTTGCAATCGATTATAATATAAAAAGTGATTTAATTTTATTTATTTATGTAAAAAAATGAAAGTGAATTGTATTATTTGAAAATAAATTAAGTTTAGTGTAATTAAATCAGATTTTAAAAGTTAGAACCATTTATTAATTTTATTTTAAAATAAATTAAAAAAATCTCTATTCATCCCAAATTTATCTTCACCAGCGTTATTAAAAATATGTAGTTTAAGAAAAATTATTTTTATCTAACTTTTTTTAGAGTATTGTGGTATTTTTTAAATAATAAATAAAATAGTACAAAGTATGTTATGTGGAAATTGTATTTTTGATATTTGTGATGTTTGTTTCTGGTTTTAAAAACCGAAATAAAATTTCAAAACCCACACAAAGTGACAAAACCATCCTTATATACATCTACAACCTCTACAACCATCAACATACCCACCTTCTATACATTTTCTCTCCTTATTTTTCTCTCTTTTTTTAATGCTCCCTCCGTTCTAAGTTAAATTTCACACATTCCGTTTCCATCCGTCCCACGTTAAACTTCATCACCCAAAAAAAAACATCACATCAATACTCAACCCAAAAAGTACGTCATATGTACAAATTTATCATTCTCACCTAACAAACATAACATACTTTTATCATTTATTTATTAACTAAAAATACTACTTATACCCTCCAAAAATCAATAAAGTTGGTCAAAAAGTAATATTTCTTAAACTTCGTATTTACAATAATAATGAAGATTAAGTTGGGACTGAGGGAGTATAAATTAACCTTCTGTACTTATACATTGATTTTACATAAAGTTAAAACATATACTACCAAAAAAAAAACTCAAAATAAACATATATTACTATTCATTAGATTTTCAAATCCAAAAATCACAATTTCATTCATTAAAACAAACATTACCTTAAGATATTGGTTGACATGATATTTATTACTCCCTCCGTCCATCACTAACGTATTTATTTTGTTATTTTGGGTCGTTCATTCTTAAAGTATTAATTTTATCTTTTTAGTAAAAAGGTCCGGGCCATCACTCCTAATCACTTCTCACTAATATAACTACTTACTTTATAGTATAAAATAATAATATTCACATTAAAAACAAATAAATACATTTATTATGGATGGGGGGCTACAATATAAAATTATCAATACACGCTAGATTCTTAAAGAAAAAACACTAAAAGTAAAATTGAAATTTAAAAAAAAAAAAAAAAAAAAATCTAATTTGCATTCTAGAAATTCTTATTGGCAATCTGAAACCGACTTACAGAGTATAATTTTTGTTGAATAACAATACTCCCTCCGTCCCGGGTATTTTTACCCGTTTGTACGGACATGACGATTAAGACTTTTTATTTTTTAAATATATAATGTAAGAGAAAGTAGAGATAAATTAGTAATTTAAAAAGAAAAAGTGAATAAAGTTATTGAGAATGATGAATAAAGTGTAAAAAAGTAATTAAAGTTGTTGGGATTGTAAAAAGTAGGTAATAAAATATTATGTATTTTTGCTAAAAATTAAATGAGTAAAAATACGTGGGACATCCCAAAATGAAAAGTGAGTAAAAATACGTGGGACGGAGAGAATATGAAAATTGAAATACGCATTCTCCAAAAGTCAAAATAATTATATAGGAGTACTAGTTTAGAAAGAAAACATTTAATTCTCCTCTATGTATAAGGCGAAATGGACTAATTGGTATTGCCTCAACCAATTTGTATATATACGAAGTAATAATTGTAATTCATCTTAAGATTTTTTTTTTCTTTTTAATTAGTTGGGAGCTAAAGAAATTAAATAGTTAATATGGTACTTAAATTAAGAATAAATGTGATAACACTTGGCATATCTCAATAAAAATAATATATCTACATGCATTTCACATGAGATAGTGTACAATTTGAGAATTTGCAAATTTTAATGAGTCATAAAATATTAATTTGTAATAATTCTATGAAAAAGAAAAGAAAGACAAATTGATCACTCAACTATCTAATAAAAGAAATTCAAGAGTTTGTCAAAGAAGGATTCATGAAGCTTTGACTTTGAAATGTTTCTCTTAGCAATGAAGAAAGTGTCCTATTCTAATCTTCCAACAACTCAAAAGAGATGAAGACATGTTTAGTGGGAGACCCACTAGAGGTAGTTATGGACCAATAGAAAGTAATCTACTTTAATAATCGTACATAATTTCGAATTATTTTATAAAGTAATCATAATTATTTTTAAATTTAAAATTAGACAATTATTGAAGTAACAATTTAAAAAAAATCCTAAAACTTATTATTATTATTAAAAAAAAAATTTAGTCCCATATTTTTTAAAATTATTTTAATTTAGTGCAAATTACTAGAAATTATAATTTTCGTTGAAATTGCATTCGTGTCTTGTACTTGGCACTAGTGACAGTGACACATGTTCAAATATATTATTCCATATTTTATTTAAAAGGATATTTATTTATTTTTATTTTTTAAAGAATCGATTTAAATTTCAAACATAAGATTAACTGCATACTTCCTTTCTTGGTCTAAAGGACTTGTACACCCTTAAAATCGAGATAACACGTCATACCAACATTCTTATAATATTATAATATTATAAAAATGTCACTTTATTTTTACATATAATTTAGTTTAAATCAATTATATCATACACTTTATTTAATTAAATTAACCAAAAACTCCCTACTTTATCTTACAATGTTACATCAAAAATTATTTTTCTTGAACTACCTACAATTCAAAATATATGCAAGTCATTTTGAAATGGAGGGAATAATATTTAATTAAAAATTAATTTTTTAATGTGAAAAATTAAGAATATTAATTATTATGTTAAAGGATTTACTCTAATAAGCCAATCACATTTTTAGTGAGTCGAATTTAAGCGTAAAGATTTAACTAAACATTTGCTAGGTAAATGCGAGACTGCGCTAACCAATATTTATAATTTTATCACATCGGATATTCTGCGTTATTTTCGTATATTATTTTTTGTGCCACACATTTAAGTGATTAATACTTAAAAGGAGAAATAAATCCCACAATTTTTCTTAGGTAATGTTTGGTTTGGGTTATGTGGGGTTTGAAAACCATGATTAATGTGTTCTATGTTTGTTTTGGATTTTGAGTATGATATGTTTTAATTTTATGTCAAATTAATGTATTAATTTATTTAAAAGTTAAATGAGAGAAGAGAGATAAAGAGAGAAATTATATTAATTGAGGAGAGAGAATGTAGTAGGAATATATGGGGTGGTTTTTAAAATGTGGATGTGGGTTTTAAAAACAAAATCGTAAACGAACATTGCCTTAGGGGTTTAAGCTTTAGGGTATAATTTTTCTCTGATACGTATCGTTCATCTAAGGATGTGACATAGGAGATGATGTACCAAAATGACACAGAGAATTCGAGCCGTAATTTTATATACTACATGCTTAACACATAGGAAAAACTCATATGAGATCGTCTTACGGTGAAATTATTTAATACTTTTGTAATTAGTTATTATATTTTATTAAGGATATATATATTTTTATTTATATAATAAATTATTTATGAAATTTATAATATCATAATTATAATTTTTCATCAATTAAATATCACTTTTTATTATAAAAGTTACTCCCTCTGTCCCCTTGAAAGGTATTCATTTGCTGTTTGCACGTGGACGGTTCTAAGGTCTTTATTTGCTTTTTGCATGTAAATTAAGGAGTATTATTATTATAGATAAGATAGATAATTGTATTAGAGAGAAGTGATGAATAATATTATGTATTTTCTTTATTAAATAGAGAAAATTGATGATTTTAAAGCGAATATCAAAAATAATAAAATGGATATCTTTCGGGGACGGAAGAAATATCTAATTTCAATGCTGGGAAGTCTTTCCCATATTGAATAGAGAAGAATAGAAGGAACCTTCTTCTTGACAGGACAAGTAGGGGCGAAAGAACACTTGTAATAAGCTCTGGGTGATGGATTATCCCGAGTTACTTTTTGTCCGTATTTTCTCCATTGATATCCATCTTTCACTACCTATAATATTTATATTAATTAATAAATATCTTACTATTAATGGATATCTATATAAAATACGACATCGTATGACTTACCAGACTGACATCAGATGGATCAATTCTTACGTAAACTCTGGATACATTAGACTTGATCACTTTTGGTACTTCATCACACGACATCGTATCACTATTTCTACTTCTCTTTCTTCTTGAATTTTCCTCCTCCTCCTTCTCCTCCCGTTCACGTCTTTGCTTCAAATTATTATAATTTCTCGTCAAAATTGAAACCAAATTTGCCAACTTCTTGTTCTCACATTTCATACGATTCAACTCCTGCATTAAAAATCAATAACACCACCACGTCTACATTAATTAACATAAAATTTCAAACTTTTGTTTTTACTTTTCAATACACGAATAATTAAAGAGTTGGTCTCCGATATATTTAGTTACATAAGAAAAAAAAATGTATCAACACAATATTTTATTAGAGTATCAAGTCATTACAAAAGTTTAGAAAGATGATATATTTGACTCGATATTTTTTATTAATATTTAGAACCGAGTCAAGAATTTTTCTGTCAATTTGGGCATTTTGAAACTTTCTCTTAAAGGGACAAGATTTTTTAAATTGTCTGTAGGGCACTGTCCTCGAGTCCTCCAATAAAGTACGGGACAATATATAATTTTCCCTCCGTTTTAAAGAGATTTATTTGCTTTTTATACGTGAATTAATGAGTATAATTATTTAATGTGTAATAGATAGTTGTATTAATTTGTGTGTGAGCTTCATATTTTAGTTGTATTAGTGAGTGAGTATGGTCCCATTTGTATAGAAAAGAAAATGAAAAAAATAATCTCTTTAAAACACATATTCCCTCCGTCCCACAAAAAGAGGGTCTGTTGCTTTTTTCACATGAATTAAGGAGTATTATTATTTAATGTGTAGTGAATAATTGTATTAGTGGGAGTGTGAACATCATATTTTAATTGTATTAGTAGATATGTGTGGGTCCCATGTATATAGAAAAAAGAAAAGAAACTCTTTAGATATTGTTTTATAGTATGAGAAACCCTTAAGTTTACGATATAGAATTGGATTTTTACATTTTGTCAGTGAATCTATACACTTACATATATATAGCATAATATATTTCATAAAATGTCAAAACATAAAAAGACAGAAAATAGAACTTCAATTATTGTACAAACCTCATCTTTCAAAAAGGATTCTCTCTCTTCAACGCCCAGATCTTCAAATTCCGAATTCTGCACGCAAAACAACCACTGCATATGTATGATCTCAAGAAAGATTTTCTTTTAATTTTTTTTTTAAAAAACAAATATATATTTTGCATACCGATGATTGAGTAGGGTTTTGCATGGGATTAGTGTTGAGGTCAATTGTAAGACCCATATTATGATGATCCATTCAATTAGGGTTTTGTAGTGAATGATTGAATGGAATGTTATCATTTGTGGAGAAGAATATATTTATATATGCAAATTATGATGAAGTCAAGTCTATTGCTATAAAAGTAGTAAAGGGAATTTCCGAGAAATTCAAGCATTTATTAATTTGGAGTAAGTAAATTGGTTGTCTCATTAAAGTTGTTTTTAGTATTCTAGACCATTTTTGTAAATAATCTTTTATGTCATAGTTGTATGAGCATTGTAACTAACTATTTTATAAAGAGGAACAAATATTGTCTTCAAGGTTTATGTGATTAGATATGTTGCTACGCTATATTATAATGAATAATAGTAATTAAAAAAATTAATAAAAATTGGACAAATAATTATTTTTTAAAATACATTTATTATATATGTGTCATTATAACAAGCCATGCATATTCAAAAGGATCTGGGATCACCTGTTTCATCTCGTGTTTCACAGGATGGGATAGGAGATAAGTGTCCCATTTTACACACAATAATGGGACATGTATGTAAAATGGGATATTTATCTCCTACCCCCATCCCGTAAAACACGAGATGGAACGCGGTGGAGAACAGGGAATCCGAACTCTATACAAAGAGAGATGTGTCGTGCGTAAGAATTTGCGATGATATTGTAATAATATACTACTCCATACAATTACTTTTCAATATATGAAAATTTATTATTTTTTAAAGTAATGAACCTTCAAAATTAAAAATATTATTCTTAGTTATGTCCTATTATATTTTAATTTTTCATGTTGAACTTTTTAATAAAATAAATGAATTGTCTATTAATTAAAAGAGTAATTATTTTTATATAGAGTAAAATATGAATGTACCATATTAAAAGACAAATTATATATATTATATTATATTTATTTACTTATATACATGAAAAACAAAATGACATAATAAGGTTTGGATACTATATTTCCATTCTAGCTTTATCAATTCGACTCTTTGATATTGTCAAGCGCATACATATATATATATATATATATATATATATATATATATATAAAAGAAATGATATGAAATTGAATGTTAGGTTTCGAGTCCAACAATCCGCGAGTCTAGTCCATGAAAATTTAATTTTTAGAGTAATAAATTATTATTCTTTTAAATAAAAATATATCACTCCTCGAATTCTAATATAATGTGAATTTTTATATTTTCATTAAAAAAAGTAGACAAAGTCTCTTGTGAGACGCTACTTATGTGAGCTTGTTGGTGAGACGTGTTAAAGTATGTCTATTATACAGTATGTTTAATGATTGTTAAAGTAAGTTTTGTAAAGTATGATGGATGATGAATTAAAGTATGATTTTAGAAGGTTATAATATGATTAATTATTGATATACTTTAACTACATATAAGCATACTTTAATAATAGGTCAACCCGTCTCACAAAAAACCGGTCTCAAAAGAGAGTCTCTCAAAAAAGTAATACTAATTCATTTGTAAATTGAAAAATTCTCAGGAATAAAGTCATCCTTTATTATTTTAATTGGTGATTATTTTATTTCTTCTTTGAATATATCTAAAAATCTGCCCAAAATTAACAATATTTTGAAGTGTACTTCGTGAAAGCTCCACATCATTAAAACTTTTCTGGACGGCCCATACTCTAAGTGCCTGAAATGGGCTTTAATGTTAGGCCCTTATGTTCTATCCAGTGCAATCGATCCGGATGAATTGGGCTTTTCATGCTCTATTACGATTGTTGCAATTTTTTCGAAACTTACTGTATATATTAATGGGAAATTGTCCTGTTCCTGGAAGTTGCAGGGCAAACTACTCGACAATTAGGTGCTACCATTTCTGTTTTTCTTTTAGAATTGTTAATCAAATAATACACCTATGAGTTTGCCTTTTGAACCTTTGAATATAAGATATTCGGATTTTATACATTCAATTCAATCTTAGTTCAATTTTATTTAATAATCTTTTGAATCTTGGCATCTGGAAGGATTATTGTGAAGGGTTTAATTTATGAGGATAAATTCTGTTAAATGAAAGTTTGATTGCTGTTTTTATTAGTAAAGAGTGGAAATTCAGTGTGAGGATGTGCAGCATTTTGCATTTTGAAGAAGATGACGTGAATTGAAGTTGATCCAAATTTTGTTCGATAGGACTATTTTGGACATATTTTTGCTTGTTACGGTGATGTAGAATTCATAGAGTTTCAAGTTCATCGTAGTTTAGTGATTATAATATTGGGGTACATTTAGAAATCTAATTTGGATGTATTTAGAGATTTACATGGGTTTGTATAAGAATTTGTCAATAATCTTATTTTATCTATCTATCTATCATCTATCTATCTATATACATATATAAAAGCAAACCTAAACTTCTACTTTTATTTTTATTTTTTTTCAATTTTACTCTATTTAAAAATAATTCAATTTTAATCTTAACCGTCCAATTAATGTTTTTGATTTCAATAACAAATCTAATTATACTAATAATGTATTTTTATATTTAAATTTTACTTTTTTATTTAACAATATAAATTTGGTAAATATGATAAATATTTTTGTCATATTAAACTAATTTTTAATCAATATATGCTTAATTTAAATTAATATATCAATCAAAATTCATATATTATAATTATAATTTAATTTAATATATACATAGGACATATGATTTTCCTTTGATTTCAATCATAAAATTTAATTATACTAATAATGGATTTTATTATTTAAATTTTACTTTTTTATTTATTTAATTTAACAATATAAATTTGATTAATTTTTAATCTATATATGCTTAATTTTAATTAATATACTCCCTCCGTCCGGTTCTAAGGTATCCATTTATTTTTTGCACGTGGATTAAGGAGTATTATTATTATATGTAAAGTGGGTAGTTATCTTAGAGGGAAGTGGTGGGTCATATTGTGTACTTTTTTACTAAATAGGGGAAATGAATACCTTTTGAAGCGGACGCCAAAAATAGTAAAATGGATACCTTAGAAGCGGACGGAGGGAGTATCAATTTTATTTTCATGATGATCGCCTCTATAAATATTTGCTTTCAATCACGGTCGTTCATTCAATAAAATCATTCTATATAGTAAATCTTTTCATTACCTAATCAAATTCTTATTCTCTCATTCTTTTTGTTTTGTTTTGTTTTTTTCTCTCTAATGTTTATTTTTTTCTTCTCTTTTACAGATTCCACTTTCATATTATTTATGATCTACTCTAATTTGTTTTATCTTTTATATTTTTATTTGATCTTATATGCAGGTTCAATTATTCTCTTTAAATGTATTATTATACTTTTTAATTTTTTGTTATCTTATTTTTTTTTATCTCTTCGATTTTTGTATTTTTTTTAATAATTCTATAAACCCTATTTTCATAATTTAATTTATTTTATCTTATTTTATACTTTTATTTGATATTATTTTTAAATTCAATCATTTTCATATTTGATCTTATTTGTAGATCCAATCATTCTCATTTGAGGTATCATTCTTATTTTTTGTTTATCTTTTTTTTCCTTCAATTTTTGTGTTTGCTTTATAATAATTCTATGAACCCTATTTTTATATTTTAATATTTCATTTTTGTTCTTTTTTTTAATCTTATTTTCAGGTTCAAACATTATCAGTTGAGGTATCATCCCTTTATTTTTTCGTTTATCTTATAATTTATGTTTTTTTTTATTTTCCATAAACTATATTTTTAAAGTTTTTATTTTATTTTATTGTTCTTATTTTTATTCGATCTTATTTTCAGTTTCGATCATTAAAAAAAGTCATCAATGTACGTATCCAAAATTAACTTCAGAAATTTTAGAGTTAGAAAACCCTATTTTTATAATTTAATTTATTTTTATCTTCTTTTATACTTTTATTTCATATTATTTTTATGTTCAATCATTCTCATATTTGATCTTATTTGTAGGTCCAATTATTCTCATTTGAGGTATTATTTTTTTTTTATCTATCTTTTTTTTCTTCAATTTTTTGTGTTTTCTTTATAATAATTCTATGAACCCTATTTTTATATTTTAATTTTTTATCTTTTGTTCTTCTTTTTAACCTTATTTTCAGGTTCAGACATTATCATTTGAGACATCATCCTTTTTTCGTATATCTTATAATTTATGTTTTTTTCTTTTTTTTTTGTGTTTTCTTTATATTCCATAAACTCTACTTTTAATTTTTTTTTAAATTTTATTATTCAATCATTAAAAGAAGTCATCAGTGTGTACGTATCTTATATGCATGTTCAATCATTCTTCTTAAAGGTATCATTATATTTTTTAATTTTTTATTATCTTATTTTTTTCTCTTCGATTTTTTATTTTTTTAATAATTCTATAAACCCTATTTCTTATAATTTAATTTATTTTATCTTCTTTTATACTTTTATTTGATATTATTTTTAGATTCATTCATTCCCGTATTTAGTCTTATTTTTTTTGTTTTTTTGTACTTTTTTATATTCCATAAACTCTATTTTTAAAGTATTTTTTTATTTTATTTTTCTTATTTTTATTTGATCTTATTTGCAGTTTCGATCATTAAAAAAGTCATCAATGTACGTATCTTATAAGAAGGTTCAATCATTCTACTTAAAGGTATCATTATACTTTTTAATTTTTTGTTATCTTATTTTCTTCTCTTCGATTTATTTATTTTTTTAATAATTTTATAAACCCTATTTTTATGATTTGATTTATTTTATCTTCTTTTATACCTTTATTTGATATTATTTTTAGATTCAATCGTTCTTATATTTGATCTTATTTCTAGGTCCAATCATTCTCATTTGAGGTATCATTTTTTTCTTTTTTCTTTTTTTTAGTCTATCTTTTTTTTCTTCAATTTTTATGTTTGCTTTATAATAATTTTATGAACCCTATTTTTATATTTTAATATTCTATCTTTTGTTCTTCTTTTAATTCTTATTTTCAAGTTCAAATATTATCATTCGAGGTATCATTCTTTTTTTTTCGTTTATCTTATAATTTATGTTTTTTTTCTTTTTTTTTTGTATTTTCTTTATATTCCATAAACTCTATTTTTAAAGTTTTTTTATTTTATTATTCTTCTTTTTATTTGATCTTATTTGCAGTTTCGATCATTAAAAAAAGTCATCAGTGTACGTATCCAGAATTAACTTAAGAAATTTTAGAGTTAGAAAATCCAAAGCACAAGTCAACTATATTTTTTTATTTAATCTTTAAGGTTAATATATGAAATCTATTTTCAATGTTTTATAATTTTTTCTAAGTTTTTATTTAATTTTATTTTTATTAGGATAATATCTATATATATTCTTTTAATTTAATCTTTAGGATTAATTTATGAAATCAATTTTTTATGTTTTGTAATTTATTTTAATTGTTCATTAAATTTTATTTTAATTAGAAATATATATATATATATATATTATAGTAAATATATCTTTATTTTAAAACAAAATAATAATTGAGTTTTATAGAGAAATTATATCTACTTTTTTATAAGATAAATATCAATTAAAACAAAATAATTTTAATATAATTAATTATACAAAGTTAATATTTATCTTAAATATCGAATCAAATCAATCAATGAAAATTTTCTATAGATAAATAATGTACTTACCTATTATATAAACCGAATATGATATATGTTCCTTTTTATATTAATTGTAACCAATTTAAATTTTTTTGATGCAATTAATTAGATAACATCTCAATTATTTTAATAAATAATAAAAATATTAATTAATTTCTTAATAATTAATATAGTTAAATATTATACATAATGTAAGTTGTATTTATATATTAAGTATAATTAGTGCTTTAACCTAAATATTGAGTGCCCCAAAATCACTCTATAATTAATATATCTTTATATTTTATTAATATATATATATATATATATATATATATATATATATATATATATATATATATATATATATATCCTTAGAGCAGTCCGGCGTGGACGAGAGCAATCTTATATATATATATATATATATATATATATATATATATATATATATATATATATATATATATATATATATATATATATATATATATATATATATATATAAACAAACTTAAATTTTTTATTTTTATCTTCAATTTTTTTCTCTTTTCAATTTTATTATATTTATAAATAAACCATGCAGTTTTAATTTTGGCAGTCCATTTAAACATTAAATCTTAACCATCAATATTATTTATCCTAATAATAATTCTTTTTATTTTTTTATTAATAATATAATAATTTAGTAAATATAAGTGATATTTTTGACATATTCTATTAATTGTCAAATATATCTTCATCCGCTCCAAAGTGTCTTATTTTTTCATTTTGGGGCTCCGCTCCTAAAAGTGTAATTTTCCTTTTTATACACATGAGACCAACATACATCCACTAATACAATTAAAATATAGGGCCCACACACACTAATATAACTACCCATTACAAATTAAATAATAATACTCCTTAATTCACGTGCAAAAAGAAAATGCACCCATTTGGGGCAGACGGAGAGAGTAGTATTAAATGGACGTTTAAGATTAAAATTGAATAAAAACTAAAAACTATAAAATTATGGATACGAGTAGTAGATATTCAAATGGATACAATATCTCTACATAAGCATGTAACATATACGTTGTCATTCCTAAATTTAAGTAAAAATTAATGTTATGAAAAAATAAGCGTATATACAATACTATTTAATTAATAAATATAAAATACATCATGTTAAAAAAAATTACATTTATATATTATACTCCCTCCATCCCGTGTTAACGTTTACGTTTACTTTTTGCACGTAGATTAAGAGATATAATATTTTAATGTGTAGTGAAGTGAAAAATAATATTTAATGTGAAGTGGGTAGTTGTATTAGTGTTGTGTGTGGGCCCCATATGGAATAATTGATTGTTTTGTGTGGGCCCAACTTGATAAAAAATAAATGTAAACCTTAACTTGAGACAACTCAAAATGGTAAACGTAAACCTTAACGCGGGACGGAGAGAGTATATAAATAATTAACCGTTTATAAGGGAAAGTATGTTCTTAGCTTGGTTTGAAGCAAATAAAAAATACCCCGAGATAAGAAAACTGACACATACAAAATTTCCACAGCACTTTGTCTGGAAAAGAAACACGAGAGAATGGGTGAAAAGAAAAATTCGTAATTGGCCATTGGTATGATTTTCTATGCTCCACTTGATAGAATGATGGACAGTCGAAATTTTTTTGGCAAATCTAAAAAAAATTGGTTTATACCCCATTAAATTATATTACTACAACGACACAATGTCCAGTTCTAATTGATTACATTTGCTTCTTTCACGGTTATTAAGGAATATAATATTTTAATGTAAGTGGATAATTATATTAGATTGGTAGGTGGGTCACATGGTGATGGTTTAATTATTTTGTGTGGGTCCCATATACCAAAAAGGGAAATAAAACCATTAGGAACTGATTATCAAATTGAAAACATGTAACTATAAGGTTGGGAGGACATAGGAAGTATAAGAAAGAAAACAAATTATATAAAAAAAATTTATAATTATTTCCGTGCAAAACACATAAAAGATAATTTATAAACATAAATAAAAAAATAATACTACAACAAAATTCTGACCAGACCAAAACTGGACGAGACAAACTCAAACATATTCGTGGAGATAAAACTATTAAAATTAAAATATAATTAACAATAATCCTATAATAAAATGTTTAAAAAATAATAGCAAAATATAATTATTTCAGTGCAAAACAAATATGAGATTATTATAAATATAAATAAAAAAGTAATACTGCAACAAAATTCAAATTAGACCAAACCTGAATGAAAAAAGCTCAAAAATATTCATACAGATACATAACACTATTAAAAAAATCCTATAATAAAATGCTTTCCGTGCAACGCATGGACGGAGAATACTAGTTATTTATAAAAGGGTATTTACGTCTTCTCACTTAAATATATTTTAAATTTATAGATTAATGGGGTTCGTTTAGTAGTTTTGAGGGTGCAAATAGTCACCCCTTAAGTAATAAATAAAACAGATTAACCGTAAAATAGTCTAGCACAATTACTCTTAATAATTTGAATTCAGTTTGAAGAAGTAACAAAAATCTTTATCAAGTTATATACCTATTCAAATTTATCTAATCCCTCCATCCCAACTTATTATGTTTCGTTACTATAGATACATAGTTTAAGAAAATTTATTTATTTCTACTAACTTTATTTATTTTTTAGGGTAATATAATATTTTTAGGTAATAAACAAATAATAAAGGGCAAGGGCAAAAGCTTATGTGTCCCCGGGCGCACGGATATAGATCCGTGCGCCCAAACCTAACCCTATCCATATTAATTACCCGACCCGGAGTACATAAGGAAAAAAATAAAACCCTCATTCATTTTCATCATTTTTCACGATTGATTCTCTCTCTTTCTCTGTGCTGTGAGCCATATGCTTCTAGCACTCAAGATCTGTTGATGGAAAATGCCATCTCTTTGTCCCACAGATTCTCTGAGAATCAATCAACCGAGATCGATTTCCTCATCCACCACGCCCACGTAATTTTCATTTTATTCCCCCTTGTCAAATACTACTCAACTCAAATCAATTTATGACGAACTAATTTGAATCGAATTTTGACAGAACGAGAGACTGAGAATGGCGTTGCAGGAGGAGAGAAGGGAGGCGGTGGCGGTGCTGATGAAGAGATACGAATGGCAATCAAGTGCTTGATGAGCGGGAGGGAGGAGAGCATGGCGAGAGTGGTGAACAGAAACGTGGAGCTCAATAATCATCTAAGAATCAAGGAGGTGTATAACCAGAGGTGGCAGAGATTGGCGGAGGAGAAAGAGGCGGCGGTGGCGTCGCTCAACGGCATGATTCAGCGAATGAGAGAGAGAGCCGCCGGCGCCGACGCAGGGGATGCGGAGTCATGGTGCTGTTTGGGGGAGGAGAGAGAAAGAGAGATGGGGAAGGGGAAGGGGAAGGGGGGAGGATGGGGTGGAGAAGGTGCATGTGTTGGAAATCGTGTGTGATAATGCTGCCATGTATCTACAAATTATAGTACGTTACTGCAGGTGTAAATGGTATATTGTGTTCATGTGAAGTGTATGAAGTTGCAAAGGGTATAGTGTAGATGAGTAAATGATATATTATTATTATGTAAAGAGTATAGAGTTTAAAGCACCTGCTGTTGACAGTGTTTCAAGTATATGTTGTTAAATTTCTATGACATGGTGCGAATGGTATATTATTGTCATGTAAAGGGTATATTGTTGACATGTACATGGAGTTGTAAATGGTATACTGTTTATGAGTAATGAGTATATAATTGATGAGTAAAAGGTATATTATTGTAATGTAAAGAGTGTAGAATTTAGATTATCTGTTGTTGACAATATTTCAACTTTATATTGTTAATTTATTATGGCATGGTGCAAAGGGTATATGATTTTATACTAAAGGGTATGACACTCAATACTAAAGGATATAACATTCAATGACAGAATCAAAGAAACACTTTAAACGATTAGAACACCTGTTATTGACAGTGTTTCATGTTTATGTATTTTTATGAAAAGGTGCGCAAAGGGTATATTGTTGATATGTAAAGTGTATGTAATTTTAAAGGGTATACTGTTGATGAGTAATGAGTATATAGTTGATGGATAAAAGGTATATTATTGTCATGTAAAGGTATGGAGTTTAGATCACCTGTTATTGACAGTGTTTCAAATTAATATTGTTAAGGTATTATGGCATGATGCAAAGAGTATATGATTTTATACTAAAGGTTATGACACTCAATACTAAAAGGTATAACATTCAATAACAATATCAAAAGAACACTTTAAACGATTAGAACTTAATGGAGGATATATTGTTGTCATATAAATGTATTGAATATAAGTTAGCAAAGTGTAAATGAAGAATATTACATTGTTTATTTTCCATAAATTTAATAAAGGGCATTACATTAGACACGCATGATAAATCAATCACATTAGGTTCAACTCCCATTGATGTACTACATTCTTCATATATTATCATTTCCTCAAAAGTTTCTTCATGGCATGTGTCAATGTTGTCTTCAAGCTGGCATAACAAATCACAAATGTCTTCTTGAGATGATGAAAGTAGAATAATATCTGCATATGAAAAATTAGTTTATTAATCTAAGTGCACAATAGTAGATACAATAAAAAAAATATAATTAACATCAAATTATTATATGAAAAATGAAAATGTACAGCGCAGGTACAATCATTAATACTAAAGGGTATAGCGGATACTATTAAAGGGTATAATATAATAACCTAAAGTAATGCCCGTCTGAACCAAATAAATTAGTTTTTAATGAAATTCTTTTTATACATCCTAAAAATCAAGTTTGCAATCAAACCTAAAGCTAAAACAGATCTTACAGTTGAGGACTCTCATTCTACCTCATCTTTATTATTAATAAAGAAGGGGAAATAACTTCAATCTTCATGAAACTTTGCATCTGACCAACATGACAGAAATAAGTTACTTTCTTAAACACCTCTATGCAATCTCAATTCCCAAATAACAAAAACAATTTTTGCAACGTGAAGCACCCCAACTCTGCTCATTACATGTCATTAAAGACAAGCAAAAGCATGGTTTAAAGCATGATCCATTCTTCATATATTATCATTTCCTCAAAAGTTTCTTCATGGCATGTGTCAATGTTGTCTTCAAGCTGACATAACAAATCACAAATATCTTCTTGAGATGATGAAAGTAGAATAATATCTGCATATGAAAAATTAGTTTATTAATCTAAGTGCACAATAGTAGATACAATAAAAAAAATATAATTAACATCAAATTATTATATGAAAAATGAAAATGTACAGCGCAGGTACAATCATTAATACTAAAGGGTATAGCGGATACTATTAAAGGGTATAATATAATAACCTAAAGTAATGCCCGTCTGAACCAAATAAATTAGTTTTTTAATGAAATTCTTTTTATACATCCTAAAAATCAAGTTTGCAATCAAACCTAAAGCTAAAACAGATCTTACAGTTGAGGACTCTCATTCTACCTCATCTTTATTATTAATAAAGAAGGGGAAATAACTTCAATTTTCATGAAACTTTGCATCTGACCAACATGACAGAAATAAGTTACTTTCTTAAACACCTCTATTCAATCTCAATTCCCAAATAACAAAAACAATTTTTGCAACGTGAAGCACCCCAACTCTGCTCATTACATGTCATTAAAGACAAGCAAAAGCATGGTTTAAAGCATGATCCATTCTTCATATATTATCATTTCCTCAAAAGTTTCTTCATGGCATGTGTCAATGTTGTCTTCAAGCTGGCATAACAAATCACAAATGTCTTCTTGAGATGATGAAAGTAGAATAATATCTGCATATGAAAAATTAGTTTATTAATCTAAGTGCACAATAGTAGATACAATAAAAAAATATAATTAACATCAAATTATTATATGAAAAATGAAAATGTACAGCGCAGGTACAATCATTAATACTAAAGGGTATAGCGGATACTATTAAAGGGTATAATATAATAACCTAAAGTAATGCCCGTCTGAACCAAATAAATTAGTTTTTTAATGAAATTCTTTTTATGCATCCTAAAAATCAAGTTTGCAATCAAACCTAAAACTAAAACAGATCTTACAGTTGAGGACTCTCATTCTACCTCATCTTTATTATTAATAAAGAAGGGGAAATAACTTCAATTTTCATGAAACTTTGCATCTGACCAACATGACAGAAATAAGTTACTTTCTTAAACACCTCTATGCAATCTCAATTCCCAAATAACAAAAACAATTTTTGCAACGTGAAGCACCCCAACTCTGCTCATTACATGTCATTAAAGACAAGCAAAAGCATGGTTTAAAGCATCTGACCAACATGACAGAAATAAGTTACTTTCTTAAACACCTCTATGCAATCTCAATTCCCAAATAACAAAAACAATTTTTGCAACGTGAAGCACCCCAACTCTGCTCATTACATGTCATTAAAGACAAGCAAAAGCATGGTTTAAAGCATGATCCATTCTTCATATATTATCATTTCCTCAAAAGTTTCTTCATGGCATGTGTCAATGTTGTCTTCAAGCTGGCATAACAAATCACAAATGTCTTCTTGAGATGATGAAAGTAGAATAATATCTGCATATGAAAAATTAGTTTATTAATCTAAGTGCACAATAGTAGATACAATAAAAAAATATAATTAACATCAAATTATTATATGAAAAATGAAAATGTACAGCGCAGGTACAATCATTAATACTAAAGGGTATAGCGGATACTATTAAAGGGTATAATATAATAACCTAAAGTAATGCCCGTCTGAACCAAATAAATTAGTTTTTTAATGAAATTCTTTTTATGCATCCTAAAAATCAAGTTTGCAATCAAACCTAAAACTAAAACAGATCTTACAGTTGAGGACTCTCATTCTACCTCATCTTTATTATTAATAAAGAAGGGGAAATAACTTCAATTTTCATGAAACTTTGCATCTGACCAACATGACAGAAATAAGTTACTTTCTTAAACACCTCTATGCAATCTCAATTCCCAAATAACAAAAACAATTTTTGCAACGTGAAGCACCCCAACTCTGCTCATTACATGTCATTAAAGACAAGCAAAAGCATGGTTTAAAGCATCTGACCAACATGACAGAAATAAGTTACTTTCTTAAACACCTCTATGCAATCTCAATTCCCAAATAACAAAAACAATTTTTGCAACGTGAAGCACCCCAACTCTGCTCATTACATGTCATTAAAGACAAGCAAAAGCATGGTTTAAAGCATGATCAACCCATAGTCAAAGCAACCTACTATATGTGTACTCTTAAAAGTATACAACAGTTGATCTATATGAATACATCTATTAGTAAACATGAAGCCTTTAATTGAACTTAATTGCAAACATGAAGTCTTTAAGCCACACTTATCATTAAATTTCCCCATCAAGAAGATTAAAAAAAAATGTATATATACATAAAAAGCACCACTGATCAAACATCAGAACATAACTTGTATATCAACTACTATTGAAGGGTACATTTTTGTCATGCACTAAAGGTATATCAACTATTGTTGAAGGGTATATTTTTGTCATGCAAATGATATATTGTTTTCATGTGAACTGTATGAATTTGCAAAGGGTATATAATTGATAAATAAATGGTACATTATTGATGAGTAAAAGGTACATCATTTGTCATGCAAAGTGTATACTGGTCGTGTAAATTGTATGAAGTTGTAAATGATTTTTTGTGGATGAGTAAATGGTACATTGTTGTCATAAAAATGGTATATTACCCGTTGAAATTGCGCGATGAAGAATCCCAAATTATCCCCCCCTCTCCAGCTCTGAAATCACACAATAGAAGGTGAAGAATGTGTTTTGATTTTTTTAAAAATTTATATATGACCAGTTTTCTTATGGGTCGATCCGGGCGCACATAATTAGATCTGTGTGTCCGGACACACAAGAGCCTCACTCATAATAAAGTATAGGGGTCCCAAAATGCACACCCCTCTTTATTGAATACACACCCTAATATAATATAATTAAAATATATAATTTTAAAAAGTCTAAACTACCCTTAATTTATTAAATACACACCCCTATTCACTTAATATTAAATTATATATTTTCTCTCTGTAATAAATTCTATTTGACGATCACTAGCATCCCACCTCCATCATGAGCCGCTTCCCATGAAAATAGTCACCATCATGAGCGTCCCCCTTCCTCTTTAACTTCCAATCTGTACAGCACCGTTAACAACAACATTAAAGTTTCGTTAAGATGAGGAATTGCATTTCTATTAAGACTTGTCATGCTAATTCTCCTATTAGATGTCATATAAATATATGGTAATCTTTCATCATGAAGGCAACTTGGTAGGAGTTTAAACCGGTAAATTTAAACGTCCATTGAGGCGGGCATGAATGGGGATTAAATTACATTGGTTTAGTTACCAATTTCAAATGGCTCTCAACCCCAACATCTGCAACTAAGTGTACTTAATTCTAACACAGAAAACCCTCTCTCTCTCTCTTCTTCTTGAAGGGGTTAGTTGCAATCATTAAAAGCTGTGTAATAATTTTTTAGCAAATTTTGATGAATGCTTATGATCCACTAGCAATTGTTGATTTTTGTCCCCGGTGGACCAAACTATCTCCGGCTGGGATCAAGAGTAGCAACTTCCAAGGGAGTTGCAATCCCACTTCCCATCCTCACACTCTCTCATCTCCAAGGATCTTCCCATCAATCAAAAACACAAAACATGGGCTCGCTTATACATTCCCGCGCCACAACATGCAACCAAACTGCCCCTCATTCTTTATTTTCACGGCGGAGGCTCCGTCGTATGCACCGCTGCCTCCTCCATGTTCCAGGACTTCTGCTGCAATATCATCCATCAGATCCCGGCCGTCATTGTGTCCGTGGAGTACCGCAACGCCCCCAAGCACCGCCTCCCCGCCGCCTACGATGACTGCTTCGAGGCTCTATACTGGGTCCGAACCACCGACGAGGAATGGCTGATTAAGTATGCCCATTTGTCGAGGTGTTTCGTCATGGGAATAAGCGCCGGTGAAAACGTTGTGGCATCCACGCAATCGCCATTATTGGCGTGCTCAGCGAGGGGTGGTGACTTTGAAAGGGAGAGACCCACGGCAGGGGTGTGTATAGCTTTAAATTTAAAAAGGGTAGTTTTGTAGTTTTAGGGGTGTGTATATAATAAAATTAAGAAATAAAATATTTAAAAGGGGTATGTATTCAATAAAGGTCGTGTATTCAATAAAAAAGAGTATGTATTTAATAACACTCTTGTAGTCTATTATGTGTGTTAGTTTATTAGGTGAGAGTGATAAATTTATAATTAAAATGTACTTTTAGGGTTGGAAATTGATGTTAAATTATCTTTTTTGGATAGTAAAATTTAATGTGAAACGCGAGAAAGGTGAAACTTCACACGTTTCAATATCGAGTTCTTTTCCTACGTTTCAAATGGTATAACTTACTTTACTAGTTGAAAATATTATTGATTAGAAAAGATGGTTTACTTGAACTTTTGTCAAACTTCACTTCTCTTGAACTAACTTTAATCGAGACAAACATAAATTGAAAAACCATAATCGTCAAAATCCAAGTTCAAAGTTATATAACAACTTAGAACGCAAACTAACTTAGCATGATCCGAGGCTTCGAGCCAATATTTGACCAAACTCGGTTTTCAAAATCGAGTCATATCAAACGGACTTACATAGATGCTACATCTGGTGCAATACAGTGAATGCATATTATCATCTATAGATACGTGATTGGTAGCAAAAGAGAGAAAGAAAAGAGTAATACTTGTATAGATGAGCAGGGATGTGAGCATGCAGTTAACCAATCTTGAATATCCATATAACAAAACAACAGCTCGATAAACGAGTGTTCTATGGTTAAATGAATGAACTCAGAATTCACAGTACCTCAACAATTTTTACATGTATCAATAAAACCAGCCCACATGCGAAAGATTCGGCTGGAGACGAAGCAATCAGATCAAACCAGGCGCGCCTTTATACAAACTCATCGGAAAGTTAGAAGCTTTACTATGCATCAAACCAGCTTGCTCCATAGTTATAATGTTGATTATATTTCATAGCCCCGATCGAGCATCATTTTATACATCTCGTGTTGTAGGATGGAAGGAAACAGAGAGCTTATGTTTTTATGGTCAGCTGAACTCTTCATTGTGTCTTTAAGGATTAACCTTATAATAAAGCATTCCAAAGAGCATCTTCTCCCTCACCACAATGTTCATGTACAAATTTGAGCTTTTCTACTGACTTGCAGATTCCACTGCAGCTCCAATCAAACGAGGCGATACATACGTTTCCTGCTTGTGCTTTCCATTCACAATCTGCAAATAAACAACCAAAAACGATACTAATATGAGAACATATTAATTTTTTGAATCCTGTTTGTAATTCGGGTTGTACTTGCAGTCGAGCGATCATAATAACCAAAGAAATATAACAATGGAATCAGACCATTAGATCAGAAAATGATACCTGGTGGAGTACCACAGCACATATTACGCTCATCGATGTGCTCAACTTCAAGGCCGATGAACCAAGAACCGAGTGACACATCTTCATTAGCGTACTTGTGTAGTAAGTGTCTATAATTGCCATCAAGATAATATCATGTTAATATATTTATGTTCAAGAAAGGAATAATACATGGTGCACAATTTACCACTAGTATATTATGAGTATAATTTAGAAGTATTAAGGTTTTCAACTCAATTAACACTACAGGGGTAAATTTGTAGGTGTTTTTAGTTTCATTTCAAGTTCAATGCTGCCGTGGATGTGATCAAAATACTATAGAAGCGTATTGTCATCAATCAAAGTTCACACAAGAAATCCAATATATATTCAAGCATACAATGATGCTAATAGGATTTTGCAGCAGGCAAGCACATGTGCATCGACTCGTCTGCCACAGGCTAATTAGTCTAGTTTTATGAATTGAAGTTATCATGAATGATACATAAAAAAATATTGTTTGTGCAAAAAGTTCCGAATTTTTGAAAGAATGCTACTCCTTGACGCAACCTAAAAACACACAAATATACCTTTTTTTTTTGGAGGCAAGAAACATATGTTCTCCATCCTCTTGCAACATAGAATTTGTTGATACTTGATACTGTGTGTATATGTGCACATAATATTCAAAAGGAAACAAAAATAGGAACAAGAACAATATCAAGCAACACACACAAAAAAAAAAAAAAAAATCCTTACTGATTGATTGAGATATAGGTGGCTAAATCCTTTGATACGGCATAAATCTGTCCAGTTGCATGCCGGAAATATTTGTTTCCTTCTTCTCCAAATTTCCAAGACTCCGGTTCATGGTATTTCACATTCCTGAAGAAAGAACATTTCTGGTTATTGAAAATCTAACCAAGAATATGATACATCAAAACTGAACCAAGTTGTAATTTTGAGGATTACTTCTGAGCAAGAACAGGTCCAGATTTCATACAACCAATGTAAATTCGAGGCTTTGATCGATGACGAGCAAGAGTTGCAGCTAATGTACCTGTAGGTGCAATATCCTTACTTAGTGGAGTCCAAAAGAAATAAAAATTCAACACTTCTTGTTGGGAAGGTAAACAAGGAACGTCATACTTACCCAAATTAACATGAACATCATCATCAACCTTGACATAAAAATCAGCATCCCAAGTCGCAACAGCAGTGGCAAAGAAAATCTTTGTTTTTGCTGATAGTTCATGATATCCTTCAACATGCTCCTGTAGTAATGGATGCTTAAGACTTTTTGAGGTCATTTTAAGTAGAAAAAAAGATGGATATTGGGAAAAATCCTTTTACCAGCCTGAGGAAGTCCTTATGTTGAGCTTCTTCAGAGTCAAGAGCTCTATCCAATATGCTGTTAGATGTTGCACTGGATCAATCAAAACATACAGCAACCCTGTTAGTTCATCCCACTTAATTCAACAAAGAAATTCTTAACTATCAGAAGCTGCATCTTTGAAAAGCTCAGAGAGATGATTCCATGAGTTATGTTCCATAAGACAAAGAAAAGAGGCCTAGTGCAATACTCCACTTTTCATAGATCAAAATAAATACATTCAAAATGTTCAAATAGTAAAAATCGAGTGACAAGCATCAAACAGCAACAGCCTATGGTCACAGTGCCTCTCGGTGATGCAGTCACCAATTCACATTAACGTATCCGTTAAATCTCATAAGTTTCATGAGCTTACAGAACTATATAATGAATAACTACACAACTCATTCAGATTCCACCTTCGTAATTTGAAGATAAGCTAATTTGAAGATAAGCCGGAAGGATACAAGCTTATTATGCATTTAGTACAAGATATAATGGCAAAAACAACATAAAGAGAAATTCACCTATGTCCAATCATAAACCTCACAACAATTCCCTTCTCTTGCTCCAATCTCCGAAGTTGTTCACCTAAGCAAATCATACAAATTCTTGATCATGTAATTCTCTGATAAGTAAGCAAGTAAAATATGCTTCGAACTAGATTATAACTCACCTTGAGGCATCCAAGTCTCTCGGACAGAATCACGCCTCTTCCTACTGCTAAAAGCAGTATTTATGCCAATTACCATGAAAGCTTTCTTCCTCGGAGGCCCCTGGTGGATCGTGTGTGATGAGCCATCATTTAAACTCTTCTCTTGAGCACTTCTTGAAGCAGATAACTCCATCTGGAGCATTGAGATTGATTTGTCCAACGACCTAAAACGAATCCCGTCATAAGTTTACCATATTTTAGCTTCCCAAAAACATTTGCCAAGAGAAACTGCTGGACATATTAAATTCATGGAATTTCTGAACTCACTGGATTGCTTCATGGGTTTTGTACACCTCTTTCATTACATCCTTATCCTGATCTTCTGCTTTCTACAAACAAAAGATTGAATACATAAATGATAAATCCACAACTCCTCCAATCAATCTCAATAAAAAGGCACTTTTCACTTTACATCAAAAACTAAAACCCCCAAAAAGCGTTATGATGAAAAGTCCTTTATGATCAGATTTACACAACAAAAACACTTATACCGATCAATCTCTAAGGAGGGAGAATTGTTACAGAGGGAGAAATGAGAATCGTAAATCTGTAATAAGAGTTCAACTTCAAAATTCAAACCTTTTTCTTGGTATCGCAATCTTCGGAGACGATCTGCAGCTCTTGTTCCCTCCTTTGCTGAGTTATGAGCTGATTATTGGATTCCAATGGACCCCAAAATCTGAAAAGGAAAAAACCCAGATCAAACAATCACTACAGTGGCAATCAACAACCAAAGATTCAAAATTCTTGAACTGAGAACACACCTGTTGGTGAAAACCATGCCAATAAAGAAGAAACAAATGGAGAAAACGGGAATCCATTTAACAGAAACCTTCACATTTCTACTCTTCATCGCCTTTCGTCTTTCCCCTTTCTCTCTCCTCTCTCTCTCTCCTCCACTCAGAGAAACCTAAAACCCAGAATTCAAAGTGATATAAACACGTTCGAAATCTGGAATATACAGAATATAGTTATGGGGAAGACGTGGTGAGAAGAGGGCGGCGACGGAGCCAGAATTTTGGAAATGGAGAGAGGAATGTCGATTGAATTTTGGGAATATTTTTCCAGATAATATAACTTCAATTAATTATTTCTTTAAATTTGTCGGAAAAAATTGACGCGGGTTCAAACTTTTGGACCGAGAAAATTCGCATGTTTGGCATGAGATCGGGCCACATGTTGGTATCCCATTGGCTAGTCGTTTTGAGATGGTAATAAATGAATCCGGTGGGGTTGCCTATGAATTAATTAAAATATTAATACAAGTTTTAATTAGTTTATTTATGACTAGTTATTAAAGCCGCCATTAGGGTTATTACTTCTTGTTTGTAAAAATTAATTATTTTTAAGATAGGGAGTAGGGTGAGATCAGTCCCACAAAATTAATTGGTGGAACTTGTGTCCCCAATTTTTTTAATTAATTCTTCTTCTTTTATTAATATATTATTTTGTATTTTATTTTTAAATTTATTATACTTAAATGATTATTATACCCTAAACTCTAAACCCTAGGAATAAATTATATCCTAAACCACAAGTGTATAATTACAATTATACCCTAAACCCTAAATCATATGGATAAATTATACCTTAAACCACAAGGGTAAAATTACAATTATACCCTAAACCTAAACCCTAGGAGATAAATTATACCCTAAACCACAAGGGTAAAATTACAATTATACCCTAAATCCTATGGATAAATTATACCCTAAACCACAAGGGTAAAATTACAATTATACCCTAAATCCTATGGATAAATTATACCCTAAACCACAAGGGTAAAATTACAATTATACCCTAAACCCTAAATCCTATGAATAAATATACCCTAAACCACAAGGTGAAATTACAATTATATTCTTAATATTAAATTAAAAAAATAATAATAAATAAATAAAATAAAAAAATGAAAAAAAAAACAGCAATTGGGATGATAGGGGTAGACGGTAATTGCATTGATAAATGGAAGGGGTGGGGCCGGTTCCACCAATTTGAAATTTGGAACCGCCCCATGCTAGTCTTTTCCTATTTTTAATGAAATTAATATAAGCATGGGTTAAATATGATGTTTATAGAAAATGGTCTTTAAAAAAATAGGAGAATCTATAATTATATAGAGTAATTTGGTGAAATGAAATTTCAGATTAGAGAAAATTTCTTGGATAATTGTTTTAGTTAATTAATTAATTAAATTTTGAAGGGTAAGTTTATTGTATTGGCATTAACAATACAGGAGAGATATAATAAACTCAAAGTCAAAATGTAAGTATAAGCAGGGGTGTTCAATTCGGTACGGGAAATAATATAGACTTTTATAAATAGAAAATTCAATACCATACCGAATTTTGATTTGATAACGATACGTTTTTTTTTATAATTCGGTACGGCTCGGGATGAATATTCTGTTGTACGGTTCGGTGTAACGGATTTACCAAACAAATGCGTTTATAATATTTTTTAATATTTATTTTAAAAATAAGATGAAAACGTTAATTTATAATTTGTGATTTATAAATACATTTAAAACAAATTAAAATATTAAATGTAAATATATTTTAAAATTTATTTAAAAATATTATAACTAATACTATATACAAACAATTATTTAATACATCAATCCTTATCATATTATATAATTAAATTAAATAAAATAAATTTATAGAAGTAAGAATTTATACATTTATAAAATAAAAATTAAATTATTAATAATATTTTAATATCTAAAGTAAAAGATGATATTTTTTTTAAATATGTAGTTTAAATTATTAAAAAATATAAATATTATTTTAGTAGGAAGATATTAATTTAAGGTAGAATATAATGTTTAATTTTTATTATTGAGTTTTAATAGAGTATAAAATTTTATTTTAAAGTATATTTATATTTTGTTTTTCGGTTCGGTTTGGATCGGTTCGGATTTCGGTACGATTTATCAAATGATATCCAAGTCCATAATATAAAATATTTTGGTTTGATTGGGTTCGGGAAAATCAAATGGTCAACGAATTTTTTCGATTCGAAACTTTTTCGATTTGATATCTGTACGGGTTCGGTAATATCCAATTACCATGCACAGCCTTAAGTACAAGGATAAAATAACAATATTATATTTTTATATGTTCAAAATTATCAAATTAATTTTAAATGATTTAATAATATTTTTTTAAATAAAATCTCTTCATCCTTAATAAAAAGGTAGATCTTGCATGAGATTGTCTCACGTTCACGCAAGACCATTTTACACTTTTTATAATAATTATCACTTTCGATATTAAATGTTATCACTTTCGCCATTAAATATTATTACTTTTCATTTATACTATAAATTGTTTATGAAATAACATTATTACTTTTGAGTATCACTTTTTACCCGTCTCACATAAGTAAGACGGTCTCATACAAGTCTTTGCATAATTAAAATAAACACACTTAATAAGTGTATAAATTTATTTTGTAATTACACCTTAATAATTACTCCGTCCCGGGCAAACATCCCTATTTACTTTTTGCAAGTAAAATAAAAAAGTATTATTATTTTATGTGTAATAAGTAGTTTTATTAGTAGTAAGTGGTGGGCCATATGTGGGGTCTTTTACTAAAAGGGGAAAATGTGGACCTAATGAGACGCTCAATATAATAGGAATCTTTCGGTGAAATGGATGGAGTATAAAATAATAAAATGATATATATATATATATATATATATATATATATATATGGATTTATTACTATTTAGTACAAGATATACTATAATATTACTAGTGGGTAAAATGCACTTTTGATCCCGTACAAAAAGTCTCATTTCGTTTTTAATCCCCAACCTTTTTTTAGTCCCAAAACTTGCACTTTTAGTCCCATCCGTTTGTTTTTGGATGGAAAACGTTACACTATATTTTCAAAAAAATTATTTTACTATTTTTTCTGTTTTTTTATCAACATATTTCTGCTTTACCTTTCACCCTCACGCACATCAATGTGTCGGAAGGGAAAGTTGGTAGGGGTGCGACGATTTTCTCCGAAAAGGACTTGGCGATCAGAAATTGGAGACAGCGCGGATGGTTGCGCGACAGCGGCGGCGGCGCATGATGGTGAACGATTTGCGACGATCGGCTGGCGACGAGCTCCGGCGAGGAGACGAACGACGGATCCGACTCGAGCTTCGTCGGCACCCCAAGGCCCGGTACACAGAAGTGCATCCTTTCCCCAATAGCAATACGTTCGGCACCACCAGCAATAGATGAGCTGCTGAAGCTAACAACTTTGTAATTTTCTGAAACTTGTGGATCAAAGATTAAATAAAGGTGGATGAAAAATCTGAAAATTTTGTCTTCCTTAGAAAGAATGAGTTTTTTCTCCATTGTGGTGGGATTGAACACGTAGAAGTGGTTCAATTGCCTGCAGTGTACAAGCAACAACCAGTTTGTAGATTGCAGTATCTTAATGTCAGATCATAGATAAAAAACTCCGATTTGCCGAGATATGCATCAGATCCGCCATAAAAGAATTCTGGTTTCGTGTTGTACTAATGCCGCCGGCGAACGCTTTTCAGACATCTCGACGACCGAATATATCTTGTTGGTGGAGGAGATGGGGTCGGTGGTGGTGGAGGCCATGGAGGAGGTGGGGAGACGGTGGAGGGGGTGTAGAGGTGGTGGAAATGGCGGCGGAGGAGACGGTGGAAGGGCGACGGAGGCGGGTGGTGGCCGAGGAGACGGTGGTTGTGGTGGTAGGGGAGGAGGCGGAGAAGACGGTGGTGTAGGTGATGGCGGTGGAGGAGATGGCGGTGCTGCTAGCTGTTGTGAAGATTTAGGATTAAGAGGGAGAGAAGTGGGTTGGAGAGGGGGAGTTTAGGGATGAAATTAAAATTAAAAATAAAAAAGGGTGAACTTAAATTAAAAAATAATTATATCTAATGGACACATCATCTCTCCGTTAGTTTGACGTACAAATTTTAAAAATAGAGTAAGGGGACCAAAAATGTAATGAAAATGACTAAAAATGAAATGAAACTTTTTGTACGGGATCAAAAGTGCATTTTACCCTATTACTAGTAGATACAAAGCGTATAATTTATTATTAATTATTATAAAATTATTCTATAAATAGACACAATTACTTCTAAATACATCATGCAGATAAAAGAAATATATATTTACGTTAAAATGATCGGATCATATCCTTCATTATAATTCTCTCTCTGTTTCCATGTCAAAACAATTTCACACATTAAAATCTCTCTCCCCATAGATTCGAAGATTATGTATAAGTTAATTTCTGAACATAAATATATTAAAGATAAATATTTTTAAATACATAAATTTTGAATATCAACAAATTAAGTTAACTTTTGAACACAAAAATATATAATTTTTGAACACAAATATATTAAAAAGAAAATTAATACATAAAATTTGAAAATAAAAATTTCTGAATACATATTATTTGAACACAAATATACAAAAATATATTTGAACATAAACGTTACTAAATATAAAAATAATGTGGATGTGATCAAAAGCGAATCCAAGCTACCGAGACGACATGTTCTTGGGGTATTTTTTTAATACAATAGCTAATCATAATCCCAAATAGCTAAATGTATTTAGAAATAAGTTTATTTAATGTATTCAGAAATAGTTGTAGGCAATGTATCATGTATTCATAAATATTTGTATGCAGACACATTAATATAGTTATCTCCCACCTATTTTTGTGGAGAAATTAGTGGGACAATTTATCTTTTTACGTCACACCTTTTAAATTAATTTTTGAATACAATTAAAATAGGAATAAAAATAGTATTTTATGCATTCAATTTGTATTAATTAATAATATAATATGTTTGTGTATCTAGTAGTCATATAGACATATAAATTGTATCTAATAGTAATGGACTATATATATATATATATATATATATATATATATATATATATATATATATATATATATATAATACGTTACATTAATATATATTATTAGGGTAGGTCTTGAGTGAGATAATTTTACACTTTTGAAAATAGTTATCACTTTCGTTATAAAATATTATCATTTTTCATTTATACTATAAATTGTTCATAAAATAACATTATCACTTTTCAGTATAAAAGTTATCAATTTCTGACCTTCTCACGTAAACCTTACGTAAGACGGTGTCACATAAGTCTTTGCTATATTATTATCATATTTATATTTTGTAATTTGGTTGATATAATTTTAAGGGCAAGTCTTGTGTGAGACCATCTCACGTGAGATCATTTTACGCCTTATAAAATAGTTATTACTTTTGCTATAAAATGTTATCACTTTCACTATAAAATGTTAATACTTTTCATTTATACTAAAATTGTTCATGAAATAGCATTATCACTTTTCATTTCATTGATTAAATATCACTTTAGTTATCATTTTTCGTCCGTTTAACATACGTATGGTCTCACACAAGTCCTTACCTAATTTTAATATGGGTGTAACTTGGATAGGACCAGTCACACCAAAGGAATTGGTCAAACCTGTGGTCTCCACAATTCTTAATTAATTTCTCCTCCTTTGTTAATGTTGTTTTTATTTTTTATTTTTAAATTTCTTATAATTAAATGACTATTATACCCTAAACTCTATGAGTAAAATATACCCTAAATCAAAAGGGTGAAATTACAATTATATTCTAAACCTTGAACTCTAGCGGCTCGTTTGATAGGCGAGATGAGATAAGAGAGTATATATAAGAAATGAGATTATAGTGGAGATAAATATTTTTAATATGAAAAGTGAAGATTATTTGATAAGGTATATTAAAATAGACATAACAAAATATTAAGGTGTTTGAAAGGAGATAAAAGAATTGAGATATATACTAAATTACATTTTTACCCTTTCTTTATAATTTTATACTATTATTTATTTATTTATTTTTGTTACTAATTTATCATCATTCATCACTTTTCTCACAAACCACACGTTCCCTCCACCTCCCCCTTTCTCTCCTTCATTTGTATGACCGTTTCTTCCCCTCTCACTCCCATCTTCTTTCTCCTACCCCCTCTCTCTCTAATCTGTATGATCATTTTCTCTCCTCTCACCCCAATCTTCTATCTCCTCACTTTCTCTCCTATCTTCTTTCCCCTTCCTCTTCCCCTGTATATACATGCATCCACTGGTTAAAATTTCACACCATCTACAACAATCAATTTTCCTTTCACATTTTCTGCAAAAGATCATCTCTGAAATGGAGTTCTGGCCGTGCAACCTGATGTTGGCGAAAGGATTGTAGGACATCAAGCACTTCTCGGAGATAAACGTCTCCGTCAGGTCTCTGTTGTCGGATTCTCAATCAAAGAAACAGATCTTCCTCGACACGAATTCGGACTCCGCCCCAAGTGGAATCACCGGATGGAGTTCATTGTCGACGAACCCGATTTTGTCACCGTCCTATCGATGACCTTTATAAGCTTGATTCCACTGATGAGAAAATATAGATTTGGCCCATTTGGGAAGTGGTAGATTGGAGAAGATGGGGATATATATGTAATTTTGTTCTTTTATATGGGTTCACAGTGCTGAACGTATTACTAATACTACGCTTTTGCTCTGATTGCGTTTATAGAGAAAACAGTGGATTTTAACGGGTCAGGGACACAGTAACGAGCCCCTCTGTAAAAGAATAATGGCTATAAAACACTATAAAAGGCCATGCTACATTTCAGATTAACCCTTATTATGTCTTATCAAACGAGACCTAGGGTAAAATATACCCTAAACCATAAGGGTGAAATTATAATTATACTTTAAATTCTATAGGTGAAATTACAATTATACCCTAAACCCTAGGGATGAAATATATCATAAACCATAAGAGTGAAATTATAATTACACCCTAAACCCTAGAGGCGAAATATACCCTAAACCACAAGGATGAAATTATAATAATACTGTAAACCCTATGGGTAAATATACTCTAAATACAATGGTGAGATTATAATTATACTTTAAACCCTAAACTGTCACGCGTCCCAATTTATTTATATGTAAAATAATTAAATTTATAAGTGATTTTTTAAAGCTAAAATAAAACAATCGCATTCAAATTCATGATAATAATAAAGAAGAGTTTAATTAAATCATAATTAGAATTTAAACAAACATCTTTGAAATTAAGCAGCGAAAGTTTTTCAGTAATTTGTGTGTAGTGACAAAACATAAGTAATTGTTCACATATTTAACACTTATTTAATTAAACCATGCATGTAGTGCTTATAGCTGCAACCAAAACCCCTTTGACTCATCATTCGCCTTGTCTTCTATGCCATATCATTTGTAGAAGGAAAATATAGTGGGGTGGATACACGGAAATATATTCAGTGGGGGATTTAATATTAGATTTCACAACTGAAAATGATTTTATTTCTTGAGAAATGAATCTCATGAACTTTTTTAAAAATATAGAGTATAAACCCATAGTCAAGTCACCCGAAGGCGCTCATTATTTAATACGCCAGGACACCCGAAAGTGCTCATTATTTAATATGTCAAGTTATCCAAAGGTAGGGCTGGACGAAAATATCAAAATATCGGTATACCGCAGTTGTCGTACCGCAAAATAATGAATTTACTGAAAATTTCAGCATACCGAAAAAATCGGTACAGCATATCAATTTTTTCGGTATGATAACGGTAAGACAGTTTCAAAAAATTGACCAAATTATTAATTAAAATAATATTAATTATAATTATAAATAATTATATATATAGGAAGTTGAAGCTTTCTAATTCTGAAAAAAAAAAAGTTAAAGCCTTGCTGATGTGGCTACTCTTATCAGCAATCATATTTCAAAATAACAATTGAAGTTTCATTTTAAACCCCAGCCTCTGCCGACGAGCCCAATCCTCTTTCTCTATTCTGCTTCTTCATTTGCGGTACACCTCCGCCACCATCCTCCGCCCTCCTGCCGCCTACCCCAACCATCTTTCTCTATTTTGCTTCTCCATCCGTGGTACATTTTGCCCATCGACCTCCGCTCTCTTGCCGCCGACCCTCGACCCCTATTTTTTATTTTGTTTCTCCATCTGCGGTACATCTCTATTCACCAACCTCCGCCTTAGTCGCTAGTTATTGCTGGTACCGGTCTCTCAAGTTTCAATCGTTACTCACTCTACTCCTCGTATGTTACCAGTAGAATGTTTTGATTTTTTTATAATTATTTTATTGTTGAATGTTGATATTGTATTCTAAAATAGGTATTCTTAGAGCAACGATGAGTTCGTTGAAAATTTGGGTTATTCAGATGAATTGTATTCTTTTTTAGGAGTTTGTTGGATAATTGGGCAAATGGAGCAGCTTATTTTTCTCAGTATGAACGGTATGCATTGGTATATTGATAAGAAGTAATATTTCTGTATGCGGTATAACACGGTATTAATTATTAGTATACCGAAACTTTCGGTATGGTATCGATATGCATTTTCTTATGCCGAAAATTTTGGTACGGTATACAGTATGCTTAAATATTTTTGGTATACCATATCGTCCATCCCTATCTAAAGGTGCTCATTATTTAAAACGTTAAGGTCATGCGAATGCGTCCGTCTTTATTTATTGGCAATAATATTATCTGTGCGTAAATGTTCCCGACCCACACGTCTTAGATAAAGTTTTCATGCATATTCATAACATCAATTAATGTAAATTACGTTCAATATAGAAATCATAACAGTAAGCCCACCTTTTTAAAGAACAAGTCCCACAAGGATAAAATTTAAGGTAAAGGTTGGGGACGAGCTTTGTTGGATGATAACCGACTAACCATAACTCAGAGGTGCACAATTTCCATGTGTAAACTCAATCGCAACTCAAAGGTGCATGATTTCCGTATGGCGGTATACGAATCAACGATGGAGATAATTACAGTCGAACACAACTTGCTCAGAAGCTAGACCTGCTTAAAGAAATACTGACAGGACTCTGACAAATACAGAGAAACCATCTCGGAATCCCCGAGCTCCCACCTCGAAAGAATTGGAACTGGAAACGTTACTTAAAGTTTCAACCTACATTCTAGGCCGTCGGGTTCGAGCATAATGTGCAAGACCGTACTGGAAGATGGTACGACGTTCGTGGTGCGCAGGTTATGAGAGAATGGGGTGGAGAGGTTCAGGGATGGCCGCTGCTGATGTAGAAGTAAGTGGGTATACCGAGCTCCATCGAAACTTATAACACCGAGTTGCAGAAGAAATCAATAATGAAGGCTTTGATTCTCGATTTCTAGGAAATTTCTACGAAGGATTAACGAAGATTTGGGTTGTTGAGACAAGGGATTTCGAAGAAGATTTGGGATGAACTATTGTAGCGTGATTTGGAAATGACCTAGAATCGGTATTGGAGTATGAAGAAGGTTGGAAATGGGCTAGGCCTGGTAATAACTTTGGGCTTAGTAATTAAGACAAATTTTGGGTACATAAATAATAACCCAACATAAAAATAAAATAATATATAATTTTTTTTCGATATACCGAAACACCAAAATTTTAACTCGACAGATACCGATACCGAATTGATTTTTTCGGTACGATGACTATACCGTATTAAAAATTTTGATATACCTAAATTTTGGTATTTTTTAATATTTTTCGATTTGACGTGCTTGACATACCGAGTTTTCAGTTTTTTTCCCATCCCCAGTCTCAGTAATTAAACTTTCCATCCCAGTGTAGCAAGATCTTCCATACCTCTTCCAGTTCCTTCACTGCTCAAATCTTTCCAACCTCTCCATTCTCAGTGATTAAGCTTCCCATTCAGTGCAGCAAGATCTTCCACACCAGTTTCTTCACTGCTCAAAACTTTCCAATTGTATTGACATAAGCTCCAGTTCCTTCACTGCTCAAATCTTTCCCACTTTCTTACAAGAGAAATCTTCCCCAATATCTTACTGTTCTGTCTTACATGACCTAGGTATTCTAATATCTCATTCCATAAATTCTTTTGTTAAGAGGCACTTTAGATCCTTTGTCAAGCGACTGAGATTTACCCCGCATACTATTCTCCAGTTTCTCACACACTAGTAGAAAGACAAAGAGCGGAACAACTCTAACCCCTTCCGTCACCAACAAAACTTTACCAGCTTTTCAGGGTAATGCTCCGTCCTTCTTTTAGGTTGTATATATAATATAGATGTTCTTTTAGGTTGTATACATGCTTAGATGAGATATTAAAATTTCTGACTTTATAAACATAAATGAAATGTTATGCATGTTAAGATTCTAGATGTATTATATGTGAAAAGATATGCAAGACATTAAACCGTACAAGATTTCTTTATTTTATTTTTCTTTCTTGAATCTGTCTTATATATTATGAGTTAGATATATAAAAAATCTTGAATTTGTGAGTTAGATGTATAATAAATCTTAAATCTGTCCTATATTTTATGAGTTAGATATATCATAAATCTTGAATCTGTTCTTATTACTGTGAATGTGAAACTTAATATTAAACGAATTTTGCAAAATATTATTAAGGTATAAACCGTAAGCGAAGATGTGTAGATTTCTTATACATATTCTCTTTTTTAAATCTGCAAATTTTTGTAAACATCGCCTGATATATGATATTATAAATATATTTATCAAAATTTTAAAAGAAATACTTAGTCATTAGGAGTTGTACATACCAAGGAGTGAAAAATGAAATGGGTTTACTGCAAAAACTTGTTACCCAATTTATGCCATTAAAATAAATTAATTTGCCAAAAAGTTCAACATAAAAGTTGTTCGTCTATTAGTCTTCAATGCTACTGTGAAATATCTTTAAAAGTTATTCATCCAAATGAAAGTTATAGTCTTTTTTTTTAAACTGTGGCAGTGCTGCCTATGGGGAAAACCCAACTAAACTTTATTTTTTCGTTGACCATTAGAACGAAATATTTATAGAATAGAATAAACATTAAAATGTTCACCTATATATCTAATATGTTCCTTTAAAACATTTTTTAAATTAATAAACGATTTAAGAGTTATACCCAACTTAGCGGATTATAAACAATTACAAGAAGACCCCCCAAATATGATCTAATGTGATATATTTCTAGAAAAATACACTTAATCATATGCTAAGAGGAAATTTAATTTTGAAGTCATCTAGGTTACGAGGGAACATCCACTTTTCTTCTCTTCTTCTTTTCGCTTGCAATACAGTTATACCTTCTCTTTCTTGTGGGCTTTTCGAGGGGTTCCAATCCTATGTGTTCAGACAGGGCCAAAGGATTACCACCACCACCATGTTGTACTTTTCTTCTCACATATTTTCTCTTCTTCTTTTCAGCAGGAATGACAGTAGGGTTTCTTGGTTTTTGCTGGGTTGAAGTCGCATGGAGGGGTTGTGGAGGGGCCCAATTTGATGGCGTCGAATCGGAAACATGTGTTGTTGGATTGGTGGCAGAAGTGGTAGAAGACGAAGGAGAAGAAGTGGAGGGTACTCCAGGTGACAATATGTTTATTTCAAACAATATATTCGAGGGTGAGGGTGAGGGTGGGGGTAAGATGACTGCTCCAAAAATAACAATGGATCGATTACTCTCCATCTCTCTCTCAATTAGGTATTCTCTCTCTCAAAGTATAATTAGTATACAAATTTATAATAGAACACGAGCCCTATATATAAGGATGAAAGGATGAAAGGATGGTATTATTTTAGGTAACAATTTCACTTACCCTACCTTGGACCACACCCAACGTCACCCCCAATTTGCTCCCTTTCCTCACCCCCACCACCTTTTATAATTTTACTAAGGGTTACAATTATTCTACTTAACCCAATCTTAAATATATCTCAATATAATTTAACTAAATGTACATTCATTATTAAACACACCCCATTAATTATATTTCTACCTTTCACTGTAACCGTCGACATTCATCACTCATTTTAGCTACTTAGTTTTTGGTTTACATATTTTTTACTCGTTTGCTAATTTTCAATGTGTGTAGAAAATAAAGTCGAAGATAAGTGCTTCTTAATTTGTTGATTTGTCGGCATATTTTGTGAAGTTAAATGTGATCTGCTGAATTGAATCGAGCAGGTAAATTTGTAATTTTGTTGCTTTATTTATCCGTGTTTCTCCCATTCTTTCCTTTTTCTTATTTATGATTGCCAGTATTTTACTTATTGATTATGAATTTTGTGATGGAGTATTTGTTATTTTAGATTTGGTATTTTGTGAAATATATATATATATATATATATATATATATGTATATATATATATATATGATTGCTAGTATATTGTGTGATAAATTGTGAATTTTATGGTTTATTTTTCGGTATTCATTTCGTTATGCTCATAATATTCGGTATGACTCGATATATTAAACTTTTGACATGTAATAAATTTTTGGTATTTCGGTATAATCGATATATACAAAAAAATCTGCACGGTATTTGTTTCGATTTGGCAACGGTATGCATTTTCGTATACCGAAATTTTGGTATCGACATTGGTATGCAAAATAGCATACAGAAAATTTCGGTACGATACCGGTATTTTCGGTATGCTGTGTTTCCCCACCACTAACTGAGATTGGAGAAGATGCTGATGGTTTGAGTCTCCGGCAAAGAAAGAAAAATCTAATCTCATTGAATATTTCACTTGGACGTATCTTTTTTGTCTCTTCCTCTCCCGATAGATTATCATTTGCTACATATATCTAATCATTGTGATTCCTTGAGATTTCAAGAGATGCCTCCTACCCAGGCGTAATGATATGAAGGAATACTGAGGGGGTTTATCTTTAATGCGTTAGTCGTATCAACAGCTTTATTCCAGTATTGTTGTATTTTTTTTATTATTATTAATTTCTTTTATTTATGAAAATAATAATACTTATTTTTCAAAATTGTTAGACAATATCTCTATATAACACATATCTTATTATATATATATATATATATATATATATATATATATATATATATATATATATAATAGCTAAAAAGAGCGAGTTTGGGTAACCCGACCAATTTTCAACCGGTAGTCGGTAAAAGTCCAAGACACGTCACATTGCCATGTGTCATACAAAGAGAATTTCAGCGATAGTCGATCAAGGACACGTCTCATTGCCATGTGTTGTAGGAGGAGAATTTTAATTCCACGCGTCCCTTAATCTTCCTCTCTAATCTCAAATCATCGTCTAATTCATCGAGTTCATGCATTTGCCCTTGCGTATCGAATGTGCTGTCCACCAGGTGTTCAATGAATTGTTTCAAAGAACATTATAGCTGCTATTCATTTTTTTGTGTGATATGTATGTGATTTTGATTTCAATAGGCATGTGTCAGGATTTGATGGAGGATGAAGTTGTATTATGTTGAGTTGAAGTTCTTTTAGATAGCATGCAGACAAGTTATATAAGCTTCTCATAGCTGAGTGTTACAAAAGTTGCGACGTGAGTGGATCACCCAATGAAATTAACCTACATATTAAGAAGATATATTTATAAGATATATTTATAACTCTGTGCTGTTAAACCAACTCAAGCAATGGTCTTAACTAAATAAATACAAATATGAATTAGCCAGAATCATGTAAAAAATTCGTTAACATTTCAATATTGATCAGAAATGACTTTTCACATAAAACAAAAGTAACTAAATAATAAAGAAATAGAATATACAGCAATGTACTCTTTTTCTTTACTTGTGTTTATTAAGAAAAGGAGAATATACTATTTAACATTAGAAAAATAACACTTGTAACCATGTAGAGTATAGTACACAACTAAAGGCAATTAGGACGACAACATTGAGACTCCTCATTAATATATTTCTGTACGTATATATTCCTAGGAAATTGCATGTGTACCAAAATCTAATCAAATTGAACTATTTTATATACATTGAGTCAAGACTCTCATTCATTTGCTAAGTGTTTATGATTAGTTTGTTAAGTAAGGTATTTATTAGTTAATTCTTAAAGATTAAGGGCAATTGCAAAAATTAGGTTATAAGGTATTTTTTTTGAAATAAATTTCAATTATTTTCATTGTTTACAATTAGCTGACGCGTGGAATAAAACGTTCTTTTTATTGCCTTTTTTTCTCTTTGTTAGAATTTTTTTTTCCAATTAACTAAAAGCAAATGTTGTATTATTATCTAGCCTCTAATATTAGGTTACTGTACAATAAGTTTGCTTGGTCTGACTGATATGAAAACTTTACCCAATTGTGCGTTTGAGATGCACATCTTACGTGTTTGAATAATTTTATAAGTTTCTCAAATTTTGGTTAACACTTATTTATTACACCAACGTCTTGTGTTTGATGTTATTTTTGGTCTGTAATTTGTTTATGCATAATCTTTGCTTAACATTATTTTCGAAAGTAGTTAAAATGTGCTAATTGATCAGATTTATTATTAGCAGAAATGACAAACTTGAAATATTCTAATTGAGCAGATTTATTATTAACATAAATGACTAAAACTTGTGTGTTTATTATATTCACCGTTATGACCATTACGGTAAATTATTTAGTCATTATTTGCAGTTTCCAAATGTGTGGAGCAACCTAAAGGCACATATTTGAGGTATGACTGTATGATTGGTATGCCACTGCTTATTTTAATGACAATTAATATTATGTGATTAAAAATATATACTACCATTCATTTAGTGAATCAATGCAACTTAATTGAGAATTTGAGATGCAACTTCTAATTTTATCATGATGGGAATGAGTATTAATTATGGTGTTTCGGATAACTAAATCATTTATTTTGTTAGAAATAAGAATTTATAGTAGCACAAATTGGTAAATTGTTCTAAACTAATTCATTGGGCTTCCTTTACTGCATTTACGAAGAAAATATTAGTTTTTAGATAATGAATTTTTGCAATTTCCGTGTTTAATTTGTGAGTTGTGTTGCCACATAAAAATACTAATAAACAAATACATCATCTCTGCAGCGGACATGGTGTACTGTTGGTGGAACAAACACATAATTTTTGCCTTTTCCAATATTTCATATTTATACCATGATTAACAATCTTATTGCAATTTTTGTCATGAAAGGCTTCATTATCTTTCGTTGTTTAACCTAACTTTTTTTACAGAAAAAAAGAAGAGGTGATGAAATCATTTTGGATCGGTAGTATTTAAGATATTGAAATAAAAGGGTGCTGAAATTGTTTTCATTAATATTCAAATTTTGTTTTTAGAGCTATATCTAATTGAATTTGAGGTTAATGACCACTGTCCAAGTCAAAATTGTATAATGATTCATCTGTTTATCATGGATTCTTCATGTTTGAATTTCAGCCAAGTGTTTGAACGCATGATAGGTGGTTGGGTTGTAGAAGTTTTTCACCTGTCAACTCTTTTGTTATATGTTGTGCAGATTAAACATGGTTGTATTATCCTTCTTACTCTGAGGTTATTATTCTGCCATAACTTTCCTACTCGCTTAGTGGTTTCTTTTAAGACATGATATCTTAATACTTATAGAGAAGTCATGTCGAATTTGACGTTTAATGGAGATTACCAAGTTGGAGATTATTGCCATCCAGACTATGCCTATGTAACCTCTGCTTTTGATTTAAATCTAACCTTTTGATTTGTAGCAGTATGACTCTAGCTACGGCTGTGCATGGTGGAAACTAATGATTGCAGGTATCCTAAACGTGGTGTGTATGTACCTTTTTTTTTGTTTAGTTATATTAACGTAGCATTGAATTTTCATCTAATTGTTCAAAAACCTTGTTACAGTTGTAACTTTTTACATTCTATAAGTAAAACTCCACCATTAAGCGAAGGAGCCAAAATATAAGTGGGTGTAGAGAAAATCAATAGCATGTCTTAACACTGTTGATGTGTTGGTTGTTCGTCCAACGTAATTAACTGTTAAAATAGGGTGTGATGCGTAATCCGATGTGAATAATCTAATAAACACTAAATGCTTGAAGTTCTTTTATAAGATTTCTCAGTCTCGATTATTTTATATATACGACATCGGGTGGACATACTCCGATAACTATAAAATAATTTTAAAAAATAGAGTTTACATTTTAATCTATATAAACTCAATTTACATACCCATTTTTTGATTAATTGAATGTCGTGGCATGCATGATAAAGTGAATTTTTAAACAAATAAAATTATTGATAAATAAGGAGTAATTCCTTGTTAGACGAACTAATCTATTAAAAATATTTAAAAGTATGCTTGAAATTAAGACCCCAAATATTAATTTTCTAACATTGTGAGTTACGCATTCAAGTTTTCCTGACCACTTGATTTCTATCTAATGATCTCATACCTTAAAAAAAAAAAAATTATTATTATTAAAGTAAAAATAAAAATATCAACCTAGAATGAAAGTTTGAGATTTTTCTTTGCACATGTGTCATTTATTTTACTTCACATATAACAAAAAATGTAGAATTAAAATATAACCGAGCATTCCATCCAATAGATATATATAGCATGGAATCGGAACCGGTATTCTTTCATTTTTCTTAAATTCCATTTATTATAAAAGGAGACGGCTATTTGGACTCCCAAAATTACTTGATGCACCCCATTTACTAACTATACTTCAATATTTTATTAATATGTATATTAACATTACTAAACACACCATCAAAATAAAATCACAGCCTAAAAATTGAAAAACTTTAACAAAATTAAAACAGATTACGAGAATACACAGAGTTAGACGTGAAGGAGCGGCACGGCCATACTGATAGAGGCGTTGAGAGAGAAGGGCGGCGTGACAGTGAAAGAGAAGGGCGACATGGTTGACAGAGGCGGAGAGAGAAGGGTGTTGCAGCCGTCATACGGATAGAGGCGGTGAGAGAGAAGGGCGGCGCGACGGTGATAGAGAAGGACAGCACGGCTGACAGAGGTGGAGAGAGAAGGGCGGCGCAGCCGTAATAAGCTGAGAGAAGAGGAAAACACGTTGAGAGAGGAGAGAAACGCATCGCTAAATTTGGGCAAATGACCCGATTAACTAATTGGAATATAAGTATCCGGCTTATGGGTTAATTTTGACCCAATTACACCTAAAAAATATTGCACAGTAGTATTTGTCTATTTTTAATTGTTTTTATTTGTTAAAAAATCAATCCAAACATTGGAAACATAAAAAAAATTAATTTTTAAATCCATGTCTATTAACAAATCGTGTAGATTCCACGTCATTAATCACAAATTATTCATAATTATAAATTATTCATGTCAATTTGAATTTGGGTTATATTATACATAATCTTTAATTAGGAAACAGTTAGATTAATTGTTTAAAACATTTTGTACCTGATTTCGCATTGGGCTTATAATAGTCAAATATGTGAAACAAGATTGGGCTTGACCCAAGCAAGGGGCTATATTAGAAGCGATGCTATTGTGATTCAAATTTTTCTTAGGGCATCTAAATTGTAGATAAAAAATGTGGGAAAGTTCATTAATAATCTCATCCACTTTTTAATATCATACTATATAAAAAAATACATTTTTACTTTAGTACACCCATACTAAAAACACACACTAAAATCTTATACTCACGCAACACACACTTGAACAATAACACCAAAAATACACACCAACAAACTCATGCACAACATAAATAAAAGTTAAGAGAGAGGAAGAATAAATAGAAATGAGAAGTTTTGATAGCAAAATTCAAATTTTACTTAAACTCTTAAATATGAATCCAATAATAGTGCTAAATAAATTTTAAAAAAAATAAGTATTAACTGATTTTCATACATATATTTTTTTCTTCAATATCTTAAGATCAAATATTTTGCATATTTTTAGTCAATCAGTGTTGAAATTTTTGTTAAAGTGAAAAAAGAAAAAAAAAATCACATATTGTTAAAAGTGAAAAACGGTGCAATACTTGCATTTTGCATCAAATGATTATCTTTGTGATCCATATTGAGAGTAATTGGATGATTTGTTTGTTGCTGCATTTTATTATTATTATTATTTTTCTTCTTTATTGTGTGAGTGAGTGTGTATTTTTGGTGTGGGTATACTAAGTAAAAAAATTATTTTTTAGATACTATAATGAATGGGTTAAGATTTATTTAAAAAAAATGAATTAGGCTATTAATGAACTTTTTATATATATTTTTTTCTACAATTTGGTGCACTAAACAAAATCCCAGGTGATAATAGCTCCACCATAAACCATTTTACATTCAATTGAATAATAGCCATGGCTAAAGGAAGAACCACCGTTCACCAACCTTATACTCCATGTTAATTATAGAAAACTCATGAGAAAGAAACGTCTTATGAATTCAACACAACAATATGAAAACAACAATGCTTGCAACAACAAAGCTAATCAACCCTAACTAATGTTGTGTGTGGATATGAAACAAACAGAACTTAAAACTTGAAGTAGGAAGACAAGAATTATAGTGGTTCGATCATGTTGATCTACATCCACTTTCTAAAGGAGAGCAATCACTATATGATGAAAACATGGTTACAATAAGATGATGATGATGAACTAAAACACTTAAGAAACCCTAATTTGATTCACTAGCTTGTATGATGATGATGATCGACTTCTATCTCATCTTTGCTGTGTATGATCATATATATACTCCATAGATATGAATACACCAGCAACACCACAACTGTCATATGATCAGTTTAGTTGCAACTGCTTCAAATTACTTCAACTTCTCAATTCAACCAACCAGTATACTTATTGATCTAGCTCAACTTACAACTTGATCATATGTGTTGAATCTCCACCATAAAAAAATGACACTTTCCTTCTTGATCTAGCTTAATACCCCAATCAAGATTAATTGTCAAGTGATGACAGTTTATTAGTTGCAGCAATACAACACTTCAACTGTCATGCATGTATAATCAAGCTAACCAACTAATGATCAGTTGGTTACAACCTATCCTTGTCAACTGATCATCACCTACTGATCTTTAACTTCTTTTAACTATCATCAACTGCCACAATTAGCTAACCATTACTTATACTTATCTTGATCACTCAACATGACAGAATTGTCATGCTTCAGACCTCACTTATCTATGCAGCTTGATGTTCTTACTTATTCATCCATCTTGCTACTTCATCAAACACCATCTTCCATATCTCTATTTGTTATATATTACACACACATGTATACATGCATGCATGGTCTACCTATACAACAAATCTCCACCTTAGACCATGCTTCACCACAAGTAATCAAACCTCTCCACCTTGCTGCAATCACAGGCTGCAGCTCACCTCTCTCTCTACCTTTAGTGAAGACCAATAAGACTCTTACACAATTCAAACTTTTGAACAGGTAGACCCTTAGTAAATGCATCAGCAGGGTTATCTGCTGTCTTAACTTTCTTAACAGCAACCATCTTCTCCTCTATCAGATTTCTTATGAAATAAAGTCTTACATCAATGTGTTTGGTCTTCTCATGATAACCTTGATGCTTTTAGAGATGTACAGCACTTTGGTTATCACAATACACTTCAAAATTATCTTGCTGAATCCCAAATTCTTTCAAAATACCAACCAACCAAACACCTTCCTTTATTGCTTCTGTAAGAGCAACAAATTCAGCTTCAGTGGTGGATAAAGCCACTATGTATTGATGTGTAGCCTTCCAACTTATTGCTGTACCAAACAGATTGAACACATAATCTGTCATTGATTTCCTTGTATCAATATTGGCTGCATAATCTGCATCCACATAACCAACAACAGCCTCATCCCAAGCATCATGTTTCTAAAACTTCAATCCAACTGATATTGTTCCTCTAACATACCTCAGTGCCCACTTCACTATATCCCAATGAACAAGACCAGGATCACTCATAAACCTACTGATCACACTCATAACATAGGCTAAGTCTGGTCTATAGCATACCATAGCATACATCAAACTGCCAACTGCAGTTGCATATGGTATTTTACTCATTTCAGACCTTTCATTATCTATTTGAGGCCTTTGAAGAGATGACAGACTCAACCCCTGCTTAACTGGTACTGATGCACTCTTACAAAGATTCATATTATACCTCTTTAACACTTTATCCAAGTATGACTCTTGAAACAACCTTAATACTCCAGCTGATATATTCCTCTCTATCTGCATTCCAAGTATCATCCTTGCCTCTCCAAGATCTTTCATGTCAAACTCTTTCCTCAAGGTATCCTTTACTGAATTGATTCCTATCACATCTCTGCAGGCTATCAATATATCATCTACATAGAGTAGTAGATAAGTGTAGCTCCCTCTATCACACCTTATGTACACACAACTATCATACATGCTTCTGATAAAACCATTTGAAGTAATGTACTCATCAAATCAGAGATACCACTGTCTTGGACTTTGCTTCAGACCATATAGTGATTTAAGCAATAAACAAGCCTTTGAATCTGCTCATTTTAGACTAACACCTTCAGGAATCTTCATGTAAATATTCTCATCTAAATTTCCATGCAAGAAAGCTGTTGTTACATCCATCTGATGTAACTCAAAGTCCAACTGAGTAACTAATGACAGCAAGATCCTTATTGAGCAGTGTTTAACTACTGGTGAGAAAATTTCATTATAATCTACACCTTCTTGCTGTGAAAACCCTCTTGCTACAAGTCTTGCCTTATATCTTATTCCTCCTTCCTTGCTTGTAACTGGTTTCTTCTTATATATCCACTTACAACCTACAAGCTTCTGGTTAGCAGGCCTGTCAACAATCATCCAAGTATTATTCCTTCTTAAAGATTGCAGCTCTTCTTCCATAGCATCCAACCAATGCATACTCTCCTTACTTGAAACTGCTTCAGAGTATGTCCTAGGTTCATAGACATCAACATCTGATGCTACATATAATGCATATGATACAGTGTCTGCCTCTATATACCTTATAAGTGTTTTGATCTGCCTTCTCAACCTATCCCTAACCAACTGATAGCTACTTAGAGTTCTTCTTTCATTTGAACCAGATGACTCAGACCTCTCTCCAGCAGCAATTTCCTCATGTACACTATCCTCTCTTTGATCTTGATCATGCTGTACAACTGTTTTGTCATCATGCTCCACCTCAAACTCACACTTATCAGTAGTTATCAACTTATCAGATCTTTTCTCCAACAAAGGCATCCTTTCTTCATTGAATGTAACATCTCTACTAACTAAGAACTTGTTATTCTCATAACACCATAGTCTGTATCCTTTTACCTCTTTAGGATAGCCTACTAGCACACATTTTACTGCTCTAGGATCTAACTTATCTTGTTTCTGATGTGAATACACCAGACAACCTATAATCCTTAGATGACTATAATCTGGTACCCTTCCAGACCATACTTCTTCAGGTGGTTTAAACTTGAGTGCTGTGCATGGTGACAGATTAATCAAATAAGCTGCAGTAGATACTAGCTCACCCCAGAAACCTTTTGAGAAACCTCTACTGCTCATCATACACCTAACTCTAGCAAGAAGTGTCTGATTCATTCTCTCAGCCACTTCATTTTGCTGTGGAGTACCTGGTACTCTCTTGTGCCTCTTAATACCTTTCTCTTGACAAAACTTATTGAATTCATGTGACACAATTCAAGACCATTGTCTGTTCTTAAGCACTTGACCTTGTTTCCAGTTTGTAGTTCTACTTCTGTCAACCATACTTTAAAAAATGATAGTGCTTCATCTTTGGTTTTCAGAATTTTAATCCATACCTTTCTTGAATAATCATCAATGAATGAAATGAAGTATTTCCCACCTCCTATAATTGAAGTCTTGGAAGGCCCCCAAAGATCTGAGTGAACATATTCCAACCTAGCTTTGGTATTATGTTTAGTTGCACCAAACTTCAATCTCTTTGCCTTTCCTAATATACAGGCTTCACATTGATCTAATTTACAGGTTGAGCTGATCTCAAGTAACTTTTGTCTTCCAAGTTCTTGTAAACCTCTTTCACTTATATGACCAAGCCTCCCATGCCAAATATTAACACTACTCTCATCCTTAGTTGTATTAATTTGTCCAGTCACTATAGAACCATCCAAGAAGTACAGATCAGACTTCTTGAACCCTTTAACAACTACTAACTTTCCTTTTATGACAGCAAGTGTATCTCCTGTCAAATGGCACTCATAACCTTGAGAAACTAATATTCCAAGAGATATTAGATTTCTCCTTAAGCTTAGTATATATCTAACATTATTTAACATCCTGACTTTTCCATCAAACATTTTAAATTTGACAGAACCAATTCCAACAATCTTACAAGTATGATCATCACCTAGCATTACTGATCCTTCATCTTGTGACCTCAATTCAGTAAACCAATCATTCCTAGAAGTCATATGAAAAGTACATCCAGAATCCATAACCCATTCTTCTGAAACTGAACTAGAACTCACAGACATTGCTTCAATGAAATCAGAATCTGTACCAACTTGATTTGTTGTTACCTGATTTGCATGAGGCCTCTTATTTCCTCCCTTTTCAGCTATCTTCTTTGCTACCATTGCTTTCCATTTGAAACATTGCTTCTTGTAATGTCCAGGCTTATTGCAGTGGAAGTAATTCTTGTTCTCTTCTTCATCTGCTGGTGCACTATAGTTCTTCTCTGGCTTTCTTTTATCAACCATACTCTTACGATTCTTGTTGTTCTTGCTCCACTGGTTCTGTTTCTTCATTGCCAATCCTTCTGCAATTGATTGCTGTTCTGGATTCTTGTGAAGTACCTTTGCCTTAACTGTCAACAATACTTGCTCAAGGGAGATTGATTAAGCATTAGCAAACAATAAAGTATCTCTCAAACCTTCAAAAGACTTTGGAAGTGCTGACATGAGGATGACAGCCTTGTCTTCAGTTGACAGAGCCACATCTATGTTTTCTAAGTCATCAATGATCTTGTTAAAATCATCTAACTGACCAATTATAGACTTATCTTCTGATACCTTGAAGGAGTATAACTTCTGCTTCATGTACAAACGATTTGCCAAACTTTTAACCATGTACAACTCCTCCAATTTCTTCCAAACTCCTCTTGCAGTAAGTTCTTTAGAGATTTCCCTTAGAGCCTTATCTCCAAGACACAGGATGAGAGCACTTCTGGCCTTGGTTTGTTGTTCTTGATCTGCTGCAAGAACAGCAGCACCAACTCCTGCAATCTAACCTTCAGGCAATGGTTTAATGGCATCTGACAGACCTTGCTGAACCAAAATGGCTTCCATCTTCATCCTCCACAGACTGAAGTCTGCTTTCTCTGTGAACTTTTCAATATCAAACTTTGTAATAACCATTTGATCTTCTTCTCCACCACTGAGTCATCTTCTTCTTCTTCTGGTTTGGCTTCCCACAGACGGCGCCAATTCTTATGAATTCAACACAACAATATGAAAACAACAATGCTTGCAACAACAAAGCTTGCTTAATCAACCCTAACTAATGTTGTGTGTGGATATGAAACAAACAGAACTTAAAACTTGAAGTAGGAAGACAAGAATTATAGTGGTTCGATCATGTTGAACTACATCCACTTTCTAAAGGAGAACAATCACTATATGATGAAAACATGGTTACAATATGATGATGATGATGAACTAAAACACTTAAGAAACCCTAATTTGATTCACTAGCTTGTATGATGATGATGATCGACTTCTATCTCATCTTTACTGTGTATGATCATATATATACTCCATAGATATGAATACACCAGCAACACCACAACTGTCATATGATCAGTTTAGTTGCAACTGCTTCAAATTACTTCAACTTCTCAATTCAACCAACCAGTATACTTATTGATCTAGCTCAACTTACAACTTGATCATATGTGTTGAATCTCCACCATAAAAAAACGACACTTTCCTTCTTGATCTAGCTTAATACTCCAATCAAGATTAACTGTCAAGTGATGACAGTTTATTAGTTGCAGCAATACAACACTTCAACTGTCATGCATGTATTATCAAGCTAACCAACCAATGATCAGTTGGTTACAACCGATCCTTGCCAACTGATCATCACCTACTGATCTTTAACTTCTTTTAAATGTCATCAACTGCCACAATTAGCTAACCATTACTTATACTTGTCTTGATCACTCAACATGACAGAATTGTCATGCTTCAGACCTCACATATCTATGCAGTTTGATGTTCTTACTTATTCATCCATCTTGCTGCTTCATCAAACACCATCTTTCATATCTCTATTTGTTATATATTACACACACACATGTATACATGCATGCATGGTTTACCTATACAACAAAACGAATGAAAAAACTGATTTCAATATTATGATAATTCTCTACAATTATGCACAATATGTAATAGAAAGCTGCGGAGTTTAACTACTCTAAGTAACAAACTAATTATCTACTAATAAGCTAAGCAGATGATGATGTGGCAATTCTCATAGCTGCCATATAACAGAATCATATTCTTCAATATATATCAGATTTTTGGATTTGGATCCTCTCTCTTCATTGTTATGTTAATTTCCTAAATTTCCATCATTCAATTAAGATATATGAATATGAATTTGACATGTCACCAAGCCTGTGAGAAAAATCATTATTTAAAATTTAATTAAATAAAGCGGTTTTAATAGTGGGTGAAATTGTGATTGGTGGAGATGACGGTTTAATGAAAAATTAAATTGAGAGAATAAAAAAAAAAGGCCAAATCCAAGATTTTTCAACTAATTTTACATCCAACTGAAAAAATTCAACTGGGCTTGGCCTTAAGTATTGGACTGTATTTGAAGCTTAGTTTGAAACTATATGTATATCAAAATTTTCAACTTTTTAATCCAACTAACAAAATTCAATTATGGCTAGGCCCTAATTATTGGGCTGTATAGAGTTGCGATGATTCACCCTTCCATTTGAAACAGGATTGTGGACATTTAGGTTGGGATTCCACCTTCTGCATCAATGTATATTAGATTTTTTTTTATATGTAGTGTGTGAGATCGTCTCATATAAGCCCTTACGTAAGACGGATAAAATGATAAAATTATTATCACTCTCGATATAAGATGTTATTACTTTTTATTTATATTATAAATTGTTGATTGTTCACTGAAATAGTTCAGTACAAAATTATTATTCTTCATTGATTGATTGTTAATTTTCGTTAATAATTTTTATCCGTCTCACATAAGGACGTAAAGACGTGTTACACAAATCTTTGCCTAATTTTTTCAAACTATTTTTACATCCAACTGAAAAAAATTTATATGTATATATATATAAGTATTATTATTATATGTATAGTGAGTAGTTGTATTAGAGATGAGTGGTGGACCATGTGGTTTTACTAAATAAGGAATATGGATACTTTGAAGTGGATGCCCAAAATGGTAAAATGAATCCGTTGTAAGTGGCCGGAGAAGTATATATTTAAATAATTCGTTTTAAGTTTTTAACTAAAGAAAAATCACCTCAAACGTATGAACATAGCGAGAACAAATTTGGTTTCCTCTCCCGCAAGCCAAAGGTTTCCAGCACCTACAGCGTTTAAATAAACCCCTCCAATTCCAAAGCCTGCATTTCGACAATACTTTCTTGTGATCAATCGAGGCCAAAGAAAATTCAATTGAGAGAATTTACGAAGAGGAATCGAGAATGGCAACTGAAGAAGGCATTCAACAGAAACTATTAGAATTGCAGAAGCAGCTGGGAAAGAAGCTGATGTTTGAGGAATCTGTTTCTTCCATCAGATCTCTCCTTCAGAAACACTATTCATCTGCATCGCCCAATCTCCGGCAAACGGTGCGTCTTTACGAAGTTTAATTTTCCTTTTCGGAATTTGATGAATTTGTTAGGTTTATTAGTTTTCTATTGATTGCTGGCATCAATTTAGGTAGAATTTGTAAAATTAGGGCAAGGGTTTAAAAATTTGTATTCTGGTCAAATTTGCTTATCGAATTCAGAGATGAATGGTTTTATATTTATAATTTGATCAAAATTGTTTTTATTGGATTAGCTTACAGCTCTCTATTGTTTAGAAAGGATTCAATTTTGTTGAGTATGTTTATTCAATTGATCAGCTAGAAAAGATTATGTTCTCTATCCTTGCATGTTACGGATGGCATTAAGAATGTTCATGTTATTGCTCTTAGATTTCTGTTCCATTATGCACCTTTAGCAAAAATAAAATTCATACTATGTTTGCAGTTCTACACCGTTGTATGTAGAGTTGCAACTATTTTGAAGACTAGATACACTTCGCCAGGATTTTGGAATGCAGGGCTTAACCTTTTCCAAGAGGCTGAACGCCTCGTCTGCGATGCTTCAGAGAGAAAGCACTTGCATAGTTGCGTTGCTCAGGCACGAGACCATCTGGGTGAAGTACAGAACCAGTCTGAAGAGTCGAGGTCCGGAGATAGTAGAGCAAATGGAGGTGAAAGAGTAACTCTTTTTTGTTTGTTTGTTTTTTTTTTTTTTTTGTTAAATTCATCAATTGATTTGTTTGGAGAGTTTTGGTGTTGATGCTTAATGGGGGTAATGCAGGTTACTTTTTTGAAGGGCATCTCACTGTGGACCCTGAGCCTCCCCAACCAGATTGGTTAGTGCGAACGAATTTGCTCACAGCTGCTACTGCTTTGTTCCAAGGTGAATCTTCTGGTGAACAAACGGGGAATATTATTAACACAGATGAAGGTACTGCCAACCTACTACGAGAGCTGGTTAATAGTATCGATAACCTTCTGCCAGAGGTATCTTATCTTCTCCAAATATTCCCTATCCCACATTAGCATTTTACTTCAGAAATGTTTTTATCTTATCATTAGGAGATCTAAAATACTGTTGAGGTTTAAAGGTAAAGATTGAAAAAATGCCTTATGACTGGCTTTGAGAATTTGAGATGATGTGTGGAGTGTGGACACTCTAGATTAGGTTTATAACAACACATTTGTTCAAATTTACATATTGGAGATCTTTAGATTCTCCATTATGTCATGTAGAAAGCAGAGAATCATTAAGTCAAATTAAAATGTGGGAAAGAAAGACCTAACAAGGCCTAGAAAGAAATTATTAAATGCATGTTTTACTTAAATGTGAAGGAGAACATTGATGAAGCACAATGGCTAAAGACTTTATTGATTGTTATTGTCAGCAACACATAAGAAATTATTTTATATTGGTACTGCAATAAGTCTGATGTCTTGTTCATGTTTGGTGTGATGCTGCAATGATAAATGATTTTTGCATGTATTGTTTTATTTTCCTAACCCCATTTTTTGTGTTCCTCATGTTCTGGTTATACCTCGTGGTCTAGAAAGTATTCTGGTCTGTGTTATTGGAGTATCATTTAATGGTTCTTGTCATGATTTTTATGTGAATCGTTTATTGGTCTAAGATGCTAGAGAGTGACTCGGGAGTTCCAAGAGTGCCACCTGCTAGCAAGGAAGTTGTCGCAAACCTTCCAGTTACTGCTGTAACAGACGAATTCTTAGCGAAGCTAGGCAAAGATGCAGTGTGTTCCATTTGTCAAGAGAACTTGGTTATTGATGACAAGATGCAGGAGTTGCCTTGCAACCATATGTTTCATCCTCCTTGCCTCAAACCATGGCTCGTAAGTTTCTCTGAATCTCATTGTATAAAGAACTCAGGTTTAACACTTGTTATCTGCTCTAATCAAATCTGCAACTTGATAGGACGAGCACAATTCTTGTCCAATCTGTCGTCATGAACTGAAAACAGACGATCATGCTTATGAAAATTGGAAGGAAAGGGAGAAAGAGGCTGAGGAAGAGAGGAAGGGGGCTGCAAACGCTGTCCGTGGAGGTGAATATATGTATGTGTAGGGACTGGGTAGACGATAATGCTTCTTAATTCGGTATGATAGCTGATGGACATTCCTTTCTCTGGTTGTTCTTATGTTAGACAAGGTACAAGGTGCATCGAGTGATTTTCATCACAACTCACACTGCATACACATTAACATATGCACCCGTCGATTTGTGGTGAAGAACACTCAGTTGCACCAGTCACTATGTGTGACATAAAAATAACTCTTATATTTCAATCTTTTTGGATTGATGATTGATTAAGGGTTCGATTGGTAGGTGGATTGGTAAGCAATGTATCTGATTCTGAGGTATGGTTGTGTATGAAGCTTTCGAGATATCGCATTCGTATAATGTTTTAAATGTGTGTGATTTTCAATGTTATTAATATTTCTACAAAAGATACATAGAGTTCATTCTTTATTCCATTTTAATATTATATATATAATGGAAAAATATCATTTGCTCTTAAGTACAAGAAATAGCATTCATTTTACCACATTCAGTTTTTGTACCTTTATTAATAAGTACATCTATACTACAGAATTAAACTAATTGTAAGCGAATTAAAACTTACGGTTATATAAAAAGAGTTAGGCTTCTGTGCATCCTGGCGCATTGATGGAGCACGGAGCACATTCTGTGCGATTTTGTAATTTTCATGCTCCTTTGTAATTTAAACTCTTATCAATACATAGATTTAAATAGAATTGGAGGGGGGAGGGTTGCGTTCACATGGGGGACACAGAGTATCTGAACACGGAGTGTCCCTTCGTGTCCCGTGGGCGCAGGAGTGTTTGCCATATAAAAATATTATCTCTTCAATCTAATTAGTATTTGTAATTAGGTGTGAAATTTGTGTGAGTACTATTTTCGTAAAAAAGAAATTATAGTATATAATTAATATGCATTTATAATTTTTTCCATTATTTTATACTTCCTCCGTTCTGCGTTGTTTACGATTTCTATTTTGGGTTGTTTTACATTTACGTTTTCTATTTTGAGTTGTTCCATGTTAAGGTTTACATTTCATTTTTTGTTAAGTTGGGTCTACACAAAATGATTAATTATTTCATTTAGAGTTCACACATAATACTAATACAATTATGTACTTTATATTAAATATTATTTATCTCATTTCACTACATAATAAAATATTAATTATATTTTTTAATTTTCGTGTAAAAAACAAACATTAACGTCAGACGAAGGGAATATACTAATTTTTTTTATGCCAAACACCTTTTTAAAAAAGATCCAATGAGTGAAAAATTATGGGCCGTTTGGTATTTTATATGGAATCGGAATGAGATTTATAGTAATAGTAGTAGAGAATGGTAATGGGTTTGTTGTTTATAATTATGTTGTTTGGTTAATTGTAGAGAATGACTATCATAGTAATTGATTTTGTTTGGTATGATTAAAATTTATTTTGAAATTGATTCCTAATTTTTAACATAAATTTTTATTTTAATATAATTTTATTATTTTTAAAAGGAAAAATATAATTTAATAATTTAATATTTTTTAAAAAATTTATATAATTAAAATATCGATAAAGTGTTATTGAGGTCTCCACTGCAAGAAGGAATGAAAGTCATATATATCCTTTTGCTAAGGAATGGGTCATATCCTGATTTTTGGAATTAAAAAAAAAAAAAAAAACTGTAGCACTATGAAAACCTCCAATCAAACTTTTTTCTTCCATTTCTTTTCCATTCCCCACCTCCAAACTCATCAACCAAACACTCCCTTAACATCCATTGAAAAAGTAAGGGATATTTAATTTGAGTTTAAGTTTGATTTAATAAACTAATCAAATTTATTTGGGGTGAGTGAAGGGATGAAAATTGATAAAGAAAGAGGAAAGATTATTAATTAAAGAAAGATAATGTACAATAGGAATGAGTAAGATTAATAATATTATATATATGAGAAAATTATTGGAAGTTTATTAAATCTAAATCAAATGGCAAACACTTATGTGATAATCTTTTATATTGATAAATGATTAATTGATGAAAAATTATAATCTTAACATGAATCATTTATAAATAATTTATAAAGTAACAATATATAGTAGTATTTTAAATGAAAATAAAAGATATTACTAGTTACAAAAGTATTAGACGATCTTCTGTCCAAATCAAACATAGCCAATGACTCAATCTGTGTCTGAAAACCGAACGATGAGCAAATTAGAGAGCAGTAAAAGGAAGGTTGAAAAATAAAAATTGAAAATTAATGTAAATTTTAAGGTTGAAAAATAAAAATTGAAAATTAATGTAAAATTTATTTATCCATTCATTTTTTTTAACAGAAATAAAAGTTTAAATTATATTTATCCATTCATTGATTTAACATAAGGCCTCCCACAATGGGAGGAAGATAGGATGAGGTGACAAAGTTATCTACCTAAAGAGGGGAGAGATACCGTTCGGGAGGGATTGAGGTAGAAACACGTGTAATACTGCTTCTACCTGGGTATATGGTAAACCCACCTGCCACTCCTCTCATTTTGCCATTTCTTTTGTTTTTTTTTTTAAATTTCAAATATGCTGTGTTTTTCATTTTGTATTCTTTCTTTCTTTTTTTTCTTTTTCATTCTTTTTTTTCTTATACCGTTAGAAATTAATATTAAAAAAAAAAGAGATTTGTATTATGCTTCAACATTCATATGACCGTTCAACTTTTTTAAAAAAAATGATTGTTAGTTTTTTTTTTAATTTTACAATCACTATAAATATATCACACTCCATTCTTTTCCCTATATTGTTTTCTCTTCTACATCTTAAAACTTCAAATTTGCTAGGTATTTTAATTTTTAGTAAAAAAAATGGATAAAGATCCATGGATGAATTTCGGGTTCAATTCTTCTAACTCCGGAGAAAATTCAACGCCCCCAAGTATTAATTTTCGTCTACGTGCTAACTATCATCCTCAAAATCTAAAATTTTCAAGTCATCTTCCGTCAAATTTTCCTACTAATCTTCCGTCAAATTTTTCAAATAATTTTTATCCCAAAATATTCCTACTAATCTTCCAAAATTTTCAGAAAGTAGTTTCTCTCAACCCAATTCTTTTAATTCATTTGGCGCACCATTCTTCATGTATCCAAATTCTTACATGGCTCCTCATCCTCAATACGGATTTCGTCCGACCATCGGCACAAGTTCACCGGATACAGATAAAGACACTGCATCTCCGAACTCTCAGCGTTCATCTTTTTCGTCTCAATTCTCTCCAACAGGACTTGATAGGGTAAATCTCGTTGCTGACTTTGAGGCCACCGAAGTTCCGCTACAGGCTCCTACTGGTAAAAAAATTCCCTACTCTTTTGATGAAAATGCTCTTCTCGCAAGTTGTTGGGTCGATATCAGCATGGACTCCGCCATCGAAAATGATCAAAAGTCAGAGCAAATGTGGACTCGGATCACCGATGCTTACAATAGTGTCCGTTCAGACAACATGACATTTAGGTCTTTCGCTAATTTGAAGTTGCATTACTACACACTACAGAAAGCTGTGAAGAGTTTCAACGCCTGCTACAATCAGGAGAAGAAGGCGTGGGGAAGTGGTTGCAGCGATGCTAATATTATAGAAAAAGCAAAGGTTCAATTTAAAGAGAAGTATGGTTCCAATTTTGTACAAATCAAGGCATGAAAAGTATTGAAAGACAGTCTAAAGTTCGCTGATCCAGATTGTGATGTTCGCGGATCGAAAAAGTCAAGACTCTCAACAACAGGAGACTATGTGGTGTCTTCAAATACTGACTCAGAACCTGGAGATGAAGCTAGGCAGAACCCCCTCGCCCAATGGGGAGAAACGCAGCAAGACGTATCGGGAAAGATAAGGGAAAAGCGACAACGTCCGTCGGACAAAGCGACGATATTGAGAAAAGGCGTCGTGAGTTGGAAGAGTTTAACAAGGAAGAGCTTGAGCAGCTGAAAATCCTTAACCGATCTAAAAATTATAAGATATTCATGAAAGATACCTCGAAGATGACACCTGATCAACTACGTGTCCATCTCCAAGTTGTGGAGAATATCAAGAAGGAAATGAGGTGGTAAACTTGAAGAATTAGTCGTTGTTGTACTTCATTTCAACATTTTTAATATTCGTTGTTGTACTTCATTTTAGCATTTTCAATATTCGATTGTACTTTGTTTGGTATAAACACTTATCAATGTTTTTCATTTCATTTTGAACACTAGCCGTTGGAAAACTAGCCGTTATAAAACTAACCGTTATAAAATTAACCGTTAGAAACTAGCCGTTATAAAACTAGCCGTTGTGGAACACTACTCTATTTAAAGGAGGTCATCGGATGCTTAGAACGCCTACCTAAGAACATTACAGTCTTGTAATTGATTATACTTCAATTCTTTCATTCTCTCAAACATGTCTTCCTCTTCACATTCATCATCTTTTGAAAGTGATAGTCTTCATGAGTTCATGTTCGATGACACGATAGAGAAAGAAATAGAGTCCTTACTTAAAAAACAACAAGAGTTACTTGGTTGTGCTGGGACTTCTGCTGGCGGTACCAGAAAACGAAGAACGTATGTGCACCGTAATCGTGAGGCGAGGCATACGAGACTATATCTCGACTACTTTTCTGAAAATCCAGTATATGGAAGGGAGACGTTTCGTCGACGTTTTTGTATATCGAGAGAGTTGTTCTTGCGTATAGTTGGTGCACTGGAGTCCCATTATGAGTATTTTCAGAGGAGGGTAGACGCAACTGGGAAAAAAATATTCTCTCCACTGCAAAATGCACGGTGGCCATTCGTCAATTGGCATATGGTGGACCTGCCGACCATTGGGATGAGTATCTACGTGTTGCTGAAACAACTTTTATAGATTGCCTTTTTAAGTTTGTCAGTGTGTGATCGAAGTATTTGGCGGATACTACTTGAGAAAGCCTAGTGTCCTGGATTGTCAAAAGTTGTTACAAATGCACAAAGAAAGACACGGATTTCCCGAAATGCTTGGGAGCCTTGATTGCATGCATTGGGAATGGAGGAATTGTCCGACAGCTTGGAAAGACCAATTCACACGCGGTGATCATGGTGCTCCAACAATCATGCTCGAAGCGGTTGCCTTTGCAGATCTATGGATATGGCACGCCTACTTTGGAGTAGCAGGATCCAACAATTACATCAACATGCTCAACCAATCTCCTTTATTTACGGATACTCTGCAAGGACGCGCTCCATCCGTTAATTTTACAATCAATGGTAGAGAATATAATCAAAGATATTATATTACTGATGAAATTTATCCAGAGTGGGCTGCTTTTGTTGAAAAGAGTTTTCCATGTCCTCAAGACCCAAAGAGACAACTCTTCAAACGACTGCAAAAGGCAGCTAGGAAGGATGTCAAATGAGCCTTTGGTGTCCTTCAAGCTCGTTGGGCGATGATTAACAGTCCAACTCAATTCTGGTACAAGAATAACTTGAAGGATATAATGCTAACTTGTATTATATTGCACAACATGATAATCGAAGATGAAGAAAATACAGCGATCGATTGGTCCGACGATCCAAATGTGGCCATTCCGCCTTCACAAGTAAGTCAAGGATCAACCGAAGCATTCAATGACTACGTCAGGAGGGGTGTTCAACTAAGAGACAAACAGAAATATCTTCAACTTCGACAAGACTTAATTGAACATGTTTGGGCCCAATATGGAGAATAATTATCTATCCATTATAATTGGCCGGATCGAAATTTATGTTGTTGCTTTCGGAAGCTTTGCTTTTATTTTTTTAATTTGTGTGTCATTTTAATTTTTGTTTTTATGTTTTATGTAATGAAAAAAAAAATTATTTTTTCATATTTTTTTAAATTTATTAAATTCAATAATCTGAAAGTTTAATTATTTATAATTTATTTTTGAAATTAAATAAATATAATTTTGAAAATTAAATAAATATAGTTGATAAAATAAATGAGAATTAAATAAATTCAAGTAGACCCCTAAATACCTGCTTTTTAGGAAGATAATTGGGGAGGTAGGGATATTTTGAAGATAGATGTATTTTACTTTTGAAGCAACAAAATACCTGTTTTTTAGTAGATAATTATGGAAGACCTAAGATAGACATTGTACATTTTATGCAGGCAATGATGAGAGTTGGTGGTCCCTTTTATGTGACCCACGTGGCAGCTTTACTATGATTGGAGGCCATAGTATCTGACCACGTGGTGCCACACAGCTGTTGATTTTGACTCGTCATCTCCTGTCCTCGCTCACTATTTTGACCTTGCCGTTTCTTAAGATAACATTCTCAATACAATGAAAAATGAATTACTACTGTACTCCCTTCGTCACGCATTATTAATGTTTAAATAATACTTCCTACATTCATAAGGTATTCGGTTGTTTTTTTTAAATAAATTAAGAAGTATTATTATTTTATACTCTCACCATTCTTTGATAAGAGTCTCATTTATTTTTGGACACGTGGATTAAGAAGTATTATTATTTAATGTGTAGCGGGTAGTTGTATTAGTGGGTGTGTGGGGGTTAGTGGGTGTGTGTGGGTCCCATATATCCAAAAAAGGAAATGAGATCCTTTTGGTGAGACAACCAAAATGATAAAATTGGACTCTTACCTAGGGACGGAGGGAGTATAAAATAGGTAGTTGTATTGGTGGTGAGTGGTGGGCCATATGTGTACTTTCTTACTAAAAAGGAAAATGAATACTTTAAGATTGAACGAACCAAAATGACAAAATTGATACCTTTGTAATGAACGGAGATAGTATTTAATATGTAGTGAGTAGTTATATTAGTGTTGTATGTGTGTCTATATAAAATAATTAATTATTTTGTGTGGCTCAAATTAACAAAAAGAAAAATATAAACCTTAATTTGAGATAAAATAAAATGAAAAATATAAACTTTAACGCGTGGTTGTCTCATGGAGTATATATTTCTCGAACTCATTGTTCTTTACCAAAGTTCATATATATTTATTTTGCATTTGAAAAGATGAGTAATAAATTTCAAAGAGAAGTTATATTTTCAAGAGAGAGTTTTTTTTATACTTTTAAATTACTTTTTAGAGAGAAAATTATTATGTTTTTTTATAAATAAATTATTCATCTCAATATAAATATAGAAAATCACCAAAAAAATGTTTTCAAATTTGAAGAGCGGTTTAATATTTTTTCATTTAGCAGGGTAATGATTTATCTTTTTAAAAAATATTTTTTTCATGTATTAAAAAATTATGAATAACTTAAGATACAAGAATTTGATAAGTAATACTCTCTCCGTCCCGAATCACCCTTCCCGTTTACTGTTTCACATTTAAGTAAAATTATACTTTTTGACCAATTTTATTAACCTTAGAGGGTATTGTAGTATTTTTATATAATAAAATATTGTAATGTTATGGTATGTGTGAAAAATGAGTAGCAAGATTGAAATTAAAATTGCTTTGAGGTTGTTGGATAAAATGATGCTTCCTTTATTTGAGGTATGAAGGGTGTTGTGGGACGGACGAATAAAGAAAATGTAAAGAGTGATGTGTGATGAGGGAATATTTTTTTATTTAAAAAAATAATAATTCGTCTCTCTAAACAATAATTTTTTCTATATATATATTTAAAAATAATTGATAAATTAAGGTGTATGTATTAACTTTATTTGGACATGGAATGTGCCGTGATACTTTTGTTTGATATCTCTTTAATTATGGTTTGAAATATGACGGAATCTAACATTTATAGTTGATTCATGATATTTTTTCTCTTCTCTCTAATCTTCACTCGTCCAACAAAATAATATAAGAACATCGCACCAAAATGTGAGAGTATATACAGACCCATTATTAATTGTTAGAGGTGTTTGCCTATTTTCATAGTTTGAAGCTACTGAGAAATCGATGAATTGAAAACCCCCACTCTATATAATTAGTGATGAGAGAGAAAGTAAAGGAGAGAGAAGTTAGGGTTGGATGATGAGTAAAGACATGAGCCAACGCCTCTCCTATGCAATCACAACTCACCTCCCTCTGCATAATCTGCACTATCATTATCTATCCTCCTCTCTCTCTCCCTCTCCATCAAATATATATACACACATACATATGGATAAAGAATAATATATACAGACACATGCATACACACAAAAAAATTGTGGAGCTTGGTTCATTTGGGAAACCTGCAGGAAAAGAAAAAAAAATTGAAGACAGGGAAACAACTTAGAAAAACGTTTGCGGAAAAATCATGATGTTTTTTTTTTTATAACATTATATAATTTTTTTTAAATTGGTGTAACAATTTCAAAATGTGTTACTCCACCGTCCCAAGATTACTTGCACACTTTTCTTTCTAATTCGTCCCAAAAAAATTTGCAAACCCCAAAAAAATGAGAACAACACAAAATATCAGCATTCTTACAAGTATAATATTACAAAATTGTCACATTCTCTGTATACACAATTTAATCAAAATTAACTATATAATACACTTTACTCAATTAAATTACTCAATTTTTTTTTACATTATTAAAACAAATTTTTTTACATTATTACAACAAAAAGTTATTTTTCTTAAATTACACCCAAGTGAAAAATTTCAAGTCATCTTGAGGGAGTATAATTTATGTGGTCTCTTTTCCTTATTATTGATATTACGTCGAAAATCCTGTTACATTTAAACTCAAGAGTAATATAGATATTTATAATATGAGTAAATTATCAAACCCCTCGAGATTTGTCTAAACTACCAAATAAACTTTGTGGTTTAAAAAATTACCAATTACCACGAGATAATTGGTAATTTTTCAAACCACAAGGTTTATTTGGTAATTTGGACAAACCTCGAAGGGATTTTGGTAATTTACCCTTATAATAATAAAAACTCCCTCCATCCCACAAAAATTTGCATGTCTCTCCCGATAGGAAGATTAAGAAAAGTAATAACTTTTAGGGGTATTATGATATTTTTTGGTAACAAATATAAAGTATGTTAGGTGTGTTAGGTATGAGTGATTTTTTTTTTAAATAAAGTGTAAGAGGAATGATGATTGTGTTTGACTTTTTATTTTTTAGGAATGTTCAAACTTTTGTGGGATAATCCAAAATAGAAAGTGTGTCATCTGAAATGGAATGAGGATGAATTACATTTTTCTTCCAAAAGTGCACACAGAAATTGTAATGCAAAGCATCTGCTGGAGACACTAAACGGTAATTTGGAAGTTTATCCAAATCAACTACTTTTAATTTTAATTAATTTATGGATAAAACTTGGTGCTCTTCGACGCAAGGTGCGCCTTGCGTCAGATTTGCTGGGCTTCACAAATTATATGGAATACTTTTTATTATAGAATCTCATATTTTTATAGTATAAAAACTTATACAATATTTATACTCTTAATTTTCAAAAAATATAAAAAATTCAAATATTACTGTCTTTCTAGTGAGTTTGCTGTGCTTCACATATAAATTCTAATTTTGGTAAAATTACTCATTTTAGTATAAATTCTAAATATATGTAAGCGACGTGATGTATTATTTATTACTTGTAATTAAGTCGTAAGATTTTAATCTTAGGAAAGGCGACATTAATTAGGATTCATAAATGATGTCTTCGAACTGAAGAAAGCCATATTCCAGAAACCAGTATGTATATATATTAATTTTTTTTTTTATACAATGACATGAGTAATTAGATTATAATATTTGTATTTTATTATTTTTGAAATAAATTTGACACTGGATAACTTATAATATATTTATTTATTTCAGCTTGAAATGAAAAGCTAAAATTGAAAGCAACCCAAAAATAATTTGTTTCGTAAAAAGTAATTGGCATAAATTGGAAAATAAAAATAAAAAATAAAAAATGTATGGAGCATTTCTGTCGTATTTAGGGTATTGGGTCCAAAGTTCGTTGCTACATCAACTGACTCTAATCATGTACCCAAAAAAAATTAGCATAAATGTGTTTCCTACATCGTGGGATTTTTTTCAATTTTTTTTTTAATTAATATGATGCTAAACATATACATATTTCAAAATATTTTAACGCCATTTTTCATTAGTAAAATTTATTAGTATCACCTTTTAATTAACTAAAGGAAACCATCAAAAGATATTACATGCATGAAATACGTTTTTTTGCACGCATATATGCATACATTATAAATTTAAAAATAAATTGCGTTTAGATTCATAACTATATAAGATGCAGTATGAATATTTTGGATAATTCAATGAGAACGGATGAATGAATATCGTGTTGACTTTTAGTTTAGAAAATGCAAAAAGTAAAGGAAAACAATTGTGTCTCACCTAAGATTTTAGGTGAAACGGATAAAAAATAGTAACATCATTAAAGAAAAGTGATGCTCAATCGAAAAAAAGTGATAATGACGCAATGAATTATTTTATGAACAATTTATAATATAAATAAAATTAATAATATTTTTAGAGTAAGTGATAATATTTTTATAATAAAAATGATAATGATTTTATTATTTTTTATTCTTCTCACATAAAGACTTATATAACATGCTCTCACACAAAATCTACTCAAAAGTAAATGATTTTTTTTCCTTCATGTTTCCTTATTGTTTTATATATGGCAAAAACTTGGGGTGTGCCCGGGCACACGGAAACACATTCTGTGTGCTTTTAGAATTTTGTGCTAAATTGTATATTCTTTAGTATAAAGATGTGTACCCTTTATTTTACAAGGCAAAAACTTCTGTGTGCCCGGGCGCACGGAAGCACACTCCGTGTGCCTTTAGAATTTTGTGTTAAATTGTATACCTTTTAGTATAAAGATGTGTACCCTTTATTTTTTGAAGAAAAATAAAAAATGTAACGAAAAGTAAATACCCTTTAGAACAAAATGGTGTACCCTTATTAAATAAAGTGTATACCTTTTAGAATAAAATAATGTACCCTTATTCATAATACTAAATTCTAAAGACGCACGGCGTGTGTTCGGATGCACGCAACCTCACTCATATTTATAAAGTTCACTCGCAAAGGAAATAACAACTTAATTAATAAACCCATTTCTAAATGTATATAATTTTAATTTCAAAATTTGCAACCATTAATTATTAACAAATATAATATTATCTTTATTAAATTATACCTTCTGCAATATATTACTTGCATTATAGAACAGTAATGAGAATTTCGATTTACGTTTTTTAATTAATTATCACTTGTCATATATATTACGAATTGTTCATGAAATAATTTGCTATATTATTATTATTTTTTTTATTAATGGAGTATTTTTTCTTGTAAGATGATAACTTTATTCATACTTCTTTTGTGAAACGGTCTCATACATGTGTTTGTTTATATGAACAGCATTTGCGTGAGATCATTTTACGTAGAACTATTTTTATATTTTTCTTAAATAGTTATCATTTTTATTAAAGATATTATTACTTTATTAAAAATATTACCCTTTTTATTTATACTATTTATTCATTTATGAATAATTTATTGTATTATTATTATTTTTTATTAATTCTAAAATTATTTTAAAGAATGAGTCTGGTGTAAACCGAGTTTATATATATACTCAATTTTTAAAAATAAGTTTTTAGTATATAAAAATTTACTCTTTAAATAGTAATAATTTTTATATAAAAGTGTAATAATTTATATTTCTAAAGAATTATTTTTCACTTATTAAAGAGTAATAAGTAAAAACAGGGCTTAAATGTAAATCCAATTTAGATAAGTGCTTACCTATTTTTTTATAAAATATTTATTTATTATTATTATTTTTTATCCTGTCTATTCTTGCCGTGAGATAGTACTAAGTATTTGTCTGTATGTTGATCAATTGGATGAGCATGAAGTCATATTTGGAAATTGGACAGATAAAGTACATATTCAGTTCTCAATACTTATCTAAGATTAGAAACCAATGAATACATACAATTAAATTCATGGTCAAAAATACACGCAGGAACTAAGCAACTGCGCAACAAACTTTTTTTTCTTTTCCCTAAAATAATACTATAAATACATTGTACATGAATGTAATAAATACACTAAAATAAAGGCTTTTCTAAAAACAAATACAGTATGATGTAATTTTATTACTATCATATTTTGAACTATTTTTGGCGTTAGGCATATTAAAGCGCCAGAAATTCTATAAAAAGAATCCATGAAAAATTGTTGTGCATTTAAAAAGTTGAAACATCATGTATAGTATAAAATACGTTTGGATGCCCTCTAAAACGAATCACACAAGAAATGTCACACCAAAGTGACATAAAAATTCAAACCCAAAACTCTAAAACCTACTCCATACATGTATGGACATGAACATTTTAAGTAGAACTGGTTAAAATGGTATCAAAATCAGATATATTTCAATTTGGTTTCGATTTTCGAATCGGTAGTTTTTTGAAGATTTTAAAGAGAAATTGAAAATCGGCGATTCTAACCTGAACCACTTTAAGACCGGTTTGATTTCAATCTCTAATTTTTCGGAATTGGAACCGGAAGAAGCCGCGTTTTCCATCTGGGTGCATGTCTACATTTATAGACATTTGTAACTGGTGTTTCAAATAATTGATCATAACAATTCATATAGTTCTATATAATGATTAATGTATGCATTGAACAGATGGAATTAATAAAGAGAATGTTGAATCCTTACAAAAGTCATAAATATTAAGCTGCAAGATGTGAAGATCAATTCTGCGACCTCATCTAACTCAATTAATTCTCAGCTAGCAATAAAAGTAACGTCAACAAACCTAGTTGCTTCTCTAACTAATCACGGAAAATTCCAACCAATATTATTATATCATTCACTTCATATAATATGCTATACATATTATGTAAGGCAGGATTTTCTACTACATAGAGTACTAAATATCCATTTTATCATTTTAATCTCTTTTAATGAGAAATGCATTCCTCGTTTTTTAGTAAATGAGATTAGCTCATCTATAAAATAATTAATATATTTTCATGGACACTCACACATCATTAAAACAATTCCTCATTATACATTAAAATATTATTTCTCTCTTCTTATCTATACATTAAATATTATACCATTTAATCTAAGCGTAAAAAAATACATGTATTTCAATAAGACAGATGTATTACATACTGGGCGTCCCCCCAAAAAGTCATTTCATGTCTCACTCTACTCCTTTCCTCTCACTCATAAAGTCTTTTTTTTTTCTTTTCATTTTGGACGTCCCCCAAAATGTCTCCTTTCCTTTTTTGAAAAAATGGTGTACCCCACCATTAGGGGCCCCCACCACCCCTGCCCTGGGGATTGGTAGAGGAGATAAATCGTAGGATGTGCCTCAAGTGACTTATAGAGAGGGCTCACTGTATAACTTGTGTTTGCAAGGGGGCAAATCCATGCCAAAGACATGATTCGAACCCCCACCCTACAGCAATCAAGTCTCCTTTCCTTTTTTACACACATGTGACCCACACACACCCACTAATACAATTGAAATATGAGATCACACTCTCACTAATACAACTATCCATTACACATTAAATTAAAAAAAAAATAAGAGGGAGATTCAACCGACTTAAATTTAGTACCTATTTATGAGCAACACCCACGCCATATACCAGCACTAGCCACTAAAAAAAGTGAGAAAAAGTGAAACTCAATCCAACCACATCTACTATGAATATAAGGAGATCATCAAATTCCGATCAAGAAGCGCGCAATATCTTGAAGCAATTAAGCAGCTCCAAAGAGTCTCCAATGAGAAAGATGAGAGAGAAAACAGAAAGAGTTAGAGATCCTCCATCAAAACCCCAGAAATTGGTGAGAAGAAGACCCCACCTCAGAAAACCCTACCAAGAAAAGTTTCTCAACATGGCCGAAGCTCGCAGAGAAATTGTGAATGCTCTCAAAATCCATCGAGCTTCCATCAAATTCAAAAACCAATCCAATTCTTTTCCAGCCGCTGTTTCGCCGGCGCCACCGCCTTCTAACTTGTCGGAGAATCTCGATTTCATTCTTCCCAACCAAACTCTGGGCCTCAATCTCAACCTCGAACACTTCGTCGCCATCCCTAATTCCTCAATCTACTCCACGTCTTCTTCGCCTCCGACTGCAGAATTCGACAAAACCATGGATGAGGATTTAGCAAACTCTCCGTTTGATCAAGTCATGGAATTTCCGGCCTGGTTGAATGAAAACGAAATTTGCTCGCAACATGTGAATGATTTTGCCAATTTTCAACATCCTGTTTTACCGCGGTAACAATTCTTCCACTAAATTTTACCTTCATCTTACTTTTTTACCGTCTGTAATTTATTTTTTTAAATATAAATAGAAAAAAATTAATCACATAATGTGTGTGAAAAAAAAAAGAGAATTATTCTTCATATAATTATAGTAAGTATATAACTTATTTAATATATTTGATTTTTTTTAAAAAAATAAATTCAAATTTAAAATGTATTTAGACTTACCACAATTATATGTTCTAAATTTATTTTGCGAGTAAATTTTCAAATTAATTCAGTAACGTTGCCTTAATGTGTTTTTTATTTCGTTGTTATCAATGTTTTTTTGTTGGGCAAGTGAGTCATGTATCTTTTATTTCGTTTTCAATTTTTTTTTATTTTTTTTTCAAGTCGACCATATCACTTATAATTATTTTACACTTTTTAAATCAATTATTACTTTTATTATGAAATATTATCATTTTCGCTATAAAATATTATCACTTTTTAGTTATATTATATAAATTGTTCATCAAATAAAATGATTATTTTTCATTAATTGAGTATCACTATAATTTATCACTTTTTATCTGTTTCACGTAAGTCTTTATATAAGACAATCTCACACAAGTCTTTGCATTTTTCATTTATTTATTTATAATAATAATAATAATAATAATAATAATAATAATTGAATTGTAACTCTCCTCTTTTACAAAGTCTCTTGTGGAATGTGAGACAGTTTGTGAGACGTGGTTATTAAAGTATGTTTTTTAAAGTAGACTGAATTATGCATTAAAATATGATTTTAACGTGTTATAATATGATTCATTATAGACATACTTTAATTACAAATAAGTATTTATATATATAATAAACATACTTCAGTAATGAGTCGACCCGTCTCACAATCCATCTCACAAAAACTCATCTCGCAAAGTGTTTCCTAATTTTTTTTATTTATCGGTAAATGTTAGTTGTTAGTATAGTTAGTAGTAACACCTAGCACGCAAAGTGTTCCCTAGTATAGTTAGTAGTTACACCTAATACCCATACAATTCTTATCTCCAAGCCTTCCTTTTAACTCCCCTCTAAATTCGTTTTCAAAGGGAATCAAACCTGAATCTCTCACTTTAGTGAGGAGTCCAATAGCCAAATGGGCTAGCCCAATTCCTTAACTCTTTTTATCATATCATGTTGTAGAAAAACTATGGTGCATGGCATAGTTATAAATTATGCTTTGCATAATATATCCAATCTTAGACATATTTTGAATTGGATTTATTTATAATACTCACTCTACATTCGATCTGAGATATATTTTGAATTGGATTTATTTATAATACTCACTCCACTATAGTTTCTGGTATGAACTAATAATATCTATGTGACAAATTGCAGCATGGAGATTGAGGGAATAGAAGGAATGGATGATGACTGGTTAGCTTGAAAAAGATTGGTTGTGTTCTTTTTTTTTTTCATAATCAAATCTTACCATTTTTATTTATTTTTTATTTTATTTATATTCTCATAAGACATTGATGTTGGAGTTCTAATTAATTATATATGTACGTTTTATGTCAAAATATAAAATGCATGCGTAAATTCTTCATTCCAAAAATAAAAAAGAATAAAATCACTTTTAATATTCACATTTGAAGTTTTAGTTAATTATATATCTACGTTTTATGTCAATAAATATATAAAATGTACGAGCGAATTCTTCATTCCAAAAATAAAAATAATTAGATAGAAGAAGATACAGCATATCACCTTATTTTCTAAGGCAAAAGTTCCTGCGTCCCCGTAGTGTCCCCGGTTCTATGAGAACACAATCCTCCCATTCATATTCTATTTAAACCTATGTATTACTTGAGGTTTAAATTACAAAGGGATACGTTGTCTCCATGCACAAGAGTCTCACTCATTTTCTAATTGGTACAGGAAATATTTATATATCTACCCTTTTGAAAAAAAAAGTTATTAGGCCTTGTTCATTATATATACTCTTTTAAATAAAAGTTATTAGTCCTTGTTCAGAAGATAAATAATGATTTGTTATTCAAAATACTGTAAATTAATTTATAGTACTGAGGGTAATATATTATATTTTTAAAAATTAAAATTTAAGTGTAGTGATTTGGGACGAAGCTATACAAGTTGACGTGGAGAGTTATTTGTAATACATTCGAGGGTAACTCTTTCCGCCTCCTAATGTTTCGTGAGTTCAGGTTGTTCAGTCATCCTCTTTGATGTTCAGCTTCATCCTAGAAAAGAGGTAAGGTCAAAGAGTAAGAGCCATATGAAAATAAAAATGTTGGCTTGGGTTGTTGTCTTTAATATACCTATATCATGGATTTAGTCAAGTGAAATACACCCCAATCCTATTATAACAACAAATTTTGTATTTATAATAAAATAAATACAAATTGCGTAAAAAGATAATTTCTTGATGGATTTAATTTGAATGATATGCAAGCGGGTTACAATCTCAAATCAATCATCTGATTCTTCTCTCGAACTAATATGACTTTGACTTGACTTTGACTTGACTTGTGTTGGTTGACTTTGACTTCTTTAACGAAGTGTATGCTGATTGTGTTGACAGCGTGTGTTGACTTGACTTGTATGATGAGTTGGATCTTCAAACGAAGCTTGTCCGAGCTCGAGTGTGTAGTCTTGAACGTTGACCCGGAGGCGTTGAACCTTTGTTCGGATTGAACATAAACTAGAGAGTCTTCCTCGAAGAACACTTGATTTGGGGGACTTGAAGCATTGATCCCGGATTAATGGATGTTCTTGACTTGAAGCTTGCTTGATGCCTTGCAGATCTTGAGCTTGAAACTTTGAAGGCTTGAAGACTTGAAGATTCGTTGAAGATCTTGAGCTTGAAGCTTTAGAGGCTTGAACACTTGAAACTTTGTTGAAAATCTTGAGCTTGAAGCTTTGAAGACTCAAAGGCCGCTTGAAGACTTGAAGATCTTCGAAGATCACTTGAAGACTTGAGCTTGAAGACTTGAAGACTCGAAGGCCGCTTGAAGCTTTGAAGACTCGAATGCCGCTTGAAGGCTTGAAGATCTTCGAACATTCTTGAGCTTGAAAACTTGAAGATCCTCGAACGTTCTTGAGCTTGAAGCTTCGAAGACTTGAAGATCGCTTGAAATTCTTCGTTCGTTCTTCGCTTGAAGATCTTGAGGAAGCTTTATTCGTGTTCTTGATCTCTTCAAGAGCGTCGTCTTCGAGTGCTTGAATGTCTCTGTGTATCTCAAATGAATGGTGGAGACCCTTTTTTATAGGTGAGGAAAGGAGCTCCAGGCCATTTGGGCCTCACTTAACGGGCTTGGGCCTTCAACTTGCTGTACCATGATCGGACCTATTTGACTTGGGCCTAATTTAATTTATCTGGGCCCTTTTGACTTGGGTCAGACCTCATTTGACTTGGACTTAATTGACTTGAGCCAGATCTCATTTCATTCAAGCCCTTTTAATTGATTGGGCTCAAATTATTTATTAATTTACTTTAGAAATTAATTTATTTAAATTCTAAAATAAATTAATATTTAATCAATAAAATTCACGTGTCGCCATTTAATTGGACCGTAAATTTTAACGGCTTACACCTATTTGAAAGAAAAATAAACTTTATTAATTAAATTAAAAACCTTTTCAATAAAAATTAATATTCTTAATTTTTAAAATAGAAAAGTTACAGTTTCTTAATCAATAATAAATTATTACATAAATAATCCTCATATTTAAATGGATTCTATCTATAAAAGATAATACTATTAATTAAAATAGTGTCAGTATGCAAAATTAATCAAATTTTCATTGGAAAAAATCAATATCAACACTTTTTAATTTTTTTAAATCAAATAGTATCTATATACTCCCTCCGTCCCGGACAAATAGCACAATTTGCTCTTTACACATAAATTAAAGAGTATTATTATTTTATATAAAGTGGGTAGGTTCATTAGAGAGATATGATAAGTAGTGGTGGACCATTTTTACTAAAAGAGAAAAATAGTGCAACTTGAATAAGATGCCCAATATAATAAAATGACGCTATTTGGGTGGGATGCAGGGAGTATGTGGTAGTTGACACAAGTATGGTGGTGTCAACGTAAGACGATCTCACACGAACACGTTTCTTTTAGTTTTATTCAATAATATATATATATATATATATATATATATATATATATATATATATATTCTTAATAAATGTATTGTTTTTTTTTATATTTAGATTTTTACAGAAAATTTAACTGTGAATTCACTTAAAAATTGCTAACAAGAGTTCTTATTAGAATTTGCTACTATAGATAAGTCTGGTATGAAATCGTCTCACAGGACTTTTTTACGATTTTGTAATTAATTATCATTTTCACTATAAAATGTAGTATTATTTTTTATTTATACTATATAAGTACTCCTTCCGTTTCACCGAAAGGTCCCCATTTTACTATATTGAGCGTTCCATTCAAATGTCCCAATTTTCTACTTTGAGTAAAAAGGTGCCACATGTGGACCATTTATTACTAATACAACTACCCACTACACTCCTTAATCTACGCACAAAAAGTAACCGGTGACATTTGGGTGGGACGAATGAAGTATTATTTATGAAATACTTTATTGCATCATTATCAATTTTCATCTATTGAGTATCACTTTTCATTAATGAAATTATCATTTTTAACCGTGGTTAATCATAAGCTTATGTGAGACGGTCTCACACTAGTCTTTGCCTAACATATACTCTCTCCATTCCCTTTAAAAGGGCCAATTTTTTTCATTTTTGTCATCTCACTCAAAGTCTCATTTTATTTTTTACACATATGAGACTCAAACATACCTACTAATATAATTAAATTATGGGGCTCACACCCACTAATACAATTACCCACTACATATTAAATAATAATATTTCTTAATTTACGTGAAAAATAAAAAAAATCCTTTTTAAAGGGAAGTGTGGGAGCAGTGTAGATTCGGATGTACACAAGCATATATTCACAGTTATTTTATTTTATTTTATAATATACTGAATATAAAAATTAAATTTAATGTTCGACTTTATTGATAAATTGATGCAATTTACTAAATTTAGCATCTTTCTTGAGAAGAATAATTACCAAGACAGAAATGGGCCCACTTTCAATAGATCTTGGCCCACTATTTACCTATAAGCCTTTCTAAAAGCAGCCCATAGTTTTAATGTTTTTTTCTAAGAAAAAGATTGTAGTTTACTTACTCGTGTGGAAGGAAATGATCACGCCTATAGTCACTACAACAATAAATGACGTTATGTTACATATAGCAGTAACATTTTTATCTTATATAAACCGGTACATTTGTACACCAGGTGCACTAAGTGCATCCCAAAATAGCCCCATTTTAAATACATACATATCATTTTATAAAAATAATATAGGAGTATAATACAACATTGAGCTACTCTCTTGTGAGACGGGTCGACCCATCATTAAAGCATACTTATTGTATATATAAACTATGCTTATTGTAATTAAAGTATGCAATAATAAATTATATTATAATACGTTAAAATCATACTTTAATGCATAATCCAGTATACTTTAGAAAATATACTTTAACAACTGTTATGGGTATTATATCCCCCATGCTAACGGGTCGGAAGCCCAACACCATGGTTGTTAACAGTAATGAAGCCCAACTATCAAGAAGCCCAAGAACCAAATAGGGGATAACTCTCGAGTCAACCAAAGGCCCAAAAGATAAGCCCAATGAAGGAAAAGCGAGACAATCAGAAGAGGGCCCGGGACGAGTCCCTAATCATAACGGGTCAGAACAGAGAGAAGCCGAAAGGGGCCAAGCGACATAGAGCTTAGCAAAGGGAATTGTAGCCAAAACACTCTTCGGCCGAATAACCACTACACCAAAAATACATTAAGATAACACATATAATGTGTTGTATGTTAGCTTCCTTTTAGAAAAAATTTCTGTTGTCGAAGCCCTTGTTGTCGTAGGGCATTTGAAAAAACGCACAATGACAACACATATTATGTGTTGTCATTGTGCGTGTTTTTTAAAAAAATTTAAAAAGAAGCACAACGACAACACATAAAGATGCACAACGATAACACAAAAATATGCGTTGTCGTTGTGCGTCTTTTTTATAAAAAAAGACGTACAATGACAACGCATATTTATGTGTTGTCGTTGTGCATCTTTATGTGTTGTCGTTGTGCTTCTTTTTAATTTTTTTAAGACAATAGGTTATATATGTTGTCTTATTTGGTTAAGATATCAGATATATATATTTTCTATTAATGTAGTATTATTAAATTATTCATTTCGTCTACATTTTATACATGTTGTCGAACCAATTAATTATTATACAAAATATTTTATAATTAATTTATAAACAAAATAATAAAATTCAAAATGTAGAACATTCTAAATAATCCAATACGCTAAATATCAAATATCCTCTCAAATCTAAATGTTGGCAAAATCCAAATACATCCCATAAGACATGACATAAATAGAATTGGTTTAAAAATTACGAAACTATGGATCCAAGTCTAGACAATTAGTGAAAATCTAAATACATCAACAAGTCATGATCATTCCCCTTTAGCTCTGACGCCTCTTCTTTCAACTGTATGTGCCTGTCAAAACACAACCATAATCTTTATCATGAAAAGTTAAAATACCTGCCATGAGGCTAAAAATCTTGGAAACAGTTGAGGACAACCATATTAAATAATACAAAGTCAACTAGAAAATTCCAATTTACAATATAACCATATAGGAGTTTAGAAAATAAACTTGAGGAAATAAATCAGCTACACCAATAATTCAAATCTCATATTATCTCATGAAGAAAAATGGAAGTACAATCCATTGCTTTAACATACGTCTCCTTATATACCAATTTTTCATTCTAAGGGCATATTTAACGAATACAAACTTAACATTAAGAGAGAACGGAATCGCAGTTGGTCTAACACCAATTTCAATATAGTTATAAATCTATAAAATTATGATCATTAAAGTATTCATAGTTAAGTACCACCTTTATTCCTTTATATGAGCCCGAAGGAAACTTGCCCACTCTTCTCGCACTTCATCAATATCATCTTTAGAGTAGTCACCAATTGATGAAAACTGTTTAAAACAAGAGAATATTCAATAATAAAAGAACAGATACATAAACCAAACTAAAATAGAAAATGTAAAATTTATAATAAAATTCATTACCAATGATTGAATTGTATCCATGTAAACTACTTCATCAATATTGATAATTTCCCTCATGTATCGCATTACGAAGAAGCCACATTGAGATGAATCTGGTTGCTTAGGTGTCTACATGTACATAAATTAAAAATATTTCCCCATTCAATTTAAATTATTCATATTGAATGAAATGAAAATCAAGTACCTTAATTAATTTCCAGTGAGTTCTTTTCCTTCCTTTGTTGCACATGGTCGCCGCATTAAATATTTTCATTCCCCTTTAATTGTTCATTAATGTAATTATTAAAACAATTGATGCAATTACCACATGTGACAAACAAATAGTAAAGAAAACTTACATTTCAACAACTCGTGTCCAAGACTCATCTTGAATCCGATTATAAAAAGGATCCAACAAACAAACTTTATTCTTGTACGGGTCGATTATTGTCAAGATCCAATGTGCGCTACAAATGTATGCAAGCATAAATAAGATGTGATAGTCCGTCAACCACTTGGTAATATGATTGAGTTTAAGGGCATAAATACTCTATGACTTACCCGACATTACAAGGTACCACATTAACTTGATTCTCTAAAGTACCATCCATTCCTTGAGATAAAGCTCGTGCCCTTAATTCAATATCTGCTTGCAAAATATTTGCATCTATACTTGTTAAGTGAGTATGCCCAACATGATAGGGATCCACAAATTTGAACTTGTCGAGCTTGTTATGTAATTTCACCCTATTATAAATATGGCTACAAAGAAAAAATAATTTTAACATCAAAACAAATATTATGCCTGATAATAAAAATTTACTAAATTCTTTAATTATGGAATATATGTCAAGTCTTACCCCATATAGATGGCAATACAAGAGTACGTAATTGGCTCTAATAGGCAGAATCTTGTAACATCAAAGAAATCAAGAAACAGTACTAGGGCATGACCGAGGACGCTTTTGTCCAACACTATTTGTTTGTCGTCAGACTTTGTTTCATGAGCCTTTTCCATGTCACAAAACACCTTCTGCAATAGATCCGGCAAGCTCTCATGATCCAGTATTAGTTTATTCGCTGCATGCTCCTTTTTAATCTTGGGCTTTTACAAAATGCAATTGCAAACATATCATTTGAAATTTTAATTAGGGAATTAACTAGTTTAACTAAAATTTAATAATTTTTTACTAGATTAAGTAAAATATATACCTTTGAATGTTCACCATGTTGTAAAGCTGCATCATATGGGATTCCCTTGACATCATCCTCATCTGATTCTGCCTCCACATCATCATTACAGATTTGATCATACATTTTTACAGAAAAACTTTCCTTCTCTTCAATCTCATCTGTGCGTGACTCCTTAAAAATTGCATCTTTCAATTTTGATAAACGTTCAAATAGCTCTGAATTTATCATCCTTGCTTCATGTAACTCCTTCTCAGCTTTAATGAGATGTTCCGGCTCCACTTTTCTTACAGTAGGCCGATGAAAGAAGCTTGTACTATTGACGTGTCCTCCAACACCACGTATATGCCCAAATGGTTCACTAGATCCAAGAGCCTTTGCAAGAATACCTTCCCTTGGTCCATAAAAAGATTCTTTCCTAAACTTCTTTTGCTCTATGTAATCATTCTGCAAGAAATAAATTGTCCAAAGTAAACTTGGATGTTACCACTTATAAATTTGAATAAAGTGTCTTGTACTCTTTTGTATTTTATTACTTATAATTTTTGACACTTTCTTTTCCAAATCACCACCAACTTTTTCTCCTTTTTTCTTCCGTCCATATATCCAAAGGGTTGATCGATCAACCTCTTCATCTCCACATAATAGCTCTGACTGTAATTCATAATTATGCAATTTTGACCATCAACACATGCATCAACTCATTAACATCAATTTATTTAAAAACGTACATTTTCCTTCGCATATTGAGCATATCATTTGCGCGAAAGACGATACAAAAATTTGATTCGATATCTCACAACTTTTTGTTTATTGCTCAAAGTCTAATAATTAAATCAATCACTTATGAATAATAATTTTATAAATAAATATATAGAAATCCCATACAATTATAAGTATTAGAAAATAAATGTAGGCATATTCATATATCAATATTACTTTGAAATCCGTAGAGAGTCGACTAATTACAAAATCAGCACAATCAGATTTAGCAATTTCATAACCACATGGTGGAATATTTAGTGTAGTTTGTCCAATCCTTTTAAAGACATACTCATTCGTCAGTTTTGTCTTGAATTGACGCCACTTATCATTTGCAGATTTCAAACAACCCTTGTACCATTTAGGATCAATATTGAAGCATGTCTGCAAAATTAGTATGAAAAGAGAAGTTAATAAACAGAACATGAAAATAACATTTTAATAATAAATATCCTTTTTCTGAATACTTACATTAACATCATGCCATATTTGTTGTTTAACTTCAAGTAGGACTACTTTCCAATCACTGTAAGTTATCTTTACCGTCTTCCTTGTAAGTACACCTATATAGCTTTGCAATTCACATGCTGCATCACCTATTGATTGTCCATTATTATTGAATTCCACATCTCTCTTTTCTCCTTTACTCATTTGTACAGCTAAATAATGCATGTATGTTGGACCTCTAGGTGTTCTTGCCGATTGGGTACTAGATTGGGTTATATGTGAAGCTGTTTTATCACCATCAGCCTTAACACCAGTCTCAACATCATTTATTTTTGTACCTTCATCAACATAATGAGTGTCTTCAGTCCTTCTTTTTTTTTCTTGTAGCCCATCAATATTAGAGTGTTCTTTATTCTTTCTACTTCTCGCCATGGCTTGTGATTCAGTGGCATCAATATTTTTTTATTCTTTTTACGAGTCACCATGACTTTATTCAATCTATTAAGCACAAAAAGAATACAGAATTAAAGATAATATTAAAATATCATCATAATTAAATATAAACAACGTAAAATAACCAACACATCATAGAAGTACCAGAAAATTTAACTCTACGTGTTGTCAACCCATATCCCATCACGATATTTACGTATGCATGGTGGTTCGTTATCGTCACTCATACTAGGATCTTCAAATGAAAACTCTTTGGTCAGACTGGGATGGTGGATTGATGTTCCTTCAGACTCTGTGTGTGGTTGATGTTCAATGTGCTTACTATGAGTAGTTTCAAGTACTGCTGACCATCCCTTTTCTTTAGGGTCATCAATATAGAAAACTTGCTTAGCTTGACTCCTCAATATAAAAGGATCGTCTTTGAATCCTAATTAGTTGAAGTTCACCAATGTAAAACCAAGTGCATATACCTTTATACCACTTTTACAATCAACCCAGACATATTTAAACATAGGAATGAAGAAGTCCATGTAATCTAATTTCATATTTCCTCGATCACTCCATAATATGACATTTCAGAAATGATTGGATTTTTATCTTTTGCACTAGAAAGTTGCATTGTCTTTGCAACCAAGCTGACTCCCAAGTTTTGTGTAAGTCTTGTGTCATCAAGCTCCTTCATAAGATAATTCACTCCATTAATGAAGTAGCTCTGATGTTTGATAACTTTTTTGTTTAGTCCATGTGCAAACCTTTTTATTCTTTCAGTTATTTGCTGATTTGAATCTTTATCAACATTTGAAACCTATTTAAGTATTTATTCCAATTATTAGAATTCATAGGTAACCCCTAGTAAGTATGAACAATACAATATTGATAAACATGTCGTAACTTACTCTTTCACTTAACCAACTAGCAAAAAAATGGTGGTGTTGATCTTGTACCCATTTTTGTGATTTGGCTTTAGAGTTATTTCCAGCCTTCAAGTGGGTCTTGTGTTCCCTAAAAATACATTGATTAAATATTATAAAGTAAAAATATTAATTAGTTATATTATGAAAGAGTTTGAGAGTTTAGTGCAATTACTCGATATAAGGATCTATGTCATCATCATTTGCCAATATAATACGATGTGCTTGCATCAACTCTTCCTTAGTGACGACACATACTCAATGAGTTGATTTTTTTGTTTGGTGCGTCCATGCCTTGGTGGAATACCAATCGTGCAAACATTTGACAAATAGTCTGAACAAAACTCCACAACTTCGTCTGCTATATAACATTCAGCCATGCACTCTTCTGGTTTTGAGTGATTTCTCACATAATCTTTCAATACTCTCATGTATCTTTCGAATGGGTACATCCACTTATACCATACAGGTCCACAAAGCTTCACATCTCTCACAAGATGAACAACTAAATGAACCATTATGTTAAAGAATGAGGGTGGGAAATACTTCTCCATTAAACACAATGTAGTTACAATATCATTCTGCAGCTCATCTAACTTGGAGACATCTATTACCTTGTTGCATAATTTATTAAAAAACAAACATAATTTAATGATTGTGTTACGGACATTGTCAGGTAAAACACCTCGAACGGCTACTGGAAGCAAATGTTGCAATAGAATGTGATAATCATGTGACTTAAGTCCAACAAGCTTCGAATCATTCAATGACACGAGCCTGCTAATATTGGATGAATATCCAAAAGGCACCTTTATTCCTGCTAAAGAGGCACACACTTTCTCTTTTTCATCCTTGCTTAGTGTGTAACAAGCCAGAGGCAAATATGTTCTTGTTCCTACTACTTCTGGCTTTAATTCAGTCCTAATATTCATGTCAACCAGATCTTCTCTCAAAGCTTTCCCATCTTTTGTTTTGCCAGGAATGTTCAGTAACATACCAACTAGACTCTCACAAATATTTTTTTCAATATACATCACATCAAGACAATGTCGAACCTCTAGATGCTCCCAGTACTCCAGCTCAAATAATATTGATTTCCTTTTCATACATGACTTTCTTCTTGTTTTGGGTCTTCATCTCCTTTTCTTTTCCCCTTTTTCTTTAACTTTTGATCTCTTTTACTTTTCCCCATTTTCTTTGACTCTTGATCCCTTTTCTTTTTTCCACATTTGTAGCAAATTCTATTAACAATTTGTAAAACTTCACTACCACTCAATGGCTTTGGCGCTACTCTATGCTCTTGATTCCCATTAAAAGCCTTCTTTTGTTTCCTATATGGATGAACTCCCACAAGCAACACTATATGGTCCATGTAGCAAATTTTTTTGCTTTTCTTTAATCTCTCTGCATTAGTATTATCTCCACAGATAGGGCATGCAAGATAGCCTTTCACATAGCATCCTGCAAGGTTTCCATAAGCTGAAAAATCATTAATTGTCCAAAGTAGCACTGATCTGAGGATAAAGTTTTTATCACGAGATGCATCAAATACTGTAATTCCCTCCCATAAGCACTTTAAGTCATCAATAAGAGGAGCTAAGTACACATTGATATCAATACCTGGTTGTTTAGGGCCTTGAATCAACATAGTAAGTATCATATGTTTCCTCTTCATCCACAACAATAGAGAAAGATTGTACGTGACAAGTATAATTGGCCAACAACTGTATGAAGAAGACATATTACTATGAGGATTAATCCTATCTGCGGACAAGGCCAACCTTAAATTTCTTGATTCTCTTGCAAAATCAGTATATTGATTGTCCACCGCTTTCCAAGCGGGCGAATCAGCTGGATGATTTAAAAATCCCTCAACAACCTCACGTTCAGCATGCCAAGTTAACTCCTTTGCTATTTTCTCATTACGAAACATTCTTCAGGACCTCGGTATAGGTGGAAAGTACCAAAGGACCTTTCTTGGAACTCTTTCATTTTTTTAGTCTTTTCCTACCTTATACCTTGACTCTCCACAAGTTGGACATTGTGTGAGGTTCTCATACTCTTTCCAATATAAAATGCAATGGTAAGGGCATGCATGTATTTTTGTGTATTCCATACCTAATGCAACCAAACTTTTCTTTGCTTTGTACAGAGTTGTTGGCAATTCATTAGGATTTGGCAGCATGTCTCGCAACAATTCTAGTAGTTCTGTCATACTCTTATTACTCCAACTGTTTTTAGCCTTCAAGTTATATAACTTAACAATGGTAGACAACTTGGTGTATTTTGAACATCCAGGATATAATGACTTTTCACCATCCTCAGGTATCTTTATGAATTCATTTGGGTTATTAGTACTCTTCTCATGAGCATCACGAACCATATCATCTAAGGTTTCAGGTGCTACATAATTACCATCAAATGGTTTGGAACTTTTTCTCCATGCCATATCCATGGATCGTATGTTGTCAGTATACCATTGCACATCAGATGTGCTTTACTCGTGCAGTAGAGGTATTACTTAAGTTACCGCATAACACACAATGACAATACATCGAGCCAAGATCATCAACATTTTTAACCGCAAATTGCATAAATGTCTGTACTCCTACCTCATACTCGTGTGATAATATATCACTGAACATCCAGTCTTTTTTCATTTTTTAGTATAAATTCCTAATAAATGAAACAAAATAATTATTAAAAAAATTATCACATTGTGTTCTAATGATTCTACACCATTTCTTCACATGATATTCAACAAATGTGTCACTAATATTTCTAATCTATAACACTTTATTTATAATAAATTAAATAATAATATTATCTAAATTGATGTAGTACTTAAACTACGTGTTTATTTTTTAAAACAAAGTCTACTAGTGTTTATATGTAATAGATGTGAAGTTAAATATATAACGAGCTAGTATTATAATATAATACTATGTTAAAAAAGTTCAAAATCTGTTTGCTAAATAATGTGATTAGGTATGAATCAGTTATGAAATTAAATATGTATTTAATTTGGATTATTAATTCATATGTTGTGTATTGATAGGAGTCGTAATCCATTGCATATTTGGATGGACTGTTGCATGCATAATTATATCTTTGATCTTCATTATATATATACTCCCAACATTACAGCCTTACAATTATTATTTTATTTTCTCATATGTTGGAATAGAAGAAGGCAATTAAATAAATTATCAAAGTTGAATAAGCTTATGAGTAAGCCTTAAGACCTACGATAACTTGGCAAAAGAAAGGTAATAATAGTTAGTTGCCTCTGAATGGCAAATTATTAAATCCCTTATGCGCATATCAATCAATATTTTAGATTGTAAAATCAAATTCATTGAGTAGATATATTAGGAAAGTGATATTTTTGTTGCATGATTTTGAGACTAATAGATATTTTACTAAAACTACGTACTTTTATTTGTTTTATTTATAAAATATTTTCATAAATAAAATATCCTTTAAATAAACTAAAAGATTTAATATTGACAATATTTTTTTTAATCAATGTTTGTGCACTTATATTCGATCGCTCGAATAGTATTAAATTTCCTATATTGAATGCTATACTACAAATTTTTTTCAGGGTGCCACCAAAATAAAATGCAGAAGCCCATTTTAGAAGTAAATAGATTATAGGAGAGAAGTAAATTACATTATACCATAATTGATTGAATCGTCAATATTCATCCAACAAATCTAAGCAAAAAATACATGAAAGCAGCCAAATAACAAAGAACAACCAACAGTGTATACCATAGCAAGGAAATTTTCAGTTCCCATCACTTTAATTCTTACATCCTAGAGCATCACAAATTATTATTTCAATTTCAGAAACCTGCCCAACCCCACTCCCAAAATTCTTTAATCACTAATTTTCACAATTTGGTTGCTAATTCAAAATAGAGTAAGAAAGAGGTGGGAGAGAGAGTACCTTAGATGAATGGGAGAGACTGGCGACAGGAGGGCTAGTGGACGGATGGACGGTCGACACTGGCAGCTGCTGGCTGCAGATGAACAGTAAGGGCGACTCAGCGGGCGACGCGGCAGGCAATGTCGACTGGCGAATAGCAAGGGAGACAAGCGATGCGGCGGCAGCAGTGATTGGCGACGCGGCGGGGAACGGCGACGGGCGAACGCGGTGGAGGGGGTGATGGGCGAACGCGGCGGAGTGGGCGACGCGGTGATGTTGGAACACGATTAGGGCAGAAGGGAGGAAATCAAAAATTTCTAAGTCTCCTATTTATATCTCTCTAGTTTTTATATTTAAAATATATTAAAAAAATCATATATGTATTCTTAAAATTAAATATTAAGACAACTAAAGACAACATAGAAGAATATATGTTGTCTTTGTGCGTGAAAAAATTTACGTCAATATATGGTATCATATATGTTGTGTTATTGTGAATTCATTTGAAAAGTGATATATACGACAACACAATAAGATAACACCAGATAATATGTGTTGTCCTTGTGCGTGATAAAAAATTTAAGACAACATATATATTTAAGACTACACATATAAGGTATACGAAAACACATATATTTTTTTATCTATGTTGTATAATTTCTGTTGTTTTAGTGCTTTTGGTGTAGTGAACGAGCTTTCGAGGCCAAGGGAGATGCTCAGGAAGTCCAAAGAGCGAAACCCCTTTGGATCCTTATCTCCTTCCGAGACAGGAGAAGCCATCGACTGCTTGTAGATAAGTATCGGAACTACAAGGAAATTTATCCATCCACAGTAAGGGATGTCATATTAAAGGACAATTAGGATAACGATAAAGAAAGACACTCTGAATATCACCCTCAACTAAAGGATAACACTCACAGGCATGCTCCTCCTCACCTACCAGTGAGAAGCAAGCAAAGGATAAAAGGAGGTCTACACACTCTGCGATCGCCTGGCAGCACCTGCAATCGCCCACAAACAAACTAACTGGAACTTGGGAACCCCCTAACAAGCGGTAACCCCATCATATTTTTCAACAGAAATCAGTGATGCGCCGAGGCAACACGAGATAAAGTTCCCACAAGGTTTGGTCTTCGATTATGACTATGATCCTTACGCTCACATAGAGAAATACCTCATGTGGATGAGGGTCAAAAGAGGAAATGAGATTACGTAATGCCGAATGTTCCCTTTAACCTTATAACACAAGGCTCACTCATGGTTCAGAGCAATACCAGGGGCGTCGATCAGGAATTGGTCGGAACTAATGGAAGTATTCCTGATGCAGTATTCTTACTTAGGAGCACCAAAGGAGCTGAAACACAAGCTGGCCAATTTTTGTCAGGGGACGACTGAAAGCCTGAGAAAATTTATGAAATGGATCAACGAGCAAAGATCCATGGGGGAAGAAATGGGAGACAAAGATTGCCTTATCACTGCCATATGAGCATTACATTCAGAAACCAAACTATGGAAGGTGGTATAATTGAAGCCACCAACTTCATATACAACCTTCACTATCATGGCCAACGAATACGTCCAGGCGGAAGATATTTCTAAGATGGCGGAAAAGGTAAGCGGGTAAGGCACTTCGACTAACCCACCAAAATAAAAAGTAAATAATAGAGTAACGAAAGAGTACAAAGGCTCGACAGTGTTTAAAATTTTCCCGGAGGACACGGAAGTGTAGCAAATATATGAAGAGCTGAAGTCGGGAACCAATCTGATTGTAGCCGAAGTCTTTTATTATGTGAAGTACCAACAAGTCCTTCAGCCGTCGAGACTTGTATAGAAAGCCTCGGAGCTCACAAATCCTCAAAAATACTGCATGTATCACCTGTCGCACGGCTATAACACCGATCAATGCTGAGATCTTATAACAGAATTATGGAAATTGCTCAAGGAAGGAAGGCTGAGGGGCATGTTACAACTTTCGAGGCCGAGGGTGTATAGACGGGATGCTAACCTTCCTCTCTCTCTGGATAGACCGAGGCCCCCAGACTGAGGGAGGAATGAAGGAGCGGAACCTCTATCCCCTCCACCTCCAGGCAGACCAGGAGTATTTGATAGAATTTGAGGAGCGCAAGGATCGAGAGATGACAGACCAGGGGAGATACACTTGATGTAACGCACTAAGGAGATTCCTTACATCGGTACATCACAAGCATTCACTAATGCTTCAAAGAGAATGAGGAAAGCCGCGCTGAGGAGTCTAGACCAGTAGATTCCACAAATCTGGTCACTGTCATCAGAAACAAAAGAGATAATGGAAGCTGACATTGTATTCACCGACACAGACTTCTATGGGGTAAGTATTCCACATTCGGATCCTTTGGTCATTTCTCCTATCTTGTCTGGAGTCAAGGTGAATAGATGTTTAGTGGATACGGGGGCATATGCAAATATAATCTTCAAGTCGGTGTTCGAAAACTTGGGGGGAGAGAATCACCACAAGGTCAAGACTTGTGCCGATAAAGTCAAGGGATTTGGTAATGCATTGATCATACCTACTATGGAAGTAGACCTGTCAGTCCAATTAGAGGGATCAGATGGGAAGATTCGAGTGCAAAAAAATAACATCTAAAGTAGTAGACCAGGTTTCCATATATAATTATATTTTGGGACGCCCCTTGATTCACGCATTTAGAGCTATCCTGTCCACCCTACACCAATGCTTAAAAATCGTTACAGCCGATAAAAGGGTGGCGATGGTGTTTGGCAACCAATGTAGAGAAAGGGAGTGCTCATTTGTTGAGAAGGTATAGGCTTAAGTTATCATGATATGGACTACGAGATGTTGGATTTTTAGGATAATATGATGATAGGCAGAGAAGATGTCAGTGCACCAATAGAGGCAGAGTGACTGAAACCAAACATGATCATGATAGGAGATGAAAATTAGTAAATTCAAAAAGAGGAGTCGAGAGATAGGCAAGAAAGGAATGAGCCGAGAGTTGAAGAGGATAATGAGGAAGCACCACCGAAGAAAGTAAAGAATGAGACGGACAAGCCTAAGATATTAATTGATCCTACCATACCCGACACGGACCCAAGTTTGAAGATACGTGAAGGAGCTGTGGCAGCTGATAAGATGACAGTGATTCAGTTGGATCTGGATAATTCTGAGATAAAAGTGAGAATCGGAACGGAATGGGAATAAGAATTCAAAGAGAGGCAGATCCAGCTATTGAAGAAGAATTTAGACATTTTTGCCTAAAATCCAAATGAAACCCTAGGGGTACACCCCAAACATGCCTTTCATTGGCTAAATATTGATCCAACTATCCCTCATTTCCATCAAAAGAAAAGGAAATTTAGCTCAGAGAAGAATGCCGCCATGGAGTTGGAAGTTCAGAAATTGTTGGCAAGTGGAAGGATCACTGAATGCAAATACCCAATCAGAGTACAAAATCCAGTGATGGTAAAGAAAAAGGAAGGATCTTGGCTACTCTGCATAGATTTCATATACTTGAACAAGGTTTGCCCTAAAGATAGCTATCCTCTTCCATCAATTGATCAAATGGTGGATGCAACGGTGAAACATCAAATCATGAGTTTCATGGATGCATAGATCTTGGCGACTCTACATAGATTTCACAGGCTTGAACAAGTCTTGCCCTAAAGATAGCTATCCTCTTCCATCAATTGATCAAATGGTGGATGTAACGGCAGAACATCAAATCATGAGTTTCATAGATGTATTTCAGAATACTATTAAATCCTGATGCATCCTGAAGATAAGACGAATACATCATTTTTTACAGGAAATGGAGTCTATGATTGGAACAACATGCCATTCGATTTGAGGAACACAGGAGCAACATATCAAAGGCTGGTGAAAAAGATGTTCGAAAAGGAGATTGGAAAGATAGTAGAGGTATATGTAGATGACACGGTGGTGAAGAGTTTGAAGAAAGGTGACCATCTCAGCCATTTGAGCCGATTATTCAAAATCTTCCGCTATTGGGATGAAGCTCAACCCTTAAAAATGTACTTTCGGGGTGAGTAAAGGAAGCTTTCTTGGATGTCTGGTTAGTTCCAGAGGAATCAAAATGAACCCTTCTAAAGTAGAAGTAATTGTGAAAATGGAACCCTCGAGGCAAATGAAAGAGATCCAGAATGTTACAGAAAGGTTAGCGGCCTTGAACTGGTTCATGTCGAAGGCATCGGACAAATGCCAATCATTTTTCGATGTTATCAAAAAGGCTAAATTTGAGTGGACCGAGGCATGCGGAACAACATTTGATGAGATCAAAAGGGCATTGTTGAACCCTAAGATCCTCTCCAAACCCTCTTAGGGAGAAACACTACAACTATACCTGGCGGTATCGGAGACTGCGATCAACTCAGTGCTAGTCAAAACAGAAGAAAAGAATTAGAAACCAGTTTATTTTGTAATCCAATCTCTTAAAGATATGGAGCTTAGATATCCAGTGATGGAGAAGGTAGCATACGCATTGGTAATTAGTTTGAGAAAATTGAATCCATACTTAACGGAGCACACCATAGAGGTACTCACTACTTTCCATCTAAGACAAGTACTGCAGAGACCGAATGCAGCAGAGAGACTGCTCAAATGGTTCGTAGAACTGGGACAATTTGATATCACATATCTGTCTAGGAACACAGTCAAGGGACAAGTCATGGCAGACTTCATAGTTGAGTTAACTTTTCCAGTCTCAACTACTGAAAGAAAAAAGAACTTTGGTAATGTACGTGGATGGATCCTCCATAGCATCGACATCCGGAGCTGGGATCATTATTCGAACCCCCTCAGGAGAAAACTTTTCAACAGTTATCAGGTTTGATTTCCAAGCTACTAACAATTTGGCCGAGTATGAAGCCCTGTTAAACAACCTTCGGGTGGCACTAGCCATGGGTGCTGATGAGATGATGGTGTATAGTGATTCGCAATTGGTAGTAAATCAATTGAGCGGGGACTATGAGGCGAAAGAGGAACAGATGAGCAATTACCGAGGATTGGTAGAAGACATGCTGGGCAAGTTTAAATAAGTATTTCTGAAATGCATCGATAGAAAATAAAACATGGGGGCAGATGCCTTGGCAAAATTGGCTACAACCTCAAATGCGAAAGATCTGAACAATATCAACATAATAAGGTAAGAGAGGCCTTCAGATGCTGCCATCTGGGTTCTGAGTGACCAACCTTCCGAAGAGTCATGGATGACTTCGATCAAGAAGTACCTGGAAATAGAAGAAGGTCTGTTCAACAAAGACAAGGCTCATCAGATAAGACTTAGATTAGCAAGATATGTGCTAGTAGAAGGGAGGTTATACAAGAGAGGGTACTCTTCCCCGCTACTGAAATGCTTAAGCCCAAAATAAGCCAACTATGTACTCGTTGAAATACATGAGAGCATATGCGGGAACCATACCAGGGGAATTTACTTAGCACATAAATTGATTCGACAGGGGTATTTTTGGCCAACGTTAAAGAAGGTTGATACTCAATACGCTAGGGCTTGCGATACTTGCCAGAAGTAAGTACTAATTACCAGGATGCCGTCAGAACATCTGACTTTGATTTTCAGTCCCTAACCCTTTGCCAAATGGGGAATCAATCTGATCGGCTCATTACCTATTGGTAAATGAGGTGTAAAATTTCTCATAGTAGTCGTGGACTATTTTACAAAATGGGCCAAAGTCGAGGCATTAGCAACTATCACGGGAGCAAGGGTCGAAAAGTTCATCTGGAAAAATATCGTGTGTCACTTCGGCATACCTTATGCTATAGTCACGAATAACAGAAATTAGTTCGATAATGCAAGGATAATCAAGTTTTGTGAAAATCTCAACATCAAGATATGGTTCTCCACACCCTATCACCCGCAATCGAATGGTCTAGAGGAAGCGGTTAACAAAATAATTAAACATACTCTCAGAGCAAGACTAGAAAAGTTAGATGGGAGCTGGCCTGAAGAACTGCCTGGGGTGTTGTGGTCATATAGAACGACCACAGGTGAATTATCATTCTCGATGGCCTTCAGTACAGAGGCAGTAATCCTAGTAGAGGTCGGAGAACCCAGCCTAAGAGTTGCATTTCATGATGAAGGAGAGAATGATAAAACAATCCAAGTGGAACTGGACCTATTGGAGGATAAGAGGCTGAAGGCAGAAATATATAATGTTGTATACAAGCAGAGGGAAGAGAGATTCTTTAACTCGAGGGTCAAGCTAAGGCAGTTTAAGGGTGGAGACTTAGTGCTCTGGAAAGTACTGGGTCTAACCACACTAAACAACAGACAAAACTGGGAAGGTCCCTATCGCATCAAAAGAATCCTGAAGAAAGGGGCATATGAGCTAGAAGAGGTCGATGGGAAGAAGGTGCCACACCCTTAGAACATCCAGCATCTGAAGAAATACTATCAGTGAATCGAAGGACCGAAAGACGAGATTGGTCGTATCACGTCTTACTTTTTTTAAATAAAGGCACTAGGCCATACTTTGGAAAAATAAAGGCAATAAGCCAAATGAGAAAAAAAAAACATGATAGTAAAATCTATGGTGGAGAATGTATTGGAATCTATATTATGAAATGTGGAAATTAACTTTGCGAAAATATGAATTTTCAAAATATGGCTCGGATAATATTTTGAAAAAAATTCATATGGTACAAACTGGAATCACTAAAGGAAATATGGGACATAAAGAGGGATAACCTCGCAAAGTCAGAAAAGTATCGCAAGGTCAATCACAAAAACAATGATAATAGTGATGCTAACAGTTAAAATGGAATTAGATATGAAATTTGGTGGGGATAATACATCAAGAATCCATGAAGAATCAAAGAAAGTGGAAATTGGATTATCAGGATCTAGGAAAAATGATAATATTGGCATTGGTATTAGTATTAGTATTGGGATTCAACAAAATTTTGCGACAAGAATCTATAGCGAATGGCGATATCGGTTTTGGAAATAGAAGAAACAGAGGTTTCAGAACTCAAAGGAATCAGGCTATCAGAAACGGCAGATGCCAAATTGTCAAAATCCATGAAAATAGTAATATCGGTATCTCAATGGGAACTAATATAGGTATCATAACTCAAAGGGATTATGGTACCAGAACTAATTAGGGTATCGGAATTCAAAGAAATCATGGTATCGGAACCTTAGGGAAACAAGTTGTCAAGATAGGTGGGAATCCCAATGCCGATATGTGAATTTGGAGAATAAAGATATTCAAAATTCAAGAGGAGATATCAGAAAGTAAAGCAAAAACTGGGAATCTGAAAAAGTAGGTTCCAATATCGTTTGGGAGGAAATACGAATACACTTGCTGTCAATACACAACCACAAGAAGAAAGCAACTTCACAAAGATAAATAAAGAAGCAGGAACCAACAACAAACATTCCAATTCAGGTAAAAGATCAACAAAGGAATACTACAATAAAACATACACTTCATCAAAATAAGGCGGCTCAACCAGTGGCATTAAGTGTCATTAACAGCAGAATTCACAAGTAGATAACGAACATAAACAAAGAAAGGGGAAGGAGAGAATCAGAATCCAGAGTTACAAACCATCAGAATAAATCAAGTTTCTTATCAACACAAGGAAACCAAAACAGAGACGAAGAATCAACCCAACCTTTTGGAACCCAACAAGAGAGATGTCAATCTTTTTTATGGCTGCTCATATAATGGAAAAGACTGGCCATTTTATCCTCAATTTCTTTCAATTGCGCTTCAGCTCGAGCAGCCCTGTCTTTAGCAAAATGAGGATTAGCTACTCGTCCTTCCAGAGCCCTAACTCGGGTCTCCATCTCCACCAAGCGAGCCTGGGCTTCAGCAGCTTGAGTCTGCGTAGCTTTCCTCTCAGTTTGAGCCTTGGACAAGCATATTTTGATGGAATCAAAGGTGACCTGTTCCAAATCCACCTCGAAGCTCAAATTCTCTATCCTCTCTTGTAGCTCTTTTAAACACCTCCCTTGGCCATCTACCAAAGAAGCGAGTTCAGAATTCTAAACCTCCAGGACGATTAACCTCTCCTCCAGGCCAGAAGAAGAACCTTTGGCATTCTGTACAACCTGATCGCCAAAAGAGCGATACTGGTCAAGGGCGTACATGGAGGCCGAAACCATTTCCACGGTAGCCCATGTGACAATTGCCAAACCAATGGAGTTGCGAGGAAGGGAATTCAAGTCGACACTCAAATGGGCACATTGATAAAGAGGAAGAATGATGCCTTTAATGAACCCTCGTTTCCCCAATTCTTGATAATCAGGATCAATAGCTACCCCATTTTCTCTCTCACGGGCTCTTTCAGCAGCCAATCTTTCGGGAGCCCCACCAATAGTGGCAGATTTGGACTAATTAATGATACAGGGCAGATTAGGATTGGAAGGAACATCAATGAAAGGGATCATCTCAGAAATAGACATGGCAGGGTTAACACTATCTTGGACACCAATATCAATATCCTCAGGCTGAGGAGCACGAGGACTAACATCTTCACTGGAAACAACAAAAGGAATAACACCCCCAAATGGACCAATCATCATATCATAGTCTTTTACTTCAGGATCCTCCCCAGGATTTTTTTCTTCCTCGGAATCTTCAACCAGTGGATCTGTAGCATAAAGAAAGCCTGGTGAATGAGGACACAACAAAGGCAAAAAGGCGCGAATGGAAATAATTATCCCCCTAAGTTTTTGAGAATAGATATCAAACTCACCCACATGAGATGAATGGCGGAAGGCAGAGCCAATACTTGGCTGACGAGAAGATTCACCTTGCTCAACAACCCGTGGGCATTTTTCGAGGAGAGAAGACACAGATGAACTGGTCAAAGCTGCAATGGCAGAAACCCCAAGGATATCAGTTGGAGGAGCAGCCACAAGCCTTCGGGAAGGACGATCTCGGAGAGGAGACAGAGGACCCAGGGTCTCACCATGGGCAGTCAGGAGGCAGATCTTGAACGAGTTTGAAATCACCTGAGCCAGACGAAAGGCATTCCAATTCTTAAAAAGAGTAGGAACCATAATCTGAGTCAGCTTCATCGTCGGAAAATCGGTAAACATGTTTGTGACGAGCTAAAGATGAACTAGCGACGGATACAGTAGAACCAACAACAGAAAAAGCATCTCGAAGCTCATCTGAAAACAACGGAGTAAAAAAATGAAGATAAATACATGAGACTTAAAATGAAAGGTGAACTCAAAACCTTGGAGAAGACAGAAAAGAGGAGATTCTAGGAGTGGCGCGCCGACCCAAAGTCGATAATCCAGCAGAAACAAGGATCAATTCTTGAAAAAGAGGGAAAGCACGATAGGACTCGCCCCCTGATGAAAACACCTCGTACACCCGCTGGAAACCAGGACTTTATTGAGCAAAGTCACGACGAGGAGGACCTGCAAAAATACTAAAAAGTATCCGAAGCCAAATGGAGCGGTTCAAAATATAAAAAATAAGAAAACATTATACACTTATCGAGCTGATGAAACTGGCGAGGAAAGAATATGGCAAAACCATTGACAGAGGGACGATAACTTCCCCATAACCAAAACCATGTGTGCTCCCAACCCCTGCCAATAATATCGTGGGCCCAAACAAATCGGTGATTATCACGTGAAAGCAACTCGTAAAACCCTTCAACACGGCCGACAGCACCATAGAAAAAGAGATTCCAGCTCGAAAGGATCAAGAATAGTGTGACGCAGAACATGAAATAAGGACATGGTGGATATCAACCGTAGCGAGTAGGATGACATGAGTTGCCCGATGGCCATGTTCCATCATTGTAAAAGCATATCAATAATAGGGGATCAGAAATTGCAAACCGGAAAGAAAAAGAGAATAATAAAAATCAGTATACCTAGGAAGGGGCTGAGAAATATGACCGCCGTCACCATAAGGAATAAAAGTAACGTTGGGGTTGCCATAAACCCAATGAAACTCCTTCAAATGTTTTGATGACAATTGAGAAGGCGGCATCCATCCAAGACGCTGAACATCCTCTGGAGGAGCAACATCTGCATAGACAGTGGCCCGACGAGTAGAAAAATAATCCATTGGATTTAAAGGGAGAATAGATGGATCAATCGGCAAGGGGGCTTCACTAGAAGCACCTTCAACCACATGAGGATCGAATCTTCTCTCAGGAGAGGGAACACCAGGATGTTGTCCACCGGAGGAAGTGGAGGTAGGTATGTCCATCAAAATATTTTGAGGTCTCCCTCGCAAGCGATTGTAACTGCGAATACCCCGTCGCGCGGGCAACTCTTGAGTGGAATCGGAAGTGTTCACTTCATGGGCGTCACTAGGAGGAGGAATGCGGTCACCAACCATTGTCGGAATTCAGGGTGGACGAAAATACCAAAATATCGGTATACCGTATTTATCGGACCGTAAAATAACAAACTTACCGAAAAATTTGGCACACCAAAAAATACCGTACTGATTTTTTAGTACTGTACCGAAAGATGTTTTTAAAAATTGATATTTCGGTATATATCAAAATACCAATTATAAATCGATATATCGGTATATACCGGTATACCGAACTGTTAATTAAATTAAATTAATATTAATAGTAGTAATTATATATATATATATATATATATATATATATATATATATATATATATATATATATATATATATATATATATATATATATATATATATATATACTAAATTAATTTAATATTTTAATTCATCTTAATAAATTATTACTTAAGCACTTCTAAATCCTAATTCATATTAGATCAGAAAGGCAGAAGGGAATCCGAACCCTACCAGCCTCCACTCAAACCTTATGTCTTCTCCATTTTCCATTCCTGCACCATTAATGATCTCTGCATTTGTCTCCACCTCCGCGTCTGCCTTTGTTTCTATCTCTACATCTACTTTCGTCTCCACCTCCACATCTGTTTCTATGTCCGTCTACATCTCCGCCGCCTTCGCCCTTACTTTTAATTACTCCATCCCTGGTAATTACTCCATCTCTGCTTGAGCTGTTATACAAGCCGAGCGAGCCTGAGTAATCGATGCTCAAACTCGGCTCGAGTTATAAATAAGCTCGGCTCTAATAGTGCAACGAGTTCGTACTTGAGCTCAGCTCGGCTCGAGTTTCTTGCATTTGAGCTCGAGCTCGACTAGTTAATCATAACGAGCTAAAGCTCATTAGAGCTCGAGCTCGAGCTCGATTTTTAGTAATTTAACAATTTTTACCTGATGTATAATAAACAATCTGTTTAAGAAAATAGATGTCTTCCAGTACATTCATTTTCAGTTAGAACTTCTACCACCATGACATAGTGACTACAGTATTTAATATCTAACAAGCATCAAAGTTTAAACCAAGTTTTTAACTTCAAATCACATCAAATACAAACACATCACAAATCATATAGGTTTTAATCCATATAAAGTAGCAGGTGCTTGAAGAGTTAATCTTGAGGAAGTTCAACTTCATGACACGTAGATGATTCAATAACATCCATATCCTATAGCAAAAAAGAACAAGAAATTCGTTATATATTCATTATACATAAACTACAAATAATGGACAATCACAAGCATAGAAAAATCAATCAAGTATGAAACTTGAAGTTTATTTCACTCACATTATGCTTGGTTATTAGGTCATAATGATTACAGATACAATCATTGCCACATAGTAGCACTCGCACCGTCTCAACGGACATAGAAGCTCGGCGATCATTAATGACTCTTCTACCAGCACTAAAAGTAGATTCGAAAGCTACAGTCGTAACTGGTATGGAAAGAATATCACTTGCCATTTTTGAGAGTATTGGAAATTTTAACCTTTCTTCTTTCCACTAAACTAAAACGTCAAGATTTGCTGAGACATCACAACAATACACTCTCTCTTCCAAATATGCATCTAAACCTGATTTTGTTGGTGGAGCCTTGTTATTTTCTTTAAAGTGCATTTGAAAGATTTCTATACCAGTAAGAACAAGCTTCTTAGCATTCATTTGTGTGGGAGAAGGCAAGTCATTATGTTCCCATTTCGGAGGCTGCCTTGAGGATGCTTTCTCTTGGGATGAGGCATAAGCATCAGCATACTCTTTGTAAAGCTCATAAAGAAGTGTGGTAATTTCAGCAATTTTAACCACAGCTTCGCTAATGTTTAAATAAAGAAATATTTTTCTTTTTGAAAAATTAAGGGTATGTTTTTATACTAAAGAGAACCACATTTAATACTCCCTCCATCCGGTTCTAAGGTGTTCGTTTGCTTTTTGCACGTGGATTAAGAAATATTATTATTATATGTAAAGTGAGTAGTTATATTAGAGGGAAGTGGTGGATCATATTGTGTACTTTTTTACTAAATATGGGAAATGAATACCTTTGAAGGACGCTAAAAATAGTAAAATGGACACAGCGGACGGATGAAGTACTAATATAAATGGTACAACTTTGTGAGGCCGTTGGATCTGGACACACGGTGTGTCTGGACACACGCAAATTTTATATATCCTTAATAAATTAACCAAAAGTGATATACCCACACTTCATGCGGATTCATCATTTATAAAAGGGTTAATTATATATCATATTTGAACACTTCATGCGCGATTCATCATTTATAAAAGGGTTAATTATCATCATATTTGATTCGATTGCTAATAAGATCAATTTTTATTTTTGGAATTTAGCAAATAAAAATGTTACTTCTCGAGTAAATGATCGAATTTGGGAGTTGATCAAGTACAAAATTAAAGACAATGTTGTATTTATTATCTTGTAAGTTAGTTAGAGCGTAATACTGAAAAATAAATCTACATTTGGTATATATATATATATATATATATATATATATATATATATATATATATATATATATATATATATTTGCATCTTTGTTTACAAAATTCTAAAAAGCCCCTTCTCTTTGATCGTAATTTAATTTGCTATGAATCTTAATCTTTCAAAAAAATTAACAATTTCTTTTCTCCTAGCTAGTGAAATATAGTAAAATCATGATTCATATTTGGTTTCATTCGTAAAAGTTAAATAAATTAAAAAATATTGTGTGGGAGCGAATTATTGGTTCACCTATTCCAAATTATATTCCACCCCCATATTTCATAACATAATTTTAATAAAAAATGCTATACCCCACTAAATGCACCTATTCCAAATTATATTCCACTCCATATTTCATAACATAATTTTAATAAAAATAATATATACTATTAAATGATCATTAAACCCCCAACACATTTAATAACAATTTAGGGAAATGATTGTGACACGTGTCACATAATTGTCAAATAAAATAGTAAAATGAATAGATGATCCAATTGCCAAATTATAAACAAGCACATCCATTCAAGAGATTTAATTGGTTGAGATGATACAGACATTAGACAGTGATGAACCTAAATTGGTGCTCATTGAGAGTAATACCCTTATTTTATTCCGCAAACAACAACAAAAATAAAACCTACTTATACAGTTCACAATAGATTATATATCACGCATGGATTAGATCTAAAAATCCACTATGGGTACCTGTTTATGCAATCGAGCCACGGGTTCTTCGACGGCCTCTCCATCGTCCTCACCGACTTCCAAACAGCACTATTACACTTGAAACCTGACCCAAAAGCCAATTGCCAAATCCGTTCTCCCTTTTCCACGTGCCCTTTCGCCTCCAGATAAGCCAGCGCGTACCATATGCTGCTGCTGGCTGTGTTGCCAAATCGGTGCAACACTGCTCGTGATGCCTCCAGATTCTTGTCAGTGAGCTCCATGTTCCTCTGCAGCTCATCAAGAACCGTGTTGCTGGCTGCATGGATGCACAAGTGTTGGAATGCTAGCTTGAAATCGGGGATGTATGGCTTTGGGGGATTGAATTTGTTGCCGGAGAGATGGCAAGCTTGGGTTGAGAGGAAGATGAGATGCTCTGATAAGGGCAGAACAAGAGGGCCTAATGTGGTGATATTGGCCTTCAGTGCATCACCCCCTAATTCCAACAACTCTTTGCTCATTTTTAGACCCTTCAATCCTACCATGTCTACCTCTTGGTAGATGCTCCTGATATGATATGTGTGTACAATACAACTCAATAAAATATGAAAACAATTCTACCAAATGATTCATCGTGAAATGTATTGTGGTGTGACATCTCTTATAGATTGACATGTGGCGAGGTGAAGAAATGGGATTGCCACTAGGATTTATATGTATAATTCATCTCCTCTCTCCTACATGTCACTTATCCAATAAAGTGCTACAAAAGATATCACATCAAAATAACGTATTATATCAAACCGGAATGATTCCATAAAAAGATTTTCGGTTAAATGGAATCATATTGTCATCTTCCGACAAATTGTTACATGACACACATTATTATTCATCTAAAAATAATGAGTTAATTTTCTGTTCCATGAATTATTCAAGGATAATAGTTAGTAATTTAATAGGGTAATAATTTTTAATGGAGAAAAACTATAAAATCTAATTATGTGTAACGTGGAAGACAAGCTCATAAAAAATATAGAAGCATGGTGTACTAGGATTAAAAAGAAAATAGTATGTACATTGTCAATATATAAATATTGGGGATAATTAAAAAAAAAAATTCCACACAAAAGGGTTATTTTGAAAAAAAATGTAATTTTATATTGATCACATGAATAATCGCATTTTTAGTCTCATTCTATAGAAATTGTCCCGATCATGTAATTTACTTCATCGATCAGTGGCCCATGAGCATGAACCATAATGTTAATAAATAACATGAATTTAAGCACAAATTACGTTAATGGTAACCAGTAGTGTAATAAGTTTTTCCAAGTAATCCATATATCCAAAGTTAAACTTCACACTTTTTATTTTTCTTCATTTCACATTAAATTTCACCACAAAAAAAATAAATAAAAAATCACCATCTCTAAAATTACATTTTAATCACATACTCCCTCCGTCGTCTCAGGCTAAGAGGGCCATTTTTTCATTTTGGTCGTCCCACCCAAAAAGTCTCATTTCCTTTTTTACACGTATGAGACCCACACACCCCTCTAATACAATTAAATGTTGGGACTCACGCTCCTATTAATACAACTACCCACTATACATTAAATAATAATACTCCTTAATTTACGTACCAAAAAGTAAATAGTCCTCTTAATGAGGGACGGAGGGAGTAGTTATCACTATCACCTAACACACATAACATATTTTATAATTTATTTATCACCTAAAGATACTACATTACTCTCTAAAAGTCAATAAAGTTAGTGAAAACAATTTTTTTGAAACTATGTAACTACGGTAAGTAACGGTGAAACTTAAGTTGTGATGGAGAGAGCATTAAACTTTATGGGGATAAATGAAGTTAGCCAAAATTTGAGGGACTGATTAGCAATAAAAGCAACGAAATTAAGCGCGAAGAAAGAAAAAGCGTACGTACCTAAAGCTCCGATCATCAGCACCCTTGTGCGTCCTCACGATGTGCTCGAGACGGTACTTGGCACGGCGGCGATCACGGCGGCGATTGGAAAGCATCAGAGCGGCGCAGCCCATCCGGAAGTAACAATTCGATATCAGCATCGATCTCTCCTTCCCCTGATAAAAGCCAAACCCAACAATCTCCGTACTCACCACCACAGCAAAAGTACTAGGGTTCGCCTCCAGCATATCGCGCGCCAAATCGAGCGCTATAATCCCAGCGCTGCTTCCCATTCCCCCCAAATTGAAGTTGAGAGTGTTTTCCTCCATCTTGTAGCGGTTGATTATCATGGCGGAGAGCGACGGCGTCGGATTGAACACGCCGCTGTCGACGACCAGGATTCCGACCTTTTCTGGCCGGATCTGAGTTTTCTCGAAGAGTTCATCGAGCGCGCCGAAGATTACGGTTGAGGCCTCCTCTCGGCCGTTTTTAATGGTGGCGGAGTTTTCCGGCGAGAAAATTGATTTGGGGAGGTAGGATTCATCGCCGATGCCGGAGGTTTGCAGGATTCGTTTCTGGAATTCGAGGCTTGCTTCGTCGAATTTCCCTGATTTTCGTGCTAGTTCGATGAATTGCTCCTTCGTCACCTGTAATTATGTGTTAATTAAATAATAGTATGAGTAATAGACTTGTCACATACTCTCTCCAAAATGAGAATGGGAGAAGTAATATTTAATTTGAGGTATTTAGTTGTATGATAATTTAATGTATAGCAAGTGAGAAAAATAATATTTTAATGTGTAATGGGTAATTGTATTAGTGTTGAGTGTGAGTCACTCAATCTAAAAAGAAAATTGATACTTTGTAATGGGAGTGAGACGGACCAAAATGGATTGACTTGAATTACCTATTCCACTTTTCATATTTCACAACATATAAAATTTTACTCTACCATTTATCAATAAACTCTTAGGGCATGTGGCGTTAGTTTAGGCACTAATTGTAACACGTGTAAAGAGTGGAATAGGAGATGAAACATGTGTGTGGAATAGGTGATCCCATTTGAAAATTTACACGTATCAAGGGGACAAAGTAATTACTCCCTCCGTCCGCCATAGAACATTTGCTTTTTGCTTAAGAAGTATTATTATTTAAGGTGTAGTTGGTAGTTGTCCCATGTGTTTTAAAAGAGAAATGGAGACCTTTGGTGCGGACGCCCAAAATGACAAAATGTGGATCTTTCGGGCGAACGGAGGAGTAATTGTTTTGTATGAACTTGATAAAATGAAAAATATAAACAAGCTTAACTTAAACAAATCAAAATTGAAATGGTAAAGCTTAACACAAAATAGATGCAGTATTCTTTTACACTTTATTAACGAAAATTTAATAATCTTATTCACATTTTTAATTGAATTATACAATGAATTCATATTTTATCTTATATACACTGTTAATTACTCCCCTCAATGTCACTTATTTATTTACTCCACTCTTTATTTTGAAATGTCTCATTATTAATAATAAAATAACTAGTCTTATTTTAATCTTTATATATTTTTAGTTTGGGTGTTCGTCCAACTTTAATATTTATATTTCCTTTTTGGTATATGAATCAAGTCAAAACAATTAATATATCAGTATGGGAATCAACCCAATACTAATATAATTAATATATCACTATGGAAGTATTAAAATATTATATTTCTCAACACACTATACATTAAAATATTATATTCCCCCTTATCAATAAAAAAGACTAACATAAACATTATAAAGTCACTTGAGGTAGTACATAGAATGACCCTAAATTAATAGATTATAAATCTCTAATATCAAATGAGAAATACACATCTAAATATTAAAATCATTACTCCAAAGAAAACGATTAATATCGTACCTTGAAATCATCATTAGGTCTATAGCATGCAAAATCCAGGAGAAAAATAGGACGATGGCGCGAAAAGTAAACGAAAACGGCAGACGCCGTTACTGCGACGAGCAGCACCACGGTGGCGAGATTGTAGGCGGCCGCGCCATCCCAAAATCTCCGCCACAGCTCCGCCCTGTTGAGGCTTCCCACCTCCACCCCGAAAACAAACAGCCAAGCCGGCACCGAGGCAACGTACAGTCCGTGCTTGATCATATAATGATACCCTAACTTCACGTATTTCATGTTCAAGGACTGCACCAAGCCCCGCAACCTTCGTCGTCTCCCGATGGAGGAAGTGTTAGCTACCTCCGCCGTTAAATGGGCCTCTTCTTGAGCCATGCTTGTAAAAATTAAGGTGGTGTTTTTTTCTTTGGCAAGAAAGAATTGGGTTGATTTATAGTATGGTGAAATCTGGGTAGGGTTGGCGGGACAGGTTTTTTTGCGGTTGAATAGGTTTGAAATTAAATAGCATTGATCGAATTTTATAAAATAAACATGCAAGTGATCTCGTAAAATCAGCCAGGTTGCTTTCTCTCATTAATTATTTTAGGCTTTAGATTATATCTTGTGTTACTCATCAAATATTTTATTATAAATAAAAAATATAATATCAGAATGTAAAAGGAGGTAGGTCTGAATTATTATTATTATTAATCAAATATAATGGGTTATTCTTTGGTGCAGCAGATACACCGGTCCATCTAGGATTTATAGACTATTTTGTAGGGTATAATTATTTTTATTTTTAAAATATTTAATTATTTTATTTTGATCTGGTGATAGTTATTAAGTAGTTTTCAATAGATCATATTAATTAGGTGCATCATAGTTTAACCCCAAAATTATTGAATTATAAATAAGTGATAACAGTGCATAAATATTTCATTAATAATTCGTAGTATGAATAAAAGTGATAGCATTTTTAGTGAAAATTGATGATATTTTCTTAAATTCATTTTATGTCACATAATAATAGGGTATTTTGATCTCAAAAAAGATATATATATATATATATATATATATATATATATATATATATATATATATATATATATATATATATATATATATATATATATATATATTTTGTCTCATAACTACTTACGTTGTTCAATCATATGACCTCAAAATTGCCAGAAACACACAAATTGAGTGGTCACATGCGACACACGTGCATGATTCTGTCAAAAATTTAATTTTCCGACTACAAATAGAACTAAAATTAAACATTTTCGATAGTTATGGAATTAAAAGTGATAACTATTAAAAAATATATAAAAATGTCGTATAAGACAATCTTATATAAGTATTGTCGTATATCAAAAAGTATGATATTTTAAAAAGGAACATGATTAATAAAATAGATAAGGAATGATGAATATTTTAATTAAAAATTATACTTATATGTGAAATGTGATAATTGTCTATAATAATTGTTTAAGGAAATTTTTTCATAAAATTTGTAGTATAAATAAATAAATATATAATATAATATTTCAAATGAAAAGTGAAAATTAATTAAGAAAAGATAAAATAGTTTTCCATTGTGAGATTTTGTTACACGAGTATTGCTCTAATAATAATAATAATAATAAACAATAATAATAATAATAATAATAATAATAATAATAATAAAAAGAAAAAAATCTCTTTGATAAGATTCTTCTGGTATTGCCTAATAAGTCTACTCCATTGAATGATCATAGGCGCATGTACGTAGTTTGCATATAACATGGGAAGTTGGTGTAAGAAGATTGAACGTGGAGCAGAATGATAAAGAAAACAAAATCATTAATTAGTACGTAGGTAATAACAATGCATTGAAAGGTAGGGAGAATTAATTTTTTTTACTTGTACTTCTCCTTTCTTTTATCCTTAGCATTCCTGATATAGTTATAAACTACGTCGAAATTGAAATTCAAACTATTATGTGGCGAAAGTGTATTGGGCCCGGGGTACTGGGCCCCCCTGAAGTTGTGCAAATTTTTACTATATATAGGAGTATTACACTAAATGTTAGATGTATTAGTGCTTTGATGCTCTCAATTGACAAGCAGGTCACTTATTCGAGTCTTGCTCTTGCTTTTCAGCTGTATTTTTATTTTTTTTATCCTGTGTATAATAGATTTTCAAAATTTTCCCCATCATTTAATTTTATGACCATTTACTGTATATACAGATTACTATCGTTGATAAATTACATTGCATTAAACACTATGTTAAATATTTTAATTAATATTTCTATAATTTTACCTTTTAAATATTTTAATTATTATTAATTTATTTGATTTAAAATATACGCAATAAACATGTGGATTTTTTAAAGTCGTTTTCTTAGGTGCTTAACAAGGAAAAAATATATGACATTCTTATAATAATGTGATATTGAAGGACGTTAATATTGTACAGTATTACTATGACAGAAAAACAGTGGTACAAATAAAAATGAAAAACGTTCACAAATACAAGAAGTCGGGATTATATACATTATATTCTGTACTATTATTTGGGCCCCCCTCGGCGAAATTCCTGCGTCCGCCACTGAAACTATATGTGTTGGGTATAGATGATCATTTTATTGTAAATTAATGGGTTTTTTTTGGGAGACTTTTAAAAATACCCAAAATCCAAAGTTTTAGATTAATATCACCAATTTTTCTCTCTCCTATGAATAGTAACTTTTCTGGACATTAATACCCTTGTGTCTGTAATCTTGTCGGCTACCATAATGGTGGCCTACATGGCTGCCAACATGGCATCCTTGCCGATTTAAATTCGTTTTAATTTAATTTTAACAATTTTCTTTTCCTCAAAATAGACATAGTCCATTACGACCATATCAGGCACATCATGCTTACGTACATTAATTAAACAACATTAATCTCATAATTAACCGACTTGAAATAGTAACAGTACCTTTTTTACCGTCAATCCATCGGGTATCTGGGAGATTTTACAGCTGCTCCTCACAACCAACCACGCACCCCGTAGTGTGATGGTTCAATTCCGTTCCTTCAGCGGACCTCAGCACAACCCTGGTTCATTTTTTACACTGGGTGTATAGGATTCTGCTACTGTTTCTCATCGCAAAATATGGAGATTAAGGTTGAGAATGTAATGGAAGGTTACATAATTCGGGCAGTAGCCCATGACTATTTATTTATGGAATGGAGAAATTTATTACACACTCATCCTCACAGAACAAGAGGAGATAACTCATTTAGCTATCTATTGTAGCTGCACTCAGAATACTCATACAAAGAAAAGGAAAGAATACAATGTTTATTTTGAAAGAGAAAACAGAGGGGAATGGTTGATGCTTTCTGCTTCCTCAAACTTCTTATTTATAGAGACTCTCGGACTCAAAATCCGAATTTCAAAGCCTCCTCAATCTTCTTTGACGTCATCGCTTACGTCATCATTCTTACGTCAGCGCTTACGTCATTCCATTGGATTCCAAATTTAGCAGTTGGCTGGTCCCCTTTTCTTTATTGGATGCCTCCTAGTGGGCTGTCCTTCTTGTCGATCACATGCCTTTTACCCTTTCAGAAAAGCCATCTGGCTCTTGCTTTTTTGAAGAGTCATTTGTCCTTTTTGGTGCCTGATGATTCTCCTGGCTCTTGGGTAATTTGAATAGATTTTACCCTCTTCTTTTCACGTGTCTCTTTTGTTAGGGGTGGTTCAGCAATCCTGATCATCCCTATACCCAACCTTATTCATTTACCAAACTCTGGTTCAGTTTGGGTGGAACAGCTTGTGCATACTTTGTTTGTCCATTGCCCAAAATGGGTCATGTTGCAATATCTCCGATGAGTTTGTTTACTCACTGGAATCTTGTTTCTCCAAAGAAGGTCTTGTTTTTCCTGGAAGGCCTTATCAGCAAACACTGTCTTCTTCCCTGTTAAAGTATTCAACAGAAAAGACCCATTCAAAGACTTGTGCTCGAACTTGAATGGGAACTTCACCTCCACCATTGCTTTAATGCAGGCATACAAACCCCTCACTCTACGCGTAGAGATCTGCTCTTCAGAAAATGTAGAAACCAAGACTGGTTCCTTTCTAGAAGACTCCTTGATCCTATTTGATACCGAAACATCGGGTTTTCTTAGCTTGATGAAATGGAAGGCCTCATGGTTGTCTTTCCCGACTGGTTCTGGGACCACACTGTTGAAGTAAAGCTCTAATACATCGCCTCTGGATAGAGTCGAGTTATTTTCCAATGCCTTGAAAACTTTTTCTCCCAGCGAATCTGGAAGTTTTGCAAGTTTTGGGAAGCTTGGTGCAACAGTATAAATTGAGACTAGTGCCCCAAAATCATACCACTGCTTTACATTATTTGGATTTGAGCCTTCTCGCATCCAAACTCGGAGATATTCCCCAGATATATCCACTCGGCATTTCTCCGGTTGGATTCCTTGTCTAGTGTTCAATTTCTCCCAGCTGGCCTGATATTCCTGCCAATAAGAGAAATCAGCTAAGTTAATACCAACCTTAGTAGTTCCTGTCATCGCCCTAAGGTTAATCTCTCCCTCTTTAACCCTAGAGGTGCTGGGTTGACTCGTCGACTCTAGATGTGACTCCAGGTCTTCGATTTTTCCTTGGACCTGTTCCTCTTTTAGAGGTTCCAATCTAGAACTTGTGCTAAGGGTACTTGAATCCCTTGCTCCGGGTTTAGAGCTCTGTTCTCGACTACTCTCCTTTTGTCGAGTGCTATTGCTATCAACAGCCCTGAGGAGTGGCTCTCGTAATGACTCGAATAGACTCTCATTGTTGCGAATGCAATCTCGTATGCCATTTGACACTTTGGTCTGATCACTTTCTTGTATTCTTCCAGTACGCTTTGCATTGAGTGCCAGATTCTCGAATTTCCTTTGGAGCAACTCAAGATTGTCCATCAGGTGCTTTGATCCAGTTAGGATGGAGTCTATTTCAGCTCCTACCATCTCTCGTTAGGAAATCTACCAAAACATTATCAACAGATTTAATAATGACAATATTAAAATCATAATATTGGCATTCTGCTTGCCATCTTAAAAGTCTAGCCTTTTCTGGTTTAGATTCAATTTTATTTTTCAAAAAGACTTTGACGCTTGTGTTATCAATTTTAAGGATGAATTTCTTCGCGAGAAGAAACAACGACCATTTTTGAACGTCTTCCGAACCGCAAAGAACTCATTTTCATTGATGTGCCACCTCTTCGCTTCATTCTCTGCAAATAGTCCGCTACAGTATCTGCATGACACTTCTCCTTTAGGTGTGGACTTAGTTAGAACTGCTACTCACCAATGGTCACTGACGTCTGTGTAGAGTACCAGTTCGTCCTCGTCATTTGGTATTGCTAACTTAGGGAGCTTTTTGCAAACCTCTTTTAGTTGTTTAACCATTGCTCAATGTGATTCCTCCCATTTGAACTCGGCATCCTTTATCAACAGAGGACTGAACACCTTCCTGTATTGTGCTAGATTGTTGATGAACATTCCAGCAAAGTTGACCACTCCTAAGAAGCTCTGGAGTTGCTTCTTGTCCTTGAGATCTTCAGGAAATCCCTGAACCTTTTCTACAATATGAGGTTGTAGAATAATTCCGGACTCATCGATCTCGACTCCAAGAAACTCGATCTGTCTTGTTGCTATTACTGCTTTCTTTTCGAAAAGCACCAATCCTTCCTTGTGGCATACCTCTGAAAATACTTCCAAATGCGCCAAATGTTCTTTCATGTTTTTTGAGGCTATGAGGATGTCATCCACATAAATAAACATGAATGAGAAATAATCTTTGAACAGATTATCCATCTTCTTTTGGTATACGTGGGGTGCGTTCGCCAAGCCCATAGGCATGACATTCTAGATATAATGACCTTGTAGTGTGGAGAAGGCTGTGAACTTCTTGCTTCCTTCTTCCATCATAATCTGGTAGAACCCAGATTTGCAATCAAACTTTGAGAATACTTTGACATTCTTGATACAGTTGACCAAGTGTTCCCTACTTGGTATGTAGTATCCATCGACTTCCAAGATGTTGTTGATCCCTTTGTAGTTGATCACAAGTCTCGGCTTTTCCCGCTTGACTTCTCCATGATTTCGAACCAGAAATCCTGGACTGCTGTATGGAGATACTCCTGAGGATATAAACTTAAGGACTAGATGTTCCTTAAGTATTTGCTACATATCCTTCCGATCTTCTTGATTCATCAGGATAGGCTTGTATCTTACGAACTCATGCTCCTTTCCTTCTTTCACTTTGAGAGAGGCTTTGAGCTCGTTTTTGCCCCACCAGGCTAGATGATTCTCATTGAAGTTCCTCTGTATCTTCCTTTTGACATCCTCCAAAGATGTTTGCTCTTCGATTGTGGCATCTTTCTGTAAGCTTTCTCCCAAGCTTGCCTTGAGAAGGTGGATTGTTTTTTCTTTTAGTTTTTCCATCTTCCATCCTCATCTGGTCTCGGTTCTCATTTGAAGTACTGCTTCGCCATATCTCCTTCGATCATTCATCTTTGGATGACTAAGTTTTCCTTCATCACCACGCTTGCTGCAAAATTTGATTGGCATTTTTCTCTGAAATGTATTACGTAATCTTGGTGTTATGATCTTATGTTCACAAAGGGTTGTGAAAATAAGCCTTCTTGTTGCATTTTTTTGGGTAAAATGCTTGAATGTCTGTAGGAAATTATTTCCTAACAGAATATCTGCTCCGGTATCATGAAAATATATTGGTGGAGTCTTTACCTTGTACCATGGGGTACGATCCGCTCCTCCAATCATGATCTCCGTTTGGTTGATTCCTCTATTAAGGATTAGCACCCTTTGAGAGAAATCTTTTCCTAGCACTGTTGGCAACTTTTTGCCTGAGTCTTTAGGAAAGACCCCTTTCTTTGTTGTGCAGATGCCGGCTCCAGAATCAATGTATGCCGCAAAATACTCTGCACGTTTTTCCTTATATATCACCCCGACAGTGATATATATTGAGAATGGACTTGTGGCCATGGGTGGATCAGAGCTTATATGCCTGAGCCTCTACTAATACACCTTGTATCTTTTTCCTTTAACTGTGAATTCCATTCTATCTTGTAGTCGTTCCCAGTTTGTGATCCTCGAGAAATTCCAATCCCAGTACTAGTTGTTCTGGGAATCTTCCTGCAACTCCCTCGATCACCAGCTCAAGTTCTCCGAGTTTGAGCCGTCCTTGATATCTCCCAATTGTTGGTTGTTGAAGATAATACAAGATATCACAAGGAATAGAGTTTCCTTTTTAGTGATATCGAATATTACTTCGACTCCTCTCCATCCTTCTGGATATTTTAGTTCATCTTTGGATGTGAACTTTTTCGGCTCCTGGATTACCTCCACGATAGGTTTCTTTCCCCATTTTTCACTGATCATTCTGTCTTCTTGGAAAGAAATCCTTCTCTATTAGAATCTGAGGTTGTCTTGCCTACTCCAGACCGGTTATCCTTGATTCGTAAATCCATGTCGTGAATTGGCAGTAACTCCATTATTTCTGGCCTGGTTGCGCATGCAACTCTTTCGAACATTTCTGGTATCTCGATATACTCTTTCATTTGGAATAGATCCGAATGATGAGTGTTGGATAGAGCATATGAGATACTGTAGGTGATAGAGTAAGACCTATTCCCTTCTTTCATCAAATCTTTGTTTTAGAAATCTTGATGAAGGGTGAGTGCCCTACTAAAATCTTTATCTGCCAGATTATAGGCAATCCTTGGGTAAATGTAGGATGTCATCTTACCTGCGTACAGGTTTCTTGAGATTCCTCCCAGGCAAGCTTATCTGGTATTCTTGATCCTCTTATCAAAGATGGCGATATCGATTGGTGTATCGATACCTTCTTTGAAAGTAGTTTTGATGAGGATCCGAATTGTTCCAATATGAATCCAAGACATTGTCTTGGCCATTCCTTGCTTAAGTTTTCTGAGTTCCCTCTTGATTTCATCAACAGGAACTAGCTGCATCTTCATCACATTTCTCGTGAGCTCCATTGGGATGGTAATTTCCTTCGGTCACCTTATATATGATGTTGTGCTTTCTCCTTTTGAAACTGAGAATTTTCTCAAGTTTCTCTAGTCTTCCCACGGTGAATTCATCGTATAAATTGAGTCTTGGATCCTCTTTCATGATTCTCACAAGGGCTTTATGAGAAATAGATGTCTGGGAAAAGAATCCCGACATATCTTCTTCATTTCCTGTCTGAAGCTTTCTTCTTCACTCCGACTCATCTTCGAAAGACTCGTCTTGGTTGTAGAATTCTTCTTCATAGATGTTTTTGTCTGAGGGTATATCTTCGAATTGATATACATGCACCAGGTCTTGGAAGTAAACATCTTCCTCCATTTCTGGAGTTGTTTCAAACTGTCGTACTCCCCTTTTTTGATTCTCTGGATAATCTGGTGAGATATGTCCTCTTGCTCCACACGTGTAGCAGTTATAATCCTTGAATCTCTCATTCGCTCGTGTAGTTGCTCTTCGGAACGTCTTTCTCATGGGAGTTCTTCCTGTACTCCTCTGGTTTGATCCTGAGGATGAGGCTTGACTTCTTGAACTCCATCTTGATGGTCCTGTCCTTTGCCCTGATTTATAGCTTCGGGCCTTTTGTTTGGATTAAAAGGATTTTGGTCTTCTGGACCTCCATCCTCCGCTTCTCTGTGTGTAAGGATGATTTTTCTTTATCCTTTTCTACTTCCTTGGACTTCTTCCAATGATAGTTACAAGATCATTATTCTCACAACATAGGGGTACTATCTTGTTGATTTCCCTTAATCTCTTGTAGTTTTTGTGTAGCGATGCTTGATGACACCACTCTGTAATCTTGGCTTTGAGGAAAGACATCCTCCTTGCTATTGAATCCAGCTCGCATGGTTCATACTCTTTGATCAACATTTCTCTTCATGTGCTTGGAATCTTCATAAAGAATAGGTGGAATACCTCCTCCTCCTTGATCTTTAATTTCCATCTATACTTTGTGAAGAGCTTGATGTACTCATTTACATGACAGATGTCAAGTAGTTCTAGACTGTATATGGCATTCCTATACTTACTTTTCTTTTCTTCTTCCATTCCTTCGAAGTAACCTACTCCGATGAAGTGGATCTTGAAGATCTTGGCCATGCGATGAACAATATTACCTAGGTCTTCTCCTTCCATGGCCTCCTTCTTGATCTCGTCTGAGAGTAGCTCCCAGGCGCACTTTACAGATCCTTCTAGGCTCATAGTTAGGAATCTTATGAACTCTTCTTTATCCAACTCAAGTGCACCTCCTGCAATTTTCATAGCGTTGGTCCACTTGTCGATCAAGATTTCTCTATTCGTGAAGTCTAGAGTACCGAGGTTTAGGATCAACCCATATGAATTTATCGGATCAAGGTGAGACTGACCATATGGGGTGTTGTGTAGATTAGATCATCGAACTCGACTTGCTCCAGTTGACATTCCTATCACCTTCATCTTGAAGTTTCCTGGTTGTTAGAACGTCTCTTCTTGTCTTGCCTCATGGACCCCATGTGATCCAGAGGTTCCTTCGTTTTGGCTCTGATAAGTCTGTGACTGTTGTTGAGAAGTTGATGTTTCTCCAACATTCATCTTTAGATCTACAATTGAAAGTCCTTGGAAGGACGCATATAGATCTTCAAGATTTGCTCTTTCCATCCAGAGATGTGGATTCTCCTCGAAGGATAGCAATCATCTTCTCGCTTTCAGACTTTGGCCTTGTGACCTCTGTCGTTTTCCCTTTTGGTGTAAAAGGGGTTCTATTCCGAAGGTCGGTGGTAACCTTCCTCCTGGCCTTCTTCCTGTCACCTTGGTTTCCAAGGTCTTTACTTGTTCTATCAACTTCTTGATGAGGTCGAGTTGTTTGTTCTGCAACGTCTCCACCTTATCCATCTTGAGGCTGATCTCAAACATTATCTTGGACATGTTTTGGCAATATTCTCTGAAGAATTTCACTGTCTTCTGTAGTTCTCTAAGATCTTGATTCATTTTAGAGTTGTCTGCCTCGATCTCCTTCCACTCTGTCATTCCGTCCAATGTGAAAAGTGATATGACTTGCAGATCTCTCTTGGACCCTAGTTTGGTCTTCTTCTCCATTGTTCGTGTTTGGGGACACGTTCATGGATCTCGGTGAAACCACGATATTTCTTTATACTTATTTGGAGTATCTTATCTGCATCTGGCATAATTTCTCTAGATGTTCTTCCTTGGTGTGGTTGACACGAATATTTGTCAATTCTCTTCTTTGGTTTACACCGTCCCACCATCGGTCGGTGTCTTCATATTCTTTCTCCACATATTGTCTATAACACACAATTATATTGTTGTATAGAGCTAGTTGTTTCGTCATAATTAACAGGACAAAAGTCCATGTTGCTCCAGCTTTGAACAGAGCTGATAGTCTTGTCACTCTCGGATGTCGAACTTTCGTTCGGATATCTTGAAACTCTCATCTCGTTAAGTGTTATAAATTTATAATAAAATTTTTCCATTCATAAATAAATAAACTTAGAGCTCTGATACCATTTTGAAGCGTGAGAAATATGAGGAAAATTAAGTTGAAATGAAGTTGTATACCCACATGATTACCGGCATAGTCACCTAAATGGATACCGACATGGTTACCGACAAGTAAAAGTTTTGACAAGTTGACCCGTTTGACCGGCTGACCAGTCTGACTTTTCAATTTTTTTCGAGGGCAAAATTGTTCGAAAATTGGCAAATTGGTAGAATTGATAACTTTTTTCAAAGATAGGCAGAATTGATTTTGACATCTTCATTTTGTATATTTTTAACAATTACCCTTTTTTTATAGGGCAAATAAGAAATTTATTAAAATTGAATGGTACAAGGAGTTCCAAAAATACAAAATTACCAACAAATAAAAGAAATTAGACCATTGCCTGCAATACTAATCTAGGTGGTCATTTGATTTTTGTGCGTAGATTAAGGAGTATTATTATTTTATGTGTATTAGATAGTTTTATTAGTAGTGAATGGTAGGCCATCTATGGAATCCTTTCACTAAAAGTGGAAAATGGAAATTTTGAATGGTAACATCCAATATAGTAAAATAGGAACATTTCGGTGGGATGGAGAGAGTATTTGTTTTGACATTTTTACCCTTTTTTTAAAGTTGAATTTTTTTTACTAAACAAGGTAATAAATAATAAAAAAGAAAAGATATATAAAAAGAATATAATAGAAATATTGAAGAGAAAAAAAACAGTTAATATATTTAAAGTCGAGAAAAAAAATACTGAACACTACAAAAAAAATATTTTTTATTAATGGAATATACCGTTGGTAAAATCCTTAATTCCATTGTTAAATTGGCTTACCAACGGATTAGCAACGGAATTCGTTGGTAAAATTCCGTTGGTAAAGCGGTGGTTGGTAAATTTTTAGCAACTAAAAATCAATTTCGTTGGTTATATAAATCAATTTGGTAATCTGTTGCTAAAAATTTCGTTGCTAATTCATATAATGATTCCCTTGGTAATCTGATGGTAATTAATTACAAACGGATTGAATTCCGTTACTAAAATAGAGAATAAATCCGTTGGCATTCCGTTGCTAAATCAAAAATGTCATTTTTTTTGCTAATCCATTGGTAATTACCAACGGATTGAATCCGTTGGTAATTTCAGTTGCTAAAAAATAATTTTTTTTGTAGTGGAAATACCAATTTTTTAAAAATATTTTATCGGTACTGAACTGAAAAATTCCGTACGGTAAGATACCGTACCGATTTTTTCGATATGCTGAAATTTTTGATAAATTTGTTATTTTACATTATGATAAATGCGATATATCAATTTTTTTGTTATTTTCTACTCGAATACACTAATGTATCTTGAGGTCCGAGGTCTAAATAGGGCGTTAATGGGTGATTTTTATTATTATTTATTTTTTAATAAATTTATTTGATCGGACAGTGATTATTAAATTAAAATTTTAATCGAACAGTTAAAATTATACACGTACATCTTAGTACGCATAGACGGAGGCACATAAGGACCTGGGATTTTGAAAAATCCTAGAAAATATATGTTCAACTCTTATTGTGTACATGCAAATGGTTCAATGGTTAAGGAACCCATCTTCAAACGTACATTTTTTTATGAATGCACGTAATGTACCCTACACTTTATTTATTTATCGAAAACAATAAATTACCAGAAAAAACATAAATAAAGTGATAATGTTCAACTATTGTGCGGGAGGAAGAATAGTTGTAAAAAATTGTGCATAATGGAAGGATATTTTATTTTACAATATTATTTCTGGCCCCCTATCTTCAAAACCTGGCTCCTCCGTCACTATTAGTACGACTCAAAATTTAAATATTGGTATAGAATCACCTATTTGAATTTGATATTGACATGTGTAATTATTGTTTTTTAATTACGGCTATATGTTATAATTATGTACTAGTATATTTGATAAAGTTATTTAAAAGTAAATCAGTTAGAAACACCTTTTTTTTTTTATAGATTATGAGAGGCAATTAATGAAAATATAATTTATAATAATTAAAAAAATCTTTTATTTTTCCAAAAGTGGTTCCAACACATTATTAATTATGACACTAAAAATATACTCCCTCCGTCCGCCCGAAAGGTCAACATTTTGCCATTTTGAGCGTCCACACCAAATATTCACATTTCCCTTTTTAAACACATAGGACCCACACACATCACTAATATAATAAATTTATGGGACCCATACGCCCCACTAATACAACTACCAATTACACCTTAAATAATAATACTCCTTAATCCATGTGCAAAAAGCAAATGTCCACCTTTGGGGCGGATGGAGGGAGTAATAAAAATATATATATATATATTGTGAGATGGTAATTACGACACACTAGTTATTAAAATATATTTTCTATATAAAGTAGTTAATTTGTAATTATAGTATGTATTTTTAAAGTATGATGAATAATGAATTAAATACACTATTTTTAAAATACTATAGTATGATTCATTACAACCATACTTTAACTACTAACAAGCATACTTTATATATACTAACAATTATACTTTAACAATGGGTCGACTCATACGTCTCACAAGAGAGTCCCTAAAAAAATATTAATTCATAATAATTAATTAAAGTTAAAAGTAATATAATGTTTCCTACTAGCTATCTTAAAAATTGGACATTCTATCTCATAATATTTTCTTAAATTAATTAGTAGGAGTATTAATTAAAAAATGAGTTTAGCGCGTTGAAACTTAACCCGACGTTTTCTCTCCCAAGAACAAGATTAAATTACCAATATAATTAATTAATTCAGAGATCAATTTCTTCATCCTTCTGCTCACGTTGTCTCCTCCAACGTATCTTCTTTATTTTTCTAATTAATTTAAGTGGTTCTATTCTATATATGGGTTGAGATTATTGATTGCTTTTATGTGGAATTTTAAATCGTAGATTGCATTTCTGGGACTCAATAGTTGGATTAAATTGAAGGAAGTATTCAGGTCAGATTTCTACTGCTACTTTTCCTCTTTAAGTTTGTGAATATAAAATTCCTTAGGGTTTAATAAGTTGAATGGCTGACTGTTAGAATATTATGTGTTCTTTATCAGCAACTCTAAAATTAAAAAAAAAAAAAAAAAAAAAGACTTGTGAGCACCTTTGGAATATGCATATGTTTCAAGTTGATGCCGAGGCAGCGGCTTCGAAAATATGCTTAAGTTGGCAAAACTTCCCAAGCTTAACTCTTGCATGGGTTTAACAAACTACAGATAACAACTCACAGCCATTAAACTTACTAAAGAATCTACAGAGTTCATTTAAGATTCCTAAAAATTTTGGCCCAAGAAAATGGCCATTCATAGAGGATTGGTCGATAGAAGTGCAAAAGACCCTTAAAAATGATAATGCCATTCCAAAGCACGATGAAATACAACAAGTCATGAATGATATTAGTGATGTAAGTCGACTAAATACTTTTAGCATTAGATTTATTTAATAAAATGCAAAATAATGTTACCTATTCCATCTTGGATCAAGTACCAGCCTACTACACAAGAAACATCGGAATGTTTCTTGCAGTTTTTCCGATGTTCATAAATGACATGTGTGTGTTCCACGCACCACATTTGTATCCACAGCAGTTGGATATCCCGGAGGATACAGTGGAGCGGATGACACGTGTGTTGCCTAATCCCAAACGTATTAAACTGCCAGGAAATCAAGGTAATATTAATTCTTTTTGTATTTTTGCTCTTTTTTCATTCAATTTAAATTCAGGTTTTTTTTTTTTTTAATACTATATTAGGAACTGGAAAAAAATAAATTACTGGCAGAGATGGTTACTTAAGCTTAAAAAAGAGGTGAAGGAAATACGGAATGAAGCCCTCAGCCAAGATTGGCTAAAGTTGACTGAGGAAGAGAGAATGTCAATTATTCAAATGAATAATGAGAGAAATGATGAACATGAGCTTATGAATGATGAGGCAAATGAGAGGAACATTGAGAATGAGAGAAGCGTTGAGCTTGAGCTGATAAAAGATGAGACGAATGAAATAAACTTTGAGGCTATAAATGATGATAGATATGTTTTTTTAATGTTTTAAACTTTCAACCATCATCTATTATGGTAGAATGATGAGTAATTAATCTTTGTTTTGGCTCACCTTGTTTGATTTTATTAGAAAAACGTGGGACGAAAGTGAAAATCTTGTTCTGTCCGAGAGGAAGAGGAAGTAAGTTTAAAGTGTTCTAAAGTCTCAATCATCATCTAAGTTAAACTCTCAATCATCATTTTACACTTAAACTATTGCATCATTTACTTACTCAACTTGTTAGCAGATTACTCTCCCCGAAAGAAACGGCTGATAAGAGTTTGTCCCCAATCACCCTGTCAACAGATGATAAGGACAAGGAAGGAAGTGATGACAAAAAAAGACGCTCCTTTTTATCAATTTTATTTTCCTCCCGATTACCTTTTTTTAATTAATCAAAACTCAATCACATTATGATTTCGATTTCATTTCTGGAGTTCCGATTTGTTGATATGTTGATGCCATATGCATCTTCTTTAGTGATTTGAAGTAATGTTGTTTGCTTTTTTCAGGGCATGTCTGAATAATTTGAGAACTGTTATTTACTATCGACCATTACATTCTTCTTATATAATATTCCCTTCGTCGAAAAGTCATAATTTTACTATATTGGGCGTCCCATACAAATGTCCTCATTTTCTACTTTTAGTAAAAAGGTATTACATGTGGCCCACCACTCACTACTAATACAACTACCCACTACACATAAAAAAATAATACTCCTTAATCTACGCATAAAAAACAACCGGTGACGTTTGGGCAGGACGGAGGGAGTATTGGGTATTCAATTTTCGATTTATTTATTTATTTATATCTTGACCTCTTATATTATAACGTATGGAGTGAAATCAATTTTTTTAAATTACTTTTAGTATATAAAAAATTACCCTTTAAAATTTTATTTAAAAGAATAATAACTCAATTTTTCTAAATTTTTTTTTTCATATACTAATTTATAATAATTTAAAGAATTATTTTTCATTTAAAAATATAATAATTTATATACGTAAAGATTAATTTTTTATATATTAAAAAGTAAAAGTTGAAAACATAGTTCAAGAAGATTTATCTAGTACACATAAATTTTTGCCTAACTTAAAAACCTCATAATATATCGATTCAACCTCAGGGATTTTCATATAAGATTAATTCCTAAAAAATTCACCACCTTATTGGGAATTTTCAAATCTATCACGATCTTTTATTTTTATCAATTCAATACACGATTTATTTAATATTTTCAATTCTATCACAACCTTTTATTTTTGTCAATTTAATGGGCGATCTATTTAATATTTTCAATTCTATCACAACTTTTATTTTTTAAATTTGATACACAACTTATTTTATATTTTCAATTTATTTTTTTATTATTATTTAATTGTGGGTTTCTTAATAAATAAATAAATAATAAATAATATAAGAAAAATGATAGTTTTACTGGATATTCTTAAAAAAAAAAAGAAATACACCATGAACTAAAAGTTTAATTATTACTCCCTCATTAACTTCACAAATTTTATTTCGTCCATTTTATAATTTATATATATACACCTTTATTTAAAAAAATGAAGTTGTACAAAGAACGAAACAAAGATTAATAATAGATTCGACCACTATTTTTTTTTTTTTGGATTTTACGTTTAATTTTAGAAATTTTAGCAGTCAAATTTAATTAAACTGTTTAATTATTTATGGTTTTTGTTAGTGTGTTCAGAGTACAAATTTTATTTAATTTAATTCTTTGAAAGTTATTTTTTTAATTTGTTTAATTATTTTTAATTTTAAAATTTGTTACTCAAAGTTTGTTAATTTTTATCTATTTTCTGTTTCAAAATGGAATAATAATAATAATAATAAAATAATAATAATAATAATGAATTGAATTGAATTGAAAATATAAAATAATTGGTGTATTAAATTGAAAAAAAAATTGTGATAGAATTGAAAACATTAAACATATTGTGTATAAAATTAACAAAAATAAAAAGTCGTGATAAAATTGAAAATATTAAACAGATTGTATATTAAATTGACAAAAATAAAAGGTCGTGATAGATTTGAAAATCATACGGCGGTGAATTTTTTTGGAATTAACCTTTTTATATATTAGCGGATTTAATAGGGAGATAATGATCTATTCTAAGTTTTTTAATTATTTTTAAAGTAAAATAGTAATTGAGAAAAAAAACAAATGAGAGAATATTGAAAAAAATTATAAATTTACTATCCATTAATGAAGTGTAAACTACCTATTAAATTAATGAAGGGTAAACTATCTATAACATAAGCCACATGAGTTCAAAATACTGAAACTATGTGTTATGTATATCATAACTTTAAAAAAAAAAAAATCTAAATTACGTACGAGGGAGTAGCTCGTATTAAATGAGTTGTAGATTGAACTCTCCGCTAAATTTTTTTTCTAAATTCATCTTTAAATAGATCATGAAATTAATATTATAACATGCATACTGTATACTTCCTCAGTTCCTCTATCTCTATCACATCTTCACGTAATACAAAAATTAATAAAAATCACTTTTTTATTTTTTTTTGTTTTTAAAGATAGTATTACTATTATCTCTCTGTCCCATAGTTATGTTCACACTTTCCGTTTTCATCTGTCACACACTTATCTTCATCACCCAAAAAAAGAAAATTTCACATTAACCAAAAACCTCAAAAATTCTCTTAATTTCAAAAATATCACTCTTAAGTCTTACATAACACACATAACATACTTTATAATTTATTTATTACCTAAAATATTACAATACCACCTAAAAATTCAATAAAGTTTGTCAAAAAGTAATTTTTCTTAAATTCCGTATCTACAGTACCAGTGAACATAAACTCGGAATGGGGAGAGTAATTGGTATTTTTTGTAATAAATAAATTATAAAATATGCTGTGAAAAGTATAAATAACAAATATGAAATTAAAACATCTTCCGAAGACATGAATAGTTAATTAGTGTCATGTTTTTTTTAATAAAAGTATGAATTTGAAGATGAGACAAATTACATTGGAAAGGGATAAATTAAAGTTGGGATTGAAGAAATTATATTATATGAATTACAAGAAAAAACTTTCAGAATTAACATTAAACTATATATTAAGATTAAATTTTAGGGGTAAAATAGTATATGAACAACCATAATATTCTATAATTCAAGGAGTAAAATAAGTCATTAACACAATTAGAATAAAATAATTTTTAAACCGTTAGATTAAAATTACAATTTACCATATAAATTTACATTAAACTCTAAAAGTAAATTATTAAATCAGGGGATAAAATATTTTATAACTCATAAAATTGTAGATATTACGGTTTAACACAAAATATTGTCTTTACAAATTAGTTGAATTTAGAGTAAGTTTTGAATGAGATCTTCTTACAATAAAATAATTTTATTTATTAAAAAATTTAATATTATTTTTTATTAAAGATATTACTCTTTATTTAGATTATTATCACTTTTATTTAATATATAAATTATTTATGAAATATTTTAGTTAAATAATATCAATTTTTATTAAAAATATTATTGTATCCTATGCACCCACAAAACATCACCCAAGTTTTTGGTTTTATTTTAACTTCGATGCACGTGGGGCAACGGTGCACCTAAATAATCTTCATCGTTAGATCAATTTTTTATTTAATCATCACCACTCATTAAAATAAAATAATTAAAATAATTTTAATAACCACCCACTATATCTTTCATTTTATCTTATAAATTTACAGGTGCACCAGATGCACTGCAGAATAACTCTTCATTTTATTGTTATTTACTACTCCAAACTAAGTTAAGAATTAATGATGATATAGTAGTGGATTTAATAAGGAGCCGAAGATCTTTAATTTTTCATTTTTAAAAGAATAATAATAATAATCAATTAAAAAAAGAGAGAAGAATGAAAAAGAAAAAAAATTCCAAGGAGTGTAAACCAATGCCATTAAAAGAAACTAAAAACTGCACCACAATTGAAAATAGATTAAATTAGTAAAATATAAAATATCGGTCAAAATTTAAAAAAAAAAAGAAATTTTTAAAAAGATAATTACGAGGTAGTACTCACATGATTTTAACGCTTTAGTACGTTAATTAATTAGTTAATTACTCTGATTGATATAAAATATGAGTTTTAAGACAAACACTGAATGAATCAGGTTTACTCTGCACTCTTATTTTAATCAAATTATTTTTTATTATATGAAAAATTATCCTTAAAATTTTAATATGAAACATTTATTAAAACAAAATATGCTGGAAATAAGGGTAGTACTAATGATAGTTGTTAAAGACGAGAGGCGAAAGGCGCAAGAACCTCTGGGCGCGCCTAAAGTGAGAGGCGCGCCTTTTGTACATTGTGCCAAAATATGGTTTTGCAATATATATACACAAATATATCTACTTACAACAATATTACTAACTAAATTAAGATAAAAATCACATAACATAACATAATGATACATTATAGCTCATAATAGAATTATAACACAAAAAAATACACATAAATAAATTCAAAATTAAAATCTTTTATGCAAATAAATAGTAAGTTAATGAAAGTTTCAATAGATAAGCAACTAGCAAACTAATTAGTCCTCATCCTCCTACTCCTCAAATAGATCATCTTTCTCATTAAATTCTTCTTCTATATTCACATCACTCAAGATCAACTTCAATATCTTCATCATCATCTTCATCTACATGCCTTAAAGACGAGGCTCTTACCTTCTTTCCTTCATCCATTTGATCATTTCATTTAGTACTTGTTGGTGTAGCACTTGAAGTTGTGGTTTTAGACTTTTTCTCCAATGTTTATTTTGAAAGTACAAAGTCCAAATGCTAACCCTAATTGTCTATCTATTACATTTTATAAGGCCCACTCCATTTTAAAGACAAAAACGTGATAGCATAGTAATATTAGAATAACAACTTCAAAAAAAAAATTAAAAAGATAAAATAAGCATGTTTAAAAAGCACGCCTTTTGGGTGGAAATGGTGCATATAGGCGCACAAAGGTATCGCCTTTGGTTCAAACGCCTGGAATAGCAAAAAATTGGGAAATCTAGGCGCACGCCTCTGAGCCTGAGCGCCTTAAACGCGTCTTTAACAACTATGATATATACAATATAATTACGTAATAAACTAAGTTAAAAAAGGCACAATATAACAATTGACACAAATATGACACATACATTAAGCCATCTACGTTAAAATTAAACATGCATGTATGAAAGTTCATCAAAATTGAAGTAAGACAAGTCAATCACACAAGATACTAGCAACAAAAATAATCTAATTATAATCTCCTTCTTCAACGTCAAAGACTCAATAGTCCTCATCAGCATCATCATCATCGTCACATTGTTCTTCTACCACATTAAATTATTCTACTTCGAATAACTATTATCAATAAAACTTAAAGAAACATCAATCTCAAAGGGAAGAATAAGAAAAAAGAAGAAAAAATTTCAAGATTAAGAATAACGGATCGGTGGCGGCTGGTGGACGACCGGTGGCAGGCGGACGGCCGGTGATGCACGACCAGAGGCCGGTGGCTGATGGTTGCAACAACAACTGATGTTTGATGTTGTGGAGGTGTATGTATATCTCTCAAACCCTAACTATATCCCTAATTTAAATATTGAGAAAAAAATTGGGAAGTATAATTTTATGCCTAGGATAAGTTGCTACTCAATGTAAAAGTTATTCAACAGATAAATTTGTTATTTCAATCATCATAAACCTTAGAAAATAGCAAAAATGATCAGAATCTCAAGGCGCGCCTGCAGAGGGACAAAAAGGCGCACCAAGGTGCACGCCTCAGATATCAGCGCCTTGACACATGATTTCAAGGCGCACAGCTCATAGCCTTGGCCGAGGCGCCCCTTTAATAACTGTGCTCATAATCATAGATAACTTGTAAATAGACAGACTTGCTTATTTGGGATTTACCTTTTCTTTTGCTATATCCGCTGAAGCTTCATTTGTCATGGCTATACTAGACTTAGGCCTTGCAGTTGTATCAACCTATTTCCGTAAAGATGCATACATGGTCTGCAGGGTGTCCAGCATGAATCTATCATCTCCACGCCTGGCAAGAAGTGACAATGAAACTGGGCACTTTTCTTGGACTCCAAGTGGCACTGCAACCTACAACAACAGAAAATCAGAATGTCAAGAGATGATATGCAATATCTAGCTGGTATATGTATATCGAAAAAGATCAGAACCCTAACCTGGCAACAGCCTGACATACTTGCCAAACTTGACAGGGTAGATGCTTGAATCAGGTATTCCTCTGGAAAAATCTCCTTGGCATCAAGTTTTGGAGGAAGATCACAAGTAGGAATAACTATTATTCCATCATCCTGCATACATGTTTTCCAGTTACAAGCATAAGGGGAATAGTGGCGGTAACTGAAGATGTGAAAGTATTATATGATGCCCAATATAAGGAAATAGTATTAAATAGATAGAATCTCAGGTCATTGTCCTAGCAACAGAAATACTTTACATAACAATGATGAGTAAGAACAATGGCAAGTGTGTCGAAGAGTATGGATCACTTCTTTTATAAAGGGATCAGAAACTATAATATAATATAATAACAGATGGCTGCAATAAGAACATGTGCCAACATCAAATCAGATTCAAACATTGCAACAGAGAGAGGACGGATTTTTTTCAGTGACATATCTAATCAGACCACATGATAGTATTTAAAGAGCTGTCATGATCATTCACATAAATCTTAGCAGGCAGGAAGGGCACATAACCTTCCTAGAATGCAAGCAAGCTTTTTTTCCTCCTAGTACCATATGCTGGCGGCACAAACAAACTAGATTCTACTAAACTTAAGTATTGTGGCATTCGGGATACGACTGGTCGCTTCTAGCAAAGCTTAACGAAGGCTGACCACTACATAGATCCATATACCAGTCATAAGCTATCTCTCATGCTGTTAAGAGGCGAAGAAGTAGCTTCCAGGACGAAGCCTAGCCGTTACAATAGGCCTACGAAGGGCTAAGCCACTCATGTTGTGACGAAGAGGCCTATTATACATATACCTGAGTGGTCCATAGGTATGTTCTAAAGATTAATTACCTATAAAACTATAAGAGTCCTTTTAGCACCATCACAATACCACAAAAATGTCACTTTTTAAACACCATTTAATCAAAATCAACTCTATCATACACTTTATTCTAATAAAACACCAAAAAATACCCCTCATTTTTCTTACATCATGACACCAAAAAGTAGATATTCTTAATCTCCGTGCCCGACAATACGGGCAAGTATTCTTGGGACGGAGGGAGTAAAAAATTAGTTTACAATCCGTTCTAATGGTACCATAAATAGGAATCAGAAACACCTGAAACACAACATTATAAACGAAGGTGCACTAACAGGGTAGGGCAGTGAGACATAAAATTCATGCAGATAAAAGTTTGAAATAGCCTATTAAGCGAAATGCTTTTGAAAATAATAAATAAAACAAAATAAGGTTATATAGTTATACCTCCAACATCTTAAGGAGATTGGTTCAAACATTAACATTAAGCATTGTATAAATTATAATTAGAAAGAAACATGGATAATTTTCAATACACAAGTTGGAAATAGGTAATTAAACACAAAACCACCAAATATATCTAAACAGTACATCATAAAACGATACCCTTAAAAGGGAATTTATAGCTAGCCGCAATTCACTCCTGATAGTTTGACATTTTTCTATGTATGTATCAGTCAAATGTAACACTTCTGGTATTTGTGCTGAGATAACAGGATCCAGAGTAGGCTTTACCGAGTTGATCCATTCATCATGATTTTGTCTAAACTCGTGGCTACATGAAAACAACAAAGTACATTATGAAGGACCCAACGGCAATACCCCACAGGATTGTTTTAATTGTGGCCCTGAAGTGTCAATATATATATATAATGCAGATTTCACATTGCTGATATCATCTATCGTGAATATACATTAACAACAAGCACAAACATGGCGCAGAGAAATAAGTCAGAAAGATTTTTCTCCCCAATTTATTTATATAATTAAAAGCACAAAGAAACATAAATTAGTTTGCATAAAGCAGAGAAGAAATGATGAGAGCAGAAGGACCCACAGGAAACCTACATAAAGATATGGGACCTCTCTATCCATAAATTCGTAAGGACAACTCAGATAGTTTGGTAATTAAAAGGAAAAAATATTGGGTTTCACTGGAGCATGCTCTTGTTAGTACTTTTAGCACTTTTTATCCAATTTAAACCCCAAAATCAATAAGTTAGAAACAATTTTAACTGCTCTAATAATGAAAACCCAATTCTTTTGTTACCTAATCTGTTTGTCTTCAATTCCCCTTTCTCATCACATTTGTCACCCAACTCACCAGCTCCCTTAATTTTGAAATTTCACTAATGCCTTCTCATCAGCTCACTCCATGACTTCTCTACACTCAACAATATCAATCTAATCATCTAGGTCACTATCATTCCAAGAACATATAACAAGAAGCTGTTTTGGGTGGAAGATCTTAGAGGCTGTAAAAAGTGGAAACGTTATCAAAAGATTTTGTATGACATTAGCAGTGTACCAAGATCAGGCTGCCAAATAAACACTTATATCTCCCAAACCATCAACAGCCACACATTGCACCCACTTCCCTTGCAAGCTAATTATGTATCCAAGGTTGCATCAATCAAGACATTCCGCAAGTGGATATCTGAATGGAGCACCAATTTAGCTTAAATGTCATAGGAACACACATGATACATATAGTTAACTCCAATTTTTATATTGATTAAAAAATATAATGGAAATATTCTTAAATTAGAATGGAAACAGATTTATAGAAATAAGAAAAAGACCTGCACAAAACAAAGGTTAACCTAGAATTTTATTCTCAAAAGAAGGTAATAATTATTATTATTACAAGAATAAACCGCATTAACCCAAGGCAACTATTTACTCAGTGTCACCTATGACCTCACCTCTTAAGCATCTGCACGACTTTTGCTAGTAATCTTATGGGAGATTTACCCACGCCATTTGGTTGAATAACATTGAATGTGTTTAAGATTGGGACCTACAATTTTATATAATCTCCTAGATTTTCATGCCTCAAAACTTGTCCTGAAAAATAAGTGGTACACGATTATAAACAAAAACTGAAGTACTGAAGTAAATCAGTAATCTAAATGAAAAATTTACGTTAAATGTTAAGAGGAAAGAAACATACTTCCGTAAAGCTTCTCAACAGATTTTATCAACGCCTGAGTCAGGTAGTCTGCAGGAGCCTTAGACATCTGGAAACAGTCATCGGCAATCACAATACTCCTTGGATTGCATTGCGAAGCATATGGAACCTGCAATAACATATGACCAACACGACGAAGTACACTGGGATCCTTCGTAAACCATCCTGCAATTTATATATTGGAATAAAATATATTTTGAGACATTTAGAGGCTCAGTAATGTCTTTCATCTTACCTACATAAGAGGAACATTAATGCTCAGAGAGTAAGCATAATTTTTCTCGTCAGGTCCTAAACTCTTCAGACTGCTATTGGTAAATACTTTACAGCTTTGACATCAATAAATGTTAAAATTTTTATTGTCAACCCATATATAAGAAATTCTCTGTATGGCAAAATAATATAAAACCAGAACTATGTTTCCAATATAATGAGGAAAAATATTGAGATGTAAACCTCACATTAATGCCTGATCAACATTAGTAAGAGTGTTTATGTAGTTGAATTATGTATGATCAGCTTAATCACCAGAAACGGGTGCATGATCATATTTAATATAAGCTGAAATTAATGCATGTGGAAGGGTGGAAGGGTTGTGATAGGGTGTGTTGCAGCTGGTGTAGGGAGTATTTGGGAGTATATTCTGGAACGTTCTATACACGGATGAAAAGCTCAAAGGGCCGGCTGTGAGCTGGAGTTTGTTGTAACAGAAAATGAGTTCGTTTAACTACCCAAATATCAGCGGGAAGTTGCATACACGTGATGGTCCTATAAGTTTCAACTGATTCTGCATAGTGTATATATATGATGTAATCTGTGTATAACTTACACATGTAACCTCCAAAACCCTCTGAAAGCAATACAAAACGATCACCATCACAGTGGACGTAGGTTTGGTTAATAAGCCGAACCACTATACATCTTGTTCTTCAAGTTCTTCAATCACACAATAGCACACACTTGAGTTTGTATAGTTTGTGAGGGTTATGAATCAATCTTTGATTCATTGTGTGAAGTTTCTCAAAGCAATTCAATCGATCAGCCTGTCTTTCGTATTCAAAACTGAGAAATATGTTTACCATATATGCAAGCAAGTAATATGATTCAATGAGCAGAAATGAGTTTTCACAAACAAACTTCATTTCATATTTGTTTGTCAGTGTTACTTAATTGATGTGGTGGAGAATCATGCTTTAGTGCAGACTGCAGTCTGACATTCTATCCAAATGTAAAAAAAAATAAATACACACACACACACACACACACACACACATATATATATATATATATATATATATAATCAACCAAAAAAAAGTGTCATTAATTTTTTAAACCAGTCCAAAAAAATCATAACAATGAGGTGAATGTTTGTTTTAGGTTTTCAGAAAGTGAATTGAGATTCCAGAATCCAAAGACCATTCAGTTTCGAGATTTTGAAATTCTCAAAAACCCAATACATCAATCCCTACAATTACCTATTCACCAAATTATTGCTCTCACTCACCATCTTACAATCATTACAATTACACACCCAACAACCCATAGAAATTACTACACCATTCCTATTACACATTGATTTGACTTAAAGTGAAGTCTGTCCCTCATCTGCACTATCATTATTCTTAGGATATCTGATTTTCAAGATTTGGAAAACCAGAATAAGAAACCCATTAAATCCAACATACACAATAGCCTAAGCTAAAGAGAAGGTTTAGAACATCTATTTCAGAGGAAAAACAACATATAGAATAACATACAAACATTCCAAATAGAGAAGTCCTTGTATTACATCTGCATGTTGTTAGCACTCAAAATAATCAAACGATAAACGTTTGCCAAATTAGCCAAAGCGGCTACCAAAATCCAATAATGTTCAATGAAAAATCAATAGGTACATCGCGATATATATATAGAGTAAATAATGAAACTCTAAGGCTTTCTACACCAGGCCCAACTAATTAACAACAATAATAAGTAATAGTTATATAAGGAAATCTCTAATCATAATAGTTATATAAGGAAATCTCTAATCATGATCAATCCGTTCGTTTCCTGCGGCAATAGACCATCAAGGGTTTCGGCCCTTGTGGCTCTTCCACACCACGAGTCGTATCAATTTCCTCCACCTCAAAAACGATCTTGTCCCCAAGGTCGAACAAAGGAAATTGACATCGGAACTCCTCCCGATTCATCCACCTTGCATCATCCTTCGGCAGCACGTTCCATTTCACCAAGAGTTGTTCCACCTCCTTCTCGCCTTCTTGCACAACTCAACGAGCCATCACTCTCTCCGGCTCGAACACCACCGCCGTAGGTAGCTCAATTGAATCCGGTAAGCTGGCCTCAACTGGGTGGTCGCCTATGACTCGCTTGAGGAGTGAGACATGAAAGACTGGGTGGATGCGACTGCTGGAAGGAAGCTCGAGCAGATAAGCAGCCGGCCCCACTCTGGCAGTGATCTCGAACGGCCCGTAGAACTTGGCGGATAGCTTATGATGTCCTCCACTTGCCAAGGACAGCTGTCTGTGAGCCCGAACCTTAAGAAAAACCTTATCCCCTACTTGAAAATTAACGTCATGACGGTGACGATTAGCCGAACGAACCATGCAATCACGTGCTATACCAAAATTTTCCTTCAACCTTGCTAGCATTACGGCCCTGTTTTCAAGAACCTCCGCCACCGCTAGCACCTTGCACTCACCAGGGAGATATCGTCGGAGGGATTTCGGTGGTCGACCATACACCGCCTCGAACGAAGTGGTTTAGGCGGCCGATTGTTAGGATGTGTTATACCAATATTCCACCCAAGAAAGCCAAATCACCCATTTCCGCGGTTGCTCGCCTGCTAAACAACGTAAATAGGACTCCAAAACACGATTCAATACCTCAATTTGACTATCCGTCTCCGGATGGTAGGCGGTGATGTACTTCAATTGAGTTCCAGACAGTTGAAAGAGCTCATTCCAGAACTGACTCACGAATGCAGGATCACGATCACTTACAATCGTTTCCGAGATTCCATGGAGGTGCACCACCTCGCGAATAAAAGCCTCAGCCACCACTCGAGCCGACAATTTCCCTTTCAAGGCGATAAAGTGCCCGTACTTTGAGAGTCGATCCACAACCACCATAATGGTCGTGAAGCCATGAGAACTGGGCAATGAGGTGATGAAATCCATGGACAGGTCCTCCCAGACTTGAGCCAAAATGGGCAGCGGCTGTAACAGCCCCGCGGGGGACATAGCCTCATACTTGGCCCTCTGGCAATCTAAGCATTGGGCGACAAACTTCTTAACAGCGGCGAACATCCCATGCCAATACACATTGGCAGCCAAGCGTCGGTAGGTACGCAAGGCGCCAGCATGACCGCCAGTGGGCATGCTGTGAAACTCACTGAGCAGCTTAGGTATCCACTCTGAATCAGCCGCCAACACAATCCGCCCTCTATAGTAAAGCTTCCCATCCACCAAGGAAAACCCCAAACGGCTGGTTGAATCTCTCTGCAAATCTCTCACCACAGTTTGGATAAACTGGTCCCGCGACTGTTCGGACATTACATCCGCCAACTCACCCCAATATGGCGCACTGAGTGCTAATAAGTCGTCTCCATTCTCTCGACGCGACAGTGCTTCTGCAGTTGAATTAGTCACGCCGGACTTGTATTCGATCACAAAATCATAGCGGAGCAGTTTAGCAACCCAAAGTTGTTGTGAAGGGGTCACGATTTTCTGAGACAACAAATGCTTCAAGCTACTGTGATCCGTGCAGGCAGTGAACTGTCGCCCCACCAAATATGGCCTCCAATGCTGAACTGCCAGAACTAGCCCCATCAATTCCCTTTCATATGCTGATTTAGAAATCGTCCGGTCTGCCAACGACTTACTAAAATAAGCAATTGGTCGACCTTTCCACGGCACACCCTGTGACTGATCCGACACCCTTGGAGGGCCAGCTTCCAAAACTAATATACACAGCTCCCAATCCTGGATCTCCACTAGCTCACGAACACCAATGGGACTGCGACACAATGCCGGGTCCCCTGACAACCTTACCCTACCTCCTTTGGACTGAAAGGACATAGTAATTTCTGCCCAATTAGTCGTCACCTCTCCTAATGTGGCTAACCAAGCAACGCCCAAGATAACATCTACGCTCCCCAATGGGAATACGTGATAATCAGCCACTAAAGGGAAGTTCCCGACTAAGGCCTCTACACCGCGGCAAAGCCCCTCCGACTCTTGTCGTCGAGCATCCCCCAATTGCACACCAAAGCGAGTGGACCTGTCAGGCAACAATTTAACTCTGTTATTAATGGAGTTAGAGATGAAATTGTGGCTGACTCCATTGTCCACGAGTATGGATATTGATTGACCCCGCAGTTTTTCACAAAAACGCATGGTGCGTGGACTTGAAATTCTAGCCAAAGAGTAAATTTATAAGACCACATCGTCTTTCTCCGCTCCATTAGTGGTCAAGACCGGATCACCTTCTCCCTGCCTCCCAATCTCTTCGTTAACCTTAAGGCACGTCATGTCGACTGCCTCGTCCTCCTCAGCTATAACCACGTTCAGCTGCCGAAGCATGGGGCACTGATGCCCCGGAGCCCATGTCTTCTTGCAGCGATAGCAAAGGCCTCTAGCACGGAGGTCATTCATCTCCTGGGGGTCATTCTAGTGAACCTGGAAGGACCCATCGGCTGACCCGACGAGGCAGCCCTCACTGGTGTCCCGCGACTCGCCAATCTCGGCGGCGATGAGGCTGAGGATATTATTGGGGGGCTGCTGGACATGCCCGGTGAGCTGCTATACCGAGGATCGGGCGTGAACGCAGAAGTTTCTGGAAGTGAGGCTCGACTGGTTGGTGGCATGCGGCCCAGCAAACCACCCGGCTGTCTCGCCAGACGTTCCAAACGCGGTCCATAAAGGCTGATTTCTACGAGTCTTGCCAACGCCAATGCCTTGTCTAAAGTTAACTCGGTCGGTTGATGGAGGCGCAAGGAATTGCGCACCTCATCAGTCAGCCCCGCCATGAAGTATCCAAGGTACTGCTGATCGCTTAGGCCAGGTGCTTTGCTCGCCAATTGCATGAAAACCGACACGAACTCCTCCACCGACCCCTTTTGCCGAAGTGCAGACAGCCGTTCAAAGGGACTGCCAGTGAAACAGAAGTCATAGCGGTTCACTAATGCCTCTGAAAACTCCTCCCAAGTCTTCTCCGGATTCCTGGATCTCCACCATGTAAACCAATAGAGGGTGGAATCCTCCATCGCAACCATGGCCGCCTCCAATTTGGTTTCAGACGGCGTGTGGCAGATCTTGAATTGTTGGTTGGCCCTAGCCAACCAACCGATGGGGTCAGATCCGTCAAAAGAAGGATGAATCGGTGCTGCAGGGGATCGGTCCATCCCTGGAGCGGCGGTCATGGCCTGCGTATCGTCGGCAGCCTGTTGTTCAGCTGTCTTCCTCGCTGTGTGTGTCGCAATCGGCGCCTGGTGGATCGCCGACGACGCATCGTCAGTCGGCTGCTGTCCACCGCTCCCTTCGCCGCGTTCACAGCGCTGCTCTCAGCGTGCATCGTACTTGCGGCGGCGCGGGCTTGGGTGATCGAGAGCCCATCCATGGAAGCTGTGAGGCTGGTGATCGATTTAGTGAACTCCTGCAACTGGGCCATGATGTTGGCCAGATCGGCCTTCATCTGCGTAAAATCCTCAGCCATGGCAGCCTGCTTGCCTTCGATCTCTTCAACTCGTTGCTCGCGGGTCATCGTCATCACGGGTGAGTTTCCACGCTCACAGCACCAAATTGTTAGCACTCAAAATAATCAAACAATAAACGTTTGCCAAATTAGCCAAAGCGGCTACCAAAATCCAATAATGTTCAATGATAAATCCAATAGGTACATCGCGATATATATAGAGTAAATAATGAAACCCTAAGGCCTGCTACACCAGACCCAACTAATTAACAACAATAATAAGTAATAGTTATATAAGGAAATCTCTAATCATATTAGTTATATAAGGAAATCTCTAATCATGATCAATCTGTTCGTTTCATGATGCGATAGACCATCAAGGGTTTCGGCCCCTTGTGGCTCCTCCACACCACGAGTCGTATCACATGTATACTGGTATACATACTGACTGTGTCAAGAAAACCAGAAACAAGAATTAGCCCAGAAAGAGAGAAAGTCCTATGAGATGGCCGAAACCCAAGTATGCCACAATATCCAGCAGGCAATCTCACACCACCATCAGTATCTATTACACAATAGAAGATCATCATTTTGCAGCAAAGGAGCAATGTGTGATGTAGCTATCAAGTGTTTAGCCATTTTGCCAGATGACAGAATGAACATGATACAAGTGGTGGCTGCTCTCCACAACATCAAAGCCAAAAACTACAGCAGCAATACAGCCCAATAATAGGCATATAAGGCGACGAATGGAGCATTAAAAATGTACACATGTGAAGGTACGTATTTCTGTATAACATGAACAAACACAACGATTAATAAGTTTTATGAGACTGATAAAAAGTGATAATAACTTTATAAAAAAATTTATATTTGACTGAATTAAAATTTTTCAGTAATTCACAATTCGTAGATCAAAAGTGATGTATATACTTGCCAGGTAGTATTAAGTGGGCTTGCATGCTAATTATAAGAAAATTTTCTTCTTCTTTTTCCCCTCTAATTCATCCGGATTAATTAATTTATGAAGTATTTTCGATTTTTGGTTAATATTACGATTGAAGATATAAGGGATTAGAACTGGGAAATTATGAGAATGAAGACGTAATCCTTATCATTAATGCATGCATGCTTGGATGATAAAATTGATCGACTATTATTTCATTATTATTTTTAATTGCCCTCCTCGTCGATCAAAAATAATCTCATTTGATTATTTAATACTCTCTCTATACCCGAACAATGTTCACTTTTATTGTAACATGAATATTTAAAAATATATATAGTTATTTTTTTACTAATTTTATTAACTTTTGAGGTAATTTAGTATTTTCAAGTAATAAATAAAGTGTAAAATATATTGTGTGTGGAAAGATTGGGATGAATTTTTTAAATTAATGTGTATTTTTAGATTTTAGATTAAAATAATATTTTTTATTTTGGTGAACAGATGTAGAACGAACCAAGTGAAAGAATCTTCAGAGATTAGGGGGGAGTATTACCATTATCATTGTGGTTAAAAAATTTAATTTAACAAAGAAGTTAATCCTATAATCTTATAGGCCTGTCATTTGGGCCGGGCTGAAGGTCCATACCCATGAGGCCATACTGGCCCTGCTAGCTATTTGACAAATGGATGGACTTATTAGGTTGTATACAAAGTTACTCCCTCTTATATTATTAAATAAAACTACTCAATGGTTAGAATGGCACAAACCGCCCACCTCTTTCTCAAAATTAAATTTAGACACAATTTTTTTTTAGAATCAGAGAAATTGGTATTGGCATAATTTTAAGTGAAGATACAAGGAGATTTGTTGTATGTCCATCATTAGTAATACCTAAAATCTTTCTAGTGGATGAAAGAGAAGTTATGGGTGTGTATGCAGCACTATCATGGTTAAAGAATTTGCGATTAGATCGTGTGATTATAGAAATAGATAAAAAGATTGTGGATGATGCACTATAAGCCCAACTGTTGGACTCGGTGTTTGGTGATTATGTGCAAATCTTAGCTTCAATCCCGTCATTTTCAATGAATCGTGTTAATCGTGTTGGCGAATAATGTAGCACACAAAATTGCAAGGTATCTAGTGATTTTTCAAGCCTTCATACAGTGGTAGAGCCTCCAAGCTTTGTGGATGGTCTTCTACCATTCTTGCTCGTGTTATTAATCTTGTTTTGTTGAAAAAAAATAAATGTGCTAAAAGTAATTTCAATAATCAGCAATACTGTCAAAGTTTGAATTTTTTTTTAAAAAAATTATTTTATATATATTAAATAGTAATAACATGTAGTATGTTACAATTAAGGAGTGTAAAATTTGTGTGAGACAGGTACTACTCTTTAAGTCTTACCGAAGGGTATCAGTTTTTTTAAGGCAAAAGCTCCTGCGCCCCAGGGACACGGAGGAATACTCCGTGTTCCCATGTGAACACAACTCTCCTCCTATATTCTATTTAAATCTATGTATTGCTAGGGGTTTAAATTGTAAAGGGGCATGAAAATTGCAAAGGCGCACGGAATGTGCTCCGTGCGCCCGGATACACAGGAGCCTCACTTATTTTTTTTAGGTATGACATGCTATTATTTATCTAATAATATGTCCTGTTTTATTCATCTTATACAATTCATTTTGTAAGACCTGCCCTACACCAAACTCATTCTTTAAAGAGATGAAGTAAAGTTGCAGATAATTTTTTAAATATTTTTTATATAAAATATTTAATCGATAATCCACATATAAATATTGGGTAGGTCTTGCGTGAGACCGTCTCACGTGAGACCATTTTTCACCTTTTAAAATAATTATAATTTTTCCTATAAAATATTATCACTTTCGCTATATAATGTTATCACTTTTCATTTACACTATAAATTGTTCATAAAATTGCATTATCACTTTTCATTAATTTAGTATCACTTTTCATTATGAAAATTATCACTTTTCGACCGTCTCACGTAATTACGTGAGACGGTCTCACACAAGTTTTTGCCATAAATATTAGATAGACACTGTTGGGCAGTCTATGGGTTGGGTTGAAGTCTTGAATGACGATTTTACTACAAAACGGGCCTTTATAAGCCCATGAGTGCAAGTAATTTATTACAATAGTTTATAGGACCATTTAAAATATAGAGTTCAAGTGGCCCACTTTCATATTGGCAACTTTCTACCTCCTTATATTATAAGCAGATCTATGGCAATTGGCAAGTACGTCCACCATGGCAAAAGGTATGAGTACGTATCTTAATAATATATATAATTGAGAAGTAGTTACTAAATATAGATTTTATAAAAAAAACATACGTATTGCAATTATGTGAATCTCAAAATAAAAATTTGTAGGTGTTGTCATTTTATTGGTTGTGCATTAATGGTAATGTATATTCATTAAATTAAATTATTGACGACATCATACATTTTTTTGCTTTTATTTTTCTTATTTTTGTTGATAAGCATAATTATAGGTAAGCATATATAATTATTTCCTGCTTATATTATTCTTATGTTTAATAATTTTTATTGATCAGCATAATCATAGGTAAGTATTAATGGACGGACTATTATATATTTTAACAACTTTTGTTTCGTTCCTCATACTTTAAACCATTATATTTTCTCACTTTTATTCGAAGTAATTCTATAATATTATATTTTATTGGATCACATCTACTTTTTTAAAATGTCTGCTTTTGTTTGACCCTATTTCAAAAGTTAAATATTGAAAATTTTCTTTGTTGAAGAAATAATATATCTTAGTTCAGATTGCATATTCCCAACTGATAAAACTCAAATGTTCCATTGATATATATATATATATATATAAATATATACTTTTTTTTATTATTCAATTATGTGTTCAGGAATGCCAAATCATGTTTTGAGGCTAAAGATAGGGTGTTGATAATACTATTGAAGAATATCGATCCAACATCTGATTTGTGTGATGGATCAAAATTGACTGTAATTAGACTTGAGCATCATGTTATAAAGGCAAGAATATTGTTAGGAAGCCCCCAGGGCATAGCTCAAGTGGTAGAGGGGAGGGTGGAAAGGCCTTCCAGCTGAGCTTGGTTGCTGCAGGGTGGGGGTTCGAATCCTGCCTTTGGCATGAATTTGGCCCCTTGCAAGCACAAGTTTAACAGTGAGCCCTCTCTATAAGCCACTTGAGGCACATCCTGCGATTTACCTCCTCCACCAATCCCCAGGGCAGGGGCGGTGGGGGCCCCTAATGGTGGGGTACACCATTTTTCAAGAATATTGTTAGGAAGAAATGTTGAAAAATTAGTCATAGTACCAAGAATGCTTTTAAATCCGTTGACACCAACATGCTCCCAATCATGCTCTAAAGAAGGTAATTTACGATTTTGCTATATTTTGCCATGACTATAAATAAGAGCCAGGAATAATCGTTGTTCAGTGGGTGTTCCTCACCAGACCTGTTTTTACACATAAATAATTGTATGTTGCATTTTCATTCAAGGGTTAAAAATAAAATGGTTAAAAATACTTTGTTTAGATGAAGAAGGCAAAGCAATCAAGACAACTGTTAATGTCGCATACATTGAGGTATTTATAAATTTGGAATAATTATTTGCATAATGAAATAATAATATAAATAAAATAATATAAATGTACAATCAAATAATTTAAATGGCAAATAATTATTTAAAGAGAGAAAATAATATATTCCATTTTTTATTATATAGTACATAATAATATAAAAAAAATATTATGCCCCGTTTTATACACGGGCATTAAACTAGTTGATATATATGTCAGTAATTTGAACCGGAAAATTTGACTATAATAATCACATCTTCCACGGGTAGGGGTGAGTGGAGACCTTAACGGCGGTATACTATTAACCTTATAAAATTATATATCTATGGGATTAGATTCACACAACAAAAACATTATAGAATGGAATAGATCTTAAATTAGTAAAATAATATTCTGGTTTACTCAATTTAATTAAACAATTAATAATAAAAATTCTAAAATAAGAATGTAATAAACTTATTTTTAAGGAAAAAAATGCTAATATTATATGAGTAATTTATAAAAGAATTGGTCTCCTGCAATGATTGATAAGAGAAATTTCAACCAAACAGATCAAAAGTATAACAAGAGAGGACATTCTTAGCTTAAAAAGCAAGTCTGTGTACTATAATATTTTCAGCACGACCAATCCAAAAAAAAAAAAGAGTTAAAAATTTATTAGGTCTCGTAATTTTTTAACACTTTAAATTTTGTCTCAAAATATTTATTTGTATCAATTTAGTACCATAACTACAAGTTTACTTTTAGTTTTGCCTAATTTTCGTCGGAAACCTAGTTTTTCGTCAGAAAACGGTCATGTGCAATGTCACACATAACCGTTTAATTTGGGAGAATCCGACGAGGTATGCTGAGGTGGCACTCTAAACAAAATTAGACCAATGAATCTGCCACATCATATTTTAATTTTTTTTATTTTAAAAAAATGAAAATTATCAATTCACCTGCACACCTCATTTTTAAAACATTTTTAAAAAAAATTATTTACCCAAAACTGAAAATAACATAAAAATAAATAAATAAATAAATAAATAAAACAGGTTTTAACATTTTAATATTTTTATTAACATTATGAGTAATCAATCCAACGCTTCGTTTAAGCATATACTCTGACTTATATATGGAATAAAAACTTAGCTTAATCCTGATTTCTGTAAAAATAGAATATCAAAATTATTATGTAAATAAATGTAATTAATCTTTACTTGTATAACACATAAACTCTACTTCTTTTTTCTTAACATCAAAAAGATTGGCCTATCATTCATAATAATTCAAGAAGAGACTATTTCCTTTGAACACAACATGTTGGGATATTTGAAGTTATTTCGAAAGATTACACCAAAAAACATATATTAGCATGTATTTGATGTCAAAATTGTTGGGTATATTTGGATTTCAGTATAATATGTTGAATAGAAAAATATGACAGAAAATAATAAGAATGAAATTTGAGTCGAGTCAATAGTTACACTCTTTCTCCTTAAGACGAAATTGCCCCGCTCTGGTACTTACGGTTCGACGGAAATCATCTGCAAGATACAACGACTCAAATCTTGTGATAGTAGCACTACAAATCACAAGATATGGCGAACCAACCGGTATTATGAACTCACCTTAGGAGTATGACGACTTTGAAAAATGTTAGAGACCAAGACTCTAAGTATAGAAATGTTTTTAGTATGTATGATCAAGTGAATTTCAAGTACTTCGGAGTGAAGGATTATGGAATGAAAGAGTCTATTTATAGATTTCAAGGCGTCTTTTCGTGAATCGATGCGATCATTATATTTGATTTTGAATTTAAATTCAAATGTCTTTCTTTGGAAAGACACAATTATTCAATAATCACAAACCTTGATCACACATTTTCATAGATAAACTTTAATCTAATAAATACCATTTTAAGGTTACTTTTCCATTTACCTTAATTTTTCAACAATCCCCACATGAATGGATAAAGTCAACTAAAAAAACTACGACACGGGAGACTGAAAGTAAAGTGATTTCAACGAAAAGATATTACATCGGGATAAATAACTTCTGACTTTGAACCTTCCCTAGTTGAATACTATCGGACATACTCGCAGTTTAGTGGACGCGATGCCTTGAACTACTCTGCTTTTGTGTATGACTAGACAACAGTACCAACATAATACCTCTTCTAATACCTTTGGTTCTCATGGTTGTGTCCATTTCGATCGTGGACCATATCTTGGATTCATAAGCGCTTCATTGAGGCGTCTCATCCTCACACTTACATAGGTGTGTTGGCGTTCGATTGTTTGGTTAACGTGAACCGTTAGGATTCCATGTGTTTCTAATCCAGCGGAAGTAATAAATTAAAAGTATTACCTTTCACCAGGGTATGTTGAAGATGAACAACTACAGAGAACAACCTCTTGATATTCTGCTGTATTCCCAAGTCCAATCCTGACATCGTGTGGGCAATGATCTTCAGGATCTTCTCAATCTGCTTTCTCTCCTTTCTTTCACGTCAAAAGTGGCACACAAGTTAGGATTGCAGGAAGCTGAGATGACTTATTTATGGGCTACAATAGGGACCAGGAGGAGAAATTAGAGTTGTGCCTCCATTGGACTTAAGTATCCAAGTTTAGCCCAAATTTATACTTAAGTCCAATAATAATAATGTAGCCATTAAAATATTATTACTGCACTGCCGCTTCAATAATTACGTTATGGGCTCCTTCTTATTATGAGCCCGACAGTCTCCCCATGTTTAAGATATACAATACCCATTAATTAATTAAGTTACTGACAACTCCATTAATTAATATCTCATCCGAGAGTAGTACCGCTCAATCTTATTATCTTGTCGGAATTAATCCACTTGCAAGATTTATATGATAATCCTTATGAGCTCCTCAAGGGGACATCATCAACCTAAATAGGACATGAATTCCTTCTACAATCAATAGCACACCATAGAGATAACACTATTTCCCAACTCACCAAGTTTGTTGATTTAATTACATGTAAATCTCACTCATTGATGAATCAAAGAAATACATACTGTCTTACGTGTCGAGGTTATTGTATAGGGATTAAGAGCACAAACATCCATAATAACTGAGATCAAATTCTCCTATATAGACAGTACAAGTCGAACGATCTCAAACAGTCCTGCTCAATATACACAAAGCGTACTAATGTGATTCTATAGTCAAAATAAACTAATACCAAATCATACTACAACCATCCCGATAGATAGTCCCCGTCTATCTCGGTTGTGAGCATCTGTTTATACTTTATAAGGAAACCGATAATATGATCTTTCATATGTTGTCACACAACATATTATCTACAGTATAAAGTAAATGTACTTTTGCAAAGACATATAAATAAACAATTTATAATATGCAAAATGTTTGTCATATGATTCTCATTTCAAATAAATTGTTAAAACATTATTCATACAAAAGCTAGACTTTTAGTATACAATCTAACAATCTCCCACTTATACTAAAAGAATATGCTGTCATATCTGCTGACACGCATCTAATCCCCATTCCTTCTACATGCCCATCGAATGCTTTCGCTGGAAGGCTCTTAGTAAAAGGATCAGAAAGGTTATCTTCAGATGCAATCTTAGCGACAACGACATCCCCTCTTGTAATGATGTCTCGTATCAGGTGGTACTTGTGCTCAATGTGTTTACTCGCCTTATGAGCTCGTGGTTCCTTCGATTTTGCTACTGCACCACTATTATCACAATAAATTGTGATCGCTTTAGGCAAACCAGAAATTACATCCAAGTCCATTAAGAAGTTCCTAAGACATACTGCTTCTTAAGCTGCCTCGGAGGCTGCTACATATTCAGCTTTCATGGTGGAGTCCGCAACACTTTTCTACTTTACACTCCTTCATATTATTGCTCCTCCTCCAAGAGTAAATATATAACCGGAGGTGGATTTACTAGCATCCCTATTTGACTGGAAATCTGAATCAGTATAACCCAAAGGTAACAAAGTATCTGCCCGGTAAACCAGTACATAATCCATAGTCCTTCGTAGGTACTTCAAAATATGCTTTACCGCAGTCCAATGCCCTTGTCCTAGATTACTTTGATACCTACTGACCATGCCCATAACATAATAGATATCCGATCTCGTACATAGCATAACATACATGAGGCTTCCTACCGCCGAAGCATAAGGAACCAACTTCATCTCCTCTATTTCCTGTTGTGTCTTTGGACACATCTCCTTAGATATAGGAATTTCATGTCTGAAAGGTAGAAAACCTTTCTTGGAATCTTTCATGCTAAAACGAGCCAGGATTGTATCAATGTATGAAGCTTGAAATAAGCACAATATTCTTTTCTTGCGATCCCTTATTAATTTGATCCCAAGAATGTGTCCTGCTTCTCCTAAGTCCTTCATCTCAAACTGCTTGTATAACCATACCCTTACGCTCGACAATACCTTTACATTGATTCCAATGAGAAGAATATCATCCACGTAAAGTACAAGAAATACCACTACATTTCCGTCACACTTCTTGTACACACATGATTCATCCGAATATTGAATAAATCCATATGACTGGATTACTTCATCAAAACAGATATTCCATGATCTAGAAGCTTGTTTCAATCCATAAATGGACATATTAAGCTTACACACAAGATGCTCTTCGCCCTTTGCAATGAATCCCTTTGGTTGCTTCATATAGATGTTTTCCTCAAGACTTCCATTCAGGAAAGCTGTCTTGACATCCATTTTCCATACCTCATAATCCATATGAACGGCAATAGATAAAAGAATCCGGATTGACTTAAGCATGGCCACAGGTGAGAAGGTATTTTTTCTTTCTGAGTATATCCTTTAGCAACAAGCCTTACTTTAAAGGTTTCCACCTTACCGTCAGATCCTCTTTTTCTTTTATAGACCCACTTGCATCCAGTAACTTTTACACCATCGGGTGGTTCTACAAGCTCTCATACTTGATTAGAATATATGGATTCTATTTCAGATTTCATTGTCTTTTGCCATAATTGAGCATCTTTATCTTGTAGTGCCTCATTGTAATTCCATGGGTCAATTTCATGTCACCAGGGACCAAGTCAGTAGACTCTTCCAATCCCATGAATCTATCCGGTTGTCTCACAACCCTCCCACTACGACGAGGCTCCGTAGACAATTGTGTATCAGGTATGACACACGGTATAGTGTCCTGTGGTATGTCCTCTTGCACAGTTGGTATTATGTTTTGTGTTTTCCCACAGTTGGTATTATGTTTGGTGTTTTCCCTCTTACTTCTTCAAGAATAATTTTACTCAGGGGTTTGTGATTCATAATATAATCCTCTTCCAAAAATCTAGCGTTCGTGCTAACGATTACCTTTTGGTTTTTTGGATTATAAAACAGACCACCTTTCGTTCCTCTAGGATATTCTATAAACAGACAAACTTCAGTATGTGGTTCTAACTTATCAGCATCCGCCTTTAACACATGTGCCGGGGCAACCCAAATCCGAACATGTTTGAGATTAGGCTTATGTCCTGTCCACAGTTCTGTGGGTGTAGAGGCTACCGATTTAGAAGATACTAAGTTTAAAGTGTAAGCCGTTGTATCTAAGACATATCCCCAAAATGAAATTGGTAAATCCGAATAACTCATCATTGATCTCACCATTTCCATAAGAGTCATATTCCTTCTTTCAGTTACACCATTCTGTTGGGGTGTGCCCGGTGCAGACAATTGAGATTCTATCCCTTCCTCTGATAAATAATTCCTAAACTCTCCCAAGAGGTATTCGCCACCACGATCAGATCGTATTGTCTTAATATATTTTCTAAGTTTCTTTTCCACATCAGCCTTGTACTTTTTGAATTTATCAAAGAACTCAGACTTGCGGTGCATCAAATAAATATATCTGTATCTAGAATAATCGTCAATGAAAGTGACAAAATATTCATAACCACCTCTTGCCTGTACAAACATAGGACCACATAAATCAAAATGAACCAATTCCAACATATCCTTGGCTCTATACCTCTTTGCCTTAAAAGGCCTTTTGGTCATTTTTCCTTCCAAACAGGATTCGCAGGTTGGATAATTTTCCACTACTAATGAACTCAGAGGTCCATCAGCTGTCAACCTTTGAATCTTACTCAAGTTAATATGACCTAATCTTATATGCCAAAGATATGTTTGGTTCATTTTCGAAGGTTCTTTTCTTTTATTAGTAGACGTATCATTCAATTCAACTTGTTGCATTGTGGGGGAAATTGGATTAAGAGTATACAAATTATCTATCAATGCACCACCACAGATAATAATTTCATTCTTTCTTAAAACAACCTTGTCATTAAAAGAAACAGAATATCCATCCATAAATAATTTAGAAACCGAAATTAAAGTCTTTCTAAAATGAGGCACATAAAGACAATTCCTCAAAACAAGAGTTTTATTTTGATTAAAAGATAAATAGATGTCTCCCACTGTAACAACCGCTATCCTTGTATCATTCCCCATGAGTATGGTAATCTCTCCATCACTAAGCTGTCGGGTTTGGTGGAACCCCTGAAAAGAATTTCAGACATGGTCAGTGGCTCCCGTATCTACACACCAAGTGTCAGCAGATACAGTCGCTAAACACGATTCAACAACTACTATAAAAGACTTAGCATTCATGTTCCCCTTCAGAAGAGGGCAGTCAGCCTTGTAATGTCCCCGCTGCTTGCATTTGAAGCACTTGCCTTTAGGCTTCTTGACCGCACCACCCTTTGCGTTCACTTGGTTCACCGGTGCTGAATTTCCTTACTTCTTCTTATTCCTACCGCCTTTCGGCCTAGGATAAATAGCATTTTTAGCAACATGAACCTGAGGAGCACGACGAAACAGTTCTTCAGCCGCCACAAGTTCTGTCAGATGTTCTGCCAACGTGTACAAATATTTGTTCATACCGTAGTTCAGGCGAAACTGCTCAAAACTCCTAGGCAAGCTTTGGAGTATGATATCGACTTGGGTTTCCCTATCGATTTCAGCTCCAAGAACTTCCAACTCATTGAGTTGGCCCATCATTCTAAGGACATGTTCCCTTACGGAAGTGCCCTCAGCTATTTTGGTGTTCATCAGTACAGACATGCCCTTCGACCTAGCAGGATGACTCTGATGCCCGAAGAGTTCCCTTAGATTATGCATCATATCATAAGCGGTGTTCATAGCTTGATATTGAGTCTGAAGCATATTTGACATAGAAGCCAAAATATAGCACTTAGCCATCCTATCAGCTTTGAGCCACCTATTATAAGCAACTCTTTGCTCTTCGGTAGAGTTATCAGTATGTTCCAGAGGACATTCCTCATTGAGTACAAAGATATAATCTTCAGCAGTTAAAAAAATATTCATGTTTTGTTTTTAGTCAACATAATTAGTGCCAGTAAGTTTGTGTTCTTTAAGTATAACAGAAAGTGAGTTGAGTGCCATTTGAAAATCCTGAGAATCATAAATAATAAACAGATCAAACACTTTGAATTTATCAATTAATATTGATTCCCTCAAAATAATATAAAATAAAATTCACCAACATCTCAAGCACCATGAGTCTGCCACGATAGTGTGGACGTATACAAATCCAAATATTTACAAGAGAAGGTTTTACCCATTAATTTTATTCGTCAATCTAACTTTATGATAAAATAATTAATAGTCAGTTTCTCTTTAGCCATACAAATAACAGTAGTGACTGCGATAGGGAGGATACTTATTATTTACACCTAAGTGAATACCATTATTTGATCCCAAGTCCGTTGCCCAAGCTTGTGTGCCTTACAGATGGAGAAGTACACACGCTTGGATAACTTCCTACGATCATCATAAAGAAGTTCCTACCAGTTTCGTGAATAAACTCATTCGATGGGGAGGAAGATTGTTAGACTTTTTCTGCGCAGTCCAACTAAAATTCCCAAGTATAAGGATATCAATTGTAACAGCAAGATCCCAAGTTAAATTATTGATCCCACTGAGACAGCTAACTATTTATTTGTTCTATATCACTATTCAAATAGAATTATGTAAGCAAATTTCCAAGTTTTGAAGTAATTAACTAAATTACGAAATACTCCCTCCGTCCCATTTCAGATGACACACTTTACATTTTGGGTTGTTCCACAAAAGTTTGCACATTCCTAAAAAAGCAAAAAGTCAAACACAATCACCCTTCTCCATACACTTTATTTACAAAAAAACCACCCCTATCTAACACACCTAACATACTTTATCATTTATTTATTATCAAAAAATAACATAATACCCCTAAAAGTTATCACTTTCTTAATCTCCGTGCTAGGAAAGGGGGTGCAGTCTTTTCTGGGACGGAGAGAGTATTAAATAACTGAATAATTAAAGGCAATAAAAATAAATCAAGTTCTAACCAAGAGAATAACGACAGTTCTAAGGTATCAGGTATAGACCAATTAATTCGAGTTTCTAGACCTCCAATTGCTCATTCATGCAGTTTCAATGAAAATACACCACATAACCCCATTAACCTACCGAATATGATCTGATTTTAAACTAACAGTATATTCTGGTTTAAATCCTAAGGTGCGAAAATATTACCAAGTCTTATTCCTAGATACTAATCAAAGAAAGCAACAATACCTTAGGATGGTAAGCTCGACTAACAAGATATTTTCTGGAATTACTACAAGGTTCTATTCACTTCCTACTTGAATATCTAATTGCATTGTTCCACTAAACAATTCAAGTATTTGAATTACCAATTCATGGAATTAAAGTGTTTATAGCGTAACTACTTCAATCCCTAACAGATAGACAATACCAATCATGAACGCACACAAGCTAACATAATAATTTAAGGATTATAACGGATGTCATGAAAATATTATGAAGACGTTACGAAGCAGAAAATAAAGTCTTAATAAAATAAGTAGAATCAAAATATCAACTGCATAAAATCTCAATCTATGGTCTAGGTTCCCAAATCAATCAAATCAATACATCAAACCCTAGAACTGTATAAGAAATTAGCCCATGAGTTCACATGCAACACTCATGGCTATGCAATTCATACTCAAAATTAAGATAAAAAGAAGGAAAAGATTAGAAACACAAAATCCTAGCGTAGGCGTAGTTGAGCGTTCTTTTTTCGTCTCTCCGATCGTCCAATCTCCCTCAATTAGCACTTGAAACACACTTGGAGATGGATAAAAGATGAAATCTGATGTGAATCTGATGTGGAAGTGTTGTGGAGTGAATTGAAGATGGGTTATGATGGGTTATCTCCAATTTGTATATTGATCTCCCAAATTCTTTCTTGGACTGTTGCAGGGTTGTTTTCGACCAATTTTTGCCTCAAAACACGACCTGAAGAGTATAAATACGCTGCAGAATTGAACAGGCCTCAACTGTGCCCGATTTTGGGCCGCTCGGCACTCAACTCGAGCTGAGCTGCCTATGGGCATACCGAGTTGGTGCTAAGCCATATACAGGTGGAAAGCTGACGTCGAGAGGGTTCCGTAGGACCCCAGCTCGGCCAAAAATTTGACCACGGTGGGTCCAGCTCGAGCTGAGCGGCTTCCCGAGCTGTAGAGACTGCACTGCGCGAGTGCACCGTTTCGAGCATAACTTTCTCATACGGACTCTGATTTGAGTAATTCTTATGCAGACACGATCCTCTCTTTCTTGGCTTTCTATTCATATAAAGAACTCCTAGAAACTCTAAAATTTAAATATGTAACAAGTCATGCAAAATAGAACAGTCGTGCTGAACATAAACAGCTTGCGCGATTTTACCATTTTAATCAGAACTTTCTCATTTGGAATCCGATGGGAGTGTTCTTTATGCCAAAACGATCTTCTCTTCTGTGACTTTCCAACCATGTGTCACACTTAAGCTCCATAAAAATACAGATAAATTACGAAAATTTGACATGTGTTTTTCAGCATTCCTTCACACTTTCACTCTTCATTCCAACTTGAACTTTTGATCACGTTTTACCCTACAAAACTCAACAAAACACCTTAGTGGTATCTTAATTATGCAAGATATGAAAATCATGCAATTCTACACAAAATCATGGCCCCATTCTATCAAAAAATGGTGTAATGTAAGACCTAAAATACGTGAAATTCCACTCTCAACAAACCCCCAAACTTACCTGTTGCTCGTCCCGAGGCAACGACATAGAAAATCAATAGAGTAATAGAGAGGAAATTTCACAGCAGAATACATCCAAGACAATATAACAATTCAAAAATCATACTTCAAATACAAGATAACCATCCATCTAAAAACATACGATTCAAACCAACTATTTTACTTTTCGGAATGCACATCCACCCATTCTCACGGGTAGTATTTATGCTCCTTGCTCAAGTGTGAGATATACACTATAGGGTTAGGTGTTTACACTCAAAGTCAATTCAAATACACGCATAACCATAAGCTTGACAATTATCTCAACTCTCGACTAAATGAATAATTTCGATAAGAGGATCACAAAGGTCTTGCATTAGGGTGTAAAGTTGGCTTTTTGCTAAAGGTAGGGAATATATGGGTAAAGTGACTCAATCACTAGTAGAGAATCAAAGAAGACTTACAGCTTTTCAAGAAACATCTTTATTTTCTTCTTTTTCCTTCAATACTCTCAACTCTTCTCGCAACTTGATTCCTCCTTCACTTTCAAGCACAACTTCCTTACTTGAATTTCTTTTCTTCTTATTTTTCCTTCTTTTTCTATCAGATAAGGGTACCAGTTTCAGGCACTACCCTTTTTTCACGGGGTACCAGTTTCAGGCACTACCCCTTCATGCAATAATTTAACTACTTTCTCCAACAATCTTCATCACTTCCAACTCATTTCCTCCTTATATACTTCATCACAAGACACCAACTTGATTCTTTCAACTCTCTACTAGGTAGGAATTTTTCAAAGACTAGCAAAAGGATCAATTGGCTATCACGTAGGCTTCCAACAAATAAGGCTTTTAGGCTCAAAAGGGTTTAACTATGTATAATTTTATTAGGTAGGATAATAATATGGCTAGTGACTAATAAATACAAAGATGGCCTAAGTTCATCTCCTGTTATCTAATCAAACACGTAGCTTCAAGCAAGATATAAAGCCAAGTTCTAGAATATGTGTGTATGAACGACACTCACAAGAATAAACTGAATCATGCAACTTGTCATGATTTCAAAAGTCTCAAATCTCACATGACTAATGAACGAGCAATCCTAATAAAGCTACATAGCTAATTATCCATGCATATAATTAAATTTCAAGCATCTCAATATCAAAGCACAATCTCAAACTGCTTCTCAAGTACAATCATACAGAATGAATCAATAACACATAACTCTATGAATAACACCATGAACTCCTAATCAACAATCCAATATCATCCATCCCATAAACAGTAACACAACACAATATAATACCCTCAAGTGCTAAGAAAAATAAAAAAAATTATCACAAAGATCCATAAATCGACTATACTAACACTAGGATCAATAAATGACAAACAACACAAAACACAAAACCTAGAAAATCACAAAAAATCGAACCCTCAACAACATCGAATAAATCAAAAAAGCAAAAAATTGACCCTCCAAGCAACAACACAATGAAAAAAATTCTATTTCGACATTGCAAGACAAGGTATGTACGTCACCCCACAAACTTACATCAAACGAAGTGAGAAACTAAGTTTGCAAAGAAGTATATACCGCAGTCAAGCAACACCTAATAAAATTCCTACACTAACACAGATATATAAAAATAATAAAATGGGAGGGACAACCCCCAACAAGCGCTCTTGTTTAACATCGAAGAGTCACAACGAAATACCTCTTTTTTGATTTATTAGATCAGAGAACAGTCTTCTCGCATCCTTACTTTCAAGTAATTCCATCCTCTCTTGTTGGCACCAACCACCTCACCTTTCCTTGTCACTGAAACAAGAACCTTTGAATTCATTTCCTCTCATTACTATCTTAATTCCTTCTTGTCAATCCTCCACTCAATTGTAGGCTCAACCTACGTAGCAAAACGAGAATCACACAAGTTAGAATTATCAATGCTAATATAAGAATGAAAATCCGGAGGTAAGTTCGGAGGCTTCAAATATAGATCATCAATTTTTCCTACAACCAAAAGATTATCATACATCACATTAAAGTTAGCAGTAGGAAAAGTAAGAGATACGTTTGCTCCTGTGATCTCCTCTATGACTTCAATGCTTTGGCTCTCATGTGTCTCTTCCTTAGCAACAGACTTCATCTCCACTTCAACAGTGGACCTCTTTTTCTGATTCACCCTGGAATCACCCAACGTAAGTAAATTCTAAAGATAATCAATAAATTCATCATTAGATAAAGCCTCAAATTGTGCATCAGACAAGGCGCAGTTCTCCTCAAACTGTGTGTCGACTACTTCCACAGACTTGCAGTGCTGCTGATCTATAGGCCACTGCCTCTTCTTATTCAAAGAAAAGATGATTAAATAATTCTAAACACAATTAAATATCCTAATTAAATTAGCAATAAAAGAAAAATAAACAATTAAACTATCCCCGACAACGACGCCATAAACTTGTTAGGCTTTTTCTGCGCACTCCAACTAAAATCCCCAAGTATAAGGATATCAATTGTAGCAGCAAGTTCCATAGTTAAATTATCGGTCCCACTGAGACAGCTAACTATTTATTTGTTCTATATTACTATTTAAATAGAATTATGTAACCAAATTTCCAAGTTTTGAAGTAATTAACTAAATTATGAAATATTAAATAACTGAATAATTAAAGGCAATAAAAATAAATCAAGTTCTAACCAAGAGATTAACGACAATTCTAAGGTATCAGGTATGTACCAATTAATTCGGGTTTTTAGACCTCTAATTGCTCATTCATGCAGTTTCAATGAAAATACACCACATAACCCCATTAACCCACCGAATATCATTCAATTTTAAGCTAATAGTATATTTTGGGTTAAATCCTAAGGTGCGCAAATATTACCAAGCCTTATTCCTAGATACTAATCAAAGCAAGCAACAATACCTCCGGATGGTAAACTCGACTAACTAGATATTTTCTGGAATTACTACAAGATATTATTCACTTCCTACTTGAATGTCTAATTGCATTGTTCCACTAAACAATTCAAGTATTTGATTTACCAGTTCATGTAATTAAGTGCTTATAGCTGAACTACTTCAATCACTAACAGATAGACAATATCAATTATGAACGCACACAAGCTAACATAATAATTTAAGGATTATAGCGGATGTCATGAAAATATTATGAAGACATTACGAAGCAGAAAAGCAAGTCTTAATAAAACAAGTAGAATCAAAATATCAACTGCATAAAATCTCAATCTATGGTCTAGGTTCCCAAATCAATCCATCAAACCCTAAAATTGTATAAGAAATTAGCCCATGAGGTCACAAGCAACACTCATGGCTATGCAATTTATACTCAAAATCAAGATAAAAGGAAGGGATAGATTAGAAACACAAAACCCTAGCGTAGGCGTAGTTGAGCGTTCCTTCTCCATCTCTCCAATCGTCCGATCTCCTTCAATTAGCACTTGGAACACACTTGGAGATGGATGGAAGTTGAAATCAGATGTGAATCTAATGTGGAAGTGTTGGTGGAGTGAATTGAAGATGGGTTACGGATGGATTATCTCCAATTTGTGTATTAATCTTCTCAATTCTTTCTTGGACTGTTGCAGGGCTGTTTTTGACCAATTTCTGCCTCAAAACGCGACCTGAAGAGTATAAATACACTGCAGAATCTAACAGGCCTCGACTGGGCCCTATTTTGGACCGCTCGGCACTCAACTCGAGTATCATTCATGGGCACTCAACTCGAGCTGAGCTGCCTATAGGCATGCCGAGTTGGTGCCAAGCCATGTACAGGTGGAAAGCTGACGTCGAGAGGGTTCTGTAGGTGGGTTCAGCTCGAGCCGAGCAGCTTCCCGAGCTGCAGAGACTGCACTGCGCGACTTCATCGTTTCGAGCATAACTTTCTCATACAGACTCCGATTTAAGTAATTTTTATGCTGACACAATCCTCTCTTCCTTGGCTTTCTATCCATATAAAGAACTCACAGAAACTTTAAGATTTAAATATGTAACAAGTCATGCAAAGTGGAATAGTCGTGTTGAACAGAAACAGCTTGCGCGACTTTATCATTTTAATCATAACTTTCTCGTTTGGAATCCGATTGGAGTGTTCTTTATGCCAAAACAATCATCTCTTCTGTGGCTTTCCAACCATGTATCACACTTCTAATTTCAATCTCCAAAAAATACAGATAAATTACGCAAATTTGATGTGTGTTTTTTAGCATTCCTTCACACTTTCACTCTTCATTCCAACTTGAACTTTTGATTATGTTTTACCTTACAAAACTCAACAAAATACCTTAGTGACATCTTAATTATGCAAGATATGAAAACAATGCAATTCTACACAAATCATGGCCCATTCTATCAAAAAATGGTGTAATGTAAGACCTAAACACATGAAATTCCACTCTCAACAAAGGTCTATGCCAATACACAAGTTTATTCACATCACTTACGAACCAATAATGGAGGCCACAGGAATTAATTACCAATCTCCTCTCCCACTTAGTTATTTAATACCGAGGGTTTTTAACATGCATATAATTTTCCAATAATAAAATACACATCCTAGCATGCTTCTATTTTAAGTAATTTAAAAAAATAATAAACCATATAGAACATGCTCATATATATAACAATAATCGCCAAATAAAACAATTAATGCAGTTATATATAAAAATTGGCAAATTCGATTGTTTGTCACCAAGCATAAAATTGAGCAACTGCGACTATGCTGAAGAACCATGCTGCAGGTCTGAACTCGACTCGAGCAGCATCCATTTCTTGAACTCGAGTCGAGCAGAATATGCTTCTGCACTTCGTCTGTCGCAACCATGACTCTAGTCGAGCCACCTCCTGGCCTTCAGCTCGATTAGTGTGCAAGCCCAGTTACGCGAGCCCTAACTTGGTCGTCAAGACATCCCGCCGCCGCTCCTACACCATTACCAGCCAGGGCTCGATCCAATCACCACCTCTCACCGCTGGACCTGTCAGACCCGCACAGCCTCCGCCCTCTGCCTATCAGCACTGCCGTGCGCAAGCAGCATTCCCAAGCCGTCGACTCGCTTGGAAGATACCTTAGACTCGCCCGGAACTTGCATGGATGAGCCCTGACCCTGCAGTCGACTTACCCGGAGCACCAGTCTGCAGCACCGATCATCGAGTCCAATCGTCACGCCTTCAATGCAAACTGTCGACTGCAAGTGATACAGTCATATCTCGTCACCGTCGATGATTGCTTTCAGCAGTCCACGCCAACCCTGTCGTCAAGAAGCCAAGCGACAACAGCCCTTTAGCGCACAGCAACACGCGCTCTCACGCCAGGCGCCATCGCAAAGTCACGCCGAAGCATCATGCCCCTCGCTAGCCTTGGATGTTCAGGCATCAGTGCCGCCGCTGAGCGCCGACAACCTCTATCGCTTTCTCCAGATGAGTTCGTCAGCCGTCCAAAAGCCACCAGTCGTCGACAATCAGCGCTCATCACACATGCGCCGTCAACTGTCATCATGCAGCCCAGCCACACCAAACCTCCAGCCCATTGTCGTCGAGTGATGATCGTGTGTGTGTCGTGTACATGTACAGCAGCTCTCACGCCAATTTCTGGCGACAAAGCATATAGAATTTAATGGATAACTCACACTATACCAAATCCTAATTCTCATGCTTTCAATACGACAATTGAATCACGTATAGCACATAAACCCTAGCCTAATGTGTCACGTTTCACCACGAAATTGAAGCTCTGATATCAATTATTGGCGTTCGATCGTTTGGTTAGTGTGAACCGTTAGGGTTCCATGTGTTTCTAATCCAGCGAAAGTAATAAATCAGAAACGTATTACCTTTCACCAGAGTATGTTAAAGATGAACAGCTGCAGAGAACAACCTCTTGATCTTCTACTGTATTCCCAAGTCCAATCCTGATGTCGTGTGGGCGATGATCTTCAGGATCTTCTAAATCTGTTTTCTCTCATTTCTTTCACGTCAAAAGTGGCGCACAAATTAGGGTTGCAGGAAGTTGAGATGACTTATTTATGGGCTACAACAGGGACCAGGAGGAGATATTAGAGTTGAGCCTCCATTGGGTTTAAGTATTAAAGTTTAGCCCAAAACTTATACTTAAGTCAAATAATAATAATGTAGTCCACTAAAATATTATTACTGCACTGCCGCTCCAATCCCATAATTACGTTATGGGCTCATTCTTATTATGAGCCTGACAGTCTCCCCATGTTTAAGATATACAATGCCCATTAATTAATTAAGTTACTGTCAGCTCCAATAATTAATATCTCATCTGAGAGTAGTACCACTCAACCTCATTATCATGCCGGAATTAATCCACTTGCAAGATTTACATGATAATCCTTATGAGCTCCTTAAGAAAATATCATCAACCTAAATAGGACACGGATTCCTTCTACAATCAACAGCACACCATAGAGACATCATACTTCCCAACTCACCTATTTTGTTGATTTAATTACATGTAAATCTCACCCATTGATGAATCAAAGAAATACATACTGCCTTACGTGTTGAGATTATTGTATAGGGATTAAGATCACGAATATCCTAATAACTGAGATCAAATTCTCCTATATAGACAGTACAAGTCGAACGATCTCAAGCGGTTCTACTCAATACACACAAAGCGCACTAATGTGATTCTATAGTCAAGACAAACTAATACCAAATCACACTACAACCATCTTGATAGATAGTCCCCGTCTATCTCGATTAAGAGCATCTGTTTATACTTTATAAGAAAATCAATAATATGATCTTCCGCGTGTTGTCGCATAATATATTATCTACAGTATAAAGTAAATGGACTTTTGCAAAGACATATAAATAAATAATTTATAATATGCAAAACGTTTGATCGTATGATTCTCATTTCAAATAAATTATTAAAACATTATTCATACAAAGCTAGACTTTTAGTATACAATATAACAAGGTGACCTCTCATCAGGAGTACCATGTAATACCCTACCTTTATTAGGTATAAGAGTCATTAAAAGCTTTTATGCTTACCCTTACCATACGTCAACATGTTCATTTGCACTTAATTTGTCTCTAAGAATGGATTAATTAATACTTCCTCCGTTCGGTTCTAAGGTATCCATATGCTTTTTGCTCGTAGATTAAGGAGTATTATTATTATATGTATAGTGGGTAGTTGTATTAGAAGGAAGTGGCGGGCCATATTGTGTACTTTTCTTACTAAATATGGGAAATGGATACCTTTGAAATGGACTCCAAAAATAGTAAAATAGATACCTTAGAAGCGGACGGAGGGAGTATATTTCAAGTGCACACCTAAACAAATATAACTTAGTTGTCTCATTGAACCAAGTTCACGGGATCTCCACTCATCATGGTTGAGTTACCACTATAAATATTTTTTAATTCGAGGCTTTTTATTCTATTCCTCTCACACATGCAACATTTGATCTCCAATAAATTTTATCACGGATCCGTTTAATTTTCTTGAGATCAGTTGCCTTAGGCCAACATAATTTTAACTTTATGAGTTGCGCCCGTACCCCACATTCAAATGTCTACAGGGATTCTCCCCACATTTGAATGTCTATGAGGACCTACCCCACAATTGGGTTGGTTGGCCTTTAATAATAATTAATCAATTGATTGATAATTATTTGAACCATTAGTTTATTTCTTTCCTAACTTTTCTCTAAACGTCATCTCATTTTCTATTTCTCAAGAAGAGCCATAGTTCTTTAATAACAACACATGAACTTTTTTGGAGGAGATACGACTCTTCATTAAGAGACAAAACTCTTTACAAGGGATGCGACTTTTAGTTAAAAGACACGACTCTTCTTCAAAGAACGCGACTCTTCATATCTTCTCCAAGTAACGTGACTCTTCATAAGGAGATGCAGTCCTTTATCAAGGATTCTTCGCGAGAGACGTGACTCTTTTCTTGTATTATAGAACATAGTGACAACTGCTGTAAAAAACATAATCACTACTGCACTTCTTGTGTGAGAGTTTTAGGCGCAAGCAATCAACAATGAATTTCTAATTCAGTGAGACCTCATCAAACGTAGGCACTTTCAATCATGCCAGTCTCATTGCGATCAAGGCACTCCTCATTTTAGGCACAAGGCATGCAATCTCACCTTCTAGCAAATTTTATACGCCAACTTTTTATCGTAAGGCACATCTCTTTAAATCCGAAATTTTATAATCTAGGTAACACACCCAATTAAAATATAGTCTTTAGCTATAAGTTGCAATTACTCTTATTAAGGATATAACTTTCATGAAGAGACATCCCTTTATCAAGGGATACGATTTTTCACAAAGATACATCACTCTTTACCGAGAGAAGCAACTCTTCACGAAGAGACATTATACAATCTCTAATTGTATCATTTGCATATTCAACTTTATCAAATTAATTCTTCCTTTAGAAGAATCATAACTTTTAATAAGTTCTCGCTAATCTTATCAAAGGAAGCTTCTTTTTGGATCAATATGTCTTTTCTAATATTTTTTTCAAAAGACATCTTTTTTGAAACAATGTAATCTTTAATAAGATACGGCTTCTTATGAAGAGAAACGACTTTTCTTCAATGAACGAGACTTTTTACGAAGAGATACGATTCGCCACGAAGAGACATGTTTTCCGTAATCATCGCAAGACATAATGAAGCATCCATTCTACTTGGATTTCCATCAGTATAATAATGTCCTTTTCCGTTATTAACAAAGGATACAGAATCATATTACTCCATATATGAGAATAGGTAATTAAAAGCCAATCCATCCAAACTGTCATTTTTTTTTTAAATAATATTCAAAATTTAAAAAATATTGGTTGAGACCAAACGTCGTAAATTTCAATGGATAAACATCTCAAATTCTCGGTTAACTACTTTTCCAAATGAAAAATCACCTCTTATCACAAAGAAATATTTAAGACTAGTGACGCTAAGCAGTGCCGTTTTCGTCTCTCAATGGCATTAACTAAATGATCTCTTATAATAAATAACACGTCTTTTCCATTTCTGTCTTTTATTTATTTATTTATTATTATTATAACCAACATTAATGTTGGTTTAGTACCAATGGTCACAATTTGGCAAAGGATTAACTCTTCAAAATTACTAAAGCAGTTTTAATCATTAACCGTTGTATCATTAACTGTTGCATGGAATAATTCATTTGAATCAACACCTCATACCATAATAATAATAATTATTATTCTAAGTGACAAAACAAACACTAATGGCATGCAAACACATACACAGCTGTTTCCAAAAGATCATTGGCGAAAATTCATTACCAATTAATTATTGGAAAATTTAACATTAAATCACACAACATATAGTAATCATGTAAAGATTTAAATTGCGCATCTTTTTGTTTTATATCTCAAAATTCTTCATTTTAATGTTTTTTAGTAAACCAATACTATACCGGAGCCACGAGCAAAATTTCGTCTTAAGATTGTTTGGTATATTTGGATTTCGGTATAATATGTTGACTAGAAAAATATAACAAAAAATAATAAGAATGGAATTTGAGTCGAGTCGAGTCAAGAGTTACACTCTTTCTCCTTAAGACGAAATTGCCCCGCTCTGGTTCTTACGGTTCGACGGCAATCATCTCCAAGATACAAAGACTCAAATCTTGTGATAGTAGCACTACAAATCACAAGATACGGCGAACCAACCGATATTATGAACTCACCTTAGGAGTATGACGACTTTGAAAAATGTTAGAGACCAAGACTCTAAGTACAGAAATGTTTTTAGAATGTATGATCAAGTGAATTTCAAGTATTTCGGAGTGAAGGATTATGGAATGAGAGAGTCTATTTATAAATTTTAAGGCGTCTTTTCGTAAATCGATACGAACATTATATTTGATTTTGAATATTTAAATTCAAATATCTTTATTTGAAAAGACACAATTATTCAACAATCACAAACCTTGATCATACATTTTCATAGACACACTTTAATCTAATAGATACTTTAAGGTTACTTTTTCATTTACCTTAATTTTCCAACAAAAATTCATCTGATTTATTTTCTTGCCCATGTGCGCATCAACTATTGTTATCATTACCTCCCTCAAATTCCTTTGTTCTTCTAATTCATCCACCTGAAACTAAACACAATATTGACCAATTATTAATTGACAACAATTTATTAGCGCCATAATTTAATATGATGAATTCTCTGGGCTATATATTGGATCCTATTTATTAGGTTTTATTTTTTAAAATAATTTGAGCCACATTTTTTTTCTCTTAGATTTAAATATTTAAAACAATCAAATATTAACCTATAAAATCATTAAAGACAAAATTTCTTGTGAGACGGATCGACTCATCACTAAAGTATATTTATGATATAGATAATGTATGTTTAATGGTTTTTAAAATATGTTTTCTAAAGTATGCTGGATTATGCATTAAAGTATGATTTTAATGTGTTATAATATAATTTACTACTATTAACATACTTTAACTACAAATAAACATATTTTATCTATACAATATGCATACTTTAGTGATGGGTTGAGTCATCTCATAAGAGAGTGTCTCATCATTAAATGTTTTCTAAAATAATGAATTATAATTAATAAAATTATAAAATACGTACATTCACATTCGGCTCAATAATAATTTTTAAGGGTTGGGTTAATTAATAATTGTTACTCTTATGTTCAACAGTTGATACATTTTCTAAAATAGTAAAAAGTTAATAAACAAATAGACAATTTTATCCTTAATAAGCTACACATAAAGTTAATTACAACACTTATATAACACAAATGGATAATTTTATCTTTAAAAAGTAAGTAGAAAAATTAATAAAGTACACTTCTTTAATCTCCATAAGGAAAAAAGAAGAAGAAAGAAAGGAGTGATAACTTCTCCAAGACTAACGAGTATTAATTTACGGCCTTATATGATGAATTCTTTGGGTTTATATATTGGATCATAAGTGTCTTGCAAAAAAAAGGCCAATTTCATACATATGTGATTTACTTAGTCCTAATTATTAATGCTAATTATTTTTGGACTCTTTGGAGTATATATTTATGACTATCAAGTATGCACATGATCCAATACAAAGCTCAATGAATTCATCATATTATGGCCCAAGCTTAATAATTGGGCCAAACTTAATGAATTTCAGTGGGCCGGTTGTATATATATCTATTCTTTTAATAATATCAATTGATAGTTGGACCAAACTTAATAAGTTTCAGTGGGCCGGGTGTATATATCTATTTTATAATTTTTATCTATTAGTTATGCATGTAATTTAATTAATTATAACTCATTATTTTTAATTTTAAAAAAATTAATGATTTTATTTTATAGGTTTATATTTAGATTTTTATAAATATTTTAATCTACGAAAAAATATGGCTCGAATCATTGAAAATAAAATTATATATATATATATATATATATATATATATATATATATATATATATATATATATATATATATATATATATATATATATATATATATGAGATTTTGTGGGTGTAAAAATGACTAATTGAATACATGTTATCTTAATTTTGAAATTAAATTTATTATATTTTTATTTTATGTTCAATTAAAAAAATGCTCAAGATTGTGGTTAACCCTTTTTTTTTCATTACAAATTACATGCAAACTATAGTTAGAAAACTAGTAATAGGCGGTGGGATATTGCCAAGATTTATATTATTTGCCCAATAAATAGTACTACTAGTAATAATTAGGCTTGATAAATATGATCCAACATAAAGCCCTAAGAATTGATTATATTACATTATAGGCTTAGTAAAGCATATTTGTGCAATACGGGCCTTTATGGGCCAAATAATAGTATTAATTACTTAATAGCCTGAGTTACGCAATGGACCTTCACTAGAACCAATATAAAGTTATAGTAGTTCACCAAATAGCAATGGGTCCAAAAAATAGTGTCAATTATTTATTAGGCCTAAATAAAGCAAATTTTCACGAATTGCCACTCATAAAAATTATGTTCAAATTATAGTTGAAAGCAAGGCCCAAATAATAGTCGGTGGAATATGTTAGGATTTATATTATAGGGCTAATAAACATTGCAAGCAATTATAAATAGGCCGGAGAAATCATTTTATTATATTATGGGCATACACTCATTTGGTAATAGGCTTTAGTGCACTTGTACATAATGATATATTATTAATTTCAGTCCAAATTTTGGTTGATTCTATTTCTAGTTATATAAATTTTTATTTTTTCAATTTTAGTTTTTTAGGTCAATTTTAATCCTATAAGTTTTTAGATTTTCAATTTTAATCATCTTGCAAACACTTAACAAGTTCAATAAATTCTTCAAAGTCCTATAAATTTAGATTTTTTTTTCTTTGAAAAACCAAAATTGAAAAAGTAAAAGATTACATGACTAAAATTAATATTAAAGGACTAAAATTAAAAAAAAAAACTTTATAAATAAAATTGGATTTATCAGATCATATTTGATATTTTCCTAGTACATAATAGATCTTGTGCGAGACACTCATGATCCCATGTAAATCCTAATATTAAAATATTATACTAGGGCCCCAAAAATAGTGGGAATTAAAAAACAGGACTGAGGAAATTATGCTTGTAAGAAATGGGCCTTCTTTTGTCTGATGAACTTTTGATCCAATAAAGACATTATATTATGCTCCTAATTATTAATAGCTATTAATAATTAGGCCTAACTTAAGAATTCTAATTGGGCCGAATGTGTATCTTATGTTAGTAATGCTTGTAATATTTTAATGCAGTTCTTATTTGTAATTTTAGGTTAAATTTAGAGTGTTATAGATGTTCAAATACAAGAAAAAAAATGGCTCGAATTGTTATTTAAAAAAAAACCTTTCGATTCTATTATACTTTTATGTATGTATTGATAGGAAATGTATTGATAGAATTTAAATTAAAGGGTGACCACATCGTAAACCAGAAACTAACTCAATTTTCAATTCATTTATATATGCTCAATTTTCTATCGCATGTTCGTGGAAAAATCTAATTCCTTGTTACGTTTCTCTAAATCATGCACATTTACTTAAAATGGAAATTAAGTTAATTATTTAGTTAATTTTATTAACTTTTGTGATGGTAGCATTTTTTTTAATACTTCATTTACGAAAGAAAATGAGAACAAAATTAAACATTTTTGATAGTTTTATATAGGACTAAATTAATAATATATATATATATATATATTAGAAGGCGGCAAGGCCGTTCATATTATGTAGATGTAAAGAGTGCTTTGTAAAGAGAATATATTTTTGAATAAAATGTTACAATTATTTTGTTCAATACCTTGGTTAGGGATGTCAACTTGGACCCGGTCTGGCCCGCACATTTTGGGGCGGCCCAGACCGGACCCATAGACGAAACGGGACGGCCCGGTCTGGACCCACAAATGTACGGGGCGGGTTCGGGTATTACTTTAGCCCCTGCCCGCCCCGACCCGAACACAATATAATTAAATTTATTTATATTTTATACATATAATTATATTATATAATATATATATATATATAATTATATTAAATTTTTTATTGTATATATTATTTAAAAGTTAGAATAAATTATTTTATTGTGTATATTATACATATAAATGATTTATAACTATATGTTATATATATATAATTATATTAAATTATAATTATATTTTATGTTATTTAATTATTTATTGTGTATAATAAATATAATCTCATTTATGTTGGTCTAATAGAACTTATTTAATATACTTACAATTTATTTATTTTTATTTTTTGAGTTTTTTTAATGTTGATTATATGTGAGTGTATATAAAAAAAATAAAAATAAATTAAAAAACGGGACGGGACGGGGCGGACCCATCTCATACGGGTCTGGGTACGGGTATGTAATATAGGACCCGTACGGATAACGCGGCAGGTCCAGGTGGGACTTTCAATAATGGGCCGGGTCCGAGTAGCCAATTACCCACCCCAGACCCAGCCCGTTGACATCCCTAATCTTGGTACTCAGACTTCCCAAAGTTTTATATATTTGTAACACTCACACTATCTTACTACCACCTAGAATATTTCCTTGATACTCAAACTTCTCAAGATTTTGTCGCTCTTAGAACTGTACTTGATACTCAAACTTCTCTAGTAATACTAGACTCACAAAGCACTTAGACTCATAAGACGCTCAGAACTCTTGAAAAACTCTCGGAATCCTAAAAGCTCTCAGAACTCTATGCCAACTTCTGCCTCTTCTTCTTGGTAGCATGTTCTTTATATAAGCAGTTGCTGGGGCTGTCTTGCAATTTTGGAAGAGTCTTCAATTATTAGCTGCAGGGGTTTCTTTGCAAAAAATGGAGTAGTGGCAATTTTGTAATTATCATGAAGTATCTTTGTACAGTATTATCCATGTAGTGCCATACCAGTGTACTTCTGCTTTGGGGAACAGTGCTCCCGTGTTATGCGGGATTGTGGCTGACGTGTCCATTTTTTTTAAGTCTGGGATTAGCATCTGACCTAATCCTAACTTACAACATGATACAGATATTCCTATCATCTGCTACTGAATCTGGCATGTAAACTTTTTTTTTAAATTTGGGATTAGCATCTGACCTAATCATAACTTACAACATGATACAGATAATCCTGTTATTTGCTACTAAATCTGGAATGTAAACTTTTTTTTATTCTTTTTAGTATTAACTATTTCCATACCATGATTTATGGTTTGACAATAGTGTATCACTACTATCTGATAAATTAACAGCTTCCTCAGAGTACGATTGCAGGTGTTCTTGCATGATGCGGTAGGCTTCAGCTGGGGTTTTGGCTATTGCAATTCTGGCTGCAATACTGTTTTTCTGTTCTTGGAATTTTATTTGCTCCAGTGTTTGAGCAGGTGGAATTTGCTTGCTTGAGCTTTGAATTCTGTTGTATCCAAGCCTCCACTTGGTTGGGTTATATACTTTTGAAAATGTTACACTTTACCCACCACTTAACTAGAAATGCTCGTTTTAGAACTTTTCTGTGAATTCCATGGATTTGGAATGTCCAGGAAAAAATACAAGGGGCATAGAATTTAGTACAGAAGGATGCCAAAGGTGGGAAGTTCTTTTCCTTATGGGCAGTTGGGGAACATTTGGTTCCGAAAATATCAAAAGATTGTTGGATTATAGGTGGTAGGATATCCGGTACAGAACCAAAAATGTCCCACCAGTTTGACCACCAGATGGGGATGGAATTATATCAGTTGTTCTATCGAAGTAAAAAAGCCAAGTGTTTGATCTGGATTTGTTTGTGATATAAAGATATTATACCAGGCTTGTTGGTATTCGAAGTAGTTGAAATGCCTGTTTGCAAAAGACTCATTTGAATAGTTTTCACCAAAGGCTATGAGTTCATGTAGTGATCCATACCAATCTGAGGGAGATATGACTTTGAAAATCTTGCATTGGGAATATGAAACATCAAATTGGTTTACTTTTTAGAACTCATGTTTAATTTGGGCTGACTCGGTGCATTCAAGAATCGCTTTGTAATAGGCATAAGTTTTTGTGTGATCAAATTATTTTACACAGGTATTTTCGCCAAAAAATAGCTTGGCCTGTGTCAAATGGATCCTCTTTGTCGAATCCCTGTTCGATAGTAATGATATTTTGGGAGAATAACTTAGAGAACCATACTGGGGATGAGGATTGGGATGGTTGAACAGTAGAGTTAGGATTTGGTTTAGAAATATTTGAATGAAAATTTGACAGAGAAATGGAATTTGAGAGAATGTTTTGTAAGGTTATAGGCTTTGGATTGTCGAGGGTAGGTTTAAGGGATGTATCTTATTTTTGGGATGGAGGATTTTCACAGAATAGTTCTGGAAGTAGAAAAATTGGCTTAGGGGCCTGTTCTGGCCTAAAGGTTACATAATAATCATAATTGCCGTTGTAAGAACTGATAGCTCCTACCATGGGATCTCTGTTTACAAATCTCTCTTTTAACGTCAACTGGGTTATTTTTTATGTTGCCGTATCTTCAAGCTTTTCTTTATATGTAGTGTCTATTTTTGAGGTCTCTATTTCTGTGCTTGAGACACACAGGTAGTTTCTAACTGGTTTTGGCGGTATATGTCCTGTTTTGTAAGAATTCACGGGTTAAGAAATCAGGGATATAGTTAGTATCACCTCTTATATATTCAATATCAAAATCAAAAACATTGGGTAAGGCCTGCCATCTTGCAAAAATTTATCTTGAAGCTAAATTTTGGACATCCTTATGAAGAATTTCTTTAGCAATTTTGCAATGACTCTTAAGAGGAATTTTTTATTGATTAAGTCGACTCTTAAAATTTCTTTTTTAACAGTGGAATAATTTTTCTGTGTTTCATTCCAGTGAGCCGGTGTGAATTGAATAATGACTTTTTTTCCTTCTTTGATTTGTTTAAGAATACCACCATAACCTATCTCGGAAGCATCAGTCTCAACGATCTTCGGTAAATTTGGATCAGCTAGATGGAGACATGGGATTTCTATTATTTGTGATTTAATCTCTTGAATCAATGAGGTATGTACATCTGTCCATGGTGAAGAATTCTTTTTAAGTCTGTCATGGAGAGGTTTAAGTTTCGTTTTTATGTTTGGGTAGTAATCTAATACATAGTTGAGGCTACTTAGGAATCTTTGGAGTTGGTTTTTATCAAGAATTTTGTCTGGGAATTTTTTGGCAAACATTAGTGATCTTTCTATCGGTGTAATGGTGCTCTGTGTAATGTAATGTCCTAAGAATTTTCTTTTTTGTTTGAAAAAGACTAATTTTAGATTCAGAAATGACGAGACCATTCTTTTTAGTGACTGAAAGAAATACTCTTAGGTGTTTAAAATGTTCATCTATTGTTTTTGAGAAAATTAGAACGTCATCAATGTAAACAATGTAAAATTTATGGTAATCGTTGTAAATATCATTCATGATCTTCTGAAATTCAAAAGGTACATTTTTTAATCCGAAAGGTATGACATTCCATTCATATTGACCAAAAGGAACTGTGAAGGCAGTTTTATATCTGTCTTTTGGAGCAATTTGTATTTGTCAAAAACCTGATTTCATATCAAATTTTAAAAATATATAGGCATCATAAAGTCGTTGTAGTAAATCTTTTTTGTTTGGAATAGGGTATCGAATCCATTTAAGTGCTTTGTTCAATGGTGTGTAATTAATAACTAATCTAAGTATTCCTCTCTCTATTTCTGAGGCTTTATTGACATAAAAGGCTGCACAGCTCTAAGGGGATTTGGATTCAGAAATAAGTTTTTTATCGATGAGGTCTTGGATTTCTTTTCTGCAGAATTCTAGAAGATCACTATTCATTACAATAGCGGTGGCTTTGGTAGGTATGTTGGTTTCGTCGAAGGAGGGTTCATATGGAAGATTAATAACATATTTCTTTCTTCCCCAAAAGGCATTTGGAAGATTAGAACACGCTTGTTGTTTTATAAGAGTATGTAGCTCTGATATTTTTTGCTGAGTTTGTGGGTCCTGTAAATAGGTCTCGATTCGTGCTATATGAATATTTCTTTTAATCTAATTTAATTTAAAAATTTTTGTTTGAACAATATTATTAAAAGAATCTTCATATATATAACAGGCTTTAAGAAGGTTAATCTTTCTAGTCTGTATTTTTTCTATAAAATTAAAGTGTAAATCTTTATCATGAATGTTGAAAGTAATAGTACCAGTGTCAACAGTGTAGGGTGTTATCAGAATAAGAAAAGGAGTTCCTAAGATAACCATATGGTGTATGTCTTGAATGACTAAGAAAGAGGTTCTTAAAGCGATACCATCATTTATAATAGAGGCATCAACCTTTGAAGAAACTGTCAGTTTAGAGTCATTAGCAGCACGTAATTTTGCTTGGATTTTTTGAAGGAATTTGGATGGGGCAAAATCTTCTTTGATAATTTAAGTCTGCCCCTGTATCGAAAAGGGCTATTGTATCTAGAAAGAATCCTTTGGCAAATTCAAGTTTTACTTTAATGATGTATCTACGCGATGTTATTTCTTTTTAAACAAAAAGAAAATCTTCAGGAATATTATGTATAGATTGAATTTGGTCGTCCTCGTTATGATCTTCATTATTAAGGGTTTCTATGGTTTGTTTAATAGTATGGGAATCTTGGACTTGTTTTTCTTTGAGTTTTTTGATTTCGAATTTTAACTCTTTCATTTCTTTGTGTAGGCTCTATAAAGTGGGAGTTTTGAAATTGTTGTTAGAGTTGCTAAGGATTTGAGTAAGGTTATAAGGTTCTGATTTGGGGGGATTTTGTTGGGGAGGTTTTTCGGGTTTGTCAAGACATTGCAGTAACTGTCTAAAGCATTTTTCTTATAATTGGGGATTATTAAGCTATTTTATTATATCAATAAGGGTTTGTTGATCTTTAGTAATAGTATTGATGGACGGGTCGGAACTGGAGGATTTAATATCATCTTCATGTATATTAAAAATATTATCCTTTTCTTGTGATGATTCAGAGTATATTGATTCGTCTTCTGATTCATCATCGGACGATGTTAAGAGAATATTAGAGATTTTATTGAGAACTTCTTTATCAAGTTGAAGTTCATGTAATCTTTTTTTGAGTTTGCAATATTTTGCAATATGTCCTGGTCTATTGCATCGAAAGCATTTAGCAGTTATTTTTGTACGATCTTTATTATTATTAACAGTTTGTTTTTCTCTTTTTAAATTATTATAATATGTTAGGCGTTTGAAGGATTTATATTTTTTATTATAATCATTTTTAAACTTTTTGGGAAATTTCTTGCAATCACAATTAGAATTATATGTTTTTGATGAACATATATCAAATTGTTTGCAAAAAGTTTCGAGTTCAATCTTTGTTTGTTTTAACTCACGTTTTAGGTGTTGTTGGATTTTTAAATCTTAGCATATATTTAATCCTTTTTCTTGAATAATACTAATCAAATGCCATAAGTATAACTGTCGTAGTTAATTATCTGTGATCCTGATAGAGTTCAAATTTTATTACGAACCTTTTCTCCTAACAACGTTGGTAATCCTTCCAGAAAATTTTCTTTCCAAAAGGGTTGATTAGAATCATCACGATACATAAGTCTGGTTATAAAATTATTCTTGTATTCTTGAAAATCACTAAGTTTTCTGCATCGAAGGTTAGATAGGAGTTTAGTATTTCTATTTCTAATATGAGTGGGGTCGCCTAAGAAGTGCATATAAATGGTTTGGATCAGGGTAGTGACAGCATCTTGTTAGGGTTCACCATTTTCGTCTCTTAAAGAAGATTCTTCTACATCTATCTTTATAACGTCTAGTATATCAGAGTGTTGTGATGGAGTGAGATGAAAATCCCACCATCCTTTTAACTGTCCAGAAAAGCCTGATATAAGGATTTCAGCAATGGCTTTATCCTGGGCATTATTTTGTATTCTATAAGCATTAGCTGCCATGGTCATTTGTTGTAATAACAAAAGTATTTGGTGTTCTCCTAAGCCATCAAGGTTCCAATTATAAACTGAAGTGGAATTAAATCGAGTTTAATTAATGGGTTGCGATTGGATTTCTAGGTGATTATAAGGAAATGGTTGAATATCCCAATTAACTCTATTAGAGGTAATGACATTGACTCTGAAAGTAGTAGTGGTGATAGGTGTATCTGGTGCATAATTATTGCTAGAGTTTCCAGTAATTCTAGAAAGTTGTGTTTGGAGTTCCTTGACAAAGTCATTTTTATTGTCAAAAATACTCTTCGCGCTGGATTTGGACACTTGGAAAGGTTTAAAAAGGGGTTTTTAAATAGGGGAAACATTTAAGTTTGTAATGTCTTGTACATATCCTTTAATTCTATCTAGCTGTTTACCTATGGTGTTAAGGTGGATATTAGTATAGTTGCTTTGGGCAATAAGGTTCCGAATATTTGTTTTATCGTCCTCATTGATCTGTTAGTGTCAATGGGCTTGTCTTTGACTGAAAATGTGAAGGCTGGTAAAGGTGGTGATTACTATCAAAAGTTTTATTTTTAAAAACGGTTTCCCAGTGCGCTTTTCTGTGTGTAATGGTATTAAGATTTTATGTACTGGGTATCCATTTTGGAAAATTTCAAACCAAGTAAAAAAAGGAATAACAATTTTATGATTAGAGACAAATTTGTAAAAGGCTTTTTGTATTAATTTTCTGTCAGAAAGTAAGTTTTTGAAAACAAATTCTTTTTTCTGTTTTCTTTAGAGTAGAATTCATTATGGAGTAGATTTTTGTCAATATTAAAATCTTATTCAATAACATTTAGCTCATTAACATTTTTCGTAACAGAAGAAAATGTAAGGCTAATTGGTTCATCAGTGATATCTTGGTCTCTACGATTGTAAATGGATTTAGGGATAGGAGGAGTAAAATTAATGTTTCTTAAGGAAGTCGTAGGGATATCAGAGGTTGAGAATCTAGATGGTTTGATGGGACTATTTATCTGGGAGACTCTTTCTAAATCGATGATTCGGTTGTCAGAATCGATAGAATTAATATCACAATTGTCACAGGTTTGGTTTCTGTGAAAGGATAATCTAACTTGACCTTGGCTGTTTTGGGATATGGATTTAAGGTAAGGATTAGGTGGAGGTAGTAAAGGTTGTTCAGGTTCTGCTGCATCATCAAGAATCCATTCATCTGGAAGAGTAACGTCTTTCCATTGTATTGATTTGGAGATAACAGTGTTAGATTTTCTTAAATCTATTTGTAGAAGTAGTGTTTCTCCTTTCTTACTATGGAAACATACCTTAGTGGCAAAGGCTGACATAATTGCTTTGTAATATATTCTGAAAACAATTGCAATGGGAATAAGATCCGTCGAGCATTTTATAATTATGAGTTTTGATCTGGAGTACTAGGGATTTTAAAATGTTCTTATCACGAAGAGAAATAGTGAGATTAGGGTAACAGTCAAATGAGATTTGACCTGTACAAAGGCTTGATTCTATAGAACTGAGGAGGGATTCGTCAAAGTTTATAAAGCGAGCATCCCTAAGAATAGCAAGGATAGAGGCGTCAAGACCTTCTTTAGTAAGAGGTCTTATACCTATTTGTACTAATCCTATGTGAATGTATTTGTAGCCTTTAGAAGCGAGCGATGCCTGAGAGAGTAAAGTAATAGTTTCAAAAGGTTTTGCAAGTTGGATGTCTATTTCTTCGGTTTTGATAGCAAAGTCAGTAGAGAATGAAAGGAATTTAGATGTTTCATAGATTTCATCTTTGAAAATTCTTTGGGATTTTTCAATCATCGATAGATTTATTGAAATCTTCGATAATTGTTTCTTCGGAATGAACTAGTTTCTTTGGACTAGAAGTGTTGCCATCAGAGACATTAGATAAGGGCCGTTGTAAAAAGGAATCCATTTTTTTTTCTTCATGCAATAATGAAGGATTACTTACAATCCTAAGAGTATTAAGGATAGAACGTACCTGGTTGTAGATCCTATGACTCTTATGCAAGAGGACTGGCAACCACCTGATTATCACCGAGAAGTAAACAAAATGCATATCTTTTTTACACTCTCCCGGACTCTGATACTAGAGAGGCTGCAATAGTGTTTTGTAGATGTAAATAAATTTAACTCAAATCTTTATTAAAAAGTGATAATTATTTAAGAAAATATAAAAAAGTCTCGCATGAGATGGTTTTACGCAAGTGTTATCATATATAAAGAAGATATAATATTTATAAAAAAAAGGTGATTCCAAAAATATATAAGAAATGATGATATTTTAATAAAAAAATTATACAGTGAAATATGATAATTATCTAAATAAGTAAAGTATTTCAATAATAATTTAGAGTATAAATAAAAATGATAATGTATTAAATGAAAAGTGATACTTAATTAATAAATGTAAACACACGTTTTCAAGTGTTGCTCTAATAATAATATATAATAACAATAAATAAATGTAATAACAAGAAAAAATCTCTTTATGTTTGATAAGATTCTCCTTGCTTCTCCATGATATAAGTCTACTTGAGTTTGCATATAAAAAGTCACGTTGGTATTAGGTTGAACGTGGACCAGAATGATAAAGAAAACAAAATCATTAATTAGTATGTAGGTGAGTAGGTCATAACAATGCATTGAAAAGTAGGGAGAATTAATTACAAGAATTAATTACTGTGTAATATATAAAAAATACTCTCTCATCACTTTAATATGTATTTATTTTATCATTTTGTCCGTCTTATTATAAAGTATTCATTTTTTTTATAGATTAATGTGATCCATACATGACCTCACATTCAACATTAATACAACTACATACTACACATTAAAATATTATTTTTGTCATATCACTATATATTAAATTATTATACTCCTTAATCCACATGCAAAAAACAAACGGTTACATTTCAGAAGGACGGAGAGAGTATACACTAATATTACTAATATATACATAATATACTATATTTTATTACTACGATTACAAAATTTTTTAATGAAAAGTCACACTTACCCCTATTCCTATAAATATCAATTATAGCCCCCATGACATAGCTCAAGTGGTAGAGGGGAGGATGGAAAGGTTTTCCAACTGAGCTTGGTTGCTGTAGGGTGGGGGTTTTTATCCTGCCTTTGGCATGAATTTGGCCCCTTGCAAGCACAAGTTTAACAGTGAGCCCTCTCTATAAGCCACTTGAGGCACATCCTGCGATTTACCTCCTCCACCAATCCCAGGGCAGGGGCGGTGGGGCCCCTAATGGTGGGGTACGCCATCAATTATAAATAAATACTCCCTCCGGCCCATTCATACGTCACCGTTTGTTTTTTGTGCGTAGATTAAGGAATATTATTATTTTATATTTAGTGGGTAGTTGTATTAGTAGTGAGTGGTGAGCCATATGTAGGCCCTTTTACTAAAAGTGAAAAATAGGAACCTTTGAATGAGACAACCAATATAATAAAATGAGATTTTTGAATGGAACGAAGGGAGTATTAGATATTATTTTAATTATTCTCACTCTTCCTATATAATATCTCCCACAATCATAGGAGTGAAAAAAAATCAAAATTTTGTATGTATGTGGCAACGTTTCTGAAATGATGCTGCAAATTCACTTAATATAATTTTTGAATTTTGAGAATCGACTCAAGATCAAGATTATTTTACTAGCAAAATTATTCTCACCCTTTCTAATCACTCAATTGAATTTTGAAATCGACTTAATATAATTTTTAATTCATTGTGTTGAGAAATAAATAGCTCATAGAATAAATATGGACTTTAATAAGGGTTCAATTGCTCGGTATTCAATTTTTTTATATATTTGAATTTAATATTCTTCGTATGCAATTCCTAAAAATTTGGAATTCTTCGTATATGTGGAGTTCAATTTGCTAGAGTTTTCATTGACGATTACAAAGTTCAATGTGGGTTCAATTATTTTGTTTTATGTTTTTGTGTATTCGGATTTTTTATATTGTGATATGTATTAAAAAATATAAATATATATTTTGTGATATGTATACAGAAATAGCTTCATTACAGTTTCGATGTTTGTGGATAGGGATTCCTATCTTATGCATCAAACAAGTTAATAAGATTAGCACTATGTATTTAGAAATTTTAATAATGTATTTAGAATGCATATAAACAAATTTATGAGATTAGCACTATGTATTTAGAAATTTTAATAATGTATTTAGAATGCATATAAATAAATTTATGAGATTAGCACTATATATTTAAAAATTTTTAGTAATATATTCAAAAAATTTTATTAATATTTACAGGCGCAATTTCAACAACTTTCGTATTTTTAGGGGTAATATATTCAGAAATTTTCATTAATATTTACAGGCGCAATATCAACAACTTTCATATTTTTAGGGATTTTGGAGATATTGGAGTGATCTTCTATCGATTTTTGTGGAGAAATTAGTGGGAGTTTTTATCTTTCTATTATTACATTACACATCATATCTTTTAAATTAATTTTTAAAACAATTAAAAGAGGGATAAAAGTGATATTTCACGTACTTATTTTGTATTGATCAGTAATATTTTTTGTCTTATATCCATCTAGTAGTAATATTGGTATATAGAATGTAACTAATAGTAATGACCTTAATTATAACTATTCTTTTTTATTTTATCGATTAAAATACAATCTCTTTTAATTCAAGTGTCGGTGTCATTTTGATGTAATATTTCTTATAATTATAAGAGAAAAGCAAGAAAATTATACCTTAAAAAGAAGTATAAACTCTAAAGACAATGGTTAGATTTTATTCATCTTTTACGTGTTAATCATATAATAAGTGTCACAAATACACAAAGTTAATTTTTTTGTACTCAATCTGTATTAGTTTTATTTAGTACTCACCCCCGTATTTTATTTGTTTTTACCTTTGACTGAATATAGAGATTAAAAAAAGATTGATTTTTGGGGATTTGATGGTATTTTTTATGAATAAATAAATGATAAAGTATACTAAATGTGTTATTTAAGAGAGATTTTTTTAAAAAATAAAATATATGGAAGAGGGTATTTGTTATGACCTTTTTACCTTTTCCTAGAAAATGAAAACTTATGTGAAACTGATCAAAATGGAATGAGACTTTTAAAATACGGAGAAAGTAATTTAAGGAATATTATTTTTTTATATTTAATTGTTCTTTAAAAAACTAACATGAAATTCGTTTTAAATTAATTAACAAAATCTATAAATTTTTATTTACTAATTAACAAAATCTATAAATTTTTATTTACCATTGTGTATTTTTTTTAATAATAAATATATATTTTGAATGTTATGCACGGACCCACGTCCGTACACCATAGTGAGTAATTGTTAAATTTTTTTCTCTAATCGCATATCAATCATATAATTAGTGATAAAAGAGAAGATGCACGAAAATAATAAAATTGCGTGTACGTTCTTCACATGTTCATGTTTTTTAACTAGATTAGGCAGATCCCAACTAAAATTAGGGATTGAGAGCACATCGGCCTATTTTCTAATATTCCTACTAGCCCAATTTTATGTTCTATGCATTTGTAATAAATTGTGGTTGTTCAAATTAGGCTTTAATTAAAAAGGTTGTTTGAAAAAAATTAATGTTATATTTCAGGTAGTCTCATGTGAATCATGCACATAAATCCTCGTGAGTAAAAAATAATTATATTCTTAAATATTTTAAATCATAAAAATAAACATTAAAACTAGAGTGCAAAATGATCACAGTGCAAAGACGTCCCACGAGAGACCATGATATTTCGCAATTTATTCGTCCTAAAAGATGATAACAGTGTTTCACAATTATTTGGCTAAGCCTAGGGATGTAATCGAGCCGAGCAGAGCCGAACATCTCCTGGCTCGAAGCTCGGCTCGAATTTTTTTAAAGGGCTCGAGCTCGGCTCGAGCTCGATTCGAATTTTATTTTTTAAGCTCGAGTTCGGCTCGTGTGTAAAATATAGAGCTCGCGAACAGTTCGCGAGCTCGGCTCGAAATATTTTTACTGAATAAAAAAAAAAAAAACTCGAGCTCGAATTCGGCTCGATAAAAACTAGTCCTTTGTTCGAGCTCGGGCTCGTTCGGCTCGTTAAGCTGAAAATAATTTATTTTTTAGCTTTTTAATGTATAAAGGTTTGAGTGAGGTCTCATGAATAATAAAATTTTATTAATAATTTTTTTTATAAAAAATGGAATCTAGAGCTATTATAAATTTTTATTAATTATTAGAAGTATTAATTATTAATTAAAATATATATTAATAATATAACAAAAGATTTTTTAATTAACATTTATAAGTATATGGAGTATGTATTTAATTTAAATTTTGGAGTAGGTCTTGTGTGAAACCGTCTCACGTAAATATTTACATGAGACGAATAAAAAGTGATAATATTATTAATTAAAAGTTATATTCAATCGATAAAAAGTAATAATAGTGTAGTGAACTATTTTATAAACAATTTATAATATAAACAAAAGTAATATTTTATATGGAATATAGAGAAAGTGCTAACATTTTATAAACTTTTTATTCGTCTCACGTAAGACCTTATGTAAGACGGTGTCACACAAGTATTTGCCTAAAATTTGAATGTATCCTTATGTTATCCCATTAACTATAATAATAATAATAATATTAAATGGCAAATACGGGTGTATATAAATTCAAAATTTCTCCTTCAAATAAAATTATATTATTAAAATATAAATAAATAATTATATTAAATTAATTTATTTTTACATATATATACATATATATATATATATATAATATATATACACATATATATGTATTAATGAGGTGTCGACTTTAAAATACTTACAATTTTATTAATTACAACTCCTTCCGTCCTATAATATTTTTCTCACTTTTCTCATTTGTTTGCCCCACAAAACCTTTCACCCCCTAACAAAGTAAATATCACTTTATCCAACAACTTCAAAAGTTACTTTAATTTCAAATTTGCCACTCTTTTTTCACACACACACCATTACTTTATACTTTTTTATTACCTAAAAATACTATAATAACCTCCAAAGTCAATAAAGTTGGTCAAAAAGTGTAACTTTTCTTAAACAACGTGGAACAGTAAAGGTGAAAAGTTTTTCGGAACGGAGGGAGTATTAGTTAAAATTTAATGTATATAAATACATATATTTATTCAAATTTAAGTATAAATAAATCAAAACTAAATCTTATATAGAAATAAAAAATAAAAAATTTAGATCTTTAAACCCATTATAAATATGACTTTCAATTCATTATTTAGAATTAATAAAATGCACTCTCTTTTTAATTTTATTTTTATTAATTACGTTTTAATAATTTCATTATTTTCATTGTCATACTTTAAAATTTTTCTTTAATTTAAAGTATACTATATTTGTAAAATTATAAATTTATATTCCTTATAAATTATATTGATAAAAGTATATATATATATAAGTTTATTTATTTATGTAAAAAATTTTAAACTCTAAAATTACCATATTAATATGTTATAATAAATAATAACAATAATAATAATAATAATAATGGAGTAATAATATGAAGAATGAGCATATTGACCACTATTCGAGCCTATTATCGAACACGTTCACGAGCCTATAAACGAACACGTTCGCGAGCTTAATAAACGAACATGTTCGTGAGCCTATAAACGAACATGTTCGCGAGCTTTTAAACCAACATGTTCGCGAACACGTTGGGGAGCCTGTAAACGAACACGTTCGCGAGCTTTCGAGCCAAACACCCTCGGGCTCGAGTTCGGCTGGAAAAAATAATCGAGCTCGAAAATCGAGCTCGGCTCGGCTCGTTTTTTTCCACGAACGAACTCGAAAGAATTTTTTTTCGAATCGAGTCTCGAATAGTTTACGAGCGGCTTGGTTCGTTTACATCCCTAGCTAAGCCCCACATATAAATTAATAATTAATAATTAATAACTAATAGTAGTTGTAGGGATATTTGTTAGTTTAAACAGATGTAATAATTTTCTCACAAAAAGAAATTAATTAGAAAAATAAATAAATAAATAGAGCAGTTTCAGAAAGTAAGAGTTGCGAGCCTGCCATTGGGCTAAGTTCCTTGTAAAATGGGCTCACGGCCCTTTGGGCTAAGCATGAGTGCTTATCTCTTCTAAAAACTGTTAAAATTATATTTTTATTATTACAATATTTTACAAATCTAAAATATGCACACATGTTTTACACCCTTGTATACAATATTCAATATTATTAGTTTAATATTTAAGATTTGAGACTCTCTCTTGTGAGACGAGTGTAAGACGGGTCGACCCATCACTAAAGTATACTTATTGTATAGATAAAATATGTTTATTTGTATTTAAAGTATGCATATAATAAATCATATTATAATACGCTAAAATCATACTTTAATGCAGCATACTTTAAAAAACATATTTTAGCAACCATTAAACATACATTATCTAAATAATAGATATATTTTAGCACGTTTCACAAACCGTTAACGTCTCATAAGAGACTTTGTCTTAAGGTTTATGGTATAATAATATTTTAAATATAATAAAATTTTAAAAAATAAAAAATAAAAAAACAAAAAATTATATTAATTTAAAAGGGAACCACATATTAATTGAAGGGGGACAATATTTTAATTAAGAGTAAGTGAAGACCGAAAGTTTTACAAAATAATTTGGTAGAATCAGTTCTACTAAAAGAGAAACTCTCTTGTAAGATGAGTTTTTTTGTGAGACGGGTTAACCCATTACTAAAGTATGTTTATTTATAGTTAAAGTATGTCAATAACGAATCAAATTATAACACTCTAAAATCATACTTTAATTCATCATTTATCATATTTTAAAAAACATACTTTAACAATCATTAAGCATATTTTATCTATATAATAAACATATTTTAACACGTCTCACAAACCATCTCATATACATAATGTCTCACAAGAGAATTTGTCCTACCAAAAAGCTTGTCTATAAATAATAATAATAATAATAATAATAATATCTATATACTCCCTCTCTTCTATAAAATGCTTCATACTTTCTACATTTGTCTGTCGCACAATAACTTTTCACACAAAAAAAAGAAAAAAAATAGTAAAAACATAATATATCCTCCACTTACCAATAGTTTCAAAACTGTAATTTAAGTTTATTACCCATATAAACACAATATTTAATATTAATTATTTGAATTTGGGCCGAATAATCAAATCAATTAATATAATCAATCATAACCCATTACATTGTAACCAATCCTCATTCATCTCTTTCTCTCATGTTCTCTCTGTAGGCAACTCTAAAATAACAAACCATAGTTCTTCACTATGGTTGCCGATCACTTCTCCGATTAAAAAGTGACACAGCCTCTTCTTTCGGTCCTATCTTCCATTAATCTAACTCTTTCGATTCTTTCTCTCTTATAACTGTGATGTTCCATTTGAACCTAAATGCTCTATATCTTTTGATTCACACCCATCTCAACCAAATCTTGATTCTGAACTTGAAATCGTTTCTATCTGTCATAATCCAAGAAGACTTGGGGCGATTTGGAGGTTTAGATTCACTACATGTGCTATATTTTCAGAAATCAGTTCGGGTGTTAGATTTGGCTGGATCCACCTTTGACACGGTGGTTCTCGACTTCCCATAGTTGGCTTATGTGGTCGATGGTCGAGAATTTGAAGGAGAGCTCTCCAGAACAACTTCGACACGGTGTTTCCCGACTCCCTAGATCTGGCTAGATCCACCTTCAACACGGCTTTTGAAGAAGAGCTCTTCGGAACCCACTTATCGGTGCATCCCTAACTTAAGCTCTTATAAATGGCTATTAATTAGTCGTATATAGTCGGGATGACCAATTAAAGAATTTATCCAACCACAGGGAGGAATATACTAGAGTTTAAGCGATCTCAAGTTTATCGTGATTTTATAAGGACGATCGAAAAGGAGGATAGATAAGCATGCAAATAAATGCAATGCAAGAAATAAAAGATAAAAGGAATACAAAGAAAAATGGTGGGTTCCAAATGATGCAAGGATGAGATTAGCAACAATCATGACATAGATAACAAAGTAATTATGCAATTAATTCTAATTTCTCATGGACATGGCATAGGAGCGATCACTAATTCCACATAAACTCTCTCTCGAGATAGATAGGATGTAGGCCTTCAATAAGACTCCCAAAAGCACATAGGATCGTGACCAAAGTAAACACCTCCCACTAGGTACTAATTACTCTACGAGTTCCCTAATGAGGTACTAAATCATAGACAATATTCCCTTTTAAGGTACTATGAATTCACTAATGGTTTTGGTCTCCTCACCTAATCAACCAATCTCTCGATTAAGCTAATCAAATGTTCCATCAAAGGGTTCTAAATCTAGAAGGATATCTCTATCTCATTCTAAATTAATGCACATGAAGTTTATGATGAAATGATTCTCAATCTAATCACATGCCCATGACAATTAATCACACATGTCATCATATAAATCAAGCAATGAACAATCAATGATAGAAATAACATAAAGCTCATTCAAGATTAATATCCAATTGCATAAAAACTAAATTATCAAACATCAATCATAGGACTAATCTCACAAAGGAGATTAGTCTATCATAGTCTTAGAGAAAACAACATAGACAATTGTATTTATAAATCCCATGACAAATTTATAAAGAAGTTCTCAAAAATTAGAATTAGATTTCCCCTTTGAAGGTCTTCAATGGAGATCTCCTTCTTCTTCTTGTAATCTTCACTCTCCCTTGCTTCCTTGATCATTTGGATGGTGGATTTGATGGAGGAGATCAAGTGTGGATGGATGGATGAAGAATGGATGAAGATGATGGTCTAAAATGGAGGAAATGGTGTGTGATCTAGGTGTAGAAGTGAAACCCTTCGAAAAATATGATCAAATATTAAAGTATTGGATATTTATACCTCTTGGGAAGCTTCTAGAAGGATTTTGACCTATTTCTGATCCTGCAGCAACATGACTTTGTGCTGCAACACGGCCACATGGTGGCAGTGTAGGCTTTTTGATCATAAAACGGCCAAGGCTTACACGGCCGTGTTACGTAACACGCTCGTGTGCTGCAACACGGCCGGCCGTGTTGGTGCAACCCCTGTTTTTACAATTTTATTTCCTTTTCGCGTCTAGAATCTATTTTTGCATGAAAATCATACGTTTAAGCTCATTCACACACATCTCTATAAAAATACAAAACGCAACCAAAATACACATAAACACAGATAAAATAATATGAAAACACATATAAAAAGACACTAAAATCTAGGTGAAAATATCACTCATCATACCCCAAACTTAAAGTGTTGTGCGTCCCCAAACAACAAAAATGATAAAACAAGGGGAGAGAGATTTTCACCTAGGAAAAAACTAAACGAACATAATTAAGTAATAACACATCAACAGTAATAAGAACTACAAATCATGCTAAGTCATCCTACAACATTAGACTCATAACATGCAAAAAATATTAACAAGTTCAATCAAAAGAGAATAAAGCATAATATAGTCCCTTTTTGGTCCAAGCCTCTCAATGGGATATCAATTTCACTCAACACTATTTAAAGTAGGGTAAATCAACACTCATTAACTGATTGGCTTGACTCACTATAAGCTTGCTCGTGGACTACATTCACAGACCATCAAAGTTTTCATTAGTGATCAAAAAGGTTTTTCATTAAGGATGTAATGATAAACTCTTTGGTATGGTAGGGAGAATTTAGGTAAAAATGACTAATCATGTGTAAGTAATCGAAGTGGTAGCTATTTTCTTCCATTCCTTAATAATTTCTTTCTTCCTTTCTTTTCTTAATTGATCACAAGCACTATCCATCAATTTTTCTTGAATTGATCTTCTTTCAATGCATGCTTCCTTCTTCGAACTTTTAAATACTTGAGCATTTTGTTGTTGCTTTGCTCATTTTCTTGTTATGAGGTTGCATGTTCATTTTTGTTCATGCTCTTTTCATCCTTTTTCTTGCTTGTTACCATTTCCTTTCCTTTCTTGCACAATTCTCATCAAACCTTTCTAAAGCACATCTCCTCAATCACTCACACAAAAGGGTAATTATATAAAGCTCACGTGGGTAATCAAGGCTTGTAATGTGTTTATATCACAATAAATAGGCTTTAAGGCTCAAAGTGGTTGACTAGGGATGATGTTCATGGTAGGAAAATATATGACAATGACTATAAATAATAAGGATGGTCTTAGATCATTTCACTAATCTCCACTATCGGGCTCGTTCCTATAGTCCTTGAGCAAGTTCTAACTTATCAAACACAACCAATCCACTTATGAAGAAAACCATATATGTACGGTTGAGGCTCAAATGCTCACAAGCTTGTGCTCAAACCTTAAGGAACTTATTACACCACATTCATCTCAAAATTGAACAAGTTAAATAAAATATGTCATAATTCGAAAATGTAGAGATTCTTAATCATAACTTGTCATCACTTATCACCACAACATATCATCACTCATGTTCAAAAATGACTCACAACATCCTAAAAACAAACCACCAAACAACCCTAGACAAGAATACGAAAAAACACAAAACATAAAATAAGGAATCAACAAACAAGAAATAACCAAAAACACATAACATGCAAAAATAACAAAACCATCCATCATAAGAAAATGAATCACACATTCATATCATCCATAGTTAATAAAGCTCACAAACATCCCCATCTTTGATTGAAAAGAAAATCCTAAATTACGAAAGTAAACATCCCAAAAACATAACACATGAAGCAACATGCTAATCACACCAATTCAAATAAAATAAATTCATGTCAAGCAACTAGAAGTGGTAGAGTATAGAGTGAACTCCCTCAATAGGCATTTGGTAGTGAAAATGGTTGGCACTAGCTTCCGGATTGAATACACAACGAATCTCGACTTGATATCCAGACTCAATTCGTGCTTCCACTACACTTCATTCATGCTCAACAACTCATCAAAAATATTAGCTCAACGATATCATTAAAAATATGGATCATGTACTTCAACACAACTAAACGTACCAAAATCAAACCAAAACTCATGAGAAAAATTTTAAAATTAGCCCAAAAATACGAAAAGTATATGACTTCAAGAAAAAGTATGTCACACCACGCCTGTGATGAAAACTACATACTAGTACTTGATCAACACTAGGAAGTGATGAGGGCGTGTTCAAGTTCAAGACTGATGCTGGTGTATGTGTGAAACGGATGCAGCAACAACAGATGACTTGAATCAGCTCAAATCAGCAACAATTCGATGCCATGTGTGCAAGTGGGGACCAGGGCGGTTTATGGCTATTGTACAGGTGGCATGTGTGCGGCTTCTGGAAGGTTCTGCACATGGATGGATAGCTCGTCACGCAGGCTATGTGATGGAGTCAGTTGCAACCACAAAGATTCGATTTAACCACTAAAAAATTCAGCTGGAAATTGGTTACACGAATTGGTCCTGTAACTTTGTTGTGCATGCATAGAGTGTATATAATGATGTAATCTATGCATGAGCTCATTGTAACACTTTCATTCTCTCAATCAATAATAGATTTCTCTCTCACAGTGGACGTAGGCTTGTGAAAACAAGCTGAACCACTATAAACTCTTTCTTCTTCATTCAATCACACACACTCACTTTCATAATTGTTATCATATGTAATCAATTTCTTGTTCTCAATCTTAGAATTGATTATGAATTCTTAGAGTAATTGTTGGATTACTTAGTTAGGATCTTCATCCGTGAGAAAGTGGCACCGTCTGTGGGAAACTAGGCCACAAGATCAGCAATCAATAGAAGGAGGAATCAAGAAGCAGTTGAAGGAAGTTGACACCATGGTTGCAACCAATTGTGATATTGAGAGATTTACAGACAAATCTGACTTCGGTTTGTGGAAGATCAAGATGAGAGCTATCTTGGTACAACAAGGATTGGCAGATGCCATCAAGGAGAAGCCTGTAACAACTGCAGAAGCTGCACAAACAGTCATAGAAGCCACTACAGAAGCTGATACTCAAGAAAGAGCATTAAGTGCTATTGTAATATGTCTTGGTGATAAGGCTTTGAGAGAAGTTCAGATGGAGACATCTGCAAGAGCTGTATGGAAGAAACTTAAAGATCTATACATGGTAAAATCTCTTGCTAACCGTTTATACTTAAAGCAGAAACTATATTCCTTTAAGATGGTTGAGGATAGATCAGTTTTAGTGCAGCTTGATGAATTTAATAAGGTGTTAGATGATCTAGAAAATGTTAATGTTAAAATTGAAACAAAAGATAAGGCCTTAATATTGTTGTCAGCTCTTCCAAAGTCCTTTGAAAGTTTCAAGGACACACTTCTATTTGGAAATAGAGAAACTATAAGTCTTGATGAGGTTGAAATTGCTCTGAAGACAAAGGAGTTTCAGAAAGTTTCTGAAGAACAGAGATCATCTGGAGAGGGATTAATGATCAAGAGGAATGATCATGGTAAGAAGAATAACAAGAAAGGTAATTCTGATTCAAAGAAACAAGGAAACAAAACTGATCAGTCAAATTCAGATAAAGAGGGAAGGAAGTGTTTTTACTGCCATGAACCAGGCCATTACAAGAAAAACTGCTACAAGTTCAAAGTAGAAAAGAAAAGAAAAACAGATGCTGGTAAAGATGGAAAACAAAGAGTGCAAGCAAATCAGGTGGTAAATAATCAGAATCAGGCTACTGATTATCCTGAGGCACTGGTGGTTGGATCATCAAAAGGATCCATGGATTGGATCCTTGATTCAGGATGTACATTCCATATGTCTCCTATGAAGCATTGGTTTACTGATCTTAAGTTGCAGAATACTGGATCAGTATTGTTAAGGGATGATCACACATGTCAGATCAGAGGTGTTGGATCCATTAGATTGAGGATGCATGATGGAGTTACCAGGATTCTGACAGGTGTGAGGTATATTCCAGAACTCAAGAGAAACTTGATTTCTTTAGGTATCTTAGATGCTTCAGGTTATGAGTTTAGATCAAGTGGTACTCATTGTTGAGAAAGATGAGTATGAAGTGATGAAAGGAATCAGGAAAAATGGATTGTATATTCTTGATGGACACATAGTGGTTGGACAGAATCTTGTCTCAACTAGAAATGATGAAATTCACTTATGGCATGGATGACTAGCTCACATAAGTGAGAAAGGATTACAAGAATTGTCAAGACAGAATGTTATCAGTATCAGATCAACAGACAAGCTGGATCAGTGTGAGGATTGCATCTTTGGCAAAGCTAAGAGGCTGATTGGAGAACATACAAGCAAATTCAGACTTGATTATATCCATTCAGATCTGTGGGGACCTGCAAGAACACTAACAAAAGGTGAAGGCAGGTATTTTATCTCATTTATTGATGATTACAGTAGGAAGATATGGATATATATATATATATATATATATATATATATATATATATATATATATATATATATATATATATATATATATATATATATATATATATATATATATATATATATATATATATATATATATATATATATATATATATATACTGAAATCTAAGGATGCAGCTTTCATTACTTTCAAGAATTGGCTAACTGAGGTAGAGAATAGTTGCAATAACAAGATTAAGATATTAAGAACTGATAATGGTCTTGAATATTGTTTTGATGAGTTCAATAAGTTTTGTAAGGAGAGGGGGATCATGAGACATAAGACAGTACCAGGTACACCACAACAAAATGGTGTTGCAGAGAGGTTAAACCAGACTTTACTTGAGAGAGTAAGGTGTATATTAAGTAGTTCTGGTCTTTCAAAAGACTTCTGGGGAGAGTTGGTTAGTACAGCAGCTTTTCAAATAATAGGTGTGCATCAACACCTCTTAAACTCAAACACCTTAGGAAGTATGGACTGGAAAAGCTACTAATTATACTAGGCTTAGAGTGATTGGTTGTCTAGCTTATGCACATGTTAAACAAGATAAGCTAGCTCCAAGAGCTATCAAGTGTGTCATGATTGGATATCCCAAAGGTGTTAAAGCTTACAAACTATGGAACACTGAAGGTAAAAAGTTTATGATAAGCAGGATGTTACCTTTAATGAGGTTATTATGCCATCGAAACCTCAAGATCAAAATAAGTATAAACCTGAGCTTGAGGTGGAGCTTATGAACAAGATTCAGAAGGATCAATTTAGAATTGAAGAAGAGACAGTGCAAGAAGGAATTGGTTCACCAACTGAAGATGATCAGATCACACCTAATACTGATAAGCTGCTCAACAGCTATCAGTTGGCAAGGGATAGACAAAGGAGGTCTATTAAGACTCCAGCTAGGTTTGCAGATGCTGATATTGTGTCCTTTGCACTGTACTCTGCAGAGGATATTGATTCATATGAACCAAGAAGCTATCAGGAAGCAATGAACAGTAAGGATAGTGCAAAGTGGAGTGCTGCTGTGCAAGAAGAGTTACTTTCATTAGAGAAGAATCAGACCTGGAGAATTGTTCAGATTCCAAAGGATCAGAAGTTAGTGAGCTGTAAATGGATTTACAAGAAAAAGGTCTCACCAGAGAGGACTGATGGTGTCAGGTTTAAAGTAAGATTAGTTACCAGGGGATTTTCTCAATGGCAAGGCATTGATTATACAGAAATATTCTCTCCAGTTGTGAAACATTGTTCCATTAGGATATTGTTAGCATTAGTTACTCAGTTTAATTTGGAATTGCAACAAATAGATGTGACTACAACTTTTCTTCATGGAAATTTGGAGGAGAAGATATATATGACAGTTCCAGAGGGAGTTTCAGTTCAAAACTCAATTACTAAGGCTTGTTTACTTCTGAAGTCACTATATGGATTGAAACAAAGTCCTAGGAGATGGTATCTCAAATTTGATGAGTACATTATCAAGTGTGGTTTTGAGAGAAGCAAGTTTGACACTTGTGTGTACATCAAACAAGACAGTGCGTGGTATACTTTCTTGTTATTATATGTTGATGACATCTTAATTGCTTGCAAGTCTACGGAAGGGATCACATCTGTGAAGGAGATGTAGAAATCAGAGTTTGATATGAAAGATTTGGGTGGAGCTACTGTTATATTGGGAATGGAGATCAAGAGGGACAGATCAGCTGGTTCTATAGTACTACATCAGAGTTTATACTTAGAGAAAGTTCTTTAGAGGTATAATATGGATCAAAGCAAAGCTGTTACTACTCCTGTGAAGCAAGGGTTGGGTCTGTCAGCTCAGCAGTCAGCTAGAACAAGTGAAGAAGTATCAGAGATGGAAAGGGTTCCTTATGCTAATGCAGTTGGCAGTTAAATGTATGCAATGGTGTGCTGCAGGCCAAACTTAGCTCATGCAATGAGTTTGGTGAGCAGGTTTATGGGGAATCTAGGGAAAGATCACTGGGAAGCTGTTAAGTTGATTCAGAGATACATCAGAGGCAGCTTGACAACAGGTTTGTATTTTAATAAGTTTACTTCTAACATTGATTTTCTTGTAGGTTATGTAGATGCTGATTATGCTACAAACTTAGACACAAGGAAGTCACTATCAGGCTATGTATTCTGCTTGTTTGGTACAACTATAAGTTGGAGATCAACACATCAGTCAGTGGTTGCATTGTCTACAACTGAGGCTGAGTTTATCTCACTTAAAGAGGTAGTAAAAGAGGGCTTGTGGTTGCAGGGAATTTTGTCTGAGTTTGGAGTGTTACAAGAGTCAGTATTGGTGCATTATGATAACTCTAGTGCTATACACTTGTCAAGATATCAGGGTTATGATGAAAGGACAAAGCACATAGATGTAAGGATGTATTTTGTTAGAGACTTAATTGAAGGAGGAAAGGTTGTTGTCAAGAAGGTTAAAACAGCAAAGAATCCAGCTGATTTTCTCACTAAGGCCTTGCCTAGTTCAAAGTTTGAATTATGCAAGAGTCTTATCAATGTGTGCTGAACATGTCAGTGGAGAGTTCAGTTGCTCTCATAAAAACAGTGTACAAGTTTGTTGTTTTGATAAAACAGTAGAGTGAAGGAGTGATTGGTGATGATTGAGTATGAAGTTTAGGTGGAGAATTGTGATGAAAACTACATACTAGTGCTTGATCAACACTAGGAAGTGATGAGGGCATGTTCAAGTTCAAGACTGATGCTGGTGTATATGTGAAACGGATGCAGCAACAACAGATGACTTGAATCAGCTCAAATCAGCAACAATTCGATGTCATGTGTGCAAGTGGGGACCAGGGCGGTTTATGGCTATTGTACAGGTGGCATGTGTGCGGCTTCTGGAAGGTTCTGCACATGGATGGATAGCTCATCACGCAGGCTATGTGATGGAGTCAGTTGCAACTGCAAAGATTTGATTTAACCACTTGAAAATCCAGCTGGAAGTTGGTTACACGAATTGGTCCTGTAACTTTGCTGTGCATGCATAGAGTGTATATAATGATGTAATCTATGCATGAGCTCATTGTAACACTTTCATTCTCTCAATCAATAATAGATCTCTCTCTCACAGTGGACGTAGGCTTGTGAAAACAAGCTGAACCAATATAAACTCTTTCTTCTTCATTCAATCACACACTCACACTTTCATAGTTGTTATCATATGTGATCAATTTCTTGTTCTCAATCTTAGAATTGATTGTGAATTCTTAGAGTAATTGTTAGATTACTTAGTTAGGATCTTCATCCGTGAGAATGCCATATCCCCCCAAACTTAAATTGAAATAAGAGTTTCGAGTTAAGTTTGCAAAAAGTGGTATGACGTACCTACACACTTCAAATCAAGCACTTCCCGTATCTTCAATACACATTCTCCTCACGAGCACAATCAACCTACATACCAAAATTGCAAAACAAAACAAATCCAGAATCCTTATTGAAACAAGAAATAAAGCAATAAAGATAATGATAGGTTGCTTCCCATCTAGCGCTATGTTTAACGTCTTCAAGCCAGACGAGATTATTGAGCTCATGGTGGTCTAGAATAATCCTTTGGCACTTGCATAGGTTTCTTCTTGAAATAGTGCCTTGTGCTCTCACGTTCAACCACAAGAACGTTTCCTTTCTTGTTAAATAGCTCAAGCAATTGTTCTCCGAATGCGTTCTTCACAAGGAATGGCCCTTCCACTTGTTCCACTTTTTTCATGGGGCTTTATATGCATTTTGAACTTCAACCACATCCCCCGGAAAGAATTCGGGCATTGATAAGTGTAGATGCCCTCTTGCAACCTTTTTCCTACAATCACCAAACAAATTTTTATCAATAAGATCATGGAAGTTCTTAAGAGAATTTGAAATTTCAATAGAATGAGAAGGTTTTGGCTTGTGGGGAGTAGAATCCATGATCTTAGTTTCCAGAGGCTTCTTTTCTTCCATAAGGGCGTGAATCTTTTCTTAATTTTGAATATTTACTTTCTCTACCATCTCTTCAAGAGACTCGACAAATCTATCGAATTCCCCCTTCAACTCTTCTTTCAACTCTTTGGCTTTCACCCACTTCGAAACTCTTTCTCTCTTCTCCTTCATAACCTCATCAACCCCCAAACTATCCTCTTTTCTAGCACTAACGACCATGCATTTGCTCTTTGTTCTGGAGGTAGAAGGCATGTTGTTCTCTTCTTGAGGTCTCTCCACGGTAGACACGATTTGACTTACTTGGTCCTCCAATGAATTCAACTTAGCATTGAATGCTACCATTGTATTCATCATCGTTTTACACAAGTTTTCAATTCTATCAATCCACACTTGATTAGACTTCCTCCCCTCTTCTAAGCGATCCATAACCATTTCAAATAACTTTTCTCCAAGTATCGCTATGTGGTCATTTTGGGTGGAATAAGAGATGTTGGAGTCTTGAAAATTTCCCTATGGTTGTGGTTGATTTCCTTCTTGATTTCTAGAAAAATTTTCTTGAAAAAATCTTCCACTTGTTGATGCATTTGATGAGGGACTCCAAAATCTTCATAACCTTGTTGGAATTGCATATTAGGAACTTGTACTCCAAAATGCGGTAGCAAGTTAGGCTCACAATTTGGCATTTGAAATCCTTGAAATTTTTCTTATATATTCATAGTGGGATGAGCAGTTCTATTCACCATATCTCGAAGAATATCCATGTAGGTCATATTTTTGGGCTTGTTCTCCTTCTTTTTTCTTCTCAAGGAATGCTCCTATAAGAGAAAGAAATATTTGAACAAAATTTTCTAAAACAAATATAAGATGCAAAAATAAAAAAAATATCCTTATTAAAACCACTCTAAACAATCCTTTGTTAAACTACTAGTGACCGTTACCTCCCCAGCAACAGCGCCATTTAATTAGTCGTATATAGTCGGGATGACCAATTAAAGAATTTATCGAACCACATGGAGGAAAGTACTAGAGTTTAAGCGATCTCAAGTTTATCGTGATTTTATAAGGACGATCGAAAAGGAGGATAGAAAAGCATGCAAATAAATGCAATGCAAGAAATAAAAGATAAAAAGAATGAAAAGATAAATAGTGGTTTCAAATGATGCAAGGATGAGATTAGCAACAATCATGACATAGTTAACAAAGTAATTATGCAATTAATTCTAATTTCTCATGGACATGGCATAGGAGCGATCACTAATTCCACCTAAACTCTTTCTCGAGATGGATATGATGTAGGCCTTCAATAAGACTCCGAAAAGCACATAGGATCGTGACAAAGCAAACACCTCCCACTAGGTACTAATTACTCTATGAGTTCCCTAATGAGGTATTAAATCATAGGCAATATTCTCTTTTAAGGTACTATGAATTCACTAATGGTTTTGGTCTCCTCACCTAATCAACCAATCTCTCAATTAAGCTAATCAAATGTTCCATCAAAAGGTTTTAAATCTAGAAGGATATCTCTATCTCATTCTAAATTAATGCACATGAAGTGTATGATGAAATGATTCAGTGAACTATCCTAAACACATAATTAATTTCTCAATCTAATCACATGCCCATGATACTTAATCACATATATCATCATATAAATCAAGCAATGAACAATCAATGATAGAAATAACACAAAGCCCATTCAAGATTAAAATCCAATTGCATAAAAACTAAATTATCAAAAACCAATCATGGGGCTAATCTCACAAAGGAGATTAGCCTATCATAGTCTTAGAGGAAACAACATAGACAATTGTATCTATAAATCCCATGACAAATCTATAAAGAAGTTCACAAAAATTAGAATTAGATTCCCCCTTGAAGGTCTTCAATGGTGATCTCCTTCTTCTTCTTGTAATCTTCACTCTCCCTTGCTTCTTTGATCACTTGGATGGTGGATTTGATGGAGGAGATCAAGTGTGGATGGATAGATGAAGAATGGATGAAGATGATAGTGTAAAATGAAGGAAATTGTTTGTGATATAGGTGTAGGAGTGAAATCCTTCGAAAAATATGATCAAATATTGAAGTATTGGGTATTTATACCTCTTGGGAAGCTTCTAGAAGGATTCTGATCTGTTTCTGATCCTGTAGCAACATGACTCGTGTGCTGCAATACGGCCATAGGGTGGCCATGTAGGCATTTTTGATGTTAGAAAATGGCCAAGGGTTACAGGACCGTGTGGCGTAACACGGCTCATATGCTGCAACATGGCCGACCGTGTTAGTGCAACACCTGTTTTTACCATTTTATTTTGCCTCGTTTTCCCTTATTTTAACTACGAATTGAGATCCACTTTTTCCTACGTCTTTCTTTTCACGTCTAGGATCTATTTTTGCCTGAAAATCATACGTTTAAGCTCATTCACACACATCTCTATAAAAATACAAAACGTAACCAAAATACACATAAACACGGATAAAATAATACTAAAACACATATAAAAAGATACTAAAATTTAGGTGAAAATATCACTCATCAGCTATCTTTATTATGCTCTGTGAGGCTTGTTACATGGCATATGTGCTCTAATTGGCCCTGTGAGGTAGTTATATGATGAACCATGTATGTTTGGACTGCGTGAGGCAATTATATCCTTCTATGCTAGATATTATTTTCATTTGGCCATCTGAGATATTTGTTGGTTGATGGTGCTTGATTCCTCCTTTATTTGGCCCTGTGAGGCATTTACATGATTATCATTTGTTGGTTAAATGACTGTATATGTGATGTAAAACTTCTATGGGGGTTAAATTCACCATGTGACAAAGTTATTTTGAGGGCTAAGGGTCCATTAAAATTGTTAGATGATGATCATGCTTAGAGGTGGGGAAAAAAACTGAAAACTCGGTATGTCGAGTATGCCGTATCGAAAAATACTAAAATTTAGGTATATCAAAATTTTCGGTACGATATAATCACCGTACCAAGAAAATCGATTCGGTATCGATATCTGTCGAATTAAAATTTTAGTATTTCGGTATACCAAAAAAATTATATAAATATTTAATTATTTTATTTTGATATTTGTGATTTTTTTTATGGGCCCCTATTGCCTTTGTTAATTTAATAGTTAGCCTAAATTATTACCCAAGAGCCTAGTCCATTTAACTTAACATTCCAAACCCTACTGACTTCATTATTGATATAGAATCTCAGCCAACCTTATCATTCTTCTCAAATCACAATTCCTCACGCAGTCTCACTCTCACAAGTCACACCTCTGCCAACTACTTACCCTCGTAATTATCGACTATCAATTCTTCAAATCTTCGCTGCCCACTCATCTCCGTGTTTATCATAGGCGCACAAGATTTGATACTTCAAATTGAACACCAGAGCAAAATTTTATGGATGGGGCTTGTTACATAGAAATCTGAACCAGGTCTCGTTTGGCAAGTTGTTTTGTATTTCGCTGTGTTATAAGATCTAACTAGTCGTTGGTACACTTGAGTGTACTATATCCGTTTTAATTGAATTTCTACTGCTGTTTTTTGCTTATTATGATTTGATCGTCTATGGTGTAATTTGTTTTCCCCCCACCCCCACATGTTTTTGAGAGAATTTATTTATGAATACGTTAGAAAGTAGTCTCTAATGGAATTTTCGACATGTATTGAATTTTTGCCATTTTGGTATAATCAGTATATACCGAAAAATCGACACTGTATAAATTATGATTTGGAAACGATATGTATTTTTAGATACCAAAATTTTGATATAATATATTTTCTGTATATAGAAATCTCGATATCGACACATACCAAAAATTTTGGTATGGTATAGGTATTTTCGTATGTCTTGTTTTCCCATCCCTGATCATACTTCATGAATTTGTTGTGTCCCTATGAACAAGTATCTTGAGTAGGACTGTCAATTTTATCCACGGATTCAGGTACTCAATGGATAATACCCTATTGGTTGCGATAGGGTAGGGCATTTTTGGGTTTCAAATAGGGTAGTACCTGAACCCGCATGTAAATGTTAAGGGTAAGAGTAGAGTATGAATTTTATAAAATACTCGATTACCCCACCCGATTACCCGTTTATTTATTGCACATTATATAATTATACAATAGCATATTATATATATTGTACACTTATATAATAACATATATTATATAAATAAACTTGATTTCATGCATTTACAGTTAATTTGTTAAGTATTATTGAATTAGTTCATTTAATTATGCATTAGTTAGTATTTTTATTTATTTAAGGTATTAATTATGTTGCACTGTTAAGGTGAAAGTTATTTGATTATATTTTGAAATTATTTTCAATACATTAATAAATCTCATAAAATGTTGCCATGATAATGATTTCTTTTGAATTTTTTATTTGTGTCATATGTGTAGAATAGGATAGGTCGGTGTTGAGAGTGAAAATAAGCGTGTTTTAGTGTCCAATCTAAAACCTTTTTGATGAGTATTATTGTTATATATTAGAAGGAGTATCTTATATTCAATATATTTGATAAAAAGGTGCACTTGAGGTATTTTGTTGTGTTTTAGGTGGAAAAATAATCAAAAGTGCAATGTTGGAGAAAATGTGCAATTTGTGCAAGGATGCTGAAAAATGCACGTTCAACTTGTGTAATTTTTCTGTGTTTATATAGAGCTCTGAATTTGAATTACGATACATGATTGGAAAGACACAGAAGAGAGGGTCGTTTTGGCATAAAGAACACCCCAATCGGATTCCAAACGAGAGAGTTATGATCAAAGTGGTGACGTCGAACACAATGTGCCGAGCAGAATGGCTATGCCACTTTGCGTGACTTGTTACACCTTCAAATGTTGGAGTTTCTATGATTTTTTTATATGTATAAAAAGCCAAGGAAGAGATGATCGCGTGAGCGTAAGAATTATGCAAATCGAAGGTTGAATGTGGAAGTTATGTGCGAAATGATGAGACGGTGCAAGATTGTTCGACCAGAGGAGATCCGTTCAACCAGCATCATCTTGGTCGAACGGATGAAGTCTGGTCGAGCAAAATGACCAAATTCTTACAGAAGGTTGCTCGACCATTGCTCGACCAAAGAAGGTTTGGTCGAACGGAATGTCGTTGATGCTATTTTTGGTAGTTTTGAGTTTCTTTTACCAAATTTAGCGTATGTCTCAAGTAAAACCCATCCAAGGTCTGTGTGGAGCACTTTACAAGTATAAAAATGGATGTAGAGCACATCAAAAAGGAGATTGGAGAGAAGAGATTGAATTGGAGAGAGCCACATCCATCCTACACCACCCTACAAGGGGGGATCACCCCCCAATCATCATCCATATTCTTCCCTCCATACATCCATCACTTTGAAGATTCGTTTGTGGAATCAAGAGGAGAACCAAGAGGAGGATTCAAGACTGAGAATGATACGGCGACTCTTGCATCTAGGGTTTTATTCGTTTTCTAATTTATCTTGTATTTTCCAAACATATGGGTAAGATCTATCCAACACCCATGATTGTTCTTCGCAACATCATGGGTTAGAACCTTTTTGGTAGATCTAGAGTTTATGAAGGTTTTATAAATTAATTAAACTCTCTTGTGTGTCCTCCGTACAACACTACTTGTGAATTTATTTTATATATGATTATGCTTTCTTAATCCATATTCACGGTCGTTTTATGCATCATCAATTGGTATATAGAGTCTGAATATATATATCTTGGTTGTAGATTGAATACGTTCATGTGATACCCGACCTTCTCACTACTCATGTTCCAATATAATTTAATTTGTGTTATGTGCATTTTATAACTATGCGATAATTATGTGACAATTATGTGATAATAATGTGGTAATTATGTGATAATTGTTTTTACAATTTATTTATCTTTATATTTATTTGGGACATCCGTGACAAAAATGGTGACAATATGTGAATATATATGTGCATAAATATTTACATGTATTAATATGGATTTATAATTAAATTATTTTATTTGTATAAATATATTATTTTTTAATTATTAAGTATCACACGTGTTTTCGTAATAATAATAGTAGTAAGAAAGTGTACACGTATGTGTATTAATTTGTAAATGTATTATATCTTAGTTATTAAGTATTGCACGTATATTCGTAATGGGTAATAATAATACTAATAATAATAATAATTCAAAAGAAAGGTAGGAATTAGCATGTAATACATAAGTTACTAATTTAGATGAATTGATTATTACATTAACATTAATTTTATGATATAATTTGTGTACAGTGGCTGATACATTATTAATAGATAAACATTGTTAATTATTTCATAATTTTAGAGGTGTGATTTTGAAAACGTGGCATAAACGTATATGCATGGTTGGCAGCGACGAAAGAGATTTACGTGGCTTCTCCCTAACAACTAATTTATTGTACATTTTAGCCACAAGCATTTTATATTAATAATGGGGTTGGGTTACTGACCTTTACCCTTATATACATATTAACTCACCCATTTGGGTTGAAAAAAAGAGCAGCAGATAGTTACTGCGAAAGAAAAAAAGAGGAAGAGTAGAGAGAGAGAGAGAAGGAGAGATGAGAGAAAGGAGAAAAAGAAGAGCGCGTCGGAACAGGAGATAGGTAGTTACAGTTCTTCACGGGTCTATAGTGTTACTATTGTCGGAGTCTAGTTAAGTAGAAATCCAACTACAATGCATAAACATATTGTGTGTGAATTATTTGTGATTAATATGTGATAATTATGCCATGAATTATTTGTGATTAGTTTAATTACGTTATGACTTATTTGGGATTAATTGGTGATACAAGTTGTGGATTTATATAATTTGAAACAATATCATTGTCCTATATAGATCTGTGTGATTGTAAACTATTGAAAATATATCTGTATGATTTAAGAATATATTGGTTATAAGGATCTGTGTGATCCGAAATGAAGTTGTTATTCCAAAAAGGGATCCGTGTGATCCAAGGTGAAATGGTTATTCTATAAATGGATCTATGTGATTAAGGTGAAGTTGTTGTTTTAGAAGTGGATATGTGTGAATTGAAGTTAAGTGGTTATTTTATTGTGATTAAATGTTGATATTGATGTCGTAAATGGTTTATGATGCATATTTAATTGTCATGGTTGCATATCATGCATAATCATGAAAAGTGTTTTCTCCAAAATTAATAAGATACTAATGGTGTGTACGGCCACTATATATGCATCTCTGTCAGGGTTCGGAAAAATCGTTCCCGACACTTTATCCTGGGTTCGGAAAAATCATTCCCAGTAGTTTATTCGGGGTTCCAAAAAATTATCCCCAACACTCTGCCAGGGTTCGGAAAAATCATTCTCGACACTATATTCGGGGTTCGAAAAAATCATCCACATTTAGCTCATTTGGGGTGCATATTATAATTGTGTCGTGGGGATCCCGCAACGTGAGCAGTTGTTAAAATAAAAGAGATCAACTAGAAAGACTAGGAAATAGGCGATAGAAAATTAAATGCATTTTTATGCACTGCATGCATGATTTCTACTTACTGAGATTTTTGTCTCACTAGTTTATGCATTGTAGGTGAGCCTGTTGATGATTGAGTTTTGTGACGTGATTTGCAAGCTGTGGAACTCCTACAGGGTTTTGAGCAGATGTACATAGATGACGACCTGTTGGGCTATGCCGTGGGTTTATTTTGTTTTCGCTGATATTTTATTATATAATATAATAAGTATTGTGACAAGTTTGGGTGGATTGAGGTGGTGTCAGAAATTGGTAACGTATGTTAGACTATGATTTCAGTTATGAATTTATTATGAGAACAAAAAAATATATGCAATTTTTATAATGATAATATTTATGTTAATTAGTATTTGAATTATAAGTTATATAAGGTGGGTCTTGTCAGTTCACCGCTGAACAGGATTTCATGTTATGATTCTAAGTGAGGGGACTCCGAAACTTCATTAGAACTGTCATATATGAATCTTTATTAATTGCATTGAATTTGAGTTAGTATGCAGGATTAAGATGGTAATTTATAGTACATATAAAGGGAGATCATATCAGGTTAGGTTCCAGACGTGGAAAATAATTGATACTGATAGTACCTAGAAAGGGGGATGAAATTATGTCTCTTACTCCGAGATTATTCACACGTGTTACACGCATATTTACTTGTATCTATAGAGTAGATTTGCATGGTTTAGTGATGCGTACATAGTCCACAAGGCAGAGTCGGCCTGCACTTTAGATGGAAGTTAAGTAGTAAAACTGGATTACCCTAGAGCTACCTATTCTCCTACTTGATCCACTTTCGTATTCTTCTAGTGTTTATTTTATTTTAATTGTTATTTAATATTTTTGTTTGTAGATTAATAATTAAATCTCAAACCTTATTGTCTTGTCTTAATTAATTTAGTAAATAATTAAATTGATAATACGCCGTCCTTTGGGTTCGATATTTCACTTGGTCGCTTACTTAAGCTGCAATTGATATCCTTAATACTTGGGGATTAATTTTACGTGCAAATAAAACGCGAATCAAGTTCTTGGCGCCGTTGCCGGGGACAGCTGTTATTATTAATTTATTATTTCTAGTTGATTGAGACTTTTATTCGTGATTATTTATTTATATCTAACCTTGAATTTTTCTGAGGTACTTGTGCACTAGAAAAAGGAGAGGAAGGAAAAGAAGAAATAACACATTGAGCTAAACATGGCCGGAGCAAGGCAAAATCCGGATAATATTGCCATACGTGAAATTTTCACGAACTATGGTATTGACAACATGGGGTTGATAGGAGCAAGGGGGAAGATGATGATTTTGAGATACATCCCGCTCTTATTAACATGGTGGAGTAAAATCCCTTTTTTGGAGGTTGCTTTGAAGATCCATATCAGTATCTCAAAAAATTTCTTGGTTATGCAAACACTCAAAAGGGTTCTGGAACTAATGATCATGCTAGACGGATCTCCCTATTCAAGTTTTCTTTAATTGATAAAGCAGAAGCATGGTATGAGACTCTTGATGCCACGGATTGTACTACATGGGACTAACTGCAGCAGAAGTTCTTGGAGAGATACATGCCACCCTCAAGGATCTTAAGAATGAAGCAAGAGATCACCCAATTCAATATGAATCAGGGTGAGATATTTCATGACGCATGGGTAGGTTTAAAGACATGTTCAGACAGTGCCCACAACATGGAATGCTTAAGAGTGAGTACATAAGTATCTTCTACTATGGATTGGATTGTGAGTCGGGTATTTTTATTGATGCATCATCAAGAGGAGCGCTGTTATCTAAGACAGCACTTGAAGCAGAAAAGTTATTTAAAGACATCTCTATGAATTCACGTGACTGGCCTACAGAAAGAGTAAGAGGATCTTATGTACTTAGTAAGGTAGCGCAGGTTGAACATCAAACGGTGAAGCCGAATAGGGATGATGATATTGTCTCTAGTTTAGCTAACATCAACAAGCTACTAGAATCCCAGCAAAGGCAGATTATTGAGTTGACACTAATGGGGCCTAGTATGAAGCAACAAGAAGTGAAGAGTTTTGAAGATACCTTCAATCGATACATGGCTGAGAATGATGCAAGGGTTGACCATATCGAAGCGAGAATGAATGTTGATCATGTAGATTTATCTAAGCAGTTGAAGGACCTTACCTTGATTATGGGGCAAATGGCCACGAATGTGAATCAATTTACACAAAAGTTGGAGAATAATGCCATCACATTGAGGTTCGGGACATAGTACGAAGGTCCGATAAAGACAGCGGGCAAAAATGAAGGAAGCAGGAGAGTTGTTTGACCATCCCTCATCAGCTAGACAGACCTGATGGTTGATCTGAGGTCGAACAAACTTCGGAAAAGTAGAATTTTGATGCTCTATTTTCTGTTCCGCTGTTCGACCAAAACAAATCCGTTCCACCAGATCAATTAGGTCGAACGCTGGTCGAGCAACAGGGGGAGAACGTGAACTCGCGATCAGAGAAGTTGTTCGACCAAGCACCTTCAGTTCGACCAGACCATTATGGTCAAACAGAGGTCGAACAGTCTCGTTCATTGCCCATTTCTGTACCGAATGCTACACTTATTGTTCCGAACACTTCAACACCATCTCAAAAGCATAATACTGAGCTAATAGTGGAGAAGAAGTGGGAAATAGCAAAAAGGTTGAGAGCCGATAAGCTTAGACTGCAGATGGATAATGAAGATGTGATTTTCTCTCTTGATAAAGCAATGAAGATGCCCATGGCGACTCAATCTTGCAAGAGCATAGATGTGATTTCTAACTTATTTAATCTTGATTTTTTTAAGACAGTTGATTCTGAATTTAAGTGAAAGATTAACAAGGAGGTTTCTAGACAGCCATGAGAAGAAGAAAATTCCAAGAATCATATACTTGTGACCAAGAAAGGTGAGGTGTTGAGTGTAGACAAGAAGAGGGAAAGAAAGTACTTGAAGGTGAGGATGCGAGAAGACCGTCCTCTAATCTGGTAGTCTACAAAAGCAGTAAACCATCGTGACTCTCCGACATTAAACATGAGCGTCTGTTGGGGGCTTCCCCTTCCATTTTATTGCTTTATTTCTTTCGTGTGAGTAAGAAATTTTTTATATTTAAGGTGCTTACTAATCGGTAATTACATCTCTTTGCAAACTTAGTTTCAACTTACATTTTTACTAAGTTTGGGAGGGTGGATGTTATTACCTCATTGAAGCACAAAGAGTATAATCTTTTCTTTGTAATGTTTGCTAGGGGAGTTGATTTTTTTCGGTATGTTGAAACTTTAATCAGTTTTGATGTGTCGATTTTTTGCAATTTATCTAGTGCTCGGTGGTGTTTCTAGTGTGGAGTCGATTAGATAGTCAATTGAGTCATTCTTAGAGTTCTCCTATTTTATTATTGATGAATTTTGTGATGATGAGTGTGTTTGAGCTTTGATGATAGAAAAGGGTAACTAGGTGGCAAGACGAGTTCTATATTGAGGCTTTTACTCGCGAAGCTCGTGTGTACGTTGAAGAAAAATCAGGTGCCCTCGTTTTCTTATTCTAATTTTTATGTGTGCATTTAATTCATGGGGTGGAAGGATTGAGTTTATATTTTTGGTGATCCATGTAAGCTTATATTATTTTAAATTGTGCTTAAAATTCATATGCTTTTGAAATTGATGAATGGAGTGTACTTGAGTTATATTGTGGTATGAAGTTTTATGTGTACTTGTGGGATATTGCTTATCATGAAAAGTGCTCTATTACTTGTTAAAAACCTATGTGAGATTTTGAGCCTCATTGATCATGAACATAATCACATGATATTTTCTTTTCTGGTGAGTATCGTTCTTGTGCATGTATTCTAGAACTTGCCTTGAGTTTCCTTGAATATTCAAGATTAGTCTAGCGGATTATGGAAATGATATTAGGCCATCTTTGAATAGCCCATCTTTTCCCATATACTTTACCTGAATTCATTAAATCCCTTGTCAGCCCAATTGAGCCTTTAAATCCAGTCTTTTGATAGCCAATAAAGCTTAATTGAAGAGAGTGGTGATTTGAGGGTTGATAAGGATGATGAAGGAAGAATCTTAAGGATCAAAAGGAAAATTCCTGGAGTAGTGCTCAAATCTAGTACTCCATGGAAACAAACGCCCTAGGGTAGTGCTTAACTCTATTACCCTATGGGGGATGTGAGAGGTAGTGCCCGAAACTGGTACCTCGAAGAAAAGAAAAAAAGGGTGAAGAAAAGGAGAATGATGGAGTTGAAGAGTTAGAAAAATTTTAAAAAGAAAAAAAATATTGTTCTTGAAAGAGAAATATGAGAGAATTTGATGAGAATGTTGTGCTTGTATAAAAGATGATGAAGAAAAAAATAAAGATTGAGAGAGACGGTCGTTTGATATATCTGAGTTTTGAGTCACTTATCCATATATTCCCTACCTTTTCCAAAGAGCCAATATTACAACCAAGTAAAAAGACCTTTTTGATCCATGATTTGTTAGCTACAAGTAAAAGGAGAGTTGAGACAATGGGCAAGCTTATGGTTACGTATGCACTTGAATTGAATCTGAGCGTAAACACCTTAACCCAAAAGTGTACATTTTTTATACTTGAGTGCGAGTGATAAATACTTCTCGTGAGAACATGTGAATGGAGCATTTGAATTGGTAGTGATTATCTTATCTTGTATGCTATGAATTGATTATTACATGTAATGAGAGTTGCATGACCTAAGTTGAGGATAATTGTATTTTGAATATGGTATGAGTCATAGTCCTTATTTTTTCGCTAATTTTCATATTCTCTCTTTCTTTATTTTTATTTTGTTGCCTCGAGACGAGCAACGGGTAAGTCTGGGGGTTTGTTGAGAGTGAAAATAAGCGTGTTTTAATGTCCAATCCAATACCATTTTGATGAGTATTGTTGTTATATATTAGCACGAGTATTATATATTTAATATATTTGAGAAAAAGGTGCACTTGAGGTGTTTTGTTATGTTTTAGGTGGAAAAATGATCAAAAATGCAATGTTGGAGAAAAGGTGCAATTTGTGCAAGGATGCTGAAAAATGCATGTCAAACTTGTGTAATTTTTTTGTATTCTTATAGAGCTCTGAATTGAAAGTATGATACATGGTTGGAAAGCCACAAAAGAGAGGGTCGTTTGGCGTAAAGAACACCCCAATCGGATTTCAAACGAGAGAGTTATGATCAAAGTGGTGACGTCGCCCACGCTGTGTCGAACAGAATGGCTGTGCCACTTTGCATGACTTGTTACACCTACAAAGTTTGGAGTTTCTGTGAGTTCTTTATATGAATAGAAATCCAAGGAAGAGAAGATCGCGTGAGCGCAAGAATTACGCAAATTGGAGGTTGGATGTGGAAGTTATGTGCAAAATTGTGAGACTGCGCAAGATCATTTGACCAGAGGAGACCGTTCGACCAGCATCATCTTGGTCGAAAGGATGAAGTTTGGTCGAGCAAAATGACCAAATTCTTACAGAAGGTTTGCTCGACCTGGAGGCTTTGCTAGACCAAGGAAAGTTTGGTCGAACGGAATATCGCTGATGCTATTTTTGATAGTTTCGGGTTTCTTTTATCAAATTTGGCATATGTCTCAAGTAAAAGCCCATCCAAGGTCCGTGAGGAGCACTTTACAAGTATAAAAAGTGATGTAGAGCACATCAAAAAGGAGATTGGAGAGAAGAGATTGAATTGGAGAGAGCCACATCCACAACCATCATCTACATTCTTCCTTCCATCCATCCATCACTTTGAAGATTCGTTTATGGAATCAAGAGGAGAACCAAGAGGAGGATTCAAGATGGAGAATGACGCGGCGACTTCCGTATCTAGGGTTTTATTCATTTTCTAATTTATCTTGTATTTTCCAGACATATGGGTAAGATCTATCTAACACCCATTATTGTTCTTCGCAACATCATGGGCTAGAACCGTTTTTGGTAGATCAAGGGTTTTATGAATTAATTAAACTCTCTTGTGTGTCCTCCGTACAACACTACTTGTGGATTTATTTTATATATGATTAAACTTTCTTAATCCATATTCACGGTCGTTTTGTGCATCTTCAATTGGTATATAGAGTTTGAATATATATCTTGATTGTAGATTGAGTGCATTCACCATTGAACAGGATTCCATGTTATGATTCTAAGTGAGGGGACTCCGAAGCTTCATTAGAACTGTCATATATGAATGTTTATTAATTGAATTGAATTCAGATTAGTAAGCAGGATAAAGAAGATAATTTTATAGTACCTATAAAGGGAGATCATATCGGGTTAGGTTCCAGACATGAGAAATAATTGATACTGATAGTACCTAGAAAGGGGGGTGAAATTACGTCTCTTGCTTCGAGGTTATTCACACGTGTTACACGCATATTTACTTATATCTATAGAGTAGATTTGCATGGATTAGTGATGCGTCCATAGTCCACAAGGCAGAGTCGGCCTACACTTGAGAGGGAAGTTAAGTAGTAAAACTGGATTACCCTAGAGCTACCTATTCTCGTACTTGATCCACTTTCGTATTCTTCTAGTGTTTATTTTATTTTAATTGTTATTTAATATTTTTGTTCGTAGATTAATAATTAAATCTCAAACCTTATTGTCTTGTCTTAATTAATTTAGTAAATAATTAAATTGATAATACACCGTCATTTGGGTTCGATATTTCACTTGGTCGCTTGCTTAAGCTGCAATTGATATCCTTAATACTTGGAGTTTAATTTTGCATGAAAATAAAACGCGCATCAGTCGGGCTTTTACAAATAAGGTAGGCCGGTCATAAACTATTTGAATTATTTTTTTAAATTCTGGGTAATCGTTTACCCGTGAATTATCCATGTATCCGATGGACAATATTCGTTCCCTACCCGATAATATATTTAGGATAATAAGGTAGGGTAAAGGTAATGAAAATAGATTGAGGGTAGTTTGTGGAGTAAGCGTACCCGTACCCTATCCATTTACACCCCTAATCTTGAGTCACCAATAAGTTTTCTTACCAATTTAGGAGACTATATATTGATGTATCTTTAATATGCTAATAGTCACCAATATATTTAAGAAACCTTTTAGGAGATCATTCTATGTGTTATTTCTGAGAGCAGAGTGAAGAAAAGATCCATATCTTGAATATAAGATGTTTGCTGATTGTGAATCTGGTTATAATTGTCTCATAATATTACCTATACCTTGATTACTAAGCTCAAAATATATTCAATTATTGCTGTTAAAATTGATCATTTATTCTATTGATTAACTGTTCATATATATCCTCTCTTTTATTGTTGCACCATTTCTGATGAAACATAGTGGTTTGTTGGTGTACCTCAATTTTATTTTTTTTAATAATTGAACATTGTGTAACTCAACACCTTGATAGTGGATTTCCTAATTTTTATGTTTCTCCTCTTTAACAACATTCTATTTTTGCAGAATTTTACGCAGTGCAATGTCAATATTCATAACTCTACACTCTACAAAACTGTAATTGAGATCAAGTTTTTTTTTTTCATTTTATGTAATTTAAACTGAAGTGTAATTTAAAATCTGTAATTGCTTTTAATTTCCTAATATCTCTTATAATTTTAAACAAGTTAGAATAAATTTCTGTAATTTTGTAGGCCTTTATATTTTCTTTATTGTAATTTAAATTTTCTGTAATTTTCAAATTATTTAATTTTGAGTAAATGTATTTTTTCTAATGGTTGGGTTAACTTTAATGATAAAGTTAATTCAATCAAATATTCAATGTGATGGACAGTTTTATGTACCCTTGAAAAAGTGAGTTGAAAAGGTAATGAATAATCTTTTTTTTAAACAACGTAGAATAATAAATGTGACGCATTTTATGGGACTTACGGATAAAGTATATATAACTAATTAAATATTGATCAACTTTGATGTTTTAAATCATGTATAGTACATTTTAAATTTAATATCAATAAAAATATCATCATAAAATTTTGATTTCGGGCATATATTGTTAAACTGTCATATTTTTTTATGTAAGTTGTCATGTTTTTCATTGATAGAAATGAGAACATACCTTATTTGGTTCAGGAATAATTTATTAATCAACACTCTATCGCATTATAATTTCGTTTCTGGAGTTTCTTTAACAGATGTACTACAAGGAAAAAGTCTCTTGTGGTAATTATGTGAGACGGGTTGTAAAATGGGCCGATTCATTGTTAAAGTATACTCGTTACATAAGTAAATTATATTAATTTGTTGTTAAAGTATATATTTTAAAATATAATGAATAATGAATTAAAGTATTTTTTAAATTGTTATAATACAATTTACTACAAACATACTTTATGTATCAATAAGCATATTTTTCATATATAACGATTATACTTTAATAATGGTCCATCCAGATAGAGTTTGTATTCCTTTAAATCCCGGTAGAAGACGTTGATATAAAACTTTCAAATGTCTCTAGAAGCTTTTTTCCATTTATTCGAAGTACAAACTATTTAATTTATTAATAATTATTAATACTAAAACTATTAATCTTGTTTTTTGAATGCACAAATCAAGAATTTTCAAAATAATATAAATGGATTTTTAAATCATTCACCCAAATGTGAATTTTTATTTATTAAATAGTGCTAATTATAACTATGATATGCTCTTTGCACTTGGCCCAAAGATGGCCCAAAGGCGGCCCAATAGAAGAAAGGCCCAAATAAGACTGTCTGCTCTAGACATCATTTGGAAGGACCCACTCACACATATCTCTAACGATATGTATAAAACAACTGTATGAAGAAGAAACAACCTACCATTAGCAGTTGTAAAGTGGACGTAAATCTCACGCCCCCAAGAGGGCTACTCCTATAGGCCCATAGCCATTAATGTCTGGGTCGCACCAGCATTAATTGCTCCTACCTCGCAAACCCCTATAAATAATTCATCCAAGAGGAGTCAAAATATTAATTGCACCCTCTCACTCATTGTAAGCCAAGAAAGAGAAATGTCAATAAAAAGCATTATTTTGCCTCTTAGAGAAAAAGACTTTGGAGGAATTCTTGTCCCCTTTAGTCTTATCTTTAATCAGGCCTCCCCCCAATAGGGAAGCTTTTAATGACATGACATGAGAAAAAACCTGGAGTTATAGGTTTTTTATTGTTAGGAGAGGTGTGAGTATTTTCACAGGTTTTGTATTGATTACCAGGGTTTTTTTTGGAAAGGAGGGAGAGTGGGGAAAAAGAAAGTGGGCTATATTACCTAACAATCCGGCATGTGTCATGCACGCACGTGAAAAAGGAAGAATGCGTGGGGACCCACTGTGTAGGGCTTGTTCCCAACTGTTAAACTTTTTTTTTTAAATCCATGCACGTAATAATAATAAAAGAAATTGAGAGAAAGTTAAATTTGGATGATGGGCACGCATGTTTTAATTCACCTTTTTTTAAATTTTAAATAGACACACAATTCAATCTGACAATTCAATCACAGTAAATATTAATGTTATTATACCCGTTAAATTCTAACCGTTGGTACTTTTATTTTATTATTTTATTTTTATATTAAATTCTCACTATAAATATATCTTCTACTCCATTTTTTCCTACATTATCTTCTATTCTCAATCTCAATCTTATATTTTATAACTCAAAATATATCTTCTCATTCACACAAAAAAGAAAATAAATAAATAGAGATCCGTGGATGCATTTCAGGTTCAACTCTTTAAACTCCGGATAAAATTTAATACCTCCAAATGCGAATTTTCGTCCACATGCCAACTACTATCTCTAAAATCTAAATTTTCTAACTAATTCTCCGATAAATTTTTCGAATAATTATCCACTCTAAAATTTTCCAGCTTATTTTTCAAATTTTCTAGAAGGTAGTCTCCCTCAACTCAATTCTTTTAATTCGACTGGCGTACCATTTTTCATGTATCCAAATCCTTATATGTCTCCTCATCCTCAATACGGATTTCATCCGACAATTGGCACAAATATATTGGATACAGACAGAGACATAAACTCTGCATCTCCGAACTCTCAGCATTCGTCTTTCTCGTCTCAATTCTCCCCAACAGGACTGGAGTGGGTAAATCTCTCTGCAGACTTTGAGGACACCGAAGATCCACCAAAGGATCTAGCTACTAAAATGAAACTTTATTTTTTTTATGAAAATTCTCTTCTCGCGAGTTGTTGGCTCGATATTACACACCTGAAAGCTCTTTATCCATCAGTTTCTTTCCTTCTCTCAAACATGTCTTCTTCTTCTCACTCATCATCTTCTGAAAATGATAGGTGTCTTGAGTACATGTTTGATAACACGATAGAGAAAGAATTGTTGTCCTTGCTTAAAAAACAACAAGTGTTACTTGGCGGTGATGAGACTTCTTCTGGTGGTGCCAGAAAGGGAAGAACGTATGTGGACCGAAATCGTGAGGCCGGACACGCAAGACTCTACCTCGACTACTTCTCTGAAGATCTGATATACGAAAGTAAGGCGTTTCATCATTGTTTTTGTATATTGAGAGAGTTGTTCTTGCGCATAGTTGATGCACTGGAGTCCCATGATGAGTATTTTTCAGTGGAGGGTAGATACAATTGGAAAAAAAGTTCTCTCCACTACAAAAGTGTACGATAGTCATTCGTCAATTGGCATATTATGGACCTGCCGACCATCGGGATGAGTATCTATGTGTTGCCGAAACAACCGCTATAGAATGTCTCTTTAAGTTTTGTCGGTGTGTAATCAAAATTTTTGGCGAATACAACTTGAGAAAGCCTAATGCCCTAAATTATCAAAAGTTGTTACAAATGCACGAAGAAAGACACGAATTTCTCAAAATGTTGGGGAGCCTTAATTGCATGCATTTAGGAATGGAGGAACTGTTCGACTACTTGAAAAGGCCTATTACACACGGTGACCATAGCGTTCCAACAATCATGCTCGAAGCGGTTGCCTCTGCAGATTTATGGATATGGCATGCCTACTTTGGAGTAGCAGGATCTAACAACGACATAAACGTTCTAAATCAGTCTCTGTTATTCACGGATACTCTGCAAGGATGCGCTCAATTCGTTAATATTACAATCAATGGTAAGCAATATAATCAAGGATATCATCTTACTGATAGAATTTATTCAGAGTAGGCTGCTTTTGTGAAAAGCTTTACATGTCCTCAAGATTCAAAGAGGCAGCATTTCAAACGACCGCAAGAGGCTGCTAGGAAGGTTGTCGAACGAGCCTTTGAAGTGCTTCAAGCTCATTGGGAAATGGTTTACGGTCCAACTCGTTTCTGGTACAAAAATAACTTGAAGGTTATAATGCTAACTTTCATTATATTGCACAACATGATAATCAAAAATGAAGGAAATGCAGTGATCGATTGGTCCGACGATCCAAATGTGGTCATTCCGCCTCTACAAGTAAGTCAAAGATCAGCCGGATCATTCAATGAATATGTCAGGAAAGATGTTCAACTATGAGATAAGCATAAACATCTCCAGTTTCGACAGGATTTAATTAAGCATGTTTGGACCCAATCCGGAGAATAATTATCTACACATTAAATTGTCTGGATTGAAATTTACTTTGTTGCTTTCGGAAGCTTTATTTTAATTTTTTTATGTGTGTCTTGTTAATTTGTGTTTTTATATTTTATGTAATTCAAAAAAATGAATAATATTTTTTTCAAAATTTCTTTATTTTATAAAATATAAATAATTGGAATATATAATTATTTATAATTTTTTTGGAAATTAGATAGATATAGTTGATAAATTAAATAAAAATAAAATGAAATTGAGGTGGGTTCCACGAAAAAACCTACTTTATGGTTTTATTGTTGGGGAAGAGTTTTGTTTTGGAGGTAGGAGTATTTTGTTTTTGAGGTGACACTAATGTGGCCCTAAAAAACTTGTTTTTGTGTTTTGTCATTGGGGAAGGCCTTAGCCGAGAATAATATATAGCTACGTTATCCACATGTCACACTGATAAACTCATTATATAACAATAACAACGCTTAATGAAAATGGGTACTGATTAGTTATGAAAATAAAACACCACATTTTAATTAATTATTGTGAAATTAGTTGAAATTAATTGTGTCGTCAGGCTAACTTGAAAAGAGTAAGACAAAGTTTCTTGTGAGACGGGTTATTGATTAGCCATTTTGTAGTTGGGATGACCAATTCAACAATTTATCAAACCACAGAGAGGTAGGTACTAGTGCTTAAGCGATCTCATGTTTCTTGTAATTTTATAGAGACGAGTCATCAAAGGATTGGTCGTTGAACAAGTAAATTAAAATTATCAAAATAAACAAGTAAACAATGATTAATCAAACAAAGATATAATGAAAGTGATTGGTTTTTCAAGTCAAGCAAAAGTAAGAATAATAACACTAATGAAGTGATAATTCTAGGAATTATGCATCAAATTCATATGTATCATGAATATAAGACTAAAGGCCAACACTAAATCCACCTAAACTTTCTCTCGAGATGGATAGGATGTAGATCCGATTAAGAATCCCAAAATAGCTCAATGGATTAGTTCTCACTCAAATAATTCCAACTAGGTATTAAGCTTGAAATGAGAGTCCCTTCACACAATTAATCAACTTCTCTATCTAACCAATCGAATATTCTACCAAAGGGTTCTAAATCCTAAAGAACATCTCTATCTCTTTAAGACTTATAATTCACATGAAATGTATAATGAAATGATTCAATGAACTATCCTAAACATATAATTGATTTCTCAATGTAATCACATGCCCATGACAATTAATCACACAAATCAATCATATAAATCAAGCAATTAACAATCAATGATAGAAAATCATAAATCCAATCAACATAAGTATTCAATTACACAAATCCCAAAAATTAACCAACAACTTTCATGTTGCTAATCTCACAAGGGAGATTAGACAACCATATTCATAAGAAAATTAACATAGACATTTAAATCCTTACAAACCATGATAAGCATTAAGGTTTACACAAAAATTGGATGAAAACTCCCTTGGATGCCTCCAATGGTGATCTCCTTCCTCTCCTTGCAATTCTCCTCTCTTCCTTGTTTCTTTTCCTCACTTTGATGGTAGATTTGATGGAGGGGATGAAGGTAGATGGAATAGATGGAAGAATAGATGAAGATTTGGGTGTAAAAAGAAGGAAATGGTATATGATCTATTGTTCAAGTGAAACCCTATTGATCCTCTTTTCAAAGGTTGAACTTATGGGTATTTATACCCCTTCCAAACCTGGGCCTCGAATTCACATTAACTGGGCTTTTAACACATATTTACATGCACTGGAAGGTGAAAGCCCCGAATTTTTGCCCAAAAAGACGCAACACGAGTTGGCCCTGCCAACACCAGTTAACAACATGAGTCGTGTTGCATGAAATGTAACTTGTGCTACCCTAGCACGACTTGTGTTTGCAACTCGCATACTCACTTGTTTAGCTGTGTTGCGAGGCTCTAAAACTGGATTGCTTTCGGATCCTAACATGAGTCGTGTTGCAAGTCGTGTAACGTCTTGACAACTCGTGTTGGCTCTCTGGATACCTTTTCTGCTCAACACGACCTTCAACTCGACTTGGATCAGCCCCAACACGAGTCGTGTTGGCAACTCGTGCACTCGCCTGTTTAGTCATGTTGGAACAATCAGCAACTGGAACTTCTGCGGACCTCAACACGACTCGTGTTGCAAGTCGTGTTGGATCTTCCAAGTCGTGTTGGCTTGTTTTGCATTCTGATCATCTACAACACTCAACACGACTTGAGTAAGCAAGTCGTGTTGAGTCTTGCAACTCGAGTCCCATTTTCAGCCTGTTTTTTGCTCGTTTTTATTTCTGCTTTATTTTCACCTGTTTTAACATGTTTAAGCTCATTCTCACTCATTTTCATAAAAACACATAACACAACCAAATAATACACAAATACGGATAAAATAATACGAAAACACATATAAAAAGATACTAAAATCTAGGTAAAAATATCACTCATCAGTTATTTGTGAGACAGATTTACCCATCACTAAAGTATATTTACTGTATAGATAAAGTATGTTTAATAGTTGTTAAAGTATGTTTTTAAAGGGATTTTATCAATATAAGACTTGAAAAATGCATTAACTATCGATCCAGGGTTCGAAATATTCCTTTTATCAATTCAGAGCCTGATTTATTCCAAACTATTAGTAGAGGGTCTGAGATATTAACATCGTCATCCCATCACTTAACAGAAGCTGAAGTATGAAAATAATTATCACGTCAGCGCCCACGTGGCGCCAAATGAACTCTCAAACATTAAATTAAAAGTGTATTGGCAACTATGAAGAGAAGAGGAAACGACGCAGGCAAACGACGCACAAGAGATCATTTCTTTTTGTTCTTCATCTTTTTCTTTGTTCTCTTTCTCTTCGATTTTTTAATTTCCCGGTGAGGGTGAGACTAGAAGTTCATCATAAATTCTCATTTTTCTCTCTATTTTGACACTAGAATTTATCAAGTTTAATATCAAGCCTTACTCATCTCCTGAGGTTTGAAGTTTGTATTCTATCGCTTAAATGAATTTTATGATATTATTTGTATATCTTCATGTGATAATGTGTTCGTTATAAATTGTAATGATTTATATCCTAATTGAAATATTTTGTTTTAATTTGTTTAATAATTTTGTCTTCTATTGTCATAAAACTTATTCCAATTATAATTATGTATTATTTCAAATGTATAATGAATCAGGCGAATGAAATATTGATGAGAATTACAGTGATACAGATGATTATTTTGGTGATTCCTCACAATTGGTGGTTCTTACAATCACTAATAATCAGTTAGATGAGGTGAATGATAATTCTGAAAATGGTACAGTCGATCCTTGTTGGAATTGAGAAGTATTCATGGTTCTGACTCCTCAAGTAGTGAAGATGAAATTAATTTTACACATAATCAAACTAGTCAAGGAGATATGAGTTTTAAGTTGGGGATGTTATATAAATCTATTGATGATTTTTACATTGATGTTAAAAGTTATGGATTCGCAATATGTATAGACTAGAGTTTGTCAGAAAAGATAGGACAAGATGTAAAGTGAAATGTGTGGATGTGTCCGTGGCTTATTTATTATTCAAAAAAGGGAAATTTAGAAACGTGTGAGGTTAAAACCTTCATCAATAGTCATAGCTGTCAAAGAGAAGAAGTGAAAGAAAAATTTGCTGATACCAAGTGGTTAGGGAACATGGTAATTGAGGATTTCAGAAAGCATCCGAAGATGACTGGTGCAGAATTAAAAGCTCTAATAGCTGGAAAATACAATGTCATAATTAGTATTGCAAAGGCATATAGAGTGAAGGATTGTGCACTCCAGTCACTTGATGGAAATGTTATTCAACAATATTTTAAGTTATTTAATTATCGTGAGGAGTTACTCAAAACTAATCCTGGATCTACTGTAGAATTATTGGCTTCAAATGGTAGAGATGGTAGTTCAAGATTTGATAGAATGTATATTTGTGTAGATGCTTGTAAGAAGGGATTTCTAGCTGGATGTTGTCCACTAGTTGCTTTAGACGGATGCCATTTAATGGGATACTATCGTGGACAACTTCTTGCTACAGTCAGTCTTGACGGAAACAATGGTCTTTTTATCATAGCATATGCTATAGTTGCATCAGAAACAAAAGACACTTGGCATTGGTTTTTAACAAACTTGTTGAATGACATCGAAAAATTTTCAATCCGTGGAGAAAGATGGACGTTTATTTCTGATCAAGGAAAGGTAAAAAAGCATATAATCTATTTATAATTCATAATATATCATTTAAAATTTGCTTACAATCCTTGTTCACTTTGATGATAGGGTCTTGTTGCTGCATTAAAAGAATTGTATCATTCTCCACATCATCGCTTTTGTGTGCGACATATATTTAGCAGCTTTGAGAAAAAATGGAAAGATGAACAAGTGAGATCTTTATTTTGGTTGGCTGCAATATCTACCACAAAACCTGAGTTCGACAAACACATGAATAGATTGAAGGATAAAGATTATGATGTATGGGACTATGTCACTTGTATAGGCATAGAAAGATGGAGTAGAGCGCACTTTCAAGATCAAGCTAAGTGTCATATTTTCTCTAGTAGCATTGTTGAGTGTTTTAATAGTGTCATTAAAAAATAGAGAGATAATCATATTGATATCCTCATTGATAGAATAAGGGTTAAGGCAATGACATTTATGAGGAAAAAAAAGAAAATGTGAAGCTTAAAGGTGGTATGATATGCTCACAAATACTAAGTAAGTTGAATGAGTTTATAACGGAAAGTACTAAGTGGCAAGCAACATCATGTGGAGAGGTTTTATTTGAGGTCACAATTAGGCCTCAAAGTTTTGTGGTCAATCTTGAAAACCACACGTGTACCTGTAGAGTATGGGACTTGACCGAAGTACCTTGTGTGCATGCTTGTGCAACTATAAGATCAATTAAAAGTAGGCCAGAGAATTATGTGAATGATTATTTCACAACAGAATTCTTTTTTAAAGCTTATGAGTATGAAATAAATCCAATGGCTGGTTCTGACTTTTGGCCTAAATCTGCTAATGAATCTCTACTACCACCATTATTAAGAAGACCACCAGGGAGGCCAAAGAAGCAAAGATATAAATCGTCTTTAGAAGGGAAAGATCCTCATAGAGTTAAGAAAAAATATGGGATGACTAAATGTAGTAAGTGTGGGAGATCTGGTCATAATAAAAGGTCATGTAAAGAGAATGAACAGGTATGTCTTTCTATATTTTTTTTATAAATTTTGTTATCTTACAATAAAACATGTTTAACCCATAATATTTTATTTGTAGATGTAACCTTGCCAACTTGCTATTAAGGTCCGCATCTACTTAGATCAAGATACCTTTACAAATAGGGAGGAGATTATAGGCGGAAGGAAGAAGAATCCAATGATTAAAAATCCTATTGAATTTAGGGTGTTTGAAACTTAATCTTTTGTTTTCAATTGAAGAATTATCAATTTGGTTATTTGATTTTAGTTTACTTTATTTTAATATAGATTGAATGGATGTTATATATTTGGTTTATAAATTATTTGATTTTAGTGTACTTTATTTTAATATGGATTGAATGGATGTTATATATTTGGTTTATAAATTAGTAGATGAGTGTATTTTTTGCTTGTTAGTAATTATAATGTTGTAATAATTTTTTGTATGTTGTGGTATATGAGCACTTTCTTAAACTCTCTGTCTTTTACATTTTATTACATGTTTTCTGGCTCTGTATCATTACTTAGTCAAAATTTTGGAGTGAGCTATTTATTATTTTTAATTTTTTTTGGAAGAGTACTTTTACCTTGTTAGCTAGTTTTTCTGTTGGTATTTATTTTAGTAAAATAAGGAATTGGGTATTAATAAAATAGTAGAGAGATGAAGGTGGTGCAGGAAATATCGTTTGGTTAAGGTGACGTGTGGTTTAGAAAGTGGGAGTGTATGGATAGTAGCAACAATATTTTTTTGATTGATTAATTCTGTAAAATGCTATATATCTCCTATTTATGGGTGACTAAGTGGCTATTCCACCATCTTCTCAAATATTCTAGCTGATTCTCAATTTTTCAGAATGTGCTAACTTATCTACTATTTTATAGAGGATTTACTACTTATCTATACTATTTTAGGAGCAGATAACTCAAGGCATTTAGTTTCTAGAGTTATGCAGAGATGTACATCAATATTATCATTTTCTCTACATAATAACTTGTTGGATATTCTCTTGCTTCAAATTGATTTTTTTTCTATTTAATCCGAATTGTGTTTTGTTCACTGTAGGCTACTTCTCTAAATCACACGGTGTTGACCATCAGCACAACTTACTGATCTCCCTTTTCACATTAGCAAGTTATTAATTATGTCATGTAAAATGTTTTTGTTTTTATTCCTAATTTTGAATTACCAACATTATAAATATCATAACAGTTCATATCAATAAAATGAGTACCATACCAACTGATGTAGTAAGAAAACAGATGGTAGATTGTCTTGTCTTATTTTCTGAGTTGCAGTGAGATAAGAGTATGGCAAAGAAGTTGTCCTTTTCCATTAAAATCCCTTAAATTGATCAAATATACACTTAGTCATTTTATCGAATATCTTGCAGGCATGAGCTAAAACATATAAGTTCTTCACAATTTAAAACAATACTAATGACCATTTTCATATAAATCAACTATCAATATTCCAATACACATCAACAATCAATTTTTATTGATAAAAGATGAAATTAATGAAATTTAAAATCAAGAAAGAATTATTGTTCTAAACATATCAAGAATGAGGGGTTAAGGGAAAAAAGAAAATCTAAGATTTCTTTCTCTTCCATGTGAAATGACATCTTGCAAGGAGTGTATAAATTTATAAATCCAAATCTATGGTATTCCATGTAGAAGCATATTTTTTTGTGAAACCATCGTGCTATTTGGGATTTGGGGGGTTTTGCTTCCAAGCGAAAGAGAATTCCTTTAAAGTTGTTGGAGATGTGATATGTGGGTTTTAAGTTCATTGTTGACAGTGATGATTCAAAGCATGAATTTAGAGAATCTGACCATGGAGGGAATGAGAATGATTCTCGACGAATGCTTGGAGATTTTGATTATATAATTAATTTTTATTTATTTAATATTTGAGAGTTCATTTGGCCCCACATGGGCGCTGACGTGATAATTATTTTCATACTTCAGCTTCTGTTAAGTGATGGGATGACGGTGTTAATATCCCAGGCCCTCTAATGATAGTTTGGAATAAATCAGGCCCCAAATTGATAAAAGGAATATTTTGAACCCTGGATCGATAGTTAATGCATTTTTCAGGTCCTAAATTGATAAAATCCCTTTTTTGAATTATGATGGATTATGCATTAAAGTATGATTTTATTGTGTTATAATTTGATTTATTATTAATATACTTTAACTACAAATAAACATAATTTATCTACACAATAAGCATACTTGTAGCTTGTTAGATGTAATCCCTTACTAATGGTGGATTAATGTGCTGTTTAGGAATATTTAGGGGATTGTCAGTACTAAGCTAACATAATATGTGAGAGAGAAAGAGAGTTGTCCCCAGGCAGTTATGTGTCTTTTCTTAGGGAGTGAATGTTTGTTGTTATTGTTATGGGTTATCCCCAAATTTATATTGTATAACCTGACGTCATCTGTATATGGATGTATCGCCAGGTCATATCAGGATATATGCTTTCAGTGCGGGCATTAAATGCATTAGTCTCATGTGACACTTTTTAGGATTCATCTTAGGATATCCCCTAGACATATATCTTAGGGGATATCTGTGTAGCTTCCTAGCTAGTGGCCAACATGAAGGGGATGGCCGAGTCATCACGTCACAAATAGGGGGTTGAAATAGACATGCCCCACAGCCCTTGTAATCGGGGGCCTTTGGCCTTGGCCCATGTCTTTAATGGGCTTCGAGGTTAACGGCCCAATTGTCATTTCAGATAGGTGATTGCCAATATTCTAGGCCCTACTACAATACTTTAGTGATGGATCGACCCGTCTCACACCCGTCTCACAAGAAAGACTCTCAAAGAATAATATGGTCCTGGTGGTCCAAATTAAACCTTAAATATTACTTTAGTAAAATAAAAATTATAGTTATAAATAGTAAAAAAAAGTTCTGATCCCATTTTCTGCCCAAAAGAAATTAGTTTGATTTTTCCCTATGCTAGTAAAATCCGACCATGTGAATTTGACTCTCTAATTAACTTGCCGCCCATAATATATATATATATATATATATATATATATATATATATATATATATATATATATATATATATATATATATATATATATATATATATATTATTGCTGTAATATATATGTATGTATGTCTGCAATTGGAACATAAAAAATAATATTAAATTCAAAAAATAAATATTAAATTATAAAATAAAATACTCCCTCCGTCCCTAGGTAAGAGTCTCATTTTACATTTTGGTTGTCCCACCCAAAGAATCTCATTTATTTTTTTGGACACATGGGACCCACTAATACAATTAAAACATAGGACCCACACATCCACTAATACAACTATCCACTACACATTAAATAATACTCCTTAATCCACGTGCCCAAAAATAAATGGGACTCTTACCAAGGGACGGAGGTTGTATATATGAATCACAAGTTTCAAATTACATTCTCATATTAGATATGTATTCTCTTCACTACAAGAAAGCGCAGGTTTAGCAGCAATTTTTAGTGACCAAAAATTTTTCGTCGCTAATATGAGTTGTTTAGCGATAAAACTTAAAATTTCGTAGCTAAGTAGATTAATTTCTCAAAATTAAATAAAAATTCAACTTAGCGACGTAAAATATATTTTCGTTGCAAATATTTGGGATGAAAATTTTAAGTTTCATCGCATATCTCTGAATTTGCGACAAAATTCAATTTCGTTGCTAGTATTTGCGATGACATTTATTATTTCATCTCTAATTCAATTATATAATAAAAATTTGAACCTTAATTGCCTATTTGCGACTAATAATAATTTTTCATCGCTAATATTTGCGGCAAAAAAATTTCATTTCGTTGCAAACTTCATAATTTGCGATAAATAATAATTTAGTCGTTAGTCTTTGCGATGAAATTTATAATTTAGTCGCTAATGCAATAAATACAATAAAATATAGATTTTAAAAAGCCTTTTTGCGACAAAATATTTTTTCATCGCTAATAATTTGCTATGAAAAATGATATTTTCGTTGCAAATATAATTACACAATAAAAAAAATTAATTATTTTTCTCACTTGCTTAGTGTAAGAATAATTTATATCTATGTTTTTATCAATTAATTTATATATGTTTCAGCAATGAATATTTGTTTTCGTATTTAAAATTAGCTACTAATAGTAAAAATGCATCGCAACGGTTAGCGATGGTTTTGAAATTTCATTGCAAATGTTAGCGGCGAATATTTAAATTTCATCGCAAACGTATTATACAATAAAATAAATAAATTTAATTGTTTTTCTCACCGGCTTATTGTAAGAATAATTTATATTTATGTTTTTATTAATTAATTTATATATATCTCAGCGATGAATATTTGTTTTTGTAGTTAAAATTAACTACTAATTGTAAAAATGTAAAAATGCATCGCAACAGTTAGCGATGGTTTTGAAATTTCATTGCAAATGTTAGCGGCGAATTTTTAAATTTCATCGCAAACGTAAATAAAAATTAAAAAAATAAAAGGTAAAAAATTTGGGTTTTAAGAGGCGCAGGCCTTCACTTCTTCAGAATTCAAGGGTTTTCATAATTTTCGAATCCCGCTTGGCCAAATTGAAGAATCCGCCAGCCCTCTCGTCGTCGGCCAAATCGAAGTACCCGCCACCCCTTTCGTCGCCGGCCGAATCGAAGAATCCGCCACCCCTCTTGTCGCCGGCCAAATCGAAGAACCCGCCGCCCCTTTCCGCCGTTGGCCGTACTCCCGCTTCTCGCTCGCGAAGTCAGCCACCCGTTCGTGACGCCAAAACCCCCTCTCCCTCCCGATTCGCAACTGCGCACGCGCCTCCAGGTCATCGCCGGACCTGCCACTCCGGGTCACCCGCTCGCGACAGCTTGACCTTCCCGACGTTTGGACGAGCAATTGAGGTTCTCTCCTCTTTCTCTTTTTTTTTTAAAATTTAATTGTTCCAAAATTTTAATAAGAGTTTTGAGCTATGATTTTGATGAATAATTTTCTCCATTGATGAACTCTTTTTCAAAAATACCTGTCGATCCTGGTCTTGAGCTTTAAAAAGAACTTGTGTTTGTTGTGAATTGCATGTTTTTTAAAGAATGAATATGATTCAACTTTCATCATAAAGTGTGAGGAAGAGCCTCAGCCAATTTCTGCTTTTTTATTAAGCTTTTATTGTACAATTTGTCTAAGAATTTCAAATTAATTTCAAGTGTGAAAGATTAAATATTCGAAATGTATATTTGTTAAATTCACTTCACATGTGAAGTGTTCATAGATTTGTCTTCTTGGTTTTTCTGCTACATGTCCTTTAGTATTTGTTGGGCAGAATTATTTTATATGAATCTTGCATGAAAGTTGAAATAATGTTCATACTGTAATTAATCGTCAATGTGCTATCGTCTAATTCTTAATTAGACCCTGCTATGTGTGTGAGTGTAAATATGATAAATCTGTGGTGAAATCTTCTCGTAAGTTGCTGAGGGAAAATCTACATGAATGAATATTTAAATTTGCTAGACTTCTAGCATATTTCTTTTTATTGAAGTTGTCTTCTTTTTCTAGCTACAATGTTTATTTTGTGGATCTTTTTGTGAGAGCTTCTATTAGCCTACCATCAAGATGCAAAAGAAGGTATTGCAGATAACTTAGATTGAGTATATGCATGATCTTATTGCTTTATACAACATGTTTAAATTATTGTTTTCTTTTGGTTCAGTTGGGCTTGTTGTTTATAGACATGTACTTGAATGTTACTCTGGTTGGGTGAGTTGCTAAACAATATTACTTTAAAAGTGGATTGTTTCATTTCTTTAATTCTATATTTGATTGCCAACTTCGAAGTTTTTCCTCGTCTTTTAGACATGCACAAGGCTTTATCGACAGATATTGATCCCAAACGACAAATATCTCCAAGTATAAGGTGATTCTGAATGATCTCTTGTTTAGATATGGGTTGGGTGAGTTGCTAAACATGGCTCTCAGGAAGTTGATTGTTTAATATCTTTAATTTTATATTTGATTGCCAACTTCTCCTGTTTAGTTTTTCCTTGTCCTAATTTAGATATGCACAAGGATTTATTGAGGGACATTGAGAAGAAGTGTATCATTCCAATCCCATCATGTAAGAATGGTAAGATTTGTTAATTTTGAACTCAGTCCTGTTATCTTTAAATTTATAATCATGTGAGAATGGTAAGATTTGTTAATTTTGAACTCACTCCTGTTATCTTTAAATTTCTATATAAAATTTGAGTTGTATTTACCTTTAGTTGATCTTTGAATTTTAATATCTTATCGAGTTTTATACTTAGTCTTATTTCCATACTTAAATGATTTTTGTTAATATCTTATTGAATATTTACTTTATTTTTCATCACTTTACAGGTTTCAAGACTTTGGATACGGGAAAACATTAGGTTTTTTTTCTAAGTATGTACAACTAACATATAGTTGTAGGCTTAAGCAAATACTTTAGAAGGAATTCAAATAATGTCATTTTGTAATATATTTTTGTAAGATTATACGATTTCTATTTTAATATATTTGATGATCGAGAATTTGAAATTTGAAATAATACAAATTATTTATTTAGAATAAATTCATATATTATTTAAAAATATAAAATAATATAAATTGATGAATTCAATAGTTTAGAGAGGAAAATTAAAATTGTTGCTAATTTTGCAATGAATTTTAAAAATTTCATCGTTCAATTTAACGATGATAATTTGAATTTCATTGCTAAGATTTGCGATGAAAAATATTAATTTCATCGCAAATATTTGCTACGAAAACTAAAATTTCATCGCTAATATTTGCTGTAAATTTTAATTTTTCTTCGTTAACATTTAGCGATCAAATATTATGTTCGTCGCCAAAGTTGGCGACAAAAGACAAAAATTTCATCGCAAATCAAGTTAGCTACGCCCCTGTAGCGTCGAAGCGTGGCGACGAGTATTTCTCGTCGCTAACAGACTTTAGCGACGAAAATTAAGGGTTAGCGATGAAAATATTTCATCGCTAAACCTCCGCTTTTTTGAAGTGCTTGTAAGAATTAATGTTATATACAGGTTGTGAAACGGGATGGATTCATTATTGAGGTAAGATTATCATATAGATAAAATATGATAAATATTGAGTGGTTATAAAGTATGATGTTCAACTATATTAAAAAATATACTTCCTTCGAGTTAACGTTTGCATTTACTTTTTGTACATAGATTATGTGAGAAATAATATTTATTGTGAAGTGGGTAATTGTATTATTGTTGTGTGTGGCCCAACTTGACAAAAAATTAAATTTAAACATTAATTTGGAACAAATTAAAATAGAAAATGGATGGAGTATAAACTTTAACATGGGACGGAGGAATTATATGATACTATGATGTTATAGTATGATTAACTATATACTCAATAATTATATTTTAGTAAATCATCATACTGGCTATAACATCTTACAATCATATTTTAATTCTTTTTTTTTATTATATTTTAATATTGTATCTTCCCTTCCACAATATGGGTTCCATCCAAAAAAAAAAAAATCTCTTTGTATATAACGATAGTAGATATGATTTATTGTCATAATAAATTTGTAACATTATCATCATATGTGTGATAAAAGAATGAATTATAATTTGAACTCGTTAGACATGTTTATAAAATACAATTAAGGTCAATATTCGTTTGAAACCGTCTCAATAAATATGTTTTTTAACCTAATTTACAATAAATTTTAACAACAAACAACAATTAAAATAATAATATTGAACCAATTACAAATATATATATATATATATATATATATATATATATATATATATATATATATATAATTGTGGACACAAGTTTTGCACATGATATATATCAATTCGTCAAATAAATTAGTAACCATCATCATCATATGTGTGTATAGAAGATTTTTTGTTCTATTGTGAAGTCATTTGACTAATTAATTTTATTATGATTATGTTGTGCATGTCTCATTTAATCTTGAAAAGTTATTTGTTTTTTTATGTTTGGTACATTTGGCCGGTCTAACTTAGTAAGATGACGTGCCTTTATTACACAACCGAATCATAGTCAGCATGCAGACTCAAAAATAAATAAAAATAAAAATAAAATAATAACGAATTATAAGATGAACAAAAATTAAATGCTTTTTTTGTCAACTCATCGAATGATCTTTAATTATATAACAAAGCAAAATTTATACACACATGATATATCAACTTAATTTAATGCCTAACACGTGGATGAGTAAGTATTTTTTATTTAAAATAAAATATAAAAAATTATTATGTTAAAAAGATAAAATCTCTTGTGAGATGGTGATTATGTGAGACAAGTTATGACACAAGTTAAAGTATGATTGTTATATAGATAAAGTATTCTTATTGGTAGTTAAAATATTTTGTAGTGAATTATATTCACCACAAAAAGACACTTTTTAGTAACATAATTTACCAACGAAATTCAATCCATTAATAATTAACAATGAATTGCCAACAAAAATTACAATTTTCTTTTTGTAATGGAATGCTAAACGGAATTATTATGCTTTTACTAACGGAATAAAATCCATTGCTACTTGCCGACGTAAAACCAACAGAATCATTATTATTAATTACCAACAAAATTATTAGCAACAGATTACATGCGAAATATTTTCGTTGCTAAAAAATTGCACACCACCATTTTACCAACGAAAAATTACAAATGAATTTTGTTGGTAATCCATTGATAAACTAATTTAATAATAAAATTAAGATTTTTACCAATCGAATATTCCGTTGGTAAAAAAATAATTTTTTAAATGATTATAACACCATAAAATCATATTTTAATGCATCATTCATCATACTTTAGAGCGAACCATATTATAGATCCTTAAAATCGTACTTTAATTCAACATTTATCATACTTTAAAAAATATATTTAACTATCCATAAACATATTTTATATATATTATATTTTAAAAATAAGTTAGACTCGTCTTATAATCTATCTCGCATATATCCCTAATCTCATAGGAGGGTGTCCCCTTTTGAAAAATCATTCATCAAAAACAATTTTCATAAAATTAGAGTTTTAAGTGATCACACAAATGTTGGGGTTTATGTTGTATTTTAATTTGTATCTCAATATTTAATTTACGAAAAGGATCTCAAGGAGGAGGTGTCAATCTCCACTTGGTATTCCATCCATATTATTCATTTTCAATTTTTTTTTAAAAAAAATTGAAAATAAATGTATGTAATCCATTTAATTTTTTGAAATTGGAATAGGGGATGAAGTATAAGGGTTAGGGGATCTCATTTGAAAAACGAATGCTTGAATTCATAATGAAGGTCACGTATTGGCCGGTCACAACCACAAGAGAAGAAAAAAAAAAGATATGCTTCTATGGATAAAATTTATGTGATTCGGATACCGTGCACTCAAATTCCATATTTTTTTAAAGTTATATCATTTAATATTAAGTTTTATACACTTTAGTATAAAAATGTGTATTCTTTATTTTTTAGAAAAAAATAATTTTTTTAATCAAACATCAATACTATTCATATTTCACCTAATTTTTTCAATAAAAAAAATATTCTTATTAATTAAGATATATATTACTCTTTAAAACAAAAATGTTATATTCTTACATTCTTTTGTGCATTGGGCACAATAGACCAATTCTACTTTTATTTCTGGGCAATCTAACCCAAGTCAGCATTTGATTTGAAATGATAAGTTTCTAATACGATATCGTACATATTTGTAGTATATACCGGCAAGGATATCACGTGTTAATCGATTCATACCACATGTTACTTATTACTTACCTTAGTTTATACCACCAGGTACAGCATCCCGCTAAAAGAGTTATATTTTCATTTTAGTGGACGAATGGAGTATTTATTATTTATTTTAATATGTAGTAGATTAAAAGATATGACTCCTTCCGTCCATCTTTAATCTATTCATTTTATCATTTTGGATCGTCCACTCTTAATCTATTTATTTTTTCTTTTAGATATATATGAACCCACATCCTCACTTATACATTTAAACATGAGACCCACACCTTCTACTAATTCAACTACCCATTACATATCTTATAAATATATCTAATTGGAAATACGGTCCTTATTTGATTTTGTAGAAAATACAGGTGTTGCAATTTTATGAATCTCAAAACAGAAAAAATGATAGGTGTTGGCTTGGTTCATGAGAATTAATACTTATATATGGAGTAATTCTTAATACCATAATTTCAAACATAATTATCGTTAATGATGTCATTAATTTGGATCTATATTTTATTAATGTACTCTTTCTGTGCCATATTTGTCTTCGCATTTACTGTAGACACAGAGTTTAAGAAAAGTTATTTTTTGATCAACTTTATTGACTTTTGAAGGGTATTGTGATATTTTTAAGTAATAAATAAATTGTAAAGTATGTTATGTGTGTTAGGTGAGAATGATATTTTTGAAATTAAGGTAACTTTTGAAGTTGTTGGTTAGTGTGAAGTTTTCTTTTTTGGGGTGTGAAGATAAATGTGGGACGGATGAAAACGAAAAGTGTGAAGATAAATGTGGGACGGAGGGAGTAAGTATTATAAGTGTAGAAAAAATATATAAATGTACGAATGTATATTTTAGTTCTAAATTATTTTACTATTATTTTATTTTATATTTTTATCAAAATAGGTAGTATTATTAAAAGTAAAATAAAAAAAGAAAGAGATACAGAAATAGAAAGCAGTAAAAGATGTTTTAAAGAAGCCAAACAGACGGCTATAAAAGGAACCAAACAAGCGGCTCCGTGTAAAAACCTAACCAATATCTATTTGGTCTTTTCCTAGTACCATGGCAACTGGTAAGTTCATGGCATCAACCGGCTTAATCTCATAATTGAGTTTTGCTTGAAGTCGCGTGTTAGGCTTAAAAGCCGGTTGAAAGAAGTTTTTGTTGCGCTCCTTTTTAATCTTGGCCTTACTAGTTTGAAGAGTAGGAAACTCCTCAACAGAGGGAAGAACAGAGAGGTCTTGTGGGCTCAAAGTAGGCTCAACATAAGTATAAGCTGTTTTACCCGGGTCCATGGCCCGTTCTGCTTATTTTTGTAGTAGTAGTAGAAAAGCTTTCCTGGCCGTCTCATCAGCAGAAACAGCTTAGGGAGTAGGAGCATGCAAACCAATATAAATAATGTCTTTTCATTTTCAATTCATACAATTTATTTTATTATTCAATAAAATATTAAATGACAATTTAAAATGATGCCAATAATTGTACATTTTTAAACTTTTATTTAATTAATGATATATTATACTATATAATATATAATACTAATAATATAATATGTAATTTATGTCTTTATTTATTTGTGATCTTCAAACTTCACAACTTTTGAACTTACTTGTGTTATAAATAGTAGATGTAGTGGTGTGGTTGTAAATTCGATTGTTTTGAGAAAATGTTAATGCCACAGACATGGAAATTGGGTTCTAATTGTCTCTTTTTTTTTCTTTGTATAAATGATAATTTCTGAAAACTAACACTTTTCTTTCTACCTTCATATTTCAATTCCACTGCCATCAAAAAAGGTGATGGATATTTAAAATCTTATTATTTCTTTCTTAACAATGTATCGTTCTATTATATTTCTTACTATTTAACATTTTTAATTAATGTAGTTTATTTATTTATTAATTTTAACTTTTATTAATTTTAGTTTTTTTTATTAGTTATAGTTTTCATTAATTTTATTTAATTATATAATAATTTAATAAATATAATATGTTTTAAAAAATATATAAGAGCATAAACTATTATAGATTCATGTTATTCCTTATATTTTTTATAAGATATAAAATAAAAAATGATTAATTTAAATAATAGTTAAAATATTCTAATTATATATATATATATATATATATATATATATATATATATATATATATATATATATATATATAAAGGCTAATTATACTATGCACCCGGATACACCCTAAGATAGGGTGCACCCACTTTAAAAACCGTATACTAATATAAATAAAAACATATATAATTATAAAAAAAAATGTATACAATTTAATTGTTAGTTTTTTTAATAAAAATTGAGTGTAAAAAAATATACAATTATTAAAAAACATCTATAACTATTGAATAAAAAGTTATACACATATGGATGCTAGTTTTTTTAATGAAAAACTTAGTGTGAAAAAAGTATACAATTATTAAAAAACACATACAAAATAAAATAAAAAGTTATACACATATGGGTGCACACTTATGCCCGAGTGCACCTAATATCAACTCATATATATATAGTATGATTATAAAATTTAATTTGAAAATTTTCTTTAATATATATGATATAAGGGTGGATGTGCAATTATATAATTATAAATTGTATGAATATATTTTATTTTTTTTTAACCAAAATTTTTAAAATAAAATTTTAAACCCTGCGTAACACGTGGGTGATATACTAGTAAAATAATAATACTTCTTATTCCACGTGTTAAAAGCAAATGAATAGATTAATAATGGACGGAGGGATAATATGTAGTAGGTACACTACAAAAAAAGTATTTTTTAGCAATTGAATTTACCAACGGAATTCAATCTGTTGGTAATTATCAATGGATTAGCAACAAAAATGATATTTTTGTTTTAGTAACGGAATGCCAACGTATTTATTCTCTATTTTAGCAACGGAATTCAATCCGTTGGTATTACCAACGGAATTATTAGCAACGGATTACCAACGGAATTATTTACCAACGAAATTGATTTTTCGTTACAAAAAATTTACTAACCACCACTTTACCAACAGAATTTTACCAACGGATTCCGTTGCTAATCCGTTGGTAAGCCAATTTAACAATGGAATTAAGATTTTTACTAACGAAATATTCCGTTGGTAAAAAACAGTGGTAGCTATACTAATTTTGTATGTGGGCTCCATTAAAATATACTCCCTCTGTCACTCACACAAGAGTTATATTTTATTAATTACGGCGTTCCGCTACAAGAGTTATATTTTCTTTTTTGGTAAATGAGTCTCACACAAATCAATCACTTTATCTTTATGGGGCCTACACCCAACACTAAAACACATACCCGTTATACATTAAAATATTATATCTCTCAACCCACTATACATTAAAATACAATATTCATTAATCTCAGTGCAAACAGTAAATGTAACTCTTTTCATGGGACGGGGGAGTATTAATTTTTTTGTGTGACACTCATTTACGAAAAAGAGAAATGTAACTCTTACAATGAAACACCCTAATTAGTAAAATATAACTCTTGTAGTGAGACAGAGGGAGTATATAATTGATACTCTCTCCATCCCAAATAATATTCGCTTTTACTGTATCACGAATATTAAGAAAAAATTACTTTTGAAGGTGTACTATAGAGTGTTTTAGATTAGAATGATATTTCCTTTTTTAGGATGAATAATGATGTAGGATGAACTAATAAATAAAGAGTGAACAATCTTTAGGGACAGAGGGAGTTCATAAAGTTACCGCAAGTTACTTTGTACTTTTTTTTATTTTAGGCAAGTTTTGTGTGAGACCGTCTCACGTAAGTTCTTACATAAGACGGATAAAAAAGTGATAATATTATTAATGAAAAGTGATACTCAATTAATAAAAAATGATAATGGTGCATTGAACTATTTCATGAGCAATTTATAGTATAAATAAAAAGTGATAACATTATTTTAGCGAAAGTGATAATATTTTAGAGTGAAAGTTATAATGATGTTATCACATTTTATTCGTTTCACGTAAGAGTTAAATAAGACGGTCACACAAGTCTTTGTATTTTATTTTTGTCTGTTTCCACAATTTATGCATACTTTTAAAATAGCAATTCATACAATCATCAATTACGTTCACTTTTACTGTTCACATTGTTTACGAAAATATTATTTTTTAGCTAATTTTATTAACTTTAGAGGGTAATATAGCATTTTTAAATAATAAATAATATATAAAGTATGTTATATGTATTACTCCCTCCGTCCGCCTCAAAGGTGGACATTTGCTTTTTGCACGTGGATTAAGGAGTATTATTATTTAAGGTGTAGTTGGTAGTTGTATTAGAGGGGTATATGGGTTCCATAAATTTATTATATTAGTGATGTGTGTGGGTCCCATGTGTTTAAAAAGGAAAATGTGGACCTTTGGTGCAGACGTCCAAAATGACAAAATGTGTATCTTTCGGGCGGACGGAGGGAGTAAAAAATTATGGTACTTTTGAAAATTAAAGTGCACTTTTAAAGTTATAAGGAAGTTGTTAAATGATCACCTCATCTAAAAGCTTAAGCTGATAGAGATGAGTAATATAGCATTTTTAAATAATAAATAATATATAAAGTATGATGTATGTATTAAAAAATTATGGTACTTTTGAATATTAAAGTGTACTTTTAAAGTTATAAGGAAGTTGTTAAATGACCACCTCATCTAAAAGCTTAAGCTGATAGAGAGGAGTAATATAACATTTTTAAATAATAAATAATATATAAAGTATGCTGTATGTATTAAAATTTTATGGTACTTTTGAAAATTAAAGTGTACTTTTAAAGTTATAAGGAAGTTGTTAAATGACCACCTCATCTAAAAGCTTAAGCTGATAGGGAGGAGGGAGGAGGAGTATCGTTTAATACTTAATCAAATCAATAAATGGGTGGCGGTGAGATTCGAACCCTGAACCTTTATTAACCATGAGCTCTGATACCATGTTGAATGATCACCTCATCTAAAAGTTTAAGCTGATATAGAGGAATATCGTTTAATACTTAATCAAATCACTCTAACAGAAGTACTGCCTCTGTCCCCTTCAATGAGGAACTCTTTTTCATTTTGGCAATCTACTTAAAGCATTTTATTTCATTTTTTACACACATGAGACTCACACACATCTATTAATACAATTAAAATATATAACTTATATTTTTACTAATATAATTATATACTATATATTAAATAATTATAATCTTCATTCATATGTAAAAGGTAAAAGATTCTCTGAAGATGGTACGGAACGAGTAAATCATACAAAAGGAGATTGAACTTAATCATAGGTGTTTGTAAGGAGATGATCATAGGTGTGATTACTAACACGGAATCACTCTCCATAATTATTTTTCAAAAAATTACACGTATCGGCACCTTATTCTTCCTAAGAAAAGGTTTCACACGTGTCATCTACCCAACATTTGTTTAATTTTATTATATTTTTAATTCATATATAGTCATTCTATTTTTTCTTTTCAAATAATAGTACTATGAAATATGAATTATCACCTACTTATTTCTTATGCGTGGGTTAATGGGTTTCACGTGCACCCGATCACATCAACATTTGCAGGTAAAACATTTTCTTTAAAGAATATTAATTTTTTAATGAAAGAGTCAAAATATAAATAATATTAATATTTGAATGAGATAAAAAAAATTTTAAAATATTTAATAAAAGTAAAGGTATAATTTTTTTTATTAATGAATACAACATTTAATAATAAAGATACAACTTTCTGAAGTTATCATCAAATTTGGATGCAAATGTGTGTTTGAAAACACACAAGTTTTATCCCTTTTTTATAATTAACAACTTTATACTTTATCCAATTAAATTACCTATCAAATTTGGGACGCACAGTGCGTTTGGAAGCACGTAAGTTTTATTATTTTTTATACTTAACAACTTTATACTTTTTTCCAATTAAATTACACAATGTATATCCCTTAATTTATTTCTTTACTTTATACGGAAAAAAATGTGCGCAAATTAATGAAAGAGATGAGTATTTTATATTAAGTTTGCCTTATGTAAACTCAGTTTACCATGCATTCTGATAATTATGGAATTATTTTTAGTACATAAAAAATTATATTTTAAATAATAAATTATTATTTTTTGTAATGAAAAATATTATTCATCTCTAGGTATATAAAAAATCATAATATATCGAAATTTGATTAAGAGTAATATATTTTATTTACGTAAACGTCACACCCAAAATATGAAAATATCAACTTATAACTTCAAAATACATCTTAATTTTAAATTTATCGTTCACTAACATGCATAACATATTTTATAATTTACTCACTTCATCCCATTTAAGTTTGCGCCCCCATCCCGACACATGAATAAGAAAAGTGATAAAATAATTAATAAAATAATTATTTTTAACAATAATAAAATAATTTATTTTAAAATTTACAATATAAATATTGTTAAATTAGTTAGTTAAATAACATGAAGCAACAATTATAAATTAAATAAAAATCAAATAAAGATTTTTTCCAATTTTTTTATTTAATTTAAAATATAGTACTCCTTAATTGAGATAATGAATTATTCTTCTCACAAATTAAGATTCCTGCGACAGTTCACCCAAGTCGTCTACCCTAATTTTATACAATTATTATTCCCTTTGTCCCATAAAAATGTTTATGATTAATTTTTTATGGGAATTAAAGAATACTCTCTCCGTCCCAGACTAAGAGGACCATTTTTTCATTTTAGTCGTCCCACCCAAAAAGTCTCATTTCATTTTTTACACATATGATACCCACACATCCCCTCTAATACAATTAAATGTTGGGACCCACACTCCTACTAACACAACTACTCACTACACATTAAATAATAATACTCCTTAATCTACGTACCAAAAAGCAAATGACCATCTTAATGAGGGACGGAGGGAGTATATTATTTTAAGAATGCAAGAAATACATTAACATTATTGCATAAAAAATAATAATTCATCTGTCAAATTTCAATCTTTACACATTTTTAATTTATGTGTCTTATTTTAATTTTTATATTTTCTTATTGGGCGGAACTAAAGACATTGTGGAAGACACCCAAATTTTTAAAAAACATAAAGTGAACATACATTTATAACTCTAAAACCTAAATTTAATCTCACATCCAAAATTTCTAAATTTACCAACCCATCTTATTTCCTTTTCCTGTCCGTAAGAAATTTAATTAAAATTTAGATAATCTCATCAAATCAACTCATAAATAAATAAATTGTTTTCGTATTAGTCCGTCTACCAAAGTTTCATAATTCAAAAGTTCAATTCTTTTTTCAGAATCCATATAATTATCTCATATTCTGTAATTCAAAACCCACACAATTGTGGAACGGTCTACAAGTGTGATGATGTTATTAAAGCTAAGCTGACCCTACCGCGTATTAATCCAGTCATTTCATGATTTTCACGAAAACTTCCCCTTCTCTAACCCCCTCCCCACCCCACCCCACCCCACCCGTCCAACCGTACACAAACTCTACATTCAGTTTGAACTTTCGAATTCAACGCGCTCAGACTTTCGATTTTGAAATTTCAGGAAAAACCAAAACTATTTGGACTGTGATTTTTTCATATATATATACACAAACACACATATAAACCTACCGTCATATATAACCTCCAATCAACCAACAATCATACTATACTTTAACTGCTGCCAACTTCCTTCATGCACTTCATTCTACGTCGGATCACCCTCTAAAATGTTCAAGAACGCCTCCTCCTCCTCCGTCATTGCCGCCAACGCGCCGCCCCCGGCAGCCGAGACGAAGTACAAGGGCGTCCGCAAGAGGAAGTGGGGGAAGTACGTCTGCGAGATACGCCTCCCCAACAGCCGGGAGCGGATTTGGCTCGGCTCCTACGACACGGCAGAGAAGGCGGCGCGTGCTTTCGACGCCGCCCTCTTCTGCCTCCGCGGCCACCGCGCAGCGTTCAACTTCCCCGACGACCCGCCCGACATTGCGGGTGGGCAGTCGCTGTCCCCCGCCGAAATCCAGGTGGTGGCGCAGCAGTACGGAAATAGCTTCGGCGGCGGATCGAGTAGTCAGACGCCGCGTCATCAGGATGACGCGGCGGCGGTGGACTTGATCGATTGCTCGTTTTGGGAAATGTTGGATAGTAATAGTAGCGGGCCGAATGAGGGAGGTGTTTCGGATTTCGGGCTTTTTCCGGAGGAGCCCGGTGATCACATGTACATTACACCTACGCAGTTTGATCACCATGGATACGAAGAGGATAATTATTATGACCATGGGAGTTCACAGTATTCCAACCTTTGGAATTTTTGAGAGTAATGTGGTCGTTAATTTCGTAAAACTATAATTATGGTTTTGTCGGAATTATGAGGTAAGTAAGTTATAGGAGTGAGTTGTAAAGACTTAGTTCTTCTCATTTCTAGTTTTAGATGAGAAAATAGCTAGCAGAACATTGGGAAATCACACTAGATTTTTAATGTCATTTTATGTATGAGTCACTGTGTTACTCATTAAATGAGTGACAAATAAAAGAAATCCAACACCTACTCAGAATTTATACTCTCATTTTAGAATTTGACATAATTCTCCCAGCTTATCCAACAATGCATGATACCGTCTTGACACTATTTTAAATTTTTATAATCACTTATTACTTTTTATTAATAACGTTACTACTTTTTGTTTTTTTTTAAATATTATCACTTTTAATTTATATCATAAATTGTTTATAAAATAGTTTACATTACCATTATTATTTTTCAAGTATCATTTTTTTATTATAAAAATATTATAAACTGTGTGGAATCTGTACTAGAATACAAATTAGGGCCTAAAAATAAAATTACTTAAATAAGCTTTTTGTGTCTAAATTCTAATTTATCAAAAATTATTAGTAATAATTTTCAAATGAGGTCAAATAGATCAGGGTCAACTAATGATTCAACGTCTAAAATAGATCTACAGTTGACAAAAATTGTTGACGAATACAAATTTCATTTATTTTAAAGGAGCTCTAACTATGTTGCAAATGAATAAAATCACATATATACCTTAAAAGATGCATTATTAAAAATAAAGACACATTATTAATAATACTATTTAATATATCTTCTAGAGTTTCTCCTCGATGATGTCTCAGCTTAAAAGGAGTTTAAGGCTTACGGGCAATGTCACTTAATTTTAATTTTTTTATTTTTATTTAAATCAATTTCTTATGCCTTAACTATAATTTCATTTAATTGTGCACTTAATAACAATTGTCAAAAATAATAAATTTGCTTAATAGAGGCACTTAATAACAATTTTAAATACAAAATTTAAAATGGAGTAATTTATGTGTTATTTTTTTTTTAAAATTTTTGAGTAATGAAATGTTAAAACATAAAATTATTTTTTTTCTTTTTTCTTAACTTTTAATATACTTATCTAAATTTATATCCCCTCATATCTTAGTAACAGTTTACATTATATTTGATCATTTTATATGGTGTATGTTCGTCTCGGATTTTGTGTAAGATAGTCACAATTGATCAATATGCTATCATCAACAGGTTCAAGTGTTGTTTACTTCCAAAATCAATTTATTTATGATAAATCTATTTACTATTTAATTTTTTTATTATATTGAGAATTTATGTTTTGTTAGAATTAACATAGCATAATAGTTTTTTTTTCAATCCTAATGTAAGTCATTGAGAATTTACAAATTTTACCTTAAATCTAATATTTTTTACTTACTTAATTTGCCATTATATATTCATTTTTAATTGTTAATTTTAATTAATTAGTTATTCAACCTCAATTATTCATCTTGAGAATTAATGATAAGCCTCGACCTTTTAGGTACAATAGTGTAAACGTTTTCTCATTGAAATATGAAGAACTTTGAGTCTGCTTGAAGCAAAAGTGGAAAATCATTCAATAATTAACTTAAATCCTAATATCACATTATTTAGTTATATTAAGATATTGTACATTCACATCATATTTATTTTCTGTAATATTGAATAATTACTCTCTAATTACAATAAGTGCTGAAAAAAATATATTCCCTCCACCTAAACATTGTTCATCTTTACTGTACTAGGAAATTAAGAAAAAGTATATTTTTGACTAACTATATTAACTTTTTGGGGTAATGTTGCAGGTAATTAATAAAGTATAAAATATGTTATGTGTGGAAAAAATGGATGCCTTTTTTTAAATTAATATGTACTTTTGAGATGTTAAATTAAATAGTATTTCATTTTTTGGGCGAACATTATGTGGGAACAAATGAGAAGAGTAAATAATTTTAAGATACGGATGGAATATTATTTAAAAAAAAATTAATCGGTACTCTATTGTCAATCAGTTTAAATTTTAATATTTATTATACATGTAAATATATTCAAATTATTAATACTATTTTAAATATTTATTTTTATTATATTAGAATTAAATTAATAATATAGTAATGAAAAAAATTTGTTCAATTTTTTTGCTTGAATAGTTGGAAATTGATCAAGATCAGTTGCACGCACATGCAATCTTGATTTGGACTATTTTTTATATGTTCAGTTATTTTATGTGGTAATATTTTATATATATATTGTGTCAACTTATCGAAAGACTAGCTAGATTTGGACCATATCCGTAATATTTTTAATTTATATGGTTCATATTTTGTATGTTATAACATATATAATTTAATATTGTGTCAATTTATCGAAAGAGGCCAGTTAGCTTATGAGGTGGTCCATCAATTAAACACCGAATACAAAATTTTATCATTAAACTAAAATTATAAATAGCTGTATAATTATTAAAATTGAGTAAATGTTGGATAATTATAATTAGCATCTAAGATATAATTTTAACACGAATTTATCTCAAGAACCTGCTTAATTGACTTTATTATTAATTGTATAATAATAATAGAAAAAATAATGTATACTTAACAATAGCAGTTTAACGAAAAATGTGTATTACATTTATTTAATAAATTAACGAGTAAGTCAAATGTAGAACGACAGATGTTTTTTCTGCTAAATTAATTAATTAATTCCTTTTAATAATGAATTGATTTGACTTAGTAACAAATTCCTATTTAAAGTTTGGCTTCGCGCGTTGTATGGAATATTTAATTTAATATTTTAATATTCATTGGCTTTATAAATTATGCCTTTCTTTCTGTTTTCCTAAAGGTGTTATTTTAAGACTTTGAGTTATTTAATTTTCGTATCATACACCCAAATCCCCCACCGCAGAAGTAACCAACAACCCAACCCCAACCCCCCCAAAAAAATTATATACTATATATTTAATTATTTATATGACAATGACACTTCAATCTGATTGGTGGTGATCATCTGCTAGGGAGACATGGGACGGTCTCATTTCACCAGGTCTGAGAGTTGGTATGTGCCCTCGATTTACATATGTTACATTTCAGAATATAATTAATAAATTCACATATTAATTCTCAATTAATAATAATAATAATAATTGTTTATAATAATAATAATAATTATTATTATTATACCAAACATTTCATATTTATTATTTTACTTACAAAGAATTAAATAAAAAAAATATAATTATTCAAATTCTTGCACTCTAATTTGCTAAATACTATTTAATACATGAAAAAATATTCTTTAAAAGAATAATAATATTACTCTTTAAATCCTAATATATATGTTTTGATTTTCTATATCAATGAGTATTTTTACAAGAGTAGAGTTCATATGTGAATTGAATTTATAGCATACACACAATATACACAATATTTAATAATGTGTGGTAGATACATTTTTAAATATTTTTACTTTTTTTTTCTTTTAACTTTGATTTATAGGAATAGCAAGTTGTGTAATATTTAGACTTTTTTTTAAATATACGTTCAAGAGTTGGTCTCCTGTGTCTTTGGAAACACATTGTACCATAATAGGAACACAAAAATTTAATACTAAAATTAGTATTAAATTCTTGTGTTCTCATGGGGCACGGTGTGTTCTCAGGACACACAAGTTTTTGCCTACGTTCAAAATGATAATTAAAAATAAAAATATGTCACATTTTAAATATACATGCAAAATGATAAAGGTGAATAGCTTAAATCAACTTTTTTTGTTCTTAAAAAAAACTCCCTAATATCATGGTTCCATGCAATTTATTGCCCATATTTAATATTGAAGAATAGTTGTAATTAGTGGAGCAGTAATTTTTTGTAAAAATAATTATAAAATTTAACTGATTCGAAAAAAATTCACCGGCCAAAGGAGAATGTCTGAATGTAAGTGTGACGTGTAAACCAACAGATGACAGTGTGTACCAAACTATGCCACGTGGCAGCCTCGGAATTACACACATCCCTCCCCTCCCTCGTACACTTCCCTCACTGGACGGCGTTAGTCAAAATGGTCAACGTTTTCTCGCATGGGGCCCTCTCGTCTCCCAATTAAATGGCCATAGTAATCGCACGCATGTTGTCGTGGACTCGTAGATATAAAATTTAGGAAATGCATTTTTAACTGACAATATGTATTATTTGTGATACATATTGATACATTACTAAAATATGCTTATTGTATAAATAAAATATATTTAATAGTTATTAAAGTATATTTTCTAAAGTACTCCTTTCGTTCTGCCCATATTGCTACGTTTACTGTAACTTTTGTGAGAGCTTTATGCAGTCAAAGGATGCAGTTTGACCGGGACAGAGGGAGTAGTATATTAGATTTATGCGTTAAAATATGATTTTAGCATGTTATAATATTTTCTCCGTTCGCTTCTAAAGTATCCATTTACTATTTTTTTGTTTCCGCTTCAAAAGTATCTATTTCTTTTATTTAGTAAAAAAGTACACAATAGAGCCGATCACTTCCCTCTAATACAACTACCCACTTTACATATAATAATAATATTCCTTAATTCACATGCAAAAAAGCAAATGAACATCTTAGAACCGAACAGATTGAGTATTATTTATTACTTTAACTACAAATAAGCATACTTTAGTGATTGGTCGACTCATCTCACACCCATCTCATAAATAACCCGTCTCATAAGAGAGTGTCTCTTTTTAATTTATTACCCTTCCCATTAAAATATTTAAGTTTAGTTTTTGCATGTAAATTGAGAGATATAATATTTTAATAAATTGTAAAATGAGAGAAATAATATTTTAATGTAAAGTGGATAGATTTATTAATGTAATGGATGACTCTTGGAGAGAAGTAATTAATTTGTATAGGTCCTTTAGAGAATGCACACTTTGTATTGAGGCGTACTAAAATAGCAAAACGTGTACGTTTTAGTGGGAAAGAGATAGTATTTTTTTAAAAATAATACTCCCTCCCTTCACTAAAAACTGATCATTTGCTTTTTTTTTTCATATAAGTTAAAAAATATTACTATTTTACATATAAAGAATAATTGTATTAATAATTAGTGGTGGACTATATATGAATTATTTTATTGAAATGAGTAAATAAATATTTTTGAAGTAGACGTCCGTAGTAATAATAATAATAATAATAATAATAATAAAATTGAAATATTGGGGAAATATAAAGGTGGTATGTAAGTTATAAAATATATTTGGTGTGTATTTTTGTAACAAATAATGAATTTGAAATCAATTTTCAAATACTACTAAAACATTTAAAAGTCAAAAAGAAGAATATATATTATAATAAATATATATAGGATAATGATATATGTTCTAGAAGATGTTATGAAGAGTCAACCGTCCCGCGGGAGGGTGACCTACTTATTGTCCTTTTATGTCGCAAGTCCAATCAAAATCTAAACAAACTTTAAATGTGCACTTTTCCAAATATAGACGCTTACCATAAAAGCATAACCCCTCCGTCTACATTTACAGCTTGCATGAGAACGGGGAGTCCAGTAGAAATATATTCCCCATCCTTAAATTACGTATTTATTCTCGTGTGCGTAGATATTAAGAAAATTTATATTTTTTATATACTCCATTCGCTCCAGGTAATAAGGGTCGGGGACCTTATCCGGCCCTTCTGGGACGGATAGAGCATAAAAATGTGTAGAGATTAAGAAAATTTATTTATTTTTATATATAAAAATAAGTAAAGTTGTTGGAGTTTATGTGAAAAGTAAATATTTTAAATAATTTAATGAAAAATGTGTGTAAAGTTGTTAAAATGTATATAAAAAATGGGTAATATTGTAATGTATTTTATATTTTTAGAAACGTGCATAACTATTGAGACAGATTAAAAAAGAAAGTGTGCAATAATTAATGAGATGGAGGGAGTAATGGTTTTGGGTAAGTCTTTCGCTATAAAATATTACAACCTCTGTTCATAAACAAATTCACACTTTCTATTGTTATCCGTTTCATAAACAAGTTCAGACCCCCAAATAAGGAAATACACATAAATCAATAACTCCACAATACATTTGATTTTAAAATTGTCACCCATTTACAACTTACATAACTTACTTTACAATTTATTTATTACCTAAAAATATCAAACTACTCCTAAAAGTAAAACAGAAAGAAACTTTTTCTTGATTTCCGTATCTACAGTAACCGTGAACTTCTCTTTGGAACGGAGGGAGTATCACTTTTCATTTAACTCCCCTCGTCCCACCGAAAGATTCTCATTTTACTATATTGAGCGTCTCACTCAAAAGTTCCCATTTTTTCCTTTTAGTAAAAGGACCCCACATATGGCCCACCATTCACTACTAATACAACTACTCACTACACATAAAATAATAATACTCCTTAATCCATGTGCAAAAAAGCAAATGGGGACCTATGGCCGGGACAGAGGAAGTATTATAAATTATTCATTAAATAACATTATTACTTTTGTTAATTGAGTATCACTTTTCATTAAAAGTTACTCCATCTTTTTTATCCGTCTCACGTAAGCCTTTATATTAGACGGTCTCATATAAATCTTTGTCAATAATATTTGTAGAACACCTTATTTAATAAAGGCAAAGACTACTTTGGATAAAGCTTTATTTTCAAAATTCGTGGAACAGTTGTTTGTGTATTTTTTTTTCATTTTATTTTATTTTTTTTTCTGTTCTTTCTTTTTTTAGGGGTATAATTATAATTTTTCCTTGTAATTTAGGATATAGTCACCCCTAGGGTTTAAGGTTTAGAGCATAATTTTAATTTCACCATTGTGGTTTAAGGTATATTTCACCCATATGATTTAGAATTTAGAGTATAATTATAATTTCACCCTTGGGGTTTAAGGTTTAGGGTATAATTGTAATTTCACCCTTGTGATTTAGGGTATATTTCATCCCTAGGGTTTAGGGTATAATTGTAATTTCACTCTTAGGGTTTAGAGTTTAGAATATAATTGTAATTTTACCAATAAAATTTAAAATATAATTGTAATTTTACCCTTGTGGTTTAAGATATTTTACCCCTAAGGTTTAAGGTTTAGGGTATAATTGTAATTTCACCCTTATGATTTAAGGTATATTTTATTCATAGGGTTTAGAATTTAGGGTATAATAGTCATTTACGTATAGTAAATTTAAAAAAATAAAAATAACAAAACATTAATAAAGGAGATGAAATTAATTAAGAAAAGTGGGGATCGACCACAGATTCTAGCCAAATTACACTCTTTAATAAAATGTACCAATATTCATGAGACGGAGGGAATATATATACACGCGCGTTTTCCTAAGATCGAATACAAATAAGTAACGATATGAATTTGCGCTAACACAATACTAATATAAAACATTTCTACTATGAAACACTTCTACTCTATCTATTCTGGGTATTCATGCACATTTTTCATTTTGAGTCAGTGCAAATTACATTTCTACTCTATCTATTCTTGGTATTCATGCACATTTTTCATTTTGAGTTGCCTCAAGTATATTTGCACGTACTATTAATAGTAAAAATATTTTATATCTTATCTATTTTTTACGCTTTATTCATCATTTCGCAATAATTTTATTTACTCTTTCTATTTAATTACCAATTTACCTCTATTTATTCTTACATTGTATACTCTTGAAAAGTAATATTTTTTTAATGAGTTGGTCTCTTATGTCCTCAGGTGCACAAGATGTGTAAGTGTACAATATTTTACAGAATATACACTTTAATTAATAAGTGGGCTAGCTCACTTGACCACTGGGCTCCTCCCTTTGGGAATGAATTCGAGGGTAATTATAAGGAGGCTTGGAGAAATGGGGGAGTATGGGTGCTTGGTGAACTAACTACTAATTATACTAATAACTAACATGTACCGATCAAAAAATAAAAAAAATAAAGGTACAACATTTTGTTCAAAAGGGTATATACTTTCGTTAAAAAAAAATTTCAAGAAATAAAGGGTATACGTTTTTATACTAAAGGATATATCATTTAATACTAAAGAGTATCTGAACGCATGCAAATAAAAAAAACTAAAGGGTATATCATTTAATACTAAAGAGTATTTGAGCGCAGAGGAACACACAAATTTCCATTTTTATTTTATTTTATTTTATTTTATTTTTTTAATTTGCGTTTCGATACATATTAGTTTGAATACTCGAGCAGCGAAGGTATAATATATTTTTTTTGGATACATATTAAATTTGAAAATCTTAAACATTAAAATATACTTTGTTTTGATTTTTGATCAAGTTGAGGTTTGGTTTTGTAACTACAATTTTCATTTTTTGATTTTTTTTAAACAATTTATTAACATAAAAATGATTATACAAATTCAAACAATTTTTAATGACTGTATTTCAAATTTCAAACCAATGCTTTTATATTTTTGAGTGATATATATACAACAATTGTTTTCACTTCCATTCTATCATAATGTTTACAGATTATTATTTTGAGCATTCTATCATAAGATTTACATTTTTTAGTAGATGGACCCCACACAAAATAATTAATATATCATTTTGGGACTCACACACAATATTAATACAATTACTTACTATACATTAAAATATTATACCCCTTCCATCCCTAAACATTATTCACCTTTATTGTACCAAGAATATTAAGAAAAATTACTTTTTAATTAACTTTATTGACTTTTAGGGGTAATGTGATATTTTTAGGTAATAAATAAAGTATAAAGTTAGAAGGCTAGGCTGGGATTAAGGACTACCGACCTATATCTTTGATTGGAGGCCCATACAAAATCCTTTCAAAATTCTTAGCCCAAAGACTAAGTAAGGTTCTGCCATTAGTAATCTCGGAGGAACAATTCGCTTTCGTGGGAGGACGACACATCACAGAATGCATAGTGTCTTTGCAAGGCATCGTGGAAGAGGCGATGAAGAGAAAGAAAGACATTATTGGTACAAATTATATTTCGAAAGGCTTAAGACTCGGTTGAGTACCAATTCTTGGAATATATAATGGTTGCATTTAAATTTGAAAAAAAATGAACTAGATGGATCAGAGCATGCGTTAAATCTGCCCACGCTTCAGTTTTAGTAAATTAAAGCCCATATGGAGATTTTGGATTGGAGAGAGGGCTTAGACAGTGGGACCCCCTATCCCCATTCTTGTTCATTCTTGCTGCAGAGTGTATAAGTATTTTAATGGGAAAAGCAAAAGCCCTGCCTATTCGAACTAGTTGAAAATGGAGAGGAAAAATTGAAGGTGTCTCATTTGCAATTTGCGGACGACATAGTTTTCCTTGGAAAAGCTTCGATGAAAAATGCATTATTCCTCTAAAGATTTCTAATCTTACTTGAATGGCTATCAGGGCTTAAAATCAACGTGGCAAAATGCTCGTTGACTTGTATAAATGTGGAGGATGGTATGTTGTTAGACATGGCTAACATTCTTGGTTGCAATATTGGCAGCTTTCCTATGAAGTACCTGGGCACTTATCTGTCCGCGCAAAAAAGAAAGTGAGTGGAGATACATGGTGGAAAAAATCAGAAATAGAATTCGAAAATGGGAAAGTTCAAAGATGTCTATAGGGGGCTGAGTGATACTGCTAAACTAAGTCCTTAGTGAGATCCCGATGTATGCTATGTTGATTTTTAAGGCGTCTTTGTGTGTGTTGAAAAATATTGCTTCTATGCAGCGAAAATTCCTTTGAGGTGGACATGAGTGTGCAAAAAAATTAACTTGGTTAGGTGGGGTTATATCACTAGGGATAAAAAGAAGGGAGGGCTGGAGTGAAGGATCTTGTAGATTACAATAAGAGTCTAATGGGGAAATGGGAGTGGAAAGCATTGGAAGGGAAGGAAAGGTTATAGGTAAAAATAACTATCGCTAGACAAAGGAGTGCGGTTGCTAGGAAATCGGGGATGTGACCTATGTTTATGCAAATAGGGAAAGGTTGGTGGGGAGGGGTACTGTCATGTTTAGAAGATAGTAAAGAAGAGTGGTTTGCAGAAAAATGTAGGAAAGTGGTAGTAAACGAGACTGACACGGGTTCCTGGGATGAAATTTGTGAGGGGAATGAGCCTCTTAAAAAGAGGTTTAAGAAGTTGTTTGAGTTGAGTGTTGGTAAGGATTACAGATTTAGTGAAATGGGGGCATGGGAGGTGAGAGAATGGAAACGGAAGTGTGAATGGAGAAGAGAGTTGAGGAGTGAGAATCTAACTCACAAAACGAATTATTGGAACTTTTATGCAGGTACAAAATAGAGGAAGGGAAGGACTATTGGAGATGGGTAGCAAGCAAGCAGGGAATATACGATGTCAAAAGTACATATGCTTGCTTGGAAGAAAGAAAAGAACCAATTGAGAAGCCTCAACAGAAGCTGTACAGAAGAATCTAGAAGAGCAAAACGGACACAAAAATGACAATCCTAGCTTTGAGAGTTGTGAAATGAAGAATCCCAACATCTATGGAGTTGAAAAAAAGAGGAATCCTTCCATCTTTCAGCACTACTACATGTTCTATTTGCAGAGAAAAAAAGAAACGGTGGAACATAGATTTTGTAAATGCCAAACGTCACAAAAAATATGGAGATAGTGCTTGAATTGGGTTGGGAAGCAATCTCTAATCCCAAACAATTCATCAGGTACGCTACTTCTATTCGCGAATTTATTCCAATCTAAAGAAAGACGGAAGCTAGTGATAGACATATGGTTATGTATTATATGGTCTTTATGGAGAAGTAGAAATAAAGTAATTTTTGAGGAGAGTGAATGAAAAGAAGAGAAAATGATTGAGAAGATCAAATCACATATTTGGTTTTGGTGGGTTTGGAGAAGGAATTGACTCAAAACAGACATTGATTATAAAGATTGAGTTGCAGATTCTGGTAATTGTTTAGAAGAAATTTAATATTGTTGTTACTGGTATGTTTGTAGTTATGATCTGAATCACCATTTTGTTGATACATTGTAGACCAGTTCTTTTAGAAAGGGCAAGACTCATGCCATGCCTTAATAAAATATAATTCATTTTTTCAAAAAAAAAGTATAAAGATGATATATGTGGAAAGAAGGAATGCCATTTTTTAAATTATTGGTTCAATAAATAGTAGGTACAAAACGTATTTAAAAATTACTAAGCGATACATTCGCTTCAAAAAATTATCGATAAATACAAAATTATATTTTATTTTTCCCATAATACCTATACATATCTGTACATTAGTGTGCACTGTTAAGATAAAAATAAAAATACGTTATTTATACGAATGTAAATTAGTATACATTCTATTGAGAAAGAAATTAAAAATATGCAATTAAATTGAAGAACTCTACTAATGTACATCAGTGTGCATTCTTGAGAGAGAAACAAAAAATACGTGATAAAACTGAAAAATCCTACGAGTGTACATTAGTGTGCATCTTTGAGAGAGAAATGAAAAAACGATTGAAACTATTGTTAAGTACATTAGTGTGTATTCTTAGAGAGAAATAAAAAATACGCAATTAAATTGAAGAACCTTACGAATGTACATTAGTGTGCTTCTTACGTGATTAATTAAATTGAAAATAGGTTTGTTATAATTATCCTTAAATCTCTCATTAAATCTCTCACCCATTATTTTTATTTGATTTAGTGTACATTAGTGTTCAATGAAAAACTAGTGTTAAGTGAAAACGTTGAAATATTCAGCGTTGTAAATAAGGGTAAAGTTGGAAAAAGAAATAGATGTTTAGAACAATATATTTATTAGTAATTAGATATACACGCATACCTATTAGTAATAATCCCTAGATTAATTTTTTTAAGGTGTTAGATTAAAATAATATTTTTTTAGGGTTGAATAATTATATGGGACTAATGAGTTAATATCATTTTTAGTCCTCTAAGTATAGTGTTTTCCGAGTTTAGTCCTTTAATTATTGACTTTTCATTTTTCATCCTTTATCTATACCTCTTTTCTCACTATTAGTCCTTTATGTTTGAACTAGTCCAATTCTAGTCCTATATATTTATAAATGATCCAGATTTAGTTCTATTTTGACTAAGTCAACATTTATTTTGACTAAGTCAACTTTTGTTTTACTAAAACCAATCCAATTTTATGCTATTACCAGATTTTTCAATATTATGCTCAATTTTTTATGTAATACTTCATTCTAATTATGATTTTCATCCATAATTTCTTCAAAATAGACATAGTCCATTACGATCATATCAGGCCCAACATGCTTCCGTTATTAATTAAACAACATTAATCTCGTAATCAACCGACTTAAAACAGTAACAGTATATTTTTTGACTGTTAATCCACTGGGTATCCGGGAGGTTTTACTGCTGCTCCTCACAACCAACCACTCGCCCCGCAGTGTGATGGTTCAATCCCGTTCCTTCAGTGGATCTCAACACAATTCTGGTTCATTTCCTACACTGGGTGTACAAGATGTTGCTACTGTTTCTTCGTCGAAAAGTATGAAGATTAAGGTTGCAGGAAAAATAGAAGGTTACATGCGGGCAGAAGCTCAAGATTATTTATTTATTGAATGGGGAATTTATTACACACTCATCCTCACAGAACCACAGGAGATAACTCCTTTAGAAATCTATTTAGCTGCACTCAGAACACTCGTACAAAGAAAAGAAAGGAATACAATGTATATTTAGAAAGAAAACAGATGGGAATGATCGATGCCTTCTGCTTTCTCAGCTCTTCTATTTATAGAGGCTTTCGGATGCAAAATTCGGATTTCAAAGCCTTTCTATTCTTGCTGACATCACTGCTTATGTCATTGTGCTGGCGTCACTGCTTATGTTTCTCTATCCATTATTGTTGGCGGCTGTATTGCACTCGTCTTTTGCCTGTTCTGAAGGGTCACATGGTCCCTTACCCCTTTGGAAAAGTCATCTGACTCTTGCTTTTTTGAAGAGTCATTTGTCTTCTTTGGTACCCGATGATTCTTCTGGCTCTTGGGTAATTGAAGGGATTTTACCCTCTTCTTTCAACGTGTCTCTTTTGCTGGGGGCGGTTCAGCACTCCTGATCATCCCTATGCCCAATCTTATTCATTTTCCAAACTCTGGTTCTGTTTGGGTGGAACAGCTTGTGCATATTTTGTTTATCCATTACCCAAAATAGGCCATGTTGCAATATCTCCGATGAGTTTGTTTACTTACTGGAATCTTGTTTTTTCAAAGAAGGTCTTGTTTTTCCTGGAAGGCCTTCTCAGCAAACCTTGTCTTCTTCCCTGTTAAAGTATTCAACAGAAATGATCCATTCAAAGACTTGTGCTCGAACTTGAATGGGAATTTCACCTCGACCATCACCTTGATGCTGGCATACAAACCCCTCGCCCTGCGCTTAGAGATTTGTTCTTCAGTAAATGTAGAAACCAAGACTGGTTCCTTTCCAAAAGACTCATTGATTTTGTTTGATGCTGAAATATCGTGTCTTCTTAGCTTGATGAAATGAAAGACCTCATGGTTGCCTTTCCCAACTGGTTCGGAGCCGCACTGGTGAAGTAAAGCTCCAATATATCTCCTCTGGATAGAGTTGTGTTATTTTTTCATGCCTTAAAAACTGTTTTTCCTAACCACTCTGGCAATTTTGAAAGCTCTGGGAAGCTTAGTGCAACAGTATATATTGAGGCTAGCACCCCATACCATTGCTTCACATCATTTGGATTTGAGCCTTCTCACATCCAAATTCAAGAATATTCCCCAGATATATCCGCCCAGCATTTCTATGGTCGGATTCCTTGTCTGGTGTTTAATTTCTCCCAGCTGGCCTGGTACTCCTACCAGTAAGAGAAATCAACTAAGTTAATACCAACCTTAGCAGTGCCCGTCACCAGCCTAAGGTTGATCTCTCCTTCTTTGACCCCTGAGGTACTGGGTTGACTCGTCGACTCTAGATGTGACTCCAAACCTTCGATTTTTCCTTGGAACGGTTCCTCTTTTGGAGGTTCTAATCTAGAACTTGTGCTAAGGGTACTTGAATCCCTTGCTCTGGGTTTAGAACCTCGTTCTCGACTACTCTCCTTTTGTCGATTGTTATTTCTATCAACAGCCCGGAGGAGTGGCTCTTGTAATGACTCGAATAGACTCGCATTATTGCAAATACAATCTCGTATGCGATTGGACACTTTGGTCTGATCACTTCTTGTATTCTTCCAGCACGCTTTACATTGAGTGCTAGATTCTCGAATTCCCTTTGGAGCAAATCAAGGTTGTCCTTCAGGTGCCTTGAAATAGTCAGGATGGAGTCTATTTTAGCTCCCTCCATCTCTCGTTAGGAAATCTGCCAAAACATTATCAACAGATTTAATAATGACAATATTAAAATCATAATATTGGCATTCTGCTTGCCATCTTAAAAGTCTAGCCTTTTTTGGTTTAGATTCAATTTTATTTTTCAAAAAGGCTTTGACGCTTGTGTTATCAATTTTAAGGATAAATTTCTTCACGAGAAGAAATAGCGGCCATTTTTTGAATACCTTCCGAACCACGAAGAACTCCTTTTCATTGATGTGCCATCTTCTTGCCTCATTCTCCACAAAGTGTCCGCTATAGTATCTGCATGGCTCTTCTCCTTCTGGTGTGGACTTGGTTAGAACTGCTGCCCACCAATAGTCACTGACATCTGTATATAGTACCAGGTCATCCTCGTCGTTTGGAATGGCTAACTTTGAGAGCTTTTTGCAAACCTCCTTTAGGTGTTTAACTATTTCTCGATGTGATTCATTCCATTTGAATTTAGCATCTTTCTTTAATAGAGGACTGAACACCTTTCTATATTGTGCTAGATTGTTGATGAACATTCCAGTAAAGTTGACAACTCCTAAAAAACTCTGGAGTTGTTTCTTATCCTTGAAATCTTCTAGAAATCTTTGAACATTTTCTACAATGTGCGGTTGTAGAATAATTCCAGACTCATTGTTTTTGACTCCAAGAAGCTCGATCTGTCTTGTTGCTATTACTCCTTTCTTTTCAGAAAGCACCAAACCTTCCTTGTGACACACTTCTGAAAATACTTCCAAACGCGCCAAATGTTCTTTCATGTTTTTTGAGGCTATGAGGATGTCATCCACATAAACAAACATGAATGAGAAATAATATTTAAAAAGATTATCCATCTTCCTTTGGTATATTTGGGGTGCGTTTTCCAAGCCCATAGGCATGACATTCCAGATATAATAGCCTTGTGGTGTGGAGAAGGCTGTGAATTTCTTACATCCTTCTTCCATCATAATCTGGTAAAACCCAGATTTGCAATCAAACTTTAAGAATACCTTGACATTCTTGATACAGTTGACCAAGTGTTCCCTACTTGGTATGTAGTATCCATTGAACTCCAAGATGTTGATTCCTTTGTAGTTGATCACAAGTCTCGGCTTCCCTCGCTTGACTTCTCCATGATTTCTAACTAGAAACCCTGGACTGCTTTATGGAGATACTCCTGACAATATCAACTTAAGGTCCAGATGTTCCTTAAGTATTAGCTGCATATTCTTTCGATCCTCTTGGTTCATTAGGATAGGCTTGTATCTCACGAACTCATGCTCCTTTCCTTCTTTTACTTTGAGTGAAGCTTTGAGCTCGTTTTTATCCCACCAGGCTAGAGGATCCAAATTGAAGTTCCTTTGTATCTTCTTCTTGACGTCCTCTAAAGTTGTTTGTTCTTCGATTGTGACGTCTCTCTATAGGCTTTCTCCCAAACTTGCTTTGAGAAGGTGGATTGTGCTTTCCTTTAGTTTTTCCATCTTCCATCCTCCTCTAGTCTCGGTTCTCATTTAAAGGACTGTTTCGCCATATTTCCTTCGATCATTCATCTTTAGATTGTTAAGTTTTCCTCATTATCACCACGCTTGCTGCGAAACTTAATTGGCATTTTTCTCGGTGCGATGATCTTATGTTCACAAAGGATTGTGAAAATAAGCATTCTTGTTGCGTTTTCTTAGGTAAAATGCTTAAATATCTGTAGGAAATTATTTTCTAGCACAATATCCACTCCGGTGTCGTGAAAATATATCAGTAGAGTTTTCACTTTGTACCATGGGGTACGATCTGCTCCTCCGATCATGATTTCTGCTTGTTTGATTCGTCTGTTAAGGATTAGCACCCTCTACTAGTAGACCTTGTATCTTTTTCCCTTGACCGTAAACTCCATTCCATCTTGTAATCATTCCCAAGGTTTGTGATCCTCGAGAAACTCCAATCCCAGCACTAGTTGTTCTGGGAATCTTCCTGTTATTCCTTCTATTACCAGCTCAAGTTCTCCGAGTTTGAACTGTCCTTGATATCTCCCAGTTGTTGGCTGTTGGAGATAATATAAGACATCATAAGGAATAGGGTTTTCCTTTTTAGTAATGTCGAATATTACTTCGACTCCTTTCCATCCTTCTGGGCATTTTAGTTTACCTTTAGTTGTGAACTTTTCTGGTTCCTGGATTACTTCCACGATCGGCTTATTTTCCTATTTTTCACTGATCATTCTGTCTTCTTGGAAAGAAATCCTCCCCTGGTCAAATCTGAGGCTATCTTACCTACTCCAGACCGGCTTATCCCTGATTCGCAAATCCATATCGTGGATTGGCGGTAACTCCATTATTTCTGGCCTAGTTGCATATGCAACCCTCTCGAATACTTCTGGTATCTTGATATACTCCTTCATTTGGAATAGATCCGAAAAATGGGTGTTGGATAGGGCATAAGAGATACTGTATGTGATCGAGTAAGGCCTATTTCCTTCTTTCATCAAGTTCTTGTTTTTGAAATCTTGATGAAGAGTGAGTGCCCTACTGAAATCTTTATCTGCCATGTTGTAGGCAATCCTTGGGTATATGTAGGATGCCACGTTGCCTGCGTATAGGTTCACTGAGATTCCTCCCAGGCATGTTTCTTTCGTATTCTTGATCCTTTTATCAAAGATTGCAATATCGATTGGTGTATCGATACCTTCTTTGAAAGTTGCTTTGATGAGGATTCGAATTGTTCCGATGTGGATCCAAGACATAATCTTATCCATTTCTTCATTTAGTTTACTGAGCTCCCTCTTGATTTCATCAACAGAAACTGGTTGCATTTCCATCACATTACTCGTGAGTTCCATTGGGATGACAATTTCCCCTTCGGTCACCTTATATATGATGTTATGCTTTCTCTTTTTAAAGCTGAAGAACCGCTCTAGTCATCCCACGGTAAATCCGTCGTATAGATTGAGTCTTGTATCCTCCTTCATAATTCTCATAAGGGTCCTATGAGAAATAGATGTTTGGGAAAATAATCCCGATATGTCTTCTTGCATCTCCTGTCTGAAGTTTTCTTCTTCACTCCGACTCATCTTTAGAAAATTTGTCCAGTCTGAGGTATTCCTCTTCATAGATGCTTTCGTCTGAAGGTATATATTCAAACTGATATACCTGTACCAGGTCTTGGAAGTAAACGACTTCCTCTATTTTTAGAGTTGGCTTGAACTATCGTGCTCCCCGCTTCTGGTTTTCTGGGCAATCAGGTGAGATGTGCCCTCTTGCTCCACATGTGTAGCAGTTACAATCCTTGAATCTATTATTGACTCGTATGGCCGCTCTCCGGAACGTCTTTCTTGTGGGAGTTCTTCCTATACTCCTCAGGTTCGACCCTGAGGATGAGGCTTGACTTCTTGAACTCCATCTTGATGGTCTAGATCTCTGCCCTGATTTATAGCTTTGGGCCTTTTGTTTAGACCAAAAGGATGTTGGACTTCTGGACCTCCATCCTCTGCTCCTTTGGGTGTAAGGATGATGTTTCTTCATTATTTTCTGCTTTCTTGGATTTCTTCCAATGATAGTTGGAAGGTCATTGCTTTCGCAACATAAGGGGAATGTCTTGTTGATTCCCCTTAATCTCTTGTAGTTCTTGTGTAGCGATGCTTGATGACACCACTCCGCAATCTTGACTTTGAGAAAAGACATCCTCCTTGCTATCGAATTCAGCTCGCATGGTTCATATTCTTTGATCAGCATTTCTCTCCATGAGTTTGGAATCTTGGCAAAAAAACAGGTGGAATACTACTCTGTGAAGAGTTTGATGTACTCGTCTACGTGACAGATGTCCAGCAGTTTCAGGCTGTATAGGGCATTCATATACTTCTTCTTCTTTTCTTCTTCCATTCCTTCGAAGTAACCTACTCCGATGAAGTGGATCTTGAATATCTTTGCCATGCGATCAACAATATTACCGAGATCTTCGCCTTCCATGGCTTCCTTCTTGACTTTGTCCGAGAGCTCCTCCCAGATGCATTTTACTGATCCTTCTAGGCTCATAATTAGGAATCTTATGAACCCTTCTTTATCCATCTCTAGTGCACCTCCTGCAATCTTCATTGCATTTGTCCATTCGTCAATCAAGGTCTCTCTGTTCTTGAAGTCTAGAGTGTCGTGATTGAGGATCAACTCGTATGGATTTATTGGTTCAAGGTGAGACCGACCATATGGGATATTGTGTAGACTAGATCCTCGAACTCGTCTCCCGTTGACAATCCCATTGCCTTCATCTTGAAGTTTCCTTGTTGTTAGGTTGTCTCTTCCTGCCTTACTTCTGGGATTCCATGTAATCCCGAAGTTCCTTCATTTTGGCTTGAATTAGGTTGTATTGGTGGAGCCTGCGACTGTTGTTGTGAGCTTGAAGTTTCTCCCACGTTCATCTTTAGATCTACAATTGATAGTCCTTGAAAGGACTCATATATCTTCAAGATTTGCTCTTTCCATCCGGGGATGTGGATTCTCCTCGAAGGATAGCAATCATCTTCTCGCTTTCGGAGTTTGGCTTTGTAACCTCTGTTGTCTTCCCCTTTTGGTATAAAAGGGGTTCTATTCCGAAGGTTGCTGGCAACCTTCCTTCTGGCTTTCTTCCCATTACCTTGGTTTCCAAGGACTCTATTTGTTTTATCAGCTCCTTGATGAGGTTGAGTTGTTTACTCTGCAGTGTCTCCACTTTTTCCATCTTGAGGCTGATTTCAAATATTGTCTTTGACATATTTTGGCAATATTCTCCAAAGAACTTCACCGTCTTCTGTAATTCTCTAAGATCTTGACTTATCTTAGAGTTATCTGTCTTGATCTCTTTCCACTCTATCATTTTGTCCAATGTGAAAAGTGATAAGGCTTGCAGATCTCTCTTGAACCTTGGTTTGGCCGTTTTCTCTATTATTTGTGTCTGGGGATACGTCCATGGATCTCGGTGAAACTTCGGAGTTCCACTATGTTTCTTGATACTTCTTGAGAGTATCGTATCTCCATCTGGAGACCTTCCTCCAGATGTTCTTCCTTGGTGTGGTTAGCACGAGCATCCGCTAGTTTACACCTTCGATAGAGACTATCCCAGAAATGATCGGCGTCCTCGTATTTTTTCTCCGCATATTGTCGATGCAACACATTATAGTATTGTTGTATAGAGCTATGTGTTTCATCATATTCAACAGGCCAGAAGTCCCTATTGCTTCAACTTTGAACATGGCTAATAGTCCTGTCACTCTCGGATGTCGAACTTTCGTTCGGATCCATATATCTTTGAAACTTTCATCTCGTTAAGTGATATAAGTTTATAATAAATTTTCCATTCATAAATAAATAAACCTAAGGCTCTGATACCATTTTGAGCGAAAGCCGAACGAAAATCAGCATTATAATCAAGTATAGTCTTTTTAGTAACCTAATGGTATTTTCATAAATAGCATGGTGAAAATTTTTGGTTTGAAAATAGCAAAAGGACCATTTTCGAACTAAAGGACTGATTTTGGACCTTTTAGGACTAAAATTGAGAATTCGCATAGATAAAAGACCAAAAGTGGAAAAGGACATACTTACAGAACTAATTTTGAAATTTGCCCTGGGACTAATCAATAAAAAAATAATAAACAATTTTCAGAAATGAATACAGTATTTATTAATTCACCACATATTAAAATATTATATTATTCCTTAATCCTTTGAAAAAGCAAATTGTAATCTAAAGAATAAAAGGAGTACACGCAAATGTAATCTAAAGAATAAAAGGAGTTTGTTGCCAGGATAGATCAATGAATCAATAATTTGACTTTATAGGTTGCAAAATGGATAGATCAATGAATCAATAATTTGATAAATGATAAAGTATGGTTTTTAGACAGAAGTATAATTTTTAGTGAGTTAGAATATTTTGACGAGGGATTCATTAAATTATAGGAGTAATTAACTAGATTTCACCATCCGTACGTGAAAAAAATATAATTATTTATTTTTATATTTAAATTATTGTTTTACGTTAATTATAATATTTATTTATTCATATGAATTATGTAAATAAAATGCTAATTATTTATACATAATAAATAACTGTAATTTTTTTATTAATATAACATAATTTTATACTTAATTAAATCGTATAATATAGTATACATTTTTATTTTTTTATAAAATCAATTAATACTTGTACTTAAGGATGGCAACGTTTAGGGAAAACACTTATTTAAGGATATCCGTATTTGTTTAAATATTTACTACATGTATCCATACTCGTTCCATTAGAAAGGTCCATAATAATACATGTACCCGTCTCAAATTCGTTTATAAGTAAACGGGGTTACTTGTATCCATTTAATATTCATATTATTTTATATTTAGGGAAAACACTTATTTAAAGGTACCCGTATTTGTTTAAATATTAACTACATGCATCCACATCCGTCTCATATTCATTTATAGATACACACAGGTTACCTGTATCCATTTAATATTCATATTATTTTTTATATTTTTATTTTTTAATGCTTAAATTAATATTATAATAAAAATTATACTACTCGCTACATTCCAAAATTAGTCTTCACTTTTTCTATTTTTGTATGTCCCCTAACTGTCTTCACACTCCTAAAATAGTAAAAGATCATAGCAACTAACCTCCCACTTACACTTTATTTACAAATTATATCATTCATTCATAGGGTATCGAATAACACATGTCTCGTTGTCATCTGTCACTACAAAAAAATTATTTTTTACCAACGAAATATTCCATTGGTAAAAGCATTAATTCCATTGTTAAATTGATTTACTAACGGATTAGCAACGGAATCCGTTGGTAAAGTGGTGGTTGGTAAATTTTTAGCAACGAAAAATCAATTTCGTTGGTAAATAATTCCATTGGTACTTCATTGCTAAAAATTCCGTTGGTAATTATATAAAGATTCCCTTGGTAATTACCAATGGATTGAATTCCGTTGGTAAAATAGAGAATAAATCCGTTGGTATTCCATTACTAATAGAAAAATGTCATTTTGATTGCTAATCCATTGGTAATGACCAATTGATTGAATTCTGTTGGTAAATTTCATTGCTAAAAAATACTTTTTTGTAGTGCGTACTTTTATCAAATATGTTCTCCAACATTATTACTTATAAGTATTTTAGCCTTTAAAACTATATCTTATGTTTTCTAATGACCAAACGTGTACCTTTTGCATAAATTTTGTATAATATATATTGCTAATCCATTGGTAATTACGAATGGATTGAATTCTGTTGGTAAATTACATTGCTAAAAAATACATTTTTTGTAGTGCGTACGTTTATCAAATATGTTCTCCAACATTATTACTTGTAAGTATTTTAGCCTTTAGAACTATATCTTATGTTTTCTGATGACCAAATGTGTACCTTTGCATAGACTTATGTATTATATATATTTCTCTCATATCATTTTAATGCTACTTGTACCCGTCATATTAAAAATTTTTATTAGATACATTCCAAATCCGTTTATTAATACTCATAAATTAAAATTAATAATTAAAAAGTGTACTAAAATTTGATCAATTAAAATGAAGACGATATTTTATCGTAAAATAGATTAATTGAATTAAATTAATTTTAAAATATTTATTAAAATTAAAATAAATTTAATATAAAATATGATCTCTAAAATTAAATTAAAATGAAATAGTTTAAATAGATTAGTTGAATATTAAGAAAAAAATAAATTATCAAAATATAAATCTTATTTAAATTAAATCAGTTAAATATTGATTTATATATTGATCGAAAATGAAATATTTATTGATAATTAAATATGCCAAAAAATCTCAAATATTTACCAAATTTATATTTTTAATTAAAAAATATTATTGACATAAATAGGGTTAATTGTTAAGATCAAAAATATTAAATAGACGGTTAAGATTAAAATTGAATAATTTCTAAATATCGTAAAATAAAAAAGATGGAGAAAAATTGAAGATAAAAATAAAATTTTAAGTTTGCTTTTATATATATATAGAAAGATATGGTTAAAATATGATAGCAACCTCTTAATTAAGGGGGGCTTAGGGTGAAGGTCTAGCCCTGTTGCCTAGTTGAGTTACCATGATTTACCCCTCCACAAGCGTCTGCAGTGGGCGTATCCACCTTTTTGTAACTAAAGTGAGGTTTTAAGATTAAATAAGGTATTAAAACATAATGTGTAATTTATTAAAGTATAAGTTTTATTGATTCACACTTAAAAAAATTATATATTACTTACTCCGTTCCGCATTAACGTTGCCGTTTGATTTTTGCACGGAGATTAAGAGATATAATATTTTAATGTGTGGTGAAGTGAGATAAATAATATTTAATATAAAGTGGGTAGTTGTATTAGTGTTGTGTGTGGGTCCTACATGGAATAATTAATTATTTTGTGTGGGCCCAACTTGATAAAAAAATAAATGTAAACCTTAACTTGGGACAACCCAAAATGAAAATGTAAACCTTAACGCGGGACGAAGGGAGTATACTTTAGTGAATTATTTTATAATAATTTTAAAATTATATTTTAATTAATTACTCGTACTTTAATTATTTTAGAATCATACTTTATCTATTTAAAAGTCATGGCAAAAAATATTGTACCCAATTGTTAAGGTTCAATATGGTCAACTCTGCTCAAATGATCTGACATATATTAAGAAATTAAAATCCTAATTTTATTTTTCCTCTCATTCTCTCCCCCAACCTACGCTCATTCTCTCTTTTCTCTCACCGCGCCCAACCGTGCCCAACCACCTGCTCCCTCATAAAAAATCAGATCTGTTTTATCGACGCCTCCACCGTCCTTCGAAACTCTTGCCGGTCATCTCCTCCTCCCCGCACGCCTTCCTCCCGCATTCGTCCACCACTTTTCGGAAGCTCGCTCATGCTCCGCTTCAAATCAGATCTGTTGTCACAATGAACTCCTCCACCTTCAGATATAATGTCACGATGAATGCCTTCACTTTTCGGCAACACTGCTAGCTCATACTCCACTTCAAATGGTGGAGCCGCCACTCCGGTCTCTCCAGATACGCGGAGTAGATCCTACTCAACACCTTCTCCTCTTCCGATGCTCTCATCTCCTCTAGCATTTCTCCACGTACTCGTCTCTTGGAGCCTTTCACTTTTTTCTGTTTGAGTTGTCGATTTCATTAATGTATACTTTTTAAACATAAAGTATATACGTTTTATTGAACAAGTGTATAACCTAACCTTTCACTTTTTTCTGTTGAGTTGTCGATTTTATTAATGTATTGTCAGGACCCATTTAAATTTCTCGTTAATTGGGAAATATTGCAAAAAATCGTTAGAAATAAACCTTTAATTATAAATGAGGGCCCTATTAAAATTTTCTTTAATAAATTTTCACTTTTAGTAGCACTTGAAAACCTTTACGGCATGATTGGTATGTGGTAATCGATTAGGAATGAAATCACCATTCCTAATTTGATTCCTAATATCATGATTGGTAGATATTTAAAATGGAAATCACCATTACTTTTGGAATCACCATTCCCTTAAACAAAGGAATGGTGATTCATCCCACCCCATGGTATTCTCCATTCTCATGTTTGAAGGAATCAATTTTTTTTATTTATTTATGTAGCATGCTATAAACCATAAAAAAAATTATAAAAATATTCTTTTAATTTATACCATAATATATATATATATAAAATTAAAAATTATAAATATATTAATATTGTTATGTTTAACGTATAATATTAATTAAAAACTTTGTTATTATATTATTTAATAAAAAATAAATTATTAAATTATTATAAATTAAAAACAAATCATACAATTTTATATACCCAATAAATATATATTATTTTAAAATTTATTCTTTAAATTTTTAATAAAGAATATATAATTAATTTAATATTTATTCTAATTGAAAATTAATAAATTATAAATTAAAAATTAATATAATAGAAATAATTAAATATATACATGTAATATTGAATACATAATTATTTTATACATATATTTAATAGGAGTATTTTTTAATATATGTAATTTTTTTATTTATATTTTAATAATATTGAGGTTTTATTTTATTTTTAATTTAACATTTTTATATATAAAATCTTCAGTGAATTTTTTTAAATATATAAAAATTTTCATTGAGATTTTAATTAATTAAATAATTTATATATATAATTTTAAATTTAATATTATAAAAATATTATTAATGAGATTAGAACCAGTTAAGTAATACATTTTCTATTACTTGAGTTATTCCTAAATCATATCAATCATGATAATTATTATTTTTAATGATTCATTTCCCATCTCTATTCCATTCACAAGTTCATTCAATTTCATCATTATTACATTCAGTCATACCAATCTAACCGTTAGAATTTTATTGAAATAAAAAAATAAGGAAAGATATTTGAGCACTTAAATAATTTAAATTTTAAGGGAATAGTTCATCAAATACTTAAGGGAAGAAAGTATACTTTAATAAAGTAGTATATAAACACAAACACTTGTGTAAGTTTATATACAAATGTATGTAAACCCTATTACTTTTTAGTACATTAAAAATTACTCTTTAAACACATAAATTGTTACTCTTCAAAATTAAAAAAAATTACTCTTCAAATTCTTGTAAACACTGATTTTTCGATTACTCTTTAGTACATACAAAATTACTCTTTAGAGACATGATTTATTACTCTTTTATATAAAAATTATTACTCTTCAAAAAGTAATTTTAAAAAATAGGGTTTCTATGTTAACCCATGTAAACCCGGTTTACATGAGACCCACTCAATATTAATTAAAAGGAATCATGAAGTTTAGGAAGCCCCTTAATTTTACTTAACTAAATTTAAACTTGGTTCATTTGAAAATTTATAATCGAATTAATTATAAAAAAGAAGGATAATAATTTTAAGTCAAAACTTATTTAAAGTTTAAAAAGTAATTATTCAATTAAAATTTTAATATATAATTAATCTTAATAAAGATCAAAGTTAACTTGCAGCGGAAAATAAGAATGTATCTCGTGTGCTATAATAAGTTTATAAAAATACCATTTACGAACTAAATTATTTTAGTTAAATCATTTCTAACATATCTTTCTTGAAAGCTTCCCTCGACTCAATCTCCGCCGCTTCCAGCTATGCACTTTATCTGTAAGAGGAAAAAGATGCGGGGTGAGCACACGTGAGGGTATAGTCAGTGGGGGATTTACTGTCGGATTGCACAATTAAAAATGACTTTATATCATGAGAAATGAACATCATGTACTGTAAAAGTAAAGAGAATTAACCCAAAGTCAAGTCGCCCGGAAGGGATCATTATTTAACATGTCAGGTCGCTCGAAGGCGCTCATTATTTAATACGTCAAAAGTCATGCGAACGCGTCCATCTTTCCTTATTGGCAAAAATGTCAATTGTACGTACATGTTCCTGGCCCACCGGTCTTAGATAACTTGTGCATGCACATCCATAACATCAATAAATGTAATCAAATTCAATATAAAAATCATAATAGTAAACTCACCTTATTTCAACGAAGAAAATGATACATAACAAGTGATGATGATGATGAACAGAGTCGTCAAAATGGGTCAGAGGGACGGGCCGACCCAAAACCCGCTTCAACCCGCCATTTGGCAGGCTTAGGCAGGTCACGGGCTAGAAATAAAAGGTCCAATCCATTTAAAGGCAGTTTGGGGTTATGACGGGCTAGCTTGCCTTCCCCCCCTTTAATTATGGATGATGCTATTAAAATTAAAATTAAAATTATAATTACAATATTACATTCAAATAAAATACTATAATGGTAGAAACTTTTACAAAATAATGCAATGTCAACAAGACTATTAAAACATAAAACATAATTCAATGAGGGAATATTTTATTTTTCTAAATAAAATATTACATATCTCAATAAAAAGTTAAATGCTCTTATTAACATGACAACTTTACTCTTCAATTCTAAAATGTTTCAGTTTTTTTTAATACAAAAATAGGAAGTAACATTTTCAAAAAACAAGTACAATAGTTTTAAATAATTAGGATTAATGTACGGAAGCAATAACCAAATTCTGAAATTTAGACAACTGGTCTATAATAAAAGTGAAATCTATATTTTAAAAGAGAATTAAGTGGAGCAACTTGTTAATTATTATCTGAGAACAGAACTCAATCAAAGAGTTGTTAATTATGAAGGTGCAGTGGAAGCAACTTGTATTTGCAATAGTTGTGGTCTAAATGAAAGTATAAAAATATAGCAGTGAAGTATAAAACAATGAATGATGATAGATGACTGTTCTTCACCTTATTGTTTAAAAAAATAAGGCGGGCCAACCCGCTCCCGCCCCGCGCAACCCGCCAAAAGCCCGCCCCTATTTGGGCCAGCCCGTTTATGCTCGCCTCCAAACAGGCTGTAAAATTTTAAGCTCAATCCACCTTTTATAGAGGTTGGGGCGGTTCAGCCCGGCGGGTCTAACCCGTTTTTACGGCTCTAATGATGAAAATAAGTGATGTTGCTATATTTCTTTGAAATCCTTGATGCCTCTATAAATTTGGTCTCTATTTAGCACTCCTAAACATAAATATATCATAAGAAGTTACAACCTTAACTAATTCTATGGTAACAATATAAGATGACCTATAATATAATATTATAACCTTGATGATTGTTGATCCTTTAAGGATATTAATATTAAGAATATTTTTAAGGAATATATTTAAGGTTTAAGTAGTTTAAGTGAGACCTCATGTCATGGATTATGGTTAAGAATTGATCTTTGAGTGATATTATATCATGTAATGTCATTCTTTACATAGATTAACATAATTTCTTTGGTTAATTAGCTTTAAAAATTATTCAAATTAAATTTTAAAAAATGACTTCAAGGCTGTAAGTTTTGTGATTGCAAATAATTTCTCAAACTGAGTTAAAAACAATTTAAGTAATAATTATTTCGTAAGTAAAAATAACTTTAGAGGAATTTAAGAAATCTCTATCTTCTTAACTATAATTTTACAAGAAAATAAATCAATGTAACATTTTCATATGAGTTTAGAAAATATTTGAATCAACATATTTCACTTGGAATGTAGGCAAAAGATCTTGTTTGTCAAGTGATCATAAAATACAAAAAGTTTATGAAATATTTTCTAAGTATCATGCTACCATAATTTTGTAAAACATTTGTATCTCTCAAGCTACTTCATGAACTCAAAATCTGTTTTTCATGAATAAACAAAACATATATATGAGCATTTATATACTTTTCCCTACTCAAAAATTATATATCGTATTAGTGTAAAGGACTTGTAAAGTTTCAGCAGTGTTTGTGAGAAACAGTGTGGCAGCAGTTTAGAAAATCAACAATATAAAAAAAAAATTTAAAAGATATTTTACATGTGTATAAAGGACTCATAGATGAACAACTTTTATCTCTAGTGGTTTTCTGCAATTCGTTCATTTGATATATGAAATAAAGAGATCATGTTTAACTTTGTGTTTCTCGCATGCATTGTGAAACAATTTAGTAAAATGCCCATAACTTTTATTTAGGTTAATATTTTGCTATGAAATTTTACAGATAGTTAGTTAACTTCATAATTAACATTTTTTGTACTTTGTGGGTAGCAAAAGTCCTAACATATACTGCTCGTTTTCTAACTTGTAAAAATATGGACAGATTTTGAAAATTTGAAGTTCTTGATTGCATATACTTGAACTTGAGCCATGTTTTAGCATGTGAGTTAAAATGTCATATCTTACATTTAACAACCTCCCATTTTTACATAACATACACCAAAAATCCACAAAATCATCATGCATTGATGAGAGTGAAAATTCACATAATTTGAACTTTGATTTCTGTGATAATTGTGTATGATTTGGTCTTAAATCGAGACGAATCAAGTTATGCATGGAAAAGTCACGAATCAAGTGCTACTGAGGTCGTTTGAGCTTATTTTCGCAGGAAAATAGGACAGAAGTACTCAGAATTGGAAGGGGAAGAATTCGAGACGCCGTTTGACCGAGTACAAGGCCGTTCGACTGGTCAAACGGATCTCTTGGGCGTGATTGTGCAGTCTCACAGTTTCGAGCATAACTTTCACATCCGAACTCCATTTGATGTGATTCTCACGCTAAAATGATCCACTCTTCCATGACTTTTTGTCTGTACTATGTAGGAGTATGTTCGACCAAGTACAAGACTGTTCGACCAATCAATTTTGGTCGGAAGGTAGTCAAATGACGTGTGAAAGTCTGTTCAGTGTACAGAGGGTCCGTTCGACCAATAGTGATGTTGTTCGACCAATTCCACCTTGGTCAAACAGACGTACGTGATGTTGGATTTCATACTTTTTTACACCCCTAGTGCATGTATCTGCGTGTTTTCACTTAAAAGCCCATCAAAGGTCCATTGGAAGAGACTGAAAGTATAAAAGGGGATCTAATTTACATCCAAAAAAGAGGCAAACACAACACCGCTACCACCTCCACAAGGAGGGATCACCCCCCACACCTTTCATCATCCACATCCCTTCCTCCATCCATCTATCACTGTGAAAATTCGTCTGTCAAATTAAGAGGAGAACTGAGAGGAGGATTCAAGACGAAGAAGGAAGCGACAACTCCCGCATCTAGGGTTTATTTCATTTCCTAATTTATCTTGTGATTTTTCAGACTATGGGTAAGATCTATCCAACCCCCATGTGTGTTGCTTGTAACACCATGAGCTAGATTCTTTTTGATAGTGCTAGGGTTTTGAAGGTTTTATGAATTTTGAACTCTCTTGTGCACCCTCCGTACAACACTAATTGTGAATTTATTTTATATATGATTGCACGTTTTTAATCCATATTCACGGTCTTTTTGTGCATCTTCAACTGTTATATAGAGTCTGAATATATATCTTGGTTGTTGATTGAGTGCGTTCATCGTTGAACATGGTTTTATGTTATGATTCTAAGTGAGTGGACTCTGAAGCTTCATTAGAACTATCATATATGAATGTTTATTAATTGAATTGAATTCGGGTTAATAAGTAGGATAAAGAGGTTAATTTTATAGTACCTATAAAATGTGATCATATCGGGTTAGAGTACCAAACTAGGGCAAATAATTGATACTAAAAGACCTAGAAAGGTGAAAGTATATCTCTTGCTCCAAGTTTATTCACACGTGTTACACGCATATTTATTTGTGTCTATAGAGTAGATATGCATGGCTTAGTGATGCGTCCATAGTCCACAAGGTAGAGTCGGACAGTATACTTGAGAGGAAAATTAATGAGTAAAATTGGATTACCCTAGAGCTACTTATTCTCCATTCTTGAGTCACTTTCGTATACTTCTAGTGTTTATTTTATTTTACTTGCTATTTAATTTTTAGTATTTTAATTAATTAGATTATAAACCTTAAACTCTATTGCCACTTGTCTTAATTAATTTAGTAAGTAATTAAATTGATAATACACCGTCCTTTGGGTTCGATATTTAACTTGGTCGCTTGCCTAAGCTGCAATTGATAACCTTAATACTTGGGGATTAATTTTATGTGAAAAGAAAACGCTCATCATGCATTTAGCCCCTCCTCCTTCTCATTTACATAAATATCATACATATAAGAAATAGTGTGAGAAGATTACCTTGAAAGCTTAGAAAAACTTAGAATCTTGTGGTTGTTTTGTTGGTGTTGGAAGGATGATTTCACCACCTCCACTTGATAGTAGTTCCAAATGTTAAAGAGAAGAAGAATGAATTAAGGATTAATGTGGATTCAAGATTATTAGATAATGTGAAAATTAATATGGTTGTCAAACTTTTACTTATACCTTGGTGGTGGGATTCTTAAGTAAAACCTTTATTCCTTTGAGAAAAAGGACTTGAGAAATTTGGAGAGATGTCTCAAATACTTTTTGAAGGATAGTATTCTAATTGAGAAGGTGTAGTGTGTTCTAAGACTCTAACATGGTAGTAAAATGGAAGAAGAGAGTTTTTGGTGCGGAGAAGTTATGTTCATGCTTAGGCTATGCATCCAAAGATTAACTTCCTTGTCCTTTCCTTCATGTCCCTTTATCCTTGTCTTCTTCCATTTGCCCTTTTACTATTTGTCTTGTTGTTATTGTCTTATTAGTAGGGATATCTTATCATTAGGAGGATATATGTAGTATATGTAGGCTTTGATCATTAACATAGTGAGTGCATCATGCATTTGATTTGATCACAAAGTGTATTATATCTCTAATATATGTAGGTATAGAGTTTAGTTGCCTTATTAGTGATAGGGTACATTGTCATATGTATCATATTGATTTAAAATGCATTTATGCATGTTCCAAAATATACAATAGTGTAGGAACGAGTGAAATTTCGATTGAATTCCGGTATTGAAATGATTTCGAAAAATATTTAGATTGTTGATCAAGTGTTCTTCGATCATGTCTATATATATCGAGTTTCAATTGCACCTTAATAATTAAAAGTATATTCGCTTCATGTTATAATGATACTATATCTCTTATAAAAACTAAATACTTATGACTTCCAACTATGACATTAAATCTATAAATGTTATAGTAATTCTTTGATCTCCATCGAAATTAAAATATATATGACATGGAACATTAATTCCTATAAAATAATATCCTTAAATTTAATAAAATTTTATTTTAGATGGGGTGTTACATGTATACATTTTAAACATAAAGTGTATACGTTTTATTGAACAAGTGTATAACGTTTTATAAATAAAAAATTCGGGTGTTTGAAGACTGATTTGTCTGCAATTGATAAACAGTTTCACTATATTCATAATGAGAATTGTGTTGAAAAAATTATTGATTTTAAAACTTAAGTATAAAAGCTTTAATGAACAAGTGTATAACATTTTATTAATAAATGTATTCTTATTAAACTTTGTCCGTAAATTTTAATAATCAATCATACAGAAGCTTATAAAGAGAAAAAAGGAAATAAGTTGTGGTGATGTTATGCGTGGGTGGGATGACGAGAGAAACGAAGTGGGGAAGATTGAGAGAAAGAGAGAAGGAAGTTATGGTGGTGTTCTCCTGGATTGAGGAGAAAGACAGAGAGTCAAGCGAGGTGAAATGACCCATTTTATTTTATATACAAGACCTATTTTGTAAATATAGATATGTTGGTTAGTGTACAATTGTGTACATTAAATCAACTCAAAAATTATATTTTAATGACAGGTCAAACCATGAATAATGAATGTATATGTCTCACATAGACACTATCTTACAATAAAGTGGAGTCTCTCATTTATAATTAAGGCAAAGTCTAGTATATACCTGGATTTACGGATCTCAAATCCAACTCAAAACCTAATACATTTGTTATTTAAATGAGAAATTTCATTTCTTAATATATGAGAAATTAGTACTTTAGTATCTTGACATTTCGAACACTTTTACTGTTAAATCTGCATACCACTTTTTGAAAACACAAATTCTCTTTCTTCTAGCAGCGGGCTTAATCAGACATGGAAGTGCCTCTGGAAGCTGAAAAATGCACCCATATCCTCCACTTTCTTTGGAGATGCTGTAATAATTCTCTACCTTTTATGGATAATCTGGCAAGAAAATGAGTGTTGACCGACCCCTGTTGTACTTTTTGTGGTTTGGCTAATGGATCAGCACTACATTTCTTTTTTTATTGTTCATTCTCTTCATCCATTTGGAAAATGATAGGCATCTCCGAGTTTGTTCTTAGCTTTGCTCAAATTTCAGCTTCAAATTGGTTTCAATATCTAATTCTAGCAGGGGATCGACTATCACAAATATCTTCTCCACACTCTACCACTTCCTTTGGTACCAGTGCAATAAAAAAACTTTCGGGAATGAGGCGAAAAATGCTCATACTCTGGTGTCTGTGGCCACCAATCTTCTTAGTGAATTTTATGCAGCCAATCTCTAGCCTAAGCAATAGTCGAACTTGGCGATGAAACAACCTTGGCCTCCCATTCTTAATTCTGACTTTCGAGTATACTTTGATGAACCCTTGTATGTGCATTCAAGCTGTGCAGCTTGTGGTGTCTTTGTGCTAAGTGAAGACAATAAATTTACCTTTGGATTCTCCAAGAAGTTCTCAGTTATTAAAAATACAAAAGTTGCTAAATTCTTAACCCTACGTGAATGCGTACTTGTTATTCAAAATCATGGGCTACCAACCTTTTTCAGTTCTTGGCGATGCGGAAAAAGTCACTCTGGTAGTACTTGGAGAAGTCTCGTGCCCTACTATTTGTATTCTGATTCTAAATATTAAGACTCTCCTTGCCTCCATTCCTTGTACAAATATTTTTTTGGAATAGTAGGCCTAAAAATTGTGTAGAAAATAAGTTCTCATTTTTTGACATGGGCAGTTCTATTTGTTTATCATCTTAGGAATTCCTTTTAAAATTTTTATTGTCATTCAGTGCTTACTGATTCCAACTTTTTTATTATAATTTTCTTTCCATAAAAAAAATAATAATTTACCTCTTTTAAAAAAAATATAATATGCTTGTACTCTTTTACATTTAGATGCACCAAAAATGGACTTAATAACTAATTTAGAGGAAATATTTTATGAAATAATTTTTCTATCATTTTTGTGCCCCTTACTCTTTTGATAAGGCTAATTACAAGGAGTATATCATTAAAATTAAGAGTGAGACTCTTGTGTGTTCGTACACACAGATCTAATTATGTGTGCCCAAATCGACCCATAAAAAATGGGCCATATATAAATTTTAATAAAAAAATCAAAACACATTCTTCATCTATGAATATGTGTTTCTCTTCCACAGTGCTGGACGGCGATCAATCTAGAGAGCGAGCTATTCTACCTCCAAGTGCGTGAGATTCTACCATCGAGTGCGTGCGATGAATTCTGGATTGTGAGCGATTCATCTAATTAGAAAAATACTACAACAATATTAGCGTTACTTTTATCCATGATTCTTTGTATTTAAATCTTTGATGAATTCGTGATTTTTTTTCCTGCGAAATTCGGAGATGTATGAATGCGTATTTTGGTTTGTGTTTCTGAATCACCAGTTACTGATAAATCTTTCCAACATCTGATCTCCACTAATTGTATTTCTATAAATTTGGTATAAATTGAAAATGTATAATTGATTCTGGTGAAATCCATTGCTTGTGTTTTATATATGGGATAGTGTTTAACACGTTCATTGCTGAAATTGACAAACAACTACCATCTTTAATTACTCAGAAATCTCAATTAGGGATGTTTAACTGTTGTATGTTAATGTCTTTCTGATAAGTTTTTAATAGTATACCCTTTGCATGACAACAATGCACCATTTACTCATCAATAATGTATCCTTTAATCATCCTCAAAATACCCTTTCGTCATGCCATAATAATTTTTTATAATAAACTTGAAACACTCTAAATTTCGTAACCTTTGCATGACAACAATGTACCTTCTGCTCATCAAGAATGTACCCTTTACTCATAAAAAATATACTCTTCGCAAATCAATACAGTTTACATGACAACAATATACCCTTTGCATGACAACAATGTACCCTTCAGCAGTAGCTGTTATACCCTTTAGTTCTAATGACTATACATATGTTCAAAATTTTTATTTTTTATTCAATAAATTTGCAGTTAGTTGTATTTTTTGTTGTAACTACTATAATGCACTTATACTAATAAGGTAACTAACTGTTTATTTGCAGATCTTATTCTACTCTATTCATCTCAAGATGATGTTTTTGATTTATCATGCATATTTGAAAACAGCATTGACCAAAGTCATAAAGAAACTTTGAGGGAATGAGAGTGTATGAAGAAAGTATTACATTAATAAGAGGTGAATATAATGTTATTGATTTATCATGCGTATCTAATGAAAATATTTTCACAAGCCACTTGTGTTGGTTCAGTTAATTCAATTACCAAAGGGAGGAAGAAGAGGATAAAGGGCTACTTCGAAAAAACCAAAAGAAGTAAGCGGGAAACTTCAGAATTAGCAAAGGAATTTGGATCTAAAACTCCAAATGCTTGTTTACTTTAGTGATGTAATAGGTTAAATATTGTGTTAGATTTTGATGAATTAATAAATTTATTGGATTTTGAATGAGTAAACTATTATGTAATTATGAAATGCTTTTATTGAAAACACATTGTGAAATTCAGGTATTAGATAATTTGTACCCTTTAGTATTGAGTGTCATACTCTTTAGTACAAAATTACATACTCTTTGCATAATGCCATTATACCTTAACAACATTTATTTGAAATACCATCAATAACAGATGTTCTAAAATCCATAATTTTTACACGACAAATAATGTACCATTTACTCATTAACAATATATTCTTTACTCATTAATAATATACCCTTTGCAACTTCATACAATTTACATGACCACTACACCTTTTGCATGCCAAACAATGTACTATATACTAATTAACAATGTACCCTTTAATTATGAACAATGTACCCTTTGCAACTTAATATAATTTATATTGTATGACAAACAATAATGCACCCTTTACTCATAAGCAATGTACCCTTTATTAATTAACAACATACCATTTGCAATTTCATAGATATTACATGACCATATACCCTTTGCAATCTCATACAATTTACACGACCAGTATACCCTTTGCATGACAAATAATGTACTCTTTACTCTTCAATAATGTACCTTTTACTTATACGCAATGTACCCTTTTCGCCGCATCACAATATCTGTTATAATAAATTTTAAACACTCTAAACTCCGTACCCTATACTCATCAATATTAATATACCCTATACTCATCAACAATATACCTTTTGAGAATCAATCTATACAGTATATGTGACAGTAATATACCCTTTACATGACAACAATGTACCTTTTACATGATAATATTATACTCTTTGCAGTGAATAATCATATTAATTAAATTCAAATACAAGTTAGCAAATTATAAATGAAAAACAAAAAATATGATATTTCCTTCACAAACAAAAACATTATCTCAATGTACTAATTCAACAAGTTATATATTAATCATATACCATAGCAAAAACAAATCATATATTGCATAAAGAGTTATGACTCCAACTTGATTGCAACTATCATCATATACTAGTCGTCAACACAACATATCCAAAAACTAAAGCCCTTCTCTCCATCGGTGGCTCCATCTCCAACACCCATTCTCTCCATCGATGGTGAAATTTTAAATTTGGTTCGAGCATGTACGACATTCTCTGCTCCAAAAATGTGAGAATTAATTTGTTGCCTTCCTCATTTCTCTCCCATATTTACATGGCCACTCAATACCATCAAAACTCAATCACTACTATCGGGCCTTAACTTTCTTCTTCTGCCAAAGCCTGTCAAGTGCACCATCCGCATCACCCTGCATACAAGAATTTCAAACTCTCATATTACAGTTATTATATGTCACTCCCAAACCCAATGCGATGGCCATAAAACAGATAATACTCTCCAACATCACAAAACTAAAGAATTGATAATTTGTATAAATAAAACAAACTGTTGAAATACATAAACATTAAATGGTTATATTTGATCTATTCAAGGAATCCTAACCATTTTGCTCCCACAAAGAATCAAATTAACAATGCTATTATCAACTAATAAAAGTATTGGCAACAGGCCTATACACGAACCACATAGATAATCGATCATTTATTCCCAATATTGAGTTCATTTATTTCTGAAATGTTTGAATACTTTTGAAATCAGACAGGAATACCCACATCTTATCCTCATATCACAAAAGAGAAAAATGAGGAAAAAACAAGGCAATAGGAAAATTTCGTTATTGATACCTTGCAATCCAACAACCAAAACTTTGACGCTTCTCCCATACCAAAGCGTGCGATGTTTACTGCGAAGAATCTCAAAACATGTTTCTTCATCTCCATGTCAAAGTGTAATTAATTTTCTTGAAATTAAGAATACAAAATAAAATTTTCTCAGGTGTCAAAGTGCTCCAACGAGAAATTCTAAATACATCATACATCGTAATTAATTTAATTTTATAAAAAAACACAATAAATCAACGGTTTTAGAATAGAAAATAACAACTCTGAACAAAAAAAGAAGCAAACTAGTATATATATAAATTTATAAACAACCTAAAACCATTAACCAAGCTTCAACCCTTACTTGAAACCCCGAAATCATCAATTACTTTCCTACCTTGGCCACAGGAATTTTTGCATTCAAAACGAGAGAAAAAAATATGCCAAACAATTCAAATAATTCTGGGAAAGAAACATAACCAACCTCTTTTCGATCAAAATTAGAAAAAATTGATGCGCGTTTTCATTGCACGCAAAATTAATCCCCAAGTATGAAGGATATCAGTTGCAGCTTAAGCAAGCGACCAAGTTAAATATCGAACCCAAAGAATGGTGTATTATCAATTTAATTATTTACTAAATTAATTAAGACAAGGGCAATAAGATTTGAGGATTGAATTATTAACTAATAAACAATTAATTAAAATAACAAGTAAAATAAATAACACTGGAAGAATACGAAAGTGGCTCAAGAATGGAGAATAAGTAGTTCTAAGCTAATCCAGTTTTACTACTTAACTTCCCTCTCAAGTATAGACCGACTCTGCTTTGTGGACTATGGACGCATCACTAAACCATGCAAATTTACTCTATAGACACAAGTAAATACGTGTGTAACACGTGTGAATAACATTGGAGCAAGAGATATAATTTTATCCCCCTTTCTAGGTACTATCAGTATCAATTATTTCCCACGTCTGGAATCTAATCAGATATGATCTCCCTTTATAGGTACTATAAAATTACCCTCTTTATCCTGCTTACCATCCCAAATTCAATTCAATTAATAAACATTCATATATGATAATTCTAAAGAAGCTTCGGAGTCCCCTCACTTAGAATCATAACATGGAATAATGTTCAGCAGTGAACGCATTCAATCTACAACCAAGATATATATTCAGACTCTATATACCAATTGAAGATGCACAAAACGACCGTGAATATGGATTAAGAAAGCACAATCATATATAAAATCAATCAGCAAGTAGTGTTGTACGGAGGACACACATAAAACTTTCAAAACCCTAGATCTACCAAAACGGTTCTAGCCCATGATGTTGCAAAGAACAATCATGGGGGTTGGATAGATCTTACCCATATGTCTGAAAAATACAAGATAAATTAGGAAACGAATAAAACCCTAGATGCAGGAGTCGTCACGTCTTTCTCCGTCTTGAATCCTCCTCTTGTTCTCCTCTTGATTCCACAGACGAATCTTCAAAGTGATGGATGGATGGAGGAAAGGATGTGGATGATGGTTGGGGGGTGATCCCCTCTTGTGGGGTGTAGGATGATTGTGATGTGTTTCTTTCTTGGTATGATCTACATCATCTTTTATACTTGTAAGCTCTCCTTATGGACCTTGGATGAGCTTTTTCTTGGAAACGCGAAAATACATGCACTAGGGGTGTAAAAATATGGATCTGGAGCTGTTCAGGCATTTGGTTTGACCTTTGGGCTTGGTCGAGCCATGATCAGGGAGGTCGAACCACCCTGTAACATTTCAAGTTCCTGGTTCAACCCAAACTAGTGGTCGAACTAGCTTGTGCAGTCTCACCGTTTTGCGTATAACTTCCACCTACAAGCACTGATTTGAGTGATTCTTATGCTCACGCGATCTCACTTCCTTGGCTTTCTATCCATATAAAGAACTCACAAAAACTCCAACATTCAAATGTATAACAAGTCACGTAAATTGACACAACCGTGCTGAGCAGGAACTGCTTGCGCGACGTCATCATTTTGATTATAACTTTGTCGTTTGGATTCCAATTGAGGCGTTTCTTACGCCAAAACGACCCTCTCTTCTATGGATTTACAACTATATATCACACTTCTAGTTTGAGCTCCACAAGAACACAGAAAAATTATACAAGTTGGACGTGCATTTTTCAGCATTCTTGCACAAGTTGCACATTTTCTCCAACTTTGTTCTTTTGATCCTTTTTCCACCTAAAATACAATAAAATACCTCAAACGCACCTTTTTCTCACATATATCAAATATAAGATACTTGTGCTAATATATAACAACAATTCCCATCAAAAGATGTTAAATTAGACACTAAAATACGCTTATTTTCACTCTCATCAATCCCCCAAACTTACCCGTTGCTCGTCCCGAGGTAAAAAAAAAATAAAGAAAAAGAGAGTAAGAAAATTAGCAGGGAAACAAGGACTATAGCCAATACCCCCTTCATAATACACTTGTCCTCAACTTAGGTCATGCAACTCTCATTACATGTAATAATCAATTCATACCATACAAGATAAGACAATCACTAACAATTCAAATGCTCCATTCATATACTCTCACGGGAAATATATATCACTTGCACTCAAGTGTAAAAGATGTACACTTATGGGTTATGGTGTTTGCTGATGCGCGTTTTCTTTGCACGCAAAATTAATCCAAAAGTATTAAGAATATCAGTTGTAGCTTAAGCAAGCGACCAAGTTAAATATCGAACCCAAAGGACGGCATATTATCAATTTAATTATTTACTAATTAATTAAGACGAATGAAAATAAAAGTTAGGATTTTAATTATCAACTACTAAACAATTAATTTAAATAACAAATAAAATAAATAAGAAACTAGGAAAATATGAAAGTGAATCAAGTAGGAGAATAGGTAGCCTTAGGATAATCCAATTTCACTAATTAATCTCTCTTTCGTGTATCAATGTCTGACTCTGCATTGTGGAATATGGACGCATCACTAAACCATGCAAATCTACTCTATGATACAAGTAAATATGCGTGTAACATGTGTGAATAACCTTGGAGCAAGAGATATAATTTCACCCCCTTTATAGGTACTATCAGTATCAATTATTTTCCTATCCAATTGGTACTCTAACCCGATATGATCTCCCTTTATAGGTACTATAAAATTATCCTCTTTATCCTACTTACTAACCCGAATTCAATTCAATTAATAAGTATTCATATAAGATAATTCTAATGAAGCTTCGGAGTCCCCTCACTTAGAATCATAACATGGAATCCTGCTCAGCAGTGAACACACTCAATCAATAATCAAGATATGTATTCAGAATCTACATAACGTACAGTTAATAATGCACAAAACAACTCTGAGTATGAATTAAAAACGCATAGTCTTATATAAAATAAATCCACAAGTAGTGTTGTACGGAGTATACACACGAAAGTTCAATTAATTCATAAAATCCTTCAAAATCCTAGATCTACTAAAAGGTTCTAGCCCATGATGTTATGAAGAGCAATCATGCGGGTTGGATAGATCTTACTCATATGTCTGGAATATACAAGATAAATTAGGAAACGAGTAAAACCCTAGATGTGGGTGTCGTCGCGTCCTTCTCCATCTTGAATCCTCCTCTTGGTTCTCCTCTTGATTCCACAGAAGAATCTTTAAAGTGATCGATGGATGGAGGAAAGAATGTGGATGATGGTTAGGGGTGATCCCCCTTGTGGGGTGTAGGATGGATGTATTGTTGTTCTCCTCCCATCCAATCTAATCAATAATGATGTGATCTACATTCCCTTTTATACTTGTAAGATTTCCTTATGAACCTAGGATGGACTTTTTCTTGGAAAATACGAAAATACACGCAAACACACACTAGGGGTGTAAAAACACACACAAATTCGAAAATTCTCGCTGGTAGCTGCGCGACTTTACGATTTTGAGCATAACTTCCACATCTGACCTCTGATTTGAGTAATTCTTACTCTCACGCGATCTTCTCTTCCTTGGATTTCTATCAATATAAAGAAATCACAGAAACTCTAATATTTTTATGTATAAAAAGTCATGCAAAGTGGAATAGTCGTTCTGAACAGGAACAGCTTGTGCGACGTCACCACTTTGATCATAACTTTCTCGTTTGGAATCCGATTGGGGTGTCATTTACGCCAAAACGACCCTTTCTTCTGTGAATTTCTAACCATATATCACACTTCTAATTCTAAGCTCCACACGAATACAGAAAAATTACACAATCGGATGTGCATTTTTCAGCATTCATACACAAGTTGCACCTTTTCTCCAACTTTGCACTTTTGATCCTTTTTCCACCTAAAACATAATAAAACACCTTAAGTGGACCTTTTTCTCACATATATTGAATATAAGACACTTGTGCTAATGCATGACAATAATTCTCATAAAAAAGGTGTTAAATTGGACACTAAAACACGCTTATTTTCACTCTCATCATTTACGCTCAGATTCAATTCAAGTGTATGCGTAACCATAAGCTTGACAAATGTCTCAAACTCTCCACCACTAAAAGTATGATTCAACAATGGGATCAAAAAGGACTTTTCTTTTGGATGTAATGTTGGCTCTTTGGTTAAGGTAGGAAATATATGGACAAATGACTCAAAACTAGGATCAATAAAGTGCGCATTCCATCATGATCTTTCATTCTTCTTACTCACTTCAATTAAGCACAACATCCTCCTAAAGTCTCACTTTTTTTTCTTTTCAAGCACAACATTTTTCTTTTCCCTTTTTCTTTACTTGAGGTACCAGTTTCGAGCACTACCTCGCGCATCCTCTATAGGGTACTACATTTAAGCACTACCCTAGGGTGTTTGATACCATGGAGTACTAGATTCAAGCACTACTTCATGCTTTTCTTTAGATGCATTTTCAAGCTTTAATCACTTTTTCAACACAAATTTCATTCCTTCTCAAACTGTTATCAAACTCCATCAACACACTTTGCAAAGCCATTAATTCTCTTCTAGAAGGAAAATCAAGGCTAAAAAAAATTCGGATGCTCAAAGTGGTTATTTCTCGTAGGCTGCCAAAGAATGAGGTTTTTAGGCTCAACGGGACTAACTACGGATAAACATCATTTGGTAGGAAATCATTTGGCTAAGTCACTCATAAATTCAAGGATGGTCTTAAATCATCTCCCATCGTCTAACACATATGTAATTTCAATTAAAACAAGAGGCAAGTTATAGAATACACACACAAGAACGATACTCACCAGAAAAGAAATATCATGTGATTATGTACATGATCTACGAGACTCAAAATGTCACATGGGTTTCTAACAAGTAACAAAGCACTTTTATGGTAAGCAACATCCCACAAGTACACATAGAACTTTATACCACAATATAACTCAAATACACTTCCTTCATCAATTTCAAAAGCATATGAATTTTAGGCACAATTTAAAAAAAATAAGCTCATGTGGATAACCAAAACAAAAAACTCAATCCTTCCACTCTCATGAATTAAAAGCACACATAAAAATTAGAATAAGAAAATGAGGGCACCTGATTTCTCTTCAACGTATGCACGAGCTCCTCGAGTTGTTCAACTCGATCAGGTCAAAACCTCAATGTAGAACTCGTCTTGCCACCTAGTTACCTTTTTCTATCATCAAAGCTCAAGCACCCCTCATCATCACATATTCATCAATAATAAAATAGGAGAGCTATAAGAAAGACTCAATTGACTATCTAATCGACTCTACACACTAGACACACCAACACAACACACTAAATATTAGGTGAATTGCAAAAAATCGACATTATCAATACCGGTCAAAATGTTAATATGCCGCAAAAAATCAACATCCTAACAAATAAACATCCAACGAAAGGAAAAAATTATACACTCGGTGCTCATAATATAACACTCCAGTATTTATTAATCTATATTTTTGTAAATTTGACTTCTAAATAAGATTATATTATTATTTTAGTATATTATATCTTTTATAAATGATATATATATAAAATAATATAATAACAATAATAACACGTGGGTGTGTGTGCAATTGGATTAAAAATTTTGGATAAGGAGAGTGACGTGTGAATGGAGTAGTCTCCAAGTTTACTATGTATATATATAAATTTACACTCACGCTCACCATACTCACGTGTGTGTATATATATATATATATATATATATATATATATATATATATATATATATATATATATATATATATATAACACTAATATACATATATATCACACACGAACACACACTGCTTCTCTTCTAATCCATTCATTTTGCGATTTATTCTTATCATGTTATATATGAAAATGTTCGTTTCAAAGTGAAGATTTCAAATATATAACTCTTTTATAAAAATAGATGACATTTGAGCTAGAAAAGCTCCGTCGAAGTTTTTAACCCTTTAATGGCATATTTTGTTTCAATGTGAGTTAACTTTTATATTATAGGCCATTTTGAAGCTCTCCTCACGAGGATTACAAAGGTATAATTAGTTTTGAGTATTGACGTAAAACGAAAGGATTTATAAAGAAATCCACTTCACTTTTGAAACTGTGTCCCATTTAAATTTCGTTATTTTCATGTAAAATTGGTATAAATGTGATCCTTGTCTTGCGAGGACTCCATAAGTACTTTCGGATTTTCAAACGGAGTTGTATAACTCAAGTTGGGTCATTTTGTAATAAGTTTAAAGATTAGAGTAAGTTTAAATGAGAATTTAATATAATATAAGGACTTGATTGCAATTTATAAAAATATATATATTTAATAATAATAATAATAAATAAAAAACTGAGTTTTGAAAGCAATATATGATTTCGTTTTCATGGTTGTACGTTTGTATTATATAATTTAACTTTTCATTTATGATTATAATTTTATATTATTAACTTAATTTTTTAATTAATTATTATTATAATCTTACCTTTCATTTATAATTATAATTTTTACTTTTTCATTAAATAGTATTATTATAATTTTATCACTATTATTATTTTAAGTGAAAAATCTTTATTTTATATTTGTAATAAAATTAGTATATCATTTTCAAAATTTTTGAGATCGAAAAACAAGCCTTGTCTACTCTACAATTTCCAAGAAAGATCAAGGTGGGGTAACTTTCACTCTTTATCGAGTATTATATTTTTATGCTATGATTGCTATGTTAAGAAGTGATATGTGTTACTGATATGTCATGTTATGTAACATGTGTGCTTTTAGTTCGATGACAAATATTTTCCTACTAACATCATACTGGGTGACGATTCGGTGCGCACAGACCAACTAACACAAGTTATTGGCTACTTCGGTTCAGTACTAAAATAAATTTCAAAGTATGCTAACATCGTACTGGGGTGACGACCCGATGCGCACAGACCAACCAACACAAGTTATCTGATGACTGTTTAGTCTAAAATATTTTCAATGAGTTATCGAACGACAATGTGCAAAAGTAATTTTATTAAAATTGGCATATGTTACATCTTATGGTGTATTTGACATGTATATTTATTTTTAACTGTGCAATCATTTAAGTTCACCCACTGAGTGTATTTCAGACGCTCACCCCTTTCACTCAAAACCCTTTTCTGGTTGAGGCTTCGACGGTGTACTGGAGACGGATGCGTTGCGTTAAAACCTTTTAATTAATGCGTTGCGCGAAATCTTTTTATATAATTTATAATGATATACTTTTGTATAATTTTCATTGTTTATGATATTTTATTAATTTTATTTTATGATTCACGCCCACATTGAAGGTTAATATTATCAAAGAATTGCGAATAAATCTCCCTTTCTTTTTATTGAAAATTGGGGCATGACATATGGTATCAGAGCGGGTCTACGTTTCTGTGGACTCGTATTTTTAAAATCAATTATTTACGAATCTATATTTAGGTAAACTTTCATTTTCAAAATGAAATAATTTTCTAATGATATTCGCTACGCATCTACCTGGTACACGACGTCAGTGAACTTAGTTTCAATTTTGGTACAAATTGATAAGAGTAAGCGTACTCTATCATTGTGTGTAGACGTGGTGACCAAGTGCAAAATTTATAATATCGAACCCAAGGGAGAAAGTGTATGTATCCGTATTCGAAAGATGTTTCACTTTAGAAGGACTAATCAATAAAGAAGAGGGAGTGATTAACACTACAAACTACCTAAGAAAGCAATTAAAGGATAGAAAATGTACATATGAGATGGATAATGGGTGATGGTGAGCAATCTAAGAAGTATGTAAGACAAGCAATATAATGGAAAAGGCTCATGTAGATTCACACACACACATGCTTTGAAGGCCATCATGTTATGATATTAAGGACAATCACTTATGTACCCCTAATCCCTATGGCCAAGGCAATTAGGTTCTCAACTCTTTTACAAGTTTAAATCTCCTAAGATTGTGTCTTACTCTCAATTCCTATGAAGGTACTATGATCATAAGTTGGGTTCCCTTCACTAGTTCATCACTAATGTCCTATCATGAAGTTCTAAGCACAAGAAGGGTATGACTTACCTCCCCTCACACTAACTAAGTCATCTCGTGCAATCAACGATTCAATTAAATCACTAAGCATAATATTGGAATGGCCATCCTAACACTATGAATAGAAAATTTAACCACACAAATCATACACAAAATGAGAATAAGTATTTATGATAGAAAATATTCATACAATCATTTCTTCGAACATGTGGTGTGCAAAATATACATTATTCTTCACCAATCATATTGCTAGCCTCACATGAGGACTAGCCACTCCAAATCATAATAAAATCAATATTGTCCATGGCATGCTCCAATTGAGCTAAATAATGAAGAAAACAACAAATCAAAGGTTGATGGGCTTCCCTTTTGAAGTTGGCCTTCTCTCCCTTCAACATGCTCCAATCTTCACTCCTTGATGTTCTTCCCTTCTTAGATTGGTGGATTAGTGGAATAGATGGATGGATTTGAGGAAATCAAGAAGAATGGATGGATGGATTGAAGGATAGATGAATGAGATGGAAGATGGAAGATGGATGAAGATGGAGGTGTAAAATGTGTAAAATGGTGTGTGATGTGGGTGGGCACCCAAAACCCTTGAATTTCTGCCTTCAAATGTTGATATTGGGGGTATTATACCCCCTCAACACACCTGAAAATCGCACAAAGTTGTAAAACGCGATTTTGGCCAAAGTGCAGGAAAACACGAAACACGGTCGTGTTTTCCTACACCTGCCCGTGTTTTTCTGCAAAATTTCAGCATTCTGTATATTTTTGTCCCTGCAGAAAAACACGGGCACTACATAAAAATACGGGCGTGTTTTTATGTATTTTGGCCAATTTTCTATTTTCTTCAACTTTCTCCTTTCTTCATGCTTTTTATCACCATTTATCTTCATAATCACATATTCAAAGACATGGAAATCATCATCATCAATTTCTCAAAATACTAAATACAAAAGATACAAAAATACGAAACAAAAGAATGAAAACACACACAAAAATGACATAAAATTTAGGTGAAAATAGCGACGATCAGTCAACTTCAAGGCACATAAGTATTTATTTTATTATTTACCCCAATTCTATAAAAGTGAGAATTTTTTCTGAATTTCGAGGACGAAATTATTTTTAGGGGGATAGATTGTAACACCCCAATATTTTTTAATCTGTATTTTTATAAATTTGACTTTTAAATAAGATTATATTATTATTTTAGTATATTATATCTTTTTTAAATTATATATATATAAAAATTAATATAATAACAATAATAACTCGTGGGTGTGTGTGCAAGTGGATTAAAAATTTTGGATAAGGAGAGTGACGTGTGAATGGAGTAGCCTCCAAGTTCACTATGTATATATATAAATTTACACTCACGCTCACCATATATATATATATATATATATATATATCACATACGAACACACACTGCTTGCACACACACTGCTTCTCTTCTAATCCATTCATTTTATGATTTATTCTTATCATGTTATATATGGAAACGTTCGTTTCGAAATGTAGATTTCAAATATATAACATTTTTATAAAACAGATATCATTTGAGCTAGAAAAGCTCCGTCGAAGTTTTTAACCCTTTAATGACATATTTTATTTCGGTGAGAGTTAACTTTTATATTATAGGCCATTTTGAAGCTCTCCTCACGAGGATCATAAAGGTATAATTAGTTTTGAGTTTTGATATAAAACGAAAGGATTTATAAAGAAACCCACTTCACTTTCGAAACTGTGTCCCATTTAAACTTCGTTATTTTCATGTATAATTGGTATAAATGTGATCCTTATCTTGCTAGAACTCCATAAGTACTTTCGAATTTTAAATGTAATTGTATAACTCAAGTAGGGTCATTTTGTAATAAGTTTAAAGATTAGAGTAAGTTTAAATGAGAATTTAATATAATATAGGGACTTGATTGCAATTTATAAAAATATACATATTTAATAATAATATTAAATAAAAAATTAAGTTTTGGAAGTAAAATTATATATATATATATATATATATATATATATATATATATATATATATATATATATATATATATATATATATATATATATATATATCACACACGAACACACACTGCTTGCACACACACTACTTCGCTTCTAATCCATTCATTTTACGATTTATTCTTATCATGTTATATATGGAAATATTCGTTTCGAAGTGTAGATTTCAAATATTAACTCTTTTTTAAAATAGATGTCATTTGAGCTAGAAAAGCTCCGTCGAACTTTTTAACCCTTTAATGACATATTTTATTTCGGTGTGAGTTAGCTTTTATATTGTAGGCCATTTTGAAGCTCTCCTCACGAGGATCACAAAGATATAATTAGTTTTGAATTTTGACGTAAAACGAAAGGATTTATAAAGAAATTCACTTCACTTTCAAAACTGTGTCCCATTTAAATTTCGTTATTTTCATGTATAATTGGTATAAATGTGATCCTCGTCTTGCGAGAACTCCATAAGTACTTTCAGATTTTCAAACGGAGTTGTATAACTCAAGTTGAGTCATATTGTAATAAGTTTAAAGATTAGAGTAAGTTTAAATGAGAATTTAATATAATATAGAGACTTGATTGCAATTTATAAAAATATACATATTTAATAATAATATTAAATAAAAAACTGAGTTTTGAAAGCAATATATGATTTCGTTTTCGTGGCTGTACGTATGTATTATATAATTTAACTTTTCATTTATGATTATAATTTTATATTATTAACTTAACCTTTTATTTTAATTAATTATTATTATAATCTTACCTTTCATTTATAATTATAATTTTTAGTTTTTTATTAAATAGTATTATTATAATTTTATCACTATTATTATTTTAAGTGAAAAATCTTTATTTAATATTTGTAATAAAAATAGTATATCATTTTCAAGAATTTTTGAGATCGAAAAGCAAGTCTTGTCCACTCTACAATTTCCAAGAAAGATCAAGGTGGGGTAACTTTCACTCTTTATCGAGTGCTACATTTTTATGCTATGATTGCTATGTTAAGATGTGATATGTGTTACTGATATATCATGTTATGTGCCATGTGCTTTTAGTTCGATGACAAATATTTTTTTACTAACATCGTACTGGATGACGATTCGGTGCGCACAGACCAACTAACACAAGTTACTGGCTACGTCGGTTCAGTACTAAATTGTATTTCAAAGTTGCTAACATTGTATTGGGGTGACGACCCGGTGTGCATAGACCAATTAACACAAGTTATCGGATGACGGTTCGGTCTAAAATATTTTCAATGAGTTATCGAACTTCAATGTGCAAAAGTAATTTTATTAAAATTGGCATATGTTACATCTTATGGTATATTTGGCATGTATATTTATTTTTAACTGTGCAATCATTTAAGTTCACCCACTGAGTGTATTTCAAACGCTCACCCCTTCCACTTAAAATCTTTTTTCAGATTGAAGCTTCGACGGCGTACCGGGGGCGGATGCGTTGCATTAGAACTTTTTAATTAATGCGCTTCACGAAATCTTTTTATATAATTTCTAATGATATAATTTTGTATAATTTTCATTGTTTATGATATTTTATTAATTTTATTTTATGGTTCACGCCCACATTGAAGGTTAATATTATCTAAGAATTGCGAATAAATCTCCTTTTTTTTTTTATTGAAAACTGGGGTGTGACAGATGGTATCAGAGCGGATCTGTGTTTCTATGGACTCGTATTATTAAAATCAATTATTTACGAATCTATATTTATGTAAACTTTCATTTTCAAAATGAAATGATTTTCTAAATGATATTCGCTACGCATCTACCTGGTACATGACGTTTGCTTCAAGGCATATAAGTATTTATTTTATTATTTACCACAATTCTATAAAAGTGAGAAGTTTTTCAGAATTTCGAGGACGAAATTATTTTTAGGGGAATAGATTGTATCACCCCAATATTTCTTAATCTATATTTTCGTAAATTTGACTTTTAAATAAGATTATATTATTATTTTAGTATATTATATCTTTTATAAATGATATATATATATATATATATATATATATATATATATATATATATATATATATATATATATATATATATATATATATATATATATATATATATATATATATATATATATATAATAACAATAATAACACGTGGGTGTGTGTGCAAGTGGATTAAAAATTTTAGATAAGAATTAAAAATTTTGGATAAGGAGAGTGACGTGTGAATGGAGTAGCCTCCAAGTTCACTATGTATATATATAAATTTACACTCACGCTCACCATGCTCGCATATATATATATATATATATATATATATATATATATATATATATATATATATATATATATATATATATATATATATATATATATATATATATATATATATCACACGTACACACACTGCTTGCACACACACCAGTTCTCTTCTAATCCATTCATTTTGCGATTTATTCTTATCATGCTATATATGAAAATGTTCGTTTCGAAGTGTAGATTTCAAATATATAACTCTTTTATAAAATAGGTGTCATTTTAGCTAGAAAAGTCCCGTCAAAGTTTTTAACCTTTTAATGGTATATTTTGTTTCAGTGTGAGTTATCTTTTATATTATATGCCATTTTGAAGCTCTCCTCACTAGGATCACAAAGGTATAATTAGTTTTGAGTTTTGACGTAAAACGAAAAGATTTATAAAGAAACTCACTTCACTTTCGAAATTGTGTCCCATTTAAACTTCGTTATTTTCATGAATAATTGGTATAAATGTGATCCTCGCCTTGCGAGGACTCCATAAGTACTTTCGAATTTTCAAACGGAGTTGTATAACTCAAGTTGGGTCATTTTGTAATAAGTTTAAAGATTAGAGTAAGTTTAAATGAGAATTTAATATAATATAGGGACTTGATTGCAATTTATAAAAATATACATATTTAATAATAATATTAAATAAAAATTGAGTTTTGAAAGCAATATATAATTTCGTTTTTGTGGCTGTACGTATGTATTATATAATTTAACTTTTCATTTATGATTATAATTTTATATTATTAACTTAACCTTTTATTTTAATTAATTATTATTATAATCTTACCTTTCATTTATAATTATAATTTTTACTTTTTTATTAAATAGTATCATTATAATTTTATCACTATTATTATTTTAAGTGAAAAATCTTTATTTTATATTTGTAATAAAATTAGTATATCATTTTCAAGAATTTCTGAGATCGAAAAGCAAGTCTTATCCAATCTACAATTTCCATGAAAGATCAAGGTGGGGTAACTTTCACTCTTTATCGAGTGCTACATTTTTATGCTATGATTGCTATGTTAAGATGTAATATGTGTTATTGATATGTCATGTTATGTGTCATGTGTGCTTTTAGTTCGATGACAAATATTTTTCTACTAACATCGTACTGGGTGGCGATTCGGTGCGCACAGACCAACTAACACAAGTTACTGGCTACGTCGGTTCAGTACTAAAATGCATTTCAAAGTATGCTAATATCGTACTGGGGTGACGACCCGATGCGCACAGACCAACTAACATAAGTTATAGGATGACAGTTCAGTCTAAAATATTTTCAATGAGTTATCAAACGACAATGTGTAAAAGTAATTTTATTAAAATTGGCATATATTACATCTTATGGTATATTTGACATATATTTATTTTTAATTGTGCAATCATTTAAGTTCACCCACTGAGTGTATTTCAGACGCTCACCCCTTCCACTCAAAATTCTTTTCAGGTTGAGGCTTCGACGGCGTACCAGGGGCGGATGCGTTGCGTTAGAACCTTTTAATTAATGCGCTATGCGAAATCTTTTTATATAATTTCTAATGATATACTTTTGTATAATTTTCATTATTTATAATATTTTTATTTTATGATTCACACCCACATTGAAGGTTAATATTATCAAAGAATTTGAAAAGAGATGTAATTTTCAAAGCGTGAGCACTTCAAATATAATAACTCCTCACTCACACAAAAGAAATAAAGCGATAAAACGGAAAGGACAAGCCCCCAACAGGCGCTCATATTTAACGTCGGAGAGTCACGACGGAATACCGCTTTTTGAACTACTGGATCAGATGGCGGTCTTCTCGCATCCTCACTTTCAAGTACTTTATTTTCCTCTTCTTATCTACATTCAGCACCTCACCTTTCTTGGTCACAAAAATATGATCCTCAGAATTTTCTATCTCCCATGGCTATCTAGACTCCTCCTTATCAATCTTCTATTCAAATTCAGAATTATCTGTCCTATTAAAATCAAGATTAAACAAGTTAGAAACCACATCTATGCTCTTGCAAGATTGAGTCTCCATGGGCATCTTTATTGCTTGATCAAGAGAGAAAACCACATCTTCATTGTCCATCTACAGTCTAAGCTTCTCGATTCTCAACCTCTTTACTCTTTCCCATTTCTTTTCCATTATAAGCTCAGTATTCTGACCTTGAGATGCCACTGGAGTAACATCAACATCAGGTAAGGCATTCTGCGTGAAAAACGGTGATGTATAGCATGGTTCGACCTTGGTTCGACCTTGAGTACTGGTCGAACCAGTTATATAATGGTCAAACCGGACATCAGAAAGTTCGGCATCCCTCGTACAGGTCGGTTCGACCTTGGTTTGACCTTCAGGATTGGCCAAACCAGGGCTGTGTTGGTCGAACCCGTCATTAGAAAGTTTAGAGTCTCGCGAACAGGCTGATTTGACTATGGTTCGACCAAGGGGTTTGGTCGAACCATGTATGTCGTGGTCGAACCATGTATTAAAAAGTTCCGGAGAATGCCCAGGTGCTTAGTTCGATTTAATCAAACTGGTTCGACCTATAGTTCTGGTCGAACCATGGTCGAATCGAGCTTCTGAAACTTCATAATCCATTTTTTGCATCTTCGGTCCCTCATACTGTGTTCCACACCTTAACGTGATGGCTTTACGCTCTTTTGGGTTCATTATGCCTTGAGACGGAAACATTCCTTTCTCCAATATTTGCGTCAGTTGATTCACATTCCTGGCCATTTACCACATCATCAAAGCAAGGTCCTTCAACTGATTAGATAAATCTGCATGATTAGAGTTCATAGTAGCCTCAAGACGATCAACACTTGCATCATTCTTAGCCATGTATCGATTGAAGGTATATTCAACACTCCTCACTTCATGCTGCTTCATACTAGGCCCTCTTTGTGCCAACTCTGTAATTTGCCTCTGCTGAGATTCTAGTAGTTCGTTGATGTAAGCTAAACTAGAGACGAAGATCTCATCCCTATTCGGCTTTACCACTTGATGTTCAACCTGCGTCACCTTGCCAAGTACATAAGATCCTCTTACTCTTTCCGTAGGCCAGTCACGTGAATTCATAGAGATGTCTTCAAATAACTTTTCTGCTTCAAGTGCTGTCTTAGATAACAGCGCTCCTCCTGATGATGCATCAATAAGAATTCGCGACTCCTAATCCAATCTATAGTAGAAGATACTTATGTATTGAGCCTTAGACGTCTCATGATGTGTGCACCTCCTAAGCATATCTTTAAACATGTCCTACGCCTCATAAAATTTCCTGCCCTGATTCATAACAAATTGGGTGATGTCTTACTTCATTCTAAATACCTTAGAGGGTGGCATGTATCTCTCCAAGAACTTCTGCTACAGTTGGTCCCGTGTAGTACAATCTGTGGCATTAAGAGTCTCATACCAAGATTCTGCCCTATCAATCAAAGAGAACTTGAATAGGGTGATCCGTCCAGCATTATCATTAGCTCCAGCACCCTTCTGAGTGTTTGAATAACTAAGGAATCTTTTGAGATGCTGATATTGATCTTCAAAGTAATCTCCAGAAAATAGATTCTTCTCTACCATGTTGATAAGAGCGGGATGTATCTCAAAGTCATCATCTTTTCCCCTTGCTTCTATCAATCCCATGTTACCAATTCCATTATTCATGAAAATTTCACAAATGTCAACATTATCTGGATTCTGCCTTGCTCCAGCCATGTCTATCTCAATGTGTCATTCCTTCTTTTCCTTCCTCTCATTTTCCTAGTGCACAAGTACCTCAGAAAAATTCAATATTAGATAGAAATAAATAATCACAAATAGAAGTCTTAATAAACTAGAAATAATAAAATCAATAATAACAGCTGCCCTCGGCAACGGCGCCAAGAACTTGATGCGTGTTTTCTTTGCACTCAAAATTAATCCCAAGTATGAAGGATATTAGTTGCAGCTTAAATAAGTGACCAAGTTAAATATCGAACCCAAAGGACGGTGTATTATCAATTTAATTATTTACTAAATTAATTATTTACTCAATCTACTACCAAGATATATATTCAGACTCTACATACCAATTGAATATGCACAAAACGACCGTGAATATGGATTAAGAAAGCACAATCATATATAAAATCAATTCACAAGTAGTGTTGTACGGAGGACACACAAGAGAGTTTAATTAATTCATAAAACTTTCAAAACTCTAGATCTACCAAAACGGTTCTAGCCCATGATGTTGCGAAGAACAATCATGGAGGTTGGATAGATCTTATCCATATATCTTGAAAGTACAAGATAAATTAGAAAACTAATAAAACCATAGATGCGGGAGTCGTCGCACCCTTCTCCATCTTGAATCCTCCTCTTGGTTCTCCTCTTGATTCCACAGACAAATCTTCAAAGTGATGGATGGATGGAGGAAAGGATGTGGATGATGGTTGGGGGGTGATCCCCCTTGTGGGGTGTAGGATGATTGTGTTGTGTTTCTTTCTTGGTGTGATCTGCATCCTCTTTTATACTTGTAAGCTCTCCTTATGGACCTTGGATGGGTTTTTTCTTGAAAAAATATGAAAATACATGCACCGGGGGTGTAAAAATACGGATCTGGAGCTGTTCAGACATTTGGTTCGACCTTTGGGCTTGGTCGAACCAGATCAGGGAGGTCGAACCACCCTGTAACATGTTTTCAGGTTTCTGGTTCGACCCAAACCAATGGCCGAACCAGCTTGTGCAGTCTCACCGTTTAGCGTATAACTTCCACCTACAAGCACTGATTTGAGTGATTCTTACGCTCACGCGATTATCACTTCCTTGACTTTCTATCCATATAAAGAACTCATAAAAATCCAACATACGAATGCATAACAAGTCATGCAAAATAACACAACCGTGCTGAGCCGGAACAGCTTGCGCGGTGTCATCATTTTTATCATAACTTTCTCGTTTGGATTCCAATTGAGGTGTTTCTTACGTCAAAACGACCCTCTCTTCTATGGATTTAAAAATATATATCACACTACTAGTTTAAGCTCCATAAGAAAATAAAAAAATTACACAAATTGGACATGCGTTTTTCAGCATTCTTGCACAAGTTTCACCTTTTCTCCAACTTTGCTCTTTTGATCCTTTTTCCACCTAAAACATAATAAAACGCCTCAAACACACCTTTTTTCACGTATATCAATTATAAGACACTTGTGCTAATATATAACAATAATTCCCATCAAAAGATGTTAAATTGAACACTAAAACATGCTTATTTTCACTCTCATCAAAAATCAAGCTCATAATATCATAATCTCCACATAAAACTTCATGGTTCGCAAAACCCTCGTACAAACCACTGAAAATACCGTCGTTAATCGGCGACGAATAGCAGCTGAAGAATCAAGTCAAGAAGAAAATGGAGAGAAAGAGTAAAAGAAAGAGAGAGAGAACGGGAATGGGAATGGGAGAGAGGGGAGAGAACGACATGAACCTAGAATGAATTAGTGTTTTTTTCCTTTAAATATTCCGGATCGGTTTGGTAATACGGGTAGGGTCAAATTTGGGCGCACGGGTCTAAATTCGTGCGCCCGGGGACACATGAACTTTTGCCTAAAATTAACGCAATACTTGTGGGATATGGTTTAGAATTTTTTTTAAATATAGTTATCACTTTTTATTAAAGATAAAATTATTTTTCATTAAAAATATTATCACTTTTCATTTACATTACGAATTGCTCAAATAATAATCATGCACAATTATTACTTTTTATTAATTTGAGTATATTTTTTATTAAAATATTTTTCACTTCTTATCCGTCTCACGGAAGATTTCTCATGAGACGATCATACAAGTCTATCTTAAAATTAATGTTAAATTTTTAGAGTCTAAGTAAAGTCCACCTAAACGATCTTAACAGTTAGATTAATTTTTAATTTAATCTTCACCATTAAATAAAAATAATATATTTAAAAAAAATTGAAAAAAACTACCCACTTAACCATATAAACTTATTAATCTTGGAAGTGCACCCCAAAATCACCCTAAATTTTAATGAGAAATATTAAACTCAGGATAAAATAAATCCTAAAAAAATAATAGTAAAAAAGAAATAAGAAGAAGAAAAAGACAAATTCTCCAATGTACTCGAATTGTGCACTCATATTCAAAAATTTATGTACCCAAATTTAGTAAAAATATATACACTAATGAATAAAAATTTAAATAGTTTGTTAGTAATTTTTTTTGTTAGTTTTTCATTGAAAAACTAAATACACCCTCAATCCTACCCAAGGAAGATCTTTTGTTTTTTGCACGTGAATTAAAAAATATTATTATTTAATGTATAGTGGATAGTTGTATTAGTGGAAGTGTGACCCCCATATTTTAATTGTATTAGTGGGTGTGTGTGGGTCTCATCCATGTATGTAAAAAAGAAAATGAGACTTTTTGGGTGAGACGTCCAAAATGAAAAAAATACCTTTTTTTGAAGGGGACAGAGGAAGTATGAAGGGATAAAAAAAAATTTTGCCCCATAAGTTTGGCCATGTACAATTTTTGCCCCAAAAAGATAACATTTGGGCATTCTTCTCACTATTTTCATAATTGCGCCAATGTTGTCCTGTTTTCGCTGGAATTTGATATTTTTGCCGGAATCGATCACGTGCATGTCACGTGATCATCGGATTTGGTATTTTTTGGCGGGATAAAATATTTTTTGCCCCGTAAGTTTGGCCATGTACAAATTTTGCCCAAAAAAAGATAAGATTTGGGCATTTGTCCCAATATCTTTATAATTGCACCAATGTTGTCCCGTTTTTCCCAAAATTTGACATATTAATTAGAATCGATCACGTGCGTGTCATGTGATTATCAGATTTGGCATTTCTCGGCGAATTTACTGACCTGGCGACACAATGTCATTCACATCAATAACAATAATAATAATATTTTAATAAAAATTTAATAAAAAAAATACCCTCCATCAATGTACTCAATTCTCACGTGCCCTCCACTTACTTCCACCATCTTCGCAAACTCTTTCTTTTTGTCAATTAGAGGATCCCCCATGTACCCTCTCACCACCATGGCAGCAGCCATTGGATCTTCCGCTCGCGCCACCTAACTCATGTCACCAAACTCCCCATCATCATCTACTTCCACGGCGGAGGATTCGTATTCTTGAGTGCCACCACTTCGTTCTTCCATGAGTCATGCAACCATAAGGTTGCTTACGTTCCTTCCCTCGTCGCTTCCGTTGAGTAATGCCTAGAATTAGAGAATCGTCTTCTGGAGGCGTACGACGACCTAATGGACGAAGTGCAGTGGGCTAAAACCTAAGCACTCACTGGCCGTGACGCCAACCCTTCGATCGAAGAATTCGCTGAATTCTCTAGGGTTTTCCTAATGGAAAGCAGTGTCACCTAACATGGTCTATCACGTGGGGATGCGTGCACTTGATATTGATCTCCAGATCACAATTAGAATCACGAGACTGATAATAAGAAGAAGATCTGACAGTTGCCGCCGATGGTGGTGAGAGGGTACACAGGGGATCCCTGATTAATAAGAAGAGTGAGTTGGCGTAGATGGTAGAAGCACATAGAGGGCACATGAGAACTGAGTTCATCGATTGAGGGTATTTTTTTAAATTAAATTACCAATAAAATATTATTATTGTAAATGTGGATGTCACTGTGTCGCTAGATCAGGAAATTCGCTGGGAAATACCAAATCTGATAATTACGTGATATGGACATGATCGAGAAAATGTCAAATTTCGGAAAAAATGGGGCAACATTGGCGCAACTATAAAGATATTGGGACAAATTCCCAAATCTTATCTTTTTTGGGGAAAAAATTGTACATGGCCAAATTTATGGGGCAAAAAAATATTTTATCCCGAAGTATGAAAAAGTAGAGATGCTCTCTTGTGAGACGGATGTGAGACGGGTCGACCCATTACTAAAGTATGCTTATTATATAGGTAAAGTATGTCAATAATAAGCCATATTATAACACCCTAAAATCATACTTTAATTCATCATACATCATAATTTAATATAAATACTTTAACCATCATTAAACAAACTTTATCTCTATAATAGACATACTTTAATAAGTCTCACAAATCGTCTCACATAATTAACGTCTCACAAGAGACTTTGTCGAAAAAGTAGTACAATTGATAAGAAGAGTTAATTCCTAAAATAATCTTTTTTTTTAGGTTTTCAAATCTTTTACGACTTTTATTTTTATTAATTAAACTCACAATATATTTTATATGGCTAATACTACTATGCATTTGGGTGCACCCCAGGATACGGGTGCATGTGAATCACCGACGCTGTCCTCCTTCTGCTTGCCGCCACCACGCGTCGCTGCCCATCGTAGGTCCTCACCGGCGCTGTCCTCCATAGCGGCTATTGTTCACCTCCATTTATTGCTTTTTGTGTTAATTGATTTTTACCTTTGTATTTATGGCTGATGCCCTAATTTTCTTTATTTAAAATTTGATTTTTGATTTGAATCGAGAGTTAAAAAGAATGGATTTGGGAGATTTGTGTTTGATTTCTTCCCAATTTGGATTTTCTGCCCTAATTAACGAATTAGATTTAGTATGTTCCTATACTTGCAAAAGTGATTTCTTCCGAATTAGACTTCTGCCCTAATCCAGAGTTAGATTTCTTCCTAATTTGATTTTTGATTTGAATTTGAATCGTGTTCCTATACTTGCAAAAGTGAGCTTAACCATCGTTCTGCTTCATGTTCATCAATGGTGATGACATAACTGATAATTTAAGAAAGGGTTATAAAGGTAAAAATCCACGTGATTAGCAAAGTCTCTTTTTTCCATTTTGGTCGTCTCATCCAAATGGTCCTCTTTCATTTTTTACACACATGTGACTCACTCATCCCCTTTAATACAATTAAAACATAGGGTCATGCTCTCACTAATACAACTACCCAATACACATTAAATAATAATATTCCTTAATCCACGTGCCAAAAAGCAAAAACTACCCTTGTCCTATATTCCTTAATCCACGTGCCAAAAAGCAAAAACTACCCTTGTCGTGGGATGAAGGGAGTATACTTTATCTCATCCAACCTATTAAATGAGCCCATAAGATACCGAGTAAAACAGTGGTGTATAATAATTTGCCTATCCATCAAAATTCAAATCTTCAATTACCGACAGCATCTTTCCGAAGCACGTTACTAGGAATCCAGTTTTATACTACTTAGTATTAAATTATAAAATACCAGATCGTACTGTGAGAATAATGGAGTGGTAAAATTCAAATAAAAATAATATTTTTTAGATTATAACCAAATTCCCCGATTTTTATTACAGTGTTTATTATTAGTAATTATCCCTTATTAGTAATTACCCTGTCAGTTTATTATCCAACTCACTTAATTTTAAATAATTTATGCTAAAAATTAAACAAAATTGCAAATGGGGTACAATTAGGTTGGTTTGTTTTCTATTTTTTAATAATATACATTTAAAATTTTATATTTCATTTTTTATTTTAATTGATATAAATAAAATTAAATTACATCTATCTCTTACAATCTCACATTCTACTTTCTCAAACACATCACTCATATTCTTATGCATTAATTTCATTTAAAATTAAAACCTACTCAATTTAAATCTTCAAAAAGACCTAATTTAACATTATTTGTTCTAAAACCTAAATTACTGAATTCTAAATCTAAATATTTAATTTTTACATACCCCAAAAGAAATATCTAATAAAATCAGGGTACAAATTGTTGTTCCCTATTTTAAAATACTAATTGAAACACCATCAAACAATTTGAATCTACGAAAAATAGAATATTGTGCATCAGTGCATGTGAATCTAGACATGCACCGATTAACTGGAACCGGCGGTTCCAACCGGGGAACCACCGATTTTAACCGGAACCGGAACCGCCGGTTCCGAAACCGGAAAAAAAGGAATCGAAATCGGTAGAACATGGTTCGGTTTCGATTTCAGCCGCGCACGAACCGGAATCGCCGGTTCATCGGAACCGTCGGTTCGAACCGCCGGTTCTCCGGTTCACGGTTAAACCGTCAGTTTTTCGGTTTCACTGGTTCGTCGGAACCGCCGGTTCTTCGGTTCACGGTTAAACCGGCGGTTTTTCGATTTCTCCGGTTCCTCGATTTTTTTTTTGGAGCGGGAATTTTTGAATTTTGAAAATTCAAACGTGCGGTCGAGATCGTGTGACCGTTGAAGATCAACGACTGAGATGGACGGCGGAACCGGCGGTTCCGACGAACCTGCGGTTTCGCTCGGTTATTTATATATTTTTTATTTTCAAGGGTTGAGATTTTTTTGTGTTTAAAATTTGAAATGGATGGATGAGATCACTTCCAATACTCTACAAATACCCCCCAAGTGTGATCAATTTGGGCACACAACATTCACATTCAATCTACTACTAGTCTACTACTACACTCTCTTCTCTACACTACTTATTCTATTCTACATTCTTGATTGATTCTACATTTCTACTCAACTACTCAAGTTCTCAATCTCATCTCAACTCTCAAGTCTCAAGTTTATTTTTTTAGTTCATATATATCAAACTAAAAAAAAAAGTTGTAGTCTTTTATTTCAATTCTCTTATTATCATTTTCTATTCTTTCCCACACATATACTACTAATTAGTATACTTCTACTTCTAGTCTCTTAGTTTTAGTTCATAAATCCTATATATTCATCCTTTAGTTTTTTTAATCTAAAAAAAATGCCTAGAAGAGGTTCTTCTTCATCCGGTGCCTCACCTTCTTCTTCTAGAGGAAAATCCATGCCCAACACCTTAAATTGTCCTCCACCACCTCCACGCCAACTTCCACCAACTTTAGAAGATATTGAACTTGAAAATATTCCTTCGGATGAAGAAATCTCCCCTCATTTGTTCAACTTGAATGTTAGGGAGATACTTGGAGATGATTTCCCCTCCGACGACGACAACGATAAAATTCAAGGTCAATCACAACAAAGGCGAGTGGAAGTCAACCAACCTCAGGTGGTGCGGGTACCGGAGACGGAGCCGGAGGCTCTAGCGGAGGCGGAGGATCGACTCGAAGTTCTCCACAAGTGTTACGTTCCGATATATTTTCCATTCATTTCAAGAAGGAGACGATTGAGAATTCGAATGAATTCAAAGTTATTTGCAACTATTGTGGCACGAAGTATAAATTCAAGCATGGCGGAGGATATGGAACGTTCATCAAGCACATCAACTCGAAGCATCCGGACAAGATTGGCATCTCAACCGGTCAAACACAAATAGGACGAGGGTTCACGGCCTCTTCCGGAGGAGAAGGTTCATCGGCGTCGGGTAATACTATTTTTAAATTTAATGAATCTAATTATTTGAGATTATACCTTAAACTTATGTGCACCGAACATTTGCCATTTAACTTTGCCGATAATGTTTTTTTTCAAGATTGGGTAAATCTCACTTTAAATCCTCAAGCCCCACCTTTGCATCGTAATAAATGTAAACTTAGTGTTGCTAAAGTTGTTAAAGAGTATGGTTTGGTTTTAAAACAAATTTTGCAACAATTATCTCATAAAGTGTCTATATGTTCGGATATTTGGAGCAATTTTTGGCAAAAAGCGGATTATATGAGTATTACTTGTCATTGGATTGATAGTTCATGGAATTTGCAAAAAAGATTAATTGCTTATAGATCATTTGATGTTCCTCATACCGCCGTTAATATTGCTCACAAAATTAGTACTATTTTGCAAGAATATGGTTTAGTTACAAAGATTTTTACAATCTCATTTGATAATGCTAGTGCTAATACGGCTAGTTTAGAAAGTCTTATTGATATTTGCAAACCATCAATTGGTGGTAGATTTTTTCATGTTAGATGTATTTGTCATATATTGAATTTATGTGTTCAAGATGGTATAAGTGCTTTGAAAACACACATTCAACCTATTAAAAGTGCTATATAGAATATAATGAGAAACCCTTCTGTTACTAAAAGGTGGAAAAGATATTATCAATCTGTGAACATTCACCCAAAAAAATTTTTTTTAGATGTTTCAACTCGTTGGAATTCGACGTATAAATTGTTGCATGACTCTTTTGATTATAAAGATCATATTTGTGCTTTTTACTCACAAGATGCGGGTGGTCAAATCTTGTTTGCTAATCAATGGGACACATGTTATACTCTATGTGATGTTTTGCAAATTTTTAATGATGCTACGGAAGAACTATCCGGTGTTTATTATCCTACTTCAAATTTAGTTGTTGATAATTGTGTTAAAATTGCTATAGTTTTTAGTGCTAATGAAGCACACCCGTTGTTGTCAAATGCTATTCTTTCCATGAAATCTAAGTGGTTAAATATTTTTTTCAAATCCCGGACTTGTGTTTAGTTGCTAAATTGTTGGACCCACGTATTAGAACGGATGGTTTAGAAGAATTGTTAACGCTTTACTATGATTCATTGTATGCTAATTGTGATTCTCCTACTAGACAACAAGCTCCTAATCCTAAAGACATAGTGGCAAGTACTTATAATCTACTAAAGGATCTTTTTAAGGAGTATAAAGAACAAAATGATACGAACGATGATCAATCTAGTTGTGATGATAGTAGTGATAGTGTTGATAATTCTAGGAAATATGATGCTCTTCAAAAATTTTATAATTTTTATGATGCTAGATCTCTAAAATGTGCACTGGTTATATCTAATCCTTTTCAAGAACTTGATTCTTATTTTACGAACACTTTTGAGTTTGAAACAAGCGGAACTAGTTTTGATATTTTGAAGTGGTGGTCAAGGAGAACAAAGTCATTCCCTATTTTATCATTGATTGTAAAAGAGGTTTTTGCATCTCCCGCCTCTACGGTTGCCGTCGAACAAGCATTTAGTCTTGGTAATCTCACTTTGGATCCGACACGATCCAATTTAAGTGTGACAAATTTACAAAATTTGTGTTTGCTTGATGATTGGTCAAAGGCGGAAAGACGGATTCAACATCAAAATGAAGAAGACCGATCCGATGATGAAATTACGAAATATGGAAGCGAGTTAGATTGGTAAAGTAAACAAAAAAGGCCATCACCATTCACCTCCACCGAGCCAAAGAGGTAGGTTGAGGTAAATTAAGAGAACTACGTGGGCTTTGATTCCTTTCGAGGATACGTAGGCAACTTAAATTTAAGTTGAACTTAAAATTTCAAGTTTAACCCTAAATTTAAGCTCAAGTCCTTTCCCTCCCCCTCTATTATGTTGTTGTATTTTATCTTATAAACTTTGTATTTTTAAAATTTTTGAAGTGTAATAATAGAGTAGTTGACATGGAAGTAAACTTGTAGTGTTCTCTACACTTCTACATTTGTAAATTGTAATGATTTAGACTTTAATAATTAAATATTTATGTGATCACATTAATTAATATTGTATGATTATTGTGAATTTAATATCAACTTTGAAATTTTTACTTGAATTATTGAATATTGCATAATGCATACATCAACATCAATATCATGTTTTCAATTTTAATGATATTATTATTATATTAATTCAAATTCAATATTTCAATTTTCAATTACACATGTTTCACTTATTTAATAAATAAATTACACATAATAACTGATAATACATGTATGATGTATAAATATAACATAAAGAAAAAAAACCAGAAAACCGGCGGTTCCGAACTGGAACCGGAACCGCCGGTTCACGAACCGACCACCTTATTCTCCGGTTCGGTTCCGGTTCCACCTCCGTTGGAACCGGAACCGCCGGTTCGGAACCGGAACCGCCGGTTCCGAACCGGGGTGCATGTCTATGTGAATCATGTGATTGCATATAATATCCTAAGGGTCACAGAACCCCCTAAGAATTTTTTTTTAATATTTTTTTACACCTAATGTTTTACAACACTGCTCCACTTAATTTTAAAAAAATAATCTTTGACTTGATTATTGATTTGATTGAAATAAACGACTCCATTATATATATTATAATTTATTTATATAAATTTATAACTCAATTAAAAATATTTTTATAACTCTATTATACATATTATGACTCAATTATATATATTTATAACTTGATTTAAAAATTTTAAATTGAGTCAATAGTAGTTTTGTCATTTAGAACATATGAGACATTAAAAAATAATATTAAATCGTGTATATAAAAATTTAATCGATTTTACCATTTCCCAAGAATTATAATTCCACAAGTTAATTAGAGTACAAAAATTATGTACCTTTCAGAAAATACACATTTTTTTAATTCTAATTATAACACTATTTCTTCTATGTATGACCAACATACATTTTTCGTGTAAACAATTATCACTAGAAAATTCATTAAAAAAATATTATTCACATTACTCGCATTACTCCCTCCGTCCCGCTCAAATAGCACAATTTTATTATATTGGACGTCTCATTCAAATTGCATCATTTTCCTCTATTAGTAAAAAGGGTCAACCATTAGCCTACCACTACCCATCATATCTCTCTAATACACCTACCCACTTTACATAAATAATAATACTCCTTAATCCACGTGCAAAAAGCAAATGATGATGTTTGTCCGGAATGGATGGAGTACTCATTAATTCACATTATTAAAATTTTACATTATTAACTCACATGACTCTAATATCGAAAATTTTGTTTACTCTAAAATTATTTTTACTTTATTATTATTATTTTATTCGATTATATTACTCGCTTGTATTCAAGTAAAGAGTATTTTTACTCGAAAATTCATTAAAAAATATTATTCATATTACTCACATGGAGTACTCATTAATTCACATTACTAAAAATTTACATTATTAGCTCACATGGCTCTAATATCAAAAATTTTGTTTACTCAAAAATTATATTTTACTTTATTATTATTATTTTATTCGATTATATTACTCGGATGTATTCAAGTAAAAAGTATTTTTTGTCAAATAGAGTATAAAAAGATACTCGCTCCGTCCTACTGAAACGTCTTCATTTTACTATATTAGGCGTCTCATCCAAATATCTTCATTATTCATTTTTAGTAAAAATATCCCACATGTAGCTCATCACTCACTACTAATACAACTACCCACTACACATAAAATAATAATACTCTTTAATTTACGGACAAAAAGCAAATGACCATATTTGGGCGGGACGGAGTTAATATTTTATTAAAATCAGAATAAAAAAGTTTTTTTTTAATAAGACAAAGTTTTTTGTGAGACGGTAAGTACGTGAAACGGGTTGTGAGTCGGGTCGACTTGTTGTTAAAGCACGCTTGCTATATATGTAAAGTATGTTAATTTGTACTTAAAGCATATTTTCTTAAAGTATAATGAATAATAAATTAAAGTAGTATGTTTTTAAAGTGTTATAGTATGATTCACTACAAATATATTTAACTAATAAGCATACTTTACCTATATAACAACTATAAATTATTGTTATATATGTTATGCATGTGCACTACTAGTAAATCACATAAAGAAAAATGTTCTCTCTAGAATCGCTCCCTACGTTCTATTTCATCTAACAGAAGATTGGGTCCCCGGAATCAACGCTATCCTGTCGGCAACCTCCCTACGTTCAGTGACCTGACCTCGTGAAGTGGTGCTGCTATGCCGAGAAAAGTTTCAAAACTGATCCCCCTTCGTCTAGGATGGTGAGGTCGAGTAATACTGAAAATGATGAAGATGGAAACCATGAAGGCGTAGAATCAAGCGCTGCTGATAACATAGAAACCAAGGTCGGGAATCCACTACTGAAGAAAAGGGATCAGTAATCCCAATTCCCAACTAGAAGCGGATACTCGAAAAGCTGGTTTCAAATTCAAATCTGCTATTGATTTGAAAGGAAATGGTGGTAGGTGGAGAAACCCTAGGAAAACGTCTCCAGAGATGCATGGTGCTGATGGGAAGTTGATGGAAACAACAAAAAGAGCATTAAATGAGGTTGAAGTAGGCTATGAACCTACTAGTAGTATGTAGCCCTCTCTTTTCACCCAGGGTTCGAGGTTCCAACCCCCCAAATCAAATCTCAACCGCCATTTTGGATGCCAAAGTACCCCTTTGTTCTTTCAAAGATGTCTTGATGGGTTTATCCCCTACTGCTTGTCAGCACTCACACTCATCTTCCTTTCGGAATTCTCCAGCATAGCAACGGCCCAAGCTATCTTCTCACCACCTGCTCCCCTGTTCTTCGGTCCCTGCCCCCCTCTCCATGCTCAAATAACAAGCTTCCCACCCATGGCCAGCCCTCAGCCTGTTTTCTTGTCTCCTCCACTGGGCACCCCGAATATACAATATCCTCATCCGGCCCCTCCACCCTCGCCTCACCCTATCTCCTTCCCTACTGTCCTTCATCCAGCCCCATCAACACCACCTCCACCCCCACCAGAGTCTGTCTTAGTGGAGATGGAGAGGGGCTCATTTGATTACAGAGTGGTGTATTACTTTGTGCCTAAATATTGCTCCTACTGTAACTCTTTAGGCCATGTTGTTGATAGATGCAACTTGATGATGCGGGATGAGGACACTTACTGCATACCGGGAGACACTAACACCCAGTTTACTATCGTCAAAAAGAAGAGAAACAGGAAGAAGGGGGCTAATAGAGGAGCTGAGAGTTCGAAGGCAAAGTTGTAGATCTCACTACGGACTCTGAGGTACCCGTGCCAACCAGCAACAGGTTTGAAATGGGAGGAATGCCATCTGAGCATGCAAGCAAAGGGAAAGGAAAAGAAGTTGTTGAGGAAGACCAAACTGTACCAGATCCAAGCGCCGACCGGATTCTGATGATCTCCTATCATCGGAAGATCTGTCACCATGAGTCTTCTCTCATGGAATGTGTGAGGGTTAGGTAGCACCACAACCCACTGATCAGGTTGGTGCGAGATAGGGACGTTGTAGTGGCTGGTTTATTTGAAACAAGATTGCATCAAGTAAGGCTGGAGAAGTCGATAAAGAAGCTAGAGAGTTGGTCGTTTGTTCACAATTGTAATCTAGATCCTAGAGGGAGAATCCTAGTGGTGTGGAATGCTTGTAGAATCTCTTTAGGGGAGTTTACAATGCATGAACAAGCTGTAACTACTATAGCAACCTATCTTGTTTCTTCTGTGAAATTCGTAATCTCGTTTGTCTATGCATCGAACTTTTATATTACTAGAAGAAACTTGTGGTCTCATCTTGAAGAAGTTTTCCACCAAAACAATCTGTCATGGTTGGTACTAGAAGATTTTAACACAACATTGACCTAAAAGGAAAGATCTAACTCTACTAGAAACCATGGCATGAATGAGTTTGCAGACTTATGCTCTCTGCTGGGACTCCAAGATTCCACATTCAAGGGGTGTTACTTCACTTGGTCAAATGGCACATACTGGAGCAAATTGGATAGGGTGATGAATTGTCAGTTATAAAGGAGTGTTGGTTGGTTTCTGGAATCAGAGTTTCTCCCTCTAGGGACAATGTCGGACCACTGCCCCGTGATCACATCCCTGATCTCCAATGACCAGCTCATAGTGAAGCCTTTCAGATTTCTAAATGTGTAAACGAAACATGAAGAATTTATACATATAGTGGCTAGAAATTGGGATCAGCAAGTTCGAGGGACTAGGCAATATGCACTCAGCCAAAAACTCAAGGCCTTAAAACCTCAACTTAGATTACTCAACAAAAAGGACTTCATGCATATATTAGAGAGAGTGAAAAGATCAGGGGAGGAAATGGAAGTAATGCAAAAGGCGTGTATGACTAACATGCAAAACAGACAGCAGTGAGAGAATATGAAAAAGAAAGTGGCAGAAGTAAACACACTGGAAAAATATGAAACTAGCTTTATACAGCAACTGCTGAAGAACAAATATATCCAAAGTCAGGATAAGAACGCCGCCTACTTTCACTCTATGATAAAAAGGAATAGCAAGAGGAACTTTATCACCGCAGTGTACAATGAACATGGACCGTCAAATAGCAGAGCAGATCTGGTAAACAAGATGTGGCAATTCTATATGGACCTCTAAGGCAAAGAAAGTGAAGCATCTGGTACTATTGAATCAGGAGTAGTAGAAATGGGACCAACATTGAATACAGAAGCTAGTATAGCTCTAATCAAGCTAGTAACAGATGAGGATATTTATCAAGCTCTGAGAAGTATTGAAAAAAATAAGGCACCACACCCCGATGGATACACAGCAGGATTCTTTGTTAAAGCATGGGGCATAGTGGGAAAAGATGTCAACGACGCAATCCATGAGTTCTTCAGAAATGGGAAATTGTTCAAACAGGTGAACGCTACATTCGTCTCTCTTATTCCGAAGAAAAATTTTGAGCAATCAGTCGAGGACTTCAGTCCGATATCATGCTGTAATACTGTGTATAAAATCATCTCAAAAATACTCGCAAGCAGATTGAAAGAATGTCTTCCGAACATCATTGATGAGGCACAGTCGGGGTTTGTTAAAGGGAGAAAGATGAGAGATAGTATCATGCTAGCATAGGAGCTATTTCTTATATATGGATGTAAAGCAAAGAACATATCTCCGATAATAGCATTGAAAATGGACATCAAGAAAGCATACGACACAGTAGACTGGAGGTTCCTGATCAACCTACACACCGAACTCCACTTCCCACAGATATTCCTGAATTGGATCACTTAGTGTATTACCACTCCATCGTTCTCCCTTATCATTAATGGTCAACCTAAAGGTTTCTTTAAAGGGAAACGAGGCCTGAGACAAGGAGACCCTATCTCATCCCTACTGTTTGTTATATGCATGGAGTATGTCTCTCTCTAGATTACTCAAGAAGGAGATCAGAATGGGCAAGTTGAAGTACCGCTCCAAATTATGTGCTAGAAATAAAGTATCATACCTTGCCTTCGCAGACGACCTACTAATAGTGGCACATGGAGATCGGAGATCAGCAGAGGCAGTGAAGAGAGTGTTAGACAAGATGGGGGAAGCCTCCGGATTGAAAGTCAATGTCCACAAATCTAGTTTGTTAGCAGTGGAGGTTTCAGATAGTACACTAAATGAAATCAAGGAAATACTCTCATTTCCTTTGGCGAAGCTTCCCAGGGTATCCCAGTGAATAGAAAAAGTCAATCAACAAACACTTCGACCCACTAGTGAAGGCGGCAACGGACTATATTTCAATGTGGTCCTCCAAATTATTGTCATTCACAGGCAGACTCGAAGTGGTCACTACAAGAGTTTATGGAATATTAACTTTTTGGTTATCAATGGTTAATGTTCCGACAGTGGTGATTAACAGACTAGAAAGGATCATCAAATACTTTATTTGGGGATCTAAGCACAGTTTAGTGGCTTGGAATGACATCACCCAATCGAAAGAAAATGGAGGATTGGGATTAAAGGATCTGAAGAGATGGAATAGAGCACTCTTATCAACAGCAGCATGGGATATCTATAGCAAAGCAGACTCGCTATGGATAAAATGGATTCACTCAATTTATATTAAATCAACCCCAATAGCCCTATACACACCAGGTCCATATGCATCATATTGCTGGAGAATGATACTCAGAGTCAGAGATTGCATTATGGAAGAGATGAATGGGGAGAGGAGATCCATCAATGGGACCAAAGAATGAAATAATGCCTCATATGAGGAAAGTTTAGAAGTGGAAGGATGCATGAGGAACTCAACAAAGAAGAAATAAATCTGAGGTCTTTTGTATTCAAACACATTTGGAACAAGGCCATTATGAAAAAGCATAGTTTTCGACTATGGCTTCTGCATAGACAAAGACTTCTGACCAAAGACATAATATGGGGTGATATAGAAAACAAGAAATGCGGCTTTTGTATAGGTGAAATGGAAACCCAGAATCATCTGTTCTTTGGATGTAGGTTCACTAACCTTTTTTGGAAACGCCTCAAGACACAAATAGGGTGGAAGATAAACCCTACATCAGTTGCAGATGCCCTTAGAAAGATCTTCAGACAAACACAAAGAAACAAGAATGAAAGAAAGTTGTATCTAACCACCTGGCAGTGTTCATTAACCAAATATGGATGGAAAGAAACAAGCAGCTCCATGGACAAGGAATTAGAACTCATCATGAGATTACAGAGAGTATGGAGTACCTTATTGTATACTCCATCCGTCCCATGGTAAGAGTCTCATTTGCTTTTGGGCACGTGAATTAAGGAGTATTATTATTTAATGTGTAGTAGATAGTTGTATAAGTGGGTGTGCAGACCCCATATTTTAATTGTATTAATGGGTGTGGGTCCCATATGTCCAAAAAAAGAAATGGAATCCTTTGGGTGGGACAACCAAAATGGTAAAATGACCCTCTTAGCCTAGGACGGAGGGAGTATATCTTTATGAACTATAAAACTAGTACTAGGTGATCTCACCTGGGAAAACATAGTTGTTCTTCTTCTCTTGTATAGCAATAGCGTAAGCAATTGTAACTGATCTGAAATATAATTTACTATTTTTAGTATATAACAACTATACTTTAACAACGGATCCACACGTCTTACCATTTATGTAAATTAAGTCCGTCTAATAAGAGAGTCTCTTTTAATAATCTACAGGGCACTGACATGCATTAACACAGTTAATTAATTACTCCCTCCGTCCCAAACTCGTTGTCTTAGTTACTGTAGACACGGAGTTTAAGAAAATTTACTTTTTGATTAACTTTATTGATTTTTAGGGGTAATATGGTATTTTTAGGTAATAAATACTCCCTTCGTCCGCTTCTAAGGTATCCATTTTACTATTTTTGGCGTCTGCTTCAAAGGTATTCATTCCCCCTATTTAGTAAAGAAAGACACAATATGACCCACCACTTCCCTCTAATACAACTACCCACTTTACATATAATAATACTCCTTAATCTACGTGCAAAAAGCAAATGGATACCTTAGAATCGGACGAAGGGAGTAAATTATAAAGTATGTTATGTGTGTTAGGTGAGAGTGATATTTTTGAAATTAAGATAAATTTTTGAGGTTATTGATTGTTTTAAAGTTTTTTTAAATAAGATAATTAATTTGGAACGGATGAAAATAGAAAGTAAGACAACTGAGTTTGGTACGAATAGATTAATAAACTCAATAATGATGAATTGACTAGTAATTCCAAGTTCAAACAACACTTCCAAAGCTTCATCCAGTCACATCACTTATTCCGCCACCAATTTCTGGCTGCTACGGTGTCGCCGGAATCTCGTCTCACCGGAATCTCTGAAAAACTCTTAACTCAAATCTTTCGTAAGAGAATGGGCGGCCAAAATAGGTGGTGCGTGGTCACCGGCGGCCGAGGATTCGCGGCGAGGCATCTAGTGGTTATGCTTTTAAACGACGCCGTTTATTCCGTGCGTGTTGTTGATTTGAGCCCCACCATCATCCTCGATTCCGACGAGGAAAATGGTGTTTTCGGCGAAGCCCTAAAGTCCGGCAGGGCGCAGTACGTGTCAGCCGACCTTCGTGATAAATCGCAAGTGCTCAAAGGTCCATTTTCAACATTAATTTTAGAATTGAGGTTTAATTTCTTTTGCCTTTTGATTCATTTCATCTACCACTTTGCAAATACGGTGGATTCAGTAGTTTTGTGCTTGTTCATTCGATAAAGGTTGTTGTTTCATAATTGAACTTTTTCTTTTGGTGTTTAAAGTCTAATTCTTAATATCTTTAAATGATATCAGTTGATGATGCTCTACTTGAAGTAATATTTTCTTTATTGTTTACAATGAATGAAGCTTTCCAAGGAGCTGAGGTGGTCTTTCACATGGCTGCTCCCGATTCTTCCATCAATAACCATCAGCTGCATTATTCTGTCAATGTACAAGGTAAAGTTTTAAGCATTTTATGTCACATCAAGAAACATGGGCATGCGTGTGTCCCACAACTGGCTTTTCTTTACTTAGATTGCAACTATGACTACAGGAACGAAGAATGTTATTGATGCGTGTATTGAGGTAAATGCAAAACGACTTATATATACAAGCTCCCCAAGTGTAGTCTTCGACGGAGTTCATGATTTATTCAATGTAGATGAATCATTACCTTATCCTTCTAAGGTATTCATGGGTTTGACTCTAATCCATACGGTATATTTTTTAAGCTAAGTGCTAGGTAAGATTAATTAAATGAGTGAGATTATTTGGGATTCTTGGTTTATGCTTTTCATAACGTTATTTCAGTGTTTGACCAAGTTTTCTATCTTGGAATCTACAATCTTCTAATTCTGTCATTGGTTCTCTTAATCTCTCATTTATCTTAATTTATCTCTAATAAATTAATTAAATCCCTTCTATTTAAATTTCTATGTTTTATCGTTCTTGACTGAAGCCGAATGATTCATATTCTGCCACAAAAGCTGAAGGAGAGGCTATGGTTATCAAGGCAAACGGTACAAATGGACTTCTAACATGCTGCATACGACCTAGCAGCCTCTTTGGCCCTGGTGATAAGTTGTTTGTTCCATCTTTAGTTACTGCGGCGAGGGCAGGGAAATCAAAGGTGATTAATGATCTATCTTGTTATCGTGTCTTGCTGTTAATTTCTTCCCAGTAGAAGCTATTCACTGGTTGCAATTAATGTATACAAGCTGTCTTTCTCCAAAAAAAAAAAATGAAGGAAAATGTATTCAAGCTGTCATTTAAGAGGTGAAATAAATGCAACTCTAGTATAATTCCTGTGAGGCGGTTTTATGTGGATATCTTCACTTATGTTATTGTACTTCTTTTAGACCAAGTGGAGTTCATAACTCGATCAATTCATGGTCATATTGATTTAATATTTATCCATGTCACTGTGAAATCTAAAAGGTTTATGGATGACTCTGGTCATTATAACAGATTACTATTTTGAATGACAGTTTATAATCGGAGATGGAAACATGTATGATTTTACTTATGTTGGGAATGTAGCGCATGCTCACATATGTGCTGACAGAGCGTTGGCATCTGAAAAGACAGTTGCAGAAAAAGCTGCTGGACAGGTTGCATGTTATATCATTGCAAGTGTGTGTTTTGCATTAGTAACTCTGTCTGTTTAAAAGCATATATTTCTAGTCTAAACATTATGCAATAAGCCTAACTGCTATATTGCAGGGGGTTAATACAGCTGCCAATCAATTTTCTTTTATTTTAATTCCATGCAACTAAAATGTATGTTGGGAATGTTTACTCAGAGATCAAACATTTCCCTCATACATGACCTCAATTGCGACTGATTTGTCATGTGTACATGTATGGTATGCCTGATTCTTTTGGAAATTTCATGGTGATTTCCCATTAATTTTAACTGCTTGTTAGCACGGGAGGAGTTATCCAAGCATTTCTTTTATTGTGAAGACATTAGGTATGACCTGAATGCTTGCCACGTTAATGGAGTTTATTTTGAAAATCCCTCTTGCAGCCATTCTTCATTACTAATATGGAACCGATCAAATTCTGGGAGTTCATGTCTCTCATTCTTGGAAGTTTGGGTTATGACAGGTATTCTTCTTTTTCAAGAGTTGTCTGCATCTTTGGTCCATCCACCTTCACCTTTTCTAAACACCAGAGTATGAAACCCAAATATTGTCCTACAGTGCAAGTGTGTATAATTTGGGTTTTAATGATCTAAAACCCTTGAAGGGATCAGTTACAGTTGGCTTTTTGCAATAAACAATACAAGTATCTTTGTTTCTAAGCTTGTTCGGTATGCAGGCCAAGCATAAAGATTCCTGCCACCGTCATGATGCCAATTGCACATATGATGGAGTTAATTTATAAAATCCTAGCTCCTTATGGAATGAGGGTTCCGCAGTTGACACCTTCAAGAGTCAGGCTTCTAACGCGCAGCAGAACTTTTAATTGTACTAAAGCAAATAATCTCCTTGGATACATGCCTATTGTGCCTCTCCAGGTCTATTCATACTCCTTATTTTGGTCAACTTCTTCTCTCTTATCACATAACTACTACCCAACATGTTATCCATTTTTATCGAGTAATGTGCCATTCGTATAGTGCTGTGCCTGGTTTAGGGTTTAGATATAGTAAGAATTTGTTAACGCTGTACACAGTTAACGTGATACAGCTTTGCTAAGCTGTAAACTGTAGCTGGCTGCACATACGGGGAAAAAAGTACAATCCGTTATTTGTTTAGCCAGTGAAAAGGAAAACAGTCTCCAACATCACGATCAAACTCGCATGGAGGATGGATTTTGGCTTCATGTATTTTCTTGAGTGTTGTATCAAATATGTAATTGAATTGTCAAAGCTTTATCTCAGCTTACTCGACTTAGTTTCTTAGATACTATACCCAAACTGATGTTGTTATTTGCAGGAAGGCCTTAGAAGAACTATAGAATCGTACAAACACTTGAGGGCCGAAGTTCAAACTAAAACGGATGGACTGTCTAAAGGTAAATCAATCCTCAACCACAATGAGGTATATGTTTATCTATTTAAATCCGTATTATGAGGTTCAACCTACGCAGTGCATCATCCCTTAAGAGTATTATTTTGTTTTGACAATATTAATTATGTTCGCATCACCCATACTAATAAAGTGCAATAACTTGGATGATCGATGATTAAATGAAAGCACCACTAATTAAGGGTATGGTTGGGAAGTAACAAGGTGAAAAGCTTTGTTTTAATGATCGACTACAAATATATTTGACAGCTTCTGATGAATAATATTGGCCTTTCCAGTTGCTGGCAACCTCTCCCATCAGAATCATACCCGAACGCTCACTGCAGTGCTGATCTTCCTCGTATTTTGCCTGAGTCTTGTATTGACTGGTTACGCCTCCGTTACAGCTGCTTCCATGCTTTTCATTGCAGGATCGGCCCTCATTTTATGGGGAGGGAAAGTGATGTGATCCCAACAATACGAACTAGATTACTTCTAGGGAGATGATGGGATCAAGAAATCCAGATATCCAATGTAATGCTATGCTCCCATACGGTAATTTGAAGTTATCTTGTATTGTTGTAATCATAATGATAAGTGGGTAATACTTGAGACCTATTTTTTACAATTCTATATCTTTATTCCAAGACATTCGACCATCTCTTTTATGTGAAGATGTACATGCATGAGGGATAATCAGACGTGACACTGGTGGATCTTTTTTTCTAAAATTTCAGACTATCCATATTTATTACAAAATTATTCTACCATATGAAAATAAGGTCCATATTGCTGATTTGATGCATATGAGCACGTGTGTACAGAAGTGTATAAATCTTTTGTTCATAGAATTGTGGGTTTATGGATCTCAAGTTCAAGGAAGTGTTGACAAGCCCAAATGCAGAAATCCAAATTCGGGTTCGGATAATTTACCGGGCTGGCAAAATAACAGATAATTACATGATATTGAGTGGCACATTGAAGGTAGAAATAAATATATTAGGTTTGAGTGGTCAATCAAGAACAGATAGTCATAAGAGTTTGCCAAATGGGAGCTCTGTTTATAGAAGATCAAGTTAGTCGTTAAGGCGAACCTTTCTTTACATTGCACGGTACTTGCCCCGTTGCTAGTCTCGCCTGTCAGATCATTGGAGATGAAGCTTCACTTGCCTATTAGGATGAGTATCACAAGTGCAGCAGAATCGTACGAGCTCTTCTTATCAGCTCTTGCCTATCCGGTGAGTTCAAACTGACCAAAGTCGGGTATGGTCAAGCTTATCTGTGACTCAAAACTCGAGAACCCTGTTGTGCCACCATCAAACTGTATCGGAGTTCTGTCATAAACCAAATCACTTTAGCCAACGAAACTATATGTATACATACATTATCGCACGAGTGCTCCGTGGATACCTGCTGGCATTGTTCTACCATGTCAGCAGGTTTCCACGCGAACCCTCATATATACATAGCTTATATGCATGTGTATACTGTGCTAACCTAGATTTTTGCTCCTTTGTATCAAAAGCAGGCATTGGCCATTGAAGTTTCTTGCAGAGTGAGTACAGTGACGTGCGAGGCCCCCCTTTCTTCATTTCAATGGGCGGAACCACTGCCAAGAAAGAAAATTCTCACGACCACGACAACATTCAGGCCTCGTTGGATGTCAAAACGTATCGAGCTTACCAATTTTGGACCCTTTACGTATCAAAATTAGCATACATCTATCTGATGAAAAGAAAATGCTACAGTTAATACCTGGAATGTCAATCTTACTAGATCCCTCGGTTAGATATCAGTCGTTCTCCTGCTGCACCCGAGCTACCTTGCACCTTTTGGGGGCTGATCCAGAATCTTGACTCTGACTCTGAGAGCACATGTCGTCTGAAAGGGGATCAATATCATCATGCTTGGAAAACCGTCGCTTGGAAGATCTTATTCCTCTCGACTGTAATCAGAACGAAAGTAATCTAAATTAGGACAACTTGTTTGTATTGTTGAAGGGTATGTACAGTTTGGAACAATCATAAAAGACGATGGGGGAGATATCGAAAAGTGTAATTTTCTCTTGTCCAATACATAACCAAGAATCGCTTTGCATCTAAGACATCTATCGAGTTTAGAAGATTCAGAGAAAAGGGAGACTTGGGAAACTAACCAAAACGGGACAACATAACAAGATCCACGATCTCAAGACAAAATTAACTGCAAGTAATCTTGAAGAAAGCACTTGCATATGAACATAAGAGTGAAAGTAACTTCCATAGCTCGTGCATCGTAGATTTCATGACTAATAAAAACTCTAAAAGGACTTACTGGTTTCAACAGAAAATCGATGTAATATATAGCTAAAATAAAGCAGAGAAAAACCTTTAATTTCTCCAATAATTGAAGAGCTGCCATCCCCTTTGCAGCTTTAATGATAGGTCCAGAGCCTCGACCATCTAATAGCACATCTTTGAGCTGTAACGTGAGTTCTGCATGCACCACATCTCCTTCTCTGGTAAAACTTTCTTTGATGAAGTAGCCAAGAGAGTCGCATAACTCGGTCAGTTCATGTGCAGGAGCAAGATCGAGCTTATCAGGAGTCACAATCGGAGATAATATAGGTTTAAAGACTTTCCAAACTTCATCCAAGTTGAGTTTAGAGTCGACAAGCACTGCACCAGCGATGCTTTCCACCAGGTCACCGAGTACCTAATTGCAAGCATATGATTGAACTCGAAATAGTATGAAACTAGTAATATGAAATATAGTTAGCAAGCCTTCATAAAAATGCACCTTAGGACCTTTAGTATCTGGTGCTAAGGTTGTGGTACTCATTCCAGATACAGAATTAACAAATTCAGATATTTGCTGATTGAGATACATGGAGCTATGCTGAAGATGAGGGTGAAGGTTTCGTCTCACAGCTGCGAGTGCAAAGTTGTCGTTGTTAACAGAGGCACAACGCAAGTCTGTCAACTCACCAGGATCAATGTCGCTATGATTTTCATAAAGATGGCATGTAATAAGTACGTCCGACACAGCGTCACCGAGAAATTCAAGCCGCTGCAAAGATGATGGATGAAACCCATTAGCAGCAGCTTAAGAGTTAGTTTTACGCAGATATAATAAGGACAACTGCAAAAAATTTGAGTCTAAAAATAAAGGAAAAAAATTACATATTTATAGATAAAGGTTCCCATCTGGTAACAATATCCAACACTTTCCTCCGGTCCAGCTGCATGTGTTATTGCCTCTAGCAATAAACCTTTGGTCGAGAAGTTATACCCAAGCTTCGATTCTAGAATACCAATATCCATGGCTTTTGGAGCATAACAATACAGAGATGCAGCTTTGATAGCATCATCTATCCAAGAATGTTCAACTTCAGCCTCTATGCCAAGCCACTTCATCAAGCTTACAGAAGCAGCCAACCCACCACTCACATGGTACGCCCCGATAAGAGCTTCAAGACAATCCGATATGGTTTTTGAAATCATCCATCGGTGGCCACTATCACATGTCTTTCCAAGCATTAATTTAATGTCTTCACTGAAAAATCTGCTCTCCAGGGGCACTTCCCTCGTATCCAACATATGACTACATGGAGAAGCCCATATTGAACGCTGTCCAGGAGCAGTCCATCTGCGCGGATCAAATGCACAGTCTTGTACGCATTCCTTTTGACAACAAAAGGAGTAAATAACTGAAGTCCATCATTGGATTATTTCTAAGGTGCAGTAATTGACTGAGTATAGTGGTACACTCAAATAATTGGAAAAGAAAAAGGTAATGCATTTAGAAATTTACCTGCAGCTTGCGGTCTGTTCCCAGTTTATGGAGAGTTGAGTTGCAAATGATCCTAGACCGACTTGAAGACAGTTGTCCTTCATGTTGCTTGGGATTCTTAAGAAATTGGTGGCAGCTCACAGCATACTTTAAAACTGAATCTCCAAGAAGTTCTAATCGCTCGATGGAGAAACTTTCATGACATCTTTGAGTTGTGAGAGCTTCTAATATCTATGTATATAAATCACTCCAATTTAAAACACAGATAAATAAATTACGGTTAACCACATAAATATGTCAAATTACATACCAACGAGCTTGAAATACTGCAATAACCAGTATGATGTGAAATTTCTTCCCTAAGCTGGCTTGCCAACATTAGAGACTCGAAACGGTGCATTAGTGAAGGTAGCAAGTAGACTGACTTCAAAATATATGTTGTGATACCAGTAGCAACCAAAAGTTCCGGTGGAATGTGAGCACGATATAGTGGCTTATCCACCACAGGCTTTCTACCACCACGTTTTTTCGACAATGAAACGCCTAATAATTTAGAAAAGACACTTTGATCAAACAATTGGCACAAAGAATATGAATAGCTGATCGAATTATATTCATTCATGCTTCCAATTCTCAAACAAACATACTAAATGGAAAGAATATCATAGAAAAAGGCTCAGATAAGCCCCTCCCATTCCAACAAAACAAATACTGCAAATAATAACATGAGCTTGAATTGTAGAGACTAACTTGTAGTGACTAAAATGAAATGATGAGGCTGATTTAAAAAATAGCATGAAGAAATTAATTTTGAAGATAAAAGTATTCATACATAATGGGAAACCCCCCCAGACTCTTTGAAGATATATACAATGAGAATCATTGAAGTGGTCAATATTATAGTTAAAAAAGGACTCACTGGAATAAACAAGCTTGACACATTATGATAAGCGCATCATAAAGAAAAGTGATTATAAGAAAGCATATTAAATATCAGTTCTTGGAAGCATTTGGCTTTTACCACCTGTTAGAAGAGAAGTTAATCATTTATTAGAAAATGAAATAGCATAGAAACACTGACTATTGGTTTAGCATATGACTCAACCTGTTGAGCATCCAGATGTGTTTGGCCACAAGGAAAAACAGAAGCTCTAACACGCTTCTTTCTCAAGTAAAGATCTACTTCAAAGTTTCCAACATCATCGTCTAGCTTCTTCTCCAACAAGAGGGCAAAACTAGAATATTTTTGGTCAACGATGTTGCAAGATAAGTCCATTTTGTATGAAAAAAAGATGGCATCTTCAAGTTTATCACCCCATGTTCCAGACAAGGTGCGGATTCCACTAGAACCATGCAATTCCCTCCTCCTTGTTGTTCCTAGAAGCATTGTAACAAACACAAATCATTAAACACTCAAAATATAGGTGACAGGAGAAGAGCAGATAAAAAGCAATTACCATCAAGGAACATTTTCTATTCAATTTTAGTTTCCAAATTATTAAGCCACTTATCTAGGAAAGTGATTATCACCAGAACTCACATTCATGCTCCTTTTTAACATGTTCTTCATGGATTGGAGAAAAAGATAATTTGATCAATAATGTTGACAGGGCAACCATTAGATATATGCAGAAGACGATTCTTAATGATAAGCAGTTGCTCAACATTATTGACTGAAGTGAAAAGAGAACTCAAGCTAGTAAAGCAACAAGAAAGGAAGATTTTTAAATTAGCTATAGTTGATCATAGCAAGGGAAATGTTTTTCTTGGGGCACAGAACTTGCATATAGACATTAACATATACAGATACACGGGGTTCAGATAAAAAACAGACACATACATAAATGGAAATAGAAAAGATATATACACATTTTCTTTTAAACAAATTCCAAGAATATTACTTTTGACAGAATATATAAACAACAACATGAGGATATCATGTTATGCCACATATAATACAAGACTTAAAAGAAAAGACATCTTCCATAGAAAATTAGAAAAATACATTTATTTTCATCTCCAATTGCTTTAGGTAGATTCTGGAAAAATACATCAAAGCAATTATTTCAAATTCACTATGATGTGTCATACTTCATACTTTACAAATAAAAGTATCAAAAAAATTTAGAAAATAGTTCTGAAGCTAAATTTATCAGTTACATAAATATATATATGAATATGTATCTTTAATCTTCTCAAACATGACGAATCCCTAAAGGTAAATGTTACAAGGACCACATAGAACTTCTAAAAGCCAAGTATGACCATTAAGGGGGGGAAAAACAGTCAATTGATTGTAATGACTACAAAAGACCAACAGTATGAGAATGCTGAAAATATATCATGCAGATATTGAATTTTATATATTCACCTGGCCCTGAAGTTAATGATTAGGAGATCAAGGTGGAATCCTTCCGAGAAGCTTCTTTATTAAATGGAAGCAGATGATCATTAAGCGCTCCCATCAGATGCAACTTCTTACAAGCATCCAAGCAAACGAGCTGTTTAGATAAATGAAGGTTGCTAGCTACAGGACCAATTATAGCGTGGAAAGCTGCATTTGGAGGAAGAATCAGTTTGCATCTGTACAGTCACCCCTCTGTCAAGGGCTCAAAGCTTGGCTTTGGAGAGAAGTAACTGCAATGGAAAAAGACGTCAATACAGCCTTGTGATAAACCCAGAACATGCAACCAGAAAATTCCGTCAATAAACTGGAAAAGGAAAATAGCATTACTTGTCTTGAGGTAATTTTTCACAATATGTATTTATCAGGCTGATGCTGGATCTTTTAGTGACTGATGCCCCCCTAGTATCTACAGTATATCCATGTATTTCACTTGAAGTGCAGGCTTTTAACTGAGAAACATTAGGGTCTGTGTTCTCGGCTGCATGCATCATAGAACTCTCACTTCTAGTGAGAAAAAACATATGATCTATTTGCTTTTTGTTACCTCTGAAACATATGGATGTAGTTAGACTTTCTGGATGACCTTTCACACCACTCTTTAGGAAAAAGTCAATTACATGTCATTTATTGTTTGAATATTTACTCATACATGGCAAAGACGAGAAAAACAAACATGAAAGTATTGTCACCTCTCAAGCATGATGATGAACTTAGAGTCCTTCAAGCAATCCTGTTTCTTTGATTGAAGCTATGAACAGTTTTTGGAAGATCGAATGAATAACAGACGTACATTTGGCCACATGAATTCCCTCCTCAAGAAAGTAAGTTGAAAATAAAAGATTTACAATGCATTGCCATCAATCAATCAAGCCAAAAAAAAAATGAAAAAGTACAATTTTACATCAAAAAACATGTGCATTTACCTTCCCATCATGAAAAGATTCAAGATTTTCAATTTGTTCTTTTGGTGAAAGTCCACTAACTGATGCTTTACTTCCAGTCAAATATGATATATTAAAATGGTAGAAGTCAGTAGTTTTCTTCATCACTCTTTCAATTACTTCAGCAACAATTATTCGTTCAACAAATACAAGACAGAGAACCTCACTATCTCTCCTGCACCGATATATGAGCAAATTTAAAAAAAAAAACAGATATAAATAGAAATAAAGAAAAAATAGGCAACTCCACAAGATATCATGCAAATGTTGAAACCAATCTGTTACCCAATGATCTAAAGCTATCAAGTAGCTCTTGTAATTTTGAAGATATTTGACCTGCAAATAGTGCATCTGATCCGATATTTACAGCATTTAGGAGCTTCTTGTTCTCTGAAGACAACAAGAATTGAGAATAAGTACGATCCAAAGTGTTCTGCTCTTTTTACTTATTCTAATATTCATGAAAATATTATCAAGCAATGGCAATATAAACCTACTTCATCATTTAAAGAAAAAATAAATGTTTAAGATGTATAAGTGCAGGTTATATTTGCCTCTTTATTTTAACAGGGCATATGCATTTGTACAATGTTTACTGAAACATTGGAAGTGCTTTGACATAAACTAGAAAGGAAGCATCTGTGCAGCATGGGGTATCTAATTAGTCACTAATAAGATAATCACAGACATATTGCAACCTATATGGTTGGACACCAGCAAGGGAATAGAGCATTGGCACTCATGCACTCTTCCAACGTCAGGCACACGCTATCTACCCTCCATGCCAAAGTTATCATATAGTACTAACTGAATCATCTAAGTGAAATTTGCATCTCCAACATGAATGTCATTGAGGAGTCATTACGAAGAAACATTATTTACTGCAGATTACATTTTTCGTCATGACTTTTGGTGCAACTATGGGTATCTGCTACATGTACTGCAGGTCATTTATTTTAATTCTTGTTTTTCCACCTCCTTGTTCATTAATCATATACTCATGAGCATGACAACAAGTGAAGATACGAGTAAACACCCAACTTCAGTTCAAAGTTCAAAAAAAATTTGTATCTAGTGGACTCCAGTGCTTGATTTCTTTGAGAGAAAATAAGAAAGAGAAGCAAAGTCATGCAGCATATTTTATCAATCAGCACAACTTACCCTGAGATCCTTCAATTATTGACAGAACCTTCAGAAGAAATAATTTATATTGCACATGACTTTCCTTGTATTCGTCACATTCTTCATGAACCTTCGGAGCATTCTCCATGCAGATAATAGCAGCCTTTAAGAGTAAAATAAAAAAATATTAGCAATTTCATGTTACTTGGGATTCTTAAGAAATTGGTGTAGGAAAATATCATATACTTATAATAAATATCATATACTTATAATAAATAATAATAACCTTATGTGTACGAAAAAGATATGGAATGGTAATTAAATATAATTATATAAGGAAGTTATACACTTCTTTAGTAAATAAATGAATAGCCCCCTATTTATTTAACAAATGAAATAAGAATTTTAAAAGAGCATAGGAATCATAGGCAAAAGTAAACGTAAATATCTGTATGCATATGTGAGTGATAGAACACACGCACGGAACTGAATGAAAACACGGAAATAATCCCTCGAAGAGGCCACAGAGTTTATCTCTACCACAAACCAATTAAGGCTGCAATATTAGATATATTTCTTCTTCTCTTTCCACCGCAGAGTACATACGGTATATAAAGAGGCTCATGGCCCACAATCCCAGCCCTAATTCTAATGGTAATTCTAATTACCATTATGACAGGAAATTAATTCCTTCTTGACTAATTAATCTAAATTAAGGAAATATTTGACTAAAATAACTTATTCCTTCTTGCTCTCTATCAATGCCTCCGTCTCCAAACAGCCTTGACCTCAAGGCTGCAATTTTAAAAAATGACCCAACGATCAACAATATTCCTCCTTGTCAATGGTGTCCGATACAGATGGTTGGACCTCCTCGTGGAATCCCTCCGTCTCGGGAAGGAGCAAAATGTGCAATTGTTTGGCAGCACACCTATGCTGTGGCCTCCAAGGTTGGCCACATCTGTAACATATTCCCTTGGCACGGTAGTCGCGGGCCTCCTCTGCTGTTAAGTGACGAGTATTGTTGTGTTGCAGTGGCTCGGAGTGATTTGGAGGGTCCGATTGTTGGGCTTGTAGGGAGGCTGAAACTGGCCGAGGACCGATAGGAATGTTGCGGTTGTGGTTAGCATCCCGGAATGATGGTTTGGTTGAGTAGTTCGAGGGTTATACGGACCGATTTAGGCGCCTAGCTGCCGCGATGGCTGAATGAACATCAATGGATTCCGGATCAGATATGCATTGCCAAATCGCAGGTTTGAGGCCCCCCAAAAACATCCCAAGATACTGATCGGTTGGCAAACTCAAAAGTTGCGCCACTCGCTCCTCGAACAAAGCCAAGTAGTAGTCTTCTAACAAGCCTGTCTGCCATGTCGCGTGCATTGCCTCATACGCATTTATAGCAGATGAGTCACCAAATCGTTCAATTAACTCCTGAGTAAATTGTTCCCAATTGATTGCTGGGGCACGACGCATAGCCCACTGGGCCCAATACATAGCGCGGCCAGACATTACGATAAGGGCTAAGGATACCCTCTCGTCCGACGCTGTTTTGTGCACTAGGAAATATTGTTCCGCCTAGGCTAGCCAGGCCATCGGATCAGACCCATCGAACATGGGCAATTCTTGACTCTTCACCGCAACGAAACATGAGAAAGGTTGGTCCCCTTGTGCAGCGCCACTGCCAAGTATCAATTCGGTTGCCACAGTGTCGGTTGGAGGAGTACGGGATGATGATTCGTCGTTCTTACGGCCTACCATGGCTGTTGTAAGTTGAGCGATTTGTTTGGACAACTCAGTGACGGATGCTTGCTGTGCCGCGATCTGATCGGTTACGACTGATTGAAACTCACTTAGTGATTTTTTCACTGATTCCAAGCGCTCCTTCTTGTACCCTGAACGTGTGTTCGTCATGGTGGAGAAGTTTGGCAGGTCGGACCAATTGATAGAACACACACACAGAACTGAATGAAAACAAGGAAATAATCCCTCGAAGAGGGCCACAGAGTTTATCTCTGCCACAAACCAATTAAGGCTGCAATATTAGATATATTTCTTCTTCTCTTTCCACCGTAGAGTACATACAGTATATAAAGAGGCTCAAGGCCCACAATCCCAGCCCTAATTCTAATGGTAATTCTAATTACCATTATGATAGGAAACTAATTCCTTCTTGACTAATTAATCTAAATTAAGGAAATATTTGACTAAAATAACTTATTCCTTCTTGCTCTCTATCAGTGAGTGTATGCATATGTGACGTTAATGAGTTACAGTGCATGATACTGTAAAGATTTATAAAAAGGAATAATCAAAACAGGAGAACATGTTACTCCACTGCTCCAAAAAAACTGTGAAAGAAACTGCAGCATGAATTACAATACACAACTTTAATAAAATTTCCGTCTAGCGTTCCTTTAGTTCTTCAGGAGACAACCGCTGAATTTCTAATGAAGCTTGTTTTAGCTTTTCATGATCTGAATGACCTACCTCATTCCAAAAAAGCAAGAAAATTAGGCAAGGCATAAGTAAGAGTTCAAACTCTCTATTGAAACCAAATAGTTGACTAAAGATCTAGAAAGACAATCTATGTCATTTACCATACATCATAACTCCATCACACATTGAAATTCTAGTGTAACTCAAATTTCAACAAGAATTAGTGCACACAGAAATGGCTTTTTTTCTAGAAGTTATTGGATTCATTTTAAAAAAGAGCACACCACACAATTTTTCAGGAACAAAATAGAACTTGTAAATTAGAGTAAAAACAAAATGTTAAATCACACAAGGCATATATCTCATGTTTCAAGCATTCATCAATTCAAAAAAGTTGAATGCAGTGATGACATTAACATTAGAGAAACGTAGGTAAAGCAATGCATCATTAATGATGATAATTAAATTTATGTAAAAAGATCATTATCAGCAATTTAAATGACATGTGCAGACAAATAGCAGTTCACATCTTACACTATTTATACTTTAAGCTGCCATATAGTTAGCTAAGAGGGAAAATCAAATAATTAATCAAACAAGAATTTGATGTCTCATAACTCCACAGAGCCTAACATCGGTGAAACCCCAATTTAATCTAAATAGACAATAGAAAAAAAAAGAAATGGCCGAGGTTTGCGGCAAACAACTTGCTTTAATTTAAGTAGACCTGACTGTGATTTGGTTTGGGTGTGTGTGTGTGTGTGTGTGTGTGTGTGTGTGTGTGTGTGTGGAGGCAAGCTTACGATATGTCTAAAGCTGCTGTATTAATTAAACCAAATATGCAAAGGAAACCCTGTCGAAAGGAAAATAACAAAGTGAAACAAAATTATGATTTTTCATAGAAATTGAATACAATCATACATAACGACAGCTGAAGTGTGCATGTATGGAGGATAGTCAGATTCAGAGGGGAAGAAGAATGTTGGACATGATACTGAATCAGTATATAACTTACTAAGGCATATTCCGATTTCTCTATTCTAAATAGATTTACATCATAGAACTTAAATCTCTGTGTTAAATCTAAACTTTGAAATAATATGATACTTTGGTTTATAAGATTTTAAATTCAAAATGCTAGTGAAAACTAAGTTGATAACTTTAAATTTATAACTGGTTCCCCTTCCAAATGATCTCAAATCTCAATATTATCATTCAAAATAATATGAGCATTGCTTGTGGTTCCTTAATCTAATAACATAAGAAACAATTATTGTTTTCCTTGTTTTCATAACTGCACTCATCGCCATCTACTAACCCATCAAATATCAGATCATTTAGGGTCAAAAAATAGAAAGGATAATGAAGAACATTAATGAAAAAAGTTATACTTGTTCTGGAAATCATCTTGAATTTCACCTGCGGCCCTGATAATGTCATCTATGACCAAGTGACACTTGCTGCAAGACCAGTATCATACAAATACCAAAAAATGAATGTAAAAGCTCTTTTTAATTGCATGCTACACCTGCATTCTTTTCTACTATCAACTATGCAACTAAATCTTTATTTTTGCTTAGTCTAGATGACGTGGCCACAGTCATAAGTTTTAGAGCCGTAGAGTTTCTCTTGTAGGCTAAATGTTTGCTATAACAACCACTGCTATGGTTTTTTGTTTATATTTGCTGAGATTTGAGAAGTCTTTAGCCACATATTAGAGTTTTTTTAAGGCAATTCGACAAACACCTGGTGGGCGACGAGATAGATAGTAAAATCTAGGCTGCAGTGATCCATTACACGAAAACACAAATTATGATAAAAGTTTAGGTGAAACAAGAGAAACTTACGGTGCCAGTGTCCGTAGCGTAAGATTAGGTCGTGAGGAGAAGTGAAGCTACGTAGAAGGACCTGTCCTCTTTCTTGACTAAGGTTTGACGGCGCATGCGAAATTGTTAAAGGGGGACAGAGATGGTGAGGCGATGTTGGACACGTGTGGGTAGAGATGCAATTAAAAAAAGTGACTCAGGGAGAGAGTTAGAAGTAGACAGACTGTAGACTGCTAACATGTGAAATTGTAACCGACAACTAGAGGTATTACATGAATCAAGTTGCTCGATAGCTCGACTCGGCTCGATAAAGTTCGAGCCGAGCTCGATAAGGCTCGATAAATAATATTAATATTAAAAATAAATATTATATAATGATAATTATATATATTAATGAGCCGAGCTCGAGCTCGATTGAATAATTTTCGAGTCGAGCTCGAGCTCGCTCTTAGGCTCGTTATCAAATCGAGCAGAGCTCGACTCGATAACTACTCGAGCCGAGCTCGAGTATGCACTACTCGAGTTCGTTTGGCTCGTTTAACACCCTACCGACAATCGGTACACTTATCGGGATGATCTCATCTTTTTCAACAGAATTGTTGATTATATAATGTAAGATGCCAGTTTTAAAAAATAAAAATAAAAATTTGAGAATTTTAAAAGAAAAATATCAAAATTTTCATTTAAATATGACTGATTTCAATTTTATTTTTTTTGGTACTTAGTACATTAAAAACTCTTTTATTACTATGAGATACAAACATACAAAAATATTACTACTAACTACAAAAATATATAGTGATATTCCAATATTACCCTTACAATGTGCTGCACATAATGTTTGTATGCAGCATGAAAATTCGTGTGCAACAAAAGTGTGTGCAATAAAAAAAGTGTGTGCAGCAAAAAAAAGTGTATATCAGGCGATGGCAGTGGTCCGGCGATAGGCCGCGCAACCGGCCGGCGGCGGTCCAACGGTCCGGCGATGGTCAGGCGGCAGCAATGAGTGGGTGAGGGGTTTAAGGTTTGTGGTTTAAAAGTGTATGAGATTATAATGAATTAAGATTATATTTGGTATTTTACTTTAATATTTTGTATGTGAGAGTAATTTTTTTAAATCAATACATCTCACAGTAATTATGGGTACAAAATATGTACCTATGAGTATTTTTTCCTTTTTCCCTTCCTCTAGAAAGAGTGTCCCCTCCACTAAAATTGACTGGAATGCATGTATGCCCAATTTATGCAAAGTGGGTGCTCTATTCAGCAATACAGGATGCCACTGCCATCTTTGTAGTAGTAGTTTTCTTTGATTTTACGAAAATAGACTAGGCACCACCTTGTCCGATTTCGTTTAAACTCCTTTGGTGAAGGCAGTTATGCTTCGGATGCTTCGCCATAGAATAGATTGACCCAGTTCCCATTCTTTTCCGGTGCACTTGTTTTATATCTCTGACACACAAGGAAGTACGCGGCTTGATTCCTCCTTTCTTGAGGAAGCCTGGCTCTGAGGGACGTGTGCCTAGAAGGATGAGTAAGGTATGCTCGACTGGTGTTGTTGGATACGGGAGAAGCGGTTCTTACTGCCCTGCCATTCGCTCTCCTATCTAGGATCACTTCGTTGAGTTTAAAACTTTCTCTGCAGAAAGTTCTGATACAAATAGATAATATTTTCTCCATTTTGGGTATTTTTACTCATTTGTATGAGCACAAAGATTAAGAAGTGTTTTTTTTACTGCCTCCGTCCTCCCAGAAGGTGGACATTTGATTTTTGCACGCGAATTAATGAGTATTATTATTTAATGTGTAGTTGGTAGTTATATTAGTGGGGTGTGTGGGTCCCAATATTAATTGTATTAGTGATGTGTATGTGTCTCAGATATGTTATTTGTGAATTGTTATAGGCAAAACCTTGGACATCCATCTGATAGATGAAATCGCATCGAAAAGGTTTATCCCATGTGCTACCCAACCCCCTATACATAGAGCTAACTCTGCAGAGGTCATGCAAATAAAATAAACAGGCCCCTTCTCTTTTGGATGAATGGGGTGCTTTAGAAGGCCCTTTCCGATCTACGGTCCCTCGGAACGAAAGATTAGGCAGGTAGTGCTGTACGACCAGGCGTTTATGCAAAAGCGTCGACTAAGCCGAGCATCCACGTCCAAGAAAGTACAGGCATTACAAGAGCGATGACTGCCCATAAGCAGCAAGTATTCGACGATGGGGACAGAATGGTTGCCTGTGATATTTGTGGGACTTGGCAGCACACACGATGCTTTGAAATGGTTTCTAACTTCTGAGAATTTGTTCATCATTCCATCTGAATTTCCATGAAGAGATTCCTGACCAAGAGAGAGCAGATCAAGAAAATCCATGCTAGTTTCAGGAATCATGACATTATCATCTGATATTTGAGGAAACCCTGGAGACGTCATGTGGTGTTCTTCATATATGAAACTAGATCCAGGTGACTGTATATACTTTCCAGAGGACAACGGAGCTTTCGAAGCATCCTTCCCGCTACTGTCAATGAAGAAAAAGAGATAAGGAAAAACACAGGCTATTAAATGAGAGGAATTAAGTCATACTTAGAGAATTGGACTGCTGGTGTGTGCGGATTGACAAGATCTGTTGTTTCATTTGTATCTTCTCCAGTCAACACAGCATTGGTGATGCCATATCCTATACAAAGAAGAAGAAAAAAGATAAACACAGAAAATACAGATTAGATGAAAATTACGGCCTACAGGTTTAGGGTGTGCGCGACATGCAAGACAAAAGCAGGAATTTGATCAATTGCAACATAAACCATTCCTTCTTCAAGTCGTGCAACATATACAACATTCTGTATATTTTGGTCCCTGCAGAAAAACACGGGCACTACATAAAAACACGGGCGTGTTTTATGTATTTTGGCCAATTTTCTATTTTCTTCAACTTTCTCATTTCTTCATGCTTTTTATCACCATTTATCTTCATAATCACCTATTCAAAGACATGGAAATCATCATCATCAATTTCCCAAATACTAAATACAAAAGATACAAAAATACGAAACAAAAGAATGAAAACACACACAAAAATGACATAAAATTTAGGTGAAAATAGCGACGATGTCAACTTCAAGGCACATAAGTATTTATTTTATTATTACCCAATTCTATAAAAGTGAGAATTTTTTCTAAATTTGGAGGACGAAATTATTTTTAGGGGGATAGATTGTAACACCTCAATATTTCTTAATCTATATTTTTGTAAATTTGACTTTTAAATAAGATTATATTATTATTTTAGTATATTATATCTTTTTTAAATTATATATATATAAAATAATATAATAACAATAATAACTCGTGGGTGTGTGTGCAAGTGGATTAAAAATTTTGGATAAAGAGAGTGACGTGTGAATGGAGTAGCCACCAAGTTCACTATGTATATATATAAATTTACACTCACGCTCACCATGCTCACATATATATATATATATATATATATATATATATATATATATATATATATATATATATATATATATATATATATATATATATATATATATATATATATATATATATATATCACACACGAACACACACTGCTTGCACACACTACTTCTCTTCTAATCCATTCATTTTGCGATTTATTCTTATCATGTTATATATGGAAACGTTCGTTTCAAAATATAGATTTCAAATATATAACTTTTCTATAAAACAGATGTCATTTGAGCTAGAAAAGCTCCGTCGAAGTTTTTAACCCTTTAATTACATATTTTATTTCGGTGAGAGTTAACTTTTATATTATAGGCCATTTTGAAGCTTTCCTCACGAGGATCATAAAGGTATAATTAGTTTTGAGTTTTGACATAAAACGAAAGAATTTATAAAGAAACCCACTTCACTTTCGAAACTGTGTCCCATTTAAACTTCGTTATTTTCATGTATAATTGATATAAATGTGATCCTCATCTTGCGAGGACTCCATAAGTACTTTCGAATTTTAAATGTAATTGTATAACTCAAGTAGGGTCATTTTGTAATAAGTTTAAAGATTAGAGTAAGTTTAAATGAGAATTTAATATAATATAGGGACTTGATTGCAATTTATAAAAATATACATATTTAATAATAATATTAAATAAAAAATTGAGTTTTGAAAGTAAAATATATATATATATATATATATATATATATATATATATATATATATATATATATATATATATATATCCACACACGAACACACACTGCTTGCACACACATTACTTCTCTTCTAATCCATTCATTTTGTGATTTATTCTTATCATGTTATATATGGAAATATTCGTTTCGAAGTGTAGATTTCAAATATTAACTCTTTTTAAAATAGATGTCATTTGAGCTAGAAAAGCTCCGTCGAAATTTTTAACCCTTTAATGACATATTTTATTTCGGTGTGAGTTAACTTTTATATTGTAGGCCATTTTGAAGCTCTCCTCACGAGGATCACAAATGTATAATTAGTTTTGAGTTTTGACGTAAAACGAAAGGATTTATAAAGAAATTCACTTCACTTTCGAAACTATGTCCTATTTAAAATTCGTTATTTTCATGTATAATTGGTATAAATGTGATCCTCGTCTTGCGAGAATCACATAAGTACTTTCAGATTTTCAAACGGAGTTGTATAACTCAAGTTGGATCATATTGTAATAAGTTTAAAGATTAGAGTAAGTTAAAATGAGAATTTAATATAATATAGGGACTTGATTGCAATTTATAAAAATATACATATTTAATAATAATATTAAATAAAAAAGTGAGTTTTGAAAGCAATATATTATTTCGTTTTCGTGGCTATACGTATGTATTATATAATTTAACTTTTCATTTATGATTATAATTTTATATTATTAACTTAACCTTTTATTTTAATTAATTATTATTATAATCTTACCTTTCATTTATAATTATAATTTTTACTTCTTTATTAAATAGTATTATTATAATTTTATTACTATTATTATTTTAAGTGAAAAATCTTTATTTAATATTTGTAATAAAAATAGTATATCATTTTCAAGAATTTTTGAGATCGAAAAGCAAGCTTTGTCCACTCTACAATTTCCAAGAAAGATCAAGGTGGGGTAACTTTCACTCTTTATCGAGTGCTACATTTTTATGCTATGATTGGTATGTTAAGATGTGATATGTGTTACTGATATATCATGTTATGTGCCATGTGCTTTTAGTTCGATGACAAATATTTTTTTACTAACATCGTACTGGGTGACGATTCGGTGCGCACAGACCAACTAACACAAGTTACTGGCTACGTCGGTTCAGTACTAAAATATATTTCAAAGTATGCTAACATTGTACAGGGGTGATGACCCGGTGCGCACAGACTAACTAACACAAGTTATCGGATGATGGTTCTGTCTAAAATATTTTCAATGAGTTATCGAACTTCAATGTGCAAAAGTAATTTTATTAAAATTGGCATATGTTACATCTTATGGTATATTTGGCATGTATATTTATTTTTAACTGTGCAATCATTTAAGTTCACCCACTGAGTGTATTTCAAACGCTCGCCCCTTCCACTCAAAATCCTTTTCAGGTTGAGGCTTCGACGGCGTACCGGGGGCGGATGCGTTGTATTAGAACTTTTTAATTAATGCGCTGCGCGAAATCTTTTTATATAATTTCTAATGATATACTTTTGTATAATTTTCATTGTTTATGTTATTTTATTAATTTTATTTTATGGTTCACACCCACATTGAAGGTTAATATTATCTAAAAATTGCGAATAAATCTCCCTTTTTTTATTGAAAACTGGGGTGTGACAGATGGTATCAGAGCGGGTCTACGTTTCTGTGGACTCGTATTATTAAAATCAATTATTTACGAATCTATATTTATGTAAACTTTCATTTTCAAAATGAAATGATTTTCTAAATGATATTCGCTACGCATCTACCTGGTAAACGACTTCTGCTTCAAGGAATATAAGTATTTATTTTATTATTTACCACAATTCTATAAAAGTGAGAAGTTTTTCAGAATTTCGAGGACGAAATTATTTTTAGGGGAATAGATTGAAACACCCCAATATTTCTTAATCTATATTTTCGTAAATTTGACTTTTAAATAAGATTATATTATTATTTTAGTATATTATATCTTTTATAAATGATATATATATATATATATATATGTATATATATATAATAACAATAATAACACGTGGGTGTGTGTGCAAGTGAATTAAAAATTTTAGATAAGAATTAAAAATTTTGGATAAGGAGAGTGACGTTTGAATGGAGTAGCCTCCAAGTTATATATATATATCACACACGAACACACACTGCTTGCACACACACCACTTCTCTTCTAATCCATTCATTTTGCGATTTATTCTTATCATGCTATATATGAAAATGTTCGTTTCGAAGTGTAGATTTCAAATATATAACTCTTTTATAAAATAGGTGTCATTTGAGCTAGAAAAGCTCCGTCGAAGTTTTTAACCTTTTAATAGTATATTTTGTTTCGGTGTGAGTTATCTTTTATATTATATGCCATTTTGAAGCTCTCTTCACGAGGATCACAAAGGTATAATTAGTTTTGAGTTTTGACGTAAAACGAAAGGATTTATAAAGAAACCCACTTCACTTTCGAAATTGTGTCCCATTTAAACTTCGTTGTTTTCGTGTGTAATTGGTATAAATGTGATCCTCGTCTTGCGAGGACTCCATAAATACTTTCAGATTTTCAAACGGAGTTGTATAACTCAAGTTGGGTCATTTTGTAATAAGTTTAAAGATTAGAGTAAGTTAAATGAGAATTTAATATAATATAGGGACTTGATTGCAATTTATAAAAATATACATATTTAATAATAATATTAAATAAAAATTTGAGTTTTGAAAGCAATATATGATTTCGTTTTCGTGGCTGTACGTATGTATTATATAATTTAAATTTTCATTTATGATTATAATTTTATATTATTAACTTAACCTTTTATTTTAATTAATTATTATTATAATCTTACCTTTCATTTATAATTATAATTTTTACTTTTTTATTAAATAGTATTATTATAATTTTATCACTATAATTATTTTAAGTGAAAAATCTTTATTTTATATTTGTAATAAAATTAGTATATAATTTTCAAGAATTTCTGAGATCGAAAGCAAGTCTTATCCAATCTACAATTTCCATGAAAGATCAAGGTGGGGTAACTTTCACTCTTTATCGAGTGCTACATTTTTATGTTATGATTGCTATGTTAAGATGTAATGTGTGTTACTGATATGTCATGTTAAGTGTCATGTGTGCTTTTAGTTCGATGACAAATATTTTTCTACTAACATCGTACTCAGTGGCGATTCGGTGCGCACAGACCAACTAACACAAGTTACTGGCTACGTCGGTTCAGTACTAAAATGTATTTTACAGTATGCTAATATCGTACTGGGGTGACGACCCAGTGCGCACAGACCAACTAACATAAATTATAGGATGACAGTTCAGTCTAAAATATTTTCAATGAGTTATCAAATGACAATGTGCAAAAGTAATTTTATTAAAATTGGCATATGTTACATCTTATGGTATATTTGGCATATATTTATTTTTAATTGTGCAATCATTTAAGTTCACCCACTGAGTGTATTTCAGACGATCACCCCTTCCACTCAAAATCCTTTTCAGGTTGAGGCTTCGACGGCGTAACGGGGGCGGATGCATTGCGTTAGAACTTTTTAATTAATGCGCTGTGCGAAATCTTTTTATATAATTTCTAATGATATACTTTTGTATAATTTTCATTATTTATAATATTTTATTAATTTTATTTTATGGTTCACGCCCACATTGAAGGTTAATATTATCAAAGAATTGTAAATAAATCTCCCTTTCTTTTTATTGAAAACTGGGGCGTGACACATAAGATAAGGTAAGCACATCACACTCCCGAAACTTAGTAAAAACGTAAGTCGAAACTAAGTTTGAAAAGAGATGTAATTTTCGAAGCGTGAGCACTTCAATTATAATAACTCCTCACTCACACAAAAGAAATAAAGCGATAAAATGGAAGGGACAAGCCCCTAACAGGCTCTCATATTTAACGTCGGAGAGTCACGATGGAATACCGCTTTTTGAACTACTGGATCAGATGGCGGTCTTCTCGCAGCCTCACTTTCAAGTACTTTATTTTCCTCTTCTTATCTACACTCAGCACCTCACCTTTCTTGGTCACAAAAATATGATCCTCAGAATTTCCTTTCTCTCATGGCTATCTAGACTCCTCCTTGTCAATCTTCTATTCAAATTCAGAATTATCTGTCCTTTTAAAATCAAGATTAAACAAGTTAGAAACCACATCTATGCTCTTGCAAGATTAAGTCTCCATGGGTATCTTTATTGCTTGATCAAGAGAGAAAACCACATCTTCATTGTCCATCTGCAGTCTAAGCTTCTCGATTCTCAACCTCTTTACTCTTTCCTATTTCTTTTCCACTATAAGCTCAGTATTCTGACTTTGGGATTCCACTGGAGTAACATCAACATCAGGTAAGGCATTCTGCGTGAAAAACGGTGATGTATAGCATGGTTCGACCTTGAGTACTGGTTGAACCAGTTATATAATGGTCAAACTGGACATTAGAAAGTTCGGCATCCCTCATACAGGTCGGTTCGACCTTGGTTTGACCTTCAGGATTGGCCGAACCAGGGCTGTGTTGGTCGAACCCTTCATCAGAAAGTTTAGAGTCTCGCGGACAGGCTTATTCGACTATGGTTTGACCAAGGGTTTTGGTTGAACCATGTATGTCGTGGTCGAACCATGTATCAAAAAGTTCCGGAGAATGCCCAGGTGCTTAGTTCGATTTAATCAAACTGGTTCGACCTATAGTTCTGGTCGAACCATGGTCGAATCGAGCTTCTGAAACTTCATAATCCATTTTTTGCATCTTCGGTCCCTCATACTGTATTCTAGACCTTAACGTGATGGCTTTACACTCTTTTGGGTTCATTATGCCTTGAAACGGAAACATTCCTTTCTCCAACATTTGCGTCAGTTGATTCACATTCCTGGCCATTTACCACATCATCAAAGCAAGGTCCTTTAACTGCTTAGATAAATCTGTATGATTAGAGTTCATAGTAGCCTCAAGACGATCAACACTTGCATCATTCTTAGCCATGTATCGATTGAAGGTATCTTCAACACTCCTCACTTCGTGCTGCTTCATACTAGGCCCTCTTTGTGCCAACTCTGTAATCTGCCTCTGCTGAGATTCTAGTAGTTTGTTTATGTAAGCTAAACTAGAGACGATGATCTCATCCCTATTCGGCTTTACCACTTGATGTTCAACCTGCGCCACCTTGCCAAGTACATAAGATCCTCTTACTCTTTTCGTAGGCCAGTCACGTGAATTCATAGAGATGTCTTCAAACAACTTTTCTGCTTTAAGTGCTGTCTTAGATAACAACGCTCCTCCTAATGATGCATCAATAAGAATTGGCGACTCATAATCCAATCTATAGTAGAAGATACTTATGTATTGAGCCTTAGACGTCCCATGTTGTGGGCACCTCCTAAGCATATCTTTAAACCTGTCCTACGCCTCATAAAATTCCTACCCTGATTCATAACAAATTGGGTGATGTCTAACTTCATTCTAAATACCTTAGAAGGTGGCATGTATCTCTCAAAGAACTTCTGTTACAGTTGGTCCCATGTAGTACAATCTGTGGCATTAAGAGTCTCATACCAAAATTCTGCCCTATCAATCAAAGAGAACTTGAATAGGGTGATCCATCTAGCATTATCATTAGCTCCATCACCCTTCTGAGTATTTGCATAACTAAGGAATCTTTTGAGATGCTGATATGGATCTTCAAAGTAATCTCCAGAAAAGAGATTCTTCTCTACCATGTTGATAAGAGCGGGATGTATCTCAAAATCATCATCTTTCCCCCTTGCTTCTATCAATCCCATGTTACCAATTCCATTATTCATGAAAATTTCACAAATGTCAACATTATCTGGATTCTGCCTTGCTCCGGTCATGTCTAGCTCAATGTGTCATTCTTTTTTTCCTTCCTCTCATTTTCCTAGTGCACAAGTTCCTCAGAAAAATTCAAGATTAGATAAAAATAAATAATCACAAATAGAAGTCTTAATAAACTAAAAATAATAAAATCAATAATAACAGCTGCCCCCGGCAACGGCGCCAAGAACTTGATGTGCGTTTTCTATGCACGCAAAATTAATCCCAAGTATGAAGGATATTAGTTACAGCTTAAACAAGTGACCAAGTTAAATATCGAACTCAAAGGACGGTGTTTTATCAATTTAATTATTTACTAAATTAATTAAGACAAGGGCAATAAGATTTAAGGATTGGATTATTAACTAATAAACAATTAATAAAAATAACAAGTAAAATAAATAACACTAGAAGAATACGAAAGTGGCTCAAGAATGGAGAATAAGTAGCTCTAAGGTAATCCAATTTTACTAATTAACTTCCCTCTCAAGTACATGCCGACTCTGCCTTGTGGACTATAGATGCATCACTAAACCATGCAAATCTACTCTATAGACAAGTAAATATGTGTGTAACACGTGTGAATAACCTTGGAGCAAGAGATATAATTTCACCCCCTTTCTAGGTATTATCAGTAACAATTATTTACCACGTCTTGAATCTAACTCGATATGATCTCCCTTTGTATGTACTATAAAATTATCCTCTTATCCTGCTTACTAACCCGAATTCAATTCAAATAATAAACATTCATATATGATAGTTCTAATGAAGCTTCGGAGTCCCCTCACTTAGAATCATAACACGGAATCCTGTTCAGCGGTGAACGCACTCAATCTACTACCAAGATATATATTCAGACTCTATATACCAATTGAATATGCACAAAACGACCGTGAATATGGATTAAGAAAGCACAATCATATATAAAATCAATTCACAAGTAGTGTTGTACGGAGGACACACAAGAGAGTTTAATTAATTCATAAAACTTTCAAAACTCTAGATCTACCAAAACGGTTCTAGCCCATGATGTTGCTAAGAACAATCATGGGGGTTGGAAAAATCTTATCCATATGTCTAGAAAGTACAAGATAAATTAGGAAACGAATAAAACCATAGATGCGGGAGTCGTCGCGCCCTTCTCCATCTTGAATCCTCCTCTTGGTTCTCCTCTTGATTCCACAGACGAATCTTCAAAGTGATGGATGGATGTAGGAAATGATGTGGTTGATGGTTGGGGGGTGATCCCCCCTTGTGGGGTGTAGGATGATTGTGTTGTGTTTCTTTCTTGGTGTGATCTGCATCCTCTTTTATACTTGTAAGCTCTCCTTATGGACCTTGGATGAGTTTTTTCTTGAAAAACATGAAAATACACGCACCGGGAGGTGTAAAAATACGGATCTAGAGCTGTTCAGGCATTTGATTTGACCTTTGGGCTTGGTCGAACCAGATCAAGGAGGTCGAACCACCCCATAACATGTTTTCAGGTTTCTGGTTCGACCCAAACCAGTGGCCGAACCAGCTTGTGCAGTCTCACCGTTTCACATATAACTTCCACCTACAAGCACTGATTTGAGTGATTCTTACGCTCACGCGATTAGCACTTCCTTGGCTTTCTATCCATATAAAGAACTCATAAAAAAATCCAACATACAAATGCATAACAAGTCATGCAAAGTGACACAACTGTGCTGAGCAGAAACAGCTTGCGCGGCGTCATCATTTTTATCATAACTTTCTCGCTTGGATTCCAATTGAGGTGTTTCTTACGCCAAAACGACCCTCTCTTCTATGGATTTACAACTATATATCACACTTCTAGTTTTAAGCTCCACATGAAAACAAAAAAATTACACAAATTGGAGATGCGTTTTTCAGCATTCTTGCACAAGTTTCACCTTTTCTCCAACTTTGCTCTTTTGATCCTTTTTCCACCTAAAACATAATAAAACACCTCAAACACACCTTTTTTCTCATGTATATCAAATATAAGACACTTGTACTAGTATATAACAATAATTCCCATCAAAAGATATTAAATTGAACACTAAAACATGCTTATTTTCACTTTCATCAAAAATCAAGCTTATAATATCATAATCTCCACATAAAACTTCATGGTTCGCGAAACCCTCGTACAAACCACTGAAAATATCATCGTTAATCGGCGACGAATAGCAGCTGAAGAATCAAGTCAAGAAAATGGAGAGAAAGAGTAAAAGAAAGAGAGAGAGAACGGGAATGGGAATGGGAGATAGGGGAGAGAACGACATGAACCTAGAATGAATTATTATTTTTTCCTTTAAATATTCCGGATCGATTTGGTAATACGAGTAGGGTCAAGTTTGGGCGCACGGGTCTAAATTCGTGCTCCCGGGGACACATGAACTTTTGCCTAAAATTAACGCAATACTTGTGGGATATGGTTTAGAATTTTTTTTAAAATATAATTATCACTTTTTATTAAAGATAAAATTATTTTTCATTAAAAATATTATCACATTTCATTTACATTACGAATTGCTCAAATAATAATCATGCACAACTATTACTTTTTATTAATTTGAGTATATTTTTTATTAAAATATTTTTCACTTCTTATCCGTCTCACGGAAGATTTCCCATGAGACGATCACACAAGTCTATCTTAAAATTAATGTTAAATTTTTAGAGTCTTATTAAAGTCCACCTAAACGATCTTAACTGTTAGATTAATTTTTAATTTAATCTTCACCATTAAATAAAAATAATATATTTAAAAAAATTGAAAAAATCTACCCACTTAACCATATAAACTTATTAATCTTGGAAGTGCACCCCAAAATCACCCTAAATTTTAATGAGAAATATTAAAATTAGGATAAAATAAGTCCTAAAAAATAATAATAAAAAAGAAATAAGAAGAAGAAACAGATAAATTCTCCAATGTACTCGAATTGTGCACTCATATTCAAAAATTTATGTACCCAAATTTAGTAAAAATATATACACTAATAAATAAAAATTTAAATAGTTTGTTAGTAATTTTTTTTGTTAGTTTTTCATTGAAAAACTAAATACACCCTCAATCCTACCCAAGGAAGATCTTTTGTTTTTTGCACGTGAATTAAGAAATATTATTATTTAATGTATAGTGAGTAGTTGTATTAGTGGAAGTGTGACCCCCATATTTTAATTGTATTAGTGGGTGTGTGTGGGTCTCATCCATGTATTTAAAAAGAAAATGAGACTTTTTGGGTGAGACGTCCAAAATGAAAAAAATATCTTTTTTTGAAGGGGACAGAGGAAGTATGAAGGGATAAAAAAAATTTGCCCCATAAGTTTGGCCATGTATAATTTTTGCCCCAAAAAAGATAACATTTGGGCATTCATCTCACTATCTTCATAATTGCGCCAATGTTGTCCTGTTTTCGCTGGAATTTGATATTTTTGTCGGAATCGATCACGTGCATGTCACGTGATCATCGGATTTGGTATTTTTTGGCGGGATAAAATATTTTTTTGCCCCGTAAGTTTGGCCATGTACAAATTTTACCCAAAAAAGGATAAGATTTGGGCATTTGTCCCAATATCTTTATAATTGCACCAATGTTGTCCCATTTTTCTCAAAATTTGACATATTAACTAGAATCGATCACGTGTGTGTCATGTGATTATCAGATTTGGCATTTCCCTGCGAATTTACTGACCTGGCGACACAGTGTCATCCACATCAATAACAACAATAATAATATTTTAATAAAAATTTAATCAAAAAAATACCCTTCATCAATGTACTCAATTCTCACGTGCCCTCCATGTACTTCCACCATCTTCGCAAACTCCCTCTTTTTGTCAATTAGAGGATCCCCATGTACCCTCTCACCACCATGGCAGCAGCCATTGGATCTTCCGCTCGCGCCACCTATCTCACGTCACCAAACTCCCCATCATCATCTACTTCCACGGCGGAGGATTCGTATTCTTGAGTGCCACCACTTCGTTCTTCCATGAGTCATGCAACCATAAGGTTGCTCACGTTCCTTCCCTCATCGCTTCCGTTGAGTAATGCCTAGCATTGGAGAATCGTCTTCTGAAGACGTACGACGACCTAATGGACGAAGTGCAGTGGGCTAAAACCTAAGCACTCGCTGGTCGTGACACCAACCCTTCGATCGAAGAATTCGCTGAATTCTCTAGGGTTTTCCTAATGGAAAGCAGCGTCACCTAACATGGTCTATCACGTGGGGATGCGTGGACTTGATATTGATCTCCAGATCATAATTAGAATCACGAGACTAATAATGAACCATCCGTTCTTCAGTGGGGTGCGAAAGACTGAATCGAAGCTAAAAATGCCAATGACCCCATCGTCCTCTACAAGGCTCCAATATCATGTGTTTGTTCACACTGTCGGAGGGTACGGATCGAGGCCATGTATACTGTGATCCGTTAGTTGGTGGTAGGCCCTTGAAGGAGAAGATCCGACAGTTGCCACCCATGGTGGTGAGAGGGTACACAGGGGATCCCTGATTGATAAGAAGAGTGAGTTGGCGTAGATGGTGGAAGCACATGGAGGGCACATGAGGACTGAGTTCATCGATTGAGGGTATTTTTTTAAATTAAATTACCAATAAAATATTATTATTGTTAATGTGGATGTCACTGTGTTGCTAGATCAGGAAATTCGCTGAAAAATACCAAATCTGATAATCACGTGATATGGACATGATTGAGAAAATATCAAATTTCTAAAAAAATGGGCCAACATTGGCGCAACTATAAAGATATTGAGACATTCCCAAATCTTGTCTTTTTTGGGGAAAAATTGTACATAGCCAAATTTACGGGGCAAAAAAAATATTTTATCCCGAAGTATGAAAAAGTAGAGAAGCTCTCTTATGAAACGGATGTGAGACGGGTCGACCCATTACTAAAGTATGCTTATTATATAGGTAAAGTATGTCAATAATAAACCATATTATAACACCCTAAAATCATACTTTAATTCATCATCCATCATAATTTAATATAAATACTTTAACCATCATTAAACAAACTTTATCTCTATAATAGACATACTTTAATCCGTCTCACATAATTAACATCTCACAAAAGACTTTGTAGAAAAAGTAATACAATTGATAAGAAGAGTTAATTCCTAAAATAATCTTTTTTTTTAGGTTTTCAAATCTTTTACGGCTTTTATTTTTATTAATTCAACTCACAATATATTTTATATGGCTAATACTACTATGTACTTGAGTGCACCCCAGGATACGGTTGCATGTGAATCACCGACGCTGTCCTCCTTCTGCTCACCGCCACCACGCGTCGCTGCCCATCGTAGGTCCTCACCGATGCTGTTTTCCGTCCGCTCGCCGCCACCACGCGTCGCTGCTCATCATGGGTCCTCACCGGCTCTGTCCTCCATAGCGGCTATTGTTCACCTCCATTTATTGCTTTCTGTGTTAATTGATTTTTACCTTTGTATTTATGGCTGATGCCCTAATTTTCTTTATTTAAAATTTGATTTTTGATTTGAATCGAGAGTTAAAAAGAATGGATTTGGAAGATCAATGTTTGATTTCTTCCCAATTTGGATTTTCTGCCCTAATTAACGAATTAGATTTAGTATGTTCCTATACTTGCAAAAGTGATTTTTTCCGATTAGACTTCTGCCCTAATCAAGAGTTAGATTTCTTCCTAATTTGATTTTTTGATTTGAATTTGAATCGTGTTCCTATACTTGCAAAAGTGAGCTTAACCATCGTTCTGCTTCATGTTCATCAATGGTGATGACATAACTGATAATTTAAGAAAGGGTTATAAAGGTAATTTCACCGCTTATTCAAATTCTTTTATCTCTTATCAAACATCTCAATATTTTGTTATATTAATTTTAATACAACCTATCAAATAATTTTTATTTTACATAATACAAATACATATCTTAATTTAAATCTCAATTCTTATATACTCTCTCCGTCCCACAGCAAGGTCTCTTTTTTCCATTTTTTGTCGTCCCATCCAAAGGGTCCTCTTTCATTTTTTACACACATGTGACTCACTCATCCCCTCTAATACAATTAAAACATGGGGTCATGCTCTCACTAATACAACTACCCACTACACATTAAATAATAATATTTCTTAATCCACGTGCCAAAAAGGAAAGACTACCCTTGTCCTATATTCATTAATCCACGTGCCAAAAAGCAAAAACTACCCTTGTCGTGGGACGAAGGGAGTATACTTCTTTATCTCATCCAACCTATTAAACGAGCCCATAAGATACCGAGTAAAACAGTGGTGTATAATAATTTGCCTATGCATCAAGATTCAAATCTTCAATTACCGACAGCATCTTTCCGAAGCACGTTACTAGGAATCCAGTTTTATACTACTTAGTATTAAATTATAAAATACCAGATCGCACTGTGAGAATAATGGAGTGGTAAAATTCAAATAAAAATAATATTTTTTAGATTATAACCAAATTCCCCGATTTTTATTACAGTGTTTATTATTAGTAATTATCCCTTATTAGTAATTACCCTGTCAGTTTATTATCCGACTCACTTAATTTTAAATAATTTATGCTAAAAATTAAACAAAATTGCAAATGGGGTACAATTAGGTTGGTTTGTTTTTTATTTTTTAATAATATACATTTAAAATTTTATATTTCATTTTTATTTTAATTGATATAAATAAAATTAAATTACATCTATCTCTTACAATCTCACATTCTACTTTCTCATACACATCACTCATATTCTTATGCATTAATTTTATTTAAAATTAAAACCTACTCAATTTAAATCTTCAAAAAGACCTAATTTAACATTATTTGTTCTAAAACCTAAATTACTGAATTCTAAATCTAAATATTTAATTTTTACATACCCCAAAAGAAATATCTAATAAAATCAGGGTACAAATTGTTGTTCCCTATTTTAAAATACTAATTGAAACACCATCAAACAATTTGAATCTCCAAAAAATAGATTATTGATGCACGTGAATCATGTGATTGCATATAATATCCTAAGGGTCACAGAACCCCCTAAGAATTTTTTTTTTAATATTTTTTTTTACACCTAATGTTTTACAACACTACTCCACTTAATTTTAAAAAAATAATCTTTGACTTGATTATTGATTTGATTGAAATAAACGACTCCATTATATATATTATAATTTATTTATATAAATTTATAACTCAATTAAAAATATTTTTATAACTCTATTATACATCTCTCTAATACACCTACCCACTTTACATAAATAATAATACTCCTTAATCTACGTGCAAAAAGCACATGATGATGTTTGTCCAGAACGGATGGAGTATTCATTAAATTTTTACATTATTAACTCACATGACTAATATCGAAAATTTTGTTTACTCAAAAATTATTTTTACTTTATTATTATTATTTTATTCGATTATATTACTCGCTTGTATTCAAGTAAAGAGTATTTTTACTCGAAAATTTATTAAAAAATATTATTCACATTACTCACATGGAGTACTCATTAATTCACAGTACTAAAAATTTACATTATTAGCTCACATGACTCTAATATCAAAAATTTTGTTTACTCAAAAATTATATTTTACTTTATTATTATTATTTTATTCGATTATATTACTCGGATGTATTCAAGTAAAAAGTATTTTTTGTCAAATTGAGTATAAAAATATACTCGCTCCGTCCTACTGAAACGTCTTCATTTTACTATATTATGCATCTCATCCAAATATCCTCATTTTTCATTTTTAGTAAAAAGACCCCACATGCAGCTCATCACTCATTACTAATACAACTACCCACTACACATAAAGTAATAATACTCTTTAATTTACGGACAAAAAGCAAATGACTATATTTGGGCGGGACGGAGTGAATATTTTATTAAAATTAGAATAAAAAAGTTTTTTTTAATAAGACAAAGTCTTTTGTGAGATGGTAAGTACGTGAAACGGGTTGTGAGACGGGTCGACTTGTTGTTAAAGCATGCTTGCTATATAGGTAAAGTATGTTAATTTGTACTTAAAGCATATTTTCTAAAAGTATAATGAATAATAAATTAAAGTAGTATGTTTTTAAAGTGTTATAGTATGATTCACTACAAATATATTTAACTAATAAGCATACTTTACCTATATAATAACTATAAATTATTGTTATATATGTTATGCATATGCACTACTAGTAAATCACATAAAGAAAAATGTTCTCTCTAGAATTGCTCCCTACGTTCTATTTCATCTAACCGCAGATTGGGTCCCCGGAATCAACGCTATCCTGTCGGCAACCTCCCTACGTTCAGTGACCTGACCTCGTGAAGTGATGTTGCTATGCCGAGGAAAGTTTCGAAACCGGTCCCCCCTTCGTCTAGGATGGTGAGGTCGAGTGATGCTGAAAATGATGAAGATGGAAAGCATGAAGGCGTAGAATCAAGCGCTGCTGATAACATAGAAACCAAGGTCGGGAATCCACTACTGAGGAAAAGGGATCAGTAATCCCAATTCCCAACTGGAAGCGGATACTCTAAAAGCTGATTTCAAATTCAAATATGCTATTGATTTAAAAGGAAATGGTGGTTGGTGGAGAAATCCTAGGAAAACGTCTCCAGAGATGCATGGTGCTGATGGGAAGTTGATGGAAACAACAAAAAGAGCATTAAATGAGGTTGAAGTAGGCTATGAACCTATTAGTAGTATGCAGCCCTCTCTTTCTGCCCAGGGCTCGAGGTTCCAACCCCCAAATCAAATCTCAACCGCCATTTTGGATGCCAAAGTACCCCTTTGTTCTTTCAAAGATGTCTTGATGGGTTTATCTCCTACTGCTTGTCAGCACTCACACTCATCTCCCATTCGGAATTCTCCAGCATAGCAACCCCAAGCTATCTTCTCACCACCTGCTCCCTCGTTCTTCGGTCCCTGCCCCCCTCTCCATGCTCAAATAACAAGCTTCCCACCCATGGCTAGCCCTCAGCCTATTTTCTTGTCTCCTCCACTGGGCACCCCGAATATACAACATCCTCATCCGGCCCCTCCACCCTCGCCTCACTCTATCTCCTCGCCTACTATCCTTCATCCAGCCCCATCAACACCACCTCCACCCCCACCGGAGTCTGTCTTAGTGGAGATGGAGAGGGGCTCGTTTGATTAGAGAGTGGTGTATGACTTTGTGCCTAAATATTGCTCCTACTGTAACTCTTTAGGCCATGCTGTTGATAGATGCAACTTGATGATGCGGGATGAGGACACTTACTGCATACCGGGAGAGACCAACACCTAGTTTACTATCGTCAAAAAGAAGAGAAACAAGAAGAAGGGGGCTAATAGAGGAGCTGAGAGTTCGAAGTCAAAGTTGTAGCTCTCACTACGTGTTGAAGAATGGTGTGTAAATCTTGATCCATCGTGTGAACACAAGGTGTTGCTGTGAAGATAAGGAAGTAGAGAATGCAATGGACGTAATGCATGGGTCATACACATTGCATCAGACTTAAGTTTATCAGCTGCAAACACTTGCATGTGACAGTTGTGATCACATGGAGTGTGGATCAATTTTTGATTGTTTGCTGATCAGTTTTGAGTTTGTTAGAGATCATGTGCTCTTCAGTTAGTTAGTTATTAAGCAAATGAGGTTTGATCATTCTATTGGTGCAAGTGGCAATCGGTTATTGGTGAAGAAGATGTTTAAATACACAACACAAACTCACAGCAACTCACTTCTTCTTAGCTGCAAGTTTTCATTTTCATTAGCAAGCTTACAGTGTGTTTTAGAGCTAGTCTAGAGTCTCTATAGCAGTCATCTTCTTCGTGTATTTCATCTATCAATAAGAAAGTTACATTTTCCTCCGAGTGGACGTAGATCATGAAGATCGAACCACTATAATTCCTTTGTGCATTCTTTCTTTCATTCTGTGTGTTTTAGGGTTTATTCCAGCTGTTTTCAGTGTGTGTGTGTTGATCGATTTCTCAAACGATTAAATATAAACATCAAGTTTGTGTGTGTGATCAAGTGTCTTGTTGAAGATCAAGACAACCGGCAAGTATCACAACAAGTGGCGCCGTCTGTGGGAAGCAAACCATCAAACAGCTGCTGAACTCTGAGAATATGAACACCACACGGTTTGACATTGAGAAGCTCACTGAAAAAATGGATTTCAGTCTCTGGAAACTCAAGATGAAGGCGATCTTGACACAACAAGGGCTCATTGATGCATTGAAGCCACCTCCACCTGTCAAGACAGAGATAATAAAAGATCCATCAACAGCTGGACCTCCAAGAGTACAAGTAGATGATGAGGTACTTAGAAAATCTCATTCTACTATTATTCTATGTTTGGGGGATAAGGCACTAAGGGAAGTAGCTAGGGAAACTACTGCAATTGGAGTCTGGGAAAGGTTAGAATCCATGTTTATGATCAAGACTTTAGCAAATCGACTTCACATTAGGCAGAAACTAAATGCATACAAAATGACTGATGAAAAGCCTATATTGGATCAAGTTGATGAGTTTGTCAAGATCATGGATGATTTTGAAACTGTTGATTCAAAGATATCAGAGGAAGAGAAAGTTCTCATGTTGATGACAGCTCTTCTAAGATCTTTTCAAAGTTTCAAAGATACTTTGTTATATAGAAATCAGAGTTCCATCAAGTTTGATAATGTGTTACTAGCACTCGAGTCTAGAGAATTACAGTTAGTAACTGATAGTACTCAGATTTCAGGAGGAGAAGGGTTGATTGTCAAGAAGAACAATCAAGCTAAAAGGAATAACAAGAAGAAGAGGGGTTTTGATGGAAACAAACAAGTTAGAAAAGATGGAGACCATGCTAAAGAAGGTGAAGTAAGGAAATGTTATCACTACAATCAACCTGGCCATATGAGAAGAAATTGCTACGAGTGGAAAGCTAGAAAAGGAAAAGGTATTGAGAAGAGGAAAGAAATTGATCAACCAAACCAAGTAAATCAAACTGCTCCTGCACAATAAGATACTACAAAGTTTGTTGAAGTATTGACAGTTACTACATCTGAAGTCTCCTCTGAATGGGTGATTGATTCTGGTTGTACATTTCATATGACACCAGTCAAGCATTGGTTGATAGGATTTAAACATCAGAATGAGGGCTCTGTACTTTTTGGAAACAATCAAACATGTAAGATCTTGGGAAGAGGGTCTGTCAAGCTTGAAATGTCTGATGGTACAGCAAGAATGCTACATGATGTAAGTTATATTCCTGATCTAAGAAGGAATCTAATTTCACTTGGAAATCTTGATTCCATGGGATATAGTTTTCGTCAACTGATGGTTGTTTGACTGTCACAAAGGGGAATGATGTATTCTTGAAAGGTATTAGGAAACATGACCTATATTTCTTGTGTGGAAATATTGTCACTGCTCAAGCTTGTAGCACTAGTAAAATAGACAATTCTATACTATGGCATGGAAGATTAGGTCATATAAGTGAGAGGGGTCTGCAAGAATTAGGTAAACAGGAGCTATTATGTGGTCACACTTCAATTACTTTGAGTCAGTGTGAACATTGTGTGATGGGTAAGGCAAAGAGGTTAAAATTTGGTGTTGGTGAACATAACTCTTCATCTGTGTTGGATTATATTCATTATGATTTATGGGGACCTGCTAAGAACATCACAAAGGGGGGGGGTGGAAAATATTTCATCTCCTTCATAGATGATTATTCAAGAAAGGTATGGATTTATATATTGAAATCCAAGGATGAAGCCTTCACCAAGTTCAAAGAATGGTTAGTTGAGGTTGAAAATCAAACTGATAAGAAGTTGAAGTGCTTAAGGACTGACAATGGTTTGGAATATTTGTCAGATGTGTTCAATCAGTTCTGTAAGGATAGATGAGTTAAAAGGCATAAGACTGTTCCATTAACTCCACAACAAAATGGAACAGCAGAAAGGATGAATCAGACCATTCTTGAAAGAGTTAGATGTATGATAAGCAGTGGAGGTTTTCCTAAGAGTTTTTGGGGGGAGTTAGCTATTGCTGCTGCATTTCTTATAAACAAATGTCCATCATCACCACTAAATTTTAAAACTCCAGAGGAGATGTGGAATGGTAAACCTGCAGACTACAGTAGTTTGAAGGTAATAGGATGTCTTACCTATGCTCATATAAAGCAAGGAAAGTTGGAGCCAAGAGCTCTGAAGTGTGTGCTAGTTGGTTATCCATCTGGAGTAAAAGGGTATAAATTGTGGTGTCCAGACCAACAGAAGATTCTGATCAGCAGGGATGTTTCTTTTGATGAAGGGAAAATGCCACTGATTGAAAAGATAAAAACTACTACTAGTTCTGATCATGATGTTGAGCCTCAGGTGGAGTCTGGCAAGACATGTAGTGGTGGTGACAGCATTTTGGAAGGTCAAAACACTTATCATCTTGCTAGAGATAGACAAAGAAGGGAAATTGTACCACCTGCAAGATACATCCAAGCTGATCTTATTTCTTATGCTTTGTATACTGCTTCTAAAGTTGAATCACTTGAACTTGGGAATTACAAGAAAGCTATAAGTAGTGTTGATAGTGATCAGTGGATAATGGCTATACAAGAAGAGCTCTTATCATTGGATAAGAATCACACATGGGATATAGTGGAGAAGCCAAAGCATCAGAAGCTGATAAGTTATAAATGGATTTTCAGAAAGAAACCTTCTACAGTTGAAGGTGGAAAGCCTAGATTCAAGGCAAGATTAGTTGCAAGGGGTTTTTCACAGAAAGAAGGCATTGACTACAATGAGATATTCTCACCTGTAGTTAAACATTATTCTATAAGGATCATTCTCTCATTAGTTACTCAATGGAATCTTGAGCTTCATCAGATGGATGTTACTACAGCTTTTCTACATGGAGAGTTAGAGGAGCAGATATACATGACCATACCAGAAGGTGTTGAACTTCAAAACTCAAGTTCAAAAGCTTGTTTGCTTAAAAGATCTCTCTATGATCTTAAGCAAAGTCCAAGGCAATGGTACTTGAGATTTGATGAGTACATAGTTAAGTGTGGATTTCAAAGAAGTCTACATGATAGCTGTGTATACTTCATGGAGGAAAGTGGTCTGTTCACATATCTATTACTATATGTTGATGATATGCTGTTGGCCAGTCATACAATGGTTGGTATTCTAAAAGTAAAAAGAATGTTAGAAGCTGAATTTGACATGAAGGATCTTGGAGAGGCTAAGGTGATACTAGGAATGTCAGTTAATAGAAACAGGATCAGTGGTACTTTAATGCTGAATCAGGAAGCTTATATGTTAAAGGTTATCAAAAGATATAATATGGATTAGTGTAAGACAGCAGGGACCTAAGTCTCAAACAGAAGTTATGAATATGGACAAGACTCCTTATGCTAGTGCAGTAGGAAGTCTAATGTATTGTATGGTCTGCTGTAGGCCAGACATGGCTTTTACACTTAGTGTTTTAAGTAGGTTCATGGGATCTCCTGGTAAACTACATTGGGAATCAGCAAAGTGGGCTATGAAATATATAAAAGGACTGTCAGTAGAGGATTGAAGTTTCAGAAATTAAGTCAAGACAGTGAAGTTTTGTGTGGATATGTTGATGCAGATTTTGCTGCTAACATAGATACTAGGAAGTCTTTAACATGTTATATCTTCACTCTTTATGGAACTGCTATAAGTTGGAAGGCCAGTCATCAATCCATAGTAGCTTTGTCCACAACTAAAGCTGAGTTTGTGGCATTAACTGAAGCTATTAAGGAAGGAATTTTGATCGGTGGTATGCTTAAAGAGCTTGGTGTGAAGCAAGAAACAGTGAAGGTGTTCTGTGATAATCAGAGTGCTATCCATTTAGCAAAACACCAGGGCTATCATGAGAGAACAAAGCACATTGATGTCAAGATATATTTTGTGAGATCTTGTTGAAAGTGGTGCTGTCAAGGTGTGTAAGATTGACACATCTGTCAATCCTGCTGATTGTCTAACTAAGGCCTTGCCTAGTTCTAAATTTGAACTAAACTTAGGCTTAGTTGGTATGTATGTGTAATGAGAATTGAAGTGCTGCTCAATATGAGCAGTAAATAGGAGGGAAGGTAGCAGTCTTAGTTGAAGATGGATACTTGATTTAAGGTGGAGTATGTTGAAGAATGGTGTGTAAATCTTGATCCATCGTGTGAACACAAGGTGTTGCTATGAAGCTAAGGAAGTAGAGAATGCAATGGACGTAATGCATGGGTCATACACATTGCATCAGACTTAAGTTTATCAGCTGCAAACACTTGCATATGACAGTTGTGATCACATGGAGTGTGGATCAGTTTTTGGTTGTTTGCTGATCAGTTTTAAGTTTGTTAGTGATCATGTGCTCTTCAGTTAGTTAGTTATTAAGCAAATGAGGTGTGATCATTCTATTGTGCAAGTGGCAATCGGTTATTGGTAAAGAAGATGCATAAATACACAACACAAACTCACAGCAACTCACTTCTTCTTAGCTGCAAGTTTTCATTTTATCAGCAAGCTTACAGTGTTTTTAGAGCTAGTCTAGAGTCTCTATAGCAGTCATCTTCTTCGTGTATTTCATCTATCAATAAGAAAGTTACATTTTCCTCCGAGTGGACGTAGATCATGAAGATCGAACCACTATAATTCCTTTGTGCATTCTTTCTTTCATTCTGTGTGTTTAGGGTTTATTCCAGCTGTTTTCAGTGTGTGTGTGTTGATCGATTTCTCAAACCGATTAAACATAAACATCAAGTTTGTGTGTGTGATCAAGTGTCTAGTTGAAGATCAAGACAACCGGCAAGTATCACAACACTACGGACTCTGAGGAACCCGTGCCAACCTGCAACAAGTTTGAAATGGGAGGAATGCCATCTGAGCATGCAAGCAAAGGGAAAGGAAAAGAAGTTGTTGAGGAAGACCAAACTGGTACCAGATCCAAGCGCCGACCGGATTCCGATGATCTCCTATCATCGGAAGATCTGTCACCATGAGTCTTCTCTCATGGAATGAGGGTTAGGTAGCACCACAACCCACAAAGCACTAATCAGGTTGGTGCGAGATAGGGACGTTGTAGTGGCTGGTTTATTTGAAACAAGATTGCATCAAGTAAGGCTGGAGAAGTCGATAAAGAAGCTAGAGAGTTGGTCGTTTGTTCACAATTATAATCTAGATCCTAGAGGGAGAATCCTAGTGGTGTGGAATGCTAGTACAATCTCTTTAGGGGAGTTTACAATGCATGAACAAGCTGTAACTACTATAGCAACCTATCTTGTTTCTTCTGTGAAATTCGTAATCTCGTTTGTCTATGCATCGAACTCTTATATTACTAGAAGAAACTTGTGGTCTCATCTTGAAGAAGTTTTCCACCAAAACAATCTGCCATGGTTGGTACTAGAAGATTTTAACACAACATTGACCTTAGAGGAAAGATCTAACTCTACTAGAAACCATGGCATGAATGAGTTTGCAGACTTATGCTCTCTGCTGGGACTCCAAGATTCCACATTCAAGGGGTGTTACTTCACTTGGTCAAATGGCACATACTGGAGCAAATTGGATAGGGTGATGAATTGTCAGTTATGGAGGAGTGTTGGTTGGTTTCTGGAATCAGAGTTTCTCCCTGAAGGGACAATGTCGGACCACTGCCCCGTGATCACATCCCTGATCTCCAATGACCAGCGCATAGTGAAGCCTTTCAGATTTCTAAATGTGTAGACGGAACATGAAGAATTTATACATATAGTGGCTAGAAATTGGGATCAGCAAGTTCGAGAAACTAGGCAATATGCACTCAGCCAAAAACTCAAGGCCTTAAAACTTCAACTTAGACTACTCAACAAAAAGGACTTCATGCATATATTAGAGAGAGTGAAAAGATCAAGGGAGGAAATGGAAGTAATGCAAAAGGCCTGTATGACTAACATGCAAAACAGACAGCAGTGAGAGAATATGAAAAAGAAAGTGGCAGAAGTAAACACACTGGAAAAATATGAAACTAGCTTTATACAGCAACTGTTGAAGAACAAATATATCCTAAGTCAGGATAAGAACTCCGCCTACTTTCACTATATGATAAAAAGGAATAGCAAGAGGAACTTTATCACCGCAGTGTACAATGAACATGGACCGTTAAATAGCAGAGCAGATCTGGTAAACAAGATGTGGCAATTCTATATGGACTTCTAAGGCAAAGAAAGTGAAGCATCTGATACTATTGAATCAGGAGTAGTAGAAATGGGACCAACATTGAATACAGAAGCTAGTATAGCTCTAATCAAGCAAGTAACGGATGAGGATATTTATCAAGCTCTGAGAAGTATTGAAAAAAATAAGGCACCACACCCCGATGGATACACAGCAGGATTTTTTGTTAAAGCATGGGGCATAGTGGGAAAAGATGTCACCGACGCAATCCATGAGTTCTTCAGAAATGGGAAATTGCTCAAACAGGTGAACGCTACATTCGTCTCTCTTATTCCGAAGAAAAATTTTGAGCAATCAGTCGAGGACTTCAGGCCGATATCATGCTGTAATACTGTGTATAAAATCATCTCAAAAATACTCGCAAGCAAATTAAAAGAATGTCTTCCGAACATTATTGAAGAGGCACAGTCGGGGTTTGTTAAAGGGAGAAAGATGAGAGATAGTATCATGCTAGCTCAGGAGCTATTTCTTATATATGGATGTAAAGCAAAGAACATATCTCCGATAATAGCATTGAAAATGGACATCAAGAAAGCATACGACACAGTAGACTGGAGATTCCTGTTCAACCTACTCACCGAACTCCACTTCCTACATATATTCCTGAATTGGATCACTTAGTGTATTACCACTCCATCGTTCTCCCTTATCATTAATGGTCAACCTAAAGGTTACTTTAAAGGGAAACGAGGCCTGAGACAAGGAGACCCTATCTCATCCCTACTGTTTGTCATATGCATGGAGTATGTCTCTCTCTAGATTACTCAAGAAGGAGATCAGAATGGGCAAGTTGAAGTACCGCTCCAAATTATGTGCTAGAAATAAAGTATCATACCTTGCCTTCGTAGACGACCTACTAATAGTGGCACATGGAGATCGGAGATCAGCAGAGACAGTGAAGAAAGTGTTAGACAAGATGGGGGAAGCCTCCGGATTGAAAGTCAATGTCCACAAATCTAGTCTGTTTGCAGTGGAGGTTTCAGATACTACACTAAATGAAATCAAGGAAATACTCTCATTTCCTTTGGCGAAGCTTCCCAGGGTATCCCAGTGAATAGAAAAAGGCAATCAACAAAACACTTCGACCCACTAGTGAAGGCGGCAACGGACTATATTTCAATGTGGTCCTCCAAACTATTGTCATTCACAGGCAGACTCGAAGTGGTCACTATAAGAGTTTATGGAATATTAACTTTTTGGTTATCAATGGTTAATGTTCCGACAGTGGTGATTAACATACTAGAAAGGATCATCAAATACTTTATTTGGGGATCTAAGCACAGTTTAGTGGCTTGGAATGACATCACCCAACCGAAAGAAAATGGAGGATTGGGATTAAAGGATCTGAAGGGATGGAATAGAGCACTCTTATCAACAGCAGCATGGGATATCTATAGCAAAGCAGACTCGCTATGGATAAAATGTATTCACTCAATTTATATTAAATCAACCCCAATGGCCCTATACACACCAGGTCCATATGCATCCTATTGCTGGAGAATGATACTCAGAGTCAGAGATTGCATTATGGAAGGGATGAATGGGGGAGAGGAGATCCATCAATGGGACCAAAGAATGAAATCATGCCTCATATGAGGAAAGTTTAGAATTGGAAGGATGCATGAGGAACTCAGCAAAGAAGAAATAGATCTGAGGTCTTTTTTATTCAAACACATTTGGAACAAGGCCATTATGAAAAAGCATAGTTTTCGACTATGGCTTCTGCATAGACAAAGACTTCTGACCAAAGACATAATATGGGGTGATATAGAAAACAAGGAATGCGGCTTTTGTATAGGTGAAATGGAAACCCATAATCATCTGTTCTTTGGATGTAGGTTCACTAACTTTATTTGGAAACGCCTCAAGACACGAATAGGGTGGAAGGTAAACCCTACATCAGTTGCAGATGCCCTTAGAAAGATCTTCAGACAAACACAAAGAAACAAGAATGAAAGAAAGTTGTATCTAACCACCTGGCAATGTTCATTAACCAAATATGGATGGAAAGAAACAAGCAACTTCATGGACAAGGAATTAGAACTCATCATGAGATTACAGAGAGTATGGAGTACCTTATTGTATACTCCATCCGTCCCATGGTAAGAGTCTCATTTGCTTTTGGGCACGTGAATTAAGGAGTATTATTATTTAATGTGTAGTGGATAGTTGTATAAGTGGGTGTGCAGACCCCATATTTTAATTGTATTAGCGGGTGTGGGTGGGTCCCATATGTCCAAAAAAGGAAATGGAATCCTTTGGGTGGGACAACCAAAATGGTAAAATGACCCTCTTAGCCTAGGACGGAGGGAGTATATCTTTATGAACTATAAAACTAGTACTAGGTCATCTCACCTAGGAAAACATAATTGTTCTTCTTCTCTTGTATAGCAATAGCGTAAGCAATTGTAACTGATCTGAAATATAATTTACTATTTTTAGTATATAACAACTATACTTTAACAGCGGATCGACACGTCTCACCATTTATGTAAATTAAGTCCGTCTTACAAGAGAGTCTCTTTTAATAATCTACAGGGCACTGACATGCATTAACATAGTTAATTAATTACTCTCGTTGTCTTAGTTACTGTAGACACGGAGTTTAAGAAAATTTACTTTTTGATTAATTTTATTGACTCTTTAGGGGTAATATGGTATTTTTAGGTAATAAATACTCCCTTCGTCCGCTTCTAAGGTATCCATTTTACTATTTTTAGCGTCTGCTTCAAAGGTATTCATTCCCCCTATTTAGTAAAGAAAGACACAATATGACTCACCACTTCCCTCTAATACAACTACCTACTTTACATATAATAATAACACTCATTAATCTACGTGCAAAAAGCAAATGGATACCTTAGAATCGGACGGAGGGAGTAAATTATAAAGTATGTTATGTTTGTTAGGTGGAAGTGATATTTTTTAAATTAAGATAAACTTTTGAGGTTATTGGTTGTTGTAAAGTTTTTTTTTTTTTAAATAAGATAATTAATTAAGAACGGATAAAAATGGAAAGTAAGACAACTGAGTTTGGGACGGATAGAGTAATAAACTCAATAATGATGAATTGACTAGTAATTCCAAGTTCAAACAACACTTCAAAGCTTCATCCAGTCACATCACTTATTCCGCCACCAATTTCTGGCTGCTACGGTGTCGCCGGAATCTCGTCTCACCGGAATCTCTGAAAAACTCTTAACTCAAATCTTTCGTAAGACAATGGGCGGCCAAAACAGGTGGTGCGTGGTCACCGGCGGCCGAGGATTCGCGGCGAGACATCTAGTGGTTATGCTTTTAAACGACGCCGTTTATTCCGTGCGTGTTGCTGATTTGAGCCCCACCATCATCCTCGATTCCGACGAGGAAAATGGTGTTTTCGGCGAAGCCCTAAAGTCCGGCAGGGCGCAGTACGTGTCAGCCGACCTTCGTGATAAATCGCAAGTGCTCAAAGGTCCATTTTCAACATTAATTTTAGAATTGAGGTTTAATTTCTTTTGCCTTTTGATTCATTTCATCTACCACTTTGCAAATACGGTGGATTCAGTAGTCTTGTGCTTGTTCATTCGATAAAGGTTGTTGTTTCATAATTGAACTTTTTCTTTTGGTGTTTAAAGTCATTCTTAATATCTTTAAATGATATCAGTTGATGATGCTCTACTTGAAGTAATATTTTCTTTATTGTTTACAATGAATGAAGCTTTCCAAGGAGCTGAGGTGGTCTTTCACATGGCTGCTCCCGATTCTTCCATCAATAACCATCAGCTGCATTATTCTGTCAATGTACAAGGTAAAGTTTTAAGCATTTTATGTCACATCAAGAAACATGGGCTTGCGTGTGTCCCACAACTGGCTTTTCTTTACTTAGATTGCAATTATGACTGCAGGAACGAAGAATGTTATTGATGCGTGTATTGAGGTAAATGCAAAACGACTTATATATACAAGCTCCCCAAGTGTAGTCTTCGACGGAGTTCATGATTTATTCAACGTAGATGAATCATTACCTTATCCTTCTAAGGTATTCATGGGTTTGACTCTAATCCATACGGTATATTTTTTAAGCTAAGTGCTAGGTAAGATTAATTAAATGAGTGAGATTATTTGGGATTCTTGGTTTATGCTTTTCATAACGTTATTTCAGTGTTTGACCAAGTTTTCTATCTTGGAATCTACAATCTTCTAATTCTGTCATTGGTTCTCTTAATCTCTCATTAATCTCTCATTTATCTTAATTTATCTCTAATAAATTAATTAAATCCCTTCTATTTAAATTTCTATGTTTTATCGTTCTTGACCGAAGCCGAATGATTCATATTCTGCCACAAAAGCTGAAGGAGAGGCTATGGTTATCAAGGCAAACGGTACAAATGGACTTCTAACATGCTGCATACGACCTAGCAGCCTCTTTGGCCCTGGTGATAAGTTGTTTGTTCCATCTTTAGTTACTGCGGCGAGGGCAGGGAAATCAAAGGTGATTAATGATCTATCTTGTTATCGTGTCTTGCTGTTAATTTCTTCCCAGTAGAAGCTATTCACTGGTTGCAATTAATGTATACAAGCTGTCTTTCTCCAAAAAAAAAAAATGAAGGAAAATGTATTCAATCTGTCATTTAAGAGGTGAAATAAATGCAACTCTAGTATAATTCCTGTGAGGCGGTTTTATGTGGATATCTTCACTTATGTTATTGTACTTCTTTTAGACCAAGTGGAGTTCATAACTCGATCAATTCATGGTCATATTGATTTAATATTTATCCATGTCACTGTGAAATCTAAAAGGTTTATGGATGACTCTGGTCATTCTAACAGATTACTATTTTGAATGACAGTTTATAATCGGAGATGGAAACAACATGTATGATTTTACTTATGTTGGGAATGTAGCGCATGCTCACATATGTGCTGACAGAGCGTTGGCATCTGAAAAGACAGTTGCAGAAAAAGCTGCTGGACAGGTTGCATGTTATATCATTGCAAGTGTGTTTTGCATTAGTGGCTGTGTCTGTTTAAAAGCATATATTTCTAGTCTAAACATTATGCAATAAGCCAAACTGCTATATTGCAGGGGGTTAATACAGCTGCCAATCAATTTTCTTTTATTTTAATTCCATGCAACTAAAATGTATGTTGGGAATGTTTACTCAGAGATCAAACATTTCCCTCATACATGACCTCAATTGCAACTGATTTGTCATGTGTACATGTATGGTATGCCTGATTCTTTTGGAAATTTCATGGTGATTTCCCATTAATTTTAACTGCTTGTTAGCACGGGAGGAGTTATCCAAGCATTTCTTTTATTGTGAAGACATTAGGTATGACCTGAATGCTTGCCACGTTAATGGAGTTTATTTTGAAAATCCCTCTTGCAGCCATTCTTCATTACTAATATGGAACCGATCAAATTCTGGGAGTTCATGTCTCTCATTCTTGGAAGTTTGGGTTATGACAGGTATTCTTCTTTTTCAAGAGTTGTCTGCATCTTTGGTCCATCCACCTTCACCTTTTCTAAACACCAGAGTATGAAACCCAAATATTGTCCTACAGTGCAAGTGTGTATAATTTGGGTTTTAATGATCTAAAACCCTTGAAGGGATCAGTTACAGTTGGCTTTTTGCAATAAACAATACAAGTATCTTTGTTTCTAAGCTTGTTCGGTATGCAGGCCAAGCATAAAGATTCCTGCCACCGTCATGATGCCAATTGCACATATGATGGAGTTAATTTATAAAATCCTAGCTCCTTATGGAATGAGGGTTCCGCAGTTGACACCTTCAAGAGTCAGGCTTCTAACGCGCAGCAGAACTTTTAATTGTACTAAAGCAAATAATCTCCTTGGATACATGCCTATTGTGCCTCTCCAGGTCTATTCATGCTCCTTATTTTGGTCAACTTCTCTCTTATCACATAACTACTACCCATCATGTTATCCATTTTTATTGAGTAATGTGCCATTCGTATAGTGCTGTGCCTGGTTTAGGGTTTAGATATAGTAAGAATTTGTTAACGCTGTACACAGTTAACGTGATACAGCTTTGCTAAGCTGTAAACTGTAGCTGGCTGCACATACGGGGAAAAAAGTACAATCCGTTATTTGTTTAGCCAGTGAAAAGGAAAACAGTCTCCAACATCACGATCAAACTCGCATGGAGGATGGATTTTGGCTTCATGTATTTTCTTGAGTGTTGTATCAACTATGTAATTGAATTGTCAAAGCTTTATCTCAGCTTACTCGACTTAGTTTCTTAGATACTATACCCAAACTGATGTTGTTATTTGCAGGAAGGCCTTAGAAGAACTATAGAATCGTACAAACACTTGAGGGCCGAAGTTCAAACTAAAACGGATGGACCGTCTAAAGGTAAATCAATCCTCAACCACAATGAGGTATATGTTTATCCATTTAAATCCGTATTATGAGGTTCAACCTACGCAGTGCATCATCCCTTAAGAGTATTATTTTGTTTTGACAATATTAATTATGTTCGCATCACCCATACTAATAAAGTGCAATAACTTGGATGATCGATGATTAAATGAAAGCACCACTAATTAAGGGTATGGTTGGGAAGTAACAAGGTGAAAAGCTTTGTTTTAATGATCGACTACAAATATATTTGACAGCTTCTGATGAATAATATTGGCCTTTCCAGTTGCTGGCAACCTCTCCCATCAGAATCATACCCGAACGCTCACTGCAGTGCTGATCTTCCTCGTATTTTGCCTGAGTCTTGTATTGACTGGTTACGCCTCCGTTACAGCTGCTTCCATGCTTTTCATTGCAGGATCGGCCCTCATTTTATGGGGAGGGAAAGTGATGTGATCCCAACAATACGAACTAGATTACTTCTAGGGAGATGATGGGATCAAGAAATCCAGATATCCAATGTAATGCTATGCTCCCATACGGTAATTTGAAGTTATCTTGTATTGTTGTAATCATAATGATAAGTGGGTAATACTTGAGACCTATTTTTTACAATTCTATATCTTTATTCCAAGACATTCGACCATCTCTTTTATGTGAAGATGTACATGCATGAGGGATAATCAGACGTGACACTGGTGGATCTTTTTTTCTAAAATTTCAGACTATCCATATTTATTACAAAATTATTCTACCATATGAAAATAAGGTCCATATTGCTGATTTGATGCATATGAGCACGTGTGTACAGAAGTGTATAAATCTTTTGTTCATAGAATTGTGGGTTTATGGATCTCAAGTTCAAGGAAGTGTTGACAAGCCCAAATGCAGAAATCCAAATTCGGGTTCGGATAATTTACCGGGCTGGCAAAATAACAGATAATTACATGATATTGAGTGGCACATTGAAGGTAGAAATAAATATATTAGGTTTGAGTGGTCAATCAAGAACAGATAGTCATAAGAGTTTGCCAAATGGGAGCTCTGTTTATAGAAGATCAAGTTAGTCGTTAAGGCGAACCTTTCTTTACATTGCACGGTACTTGCCCCGTTGCTAGTCTCGCCTGTCAGATCATTGGAGATGAAGCTTCACTTGCCTATTAGGATGAGTATCACAAGTGCAGCAGAATCGTACGAGCTCTTCTTATCAGCTCTTGCCTATCCGGTGAGTTCAAACTGACCAAAGTCGGGTATGGTCAAGCTTATCTGTGACTCAAAACTCGAGAACCCTGTTGTGCCACCATCAAACTGTATCGGAGTTCTGTCATAAACCAAATCACTTTAGCCAACGAAACTATATGTATACATACATTATCGCACGAGTGCTCCGTGGATACCTGCTGGCATTGTTCTACCATGTCAGCAGGTTTCCACGCGAACCCTCATATATACATAGCTTATATGCATGTGTATACTGTGCTAACCTAGATTTTTGCTCCTTTGTATCAAAAGCAGGCATTGGCCATTGAAGTTTCTTGCAGAGTGAGTACAGTGACGTGCGAGGCCCCCCTTTCTTCATTTCAATGGGCGGAACCACTGCCAAGAAAGAAAATTCTCACGACCACGACAACATTCAGGCCTCGTTGGATGTCAAAACGTATCGAGCTTACCAATTTTGGACCCTTTACGTATCAAAATTAGCATACATCTATCTGATGAAAAGAAAATGCTACAGTTAATACCTGGAATGTCAATCTTACTAGATCCCTCGGTTAGATATCAGTCGTTCTCCTGCTGCACCCGAGCTACCTTGCACCTTTTGGGGGCTGATCCAGAATCTTGACTCTGACTCTGAGAGCACATGTCGTCTGAAAGGGGATCAATATCATCATGCTTGGAAAACCGTCGCTTGGAAGATCTTATTCCTCTCGACTGTAATCAGAACGAAAGTAATCTAAATTAGGACAACTTGTTTGTATTGTTGAAGGGTATGTACAGTTTGGAACAATCATAAAAGACGATGGGGGAGATATCGAAAAGTGTAATTTTCTCTTGTCCAATACATAACCAAGAATCGCTTTGCATCTAAGACATCTATCGAGTTTAGAAGATTCAGAGAAAAGGGAGACTTGGGAAACTAACCAAAACGGGACAACATAACAAGATCCACGATCTCAAGACAAAATTAACTGCAAGTAATCTTGAAGAAAGCACTTGCATATGAACATAAGAGTGAAAGTAACTTCCATAGCTCGTGCATCGTAGATTTCATGACTAATAAAAACTCTAAAAGGACTTACTGGTTTCAACAGAAAATCGATGTAATATATAGCTAAAATAAAGCAGAGAAAAACCTTTAATTTCTCCAATAATTGAAGAGCTGCCATCCCCTTTGCAGCTTTAATGATAGGTCCAGAGCCTCGACCATCTAATAGCACATCTTTGAGCTGTAACGTGAGTTCTGCATGCACCACATCTCCTTCTCTGGTAAAACTTTCTTTGATGAAGTAGCCAAGAGAGTCGCATAACTCGGTCAGTTCATGTGCAGGAGCAAGATCGAGCTTATCAGGAGTCACAATCGGAGATAATATAGGTTTAAAGACTTTCCAAACTTCATCCAAGTTGAGTTTAGAGTCGACAAGCACTGCACCAGCGATGCTTTCCACCAGGTCACCGAGTACCTAATTGCAAGCATATGATTGAACTCGAAATAGTATGAAACTAGTAATATGAAATATAGTTAGCAAGCCTTCATAAAAATGCACCTTAGGACCTTTAGTATCTGGTGCTAAGGTTGTGGTACTCATTCAAATGCACCTTAGGACCTTTAGTATCAGGTGCTAAGGTTGTGTTACTCATTCCAGATACAGAATTAACAAATTCAGATATTTGCTGATTGAGATACATGGAGCTATGCTGAAGATGAGGGTGAAGGTTTCGTCTCACAGCTGCGAGTGCAAAGTTGTCGTTGTTAACAGAGGCACAACGCAAGTCTGTCAACTCACCAGGATCAATGTCGCTATGATTTTCATAAAGATGGCATGTAATAAGTACGTCCGACACAGCGTCACCGAGAAATTCAAGCCGCTGCAAAGATGATGGATGAAACCCATTAGCAGCAGCTTAAGAGTTAGTTTTACGCAGATATAATAAGGACAACTGCAAAAAATTTGAGTCTAAAAATAAAGGAAAAAAATTACATATTTATAGATAAAGGTTCCCATCTGGTAACAATATCCAACACTTTCCTCCGGTCCAGCTGCATGTGTTATTGCCTCTAGCAATAAACCTTTGGTCGAGAAGTTATACCCAAGCTTCGATTCTAGAATACCAATATCCATGGCTTTTGGAGCATAACAATACAGAGATGCAGCTTTGATAGCATCATCTATCCAAGAATGTTCAACTTCAGCCTCTATGCCAAGCCACTTCATCAAGCTCACAGAAGCAGCCAACCCACCACTCACATGGTACGCCCCGATAAGAGCTTCAAGACAATCCGATATGGTTTTTGAAATCATCCATCGGTGGCCACTATCACATGTCTTTCCAAGCATTAATTTAATGTCTTCACTGAAAAATCTGCTCTCCAGGGGCACTTCCCTCGTATCCAACATATGACTACATGGAGAAGCCCATATTGAACGCTGTCCAGGAGCAGTCCATCTGCGCGGATCAAATGCACAGTCTTGTACGCATTCCTTTTGACAACAAAAGGAGTAAATAACTGAAGTCCATCATTGGATTATTTCTAAGGTGCAGTAATTGACTGAGTATAGTGGTACACTCAAATAATTGGAAAAGAAAAAGGTAATGCATTTAGAAATTTACCTGCAGCTTGCGGTCTGTTCCCAGTTTATGGAGAGTTGAGTTGCAAATGATCCTAGACCGACTTGAAGACAGTTGTCCTTCATGTTGCTTGGGATTCTTAAGAAATTGGTGGCAGCTCACAGCATACTTTAAAACTGAATCTCCAAGAAGTTCTAATCGCTCGATGGAGAAACTTTCATGACATCTTTGAGTTGTGAGAGCTTCTAATATCTATGTATATAAATCACTCCAATTTAAAACACAGATAAATAAATTACGGTTAACCACATAAATATGTCAAATTACATACCAACGAGCTTGAAATACTGCAATAACCAGTATGATGTGAAATTTCTTCCCTAAGCTGGCTTGCCAACATTAGAGACTCGAAACGGTGCATTAGTGAAGGTAGCAAGTAGACTGACTTCAAAATATATGTTGTGATACCAGTAGCAACCAAAAGTTCCGGTGGAATGTGAGCACGATATAGTGGCTTATCCACCACAGGCTTTCTACCACCACGTTTTTTCGACAATGAAACGCCTAATAATTTAGAAAAGACACTTTGATCAAACAATTGGCACAAAGAATATGAATAGCTGATCGAATTATATTCATTCATGCTTCCAATTCTCAAACAAACATACTAAATGGAAAGAATATCATAGAAAAAGGCTCAGATAAGCCCCTCCCATTCCAACAAAACAAATACTGCAAATAATAACATGAGCTTGAATTGTAGAGACTAACTTGTAGTGACTAAAATGAAATGATGAGGCTGATTTAAAAAATAGCATGAAGAAATTAATTTTGAAGATAAAAGTATTCATACATAATGGGAAACCCCCCCAGACTCTTTGAAGATATATACAATGAGAATCATTGAAGTGGTCAATATTATAGTTAAAAAAGACTCACTGGAATAAACAAGCTTGACACATTATGATAAGCGCATCATAAAGAAAAGTGATTATAAGAAAGCATATTAAATATCAGTTCTTGGAAGCATTTGGCTTTTACCACCTGTTAGAAGAGAAGTTAATCATTTATTAGAAAATGAAATAGCATAGAAACACTGACTATTGGTTTAGCATATGACTCAACCTGTTGAGCATCCAGATGTGTTTGGCCACAAGGAAAAACAGAAGCTCTAACACGCTTCTTTCTCAAGTAAAGATCTACTTCAAAGTTTCCAACATCATCGTCTAGCTTCTTCTCCAACAAGAGGGCAAAACTAGAATATTTTTGGTCAACGATGTTGCAAGATAAGTCCATTTTGTATGAAAAAAAGATGGCATCTTCAAGTTTATCACCCCATGTTCCAGACAAGGTGCGGATTCCACTAGAACCATGCAATTCCCTCCTCCTTGTTGTTCCTAGAAGCATTGTAACAAACACAAATCATTAAACACTCAAAATATAGGTGACAGGAGAAGAGCAGATAAAAAGCAATTACCATCAAGGAACATTTTCTATTCAATTTTAGTTTCCAAATTATTAAGCCACTTATCTAGGAAAGTGATTATCACCAGAACTCACATTCATGCTCCTTTTTAACATGTTCTTCATGGATTGGAGAAAAAGATAATTTGATCAATAATGTTGACAGGGCAACCATTAGATATATGCAGAAGACGATTCTTAATGATAAGCAGTTGCTCAACATTATTGACTGAAGTGAAAAGAGAACTCAAGCTAGTAAAGCAACAAGAAAGGAAGATTTTTAAATTAGCTATAGTTGATCATAGCAAGGGAAATGTTTTTCTTGGGGCACAGAACTTGCATATAGACATTAACATATACAGATACACGGGGTTCAGATAAAAAACAGACACATACATAAATGGAAATAGAAAAGATATATACACATTTTCTTTTAAACAAATTCCAAGAATATTACTTTTGACAGAATATATAAACAACAACATGAGGATATCATGTTATGCCACATATAATACAAGACTTAAAAGAAAAGACATCTTCCACAGAAAATTAGAAAAATATATTTATTTTCATCTCCAATTGCTTTAGGTAGATTCTGGAAAAATACATCAAAGCAATTATTTCAAATTCACTATGCTGTGTCATACTTCATACTTTACAAATAAAAGTATCAAAAAAATTTAGAAAATAGTTCCTCAAGTATGAAGCTAAATTTATCAGTTACATAAATATATATATGCATATGTATCTTTAATCTTCTCAAACATGACGAATCCCTAAAGGTAATTGTTACAAGGACCACATAGAACTTCTAAAAGCCAAGTATGACCATTAAGGGGGGAAAACAGTCAATTAGATTGCAATGACTACCAAAGACCAACAGTATGAGAATGTTGAAAATATATTATGCAGATATTGAATTTTATATATTCATCTGGCCCTGAAGTTAATGATTTGGAGATCAAGGCGGAAACCTTCCGAGAAGCTTCTTTATTAAATGGAAGCAGATCATCATTAAGCGCTCCCATCAGATGCAACTTCTTACAAGCATCCAAGCAAACGAGCTGTTTAGATAAATGAAAGTTGCTAGCTACAGGACCAATCATAGCGTGGAAAGCTGCATTTGGAGGAAGAATCAGTTTGCATCTGTACGGACACCCCTCTGTCAAGGGCTCAAAGTTTGGCTTTGGAGAGAAGTAACTGCAATGGAAAAAGACGTCAATACAGCCTTGTGATAAACCCAGAACATGCAACCAGAAAATTTCATCAATAAACTGGAAAAGGAAAATAGCATTACTTGTCTTGAGGTAATTTTTCACAATATGTATTTATCAGGCTGATGCTGGATCTTTTAGTGACTGATGCCCCCGTAGTATCTATAGTATATCCATGTATTTCACTTGAAGTGCAGGCTTTTAACTGAGAAACATTAGGGTCTGTGTTCTCGGCTGCATGCATCATAGAACTCTCACTCCTAGTGAGAAACAACATATGATCTATTTGCTTTTTGTTACCTCTGAAACATATGGATGTAGTTAGACTTTCTGGATGACCTTTCACACCACTCTTTAGGAAAAAGTCAATTGCATGTCATTTATTGTTTGAATATTTACTCATACATGGCAAAGACGAGAAAAACAAACATGAAAGTATTGTCACCTCTCAAGCATGATGATGAACTTAGAGTCCTTCAAGCAATCCTGTTTCTTTGATTGAAAATAGCTATGAACAGTTTTTGGAAGATCGAAATGAATAACAGACGTACATTTGGCCACATGAATTCCCTCCTCATGAAAGTAAGTTGAAAATAAAAGATTTACCTAGAATGCATTGCCATCAATCAATCAAGCCAAAAAAAAGATGAAAAAGTACAATTTTACATCAAAAAACATGTGCATTTACCTTCCCATCATGAAAAGATTCAAAATTTTCAATTTGTTCTTTTGGTGAAAGTCCACTAACTGATGCTTTACTTCCAGTCAAATATGATATATTAAAATGGTAGAAGTCAGTAGTTTTCTTCATCACTCTTTCAATTACTTCAGCAACAATTATTCGTTCAACAAATACAAGACAGAGAACCTCACTATCTCTCCTGCACCGATATATGAGCAAATTTAAAAAAAAAAAACAGATATAGATAGAAATAAAGAAAAAATAGGCAACTCCACAAGATATCATGCAAATGTTGAAACCAATCTGTTACCCCAATGATCTAAAGCTATCAAGTAGCTATTGTAATTTTGAAGATATTTGACCTGCAGCTAGTGCATCTGATCCGATATTTACAGCATTTAGGAGCTTCTTGTTCTCTGAAGACAACAAGAATTGAGAATAAGTACGATCCAAAGTGTTCTGCTCTTTTTACTTATTCTAATATTCATGAAAATATTATCAAGCAATGGCAATATAAACCTACTTCATCATTTAAAGAAAAAATAAATGTTTAAGATGTATAAGTGCAGGTTATATTTGCCTCTTTATTTTAATAGGGCATATGCATTTGTACAATGTTTACTGAAACATTGGAAGTGCTTTGACATAAACTATAAAGGAAGCATCTGTGCAGCATGGGGTATCTAATTAGTCACTAATAAGATAATCACAGACATATTGCGACCTATATGGTTGGACACCAGCAAGGGAATAGAGCATTGGCACTCATGCACTCTTCCAACGTCAGGCACACGCTATCTACCCTCCATGCCAAAGTTATCATATAGTACTAACTGAATCATCTAAGTGAAATTTGCATCTCCAACATGAATGTCATTGAGGAGTCATTACGAAGAAACATTTACTGCAGATTACGTTTTTCGTCATGACTTTTGGTGCAACTATGGGTATCTGCTACATGTACTGCAGGTCATTTATTTTAATTCTTGTTTTTCCACCTCCTTGTTCATTAATCATATACTCATGAGCATGACAACAAGTGAAGATACGAGTAAACACCCAACTTCAGTTCAAAGTTCAAAAAAAATTTGTATCTAATGGACTCCAGTGCTTGATTTCTTTGAGAGAAAATAAGAAAGAGAAGCAAAGTCATGCAGCATATTTTATCAATCAGCACAACTTACCCTGAGATCCTTCAACTATTGACAGAACCTTCAGAAGAAATAATTTATATTGCACATGACTTTCCTTGTATTCGTCACATTCTTCATGAACCTTCGGAGCATTCTCCATGCAGATAATAGCAGCCTTTAAGAGTAAAATATAAAAGATATTAGCAATTTCTAATTGTCATTGAATAGGGACTGATGAAAAGATACACTCAAACAACACAATAGCATATATTGACAATGTCAATAGAGTAGCATATATTAACAATGCTCATAAATATAAAATACTTGTTAGCTTCAGTTAAAGATGGTTGCAGAAGTCAAAATGTGTATCTACCTCATATGCACATTGAAGACCAAGATTTTCAAGGCAAAACAAAATTTCTGTATGATAATTGGCGAATTTATCCCGCAGCGCCTTACATACATCATCTGTGTCTTCACACAGACTTGGCATTGACTTTTGGATCCAAGAAGAACACCATCGAACTGTGGGCAGAAGGCATGGAATGTAAAACAAATGCTTTATTTAAATATAAGTGGCATTTTACCTATAAATATGATTTCATATACGGATCACTTATTAGAGAATTATGCATATAAAGATACCTACATCCATCTAAAATTGAAGGGGTGATGCTTATAACTGTTTATTACTGCCTTTGTCCCAATGACATAGTCGCTTTTCCTTTTTGGGTTGTTCAAAACATGGTCCTGTTTCTTTTTTATATTGTTTTGGACATTCATTTACAAATACACCCAATTAATCTTCATTGTATTATTTGCTTCCCAAAACCATTCTTTATCCGTTTGAAAAAATAATGTTTTATATACAAGCTTCATGTAAATGAAGGACCAAATAAAATTTTCCGATTATTTAGGCCTGACTCTATGAGCAAGATTTTCGGAGACAGGACTCATAGACTGGAATATGGAGAAGAGTTCTTCCATATGTTTTTATGCCTAATCAACTAAATCACCAGCTTCTTCCACCATCCTGCACTTAAGTATAATATTAAGCATTCCTTCATGTACTTAACTATGATATTAATACTTTGCAAATGTAAAATTCACCTCAGACCATGTGGATTGTAATTTCTCTTTGATTTCCAAACTGGGAGGCTGCGGATCATAAAATCTGCAGTTCGTCTTGGTGAAGGGACTGCATTCTTCAGGTTCAGCCATATCCTCTACAGTAAAAACCTATGTAATCACATGAAAATCTGTATAAATTATGCATACAATCGTTAAATATGCAATTTTTATCAATTTAGCCCATGCAGTCTTCAGAAACATTACCATGGAGTCTAACACACTTTCAAGTTCCTTAATGTGCTCAGTCGGGTGTTTAATGGATTGGACACCTGATAAACGATAGCGTGTAAGATTACGTGCAGAAATGTGATGAGCGAGAGAGATTTCAAGCGCAGATGATTACTGCTTAAATTAACAAAATATTACAAAGATAAAGAGATTTTAGTCCCATGGAACAACGTTTTTCAAATATAAAGGATCTTTCATTATAGTATTGCAGATGTACTCTCCTTTTTTTCAGACATATAAAGCATTCATTACATAAAATGAGGAAAAAAAAAAGGAGATGGATTAGGATTTACCTTTTCTAATCTCCGGAGACGCAGTCATTCCAAAAATCTTGGATTTTCTTGAAGATTGTTGATAAAACTCCTTCACAATGAATAAATACATAGATAAATAAAAATGAATAAAAAATCAGAACCCCATAACTGAACATTAAAAATGGATAACTAAGAAAAGGAGTGGAATTATACACAAATATTGATAGGAAACACAAATGTAGTTCACCTTCATTATTCTTGCATAAGGATGGTTACCAGTAGCTCAATGGCATTCATCTAGGACGATAAAGCAAAATGCTTCAAAATTTAAATATGCGCTTCTCAAGGCATTCAATCAAATTTGAGGAGTCATAACCATCACCTGAAAGAACAAGGAAACTGATCATGGATTGATTTTGCAAATGATGCTTTAACACAAAAACGTCCAAGTTTTGGCTTATTTTGACAAGATTCCAACTTTCTTAAACATAAATTACCAACAGAAGTTTATAGTTATTTTCAGAATTTGCAAGCTTAACCAACAACAGTGAATTAATGCACAACTAAGAAGCATTAAAGACTAATGGATTAGTAAGGATCAGAGCCCTGCACTCCATTAATAATTACCCAACCTGGAGTTCGAATTCTAATGCCAGGATATTCGTAAATAGTCACAGCCTTAAAAGAAAATCCCCATCCACCACCAGTAACTCAGAAATTTTTAAGAGAACCAGTTACGTATAAGAGAAACCGAAAAGAACGAAAAAAATTGCCAATCAACTAACATCATTCTCAGCGATTTCCTTCTCCCAATTCTCATTATTCCAATCATCAACCCGTATTCTCCCACATCAAGTTCTGTCTGCAACTTTATCTCCTTATATTGCTGCAGACACAAACAAAAAATAAAAATGCTTACTTGAAGATCAGGGCTGCCCTCTGGCTCAACTGGTGTTCATTGACAAAACAAATCCCATGGAACTTTTTTGTAATGAATTTATTTTACACAAAAAACTGAAAGGAATATGACAAAGTTTATGTAATTGCCAATCATACATTTTACAATTCCACAATTCAGCAAAAATTCAAAAGAAACAGCAAAAGAAAAAGAAATAATTTGAAATCCAATACAAGGGGTAACTATATGCAAAAGGGGGTCTCAACAACAGAGTGCATACAAAGAACATCAATAACGTCAAGAAAGATTACATGCCTGGTGTACAAGTTTAACAGTGGGTGTCAAGAAGGCGATCAGCTTTTTATCACCACCATTGTTCTTCATGGATTGTCCAATTTCTTTAATCATTTTAATGGCTATCATAGTGTCTCCAGCCCCATCCTCCAACACTGCTATAGTATTCCTCCTCATTGCCACATCATACAGTTTCAATTGATAGCTACATGCATGTATACAAAAAACATTAGTTAAAACTCCCACAATCAATTTATAACTCTCTACCAGAATTTCAACAGTTCACCCCATTATAAAGGGGCCATCATCAGAAGAGAGAAGAGTGTCACATACTCTGTGATTGTAGAGTCTACATCCATCGGTTCTGAAGAAGGGTTTGACTCTGTTTTATCTACGGGTTCCATTTCTTTGATGATGATCACACAATAAACATGTAATAATTCAAGAAGATTCTTAATAAAGAAGAATGGTGTGTGTAAGAAAGGGAGAGAAAGTAGGAAAGGCCAGAAAAACAATTCAAGAAGGTTTTACAATCATCTACAAGAATAGTGTGTTAGTGTGTGAGAGAGATGGGTCTAAGATTCAAGAATCCAGGGACATGGACATCAAAATCAAGAACTTGAAATAATCAGTTATTATTGGAAGTGCAGTACTTGAAAAGGTAGAATAAAGTAGAATAAAATAAAATAAAAAAGCATAAATACAGTAAAGAAAAATTTTAATCGAAGATTTTTTCAGTGTGCGAAAGAGTTTTAACTTCTCTTTAAAAGCCTGTTGCTGCTGTCACATACAGTGAAGTTTTTATTGGTGGAATACGAAACAACCTGCGAATCATTCTGGGTAAGAATATTTAACAGTTGTCAAATGGGCTCGTCGGAGTGGCCCGCCTAGGCCCGCTTAACCCACATACTTGCTGAGACAAATCAGCCCGGCCCAATTCAAAACATGAATATATATACTCCCTCCGTCTCATCCTTATGGTTACGTTTACTTTTTATACGTGGATTAATGAATATAGTATTTTAATATTTTTATTGAGGTGAGAGAAATAATATTTTAATGTAAAGTGGGTAGGTGTATTGTTGTGATGTGTGGGCCCATGGAGAGAGAAATAATTAATTTGTGTGGGTCACATATGCTAAAAAGAGAAATGTAACCATTAAGATGGGATGCCCAAAAAGGAAATATGTAACCATAAGGATCGGACGGAGCGTTAACGTTGACGTTTGCTTTTTACATAGAGATTAACAGATATAGTATTTTAATGTATGGTGAGATGAGAGAAATAATATTTAATATAAAGTGAGTAGTTGTATTAATGTTTTATATGGCCCTACATGAAATAATTAATTATTTTGTGTGGGTTAAGTCCTACATGAAATAATTAATTATTTTGTATGGATCAAGTTGATAAAAAAGGAAATGTAAACCTTAATATGGGACAACCCAAAATGAAATGCATAAACACGGGATGGATGGAGTGTTATAATTTAGAATTTTTTCTTTTTTTTCTTTTATTTTGGCCTACATGTCTCTGTTCAAAAGCCTCCTCACGAAATTTTAAATTCTAGACTATTTATATTATTTCAATATTTTCTAAAAGAGGAATAATGAGTTGGAAGTTATAATATTTTGGTTTAGAGACTGTCTCATGTAAGGACTTATGTGAGACGAATAAAAAATTATAATTCCTATAATGAAAAGTGATACTCAATTAATAAAAAGTGAAAATATTATTTTATTAATAATTTATAATATAAATGAAAAGTTATAGCATTTTATAGGGAAAGTGATAATATTTTATAACTAAAGTGATAACTATTTTGAAAAGTGTAAAACGATTTCACAAGAGACGGTCTAACGCAAGACTTACCCTAATATTTTAATATATAGTGCATAGTTGTATAAATATTGTGTGTAAGACTTATGTAAATATATTAGACCAAGACTTACCCTAATATTTTAATATATAATGTATAGTTGTATAAATATTGTGTGTGAGACTTATGTAAATATATTAATTGTTATATGTGAGTTTCATGTATAAAAAAAATGTAACATAGTTATGGAAAGCCCTAATAAAATCTTAATATATTTATTTGAGAAGTAGTTTCTTAAAATAATTTTTTTTGCAAAATACGTGTCATCATTTTAACCTTTTTTTTACTTGTGTATAAGGTTTACAAATTATCATATCATCTCCTAAACACTCTTTAAATGAAAAATAATTAAAATTTAAAGAGTCTAGTGTAAAAATTTATGTTCAATAGGTTCTTTAAAATAACAAAATGTTTTAAATAATGATTTTGGCTTCTAAATTTGAAGAGCCAAATACCTCTTTAAAATTTATTATTGCATTTATTTTTTTCATTACTTCCAACACACCAAAAATATTAATTACTTCACATCTATGATAAAATAAATAAAAAATAAAAAATATAATATTTAAAAAATACAAATATAATAAATGGACATTGGGAAGATAATAAATTAAATTAAAATATAAAGAGAGTGTTGGAGGAAATGAAAAAAGAGTTAGTTTCTTTTAAACTGAATTTACATCATAAACCCTTGTAAATCTTATAATTCTCTTAATTTAAACATCCTAGCAATACATAGGGTATATAGAATTAAAAGGGGACCACAGAGTTTATACGTGAACTCAATTTATACAAGTGTTTGTGATAAAAAAATAAAAAATAACTCTTTAAATTTAAAATATTTTCTATTTCCCAATTTATACAAGTGTTTGTGATAAAAAAAATAAAAAATAACTCTTTAAATTTAAAATACTTTCTATTTTACATCAAATACTTTTCAAATTATAAATATGCAGTTGTTGGAGATGCTCCTACCTTCAAGTGTAGCATTGATTTTTATTTTAAATTCTTAACTGCAATAAAAAAATTTATTAGTATTAATTACTGGATTTATATACGAAATAGGCCAATACTATAAAACTCATAATAAAAGCATATCAATAATCACTTAGCAAATAAGTATTACAAAAGGTAAAGAGGATTTGGTTTTCTTTATAATTTCTTAAAGATTTGGTTGATCAATTACATCTTTACAATTAGACATTTGTACACTTTAAATTAAAAATATATATGCAAGTATTTGGTAGATTTTTAAACCAAAACATGAATTAAGTGTGATGATAATTTACTCTTAATAATTATGATAAATTATTTAGAATAGTATTATGTTTAATCAATCCAATTAGATCGCCTTTGTATAAAATTATGTGTATTACCATATATATTTTGCATTTTAAACAATATAATTTAATATACATAGCACCCTTAAATAAATAAAATAATGTCATATGTAACAATGAAATTCTCCTAGTATTTTTTTTGTCTATTGATGAACATTCTTAAATCACCTGTTTTTGGATGTATCCTCCCTACCAAAGAAAAAGTTATCATCACAAATTTGCTTCCTTCGAATTCTCCACCATTGAAGTTATATTGTTATTTTGGAGATGACAGTCTTGGATATTATAATCTCACTGTTAATCAGAAATACGATTGGAGTTTCTGTGAAATTTTTTTTTTCAATACTGCATTTATTTGTTCCTTTTGATGGGGATCAAAGAGTCATTCTTTTGTAGTTTTCCAATCAAAGATTATCATTAATCCAGATACTAGAATTAATAATTGGACAGTGAAAGTGGATGGATTTTATTTTACCAAACGAGATGCTAAATATCCTAGAACGTACAAGAAAAAATGGAATTGGTGAATCATGCACGTACAAAAAAAAATGGAATTGGTGAATCATGTCTTATAAGTGTAATACTATAAAATTTATTTAAATCAAGTTCTTTTAATTATTGATTCATATATAAATTAACATTTTATTTTAGTTATATATTTATCATCAAACGAAATTTAGTACTTGCAGCCCTTTTCAATCCGACAACATTCACCATTCATCATATATAATGATTTATTTATTTTATTTTTTTGTGTGTGTGATATAAATAAGAAATTATTTAATAAAATTAACATTAGAAATAACATACTGCTACAAATAATTTCGTAATCAATTTATGCAAATTCTCAAATTTATCTGAAACATTATTTTCAAATTTTGATAAATTATTAATTATGGAAAGCCGTCAAGTGCAAGATACTCCACATCATGTTGGTATATTTTTAAAATTTAAAATATTCAAGAGTATAATTTTTATTTTATTTTTTAATTATAAGAACGTTTATATATTACATGATTCAAACTGAGACAAACAAAATTGATAATTTGTTTAGGGATCAATAATCCAATTCCACTATATATGCAGTGTGTAACATCCCTTCAAAATTAGCGATTCTATCCTTAATCTACATAAAGTCTAATTCATTATTAAAAATACTGTTCCTTAATTTAGTAAGTAATTACTGATCAATGTGTTATATGTATACGGCTGGATTTGACTTCATGTGTGCATGTGGAAAAATCTAAATATATAGATTTGGGGTAATATTAAAATCAGCCCCTAATTGTTGTATCAATTAATTTTGGGAAAAATAGAACCCATTTGGAGTGGGATGAGTGTTTGTGGTAATATTAAAAAAGAAAAATTAATTTTTTTTGAAGTATTGAAATTTTGTAATATTAAAATTTTTATTTTAAAATAATTTATTTTTTTAATATTAAAATATATTTTTGCACAATGAAGGGATTTCAAATGATAGAATTTGAAAAATAATTTAAAAATATTTTCAAAATAACCAAATTCAAATTCTTAACTACAGTATAATATTTATTAGTATTAATTACAGGAATTATATACCAAATAGCTTATATACTATAAAACTCATAATAAAAGCATATCAATAATCACTTAATTAAGCAAATATTACAAAAGGTATAAAGGATTTGATTTTCTTTACCTTTTATTATGTTGCAAGATTTGGCTAATCTTTTTTTCTTTTTTTTTTTTTACAGATAATAAATCACTTCTTTAACATTAGATATTTGTACAGATATAAAAGTAAAAATAATAAAAATAAGCAATAAGTACTCCATTTGGTTCAAACCAGGTGATAATTTACCCTTAATACTATGTATCACAAATTATTTAGAATATTATGTTACTTTCGTCAGTCCAATTACAGATCGTCTTTATATAAAAATTATGCGTATTACTATAATCGTCTTTATATAAAATTATGTGTATTAACAAATATATTTTGCATTTTAAACAGTATATAATTAAATATATATAGCACCCTTAAATAAAATAATCTCATAGGTGACAATGAAAATTCTCATAGTATTTCTTTATCTATCAATAAACATCCTTGAATCACATGTTTCTGGATGTACCCTCACGATCAATGAAAAGGTTATTATCACAAATTTGCTTCCTTCAAATTCTCCACAATTGAAGTTACATTGTTATTCTGGAGATAACGATCTTGGATATCATAATCTTACCGTTAATCAGAAATATAATTGGAGTTTTTGTGAGAATTATCTTCGCATCACTAAATTTATTTGTTCTTTTTGGTGGGGATCGAAGACTCAATCTTTCGAAGCTTTCAAATCAAAGAATCCGGTTGCTTCGGATTCTGGAATTAGAAATTGGGCAGTAAGAATGGATGAGTTTTATTTTACCAATCGCGATGTTAAATATCCTAGCACGTACGAGAAAAAATGGAATTGGGCATGAATCATGTCTAATTGTAATACTATAAATTTATTTAAATAAAGTTTTTAAAATTATTGATTCATATATAAATTAACATTATTTTAGTTTCATATTATCATCAAAACAAAATTTAGTTCTTGCCGCGCTTTTCAAACCGACAACATTCACCAATCACCACATATAATGAGTTACAATTTATTATTATTATTATTATTATTATTATTATTATTATTTTGTGTGTGATAAAAATAAGAAATCATTTTATAAAATTAATGTTAGAAATAAAAGTCTGCGACACATAATTTCGTAATCAATGTATGCAAATTTTCACATTTATCTGAAACAATATTTTCAAATTTTGATAAATTATTGATCTTGGAAAGCTAGCCCTCAAGTGCAAAGCACTCCACATCATTGGTATATTTTTAAAATTTGTTATGTTCAAGAGTATAATTTTATTTTATTTTAAATCATAAAAATGTTTATATATTTCACAATTTACACAAGACAAACAAAAATGACAATTTGTTCAGAGATTAATAATCGAATCTCACCACTCAATAACAACCCTTCAAACAATTTACACAAGAGAAATAAAAATGACAATTTGTTCAGAGATTAATAATCGAATCTCACCACTCCGTAACAACCCTTTAAAATTAGCAATTTCGTTCTTTTACCTAATGTCTAATTTATTATTAAAAATGTTATTCCATAATGTAATAAGTTGAATAGTTGAATACGCCTTAAGCCTTGCATGTGGATTTTTTTCATAAATGGGTAATGGTGAGGTTCGAACCCTGGATCTTTGTTAACTATGGACTCTGATACCATTTTAAAAGATCACTTCATCTAAAAGCTTAAGTTGATAGAGAGTTTAATCGTTTAATATTTAATCGAGTCACTTTAACATTTAGAGATGGGAATCAAGTAATTAATTAGAAATTTTATTTTATTACAAGGTTATCACCATTATGATTTATTTTCGGGGCCTCTTATCTATGCATTCACGAATGACAAAAAGTCTACAATGGTATGGATTAGCCACTCCTCATTACATGTTGATGGATATGTGTTAATGTATTATGGTTGATTCTTATTTATTGTCATTAAATACTTTATTCATAAGTTATGTTTAATAAGTTTCTCATAATTTGATTTCTATAGTATATATTTTTTTATATAGAAAATGTATTTAATTTAATTTTCTAAATATGGAAATTAATTAAAAAATTATTATTATTAATTTTTTTTAAATCAATTTATTTAAAATTTATAATTTAATATACATGTCGGATCAAGTGTATAAAAAACTTAAATTATACACGGAACGACACATTAGTTATTTATAATATTTTTTCAAAATATTATTTCAAAATTTTAATTTTTTTTATTTCTTTCTTGATGACATGTATATTATACTTTTGACTATTTGATATTTTTAATCTATTAGTTTTATTAATTTTATTTAATTCTACCATAATTTAATGAAGTAAAATATATTAAAAATATATAAATGTTCTTGACTTAATTATATTTTCGTATAAAATCTAAAACAAATGAAAATGTTAATTCAAATAACAAAAATATAAAATATTATTTTAAAAAACTAAAAATAAAACACATATTCCAATATTGATTAGAAATATTATTTTTTTATATTTTTTATTCAATATATATAATATAAGGATGTATATTTAATTATGAATATATAAATATATTTTATATTATTAAATAAAATATTTAAATAAAATTTTATATCACACGTAACACGCGGGTTATATACTAGTGTAATAATATTTACGAGATAGAAAGAGTATTTAATATTATATTTTTTTATTTTTAATTTAATATATATTAATTAATTATTTAATATACTAAAAAAGAATTTTCACCTAAAGCTAAAGTCATTGGAAAAATCCAACGAAAAATCTCTTATAAATTTAAAACGTAGGAAACTTTCCATGCTAATTCGAATAGCTTGATAAGTCATTGAAAATTCAATGAAAATTCTAATTAAACTTAAGTTGTTAGAAAATTCCAATGAAAATTCTATCGAAAATTAAAAACTATTGGAAAATTTCAACTCAAATTCCAATGACCCATTAAATCATTGAAAATTTATGTAGAAAAATCTATGTTTTTGAAAAATAAATAAATAGATTTCCAAATAATAAATTTATTATTAGACAATTTATGTTGAAATTTTTATTTTTTTAAAAAAAGAAAGAAAAATAAATATAATATGAGAGTTTAATAAATTAAAATGTCAATTTGTAACACAAATTATACATTAATTAAGTTGGTATAGGATATGAAAATATATTCAAAAGATTAAATGTTTAAATCCAATGTTGGATTTTAAAAGATCATTGGAAATGTTATTAGAAAAACATTTTAAAAATCATTGGAGATGTTGTCATTTTTCCAACGGAAGTTACTTATTGAAATATTCGTTGGAATCATGAATTCCAATGATTTTTTGCCATTAGAATTCAGCAATTTTCTTGTAATGTTTTTCATTAATCCAAATAATACTTTTTGTCAAAATATATCACTTCTTATTTGTCTCGTAAAGCTTTACTCGTAAAAAAATCTCACACACGTGTTTATCAATATATATATCACGTGAGACCGTTTTATGTTTTTTAAATTGTCATCATTTTTATCAAATGTTTCATTACCTTTTATAAAAAAAAATACGATTTTTTATTAAATAATTCAAAGCATTACTATCAATATTCATTAATTCAAATATCACTATTTATTTAAATGTTATGTAGTTATATTAGTGGTTAGTGGTGAGTCATGTATGAATTTTTTTTGGGCGGCACTATTGCCACCCGAAAGAAAACTAAGAACACTCAAATTCTCAAAATAATAGGAGTGAAAATACTATTTTAACCTTTACTCTTAAATTTAAATCACTTATTACTAATCATGCCCAAACTATTTACTAAGCCAACCTCAGCCTTCCCACCCCACATCCCAACACGTTATTAAAGTCAAACCCATAGATTCACCAGTTTTTACGCAGTCAATTTAGGAAATAATATCATTCCTACTTTTTCGGGCGGTGTCCTCATTTATCCAGCGATCCAGGAAATTGATGATCAACGGAAGTACGACTGATGCGTCAACCTGTGCGACAGTGAAGTAGAATCGAAATGAGTTGGTGTTGGTTGGGAACGGTTTATATATTTGAGATTGTTTATAAAGATAATAAGGTTACAGTAATGGAAAGTTGAAGAAAATAAAATTAACAAAAAATCATGAATAAAAAAAATTAAAAAAGGGTGGCGCTATTGCCACCCATAACTTTATTAAGGGCACCGAAACTTAAAAAAAACTGATGGTGAAATTCCTATTATATCCTCAGTCTTAAATTTATATCAACATTAGTCTCACTCTGTTCATTTTGGTAAGCCCACCCAATCCTATTATTAAACCACCGAAACACATTACTCCTGCACAAATTCAAAGAATCTGCATAGAATTCATCGTGTTAGTTTCTGGTGACCTGTTTGATCAACTTTTGTCTGTCGCTTCTGACGTGATTGGCTCCGGTACTCAGCCAAGATCGTAGCTTGTTCACCGTCGTGAAGGCATTTGCTTCGACACCTGATTTATGCAGTGCTGCCAGATTTCTTTGAGATCGATGATGATGTTGAGATTGAACCATAATATTAATAATCTACCCACCAATCATCACAGAATCATAATATTAATAATCAGTTTTTCAATCTTTATCCCTCTCCAAAGAATTAGAAATCAGCTAACGAAGTACCAGAATTTTTTAAACTCCAATTGCTTTTAATGGAAAGTGGCATTTTCTAATCATGGTGTTCACGACTAGGGCTGGAAAAAAATATCGAAATTTCAGTATACCGCACTTACCATATCGAAAAATACCAAATTTATCAAAATTTTAGGTATACCGAAATTTTTGGCAAGGTATGATACCTTATTGAATATTTTGGTACGATAAAATTATGCAAATTTGTAGAACCGCGGTATTTTGGTATATACCAAAATACCGAATATATATATTCATAATTCTTACTTATATAGTACTCCTTCCGTCCGCTTCTAAGGTATCCATTTCACTATTTCTGGCGTCCGCTTCAAAGGTATCAATTTCTTTTATTTAATAAAAAAAGTACACAATATGACCCACCACTTCCCTATAATACAACTACCCACTTTATCTATAATAATAATATTCCTTAATCAACGTGCAAAAAACAAATAAAGATCTTAGAACTGTTCACGTGCAAAAAGCAAATAGAAACTTTAGAACCGGACAGAGGGAGTATTATATATAATGATTTTAAATTACTTTATTTAAATATATACAATATACATTTATATAACTTAAAAAAAAACTTTAATGTTTTGGGAATATAGACCAAATTATTAACTTTAGGGTAATTTTAGAGCATATTCGGTTCACGAATACATGTACTCCCTCCGTCCCGTTTTAAATTTTACGTTTGTTTTTTGCATGTAGATTAAGGAATGTAGTATTTTAATGTGTGGTGAGGTGAGAGAAATAATATTTTAATGGAAAGTGGGTAGGTGTATTAGTGTGATATGTGGGTCCATGGAGAGAGAAATAATTAATTTGTGTGGGTCCCATTAACCAAAAAATGAAATGTAAAGATTGAAATAGGACACCCAAATTGGAAATATGTAAAGATTGAAATGAAACGGAGGGAGTAAGATTTATAGTTATAAATTTAGGATATAACTGTATTTATCTATACTATTTAAAATTTTAATGTAAGAGTATGTATTACTCCCTCCGTCCCAATGAAATGCGAACAATACCTTATTATAAATATTAGGTAAGTGTTCGCATTTCACTGGGACGGATGAAATATTTATTAACCAAGAACTTAGTGGTCTAGGTTTTATAGGTTCTTAAATACACTCATACACTTTGATTAGACTTTTGAATTAATATATTTTATTAATGTTATTAAATTTGGTATTTATTTCTAAAATTGTTTGTAATGTTGAATAATTTACATTTTTGTTCTAATCAATTTTGCTGTAGTACATAGTGGATTATTAGAAGTTTATTATTATTTTCTGTAAATTTATGATATTTTTAAACGATACATTAGATAAATACATGTAAAACGACCAAGGTTTAAAATATCGATATTGGTGAAAATATCGGTACCTCAAATTTACGGATATATCGAATATAGATATCGGTAAAAATTTAAAAAATACGAAAACTTCAAAAAAAAAAGGGAAAAATTAATTATTTAACTTTCAGTATATTTTAACTAATTTTAATATATAAATAAAATTTAAAATTTCAGTAAAACTCATAACTTATGATAAGCAAATCAATTACAACATATTTTAAAATCATACAACACTTAATAACTAATACCAGAATGATAATCTATGATGTTCAAATGTAAAACATGTGATGTTATCTTGATCTAAACAATATTGGTATCAGCTCATTAAATTAGAGAAATTATGAACATAGTTCTGAATGTGCCAGTGGTATTGTTATGTATCAATAAAATACTCCCTCCGTCCCGATCCAATTGTATATATCAGAATAATTATATTTTTAATCAGTGTATACTATCACATTGTGTACATGAAAAGAAACTCCTCATTTATTTAGTAGTAATAATTTTAATGAAAAGTAATAATAACTGATAATTAATTAAATAAAATAAAACAGTCCTAGTAATTTCATGCGAGTGTTGCTCTATTTTTTTAAAATTGATCAAATTAATAAAATAAATTGTATTTAGTTGGTAAATATAAATAAAAAAATCATTATTTTTTTAAATATGGATAGTTTTTCGATTTTTTCGATATATCCTCGATATTTTATCGATATTTTAGCGATATTTCCTCGATATATCTCGACATCTGAAAAAATATGAACTGTAGCAAACGGATATCGATATTATTACCAATATTTCCCGATATATCCTCGACATCAGAAAAGATATATCTTTTTTCCCAATATCGATATCGGTACTCTCCAAATATGGATATATCGTGAAAATATTGTGGATATGTCCGGAAATTTTAAACCTTGAAAATGACATATCGAACACCCAAGACAGAAGGTATTTACTGAAATAATCATTATGATAATGTATACCTAAATAATGGTAATCAAAAGGTATACCATTTTTCTATACCGAAATTTCGATTTACCGAACTTTGACATATCGAAATTTTTGGTATGGTAAATGTATGAATTTTTTAATACCGATATTTTAGATATGGTATACGGTATAACTCAAAATCTTCGGTATACCATACCGCCCACCCTATTCACGACACTTGAGATAAATCTTAATGTTTCTAATTGAAACCACTGGAGATAAATAAGATTGAACACTGCGTAATGTTGATTAGTATTATGATTAATCAATTTTACTTATAGACGGGTGGATTTAGCAATAAGTTGGTGGGCTAAGTAATAAGGAATTTTGGTTTTGATTTAAATTTAAGGATAAGGATATAATAGTATTTTCACTATAATTATTTTTAAATTTTGGGTACTCTTAGTAATATTTCGGGTGACAATAGCACCACCCATTAAAAAATAGTTAAAATGGTTGATACTGCATTGCTCGTGTACAAATTTACCGAGAAGTCACTAATGAAAAATTTGCAAAAGTCTCACTTTAAAAAGAGGGTATGTGCAATGGTGATTGCAATTCTTTCTGGCTTTGTTATTTCATGCATGTACAGTGTGTATTTTTATTTACATAGCTCTTGAATTATGATTGTCTGTTTTTTTATTATTCGTCTCTCGTCCTTTTGTAATCAGATGTGTTTTCCTCTTTTATTCTTCTTTCTTCTCTTCTTCTCATTCGATCCCTTTCTTCCCCTTTTCTCTGGTTATTCGCGTTTTTTTTCCTTTTCAATTTTTTGTCGCAAGGGGTTGTGTTGTTGAGATGTATGTGACTAAAGTAAATAAATTGGGTGTAATTAGTAAGAAGGGGGTTTTGGTATATGATTGAGTATGCAAAATATTAAATACTAGCCTTTAACCCGCGCGTTGCACGGGTATAGGTTATCACAATATTATAAAATTTACTTAAGTTATATTGTGTTATATGATTATTAGTTAATTTTTTTAATGGGATAATCACTTGTGAGACGGGTTTATATGAGACTGATAGTGAGACAGGTTGACCAATTGTTAAAGTATAGTAGTTGTTAGAGAAAATAACCCATCTACCCCTTTTTTTTAAAGTAAAAATCATTGTCAATAATCAATTAATTTGTATAACATTCCTACCCAATTGTCAATTTTTTAACCAAAATACCCCGTCCTATCAAAATGCTATGTTGGGATTCCGACACCAAATTCGAATCCGATAAAATACCCCCATCCTGTCGTAATGCTATGTCGGGATTCCGAAATGCCTCTAGTTATTATTAAGTAAAGTATGTTTATTAATAGTTAAAGTATATTTGTAGTGAATCATATTATAACACTTTAAAAAAAATACATTCGTAAGACATTATGTGTTATTATATATAGTATAAATAAATATAGATAGATAGACATTATGTGTAATCGACAAATAGATACTAAATAAAATAATATAATAATAATAATATTCTTATTATGCCGTTAAATGACGTAAATATAAATAATTATATTAATTATACAAGATACATAATAATAAGGGTTTATTACTCTCCCATACACACTTTTAAGCTTATTTACTATAAGATGCATTAAAAAACAGAAAATACAATCAAATACACAAATTAATAGATAAAAAGACAAAATTAACCTCAACAAAAACAACATTTACACACTCTCGACCAACAAAATTAAAAATGCTCCGTTGAAACTTCTCTCTCAAAAGAGAACAACCATTCCATTCTTAAGTACCGCGCCGATCAGATCGTCATCGCGATCAACCGCCGTTCTTGTGGGCAAACTTGCCGCATCACCTCCGTCTCGTTATTCGCTGTTTCTCCTTACCCGTCCTAGTCGTCGTTGCCGAGTTTCGCCATCAGTTTTACTGCCGGAATCGCAACAACCTCTGGAGATAGCAGATCTACCCATGCCGGTCGATCTATCCCGCCACGCTACAATTGCTGTCGGAGTTCGTCTTTTTCGCGACTAGCCGCCAGTGCTGTTAGCAAATCTACCGCATCACTACCATCATGGAATAACACACAACTCATGAGTCACGAATAAGAAAATCAATTGAAAATTTTGACCAATGAGTGCGGCCTGTGCGGGTGAGTAGTGCGATTAAACTGTGATTATTCTGTTTAATTATTCAATTCCTCGGATGCTTATTGTTAATTGTTCATATGATTCGGAGAGAATATGCGGGACCGATACTTCATAGGGCAGAATTTCATAGACGATAGGTGGAATCCAAATTTGAATTTCATGTTTTTATATTTGTGATTATTTGTTTTTGGAAGAAAAATGATTGGTTCCTAAGTTGTCTGATTTAATTTGCGTTTTCCTGTTAGTGAATACTTACTTGGCTATGCATACCAGAATCAGTTTGTATTACTCATGGCAGGACCTTTTGATCTTAATATGTCATTTGATTGTGATGTTCATCCTGTTTTTTCACTACTCTTCTTATGCAAATTGTTTTAATACACACAGCATAAATATTGAGTTGTAGTCCTAAGTTTGAAATTTCTATAGCATTTGTGTTAATCAAGTTTCATTATTTCAAATGGGAATTCAAGTCCATATGGCTGACATTAACCTACTTTTAGATGGTCTAATGATTGGATTCTCAATGAATTAGGTGGAGCATTTGGAGGAAATCGATGGGCAAGATCGGTGCCACCAAAAAAAAGGAGTTTTTCCCTTGGACCATATGCGGTTGTGTGACCTGGTAGATTATTGCTGACAGTATGGTTTTGGCACCGGGAATCTCACTCTCAAGTTGCTTGAAATTGCCAAGAATGTTGTCGCGGTGGAAATCGATGGTCGTATGGCCGAGACTCTACGGAAACTTGCTGCCGGAAGAGGGTTCTTAATCGGCTTAACGTGAGGTTTATAATATCTGCTTCACGTACTCATATTGTTTGATCAAATGCCTGAATGAAAACACTGTTGAGTCATTGGTTTGAAAATTTTAAAATGTCTAATTAACGTGCTTCCAATGTTTGATGAATACAGCTTAGTCTGTCCAGATTGCCATGAAGAATTCGATTTAGAACTAAATTACATAGCTCCTCCTGAAGTGGAACACCCTAGATAGTTAGGTGTGTGACTTATATGGTGATGGATAATTTGGCTTTTATGTCATTTTCTACTTACTCATGCTTAACATTACTTAGGAAATTTGATGTTATTGATATGAGTATGTTGGAGGAAATGGTGGTGAAGTTTGGCAAGGATGAGGTATCATTCTTTTCATGTTGTTTCGTATCTTAACACTACTTTACTTGTTTGTCAAACTAATGTTGCTACTCGTTGCCCTCTAAGCCATGAAGCTGGTGGGTAACAGTACAAACAAGGGCGATGCTATCTGTGAGCGGAATTAACAAGCTTTCAACACTAAGTTGGTGGGACTAGCATTGGTGACAGCTTTCAGGCTGACGAAGGAAGGAAATGTGAGGTAGGAAATGGTGGAAGACATATGAAGTGGGTGTTAAGGTTGTGTGCGATCACTTAAGGGTTGGTGTGAAAAGTGGAGTTGCGTACGTGTGGAGGCAGGAAAGAGGCAACGCGGTAGAGAGTTTGAAGAAAGAGTGCGAAGGGGTTAAGCTGATGGATGATTCCGTTCTTTCAATCTGTAAGATTTTTATTGTTGTTTTAATTATCACATTTTCTCAATATCTTTGACTCCTGTTATCAATTCACATAAATGGTTATAGCAGCACTCATTTGATGTGATTGTCAAGTGCAAAGGTATACATGCTCATCATAAATTCCAACCCACTGATATTGTTACAACCCACTGCTACTGTTACAACTCTCCTTGACTTATCCATTTTGGAGTACTATTATTGCATTTATACGCACAATAATAATTCCAGAATAATTTTCTCCAGCTTTTATCATATTGCTTGTCTTTTATTTATCAAATTGTGTTTTAATCTCTTCCTCCATGTTCACATTCGTACGTTAAAATTGTCTTTAAAATAATAAATATATACAAAGATAGAATGTGCAAGAATATATTTTTCCACAATAGCTAAAATGTGCAAAAAAAATTATAAAACAAAATGTGAAAAAAAAATGTGCAGACCAAAATGTGCAAACGAAATTATGCAAAACAAAATTGTGCAAAGTAAAATGTGCAAAATTAAATTGTGCAAACCAAAATATGCAAACATAGGAGTATTTATGGTATCACAATCATAATTGTGCAAATACCTACAGCCGGCCGGTCGTCGGACCGCCGCTGAACCACTGTCGGACCACCGCCGAACATGTGCAAACAAAATGTGAAAAAAAATTTCAAAGCAAAATATGCAAAAATAAAATTGTGCAAACCAAATTGTGCAAATTGCCTTCGCCGGACCACCGCCGGTCGGTCGCCGAACCACCGCAACCGGCTACCGGACCTCCGTCGGAACTTAAAATGTGCAAACGAATTATGCAAAAACAAAATTGTGCAAAACAAATTCGTGCAAACAAATTGTGCAAACACATAGGGGTATTTATGGTATCACAGTCATAATTGTGTAGTTATGAGTAATAGTACTTTGAGTCATGTAGTTTATAGCAATTATGCATTATTTTGTATCCAATAGTAAGTGACCCTATAATAATAATAATAATAATAATAATAATAATAATAATAATAATAATAATAATAATAATAATAATAATAATAATATGTATGGTCTAAACTGATAAAAAATGAAATTAATTTATAATCTTATATTTTAACATGGTATTAATTTATAATTTAAAAAATTAATCAAAAACATAATAATAATAATAATAATAATAATAATAATAAATTGATATAAAAAATATTAATTTATAATCTTGTACTCCCTCCATCTATTTCACTTTGAATCTTAATGTTAAATAGGAAACAAGATGAAACTATGGTTATGAACCAATGTGCAAAATTATTTATGAATGAGAATTTAAAATTGGTGAAATACAATTTATTCGTAAAAAAATTGTTTGTGTGTAGTAATTATGGGGAGATTTTTAGGATATTACTCTCCTCTTCTCTATTTTGAACATGTGTTTATTAGTATGAATAATAATGGTATTACATAATATAATTATGTAGTTATTAGTAATTACTTGAGGTGTTTGTATATCACATAATAATAATAGAATATAGAATATATCTATTAGTAAGTCATCCAAAAAAAATTATAAAAACAATTGTAAAATGAAAAAGTAGCTTGTAACAAAATCAGCTATGGATCCGCTAATAATAATTAGGGGATTTTTAGCAATAAATTATTGGATTGGATTAAATGGATGAAGGATTCGCCTCATGGAATGAAATCAATGAAAATGTTTAACAAAAAAATTCAGTGAAATCAGTGAAGTGTTTGCCAAATTCTTTTATGTCACAAATGCTAGGCCTTTAAATGCTTGAAATGATCAAAATTTTCTTGACTTGATTTAAAATTTATAACTGACCCACATTTACTAACTCATCCACAAAATTCGATTATTGACTCAATTTCATTCCTCCCAACTGACCTTGACTCAACTAACAAAATATCATAATTACATATAATCAAGCATTTATTTAAACTATAAATAAATTGAGTCACACCCGCTCTTCATCTGGATCATACCCCACACCCGACCTACAATTTCAACTACAATTGAGTCGAACCCTACAACCGATTCACATTTTCAACTTATAATTGAGTCACATATTTGTATTTAACTAAGTCATTAATATTTATAACCGAACAAATGAGTAAAAAATCGAATAATATTTTCACAAGTCTTTTATAATTGGGTCGATTTATATATGCTTAATCGAATTAACAACCGAGTCAAAGACTTTTATGCAAATTCAGACATTTAAAGAGTTATTCCTAAAATTGAGATACTTAAATTTCTCTAAACTTGCTCTGTCTTCAATTTCTCCAATATTTTAGAGAAAGAAAATATAATTTGAAAAGAGAAGGGCAAACATTTGTTCTCACATAATGAGTTCTACGAATAAAAAGTAATAACATTTTAATAAAAAGTGATGTCGATTAATAAAAAATGATAACGATGCAGTGACCAATATCATAAACAATTCATGTTATTATTATAAATAAAAAGTGATAACATCTTTAATAAAATGATAAATTCCTAAAAATTTCACCACGTAATTAGAAATTTTTAAACCTACCACGTCTTTTTTTTTATCAATTCAATACACGACCTGTTTAATATTTCTAATACTATCACGATTTTTTATTTTTGTTAATTCAATACACAATCTATTTAATATCTTCAATTCTATTACAACTTCTTATTTTTACAATTTATTAATATATAATAATGAATTGAATTGAAAATATGAAATAAGTGATATACCAAATTGTAAAAATAAGAAGTTGGAATAAACTTGAAAATATTAAATAGATTGTGTATTTAATTAATAAAAAAAAATGTCATGATAGAATAAAAAATATTAAATAAATCATATACTGAATGAATAAATAAAAATAAGAGATCGTAATAGATTTAAAAATCCCCCAATAAATTAGTAAATCATAATAAAAAATAATATTCATTCATCCGCTGATAAGATATCATTTTGACATTTTAGTTGTCCACTCTAAAGATATTAATTTTCATTTCTTAGCAAAAGAAACTCATACACTACCACTCACAACTAATACAACTACCTACCGTATATAAAATAATAATACTCCGATGTAGAAAAAGCAAATGGATATTTTATTGATGTACAAGGAGAGTAACTAATTTAAAAAACATACGCAGTCGTGAGACTGTCTCACACAAATGTTACTCAAAGAAAAAAAAGTAGTCGTACATCAAAAACACTTTTCTAATATGATTTTTTTTTAAGTTTATAATTTTAAACACCTATTAATCTATTACCATAGTTGAATAAATGTAGCATGGATAAGATTCAGAAGAATATATCTTGTAAATTTTCTTCAAAATCTTAGTCATACATCCGGAACAACATAGCTGATCTTATAAACTTCCATTGAGCACAACATTCAACTTGATACCTCAAACTCTGCAGTTCAATTCTCAGACATGTTTAGCATAGCTGCCAACCACTCTCCACCCACATGCTGAATTCAATATTGTTCAAGGATGTCACAAACCGAAGTCTAATTCAGCATGCTTCAGCACGGATGTCACTCTCGCGTAATATTCCGGCTCTTCTGCTTGAATATTTTCCAGTGATCTCGATTCATGTTCATCAGCCTAGATGAAAAGTGTCAGTGTTTCAATGGAATATCGATTTAAGGGTTTCATTTTTTTTAAAAAAAAAAAACACTTCTCTTACAAACCACAGCTGTTGGGGAGGGATTATTCTTTTTCTGGAAAAAAAAAAACCTCAGAGGGTGCTCGCAGTACATAGGGATATTTGTAATTTCAAAATATAATAGGGTTTCATGAAGTAGACCAAACCTCAAGTTTTCTTTCTCTGTTAAAAAGAATCCTACTAGAAAATACAACATAGCAGGGACTAGAGACGACATCCCTTGTCTAAGTGTACAATATAGGGGCATGCCTATAGAACACAACTCAAATCTCTATTATGCCCTCTACATATTGAACAACCTCTAACGATTGAAGGACTTGAAAATGAATTTGAAATCCATAACAGTACATTGGAGCTCTGTCTGGCTGAAAGAATTCATAAAATGGATTTGAGATCTGCCACTCTATTTTTGAACCTTTTTTTATTACTATTATTTATCACTTATGGATTTCAAGTCTGCTCTAATTTGAATGGATTCCACATCCATCAAATTAAAATCCTAAAATACAAATGCCTCAATCGATGCAGCCTTATTTCTTTATAACACAGAAAAAATAATCTATCTCCGAGGCGATAGATCCCTTGCAGGTGAGACTTCAAGTTTTAGCATAAACATCTCTAAAACCGACAGGAATATCCGGATTTAAACAATACCTAAACCTCAGGGATTGAAATTCATTATTCATCCTCTATTTAATTTAACAATGGAATGCTTAAAATCCTTTTTTCACTTTTTATTGTAGGTAAAATAGAGACTTTTGGCATATAGTATAATAGTAAGCATTTCAATTTCTCAAAATGGAATTGAGTAAACTGAGTGCGTACCTCTTTAAATTTAAGGAGGATGAGATTTGACACAGAAGCAGGTTTAGAGCGATCCCATCTGAAACGATTGATCATTCAAGAACAATGATTTAAAAACATCGAAAACATTTACAAAACGAAACTGTGCTTACTTTATGCATGACATGTGAGAGAACTTAACAGCTATAAAGTTTATAACAGTAGAATCCATAGATCGACTAAATGTGCTATGTAATCATTCAATTCATTTGAAATTTTCAAAACCGATACAAAGCATGTAAGTTTTTCAATAATGTTTTTTAGTAAAAGTACGAGTTCGGAACAAAAAAAAAAGTTAGATGGAATTTTCATCTCTCGACAGTTTTCCATACTACGATCAACTCAGTTTTGGGGGTGTTTTCTGTTCCATTTCACCCAAACACAAATATAGCATACAATGTTTAAAAATATAAAAATATATGGTGAATCGACAAATGTTATACAGTATGTACAGTAAGAAACAAATATTTGACTTTCTTATGGTGACATACTCAACACAAATTAATAGTAATTTGCATCAGTTCACCTTTAATTTTTTTACATTACTTTGTGTTGAATTTGGCTCCACTAGAACAAAAAACATCTGGCTCTGTATCATTATTAGCATATGTACATATAGACTCTTTTACACACATAAGTTGAAACAAGGGAGTAGACGGAATCTGCATAGCAGGTCTGAGCAATTTAAATAAAATGAATTTTTAACCATGTGAATAACCTTAGGGAATTACAACAGCGGACAGCCGCACTTATTGGTCCTTGAGGCAAAAGGAAGCAGCTTTCATGGAAATAAATTTCTTTAACCAAGCACAGAAAAGATTCGTACTCAGAGATCCTCTACCATCAGCTTCCATCCGCCTTCCCACAAATTAGATTATAATTAGCATACCATTAATATATTGCAACACTGATTGATTATTTATAAAATGTGGAAACTAGGACAGAGCACATTCTTTCTCTAGGCCTTCAACCATCAAAAGAGCCATGAACCCATTTGCAGACATGTGACAAAATATGACAACAATTCCTTGAGATATGCCTCTTTCAAGATATGACTTTAAGAAAGTTTTCCTTCATTACTAAATTTTTCAGTAACTTCAATACCTGATAAGCATTAATTCATTGACTGAACGCCACATTCCACATCCAACATCTTTAGGTGATTGGTCAAGAGCACTTCGGCCATGCCACAGCTCTTTGGCTATATACATAACCTCCTCAACATCCACCTACAAAAGTAACAAAATAATTGACCTGCATTACTGTATGTATTATTTAGCAATTCATAAGAGTTTAGTAACTTATTATTGGTCAAGTCAGTCACAGTGAATTAGTCATTTTATCCCAAATGGATTTTTCAAAAAAACTTTCTCAAGCATTTTTTTGGGATTCCTGTTCCTCAGGGTCACATTCAAGCAAGAGAAAACAACTGGCAGGAGGGGTGGAGTTGGGGGGGGGGGGGGGGGGAGGAACTACTGGGATTCACAATTTACAGGATCAACATTCAATTAGAGGATGAGTTCCTTTAGACCCAAAATATCTTATTAATTTCATTTTTAAACAGGACCTGTGTAACATCCTAAATTTTTAAGAAAAATACTTCTTAAATATGGACTTTAAGTCTAATAAATAGTAGAAGCATAAAATTATTTAAAACTTAACAATCGTAAATACTTAAGGATGATATGTCCTAATTCTTGCATAAAGTAAATAAAATCCAATTTTATTTCCACCCTCCCTCCCAAATCACCGCCTCTCCTCTTCAATCTGAAAAAAATATTTAAGTTTGAGGGTAAGCACATAAAGCTTAGTGAAGAGAATTTATACATAAACTTAAACACAAAGCAAATCCCTTTGATTCATATCATAAAAATATTTAATATCACAAACCAATAATGCTATAAATACTTTTCATGTCTCAAATTTCATCATTCCATGGAACTTTTTATGTCTCTTTTATATGATCGGTCAATTCAAATTCCTTTTGGCACTGCAGATACTCCCCGAGGATCTTTCTCAATCCCGGCACATCTAGGGCCTTGGCACGTCTCAAGTGTTTAAAAGCACTTGTAAAGTCTAATTTTTTATGTCTCAAGCACCTTTAAATAGAACTTGCATAATGTTTAATTTTCATATCTCAAATACTTGTAAAAAGTATTTGTAAGATGTATAATTTTTTATCTCGGAAGAACTTTCACAGTTCAATATTCATTTGCTTGTAAGTAAACATATTCAAGTAATTTTGGAAACACTTGTAAAATGTATCCTCCTTTAAGCTTTCGAGCTATTTTTCCAACCGTGATTCTTGGGTGAGATTTGAGTGTGAAAGTGAGGGTTGAATGGCTGGTATTTATAGTTGTGGGAGGTGAGTGTGAATGGGAGGGTGACCAAAATTCCTCCTATTCAATCCCCTAAATAGGGATGCATTTATCTTGAGAAGAAGGTCTAGATTCGTGATTGCTTGGGAGTGGATTAATTTTGGTAGGTTTGACCCATTAAAACAATCGATCTAAATCCTTTCCTGCTTTTATTGTTGTCAATTATAACTACCCCTAATGTTTAGGAATTTAGGGCTGGCTGTTACAACCTATAACTTCAGTTTTCATAATTTAAGCAAAAAAAAAAAAAAAGTACATTTACTTTCATTCGTAAGAACCAACTTTCATTTTTTATTTTCACTTTTTTGTTGATTGACTTCTCATTTTTTACTGGCAATAAAATTCTGTCCCACCTGGTTCAAGAAAAATTGAAAGATAGCAACAAATATAAATTTTTTTTTCAATTTTTTATAATGGTCACCAATTCTACAACACTATGGAACCTATCTCTGGATATAGGCATGGAATGTCATTCTCCTACCTAAAAAGCACAGTAACCAAGTCAAACTTAGGAAATCTTAAAATAGAAAATTCAGAAGCAAAAGCAAAAATCTTAAGATGTTGGTACGTATGAGTACCAGAACTTGCTCCGCTGTGCCGTATTGCAACTCCTCATGCTCGATGAGGCGCTGATGGAGGATACGGTAATGATCCATGTCAAAATTAACAACTGGTTCCATAGGAACATGCAATCCTGCCAGTTGAGTTACAACATATGAAGCCATGACTTGTCCAAATATTGCTGGTATAGTTCCTAGGACCGGAATGATGCGAACTCGAAAGCCAGGAACAATCTGATATTATCAACTGGTTAAAGTGCTATATTAAAAACACTAAACAACAACAAATTGAAAAGGTTGAAGACAACAAAGGATGTCCTTTTGTACTAGATTTTGCAATAGAGGTCCATTTTTTGGAGTAACAGATATCTGCTTAATAAATAATATAAAAGTTTTAATTCAGCTAACTATAACTGGAAAAGGAAAGGCTCAAAGACACATTTAACACATAAAAATAAAAATAAAATGCTTACTTGATAATCTGAAGGATTTTCTTCCTCTCCACTTGGTCCTACTCCTTTGAACGGAAGCAGTTTCACCTTGGGTTTCTCCAATGAGAACACCACAGGAAAACCACCTTTAATGCCATAATCCTTCCTTAAACGGTGTCTGACCTGACAAATGATGTGGTGATGCCTTAAAGAGTAAAAATGGCAAAATTAAAGAAATGTTATATCAATAAAGTGACTTCAGCATCAGCATGGAAAATGAAGAAAATCATAGATGAAGAAAATAAACACTAGCAAAAGAGTTTAGTCACTGAAAGATCCAGGTCAGCATAATGTTGGACCAAGACGTATCACCAAAATATGAAATGTTTTAATAACAATGTTAAATGCCATTTAAGAATTCATGAGATCACAAATATAATATGTAATAAAGAGATCAACAAATTACAGAACGAGATAGTGGATCATTGCTTGATTCTCTTAAGTCAGCTACACGTATTCTAGTTGGATCAGCTCTTGCCCCAGCTCCAGTGGCAGATAAAACTTTCAATCCCCTTCGCACACATGCAGCAAGAAGAGCCACCTGTATTACATGATTGGAGATGTTTCAAATTGACCAAATATGATAAATAATTGTTCGAGACACCTGGATTATGATTTTGAAAAACAAAAGGCCTATGTTGTTTTTTAAGGCACTTCTAGTACAAGTGCAAAACAAAACATCATCAAAGAGCAAAGCCACGAGTGGAATACAATTTTCTTTTTATAACTAATGTACTTCTTGTCAGCAATTTTATGCGATCAATAATAGTCTAGTGCTCAATATTTCCAAAGAGTATTGAACTTTTAATACATGAATCATATAATGAAATGCAAGTGTGATAACAAATAGAGACAAATTAATCCATTAGATACAGAAGCTCAAACATGTGAAAATTTAATCACACTACTAGCTGCCCGGTCTCATTCAAGATAAAGCTACCATCTAAGAACATTGAAAAGGAAATCACCTAAGCTCTGTTCTCTCTGGGACGTACACGTCCAGATGCGAGATATAACATCTCCCTTTATAACTTATTTAGGATTTTAACATCCGGATTTTGAAATTTAATCCTAAAAGTACATATAAAGTAAACCTATTCAATACATCATCCTACTTCACCCAACTTAAAAATATATCAATCCCGGAGAACCCTTCACGTTTACTGTTTAACATTGTTTTAAGAAAAGTTGTTTTTTTTACAACTATGTTGACATTGGAGGGTATTTAAGTATTTTTAGGTAATAAAAAAAAGTATGAAGTAATGGTATGTGTGTTAGGTGAGAGTGGCAAATTTGAAATTTAAGTAACTTTTGAGGTTATGGATAAAGGAGTTGTTCCTTTTATGGGGTTTAAGGGTGTTATGGGACGAACAAATGTAGGAAGTGTGAAGGGCTCTCCGGGACAGAGAGAGTATAATAATACAAAACCATCAATTATTACCCATTGATTTAACATAAAGTTCTATCCCACCATACTCAAACTCCCGATTCCCAAAATAAACATGGAGTATATTAAGCCCGTCAGGATTTCACATCCTTAGAATTCAAAATCCAAATTTTCACCTCCTAATGTATTCCCAAAGAGAACATAACCTTAAGAACATAGTCTACTATACCATCCTATACTGAAGATGCATAGCAGGTAAAATGGTGCCTTATAATTAAACCTGGAGTTACAAATCAGGAGTTCAAAATATATTGAGTATAGAACAATGCAAAACCAACTGAAAGAATTGCAAGAACCTTGGTATCAATGTTATCGATGCAATCCAAGACAAAGTCAGGATTCCCAGAAAGAATTTCATGCTCAGATGATGAATCGTATAATAGCACTTTCGCGTCCACATGACACTCTGGGAAAATTGCTGAGAAATGCTTCTTCAAACACAGGGCTTTTGGCGTACCAACATCCTCTCTTGTAGCAACAGCATGTCTATTCAATGATGAAACTGAGACCTTTAAAATCAATCAATAAATACTAATTAATGCTTAAATAAAATATAAACATTTAAAAGTCATTAATAGTTAATAAGCTCCAGTAATAACATGAATGATAATGGCATCTCAATAAGCACCCTAAACTGCAACATCTAAAGTTTCTAATTTCTACCATAAAAATTATACCTCTAAACCACAAAATGATACTATTAGGACTTGTCACAATTCTTCTATGATCAAGTAAAAATCTAGAAAACAAATCAATCTAAGAATAGTGGAGTGAACATTTATAAAGTTAACATACCTGATCAAAATCAACCAGAAGAAGCTTGCCTACACCAGACCTCAAAATCATAGATGCAGCATGACTCCCAACTCCGCCAAGACCAATAACCACAACATAAGAAGAGACAACTTTTTTCTGGTGTTCAAAGCCAAAAAATTGAATATTCCTGAATAAAGAAACAATTGCATTGAAGTATAAATTTTAATCTTCTGTATATTGTCCGGTGTCAAACGGCAAGAAATCTAAAACAACTTGGATAACTAATACCATTTGGCATGATAGATTCCCCAAGAATAGTCAACAAATAACAGCTTTTCTTGAATATAGGAGCCCTGAAAGAAGAAAACTGACTCCAGAAAACTACATCTCATAAGCCCATGGATATCTTCAACCTACCATATCGATCATGCTATTGAGCCACAATTTTTTTATGTGAATATACATCAAAAGCAAGTCAATTCTATGGGGGTGGGATTGGGATTACCATAGCAACATAGACCCTCAATTCTCAAGCAACTGATCCATCAGCAGATCAGGACCCTTCATACTTGAATAATCAGAACGACCAGAGTAGAAGGAAAGAACCTAGCATCACCTTGTCAGTTGTTCAGATACAATTTCATCCATTAGCAGATCAGGACCCCTCATGTAATGATTCACATCCTCAGACGACCTATGGTCTGCAACAAAAAAAAATGATAAATAAGTCATGGATTGCAAGAATTCCTATGGGGATGAAAATGTAACACTTTTTTTGGACATGACAACATAACCTTACAGCTGCCTACGCAGACAAATAGTCAAGCAATAACTTGCACTTCTACATTGGGGCATAAATGTTCATAAATAAAAATAAACAAATATTTGATACTGAGCAAATTGAACTACTTCAGTCAGTCAGTGGCAAACACTCTGCTTGCACCTCAGATTGTCCTGCTACCATGGACTAGTTCTCTGAGTAATTAAAATGTGAATGCGTAGAAATACATAAATGTAAGTGTTATATATCAATCTTCAACAATGAAATACAAAACAGACGTATTTTGCATCCCAATTCATCATCAACCAAAAATATTTCAATTCATGACACACCTAATGCTTCATTCACTCTTAATCAATTGAAATTTTCAAGGAATAACTAAGACAGGATAAAAAAAAATAAACCAAATTGCCTTGAATTTATAGACGAAAAGAGAAATTTCTCACTGGTAGTGGATTCACACAAACATTTATACACACACACACACATATATAATTGCAAATATGGATACAGTGACCACAGTTCATTCACAGAATTAATACCTTTCAATTCAACTGCCTGCACATTACCACAACGTCTTCCAGCCCCTCTACATAAATGATATAGGAAAAACCAAAACAAATAAAATTATAATAAATCATCAACCTAGCATATGAAACTTTAACAACAACGAGCGGGGTGTACCTTGGGAGAAGTTTAGAGATGGCAACAGTAGCAGCAGAGCCCAGTAAAACACCAGCTCCAAGCAATACCAAATATTTGACCTTCTCTCCCATCACACTGTATTGAAGTGTGTAAGAGAGAGAGTGAATCTAGTGCAGGAATGAAGAGGCGAAGCTCAGTGGACAGTGGTATAAAACAAACGGCGGATGCTAAAATAGAGTACTAAGAGCGGCGGTTTGAAATGAAACTAGTAATTCTCCTGTGCAATGAACGGAGAAAAAAAAATTATTACTTATTTCAACTTTAAAATATATCGTGAGATTATTGATTAAATAACAATTTATTTTATGAGAGTCTAATTTCTCATGACTCGTCTCACAAGAGTGTCATTTAAACAATTTTTTTAAAAAAAATCTGTTCTTGTCAACCCAATTTTTTTTTAAGCAAGCCAATTAAAATAGAACGACTGCTATTTGTATTACATATACTTAAAATATAGTACTAGATCTTTGCTGGAAATATTATTATATAACTTTCTTCATAAAAAGATTACATACTCAGTGAAAAGCTATTACTATATAATAAAATTTTTATTAAAAAGATGTAGCATAAAATGCAGTAAATACATTTGTCAACAATGAACTAATCTTTTTATTAGTCAATAAATACTTGTTCTTTTATCATATGGAACAACCAAAAATTTACAAAGATATTCATTATTTAAAGATAGAATCTATTCCAAGCATAAGACAAGGGAAAAAGTAAATAGATAAAAAAATTGGAGTTTTACAACTATTTCACAATCACAACAGTATAATAGTTATGTCTTGCGTGTCATATTTTATAGTATTTAACTATTTTTTCACAATATGTCATTTTCAGTGTGGTGATTTACCATTGGTGTGCTTGTTAAAGACATAATCATGTTAAATTTTCCTGTTCAAGTCCAGTTGTGATAATAATAATACAAAATAACCTAATAAAAGATGAGTTACTTGCCGTATGGAAAATGTTATGTTGGATGAGATTTTTGTATCCTTTTATACGAAGCACAAAGTAAATGAAAGGTCACCAAATTAGGGTTTTTATTTATTTAAGCAGTATTTTTTAATGAAAATGAAACATCAATTATTTAGATTACCAGGTAGGGTAGCACCTCACTTCGTGAGGCGTTAACCTGTTATTATGTACAATGTCATCATAATTTTAGGTAACACGAATGAATTATTTAGTAGACGCTTTTCTTTTCTGGCAGCAAAAGCAAAATCAGAAATAATCAAACAAAACTCACTTCCCTAAAAAATATCATATACTTATAATAAATAATAATAACCTTATGTGTAGGAAAAAGATATGGAATGGTAATTAAATATAATTATATAAGGAAGTTATACACTTCTTTAGTAAATAAATGAATAGCCCCCTATTTATTTAACAAATGAAATAAGAATTTTAAAAGAGCATAGGAATCATAGGCAAAAGTAAACGTAAATATCTGTATGCATATGTGAGTGATAGAACACACACACGGAACTGAATGAAAATACGAAAATAATCCCTCGAAGAGGTCACAGAGTTTATCTCTACCACAAACCAAATAAGGCTGCAATATTAGATATATTTCTTCTTCTCTTTCCACCGCAGAGTACATACGGTATATAAAGAGGCTCAAGGCCCACAATCCTAGTCCTAATTCTAATGGTAATTCTAATTACCATTATGGCAGGAAACTAATTCCTTCTTGACTAATTAATCTAAATTAAAGAAATATTTTACTAAAATAACTTATTCCTTCTTGCTCTCTATCAATGCCTCCGTCTCCAAACAGCCTTGACCTCAAGGCTGAAATTTTAAAAAATGACCCAACGATCAACAATATTTCTCCTTGTCAATGGTGTCCGATACAGATGGTTGGACCTCCTCGTGGAATCCTTCCGTCTCGGGAAGGAGCAAAATGCGCAATTGTTTGGCAGCACACATATGATGTGGCCCCCAAGGTTGGTCACATCTGTAACATATTCCCTTGGCATGGTAGTCGCGGGCCTCCTCCGCTGTTAAGTGACGAGTATTGTTGTGTTGCAGTGGCCCGGAGTGATTTGGAGGGTCCGATTGTTGGGCTGGTAGAGAGGCTGAAACTGGCTGAGGACCGATAGGAATGTTGCGGTTGTGGTTAGCATCCCGGAATGATGGTTTGGTTGAGTAGTTCGAGGGTTCTAAGGACCGATTTAGGCGCCTAGCTGCCGCGATGGTTGAATGAACATCAATGGATTGCGGATCAGATATGCATTCTCGAATCGCAGGTTTGAGGCCCCCCAAAACATCCCAAGATACTGATCGGTTGGCAAACTCGGAAGTTGCGCCACTCGCTCCTCGAACAAAGCCAAGTAGTCTTCTAACAAGCCTGTCTGCCATGTCGCGTGCATTGCCTCATACGCATTTCTAGCAGATGAGTCACCAAATCGTTCAATTAACTCCTGAGTAAACTGTTCCCACTTGATTGCTGGGGCACGACGCATAGCCCACTTGGCCCAATACATAGCGTGGCCAGACATTGCGATAAGGGCTAAGGATACCCTCTCGTCCGACACTGTTTTGTGCACTAGGAAATATTGTTCCGTCTGGGCTAGCCAGGCCATCGGATCAGACCCATCGAACATGGGCAATTCTCGACTCTTCACCGCAACGAAACCTGGGAAAGGTTGATCCCCTTGTGCAGCGCCACCGCCAAGTATCAATTCGGTAGCCACAGTGTCGGTTGGAGGAGTACGGGACGATGATTCATCGTTCTTACGGCCTACTATGGCTGCTGTAAGTTGAGCGATTTGTTTGGACAACTCAGTGACAGATGCTTGCTGTGCCGCGATCTGATCGGTTACGACTGATTGAAACTCACTTAGTGATTTTTCCACTGATTCCAAGAGCTCCTTCTCGTACCCTGAATGTGTGTTCGTCATGGTGGAGAAGGTTGGCAGGTCGGACCAATTGATAGAACACACACAGAGAACTGAATGAAAACACGAAAATAATCCCTCGAAGAGGGCCACAGAGTTTATCTCTGCCACAAACCAATTAAGGCTACAATATTAGAGATATTTCTTCTTCTCTTTCCACCGTAGAGTACATACAGTATATAAAGAGGCCCAAGGCCCACAATCTCAGCCCTAATCCTAATGGTAATTCTAATTACCATTATGACAGGAAACTAATTCCTTCTTGACTAATTAATCTAAATTAAGGAAATATTTGACTAAAATAACTTATTCCTTCTTGCTCTCTATCAGTGAGTGTATGCATATGTGATGTTAATGAGTTACAGTGCATGATACTGTAAAGATTTATAAAAAGGAATAATCAAAACAGGAGAACATGTTACTCCACTGCTCCAAAAAAAACTGTGAAAGAAACTGCAGCATGAATTACAATACACAACTTTAATAAAATTTCCGTCTAGCGTTCCTTTAGTTCTTCAGGAGACAACCGTTGGATTTCTAATGAAGCTTGTTTTAGCTTTTCATGATCTGAATGACCTACCTCATTCCAAAAAAGCAAGAAAATTAGGCAAGGCATAAGTAAGAGTTCAAACTCTCTATTGAAACCAAATAGTTGACTAAATATCTAGAAAGACAATCTATTTCATTTACCATACATCATAACTCTATCACACATTGAAATTCTAGTGTAACTCAAATTTCAACAAGAATTAGTGCACACAGAAATGGCTTTTTTCTAGAAGCTATTGGATTCATTTTAAAAAAAAGCACACCACACAATTTTTCAGGAACAAAATAGAACTTGTAAATTGGAGTAAAAACAAAATGTTAAATCACACAAGGCACATATCTCATGTTTCAAGCATTCATCAATTCAAAAAAGTTGAATGCAGTGATGGCATTAACATTAGAGAAACGTAGGTAAAGCAATGCATCATTAATGATGATGATTAAAATTATGTAAAAAGATCATTATCAGCAATTTAAATGACATGTGCAGACAAATAGCAGTTCACATCTTACACTATTTATACTTTAAGCCGCCACATAGTTAGCTAAGAAGGGAAATCAAATAATTAATCAAACAAGAATTTGATGTCTCATAACTCCACAGAGCCTAACATCGGTGAAACCCCAATTTAATCTAAATAGGCAACAGAGAAAAAAAAGAAATGGCCGAGGTTTGCGGCAAACAACTTGCTTTAATTTAAGTAGACCTGACTGTGATTTGGTTTGGGGGGTGTGGGTGGGTGTGTGTGTGGAGGCAAGCTTACGATATGTCTAAAGCTGCTGTATTAATTAAACCAAATAAGCAAAGGAAACCCTGTCGAAAGGAAAATAACAAAGTGAAACAAAATTATGATTTTTCATAGAAATTGAATACAATCATACATAACGACAACTGAAGTGTGCATGTATAATATCTTAGTTCAACTAGATTTTTTTTTAGAAAGCCCAAAACCTATTTATTTATTTATATGGCCACTTTCTTGGTATCAGAGCCTGGTTTTATGATTCTCATTCTTTTTGTGTCAAGCCAATGAGTCCAACTTTGTTTCTATGTCATCCTAAGGTATCGTATTGCCTTGACGTTGACCTTGCATTTTCTTTCCTTTCTTCCTTTCAGTCATTATGGCACCTCCAGTTCGTCGTCGAGGTCGAGGTCGAGGACACGCTCCTCGTGATCCTCCGAGTCCTCTACTCTCTTCTGTTCCTCGTGGACCTCGAGGACATGTTTCTTCTGATCATGTCGTTCCTCCGACGGTTACGGACCCTATCAATTCTGATCATAGGGTGCCAGTTTCCCAGGTAGAGCAACCACGGGCCCAGTTGCGGGTTGAGCACATGATGACACCCGAGCAGTACCAATTGTATTATGATCACATTCGAATACATGGTGTTCCACCACCTACAACGGCTCATACAACTACGACTGTCACTGAAGAGGTTCTTCGTGCTAATGAATCGATTCGACCTACATCTAATGTACCAGTTTTTACTCCAGAAATGGCTTTAGGAGGTTCTGCTTCTCGAGGTGCACTTTTTATACCTGATTTGGTGAAAGCAGTTGAAAACATGGGGACTTCGAAATTTGACGGTGCAAGAGATGCTTCTAAAGAGGGGGCATGGTTAAAGGAGATTACAGAGACCTTTGACACCTTGATGATTGAAGAATGTTATCGTGTGGTCATTGCGACCAAGCTGTTAGGCCCAGATGCACGACGATGGTGGCAGAATCTAAAAGAGACATCTTCGGTTACTATTACGTGGGCTATCTTTCTGGAACGATTCAAAGATCGATACTTCTCTCAGTACATCAAGGATCAGAAGAGAAAGGAGTTCTTCAACCTCTTTCAAGGCATTATGTCGGTCGTTGAGTACGAAAGCAAATTTCTGGAATTGCGAGAATTCGCTCCTGAGTCATATACGACGAGAGACTTATGCAAGAGATTTGAAGATGGTCTTAATTTAAATATTCGAGATCGCATCAAGTCCGGAGACAAGTACGAGAGTCTTGACGATCTCGTAGAAGAAGCCCTGAGGGTAGAAGGTTTAGTTCAGGCGAGACATAAGCTTGCAGAACGATCTCAAAAGAAAAGGCAAGGGAGCGCATTTCCAGGAAATGCATCGAAGGTGTATAGGGGTGTGGGATCTTCGCGTGGCGCACCAAGTTCGGCATCTATTAGTTTTCCTCAACCTCGGGAGCAGTTTAGTAGAGGCGGGAGCAATGTCTCGGGATCGGTTGGTGAAAATCGCAAGTGCCAGAATTGCCTAAAATATCATGACGGCCCCTGTAAGGCTCCTCAAGTATGTTTTCAGTGTCGACAGCCGGGGCATATGCGAAGTTCTTGTCCTCAGCTTATGGGAACGAGCAGTCAGGGTTCTGGTCAGTTTCGTGGTAAACTAACATATTCTAAACCCAGAGATACTCGATCTGCACTTACCAGAGTGCCCGATGCCTCAAGCGGCCCTAGTACTCAATCACCTATGCAAGGAAGGAAGCAAACTAGAGTATTTCATATTTCCCAAGAAGAGGCTCGCTCAGATCCGAAGGTTGTGACAGGTAATTTATAATTTGAATATTTTCACATGCTAAATCTAACCCCACCTTGTTATGCCACTTGATTACGAATAAAACATTCGTAAGAAATTCTATCTTTTCAAATTTTTTAAATCACAATCTCACCTAATATTGCTTCTTTAGGCCATGTGTTTGTGGGAGACCATCAGGTCTACGCTTTATTTGACCCAGGTTCTGATAGGTCTTATATCCGAGATGATCTTACTGCGATCTTAGATTATCCTATCTCTCATTTGTCACCTGGAATCATCGTTCATACCCCTCTTGGAGAGCGTCTAATTCGTGATTCGGTATTCTTTGGTTGTCCATTGAAGATCAAAGATGTCATTTTAGAGGCTGAATTGATACCATTGCCTTTGATTGATCTTGATGTTATTCTTGGCATGGATTGGCTTTCTTCTCATCATGCAATTCTCGATTGCCACGAGAAGCTTGTTATTTTTCGTAGACCAGGATTCTCAGAACTTGTTTTTGAGGGTAAACTTCAAACGAGATCCCTCTCTTTTATTTCAATGTTGACTGCGCATAAATTAATGCGTAAGGGTTGTGAGGCATTCTTGGCATTTGTCATCGATACTTTTCTTTCTGAAACTAAACTAGATGACATCCCAATCGTGAATGAATTTCCTGATGTCTTTCCCGAAGACTTACCAGGACAACCTCCGAATCGAGAGATTGATTTTTTCATTGACATACTTCCTGGAATCACACCTATATCGATTACTCCATATCGAATGTCGCCTGCTGAGCTTAAGGAACTCCAGACACAACTTGGGGAATTATTGGAGAAGGGTTTCATACGACCTAGCACATCTCCATGGGGTGCTCCAGTTCTTTTTGTCAAGAAGAAAGATGGATCACTTCGTCTATGTGTCGACTACCGTCAATTGAACAAGGTGACTATCAAGAACAAATATCCTCTTCCAAGAATCGATGATCTGTTTGATCAATTGCAAGGAGCAACTGTGTTCTCAAAAATTGATTTGCGATCCGGTTATCACCAACTCAAGATTAGGGAATCTGATATCCCTAAGTCTACTTTTCGAACCAGATACGGTCATTTTGAATTCTGTGTTATGCCTTTTGGACTCACAAATGCTCCTGCAGCTTTTATGGATCTTATGAATCGAGTCTTTCGGCCGTACTTAGATAAGTTTGTCATCATCTTCATTGATGACATTCTTATTTATTCTAAATCGGACAACGAGCATTCTCAGCATCTAAGAATTGCTCTGAACATTCTCAGAGAAAATCAGCTTTATGCTAAATTCTCGAAGTGTGAATTTTGGCTTCGCGAGGTAAGCTTTTTGGGTCATCACATTTCTAAAGAAGGAATCTACGTCGATCCAGTGAAGATTCAAGCTATACTAAATTGGGAGCATCCAAAGAACGTGACAGAGATTCGTAGTTTTCTGGGATTAGCTGGATATTATCGACGGTTTGTCAAAGACTTTTCATTATTGGCTTCATCTTTGACTAAATTGACTCGGAAATGGGTAAAATTTGAATGGAGTGAAGAATGCGAGGAAGCATTTCAAGAATTGAAAAGACGACTCGTTTCAGCTCCTATTCTTGCTTTGCCAGACCCAGCGATTGGAGAATTTACCATTTATAGCGACGCCTCGAGACAAGGATTAGGATGCGTTCTCATGCAAGAAGGAAAGGTTATTGCCTACGCTTCAAGGCAATTGAAGAAGAACGAAGAAAATTATCCTACACATGATTTAGAGTTGGCTGCAATCGTCTTTGCATTGAAGATATGGAGACACTATCTGTATGGTGCAACTTGTCGGGTTTTCACTGATCACAAGAGCTTAAAGTATATCACCACGCAAAAGGAGCTCAACCTCAGGCAAAGGCGATGGATGGAGTTGATTAGTGACTATGACTTAGTCATCGATTATCATCCTGGCAAGGCAAACGTTGTTGCAGATGCTCTGAGTAGAAAGTCTTCTACCTCACTTGCTTCAATTCAATCTTTTTATCTTCCTATGTTGGAGCAATTTAAATCTTTACACATTTCGCTCGATTGTGAAAAGTCTAATGATTCTGCCTTAATCGCCAAATTCGAGGTTAGACCTACCTTGTTCGAGAAAATTCGAGAAAGACAATCACACGATGTTTATTTACAACAGAAGATGGCGAAGCTAAATCAAGGAAAAGAAACAGAATATCAAATTCGGGATGATGGACTTCTTACTTTTAAAAATCGTGTTTGTGTTCCATCAGAACTTGATGTTCGTAGAGCTATTCTTGAGGAAGCTCATTCTTCAGCCTATGCTATGCATCCTAGTAGTACCAAAATGTATAGAACACTTCGGGAGCATTATTGGTGGCCAGGTATGAAACGGGACACTACTGAATTTGTATCAAAGTGCTTATCTTGCCAACAGATTAAAGCGGAACACCAAAAACCAGCCGGCATGCTTCAACCACTACCTATTCCTGAGTGGAAATGGGAAAACGTCACAATGGATTTTGTTTCTGGTTTACCTCGAACCCAAAAGGGTCATGACTCAATTTGGGTCATTGTCGATCGTCTGACGAAATCGGCACATTTTCTTCCAGTGCATACCAACGAATCTTTAGAGAAACTTGCCAAGTTATATGTCGATGAGATCGTGAGATTGCACGGAGTACCAGTGTCAATCATATCTGACCGTGATCCAAGATTCACTTCCCGTTTTTGGCCTAGTCTGCAGAAAGCGCTAGGTACAAAATTACTATTCAGTACCTCGTTTCATCCACAGACTGATGGACAGTCAGAGAGAACTATACAGACACTAGAAGACATGTTACGTGCAGTGGTGTTGAATTTGGGAAGTAGCTGGGATAAGTACGTAACTTTGGTGGAGTTCGCTTATAACAACAGTTATCATTCAAGCATTGGAATGCCCCCGTACGAAGCTCTGTATGGCCGAAAGTGTCGAACACCACTCTTTTGGGATGAGGTTGGCGAGAGACAAATCGAACAAGTAGAGCTTATCGAAGATGCGAAGGCAAAAATACAACTTATTCGAGACAGACTTAAGGCAGCGCAAGATCGACAGAAAAGCTACGCAGATAATAGGAGGCGCGATTTGGAGTTTAATGAAGGAGACAAAGTTTTTCTGAAAGTTTCTCCATGGAAGGGCGTGTTGCGATTCCGCCGTCGAGGAAAGTTGAGTCCAAGGTATATTGGCCCGTTTACGATCGTGCAAAGGATTGGTCGTGTCGCGTATCGACTTGAGCTACCATCGGAATTGTCGAAGATTCACGATGTCTTCCATGTCTCCATGCTTAGAAAATATGAACCAGATCCTTCGCACGTGCTCAAAGATCCCCCAGTTGTATTAAAGGAAAATCTATCGTACGAAGTACAACCTGTTCAAATTGTAGATCGCCGAGAGAAAATACTTCGTAACAAATCCATTCCTATGGTGAGAATTCTATAGAGAAGTGATCAAATTGAAGAAGAAACATGGGAACCAGAGTCAGTCATGCGTCAACACCATCCAAATCTCTTTTCATCTCTAGGTACGTTTATGTTTCGAGGACGAAACTTTTTAGAGGAGGGGATACTTTATAATATCTTAGTTCAACTAGATTTTTTTTTAGAAAGCCCAAAACCTATTTATTTATTTATATGGCCCAAAAGGTCAGCCCTAACTTAGCCCAACTAGATTTATTTTAGAAAGCCCAAAACCTATTTATTTATTTTATGGCCCAAAAGGCCATCCCTATCTTAGCCCAACTAGAATTTTTTTAGAAAGCCCAAACTTATTTATTTATTTATTTTGTGGCCCAAAGTTTCAGCCCACTTAAATGGCCTGATATATAATTAGTAAAGCTAAAGTTAAAAAAAAAAAGAGAGAGAAGAACGGGAGAAGAAAAGCTAAAGAGGGGAAAGAAGAGAGTGAAGAGGAGAAACCCTTGTTGATCAAATTCTCCCTTACAACCCTCATCCTAGGTGGTTTCTAAGTTGTTTTGAGGTAAGTGGTGTGTGAATTAAGCTTCCTTCTTCCATGACTTTGTAATTTTGTGGGGTTTTTCTTTTTGGTATGTGGGTAATTTGCAGACTGTTCGAACTGATTTTGACATAGCTATTACCCTCGAAAGTTTGCAAACTTAATTTCTGTACATAGCTGAACTCGTTAGCTTTCCGTAGCCACTTGAAACGCCTCAATCCGATTATTCTACAATTAGTTATGATTTTTCTCGTAAACTGCCGCTAGCTGGAAAATTTCAGAATTTTTATGTCGAATTCAAACTTAATTTTTTTATTGTTTCGTTTAGTTAATGTATTGAAACGGTTATATGGGATTGGGAACTGATGTTAAAGAGTTAAATGCCATTTTTATTTAATATCGACTCGTTCGAACTCGATTAGGATTTGTTTTTAGCAATGAAAGGGATGTTAACGCTAATAGTTAGTTATATTTAATTTGTCTTTAATTGCTCATCTCCTTTCTAGGTAAAGAACCATCGACGAAGGGCAAGGGACCGACTTCAGATTTCGGAGAGAGTTAATCACTTCCTTGTGAGTTGATAATTCGGGAACGCCTTCTCTTGTGGGAAGTGTGGACCCTCGATAAATGTGCATTTATTTTAGTTTTAGTTAATTGATAAGAAAATTATTTGGTATTATGTTATGTGTTAAAGAGCCTGATTGGCTCGATTGCTCTGGTTAGAGTCATGTTAGCCATTGTATGAGTTTTATTGATTTCTGGTTATTCTTGTGTGCCAATTAAGACTCTAACTTGAGTCGTTATTCATCTTATGATGCACATGCATATGTATGTCTGGTACCTAGGTTAAGTAGCCCGAATTGGTCACGGTTCGGGTGAGTTGGAGCGACATTGATTAAGTAGCCCGAATTGTCGCGGTTCGGGTGAGTTAGAGTGACAACCAAGTTGCCCGTGATTGGCAAACCTGGGTGAGTTAGATCTAACGGGGCACCTGTCCATTTGCCAAATACTGATACTCTGGAGGGTGATCGTTAAATGGATCAGTCTATTATAGGCTCAGTCAACGTCACCGGTGTGGGACATGCATGTCATATATGTTTATATGTTTGATCATTTCAAGTATTCACGTCGATATTGAATTGTGAACTTTAGCACTTGGCATATTGAGAAAGAATATTAATGTGCATTTTATCTAGAGTAACGGTGACGGGCTTGGACTGTCTCTCGACGGAGAGCTCAGTTCGAGGAGGATATTGACTACCCACGCGTCTTTTATGTGATAACATGTTGTTTGAACTAATTGTGTTATTCATAAATGTGCACTAAGGTTTTTATTTTCATTAATATGTACACTGAGTGAGAATAATTATTGTGGGACGAATTGTGGGATTTTATGTTATGAACCGCGAGTGGGAGTACATGCTTCGTATAAGGGTCGGGGTGACCGGCTTATCACCTCACTGGGCTAGTGGTTTTGCTCACCCCCCATCATTCTTTCCTTTTCAGGCTGTTGATATCGTTTTGGTTGGAGGTTTGCCTATCGTTTGCTCATCATCCAATCCGTGTTTTGGGTACTTTCTCTTTTATGTAAATTGACGGATTCATTGGCGAGATTGTATAGTTTATATTTAGTGACCCCCTTGATGTTCTTTTTGTATCTTCGCGATGTTATATCGTTCATGTATATTTTCTTTAAACTAAGTTACACCGTTGAATTTTGTACCTTTGTAAATCCTTGTTGATACTTTATGAGATGATGTCCTCGGGTTGTACCCGTTGTTATCAGTTGTTCAGTTCTACAGGTACTTGATAGCAAGCCTTACGTTTTCTATAAACTTTGTGGAGTGGAGTGCACCCATTCTGTGAAATTTATGGTTAACGTGGCGGTTGTCGCGCTCTGTCTGGGGTCGGGGCGTGACAGCATGTATGGAGGATAGTCAGATTCAGAGGGGAAGAAGACTGTTGGACATGATACTGAATCAGTGTATAACTTACTAAGGCATATTCCGATTTCTCTATTCTAAATAGATTCACATCATAGAACTTAAATCTCTATGTTAAATCTAAACTTTGAAATAATATGATACTTTGGTTTATAAGATTTTAAATTCAAAATGCTAGTGAAAACTAAGTTGATAATTTAAATTTATAATTGGTTCCCCTTCCAAATGATCTCAAATCTCAATATTATCATTCAAAATAATATGAGCATTGCTTGGGGTTCCTTAATCTAATAACACAAGCAACAATTATTGTTTTCATAACTGCACTCATCGCCATCTACTAACCCATCAAACATCAGATCATGAAATAAAATTCTAGGGTCAAAAATAGAAAGGATAATGAAGAACATTAATGAAAAAAGTTATACTTGTTCTGGAAATCATCTTGAATTTCACCTGCGGCCATGATAATGTCATCTATGACCAAGTGACACTTGCTGCAAGACCAGCATCATACAAATACCAAAAAATGAATGTAAAAGCTCTTTTTAATTGCATGTTACACCTGCATTCTTTTCTACTATCAACTATACAACTCAATCTTTATTTTTGCTTAGTCTAGATGACGTGGCCACAGTCATAAGTTTTAGAGCCATAGAGTTTCTCTTGTAGGCTAAATGTTTGCTATAACAACCACTGCTATGGTTTTTTGTTTATATTTGCTGAGATTTGAGAAGTCTTTAGCCACATATTAGAGTTTTTTTTAAGGCAATTCGACAAACACCTGGTGGGCGACGAGATAGATAGTAAAATCTAGGCTGCAGTGATCCATTACACGAAAACAAAAATTATGATAAAAGTTTAGGTGAAACAAGATAAACTTAAAGTGACAGTGTCCGTAGCGTAAGATTAGGTCGTGAGGAGAAGTGAAGCTACGTAGAAGGAACTTTCCTCTTTCTTGACTAAGGTTTGACGGCGCATGCGAAATTGTGAAAGGGGGACAGAGATGGTGAGGCGATGCTGGACACGTGTGGGTAGAGATGCAATTAAAAAAAGTGACTTAGGGAGAGAGTTAGAAGTAGACAGACTGTAGACTGCTAACATGTGAAATTATAACGACAACTAGAGCTATTACATGAATCAAGTTGCTCGATAGCTCGACTCGGCTCGATAAAGTTCGAGCTCGGCTCGACTCGTGTCTACTTGAGCTTGACTTAATACTCGTTACGTCTCGATAAGGCTCGATAAATAATATTAATATTAAAAATAAATATTATATAATGATAATTATATATATTAATAATAATTATTAAATATAATATTAAATATATTAATTAAAATTCGGCTCGATTAGGCTCGAAAGCTCGACTCGTTTTGCTTAATGAGCCGAGCTCGAGCTCGATTGAGTAATTTTCGAGTCGAGCTCGAGCTCGCTCTTAGGCTAGTTATCAAATCGAGCCGAGCTCGGCTCGATAACTACTCGAGTCGAGCTCGAGTATGCACTACTCGAGTTCGTTTGGCTCGTTTAACAGCCCTACCGACAATCGTGCACTTATCGGGATGATCTCATCTTTTTCAACAGAATTGTTGATTATATAATGTAAGATGCCAATTTTAAAAAATAAAAATAAAAAATTGAGAATTTTAAAAGAAAAATATCAAAATTTTCGTTTAAATATGACTGATTTCAATTTTATTTTTTTTGGTACTTAGTACATTAAAAACTCTTTTATTACTATGAGATACAAACATACAAAAATATTACTACTAACTACAAAAATATATAGTGATATTCTAATATTACCCTTACAATGTGCTGCACATAAATGTTTGTATGCAGCATGAAAATTCGTGTGCAGCAAAAGTGTGTGCAATAAAAAAAAGTGTGTGCAGCAAAAAAAATGTATATCAGGGGACGGCAGTGGTCTGGCGACCGGCCGCGCAACCGGCCGGCGGTGGTCCAACGGTCCGGCGATGGTCCGACAGTAGCAATGAGTGGGTGAGGGGTTTAAGGTTTGTGGTTTAAAAGTGTATGAGATTATAATGAAATAAGATTATATTTGGTATTTTACTTTAATATTTTGTATGTGAGAGTAATTTTTTTAAATCAATACATATCACAGTAATTATGGGTACAAAATGTGTACCTATAAGTATTTTTTCCTTTTTCCCTTCCTCTAGAAAGAGTGCCCCTCCACTAAAATTGACTGGAATGCCTGTATGCCTAATTTATGCAAAGTGGGTGCTCTATTCAGCAATACAGGATGCCACTGCCATCTTTGTAGTAGTAGCTTTCTTTGATTTTACGAAAATAGACTAGGCACCGCCTTGTCCGATTTCGTTTAAACTCCTTTGGTGAAGGCAGTTATGCTTCGGATGCTTCGCCATAGAATAGATCGACCCAGTTCCCGTTCCTTTCCAGTGCACTCGTTTTATATCTTTGACACACAAGGAAGTACGCGGCTTGATTCCTCCTTTCTTGAGGAAGCCTGGCTCTGAGGGACGTGTGCCTGGAAGGATGGGTAAGGTATGCTCGACTGGTGTTGTTGGATACGGGAGAAGCGGTTCTTACTGCCCTGCCATTCGCTCTCCTACCTAGGATCACTTCGTTGCGTTCAATACTTTCTCTGCAGAAAGTTCTGATACAAATAGATAATATTTTCTCTATTTTAGGTATTTTTACTCATTTGTATGAGCATAAAGATTAAGAAGTATTTTTTTTTACTGCCTCAGTCCTCTTGGAAGGTGGACATTTGATTTTTGCATGCGAATTAAGGAGTATTATTATTTAATGTGTAGTTGGTAGTTATATTAGTGGGGTGTGTGAGTCCCAATATTAATTGTATTAGTGATGTGTATGTGTCTTGATTATGTTATTTGTGAATTGTTATAGACAAAACCTTGGACATCCATCTGATTGATGAAATCGCATCGAAAAGGTTTATCTCATGTGCTACCCAACCCCCTATACATAGAGCTAACTCTGCAGAGGTCATGCAAATAAAATAAACAGGCCCCTTCTCTTTTGGATGAATGGGGTGCTTTAGAAGGCGCTTTCCGATCTACGGTCCCTCGGAGCGAAAGATTAGGCAAGTAGTGCTGTACGGCCAGGCGTTTATGCAAAAGCGTCGACTAAGTCGAGCATCCACGTCCAAGAAAGTACAGGCATTACGAGAGCGAGGACTGCCCATAAGCAGCAAGTATTCGACGATGGGGACAGAATGGTTGCCTGTGATATTTGTGGGACTTGGCAGCACACACGATGCTTTGAAAATGTATACCTTTGGTGCAGACGCTTTAAATGGCAAAATGTCCACATATCCAGCGAACGGAGGGAGTTCTATATAATGTAAGAAAATGTAGGGATAAATCGATAATTTTGAGAGAAAAAAATAAATAAAATTGTTGTGAATAATTAATAAAATGTAAAAGATAAGTACGATGTATAAGTATATTTCTACCATTAACCGAACGAGTAAAAATACTTGTTACGGAAAGAGGGTTAAAATATGTCAAGAGTAATAATATTGAAATTGAAATCCACCATGCATAAATAAAAGAAAAAATTTAGACTCGGTGCAAACATACGTCAGGATTTTGCTGCAAATATCCAACCACAATTTCTCAATTAAAAAATGAATTTGAATTTTTTTTACTTGGATACTAGAATACGAGATTGTCTCCACATGATACGATTTCCATTTTACAGTCTCATTCAAAGAAATAAAAAATTAAAACAATATGAAGAATAATTTTCTTAAAATAACACCACAAAATGGAGCTCCTACAAGTTGGCATGTTAATCTCATACTAAGTTATATATTCTTTTATGTGCTAATGGAACTGACTACAAACTTTTTAGCTATTAAACCTCTATACTCCCCGTCTCTCTATAAACATAAAACGAGAAGGAACCTATATTTGGAGAGAATGATGCCTTCATGCTGTGTCGAAGATTGCAAACTTAAGCCCGTTCGTGTCCAAATACTTTCGTCCTTTTCCCAATCCACATATCAACACGTATCTGGCAAGATTAAGTAGCAGAATATGATGAGAGATGAAGAATGCTTTCCTAGTCACATGGATAAAATAACAAAGAATGTAAGGCACAATATGAGCAGACTCTAATGTGACTCGGATTACTTGGATTTTGCGGTTATTACTTTCTAATGCATTCAACACTTACTCAAGTGAATTGCACATCCATGTAGATGACAGAGATATGACAGCACAAAATCAGATCAAGTATATACTGCTATAGGTTTGAGTTGAGGTGTTACCTTTCTAAAACTTTCGGTTATCTATTGGAGCTACGATTGTCAGGATTGTCTGCCTGCTCCACATCAGGTTTTTTGGATCCAATGCATGGTGTAAGAGGTGGAAACGAGGGAACAGCTCTCAGTAAGAACTTTCGCCCAGTACGAATGCCTGCAGACGAACTAGAATCCAGCTGATGAGGTGGTCTGCCATGAGGAGGAGACACTCTTTTCTTGTTTGGAGAACTTACTTTCACAGTATTGAGGGGTGTATATGTATCCTTCAACATATCAGGTGTACCATCAGGCATTATGTCCAATAGATCAAAACCAAACTCAGCCTCTGGAAGAACCTTATTCCTGTTAAACTGAGTCATAGGGGTGATAGGCGACCCACGCCAAATGAGGGAAGTCCCTGAGAAATCATTTTTATTCGCAGAAAAAGATTGAGCTTTGGAAGTATATGGCCACTTCCGAAGATTTGGTAGACCAAAAGAGGGCCCAATCTTCCCAGATTGGTTTCTAACTTCTGAGAATTTGTTCATCATTCCATCTGAATTGCCATGAAGAGATTCCTGACCAAGAGAGCGCAGATCAAGAAAATCCATGCTAGTTTCAGGAATCATGACATTATCATCTGATATTTGAGGAAACCCTGGAGACGTCATGTGGTGTTCTTCATATATGAAACTAGATCCAGGTGACTGTATATACTTTCCAGAGGACAACAGAGCTTTCGAAGCATCCTTCCCGCAACTGTCAATGAAGAAAAGGAGATAAGGAAAAACACAGGCTATTAAATGAGAGGAATTAAGTCATACTTAGAGAATTGGACTGCTGGTGTGTGCGGATTGACAAGATCTGTTGTTTCATTTGTATCTTCTCCAGTCAACACAGCATTGGTGATGCCATATCCTGTACAAAGAAGAAGAAAAAAAAAAAGATAAACACAGAAAATACAGATTAGATGAAAATTACGGCCTACAGGTTTAGGGTGTGCGCGACATGCAAAACAAAAGCAGGAATTTGATCAATTGCAACATAAACCATTCCTTCTTCAAGTCTTGCTAAGCATTCATTTTAGCACTGTTTGAGCTACTCAGAAAATTTGGAAATTTTTTATTAAATTTTCTATTACCAGCCTAGGGAACGTTTCTAAGTCAGTTGAATGAAATTAGAAGTTTAAGATTTCTCTTTCTTAAAAAAATGACTTGTCTTAAACTCCCTGAGAACCCACTTATCAAAACTTTGCGGGATAGAGGGAGTATAATACTTAATATATGACTAATATAATACAACACATATAAGAAACAAATCATATCATTTTATGAGAGATTAGCTAGGCTTTCAACTAAGTTCATTGAGATTCTTGATCTCCTTCACTCTTTGGATGTTGATATTGTTGGAGTATGTGAAGTTCCTCCTATATCCTATACAGATATTCAAAACAAGGTAAATGAATCTCGTTTCCATCCTTTCGTGATAAAAATGGGATGTTATGACTTGCGCAAACTTAGTCATAACCCCTATAACTCCCTCTCCCTTGAAACACATATGAATTATGAAGTAGGCACAGTTCAGATAAATAGTAAAACCTATGAACCATTTTGAAGGATAAAAAAGCAATAACACTACATGTAGCAGATACCACAGTCCTCCATGCATCAGAATCAAAAAGTAACATCTGAAAAAATCATACCTCCCTTTTGACCGTAGACATTTTTACATCCTTCACATCTGCATACATCTGAACATCCAACATTTGACTACCCAAAGGAAAGAGAAACATATAATAAAAATCTGGAAACAGCACATTGCAGAGTAAATAAAGAAGTTACGTAAGTAAAAGCATACTACACGCACAACCATACAGCTATTTACCTGATAACACTCACAATACTTCTTGAGGCACATTGATTTCTTGCACTTGCATCCTTTTTTATGCCTTGCTGAGGCTGGTGTGAAACGGGCACCATCTTCCTGCAAAAAAAAACATTCAGATCAAAACTATTCTCACATGCATTTTAATTACAAATTCTGATATGAACTCTACCCCATAATTGCTTGCAGGTTGCTCTATGATGCCTAGCACAACTCTAGGAGCAAATGCAAATGGATCCCGAGATTCAATTTTTTGCCTAGTCTCAAGAACTTTATCTTCATACTCAGGTCGGTTGAAGCACTCTTGGCAAGAACAAGGTTCTGCACAATATATCCCAGCAGCAAAGCAATCACAGTAACTGCACAGAAACAAATTACAATGAGAGGCAGATCTGAGGCTGCAAAACATAACCGGCAAAAATGTTTGTACTTACAGCTTCAAACATTTCGACCTCTTACAATTGCAACGCTTACAACCGTTACCATCACCATCACCACTGCTTGAGTCTAATAACTTCATCCTGGAAAGAACAAAGAGGTTGATTCTTGAAAAAGTATGCCTAAATGCAACAATTTGCTGTACTGAAAAAATTCGCTTGCCTATTATTTTTGGGTTCTAAATTTGTTATATCCTCCAATCCACCACTTATTTCAGTACTCTTTCTCTTATTACATGTAGTTGACTGATGTGTTTTAGAATTTAAGACAACCGGGTCATTTGGAGGTTTGACAAGTGTAGCCAAAGCAGCTAAGTCGGCTGCCACTAAAACATCACTTTCATGCATAACTTCATCAAGTGGTGCTAAAACACTCTCTGGCAAAGTTTATAAAGAAGAGCTGTTAGAGTAATCAAAAAGATAAGAATTGATCGTAGATGTGAAAATTTACCAAGAAACCTACCATTCTGAGCTGCTTTCCCATATATTGCTGCACCGGATCCAGCTTGGACGGTATTGACAAAACTATTTAAATGCAGGTCAATACCTGAAGACGTGGGATTCTTGGTCAAAGAGTTCAAACTATTTCTATGGTGCATGAGCTGGAGCACATCATTATGATCTCCATTAGTGGGTGTCAATGGTGATTTTGATTTCTCACTGTCTGAAGGATTTTGAGCAAGCTGAATGGAAATCAACTTGTGTTGAGCATCTTCAAACTGAAGACAACGTCTATGTGCCCCACGGTGTTGAATAGCCTAAACAATTTAGAAAATGTTTATGAATTGGAGTAATAGCAACACAAATTTTTAAATTTAAAAGATAAAAAATTGAACATTTTCAAGCCATTTCTATGGATATTGTTTCTCAAGTCAAACTGTCAAACTGGAAGGAGAAAATCAAATCTCAGAGTTCAAATTAATTAGCAACAATTAAAGCATCAGAGGCACTAAAAATACCTTGGGATGTGAAATGAAATATATTTGAAGAACATAATATGACACACACATGAACATCGAACAAATGAGACAATTGGACAATCATTCATAATTCAAATTCCAATAAGAAGACTAACAAAAAATGCTGATCACAATGGCAAGCAAACTAATCACTTCTTAACATCCCAAATTGCAAACTCAGTGATTCAATAATCCCAAGAAGCGTAGATTTTGTCGGATTAATTTTAATTTTGAGAACTTAAATTTTATGTTCTATGTCAAACGTATTTCTCGTAAAGTTGAAATTTCACTTAGAAACACATCCCAAACAAACGAAAGGTGATGATAAGACTGTTGAATCGTTTTAAGTACTATGTTTGTATCAATTCTTAACTTTTTTACATAGCATGAAAATCCATACCTTAAGATCACCTTGCACTTCATTTAGAACTGCTGCAGTCAAGATGGTTTCGTTAGCCTCAACAAAGTCTTCTTTCTCTACTCCAATTTCAGATGGTCTTGAGAGCAAATGAAAGGATTGCTCAAACGAAGCATCCTGCCCAGCTCCTATATTCTGTAATTGAATATTGTTACATATACGTCAATGTACTGTTCACATCAGAAATAATGGTCCAAATTGCACCGATCATCACTGACCTCAATGACAGTCAGGGAATCATCAGGTTGATGGGGGAAATCATTGTTCAAAGTAAACTCATTCCCAGTCACTGGAATGTGATCATCCGGAAACCAATGTTTTTCCTTAATATCTTTTTCAGCCTCGTCCAAGTTTACCGGTGTATTTTCTCTATGTACCTGTCCAGTTTGCTTACTAACAACAGCAATTTCTTCTATTGTTTTTGAATTATGCACTTGGTCATTATTTACTGGAACTTTCTTTGAGCGTGAAACATCATCTGGCACTTGATCATCATGTTCAGATTTTTTAATTGAATCAACTGAAAAATCAGCATCTACAGATTCCACATTTACAATATCTGTCAAGAACTGTTCCGAGTGTCCTGATGGACTTTGGATTAGATCATTCACATTGCTGATGGTATAAGACCCTTTCTCACCACAAGCAAATAATCTGTTTCTCCGCTGAATATCCAAATTTTCAACACCCTTCCCTGTTGTGAGACTATTCTTGCAATCTTCAAATTGTCCAGGAAATTTTGCAATAAATGGTCTAGGAAACTGTGCACTGCTTCACATTTAGATCATAAAAAATTACTTTGCTAACATTATCAAAAACCATGATCTTCAAGATGATGATTATAAAAATGGAAACCTTATACAAGATATAAGACCTTTTGAAAATTTTTGGCTGACTTTGAGGATTGAGGCGTGGAGATGTGAATACAAGGGGAGGGGAATTGAGTCCTGGGAAACCAGGTGTAACTGATGGTGCCTTGAGCAGCTGAATAGGAGAAAGGTTGCTGATATAACTAAAGACAGGCGAGTCCTGAGATCCAGGAAACAAAATGTGAGGAATAAAACATGAAGAAATCACACTCTCATACTTTGTCCACACAATTGCACAGAATGGAGAACTTTTTTACAACCATGATAGAAAGATTGAAAATTTTTAATTTTATTGTAAATGGGTATAAAGGGTGCGCATATACACAAAACAGAACTTGATTAATTATCAGAAATAAAAAATTAGAAATCAGAAGATATCTAGATTGAGCTACAAATAAAATTCCTGAACAATTAATTAGAAGAGAGTTTATTTTATACTCAAATGCTTAAATACAATGAAATAGATAGATAACAAAGGGCAAAAAATCTTGCCTGGTCCAACTATAAGAAGAACTGTATGTTGAGTTTTAAGGAAGAATTTACTACACACACAAGTCCACTTGTTTTCTGAACCACTAAATTTTTTTTATTCATACCAATAAACCTAAGTACTAGTTCCTTATCTGCATAAAGACTGAGGTAACCTTTTCACTTCCTGCACATCATACTAAAACTAATGTTCAAGTGGTCAAACAACTAATCTTTTTTAATTGTGGCATATCTATCATCTATTACATTAAAAAATTATAATAATAATCATCCTAGAGGTCAAAATAATCTTTGCATACTGTACACCCTAGTGGTTTATGCCTATTTTACCTCAGGGTTAATGCTTACGTTTTAGGTTATAATTGTACCATTGTGTGGCTTATTTTACCTTGTGGTTTATGGCAAATCCAAGGATACAATTGTTTTTCAACCTATAAATGAAGACTGTCTAAATAAAAAAGATAGACAGCCTAATAAAATCTGTACACGATCTACTGAATTTGAACCAAAGTTCGTTCTCTAATCATACATTAGTCAAAATGCAACTCCATAAATGCTTTTGAATATGTACACTACAGATCCATTTACACTCAATCATGATCCTGCAGTATACACAATTTCATGAACCTACAGAAATACATGTAGTAGCAATCTTATACAACAATCTCTAAACTAGATGTTTCTCCCAGGCTCAGAATTATTCACGTCCTTTTACAAGTGACTGTCTCTACAACTCGGAATCTCTTGAAGGCCCAGAATTCGTTGAGTCCATGGTCACATCCTTCACCAAATGCTTCACCCATTTCTTTTAAATATCAATTCTGGGTCACCAGGAGATTCCTCGTTCTAAAGAGGTGATAGTGAGTGGGAAATTAAATGCCTACACAAAAATATTGCCCAAAATAACAACACATTTCAAGCCAAATATCAAGCTAGAAGTAAGAAAATGAAAACATCAATTCTAAAACTAATGAACTTGGGAATTTCCCAATTTACAATGAATAAAACGCATCACTTCCTCGCTTTTCCATACTTATTCCTTTAATAAACTACAAATAGCAACCCACCACCTAGGTCACACAAAAGTCATCATAAGATCAAGCAATCATAATGACAAATGCGTACAAATTAATCAAAATACGACACAAGCTTAAATAATCAAAGAGTAGGGGAGCATGTACTTGAGCAGGGCTAGTTTCACAAGTGGTGTTTGTAGGTTTGGATGATTCAGGGGAGTCCATTTTCAGAAACCCAAATCTTAACCCTATAATTCAGCCTCTGCATTTCTTACTCCGTCTCCCACTCCTTCTGAGCAAATTACGCCCCAATATGGATGTGTGCGTAGGAACTGTAATATTATTAACCCATATTTATTCTTTTCGGGGATTATGCCATTATATTCTAGGTTTTGCGTAAGAAAATGGAAGAAGAGAGAGATTGAAGTTTTGAATTGTTTGGGCGGGAAGGACACAATCTAGGTTGAAATGTGGGCTGGGCTTGCATAGACGCGTTTAAATGGACTACATATATGTCCAAATATAACCTCTAGTGCCAGAGTGGCCCATAAATCATTTAATTATGGGTGACACACTGGCACTGACACTGACACTATTGTCAATCATCACTTTGCTTTAAGGCACCCAGAAAATAAAAATTAATTCAATGAAAGTACTAATGAAAGTACTATATTATCCTTGCACCCAAAAAGAAATATAAGTAATTTGTTTTCCCACCCTGCCAAAACACATGTTCAACATCCATCTCATCACGCTCTTTCATGTTATTCATAAGGACATCCATTCCTGCCACCATTGGATCTCGTTTCTTCACCGCCTCCTTGAATTCACCGACAGCTCTCTGATGATCATCCTTCTCTTTTACAACTAATAAAGGAGTTTTGATTTCCTCTGCTGCTTAGGAGATCTTTGAACCATAGCTCCGTGTTTCCGATGAATAAAAATCAACTGTCGCCGAAAAAGTGTAATAATACAAGCAGGGGCAGCGACATTCGGCAATAATACCACCCACTAGCGTGTCTGCAACTTCAAATGTCTGAAATTACGTCGCAATATAGTGGGCTTCTTTATGTATCTGGTGGAACCAGCGATCAGCATTGCAAATTATCAAAATTTCAATTCGCATTTGACAACAAATTGTATATTTTTAATTAGTGTGGGGAAGTAAAAGTATAAGGATATTAAATAAATTGGACGTCGATATCTCAAAATGTAAGGTCAAATCATTTGACCCAAACTCAATTCTCATCTCAAAGGATGCTCTGGTGACCTTCACCTTCCTCAACGTCGACATCCTCAACACCACCGAAACTCTGTAATTCATGGCTCGATTAGCCTGATTCACGACAACCCACGGCGGCTTCGACGGACAGTACTTCGCCTTCATGTCGAACGCATCGTCGATTGTGGTGGTGTTCCTTTTAGGGACATCGCCGGTGATGGTGTTCATCGAGTCGTCGACGGGGATATGGGAGGGCGGGAGGGCGGGGCGAATGGCGTTAACAGTGGCAAGTTACTTCTTGATGGCGTTCTATTTCAAGTCGTTGATGGCGTCGATACGGTTGTGGGTGGCAGGGCCACCGGTGGTGGTGGTAGGGTTCTGATGATGAGGGTGGTGGGATATGCGGCAGGTGTGTTTAAATGTTGGGTGTAAAAAGCAAATTAATTTTTTTTTAATTTAACAAATGAATTAGGATTTAAAATGAGTAGGGATATAAATGATATTTTACATATTTTTCGTCTACAATACGGGTGCCTTAAGTAAAATCCCGGGTGGTGACAGTGTCGCCCTTTAATTATACAAACCATGTACATGTATTCTCTCAATTTTACCCCTCTACTCGCACTAATCTATTCATTTATTTATTAACAACAACTAATATTTTGAAAACCCCATTTTAGGTGTCTATTTTTCTTTCTTCAATCTGTTATTAATAATTAATTGACAATCACAAAACTGTCGGGGGCTTGGAAACCCTCGGAAAGTTCCTGCATTACTGAAGATTATTCAGTCAAAAGATCCCAGTTTTATTTTCTTGTATGAAACAAAGCTTTTGGTTAATCAATTGCGTCGCGTGGCTATGAAAGTTGGGTTTGAGTATTGTTTGGGAGTGGATTGTACTACAGAAGGAGGAAGTTGCTGTGGTGGTTTAGGTTTGTTTTGGAAAAAAGATTTAAAAGTTGTTTTAAACTCATTTTCCCATAACCACATCGATGTTATGGTTGGGGAAGATAATGTGTGGAGATTTTTGGGTGTTTATAGATTTCCAGAAGATGCTCAGAAGTGGAAAACTTGGAGGATGTTGAATGGATTAGCATATAGTTGTAGCTTGCTTGGTTATGTGCTGGGGATTTTAATAAAATTTTATCTGACCAAGATAAGTGTGGTGGCAATTTCAGGAATGTGAATAGAATGAAAGAATTCAGACATTGTCTAGAAAGGTGTGAGTTATCAGATCTGGGATTTACGGGTCACCCGTTCAGTTGGTCTAATAAACAATATGGTCATAACAACATCTAAGAAAGGCTTGACAGGGCACTAGGGAATGATTTGTGGCAGGAATCGTTCCCAAATACAGCTGTCCATCATTTAACACGTTTGTTATCTGATCACTGTCCGATTTTTGTGTCTTGGTCTTCAGCTCAGACTCATTCACCTATTTTTAGAAATCCCAAATTATTTCGGTTTGAAGCCCATTGGTTACATGAAAAATCTTGTAGTGAAATAATTCATAACTCATGGAGCCTATCCTCGAGCCTTATGGAAAATATCTCGGGATGTGGATTGGCCCTAGATAAATGGAATAATATGTTCTTCGGCAACATCTAAAGAGAAGTTAAAAATGCCAAATTGAATTAGATCATTTACAAACAGGGCCTCAGACTATTGAAGTTGTACATGCTTCGAGGAGCTTAGAAAATAAAATCAGCACTTTGTTAAGGAAAGAAGAGGTTTATTAGCTCCAGAGATCGCATGTCAACTGGATGAGAGAAGGGGATAGAATCACAAAATTTTTCCATAGAATTGCTAATGGAAGAAAGAAGAGAAACCATATTGCTGCTATTGTTGATGCTGATGGGGTCTCATGGACTGATGAGGTTGGTATTCAGAGAGTTTTTGTGGAGCATTTCATAGAGATGTTCACGACACAGGGTAATCTAAAGGAAGCTATTGGAGCTGTTGACCAGAAGGTTTCGATTGATATGCTAAGATCGTTGTCACAGCTTTTCTCAGCGGAAGAGGTCACAAAAGCTTTATTTCAAATGCATCCCTGCAAAGCCCCTGGTCCTGATGGTATGTCTGCTATTTTCTTTCATAAATTCTGGAATGTTGTTAGCAAAGATGTTATATTTTCTTCTTTGGATGTGCTTAATCATGGGGCTTCGCCTTCTCTCCTAAACCATACCCATATTGTCTTAATCCATAAAGATAAATGACCTCAGCGTCCCTCTAATTTTCGTCCGATTAGCCTATGTAATGTGGTTTTAAAAGTTATCACTAAGTCTATTGCTAATCGTCTGAAGTTGTTCTTACCTGATATTATTGATCCTTCCCAATCAGCTTTTGTTCTGGGCCAGTTGATCTTTGATAATACTTTGCTTGCCTTTGAGTTATTTCATTATATAGAACATAACAAAGTTGTTTCTCGTGGTTCATATGCTTTCAAACTTGATATGAGCATAGCCTACGATAGGGTTGAATGGTCGTTTATGGAGCAAATTTTCCTTAAAATTGGGTTAGGAAATTGGTTGGTTGATATTATCATGCGTTTTGTTCAATCTGTATCTTTTGCTGTCCGGATTAATAGGAGACCTACCACCACTTTCTATCCTTCTAGAAGTCTCTGTCAAGGAGACCCCCTATCTCCTTATTTATTTATGTTCTGTGCAGAGGCGCTTTCAGGTCTTATTAAAAAAAATGTTGAAAGTGGTGTTCTACATGGTATTATAATTTGCAGACATGCATCAGTGGTCTCTCATCTCTTATTTGCTGATAATTCTATCATATTTGGGCGTGCAACAGAAGTTGAATTGAGAAATGTGAAGAAGATCTTGACATTGTATGAGAAAGCTTCTGGTCAGGCAATTAACTTGATGAAAACTGAGATAATGTATAGTGGAGGAATCACCCCGAATAAAAGAGATAGGTTGAGTGTTGTACTTGGTGTAAAGTGTGTCCACCAACATGTTATATACTTGGGAATTCCAAGTACAGTGGGGAGATCTCGCAGTGCTGTCTTCAGAACATTAATTAATCAAGTCGAGAAAAAATTAAAGGACTGGAATAACAAGACCTTTTCTCATGCAGGTAAACTTACCTTGATTAAATCAGTGGTGCAAGCTATTCCAACTTATCTCATGAGCTGTTTCGCAATTCCTGACGGGGTTATTAATAATATTTGAGCAGCCATTTGTAGATTTTAGTGGGGACAAAAAGATGATGACAAACATACACATTGGGTTAAATGGGATGAGCTTTATCGTCCAACATGGGAGGGAGGACTTGGGTTGAGAGATTTTGGTGCTTTTAATAAGGCTCTGTTGGCAAAACAAGGGTGGAGATTAATTCATAATGAGAGTTCCCTTTTGACTCGTACTCTCAAAGCTTGTTACTTTCCTCGGGTCACTTTTCGTACAGTGTCTACTAGCTATAATTCTAGTTTCACTTGGCAAAGTATAGGGAAGAGAGGTTCTGGAATTTGGATTGACATGAGCAATTGGAAATGGAAACTCAATCAAGGTATGGAATGAATTATGGTTATGGGGTGGAGAGAATAATTTTGTATCTTCTGATAGGGGCCAGCTTCCGTCTCAACTTCTGTTTCGTGAATTATAATCTGATGATTTGACTTCATGGAATACTGACCTGGTTCATCAATATTTCAATGATGAAGATGCTTCTAGAATTCTGGTTATTCTAATCTTGCCCGAGCGAAATGATGAACTGATCTGGAGACATGAGAAAACAGGGGTGTACTCAACCAAATATGGATATATTGAATGGATGAAGGTGAAGAAACATTTCTATGGAAACTTCAGATCGAAAGTGAAAATGGGTATGGGGCCTGGACATTACTCCAAAAGTCAAAGTTTTCATGTGGAGAATTCTTAGAGGAAGAGTCCCAACTAATGTTAGTATAATCACTCGATTCGTTAATGTGGATCCGGAATGAAGGAGATGTGGTGACAGGATTGAATCTATGGTACATGTCTTTAAGGAGTGTACACACTAAAAAAATCACCCGTTAGTGACAGATTTATTGACGGATAGTAACGGATAGTGACGATTTTAGTGATGGAAAAAGCTCCATTGCTGTTTCACTCGTTAGTAAATTATAGTGACGGATTTTGTGATGGAATTGCTTTGTGACGAGAATAGTGATGGATTGCAGTAGTGACGAAATTTGTGACGGGTTACAATAGTGACGGAAATAGTGAAGGGTTTTAGTGAGGGAAATTTATAGTGACGGAAATTTCCCTCACTATTTCCGTCACAAAATTTAGAAAAATCCAAAAAAATATAATTTAAAATTCGAACCTTAGCCCCCTTTAATTTCTAATATTATTTGTAAATTCTCGCGTTGAGTAAGAATCGAACATTAGATCAGTCTCTCCGGATGACCATGTGGCCTATAGTGATACTTGTTCATAACTTAACAAATAATTTATTTATATTAAAGTTTCTTATTAATTTAATTATCCATCACAAAAATATCCGTTACTATTTCTGTCACTAAATTCATCACAAAAAATTTCTTCACTATTTCTGTCACTATAGTGGGAGAAGGGCTCCATCACAAAAATATCCGTCACTATTTTCGTCACTAAATCCATCACAAAAAATTCTGACACTATTTCTATCACTATAGTGACGGAAAAAATTCGTCACAAAAATATCCGTCACTATTTCCGTCACTAAATCCATCACAAAAAATTCCATCACTATTTTCATTACTATAGTGAGGGAAAGACTCCGTCACAAAAATATCCATCACTAAATCCATCACAAAAATTCTGTCACCGTCACTAAATCCATCACAAAAAATTCCATCACTATTTCAGTCACTATAGTGAGGGAAAGACTCCGTCACTATTTCCGTCACTAAATACATCACAAAAATTCTGTCACTATTTACGTCACTATAGTGACGGAAAAAATCCATCATAAAAAAATCTGTTACTATTTCCGTCACTATAGTGACAGAACCTATCCGTCACAAAATAAGTCGATACTATTTTCATCCCAAACTGAGACCTTGACCAAGTGAGTTAACGGTCACTTAATTTTCGTCACAAATTTGAATTTCCATCACAATAGTGATGGAAATATTTTCGTCACAAAATTCTGTCACTATCGGAGTTTTTTTTTGTAGTGTTTGCGCTACAGTATTGGAGTTTGATTGATATCATCCCTATTGATTTGAATATTGGTGAAGCAATGGATGTTTGGGTGATGCGTATAATTGGGATTTTGTCAAAAGAGCAACAAATCTTGTTTGCAACTGTATTTTGGGCTATCTGGTTTGCAATGAATGAGCTGGTATTCCAACAGCGACATATATCCTCTCAGAGGGTTATTAATCTGACTACATCCTTGATTTCTGATTTTAATGCCGCACATATCAATCCCTTGAGACCAGGCCGGATGAATAGACACTTAACATGGTTACCACCTGGCCCCGTTATAATGAAATTAAATACAGATGCAGCTTGTAGAGGTGATGTTGGCGTTGGGCTTGGTTGCGTGCTTAAGAATCATAAGGGTTATGTGATATGGGTGCGAACTGAATTGATGGATTCAACATTATCTGTGGAAGTGGCAGAAGCCTTGGCAGTTCGTTTAGATGTTCGTAAAGCTAGAGAGGAAAGAGTGGAGAGAATCATCATTGAAACTGATTCGCAGATCGTCTTTTTTGCTCTTCAATATCCCAAGATCGATCTATCATACTTTGGTGAAGTGATTAACGAGATCTTGGATTGTTGCAAGTTTTTCATCATGTTTCTTTTAGTTGGGTGAGACGGTCTGGGAATGTTGTTGCCCATTCTCTAACTCAATTTGCTTTTTCTTGCACTACGTCTTTCTTTTCGCATTCCATTCCAGAAGCGATTGGTCTACATGTTGAAACTGATATCTCAGTTATTTAATTAATATATTTTATTTTTTCGTCGAAAAAAATTGACAATCACTAGAATAGAACGGTTCCATGAATTCATGGAACCCCCTCCCCTCACCTTCAATGTGTATTTCATGATTCATCTAATTTCATTTTTTTTACTTATTTTTTATTTTTTATTTTTTATTCTCTTTTCTTTTTCTTTTTCTTTTTTTTTCAGTTACATTGATGTTTGTATTTTTTTATTCTTTTTTTATTTTGTTTATTTTTCTATTTTTTATTTAATTTTAGGGGTATAATTGTAATTTCACCCTTGGTATATTTAATTCTTAGAGTTTAGGATTTAGGGTATAATTGTAATTTCACCCTTGTAGTTTAGGGTATATTTCACCCCTAGTGTTTAGGATTTATGATATAATTGTAATTTCACCATTATGGTGTAGGGTATATTTCAATCCTATTGTTTAGAGTTTCGGGTATAATCTTAATTTCACCCTTATGGTTTAGGATATATTTTACCCCCAAAGGTTTAAGGTTTAAAGTATAATTGTAATTTCACTCTTATAGTTTAGAATACTCCATATTTTATTTTTAAAGTTTAGGGTTTAGGGTATAATAGTCATTCAAGTATAATAAATTTAAAAATAAAAAAAATATATTAATAAAAAAGGTGAAATTAATTAAGAAGGGTGACACAGTATTCATTGAGTGAGGCTTGCGTGCGCCTTTAGAATTTAGTATCTTTTTTTATAAAAAAAATACACAACCTTTCCATCTTCTTTCAATTTAATTATGAAGTATCTTTTTTTATCAATTAAATACATGGTCTTTTTGTATATTTTCAATTTAATCATGATTTTTTATCCTTAAAATATCTTTTATATTTCATAATTTAATCAGTGAATTTTTTTATTAAATAATGTATAAATTATATATTATAAATATAAAAAAGTCATAAAATAATTCATAATCAACATAAAAATAAAATAAAAATTAAACTAATTGTATTTAAAATTCCGGTGACTTCGTCAAATAAAAAGGTGTTAGAAATTTAATTATTATTATTATTTAACATTTATTTTCAAATTATTTAATTTCAATTACTGATCTATATATGCATGAACATTAATTTTAAAATCAAAACCATTACGGAATGGATATGTTGTAATTTTAAATTTGAATTTATATATTTTTATTATGATTTGATCACCAAATTTTCCATTAATAAAATATATAACTATATTAATTAATAAAAATATCACCAATTACATATTTAAAATATAATATAAATAAATTTAAATATTATAAATATAAAAAACTATTAAATAATTCATAAAAAATCATGACTATATTTATTTTTAAAAAGTCATGATTAAATTGAAAAAATACAAAAAAATTGTGTATTTAATTGATAAAAAGATACTTCATGGTTAAATTAACAGAAGATGGAAAAGTCGTGCATTTTTTGATGAAAAAAAAAGTTCGTGATTAAATTGAGAAAATAGGAAAAGGTGGTGCATTTTAACGTAATTAACCCTTGTTTTTTTAGTGAAGTAAAGTTTTAAAAGGCAGAAGGTAGATTAATGACAAATGAGTGTATATTGGGTGCACCCGGGTGTAAGGGTGCACACACATTTGTATAACTTTTTATTCTATTTTGTATATATGTTATTCTATTTTGTATACGTGTTTCGTAATAATTGTATATTTTTTTCACACTAAGTTTTTCATTAAAAAAACTAGCATTATATGTATATAACTTTTTATTCAATAGTGTATACATGTTTTTTAATAATTGTATATTTTTTTATACTCAATATTTCATTAAAAAACCTAACAATTAAATTGTATACATTTTAGCTCTTAGTTGTATATGTTTATGTTTATATTTGTATATAGGTGCACCCTATCACATCCGGGTGCACATTATAATTTGCCATGACTTATCTTATATTATAAAATTTTCAAGCATATCAATTTTTGTGTACAGCGCTCACTTGCCCAAAATAAATAAATAAATAAATACCCTCTGTCCATTTCTAAGGTATCCATTTTACTATTTTGAGTGAGGCTTGCATGTGTCTGGGCGCACCTTGCGCTTTTAGAATTTAATATTATGGATAAAGGTACATTATTTTGTTCTAAATGGTATAAACTTTAATTAATAAGGGTAAACCATTTTATTCTAAAGGGTATACACTTTTTTTTATATTTTTTATATTTTTCTTCAGAAAATAAAGGTACACATCTTTATGCTAAATGATATACAATTTAACACAAAATTTTAAAAGAACACGGAGTGTGCTTCCGTGTGCCCGGGAGCACACAAGTTTTTTCCTTGTAAAATAAAGGGTACACATCTTTATACTAAATGGTATATAATTTAGCATAAAATTCTGAAGACACACGGAATGTGCTCCCGTGTGCCCGGGCTCACACAAGCTTTTGCCTACTATTTTTTGCGTCCGTTTCAAAGGTATCCATTTTTCCTATTTAGTAAAAAAAATACATAATATGACTCACCACTTCCCTTTAATACAACTACCCACTTTAAATATAATAATAATACTCATTAATCCACGTGCAAAAAATAAATGGATACCTTAAAATCGGATGGAGGGAGTAATATATCTTAAGATGGGAAAAATCAAAATAGCAAATTCGAAGGGAGTATATTTTATTAATTAAATTAGAATATTATATCCACATGTTATTAGGGTTGTTAAACTGGTTGGCCCTAGTCTTGTAGGGTTAGGGCTAAATGATCCACGGGCCCAAGAGAGCCATAGGTCTCAAATAGTAACTAATCCAACCCTAGCGCTTCTCGGACCACGAAAGTTATTTAAAAAAAAGAGACACACTCTTGTGAGATGAATTTTGTTAAGCCGGTTGTGAGACGGGTCGACTCATTACTAAAGTATGCTTATTGTATACGTAAAATATATTTATTTGTAGTTAAAGTATGTCAATAATGAATTATATTATAACATCATAAAATCATACTTTAGAAAACATACTTTAACAATTATTAAGCATATTTTATCTATATAATAGATATATTTTAACACGTCTCACATACATAATGTCTCGCAAGAGAATTTGTCTAAAAAATTATACAAATTTTAACAGGAATAACAAAACATAATGAGTTGTAGGTTATTACATTATTAATTAATAATATAGTAATAGTTATCAATAGAAAATACTATTAATTAAAATACTAATAATTATTAATATATTAATAATTTATTTATAATTAAAATTTTTAACCAGGTTAATTGGGCCAGCACTTTTAACCGACGGGCCAGCCCTATAAGACCACAGACTAATCGGTTTGGAGTAAAAAGGACCTTATCTAAATAGGCTGCTACTATTGTGAACATAACCCTACATTTTTAAGGATTGAATGGACCGACCCGTAATAACATCCCTAGTTAATTTGATTATAATTTTATATATTTATTTTATTCAACATAATTTGTTTATATTAAAATTCTTAATTGATCGAGTTCACCTTACACTCTAATTTTATCAAAATTAATACTCCCTCCGTCCGCCGGGAAGGTATACATTTTGCTATTTTGGGCGTTCGCACCAAATGTATACATTTCCCTTTTTAAACACATGAAACTCATACACATCACTAATACATTTAATATATGGGTGATGGGTCTCATACACCTCACAAATACATCTACCTACTACCTATTAAATAATAATACTCCTTAATCCACGTGCAAAAAACAAATGTATACATTCCGGGCGGAAGGAGTGAGTATTTAATAGGAGTACATAAAAAATGTAACTTTAGGATGATAAACTATTACTCTTTTGAATAATAAAATGTTACCGTTCAAATTTTTATTTATTATTTTTTTATATTCTTATAAATCTAAGTAATATTTTTTTATTAAAAAAAATAATTTATTATTTTAAAAATAAATTGTCATGTACTAAAAATAATAATTTTATAGAATTAAGGTTCGGGTTACACCCTTTATTGACTCACCCTCTACTATTTGCAGAGTTGCATTACATTATAAGAGGATGATAATATTCTCCTTTTAAATTTACTGTAAATTATAATTAATATTAATTAATTATATTCTATATATGAAAGTGGATAAGAGAGAGGGAGTTATGAAACCGTTACTCAACTCTTGTCTCTTTGGAGATTTAATATACTGCGCCACGCAGTTGTCTGAGAGGTTGAAATGCGTTACAGAACGCAAACGTTCATACTCTTGAGAACGTAGAACGCAAACTCAGAACGCGAAAATGTTTCTTCTCTCGAATTCTCTCCTGCATTCACATACAAAATTCAATCTTCGAATTTTTCAGATTAATACTATATCGTGAACATTAATCTTCAACCCCATGTTGAAGATTTGATCCAGAGATTACAGTTTATACGTGAGTGCCAATCGACTCACAGACGTTCCAACTTAATTCTTCCGCTACAACATTATCCTACGGTGAGAGATATGAGATTCCTCTCTATGCACGTTTAGGATTTGTGCTTTTAAGGAACATGAGTTTTCCAACATTGGTATCAGAGCCAATGGTTGGTACTCCGTTTGTTTTCTGGAATTTCATGAATTATGATTTTCTGCTTTTTACGGAACATTTGCTCATGCATAATTTGTAATGAATAGAGTATGAATGTTGGTTTATTTTATGTTGATTGATCATTCATATTAGTTAAAGGCAGAATTTTATATATCCAGTGGCAATTACATATGAATGATGATTTTAAAAATTAACACTCTTCAAGGGTCCGTCGAGAGGAGTCCGTCAATATTTTTTATGCAATTTTTGGCCTTCTAAAACTCAAGTTATGAATTTTTGTAGTTTTTTTTGTGCTTGGGCCTAAACTGCAAAATTTCAGAAACTTTAGGTGTCCGGTTTTAAAAATTTGATAAAGGCCAAGGACCTTTTTACAATTTAATAAAATCTAATTTGGGTCGGACCGGGTCAGACCAGGCTGAATTGGGTCAAACCAGACGGGTCAACCCGGGACCGCAATCCACCAGAGGGCACGTAGCCAGCGACGACACGTGAAGGTCATGCTTCGGCAAGCGGCGTCTCCTGCAGCGGCGCGTGGGAGACACGCGCTGGTGACCGATGGCTCCGGCGGTGGCACGTGGAATTCACGTGCCGATCGGCACCTTCTCCGGCGGTGGCGAGTGTTGTCCAAGCGTCGGCCAGTAGCCTACCTGCAGCCGCGTGAGAGCGCGTCCAGGAACATGGTGGCGCGTGGAGGCGCATGGAAGCATTTTTCGAGGACTGTCTGGTGTATTCTGACATCTTTCGAAGGTAGAGTCTAATGGTGACATTTTCGAAAGCGTTTGACGTCATCTTTAGTGTGTATGTATTGTTTTACTTCGTTTTATGATATATTTGTTGAATACAAACCTATGGAGTGGTTATTTAGTTGCAATTTTTGAAGAATATGCACCTTTATATGTCATTTAATTCTAAATTCATGGTGTTGAATGATGTTAGAATTGTTCAAACTCCTGTAGCCTATGAAAGTGGGAGCCAAAGTGAGTTGGACTAATACACTTGTGAATATGCCTATTACATCTTGGAAAGTTGTTTCCATATGCATTATATGGAGAGGAAATTCATGTGATATAGTTTGACTATCACTGGTTTGTTTGATATTTGGTTTCTCGTTTTTCTCAGAGACATGTCAAGATCGGGAACAATTACAGAGAAAGACATTAGGACTAAAGATGAGATTCTCCATGAATTCTTGAATTATAAAATGAAGCCTACACACAACATAAGAGACCACGCAATTGTTTTGATTGAACTCTACAACCAGATGATGCGTTTGATTTATAGCAAAACGATTTCAAGTACTGAGTATTTTCAAATTACTAGTCCTCAGACTTGGGCGAACACTTTGCCTCCCCACTTACAAAAGGATTTTTGGGCTCAGTGGGAGACTTACCAAGTGAAACCTAATGGTTATTTCATTATGCTTGATTTGGTCGATGCTTCTGTGACAGAAGATAGGACACATGCACTGAGATCAGCCTGCCTGAGGATGGGAAGGATTCGACGTTCTGATTTTTTGAGACTGAGTGGTCGAGACAAACGTCAGATAAAGAATCCTCATATAGATCCTCTAGGGCGAGCTGTCTTTAGTATTGGGACTAAAAAATTTGATTGGGAACGCTATTTTAAATCTAGTGATAAATTAAAAGATACAATCAGTATTTATCACTAGTTTTATTTTCATTGTATTTCTAATTGGAAACTCAGGAGTTAATTAGAATTTTATGTTCATGACTTGTCAGACTTGGAGTTTTTGCTATTGTGGATGGTTGTTTAAGTTCTGTTTATAAGTGGTTGTTCAATGTTATTGCTAATTACTTGAACCTTATATGTGTTTTACGTTTTGAAATAAGAATCTAGTATTATGACACTTGATGAGATTGATGATTAGTAGTCTCCGAGCTATTTTTCGAGATAAAGTCTTGTGTTATTTATTGAGATGTCTTTGTTTAGCTTAATGTAAAATTTAGATAAAACATTATAAACATACTGAATCACTTTAATATCTATCAAAGAAAATAGCATTGAAATCTATTATCGCTGAGTTGAAGAAAGATAAAAAAAAAAACTCAATGGTGATAATTATGACACAAGGTGTCATAAAATTTGGTACGTATTGTATGAACAAGATGCATTAGATGCTATAAACCAAGTGATGGCTGATCTAGGCATGGGTATTGGAAATCAAGGAAGACGTGACCAAGAAGCGTACCAAGCATGGAAAAAAAATTTCATTGCACGAAGTATTCTTGCAAGCTCAGTAATCAATGCGATGATTCATGAATGTGAGCAAAATCCCACCACACATGATATCTGGGTGTATCTGCGTGAGAAGTATGGTGGTACATCGATTACAAGACTTTAAATTCGATTCTTACAAAAGAAACCAGATCATAACATTATACAACATCTCAGGGAAATGTCTAATATGATTATCGAACTTAATACTGTCGGTCATATACTCTCTGATGAACAGCAAATCCAAGCCCTGATCCGCTCTTTACCTGATCGTTAAGAATATTTCAAAGTCAACTTGACTTATAATGAAAGTATTAAAACTTTCAATTTATGTTTCTCATCATGTTGAGCTAGAAGATGAGAGGCTCGAAGCCTCAAAGCCTCAAAGCCTTCTTCTGGGGCCTTCTATGCCGGTTCCACTTCCAAGGAAGCTTCGGGCTTCAAAAGGAAAAGGGATTGGAAAAAGAGAAAGAATGGAAGACGATCTGACGGTGGTGGTGGTAAGCTTGAAAATAGTCCAACTAAAACTGATGAACGGAAAAAGGAAAAGAAGCGTGACAAAAAGAATAAGAAGGATAAAAGCAAGATGCCATGTTACAATCGTAGTAAGCTTGGTCATTATGAATACCCTGAGCCCAGGAGGGATAAGGTAGATTCATCTTATTCTGTTTTGTGTGAAATTAACGTCTCGAGTATTGTCTTGTTGTCTGATTCTTATGAATTATAGACTCATGAGCAACGGACCATGTGATGAGAGACAGATGAGCTTTTGTAGATTTCCATCTTGTTCCGAAGTGGACTAGGTGGATATATGTAGGAAATAATGCACAAGTCGAAGTCAAAGGACTTGGAACTTGCAAATTGGACCTTGACAATGGTCAGGCCTTTATTCTACATGATGTTCTTTATGCTCCAGAGATCACGCGAAATTTAATTTCTGTTTTCAGTTCTGCTCAATTTGAGTTATGATATATTATTTACTAAAGGAATTGTGGTTAGCATTGATGATAATTTTTATGCATCTGGACATATAATTGATGGCTTTATGGTTTTAAATTGTAAAAGAATGGCATTTAGTTATTATGATGATTATCCATATTCGCTAAATGCTCGTTCTTCTAGTAATGCAAATGTGAATGATGATGTTTGGCATGCTAGATTAGGTCATATTGGGCAAGATAGGATGAATAGACTTGTGAGAAAAAAAGAATTGTTGAATCTTTCTTCTAAAGTTGAATTATCCAAATGCGAACATTATCTTGCTGGCAAAATGACTAGAAAACCTATTGGTAAAGTTATTGTGTCTTAATCTCTATTAGAAGTAATCCATTCTGATATATGTGGTTTTGTAAATATGAGAGCACGACATGGAGCTCACTATTTTATTACGTTCATTAATGATTATTCACGTTTTGGATATGTCTATTTGATGTCTCATCAGTCTGAAGCATTGGATTGTTTTAGACGATACTTGAGTGAAGTTGAAAATCAAAAGACAAATCTATCAAAGTTTTAAGAACTGATAGATAACGTGAATATCTATCAATACAATTCAAGGAATTTTGTAATGAAAAGGGTATAATCCGACAATTAACTGTTCCTTATACGCCTCAACAAAATGTTATTGCTGAAAGAAGGAATAGGACTTTGTTGGAGATGGTTAGATCCATGATGGCACAAGCTAATCAACCGATCTCCTTTTGGGGAGATGCGTTACTTAAGGCAGCTTATGTGCTTAATCGCGTGTCTTCTAAGTCAGTTGCTTCGACTCCATATGAACTTTGGACGGGTAGAAAACCTGACTTGAGTAACCTTAGAGCTTTGGGATCAACAGCTTATGTACATGATTCATCGAGTCAGTATAGAAAGTTGGGTCCTAGAGGCAAAAAAGTGTATCTTCATAAGATACTGCGAACATTCTAAGGGTTACATGTTCACGGGAGATCACGATGGGAGCTTAACTGAGACAAAATCACATAATGCTCATTTTCTAGAAACTAAATTTTCTAGTAGAGGGGGCATAAGAGATGCTAAACTTATTTTCAAGGTAGTAGAAAATCAATACCTACATGATTCAAGTGGGAGTAGTTTAGCTGATGGTACGGATCTTGATAGATATTTGCCGATTGAGGATTAGGCGATTCCCAATGAGAGCATTTTGTCTACAGAAGACCATCAACGGTTATCTCAGAAAAGTTTTAGGAAACATGTGCCCAAAAGGCATTATGACATTGAAGAACGTGCCTTCTTTGTTTCACCAAAAAATGGAGATGTTTCTCCTGTTGATGAGGAAGAGCCCAAAAATGTTAGAGAAGCTCTGACTTGTCCAACAACGGAGAAATGGATGAAAGAGGAGATGGAGTCTATGAAGTCAAATCAAGTCTGGGAACTTGTAGATCTTCCGAAGAGACGAAAGGAAATTGGGAATAAATGGATTCTCAAAATCAAAAGAAATGCTGATGGCTCAATAGAGAGGTATAAAGCTCGCTTAGTGGAAAAAGGTTATACTCAACAAGAGGGTATAGATTACGAAGAAACCTTTTCAACTGTAGTGAGGTTTGCATTGATTCGTCTACTGTTGGCAATAATGGCTAGTATGGATTTAGAATTACAGCAAATGGATGTTTGTAACAACAAATTTTGTATTTATAATAAAATAAATACAAAAGAATTACAATAATAATTTAGACGGATTAAACTTGATAATTTAGGAGACAATCTCTATCTATCCTCTAATTCTTCTCTCGAACCAATTTGGCTTGACTTTGACTTGTTGACTGCGCTGACTGTGTGTGTTGAGTCAGATTTTCAATTGAAACTTGTCTGAACTCAAATTAGGGGCTTTGTAACGTTAATCCAGAGGATTCAAGCCTTTATTCGGATTAAACGTGCTTGCTGTGAGAAACACTCGATCTGGAGGGCTTAGCATCTTTATCCCGGGTCGTATGTTGTTCTTGACTCGAAGAACACTGAAGAACTTAGTGTATGAAGAACACTTGATTCAGGGGGCTTAGCACCTTGATCCTGACTGGTATACCGTTCTTGCCTTGAAGATCTTGAGGAGCGTTGCTCGTGTTTCAATCTCTTCAGAGTGTTGTCGTTTCGGGTGCTTCAATGTGTGTCAAATGAATGAAGGAGGACCCCTTTATATAAGTGAGAGGTGAAGACCCCCTCATAAATGTCTTGCATTCTGATTAGTCCACTCTATTTGGGTCATATCCTGCGGGCTTGGGCCTTCATTTGTTTGGGCTGTAATCAGACCTATTTTACTTGGGTCTGATTTAATTTATATGGGCTTGTTTGGCTTAAGTCATGCCTCATTTGACTTGAGCTTACTTGACTTGGGTCAGACCTCATTTAATTTAAGCATCATTTACTTTGTTGGGCTTAAATTAATTATCAATTATTTAATAATATATTTTCAGGAATTAATTTATTTAAATTCCACAATAAATTAATAATTGATATTTAATCCAGAAAATCCACGTGTTGCCATTTAATTGGGCCGTAAATTTTAATTGCTTACAAATGCCCCCTTGCGATTTGTTTCACGGCGCCATGTCTTGTTGTGAATGAATCGCAAAAGTTCCTTTAATTTTCAGCATTTGTAATTTGGGCTTTTGCAATTAAGAAATTACTTTATCCAAGTAATAATTTTTTCTTGGCCCAACTTTTATTTCTCAAGTGGTCCAATTTATTTTCTTAAGCCCAAATCAACTTTCTTTCCTAGTTAACTTCAAGAAGATTTACGGGAGACATAAAATAGGGACAGATTTGATTGTTCATCCAGATGATTTGCAAATCTTTACTTAAAATTAATAAAAGAAATCTCTTAAAATCTAGAAATTTCAATCATACAAATAATTTCCATAATTTGCTGCAATCTCTCACTATATAATGAGGCTCGAGGTCTTTGATTTTTTCACCAACCGACGGTAAAACGTTTACAGTTCTGATTTTCTTTTCTTCAATTTTTTTTTCGAAGAGCTTGCAGATATCTTCATCAAGCATCAAGCATTGCCTACAGTGTAAGCCCTCAATCTTTTTAAATTTGCTTCTTTATTTCTTTATTATGTGAGCAATAAGCATTGCCTACTATCATTGTAAGCCCTCAATCTTTTTAAATCAGCTCCTTTATTTCTTTATTATGTGAGCAATTTAGTAATAATCTGCAAAGCATATTTCATTTTTTTTTCTTTTTTTTTCATGTTGGACAGTTGCTATATTTTTTTATATATCCTGCATGATTGCTATATATTTGTGATCTTCCTGTCAATCCTCATTGTTCTTCCTTTTCGAAGGAATGTCTGACGAGCCTCGTCCCTTATCGGTTGTCCCTTTAACATATGTCCCTCGATTGTCCCTCAGTCATCCCTTTACGGAATGAACCACTGTCCCTTGGTTGCCCCTTGGCAAGAATTGCTTGTGGCGCCGGAAATGGTGGTTGCTGGTAGCGACCTAGGAACCTGAGAGGTATTCGAAGATGAAAGCGCAGCAGCGTTGAGAAACTGGAGATTTCCGAGAACAGCAACAATCTGTCCTTTTGGCAACATGCGGCGATTGCGCGCGGTCTTCGAAGGAATGTCTGACCTTTTGGCAACATGCTGCGATTGCGGTCTTCGAAGGAATGTCTGACAAGCCTCGTCCCTTAACGGTTGTCCCTTTAACGTTTGTCCCTCGGTTGTCCCTCGATTATCCCTTGATAATGCTTAGCAGTGCAGTGTGGTGCGTGGCCTTTCAGCGGCAACATGGCACGAGGTAGATGGGAGACCACTCGTGGTGGTTCGGCGGCGTCTGCGAGGGCTTTGACGTCCTTGAGAGGGTAGGAACTTTGGCTGCATTGTAGGCAGCGGCTTTTGATGATGCATGATCGATGACAATGTGAACGTGTGTCGGCCCGGCAGTGAAGAAACAGCGACAACGAACGATAGTGGCGGCAGATTTCGGCAGACGGCGGTCTCGCGTGGTGTCGCGTTTCTGGCGATCTTGAGATGGTGGCTGAGCAACATGGCAGATCTGGTGGCTGCAAGTGGTCGAAGGGTGACGGCTGGCTTCTGTTCCCGGCAGCTGAAGCACGCGCGAAGGCGCGGCGATCGGGGAACCGGCGGCTGACGGGCGCTGGCGATGTGTGATTGTTGGTGGAGGGTGGCGGTTGTGTGAAGGGCCCTGGCGAATCCGGCCGTGTGGTGGTCGACAGCAGGTGCGGTGGCTTTGCGATTTTCCGGCGGCAGCAACGCGCGCGACGGCGCGGCGGTCGAGGAACCGGCGGCGTGGTCGATCTTGGCGGACGGTGGTCCTACGTGGTATCGCAATTTTCAACAGAACCCGACTTAGACGCAGCTTCAAATTCACTCTCTCTAATTTTGGAAAAGATTTTCTCCTCTTGGAGGAAAGATGAATCCACTTTTCTCACTCCTGTGAGGAGAGAAATTTTCTCAAATTTATGCCAATTATCCTTCATGTGATTTGACTTGGGCCTGGGGAGAGAGAAAGTGGCCTTGCTATTTTCTTGGAGAAGAAATCACTCAAATGATACTTTGACTTTCCATATCTGATTTCACACAAATCACGTTGGTGAACTTGTTGGATCAATTTAATTGACAAATTGGACTCCTCAAGTTTGGATTTGGGCCTCATTTATTAATCATGAATTTGGGCCAATATCAAATCAGAATGGGCATATTTTGGTAAAAATAATTACACCAACTTCAACTTGGGCCTACAAAGCTAAACTAATTGTTATTTGGGCTGCATAGCTCCAACCATCAATTATTGCGGGTCTAGCTTTATCTTTTGGGCTCCTCTCATCATGTATTTAATTTATAATTTTAAATTTAATAATTAATTGACCCCATGAATTTTTTTGTGGCCTTTTAATTAATTAAATTCATGCATATAAATTAATTTGAACCCCTTTTGCTGATGTTTTCTCATATATTTTCTTGCAGTTAATTTAACTTCAAGATTCGAGAGTATGGTAACAGATTCCAATGAGCGTCAATTGGTAATTCTTGATGGTAAGCACTCAAGGGATTGATGGATCTGCTTTAGAATAATCATTCGATGCAATGTCTCAAACAATTGAACGTCTTCGCGAGTCAGTTCAAAGCGCAAAGCTTAGAGCCCAAACTGCTGATAGGGATATTGGTGTACTAAAGAAAACACCCCTCCTAGAAGATTCCATTGCTGACGAATTGAGGAGTGTTACGCAAGCTTTGGAAGCTGCTCGAGAGGAGCTATCCATTATGAATATTTTTCATTAGCTTCTATTGAAACCGTTTAATTTCAATGTCTTTTTTTGTTCTAAACTATAATGCTATTATCAATAAAGTTCATTTTCTCCCTTATCTCTTTTTTCTTCTTCTTATTCATCATTGCATCTTTAGTTTGCTTTACTGCCTTTTGATATTTACTTGTTGCCTTCATACTTTAATTTTCTTCTTGCTTCACAAACTTGATGCGAACAAACCAAAACATGACTGAACTTAACAAAATGCTACGCTGCCTACGTACCTCTTTACAGAGGATCAAGTCATTATGTAGTTCAAAAGGACATGGTTTGATATGGGGGTGTCGTGCACAATTTATACTCATGTGGGCCAGGAGTTTATCGTACACAGTTTATACTCATACGGATTAGGAGTTTGTCGTACACATTTTATACTCTTGCGGACCAGGAGTTCGTCGTACACAGTTTATACTCATGCGGATCAGGAGTAACATGCAGTTTAGGCTCGTGCGTCATGGAGCGTTGTGCCTTGTGTTTGTTTTACGCGTAGTAGAGTTTCAAGAATTTTCCATTTATGGGGCCAATGTTCACGCCATCCTTCGAGATCAACTTGTAGGCGCTATTTGTGTATATTTCTTTTACAACATGAGGGTCATCCCATTTTTGTAGAAATTTATTCTCAACACGATGAGTGACAACAATAGGCCTTCTCACAGCAAGTACCAAGTCACCAACTTGAAAAGAACGTATTTTTACCAAGCGACTGTTGGATGCAAAGGCTCCAGAGGTTGATGAATCAAATTTCCATGAAACTGACAAATTTGACATCTTTGTGCATAATCCATGCAATCTTTCACCATTGTGGTCCAATAGTAACCCATTCTCTTGATTTTGAAATGTAGCTTCGGCCCAAACCTGATGAGCACCGTAAATTCCGGAATGAGCTTCCTCCATCGCTTGAGCATCTTCTTCTTTACTCAAGCATCTCAAGAAAATTTCATCAAATGATCTTCTATACAGTGTGCCTTTGAAGTAAATAAATCGAGGTGCGCGACGCTGAATATCAACCCTTTGGCGTGGATCATTTGGCAATTTATCATACTTCAGATAATCCACGAGTGGTTGGCGCCAATCCTCTTCTTCAATTTCGAAGAGTTCCACCATATGATTTTCAACTTCTTTATAATCATCGTTTTCAAAGATTGGTGGTACAACACAACTTTTACACACCGGAACTTGAATTTGCGCCTCTGGCATAACTATAGTTGATGCTAGCTTAGCAAGGGTATCATCTTGCTTATTTTCTCTTCTAGACAGATGTTCGATATCAACATCACCGAGCCAACCCATCAGCTTTTGTGCATACTTGTAGTATGGGAGCAACCCAGGCTTCCTCACTTCATACACTCCAAGTAAATCACCATACACCCTAAGGTGTAGTTGCTTTATATCAACGGTCATCTCTAAACCAAGTATGAGTGATTGATATTCAACCACATTGTTAGAACAATTTTTTGTTAAGAAAAATGAGAATGGTAGAACTTCACCACCGGATGTTTCAAACACGACTCCAGCACCGGCCCCTTCTCTATGAGATGCTCCGTCAAAGTACATCTTCCAAGGAAAATCTATCTACACTGGTAAAGCATCTTCATCAGGGAGTTCATCAGACAGTTCCCATTCGGCAGGCATTGGATGATCAGCTAGAAAATCTGCCAACACTAGTACTTTTACAGCCTTCTGAGGGACGTATACAATCTCAAACTATTGGAGTTGGAGATACCACCTTGCATGTCGATCAAAGAGTACTGACTTTGACATGACAAACTTTAGTGGGTTGGCTTTCGAGACTAGCCGAACTGTATGAGCTTGGAAGTAATGTTTCAACTTCTGAATCACGAAGATAAGGGTTAAGAAGATCTTATCAATAGGTGAATATTTCAACTCGTTTGGAGTCATGGTTCTACTTAGATAGTAGAGGGTAGTTTCTTTGCCATCATCATTCTCTTGTACAAGTAAAGCTCCAACAGAACATTAGAGAATTAATGGATGTCCGGGTATTGGTGCACGCAACACTGGTGCCTTCATCAAGTACTTTTTAATGCTATTGAAAACATTATTGCAAGCTTCATCCCATTCAAATATGCTGTCTTTCTTCATGAGATGACTAAACGGTTGGCATCGACCAGCCAAGTTTGATATGAATCTTCTCAAGTATGTCAACTTTCCTTGCAAACTCTTGAGCTCTTGTATATTTCGAGGCACATGCATCTTCATGATTGCATCAATGTTTGCTTTCTCAATCTCGATTCCTCAATGGCAAACAATAAATCCAAGGAATTTTCCGAATGTAACTCCAAATGCACACTTGAGTGGATTCATTTTGAGTTGATGCTCCCTTAAACGTTCAAACACTCGCCTTAGATCATGGAGATGATCTTTCTTTTTCTTTGTTTTCACAACAATATCATCAACGTAGCATTCGACGATCTTATGAAGCATGTCATCAAATATCTTTTGCATGGCTCGTTGATAAGTGGCACCAGCATTCTTCAAGTCAAATGGCATGACATTGTAGCAATATATTCCTTTCGGAGTACAAAAGGCAGTCTTCTCTTGATCCTCAGGAGCCAGACCAATTTGATTGTAGCCAGATGACCCATCCATAAATAAAAGAACCTCATGCCCCGTTGTTGCATCAATCATGAGTTCAACAATTGACAGTGGAAAGTCATCTTTCGGACATGCCATGTTCAAATCCCGAAAATCAACACATACTCTGAGTTGCCCATTTTTCTTTCTCACCGGCACAATGTTAGAAATCCATGCAAGATACTTGACTTCTCTGATCTTGCCTGCTTCAAGAAGCTTATTAACTTCATCCTCAATCAACGGAATCAACTCTGGTCAAAATCGACACTGCATTTGTTTAATTGGTCGAGTTCCCTTTTTAATGGACAAGTGATGCACTGTGATTTTTTATCCAAGCCTGGCATTTCTTTGTGCGACCATGCAAAGACATCTCTGAATTCTTGCAAAAGGCTGATGTACTTCTCTTCCTCCTCAACATTTAGCAGAGCACTTATGTAGGTAGGGCGTGGGTCATTTTCGTCATCTAAGTTGATTTTTTTCAACTAATCAACCGTAGCCTTCACACCTTCTTCAAATTGTGGAGGGGCGTCTTCAGCATCTACCTTCTCCATTTGGGAATCTTCAAGAGCAGTGATATGGTTGTTGGAAGCTACACTTTCTCTATCATTATCATTAGTAAAGATGATCGTCTGCATCTTAGCTTTCAACACTCTTCCACATGAGACCGTCAAAATATTTCGTCGTTTCATGCGAGAGGGAATTCGACTTCGGATTTTCTTGAAGCTAGGAGACTTGATATTGTTTTGCCTTCCACATTTATTCCTCTCACAGGGTCCGAGCCTTTCGAAGACACTTCCAAACCTTTCAAAGATAGAGATTTTCTTGATCTTCCTTCCACCTTCATTAAACATATCTTCCGTGGATGAAGCTTCTCCCTCGGTGATATAGTTTATACTTACTCTTCTAATTGCAATGCCGACTGGCTTTTGGGGGACATATCTCAAACTTGGCTTAGCATTCTTGACAATGTGGCCACTATTTTTCAACATTTTCTGAGTGGCATTGAGCCCATGTTCTGGTGGATTGATAGTCTCTTGATGCAACTTGCTTGTCATCGGTTTTTCTTTCGGTTTATAACCGACCTTCTTGAGGAGTCTGAAAGCTTGTGGACCATATGACTTCACTATTTCTGCTTCAAACACCTCACCGTGTTCAGTCTTTGCTCCTTCAACAGGACGTGTGAATACTTTGAGTGGTGGAGAAGAAGGTTTACTTGCATCGATTTTTGTTAAAGGCAAAGTCAACTCTTTCAAGGTCTCAAGCTCTTTGCCTTTGTTCTTCTTGAGAGTGGCAGATGATGTGCTACCTTCCTCCTTTATTTGTTTACCACCCCCATCATCTTGTGCTGAGGCTTCTTCACATTTCACTTCCTTTGTATTCTTGAAGAAGTATTTAGCATCTGCAAAGTAAGATCAGCTTCAGTAAATGGCTTATCATCACCGAATACCCTTTTCACATTGTTGCCTTCACTATACTTGAAACACTAGTGTAATGTAGAAGGTATCACGCCATTCTCATGCAGCCATGGGCGCCCCAAAAGCATGTTGAATGGAGTTTTTGCGCCTATGACATGGAAGAGCACCGTTGATTTCATTTCATCAATTAGCAAATCAAGAACAATCGTGCCGAGAGTTCTTTGCCCTTCATGGTTGAAGTCTTGGATCATCAATCGGCTATGGTTGAGTTCATCCACTGGTATTTCTAACTTCTTCAACATCTTCAAAGATAGGATGTTCACTGCTGAGCCTCCGTCAACAAGAATATGCTTTACTCGCAGCCCTTGCGTATAATCGGTAACAAATAGAGGTCGGTTATGAGGTTGAGAACCCAACAACATATCTTCATCTGTGAAGGTCACCCTCATAGAGTAAACTTTTTCCTTAGCCTCAAGCTGTTCACTTTCGCTACCTTTCTCACTCACCACATTACATGAGTTTTCATCACAACCTTCTTTTACAGAAGTGAAGTTTGCGGCTGCTTCATCCTCTAACACAATTTTTCTTTCTTTGGCCAGTTGCATGATTTTTTCCTTGAAGATGAAACAATCATGAATGGGATGACCCACCAATCTATGGTACTTACAATATTTTGGATCATTGGTTCGACCGGCTTTCTCTGGGTGTTTCATTTCAGGAAGTTCGATAAGTTTGTCTTTAATCAGATCATCGAATATGCCAGAAACATCAGAGTTTAGGAATGGATACTCTTTTTCTTGCATCTCTTTCAGGGTTAATCTTCTTTGCACCCACTCTTGAGCAACTTGTTTCCCTTTGTCTTTCTTGTCATCCCCATTCTTTCGAACCTTGACAGTAGCGGTGTTTGTGGCCACTGATTCTTTATTGGAGTTTCTGGCATAAGGCTTGCCCCTTTTCTTAGCTTCTTGTCTATCTTTGGATTTGTAAGAATCTGACATTGGCGAGTGCTTGATTCTACTGGCAGCCATGCTCAATTCCATGTCATGTGCTCTCATAGCCAACTCTTCAAAAGTCTTTGGCTGAATCCCTTTGAGTATATAAAGTAAACTCCACTCCATCACTTGGATGCACATTTCGATAACAGACTCTCTGGATAATTGGTCCTTGCAGTTTAAACTCAAATTTCTCCATCGATTGATATAATCAATCACAGACTCTTCCTTCAATTGGCGAGTATTAGTTAGCTCAGTCATGCTAATGGTTCTCCTCGTGCTGTAGAAACGATTGAGAAATTCATGCTTCATTTGCGCCCAACTGTCAATGGATTCAGGTTGCAAGTCGATATACCAATCAAAGGCATTTCCTTTGAGAGAGCGAACGAATTGCCTCACCATATGGTCTTCATGAGTACCAGCATCATTGCATGTCTCAATGAAGTGTACTATGTGTTGCCTTGGGTTTCCCTTGCCATCAAATTATTGGAACTTGGGAGGCTGGTTGTTAGTTGGCAACTTCAAGTTGTCCACTCTTTTTGTATATGGTCTGAACATAAGTGACAGTAGGATTGGAAGTCTCTTCAAACCTTTCTTTTATTGTTCCAAGTATAATATCCTTCAATTGATCAACTTGGAGCATTCCATCAGTTGAAAGTTGCAACCCTCTTTCAGTTTGCTCATTTTTCATAGTCTGGTGCCTTGTGACCTCTTCCACCTCCCTATCATCCACAACTCCTATTCTGTTTGCACAGCTAGTCTCCGCGATATCTCTTTTTTCCATTAATCGGGAGATCTTTGTGTCTTAAGCTTCTATATATTTTGTGAGCCCTTCGATAGCTTTCATCATGTTTGCTAGTTGTTCCTCAATAGTAGTAGTGTCTGCCATCATTACTGGAGCTGCACTTGAGTCAGATGAGGAGCTTGAAGATGAATGAGGGTGTGAGCATGCAGAGTCTTCATCACTATCCTCCTTCATGGGTGGTTGTTTTCTCGAAGCCACTTCGACCGAAGAGTTGGATCCAGAGGAGGCCTCCGACTGAGCTTTCTTTGACATACTCCTTGTGACAATAGCAACATATTCATTCAATGAATCGGAGAGCTTGGTAGCAGCAGTTCTTCCCACTGTAATCTTAATAGGAGTCATGTTTTTATTTTCAAGCTTGTAGAAAGAAGAGATGAGAAGTAGAGATCGTCCCACTGGGCGTGCCAAAATTTGTAACAACAAATTTTATATTTATAATAAAATAATACAAAAGAATTACAATAATAATCCAGACGGATTAAACTTGATAATTTAGGAAACAATCTCTATATATCCTCTGATTCTTCTCTCGAACCAATTTGGCTTGACTTTGACTTGTTGACTGCGCTAACTGTATTGACCGCGCTGACTGTGTGTGTTGAGTCGGATCTTCAGTTGAAGCTTCTCTGAACTCGAATTAGGGTCTTTGTAACGTTAACCCAGAGGCGTCAAGCCTTTGTTCGGATTAAACGTGCTTGCTGTGAGAAACACTCGATCTGGAGGGCTTAGCACCTTTATCCTGAGTCGTATGTTGTTCTTGACTCGAAGAACACTAAAGAACTTAGTGTATGAAGAACACTTGATTCAGGGGGCTTAGCACCTTGATCCTGACTCTTATACCGTTCTTGCCTTGAAGATCTTGAGGAGCGTTGCTCGTGTTTCAATCTCTTTAGAGTGTTGTCATCTTTGGGTGCTTCAATGTGTGTCAAATGAATGAAGGATGACCCTTTTATATAGGTGATAGGTGAAGACCCCCTCATAAATGTCTTGTATTCTGATTGGTCCACTCTATTTGGGTCATATTCTGCAGGCTTGGGCCTTCATTTGTTTGGGCTGTAATCAGACCTATTTTATTTGGGTTTGATTTAATTTATATGAGCTTGTTTGTCTTAAGTCATGCCTCATTTGACTTGAGCTTACTTGACTTGGGTCAGGCCTCATTTAATTTAAGCCTCATTTACTTTGTTGGGCTTAAATTAATTATCAATTATTTATTAATCTATTTTTAGGAATTAATTTATTTAAATTCCACAATGAATTAATAATTGACATTTAATCCAGAAAATTCACGTGTCACCATTTAATTGGACCGTAAATTTTAATTGCTTACAATGTTAAGACTGCATTTCTCAATGGAGAATTAGAAGAAGAAATCTACATGCAACAGCCTGTAGGATTTATTCTTCGAGGTCAAGAGGATAAAGTTTGTAGATTGAAGAAGTCGTTCTACGGACCCAAACAATCCTCTAGACAGTGGTATTTGAGGTTTCACACTACGATCATCTCATATAACTTTGTTATGATAAACGAAGACTACTGTGTTTACGTTAAACGGTCCAATAGTTGTTTTGTGATTTTATCCTTGTACGTGGATGACATACTACTAGCGGGTAATAGCAAAGAGTATCTTTAAACCATAAAAAGATGGTTATCTTCAAATTTCGAGATGAAAGATATGGGTGAAGCAAAGTACATACTTGGTGTAAAGATCCATAAGGATCGTTCAAGAAATTATTGGGTTTGTCTCAAGAGACTTACATCAAGAAATTTTTAGAACGGTTCAAGATAGACACCTGCAAACCTATAGATACTCCCATTGTGAAAGGCGAATTATTAAGTCAGCAAATGTGTCCCATGACTCAAGATGAAAAGAATGAAATTGCCAGAGTACCATATGCCAATGTGATTGACTGCAAATTATTCTCTCTGTTATCAAGGAAATAACAGTACACTGAATGGGTATACAGACGCAGACTGGAGTGATGATTTAGATTAACGTAAATCAACTTCCGGTTATGTCTTCATGCTTAATAATAGAGCAATCTCATGGTGTAGCAAGAAACAGACATGAATAGCACTATCCACTATGGAAGCCGAGTTTGTGTCATGTGCGTCTGCAGTTCAAGAGGCTATTTGGTTGAGAAGATTCATGAAATATTTGGAGGTCTCAAACACTCCAGTGGGAGCTATTTTTATAATTGTGATAATCAAGCAACTATTGCTTACACAAAAGACCTCAAATATCATAGAAAGACCAAACACATTGAAACGAAGTTCAACTTTGTTAGAGATATTGTAGACAAGAAGAAAGTGATTCTTAGTTACATTTCTACTCGTTTAATGTTAGCAGATCCTTTTACCAAACCAATTCCTAGAGATGTATACATAGTACATGTAAAGAAATTGGGTTTACAAAGGATTTAAAACGATGTATTGAATATGTTAATGAAATAGTTAATGGTTTAACTATATATATGTTTTATAAATTATATGTGATGGTTTATATATAATAGTATGTCGGCAAGTTATGATTGACTCTCTCATACGAGCAATCACCTCTGGCTAAGTGGGAGCGCAGAGATAAGATTATGATGATTAATGTAATCGAGATAGATTTCACCACGAATCTGATCCAACTTGTTGTAAAGCTAAATCGACGGAGATCGTATACGTTGGAGGGAGGATATCCGGGTTAAGTGTATGAGACACACTTGAACTTGATTTACACGATGTCTAAATTAAATGAAATACGACATACTCTTTCTTGAAAGGAAGTTAAAGACATTGTGACATGTGTTTTAGGAAAACGACATGTGCTAAGTTGACCCCAACAGGATTGAGAAAATTATCCCTATTTTCTCAAAAGTATGAGTCCTTATCTATTGGTTACCCTTATGACTTTCTACTATATTCTAAGTTTTAAATTTAGTGTTGCTACTTTGGCTTGTTACCAAAAGAACTATGGTTAATAACGGCGATGCGGTACATGTCTAGGAAAGCAGCTACAGTGAGAGACTGTAGATACTTAGTGAGATGGAAAGAACTCCTTAATTTAGCATATATTGTGATTCATTTACTAGTCAATCAAGCAGGGTCTTGATTATGAATACATAGTTATTTTCAAAAAGGTTGAATATGCTCTGATAAGTTTAGGGATTGAAATGAGATGTGTCAACTTATGTTAAATGTTCAAGAGTTCTGGGGTATAGCGAGCTTGTTGAGTTTCATTGATAAACTGGATGAGTTGCTATATATCTCTAACAAGTGTATAGCGATTAAAAACTCATATCTCGTGGGTCACACGATGTATTAATCTGTACGAGAATATGATTCATGAAGAAAATGAGTCAGGCGACTTTTTGACTTCATATGTGTGTGGGAAATGTAAATTATAATTAATATTAATTAATTATATTCCACATATGAAAGTGGATAAGAGAGAGAGAGGGAGTTATGAAACCGTTACTCAACTCCTGTTTCCTTGGAGATTTAATATACTGTGCCACGCAGTTGTCTGATAGGTTGAAATGTGTTACAGAACGCAAACATTCATACACTTGAGAACGTAGAACGCAAACTCAGAACGCGAAAACGTTTCCTCTCTCGAATTCTCTCCTGCATTCACATACAAAATCCAGTCTTCGTATTCTTCAAATTAATGTCATATCGTGAACATTAATCTTCAACTCCGTGTTGAAGATTTGATTCAGAGATCACAGTTTATACGTGAGTATCAATCGGTTCACAGACATTCCAACTTAATTCTTCCGCTGCGACATTATTATACGGTGAGAGGTATGAGATTCTTCTCTATGCACGTTTAGGATTTGTGCTTTTAGGGAACATGAGTTTTCCAACATTTACAAATTGCGTGAATTTCACTTTCATACATGAAGGATAACAGCTCCTATTATCGTATATTGTTGTGTTAAAGACATTAGTACGTAAAGACGAAAAGGAGTTCCACAACAAGAATATGAGCTACCGTTCGAACACAAAATATTCCATGTCACCACAAAAACATTAAAAATAAAATAATTTTACATTAAATTCAGCAATAAATGATACAATAGGAAATTATAATAAATTTTAAATATAATTATAACTAGGAGAAACAATAATAATATATTAAAAGATTTTATAATATATTATTTTGTCATCATATAAGGCTACTAATTAGTAACATAGACTTAAACGTAAAGTTTTGACGTTAACTGATGGTAAACATTTGAATTATAAATAAAAGTAGGCTGAAATACAAAGAATTAGTTTTTTTTTAATTGAACTTTATACTTATAAAATACTATAAATCTATGGACTAACAAATCTAACATTAAATTTGGCATTTTGCTTGTATAATTCGTTACTTAAACACATTTGAAAACATTATTCTAAAGAATTATAAATCAAAATACGTAAGGCAATTTTTGAAGGTAGAATACGGTAGAATCGAGCAAGTAATATACAAAGGATAATTGAATAAGCCACAATCTTCCAACTTCGCATGTCTTACCGTCGAGATACGTTATAAATTCTTGTAATTTGATCATCATATAAATAAATACCTTGATGAAAACTAAATTATATGACTAATCGAACATGCCTAGTTAAAATTGGAAGTATGCATGCAAATATAAAATTAGATAATGTCTAATATTACCGTAACACGAAACATCTCATCCACGCAACATGTTCCAAAATTCACGATCCACACTCGATGCCTAGAAAACCATACTGTTCCAGAGGACGAAAGAGAAGTATGAGGGTGCCAAATATTTCAACAAACTAATTGTACGCAAGCAGGGCAACATATGAAACTACTCTAGCAACGGAACCACAAGTTTAGTCTCGATCGGAATCGGGAGAGCCGTCTCCATACGAGACGAGGCCTGCCTTTCGAGGGGGACTTCCGGATGGCGACCTTGAGGGAGCTTTAACAGCAGGCTTAGGAGACTCTGAATCGCGAGATGACCGTGACACAGATCGACTCTTGCTCCGAGAAGGTGATCTACGCCTTTCAGCACGTGGCGAGCCACGCTCCCGGTAAGGGGAGCGGCTTCGAACAGGAGACCGACTCCGGATGGGGGTTCGGCTGCGGCTATAACGATGGGCACGATAGCGTATTGGACTGCGTGATCCACTTGGACTGCGGGTCCTGCTCCTCCTGCCCCTGTATCTGCAATAAATTGCTACAGTATTTCAATCTCCAGTGGCTAGAATTTACAGAGATTCTTGCTAAAATTATGCTCAAATGGTCGAATAGAACAGTACTTTGGAACTGACCTAGGGGGAGTTCTTCCTCGTGGTGGGCTCCTATTATAACGCCTAGGAGGAGATCTTCTGAAACTTGAGTATCTACCATGATTTAAAAATAAGCAAATATTAAGAGAAGAATGAGGTTTATAAAACTTGAAGAATTCAGGTAGAAAGTTTTCATCACCGGTCGCGCTCATTTCTAACACCATAACGATATGACCTTATGGGAGATCGATCAGGAGACCGGCTTCGGTAACGGCGTACATAGGAGAATCGATCACTAAATCCCCTTCCTCTCCTGACACGTTTGGGCGATCCATCAACTGAACCACTTCTGGAAGAGCTTCTACGACGAGAAGGGATGGGTGACCTAGCCCTATGACCTGCACTTACAGGACTTCCTGAGTAGCTTGGGCGATTGGTCCTTCTTTGTGCCCTCACCGGACTTGGGCTGGGACTTCTCCTACGAGGGGCCCTACCAGAGCTTCTGCTGACACTTCGACGGGGCAATCTCACAGGGCTTCTGCTTATGCTCCTTCGAGAAGGCCTACCTGAGCTCCTACTTAAACTACGCCGAGAAGATCTCACAGGAGTTCGACTTGGAGACCTCAATGACCTCTTGGATGAGGTTCTTGGTGGGCTTCGTGTCACTCTTCCTCTTACAGGAGAAGCCGTTACACTTCTGCTTCTGCTACGACTTTGTTGAGAACGAGACTTAGTTGGGGGACTCACACTGACACTCCTCCTGTTGCTCCTAGCTGGACTCCTGCTGCTACCACTTCTAACCGGAGTATTGCTTCTACTTCTGCCAGAGATCCGCTTTGGGCTTCCACTAATACTGCGGCTCCTACTCCGGCTTTGTTTTGCACATACACCAGGACTTCTACCAGAATGTCGGGGACTTAGGCTCATGCTCTTGCTCATTGATCTCCTAGGACTTGCACTTCTACTTCTGCCAATCAGAATTCCAATTTATTAGCACATAGAAGAGATTAAGCATACGCGTAAGTAAATGAATAGAAGTGTACCTAGATTTGCTTGGATGGTCATCCATTACATCAGGGTGTCTATCAGCATTTCTTCCGGCATCTATTCCCACCCGAGTACCATTAATTTGATTATCTCCATTTTCCCTTGGGAACTCACCCTCTTCCCTTTCAGACATGTCAGCTGTCTCTCCCTTTTTATGATTAATATTAGCATTTTCCCACACAAGTAGAGGCGATTGATTTCCTTCAGGAGGGTTGCACATTAGAAGAGTAAGAACGGATAGTAAAAGAAAGAGAAACAACATGCTAAGGGTATGATTGGTTGTGGGGGAAATAATCCTCAAATCATGGTGAATAGCAATTAATATTTTTTAGGATGATTAGCAGTGAAAATTTAAGAAAGATCAATGTTAGAAAATATATGAGTGATTAAAAACAATTAGAAAAAAAAATGTAATGATTGCGGTTGACGTGACATATCTGTTGAGAGTGAGAGAATAATTGAATATAAAACACTTTGTCAAAAGGCGGAAAATGAAAAGTGAGATACTTAGGCAACTACACCCTTAAAGAATGATATTATCTTACCCAGAGGTTTGCGCTTTCCATCAGATGCAACAGCTGCAGCATCGTCGTGAGAGCTACTTCCAGTGTCACTATCGCTCTCGCTATGTGAAACACTACTCCTACAATATATATACATAAGACCAAAGTAAAATAATTAAAAATAATGTTATTACATGATTTCCCTCCTAGTAAAGGCTAGAGAGACCATGAACTAACTATGAGGAAAAGTTTCCCTCCCTGCAGCAAGAATTTCCTGTGTACAAATATAACACATCGTGATGAAAATTAACATATTAGAATAAATTTCAGGTCTTTGTTAAGTCAAAACAAAAACTCAAGAATGCACATTTGCACATAAAACCGCATTATGTAGGAAGGAAAAAATTGACAAATCTACATGGATTACTGTTGCACAATAAAATCTACAGCATGAGAGAAATAATATACACTTGAGTGCAAAAAAAACAAAAGTGATACTGCTCCTACCTCTTGGATCTACGCTTGGACTTCTTATCACGCCTTTTGCGTCGTCTATCATGTCGCCTATCCTTTCTTTTCCCACGCCTATGTCTGTCCCTCTTAGATCTCTTTCTTTTCTTACGCCTATCATCACTTGAAGTGCTTGTGTCACTTAACGAGGATGCATATGAGTCAGAATCAGAGTCGGATTCAGAAGAATCCATATCAGTATCTGTTGAACTATCTGATTCTGAAGTGGAATATCTTCTTCTTTTCCTCCTTTTTTTTGAAGATTTCTTGTGCTTCCCCTTCCGTTTTACCTCATGATTATTTTCCTCTATTTCGTCCTTCACAATTTTCAACTTCTTCACCTTCTTTTTATCTGTACAAATTAGGAATTAGTTTCACCAATATTAAGCCGTACAAAAAAAACCCAAAAACATCAAAAGGTTCAACAGCAAGGAACAAGCTCATAGATAAATAAAAAAACATTAAAAAAAAGAAACACAGTAAGGCACCATGCCAGTGATCCAACAGGAAAATGTTCCATCTGACTAGCACAGCCAAAATTAAGAACAGTTTCATCCTACCATCAAGTAATTCCCCAGAGTTGACAATTTTCACAGTCACAGCAGGCTTTCCATCATCATCTCCAGAATTTTCGATCTTCTTCAAAATGTCATGTCCTTCCACAAGTTTACCAAAGACTATATTTTTCCTGATAATCAGATAACCCCAATCAATAAAGAAAAGGCAACGGATGGAACAGATCACAAAGATAAGAAACATAGAAAACTAGCATATCATTGCGAAGTACATTAGCTAGTACTTAGAACTGTTTTCAAACGTATACTGGAATTCATCATCCATCATATAAATTCATATCTGACAAGACAAATATATTTGATAATTTATTCCTGGAATAGATATTTGGCAATAAGAAATCTAAAGAGACTAAATGAAAAAGGACTGTAGACGCGCCCAGCCTGAGATGGAAGAAAAATGGTAATTTCAGAATATTTAGCAGAACAAAAGAAAAAATAAAGAGGACATATTCTTTCATAAGTAGCAGTATAATATATGTTAACCACAGAAAATATTTCTGCATATGAAATACCAATACTTGCACTGATGCCTTATATTTGGAGGCTGGAGAGAGCACAAATTTTTCTTTTTCTAATTTCAGAGATGACTAGAATAAATTATTCAAGAAGATGATCACTAGAATAGAAGAATACCTGTCAAGATGATGATCAGCCTTAAATGTGACACTGAAGAGGGAGCCACGTTCATCACGATCAGCGATTGCCATAGTCAACAAACCAGGAACATCATGCCTCAGTTTTGGAGACTCATCTGGAAAAATATGTAAACGGCTTAGCAGCTAAACCTTAGTTAATAAAGGGAAGTAACACAATAAAAACTATATAAAACAATTAGCATAAAATTGGCTCATTTTAGTCACGAGCTTAAATATAAATTTCAAAACACTTAGAATACTGAAAATAGCTTAGTAAAACAAAACAAAGGCAACATAGAAACTTTCCAACTGATCCAGAATATAAAACAATAGAGCAACATACACAACCAAACTCCGACGCACCAACCAATTACAATGTACTGTGATTACCACAACTTAGACCACACAATTAATTTATATTTATAAGATTCAAAAGCACCATTGCGTTAGGCAGATTTAATAATTTATTTTAAAAATGATATAAAAAGAATAAGCACAAAACTAAAGAAGGTTATGGTTTTAAGTTCAGCATAAATCGTTTGTGGTAAAGTAGGATGTCACCAGACTATCCCAACATGCAACAAAATGAGAAGCATAACTTAGCAGTTGTATCACGTTCCAGTTCAACAAGGAAAGAGATGTTCATAATTTTTCTCTGAAAATTTAATAATCTACCATAGATATTTGAATTGATAGCCCAATAAAAGTTAGAATCCATAACACCAAGACTTCATGACAATGGTTAGCATGCTTGGCATGAAACTTAACAATCATCACAAGTACCTCACACCATCAGTAAGTATGTTTTTTAGTAGATCACAATAAATAATTGACGAAAATGGTCCATGTTCAATCAAGTAGCTACAAGGTTATTATAGCATTGCATATAACGCATGATGACTAAAGGTAGGCATCACCATGATGACAAGATACATCATCAAGACAACAATGAGGAATACTGTACCTTAGATATATCCCTGCATAAATTAATAAACAAATCAACCTGTAAGTGCAAGGCATACCCAATTCTGCTAGTTTTTATAATTGGAGTGCTATTGAAAACAATTACACAAAATAACTTAGATAATCAGTTAATACAGACCAGCATTTAAGCCTCATCGAAATCCAAACAACTAAATGTATCAGATATATGGATCTTGTCTCGATATCTGCTTGGTCCAACACAGGTTTTCATTTACATTGAGCATAATGCATCTTTCAACAGTTTACAAGTCTTTTATTTTAATTAGTTTGAACTTGACTTGACTTCTACGATTCCTAGAATAGTATAAAGGTCATTAGTCTAAAAAAATGTCAGGTTTGTTCAGTAGTATAAGATTTTGAATAGAAGATTATAGTGAGAAAATTAAAGATTGAACAAATGAAAATTATGTTTAAAATAATAAATATATATATATGTGTGTGTGTGTGTGTACACACACAGAGAGAGAGAGAGAGAGAGAGAGAGAATAACTTTTAGGTCTTCCTCTTGCCTTTCTAAATTGACTTAATTTTCAATACCGTTAAGTTTGTAATTTAAAGTTCTTCTTTCTACATGACCAAACCATCTTATCTTGATCATGTTTCTCGGACTTTCTCATCCATTGGGGCAACCCCCTACTTTCTTAGTTCATCAAATGCTGCGAATTCTCACGTTCATCTTAAAATTCTCATTTCTTATACTCTCACAAATTATAAGATAAGGCTATGTGATACAATAGACTTTATAATATGTATTTTAGCAATCATCTAAAAAACACTTAAAATCCAAAAAGAATTATCAAGAAAATAGAAAATAGTGGCCATACAAAGCAGTCAAAACATTTAGATACCCTACCATAGTAAGGGAAAACAATTGTTCCAATATCATTTGAACTGAAGCTCCGATGCAGCGAGAATAAGATCAAAGTCATCCCCAACCTTCACAGTCAATAAAAAGGAAACCCACTTGTTCTCAAAACACAAGTTACAGTTCAAAAATATGAATGTTTCTGTTCTTGTAATTTTTAAGAGTCATTTCCAGATTCATCCAGACATACAAGTATTTTTCAGAGCATTTACAGCTCACCAAATAATAAACTACAAAAAATGAATAAAAAGTAGAACTGATTATAGATTCGTACCAGGAAACTTTCCGCCATATATACTTTCTCCGTAGTCACCTTAAAAGTAGAAAATAAAATCAGCTTAATCATCCCAAAAGAAAATAGTAGTTTAATGTTGTTATAACATCAAAAGCCTCGCAACATACCGTCTCGCCGAAGAAAATCCCCTCCCTACATTAGTTAAAGACTGTCAAATTATAATCAAATACAAAAATCCATGCACTAGGTGCTTTTAATAGGTTAAGCAAATCATAAAAATGGACTCAGTAAGCACAACCTTAAAACTACATCACAAGAAATGCAGTCGTGACCATCAGCCCTGTCACAGGATAAACAAGGATGGCTGACTAAAAGACCAAGCCACTAATCATTTATGCTCAACCGATACAATGGACAGAGCAAATAGGTCATACAGAGATCAAAATTTTAATCGCTTCTTAGACCAGGAAAATGAAAATACACAACATACCTGAGCAGCATATCCTTTGATGATACGGTGGAAAAATGTTCCTTTGTAATGTAGCGGCTTCCCAGTTTCGGGGCTGGCACCTTTTTCGCCTGAAGAAATCAACAGCTCAAGAGTAAGAGGAAGCGATAACAAATAGTATATCACATGAGAAAAGGAATGAGTGCACAAGGTTGGGGAATCAAGAGAAGACTTCTCATGAAAATGAATTAGCATATCTTTGACAACAGGACATGCAAGTTAATTCCGTACAAAGCAGTGCCGGCTGTATGTAAACAAACTCAGTAGCTTAAGAAGCCTAATCAATAACGGACAGGTCAATAGATTCAGGCAAGCAAGATTAAAAGCCACATGAAGTGAAAAGCAACCATGAGATCACATTGAAGTGTAGGATATATAATACAAATGTTGAAGATCCAGATTACCAGTACAAAGTGCACGAAAGTTTTCCGAAGTCTTGGGCGCAACATCAGTAAAGAGCTGCATTGCAGATGTATAATGCTTAGATATTACATGATTTCAGTAAAACAAATCAATTGCTAAAAATTTAAAAACGTAAGAACCTATAATCTGCAAGTAACAACTAGCATATTGATATGGATGTAAAGGATGCAATACCTCAAAAGTCATCCTCTCAAGAGGATCTCCATCAATTGATACATCCAAGAACACCAACACTTTTGACTTATTTATTTTGTCCATACTCCAGCTTCACTAGGTCACACTAACATAAACAATGCATGCCAATATCAAATCGCAAGGCAACTTTAGAAAATTTACAAACTACTTCTGCAGTAAGCTCAATAAATATCTTTAAGAAGACAAACATCTTATCTATTTTTAACAATATCAAATCTATAAAACAATATAACTTTTAAAGTTATACCATATCTGCCACCAACTTAACATGATATTCACTATACCTTTCGCAATACTTCAATTATCCAGCAGAAAAATGGAGCAAGATGAACACAAAATATAGAATATAATAATGCTTACAGAAAAAGATAAACCTACAATGCAGTAAGAAACTCAAACAGACAGAGAAACCCAACATCGACCCTACATCGAGATTCAGAATGTACAAAATTAGCGACCAAAATACTAAAACGCAGAAACATATCCGGAACCCTAAACCCTAACAAAAATGCATTATTCTTTTCCCCAAAAAACACGGATTACTCGAAATCAACTTTACACCCCCAAAATAGAAAGAGCAATTGAGATTTATGAGGTACGCAATATTAATAAAAAAATTAAATTGTACCTCAGAAACCTCAGATAACTGAAAAATAAGAACCGGTATAATACGATCATACAATTACAGCATCAAATCGATATATTTAAAGAAAGAAAAAAATCAGTTGCAGAGGTGCAGCAGTTATTAGGGTTTTCAGCAAAACGGAAGCGGTGCAGCTGTACAGAGCTGCTCCTCTCCACAGAAACGTTACTTATGAAGGAGATCGTGTCTGCTCTACTGAAAGAAAATAAAAACCTAGATATAAGTCTCTTCCTTCTTTAATAATTTTGGTTTTAGTTTTATAATTATAATAATAATAATAATAATAATAGGCAAATTATAGTGTGCACTGGATGCACTCTAAGATAAGGTGCACACATATACAAATATAAACAAAAATATATACAATTATGAGCAAAAATGTATACAATTTAATTGTTAATTTTTTTAATAAAAAATTGAGTGTAAAAAAATACAATTATTAAAAAAACATGTATACACTATTGAATAAAAAGTTATACACATATGAATATTAATTTTTTTAATAAAAAACTTAGTGTGAAAAAAGTATACAATTATTACAAAACACGTATACAAAATAGAATAACGTGTATACAAAATAGAATAAAAAGTCATACACATATGTGTTGGCGTTCGATCGTTTGGTTAACGTGACCCGTTAGGGTTCCATACGTTTCTAACAGTCAGCGGAAGCAAGAAAACAAGAAACGTATTATCTTTCACATACCAGTATGTTGGAGAAGAAGAATTCTCACCGGCAGTCTGCGCAGCCTCACCATTTTGGGCATAACTCTCTCATCCGATATCGGATTTGAGTGATCTATGCGCCATAATGATCCTCTCTTCCGTGGCTTTCATTCAGTATATCATACGTTGAATTTTGAGGTCTGTACGATTTTATAAAAATCACTTAAGTTGGCAGACAGCAGCAGCAAACAACCTTCCGGTCTTCTGTTGTATTTCCAAGTCCAATCTCGACGTCGTGTGGGAGACGATCCTCGAGATTTTCTCAATCTGCTGTTCTGTCTACCCTCTTCACGTGTTAGGCGTGTCTCTCTTAGGGTTAGAACAGTTGAGATGACTTATATATGGGCTACAGCAGGGACCATGAGGAAAAATTAGAGTTGGACCTCCATTGGGCTTAAGTATCCAAGCTTAGCCCAAAACTTATACTAAAGTCCAATAATAATAATATATACCACTAAAATATTTTGTTACTGCACTACCGTTCTAATCTCATAATTATGTTATGGACTCCTTCTTATTATGAGCCTGTTAGTCTCCCATGTTTAAGATATATAATGTCCATTAATTAATTAAGTTACTGACAACTCCATTAATTAATATCTCATCTGAGAGTAGTACCACTCAACCTCATTATCATGCCGGAATAAATCCACCTGCAGGGTTTACATGATAATCCTTATGAGCTCCTCAAGGGGACATCATCAACCTATGTCGGACACGGATTCCTTATACAATCAACAGCACACTATAGAGACAGCACTACTTCCCAACTCACCGAGTTTGTTGATTTAATACATGTAAATCTCACCCATTGATGAATCAAAGAAATACTGCCCTACGTGTCGAGGTTATTGTATAGGGATTAACAACACGAACATCCATAACAACTGAGATCAAGTTCTCCTATAAGTCAGTATAAGTCAAACGATCTCAAGCGGTCCTGCTCAATACACACAAAGCGCACTAATGTGATTCTATAGCCAAGACAAGCTAATATCAAACCACATTACAACTATCCCGATAGAGAGTCCCCATCTATCTCGGTTGTGATCATCTATTTATACTTTATAAAGAAACCGATAATATGATCTTCCACGTGTTGTCGCACACCATATTATCTACAGTATAAAGTAAGTGGACTATTGCATCGACATATAAATAAATTTATAAGACGCAATCATTTGATCATATGATTCTCATTTCAAATTAATTGCTAACGAATTGTTCATACAAAAGCTATACTTTTAGTATACAATCCAACAATCTCCCACTTATACTAAAAGACTATGCTGTCATATCTTCTGTCATACATCTGATTCCCACTCCCACTACACGACCATCAAAAAGCTCTCGCTTTAAGGTCCTTGTAAATGGATTTACTAGGTTATCATCCAATGCAATCTAGGCGATAACAACCTTTCCCTCATCATACGATTTCTCGTAACAGGTGGTACTCGCGCTCCATGTGTTTAATTGCCTTATGGGCTCGTGATTCCTTCAAGTTTACAACTGCACCATTATCATCAAAATAAATTGTAATAACCTTGGGAAAACTTAGAAAAACTTCAAAGTACATCATGAAGTTTCTAGAGTCATATAGATACTTCGGCTGCCTTATAGGCTCCAATTTATCATATTTCTATAGTGGAGTCCGGAGTTCGAAATATATTTCTATATAACACTCCTCCATATTATGACTCTACTTCCTAAAATTAAACACATAACCTTTAAGGTGGATTTACTGTCGTCCCTATCTGATTTGAAAAATCTGAATCTATGTAACCCATAAGAAGCAGTGAATCTGTTCGGTAAGTCCACATATAATTCCTGGTCCTTTTCAGGTACATAAGTATATGTCTTACCACAGTTCATCATTCTTATTTCGGGTTACCTTGATACTCACTGACCATGCCTTCGACAAAACAGATATCCGATCTCGTGCATATCATTCCTTAGATTAAGCTTCCTTATTCGCCGAAGCATAATGAACAGCTTTCATCTCCTTTATCTTCTTTTGTGTCAAAACACATTTCCTTAGATAAAGTCACATGCTAAAATGAGTAAGGATTGTATCATTTTACGAAGCTTGAGACAAGCATAACATCCTTTCTTGTGATCTGTATTACCGTGATCAAAAGAATATATTTTGCTTTTCTTAAGTCCTTTATTTCATACTGCTATATCAACCATACCCATACGCCCGACAATACTTTTTCATTGTCTACAATGAGCAATATATCATCTACGTACAGCACAAGAAATACCACCACGTTTCTGTCACTCTCTTTCAATACACAATACACAAGACACATTCGCGCATTGATTAAATCCATATGACTGGATTACCTCATCAAAACAGATGTTTCATGTTCTTGAAGCTTGCTTTAGTCCAAGGATGGACACTTTTAATCTTACACCCAAAATTCTCTTAGCCTTTTCAATGAATCATTTTGATTGCTTCACATAGATGCATTCTCAAGACTTCCAATCAGGAAAGTTGTTTTGACATCTATTCGCTATTCCTCATATTTCATATAAGTAGCAACAGATAAAAGAGTTTGGATCGACATAGGCATAGCTACCGGCGAATAGGTTTCTTTATAATCGAACCCTTTCTTTCTGAGTATACCTTTTCGCAACAAACTTTGCTTTCAAGGTTTTCACCTTACCATTTGATCCTCTTTTATTTTTATGACCACTTTCAATGGCTTTTACACCATTTAGTGGTTCTACAGGCTCCCAGACTAGATTTAGAATCCATAGATCCTATTCCAGAATTCATTGCATCTTGCTAAGATATCACATTTTTATCTTGTAGTGTTTCGTCGTATTCGTAGGTCAATACCATGTTTACTAGGGACCTAGTCTCACGACTCTCCCAAAATATATATCTTACAGGTTGTCGAACAACCCTCCCACTACGATAAGGCACTACACGCAATTGTGTATCAGACGTGACACGCGTTGCAGTTTACCTTGTGGTATATCCTCTTGTACACTTGGTACTATACTATGTGTTTCCTTTCTCACACCTTTCAGAACAACTTATACATATGTTTGTGATTTATTATATAGTCCTTTTCTAAAAATCTAGTGTTTGTGTTAACAATCACCCTTCGATCTTTTGGACTAAATAAATCACCCTTCATTTTTCTAGGATATCCAACAAACAGACAAAAACTTTCATACGAATTGTCATTTCTAGAGCATATCCATAAAATGAATTTAATAATTCAAAATAACTCATCATCTATCAAACCATTTCCATTAGAGTCTTTCTCTTATTAGGATTAGAAGATGTGTTATTTATTACTATATGTTGCATCCGTAGGATAAACATGATTTAAGAGTGAACAAATTGTTGCCAATGTACACCAAAAGATTATAGCCCCATCCTTCATTACTATGACAATGACATTTAAATGAAATGGAATATCCATCCGTATGTACATAGAAACTGAAATCAAATTCTTTCTATGAAAAACGTACGTAAAGACAATTTCTCAAAAAATAAACGTTTATTCATATCATAAGATAAATAAACAACTCCCACTGCAACAACCACTACTCTCGTAGTATTATCCATGTATATTACAATCTCATCATCACTTAGTTGCAGACTTTTATTGACTCCGATATCTACACACAACGTGTCAGTAAATGTCATCACTAATCATGCTTCAACGACTAGTGAATGAGATATTAACCTTGTTCACATCTTGATGAAATTGGATTTTTTTTGCCACATGTTTTGTCAGAAGTTCCCCACCATATACAACCTCTTGTATTTCAGGTAGAACTTGCTCAAAACATCCAGGCAAATTATGGAGAATTAAATTGACCTAGGTTTCCGCTTCAATTTCTACTCCAAGTTTTTCCAATTCATTCATCAAGTCAACCATGACCTCTTGTCTCTCTAACTTACTCAAGTATCTGAAGAGTTGCATGAGACCATTATATTTCTATGAATCTCTCACCTCTCCACAAGAGACTTTAATAGGCATCATAAAACATCTTTAGTGAGAACACACTTATATTTTCCTAAGCAGTAAAATTTGAAACCAAGATTCTTTTCTAATCATCTAATTTTAGACCAGTAAATGTAATTTCTTTCAGTAAACAATAAGCAAGATAAAGCCAGTTTGAAAATTCAGGGAATCATAAATAAATACACCGACCAAATCTTAGAATTTATCCATTTATATTGATTCCCTAAAAACAATATAAAATTAAAATTCATCGACATCTCAAGCACCGTGAGTTTGCAAGCCACGATAGTGTGGACGTTTACAAACCCGAACATTTACAAGGAAATGTTTTACCCATTAATTTCATTTGCCAACCTAACCTCATGACAAAATAATTAATAGTTGGTTCCTCTTTAGCCATGCAAATAATAGCAGTGACTTCGATGGGGAGGATACTTATTATTCACACCTAAGTGTACACCATTATTTGATCCCAAGTCTGCGGCCCAAGCTTATGTGCCTTACAGATGGAGAAGTACACACGCGCTCGGATAACTTCCTACAATCATCAATTAAAAGTTTGTACAGTGATCCGCAAATGAACTCATCCGATGGGGAGGAATGTCTATGCCAACACGCAAGTTAATGTACATCACATTACAAACAATAATTATTTAATGAAGTCTGTACCAGTGATCTGTGAATAAACTCATCCGATAGGGAGGAAGGTCTATGCCAACACGCAAGTTTATTCACATCACTTACAAACCAATAATGGAGGCCGCGGGAATTAATTATCAATCCCCTCTCACACTTAGTTATTTAACAAGAGGATTTTTACATGCATACAATATAACATATATAATTATGCAAATAAACATGCTATTATTACGGCAAATAAGACAGTAAATCAAATAGCACATTCATCCAAATATATAATAATAATAATAATAATAATAATAATAATAATAATTGACAAATAAAATAATTATATCAATTATATATAAGAAAAAAAAGCCAAATAAAAGTTGACTTGGTCAACTAGTACATTAAGCAATAAACAGTAACTTGCACAAGAAAAAAGATGAACTTGTGCTCCAAGCAATCTCTTTCCATAATTCCAAGGAAGAGAAAACCGCTCTACAACCCATGTACATGCACCAATCCAACCTTGCCATGTCATCCCAACACACACGGTTCAATCCTTGCACCTGCTTGCCAAAAAGAATGACCCTACGCCGGAACTCCATGGTAACAGTCGCCGATAATTCTTCATCCAGTAGTCGCCAACTGCCACCGTCAGCAACCAGAACCACCAGGTGCACCAAACGTTCACCGTCGTTGAAGTTCAATCCTGTAACTGCTCGCCGAAAAGAATGATTCACCGAAAAACCACTCGCCGAGCTTTTTCCGCCATGCCACATTACCGAGCATGCAAAGCCACGCCGCCAGCACCACACATGCTTCACCGTCGGCCACTATATTAGCTGGCCGGACTGAAGCTTAGCCCGCTCCCCAGCGCATGCTTCTTTCTCGCCGTCTACAACTACTGGTCAGACCGCAACGCAATCTGCTTCCCAGCATTGTCGCCGATCACCGGCAGTTTTTCGGAGCCACCATGTTCTGCCACCGGCCAGCTTCACAGCCTCATCGGCCTACCATGGTTGCTATGGCACTGGCCTAGCAGACCCATCAGCAAGGAAGATGACAGTGGACTCGCCCTGAAACCTGAGGGACCCGACCTGAAAGCTCTCCAGTACCGATTAAAACCGACTGTGACTCACTCGAAATAACACCAGGGTCGATTGCGAGCTCATCTGGCCTGCTGGTAAACTCTGACAAAAACGTCGCGAGCCATCGGGATACAAATCACTCATCGTCCATCGCCAGCAACTTGAAACGCCGCTTCTCTGATCGATTGAGCAGCAACGATCAGTACCCTCCATTGTCGGTCAGCCTGATCGCGTCACTAAACGGCGATTGCCTGCGATCCTTTCCAGCGGATTTGCTCGCTGGAGGTTTTATTCGTCGGTCATCACGCCAGACGCGATAGCCGTCTGGCCACCCCGCTATGGAACCCCGTCATTGTTCTCTGCCTTCCACCTGTCCCTTGTAGTCGTGCAGTCCAACACGTCTCCATCTACACCAGTCTGTCACTTTCACCGTGGCGACGACATCAGCGTTCCACCGGGGTTTTATCAAATCCAGCAACGTCCGACTATTATCTATCACCAGCTCAAAACACTATCACCAGCTGCGTGAGTTGCAACAAGTCATGCCACCGTGTCACACCAGCAACATGGGCTTTCACCTGGCCGATCAAAGCACAGCCTAGCCTTTTCAACGCCGCTGACATTACCCCTGTTCAGCCGTCGAACACAAGTCGTCTGCCTCTCACCGTGCAATCGCCACTCGACGTCTCCGTTGCCGAGTCCACGTTCATCATGAATAATATACAAATAGGGTTTTGACAAGAAACATAATTCTAAACCCTAATCACATGTATAACACATAAATCCTAGCCTAACGTTTCACGCTTCACCACAAAACTAAAGCTCTGATACCAATTGTTGACGTTCTATCATTTGGTTAACGTAACCCGTTAGGGTTCCATATGTTTCTAACAGTCAGCGGAAGCAAGAAAACAAGAATTGTATTACTTTTCACCGGGTATGTTGGAGAAGAAGAATTCTCGCCGGCAGCCTGCGCAGTCTCACCGTTTTGGGAATAACTCTCTCATCCGATATCGGATTTGAGTAATCTATGCACCAAAATGATCCTCTCTTCTGTGGCTTTCCTTCAGTATATCATACATCGAATTCTGAGGACTGTACGATTTTATAAAAATCGCGCAAATTAGTAGACAACAGCAGCAAACAACCTTCCGGTCTTCTGCTGTATTCCCAAGTCCAATCTCGACGTCGTGTGGGCGACGATCCTCAAGATCTTCTCAATCTACTATTCCGTCTACCCTCTTCACGTGTTAGGCGTGTCTCTCTTAGGGTTAGAATAGCTAAGATGACTTATATATGGGCTACAGCAGGGACCAGGAGGAGAAATTAGAGTTGGGCCTCTATTGGGCTTAAGTATCCAAGCTTAGCCCAAAGCTTATACTTAAGTCCAATAATAATAATAATATATACCACTAAAATATTATTACTGCACTACCGTTCTAATCCCATAATTACGTTATAGGCTTCTTCTTATTATGAGCCTGTTAGTTTCCCCATGTTTAAGATATATAATGTCCATTAATTAATTAAGTTATTGACAACTCCATTAATTAATATCTCATCTGAGAGTAGTACCACTCAACCTCATTATCATGCCGGAATAAATTCACCTGCAGGATTTACATGATAATCCTTATGAGCTCCTTAAGGGGACATCATCAACCTATGTCGGACACGGATTTCTTCTACAATCAATAGCACACCATAGAGACAACACTACTTCCCAACTCACTGAGTTTGTTGATTTAATACATTAAATCTCACCCATTGATGAATCAAAGAAATATTGTCCTACGTGTCGAGGTTATTGTATAGGGATTAAGAGCACGAACATCCATAACAACTGAGATCAAGTTCTCCAATAAGTCAGTATAAGTCAAACGATCTCAAGCGGTCTTACTCAATACATACAAAGTGAACTAATGTGATTCTATAACCAAGACAAGCTAATACCAAACCACACTACAACCATCCCGATAGAGAGTCCTCGTCTATCTCGGTTGTGAGCATCTGTTTATACTTTATAAGGAAACTGATAATATGATCTTTCGCGTGTTTTCGCACAACATATTATTTACAATATAAAGTAAGTGGACTATTGCATCGACATATAAATAAATTTATAAGACGCAATCATTTGATCATATGATTCTCATTTCAAATTAATTGTTAACGTATTGTTCATACAAAGTTAGACTTTTAGTATACAATCCAACAATACGGGTGCACCCTTGCTCCCGGGTGCACCTAATATACACTCTAATAATAATAATGGAGTATATTTCATCGACCCCATTATTATAGTAGATAAAATATGGAGTATATATATTTAGTATTAATGTTTATGGAGAAGTAGTATTTAGTGTTAATGTGATATTATTTCTTTTTATTTATTGTAATTATCATTATTACATGGATTTTGTTAGGGTAGCCCTTGCGTGAGACCGTTTCATGTTAGATCTTCTAATGTGAGACCATTTTACACATTTTAAAATCGCTATTACTTTCGCTATAAAATGTTATCACTTTTAATTTATACTATAAATTGTTCATGAAATAACATTATCGCTTTTCATTAATTCAGTATCACTTTTTATTATAAAAGTTATCACCTTCTGACCGTCTCATGTAAGGCCTTACATAAGATGGTCTCACATAAGTCTTTGTCATTTTGTTATCACCTGATATTTAGTACATATCTATATTAATTATTATTGGCAAAAACTTGTGTGAAACCGTCTCACGTAAGGGCTTACATGAGACGATCAGAAAGTGATAACTATTATAAAAGAAAATGATAATACATTAATGAAAAGTGATAATGCTATTTCATGAACAATTTATAGTATAAATAAAAAGTGATAACTTTTTATAGCGAAAGTGATAACTATTTTAAAAAGTGAAAAATGGTCTCACGCAAGACCTACCCATTATTATTCTTATATACAAAAATAAATAATATTACATTAATATTTATGCAAAGATTTGGTTGAGACCGTCTCACGGATCTTAATTCGTGAGACGGATTATCCATTAACCCAATTAAGTTATTTTTAAGGGCCTGTTTGATTACTAGTAAATTAAAAAATTGAGAAATTAATTACAAATAAATGAAATTAATTAATTCTTATATGTATATTTATGTAATTTTTATGTATTTTTTCTTATTTAATTTATATTTTTATTATTTACAAATATAATAAAATTAAACTTTTTATTTGTATAATTTATTTTTTAATTTAAATATTATAAATTTATAAAATATGATACTTAATTAAAAAAAGTGATAAACTATTTTATGAACAATTTAAAGTGTAAACGAAAAGTGATAACATTTTAAAATAAAAATGATAACATCTTTAATTAAACGTGATAACTAATTATGTAAATGTATTTCATAAATAATTTATAGAATTGATAAAATGTGATAATATTTTTAATAAAAACATTATTAATCAAAGAAAAGTGATATCCATCTAATTAAATTATTTCACGAATAATTCATCGGACTAATAAAAAAGTGATACTATTTTTAGTAAAAAAATAATATATGATAAAGAAAAAGTTATAATTGGTCAATTAAATTAATTTATGAACAATTCAAAGAATGATTAAAAGGTTATAACATTCTTAATTCTTAATATAAAGTAGGGATGTAAATGGGTTGGGTAAGGTACGGGTTGGTCAAATCCACCTTCTACCCGCTACCCAATTGCCCTACCCATACCCTACCCTATTACCTGCAATTTCAGCATCGGGTAGGATACGGGTTTACCCATCGGGTAAATGGGTAACCTGCGGGTATACGGATATCCGCAGCAATTTGAGCCTGACCAACCCTAACCGACTCGACCCTTCCCAAATTAGTTTTTTTTCCACTCAATCAAAACAAAAACATCAAAATAAAATATAAAGCATAAAAATAAAGTCCATAATAGAGAATAACATTTAATCCAGGTGCAACAACAATAAATTAACATAGTTAATTAATATAATAACATGAGAAAAAATATCGTAATCCAACATTTGAAAGTATATCGAAAATTACGATCTCCTTAGTTCAAAAGTAGCTCAAATAACACCCGATACTGATGCAACCTACAAATACATACATAAATATTAGTATATAATATATATTTATATAATTAATTAAATAGATGAAAACTCCTTTAATAATAATAGCTAGTGTAATGTTTGAAAAAATTAATATTAATTTAGTTTTTAAATTAGTATATATAAATATATATATATATAACGGGTAATCGGGTCTGGTACGCGGGTATAATAGGAGAACCCGTACCCTACCCTTACCCGCTAATTTTTTTCGGGTACGGGTAATACCCGATCTTTTACCCGATTTTGCCAACCATATCCTTACCCAATTATGTGGGCGCGAATAACCCGATCCGGCGGGTAAAATTGACAACTCTAATATAAAGTGATACCCAATAAGATAAACTGATAGCAGAATAGTTGAATTAATATTTAATTAATAATAATAATAATAATTGATAATATTTTTATGTTAAAATGATTACTTGATCTGAAAGATTTTTTTTTTTTTTTTTGTAATTTGGCGACACAGATTTTCGCTAGCCGCAAATTTGATTTAATGATTGGAGCCAAACATGGCTGTGTTTTAATTTTAATTAATTTTAGTTTAATTTAAAATATATTTCCTCCGTCACCTCTATAAGTGTCCATTTTGCCATTTGGTCCGTCCCAATACAAAGTGTCCATTCCTTTTTTGGTTGATATGACAACACACAATAATACTATTATACTCAAGCCACTACACATGAGACTCACACTCAACACAAATACAACTACCCACTCCACATTAAAAAAATTATTTCTCTCACCTCATTATACTTTAAAATATTACACTCATTAATCCACGTGCAAAAAGCAAACGGACACTTATCGACGGGAACGGAGGGAGTATTTAATTGAGTTAATGGATAACCCATCTCACGAATTACGATCTGTGAGACGGTCTCACTCAACACCTACCCTAATATTTAAGTATACTTATATATTATAATTAGTCCAATTTTTTTAATTCAACTGACTGATCATTCTATTTTTTTTATTGATCATTCGATATTTTTATATTTTTATGCTTACCTAACTTAATCATTTTGTCATTACGATATCATTAAAAACTTATTTTTAATCTCTTGAAAGAAAATAAAAATCTAGATATAGGTCTCTTCCTTCTTTAATAATTTTGTTTTTAGTTTTATATTTCACTCCTTTAAAAAGAAAGGTTACTCCGACCACAGAATGTCAAATTTATGAAGGAGATAATAATGTTGCTGATCATTTATCTACACTTAGAAGGAAAATAGTTCAAGTGAATATTGAAAAGAAAAATGATTGAATAGCATATATAAGGGTTTTTTAATTGTTTAGGATTTACGATGATGTTATTTCGTTTCACTTTTATTTATTTATTTATTTTGATGATTTTTAAATGAATTTAAAATTTATTTATTGAATTTATGGTATATATGAGTCAAACTTAAACATGTTTCATTAAGGTGATAAGTACTAAAATAAATAATTAAAACTTTTATTTCATAGTATTTGTTAACATATAGATGATAAATAATTATTAAAAAATAGTATAACTTTATATTAAATTTATAATCATAGCATATTATATTAGATAATGTTTACGTTTTTTTAAATAAAAAAACATATATCTTAAATTTTATTAATCTAAAGATTTTATAATATTATATATATTTTTATATTTAATATAATTACAAACTTTACATTAAAATATTATATCTCTCAATCAATTACATAATACAAATATAAATATTTTTATGACATAATTATATTTTCTATATTTAATATACTTTTTGTAATATAAATCGGATAACTTAATAACATTATCATTTTCATAATTAAGGTTCAATAATTATTGTAGACAATAACTTCTATGGGCAGTATTATTATTTTTTTAAATTGGTGCAATGATCTATTTATTAAAAAAACACGCTTCATATTCTAATATGGGTCAAACCCATTTGTCAGCGTAATCCCCTTTCTTAAATCACCGTTCTTAAACAAAGTGGGATCTCTCTCCTCTTATCAGATCCAAATAGAGAGATCGACGCTGCGGCCGAGGTCCATGCTACCCACCACAAAAAATCAAGCGCTACTGTCGATTCGCCTCTGTTGTAGATCTATTCTTTCGCCGAAGCCGCGAACCCGCCGCCACCGGTTTCATCGTAGTCGAGACCGCTGTGGTCGCTGCGTTCCCCCATCCGCTGGAAAGAGCCTCCTTTCGCCTTAAGCCTACTGAAAAATACCCGCCACCTCACCGCTGTGGACTGAAAAGGGTGGAATCCCAAATAGAAGAGTAGAGGGAAGGGTTTACTCAAGAATTCATGTATTCATGATGCAGGGTGTGGAATCAAGGGCAATGATGATGGGGGTAAAGGGATTGGAGGATTATTGGATGAAAGTGGGGAATATACCCTTGTGTATGAGGAAAATGAAGGTGATATGATGCTTGTTGGTGGTGTTCCTTGGATGTAAGCATCTCTTTTTGTCATGGATCGGATGAAATTCCCTTTTTTTAAAATGTCCCTCTTTATTTTATACTCAATTCTTGGTTATATATAATTGGAATGATCTGCACAATTGTTCCTATGTTAGTAGTTTGATCTTTACGTACTAGTTTAAAATGATGATTATTGATAGATACCTGTATGTCATGATCTATTGTTTCCTCCGCAGCATGTTTCTAGGATTTGAAATTCTTTCCTTTTTACTAATAAGGTAAGGAAGGGAAACTTTGCCTACAAATTTTAAGTAGTTTTAAGTAGTGATATACTTTGTTAAGATGGAAACCTACTTCTATTTTTGTTGAGTGACTAACCTTTAGTTCATGTTAACATTTGAGATTCTAATTTAAGATAATAAATTCATGTATTTTCAAGAATCTATTTGGTTTACAATTTATTTTTAATTAGGGTACTTTTATAATAATTTGGATTACTCTTTAAGATAATTTGGGTTACTTTTTTATTTGATATTCTAATTTCAGATAATAAATTCATGTGTTTTGAAGAATCTATTTGATCTACAATTTTTTTAATTAGGTTACTTTTTATAATAATTTGGATTATTCTTTAATTTGAGATTCTAATTTCAGATAATAAATTCATGTATTCTGAAGAATTTATTTGGTCTAAAATTTTTTTAATTAGTTTACTCTTTATAATAATTTGGATTACTTTTTAATTTGAGATTCTAATTTCAAATAATAAATTCATGTATTTCGAAGAATCTATTTGCTCTACAATTATTTTTTAATTAGGTTACTTTTTATAATAATTTGGATTACTCTTTAATTTGAGATTCTAATTTCAGATAATAAATTCATGTATTCTGAAGAATCTATTTGGTCTACAATTTTTTTAATTAGTTTACTTTTTATAATAATTTAAGTTACTCTTTATGATAATTTGGTTTACTCTTTAATTTGATATTCTAATTTCAAATTATAAATTCATATTTAGTCTATAATTTCTTTAATTAGATTACTCTTTTTAATAATTTGAGTTACTCTTTATGATAATTTGGATTACTCTTTTAAATCAATTAGATTATTATTTGACTCTGATTACTAAAAATAAACCCATTTATTAAATTTCATATATTATAAATTTCAGAATTACAATTTCTCCTCGAAACAAAAAATTTATACTAAGAGTAACAAAATAATAAAAACATTGAAATAAAAGAATATTAAAGATTTGTCACAAACAAACAAATCTTTTGCATTTGCAATGCAAGCTAGTAGCTATACCCCTTTCATTTCTTTTTCTTCATGTCCAAAGTGTAACTAATCAATCAATGTACTGAAATGTGAACAGAATATGATTTAATTTCTTCTGATTTGTCATTTCAAAGTCATAGCCATAATCTCATTCCCACAACCTAAGATGGAGTAAATAATCAATAATATAAAATTTTTAAATATTCTTGGACTCATATCCCTGCTAATGTGTTGATTCTTTAATGGAGTTCCAATTTCTCTGGCGGCAAAAGTCGTGATTATGTCTGTATAATCAAAGTTTGAAGACTTTCTTATTGAAATTTTTGTTCAATTGTAATTTATTAATTTCCATTATTCCCTTAATATTCAAATTATATACACTATTTTAACTGAAAAAATCCGAAATTACATCTGCTCACAAGGTCAGCATTATGAACTATTCAGGAACCTTTCTAATAATAATATTTAATTTGTTCATTAAAACAAAAAAATTAACAACCATAAAGAAGAGTGAATCTCCAAAATGGATGAAAACACCACCACCATGAAATTTATTTTCTTAAAAATCAACGTCGTCATACAAGCCATCGGCAACTGCAGCGGCATTCGTGGCGGCACCAGAATTTGGTTCTCCAGCTGGCTCGAAACCTGCGGCTGGCCCATCATCCTCATTCCCCTAATCTTCTCCTACACCCCCCGTCGCCGCACAGAAGAACGACCCAAGCTTATCCTGATGAACTGCCGTATTTTCTTGGCGGCAGCCATGATCGGAATTTTGACCGGACTCGTGAACTACCAGTACGCGTACGGAGTGGCGAAGCTGCCGGTGACGACCTCCAACCTGATCGTGGTAACGCAGCTGGCGTTCACGGCGGAACTGAATCTCGACCAAAAATCCTGATTGCGCGCGAAAAGATCAAATCAAAATTTCGGTGACTGACGGGTGGACCTTGTGCCCTCCGAAAAAGTCACTACGCTGCTTGCAGCGGTGCCGCCATGTTGTTGGGGGCGCCGCCCTCGTAGTGGCAGGACTGTGCCCAACGTTTGACCGGCGGGAAAACACTTGTGGCAGATAGACCAACTCTAAATATATAACTTAAAGAGTATATTAGACGCATGCAATTGCAACTGTTTAAATCAAATTAAAATCGTAATTATCTATTATCTTAATTATATATTAAAAAAATAAAATATGAAATTATATCCTTAACCAAATATTAAAAAATAGATACACGCTTAAATTTTAACCAAATCTAATTCAAATCAGAATAGGATTTGATCAGATAAGATTGATGTTCCATGATAAATAAGGTAATCATGCTACTCAATAAATTATAAGGTATCACAATTAACCTCTTCAACCCAACTTTTTTTCTTACGGAGTACATCTTCATATTATTATTATTAGGAGAAGACAATATACAAACTGATCAATCCAAGAAAATTTACTACTTTTATAATGAATCAGCTTGAGAACTTATCTCCTAAATCAGCAAGGGCAAAAAGGAAGAAAGTCATGCTCGAGAAGAACAATCACACACAAGGTTAGAAATTAATAAATCACTCAATTTGGTTTGATTTATTATAATACTGATATATTTATATATTATTAAGATTCTAAGCATTCATTAAAAAATCGATTTATTATCATAATAAGTAAAAGAAGATCCAGCAAAAACAAGAAGACTACTGCGGAAACAGATTCTTGCAGAAAAGAGAAGAGGTGGGCCTCAAAACCATCTAACAAATGGTGAGTATTTGAATTTAAATTTTTATATTAAATGTTGTTATTATAAATTCATAATTGTGAAATTTAAAGCGGTGGAAACTGGAAACCAGTCTCACAACTTTGTAATAACTCAGAAAAAATAGAAAGAAAGAAAAGAAAAGAAAAACTCCTAACGTTAATGTATACAGTATATTGGATGGATTTACTCAAGTAGAGGCATGCTAAACTTTTTAAATCATATTGATAATAAAAACTTTTTATGTGGATAAATGTCGGAATTATATTTTATCTTCTAAAAATTTAAATTTTTTGTAAAGTGATATAAATTTTAAAGTGAATGATAAAAAAAATACCGTTTGAATTTTTTTAAAGTTCTATTATAAAACAATGTTATTGCACTGATTATTGAAACTATAAATATTATATAATTTTAAAATAAAATAAATTATTTTTTTATAATTATAGAAAATATTAGTGAAGAAATTATAGATTCAATCTCAAGTAGAGATCTTTCGAAGGACATACAAAGAATGACGTGACATCAAACAATGGTAAGTACTAGCTTCTTATTTATTAAAATTAATAATTAATTGTAAATATAACATTAGATTGTTGTACTGCAAGCAAACATTTGATGTTGTAATAATTTATGTGTAGATTATATGGATGTTGGAGATGCTACTTATTGTTGTATTCATTGTAAAGCAATATTTTGGTATGATGAAAGAATTGCAAAGAAGAATCAAAATGTCCAACCTATGTACACATCCTGTTGCTTGAATGGAAAGATACAGTTGCCTTAGCTCTAAGCACTACCCCAATTTATTGAGAAAATTTTTTTCTGGAGTTAATTCAAGAAGTATGAATTTCATCCGAAATATACGTGCATATAATATGATATTCAATTTTACTTCCATGGGAGGAAAAGTTGACAATGCAATTAATAAAGGGAAAACTCCTTACATATTTCGATTACAAGGTGCAAACTATCTCATGATTGGTAGTTTGTTAACCACGAACGGATCAACCCCAAAATTTTGTCAACTCTATATTTATGATACTCAAAATGAAGAAACTAATCGAATTGTAGCAATCAGGTATGTAATTTGATTGTTTTTACTAATTAATAAAGTAGATTCAATATGTCGTTACAACATAAATTGGAATGTGAAAAATAAGTGATGAATTATTTGGAAAACACACCACATATGTTATTAAATTTGAAATTAGTAATAATTAATTAAAAAAATATAAAAGAAAAAAACAAGGTAATATTAACCAATATACTAATCAAATTTGATTGATTCATGATACTATTTATACAAATATATGCAAGGAAATATTTTTATTTAGATTTATCTATTTATACACACACATATATAAATTAATTTATTTATAATTACTATTATCATCAATGTCAATGCAATATAACAGGCGAGATGCAACTAACTCTTCTGATAAGTTAGATCCTTCCATTATCAAAGACATAAAGATGATGCTTGATGTACATAATCCACTTGCAAAGAGTTTTAGAACAGCCCGTGAGAGATTGAAAGAACGTGAATCAGCTATAGTGAAACTCAAGTTAATCGACAGTAGAAGTACCGATGGTAGAACGTTCAATCTTCCCTCCACGTCAGAGGTTGCTGCAATTATAGTCGTTGATATTGACGTTCATATGAACCCAGAGACATAATTCTACAATCACATAATGGTTCGTTGAGGAGAATTAGTGAGCTGCATCCATCCTATTTACCATTGCAGTATCCCCTATTATTTCCCTACGGTGAGGATGGATATCAAATTATAATTCTTCATAGAGATGCCTGATCCACAAAGAGAAGAAGAATCAATTTAACAATGCGTGATTTTTTTGCATTTTGAATTCACGAAAGATTAAATGAATCAAACTATGTGGTTAATACGAGACGTCTATTTCAACAATTTTTAGTGGATGGATACACAATGATAGAGGCTGAGAGACTAAGTTTTTATTAGAAATAACCAAAAATTACTTAGAGCTGAAAATTTTCAGATTGTACGCGATGTTGTCGATATAGGTGATATGAACGCAACTTCAGCAGGAAAAAGATTCATACCGAAATCATTAACTGGTGAACAAAGATTCATAATACAAAATTATAAAGATGCAATGGCCATTTGCAAGTATTACTCATACCTAGATTTATTTATAACATTCACGTGCAATCCTAAATGGCCGGAGATTACAAGATTTTTAACTAGCAGAGGACTTAAAACAGAGGATAGGCCGGACATCCTTTGCAGAATATTTAAAATGAAGTTGGATAATCTAATCGCGGACTTCAGGGATAATCAAATATTCGGCAAAATTCAAGCATGTTACTTAGTAGTTACACCCTCCGTCCCGAACAAGAGGTGCATTTCTTTTTTGCACGTAGATTAAGGAATATAATATTTAATGGGTAGTTGAGGGTAGTTGAGGTGAGATAAATAATATTTTAATATATAGCGGGTATGTGTATTAATATGGTGTGTGGGTCCCATAGAGATATATTAATTATTTTGTGTGTGTCTCATTTACTAAAAAAGAAAATGCACCTCTTGTATTGGGACAGACGAAAATGACAAAATGCACTCCTTGTTGTGGGACATAGGGAGTACAATATTATGAAATATCTAATCACCACTTGAATTTTATTTTATTTTTAAATATATATATTACAAATTAGATTTTACACATCTTATTATAAAGTATAAATAATACTTCAGTTTCAATATATTTAATATTTATATTTTTTTATTTATACAGTGGTCTACACAATTGAGTTTCAGAAAAGAGGTCTACCACACGCTCACATATTATTATACTTACATTGAGATAATAAGATCCCAAATTCGTTTGATATTGATTGGATTATATCAGCTGAAATACCTAACAAGACAATAAATTTGAGATTAATTTGAGATTATCAGCTGAAATTCACGGACCATGTGGAGGGTTGGGCCATAACTCACCACATGTGGAAAATGGTAAATGCAAACTTTCCTAGAGATTTCCAAGACAACACCACTGTTGATGAGGATGGCTATCCACTTTATAGAAGAAGAAACGATAATATCGTGTTCGATAAAAATGGAGTAAATATGAATAATCAATTTTTTATTCCCCACATTCGAGGTTTGTTGATGAGGTATGAAGCCCACATTAATGTTGAATGATGCAACTAACATAGATGTATCAAGTATCTATTCAAATATATTAACAAAGGTCATGATAGAGTTACAACCTTTGTAAGGGTACATAACGAAAGTTGTCATACATACCAATCAGAAGATGAGACTGAAGACCATTTAAATTGTCGTTACATCTCTCCATGTGAGGCAGTTTGGCAAACCTTGGGTTTCGAGATTCAATTTAAATTTCGTTTTGTTCAATGACTCAGCTTTCATCTTCCCAACGAGCAGAGTATTATATTTGACGATGATAATTCTCTAAAGAATATTTTAAACAAATCCACAATAGATCATTCAATGTTTCTAGCATGGATAGAGTGCAATAAAAAGAATGAATCCGTAAGAGTATTGACATACATTGAGTTCCCAACTAAATTTGTATGGAAGTCTAAAGAACGTGAGAAGATAATAAGAAAACAACATTCATCTATTGCTCGACTGATCAATGTACCACTAGGAAAAGGAGAACTTCATTACCTTGGATTACTTCTGCTATATAATAGGGCGCTACATGTCATGAAGATATACAAATAATTGATGAATTCATTTATCCAACATTTAAGGATGCTTGCTATAAGTTTGGACTATTGGAAGATGATAAAGAATACATTGATGGAATAGTAGAAACTATTTTTTGGGCAACAGCGAAACATGTTAGGAATTTATTTGTCATTATTCTGATGTCTGATTGCATGAGCAGTCCGGAGACGGTTTTTACAGAAACTTGGATGATAATGTCTGATGACATCCTTTATAAGCGAAGAAAAATCCTCAACATGCCAGGTAATTTTTAATAATTGATTCATAGTCATTTATTTATTTATTAATTTTTTATATCATACATATATTCATTGAATTTTTAATTACATTCTTCATAAATAAATGATTTATTAAACTATTTTTTCTTTTATATTTAACTATTTAAATTTAATTATAGATTTGTGCTTAAGTGAGAATGAGTTGTAGAATCAATGCTTGATTGAGATTCACAATTTATTAAAGAGAAATGGCACTACTCTCGAAAATTTTGCATCTATGTCTTTTCCAGACATGTCAATGGAAAGTCGAGGAATTAATAAGTTGATTCAAGAAGAAAAAATTATGATGTAGAACTTTTAAGTCAAGAGCATAAAAAATTAGTAGAGCTATTAACTGATGAACAAAGATTGGTATATGACAAGATCCTCCATGCATCAAAATTGGGCAAGGGAGGTGTTTTTTTCCTGTATAGATTTGGAGGGACTGAAAAAATATTTGTTTGGAATGCTCTTTCAAGTGCTCTTCGTTCAGAGGGAGAGATTGTTTTATGTGTTGCATCTAGTGGAATTGCTTCATTATTATTACATGGTAGTCGTACAGCTCATTCAAGATTTGAAATACCTCTTAGTGTTAATGAAGACTCTACTTGCCACATAAAGCCAAGTACATATTTAGCATAATTGATATTAGAAGCGAAACTAATAATATGGGATGAGGCACCATGATAAATCGGTATTGTTTTGAAGCACTAGATAGAAGTTTAAAAGACATACTGAGGACTCCAAATGGAGATATTCAGATGTTACCCTTTGGTGGCAAAATAATTATTTTTAGTGGTGATTTCAGACAAATTTTACCGGTGATAACTAAGGGCACAAGGGAAGAAATTATTTATGCAACTATCATCTCCTCTTACCTTTGGAAACACGTTGAGGTACTTCAGCTTACAAGGAACATTCAGCTGCAAAATCAAAACTCAAATGATTATATGTAAAAGAAAGGAGTTAAAGAGTTTTCTAAATGGATATTGAGACTTGGTAATGGAAATTTAGGAAAGAGGAGTGACACGGGGGAATAATTGAAATTCCTGATGATTTACTAATAAAAGATGTCATTGATCCAGTCGCCTCTATCGTTGAAATAATTTACCCATCAATTTCTACTGAATATAAAAGCTTGCACTATTCGAAGACAAAGCAATTCTAGCACCAACACATCGAGTGGTTGAATCTATAAATGAACATGTTTTGTCTTTAATACCAAGTGAAGAGAGAGAATATTTTAACTCGGACAATGTATGTAAGGTGGATGGTGTTTCAGGTGGTAATTAGGACCTCTATTCGACTGACTTCCTAAATTCAATAAAATGTTCGGGACTTCCAAACCATCACCTAAAGTTAAAGGTGGGAGTACCCATAATGCTTTTTCGGAATATTGATCAGTGGTCCGATTTATGCAATGGTACAAGACTAATTATCTCTGATTAGTTGTTAATAGTCGGGATGACCAATTAAAAGAATTTATTGAACCCAAGGGAGGTATGTGCTAGAGTTTAAGCGATCTCAAGTTTATCGTGATTTTATAAGGATGATCAAAAAGGAGGATAGATTTCAAATAAATGCAAGTAAACTAATGAAAATAAGATAAATGCAAAGATAAATTATGGGTTCCAAATGATGCAAGGATGAAATTAACAACAATCATGTCATAGATAATGAAGTATTCATGCAATTAATTATAATATCTCATGTACATGGCATAGAAGCGATCACTAATTTTACCTAAACTCTCTCTCGAGATGAATAGGATGTAGGCCCTCAATAAGGCTCCTAAAAGCACGTAGGATCGAGACCAAAATGAACACCTCCCACTAGGTACTAATTACTCTACGAGTTCCCTAATGAGGTACTAATTACTCTATGAGTTCCCTAATGATGTACTAAATCATAGACAATATTTCCTTTTAAGGTACTATGAATTCACAAATGGCTTGGGTCTCCTCACCTAATCAACTAATCTCTCGATTAAGCCAATTAAATGTTCTATCAAAGGGTTCTAAATCAAGAAGGATATCTCTATCTCATTCTAAATTAATGCACATGAAGTGTATGATTCAATGATTCAATGAACTATCCTAAACACATAATTGATTTCTCAATCTAATCACATGCCCATGACAATTAATCACACAAATCAATCATATATATCAAGCAATTAACATCAATGATAGAAATAAAACAAATGACCAATTAAGATTAAAATCCAATTGCATAAAACTTTATCCAACACCAATCATGGAGCTAATCTCACAAAGGAGATTAACCTATCATAGTCTTAGAGAAAATAACATAGACAATTAAATCTACAAATCCCATGATCAAACTATAAAGAAGTTCACAAAAATTAGAAATAGATTCCCCCTTTTAAGTGTTTCAATGGAGATCTCCTTCTTCTTCTTGCAATCTTCACTCCTCATTGCTTCCTTGATCACTTGGATGGTGGATTTGATGGAGGAGATCAAGTGTAGATGGATCTTTGCACGCAAAATTAATCCCCAAGTATTAAGGATATCAATTGCAGCTTAAGCAAGCGACCAAGTGAATATCGAACCCAAAGGCGGCATATTATCAATTTAATTATTATCTAAATTAATTAAGACAAGATGACAATAGGATTTGGGATTTAATTATTAACTACTAAGCAATTACTTGAAATAACAAATAAAATAAAATATCACTAGAAAAATACGAAAGTGGATCAAGTAGGAGAATAGGTAGCCCTAGGATAATCCAGTTTCACTCATTAATTTCCCTTCCGTGTGTTGATGTCCGACTCTGTCTTGTGGAATATGAATGCATCACTAAACCATGCATATTTACTCTATAGACACAAATAAACATGCGTGTAACACGTGTGAATAACCTCAGCGCAAGAGATATAATTCCACCCCCTTTCTAGGTACTATCAGTATCAATTATTTGCCTGGCCAATTGGTACTCTAACCCGATATGATCTCCCTTTATAGGTACTATGAAATTATCCTCTTTATCCTACTTAATAACCCAAATTCAATTCAATTAATAAGTATTCATATATGATAGTTCTAATGAAGTTTCGGAGTCCCCTCACTTAGAATCATAAAACGAAATCCTGTTTAGCGGTGAACGCACTCAATCTACAGCCAAGATATATATTCAGACTCTATATACCAATTGAAGATGCATAAAACGACCGTGAATATGGATTAAGAAAGCACAATCATATATAAAATAAATCCACTAGTAGTGTTGTACGGAGTTTACACACGAAAGTTCAATTAATTGGTAAAAACCTTCACAACCCTAGTTCTACCAAAAAGGCTCTAGCCCATGATGTTACGAAAAACAATCATGGGTGTTGGATAGATCTTACCCATATATACGGAAAATACAAGATAAATTAGGAAACAAAGGAAACCCTAGATGTGGGCATCGTCGCATCCTTCTCCGTCTTGAATCCTCCTCTTGGTTCTCCTCTTGATTCCACAGATGAATCTTCAAAGTGATGGATGGATGGAGGAAAGGATGTGGGTGATGGTAGAGGGGTGAACCCCCCTTGTGGGGTGTAGAATGGTTGCGTTGTGTTGTATCCAATCCGTATGCTATTGTATTATCTTGGTGTGATCTACATTCCCTTTTATACTTGTAAGCTCTCCTTATGGGCCTTGGATGGACTTTTTAGATGAAAACACACACCTGGGGTGTAAAAACAAGCAGAAACACTCACTTGGGGTGTAAAAATCAGATCCGGACACGTCCAGGCATGGAGTTTGAACTAGGGTTAGACCTAGGACTTGGTCAAACCTTGGTCGAATCGAAATTGGCAATTTAACGCACTTCAGGCTTCTGGTTTGACCAAAATGGCTTGAGTTCGACCAAGGGGTCTGGTCGAACTGGACTGTCGTGGTCGAATCCCACTTGCGCCGTCTCACTATTTCGCGTATAACTTCCAATCCGAGCTCTAATTTGAGTAATTCTTATACTCACACGAACCTATCTTCCTTGGCTTTCTATCATATAAATATCTCACAAAAAATCCAAAATTTGAATTTGTAAAATCCATGGAAAGCAGAACATCCGTTCTGTTCTGCACAGCTCGCGCGACGTCACCATTTTGCTCATAAATTCCTTGTTTGGAACTCGATTGAGGTGTTCTTTACGCCAAAATGATCCTCTTTTCAGTGGCTTTCCAATCATATATCACAACATCAGTTTTGATCTCCACAAAAATACAGAAAAATTGCACAATTTGTATATGCGTTTTTCAGCATTCACTGCACAAGTTGCACATTTTCTCCAACTTTGCACTTTTGATCATTTTTCCACCTAAAACACAATAAAACACCTCAAGTGACCTTTTTCTCACATATATTAAATATAAGATACTTGTGCTAATATATAACAACAATTCTCATAAAAAAGGTGTTAAATTGGACACTCAAACACGCTAATTTTCACTCTCAACAATCCCCTAACTTACTCGTTGCTCGTCCTGAGGCAACAAAACAAAAATAAGGAGAGAGAGAGTAAAATTAGCGGGGAAACAAGGACTACGACAAATAGCCCATTCACAATACAATTGTCCTCAACTTAGGTAATGCAACTCTTATTACATGCAATAATCAATTCATAGCATACAAGTTAAGATAATCACCACCAATTCAAATGCTCCATTAACATGTTCTTACAGGAAGTATATATCACTCGTACTCAAGTGTAAAAGATATACCCTTATGGGTTAAGGTGTTTACGCTCAAATTCAATCCAAGTGCTTGCGTAACCATAAGCTTGCCAAAAGTCTCAAACTCTCTACCACTAAAAGTATGATTCGACAATGAGATCAAAAAGGACTTTAATAGGATGTAATGTTGGCTCTTTGGTAAAGGTAGGAAACATATGGATAAAGTGACTCAATTAGTAGAGAATTAAAACTGGAGATCTTTTGTACTGCAGATTTTTACACTTCAAGGCTATCCAGCTTCATGCTCTTCTAATTTTCTTTTCTCTCATTTTTCTTCAAGCTCAACAATTTTTCCTTCTCATTTTTTCCTTTCTTGATTTACCAGTTTCGGGGCACTACCTCTAACATCTCGGGGTACCAGTTTCAGGCACTACCCCTAAGCAACTTATTTTTAAGCTCATAATCACTTGTACAACTCCAAATATTTTATTCCTTTCAAACTCCATCAAAATCAATTCACACACTTTGACAGCATTTAATTCTCCACTAAATATAAGAATTTAAAGCTCAAATAGGATATCAAAGTGGCTATTTTCGTAGGTTGCCAAAGAAATAAGACTTTTAGACTTAATGAGGATAACTACGAATAAATATCATTTGGTAAGGAATTATTTGGCTAATGACTCATAATTCAAGGATGGCCTTAGATCATCTCCCATCATCTAACACACATGTAGTTTTGAGTAAGACAATAGACAAGTTCTAGAATACATACACAAGAACGATACTCACCAGAAAAGAAATATCATGTGATTATGTACATGATCAACGAGGCTCAAAATCTCACATGAGTTTTAACAAGTAATAGAGCACCTTTCATGGTAAGTAATATCCCACAAGTACACATAGAACTTCAAATCACATTATAACTCAAGTACACTTCTTTCATCAATTTCAAGAGCATATGAATTCCAAGCACAATTTAAACAATATAAGCTCACATGGATCACCAAAACATAAACTCAAACCTTCCACTCCATGAATTTAAAGCACACATAAAAATTAGAATAAGGAAACGAGGACACCTGATTTTTCTTCAACGTATGCATGAGTTCCTCGAGTTGTTCAACTCGGTCATCTTGCCACTCTTCTACCTTTTTCTATCATCAAAGCTCAAACAAACTCATCATCACATGATTCATCAATAATAAAATAGGAGAACTATAAGAAAGAATCAATTGACTATATAATAGACTCCACACACTAGAAACACCACTGAACACTAGGCAAATTGCAAAAATCGACACATCAAAACTGATTAAAGTTTCAACATACCGCAAAAAACTAACTCTCCTAGCAAACATTACGAAGAAAAGATTATACTCTTGGTGCTTCAATGAGGTAAGAACATCACACCCCCAAACTTAGTAAAAACGTAAGTTGAAACTAAGTTTGCAAAGAGATATAATTGTCGATTAGTACGCACCTTGAATATAAAAATTTCTTACTCACACGAAAGAAATAAAACAATAAAATGAAAGGGCAATCCTCCAACAGGCGTTCATGTTTAACGTCGGAGAGTCACGACGGATATAACCTTTGTAGGCTACTGGATCGGAGGATGGTCTTCTCGCATCCTCACCTCCAAGTACTTTCTTTCCCTCTTCTTGTCTACACTCAACACCTCACCTTTCTTGGTCACAAATATATGATCCTTGGAATTACCTTCTTCCCATGGCTGTCTATACACCTCCTTGTCAATCTTCCACTCAAATTCAGAATCATCTGTCCTATTAAAATCAAGATTAACAAGTTAGAAATCACATATACGCTCTTGCAAGATTGAGTTTCCATGGGCATCTTCATTGCATGATCAAGAGAGAAAACCACATCTTCATTATCCATCTGCAGTCTAAGCATTTCGTCTCTCAACCTCCTTGCTCTTTCCCACTTATTTTCCAGTATAAGCTCAGTATTCTGTCCTTGGGATGGCATGAGAGTAGCATTAACATCATGTAAAGCATTCGACATAGAAAATGGTACGGACAGTAAGGTTCGGCCTGAGTTCGACCTGGGTAGCTGGTCGAACTAGGTGTATAATGGTCGAACTGAACACCTGAAAGTTCGATATCTCTTTTAAAATCGGATTAGACCACAGTTCGACCAACAGGTTTGATCGAACTGTAGTGATCGTGGTCGAATCGAGCTTCATACAAAACAGAGTGCTCTGGACAGTGCTGTTCGACCTGGATTCGACCAGAGGTCCTGGTCGAATCATTCTGTTTCTAGTTGAACTAGTCACCTGAAGCCTCCGGATTATGTCCAGGTGCCTCGTTCGACATCCCTTGTGGAGTTCGACCAACCATGTTGGTCGAATTAGGGTCGAATTAAGCTTCTGACATTTCTAATTTTAATTCCGGCTTCACTGATCCCTCGTACTGCGTTCTGGACTTTAATATGATGGCATTATTCTCTAACGTTTTTGTAAATTGATTCACATTCGCGGTCATTTGCCCCATAATCAAAGTAAGGTCCTTCATTTGCTTAGATAAATCTGAATGATCAACATTCTTGGTATTCTCAAGATGATCAATCCTTGCATCATTCTCAGCCTGTATCGATTGAAGGTATCTTCAACACTCTTCACTTCGTGCTGCTTCATACTAGGCCCCCTTAGTGTCAACTCTGTAATTCGCTTCTGCTGGGGCTTTAGTAGCTTGTTGATGTTAGCTAAACTAAAGACGATCTCATCATCCCTATTCGGCTTCTCTATTTGATGTTCAACCTGCGCTACATTGGCAAGTACATATGATCCTCTATCTCTCTTTGTAGGCCAGTCACGTGAGTTCATAGAGATGTCTTCAAACAATTTTTCAGCTTCAAGTGCTGTCTTAGATAACAACGCTCCTCCTGATGATGCATCAATAAAAACACGCGACTCACAATCCAATCCATAGTAGAAGATACTTATGTACTGCGCCTTAGACATTCCATGCTGTAGGCACCTCCTGAGCATATCTTTAAACCTGTCCCACGCCTCATAAAATTTCTCACCCTGATTCATAACAAATTGGGTGATCTCTTGCCTCATCCTTAAGATCCTTGAGGGTGACATGTATCTCTCCAAGAACTTTTGCTGCAGTTGGTCCCACGTAGTGCAATCTGCTGCATCAATATTCTAATACCATGCTTCTGCCTTATCAATTAAAGAAAACTTGAATAGGGCGATCCACCTAGTATTATCATTAGCTCCAGCTCCCTTTTGAGTGTTTGCATAACCAAGAAACCTTTTGAGGTGCTGATATGGATCTTCAAAGCAACCTCCAGAAAAGGGATTCTTCTCTACCAGGTTAATAAGAGCGGGATGTATCTCAAAATCATCATCTTCCCCCTTGCTCATTTCAACCCCATGTTTCTAATTCCATAGTTCATGAAAATTTTACGTATGACAATATTATCTGGATTCTGCCTTGCTCCGGCCATGTTTAGCTTAATGCGTTATTCTTTTCTTTCCTTCCTATCCTTTTCCTAGTGCACAAGTACCTCAAAAAAATTTAAGGTTAGATAGAATTAAATAATCACAAATAAAAGTCTTAATCAACTAGAAATAATAAACTAATAATAACAGCCATCCCCGGCAATAGTGCCAAGGACGCGCGTTTTCTTTTCATGCAAAATTAATCGCCAAGTATTAAGGATATCATTTGCACCTTAAGCAAACGACCAAGTGAATATCGAACCCAAAAGACGGCGTATTATCAATTTAATTATTATCTAAATTAATTAAGACAAGATGACAATAAGATTTGGGATTTAATTATTAACTACTAAGCAATTACTTGAAATAACAAATAAAATAAAATATCACTAGAAAATACGAAAGTGGATCAAGTAGGAGAATAGGTAGCCCTCGGATAATCCAGTTTCACTCATTAATTTCCCTTTCATGTGTTGATGTCCGACTCTACCTTGTGGAATATGGACACATCACTAAACCATGCATATCTACTCTATAGACACAAGTAAACATGCGTGTAACACATGTGAATAACCTCAGAGCAAGAGATATAATTCTACCCCATTTCTAGGTACTATCATTATCAATTATTTCCCTGTTCAATTGGTACTCTAACCCGATATGATCTCCCTTTATAGGTATTATGAAATTATCCTCTTTATCCTACTTAATAACCCGAATTCAATTCAATTAATAAGTATTCATATATGATAGTTCTAATGAAGCTTCGGAGTCCCCTCACTTAGAATCATAACACGAAATCCTGTTCAGCGGTGAACGTATTCAGTCTACAACCAAGATATATATTCAGACTCTATATACCAATTGAAGATGCATAAAACGACCGTAAATATGGATTAAGAAAGCACAATCGTATATAAAATAAATCCACTAGTAGTGTTGTACGGAGTTTACACACGAAAGATCAATTAATTGGTAAAAACGTTGACAACCCTAGTTCTACCAAAAAGGCTCTAGCCCATGATGTTACGAAGAACAATCATGGGTGTTGGATAGATCTTACTCATATGTTCGAAAAATACAATATAAATTAAGAAACGAAGGAAACCCTAGATGTGGGCATCGTCGCGTCCTTCTCCATCTTGAATCCTCCTCTTGGTTCTCCTCTTGATTCCACAAACGAATCTTCAAAGTGATGGATGGATGGAGGAAAGGATGTGGATGATGGTAGGGGGTGAACTTCCCTTGTGGGGTGTATGATAGTTGCATTGTTTGTATCCAATCCGTATGTTATTGTATTGTCTTGGTATGATCTACATCCCCTTTTATACTTGTAAGCTCTCCTTATGGGCCTTGGATGAGCTTTTTAGATGAAAACATGCACTTGGGGTGTAAAAACACCTAGAAACATGCACTTGGGGTGTAAAAATCAGATCCGGACGCGTCCCAGGCATGGAGTTCGACCTAGGCTTTGACCTAGGGCTTGGTCGAACCCTGGTCGAATCGAAATCGGCGATTTAACACACTTTAGGCTTCTGGTTCGACCAAAATGGCTTGAGTTCGACCAAGGAGTCTGGTCGAACTGGACTGTCGTGGTCGAATCCGACTTGCGCCGTCTCACTGTTTCGCGTATAACTTCCACATCCGAGCTCCAATTTGATTGATTCTTGCGCTCACATGATCTTATCTTCATTGCTTTATATCCATATAAATATCTCACAAAAAGTCCAAGATTTGAATCTGTAAAAATCCATGGAAAACAGAACATCCGTTCTGTTCGGCACAGCTCGCGCGACGTCACCATTTTTCTCATAACTTCCTTGTTTGGAACTCGATTGAGGTGTTATTTACGTCAAAACGATCTTCTTTTTAGTGGCTTTCCAACCATGTATCACAACATCAGTTTTGATCTCCAAACAAATATAGAAAAATTGCACAAGTTAGACGTGCATTTTTCAGCATTCACATCACTAATTTCCACTCTCAACAATGGATGGATGAAGAAAGGATGAAGATGATGGTGAAAATGGAGAAAATGGTGTGTGATCTAGGTGTGCACCTGAAACCCTTCGAAAATCTGATCAAATATTGAAGTATTGGGTATTTATAATTTTATACCCCTTGAGAAGCTTCTAGAATGTTTTTGATCGTGTGCATGCACACGGCCACAGGGTGGCCATGTAGGTGTTTTAGGCTTCGTAACATGGCCACCTCTTACAGGGCCGTGTTCCGCACACGGCTGATCGTGTTGGTGCAGTCCCTGTTTTTCTTCTTTTGTTTTGGCTCGTTCTCCCTCGTTTCAAATGGGAATTGAGATCCGCTTTTTCCCATGTCTTTCGTTTCGCGTCTAGAATCTATTTTTACTTGAAAATCATACGTTTAAACTCATTCTCACACATTTTCATAAAAACACAAAATACAACCAAAATACACATAAATACGGATAAACTAATACGAAAATACATATATAAAATACTAAAATCTAGGTAAAAATATCACTTATCAGTCTCTGGGCTTGGGAATCACATTATAGAGGCAAAAATCAATTGCAGAAAAAAATTTGGAAAGACCGTTTACATACTGAGAATGTCTCTAACTCCTTCGGATGATAGCACTATGGTGAAGTTCAAGAGGAGACAATACCCGATTAGTTTATGTTTTGCAATGACGATCAATAAGAGTTAAGGCCAATCACTTTGAAATATTGGAATATATCTCCCAAAGCTAGTCTTTACATATGAACAATTATATGTAGCAGTTTCAAGAGTCAAAACTCGGAGTGGTTTGAAAATTTTATGTCTAGATGAAGATGGTAAAACATGCAACTCAACACAAAACGTTGTTTACAGAGAAGTTTTAACAGTGAATAAAATAATATTTTTTCCAAGTATAACATTATATGATATAGAATGGATATTTATCAATACAAAAACTTATTTCTTCATCATAATTATGATTAATTACATGTGAGCAACATAAAAATTAATGGTATAAAATATAACATGATCAATCTTTAATTATATATATATATATATACACATTATGTTTTCATCCCGCGTAATACGCGGGTTTTCATACTAGTATTTAATAATCTCAAAGATTAATTTAATTTCAAATTTTCAACTCTTCTAACACCTATAATATTACTTTATACTTTATTTATTATCTAAAAAATTTAAAGTCAATAAAATTTAAAAAAAATAATATATTTTTGAAATATTGCATAATAATAAATTTGAATCATAGCGTGAGATAAAGAGAATATAAAATTTAAAGAATAAAATTTAAATCCATTAAGTAATACAAGCATGAATCATACGAATATAGGTATGTACACTTTATTCGTTGGTTTTTTTTTAAAATGTGATTTTGTGTTTCAAATTTGGCTGAATTGCCTCAACTACATAGGAGTGTACACAATTTTTTCTCTATTTACTTGATAAGTCTACTATACTTAGTCTTGAACTAGGATAAAGGGAAAGAATTTTATCGTTTTTTTTAGGAATATATTTTTTAGTTGACATGGAAAACTTGAAATGCAAACATTATGAGTTGGAGGAAATCAATTTTCATGGATGGAGAGGTTTAATATATACTTTGGAGAGTTTACAAGATAGACAGGTTAGTTCAATGAGTGGAATATAATTTAGATGTATTATGGTGGCCGTTGATATTAATTATTTGTGTGTATGAGTAAGCTTAGAAGTTGAGGTAACTAGTGTTTCAATAATAAAATTTTAATCTTATTAAAAGGGAAAAGAATGGATTGCAATGCATAAAAATATTAGCATTAGAGATAAAAGGCAGATGTACATATTTAAGTTTTATCATCAATTCTACATATTTAGTTGTTTGTCATGTGTGCTTAAATTATTGCGCAAGCATTTAATAATAATTATTTAAGAAATAATTTTTAATAGAAAATAAGTTATAGAATAATGGAATAATCTGTGAAATAGGGATCTTGACAGTAGCAGGTGTAGGTTTAGGAAAAATCAACATTAAAAATGATTATGAATACACACACTCCATCTCTTCTTCAATTCTCTCAGATCTCCGTTTCCGCCCCCAGGGTAAATCAACATTAAAAATGAGATCCTATCATATTTTTCACCCATATATATATATGTATATATATATATATATATATATATATATATATATATATATATATATATATATATATTTATGTTAAGAGAAAGAGTTGACATATGATATGTTATTATTATATAGATTATTCTTTATATCTTTATAATTATAATTTTGATTGGGTTTCCATAGTTTGGGGCATCAAATATCAATTCTCACATGATTTAATATATTTAGGATTTGGGTAGGATTAGGCTAGGCCTTTGTACTTGTTGTGCAATGGCAATGGGCGACAAGAAACAGTTGTGGCTGACTAATAACAAGGTAAGGTAACCCTCCGCTAAGAATCATCTGATCTCATATGATATTCAATTATTTATGGTGATGGTGATGCAGATGGCGGAGAGACACGTGAGAGAGGCGAAGATATTAATTGATACGCAAGAACAGAGCAATATTGTGGCAGCATTAGGGCTGTTGGAAGCGGTGCTGGACTTGGGTCCTACGGAGGCCTTGCTGGAGCTCAAGACCCGCTCTTTACTGCATCTACACCAATTCAAAGAGGTGGCCCACATGCTTAGGTATTATATTCCCAGTTATAGAATTAAAATGGACGATTTATCATCAGACGATGCATCATCCTCCAACAACTCACTTCTTCCATCCACTCTCCACTAACACTGCTTCCCTATCTCTGTCTTTCTCTCTGATTTGAAGAAGAAGCTCATCTCTGTTTTATTCAGAAACGTGAACCAAACTAGCCAATGGAGAGACTCTGTTCTTGGAGAAACGTGTTGCCATCTGGGGTTGCTGGAGGACGCAATAGTACTCCTCCAAACCTGCAAACGCCTGGCCACCACCGCCAGAGCATTTCCCTTTCGGATGATATTTTCGCATTCAGAATCAGAAGCAAGAGTCCTGAGTGGGAGATGCTGCGCCATATCAAACCTCTCATCTGCCAAAAGTAGGCCACAGTCGCTGCCCTGGACACCGGGTTCTACTCTGAAGCAATCAGGCATTTCTCCATAATCCTCAAAAGGTGGCGCATAGGTCGAGGATTTATATCGGAGTGCTATGTACAGCGCGCGGCGGTGTATGGTTGCTTGGAGAGAATAGCGGACGACATAACTGATTGAACAGAGCTCTAGCATTGGACCACTTCCATGGAGGGTCTTGCCCTAAGAACGAGTCTATATGAAACCATAACATGTGTGGCAGAGAGTGTGCACGATCTCGAGCATTTGAAACTGGTGTACAAGTTAGTTGCGCGTCATGGGAATCTGCCACTGCCAGTTTGGAATTGGAATCGACATGAAAAATACATGAGAGAGATTCCAGGGAAGCTGTGCTGGGTGGACTCCAGAATCCATCAATTAAAACAGCAGAGAGTTGCATTTGATTTAGTGGATTACCATGCCCTGTTGGGATTAGAACGAGGTTGCTCCAGAACAGAGGTAGAAAGGGCTCACGTGAAGTTGATTCTGAAGCACCACCCAGACAAGTGTTGGGATTTCTTGGACAAGTGCGAATTAGCATTAGCGGAGGAGGAGGTGGAGGGGGTAAAAGATCGAGCTAAAATCTCTGCATTGCTGCTCTACAGAATGATTCACCAGGGATACACCACATTGATTAATCTGGACAACCCATCACCATTCCAGCCCAATGGGTGTTTTGCAGGGAAACAAACTTGGGCTTTCCACTTCCACTCAAACTCAAAGCATTAAGCTCTTGAATTTCTTTCTAGCTTTGAATATATATATATATATACACACACACACACTAACACTACAAATTGCCTGCCCACCCTAACTACTATTAAATCATCCGCTGGGGGAAAATTTTGCTCATTACTAGACTACTTTTTATTTTTTTTAGTTCAGTATTTGATTTGTACATATCATTTTCTTATAACCACAAATTGGGTGTGCATTTAATTTAATTGAATAGAATGACTTGAGTAGTGCAAGGGTGGAATTCATCACTTTCTCGCTCGCACTTGCTATTTCTGTGAATCATATAATTGCTGCCCGCCTTTAATTCACACCACTATTCATTTAAGCGCTATACTTCCCCCGGTACTACATAAAAAAAGAGTGGGCACATATTTTAATTGTATTAGTGGGTGTGTGTACATTTATATAAAAAAAGAAAGTAATTTTTTTTGTATAGGACATCAAAATTGAAAAAAAAACTCTTTAAAGGGTAGGGAATGTTGTAATAATGTTTGTCAATTACATAGGAAATATAAATCAATGAAAATAAAGAAGAGAACAGTAGAAGAAGAGATACAAAGAATAGGGATTTCATTTCTAATCTCAATTCTTCATCACTTTACAAATAACTGCTCCGTCATATATTCAGAGGAGAGTGGGTAGTTACACTTATCATGATAAGTAATGTCCACATTATTTAATATATTATTATAGCACTCCCCCTTGGACATTACGATTCCGTTTACATTGAGGGTTAAGGGAGGTTATCCCCCACTCAACTCTGGTTAAAGATTGAGTACTTTTAAGGTTAAGCCCGAGGGATAACCCTCGGGCTTTTGTCGGCCCTGGTTGAAAGTGTGTCCAACAAGGGATAACTCAACCCTCAAAAGATGCCGAGATAAATCTCAACCCTCAGGGTTAAAGAGGGAAATTATAATTTTGCCCTCAAATACAAAATCTAAAATTTAGAAAATCAGATCTGAAATTAGATCTAGAACACGGTGGAAGAAGAGGAAGTAGGGTTTCTTCACGCGACTTTCTTCATTTGCGAGAGCCGCTACAGTCGCGTAATCCATCTTTGTGATTCGGGGAAGAGGAGCTTCGTGGCTTCCTCCACCCCAATTTTAAAGGCCAATTATTCTTCCCACATTTTCATAGGAGCGAATGAAAGAGGTATTTTCATATCTGCCTTCTGTAATTACTCCTTAAAAAATAAGGTTAAAAATGTTATTAAGTATGATTAGAGTTTATTTTTATCTTAAAAGAACGTAGGCAATGATTCTGGAAGGAAGGAGGAGTGTCATTTTTAACATTAGTTTGATGTCCGCCGTTTATCTCCAAGATTAAAGGAATTAACTAGAAGGATTCGATTCTTTTGCATAAACCATCAATTCTTTGAAATAGAAATATCTCTCTATAATGATTAATGATTAGCTGTGTGTCTTTCCACGTGATAGTATTGGTGCGCTCCACCTGTTGGTGAAAAGTGTTGTATGAAATTTTAATCCACTTGGAACTTCACTGGCCTCAAAATTTAGCCTATCTGAATTCATTATTAGCTTATCTTAATGTCTCTGATCACGAGTCATTAGATTTAAGCTAGATTTTGAGAATTTTTTAAATAAATTTCTTTTTGTCAATACATTTTAGGCCTTTATTGTTTTTTGGAAGCTAATAATTGTTTCAAGATTCTTTTTTAAATCTAATCAGTAATCATGGCTTCTGGACCACACCACAGCCTGTTTGTTTTGTTTTCTAAAAATTATTATGTGTAGAATATTTTTCTTTTAGTGTTTCGAAAGGCTAAACCTGATGAAATTTACTACATGGTAATATAAAATTAAGGCTGTGATGCACATGTAGAAGCTCCAGAACATGATGTAGTAATTATTTTTTTTATTGATGTTCACCCTTTAGGAAACTATATCATTTTTTATTAATGTATGCAGGATTTTGGTTCTCTTGCAGCCTTACATCTGGCATTAGCTTACATTAATGTCTAAGTTAGAATTCATGCATGTAATTGAAGTGTCATGTTGGGGTGGGGTGTTCCTTCCATATGGGAAAATGTTATGTCTATTTTCTGGAAATTCATTTCAGCTTAGATAAATATCAGCTCACACAATTTAACTTTAATTCTATATCTGGTATTAAATATATTATTCTATACTGATAACATAAAGTATAGTATACAAGACATATTGGCTAGAAAAAGCGACTTACCCTGAAATAGAAGACTCTGCTTTTAGTTAGATTGCTGGATAAGGATTGAGTACAAAACGTCACACACATGGTCTTTTCAAGAGTTCTTAAAATGGAAGTACTTAATACTATGATCTTATTTTGTAAGTCGGATTGTTATATCTGGTAAGAGTTGGCTGAAATATACTAGATCTAGTATTCACAATAGATTTGATAGGTTTAGTGTATCAATGTGATCAACCTTTAATCAATCATATCCACTATGCTTTCCGAAAGTTGATACAACAACACAAAAATAGTAAATTTTCTGATAGTATCATAGATTATTAATTGTGCAGGAACTCATAGAAACATGCAAGATAGTTATTTCATGAGTTCTTGATTTATATGTTTACACTATTCAAGTAATTCAATACATCAAGCAGAAGGAAATAATGGTAATTATCGTTTGGCATGCCTTACTTTTTTCATCTCTATTTCCCACACATGCTATGAAGTGATCATTTTTTTATTTTTTCACTTGTTTTTTGTGCTGTAAGGCTGGACTAGACCCCCATCCTCAATGTAATGCATGTTTAGGAGAGTTTCCTTTAAAATCTTTATTTTTTTTAATATTTTTATTCATTACTGCTAACAAAAATAAAAAAGCTACTCGTTTACTTCTCATTGTTGCAGCAGGATTAAGTAAAAAACGTGATAACTACTTTTCTGTTTTAAAGTGTAATTAATTAATTTTAATTAATTACAAGTGAGACACATGGAATTTGAAAAGAAAGAGTGCAGCTGTGATTGTAACATGTTTTATTACACATAATGGAAAATCGATATTCGATACGCATGATTTGATTTAACCATGCATATATGTATATATTAATCTGCTTAATAGAAATAATTTAGACATTAAGCTATTAATAGGCTCTTCATGTATTATATTCCATAGCTCTTTATTCATGAATGCCTAAACCTCTCCCCTAGTGCTTCTGCTTCACCACAAGTCATGGCTGTAAGTATAACTTTTCTCTGCAATCTTTGTATTGTAATAATGCATATATATATATATATACATATAGTTGTTGAATTAAGTGAGAATGTATATTTGGTAATTAGTAGTGGGATGAATTGTTTTAGCCCTCATGAAAAATAGCTTCTCATTCTTTCACTATTTCAGCTAGTTGTTATAATCAACTTAATGTTAGGATGATGATTATTGGCAACTCACCTTATAATCTGAGCATCTTGTGTATTAATTGACTACTCTATTCTTGTGCAATAGCTAATTTCTGCTGATTATTATATATGTGGCTTGGCCTTATATGATTACAGCCTCAATAATATTTTGTACTAAATTAAAAACGTTTTATTTGTAGGAATGACAGCATATAAAATGAATTTTTATTGGGTTGATAAAATAACTCTTTGATTTTTTTTCTGCGTAGTGATCAAATTCATTTGCTTAGGATGGATGTTGATTGCAATGATGAAACAAATTCTGATGAGGAGATTTTTATTGTCTTAAACGAGCTTAAGAATATTTACATGGGATTTATGATGATTGTTTCCATGTTTTACATGCACGTAAGAGAAAGTCTGTGAACGGCATAGCATACGCATTTTCAGGGCTTATATAGTCTTTTGCCTAGAATCCCAAAACAGATAAATATGCTAAGAGAAATTACAGGTGTAGGCGATGTGACATGTCATAAATTTCTTCGGATGAATAGGGGAACCTTATCCATTTTATATATTAGAGGTGAGTGGTGGTCTTAGGAGTAATAGAAATTGCACCCTGGCTGAAATGGTGACGCAATTTTTGTTTGTACTTGCACATCATGAAAACAACGAATAGTGAGTGGTGGATATACAAGGTCGAGTTGCACTATTAGTCGAAATGTTCATAAGGTCCTCACTGCCCTCCTCAAGCTCCATTCGATGTTGTTGGCTCGGCCTGTTCTCATTAATAAGCATTATACTGATAACAGGTTAAATGTCTTTAAGGTAACTAAAATATTGAATTATTAGTATAACTTAACTGCAATAATCATGACATAGGTTAACCTATACATGTGTTGTTGGTATGTGTTTAGGGTTGTTTAGGGGCATTAGATGGAACCCACATAGAGGTTACTGTTCCGATGGCGGATCAAGGATTATATCGTGACCGCAACGGCAAATATACGATTAACATATTGGGTTTTTGTGACTTTGACCTTAATTTCATATGTGTTAAGTGGTTGGGGGAGTAGTGCGAATGATTCAAGGGTGCTGCGGAATGCCAATTTTAGAGATCCAGGATTTCGCATACCACACGGTAATGTCGTAGGACTTATTCGATTATTAGTGTTTTGACATTATATTTTAGTTATTACGTATATCAAAGTTAGGACATTATGTTTTTGTCATCAATAATTATAGGAAATTACTATCTCTGTGATGGTAGTTATGTCAATCGAGAAGGCTATTTGGCTCCGTATAGGGGCGTTCGTTATCATTTGAAAGAATGGATCGTGGGCGTTCTGGTACCCTGAAATAAGGAAGAGTATTTTAACATGAAGCATGCGAAGGCTAGAAATGTTATCGAACGATGCTTCGCAGTGCTTAAGAAGCGTTGGGCCATACTACGTAGTCCATCCTTCTACCATATTAAAGTGCAAAACTGCATTATAATGGTGTGTTGCTTACTCCATAATTTCATCAACTTCCATGATGGATTGGATGAAGACGAGCTTGAGTTGCCTCCCAATTTTGTCAATGATCAAGGAGAAGATGATGAAGATGAATCGGAGGACACTAAGCACTGAAAAATTTGGAGGGATGATATGGCTACAATAATGTACAATGTATGGCGTTCTTAAAATATAATGAATTAAGTGAAAACATTATAATAGTATGTTGTTCCACCGTGCAATCGCGTGAACTTTGTAATTATTGGGAATCATTCCATTTGCTATGTTTATTTACAATTTCAGCCTTTTCATTTGTTCACATTGCTTAACAATTGTCAAAGATGAGACCTTTTATATTTTGTTATCTTTATGCTAAAAACTTTTCACTACTGTTACGTGTGTGTCATTTGTTTATGTAAAAGGTGGTGTAAACTTTGTGTCTGTATTTTTTTGTGTTCATTTATTTACGAGACTATATCACAGGTTGCAAGTATCTATAGGTAACTGAGGATATCAACATGAGTCAAGCCTAGAGTAGAGCAACTTCTTCAATGCAACCTAGGTGATGTACCTAGACGTTAGATGAAGAGAAAAATCTGGTTCTGGCTTTGGAGGAAATCGTTGAAAGAGACTTAAGAGGCCAAAAGGGTTTTCAGACTGGTTATCTTTTAGAGTTGGAGAAAATAATAAAGCGGTTGAACCCTCTCTGTGATCTCCATGTCGAACCTCATATTCACTCTAAGATTCATGCATGGGAGCGCGACTATAAGAATATATGTGACATGATTGGCATTTCAGATTTTAAATGGAATGAAATCTCCGGCCAGCTTGTAATTAAGATGATACAGTGTGGGATGCATTTGTTAAGGTACATACTACTTTGTGATAACTAGTTCATGTAAATGTAAAATGTAGTTAAATTGCAAATTCTTTATCTTTTGTTTAATGTAGGCTAATCCACTTGTGAACAGGATGCGGTATAAGAGGTATCCTTTTTTCGCTAAATGGCGTGACATCTTTGGAACCGACTGAGCTACAGGGCAGAATGCAGAAGATGTCTTTGAGGGCGGGAGTGGGCGGGAGAGAAATCAAATACTAAACAACATTGAGGATTCTAATGCCTCAGTCTATGTTCCAAGTGGAAATAATGCGAATGAGTCGCATCCCACAACTTCGGATACCTCGACTGGGTCGGGGAAAAAATGAAGAAAAGTAAGAGTCATGACGGAGCTAATGAGGTAGTGGATAAAATGTGTCAACTAATGACAAATTTTAGTGATCGTATGGATGCGAGGCTGGGACAGATTGTGGCTAATATGGGTTATGAGTGCAAGATGATGGAGAAGAGAAATGCACTGGGACAGGCTTTGGAAGAGCTTGGAGTCTTGAGTCTTTCACAATTAATGGTTGTTTCCTCCGCGCTTGTGGCCAATAACAAGCAACTCGAATTGTTCGTCAGTTTCAATCGTGATAATAAGGTGGCACTTGTGATGCACATGTTGGGATTGGAAGTTTGAAGTTCTGAATTTGAGTCAAGTGGTTTTTCAAAAACTTGCAAGATATTAGGGTTGGCCTATTTCATTTTGTGGAGCCATTTTATCTAGCACTATTTGTGGTTGAATTAATGGGATGGTTTGAACTCATTTTGTGGCTTATATTTTGTTTGAGCATTACTATTTCTAAAGCTCTATGTATTCAGATGGAGTTTTTTTATGTGGTTGGAGTTATGTATTCATGATGTTTTCCATATGTTTTGTTGGGAGTTTGTTTTTGCTTTAACATTATTACATGAATTAAGGTTGATCCTTCTATTGCTTGTTCTGATGCGTTTCATGCCAAATAAGTTTGTACCACATATTTATTAAAATGGGGCACATGAACACATATTTTCAATCCTTTTCTGGAGTTTTATTAATTAAGGCTGCCAAATGTGGGGTAGTCTTGCTCAACATTTTCACGTGAAAACATTCAGTGGGGATGCTATTGTTTGCTTGTTGTATATTGAATATAATACATAAGGATTAGTTCCACTGTATATATGAATTCTAGCAAGAAATAATTTAATAAAAGTTTTAATAATTATGTCTTTATCAACTTGGAAAATTATGGAGGTCACAAATCTGATATTTTGCTTATAGAGCGTTACATTTTTTTTGCAAATAATTATATAGATACCTCTTAGGAGGACAACAATGATGTTTGGAGTTAGTAAACATAAAAGGGTAGCACTTTTTATGATAGAACTACATAATTTATTCCATTTTACAAAACGTACTAAACATTAACAAACATGAATACTTAAACACACGAAAGACTAAATACAAAAATAAAAGAAACCAGATTTATTCAAGGGAATTTAGAGTTGACGTCTTTCATGGGGAAATTCCACATCAAACCCGTTTATGCAGTGACCACTCTGCTACTGAGCTATTGTCGAGCCTGGGATGACGACAGTGGTACCGGACTCGAAAGTCCTTGAGGCACCATGGATTTGGTGGCCTGGAGAGTTACAAGATATCATTGATGGGCTTTGATTGTTTTGCGATGAACTTGTACCTGAAGGATCCATCCATGCTAGTTCGTTCCAAAAGTCATTTTCGGTAGTTACAGACCCACTTTGTAGGGAGTATAGCCCACTTGCAAATGATACAACATTATAAGGATTATTAATCTCGACGATGGAAGAACCATTATCCACACTCCCACCCACCACACTCCCACCTACTGTATCACTAGATATGCGGATTACAGAATACACAATAGAATTATCCTCAGCATCGACCACTGGTTCAAACAACCTTCTGAGAGTAGCAGCAGATTGCTGACCCTCACGATAGTATGCCGCAACTAACTTTTCTTCCTGATAAAAAGGAAACCAAATGCTCATTATCACATCTCACACAATATATAGATAGACAATAATAATGGTATATTTTAACAAATTATAATGCGTCACCCACAACAATCTTAGTGGCCCACACAGTCGAAGTGAAACGTATCTAGTTATTGAGTGGGTGTAGCGTACCATTCGGAGAATTTGTCAACTCTTTCCAAACCTTATAGCGTTTATGTAATTTTTTGATTTGCTCCATGCATTGTTTAAACGAAATTTTTTTACCTATAGCTTCATCGAAACCCCTCATGGCGTGGACGATAGCACGTTTGTTTTTCTCACCTACAACCCAAAGTCCAGGTTCTCTCGCCTAGTCCAAATAGTAGACCCATTGCCTATCAACTTCGCGCGTCTAATCTGAGATGAAAAACACACTGTCTTAATCAAGGTATAGTCCAGGAACCCCATGAAGAGCCATTTGAACTAGTTTAGATAATGATAAGCAATACTAGTTGCTTTGTTATGGACTTAAATAGGGATATTTAACATTGACACATGACTTACGGGATATCAAATAAAAAACAAAACCACACAATGTAATAATCAACACAAGTAGTGATCCCATTTTCATATTATGACACCAAAACTGATTTAAATAGCCTTTCTTTGGTGCATTCATTGTTTCAAGACCATTTTTTGTTCTTCGTAGCTTAAACTTTAACTCCGTAATAATGGCAACATGAAGTAGTTCATTGTCTTGGAGGTCACCAATTACTTTTCTTTGCTCATCCACCTTGCTTACCAATTCGGCTATGACACCTTTGCAAAGTGCACACTCTTCCTCATCAATCCACTCGAAAAACTCACAACTCTCAACCTGTACAAACAAAATCTATATTAAAAGGAATATGTAATAACATGAAAAAAATTAGAATATACATGCACACATATTACCGTACTGTTGGTTTTCGACATCGTATGAACCTACATCCATAACTATTTGGTCTACGAGAAATGAATTGGATGACAATTTCCCCACAATGGCATACTTTACGTGCACTGCTCTTTGTGGAATTCGATGATTGTAAATTTCGTGAGCTCACTACAGGTTAACACACATAATGAATATGTTACGTATTGCTATAAGTAATAAGGACCACAACCAATAAAAAAATACATAAAGTAAAATCCAAGGCTCACTTGTATCTGCTACTAAATTGTCCATCATCTTCGTTCGATTAAAGTCAACTTGTTCATACTATCTTGAAATTACTAAACTGCAAATTTCGAAGTAAAATAATCACGGAGACTCAACATATTTAAATAACACTGAAAAAAAATTTGTGGATCAGAACTTGCTTCAATTAAACCTTCTTCAACCTTATGCACAAACATAACAACATTAGAAAGAAAATAAGAACATATAATTTCTTTATAAATACAGAAGAAGAACACATTAAGCAGGCCACTAAATGAAATTTCGATGTTGGACCAGATTGCATAGGTAATTTCTCACAAAAAAAAATAAGCTCCATATTTAGAATTTCTATTAATTCAAGAACTTGGTGAAAGATAGAAGACTAGTTACTCATAAATCAATGTATGTTCTTGGAGTGAAAATCTAGTAACACTAATCCAAGAAATTTCACAAACTCATAAGTCATCAGTACACTTAACACATAAAATTTATAGGATAATATTCTTGAAACAACATCACATAAAGATTCAAAACTCAAGAAAAAGGAAAGACTTTGTATGTTCAGCCAATGGCCATGTGAGGGTTGTTTTGTCCTGACTTGTCAAATGATGGAAATTATCAAACTAATGAAACTGAAATTTACATATCCATATGGAAAAAAATAAAAATTGGAGTTTGAATTTATTAATATCAACTTGAGTTTTGAGGAAATCAAGAGCATTGATAAAACCGTCCATTGTGTAGAGATACAACCAATCAATAATAGAAAGTGAATACTCCAGGAGAAAATCCTACCAGGCACCAAACACGCCACTAGTCAAGATCAACAACTAAATTTATACAAGAAGTAACAATTGGAATGATGTAAACCAATTTATATCCCCCAAGATTGTTATAAAGATGCCTGTTTATTTCAAGATAAGTTGAAAAGAGAAACAAATACACACTCCATACACTTGCACTAATAATGGGCACATCAAGAAATAGCCATTGAAGGAACAATAAAAAAAATTAACAATTCAAGAATGTACACATACCAGAAAAGTCGTCTACACTAATAGTAAAAATGCTGTTCAACAAAAGGCTTTCTCCAAGACGAGAAGGCTTTAGTCTGATATTTTTATCGCAAGTGTTCACACTGCTATCAGAAAACACAAGTTTTTTCCAACTGGCTGAAGTAGAATTAGTCTCATTAATGCTATTACTTATGTCTCCTATCAATAATGATGAAAAATATTCTTTCGACATTGCAGCTAATCTAAATTCAACTGTAACATCGGTGTCCCTTTCGCTTGAGATAATACCTGAGAAATATACTAATCAAATTTTGATTATCTAGGAAACAAGCATATCATAAGTGACTCCTCTGAGGTTTAAAGTATTTTCTAGGCCTAAAAACTTTGAACTTCTTATAGTCCCTTTCATTATGAATCTATAATTATCATTTTAGTTAATACTGTAAAAATTGACGAAATCAGTTTTGCCCATAATTTGCTCGCTCTTCTCATTGCAGGTTGGATATCAAGTGATAAAAAATTTCTAAAAATAAACACAAAAAGGAATCAAATCAATATCTCACCTACAATGAGCACAAGAATCAGGACATCCACTGCAAATATACATGATAATTGATCATAACATAAGAAAGCAACAGAGAAGAGAAGAAAGCAAAAGACATGATAGAGTAGTTATTCAACTGTACCTTTATAGAATTTGAGCCCAAAGTTAAATGCAAGAAAAAATTGACTGTGCTGCGAATCAAAATTGGGGAAGGCCAAGAGCACATGCTAAGCGAATATCAGTCGGGATTTGGAAAGAGAAATCGTAGATGCAATGTCCCAAACTTATGTTTCATACTGAAAAATCCTAATGCGAATTTAAACGAGAGATGTAAGAAAGAGGAGATATTAGACTTAAAATATTAGATTTAGAAGGATATACCTGAAACCGTACGGTGTGCGATTCCGACGAAATTACCGGCTGAATCGCAGAAGGCTTCAACCCTGTTCTCTTGCAAAAATACATCTTCATCGATCCGTATATTAATTAACAAATATCTCAAATATATTTTAATATATTTACATAAGGGTATTGTAGTAATATTCTTAAAAATAAACCTTCAATGTAAACAACATACTCCAAAATTAACTAGTGTGACTAATATTGACTCAACCTTCCTCTAGCCCTTACCAAAGGTTTATAAACCTTAACCTTTACCCTTGAAGTAAACGGAACCTACGCCTCATATTCATGCATCATTAAAAAGCTCGCTAGAAAACCATGTGGGAAAAACTAGTCGAGAAAAAGAGTACATGTCTTATGATTTTCATTTGTTATTAGCTGTCTCATTAAAATCTTCAAATAAGAAAATCCCATGGGAAAAATTTATTTAAGGAAAAAAGATTACAGCTTGATCTTCAGGATCCAATTTTCAGGATTATTTAAAAGTTATCGTTAGGGATCTCAACGGGGCAGGTCGGGCCGGGTAGTTAACTACCCAGACCCAGCCCATTCCTAAATTACCCTCCCCGCAACCCGTACGGGTCTTAGTATATGGACCCAGACCCAGACCCGTATGGGACGGGTGTTGAGAGTGAAAATAAGCGTGTTTTAGTGTTCAATCTAACATCTTTTTGATGAGTATTGTTGTTATATATTAGCACAAGTATCTTATAATCGATATATGTGAGAAAAAGGTTCACTTGAGGTGTTTTATTATGTTTTAGGTGGAAAAAAGGATCAAAAGTGCCAAGTTGGAGAAAATGTGTAATTTGTGCAAGGATGCTCTGAAATGCACGTCCAACTTGTATAATTTTTATGTGTTCATGTGGAGCTCTGAATTAGAAGTGTGATACATGGTTGAAAATCCACAAAAGAGAAGGTTGTTTTGGTATAAAGAACACCTCAATCAGAATTCAAATGAGAAAGTTATGATCAAAATGGTGACGTCGCGCAAGTTGTTCCTGTTCAGCACGGATGTTCCACTTTGCATGACTTGTTACATATTCAAATATTGTAGTTTCTAATAGTTCCTTATATGGATAGAAATACAAGGAAAAGAACATCGCGTGAGCATAAGAATCACTAAAATTGGAGTTTGGACGAGGAAGTTATGCTCAAAATCGTGAAGTCACGCAGATGGCAGCGAGAATTTCCGAAAATTACCAATTTCTTGGAGCACAATTAATCTCCTTATCACATAATCCTCAATGATTTACCCATTTCTTTTATTTTCTTATTTAATTCCCTTCTCACACCTATATATATTATACATCATTATTCATTGTAAAAAGAGAGCCACAACATCCATCCTACACCCCACAAGGGGGATCACCCTCTATCATCATTTACATCCTTTCCTCCATCCATCTATCACTTTGAAAATTCATTTGTGGAATCAAGAGGAGAATCAAGAGGAGGATTCAAGACGGAGAAGGACGCGACGACTACCGCATCTAGGGTTTATTTCGTTTTCTAATTTATCTTGTAATTTTCCAGACGTCCGGGTAAGATCTATCCAACATCCATGATTGTTCTTCGTAACATCATGGGCTAGAGCCTTTTTGGTAGAACTAGGGTTGTGAAGATTTTTACGAATTAATTGAATTTTGTGTGTAAACTCCGTACCACATAATTTGTGGATTTATTTTATATATGATTGTGCTTTCTTAATCCATATTCACGGTCGTTTTGTGCATCTTCAATTGGTATATAAAGTCTGAATATATATCTTGGTTGTAGATTGAGTGCGTTCACCGCTGAACATGATTCCATGTTATGATTCTAATTGAGGGGACTCCGAAGCTTCATTAGAACTATCATATATGAATATTTACTAATTGAATTGAATTCGAGTTATTAAGTAGGATAAAGAGGATAATTTTATAGTACCTAAAAAGGGAGACCAAATCGGGTTAGAGTACCAATTGGCCAGGGAAATAATTGATACTGATAGTACCTAGAAAGAGGGTGAAATTATATCTCTTGCTCCGAGATTATTCACATGTGTTACACACATGTTTACTTGTGTCTATAGAGTAGATATGCATGGTTTAGTGATGCGTCCATATTCCACAAGGCAGAGTCGAACATCAACACACAGAAGAGAAATTAATGAGTGAAATCGGATTACTCTAGGTCTACCTATTCTATCTCTTGAGTCGCTTTCGAATTCTTCTAAGTTCTTTTATTTTATTTATTATTTAAATTAAGTATTTTAGTTGTTAGATTAAATTCCCAAACTGAATTGCCTTATCTTAATTAATTTAGTAAATAATTAAATTAATAATACGCTTCTTTTGGGTTCAATATTCAACTCTGTCAGGTCAAAGCCTCAGTGTAGAACTCATCTTGCTACCTAGTTACCTTTTTCTATCATCAAAGCTCAAACACACTCATCATCACATGATTTATCATAATAAAATATGAGAACTATAAGAAAATACTCAATTGACTATCTAATCGACTCCACTCACTAGACACACCACTGAACACTAGGCAAATTGCAAAAAAATCGACACGTCAAAACTAATTAAAGTTTCAACATACCGCAAAAAATCAACTCCCCTAGCAAACATTACAAAGAAAAGATTATACTCTTGGTGCTTCAATGAGGTAAGAACATCACACACCCCCAAACTTAGTAAAAACGTAAGTTGAGACTAAGTTTGCAAGAGATGTAATTGCCGATTAGGAAGCACCTTAAATAAAAAAATTTCTTACTCACACAAAAGAAATAATAAAACATTAAAACGGAAGGGAAAGCCCCCAACAGGCGCTCATGTTTAACGTCGAAGAGTCACGACGGTAGAGGACGGTCTTCTCGCATCCTCACCTTCAAATACTTTCTTTCCATCTTCTTGTCTACACTCAATACCTCACCTTTCTTGGTAACAAGTATATGATCCTCAGAATTTCTTACCTCTCATGGCTATTTAGACACCTCCTTGTCAATCTTCCACTCAAATTTAGAGTCATCTGTCCTATTAAAATCAAGATTAAACAAGTTAGAAATCACATCTATGCTCTTGCACGATTGAGTCTCCATTAGCATCTTCATTGCTTGATCAAGAGAGAAAACCACATCTTCATTATCCATCTGCAGTCTAAGCTTCTCGTCTCTCAACCTCCCTGCTCTTTCCCATTTCTTCTCCACTATTAGCTCAGTATTATGCTCTTGGGATGGTACTGGAGTAGCATCAACATCAAATAAAGCATCATGCGCGGAAAACAGTGCTGGACGAGATGGTTCGACCATGGTTCAACCAAGAGTAATGGTCGAACCAGGTGTGTAGTGGTCAAATCGGGCTTTAGAAATCGCGTTCTCCACCGGACAGGTCGGTTCGACCACGGTTTGACCAACAGGGCTAGTCAAACTATGGTGATCGTGGTCAAACCGTGCTTTTGACAAATCAGTGCGCTCCTCATAGGGTGGTTCGACCATGGTTCTTCCAACAGGGCTGGTCGGACCATGCTTGACGTGGTCGAATCACACTTCAGATAAAACAGGGGGTCGCGAACAGGCTGGTTCGACCACGGTTCGACCAAATGGGTTGGTCGAACCATGATGGTCGTGGTCGAACCGGACGTCTGGATGCTCCGAAGGTTGCCCAGGTGCTTGGTTCGACCTCCATGACGTGATTCGACCTGTTGGCTTGGTCAAATCGAGGTCGAATCGTGCTCCTAGAGCTTTCGAAATCATTTGCGGTATCATCAGTCCCTCATACTGTGTTTCAGACTTAACGTGATGGCTTCACACTCTTTCGGATTCACTATGCCTTGAGACAGGAACATTCCTTTCTCCAACATTTGTGTCAATTGATTCACCTTCTCGGCCATTTGCCCCATCATCAAAGTAAGGTCCTTCAACTGCTTAGATAAATCTGTATGCTTAGCATTCATAGTAACCTCAAGACGATCAACCCTTGCATCATTCCTTGCCATATATCTATTGAAGGTATCTTCAACATTCTTCACTGCTTCCTGCTTCATACTAGGTCCCCTTTGTGTCAACTCTATAATCTGCTTCTGATGGGACTCTAGTAGCATGTTGATGTTAGCTAAACTAGAGACAACCTCATCATCCCTATTCAGCTTCACCCTTTGATGTTCAACCCGTGCTACCTTGTCAAGTACATATGATCCTCTTACTCTTTCCATAGGCCAGTCACGTGAATTCATAGAGATATCTTCAAACAACTTTTCTGCTTCAAGTGCTGTCTTAGATAACAGCGCACCTCCTGATGATGCATCAATAAGAAACTTGACTCCCAATCCAATCCATAGCAGAAGATGCTTATGTATTCATCCTTAGACATCCCATGCTGTGGGCACCCCATGAGCATGTCTTTAAACCTGTCCCACGCCTCATAAAATTTCTCACCCCTGATTCATAATAAATTGGGTGATCTCTTGCCTCATCCTTAAGATCCTTCAGGGTGGCATGTATCTCTCCAAGAACTTATGCTGCAATTGGTCCCATGTAGTGCAATCTGCTGCATCAATAGTCTCATACCAAGCTTCTGCCTTATCGATCAAAGAGAACTTGAATTGGTGATTCGCCTAGCATTATCATTAGCTCCAGCACCCTTTTGAGTGTTTGCATAACCAAGTAATCTTTTGAGGTGCTGATATGAATCTTCAAAGCAACCTTCAGAAAATGGATTCTTCTCCACCATGTTAATAAGAGCGGGATGTATCTCAAAATCATCATCTTCCTCCCTTGCTCCTATCAACCCCATGTTGCAAATCTCATAGTTTGTGAAAATTTCATGTATGACAACATTATCTGGATTCTGCCTTGCTCCGTTCATATTTAGCTCAATGTGTTATTCGTTCTTTTCATTCCTCTTCTTTTCCTAGTGTACAAGTACCTCAAAAAAATTCAACGTTAGATAGAAATAAATAATCACAAATAAAAGTCTTAATCAAACTAGAAATAATAAATTAATAATAACAGTCGTCCCCGGTAACGGGGCCAACAACTTGATGCACATTTTCTTTGCACGTAAAATTAATCCCCAAGTATTAAGGATATCAGTTGCAGCTAAGCAAGCGACCAAGTGAATATCGAACCCAAATGACGGCGTATTATTAATTTAATTATTTACAAAATTATTAAGACAAGACAATTCAGTTTGAGGATTTAATCTAACAACTAAAATACTTAATTTAAATAACAAATAAAATAAAAGCACTTAGAAGAATTCGAAAGTGACTCAAGAGATAGAATCGGTAGCCCTAGAGTAATCCGATTTCACTCATTAATTTTCCTTCCGTGTGTTGATGTTCGACTCTGCTTTGTGGAATATGGACGCATCACTAAACCATGCATATCTACTCTATAGACACAAGTAAACATGCGTGTAACACGTGTGAATAATCTCGGAGCAAGAGATATAATTCCACCCCCTTTCTAGGTACTATCAGTATCAATTATTTCCCTGGCCAATTGATACTCTAACCTGATATGATCTCCCTTTTTAGGTACTACAAAATTATCCTCTTTATCCTACTTAATAACCCGAATTCAATTCAATTAGTAAGTATTCATATATGATAGTTCTAATAAAGTTTCGGAGTCCCCTCACTTAGAATCATAACATGGAATCATGTTCAGCGGTGAACGCACTCAATCTACAACCAAGATATATATTCAGACTTTATATACCAATTGAAGATGCACAAAATGACCTTGAATATGAATTAAGAAAACACAATCATATATAAAATAAATCCAGTGTTGTACGGAGTTTACACACAAAAGTTCAATTAATTCGTAAAAACCTTCACAACCCTAGTTCTACCAAAAAGGTTCTAGCCCATGATGTTACGAAGAACAATCAAGGGTGTTGGATAGATCTTACCCAGATGTCTGGAAAATTACAAGATAAATTAGGAAACGAAATAAACCCTAGATGCGTGAGTCGTCGCGTCCTTCTCCGTCTTGAATCCTCTTCTTGGTTCTCCTCTTGATTCCATGAACGAATCTTCAAAGTGAATGATGGATGGAGGAAAGGATGTGGATAATGATTGGGGGTGATCCCCCCTTGTGGGGTGTAGGATGGATGTTATGGTTCTCTCTTCACAATGTATAATGATGTATAATATATATAGGTGTGAGAAGGGAATTAAATAAGAAAATAAAAAATATGGGTAAATCATGGAAGATTATATCATAAGGAGATTAATTGTGCTCCAAGAAATAGGTAATTTTTGGAAATTCTCGAAAATTCTCGCTGCCATCTGCGTGACTTCACGATTTTTGAGCATAACTTCCTCATCCAAACTCCGATTTTAGTGATTCTTGTGCTCACGCGATCTTCTTTTTCTTGGATTTCTATCCATATAAGGAACTCTTAGAAACTCCAACATGTATGTAACAAGTCATGCAAAGTGGAACATCCGTGCTGAACAGGAACAGCTTGCGCGACGTCACCATTTTGATCATAACTTTCTCATTTAAATTCCGATTGAGGTGTTCTTTAAGCCAAAACGACCCTCTCTTCTGTGACTTTCCAACCATGTATCATACTTCTAATTCATAGCTCCACATGAATACAAAAAAATTACACAAGTTCGTTTCAGAGCATCCTTTCACAAATTGCACATTTTCTCCAACTTGGCACTTTTGATCCCTTTTTTCACCTAAAACACAATAAAATACCTCAAGTAGACCTTTTTTCTCACATATATCGAATATAAGTCACTTGTACTAATATATAACAACAATACTCATAAAAAAGATGTTATATTGGACACTAAAACACTCTTATTTTTACTCTCAACAGCGGGTCCGACCTACCCCGCCTCGTTTTTTTTTTACTTTTGTAACTTCGTTTTATTATACGTGAATGCTCGTGACTTACCATCTTAAATATAATTACTAATTAGACAATTAGTTTACAAGAGTTAATTGTTGTCGCAACTTGTCATTCCTTATTCTTAATCATCAAATTTTACAAACAACAACAATTTTAGATAATAATAATAATAATAATAGTGAGAGTGAAAATGGGAAATATTCTAAAAAATAATTTTAAATAATAAATAAAATATAAATAACATAGGAGTATTATATATATATATATATATATATATATATATATATATATATATATATATATATATATATATATATATATATATATATATAAATGTGTGTACACAGGTCGGGTACCCGCGGGTCTAGAATGAGACCCGGACCCGGCCCAAATCAGCGGGGCGGGGCGGGGCGGGTACCCGCAGGCCGGGCCCAAATTGACATCTCTAGTTATCGTTCTTCTTGAATACGATAATCTAGCCTGCCTCATTAAAAACTTTTAACTAAGAAAACCTCTTAGAAAAAACTTAGTTAAGGGAAAAAAAAAATAAAGTGCAGCATTGGTCTTCAAGACCCAATTAATCTTCAGAATTATTTAGAAGTTGTCGCTCCCTTAAACACAATAATATAATATGTCTCATTAAAATCCTTCAACTAAGTAAACCTCATGGGAAAAACTTAGTTAAGAAAAAACAGTATAGAATTGGTCTTCAGGACCCAATCTTCAGGATTGTTTAAAAGTTGTTGTTCCCCCTGATCACAATAATCTATTCTACCTCATTAAAAACCTTCAACTAAGAAAACCACGTGGAAAAAAACTTAGTTAAGAAAAAAGAGTACAGATCTCATGATTTTAATGTATTAGCATCAATTGCCTCGTTAAAAACCTTAAGACTAAGAAAACCATGTGGGAAAAAACTTAGTTAAGGAAAAAAGAGTACAATCATTGGTCTTCAAGACCTAATCTTCTAAATTGTTTGAAATTACTACTCCCCCTAAAAATAAAGATATTTTGAAACATAACTGCCGACCTTCAAGATCAAAATCTATGAATAATTTGAACCTATCATTCTCCTTAAAGATATCAGTCTTATAGGTCTACGTAATATAATACTTCGAGTAAAACTTTCAAACATACAAATTGGGGTAAGTAAATAAAGACTAAATCATCTAGATTATTACATTAGTAAGCTCCTTATGTAATATTTCATAGCTCTTCAGGAGCATATATGAGTGAAATAAATTTATTGTCTTTCACCATATATAAATTGCTCATGTTTTATGCAACACAAAATTTATTATCTTATAAAAGATTATAAGAGAGTATATACAAATCATTATGCCACATAGGCTACAACTGTTTTATATCATCCATCATAACAGTACATCAGTTTGAATTTTAACGTAATGAAGATCGAATCATAATTAATATTCGATTAATATGCATGTTGTGATACTTAGATTGGAGCACACTAAAGTTCTTTCTTTGACACTTTGCAATAAACTCTAAAAGACTCCTAATTATCACGCGTAAAGAACTATTAAAGTAAATGTGTTAAGTGATTTACGCGGATATTATGAATAAGAACTAGATTTTATTATGAATAGGTGTTTTTTTTCATTTATTAATAGTATTTTTGCGGGTTTATTTGATAGTTTTGGTGTTTTTTGGATTCATATACACACTTTGCGGTGGACTTTTGCTTTATTATATTTACTTTCATTGTATGTAGAAATCCAAGATTAAGACATCGGCAACATATAAGAATATAATAGATAGAAGTTTGCAAATGCTAAAAGAGGACAGTGTCGTTAGTATTGCGAATTATAAAGTTAAATTGCCTCAGGAAGATATTTTTCAACAAAGCATTTGTATCAACTTATCTTCTATCAAAATACTTCAATAAGACCTTGCAGCAATGTTAATATTCCACGTTATGGATTTGATTTTGTCACAATCGAAGATATAAAACAAAACAAAGTTGAGAGATCAATTTTAGTTGGTAAGTTTATAATTTTTATTATTATTTTATTATTATTTTTAATTAGAAATAGAACAATTTTGAGGATATATTTTTTTCCATAGATTTGAGGCACTTTGTTTATTTTTATTGTTCACTTTGAGATCAATTTATATACATATTAATTTACTGTGATATAATTTTTATTTAGTGGTAAAGTGATGCAATGTACTCTTTGGGAAAAGTTTGCTGATCTTATTGTGGAATATTAAAAAAAAAAAAACCACAAACTGGTATCGTCGTTTTAATCATACAATTTGCAAGAATTTCTAAATAGAAAGGTTATTTTTAAAATTTTGTTTGAATGTTAATTTTAGTTACATTAATTTATAATTTTTTTATAATTTAATTTAAAATTTAAAAATTTTAACATATTAAAAAATTGATTTTCTTTTGCACGAGTTTAGGATAATTTTTTTTTCATACCAAATCATTAATTGTAGTAATACAATATAAAATAAATAAATAAATAAATAAAGATATATGTATAGATGATATGACAATCTCCACCGCTGAAGAAGTCGTCATCATCTTCTAAGGAGGTTTTCATTCAATAATTTTTTTTGAATTTAATCTTTTTATCGGTCTCTTATTTATTATTTTTAATAATATAATTAAAAATTTGATTGTCATAGGGTGTATGCGTTTAATAAATCTTTTCTTATCAAATTATTATAGTAATACATATCATAGTAATGCAGCAAAAAATAAATAAATATATATATATATATATATATATATATATATATATATATATATATATATATATATATATATATATATATATATATATATATATATATATCATCTTATTTAAAAGATCAATATTGCTTCTTACTATTCCTTCGAGAAAAAAAATTAAGTTTTGTAGATAATTAATTTAATTTAAAAAAATTTAGGATTCAATTGCCAGAAATTTAGTTACGGTCTTTCTTATATTTCTTTTGTCAACTATATATTCAAACATCCAATACTTATAATTTATTGTAGGCAAATTGAAGCGGTCAAATTCTTACTATTCGAGCCAGCTTTTTATAAATGATAATATTGAGGAGATACGTAATTATGAATCCAGGTAAAACTTAATATTATAAATTAGATAAATTTGAGATAAATTCATATACATTATTAACTTATTATATATTTTTTTCTATCATAGTGTACCATCAGAAAAGATATGCACTAGCCAATGTTTTTCAAGATCTTTGTTAGATGATAATACCAAGTGCACGAATTGTTTTTTAAATACTTCAGAGATGAAGACTGTGGCTGAACTTAATGATATAAAAGAGTAAATATTTCATAACTATTGTGTAAGCTTTTAAACTTTTTATATAAAGCGTAATAATTCTTTTTAATATGCTTTTGTTTTTAAACATTCTATGTATAGGTATCTTTCTGTATTATTTACACAATGACAACACAACTCCAAACCGAAAAAATGGTTTTACTATGCTTGCAAGAAATGTGTTAGAATGTTTTGGAAGGACAAATTTGGTTATAAATGCAATGTATGAATTAATTTAATTAATTAATTAAATTAAATGGATTTAATTGGTTAGTAAGGGTTAATTGTTAAATTAATCACCAATTAAATGAGTGTAGTGAGTGAGTGTAATTTGGTTCACCTATTGGAGAGGTTATATGAAGCTTAATGAGGAACTAATACGAAATATTATCTCGTGTTGAATATGTGGGAGGGGAATCCTCAAACGTCGGGTCAAGCCGTGAAGACTAATCACGTTGTGGTAAAGATTCGTTGAACCTGGAGTAGGTTTGTTGAACCTGGACGCACTAACCCTCTATAATTGTTGATTATAGTAAATTACGCAATTAACAATTAATTTGTCATAATTGGTGATTAGAGAAAATTATGCCATCAGCAATTAATTCGGCGTAAATCAATCCCATCACCATTATGACTGAGTGAAATGGTGCGCCTATAAATAGGGTCATTCAGCATGCATTCCAACACAACAAACACAACACAAACGAGTACCTATGCATACATTTGCATAGTGCATAGTCCAGACAATCCAGTTCTCTATCCTCTTTAGTTCGTCGGAGTTTCTGCGATAGCGGTGCTGCTTGGCCGGAACGAAGAACCGTTTTACCATTGGGGACGTTCCGCCAAGAATCGGAGTACTATTGGGGCATTTTACGTCTTGCGGGAAGAGATCCAATCTTGACTCGGTTCAAGATCCAGATCCAGTTCCCGCTCCAGTTTCGTTTGGAGATACAAACCTAGATCCCCGGTTAGATCCAGATCTATATCCAACGAAAGATAAGATTGAAGACTTTACTCATTTCTTCATTTCTTGTATTTACTTTTAGTATTCATATTGTAGAGGGATTGTTTGGTGAAACTCCCTTATTTTTCTCAACAATCGCAAAACGTAAGAACGTTTGTATCCCCTGCACCTACAATCACCACATGAATACTGATATGGATATTGATGGAATATCAATCCCAAAAGTGGGTGAAACCTCCAATTTCAATAAGGACTCTGTTGGGACTGATTCCCAAAGAGTAAATGTGAATCCTGTTGGGTTTGATTCCCATAGGATGTATCTTCCAATGGTGATGCCGAGACCATTCGTTGCTCTGGCACCGGGGAGAAACCTGAAATAACTTACGTAACGAACATCTAAAGAGATGTTGGATCCGAGATTATTGGATTTGATAAGGATAAATTACTGTGCAGAAATTCATTCTTAGTGGCATATGTAATGCACTTTGGCACTTAAATGTTTATCGAGTTGTTGAACTCTTTGAGAAATAAAGAAAATAAAGCTAAAAATGGGAATGTGTTAGCCGAGAAAAAAGTAAAGATGTAAATATCTTTAATTCAAATTAAGTAGCTCATGACATGTTACTGTCATGTGAGTTGATGTAAGATTGTGTGAAGTTTGGATAAAATTCAAAATTCATGAAACACTTAAAACCCTCACGTGTGGGGGGTGCCACCCCAAGATGGGGGTATCACTCAAAGTATGGTGATGCATATCCGAGTATAGGGTGTGACACTCCAAGTGTGGGGGTATTGAATTAAAGATAAAAAGTGGTTGTGTTTAATACACAATAAATTGATCTTGAAGAAAAGAAATTATGGATCAACTCACACATGTGTGAAAATCAAGATCAATAAAATTACTATAAGGAATGTGATTAAAATCCACAAAGTAAGAACTAAAACAGTGGAAACCCAAACATGATGACTGGAGATCCCAAGAACTTGGTTCAATGGGAAAACGAAACTGTGGAGGTTCAAGTAACAATTGGTACCTACCATTTCTTAGAAGAGCAATAAATCCAAGTGTTGGAACCTGTATTGTAGTGAGGCTAAGTCTTTGACTTTTAATGATTCTTAAAATGCATAGTAGAGGCTGGTTGAGTATAACGGGGTGCTCAAGATAGGAGATCACCTACGTAAGTGTGAAGTGAGTGATCGCTTCAAGTGAAACACTTATGAATTCAAAGGGGATTCATGACCAAAATGGACCAAAACGTGAGAACAAGGATGATGAGAGACATTGATGCATTCACATTGTTGTCTCAGTATATGCTAAGGAAGATTAATTCAAAGACCTTGTGTCTACTAAGCCACCGGTATACTCGATAGTGTTGGACTACGAAAGGTTCAAAATCCCAAGCTACCTGTCCGGATACGTTAGAGTCTCACAAGGATTAGATTGTGTGTCTGCATTTCATGTGGGTTCACCAAATTCCACTCATGTGGGGGATTGTAAGAATTAATTTAATTATTTGATTTAATTGGTTAGTAAGGGTTAATTGTTAAATTAATCACCAATTAAATGAGGGTAGTGGGTGAGTGTAATTTGGCTCACCTATTGGGGAGGTTATATGAAGCTTAATCGAGATTAATATGAAATTATTATCCCACGTTGAATATGTGGGAGGGGAATCCTCAAACGTCGGGTCAAGCCGTGAAGACAAATAACGTTGTGTGTAAAGATTCGTTGAACCTGGACGCACTAACCCTCTATAATTGCTGATTAGAGTAAATTGCGTAATTATGAATTAATTCGTCATAATTGCTGATTAGAGAAAATTACGCCATCAGCAATTATTTCGTCGTAATTCAATCCCATCACCATTATGACTGAGTGAAATGATGCGCCTATAAATAAGGTCATTCAGCATGCATTCCAACACAACACAAATGAGCACCTCTGCATACACTTGCATAGTGCATAGTCTAGACGATCCAGTTCTCCATCCTCTTTAGTTTGTCGGAATTCCTGCGATAGCGGTGCTGCTTCACGGGAAATGAAGAACCATTTTACCTTTGGGGACGTTCCGCCAAGAATCGGAGCACTATTGGGGCATTTTACGTCTTGCAGGAAGAGATCCAATCTCAAGTCGGTTCAAGATCCAGTTCCTGCGCCAGTTTCGTTTGGAGATCCAGATCTAGATCCCGGGTTAGATCCAGATCTATATCCAACAAAAGATAATATTTGAAGACTTTACTCATTTTTTCCTTTCTTATATTTACTTTTAAGTATTCATATTGTAAAATGATTATTTGGTGCAAACCCAATTTTCCCCAACATGCAATTTCTGTAAGACATATGTACAAGAAGTCTACACCAAGTATGATTTTATTTATAAATATGTATACAAAATAGTAGTTGATTTAGGTGAACAACAAATTATTTATTATAATTAAAATTATTTTAATATATTAAATTTAGATAGGGTTAATTGCAAATAAAATTCTTACCTTTTCGTCATTTGCAAATTAATCCAAAACTTTAACATTTGGCAAAAAAAATACACTACTTTTAAATTTTATTACAAATAACGCCCATGGTCAGCCATACTCTGCCCGATTGCTGACCAAGCAAACTCATTTAACACATCACCCAGGTTTGACTTATCTCCCAAAGAAAAGTAGGCCATGCCGCCATGGTAGAGCAAGATCAGCAGGAGTACAATTACCCATTGATGAGCAAGAAGCTTATTGAGATTCCGATTCGTCTGGTCAAGAACATCATGAAACTCGACAAAGGGCAAGGTCAACTCTCAAGCCATATTTCTCATGGCTTCCTCCACCGAGTTTTTCCTTCCATTCGTTGCGAAAATCCGGCATATGTCACCATGAAGAAGACAACAAAAACTTTCAAGATCGAACACTTGAGCAACAGACCGACCCCATCACTTCTCTCGTCAGAGTCGTCGCTCACCAGATCTAGCGCCGCAACAGACTAATCCCATCGCTCGGGTTCGCACACTGCCGTTGTAAACCATCTCCCACGCTCTTCAGATCTAGCGTCACTGTCAGAGTTCATCACCGTCGCACTCAGCCAAGATCTGCTCATCTATACTGCCAAAGGATGACGTTGACCACATCAGAAACCATATTTTTTCCATGCAACCGGAAAGAACAGGCTGCCGAAAACTGCCGCCTTCCACTCAATCATCACCAATCTGCGAAAATGAAGGGATGGCTAGAGAACAAATACCTGATTTCGCCATTTCAAAGAAGAGAGAGAGAAAAAAGAATTCCTCCAAAATTTGATGTATAGACACGACGTCGTTTCTTCGTAATAGAGAGTTGATGTGGCATTTATTTGCTAAGTCAGCAGTTAGGGCAGGTGAACCTAACTTCTTCATAATGGAGAGTTGATGTGACATTTATTTGCCAAGTCAGCAATTAGGGCAGGTGAACCTGACCGATTGGGTGTGATTCGCAACTAATATGAAAGGTGGTATTTTTATTGCCAAATGTTAAAAGTTTGGATTAATTTGCAAATGAAGAAAATGTAAGGATTTTATTTGCAATTAACACAATTTAGATATTACTATACAATCTATTTAAAATTACTGTTATTTTAGTATTAGTTTAATAATAATAAAAATTTTAATATAATAAATTAAAAATATTAAAATAATTTTGTTTGATGTTTTGATATAATGTATTGATCAAATTGAAATATGACAGTAATAAGATACATATAGACATAATGAATAATACTGGGACTTCATCAGTGGTTCTCTTTGAACATCCAGCTATGGAAATTCTTGGAAATAGTTATGCTTCTCTTAGAACTAAATTAGACCAAGTAATAGTATTCTCAAACAATTTATGAATACTGCACTACAAAGTCATCTAATTTTTTTTTTATTATGTGCGAATATTTTTCATTTTATATAGGTTTCAATAATTTATAAATGTAGGACGGAAATTAAGATTTGTTTCTGGATGAACTCGATCTCGTATTGGGAAAAAACTTTATGTTCAGAATTCACATAACCAACGATACAATCGCAAATGGTAATCGATGTTTCAAAGTAACCAAAAGTACAAATGATAAAAACTTGATAGCAAATTTTATTAAGACAATGTCTTTAAAAAATTATGTAATCTCAGTTAATTCATTATTACAGCTTATAGAAAAATTAATATTAATATTCATAATCTATTATCTAATCAATTAATATCTTTTACTAACTTATTATTTATTTTTTATTAAGGATAATAATGACCGCAAAGAAAAGATAATCAATTTGGATGATGAAATGGATCATTTGAAAGCCATTTTTACTGATTCATCTCTGAATGTTGATAAGGTATGTAATTTTATATTATTAATTATGTACCATATATATATTTGTGTGAAGATGATTTCAATATGTTGAACTTGATATGATCCTGAGTAAGAGGAGTCAGAGTCCAGACAGTTGACATCAGACGTCATGGGCCGAAGCTCCAGTGTCCAAGAACCAATTCGATACATTATCGGAAGAACGAGAACACCCAGAAGAGAATGATTTTGCCAAGTTTGCTGTAGATGCTGGACATAAGGGTCGTTCAAAGTCACGATCAAAATGGCGTGGACAAACAAACGCCTGATGATCAGTTTCTTGACTGCAAAGCTGACAGAAAGAAGAACGATAATTGTTGTTGCGACAGCCACGTTTGCGACTGGGGTCTCGTTTATTGCCATTACCATCGACCATGGGAGAAGAAAAAATGAAAGTTACTGCTACCTCGTCCTCGCGTAATAACAGTGAAGGCGGGTTGTGCAACTAAAGAGTTGTCAACAGTTTTGTGGAATGATTCGTGATTTTGGGCCCGTGCCAATAGTGTGTGAAAATCTGGCAGAGGGTTTTGGGCTAACTGAGCGGTTGTGAAATTGGAGAACGACGAACCGTGACCCCTAAAAAACCAATGTGATTTGTCGGATTCATCAATAGATCGTCCGATGGCAGCGAGTTGATCACATATAGACTTGTAGTGATGACCATATTCAACAACTGATTTAAAACCACATTTTATAGAGAGCAGATCATCTTTCAGGCTCAATTCACGAGCATTAGAACCATGACTGTAGGCCGATACTAGGGCATGTCAAACGTCCTTTGCCGGTTTGTAACCAATAATGATGGACATGGATTCTTCTGTTAGGGTAGAAATAAGAAAAAGGTTGAAAGTTTGATCACGAGTGTACCATGTTTTATAAGCAAGATTGTCGATGATCTAACCAGAATTAGAAGTAATGGTCTCAGATGGCACAGAACTGGTGCCATCCACGAGCAATAGAAATTGCTGACTCGTAAGAAAAGGTGAACTTGCGCAGGCCACAACAGATAATTAGAAGATATAAGTTTGATGGTGACCATGTGTATAATGGTCGAGATAGGAAGAGTGGGAGTATCTGCCGCAGTAGCCATCGGAGAAGAAGAAGAAGGCGGGAATTGGACAAGGGTGTGGCGGCATTAGGGTTTTAGGTTGTAAACTTGGTGGACCAATTTCAAAATCGAAAAAAGTTAATGGACAAAAAAGTATTCACTCATAGGTAGGGCAAACTATTCTATTCTGGTTCATGGTTTCTCTTAGCTATATAGTTTATCAGGGTGAGAGACCCAGCCCCTTCTCATCAATGGACTCCTGATGTATAAGAAGGAGTGCGGTTCGTTCGAGAAATTCCTACCTCCTCATCTATCCTTGAGATATGATATTTGTATCCATTCTAAATCCATTTATTATTGTACGTAAATTAACCATACTCAATTGTTACCAATTTACTTTACTAATTACTGCGTCTGTCTCAAAGAATCCTTCGCATTTATTGTTCCAAGTTATTTAAGAAAAAAATATTTTTTTATCAATTTTATTGACTTTAGAGAATATTGTAATATTTTAAAAATATAAAGTAATGATATGTGTATTAGATAAGAGCGACAAATTTGACATTTAAGTAATTTTTTAAATTATTGGCAAATGAGTTGTTTCAATTTTTAGAGTGTAAAAGGTATAATGAGACAGATAAATATCAGTATGAAACTTGCGTACTACGCAGGATCATTTAATTATTACTCTTTTTTGTTAATTGAATAATTAGTGTATATTATTATTCAATATTAATTATTGAGTTTTTCTTTATAACTAGATAATTTCTGTCATGCACTTTTTAATTAATTATATATAGTAATTATATTTTAATTCATTGTTATTTTTAAAAAAAAAACATAAAATATAGACAAAGTTCTATTTATGTATAATATACTTTTAAATATTAATAATTTTGTACTAAATTTGTATTCAATATTTTATAATTTATTATTCTTAGTTTCAAATTATTTGTACAAAAATATAGATAAAGTTCTATTTATTGGTATGATTTATATCTTGACCTTCGTTTATCTTCAAAGATTTATGTTCTATTCTAGCATCAGTTCATTCAAACTTGAATTCAATTTTTTTTTACCAAAATCATCATCTTATATTTGGTGAAAATATAATATCAGTTTAATAGGTATAGTAGTTTAATAGATCTTTCTGCCACTGCTATCCCTGAAGATGAATGTTGACCCTGAAAGAACATTTACATTTTCTGACATTACTGGAGCCGACAACAATCTCTATGAACTCAAATTGGATCTTCTTTAAAAAGTTAATGTCGAGGTAGATGGTTGGTTACAACTAAATGAATAAACTTGAATGAATGAATGTATGTAATTGAGTCCAATTTACTGATGGTATTTTCCATAGATCAATCACTCAAGATTATCATAGTCTTAGGCCTATTTACTGGTGGCAGATGGGATGAGTTGAAGGACAAATGATATTTTTATTTCCTGAATACTCCTACAATATTGTTTTTACAAGAGAAAGGGAAAGCCCAAAATCAGAATTATGCCTTGAGAATTAAAGAGGTAATATTATTATTTATCAATAAGCGTTGTTATTTTGCTTAATTTTGCACAGCAACATACAATTTTAAGCATAAGAGCCTCTTAGGTGATGTTTCTTAAATATTATTGTTGTGTCATTTTATTTATCAGTTCTTGCTTTTTTTTAAAAAAAAAAACTAAAATATACAATGTCATTCACAACTAATATTTAAAGAAGGATAAGTGTTATATTGTAAATTTATTGGATAGTAAAAGTCCCTGGACAACATTAAATTAGAACTCTCGACACTTTATTTCATGACTTTGAAATATTAGTTTCTCCCTTTGTAGCTATATATCAAGAATCTTCTTTTTATTTATATTTTTTAGAAATTGGATCTTACTCCCTAGGTTATTTATTTCTCAGGTATGGGAAATTAATGAAGACAAGAATCACCCTAGCTCTGTGCTTCATTTCATAGGTTTTAATCTTGATCCGAAGACTTATGGAGGATCATTTTTATATCATATAAAGATAGACAAGTAATTCTAATTATCATGTACATATTCTATGGGAAATCATAGTTGCTGTTGAGATATTTATGATGTTGTATTAGTGAAAAATTTTATTTATAACCCTAAAATAGCAAACACCAAGGGAAACCATCAATAAAATTGTTCCTAAACAATCAATGAATTTGTCTCTATTTTCATAATCATGGAGCGGCTCGGCTTTTGTAGAGAGTACATGTCAAGAAATCAATTAGAGCTTTTGTAGTGACCACAGAGGTCTCTTGGTAAATCAAGCCAAGAGAACGGAGCCCCACGGAAGGGGATACAACCACTCAATATATGAGACTTAAATACCTCAATAAATGAGGACTCCGACGCTCCCTAAGGAGATAACATAACTTAACGAGCTCAAACAAACGAGCAAATAAGTAAACATCCACAATCTAACAGAGGTAAACTGTTGACTAAAGCAGCCTATGCGATTTAGATCGATAGACTAATTAACCTATAACACTGGATTGTTCTAAACGCAACCACAAAAACAAAAATAAGAAAAAGTGCAGGGAAGACATAAAAAATTAAAAAAATAAACGAGCTGGAAGCCTCCTCTCGCCCATACACCACTCCATTCTGCCTTAGCCGCCAGATCCTATCCCCACCACAAAACTGAACAAATCCCTCCAAGACTTCTCAAATCTGAAGTCCTCTCCCAATGAAGGAGATAAGCCTCACTCCAAAACCTACTAATATACCACAAACAACACCGGAGATACATAGATCTAAGGCCTCTGAAGCATAAGGGGCACAATCGCACCCTCCAAAATAAGGAAGAGAGAATATAAGAAGAGAAAGAGGAAAAGGAGAGGAAAAACAAGGTGATAGGGACTATGGAGCCTTGTCGGCGGCCAAAGCTACCTGAGCAGATGGGTGGATTTGGGAGAGAGGGGGAAAGTTAGGGTTTAAACAGGGGTGGGGAGGAGAGAAAAGGGGTAGAGAGAGAAATTTTATTAAATCAATTAGAGTTCCAGCTAGCCTAAGAAATGATTGTATATCTAAAGTGAAAAAACAAGCTTAAGATTTTTAATGCAGAAGTTTTACAGTTCAATTCAATCCAAGAAAAGATCTTTATGAAGTAAGTACTTTTAAGAATTCATTGATCATTAATTTTTCATAAGTTTTTGTTATCCTCTAAGTGGTAAGATGTCTATAATATAAGATTGATGATGTATTTTCACATTTATAACTTATCGAGACTATCATACTTTTCATTTTAAGACAATTCAAAGTAAAATATCCTAAATTAATAATATTAAGATCTAATGTTTGATTTTAAATTATCTAAGGTAAAAATTAATCTTTAGCGGGATATAATAATTCTATGCGTTAGAGACTACTTCTCACAAATGGAAAATATGATTCCAATCCAGTTTTCAGTTTGGTGATTCATTGATCTATTTTTATAGATCCATTTTATGTGGTAGACTCCATCATAACTGCGTGATTGAAATTAATTCAAATTAATTAATTAAAAATATGGTTCAATTCGGATTCTACACATAGGTTAGACTCGAATGTCGACATACATGCAGAAGTTCACACACCTGGGTTCTTAAATTCTCTAGAAGTGCTTAGGGTTCCAAATCATGAAATCAAATTAAAGGTTGTGTGAAACACAAGTGATGCATAACAAGTCAGCAAAAAATAATCATAACATGCATACCATTTAATGCGACTTTATTCGACAAAGAATAATCATAATGTACATGCCATCACAACATAAACATTATATATATATATATATATATATATATATATATATATATATATATATATATATATATATATATATAACAATTAAAGATAACAAATTTTATAATTCATATATTATGATTGAATAATTAAGATATATATGAATAAATAAAATATAAAAATATTAAAATTTGAAAATTAAAAAGTATTTTACAAACTCATTTATAATATTATTTGTTAACATCAAATCAAATTACATGAGTACAACATCTTATTCACTTTGAAGAAAAATTAAATCGATTTTTCCTATTACATTTGAAAAAAATATTTGAGTCGATCTTTTACATAATTATAGGAGTACAATATCTTATATATTCACTTTGAAAAAAAATTAAATCGATTCCTCTTATTCCACTTGAAAAGTACTTGAATCGATTATTTACTTGAGGATTACTTGAATCGATCTTCTTGTTCAACTTGAACAATACTTGAATCACTTTGAAGAAGACTCGAATCGATTCCTCTTATTCCACTTGAAAAATATTTTAATTGATTATTTACTTGAATCGATCTTCTTGTTCCTTTTGAAAAATATTATTTCTACTTGAATCACTCCATCGAAATAATTTTTTTATACTTGACTTGAATTGATTATTTAGAGTAATTTGAAACAAGCTCATAATCCTCTTGATGAATCATTGTAATCAATAACATAAAAGCTTTAATTATAGGTTAGGTAATAGAAAATATTTTTTAATTTTTTTATTTGATTTAATACTCATTAATTTATTTATATTGAAAGATTAAGTATTTGATTGAGGCTAAAACTTGCGTGTCTTCGGGACGCTATGCTCCCAAATCTTATATTTTCCAAAAAATTATATTTTTTAGTATTAAATATTATATATCATTTAGTATAAGAATTCATAATCTTGATTTTTTCTGAGATTTTTGTTTAATCAAATATTTATTTTATTCATATTTTAGCCGAATTCGTACCTTTGATTTTCTCTGAGAAAAAAAACTTAATTTTTATAATTAAATATTTATTTTATTCATATTTCAGTTGATATTTTGAATGAAAAATATATACATTTATTAATTAAAGTGTATACATACACTTTGGAACAAAATATTAGTATACTCTAATATATTTCGTGCATTTGAGGACACAAGAGACATTGAAACTAATATACTAAAATAAATAAATTATAATATAAAAAAATATAAATAAATAAAGATATTCATGAATTATTTATAAAAAAATATATTAAATAAGAAAATATACAGCAATAACGAAAACAAGAGGATAAACCGCTGTGAGCGAAATGGAGGGTTTAAGCAAAGCAGAGAAGCCATGGCGGGTACTGGAATTCTATAGCGGCATTGGTGGACTGGTAATTTGCTTAATCATTTTCTCTTTATTTAGAAAAATTAATTGAGTATGATCGGTTTTTCGTTAGTTATGCTTTGATGAACAGGATGTAACCTTTTTTCTTTTTAATTCCGGAAGAGATATTCTTTGATGAAAGCTGGTGTGGCAGCTGAGGTTGTGGAAGCATTCGACATTAACGACGTTGCGAATGATGTCTACGAGCACAATTTTGGCCATCGTCCCCACCAGGTTGCAAATTTTTAGTTTGCTGTATTGTATGTAGTGTGCATTTAGGTTGTAATTCAGGAAATTTTCGGTGTTTGTGCAAGTTTTGCGTATTAATATTAGGGTGAAATTTTTTGTGCGAATAAAATTAGTGTGAAAAGTTTTTGTGGAGTCTAACTCAAAAGTCAAACCTACCAAGCTGGTTTAAACACATCTAGCAGTGGGCATTTGTTAAGTACGTAAGAATAGGTGTGCGAAGTTTACTTTGTTGCAGGTAAATTGATTTTAAGTTGTTTTATGATTTTCGATATCAAATTATCAGTTAGTGCAAATCTTGTATTTGATGTGGCACTTTTTTTTTTTTTTTTAATAATGATTTCAGGGCAACATTCAGACCTTGAGTGCTGTTGATCTCGATAGCTATAAAGCAGATGCATGGCTTTTATCTCCTCCTTGCCAACCTTACACAAGACAAGGTGGTTGGTTAGTTCTCTTCAGTTTGATTTCTTTTTTATATGCAATTTGTATGCATATTTATCAAACTGCTTGTTAGATTTTGTCCCTTTTTTCTTCAATTGGCCTTAGTTCCTTAAAAATATCTTGTATTAAGGTCTCCAGAAGGGTTCAAGTGATGCTAGAGCCTCTTCATTTCTGAAGATTCTTGAACTTATACCGCAAAGTTCATGTCCTCCAATCATGCTATTTGTGGAGAATGTTGTTGGATTTGAGGTTTGATTTTCTATTTGTGCTGTCTACCATTGAAGACTTTTGAGCAAAAAGGGATTTTCGACAGTTATAACTTTAATTCCAGTTGATTTTTAAGTTTTGAGTTTGTGTGATCGAGTTTTTACTCTCACCTGAAGATCTATAACTTGGCTTGGAGGTGGTAGAGTATCAATTTTTGTTAAATAAGTCATTAATGGTGTATTATCCCTCTGACTAAATTTTTTATCCTTCTTTTATTATGTGCAGACATCTGATACACATGAAAAAATGATTACCATGTTGCAAGAAAATCAATTTGACATGCAAGAATTCATTCTAAGCCCTTTGCAATTTGGTGTGCCTTATTCTCGGCCACGATATTTTTGTCTGGTATATCCCTCCACCCCACACACACAACACTCCATCCTTTATTTATTGTGTTTTGATTTCCCTGTCTGCATCATGTTCATCTATTTGCTTGTACGTCTATTGCTGCAGTATAAGGTTCTTAATTTTGTGAAAACCATATTGCTACTTTTATTTCTTATTGGATCTGTTTTCTAAACGTTAAATATATGTAGTTAACTCTTTTGCATGGATTATTTGTCATCTATGTCTGACTGATGTTTTGTACTCTTTTAACTTGCCATTGCATTGCCTTAAAATATTTTCCAATCTAATTTGAAGATGAGCTTTAAAACATGGTGGGCTAATTTGCAATGTTCTAATGACAAAATACCAATTTCCTACTTTAGTATGCTATTTGTGCATTTTGTATAGGTACCTGGTGTGTGGTTTAGAGTGTTAGACCATGTCACTAGGTTTTACAATAAAATTGAAATGCTTCACATTATGTCACCAGTCTTCATGAAATTGTCTTGCCTTGGTTACACATATTAGGAAGAAAACTAAGCAATTAAAGTTTGTATGCTCTGTATAATTGTATTTGTGTGAAGGATCCAGAAAAATATTTATCCAGATATGATTCACAACTGTGTTATTACAGGCAAAGCGGAGGCCTCTGTTATTCCAGAATGCACAATACAATAATTCCCTTATTTTGGCTCCAGGCCCTATACTTGAATATGAGGAAAGCATGGTCACCGGTGAAGAATCAGAATCACATGCATATAGGAATGAATTACTTGAAAGTTGTCGACCTATACAAGATTTTCTTGAATTGGGTGAGCTTATTTCAGAAACAAGTGTTTCTGAAATCTTCGAGGATGCTGAAGTAGGAAATGTTTCTGTTGCTAATCCCTTGAATCAGTATTTAGTTCCATCTAGCTTGGTAGAGAGATGGGGGAGTGCTATGGGTATCCTTATGTTCTGAGTCCTGCCGGTGCTAATACTCTCTTTCTCGTGTCTTCATGTATATTTTCTGTTTATTTTTATGCAACTCATATTCTGTTGAAGCAATCCCTTAACAGATTTTAGATATTGTTTTCCCTGAATCAAAGCGCTGTTGTTGCATCACCAAAAGTTACTTTCGATATGTGAAGGGGACAGGTTCTCTTTTGGCTACTGTACCTGTAAGTCTGCACCAGACCTGATCAATGTCCATCACGTATTAGACTATTAGTATACAATTTATCTAATTTTACATGCACTTGAGGCTCTTTGAACTATCACCAAATTCTATTGCAGTAATTTTCCTTCTTGTGAGAGCCCATGAACTTTCTTTGTATTCTTGATATTCCATGAATATTTTATGTTCCTCTATTTGTTCCTTATGATCATGAGTGGCCCTCTGGAGGTAGCATGCTGTAAGGGATTCTTATGTTTGTCATGCTAAATTATGATGCCATTTCACTTTTTTCTAGCAATCGTGCAAGCAATCTAGTTGTATTTTTTCCCCACATGTACGAGAGCTTGAATGTACGCATGCAAGTACATTTATTCTTGTGTTAAGACTTTAAGAGATCCATGAAAACTAATTTATGTTTGAATCCATTAAAATAAAAATAATGTGTTGGTTACTGAAGCTCTATTTATCCATAAGATTTGTTGAAGTCTGCATTTATTGAAGTACACTCAATCACTCATAATATCTGAGATTACAATTAATATACGTAATCTCATCTTGTGTTCAAGCAATCATATTGCCAGACATGTTATGCAGGGAAAGATGAAAAATGAAACATCTTCGTTAAAGGAGCTCTGTCTTAGATACTTCACACCCAGGGAGGTATGCACGATATCATTAATTCCTGTAATGGCATTTTAGTTTATGGTCTTCAGGACGTTACCATTGCATCAGTACTCAAGTGTGTACTTTCGATGTCATTGTTAGGTTGCCAATTTTCACTCATTTCCGGAGGATTTCCAATTTCCAAAACATGTCAACCTTCGACAACGGTGAGTCTCATATACTGCTGAATTTTATATTTTTTTTCCTACTGACTTAATAATATTGAAAGGTGTCATCTTAAAAGATGTCTTGTGCTGAACTTGATGAATTTTTATTCTAACAATAGATACAAGTTACTGTCTCTCTAAGTGCTTAGGAGTTCAAACTTAAGAGTTGACAAGAATCATTTATAGCTAATTTGTATTTAGATTGTGAATAATACACCTGTCACACAAGTGATGTTCCTTTATATGATTACAGTAACAATTTTTCTTATTTGATGTTACATGTTATGAATCACTCGTAGAAACACAAATAAGGAGAGCATTTTTGTACACTAGACAACCATTAGGATTCATTTGCTATCAAGATTTGTAAGATCTAAGAGTTCTTTGTCTTGGTTTACTAAGGAGTCAAAATCATGTCAATTTGGGAGGTTCGTGAATATAAGGTGCATTTGCAAAAATCTGAACTTTGGACTGTAGATCATAATTTAAGGCATGTTAACTGTGAATTGAGAAAGCAGAACTTATAAACACTAATGACTGATATTGGAATCGGATTTAAGAATCCGAAGATGGTGTGGTGGCAAGCAAATCTAGTGTTGACTGTTTGGATCAATGTCGTATTTGAATTCAATCACTTCCATCTTGAGCAAACTTTTTATAGAGATTTGGATGGATTTAAATCCATTAATTTTATATTTAGCATTTTCAAACATACTTGAAGCATCCTCATTCAAAGTTTAAACATATACTGTTAAAATGCGGTCTTAATTTGGTTCCCTTTTCTACAGTTATGCTTTGCTGGGGAACAGTTTGAGTGTTGGAGTTGTGGCACCACTGTTGCGTTATCTCTTCTCTCACCAATTGTCATAGTGTTATTTCAATCTCAAGTGCCACAGATTAGTAGGAATACAATACACACACGTCAAATTCCACCGAGGAGGCAAATTGAACGATGTCAACTTCACTATTCCTTGCCACTGGTAACTGTCAATCCTACCACATTGAAAATGGTGTGTATTGCATGAACATTTTCTTATACATGGCCTACATAACTTGAATACAGTCTGTCATCTGAATCAATTTGCTGTTCTTTAACATGATAATGTTGTAAGTTATCAAGAGTATGCTAAAGTTCATAGATTTTCTTATTTAGTTGAGGGAGAAATGTGATTTATAAGGTGGATACAATTTATTTGTTTCATTATTCTTTTTGTATTTTGATACATACTATGTCTTGAGAAATTGTGTTATCTTTAAGGTACACGGTGTATGCACATTCAAATCCACATTTTAATTCTAAGTATTCTTAAGACATGATATTATTAGAATCGTAGAGATTGATAAACTATAATGGAGTGTTTGACTCACATTAGTTAATATGTGGGTTAATAAAGTTTAGACGTGATTAGCAATGTACAACAAATGAGTATGAAAATTGCCTTAATTTTTTCTTAGTTTCAAGATATGTATAGTAAGCTACCTCCCCTAAGGTTTCATCCAATGGGCCCCTTTCTTTTTTATTAATGGGATTAGAAGGTAGTAAGTCCATGTAAATTGTGCAAACTCTTTTATTTTTAATAATTTTAAAGCCCAATAATATTAAATTGGGAGAAATGCAAAATTAACCACTTATTTGTAGAATAAAATCATTGCAAACATAAAAATAACTTGGAATCTTTTTTAATTAATTTAAAGTAATAGAACAAAATTACCCTTATATAAAAAAGTTAAAATAAAAACACCACTACCCACCTTTAACATTACTCCTTCTGTCCCACGGCAATGGTAGTTTTTGCTTTTTGGCACGTGGATTAAGGAGTATTATTATTTAATGTGTAGTGGGTAGTTGTATTAATGGGTGTATGGGCTCCATGTTTTAATTGTATTAGAGGGGATGAGTGGGTCTCATGTGTGTAAAAAAAAAAAGATGACCCATTGGGTGGGACGATCAAAATGGAAAAAAGAGACCCTTGCTGTGGGACGGAGGGAGTATGTCGGTTGTCGGTGGGAGATCGACACTGGAACTAGCACTTGAACCAACAAACTGATGTTTGTTGGTCGGTTTGTAAACAAGGGATCGACTAGAACCGACATTTGTAAACGAGGGATCGACTAGAACCGACATTTGGGCCGACTGAAAGCGACACTCGGACCGACAAATTGATATTTGTCTGTCGATTTGTTGGTGGGGTACCGATTGGAATCGAGACTAGACCGACGTACCAACTGAGGTTGGTCGGTGGGGTATTGAAACTGATACTTAGACTGACAGATGTCGGTGGGAGAGAGACTGGAACTAACAATTGGACCAATCAAGCATTTAAAGTCAAGTCAAAAAGTATTTTTGTCAAAAAAAAATATTTTTTTGAAAATTTTAATCACGAGTTGGGTGTTTTTTTATTACAAGTTAAAATGTTATTCGCAAAGATTTTCACTTAATCAAATAGGATAATTTGCATATGGCTTAACTCAATGTAAACAAAGCGCTCTGCTAATTTTAGATTCAAATACCTTTAGGACATTTTGGTTTTAGGATTTTTTTTTAAAAAAAATTATTTCATCGTAAGTTGAATCAAAATTTATGATATTGTTGTATGACATTCTATGATTTTTAAGATTTTGGTAGAATATAATCGGACTCGAATCTGACTCATTATGTTTTATCTAAATTCAAGTTTAAGTCGAATATTTATAAAATAACTAGAGTTTGTATAATTCGAAAATATAAAAAGTTTGTAAATAATTTAAGGTTGGTATTATAAAAAGCTTGCTAACAAGATGAAATAAGATAAAAAAAAGGAAAATTTCTAAAAATGTCACTTTCAATACATTTTTTTTTTAAAATGTCACCTATAATATTTTTTTTTAAATATGCCACTTTTTAATTTTTTTGACCCAAATACTCATTCACTCATTAAACCTCATTCTCTCTTCTCTCTCTATTGTTCATTTTGCTCCATTCTCTCTTCTTACTCTATCATTCATTTTTCAAAGATTTTAAAGATTTGAGAAGACAACTACAAGATGGAAGCGACAATGGCACAACGCAATCTAATATGAATTTAGGTCACACAAAAGATCGCGTACAGGGTCGCACAAAAAGTCGCATATAAGACCGCACAGTTGGTCGCGTATAGGGTCGCACAAAAAGTTGTGTACAGGATTGTATAGTTGGTCGCATAAAAGGTTGCAAATACAAGTTCGCACAGTTGGTCGCATGGTATTGCGTGACCTTTCTTGTGACTTGTGTGACCAATCATGCGAGTATATGTTTCTGTCTATAGTCGCATAAGTGTCGCATGCAGGATTGTACAAGAGGTCGCATGCAGGGTCGCACATAAAGTCACATTGATGGTCGCGTGTGTTGTCTTGTAAGCAGTTGCATAATTGGTTTCACAAGAAGTTGCTTATACTTGAAGTGTATAGTCGCACAATAGGTCCACAAAAAATCGTAGGTAGGGTCACATTGATGGTTTGTGTGTGGTCTCGTATGCATTTGCGTGATTGTTCATGCAACAACATTTGTAATAAAAAATGCGACTAAATTATTTATAATAGAAGCTCATAATCACATAGTTGAAACATATAGTATAAGAAAAAATATTACAATCCTCAATCTGAAAGCTCGAAAAACAATGATTAAAGTAACTTTGAATACATAAAAAGTCAATGGTCCGAACAAAAATATCTAAATTTACAATGATTTGAGTGCACAACTCAACAAAAATGCTAAACTAGCATGTTTTGCACACTGCATTGTTATAAGTTCATCTAATAACTAAATAATTGAAGTATTACTAATTACAGTGCTACGAGTTCATTTGAGAATAGCTACGCACAAAATCGTTTCCTCCACTCCACACATTTTGATGGATCGATCTTATCAACTAAGTGGCTAATGGCAAGACACTCAATGAACTTGATAGCTAAAAGATCACAATCATCTCCTCCGCATTGGTTAGGTGTTTGGTCATAGAGTATCAAAGTACATTAATTCTTGGTGTCTTTCACTTTTTTTTTTCAAACATTCGCCTCTAAACAAATAGACGAAAGAATCACCGTCATATGTTTAAACTCTTTTTTAATATCATCCATGAAACTCCCTTTGACATTGAGTCATAAACAAAAAAATTTTGGAGTCAATCATTAACTCATATGCAACCCAATGTGATCCAGACACATGTACAACACCTAGAACTCGAGAGAAATATCAGACCAATGACAACCTCCTTGGATTGGTAAATTTTCACCTACATATTCCTTTATCATCTTACTTTTGTCTTCCCATTTCCATTTTCCATTTGTTCAATTTGATGTATGAGCTGTTTGCCAATTTATCCACTCTTTTTTCAAGATATGTTGTGTTAACATAATGTAAATAATAATTATAATTAGTGGGTGAGAAAATTTTAATTTAATTTTAAATCCTACTTACCCAAAATTGGAGTTCAACAATAGCTTAATCTTGTAAGAAAGCGCTCGATCATAGTTTGGACTCCAATATAATCAAGCTCAATAAACCATCAATATGCTTCATCGAGCAATGAAAAATGTTAATCAATATGTCTCGACAACTAAATAATGGTTAAGAGTAATAAGAAATATAAATATTCAAAAATCTCAAAATTAAGCCAATTTAGTTCCCGCGACTAACCAATCGACTAACTAAGCGATCATGCACGCGTGCGATTACTCACTCAACTAATCAAGCGACTATGCACGCTACTGCACATGCGACCATGAACGCGACTAACCAAGCGACCATGCACGCGTGTGACTACTCACGCAGCCAATCAAGCAACCATGCACGCGACTAACCACTTCATTAATCTTCATTTTAAAGGACAGACATCAGCTTTATGGTCTTTTCTGTGACATTTGAAACAAGTAATTTGAAAATTGTCAAAATTCTTTTTAAAAGACTTTCTTTTTGAAAATTTAGGTTTTTTATAAATTTTTTCTTTGAAATCATTTTTATAGCGTTTTTTAGGAAAATGCTTTGCTTTGTTTTTGAATTTAGAGGAAGGAGCTTGAATCTTTTGTAATCCAAAAGTTTCGCAAAATGTATCAATCTCCTTACGGTATCTATTCTTTTCAGATCCCTATTTAGATTGTATTTTCAATTCTGAACACAAAGCTAGTCCTTTTTTAATGAAAACAAATAATTGACCATATGTAATAGTTTCGAAAGGAATCTCACTTTGACCAGTTCCTTCCTTAAGCTTTTGATGAATTCTTTCACCGAAAAGTTTAGGAAGTCCAGCTATGAATCTTTCTTTCCAAAAAGAAGCGTTGCAATCATTTCTTTTTAAAATATGAGTAAGGAAAATATCTTTGTACCTTCTATAATCAGATAAAGTAGGATATCTGATATTAGATAATACAACTTGTGTTGAATCAAGTTCTTCTTTAGGATTACCAATGAAATACATGCCAATAGTGAGTATCAACATGTCACAAGTATCATTTTTTGAAATAATAGTACCATCAGGTTCTTCAACCTCAATGGTATGTTGAAGAATATTCTGTTTGTCGTTGAGAGTAAGTGAGTTATCCCGCCAGATTTTTAACTGACCAGTGAGGCCAGTGACAATGAGAGCGGCGGCGTTCTCTTCTTTTTGTCCATGGGCTTTATAAGCAATACGAGCCATGCCCATTTCTTGAAGAGTATTAAGTATTTCATATTCTGATTGCCATCAATGTTCCATTCGTGTATTGAATGACCATCATATTTGGCATTGTTTTTTAAATGTGCCCTTTCTTCGAATAGAATATCTGGAGGAGAATATCTATTATTATAAGAGGCTTTTGTTCTGGATTGGAAATGAATTTTATTAATCTCATTGTTATCAGGTTCTGATTCGGATGAGATTTTTGATGAAATGTTTTTGGCTTTGTTCAAACAATTAATATTTGAAGTATGAGAAGTAGAGGCTATGTGAGGAGTATATGTTTTAATAATGTTTGTAACCTGAGAAGTAGAGGTTTCATTATTATGAGATGATGAGGTTTTGTGAGAAGATGGAGTCTCAATAAGTCTTTTTGAGATTTTGTCAATGAGAATGGAACTAGCAGGGAGCTGTAAATTCTTCTCGATATTAGTAGGAAGGCTTCTAGGATTGAAATGAGGAGTGGAAGTGCTAAACTTCCACTTGGAAATTTGGAATCAGAGGATTTTGAATTTATTTTCACCGATAGGTTATCCACATGTTCTGCTATAGTATGAAGAATCTGGTTTGAAAAATTAACCGATTGGACTGGCCGGTTTAACCGGTTGAACCAGGAATCGAACTCCAAATCGGTCTAAAACCTCTCTAAAATTAGTTTTTTTAGTTGAACCGGATTAAATCGGGTTGAACCGGCCAAAATCGGTAAAATCAGTTGAACCGGCCCAATCAATTTTTGAATTTTTTATTTATTTTTCTTTTTTCTTTTTATATTTTATATTTTTATATAATTTTACTTTTGTTTTTATTTATTTTAAAATATATATTTAAAATTTGAATTAAATTATATGATTTTCCTGGAATGGTGCACCAAATATATAGCAGTTTGAGTATAAATTATGTAATATGGTATTGATAGGATATATAAAAAGATGTATAAAGTATGAATTTTAAACTATAAATATTTTATCTAATTATATTTCTATATAAATTGAAAATTTTCTTTATAAAATAATTTTTGGTTATTATAAATTTTTTTAATGAAATATAATATTATAAAATATAATTGAAAATATGTAAAATTCAAATTTTCAATTGAACCGCCGATTGAACCGGTCCGCCAGGTTGAAAATATATGAAAGGTTACAATAGGAATGAGAAGGATCTAAGCATAAGGATTTTCTTCGCTAAAACTTTCGATGCCTTTGAATGAAATGAAGTGCCTTATTTATAGGCAAATTCTGCATTTGAATCTTCATTTGAATTTGAATTTCATCATCATTTGAATTTACGCTGAGTGCGGTTGATGAAACGTCTTCATCAGTAGTTGGAATAAAGACTGCTACAGTGCTTGTCAGCTGCTACAATGATGTGAACAATGACTTGTCGGCTGCTACAGTGATATGAATAGTGACCATTGCTACAGTGAATGACTGCTGCTTTTTTGAATAGTAGAGGGCTGCTTTTGACAAATTTGTCCAATTTTTAACAAAGAGGACAATTGCTTTTGAAATTTGAATGCTTTTAACAATTTGGTACCTGCTTTTGAATAGATGACCAGGGTAATTGGCCTGTTTTGAATTTATCAAAATTATTGAGTACTCGTTTCACCGAGAAACTTCTGACTCAACATTTTAATAAATCTTTCTGCTGAAAGAAATTTTGAATTTTCTTCTTTTCTTTTTCTTTTTCTCTTTTTTCTTTTTTCTTTTTTCTTCTTTTCTTTTTCATTCTTTCTCTTTTTTATTTTTCTTCTTTTCTTTTTTCTTCTTTTCTTTTTCATTTTTTTCTTTTTAATCTCATTAGGAAATTTATCAGCAAATTCTATAGCTCTTGAAATAGGTTTTATGGTACTTTTTGAAATGTCATAACCTAAAAATCTAACTTTTGTTTGGAAAATCTTTATCTTTGGAGCAGAATCTTATTTGAGAAATGTAATAATTTTGAAGAAGGGAGACTTCTCTATCTTTGATAGGATGAAAAAATTTGAAATGAATATATTTTCCCATGATATTGGTAGTAATACCAGTACCGTCAATTTTGAAAGGATAAATAGTAGTTAAAAAAGGATTTCCTAAAATAATATATTGACTCAAGTTTTTTACAAGAATGAAAGGGGTTTTAAAACAATAACCATCAATACAAATAAAAGATTTTGAAAGTTTATACTTAATATGAAGAGGAGTAGCATTAGCAGCTACAAGCCTTTCATTACTTTTTTCATAATAAATTGAAGGAATAAGACCTTTTATGCAATTTTGATCAGCTCCACTATCTATAAGATAGGAAACATTGATCTTGAAATCGCTTATGACCAAAGTTATGATAGAATTCCATTTTTGAAAAGCAATATGTTCGATACTTTGGATAGCTTCATTATTTGAAGTATCTGGAATAGCATCGATCACTTGATTTTTTGAAGAGCTTTCAGGAATATCTTTTTCAGAAATATTTTTGAAATAGATAATCTGGTTTCTAATTCAAAATCTTTGAGATGAAGATCGTCAATCTCCTTTTGCAGATTGCTTATCTCAGCTTTTAGAGTATTAATCTCTCGCTGAAGATCATTAATATTAATATCTGTTTTAATTAAGGATGAGGAAAGAGCCTTGTTGAAAAGCTTTGAAATGCTGAAAGGTTCTATGATAGCAAGAAATTTGTCTTTATTGGGAATGTCATTATTAAGAATTATATTCCTTAATCTAAGAAGATATTTGTGTTTTTCTTCTAGCTCAGGAACTTTGTCGATGAGATCGAACAAGAGTTCTTGTTCAGTCTTCTTTTTTGAAATAACATTTATGTTTAATGGACAAAATCCTTGACAAGAGAACTTGTCTATTTCTTAATCACAATCTAAATACAAATTAGCTATAAATGATTTTTGTCAACTCTTAAGTTTGAACTCCTAAGCACTTAGAGAGACAGTAACTTGTATCTATTGTTAGAATAAAAATTCATCAAATTCAGCACAAGACATCTTTTAAAATGACACCTTTCAATATTATTAAGTCAGCAGGAAAAAAAATATAAAATTCAGCAGTATATGAGACTCACCGTTGTCGAAGGTTGACATGTTTTGGAAATTGGAAATCCTCCGGGCTCTCACACAAATCTTTGTATTCTTTGAATATTAAAGAGTAAATAATAAATTATGATTCTATTCTTTTATTTGTATCTAACTTGAATAATTAATAAAAAAAACTCTCAAAAAATTGGAGTAATTCCTCGAACATCACGGGGTATTCATTTTTTTTATGTAGGTTAAAAAAAATTAAATATTGCTCTTAAAATTATGGTGTATTACTAAGATCATTTATTTGGAGTTAAAAAAAAGTTGTTTCCAATTCAGATGGACAATGAAACTTGTTTCAATTCAAGCATGAGGGATAAAGGAAACATAATTTATGTCATATTTATTTAATATTAATTCAATTAATAATAGTGTCGATTTTAATAGAAAATAATAATATTATTATCTCTTATTATTTTATAAAACTCATTTTATGATATTTATGATAAAGATCATTTCTCCATAAAATACCCAATTTTCTTCGAAAATCTTCATCAAGTTTTAAATACCAATCTTTTCTATCCTTTTCATCAGGATCATTGAAACAATAATTAAGGTATTTATAATTTGGATAAAAGTTTTCAAAAGAAATCATTGAAATACAATTTTCCATTTGAGAAGCTGTAGGAGAACCTGGGTTAATAGATTCCTGGTATGAAGGAATAGGAGTTTTGAAATTGACTTTGAGGTTTTGATAACCAGAGTTATCAGAAAAGGAGGAGTGAGAATTGATTTCTTGAATCCTAATGTTGGGAACACCATCATTCTGTCTCAAAGAGTTGAATCTGAGAAGTATTCTTCCTTCAGAGTCTTCCTCTATTTCGGAGACTTCGTGTCTTTCTATTCCTCTTGATATTTGAGGATTATTGGTTATGAATTTTGTGGGAATGATTATTTCATTCCACTTGAGTCTTTTTGGAATAAAGAAATTTGAACTGTCTGCTTCTATTTGAAGCATAACAGTTTTTTCTTTTGAAGTAGGATGCAAAATGAATTTTGGATTGAGCTGTGAAGACATAACACGAAAGTAAACACGATAAATAACAGCAAAATTTTTGCAAAGATTTTTGAACTCGTTACTCTGTAATTAAAAATAAAAATTAATAAATCAATTAGTAAAGGATCTGTAATATCAACAGAGAAATCAGGAGCACTATTGAAATAAATATGACCATTGCAAATATTCATTTGAATCATAACAAGTAAAGAAGATTTGTATTTTTTTAATTTGTTATCCCTAAGAGCGAGATAAACAGGAGCATCAACACCAATATGAACAAGAGATTTAATAGCAACTTGAATTAAACCAAAATGAATATATCTGTAACCTTTTTCCAAATACTTTTTAATAGATACTTTGGATAAAAGAGGTAAACTTTGAACTTCCTTTTGAACTGAAATAGTTTCTTCATGAGTTTTAACAGAAAAAGCTATTTTGAAATCAAGAGTACCGATTTGATACTTTCAATTTGTTGTTCAGGTATAGTCCAATTTGAGTAATTATTATCCTGAATATGCAATTCATGAGATTGAACAATATTAGAGCTACTAGAACTGTGTTTCGAAAATAAATTTCTAAATCTTGACGCCATGAATAATTTGTTTAACAACAATAAGTATAATTGATTTGCTATAGGTATGAGAATATTACTTAACAAAAGTAAGTATATATTTGCTTTGCCATAACGTTCGGGAACATTAACGGGACCACCAATCACCAGACTGACCAACGGATTCACGCTTACCAACGAACTTACCAAGTTCAGCAAATATTACTTATAGAATTAAGTAAATATTCAGAACCTAAGTTCAGCAATTAATACTTATGAAATTATCACAAGTATTCAGAAATCAAAATTCAGAAATTGTCTTTTTGTTTTTCCTTTTTCCAAAGAAATTTTTATATTTTGTAAAGGAGGATGAACAGAAGAAACAAAGACACCATTATCAAGTTCCCATTTTTTGTGAATACTTTTTTGAACATTTATTTGGTTTAAAAAATAAACATTATCAGAAATATTATTTATTTTGCAATAAGCATCAAACCAATTTAAAATCATTATATTTGATTTATATTTATGATAAAGATCATTTCTCCATAAAATACCCAATTTTCTTCGAAAATCTTCATCAAGTTTTAAATATCAATCTTTTCTATCCTTTTCATCAGGATCATTGAAACAATAATTAAGGTATTTAAAATTTGAATAAAAGTTTTCAAAAGAAATAATTGAAATACAATTTTCCATTTGAGAAGATGTAGGGGAACCTGGGTTAATAGATTCCTAGTATGAAGGAATAGGAGTTTTGAAATTGACTTTGAGGTTTTTTTTGTCAGCAAAAGAAGTTTTACAAAAAGATGTCAAAAACATTGTTTCAAAACAAATTTTTTCCAGATGACAAGCTATACTTTCATGTTTTGATTTTGATATTGAATATATCAAATGAGATAATAATTCATTACCTGATTTCCTAACCAGAGAATTTCTTCAAAACCCTGCAGAAAACCATGAGTAGACCCAGACCTCAAACTCCTCAGCATTATTCAAAGTCCCTGATTAATGATAATCAATTTCAAACCCTTTCTGACTTCCCAATTTCATCAATCTTTTCATTTTCTCAGTTAGATAAATCATCTAGTCCAAATATTCCCAAGTGCTTACATTCAAAACCTTGTTACACTAAACCCTTTGATAAAAATACAGCCATTACTAAGCCACCTAACATTCATATACAAGAATGTATCCCTATAAATCCACTTCAAAATCCAACCCCTATTAGATTTCATGATAATACTATTAGTCTTATTCAAAACTGGAGCAACAAAGTATTTTGGCCTAACTATTATGACAGTGAAAATAGCCCTATACAGCAATATTACAATATTCTGTATAGACAAATTGCAGAGAAGAAAGCTGAAGACAACAGTAGATTTCAAAATAGTTACCAAAGAGCATGGGCGAAAACACTAGCTCGTGGCAAATATACATTTGAAGAACAATTAGAAGAACTACGTCAAGGTCAAATTTCATGTTTCAGGGAAGTTTCAAGAAACATAGTAGAACGTCAAAGTTTTATAAAGCAGATTTGTATTTATCTTCTTCTCTGATCTGTATCTGCCAAAAGCCAGACTTAAGATCGAATTTTAAAAAAATGCATGCTTTATGCAATCTTTTGATTAAATCTCTTTTATTAGGAATAGGATATCTAATCCATTCAAGAACCTCATTGAGTGGTTTGTAATTAATGACGAGTCTGGGACTCCTCTTTCCTTCTCTGCTTGATTATTAACATAGAAGGCAGGGCAACTCCAAGGAGACTTAGAGGGCCTTATGAGTTTTTTTGGAAAGAAGGGATTTGATTTCTTCTTTACAGATGTTAAGAAGATCGTGATTCATTTGAATAGGTCTTGCTTTGGTAATAATAGACTTTTCATTGAAACCAGTAATATAAGGTAGAGAAACAATATGCTTCTTTCTTTCTCAGAAAGCATTGGGAAGGTCAGAGCATACTTCTTTTTTCAAGATATTTTTAAAATCTAAAATTTTGTTTTGAATATCCTTTTTGAGTAAAATTTCTTCAATACGAAAATAAGAAACTTCTTTCTTTGAGGAAATTTAAGTAAGATTTTTTGGACTTAATAACATTTATTTGAGAAATGTAATAATTTTGAAGAAGAGAGACTTCTCTATCTTTGATAATTTGAAGAAATTTGAAATGAATATCTTTTCCCATTATATTGGTAGTAATAACAGTACCATTAACTTTGAAAGGATAAATAGTAGTTAAAAAAGGATTTCCTAAAATAATATCTTGACTCAAGTTTTTGATAAGAATGAAAGGGGTTTTAAAACAATAACCATCATTGCAAATAAAAGCTTTTGAAAGTTTATACTTAATATGAAGAGGAGTAGCATTAGCAGCTACAAGCCTTTCATTAGTTTTTTCATAATAAATTGAAGGAATAAGACCTTCTTTTATGCAATTTTGATCAGCTCCACTATCTATAAGACAGGAAACATTGATCTTGAAATCGCTTATGACCAAAGTTATGATAGAATTCCATTTTTGAAAAGCTATATGTTCGATACTTTGGATAGCTTCATTATTTGAAGTGGAATAACATCGATCACTTGATTTTTTGAAGAGCTTTCAGGAATATCTTTTTCAGAAACATTTTTGAAAATAGATAATCTGGTTTCTAATTCAAAATCTTTGAGATGAAGATCGTCAGTCTCCTTATGCAGATTGTTTATCTCAGCTTTAGAGTATTAATCTCTCGCTGAAGATCATTAATATTAATATCTGTTTTGATTAAGGATGAGGAAGAAGCTTTATTGAAAATCTTTGAAATGCTGAAAGGTTCTATGATAGCAGGAAATTTATCTTTATTGAGAATGTCATTATTAAGAATTATATTCCTTAATCTAAGAAGATATTTGTGTTTTTTTTCTAGATCAGGAACTTTGTCGATGAGATCGAACAAGAGTTCTTGTTCAGTCTTCTCTTTTGAAATAACATTTATGTTTAATGGACAGAATCCTTGACAAGGGGACTTGTCTATTTCAGATTCTGAGCTTGTGTAAACTTCTTCTAAATTAGAACTTGAATCAGATTCATTTGAGTAATCTTTTTGAGAATTATCATTAGAAATTAAAAGAGCAGAAATCTTATCTCTTAAAATTTCATCATCATGAAAAACTTCATTAATCTTCTTTTTTAAAGGACAGACATCAGCTTTATGGCCTTTTCTGTGACATTTGAAACAAGTAATTTGAAAATTGTCAAAATTCTTTTTAAAAGACTTTCTTTTTGAAAATTTTGGTTTTTTATAAAATTTTCTTTGAAATCATTTTTATATCGTTTTTTAGGAAAATGGTTTGCTTTGTTTTTGAATCTTGAGGAAGGAGCTTGAATCTTTTGTAATCCAAAAGCTTCGCAGAATGTACCAATCTCCTTACGGTATCTATTCTTTTCAAATCCGTATTTAGATTTTATTTTCAATTCTGAACACAAAGCTAGTCCTTTTTTAATGAAAGCAAATAATTGACCATATGTAATAGCTTCGAAAGGAATGTCACTTTGACCAGTTGCTTCCTTTAAGTTTTTGATGAATTCTTTCACCGAAAAGTTTAGAAAGTCCAGCTATAAATCTTTCTTTCCAAAAAGAAGTATTGCAATCATTTCTTTTTAAAATATGAGTAAGGAAAACATCTTTATACCATCTATAATCAGATAAAGTAGGACATCTGATATTAGATAATACAACTCGTGTTGAATCAAGTTCTTCTTAAGGATTACCAATGAAATACATGCCAATAGTGAATATCAACATGTCACAAGCATCATTTTTTGAAATAATAGTACCATCAGGTTCTTCAACCTCAATGGTATGTTGAAGAATATTCTGTTTGTCATTGAGAGTAAGTGAGTTATCCCACCAGTTTTTTAACTGACCAGTGAAGCCAGTGACAATGAGAGCGGCGACGCTCTCTTCTTTTTGTCCTTGGGCTTTATAAGGAATGCGAGCCATGCCCATTTCTTGAAGAGTATTAAGTATTTCATATTCTGATTTGCCATCAATGTTCCATTCGTGTATTGAATGACCATTATATTTGGCATTGTTTTTGAAATGTGCCCTTTCTTCGAATAGAATATCTGGAGAAGAATATCTATTATTATAAAAGGCTTTTGTTCCGGATTGGAAACAAATTTTATTAATCTCATTCTTATCAGGTTCTGATTCGGATGAGATTTTTGATGAAATGTTTTTGGCTTTGTTCAAACAATTAATGTTTGAAGTATGAGAGGTAGAGGCTATGTGAGGAGTATATGTTTTAATAATGTTTGTAACCTGAGAAGTAGAGGTTTCATTATTATGAGAGGATGAGGTTTTGTGAGAAGATGAAGTCTCAATAAGTCTTTTTGAGATTTTGTCAATGAGAATGGAACTAGCAGGGAGCTGCAAATTCTTCTCGATATTAGTGGGAAGGCTTCTAGGATTGAAATGAGAAGTTGAAGTGCTACTTTGAAATTTGGAATCAGAGGATTTTGAATCTATTTTCACCGATAGGTTATCCACCTATTCTGCTATAGTATGAAGAATCTGATTTGAAAAATTATTTTGTTCAATAACCTTTTTAATATCCTTAGCTACATCTCCCTCCCCTGTTCTAAAAGGGGTAGCTGGGATTTTTCATTTTTCCAGAGAAATTTTTATATTTTGTAAAGGAGGATGAACGAAGAAATAAAGACACCATTGTCAAGTTCCCATTTTTTGTGAATACTTTTTTGAACATTTATTTGGTTTAAAGAATAAACATTATCATAAATATTGTTTATTTTTCAATAAGCATCAAACCAATTTAAAATCATTATATTTGATTTATATTTATGATAATGATCATTTCTCCCTAAAATACCCAATTTTCTTCGAAAATCTTCATCAAGTTTTAAATACCAATCTTTTCTATCCTTTTCATCAGGATCATTGAAACAATAATCAAGGTATTTAAAATTTGGAGAAAAGTTTTCAAAATAAATCATTGAAATACAATTTTCCATTTGAGAAGTTGTAGGGGAACCTGGGTTAATAGATTCCTGGTATGAAGGAATAGGAGTTTTGAAATTGACTTTGAGGTTTTGATAACCAGAGTTATCAGAAAAGGAGGAACGAGAATTGATTTCTTGAATCCTGATGTTGGGAATAACATCATTCTGTCTCAAAGAGTTGAATCTGAGTAGTATTCTTTCTTCAGAATCTTCCTCTATTTCGGAGACTTCGTGTCTTTCTATTCCTCTTGGTATTTGAGGATTATTGATTATGAATTCTATGGGAATGGTTATTTCATTCCACTTGAGTCTTTTTAGAACAAAGAAATTTGAACTGACTGCTTCTATTTGAAGCATAACAGTTTCTTTTTTTGAAGTAGGATGCCAAATGAATTTTGGATAGAGCTGTGAAGACATAACACGAAATTAAACACGATAAATAACAACAAAATTTTTGCAAAGATTTTTGAACTCGTTACTCTGTAAATGAATATCAAGAATTAATGAATCAATTAGTAAAGGATCTGTAATATCAACAGAGAAATCAGGAGCACAATTGAAATAAATAGGACCATTGCAAATATTCGTTTGAATCATAGCAAGTAAAGAAGATTTGTATTTTTTAATCTGTTATCCCTACGAGCGAGATAAAAAGGAGCATCAACACCAATATTAACAAGAGGTTTAATAGCAACTTGAATTAAACCAAAATGAATATATCTGTAACCTTTTTCCAAATACATTTTAATAGATACTTTGGATAAAAGAGGTAAACTTTGAAATTCCTTTTGAATTGAAATAGTTTCTTCATGAGTTTTAACAGGAAAAGCTATTTTGAAATCAAGAGTACCGATTTGATACATGGTTTCAATTTGTTGTCCAGGTATAGTCCAATTTGAGTAATTATTATCCTGAATATGCAATTCATGAGATTGAACAATATTAGAGCTACTAGAACTGTGTTTCGAAAATAAATTTCTAAATCTTGACGCCATGAATAATTTGTTTAACAACAATAAGTATAATTGCTTTGCTATAAGTATGAGAATATTACTTAACAAAAGTAAGTACATATTTGCTTTGCCATAACGTTCGGGAACATTACCGGGACCACCAATCACCAGGCTGACCAACGGATTGACGCTTACCAACGAACTTACCAAGTTCAACAAATATTACTTGTAGAATTAAGTAAATATGCAGAACCTAAGTTCAGCAATTAATACTTATGAAATTATCACAAGTATTCAGAAATCAAAATTTTGAAATTGTCTTTTCGTATCACAGCCTTAATGGCTCTGATACAATTGCGTATTCAGGATAATTGTATGCATGATGGACATGATATGAAATGATCAGAGTATAAATGAATGAAATTACAATTTGAAAACAATAAGATTTCTGCTCCAATTGTCTATCATAAGTCAATGGTATGTTGAAGAATATTTTGTTTGTCGTTGAAGGTAAGTGAGTTATCCCACCAGTTTTTAACTGACCAGTGAAGCAAGTGACAATGAGAGCGGCGACGCTCTCTTCTTTTTCTCTTTGGGCTTTATAAGCAATACGAGCCATGCCCATTTCTTGAAGAGTATTAAGTATTTCATATTCTGATTTTCCATCAATGTTTCATTCGTGTATTGAATGACCATCATATTTGGCATTGTTTTTGAAATGTGCCCTTTCTTTGAATAGAATATCTGGAGGAGAATATCTATTATTATAAAAGGCTTTTGTTGCGGATTGAAAATGAATTTTATTAATTTCATTGTTATCAGGTTCTGATTCGGATGAGATTTTTGATGAAATATTTTTACTTTGTTCAAACAATTAATGTTTGAAGTATGAGAGGTAGAGGCTATGTGAGGAGTATATGTTTTAATAATGTTTGTAACCTGAGAACTAGAGGTTTCATTATTATGAGAGGATGAGGTTTTGTAAGAAGATGAAGTCTCAATAAGTCTTTTTGAGATTTTGTCAATGAGAATGGAACTAGCAGGGAGCTGTAAATTCTTCTCGATATTAGTGGGAAGGCTTCTAGGATTGAAATGAGGAGTGGAAGTGCTACTTGGAAATTTGGAATCAGAGGATTTTGAATCTATTTTCACTGATAGGTTATCCACCTGTTCTGCTATAGTATGAAGAATCTGATTTGAAAAATTATTTTATTCAATAACCTTTTTAATATCCTTAGCCGAACGTTATGGCAAAGCAAATATATACTTACTTTTGTTAAGTAATATTCTCATACTTATAGCAAAGCAATTATACTTATTGTTGTTAAACAAATTATTCATGGCGTCAAGATTTAGAAATTTATTTTCGAAACACAGTTCTAGTAGCTCTAATATTGTTCAATCTAATTGCATATTTAGGATAATAATTACTCAAATTGGACTATACCTGAACAACAAATTGAAACATGTATCAAATCGGTACTCTTGATTTCAAAACAGCTTTTTATGTCAAAACTCATGTAGAAACTATTTCAATTCAAAAGGAATTTCAAAGTTTACCTCTTTTATCCAAAGTATCTATTAAAAAGTATTTGGAAAAAGGTTACAGATATATTCATTTTGGTTTAATTCAAGTTGTTATTAAACCTCTTGTTCATATTGGTGTTGATGCTCCTGTTTATCTCGCTCTTAGGGATAACAAATTAAAAAAAAATCTTCTTTACTTGCTATGATTCAAACGAATATTTGATTAGGGTTTGCAGATTTCTTTTGGACTTTGATTAGATCTTCTTTTCCATTGTTGATGCTTAGGAATTCTTCCATTGATTTCAGTAAAACTTTGACGTTCTACTATGTTTCTTGAAACTTTCCTGAAACATGAAATTTGACCTTGACGTAGTTTTTCTAATTGTTCTTCAAATGTATAATTGCCACGAGCTAGTGTTTTCGCCCATGCTCTTTGGTAACTATTTTGAAATCTACTGTTGACTTCAACTTTTTTCTCTGCAATTTGTCTATACAGAATATTATAATATTGCTGTATAGGGCTATTTTCACTGTCATAATAGTTAGTCCAAAATACTTTGTTGCTCCAATTTTGAATAAGACTAATAGTATTATCATGAAATCTAATAGGGGTTGGATTTTGAAGTGGATTTATAGGGATACATTGTGGATTTATAGGGATACATTCTTGTATATGAATGGTAGGTGACTTAGTAATGGCTGTATTTTTATCAAAGGGTTTAGTGTAACAAGGTTTTGAATGTAAGCACTTGGGAATATTTTGACTAGATGATTTATCTAACTGAGAAAATGAAAAGATTGATGATCTTGGGAAGTCAGAAAGGGTTTTAAATTGATTATCATTAATCAGGGACTTTGAATAATGTTGAGGAGTTTGAGGTCTGGGTCTACTCATGGTTTTCTACAGGGTTTTGAAAAAATTCTCTGATTAGGAAATCAGGTAATGAATTATTATCTCCTTTGATATATTCAATATCAAAATCAAAACATGAAAGTATAGCTTGCCATCTGGCAAAAATTTGTTTTGAAACAATATTTTTGACATCTTTTTGTAAAACTTCTTTTGCTGACTTGCAATCTATTCTAAGAAGAAATTTTTTGTTGAAAATATCGTCTTGAAATTTGGTAATGCATAAAACAATTGAAAGTATTTCTTTTTTAATAGTAGAATAATTCTTTTGAGAATCATTCCAAATTCCAGAATGAAAACGAACAAGTTGTTCAATGAATGCATGAGATGTATGATCATTTTGAATTCTTTGTTTAAGGATACCTCCATAACCTTTATCAGAAGCATCAGGTTCAATTATCATGAATGCCTCAGGTTTAGGTATTCCTAAACAAGGAAGTGACTTAACCTGAACTTTAATCTGTTTAACAATATTAGTATAATATCTGACCAAGGGTCATGACTCTTATTTAATATTTGAAAAAAAGGTTGACAAAAAGAATAAGTGTACTTGCATGCGTACATTCAAGCTCTCGTACATGTGGGGAAAAAATACAACTAGATTGCTTGCACGATTGCTAGAAAAAAGTGAAATGACATCATAATTTAGCATGACAAACATAAGAATCCCTTACAGCATGCTACCTCAAGAGGGCTACTCATGATCATAAGGAACAAATAGAGGAATATAAAATATTCATGGAATATCAAGAATACAAAGAAAGTTCATGGGCTCTCACAAGAAGGAAAATTACTGCAATAGAATTTGGTGATAGTTCAAAGAGCCTCAAGTGCATGTAAAATTAGATAAGTTGTATACTAATAGTCTAATACGTAATGGACATTGATCAGGTCTGGTGCAGACTTACAGGTACATTAGCCAAAAGAGAACCTGTCCCCTTCACATATCGAAAGTAACTTTTGGCGATGCAACAACAGCGCTTTGATTCAGGGAAAACAATATCTAAAATCTGTTAAGGGATTGCTTCAACAGAATATGAGTTGCATAAAAATAAACAGAAAATATACATGAAGACACGAGAAAGAGAGTATTAGCACCGGCAGGACTCAGAACATAAGGATAGCCATAGCACTCCCCCATCTCTCTAGTATATATATATATATATATATATATATATATATATATATATATATATATATATATATATATATATATATATATTTCTAGTATTCGAGACTAACTTACCGTAATCTTGAGTCCTTGACTACAAAGTCATCTAGGGCCCTTAGTTATGAGTAGCACACCATCAGGCATCAGCATCCATGGTGATGTGATGCTTATTAAATTTCAAAGATTAAAATAAAAATTATATATATATGTGTGTGTGTGTGTGTGGGGAAAGATAATAGTGACTACATGAAAAACAAAACCATTTAGGCCATCAACTCGTGTATCCTCTCTCTTATTCTTTAAGTATCCACACCAATTCTAGGAACTAAAACCTACCATCAAATTTAGTAACCAAATTAAGAAATTATGATTTTAAAAAAGGAAAGTCCTTTTTTTTCGTTAATAATTACTCTCTCTGTCCCTACAATATTTTCACACATCCTTTGTAAATTACAAAAGAAGTGTGAATACTTTGCCGGGACGAAGAGAGTATAATTTATGAATTTTGAGTTATTTATCGTAAATTTTGAATAATAAATATTTTTATAACTAGATGTTGTACTTTTTTTTTAATTTTGGATCCGTCGTTCTTGCCAACAATATAGTGTTCAAGAAATATGAATCCCCTTAAATTAATTACTAACCTAAAATTGCAATTTTCCCTGATTTGTTAATACATATTTATGCAAATTACACAAGAAATCACAGAGAAAAGAAAGAACGAAGAAGATTAGCAAACAGATTTACAAGAAACCCTGGATAGGAAAAAATGATGATCAGGGGAAAAAAACCGAGTTTAAAATATAAAATGGTGTCATATCTTTTTATTTTATTTGAAAATATCTCAAAATAATTAGAATATTTATTTGTCCCAAATCATTCAGTTTTACTCCGATTTCATCCTATAACTTTGTAAAAGAATCGATTCTATCTCATTTCATGGAATCAAAAAAATTGGACCTGATTTTTAAATAAAAATGACCATTTCGGTGAAAATGTAAAAGTTATGAAACTATTTCAAAAAAATTAAGTTTCTTGAGACTATTTTAAATAAAGTAAATTTATATTGGACGATCTTGATTTTAAACTCAAAAAAATTACCAAGGTTGAAAATTTAAAAGAGAGCAAATATACGAAAGGACAATAACATAACTCTAAATGTTCGTTGATTGGAATAATATTAAACTAAGTATCCTCTAGCATGTGTGTATTAATCCCATCAATGGTGTATTCTTGTTAACAGAGAAAAAAGTCGGGTAACGAGTAGTTTGGTTAAAATCACCTGAGCTCGGCTCAAGGACAAAAAGAAGAGAGAGTCGTCGCTCTCATTGTCACTGGCTTCACTGGTCAATTAAAAAACTGGTGGGATAACTCACTTACTCTCAACGACAAACAGAATATTCTTCAACATACCATTGAGGTTGAAGAATCTGATGGTACTATTATTTCAAAAAATGATACTTGTGACATGTTGATACTCAATATTGGCATGTATTTCATTGGTAATCCTAAAGAAGAACTTGATTCAACACGAGTTGTATTATCTAATATCAGATGTCCTACTTTATCTGATTATAGATGGTACAAAGATATTTTCCTTACTCATATTTTAAAAAGAAATGATTGCAACGCTTCTTTTTGGAAAGAAAAATTCATAGCTGGAATTTGCCTATAAATAAGCATATATCAAAAACTTCTAAAGCAACTGTCCTCTTTGTCAAAAATTGGACAAATTTGTCAAACCAGTCACCAAAATTTTGACGCCATGAATAATTTATAAATTGTCTTTTCGTATCACAACCTTATAGCGTATCACAGCCTTAATGCCTATTTCATCAACCGCACTCAGCGTAAATTCAAATGATGATGAAATTCAAATGAAGATTCAAATGCAGAAAAGATGTCAAAAATATTGTTTCAAAATAAAATTTTGCCAGATGGCAAGCTATAGTTTCATGTTTTGATTTTGATATTGAATATATCAAAGGAGATAATAATTCATTACCTGATTTCCTAACCATAGAATTTCTTCAAAATCCTACAGAAAACCATGAGTAGACCCAGACCTCAAACTCCTCAGCATTATTCAAAGTCCTTGATTAATGATAATCAATTTCAAACCCTTTCTGACTTCCCAAGTTCATCAATCTTTTCATTTTCCCTGATTATGAAAAAATATAATTTAAATGTTGGAATTAATTTAATTTTTTATTTTTTTATGGTGAAGTTTAATATAGAACATACGAGAATGAAAAGTATGAAATTTAATATGATACGGACATAGTAATTATTTTTTTCATATGTTTGGTTAGAACCAAGTTCACCATGTATTTTATTTTTGCAAAATTAATCTTTTAGTATATAAAAAAATTAAAATTTTAAAATATGAATAAATAATTTTTTGAATAAAAAATATTACTCCTCAAATTTTGCTTAACAATTAGAAGTATATAAATAATTACTCCATAACATATCAAAATATTTAGAGTAATGTTTTTCATTCAAGAGGATAATAGTTCGTCTTTCAATAGAATAATTTTTTATATACTAAAATAATCGGTAAATTAGGATATAAGACTTTGAGAAGTACTAATATTTTTATTCATACGAGTTATAATTAATCTCTCTAAAAAGTAGAGTAAAATGTAGTACTCCCTCCGTTCCGGGCAAAGGTCTTCATTTATTTTTTTCGCGCGTAGATTAAGGAGTATTATTATTTTATGTATAGTGGGTAGTTGTATTAATAGTGTGGTGTGTCACAGGGGCCTTTTACTAAAATGAGAAAATGAGGACCTTTGAGTTGGACACCCAATATAGTAAAATAAAGATATTTCGGTGGGACGGGGGGAGTAATTTTTTATAAGGCAACTCTTGAGTAAGACATTTCATGTAAGCACTTATTTGAACGGATAAAAAGTGATAACATTATTAATGAAAAGTGATAATGGTATGGTGAATTATTTCATGAACAATATATAATATAAATAGAAAGTAATAACATTTTATTGTGAAAGTGATAATAATATTATAGTTTTTTATTTGTTTCACATAAAACTTATATGACATGCTCTCATACAAATCTTTGTATTCTTTGAATATTAAAGAGTAAATAATAAATTATGATTCTATTCTTTTATTTGTATCTAACTTGAATAAATTAATAAAAAACTCTCAAAAAAATTGGAGTAATTCCTCTGAACATCACGGGGTATTCATTTTTTTTTTATGTAGGTTAAAAAAAATTAAATGTTGCTCTTAAAATTATGGTGTATTACTAAGATCATTTATTTGGAGTTAAAAAAAAAAAAAGTTGTTTCCAATACAATGAAACTTGTTTCAATTAAAGCATGAGGGATAAAGGAAACATAATTTATGTCATATTTATTTAATATTAATTTAATTAATAATAGTGTCGATTTTAATAGAAAATAATAATATTATTATCTCTTATTATTTTATAAAACTCATTTTATGATACTGTTAATTTTTTTATTTTATTTTTCTTGTCTTGAGTGTTTTATTCAGTTCAACTATGATGATTTATTTATTTTTATTTTTAATTTTATTTTATTTTTAATTTTTTATTTTTTTATTATGATTTGCAAAGAGTCCACATCAACGCCCAATGTGTTCGTCATCCACTTCTCTTAAGTCAGGATTGCATATTTATTTTGGGCAAATCACGTTTAAATCCGTTTATCTCGCATGACATTATATATTTTACACAACATTAAATTAAATTTTATTTTATTTTATTTTAAAGAAAGTGTTGTTTATAATCGTAAACAATTCTCATCACATATTATGAGATGATAAATATTAAGTGAAAAATAATTATTTCGTGTTTGAATTAAATTGAATATAATAATAAAAATTGAATTATATGAGTTAACAATATATAACTCGTGAAAATATAATAATGCTGTAAGAATTAATAATAATATTTAGAGTGAAATTTAAACTAAATAGTGCATTAACTTTCATCATTGTTATTGTATTATTATGAATATTAAGATTAATTGCTTCATTGACTACATTTTTTCTTGGGTTAATTTATCGTGAAACGAATAAAGATGAGTTGTAACTTATAAGACGTGCCGATCAATTATTGCATTATTAAAGTAAGCTTATTATATAAATAAAGTGTGTTTATTAGTAGTTAAGGTATAATCATAATGAATCATATTATAGCACCCTAAAATTATATTGTAATACATCATTCACGATATTTTAAAAACATACTTTAATTAACAATAAATATATTTTACTTTTATAATAATCATACTTTAACATGTGTCTCAAATAAATATCGTATTATATGAGACTTTGTCTAAAATAAAAGTGAAAATAATTATGGGTTAGGTGGAATGACAATTTAAAAGTGTATTTTTAGTTATTATATTTAAATTATATTTCACTCATTTGTGATGCAAGCATTAGATGATCGAAAATGAAGTAGTTAAACTCATACTATACCCAAACCCTAATGAAAATATTTGGAAGTAGGTCTTGCGTGAGATCTACGTGAGACGGAACAAAATGATAAAATCTTATTATTTTCGTTATGAAATTTTATCATTTTCGGTATAAAATGTTACTATCATTTTTTATTTATACTATAAATTGTTAGTTCAGTGCTCCATTATCACTTTTCATTGATTGAGTATCACTTTTCATTAATGATGGTATAACTTTTTATCCGTCTCACATAAAGCTTACGTAAAACAGTCTCACACAAGTCTTTGCCAAATATTTATTTATTGATTTTTTTTCAAACTCATCCTGAACTTATTTAAAGGTATTCATACCGTCTCATATATTTAGATATAACAAGTTTGATATTCAGTATTACCCGCCGAAACTCTCATTTGGGAAACAATTATAGGAGTATTAGTTTTTCCTTTGTAATAAAATACCTCTAAGACTATGATAGACTAATCTCCTTTGTGAGATTAACTCCATGATTGGTGTTGGATAATTTAGTTTTTATGCAATTTGATTTTAATCTTGAATGGGCTTTGTGTATTTCTATCATTGAATGTTGATTGTTTAATGTATATGATGATATGTGTGATTAATTGTCATGGGCATGTGATTAGATTGAGAAATCAATTATGTGTTTAGGATAGTTCATTGAATCATTTCATCATACACTTCATGTGCATTAATTTAGAATGAGATGGAGATATCCTTCTAGATTAGAACCCTTTGATAGAACATTTGATTAGCTTAATCGAGAGATTGGTTGATTAGGTGAGGGGACCCAAACCATTAGTGAATTCATAGTACCTTAAAAGGGAATATTGCATATGATTTAGTACCTAATTAGGGAACTCGTAGAGTAATTAGTACCTATTGGGAGGTGTTCATTTTGGTCTCGATCCTATGTGCTTTTGGGAGCCTTATTGAGGGTTTACATCCTATCCATCTCGAGAGAGAGTTTATGTGGAATTAATGATCGCTTCTATACCTTGTCCATGAGAGATTAGAATTAATTGTATAATTACTTAATTATCTATGTCATCATTGTTGTTAATCTCATCTTTGCATCATTTGGAACCCATTCATCTTTCATTCGTTTTATCATTTATTTCTTACATTAGTGTAATTGCATTTATTTGCATCTTATCTTCCCTTTCCGTCGTCCTTATAAAATCACGATAAACTTGAGATCGCTTAAACTTTAGTACCTTCCTCCCTATGGTTCGATAAATTCTTTAATTGGTCATTCCGACTACAAATGGCTAATCAAATGGCGCCGTTGTCGAGGAGGTAACGGTCGCTAGAAGTTTGACGAATGATTGTTTAGAGTGGTCTTAATAAGGATATTTCTTTTGTTATTTTTGCATCTTATTTTTGCTTTGGAAAATTTTGTTCAAACTTTTCTTTCTTTAATAGGTGAATACCTTGAAAAGGAAGAAGAAGGAGAACAAGCCCAAAATATGAGCTCCATGGATATTCTTCGTGATTTGGTGAATAGAAGAGCTAATTCCACTATGAACACACAAGAAAATTTTCAAGGATTTTAAATGTCAAATTGTGAGCCTAATTTGCAACCGGATTTTAGAGTACAAGATATGCAATTCCAATAACAAAGTTATTAGAATTTTGGAGTCCCTCATCAAATGCATCAACAAGTATACCCTCAAGGTGTGGAAGATGTTTTTCAAGGAAATTTTTCTAGATATCAAGAAGAAAATCAACCACAACTATGAGGAGATTTTCAAGACTCCAACACCTCTTATTCCGCCCAACGTGACTACAAAGAGAAGCTTAGAGAAGAGTTGTTTAAAAAGATGATGGAACGTTTGGAAAATGGGATAGAGCACATGGAGAAGGAGAGGAAATTTAATGAAGCGTGGATGGATCAAATGGGAAATTGGTGTGAAATGGTAACAAATGTAATCGTCGCATTCGGTGCTAGATTGGATTCCATTGAACACCAAGTTAGTCAAGTTGTGCCCACCGTGGAGAGACTTCAAGAAGAGAACAACAAGCCTTTTACCTCCGGAAAAACGAATCTATGCATGGGCATTAAAGATCAGAAAGGGGATAGTTTGGGGGTTGATGAGGTTATGAAGGGGAAGAGAGAAAGAGTGCCTAAGTGGGTGAAAGCCAAAGAGTTGAAATAGGAGTTGAAGGGGGGAATTTGATAGATTTGTGGAGTCTCTTGAAGAGATGGTAGAAAAAGTCAAGATTCAAAATCAAGAAGAGATCCATGCCCTTATGGAAGAAAAGAAGCCTCCGGAAACTAAGATCATTGACGATGCCCCACACAAGCCAAAACTTTCTCATTCTATTGAAATTTCAAATTCTTTTAAGAACTTCCATGATTTTATTGATAAAAATTTGTTTGGTGATGTAGAAAAAAGGTTACAAGAGGGCATCAACACTTGTCAATGCCCGAATTCTTACCGGGGATGTGGTTGAAGTTCAAATTCATGTAGAGCCCCATGGAAAAAGTGAAACAAGTGGAAAGGGTCATTCCTTGTGAAGAACGCCTTCGGAGAATAATTGCTTGAGCTATTTAACAAGATGGGAAACGTTCTTGTGGTTGAACGGGAGAGCATAAGGCACTACTTCAAGAAGAAACCTATGATAGTGCCTAAGGACTATTCAAGACCACCATGAACTAAAGACTATCGTCCGGCTTGAAGACGTTAAACTTAGCGCTAGATGGGAGGCAACCCATCATTATCTTTATTGCTTTATTTCTTATTTTCAATAAGGATTGTGGATTTGATTTTATTTTGTAAGTTTGGTATGTAAGTTGATTGTGCTCGTGAGGAGAATGCGTATTAAAGATACGGGAAGTGCTTGATTTGAAATGTGTAAGTATGTCACACAACTTTCTGCAAACTTAACTCGAAACTCTTGTTTCAATTTAAGTTTGGGGGGATATGGTGTGGTGAGACATACTTTGTCTTGAAAGCATATACTTTTCGTATTTTTGAGCTAATTTTAAAATTTTTCTCATGAGTTTGGTTTGATTTTGGTCCGTTTAGTGGTGTTAAAGTACATGTTAGTCCATATTTTTAATAAAATTGTTGAGCTAATGGTTTTGTTGAGCATGTATGAAGGGTATTGGAAGTACGAATTGAGCTCGGAGCAAACAACTTCTACTACCAAATGCCTATTGAGGGAGTTTATTCTACACCCTACACTTTTATGTGCTTAGCATAATTTGATTTGATTTGGATTGATGTGATTAGCATGTTGCTTCATGTGTTATGTTTGTGGGAAGTTTACTTTCGTAACTTAGGATTTCCTTTTCAATCAAGATGGGGATGTTTGTGAACTTAATTGTCATGGATGATATAGAATGTGTGCTTCATTGTTTATGATGGGATTTTTATTCTTGCATGTTATGTGTTTTTGGTTGTTTTTTTTGTTGTGTCTTTATTTTATGTTTTGTGTATTTTTATTCTTGTCTAGGATTGTTTGGTGGTTTGTTCTTGGGATGTCGTGAGTCATTTTTGAATGTGAGTAATGACATGTTGTTGTGATAAGTGATGACAAATTATGATTAAGAATCTCTACACTTTCGAATTGTGACATGTTTTACTTAACTTGTTCAATTTTGAGATGAGTGTGGTGTAATAAGTTTCTTAAGGTCCAATGCATAAGCCTGTAAGAAGTTGAGCCTCAATTGTGCATACATGGTATTTTTCTTCATGAGTGAATAGATTGTTTTTGATAAGCTAGAACTTACTCAAGTATTATAGGAATGAGCCCGATTAGTGGAGATTAGTGATATGATCTAAGGTCATCCTTGTTATTTATAGTCATTGCCAAATATTTCCATATCATGAACATCATCCCTAGTCAACCACTTTGAGCCTATAAGCCTATTTCTTGTGAATTAAGCACATTACAAGTCTTGATTACCCACATGAGCCTTATATATGTACCCTTTTATGTGAGTAATTGAGGAGATGGTAGCTAGAAAGGTTTGATAAGAAAGAAAGAGAAGAAAGGAAATGGTAAACAAGTAAGAAAATGGATGAAAAAGAGCACAAGAAAGAATGGACATGCAACCTTAAAATAAGAAAATGAGCAAAGCAACAACATGCTCAAGAAATCAAAAATCCAAAGAAGGAGGCATGAATCAAAAGAAGCTCAATCCAAGGAAAATTGATGAATATTACTTGTGATCAGTAAAGATAAAAAAGGAAGAAAGAAAAGTGGAGAAATGGAAGAAAGTAGCTACCTCTTTGATTACTTACACTTGATTAGTCACTTGTATCCATATCTTCCAACCCTACCAAAGAGCCTATCATTACAACTTTAATGAAAGACCTTGTTGATCACTAATTAAAACTTTGGTGGTTTGTGAATGTAGTCCACGAGCAAGCTTATAGCGAGTCGAGCCAATCGATTGATGAGTGTTAATGAATAATACAAACTGAAGCTCTATTTATCTATAAGATTTGTTGAAGTCTGCATTTATTGAAGTACACTCAATCACTCATAATATCTGAGATTACAATTAATATACGTAATCTCATCTTGTGTTCAAGCAATCATATTGCCAGACATGTTATGCAGGGAAAGATGAAAAATGAAACATCTTCGTTAAAGGTGCTCTGTCTTAGATACTTCACACCCAGGGAAGTATGCACGATATCATTAATCCTATAATGGAATTTTAGTTTATGGTCTTCAGGACGTTACCATTGCATCAATACTCAAGTGTGTACTTTCGATGTCATTGTTAGGTTGCCAATTTTTACTCATTTCCGGAGGATTTCCAATTTCCAAAACATGTCAACCTTCGACAACGGTGAGTCTCATATACTGCTGAATTTTATATTTTTTTCCTGCTGACTTAATAATATTGAAAGGTGTCATCTTAAAAGATGTCTTGTGCTGAACTTGATGAATTTCTATTCTAACAATAGATACAAGTTACTGTCTCTCTAAGTGCTTAGGAGTTCAAACTTAAGAGTTGACAAGAATAATTTATAGCTAATTTGTATTTAGATTGTAAATAATACACATGTCATACAAGTGACTTTCCTTTACATGATTACAGTAACAATTTTTCTTATTTGATGTTACATGTTATGAATCACTCAAAGAAACACAAATAAGGAGAGCATTTTTGTACACTAGACAACCATTAGGATTCATTTGCTATCAAGATTTGTAAGATCTAAGAGTTCTTTGTCTTGGTTTACTGAGTCAAAATCATGTCAATTTGGGAGGTTCGTGAATATAAGGTGCATTTGCAAAAATCTGAACTTTGGACTGTAGATCATAATTTAAGGCATGTTCACTGTGAAAGCAGAACTTATAAACACTAATGACTGATATTGGAATCGGATTTAAGAATCCGAAGATGGTGTGGTGGCAAGCAAATCTAGTGTTGACTGTTTGGATCAATGTCGTATTTGAATTCAATCACTTCCATCTTGAGCAAACTTTTTATAGAGATTTGGATGGATTTAAATCCATTAATTTTATATTTAGCATTTTCAAACATACTTAAAGCATCCTCATTCAAAGTTTAAACATATACTGTTAAAATGCGGTCTTAATTTGGTTCCCTTTTCTACAGTTATGCTTTGCTGGGGAACAGTTTGAGTGTTGGAGTTGTGGCACCACTGTTGCATTATCTCTTCTCTCACCAATTGTCATAGTGTTATTTCAATCTCAAGTGCCACAGATTAGTATGAATACAATACACACACGTCAAATTCTACCGAGGAGGCAAATTGAACGATGTCAACTTCACTATTCCTTGCCGCTGGTAACTCTCAATCCTACCACATTGAAAATGGTGTATATTGCATGAACATTTTCTTATACATGGCCTACATAACTTGAATACAGTCTGTCATCTGAATCAATTTGCTGTTCTTTAACATGATAATGTTGTAAGTTAACAAGAGTATGCTAAAGTTCATAGATTTTCTTATTTAGTTGAGGGAGAAACGTGATTTATAAGGTGGATACAATTTATTTGTTTCATTATTCTTTTTGTATTTTGATACATACTGTCTTGAGACATTTGTGTTATCTTTAAGGTACACGGTGTATGCACATTCAAATTCACATTTTAATTCTAAGTATTCTTAAGACATGATATTATTAGAGTCGTAGAGATTGATAAACTATAATGGAGTGTTTGACTCACATTAGTTAATATGTGGGTTAATAAAGTTTAGACGTGATTAGACATGTACAACAAATGAGTATGAAAATTGCCTTAATTTTTTCTTAGTTTCAAGATATGTATAGTAAGCTACCTCCCCTAAGGTTTCATCCAATGGGCCCCTTGCTTTTTTTATTAATGGGATTAGAAGGTAGTAAGTCCATGTAAATTGTGCAAACTCTTTTATTTTTAATAATTTTAAAGCCCAGTAATATTAAATTGGGAGAAATGCAAAATTAACCACTTATTTGTAGAATAAAATCATTGCAAACATAAAAATAACTTGGAATCTTTTTTAATTAATTTAACGTAATAGGACAAAATTACCCTTATATAAAAAAATTAAAATAAAAACACCACTACCCACCTTTAACATTACTCCTTCCGTCCTACGGCAAAGGTAGTTTTTTCTTTTTGGCACATGGATTAAGGAGTATTATTATTTAATGTGTAGTGGGTAGTTGTATTAATGGGATTATGGGCCCCATGTTTTAATTGTATTAGAGGGGATGAGTGGGTCTCATGTGTGTAAAAAATAAAAGAGGACCCTTTGGGTGAGACGATCAAAATGGAAAAAAAACCCTTGCTGTGGGACGGAGGGAGTATATCGGTTGTCGGTGGGAGATCGACACTGGAACTAGCACTTGGACCAACAAACTGACGTTTGTTGGTCGGTTTGTAAACGAGGGATCGTCTAGAACTGACATTTGGATCGACGTTTATCGATGGGGGGCCGACTGAAAGCGACACTCGGACCGACAAATTGATATTTGTCGGTCGATTTGTTGGTGGGGTACTGATTAGAATCGAGACTAGACCGACGTACCAACTGATGTTGGTCGGTTTGTCGGTGGGGTATTGAAACTGATACTTAGACTAACGGATGTCGGTGGGAGAGCGACTGGAACTAACAATTGGACCAATCAAGCATTTAAAGTCAAGTCAAAAAGTATTTTTGTAAAAAAAAATGTTTTTTTGAAAATTTTAATCACGAGTTGGGTGTTTTTTATTACAAGTTAAAATGTTATTCGCAAAGATTTTCACTTAATCAAATAGGATAATTTGCATATGGCTTAACTCAATGTAACCAAAGCGCTCTGCTAATTTTAGATTCAAATACCTTTAGGACATTTTGGTTTTAGGATTTTTTTTAAAAAAAAATTATTTAATCATAAGTTGAATCAAATTTTATGATATTGTTGTATGACATTCTATGATTTTTAAGATTTTAGTAGAATATTATCGGACTCAACTCTGACTCATTATGTTTTATCTAAATTCAAGTTTAAGTTGAATATTTATAAAATAACTAGAGTTTTTATAATTCGAAAATATAAAAAGTTTATAAATAATTTAAGGTTGGTATTATAAAAAGCTTGCTAAAAGATGAAATAAGATAAAAAAAAAAAAAGAAAATTTCTAAAAATGTCACTTTCAATACATTTTTTTTAAAATGTCACCTATAATAATTTTTTTTAAATATGCCACGTTTTAATTTTTTGACCCAAATACCCATTCACTCATTAAACCTCATTCTCTCTTCTCTCTCTATTGTTCATTTTGGTCCATTCTCTCTTCTTACTCTATCATTCATTTTTCAAAGATTTTAAAGATTTGAGAAGGCAACCACACGATGGAAGCGACAATAGCACAACGCAATCTAATATGAATTTAGGTCACACAAAAGATCGCGTACAGGATCGCACAAAAAGTCGCGTATAAGACCGCACAGTTGGTCGCGTATAGGGTCGCACAAAAAGTTGTGTACAGGATTGTATAGTTGGTCGCATAAAAGGTTGCAAATACAAGGTCGCACAGTTGGTCGCATGGTATTGTGTGACCTTTCTTGTGACTTGTGTGACCAATCATGCGAGTATATGTTTCTGTCTATAGTCGCATAAGTGTCGCATGCAGAATTGTACAAGAGGTCGCATGCAGGGTTGCACATAAAGTCACATTGATGGTCGTGTGTGTTGTCTTGTAAGCAGTTGCATAATTGGTTTCACAAGAAGTTGCTTATACTTGAAGTGTATAGTCGCACAATAGGTCCACCAAAAATTGTAGGTAGGGTCACATTGATGGTTTGTGTGTGGTCTCGTATGCATTTGCGTGATTATTCATGCAACAACATTTGTAACAAAAAAATGGGACTAAATTATTTATAATAGAAGCTCATGATTACATAGTTGAAACTTATAGTATAAGAAAAAATATTACAATCCTCAATTTGAAAGCTCGAAAAACAATGATTAAAGTAACTTTGAATACATAAAAAGTCAATGGTCCGAACAAAAATACCTAAATTTACAATGATTTGAGTACACAACTCAACAAAAATGCTAAGCTAGCATGTTTTGCACACTGCATTGTTATAAGTTTATCTAATAACTAAATAATTGAAGTATTACTAATTACAGTGCTACGAGTTCATTTGAGAATAGCTACGCACAAAATCGTTTCCTCCACTCCACACATTTTGAAGGATCGATCTTATCAACTAAGTGGCTAATGGCAAGACACTCAATGAACTTGATAGCTAAAAGATCACAATCATCTCCTCCGCATTGGTTAGGTGTTTGGTCATAGAGTACCAAAGTACATTAATTCTTGGTGTCTTTAATACACTTTTTTTTCAAACATTCACCTCTAAACAAATAGACGAAAGAATCACCGTCACATGTTTAAACTCTTTTTTAATATCATCCATGAAACTCCTTTTTGACATTGAGTCATAAACAAAAAAATTTTGGATGTCAATCATTAACTCATATGCAACCCAATGTGATCCAGACACATGTACAACACCTAGAACTCGAGAGAAATATCAGACCAATGACAACCTCGTTGGATTGGTAAATTTCCACCTACATATTCCTTTATCATCTTACTTTTGTCTTCCCATTTCCATTTTCCATTTGTTCAATTTGATGTATGAGCTGTTTGCCAATTTATCCACTCTTTTTTCAAGATATGTTGTGTTAACATAATGTAAATAATAATTATAATTAGTGGGTGAGAAAATTTTAATTTAATTTTACATCCTACTTAACCAAAATTGGAGTTCAACAATAGCTTAATCTTGTAAGAAAGCGCTCGATCATAGTTTGGACTCCAATATAATCAAGCTCAATAAACCATCAATATGCTTTATCAAGCAATGAAAAATGTTAATCAATATGTCTCGACAACTAAATAATGGTTAAGAGTAATAAGAAATATAAATATTCAAAAATCTCAATATTAAGCCAATTTAGTTCTTGCGACTAACCACACGACTAACTAAGCGATCATGCACGCGTGCGACTACTCACTCAACTAATCAAGCCACTATGCACGCTACTGCACATGCGACCATGAACGCGACTAACCAAGCGACCATGCACGCGTGCGACTACTCACTCAGCTAATCAAGTAACCATGCACGCGACTATTCATGCGACCATGCACGCGACTAACCACGCAACTAACTATGCGACCCACTAGCGACTGTTCACGCAACCAATCGTGCGACTTACAAGTGACTACTTGCTGAAGGTGCGTGCGATCTTACACGCAATCACGGACGCAACTCTGCGCAAATTGCAATTTCTATACCTCCAATTTTAGATTTTTACCAAAATATTCACAATATGTTTGTTGATCAATATTCTAAACATGTCAGGTGATGTATAAACTCTTATTAATCTAATCAAACACCAAAATAACATCATCCCAGCATTAATTACATGTTAATTTTCACAAAACCCTAAATTTAATTTATGAAAAATAAATTTTAAAATTTACTAACCTAGATTCATATTGGGTTGCATTGTGTCGTTGTCGCTTTCCTCGTGTGGTTGCCTTCTCAAATGTTTAAAATTTTTGAAGAATGAATGATAGAGTGAGAAAAGAGAATGGAACAAAATGAATAATAGAGAGAGAAGAGATAATGAAGTTTAATAAGTGAAGGGGTATTTGGGTAAAAAAATAAAAAAACTGGCATATTTCAAAAAAAATTATTATGGATGGCATTTTTAAAAAAAAATATATTGAAAGTAACATTCTTGAAAATTTCCCTTAAGATCAACCCAATAAAAGTAGATAAGCTAAATTTTTGCTTGAAGAAATTCATTAAAAAATAAAATGAGTTTCGCTTGAATTCGGTCTTAACAGTTAAATAATAAATTTCAAAATTGTTCTAAAGCTTATAAACGTATTTGATTGGTGGGCCTCTAAACAAATATGAAAGCAATTTGATAAGTTTATAACCTTTTCAAACACAAATTTCGAAATTCTATTTATTTAGATTAAGAAAATGTTTAGTTTACTAAAATTATTAGGTAGGTAGTAGAGCCGTTAAAATAAATGTGGCGTTCGATAATTTGATTTGGCTCAATTTGATAAAACTAGAGCTTGACTTGAGTCGTGATAATTCGAGCTTGAATTCGAACTCGTCTAAATAATCGTTATGTTATCGAGCAGAATTCGACTCGACTCAATAAGGCTCAATAATAATATAAATATTAATAATAAATATTATATAATTATAATTATATATATTAATATAATAATTATTAAATATATTAATTAAAATCTGGCTCGATTAGCCTCGAAAGCTCGACTCATTTTGTTTCATGAGCAATGTTTAGCTCAAACTCGAGTTCAAGCTCAGTTGAGTAATTTTCGAATCGAGCTCGCTCGCAGACTCGTTATCAAATTGAGCCGAGCTCAAGTATGCACTTCTCGAGCTCGTTAATAAAGTTAATAAATATCATCAACAATAAATAAATATAAGAATCGTTTTAATTATTCATTAGTTTTATGAGATATTGTAACTCACATTTTTTTATAATAATTTATTAGGCTTCTTACATTTTAACAGGTTTAGAAGAAAATTAATTCTATTTAAGTACCATTAATATATAAAGTCCCTCACTTTTAGTACTTTTTAAGACCTAATAAGTATTATTAACTTAATATATTAACTGCTTGGATTATTTTGGTGTCATCTGTATCTCGCACCATCGATCTGCTCGGCACAAATTAGTTGACATGTCAAAACTACTGTGTCCAAGGGAACACAGGAATTTAATACTAAAATTAGTATTAAATTTTTGTTTTCCATGAGGCACGATACATCTCCGGGACACAGAAGACCAACCCAATATAAATAATAAATTGAAAAAGTAAAATAATAAGTGATCAATAAAATATGAATTATCTGTAAACTCATAGAAAATCAATAAAATCTAAAAATAAATATGTAAATCTTAACCAACAAGAATTATTATTGCTACCAATTGGAGGTGCAAATTTAATATTGATTTATTTATTCTACTGTATAATACTCCATGTTCAAGTATGAATTCTATCATCTCAAACTGTACCAATACTTTTTTTTTAGGTAAATGAACCCATATAAATAATTTTTTTTAAGGGTTCACAAACAAAACTAATACAATCTAACTTACAATACATTAAAATATGGAGTATATACCAATCCATTATATATTACTATAATATTATCTCTTAATCTATATGCTAAAAGTAAACTCGTTGTAACGGCACAGATGGTGTAAATTGATAAGTAGGCAGCCATGTGATCATTACAGTTTGTAAAATAAATTTGCACTTCATATGCCTACTTATTAATCTAGTAGTACTCCCTCCGTCCGCCAAAAAGGGAGTATATTTTGCTATTTTTGGTGTCCGTACTAGAGGTATACGTTTTCTTTTTTAAACACACGAAACTCACACACATCACTAATACATTTAATATATAAGTCTCACATACCTCACTAATACAACTATCTACTACACATTAAATAATAATATTCATTAATTCACGTACAAAAAAATAAATGTATATCTATTGGGTGAACGGAGAGAGTATTTAGTAATAAAGTCATCCAAATATAGAGTTTACGGTAGATTTGGAGCACCAATATATCTAAACAATTTTAACGATTAGATAAAGTATTAATTTAATATTTATTATTAAATAAAATAAATAATAATAATAAAAAACTATTCACAATGGCTTAATTTAATGACTCTAATTAACCCTATCAAGTATCAACCACATTACACTTCAAAATCACCCCTAAGTACATTGTTGTTTTCAAAAAAACAAATGGAACGCAAATTAAACTTAATTTAGAAAGTGAATCACACGAAAGAGGAGGCGCGTGGGATAATATAGGTAGTTGCCGTACGGCGTGCAATACGCACCTCCTACTTTTTTCTGGTGTTGATTTAGCTCTGAACCAGCATTTGTTAATACCAATATTACCCTCTACTCCAATATATATTTCAATTTACATTTTTAAAGATATAAATTTTTTCCCTTCCCAATTTATTTGTCCCCAGCAAAAGAAACAAACCCTAGAGCATAAATCTGAAAATTTAATCCTTCATCTTAGAGAGCATCGGAGATTAAAATCACCTAATTCAGACTGCTGTGATCACGAATCCTCCTTCAATTTGACGAAAAGGTTAGTTTTATTTTATTTTTCTTGCGATTTTAAGGTTTAATAATTTGAATTCCTAATTGATCAATTTTAGCTGTATAAAATAGGTATTTGTCAAATTTTGTATTTTTTTTAACTTATGTCGATACGATCGTTGCTTAGTTTAGACTATGCTATTTCGATTTTGCGCAGAATTACCAGTTTCTGATGTTCTCTGTAACATTTTAATTTTAATTGTGAATTTAGTTCAATAGCATGGTTATGATGGGAATCTTCAGGGACATATGTCTTTTGTTGGAATCGAGTATTAAATTGTTAATAAAATATACTTCGTTTATTTAATTTCATTTGAAGAAACTCTTTCAAAAATTATAGTTGAGATGTGTAGTGATCGTCGATGATTTGATGATTTTCCCGTCAAGTATAAGCGTCAAACTATAAGTAGATTGTGCTGTTGTTCTAAATTTTGATATACAGCAGAATGTTGTTTCAATAATTTATCTTACATGCTTTCAGGCTATGCCTAAGGATATCCGATTTTTAGTGATGGCTTCCAGATTTTATTGGCTCTCACTCTTCCTCTTGATGTCTGTTGTTTTGGTGTTTGATCAATTCTCAAATATATGGGCTGTTCTCTAAATCTCCTTGTTCTATTGTCTCAGGGTTGTTAAAGGAATAATAATGAGATTCAAAACTGGAGATCAAGTGGAGGTTATGAACAATATGGAGGTGCCAGTTTCGTGGTGTATTGCTGAGATATTTTCTGCTAGCCACAATACTTATACTGTTCAGTATGATTACTATCCTGGCATGAAAAAGGAATTGGAGGTTGTCCCAAAGAAGTTTGTGAGACCATGTCCTCCTCCCTTTCTTGGTGTTGAGTATTTCATGACTGGAGCCATTGTTGAAGTGTTCTGTCAGCAATCCTGGAAGATTGCTGTTATCTTAAATACATTACAAGGCAGTGAACAAAGCAATAAGAAAAAAATAGTTAAGGTTACCGCAATACAGAATCAATATTTGGCAAGACTACTTGGATCATTACAGGAATTAGTTGTTGATAGGTCAAAAGTTAGGGTGAGACAATCGTGGCGTGATGGCAAATGGGTTCCAGTGGGAAAGGTAATTTTAGTTTATATAAACTTTTGTGATTATGCAATCTTCGTTTTTCTTCCTCAAATGTACACGTTTTTTCTTGGCCTCATCATTTAGCTATGTCCTTGTATTATACTTTTTTCTAACCCAACTTGAATGCTCAGTTTATCTGGGTATCTGAGGGAAAATTTCTTCATAAAATTTTACTCCAGAAGCTTTTATGCTAATATATTCACTGTGCAGCGTCTATAACTTTCTGCATGGAATTCTCTTTTTTGATAGTTTGAATATATGTACTCCGTATTAGTTTCTATAATTTGCTCTCTTTGATCTTCTGGTTTTTCTTCTTGCAGAGTTACCGAGGTGCAATAGCCATTAAAGCATCAAAATCTAATTGTTGTCGGGAGTTCAAATTCCAGGTTGCACAGTTCAATAGAAGGGCCCATAATCGAGAGGTGAAATCAAGAGAATCTCCAGAAATCTCTCCAAGATCTAGAAAGAGGATCTCCCCCTACGATTCCTCCATTATCGAAGCACATACTGGACATCTAAGAAAACTAAGGGCGACTGAGAAACAAGGTCGAAAGCTACGAGTGTCTGCTGACCCCATGCTTGAAAAGGTAGATGCTGTTGCTTACCCAAAAGAAAATTTGGGTGAAAAGTACATGCATTCTAACATTTTAACACATGGGTTTAATCAAATCTATAGGGAAAAACAAAATGATGTTCTGAGTAATTCCGGGGTCAGATTATCTGAAAGTGCTTCTGATAGTGATGCTTGTTCTGTTGGTAGTTGTAGTGTTAATATACAGCGCCCAAACACTTCGTACAGTCAATTAATTCCTCTGTCTTGTCAAGAGACAGACCCCTTATGTAGTGATGCAGAGTCATCTTACAGTCCAGGGTCCAGCAGAAAAAGTTCATCTATGCCCGCAAATGACGAACTAGAGGTCAGTATACGTAGGTTAGAGTTGCATGCTTATTGTAGCACTCTAGAAGCTTTATATGCTTCTGGTCCATTAAGTTGGGAACAGGAGGCATTATTGACTAACCTTCGTATAACTCTTCACATTTCAAACGATGAACATTTGAAGGAGCTGAAGCACCTAATTTCTACTAAAACTGCTATTGGTGTTAGATAATTGTACAAGAAAATTTTCTTTTAATGTGTCTCTTTTACATTGGGATCTGGAAAATTTGTTTCCTTTTGTAAGAAGAAACGAGATTCATATAATTTGTATCTTGTTTATCTATATCTGTGTAGACGGTGTACATTCTTACTTCACTGTTCAATGCAGACAGATCTTTTGAGGAATTAAATATCCATTTATTATGCTGGTCTTTTTATTCTATTGGTGATAATTCTTTTATATTTAGAAATGTAAAGCGGCAGTGTCTTGCTCTATGCCTAAAAACTATTTGGGTGCAAAAGAAAAATATGTGATGTATCAACAGGTTTACAGATCAATTACGTGCAATAACATCTTATATGCACCATTTGATGAGATCTCATCTTGGAAGCTCAGTTATGTTTACTTCAATTGTTAAATATTGTACAATATAGATTTATTGTTAACTTTTTATGTGATGCTCACCTGGATGTATGTAAGACTTTCATAAGTTTGATTTCCTCCATTCCGCTTTGGCAGCACATAGATTTCTTTTTGAGAATGTTATTTATTTCACTTAAATGACTACTTTATGTTCCAGGGCTACAGTTGCAGTCATGCGTCATTTGCTTCCTATGGTTTAAAGATGATGCCAGGGTTTGCAGCCTTTCTCTGGGCATTGAACTTTGAACGATTCAGTCGTTTACTCCCAAAGAGATGCTACGGTTTATGGCCGCTCCCTGGTATCACACAATTTAACCTACAGTATTTTTCTGTTTTCCAGGATTTACTGGAAATGTTAACATGCCTTTTACAGGAAGGAAGTATACATAAACATGACGGATCCTGGTTCTATGAAATTTGTGTTTCAATAAATGCAAAATATATGTTTTCTTTTTGTTGTTTCATGGATGTAATTCATGTCCTACTGAAACTTAATACGCACAATAGACCAAGTTGTATCAATGATCAAATTCATTGTTTTTCACCATGGTCTTGTTTGAACTGTGAATATTTTGTTGCGATTATTCCTCGAATTCCACTTGTATATGATAGTCTGCGCATTCATTCTGTTTCTTAACTAACATGCAACAAGAAAAGTATTCATGCAATATTTGAGAAATAAATAAAGTTGCACATAGTTAGCAGTTTTTCAAGTTGCAATCTATTGCAGTTGCATAAATACACCACCTTGTGCTATATTGGTGGGGTGACATATTAGTAAAATCTGGAACATTTTATTACTTTAACTTCTTCAATAGGAAGTTTCACCTTTTTTTTTCCAGATTGATTTGAAATTGCAAATTTAGCTGCTTAGCATTTCATGATATATTGCTATTTGATCAAGAATTCATAATCAATATCGAATCTTGACTATCTGTGATAGAATTAGGAACATTTTTTGGGATTAGTCAAAATTAATGTGTTGCTGACTCTCTGACTCCTGGTGCATAATTGGAGAGGAGAGATGGGTTGGACCAGGCAGTTGCCTCGATCAAGCAGGTAAGGTTTCGAACAAGCAGGTACAGTTTCGAATAAACCGAGCAGCAGGTACCGTTTCACTTTTGACATTCCAAATCTTATCTTCCACCATATTACTAATATATCGAGTACATTTTTCTTGTGTTGTATTTATGTCCTCCACGAGTAAAAGTTTAAGAGTCTGGCACTTGTTGAGATGTCATTTTCAAATCTGGTAAATGTAACTAAGAGGTGTTGTGCATCTTATATTTTAAATTGGCTCATTTGTTGTTTTTGATGTTATTTATTCTTTAGTATGCAGCTTACGAGCTAAATATGCATTGGTGGACTAGAAATCCATTTTGGTGAACAGTGGAAGATGACTTTGCTATGAGAAGTCTGCGGGCTGTCACTCTGAAGAGAAAAATAAATATATATTTTTTCCTCTTATTTATTTATTTTTCTGTGAATCGGCGAAATATTGTTTGACCCTGGGTTTGCTTGAGCAAAAATTAAGTCTCGATTACAATTAAACTTGGAAGCATTGTGTATAAAACAATTAACTTTCGCTCTAAAACGAGAAAAAGGTTCATTTTTCTGTGTCCTAGTTGCATAAGGTGTAAATGGAATAACATTTTGTTCTAAAAAGAAGGTATACATTTGATTTAATAAGGCTGAAATTTGAATGGTATAAATATTTTATTTAAAAAAATAATTAAAGTTGTTGGGATTGTAAAAAGTATGTAATAAAATATTATGTATTTTTATCATAAATAGAATGGGTAAAAATACGTGGGACATCCCAAAATGAAAAGTGAGTAAAAATACGTGAGACGGGGGGAGTATAACATACTCCTGGAGTATAACATACTCCCTCCGTCCCGCCCAAAGGGTTGTTTTTGCTTTTTGGCACGTGAATTAAGGAGTATTATTATTTTATGTGTAGTGGATAGTTGTATTAGTGGGAGTGTTGGCTCCATTAGAGTGAGTGTATGGGTCTCATGTGTGTAAAAAATGAAAGATAACCCTTTGGGTGGGACGACCAAAATGACAAAAATGAACTCTTTGGGTAGAACGGAATCGAGAGAGTAGTTAATTATTATATGACCCCATATAGGGGTCACAATATTAGATGGGTTGGCTAGGTATAGTCGCATGAGTAATCAAAACTTCAATTGAATTTGTGTTCAGTGTTGATCGTATGTATAATTGCTAAATTGCATAAGAGATTGCAAGTTCGCAACATTAGTTGTGTTGGGGACCAGGGCTGTATTCAGGGCCTGTGTTAATCGATGATATAGTTGCATAAAGATATTTTTGAAAAAAGAAAGTTATATTTTTCCTATAATTTGTCAGTATTAAAGTAGTAATAATACTAATATGAGAGACTTCCACTTTATTTAAAAATATCTATGAAGTCAAGTATACACTCACAAGAATAAGAACAGTACTTCAAATCATCGTTCTTGTACTAAATTTTTCACCAATGAAATTAATGAATTCTTTAATTTTAGTAAAGCCCTCTTTAATCAGTTCAATAACTCGCAGTTAAAGGTATTGTGAAGGGAATTAGGCACAGAAAATTGTAGAACTATAATCAAAGGCCTAAGTCATACAAATAACATTTCAGAAGATTGAAAGCATCTTCCCCACAGGCAACTGAAATCACAATCCAAAAGTAGTTCAAGAAAAAAAAAAAACCCTACGTGTATCATATTTAAAACTCTCAAAGGACTTTAGAAACAAAATCCTCAGAATCACAACATAGAAACCCGAGAAAATTTGGTAGACATATCATCATGATGTATCTCAAAATTAAGATAGGGGCCCATACGCCTAATCGAATGCGTCATCATCATCGTCAGGAAGAGGCTGATTTGCAGCTGCAGCGAGCTCGGCTTCGTGCCTGCAAAAATTAAAAACCAATTAGAAATTTTAATCCACTGAGAGATGGAGAAAAGAGAAATGGTTAGAGAGAGATTTACTGTTGCTGTGCAGCCAAGTCAATTTGAACTTCGGGTGGAGCAAGAGCTGGAGACTCGACAAAGTGCAGATTGGCATCACTGCAGAACAAGAAAGTTATAACATATGACGAAAAGGAAACCATCATCAAACCAAAAGAAGTAGTATGACAAAGCTAACGACTAATCTACATACCCAGCAAGTTTTCTTGCAAGGTAGAGGAACGGTTTCTCAAAGTTGTAGTTACTCTTTGCTGAGATTTCGTAGTACTGTAAATTCTTCTTGCGGTGGAAAGTGACCTGTTTTGCCTTCACCTGCCTGTTTTTAACATCGACTTTGTTTCCACAAAGCACGATGGGAATATTCTCACAGACCCTGATTGGATAGAAGAAAAATGACCATAAAATTCACCTCAAATGTCTGCAAACAAGTTAAGAAAAAATTAACAAGCATACCTGCAAAGATCACGGTGCCATGTCGGAACATTCTTGTATGTCAATCGAGCTGTTACGTCAAACATGATGATGGCACATTGTCCATGAATGCTGAAGCAGTTCAAACCAGTTCCATAAGTATAAACGATGATCATATTCAACATAAAACCTAGGTCTGAATGTAATTGAATAAATTAACATGCTTGAACTTTAAACTATAGCAGTAGTTAACTTACTAGTATCCATCCCGAAGGCCACCGAATTTCTCCTGACCAGCAGTGTCCCAACAATAAAATCTGATTTTCCCACAGTTTGTGAAAAAGTCCAATGGATGAACTTCCACACCTATTGTAGCTGCGTAAACATAACATCAATTGAGACAACCACAACAAGCAAACTGATGCTTTCACAAATAGATCTAAAGCAAATCTCACAGAGGGTCATATTTTATCTTACGTTCATATTTCTTCTCGAATTCTCCTGTGAGATGCCTTTTCACAAATGTTGTTTTACCTGTAACATCACAATAAAGGAAAGAGCATTTCAAGAAAATGGCCACGATTTCATAGGAAAGTTAACCAAGTTATAAGAATCGTAACAATTTTGCCAGAGAGAACTCATACAACGAATATCAATTGATAGAAGCTGTAATGCAGAATCTGATTCGATTTGAATAAACAACCCAATGTCTAAATTTTAAGAATAAACCCTAAACCCCAAATGTACAATAATTTTCGCTTAAACCATTAACAAAAAACAACTATCAGCTACAAATAAAAAGGCAGCGCATCTGACGATTATTCCGGAAGCAAAATCCATCAATCAAACAAGCTAAAGTACACGCATTCCATATAAAACAATTCTATATCATAAAACCACCACCCATCCCATTAATCTCAACTCAAATCGTTAAAATATATACAATAAATATAACAATAGAAGATGCATTCAACATAATAATCAGTCATTTAAACAACCATACTACACTACATCTATCGAACAAAAAATTATTCGATTCACGAAGTGCATAAATCAGGGAAAAAATTACCAGTTCCACCATCTCCAACAATCACAAGTTTGAAGTTAGGATAATCCACAGTCGGTTGATTGGGCAACGCCTAGATATTCACCAAAAACAACAAAAAAAAAGATGATTAAATCTCTAATTACCACAAACTAAAGCCATAAAACCCTACAACAAAGGCTTACCATGTGATCTCGCGCAGCTCCTTCTGAAGAAAACAGAGAATGCAGACGCTCCGAGAGAGAGAGAGAGAGAGAGAGAGAGAGAGAGGTTTTGTTACGCAGCAGTGGGTTGAGAGAAAAGTGTGCACAAATATGTATATATACTCGAGCCCTAGGAAAACTTAGCGTATGTTTTGAAATGTTATAGCTTTAACTTAACGCGATAATCTGGACCCTCCGATCAAAAGCCAGTGATGTGATTCAATTTTGAATTTGAACAGAGCACTTAATAGTTAAATATAGAGATGTTAATACCGTAGGTTCAGCCCGTTTAACCAAAAAAATGTAGGTTTAGCTTTGTAAAAATAGTGGCCCATTTAAATCAGGTCATTTTTTATCCTGACCGATTAGCACGTGGCCCTATAGGGCTAGCCCGTAGGTTAGTAGAGTTGGCCCGGTTAGCCCGATTAGATTTTTTATAATAAAAAATTAATTAATAATATACTTAAATTATTAAAATTAATAATAATTTTTTTATGATAACAAATAACTTCTATTGATAATTATATCAAATAGTAATTAAATATCCTCTAACTTACTATATTTTTGTTGGTTTGTCATTTTAAAATAAAATAATTTAGAAATAAAGTATGTGAGACATTTTAAAAAGTAATATTGAAAATAAATTATCTTAATTTATAAATAATATTAACGTATTTTAAATTCTAAATTCTTTTTTATTTTTTACGTATAAACTTATAAATTTATAGTTCATTGTTAATGTTAGAAAAATATTTGATGTATTTTTAATGTTTAATTATGTTTCAAATTATATTAATATTTTTTTTATTCATCGATCCGTTAGTGGCCCGTTTAGCCTGAGGACCGCTAAGGTTAGGGTTAGGTTCGCATAAATGACGGTCCGTTTAACATGGACCGCTTAACCCGTGGCCCGTTTAGCCGTAACCCTATAGATCTGGTCCTGTAAGCTCAAGTCCAGCTCGTTTAACATCCCTAGTTAGATACTTTCTGACCGTTACTCTAGAACATTCAATCATGGGCTGTCATTTGGGTCTTAAGGAATTTCTTGCAATTTATTTGGTTTGGGCTTTTGGATATTTATTGCCCAATAATTTAGATTGGGCTTTTAATTTATAGAATTTATTGAGAATAATTATATGTACATTTGTTACGGTCCATCATTAATTTAATTCATTAGATTATATAGCCTACAGGCTGCAGCATTAATTTTGCATTCTAATACTTTATCATATTTACAGAATGGGCATGATATAATATTTTATCATATATTGATTTATATGGTCGTAATACTGCAAAGAGTAATGTATTACGCTAAAAATTCCATATCTATCCATATAGTGTAATAATTAGTAATGGAATTATTATTAGCTAGTACAAAATATACACTAATATTATTAATAGATATATTGTATACTATATTATATTACTATTAGGTATAAAAATATGTAATAAAAAGTTTCAATTACCCCCTTATACATAACTAGTTGAATACATAATTAAATAGATATTCACGTTTACATGATCTCTTCATTTCCTATATTTTAATTCTCTTTCCACAAGAATCAATTTATTTTATGCTTTCTAATTCTCTCTTCAAAATGAATACACATCAAGTGTAGGAAATCATTGTTGACGGTTAACACTAGGAACCAACATTGTTGCAGCACCTTGAATCAACCATCTCTGCTCGAAATCGCAACTTGTGTGTATTTGTTTAATTTTAAAGATTATAATATCGATTATTGTTTCCTCGAGCTTTCTTGTTCATTTGTTAAAATGTAAATTATGGAATATAGAATTCAATCCCGTGATTTTATGAGGCAAAAAATTGTAAATGATTTTGTAAGTATATCATTATTTAGTTCCAATTCTTTAATATATTCAGATTTTCAATGGAGAAGAACTGTTAAGATATGGTGTACTTGTGGCATTAGTGCACCTCAACGATCTTAGCCGTTAGATAAATTTTAAATTAATCCATTACATTAATTAAAATTATTAGAAATTAGATCAAATAACTATCCACTACTATCTTATTTAAACTTATGATTCTTAAGGTGGTACCAGTGCATCAATTGCACTCTAAAATCGTCTTTTAACTTTATTCTAAGAAAATATAATAATCACACAAAAGAGTAACAATCTATGGATGAGGCACGAAAAGTGGCACCATAGCCTCTGTATTCCAATATATATATATATATATATATATATATATATATATATATATATATATATATATATATATATATATATATATATATATATATTATAGTTGATGTTATAATATTAAAATTTCTTTTTTGTTAAAAGTTGTAAAATCTAAGATTCAAGGAAAAGATAAAGGCTCTTGCAGAAATGATTCTAGACTAGGATGAGGTACTTTTCTATTTTATTTTTCTTTTTTATTTGGGACAATTTATTTAATGATTTACTTATTTAACTATTTATTACCCAATGAGCTATGAATTAGTGATCAATGATGCTATGAGCTGCATGAGGAGTCTGTAAAGTGGGTCAATAATCTACAATCAGTATTTAAGTTCATAAGGTATGCTCCCTCCATTCCGCTCAAAGGGTTGTTTTTACTTTTTGGCATGTGGATTAATGAGTATTATTATTTAATGTGTAGTGGGTAGTTGTATTGGTGGGAGTGTGGACCCCATATTTTAATTGTATTAGAGGGGGTGTGTGAGTCCCATGTATGTAAAAAGGGAAAGGAGACCCTTTGGGTGAGACGATCAAAATGACAAAAATGAACTTTTTGGGTAGGACGGAGGGAGTATAATTTTAAAAATGTCTAATAATATATGATTTTATGTTATGTTATGTTGATACTGAATTTCTTATTTAATGTAATTTTTATAGTCTATTATATGATTATAACTAACGTATGATGATGATAATTGGACAGACTAATAATTTATCAATGTTAATGATGATAAACACATAATGAGGTATTTCAAAATCATTATCTTGTTCTATCTTACAAACTATTATAATGAAATGTACTATTTGTCTTATTTAATTCAATAGGAGAGGAGAATAATAATAGATGGTATGTTTAGAATGAATACTACCACATCAATGATGAGGTTTGTTAATTTATTATTATTATTTCTCTTTTCAATATGTTTGATATTATTTGTCGATGATAAAATATTTAATTTTATTTGTTTTAGAGGAATTGTAACTATAATGCAAAGTCATTTGTATGATCATGAGGTTTATTGTGATAGTGGATTGATATTAAGATCAGTAGAAATAGTGGTGACTCTGGATTGACTGAATCATTATTTCCTTTCATGTTTACCACTTTTTCAAGTTATGCTTAATCATTTTTAGATAAAAATAAGGGTGTGTGAGTTAAAGACTTTTTTTAATGACTTTAAAAACTTGGATATAGATTATATTTGATATGTAAGTTGAGAATTCTTTTAATGCTTTTAGAAACTTTGTTGTGTGGTATATAAGATATAATATATTATGATTGTGGTTATAGTTTGCTTGAAATAAGGCTAGCATCATCTCCTTCACATGCTTTCAATTAGGAGTATATATTTTATTATTTTGATATGTAAATATGTTAGTGCTGTAAACCACCAGAGTTTTCTCTGTATTTATGGCAAAGACTTGTGAGAGTGTATCATGTAAGGGTTTACGTGATACAGTCAGAAAATTATAATTTTTATATTGAAAAGTGATACTCCCTTCGTTTCGGGGAAAGATATGCATTTTTTTTGCACGTAAATTAAGGAGTATTATTATTTTATGTAAAGTGAGTATGTGTATTAGAGAGATGTGATGAGTAGTGATGGATCATTGGTGGACCCTTTTTATTAAAAGAGGAAAATGTTACAATTTGGATGGGACGCCCAATATAGTAAAATGATGTTATTTGGGTGGGACGGAGGGAATACTAAATTAATGAAATAATGTTATTTTATAAATAATTTATAATATAAATAAAAATTGATAATATTTTATAACAAAAGTAATAATTTTTTATAACAAAAGTAATAATAACTATTTAAAAAAAAGTACAAAATGGTCTCACGCAAAACCTAACCATATTTATTTATTAAAAAAAAGCAAAATACAAAATCTATTTACATATTTTTTTCTTTTTACTCAAAATCTTAACTACCCATCTTAAAATAAATCTTCGATTGAAACTAACAACGGTCTTATTATGAAATGAACCTCCACAATAATTGAGATACACTATAAAAATTTACATAATTGATAATCTTAGTTACAAATACTAAATTAGAATTAAAAAATAAAATAAAATTTTAAAATTACAAGCTAAAATATTGCCCTAATATGCATCTCTTAATTTGATTAGTTAAGTGATGTTCTGGGGACACAAGTTTTTGCCTAAAAGAAGAATCGGATCTAAAATTCTACCTTAATTAATAGTCGATGCATTCGTAGGCAATCACTCTCCAACCCCCTAGATTGCATTAAAGCTACACTTGTTTGTGGTTTTGAAACTTGATGCTTTGTTTTCAAAATCTACAACTAAGTTATTAATGTTGGCTTACTCATCTTTTACCCATTCTCTCTTCAATGGGTATTCATTATCTTTATTTTTTATATGCACATCAATTAATATATTTTTACGTATGCATAAAATTAAAACATATTACGCAAAAAAAATTAAAATAAACATATATCACTATTTATTGATATTAGGCGGATACGATCGTCATCGTCGTCCGTGTTCGTCGTCTACGCCGGAGAAGATGGTCGAGGGAAGAACTCCACAGTGCTCATATTCCCGTTGAATTCACACAAGAATTCAAATCCACGTTCTACCCGTAAGGGTCACAAATGTGTGATTAAATGAGACCAAAAGTGTAAGGCTATGGGCCAAGACACACTTGGCCCAATACTTTGAGAGAAGAAGACCAACATTTGAGCCAAATACCCAACGGGCCCAACAAATCTCCACCTTGGCCCAAATCATCTACCCTTGTGTATAACTAAATGGGAATTCATCATTGCACTTTCCCCGGACACCTGCAAAACGAAAAGACACAAAGTCAAATACAAGATCCAGAAATTTGACACAAAATCAAGGTATCACAAAAGATACTCAAATCTAAGCCGAAGCAAAGATCACGGACACACTGTCACAAAATGTTTAAAATATCCCAAGGACAAAATAAACGGAGCACACAAACTCAAGAGTGGACACAACATCCACGGAAAAGAACTGCATACAACATGCTTCAATCAAGAGAGTCGAAATTTAAAGTCCTCATGCAAGACCTAAATTTTTCAACAGATAAATATTTAGTACCCATATCAGCAGGATTAAACTCAGATGCAATCTTTTCCAGGTTAACAATACATTTTTCCACAATATCACGAATGAAATGATACCTAACATCTATATGCTTGGTTCTATCATGGAAAACAGGATTTTTACACAACTGAATCGCAGACATACTATCAGAAAACATAGTGGCATATTTGTCAAGAAAACCTATTTCATTCAGAAGGCCTTGCAGCCAAATAGCTTCCTTTAAAGCATCAGTAATAGCCACGTATTCAGATTCAGTTGTAGATAAAGCAACCACATGGTGTAACTGAGACTTCCAACTTATGCAAGAGCCACACAAAATAAACACATAAGAAGTTGTAGACTTCCTATTATCCCTATCATTTGCATAATTGGAATCAACATAGCCAACAAGGCTCACACCATTTTTAGATTTGGAAAAGCGCAAACTTACCTCCATGGAGCCCTTGAGGTATCTCAAGAGCCATTTCAAAGCCTCCCAATGGGGCGCACCTGGATTAGTCATATACCTACTCAAGCAACTAACAGAATATGCAATATCTAGTCTAGTGCTAACCATAAGATACATAACAGACCCAATGACATTGGAATAAGGAACTTTTTCCATTTCAGCAATTTCAGAATCAGTTTTTGGAGACTGATCCTTACTTAACACAAAGTGAGCAGCAAGAGGCACATTCACAGTTTTAGCAGACATCATAGAGAATTTACTCAAAATCTTTTCAACATATGAAATCTGATTAAGCAAGAGAACATTGTTCTTCCTATCTCTATCAATGTTCATTCCAAGAATCCTTTTAGCATCTCCAAGATCTTTCATATCAAAATTATCACATAGACTCTTTTGAACAAGCTCAACATATTCAAGATCAGGGCTAACAATTAGCATATCATCCACATATATGAGCAGAAAAACAGGAACAGAAGTATCAATCTTGAAGTAAAGACAATTATCATGCAAGCTTCTCTTAAACTTCAACGATGTCATGCATTGATCAAACTTCTTATTCCACTGTCTAGGAGATTGTTCCAAGTCATACAAGGGTTTCTTCAAAAGACATACATGATCAGGATTTTTGGGGTCTACAAAACCCTCAGGTTGTTTCATGAAAATCTTTTTGTATAAATCACCATTAAGAAAAGCCGTTTTGACATCCATTTGCTTCAATTCTCAATCAAAATGAGCAACTAATGCAAGCATTATACGAATAGTGGTGAATTTAACAACAGGAGCAAAGATTTCATTATAATCAACCTCTTCCTTTTGAGTAAAACCTTTTGCTACCAATCTAGCTTTAAATCTAACATTTTCAGACTCATGTTTCACTTTGAAAAGCCACTTGCAATCAACAACAGAACAATGAGCAGGTTTTGGAACCAGAGTCCAAGTATGATTAACATGCAACGATTTCATTTCATCTTTCATAGCATTTAACAATTTCACAGAGTTGTCAGATTTTAAAGCCTCTTGATAGGTCTTAGGTTCATTATTAACACTTTCAAACGCATTACAAACATGAGTATCAATATGAAAGTCATCATACCTAGCAGGTGGCCTAATATTCCTTCTAGGTCTATCCCTAGGCAACACATAATCATCATCTTCAGGAATATCATGCACATTTTCATCATTGATAGTAGGTTCATTGGCAACAATTTCTTGATCAACAACAGTGTCAGGCAAGTTTTCAACATCATATAACAAAGGAGACAACTCCACCTCACTCGAAGAAGTGGTAGGATCATGTAAAGGCACAACATCAGGCATAGGAGCTGATAAGCAAGGAAATTCAGATTCATTGAAGATCACATCCCTACTAATCACGATTTTGAAACCCGATTCAGAAAAATCCCACAGCCTATGACTTTTAACACCCTCAGGATAACCAAGAAAAACACATTTTCTACTCATAGGATCCAATTTGTCATGTTTCTGACGCACAAACACAGTACAACCAAATACACGTAGCACAAAATAATCAATACTTTTACCTAAAAACACATAGTCAGGGCACTTACCCTTTAAATGCGCAGGGGGGGATTTGTTTATTAAAAATACTGCGGTAATAAGCGCCTCACCCCAAAACTTTTTAGAAAGTCCAGAAGACACCAACATGCTCCTCACCCTTTCTAACAAAGTCCTATTCTTCCTCTCAGCAACCCCATTCTATTGGGGAGTGTAAGGAGCAGACTTATGTCTCACAATTCCAGATTTGACACATAAATCATCCATGACATTATTGCAAAATTCCAATCCATTATCAGTTCTAAGATACTTAATATTTTTACCCATTTGATTTTCAATCAAAGTTTTCCAATTTTTGAACTTTTCAAAAACATCAGATTTGTTTTTAAGTAAAATCACTCACACTTTTCTTGAAAAATCATCAATAATGGACAGAAAATACATATTGCCACCTTGAGTTGGCCCACTAGAAGGCCCCCACACATCAGCATCAGGTACTCAAGTATATCACTACACGAAGAAGTCTTAGGGTATGGGGAAACAGAGAATTTCACCTTCGCATGTTTGCCTTGCACACAAGAATCACAGAAAGGAATGCATGTAAGCTTATCATTACCAAAAGAACCAGCTTTATGCAATATTTCAAGACCTTTTCCACTCATGTGACCTAACCTACCATGCCAAATATTTGTTTTATCTTTTTTAACCGCGTTAGCAGACATAACAACAGATTTAGCACAACAAACATACAGGTTATTCCTTTTTTCAGCATTAAAGATGGGCACAGAACCCTTTACAATAGACATGCAACCCTTTCCCCACCTACCCTTAAGCCCCTCATCTTCAAGTGCAGCACAAGAAATCAAGTTGTTACACAAATCAGACACATGTCGCACGTTTTTCAAAGTGAACACAGAATCATCTTCAAAACACAAGCAAATGTCACCAACACCAAGCACATCACATCTTTTTTCATTAGCCATAGACACAGATCCATGAGAAACATTTTTATATGAAGAGAAAAGATGTTTAAAAGGTGTCATATGAAATGTGCAACCGGAATCCACAAGCCATTCACTATCACACAGAGATGAATGCACAGAATTCATACAACCATCAGAAATAGCAAACATATCACCATAATTCACAGATTCAGAGGCAACATTAGCATGATTATTCTGGGATTTCACATCAGAATTTTTGTCCTTGTTCTTATTCTTGTTCTTGTTACGATTGTTAGGTTTCCCCTTAACATGCATAACCTCCCCAGAATTCTTAACACCCCCATTTTGTTTTAAATCATGCTCTTTGCTTTTTAAGGCATTCACCATAATATCAAGAGTAACATCATCACGACCATACTTTATAGCAGACTTGACATCATTATAAGAATCAGGTATAGCATTTAAAAGCACAATAGGAGTGTATTCATCAATATGCTTGTCACCAGTTAGCTTAATATCTTGAATCAACTTCGTGAACACATCCAAATTTTCTTCAACATCTTTGTTTAAATCAAGTTAAAACAAAAGAATTTTTCCAGAAGAAACATTTTACTATGCAAAGATGTTTCAGTGTACAGCTTATCCAACGTTTCCCACAAAACTTTTGCGGACTCATGCACACCAACTTTTTTAAGCACAAGATCAGAAAGATTCAAGATAATCGCAGACAAAGCAAGCTCATTCATCTCAGCCTTTTTAGCAGGTGTATCATCCTTATCATACGAGTGATCTACAACTTTGAATACCCTTTGTTGAATGAGTATGCACTTCATTTTCTGTTTCCAGATACTGAAGTCTCGCTTACCATCAAACGGTGCTTGTCCAAACGAAGACGAAGCCATGGGTATTTAAAGTTGAGTAGAACACACTTTGAACGGAGAAAATACAGAATTACAGAGCAACAATCTGTCACACACCAGGTTGGCACTACTCTAATCACTCACAAAGCGAGAAACGGAGCAGTATAACACACAAGGACAGATTTTCAGAAGCGAAAATTGAAAGACTAAGATGACAGTTTCACAAAAGAAACAAACAAGAATAGTAATAAGAGGGCCAGCCGCCTCAGGGCATCACACAAGAGCAAATAAAAGGGTCAGCCGCCTCAGGGCATCGGACAAGAAAAAATAAATAAGAAAGACTCAAGTTATTTCACCAGAGCGGTGTCTCCGACGAGAACACCGTACCACCTCTACGAGCTACCAGCCCGTTGTTTAATGGGGACGGATCCCTCGTAGTCTTGTTCACGAAGCAAACACGAACGGGGCAGCCTTCACTCCAAGTTTCAACCTACACACAAAGTGAGAAACATTGGGGGTTAGTAAAGGCACAATCTGAAAAATTTCAGAAAAGAACTATCCGGAAAAGTAACAAAACAAATTTGAAAATTTTTTGAACAATATAAAATGAGAGGAGAGACACTTCCCTTCCACAAAATGGAGAGCCCAATCTGACCGGAACCCTAACTCCGGCGGTCAACGGCGGCAGAGGCGGCGGTGGCGGCGGCGGGCGGGCTGTAACAGCCGGCGGCGGTGGCAGGCTGGACGGTCAGTAGTGGCATCGCGGCGGTAGTCGATCAGCGGCGGTGGGCGACTTGACAGAATCGGACAGCTCGCGATTCCGGCGACGGAGCCCTAGCGGCGGCGAGCAGTCGCGGTCGAGATCTGGGCAGAGGCGGCGGCGGGCAGGTAGCGGCTGGCACCGATCTGACGAGCGGAGGCGTGATATGACTGGGCGGAGCAGATCGGGGGCTGCGGGGCTTCGCGATCCCGGCGGACAGCTTGGCAGCGTACAGCGATTCCGATCTGACCGGTGGCGAGCGGCGTCAGGTCCCTTCAGGTCGCGATTCAGGCGGATCCGGAGGCTAGCGGCGGCAGCTGTCGGAACAGCGACGAGGTTTGAGGGCGGACGGTAGCGGTGCGTTGCTGCAGATCGCGCGTTCCCGGCGACTGGAAGCGGCGGCAGAACGCGAGCCCCCTCCTGGCTGATCAGCGACGGCGGCTCTGATCCTTCAGATCGCGACCAGATCGCGATTCCGGCGAAGAAATCCGGCGGCGGCCAGACGGCGTCTGATCTCCCACCGACGGCTGACGGTCAGCAGCTTCGGGAGACGGACGGACGAAACCCGCTCTGATACCACTGTTAGGCGAATGCGGTCGTCATCGTCGTCCGTGTTCGTCGTCTACGCCGAAGAAGGTGGTCGAGGGAAGAACTCCACAGTGCTCAGATTCCCGTTGAATTCACACAAGAATTTAAATCCACGTTCTACCCGTAAGGGTCACAAATGGGTGATTAAATGAGACAAAAAGTATAAGGCTATGAGCCAAGACACACTTGGCCCAATACTTTGAGAGAAGAAGACCAGCATTTGGGTCAAATACCTAACGGGCCCAACAATTGATTTTCAAAACTCAGGTAAATAAAAAACAAACATAATAAGTTTGTAATCTTCATTTTAAGTGATGCTTGAATGAGATCGTTCAATAATGAGGCTTTATAAATTTTTACTCATGTTTGTATAGTATAAATATTTCTCTATTTATAAAGATTCAGATCCATCATATCTCAAACTATTAAATAATCTAAACTAGATTACCAATAATAATCACTTTTAACATGTATTATGGTTTGTTCTTATGGAATCATAATGATAAAAATGTTGCATAATCTCGAAAATTGTTGAAATATAAAAAAATGCATAAGCATATTTTTGATCGATTGGCATCCGTGGCCATTGGGTTCACGTGAAAATTTTGCGGCTAATTGGCTTTATACGCAGAGATCATTCAAGAAGCGGACCCCACCCAAGCAAACAATTAAGTTTTGTTAAATTCCAACATGCAGCAGGACACCACATGCGTTGGGGCGGTGCGTTAGAACTACATTTTCATTTCTAATTTATTTTATTAATTAATTTGTTAATTCAATACTAAGCTTGGTAACTTCACTTTTTTTTACTGTCATTTATATTTGTTCAGTATTTATTATTTTATGGCTAATTATGCTGTGTACCCACTTTAAAAAACATATACAAATATAAACAAAAACATATACAATTATGAACAAAAATGTATATAATTTAATTGTTAGTTTTTTTAATGAAAAATTGAGTGTAAAAATATATAATTATTAAAAAATATGTATATACTATTGAATAAAAAGTTATACACATATGAATTCTAATTTTTTTAATGAAAAAATTAGTGTGAAAAAAGTATATAATTATTAAGAAACACGTATATAAAATAGAATAACATGTATACAAAATAGAATAAAAAGTAATACACATATGGATGCACCTTGCACCGGGTGCACCTAATATCAACTCTTATTTTATTTTATTCGTTTTCTATACATCCAATATTACATTTATTTATATTATAATAATAATAGTAGTCAAATGAAATTTATCCCTTAAAAGATAAGAATATGAGATAATTTTATGCACTGATTAGACAAATTATACATTTATAAAAATAACGTTTTAAATTAAATTTTTAAAAAATAAAGAAAATAAGGCACTAATTCATTATAATTAAGGAATAAGGGAGGGATTAAGAATTAAATAAAAAATGCCGCGGAGCAACTCGCCATAATTGTATGAAAGCTTTTTTTTTTCTTGGTATTTTATAATAGAATTTTTAATAGATTATTTTATTAATTATTTAGAATTTTCAATTTGCTAATCCTTTCTTTCCGACAAAAGATCGGTAATGAAGGTTGTGGTTAATTTTAAATTTAGACTAAAATTAGATAAATCGAAAATACCATTCTTATTAAATAATATAAATTTGAATATATATATATATATATATATATATATATATATATATATATATATTTTTTTTTTTTTTTTTTTTTTTTCAAAACCTTTTAGAGTTGGTCTCTTGAATCACATATGCATAAGGTGTGTAAGGGCAACTTTCTGTTTTAAAGGGTATACACTTTAAATAATAAGGTTACAATATTTTGTTTAAAGGATATACACTTTCATTAAATTTTGTTTTTCTTTTTCTTTTAAAAAATAAAGGTACATATCCTTATATTAAAGGGTTTACCATTTAACATTAAAGAATATCTGGACACATGGTGTCCTTAGGAAACACAAGTTTTAGCCAATCTTTTATCTCTACTATCCAATCTGAGTTTTGTGGATTGTTTATAAATGGACAGTTGATTAGCCTAAACCAATAAACATAAACACATACATATGCTCAATAAATTTTGTGACATATCATTACATTTACTTGATTATAAATTATTAATAGTATTCATCAAGATTCAATTTTTACCTATTTATGTATAAATAAGTTTTAATCAAAATGTAAATAGAGTTGATATTAGGTGCATCCGGGTATAAGGGTGCACCAATATATGTATAATTTTTTATTCTATTTTGTATATGTGTTTCTTAATAATTGTATAATTTTTTACACTAAGTTTTTCATTAAAAATACTAGCATCCATATATGTATAATTTTTTATTCAATAGTGTATACATATTTTTTAATAATTGTATATTTTTTTACACTCAATTTTTCATTAAAAAAATTAACAATTAAATTGTATACATTTTTGTTCATAATTGTATATGTTTTTGTTTATATTTGTATACATTTTTTAAAATGGGTACATCCTATCTTAGAGTACACCCGGGTGCACAGTATAATTAGCCATGTAATAATTCATACTTGATAGACATAAATTTATAATAATTATAGATATTTTTGGACAAAAAATCATTATTATTCTTTTATCATTAGTATAATATATTTTCTTTTAAATAAAGATATTATTATTATTCATTATTATTTATAATTAAGTATATAAAAAGTCAAATATCATGTATATTGTCAACACTTATGTTGATGGTTTGTACACCTATCATTTCTTAACTCGGAGTTAACGACAGTTAATTCAGTCCAATAACGTTGGATGAGTTAACTATATGTGTTTATGGTTTGTATTTATATGCCTATCATTTCTTAACTTGAGTTAACGACGGTTAACAAGCTAAAAAAAACCCCAAAATACTGTTACGGTTGATCAGTCAGCCCAAACATCGGACATGTGTTATGGTTTGTACGCCCTATCATCGTCAACACTTTTGTTGATTGACTAGCTCAAAAAAAAAAAAAAACAGGCCCCCAAAACACCGTTACTTAGTCCAGCCCAAACATTGGATGTGTTATGGTTTGTACGCAGGCCCCAAAACACCGTTACTCAGTCCAGCCCAAACATTGGATATGTGTTATGGTTTGTACGCCCTTTCATCGCCAACACTTTTGTTGATTGTTTGTATGCCTATCATTTCTTAACTTGAGTTAACATTCGTTGATCAGTCCAGCCCAAAGAAACATCCTCAGAACACGTTCATTAATCCAGCCCAAATAAAATACGTTGATCAATCCAGCCCAAATATTGAATATGTGTTCATGGTTTGTACGCCTATCATTTAAGTGGATCGCTGATCAGTTCAGCACAACAAAAATTCTACCGTATTTTTTTAATAAGTATCCACAAATTTTAATTTACATATCAGACTCGAAACTTCAAAGCTCTTACTTTTTGTTCGATTGTTTGATTTGAAATTATGCATAAAGTTCACCTATTATACTAGCTAAAACCTATGCTTTAAAATTTTAAAAATATCCACTATGTAAAACAATAAAAATAAATATATATTAATCAATATTTATATTTCAAGATATTATGGATAAAAACTTTTAAGGATATTATGAACATTTGTGTAAATATTTATTTTTTATAAAATAATTCTTTTCGCAAATTAAATATTAATTATAAAAATTATAAAATTTTAATAATTCTTTCCTCGCATTTTATAAAATTAATTTTTTATTAATATTATAGCGTGAGGCTATTTTTTTATTATAATTTTTTGAGTTCGACCGTGGTGCATCTGGTGCCGGTGCACCTAGACAATCTTAACCGTTAGATTAACTTTTAATATCATCATTAAATATAATAATATAATTAAGTTTTTTTTTAAAAAAAAAACTACCCACTAACCTATTTTACACTATAAATATGGGGTGCACCAGGTGCACTCCAGAATGACCATAATTTTTTTTTATTCAAAGATATAGTATTACTTTTTATTCAAAATGTTGCGTGAGGCAACACTTTTTATAGTAGTATGTTGGATTCCTAATAGGACCGGTTTTGTGTGAGCCGTCTCACAATGACTTAATTTTAAATTTTCATAATTAATTATCATTTTTTAAAAAAATGTTATAATTTTTTATTTACACTATAAAAAAAGTATTTTTTGCAACCGAATTTACCAACGGAATTCAATTCGTTGGTAATTATCAATGGATTAGCAACAAAAATAATATTTTTATTTTAGCAAATGGAATGTCAACGGATTTATTATCGATTTTAGTAACAGAATTAAATCCGTTGGTAATTACCAACGGATTACCAAAGGAATTATTATACTATAAATTACCAATAAAATTATTAGCAACGGATTACCAAAGGAATTATTTACCAACGGAATTGATTTTTCGTTGCTAAAAATTTACGAACCACCACTTTACCAACGGAATTTTACCAACGGATTCCGTTGTTAATCCGTTGGTAAGCCAATTTAATAATGAAATTAAGGTTTTTATTTACGGAATATTTTGTTGGTAAAAAATAATTTTTTTGTAGTGTCACCCCATAAATTATTCATAAAATACTAGTTCATAGTAATATTATCACTTTTCACTATTCTATAAGACAATAGACTCACACAAGTCTTTGTTGTTCAATAAACCTTTATATATATATTAAACATTAATTAAACATCTTTATTTTTTAAGTTAGAAGATTAAAATCAATCGTCCTCGATAGATTGCAACCTACAGCTAAAAATTACAATAATCCATAAAACTATTGATAAATCAAGTTAACTTTCATGATTGCATACATATATTATTTTTACATTTTAGAAGTCTTATTAATCAACATTTACCTTTGTGAACAAATACACCCTGTGAGTTTACTGTGCTAATAGCATTATTATATGAAAACATAAATAAATAAATACATAAATTTAACTTTGTTTAATATTGTATCATCAACTGCTATATACTCCATATTTATTTAATATAAAAACTGCAAAATTAATTATATCAGATCTCTGTATATTTCTTAGTTTGCTTGTTAAATGACTAACGTCAAACGTTTGTATAAAACCGTCTTGGAAGACTTCCGTGAAATGTATAAAGAATGATAATATTTTTATAAAAATGAGTAAATACTTGTGTGAATCTGGTTCACACGTCCTCTCTGATTTATTGATTAGTACTCTTTGGTATATAAAAGATTATTCTTTCAAGAGATAAATTATTACTTTTCTGAATTACAAAAATTACTCTTCAAGATCTTACACCTTGTTTAGTGATTACTTTTTAATACATAAAAAATTACTCTTTAGATAGATGAACTATTACTCGAAAAATATTACTCTTTAAATTCTAATACGTTATTGATTTTTATATTTTTATTGAGATGAGTAATACTCATTCATTTAAAAAATTAATAATTCATCGAGTAACTTTTCAAAAGGTAATTTTAAAACAGGTGAGTTGGATTCACAATAAACTCCCTCTAATCAGATTAATGAATAGTGATCGTGGTGGATGCAATAAATTATTTCATAAATAATTTATATTATAAATAAAATATAATACCATTTAAAATGAAAAATGATAATATTTTTAAATTATTACTATTTAAAATAACGTAAAATCTAAGAAGTATTCCACTTAATAAGTATTCCAGTGACTAATGTACCAAAGGAGAAAAACCTAAACCCAGCTTACCCATAAAATTTACATTTTGTTTAATGCATGATTTAAATTTTACCTCTCAATTACGCACATTTAACGAGACAGTAAACTAGTGTGGCCTACGAAAATGGATATGAATAAATAAAAAAAAATTTGTTATTCCCTTCAGGTCCTCAACAACAGAACAATTGATGCCAAAGTTTTATCAGTTTAAAAACAATTTTATTTAACAAAAGATAAAATGAAAATGGAGAAAATAAAAATTACATACCAGTACCACCCTCTCATTTTGTGCTATAAATTGAAGACCAATCTTACAAAATTTAATCACACCAACTTCCATTATCATTTTAAGCCTCTCCAACAAAAAAAAAGAAAAAAATAACAAAATGAGTTCTGATAAACAAGCAAATTCTCCGAGAGATTACAGCAGTGTTCCTGCCATGCCGGATCAACTTAGATTAAGGCTTCAACAGATGCCGCTTGATGGCAGTATCACCCTCGAAGATTTGTTGAATGGTGTTCAACAACATGATCATGAGATTTCACTGCTAAACCCTACTGATCATTGCATCCCCTGTTCGTTTGGCGACATGGTACCGCCCATTCCACCTACCAGTTCCGACCGAAGACCACACGTGGTTGATCTGGTCGAGCCGGAAGACGAGGATGTTGTGATACTTGATGAAGAGAACTGCTGGGGGTGCTAAGGAAGGGAAAGAAGAAAGTGGAGTTGGAAAGGAAGGAGAAGGGCGTCAGGATACTCGAGAAGAACAAGTTTCTTGTATATGGTGTTATGTAATAAAATAGTGGTTTACGTTTTTCATTTTGTGTTTTGCTGGTTGCAGGAAATGATCTGTGAGGAAACTGATGTTTCTGAAAGAAAGCAGCTTAAAAGAAAACGTGCTTCAAGTACTGAAGCACAGATCCATAGTGACAATGATAGTGATGAAAATAAGGTTTCTATCTTAACTTACACTCACTTTATTATGGAGTTACATATTTGGTAAACTTAGCTGAAATATCTGAACAAATTAATGAGAGATTTTTTTTAGAAAGAATATGTTTAAACTCATATTAGAGATAAAAGTTTCCACTTTATTTTTTAATTTGTTCAATACTATCATGAACATTAGTGTGGTTGACTGTTAGAGGTTATGGAGTATATATTTTCTTCAAAGTCATGAAGTCTGAACTGAGTGTACTCAGTCTCAGTAACTCTCCACTCTCACTTCATCAGTAGTTTAAATTCTTATGCATTTAATTTTCCATTATTATATATATTAACTCTGTTAGTGTTAAGTAAGTTAATGCTGTGTTCATTTCACCAACACACATGGTGCAGACACGTGTCGCTAGGTGTACTCAAACTGTAACCCATAAGTGCGAATATTTTATTCATTATTTTTCCCTATATTATCCTTGCGCAATTTACAACTGAATTAATGTTCCAGATGAAGGCGGTGGAATCAGCTGGAACTCAGACGTGCGACTCTCAACCGGCTGTGATGCCGAATCCAGGGTTGCAAATAGGTCCGGACACAGCCAATCCGGCCACCGGGATGAACTACGGCTTCGAAAGTGGAGTTCCGGCCATGTTTATGCCGTATAATGTCCCGATGGCCCATGCGGAACTATACAATCTATATCTGCCGGCTGCCGTGACCAACCCTTCGTTCGGCTATCCATACGTGACACCATCGGGCACACTTGAATACTCGACTGGGACCGTCCACCCAGGATTATATTGTCTATATCTGACGCCTAGATTATATAATCCAGGGTTGTCTAGATCGGTTAACTCGGGACAGCGCTTGATTCCATCGGTAAACCCAACCCATCCGGGAGTAATATATAATCCATTGGTGTTGCCGGGACTGTCGGCTGCAACCAATCCAGGATTATATAATCCACTACTCGTGCCTACACCCGAATTATCCACTGGATCATCTGCTGCGACTCAAAATCAGGGAACTCTAGCCCAGTGTCCTTGTTGTGGATCGCAGACTAATAATCAAGGTGAGGATAAGGGGCCAACCGATGGAGGAGGAGATAAGGATGTCTAATTCCTGAGTTAACTGAGTTTCACCATGTAAATTATCTATGTTAGTGGTAGTTCGTGTGTTATGTCTGAGTGGTTATATAATCGTATTTCTCTAGTTTGGAATAATTTTGTGAACTTATCATATCATAGTGTTTTGATGAAGTACTTGAAATAAATCTAGTGTGGTTTGTGTATTGGGTTTTCTATTTTTCTTTATTTTAATTTTATAATTCATTCAATAAAATATGCAAAATTGTATGTGTATAAGTATTCTGATCAGTATAGCAGTAATTATAAAACTATTTAGATGAAATCTAAAATTATTAAGAAAAAAATATAATAGTCAATTTTTCGTTCGTTATGTATGAAGTTGATGCAATTCTTTCACTGTAACATTTGTTTACGGATTAACATAGGAAAAATAATAAAAAAAATAAAAAAGAAAGGGTTTAATAACCTAACAAATCACGATTTATATTATAATTGTAATAAAATAAATTAAATTTAGTTTTGTGTGCCACTATTTATCCATTTATGTATGACTCATGATGACGATCTCATAGCATTTTAATTTAGTATTCGATTTCTTAATTTTCAAATTTCAACAGACGACTTTTATATATCCAATCAAGTTTGCTCTTTACACTTAAAATTAGAATATAATTAATGAATAGTTTGTATATTTTATTTTATTTTCACATTTTTCTCATAATTTAATTTGATTTAATGACAATAGTATAATATATTATACTTCATTCCAATTGTTGGGAACATTTCGCTTGCTGTGGCTGACATGGAGAGAGTTTAACTTTTAAAGTACAGATTTTAATGTATATGGTTACACTTGTAAAAAAATAAATAAATAAATAAAAATTAGAGTAGAAGTAATTTCACAGTGAAATCAGATTTATTCTTTAATACAGCAAGACAAATTCATACACCCACATTCAAAACATATACGCTACATTTATTAATAAAGACATATACACGGACTTATAAAAATTTATATACTTTCCTAACGAATTTTGTATTAATTTTTTAAAATAAAAAACTGAATATAAAAGGCAATAAATTTATTAAAAAATATACTCCCTCCGTCCCGTGATTGTTGTTGCGTATTTCATTTTGAGCGTCCCGCAAATATTGTCACGTTTCTATTTTTGGCAAGAATGGACTCATCCAACATAACATATACCCCATATAATCTTCAAAATTACCCCAATGCCACTCCTTTAATCAACTCATTAATTATAACTATTAATTAATTTAACAGGATTTTACTGATTGTGCAAACATTAATTACAAATAATCAAACTATATCCCACTAAATTATCAAACCATTATTCAATACAATTCATCATCTCTCTCAGCTTCTTATTGATGAATCCTAATTTTTATTTTGTCTCTCTCTCTTAACTTCCATCATCGCACAATTATCTCACTCATTTGGGTCACTTAAGAATCCTAATTTCTACTCCCCCTCACGAACCGATCACACTCCCTTTCTATCAGTCGCTCGCTGAATAACTTGCGAACCCTCTTCATGAGTTTACCCTTTTCGGTGGATTCCGATTCTATGTTGGAATCGGGAAAAATGTATACGCTGACTCTATTGGGTACTTTAGCGGATATAGACGGATATATATCAATCCCCACAGATCTAGAAGAAATCGTGGTGTAGAGTCTGTAGATCCCTACAAATGGAAGGTGTTACCTAATACCGAGAAGGCTATGCTGCAGTCCTCGGCGTCAATGGTGCCTAATTCCGGATCTAAGGTACGGCAGTAGTTCGAGGGGGTTTTTATTGGTTTTTTGTCAAGAATAAAAGAAGGATTTATTTTATTTCTTTGTCCCACATCGGATGAAGAGTAAAAGGGAGGGGGATCCTGGTGCTATATAAGGAGGTCCTTGGGCTTGATGTCAAGTGCACCCTCAAGTACACTTTAATCTTTGTGTTTGATTCTAGTTAAATTCTTTTCTTGGATTCTCGGTTGTGAAAATGGGGAGAAAGGTGTGAATTAGTCAAAGATTTGTCAGAGTGTAGGGATTGGGGTCGGGAGAGAGAAATTTTGTGTGATTGTATAAATTTTTCACATTGTGGTATTTTCTCAGTTCGTGGTTTTTCTCCGATATTGGAGTTTTCCACGTAAATTCTTGTGTTGTGCTTTTGTATGCTCTTCTTTATTTGTCCCTTAGGAATGAATGGGGATCTGCCTATCCCACAAGTGGTATCAGAGCCCGGCTCAAGCGCTTATAAAGTTCTTAGCATGCTCTGTGGTTGCAGCATGTCTGACCTTCCACATCAGAAAAGACTTTATGAGAGGAAGAGGGTTATTCATTAGGCTAAGGGTGGCATGAAAGAAGTGGGAAAAGCTGGTGGCACAAGGGGATCAGAAGAATAGCCGGATGCAGTGGCATCTCCTTTCTTGCAGTGAAATGCTCCGGACTGTGTCGACAGTGGCGTGGCAAGGGGTAGGATTTGCGGGACAACAGTTTTTTCGGAGTTCTTGGACCTGCAGCAATGTGAATTGTTGGGACTCCTGGGTGGTGGAGTTGGCTTAACAGCAGCATGGGTTTTCCATGGAGTCAGCTCAAGAAGGTTTGAAAGGAACGAGCTTTCCGGTAATGATTGGTGGCGTGGGAAAGCTGCGATTGACCAAGGAAGATGGCGATGTGGTGGCTTGGTATCGGGTGGCGCTAGATCAGTAAAGAATAGCATGGATTCAATTGATAAGTGGGGAAAAGCATCGTGAATTCCGGAGGGTAGGAATCGGCTTCAAGTTACTACAGTTTCAGTAGGAAAAGGATTCAGACAAACCTAGTGTAGCTTGGCAGTAAAGGCACCGACGTCATATTGGTACAGTGACGGTTTTGCTCAGGTGGAGCAATAGTGCGATAATTGCGGTAGAGCAATGACACGGTAATTGCTTACGGTGGAGCAATAGTGACGTTACTGATAAAGGAGGAGTTGGTGCGGCAATAGTTCCGAATGTTGAGTAAATATTATTGGGATCCTTATGACATGTTCAGTTGTCAGGGAAAATTATGTAATAATATTAGTTGGTCCACACGTTTGCACACAGACATTGACTTGGCGGGTGATGTAAGATGTGTGGTGGATGTATATCGATGGCTGATGGACTTCCAGAGGGAGCCAAGAGCTGGAAGTAGCACCATAAATATCAGCAGCTGTTTTTGATATGTGTCGCAGAAAAATATTAGAATAGTTGATTCTAAGTGGTCTACTCATATGGTGGAGTAGGATTCTCGGGATTGAAAATGAATTGTCGGTGTAGACAATGATTCTTAAAATGGTTGATTCTAAGGGATTCTCGGGGTTGAGAATAGATTGTCGGTGAAGACAATGAGTCTTCTTTTATTTTGACAAGGTGGAGATTGTTGGTTTTTTGTCAAGAATAAAAGAAGGATTTCTTTTATTTCTTTGTCCCACATTGGATGAAGAGTAAAAGTGAGAGGGATCATGGTGCTATATAAGAAGACCCTTGGATTTGATGTCAAGTGCACCAATCAAGTGCACTTTAATCTTTGTGTTTGATTCTAGTTAAATTCCTTTCTTGGATTCTCGGTTGTGAGAATGAGGAGAAAAGTGTGAATTAGTCAATGATTTGTAAGAGTGTAGGGATTGGGGTCGGGAGAGAAAAATTTTGTGTAATTGTATAAAATTTTCACATAGTGGTATTTTCTCAGTCCGTGGTTTTTCTCCGGTTTTGGAGTTTTCCACGTAAATTCTTGTGTTGTGCTTTTATGCTCTTCTTTATTTGTCCCTTAGGAATGAATGAGGATCTGTCTATCCCAACATTTTTCTGGTTTGAATCGGAGAGATGAGTTTCACGAGAGGTATTCCTTCGGTGTCTCGCAATTTGTTGTTCAAGAAAAGGTAATCTCACAACTGTGAAGAAATTATGTGGCTGAGAAGGTAATGATGAATGTATTTTGGAAGAAAATTTTAGAAAATAAATTGTGTATGGAAGGAAAACTAATTTTTATGATGAATTCGTGGAAGCAGAATTGAGAAATGGGTAAAATAGGAAAAATACAATAAATAACTACTCACTATATGTAAATACTATATTTTTTAATTTACATGTAAACAGTAAATGTAACAATAAAAATGGGACGGAGGAAGTATGTAGTATATGTTGGCATTCGATCATTTGGTTAACGTGACCCGTTAGGGTTCCATACGTTTCTAACAATCAGCATTAGCAAGTAAACAAGAAACGTATTACCTTTCACCAGGGTATGTTGAAGACGATAAATTCTCACCACCAGCCTGCGCAGCCTCACCGTTTTAGGCATAACTCTCTCATCCGATGTCGGATTTGAGTGATCTATGCGCCAAAACGATCCTCTCTTCCATGGATTTTTGTCAGTATATTACACGTCCTGTTCTGAAATCTGTATGATTTTATAAAAATTGTTGAAGGTGGCAGACAGCAGCAGCAAACAACCTTCCAGTCTTCTGTTGTATTCCCAAGTCCAATTTCGACGTCGTGTGGGGCGAAGATCCTCAAGATTTTCTCAATTTACTGTTCCCTCACCCTCCTCACAGTGTTAGGTGTGATTAATCTCATAGATTAGGGTTTCCGGACAGCTGAGATGACTTATATATGGGCTACAGCAGGGACCATGAGAGGAAATTAGAGTTGGGCCTCCATTGGGCTAAAATATCCAAGCTTAGCCTAAAGCTTATACTTAAATCCAATAATAATAATATATTCTAATCCCATAATTACGTTATAGACTCCTTCTCATTATGAGTCCGTTAGTCTCTCCATGTTTAAGATATACAATGTCCATTAATTAATTAAGTTACTGACAACTCCATTAATTAATATCTCATCCAAGAGTAGTACCACTCAACCTCATTATCATGTCAGAATAAATCCACCTGCAGGGTTTACATGATAATCCTTATGAGCTCCTCAAGGGGACATCATCAACCTATGTCGGACATGGATTCCTTCTACAATCAACAACATACCATAGAGACAACACTACTTCCCAACTCACCGAGTTTGTTGATTAAATATATGTAAATCTCACACATTGATGAATCAAAGAAATACATACTGTCCTACGTGTCGAGGTTATTGTATAGGGATTAAGAGCACGAACATCCATAATAACTGAGATCAAGTTCTCCTATAAGTCAGTATAAGTCGAACGATCTCAAGTGGTCCTGCTTAATACATACAAGTGCACTAATGTGATTCTATAGTCAAGACAAACTAATACCAAATCACACTACAACCATCCCGATAGAGAGTTTCCTTCTATCTCGGTTGTGAGCATCTGTTTATACTTTATAATGAAACCGATAATATGATCTTCCGCGTGTTGTCGCACAACATATTATCTACAGTATAAAGTAAGTGGACTATTGCATCGAACATATAAATAAATTATAAAACGCAATTATTTGATCATATAATTCTCATTTCAAATAAATTGTTATATTGTTTATACAAAAAGTTAGACTTTTAGTATACAATCCAACAATATACATCAATCAATGAAATAAAACTAATAAAGTATACCTCTGTTACAAAGTACTCTTACTATTGTTATTGAATTCTATCAAATAGTAACTTTTAAGTATTTTATATATTAAAGAGTAAGGGTGTATTTGGTTAATGAGTTTAGAAGTGAGAAATGGAATAGGAGTGAGAAAATAATATTTGGTTGAGAGATTTTATAGTGCTACAGTCTTTTTAATCCCCATATACCAAGGAATGGGCCATTCCTCACCAAAAGCAGCACTATCACTTTCATTCTTCTTCTGGAAAAGGTCAATCACGCAGTTATTAATATTTTTAATGATGAATTTTTTTAAAAAATTATAAATTATTAAATAATATATTTTTCTTTTAAAAATAGTAAAATTATATAAAAGAAAAAATTATGGTAAAAATTCAGAATTAATTTCAAAATAAATTTTAATCATACCAAACAAAATCAACACATATGATAGTGATTCTTTATTATCAACCAAACAACACAATTACTAATAACAAATCCATTACCGTTCATCACTACTATTGCTATTAATATCATTTCAATTCAATCTAATATACCAAACACCTCCTAACTCAAAGCTTGGTTTGAAGCAATGTTATGGGCAGAAATGGCCCAAGTGATAAAATGTGGTTATGTTGAAAAATGAGAAACATAGCGAAGTTGTGTACCCTCATATGTTTGCAAGAGTCACACACAGGTGAAGTCAAACAAGAGCCAAAGTTAAATATTGATTAGCCATCCATTCGTAATTCAATTTACATTAATTTAAAATAAACTAATCAAAATAAATATAATAAAAATATCCTTATCTTATTAAGCAGCTTTTGGTTTATTAAAAAAATTGAAATGAGAATCATAATGATAATAGAAATGAATGATAAAAGAGTTTATCTTTTATAATTAGAGTATGTCTGTTATGTCCAGGTCACAGCCCCGTGTTATGTCCAGGTGCACAGCCCTAAGCGCACAGATTGCATGAGGGTGTACCATTTTATTTTAAAGATTATACATTTTAATTAATAAAAGTACAACATTTTATTCTAAAGGGTATACACTTTTCATTAATAGTTTATATTTTTTTAAGAAAATAAAGGATACACATTTTTATACTCAAAAGTATCAATTTAATATTAAAGGGTATGAACGCATGGTGTGCCCCAGGGCATAAAAATTTTTGCCTTATAATTATTAGATACTTACCCATCCATGCATTATATTAAAAGAATTATATTGTGATTATTTATTTTTATATTTAAATTATTATTTTTATATTAATCATAATATATTTATTTATTTATTTAGATTTATTTTATAATTATTTATGTAGTTTATGTATATACTTATATAATATAACGTAAATTTATTTTTTTTAATTTAACATTGTTTTATACTCCCTCCGTCCCATAATTGTTGTCATTATTACTGTAGATACGGAGTTTAAGAAAATTTGCTTTTTGACCAACTTAATTGATTTTTAGGGGTATTGTGATATTTTTAAGTAATAAATAAATTATAAAATATGTTGTGTGTTAGATGGATGTGATATTTTTGAAATTAAGATAACTTTTGAGATTGTTGGTTAGTGTGAAGTTTTTTTGGATGGTGACACTTATTGTGGGACGAACGAAAACGAAAAAGTAAGACATTTATTATAAGACGGAGGGAGTATAATTTATCAATTAAATCATATGGTACATATATTTATTTTTTTTTATAAAAATTAATTAATTCTTATATTTAGGGATGACAATGTGTAGGGTACATGCTAATTTAGGGTACCCGTCTTTAATATCAAATTCTCGTATTCATACCCGTCCCAATAAATAAAAAAGTTCATTATAATACCGGTAGCCGTCTCAAACTCATTCATAAATACACACGGGTTACTCGTACCAGTTTAATATTCATTCATTTTATATATATTTATTTTTTAAAGAGCTTAAATTAATATTTTAATAAAAATAGGCAAAGTATAATTAGGTCCCTAATATACCAATTACTTTTTAGTATATGAAAAATATTAATTTTGCATAAAAAATGGTACATCCGAGCAAAAAATATTAATACTACTTAGTACATGATATGCTCTTTAGTATAAGAACGTGTACACTTATTTCTTTAAAAAAAATTAATTTTTTAAATCAAATATTTATACTATTCATATTTTACCCAATTTTTTAAATGAAAAAATTATACCCTTATTAATTAAAATGAATATCCTTTAAAACAAAATGTCATAGGGCAGATACATAACAGACCAATATAAGAGACCAAATTATAAATAATCGATGTTTAAAATATTTGAAGTTATTATGCTTTAAAAATTTTAAATATGTTATGAATATTTGAGTAAATATTTATTTTTTAAAATATGATTTTTTAAAATTAAATATTAATTATAGAAATTATAAAAATTTAAATTTTATTTTATTTTTACATTTTACAAAATTTATTTTTTTAAGTATTATAACAACACTTGCGTGAAATTATTTTTATATTTTTATTGTTATTTTTATTTTAAAAAAATTAAAGATATGATTACTTTCATTCAAAATATTATATTAATTTTTATTTATATTAAATAAAGTATACATAATTATTTAAGAAAACAAGAAAACGATAGAGTTTTAATACATCATACAAAATAACTTTTTATATATATTTAAAGTTTTAGTAACTTTTTATATATAATTTTAAAGTTATAGTAATTTTAAAGTTTCAGTAAGCTAAATCCATAATATTAACTTATATAAAAATTTATATCAAGATTTCTCCCCATTCAAATTCGTTTTTCCTATTTGTTACATGTTCAAAATCTTATTAATAATCATTCTTGTTCTAAATCTTGAGATTCTTCTAATATAGGTAAAGGTTGGAATGATAACTAGATGATCTTGAGTTCAAATAATATGCTAGAAAGGATTAATTTTTATATATAAAAAAATCATTTATTTCCTCAAAATTGATTTTTACTGCTTCACTATAATGTAATGTATTTGTATTTTATCAAGCTAGGTATCCACATATTTTTTACTATTTTTACTGGATACATTTTATATTTGATTTTCTATTTGTGATATATTTTATATCAAATAAAATTATAAACATCGAATTTAATAATATAAAATAATTTATAAAAATATATAATTAATATAGATACTTTTAAATATGAAATTCTAAACTATATATTTTAAATAATATGAAATATTAATGTTTTTTATATATTTTTTTAAGATAAACATTTGTGTAAACTATCACACGTATTAATTTATGCGACCGATACTCTTTAGTACATACATAAATTAAAAAGAAATGAACTTTACTGAAAAATATTAATTTTTATATGGTTTACGGGTTGAAGATTCGCATAACACAAATATTTTATTCATTAATTTTCACTATATTTATTCTTACAAATATACAATATAAAATATTCTAGACGAAAGCGGTGGAATTAGCTGGGAGTAACACGTGCACCTCTCAACCAGCGAAGATGCCAACTCCGGGATTGCAGATGTGCCACAACACAAACTACGGCATCGAAACTGGAGTTCCGGCCTTGTTTACACCGTACGGTGGCCCAAGCGGGACTATACAATCCACTTCTGCCGGCTGCCGCGACCAACCCTATGTTCGGCTATCCATAAGTGACACCATCAGACACGCTTGGATTCTCAACTGAGACCGTCAATCCAGGATTATATTGTCTATATCTGACGCCAAGACTATATAATCTAGGGTTGTCGGGATCGATTAACCCGGGACAGCGCTTGATTCCATCGGTGAATCCGACTCCTCCAGGAGTAGTATATAATGTGTTGCCAGGATTGTCGGCAAAGACCACTCAAGATTATATAATCCACTCCTCATGCCTACACCTAGATTATCCACTTGCGAGCAGAGAACTCTAGCCCAGTCCAGTTCCCTTGTTGTGGATCACATTAATAATGAAGGTGAGGAGAAGAGGCCAACCGATGGAAAAGGAGATAAGGATGTCCAATTCCTGGGTTAAGTGAGTTTCACTGTATAATTATGACATGTTGCGGCTGGTTGAAGTATTTACTGTTATCTTATAGCGTAATAGTGTTGTGATGTAATACAAGATGTAATACATGAAATAAATATAGTTCTGTGGTTTGTGTAAATGGGTTTTATACTTTTCTTTACAATAAAATATGCAAAATTATATGTGTGTATATATAATGGGTATCAGAGTGCAAAAATTAATATGAAAAATTATATGAAGTTAATGAATCAAGTCTTTTTAGATGAAGTTGATGAAAAAATATATGAAGAAATTTAGATGAAATTGATGAAAAAATATACTAATATTTAGATGAAATTTAAAATTATATGAAGTTGATGAATTAATACATATTTTAAATTTATTAACTTTTATTTGATTTTATTAGTATGTATAATAAAATTTATAATTTTTTTATTAATACAAATATTAATTTTTTAAATTCTGTTTTTTTAATATTTTAATAATTTTTTAGTTGTCAAATATACTTTTTTTTCGCTTTTAAAAATTTTAAGTAATTTAATTATGCTTTTTCTTTTTTTATTAATACATTTATTAATTTTTTATATTATATATATATATTTATATTCCATCAATTAAGGGCCTAAATTATAAAATAATCAATTTAAGTCCTAACTTTATCATATATTATCTCATATTTTATCAATTCAGAGTTTAAGTTTAAATTTAAATTTTAAATTGATAGTTTTATAATTCAAACTCCTAATAAATAAAAAAATAATTCCATGATTAGTTTACTTACTTTCCAGTTGGATTGAAAATACTCAATCTCATAACTATTGCATTTAATAAAATAATTTTTAATATAACTTTGTTTTTTCTTTATATACATGTTTTTAATTTGTTTTATGTATAACACAACTGAAAATTAAGTATTTAATATTTATTAAGATTTTTTTTATTAATTATATTTTTTAAAATATTTCTATCCCTCGTATTACACGAGCTTTTATATTAGTATATACTCCTTTCGTACCGCATTAAGATTTACGTTGTTTATTTTGGGTTCTGCTAAGTTAAGATTTATATTTCTTTTTTGTCATGTTGGGCCTACATAAAATAATTAATTATTCTATGTAGGGTCCATACTCAACACTAATACAACTATCCACCTTACATTAAATATTATTTCTCTCATTTTATTATATATTAAAATATTATATTTTTTAATTTCCATGCAAAAAGAAAATTTCAGTGCGCGTGGGATGCGGAACATATGAAGTAGATGAATCAAGTCTTTCACTATTACATTTGTTTCCGGATAAACATAGAGAAAAGAAAAGTTTATTAAACCGAACGATTTATAAGTATAATTGTAATAAAAATAAAATAAAATAAAAAATTAAACTTAGTTTTGTGTGCCACCATTATCCATATACGTATGACTCATGACGAGGATCACATTGCATTTTAATTTAGTATTCTACTTCTGTAGTGTTAACCTATCAAAAATTAATTTTAAAATTTCAACAAATAACTTTTAATATATATATATATATATATATATATATATATATATATATATAATTAATGAGTAGTTTGTAGATTTTATTTTATTTTCACATTTTGCTTATAATTTTAATTTAAATTATTGACTATTTTATAGTAGTATATTATACTTCTTCTGTTCCAATTATTATGAATATTTCGCTCGCAATGGCGGAGACAGGGGGAGTAGAACTTTTGGAATATTGATTTTAGTGTATATATACTTTCTCGTCCCGCTGTAAGATTTACGTTTTTTATTTTTTATTTTTTCAAGTTAAAGTTAACATTTATTTTTTTGTCAAGATGAGTCAACACAAAACAATTAATTATTTCATGTAGGACTCACGTACAATACTAATTCAACTACCCATTTTACATTAAATATTATTTTTCTTACCTCACTACCCATTAAAATATTATATCTTATAAAGTCCGTGCAAAAATCAAACGTCAACATTAACGTAGGATGAGGGGAGTATCTAATATGTTCACACCTAAAAGAAATGCGAAAACTAAAGTATAACCGATTACATGATGGATAATTCTTTAGTATAAGACAAATTTGTGCATACACATTTAAAAAATATATATATATATATTCATTCTGTCCGCTGGAAAGATATATATTTTGCTATTTTAGGCGTTCACACTATAGATATATATTTTTATTTTTAAATACATGGGACCCACACATCACTAATACATTTAATATATTGGTCTCACACACTCCACTAATACAACTATCTACTACACATTAAATAATAATACTCCTTAATCCACATGCAAAAAGCAAAATGTATACGTTTGTAGCGGACAGATGAAGTATTTATTAATAAAAATATAGAATCCTCAATCCCGAATTACCCTTTCTGTTTACTGTACCAGGTTATTTAAAAAAATGTACTTTTTGATTAAATTTGTTGATTTTAGAGGGTATTGTAGTATTTTGAGATAATAATAAAAAAAATTAAATAATGTTATGTATGCGAAAAATGAATGACAAATTTGAAATTAAAATAACTTTGAGGTTGTTGGTTAAAGTAATTTTTCTTTTTATGGAAGTGTAAAAGGGTAGTGTCGGATGAACAAATAAAAAAAGTGTGAATGATGGTATGAGAGGAAAATAGTATATACATTAATAAATAAAAACTTATGCAGTTTGTTAGTTAATTTTTTTTATTAATTTTTAATGAAATGCTAAATATAAAAAGTATAATACTTACTCCAACCACTTACAAAGTATTCATTTTATCATTTTGAATGTACACTTTAAAAAATATTCATATTCTCTATTTAGTAAAAGAGTATATCCTAAAAAGAATCTCGATATTTTGGATTAAGAGCAACAGTATGGGCAGAAATGGCGTAAATTAAAAAAAAAATGTGGCAATGTTGGAAAATGAGAAACGTAGAGAAGTTGTGTACCCTCGTAGGTTTGCAAGAGTGAGAGAAGACGCATGTTCTAGATGCAACTTAGCAACATCCTTATCTTACTTCAAACACACAAATAAACAAATATATCCATAATTAAATATTCATGTGCCATCTATTCGTAATACAATTTCCTTTTTATTCATAATAACATTAATTTAGACTAAACTAATCAAAACAGATATTATTAAAATATCCTTATGTATATGATTTATTAAAATGAAACAAAATGAGAATAATAATAATATTGATAATAGTAAGTAACAGTGTGAATATTTTTTTACTATAATTAAATTTGATTGATAATAAAAAATATTATCAAATCTATTAATTTTGTTTGCTACGATCAAACTTTAGGAGATGATTTATAATTTTTATAATTAGTTTGTATTTAAATGAAATTTTACTATTTATAAAAGAAAATTATTCTTTTATTATTTACAATTTATATATAATACTTCCTCCATTCGATCGAAAGGTTCTCATTTTACTATATTGAACATTTTATTCAAAGTTCTCCATTTTCCCCTTTTAGTAAAATGACCCTAAATATGGCTCACCACTCATTATTAATACAACTAGTCACTACACATAAAATAATAATACTCCTTAATCCAAGTGCAAAAAGCAAATAGAGACTTATAGTCGGGATGAAATGAGTAATATTTTGTATTATTTTATACTGCATCAGCTACACCGATGCACTTAGGATTAATAAAATATTTTTGTAGGGATTAATTAATTTTATTTTTAAAATTTTTAATTATTTTATTTAATTTAAAAGTGATCATAAAATAATTTTTAATACAATAATTTATATTATCCGTACTTTAAATGCACTTAGTTTGACTCTAAAATTTTACTCCCTCCGTCCCACAAAAGTTTGCTTGCCTCTTTCGGCACAGATAAGAAAAATGATAACTTTTAAGGGTATTATGATATTTTTGGTAATAAATAAATGATAAAATATGTTATGTGTGTTAGGTAAATGTGATTTTTTTGTAAATAAAGTGTATGAGAAAGAGTGATTTTGTTTGACTTTTTATTTTTTAAGAAATGTACAAACTTTTGTGGGACAACCCAAAATGAAAAGTATGTCATCTAAAATGGGATGGAAAGAATATATTATTAAAACTTTGTTAAACAGAAATGAGGCCATAGTAAGGAATTGACCATTCTTTGACCATATCGTCTGAAAAAACACTTTTTCTCCATTCATTTTCCATTCTTTCTCCCACAACATCAGCCAAATACTTCCTAGGTACTGTATATTCTTAAATATATAAAATTCATAAAACTAATCTTAAATTCCATATTTTTATGGCTACGCAACTCTGTAGTTTAAATTCTAGTTCAAAATAATTGAGGATTAATTGATTGGAATGCCTTGAAAAGATTTGGTTAACACTCCCTCACTACATTATAGAAATTTCTCTCCACCTTAGGGAACATCATCATTGGGACCTTTTCTTATATTACGGTTACATTCAATATGAATAGATCCATTATTAAAGGAGTTTAAAATTATCATTTTTTTAAGATACATTTTAGTGTAAGAATGTGTACTACTTATTTTCTAAAAAAAATTAATTTTTTAATCAAACAATTAAATTATTCATATTTCTACTAATCTTTCCAATAAAAAAATGTACCATTATTAATTAAAGTGTATACATTTTAAAATAAAATGTTATACCCTTACATATCTTGTGCACAGGAACACAAGAAACCAACTCAAATCATAATCATCCCATACAAATATAATTTATTTAAAGTAGTTTTATAACTTTTAAATTCCCACAAAAATAGTTATTTTTACTTAAAATGTTCAATTTTTCTATTTATATGAGAAGAGATTGAATCAGTGTTTTTACAATTATAAAGTTATAAAATGAAATTGATATAAAAAAAATATTATTTTAGGACGAAATTGAAGAAAAATGAAGATTTGAAAAAAAATGAACATGCCAACAATTTTTGGGACTTTTTAAAATAAAAAAATAAACAAGACGGTTTATGTTTTAATTTATTATTAAAATATTATTATTATTATATAGGTAATATCATCAGGTGGAAGTGGAAAAAGTATGATTTACTAAAATAAATTGTGAATGATGCGTTAATCAAATAGTGTTATAGTATATACAATGGCAAATAATTATATTTTAATAAATTATACAATAATAATATTTTAAAATTATATTTTAATACATTATTTGCCTTCACCATGCACATTTATTTATGCACTCTCAAAGTTAAAGTGTTTATATACTTATTTTTTTTTTTAACTATAAAAGAATACAATTACTCCGTTAGTAGTTAATATTATACCCTAAAATAAATTTAAATTTAGGTGTTAAATAAAATATGTACTAAATAATGTTTGAATAAAAAGAAGAAATTATTATAATACAAATAATGAACTCAACCTTTTAAGTTGTACGTTTAAAAAAAACATTTTTCTTTTTACGAATATATGTGAGATGAATTAATTTATTATTAATATAAATTAATTATTTATATTAATAATTAAAATATTTTTATAGTGAGTTATACTATAATATCTTAAAAGTGTATTTTAATGTATCATCTATTATATTTAAAATAAATATATTTCTCATGTCCCATAAACAAATTCACACTTTCTATTTTTGTCCGTCCTATAAAAAAGTTCACACCCTCAAATAAGGAAATACACACAAATCAATAACCTTACAACACACTTTAATTTCAAAATTGACACCCATTTACAACTCACATAACTTACTTTATAATTTATTTATTACCTAAAAATACCAAATTACCCCTAAAAGTAAATTTTTTCTCAAATTCCGTATCTACAGTAACTATGAATTTCTCTTTGGGACGGTGGGAGTAGTATTCTAGATTATTTATATAACAATCATACTTATATGGAACGACCTGTCACATATTGACATCGACTTAAAAAAGATTTGTCTAAAAAGAATCGTAAAATATTCCCTCAGACCAGTGAAAATGTCTATATTTGTTTTTTGCACGTGAATGAAAAATATTACTTCCTCCATCCCGCGCTAAGATTTACGTTTTCCATTTTGGTTTGTTCCAAGTTAAGGTTTACATTTTCTTTTTTGTCAAGTTCGGCTTACATAAAATAATTAATTATTTTATATAGGACATACACACACAACACTAATACAACTACCTACTTCACATTAAATATTATTTCTCTCACCTTACTACATATTAAAATATTATGAGTATATCTTAATTTACGTACAAAAAACAAACGTAAAAGTAAACTCGGATGGAGAGAGTATTATTTTGTTTGTATTGAAATTAACAATAACTCACTAGTGATGTGTTATATGTGGAGGTCTTTTACTAAAAATAATTAATTGATACTTTTGAATTAAATGTTCAAAATAATAAAATGAAAACTTTTGCATCCATGGGATAGAATAGTATTTTCCAAGTAAAAGTGTAATAATTTTTTATTAATAATATAGTACCCCTCTGTCCCAAGAATATTTACACAATTTCCATTTTTACCCGTCTCAAAAATATTTGTACATCTAAAAATGAAAATAATATATAATATCAAATATCAAAACTTTACAATACTACAATATTACAAAAATGTCATTTTTGTATACACAATTTTTTTAAAGTCAATTATAAAATACAATAACATTACAATACTACAATATTTACAAAAATGTCACATTATTTTTACACACAATTTAGTCAAAATCAACTATATCATACAATAACCTTACAATACTACAATATTACAAAATTGCCACCTCATTTTTACACACAATATAATCAAAGTCAACTACTCATATATTATACTCCCTCAGTCCCAAGTGTCCGTTTGATTTTTGCACGTGGATTAAGAAGTATAATATTTTAAAGTGTAATGAGGTGAGATAAATAATATTTTAATGTGTAGTGAGTAGTTGTTGTAGTGTTGAGTGTGGGTCCATATGTAGTGAGTTGAGTATAATAATATTATTGTGTGTGTCATATCAACCCAAAAAGAAAATTGACACTTTATTTTGAGACGGACAAAAATAACAAAATAGACACTTATCAAAGGGATAAAGGGAGTATACTTTATTCTATTCAATTACTCAAAATCCCCTTATTTTTCTTACTATATCATTAGAACAAAAAATTATTTTTTTTAAATTTCGTGTCGAATGCATGTAATCTGCTTCTGGGATGGATAGAGTATCATTTTTTTTTTTTTAAAAAAGGTTTATGTTTAAATTTTTATTTTATTTATTTATTTTTTTTAAAAGGTAAATAACTAGCTTAACATTTTTGCATGTCACCCCTCTCTCTCAAAAAAGAAAGGATGGTTGCCTCTTGCGATCTGTCTTCTCTTTCCACATAAAATGTGTGCGAAAAGCACAATGGCATAACAGAAAGGGCAAATAGACGAAAATGGATGATGCTTTTTTGTGTTGAATTTCATGCACCGCTAATTTCAATAGAGAAGGAGAGAGAGAGAGAGATTTACAGCGAGATGCGACCTGCCTTCAACCATCGGAACCTCAGGGACAGAGAGACAAAAGGGTCTCCGAGAATTTTCAAATTATGCCCTCCATTCGATCTTACTCTATCTGATCGACCACATATGCACGACGAGATATCTAATATTATTAGGATTTTGGGGGAAGTGATCAGCTGAAGAAGCTAGCCATGGTGAAGAAGAAGAGGTACGATCGACGACGTTCTAAATCCAGGGTTTCTATGTGCGAAATTTCTGAAATTGAGAGCGAAATTGAAAATGTTTCGAGAGATGATCGAAGCAATCATAGCGTTTCAAGTGGTATTCTTCCTGCACTCGGCGCCCGCTCCACCCGCAAGGTCCAGCTTCGTCCATTCATTATCTCTTCCTACGATCCCCGTCACAGGTGCGTATTCGTCGTCATTCATTGTTGTTTTTGTGCTTATATTTGGGGGTGCCTGTGCGTTTGATTTTGCATTCGCCGTTGACGAAATTATATGTACGAATGCGCAATTTGACAATGCTGTTGGAATTATTCTTCAGTTCTTTAGACATTGCATGAAGAATTTCATTTTTTTTTAATAAGGAAACTTTAACGGGATATTTAGTTGGTTTTCAAATCCTGAATCTTTGTTGGAGGCACTTATTTGTTTGGGAAGAATGGATAGACATCATACGAAAAGCATGTAAATAAGCTTAAGTTTTTTTTTTTTTGACAGAATAAGCTTAAGTTAATATTATCTTCCTTTGAAACTCATAAATCACTTCGAAGTTACTTTGGATTTAAGGTTTCAGACATTTGGCATCATGATTATGTAAGGCAAAAAGAGATTAAATCCTTCTTACGAATTGATTTAAACATTTCAAGACATTGCAATCGATGATACTATTAATAGTGCCAATGACTGATTTAACACTGATTTGAGTGTTTAACTTTAGAATGTAAATGTGGCAATTGGTGATGGAATTCCATGAGGCTGAGAGTTTGTGAGAGCTTACTTTATCAGAGCACGTACATTCCATTTTTATGTCATGTTTAATCAGTGTATTTCCTCCTTACTTTCTCCTCCCATGTTCATTGCCCTAACCTTGAAATTGTGTCATCTTACGTTCTGTTTGAGAAATTTCATGTACTATTGATACATGTTTTTATGTACTCCACATGATTCCGAATGGGGAGGAAGTTCTTTAATGCATCTCGAAATATTTTGCTGCTTTTTGTGCCACAAGAAATGATTCAGTTAATGTTTCGAAAATTTACATGAAAAATATATTGTTCTATACTTTTCAGAGCTTGGGAGACATTCTTGATAGTACTGGTCTTCTACACAGCATGGGTGTGTCCTTTTGAATTTGGTTTCAGTATAGGGCATACTGGACTTCTCCTCATCATCGACAATGTTGTCAATGGATTTTTTGCAATTGACATTGTCCTTACTTTCTTTGTTGCCTACCTTGACAAAACCACTTATCTTCTTGTTGATGACCGGAAGATGATTGCTCTGAGATATGCAAAAACATGGTTGGTCTTTGATGTGATATCGACAATACCCTCAGAATTTGCAAGAAAAATTTTGCCAGATAATTTTGGATCCTATGGCTCTGTTAGTATGCTTCGTCTCTGGCGTCTCAGAAGAGTCAGTGCAATGTTTCAGAGGTACCACATCTACCTAATTTTTTAACTACTAATATTCGGTCCTTGGAAATTTTATATTGAAAGTTAGATTTACAATTTTTGGAATATCTTCAAGATTAGATTTGTACCTTATTTCAAAGCTATTGTATTATAATTCTTCCAACGCACCCCATGACATGTCTAAATGTATTGCAGATTGGAGAAGGACAGGAATTATAATTATTTTTTGGTTCGAATTGCAAAACTTACATGTGTAAGTATTTTAAGAGACAAAAATGCTGGTCTATTTAGTGCAAGAATTATGATTAACCTAATAAAGCCTTCTTTCTTCTGTAGGTAGTTCTTTTTGTGGTTCACTCTGCTGGTTGCATGTTCTATCTTCTTGCTGATAAATACCCTGACCCCAAAAAGACGTGGTTGGTTCCGTGATAGAAAACTTTCACGAAGAGCCTTTGGTGAACAGATATTTATATCTATATACTGGTCCATTGTCACTGCCACTACTACTGGCTACGGGGATTTGCATCCTGTAAACACATTGGAAATGATATTTGACATTTTTTACATGTTTTTCAACCTTGGCCTGAATTCTTATATCATGGGAAACATGACCAACTTGATTGTCCAAGCAACCTTCAGAACTCGGAAGTTTGTAAGTATGCACCTCTTGTTTTGCCTCAATTTTCTTTAGTCCCTTAGTTATGTCTGGATCTCAACAGATTTCTTCTTCTTTTATATATCTGTGGCTGCTCAGAATATTTGTTTGCGTTTCAGAGAGAGAGTATTAATGCTGCCTCAAGCTTTGCCCATAGGAACCATCTTCCTTTACGTTTGCAAGATCAGATGCTGGCTCACTTGATCCTTAGATTCAGAACTGATTCAGAAGGATTGCAGCAACAAGAAACTCTCGATGCGCTCCCTAAGGTAATCCGTTCAAGTATATTACAGTTTCTGTTCCACTCACTCATTGATAAGGTGTATTTTTTCAAAGGGGTATCCAATGATCTACTCTTTCAGCTGGTAAGACCTCCATTTCATTATTTCTATGGTTGGCTTCTTTTTTTTCTTCTATATCTTGAATTTTCTTTCTCCTTTAGACTTTCTGTCTGAGTTTCTGCGGAAGGAAGGGTTCAGCGGTATATGAAGTAACTCCTCATGGCTTGTTTTTATTCCCTCACTATTACGTTTGCCAGATCATATATTTAGAGACAATTCATGAGGATCACCATGTACTTTCTCTTTACAGCTTCCTAGAGACAAAAAAAAAAAAAAAAAAAAAAAGAAATAAAGAAATGAAGTTAAATGAAATCATTCTCTATAGTCATTTTTAGTATACAACCTCTACTAGTTTATTTTGTTTAACCAAAGCATTCCGTCTGTTTTTATCTGTTTGATCTTTGTAGGTGCTAGATACTCTGGGCTGAACTAGATTATGATGTTTTTGCTACGGATGGTTTTACCTTTCAGGTCTCCGAGATGAAGGCTGAATATTTTCCACCTAGGGAAGATATAATACTGCAAAATGAGGCACCAACAGATCTGTACATTTTGGTTAATGGGGCAGTGGTACTCTCTCTCCCTCTCTTTCTCTGTGTGCATCATGTGAGAATTTTATGCATGTGTTTCTGCTTTCTAATACTGTTTCCTTGGTGGCAGGAGTTCATTTCAAAAAGAAACGGAACGGAAACAGTTAGTAAATCTTCATCTGATACTGCATTTAATTGCTTAAATTACGTACATGGCGTACAAACTGGTCATGAATTATGTTTATAATGATTTAAAAAATTAGGTCATCAGAGAATGCAAGACAGGGGCTGTTTGCGGAGAAGTAGGCGTTCTTTGCTTCAGGCCACAAGTTGTTACTGTTCGTACAAAACGATTGAGTCAGCTCCTAAGGTTGAGTCGCTCTTCACTTCTGAATATGCTTCAAGCTAATATTGGAGATGGGGCCATAATAATGAATAATCTTCTCCAGGTAAATCCCTTCTACTTTGGAGATGTAGAAGAAAGGATGATCTATTATTGCACATCCTGTTAAAACGAGGCTTCGACCCAAATGAATTGGACAATGGTCGTACTGCTTTGGTATGCCAATTTCCTGTAGGCCAAATTGCAAACACTTCCGATGGCTTTCTTTTTTGGTTGATTCGTTAAGAATGTCAAGTTAGTCATGCATAAACCAATTACCTGCAATTTTGTCCAATTTGTCAGTGCAGTAGATCTGATTTTAAGAGTTTTGCATCTTTGTGAAGTATGTTAAGCTGTTGTATATACATAGATACAACATACAAATTATGCATATGTGCGTATGGATACTGAATTCTATGATATATTACACACGTTAGCTAATTCTGATCATGGCTAAGTTGATCGAAATATCTATGTTACCAAGTTTCTTCTTAAAATCGTATAAGATTTTCCTGGATTATAAACTGTGGTTATAAGAATTGCATATTGAGCAATACCTTACTGTTATTTGTGCAGCATGTTGCAGCGTCAAATGGAAGCCTAGATTGCGTACGTCTTCTATTAGATTACGGTGCAGACACCAACATTAAAGGTACTACAAGATTGGTTCTAATTATCTTTCTCCTTAATACGTCTGAAGGATTCTTAATTTTATGTTCAACACATTATCTGCAGATTCTGATGGAAATGTACCACTATGGGAAGCAATATTGGGGAAGCACAAGGCCGTGATTAACGTTCTCTTTGAGAATGGAGCAAGATTACCTCCCACAGATGCTGGTCAGTATGCATGCTTTGCCACTGAACGAAACGACAGACCTACTCAAACAAATCGTGGAAGTTGGTGGGGATGTTACGGCACTCAGTCCCTCTGGAACCACAGCACTTCACACGGCTGTATGTGAAGATAACATTGAGTTTGTAGAGTTTTTGATTGAAGTGGGAGCTGATGTAGACAAGGAAGATGTGCATGGCTGGTCGGCACGATCATTAGCTGATCATCAAGGCCATAAGTCGATCAACTTCTTGTTTGAAACCAAAATTCAGACAAAGCACAAAAAGACCATGAGTTTATCTCTTAATGATGAGAGACAAGAATTACCACCTTATATTACAAAGTACAACAGTGATCCTGCGTTACCGTCACCGGGGAAGAAAGAAGTTGACAAATCACAGGATCATCCCGAGGATGGCTCTAGGGCCACTCTCCTAAAATGGGCAGCAAGTGATTTTCGGAATTCTCTTGTAAGGATCGTGACGACTAGTCGTAAACAAAGTGAAGGTAAATTTAACGAGCTATTGAGAAAGCGACTTATACAAACAATTTGCTTAATGGTACACCCTAATTTAATGTGTTGAAAAGATAATTATAATCATTATACTATTAAATTTGGATAGTGGACCTTATTTGTGGGAGAGACGATAAAGGAAATGTAGATTATGCACTTGGGAGTACTTGAAGTTAAGTACTTGTGTTGCAATATTTTGCAGGAGGAACAGCTCTTTATCCAACCCCTGATTCTGCTATGCCAAGAAATCGAGCTAGAGTGTTTATACGCCGTGCAGAGAAGCTTGAAGAGGATGGACGACTGGTGTTTTTGCCAGATTCTATTCAAGAGCTGCTGGGCTTGGGTTATAAGAAGTTTGGTTTACAACCTACCAAAGTTCTTACGAACGATGGTGCCTTGATCGAGGACTTGGCTGTGATTAGAGACGGCGATCATCTTCTTTTGGCTAGTTAAGGTGGATTTGAGAGCAATACTGATCAACTCTCTCACTGGATTGAAGTGCTTGAATATATATATGCTAACGTATATGATTCTTTTGTACATTATAACCAACTAAAAAGACTGGTCATGGAGCGCTTGATCTTATAAATTTTGGTTATGTAATTACATGTTTCATGGAAATACACGAATAGGATATGTTACATATGTTGTAATATCATGGGACCAAACACGAGCAAGAATCAGTCAGTGTGTTTTGGTAGAGCCCATTTGTGATCAAACTAGGGATGACAATTTGGCTCATCCTGCTCTCGGCCCACCCCACCCTGCCTGCACAGAGAATGGGGCGGTTCTGCCCCGCCCCATGCGCGGGTCAGTTCGGATCTGGATCCTAGCCTCGCCCAGTCCTGTATTAAAATATTAAAATTTCTTATTTAAAATATTTATTATATTTATATAATATAATTTATTGATATATATTAAATATTATACATACATTTTTATTTAATTTAAATAAAAGAAATCATATATGGTAATTATATATAACTATTACAAAATACTTTATTACAATATTATATATATCATTAAATATATAATGTAATAAAAAAATTTTAAAAATAAAAATAAAGTTTAATTATTTAATTTAAATTTTAAATTTACTTCATTTTATTTTAATTTAAAATTTTCTATTTGAATGTATTATAATATATAAAAAATGATTAAAAAAATGGGGCGGGGCGGACCCGCCCCGCATAGGGCTGGGGCATGAGTCCTCAATAGCTGCCCCGCAGCGGGGCACGGGACGGGCCACCTAGGTACCTGGCCTGCCCCGCCCCATTGCCATCCCTAGATCAAACTGTTTTTTTATTGTCATTCCTTACCAAAATCTAACTGTGCATTCTTTTTTTCTTTTTTTTTTCTTTTATTTATCGGACAAAGTTAGTTGTCAGTATAATTGGTAGTTAGTTTATCAAACACCCATACACATTTCTATCTCCAAACCTCCTTATTACCCCTCACCTATTTGTTCCCAAAGGGAATCAAATCTGGGTCACTCACCTTGGTGAGGATTCAACTGTGCATATATCTGTGTTATGCATGGCAAGAGTTTGTGGTATCATACTATATACATCTAATGAGATTATTTCATGGAATGACTTTGTAAATGTGAAGGGTATATATTTGATGGAGTATCTCACGGAATGATTTTTGTAAACGTGAATGGTGTTGATGAGAGTATCTCGCGAAATAATTTTTGTAAACATGAGTGGTGTTGGACCGAAGTAAAATTTAATAATTTCAGTTATCAGCTTGTCACAATCATACTTTACTAAAATAGTGAATAAAATGTTGGAACGCATATTGGTTGGTTAGAAGATGGAAATTTTGAAGATATAGCAAACTTGGAAATAAAAACGTGTCAATTTTTATTGTTGAAAATGATGTGAAATGTTTCAAACAATTTCGGAATGTTTTTAACTCCATTAATTAATTTTTATAATATGATATCATCATGTAATATGATAAATATACAATAGTAACCATACTAGAGAAATTATCACAAAATACTAATAGTACCGGAATATAATTTTTTTAAATTCGAAATGTGTAAATAACATTTCTCCCAAATAGATAACCCAAAAATAAATAAAATTGGAAAAATATTTACATGCCGTACATGGTATAAAAGTAATTACTCCATTTGCCTTGTATAGTGTTTCCAGTTTTTTATTTATTTATTTATTTTAAAGCCAAAACTTCTGTGCCTCCGGGCACACGGATTTAGACCCGTACGCCCAAGTTTGACCCAGCCCTTAAATCCAAATCTGTTTAATCTTTTTATTCAAAGAGTGAGGCTCTTGTGTCCCCGGAGACACAGTGCCCCTTCCCTTTGCAATTAAATCTCTAGCAATACATATGTTTAAATAGAATAAGGGTGGAAAGACCTTCCAACTGAGCTTAGTTTCTACAGGGTGGGGGTTCGAATCCTGCCTTTGGCATGAATTTGGCCCCTTGCAAACACAAATTAAACAGTGAGCCCTCTTTATAAGTCACTTGAGGCACATCCTGCATTTACCTCCTCCACCAATCCCCAGGGCAGGGGCGGTGGGGTCCCTAATGGTGGGGTATATCATTTAGAATATGGATGGGAGAGTTGTGTTCACATGGAGCACGGCGTGTCCCGGGGGCGCAAGAACTTTTGCCTTTTTTAACCTTATATAATATCCATTTATTCGGTGGGCGCAATGATCTATAAATCTGTATGCCCGGACGCACAAGAGCCTTATTCTTTTTTTAATAGTAGTTCCATATAATATTTTCACTCTCATAATACTTCACAAATATAAAAATTTTAATAACTTTTTACACTTCATTCATCAAAATTCAATAATTTTATTTATTTTTTAATTATTTTACATAAAATATTATAATTCTTTTTAATATTCGTGCAATTATATACACGAAAATATCATTTTATTTTATAGATTTATGTGTGAGTTAAAAAAAAAAAAGAGATAGTCTTACAGAGCCCAATCCACTCTGTGAAAAATGTCCCAATTTCTATTCTCCAAACTATATGTGAAATACTGTGACAAATGCCTCAATTCCTTCTACTTCCAATTCTTTTCATTAGTGAAATACTCAAATTTAAGCTTGAAAGTATTTATAAAGTATGAGATTGTATCACCTGCTACTTTTCCATTATCTTGGTTTGAATCATACCCTCCACCCAACAATATTTTATAAAATGTTCAAGTTTAAGCACTAAAACGTGAAGTAGTAAATGTTGCTCAGAAGTGAAAAGTGAAACAGATTCATTAAAATAAGAAATTAAAAGGCTATAGATTAAAGGATCCGAATCCTCTCCATTTGAGATTATGGTCAATTTCATACATTTCTCTAAATCTAAACCACTTATAAAAATCTACGGTTTCTACAAAGCCACCTCACCCTCTAACTAACTTTATAATTATAATCTTCTTTAAATTATCTAAATTTCTTTTTAAAAAAAGTAATCGCTAATAATCTGCCATCTTTATTTTTCATTAATTAATTAATTATTGCTAATAAAAAAATTAATTCTAAAAATAAATATTAAACCCTAATTACAAAATATATCATAAACCACAAGAGTGAATTAAATTTATACATTTATAATTAATATTAAACCCTACAAATAAATATTAAACCCTAAAAAAATACTCCATAACATAAATCACAATAATAAAAATACAATTATACTATTTAAATTAACAGTAAATTATAAGAATAAATAATAAATTCTATGATAAAAAATATAAATCTTATAATAAAATATTACATATAATTATTAAAGTTGTAATAAATAATAATTAATGGAAAAAGAAAAAAAAAACAACGGATTAGAAGGAAAAAACTGTAACTAGAAGGAAAAACTGATTGTTATATTAATAATTAATATAGAAAAGATGATGTGGCAAGAAATGGATGAAATGCACCCACTATCAAAATGGAGAGATCCAAATCCATAGATTAAATGATATAAATCGGACAATGATATGGATTGTATTAATGTTAAATGATGAAGCTGATTTCAAGGGGTCAACCAATTTATTTTTGTTGTACAATTCTCCCACTGATTAAAGTTTCTCATCTGACAATATACTGAATTTTCTAGCATTTGGATGTATAATTCATAGACAAACCTTAGAAATTTGAAACAAAGAGAAAAAAAAATCTGTGTTTTTGTGTTGGTGTTTTACGATTTGACGAAAACCAAAGAACCGCCATGGCTACAGCCCACTTTTACGATTTAAAAGATCAATGGTAGTGGTGGGTTATATTTAGTATTTAAGAAAGGGTAGTGGTGGGGTATATTTAGTAATATAGTACTCCCTCGTCCAGGAGAAGTTGATATAATTTCTTTTGGTCACTGAGATTAAGGAGTATAATAATTTAATGTAAAGTGAAGTAAAGTGAAGTGAGAGAAATAATATTTAATGTGTAGTGGGTAGTTGTATTAGAGGTGATATGTAGGGTCATGAGAATAGATTAATTGTTTTTGTGTGAGTCCCATGTATTAAAAAGGAAATGTGTCAACTTTAGTGGGACAAACCAAAAAGGAAAGTGTGTCAATTTCTATGGGACAGAGGGAGTAGTATTTAGGAATATATATTTCTGTAAGAGTGTTTAAGTCATTTGAAATAAAAATATTAAATTTGAATTCTTTTTTGGGGTATGTTTAACAATTTTGGGTGTAAATAACCGTCCCCTTTTAAATGTCCGGCACAAAAATCCTTGATTCAATTAATCACTCAATTATATATTTATAAACCAATCCATATATATAGTCGAATTTTATATTTTTAAATGTCCGGCACAAAAATTCTTGATTCAATTAATGACTTAATTATATATTTATAAACCAATCCATATATATAGTCGAATTTGTGAAAATATTAGTCAAATTTTGATTCAATAGTTCAATTTGTGACTCAATTAAATACAAATATGTTACTCGATTATAGTTTGTTTAATTGAGTCACTTTATTTATAATCAATTCATGTACATGTATTTAATTGAGTCATTAATCAAGCTATTGAGTCAAAATTTAACTTATATTTTCACACTCTCAAATTTGGAGGATGATTTTACAAGTAAAAGGATTTCTAATGAAGATAAATCTCATGTTAGTGGCTGTTTTTACAGAAGAAGTAAAAGAAGCTATTCATTCATGTGGAAGTGACAAAAGTCCAGGGCTGATGGTTTCAATTTTGGTTTTCTTAAAAGACATTGGGATACTTTCAAGGAAGACTTTATGAAACTTATGAGTGATTTTCATCGTCATGGGAAGCTTGTTAAGGGATTGAATTCGTCTTTTATTGTTCACATTCCGAAAAAGGAGGGGCCTCGTACTTGAATGATTATAGACCCATCTCCCTCATTGGTGGCATCTATAAAATCATTTCAAAAGTTCTTTCTAATCGTCTACGCAAGGTTCTTGATTCCATAATATCTGAAAATCAGTCAGCATTTGTAGGGGGTTGACAATTAATGGACAGTGTGGTGACTCTCAACGAGGCTATGGAAGATGTTAAAAAAAGTAAAAAAAAAGCCTCTTCTTCAAAATTGATTTTGCTAAGGCATATGACACGGTTGAATAGAGTTACTTAGAGTGATTGATGAAGAGGTTTCAGTTTGATTCGACATGGATTAAATGGGTTATGGAGTGTATCTCAACTGCTCATGCTTCAGTACTTGTGAATGGTAGCCCTTCAGGTGACTTCAAGCTTGAAAGAGGACTTAGACAATGAGACCCTCTGTCTCCTTTTCTATTCCTATTGGAGGCAGAAGGCCTGAGTATTATGATGTCTAAAGCGGTGGATTTGGGACATTTTATTCCTTTAGAGGTGGGAAAAGATAAAATTCACATTTCACATCTTCAATTTGCTGATGATACATTATTTTTGGGGCAGCGGATAAGCATAATATTATTTTTCTGAAGAGATTCCTTACAATTATGGAACTGGCTTCTGGGCTGAAAATAAACAGGAATAAATGTGAGTTGTATGGTTTGAATGTTGATGATGATTGGCTGACTAGTAAGGCTTAATTTTTGGGAAAAGTATGGGTTGTATACCATTCAGATACTTGGGGGTTAAAGTAGGTTGTGCGCATCATAAAATTTCAGATTAGAATTACATGATTCAAAGAATAAGGAACATGGTGAAGAATTGGGTTAATTTGAAAATTTCAATTGCTGGACGATTGACTCTTGTAAATTATGTTCTCTCTTCAATCCCAGTTTACCTGCTATCCATCTATCATGCTCCTAAACAGGTTCTTAATGAAATTGCGAGAATTCAAACAGTTTTTTTATGGGGGGGGAGAGTGAGCGAAGTTTATCATGAGTCAAATGGACTACGATATGTAGGCCGAAACAATTGGGGGGTTCGGGATCTAGAATGCTTTAATAAATTATTATTGGGCAAGTGGGTATGGAGATATTTCAATGAAAGTGATTACTTGTGGGCAAGAGTTGTTAGGTCTAGGTGGAGAATCTCGTGGGAAGACAGTGTTTTAAGAGGGGTGATCCATTGTAGAAATAAACCTTGTGGTTGGTGGGGGGGAAGTGTTAAGAGCTGTGGGGAATAATAGCGAAGGCTAGTTTTTTAAGGGATTAGTGAGAGTGGTTGGAGATGGAGGAACTACTAAGTTTTGGGAAGATAAGTTGGTAAGGGGAGATGGAAGATTACGAGATGAGTTTACTAGACTTTACCAACTGTCCTTAGATAAGGATAAATGTGTGAGGGAGATGGGGGAATGGAGAATGGTGTTGGTTGTGGAGATAGAGGAGGGAATTTAGAGAGGGTGAAAAAGAGGTGTTTAATAATTTTTTACCAATTTTCTCTTCTTGCCAGCCCAATTATGGTGTAGCGGATACATGGCAATGGAAGGAAGGAAAAAATGGTACATATTCTACTAATGCTGCATACGACGTGCTTCAAAAAGAGAAAATCACTGAAAATCTAGTGCATAGAGAGGAATTCATGTTGGTGTGGAATAAGTTGGTCATTCCAAAGGTGCGTGTTCATGCGTGGAGAGTTCTTTGGGAAAGAGTACCTATATTGACAAACCTTCAAAAGAGGAATTGTCTTCCAGTAAACATCAATGCCAATTATGTTTTCTGTGCCAGGTGACCGGAAACAGTACGTCATGTTTTCTTTTAATGTAATTTTGCATATAATATATGGATGAAATGTATGAAATGGATTGGAGTTGAGTCAGCTCTTTCTTCTCTTCCCTCAATGAACCTACTACATTTTAGCCATCTTATTAGAGGGAAGAAAGGAAAAGATTTTCATGCGTGCATATGGCAATGTGTTGTTTGGCTTATTTGGAAGCATAGAAATGCATACATTTTCCGTGGTGAAGCTTAGGATGTGGATAACTCTTGGATGAATTGAAATCAAGAATATGGAGTTGGCTTCAAGACACCTTTTTGAATAGGCTTGGAAATTTTCAAGATTGATCGCTTAATTTTAGAAAGTATATCGAAACAGGAGATGACGATCATTTGTAAAATTCACTATTTATATTTTGTATTTATGTACTTTTGTTTGAAGTTGTGGTAACTCTCTTACCCTTCTTCAACCTTTTTAATTAATAAAATTCCTTTACCTGACCAATATATATATATATATATAAAAGCGAGTAATCAATAGAGTTAAGAGCTTTTATATCAATTTGAACATTTAAAAACATAACCTTTCTCCCCAGCTGAAAAGTTGGCTGACATAAGGAGAAAACCTATACTCCCTCCCTGGGGTAAATGACCCTCATTACCTCTGGACTGAGGAGCATTCTTTAGGACATGTTTAATTTAACCCAAAAAAAATATGCAAAACTAACACAGCCATAGCCCATGATTGACTTTTATTATCTATGTATAAATTTTTATTGATCATCAGCTTTTATTAGACTATGATTGGCTAATTAAATACCATAGAGTTAACTCATACCTCCTGATTTAATGATTTATTTTATACTTTGCATTCTCTTTTTTGAAAATAAATAAACAAAATCTGACCATATTAAATTGAAGCATCTCAACCTTAAAATCAATAAATTAAATCACATTAAATATGACATTCAATCTTCTACAAAAGCCTATATCTATAATCTTCCTAATTGATCTCAAATAATTAAATCTTTGTTGATTGATTGAGTTACCATGATTAACTTCCTTCCCATGTTGTTGGACAGGGAACGCTTAAAGTGGGCGGTTCCACTTTTGCACAAATAAACCCTGTAAAATTGTGTGTAATGTAATCTCTTATTCTCTATATGAACACATGCTTAACCTAGCTATAGATGCGTAAATCGTCTCGTAAAATCATTCACACTTTTTCTCGACGATCCATTGATTTATCTTTGCTCGTTTTTTCTCTCTTACAACTCGTCTCATTTTTCTTGCACTTGTCTCGTTAAGACCGCGCAGAAGCATCACGGGTGATACGCCGGTGAGATTCACCATGGATATTCTGTAATAAAAAAACGTTGCACAATTAGATACACCATGCATGCAAGACCAAGAGAGCTGTATATATGTTGTTAGTTTCATGAGGTTATACTAACATGAAATTGCCTGTCGTCGAAGCTCATGGACCTACGCTTCACTTCACCTCTATTCGTCGTCATCTCGTCCAATAGCTCAGCAGACGACACGTCTGGAGAACAGTCTTCGCCATCAGTGTCTGTCACTTCTCCATCCTGTTTTCAACAACATTAGGTAGAAATTAACCACTATCATCATGCTAGTGTGACCTGGTTAAGTAGTAAACGATTCTCCTTTCTATCAGCTTAAACTTTTATGAGGTGGTCATTTAACAATGCTTATCTTCTATTATCCTACGTGTCATTCATCTAAAGAGTTCAACCTGATCATCACATGGAAACGAGCAATGTACCTGCTGGTGTCTACTCCTAGACCTAATCGGATGCCCTACAACTTCTTCGTACTCAGCTGCATCGAGCTGCTGAAGATGATGAGGTGGGAAAACCTTAGGCAGAATATGTTCTCGTATGCTGATCAGAAGGAAGAACGGCAGTGGAAACAGTATTCCAGCGATCGGGATCCACGTGATCCCAAAGCAGATCAAGAGATACACAAACTGGAAGAGAGTAAACATGGCAATGTGCTTGAATGGCACTGATTCCACAAAGGAAGAATGAAACTCTTCAATAACTCTGGAAAATGAAGAAGCTCATTATCATTTCGTAAGAATCGTATGATTATAACTGCTCGTGGTCTATGCTTACTTGAAACGACGACGTGGAGGAACAAACATCAGGAGGATCCTTTCCCAGAACTGATTACCAGGGAGACTTTCAATAGCCATGTAAGCAAAGTATCCCCAAAGAACTGATGTAGGTATCATCTTGATCACAGGCATTGCAAACACCGCAACCCCCACAAGTATGGACTGCAGAAGGTTGCTTACTCTTTGCTCGTTTACTCGAATAGGTAAGTGTAGATCGATGTACTTTTCAGGATCCAATTTTTCGTCCTCATCGTCATGTTTTAAGACAGCTTCCTTCAGATTCGCCAACTCTTTGTCTACAGTTTGCTGCATTGATGAAAAACAGATACTACATTAACTTCATTTTAGCTCATTCGTAATGCAAACGCAAGGATGAAACTAAGACAGAGTACTTACAGATGAAGAGTTCTCCATCTCAACGAACACAGCATGCATTCTTCCATATATCTCCGAGTTAGTCGCGTTCTGCTTCATCCCCTCCTTCGCTCGTTTCACCATCTTCTTCCGTATCAACTAAATATCACAAACAAAACACTATGAATTTGAGCACTATAATCATATCTTTTTCATGATTCTCACCTGTCTCTTAAGGACAGCAAGACTCCTAGTATGCATGGGAGATTGTGGAAGTACACCATTTGAAGGAGGAAGGCCAAGCAAACCACAAACCAAAGTCTGATGTTTATAAAACAAAATAGAAAAGGTTAAATAAGTTTTTTCATTCATGCTGATGAAGATGTCTTGAAAAATCACATACCATCACACCAAGCAACAGAATGTCATAATGGTAAGCAGAAGGATTTTTCAGATTGAATTCTTTAGGTTGTGCCAATTGTGAAGCTACACTGTGATCAAAGAAGTACAGACCAGCAATCATCACTGCTGGTATAAAGCCTGCGAAAATATGCCCCACCGGGATCTTTCCCATGTCCTTAAACAACGAAGAAAATCGAAGATTGTTGAGCAAACAAAGATGACAAAACATCCATCAACCATATTGACATCATCAATAAATACCTTGATCACTTTCCAATGGGCCATTGATTCAGGATCCCAAGCATTAGAACCGTACAGCCTCCTCGGAACACCAGACGGAACTTTTCTTGGGATGCTGTAGGATAATGCAGTCCACACCACAACCATCAATGGAACACCATATTCTGCAGTAAGGCTCCGGAAAGTTCCTGTACCATAACGCCACGACCTTGCACCTCTGCTCTTTAAGGCAGTGATGAGCACACCAAATGAGAATATAACCGAGAGCAATCCATTCGTATAAAGCCATTGGAATTGGTATTCCTCTTTTTGCGCATTTTCACCTTTAGGAATGGCGAATTCGCTCATCACTCCCTGTGGTTCAACACTACTAATTACAAACACAGTCCAATCTAGGATGAGGATCAAAGGAGACTGTAATAGATACTTAGATAGTACCTTGATGGCTTCTTGTATGAAAAGAACAGAGATCAACATGCCAAAGAGTTCCCCAGCTACCCTTGTAAATCGAGTAATGATGGTACAAGCATTGAATATAGCAAGCAAGAACAGCAACAATGCTGTCCAAACACACACCCTGTCGACAAAAAGGATGTCTTACGTCCTAGAATGAGCCAGACTTCTAACAATGTAAAGAAAAGGTCAAAACGAGCAGTGGTTACCAGGCAGCCCAGGCTAAATACAGTTCTTTTCCTATACTGTCCTTAGCAAAATCATACAAGTATGTGTACATGATAATGGTTGGTTCTGCAACTCCTAGAATCAACAAAGGTTGTCCACCAAAGATCGAATGGATAATCCCACATATAGCAGTGGAAAGAAGTGTCTCAACTGGGCTCAAGCTCCCATCTATTACACAAAGAATAACATCATATGACTTGGAATTTTTTCAACTGTACACCACTTATAAGATGAAACCACAAGGCCATAAAATATAGAGAGTAGAGTGACCTGTTTCGCGACTCAATTGCTCTCCAAATGCGATTACGGGAAGAGCAGAAGCAAAGAAAATGTAAGCTGCAGGTGCCAAAATCCTGACATGATGAATATAAACTCAGATAAACAATCACTTTCAATTTTTTAATATTGTTATTTAATTTTTGAAGATTAATGCACCTAGCTCCAGAGCCACAAGTATCAAGCCAGTCCCTTTTGTAGCAAGCAATCCTCCCTTTAAAATCATTAGCAACTCCTTTGAATGGAGATTTAAGGTTGTCCATTTTACTGGCTATCAATCAAGAAATATAACACAGTTAATAGATGAATGAATGCAGAGAAAATAAACAGATTGATGATCAAAGGCTATGATATTCCATTCTCATACTTTTAAACTTGGTACTTGTGCACTCTCAGTGTAAATAAACAGCAATCAATGTCTATCAAATCTCTCTCTCTCTCTCTCTCTCTCTCTCTCTCTCTCTCTCTTGTATCAATCACCTCTTCTCAATGGAAAATCCAAGATTATGAAAACGAGATTAGAGGTTTCATTAACAATCCAAAAATCCACCACTGCCTTTTCGATTGTAATATCACTAAAAGGGGCACTTATTATTGTTCGTAAAAGGGGGAAATCTGACAAAGAATATGGATGCAATACTATATTATTTCCTTGATCGAGCACGTGAAATATCTTGCGAATAGGAACTCATTCACCTTTTTAACTACAACAAAACTCAAGATTCAATAAGCCCCATATATCAAATTGCATGAATCATCATAATTTCGTGCCATGTTATTAGAAAACAAAACCTCTTTTGGAAGGGAAAATAAGGACTCGAACAAATTTGTTTATTTTTTAAAGAAGAAGAAAAATCAATGTAAGATGATTGGACGGAAAACATGAAGAATATTTGTCATTCAAATTCGTGTTTTTTATTCCGGCAGGCAAAAGCGCCGCCGGAGAAGATGATCGGATGATCCGAAAGGGAAAACGGGTCTCTCTCTCTCTCCCTCTCCTCTCGCTCTCTCTCTGTTCTTGATTTTCTATGAATGTGTGTTCCCAGTGATCTACGAGAGTAAATCTGCTGCAGGGTTACGTGAGGAGCCCTCTTTTGGCATTCCAAATTACATGGTCAACATATCTACTACTGATTTTCATAACGACATACTACTTTTAGTTTTTTTTTTTTTTTTAAGTTTAAAAAAAAACTTTCGAGACAAAGTCTCCGTGATAATTGTGTATGACGTGTTAAAATATAATTGTAGTATATAGGTAAAATATGTTTATTGATTTTGTTTTCATAAAATATTCATTTCGTCCGCTATACATTCGTTATACATTTGTTTTTTTCACGTGAATTAAAGAGTATTATTATTTAATACTCCCTCCGTCCCAGGCTAAGAGTCTCATTTGCTTTTGGGCACGTGGATTAAGGAGTATTATTATTTAATGTGTAGTGGGTAGTTGTATTAGTGGGTGTGGGGCACATATTTTAATTGTATTAGTGGGTGTGAGTGGGTCCCATGTGTCTAAAAAAGAAAATAGAACTCTTTGGGTGAGACGACCAAAATGATAAAATGACCCTCTTAACCTGGGACAGAGGGAGTAAATATTAATGGGATATATATTAGTGATGTATATTCTTATGAATTTATAAAGGGAAATGAATATGTCTGCTACGAACGCTCAAAATGCCCACCTTGCTGGGAAATATAATAAGCTATGCATATCCTAGAGTGTTATAATATATTTCATTATACATACTTTAACTATGAATAAATATAATTTATTTATTTAATAAGTATATTTTAACAATGATTCGATCTATCTCATAATCTATTTCTCATAACTCTATCTTCTAAGTACCACAATAGAATACCCCTTCTTGCAACCTCCTGCATTTACACCTAATAATTTAGGTTTATTTGTTAATTACTCCCCCATCCGTTTGAGGGTCTTTTTGTCATTTTGGTTGTCCACTCTAAAGATGGTCATTTCATTTTTTACACATATTGAACTCACACACACTCACTAATACAACTAAAATATGGGGTCCACACTCCCACTAATACAATTACCATTACATATTAAATAATAATACTCCTTAATCAATGTACACAAAAAGTAAAAGACTCTCTTTCGGACGGACGGAGTATAACATTATAGATACACATATAATGATTCAATTGGTCAATAAGAGCCAGACCATTACCCACACATAATGACTCAACTAATCAATAAGGAATTAGATTACTACCCACTTCACACAAAGAGCCCCTCATTTTAAAAGGTTGCTCCATACTACGACTATGGAATTCAATCATTGATCATATACAAGATGCCACCCTTAAGCTTCCTATGCGGGCAATTATAATTGGTCTATATAAGGTATGATAGAATATAACCAGTACTAGTTTTATATAACTTACTACCGTGATTCACATAAGTTCCATCTCTTACGCCTAAAATTGACATACAAAACAAACATACATCTCCCCTATTCATGACTTTAAAAATTACGTAAACAGCCTAAAAATAAAGATTAAGCTTTATGAAAAATTAAAATATGAAGCATTGACATACAGATTACTGCAGCGCCTGTGTTGGGATTTGGACGAAACTGATATGTCATTCCTTATTCCCTTATAAGCTTTATTGTTTAAATCCTAATCAAACTAGAATTCTTATTTCGAATATACAAATTTCAATTTATATTATCCCTTCCATCAATGTATAAATTTTATATTTTCTTTTTGTAGATCTTTACATATGACCCAAATGAAATCTAACCGTTAATAATTTTAATGAATTAAAAAGAGAATTAGTAATCCATATTCAATTTTAGTCATTGCATTAAAAGGAGAGTTTAATTTTGATGTGCTCTCCAAAGTTTTCCTTAATTATTTTAATTATTAATTAATTCAAATAAATACTTATATTTATTTCAATATTTGAATATGGATGTGATCAAATTAAAATTAAAGCTTATTTATAAACTTTAAGAAATAATAAAAAACCCTTTACCCATAAATAAACTTTTTATTCCTCCACTTCATACACACCTGGATAATTCTCCTTCACCCATACATAAATTTTTTATTCCTTCACTTCATACACACCTGAATAATTCTCCTCATGAGACGGAAAAAAAAATTTTTATAATGAGATGAAATTAATAAAGTGTGATAATGATATTTCATGAAAATTTTATAGTATAAATGAGAAGTAATAATATTTTATAACTAAAGTGATAATATTTTATAACGAAAGTGATAACTATTTTAAAAAGTATAAAATGATCTCACATGAGACGATCTCACACCAAACTTATCCATTTTTATTTATATTATTTAAATTATTAATATTAAATTATTAATTAATTAAAATAAATATGTATATTTATTTTAAGATTTAAATATGGATATTATCAAATAAAAATAAAATTTTATTTAAAACATAAAAAATATATATATTCAATTTTCCCTTCACCTATAAATAAACTCTTTATTCATTCATTTCATACCCCAACTAAAAATTGAGAGTTATTTTTTTCCAATGGGTCGTTTTCACCTTCATAGTCACGAATAAAAACACGTATCAAGTTAAATTTGAATTTTTCACCTTCATACTCACTAATAAAAACATCTTTCAAGTTAATTTGAATTAATTTAATTATTTATAATTTGATTTAATTATTTTCATCTCCAAATTTATAAGTAAAAGATCCTTATTGATTTAATTATTTTGAAATATCACACCTCCAAAATTTATAAAATTTATAAATAGATAATTTTTAGGGGACGACTATTTGCACCCCCAATTTTACTAACCGTACCCCATAAACAAACAAGACTAAAATATCCTTATTAAATAAGACATATTTACCCTTGATATTCACAAATTCATTTTGTTCGATTTTTATAACTGAACAAGAATGATTCTTTTCGTAAGTGGTGGCACTCTTTATCCGGCACAAAAGCAAGCTTCGTTGGCGGTAGGGGTGGTTGAACAATATATCCAGATTGGGTCGAATCTGGCCGGTCGAGCTGGACGATTTTGACCCGGTTGTGAAACTGTTCGTGGAGGATGTTGATTGCGAGACTATAGCTTTTGTTAGTATGATTTCTCCAGTTCATGGCATAGATATCCCACGTATGTCTAGACTGCGGGTTGGCGCGTTGCTCATCCAACCCATCTGAATTCAGGTCACTATCGATTCCCCTAATTCTGAAAAATTAGGGCACATGGGATAAATTGCAGTGAAGTGTTCAATTTATTTGGGCTCGAAATCAAATGGAGATTCCCAAATTATACGTGCATTCAATTGCATCACTTTGACTTTTGAAGTTTGAAATTCCATCAGACTAATCCAATTATTGAATTTTCTTGCAAATTTGCAATAGAGAATTCCCATGGCCACTAACAATGAAATTTAGACCTGATATTATCTGCACAATTAACTTCTTGACGTGGTGGCTGTGAGAATGTTTTCTTCGTATGAATTTTAGATGGTGTTTAAAGGGTAGAAAAGTCATAAATGTGGTGTATTTATTAATGAATATATATTCTATTATATTATTTTGGGATATATTTATTAATTGGGATGCAATTAGTAAAGTCGGGGTGTAAATAGTCACTCCCTAATCTTTATTGGGTAGGTGTTGGGTGAGATCGTCTTGTGTAAATAGTCACTCCCTAATCTTTATTGGGAAGGTGTTGGGTGAGATCGTCTTACGAATCTTCTTCCGTGAGATGGAGCTCCAATTAAATAATTCAATCACTAATTAGTAATTAGTCCGCGCGCTAAGTAATTTAAGTAAATAATAACGGTTGATCGGCCATTGAATGCATGCGTTACTTTTTACTTTTTATTATTTTCCTTTCCTTTTTCATATTTGATTACATTTCTTTTTTCAATAAGATTAATTAAAATGATAGTTTTATAGTAATTATTTAATATGAAATTACTAAATAATTAAATTGAATGAATGTTACTTTTCATCTATAGAGATCACTTTTTATTAAAAATATCATCACATTTTATTTATTTTACAAATGTTTGTAAAATAATTTAATTGGATAGTTATCACTTTTCAATAATCAGGTATCACTTTCTACTAAAAATGTTATCATTTTTTATCCGTCCTATAATTTATTTATGAGATAATTAATTAATTGATCAATTATTATAATACTTTTTTAGTTAGATATTAATTTTTATTAAAAATGTTATTACTTTTTATCCGTCTCATGAAATTTTTATGAGATTATTATCATATTTTTTTTTATTAAATATCACTTTTTATTAAAAATATTGTCAACGTCTCATGAAATACTTTATGAGATTATTATTATTTTTTCTTGATTAAATATCACTTTTTCTTAAAAACATTGTCACTTTTTGAACATGGTCATCTTTTATCCGTCTCCTGAAATTTTTTTTCGAAATTAATTATCACTTTTTCTTAATCAAGTATTACTTTTTATAAAAAAATATTATCACTACAACATAAAATTATTTTTGTGAGATAATTTACACTAAAAATAAGTAGGGGGTACTTATAAAAAATACAGTAATTTTTAATTAAACTGGAATTTTTTTAAATTTGAAACGATACTATACTAAAATAAAATGTAATAATGGCACAAATATAATAAGGGCAGGTCTTGCGTGAGACTGTCTCACGTGAGACCATTTTTCACTTTTAAAAATAATTATTACTTTCCCTATAAAATGTGATCACTCTCGCTATAAAATGTTAGCACTTTTATTTATACTATAAATTGTTCATGAAATAGTACTGTCACTTTTTATTAATTTATTATCACTTTTCTTAATAAAATTTATCACTTTCTAACCGTCTCACGTAAGGACTTATGTGACGTGAGACGGTCTCACATAAGTTTTTGCCATATATATCAAAATATATAAAAAGACAAAACATAGTATATCAAACTGTTCAATGGCAGTTAATTAAATGAATTGCCGAAACGCGTTAATTGGAATGAGATTTCCTTAATTTAATTTCGCAGGTCACTTTTGGAGTTGGTGAGATCCGTCTCACGTAATAAGATCCGTGAGACGGTCTCGTGCAAGTTTTTGTCATTTTTATTTGGTTTTATTTAATTATAATTAAAATTTTAATTAAAAGAAATTTTTTAATGATATTTATTTAGGCAAAGACTTGTGTGAGACCGTATCATGTAAGAGTTTACATGAGATGATCAGAAAATGATAACTTTTATATTGGAAAGTGATATAATAAATTAATAAAAAGTGCTAATGCTATTTTATAAACAATTTATAGTATAAATAAAAAGTGATAATATTTTATAGCGAAAGTGATAACTATTTTAAAAAGTGAAAAATGATCTCACTGAGACGGTCTCATGCAAGACGTACCCATTTATTTAATTAAAATTATTTATAATTAGATATATTCTTTAATAGTGGAAACACCTCCAAAATTTATAAGTAGATAATCTTTATTTGGTTTTATTTAATTATAATTAAAATTTTAATTAAACGAAAATTTTTAATGATATTTATTTAATTAAAATTATTTATAATTAAATATCTTAATCTTAATCTTAATATATATAAAATAAAAGTAGAATAAATCCAATTCTGGCCATCTATTTCTAAAACAAATCTCAACCACCCATTAAAATAATTAAATAATTATAATTATGACATTTTCAAATTAGAAAATAATTTAGTAAAATTCTGACTATCTATTTTTCAAACAAATCTCAGTCATCTATTAAAATAATTAAATAATTATAATTATGAACAAATCTCAGTCACCCATTAAAATAATTAAATAATTATAATCATGATATTTTCAAATTAGGAAATAAGATTTTATTTATTAAAATTTTAATAATATTAAATTAAATATATTATTTTGTAAGCAAATAAAATTAACAGTCCAATTAAATGACAATACGTGGATTTTCATGATTAAAATATTAATTTTAATTTATTATATTTTATTTGAGGATTTAATAAATTAATTACTAAAATAAATTGATAAATAATTGATAATTAATTTAAGTCCAATAAATTAAATGAGGCTTACATAAAATAAGGTCAGACCCAAGTCAAACAAACCCAAGTCCAAGTCAAACAAGTCCAAATCAAACAAAGTCTGGAAATGTCAAAGCCTACAGAATATATAGATGTCAAATCAAATATTGACCTATCAAATTGCAGGGATAGAAAGGCCCAAGCCCGCAGAATTATGTCAAATCATCAATTGACCAATCAAATTGCGAGTTATATATGAGGCTTCCTCACCCTTCACCTATATAAGGAGTCATCCTCCATTCATTCTGGACACACCGAGAGCAATTCTCTACGAAGATCAAAGACTTCAGAGTTGTCTGAATAGTTCTTCGAATTTTTCAATGAGAATCAACTCAAGAACAGAATACATTTGGGATTCAGGTTCTAACCGCCCGGATTAAGCGTTTTACAGTCAAGTTTTTCAGTGAACGGCCTATAATCTGGGCTTCAGGTGCTAAACTGCCCGAATTTAAGCCTGCTTAAGTCAAAGTTCTTCCAAGAACGACCTATAACCTGGGATTCAGGCGCTAAACCGTCCGAATTTAAGCATTTTTAAGTCGAGCACCCATTAAAATAATTAAATAATTATAATTATAACTTTTTCAAATTAGGAAATAAGATATTATTTATTAAAAAATTAATAATATTAAATATAAATTCAATCCTAACCATCTATTTTTCAAACAAATCTCAATAATCCATTAAAATAATTAAATAATGGTAATTATAACTTTTTCAAATTAGGAAATAATTTAATTAATGTTTCCAAAGGGTTTAGGGTTTTAGGGTTAAGGGTTTGGGGTTTTATGGTATATGGCATAATGTTTTCAGTCAGCCATCCGTTAAAATAATTATATATTGTAATTATGATTTTTTCAAATCAAGAAATAATTTAGTCCAAATCTTGACATCTAGAATAAATCTAATCCTAGTCATCTATTTCTCAAGTAAATCTCAGTCACCCATTAAAATAATTAAATTAAATATTGTAATTATAACCTTTTCAAATTAGGAAATAATTTAGTCCAATCCAGAATAAATCAAATCTTGGCCATCTATTTCTTAAACAAATTTCAGTCACACATTTAAATAATTAAATTAAATAATTATAATAAATCCAATCATGCCCATCTATTTCTCAAACAAATCTCAGTTTAATGTTTCCAAAGGGTTTAAGGTTTTAGGGTTTTAGGGTTTTAGGGTTTTGACTTTTTCAAATCAGGAAATAATTTAATCTCAATCCTGACTTTCTATTTCTCAAACAAATCTCAGTCACCCATTAAAATAATCAAATAATTGTAATTATAACTTTTTCAAATTGAGAAATACTAATTTATTGTTCCTAGTGTTTAGGGTTTTAGGATTTTAGTGTTTATCTTAAACAAATCTCAGCCACATAATTAAATAATTATAATTATAATTTTTTTAAAATTAAGAAATAAGATATTATTTATTAAAAATTAATAATATTAAATATAAATCCAATCCTAACCGTCTATTTTTTAAACAAATCTCAACCACCCATTAAAATAGTTAAATAATTATAATTATGACTTTTCAAATTAGGAAATAATTTAATGTTTTCAAAGGGTTTAGGATTTTAGGGTTTTAGGGTTTTGACTTTTTCAAATCAGGAAATAATTTAGTTCAAATTCTGACCATCTATTTCTCAAACAAATCTCATCCACCCATTAAAATAATTAAATATTTATAATTATGACTTTTTCGAACTAGGAAATAAGATATTATTTATTAAAAATTAAATAATATTAAATATATTACTTATTAAAAATTAAAAAATATTAAATATATTATTTGATTATAATAAAAATTTTCAAACAAATCTCAGCCACTCATTAAATAATTAAATAATTGTAATTATGACCTTTTCAAATAAAAAATAATTTAGTCCAAATCATGACCATCTATTTCTCAAACAAATTTCAGCCACCTATTAAAATAATTAAATAATTATAAGGGTTTAGGGTTTATGGCATAATATTTCTAGAGAATTTAGGGTTTAGGTTTTGGGTTTATGACATAATATATGTTTTCAGTCAGCCACCCATTAAATTAAAATAATTAAATAATTATAATTATGTCCATTTCAAATCAGGAAATAATTTAATTCAAATCTTGACCATCTATTTTTCAAACTAACATTCGCCACCAATTAAAATTATAAGAGTTTAAGTTTTAGGGTTTGTGACATAATGTTTCCAGAGAATTTAGGGTTTAGGGTCAAATCTTAGCCACCCATTAAAATAATTAAATAATTATAGTTATGACATTTTCAAATCAGAAATAAGATATTATTTATTAAAAATTGAATAATATCTTTAAATATATTCAGAATTTTCAAACAAATCTCAGTCACCCATTAAAATAATTAAATAAATGTATATATGAAACTTTAGATGGATCTTTTAAATTATTTGTAATGGAAGTTTGGTTGAGTTAATTAATAGTAAAACATTTCATTAATTGATTGATGTTTATAAATTAGTAATATAGAATTTTATCTTATAATTTTGAAAAAAGATGCATTTTAACCTCATTGTAAAAGATATTAGTAAACCTATACGAATTGATCAACTTAATATTCTCGCAAAGTTTTAGAGGTGCTTTGCCCATAACTACATTAGACTTTAATATTTAAACATTATGTTAGATATAATTTGAATAAATATTATTCGGTCAAAAATTATAAAATTAAGTGAGGTTGTTGCCTTAAAAATAACACATTATTTAATTAAAATTATTTATAATTAGATATATTCTTTAATAGTGAAACTATAGCATGGTGTTTTTATTGGTTACATCCGCAAAATGTTCATTAATATGCTTTTTTTTTTCAATACTGTTATTTCACATATTGCATAGAACTCTCAAAAATAGTATTAATGATAATAATATTAATAGTATTTAATTTTATCAAGATAATTTTCACATTTTTTTTAGTCACCCCTGTTATAAAATTATTTCTTTTTAGCCTAAATTTTACAAGTAAGTGCAAATTTTGTTGAAATTACAAATAAACTATACGTAATTGATAATTTTCTTTTTTAAATTCAAGAAAGTGACATGCACTAATGCTGGTTTTAGGAGTCACATCCTTAAATTCAATGCAGTTTGGGGAACTAAAAGATAATTAAAAAAATTATAACATCCAATGTGATAATTATGTATGCAATTATTATAGGGTTTATTTTGAGAAATTGTGAAAATAGTGATGTGAGTTATGTGATGTTTTAAAATAGTGATTAATTTTTTTATTTATCAATTTTAATTCTTTAATAATTTGTTGGAATTACAAACAAATTATACCATAATTGATAATTTTTTTTAAAAATTGTTTTTATATGATTAAAAATAAGATTTAATTCAATCACACAAATTTAGCAAATATTAAATTTAATATAATGCTGGGTTTTTTTTTTCTTTTTCCAAATATATTAACTAATCAATGAAGCTTCGGTTGTGCTTTTTATGTGGTATATGTTAGCAATTAATATTAAATTTAATATATGTTAGCAATGTGGCTTATACTATGTTCTGTTTTATTTATAAAACAGAACATATAAGCCTTATTACTTTTGTAAATTTATTTGCTGCAGAAGTACTTCTTCTATAGCATGGGTAGCATGGTAATCGAGATTAAATTTAAAAAAAGTTATATGTTTTAAATATTGATTTAATATAATGGTAAAATGTGCATTTAGAAGTAGGCGTTGATCACCGTTAATCTCCTCACCTAACAAAACCCTAGCAAAACCGACTATTTTTCTCTAACAATTTCTGTTGCTATCGTAGAGAAAAGTGAAATCAAATATCATAGAATTACAAAGTTGCATGGCTAATAAGAGAAGAAGAAATATAGAAAGAAGGCCAGCGCCGTCGTCATCCAACGACAGCGTGTGTATTAGGCAACAACGAAGCCCCAGAGTGAAGGTTGTGATAAACTCAGACGACGATGGATACGTCTTCTTCCAACACTTGGACAGGAGGATTCCCATCGAAGAATGACGAATTGTGTTTGGTGGTAATCCAACATTGCAGAATCCAAATGTGTTTTTCTGGCTTATCTATCTTCTTGCAACGCTATTGCTGCACTTCATAATTCCCACACTACGACTATGGGATGACGGTAGGATTCGATCCTTGATTATAGATACAAGATGTCACTCATATGATCACTTAAGCTGCCCAATTATAATTGGACTATATTAGTGGGTTTAAAAATTAGTTTTTGAATTTCAAAATCCAGATTTAATTTTATAAAAAGTTGGGCTTATAATATTTTGTTCTAAAAATATACATTTTAATTAATAAGAGTATAATTCTTTTGTTGAAAAAGTTAATTGAAATATAAAAATAGATTTGGATGCACGGAGTTACATCTATGCTTCTCAGTGCACGCAAAACTTTATCTATTACTCCCTCCGTCCATTTCTAATATATTCGTTTGCTTTTTAAGTGTGGATTAAATAATATTATTATTTAATATATAGTGGATAATTGTATTAGTAGGATGTGCATGTCCCATATTTTAATTGTATTAGAGCAACTCCAAAAGACTCTCCAAATAATAAATTATGCATAATTTAAAGAGCTATACATGCAAATATACCTCCAAAAATCTCTTTAAAATAACATTTTTTTTACATAATGCTTTTGGCTCTTTAAATTTGGAGAACCAAACAAACTCTCTAAAATTTAATGTATTGAGATTTTCACTACTTCCAACACTTTAATTTCTTGAAATGTTCAATTAGTTATTTATTGTTTTATATTTATAATGCAATAATGTTATTTCACTTTGATTTTATTGTTAAAAAAAATAGATGTTTTTCAAATTTTATTAAGATTAGATTTATGTAATACTAGTATTAGTAAAAATCCAAAAAAATTGAAAGATAGGAAGGCACGGTACGTTTAATTTTTTTTTTATATATATTGTAAAATTATGATTATTTTATGTTTAAAAATATATAGATCTATAAATATTTATGTGGAGGGAAATTATAAAATAAATTAGAAGTGGAAACAAAAAAATTATAGGAAAGAACAAATGTAATAAATAAGCATTGGCAAAATAATAAATATAAAGAAGTTGTTGGAGATGAATAAAAAGAGATACTCTCTTGTGAGACGGGTAATTTGTGAGACAGGTGTGAGACGGGTCAACCCATCATTAAAGTATGCTTATTGTATAGATAAAGTATGTTTATTTGCAGTTAATGTATGCCAATAATAAATTAAATTATAACATACTAAAATCATACTTTAATATATAATCTAATATACTTTAGAAAACATACTTTAACGACCATTAAACATACTTTATCTAAATAATAAACATACTTTAACACGTCTAACAAACTGTCTCACCTAATTAAAGTCTCACAAGAGACTTTGTCAAATAAAAATAACAAAGACTAGAATGGAACAGTCTTATATTTCAAATTTTGTAGGACCGGATTGTCCAAACCATATTTTCCAACGCGAGTCCATTTGATTTTTTTTAATATTTAAATTTCAGGGTATTCCTTCCAAACGTGATTTGGGGTTTAGGGTTCAATTTGCGCTACGAACGATTCATTTCTTCAGTCGTCCAGTGTCGATATTCTCTACTTCCCGTACAGTTCTCTTCCGAAGATTTGTAAGTTTCACCACCTGCTCATCAATTTGAATTTGATAAGATTTGCGGCGGCGTTACGAGAGGGGAGGACTTCGATGTTGGTTTTGGGTTGTTTGAAAAGGTGGAAGACATGGCGGCGAGGTGATTGAGCCTTTGCCATGGGTTTAACTAATTCGTATTCCTCCCCTGCTCCCCACCCCATCTTGCCTTGCTATAAATTGGGAACCTGGAGCTCCTCTGTTGATGAAATTTTGTGGGATCATCCTCATTGGTATTGATTGAATACATTGTAATATAAGCACTTTGCACAATTCGACTACTCTTGTTACCTTACTTTGATGTGGTTTTTTGTCCAACAAATTTTCTGAATTCTTGCAAGCATTTTAATTTAAATTCTAATCCAAATACTCTATGGAAGCAGAAAAATTTGAATTAGAAGTAGAAATACATGGTATTATTGAGGGAAGGAATCTTATAGGAAGTTTACCACCTACTGCTTGCTCTTTGAACAGCAACCAACTGCATTGCTCTGCCACATGACAAGCAGTTTGCATGCAGTGGAGGCCACCATCTCTAATCCATGGTTTGCTGAAATAAAGTGAAGTTTCTTAACAAAGTGTAAAATGGAAAAGCACATTTTTTTACATTTTCATGTAAAGAGTTTTTTGAGGCACAAATAGTCTTATGAGTAACTCTTTCATCTACGAAACATTAAATTAAAGTGTGAGTTTTATATGTCAAGAATGAGTGTATTGAATTATGTGGGATGATCACTCTCCCTTTCAAGAATCTCGAAATTCTCTATGAAAGTTGGAAGAATAAAATCATGTGTACGATGCGGTGCCTGCAAGAAAACAAACGTAATTATCCTTATCATATTTTTTGCATTTGTTAAGAAAATCAATCTCCCACTCTCGACGAGAGCTTATTAGATTTTATAATGTATTATAAATTTTAATTATTCTATTTTGAGATGGTGCTTGTGTGATACGGCTTGTGAGATGTTTCAAAGTGGTTTGCAAGCAGTGGGAGGCCACTATCTTTGATCCATGATTTGCTGAAATCCATCTCCGACGCTAGGGATAGTGTTTGATGAATTGTGCATGAGACGAATTAGTCATTAATGTGAGCTTTAAAGAAGAATCATTTACACCAGACATGATTATCCCAGAACTGGAATCCCCTCTGAGAAAAACAATAAATATGTTTAGTAATTTAATACTTTGATATTTTAAAATGAAGTCATGCTGGTATATTACTTTATAAAAATAATTAGATTACTTTTTAAAATTAATTAGATTATTCTTTAGAATAAATAGGGTTACTCTTTGACCTAATAGATGATGATGATGTATTATTAAAGAGTAAAGAAAAAGTTGGGGAGGGGAGAACAACATATATTTTAAAATAAAATCATGTTGATAGATTACTCTATAGAAATAATTAGATTACTCTTTGAAATTAATTAGATTACTCTTTGGAATAAATAGGGTTACTCTTTGATTGATACTTTGATATTTTAAAATGTAGCCTTGATATATTACTCCTATAAAAATAATTAGATTACTCTTTGAAATTAATTAGATTACTCTTTGAAATAAATAGGGTTACTCTTTGATTTAATACTTTGATATTTTAAAATGAAGTCATGTTGATAGATTAATCTATAAAAATAATTAGATTACTCTTTGAAATTAACAAAGCTCAAAAAAAGCAATTTACAATGAGAATCAAGTAAATGAAACACAATATAGCTATGAGATCACAAATTAGGAAGAATCCAAGAGGAACTCCAATTATGTCCATTCTTGCTCTCCAAACACACTCGATTAGTTGAGCCTTTTGGCATTGTGGACTTGGCAATTTCATTCGTAGATGTCAAAACTGTGGAAAGACAACGGGGATTAGCCACTCCGTTGTTAACTCGGGAGTTGTTAAAGCTCAACTTTTAACAACGGTGATTGAACCGTTGTCGTAGCACATCTTTAACAACGGGTTATCCCTATTGTCGTAGCTCCAAATTTCCGTTGTTAAAACTGGTGTTGGTAACCAAAATAAACTTTAACAACGGGGAATCCCCGTTGTTGTAGCTCTTTACGACAACGGAGATTGCTCCGTTGTCAACCCGGGAGTTGTTAAAGGCTCCACACTTTTAACAACGGTGATCGAACTGTTGTCGTAGTTACTCTTTAACAACGGGGTATCCCAACGACAACGGTGATTCCCTGTTGTCGTAGCCCTCGGCTCTGTTGTAAATCCGACAGTCGTTAAGGTTCCTTCCTTTTAACAACGGAGTTCAAACCGTTGTTGTAGATTATCTTTAACAACTGTGAATTCCCGTTGTCATAACTTATTACCCCGTTGTTGTTTAGGTAGTTAAAACAAGTGACTTTTAACAACGGGGATCACCGTTGTCCTAGCCTTCTTTAACAAAGGTTTATCTCTGTGGTCGTAGGTAGTATCCCCATTGTTGTTTGAAGTGTTGCTAATACAGGCAACTTTTCACAACAGAGAATCTCCGTTGTCGTAGCCATTTTAATTTTTTTTTGTTTTTAATTTCAGATGCTTCAAAATTTAATAAACAAAATACAAAACCATAATATAATATTGAAAAATTTCAAAGCTACACATTAAAAATTTAACAAAAAAAAAATCTGTAATGAGTCTCACACAATCAAATAACAATACATTATAACACAAATCTATCACAATCTTGCAAAACCTAAATCTATTCTTCATAAAGCCTTGCCGTAAATTATAACGAGAATATACCCAATTCTAATCTCCACCTTCATTCTTCAATGTCAATGATGTCTTTGCATCTTCAATAGCAGCTTCATTACCATATATTGCATAAGAATTCCTAATCAATTAAAAATAACCAAAGTTAATAAATGATTGAGCAAACATACATGGCATTGGAAATTAATAGGTTTACCTCAATATAGTAAGCATTTATCTATACATACATTTTGTAAGTGAGATACTGAATAGATTAATAAAATATTATTAAGTAAACAAAAAAGTAACATAAAATTTCACAGTAAGAAGTCATAAATCTACTGTCCTTTTCTCCATTGCAAATGAATTTCTCCTTAAGGTTCTAAAGCATAATTCTAATGCATTAAGTTAGCAAGTCAGTCATTTGTTTGCATTCAAGCTGTGTATTCTGTTTCGACTCATCTTTAATGAGCTCATATTGTTTTCAGTAAATACAGGACTAATAAATGCAAATGTTGCAATATAAAACAATATAACTACTAATAAGGTTCATGCCAAATGAGAGCATTTCGTATAAGCAGCTCTCTATCAGCTAAAACTTTCACTTCTCTCGCTAAAAAGCAAGCAAAAACACATGTAACCGAACGAAAATGGTTCATGACAATTTGGTCCATCCGAATGCCTCAGGCATAATATCAAAAAAAAAAAAAAAGGAATTGAAGGTGGAAGATTACCTGACGCACCGAGGGGTAGTTGAAGGAGAAGGAGCTGACAACAAAACACAAAATTCAGAGTAATTAGAGAGAAAATCTATCCTCCCCAATAAAAGTGAAGCTACATCAGTTTGAAATATGCATATATACAGGAAAACAGAGAATATAATGCATTATACAATGCTTTTGATCTAGGGATTAGAAAAGGAAACTGGAACTGTTCATCTAGGGCTTAGCAAACAAAGGATCTCTTTTTTTAATCGAAGGAGTTTATTTTAAGAAAATATTTATAATAAACCCTTCACTCAATAAGATCTTTTAATGAGAGTATGCTTAAATAGGACGCTTTAGACACGGGTATCCCATTAAATATATTATAAGACACTTCGATAGAAAGTGTATTAATAAAAGAGTCCTAACATCTATTTTTTGTTGTAGTGTGACAAAGATGCTGCACCTTTCCTCAGACCTCAGTCCTTCATAATAAAATCATAAATAGACTCAAATAATGATAAAGACTGAATATCTTCAATTGAAACTAAACTGACTCGATAGCTTGAAGTTCCTCAGCATAACTATAATAAGTCTCCAACTCAAATCTACCACAAAATCATGTCTCTTTTTTCTTTTGATTTGTTCCACACAGCTTTAAAGTCACCTTCAAGAAATCAGATATTACCCTATCATAAATACCAATATTAACTTATAGATTCAAAGCGGCACAAGAGAAATCATCTTAATCTCGTTAATCACTTAATCCACTAGGAAAACAGTAAAAGTTCACTTACAAAGCCTCACAAATCTATCCAAGCGTCCCAACATCGCCAATTCCCGATAACAAAAAAATGAATTCTTGATGATCGAACAATTTACCAAAGGATTAACCACGCATCAGAAAATCTTTGCACACTGAGAACCGGTCTTTAATCAGCTAAACAACCTGGCAAAAAGAATTAATAATCATCATTTCACAGAGATTTCGTGCCTATTTCACATCTAGGATTTACATGCAAAACAATACTGTCACAAGGGGGAATTACTTATTAGTTAGGTCAGGTATTTCGACTCTAAATGGCCAAACATGGTAACGGGGTTGCACCATACACAGCACTGTCGGCACTGAAAAAAATATACAATGATTTCAGTTTCTGTTTTTGTATAGTGAAAGGAACTGAGAGGTTCTGTTTCTAACTACTGATCAAGCTGCAAGATATGCATGCTAAGGTATAAGATTGGATGCATCAAGTAGATAGAGCAGTGTTAATTTACAAACTAAAACTGTTCTTGAGAATGGATCACAGATTTTGCCAAGTTAATCTCCTTACAGGTCTCAAGTAATTAAAATAGATGAATAAATTGATGAGTTGAGCTTCTTGGAAGAGTTATGAGGAAAACTAATATAACATAAAAGGTTCAAAGGTTCTAACATAATATCAGAATTCAGAGAAGAATACTTCGGGAAGAAGCAATTATTTACAAATAAAGAATCAAGTGAAGTTTAAGCAGCAAGTTCGTATAACTGTAATAATAAATTAACCACATTTTATATAAGACAAAAAAAAAAGAAACTTAAAGTGGAAGACAAAGATGAATCCTTACCAAGCTTAGTTCCCACAAGTATTATTAGAACTCCGGGAGGATAATGCCTTAAATTAGGAATCCAATGAAAATTGAAAGCAAAACAGCAGCAAAGAATAAAATTAAAATGACATCAGCAGCAGTCATCAGCCCTTAATTGGTTAAAATTATGTGCAAAAAGATGGAAAAACAACAAAAATTTACATTTAGTGCCAACAAGTGTTACTTGATAAAAAAGAAAAAGAAAAAAAAAAGAAGAAGAAGAAGAAGAAAGAAACAGTAAGGTGCCAAAGCATGAGCCACACTTTCTTTGAGATTCTCGTAACTAGCCTTGCTAATAAGAGAGAATGCAAGGATTAGTGCCCCCTTCAAAACAACATAACAAGAGCCATTTGAAAATGGAAAAAAAAGTATGATTTAGTTTAAAGAATGCATATTAAAGTAATGAATGAAGAAGTCCCAAGGAGATGAAAGACAGGAACTAAACTAACCATGTGAGGGTCAATAGTACAACTCCCGTGTGACTTAATTAGGACAACCTTATAATAAACACCTTAATTAATTAATTCCTAATCACCCTTGTTTTGTCTTAAAACCCCCACCAATTAACTCCAACAAATTCTAATACTAAATGTTGGCATGCTGCATGCAGACTAACGCGGCACACTAAATTAAACCCTAAATACAATACTTAAAACATAGCACCACAATTAGTAACTAACATGAAAATCCAGTCTTAGCATAATGAACCCATTACTATAATCCCCAAAAACCATTGAAAGAGTCACACCAATCATACGGATGCATGTACTAAATAGAATTCTGCCCAAACATCGTAGTGTGTGTTTTTCTCTCTTTTTATTTCTTTTTCCTTTTCTCTTTTTTTGGAAAAAAAGAAGTCATATCGTGTTGAGTCATACAAAACCCGAAATGCCTGCGCCTACGAAAGCTTTCAAATTACATGATTTTCCTCCAATCTGCCAACATGAATTTAAAATTAAATCATAATTAATAAAACAAAATATTTGATTTAGTCAAGAATTTCATTGGCAATGAATTTGACAGGCATTGCCAAAAGTTGAAGTAATTGGAAGACAGTTAAGATGGAGATGTAGAAGTAACAAAAAAAATCAGATTCTACTTTGAACAAGATGGAAATGGAATCACTCTTAAAATGAAAAACTCGGGATTTATTAATGAATCAAGGAATATGATGGATCACCATGGTACGTAAGAGAAAAACAGAGCATCAACATTATCCAACAAAGCATCATACAAGAAACAAAAGGATCATTAATATTGAATTTAATGGAGGCTATCCCTACTGTAAGGTTATTATGTGCAAATTCAAAGAAAGATCATGGAATCAATTAAAAGGGTTAATGATTTCTTGAGTTTTTTCCAGCATTTTGTTGGTTTCACAATACAATTAATGGATGCTATTTTAGCAAGACAGTAGTGATAAATGGCTGCGATTCACGTTAAACTAAAGAAACTGAATAAGATAAACTATTTTTGAGCATCCAGTACTAAAATGTGCCTGTTTTTTTTATTTTTTATGTTTTATTTTTTATTTTTCCTTAAAAGTTGGAAACAATCTGCCCAAGTCACCAAGAAAATTAGCACTCAGGCATAAATATTTATAAAGTCGAAGGAATTTAGAGTACCTTAGAATCTCCATGCCGAAGCCAAGATGAGCTCCTTTCGTTGCCAACAGAGGATGAGCAATGACTGCCTCTTCTCTACTTGAAGCCCTCGAACTGATGTCCTCTTCACTACTCATTCTGCCAGCGATTCTATGAAATCGCTGAATGTTACAGGGGAGAATTCAGGCGACAAAAAAGTTCCCTCCAATGCTGCGTCTTATCAGAACAACGAAATCGACCTAGGACAATCCAGTATCCTCTACAGCATCGATTAGTATTCAATGCACAGATGCACAGATTAGGTGAAAGAAAGTAAGACATCTCCAAAACCACAGAATCAGAACCCTAAATTCAAAATTAAGCCCTAATTGCAAGAAGAGCTGACAATATCGCTGCTGCAAGGAAGAGAGCCGTCGCGCTATCGTTTAGAGTAGGAGAACCTAATGTATTAGCAACGAATCACACACATAATTTATTATAGAACCAAAAGATACAGATAAACCCATTTCTTACCTACCACGAGCAGAGTGTCGTCGTTCCCAAGCGAAGCCCTGAGTGGTGGTCGTTGGTCGTTTATTCAACCCGGTGGGAAGGAAGCAGTAATGGGTTTTCAAGCGCCGTCGCTGGTTTCTTCAGCACCCTTAAGCGCCGTGGGTCGTCGGACGTCTCTGGTAGGGAAGGGACTCGCGGCCATCGTCTCTGGTAGGGTAGGGTTGAATGTCGTTCACCATCGTCTCTGATGTAGCTAGGGCGAAATTTCAGGGGAGAAAAGAACAAAAGTTTTCTTGAGTCCACAATTTATACTTTTACAATTTTTTTTATTTAATTTAAATTTTAAAATAATAAAGAATATCATTAACAACGGACTTACAACAACGGAAGGAATTACCCGTTGTCAATGAGCGATTTTTTCAAGCTATGACTACGGAAATTCATTTTCAGCACTTTTGTACCATTTTAACAACGGATTTTTAAAACTCCGTTATTCCAGAGTTGTTATTCCACAGTTTTGGCATAGATAAATCATAATTCAAGTAATATGAAAGAGTAATTCAATTTTGGGCGTATATGTGCTGTATTCACTGTGTAGTGAAAGTGTGTTCGAAAGCTGCCCGTAAGTCTGCTCACTTTCATGATTTATGTTGATTTGTTTATACTTTTGTTCCATTTGGTTAACACTTTTAGGTTACTATTTTCTATTAATTGAGTTACATTTTGTAAGGTTTTTCTTTCATATTAGTTGAATTATTTTTTATTATTAATTGAGTTACTCTTTATAATTAATTAAATTACTCTTATATTTGAAACTATATCTTCTAGGTTACTCTTTCATATCAATTGAATTACTCTTTATAATTAATTAGGTTACTTTTAAATTTATGACTTTTTTTTAAATCATGAAATCATGTATTGTAAATAATTAAAATTAATTGTAAAATTAATTAGATTACTCTTTGAAATTTATAGGATCACTATTTGAAATCAATTGAATAACTCCTTGAATTGAGACTCTAAATGAAAAGTACATGGTGTTTTAATGAAACTTGAAAATTCAAATCATTGCACACAGAAAAAACAACTTTGATGTAATGGAAATACACTGAAGTCATCACTTTCTTTCCAACTTCAGCAGCACGTCCACCAAGTCATCACTACTCAACTCCCCGCTGCCCATTTCTATGAAAGACAACTTCTTCCCGTGTTCCTGACAACTCAATAACATCAGTGATCCCCATATTTAATATACTAATTAAGGACAACTATGAAAATAAATCGAACTAAAATTCAAACATTTAAATAGCACAATGTGAAGAACAATTTGATTTTAAAAGGGGCAGCAGTTTATACATAAGACAGCCTATGTTGAAATAAACTAATCCATATAAATACTTCATTTAGAATCAATAGAAATTATACAGGTATAATCAACAAGTACTTAAAATCGGCTCAAACAGGACCCCATATTTTCTTTGATAATAATATTAATAATATTATTATCAAGTTAATGATAATAATAGAATATAATTTTATCAAGTTAATTTTCACCTTTTTTTTTATCAAGTTAATTTTCACTTTTTTTTTTCAGACCCACCTGTTATATAATTATTTCTATTTAGCTTAAATTTTGCAAGGATTGTAAATTTTATTGGAATTACAAACAAACTATATATTGATAATTTTTTTTAAAAATATTATATGATTAAAAATAAGATTTAATTCAGTCACACAAATTTAACAATTAGTATTAAATTTAATATATTACTATTTTTTTTCTAATATTAACTATTAGTGTAATCAATGCAGTTTCATGTACATGTTTTGCTTTTTCTGTTGTAAATTGTATGTATGTGCTGTTGAAGTTTATATACGGCACGACTCTTAAGCTGTCCGAACAACAATTTTTGGATTGTTACCTTCAATCTAATCACTTCTACAGATTATATAGGTATATATCTAACCTATCTGCATCAAAATGACACTAAAAGGAAGGATACTAATTCTACTATAATAGCATACAGGTGCAAGTATTGTAAGGTTGATATCAGATTGAAAGAGTAAAATAAAGAGGCCTTAATTATTTTCCCCAAGTAGAATATGAATGTAATTTCTTATCTGATTTGAAATTGGTGTAGGGCGGGATTTCACACCGTTGTCTGACTCAATGCTTCTCGTATTTCTTCACAGTTAGTCTTGTAGAGGTTGCAAAACAGCATGAAAGACGATGATTTGTAGTACTTTACACTTTACATGTTAATAACCTGTTTTTAATATGTTAGCCTATGTGTTGATAATGGTTTTAAAATTGTCACAGTAAAAATTTCTTAAAAAACTCCAAAATGGTATAATATGTTGGCTTTATATTAAAATGGTTGACCATTCTTGTCGACAATTCCAAAATAGATTATTCTAAATTTGATATTCGGTTGAAACTTCTTTTCTAGACAAATAATTTCAATAATATCTCTATCATAATGAAATTAAGATATACAAATAAAATTGAAATCGTCGTAACTCTTTTCAACATTTCATTAAGATATACAAATAAAATTGAAATTGTCGTAACTCTTTTCAACATTTCCAAAATAGTATATTCTAAAATTTAATATTTGGATTTTTTACTAATTGTTTCAATAATATCTCAATTATGCACATTAATAGTGCATGATGATAGGTTTTACACCCTCAATTCTAGTCTATTTAAACATGATATTTAGACTTCAATATTTTTGCAATAATTATCGTCAACTATTTGCCTTTTATCAAATATATTCATAATTTATCTCACAAAAATAGTCTAAGTATAATCATCTTAAACATGTAAATTTTATAAAATAGTAAAATATTTAATTACTATATTTCACAAGTTTTTGCAATTCACATATACTATACCACATTAAGTTCATCTAATTTTTTTAGGTTAATATAATATTATAGATAATAATTAATGTACGTGATGTGTTAGATGAATATAAAAAATTTAAATTAAGGTGTATTTTGAAAAAATTACTCCATTTATCCCACCCCATTTTACTATATTGCATATCCCCTTTAAAGTTCTTATTTTTCCTTTTTAATAAAAACTTTTCTTTTAAAGTTCTTATTTTTCTCTTTTAATAAAAAAAACACCATATATAGCTCATATTCATTACTAATACAATTACTCACTATACACAAAATAACAAAATAAAAGGATATAATTAAAAATGCCCTTTTTGAAATTTCTAATATTGTTTTTGCCTACCTATCTAAAAATTATCAAAAATGTCAACTTTCTATTTTTCATTTCATCAATGCCCTTCACTCCTTTTTTTTCCTTGTTTATTTTCTCATTTTATAAAAATGTGATGGAATAGAATTGAAAAAATTGGGACGAATAGTTAATCTGGGATCGAATAGTTTAAAATGAGACCAATAGTTATTAAAAAATTGGGACGAATAGTTATTTTAAATGGGACAAATAGTTATTCAAAATAGAACCAAATAATAATTCAAAATGAGTACGAATAATTATTTAAATGAGGTTGAATAGAATTGTAAAAAAAATATATTAACAGAATTGTAAAAAAAATATATTAATTCGAAAGTATAAATGATCCAATGAAATAGAAATCATGAGTATTATGGTTTTTATTAATGAAAAGTTGACAATTTTAATTATTTATTAGATGGTGAGCCAAAAAAAATGATTGAAATTTCTAAGTGGACAATAATACTCCTGATAAAACAATTTGTGATTTATGGATGGCACAAAAGGAGTAGATTGATTGGACATTTCCTATTTTCTTTTTGAATTATTCTATCGTTAATTGGGTTTACATTATAAATTCTTGAAAATTCTATTTTTTCTTTTAATTTAAACCCCTAAACCCTAGCAATACATAGAGTATAATGAGATTGGAAGGGGAAGACTTAGAGTGAGAAAAAAATCAAGATTTACATAATAAGCTATATAAACCGAGTATTTGTGTTCATTTTTTGGCTGCAAAGGAAGTTGAACGCAAAAAGTATTTTTACAGGAGGAGAGGAGTATAACACAGAACCATGAATTAATCAAAAAATAAAAGTCATTTCTACTCTTATAATAGGTTATCAGTTTACAGCATGAATCAGTAGTACCTAGGATAGTTAACCTGTACAAAAAGCAACTCAATAGATTACAGACTGATCATGTACTTCTCTTGCCAGGATGGTTAACTTGTATACGCTTCTCTGTTATGTACTCGTATCGTATATCAAAAATATACGATACGTCTGCTCTACGAGTCAGATACTCAGAGCATCAATTGAAGAGCGTCACGAGTGCGGCCAAGCAGATTCAGTGCTGTAGCAGCAATGTGGTTTCCTGACAACCCTGCGCGCGCAAGTTGATCTTCTGGAAGTGCACCCTCAATGTAGTCGTTGGGGAGAGTGATGGGGCGCCACTGCAATGAGAACAAACGAGTTAGTTAGAAACAAGAGGTTTTACATCGACATAACAAATGAGTTTCGTCTCATAAGACCATTTATGGAAGGAGATGCATGCTGTGCACTTCGGAAATACGACTGTTTTTCTGCACTCTACCCTGCAAACATGTGTTTCGACCACAAATTATTACGTTGTCATCTAGTTTTGTTTGAGGCTGCCTGGGACTAGGTTTCCAAAGGCGCTAGACCGGCGGTGGGTTGGGGCCGAAGCGAAGGCTTGAAACTCAAAGCGCGCGCACACATACATGCATATACATTCATATAATGCAAACCATATTCATCAATTTCTAATTCATCATTCATAAGTTCACACTTGCGTATTAGAAGATGTGATCTTTTAAAAATAAAATGACACATTTTGATGGTAGAAAGGGAAAAGTACCTTGAAAATTCAAAATTGAAATGTTTCAGCAACAGTTATTAATAAAATTAGTAAGAAAAGCTTAAGTGGGGTGGTCTAGGTCACCCAGGCAGGGTGTAGCCGGGGCTAGGATCTAGGGTTTAGGGTTCAAAAATCCGGCCGGTGAGATATTCTAAGTTCATAGGCGGCAGCATTGAGGCCTTTAAGAAATCAGTTGGTTCTTGTATATTCCACGGGGCAGCTTCAGCCTTCAGATGGCAGCGTGTAATAAACGTAATTAAGGGCACATCATGTGACAAAAATACACTCATAATTTAGACGACAAAGCATAGTTTATCCTACACAGAACATATGTTATAATAGACCAACTCAAGAATTCAGTTCCGATTGGGTAGAAACTGCATGCATAATCATCACAAGCACGACTACTCTATGGAAGCATTTACCACTTTGCAACATACCTTAATTCCAGCATCAAGCAGACCATCGAGAGACATGAATTGAGCAACATGCGATCCAAACCCTCCAACAGAGCCTTCCTCAACTGTAATCAGGAATGAGTGGTTCTTGCATAACATTCTCACCAGTGTAGTGTCAAGTGGCTTGCAAAATCTTGCATCTGCAACACTGACATGTAGACCCAGCTTCGCGAGGATTGAGTGTGCTAGAAGACAATTTTGTACCATAGAACCAAAGCCCAGAAGAGCAACGCCTTTACCCTCTAATAGAAGTCTTCCTCTACCAATCTAATGAGAATCACATGCATTAAAAGACCAGGCATTAAATATCCCATCAACGGTTCAACTATATCAGAAAATAAAATAAAATAAATTTAAAAAAAAAGAAAAAAAGAAAAGAAGTTAATATAATAAGGGGGCACCAAGAATCCCATGAATGCAGATCGAGAAGCAACAAATAAATATAAAGAGCAATATTTAACTTGGAGAATCTGAAAGTTTTAGGCGAAGAAGGTATGCAGTTCGAATGGTTTCACAACAGATATCACTAATAACATAAATAAAGCTTTATTATTGCAGCTTCAGTAACATAGAGACAAAAGGTCCAAGTAGTGAGATCATGCATATCGACATTGTATAAGGTTGCTAGTATCAGAATCCTTGAGATACGGTTGTGTAGGCTCATGTAAAGAAGGGAAGAGCACAAGAAAATTACCGGGATCGGCTCTCCAAGATTTAATGTAGGACTTAAACAAGCAACGGCACCTCTTGGATAGCGAAAGCAAACTGGCCTGTCATCAATGCTGGCCGCTGTAGTCACCATACGAGCAAGCTCTACCTCATCAGCTGGTGCCATCACGATCATGTTCGGCAAACATGACATAAATGTTATATCAAATGCTCCTGAATGAGTGGCACCATCGGAACCCACCAATCCAGCACTTGTAATGGCAAAACGTACAGGAATCTTTTGCCTGTCTACATCATGAACTACCTAAGATGAACATAAGTAAGAAAATAAGCGCTCAGGAAGTCATTAAGCAGATACATTATTAAGTAAGAACATAAAAAAATTAAAATTGGCCCTTGAGCTTTTGGAACCAACTCAAATCTCATTTAATTTTGATTTTAGATCTTATCAGGCCTTTTCGTATGCAATCGAACGTTCATACACAGTAGATGGCACCACATATGGGACAAAGACTGCACTAGGGGACCCTTGAATGGTAAAATTTACGGAGAGTTGCTTAAAGATCACTTACCAGTGGGGAGAGGAGACACAGACAGCATGCACACACACACACCCAAGTCTATCTTTACATTCTTTACCCCTTTTGAATGTTAAGACGACATTTAGCATTTCAATTAACACAGAAAGTATATCAAATCTTTACTAACTTACTTATTTTTTATTTACAGAGTTGAAGTATAATATTGTTAAGTTAACTCCCACTGATTCTGATTTCTGATAGATAAGCATGGCTAAACCTACAAAATGTCAATGTCAGAGAGAAGAATGTTGGAACCTGATCATACGCTCTCTGGAGAAATGCCGCAGGAATTATACAAAAAGGCTTCAATCCCCCACAAGATAGCCCTGCAGAAAAAGAGACTGCATGCTGCTCAGCCATGCCAACGTCGAAAAATTTGTCCCCCAAACTATTTTTCAATTTCTGAAATGAAGGTTCCATTCCCATTCCTGCGTGGACCACCACAATTTCTTCATCGATTTCTGACTCTCTGATCAAAGCCTTCACAAAGTAGTCGTTATATGTTTGAGGTCGAAGCAAGGAGGGAAATGTCTCGAAGTAATAGATAGCTGGTTGATAACATCATTATAAAAGGAAAGCATTAATGATAGAGGCAAATAAATATCAACCCTGGTAAAGTTACCATCATTAATATTCCTACCTTTGCTAGAAAACATGTCAATTTTTGGATTTGCAATGTCATCAGCTCGCAGATTGTTAATAAACTTACATACTAAACGGACCATCACACAGAATTTCATGTACCACATTGGTGTGTCATCTTCTGGGCAACTAATTTTATGAGTGACACATAGGAAAAGAGGAGGAAATCTAACCATTGCACTTAGAGTTTAAGCTTTGCTTTCAGAGTTTAGATTTTCTCTACTTCCATACGTCCATCATCTAACAGTATGACACACAAGATGATACACCACAGTGGAACAGGAAATCCGGACCAACGGACCAGAACCTTCAACCTAAGTCTACCAACCAATTTAATTATCTTAAAAACAGTTGAATAAAACAAGTGAAGTCTATATGCACTATGTGGATTCATCTATTTTGCCTCCACGTGTTCAATGGAAACGCAAATTCTAACTCATATTTAAGTATGAAACTTTTGGGGGAGTAGTCTACCGTTAAAAATCATGCATGTGGTTGTTTATCATGTATTGCACACATTGCATAGTTCATTAACCTCTATTGCTCCCATTGCGAGAAGGTCATTTCACCGAGAGACTTTGGCTCCCGAGCTAGAACGAGAAATTAGGCAGTAAAGGCAGCATCAAAGACCTAGAAACGCAACGTATGAAACCTGGATTTTTGTAGGTGTCATTGTTTCGCCCTATATTGAAAGTTTAAAAAGCGTAAATCCTAGTGCATGCGACTTTATCATTCATTTTTTAGCACATATGAGTCATAGAAACCAAGAAATTAACGAGAACAAGAAAAACATCAAACCTTCAAGGTGTTCATCTGTTTTACTTATCTGGTTATCTTCCACTTCATATTCTTCATTTGTTATGACATGCACAAGAACAGGTCCCATTGAATCCAAAGATGCCACTTCATTCAACACGCAAATCAAATCCTCAATGTTATGTCCATCTACAGGGCCAATATAATACAACCCAAGCTCCTCAAATAGAGTTGATCCTGTAGGACCCACCAGCCCGCGTGCATACTCGTCAATTTTGGCAGCCCACTCATGCATCCCACCACCAATTCTCTTGGTAAGAACCTGACAAAATAACCAATTTCTAATCACTAATGTTCAAAGAGCAGATCACAGTAAGAATTATTTCGATTTTTTCTAGTGTGAATATTTTCAGATAGTTAAGTGTTTGTAAAGGGATGACAAGCATTAGTACCTTAGCAAGTTCTCTAAACTTCCGGAAAAGTTTACTTGACTGCAACTTGCTTATAGCACTAGATAGAGCATTAATTGATGCCTTTGGGGCTTGATCGAGCTTTGGATTAGACGAGTGATGTCTATCATGTAATATCACTACCATATTAGAATCCAGATAACCTGCATTGCTCATAGCCTCATAAACCTGACCAGCCATGGTTGTTTCATTGCTGATCACAGCAACCACACGGTCTCTTTTTCCTTTGATATCTCGGGCAACTGCCATCCCTGGATAAAGATAATATTGGAGTGCTGATTCTAAATTTTCAACATAATTTAGAACACATTAATGAGGAAACTTTATTCTTTTTTTGTCATTAAATTCGAGAATTCTTCTTCTGCAAAGTAGCAAAGAAATGCAAGTCTTGACCAGATTAGAGGAATGAGAATATGATATACATTACCAAGTCCTGAAGAGATGCTGCTACATCCATGCCCAGCTGCAAATGGATCGTACTCACTACGACAAGTATAACTGGAAAGATCATCTACCTCCCGAGCTTTAACCATGAGGGGCCTCCTCCCAGTTAGAAGCTTATGAGCATGTGTCTGTTTTAGTAAAAGCTAAAAAATGTGAGTAAAACAACCTCGCATTTTTTACTGCACAAACGGTACCTGCCACGCAGGCATACAATTTGGTTCGTTTTCCGTTACCCATTTAAGACACTCATTTAATCGAAGCTATTCATAGCCTACTCTCTCTCACACACATATACACATACATACGACAAAATATACAATATAGTGCTACCAACTGGTACAGGCAAATAAAGGCATTAATGACGGATACTACTACGTAAATTGGAATAATAGATCTTACTTGATCCTCCATATCCCAGAGAATCTTATCCACTGGGGCATGAAAAACATGATGAATAGCAACTGTTAGTTCAACCACTGATAGATTGGCTCTGAAGGGTGTTCCACTTTTAGACATGCTAGATAACTCCGATTTAATATCAACAGCTAGTTGCTTCAATTCCTGCATGAGACAGGTTCCATTAGATGAGTTGCAATAACTTGAGCTTCAAAGTAAAAGATTCAAACGAAAAGGCAGATGTCGGGTAGCTGGTTATACCTTCATAGATAAATTTTTTAGATGCATGGGATTCTCAATCCCATCAAGAATGGGTGTGGGCACCTTCTCGTCCATGGAACCATCATCATTTGGTAAAGAATGTAAACGACCACCATATTTCTACGTCAAGAAAAGTCGTATTTCAAATAAGTTTATATAAATAAAACATACTATAAACCAAAAATACTACCTGATTTCCCTTTTTTATCCATATCAGTACTACAAATGTTTTCAACTTACAGTGAAAGGAAAAGTCTATGGGGACAATCCAGCAATAACTTGAAATTTTCATAATGGAAGCGAAAACTTGATTTGTGTAAGCAAAGTAACTTCAGGAATGGAATATCATAAGAAAAAATGGCATCTAACAAAAAAGTACAACTTCTTTCATCATTAAATTTTCATAACACATGTGGAAGCTCATTAAGTAAGCTCACTTAGATTCTCTTTGAACGAATCACTCGACATCACACGATGTGCTAATGTCAGACCAATAAGATTCCAGATTTGTTAGGTATAACCAATCAATTTAGGTTAGAAAACATGTTTGTGGACTACATTTTAGCTTCTCTCTAACCCCATTGAATGGAAAGAGTTTCCTTTGGAGCCAATACCTAATTATGTTAGCTAATTATTATCATGACCTAATATGATTCATTGAAATCAGGTAACAAAGATTGAAAAAATATATAGAACACATGGTTGCACCTCATCTCTCGTTGTGATCTTTCTCACCACCACCCCACCCCCAAATCATTATTTTACTTCAAAACTAGGAACTCATATCAAATCTTACTGAGAGAGAGAACACAAACAAAATTCAGAAAAATGAAGCATAAAAAATAACGATATGCTTGCGTGAAGAAGAGAGAGAGTGGAGGCACAACAATAATAACGTAATCAAACCAAGAGAACTTTAAACCTATTAAAACACAAAATACTAGTATTTACCTTGAATGTAGAAGGGCACATCATACTTGGGTAAAAATTGAGTCCTGAAAATTCAACATTTGAAGGGAAGTTGACAATTGAAAACTCCACTTTAGGAGAGAGAAATCTTGACTCCTCATTGAGATGAGCATTAGTCCTAAGAGGGTTCTGGCAAGAAACAGAAGCCATTGAGAAGGAAGGAAGATTCACACAGAATTGAGGCACCGAGCTCAATTAAAATTCAAGAAAACTGATCTTAAAATGAAAGCTTGAGAGAGTGGATAAACATGAAATGAATTACAAAAAAGCAAAGAAATCTCTTTTATTACAGAATCTTTTGTGAAGAACCAATAGTTTAACGTTGCTAGAAACTGAATTGTAATTAGCAAAATGACAAACTGAGGATTTTCTTCAAACTCTGATATGGTGAGTGGTGATAAACAATGTGAAAGATAAAAACTATATGGGCCTTTAATGGGCTTTTTGCGGATCCTAGACCGTCTGTGGTCACAAATTGGGCCTAAGGGATAGCCCAGTGGGTGATAAATTAAATGAAACTAAATATTCTATTAAAATTGGGACTATTCACACCAACGTTTTCCTAAATACACCCACCTTCATATATTTTTTAAAATATTAAAATATTAAAAAATTTCAATACCCTTTAGTGCTAATTAAATAACAATACTGAAAAAAGAAATGCTATTTTGATAATTACACCCTTAAACCTAATATGAAAATCCTAAATCCATTGTCATCTTTATCAAACATCATCATCGTTTATCTTTTCGTGAGAGTAAAATTCTTAATCCACGCTCACTTCCTAAATCTAATACTAAAGTATGATGTTAGAGAAGAAAACAATCGAAAGTTAAAAATTACTCAATTTTAAGCATTTTTATCGATTTAAATGTGAATTTTACGTTCTTAAATTTCGTCTGAGCTCGTGGACGTTTGGTCAACCAATACTCAATTTTAAGCATTTTTATCGATCTAAATGTGGATTTTACGTTCTTAAATTTCGTCTTAACTCGTGGACGTTTGACCAACCATGAGCGAAAAAATGACTTATGTTCGACCATTATTGGTCGAACAATCTAAGAATTTTGAGTTGATGTTGATCGAACACAACAAATAACTCCCGATCAGTGCCGGCCGAACACAGTAATTATTTTCGACAAAGCAGGATTGAAAAAGTCCTAGATCGATTGAAAGAATTTCAATGCCATGTTTTTTCATTATAATCATGTTTTTCCTAACAAATCAAGGTTTCAACTTTTACATTTATATGATTTAATTTACATACATGACATTTCATTGATTTATTTATGAAATTAACTCAAATATTTATAAATCTAAAAACCTAATTTCTTACAATCAAGATTGATACAAAATAAAGTAAATAGAATCTGTAATTGGGGAGACTTGATCAATTTATAGATGAATTAATCGAATTTGATTAATTTCTCTCTTCTTCCTTCAATTTCCTTGCATCATTTTTCCTCTCTTTTTCTCCTTTTTCTTCTTGAATGTGGTGTATGTGTTACTCCCTCCGTCCCATAATACTTTTCTCACTTTCCTCATTTATTTGTCCCACAAAACCTTTCACCCCCCAAAAAAGGAAATATCACTTTATCTAACAACCTCAAAAGTTACTTTAATTTCAAATTTGTCACTCATTTTTCACACACATATCATTACTTTATACTTTTTAATTACCTAAAAATAATATAATACTCTCCAAAGTCAACAAAGTTGATCAAAAAGTGCAACTTTTCTTAAACAACGTGGAACAGTAAACATGAAAAGTTTTTCCGGGACGGAGTGAGTAATTTAATTTGAAAGGATGGAGTGGATAAATGTGGGTGCATATGTTTTACTTTATTTTGAGAGGGTTGGAATGGATTGTGGGTGAGTGTATTAAATCAAGGGTAACTTAGTCTTTTACATATGTGTGTATATATAATTTTAGTGTGTGTATATAGATGGGCGTATGTAGTAAAATAGTGGATGTGAATAGCCCAACCTTAAAATTATGAGTGTTATCTAAACTATTGTTAACATCTAAAATTTAAGAACTCTCCTGGGAGAGAGGTATATGTAAAACTGGTCGATACATTATTAAAGTATGATTATTGGTAGTTAAAGTATATTAATAGTGAATTATATTATAACACCCTAAAATTATATTTTAATGATCATTCATCGTATTTAAAAAAATATATTTTAACTACCAATAAGCATACTTTACCGATACGGAATGTCTTATAACAATTTGGTGTGACATCTTCTTTGATAACTAATTCTTTACAGATCGATACGTGGCTGAGTGGAGAAATCAAATCTCTTAACCCTATAATTTATACGTTGATTTAGGGTATAGTTTTTCTCATCTCTTTCCTAACATGTTACTCATCCAACATAGTGTCACAGGAGATGACACAGTAATGTGTAATAGGATATCTAGACTCATACTTTACTTATATAACCATCATATTTTAAAACGTCTTACAATCCGTCTCATATAAACACCGTCTCACAAAAGACTTAAAAAAATTAATTTAAATAACTACCCCTACATATAAATTAACCTATAGAATTTGTTTGTGAGTATTCAAATTATTCAAAATTAATGAATGTGCGATGAGGTTTATTACATATATTCTCTATGTGGATACCTAATGTATCAATTTTATCATTTTTACTTTCAGAGAATATTTAGTTTATATTTAATTAATATTATTCAACGACCTTAAAAACTGCTAAAAATAAGGAAGTTTGCACACTAATTGCATTTACATGATTTTATTTACCTAGTTCATTAATAAAAAATAAGGGGTTCCATGGGATGAAACCTAGAGAGCATAAAAAATTAAGAGAACCTTCGTATTCACACTTTGCTGATCACATACCCAAAATTTATAAATCATCATATTAACTTTATGTGAATCAAACACTATCATATTATTCCTTTCCTCTTGTTAGAAAGCGGGCCCACACATGGCTCACAATAATTCACTAATACATTACACAAAAAATAGTAATAATACTCTTTTACTCTTTAATTTATAGGCAGAAAACAAATGGATACATTTACAATGGACAAAAGGATTATTATATTGAGTTGATATCTAGTGCACTCATTTTCAATAGGGACTGACTTGTGTGAAACCCTCTCACGATGAGATCAATTTATGCTTTCGTAATTTGTTATCATTTTTTATTAAAGACAGGTTTGTGTGAGATCTCTTAAGGTATAATCGTTTTACGCTTTCGTAATTTATTATTATTTTTTTATTAAAGACATTATTACTTAGAGAGCATAATGGTAAGATAATTTGGTCTTTCATTGAGTTGAGAGATCCGGGTTATTCCGCTGAGATGGGAGAGATGTTGGCAGCATTGAGAGGTCTTAAGATTGCAAGGGAGCAAAATCACATGAATGTTTTAGTTAAACCTGATTCTCAAATTCTTTATAATACAGTGATAAACCAAAAGTCCAATCTTTCATATTTTGGAGTTGTGATCGATGACATCCTTTCTCTTGTTGGCTTTTTTTCAGTCTTTGACCAAGTCTACTTCAATTGAATCCAGCTGAGGGTTAATTCCTTAACACATAGCCTACAACTTTCTCTTTCTATAATGTAGTGATTCTATATATATATTTATTTATTATGAAATAGTTTACAATACTGTTATCACTTTTCATTAATTGGGTGTCACTTTTTATTAATTGGGTATTATTTTTTATTATAAGAATTATCACTTTTTATTCGTCTCACAGAAGATATTTATAAGACGGTCTTACAAAAGTATTTGTATTTTCAATATATGTTTCTTAATAAATGTATTACAATAAAAAAATCACTAACAAACTACATTTTAATTTATTAATATATAGTATGTATTTATTAATAAGTGTATATAAATTAAATGTGGTGCACGAATTAGTGTCTGTGTACTATGTGCCCATAATATTTTTCATATTATATTTAAGGTCTTTAATTCATTTAAAATATGTAAACCCATTTCATTTTTTTTATTAATAGAGTATTAATTTTCTTTAAAAATATTATTATTATTTATTTATCTTGCATTATCACTTTTTATTCATAATATCACCATTATTTTTATAAAAGTCTTTTATCAGTTTTTTCCTTCAAAATTAGATTGGTGCACAAAAATTTAGCACAATATATTAATAGGACCAGCTATCTGCACCCCCAAAATTACTTAATATACCCCCAAAATATTTAATAAGACATGATTGCCCTTATAAAACTTATATCTATTTAGTTGTAACAATCGAATATTTATCTATCTTATCTGTTAGGTTGCAATAATCGAACAAAATAAATAATTCATCTATGTTATCTATTCGGTTGTTGCAACCGAACATAATAAAGAACTCATATATGTTATATGTGTTCAGTTGCAACAACCGAACAGAACAAAAAATTCATATATGTTATATGTTCGGTTGCAGCAACCGAACATAACAAGATTTGTATTTTTTTTAATTCATATCAACATTACTTTGTAATTTTTTTTTAATTCATATCAACATTACTGAATAGATAAAATAACAGATAAAACAAATAAGTTTCATGGACATCAATCTTTAAAACAAAGATGCTGATTCTTCTTCCAGTGAAAGTAAACAAGCTTCTGTTGATTTTATCAACTGAAGTGGCTAGTAGTGGTGAATTTCACTACCACTGCCATTAATAGAATCAACATAAACTTACTTATGTCATGAAACTTATTTATTTTATCTATTCGGTAATGTTCATATGAATTAAAAAAAATAAAAATCTTACTTTGTTCGGTTTCAACAACCGAACAGATAACATATATGAATTCTTTGTTCGGTTATTTCAACTGAACAGATAAGATAGATGATTGTTTGGTTGTTGCAACGGAACATTCTTTAAAGCGAATAGATATAAATTTTATAAGAGTAATTATGTCTTATTAAATATTTTTGGGGTACATTTAGTAATTTTTGGGTTGCGAATAGTCGTCCCCTATATTAACCCAATTTAAATATATTGACTCATGTAATGTATTTTTTAAGGGCCGCTATTCATACCCCGATCTTACTAATGGCATCCCAATTACTTAATATACCCTGAAATAATAAAATAGAGAATATATTCATTACTGAACACACCCCACCCCACCCTGTTTAGTGCATTTCTACCTTTAACATGAAGAAATCCGAATGAAAGAGCTCCGGGAATTTACAATGGCTCTAGAGAAATGTTGAATAAATTAGTGCATTCAGAAGCACAATAGAAATCTATAGGAGGGAGCAAACAAAATCATTCCGTCTCCGTCTCCGTCTCCGTTTCCGTGGGCGGCCAACGTATATATCTCCTGTCGAAGAAGATCACCTCCATCAGCATGTAATAAATGCGACTAGAAATACCCAATGGACTTCGTTGTCGTCATCGCTGAGAACAAGGCCTCCATGGAATACCTTTGGTCTGCCTCAAATCTCTTCGGCCTTCAACTTTCAAATTTCCATCCTTACAATAAGAATTCCTATTTGTTATCCTTATTCAAAAATGCCCAAGTCTCCAAAATAAGTGGCATTCCATGAGAAGGTTGATTATCCCTATCTGTAGCCGTTATGGTATTCCCCAATTCATGTTTTCATTTCCCAAACTACCATCATCACTAGATTTATGTTGCCTGCCTTTAGGCTGTCAAATCTCTGAGAGAACTTGCAATTACTCCGATCACTAAGAATGTGTTTGTTCGGTTATAGTAATGAGTTTGTAAGAACAAAATGAGTTGTTTGGTTATAAAAAAAGAAAAACAAGCGAGCATGTTATATTAGTCGTAATAATTCTTTTTTTTTAATAAGGATATTTTAATCTTGCAAATTTATGATTTAGGGTACCACTAGCCAATCCCCTTATTTTATTATTTATATAAGGATATTTACGTCTTTTCATATAAACATATTTTAAATCTATAATTTAATTGAGTTCGTTTAATAAATTCGGGGTGTAAATAGCCGCCCTCTATTTTTTATTTTAAAAACCAATATCAATATGACGTTTTAATTGAATTTTAAATAGTTTTCTTTTTTATTTTTTTAATTCTAAATAAATTTTCAAATTTTCTAAAGGTCTAGCCTCTTACTCAACACAAAGAAAATACTCCCTCCATCCCATCCCAATAATTAAGTTTGCTTTTAATATGAAAATTTTAATATGTAGTGGGTTGATACCAACTGATGCAGCGAGAGCATATTATTAGATAATAATACGTAAAACAAAACTCTATAATCCGTTGATTCCTAAAGAATACCGAAAGATAAACTACTCAAATACTTTGATTCATAAGAATACCATAAAATAGGTTATGAGACAATACTCATTTTTATTAAACAAATTCAACTCCCTAAAACTATTACAATATCACTTATTTATAGGTGATAAAAGGATCTAACATATTAATGACAAATATAAATAAAAGGAAATAAATCATAAATTATTATAAAATATTCTAATCATCATCATATCTCCATCACATATTAATGTAAAGTGGTAGTTGTATTAGTATTGTGTATTGACCCCATAAAGAATTGTTTTTTTGTCTCATCTGCCAAAAAATGAAATATAACTATTAAAATGAGACGTCAGAATTAAAAATATGTAACCATTATTATGTAAGGGAGTATTTACTAAGAAAAGATATTTTACTCTTTTGAATCCATAATAAAGCACTTGTTAGCAAATGGGTGTGGAGGACTAAAGTTGAAAAAAAATAATCTATGATGAACTTAATTAAGTCCAACAAAAACAAAAATGGTGAGGTGATTGGCAATAGCAAATGATGGACGGATGTTCAGAAGTGTAGTACAGTAAAGGAAATTGGTTTAAAGAAGGGATGTGAGATATATTGGGGGTGGTAAAAATATGCTCTTTTTGGTAGGAAGAATGGTGTAACTCCATTTCAATTTCAATTGCAATTCTCTTTCCAAGTTGTATCGCTTTATCTGGAGATAAAGAAAAAATTTATTACAGAAATGGGACAAATAGATAATAATACGTGGAAGTGGAATTTTTGATGGAATAGAAAACTAGAGAATGAGAAGAGAGTGAAGTGAAGGCAAATGATAAGTCTCACACGCCACATCAATATTAGGGATAGATGAGTCATGGAAATGTAGTAAAAAAGGAATGGATGTATTAGGTTAAAAGTGGCTACAAAGCAATTAATGAAAAGAAATTATGGGGTACCGAGTTGGATGAAGACTTAAGGAAAGCTTGCAATTTAATTTGAAAAAGTGGCGCCATCCATAGGGCACAAACACAAGCGTGGAAATTTATTTGAAATGCAATACCGACGAAGACAAATTTGGTGGCTAGAGGATGCGAAAATCTTATTAGTAATGACTCCTGTGAAATTTGTAGAACTGAAATATCATATCCAATTTGACTATGAATTTTCTGAAGGTCTGTGGGTGAATGTCTTCTTATGGAATGGGGTCAAGAGGTACTTCACCAAAATCCTGTTGTAAATTTGTTAAACTTCAGCAATCTACTACCTTGAAAAATAGGAAAAACAAGTGGCATCGTGTATCTGAATGGGAACAGTGTTGATAATTTGGAGCAAAGAAACGAGTTTTTATTCAAAAAGAAACAGTGGGACAAGAGAAGGATGCTTTGTAAAGTAAAAGCTAAATGTTGGAGTTGGTCAAATCGAAAGTTGATGGACATGACAAGTTTAAAGAATGGTCCGATAGTCCTAAAAACTATATGGAGCTATAATTTTGCCTTTCTCTACTTTTATATGAAGGTTGTATCTGTTCTTTAGATAATTCTCTTGTCCCTTCAATAAAAAAATTAATTTTTTTAATAAAAATAAAAAATAAATTATTTCTTCCGTCTCAAAGTTACTTTTACTACGCCCCGTCATTTACAGAAGGCCATGGTGATGAGGAACTCAATACCCTTCTCAAAGGGACCATATATAGCTGATCAATCAGACCTCCTAGGAGTAACGTACCTTTCCTACCCCTTCCCTTCTGCTTAATTACGCCAATTAACATATGCTTCCAAGGGTTTTAATGTAATAAACCTAGGCAGTGTAAATTTGTGAAGTCGAAATTCTTATTTATTATCTGCTTCTGAAAGATATTCACTTCATTAGGAGGTATTTTCAACCATAAGAATCACTTATAATTTGAAAATGCTGATGCGAGTGCCTCTTTAAAAGTGTACGAGCACAATTTATAAATTTGGAAGTAGAAATCAAGAAATTGAACAACGAAAATCTTAACTTGGCATCTTTAAATTGAACTGTGACCCTTGTTCACATACAGTTCTTATATAGTGAAGTGATTCAACCTATCGCTGAGTCCCATAAAAAATTCAGGCAAGTTATTGTAACGAAAACAGAAAACCTACGTCCTTCGACTCACTTTTGACAATTACTAATGAACAATGAATGATAAACGAAGACTCTTCAGATCCCAAAACTGGTTGTAGTTCAGTGTCTGATCAGGGCAACATAGTAGACTTTAGAGAAACTCGATCAAGGTATCATTTCTGTGTTTCGGAAGCGAAGTACTTGGTGACAATGTAGCAATCTGGTGGAGTGATATTAGTGTAATAGTTGTGGATGGTATCTGTGATTTCGAATCCAAATTTTTTGTAGAATTTTATGGCATCATCATTGTTTGTCTGCACATGCAAGTAGATCTCGCCAATGTTCTGCTTTGTGCAAAGATCAAGCACATGATTCAACAGCTTTGTACCTACAAATCCAGATATGAACAGGATAATTTTACAAATAAAAAGAGGCAATAGAAAGTGAGGACTAGCAAATGGAATTCAGTTTCAATACAACTTGATCTAAACCCAGAAAACAGCTCTTTGTGGTTGCTAATATAATCACAAGAACTCTTGTATACTGTTGATATTCATATACAGTCACAGCCAGTTAGAGTGGAAAACCAATACAGACACAACAAAGGGCCCTCAAAATCATCAGTGGATGAGAATTGAGTATCAAATGATCCACTTAGGAACTTATAAATTCTGAGTTCACCTATTTTGTTTTCAAAATCAAAACCCATCTTCACAGTTTTTAAAAAGTTCCAATGAAGAGGTGAAAAGGACAAGCCAACTTACCGATGCCTAACCCACGATACGGAGCCAAAACACCCAATGTCATTATGTAAACACGAATACCACCAGTTTCCTTCTTCTCAAGACGGCATGCAATAGACCCAACACAAATGTCGCAATAATAAGCTGAAAAGATGAAATATCCAAGTACATGTGAATATGCTCAGAACCATACGTATATAGAGAGCATGATGAAACATTGATGGACTAACCTTTTCTTTTAATATGAAATTAAAAAAAAAAGTTAATTAACCAAATTATGAAGCGCAAAGGAACAGAGCTGTCCTAACAATGATGAACTTATCAAGCTACAGGATATAATGCCAACTATAGCTGGAAAGAGAAAAACTCGTCATGGTTAGAAGCCCACCAAGTAACCCTAACCACAACCCCATCACACTTCTCAAAAGGACTAGCATAAAGGTGAGGCTATACCCCCTTCCCCCACCCACGGTACAGGACAAACCTTTATCATTAATATAATTAGCCTTTATTGTCAATATCTGCATTTCTTGATTATGAATAAATCTTATAACTAAAACAACACCTTGAATTAATGGTGGCCTTGTTTCTTTCTAAAGGAGCAGAAGTTTATTGAGATTTTGCTATCTTCTTGCATAAAGACAAATCAGGTATAATTTGCCAAATAAATTACTGAATGATGGTACTTATCATTCAATACTAACTATTGGAAGGAAGGACCATTGAGGGTCTAGTTTTGTTGTAACAAGGGGCCAATGTATCAAAACCATGTAATACTGGCCTATGGTAATGCAGAGTAGACTGAATAGTATACTCAAATGTCATCAATTTTCTCGTAAGTTCACAACTGCCGTACCATCTAAAAAGGATCAGTTTCCTGTTCCTAGTCTGCAGAGCAACAAGATCTATATAATTTCTGTCTGATAATAGTATACAGATCCAATCTTTCAACTGCAACCAATAAAACTTTTATAATATGATCATACGACCTTTTCATAGTTGGTTAAACTCCACAACTAGAGCAACTATGCGTCAGACTAAGAAACATTTTCTTTTAGTACCCTTCGAATCCAGAATAACATAAATGAAAAGCAGGAAATCATTCATTCATAGCATTTCACTTAATGCAAAAATCCAGAAGCGGAGTATTAGATAAGTAAAAATTTTCTGATTTATCTACCTAGAGAAATCACCTGATATCTTAACTCATTTATCACATATATTAATAGAATAAGCTTCTAATTGAAACCAGAAACAGGATCCCAACCAAAGATGAACACAAAATAAGAATTACCTCACTCAAACCAACAAACTCCACCCTCATCCCCAACTAAAGAAAAGAAAATATCAGCTTTTTTTTTGGCACACAAGCATAAATTCTAACCAAATCTATCAAACAAAGGAATCAGTTTCTAAGAAACACTAAAGCAGAGCATTATATATTTAAAAAAAAAAAAAAAACTCAGTGTACTTGACCAAATCTTGTTCTCAAAATTAAAACATCCCAAGATTTTCAACATCACTCATGCAATTGTACTTACCCAATTCTTGTTCTCAAAATCAAACATCCCAAGATTTTCAAAATGACTCATGAAATGACAAAACAAGAAAAACTCATTCATAAACCTTGAAAAAGAAGTTGATAAAAGATTTGAAGAAAGTGAAAACACACCCAATTTGGTAAATTCACCGGAGGCGAGAGCATCCGCGTAGTATTTATCGTTATACCGAACTGGAAAGAGAGCTGTGTTGAGCTTTTTCAGTTGCATCAAATTTTTGTCCCTCACGCCGTCCAGTGAAATCGACGCTTCTCTCCCTGCAGCCCCCATTTTCAACTTACCCTAATTCCTTACAATTGGTTTATCTTTCTGCAATTGCGTAATCAAGAATCAGATGAAATTGAAGAAAAAGAGAACAAAGATGTGATTACAACTACATTTTCGTTGATTGGAGAAGCTTACAAAACTTTGGTCTGGTATGAATTTCCAGTCAGGATTACTGTGTGGGAGAAGAGAGCCAACGAATTTTCTGGAAGCAACGGAAGGGATGGATGGCTATGGCCTACGGGGCAGTGAAATGGGGATGAAAGCTTGTACGATACCGTTTTGCGCAGGCCCTGGAAGAATACGACAATGGCGACTTTGCCCCTAAATTTACTATAATATATTCGTTTCCTTTTTTCTGTTTTTTTTTTTTTTTCACTTGAATTAAGCGGTATAATTTGCACGTGCATTAAACAAATAATTTAATGTCGGGTAAATTGAAAAATTCAATATCAATAGGAAAAGAGTGACATCTATTCAAAATACATCTAAACAAAATCAATACCAACAAATAACTTTTCCATCAAATTTACCCAAAATATATTATAAAATGACCAAATTAAACTTCATTCATTTAATCCACCCAACACCACCCTCTCTCCCAGTAGTTGTATCGATATGATAATCAATAAGGGATCAGTATCTAATATCTATATCTACATTGAAATCGATATGAGATTCGTACTAACATCGAAATCGACATCTATATTGAAATTAGAACCGACACACAATCCTACCCACTCACCCACAAGACACAGTGTATTATAAGTTGAATAGTTAGAATATTAAAGTTCAAAAAGTGACATTTAATTAAAATTGATATAAAAAAAGTTAATTGTTGATGATAATAATATTTAAGGTAAATAAATGGGTTTGGGCAATTAAATTTTATTACCTAATAAATAAAATGTGGAGAAAAAAATATATTCACTCCATCTCAAATGAATTGGCACTTTCTTTTTTTTATTGTCCCAAAAATTGACACATTTTCTTTTTAAGTATACAACTACTCACTATACATTAAAATATTATATCTTCTATCATAATAATTTAATATGTAATAAGGTGAGAAAGTAAATATTTTAATATAAAGTTCATGGGCCCACACAACACTCACCACTAATACAACTACTCACTACACATTAAAATAGTATATCTTCAACCCATTACATATTAAAATATTATACGAGTGAGTCTCTTATACGTCCGGACACACGGATTTAGATCTGTGCCCTTTTACAATTAAAACTCCCTAACAATACATAGGTTTAAATAGAAGACAAAGTCTCTTATGAGACGTTAGTAATGTAAGACGATTTGTGAGAAGTGTTAAAGTATTTTTATTATATAGATAAAGTATGTTTAATGAATGTTAAATTATGTTTTCTAAATTATGATATATGATGAATTAAATTATGATTTTAGAGTATTATAATGTGATTTATTATTGACATACTTTAACTACAAATAAACATACTTTAGCTATATAATCAACATACTTCAATGATTGATCGACCCGTGGCACAGGAGATTTTGCCAATATTATACTCCTCAATCTCCGTATAAAAAAAATGTGTCAATAGTTTTGAAATTGAGGGAATATTAAATATTGATTAAATATTTATTTATTAAAGAATTTAAATAAATTAATTCCTAAAATAAATAATTAATTAATTAATAATTAAATATAATTTTTAAGCCCAAATTCAAATTAAATAGACCCGACCAAAATCAAAATAAATCCTAATAAATTAAATAGGTTAAAATCAAGTCCAGCAAAAGGAGAAATTAAATTGAAGAGTGATTTTACATGTATCATTTGTAAACCAAAAATTCACAAGATAATTACTCTTTTATTTAAAGAATTTTATTGTCAATTTATTTAAAGTTAAATTAATCATTTCCAAAGTGGTAAAATATAATTTTAAACAAAAACTCATGGTGCTTAAGTGAGATTATCTATAACACGTATAAAAGTATAATTATTATAAAGTTAAAATATACTTATTCATAGTTATGTGAGACTACCTATTACACGTGTTAAAGTATGATGGTTATATAGTTAGAATATATTTATCAGTAGTTAAAATATGTTTTTAAGATATAATAATTAATGATATATTAAAGTATGATTTTATGGTAGGGTTGTTAAGTAATTAGATACTACTGAACTAGTACCGAAATCGAATCGAAAAAGTTTCGAAGCACAAAAATTTATTGACTATTTGACTTTTCCAAATCGAACCAAATCGAAATATTTTACGGTATAAACTTGGATATCGTCTGATAAATCGTATCGAACCGAAAAATTGAATACAATTATAATTTAAATAAAATTTTATACCTTATTAAAACTCAATATCTAAAAATAAACATTACTCTCTTTGTCCCAAACAACCCTTCTCATTTATTGTATCATGTTGTTTAGAAAAAGTTTTTCTTTTTTACTAAATTTGTTGACTTTAGAGGGTATTGTAATATTTTTAGGTAATAAAAAAATAATAAAGTAATGACATGTGTGTGAAAAATGAGTAACAAATTTGAAATTAAAGTAACTTTTGAGAATATTGGATTTAGTGATTTTTTTATGGGGTGTGAAAGATGATATGGGCCGGACAAATAAGGAAAATGTGAAAGGGTGTTGTGAGATGGAGTGAATATATTTTGCTTTAAATTACTATCTTTCTACCAAAATACTCCCTCCGTCCCATTTAAGTTTGCACCCCCATCTCGGCACGGAGATTAAGAAAACTGATAAGTAAATTTTAGGGGTATAATAATATATATTTAGATAATAAATACTTAATGATAAGTGTGACGCTTGCGTGCGCCTTTAGAATTTAGTATTATGGATAAGGGTACATTATTTTGTTCTAAAGGGTATACACTTTAATTAATAAGGGTACATCATTTTGTTCTAAAGGGTATACGTTTTTCATTATATTTTTTATTTTTCTTTAGAAAATAACGGGTACACATCTTTATACTAAAGGGTATACAATTTAACACAAATTTTATAGGCACATGGAATGTGCTTCCGTGCGTCCAGTGGCACACAAGTTTTTACCTTGTAAAATAAAGGATACACATCTTTATACTAAAAGGTATACCATTTAGCACAAAATTCTAAAGGCATACGGAATGTGCTCTCGTGTGCCCGGCACACACAAGCTTTTGCCAAATGATAAAGTGTGTTAGGCGTATTAAGTACGTGGTTTTTTTTTTTGTTAATAATAAAGTATATAGAGAATGGTGATTATATTTGATTTTTTAGGGACAAATTTTTGTGGGACAACTCAAAATGAAAATTGTGTCATTTGAAAGGAGACAGAGTGAATAATATTTATATTTTTTTAATAATCTATATTACATATTATAAAAAATGATCATTTTTTTCTTTAGATATTAAAATATTATTAATTATTTAATTTTTATTTTATAAATTCATAAATTCTTACTTGAATTTATTTTTTTTAATTATGTAATATAACAAGAATTAGTATTTTAATTTAATTTTATTTACTTTTAATTTTTGTAATTATTTGTATATAATATTTGATATAATATTTTAAAATAAATTTTAGAATATATTTATATTTATTATTTTAATTTATTTTAAATGTATTTATAAAATCACTAATTATAAATTAATATTTATATCTTATTTTAAAAATAAATATTAAAAAAATTAAATATTTTTTGTAAATGCATATTTATGATAAATCTGTTATACTGAATCGAACCATACTGATACAAATATAATCGAAAATTCATTGTGAACCGTACCAAATTATAAAAAAGACCGTAACGTTATTGAACTGAAATTCAGTACGATATTTAACTTTCTATTCATAAAAATCTGTACCAAAATTTTGGTATGATTTTTAAAAAAATTTGTACCATGTCAAGTACCAAGCACCCTATTCTATGCTGTTATAATATGATTCACTTCAAACATACTTTAAAAGTATCGATAAGTATATTTTACCTACATAATAAACATAATTTAATAATGGGTTATTCGTTATGCAAGAGATTAAACATAATTTTACTATTTTAATTATTATAATTATTAATCCATAGTCATAAGCACACTATTTCTTTGTTAAGTCCCGTTAATAATCCAATAAACCAAGCCCATTAAAAACAAGGAGTCAACTATAAAACCTTCATCATCATCTTGTTTCTACTTTCTATTCTAATACTCCCCTCCGTCCAGAAAACGTACGCGGTCCTTTTAAGTAATTTACAAAGGAACCGTGTATGCTTTAATGGGATAGGGGTGTATAAAACAATTTGTGCCACATTTAATTCAATTCTCATAGTCAAATTCAAAGAAAAATATCGCACTAAAAGATGCATGTATGTTTTGTTTACTGATAGAAATGATGGTTTTCAATGGGGATTGATGTGGATAAATATATCGTTAATTTATTAATGATATTATTATATGGATTTACGGTTATTACTAATCTTATGAAACTTAAGCAAGAACTTGATGAAGCTCTCAAGAACTCACACACTTGATTGGTTAATCACTCACGTTTCACTTCGAATTGATTGGTAAACGAAAATGAAATGAAAACGATCAACACAAAGATGTATAGTGGTTCGGCGTTAGCCTACATCCACTTTCCTAAGAGAAGAATTCACTATGATGATAAAGGTTACAAAGCTTACAAGCACACTTATCAAACCCTAATTCTTAATGCTTGAAACTGATATGTGAAGATGGTGTGATGAAGATGATGATCTAACTGAACTAACTCCCTCCAACTTATACAATGTATAGATACCCTCTCAGCCAATCAATCAACAAGCATGCCGAATCAGTTATAACTAACTGATCCAACCAACAGATTGATGCTTCCAGCTGCTTCCCTCCAGCTGATTTCATTGTCATGTCATCAATCTGATCTCCTTGCTCGCTAGCCAATCCAACGGCTTGATTCTTCCTCTGCATGCAATCCTTCTGCACCCTTAGTCGACCAACGTATGAACTCCACGTGGCATGCTATTAATTCTCATGCAACACACATACATGCAAGTCTAAACCTTCACAAATCTCCACCTTAGACCTTGCATCACCATGTTAGCTTCATCTTCTCCACCTTGCTGCATTAAAGGTTGCAGCCACCTTCCTTTCTTACTTCAAATCAACTGAATCAATTCCTTACACAGCTCATATTTCTGAACTGGTAAGGCTTTAGTGAACATATCAGCCGAATTTTCAGTAGTTTTAATCTTCTTGACATTAACTACTCCATTATCTATCATGTCCTTTATAAAATATAACCTTACATCAATGTGTTTGGTCCTCTCATGATACCCCTGATGCTTGGAGAGATGCACTGCACTCTAATTGTCACAATACACCTCAGCTGAATCTTGTTGAACCCCAAACTCATTCAGTATACCAGTCAGCCATACTCCCTCTTTGATTGCTTCAGTGAGTGCAACAAATTCTGCTTCTATAGTTGATAAAGCCACTATATGTTGATGTGTTGCCTTCCAACTTACTGCAGTACCAAACAAGTTGAATACATATCCAGTAAGTGACTTCCGAGTATCAAGATTTGCTGCATAATCAGCATCAACATATCCAACTACAGCCTTATCCCATGTTGCCATTTTCTGAAATTTCAAACCTGTTGTGATGGTACCTTTCACATACCTGAGAGCCCACTTCACTGAACCCCAATGTAGTAGTCCTGGATTGCTCATAAATCTACTAATCATGCTCATCACATAAGCTAAATCTGGCCTGCAACATACCATTGCATACATCAAACTGCCAACAGCACTAGCATAGGGTATGCTACTCATCTCAATTTTCTCTTGATCTGTCTGAGGAGCTTGGAGTAGTGACAGACTCACTCTTTGCTTTGCTGGTGTTGTTACTGATTTACTGAGATTCATATTGTATCTCTTCAACACTTTATCCAAGTATGATTCTTGGAACAACTTTAACTCACCAGCTGACCTATTTCTCTCAATCTGCATTCCAAGAATCACCTTTGCTTCTCCTAGATCCTTCATATCAAACACTTGCTTAAGTAAGGCTTTTACTCCATCTATACCAGCTTGATCCTTACAAGCTATAAGGATATTATCTACATACAAAAGTAAATATGTATAACACCCTTCCTTGAACCTAACATAGACACAGCTGTCATGTAAGCTCCTGCTAAATCCATTTGATGTAATGTAATCATCAAACTTCAAATACCACTGCCTTGGACTCTGCTTCAGACCATACAAAGACTTCAAGAGTAAACAAGCCTTACTGTCAGCACCTTCTACACTTACACCATCTGGAATTTTCATGTAAATGTCTTCTTTTAAGTCTCCATGCAAGAAAGATGTAGTAATATCCATCTGATGTAACTCAAGGTCAAACTGAGACACTAATCCCAAAAGAACTCTAATAGAACAGTGCTTAACAACAGGTGAGAATATTTCATTATAATCAACATCTTCTTTCTGTGAAAAATCTCTTGCCACAAATATTGCCTTGTACCTAATACCTCCTTCTTTGCTTGTAACAGGCTTTTTCTTAAAAATTCATTTACAACTTACTAACTTCTTGTTCTTTGGTCTTTCAACAATCTGCCAAGTCTTGTTCTTATGCAATGATAGCAGCTCTTCTTCCATAGCAAATATACTCTTGTTATTTTCATTTCCTGATATAGCTTCATCATATGTTCTTGGCACATAATTTTCTATATCAGATGCAACATACAGTGCATATGATACTATATTAGCTTCCATGTATCTTACTGGAGCCTTGATCTGTCTTCTCAACCTATCCCTGACAAGTTGATAGGAACTTAAATCATACCTTGAGCTAGGTGAGCTTTCTTCCTTATTCTGATCAGCATTGTTATTCTGTTCATTATATTGCTGTACTTCCTTCCTTGATTGCTCCACCTGAGGCTCATCAGAGTCTGTAGTGATAGATACTACAGAATTTCTTTCAACCAATGACATCTTCTTTTCACTGAATGTGACATCCCTGGTGACAATAAACTTGTTAGCTTCATAACACCATAGTTTGTATCCTTTTACTTCTTTGGGTATCCAACTATTACACATTTCACTACTCTTGGTTCCAACTTATCTTGCTTCACATGAGAGTATACTTGACAACCTATTACTCTCAAGTAATTGTATTCAGGAGCCCTTCCAGACCACACTTCTTCAGGTGGCTTGAATTTTAAAGCTGCTGATGGACATAGATTGATCAGATAGGCTGCTGTAGTCACAAGTTCACCCCAAAACCCTTTTGTATATCCTCCACTACTCAGCATGCATCTTACTCTCTCTAACAATGTTTGATTCATCCTTTCTGCAACACCATTTTGTTGTGGAGTTCCAGGTGTAGTCTTGTGCCTCTTAATTCCCTTTTCTCTGCAGAAGATATTAAACTCTTCTGAAACAAACTCAAGTCCATTATCTGATCTCAAACATTTCAGCTTCTTTCCTATTTGATTCTCCACCTCAGCAAGTCACTCCTTAAATGCAGTGAATGCTTGATCCTTTGATTTTAGGAATTTCACCCATAGCTTCCTAAAGTAATCATCTATGAAAGATATGAAATATCTTCCTCCTCCCATAGTTGGATTTCTTGATGGTCCCCATAGGTCTGTATGGACATACTGAAGTCTTTCTGATGAAGAGTGTTCTCCTGAACCAAATTTCAACCTCTTTGACTTACTTAGAATGCAGTCTTCACATTGATCCAACTTGCAGGTTGAACTTATGTCTAGTAGCTTCTGTCTTGCTAGCTCTTGTAACCCCCTCTCATTTACATGAGCTAATCTACCATGCCACAGTTGAACATCTTCTTGATCTTGTGAAGTGTTCAACTGGCCAGAGACAACTGATCCTTCAAGGAAATAAAGAGCAGAACTCTTAACACCCCTCATTACTACTGACTTATCTTTCATGATAGTGAGTACATCTTTCTTCACATAGCACTCACATCCCAGAGAGTCTAACATTCCTAATGATATCAGGTTTCTTCTTAATTCTGGTACATATCTCACATTTGTGAGCATCTTTATGGTACCATCAAACATTTTAAATTTGACAGAGCCAATACCCTCAATCTTGATGGCTTGATCATTGTCTAACAAGACTGATCCCTCATGGTATGGTTTTAATTCAGTAAACCAATCCTTAACTGATGTCATATGGAAAGTGCAACCTGAATCTAATACCCACTGGTCTGACACTTGACCAGAAACAACAACCAAAGCTTCAATGTAATCTTGATCCTTATTACCTTTACTTTCAGTTACCTAATTTGCATGGATTCTTTGATTTCCACCATTTTCTGCAATCTTCCTAGCCACCATAGCTTTCCACTTATGACATTACTTCTTGAAATGACCAGGTTTGTTGCAGTGGAAGCAGTTATTGTTCTCTTCATCTGCTGGTGTACTTTGACTACCCCTTTTCTGTTTCATTTTATCAACACCAGTCTTCTTATCATTCTTGTTCCACTTGTTCTGTTTGTTGACAACAAGTCCTTCCCCTGCAACTGTATTATCTGATGTCTTATGGAGCACTTTTGCTTTGATTGCAAGAATCACTTGCTCCAGGGAGATTGATTCAACATTCTCATATAACAGTGTATATTTCAATCCTTCAAAAGATTTAGGAAGAGCTGACATTAATATGACAGCCTTATCTTCACTTGACAGTGCTACATCAATATTTTCTAAATCATCAATGATCTTATTGAAATCATCTAGTTGACTTAGAATAGACTTATGTTCTGATACTTTGAAGGAATAGAGCTTCTGCTTTGTATACAGCCGATTTGCCAAGGTCTTCACCATGTAAAGATCAGCAAGCTTCTTCCACATATCCCTTGCAGATACTTCTTTTGAAACTTCCTTTAATGCTTTGTCACCTAAGCATAGAATGATTGCACTTCTGGCCTTTGATTGTTGATCTTGATCTGCAACTTGTGCAACTGCATCCACAACAGCTGTTTGATTTTCTGGAAGCGGTTTGATAGCATCAGTCAAACCTTGTTGGATCAATATGGCCTCCATCTTCATCCTCTACAAACTGAAATCAACTTTCTTTGAAAACTTCTCCACATCAAACTTGGTTGTAACCATGATTTTTCCCCTCTGATCTGATTACTTGTGGATGCTTCTCCTTCCCACAAACGGCGCAACTTCTTATGAAACTTAAGCAAGAACTTGATGAAGCTCTCAAGAACTCACATACTTGATTAGTTAATCACTCACGCTTCACTTCGAATTGATTGATAAACGAAAATGAAATGAAAATGATCAACACAAAGATGTATAGTGGTTCGGTGTAAGCCTACATCCACTTTCCTAAGAGAAGAATTCACTATGATGATGATGAAGGTTACAAAACTTACAAGCACACTTATCAAACCCTAATTTTTAATGCTTGAAACTGATATGTGAAGATGGTGTGATGAAGATGATGATCTAACTGAACTAACTCCCTCCAACTTATACAATGTATAGATACCCTCTCAGCCAATCAATCAACAAGCATGCCAAATCAGTTATAACTAACTGATCCAACCAACAGATTGATGTTTCCAGCTACTTCCCTCCAGCTGATTTCATTGCCATGTCATCAATCTGATCTCCTTGCTCGCTAGCCAATCCAACGGCTTGATTCTTTCTCTGCAAGCAATCCTTCTGCACCCTTAGTCGACCAATGCATGAACTCCACGTGGCATGCTGTTAATTCTCATACAACGCACACACATTCAAGTCTACACCTTCACAACTAACGTGGAGAACGTGGGTTGTAATCCCACCGACGAGATATGCTATATTATTACCGTTTATCTTCGAGAGAAAGGGAAGTATTCTGATCATTACAGTTTATCTTTAATATCCTTAAGATAATGACGATGGAGATTTTTTATGATGAGAAACTGACTTGAGCGTCGGAGGGTCTACGTCGAAGATCCTCCCCGGCATACTTTTGCTGGTTATGTATGCTGGTTATGTACGAAGATTATTGAAGATTGTTGAGGATTAAAGAAAGATCGCTGAAGATCGAAGAATGACTAAATAATCAAATTAGTTTTATATCCTCTTAATATTTTATATCATTATTTAATTACTTTATTTATTATTTGATGATTTAACCTCATTAGGGATATTTTAATGCATTCCATGCGTTTGATAAAATGCTTGATCGAATATTGGTCTTGTTGAATTGAAGTTATTTAGATTTCTTAGTTACATTCGTTCTTAGTATATGAATTTGTTCGTTCATAGAGTAATATTTTTGTGGGGTTGCCTTTCTCTGTTTCTTGATTGTGTGTTCCATAATAAATTGAAATTATTAGTGATTATGCTGCTGAATTCATGATTTTCTGGGTAATGCTAAATGTTTTTTTTTGGGATGAGGAATCACTAGATATGTGACGAGGTTGAATCAAATTATAAATAAATAAAATTAAATAGTTACATAAAAGATTAGACGGATAGAAAATTGATCTGCTTATTCCTTCCTTCTTCAACTCGCAGTATTCTTCAAGAATGCTCGTAAAATTAACCTCTCCGGCGTAGACCCTCGGACGCTCAAGTCAGTTTCTCATCTCAAAAATATTAATAATTGATTATCTCATATTAAAGATAGACGGTAATAATTGTGATTACTCTCTCACCTTCTGTCTCGTTTCTGAGATTATAATAGCACCCACGTACTCCATCATGGCGTTAACCGTAAAGCTTTAGTCTAATTAATAAATACAATTAATATATTTATCCACATCAACTGTTTCCATCAAAGTATTATTTCAGCAATTTATATAAATTCGAAGTTATTCCATTAGTTAAGAGCAATAATGTGTACTATAGTATACATTTCTAACTCACAGAAATAATTGTGTAGTTTCATATGATCATTGCTTTATTTGGACCTAAATTTGGTTAAGATTTTTGATATTGGTAAAGATGTATAGTGTGTTGATTGAATCGTTGTGGCAACTAATGTTTGCACTGCTATATTCTTTCTCACCTTTAACTTAAATTTTGTGTATATGATTATGCTTCTCAGATTTCATAAAAAGAGTGAAAGGAGGCTGTTCTTTCTTTCTTTCTTTCTTTCTTTCTTTCTTTCTACCTAATGCTCAAATGATCACGACTGGTCTCACCCTGCACACATATGCTCGTAATCCCACTGCCGATTTTGAAGCAAGTTGTGGCCATTTAAGTTCATCATTAATTGAAGTTCTTGGATTTGTTACCGAATGAAGTGACATTGGTGGCTTTAAATCACTGCATGTGCCCAACTAGGTGGCTTCAGCCAAGCACTTGGGCACGTCTATATTAGCTAATTATGTGTGCTTGCCACATTGAGGATTAGTATCTATGACCTTAAACCTAAACCTGATCACTACTGTTGCCTAGTTGATCTTTTAGGTCCATCTGGAGTCGTTAAGGAAGCCGGATTTTGACCATGCTAATGAACCCTAACACAATTATGTGGAGGTCTTTACTTGGGTTCATGGAGAATTAGAGATAGGCGAAACTGCATTGAGGAAATTATTCGAGCTGGAGCCAAAGAACAGAGGAGGTTATGTCCTTTAATCAAATACATATACATATTCATGTGTGAAAAGATGGGACAATGCCAATAGGATTCGTAGGTTGATGGACAAAATGCCCACGAGTTCCTCATTGGTGACAAGAATCATCCTCATGCTCATGCTGGAGATATTATGTATTCGAAGGTGGAGGAGATGAACGTGAAGTTGCAAGTTTTTGGTTATCCGGCAAGAACGTGTTGTTCAACATTGCAACTGATTCTAGTGCTCCCATTAGAGTTATGAAGAATCTCTGTGATATACAAGAGAGAGTATAGTTAGAGTTAGAGCTAGAACTAGCACTTTTAAGAATGCCACTTGCTCTCCTATGGACCACTGGTAGATAATAATCTTATTTTTGTAGCTTTCAAATAGACTGTTTCCCCCCACCCCCCCTTTCTTCTTCTTTATTCTTCAGTGCCTTAGTTGGCTGTCATTTTGAGCTAGAAAGCTATCAAAGCATTTGACATCCAACTCTTATAATGTTTGTATTTATGTAGAAACATTTCGTTTCAACTTATTAGGCAAATAAATGATGAATTACTTGTGTTAAGATAATTTGTCAGCTTTAGATTTATAACAACATTTTGAAAGTTTTGTGGATATTTATTTGGAATTTTGAATAATTCTGGATAGTTTGGGACTATTTGTGTAAAATTCACTAAATGCAAGCAAAATAAATTAACAAATTATACCCTCTTCTTTTTAACATTTTATACGTAAATAAAATACACACACACCAAGTTTACACCTCAAGGTAATAATACTAGTTTACACCTTTGCATAATAGGAAAATCGGTTTCTTTGCTGGATAGGCGACACAGGAGAAAATTTTATCCCCAAAAAACAGGCAGAAACCTAAATTATAAATAATTGTTGGTTTTTTTTATGTGACGTGTAAAATAAAAGTAGATATTATCCAAGAAAAAATAAATAAATTTAGCAATAATTGTTCATTTTTTTAATTTTAGTTGATATTAGGTGCACCTGAGTATAAGGGTGCATCCATATGTATATAATTTTTTATTCTATTTTATATATGTTTTTATTCTATTTTGTATATGCGTTTCTTAATAATTGTATACTTTTTCACACTAAGTTTTTCATTAAAAAAATTAGCATCCATATGTGTATAACTTTTTATTCAATAGTGTATACATGTTTTTTAGTAATTGTATATTTTTTTACACTCAATTTTTCATTAAAAAAACTAACAATTAAATTGTATACATTTTTGTTCATAATTGTATATATTTTTGTTCATATTTGTAAATGGGTGAACCCGAGTGCACAATATAATTAACTTTTTAATTTAATTTCTTACCTATCAATCATAGTATATAACTAACGATAAAATATTAAGTGAACACTGCATGAAAATAATACTCCCTCCGTCCGCCACAAACGTATACATTTGTCTTTTGCACGTGGATTAAGGAGTATTATTATTTAGAGTGAGGCTCTTGTGCCCCAGGGGCACACCGTGCGCCTTTAGAATTTAGTATTATGGGTAAGGGTATATTATTTTGTTCTAAAGGGTATACACTTTAATTAATAAAGGTACATCATTTTGTTGTAAATGCTATACACTTTTCATTAATATTTTTTATTTTTCTTTAGAAAATAAAGGGTATACATCTTTATACTAAAAGGTATACAATTTAACACAAAATTCTAAAGGCGCATGGAATGTGGTCCGTGCGCCCGGGTGCACACAAATTTTTGTCTGTTATTTAATCTGTAGTAGATAGTTGTATTAGTGGAGTGTGTGTGTCTCATATACTACTTCATTAAATGTATTAGTGATGTGTGTGAGTTCCATATGTTCAAATAGGGAAAGGTATACCTTTGATGCAGATACCGAAAATAACAAAATGTATATCTTTCCAGCGGATGAAAAGGGTATAAAAAATCCAATTTACACGAAAATGCATCGTGGTACATGGAAATAAATCCTGAATTATTGTGTCATCTTCTCGTTGCATGAGTAATACATGTGGAAGATCCTCATTTATTTTTGACACGGAATAATTAGTATTATTATTTTATACTCCCTCCGTCATATGCTAAGGGGTCATTTTTTCATTTTGGTTGTCTCACTTAAAGAGTCATCTTTCATTTTTTACACACATGGGATCCACACACCCCTTCTAATACAATTAAAATATGGGACCCACATTCCCACTAATACAACTACCCACTACATATTATAATAATACTTCTTAATCTACGTAAAAAAATAAATGATCCTCTTACGTCGGGACGGAGGGAGAGAGTATGTAATTATATTAATATTAAGTGATGTACTATACATGAGTTCCTTTTACCAAAAATAGAAAATAAATATAATTGAAATAGACATTCAAAATAATGCTAAACGGGAAATGGGGACATTTAGGGTGTACTCAGAGGGTACTAACTAAAGAGAAAATTATAAACTCTAGTTACAAGTTTTTTTTTTATTTCCTATGCATTAAGCCATGGGTTTAGAGTTAGAGTACGACTTAGCTCTTGAAAGCTTTGACTAGAAGAAATAAGACCAGCCAAAATGAATGGGCCTAATTTGGAGATTTCATTTTAAGTTGTAAAATGATAATAGAACAAAATAATTCTTTTTCAATTTGTTTTATTTGTTGTACGATCAATCTTATGACAAATAGTATTGTTCGAATTTTAGATCTATAACGAGCTCTCGTTATTGAGTCGAACTTCTAGACTTTGTAGATAGTCTTCTCAATATTTTTATTCACGTGACCTAATAAATGTAATTTATTTTGCTTTAAAAATAAATAAATATATATATATATTATCATCATAAAAGAAAATGGAGTATTAATAAAAAAAAAGTGGTAGGAGTATTAAAAATCCAGTATATACATAAATACATATATGGTAGTACACATAATGAACACACAACACTGATTCTCATTTATCCCCCCCTTTGCATTCACTTTTCCCCCTTCCTATCTCCCCTGTTTCCTTTAAAACTATGCATTCCACCACACTTTATCTGCTACAAAACCAGACCTTTTCAGACTTCATACACAAATAAACTCAAACAAACACTCTCCCTTTCCCTTTTCCAAATGGCCTCCCAACAACATGCCAATCACGGGCCCATCATAGTTGGCGCCGGGCCCTCGGGCCTCGCCGTAGCAGCATGCCTGCAGCGCAACGGTGTTTCATCTCTTATTCTCGAACGTTCCGACTGCTTAGCCTCGTTATGGCAGCACAGAACCTACGACAGGCTCAAACTCCACCTCCCTAGACACTTCTGCCAACTCCCATTCCTTAATTTCCCAGAAAGCTTCCCTGAGTATCCCACCAAGCAGCAGTTTGTGTCCTACATTGACTCCTACGCCAAACACTTCGCCATTGAGCCCGTATTCGAGCAGAATGTTCTATCGGCTGAGTTCGACTCTGTACTCGGTCACTGGAGGGTTCAAACTCAGGATTCCACCTACTTCACCAGATGGTTGATAGTTGCAACGGGTGAGAATGCTGAGCCTGTTACACCAGAAATCCCGGGCTTTGAGAGGTTTACAGGGCCCATGATTCATACAAGCGTCTACAAATCGGGCTCTGAGTTTCAAGATCAGAGGGTTTTGGTGGTCGGGTGTGGAAATTCCGGCATGGAAGTTAGCTTAGACCTCTGCAGATACAATGCAAGCCCTCACATGGTTATTAGAAATTCAGTAAGTTTATTTTTATTTTCACTTTTCTTACACAAATATCTGTTAGAAATTGGATTTGTTCAATAATGTTGTTTGTATGGTCTATTAATTTTACTTAGGTTAGGTATCTATAACATTTGACTACCACACCATGAAATTCAATCCCTTAGTAAATTCCCCGTTAAAATAATTGTGTTTCGTCTCTTATTTCAGGTTCATATTTTGCCAAGAGAAATTATGGGGGTTTCAACATTTTCAATAGCAATGGCTCTTCTCAAATGGTTTCCACTAAAACTAGTGGACAAGTTCCTCATTAGGGTGGCTAACATCACCCTAGGTAACACCGAGAAATTAGGTATTCGGCGACCGAAAACCGGCCCGATTGAGCTCAAAAATGCTACCGGAAAAACCCCAGTGCTCGATGTTGGAGCCCTATCACAAATAAAAACAGGGAAAATTAAGGTGAATTTTGAAGTTTTAGCTAACAATCATAAAAATAACTCTTAAGTAAATACTATTTCTTTTTATAATTCCATCATATGTGGAATCAACTGTACATAAGCTATAATCATGTTTCAATTATATATAAACGTGGTCACAATTCTTTAAAAAAAAACTTAATTATATATTTGTGTGATACAGATAATGGAAGGTGTGAGAGAGATAACAAAAGGAGGAGCTAAATTCATGGATGGCCAAGAAAAACAATTTGATTCTATAATACTAGCAACAGGGTACAAAAGCAATGTGCCCACTTGGCTCAAGGTATACTATAATTAGATTTATATTTATATTGATTGAGAATTTTTTTTGGATTATTAAATAATTATTTCTGATCTTCTCATGATGTGTGTGAATGTCAAAAAAAATAAATATCTAATTTTTTACATTAATTTAATTTTTGCCTACATTTTAAGATAAAGTATTGCCTACAAAGTGTAGTTTATGTTCTTTCTCTAGAAGGATGACCAAAGATAATATGGTGTTTAAATAGTAGGATTTTTAGGTTTGAAGATAGAGATAAACACAAAGGTTAGGACTGTTAGGTAATATATATATATATATATATATATATATATATATATATATATATATATATATATATATATATATATATATATATATATATATATATATATATATATATATATATATATATATGCTCACGTGAAACCAGTTACTAAAAAACTGATTATTATGTCAAAAAGAATTTAGTGGGTAAATATTATTATTATTATTATTATTATTATTATTATTATTATTAATGTACTAGTCCATATAAAATAGATTTGAAAGGAAGGTGATATAAATCTACTTCCTTGAATGGGATATCTTGATGTAATCATAAGTTCAACTACTTGTCTTTTTTACAATCCATTGAATGCTAATAATTAACCTAAGGTGCAATAATAAACTGTAGTAATTAGTAGCTGGCTGTTAGAATTGATTATATTTATACATGATTTCTTCATAAATTAATCTTGGTGGAACCAATTCACTTTGACCTAAAGTCTTCGGTTTTTTAATGTATCTTTAATTTACGAATAATTGATAATGCTATAATATAATTCGTACGTAAACAATTGTTTATCAATTTATTTACTTACCATATCTCATTTATTATTTATCATTTGCAGGGTTGTGATTTTTTCACGGAGGAAGGAATTCCAAAGACGTGTTTTCCACATGGTTGGAAAGGCGATAACGGTTTATATGTCGTCGGATTTACCAGAAGAGGCCTTCTTGGAACCTCGTCCGACGCAGTGAACATTGCGAATGATATTGCTAGACTTCGACATGGATTAATGAGTTAAATAAAACTAATTAACACATTATTAATTGTCAAAAATGATGTTTGGGAAACATGCAAATCAAGCAAGCTAGGGTTATGGTTTTTTGGCTTTTATGTAATGTTTTGTTGTCGTTTTTTTTTTCTAATATGTATTTTCAGCATTTGTAAATTAATGATAATTTTGTTAATATATATTAGGGTGTCTTCTACATATATATAGTCTAGTTTTTAGTATTTGTTTTGTTAAATTATCATTATATAGGTTTCGAAATTTGTTCTAATTATCAATCAATCAACAAAACATTGATTTTAATTGAAAATGTAATATATATTTAACGAGCTTCTGGGTTTACTACTTGCTTTAATGTATTTTGAATAAACTTTTGCACAACATTAACTAGAAAACATAAATACTGCCTGAATTTCTAGTGTAATTTGCGTATCAATATGTCACGGGGTTAAATGAAAAATACATAAAAAAAAGAAATTTATATTAAACCCTAAATGAAAAAAATGAAATTCTAGGAGCAAGTGTTATATTCAAGCTTGGTGAATCAATTTTACATTGTTATAATTAATTATTATTTTTTTATTAAAAATGTTATCACTTTTCCTTTTATATTATAAAAATTGTTCATGAAACAGTTCGCAGTATCGTTATTACTTTTTATCAATTGTATATTACCTTTTATTATAAAGATTAATTATTATTTTTATTCGTCACACGAAACTTGCTGAGTCTTTGTCGTTGAATTAATGACATGTATGAAATAATATGATAATATGGCCTTGGAAGTTTTTTTGACATAACTAAGGCCATTGATGTTTAAATGGAAAAATGAATTTATGTGTTATAGAAAATAATTAAAAAAGTTTATCTACAAAATGAAGCTATGATTTAAATGTTGTAACAAATTAATCCGATTATTTTCTTTAATATTTTAATTAAAATAAGGGTAATTAATTCCTTGTTGAAATCAAAGTTGCCTTTTTGGGAGTTCTCATGGGTTCACCCACGAAAAGGAGAATCTAAGAAAAATGCTTTTTCTGAGTTAAATGATTGTTGCACGATTACATCATCAGGACACTTTTTCTTTAAAGTGTTGACCATATATATATATATATATATATATATATATATATATATATATATATATATATATAAGTAGAACCTATCTTTATTTATTATTTTATTATATACATATTTATTTCGACATCTCTCATACGATTTGATTTTTAAATAAATAGATAGATGAAATACAAATTTATTTCTTCGCCATGTTAATTTGTCTTTTCAGGACTAGAAAACTAGAATTAAATGGTAGATTGTGAGGTCGCTTTATATGTAATATTTGTGTATTATTATTTGTCTTCATTTGCAGTTTGGCTTATTTATTGAAGAAAGTGATATACATGTCCACTTCTTACCGCTTCAAATCTAGCTTTTTCTTCTGGACAAATCGTTTCATGAAGTATATTATTTTATTTTTCTAAAATAGTTATCAATTTTAAATATTTAAATTTTTCATTAAAAATATTATTATTTTTATTTATATTACAAATTGCTCATTAAACAATTTACTGTACAACTAACTATTACTTTTTATTAATTTAATTATTATTATTTATTAAAATATTATCATTTCTTATCAATCTTACGAATTAAAAAGCCTATATGTGAGTAGATCATACACATAAGTCTTCGTTTTTTTCTTTTTATTTTGTGATTTAAATCTCTATTTACATATATATTAAAAAAGTCACAAAATACTTGTAAAAATTAAATAAATGGAGTATACAGATATGAAGATAATATGAACGTTAAAAGTTCAGAGAAATATATAGTGCACTAATTAAACTATATATTCTTTTGAAAAAGTTTGATTTGCACTCTTGACCGGTCCACCCAGTGGATAGCTAAACAAAATAATGCTGATCACGACGAGTGTATATTAGAATTATCTTCAGAAACCGAGAAATAATTATAATTTATAATAAATAAAAAAAATCACCTAAGTAATTTTTATTTCCTTATTCTCAAGTGAAATCTTTTCATGAAATAAATGGTGTGTAAAATGACGTTTGTTTATTTATTTATTTAAAAATTGATAGCACATAAGGAAAATAATAATCATCTTACAAAATCATTTTATAAAAGGCAAAATTTGGTGTGACACCGTTTCAAGTTTATTTTTACATGAGAGAGATAAAAAGTGATTTCATGGAGTATTAATTATTTAAAAAAAAATACTTAAATACCCAAAAATTAATAAAGTTGATCTAAAAAAGTAAGAAAAAGTAAACGTTAATTCTTTTGGGGATGGAAGGGTATAAGGTGGGTAGGTGTATAATTAATACTCCCTTAGCCCTTTCTTTTGAGTTTCATTTTTTTATTTTGAACTTTCTCCATTCCTAAATGTCTCATTTTTTTTTTACATATATGGACCCACACATCCAATAATACATTACCCATCACATATTAAATAATAATACTTTTTAATTTATATGCAAAAAATAAATGAGTCTCTTTGAAGCGGATATAGAGTAATATGTAATGGGGCCATATGTGGGGGGTTTCTATTTCAAATGGAGAAAATGAATATTCCCTCCGTCCCACCCAAAGGGTTTCTTTTTGCCATTTTGGTCATCCCATCCAAAGTGTCCCTTTTTCTTTTTTACACACATGGGAACCACACACCCCCTCTAATACAATTAAAATATGGAGCTCACACTCTCACTAATACAACTATTCACTACACACTAAATAATAATATTCTTTAATCCATGTGCCAAAAAGTAAAAACAACTCTTTATCGGGAAGATGAGACTAGGGAGTACTATTTTAGAGTAAATAGTAAATGGTCCACGGATGTAATCTCAGTTTCACTTGACTATTCTCACAAAAGTTTATTCCTATAGTAGGGTGGTAATAGAGGGGGTAGGGTACTAGGGTAGGGGATAAGCATGCAGTAGATGTGGAAGTATAGATTGGAATGATATGGCATGCAAAAGTAGAGATCAATTGAACAGTAGTAGTCTCTTACAACTTGTCATGCATGCCATTTTGCCATGCATGCCAAATCCTCTCATTTCATTATTCACACCACTAATCGTACCTTATTCTACCCCCCCCCCCCCCCCACCCTCCTCTCTTTCTCCCTATCAAATTCACTTGCATCTCTCAACGTCACACAGCTTTAAGAAGCTTCAGCTTGCAGATCATATACATATAATGCCCACCACCCACTAATATTATATATGATCAAACCTCTTCAATTTTATTTATTTATATATATATATATATATATATATATATATATATATATATATATATATATATATATATATATATAGATGGTTCACAAATCACAAGAAATTCTGTTTGCCTAGAGTGTTGAAGGAGGTTTTGGGTCCACTTTTGTGTTGTTGTGAAATCAGTGGCATGTTGCTTTTGAACCTGCATATAATTGACTATTGCCTATCTCATCACGCCAGTATATGGATCCACCCACCCCCTCTCCACTATATACTATATACACACACATGTACACTACTGTTCTTTGGAAGAGAGACAACTCCTAGGATGGTCACCTCCTTTCAAAGCATGATATATATTCGGCCGTCACCAGTCAGCAAGGATCTCATCTTATCGTTTTAGGCGTTCATCTCATAAGAAATCATTATTTTGTTTAGACATATAAAATCCACACGTATCATCAATATAACTAAAATATGGGACTCATATACCCAACTAATTAATACAACTATTTACTATACATTAACACCAACACTTATGTAAATTGAGTTCACGGTATAAATCTTATTGTATTGTTAGGGTGTTTAAATTAAGGGGGAGCACAGAGTTTACAATAGTTTATAATGTAAATCAAGTTTATAAGGAACTAACTCATACATTAAATAATAGTACTTCTTAATCCATTTTTTTAAATTATCTGACAAGTGGAATACATTCATAATTGGGACATTTATTTTTTCTTCACTCAATTATGCAAATACACATACATACATATATAAATTTATGTATGTATATCATGCTTTGAACATTGACATTCAACATAAATTAGTTTTAGTGATTTTACTTGGAAACTCACCACTTAAATATTTTGAGCTGTCTACTTTTTCTTACATCATTGCATAAAAAAAGGAGTATTTTTCTTAAACTGGCAAATCAAAACAAACAAATTGCGCAAGTCAAAACAAGCCAATAATCTTATGACGGATGGAGTATAATTCAACATATACAAGAATGATGTTACTTTTTGTTCTTAGGACAAAGGGAGTATAATTCATCATATACAAAAATGATGTTACTTTTTGTTATGAAGAATATCGTATCGATCTTGTCTTATAGAAAATTAACTCTCCATTGTACAAAAGGGAATACTTGCGCAACACTATCTCACGAAGAGACCATTTTACTTTTTTATAATTAATTATAACTTTTTATTAAGACTATTACCACTTTTCTTTTAAAATATTTCTTTTCATTATATTATAAATTGTTTATAAAATAATTTACACCACCATTATCATTTTTTATTAATTATTTTTTATTATAAAAGTTATCATTTCTTATTCATCTCACAAAAGTTATCTCTCACAAGTTTTTAACTTATACAAAAGAGTTCAAGCGGAAAACGATAAGTTTGGAGCACCGTAACTTGCGCACCTGAGAATACAAGTATTTACCTTTACAAATATTTTTTTGTGGGTCAAACGGACGTGTGTATATCAGATCATATAATGAAATACAAAAACAGAATAAGAAGAAGAAGAAGAATAATAATAATAATAATAATAATAATAATAATAATAAATTAAAAAAAAAAGTGTCTGCAAATCTCTAGCGTTTGATAGAATATAAGACCAAAAATGCAAAACAACAATCACAAATACTTTCCTTTTTGGCAGTTTGATTCTAGAGGTTGGGTGATGGCAGGGGATAGAAGGTGGGGTGCAGTAAAACAAAACAATGCGAATAAATAACGTAACACTTAATTAAAATCGAAAGATAAGCAAAAATAAACCACAAAATTGCTTTGAAATTAAAATAATGTAGTAAAATAGAACCTCCAAAGAACTATCGCCTCCTCATTCCACGGCCAGCGAACCCGCCTCTCCCTCGACCTCTACCACCCATAGCACCAGCTGCAGCGTCTCCTTGCGCACTCTCCGACTACAGCAAAAGGTGTCACAGAGAATTTAAAATTAGTGCAACTGACGAGCAATTAGACATCATATTTCGACAGAAAGTGATATTAAAGTATATATAAATGCAACAAATGCAGATAACATAAAATTCATATACATCTTGCATCATTCAAAAAGAGGCATCATTGCAAGTAAAATGGTATCTGATTATTGTGTGAAGTGTGAACACTTGTGAACTACTCGAGATAGACGTGAAAATCTCAAATTCAACAGGAAGCTACTCTGAGCTCTAAGTACTTGAGAAGTTCTTGAGCAAAAGCTCATTAATGCAGGACTTGATTAGCTTGCAAGCGTCATCACGTGGTTTCCTACTTTACCATTAATGATGTAGTTACCACTTGGAACAAAGATTTATGCACAAGTAATTGAGCAAAGCTTCATCAAGACATCAACCCCTTTTAGATGAATTACAAAATGTTTTTGACTATTAACTTAAATAATTTAGTCAAGCTCAGGATCGGTGGAGTAGGGTCAAGAGATTGGCATAAAAATCAAATTACCTTGGGGTTTTTTACAGTTTCATCAACACTCAATACGAGGCAAGCTGCTTCGGTAGCAGCATTTATGGCATTTATCTGTGTAACAAAAGAACAGAGTATGTCTTGGACTTGCGATATGAGATATGCTCCAAAAAATAACAAAAGACCTAGAAATACCTTCACAACTGCTGGCTCCCACACAAAGTTAGCAAACGAATCAGCAATTCCACCAGTATTAATGTCAACACCATAAGAAGCACCATCCCCTGAGCACAGTTGGGGACTCCATCAATAAAAAGATCAATGCTTAACACGAGCAAGTCACCTCAACACATTTCATATTTGAGCAGAAGACAATAAGAAAAATCATAAAAAACATCTCCTGATTACAAACTGGTCGCCCCAAACAGGCTCCATTAACCAAGAACATAGAACAAATGCCTGTAGCACTAAGCAAAAGATATAGGCCAACCAGATGGAAGGGCATGCTTTTGTCTCAGTTTGTTCAGCACATCAGTTGCATCAAAACCAGCATTATCACAGAGTTGTCTCGGTATTACCTGAAACACCACAACAAACATTGGAACAGATCATAAATTTGACTATCGAAAAATAAACCTCACAACTAAAGGAAAAGGCATTCTACCACAATCATATAATAAAACGATGGGGAAGATGCCCAAAAATGAGACGATCTCCTAATTCCATTCAATAATTTGTTTAGTACTCCAGAAATGGTCACAACATTGTGGAAGATCAATAACTAAGGGATTCAGAATGCAGACTGCAAAATAATAGACCTCATATGTTTGATTCCAAACAACAAAAAAAGTTGAGAATTTTTCAAGATGCTACATCCAATTAGTTATCTTGCATGAAGATAGTATAGACATCAGCACCTTCATATCTATCGAGGAGATTTGGACTAATAACATTCTAACCATTATTCAAAAAAATTATAATGATAATTCCTCATAAGTTTAACCTCAAGGGCTTTGGCATAGGAGTTTATAAAGAGCTGTGACTTCCCAGCAATGGTACGTGCATGCTGCCTCAAGTATCGGCTTATCACCATCTGCAAACACAAAAGGTCAAATCAGAACGGCAGTTTTAAGAACCAGCAGTTAGAGAGTATTTGAAGGAGAAAATAGTGCGTACATCAATAGCACCACCACCAGCAACTATAGTTGAATTTTTTAAAGCCCTTCTAACAATCATAATAGCATCGTGTAAGCTTCGCTCGGCTTCCTCAATAAACTAATCATCAAAGATAACAATCAAAGCCAAGTTCAAACCATAAAAGGAAGAGCAAGATAATGATAACCACAGACCTGATCTGCACCACCACGAAGAACAATTGTGGCAGTCTGACCAGATGGGCATCCACTAAATATGTTAAATCGCTCATTTCCAACTTGCCTTTCTTCAAACAGGTCGCAAGATCCAAGGACCTTTCAAATAGAAATCCAGAAGTCAGCTTGGACAAATAGATAGTTCATTTAAAAATTAAAACGTTTGAGCTAAAACATATTAATATTTGATATTTATATAAAATAAACAACAAAACAAAACAGAAGTCTAAAAGTGAAGAGATCAAATCCCGTTTTCATTATTCCAATAAGCAAGTCACAAGCGTGATAATAACCTCATCAATGACATTGTTCACAGTTGTCTGAACATTTCCACCAGTTGCAGCTGCAACTCTATGCAAATCTTCTTCAGTAACACGACCAGCACAAAAAATATCACGATCTGCAAAATACTGAAGACAAAATAAATTAACAAATCTAATCAAGAACTCTTTCTTTACCATTAACAACTTGATTATTATTAGTTTCCAAAAAGCAGTATATATCTATCCAACCAACTTAGATGCATTGCATCACAATGTTTTCAAAAAAAAGAAGAAGAAAAACTTAGATGCATCACAATCCTGTTGATCCTGACACCAATTATTAAGCAAAAGCCAAACACTTGATTATGGGAAAACTTATGTGTTGATAAATACTGCAAGTTATGATCCACAATTTCATCATCAGAATGAATGTGAATCATTAGAAATTAAAAAGTGAAAATTAATACAGTACTTGAGTTGCCAGGTCACCAATAGCAAGCCGTGACAAGATGATCTTGGCTCCACTCTTTACACATTTATCCAATTTGTCATATATGATATTCCATTCAGCATCTACAATTGACTGATACTGCAATGGATCTGAAAGCCTGTGGTATAGATAGATTTGCTTGGATAAGCATAACATGAACTAGACAGGAATCAACTTTGCAAAAAATAAGGCTGGAATCTAAGAGGCAGAATATTCTAACCTGATTTCTGCATTTTCTTTCTCTGATTTTAACTCCAACTCTATGTTAAGCAAAAGTATCTTAGGATTTACAAATTTTTTTGGTTGCTGCTCGAATCCAGCATAGGAGAATGTCTTTTTGAAGGCAACACCATTCACCAGAAAAGAATCTCTCATGGTACCTCCTTGAACCTACAGAAGTAAATTAGCAAGAAATTAGAAGCAGGAAGCAGGAAAAAAAAAAACAGATTATATATATTAACAAGAAGCAAATTTGACAAAAATATTGAGAAAAACATATAGGAATAGTCCGAGCAAGTTTCCCTAAAATTCTATTTTAACACTTTACAGAAAAAGAAAAAAAAAAGGTAAAATGCTTAGCATATTTATTTCCAATAACCCTAAGGAAAAAAGAAAAAACGGAAAAAAAAAAAAAAAAAAAAAAAAGAAATTTTTTTTCTTAGGACCACACAACGTCGGAGATAAAGCTGCCAGACACAACAAGAAAATATGTACATAAGCAAACAGCATAGAACAATTATCATGGGAATCTCTCCTCTGAGTTGGCAGGATTTAATATTAAACATGAGATTTGTATACCTTTTTAATCCCAATCATGTTTAACCTATCTTCATTTCCAATGGCAAGGACAGCATCCACTACCATATTAGCAAAAAACTCCTTTTCACCACCAATAAGCTTGGAAGATAGTGTGGTAGCAGCACATTTAGTAAGTAAACTCTTCTTTTCTTCCAAACTTTTTCCGTCTATGCTACTAGCCAATTCTTTGATCTTCCCAATGGCCTATCAAAATTATAACACCAGATAACTCAAGTGGCCTAGTTGATAGATCGATATGTTGGAACAAACAAGAGTATCGTCCAACTCTTACCAAATTAGAAGCTATGCGGTAACTTCGAATAAGGTTCTGAGGATGAACCCCATCTTCAACAAAAGGCTTTGCTTCTTTCAAGAATTCTCCTGCAAGCAGAACCACTGTCGTGGTTCCATCACCAACCTTCAGAACAAGCAAAACACAGCTATAGTTTAGATGAGTATGCTAGAAGAGACGGGAACAGTGATGGATAAGCCCAGATAAAGTTGTTATGGTAAAACTAAATTTCAATTTTCGTAGGGCTTGATATAGAATGAAATCCAATGACATTACAATTTCATATCAAATCATTCAATAAAGAGATAGTGCACAAAGGAAAAGGGTTTCTTAAAGTAAAATAACAACAAAGATAACACCTCAGAGTCTTGGGACTTGGCAATATCAACAAGGATCTTAGCAGCAGGATGAACAATATCAAGAAGCTTCATTATGGTAGCACCATCATTGGAGATGGTGGTGTTTCCCTTCTCATCATGGATCAACTTGTCCATACCTCTAGGACCAAGAGTAGTGCGCACAACATCAGCAATAGCCATGCAGGCATTTATATTGCTTACTAATTGTGGTTTCCCTTGAGATGTATCAGTCCCTTCCTTGAGCAGTATGATTTGTGGTTGCTGCATTTGATCCCCAACATCACCATATACAATTGGTTTCAATTCAAGGAGACACATAGGTTAACAGTAAAATAATAGAAATTACTTTAAAAAGAAAAATATCAACAGTCAGTCCAGGAAGAAAAAAAGGCGTGAACGCATAGTTAGGTGCAAATCAATTACCTAAGTAGTCGTCTTTGTAGCTTATTATGAATTAAATGAATCGTTTTTACATAAATTTTATAGTAAATAATTTTAACTTTTACCGATAAATGAACCAATCTTGTTACCTCACCAAGTCAGCTTATTTAAACAAGCTTTAGCAACTTGACACGTTTATGAATATAACAGAAAAAGATTAAAATCTTTTTCAAAGGGTTGCAAGCTATGGACTCAAGCATATGCTTTATATTTAGTGGAAGCTAAATATAAATCTCCTAGATTTGTTTCCTGACAGCTGAAGTCAGCAATGCCCATTGACGGATGCAATTACACTATACATCTGCCTACTTCGATTTCTCGAATCTACTCGAAAATTTTCAAACGAGATATATAAATAATAAATCAGAAGAAGCTGATTACGTATAACCTAATGAGAAAATGAAAATGATGGAAATATATTAAAAATTAAATATAAGCAGAAATTTCAAGTAATGGCGTCGATCAGGAATTTAGAATGGCAAGACAAACACATAAACACATACACATGGAGATTTTATCAATCCAGTAACTAATGCATATATTTACATACACAAACAAAGGAAGATCAAGCTCACCAGCATGGCTGACATTGTTAGATTTGATTATCTGCTAAAGAATTGAGTCTTAGCTAGAAGAAAGAGGAAAGAGTAAGAAAATTGTCTAGGGTTTTACAGATCCTACTGAACTTAGGGTTTTTCGTTCTGCTGATGCTTTTCTATTTGAAACTTAAGGGCGTGTTTGGTTTGTGCGGAAACGGAGCAAAGAGAAGCTGTAAGAGAATGTACGTTTGAGGAGGAATGTTTGTCCTATAAAAACTGCTTAAAAATAATAATAAGAGTAATTAATAAGTTGACATATAAAAAGTATAAGTAACATTTTTAAAAAAAAAAAGGTGAATCTAATTTATTAGACAAAGTGTCTTATAAGACGTTAGTTATCAGTTATTTGAGACGTGTTAAAGTACTTATTATATTGATAAAGTATGTTTAATGAGTGTTAAAGTATGTTTTTTTAAAATATGATGAATGATGAATTAATATATGATTTTAGGGTGTTATAATATAATTCATTATTGATATACTTTAACTACAAATAAATATATTTTACCTATATAATAAGCATATTAAATAATTGATTGATTTTAATATTCTCACAAGAGAGTGTCTCAATTTATTAAAAGCAATAATGATTGCTATAAATTAGTACTATTTCTTGAATTAAATTATAACGTAAATTAAAAGTGATAATAACATCTTTTACTGAAAAAGTATACTCGTAATAAATAGTTAAAAATAAAATAAAATGTCTTATTGGTTTCACTCGAATTTTTCTCAAAATAAATAAATAAAATTGATTTTGTGTTTTTTAATATAATTAGTTACTTTAATTGATTATTACTACGAAAAACATCAATCACCAAAACATGATATAGTAGGTGTTTTTTAGCAAAATTTTCAAAATTCTGAATTTTTGTATATAATAATGTTATTTTCAAGCTATCCTCAAGTAGTGCATGAAGTACAAATACTTATGTAACCTTCACAATGTAAATCTTACTGTCCTTTTTCAATTTTATATCCTATGTATTGATAGAATGTTTAAATTAAGGAACCATAAGATTTACAAGAATGTAAACTCTGTTTACAAAAGACTAACTACCTTAAAATAGGGTATGAGATTGTAAAAGATATATTACTATGATGTAAGACGATGAAGAAATTATACACATGTATAATAATAATAATATTAAATTTTGGATAAAGTTTATTGTGAGACTATTTTTGTGTGAGACGAATTGTAAGAAGTGTTAAAGTATGTTTATTATATAATTAAAATACTCCCTCCGTCCACTCGAAAGAGAGTCTTTTACTTTTGTGCACGTTGATTAAAGAGTATTATTATTTAATGTGTAGTGGGAGTGTGGACTCATATTTTAGTTGTATTAATGAGTGTGTGTAGGTTTCATGTGTGTAAAAAAAGAAATGACCATCTTTGAAGCAGACGACCAAAATAGAAAAAATATCCTCTTTCGAGCGGATGAAGAGAGTAAGTTTTACAGTATAATAAATACATTAAAGTATAATTTTAAAAATTATAAAATGATTCATTATAAATATACTTTAATTATTAATAAATATGTTTTATTTATAACAAACATATTTTAATAATTGATCACTCATCTCATAAATATATTACATTTTAATTATATAAGTAACAGGAGCTTTTGTCATACGTAAATCTAAAGACCTTGATGACGTGGCATACCTCCTCTTACATTTTAATTATATAAGAGAGTCTTCTTATGCTGATGTGGCATACCTCCTCTTTCACCTTGATGACGTGGCGACACGAGAGTAAGTTAAGTTCTTTCTATTTTTACTATTATTCTTATTCTTATATTATTATTTAAACTAGTATTGAACCGTGCGATGCATATATAAATTTTACCCATCATTTTTAATAGCATATATGTTCGATTAATGGAATAAGATAAATATATCTTACCCATCATTTTTAATGGAGTATAATAACATGTTCATATAATGGAATATGATAAATGTGTCAATATTTATATGACCAATGAAGTGTGACATTTTAACATTAAAATTTGCATATTGATTTATTTTGTAAAATATTTAGTTTTAATTATTTACCAATATATATATATATATATATATATATATATATATATATATATATATATATATATATATATATATATATTATTTTATTTTAAACGAAAAGTGATAACATCTTTGATAAAAGTGATAACTGATTACAAAAATGTATTTTACAAATAATTTATAGAATTAATAAAACGTGATAATATTTTTAATAAAAAGTTACTCATAATCAAAGAAAAGTTCTATCCGTATAATTGAATTATTTCACAGACAATTCACTTAAATAAATAAAAAAATAATAGTATTTTTAATAAAAAGTAATACTCACACTGTCCGCTTCTAATGTGTCCATTTTATTATTTCTGGCGTTCGCTTCAAGGTATGAATTTTCTCTATTTAGTAAAAAAATACACAATATGACTCATCAATTCCCTCTAATACAACTACCCATTTTACCTATAATAATAATATTCTTTAATCCAAGTGCAAAAAACAAATAAAGACATTAGAACTGTCAACATGCAAAAAACAAATGGATACATTAGGATTGGACAGTGGGAGTACATGATAAGTAAAAAGTGATAACCGTTTAATTAAATTATTTTATGAACTATTCGTATGATAAATAAAAAGTGATAATATTTTTAATATAAAGTGGTATCCGATTAAAATAAAGTGATATTAAAATAATTGAACTATCTAAATAATAATTATTAATAATATTTTTTTATTGAATAATAATAATCATAATAATAATAATAATAATAATAATAATAATAATAAATAGTAATTTTTATTAAAAGTAGAAAACATTTGTTTTCAAGTTGCGCAAATTGCAATTTGCGTGACCCGACATTTCAACTTGCCCCCGTGTTTTTTCTAATTTTTATTTTATTTAATTATGTTAATAGATAGAATAGAATTTTGTCTTAAGAAGATTTGTGAAATGGTCTGGCCGAAACCTACCCATTTACATAAACCATTAAATTATTTATAGAAATATGTTAATAAATCGCATTAAACAGAGTTAAATTTGATTGATTCAATTTTGAATGTTAATAAATCAATCAATCTTATGAGTAAATAATAAAAAATAGAATCAAACTAAGTATCAAAATTAATAGTGAATTAAAAAAATATAAAATCCAAAATGATTAATTCATTAAAAATCAGATAAAATTGATTAGTTCACCTATTAACTGAAAATAAAATCGTTAAATAAGGAAAATAAATTTACATAAATTAGTAGAATGTTACATAAATAAAAAAAATAAAAAATACAGACTACTATAGTTATTACTTAGATTTGAGGTTGTCATATAGTCGAGGAGGATATGCCACGTCAACTCTAAAAAAATGTAAGATAATAGAATGGAGATTAATTAAAAAATTATTTACATTAGCAGCATTATTATTCTTATAAATACATTTTTTAAATATTAAATTATTTTAAACTTTTTTTAATATTCAAATAATATATTTATTATTATTCAATATTTTTATTAAAAGAATAATATTTTGATATATTTAAAAAATTTAATTGTTTTCTCTAATTATTTTATTAATAATTTTTCATGAATTGATTTTTTTATGATTTATAATTTTTTTAAATGCCGTAAAATTTAAATTTAATATTTAGCACGATTAAGTAATCATTTAAATTTTGATAATTTTTTAAAGTAATTCTAATTTTAAAGTTGATTATTTATATTTCATCCTAATCAATTTTTTTTTAAAGGAAAAAATTTAATGCTAATTAAATGTGATTTAAAGGTTATTAAGAATATATAGAACTTCAATAAAATAAAAAAATATTTGACATCTAAAATGTCCTCATGTGAATATACCAACAAATTTTTGATATCAAAGGTTATAATATATGTGAATTATAAAAATTTTTTTGGTATATTCACATGATACCTTGAAGCGGACGCCAGATTTAATAAAATGAATACCTTGGAAGCGGACAGAGGGAGTATTACTTTTTATTAAAAATACTATTATTATTTTTATTTATTTAAGTGAGTTGTCTGTGAAATAATTCAATTATATGAATATAACTTTTCTTTGATTAGGAATAATTTTTTATTAAAAATATTATCACGTTTTATCAATTTTATAAATTATTTGTAAAATACATTTTTGTAATCAGTTATCACTTTTTTATTAAAGATGTTATCACTTTTCGTTTCAAATAAAATAATATATATATATATATATATATATATATATATATATATATATATATATATTGGTAAATAATTAAAACTAAATATTTTACAAAATAAATCAATATGCAAATTTTATTGTTAAAATGTCACACTTCATTGATCATATAAATATTGACATATTTATCTTATTCCATTATATGAACATGTTATTATACTCCATTAAAAATGATGGGGTAAAATATATTTATCTTATTCCATCAAACGAACATATATGCTATTAAAAATAATGGGTAAAATTTAATCAATCCCGTGTCAATACTAGTATAGTATAATTTGAATTACTATGCCTTATAGTTAAAACAGAGTATTTCAATTTTATTACTTAAATTAATTCAAAAACAGTTGAAAATTTTTGAACCACAAATGAAATTAAAATTAAAAATAAAGCTTAAATTATAAAATGATCCAAGGATAGAGAGTGTGTTTCGTGTCTGCATGTCATTCCCAAAAGCTGTATGGCAGCCACGAGTTTCACCTCCGTATCACTCCACCCACCGGAGCTGTCTTACACCACCTCATACCGCCGTAGCTCCGCCGCATTTCTGAGGAGGAGACCGTTCTCCGTTGATTGCGCCACCGCGCCACCGGAAACCTCCACTGCACCAACGGAGAAACCCGTAATCGAGCTAGAATTCATTGGGGTGCATATATAACACTTCCCCCTCTTCTCCAATTTGAGTACAACATTACCTAATTGTTGCTTTTCTGCTCTTCAATTGCACGATTGATTAGCTAGGTTTTTCACTTTTGCTATCAATTAGGCGATTATAGTCGTATTTGTGATATTTATTGTTGAAGTTATTACTCCTATTAATTTTTTTTCCTTTGCAAATGTTTTGATTTTAGCCTAAATCAGGGGATGCAGTGAACAGAGCCAAAGCTGTAAGTGGAGAAAAGCTTCTCAGAAACATAATGTTGGATAACAAGATTGAGCTTTATGCTACTTATGTAAGTTTAGTTGTATAATATGCTTTTTTTCTTCATCTTTTTGTCAATATGGCCGTTAACCTTTTCCATAATCATCTGTGCTTTGTTGTTTTAAATAATTATTGATTATGAATTTTATAATCTATAGTTTTGAGTTGTTATTAGATAAAAAATTGGGCTCTACGGCCTCTATAGTTCGTGTGTTTTTCATCTTCTGATCACGTTCCTATCAAACAGGGGAAGTTAATGAACTGTGGAGGTGGTGGTAGCTGTGGAACGTGTATTGCAGAGGTAAGATAAGGATTTTAATGTCTACTCTCTCTTAAAAAAATGGATCGTCTATTAGTTCTATTATGTTGGCCTTTGTGATTGTCAAAGGTTTTGGTCGTGTGCTTGATTTCATGTTGATGTGTGGATAGTGCTCGCACTTTAGTTTCTCGATGCATTCTAGTAAGAAACTTGAACGCCTTTGAACACGAAGGATATTCTCATTTGGAATGATTTTCTGCATCCACAATGAGAAAAGATGTTGATTTTTTAGAGTTCAATCTACTAGCATGCTTGTAATTTCTTGAGCTTTACTGATATTTGGGTTTATTTTGAGTAAGCAATTGATTGCCCTCTGCTGCAGATTCTTGAAGGAAATGAGCTCCTAAATGAGAGAACAAATACAGAGCTCAAATATCTTAAAAAGGCATGTTAATACCTGCAGCTTTATCTCTATTGTTTCTCTCATTTTTGTAAGTTTAGATATAATGTCAAAACAATATCGTAGAGTTTTCTTAACCTTTCTGGTGAAGTATGAGGATATTAGATAATGAAGCATTTAGACATCAGCAGACTACTTTGCTTCATCTCCAATCCCAAATTTCAAGATTTCTCTGTATTTGTGTGTGTCCGCTCTCTCTCTCTCCCTCTCTCTGTTGAAGTTAGTTTCTATGTTTGCCTGATCTCACAGAAGCCAGAATCTTGGAGGCTGGCGTGCCAAACTATAGTCGGAAACAAAGAGAACTCCGGAAAGGTATGATAATTGCCTAAATTGTGTGTTTAAAATCAGTGTAACTTACATCATGCCATATTGCCATTGTACTTTTGATGTACCAAAGTCGAATTCACAGACCAGATAGACCTCAGTGCTCAATTCAGTGCAATCATTAGCTTTCATGGTTTAAATAGTCTTTCATTTCAGGTGGTTGTCCAAAGGCTGCCCCAAAAGAAATAATGAAGAAGAAAAAGTATCATATCTAAGCTGGGTATCAATCTCCCCTTTTCTCTTACATGATACTACGTTTTAGTTCCACTCTACGATTTGCAGTCTTGCATAGAGAATATATTAATATCAAGAGGCAATTGTCTTAAATGAAGATATTCTTTGCGGTGTACATAACACATCTATTAGACGCTATTCTTCTTGTTTCTCATAAAAACACTAGTAAATAATCTTTTTGTCTTGGATGTAATAGGGCTTACTCTTTAACAGCATATTGCGTATTGTATTAGTGTTCAAAATGGATAATATGATGAACTAGGGGTGGGTGGTATAATATACCGAAGATTTTTTACTATATCAAATTCAAATTTCGTTATAGAATAAATCATACTATTACTTTACCTGAACTTTCAGTATACCAGATTTCGGTATGCCGATATTTCGGTATAAGAAAATAGTATATTTGTTACTTATCGATTTATCGATATATCATACCATACCTAGAATATCGGTATATACAGCCCTTTATGTACACCATTATACATTTAGGGGGTGTTTGGTAGAGGGGTTTGGAGGGTGTGGAATGGGAATGGGAATGTGAATGAAAAAGAGTGTTTGGTGTTGGATATGAATTGGAATCATTCTCAATTTTGTGGGAATCATCCATTTCACCCAAATATGGGAGGAATCACTTTGATTCCATACACATTCTTCCCTATTCCCATTCGAATTTAAAATACCAAACACCTTAAAATTTAGTATACCTAATAAAAAAACTGTAAAAAAAGTGGAAGATAACATAAATAAATCTCAATAGATAACAAATTTCTAATAAGAAAATGAAGTACACGACAATCCACAAATGATCGAATCAAGCAACATTATGGAGTACTATATTTCTATTAACAAAACTAAATGATTGGAGTATTAAGTATTCCCCAATATCCTATCATTCAATAATTTGCAGAAGATTAAAAAGTCAATTACTTCCCCGTTCCATTTAAAGTCTATGCCTCCATCTTGGCACGGAGGTTAACAAAAGTGATAAATTTTAGAGGTATAATGGTATTTTTTTATATAATAATAATTAAATGATAAAGTGTGTTATGTGTGTTAGGTACGGGTGGTTTTTTTTTGTAAATAAAGTATATGAAGAAGGGTAGATGTGTTAGACTTTTATTTTTTAGATAGATGTAAACTTTTGTGGGACAACCTAAAATGAAATATATCATCTGAAAAGAGATGGAGTGAGTACTATTTTGAATTTGATGCATATGTGATTTAATAATATAATAACTACTCAACCCCATTGATGAATTGGTAAGGTTTTGCATTTAAATAATATATATATATATATATATATATATATATATATATATATATATATATATATATATATATATATATATATATATATATATATATTGTAGCACCTCGAGCTTTTTTAAAAAAAAATTGAAGTACTACTATTAAATAAAAAATATTATTATATACTCCCTCCGTCTCAAAATTGATTGCACACTTTCCACATTTATCCATCTCAAAATAGATTGCACCTTCCAAAAGAGGAAATATCACATCAATCCCCACATCTAAAAGTTCATCTTAATTACAACTTTATCACACTCACCTAACACACATAACATACTTTATAATTTATTTATTACCTAAAAATACCACAATATCCCTGAAAAGTCAACATTTCTTAAACTACATATCTACAGTAACAGTGCAATCAATTTTGGAACGGAGGGAGTAATTACTTAATAATTTGATACGATGTCATGAAAAGAGAAAAATATGATTTATAAATTTTTCAATGAGAGGGTTTAACCAAATTTTGTGATATGCATATATGTATTTCCACATTCATATTTTAGAAGATTTATATTTATAATTTTTGAAAATGATTTTATGATAGTTTAATAATGTAATATTAATAATAAAAAATTTAATGTATAAAGCGTTCATATATATTACTATAAAATTTTAATGTATATAAATGTGTACCTACTTTTTATATATATATATATATATATATATATATATATATATATATATATATATATATATATATATATATATATTGTAGCACCTCGAGCTTTTTTTTTAAAAAAATCGAAGTACTACTATTAAATAAAAAATATTATTATATACTCCCTCCGTCCCAAAATTGATTGCACATTTTCCACATTTATCCGTCCCAAAATATATTGCACCTCCCAAAAGAGGAAATATCAAATCAATCCCCACATCTAAAAGTTCATTTTAATTACAATTTTACCACACTCACCTAATACACATAATATACTTTATAATTTATTTATTACCTAAAAATACCACAATATCCTTAAAAAGTCAACATTTCTTAAACTACATATCTACAGTAACAGTGCAATCAATTTTGGAACGGAGGGAGTAATTACTTAATAATTTGATACGATGTCATGAAAAGAGAAAAATATGATTTATAAATTTTTCAATGAGAGGGTTTAACCAAATTTTGTGATATGCATATATGTATTTCTACATTCATATTTTAGGAGATTTGTATTTATAATTTTTGAAAATGATTTTATGATAGTTTAATAATGTAATATTAATAATAAAAAATTTAATGTATAAAGTGTTCATATATATTACTATAAAATTTTAATGTATATAAATGTGTACCTACTTTATTTATATATATATATCAAGATCGAGCCTCTGATCTTATTTGATGATTTTTATTCACATTTATACTTGTGTAAAAGTATGTTATTATTAAAATGGGATGGATGACAAGTCAACAAATTTGGGTTTAATTGTTTGTTAGTCTCATGGTTTATTGATACAAACAATGGAAGCAACAAGAATGATTACTTCAATTTAAATATTCACGAATTTTTTTAAATGGTTTATTAATTAATAATTATTAAAAACTATTAAATGAAGATAAAAATCGGTTATTTTATTCACAAATATTAAATAAGATCTTAAATTAATATGAGTACAATTTAAATGAATCATTTATGCTAGGTGAAGTGATGGTGAACGGGATATCAGGTCACTCTTTCCACTCAAGCCGTAATATCGTATTTTGAAAAGAAAAAAGTGGGTAAAATGTTTGAAATGGTTGGATGTTAGTATGTTACTGTTGGTTTGCATATCTTTTATTTTTTTCTCTTATGGTAGTGGCCGTATGGGTCATGAATTTATTAATTCATGATTACGGCTGACGAGTTGTGATAATGATAGTAGCCGACGGGCTATAAAACGTGATAATGATTAACTTTCGCGTTGTCATGAAAAAAGTAATCATATCATTATATATTTATTGATTTAATATTCTGCCAAATTACCCACTAAGATTTTAATCTCACATTTTTCAAATAACAAATTTTCAGGTCAATAATTTGAGTATTTGGGCTGCGACGATATATGACATTTTTCATGGCTTTCACAATAATTTTATATAAACATTTATAAAGATGCAAAATTATGGATTTACAAGGTTTCTTAATGTAGTTTTCAATATATATACACACGTAGGTACATATTTATATACATTAAAATTTTATAATATATATGAACATTAAATTTTATTATTAGCATTATATTATTAAACTCTAAAATCATTTTAAAAAATTATTAAACTCCTAAAAATTATAAACTATCATAGAATTATTTTAAAAATTTATAAATACAAATCTCCTAAAATATAAATGTGGAAATACATATATGCATATCACAAAATTTGGTTAAACTCCTGAAAATTTTACATAAATCATACTTTTCGCTTTTTATATAATATAAAAAAATCATAATATATAAATAATAATTATAATTGCATATATCATATAATTAAAATATAACGCATCAAAATTGTATATTTTACTGTAATTCAGTAGTATATATCAAAATACCACGGTACTAACAATTCATATATAATTACCGCATCAAAATTTTTAATTTGGTATTATACCTTATCGAATTTCGATAAATTCAATATTTTTTTGATTTAGTAAGTGCAATATGCTAAGATTTCGATATTTTTTTCAACCCTAACTGATGCAGGGGCATCGGTCCAGCCACTTGGCCACCTAGATGATTGCGGTAAGCCTTTGGGGTTCGTCCCACATCGGATGTGCTGGGCAAACGTTGTGTGTATAAATGTGGTGGGGCAAACCTCCACTCTTGACCATGATTTTGAGGTGGAGTTAGGTCCGGACATTTATAGCCTACATCAGATTAGTATCAAAGCCGGTTGTGGGGTCGGGGCTCTAAGGGAGGGTGGATTATGCAGGGGCATTGGTCCAGCCCCTGGACCACCTGGATGGCTGCGGTAAGTCATTGAGGTTCGTTCCACATCGGATGTGCTAGGCAAATGTTGTGGGTATAAATGTGGTGGGGCAAACCTCCACTCTTGACCATAGTTTTGATGTGGAGTTAGGCCCGGACATTTATAGCCTACATCAGATTGGTATCAGAGCCGGTTGTGGGGTCGGGGCTCCAAAGGAGGGCGGATGATGCAAGGGCATCGTGTGGGGTCGGGGCTCCAAAGGAGGGCGGATGATGCAAAGGCATCGGTCCAGCCCCTGGGCCACCTAGATGGCTGCAGTAAACCTTTAGGTTTCATCCCACATCGGATGTACTGGGCAAATGTTGTGGGTATAAATGTGATGGGAAAAACCTCCACTCTTGACAATGGTTTTGAAGTGGAGTTAGCCCGGGCATCTATAGCGTACATCACTAACCCTAATAATGAAGTGTGGAAGATTAAATGGAGTAAAAGTTTTGATGATAATCAAATAGAGCTTGTCGCATGTTTTGTGAAGTTGATGTAGTATATCTTGGTGGGAAATGGACCCCACTAGAACACTGTACTTTTAAGGAATATATAGCATATGAATGTCACATTAGGGCTCAATGTCATAGTTCTCTTGATATATATTTGGAAATTTGAAGAAATGCCAGCTTGATATGTTGGGTTTTATCATTCACCCTCCCACATGTACATTGTCCATAATATCATCCAGGCCATGATTATTAAATGTACAAATCATGGGTGGTCGTAAATCGAAATCCTTAAAATGGATTAATAATGTAGAAATAATACAATGATATTTTGGACATCTACACGTGGCATGAAACACAAATAATGCAAGATGAATGGTGTGGCTCAAAGAAATGTGCCCAACTATGTCATGTCTCCAAATTTCCCATACATATTCATACAAACAATCAGTGATTAAAATAAGAGATATCTAAATAGCAAGGATCAACAATCTACTTACAAAAGATGCAATAGCAACCAAAGTCAAAAAGATAATAAAGAAAAAAATAATAATAAACTGTTAGTTTACACTATCCACGGGTGAGACCTCACCCATCATGTGCATATTTAAACAAGATGAAGATCATATTTTACAACAACACAATCTCACCTCAAAAAACAAGGCTCTCCTACCTCCAGATGAAAGTCGTAACCGCAACGACGCAAGCAGAATGCACAAAAAGACTCGGTGATGATCATCGACAACCGACAATACGTATATAAACATGGGGGGATTGGGGGGGGGGGGGTGCTTAATGAGTTACCAGAACAGCAGTATTCCGAGCAATTGGTTGGAGACTAGCTGCATTCTCCAAGTGTAGCCAAACTTCCTTCCGTTTTTCAACAGATATGTTCAGTTTTTCACATTCCTCTTGGTACTTGGCAACACAAGTTGATACCAGGGCGTCATCCATATCCATGAGCATCTTTCTCAGATTCAAGGTTAGATTCAGGACAGAGTGGTTCCAATGGTTTTGTGCGTTGACTTCCAGAGCAGGGAATACTATTGGCAGTATTATTTGCCGGTTATGAGAAACTAGATTGATAATCCGGTCGTTATTCCAAAGGAAAAGAGCCCTCTCAGCTACCTGTAATACAAAAAACAGGAAAGAATAAATCAAGTTATTTCAATGATACAAACTTCTCAACAATGCAACCATCTCTTCCCAAGCAACTTGTATATCTTCACACTCAATCTACAAAGCAACGACGTAGAGAGAACCACTCGTCGTTTCTTAAGTTTAGAATTCAGCATTTTCCACGTGCAAACATCTAGAAGCTGGATTTTACAGAAATGATAAGGATTTCAACCTATAAAAGTTTGAACTGAAAAAGGCAGGGTGGCCTATTTAACATGCTTTACTATGAAACTTCTTTTTCATTCGGTTCTGTATCTCATCAGCTAATGCATCATTAGCTAAAAGAATACGCTCCAACAAACCTTATCAAAGAAATCTCATTAAGATTTCAATTTTCAAGCATGGCAACACATACGGGCACTTCTACTTTCTTGCAGATTTTGACCATTAGATTTCAGCAGAAATTTCAAAATTACACATGCTTTTAAACAATGGTTTAGGAACATAAGTCGCTGTTCCAATAATACAATTGCCCCCATCAAAGCTTTTCGTGCCAGGCAGAATAAAGAAAAGAGGAAGTGAAAATCAACCCCATGTTTTCAGTGTTAGGCATGCACATTAGCAAAATCAGCATAACATAAATCAGATTCACATCGATGTTAAGATAGCAACTAATCAGAAGAATGATTTTCCATATAATGCATGCATAAGTAATTTGGTGTCGATGGTTGATCATTAATACTATAAAGAAAACAAGCAATCCAACTGCCTCCATAATCTAATACTTCTTCATGTACTCAAATATTTTTCGCGAACATAGCAACTATGAATAATAAATAACAGGAATACAAATATTCCACGTGCCACGGTAATGCGAACACTGCACGTGCAATCATAATAAATGAGTTAGCAAAATTGAGTGCGATAAGAGATAAATTGTTACCTGAAAATGGTAACTATTAATGCAGTGTCTGATGCGAAAAAATAGCGGAACCATAACCTTTTGGAACTCGGACATGCTAATTACTTCAAGGATCTCCTCCAACTCACCCAAAAACATCACCTCCTTCTGACTATTCGTAATCGGCCAATATTTCAGCAGTCCCTTAATCAGGCTACTAGCCAACTTCGGCTCTTTCTCAATAAACTGAGTCACACAATACGAAAGCTGCTGAAAGTAAACCCCCAATGACTTTGGCTTGTGCAACGGAACCAATGCCCGACAAAAGAACATCTTATGCTCTTCTTTTAAAGGTAAAGAAAATCCTGTGATCACACTCCCGAAAATCTCCAACAACTCAGCAATCCCATTATGTTTTTCAACCTCAAACACGAATCTAAAGAAAACATTGCCCATACAATTCCTGATAAATGGTCGATGAACCATAAACTTGCCATAAATCCTATGCAGGATAGCTTTTAAGCAATCCCTTTCACGGGGATCATCCGACTCAAACAAGTCAATAATTTTCAAAATAAAAGAATTGTTAATGTATTTCTTTGCGACCTTCGTTTCCAAAGAAGACGAAGTGACAAACTTGAGCAGGAAATCATACACTATCTGTAAGTGTGACCACGCAGGATCAAACATGGGTTCTTCCTCGTTATCATTTTCACCTGAACTTGCTGTTCTTGATCGACAGTTTGGAGGAAAAACACGGAATAAATTAATAGAACACATCTTGCAAGATGCTAAAATTGCAGGCTCTGTGAACTTTGGAGTGTTGTCAGATACAAATTCGAGAAGCTCGAGCAATGTAGCTCGTTTGAGCTCCTTTTCATGGATATTTTTGGCAGGATCAGTGAAATCAAACACAACACAACAAAGACTCAACTTACTAATGAAGAGATTCATCTTCTCTGAACTTGATACATCTTTAAAGGCGAGCAACGGCTCGATTCCTGCAATCACACTGGCTGGAAACACCGCAGCTGAAGCCCGTTTGGCCGCAGAGATGGCAGAACAGGCTCGGCCCGAACCCGGAGAGGTTGTGTTGGGACCCAAATTAGGGTTTCTGAGTGATTCCCGATCTGATTTCTGGGATTTCAGCGGAAATTTATTGAGAATCTGCTTCCACATTCTGGGTTTTTCAACTCTTCGTTCTCAATTGATTAAAAAAAATACTATATAAATAAAAATGTATCAAAACAGTAGTGAAAGTACTAAATGGTTCTCAAATCAGGATTTGGAATGAAGGGAGCGGATGAAAACCTAGCTCAGAGAACTGATTTATGGATGATGAAATTGAGGATCTTGGGATTAAGAACGCCCTATAAATTACCACAAAAGAATTGAGATCTTCAAACAAATTAGGCCAAAAAACGAACTGAAGTATCAGAAATCAAAAAAATGTTGAGTTAAATAAGAAGAAATCTACAACCAACCCACACACAAAATCTCGCCCAAAATGCTAAACCTATTCAAACAGTAGCAACTACTACATCAGTGTGTGTATGCGAAGAAACTGAATGAATGGGTATTAAAACAGAAGCAGTAGTATTTAATTTGAAAAAACACCTCGGATTCTTGAGAATACAGAAGGGAGGCAGGGGGGGAACACATGCAAAAGTTGGATCTTCAATTACACACAAGTTTTACATCCATGTGTGTGTACTTGCAGAGAGAGAGAGAGAGAGAGCAGTGCGCGTGTCTGTGTGTCAGAGGTTAATTATGAAAATGGGCATTATGGAGAGGGAGAGGGAGAGGGAGAGGGATCAAATTCAATAATTTGAATTGAGTTGTGTTTGTATGTTTGTTCTTTGTTGTAGAGAAAAGCAACAACAGCCGATTCAAAAATCATGAATTCGCTTTTTCACTGCACCCTGCAAATCATTATTGCACCTCTCCAAAGTAAAAAGGTAAATAACAAAAGGCAAAAGTGAAAATTCGGCTAACGAACGAAATTACCTAATTACTCTTGTCTACAAAATTCTGCCACTTAAATAATTTTTTTTAAAAAATTCAGGCCTGAAAAATAAATAATTTAAAAAATACTCTATTAAGAAATACTCTACATATTCCTCGTGATTCCCTGACAAAATTACTTTTGGCCCTAACGAAGTTTTGCCTTTCCTCAAGTTACCTAGTTATTATAATTAATTAGGAAATACATAATCTTAATCATCATAAAAAGTAAAACTCCATTTAAATATTATTTATAAAATTATTTATATTTAAAATTATTTATATTTTTTTCAAAAAAAATAAAAAATAAAATTCTTTATATTTAAAAAATATATATAGCAACTATTTATAATATTTAAATAATTTTATTTTAATTAATTATAGGATGTTTGACTTTATTTTCCATATATATATATATATATATATATATATATATATATATATATATATATATATATATATATAAAAGTCTTTTTTCTTTTTAAATGAAGTATAGTATCTTTCTATGTATATTTTTTTTTCCTGTACACTTATGACTTATTTAGTATCATTAATTGACATTAATAAATAAATATTTCGATATAAATAAATAAATTAATATCAAATCAAATCATGTATAAAAATATAAAATAAATTAAGATTTTTTTATCCTCTCACGTAAATCATTACAACGGTCTCATGTAAGATTTGCACCAGGAATTATTATTAGGAGGTATATACTTTAATCATAATTGCACTTCAATACAATAAAAAAATGAAATACTATCAAGTACTCCCCCGTACTGGGCAAAGAGATGCATTTTCTTTTTGCACGTAAATTAAGGAGTATTATTATTTTATGTAAAGTGAGTATGTGTATTAGAGAGATGTGATGAGTAGTGATGGACTATTGGTGGGTCCTTTTTACTAAAAGAGGAACATGTTACAATTTGAATGAGACGCCCAATATAGTAAAATGATGTTATTTGGGTGGGGCGGAGGGAGTACATAAATATGTAGCAAAAAGATAAAATTGCACATATGTGGTTGCACATTTTTTAAAAGATAAAATTGCACATATGTTGTTGCATATTTTTTTAAAGAGAGTGAGTAATAAATAATTTTCAATTGTATTAATAAGACTAACATTTTAAAAAAATGCAAGTCAACAAATTATAATATTTGACTTTTGATATTATACTTAATAAATCATGTAAAAAATTAATATATATGTACATATATTCTAATTATTTGAAAGAATTTTGACTTGTATATTTTTATTTAATGTTACTTTATAATATAATACAATTAAAAATAATTTATTACTTCCCCCGTCTCTTTAAAAAAATGTGCAACCATATAGGAGCAATTTTGTCTTTTTGCTGTATATTTATTTAGTTGTTAGTATTCTATTTTTTTCATTGTATTTAAGCGCACTTATGATCAAAGTATGTCAATCTTAGTAATAAATCATTAATTTTACTGTCTAAATAAATATCAATTATATAAAAAAATCTCAATTTATTTTTTTATACATAATTTGATTTGATACTAATTAATTTATTTATATCGAATGATTTATTTATTAATTGCAATTAATGATACTAAAGTAAATAAGTTATAATAAATGCATAGGAAAAAAAATAAATAGTAAGACTATATGTGAACAAGCAGAAAATGACTTTATTTTACTTTACTATACTATACTATATTATATATATATATATATATATATATATATATATATATATATATATATATATATATATATATATATATATATATATATATATATTATTTATGAAAAATAAGGTTAAAATTTTTAGAATTAATTAAAAAATTATTAAAATATTTTAAATACTTGCTATATTTTTTTAAATATAAATAATATTATGAATAATATTTAAATGGAATATTACTTTTACTCATGATTATGGTTTAGTATTTCTTAATTAACTATATAATAATAATTCAATTTCCATTAATGGTTATTTTTAAGAAACTAATCTAATATATATATATATATATATATATATATATATATATATATATATATATATATATATATATATATAATATTCTTTTAAATATTCATAAAAATTTTAATGAATTTATTAATTTTATTTTTAATTTATTTTTATTAGTTTCAAATATTATAAACAACTAAAGAAAACGATTTTTATAATTCACATGTCATAATTGAATAATTCAAATACATATGAATAATTAAATAAAATTAATATGCTAAAATTAATAAATCAACAATTATTTAAAAACTCGATTCCAACATCATTTGCCAATATCGAGTAATATATTAAAAAATATAATATAAAATAATAATTAAACTTAAATAACTTGAAGAAAGATTTCGATTCTTTACATGAATCAGTCTTTTAACTTCTTATTCATTTTAAAGAATATTTGAATCAATTATCTACTTGAAGAGATAAATTTATTCCAAAAATACTTGAATGATCTACATGAATCTGTTTTTTAACCTCTTATTCCTCTTAAAGAATACATCTTAACAAATACTTTAATAGATTATCTACTTGAAAGATAAATTGATTATAAAAATACTTGAATGATCTACATGAATCAGTTTTTTAACCTTTTATTCATCTTAAATAATATATACTTGAATCGATTATCTACTTGAAGAGATAAATCGATTTAAAAAATACTTGAATCGATCATTTAAAAAATACTTGAATCGATCATCTTATTCCTCTTCATAAAGAATACTTGAGATTATATACTTGAAGAGGTAAACCGATTCCAAAAATACTTGAATGATTCAAGAATAATTGAATCGATCCTCTTATTCATCTTGAAGAAAGAATACTTGAGATTATATACTTGAAAAGGTAAATCGATTCCAAAAATACTTGAATGATTCAAGAATACTTGAGTCGATCGATTATCTTATTCCTCTTGAACTTGAAGAGGTAAATCGATTCCAAAAATACTTGAATGATTCAAGAATACTTGAACCGATCGATTATCTTATTCCTCTTGAAGAATACTTGAATCGATCCTCTTATTCATCTTGAAGAATACTTGAATTAATTCTTGAATAATACTTGAATTGATTCTTTTAATCTTGAAGAATACTTGAATTGGTTCGAGATTCAATTATTTATAAGTGAATCGAATCTCGCTCCATCAAAAGAAATTTTTATACTTTTTATAATTCAATTATTTAGAGAAACTTGAAGAAATCTTCTATTCGTCTTGAAAAATCGAATGTGTGTGTTTGGAATGACTAACCAAATAGGTTTATTTATAGGTGGGGTATGAGAGAATGTTATATGAAATATTCTTTTTTCTATTTATATATAATTTAACTTTATACTTATTAATTTATTACAATAAAAGATTTAGTAATAAAAGAATGATACCAAAATAAATATATAAAGATATTCAAAATTTAATTGTCATCAATCAAAATAAAAAAATAAAAAAAGAATTTATTTTATGATAAATTAATGAGGTGCACATATAAGAAAAGATAAATATATTTTTAATTTATATTTTGATATATATTTTTAATTTAAAAATTTTCTTTAATTATGTATATGTTTATTTTTATTTATTTTTATTTTTAATTAATATTTTGTTCTTAATTTCTAAAATAAAATTTTAAATTTATTACCTATTTAAGATTAATTAATAAAATAAAAAAATACATTATTTTAAAAAGAAAATATTAAATAAGGAATTTAATGATAAATAAATAAGAAAAATATAAAAAATAATTTAAAATTTCAAAAAAATGAGAAAATTACACGTCATAATAGAGCGCTCTGGAGACGATACGCAGACAGAAAAGTTTCTGCTATAGTATTTAAGATTAATTAATAAAATAAGAAAATACATTATTTTAAAAAGAAAATATTAAATAAGGAATTTAATGATAAATAAATAAGGAAAATATAAAAAATAATTTAAAATTTTAAAAAAATGAGAAAATTACACGTCATAATGGAGCGCTTTGGAAACGACACGCAGACAGAAAAGTTTCTGCTATTGTATACTTAAGATATATATATTCTTCTCGGATCAAAAACTTGTTAATTAATAAAAACTTAAGAGACGGCCTCTTGTGAGACTGGTTGTGTGACGGGTCGACCCATTGTTAAAGTAACTTATTATATAGGTAAAATATACTCCCTCCGTCCCACCCAAAGAGTTTCTTTTTGTCATTTTGGTCGTCCCACCCAAAGGGTCCCATTTTCTTTTTTACACACATGGGGCACACACACCCCCTCTAATATAATTAAAATATGGAGTCCACACTCCCACTAATACAACTACCCACTACACATTAAATAATACTCCCTCCGTCCCATAAAGAAGTTCACAGTTACTGTAGATACGGAGTTTAAGAAAAGTTACTTTTTGGGGGTAGTTTAGTATTTTTAGGTAATAAATAAATTATAAAGTAAGTTTTGTGAGTTGTAAAGGGGTGACAATTTTGAAATTAAAGTGTATTGTGGGGTTATTGATTTGTGTGTATTTCCTTATTTGGGGGTGTGAACTTATTTATGGGACGGACAAAAATAGAAAGTGTGAATTTGTTTATGGGACGGAGGGAGTAATATTCCTTAATCCGCGTGCCAAAAAGCAAAAATAACCCTTCGGACGGGACGGAGGGAGTATTATTTATAGTTAAAGTATATCAATAATGAATCATATTATAACACCCTAAAATTATACTTTAGTTCATTATTCACCATATTTTAGAAAACATACTTTAACAACCATTAAGCATATTTTATCTATATAATAGACATACTTTAACACGTCTCATAAACCGTTTCACATAAGTAACGTCTCTGATGAGCGTTTTCTTTGCACACAAAATTAATCTCAAGTATTAAGGATATTAATTGCAGATTAGACAAGTGACCAAGTTAAATATCAAATCCAAAGGACGGTGTATTATCAATGAGTGAGGCTCTTGTGCCCCCGTGGACATTGCAATTTAAATTCCTAGCTATACATAGGGTTAAATAGAATATGGAGTGGGAGGGTTGTATTCCCATGGGAGCACGGCGTGTCCCAGACGCACACAAGTTTTTGACATTATTTATTTAATTATTTACTAAATTAATTAATACGAAAAACAATAAAAGTTGTGGAAATAATTATATTTACTAAAAAATTAATTAAAATAGCAAGTAAAATAAATAAAGAACTAGGAAAATACGAAAGTGGATCAAGTAGGTGAATAGATAGCTTTAGGATAATCCAGTTTCACTCATTAATTTCCCTCTCAAGTGTACTGTCCGACTCTGCCTTGTGGACTATTGACACATCACGAAGCCATACAAATATACTCTATAAACACAAGTAAATATGCGTGTAATACGTGTGAATAACCTTGGTGTAAGAGATATAATTTCACCCTATTTTTAGGTACTATCAGTATCAATTATTTTCCCGGCCGTTTGGTACTCTAACCCGATATGATCTCCCTTTATAGGTACTATAAAATTACTCTCTTTATCCTGCTTATCAACCCGAATTCAATTCATTTCAAACATTCATATACTGTATGACAGTTCTAATGAAGTTTCGAAGTTCCCTCACTTAGAATAATAATATAAAACCCTGTTCAGTGTTGAACACACTCAATCAACAACCAGATATATATTCAAACTCTATATAACAGTTAAAGATGCACAAATTGACCGTGAATATGAGTTAAAAATGCACAATCATATATAAAATAAATCCACAAGTAGTGTTGTATGGATGATACACATGAGAAGTCAATTAAATCATAAAACCTTCAAAATTCCTAGAACTACCAAAACGGTTATAGCCCATGATGTTGCGAAGAACAATCATGGGGGTTAGATAGATCTTACTCATATGTTTGGAAAATTACAAGATAAATTAGAAAACAAAATAAACCATAGATGCGGGAGTCGTCGTTTCCTTCTTCGTCTTGAATCCTCCTCTCAATTCTCCACTTGATTCGATAGACAAATCTCCACAGCTCCGGCGGATGATGGGATGGTAGAGATGGATGTAGAGGATGGTGTGAGGGGTGATCCCCCTTGTGGAAGTGGTAGCAGTTGTTGGTGTTCGATCGTTTGGTTAATGTAAACCGTTAGAGTTCCATACGTTTCTTAATCAGCGGAAACAAGAACATAGAAACGTATTACCTTTCACCAGGGCATGTTGAGGAAGAACAACTACAGAAAACAACCTCTTGATCTTCTGTTGTATTCCCAAGTCCAATCTTGACGTCGTGTGGGCGACGATCTTCAATATTCTCTCAATCTGCTCTCAACCCTCTCTAACTCGCGATTAAGCGTGAATAATTAGGGCATCCGGATAATTGAGATGACTTATATATGGACTACAACAAGGACCAGGAGAAGAAATTAGAGTCGGGCCTCCATTGGGCTTAAGTATCCAAGTTTAGCCCAAAACTTATACTTAAGTTCAATAGTAATAATATAGTCCACTAAAATATTATTATTGCACTGCCGCTCTAATCCAAAATTATGTTATGAGCTCCTTCTTATTATGAGCCCGTTAGTCTCCCCGTGTTTAAGATATACAATGCCCATTAATTAATTAAGTTACTGACAACTCTATTAATTAATATCTCATCCGAGAGTAGTACCACTCAACTTGTTATCATGCCAGAATAATCCATCTGCAGAGTTTACATAATAATCCTTATGAGCTGCTCAAGGGGACATCATCAACCTATTTAATATGACACAAATTCCTTCTATAATCAACAACACATCATAGAGACAACACTATTTCCCAACTCACCGAGTTTGTTGATTTAATATTTAAATCTCATCCATTGATGAATCAAAGAGATATATATTAGCTTACGTGTCGAGGTTATTGTATAGAGATTAAGAGCACGAATATCCATAATAATTGAGATCAAGTTCTCCTATATAGTCAGTATAATTCGAACGATCTCAAGCGGTCCTGCTCAATTCACACAAAGTGCACTAATATGATTTTATAGTCAAGACAAACTAATACCAAATCACACTACAATCATCCCGATAGATTGTCCCCATCTATCTCGATTGTGAGCATCTGTTTATACTTTATAAGAAAATCGATAATATGATCTTTCGTGCGATGCCGTACACCATATTATCTACAGTACAAAGTAAATGGACTATTGCATCGACATATAAATAAATTATAAGATGCAATCATTTGATCAATGATTCTCATTTCAAATATTGTTATCACATTTTTCATACTAAAGCTAGACTTTTAGTATACAATCCAACATCGGTGTTCTGTTTCTGAATGTTAATTGTACTCCTTTTATACTTCAGACTCTTCCAATAGACCCCTAATGGGCTTTTAAGTGAAAACACACACATACATACACTGGAGGTGTAATAATATGGATCTGGAATAGTCCCGCACGTCTATTCGTCCAAGGTCATCTTGGTCGAACAACATCCTTTTTGGTGAACAGACCTCGAACAAGCTCCCCACGGACTTACAAAACCAAAACCCACCCGTTCGACCAAGAAGCCTTAGTCAAACGGCCTTGTACTTGGTTGAACAAGCTCCTAAGGTGGTCTAACGGAAAGCCACATAAGAGAGGATCATTTTCACGCAAGAATAACCTCAATCAGAATTCGGATGTGAAAGTTATGCTTAAAACCGTAAGACTGTGTGATCACACCCAAGAGGTCCGTTTGACCAGTCAAACTGCTTTGTACTCGGTCAAACGGCGTCTCAAATTCTTCCCCTTCTGATTTTAAACACTTCTATCCTGTTTTTCTGTGAAAATAAGCTCAAACCAGTGATTTGAAAATCGGACCGGAGACCAAATCGGTGGAGACAACGGTTCGAGGTCCAACCGGTCCAATCGGTTCAATCTAAAAAATTAAATAATTATTAAAAATAAATATTTAATAAATAAATTATTTAATATTACTATTTTTAATTTAATATAGTTTAGTTAAAGCCTAGCCACAATATAAACTAATAAAATGTTGGCCCATTTTTTAAGCATATATATAGTGGATTAGGGATATCAGTCCGTAGCTGCTCTCATCATAATTATCAACAACGCGCCTTCTAGTCATCTTTAGTTCTTCATCTCTTCTTTCTGTCCTCTCATTCACTTCTCTCTCTAATTTCTCACTCTAATTTCTCACTCTAGCATTCGATTTTGTCGGCCGTCTATAGAAGATATTTAACACTCAATTTCGTCGGCCGTCTGTAGAAGATATTTAACACTTAATTTCGTCGGCCTTAATCTGCAGAAATTCGTAGAGGCGTTGGTTGTCGTTTAAAGGATTTTCAATGTCTTCTTCGGATCTACCAGTAACAGATATTTAATTTCTTGTAAATCTGTTTCTATTCGGGAGAGGATGATCAATGTTTTTTTCTATTTAAGATATATGTAATTTCTTATCTTTTTTTGTTAAAGATTTCAATCATTTTAACTAATTGAACATAACAAACATGAAATTGTTTGTGTGCGATGCAGTTTTTAACATAAAATCGACGATTCTCCGGTTCCATCGGTTTTACTGGTTTGGCAGTTTTGTTCGGTCCAAATCGGTTATTCCCGGTTCAATCGGGAAAACATTTTTGGTGATTTTGGACCGGTCTCGGCACCGTTTTCTGGTTTAACCGGTTGAACTGGCCGATTCGGTCCGATTTTCAAAACACTGGCTCAAACGACCTCAGTTGCACCTGATTCGTGACTTTTCGCTACATATCTCGATTCATCTCGATTTAAGACCAATTCATGCACAATTTACATAGAAATTAGAGCTCAAATTACGTGAATTTTCACTCTCATCAATCTCACAAGAGACTTTATCGAAACGTAATTAAAGGTTAGTCATAAATAAGTAGATAAATTACGATTATAAATATTATTTCATGTCAATATATTACATTAGATGTTATTATAAGAAAATACTACCAAAATTAATTTACTTCCCACCTGAGAGTATTTCACTTTTTTTAAGAACAATTAGAGTAGAATTTTTTTTATTACTCCTTCATCCCAAATTCATCTTCACGTTTAATGTAGATATGAAGTTTAAGAAAAATTATTTTTTGACTTACTTTTGGGGTAATATACTCCCTCCGTCCCGGGCAAAGGTCCTCATTTCCTTTTTGCGCGTAGATGGAATATTATTATTTTATGTGTAGTGGGTAGTTGTATTAGCAGTGAGTGGTGAGCCATATGTGGGGCTCTTTTACTAAAAAAGGAAAATGAGACCTTTGATTGAGACACCCAATATAGTTAAATGGAGATCTTTCGGTGGGATGGAGGGAGTAGTATTTTTGAGTAATAAATAAAGAGTGAGGCTCTTGTGCCCCCGGGGACACCGTGCCCCTTTGTAATTTAAATCACTATCAATACATAGATTTAAATAGAATATGGAGGGGGAGAGTTGTGTTCCCATGGGGCACGGTGTGTCCCCGGGGACGCAAAAGCTTTTGCCATAAATAAATGATAAAGTATGTTATGTGTTTTAAAAAAGTGATGACAAATTCGAAATTAAAATATGTTAAATGGATATTAGATAGTTGTCTTATCTTTTTATGGAAGTATGAACTTGAATTTGAAACGGACTAAAACGGAAAGTGTGAAGTTGAAGTTGGAACGAGGAAGTACTATATTTTTATATAGAACTTGTGGTTCCCACTTCTTCTAATTAATTAACATTTAACCCTTTTTTAATTAATTTGTAGTCACTTCATCAATTAATGTTATCTTTTATTTTCTTTTTTATTAAGTTTTTTTTCTTAATATTTAAAGACCATTATTATACTCTAAACCATAAACTCTAGACATGAAATATGTTCTAAACTACAAGGTTAAAATTATAGTTATACATTGCGTTAAAAATTAACCAGAAACCCTAGTGTTAAAATATACTCTAAACCACAAAGATGAAATTACAATTATATTTTTAGAATTAACCCTAAATCCTATAAAATATACCCAAAACTATAAGAGTGAAAATGCTATTAAACTCTAAATTCAAAATCTTAGGGGATAAAATATACCATAACCACATGGATGAAATTACAATTATACCCCAAACTCTAAGGATAATATATACCCTAAACCAATAGAATAAATTATGTGCCAATAGGCAAAACTACATCACTCTCACCAATCAAATATCAATACCAACAACTTAAATACATTATTTATTTTTTAACCAAATCCCCCAAAATGGCTTATTATACTCCTACCAAAATAAAAAAATTCTAAGTATCTACCCACAAACCCCACTGCCGATGTGGGTGGACCCGTGTGGGTGACCTACACAGGGGACACATTGAATATTTAATTTTGAATGCAAAGATAGAAAAGTTAAAAAAAGTATAATTGTGTAAAAAATATAACAAATTAAAAAAGTGTTGGTAAAGATTTTATACAATGAATTTTGTGCATTACTTCAATTCTCCCATAAATTATACTATGCCAAAAAGGTGAAATTTCAATTACTCCCTCCGTCCTCTTTTAAGGGTGCCATTTGCTTTTTGCACGTGGATTAAGGAGTATTATTATTTAATGTGTAGTGGGTAGTTATATTAGTGGAGGTGTGGATCCCATTTTTTAGTTGTATTAGTGGGTGTGTGAGGGTCCCATATGTATAAAAAAGAAAATGAGACCCTTGGGGGTGGACGCCCAAAATGAAAAAATGATACCCTTGAAAGCGGACGGAGGGAGTATACACTTAAAATTAAAATCTAAAAAAAACGGAAAGAGAAAAAAATATACTCCCTCCATCCAAACTTATTCTGCATCTATACTGTGCACACGGAGTTTAAGAAAATTTATTTTTTATCAACTTTATTGACTTTTGGAGTTTAATGTAGTACTACCTCCGTCCCAAAGAGAAATTCACGGTTACTGTAGATACGAAGTTTAAGAAAAAAATTATTTTTTTACTTTACTTTTAGGGGTAGTTTGATATTTTTAGGTAATAAGCAAATAATAAAGTAAGTTATGTTATTTGTGAAGGGGTGAAAATTTTGAAATTAAAGTGTGTCGTGGGGTTATTGATTTGTGTGTATTTTCTAATTTTGGGGGTGCGAACTTATTTATGGGACGGACAAAAATAGAAAGTGTGAATTTGTTTATAGGATGAAGGGAGTATTTTTTAAGTAATAAATAAATTATAAAGTAGTATGATGTGTGTTAGGTGAGAGTGGTAAAATTTTAACTAAAATGTACTTTTAGGATTGAGGGTTGATGTGATGTTTATTTTTATGGATGGTGAAGTTTAATGTGAAATGGACGAAAACAAAAAGTGTGAAATTTAATTTGGAACGGAGGGAATACATACTAGGTAGGAGGGGTATTAATCGAAATAATAGGGAAAGGGGTGGGGCAGGTTCTACCATTAGTAGAATCGGTTCTACAAAGTGATAACTTTTTTCAATACTATAAATTATTTATGAAATAACATTATCACTTTCCATTAATTGAGTATTATTTTTTATTGTAGAAGTTATCATTTCTTATTCGTCTTACATAAGCTCTTACGTGATATGATCTTACATAAGTCTTTGTCAATTGTTATTTGTTCTTGTATTTATTTTTTTAATGAGAATTAGGGTCGGCAATTTGTACTATTGGGTTGCGATATATAGTCACACGACATGATAAGGATAAATTTGAACAAGATAGACACAATAAGGATTTGTTCCAACATGAACATGAAAAAAAATCGTATTAACCCGACACTATAGGAAAATTTTAAAAAAATTGATTAATTTTTTAATAATATTTTTTAAAATTAACAATGTGTATTTTTATCATATACTCCCTCCGTCTCACTACAGGTTGCACATTTTTCTCATTCGTCCGTTCCATAATAACCTTCGCCCTCTAAAAAATGAAACAAACATTTATGCAATAATCTTAAAAGTTACTTTAATTTCAAAATCGTCACTCATTTTTCACACTCATTACATTACTTTACTTTTTATTTATTATCTAAAGATACCAAAATATCCTAAAAAGTCAAGAAAATTGATCAAATAATCAACTTTTCTTAAATAATGTAAAACAATAAAGTTGAAACTTGTTATGGAACGAGTGGAGTATTTACATCAAATATGTCTTTATATCAGATTGCTAAGATTAACGAGTTATTAACATGTTAATCGGTCATCTGTTAATTTTATTTTGTTTAATGGGTTCACACAAACTCAACATGTTCTTATCGAGTTGACATGATAATGACACGAATACGATAAAACCAAACACTAACATGCAATTAGCGTGTCGTGCTTGTTTCATAATATCATGTCATGTCGAGAACTACCTCCCGAATGAGAATATAAATTGCATGAATGAAATTGATATTTTCATTAATTATCACTTTTCATTGAAAAAAGTTATCATTTTTTAAATTAAATATGATATCACCTTTTATTTATATTTGAATTATTAATAAAATAATTTATTGAACTATTATCACTTTTCATTAACATATATTATAAAAAAATGTTACTCCCTCCCTTCCAAGAATACATTCACCCTTTCCATTTTGGTTCGTCCCAAGAATACTTTCACCCCCTAAAAATAGAAATAATACACAATATCAATAACCTTACAATACTACAATATTACAAAAATGTCTCATTTTTTTCACACAATCTAGTCAAAGTTAACTATATCATACACTTTATTCAACTCAATTACCCAAAATACCACCTCACACTGCCAAAAAGTTACTTTTCTTAAACTCCGTACTAGAAAATACGCGAATGTATTCCTGGAACGGAGAGAATATCATTTATTAATCTACTCACTCGCACACAAGTGTTTCTATCACTTTTTATTAATATAATATTATAACGTTATCACTTCTTATCCAACTCACCCACCCAACTATTTATTCTAGTACTAGTATGTACATATAGTTACATTTTACTTCTTATATTATCTCCTAAAGTTAAATAAATAATTAATCGAGGGAATGAGGATATTGATGTTGATGACAAAACTACCCAACAAAAGTGGAGTAATCCGCATGCAGAGTTTTGGGCCACACCATTTTCCAGGCACAGCCCATTAACTTATAAATATGTTTTTCACTACTGAAAGTGAAAGCCATACCTCACCAATATTTTAATCAAACTCAATTTATTTTTGAGTACTCTCTTTTTGTAATGTCAATTTTGTAACTATAAGCTCAAAATTCGAAGGAATATGTTTGTTCAATTTTTTTGTTATATTAATATTTTTAAGATAATAAGAACAAAAAGAATTTTTGTAAATGAGTTGATATAATCTGCACTGGGTGCGCGCATGTATTCATATGTGTATAAATATTTGGGTTAATTGCATTAAAATACACTACTTTTAGATAAATTTTCAATTATATCACCAACTTTTTTTAATCAAAAAAATGCACAATGAATTAATGCAAATTAATGCATCCTTTTTGTTTCTGGTGAGCATGAGATGACGTGGCCACCGGAGGGTAATTAAATTGCCACATAATATGCCAAGTAAGATGCCACTTAGGATGATTCATTTAGTAATTTATCAATTTTCTTCAGTTCCTTACGGTGTTCTTCAAACCTTAGAAATAAGAAATTAAAAGAGAAACAATGAAGATGATAAATATGACATCTTCCAAAGCTTGTTCGACCATGATTTTAGTGTTGGCACTGTCCCAAATTCTAAAGTTAAAAGCCGAGATGGATGACTCAGTTAGCAGCAGTGGCTTGCCCCTCTCTTTCTCTCGCTGCTAAAGTTGAAGAGACTCAAGTTTCTCTTCTTTTAGATCTCCAAATATGTTGAATCTCATCTTGACTTGATTCGATTTTGCACTAATTTTTAATTATTTGATGATTAAGAGATGATGGAATTTTTAATTTTATTTGACGACTAAGAGATGATAGAATTTGTTAATTTTTTCAAGTGGATTAATCTAAGTTCGTGTTCGAGTCGAAAACGATCAAAGAATGGAGATTTTATTTCTGTTCGCACTGAAATGAAAGATGAATCTAATCACCCCACTCACATTTTTTTTATCACATTGGCAAGACTTAAGAGGCTTGGATCGAAAAGAAAGTTCGTCAAGAGATGCGAGTCTCTGCTTCTCTCTATTGTTTCTGGTGACACAATCAACATCACATTTGGCAAGAGGCTTGGATTGAAAAGAAAGTTCATTTGGTGTGATGATGAATTTGTTAAATTATTGTAGAGTGTAGAATAATGTGGTATTCACCATCTGCCACAGCTGCAATGCTGATAAGAGGGTCTTTCGTACATTCAAGATAGGATTTTGAAGTATAGGAGTTAATCAAGAATTTGGCTTAATTTGCTATTGCTTATGTTATTTGTAATTCTTGTGGATTTGAGTTGCCAAGATCGTGAGAAAGCTACCAAAAATTTGATTTACATACTACCTTAATATCCTTAACAATTACAGGTGTTTAGGAATTATGTATTTTATCATGATGTACAACTTTATTAAATTAATGGAAGGTGGTGTTTTGTTTACATAATGAATGTAGATAAATTTAGTGTTGTTATGTGGTTTTCATTTTACTTTGAATTCTGAATCTTTAGAAGTATGCCATTAATCTATACTGCTAATTGATTTTACATTATTTGATCCATTTATTAGTTATTTATATTTGTGAAGATGGTTTGTGACTGAACTTAAGACATATCTAAAGAATAAATGTGTTGTATAACTTGATTTTGAAGGCATTTCAAAGTGGCATTTCATGTGGAAAACAAATATTGAAAATTGAGGCAACTTTATATCTTCTGTCAAAATGTTAAACCTATTGCAGCAAATGTATGGAAAACTCACAAAAAACTTTGAGAAATATGTTCTTTATATAACATAGCAAGCTACCATTACAGTTAGGATAACAAAAAAAAAAAAAAGAGGAATATGTTAATAAATAGAACAAAACAACTGCATCTTCATAATATTCCAGCCTTTTTATTTTCATCCACTGAAGAGAGACAACAGCATAATATTAGAAATTAGCAGTATCAAAAAGCAAATCAAAGTGCTGAAGTCTTTCCAATTCTTGGGTCAATGTAATGGTGCACGAACCAGCATAAATCAACAGACTGGCATGCATATTGCCTTCCAAACACAACAGATCATCAAAGGATTCAGCAGCAGAGAAACTGTATTTAATCAGTTCCTAGGTAATTAAAAACTAGCCCCTACTTAGAAATCAAATATGAGGAAATAAAGAACAATAAAAATTACACTTCGAAGGGGTCAAGCCATAAACCTAGCAATCAAGTAGACCATGAGTACTGTTAATTACAAATATATCATTAATCTTTTATACTGAGTTAGGGTAGAATAGCATGAAGCATAATCATAAATAGCTACATAACAACACGCAGAGAAATAATTTGAACAGCGCAGTAGAGACATCTCAAACACATTAAGAGCGCGACTGCGGTAGAGTAAGAGCAAACGAGAACCAAACCTCTAAACAAGTATCTGTCAGGTACCTTTCCTTACATTCACTTGTGGAATATTTTAGACCATTTATACACTATTTCCATGAAATTCAGAAAATGGAAAGCTAAATATATCAAAGTTATTTCTAGCCGAAAACTGTGAAATAAACAAAATTATCCCAAGACAACAATATTATTAAGTAACTAGAATTTGTGGTCATGAGTCACGAAGCAACCGGAAAAGAGTATTGCTCATAGAAGCAAAAAGACATAGACATGAATCATGAAATCTTTCATGGAGCCAAAAAGATATTCCACCATGCAACTATATTCTTAAGCTTTCTACCTAGTTGATGTCTCACTTTCTTGAGTACCAACTCCTAAATTTTAGGATTGCTCTCTGCCATCTCTTTCACCAATCATGTCTTCTCTCGAACCACTACTCGACCTCCCACCTCTTCCAGCCATCATTAAACTTGACACACTATTTGCACCACTTACAAATTTTGCATTTTTTGATCCACATGGCTTCTGAAAATAAAGAAAATAATTCATTTTAATTCTATTTATCATATGCAACTAAAATATTAATTCATGTAATCACATAATACTTACTCTCATGTATATAGTTCCAGAACCTTCACATACGAGCAAGCTTACACCTTTATTTGCCTATACAAGCAATATTTATATCATTTTGGATGTAGCAACAATTTCAGGGTAATTACTTATTAGAATAGACATAGTAATACCATCCTGTTCTCCATTGCGGTAATTTTCTTTTGAGCTACTTGAGTGGAATCTCTCATCACCTCAGAACGAACCATTTCACTAGGTCTAGAAATATCTAATTACTTTCGAGGTCTACCTCTTTTACTCTATAAAAAATGATTTAATACACACTTACATAGAATATCGTATAAAAAAGGGCATAATTTAAAATATCTATTTTAACTTGCCTTTCTTGATGTAGAACCTTTAGCTAAAGATTGGCCTTTGCACGATCTACCTCGTTTAGAATAGAACTAAAAGCATGGATACAAGGAATTCCTGTAAGCTGCCACTCTCTACAAGAACAAGTCATGATGTCTAGATCAACAATAAATCCATCTTTTCCAATACTGACTTCAAACTTTCTGCCAACAGCAGGTTTGCATGTGCAAAATCTACAATCATATCTGTATTCCTCTAGTCTTGCTTTGATCTTAGGGCAAATAATATCACTCAAACCACAAGCATACAAGTACTTCTCATGCATTCTAGCCATTAGTGCAATTCTAATATCCTCCAATATGTCAATTATGTGCTTACTCTTAGACTTAACTATATAGCCGTTGAAAGTCTCTGTTATATTATTATCAATCATGTCACACTTAGGAACATCACTTATATGAGCCTTACAGAATCTGTGTATATCTTTTTCCATGAAGTTCATGTATGCTGCTTCATCTACAATTTTTCATTTCACTCAAAGACTGATGGAGAGACGCTTCATGTGTGCACTTTACAGCTTTCCAAAAGTATCTTTTCAAAGCTGGACCTTTGAATTGTTTTTTCCAATTGCAGTACACATGCCTAGCACAATTCCTATGCTCTGCAAAATGAGCCAGCTTACTTATTGCATTAGTTAATCCCTTTTGTTGGTTACTAATAAAGCTCCATCCAAGACCATCGACAAGTTGGAGTTCTTCCATTACAATTTTGAGAAACCATGTCCAATAATATTCATTTTCAGCTGCAGCGACTGCCCAAAATAAAGGAAACATTTGGTTGTTCCCATCCTTCGCTATAGCAGTTAAAAGGGCCCCCCTAAAAAGGTTTTTAAAAAACACCCATCGAAACCAATGATGGGTCTACATCCACTCAAAAATCCCTTTTTCAAACCATTGAAACCAATAAAAAATCCTTGCAATCGACCATCATCATCAAGTAGAAATTCGAATCTTCCTTCCTTATCAACCCTCATCAACTCAGCCGCATATGACCTTAAAAAATTGTAATGTTCAAGTACTGTACCCATAAGCTCTTAAGAACTTTTGCTTTAACCCTATAACACTTGGTTTTGCTCATCTCTACTGCATAAGTTGTCAGACAATGCTGCAATTCTTTCACACTCCAATTTAGATTCCATTTAAATTTTTTCATGTATTTATTGGCAAACCAATCAGAAGTTACTTGCCTATTTTTAATCTCCCTCACACATCGATTCTCATTCACCAGCTTTTTAATTGCAAAACTCATCTCCATGGATATCATGCTCCCATATAACTTGAATGGACAGCCTGAAACGCATGTCACCTCTAATTGACTGCTGCTACTTCTCGTTATTTGTATATTTCTTCCATTTAAGATGACATGTCTTTGTACAGCTACTCTACACTGATAAACATCTTCAACTCTCATACCAAGTACAAACTCCATAGATTTATGATCACATGTAGGATCATAAACTATTAATTTTTTCTTCTGTTTATCACAATGTTTACTTATCTCTCTGTCTTCATCCCCACTACATTGCCAAGATACATTGTTATCATTTTCTAAATCAAAGTAATCACTGTCAAATTCAATGACTTCATTCTCAACCTGGTGCTCAGCATTGCAAGTCTCAATATTCATACAAACTTTAGAATTTTGTCCAAATTTCTCAATCTGATAGCCATCATCTCGAACCAATATCTTCTTGAACTTTGTCCATTTTTTCCCTGCATCAACATACTCTTCATCATTTGACAACTCGTCATCTTCCAAACTATCATCCATATCATTGTCCTCAATAAATTTACTTTCCAAATCAATATTTAGATCACTGCTCAATAACTCTTCATTAACTACTTGTTGATCAACTTTTTCAATATCATCATGAATCTCCTCATCTTCATTCTCTAAGAAGGAATTATCCTCAAGAGATTCAACTCCTTCTACGAATATCTCTACTATTGCATTTTTTTTATTGCACGCGTGAGCAATCATATCCAAAACATGTTTATTATCTTTGATCTCCACCATTGCATCAGTCATATTCACACCTGAAACTTTGTAACACATCATTTTCAATTGATATCCCATTTTCTCGACTTCATCGACCAAATCCATATATCCTATTATATCTGCATCCAACTTGTGTTTTGCAGTCAATTTCCCACCTAAATATATCAATTTACCATCTTTAAAGACAAACTTACCACCATGTTTAAAGTGTATCGAAAAGTATGAATCCATTTCTGAATCTATGCTTGAGAAGCTTCCTTGTGTGATGTCGGTTCGTCTTCTGTGTTCATAGGTTCTGTATTTGTTTGATATCTTATAGAAAAGTAAAAATACGATAAAGAGCAATATTAAAGGATTAATGACTAAAAGAATCACGGTGGCATCCTACTTGGCATATTATGTGGCAGCTTAATTACCCTCCGGCGGCCAAATCATCTCATCCTCACCGGAAACAAAAAGGATGCATTAATTTGCATTAATTCAAAAGGTTGTGCATTTTTTTGATTAAAAAAAATTGGTGATAAAATTGAAAAATTATCAAAAGGTGGTGTATTTTAATGCAATTAGCCTTAAATATTTATTTAATAGTGTATACATATGTGTTTTAACAATTGTAGAGTTTTTTTTTTACATTCTAACTTTATCATTAAAAAAAACTATCAAAAATTTAGTTAACAAAGTGTATATATTTTCATTCAATAACATACTTTTTTATTAATAAGTGTGATTTTTAAAAATAAAAATGAATAGTACATGTTACATTCGGTGTACAGAATAATTTCGCATTATAAATATAATCCATAATTGGTGTCTAACTAAGTAATGGAGTAAGTAAAAGATATTTAAAACCTTTACCCAACGTCATCGAACAGTGTATATTCTATTTCTCATAGTATATATATAAAATTGTGAAGTAAAAGTATGATTGTTGGCAAGATGAATATTTATAAATATAGGTTGTATTGAAAGGAGATTTGAGCTTAAACAAAAAATAAATTTGTTTATGTCTTAATTAAACTTATAAAAACTCCAAATATTAATAAAAAAAGCAAGTTATTTTTTACTATCTTTTAATCAAAATGTATTTTCGTTCCAACAAAATATTAATTATATTTTTAAACCTTCAACATGAGAGTACATGAGAGAACAAAAAATATGAGTACATGAGAGAACAAAAAATATAATGAGTCAAAGCACAAAAATGTAATAAGTGCGAGAGTAAGAAAAACTAAGTGGAATATTCCAATCAAAACCATTCATGCTGACGTCATAATTCCAAAAAAAAATGTAAATAAAAAAAAACGCGAGAATATTATAATATTTCGAAAAGTGAAAAACAAAGACGTCAAAAAACGATTCAAAGCTTTCATCCGCAGAAAACTTCATCTGATTGTCTTCTCCGTCAAACATTCGTTATCTGGTTATTAACTTCTCCTGATTTTTATCACTACGAATTTACTGTGATTGGGAAGTATTAATTATGTCTTAATTTGTTGCTTAATATTTCATTATTATTTTTCATCTTGCGTTGTCTTCGGTTTCAAGATTTTATTGAGGGTTCGAACTGTTCTATGCTGTTGATTTTTTAATTTCTTGTTTTTATTTTTTACTTCTTTATTAGGGGGATGGTCAACGATTTAGTATTAATTGGATTGTGTTTCTGGGGTTGAAATTCAGTTGGAGCTATGGCGTTACGCTCTAATTAGTCCCATTTTTGCTAGCCCTTTTGTTTTTTGGATTGTGAATTGGTATCTTTTTTTGTAGTTTATGGAGAATGTAATTGAATATATAATTAACTTCTGTTGGCTGTTGTAGATGTATAGTATGATTCTGTGTTTTTTTATTGTTATGATTTTATCATTGGAAGAGTTATCTTCTGCTGGGTTTCTGTGTCTAAGAGTGGGGGTTTCAGTGTATAATATTCGGGCACATGCTCGATGACTTGCTTTATTTGTCTGGTTGTTGAAATGTTGATTGAAAAGAACTCTCAAGCATAGTAGAACGTAACGTTTTCTGGCACAAAATGTAATTGAATAAATATGAAATGGAGTATCATTAACTCTATGTAGTTTGTATCTTGTGTTATCTTCAATTGAGAATATGAAATTTTAAAACATGTGTAAAAGGAGTAACTGGTTCTAACCTTCTTTGATCTGTACTATGAACAGGATGTGAGAGAGGAATCATTTGAAGTTGCATAACTGAGGAACATTAAGACTTTAGTGACATTATATTTATCCTGTTGTCCCATGTTTTCTCTGCGTGGTGTCTGGTCAGTGGAATCGGATGGCTTTTCCCATACTGGGACTTCATCGTAAAAGCCAAACAAACAAAGTGCCTCTGTTAATGGAGCGTGGAGATGCGCGTAATGATACCGAACATGTAATTGACATTGTTAGTAGCAGTGATGCTTCATCTAGTTCATCGCATGAAAGGCCTTCAAGTGGCTTAGAACGACACCTTAGCGAGGATCAGCCATCTACTAGCTCAAGGGTTCCTGTATATCAACCTCAACTCTTTTCTGCTGGATCAAACCCCAGGAATTCATCTCTAAATCGGAGAGGGAATAGTCGTGCCCGCCAAAGGAGCCCATTAAATTCTGGGTTATGGATATCTGTGGAACTTGTGTTGACTGTTAGCCAAATAATTGCTGCTATTATTGTTTTGTCATTATCAAAGCATGAGAAACCACGTGCTCCTTTAAGAGCATGGGTTGTGGGTTATGCATCTGGATGTGCAGTGATCCTTCCCCTTCTATATTGGCGTTTTAAATATAGGAACCAGGGTTCTGAACAGGATGCATCTCAGACTCGTGTAGAATCTTCTCAGGGCAATAATAGTGGTGCTGGTCCCTTGACAAGGAGAGTTGTGGAAGGGGAAGATCGTCGAACAAATATTACAGCAACCAGAGGCACTCAGAGTAGTGGAACACCAAATGCTAGGTATTCACAAATTTTATATTTTTCTGTTTTGTGTTAGTTGTGGTCAATATTTGAACTTATGATTTATTTATTTGTTTGTTTCTGCACCAACTTTTGTGAGATTATCTGGACCTCTGATTTGGTCATGGATAGGAGATTAGAAAACGAAGCATTGAATATGCTAAACACTCTAGTATCAGCTTTGAAGAGTAAGTTTCATGAAAATCGCTGTTTGGAGGTGGTGGATCATATTTGAAAATTATTCAAGTTACTTGATACTGCTGTAAGCTTATAATCTGCGTCACACAAACACTGTTTTGTGTTTATTAACTTCTAATATGACTTCATGAATAAATTTCATAGTATTGATAATGTAGAACTATTACCATACCCTCTTGCATGTGCTGGGACTTGGACTATGCATATGTTTGCATAACTATTGTGGAAATTTCCCGGTATTAGATATCTCTATGGCTCTCGCTGCTGCATTTCTATAAAGCTACTGGTTCCATCAGAATATCATTTTGAAATTAATTAGCCTTTTGGTCTTAGATATAATTGTAGTTGTAGAGTTGAGACCCAAGAAGTAAGTTTTCTTTTTGGTTATTATAAGTGACGGCTGTTTTGTGATTTAGAACCATTTATATCAGAGGAACACTAATGAAGTATAAATTGGTCATAATTGTTCTAAAGGAAAAGCTTATGAAGTTGAATGGTAAAAACTGTAGCTTTTAATTGCCTATTAGAAACAAGTGCCCAACAACTTGCATTTAGCGCGCTTGTTTTTGCAGTTATATTATGTTATTCGTGCTTTAGTTGATTTGGATGGGATCTTCTGACTTCAAGTATGATGGGTACAATGTAAACAGTAAAAGCTCTGGACCTATTCTTGCAGGCTTAAGGTATTTGTGGAATATTTCAAGATGGCTTTAGATTGCTTCTTTGCTGTTTGGTTTGTGGTTGGAAATGTATGGATTTTTGGAGGGCACTCATCGTCTGCTGATGCTCCTAACTTGTACAGGTAATTTGAGAATTCATAGTTATATAAGAGATATTTTTTCCTCAAGGTAATTTGCTCAATTTATGTGCTCATTTACAGGCTGTGTATAGTATTTCTCGCCTTCAGTTGTATCGGATACGCAATGCCTTTTATTCTGTGTACAACAATCTGCTGTTGCCTACCTTGTATAATATCAGTTCTGGGTTTCAGAGAAGATTTTTCTCAGAATAGAGGAGCTACTCAAGAGTCGATTAATTCTTTACCTACGTATAAGTTCAAAATTAGAAAAAATAAGAGCGGAAGTGATAAGGACAATAGCACCGGTGCAGGTGAAGGCGGAGTAGTGGCTTCTGGAACTGAGAAAGAGCGTGCAATATCTGGAGAGGATGCAGTAAGTTTCATTTATTTCTTGGCCTTAAGTTACCAATGCTGATTGTTGATTGCCGCTATATGTGATATTCAATCTTGATTAGTCATTTTGATCGTTAATTGAAGTGTGACCTGACGGGAAAAACTCTATTCATCTTAAAATAAACATTTTACTCGATGCTTGAACTTTATATATTCCATAGTTGTGCAAGGACAGCAATTTTGGTAGAGAATTTACATTTCTGAAGGTGGATTATTTTTTTCCTGGTGGCCTAATTGTGCTTCCAATTTGTGTGCTTTTACGGCAAGAAACTTTTTTTTTTGGGTCCTACATGATTGCTTGTGATTTATAAATTCAGATGTTTAAGAAAATTATTGGTTCCTCAGATGAATAATTTTTTAGAAAACCGAGGTTCAGCCAAGTTACAAGGTAGATTTGCCAAATAAAAGTTGGTTCTAGCCTTAGGGATCCTTACGCATATATTGGTATTCCATTTGCTTGCATTACATTTGGGCATGCTAGATTAGATAGAACAAGTAATGAATGGATACTAGAATAAAAGTGAGGATTAGCTCCAATATACGAGAAATTTAGAGACGAATAGAGAATCATTTACTAAAATTGAAAGGACTTGTAAATAATTCTGTGAAAAAAATTACTCGACATAAATGTGAATGTGGTGTGATCTAATGTAACATGTTCTGCTTCATAGGTTTGCTGTATTTGCCTAGCGAAATACGTGAATAATGATGAACTCCGAGAGTTGCCTTGCTCCCACTTCTTTCACAAAGAGTGCGTTGACAAATGGCTGAAAATCAATGCAACATGTCCACTCTGCAAGGCCGAAGTTGGTGAGACGATTTTGAGTTCACTGACCGAAGCGACGGCCAGCCTACGAAACAGCACTGTTTTATGAAACGCAGCTCGTTTCTTGATGGGTTTGAGTCTTTTTATGCAAAACTCCACACTCGAATGTATAGTTTTGTATGGTTCTCTCTGTTTTCTATGTTGTGTATACGTGGTAATCAAATTTGAAATGCTGCGAATGTAATTCTGAATGAGATGAGATTCATTAAATGGTGGTTGATGTATCTGTTATAATTATGTCAAACAAAGCTCCATTAGATCAGATTATAGTATGCATTTTCTATAGGGCTTTCCTTTTCTATGAACTATAGTGACTATGTGGCCCAAATTATACATTTTAAGTAGTAATAATTTATTAAGCCTCATTGCGGCCGTTTGCAATACTCATATGAAAAGGATAGGTCATGTTGTGTGTAATAATGCGTTTTTGCTGGCATGCAAAGTTCATAGACTATTATTGAAAGCATGGCTTATAGCATTTATTTCACAAACTGATTTATTCGTGTTGAACTCGTGCAGGGCGACGACAGGATCCTTGAAATGATGTACCCTCAATGAATTCATTGTCTCTCTCAGCCAGGAATTGACAAGAATTTGATCATTTGAACTTGTGTACACTCTTTTGGAATGATACTTCTATAATTGATCTATCTTCAGCTACTTTAAGTCACATGTTTGACGATCTAAAACACTTCTTTATCATCACTTTCGTCGTCATCCTTTTTAACTTAACGACATATTCGTATGGAATCAATCAGATCAAGGTACCAGATTCGGTAACATTACTGTTTTGAATGATAAATATTTCTCATTTCAAGAACACAACGGGAGTTGTAATGGCTGTGAAGAAATGTAAATCATTCAAATTATGTCATCACTGATCTTATAACTTGCTTTTGTTGCAACCTGTTAGTTCATTGGTAATAGTGGACTTTGAGAATAAATTATGGTATTAGCATTATTTTATTTATATTCACCAAGTAAAAAGGAATTGGAATGGTAAGGGTGTGTAACTTTTTTTTTTCTTCTGTGTCACAATCTTACATATCTAAACATCCAAATAATAACTAAATTACATCACATTTTCTTTGGCATTATTATAGTTCACGTCGACTAAAGCTGATTGAGGTATCAACCCTTCACCATCAACCTTCAAGAACTCGTTTGAGACCGGCTCGTTGCTCCGGTGTTAACTTGGTCGGAAACTTGACCTCAAATTGTATTTTGAGGTCACCCCTATTACGGTCCGTAATAGGCATGCCCTCTCCTGGAACTACGTGTTCGTATCCGGGACTGACAATGTTGGTCACTGGGACCGACAAACTACGTTTATCCAGCGTAGTGACATCGATGGTCGTCCCCCCGATGGCTTCGGCCAATGTAATTCGGTGAGTCATGATTAAGTCATGACCCTCCCTAATGAAGACATTATGGGGCTTCTCGTCGATCACAAAGACAAGATCCGCCGGGAGTTGATTAGGTTGCTCATTTCCTTTGTCAGGAAAGGTTATCTTAGTGCCCTTTTTCCACCCGGGTTTTACTTCGATGGTAACTATCTCCGTCTCTACTACTAGTCGCCTGCAAAAACGTGAAATGATCTCACACAAATTCGATCACACAACGGTGAAAAGACAACACTTGCACTTACTCACCCATTGGCATCAACAACTTGTCTAGAGATCTTCATTTTTCTGGTAGATCCAGAGTACAACTCCTCAAGGCTGCAAGGCAATGTGCTCTCAGCAGGAGGTGGTTTCTTGGCCATGTTAACTCCTCCATTGACATCATCACCATTTCTGAAGGTGCTATCTCCATTGGATGAGTACCTAGTTGATCTCCCAACACCTCCAGCTCCAAATCCAAAAGGACTACTCCCAAAGAACTCTGCAAATATATCCTCTGCATTGCGCGGGTTGAACCCGTTTTGGCTTCCGCCCGAGCTGTTCAGCCCTTCTTCACCGTACTGATCGTACGCCTGCCTTCTCTGAGGATCACTCAACACCTGAACACAATTATCATACATTAAACATGTTATAGTCATGAGGTCTTCCATTTGTGTGGTGGGGTGGGGGGTTTCCCATGTAAAAGCTTTCACAACATCAAATTCTTAGTTTCTTGGGTGGGGGCACACACCCCACATCCCAAATCAACTAAAGCATCAAAATATGACAAAACACAAAGATATAATAAGCTTTAACAACATCAAATTCTTAGGGGTGGAAGAAATGGCATACTTCATAAGCTTCAGAAATTTGTATAAATTTGGCCTCAGCTTCTGTCTTGTTGTTGGGATTCTTATCAGGGTGCCATTTCATTGCCAGTTTTCTGTAAGCTTTCTTCAAATCATCCTCTGTTGCACTCTTATCCACCCTCAGCATTTCATAATAATCCAACCCCATTTCAATCCAACAATTTTGGATTCTATTCTTCGATTATCAATTCTTGATTTCAATAACTGACCCCACCAGAGAAGAGAAAGAAAAACAAAAAAACAGGTGTGATCTTGAACCCTGATTTCCGTAAATTAAAAACAATAAAGGGTTCAATTTATCTTTGAGTTGAAGAAGCCAAGAAATTCAAATTCTGAATCTTGTTAATTTTCTGAAGAATAATTCAGGCAGAATAGTCCCCCTGGTTTTTTGGGGGGTGGGTAGGGGTGGCCTGTTAGTTATTATGGTTATATGTCTTGTCTGTACTGTAGATCATTTTTTTAACAAATATGTTCTCTTATTAACAATATCATAAGTACTTAATATAAAAGAAAGAATGATTAAATAAATATGGATTGAACAACTCCGCAAATGATGGTGGATAGTGGCCTACCATTTTTTGCCATTAAAATGGAACCTACGAGCACATAAAAGACTATTGTCTTATTTTATTTTGTTTAAAACAAAATAATAAATTTATGGCCTCTAATTGTTACTACTGTTAATTTACTGAGCAATGAATTATTTAAAAAGAAAAGACTTGTATTTATGCTTCAACTCTCTAACACACACATCGATCTTTTAATATTTTAGTTGTATGTAGCCATACTTCCAAACACCTCAAATAATTTAAAATCATATACTCATTCATCTATCTTTAAATTATTTTTAATAATTCTGAATACAGTTTAATAAAATAAGTATATATATATATATATATATATATATATATATATAATTGAAACCTATATGGCCATATCTTTTACAATATTCCAATTTAATTGTAACATGCTAAAGGTGACTATTTAACAAGAAATCAAACATTATAATTCTTTATTCTTTTTAACAGTAAACAAATTGTTTTCAAGTATCCTTTTTAACTAAAAATAATTTAATCACCTATTTATTTACATACTAAAAACAAATACCTAATATATACCCTCATCTCTCATGAACACAATATTTAAAGCTTAATTTTTTTTTTTAAAGAGATGCTCCAATTGAAAAAAGAAAAGGTTTCAAGGAACAATATTAGGCTAAATCAAGCAAGAGAATTGTACCACCAAAAACAATGGGTTGTACCTTTCAAACCAAGATACTGGAAAAGTAGCAGCAGATACAATCTGTACAACAAACGCTAAGGTATGCACACACCATTCTCAACTTTAAAAGAACATAAAAGTGTTCTCCAGATCACACTTTGTAGCCACGGTTAGACTAAAGCACCCGTAAATCTGCTGACCCAAAAAAAATCGAGCAGGTTTAGGTCTTCGGAAGAATGCTGGATGAACCAGATGTTGAGGCTCCAGTTACAGCTTTTGTCTTCTCTACTTCCTCCGATTCTGGCACATCACCGATGTCCAGAGTGTCTGGAAGCTTATCGGATGAATCATCAGGGTGTAACTGTAAAATGTCCCCGGTTATAAATTGTGAGAGTCGAATTTATTGAATAAAATAAGTATTTATCAACAGCAGAAACAGAATCTTTTTTCGACAAGACCGGTTGCTGATAAACTGATCATATCAAAATCTTTAACTTAGATGAAGCTAAACAACAAATGTAGATCTCCTACAAACTACACCGAGGCAACTAGCAAGATGTACAACAAAAGGAATATCACATCACAAATCACAGAAGAAGCAAAAGAAGAAGAGTGTGATGTGGAGGTGGCAATTACCAATTCATAATTGTTTCACCTAATGATACCATACACGGCAATTTTTCGAATATGTAAAATATATACTTCAGAGATCCTTATACATCAAACTTAATCAAGAGATGCAGAATATACATGCTTGATCAACCGCTTGTAAATGAACAATACAAACTGAAACCTTAATTATGATAAGAAAAAAAGGTTAATTCGTAAGTGTGAATGGGTCAATAATAAATGACATTCGGATATTCCAGAAAATTACCTCAAGTTGATGTAGCATGTCAATAGCAGCATCCAGGTCACACCTGTTGGCTAGATAGACATCAGAAAGAGATTCCTCTGAAATTCCTGGAAAGGTCATCTGAAGGTAGGCCAAGTCCATGTCAGAGTCTATGTCAAAGTGTTGTTTTTCTGGTATCTGATTCTGATATTGTGATGTTGAAGCAACAAATTCACCACCACGATGATCCTTCCACTGATGATATTCAGCAGATTGGGTAGGACCAGCACTGTGGGTATAACTTTGGGAAACATTGCGTTGCTGACTTGGTGGATATGTGTAAGGTTGATGCCCGTATTGAACAAACTCGTTTCCAGTATTAAATTCTTGAGCTGAATTAATCCCTTTGTTCCCATCGGCACCCCCTCTTTTGACAAGTGGCACATATGATGCTGCATAAGGATTCAGAGAAGATGCTCCGGGCTTCATGCTGCAAATGATAAATGAGTGAGTGATATCAACTTCAGAAGCATCATCAGAAGCACCTAACAAGAGAGAATCAGATAATAGCCTAATTTTCCATACAGGTAAGAAGCATCAATATATTGAACTGAAGATGATTAAGCACAGGCACCTTATAAGTTACTTGGCTCTTTTTCTAATTATTCTCTTTAGCTTCTTTTATTATTCTCTTTTTCTTGGGAGGTGTGGGAAGCAGTAGAAGTGATCGCAAGGAACGACATTGCCCTCAAATAATTTACTCATTTAAAGTTATTTCAAAATGACATGCTTTCAAAAGAAGCTTAGCGTACAAATATGTTTGAGAATGTAGGTTAAAAAGCAAAGTCTAAACCACTTCTGAATCTCTGATCTCCAACTGACAAAGCTATATTACTTAATCTACACATGCAACCATTTTCTTGGGAACTAGATTTTATAAAATTATTCGAGTTCCCGCTATATCCTCATGAAGTAATACCAAACAAAAGTTTCTTAATCCAAAAACAAGACTTCCAATGCATCCTATTTCCCGATGTACTTCTTCAAAGCTCTTCACAAACACATCCTCCAAAGAACCCAAAACAAAACTCCAAACAATCTATAAATCTCTCCATTATCACTGATGCTCAGGTAACAGAACACTAAGACAGGAAAAGAGTAACAAACAGATTATGGAAACAGGGATTATACTGAAGACAGACATAATCAGGAACTTATCTAAAGTATAAAAAAGATCGGATACGGAATTAAATAACACAGAATATTCTGTCCTATCTATTTCATTATTGCAGCAAACAGAGAAACTCCATCCAAAAACTTTCACAAGATCAAAATAAATTGCTTCCACGAGGCCAGTCACTAATTTAACAACGAGCTTCAGATACACTCAACACCAATAATTTCCCACTTCGACTGATAGACCCTACTGAACGTATAAATAAGCTTCTACCTCTAGTTTATGTTAACCAACAAAAAAATGCGTACACGGAAACAGAATTCATAAACATTTCATTCAAATCATAATCGGGATTTCACTAAGTCATATTTATATTAACAAGAATCTTTGATTCTAAGTATAAAAAATTATCTAATTTTACAGGGAAAAAAATATACTAAAAATTGAAAAGATACCAGACTTGTATATACGTACACATCGCAGAAACTGAAAACAAACAAGAAAACTGAAGGCACAAATCATGCGATAAAACCTTGATAAAGCGAAATTCAGGTGAAGAAACTGCACGATCACACAGAATTTGATTCAAAACAAAGTAGGGCAAACAACGTACAAGACAATCATGAATCAAAAATTGAAACCATAGGAAACAATCGTACAGAATGGCACAATCGCATGCGAGGAATACCACCTGGAAAGAGAAGATTAAGATTCGGCACGTCGAATCGAGAATGAGCGGAACGAACTACTACTGTATGCTCAAACCCTAGAATTATCGATCACCTGAAATTGAATCCAGTAATCAAAGGGGGAATTCTGGAATCATAGAGACTGATCGAAAAATGAAACAAAAATGGCAAAATGCAGACGGTTTCTTTTTATTCTGATTAAAGATGACGTCAATTACTTTTTAGGATATTTTAGGGAAATATAAATAATTTTTTTTAAATCTTTATATAAAAATAGACAAAGACTTGTGTGAGACCGTCTCACATCAGTCCTTACGTGAAACAGTCAGAAAGTGATAACTTTTATGAAGAAAAGTGATAATAAATTAATAAAAAGTGATAGTGCTATTTCATGAACCATTTATAGTATAAATAAAAAGTAATGATATTTTATAGCGAAAGTTATGACATTTTATAGTAAAAGTGATAACTATTTTAAAAAGTGAAATATGATCTCACGTGAGACGTCTCACACAAGACATACCTTAAAAATAATGTGCACTTTAATTTGGTTAAAATTTGCTCCCAAATCTCACGTTTTTTAAGATATATTTTAGGGAAATATAAATTAATTTTTTTAAAATCTTTATTGAAAAATAATGTGCAATTTAATTTGGTTAAATTATACTCCAATTTTTACGTTTTTCGAAAATTGTACCCTAATTAGTTGTATCCTTTATTTTTTTAAAAAAAGATTTGAAGTAATTTTTTAATCAAATATTTATATTATTTACATTTCAACAAACATTTTTAATAAATAAATTATATTTTTATTAATTAAAGTATTTATCCCTTAGAATAAAATGTTATACTGAACAAATTATACAATTATTATTAAAATGTTATACTCAATGAGTTAAATTTAAAATGTTATACTAAACTAATTATACTATTATTATTAAAATGTTATACTCAATGAGTTAAATTGCCTACGTAATATGGAGTACAACTAAAGCACAGTTGTGCACTTAGAGATGTACTAGTGTTGGAAATTGTTGAATTTCCATTATAATCTAATTGTGGACAATATATTATTATACAATTATATTAGCTATTCAATTATTTTATGGACTTAATTAAGTGATCCAATTAAGGTTAAAAGTCTATGGGCTATAATAATAAATGATATGGGCTTATTGAGTATATACCCAATACTACATGATTAGGTGATTATGGGTGGTCTAGTCAAGTAGTATATAAAGGTTACCCGGTTATGGTCCCCAATATACTAACCCGCACATTGTCTTCCCTTCTCCCCATCGGGAGGGATTACTACGGTCTCCATAAAGGAATTAAGAGGGCTTAGTTGAGGAAGACCATACAACCACTGATCCTGAGTTCGTGTTCCGCCTAGAGACTCATATGGACTAAGGTACGCTTCCGCTTTACGTTTTAGATCTCGTTAATCATAATAGGGTTAAGGTTTCATGGATTAATTTCCAACAAGTGGTATCAGAGCCACCCTATTTATGATTATGTGAGATCTGTCAAATTGTGATTTGATCCAAATAATTGATATATTTGAATGGCGTTTGGTATTTTAATACCAGATTGGATTCATTATTGGCTATCATCTAGTTATCAAAGTAGATTTGCTTTTTTGTTGAGCCGCCCAAGCCTGGATCCTTTAGGCATGTTTAATTAAAGGAATATGATCGTATGAGTGGTTATCACTCGCAATTAATATATGTCAAATAAGTGCGACAGTTTATTAAGCATATTATGGTATATGTATGCATTAGCATTAGCATGAATTTAGATTGATTATAATATTCAGTAATCAAGTGCTGCCCCACATAAATTAGAGAAGATGCGAGTTCTTTTTTATTTAAGGTTATTGTGCTTTGGATTAATTTATTAATTTAAAAGCATGAATGAGCATCTTTAACCTAATTAATTAATATGTTATTGTGTTAATTGATACTCGTTGCTCTTTAGCAAATATATACGTGATCTTTGATTTGACGTTAAAAGTATCAATTTATATTAATTGGTGTTGATGTTCTTATGGTCGGTATACTATGGATATAGATTTTGGATTCAGTAATATAATTCTTGTTCGATGATATATATACACGACAAGCTTGTATTACGTTCCCATTCGGTTTGGAGTAATCAGTCGATACTTTTGATAAATTGAATTTCATTTCTATATTATCATTATTAGTGGACTGGCCCTCGGGATTTTGGACTAAAAGATATATTATTATTATTTGATGCTACTAGCACTTATGACTTGGTGTTTCAGTAAGACTCTAGATTGTTATACTTCATTGAGGGATCTTTGTTAAATTAATTTTGAAGTATATCATAATTTATAATTTGAATTGATTTATTAATTTGAATTTAATGAATTATTATTCATCTTTAATGGCTGATAATGGAATCAGATTTATAAAGAGACGTGTGATGTTGGATGACTCCACTATTTGATTGGGAGAAAAATCTTCATCAATCCATGATTGTCATATATTATTCCTTCTCAATTCACTAGTATATTTGGAAATAGGAATGTATGACTATTTAGATTGAAAATTGTGATTGCATGCAAAGATACACTTTGGATATGTGTGTGCCATGATTTATATGAAAATTAGTTGAGGAATATGACTTTACATTGCCTTGACTTTAAAATTTGAGTAAATTAATTACTGCATGCATATCATTATATCGATTGAATATTTATGAGCATAAATTTATGGCAGAATTAATTTAATGTATCCATAATTTGGTCTCAGTATATTATTTATGAATACTCAAGACCTAAGGGAATACGGTTATTAGGTTCATGCATATCTTTATAGCTTATTCAGTAAGCCATAAATGTGGATTATGAATTTGTCACAAATAACTTTCATATTTGGAGTAATTAAATACTTATGTTATTTTATTAATTTATGATAACATGTGATTCACAAATTTAGAATTTGAATCAGATATGGCAATAATTATTGGGCTATTACTTGCATGAACAGTTTAATTATAGATATTACCTAATTTAATTTTAAATTAGGATTTGGAAATTTTTTAATTAAGTTAAGTGATCTTTCAACATTTTATGAATTTGCAAGAATCATCTAATATTCCTATTTGGTTAGAGGAATAAAATAAAATTAAATTGGGGAGACAGTTAAATGTCGTTTAATTAAATTAAATATATTAATATTTATTTAATTAGTCTAGTAAACATTCAATCTAGTCAATCGAAGCACCATGTTGCCACAGCAATATCGTGTGTGGAGAAAAGCTTTATTGAAATTACATAGATGGGTGTGGTATTATTTATGTGTTCTGTGTTCGGCCCACAGGTAGGCACAGTTTGACAGAATAATAACACACATGTGATAATAAGTATGTGATAATTATTTGGATTATTCATTTGAACATGAGTCGGTCCACAGATAGACTCTTGTTTGACAGAACTTATTGTCAATACTTGATTGTTACACCAAGATTACCCCTGCAGTTAATTTTTGTCCACAGACGAGGTTAATGTTGCACAAGGTGTTGTGATGGGTCCATAATTAATAATATTGTGCGAGTGTATTTTCATGCGGATATTGATCGGCCCATAGGTAGATTAATATTTGGCAGAAATACACAAGCACCTGTGGTGGTAAATATGTGACGATTATTTGTTTAACATGTGAGTAATAAGTCGGCCCATAGGAAGGCTATTGCTTGACAGTTTTATTGTCAGTATTTGACTACTACAAAGAGGTGCCACTTACAAGTTAGTATTGTTGTCATTGGACTTGATACTAATGTTGTGCTCGATTCCTTGAGATGATTCTAAACTATTTAAAATTTGAAAGATTATAAAGTTCAGTGCAAGCATGATAATCATTTTGAATTAATTCTCTGTACAATTAAGAAGTCTGTTAATTAAGTTTAACCTATGTCAACAACAAAATTATACATGATGAGAACTTCAACAATAAGGATGAACTAATAAGTTTCTAACAAACTCTATCTCAATAAAGTATAAGGGCAACAAAGAAAAACCCGTTTGGAAAGCTGTTAAAAAGAAACTAAAGTATAACTTTTCGTTTTCTCCTAAAGGCTTGTGGAATTATTTTATAATACACCATATTAAGATTACTTAGTATGAATGGTGTTGTGGTGTAGTTTAAAGACAAAAATAGTACTCCACAATATATGGTTACTAATTGGAGAAATACTAAAGATTGCAGCTTATGGTCTCAATAAAGTTCCAACCAAAGTAGTTGTGAGAACTCTTTGAGTTTCACATATGGTGATATCCAACTAAGGCTAGATCATTGGGATCTACTAAAGAAAATTGGATTCAAATAGATACAAGCTATTTTATTGGTATTAAATAAAGATAATAAGTTTATGATCCAATTGATTGGATCATATTTGAGACGGGTAATACAGTATTATATGAGGATGTTGATTTTGGGGGAAGAATAATATTAGAGACATTGTTCTTAAGGGGAGTCGATTCGATCCCCACTTATGCTTTAAAGAATTGGTGCAAATTCTGAATAACGATATGACAATGTCAATAATATTTAAGGAATAACAAATTCAACAACCTCAAGAATTAATGTCACTAAGGAATCCACTAGAGTTGGGAGAAAGATAATTCAGAAGATTATGTAGTTTTCTCCTAAATAATGAGGACACTATGAAATTAATGGTAGAATATTCAAACAATGTTCATCAAACTATGAAAGGTCCAATTACTCCAAAGTGTGTTAATGCTATAAGTTATGAGTATAAATCAATACAAGAGCATCTTGATATAGGATTATACTCAAAAGGGAAGGAAGACATTATTATAAGATAATCGTGACATTAGTAGCACATTTTGATCTTGAATCATATTAGATGGATGTAAAGATAAAGTTCCTTGATCGCAACACTGATGATACAATCTAAATGGTTTAAGAACTAATAGGAAATCCATCTATGCATTCAAGCAAAATTTTTTTTCGTAAAGGAATCACAAGTATCATCATGAAGTAATTGTCTCATTTAGTTTTGAGACAAATGTAGATGATTATGTGATTCAGTGGGAGAATGTTTAAGTTAAACTAAGGGAGACAAGTGCAGTCTCAATCAGGTGCCCTAAAGTTAAACTAAAGATTTAAGAAATGTAGAAACATTCCATATTCATTGGTTGTTGGAAGTTGTTGTATGATGAGGTCTCTACAAGACCTAATTTGGCTTATGTTGTTGGTATATTAAGTAGACATTTAAGTAACTCTAGTATGGATCTTTATAAAGTATGTATAGAGAACTAAGAATAATATGCTTGTACATCAGGGATCAGATTTATTAGAGATCATGAGGAATTCTGATTCTGAGTTTGTTGGATGTCAATACAGTATATGATCCACTTCAGGCTATATTTTCTGTTGGTCGGAGAGCTATACAAGTAAAAGTATTAAGCAAACACTTTAGCTCATTAACCATGACAACAGAATTAGTAGCACACTAAGGGCATTCAAACATGAAATAAAGGTTGCGAAGATTTGTCACATAAAGTTCATTGTGACAGTTAGTTCGCAGTAAAGTATTTATGACAAGAATACTTATAAGTCAAACAAATTGACATAAAATTCTTGGTTGTTAAAGAAAGTGTTTTGTGTAGATAAAATTTTAGAAGAGCATATTATGATAGACTCTAAATTAGGAACCGCTATTTATGTATTCAACGCCCTGTAATTTTTATGAGCAAGCTATTCATATGGGTGTGATATGGTTTTAGAATACATTAGTTCAGTGGGAGTCTATATTTATTGTTCTTTAAAGTTTCAATACACTTTGATTTGGATAATTCAATTTTCTGCAGAATTAAGTTGATGGTTTTGAATTCATTGTGAATTTACTAAAGTTAATTTTTCATTTTGTAATATTTTATATTATGGATTGGTCTCACTAAAGTTTAAAGTTGGACCAGTTGGAAATAGACATGATGATCACATTTGACATGTAATTTCCATGCTACTCACCATATTTGATCTATGTCATTGAGTATATTGATATTGGTAATTGTCGGGGTTTAATCACGATTTATAATGTGGTGAATGCCGCGGTAGTTCCATATTAGTATATGAGATGGACCAGATTGTTAAGTATAGCCTGAAGAGGAATAGCATAAAGTTGCGCAACTAAGGAATCTTGATATAATTGTTAACGGAAAATATATAGCCCAAGTGGGAGATTGTTGGAAATTGTTGAATTTCCATTATAATCTAATTGTGGGCAATATATTATTATACAATTATATTAGCTATTCAATTATTTTATGGACTTAATTAAGTGATCCAATTAAGGTTAAAGGTCTATGGGCTATAATAATAAATGATATGGGCTTATTGAGTAGATACCCAATACTACATGATTAGGTGATTATGGGTGGTCTAGTCAAGTAGTATATAAAGGTTACCCGGTTATGGTCCCCAATATACTAACCCGCACATTGTCTTCCCTTCTCCCCATCGGGAGGGATTACTACGGTCTCCATAAAGGAATTAAGAGGGCTTAGTTGAGGAAGACCATACAACCACTGATCCTGAGTTCGTGTTCCGCCTAGAGACTCATATGGACTAAGGTACGCTTCCGCTTTACGTTTTAGATCTCGTTAATCATAATAGGGTTAAGGTTTCATGGATTAATTTCCAACAACTAGTTCAACCATCAAATTAAATTTTAAATTAATATCCATCAACTATTTTATTTAAATCTATTAATTCTAGAGTGTACTAGTTCACTGAGTGCACTTAGAGATGTAAGGGAACCAAACCGTTCTCGAACTATTCGGGTCTCAGTTTGATAAAGTGTTCGTTCGAGCTCGTTCGTTAACCTTAACAAACCAAACCAAACTTAAATTTTGAACTCGAATAGTCTATCAAACCAAACTCAAGCCTAAGGGTGTTCGACTCGAAAGCTCGCGAACATATTCGTTAATGAGTTGTTAATGGCTCACAAACGTGTTCGTAAATTTTATAATTATTTTTTAGTATTATATATTATTATTTATTTATTGATATTTAATAATTAAATATTTTATATTAAACCACACAAATATGATAGTAACTTAAGCCATTATTTAAATATTTTTGTAACGTTTATTATTATATTTTGTTAGTTTGTTTATTTAATATTATGAATAACATTAGATGTTTATAAACCAAACGTTCTTTTAATATTTACGAACAAAAATATTTAAATGCTCATGAAAAAATGTTCATATATAAGTTACTTTATGTGTTCGTGAACACGTTCGTGAGCCTTAACAAACAGTTTGAGTTCGAGTTTGAGTTCGATATTTTTTTCTTGACGAGTTTGAGTTCCGGCTCGAGTTCGATAATTCCTTATCAAACGATACTCAAACCTAGTAATGTTCGACTCAATTCGGTTCGATTACATCCCTGTGTGCACTCTGCAATCATATCATTATTTGATAAAGGCAAATTATTCTATAATTATTTATGAAATTTCATCTTTATTTTATTTATTTTAATTTAATGTAGGATCTATTTTTTTTAATGATTTATATTTATTCTTAGAATTTATTACTTCATCCGTTTTAGAAAAGTTTTCACCTCTTTTTAATTAGAGGAGAGGGGAAACTTTTCTAGGATGGAGTAATACTACCTCCGGCTACTTGAAATATATTCGTTTGCTTTTTTTTTTTTGCAAGAATTAAGGAGTATTATTATTATATGAAAAGTGAGTAGTTATATTAGAGGGAAGTGGTTGGATATATGATATACTTTTTTACTAAAAATAGTAGAAATGAATACCTTTAAAGTGAGCTCCCAAAATGGTAAAATGAATATCATGTAAGTGGCCGAATGAAGTATTAATTTTAAGATTATGATAGTAATTAATCCTAAAAAAATATGGTAGTCACAAAAGTTCCACGTGTGATTAATTTTTGAAATATTTTTAATTTAAGGCCTAAAAAAAGGTATTATGTCAATTTTAAATTCATCTTCACATTTACTATTTGCACAAATATTAATAAAAATCACTTTCAGATATTTTTCTTCACATTTACTATTTGCATAAATATTAATAAGAATGAGACTCTTGTGTATCCGGATACACGAATCTAATTATGTGTGCCAGGGTCATATATAAATTAAAAATAAAATTTTAAAACACATTCTTCACTGTATGTGAAGAGGAAGACGGCGACGCTGAGTGGAGAGGCAACAGCAGTAACAGTGGAGAGGAAGACGACGACGCTGAGTGGTTCGCCGCCATAAATTCCGTGACCTCCGCTACCACTCACAACTCCAGCGGCCTCCAATCCTTTTCCGCCACCGGTGGAATCCATGATAGGGAAGACGAAAAGCATAAACATCAGAATATCAAGCATTACCAAATCAAGGTATTGTTCTTTTACTAAAATTAATTCCTTTATTTAACAATTTGCATCTATGTTATGCTAAAAGTTGCATTTGATTGTTGCTATTCAGGTTCTGATTGATGTTTTTTAACATTATGTGAACACAAATACTCTGTTCATAATTTATCTACACATCTATTATTCATACTCCTCTTCAACAATTACCAGAGTATAGAAAGTTTACTTACTCATATTCAGGTTAATTTTCGAGCTATTGTGGTTGAATTCGAATTGTACCATTTGACAAATGGTGTAACAATATTATATTTTTTCCACACATCATTATGTTGAGATTTTGGTTTATAATTACTTAGAAATATAATGATCGCCATTTTGAGTTAATATTTTTAGATATCAATTGAAGAGGTAAATACTGGATGCACATTGTATCTGGTGGTTGAAAAGGCTTAAATTAAGTCACCTAAAATCTTGAAGATGAACATAAAGAATAATAACAGTTGGATAATGATGGTTAATAACTTGAACTAAGATCTCAGAAGACAAGCTGATGGTTAAAATGGTGAGTGGTAGCTGCAAGCAGGTAAGTGCTGGTTTCGGTAGCTCTCCTAGGCAACTAGGGTCTACTAGACTGTCCTGCTCATCTACCTTGTTGGCAGAGCTATTTTGCTGTCTTTTTTTTCCACCTAGGCTTCTCTAGGTTATTTTTAACATTGGGCATTAAATGCCAATGTGTCCTCTTCTTCTTGCAGCTTGGTCCTTCACCCTCATCACTTTAGAGAAAACTTGTGACTGGATATTCACCAAGGATTGCAAACACTTGAGGTGTTGATAGCTTGCTGTCGAACAGCCCAACCATGAATAAGAGCTTGAAGCTTCACAACTCCTTTTAGTGCTCTCAGAGCTTTTCTTGCCTACAACTCAAATCAAATCCCTTTGGATCAAGTTTCATTAATTTGCCATCTTTCTTATTGAACTTTTGGTCATTGGCATCAAGATAGAGAGCATATCAATGGACAATGATCAATGTATGGATTTTCTCATGGATTGTTAGCATTTTCTGTTTTATTTTTATGTTATCTTTAGTGTGAAAATCTTGACTAGTGATGCATTATAGTATGTACCAATGCTGAAACTGTGTTGTAGTTGTCATGTGTAGTATACCCTTATGGCAAGTCAACTATGTGGACTACGTTAATGTCTTTCTGATAAGTTTTTAATAGTATACCCTCTGCATGACAATAATGTACCCTTTACTCATCAATAATGTACTATTTAATTATCCTCAGTATACCATTTCGCCATACCATAATAACTTTTATAATAGACTTGAAACACTTTAAACTCCGTACCCTTCGCATGACAACAATGTACCCTCTGCTCATTAGGAATGTATCCTTTACTCATCAAAAATATACTCTTTGCAAATCAATACAGCTTACAATATATACTTTGCATGACAACAATGTACCCTTCAGCAGTAGCTGTTATACCCTTTAGTTGTAATGACTGTACCTGCGTTCAAAATTTTTATTTTTCATTCAATAAATTTGCAGTTAGTTGTATTTTTTGTTGTACCTACTATTGTGCACTTATACTAATAAGGTAACTAACTGTTCATTTGTAGATCTTATTCTACTCTTTTCATCTCAAGATGATTTTTTATTTATCATGCATATTTGAAAACAGCATTGACCTAAGTAATGAAGAAACTTTGAGATAATGTGAATGTATGAAGAAAGTATTACATTAATAAGAGGTGAATATAATGTTATTGATTTATTATGCATGTCTAATGAAAATATTTTCACAAGCCACTTGTGTTGGATCCAGTTAATTCAATTACCAAAGGAAGGAAGAAGAGAATAAAAGGGTTACTTCAAGAAAAGCAAAAGAAGTAAGCGAGAAACTTTAGAATTAGCAAAAGAATTTGGATCTAAAATTCCAAATGCTCGTTTACTTTAATGATGTAATAGGTTAAACATTGTTTAGATTTTGATGAATTAATAAATTTCTTGGATTTTGAATGAGTAAACTATTATGTAATTATGAAATGCTTTTATTGAAAACACATTGTGAAATCCAGGTATTAGATAACTTGTACCCTTTAGTATTGAGTGACATACTCTTTATTAGAAAATTACATACTCTTTGCATCATGCCATTATATCTTAACAACATTTACTTGAAAACACCATCAATAACAGATGTTCTAAAATTCATAATTTTTACACGACAAACAATGTACCCTTTACTCATTAACAATGTACTCTTCACTCATTAATAATATACTCTTTGCAACTTCATACAATTTACATGACCACTACACCTTTTGCATGTCAAACAATGTACCCTCTACTAATTAACAATGTACCTTTTAATTATGAACAATGTACCCTTTACAATTTAATACAATTTACATTGTATGACAAACAATGCACCATTTACTCATAAACAATATACCATTTATTAATTCACAACGTACCATTTGCAATTTCATAGATATTACATGACCACAATATACCTTTGCAGCCTCATACAATTTACACGACTAGTATACCCTTTGCATGACAAATAATATACTCTTTACTCATCAATAATGTACCTTTTACTCATACACAATATACCCTTTTAATCATAGAAAACATTTACAAAAGCAAAAATACATGAACGAGTTTTATTTTCTTCTACAGCCAATTACAATGATCTCTAGACTTTAGTATTTTCTCAAAACTCAAACTGGAATAAAGGTAGAAGCTGGAGGAAACAGCGCAACAAATTATTGTTTAGGACTTGAGTACTTAAGATGTACTGCCTTAAGTTTGTTTTCTGTTGCTCTAAAGTAGAAGTCAACCAACATCTTTGCACACTCCATTAGCTGATCCTCAGAATATCAAGTGTTGTGCTTCAGAGTCTGGGTCCATAAGGGGGTGCTTCTATAGAAGGAGCAATGAGCTACGTACACGACCAAAGCAGCAAGTTCTGAAGGGCTGTATCACTCCAAGTTTAGCATAGATGATACCATATTCTCCATCTACTTATCAGCCTGAACAAAAGCTGCTTTTATGCATCGAACCAAGAAAACATAAGGAGTTGGAACTATTAGATACCACTCCAACTTCCTAAGTATTTCTTTCTCCATTACAAGCATATACTCTCTCACATAAGCCTTGTATGATTCATTTATCAGATCATTAACCTCAGGTGCCCAAATCTCCTCATATTTGCAGGCAATTAGCATATAGCTATTTTCTTAGAACACTTTTCGCTGCAAGAAGCCAATCCACTATATTGATTGTTCCAAAATGATCATATGAAACTTACATCCCTCTACAACAACATAAGATCTCACAAGAAAAATCTACTACAAATTAATTCCCAACAGAAAAAATCAGTATCGAACAGCAGAGAGTTAACACGAAGCAAGCAACCTACTACAATGATCCAAACTAAATAAAAGAAGCAAAAACCAATCACATCAGCAAGCAGCAAGATAAAATATAACAACTGAGCAGCCTCTATTAAAGCCTTAGTCGAGCAACAGCCAACCAAAACCATATTAAGACTAATAGTAGATAAATCCAACTAAAAAAAAGATTCCAGAAGCAAGTAAAAAAGAGCTAATGCCACGAGTGAAGAACAATCACAACAAGATACAACAAATGTACTCAAGTGCAGAAACACAACACACATAATAGAAACAAATAACATAAATCATACAAGTTAGGAGATAACAATTCGTTGGAATTTCATGCATCAATATATAAATTTCATCTAACAATTGGGTGGAATTTACAATAATACATACATATAAGAAGTAGATAATAACTACTAATGAAATTTTATACTTCATATTACTATCTAATTAGCTACATATCAAATTTTCAATGATTCCACATTCATAAAGAAATATATAGAATAATTTATGGAAGAAAGAAAATTCCTAATCCCAACACTAAACACACCCACCAACATAGTAATTACAAAGACACAAATCTAGGGTTTATACATACACGAGAATAATGCCTCAATTGCCTTTATAGTCGCAGTGTGTGTCTTCGTCGGAGAATGATGCCACCCTAGGGTTAGCCAATTGCAGATTGCTCGAGTGGGAGGAGAGAAATCGGAAGGAAACAGTGAGTTAGAGGAATGAATCGCGTGAGATGAAATTGTGAAGTATGGAGCAGGTCAAGCCGTCGCAGTGTACGTCGTTGTCGCCGGAGAATGATGTCGTCGTTGGGTTTGCCAAACTTAGATTGGTAGAGCGAAGAAGGAGAAATTGAGAGCGAAAGAAACTAAAACAGCGTGAATGAAATTGTGATGGAACCGGGTCAGATGGTTTATGTATTTCGGGTTTAAGTGTCGGGTCGGGTATGGGCGCACGGATCTAAATCCGTGCGCAAGGGAACACAAGAGCTTTTGCCTATTAATAAAAATCACTTTCAGATATATTTTTGGGTATTTTGATATTTTTGGGTAATAAATGATAAAGTATGTTATGTGTGTTTAAAATGTGATGAAAAATTTGAAATTAAAGTGTGCTAGAGGAATATTAGTTTTTTGTTTTTTTCCTTTTATGGAAATATAAAGTTAAAATTGCGACGAATCAAAACAAAAAGTGTGAAATTGAAGTTGGAACGAAAGGAGTAAATTATTAATTCAGGACTTGAATTATCTTTTTTATTAATTAAGTGCTTATAAAAACAATGATTTAAGGTCTGGAATTATAAATTTATCTTAAATAATTTTATAATAATCAAATTAATTTGCTACATACTCCCTCCGTCCCCTTGATACTTATTTATTTTGTGATTTTGGTCCATTCCAATATAAAAATATTATTTCGTTTTTGGGTTAATGTTATTCACAAAAAATATACTCAATCCATTACACATGGGACCACACTCAACATTAATACAAACTAGTAATTGAACTCGTGTGTTGCACGGGATGTGTTATTTTTAGGGCAACAACTTCACTTAATTTTATGATGTTTGAATCGAATAATATTTATTTGAATTTTATCTAACCTAATGTTTTAATATTATAGTATAATGTTGTTATGAGAAAAACACTTATAAAACCTTGCGAGCCTGTTAAGTTGATCAATTCGTATAAGTTTACTAATATATTTTGCAATGAGGTTAAAATGCAGAATTTTAGCAATTTAAAATGAAACAATAAAATTTTCTTTTTTAAAATTATAAGATCAGATTTTAAATTACTAATTTATAAACATCAATCAATTAATGAAATATTTTACTGTTAATTAACTCAACTAAACTTCCATTGCAAATAATTAAAAGACTCATTCAAAGTTTCGTGTAAACAATCATTTAATTATTTTAATAGGTGCTGAGATTTGTTTGAAAATTTTAATATATTCAAATAATATATTTAATAATATTCAATTATTATCTTATTTCCTGATTTAAAAAAATCATAATTATAATTATTTAATTATTTTAATGGGTGGATGAGATTTTATTGAAATTTTTTAATATATTCAAATAATATATTTAATATTATTTAAATTTTAGTAAATAATATCTTATTTCCTGATTTGAAAAAGTCATAACTATAATTATTAAATTATTTTAATGGGTGACTAAGATTTGTTTAAAAAATAGATGGTCAGGATTTGTACTAAATTATTTTCTGATTTGAAAAAAATCATAATTACAATTATTTAATAATTTTAATGGGTTGCTGAGATTTATTTTAGAAATAGATGGTCAGGATTTGACCATCTGGTAACATTATGCCATAAACCTTAAAACCCTAAATCCTAAACCCTAAACCCTTTGATAGTTAAGATTTAATTTATATTTAATATTATTAATTTTTTAATAAATAATATTTTAGTTTCCTAATTTAAAAAAGTCATAATTATAATTATTTTATTATTTTAATTGGTGACTGAGCTTTGTTTAAAAAATAGATGGTTAAGATTGGATTTATAATAATATCTTATTTCCTAATTCGAAAAAAATCATAATTATAATCATTTAATTATTTTAGTGGATGACTGAGATTTGTTTAAGGAATAGATGGTCAGGATTTTGCCCTCTGAAAATATTATGTCATAAACCCTAAAATCCTAAACCCTAACCCCTAAACCCCTAAAACCCTAAACCCTAAAACCTTAAAATTCTAAATCCTAAACCCTTTGATGGTTAGGATTAGATTTATATTTAATATTATTAATTTTTTAATAAATAATATTTTATTTCTTAATTAGAAAAAGTCATAATTATAATTATTTAATTATTTTAATAGGTGGCTGAGATTTGTTTAAGAAATAGATGGTCAGGATTGAATTTATAATAATATCTTATTTCCTAATTCGAAAAAGTTATAATTATAATTATTTAAGAAATAGATGGTCAGGATTGGATAGAAATTAAATACCAACAACGTAACAAATATTAACAAACCTTAGCATCGTGATAAACACCTTTCAAATTGGTTGAACCAGAAATTTGATAATTATGAGATTTAAACAATCTAACGCATCTGAGTTTGACGACAGTGTTTGTTTTGTTAGTTGGTACATAGAGAATTAATTGATGTATACTGTGAAACCATTGTAAAACCTATGTTCTTAAAAAAATTTCAGAATTATGAAATAAACTTTACTACAATGTAAATATTACGTTAATGATGTGTATATATAGTAATGATATTATTAACAATATTTTACAAAATTGCATATATTTATTTATTATTATTATTTGTGTTTATTGTTGGTAAAGATTTAATGAGATTATTTAATTTAATTTTTAAATTAAATATCTCAATGTAATGTAATTTCACGAAAAAAATATTTATTTATTTATAGGCCATAAAGTTGTAATACTCCCTCCGTCCCACCGAAAGGTCCCAATTTTACTATATTGGGCGTCCCACCGAAATGTCCCAATTTCCTACTTTTAGTAAAAAGGAATGTACCACATGTAGCCCACCACTCACTACTAATACAACTACCAACTACACATAAAATAATAATACTCCTTAATCTACGCACAAAAAGCAACCAGTGATGTTTGGGCGGGACGGAGGGAGTATTTAATTTTTAAATTTTTAAGAACGCTTATATCCAGACGGTTTAGCACCTGAATCACAGATTATAGGCCGTTCTTGGAAGAACTTTGACTTAAGCAGACTTAAATCCGAGAGGTTTAGCACCTGAATCCCAGATTATAGGCCGTTCACTGAAGAACTTGACTGTAGAACGCTTAATTCGGGCAGTTTAGAACCTGAATCCCAGATGTATTTCGTTCTTGAGTTAATTCTCGTTGAAGAATTCAAAGACTATTCAGACAACTCTGAAGTCTTTGATCTTCGTAGAGAATCACTCTCGGTGTGTCTAGAATGAATAGAGGATGACTTCTTATATAAATGAAGGGTGAGGAAGCCCTATATATAACTCGCAATTTGATTGGTCAATGCCGGATTTGACCTAATTCTGCAGGCTTGTGCCTTTTCATCTCTGCAATTTGATTGATCAATATTTGATTTGACCTCTATTCTGCAGGCTTGGACCTTTCCAGACTTTATTTGACTTGGATCAGACTACATTTGAATTGAGCTTATTTGACTTGAGTCAGACCTCATTTAATGTACGCCTCATTTAAATTAAAAATAAAATAAAATAATTAATTAAAATAGGTATTTTAATCATGAAAATGCACGTGTTGCCGTTTAATTGGACTGTGAATTTTATTTGCCAAATATATTTAATATTATTAAATTTTTAATAAATAATATTTTATTTCTTGATTTGATTAGATTTATTTAAAAATTTTGAATATATTCAAATAATATATTTAATATTATTAAAATTTTAATAAATAATATCTTATTTTCTAATTTGAAAACGTCATAATTATAATTATTTAAATATTTTAATGGATGACTGATATTTATTTGAGAAATAAATGGTTAAAATTTTGACTAAATTATTTCCTAATTTGAAAATGTCATAATTATAATTATTTAATTATTTTAATGGGTGGATGAGATTTATTTTAGAAAAAGATGGGATTTATTTTGCTTATTTAATGGGTGACTGATATTTATTTGAAAAATAAATTGTCAAAATTTTGACTAAATTATTTCCTAATTTGAAAATATCATAATTATAATTATTTAATTATTTTAATGGGTGACTGAGATTTGTTTTAGATATAGATGGCCATAATTGAATTTATTCTGCTTTTATATATCTTTATCTTTATATATAATAAAGGGTTAATTACGCTAAAAGTCCTAACCTTTTCGCGAATTTCAAATTAGTCCAAACTTTTCAATATTTTTAAATAAGTTCTCGACCTTAAACCCATTTTGCAAATCAAGCCACCGGGCAATTTGGGGCCTGCCCGATGCGCTGATGTGTCCTTCCCCTCCCATGTCACACACCAAATGTCCTAAACTATGGTTTCCACATGAAATTCTCATACAAGGAAAGATTTGCAGCAATTTTCACCTATGGGTCCCACCTTCTCACATAGAGCCTTTCTAGCTGGCCACTTACATCTTCCAACTGTTCAACTTCAACCATTCCAATTGTCATGGCGTTGTGGGAGACATTGACAGAGTGGATCAACCAGTAGACGAGGCTCTCCCCGACAGCTTTTTTCACCATCACGGCGCTCATGTATGTTACAAGGTGGTGAGCGGTAGACACCGATGATTACGTCGCCGTCAAACGAGCCAATGAATTCATCCTTCAAGAGCCGGTTCAGATGGGCGACATCACGGAGGAGGAGCTCAGAGCATACGACGGCTCCGACCCCGATAAGCCCTTGCTCATGGCCATTAAAGGATATCAATCATCTATTCATCTCCAACTTATTTTTGCTTAATTTAGGGCTATTTCTCGCTCTACAATACAATATTCGGTATTTTTTTAACAAATTAAGTATTTTAACCATACTTTTCATCCTTCTCCACGACTTAATCTTCAACCATAAACACTGGTGAATATCATTATTTTTAACTATAATTTCTCAGCTACCTTGTAGGACTTTATTTTGAACAGGTAGATGTTGCACTTATATTATGGACTGGAATAATTTTTTTTCGCCATTATTAATGCGCATGCAGTGACGAAATAGAGAATAAAGAATCAGAAATTTGGCCATTGAAGAAATTGTGCTGCAAATACAGATTTCGGAGAGAAGTGAGCGACGAAAAGAGTTTCGCCGGAATTGGAGGCTGAGTGTCTGAAAAGTCCTATTCTGAGGAGACAGAGCTCACAACGAAGGAGTTTTTAGAGGAACATATGACGCCGAGCCAGTTGGAGCAGGGAGAGAGGCAATGGTGAGGTTCCAGAAGAAGAGGACGCCGCCACTAACGGCTAGCATTCCTAAAGAGTTGTGTGAGAAGGTGGGACCCATAGGTAAAAATATCTTTCTTTGTATGAGAATTTTATGTGGGACCCATAGTTTAGGACATTTGGTGTATGACATGGCAGGGGAAGGATACGTCAGCGTACCGGGCAGGCCCCAAGCTGCCCTGTGGCTTGATTTGCAAAGCGAGTTTAAGGTCGAGAACTTATTTGTAAATATTGAAAAGTTTGGACTAATTTGAAATTTGCAAAAATGTTAAGACTTTTAGCGTAATTAACTCTATAATAAAATACACTTTAAAAGTCAAAATTAAATCAATTTTTAATCTATACCATTGATTTTGATTACTTAACCTTTTTTAATCTCATCCGTTCATCACATTATTCAATCTCATTCATTCATCACAATTATAATATTAGATTTTGACCATTGATTTTTTGGTCATAATACCTTATTTAATTTAAAATGATACATCATTTAAAATGATTCCTTATATGTGTGCTTAATATTATTTTTCATTAAATATAATACATAACTACTACTAATTTTAATTATTTCAAATTATTATGTTAATTATTCCTAAACAATTTGAATTAATTTTTTCAAATTATGTTAATTATTCCTAAACAATTTGAATTAATTTTTAATTATATAGGGTAATATTATTTAATTATTATAATAACTTATAAAATTAATTTAAATAGATTATATTGATTTAGGGTTTAGGGATATGCCTTTAGGGTTTAGGGTTTATTGTAATATTATTCAATTATTATTATAATAATTTATAAAATTAGGGTTTAGCTCATATTTTTGTAATAGAATTATATTATATTTATTTTATATTTAATCAGTAATAGAATAAACGAGTATCATAATATATTATTTTTAATGAAACGGGTACGAAAATGAATAGTTTATATTTAAATGGATATGAGTACGTACGGATACCCCTATAGTGGGTATCCTATCCTACCCGTTATAATTCCTAACAACTACCGATTATACATTAAAATATTATATTTCTCAAACTAATATATATTACAATAGTATATTCTTTAATGTTTGATTTGATTACTTGGTATAACAAATACTTGTTTTGAGAAATTAATCATTGATTTGATTACAATTAATTTATGAGAAATATATATAAAAGATTATAGGAAGCTCTCTTATAATATAATTAATTGAAATGCCTATAATCAAATTATGCCTAGGTTTAAATGTAGTTTTAAAGAGATTCATAAAAATGTATGAGAGAAGGTTTTCATTTTTCAAATATATAATAACAATTTTAAGTGAACAATTTATTAATTTTTTATTTTTTCAATTTATGAATAGAATCTGTGTAAATAATTTTTCTTATATAAATGAAACCGAGAAATAAATATATTACCTGTGAGTAATTCTTTTATCGGTCCTAATATCGATTCGTTTCACCTTTAGGTAAACATTAACCGAGCATACGGGATGCAATACAATAATGAGTGTGGGATGATATTATTATGAATTTTTTAAATTGGACATGTTCAATCACAGATGTGAACATTTAAATGGATACGAATTACGGGTATTCTTAGTATCGATATTGGTACCCCATTTTACCCTAAGTATATTGATAAATAATTTTGTAGTAGTTACAAATATAGTAATAAATTTTTAAACGGCACAGATTCGGGTATGAGCGGTTGATATTTAAATAAATATGATATGATACCTTTAAATAAGTACGGGTACCTAAATACTAATTAATAAATATACAACTACCTAATATGATATTACATAAAATTGGATATTATATGTAAATAATTAGTGGTATAATTTTAGAATATTTTGATAAACATGTTTGAAACGTGTACGAGTATCAACCAGTGGTTTAGAGCATACCGTACCCCGATGATTTAATATTTATCAGCAGTAAAATGACAACTTTACCCCTGTGATATATGATATACTTTTTTCCAGTGGTTTAGGGCATAATTTCCCCCGAGGGTTTAATATTTATCGGCAGGGTTTAGCGTTTATTCAATTGTAACATTATGACTTTACCCCAGTGGTTTATGGTATACTATTATACAGTAGTTTAAAGCATACTGTACCCCGAGAGTTTACCATTTATCAGTAGGGAATAGTGTTTGTTCAAAGGGTGAAATTAAGATTTTACCCCAATAGTTTTTGATATACTGTACCCCAAGAGTCTACATAACACGTATTATGGAGGGAGTATATTATAAAAAAATTTAAGGTATATTTTAGTTAAAAGCTATTTATTTGACAAAATCCCTGACCATGCAACACACGACACTGTTTTTTGATATTCTTACTGCTGTATGAGACAGTATTATTAGGCTTCTCCTTCGGATAGAGATATAATGATTTATTCAAAAGACATGATTTAGACTTCTCTTTCGGGTTTAAATAACATCAGAATACCTTTATCCTGTGCAATACATGGGTTCAAACGTTAGTTAAGATTAAGATACTCAATACACATTAAAATATTATATCACTAAATTCACTACACATCAAACTATATATATATATATATATATATATATATATATATATATATATATATATATAAAGTTTAATGTAGTTATAATTATATTTTTGTCAATATTTTTATGATTTTCAGGCTTTGAATGAATAGTTTTGCATATTTCAAATCTTTAATTGATAAAAAATAATTCTAGTCTCAAATTGATAGTTTACTTATTTTTGAAGTTTTAGATTGAAAATTTCATTAATTTCTATGGGATATATTCATTTTTTTGATAAATATTTTGTTTACTTATTTTTGAAGTTCTAGATTGAAAATTCCATTAATTTCTATGGGATATATTCATTTTTTTTATAAATATTACTCCCTCATCCGATTATAAACGTATCTTTTTTTTTTTCATTTTAACGTTCGATTTAAAATGTTTCCTTATTCCTTCTAGAATAAGAAAAAAAACTCACATGTTTCTATCACTATCTATTAATTAATATAACTAGTAATACACCCGTGCGATGCACGGAGAAAATATAACTTTATATGATTATAAAATAAAGTTATAATATAAAATATATCTCATTAAAAGTATAATAATAATAGAGAAAATCTTGTGTTATACCATCTCAACAAATAAAAAGTAATAATATTAATAATAAAAGATAATATTCAATTAATGAAAAATGATAATGGTGCAGTGAACTATTTTATGAATAATTTATAATATTAATAAAAAATAATAATATTTTATAACGAAAGTAATAATAGTGTCATTACTTTTTATCCGTTTCATGTAAGGACTTATATAAATCAGTTTCACACACATTTTTATCATAACAATATTATTATTTTAATTATTCTATCACAGATAAAATAATTTCATTTTACTAACATGTAAATATATGTAGACTAAGTTTCATGATAGTAGTTATATGGGTTGTGAGATAATGTATCAAAAAATTATTGATTATATTTGGGTAAATTACTCCCCCTATCCCTCAAGGTATTTCACGTATTCTTGTGCGCAGTGTTTAAGAAAATTTTATTTTTTAATATATAAAGAAAGAAAGAGAAAATGTATTTTAGTTAATTTAATAAAAAAAATGTATGTAAAATTATTGGGATGTATGAAAAAATAAGTATTATGTTAGAAAATATGTATTATTGTAATATATTTTTCATTATTTTCAATAAAAACAAAACGTAAAATACTTTGAAGTACAGACTAAAAAATAAAGGGTGAAATATAACAGAAGTATGCCTTAACTATGCTTTCTCAATCTAAAAATTGTATTACTACTTTAATAGTATATATGGAATCATGAATTCATGAATATAGTAGACTCATAACCCATTTTATGCAAGTATTGTATCATAAAATTAGAAGAGTGTTCCAATACCTATTTAATAAACAATTTTAATTAATACCTATTTAATAAACAATTTTAATTAACCCATTAAGGGAATTATTTGTGTGAATTAGATTAACATATGCACCCGATTACAAATTATTTTAGTATAAATATTCTTTTAGAAGTATCAACTATTACTTTTTTCAAACAAAGAATGCTCTTCAAATTCTTGTACCTAGATTTACCAATTACTTTTTAGTACATAGATTATTATTTAAAGAGAAACTATTTATCTTTTGAAATGAAAAATATTACTTTCAAATTCTAATATGTTGTGACTTCTTAAATGCTTGTTGATATGAATAATATTTTTCATTGAAAAGAATAGTCCATCTCTATAAAAATAATTTTTTTATATCCTAAAAGAATAATTTTGCAAAAATATAATATATGTGTGAACCGAGCTCATGTGAAATTTTTTCAAATGGAATTAATCTAAGCTCATAGTTCACCATTTTATTATTTTTATCATGTAGTTTTTTATTGAAAAGTATTATTTTTTAAACTATCTTATAAATTACTTGTAAAAATTGATTTTTTACTTTCTTATTTTCTACTGTAGAATTGACTTGAAGATGTGATGTAGATATATATGTATATTTGTGTGAGAATGAACTATTATCATTTATTCTATATTTTGAAAAATCATTCTTTAAAGTGATGAATTATTTACTCTTACAAATGAAAAATATTACTATTATTCACGCATAAGCCAACATTATGTGAAACTGTCTAATATGGAGTACATGTCTTTGCCAATTTCGATGGGCTTTAAATGGCCCAAATTTTGCAAAAGGCCCAATTTATTACCTCCTTACCCCAAATCCAGGCACATCTGCTTTGGCAAAACACAACCAGTTCCCACCTGCTATTGTGTTCTTCGATTTATTACCTTCTCCGAAATCCCATCAGTCTCCCCTCTCCTGCCGGCCTCCTCTTCTTCCCGTCGCTTAGGCATTTATGCGCCACCGTGCAAGCCATCGGATCGCCGTCGCCTCATTTCTTCAACTTCTTCTCTATTTTCCTTGTTTGTGGAAAACTCTCATTTCTTCTGTGCTAAAATTTTCTATTTTTATTGTTTATGAAAACTCACATAAATATTGTATAAACTTTCACACAAGCTTTACACACGTTTCAATAAAATTATAATTTTAAATCACTAATAAATAGTAGCTTGCCACCACACACGCATTGCTACTGATGTACCTAGTCTCAATAATCATCCTTTGCGTTAATTTTTTTTTAATTATTATTATTACTAAAATTTCAAATATAACCTTATTTTGAGCGGGAAAAAAAACTATTTTGTTATTATATATATAGTATAGATTATATATTACACATAAAATAATTATACTCTTAATCTATACTCTTTCGTATTGCAGGTTTACGTTTTTTATTTGATTTTGTCTCAAATTAAGATTTATATTTTTCTTTTTTGTCAAGTTAATCTTACACAAAAAAAAAAAAAAGTAGACGCATTAATAATTACTCCCAAGCAAAAACTCACATTCAATTTTCTTTTTCCAATATGTATTAGTGAAAACGGAATGAATGAAACCTTTTTTTATAACTCTTTATAAAATATAATTCATCCATACCGGGTTTTCATCTTGACCCATACACACACTAATACAATTAATATATGAGATCAACACATTTACTAATACAATTACTTACTACTCCCCCGTCCCCTCAAATGAGGGCCTTTTACTTTTTTGCACGTAAATTAAGGAGTATTATTATTTAATGTGTGTGGGTAGTTGTATTAGTGGGAGTGTGGACCCCATATTTTAATTGTATTACAGGGGGTGTGTATGTCTCATGTGTGTAAAATAGGAAAGGGAACCCTTTGGGTGGGACGACCAAAATGGAAAAAAGATCCTCTTTAAATGGGACGGAGGGAGTATATATTAAATAATAATACTCTTTAATCTACGTACAAAAACAAAAACAATCATTTGCATGGGGAAGAAGGGAGTAAAGAGGATTACTTTTTAAAATACATACTCTTTCCGTCCTCTTTAAAGAGAGTCTTTTGTTTTTTTCACGTTTATTTAATATGTAGTGGGTAATTGTATTAGTGGGTGTGTGAGCCCCATAATTTATTTTTATTAATGATTGTGTGTGGGTTCTATATGCGTAAAATGAAAATGAGACCATTTGAGCGGGATTAGGGATGTAATCGAATCGAGTCAAGCCGAATACTACTAAGCTTGAGTATCGTTTGTTAAGGAATAATAGAACTCGAGTTCGAGCTCGAACTCGTCGAAAAAATATATATCGAACTCGAGCTCGAACTCAAACTGTTTAATAAGGCTCGCGAACATGTTCACGAACACATAAAATAACTTTTTCATGAATATATAAATATTTTCGTTCATATACATTCAACGTATATTTTGTTAATGAATATTAAATGTTATTCATAAATGTTAATAAACAAACCAATAAAAGATAATAATAAAAGTTAAAAAGATATTTAAATATTTAAATAATCATTCAAACTATTATCATATTTGTGTTTATAATATTAATATTTAATTATTAAAAACTAATAAATATATAATATATATATACTATTTAAATATAATAGTAAAATTTATGAATGCGTTCGCGAGCCATTAACGAGCCCGTTAACGAATATGTTATTGAGTTTTCGAGCCGAATATCCTTAAACTTGAGTTTAGTTTGATAAACTATTCGAGCTCAAATTTTAAGCTTAGTTTGACACGTTAAAGTTAACGAACGAGTTTGAACGAATACTTTATCAAATCGAGACTCAAATAGTTCGAGAACGGTTTGGTTCGCTTACATCCCTAAGTGGGACGATGAAAATGAAAAAAATAGACCCTTTAAAGGAGAGTGAAAATAAACGTGTTTTAGTGTCCAATTTAACACATTTTTATGGGAATTGTTGTTATATATTAGCACAAGTGTCTTATATTCGATATATGTGAGAAAAATGAGCGTTTGAGGTGTTTTATTGTGTTTAGGTGAAAAACAGGCCAGAAGTGCTCAAAATTGAAAAACACAAATTTTGAGGTGCTGCTCGATCAAGATGATTTGGTCGAGCTGTTGGATTGTATACTAAAAGTCTAGCTTTAGTATGAATAATGTTTTAACAATATTTGAAATGAGAATCATTGATCAAATGATTGTGTCTTATAATTTATTTATATGTCGATGCAATAACACACTTACTTTATATTGTAGATAATATGTTTTGCGACAACACGCGAAAGATTATATTATCGATTTCCTTATAAAGTATAAAAAGATGCTCACAACCGGAATAGACAGGGACTCTCTATCGGGATGATTGTAGTGTGATTTGATATTAGTTTGTTTTGACTATAGAAACACATTAGTGCACTTTGTGTGTATTGAGCAGGACCGCTTGAGATCATTCAACTTATATTGACTATATAGGAGAACTTGATCTCTGTTATTATGAATGTTCGTGCTTTTAATCCCTATACAATAACCTCGACACGTAAGGCAGTATGTATTTCTTTGATTCATCAATGGGTGAGATTTACATGTAATTAAATTAACAAACTCGGTGAGTTGGGAAATAGTGCAGTCTCTATGGTGTGTTGTTGATTGTAGAAGGAATCCGTGTCCTATTAAATAGGTTGATGATATCCCTTTAAGGAGCTCATAAGGATTATCATATAAACTCTGCAGGTGGATTTATTCTGGCATGATAATGAGGTTGAGTGGTACTACTCTCGGATAAGATATTAATTAATGCAGTTGTCAGTAACTTAATTAATTAATGAGTATTGTATATCTTAAACACGGAGAGACTAACGGACTCATAATAAGAAGGAGCCTATAACATAATTATGGGATTAGAGCGGCAGTGCAGTAATAATATTTTAGTGAAATATATTATTATTGGACTTAAGTATAAGTTCTGGCTAAACTTTGATATTTAAGCCCAATTGAGGCCCAACTCGGTAGAGAGAACAGCAGATTGAGAGGATCTTGAAGATCATCGCCCACATGATGTCAAGATTGGACTTGGGAATACAGCAGAAGATCAAGAGATCGTTTGCTGCTGCTGTTTGTCAACTTACATAATTTTCCTAAAATTTTATGGAACTCAAAATTGGTTGTGTGGTACACCATCAGAAAGCCACGGAAGACAGGATCATTTTGGTGTGAAGATCACTCAAATCGGAGATCGGATGAGGAAGTTATGCCCAAAATCGTGAGGTTGCGCAAGCTGCCTGCTAGAATTTCTCTTCTTCAAAATACTCTGGTGAAAGATAATATGATTTTATGCTCTTGTTTCCACTGATATAGAATCGTATGGAACCATAACGGTTCACGTTAGCCAAACGATCGAACGCCAACACGAGCAACATCAGAAATGGTTGAGCAAGATACTGTATAGAGCTTCAGCTTACAGAGGTGCCGCTCGACCAAGACCATTCTGGTCGAGCGAGGACACGGAAGCCAGATTTATCGAATTTTACACCTTCAGTGCATGTATGTGCGTATTTTCCAAAAAAAAATCCCAGTAAAGGTGGAAAAATGATCAAAAGTGCAAAGTTTGAGGAATGCTGAAAAATGCATGTTCAAATTTCATAATTTTTCTATGTTCGTGTGGAGCTCAAAACTAGTAATGTGATACATGGTTGGAAAGCCATGAAAGAGAGGATCATTTTGGCGCAATAATCACTCAAATTATAGTTTGAACGAGAAACTTATGATCAAAATTGTGAGGTCACTGCTGCCGGCGAGAATTTCCAAAAATTAGCCCAATTATCCTATTTCTTGGAGCACAATTAAGGGCACATGAGTTTTAGTATTAAAACTCTTGTGTTCCCATGGGGGCACGGTGTGTCCCAGGGGCACATGAGACCAACTCTATATATTTTACATCATTATTCATGTGTTAGAGGCCACAATCATTCTACACCACCCCACAAGGGGGGCCCCCCTCCCCTGACCATCATCCACATCTTTTCCTCCATACATCCATCACTGTGAAGATTCGTCTGTTGAATCAAGAGGAGAACCATTAAGAGAAGGATTCAAGACAGAGAAGGACGCTACGACGCCCACATCTAGAGTTTTATTCGTTTCCTAATTTGTCTTGTATTTTCCAAATATATGGGTAAGATTTATCCAACACCCATGATTGTTCTTCGCAACACCATGAATTTTATGAATTAATTAAATTTTCGTGTGTATACTCTATACAACACTACTTGTGAAATTATTTAATATATAATTATGCATTTTTAATTCATATTTACGGTCGTTTTGTGCATCTTCAACTGTTATATAGAGTCTGAATATATATCTTGGTTGTTGATTGAGCGCGTTCACTGCTGAACATGATTCTATGTTATGATTCTAAGTGAGGGGATTCCGAACCTTCATTAGAACTGTCATATATGAATGTTTATTAATTGAATTGAATTTGGGTTAATTAGCAGGATAAAGAGGATAATTTTATAGTACCTATAAAAGGAGATTATATCGGTTTAGAGTACCAATCCTAGGGGAAATAAGTAATATTGATAGTACATAGAAAGGGGGGTGAAATTATATCTCTTGCTCCAAGGTTATTTAGACGTGTTACACGCATATTTTTTTGTCTATAGAGTAGATTTGCATGGCTTAGTGATGCGTCCATATTTCACAAGGTAGAGTCGGACATTGATACACGAAAGGGAAATTAATGAGTGAAACCGGATTACCCTAGGGCTACTTATTCTCCGTTCTTGAGTCATATTTGTATTTTTCTAGTGCTTAATTTATTTTATTTGTTATTTTAATTAATTTTTTAGTATTTTAATAATTCTATCCTCAAACTTTATTGCCTTTTGTCTTAATTAATTTAGTTAATAATTAAATTGATAATACGCCGTCCTTTGGGTTCGATTTAACTTGGTCGCTTGCTTGAGCTGCAATTGATATTCTTAATACTTGGGGATTAATTTTGCGTGTAAAGAAAACGCGCATCAAGTTTTTGATGCCGTTGCCGGGGACGGTTGTTATTATTAATTTTATTATTTCTAATTGATTAAGACTTTTATTTGTGATTATTTATTTCTATCTAACCTTGAATTTTTTTTTGAGGTACTTGTGCACTAGGAAAAAGAGAGGAAAGAAAGGAAGGAATAACACAGTGCTAAACATGGGTGGAGCATGGCAGAATCCTGATTATGTAGCCATACATGAAATTTTCACGAACAATAGGATTGAAAATATGGGGTTGATAGGAGCTAGTGGGAAGATGATAATTTTGAAATACATCCCACTCTTATCAATATGGTGGAGAAGAATACCTTTTCTGAGAGCTCATTTGAAGATGCATATCAGCATCTCAAAAGATTCATTGGTTATGCAAATACTCAAAAGGGTGCTGGAGCCAATGATAATTCTAGGTTGATCATCCTATTCAAGTTTTCTTTGATTGATAGGGCAGAAGCTTGGTATGAGACTCTTGATGCAGTAGATTGCACTACATGGGACCAACTGCAGCAGAAATTCTTAGATAGATACATGCCACCCTCTAAGGTGTTTAGAAACAAGACATCACCCAATTTGTTATGAATCAGGGTGAGAAATTTCATAAGGCATGAGACAGGTTTAAAGATATGCTCAAGAGGTGCTCGCAGCATGAGATATCTAAGGCTCAGTACATAAGCATCTTCTACTATGGATTGAATTGTGAGTCGCGTATTCTTATTGATGCATCATCTGGTGGAGCGCTGTTATCTAAGACAGCACTTGAAGCAGAAAAGTTATTTGAAAATATCTCTATGAATTCATGTGACTGGCCTACAGAGAGAGTAAGATGATCTTATGTATTGGGTAAAGTGGCACAGGTTGAACATCAAGTTGTGAAGCCGAATTGGGATGATGAGATCGCCTCTAGTCTAGCTAACATCAACAAGCTACTAGAGTACCAGTAGTAGCTGATTACAAAGTTGACACAAAGGGGGGCCTAGTATCCAGCAGCAAGAAGTGAAGAGTGTCGAAGATACCTTCAATCGATACATGGCAAGGAATGATGCTAGAGTTGACCGCATCGTAGCGAGTACGAATGCTAATCATGCAAATTTATCTAAGCAGTTGGAGGACCTTACGTTGTTGATGGGGCAGTTGGCTATGAATGTGAATCAGCTGACGCAGACGTTAGAGAAGAAAAAGTTCCCGTCTCAAGGCATAACAAACCCGAAAGAGTGCAATGACATCACGTTGAGGTCCGGCGAAGGTCCGATGATGACAGTGGAAGAAAATAGAGATGGAGTGTCCCCCGCTCGATCACCGCTTGACCAAACCACTTGGTTGAGTAATGGTCGAGCAACACGTATCTAAGCAGAAAATTCATATTTCGTATACAGGTCCCCCGCTCGACCAAGATCACCTTGCTCTACCAGACCACTCTGGTCAAGCTAAGATCGAGCAACCCACCGTTGGGCTGAAAAATGCTATTAAGTTCACATGACCCTTGCTCGACCAGACCACTCTGGTCTAGCAGTGGTCGAGCAACACCATCCGGCTCCTGATTCCGCGTAGAATGCTATGATAGATGCTCAGGAAGGAAAGTTTAGACTGCGGATGGATAATGAAGATGTGGTTTTCTCTCTCGAGAAAGTAATGAAGATGCTCATGGAGACCCAATAATGTGAGAACATAGATGTGGTTTCTAACTTGTTTAATCTTGATTTTACTAGGAAAGATGATTCTGAATTTGAGTGAAAGATTGACAAGAAGGAGTTTAAACAGCCATGAGATGAAAGAAATCCCAAGGATCATATATTTGTGACTAAGAAAGGTGAGGTGTTGAGTGTAGACAAGAAGAGGGAAAGAAAGTACTTGAAGGTAAGGATGCGAGAAGACCGCATCTGAACCAGTAGTTCAAAAGGCTTACTACCGTCGTGACTCTCCGACATTAAATATGAGCACCTGTTGGGGGCTTTTCCCTTTCGTTTTATTACTTTATTTCTTTCGTGTGAATGAGGAGTTATTATATTTGAAGTGCTCACACTTCGGCAATTATATCTCTTTTTAAACTTAGTTTCGACTTACATTTTTACTAAGTTTGGGGGGTGATGTACTTACCTTATCTTATGAGCACTAAAGATATAATTTTTCCTTTCGTTGGTTGTTTGTTTGTTAGGGGGTTAATTTTTTGCGGCATATTAATATTTTAACCAGTGTTGGTATGTCGATTTTTTGCAACTTACCTAATATTTAGTGTGTTGTTTTTATGTGTTCCCTAGTGTTCAGTGGTCAAGTTTTCAATTTTTTGTCTTTTTGATTTTTCTGGTGTCTCTTATTTTATTGATGAATCATGTGAGATGAGGTGTGTTTGAGTCTTGATGATAGAAAAATGTAACTAGGTGGCAAGACGAGTTTTATGCTGAGACTTTGACCTGACCGAGTTGAACAACTCGAGGAGCTCGTGCATAATTTGAAGGAGAAATCAGGCATCCTCATGTCCTTATTCTAATTTTTATGTGCTTTTAAATCATAGGAGTAAAAGGATTGAGTTTTTGATTTTGGTGATCCATGTGAGCTTGTAGTTTTTAAATTGTGCCTAAAATTCATATGCTCTTGAAATTGATAAAGGAAGTGTACTTGAGTCATATTATGGTATGAAGTTCTATGTGTACTTGTGAGATATTGCTTACCATAAAAGGTGCTTTGTTATTTGTTAAAAACCCATGTGAGATTTTGAGCCTTGTTGATCATGTTATATAATCACATGATATTTCTTTTCTGGTGAGTATCGTTCTTGTGTGTATTCTAAAATTTGCCTCTTGTCTTAGAAACTACATATGTGTTAGATGATGGAAGTTGATTTTAGGTCATCCTTAAATTTATGGGTCACTTAGTCAAATAATTCCCTACTAATGATGTTTATCCGTAGTTAGCCCCTTTGAGCCTTAAAACCTCATTCTTTGGCAGCCTACGAGAAATAAGCACTTTGAGCATCTGAATTTTTTTTAACCTTAATTGTCCATCATGAAGAGAATTAATAGCTTTTCAAAGTGTGGTGATGGAGTTTGATAACAGCTTGGGAAGGAAAGAAATTATTGTTGAAACAATGATTGAGCTTGAAAATGCATTTAAGGAAAATTATGGAGTAGTGCTTAAATCTAGTATTCTATGAAATCAAACATCTTAGGGTAGTGCTTAAATCTAGTACCCTATGAGGGATGCGCGAGGTAGTGCCGAAACTAGTACCTCAAGAAAAAAAAAGAGAAGAAAAAAATTATTGTGCTTGTAAGAGAAAAAGTAAAAGAGTTGAGGAGGATGTTGTTTAATTGAAGTGAGTACGTAAGAAGAATGAAAGATCATGATGGAGTGTACGCTTGATTATCCGAGTTTTGAGTACTTATCTATATATTTCCTACCTTAACCAAATAGCCAACATTACATCCAAAAGAAAAGTCTTTTTTGATCCCATTGTCAAATCATACTTTTAGTGGTGGAGAGTTTGAGATGTTTGGCAAGCTTATGGTTACGCATGCACTTACATCTTTTACACTTGAGTGCGAGTGATATATACTTCCTTTGAGAACATGTCAATGGAGCATTTGATTTGGTGGTGATTGTCTTATCTTGTATGCTATGAATTGATTATTACATGTAATGAGAGTTGCATGACCTACGTTGAGGACAATTATATTTTGAAGGGGGTATTGGTCATAGTCCATGTTTCCCCGCTAATTTTCATACTCTTTCTCTCTCACTTTATTTTTATTTTGTTGCCTCGGTACGAGCAATAGGTAAGTTTGAGGGATTGATGAGAGTGAAAATAAGCATGAGAGTGCCGCTCGACCAAGACCATTCTGGTCGAGCGACGACACGAAAGCCAGATTTATCAAATTTTACACCTCCAGTTCGTGTATGTGCGTATTTTCCAAGAAAAATCCCAGTAAAGGTGGAAAAATGATCAAAAGAGCAAAGTTTGAGGAATGCTGAAAAATGCATGTTCAAATTTCATAATTTTTATGTATTGTGTGGAGCTCAAAACTGGTAATGTGATACATAGTTGGAAAGCCACGGAAGAGAGGATCGTTTTGGCGCAAGAATCACTCAAATCGGAGTTTCGATGAGGAAGTTATGCTCAAAATCGTGAGGTCGCGCAGCTGCTGGCTAGAATTTCCGAAAATTAGCCCAATTATTCTATTTCTTGGAGCACAATTAATCTTCTTATCACATAATCCTGCATATTCACCCATATATTTTATTTCCTTATTTTATGGGTAAGATCTATCCAACACCCATGATTGTTCTTCGTAATATCATGGGCTAGAACAATTTTGGTAGATCTAGGGTTTTGAGGGTTTTTATGAATGAATTGAACTTTCGTGTGTATACTTCGTACAACACTACTTCTAGAATTATTTTATATATGATTATGCGTTTTTAAGTCATATGCAAGGTCGTTTTGTGCATCTTCAACTATTATATAGAGTCTGAATATATATCTTAGTCGGTGATTGAGTGTGTTCATTGCTGAACATGATTTCATATTATGATTCTAAGTGAGTGGACTCCAAAACTTCATTAGAACTGTCATATATGAATATTTATTAATTGAATTGAATACAGGTTAATAATTAGGATAAAGAGGATAATTTTATAGTATCTATAAAGGGAGATCATTCGGGTTAGAGTACCAATCCTAAGAGGAAATAATTAATACTGATAGTACTTAGAAAGGGGGTGAAATTATATCTCTTGCTCCAAGGTTATTCACACGTGTTACACGCATATTTACTTGTGTCTATATAGTAGATTTGCATGACTTAGTGATGCGTCCATATTCCACAAGGTAAAGTCGGACATTGATACACGAAAGGGAAATTAATGAGTGAAACCCAATTATCCTAGGGCTATATATTCTCCATTCTTGAGTCACATTCGTATTTTTCTAGTGCTTAATTTATTTTATTTGTTATTTTAATTAATTTTTTAGTAGTTTAATAATTTTATCCTCAAACTTATTGTCTTTTGTCTTAATTAATTTAGTTAATAATTAAATTGATAATACGCCATCCTTTGAGTTCGATATTTAACTTGGTCGCTTGATTAAGTTGCAATTGATATCCTTAATACTTGAGGATTAATTTTGCGTGCAAAGAAAACGCTCATCAATGTTATTACTTTTAATTCATCTCACATAAGAGCTTATGTAGGACGGTCTCATACAAGTCTTAATCCTCTTTTATAACTTGTTTTTCATAAATTATTTATTTTCTTATAATAGTCTTAAATACGAAATTTACTACTGACTCAAAATCAATAAGGTTGTCTTCTACTTTGTCATTATTAAAAATTAATAATAATAAATAAATAAATAATAATAATAAATTAAAATAATAATAATAAATTAAAAATTGTAATAGCCCAAATTAAATTTTATGTAAAAGGTGGAATTGCCCAGCACGTGGCCTCCTAAGCTAAACTTTGTTCAATCCTTTTTTTCTTTTCATTTGTAGTAGCTTTAATTTTTGCATCAAACTTTTCTGATAGTATCTATAAGCCAACTAGCATTGTGAGAATAACATATACTACTATATTAATGAATGCAATTTCGTGAAAAATATGTTAGATGATTTCACCAAAATAAAAATAAATTTTTTAATAAGTTTGGAGAGCAAGTCACTATAGTTTTTCCATTTCTATATAACATCAGTTTTCTTTTAGATATTCCATTTATTTATTGCATTTTAAAGAAAACACCTATATGAAACTTTAAACTTTCAATTTTTATTTTACTTGAAGGTAGAATCATTACATTATTTTGAAAATAAAATACTCCATATATCTCACAAATTACTTCACATTTTTCTTTTTTTTTTATCTATCTCAATACATACATTTTAAAAGTGATTTAAAAATATATTCCATTACACAAATCTCAACAACTTACACACTTTATATTATATTCCTCTTTATTCTTACTTATACATAAAAAATAACTTTTATTAAACTCCGTACCAAAAAAATGTGAATACTTCCGCAATTGGAGTATAATATGAAAAACATATCATTTAACTCAAAATGAATAGTTATACTTTGAGATCTTTCCAAAAATAATGTTAGCTCAAACTTAACTACTGAGGTTATATTTGTTTACTATCTTTTAGTTCATGTTTAGAATAATACTCTCCGGTTAGCCTGTTAAACGAGTCGAGCCAGTCTGAGTATCGCATACTTGAACTCAACTCGATTAGAGAACGAGTTTATACACGAGCTCGAGCTCGAATAAGTAATTATTGAGCCGAACTCGAGCTCGGCTCGTTAAGCCAAACGAGTTGAGTTTTTCGAGTTTTATCAAGTCTTACTGAGCCTTCTCGAGCCCTTATTTAATTAATTTATTATTATATTTAATAATAATATTTAATTTAATATAATTAAATATTATTTATTATTATTATTGTCGAGTATATTAAATTTCTCAATATCGATATCGGTACTCTAAAAACGAATATATCATGAAAATATCGAGGATATTTCAGAATATTTAAACCTTGGATATAATCGAATGGATCTGAACTTTATTGTGTTTCACCTCAATCGTACGGTTGAGATCTGCGTTTGCAAACAGGGCCAAGATCACTCTCTGCATATCCTCCAACATCACCAACGGGAACCCAGACATGTGGCTCGTGTCGTGCTACCCTGCTGCACCAAAAGATTCATGAAATGTCATCCGCTGTGGTGACATAACTTCCTTTATACACGTTGGAATTTCCAATCGTTGGAAAATTCCACAAATATTCACCACTCATGAGGAAACTCGACTGTGGAATCTTGCCTTGACTCTCTAAAATAGACTCTACACTCGATTGCTCTATATAATTCCCCATCTAAGTTTCCATTGCCATCGGTACATCTTCCGGAAACCGCTTTCGCCCCCATTCCCTTCCCTTCACCGCCACTGTTACTACCACCGTCCGCTTCATGTAATTCTTTCTTAGCTCACAACACGTGATTCACAATCCCACTTAAGAATCCAATCGCATTCTCAGATGACGATTATAATCCACCACCAGGAAACAAAACTCTTTTTCCTGATAAATCTTCAACCCACTAATAATCAATCCCAAACCTAAGATGTAAAACTCCATAGCCACGGCTAAAATAAGAGCCACTATTATTCAAATGGGAGGGAGTTGAAAGTGTCAACCAGAACTCCTGACCAATATATTAAACAAGTTAAAATTAGACAAGGACAACCCCAGAAATGAAGAAGAGGCATCGGAGGAAACTAGTTCCTTCCATGGTGGTAGTGAGAGTATTAAGTTCAGATCCATTAAGTTATATGGAGTGAACATTATGTTAGGTTGGAATGAGTGAACAGAGTGTATTCGTTTAATTGGAGTGAGTTAACAGAGTGTATTGTTCGGTTGAAATGAACGAACATGTTGAAATATTAATTATATAATTTTTATAAGATTAATTATATCTTATTAATTAGAGATATTTGAGTTATGAGCAAGGTTCAAAATATCGATATCGGTAAAAATATCAATACCTCAAATTTACGGATATATCAATGGATATATTGAATATCGATATCGATTTTGGTTAAAATTTAAAAAAATGGTGAAAATAAAAAAATATATATTTAATTTTGAAATATATTATAAATAATTTTAATGCATAAATACAATTTAAAATCACGAAAAAACTTATTATACAAAATAAATAGATTAATAACAATATATTTAAATAGTCTGAAATTATATACTCCCTCCGTCCCACAATACACTTCACTTTTACTATTCCACGTTGTTTAAAAAAAGTTGCATTTTTTGATAAACTTTATTGACTTTAGAGGGTATTTGTAGTATTTTTAGGTAATAAAAAAGTACTCCCTCCGTCCCACCCAAAGAGTCTATTTTTTCATTTTGGGCGTCCCACCCAAAGAGTCTCATTTTATTTTTTATACACATGAGACCCACACATACCCACTAATACAATTAAAATATGAGGTTCACACTCCCACTAATACAACTATACACTACACATTAAATAATAATACTCCTTAATCCACGTGCAAAAAGTAAAAACTACCATTTGGGTGGGATGGAGAGAGTATAAAGTAATGGTATATGTGTGAAATATGAGTGTCAAATTTGAAATTAAAGTAACATTTGAGGTTGTTGGATAAAGTTATTTTTCCTTTTTTGGGATGTGAAGGTTATTGTGAGACAAACAAATGTGGAAAGTGTGAAGGGTTTTATGGGACAGAGGGAGTAATAATTATTACTAATTGTTTAATACTTAATACTCCCTCTGTCCATCGCAAATGTATTCGTTTATATTTTACACGTGGATTAAGGAATATTATTATTTTATATAAAGTGGGTAATTGTATTAGTGAGGAGTGGTTGGGAGTGGTGGGCCATGTGTAGGCCTTTTTGCTAAAAAAAGAAAATGGATACTTTAAGAGTGGACGACCCAAAATGACAAAATGAATACGTTAGTGATGGACTGATGGAGTAATTAATATAAAAATGATAATTTATGAGGCTCAAATGTAAAATATTTCATTCCGTCTTGATCTAAACAATATTGGTACCAAGGTTTAAAATTGATATCGATAAAAATATCGGTACCTCAAATTTATGGGTATATCGAATATCGATATTGATTTCAGTTAAAATTTAAAAAATGACGGAAATTTGAAAAAAAATTTAACTTTACAATATATTATAACTAATTTTAGGGTATGTCTTGCGTGAGACCGTCCTATGTGAGACCATTTTTCACTTTTTAAAATAGTTATCACTTTCGCTATAAAACGTTATCACTTTCACTATGAATGTTATCACTTTTTATTTATACTATAAACTGTTCATAAAATAGCATTATCACTTTTTATTAATTTATTATCACTTTTTTTTATAAAAGCTATCACTTTCTGACCGTCTCACGTAATCCCTTACGTGAGACGGTGTCACACAAGTCTTTGCTGTAATTTTAATACATAAATACAATTTAAAATCACAATAAAATTCATCATATGTGATAAGTAGATTAATAAAAACATATTTAAATAATCTGAAATCATATATTCCCTCCATCCCATTTCAATCTTTACATATTTATATTTTGGGCGTCTCATCTTAATCTTTACGTTTCCCTTTTTGGTACATGAGACCCACCTAAAATAATTAATATATCACCATGAGACTTACATCCAACATTAATACATCTACCTACTTTACATTAAGTATTACTCCCTCCGTTGGCTTTCAAGGATATCATTTTTCCATTTTGGGCGTCCGCCCCAAATGGTCTCATTTCCTTTTTTTTACATATAGGACCCACACACACCCACTAATACAACTAAAAAATGGGACCCACACTTCCACTAATACAACTATCTTCTACACATTAAATAATAATACTCATTAATCCACGTGCAAAAAGCAAATGACACCCTTAAAGGTGGACGGAGGGAGTATATCTTTCAACCCACTATCCATTAAAATACTATATTCCTTAATCAACGTGCAAAAAACAAACATAAGCATTGAAACGGGACGAAGAGAGTAATAATTATTACTAATTGTTTAATACATAACTTATACCAAAATGATAATGTATGAGGCTCAAATGTAAAATATGTCATGTCGTCTTGATTTAAAAAATATTGGTACCATCATCGAATTAGAGAAATTTTATACACAGTTCTGAATCTCTCTGTATATCGTTTTATCTTGTCCAACTGTACTAAAATAATTGTATTTTAATCAGAGTGTACTGTGTATGTGAAACCTCCTTCAATTACTAGCTATAACATTTTTAATGAAAATGATAATAATTTTAATTAAAAGAAAGATAATTAATTAAAAAAAGTAAAACAGTCTCACTATGAAATGGTTTCACACAAGTATTGGTATATTCTTATTTTTTATTTTTTTAATTGAACAAAAATTAAAAAAAAATATTTAATTGATAAAAGTAACATAAAAATCATTAAAAAATTCTATAATATTATGGATAATTTTTTGATATCTTAGACATATCCTCAATATTTCATCAATGATATTTGAAAATTTTTGAATAATGACAAATCGATATCGATATTGATATCAATATTTCCTCGATATAAAAAAGAAATATCTTTTTCCCCAATATCGATATTGAACCTCTAAGAAAAACGGATATATCATGAAAATATCGAGCATATTTTAGGATATTTTAAACCTTGGTTTTAACTGGACTTTAGTAAAACCAAATTTCATAAATCTCACATATTTCTTAACCACATCACATCTTACTCTCTCTAATATATTGATTTTATATAAAGTTAAAATCTATCCAACTTAAACCCCCAAAACAAACAAAGGTTAACTTTATTTATTGGATTTACTAAAGCCACATAATCCTAAATCTATCTTTCTTGTTCCTACTTAAACCCAAAAGCCAAAGGGTCAAGTAAGCCCTCAATCTTATACCGTGAGATCAAATAAACATCTCATCTATATTTTTGTTTAACTAACCCTTAATTTATTTTAATTGGATCAATTATGACCCTCATCCTCTAAAACCTTGGCACATCAGCATTTCTGTTAAAATGTGTTGGATGAGTCTGTCTCCTTACACATGCACGAAAAAGAGTCGTCTATGTCTATTAGGCTCAAAAGCTTTCTTGCAGAATTCTATTAGTCCACATTTAATTTGCATATATTAAGTGAGTTTGACATAGGAACGTCAAGGTATGTTGATTTCATAGTTAAACTATGCACCTTCTAACTAATTAGTTGAGTACACATATATACATATATATAAAACAACAAGGTGAGCTAGCTCACTTGGAGCTCCTCACTAAGGTGAGTAACTCAAGTTCGATTTCCTTTGAGAACGAATTAGGAGGGAGTTATAAGGAGGTTTTGAGAAATGAGGGAGTATGGATGTTTGGTGAACTAACTACCAACTATACTAATAACTAACATTGTCCGATAAAAAAAAAAGAATACATACACCTAAATCTGCAGCGATAATAAGATAGATATAGTTGCCAAACCAGACTCGAAGTGTTCAATTGGAATATGCTTAATGACTATTAGACTCCTCCAGCAACCGCTACGACCATATTGAGATTTGCTTACTGTGGGTTTTTAAGTAAGATGATCAAGAGCTTTCTCAACCCAGTCAAACACTGGTTGAAAAACGAATGAAGTACTTAAGGTCCTTGATCCCTTATTGGCCAAACACAAGATCCCTTCAAAGGTGCAATAAATTTCCAATTCTCTAGAAATTATCGAGAAAAAATAATAAAGACACGATCTCATCCAACCCATTTTAACGGAAGTGCTGATATGCCAATGTTTTAGGAGATGAGAGTCATAATTGATCAACCTTTGTATTGTATTTGTATTGTATTTAGAAAAGAAAGACATTCAAATGATTAAAAATTTATTCCATTTTCTATTTCAATCAACGGAAATAGGCTCTGACTATCTTTCTAGATGGATACTGAGGAAGACCGGACTTTTTTTTTTAGAAGTAAAAATTTTGGTGGATAAAGATCCGTAAAAACTTCTTTCGAGGAATGGGCCAAACCTGGTCATTTCTCAAGAACAATAGCGAAAGGGCCTGATACTACCACTCCTCAAGCTGAAGTTCCAGCCGAAGAAACAGAGGCCGCAGTAGCTGTCGAATCTTCAACTTGTACATGGACAACTGTGTGGACCAAGAAAGACCTCATACAATTTAACCATGTGCCAGGAACCAGATTTAAACTGGTGACACGAGAATTTTCAATCCTCTGCTCTCTATACCAGCTGAGCTATCCCGACCATTCCCAATGTAGCATCTCATCTTCATTTTATTAGATACATAAACACATATTACATTTTGACCTTGTTGATTGAGAATCGTATCTGTGGCTACTGCTGTTTTACCGGCCTGTCTGTCTCCAATAATTAATTCTCGCTAAAATAAGTTAAGAGTTTATTTGAACAAAAATATAGATGAGGGACTTATTTGATCCCACGGTAAATGGAGGGCTTACTTGACCCTTTGCCAAACCCAAAACAAGCATCAACTAAAAGATCAAAACTCGAAACCCACTTCAAATAACAAGTATTTCATTAACACATATGCGCTAGTATTGTGTAGCTACTAGTGAAGATTAAACCAGGTACTTTTGGTAGACTAGTTGGCAATCAAACTGGCGGAAGGTAATGTTGTACATTGCAAATAGGATGAGGGTGAGGGTTTTTTAGTAAAAGACAGTCAATGCAGGAACTCATCTTTTCATCAGACAATTTTTTAGAACCAGTTACTCCCTCTTTGCAGAATGCAAATCAAGAATTTGAAAGTAAATCATGAACCCAACACAAAAACGAGACCATGCCGTTCAGTAAACGACATAAACGGCCAGATGACGGGACATGGGTGCTCGAGCAACAATAAAAACTAACAAGTATCCAACTAATGTATCGTATTTTGTCCAAGACACGTGTACTCATTAATGTTTAACTGAAAGGCGATGTTATAGCCATTGCAAAATACAAATCCCATCAGACATCAGGTTCTCCACCTCCCAACCAAAAAAGAGTTAGGATACACAAGTACAAATATGTTACAAACTGATCTAGGACAAAACCAGTACCAACAAAAAAACAAGTTTTTAGAACCATAATCGTCTCGGACATAGCACATGATATCAAAGTTCATCTATCATGAGATGAGAGGGCAGAAGAACCAAGTTTATTCATGATCGATAAAATCAGAAAATGTTCTCTTACCGCATTGGTTGCTGGTTGTAATGGTTCTTCTCTTTCTTCTTGGCAGCAGCAAGTTTTGCACTCCTAGCCGCAGCCTCTGTAGCCGCAGCTCTAGAACCAGTGTCCATCTCTTTGTTGGACTTCTTTTTCTTCATAGACGCCACCTTCTTGAGCCTTTCTTTCACATCAACGGCAGATGCATCTTCCTCTACCTGTTCTGTTGCAGCAGATTCATCAAGTCCTTCGGGAATATTTGAGCTTCTGGCTTGGTCCTGAGGCTCCTTCACCTCTTTGGAAGCTTTATCCTTCTTTTTCTTCTTCTTTGCACTTTTTGACTCCACAGGGGGGTTATCCTTCTTATCCACATTCCCATTTAATTCTCCTTCTTTCCCATCTTTGGTAACATCTGCAGGTGAACAAGAATTCAAGAGTCCCAATTAGAATGAATTTGAGTACTCTCTTTTGATTTCGACAGATAATAAGTGCAATAATATAATAAAGAACTGATAATCACAGTTGCAGCCTAGATATTACCAATGTAGAAATAAAAATAATAATAGTAGTAACAGAAGAACAAAGGAAATGGAACAATGAGAAGGAGAAAATAAAGAACTTAAGAATGTGTAAAAAATAAAAATAAATTATGAAAAAGGGGTATCCCTCAAAAGTTAATGAAAGAATTGTTCTTTAAAAATGATTACCAGACACTTCATCTTCAGCTTTATCCTTTTGATTAAGTCCAAAATCAGTTAACAATGCCTCTAGTTCGTCAAGCTCCTTTTTCCTTCTCTCCTTCTTGGAAAGCTGTCTTTCAGCCTCTTTAGGTGCTTGTGAAGCTTCAACAGGCTGTTTTACCAGAGGCTCAGGCTGCTTTTGGACCTCTGGTTCCTGGTCATGCACCTCATCTGCATCATCTTCATCTTCATCAAGGAGATCATCATCACTTTCACTATCCTGTGGTAAGGATGAACAAATACGATGTCACAAATTTAATGCTTAAAATCATAACATCAAACTCATGATAAAAATAGCAACAAATTATTGAAATAATTTTCTTGTTCAGACGTTTAATTAAACACAATCCCACTTTCGGTGCTTCCAATTGGTCAAGAAGCATTTAGGAAGTACAGATGGCTAGTTACACCTATGTACAGCCATATGCACTCACACACCAGAAGTATACACACTTGACACAGGTCAGAAGGAAATACTTGAGAAGTTGGTAGAGAAAATGGAGATCAAAAGCCACGCCATAAGAAGAGGCTATAACCCAAGAAAAAGGTTCAAGAGATCGCAGCATATAATGACAAATATAGCATTTATTATGGAGTAGATCATAATTATTCGTACTAAGTTCCTTTATTGCTGCAATAAACATTGTGACTGTACCATAAATTACGATGGAGTGCGTTTTGGAGGGGGTGGGGAAACAGACATTGTAAACAAAAAATCTAGAGAAAGATATACAGATGGGAGATTCGAATAAAACTTCCAGATGCAATTGACCATAGATGATACGAGGGAATGAAGTCCAGAAGATGGGATTCCTTGTGAGATTTTACTTCCAAATTAATCAGTTGGGTCATTAAAAAATCAGAAGTGTTCAAAACAAAGACACAACTAAACTCCAAAATTTTGTCACTCATATATTTTATGTTTGTCTAAGCAATAAAAACTGAAACTAGTACACCAAACAAATCTACATAAGCTGCAAAAGACATAGGAGTATTATATATCAAACGGCAATCTAGAAGATAAAATTGCATTTTCACTTGCATAATCATTCTGATAATAGTAAATGGGGTGACGCATTACGCATGCACAGGGTCATTTGAATTTATACCTTGATCTTATTTCTACTAATGCATATGGGGTAAACTAATCAAATTTGGACACTGAAATGACAGACCGCTGATCGATCCCTTGTCACAAACAAAAATTGAAAAACTAACTTAATTGAAGGAAATATAAGTATCAAAGATAACATTCAAATGAAAATAGTCAACATAGTGACATAGTATGAATTTCTCAGAGAAACAAGTTACAGAATTCTTTGAACAGCTTTGCTACAGCTTTCAAATTTGGAAAACAACTAGAAAACCAGATCCAGTTTCAGAAAAGCAATTACCAAAATCTCATAGTAGCAATTTCTAACAGTGGTTATTATATCCACTTTCTAAGTAAAAAAAAAATTGCAAAATGACAGCTAATAAACTAGATTTTAGTATCGAGAGCCAGAAAACTAATTTGACAAAGGAGAGCACCTCTGAGCGATAAAAAGGATCATAAAATATGGCATATACTTAATTCGTTCAAGAACTACGACGTGCGATACAGGTCCATTTACATAATAAAACAACTCTGTTCAGCTACATCTTACAATAAATCACTTCATGGAACAAAATAAAGCAAACTTTAACCATTCAGACAGAGCAATACAAATAAACAAGTTTTTATAAAAAGTGGAAATGACAGTGTAAAAAGACACCTCTAATCATCAGGAAGAAAAACAGCCACATGATATAATATAATTCTGATTCATATTACCTCCACAACATCAGGTTTGTGAGTTTCTTCTGCTGTATTCCCACCAGACGCACCCCATATGGCCTGGGGAGGAGCTGTGGTGGCATAGTAATCGTCATCATCCTCATCATCAACATCAGCCCATGATTTTGCAGTCAAAGGCGCAGGAGCCCAATACACCTGCTTCTCCGCCTCAGAATTCGGCCCCCCAGCAGTAGCTTTTGAATTGCCCTTACCTCCCCTCGAAGTACCCTTGTCTTTATCAGACTTCTTCTTCTTCCTCAAACTCTCCAGAGCTGCAAATACATTATTGTTGCTCACAGTAAATGATGCCTCGTCCCTTCTATTCCCGCCTCCAACCATCTTCAATCTGATAAGTCAAAAACCCTAGACCAAGACTCAGATATATCGGAATTTGATTTAAATCAAATGCTCAGACACAGCAAATCCCGATAATTCTAGCAACTTAGAATTTCAGACGTTACAAAATACTGCTCGGAGAAGGCAAAAACACAACCAAGAAGAACAACAAGAATCAATCACACAAAATCACAATAGAACTACAAACAGAAATCAGTTATAAGTAAATTCGTTTCAGAAAATTTTAATCGCCAAAAGATAAACAAAAAATAACGCTTAGATTTCAAGATTTCCGAAGACCTAGAACCGATTGTCAGCCTTCTTTATTCCGAGCGTTCAACGGATTTGAGAATGCAATTCAAGTGATGCAGGGCCAACAGAGAATTAAGGTTCCAAATTAACGGCAAGGAAAATCCGGGAGTTTTAGGGTTCCGATTTTTCAAGAAAATAAAATTAAAGATGTAAGTATCTGAGTGATATATGTGTGTAATGCGTGTATAACCGTTACATATAGAAGCGGTGGTGTATGTATAGGTAGAGAGAGGGTTTCAAGAATAGAGACGTAAGGAAATGTGGTGCAGATAACGTGGGAGAGGAAGCCAGGGACTATATACCTGTGTCTTGTATAAAATTCTGGTCCTTGTAGTTTGACTTAATTGCATATGGACCCAAAATGTTTTTTCTTTGTCGAATTTTTTATTTTAATTTCTTAACTACGATTATTTCTCTATATGGATGAATTTAAATTCATCCAAGTACAAAATAACTTGAATCAAATTGGCATTTAAATGATGAATAGAGCATTTAAATTCATTTAAGTACAAAATAACTAAATCAAATTGTCATTTAAATGATAAATAAGTTATATTCTCTTTGTCCTAAAGAATTATTTACAGTTCTCTCATTTATATTCTTGGAGCAGACATATGGTACATTCCCATTTTTTTAAACGTATTCATTTTATCATTTTGATTTGTCTCATTACAAAGTATCAAACTCTCTATTTAATAGATGTAACACACACAAAACAATTAATATCCCTATATAAATTCACTCACAATATATTAATACATCTACTTACCACATATTAAAATTAAATATTTTCCCATTATCTTGTAACTTATCCATTTTGTCAAAACAATTAATATCCATATATATATATATATATATATATTCACTTACAATGCTAATACAATCCACTGCATATTAAAATTAAATATTTTTTCTTTTTAAGTAGATATAACTCACACTAAACAATAAATATTCTTACATAGATTCAATCACATGACTAATACATCTAGTGCCCATAAAAATTAAATATTTTCTTGACTAACTAATATACATTGGAGGAGTATATATATATATATTATTTTGAATATTTTAAATTATAGATTAGAATTTGGCCCAACTACTATTACTCAAACGTACAAAAAGATCTAAATTCAAAATCAATGCAGAAATTTAATGTCAATTTAGTGTGAGGCACAAATTGAATTCAATCATTAAAATGCCATATGCAACCTAGCTTGCTATTCCATTTCAAATTCGAATAGAAAGAGAGATTAATTTATCGACTAAAGACAATTATTTCAGAAAATAATTGATAGACAAATTATCTTCCATGTAGTATAATCCTATGATGATCAATTAAAACACGAGATAATTTACCTCCTTCGACCATCATTCCCCAGAACAGGGACGGTGGGACTATCGGGTAGGATGCACTCCAAGAAAAATACGGATCTTCGTATCCTTGGGTGATCGTTATACAGATTCTCAGTTCTCTTGTCAACAAAATATTGCACCCTATCATTGTAAATAGTGTATCTTAAAATCATGTAACTTCATAATAATACTCACATCTTCAGAAAAATTGCAGCTGTGATGTACAAAATTACAAATATACAAACAAAGATACTTCGGGAAATTAGTTATAACACAAGGCTTACACATAGGTACAAAATAATTTAGATCTAGGCCACAAAGAAGAGAAATATCATGAGAAAGAAAATCAATACAAAGAATATCTTGATCATCAGCCACCGATTTGATGAGATGCTGTTAAGATACTTGAGCAGAGCTCCCTGGGCTCCTTCCACATTCGCCAGTGTATCCTCCATGTTCTCGTCGATCCTGTTAAATGCGAGTTATAGATTTCAGAATCAAGTGGTTTAATGGTTTAAGAATTAGAAGATGGGTTTCAATCATAAACTACAAGGATTCACATTTCATTTATTGGCATAGTTCGACTATTTGACTGAAGCCTCAACTTAAAGAAGGCAAATGTTTTTCTCCATTGGACTTCAAAAGTACTCAGATCTAACTTCTAAGAACAATATCAAAAGTTCAAACTTTTGGCAATTTTCCTATTTGGATACCTAACTCTCACAAAGGGGAAAATCATCTTTAGCTTTCAGAAGTCAATAAATCAGTTAAGCGTGTAAAGAGTTGCGTCAATGAATTTAAGAATGGGTTTAGCAACCAATTGCACTTAAACCAGTTGAAAATTACATAAATATTTAACTGATCCAAGCAAATCCACAGAACATGGTGAATTTGTGATTAGAATTTGAAAAGTAATAACAATTTTTTTTAAAAAAATCAGTGAGCAACATCGAATGGTTATAATTATAAGGGGTTGCACAGTCAAGAGATAATTGGTAAGTCAAATTTATCATCAGTGTACCATGTGTACATAATGCTTAAATAATGTAACGACTAATCAATCATACGTTACCTGATAGCAATCTCTCCTTGCTGAGAAACTAAGGTAGCTAGTTGATTGAAGATATTGCTCAACTCATGAATAGTTGATTCCACATTCTGTAGAGCCTCAGCTCTACTCTGCATGTAGCTGTCTTGTAGTGGAACCATTTGCTGTTGCTGTTGATTTTGTTGCTGCTGCAGCAACGGCTGAGACTCCCCATCCGCCTTAGTCCTATGATAGGTGTTAAGATTCTTAAGAAAGTAAGTTCCTTGGGAAAATGAATCTGTATGTTTATATCTTAGCAATTTCAGTTCAAGCTGTATGAGCAAGTAATCATGCAATACTATAGCAGAACCTATATGTGTATAGATCAGGTCTCTTCAAAACTATACTACACATACTCAAGCCATATCAAACCATTATTATATGAACATCAAACTAAAATCATAATTCTGGAAATGACAAATAGTCACTTGGAAGTGAAATTGTATAGGATAAAAACTGTTAAGAATATTTTTTGCTCTTACTTAGGGAACAATTGGGATGAAGAATCTGTGTCATTAGCCCATGGAAGCGGAGGGGCAGCTGATGTGCTGGCAGCTGACGTACTGGCAGCAGACTTTGCAGCCAAAGGACGCTGACGGATAAAAGGATTGGTAGAGTTTTTGGGCGCTGAAGAAAATATCTGTCTCCTGTTCTCATGAACCTTCAAGTTCTGTTACAAAGAAAGTATCGATTTCAAGGCAGCATAAGAAATAAATATTCATCCATTCACTAACAAAATGGAAACAGAAGTTGAGAATTCCTGAACAAGATCACATACAAAATAATAACAGATGGAAAAATGTAGAAAATTTTCACCTCTGTTCGCAGGGTTAACACATCCTTGAATTCTTTTGTTGTGCTCATCAAACGATTCTTCAAATCATCGACAACTGTAGTAGAATGAGTGGTCGTATCAGCGGATATCTGCCCATTTCCATTACGTGAATTGCTTAGAAGCTGGAGATCAACCACAGCAGAGTTCAGAGCTGTTATATCTTGCTTTATGACTGCTGTTAGCTCCTGAATTTCCATAGTAGGGTCATCAAAAACTGACGACCGCTTTGCCACTGCAATGTAAACCATCATATTACTGATTTGGCCATGCCAGTATAACTTTATAAATGTGAATCATAAGTCGAAGAAAATAAATTTTAGAAATAAAAAATAAGCACAGTATAATTTTGGTGCAGAAAAGATGAACAGATGAAGCAGTAGCCGCTAGTGAGTTGTGCCAAACAATACAAATTACAATGGCAAACAGGAGAAGGAAAACTCTTTGAAGTGTGTGATTAATCAAAAATCACCAAATCTTTTTAACGTCAACTACATGATGAGATTCATTATTAGTCGCAACACTGACAATACAAACCATTTTTGCCAAGTCATATACAGCCTATATATTCTACCCATAGGCTACGGCGTCTTAAGATGAGTTATGATCATTAGACATTACATAAAGTTGTGCTAAAAAACACAAGCTAAGAGTCTCATTTAAATATCCATTAAAGCATTTCAAAGGAATATATTCTCAACCTGTAACCAATGGAACTCATAATAAATATAAGTCTTAAGAAGAATTAAAATTTCAAATAGACAGGTCTCCATATCCACATGTGGATTATGGATCAAATTAATTGACAATATTTAATTTCATAACCACAAACCCATCCATGATAAAAAAAAATTCAGTGATAAACTAGCAGAACCAATCATTGATCATATTCGTGAACATGATCATCCATTGAATTAAATTCTTAAAATAAAAAAAAATAAAATAAAAAAGTGGGTTGAATAGTTCAGATATTTACTAAAATTTTCCATTAATAACTCTTGCAAATCCCCATAACATCTTAATCTTTATAAACACTTTATAAATCAAAACCCAAAACAAACTTAAGAACAGGAGTTATCAATCCTCAACCAGGTTTAGATACAGGCAAATAATACATCCAATATAGAATAAAACTTTAAATTGTAAATTAACCCATAAGCACCTCGCACAATTCTCAAACCACAGAAACAGCAAACTGTGAACATTATTCAACACTAGCTAAATAAAACAGCCGAATGGAGAAGTTAGATAAACTTCTGCGTGATTTCTGAAAAAAGGTAAATCCTATGTATTGTTCTGCGATGAATTTGATAGATGTTCTAAGGACAGAAAATCCAAATCCCAATCAAAGGCAAGCAATTCAATCAATTACTCCGAATTTTTATACAATAATAAAAATAAAAGCAATAAGAAAAATTTCATCCATATCCCCAATTAACTAATTAACCACAAAAAAAACTTATATCATATAAAAATAATTACCCACATTTTGCCAGCTTAGCTAGCTTCTGAGACGTCTGGTGAATCCCGTATCCAATTTTGGACGCCCTCCGATTAAACTCCGACTGCATCGCCACCGCCGACCGAGGCGGCTCCTCCGACCTCGATCCACTACTGCTCGGCCCATTCTGCGAGGAGAACGACTTCTTTACCCTCCCTGCTATTCCTAAGAACTCCTGCGTCCGATCCCTAATCGACGAATTTCCAGCCTTTACCGGCATTATAGCAGCTCAATTTCTCAACGGTGCAATGATGAAGATCCTAAAACAATGAATGCCCCTTAATTGTAAGAGAAAATCACAGATCAGGAACTTAATTTGTGGGAAATTCGCGTGATCTAAAACCCTTACAATGGTTAATCGGATGACCTAGATCTTAGAAAAGCTGAATCAAGTTCAATGGGAATTGACGTGAAATGAAATAATTGTGGGTGGCTGGGTGCCCTCTGTACTGTATACCAGAAAATTTTTGCAATTAATTTTTTATTTATTTAATTATATTATTATTATTATTTGGAAAATTAGCCAAAATTTAAAGTTAGCAGCCAACAACTTAACTTGAATGGTTATGACTCAATGAGTATAATATTTTGATTTAGAAAATACTTAAATTAGTAATGTATAATTTTTTTTATTGAAAAAGAGTCCACTTAAATATGAATAATATATTTACTCCATCCGTCCGCCACAAAGGTGGACATTTGTTTTTTGCACGTGGATTAAGGAGTATTATTATTTAAGATGTAGTTAATAGTTGTATTAATGGGGTGTATGGGTCCCATAAATTTATTGTATTAGTGATGTGTGTGGGTCTCATGTGTTTAAAAAGAAAAATGTGGACCTTTGGTGCAGAATCTCAAAATGGCAAAATGTGAACCTTTTGGGCGGACGGAGGGAGAGAGTATATTAAAAGGAATAATTTTTTTCCTCAAAAAATCAAGTTACAAGTTTTTTATATTAAAGGATGTAATATCTTTAATATACTAAAGGAGCGTTTAATTTTGATGAGGTGTCGTCACCAAAATTAATCTCAATTATTTTAATTTTTAATTAAAATTAAAAATTTCAATTATTTTAATTATTAATTAAAATTTAATATAGATAAATATATATATTATTTTAAGATTTGAATATGATATTATCAAATAAAAAATAACTACTATTAAATAAAAATTAATATAAATAAATACATATATTTATTTTAAAATTTAGAAATTTATTCCATCTTCATATATAAATAAGACTCTTTTATTTATTCTTTCTACGCATAATTTATTCATTATGACAAATAAAAAATTTCTATTACTGTCACTCTTGAGTTGCTCGGATTCTCGAGTATCTGAGGTAATTGCCTTGCTCTCAATCCGAGGTAATTGCTTTGCTTTTCTAATTTTTGTTTTTATTATTTTCCTCAATATTTAAATTCTACAAAATATTAAAGTCTCCCTATTGGAGTGTTTTAGTTTCTCTCACTAGAAGAGAATTCCCTCGTCCTTTCCCAGTGAAGGCTTGCTTTTTTCAAAAATTTTCAAATTCTGTCTTCCTGCTTTCTCGTTTGAAAATACCCTGTTATCTTGCTTGTGCTAGCTTAATTACTATGGTGCTTTGAAATGCATTTATTTCTTACATTAATGGTTGCTGGTAATTATCTGTGGTAGTAACCCATCGACATTATCTAGTAATTTTGGCCTCTTCTCTTTTTTCTTTTTTTCTTCTTGTTGCTTTGTCATCTTTCTTTTGCTCATAATCTGTCTTTTCTTGGCCTGCTTTCGCTTTTTAATTCGTCTTTGTTTCGATGCTTTTGTGCTAGATTCCTTACTCTTTGTGTTCCCCTCTTTTCTTTTTTACAGGGTGAATCAGTGTGCTAATCTCATTATTGATAGATCTGGGATTTCTTTGATAAGACGAGTGAAGAGTTGGTGAATAGACTCCAAAAATTTGTTCTCTCAGAAGAGGAATCAAGAGGGATAAATCTCGTAGATGCAGATGTGGAAAAGAGTAAGGATGAGTGTAAGAGAAGCTTGGTGGGTCAGATTTGGGGTTCTAAGAAAGCAAATTTTACAGGCCTCAGGAACACTTTGCTGAGCATATGGCCTATAAAACAACCATTTATCATGAGGGAAATAGGCTTTTAACGGATTTCAGTTTGTTTTCTCGGATATGGAGGATAAAGCAGCTGTGGCAAAAGGCTTTAATTGGTCTTTCGAAAACCAGTATCTTGTTCTGAAAGAATGGAACGAAGATTTTGATACAAAAGATGAATGTTTCAAAATGGTGGATCTATGGATTCAGGTATGGAATTTACCAAATCATTGGGATACAGTGGAGACAGGATTAAGAATTGGAAATATGTTTCACAAAATCAAAGATGTCATTATTCCAGAAGTGGGAGCCAGAGAGGACGTCACATTAGAATTCTTGCTTCTATCAAGCTAGACAAGCCACTCTTGAGAGGAACAAATATTAACCTGGGGATGAAATCTTGTTGGGTAGATTTTAAGTATGAACAGTTACTTGGATTCTGTTATTATTGCGGGGTGATATGGCACCTTGAAAAATCTTGTTTGAAAAGGAAAGAGGAAGTTGTAGTAGGAAATGGTATCTACGAGCAGTTTGGGGAATGGATTCGAGCTTCGGATTATCATGTCTTCTCTAAACCATCAAAGCATGTTGCATCTCTTGGAGAAAATAGTCTTCAACAGAATTTTAAGACCATGAGAGACAAGGAAAATTTGGGAAAAAAACCCACGGAAGTTACAGCTATAGAGGTGGAAAAATGTCAAGAATATGATAAAGAAGATGAAGGATCAGAAAAAATACAAAAACAAGACTCCATTGAATGAAAAAGAAGTAGGTGTGAAAGAGATGGAGATTATAGATGAGTTGGAAAACAGAGGAGATAAAAAGGAAGAAGTGGATGTGTTACAAGATAATACATTGATGGAAATGGATCCAAGTTCCCTATTTCCCATCCCTATACAGTTTACACGCAATAGAATTCCCCTTAAAGAAATTCTACAAAACAAACAAGGGGGTACAGGGAATAGGTCGAAGTCTTCAAACAACAAAAAAGAGAAGGTAAAGGCAACTCAAAAAAGAGGGAAGGAAACTTCTGATCTAGAAAATCAAGTAAGCAAAGTGGGAGAGAAACGTAGTCTAAGCTTGATAGATGAGAATGATGGGGATCCAGAGGAGTTTCAACAATATGGAAAAAAGCAATGCATCATGAATAAAGCTGAGGTGGAGGTAGCCTACCTAGAAAGGCACCAAAGTTACCAATGAAAGTAGGGGTGTGGAATGTTAGAGGTCTGGGTGGGCCCTCTACCATTCCCCAGCTGAAAGAGTCTCTACGACTCTACCATCCAGATATGTTCTTTCTTTGCGAAACAAAAAAAAAAAGAAAATTTGTTCAAACAGTGTGTCGGAAGATCAAAGTAGGAGATAGATGGAGATATATGGACCCAATCAGGAGTAAAGGCGGCATGTTGTTCTTCTGGTCAAATAATATCAGCATCTCAAGTATTCACAGCAATGAATTCTGTTTTGAAGTAGAGTTTTGTGAAGAAGATGTTCAGAAAAAGGGATGGGCAGTTTTTGTTTATGCTAGTACTGATCCCAAGCTTCGGGAACGGCAATGGGAGTACTTGGTGCTAGCGAAAGATAGATGGGGAGATTTGTGGTTTATCGGGGGAGATTTTAATGACATCCTATCTAATGAAGAGAAAAGTGGAGGGAGACGAAGACCTGAATCTAGCTTCTACAGCTACAGGAATTTTGTTAATGCAATGGAAATGGAGCAGATTCAATTCAAGGGTAGACCTTTTAATAATAGGCAAGGCTTGGATTTTATGGAGGAAAGACTTGATTGTTTCTTTGCTTCAGCAGAATGGTTCATAAGGAATTCTACAGCCGCAGTGGATCATATCCAAAGGCAAGCATCAGATCATGACCTAATTATCTTGGATGACCAGCCAACATGTCAGAAAGGAAAAAGAAGATTTCATTTTGATCGAAGGTGGATTCAAATGGAAGGAGTCAACAACATAATTGAGGAAGCTTGGAGAGAACCTCATACAGGGACGCCAATGTTCCAAGTTCATCAGAAAATCAAAAAATGCAGAATGGCACTACTTAAGTGGAGCAAGGGCCAAAATATGAACTCAGGTAAAAAAAATAAAGGAGACCCTGGACAGGTTGAATTCATTGAGAGACGAAAGAGGTGACAGGGACTGGAAAGAATGGTACAGACTTAAAGAGGAACTTGAAAAGGCATATAAGATGGAGGAGATTTATTGGTCTCAAAAGGCTAGAGTTCAGTGGCTACATGAAGGTGACAAGAACACCAAATTTTTCCATGCTTGCACCAAACAACGGAGAAGGCGGAATACAATTGGTAAGCTTGGTAAAAATGATGGGAGTCTCTGTGAGTCAGAGGAGGATATTGAGGAAGAAATCTCGAAATTTTACTCAGAATTGTTTAGCTCATCTAATCCAAGGATGGGTCACGACTGTCTTAATGGAATCCCAGAATTTATCAATCAAGAGATGAAAGACAAACTGATTCAACCTGTTATAGATGAAGAAATTAAAGAGGCTTTTTTTTAGATCAACCCGAATAAGGCCCCCGGGCCGGATGGTATGCCCCTATTTTCTTTCAACACTTCTGGGATATTATCCAAACTGATATTTGTTTAGCTATTAAAAGTTTCTTTGCCTTTGGAAAACTTTTAAAAGCTATGAACCATACTAATATTGTCCTAATTCCTAAAGTTTCTTCTTCTACCTCAGTGGCTCAATTCAGACCTATAAGCTTATGTAATGTCATTTACAAAGTTATCTCTAAGATTATTGCTCAAAGACTCAAAAAATGCCTTCATAATTGCATCAGTGAAGCCCAATCAGCCTTTGTAGAGGAGAGACAAATTCTAGATAATGTTGTAGTTGCACACGAATGCATGCATTTTTTAAATTCCACTTGTAAGGGAAAAAAATGTTTTATGGCACTCAAGCTTGGCATGGCTAAAGCTTATGACCGTGTTGAGTGGAATTTTTTGAAAATCATTCTTAAGAAAATGGGTTTCCCGGTGTTATTCATAAACTGGATTTTTGAATGCATTAGTTCAGTTACTTTCTCCTTCTCCTTTAATGGCAAAATTTCAGGGTATATCAAACCTTCTCGAGGAATTCGTTAAGGGGATCCTTTATCTCCTTACTTCTTCCTTATAATTTCGGAAGCGTTCTCTAATCTTATTAAACAATCTTATCAAAATCAAGCTTACAAAGCCTTTAAAATCAGTAGAAAAGGCCCTTCCATCTTTCACCTCCTTTTTGCAGACGACTCTTTGTTATTTTGTGAGGCTTCCAAGAACCAAGCCATTGTTATAGCACAAATCATTAACTCTTATTGTATTTCCTCAGGTCAAGCAGTTAACTTTGACAAGTCATCAGTTTTTTCAGTAAGAATTCCCCTCAGGAGACAAAAGATAGCATTTAGAATATTCTCAGCGGGTTGAAAGAAAAGAAGTGTTGCAAATATCTTGGGCTCCCATTTGGAATTGGAAAATCTAAGAAGGATACATTCAAATATACAGTTGAGGCTACTGCTAACAAAATTTCAAGTTGGAAAAATAAATTCCTCAGTATAGTAGGCAGAGAAGTCATGATCAAAGCAGTGATTGATGCTTTACCAGTCTATGTTATGTCGTGCTTTCTGCTACCTGTTAATACTTGCCAAGCCTTAGGAAAAAAAGTAGCAAGGTTTTGGTGGGGTGGAAGTGAATCAGGGGACAGTAAGATGCACTGGAAAAGTTGGGAGGAATTGTCTTTGCCCAAGGAAAATGGAGGATTAGGATTTAAGGAGTTGACGTTGTTTAATAAGGCCCTCATCACAAAACAATTGTGGCGTCTTATATTTCAACCAAATTCTTTGGCAAGTAAGGTTTTAAAAGCTAGATACTTTCCTACAGGGGCTTGTGCTCGACGATCACAAAGGCTGCAGATTCGTGGCTATGGAAAGGTTGGGTCAAATGTATCCCAACTCTCATGAAGGGTATAAGATATCAAGTTGGAGATGGGAAATCCATAAGAATTTGGGAGTCTCCTTGGCTGCCTAAAATCCAATATTTCAAGCCAGAAACTAATAATGAGCACACAAGCAACATAACATGGGTAGGGAGCTGCTGAATGAAGAAGGAAACGAATGAGATGTAGAACGAGTAAAAGGAGAATTCTCACAACAAGATGTGGAGGTTATCCTTCAAATTCTAGTAAGCTACATCGGTAACCGAGATAAACTGATTTGGCACCATACCACTGATGGTAGATACACTGTGAAGTCCGCTTACCATATTCTTCAAAAGGAAAACTCATTGAAGAGAGATTTCCCAGAGAGCAGTGAAGGGAAAGATGAAACTTCTAAGATGTGGAAGAAGTTGTGGAAACTCAATCTGAAACCTAAAATCAAACATTTCATGTGGAAATGCATTCACGGGATAGTGCCTACCAAAACTGCTTTAAATTAAAGAGGTATCTCTCTTGATCCTTATTGTGTATTCTGTGGCCAGAATGAGGAAACATTGGAACATCTATTTTTCACATGTGATCGTGCAATTAAATGTTGAAAAATTGATCCTGTCAAGTGGAGCCGAGTCCCAGGAATTTCTATGTCGTTCCAATCGTGGTTTCAAGAGATTAGTGGTATAACTAATCCTGGAAATATCTTGAATAGAATCATGTTATCGTGTCATCTTATTTGGGCATTGTGGAAAGCCTGGAATAATTGGAGTTTTCAGAACAAGTGGTGCAGCGAGAAAGAGATGGTGGACAAAGCTATTAGAGAATGGAAGGAGGTTGACTCGATCCAATTAAGGCAGCCATCTTGTAAAAGGAATATTTCAATCCGTGGTTCAAATGTTGATTCCCAGAGCATAAGAGATGTAGCGTATTTTTCAATTGTCACCAGCGCAAAACTTAGCTCGCAAGGAAATAGTGGAGTTGGTGGAATTGCTATGGATGAGAGCGGTCTGATTGTTAAAGCGTGGCCTGCTCCAAAATACATTAGTCTATCGGAGCATATGTTGGTTCTCGATGCTGTCCGGCAAGCATTGTTGCAAGCTACCAAACATCGATGGAGGAAAATATGCGTGAAGATGAGCGACAAAGATATGACTAATAATCCGAAGAACAACCTCAACTTCAAAGTGGAGCTCAAAACAATAGTAGATGATATCAAAAGCTTGAGTGGAAACTTCTCTCAAATAACCTACTGCAATTCCATATGTAATGTTAGGAACAATGTTGATCAGTTAGTCTTAATGGCTTGTGGGATGCTTTCTTTCAAGGAATAGTCTTCCCAACCCCCTTTTGATTTATGTTAATAGGGAGGACCAGTTATGGCCAGTGGACTATAAGTTGTAAGTACTCATGTACATGATGTTTTTTTTTTATAAAAATCCTTATCGTTTGATAAAAAAAAAATTTAAATTCTACTTTCTTAGTTACTCTTCATTTTTTTTGGGTAATTCTAGAGTGCACCGGTTTATAGTTATAAATTATAAGTTAGTGGGTAGTTATTTATTTTAAATTTTTATTATTTTATTTTTTCAATGGTGGAGATTAAATTAAAACTTAATTTAATGATTAAAATCATCCAATTACACTAGGTGCACAAAAGTAGAACTCTTAATTTTCGGTATATTATTTAATAACGTTGCAAAAATTAGTGTTTAGTATTGGTTATTAGCATGTTACGACGATGGTTGAACTTCTCTATTTCCTGCAATAGTAATGTTATTTTTTTCTTTTTTTTTGGGCTATGAATTTTGCATAGGTTGAATTTCCAAAGCAGCCATTATTAAAGATGGGCTGGCTTTCTATAATTCCCAAGGGTGATGTTGTTGGAGTATATTGACGGTTAATTTTATTATTTTTTAATTAATTTTTTTATGATTTCTCTTTGGATTTTTTTTCTATTTTTTTATTATTTTTAATTTAATTTCAATTTTTTTTATTAGTAATTTTTTTATTTTTTTTACGTTATTAAATTTTTTTCGTGATTAAATTTTTTAAAAATAAATTTTAATGATGTGTAAATAATTTTAATTTTAATAATTACTAATTAATATTTAGTGATAACTACATAAATTTTCTTATAAATAAATTTTCTTTAAGATTCAAATATTTATAACATCAAATAAAAATCAAATCAAATTTTATTTAGAAACATAAATAAATAAATAATAAATTTTATTCTTCTCCATCAATATAATAAGATTATTTATTCATTCGTTCACATAAATTATTCACCATAACGAACAAAAAAGCTATTTTCACTTTTTAAAGAAAGTTTTTCGTTTCTTTTTATTTATTTATTTATTTATTTTTCTGTTTTTCTTTATATTTTTTAATTCTCTTTTGATTATTTTTTGCTTTTATTTAAACTTTTTTTTTGTTTTTATTTTATTTTATTTTTAATTATTTGGAGTTTCTCATGTGAATTTTTGTGCAAATAATCTACTCTCCACCTATAAATAAAACTTTTTATTCATTCATTATAAATACGTAAAGAACAAAAGTTTTCTTCAATTTTCATTCAAGTTCCGAAGAAATTATCCATTATTATTATTATTTTAATTTTTATTGATTAATTTCTTATTGATTCTATATATTTTCAAATTTTCTTTTAATTATTATTTTTTAAAAAAATTGTTTTAATTATGCTTTTTTAAAAATTTTTAATTATATTTTAATGTTTTGATTTCTTTCCATTATTAATTTTTTCAAATATTACAATTTTAAATTGATTTTATTATTTTTTTTAACTTCATCGATTGATTTATATTGAATTTATTTTTTATTAATTAACTTTATTATAATTTTTTTTCAATGATTAAATTAACATATTTTGAATTTTTTTGATTAATTTAATTCTGCAACAACAATCGTAACAAAATTTGAAAAACCAATTCAATAATTTTTTTTAATTTTTTGGTAAATCAATTTAAGAACGAAATTAAGTTTTTGCCAATGGAAGCAAATTCGCATTTGAGTGTATATAAATTGAATTTTACTCTTCAATATAAACATATATTAGATTATAATTGAATTATATTTTTTAAAATTGTTGAATAAATAGTTATATTAAACTTGAATTATATTTTTTAAAATTGTAACTTTACAAACCCGTGTAATACACGGGATATGCACTAGTTTAATAATAAAGAGTACAACTTTCAGAAAGTGTGAAATTTGGGAGCATAATTTTCTCGGAAACACACAAGTTTTAGCCATCATTTATATTAAAAGACAATTTTTGGACAAAAATGCCTTCACACTTTTCTTTTAGTTTTATTATTTAGTGTTGGTCATGATGTCGGATATCCAACATAAAATATCCGACACTATAGCATAGCATCGGATATTGGATTTGATGTCGGTCAAAGTGTTAAAGGCTTTGATATAAGATGCTAACACCATATTTGATACTGCTATCGTAGTACCAGATGTCTGATTTGATATTGATCCTATGTCGGGGCACCAACACCTTAACTAATACTGAATTCGACATTTAATGTTATGACAATGATATCGAACATAATATCAATGTTATATTTCGGAACTATGACACAATTACATATACTAAATAATTTTGAAGTGGTACTGCCATTAACTTGTATGTCATCGCTTCAGGATAAGTTTTTATATCTCCTTATCTTATCTTAATCCTAATCCTAATATATTAAAAGAGACAAGTCATTTGTAAAATATTTTTTACCATAATGTCCCCACTCATTATTTCCTATTACATGTTTAACCTTAATTATACTTACATACTTAATTCATATAATTACATATATTAATTATTTACTCATTCGTATTCCTCCTACCATTAATTTCTTTTACTCATTCGTATTCCTCACAATTATTCATACTTGAACTGAAAAACCTCATTATCAAATGGAGTAGTATATTGCAGAAGAAGAGTGTTAGAGACTGCGGGCTTCAGAGCTACCCAAACCCAACAACGGAGATGTCAATGACGCCTCATTTCCTCGCTGCAAATGGCTGTAGAAATCCCCAATTCCGCGATAGAGGAGAAACCTCAGCGCCCACTCCTCTGAACACAACAAATCTCCTCGATTCCGTGATGCTTTTCTCTTCGACAATGAAGGTCAGTTCTAAATTCCAAGAAACATTTATATGGAGTATATAATTATTAGTATCGCCATCTTTTTGTGATTAATTGTTTTTAGGTGTGATATGGAAAGTAGATGCCTTGATTGATGGTGTTCCGGATACTTTAGAGATGCTTCGAGCAATGGTGGTTTTACACCCTTGTGCTTTAACTTGGTTTGGTAAATTTGATGGTTAATTGCTGTTCTTGATCGACCATTGTACTCAATTTGAAAATATAGAAGTATTGTGCAGGGGTGATGCCTGATGGAAGCATGAACGGACTGAAGCCTCTTCAAAGTTTTGATGGCACTTCTAAGAGTGGTTGGAGATGAAGCATGCACATAACACGATGGTGAACTTTACTCTAAATATAGAGGTAAATAATAAGATGATGGAAAGTCAACTGGAGGATTCTGAGACGAAGACTACAGAAGCCAAAGAGGAATTCTATGGATTTGGTAAATATGCTGGCCTTTAAACCCTTCATTTGTTTTTTAAATCTATCTATTAGGATAATTAACAGGCAATTTCTACACATTATTTCGTCACTATTAGTATTTAAAGAAGCATTATTCTGCTTCTTAATGATCCTTCATGATAATTAGTTTCATCCAATTCTACACAGTTTATTTGGTCAATCTGATAATTACTGGTAAAAACTGGTTCAGTGTTTGATAATATGCTGATATGTGATGACACACAAATCCACGATATGCCAAAAAAATTGTGAAAGAGATTCTTGCAAATAGGGATGTGAGAGTGTGATTTTATTTAAGATTTAACTACACAATTATATAAGTTTTCTAACTTTCATAATTGTTCCCTTGGAAAAAATATATAACTACAGATTTAGGAGTCATTCGAGGAGGCTGAAAAGGTGAGAATAGCTAACGAAGAGAACGTAAGGACCGTAAGGTTCCTCTACCTGAACTGTTCTTATGGTATTTTATCTAATTATACATGAGCATATAGGACAGTAAAAGAGATGAAAAAAATCAAGAGCATGGGGGCACCATAAAGGGTATGTTGCTCTCTTTCCCTCTCTTTTTTAAGACTACTTACAGCTTTAGATCAAAATAATCATATCCATTGCTAGAAGAGTGATTGTGGACAGGTATAGTTCTGATGGAATTCTTGAAAGAGATTTAATGTCATTCATATTAGTTAAATGAATGGAAGTTTTGCCTGATGATTTGTCGTGACAGTCTGGAATAATGTTTAGTACATGTAATCTTAGTTATTTATTTTCATACCTTTGCTGTTTCGTTTATAAATTTCAATGTTGCATTTTGAATAGTCGGCATTCGCAATGGACTCAGTGCAAGTTAGTGTTTCACGTCCTTTAGCTTATGATCTTCCCTTTTTTGGTGCTTAAATATCAGTACACACTCTTTGACATAAGATAATTAGAAAATTTTGCATCTTATGATGTCTTTTCAAAGGATTAGTATATTGAACCGTTTTGAATATTTCCAATGAACATTAATTTGTTTAATATATCGAGAAATTGTCAACATTATGGCAGACTTTGGTGGCTTGATTCCCTTCCTTCAAAGAAAATCTTTCTGATGAATCTTAGAAATGGACTTACATGGGAACTAAAGACAGTTTTATCTTGCATTTTTGCATAAAATTTCAAGTCTTTTAGTTTGAACATAATATGTGACAACCATGTATTTTGTGGAAGGTTTTCTACGGAAAAAACAGCACAGAATTGAGATGATATGTTATGTACTTTTAACATGAGTGAAGCGCAACGAAGAACTAATTCAAAAGCTTGGATCGTAATGCATAAATTGTTTACTTTATACTGGCATGCAATTTAACAGGATCTGTATACACTAATTCAAACTGTGGAGCTTGATTTTGTGGGTTGAATAACTATTTTGTAATTGTGACTTTGATGAAATTTTATATTTCCTCCGAGGGATGGTGTAGTGTCAAGTAAAGCCTCTTATTTTTCCTTTATTTTGTAATAGAGATATTGCATGTGCAGATATATTGTGGACACTAATGGTTCGGTGAAACTTGCTGATTTTGGTCTTGGAATTGTTATAATCTGGTTCTTCCTTCTTATTTATCCTTTCGTATTAACTCTTTAGACACTTAAGATTTGAAATGGTCTGATACAATTATTACTTTTAGTGTAACTAACATTTTTGTAGTTGGCTCATTTTGAAGGCCACCAAGTTAAATGATGTTAAATCTTGCAAGGGAACTGCATTCTAGATGCCTCATGAGGTGTGCATGCATGATTATCTCAACCTTTAAGGCTTTAATTTTGACCTTGAAGTGCCATAATTAACTCTTTTTATATTTAATTGGTGTTCTTAAAACATTTAATTTTCTTCCTTTTGTTTTGAGGGCCTAATTTCATGGAGGGAGGAGCATAGAAATGAAATTCTTCACGTGCTAGAGTTTACATTTATAAGTCTACATGGCTGCATGTTGTTTGGAGACTGATGCATTATGGTTAAGTTTTCTTGCAAACCAAACATAATTAAACTTAAACATAAGTAAAAAAGAGGAAGCAGAAATGAGACTCTTGAGAAAATGTATATACAGGATTTTAGATTTTTCATTCAAGTGATGATGCTGATTTAAAGAAATCAAAAAAAGCATGAGGTGCAACTTATCTTGGTCAGCTAGACTTCTCTATCAATGAACCTAATTGAAGTATGCTTTTTTGTCTAATGATTTGTATATCAGTGGTATCTAAGTGCTCATGTATGGTAGCACATAAATCAATAATAATTCCTAATCTATGTACAAAAGAAAAATGAATACATTAGGCTTAAAAGAAAGTCATATTAATAAAGTTTCATATTTTTATTTTATAATAAATTAATTAGTATAATCTAAAATTATGTGCACAGTTAAATATTAAAATATATGCATAAAAATATACCGGTTAAAGTTGCCTGCTGCTTTTTTCATACTTGGATGTGATTCCAATTCTAATATTTTTCTTATATTTGATTATGCTAATTTAACCTTTTGATATTTCAGGTAGGCGAGGTTTTATATCATTGTACTTGTGGTGCGGGAAAGTTTTTAGATGGTGTTTATGCTATGTGCAAAATAAGAAAGAGTTGTTTTTGACATTTTGTTTGATTACGAGGTGCAAATTAGTATTCAATTCAACTTTGTCATAGATAGTGCTAAGATATGCAGATAATCTTTGCAAGGTTTAATGGTGAAAGCAAAAGAAATATTCTGATATGTGATTAATCTTTGCAAGGGTTAATGGTGAAAGCAAAAGAAATATTTGATTCCAATGTATGATATCATCTACCATATGAGATTGATTAATGGATATTGAAAGAATAGTAATCTTGATGAATCAATCTTTTTAATGAGATTCCTTATATATTGATTTAAAAATATTTTGGTACATATAGCATAATCCAATAACACGTTATATAAATCTAGTATACCACAAAATGCACCTAGCTCCGCAGCTATCCTCTCTCCTCTTCTTTGATTCCGTGCACATTTATGGTCTATACAAGGTAAGTGTAGGCTAAAAAGAGTGAGTAGTAATAAACCAGATAGTCGGAAGCGAAAAGAAAAGAGTAGGTGTCGACACAAGACAATCACATTACCTACTGAAATAAATTTGTGTCCTGATCAGTACTATGGCCCCTGTTCGAAGAAAAGTTGGTGCTTCTATAGATATGAAAATATCGATTTGCACACTGTTGGTGTGTTCTGCCTCAGATTCAGGATTTGTATCGACAAAAGATTGGACTTTCTTGGAGCTCCACTTTATGTATTTGCATGTCTGTTTCCCTGAAGACTCATCTTTAATTGCAATGTTACTAATGGTTTTGGTTTCCTATTTACTACGCCATGTTTACATCCGGCCTTACAATATTTGTAAGTTTCATAATATTTAAGGTATTTAAGTTTGTCCTTTTCCATGGTACTATTTCATTTTCTCCAATTTAGATTGATACTAATTAGTTCTCTACCAATTTATTCAGTCCCATTTGCAATTTATTGGTGGAAGTTTCAGGTGCAAGAGCTTTGTATATCACCATAGAGTCTTTAAGGAAAGAGAGAAAGAAAGAAATGGATTATTCAAGTGCATACGGTAAATTGCCCCAAAAATTCATGATTCTAACAACTTTCCATAAAATATGTAATTATGTATTAGATGATAAAGGAGTGTTTGACATTTATTACAACAGATTATGCAAGTTAATTGTATTTATTTATTTTTTTATTCAACATGAAAAATTGAATTAATGATTATGTTTGCATAAGAAATTCTCACTTTTTTTTTAAGTTTCATAAAAAATTGAATTAATGATTGTCATTGTATGAGAAATTCTCACTTTTTTTTTCTTTTTTTAAGTTTCCATGAAATGAAAAAAATGGTAATGAATTATGCGACCAATCGCAAACTTTACTTTCTTATTTATTAAAAAGAATGCGACATTTACTACAACAAATTATGCAAGTCTTTTTTTTATTCAATCTCAAAATTTGAATTAATGATTGTCTTTGTATGAAAATTTCTCACTTTTTTCCTTTTTTTTTAAGTTTCCATGAAAAAAAATGGCAATGAAATTATGCGACTAATTGCAAATTAACTTTCTTTTCTTAATTATTAAAAGAAGATTTCATAACTTTTTTAAAAAAAAATTATGAAAAAGAATGGGGTTTTTGAAGTAGAAATATCATCTTAGTCAATTTAATTAATATTTAGTAACATTAAAATAATATTTAATACGTAAATTAGAAACGTGGTTGTTAATATAATAAGTATTCACTTTAATGAAAATGTAACTAATTATTTTATTATAAGCGCCTAAGTTTATATTTATAGGAATGAAAATAAAAATATATTTATATTCATTTTTAATTTAATCAATCAAATAATCTTAAGATAAAACTTTAATTCCAAAAATATCTATCTCACTCAATACATATAATATACTCTATCTGTCTCCAAATTAATTTTTCACATTTTTTATTCTAATTCATCATAAAAAAGTTTCCAAAATTTTAAAATAGTAAAAAATTAAAAGAAGTAACTTCTCTCTTATATTTTATTTATAATAATATCACTCATACCAAATTTAATATATTTATCATTTATCATAACATATTAAAAGTACAAAGGAATTGAGAAACATTTCTTTCCAATATTGTCCCCAAACTATTTTGTTAATTACTTTCTTTAACCTTATTAGTGATAACATTATTATAATTTTATTAATGACCAAAAAATTATTAATAAACCTTTGATATTCAATATTCACTTCAACTTCCTGCAACAAAAATTTATTAGGGCGTGACTATTTACACCCCTATTTTTCTAAACATACCCCATTAAAATTAAATTAAAATAATCATATATGGTATGACTAAAATACCCTTTAATGTATTAAAGTTAAAAAATATATTAGATTTACATTTATTTTCATATCTATTCCATCCCAATAGTCAAACTTTAAACCCTAATTCAAATTAGGGTGGATTTGTATATAAAGGTAACTAGCTAATTAAATAATAAAGATCGTATCGAATTTTTAACTTTTTTTTTAACTAATTAAATTTAGTGTCGTTTTTTTGTTTTTTTTATTAGAATCATCACCCACACTGGAGAATTCTGCTTCGTATTTTATATGAACAAAACAAATTTAACCTCTGTAATCATCTATGTAGTATTCGAACATATATATATTTGCTTGCAATATTAACTCAATTTTTTTTTATATTGAATAAAACTATATCATTTAAAACATTAAATGGAGGTGAGTATGATTAGAACCATTTTAAGTGACACCTTTCAAAAAGCTATACAGAAAGAAATGGGGAAGATGACAACTTCACAATTTTAATGACAAGTATAACTATATTATTTTAATAGAAATTAATGTGAAATCAATGTTTTTTTAGAGAATTATGCAGGAAAAAAAAAAGAATGGATTGATCCGTATTAGAAAATAATGCTTCTTCGTCTCAAACTTTGAGAAACTATTAAATAGCAAATTGGGGAAGATAAGATTATTTCTTGAAAAAGGACAATATAGTTTAATAATGGGTATATTAAGTAAATTTTTATTTCCTTTTTATATTTATGGGGGTTTACTTAAATTATGGGGTATGTTTAGAAGAAATTGGGGGTATAAATAGTCATATAATTAAAGTAAGGGTATTAATGTCTTAACAAATAAATATATTTTAATTTTATTAATTTTTGGGTGCGTTTAACAAAATCGGGGATGTAAATACTCACTCCCAATTTATTAATGCATCTTTGATAACCAATATTCTCTTCAACTTCCTATAATGCTTCAATGACTTAATTATCCATTTTATCCCCACCATCACCACCCTCTCTCATATCACCGCCCCTTTCTCTCCTCTCCTCATGGCTAACTTATTCGTTCCTTTTGTTGGAAATTTTAGGTTCATGTGTCTCTTTATGCTTATGAAACTTGAATTCACTCACTAACTCTTTCTTTCTCCTCTCCTTTGCAGTGTCATCTCTCCACTTACAATGTTGACTTGGATTTTAAATTAATGATTGAAAATTCTACAATATGTAAATGTTATAATCCTTAGTAATAGGGCTCGATTATCAATCTACCGCCACAGTGAATTCACAAGCTCTTAATTTTATTTTTGCAGAAATATATAAGAAAAGTCGGCAGGAAACTCAACAGTGTTACTACATCATCATCAGATCATATCTGGAAAGCAACAAAGACGACGAAGATGCAATTATGCAGTGTCCATTAATCCAGAAAAATAATGAAGAGTTTGCAATTATGTAGGTTGACAGCTTCACCAGTGTTACTACATCATCATCAGAAACAAAGATGCAGAAACCTTAAACTCCATGCGGCAAAATCCAGTGGATTCTCATTGAATTCAGTATGTTATGAGTCTCTATATGTTTTCCTCTTTAATTTCCTTACAAAATTCATTCATGAGAATTAATATTTTCTTGATTCAGAATTGACATTTGAAGGGATTCTTCAGTAGACAAGCCATCATAATTCCAATGTCCGTGAAGGTTGAGCTTCTTCAACCCAAAAATTTACTTTACCGCTAATCGGGTACTTGAAGTAATAATGTATTTACACATACTTTTTGAATACCCAACACTGTAAATTTTAGCTAATGTGTAGCATTATTGAGAATGTGAGTGTGTGGATGAGTGGATTTTTCTTGAGTTTAGCTTCTTTATTTATTCTTACTACTTAATTCTGTCTTAATTAAAATGTGTTTCATGAAGAATACTTGAAATTTAACAGTAATGATGTGTTAGGTTGGACAAAAGAATTGGTATGCTTGATATGGTCCTTTCTGAGTATGTCAATGGGAATTTTTTATAAGCTGTAATTATCTCTATATCGATGCTTATTATATTTTATTTTGCTGTGATTATTGTTAAGGGATTAAGCATGGATAAATGGCGGTGATGCCGGTGCTCCATGATTGGGAACATGGCTGGCTAACCAGAGTTCGATGAAGTATGGGTATTAATTGAAGGCATGAGAAAATGAGAATGGATCAAAGTAGAGAGGGCGAAAGTGTTGACAAGGAAGAAGTAGAAGGGTAACTTATGGGCGGAGTAAATCAACCTCCCGGTGCATCTTCGTTTAAAATGCTTGCTGATTATTTCCAAAAATTCAGTGAGATCTGTACGAGAGGATATTAGAGTGTAACCTGATTAAGTATTAAACGATGCCCATGGTTAACAAATGTCCAGGGTTCGAACCTCACCGCCTCCCATTTATGAGAAAATTCCACATGCAAGGTTTGAAGCAAAAGTTAACCCCACCTGCATGTGAGGGGGCATATTAGAGTGATTTGATTAAGTATTAAACGATTATCCTCTCTAACAGCTTAAACTTTTAGATGAGTTGGTCGTTTAACAGAGAACAACAAGAGATAGAAAATGGTGGAGCTGGAAAAAATACGGATGAACTTCCATTGAGACTTGGAAATGCAAAAGAGGAAGATTCTTGAGAGAGCTCAAGCTAATTGAGATAGCTAAGATTCGAAAAGGGGTGTAAGACGACGACGTTAATGACCACTGTCGGAGAATATTAGAGGTTAATGTTGTTGTATGATATTCGTTATCTATATAGTGTTTGCTGTTGCATTTCATGTATTATAGCTGACCATGGGCATGAGTTTTAGAAATAATATGTTAGCAAGCATGTGGTATGTGTTTAGATATGGATGTAAATATTTTACTTCGATACATCGATTGATCAATTTATATTAAATGAAACTCAAGAATTGAAATAAGCATCTAAAAACAGCAGAGTTTATATATAAATATACAAATTGAATTGACTGCTATTTTGAGAACTTAAAGTTGTAATTAAATCATTGAATATATACTAATTTTCTAACAAAAATGTGGAGCAATGAGATTAGAGAACACAAGAAGAAAAAAATGCTCTTTTTAAAAAAATAAAAAGCAATAAGAAGAAAAAATATATATAACAAATTATATTCCAAAGTAAGTGTTTATATGTGACGTGTGAAGCACGTCTAAAAAAAAATCTAGTTTACTAAAAGAAATATTTCTGCAAGTAATATTTTTCTTAATCTCCATGTAAACGAATAAAATAGAAGGTTTGGAGGGAATATTTTACAAAAACATTATCACAAGCACCCTGATAAAACTTAAGCACTATCTACATTTTAAACTTTATTAACCTAAACCCAACAAGTTTATTGTTCACTTTTTTATTTTAATTATCAAAATACTTCTTTAGTATCTTAATAATCTATAACTAAAAATTACTTGGTTTAAAATCTCCACGTACTCATATATGTGCGGAGATATTCAAGGCGAAGGAAGCATATCATATTTTAATTTTGTACTCTTTTCTTCTATACATTTTGTACATTTGTAGCAAAGAATTATATTTCTCCTTTTGAACACACATGACTAGAGATACACACATCACTAATACAATTAATATATGACTCATACACTTCACTATTACAACTACTCACTATTCATTAAATAATAATATTTCTTAATCTACGTGAAAAAAATAAATATATCTTTCGAGTGGACGAATGGAGACTCAAAATATTAAATTTAAAATTGTAGTAACTTATTTTAAAATATATCACAAAGTATAACATTCAAGCAACGTGAGTTTCAAATATCTAGTATATTAAAAGAGACAAGTATATGAGAAGTTTTTTTAAGACACTTTTGTCCCTTTTCATATTTATTATTTTCAATTTTACCCTTATTTGTTATAATGTAATTTATTATTTAATTAATTTTAGTTTATCATTTAATTCATTATTGACTATTTAACTCCACTCCCTTTCTTAATACGTGTATTTGTATTGATTTTTTTTATTAATGCATGTGACTTAATATATTTATTATACAACATTCATTGAGTGTAATTATCTTGAGGAGGTGGACAAAAATGGCTCCAAACCAGATTTTGTAACACAGAAAAAGGCCTACTTCGAGGCTCATGATTTTAGAAAGAAAGGCTTTTCATGGAGCTACCGAAAACGAGATGAATATCGATCACAAAAACGCCTTTGATCAGGATTTTACCTCAGCAGTTATGATTTCCTGTTTGTATAGCAGGTTGTGCTCGCTTCAATTCAATTGCAAAAACCCATAGATATTAAAAAGAATGATGCTCATTTGGATATAAAAAAAAAAGTTTAATGTGGAGTAATTAATCAATAAATGATCTACTCAAACTATTAATTATTAAGAATAAATACATTCATTCTAATCTATGTTATAATCGAAATTCTAGGAATGGATGAGACATGTACAGAAATAAAAGATTTATTATTAAAAATATTATCACTTTTTTTTATACTATATAAATTGTTCATGATTTTACTGCACTATTGTCACTTTCTTTAATTGATCATCACTTTTCTCTGAAAATATTATCACTTTTTATTCGTCTTATAAAAATTATTCTTTGAGACGGTTTCATACAAGATGTCTTTGCCTTGATATAATTGTGTGATATATTGAAATAATACATTATTATATTAAAGTTGAAACAATAGATAAAAATGTTATGATGAGACACATAAAAAATTTTGTAAACTTAAAAAAACCACAACAAATTAATCTAATAATATTAAAGAATAAATTTTAATCATAGAAATGATGTCTCAGATATAAAAGACAATTTACATAATAATAGAACGTGATAGCAAAATACAAGAGCAACGTGCAATGCACATGCTAATAATCTAATAAATTATAAGTATACTAATTTTTTATTTTATTTTTTGAACTGCAAAATATATATATATATATATATATATATATATATATATATATATATATATATATATATATATATATATTAAATAAAAGTTCATATGGGGTATTGAGAAATACCCCCAGAGTATCACAACCTGATGTAAGAGTAGAGAACAATAAAGTGTGGGACTACAATAATTAAGAAAACCACCTAGAACAATAGCAACACTAAGCCTAATTTATATAAAATCATAACTCACGCTCCCGGTGAAAGAATAAATAAAAAACATCACCTATTCGTGTGCTCCGCACTACATCCATTTTAATCTCGTGTCAATAATATATCCTCAAAGCTTTTTCTTCCCGACAGCCTTTCCACCAAATTGTATATCTCGAATTGATTGGAGCAGTACACTTCCTTCCTACAACCAACTACACACCCTACTCTTCATCTTACCTAATAATTTCGACTCATCTAATTTCTTATTCTGAAAAACCACTTTGTTTCTACCTTTCCAAATTAACTAAACCACACATATCCAAACCATCAATGCAACAGACTTGCCAATATAAATTATAAACAGACCACTTATAAATAGATAGAAGTTAACTTTTGCTGATGTATGCATAGGAGAACTTACCCCTAGTCACTTGAGACATTCATCCCATGTTTTTGAGCTGGAGCTACAGTTGAAGAGCAGGTGATCAACAGTTTTCTCATTGCTCTTGCATAATGGGCACGTGCCTCCGGTGTTTGCTGGTAGACAATTCATATGCCTCAAATTTACCGTGGTAGCAAGCCTGACTCTTATTACTTTTCACACTATGAGTTTTACTTTAGGAAGAGTCGAGCTTTCCCAAATCCTTCTGTAGGTGTTCTGATCCTCAGTCTCCATCTGAGAATTTCTGCTCCGCAACATATCATAGACTTCTCCCACGTAATAGTTGTCTTTATTTTTTAATTTCCATCTCCAGATGTCTCTAACATTTTTTAATTTCATCTCCAGATTATTATTATTATTATTATTATTATTATTATTACTACTTATTATTATTATTATTAACATCAATATATATATATATGTGTGTGTGTGTGTGTATGTAAAATACATAACTATTACATGAGTGGGATGATAAACCCAATTAATATTAATTACTTTATCACCCGTCACCTCTCTCCGTATTCCGCCTCCTTAATCTAAAAAAAGTAAATCAATGGGATGAGCAAACCACGATTTAGTGGGAAATATTTGTCTACAATATATAACTCACATATAACATCACTAAATTACAACAAATACATATATCTTATTAGTGAACATGTCTGTGAATGATCGATCATGAAGTACGGCGGGCGTTATCTGAGGATTACTTTAAAATCTCGACACCTGAAAGTGCCCTAACTTAAATAAATGAACTAGCACGGCTGGCCTTTTAAGGACTTTTTACAATTCAAGTATTCCCGAGGACCTTTTTATCAGTCCCGGACCCATGTCATGGTCTCTGGCTACATGTCTATGAACAGTATTACGAATATTCTATATCCATGAACAGTATTATAAGTAATACCCTATATCTTTGATTGTAAGCAACAACTTTATCAACGTAAACACGTAAGCACATACAATAGGCAAAGTTTAAAATTTTCCACCTAAAATGAATGTTGATGATGAATGGATGTATTTTAATGCAGATGAAAATTCTTGTCTTTGTAATTACTCTTCATCTATCATGAAACTATACTTATCTTAGATTAACTTATAAACTTAAAATAGAAATAAAATGATAAATTTGGATTTTTAGTTGAGTGAAATTGAAACTTTTGATATTTGAAACAAAAGGAAGCACTAGGACTTACTATGAATGATTTTGTTAACTATATGTAAATAATTTATAAATAATAAAATAAAAATAAGATCAGTCCGAAATTTAATATACATGTAATTTTTTGTAATGGGAAGAACATATCTAAATTTAATAAAATAATAATGTGTACAACTATATATTTTGGATTTTCAAAGTGATTGTAGTAAAAGTTGGAATTTTCTCATATGCACTGATAATAATTTAATATATTTAAATTTAAATGATGAAATCTTATGAAAATCGTATGAAATATAATATATGTAGTAATATAACTTACCCAAAAATTATGATTTTTAAGAATCAGTAAATAAGATTTTCATATTTTAAAAGATTAAGATAAGATATTCTTGAAACAGTTTAAGCAGTAATGAAATATTTCTTATAAATATTATATAAGACATATGAATGTGAAAATTATACAATAAATTTAAAATATTAAAATATATGATATATATATATATATATATAAATCAAAATATTTGGGTTTCTTAAAATATTTACTTTATAATTTCAAATTAGAAAGAAGAAGCTGGATGAAACATATATTGTTGTGATATAAAATCAATATAAAATCATACATATTCTCAAAATTATTATAAATATTACTGACAACTTAAAACTACATAATGTATGACATATAATAAAATTATAATACTTCAAGGTCATTAAAATAGTTTTGAGATAGTAAAAATGAAAACACAATACATAACAGTTCATGTACAAAAGTCAGTACAAATTTAATCTAAAATCATTTATGCATTTCTTTAATAGTAGATTTTTAATGTAAATCTTAAATCTTGTGATATAAAAGACTTGAAAATATAATAATATTTGAAAATCTCTAAATATTTTATTTATAATTTCAAATCAGTAGTAAGTCCATGATCTGAACTGAATTTGCTGAAATTGTAAAATTGGTATTAAATAATAAAGTAATATAAATAAATATTATAAAACTATCACATATTTCCCAAAACACCACAAAATATAACATATATGAAAATTATCATTTTTAGAACTCTTTAAATATACTTTTATAATTTCTAAATAGAAAACAAAACACATTTGACAACATGATCAGAAATATTGAAAAATTAATATAAAATACTTTAATAATCTTTTTGGCATGAAACTTTTACATGTCAAATCATTCATGATTTATAACATATACAAAATTCAGATATAATTTGGAAAGGTATAACTATATAAATATACTTTAACAGTCTTATTACTAACACTTTATACTCGATTTGTGCTCGGCTAGATTAGAACAAAATTTTACTGGATTCGATTGGACCAGAGGTATGAATAACAAGAAGTTTGGATTCGATTGGACTAATTCCCGAGTTGGGCTGAAGGCTAAAGTCAGGAGAAAAAGCCGAAGAGCCCATAGACGATTGATGCTGAAGGAAACATTGGATAAGGATCAAGAAACGGAATCTCTTCACCTCTAATAAAAATAATGGCACACTCACACTCACACTCACACTCATATCATGGAGATATAAATATAAAATATCAAATTCTGATGTATTCAACGAGTTTATAGCCTTGGCCGACAAGCCCGGGTAATCTTTGAAATTTCATCATGATGAGGATAGATCATTACAATTGTTGGTCTTCAACGTGAAATTCCTAGTAAGCGAGAGTCATCAGCTCGCGTTGACTAAATCCCTTAAAAACAATTGAAACTCTAACCAGATCCATCGAGAAATAGCCTAATCAAACAGGAAAATGGCAGTGTTTCTGCATGAGCAAATCTTAACCTAGCCAATTCATAGCTCCCATGAACAAGTCTACCTTCTAATTTTCTAATCAGCCACCCACAAAATTCCAGATTCTGCAGGTAGAAGTATAAAATCTTAATATATATAATAGCAACATCTTTGTATCCACTTTCCCTCGCAAAAGCCAATTTCACATTTTCTCTTCAATTTCTCAATTATCTCTTCTCTTTTCTCTTCATTATCTCATTTTCTTTTCATTTTTTGAAACATTATATCTCATTTTAATGTCTCATTTTTGATGGTGCAACCCCTCATAATCAGGCAAATAAGGTTTCCACTTTTGAATCGATTTGAGAATTTTTGTAAACATTAATGTTAGTTTTCTGTGAATTATGAGAGTTTATTGTGTTTTCTCTTTTCACCGAATGAGATCGATTTCGAATGCTTCTGATGTGAATATTTTCCACATCAAGTTATCAGATGTATATGGATATTATAATTTCTTCGAATATTATGGAATTATAAGAATTTTGATTCTTTTTAACCTCTCTAATTTAATTCTCATTCAATTATTAAAACACTCCATTCAATACATCAATAATATTAAATTGATTTATTTAAAATTTAAATAGTATATATAGATAGTAATTGATGGGTAATTGATCGTCGTTTGAAATTTTCTATCCCCGTGCATAAGTTTAATTATGTTAAGATTTTTTTTCTCTCCACAAATTTAATTATGTAAAGAATTTGATTCTTTATGTCACAATCAATAATTTATTTGTTCATATTTAACTTTGTAAGTTTCTCTAAAGTTATTCATTTCAATATATTTTTGCAGAGGATATATATATATATATATATATATATATATATATATATATATATATATATATATATATATATATATATATATATATATATATATATATATATATATATTGATTAAAGATGACAAAAGACTCCTTAAAATTAATAGTTTAATAATTTTCAATTTATATATATATATATATATATATATATATATTTTGATTAAAGATGACAAAAGACTCCTTAAAATTAATAGTTTAATATTTTTCAATTTAATACCTAATTGGTAATAAATAAAAATTATTGTAAATAGTACTCTGCGTGCAACACACGGGGCGGGTAAGTGCTAGTTTGTATAAAATAAAGGGAGATACTAAATGACTAGAATCTAGCCAAATAGAACATATGAGTAAGATATTATTAGTATTACTAAAATAACCCTTCTTCTATTTTAAGTTTATATCATTTATGTTACCTAATCATTGACCATCAGGGTGTTGTTGGATGGAAGGATTTGAAGGAGGAATCTCCTTCATGTTTGGATTCAACTTAAAATGAATGGATTTATAAATCTAAAATTTTAAATCATGGATTTGATTTTGAAAAATTTTTAGTTGTTTTGAATGGATTTCAAATCCTTCCTCAAACCATGTCATTTGAAATCCTTCCGTTATTATGTAATTTATATATTAATATATAAAAATAGTATATAAATTAATAAAATAATAAAAAAGTGTATAGATATAATATTTATACATACTTTTTATAAATTTGAAACTCTACCACCCAGCCTACCCCCACCCACGCCCACTCACCCCCAAACCCCTTCCCCCCAATTTTTTTTAATTTTAGATTTTAATATTTAAATAATAAAAATATTACCACCAAGCCCTACCCCTTATCCACCCCGCCAATCCCGACCACCCACCAAAAAAATATTTTTTAAAAAAATTTTAAATTTTAATATTTAAATAATAAAAATATTACCACCCAACTTATCGTCGTCATTTTCACCAAGATTTTAGTGTCTTTTATTTGTTGATTTTCGGATATTTTTATCCGTATTTGTGTGAATTTTTAGTGGAGTTATATGTAATTAGGATAAATGTGTACAGGTTGATAAATATGTGGAAATTAGTTTAAATGTGTATAAAACAGGTCAAAAATGGAATTAGGAGCTAAAACAGAGAAAAAAGGACAGGGCATGCTCGGACACGCCCCGTGTGTGGAACATGAGCCTGTCCGAGATGGCCGTGCGCCGTCATCAGAAAATGCTACATGCCCAGAAAGAGGCCGTGTGCAGCGCACGAGCCATGTTCGGGAACACGCAGAACACGCCGAACTGCGTGTGCAGCGCACGGACCGTGTGCTGCTACACGAGCCGTGTAGGTGTAGATTCCAGATTTAGTTGGCACATGTTCTAGAAGATTCCAAGGGGTATAAAAAACCAATTGGTGCGAAAAATTAGATGGAGAGCCATATTTAGGAGTAGTTATTAAGATCAAACACACAATTCCTCACCACATTTTCACACACACATTCTAGATCACCCATTTCCACACTTTTCATCCATTGAATTCATATGTTCTCCCAAAATTCATCCATCACTTCATCATTCAATAAATTTGAGAAGAGAAGATCATAATAGATTGAAGAATTGAGCATGTTGAAAGGAAGGAAGGTCATCTTCAAAAAAGGGAAATCGATCTACTTTTCAATTGTTATTTTTCTTCATATTTTGGCTCAAATAGAGCAAGCTATTAGATGTATTGATTTGAACATGATGTGTAGTGGCTAGTCCTATAGTAGGGCTAATCATATGATTGGTTGAGAAGAATGTTAGATATGTAGGATTTTAGATGTTGAATTGAGTTAATTTTGGACTTCTTTTTATGATTAATGATTCATGCTTCATTTCATTACTTGTGTGATTAATTCTTACTTACAACATGTTAGGATAGCCAATCCGATATTTGTAGGATGAGTTAATTGAATCATGTATTAAGATGAGCATGCATGTTAGTGTGAGGGGAGGTAAGTCATACCCTTCTTATGCTTAGAACATTCATAAGGGGACACTTAAGAAATTGAGTGAAAAGAACCAAACTTATTATCATAGTACCTTAAGGGAATTGAGAGTAAGAATAATCTTAGGAGATTTAGACTTGTAAAAGAATCGAGAACCTAATCACCTTGGCCATAGGGATTAGAAGTAAAAATGTGATTGCTTTTAGTCCAAGATTAATGAAGTTCAATGTTAAAAGTCATGCATATCTAACTAGTTTCTTAACCATGAGTATGATTACCCTTGCTCTCTTCTTAAATATATTCTATCATTCCATTCCATCTTGTTACGTGAACGATTGTGATAATAATTAGTTGTTAATTGATTTCTTTAGTTAATTGATTAGCTTAATCATTAGTATAAAACCAAACATCAAACCTTATCACTCTTGCAAAGCATGATCGAGGACAAATCCGAATACACCATGATTTTACTTTTCCCTTGGGATGATATACTATAAATTTTGTTACTTGGTCACTTCGTGTACAACAATGATAGAGTTCTCTTACTCTAAACATTTTTACCAAAAATGGGACTAAGAACACCAACCCTACACCCTACCCACATACCCACCCCATCCCCCAATTTTTTTTTTAAATTTTTTTAGGTTTTATTATTCATAAAAACATTACCACCCAACCCTATCCTCCTATCCACCCAACCCACCCATCCACCCCCTGCCACCACCACACCCCCAAACAGTGGAATTCAAATGAATTAATTTAAAATTCACTCATTTTCAAATTCATTGGATTTGAAATGACTTAACTCAAACACAACCTCATTGTGTATCTTTATACTTTTAATGAACATATTTCAACATACACAAAATTTCATACAGTGAACATGGAATTTTTTATTGAAATTTTAATATAAAAAAGTTATCTTAAAATTTTTTTTCTTAATAATCTTATCAAATTTATGTTTTTTTTCTTTTCTAAACAAGTATATAAAAAATTCAATGTCATTTTCTTTAATTTATGATTTTTTTATTTTTTCTAATGAATAAATCATTTTATAGAATAAAATAATTTAAAATTTTTTACTTTAATTGAATCTTTATATCAATTTTTTTTTTGAAATATTAGTATTTATTTTAATTTTCAAAAATAATACTATCTATACTTAATTTATCAAATAGTCTATGTATATTTTTTAACAAGTCATGCTTTCAATAAAATTATACTAGATATATTTTTAATTTTAAAATTTATTTATTTATTTTATTGATTTTTTTATAAATATATATAAGACATCGTTAATTAAATGCTCAAGCAATTTGCGTACCAACTTATTCTTGAATATTTATACATAATTTTTTATTGGTTTTTAATTAACAGAAAAAAAATCGTTATATGTATTTGAAAATATGAAAAATACTTCAAAAGATATTACAATATAATAATTAATTAAATATCAACAAGTTAATTTGCATACTCAAACAAATATAAGATTTTTTGTTCTACTTTTGAAAATATTTCTTTATAAATTCCTCCAAGTTTATAGATGAGTGTTTTCTTTGCACGCAAAATTAATCCCCAAGTATTAAGGATATCAATTGCAGTTTAGGCAAGCGACCAAGTTAAATATCGAACACAAAGGACGGTGAATTATCAATTTAATTATTTACTAAATTAATAAGACAAGTGACAATAAGATTGAGGTATCAAATTATTAATCTACTAACAAAATTATTAAATAACAACTAAAATAAAATATCACTGAAAGAATACGAAAGTGTCTCAAGAATGGAGAATTGATAGCTCTAGGGTAATCCAACTTTACTACTTAACTTCCCTCTCAAGTGTGTTGGCCGACTCTACCTTGTGGACTATGGACGCATCACTAAATCATACAAATCTACTCTATTGACACATGTAAATATGCGTGTAATACATGTGAATAACCTCAAAGCAAGAGATATAATTTCACCCCACCCTTCTAGGTACTATCAGTATCAATTATTTTCCACGTTTGGTAACTAACCAGATATGATCTCCCTTTATAGTTACTATAAAATTACCCTTTTTATCCTGCTTACTAACTCGAATTCAATTCAATTAATAAACATTTATATATGACAGTTTTAATGAAGCTTCAGAGTTTCCTCACTTAGAATCATAACAATAACCTTGTTCAGCAGTGAACGCGTTCAATCAACAACCAAGATATATATTCAGACTCTATATAACAATTGAAGATGCATAAAATGACCGTAAATATGAGTTAAAAATGTGCAATCATATATAAAATGAATCTACAAGTAGTGTTGTATGGAGGACACACAAGAGAAGTCAATTAATTCATAAATCTTTCAAAACCCTAGATCTACCAAAATAGTTCTAGCTCATGATGTTGCGAAGAACAATCATAGGTGTTGGATAGATCTTACCAAATATGTCCGGAAAATACAAGATAAATTAGAAAATGATAAAAACCCTAGATGTGAGAGTCGTCGCGTCCTTCTTCATCTTGAATCCTCCTCTTGGTTCTCCTCTTGATTCAATAGATGAATCTACATAGTAATGAATAGATGTAGGAATGGATGTGGATGATGAAAGATGTGGAGGATGATCTCCCCTTGTGGGGTGTCTGATGATTGTGGAATCTAACTCTATTTTTGATGTGATCTAAATCCTCATTTATACTTGTAAACTCTCCTTATGGATCTTGGATAGACTTTTTAGACGAAAATACACACATACATGCACTGGGGGTATAAAAACCGCACAAATCTGGATTTGTTTGGCCTTGCTCGACCAAAGTGATTCTGGTCGAGCAATGATCGAGCAACACACCTGTAAACTGAAATCACTTTTCCTTTCCGTTCGACCGTTGCTCGACCAAACTGGTCTTGATCGAGCAACATTATGCAGTCTCACAGTTTCACGCATAACTTCCACATCCGAACTCCAATTTGGGTGATTCTTATGCTCACGCGATCCTCTCTTCCTTGGTTTTCTATTCATATAAAGAACTCACAAAATTCAACATTTGAAGGTATAACAACTCATGCAAAGTTACACAATTGTGCTGAGTAGAAATAGCTTGCGCGATGTCACCATTTTGACCATAACTTTCTCGTTTGAACTCCGATTGAGGTGTTTCTTGCGCTAAAACGACCTCTCTTCCCCGGCTCATGAATTGCATATCACATGACCAGTTTGAACTTTCACACAAATAAAAAAAATTACACAAATTGAACATGTGTTTTTCAGCATTCTTGAATAAGTTGCACATTTTCACCAACTTTGCACTTTTGATCATTTTTCCACCTAAAACATAATAAAACACCTCAAATGCACCTTTTTATCACATATATTGCATATAAGACACTTGTGATAATATATGACAATAATTCTCATAAAAAAGGTGTTAAATTGAACACTAAAATACGCTGATTTTCACTCTCAACAATTCTATAAAATGATTTATTCATTATAAAAAAATAGAAAATAAATCATAAATTAAAGAAAATGACATTGATTTTTTTATATATGTGTTTAGATAAGAAAAAATATAAATTTGATAAATAAAGAAAAAAATTTAAGATAACTTTTTTATATCAAATTTTCAATAAAAATATTCATGTTCACTTTATGAAATTCTGTGTATGTTGAAAGATATTCATTAAAAGTATAAAGATATATACCGATTGGTCAATGATTAGGTAACATAAATGATATCAACTTAAGATAGAAGAAGGGTTATTTTAGTAACACTAATAATATCTTACACATATTCTTCATCAATATAACAAAAATACATGGTTCTATCCGACTAGATTCTAGGCATTTAACATCTCCCTTTTTTATTTTAGTGGATGGAGGAAGATTTATCCACCTTGCATTTATTATTTACAATTATATTAATAAATTATTAAATATAAAGGATTAAAAAAATATTAAATTGATGTTAATATTGGGATTGATGTAGAGGATAGAGATCATTATAGATACGGAAGTTAGAACAGAATCAGAATCATGAGAGATAATGATGAGAGAGAAACATTAACTTTTTTTAATAAAAATATATAGAAGGTTAAAATAGTAATTACAAATACATATTTAATGTCTCTACCTGGATAGATTCTATCCAAGAGACTTTACCGTAATAAATTATTAAATATAAAGTATTAAAAAAATATTTAATTGATGTTAATATTGGGATTGGTTTAGAGGATAAAGATATACGAAAATCTATACCATTATAAAAAAGAGAATAGTAGCTTATTATGGAAAATGCCGCAAAAAATCATGCTAAATGAGAGAATAATAGATTAAAGGGTTGATCGATAGTAATATTACAAATGAGTACTCATTATAAAAAGTAAAATAAAATAAATTTTACTTTAATATATTTAAATCAATATATATATATATATATATATATATATATATATATATATATATATATATATATATATATATATATATATATATATATATATATACTTATTTATAAATAATATGTACATATATGATGAATATATAACTAAATTATTTATTTAGTAAAAAACTAATATTTATTGTATATTAAACTTTGCATATAAGTTTTATAAGAACAATAAAATAATATAATTATATTTTAAAAATTTTAATTTAACATGCTTATTGTATACATATAGAAATGAAAAAATAAGAGTTACTCCCTCCGTCACACAAAAGATTGCACCCTCAATTCCGGCACGGAGATTAAGAAAGTGATAACTTTTAGGGATATAATGACATTTTTTTTGTAATAAATAAATAATAAAATATGTTAGGTAGGGATATTTTTTTATAAACAAAGTGTATGGGGAAGGGTGATTATTTTTTACTTTTTGCTTTTTATGGAAATGTGCAAACTTTTGTGGGACAACCCAAAATGAAAAATGTGTCATCTGAAATGAGACGGAGGGAGTATATATTTTGTGCACTCGAGTGCACACATTCATCTATATGTGTATAATTTTTTATTCAATAGTGTATGTGTATTTCTTAATAATTGTATAGTTTAATTACATTTAATTTTTAAATAAAAAAACTAATAGAAAATTCGCTAACAAAGTATATACATTTTTATTTATAAGTGTATAAATTTTTGAGAGTGGGTACACGAAATAATTTGACAAAAAATAATTAAATATACTATGTATCAAGAAGTCCCTCTTTAATATATTTTTTTTAAAAAAACTATGATTTAATAAATTATTTATCATATTTTAATATTCCCTCTGCCCAAACTTAATCTTCACAATTACTGTAAGCACACAATTTAAGATAATTTACTTTTTTGACAAATTTTATTAACTTTTGAAGGATAATGTAGTATTTGGCTGTTGGATGAGAATGATAAATTGGTAATTAATATGTATTTTAGGGGTGAGGATTAATGTGATTTTTCCTTTGTTGGATAATGAAATTTTATGTGAAATGGAAAAAAAATGAAAAGTGTGAAATTTAATTTTATGTGAAATTTAATTTGAAATGGATAGAATAAATAACCACCTTAAAAGTTATATTTTAATGAGTCATTAAATTACTTCAATAAATTATACGGAATATTTTAATTACCTTATAAAAGTCATTTTTATTTAAAATCTGAAAACCATACAATATTTAGGCAAAGACTTCCGTCTTACATCAGACGAATAAAAAAAAAAGATCATTATCATTTTTGTTATAAAGTGTTATCATTTTTGCTCTAAAATGTTATAAATGTTTATTTAAACTATAAATTGTTTATGAAATAGTTCACTGTACAATTATCATTTTTCATTGATTGAGTATCATTTTTCGTTAATAATATTATCACTTTTTATCCGTCTCCGTGAGGATTTACATGAGACGGTCTCCCACAAGACCTACCATGTAATCAACTTCGAGCGATATATGAATCTATATACATGTCCTGATTCGTCTTATATGGAGCCTTAGGTGAGATCATTTTCATAATTAGTTATCATTTTCTATTAAAAATATTACTCCATTCGTCATAAAAAAAATACATTTTGTCATTTTAGGCGTCGCACCAAAGGTATACATTTTCCTTTTTAAATACTTGAGACCCACACACATCACTAATACAATTAATATATAGGACTCACACACCCTACTAATACAATTACCCACTACATATTAAATAATAATTCTCCTTAAGTTAGTCTCTTGTGTCCCCGGATGCACAAATTGTATAGGGTATTAACAATTTTTTTCTAAAAGATATATTCTCTCCGTCACATGCAAATGAGTGCTTTTACTTTTTGCACGTGGATTGAGGAGTGTTATTATTTAATGTGTAGTGAGTAGTTTTATTAGTGGGTATGTGAGCCTCATATTTTAATTGTATTTGTGGGTGTGCGTGAGTCTCATGTGTGTAAATTGAACTCTTTGGGTGAGATCCCCAAAATAGAAAAATGGACCTTTTGAAGGTGACGGAGGGAGTACACTTTAATTAATAATGACTTAATTTTTTGATTGAAAATATCAACATGAAATATGAATATTATAAATGTTTGATTAAAAAAATTATTTTTTTCTCTAAAAATTAAGGATATAAATTCTTATACTAAAGGCTATAGCATGAAATATTAAAGGGTATAATTATAAGAAATGTGGGATTTGGGGGAACAGTGTCTCCAGGGACACACAAGTTTTAGTCATACTCCTTAATCAACCTGGAAAAAAGGAAATGTCCATCTATGCGTTGGACGGAGGGAGTATTACTTTAATTTTAAATGTTATTACTTATCATTGTTGGCGTTCGGATCTTATGGTCCACATGATTCGTTCGGGTTCCATGTAATTCTATTACAGTGGAAATGAATAGAATATTATTACCTTTCACCATGGTATGTTGGTGAAGAGATCGATTAGCAGCAACTAACGACCTTCCAATCTTCTACTGTATTCCCAAGCCTAGTCTTGACATCGTGTGAGCGACGATCTTCAAAACCCTCTCAATCCAGATTTTTCTCCCCCACTCACGTGTTTAGGCATGTAATTAGGGTTTAATAAACTGCTGAGGTGGCTTATAGATGGGCTACAATAGGGACCAGGAGGAGAAATTAGAGTCGGGCATCCATTGGCTTAAGTATCCAAGTTTAGCCCAAAACTTATACTTAAATCCAATATTAATAATACAATCCACTAAATTATTATTACTGCACTACAGTTCTAATCCCAAATTATGTTATGGGCTCCTTCTTATTATGTGCCCGTTAATCTCCATGTGTTTAAGATATACAATGCACATTAATTAATTAAGTTACTGAGAACTCCATTAATTAATATCTCATCCGAGAGTAGTACTACTCAACCTCATTATCATGCCGGAATAAATCCACATGCAGGGTTTACATGATAATCCTTTTGAGCTCCTCAAGGGGACATCATCAGCCTATTTAATAGGGCACGAATTCCTTCTACAATCAACAACACACCATAGAGACAGCAATACTTGCCAACTCACTGAGTTTATTGATTTAATGAATATATCTCACCCATTGATGAATCAAAGAAACAAATACTAACTTACGTGTTGAGGTTATTGTATAGGGATTAAGAGCACGAACATCCATAATAATTGAGATCAAGTTCTTCTATATAGTCAGTATAAGTCGAACGATCTCAAGCGGTCCTGCTCAATTCACACAAAGTGCACTAACGTGATTTTATAGTCAAGACAAACTAATACCAAATCACAATACAACCATCTCAATAGACTGTCCCTGTCTATCTCGGTTGTGAGCATCTGTTTATACTTTATAAGGAGCCGACAATATGATCTTCCGTGAGACGCCGCACACCATATTATCTACAGTATAAAGGAAATGGACTATTGCATCGACATATAAATAAATTATAAGATGCAATCATTTGATCAATGATTCTCATTTCAAATATTATTAAAACATTGTTCATACTAAAGCTAGGCTTTTAGTATACAATCCAACAATCATTTAATACTATATATAAATCGTTAATAATTTATTACATCATATCACTTTTAAATAATCGGGTATCATTTTACATTAAAATTTTTATAATTATTTTTTTCTGTCTCACAGAATGACTTTCATGAGACTGTTTCACACAAGTCTTTGCCGTCTTATATCGGTAGTAGGTACTGTTAAAAAATACTTATGTGAACTTTAGTTCACATTACACCCAAATTTTACCGAAAATAATTTTTAGTACTTTTCACGAATACTTACTTTTTAGAGCCATGATTTATTTATGGCAAATGTCCCTTAATACGATACTTTTCGAAAATTATACCTTTTAGTATTAAATGTTATACTCTTTATATAAGAATTTGTACCCTTGATTTTTTTAGAAAATTTTTTTTTTTGATCAAACAATATAATATTCACATATTTTTCAGCCAATATTTTCAATAAAAAAATTATACCTTAAATAATTAAACTATAAATCTTTTAGAATAAAATATTATACTCTCATTTACTTTGTACACATGGAGTATAAGAAACCAACTAATTATTTATTACACATTTGAACAAAAAAATATTTTACTCCACAAATTATGATATATTGTGATTTTTTATATTCGTGTTGAGATGAATAATATTTTTTACTTAGAAAGAGTAATTTTTCATACACTAAAATTTAATTTTGTAAAATATGTTAAAACAAGTTTACCCACTCCAAAAATTATTCTATTAATGATATAGTATACTTTTATCTATTTCATTTGTACTCATATTAAAAACCGTGCATCACACGGGTGTATTACTAGTTAGAATAAAATCAGAATCATGAGAGATAATGATGAGAGAGAAACGTTAACATTTTTTAATAAAAATATATAGAAGGTTAAAATAATAATTACAAGTACATATTTAATGTCTCTATTTGGATAGATTCTATTCCGAGACTTTACCGTAAAATATAATATATCTCTAAAAATCATGAGATTTTAAATATAAGTCAAACACTTAATATTATACAATATTTTAAAATTCCGTATCTATAGGAAATAAAAAAGATATAGCTTCGAAATTTTAGGAATTGGTTACCTTGAATGTGTAAATAGGGTTGAAATATGAAAACCTCATTTCCATGAATGTTTGATAATTGAATATTGTGGTTTCGCAACAGTGTTTTCAAAAGGAGAGAAGATGGAGAAAACTTTATTTCTGATCTTTCTTTTCTTATTCCCTAAACTTTTATTAGTATTTGGATAATGAATAAAATAAAATAAAATAAATACCGATATCGTTTTCTCTTTTTATATCTTAATCTTAATAGTAACATCTTAAAAGTGTGAAGGAAATGAGAAACTTTTTCTTCCCAATTTCTATTTTTTTTCTTTTCCTTTCTTAACCTTATAATTTAAAATAATTTATTATAATTTTATTAATTTAATAATGTATTTATAATCAATAATAAATAAATAGTAAACCTTTTGAATTCAAGATTGTTGTGCCTATTGAAATACCACTGTAAGTACAATACATCTCCCCAACACCATCACAGGTCTGCAGTAGTCTCACCTCAATGGACTTTCAAATCAACCATATCTTCGAGACTTCTCCTCTCCATTCTCAGCACCAAGAAGCTCACTTTACCATCCAAGAGAACCATTCATTCCACATCAATACAAATCGAAAATTTAGGTTCAAAGAGAAGATCAAGGGATAGCGATGTCGTCGTTATATGTAAAATATGATATAGATTGAGCGGTAGTAGCAGCGGAGAGGTTGTGCACAACTACTGCGATTTGTCGGCAAGTATGGTAATGAGATTTCTTTTACACGGTTCTTTATAATATTATATACTAGCTTATGAATAATTCGGATTATTTTGTGTTCTTAATTTTCAGGGTCATCCACTATATTGGTTAGGTATTTTATTTAAAGGATTTTTTTCAAATCTCTAAAAAAGAGTGTTGGATTAATAATTAATTATTGATTTGATTTGTAATTGCTCTTGATTATGTTGATAGTATGTTATTATTGATTTTCTTTTTAGTTCATGTATCTTAATTCTATTATTTTTAAGTGCATGTTTTATCTTTTGAAGGCACTCTCGAAACTGGTTGTCGTTTGTTCGAATGACAGCATGGACATATAGTCTGTTGGTTGTGTTGCCGTTTGTCCCCTACAACATTGGAGATTTTAATCTGGTACTAAAATATATCTTCAAAGTGAGCCATCCCTAAAGGACTGACTTATGCTTGGTGTTTTGTTTACACTAGCTTTAAACATATAGATTACAGAATGCCTTACTTTTCTATACATGAACCTATTTACATGACCATTTAATTCGTTCTTTAAACAGAATGTGCAGGTTTTGGTTGCCAATCACACATTGATGATTGACTTCATCATTTTGGGACAAATGACTGCATTTGCCATCATTATTTAAAAGCATTCTGGGTGAGTTGGTAAGTGGAGTATATTTATTCCATGGACATAGAAAAATGGTTTCTATAAATCCAATTTAGGAGGGATTTTGAGTGATTTTTTATGCTTAAAGAAGATGAGGAATCATCGACCGACAACTTGGATTAAGATCTAGGAGTGATTAAGACTAAGAATGATGAGAACGCGGATTGAGGCCTCTATGAAATTTTTAGGGTTTTTCTATTTTTTTATTTTTATTTACTCCTGTCATATTGTTCAAATTATTGTTTGACTCTTGAAGGAGATGATTCCTATAGCTGCTGGAATGTGTGCTTTGAAATTTTTTTAATATCTCCTTTTAGTATCATGTCACCTCTTTTATTTTGACTTGGTAGCTATTTTTTCTTTCTCCCTTTTTTTGACTATTTGGGTCCAACCAACGTGTCATTTATCCCTCAGGACAAAGAGATGTTTAAATTTGAGATGGCCACTGGACTGGGATGCTGATTTCTTTATGCATTCAGATGTGAAAAAATCAGCAAACAAGGTATTAGGCTCTATTATATGGACATATTCACATACTGGGTTGCACCTTTTGATATCGTTCTTGATTATCTTGTGATAATACATTTTTTTCTTAAAAGGCTTTTCTACTACAAATGATTGATTCTGAAATTTTTAGTGAATTCTTTCAATATAAATCATATTCACTTTTTGCAACCGTTAAGTGGATTAGATTATACTTTTATGGTCTATTTACATCTCAAAAGATCTTACTTAATGTGTTGGAGAGTGAATCTATTAATGTATTTGATTGACATTTGAGCAAAAGCAATTATTCAGATAAGGTAAACGATGTTGGGAGGTGACCAACAAATACAGTGTATCGAAGTTGTTTGAGTATAGTTACACTTTGTGTATGAGTTGATGACAATTAAAAGGATGGAGGTTACAATTTATTAGTTTTCTGGATGATGCTTCAAATTTAGTTTGATTGATTAATTCATGTTACAAATGATAATCTTATTGCTTATAATTTGAATTGCATTTGTTTAAATATTTTTTTTCCTATTTTCGAGCCCCGAACATCCCTCCAATGTCTCTAAAGCTTTAGTTGATGATTGAGATGGCTTCTTAGCACTGCTCTTGAGCCTATCACTAAACGACTTAAATACATCTGCATCATTATATATAGGGGTGGAAAAAAATATCGAAAACTTGGTATACCGCGCTCGCCGTATCGAAAAATACCGAAAAAGTCGAAGTTTCAACATAAAGAAATTTTCGATACGGTATGGTTGCCGTACCGATAATTTCGGTATGGTATCGATATTGGATATTAAAATTTTTGATATTTTGGTATATCGAAATTATTTTCAGTATTTCGATATCGGTATACTATACCGATATCGATATACCGAAAATTTTATATTTATTTTTTTAAAATTTAATTATACATAAATAGCATAATATTATATTTAAGTATATTTTATATTATTAATATATTTAAATTATTTTTATTTTATTATGTATCACATTTATTCATATATATTTTTTAAAATTTAAAATAAGCTATAATAAAAATAAATAAAAATATAATAATAAAAATTTTGTTATTTAATATATATATATATATATATATATATATATATATATATATATATATATATATATAATCATGAATAAATCAAAAGGAACATAAGTGTCATTAAAGAAGAATGTTTGAGATTAGAAAATTTAATTATTTTAAAAGATTTTTATATTAATTTTATTATTTTGATTAAAATTAAATATTATTTTTCGGTATGATTTCGGTAAATCGATATTTTTGGTATGAAACGGTATGTCAACATTTCGGTATTAATTGGTATTTATCGAAAAATTAGTATGATGTAAATTTCGGTACGATATCGGTATCCGATTTAATTTACCAAAATTTTGGTATACCGAAAAATCAGTATACCAAAATTTTGGTATCGGTATGGATTTTTTCATACCTAAATTTTCGATACGGTATTGGTATTTTTGGTATACCGATATTACCCACCCCTAATTATATATGCACATGAAAGTTAAATAGACTCTTGAATTTTAACTTTTGGCTGTTATTGTTCTCAGTAGGTTCTTATGTTTGATTTGTAAAGATGTCTTTCTTTTTTCTCATATGTTGATTAGGATTTTGTTCATTGTTGAATTTGAATTGATTGATGTCTGAAATGCTATGTTCTACTTCTGAAAAAATAAATTCATGGTGTTTTGAACTTTTTTGTACATTGGACAAATTTCTAGTTGTAAATTTGCTTTTGGTGTCTAATAAGGATTGAGGATGTGATCATGGAATCATTAATGTTGATTATTATCTTCACAATCGTTTTATTGTAGTTTCTAACTTTAGAATTGAAGTGTAAGAAAATGATATGGATTCTTTCATAAGTGTATTGAAGCCCAACCATTTGAATAGTAGGATTTGTCATGCAATCTCTTCCATTTAGATGATAGATAGATACTTTAACTGCAAAAATCAGCTGGTGGTGTCTTGATTCCTAAGTCTGCTGTGAAATTCCAGCTGTATTTTGTGGGAGAGGTGAATGATTAGTTTGTAATTTCAAAGGTTTGTTCAGTAGCCATTTGGGTTTGTGCAATTAAAAGTGCAATAATTATGCTACTAATTGATATACAGTTTTTATATTTTAGAAGTAAAGTGAATTCAATCTTAAAATAAATCTATCTTATAAAATTGCAAATGAGAAAATGTCATAAAAAAGTACTCTCTTGTAAATAATTTTTTCAGGAAAAATATTACAAAGTATAACGTGATGCGTAATGCACCATTTTAGATTGCACCTCTCCTTTGTAATCCATTCCATTAAAGATTGCACATCTTATTTGTATTTCATAAAGGACAGGTGCAATCTAAAATGAGATGGAGAAATATTAGGCAAGAAAAATTGTTTAAGATTAACAGAGAGTTGAGAAAGAATTTAGAAATTTGAAATCATATAGAGGTGGAAAATGCACCTGGAAATTAGTCATTCATTTCATATAAGATTAAAATTTTAATTCATTTTAAAGTACATCGCAGTGTATAATGTGCAACGCATGTTTGTTACACTAGTATAAATAAATTGGGCTTGAGATTTTGGACTTGGGCTCATTTTTTAATTTATTAACGTGAAATGAAAAAGATTTAAAGTTAAACCTTTTTAGATTAACTAAAAGTTTAATTGGATTTAAATAAAAATATTTATCATGATTTAAGAATACATAAAAATATCGAGATATTACACTTTTATTAAAAATATTATAACATTTTCTTTTAAATATTATTACTTTTCACTTGTACTATAAATTGTTTTTGAAATAATTCATTGCACTATTATCACTTTTTATTAATTAAGGATAGCTTTTTATTGAAAATGATATCATTTTTTATCTGTTTCACATAACGACATCTCACACAAATCTTTGTCTTTTTTTATTTTTATTTGAATAAAAAAATTACTATGTATTATGCACGTGTTCTTATGCATGTATTTTAAGAAATTTTATTTTATACATGTATAAACTAGGATAAATGATGAATATTTTAAGAAATTTAGTAAGAAAATGGATTATAAAATTATTGGGTTGAATATAAAAAAAGGATGATAATTTTATAATATATATTTTTTTGAATAAATGTTAATTTATTCAAACACTCCAAAAAGGCCAAGGCCCAAGTCCACTTTACAACTCACACAAAATGAACAAACAAAATCAAACTACATCATATCTAGGAAATAAAGAAATCTAGCTACATGCAATAAGATAGAGTAAACGACTCTATCAACAGTCGAACGAACAGCTTCAATCAACGCATCATAACGTGCCTTCCAGATGAAGAAAACGCATCCATATAGCGCTAACGCACATCACGCCTTCTGTCGCACATGAACCAAACGATCCTTGTGAATCCACTTAATACCCGCCATCACCGTAGTCACCATCCTATTCCACCCCACATCAGTTCTCACACGATCCCATACCACTTTTGCAAATGGACATCAAAAGAAGAAATGGTCTCTCGATTCCATTCTGCCCACACACAAAACACATTCTAACGGCCCTTCAACCCTTCTTCACCTATCCATAGTGCTCAGCCGATTCCTCACGGCCAGCCACATATGGAAAGCATGTTTCCTTGGAACCCATGAACACCACAATTTTTATAAACATACCTCACTTGGTCGACATCAGCCACTCTGGAGTAGAGTCTGCCCGTCAACAACTGTTCCATCACAATACACTGAGAAAATGTGTCAACTAAATCCCCCTCTATTCGTGCATGAATTCTGTCTCTTGCCTGCAGTATCTCCTTCCACACAATAGAGGCACTCGGTCTCATGTGAAATAGACTGAGTTGATCCACTTAACCCACAGAGTTCTCTTCTCAAAATGTACGTCCCACATTGCTACACATAAGGCTAGGAGTGGGTAAACACGGCATATCGAAAATACCGATACCGTACTAAAATTTTTAGTATGATGTTTTACATACCGATGCCGATACCGAGATATCGGTATATCGAATTTCGATATAATGATATTTCGGTATCCTAAAATATATTATCGTTACCAAATAGTAATTCATACCGTACCGATTTTTGGTATATACCGCATCATACCGAAATGTCGAAACTAAAAATTCAATATACCATTTCCTACTGGGCGTCTCATACCAAAAATCAAATTTTAAATTTTAAACTATAAAATTCATATAATTTTTTTTAAAACAAGTTTGCAATCCTGTTTAACTCAGCAATATCACCAATTCATGGAGAACATCAAAATGTACTCATCTAAACAATATAGAACATACAATATACATACAGATTTAAATAATTTTTTTACAATTTAAATTCCAGAACTTATATCACACAGAAATTTACGGGCTAATAGAGATGGGTTACAGGTTGGAGACTTGACGAAGACGACGATCCCTAATTTTTAGGGAGAGGACGAGAAGTACATTACAAGAAAAAACCCTAGAAAATATAAATATAAAATTAAACCTACCCATAATCGGGAAGCGATTAAGAAGAGACGGAGAGATGAGAAGAATGGAGTTATTCGAGGAGCGACACAACGTGGACACGGCGAGAGAATAGATTCGTTGTGGCCTGTGGGAGGCGTCGAGGTGCATTCCGCGAAGAAAAGCAAAGGAAGACGAAGTGAGATTGATCGCAGCTAACATGAAGAAGTTTAAAATAGGCGATTTAGGAAGAGATTATAACTTGGGATTTGACGTTTGGATGGACGGAGGAGTGAAGAACGGTTGGAGTGAGAATTAGGAATTTGAAGAACAGTCTGTGTCATTGTGTGCACGCACAGCACACCTAAACATAATAATAAGGTTTGGGTTTAGGTAAACATTAAATGGGCTTATAAGTTAAATGGGCTGGGCCCTCCTGAAAATATTATTTTAGGCTTAGTTACTTGGGCCTAAATAAAATTATAAATGTAAGAATAAAATAATATAATATAAATAATTTTTTTTGGTATACTGAAATACCGAAAGTTTAGATCGGTAGATATCGATACCGAATTAAAATTTTTGGTACGGCGACTATACTGTACCGAAAATTTCAGTATACCTAAATTTTGATATTTTTTTATATTTTTTGATATTTTTTTATACGACAAGCTCGGCATACCGAGTTTTCGGTATTTTTTCCTACCCCTACATAAGGCTACATCGTTGATAAGTTCCACACTTCTCAACCCGAGCCCACCTTACTCTTTAGGTAGAATAACTTCACTCCATCGAACAACACCTCGAGCTGAGCCCCACAGAAAATTCCTGATCATCATCTCCACCATGTCAATCATACCCTTAGGTAGCTTCACCATAGAAGCTAAAAGATTCAGCACCCCATACACAACAGAACGAATAAGCTCAAGACGACCTGCATACGAGAGAGGTTGACTAGATTAACCTCGATTCAGGTCTGCCACTTTAGTGACGAGTCTCAAACATCAAATCCCTCAGTTTTTTTCCAATCAGTGGGACGTCTAAATAACGAACAGGAAAGGTACCTTCCTGAAAAGGCAAGACTTCCCTGAACCTCTGTTCCTCCACCGGCGGTACCCCTGCCTAAACAAACTGGATTTCGCTTCACTAACCTCCAAACCTGAAACGCTTGTAAAAGTTCTCAAAGCTTTGGCAACCACCTCGACGGAAGAACGATCACCATAAGTAAAGATAATCAGATCATCCGCAAATGCTAAGTGCGTGAGACTAACCCTAGAACTCTGTCTGGAGTGAAATTTATACTTATCACGAAAAACAAGTCTCTTCAACATCCTGGAAAAATAATCCATACATAATACAAACAGAAGAAAAGAAAGGGGGTCCCGTTGTCTTAATCCCCTCTTTGCCTCAAATAAACCCTCCGGCAACCCGTTAATGAGGATAGAGTAGCAGGTGATAGTGACACACTCCATGATCTACCTAACCATCTTCGATGGAAACCTTAAGCCCATGAGGACATCCCAAAGAAAGTCTTAGTTTACTGAGTCGTATGCTTTTTTATATCTACTTTAACTGCCATACGCCGAGCAATACGACCCACAGCCCACCCACTTAAACCATTTCCTGCTCCAACATAATGCAATCTCTCATCTTTCTACCCTTCACAAAACCAAACTTACTCTCTGAGACCAACCCATCCATCACGCCCGCAATACGTACTACAATGCTCTTAGAGATGATCTTATAGAGCACATACAATATGAGATGGGGCGAAAATCTCTAGCACCAGGGTCGTGAGCGCCTTTTGCTATTAGAGTGATGAATGTGGAGTTTATCTGTTTAAGAATCCGTCCAGAGTCAAAGAATTCCTGAACAGCAGCAATCACGTCACCACCAACTACATCCCACACATCCTTGAAGAATGTTGGAGAATAACCATCAAGTCTAGGTGCCTTGCTCATATTCATATTCCAGATAACATTTTTAACTTCCTCTGCTGTGATAGGAACTATCATCTCAGTACATTGTTCATTTGTCAATACAGTGGCCCACTCAAAAACAGAGGAATCACATTCCTCCCTTTGACTAGATGAACCTATTAAGCCTCTATAGAAAGTAAGAAACTCTTCCACAACCTCCTTACAGGAAGAGGTGTGCCCGGAGTCAGTACGGATGGAGGTGATATAATTTCTGCTTCCATGGGACTTAACCATTTTGTGGAAGAATCTAGTAGCCTTACCTGATTCTTCAAATACTCACCATGAGCAAGCTGCTTGAGGAACAAGTGCTCTGCATTCGTTAGGAAATCAGCATATTTTGCAACCTCACGCACCCTTTCCCATATCTCAGTATTGTCAGGGTCTCTATGACTTGCCACCAGAAGTCTAGCAACCTATTCACGAGCTCTTTCCGCCCTCTCCGCAATATGACCAAAATACCTCTTAACTAAAAGTTTAAGTTTAGGTTTGAAGAGTGCAGCTTGCGGCAGACAATGAACTGATGAGTACCCACAACCTCAGAGTTCCACACACCTTGCACCACCTCAAGAAAAGTCTCACTCGTACTCCACATGTTCAAGTATCGAAACAGACGAATCTTCTCCACTTCACAGTGGAAGACAGACGCCAGCATGGGACTATGATCAGATGTAGTGCCCATCTCCAAGAATTCTGCTTCTACAACCCCTGAATCCACACTCCAGAGTCCATTGATGAGCAATCTATCAATACGAATCCAATACGTGCCATTAGTCCAAGTAAAGAAGAGCCCTTTGGACCTGGCATCCTCCAACCCCAACTGCACACAGCACTCTTCAAAATCAATTACGTGCCAGTTTCTATTGTAAAGAGTATCCATTGAAAGCTCATTTGGCCGCCTGACACTGTTGAAAACCCCCATAAGAAGCCAAGGAATGTCAACTCTTAGGCCAGTCGTAACAAGGTGATCTCACAAGCTCCGACGATCCAACACACCATTACGACCATACACAACACTAATATAGAATTCCTTACGAGAAACCAAGCAACGAACCATACAAGAAATACACTGCTCATGCATAACCACAAACTCAAGCATAACAAGAGAAGGATCCCACACAACAATTATACGACCACCAACAACAATATCAAAATTATAAGCAGTATTCCAACCAGGCACAATACAACTCATAACATCAACAGCATTATCAATAGTCAATCTAGTCTCAACAAGTCCCACCACACACACACCCTTACTCCGTACTAACCTGTGTACAGTACGTTGCGATGGAGCATTCACCAGTCCTCGCACGTTCTAGGCAAGAATCTTCATCTACGGGATGGGTCCGGAGGTTTACCTCCGAAATAAGGATTCTTATTTCCAGAAGCAAGAGGCTCCCGTATAAAAATACCAGATGCATGTGTTTTGTGGCTGTAAGCAGTTAAAAATTCACAGTCCAATTAAATGGCGACACATGAATTTTCATGGTTAAAATATAAATTTTAATTTATTATAATATTAGGGAATTTAATAAATTAATTCCTAAAATAAATTAATAAATAATTGATAATTAAGTTAAACCCAATAAATTAAGTGAGACTTAAATTAAATGAGGTATGACCCAAGTCAAATAAGCCCAACTTAAATGTGGCCTGACCCAAGTCAAACAACGCTTGATTAAAATTCCAATCAAGTTAGAGGCACAAGCTTACAGAATCAGATCAAATCAGTATTGACCAATCAAATTACAAGAATAGAAAGGCCCAAGCCCGCATAATTAGGTCAAATCAGTCATTGACCAATCAGATTGCGAGTAATTTATGGGGCTTTCTCACCCTTCACCTATAAAAGAAGCCCTCCTCCATTCATTCCAAACACACTCAGACACCTGAAAAGATACGAAGAACACAAGCAAAGATGAAAGTCCAACCTCTCTTCAAGATCTTCAAGTCAAGAACAGCCTCCAATCAGAGATCAATGTGCTAAGCCCCTCCGATCTGACGTTCTTCAAGTCAACAGCCTTCGATCAGAGATCAAGGTTCTACACCCTTCCGATCCGGCATTCTTCAAGTCAATAGCCTCCGATCAGAGATCAAGGTTCTATACCCCTTTGATCCGATGTTCTTCAAGTCAGAAACAACATTAGACCTGAGATCAAGGTGCTAAGCCCCTCAGATTCAACGTTTCTTCCAGTCAAGTTTATCCAGCATTCTTCGCGGAGTCATCGGCGTTCTACACATTCAACAGCCTTCTTCGTGGAAAGCTCATAAGTCAACGCTTAATCCAGACAAAGGCTTGATGCCTCCAAATTAACATTACAAGACTTTACATCTTGAATTGAAGATCCAGCTCAATACAAAAGTTAAGTCAACACAAGCAAGTTAAAGTCAACAAGTCAAAGTCAATCCAAATTGATTCGAGAGAAGAATCAGATAATTAATTAGAAATTGTAATACGTTTACATAATTCTTCAAATTAAATCTATCTGAATTATCTTTGTACTCAATTTGTATTTATTTCATCATAAATACAAAATTTGTTGTTATAAATTTTGGCACGCCCAGTGGGGCAATCTCTACCTCTCATCTCATCTCTTCAAAAGCTCAAAAATACAAAGCATGACTCCTCTCAGGATTGCAATAAGAAGGTCTTCTGCCTTGAAGCCTTTAGAGTTGCGAACTCAAGAGATTCAAAAGATAACTCCACTCAAGATTGTAATACGAAGGCCTACTACTTCAAAACCTACGGAGCTGTAAACTGAAGATGTTGAATCTTTACAAAAAGTGAAGTTACTTTGGAAATAAATCCTTTAGTTTGAGTTGCTTCCAATAAGCCACCACACGGCGACAAGGATTTTGAAGATAACTCTGACTGCTCAATGTCAAGCTTACCATCTGCCTCAATTGCAGCTGCAGTGATGACAACGAGTGATATAACTCCCGAAGAGCAAATAACAAGTATGATGAAAGTCATTGAGGGACTCACCAGACATATGGAAGCTCAAGACTTAAAGATCTCCCAACTTATGAAGAAAATAGAAAATATAGAGGCAAGTCATGCAAATGGAAAACAAGTCGAGGATGAACAAGGAGGAGGACTCCGCAAAATACCATCCATCTGAATAAAAGCTAGCTGAGGATAAGATACAAGTTTCAACTAACGGAACACTTCCTAACAACCAACTAAAGAACATTATGTTGGAGACGATAAAAGATAAGTTTGAAGGGAGCTTCAAATCTTCTTCCACCTACGTCAAGCCATATACAAAGAGGATTGACAACTTAAAGATGCTAACTGACTACCAACATCCCAAGTTTTAACAATTCGACAGTAAAGGCAACCCAAGACAACATGTGGCGCACTTCGTCGAGACATGCAATGATGCTGGAACCTACGGAGATCACATTGGTGTGATAATTCATCCTATCACTAAAAGAAAATGCCTTCGATTGGTACATCGACTTGGAAGCTAACTCCATTGACAGCTGGGGGCAAATGGAAAAAGTATTCCTCAACCGCTTCTATAGCATACGAAGAACTATTAGCATGTTGGAGTTAACAAATACTCTTCAAAGTGATGAAGAATATGTAATTGACTACATCAATAGATGGAGGATCTTAAACCTCAATTGCAAAGAAAAGCTGTAATAAACTTCAGCAATAGAAATGTACATTCAAGGGATACAATGGAATCTTCGCTACATACTCCAAGGAATTCGACCTAAAACTTTTGAAGAGTTGGCTACAAGAGCTCACGACATGGAGTTGAGTCTGACATCAAATGACATCGAGTGAACCTCTATTCAAGACTCTTATGAGTTTGAAGACATCTCTTTCGATGAGCTCGTGGAAGATGAACTGTAAACAAAGACTGTAGTTTCCATAAAGATTTATAGAAATGAAATGGGAGCAAGAGAAAACAGTGCATCCCAAGATTGGGGGCAATGAACTGTTGATAAATCAAATTCAAAGCTCCTTGACACGAGCGAAAACTGTCTACATGACGCTTCTTGATATGAGCTAAAAATATCTAAAATCCTTAAGTCACACTCCTTGATATGAGCTAAAACTTTCCACATAATACTCATTGATATGAGTTTAAACTATCAAACACAAATCAAATGCAAAGCTCATCTGCACGAGCGAATGTGTCCACACAATACTCAACACTCCTCGTCATGAGTGAAAAGTGTCCACACAAGGCTCCTCGACATGAGTATAAACTGTCTATAAGTTCAAATTCAAGACTCATCGACACGAGTATAAACTGTCAGTAAATTCAAACACAAAGCTCCATGACGCACAAGCTTAAACTGCATGTTACTCCTGGCCCCCGGCCCCCATGAGTATAAAATGTGTACGGCACCCCCATCTATACCAAATATGTTTCTTTGAACTTCGTTATGACTTGATCCTCTTCAAAGAGGTACGTAGACAGCTTAGTACTCTGCTAAGTTCATTCAGAATTCATGATATTCGCATCGAGTTTGTGAGGCAAACAATAAGTCAGAACATGAACGAGTTGAGAAGCAGAAGATTGCAAGAAAAAAAACTTTTGCGATTCATTCACAGCAAGACGTGACATCTGTGAACAAATCGCAAGGGGGCATTTGTAAGTAGTTAATAATTCACAGTCCAATTAAATGGCGACACGTGAATTTTCATGGTTAAAATATCAATTTTAATTTATTATTATATTCGGGGATTTAATAAATTAATTCCTAAAATAAATTAATAAATAATTGATAATTATTTTAAGCCCAACAAATTAAGTGAGACTTAAGTTAAATGAGGTCTGGCCCAAGTCAAATAAGTCTAACTCAAATGTGGCTTGACCCAAGTCAGATAAGCCTAAGTCAAATAAAGTCTGATTAAAAGTCTAATCAAGTTGGAAGCCTAAGCCTGCAGAATCAGATCAAATGAGTATTGATCAAACAAATTGCAAGGATAGAAAGGTCCAAGCCCGCAGAATTAGGTCAAATCAGTCATTGTCCAATCAGATTACTAGTTATTTATGGGTCTTTCTCACCCTTCACATATATAAGGAGCCCTCCTCCATTCATTTTAGACACACTCAGACACCTGAAGAGATCCGAAGAACATGAGTAAAGACGAAAGTCCAGCCTCCCTTCAAGATTTTCAAGTCAAGAACAACTTTCGATCAGAGATCAAGGTGCTAAGCCCCTCCAATCCGACATTCTTCAAGTCAACAGCCTCCGATCAGAGATCAAGGTTTTACACCCCTCCGATCCGGCGTTCTTCAAGTCAACAGTCTCCGATCAGAGATCAAGATTCTACACCCCTCTAATCTGGCGTTCTTCAAGTTAGAAATAGCATTCGACCTGAGATTAAGGTGCTAAGCCCCTCAGATTCGATGTTTCTTCCAGTCAAGTAAATCCAGCATTCTTCGTGGAGTCAACGACGTTCTACACATAACAGTCTTCTTCGTGGAAAGCTCATAAGTCAATGTTTAATCCAAACAAAGGCTTGATGCTTCCGGATTAACGTTATAAGACTTTACATCTGAGTCGAACAAGTTTCAACTGAAGATCCGGCTCAACACACAAGTCAAGTCATCACAAGCAAATTAAAGTCAACAAGTAAAATTCAAGCCAAATTGATTCGAGAGAAAATCAGAGGATTTATTAAAGATTGTAATATGTTTACATAATTCTCCAAATTTAATATGTCTGGATTATCATTGTACGCAATTTGTATTTATTTCATCATAAATAAAAAAAATTGTTGTTACAGTGGCCACCACTATGATGATGTCGAGGAGATGGAGAATCATCACTTTTCTCACTTTCCTCCTCCTCCACATAATCCTTATCCAACGAAGAGCTCACCACCGATGGCTCCCGGCTCTTATACGGGCCTTTACCCCTATCAACTTGCATTAGAGTCTTGCTTTCATGCCTAGGTTTAGATGATCCCTTGGGCACTTCAAGTGCTTTAAAGCGCCTGGAAGTTGGAACAGTACTCTGGGTGGGCTCTTGTCTTCAATCCCATCCCCTCTCCTCCTCCTTCTTCTTCTTTTTATTTCTCTTCTTTTTTTGCTTTTCAAAACCATCCCTCTCTTTCCCACTCGTCTCACCCCTTTCTGTATTAGCCTCTTTCACCACTTCCTCAGCCTTGGCACACATACCAGATAAGTGACCAAACTTCCTACAATCAACACAATACGATAGAAGCTGCTCATATAATACCTACTGGATGAAGCTACCCACCCCCAGGATAGTGGAGCTCTATCTCATTCAGTAAGTCCTGAGATACATCAACATCCATACGAGCCCTTACATATGAATTCCTACCCTTCACGCCAGAGGACTCATCAATCATGATTGGGCGGCCAACCATGGAGGCTATTGTGCTTAACTCAAGAGGAAAGTTCGGGAACCGAATCCACACTGGCACGTGAGAAATCTCCCTATCATCAAACTGGAAGGCATGAGGAAGTTTCTCGAGCATCATGTATCTCTGCCAGATGTAGTATGGGGTTGTGTCCATCACATGGTCAAGATCAACCTCCGAATGAAATAGAAAAATGATCCAACCACTATGATGCATAGCGATTTCATACCGAACACCCCATGTAACGCTTGCATCTCCGGAAACTTCCCCGAAAAATATTCAATCAAAGTATGGTCCCATTTCTTTTTATCAAATTTAGGATCAAGAAACATGGTACCATCAGCCCTTGGTGGAACATACTTCAGCTTTCCAGTCGAATCAATATGACAATCATTGACAAATTTAGAACAATCAATTAGCTCTTTCGATTTAGAAGAAAAGTTCTTACCATCCATATTCATACCTCCCTTTGAAGAGTCTCCCGATAAGGAACCGCCGCCCCCTTGTCAGAAGATATCTCCGGTGAGTCACCGGCACCTGTTAATACTATATAAATATAAATTGTTATTTTTAGAAGTATGCATAATTTTGGGATCAATAAAAATGGAAATCATGAAGTAATTAGTACGACAGAAGGATTAATTATTTGAAGTAAAACTAAATGATAAAACTTGCATGTCCCCGGTGCATCGTGCGCCCAAATTCGTTGACCTCAGAAAGTTGTACCCTTTAGTATTAAACTTTGTACTCTTTTGCATTCCCTTCGCCCACCTACTTGGGTGTCATTTGCTTTTTACAAGTAAATTAAAAAATATTATTATTTAATGTGTAGTGGGTAATTATATTAGTAAGATGCGAGAGTCTCATACTTTAATTGTATAGGTGATGTGTGTAGGTCTCATATGTTTAATAAAGAAAATGTCAAATGAGACTCTTTGGAGCGGACACCTAAAATTGTAAAATGAGACATTTACTGACGGACGGAAGAAGTATAAAAACTTGCACTCTTTGTTTTTAAAAAAAAAAGTTTGACTACAAATTCGATGCCCTTAGAAAGTGAGTATTGTTTAGTATTAAATAACGCACTCTTTAATATAAAAATTATTCTTCGTTCCTTCCATAAACCATTAGTATCATTCATATTTCAAGTAATTATTTCATTGAGGAAATAATACTTTTATGAATAAAAGTGTATACTTTTTAAAACAAAACGACATACTTCCTCTATCCACGCTTTTCGTTTTCGTCCCTCCAATATTTATCTTTATTATTCAAAAAAGGAAACTTTACATCAACCAACAACCTCAAAAGTTATCTAAGTTTAAAAAATATCACTCTCACATATCACACATAATATACTTCATAATTTATTTATTACCTAAAAATACTACAATACCCTTAAAAATCAATAAAGTTGGTCAAAAAATATTCCCTCTGTCCCAACTTCAACTTCACACTTTCCATTTTAGTTCGTATCAAATCAACTTCACACCTCCATAAAAGGAAAAAGCAACTAACTAATATCCTTCTAACATCCTTTAATTTCAAAATTATCATCACCTTTTTAATACAAATAATATACTTTATCATTTATTTATTACCTAAAAATATCATACTACCCCAAAAAATAAGTCAAATAGTGATTTTTCTTAAATTACGTATCTATAGTTGTAAAGATGAATTTGGGACGGGTGAGTAACATTTTTTTAAAGCTTCATATCAACAATACCGATTAATATAAATTCGGGACGGAGAGAGTAATGAACCCTTTGAAAAGGACACAAAACCAAATTAAAAAATGAGGGGCAATATCGACATTTCGGTCTGAACTACCTCAATAACAAAACCCTAGCTGCTCTTCTACTTCAATACTTCATATTAAACTCTGCATCGCATTTTCCCGCAGATCCTCCCGCCGTCACGCCTCCACCGTCAACCACTGCGCTATCATGGTCTCTCTCTCACATGCTAATATTTGTTTGCATCTATATTTGTTTAAAAGGCTCATTTACGAATATGTATTGATTTCAATTTTATTTTTTAAAAAATGTTGCTATTAGGCGTCAGAGAAGAAATTATCGAATCCGATGAGAGAAATCAAGGTTCAGAAGCTGGTTCTGAACATTTCCGTCGGTGAAAGCGGTGATCGTCTCACCAGAGCTGCTAAGGTACGATCAAATCCCGCCGTTGTTTCCATTATGAAATTCTCCCTGATTCTTAATCTGCTTCGCTGCAATTTTTACTATTTTACAGGTGTTGGAGCAACTCAGTGGTCAAACCCCAGTTTTCTCTAAGGGTAACACTGTCTTCTTTGACCTTTTTGGGATACTTGAATTTGGTTTTGTTAATGATTTATGATAATAGATTTTTGCCCCGTTTCTTAAATCAAATAATTGTAGCATGTGTATAATCTGGATGTTCGTGAGCTGCTATATTGATTCTTCTGAACTCAGAAGAATGCCTTAGCTAGTTTAGCAAATGGTAATTTGTCCTTGAAGGTTAACTTTGCTTTTGAAAATAAATTCGTTTGTTACTTTGTAAAATTTTGAATGCTGGTTTAAACTTGATATGCTCTCCATGTACGTGATGAATGTGAAAAGGATAGCTATGTAAATGGAGTGTTCTGCTATTTACATCTTGTATTATGTGGTTCTTTCATATGCTCAACAGCTAGATACACTGTTCGATCTTTTGGAATCAGGCGTAACGAAAAGATTGCCTGCTATGTTACTGTCAGAGGTGACAAGGCAATGCAGCTTCTTGAAAGTGGTTTAAAGGTGAAGGAATATGAATTGCTGAGACGGAATTTCAGTGAGACTGGCTGTTTCGGTTTTGGTATTCAGGAGCATATTGATCTTGGCATTAAGTAAGCAATATAATGACCTTCTCTTCATTTATTGTTGTAACATTTTGGTTAATTATGCACTTTTTTCTCTTCCATTATCTCTTACTTATTTCATGTATATATCTCTTGAAAGGAAATAGTAAATACTATGTGAAACTTGTGAACATTGCGAAAAACCATCAGATGTGTCGTGCCTATTATTGCCCTTTCTTAGTTAAATGTCTGTATAGTTATTGGGTTTCACCTCGATTGGTGTTCCTCTTTCTTAGCAAGTGTCTTGGTTATGAACACAATTGCAAAAAGGGAATCATTAGCTGATCTGCATTGTGGGATGGAGAACTAGTTTGTGTTTTTAAACGTCTTGTCACTTGTGGTTAATGCTGCTAAACCTAAAATTTATATTGACACATAATTTTCACGGGATTGTATATTTTAGGTATGACCCCTCCACCGGTATCTATGGTATGGATTTCTATGTTGTCTTGGAGCGCCCTGGTTACCGTGTGGGGCGTCGTCGTAGGTGCAAGTCTCGTGTTGGGATTCAGCATCGTGTCACCAAGGAGGATGCAATGAAGTGGTTCCAGGTGAAATACGAAGGTGTTATTCTGAACAAGGCATCCAATATTGGGTAGTTTATATATGCTTTTGAACGGTCAGAATCTTTGCTCTTAAGTTTTGTAGAATTAATTGGTTTGTCAAAATCTGATATTTGCCCACATCATTTTCATTTTCAGAATGATTCTGTTATGCCTTGTGTTGGTTTAAGCAGCCCATTTCATGACATGTTATTTCATTCATTAGCCTTTTCCTTCAGTTAGATTATCTTAAAATAGTCTCATGATCTACATTATATTTATAATTTATTTAGAAACAATTTATGATCATGAGTGTGATTCTGTGTGTATGTTGGTTGATGTGTAATCTGATCCAGAAAAGCATCTGTGGGAAAAACATAATCCCAATACGTGCAAGTACGGTAATGTTTAAAAGGAAATATTGCTGTAAACATAAAATGTAGTAATACTTTACTAATAGGTACAAACGTTGTTAGGTAACTCAGGTTTATTTGGTTTATGTACGTTGTGCGGTTGTATAAAGTTTAATATCCCTATTTCTGTGAGTATGTACTTTTGAGGTTTATGTGGGATTAGAAAATTATTATGAATAACAATAGTCTATGTTTGTTTTGTTCTTTGATAAGGTAAGATTTTACTTGATTTTAAATCAATGTGCGAGGGGTGAGTGATGGCATATTTTGAGAGAAAATGAACTGATTTGAGAGAAGAGATTTTTTTTATATTGAAAAGAGAAAATATATGATAGGTGGTTGAATTGAAGATTAATAGAATTTGTAGGTGTATATACGAGATATTTTTTAAATCTAAATGTAGTATTTAGAAGGGATAATTGCAGGAAAAATTCTCACCTTTGATTTAATTATAAATAAGTCTAAACCTTTGAAGTTTAGCAAAAGTACTCCCTCCGTCCGCTTTCAAGGGTATCATTTTTTTATTTTGGGCGTCCGCTTCCTAGGGTCTCATTTCTTTTTTTATCCACAAACACTAATACAACTAAACAATGGGACTCACACCTCCACTAATACAACTACTCATTACACATTAAATAACAATACTTCTTAATCTCCGTGTCCAAAAGCAAATGACACTCTTGAATCAAGACGGAGGGAGTATATAACTTTAACAAAGGATTGCAAATAAAGTCATCAGTTAGATTTTGACATATTTTGACTACCTAAATTCTAGGTGGAAAATAAAAATAAAAAATAAAATGTTAAAGTAGAATAAAATACAGGAGAGAGAATTCATGGTGGATAATAATATTTTAAAAAAAATGTTAAAAAGTAAAAATAAAAATGGGAGCTATTCGTGTCTTCTCCAGTCAGAGCCATTCCAGTTACCAGTCACCATCGAGCCACTACTGCAAGCACTCGTCGGCAGTTTATCGCTGTAGATTCGCTTCTCGCTGGAAACTCTAACCCACTCCAGCCTGATGCTGTTCAGCACCTTCACCAACATCATTTTCGAAGCCGTCTCCGTCGAAAATCTCTGCCAAAAATCGTGAACCACCGTCGACTGCTACCTGTTGCTACGGAGAGTCGCGTCGCCAACGATGTCACTCGATGCCAACAGCCGATGCCGGAAACGCCGTTGCCTACTGTCGGGGAGGAGACTTACAGTGGCAGACTTTTTTTCTTTTTCCCTAGCAACCCTCTCTCTCCAAATTTCCCTCCCAACCTTTCGAGATCCGAACGAAAGATGTCCAACAACCGCCATCTGTTAGGGAATGGCTGCGGTGGCATTTCAGTTAAGCAAGTGGTGGCGTTGGTGTAATGATAGACAGTGTTGAGCGACGGATGGCGGTTGCCAGACGTTGGCAAGATGGGTGATATTTCATCAGATAGGATAAAAAGTTGAGGAGAGAGATGGATTAATTTTTTTAAATTTTTTTTCCACGTTGGATTTGGGGCAACACATTTAACCTCTGTTGGTAAAATGAGGACTTTGACCGGTGACTTTATTTGCAATTCTTTGTTAAAGTTATATTTTATTTTATTTTTTTGCTGAACTTCAAAGGTTTAGGGGGTGTTTGGTTTATTAGAAGGAATCGGAATAAGAATCATAGTAATAGTAGTAGGGAATGGTAATGAGTTTGTATTTTATAATAATGTTGTTTGGTACTCCCTCCGTCCCAAAGATATTGACACACTTTCCTTTTTGGGTTGTGCCACAGAAATTGACTTATTTCCTTTTAAGAACATGGGACCCACCCAAAAATAATTTATTTATTTGTATGGGCCCACACACACATCACACTCACCACTAATACAACTACCCACTACCCATTAAATATTATTTATCTCACTTCACTTTACATTAAATTATTATACTAATCTCCGTGCAAAAAAAAAAGACGTCAATGTCTCTGGGACAAAGGAGTAGATGGTATGGAATGACTATCATAGTTAATAATGTTGTTTGGAATGTAAAGAAATTCTTCAAGAATGAAGTCAAATTTATTTTTTTTAATAATTTTTTAAGAGATTAATATTAATGGATGATATTTTTTTACATATAAAATTTTTAAAAAAATTTAGATTTTTTTTTTCATTAAAAAATCATTAGTAAAAATAGAATTGGAATAGTAGACTGGAATGAAAGTAATACCACTCAATTTTCTATGAAATGGATGATTCCATTGTTTTGAGATATGAGGTTACTGTAGTAAGAAATGATAGTTATCAAACAAACACCTAAAACTCATTTCATTCACATTCCACCTATCCAAACCTTCTAAACAAACATCCCCTTAGACTTACTTATTTGTAATTTAAGCAAAGGTAAAGACTTTTCCACAACAAGCTCTATTTAGAATATCAAAACATGTGACTTTAATTAAGGGAGATGATGCACCCTCTCCACGTATGACAGTGTTAGATTTTTCATTCTTTCTTTATAATCCTTACGTTTCATTTTAAGCCGGCCTCGATTTTTTTATGAAAATTTGAAGTGACTGCAGATTAAATACTAAACTAGCATGTTCAGGATTAAACCTGTATATTACTTGGCATCTTGAAATTTCATTTTTTATGGAGTAATTAAACTATGAAATAATATATATATATATATATATATATATATATATATATATATATATATATATATATATATATATATAAGTACTTGTGTGAGACCGTCTCACGTAAGCTTTTACGTGAGACGGATAAAAAATGATAACATCATTAATGAAAAATGATACTCAATCGATGAAAATTGATAATGATGCAATGAATTATTTCATGAACAATTTATATTATAAATACAAAGGTTATAACATTTTATAGTGAAAATGACAAAGTAAAAGTGATAATAATATTATAACTTTTTATTCGTCTCAAGTAAAGATTTACGTGAGACGGTCTCACACAAATCTTTGACATATTTAAAATATATGAAAATAATTAAATTAGATGGAGAAATATTCTTTGTTATCATAGAATAATTAGGAAAAGACTTGGGTGAGTCCGTCTCACAGATCCCCTTACGGATCATCCATTAACTAAATTAGATGATTTTTAAGGGCCATGATTGAATTAGAAAATTAAAAAATTAGTTATATAATAAAGTTAATTGAGCCTAAATAAATTTAAAGGGCCTTGATTAATATCAAATTAAAAAATTTAACAATTAATTATGAATTTATAAAATTTGATAATATTATTAAAAAATAGTAATTTTTATTTAATATAAAAAATTATACTGATCAAATAAAAGTGATAACATTCTATTTGAATTGTATAATAAATACTCCCTTGTCTGCTTTCAAAGATATTATTTTTCCATTTTGGGCGTCCGCCCTAAGGGTCTCATTTCCTTTTTTATCCACACACACCCACTAATACAACTAAATAATGGGACCCACGCCTCCACTAATACAACTACTCACTACACATTAAATAACAATACTCCTTAATCTCCATGTCCAAAAGCAAATGACACCCTTGAATCCGGACGGAGGGAGTAATTTATGATGACAAAAACTTGTGTGAGACTATCTTAAGGAATGACTTCCGGGAAAATGACAAAAAGTGATAACCTTTATAACGTAAAGTGATACTCAATTGATAAAAAAAAATAATGGTGTTGTAAACTATTTTATGAACAATTTATAATATAAATGAAACTGATAACATTTTAAAAGAAATTTGATAATATCTTTAATAAAAAGTGATAACTAATTATAAAAGTATATTTCACGAACAATATATAGAATGAATAAAACATGATAACAATTTTAATAAAAAAAATATTCTTAATTAAAGAAATGTGATATATGTCTAGCTAATAAATTATTTCACGAACAATTAATTGGAATAAGAATATATAATAATATTTTTAATAAAAAGTGATTTATGATGATAATAATAATAATAATAATAATGTGACAACCATTTAATTAAATTATTTTATAACTAATTAATAAGATAAATAAAAAGTGATAATATTTTTAATATAAAGTGATGATAATCAAAATAAAGTAGTTATAATGAGAAATTTATAATAATAATAATAATAATAATAATATATTAATTATCATAAAAAATGGAGAACGGAGGCGAGTGGACAGTGGTGAGAAAAAAGAGGTTCAACCATGGAGAACAGGGGCAGGTGGAGAGCGTGATTATCTCAATGGCAGAGTTCCGAGGTCTAACGGGAGTGAGAAGGGCTACAATTTCAAACAAGGAAGCTTCAAGAAACGCAGAGAGGAGAATGTTCAATCTCAGCATGAAGAGGTTACGACCTTCTTGTTCAAAAACTACCCAGCTGGCTGCTACATGGAAACATTAGGTTCCCAAACGATGAAAGTATCCTGAAACACCTCAATGATATTTGGATTGGAAGTTACAAATTGACAGCTTTCTTTCTATCCGAAATTTCAAAGAGCAAACAATATGAACAGGAAGGAGAGTACGATGGTGTTTCCCGCTGATAGTGCTCGCAGACAACAAAATGTTTCTTTTGCACAAATTACCAAAGGGCCACAACCTACTGGAAACACAGAAGATAAAAGCTTCAGATTGTATTTTCTACAAAGGAATCAGACAGGAAATGGTTAGATGGCACATTCACGGGTCTTTTGAAAACAGAGTTTTGCTGGAAGGATCATCATGAGGAAATTCTATGTGAATGCATTAATGGTCTTATATCTTTGACCTCACTAGGTGGAAATCTTCTTCTGTTAAAAACCTTTGATGGTCAGAACCATTGTATGAATAAAATTTTGAGTAAGTTTGACGAGTTGCCGAAGTTCTGGTTCGAGCGGATTGAACCTTGGAAGGAAAGTGATGTTAATCAGAATCGTCTTATTTGGACTAGATGCTACGGGTTACCACTACATGTATGCTCTTCAACTTTTTTTGCAACGGCATGTGCTAAATTTGGATTATTTCTTAAAATGGATGAAGCTGTCTGGAGTTCGCAAGGGTTCTAGTTTCAACCGGTATGAATCCGATCTTTCAAATGTTTCAAGTCATTGTTGATGGTATGTCTTTTTCCATTAACGTAGCAGAGGAAAATCCTTGTACATACCAGTTGAGGAGTGTTGTGGCCTGTTTTTGTCATAGAGACTCAAACGAGGTCCAACAAGAGGTAAGTGATGGAAGAGAGAAAGAATAAGAGAAGAATGCAATTGATTGGGCTATTGAGCCTTGATAAATTTTCATATACTTTTTTGTAAAGTGCAATCACCTACATTTTATTTAGATCCTTTCTATTTATACCTCTCCTTCCCAATTCATTGGGCCTAGATTCTTTTATTTGCTTCTATATTGTTCCCTCAAATCAATGATTGTCATGTGTACTATTCTAGAATATCCCATAACAAATTTGATGTCTTAGAGGCTTTATTGCTTCTTATTGGTTGGTGAGGAATCTGAGAGTAACGGATATTTGGGATCATCACAATCCTCTCTTGGTGGCACACCCTTCCTGCTGTTCTTGTCTGCTCAATCCCCGGAGATTTGGTGTTTATCCCGGGGATAATTCTTGATTCTTCCTAGGTGTATCTTTTCATTATTCCCGGGTTATTGAGGGATTTTCCGGGTTTTATTTGGCAGCCTTACCCAGCGCCTGATTGGGAATTTCTGGCTTCTCCTTTCTTGGGCCTGTATTATTGGGCTTACCCTCCGAATAGTTTGGGCCGCAAATTATCTCCTATAACATTAGCCCCTCGAGCTCGAAGAATTGCACGCAATGAAAATCTTTGAGGTCGAACCTTTTCTCAGGCCCTTCGCCTTGCTTCCAATATTTTCCTTTTTTTTATTTTACAGGGCTTTATAACCAGCCCAATTCTCAGAACCGCCGCTTCTTCACTTCTTCCTTTTGTTTCATCGTTTATTCGCATTCCTCTGTAACTTCCATAGGGTTTTCTCTTCGTCTACCTCCCTCGCACGGATCAACTCTGAAAATCCCATCTTCACTCCCAGGTATTGAATCATTCCTCTTTCACTTATAGATTTCGATAATAACTATGTACCTTCTCTGTCTCCTTCTGATTCACTGGCCCTTTTTCCAAATACTTCTTCCAATTTATCTGAAAGCGATGACGAGATCCCCATTGATATTTCTCCTAATATTGATATGACCACTTGTGCGGATGGTTCTGATTTCGGTGTTAGTATTTGCCGTTCCAGTATATCTTTGAAAAAACTAGACGTTCTTCAATTATATTGTTCACCTTTGATTACTCTTAAAAAGCCAAATCCCTAAGGTCGTATGTGTTGGCCTCCTCATGGTCATGTCGGGGCATATGAACTGATTTTACACAATGGGATGCATTTTCCCCTTCCTTCGATTATATCTCGTTTCCTTCTTTATTGGCGGATTTCTCCTGCCCTACTTGCTCCTAATGGCTGGTCCATTCTGTATTGTTTGCTCATCTTATTCCTCCAATCTGGTTATGCCTTCTTTCTCCACTTGAGGTGGACTACCTCTATGCTTTTGCTGCCGAAAATAATGCTTGGGGATGTTATTATTTGCTACCTCGTAGCCGCTCTGGCCTTATTAACGGTATTCCCAGTTCCAACAAAGGCTGAAAAAATAAATGGTTTTGGGTTTCTGGCCCTTGGGGTGGGGATATCCCTGTTTGTTTAGATAGCAGCTCATCGGCTTCCTTGAAAGATGTCATCCCTAGTTATTTTCAAGATTCTCCTCCTTGTGAGTGTAGTTTTTTATCCTTTTCCTGATGTTAGGCCATAATATTTCTGCTATCTAATTTTCTATTGGTGTTCTTGTGTATAGCTTCAGGTGTCCCTTCGTCTAATCGCCTCTCGCGCCGCTTTCTGGAGCACTTGGAGATTATCTTTCCCTGGCCACCTGCAAAGCGTCATCTGACTGAGCTCTTTACTGACGAGAATCTTTGGCTTTATCATTTATCTTCTGTAACTGCTCTCATGGCTTCAAACACTGGTAATAGTTTATTTTCTTATTCTTGTATTTTTGCTATCTTCTTTTCGCTGAATAACTTTCCCCTCTTTGTTTTCAGAAAAACATTCCCGTTTAGTTCCTGCCAGTGAACGTCTCGCGTCTTCCTCTAATCCTTCTATTCCAAAAAGACCTATCCTCTGTTCTCCCAGGGATGTTACTGTCCCCAAGAATCCTCGAGTGGCCCCTCCAGACTCATTTCAAGATAAAAAATCTTTTAATGCCCCTAGCTTGATTGATATCTCTGATGATCCCTTTCCCCCATTCGGGAATGAGACCCTTTCTTCCTTGAAAACATCTTCCGCCAAATCCAAGGGTAAATCTACCAAAGGAGCCCCTCGAAAAGTCTCTGGCAAACCTTCAGAAAGTTCTTCAAAATCGCTTTCCGGTGTTACTCCCTTTGATAACCAATCCACTCCATTTCGTCCCGTGGACCCTAAAAGGAATGATGTTCTTTCCAAAGCCGATATTTCTTTGGATGGTGCGGGAGCTACTTACTTCCGATCGTTGGATACCAAAATTTATGTCAGTCTTCCCCCTTATCTGAAAACTGCTATGAATTATCCCTCCAGGTCATGGCCAGAAGAAAATGCCAGTGCCCTTTCTCAAATGAGCCCCCAAGCGAAATCTATGTGCGTCGTGGGTCACCTTGGTCAAGCTTCCTGTTTCATTGCCAACCTTTCTGAGGATATAGATAGGTTATCCCGGGATTATGAGATCTATTCCCAGGAGTTGGAAGAATTTAAGGCTAAACTTTCTTCCATTGAACAAAAGAAGTTAGATCTGACGAAGGATCGGGATTACTTCCGCGATCAATTTGAATCAGAGAAATGGACATGTGTTCGCTCTGAGAAATCTTTTGTCAACCTTTCAAGAAAATACGATCGTTGCCTGGAAGATCTTTCCTGCCAAGATAAAGAATTTCAGGCTTTGCGTATAGACGCGTCTGCTGAAAGGGAACAATTATCTTCTGATATACAAGCTGTTGTTGGTGCTCGCGACTTCTGGCATGCCGAGTATTTAAAAGTTTTTAACTCATTGACTCAGACCCGTGAACATGCTCTGCCCCTTGCTCGCATCTTCTGTTTTTGGTCCGCCTATATAACGGTGGTTGAAAAGCTTGCTAGAAAATTGACTGCTGATGACTTGAAGGTCATCAGTTCTGAACTTAAAGAAAGTTTGGCAGAAGTGTCCATGCCTCCTGAAGATAGCTTAAAGGATGATCTTGATTTCGGTATTCTTGGTACTTATTCCGATTTCATCACTGACATTCCTTCTGAGAAGAATGCTCAGTCTGAGGATTTCATCTCTTCTGCCTTTCTTGTAGAGAACCTGCCTGAAGCTAATGTTTCTTCTGAAGTGCCTTTATTGTCAGATAAGGCCTTTCTTTCTGAAGCTCAAGAAGAAGAAGCTAACGCCAAACTCCCTGGGAATGATCCTTCTCCTTCCTCGGATGTTGATCCTCTGATTATTTCGACCCCTACTCCTGTCGATTCAGCCGATATCCTCGGGTCTTCTGAGGATCCTCTTTCCCAGACATCTCCTGGTGTGACTGAGTCATGATGTATTTTTGCTTTTTTTATTTCAGTTTCTTTTGTATTCCAATTAACATTGAATATTAATGGAAAATATTCTCAGTATTTTCTGGGTTCTATACCCTCATACTCCCCTTTTTTATGAGAAGAATGCATGTGTGGGCCACGTTTTCACACGATTGGACAGTTTTTTTTGAATTTGAATTGGGCTGGCGTCACCAGTAACTACCTATGGCTCTGCAACCACCTCTTCGACTTCCTCTCTTTCTATTCTCCTCTTTTATTTCCTTTTCTCCTCTCTTTTCTTCTTCCTCTCCTCCTTCTATCTTTTTCTACCTTTCTCCTTCTTTGTATTTCTTCTTTTCTGCTTTTCTGTTTTTCTCCTCTCATGGCTCGTAGCAACTCTGATTGCCTCCCAAGAATTCATCGTATCTGTCCATTCTTACGATGCAAACCCTGATGAATCGTTGGCTCATGCCTTGCGTCGCCCTAACCGGAATGCTGGCTATCGTGGCCGTGGCTGTGGCGGCATTCGTGTTCGTGGCGGCTGTTCTTCTTCTTGGGTTCCAGTTACTCCCCGACTTCGGCGAGCCCCTGAATTTGCTGCTACTCCAACGACTAATGTCCCTCCAACTTCTTGTACCGCTGGAGATACGTATTCTTGAGCCAGTCAAATTACCCAACATAATGTAGATCATCTGCACGATATACACGGGTACAACCATGTGCAATTCCTTGCTCACGGTCCTAATGCCAAGATTAGTGCTCCTCCCAAAGGTGCAATTCCCTTTAAAGAAGTGCTATTTCTTGTCGGGTTACGAGTGTCTTTGCCCTCGTTTGTTATGCGTTTGTGTCTTTATTGGGGAATAACCCCTGTCCAAATACTTCCTGCTTCCTGGGTAAATTTTCTTGCTGTTATTTATTTGTTTCGCGTAGTGGGACATCACTTTGTTGAGCCCCATGAGATTGATTTCTTGTTTACCTTTGCTCTCCGTCATGCTGGTTATTATTGTCTGATGCCCCGAGGGCTAAAATTAATCGGATGAAGCGACATTGTGGGTCGCGGATGGGAATCCTCCTGGTTTTGGCTGCAGGGGCATTATCGTTCTTCCACTGGTTTTGATACTTCGTCGTTGTCTGCTTTGCAATTTAGTCCTTTGTCTACTGGTAACGAGTGCTTCTTTCTTCTATTCTATGTGTTCCTTTCTGGAATGTGTTGCTTGGTTGACGATATCATTATCCATCTATTTTCTTTTCCAGGTCCTGAACGTCCCATCTTTGCCAGTCATAGCCGCAGTTTTAGGAAAGCTTATAATCAGTTCATGGACATGGCGTTTTGTTTTCAAGTTTATGCTCTTCTATTTGACGAGATGTTAGTCACTGCCGGTCTTGCTCATCGTGGGTGCCCCCTTCCTGAAGGTGATGTTCTTTTCTTGCCCTTGGTTTTAATCTTCGCCTATTTCTTTCACCTGTGTTTCTATTTTCTTTTTGCAGATAAACTTCTTCTGTCCTTGATTCCTTATGAGGACGTTGGTCATGTTCTTCCTCGTGGCCGAAAAAGAAAGTATGGTGTTGCAGATCCCTCACATCATCAAGCTACTTCTGCTGCTTCAGATCCAGAATCTTCTTCTGATGATATTGTAGAGAAAATGCATGAAAATAGATCTTATCCTAGTGTTAGAGTGCAATCTGAAACCTATTCACCCATCCGAGGTATAGCCGAGTGGTATCAGTCTGACGTTTCCTTTGAAAAGGGGTCTGAGGAGACTCGAAGGAAGAAGATTGCTCGTGGAAAATGTTCGGTTGCCACCAACAAAAATCAGTCGGTGAAATCTATTCCCATGACCCCGGAGGCTATTCTCGGTGATAAGACTAATCAGGGATTAAGCTCGGATGCTGGCAGAATAGTTTCAAACTTTGCTTCTATGGCCAGGGATTTGGCTGAGTGCCAGAGGTTATTTCTTCCGGAGATGGTGAATTCTGCCCCGGTTTCAAGGGTTCCTACCGTTGAGGAGAACTCCCGTCTGACTGCTCAAATAACTACTCTTGAAGCTCAGAATACTGATTTGAATGAGCGTGTAAGGGAGTTTCAGGTTAGGGCTGAAGCTGCAGAGGCAAAGTTGAAAGCTTACCGAGATCTGAGGTTTTCCTGATCCTTTGACAGTCCCCTTAAAGTTTCTTTTGACGATTTTCTGACTATTTTAACAACATTATGTTATGTTTGAAAGTGGATTCTGATTCCTTTCTACTTTCCTCTCTTTATTATTTGTTCATGCTCTAGACTTTTTGTCTTTTAACTTCAGGATAACGGATGATGATGCTTTACTTCTTATTTTACCTTCTTACTTGCTTATTTCTGAATGCCAGAGACTTTTTATCTTTAAAACATATGAAGTATGATGGTGAATTGTTTGAATTTTGATAATTTCTCATGATTCTTACTCAACTGAGTTAACTTTTCTGTAGTTACATCATGGTGTTTCATTGAAAACGGTAAACTAGCATAACTTGCTTTCAGTTTTTGTTTACTGATAGAACTTTTTCAAGTGATGTGCATTCCACGGGTGCGGTTCCTCTTTCTGCTTCTCATTAATCAGCCTGTATGTCCCTCCTTTTAATCTCCTAGCGATAACAAATGGGCCTTCCCATTCTTTCCAAAATGTTCCCGGTGTTGCTTGCAGGATTCTTCTCAACACGAGATCCCCTTGTTTAAACTCTCTCAATTTCACCCTGGAATTGTAACTTTTTTCAGACCTTCTTTTCAGCATCTCATTCTGTATATCTGCTGCCAGTCTCTTTTCCTCCAGCAAATCCAGTTCTATCTTCAATGCCTCTCTACTTCCTACTTCTGAGTAGTGTGAAATTCTGAAACTCGGCTCTCCAATTTCCACCGGGATTACTGCCTCTTCTCCATAAGCCATAGAAAATGGGGTTTCTCCAATTGCATTCCTTGTGGTGGTTCTGTAAACCCATAATACTCCTGGTAGAATCTCCGGCCATTTTCCGTCAAGCCCTTCCAACCTGGCTTTCAATGTATGCTTGATAATTTTATTCATGGCCTCTACTTGTCCATTAGCTCGTGGATGATACGGAGTTGAGTACAGCTTCTTGATCTTCAGATTCTCACAAAACTTCTTGATTTTGGCATTGTCAAATTGTTTCCCATTGTCTGTCACTATGGCATTTGGGATACCAAAACGACATACAATGTTTTTCCATAAGAAATCTTCCATTTTGCTTCATTGATAGTGGCCAGGGGTTCTGCTTTCGTCCATTTTGTAAAATAATCGATTGCTACCACTGCAAATTTCACACTTCCCTTTCCTGTTGGTAGCGGGCCAATTAAATCTACTTCATATTTAGCGAATGGCCAGGGGCTATGGATTGATAATAATTCCTCTGGGTGATCTTACGATTGGAGCGAACCTCTAACAATCCTTGCAAGCCCTTGCATATTGCATGGCTTCTCTTTTTAAAGTCGGTCAGTAATATCCCTGGTGCATTACCTTATGTGCCAATGCTCTCCCTCCTGTATGGTTTCCACAAATCCCCTCATGGATTTCCTTTAATACATATTCGGTTTCTACTGGGTTAAACATTTTAACACGAGTGTTGAATATCCTCTTTTATATAGAACTCCTTTCAGAATTGTATATCTTGCTGCTCTGAGTCTTAATTGCCTGGCTTTTATAGCATCCCCTGGTTGTTCTCCAGTATTGATGAATTTAACGATAGGAGTCATCCAATTTTCCTCCTCTAGAGACTCATCTATCGTCAAGATCATGTTGTCAATGGGCTTCTCCTGGCATGTGATATTGATGTTATTCATTTCTTCAGCGTTTACTGCCGTAGCTAACCTGGCTAACGCATCTGCCTCTGAATTCCTTTCTCTCTCAATATATTAGACAAAGATCTGTTTGAATTTTTTCATTGCTTCGACTATTAAATCTCTGTATTTTTCCATCTGACTATCTTTTGTAGCAAAGTCTCCTCTGATCTGGTTTACCACCAATTGAGAATCACTATATACTACCAAGCTTTCCACTCCCAGTGACATTGCTATCCTTAGTCCATTTAATAAGGCCTCATACTCAGCTTCATTATTCGTCGCCTTAAACCCAAACTTTATAGCTGATGAGAACCTTCCTGAAGAAGGACTTTCCAACACGATCCTGGCTCCCGAGGCTGTGGCTGTAGCAGAACCATCCACGTACAGTTTCTACGGTTTCTCGATCTTATCCTCTGAAGGAATAGGTAAGGTTAATTCTACCATGAAATTAGCTAAAGCCTGTGCTTTTATGGTAGGTCTTGGGGCATATATGATATCATACTGTCCCAATTCCACAGACCATTTTAAGAGTCTTCCAGCCGCATCTGGTCTCTGTAATACCTGACGCAATGGTAACGCCGTTAATACCTCAATTGTATATTCCAAGAAGTATGACCTGAGCTTTCTCGCACTCATGACTAATGCCAACGATAATTTTTCTGACACCGGGTATCAAAACTCAGCCTCCTTTAGCCCTTGGCTTACATAGTATAACGGAGTACACTCTTTATCTTTCGTCTTGACTAGAACAACACTCACCGCTGTTTCTGAAGCTCCAATATAGTTGTAGTTTTTCTCATGGTGTAGGCTTCGTCAGTATTCTCGGGTTTGACAGTTCCTTCTTTATCCTATCAAACGCCTCCTAGCTCTCCCTGGTCCACTCAAACTTTTTCTTTTTCCTCAGGATGTCAAAGAAGGGTTTGCATTTGTTAGAAGCTTTCGATATGAATCGATTTAATGTTGCTAACCTCCCTGTCAAATTTTGGACTTCCTTGCCGTGCTTGGGTGGTTGCATGTCCATTATAGCCTTCACCTTGCTTGGATTTATTTCAATCCCTCTCCTGCTGACAATGTACCCTAAGAATTTTACCGAAGATACCCCAAAGGTACATTTTCTTGGGTTTAAAGTCATACAATATTCTCTAAATATAGAGAATACTTTTGCCAGATGTTCAAAATGATCCTTTCTTTCTAGACTCTTTACCAGAGTATCATCCACATACACCTCCATGAATTTTCCGAATTCATCCTTGAACATTTTGTTACCAATCTCTGGTATGTAGCGCCTGCATTTTTTAGGCCAAATGGCATATTACACCAACAGTATATCCCCATACCTGCGAAAAATGTTGTATCCTCTTGATCATCTGGATGCATGAGAATCTGATGATATCCCGAGAAAGCATCCATGAAACTCATGATTTCATGACCAGCTGTTGAATCCACCAACCTGTCAATAGCTGGTAAAGGATAACTATCCTTTGGACATTTTTTATTCAGATCTGTGAAGTCCACACACAATCTCCAGGTATTGGTAGCTACTTTCTTTATTAACACTGGGTTTTGGACTCTTTTTGGGTATTCAACTTCCCGAATTAATTTTTCTGTCAATAACCGTGTAACTTCAGCCTCCAATGCAGCACCCTTCTCAGGACTAAATTTCCATTTCTTTTAATAAAACGGTTGAGGTTTTGGATCAATGTTCAAATGATGGCATGCATGCTTTGGATCTACCCCTGGCTTTGTGGTGGGATCCCATACGAAGACATCTGAGTTTTCCTTAAGTAGTGCAATCATTTCTTCCTTGTATTGTCCTTGTAGTGTCACTCCTATTCTTACTTTCACTTCTGGATTCTCTTGGTCAATTTGTACTTCCACAGTTTCTTCTCCTGCTGAGGAGGTTTCTGGTAATGTAACCCAATGATCCAATCTCAAGAATTACTGGATCTTCCAGCAATTGAAAGATATCCTTGTGCAAAGTACATTCCTTCACCGTTTCTTTTTCTGGAGGATGTACTTTTATATCTCCTTGATTTTCTGGCTCGATTTCCATTATATCTTTTTTTCTATAACATCACTATTATCCCCTTCCATCATATCCTCGAAAGCCAACATTTCAAATTTGGGATCATAACAACTTAGTCCTTCCATTTTTTCTATAAATGAACATTCTCGGGCAATCTTTTGATCCACTATCAATGTGGCTATACGTTCATCCTTTGTTTGAAACTTCAAACCCTGATGTAATGTAGAAGGGACTGCCCCAAAGGTATGAATGAACGGTCTCCCTAGTATGCAATTATAGGAGGATATCTGATCTACCACTTTGAAGTTGACAGAGTATAATACCTGTATCCTTCCATCTGAACTTTTTATTTGAACCATCAGATCAACCTATTCCAAAGGCTTGGTTAAAGCATTACCAAATCCTCTGATTTCATCACGGCATGGGCAAACTGCATGATATCTTTCTCCTCCCAACTTGTCAAAAACTGACTTGAAAATTATATTTGCATACGTATCTGTGTCTATCAAGCATCTATGGACTTTTATTCCAGAGATAATAGCTAAAATAACCAGGGGATCAGTATGTGGATTTTTTACCCCATAAAAATCCTCCTCTGTAAACGTGATATCCGGTCCTTCTACTGGATACAGAGAATAAACCCTTGGACTTTGCTGATCCAATTCTATCAGCTCTGCTTTTTTTCTTTTTCCTTGACAATCCCATTATCGCCTGAGAAGTTTCAATATATCCTTCCATATCTTGACTCTCCATCATGAGAATTTCTCCAGGGCGATGATGCCCAGGTGCTTGAATTTGAGCTGCTCCCAGTGGTTGTAATCCTGGTGGAGGTGGTTGTAAATTTTGTCCCTCCTGGGGCCTTTCTTGTCGTCTGCCTTAGTTTTGGGGATAATCATCTTCAGCTCTGGGACGATATAGAGTCGGTGCCAACATTCCCTTCAACCTTCCACTTTTGAATAATCTCCAAAGTTCCGATAATAAATCTCGGCATTGATCTGTGTTATGCCCTGAATACTGGTGATACTGGCAGAACCTTCTTGGATCCAACTGTCCTGGGGATGCCCATATTTGGCGTGGCTCTCGAAGCATTGCTGATTTCTCACTTGATAGAAAATCTCCTCCACTGAACATCTCATCTCCTCTTGTAAGATTTGGATATTAGGTGGTTCATCCGCATTTGTGAATGGTCTAAAATTTGCCGGAGCTTTGTATTCCTTATTCACTTTACTCACGGGCTTTTTCTTATTCTGTTCTTCCACCTTCTTTGCTAGGGCTAAGGTCTTCTCTGCTTGGCTATATTCATTGGCTAACGCCAGGAATGCTCCATACGTTGGCGGTTTGAACTGCACCGCCTTCCACAATGCCGATTTAGGATGTAATACCCCCATGGCTGTAACTAGATATGCCTCGTCACCCATAGACTCTCATTTAGCTCTTTGATCATTAAATCGTTTAAAAAAAACTCAGATTGATTCCGTTGATCCCTGCTTAATACTTGTTAACTTATGTTTTGGTTCCTTAACCACACCCAAATAAGAGTATTGAGTGATAAACACATTTACTAAATCATCTCATCCTCCAATTGAATTAGGAGGTAGGGTAGAAAACAAATCATTAGCTTTATTTCCAAAGGTTAATGGAAACATACGACACTGGGTAGCTTCCGAGCTTCCTTGAGCCCCCATCTATAACAAATAAGTATTGACATGTTGATATGGGTCTAATTCACAGTTAAATAAAGCCTCATTTGGTACCTTAATTTTCAATTACCTTGGTGCCGAGTGAATCTTTTCCGTGAAAGGAGTTTTGCCCATATCTGATTGGGAACGCCCCTCATCATTCATTCGTTGCTTTTTCTCCAACTCTTCCACCCTTTTCAGTAAGCGACTGACTATAGCAATATCCCTAGATTCTGTCCTTCTTTCTCCCTGGACATTTCCCAGGATTCTCGGTCCTTCATTTGGACCTGGCGATGGAGGAGTGTTATGTGTTCTGCGTGGAGATATGACCTTCATTTTCCTTGTGGTTTCACCATGTTTCCCCCTATGTGGGGTTTCTCCTGACCCCTCTGTGAGGAGATGTCATTTCGATCCGTTAGGACCCAAGCGAACATATATGGACTCTTCTCCGAGATAAGTTGTTGACACTTTGTTTAGGCATACTTTGTCGAGCCCTTGCCTCGTTTATAACTCGCCTTGCATCATTGGGTGGGGGGTCAACTCTTCGTTGTTCTGAGACCTCCTTCCTTTGGTTGATGTTATCACGAAGATCTTCAGCTGGAGCTTGTTGTACTCCATCGAAGTTCAGTCTTGTGGGAGGAACCGGAGGGACAGCATATTCATTGAACAGCGACTGGAGTTTTTCTTGAAATTCCTGGGTCTTTTCCAAATTACCCAAGATGGGTATCTTCACTATTGTAGGTGGTGTGCACCTTGTTGGATCCACAGTTGTTTGAGTATTCGGTGGATTTGGATTTGAAAGTGGACATTGTCGGCGCTTCGTATCACCTGCCTCTGGTGACGAGTGCCTCCAGGTGTTTGAAATGATTTTTCACCTTCCATCATCATCAGATTTTTAGCAGGAAGCGAGATCGGCTACAAAATTCAGAATTTCACATAGACGGTGCCAATGTTGTGGCACGTTTTATCATAGAGACTCAAACGAGGTCCAACAAGAGGTAAGTGATGGAAGAGAGAAAAAATAAGAGAAGAATGCACTTGATTGGGCTATTGAGCATTGATAATTTTTCATATACTTTTTGGTAAAGTGCAATCACCTACATTTTTACTTAGTTCCTTTCTATTTATACCTCTCCTTCCCAATTCATTGGGCCTAGATTCTTTTATTTGCTTCTAGATTGTTCCCTCAAATCAATGATTGGCATGTATACTATTCTAGAATCATTCCATAACAAATTTGATGCCTTTGAGGCTTTCTTGCTTCTTATTGGTTGGTGAGAAATCTGAGAGTAACGGATATTTGGGACCATCACAATCCTCTCTTGGTGGCACACCCTTCCTGTTCTTGTTTGCTCAATCCCCGGAGATTTGGTGTTTATCCCGGAGATAATTCTTGATTCTTCCCGGATGTATCTTTTCATTATTCCCGAGTTATTGAGGGATTTTTCGAGTTTTATTTGGAGTCTTACCAAGCGCCTGATTGGGAATCTCTGGCTTCTCCTTTCTTGGGCTTGTATTATTAGGCTTACCCTCCGAATAGTTTGGGCCGCGAATTATCTCCCATAACAAGGAGTATCCAGAGTCCTCATTTTGATGCATCATATTCATTATGGTCGGACAGTGAAGGTGAACCAGATGTATCAGTAATTGCTAGAATAGATGAAGAAATGACAGACAGTTTAAAGAGTGACATTTCGAAGCCCGATAATCCGAGTATATGTTGCATGGGAGAGGGGGCGACACAACCCCCAATGGCGGCTAAAGTAAATTATGCTTCTTTGGAATCGAAAATCCCCCCTATTGAACCATATTTTGATCATAATAGGAGTGGGTCCCAAGGAGAGGATTTATCATCAGATTTGTTGGATCGTGAGTTACATTTGGATAGTGTGGCCCAACTTAATGGGCCCATTTTAGAAGCAGATACAGAGAATGGGCCTACTTTGGAAATCATTAATGACCCAAATTTAGTTGTTCATTTTTTACCTGAATCGGCCCAAGATGCAGATGAAGAATCCATTGTTGTTCAAAACGCACACTTGGACAATCCAATTATCTTAGATGATAAGGTCTCAGGTATCCACACACACAATTTTCACGAATACGTCCATTACTTAAAACACTATTAAAAATTATATATACACCCACTCCACTTTTACAAATATACCCTTTAATTTAAATTAACTCCAACCCACATACTTATTGTATATAAATGTCTAAAATTTCGTCCAGTAGTGGCCAAAAACTCATATAAATGTCGACCAGTATTGGACGACCATGTATTATTTTTATCGGCCAGTGGTGGTCGACCATGTATTGCTTCTGTCGGCCAGTGGTGGTAAAAATTATCGTCTCGTTCAGCCCTGGTTTGACAATTTTTTTGCAATTTTTAGGAAAAAATCACAAAACTATATTTTAATTAGTTAAAACAAATAAAAACATATACCACTATGATATTTGATCTACCTTTGTCCACCATTATGCTACATATGTGTATGGGTATGACCCAAAGATGTTTTTTTGAACTAGGATTTTTATTTATTTTTTTAGTTCAAAAGAGATTGAAGGATTGTATGAAAATTTTGTTGGAGTTGTGAATGTATAGAGATGTTTTAGTATGTTTGGTGGATGGGTGGGTGTATGAATAAGTTTTAAATAAATATTGAGTAAGATGTATGTGTATAGTTGTAATTTATTATGAAATGTATTTTTGACATTTCCTGTAAAATATTAATGACGGTGGGTGTATCCGTAAAAATTATGTAAGTGGATAGCCGTGGCCAGATGATAATCCTACAAGTAAAGACAGCTCTGCATATCCTACAATCGTTTCCCCAAATTTTTTTGATTTTGACTAATTCAAGCGACATCCATGAGATAGAGGGGTTGAAAAATAGAGATGGTGGCAGGAAAAAGAAAGTGGCCGGAAGCAGAGCTAACTTGAAGCTTCTTGAGAAAGAGAAATTTCAAAATTTTGTAGAAGACATCAGGTCAAGAGAGGATGTCTTGGAGGCTGAGAAAGATTTACGTAATCATCACAAGAAAGGTAAATCTAAGGAAATTATAAGAGCTGAAGCAATTCTAACTATTGAATAAGGAAAAAAAGTGGGTCTTACGATATGTGGAAATAATGAAGAATTGATATCCAGATTAGTAGAAATGGAGGGCTCTAATCATGAAAATGTGGTTGAGGAACTGGAGAAATTTCACATCAGTTGTCAATGAGGATGATCTCTTTTAACATCAGAGGTATGGGAAGCAGGGTGAAGAAGAAAGAGTTGAAGGATTTAATATCTAAATATAATATTGATGTTTGTTGCGTTCAGGAGACAAAGATGGAACAGATGACTGAGAACATTTGTACAAATCTATGGGGTGATAGAGATTTTGGGTGGGCTGCTTGTAATTCTGAAGGAAGGTCAGGAGGAATTCTTACCATATGGGACTCTGGAATTTTTATTTTTTCAAGTTCTTGGCATATGAGAGGTGGAGTTGTGATCAATGGACATTGGGGGGCAGAAAGAATAGAATTTTGTATCATCAATATTTATGCACCGTGTCTACTCAGAGAGAGAGTTGAATTGTGGGACAGACTTTAGACGGTAATTGAGCAAAACAAAGACATTTTTGTATGTGTACTGGGTGATTTCAACTCAATTAGAGCTTCTCATGAAAGAGTTGGTAGAGAGGAGAACCCAAGCTTAATGGATCAGAGATGCTTCAATGAATTTATTTCCAATGCAAATATGCTGGAACTGCCTCTTCATGGCAAAAAGTTCACGTGGTATAAGGTGGATGATTCGTGTAAGAGTAAGCTGGATAGAGTGCTTGTTAACGAAGTATGGCTAGAGAAATGGCCTACCTCTATTGTTAAAGGTTTAGGCAGATCAATTTCAGATCATTGCCCGCTGATCTTGGAAACTAAAGTTGTGGATTGGGGTCCTAAATCATTTCAATTCATTAACGTCTGGCTTTCACTTCCCGATTTCAAAAGCTTTGTGTCTAAAAATTGGATGGAATATGATGTGAAAGGGTGGGGAGGATATATTCTCAAGGAGAAACTCAAGAAACTAAAGGCTGATTTGAAGGAATGGAATACAACAGTATTTGGCTCTATTGATAAAAATATCGAAAAGCTTAAAGATGATATCCTTGAGGCAGATATTGTGGATGATGTTTTCAAACTGGAGAAGGCAGATATAAATAAAAGGAATGCTTCGTAGGCGGAGTTGCTCAGAAATCTAACCCTTCGGAACTCTTTATATGCTCAAAAGGCAAAAATGCAATGGATTAAGGAAAGCGATGTTAATACCAATTTTTTTCATCGAGTTATTAACTATCAGAGAAAGAGAATTGAAATTATGGGGATTAAAATTAGAGATCAGTGGCTGGAAGAAGTTGAATCAGTAAAAAAAGGGGCTAGAGAATTTTTTGAAACTCATTATAGTAGAAAGCTTGGTGATCGCCCAAGTGTGATTGGTGAATTTTGTAGAAAAAAATTGACTACTCTAGATAATGATTTGCTTGTTGCTCATTTTCTGGAAACAGAGATTAAAGATGTTGTTTGGAGTTGTGATAGTTCAAAGAGTCCCTGGCCAGACGGATTCAATTTTAAGTCCTTAAAAGATTTTTGGGAACTTCTAAAACCAGATTTCATGAGATTCTTCAACAAATTCTATCAACATGGTCGTCTTGTCCGTGGGATAAATCCATCTCTTATTGTGCTGATTCCTAAAAATGAGGGTCCAATTACACTGAATGACTACAGGCATATTTCATTGCTAGAATGCGTGTACAAAGTTCTATCTAAGTTACTTGCAAAGGGATTAAGCAGGGTGATAGACAAGATTATATCAGAAAACCAAAGTGCTTTTGTTGGCAACAGGTATATCCTTGATAGAGTCGTGATTCTTAATGAAGCTTTGGAAGAGGCAAAAAAAGAAAACTGCAAAGGATATTTTTTAAGATAGACTTTGCAAAGGCATATGACTCAGTTGATTGGGGTTTTCTTGATCTTATGCTAGAGAGAATGAACTTTTGTGCTAAGTGGAGATATTGGATTTGAGAATGCGTATCTACAGCAACTGCTACAGTTCTTGTGAATGGAAGCAGATCGAATGAGTTCAAGTTGGAACACGGTCTGAGATAAGGTGACCCGTTATCACCATTCTTATTCCTTATAGTGGCAGAAGCTTTGAATTCTATGGTTTCCAAGGCAACTGAATATGGTATTTTTGAAGCTGCTGAATTGGGAAGAGATAAGGTGAGGGTTCCTTTATTGCAGTATGCGGATGACACCATTTTCATTGGGAAAGCAAGTTTAGTCAACACTTTAGTTATGAGACGTATTTTAAAAAACTTTGAACTTCTCTCTGGACTCAAAGTGAACTATAATAAGTGTAGTCTCATGGGTATTAATGTGGAGAGACAATCATTGTTGGAAATGGCTTCTATTCTTGGCTGTGACGTTGGTTCGGTACCTTTCTCGTACCTCGATATGAAAGTTGGCAGTAATCACAGAAGAGTTGATAGTTGGAATCATTTGATACAAAAGATGAAGAAGAAGCTGAGCATGTAGGATGGAAAGAAATTGTCTATGGGTGGGAGAATTACTCTCTTGAAATCGATACTCTCTTCCCTACCTATTTATCATTTTTCTTTTTATTTTATCCCAGATACTATTCTACAACCCCTTCAGTCTCTACAGTGCAAGTTTTTATGGGGTGGCGGTGAGAATAATTGCAAGATTGCATGGTTAAATTGGCACACAATTTGCAAGCCAAAATCTGTGGGTGGTTTGGGAGTAAAAAATCTAAAGCTTTTCAACAGAGCTCTTATGGGAAAATGGATTTGGAGGTTTTTGTTGCAACAAGATAATCTGTGGGCAAGAGTGATCTATTCAATTCATGGAGGGCTAAAGATTAGGGAAGGGGGTGTTTGATTGTCGTTATTTTCACCTAGATTTTAGTGCCTTTTTGTGTGTATTTTTCGTATTGTTTCATCCATATTTATGTGTATTTTGGTGGTATTATGTGTTTTTATGGAATTATGTGTGAATGAACTTTTAAATGCTAAAACAGGTAAAAAATGGAGCAAAAATGGAGTCGGGAGAAAGAAGGAAACAAAGCTGCACAAACACGGCCAGCGTGTTTGGAACACGGGGCGTGTAGTGCGCACTGTCCATGTACCGTGCACGGGCCTGTAAGAGTTGGCAGTGCGCGGTCATCAAAAATCACAACATGGCCACCCCTGTGGCCGTGTACCGCTCATGAGTCGTGCGTGTCCAAAGTCTTTCATTGACCAGAACCCTAAACACGACTCGAGCCGTGTACTGGACTCGAGCCGTGTAGGTGTAAAATTTCAGAAAATTTTCAGAATCTTTCTAGAAGGTCTCCAAGGGTATAAATACCACTCCATTCAACATTTGATCATTCTAGAACCGAAATATTGGCTGCTCACGCACCTCACACACAATTCCTTTGATTTGCACCATATTCTTCATCCTATTTATCCATACTTTGATCCCACATCATCTCTCTATAAATTCTACCATCCAAATCAAGTGAAGAAGCAAGGAATAGTGGGTGATCACCAAAGGAATGAAGGAGATTCAATTGGAGCCAATCCAAGGGAGTTTTCATCCTAATTTAGTGTTAATCCTCTAGTTTACCATGATTTGTAAGGTTTTTAATGTCTATCTTAAGGATCTTATGAAGATTGTAGGCTAATCTCCCTTGTGGTATTAGCAACATTAAAGTTTTTGGTTAAATTTTGGGATCTATGTTTTTAAATTCATATGTTGATTGGGTTAATTGATTTTCTATCATTGATGCTTTAGATCTTGATGTTTTGATGATTTGTGTATTTAGATGCTCTAAATATATGATTAGATTGAGAAATCAATTATGTGATTAAGACATTTGAGTGAATCATTTCATCAAACACTTCATGTGCATTATAAATTGTGAAGAGATTGAGAAATCCTTTAGAGTTTAGAACCCTTTGATAGGACATGAGGTTGGTTTAATCGAGAGATTGCTTAATTGTGTGAAGGGATTCTTATTTCAAGATTAGTACCATGTTGGAATTGTTTGAATGAGAACCAACCTTTGTGCTAATTGTAATTAATATCCTATTCATCTTGAGAAGGAGCTTAGGTGAATTTAGAGTTGGCCCTTAACTAATACCCTTGATTCATATGAGTTTAATGCATATATCCTAAGATTTTTCATTGCTTAATTGTTGTTAATCCTACTTTTGCTTAATTTTGGTAAATCACATTCCATCCATTTATCTTGTTTGTTTGATCATTGCTTGCATTGCTTTGATTAATTCTATTTACTTGTTTGAGCAACCACTCTATTAATGATTCGTCTCTATAAAATTACGACAAATGTGAGATCGCTTAAGCACTAGTACCTACCTCTCTGTGGTTTGATAAATTCTTGAATTGGTCAACCCGACTACAAGTTATGGTTAATCAAATGGCACCGTTACCGGGGAGACAACGGTTGTTAGTAGCTTGAAGAATGATCGTTTTGAGTAATCTTACTAGAGACTTTTTTTTATTTTATTCATTTACTTTATTTGCTTTGAAAATTTTATTCTAACTCTCTTATTTTGAAGGTGTATGCACACAAGGTCCAAGGGTAAACAAGTTGAACCTCTTGATCTAGAGATTGAACACACTTTGAGAAAAAAGAGAAAGGAGAGCAAAACAAAAAAAACAGTAATCTTATGGAGAACAATCAAGAAGAACGTGTAAATGTTGAGTATGATGGAGACGGAGTGCAAAATGTGCAAGACAACGCACAAACACCCCAAGTCAATGTTAATCTTCCTCAACAAGCTTATCAACAATTTGGAGATTTTAACAATCAAGCTATGCTTCAACAAATGGTGCAACAAGCTATGCTTCAACAAGATTTTCAACATGCTTATGCACCTCCACTACCACCTCCGGTGCATCGAGGACCTCAAGTCGATCTAAGGGTAATCCGGGATTTCTTTATGCCAAGAGCAATTCCATAAATGATGGGACCACCGATCAATGCCAACAACTTTGAATTTAAAGCGGGCTTGATTTCTATGGTGAGAGAGCAACAATTTAGTGGAACTCCAATTGAGGATCCTAACGCTCATCTAGCTCAATTTATTGAGATTGCTAACACCATGATGATGAATAGAGTGAGCAAGGATTGCATTAAGATGAGGTTGTTTCTGTTCTCGTTGAGGGATCGTGCTCGAACATTACATCGGGTACGTGTAACACTTGGGAGGAGCTTACACAAATGTTCTTGAACAAGTACTTTCCACCTTCTAAAACACTTCAAATGAAGATCTTGATCACTCAATTCAAGCAAATGTCTCAAGAGAGTTTTTATGAAGCATGAGAAAGGTTTAAGGATATGCTACGTAAGTGTCCACAACATGAATTTCCGGAGAATCAACAAGTTGGATTTTCTACCAATGTTTGGTAAATAGTCAAAGAATGTATATTGATGCTTCGGCGGGTGGATCCGTACTTGGAGTGACTTCAAAAAGGGCAATAAGGATATTTGATAAAATTGCTACAAATGTATATCAATGGCCATCGGAAAGGGTAAGTGGATGCTATGGATTTGAGAGTGTCGATCAAGGGCAACAGTTTAGTGTGAAGAGTGCTAGTGTGGAGTCAAGTTTGCCAAGTGTTGAGATGATAGCGGCGGAGGTAATGAGACAAATGAGCTTGAGTCAAAGTGTGAATCAAGGAGTTAAAATGGTTGAAGGCCAAATAGATCAAAGTTTGCTTCCTCCGAATGGTGTTAATGGGGAACAATGGGCTATGACAATGCCACGTGTGGAGGATGTTCAATACATGCAAGGAAGGAATTATCAAGGTAACTATCAAAACAATCACCAAGGTAATTTCAACCACAACCAAGGAAACTACCCACCAAGGCAAGGAGGTTTCAATAATCAAGGAAATGGAAGCTCATACCCACAACAACAAAGGAGGCAAGATAACTTCTCTTATTCAAACCCGAACAATGCGGTTGCTTATCCTCCGGGGTATCATCCGGGAGCTAAAGCACCAAATAATGAAGGAAAGGCAACCACCGAAGAACTCATTGAGAAGTTGATTGCATCGAACAAAGCTCAAGATGAGACAAGAAGAAAGATTGATGAAGCTAATGATAGAGGTTCAAAGCCTTGGAGCACTCGGTTGGTCAACTTGCTAGTTCATTTAGTGCGAACGAGAAAGGAAAATTTCCTTCTGCCACTATTGTAAATCCAAAAGAGCAATGCAAGGCAATCACTTTGAGGAGTTGAACAAACTATGAGGGACCTTCTATGCCTATGGAAAGTGAGAAGTTAGAAGAGAAGGAGGTTGAGGAAAATTTGGTTGAGGAAGAGTTTGTGGAAGACGGTGAAGTTGAAGCTAAAGAAAATGATGAAACGGAAGTGGTTGATTCGAAAGTTGTTGAAAAGAAATGGCAAAGAACAAAAGTGTTGAAAAAGAAAGAGAATGAAGTGGAGTTGGAAAGGGATAGTTGGGGCATACCAAAAACTCAAGTGCCCATCCCTTTTCCACATAGATTTTTGAAGAAGGGCCTTGATGAAAAATTTGCAAAGTTTTTAGAGATTTTCAAGAAAATCCACATCAATATACCCTTTGAGGATGCTTTGAGACAAATGTCTCACTATGCTAAGTTTTTGAAAGACATCATGGCAAGAAAAATGTGCTTAGTGGAGAATGAGACCGTCAACTTGACGGAGGAGTGTAGTGTCATAATTCAAAAGAAGTTGCCTCCAAAGCTCAAGGATCCAGGGAGTTTTGTCATATCATGCGAAATGGGGAAGAGTGAAGTGCATAAAACTCTTTGTGATCTTGGGGTAGTATCAATTTAATGCCTATGTCCATCTTTAAGAAACTTAGTATAGGGGAATTAAAGGCTATGTCCATTACATTGCAACTTGTGAATATGTCTTTAACTTATCCTAAGGGAGTAGTTGAGGATGTGTTAGTTAAAGTTTGAAAGTTCATATTCCCGGTGGATTTGGTAGTGCTTGACATGGATGAGGATGCAAATATTCCATTAATTTTGGGGCGTCCATTTTTGGCCACGGGAAGAGCTTTAATTGATGTGCACAAGGGGGAGTTGACATTGAGAGTAAATGAAGAAGAGGTGGTGTTTTCATTAAGAAATGAGATGAGGCATCCGGATGAGAAAGAGGAGTGTAGAATGATTGAATTGATTGATGAGATTGTTCAAAAGAACTTACCATTCTTCTTATCTAAAGATCCTCTCGAAACAAGCATAAGTCATTCTCTTACTTTATCTCTTAATTCTAACTTGTCTTTTTATTGTCTAGAAGATGATGATATAAATGATTGCTTACATGAATTGAATGCTTGTAGGGAAATATAAGAAGATGAAGCCAAATTGATATACTATGGAAAGAGGGAGTATCTTCCATTGGAGGTCGAGAATGAAGAGTCAAAGGTCGAAAAAGGAAAAGAGGAATTGAAGCCACTACCCGATCATCTTATGTATGCATACTTGGGGGATAACAAAACTTTTTCGATAATTGTATCATCTCTTTCACCTCTAGAGCTTGATAAATTGTTGAGGGTGCTTAGAGACCATAAAATTACTATAGGGTGGAGTCTTGATGATTTGAAAGGTATAAGTCCCACTACTTGTATGCATCACATTAGATTGATTGATGATAGTAAAACATGCATACAACCTCAACGTCGTTTGAACCCCATTATGCAAGAGGTTGTTAGGAAAGAAGTTTTGAAATGGTTAGATGCTAATATTGTTTATGCCATAAGTGATAGTCCGCATGTGAGTCCTTTGCATGTTGTGGCTAAGAAAGGGGGATTAACCATTGTTAAAACGGAATTTGATGAAGAACTTGCTACAAGGGTGAAAACGGGGTGGAGAGTTTGTTGTGATTATAGGAAGCTTAGTGAAAACACTCATAAAGATCATTTCCTTTTGCCTTTTATTGATCAAATGCTTGATAGGTTGGCGGGATACAATTATTATTGCTTTCTAGATGGTTACTCGGGTACAACCAAATCATGATAGCCCCCGAGGATCAAGAGAAAACAACTATTACTTGTCCGTAAGGCACGTTTGCTTTCTATAAATTATCTTTTTGGTTGTGCAATGCCCCAGCCACCTTTCAACGTTGCATGATGGCCATTTTTTGGGGATTGATTGAAAATATAATGGAGGTTTTTATGGATGACTTTTCTGTATTTGGGTCTTTATTTGATAAATGCTAGGTTAATCTTTCTATGGTGTTGCAGCAATGTCAAGATACGAACCTAGTATTGAATTGGGAAAAATGTCATTTTATGGTTCAAGAGGGTATAGTACTTGGTCATCATATATCGGAGAAAGGTTTGATAGTTGATAGGGCGAAGGTTGTAGCCATTGAATATCTTCCCCCACCTAAGAATGAAAAAGGGGTTAGATCGTTCCTTGGCCACGCCGGGTTCTATCAACGTTTTATAAAGGATTTTTCTAATATTGCCAATTCTTTGTGTAAATTGCTTGAAAAAGGTGCTCCATTTGAATTTAATGATGAATGTCTTGATGCTTTTAGGGTGCTCAAAGAAGCCTTAATTTCGTCTCCAATCCTCGTCTCTCCCGATTGGAGTAAGCCTTTTGAGCTTCATTGTGATGCAAGTGACAATGTCTTGGGAGTGGTGCTTGGTCAAGTTAGGAAGAAGAAGTTTCGAGCGATCTACTATGCATCAAAGACGTTCAATGCCAATCAAAAGAATTATACCACAACGGAAAAAGAATTCTTATTCGTGGTTTATGCTTTTGAAAAATTTTGTCCATACTTAGTTGCCACAAAAACGATTGTTTATATGAATCATGCCGCCATTAGGTATTTGATGAGCAAAAAAAATGCTAAACCAAGACTAATTCGTTGGGTTCTTTTATTGCAGGAGTTCGATGTGGAGATACATGACAAGAAGGGAGTGGAAAATATCATAGCCAACCACTTGTCACGCTTAGAAAATGTTGATGAAGAAGGAACTATGGAGTTCATTAAGGATGTATTTCCGGATGAAGAAATTCTTCTAGTTAATTTTCAAAGGATGTACACTTTGTGAGACCGGAAGGCCATGGTATGCGGATTTTGTGAATTATTTAGCTTGTGGCCTCAAGCCGGATCATCTCACTGAATCTCAAAGGAAGAAGTTTTATCATGGTGTCAAGGAGTACTTATGGGATGATCCTCTTTTGTTCAAGAATTGTCCGGATGGAATCATACGGAGGTGTATCCCGGAGGATGAGAAATTGAGTGTCGTGGAGATGTGTCATAGTTCACCTTGTGGAGGACATTTTGGATTTCAAAATACGGGAGCAAAGATTCTTCAATCGGGGTTATTTTGGCCAACCTTGTTCAAAGATTGCAAGGAGTATATCAAGGGATGTGATAGGTGCCAAAGAATTGGAAGTATAGGGCAACGTGATGAGATGCCCATGAGGAACATTTTTTAAGTTGAAGTGTTTGACGTATGGAGGATGGACTTCATGGGACCATTTCCGCCATCCAATGGGTACTTGTACATTTTGCTCGCAGTGGATTATGTCTCCAAATGGGTAGAAGCAATTCCGACAAGGACGAATAATGCTCTAGTGGTGAAAGCCTTATTGAGGAAGAACATCTTTGCTAGATTTGGAGTGCCAAGAGTGATGATTAGTGATGGGGGATCTCACTTCATTAACATGATCATTGAGAAGCTTTTGATGGGATATGGAGTAAAGCACAAGGTCTCAACACCTTACCATCCTCAAACCAATGGCTTGGTGGAAGTGTCAAATAGGCAAGTAAAGCTTGTTCTTGAAAAGACGGTCAATGGTAATCGAAGAGATTGGTCTTCAAAGCTTGACGATGCTCTATGGGCTTATCGAACGGCTTATAAGACCACTTTTGGATTTTCATCATATAAGCTTGTGTATGGAAAGGCATGCCATTTACCCGTGGAATTGGAGCACAAGGCATTATGATCCTTCGGAAGTTGAACCTTGATGAGAAGGAATCCGGGAAGAAAAGGTGCCTTCAATTGGTTGAACTAGAGGAATTTAGAGAGGAAGCTTACTCAAGCTCGAGGATTTTGAAGGAAAAGCTCAAGAGATGGCACGATGATAGGATCAAAATGAAGGAGTTTATTCCAGGGATAAGGTTCTATTGTTCAATTCAAGAATTAAATTATTCCCCGGAAAACTTTGTTCGAAATGGACCGGTCCGTACTTTGTGATCGAAGTGAGAAATGATGGCTCAATAAAACTTGATGAATCAGATGGAAATACTTTTGTGGTTAATGGTCATAGGGTGAAATATTATCATTCTCCCTCTCAACGGGAGTTGGTATATGTGGATACCTTCACCTCTTGAAAGCTCGTATCCTTTTAGTAGTTGTAGATTGTAAATTTTTTTTTTTTGTTTTGGATTTTTGGTCTTGTAGGGGGATTGTGCTTGTGAGAAGAGATGTATTGAAGATACAAGGAATGCCTCATTGAAGTGTAATGGTATATTGTACCACTTTTTGCAAACTTACTTTGAACTCTTGTTTCAATTTAAGTTTGGGGGGATATGGTGTGGTATGATATGTTATGTTTGCATACATTCTTGTGTTTTTGATCAAATTTGAAAATTTTCTCATGAGTTCGGTGAAGTTTTGGTCCGTTTTGGTAGTGTTGAAGTTGATAATCCTTTTAATTTTGATACCAAGTGTTGAGCTAATGATGTGATTGAGTTTTGAGCATAAATAGGGAGCATAGGAAGCATAAAAACAGGAAAAGGCAAGGTTCGAAGTTGAAAATTTGAAGAAAGCAGGGTACAGGAACTCGGACTGTGTACAGTACACGGTCCTGTAGGGTTTGGCCGTGTACTATCATCAGAAACACAAACTCACCCAGATCGAGGGCGAGTTCAGTACACGGTCCGTGTTCAGTGCAGCTACACGGCCAGTGTACCACGCACGGGCCTGTCCAGAAAAGCTGTGCTCTGTTGTCTGCAAACACAACATGGCCACCCCTGTGGCCGTGTGCGGAACTCGGACCGAGTCGTGTCAGAAGTCAGAATTTATAAATCCAATTTCAGAACACGCTCTTTCACTTCCAATTGCCCCAAAAGCAGCCTCCCCGTCTAATCCCCCTCCGAAACTGCAAATTCGATTAAGAACAACATACAAGTGGTAAGATTGAGTGATTTTAGAGTATTTTTCTCCAAGTCCTTGCATCAAATTCGTTCATTCATTCCAAGAAATCCAAGGTATGAATTTCTTACCCTAGTTTTCAATTGAAGGTATGAATTTCGAAATTCTTGTATTGGTTTTACATGAGAGGTGTTTGAAGCATGTTTAAATTGTGAAGTACATTAATATTGTATGTTTAATTGATGAATTAACTAGAATGTTGCAAAGTTAGGGTTCATGTGGTTTGAATTTGGGAATTTTTTTGGATTTTGATGAATTTAGGTATATGTGGTGAAATAAATTGATTGATAATGTTTCAATGATGATTGCATTGATATGAAATAGCTTAGGTGTTGAGGATTTGAGCATAAGGGTGTTTAGTATTCTTTTGAAAATTGTTTTGAAAATTATTGCATGTCAAGTGTTCGATGAAATGCCTAAGTTAATTTTTGAATCAATTTGAGGACTTTACATGAACAAAGAAGCATTGTTGATATTGTTAGATGATTAATGCAAACATGAGGTGGAATATGTGATGAAATTCATGAAAATGAAAAGATGCTCTTGTTGGATTGAGTGAGAATTTTGTTCCATTGTTTGTTCCATTTTTCCCATGATTGAGCATGCGAATTGTAGTTTGATAAGGGGTGTTGTCATGAAACATCAAAGCATGATTAGGATTAACGCTTAGTTGAAGTATGAGTGATGATTATATGTTTAAGCATCAACACTATGATGAAGTTGAGTGTGATTTGAACTTGTTGAATATTGCAGATGGCTGAAAGAAGGGTTCGAAAACGCAATGAAGATTTTATCATTGTGGAAATTGAGGGAGAATTGGCCAACTTAGATGCCCAATTGATGGAAGATGGGATACATCCTGATTACTTTAGAGTAGAATTCGAGGAAGGCTGGGAGAAATACATTTTGAGGTGGCAAGCCATATTTCCTAAGATCAGGACAACTAGATTTCAGAATCAGGAAACTATGACCGGGCTTGGGATAGAAGCTGACTTGAGAAGAATGTTTAGTAGGAAAGGGAAGGAGGAGTTCTTTGACAAGAGACCTTCTACCTATCATCACCTTACAGCTGAATTCTTGAGCACTCTTTAGGTGAAGAAGAACGGGAATGGCTTTCCCACATCAGTAACCTTCCAACTGAATAATGAGTTGAGAGAGAAGGTACCCATCCATGTTTTGAATAGGTTTATGGGATGCCCTCCATGTGAGAATCATGGTCATTTTTATGAAGGAGGGGGCTTCAATCAGCAAAGTTGGTGGAAGTTGCTAGTCAATGATGGAACAGAACCAGCAGATTACATCCCTAGTTCCTCAAAGGGGACGGCTATTAGGAATCCAGTAATGAGATATTTGGAGAAGATTGTCTCAAACAAAGTGGTGGCTCGTTACGAAGGTGGATCAGTAGGTGAGAAACAACTCTACATCATGTATTGTTTGTACCACGAGCTTGATTTGAATATGGCAGCCCATTTTATCCACCTTGCGGGACGGGTAGCGAAGAGGCAAACTTCACAAGGAATAATGTTAGGAGGGATAGTTACAATGATAGCTCAAGGATTAGGGATTGATCTAAGAGGAATGAAAAATAGGATGAATAGTGAGGGGCTCAATTACAACCAGTTAATGAGGATGGAGTTCTTAGCTTTGGTAAGAGATAGATATTGCTTGAGGCAAGACAAAGGAGCCTCATTCCCTTTACCTGCTCCGGAGTTGACATCAGTTTTTGCTCGAAGGAAAAATGCAAATTTTGCAATGGCAAGTGTGCAACACTCCACTGTCGTGAGGGAATTTTATCGAAGAAATCGGGAAGGAGTGGAAACAGTGCTAAGGCAAATGCGTGTTGAAGAAAATCGTGAGTTGGCAAATTTAAAAGCCGAGCCCATAGCTATGGAAAGGGGGGATGGAGAAGACCCTCAGCATCAGCAAGTGGAATTTGAAGAAATGCTCCTGAACCTCCACAGTTTGAAGAAGAGCAGGAACAACAGCAGTTCATAGGACAAGGAATAGGAGAGGCAAATTGGAATTTCTTTGAAGGGGAGATTCGAGAGATAAAGCACACACAGACCCTGCATGGAGAGCAAATAAGACAAATGAGAGAAGAGCAGCAGAGCCAATGAGTGCAGATCTGGGAGATCCACGAAAGACAATGTAGGAGGGAGTACTATGAAGAGAACGTTCGAGCACATTCAAACAATATGGAGGAGATGCTCACGATGATGTTTAACATTCAGTTCCCTGCCTCACCTCGTGCCTATTTCCCTTGGGCACCGTGTCAGCCTCGTCCCCTTCCTCATCCAGATAATTGAGGGAATACTTTTAGTGCTCGTCATTTCGTTTGCTTATCTATTTTAGTTGGATTTAATTGTGTTGGATTTGAGACTTTTAGTTGTTTTGTTTTGGGATATTTTAATTTCGTAATTTAGGGTTTATTTTCAATTAAGGTTGAGATAATTGTTGATTTGCATTGATCATGGATGGGGTGATATTTATGTTTTATTTTTTTTAGTTATGTTTTGTGCCTTTATTGTTGTCTTTGCTTTGTCTTTTATTTGTTTGTGTTTGTTTGAAATTTTTTATTCTTGTTAAGGTTTTGTTTGGTGGTTTGTTTGGGAGGTTGTGAGTCGTTTTGAATGTGAGTGATGATGCATTATGGTGATAAGTGATAACGAATCATGATTAAGAATCCCTACACTTTCGAGTTGCGATATATTTTATTTAATGGGTTCAATTAAAAGATGAATGTGTTGCAATAAGTCCTTTTAAGTCAAGCAATAACTTGTGAGAATTTGTGTCTCGACCATATATAAATTGTTTATTCTTTTCATGAGTGAATCGGTTGTGTTTTGATAAACTAAATGCTTCCTCAAAGACTTTAGGAATGAACCCGATTAGTAGAGATTGATGATATGATTTAAGGTCATCCTTGTCATGAATAGTCATTGACAAACATTTTCTTACCTTTAACATCATCCCTTGTCAACCACTTTGAGCATATAAGTCTATTTTTTGTGAATTAAGCACATTACAAGCCTTGATTACCCACATGAGCCTTATATATATATATATATATATATATATATATATATATATATATATACCTTTTGTGTGAGTAATCAAGAAGATGGTAGCTAGAAATATGTGATGAGATGACAAAAGAGAAGAGGAAATGATATAAAAGGATGAAAAGAGCAAGAATGCATATGTGACCTTAAAAGCAAGAAAAGAGAGCGAGAGATAAAGAAGCTCAAGAAACTAAAAATCAAAAGAAGGGAGCATACAATCAAGAATAGTTGAAAATCAAAAGAGAAGTAATGAATAGTGTTTGAATGTTGCAAATGATAAGAAGGGAAGAAAGAAAGTGGAGAATGGAAGAAAGTAGCTACCTCTTCGATTACTTACACTCGTTTAGTCACTTTTATCTAAATTCTCCCTATCCTACCAAAGAGCCTATCATTACATCCATAATCAAAGACCTTTTTTATCATTGATTGAAACTTTGGTGGTTTATGAATAGAGTCTGCGAGCAAGTGTATGGTGATTCGAACCAATTGATTGATGAGTGTGATTTACCTTATTCAAAGAGTGGCGAGTGAAATTGATTACCTACTCGAGGCTTGAACCAAAAATGGACTATATTGTACATTGTTCTCTTTTGATTGAACTTATTAATTTCTCATATCATGTCTTTAATGATTGTAGGATAACTTAGCATGATTTGTAGTTTTTTCGCTATTAATGTGTTATTATTTATGTTCGTTTAGTCTTTTCCTAGGTGAAAATCTCTCTACCCTTGTTTTATCATTTTCGTTATTCGGGGACGAACAACACTTTAAGTTTGGGGGTGTGATTGTCGTTATTTTCACCTAGATTTTAATGTCTTTTTGTGTGTATTTTTAGTATTGTTTCATCTGTATTTATGTGTATTTTGGTGGTTTTATGTGTTTTTATGGAATTATGTGTGAATGAACTTTTAAATGCTAAAACAGGTGAAAATGGAGCAAAAATGGAGTCGGGAAAAAGAAGGAAGCAAAGCTGCATAAACACGGCCAGCCGTGTTTGGAACAAGGGGCGTGTAGTACGCACGGTCCGTGTACCGCGCACGGGCCTGTAAGAGTTGGTCGTGCGCGGTCATCAGAAATCACAACACGGCCACCCCTGTGGCCGTGTACCGCGCATGAGCCGTGTGTTGTCCAAAGTCTTTCGTTGACCAGAACCCTAAACACGACTCGGGCCGTGTACTGGACTCGAGCCGTGTAGGTGTAAAATTTCAGAAAATTTTCAGAATCTTTCTAGAAGGTCTCCAAAGGTATAAATAACACTCCATTCAACATTTGATCATTCTAGAACCAAAATATTGGCTACTCACACACCTCACACACTATTCCTTTGATTTGCACCATATTCTTCATCCCATTTATCCATACTTTGATCCCACATCATCCCTCCATAAATTCTACTATCCAAATCAAGTGAAGAAGCAAGGAAGAGTGGGTGATCACCAAAGGAAGGAAGGAGATTCAATTGGCAAGGGAGTTTTCATCTCAATTTAGTGTTAATCCTCTAGTTTACTATGATTTGTAAGATTTTTAATGTCTATGTTAAGGATCTTATGAAGATTGTAGGCTAGTCTCCCTTGTGGGATTAGAAACATGAAAGTTTGTGGTTAAATTTTAGGATCTATGTATTTAAATTCATATGTTGATTTGGTTAATTGATTTCCTATCATTGATGCTTTAGATCTCGATGTTTTGATGATTTGTGTATTTAGATGCTCTAAATATATGATTAGATTGAGAAATCAATTATGTGATTAAGACATTTGAGTGAATCATTTCATCAAACACTTCATGTGCATTATAAATTGTGAAGAGATTGAGAAATCCTTTAGAGTTTAGAACCCTTTGATAGGACATGAGGTTGGTTTAATCGAGAGATTGATTAATTGTGTGAAGGAATTCTTATTTCAAGCTTAGTACCATGTTGGAATTGTTTGAATGAGAACCAACCTTTGTGCTAATTTTAATTAATATCTTATTCATCTTGAGAAGGAGCTTAGGTGAATTTAGAGTTGGCTCTTAACTAATACTCTTGATTCATATGAGTTTAATGCATGCATCCTAAGATTTTCCATTGCTTAATTGTTGTTAATCCCACTTTTGTTTAATTTGGTAAATCACATTTCATCCATTTATCTTGTTTGTTTGATCATTGCTTGCATTGCTTTGATTAATTCTATTTACTTATTTGAACAACCACTCTATTGATGATTTGTCTCTATAAAATTACGACAAACGTGAGATCGCTTAAGCACTAGTACCTACATCCATGTGGTTCGATAAATTCTTGAATTGGTCAACCCGACTACAAGTTATGGTTAATCAGTGTTATCAAAGGATTGAGAGAAAATTCTTGGTCTAGATGGTGGAAAGATGTGATTGCTAATGGTGTTGGGGTGAAAGGAAGTTGGTTTTGGAGGAACTTAGAGCTTAAAATTGGCAATAGTTTAAATACTAAGATTTGGAGTGATTTGTGGGTGGGAAATTTGTCCTTAAAAACTCAATTCCCAAGACTTTTCAACCTTTGTCGTGATAAAGAATGCTCAATTGGATCGTTAGGAGGTTGGGCTGATGGAGTTTGGGTGTGGTCATGCGCAGAAACTTTTGCCTAAATTAAATCCATTATATCAAATTATTTTCTAGAATGATGAATCATGTCATTTTCCTTACCCTTTCCCTTAATAAATTACAAATTTGAGTGTCAAGATCCCTTTATTTTTAAATAATTATTTTGAACAAAATTAGAATTGATTTTTGAAAGTTAAGCGAATGATAAGATTAAAAGAAATGTATTGATTGTTTTCAAAAATAAAAGAAATGTATTAATTACATTAATTAACAAGATAAAAAGTAACAAAATTAAACGAAATAGTCTTTTCAAATTTTATAATCAAGGTATCATCGGTTGTGATTCTATTCATGTTAAAAGAGTGGTTTTCAAGATCAATCATAAAGGGTGATAAGTGTATTTTAGACACAATTTTTCCATCAAATAAAAGTAGTTCATTTGAGAATAAATGTTCACATATAAATAAATATTTGAACATCTTATCAGTAACGCTGGAACAATACAATCACTATCATACCAGTATCATTCATTACCTCTAGATGAATCTTGTATAGCGATTTGATTAAACATTTGGACGTCTTAGTGAAATAACAACACCAAAATTAACAATTCGCTAATAAAGTATATTATAAAAGAAAAAAGGTCAAATTGGCCCTCCAAATTATATCAAGGGTGCAAATATACACTTCAACTTAATTTTTGTTCAGTTAAGCACTTTTTCTTTTTTATATGGAACAAACAACTAAACCCTCCAATTCTAAAAGTGAAATTTATGTGCACTTCTGTCAAATAACGATGTTAGTCATTCTCCATTGATGTAATTAATCTCACCTCCATAAAAAAGCTTGGCCTTGGGGATTCCATTAATCTCACCTCCAATTTTTACTGCAATAGATCACAATTTTTTCATTAAAATTGTTCTCATCCATCCCCACCACTTCTTGTCAAAAGCTCCAAGAAACTCACTCTCCTCCCTCTGATTTTCCTCCGGCGGCGGCCATTACAGTGAGGAAGCCGTCGTCTGTGCTGTGGGCCCTCTATTTACGATTCTTGATCTTTCCATTTATTTGGATCAGGCCTCTCGTGACGACGAAGCTCGCCACCACTTTTCCCAAAAGGCCTTCTGCGGATCGATGATGGGGTCATGGAAACTCCTATCTGGGTGTAATAAATTTAGCCTCTTATCCAGTCCTCTGTATAGATTATCTCAAACTTTTTTTCTTAATTTTTGATTTGCTACTATTTGTTTGGGGTTGTTTCTCTCTCTCTCTCTCTCAATTCTTGGTACTATCATTAGTTTCCATCCCACATATTCATGCCAGCTGATAACTAAAATTAACGGCGTTTGGTTAGATGGGTATATAAATGTTCAATTAAATAGTTAACGGGTCTACTTGATCCAAATTAAAAAGAAAAGGTGCTTAACTGAACAAAAATAAAGTTGAAGAGCATATTTGCATCTAGGCCAATTTGACATTTTTCCCTATTATAATTCTTATTCATTACTATATAAATTCTAAATGTAGGTTTATGAATTAAAACTCATGCACCCTGGTCAGGAGAATTTGCCCTTAACTTTTACTGATCTCATGCAAGTGTTGCCCATTCCTGTAAAAAAAAAAAACATAAGCGAATTTAAATGCGTTCATCAGAGTCGAGAGAATTTGTCATTAACTTTTGTTAGTCTCATGTGAGAGTTGCACATTCCTATTAAAAAGAAAGAAGAAAAGAGTATAAATGCTCAATCGCATAAATATTAAAAGAAACAATGACCTACCACCTTTAACTTAGGATTATAAATAATTTTCTATTAATTGCACAAAGATATAAATTTGAATTAAAAAGTATCTATAATACATAGATATAATTTGTCAAAAAATTATTTCATAAAAATATATTTAATCACAGTTAAAAGGGTTTGGTTGATATTTAAAAGACATAATGAATAAATTTACTAAGATAATATATTAAAAGTAATAAAAAAAATAACTTAATAATAAGCATGAATTACAATTTTTTAAGTTAGTTAATAAATAATTAAATGAATTGTTTACTTAAATCGCCCATTATTTTTCATTATATATATAAAGATGACACTTTGCATGAACAAACTCTTATTTAGTTTACTAAGAGATAATACTCACTTTGTCGGATTAGCTTCTTTTAGACGAGGTCTTTTGTAATTATACTTATAACTATGCTTGTTTCTGATTTTTTATTTCATATTTAGGATTATTTATATTCTTTTATACTATGTACTATGTAAAATCTAAATTATATAAATCTCACATACTCTCTTATATATATTATCCGTATGTTTTACATATTTATTTGACATAAAAATAAAATAAACCTTATTTAAATTACTAAAACAAATATAAATTAATACTACTTTTTAATTTATTAAATTCTAATTCACATTTGTTATTCTACTTAATTTCTCAGATTTAATTTTAAGTTTTAGGATATGGTTGTATTTTTATGTTTATAAATCACATAATATCTTTTAGTTTATGTACTCTTTTCACCTTAAAATTTAACTTTTTTATTATTAGATTTTATTGTTTAGACACGTTCTTTTAAATGGGGATCACTCCATAAAATATAAGGGTGTAAATGGGTAAGATAAGATATTGATATGCCTACTCCATATATTACTCTCAATTCTTTTGAATTGACTTTTTGACCTTCAACTTTCTGAGTGGGAGACCTTTTGATCTTCTATTTTTTGAGATAGATCTTTTGTCTTGAGTTGACATTTTGACTTTCTTCAACTTTCTAAACTGGAGATATTTTTATCTTCAACTTTCTGAGTTGGATTTTCAAATTCAACCTTTTGAATTGGATCGAAACTTATCCGAGCTTTGATTTGAAGAACGCCAGATCAGAGGGGTTTAGCACTCGGTGGTCGTTCTTAAACTGATCATCTTGAAGAATTTTTAAAGAATAATTCAAATAACTCTGAAGTATTTATTTTCGTAGAGAATTTTCAGGATGTTTAAAATATAAACTCTGAAGACTCTTATTTATATGGAAAACGAATCTATTATGATATTTTCTCTGGAAAAGAGATTTGATTTGATTTCGGGCTGTTCACCTTTGAAAATGGATCTATCTAATTTAATTAAGTTAGTTAGATTTGATTTGAGCTTAACTATTTGACTTAAATCACACCCACATATTTTGAGCTTGTTTAATTTGGATGAGACACACTTGGCTTGAATTGTGTCCATTTCACTTGACTTGAATTGAGTTCACTTGATTTGATACATAAATATTTAATTAGTATTTAGTATATTTTTCTTTATATTTTATTTATTAGACAATAAAATTCTACTGCCTATAATATATGTTTCCTTTTTATAGTAATAGGCTCTCATATATAGTCTTATTACTCACCTATACTACAATTGTCAATTTTATATTCCCTCTGTTTTGTTGATAGATATTTATTTGATTTTCGCACATGGGTTAATAAAAATAATAATTTATTGTGTAATGGATTGATGAGTATAATATTTTAATGTGTAGTAGGTAGTTTTATTAGTGTTGAGTGTAGGCTCCATGTGTAGTCAGGGCCGGTCCTAAGAGTTTAGGGGTCCGGTGCAAAAAATCGTTTATGTTGTTTTCGGTTTTAAAAATTAAGTTTTTTATTTTTAAAATTCACACATATTTTAAAAACTACCAAATATATACAGACAAATTATATAATCATCGATGCATTGTCCAACTTCTATACCTCCTCTATCGTCAATTAAAACTCTTACTCTCTTTATCTCATCTCTTTTTCGACATAAAAATTGAAAACAAACATTACATCCACATCAACCCAAAATAAATATTACGTTACTTTTTTGTATATGTAAAAATCATAAAATTATAATAAAATTATATTATAAAAATAACTATATTCTTCACACACTTAAAAGATAGTATATTTAATAATAAACAGAATTACTGTGTATGCTAATTAATTTATCACATTAAATTTTTATTAGTTTAAATTAAAATTTTTTAACATTTTAATGAAAAATAAAGATTTATTTATCAAATTAAGAAAAAATGATAAATATATTTATAAGGAATTTTTTCTTTTTAGATTTTCTTAGTTATAAGGATTTTTTTATTAGTTTAAGTTAAGATTTTTTTAAATAAATAATAATAAAGATAAATAGAAAAAAAGTAAAGTTAAAAAAAAGATATAAGGATTTTTTAAAAGATAGTATATTTAATAATAAACAGAATTACTGTGTATGCTAATTAATTTATCACATTAAAATTTTATTAGTTTAAATTAAATTTTTTTAACATTTTAATGAAACATAAAGATTTATTTATCAAATTAAGAAAAAATGATAAATATATTTATAAGGAATTTTTTCTTTTTAGATTTTATTAGTTATAAGGATTTTTTTTATTAGTTTAAGTTAAGATTTTTTTTAAATAAATAATAATAAAGATAAATAGAAAAAAAAGTAAAGTTAAAAAAAAAGATATAAGGATTTTTTTAGATTTTATTAGTTTAAGTTAAGATTTTATTTTAATAAATAATAAAGATAATTAGAAAATTATAAGTGAAGTTAAAACACTCAAAAAAAAGTATTTTTTAGTAGACGCCTGAGGATGTTGAACTCGGGACCTAACAAATATTACGGAGGCTTGAAATCAATTGTGCTAGCGATTTTTTTTATTTAATTATTAAATTTAATCTATAAAATCTATATACTAATATATAAAAGCATATAAAAAATTTGTGGGCCCTCGCCGGAGTGGGCCTGTGCGGCGGCACTGCCAGCACCGCCCCAGGGCCGCCCCTGTGTGTAGTAGATTGAGTATAATAATATTATTTTTTGAGTTAAATCAACTCAAAAGAAAATAGATACTTTGTATTGGGACGTGTCTCAAAATGACAAAATGAATACGTATCAAGGCGACGTAAAGAGTAAACATTAGTAAGAGCAAGTGTTATTTTAGATCGTCATACATAAGTCCTTAGTGAAACAGATAAAATGTGATAATATTATTAATGAAAAGTAATACTCAATCGATGAAAAGTGATAATAATAAAGTGAATAATTTATAGTATAAATAAAAAGTGATAATATTTTACCGTGAAAGAAAATGATAATGATATTGTCACTTTTAATTCATTTTTAAGTAAGAACTTATGATAAGAGGATCTTACATAAGTATTTTGCAAAATAATAACAAGTATTTTGCAAAATAATAATACTTCTCTACGTGTAAAAAAAAAAGAAAAAAAACAAAATGTAGGTAATAAAAAATCAATTTGTTGGAGGATAGGGTAGAATGATTAAGGTGGCGTTGCCACGTCATCCTGTGAAGATATTCTTACAAAATTGGATTTGACCACACGTCAGCGTTTTGACAATTCCGCCAAAATTTCATTTTCTACGCCCATCCCTCAATCCATAGACACGCGTCAGCTCTTTATTTCTCTTTCAACTTAAACAAATATTATCCAAAATGATTTTATCCTTATTGCTTCTACGTAATACTAATATTATATTCACTAATAAAATATTATAGTTTAATATGTATAGTTTTGCAATGATTAGTTTGGGATAATAATGTTTAATTCTTGCAATTGGAAATGATTACTTTGATATTAATGTAGTATGGAACTAAATTAATAAACCCTACAACAGAGATCATGTTGAGATTTTGGCTTATGTTTGTTTAATTAAAAGTCATTGTAATATACTACTCCTCCATTTGTAAATTAGAAATCCTTAATATACTATGGATATTAAGGAAATATTATTTTTTGATTAATTATTAAATTTTAAAAATAATTTTATTTTTTTAAGAAAAAAACAAAAGCAACACTTCGAATGAGATGGGGGAGTTGTATTTTAATAAAAGAACTAGTTATAAACATCTTATGACATATTCCCTCCGTCCCAGGCTAAGAGGGTCAGAGACCTTAGGTTAAACATAAGTTCTCTGTCCCTCATTTTACATTGGACGGAGAGAGTATGAGATTCAAAACCGTCAATATAAATTGAGGGATCAATCAATTCTATATTAAAATAAGATTTGGCAAATACTTGTGAGAAATAGTATTACGAAAAGATCTTAATATTTTTATGATCGATAATAATACTCTTCTTATATCTTCGAAGTAGTTGCATTTTGTCATTTTAATTGTTTAAGCGTTTAAGGTGTACATTTTCCTTTTTAATAAATAAGACTAGCACAAAATAATTAATAATAATATCTTACAATACTAATACAATTAGTTATTATACATCAAAATAGTATTACTTTATCTCTCCCCTTATCTACTCATTAAATATTATATATATATATATATATATATATATATATATATATATATATATATATATATATATATTAATTTATATGAGAGAAAAAAAAAACAAACACACATCTTTCAAAAATATGGATTAAGTAATATTTAAAAAAAAAAGTAATATTTCGTTTATCCTACAATTAATTTCATATTTTTCATTTTCGTCCGTTCTATATTAAATTTCACTATTAATAATAAATAAAAAAACATCACATCAATTTTTTATATTAAAATTGTGAATTATAAAAATTAATTTTAACTCTTTAAATTTGAATGATGATTAAATGTTAAAGAGTTTATTGAGTTCATTTTTAAACCATCACGAGGTAAGATTTAGTGAAGAGTCTAGAATATTATAAGGAAATAAAAACCGAAACGCAATCGTTTTGAGCTGTGTGTTGCCTAATCAGTCCCTATCAACACGACAACATTGTGCCTTCTTCTTCACACATGATCTTCAACTGTATATATATGTATGTATAGTGCCATTCCTCCATCCACATTCCATCCGATAATTTTATGCATTCTGTGATATACGCTCTATCTCTCCTCCTTCTCTCTCTATTCTGCTTATATGTTACTGTCTACTTTTGGCGGGAGGAATCGCGCGTGATCGGAATTTTAAGGTCGGTATTCTGAAACTCTTTTTTTTTTAATTTTTTAATGGGGTTCTTGATTTTTGTTTGAGCTCGTATACTGTTATTGATTGTGGTTTTGTTTGCCGTGGGTCTTATTGAATATTGTATTATGATTTATGAAGTTTTGAGGAACGAACAGTTGGAAATTTGATTATCGGATGTTGAAATTGGAGTAGTTTTATTAAAAGTTTGAAGGGAAATTGGATTTTTTTGGTGCATTTGATTGTGTGCTGAGTAGAGATCGAAGAAAAAAACGTGCAGTTTGTGGGAGAGGTGCTCATACTGTTTAAATTTATGACGTCTATTCATTTCTACGAACATGACTCTGTGTTCTATGTTGATTTCTGAATTTTAAGCTCTGATTTATGTATTCCTCCTTGCTAATTATTGTTTCATAAGCTATTTAGTGGCTGATTTTTCTGAATTTTCTTTTTGGTATGTACTTAGCTTGCTGATTTATTGCCGTTTCTTGTTCCTCATTTGTATTGATATTTTCTTTATTATTTATATATCAACCATAATGTAGCAGCTATGGGTACATTCTAGGGGGAATTTATTTGTTTGATTCATTTCTGCATGCTGGAGAAACAGATCTCATGATGCAGTACTATGCGGCATCTACCGTGATGTGGGATACTATTCTTTGAATCTAACAATATTCTCACTGCCAAAATTTTCCTTGTTACTTTTGGATAGTGCTAAATAGGGACTTAGTTGCTCTCAATCGTGTCTTTTATTGGTTTCAAGATGCTCTCTTGTCACCACTTTTCCGAAGGAGTTTTGTGAAAGGTGTTAGTCACCTTAAGGTACAGAGTACTCAAATGATATGTTATTTGGGAATTCTCTCACCCCTTATCTAATATGAACAAGGAAACATTAAGTCACCTGGCTAAAGGCCATTGGTTCGAGCGTGATATTGTTTTATATGTGTGAGTGTGTATTTTTAAACATGCATTATGATCTGTATCCTGGTTTCATGTGGAAACAACCAATTACGCTTTATCCCGAGTTCTGGTCCAATTGTTTGTTGCACTGTATTCCCTCAGTGCATAAAGGAAGGGGTTTATAACTAGGAATTTCCATTTTTGGTGACTTGCTGCAGTGGTTGTGTTCATACCGTAAAGGTCCAACTGCATCTCCGTGGTTTTATTGCTGGGTATTATTAGAACTTTACTGATGGAATTTCTTAGCAAGTAGAAGAATCCTACTCTGTATGTGAATGAAGTTATAAGTTGGTTTAGTCAAGATAGACTTTCGTTTCATGACCTCCTAGGTTCTAAAATTATCTCTTTTATTCTTCCCGTTTAAATGTTTGAACCTCATGCACCTCACTTCCCGGTTGGAAGTTTGAGATTTAACTCAGAAGTGCTCGCTATTCTTTCCACTTAAATCTTTCAAATTCATCCACAAATTGCATGCATGATGCATCATTGGGCACTAAGTGCCTAAACCTGCCTACTGGCTTTGGGTGTATTGTGATTATGCACATCATTCCAATTGATCATGTTGTTTGAGATTTGACTAAGATGGTTGCTATTTTTTTATTAAACAACCTGGAAATTTTCTACTTATTACATGTATGAGTTTAACACCATTCATAAATTACATATAATTACATTTATTGGTTTATAGTTCTCCGTGACAGGAGCTAAGACTTGCAATTGTGTGTAGAGCACAAATTTGCAGGGCAGGTTAGAGGGTATTTTGTTTAAGAATGGCTGCATTGAGTTCAACTTCCATTAGTGGAATAGTCAAAGAGTGTTAGTTAATTTTCTGTTTATGTTGTCATGCGGTGAAGGAGAGCTGAGTTCTGGATTGAAGTCGGTCTGTCCTTTGGGGACTAGGATTAGAACTCATCCCTTAATCTCTCCGAATTCAACCTTTTTTTGTTTTTAAAAGGCGCATGATTCTTTTCTGCTACTTTGGCGATAGGTTAAGCGTCCCATGATGCTCTCTGTTAGGGTGGATATCCGGAAATGATTACTATTCGCACCATGAAGATCTGAAGTTCCAGATGCTGCATGGTACTTGTTAGTCAGGATTCCTCGTAGATCACTTGTTTTGAGGAATTCTCCTTCTTGGAGGTTTCGTGATTGGAGCTCTTCAACCATAATTGATTTTGTTGTTGCTGATTCTGTTGCTGAGCAAATGTGTACAGGCTGCATGATGTTGAGGTGTTCGCCCATCTGGAGGGCGACTAGATTAGAGAGAATGTGTAGGCTTAGTCTCTTCTTAAATTTGTTTTTGAATGCAGGTGCTTATAGCATTTCCCAGCTGCTCGTTATTTGTTATTCTCACTCCATACGATTGAATGGCATCCGTGGCAGTCGAATTTACTGGCAATCCTAGTATTGACCCGAAAATCTCTCTAGCTGTTGTAACTGAAGAGAATGAAATCAGAACCAGAACAGAGGCTTGTGAGTCAGACTTGCAGTCTTTCTCTGAAGACTTCACTGCAAAGTGTGTCTTAAATCAGACAAGGGTCACTGGCACTGAAATATTAGACAAAGGATACCTGACATATGGGTATGTCTTCTCGCTTGAAATATAAATGCTAGTTGTTGCTACATCTGTTTATCTTATACTGATATTTGATGCTTGATTGGCAGATGTTCCCATTATCGTCGCAGGTGTCGCATCAGAGCTCCATGTTGTAATGAGATCTTTAGTTGCCGTCACTGTCATAATGAGGCAAAGGTACTTTCACTTCTTTCCATTTTCATAAACATAAATCTGCTATGTATTATCTGAACTTACCTATTTAGGGTTGTCAGATTTGTGGTTATACCAAAAAATTTGTATAGTGACCAAAGGGTGAAGTGTCTATATACTAATATTGTATACTTGTGGAATTAGACCTCCTTTGCATCATCAATTATTTTTTGTCCGACTATTGTAATAATGTGAAATGATGCTGATTTTTATATTTCCTCTTTCTCAGAACAGTATTTGTATCGATCAAAAGCTAAGGCATGATATGCCCCGCCACTTGGTTGAGAAGGTAGATTCTGCCTCTTTATGTTTATCCCATTTTCTATTTGTTGCTATATTTTTTAAGAAATTAGCTCTCGTCTCTTGTTTTCAAGTTAAACTAAATATTTTTTCATTTTACTTCTCAGGTCATATGTTCACTTTGTGATACTGAACAAGAGGTTAGTGCTAATTATACAGTGGTGAATGAAGTTCAGGGAAGATGCTGATGTTCCCACCCCATCCTGGTCTCTCTCTCCTCCTCTCTAATATTTCCTTCCTTTTTGTGGTTATTCTCAGGTTCAACAAGTTTGCAAGAACTGTGGTGTATGCATGGGGAGATACTTTTGTGGAATTTGCAAGCTGTTTGATGACGATGTAAGATAAAAGCATCCTCTTGTGTCTTTTGTTAATTTTTGCTGACGTGATTCAAGATGATAAAATTCAGAGAGATTCAGCCTATTGAACCATCTAGACATGTGCAATAATTTCTATTCTCCTTTTTTGCAGACATCTAAAGAGCAGTATCATTGTGATGGCTGTGGCATTTGCAGGTACTTATAACCCCATCCCTACTTTTATCCACCCAGTTCTATTATCACTTCTGTAAAATCGATCACAAATTTTGATTAACTATTACATCTAACCATGCTTCCTCTGCTTTGTCGCAGGATTGGTGGTGCCAAGAATTTCTTCCACTGTAATAAATGTGGTATGTATGTACACAATTTCGAGAGAGACACATTGTTGAAGCTTTGTTACATACTTATCAATGTCTCTGTCTGTGGTATGTAGGTTGCTGCTACTCGGCACTTCTGAAAAGCAGCCATCCGTGCATTGAGAGGGCAATGCATCAGGATTGTCCCATTTGTTTTGAGGTACGAGTTTTTGTTGCTTCTCTCTTGGGCTATATTTGCATGTTACGAGCATCAACTGAAGCGAAGCTAAAATATGTGTAGTATCTTTTCGAGTCGAGGGATGATGTGATTGCTTTGCCATGCGGACACACCATTCACAAGGCCTGCATGGAAGAAATGAAGGAGCACTATCAGTATGCTTGCCCCATATGCTCCAAATCTGTATGTGATATGTCGAAAGTGTGGGAGAAATTTGACATGGAGATAGCAGCCACACCCATGCCACCATATTGTCAAAACAAAATGGTAAACATCTGCCTTGTCCTAGTGTTGCAGGTTTTTCGAACACTTACTCAATCTGTTGTGATCACAGGTTTGGATTCTTTGCAACGACTGCGGATGCAATTCCCAAGTGAAGTATCATGCCGTCGCCCATAAATGTCCGAGCTGCAAGTCTTACAACACACGCCAAACCAGAGGCCTCACCAGATAACACCACCATATAGACATACATACTACTTTAGTGCAATGAAAGCAATCGCGTGTTGCTCGAAGCACATGGTGCTGTGTGTTCTTTTTGTACCATGTTGTCTCATTTGTATGCTTTCTTTACAGTTTGTAATGACACTTCCATATTTTCAGTTACTTCGCAATTGATTCAAATTCTTTGATCCCAAGGTTAGTTTGTTTGTGGGTTTTCACACCTTTTTTTTCGAACCATGCAAGTAATATTTTTCAAACTTAAAACCAACTGCAATGCCCAATGTATAACTTAAAAGTAAGCTTATCTTTGTGGTAACATGTTACATGATATATTATGAACCATTACTCTTTAAAATAACAATGTAATATTACATATTCGAATGTGAAAATTTTACAATATTATAGGATTTGATTCAACATAATCATTTTTATTAAAAAAAATAGAAATTCATTACTTTGAAAAGTAGTATTTCATTATTAAAAAGTAAATTATAAGTACATGATCAATAAATGATTCTTCATTAGTTAATACTAATTAATACTCCTTCCATCCATACCATTACTCCCTTTAGAAGGTGGACCTAACACATTATTAATACAATTAAATATAAGACTTACACATTCTACTATTACAATTATCTACTACATATACTAAATAATACTAATACTTTTTAAGGAGGAATGGAGAAGGAAGGAGTAATATATTATTCAATTTCTCACTACAACCTTATTTGATTTACTGTATTTAAAATAATTCTAACAATTGAATAAGATTATAAGTACAAACTCTTGTTGAGTTCGAATAAATTTAAATATAGATAAATGAAAATAAATAATCTTACTCTTTAGAAAATGACAAATTATTCTATGTAATCGTTTTATCTATGAAATTTTTTTCTTTTATGTCGTTTATGATTTATTTTGTTCATAAGATTTACTCCTATTTACCTTTAAAATTTAATATTAATTTTATATCATTATAATTAATTTTAAAACAAAAAAAAACATGGGAATAACAAAGATTCCACATAAAATTGGTTTACCTGTTACTCTCTTAAAAAATACTATGTCAACTTTCAGGATTAGTATGCAAGTGTAACTAAATTTTAAGGTATAATGATAATCATTATTTATTTAGAATTTAATTAAGGTTCATTTAAATGAGAAATTCATTATATAGTAAATAATTTATAATATTATGAAAAGGTCAGGATGGCCGAGTGGTCTAAGGCGCCAGACTCAAGTTCTGGTCTTCGAAAGAGGGCGTGGGTTCAAATCCCACTTCTGACATTTCTTTTTTTATTTTCTAAAATCAAATTACTTTTATTCATTTTTTATTTTATTTTTCAAAATTAAATTACTTTTATTCCCACTAATTTTATCTTTTAAAATTGAATTCTTTTTATTAATTTTTTAAAATTAAATTACTTTTATTCCCACTAATTTTATCTTTTAAAATTGAATTCTTTTTATTAATTTTTTAAAATTAAATTACTTTAAAATTTTATCTTTTAAATTAAATTACTTTTATTCATTTTTTATTTTATTTTTAAAAGTAAATTACTTTGATTCCCACTAACTAATGTAGCAAAACGGAAAGAGAAAGAAAGCTGGTTCACCTAGTAGGGTTGGCAGTAAGGTACTCGTATTTTTTGGGTACCTGAACTCGTATCCGATAAAAATACCACTCGTATTCGTCCCATAACCGTTTAAAATACTACTTGTAATACTCGTATTCGTCCCGTACCCGATTTTTCCTATCTGTGGGTACCCGAATCCTTCAAGCTTTTTTTTTAATATAAAATATTAAATTTCAAATCCCACTTCTGATATTTCTTTTATTATTTTCTAAAATCCAAATACTTTTATTCATTTTTTATTTTATTTTTCAAAATTAAATTACTTTTATTCCCACTAATTTTATCTTTTAAAATTGAATTCTTTTTATTAATTTTTTAAAATTAAATTACTTTAAAATTTTATCTTTTAAATTAAATTACTTTTATTCATTTTTTATTTTATTTTTAAAAAGTAAATTACTTTGATTCTCACTAACTAATGTAGCGAAACGGAAAGAGAAAGAAAGCTAGTTCACCTAGGGATGGCAGTGGGTAGGGTACCTGCATTTTTTTTGGTACCTGAACCCGTATCCGATAAAAATATCACTCGTATTCGTCTCATAACCGTTTAAAATACTACTTGTAATACTCGTATTCGTCCCATACCCGATTGTTCCTACCTGTGGGTACCCGAACCCTTCAAGCTTTTTTTTAATATAAAATATTTAATTTCAAATCTCAAACATTTAAATAAATGTGTGTACAACATTAAACATTCTTAATCTCAACCTTAAACAATAATTAAAACATGAAATAAAATTACCACACAAGTTTTAAGATCTTCAATTCAAACTTCAAATAACATAAAAATAAAATAAAATATTGGGTTAGACTTATGATTTGTATATTTATTTAAACATAACAATAATTATTTGTGTTTAAACGGTGAATGGTTTTTTTTTAATATGAGGTTAACTGTTCGAACCCTCTATCCGAACCATAATGGTAATTTTTATTTTTTCCAAACTCGTCTCAAACCCAATTATAAATACACGAACCCGTCCCATTAGAGAGTTTGGTCGGTTCGGGTACCGAAAAAACCCGTGCAACTGCCATCCCTAGGTTCACCCACGTTTTCTCCACATCAGGCGAGAAATCACACACACATACACATACTGAAAGTGAAATCCTCTTCCCACACACATACTGAATCCTATCTTTTTTGAAATTAATCAGTCAACTAAGCTCAATTAATTCGATTTCCTCACCGGAAAATATGTCCGCCGTCGCAACTACCGGAGGAAGCAGCAGAGAAGCGAGGCGACGTCGTATAGTTGAGCGTGGAGCCGATCGCCTCGCCCTAATCACTGGCCGAATCCAATCCCTTCCCCCCGACCCCGACCAATCCCACTCCTCCACTTCTACCCCCGTTCTAACCACTGCTGGTATATAATCGATATTTCATTTCATCAAGTATATATTTTCATTTTCAATCTTTATTTGGATTAAGGAGTAGTTTTGTGCTGATATTAAATACAATTTGGATATTTCTGAGAACGAATTTCTTATATTGGTTTGATTTTGTTATGTGTTTGAATTAAAAGAGGAAAGTTGTTTTTTTCTTAGGGTTTTAATTTGTAGTATAGAATTTGGTCATGTTCTGCATCGTAGTGAATTAGTGAGCTGTTGATGATAAAACATGTACTTTCATCACCATCAATTCAAAATTTTTATCCATTCACGATGTGGAGAATGCAATTCAGAAAATGAATGTGCTCTGTGTTGATTCTTTTTCCCATTGTTGTTGCAATCTCTGTAAACTTGCATTCAAATAGGTTGGTTCTAGTGTTTGGGTTATGTAAATTTGCATTCAAACGGGTACTTTCAATGGAGATTATTGCTGATATGATCATGATAGTCCACATGTTGCGAATGTATTTTTGTAATTCATAGATTTGTGGGATTGTATTATAGTACTTAACAAAAATGAAACAGTCATCATTGGATTAATTAGCATTTTGTGATCATACAATAATGTAATGAAATCGACAGTTTTATGCATCTTTATGGCGTGTGCATAATGAAATGAAACAGCTACCACTTGCTTGATTACTATTGTTCCTGTGTCCTTCTTTCGATTCTTTTGCTACTAGTATTTACTAGTGAAATTGCAGATTCTGCTCAGCTTGAAGATGTAGCTCCTAATTCATCATTGCCAACTCAAGATACTAATTGGGAACCCAGAGAAAGACGTGTCTTTGACGAGACATTAGAGCCTTTGCTACACAACAGTGACAAAGGTGAAGAAATCATTACGTCGAGAGCAGAGGCCTCACATGATACAAAGGAAGGAATATCTTGTATTTCATCATCCATGCAAAGTCCTGCTCTGAGCCATCGAAACGAACTGAGATTACAGAGCCATCGTAGCTCACTCACACCTGGTCAGATTCATGCTGCAATTGCAGGTTCAGAGAATATCCGTATATGTTGTTCCGTGACAGCTGCGATTTTAGTAATCTTGTCATATATAGGATTTCCAATTCTGAGGTTGCGCATTATTAGGGGTGTGATAATGTTCAGACCAGTTTATCTGCTTTTGTTAACGGATATAACAATCGTGATTGGACGTGCTCTTTTGGGAACACAAGGTGCAGAGTCAAGGACTGGACGGAGGAGTAGTAGCCGCTTGGTTGGTGGAAATTCATCGGTTGATCAACTGGGGAAAGCACTCGAGTTAGCGCTGCTGTTGCAGAACATTGCTCGAGCATGGTTTATGGACTTTAGCATCTACACAGTCGTGCTTGTTTCTGGACTGTCCCTCATGCGAGGATTCCGGTGGTGAATCTTGTGGTTTCTGTTGATGGTGCAAGTTATGACTACATTGCTTAGGCTCTGATTCTGATTCATTTGTTTCAGTTTTCTTCTGGTCATTGAATATAGAAAATCATTTTATTTTTATTTTTTGTTAAGCTGAAATATGTGGACTGCCATCAATCTCTTCTTGAATTAAGATGTTGAAATTCACTAGGATTAGCTATTTGTTTCACCCATGAGGTTTTCTTTTTGTTGATTTTGGCCTTTCCACTAATGCATGTTTCATAAGTTGCTCGACCAGACTTCATTCTTTCTAACAAGTATGAAAATGCACACAAGAAGCAATGAGTTAAAAAAGAAAAAAGGGCACATTTAAGCTGATATTCTATGTGAATTAGCTGACCTTAAAAAAAACTATAAAAGAAATTCGTTCATCACAAATCACATTATGAAAGAGCTGGTATAAAGGTGAGTTTTTATGGAGATTAGATGTGTTATAAGTGGGAAAAAAATTCAAAAGTCAGTTGGAGATATTTACATATACACCATTATTAAAAATTCATACATATGAAATTCTGAATTGTTATGTCACTGTGACTAAACACCACTTCAAAAGAGTGTAACAAGATGAATTATAGACCAAAAGAAGTCTATTGTGGTACCCTTTCACAAGTCATGGTGATCTATACTGACTGAAGTGTTGAAGGATCCTGAGGGAGAACTCTAGATCGAAGATGCACAAGCGAGTGCTGATCCCGTTACCCATTTCTATGCACAAATGTCGGCTCAGTCATCTAAGAACCTTCTCATGACTTGAAATTCTTATCTAGCGTATTGTTGTTCAGTTCAATAGAGGGATCATACACAATGGAGCGAACTGACCGGAGAAACTGAGGTAGCGTTGGAAACGCCTCTGGCTAATTACTGGAACTCGTTCACCCAGTCTACAAGTAGGTTTCATGGATTTCGTAGGACACAAGCTCTCAGATGAGAAATCAGCTTCCCTTAACATCATCGGGCTTCGTTTAGACGGACCAGACGATCCCTTTTGATCACTCAGAACCACATTAGGTATCTGCAATCTAGGAAGAGACCGATTCACACCTTCCTTGTGGTTAAACTTGTCAAAGCTATCCAATGGAGTCTTGTGGCACGTTTCTGTTAAATTAGCTGTATTTTTCTTCCCAAAAGAGCTCATTATTCGGTTTGCCTCTTTGGTAAGTCCAGTGGCTCGCCATGCTTCTGCAACCAACAGATAAGTGCTTTTCTGGGGATGAACGTTGAATCCCTCCATGAGCTGGAGTGTTTCTTCTGCTTTCCATGGCTTCTTAGCTTCCAAGTATCCCCCAATTATAGTTTCAAAAGTCTTTAAATTTGGGGAGATTCCCGACTCAATCATCTTCCCAAAAACCCTCATTGCAGATTCCATTTTGCCGGTGCTGCACCATCCACTGATGACTGTGGTGTAGATGACTACATTTGGGCAAACACCGGATCTTTTCATGGTATCCAAAAGTTCTTCGGCATTTTCTGGCTCTTTAGAGCGTATGTAACCTTTAGCCATAATGCTGTACACATGGACATCCGGTTTTATCCCAGCTTCCACCATGTCGTCGAAAATTTCTCTGCACTTGATCATGTAACCTGCAGCACTCCAAGCATTCATGATGGTGCTAAAGGTAATCACATCTGGTTTGACTCCAAATTCTTCCATCAAAGAGAGTACCTATCAAAACAAAGAATGGCATTCGATTTATCAATCTTAACAATAGATAGTGGCAAATCATATGTAGTCATTCAGTTCATGTTAAAATGTATCAGTTAAAGCTTGAGTAACATGACAATCAAAGCACATAACTATTTCTTGATTCATTGTTGGAACGGGGATATAATTTAGTTAAAAAAAAGTGAAAATCATAAGTTACCTCATCAACAGTACTTCTATCTGACATGTCAAAGAATCCTTTGATTAATGAATTGAAAACAACAATATTAGGATTTACACCCATCTCCTTCATCTTGTAGACAAATCTCAAGGCATCCCTCATTTTACCTTCTTTACAATATCCCGAGATTATGATGCCACACGTCCTTTCATTCGGCTGTACATTGTTATTCTGCATCTCCAAAATCACATCTTCAGCCTCTTTTGTTTGCTTGTTTTGAACATATGCCGTCACTAGTGTATTGTAAGTAACAGCGTCGGGTTGTATTCCTGAAGCTACCATCTTCAATACAACATCCCAAGCTTCTTTCATATTCCGCTTGTTACACCATGCCCTCACAAGAACATTATATGTTCGAAGATTTGGTTTTATATTCTCTTCCTTGGACATTAGCTCCATTACTTTTAAAGATTCTTCAGGCTTTCCAGCAATCCCATAACCTTTGATCAACGTATTGTAAGTGCTGGTCGTTGGTTTCATCCCATGCTCCTCCATCTTTGAGAATATTCTCATAGCCTCCTCCATGTCGCCTGATTCAGAAAACGCATTGACAACAGCATTAAAGAAAACTGAATCCGGCTCCACTCCGTTCTTTTGCACTTCAGAGATTATTGTATGTATGTGGTTGAAGCGTTTCTGAACAGTCAATGCAGCTAAAAGTGTCGTGTATGTTACTAGAGAGGGCTTATGTCCCTCTTGAATCAAGCTGTTAAAAACAGATAGAACATCTTGTGGCTTCCCCCTCTCCAACTGAATGTTCATCAGCTTCGTTCTTGAACGAACTATTTTACAACTCCCATCACTCCTGCAGAGAGTACAATTGGTCGATTCTGAGATGGGATTAAATTGTATCTTCCCATCAAGAGACCGATCCTGTAATAACACAACGTGTGCAACTGAAACTTAAAATCTGTCACATTGAAGGGAAAAAGAATAACAGATCATACTTTAATAGGGAAATCCTGAACCGGCTTATCCTTGAGCACCAAATCACTGGCTTGTGCCGTCCCATTTATAACTGAACTGGCCTTCTTTTTATCAAACTCCTCGGCGTAGCCCATCAGTGCTGTTAATGCTTTACTTTCTTAGGAACAAATCTTCCTTCAAAACATTCACAATATTTACAGCATATAGATTTCAGTTGGTTCAGACGAAAGCTATTAAAAGGAATGTTCACAATCTGCACATAACAGCAGACACTCTACATGAATATGTCTACAGCAGCTTAGATGATAGTGCTGCAAATAAAATGAACAAAAATATGCCTAATTAAAAGTTATCATAAGTCTCTGAAGGATTAGAGACAGTTAAAAAGGGCACATAAAAATGTTCGTGTTCAAGAAGATTGCATAATGCAACAAATAGAAGGTGCATTTTCAGGAGTATATAATAAGGATTTGACTATAAGAACATAAGAATTAGTTGCAAAATGACAACCTCGAAACACAACTAAGGACGCGTTCCTCAAAGCTCCATACTGCATATACAGTAAGAAACTTATTTGATAAGTATGCGGAGAAGCTCACATAAAAGAATAGCAATTGAAGTTAAAATAGGATGGAAACCAAGCCACTCGTCCAATGAGGGAAACAATCGACTAATTTTTCAATCTACTCTTTTTCCCACAAAAGCAAAGTAAGGTGTATCAAAAGAACCATACAAGAATAATGTAATTCTACAGTTTCCCAAGAAAAACTGTTGCCACTTGCCAGATGATTACGACCACAGAGTTGCTAAAAATTCGACAAATTCGCCTTCAACTTCTTGATCATTCAAAAATTACAGCCAAAAATGCACAAGTTAGAATCAAAGAATACAAATTCATTAATGCACATTAGGCAACTCCATTTAGAACTTCACTTTTAATACTATTTCACTGACAAAGGTTTTGTCAAATTTAGGCCAGCTAGGTGTAGGCAATCATTAAATCAATTTAATTTGATCAATCAAGAATCTAATAGAGGGAATTCGAACCAACCAAGTACAATATTAAGCATTAATAATAATAATATCATGATGAAAACAAGCATACTCACTATTAAATACTAGATCAAAACCATTTTATTCCCTATTTAATCAAAGATCAAGAAACTCATTATACACCTAACATTTCCCTCTCAGTACTCCATTATCTTGAATAAAACAAAAAAAAAAAATCAACTATAAATCAAAGAAAAGAGCCACCAGAAACCCATCATTCCACTAATAACAAGACAAGAAAACGAATGGAATTTAGAAATGCCCATTTTCAAAGAAAGTAAATCTATACCTGATTATACTACCTACAGAGTGATTGAAGCTGCATAATCAAGGGTTTTGGTTTCCTTACACACAGTGGGATGGATCTATATAATAAGAATCAGCTGAAGATTATTTATGGCGATTGAATTCCCACCCTCTCGCGACAAATTCTTTCCACAATCTTATCCACATGTTTATCCTTTGACATTGCTCACATTTCTTTTGAATTTGTTGAAATAAAAAAGAAAAAGTATGTTCTAAAAAATTCTAAATACAATTCTCGTTTTGTTAAATCTCTTTATGAAAAGAAATAGTGCTCCTTGTACAGAAATTTTATCATTTTGTTATTTTTATTTTAGATTTTATTTTTATTTTAAGACAAAGTTTATTGTTATACAGGTTATTTGTGAGATGTGTGTGAAGACAATCTCATCATTAAAGTATTAATGTTCAAATTTTAAAATAGGAAACAATAATAAAATCTAATTATAAATTAAATAGAAAAATGAAATTTTTATGAAAAGTAATAATTTTTTAATGAAAAGTGATATTACTTTGATATCTTGTGCACTAAAGTGCACGTTTGCACACATATGTGTATTACTTCTTACCTAAATATGTGTATAACTTTTCATGTGTATATAACACATAGTATCTTTTTATACACATATGAAAAGTGATAATTTTATAACTTTTGTACATTCAATTTTTTCATTAAAAAAAACGTACAGAAAAATCGCTAATGAATTGTAGTACATTTTTATTAATTAGTATAATACATTTTTATTTATAAGTGTATAAGTTTCTGAAAGTGGATGTACAGAATAATTAGCCATTAATGAAAAAGTGATAATTGTGTAGTGGAGTATATCATATACAATTTATATTATAAATAAAAAATGATAAAAAAATATGATAACATTTTTAATAAAAAATTATAAGTATATTAGAAAATGTAAAATGATCTCATAATTTCTCACACAAAACTACTCCTTATAAAATTAGTATAAAATAACATCAGATTACATAAATCTCATACATCTCTTATACACCTCACATTATACTATCTCTCTACATTATCCTCTACTATTTATTTGACATAAAATTTAAATTTATCTTATTTAAATTCATCTAAAATTAATATAGACTTGGATTTACTAAATCCAACTAATTATAAATTCAATTTTTTTTTCTATTTGCTACCTAACAAAACAACACCTTAAATTATAGTGACTTCAATTATAACTATATAAATTCACTTCAAATAATTATATGTTAGATTGAGATGTATGCATAATGCATACTCCCTTCGTTCTGTTTCAATGTTTACGTTTATTTTTTACACGATTAAGAAATATAGTATTTTAATAGATAGTGGGTGAAAAAATATAATATTTAATATAAAGTAGGTATGTGTATTAGTGCTGGACGTGGGGACCATGATGATATAATAATTATTTTAGATGGGTCCCATATTCCAAAAAATGAAACGTAAATATTGAAATGGGACGCTCAAAATAGAAATATGTAAACATTGAAATGGACGGAGGGAGTATCATATAAATTTTATTCACTCATAAATTAGTCTTAAGTTTTTTATTTAATTATTTATTTTTATTTATTTATAAAATATATATATTTAAAATTTGTAATTTACTTTGTCCACTTTAAAGAGTCTTTTTTTAAAATTCATTTTAGGTGTCTCCCTCAAAGAGACTAATTTCATGTTCTACACATACACCTACTAATACAATTAAAAACACCTACTAATATATACTCACTATATATTAAATAATAATACTCTTTAATCCACGTGTAAAAAAATAAAACATACCCTTTGAAGGGGACCGAGGGTATTTTATTTAGGCAAAAACTCCTGTGCACTCGGGCGCACGGACCACATTCCGTTCTCTTTTATAATTTTGTGTTAAATTGTATACCCTTTAGTATACAGATGTGTACACTTTATTTTCTAAAGAAATTATTGTGTGTATCTGGGCGCATGAACAACACTCCGTGCGCCTTTAGAATTTTGTGTTAAATTGTATACCCTTTAGTATAAAAATGTGTACCCTTTATTTTCTAAAGAAAAAAATATTAATGAAAAGAGTATACCTTTTAGAACAAAATAGTGTATCTTTTATTAATTAAAGTGTATACCTTTTAAACCAAAGTAATGTACATTTATCCATGCTACTAAATTTCTAAAAACTCACGAAATATGTTCCGTTTGCCGGGCGCACGCAAACATCACTCTTTTACTTATGAAGGGATAAGTTAAAATTTTAAAGTGGTTCTGGATTTCTTCAATTAATTGTTTCCCGGCCCGCTGAAAGGCTCCATTTAAAAGTACCGTGTCAAAGTTGGTCTTATTAGATACGACCATTTATAAATTTTGTGCCCATTTGGAGTTCTTAAATTTGTTATATAAATATTTAAAAAAAGAATTCAAATTTCTTGAAGTATTTTTTAAACAATAACAAATTACTGTACTAAAAGTAAAAATACGCGTAATATTAAAATCTTTAATTGCTTATTATTATTATTATTTTTACCTCATGGTTGGAGGTAGTGTTTACTTTGAATTAATTTAATTCTTCATAATTTTTATATAATATAATTTAATTATTTTGAATTATCACATCTCAAAATCGAGGAGTATCTTTAATAATATTTATTTAATTATTATTTTAATTAAAAGATCATCTTTAGTTGTGTTTATCTATTTAAATTAATGGAATTGGATTAGGGGTTTATAAAATCATATATATATATATATATATATATATATATATATATATATACTTACTAATTACGAATACACTGCTATAAATAACTTTTTTAAAAGTATGAGTTGTCGCGACATGATTAATTGTCTTATATTTTTTATTTTTATTATTTTAATATCACATATATAATCTTTCTATTTTTATTTATTTATTTATTATTATTATTATTATTATTCATGTATATCTTTAAATCATGTATATCTATAAATTAAATATCACCTTTAATTATTTTTTTATTAGTTAGGAATAGATAATCAATAAAATTTATCCAACTAATTATAATTATTATTCATGTATATCTATAAATTAAATATCACCTTTAATTATATTTTTAATTGGTTATAATAATCTGTCCCACAAAATCTTTTACACTTTTCTTATTTGTTTATCCTACAAACCAAACAAACAAACAAAAAAAAAAGAAAAAAAAGAAGAAACATTATTTTATCCAACAATCTCAAAAGTTACTTTAATTTCAAACTTGTCACTCATTTTTCATATACCATTACTTTATACTCTTTCCGACTAGTCTGAAGATATTCATTGTATAGAAAGCAAATGGATACCTTTGCTATGACGGGAAGAAATATTTTTTCTTATATAAAAATAATTAAATATCCTCTAAAATCAACAAAGGTGATTATAAATAGCAATTTTTAATATGGAACAATAAATGGAAAACATTATATGGAGTATAAAACAAAAATATAAGCTTATTTGGATAATAACGTATTAAAATATATTAGCATACAATTTAATTTAATTGATTTTTTAAAGCAATATACTAAATATCAAGTTAAGAATATTTAGACTTTAATGGGTTTCAAGTCAATAGGATTTGTTGATAATTTGTACAAGAGGGTTGGTAATTTAATTATTTACCCTATTTATATTTTTTCTTCTTCAATTTACTAAAATTGTTTTAAACTAATAAGATATCATTTTGGAGTTAAACTTTGGTTTATTTGGTGCGTGAATAATCTGAATCGTTAGATTAGATTCAATTTAATCTTAATAACTAAATAAAATAAAATAATTAAAATTAAATAAAATCACTACCCACTATACTCTTTAATATTTACATTATAAATTCTTGAGTGTACCGATTAACTAAGTGCATTCCAGAATGACCCCAAAATTTCCTTTAAAATAAATAAATACAGAGTACATAAATTTTAGAATACCGTTCAACATAGATATAATATAATGCACTAAAGAATAACCCAAGATTTCAGGTAGATTCTTACATAACCCACCAGGTCATGTATGACCCATGCAATAATAATCTTTGGATATCAGCAAAACTTAATTAACCATTGGATGAATTAATTAAGTATCCGCAGGACAACCCAAACATGCGGTAGCATCTCTCCATGCAACCTTTTTATTAACTTTATAATTAATTATTTATTTTAATTTTTGGTTAATTGTTTTAATAAAAAATAATTTAAATTTGAGTAAGTCTTATATCAAATTATTTCGTGAACTAAATTTCATGATACACAAATAATAAAATATATATAATACAAAGTGATATTTGATCCAAAAAATTATATTCATTCAATAAAATTTATGCGTTTTTTTTATTATTATTATTATTAAAACAAAAGTAAAATATATAGTAAATATTAATATCCATGTAATAAACTTAGGGTAATTTTGGTTACACTTGAGTGCATTCTAAAGTATAATAATTTAATTTAGGATATAATAATAATTATATAATTCATAAAGTTAATTATTAATTAAAATTTAAGGATGAAAATTAATTATTAATTATAAACTTTAATGTCAAATTCTCTTGTGAGATGGGTTGTGAGACGTATTAAAGTATGTCTATTATTTAGATAAAATATGTTTAATGGTGTTAAAGTATATTTTCTAAAGTATATTTGATTATTCATTAAAGTATGATTTTAGCGTGTTATAATACAATTTATTATTGACATACTTTAACTACAAATAAACATACTTTATTTATACAATAAGTATACTTTAGTAATGAATCGACCCGTCTCACAAGAGAGTATCTCAACTTTAATAATTTACTTTTACAAGTGCATCAGCTGCACCCTAGTAACACTCAATTGAAAGAAAAGTGATAATGATGTAGTGAATTATTTAATGAAAAATTTTAATATAAATAAAAAGTAATAATATTTTAAAAAAATATAATTATATAGTATTTAATAAAAATTAATAACTAATTACATAAAATTACATAAAATTAAAATAGTTATCGCACAAGTATGCCCTAAAAGAAGTGATCATAAGAATAAAATATAAGGAAATGTTTTATTTATCACATGAAATACTCAAATATTAAAAAGTTTTAAAATATTAAAAAAATCTTAATAATATTCGTGATAAAAAAAATATGAATATATATTATAATTAGAATCAGCATGAAAATCTGATCACAAATTAGTCAAGGCTTAAAAGGAAGTGGATGATGTGTCATTAAATTAGCTATCAGTAATAATCTGGGTTACGCAAGTAATACCCTAGAATAATGAATAAAAAATAATTAAATAAGTAATGTGGCAATAATAAAATTCATAGGAAACCGACGGTAAAATTTGGGTAATAGGTGACCTTGGTCACTTAAGTAATCCCCAAAATTTCAATATATATTTTTGCGCAGATTTATGAATAATAATTAAAAATTTTAAAAAATTTATCTGAATATTTTAGAGCATTAAAATAATTTATACATAAAGAAATTAAGAAACCTAGAAAAAGGAAGAGAGAGATGAAACGAAGAGTGTAGGGAGGGAGAGAGGGAGACAGAGAGGGCGCTGTGCAGAGTACTCGTTGTTCAGCCATTTGACGAACCCAATAGAACACGCCATTGTTAAGCTCTCAATCGTTGAAGTCTTTGTGCTATAATATAATCGTTTTCAGAAGGCCAAAACAACCCTAAATCGTACAAATTTATCCAAACCGTAGCATGTTGAGATTGTGGAAATGGTACCAAAATTGTTTAGCTACTCATCCTGTTAAAACCCAGGTAATTAGCTCTGGATTTATTTGGGGATTTGGTGATATAGCTGCTCAAGTCGTCACTCACTCCACCGGGAAGCCGCATCACCTTCAATCGCATGTCAGTAACCTAATTTTTTTTATTATTTTTTAATGTTATCTTTACAGGTTTGGATTATTAAAGTTGATATTATCTGTTCTGTATATCAAACGGGTTGCTTGTTAATTTGTTTCTCGTTTTTCTTTTGAGGTTATATGGAGTGGGAATAATTCAATATCTAGTATGTTTTAGTATTGTCTACAATGAGAAAAGAAAAATTGCTATATTGTGTATATCTACATATCAATGGGTTTTGATATATGTAATCTGATGGCCTTCGATTCGTTTAATATTTATTTACACTATATTTTAATTATATTTGCTTGTATAGATCCTGTTTCTTGAATTTTTTACTTAGCTCCTTATGAATTTTCTGTGAATTTTAGTTTAAATGGTTTTCATAGTGTGTGATTTCCAATGAGATTATGGTGGTTATTCTATACAGGCTTGAATGCCATTTTCATTGATAGATTGCATACCTAGGTTAGTAAAACATTGGGGGTATCTTTATTTAGAGTCTTCTTTAACTCATATCTTTTGATTAGTCAATTAATGTATCGGGTGAACAATATCTAAAAATGATGGCTTATTTTGTAGCAAGCCTTAAATTGTTTTAGCGACTTTGGTTTGTTGCGTGACAACTAGTAGATTAGTAGGTGGTTGTGTTTCATGCTCTCCACACACTCCCTTCTTTATTCTCTTAATAATCTATCTGCTTGTGGGAATGATTGATTTCGTTTATTGGGTGCTTGAATTCCTGTACTGCTACAGATGTGTGATCCTGTTGAGTGCTCTTCAAATTATCAATGAACATGCAGTCATTAATTATTTATTTGTCATTGCCATTTGATAGATATTTATGGTAAATCATAGGCAGATAACCTTAAAAAAGAAAAATAATCTGTTCATGGATGGCAGTTACGTCTACCTTGATTATTATGATTGCTAGATCAAGCATAGATGCCTTTCTTTCTGTTTGAAGTCCACCTTCTTATTATTCCCCTAACAATGGTACCTTTTCCTCTTCAGGATGAAGATAAGGAACTACTGAAAATCAATTGGAGACGAGTTGCTACCACGACCTTGTTCGGGCTTGGATTTGTTGGGCCTGTTGGCCATTTCTGGTTTGTCTTTCTTTTGGAAATGACGTAGCATGTTATTTTCTCAGGATTCTTCTTAACTACCTGATGAATATGAAGTTTTTTTTTCCATAAATATATTTCTATTCCACTGAGCATATGGGTTGAAGGTTTTGGATTCTAGACTTTGGCATCATAAACATAAGTATGTATTCATAAACATAACTATGTCTTGTGTTCTTCCTATTGTACCAGGATGCATATATACTCGGTGGTAATTTTCCCTTCAACAACTGATTGTTGCCTTATACTTGGATCTGAGATTTTATTATGAACAATACTCTGTTGATTTTGTTACTTGGCCAACCAAATATTGAAATACTCGTTTGGCTTGCGCATTATTGTTTTCTTAAGAAGGTAAACTATTTTCTAATGTAATTTGCTGAAAGTTATATTATGAAAATGGAGTGGCAGCTAGTGTTGATAGTTATGGGAAATAAAGGGAGGCAATCAGCATGAATTAATTTATTTTAGATCATTCACAAACTTCTGGTTCTTTGGTTAACTAGTGTTGAATTTTTTCCCGTGGGTATTTAGTAGATGCAAAATAAAGATAATGAAATGTGAATGCTGAATATCTTTATTGTGGATACTGAGTTTGTATTGGTCTTAACTGATCTGCCATGCAGGTATGAAGGGCTGGACCGAATCATGAGGGTGCGACTAAAGCTACAGCCGAATTCCTTCCGCTTTGTTGCTGCAAAGGTAGCTGCTGATGGTATAATCTTCGGGCCAATAGATTTACTCGTGTTCTTCACTTACATGGGCTTTTCCTCGGGGAAAAGCGTTGCTCAGGTTAAGGAAGATGTCAAGAGGGATTTTCTCCCAGCATTTGTTTTGGAGGGTGGTATATGGCCAATTGTTCAGGTGGCCAACTTTCGATTTGTTCCAGTTAGATATCAACTTCTTTACGTCAATTTCTTCTGTTTGTTGGATAGCTGTTTTCTTTCCTGGGTTGAGCAACAAGAAAATGCTCCTTGGAAGCAGTTGTTGAAATCTTATCTGCCTTTAAACGAAGAAGAAGGACAAGGTGGGTGATTCCTTCATTCTTATTGTTTTCTATTTTGCTTTCGGGCAAGCATTTTCTTTATCAACTGAGAATTCAATCAGACCTGTTTTGGACTATCGACTTGTAAATTTGAGTTGGCATTCATACATAGGTCCCCCCACCCCACCCAAAATCTTTGGGAGTTCCTTTTTTTTCAAGTCACCTCGAAACCACGAAGATGATGAATTTGAGTTCAGAGTCTGTTTCTTAGTAGCTATTATTTCTTGATAGTATCTTAAAGATGTCACCAAAAGGTTCGATTTAGGCGAAATCAAGAGGTTTCCTTTGTATGTTTTGAGTAGCTTACTAGTACAAATTCAGTGAGATTCAAGGCTGCTTCTGCTATGCTATCTTTGTGGAAATTTGAACTATTTTTGTTGTTCATGTTTCCATTTAGAGCCACTAACTACATTGTGTTTCTTATGTGCATTTGCTCAAGTAAGTCTTCACTTGAATGACCGCCTAATTCAACAACTTTGGGGCAGTCTTGGGTGTCTCACGGTAAAACCATTTTATACTTTTTTTTAATTTTTAATTAGTTATTACTTTCTTTTTAAAAATGTTGTCACTTTTTATTTATATTAAAATTTATTTATGAAATAGTTCACTACACCATTATCACTTATCACTAATTAAGTATTACTTTTTCATTAAAATATTATTAATTCTTATTCGTCTCATAAAAGCCACTCAGTGAGATGATTTTACACAAGTCACAATCTTATTTGTTACAAGTATCCTTCTCATCACATCTTTAGTATTATGCAATCCTATTCTTTTCAAGATTAAATAGTTCAAATGGATGGATAGTGAGGTTATTAAGAAACAATAGGACAGAATGTTTTCCAACATGTTGCATTATGACCATATATGGTTAGACAATTGCTGATCAATTCAAAATTTTGAGTCCCTCGCTCCATTATTGAGAATGGCTTTCGTCACGTCCGGAATAATTTGCACTATTCCTTCGTAATTTATCAAAGAATGAAGCAAACTATTTTGGGATTGAGTAATAAACTGTGCGGCGATGTAAACTCCAACCAAAAAAGTATGCGTGATAAAAAAGAAGTGTGATCTAAATGGATATTGATGTTATTAGAATAGGTTATGATCAAAATCACACGTGTGGATCTTTGAGATGTTAAGAGTGTCTTCCCCAAAGATCAAGATTCAAGAATATATGATCTAATATATGATCTAATGGCCCAACAATCTTTAAACAAAAGATTATGACTATCACAACAGTATTACGAGATCCACTGAGCCATGTTAAACAAAATTTGACAAATTTCTCTCTCTACATAACATTGCAAGTAGAACTATTCATGGTTAAAAAATACTCCCAGAATATGGTTCTCATACTATTCCACATCTAAGAAAAGTTGCTATTTTTAATAACTTTGTATTTTTAATAACTTTGTTTACTTTAGAGGGTGTTGTAGTCTTTTAACTTAATGATATGTGTAAAAATTGAGAGGCAAATTTAAATGGATAAAATGATTTTTTTTTTTGTGAAGAATTTTGTGGGACAAACAAATAAAGAAAATGTAAAGAGTTCCATGGGACTGAGGAATAACAATATATAAAATAAAGAGAAATACTATATTGAATTGCATTTTATATCAATCAATTACAGAGAAATATTGAGTTCTTGAAAATAAATATTAATCAACAAAACTCTTGTGGTTTTTGGCAAATATCTGTGCAAGAATATGGTCGTAATTTTTAAATTCCAGTTTCTAAGTTGCCTTAGAAAAGCACAAACTCGTCAAATGGGGGAAGCTGAAAGCAATATATAAATAGCCTTTACACTCCTATTGTACACAAATTAAATTTTACAAGGCTCATAAAGTTTTTACAAGACTTTCCCTAGTTCCATTGGTTTGCGACAAAAATGGAACCAAACGTCATTCTTAACGACTAAAAAGAGCCAAATTTAGAAAGAGCTGATCGGAACAATTCGAAGAAGGCCTCGGAAGTGCTCTGGTTATCAGCTTTGATCTTTAGTTGCACTTTACAAGACGATGAGTTAATTATACACTCCACAAGATATGTTGATGATGATTCCTCCGCGTTTTGTGCAAAGAAAAAGAACTTAAAATTTGGGGCTTGACCACCTGATGCTATGCAGACGATGGAATGGCCTTGCATGTGCTGAGGAAGGGCCTGTGGATTCGTCATCGCTGCTACACCTCTTGGATCTATTGAAATTTCCTGAAACAACAAGAAAAAGGCATCATATATGAGATTCGTCATTATGGCCATGCATTGTGGATCTTACTAGAAGGTTTTAACGATGCTACATCTATAAAGTATCCATATCTCAAACTTAGAAGGTCTCTAGACAATTAAAAATTTATAATAGAACAAGAAGCTAAGAAATTCACGAACCTGAGATAAAGATACTGGTAGTTGGCGCCATTTCTGCTGAAATGTATTAGAATCTAAAGCAGCTTTGGCATTAAGTAGCAATGCAGATGATGGAGCAGTAGCAGGTGTAGCTGATGTCATTCCAAGACCGAGCAATTCATCAATAGCGAAGCTAGCAGACGGATGTACTGTAGATGGTTGATCAAGCGATACAAGGTCCAACTGACCCTGAGAAGCGCCGACTGTTGAATTACTATAAGAAGGGGCATTATATGCAGAACCGTTATTAATATAACCCTGACTCTCTTCCTTCTCAGAAGTACCCAATAGCAAGTCATTGTCATTTGCCTCGACTCCCTGGGCAACTACGGTATCTGAAGGTTCTGTGCCAATAGACAGATTACCAAGTTCCTCTGAGAAAGCGAATGGCCCTCTGTGTTCCTTATCGGTAAACATGTAGGATGGCTGCAAAATATCTTGATTAGTTAACTGGGTAGCCAAATGCGCATATATAGATGATGTGTGCAAAATTTATGTTTAATAGTATCATTTTATTTGTTATGAGTATGCATATCAACAAGTCATTATATTTAGCTTTTGGCCATGCATGTTAATTTTATCAGTTTAAGAATAACATTTTACGCTTTCAAGATGATTTAATTATCACACTGAGAACACAGATTTCTCCAAGACTCCAACATGATACCAAATGATAGCAATTTAAATCTTTCAGCTATTTATGCCTTCACATAACTTATACGTACTCTTCATGGCTTCCAAAATCAACTCATCAACTACCATTATTTATCTAAAAATACACAACAGCACCATCTAAAGGATGAAGAAAACAGAGGCAAATGTACCTTTTGGTATACAACAGACAAACTGTTGAACTCATCAAAGATGCGATCTTTAACTTCACTACTTTGTGTGTCTGCAAAGACAGAAACAGCTTGTTTTGGAGGATTAACAATACGTTCAGCTACAGTAATGTCATACTTTAGAAGCCTGTAGTAGAATAATGCCCTGTCATGAACATCCTGCAGTTTATGGAAATTTAGCAAATGTTAAAGCATTACTTGGCAAAAATTTGTAAGATTCACATTTGATACAATTAATTTTCCCCAAAGCCCAATTAAAGCCAAACCTGATGAAAATCAGCAAGACCAGCTGCTAGAGCAGCTCCTAGGGCTTTCTGAGTCTCTGGTGGTCTTCTCAAGAAACACTTCATAACTGCCGTTAGAAGATGTAAATGGACCTGTAAAGCAATAAAACTAACACTTGAACACCAGTGAATGTTTATCAGTTTAGTGCATTAATGAAACAAAAATCTAATAAGCTGATTTTATGCCTTTAAATATCTAATTGAGAGATTCATTTGAAAAAAAAAAAAGTACATCTATCTTCCTCATGAAAATGTATTTTGGGAGAAACACAAGACTTTAGGTTTATGGTAATTATATTTCAAACATTGTGCAGACTTACATCAACATTTTGTGTGGGTTACTAACAAAGCTATTTAGGTGTGTTTAAACTACTAAAGAAGATCTATGGTAACAGGAAAATCCAACATTAAATTTACTAGATCTCAATGACAAGAAAAAGGTTCCATCAATTGTAAGGGTAAAACTCAAAGAAACTGGTTCGAACAGAGAGAAAAATAGCAAGATAATGACATTTAATCACCTCAGCTGAGTGCTCCTCATCCCAGTTCTCAATGAGGCTCTCCAAGATGTAAGGACTATCCTGCATATCTTGAGAGTATTCCCCTAACATCCAAATAAGAGCAGCCTTAGCTTTGGGTTCCTGAACATTTTTGCTACTGATATTACCAACAACTGCTATGCAGTCATGACTCCACTGAGGATATTTCCTAAGAAGATCTTTTACAAGAACCTACACAAAGGAAACCAGATATAGCTCAATCTTTTCCAGGGTCATGGAAACATGTAGTACTATTACATGATTGATAGGTCCACTTAGTCCGGATTATAAGAGAGAGCTTACAAGAGTTTCAGCAGTCACATGTTCTTTTTCCATTTCTAAAAATTGAAGCAGTCGATCAACAATGGCATTTACATCATATTGCTGCAAAGCAATTTTTCCAACAGCACGTATTGATTCTCTTGCCATTGGAATATCAACATTTGCAACATATTCACAAAGTTCAGTCACTGAAATAGAGCGAAAATATTGGACATTAGAAGTGACTAGTGAATATTAAAAGCAATAATACCATCTACCCTAGCAACGCGTAAAGCATGCTTAGAGAATGTAAGTCACCTATCTCATACGTGTTGCTCTCATTTGCAACAGAAGTCAACATCTCAAGTTTCAATTTTTTGACATAAAATGGTTCGTTATATTGGCAGTAGAAGTGCTTGTAGTCAGAAGAGAAAATATATGGTGCACGCATCACCAGTAGATGAAGGTGGCTTAATACTGCATGTGATTGCTCGGGACTTCCTGAGCTCACCAAAGTAAGCAAAGGAGCTTTAATTCGCTCATACACCTTAAAAGAGTATTAAAATGCATTAGAATCAAGATACAAAGAATTATTAATACATTGACGTGCCTCATATAAATGACAACAGTATAACTGAAGTATGTAAAAATTTAAAATGACGGAATGACCAGTCACTGTAAGTAGCAGGAATGGGCTTTAATGATGACGAAACGTCATATGACGAATGGTTTAGCAATTGGTATTTGGTAGCTGTATGTATCAGATAGTATGGATGCAGATCTAAATAAATGCTGAGAGGACATTGTACTACACAGAAATATCATTAAACTTGATGAGGGCATATTGTATAGATACACATGTCACAGTCAAAAGTAAGGAAATGTTGCTGAGAAAGGAAGTTATCCAAGATTTAATGAGGAATCTCAGAACAGGAGTTTGCAGCATGATATATGATACCTGACAAGGAGAAATATAATGTATTTTCAAAGATTGTGATGCTAAGGAACTAAATGTGCACCAATATAGAGGGAAAAGGAAACAATAAAGAGGGACGCAAAACATCTTTGAAAAAGCTTGGGAATGTTTGAAAACAAAACAATTGCCAAACTAGAAGAGTTCATTTACTTGCTATTCTTCGCAGTAAGTACAATGTGGTTAAAAGTTATGAAGTTGAGAGATAAATTAGATGTGTCTGGAGTTTAAAATAACTAAATAACAGTCAAAACAGTTGCCTATTGAGATTTCTCAGACTGAAAATAGAATCGTTAGAATATTTAAAATTAACTAAATAACAGTCAAACACAAGACAGTTGCCTATTGAGATTTCACATACTGAAAACAGAATAGATAGGATTGGAATTTAAAATTTGCAAGAGTTCAATCAAAATTACAATTTGTACCAATGATGTCATTAGTTGTGAAACAAGAAATGAAATCATTACCTGTTGATGAACATCAGTCATGGACAGGGTCATATGTAAAAAAACTTTAATAGTGGCCAAGACAACTGCACCATTTGCATGTTGAAGTCTATCTTCAAGAAGATTCATGATGTCGAAGATCTCTTCACTATCTGTAGGAACATACTTAGAGACCAACTCTAAGACAATGCATTGAGCCCATTCATTGAATTCTTTTATCCTGTGCATGAAAGACAAAGTTAGGGAATTATTTCCAGAAGGACAATTAGGAAATAGGAAAGTAAATGTCCACGTGAAATTGTCACATGTTAAAATATGAGAATGTCATAAAGCAACACAAGGATATAGAGAGTCTAAGAGAGAATGCTCTAAAGTATGAGGTTCCAGATATTCTTTCTGGTGTGAATTGTACTTTCCTTGCTGTTGGCATGTGTAAGATCAAGGAAAGACTAATTCTCTAAAACAAATAACAGAGAGAAAGCATGAAATTTAATGTGAAATTGAAATACCCTCTTATCAGTTATCATATTCACAAAGAAAATATCTTTATCTTTGAAAATTTAAGTACATTTTTTTTGTTTTTCATTTGCGTATCAGGAAGAGAGCAGGGGGTGTGGGGGAGCTGAGAGAAAGCCAATAAAAGTTCAACTCCACTGTATAAGAGCTACTAAATGAATTGCAATCACCACGTATATCATGGCAAATCATTGTTCATTGAGAAAAAAATGATGCAAAGAAAGAAACTTGTGACTTCCCTAATTAGCACCAAAGATATATCTGAAAATCTCTTAAAACATAAAAAAAGGTAACTCAGATGATATGGAATATGAACACAAAAGATATAACTAATTGTCAAACAAATAAAGAAGTGCATTCATTTGCTTGTGATTCCTACCTATTTAAAAAGTAATATATAACTGGCTTGCTAAGTAATGCTTCTCTCTCCCTTGCTGCTTCTTCAGATGTACTTGCTTCAAGACTCCAAATCTCTTGTAGAGAAGTTAAACAATTGGCTACCACCTGCTCAGGAAAATGGTAAGATTTTAGATAAAGAAAACAAGGTAACTATTTTGGATCAGGGGAGTTGAAATTATCCAATTACTTGTAGTGGCATATTATTTGTGAAACTCAATTTACATCACAAGAAATAAATCTACTTTTCTGCATCCATAATTAGTGAATGTTAATTCTAACAAAATATCTTACTTACCGCATCCAAGCGTACAAGGTGCGTAGCTCAATCAATCCCCTAACTATATAAGGTAAGTTTGATTTTAATATCAGCAGTATCATCTATGTCAATCTCTAGTTCTTTAGACACTATTTCAAATAGATTGAAAAAAAGATCACTGACTTAAGAAAGTAAGGCCCTAACCTGCGCATCTTTGTCTTTGAGCATTAGATGTTTGAGCAGAGCTGGAAAGTCAGCATCCAAGCATGTTGAAGCTGAAAGATGGTACAGCTTGAGCACTCCAACAGCTGCAACCATCCTCACATAGCTATTCCCATCTTTCAAACCATTACCTAATGGGCCCACCAAGTACTCCACCAAATTTGCTACACCAAGTGAACACAAACTCCTCAGAGCCAAACCGCGAATCATTGGATCCTCATCCTTGCAGTCTCTTTGAAGGAAGTTGATAGTCAGAAGTGCAAGATCCGGATTATGCTTTGCGTAGTTCCCGACGTACAGATAGCACATCTTCTTTAAGACAATATCTGAGGTAGCCGAGCACATCACCATTTCACTAAAAACTGATGATACATCAATCCCAATAGTCATGTAAGAGATAACCTTCTTGAAAAGCTCCCTCTTTGTGTCATCAGTACCAGGAGCTCTGCTACCTGCCAGCTGGCGAAGCTGCAGTTTAAGATCAGAAACCTCTCCTTTCCTGATCAAACCAAAATAAAGTTAGCAAAGAACTCCGTAAGTATTTATTCCGAGAGTGAACCACAAATGGAATGGAAAAAAAAATGTCCAGAGCTCATGCAATCTCAGTATAACAAAATTACTATAAAATATCATCATTTTTCTCTTCCACACACAAAAAACAGAGGGAAATAGGAACACTGACAACCAAAAGGGCATGAAATTCAGCAATTAAGAGATACCGATCCACCAGATAATCTAGCTACATTTGGTATGGGTGCGACACACTGTTATAAAAGGCCAGTTGACAATGCAAGCACAGTTGTGATTTCTGATAGCATATCGAAACCTTCAATACTTCGAATTCAACTTTTAGGCACTAAATTATGAACACGTCATTTCACGAACAAATACGCAATGATAGAAAGAAATACAAAGCGTAAAAGAGAGTATGAGATTGGAAAATAACCCGGAGGGCTGCGAAGGAGAACCGGATCGATGAGATTGAGCTGGAGGTGCCATGGCTGATTATGATTTCTTCAAATAAACCAATCAATTCACACTATCTAGAGGAGATAGAGAAGAATCCCCCAATCAATTCACAATCTGGAGAGAAAGAGATGAATCGGTGTCCCTATATTACAAATTTGGATCTTGAAGAGTGCAAAAATGAAGGTGGAAGCCAGTTGATTTCGATCTCTGAAAGACGGAGCGATGAGACTTGGGCTACAACGTTATACCCCACTCTCTCTCCTCTCTCTCTCTCTCTCTCTCTCTTAAATCTTGGACTTGTTTATCTCGTGTTTTATATGATTAAAAAATAAAAAATTACTTTAATTTTAATTCTTTATTTTTCACAATTTTACCGTGATATTTTATAAAAAAATGCTTTAATTTTAATTATTTATTTATGTCTCGATTTAAAAAGTAAAGTATAACTAATTAAAAATCAACTTTAATAATAAAAATTTGTGTGACACCTTTTAACATTAATGAGATTTTATAAAAAATAATAACATTTTCAATTAAAAATAATACTACTTAATTAATAAAAAGTGGTTATAGTATATGAATTATTTCGTTAATAATTTATGGCAAAATTAAAAATGATTATACAAATAAAATATGTTTATATAATTAGTTAAAATATGTTTTTTCAAAGTATTATGAATTATGTATTAAAATATGATTTTAGAAAGTATGATTTACTACAATTATATTTTAACTAATAATAAACAATTTTACCTTATATTATAACTTTATTTTAATAATATATCTATGAGCCCATCTCGTAAGTATCTGTTTCACAAGAGAGTGGTTCATTATAATTATAATTTATTATTATTATTATTATTATTATTATTATTATGATGGAGTTCTTTCTTATTATTGCTTATCAATTAACTTGGGCTTTCTAATCGTATTGTTCTCTGGTTTGGGCTGAATTCACATTGTGCCTTTCACAATAGCCCATAGTAGCCCATCTGGGATATATAGTTTTAGTTATTACTACTACAGTAAAACCTCTATAAATTAATATAATTGAGACCAAATAATTTTATTAATTTAGAGAGATATTATATAATCGATAAATTAATAATTTATTAATTTAAAGAGGTTATATACAAAAATTATAACTTTTAAAACTTATTTATACATATTAAGAATACTTTCATAACTTATTTATACATATTAAGAATACTCCCTCCGTTCTACCCAAAGGGTTTCTTTTTGCTATTTTGAGCGTCCCATCCAAAGAGTCTCATTTTCTGTTTTTACACACATTGGACCCACACATCATACAATTAAAATATGGGGTCAACACTCCCACTAATACAACTACCCATTACACATGAATTAATAATACTCCTTAATTCACGTGTCAAAAAATAAAAACAACCCTTTGGACGGGACGGATGGAGTATATTGGTTCGAATATATGATGATACTTTAAGGGATTTACAATTATATATTACTTGTAAATCAAATTAATTATATGAGTACAATATCTCATGAATTGTGTAATCATATAATATTTATCTATATTTTATAGAAGTAGATCAACATAAAATATTGATTTATTTTATTTGTTTATAACTGTGCAATCGAGAGATTTAAAGATGAATTAATGAAGATATTAAGTTTAATAAAAAAACAAATAATTATAGTAGATTCATATTTTACTAAATTATCTTAAAATGTTAAAATTGATAATATATATATATATATATATATGAGATTTTTTTAATAATTATTAATTTATATTTTTATTGGGACATTAAGTATTCTTTAGAATTTTCTAAAAAAGTATTATTTTATTATTTAATTTAATTGATTGATACCCAAATCTGAACTGGTCCCAAGTTGGGACCGAACAAATTATTAGTTTTATCAAGGCTATTAATTTATCGAGTATTAATTTAACGAGATTCTATTGTACATAGAAAGGAGTACTTTTTTACACTTTATTTTATTTGTTTATTATTATTATTATTATTATTCCCCTTTTAACCTCATTATTAAAAAAATGTCTCACACATTCGAATTCTCTATGTCATTTTGGGGTAACATCTTCTGTATTACTTTGTTAGATGGATGATGCGTATGAGAGAAGACACTATACCATAAGAGTTGGTCTTGCATTTAGATTTTAGTATTATGGGTAAGGGTACATTATTTTATTTTAAAGGGTACGAGAGAGACTAGAGTGGAACCGATCCCATGAAATTTTTGTGGAACCGGATCCCTTTATACAGCTGGCCTCCACCCATCTGATTTCAATAACACATTTCCTTTTCTATATTTTCCCTTTCAAATTTTCTCTCTTAAAAGAGTTGCTCCTTCCCGCAAACCCACCTCCTTCCATCACAGCCACCAGTCGCCGGAATCCACTGTGAGTTCGCGGTGCTGCTGTCCCTCTCACCACGCGGAGGAAACGCCACCCTGATTTAGTAGTCCAGCCACCGATCTTGTCACTTCATTCATCCGATCTGACGCCGCTCCCCCGTTTCGCGCTGCCATCTCTCCACTGCGCGTCGCCGTCCACCGCACAAGTCCGACGCCATGACCGGTCTGATCTGCGCGTCGCCGTCCATCCGTTTTTTTGGCACGCTCATCGTCCACCACCACAGATCCGCCGCCATCTTGCCACAGACCTTTATCTATGACATTTTCCAACCTTGGATTTCCATTCTTGTTTCTTCACTAGGAATTCTTGCTGTTCATTTCGCGTCTTTTGGAGCATCAATCGTGTCGTTTCTGTGTAATTCTCCTTTCCCATAACTGTATCTTCAGGACCATGATTAGAAGTCATGTGATGATTTCTTAAAGTTTTTGAGAGCACATGTTTTTAATTAGGATAAGATTTTTTCTTGGTGAATTTTAAATCAACTTGTGAGATGTATCTGCTAAAGGCTAGTAGATGTCTTGAAGAGAAGTATATAAACTTTCTTTCATCATCAACTTCTCTTAAAAGAATCCAACCTGTTAATCCTCTGATTACAACAGATAGTGATGATAATGAAGAAGGTTGGGAGATTCTGCAGTGGCTGAGCAAGAAGAGTCCACGTTCGACGGTGTACGTTTCGTTTGAGAGTGAGATTTTTCTGTCCAAAAAAGAGATTGAGGAAATGGCAAAAGTGTTGGAGCTTTCTGGTGTTAGTTTTATATTGGGGCATTAGATCACCCCCTGAAGAGAAGACAGAGTTCTTAGATGAGGCATTTCCTAGGGGATTCTTGGAGAGGGTAGATGATAAAGGACTTGTGCCAGGGTGGACATCACATCCTAAGATATTAGGACATCCTAGTACAGGTGCTTTCATCTGTCATGGTGGATGGGGTTGAAGTTCTGTCAATGAGAGCATATATTATGGGGGTGTTGGGAAATTTATATTTTCTATATAATTTTATTGTGGGCAATATATTAATACTCAATTATATTAGCTATTCAAATATTATATTGAGCTTAATTATATGATTAAAATAAAGTAAGAGTCATGGACTACACTTATTTGATATGAGCCAATGAGTAGATACTCAATATTACGTATCAGGTGATTATGGGTGGCCTGACATGGGTAATATATATAGATACCTAGGTTATGGTCCCCAACACTAAGCCGTACACAGTTTTCTCTTTCCCCATCTGAAGAGATTACGAAGGTCCTTACGGAATCCAGAGGCTTTAGTGAAGGAAGACCTTGAACCTGCTGTTGATTTTCCGTTTAATTCCGCATAAGAAGATCAATGGATCCAGATATTCCTCTATATAATTATTTTATGTATCTCATTGAATCATGTTAGGGATTAAAGGAATTTGGATTAATTGTTATATTTCCAACAAGTGGTATCAGAGTCACTCTAATTTTGATTCTCTGAGATTTGTAAAATAAAGTTTGGATTTTTTTTTGTAATCATAATGGATCCAGTCGCATATTTTAACTTGGAGATTTATTTGGCAATTGAACTCGATGTTAATGGATTTTTCGACCTGATGATGTTAGTCTGTTGACATGATTTAAAAAAAAATTGAGTAGTTTCACGATATTCAATGTTGGATTTGAGTTGCAGACACTTGAATGAAATCCACTATCCATTTTTTTATAAATGAATTCAACAAGTGGCACATGTGTAGTTAAGATCATATGTTTATTTAAATCATGTACTGATTGATGTGATTTTCATAACTTTCAACTCCATGAATTGTGTCAATGGCACTACTGATTTATTAATGGATCCCACTCTCAATTTTCGTGATGCACTAATGCTTTCGATTTTTATAAAATTAAAATTATTTCTGTATGTGCTCATGTATGGATCCAGATGCATATGAATTGTTTATCAATTGTGTTAGTGTCATGATTGCTCATTTATGATGTAATTTATTTAAGTTAATTGGGTAATACATGGATATATCACGTGTTGACCTGTGATAAATTTGGACCATATAATGGTAGAACTGATGACATGTGTATCAAGCCCCAACTTTTAATTTTTATTTTTGGTTAATTTTGAAACAGTCATAAAATTAGCTATATGAGTATCAGCAATGTGGGTCGCTGATTTTGTTATGGAACACTACCATACTGTTCTATTATAGTATTTATGACATGTTGTTTTGTTATCATTTTGCCACCTCAATGTTTTGATCGGAGTACATTATGATTTGACATTTATGTAAACTTTAGTTTATGTGTTCTTCATTCAAAACCCATGATGAATTTATTTAAATTGGGGAGACAGTTCAATGTCGTTTAATTAAATTAAATATTTTAATATTTATTTAATTAGTCTAGTAAACCTTCAATCTAGTCAGTCGAAGCACCATGTTGCCACAGCAATATCGTGTGTGGAGAAAAGCTTTATTGAAATTACATAGATGAGTGTGATATTATTTATGTGTTCTGTGTTCGGCCCACAGGTAGGCACAGTTTGACAGAATAATAACACACATGTGATAATGAGTATGTGATAATTATTTGGATTATTCATGTGAACATGAGTCGGTCCACAGATAGACTCTTGTTTGACAGAACTTATTGTCAATACTTGATTGTTGCACCAAGATTACCACTGTAGTTAATTTTTGTCCACAGACGAGGTTAATGTTACACTTGGTGTCTTGAGATGGGTCCCCAATTTGTTTTTACTTATTCGTTCATAATTTGATTTATGATATGAATGTCATGTGAGTATACTTAATGTGTTCTCTATTTAGTTTCTGTTGCTACAGCTCCTAACTTTACTCAACAAATCAATAACATCTCAATGCTTAATGAGACAAACTTCAAGAGCTGGAAAGAAACCCTTGAGATCGTTCTGGGCTGTATGGATTTGGATCTGGCTCTTCGGTCTGATCGACCCACTGCTACTACTGAAAAGCCAAATGAGGCTAAAATTGAGAAGTGGGATCGGTCAGATCGAATGTGCATGATGATCATGAAGCGCTCCATTCTGGAGGCGTTTCGGGGCTCTATTGCTGAGAGCAAAAATACTAAATCGTTCTTCGAGGCTGTTGAACAGTACTTTGCCAAAAATGAAAAGGCGGAGGCAAGTAGTCTTTTGGCTAAACTTGTCTCCATGAGGTATAAAGGCAAAGGGAACATAAGGGAGTACATCATGGAAATGTCTAATCTCACTTCAAAGCTTAAGGCACTCAAGTTAGACATTTCTGATGATCTGCTTGTGCACTTGGTTCTGATCTCACTTCCTACACACTTTGGGCAATTCAAAGTGAGCTATAACACTCAAAAGGACAAATGGTCCCTTAATGAGCTTATATCTTACTGTGTGCAAGAGGAAGAGAGAGTGCAAAGAGATATAGTTGAAAGTGCTCACTTGGCTATAAATGCTCGAGGCAAGAAAAGAAATCGACCTAATGGTACTGTTGTTGCTGCTGCTTCAGAGCACAAGAAGCAAAAGGTTGAACCTAAGGATCATAGATGCCACTTCTGTAAGAAGCGGGATCATTTTAAGAAAGATTGCTCCAAGTATGCTGCATGGCGTGCTAAGAAGGGTATACCTCTTACTTTGGTTTGTTCTGAGGTTAATTTATCCTTTGTACCTAAAGATACTTGGTGGGTAGATTCTGGTGCTACTACTCACATAAGTGTGTCTTTGCAGGGTTGCCTGCGTTACTGGCTTCCAACTGATGCTGAAAGATTCATCTTTGTGAGCGATGACAATAAAGTTTCAGTAGAGGCTATTGGAACCTTTAGATTGCATTTAAAGAGTGGCTGTCATTTAGACTTGTTGAGACATTTGTTGTGCCGTCTTTTAGACGGAATTTGGTTTTTATTTCTACTTTGGATAAACTGGGATTTTCCTGATCTTTTGGAAATAATAAAGTATGTCTCTTTCAAAATTTCAATTTATTGGTGATGGTCATTTAATTGAAAATCTTTACATACTTGATCTTATAAATTCCAATAATGTTATTCTGCAAACACATTCAAGAGATACAAAGAGAAAATTTTCAGAGGATTCTGCAATTTTGTGGCACAAGCGCTTAGGCCATATTTCTAAACAAAGAATTCAAAGGCTTGTGTCTGATGGAATCCTTAATCCCTTAAATCTTGTAGATTTTCAAGTCTGCGTTGAATGTATAAAAGGGAAACAAACTAATATGAGGAAATTAGGAGCCGAAAGAGCTAAAGAAGTCTTAGAACTTATTCACACTGATATATGTGGTCCATTCCTTACGGCATCATGGAATGGGCAACATTACTTTATCACGTTCACAGACGACTATTCTCGTTTTGGCTACCTATATTTGATTCATGAGAAATCTCAATCGTTGGATGTTTTCAAGTCTTTCAAAGCTGAAGTAGAACTTCAACTTGGTAAGAAAATTAAGGCTGTCAAATCTGATCGTGGAGGTGAATACTATGGTTGATTTGATGGATTAGGAGAACAACGTCCGGGACCCTTCGCAATATTCCTCAAAGAATGTGGAATTGTTCCGCAGTACACTATGCCAGGTTCTCCTCGCATGAATGGTGTTGCTGAACATCGGAATCAGACTCTTAAGGATATGGTGAGGAGTATGATAAATCATTCCTCCTTGCCAGAGTCTCTTTGGGGAGAAGCTTTGAAAACAGCAGTGTACATTTTCAATAGAGTACCAAGTAAAGCAGTTTCGAAAACCCCACATGAACTTTGGAAAGGCAAGAAACCTAGCATTAGACACTTACACATTTGGGGTTGTCCAGCTGAAGCGCGGCCTTATAAGCCACATGAAGGAAAATTGGAATCAAGAACGGTAAGCTGCTATTTCGTTGGTTACTCTGAGCATTCGCAGGGGTTTAAGTTTTACCATCCCACATCAAGAACCTTTTTCGAGACGGGAAATGCTAAATTTCTTGAGGATATTGAGTTTGGGAGGGAAGAAATTATGAGGAAGTTTGTCTTTGAGGAAGATTCTGGAGTAGATAATGATTTAAGTACTTTACCGATCATAGCTCAAGAAACAACTCCAGAGACTCATATGGAAATCATAATTCCAAATCAAGATAACATTGAAATCCTTCCTCCATTAGCTGAAGAACAAACTCAGCCACCTCAAGAAGTGTCATTAAGGAGATCCACTAGAGAGAGGAGAAATGCTATTTCAGATGATTATATAGTATTCCTACAAGAACATGAGGATGGCGTTGGTTTGACCGAAGATGACCCTGTCACTTTTAGTCAAGCCATGCGCAGTTCTAACTCTTAGAAATAGATTGATGCCATGAAAGATGAGATGAAGTCTATGATTGACAATGATGTTTGGGATCTTGTCGAATTGCCTGAAGGTGTGAAACCCATTGGTTGTAAATGGATATTTAAAACCAAAAGGGATTCAAAAGGCAATATTGAAAGATATAAGGCTCGTCTAGTCGTTAAAGGCTTCACTCAAAAGGAAGGCATTGACTACAAAGAGACTTTCTCTCCAATTTCTTCGAAAGACTCTTTCAGAACTATCATGGCACTTGTAGCTCATTTTGACTTGGAGCTACATCAGATGGATGTAAAGACTGTTTTTCTCAATGGAGACATTGAGGAAACCATTTATATGGCACAACCTGAAAACTTTGTCTTCGAAGATGCAAAGTCTACAGTGTGCAAATTAAAGAAATCCATCTATGGTTTCAAGCAAGCATCTCGTCAATGGTATCACAAGTTTCATCAAATTATTACCTCTTTTGGTTTTGAGGTAAATGTTGTTGATGATTGTGTATATTGCAAGTTCAGTGGGAGTAAATATGTTTTCTTGGTTTTGTATGTCGATGATATTCTTCTTGCAAGTAATGATATAGGCTTATTGCAAGAAACTAAGAGATTTCTTGCGAAGAAATTCGAAAGGAAAGATCTTGGTGACGCCTCTTTTGTATTAGGAATTCAAATACTTAGAGATCGCTCTCGAGGTATCCTTGGATTATCGCAAAAGAGCTATATCGATATGGTTTTAGGAAGATTCGGCATGAAAGGAAGCAAACCATTAGACACCCTTGTGGCCAAGGGAGAAAAATTCAGTCTTAAGCAATGCCCCAGCAATGATCATGAGAAAAATGAGATGCAAAAGATTCCTTATGCATCAGCAGTAGGAAGTCTAATGTACGCTCAAGTTTGCACTCGTCCCGATATAGCATTTATAGTGGGAGTTTTGGGGAGGTATTTAAGCAATCCAGGGGAGCAACACTGGAAAACGTGTTATGCGTTATTTAAAGAGAACAATGGATTATATGCTCACTTATCGGAGGCTGGAGAATTTGGAGATCGTTGGATACTCTGACTCCGATGTTGCTGGATGTCAAGATAGCAAACGTTCCACATCGGGTTATGTATTTACATTGGCTGGAGGGGCTATTTCTTGGAAGTCTACTAAACAGACTCTTGTAGCTTCTTCCACCATGGCTGCAGAGTTCATTGCTTGTTATGAAACATCTAATCATGCATTGTGGTTGCGGAACTTTGTCACTGGGCTGCGTGTGGTTGACGGTATCGAAAGACCGTTGAAAATGTATTGTGACAATAGTTCAGCAGTGCTATACTACAATAACAACAGAAGTGCTACTAAAGCAAAATTCATTGAAATTAAGTACCTTGTTGTTAAGGAGAGAATTCAGAATAAACAAATTACTGTTGAACACATAGGAACAAATAGCATGCTAGCAGATCCACTAACTAAGGCATTAACCCCGAAGGTATTTCATGAGCATACCGCTCAAATGAGTGTTGTTTCTGATGTTACCTTAGTTTAGTGGGAGTTTATGTTCTATGTATTGAACTTCATATTTAAGACATTCGGAATTCTATATAATAAAGTTGATGACCTTTTGGTTTATTCTGAATTCACTTAAGTTAATTTCCATTTTGTGATATTTGCATTGTGGATTGATCTCACTAAAGTTGGACCAGTTGGAAATAGACATGTTATTAATCACATTTTACATGTAATTTCCATGCTACTCACCATATTTGATCTATGTCATTGAGTATATTGATATGGTGATTGTCGGGGTTTAACCACAAATAATGATGTGGTGAATGCCGCGATAATTCCATTGTTAGTGTATGAGATGGACCAGATTGTTGAAGGTGGTCTGAATGAATAGCATAAAGTTGTGCACTTAAGGATCCTTAATATAATTGTCTTCGGAAAATAATATATAGCCCAAGTGGGAGATTGTTGGGAAATTTATATTTTCTATATAATTTAATTGTGGGCAATATATTAATACTCAATTATATTAGCTATTCAAATATTATATTGGGCTTAATTAAGTGATTAAAATAAAGTAAGAGCACATGGACTACACTTATTTGATATGGGTCAATGAGTAGATTACTCAATATTATGTATCATGTGATTATGGGTGGCCTGATATGGGTAATATATATAGATACCTAGGTTATGGTCCCCAATACTAAGCCGCACACAGTTCTCTCTTTCCCCATCTGAAGAGATTACGAAGGTCCTTACGGAATCCAGAGACTTTAGTGAAGGAAGACCTTGAACCTGCTGCTGATATTCCGTTTAATTCCGCATAAGAAGATCAATGGATCCAGGTATCCTCTATATAATTATTTTATGTATCTCATTGAATCATGTTAGGGATTAAAGGAATTTGGATTAATTGTTATATTTCCAACAGGGGGTCCCAATGATAGTCATGCCAATGATACTGTCATCTTGCCATCTATTAAATCAGTAGGAATGAAGTTAATTTTGTATGTAATTACTGTTTCTTCCAAGTATGAGTTAACACAATTCTTCTGGTCCTTTTCCTTCTTACTACTTTCTATATATTGTTTTTAAATCGAAAAAAATGGAGAAGATGAGAGTAGCTGCTAATTTGATTTGAGAAAATTATATCATATGAAATTATGTAGATTTTGATTTGGGAAAATTAATATTGGAAAATTAGAATTTCAAATAATAGAGTAATCTAATTCATTATAAGGAGTAATCTAATTAATACGAAAGAGTAACCTAATTAATTCTAAAAATAATCTAATTAGTTTTATAGAATGATCTATCAACTTACATATTGCATAAAATTTAATTATTTACAATATCACTTTTTTTTAGAGAAAATCAAAATATAAAATTTAATTATTTACATTATATTAATTGGATTACTCTTTTTAATAATTTGAGTTACTCTTTAATTTCATATTCGAATTTCAGAATAAAATATTATTCTATTTGGTTAGCATATTTTAGGTTACTCTTTTTTATTAATTGGGTTACTCTTTTTAATAATTTGGGTTACTCTTTATTTTCATATTCAGATTTCAGAAAATAAAATATTGTTTTATTTGGTTAACATATTTTAGGTTACTCTTTTCTATTAAATATATTACTATTTTTAATAATTTTGGTTACTCTTTGATTTCATATTCGGATTTTAGAAAATAAAATATTATTCTATTTGATTACCATATTTTAGGTTACTATTTTCTAATAATTAAGTTTCTTTTTTTAATAATTTGGATTACGATGTACCTAAAACAACAAACAGTCCTATTAATTCTTGAAAACAAAAGAAAACAGCTCTCGACAGTCATGTTTCTTACTCTAATAAGTCTAATTCTATGGTACCTTCTACAATTTTAAATACTAAACAGTAACCTCGCTAAGCATACACATAAGTTAATTAAAATTAATCATCAATCAATTTTATTTCTGCTGTCAATTTTGTGTATTACTTGAAACTTATCATCTATAAAAGTAAAATTACAAGCTATCAAGATTTGGGTTAAATTAATCGGAATAAAATTATAAAGTAAAGTTACAATTATGAAAACTCTCCATTTGAAAAGCATTTTAATTTTATTTCCCCACGTTATAATATTCTAACAGATTTTAATAAGTAGATCCGGTTCCACCATTCGAAAAAATAGGACGGTTCCAACCTAGTTTTTGTCAAAAATAATTATTCGCAATGTACTTGACGTCCAACTCGTCTTTTTTTTTTCACATGGGACAAAAAAAAATTAATTCTTAAGTACCAAATAAGTTTTAATCTATCTCATTTTTATCCGTTTTGAAAAAACTTTCACATATATTAAAACAGTAAAAATGTCAAAATAAATAATCTACATTTTAATTATTGCAATATTCATCATACCTAACACATTTAACATATTTTATTATTTATTTATTATCAAAAGATACCAAAATTACAATATATCAATATACATAACACATTTAACATATTTTATTATTTATTTATTATCAAAAGATACCAAAATACCCTAAAGTTAATAGTTAATTTTCTTAATATATATTAAAAAAAGGTAATGAAGTTTTTTTTTTTAGATGGAGGAAGTAATTTGCAATGTACTTGACATGAAGGGTTTTTGTCACATGTACGTATCACAAAGTTAATTGTCACATGAAGAGGTGTTATATCTTCTGTGTCAATTCATGGATAGGTGATATATATATATATATATATATATATATATATATATATATATATATATATATATATATATTTGGAATGATCAAATTAATTCTCCTTAACCTGTCACTTATATAATGGGTATATTAAGAGATGTAATATCAACATATAACATAATAATCGGATGACGGGAGAGAGTTTACATGGAGTGAATATGTCATTATATATATATATATATATATATATATATATATATATATATATATATATATATATATATATGTGAGATGATTAAATTAATTCTTCCTAGTATGTCACTTATATAATGAGTATATTAAGAGATGTAACATCAACATATAACATAATAATCGGATGACTTGAGAGAGTTTACATGGAGTGAATATGTCAGTAATTATATCATGACTATAAAACAACGTGCACATACATGGTGTGTGCATGTGAGACCTAAAAACAAGATTGGAAATCATAAATGTTATGGGCACTGAGGATTGAGTAGTAGTGGTTAGTTGAATTTAGATTGTAATAATGGGAGTGGTTGCTTTAAATGTTTGATATGGTATTGTAGGGTAAAAGCTAGCTAGGTGCAATGAGTAAAAGGGAAAAGATAGATAGTCTTCCATTTTTAGCAGTCACAAACCATCTTTGATGGCTCACATGAGAGATTCAATGCTACTCTTTGTTTGTTTTTCAGACAAAATAAAAAAAATTGAATTATTCTTCATTTCAATTGAGAATCTAATGGATGTGCAGTGGATGAGTTGATAGGTTTAACTTCTTGACAACTGTAGGCACTTGAATTTTATTGTCTATTAAAAGAAATATGTGGCAAATTAATGTAATAATTATCAATTAATTATTTATTTATTAAGGGATTTAAATAAATAAATTTTTATAATAAATTAGTGAATAATTGATAATTGGGACAGATTCAGTTAAATAAGCTCAAGCCCGCAGAATTAGGTCAAATCAAGGATCAACCAATCAAACTGTGTTATACATGGAAAGACCGAAGCCCGCAGAATCAGGTCAAATCAGCCATTGACTAATCAAATTGCGAGTTATTTATGGGGCATCCTCACCATTCACCTATATAAGGAGTCATCTTCCATTCATTCCAGACACACTAAAACATCTGAAGACGCAGATGCTTCTGAAGAGATCAAGAACACGAGCAGTGCTCCCTTAAGATTTTCAAGCATCTTCAAGCCAAGAACGGCCTGCGATCAGAGATCAAGGTTCTAAGTCCCTCCGATCCGGCGTTCTTCCAGCCAACTGCCTCCGATCAGAGATCAAAGTTCTAAGCCCCTCCGATCTGGCATTCTTCCAGCCAACTGCCTCCGATCAGAAATCAAGGTGCCAAGTCCCTCCGATCTGGCGTTCTTCCAGCCAACCGCCTCCAATCAGAGATCAAGGTGCCAAGCCCCTCCGATCTGGCGTTCTTCCAGTCAACGACTTTCTCCACAAAAAGCTCTCTAGTCAACGTTCAATCCGAACAAAGGATCAACACCTCCGGATCAATGTCACAAGACTAAACATCTGAGCTCGGACAAGCTTCAATCGAAGATCCAGCTCAACACACATGCTGTCAATATAGTCAACATACACGCTGTCAGCACAGTCAGCACAGTCAACATACAGTCAACACACACACCAGACAAAGTCAAGTCAAGTCAACAAGTCAAAGTCAAGGCCAAGGCCAAATTGATTCGAGAGAAGAATCAGATGATTGATTGAGATTGTAACCCGTTTACATACCTTTTAATTAAATCCATCTGAAATTATCTTTATACTCAATTTGTATTTATTTTATCATAAATACAAAATTTGTTGTTACAAATTTTAGTACGCCCAGTGAGACAGTCTCTACCTCTCATCTTTTCTCTCAACAAGCTCGAAAATACAAAGTGTGACTTCTCTTAGGATCACGATAAAAAGGTCATCTACCTCAAAGCCTTTAGAGCTACAAGCTGTGAAGACGCAAGTTATGACTCCATTAAAGATTGTGATACGAAGGCAAACTGCATCAAAGCCTCCAGAGTTGCAAATTGAAAATGTTGAACTCGTTACAAGAAGTATGTCTGAAACCTCCTTAGAGACAAACCATGTGGTTAGGATTGCTCTCAATAAGCCATTACACGGCGACCAAGATGCTGCAGTGATGACGACGAGTGCTATAACTGTCAAGGAACAACTCACGAGTATGATGAAAGTCATTGAAGGACTCGCCAAACATATCCGATCAAGATTTAAAGATCTCCCAACTTATGAAGAAAATGGAGAATGTGGAGGTAAGTCATGCAAATGGAAAACAAGTCAATGATGAACACGAGGAGGAGGACTCCGTAAAATAAAATCCATCTGAAGAAAAGTCAGCTGAGGATAAGATACAAGTTTCAACTGACGAAAGCTTCCTATCAACCAACTAAAGAACATCATGATAAATACGATAAAAAGATAAGTTTGAAGGGAGCTCCAAATCTTCTTCAACCTATGCCAAACCATATACAAAGAGGATTGACAACTTGAGGATGCCAACTGACTACCAATCTCCCAAGTTTCAATAATTTGACGGAAAAGGCAATCCAAGACAACATGTGGCGCACTTCTTCGAGACATGTAATGATGTTGGGACTTACGGATATCACATGGTGAGACAATTCATCCAATCTCTAAAAGAAAATGCCTTTGATTGGTATATCGACTTGGAAGCAAACTTCATCGACAGTTGGGGTTAAACAAATACTCGTCAAAGTGATGGAGCTAACAAATACACAAAGAACTGTTAGTATGATGGAGCTAACAAATACTCGTCAAAGTGATGAAGAATACGTCATTGAGTACATCAACAGATGGAGGAGCCTAAGTCTCAATTCCAAAGAAATGATGTCAGAAACTTAAGCTATCGAAATGTGCATTCAAGGTATGCAGTGGAATCTTCACTACATACTCCAAGGAATTCGGCCTAAAACTTTTGAAGAATTGGCTACAAGAGCTCACGACATGGAGTTGAGCTTGACATCAAATAACATCGAATGGCCCTCTAATCAAGACTCTACGAGTTTGAAGAAATGCCTTCTGATGAGCCCGTGGAAGAGGAACTGCAAATAAAGACTGCAGTTTCTATAAAAATTCATAGAAATAAAGTTGAAGTAAGAGGAAGAAGTTCATCCCAAGATTGGTGGCAATGAGCACTTGACAAACTTAAATGCAAAGCTCCTTGATATGAGCTAAAAATGTCTACATATTACGCTCATTGATGAGCTAAAACCATCTAAAATCCCCACGTGTTATACTCCTTGATATGAGTTTAAACTATCTAAAAATCTACAAGCAATGCTCCATGATACGAGCTAAAATTATCTACACATGATGGAGCTAAAACTATCTACACATGACGCTCCTTGATATGAGCTAAAACTATCTACAAGCTATGCTCCTTGATACGAGTTTAAACTATCTAAAAATTCACAAGCAATGCTCTTCGGCATGAGCGAAAACTGTCTACATAAAGCTCATCGGCAGGAGTGAAAAATTATCCACACAAGACTCCCTGACACGAGTATAAACTGTCTAGGAGTTCAAATTCAAGACCCATTGACACGAGTATAAACTGTCAGCAAATTCAATTCAATGCTCCTCGACGTACAAGCCCAAACTGCATATTACTCCTAGCCCACATGAGTATAAAATGTGTAGGGCACCCCCCATCTAAACCAAATCATGTTCCTTTGAACTATGTTATGACTTGATCCTCTTCAAAGAGGTAAGTAGGCAGCTTAGTACTCGGCTAAGTTCAGTCATAATTCAGGCTATTCGTATCAAGTTGGTGAGGGAAATAACAAAATTCAATCATGTTGATCAAGAATGAATTATCGCAATTTGTTCACTTCAACACAAAGGCGTCCGTGAACAAAATGTGAGGGGGCATTTGTAGGCACTTGAATTTGATTGCCTATTAAAGGAAAATATGTGGCAAATTAATGCAATAATTATCAATCAATTATTTATTTATTAAGGGATTTAAATAAATAAATTCCTAAAATAAATTAGTGAATAATTGATAATTGAGACAGATCCAGTCAAATAAGCTCAAGCCCGCAGAATTAGGTCAAATCAAGGATCAACTAATCAAATTTTGTTATACATGGAAAGGCCAAAGCCCACAGAATCAGGTCAAATCAGTCATTGACCAATCAAATTACGAGTTATTTATGGGGCATCCTCACCATTCACCTATATAAGGAGCCCTCTTCCATTCATTCCAGATACACTAAAACATCTGAAGACGCAGACACTTCTGAAGAGATCAAGAACACGAGCAGTGCTTCCTTGAGATCTTCAAGCATCTTCAAGCCAAGAACGGTCTGCGATCAAAGATCAAGGTTCTAAGTCCCTCCGTTCCGGCTTTCTTCCACCCAACCGTCTCCGATAAGAGATCAAGGTTCTAAGCCCCTCCGATCCGGCATTCTTCTATCTAACCGCCTCCGATCAGAGATCAAGGTGCCAAGCCCCTCCGATCTAGCATTCTTCCATCCAACCGCCTCCGATTAGAGATAAAGGTTCTAAGCCCCTCCGATTTGGCATTCTTCCAGCCAATAACCTCCGATCAGAGATCAAGGTGCCAAGCCCCTCGGATCCGGTGTTCTTCCAGCCAACCGCCTCCGATCAGAGATCAAGGTGTCAAGTCCCTTCGATCTGGCGTTCTTCCAGTCAATGACTTTCTCTACAGAAAGCTCTCCAGTCAACGTTCAATCCGAACAAAGGTTCAATGCCTCCGGATCAACGTCACAAGACTACACATCTGAGCTCGGGCAAACTTCAATCGAAGATCCAGCTCAACACACATGCTGTCAATGTAGTCAATACACATGCTGTCAATACAGTCAGCGCAGTCAACATACAGTCAACACACACTTTAGTCAAAGTCAATTCAACAAGTCAAAGTGAAGGCCAAATTAGTTCAAGAGAAGAATCAGATGATTGATTGAGATTGTAACCCGTTTACATATCTTTTTAATTAAATCCATCTGAAATTATCTTTGTACTCAATTTATATTTATTTTATCTTAAATACAAAATTTGTTGTTACAACAACATAGGTGGCTGTCCTTACATCTTGGAGGGAGGGAGAGATTCATGAGAGAAGGAGTTGAGATCACTTCTCCCTCCATCCGGTTGAAAGAAAGAGATCATTTTATTTTTTTACACATGGATTAAAAAGTATTATTATTTAATGTGTAGTGGTAGTTGTATTAATGGGTATGCGAGCCCATATTTTAATTATATTAATGGGGTGTGTAGGTCCCACGTGTCTTAACTGGAAAAATGAACACCTCGGGCAAACGCCCAAAATCGAAAAAAAATTTCTCTTTAAACTGGACAGAGAGTGATATGCAGATGATTATGGAAATGAGATGTTATATTATATTTTGGTGTTATATATTGTAGGAATTAATTTAATTAATCAATTAAATTAATTGGATTTAATTGGTTAGTAAGGGTTAATTGCTAAATTAATCACCAATTAAATGAGTGTAGTGGGTGAGTGTAATTTGACTCATCTACTAGAGAGGTTACGTGAAGCGTAATAGGGATTAATACGAAATTATTATCCCACGTGGGAGGGAAATTCTCAAAAAATGGATCAAGTCGGAAGACAAATCTTTTCATAAATTCTGATTGGAGTAGGTTCGGTGAATCTGGAGCAATAGCCCCCGATAATTGCTGATTAGAGAAAATCATGCAATCAACAATTAATTCGTCATAATTGCTGATTAGAGGGAATTACGCCATCAACAATTAATACATCGTAAATCATGCAATCGCCGTTATGGCTGAGTGGAATGGTGCACCTATAAATAGGTTCAATCACCATGCATCTCAAAACATTTACATCTTATATCTAGTTCTCCATCTTCTTTCGTTCGTCTGAGTTCCAGCGATTGCGGTGCTGCCTCGCTGGAAAGGAAAAGCCTTTATACCTTTGGGGAAGATTCACCAAGACCGGAGCACTACCGAGCGTGTTTCTTCTTGCGAGAAGAGGTTCTACCTTGACTTGGCTTCTACACGATGTTTCCTTTGAAGATCTATACAAAGGTGTAAGAAGATCCTCTGTTTCTTCTTCTTTAATTTCAATTGTAATTTTGTTAGTGTTATTGTTAGTACGATCACCCTTCTACATTTCTAGCCATATATTGTAACGTGATTGGTTGGTGCACATATAAACCAGCAATTTATCTCATTACATGTGTTAGATGAGTAACACGTATACAGGATAAAAAAAACTTAACCTTCCTCTTAGATTGATATTTTTCATTTAGAGTACTATAAATTTTGTATATTACCTACGTGCATTCATCCAACAGTTTGTATTATTGAAATATAACATCAAAATAGAACAGAAGATTCAGATTGTTATGGGAATGATTATGATGATGAGACGATGAAAATGGTCATTTTCATGTTGATTAGAACGAACTTCCATCACCAATTGTGATATTTCTATGATTTAGGGTTTATTAAGCTTTTTTTTTAAGTTTTTTTATTTAATACTGTATTAATTAATTTTGTTGTCTTTATTATCTATACATCTTTTCGAGTTATTTATTTATTCATTTTTACGTTATTAGGGTTTAATGTTAGACTTTTGAATTTATTGTATTCTTACGTCGGTGTATATATCATTCTCGCTTGTCCTTAAAAGTTGAATGTTAGTTTTCTGAGACTAATTTTTTTCAAATAAGTTTATTGTCCTTTTCAAATCACAATACTCTATTTTTCAAATAGTTTTAAATTAGTGTGATCGTACAAACATAGCATGATATATAAATAGAATAATGGTATATTTAAGTTATATAAGACTTTATTTTTCTGAGTATATATATATATATATATATATATATATATATATATATATATATATATATATCACTTAAAAATAAATAAATAAATTATTCGTATAGAAAAACAATGATGAATGTCAACCCACAACATCATGAGTCATGACTAGCTAGTCAATGCAATAAAAATGGTTAATAATTGAAATTCTTTCTTACATTTTAGGATAATGCTCATCACATTTTGAGTATTTCTTCAAACTAGTAAGTACTATATTTAGAAATACCCACACTGATAGTTACAATGGTCACTCTCTTGTGGTTGCCATAATTTAGACAAAAAGATTTAGAACCACATAGTATTGGAATAAATATCATAATTAGTAAAAATAAAAAATTATGTGAGACCGTCTCACGTAACTCTTTATGTGATCACTTTCGTTATAAAATATTATCATTTTTGCTATAAAATATTATTATTATTTATTTATACTCTAAATTGTTTTTGAAATAATTCACTGTATCATTATCACTTTTCATCGATTGAGTATCACTTTTTATTATAACTCTTGGTTGCAAATATTTTATGTTGCTATAATTCTATATATATACAACCAAATCTCAATTCCACATGTTTCTCTGTTATGTATAGAAGTACCAGGGAATCTCAAATATACATGATATTTTTTTCCTTCTAATTATAGAATTTTTTATGAGATAAATTTTAAATTCGTAATTTAATTTTTTTAATTTTTATTATAATTAATGGAAGAACTTGAATTTGTTAACGCTTAAAGAGTGTGTCTAGTGGAATGTGATATATATATATATATATATATATATATATATATATATACGTCTTTCTCTTTTTATAAATTGTAATAATAATTATTATACTTTTAAATACATCATGAACTAATAAATTAAATATATTATAAATAAAAATGGTATGGTATGTACACCATCAACTACAAGGATGAGGTGAAATTACAATAATATCTTAAAAAAATACTAAATTCTAAAAATAAATATTAAATTTAACAGAGCTTTTGGTTCACATTGAGTTAATATATAGATTAATAAAGTTGGTATATAAAATGATCATACCGTAAAACAATTTCTCTTATATTCGTCAGAATTTATATTTTTATTCTGAAATAATAATTAATCAGTAATTTAATTATGAATAATTTATTAATAATTATTAAGTGCGTTAATTGATCCAAGTGATATCATATCTTAGGCAATTATTAATGTGCAATAGTTGTACCTTAATAACACACTCAACCCTACCCATTTGACCCTCATATTTAAAAGATTTTCAACCCTAAAATTCATTTAGTTTGATTTCTCCCTCTTATGCTCTCAATCACTCTCAGCGTCGCACCACATCCTTCCCCCACCACCTCTCTAATCTGCCACCTCTCATACGCCGCCTCTACCATCTCTCATACACTGTCTCTCTTTTTTCTAAGATCCAACACAATCAAGATCTACCTTTTCTCGCCGCCTCCATGCATCATGTCGAAATTTATCCACCGCATGCCACCGTCCTATGCAAGTCTATCCATCAGAAAAGACTGTCACTCCAGATCTAGTCTTGTGTTGAGGATTCATGGCCGGCAAGTTGTCCAGATCTGCCAGTTTGTGTCACAACGTTGCTGCCGAAATCACGAACGGCCACCTCCTTCACAAATTTGTTCTCTGCCCAAGGTTGTTGACTATTGCCAGATTTTCTCCAGCCGATAGCACAACCATGAACCATCATCGCCATTGACTTGTTGAGATCCACTAACGGTCATCGGACTAAAGTGTATAAGTTTTATTGAATAAGTGTATAACATTTTATTAATAAGTTTATACTTATTAATTACTAAATGTATTGATTCCTAATTATCCTGAATATTCACTTGTAGTCATCGTTTAATTATTATAAATCTTTCATCTTCTTTGAGTAGCTGGCTAAATGACTTGCGATGATAAATAATTGTGTGATGCTTATCATTTGTTGAATAGGATCGGTGTATACATTTCAATTAGAAAGTGTATAAGATTTTATTGATAAAGGTATATTTTGAATTTATTAAGTACAACAAACAACATACACTCTAAATATTAAAGAAAAAAGTACACTATAAGTATAAAACTTATTACTAAAAGCTATATAGTTGGTCATTTAATGGAGATACTTTACACTTGTTCAGTTTTCCTTGCCCAAAATTCATTGAAGTCTTCATCATGAAAATCATTCGTCCTTTCAAAGATAAATCCGCATTTAAAAGATGTTAAACTCTCAAACCGAATAAATTTCAATTAAAAGTTCTCATATATTAAATTCCTATTAATACATTTATTAAAAAAAACTATACATTATTGAACTACATCTAATAAAATATATTAAAGAATTGAATAATATAAAAAATTTACAGAATTGAATAATATCATTCCAGCAATAATTAAATTCCTGAAACTTAAACATTGACAGATCTGAACACGAGCAATACGACCAATGGAGATCAGAATACTTGCTGAGATCTGAACGTCATCGATGTTCGACCCAAATCTTGTGACCGATTGAGATTTGAAAAATGTGATAGTAAAAAAGGTAGATCTAAAGCGATAGGAGGAGATCTCCGATGAATCTAATACGGCGATTGATGGGCGTTTTCTCAACAAATAATTAATCCCCAAGTATAAAGGATGTTATTGTAGCTTTGATAAGCGACCAAGTGATTATCGAACCCAAATGACGTATATAATCTAATTTATTAAGACTAGGTTGATAATATATTAGTGAATAATTGAGTAACTACAAAACAAGTAATTTAAATAGCAAGTAAAATAAACAAACAATAGGGATTAAACGAAAGTGAATAAGTGAGAAATTAGGTAGTTCTTCGGGCCATCAAGTTTTACTCATTAACTTCCCTTCCATGTATCAATGTCCGATCTGCCTTGTGGAGTATGGATACATCACTAAGCCATGCAAATCTACTCTATAGGCACAAGTAAATAAGCGTGTGACACGTGTGAATATCCTTGGAGCAAGAGATATAATTCAACCCTCTTTCTAGGTACTATCAATATCAATTATTTCTCGTGCACTAAGTACTCTAACCCGATATGATCTCCCTTTATAGGTACTATGAAGTTATTCTATTTGTCCTACTTATTAACCCGAATAAGATTCAATTAACAAGTATTTATATAAGATAGTTCTAATGAGACTTCGGAGCCCCTCACTTAGAATCATAACATGTAATCCTGCTCAGCATTGAACGCACTCAATCAATAATCAAGATATGTATTCAGACTCTACATAACAATTAATGATGCACAAAACAACTCTGAGTATCAATTAAAAAACTATTATAAAATAAACCACAAGTAGTGTTGTACGGAGTATACACACGAAAGTTCAATTAACTCATAAAACCTTCATAAATCCTAGAACTACCGAAGCAGTCCTAGCCCGTGATTGATCAAAGAACAATCATGGTGGTTGGATAGATCTTACCCATAGTCTTGAAAATTACAAGATAAATTAAGAAGTGAAGTAAACCTTAGATGTGGGCGTCATCGCGTCTCTCTCCATCTTGAATCTTCACTTGGTTCTCACTTGATTCGATAAACGAATCTCTCTCCATAGCTCCGTGGATGATGGTAGGGTTTCGGATGTTGTGTAGAATGAAGGTGGTAGTCGTAGTCTTTCTGCTGCGTAAGGTCTTCTTTTTATACTTTCAACTCCTTCAACGGACCTCTAATGAGCTTTTTGAGCAAAAATACGTACTAAAGGTGTAAAAATACGGATTCGGAAGCTTTCCACGTATCGATTGGACCAAAGTCCTTGGTCAAACCATTCATGGCCTGATCGAACTAGCCTGTAATGAATCTGCAGGTGGCTGGTGCAGGTGGCTGGTTCGACTCGACCCCTAGTCGAATCGAAAGCATCAGGTTCGAATCATCTTTACAAAATTTCAGGCATTTGGTTCGACCGTGGTGCGAGCTTCATGGCTGGTCGAACCACAGTGTCATGGTCGAACCCTTCTGTAGTAATTTCTAGACGCCTGGTTCGACCTGAACCGGTGGTCGAACCAGGTGCTTAAGCACCCCTTTTTCGGTTCTGGGCACTTCTGTCATGTTTTCCTTCGAAAATCCGCTCAAACGGCCTCAAACGCACCTAATTCGTGACTTTCCACTATATATCTCAATTTATCTCGACTTAAGATCAAATCACACATTATTATCACAGAAATCAGAGCTCAAATTATGTGAATTTAAACTCTCATTAGCGATGAACTAGCAGTGAGGGTGGTGAAGTAGCGGAGATGGGGATAACAGAGATGGTGAGATGAAAAAGGGAGAGAGAGGGTAGTGGTGGTGGTTGTAGATCGGTGGAAACTTGAGAGAGAGGGAGAAGGCGTGAAGGAGAAAATAAATGACAAATTCGTGGAAATTTGAGAGAGAGAGGGAAAAGGCACAAAGGAGAAATGAGGAAATAATGTCATCAACCGGGTTGTAAAGCTTTTATACCTTATCCATTTTCTAAATATGGGCATGTTTTTAAGGTGCACTTGTGTGTACATTAGATCAACTCCACATCTTAGAAGGGTTGTAGGTTTTTTTATATGGAAAGATTAATTTTGAAGAATTGGTTAATTTTAATCTTATCTTTTCTACTACCACTTTATGTCTTTTTTCTTTTTATTTAATAAGTCAACTTACATAGTGTTTAAACATTGTCTTGACAGTTCTGCCTTATGTTGGGTCATTTATACGTAGTAGTAATTAGGGAAAATCTTGATCTCTTTTTGCAAGAAATCTACTGTCTTCTTCCCAAAATTGAGAATAACCAATTTCTTTCCAAAGTTGAAGGTTGATGTGTTGTTTCCGCCTCCAGTGCCTGTCGACCGCTCGAAACAACGACCACCATCCAGCCAGCAGAAGCAGAAGCAGAAGCTGCGCCGCCGAGTTTCAGCGCCAAGTGCTATGCCCCGGCTCGTTGATCGCCAGAAAACGCGAGTTGGTCACGGATATTGCCACAAAAGCAAGCTCGTCAACTAACAACTACCCATTCGTCGCTTCGTATCTAAAGCATGCTCAATTTTGAGTTGGTACCACCACTTTCGACGTCGTACGTCGCGGGTTTGAAGCTCCATGGGTGCAGGTTTGTAACACTGCCGTTGCCATCCCGGGTTTGTATCACCACCATTGTTACCGTGGGTTTAAAACACTGTTGATAGCAGTTACAGATTCAAAATGCTGTTGTCTTCGTGGGTTTGAAACACCACTGCCGTCGCCATCGCGGGTTTGTAACACCGCCATCGTCGCCATTGCGGGTTTGAAACACCGCTGTCATCATAGGTTTGCAAAACTGTGGGTTTGTATCACCACTGTCATCACCATCGTCGCCATCGAGGGTTTGTAACACTGTTGTCGTCACTGTGCTCTCATCTTCACGGGTCTGAAACACCATTTGTTGATGAAAAAAATTGAAGGATGATCCATTATTATATAGTGATAAAATCATGCATTATACATTGAAATTATTTGTAGTTAGTGCAATCTCTACAAAATTTTAAGAGATTCTTTACTACAAATAGATTTGATAATTTTGAGTCAGATTTGCAGCAGTCTTGGTAAACAATAAACAAATCGTGATGTATTTATCTCTGAGATTTTGAAGATCACGAATGCAGATAAGAATTAATTGGGCCAATAAAGGAATTTGGGGTCAGGAAAATTCATTCTTACTTGTTGGGCCAAACAATTTCATGATGGAATTGATATCAATCATTTCTCAAAGCCCACAAGATTGTTGGGTAAAATAAAATGAGTTTTTGAGTAATAAAGTGTTGGGCCAAGGAAAAAATTATTACTTTTTTTGTTGAATAAAGTAGTCTCTAGTCCAAATTACAAATGTTGTAAAAAAAGGAACTTTTGTGATTCCTTCACATCAAGACATAGTGTCCGTGAACAAATCGCAGGGGGGCATTTGTAAGCAATTAAAATTCACAGTTCAATCAAATGGCGACATGTGGATTTTCATGATTAAAATATCAATTATAATTTATTATTTTATTTGGGGATTTAATAATTAATTCCTAAAATAAATTGATAAATAATTGATAATTAATTTAAGCCCAACAAATTAAATGAGGTTTAAATTAAAAGAGGTCTGACCCAAGTTAAATAAGTCCAACTCAAATGAGGCCTGACCCAAGTCAAATAAGCACAAGTCAAACAAAGACTGAAAAGGTCCAAGCCTGCAGAATCAGGTCAAATCAATTTTGACCAATCAAATTGTAAGGATGAAAAGGCTCAAGCCCGCAGAATTAGGTCAAAACAGCTCTTGACCAATTTTATTGCGAGTTATTTATGGGGCATCCTCACCCTTCACCTATATAAGGAGTCCTCCTACATTCATTCCTGACACACTAAAACTTCTGAAGACGCAGACGCTTCTGAAGAGATCAAGAATACGAGTGCTCGCTTGAAATCTTCAAGCATCTTCAAGCCAAGAATGACCTGCGATCCGAGATCAAGGTTCCAAACCTCTCTGATCCGGCGTTATTTAACACAAGTTCTTCGGCATTCTTTGTGAAAAGCTTCAAGAATAAAGATTAATTCGAACAAAGGCTCGACCCCTCCGGATTAACGTTATACACCTCCAACGGAGAGCTTCAAGAATAATGATTAATCCGAACAATGGCTCTCAGGATTAATGTTATACACCTCCAAATTCGAGTTCGAACAAGCTTCAACTGAAGATCCGACTCAACACACACGGTCAGCATGGTCAACACAGTCAGCGTGGTCAACACAAAGTCAAAGTCAAAGCCAAACTGGTTCGAGAGAAGAATCAGAGGATAAATAGAGATTGTTTCCCAAATCCTCAAGTTTAATCCATCTGAATTATTATTGTAATTCTCTTGTATTTATTTTATTATAAATACAAAATTTGTTGTTACAATATTTTAATAAAAAAATTTAAACACAAAGTGGAATACCAATTTAAAATAGGGGTCCGGACCACAGTATCAAATCCTAAATAAGGGCATGCTAAATGAAAAATCATAAGAAATTTTATTTCATATGTATACTTATACACACATACACAAATAAATGGGAGTTTGCACATAATATGAAAATGTTTCTCACCTAATTTTTTCTTGTGATGTAGTTTGGAAGATTTGACATTAAATTGTGTTTAACTATGTGTGGATATATATGGTACTTTATGTGTATCTTATCATCAATTTTCTTCAATATGAAGAAAGCTTAGGATGCAGGAAATGAGTTGATCTCATAATTTCAATAATATGGATTGTAGTGATTTGGACAATGTTGAGTTATAAGAATAATTTTGATTTTTATTAATAGACATCCATTCAATTTAGGAAATCTCCAGCAGTTGACTCCATTTTGCAGCATATTCATTCTTAAAATGTAGTTAACTCAACAACTCATCTCCAGCAGTTTATTCCATTTTTTACTCCAAAACTTTAAAAATTAATATATCCATTTTATAAATAATATTTTTATTTATTTATAAAATCTAATTCATTTTTTTATTATTTTTATGTATTTATTTATTATGTCTATGTACTTTATTTTTTTCTTGTGTTAGAAATATTGTTTTATCAATTTATTTCAATTAAGAGTATGTTTTATAATATATTAATATAATATAAGTTTGTGTTTAGGATTTTAATATGTAATGTAATCTAAATTTTTAATATATTTTATTATTTAAGTAATATTTTTTTAACTTATCTAAAAATGTAGAATTTTTTCATATATACAACATAAATATTAATTTACTATTAAAACTAACAATTATAATATTTTTTCACTTATTTAAATTAATTATATAAATAAGTAAAAAAAAGAAATAGAAAATTGGATTTTAGCATACAACTTACCTATTAATTCTTAATTTATCATTATAATTGACCATCAAAATATTTTCACTTATTTAAATTAATAATTAGAAATTAAAAAAAATGCAGATGATAACTGTAGGATTGGATTTTCCAATCGGTACATTACATTTCTTCATTTTGCAGGGCATTATGCAGAACTGCTTGAGGGTATTTCTTAATGGAGATGTAGCATGTTTTCCAGATTGGATGGAGTTGCTCTTAAGGAAGATTATCTATTAGACTAAAACAAAATTTTGGTCATAACTCTTATCTAAGCCGTTGGAATATCGTAATATTAATATTTTGGAGTGATATAAGTGTCGCAGAATTGCATGTCAATTAATAACTGTTGCAAATTTGTAACTTTTAAAATAATAAAGATGGATTGAAATAGTATTAATTGTGATGTGAGATGGATTGAAATAGTATTAATTGTGATGTGTATGTTGGGTTGTAAGGGTTGAAAGGGTTATTTCACCCCTTTGTTTATGTAACATAACTTAATAAATAAACTATTTGCTTTATAAAAAAAAAAAATAATAAAGGCTAAGCTATAATTTAGCTCCTAATAATGACAATAGAGACAACATTCTCTTTCTCAAACTTGAATCAATGCACATTCCAAAGCCTAAATTGCAACACTATAAAGTACTTTCTTAATTTTATCCCTAACTACAGCAAGAGTTCATGAAGCTACATATACACAAAAGAAAAAAAAAACTTTATGCTTCCTATATTTAACATAAATATTACAGCGCGCGAGTATTAATATTTAATAATTATAATGATCTTCTTCCCAATTTATCCAGTAGTTAATCTTTGGTTGGATTTGATGATCCAAAAATTGTAAATTAATTGTATATACGTTAATATTTGTGGAACCAAGAAATATAGGGTTGAATAAAAATTTGTTGGTCCAGCAAATTTTTAATATCTTGTGCAATATTCTTAGCATCCATGGAAGTTCCAACAAGGCCACGTTTGGTGAATCCCACTGCATATAATCCATTTTTGCCTTTCCACCCATTCCTTTTAGGCCACCCCTCTTTCTCTGAAAACATCTCACTTTCCTGCCAAACACCACCTTTTTTATTTCAACCTTATCATAAATTATGTTTATATATTGTCCAACAATATTTCTAAAAAATTACTAAATTTTTTTTTGTCATTCTATTTAAAAAGACAATATTTATAAAGACAATTCTACGTGGTCAAGTATATTAGTGCATGTTCGATACTGTGAAAATATCAAAATTGATCCTTGTTTGACATAATTCAAATTCAGTTATCACGTTTGCTAAATTCAAAATTTTGATCTTCTAATGTCCAATTTTGATCATTTTTTTTAAATTTTAATCCTTTAATAAAATTCAGTCCTATAATTTTGACAAATTTCTAACATAAAGGGCTTAAATTGGACTAAATTTAATAAAATGACTAAATTTAGATAAAAAAAAATCACTAAAATTGAACATTAGAATATCAAAATTGCATTTTTAACAAACTTGTAAACTGAATTTGGATTACACCAATTATAAAGGATCAAGTTTGATTTTTTCCCCAACCTAAACTTTGAGATTCCTTTGGTTTCATGTGGAAATTTATCAGAAACTATTACTATTAAAATGAGAAATTATTACTTTAAAAAAAAAATACTAGTAGAAACTTATGACATAATTAGACGAGTGATGATTTTTATACGATTCCATCTTATTGTACGTACTACGTACAACGATTCATACCATTGTTTTTTACAAAGCGAATATTACGATTAATTAAACAATTTAATAGTAATTTATTCCTTTAGCCAAGATGGTACGTTACTTTTGAAACCAGTTGCTAGGATTATTGCATCAAAATTTTCTATTCTTCCATCCATAAATTCAACATGCGAGCCACTTACTTTCTTGATGCCAGGGACTACCTGTGCTCAACAAGGCGTTAAATTAATTAATTAAATAAATACTAGTAATATTAATACTTAATAAGTACTCCATATACTAATGTACAATAATATTGCATGTTATATACTCCCTCCATCCCATTTCAAATGACATACTTTTTATTTTGAGTTGTCCCACAAAATGTTTGTACATTTCTAAAAAAGAAAAAAGTTAAACACAATCATCATTCCTTCATACACTTTATTTACAAAAAAACCATCATTACTTAACACATCTAACATATTTTATAATTTATTTATTACAAAAAAATATCATAATATCTGTAAAAGTTATCACTTTTCTTAATTTTCGTATCCGGGGAGGCATGCAAATTATATCATTACGAGCATTATTAATGAAATAAACTCCTACAGTAATTAAGAGACGACTGACGAAAAAAAAAAACATGTTTTAATTTGGATTATATATTTAGAGAATACATGTGTTATGTACCTGAATAAATAATTATTTTTTTAAAATGAAAAGTTAATTATTTTTTTCGATATATACCCCAAAATAATACTACTAGCAACCAAAAAATAATTCTGATTAAATTAAATAAAATGAAACTTTTGTAAGCCACCTTGCATGGACAAAACAAGTGATCAATTCTCTACTATTGAAAAATGAAAATGATCATTAATAATTAGAAACAGTTTTTTTTTAAAATAAATAAATTAACGACTGCGATTACTAAAAGGGTTTATACAAATCTAAATATCTTATTAGTGTTACATTTCCTATTAAAAGATGAAAAATACATAGGATATAAATAAAATATACTTCATATTTATTGTAAAAAATAGATTGGAAACGTTTAAAATTCATGTAACACTAAAATATATCATGAGATTGGTTTATACATTGATACGTCCAGTTTTGATCTTTAGAATGGTTCCAACATCCAAAACGGGGGTTTTGCCGAAGCGGTTCTTGAGCTCCAGGGGTCCTAACTTAGGGCGGTTTAAGCCGAACTGAGCCGTGTCTCCGAACTTCATCCATGATACTGCCAACAAGAGACGGTCCACCAGGCGGACCGGCAACCACTTAAGCAAACACATCGACGCTCCGAAAGTTGATCTTTCCACCATCTCTTTTGGCAAAATGTGGATCTATATATTATCAACAATTTCATCACTTTATTAATTTTAAACTAAATACGGCTCTTTATTTTGGGGGCGTATATGATACTTGGGCTCCGGGAGGGGGAGATGTAAGAAAAATTACTAACTTGACCCTTAGCCTAAGTATCATAATTAGTTATTTACTAAAATCCCCCTTTGGGGGAGAAGGGTGGATTGTTAGTGTGGACGATTTATAAGATATAATCGGAGGACATGTATGGTTAGGTTCCATTTGTATACTTGGTGGAATCTGGCATATCTTAACTAAACTCTTCGCGTGGGCTCGCCGCGCCCTTGTATGGTCGGGGGAGACTTACTTATCTTATAGTTTAGGGGCTTTAGCCATCTTTGGTTTCACTACTTGTTGTTTTGTCTGGTTCAATAATACAACCTATCCTAGCGAGTTTTACGGGCCTACTGGCCCAGAAGCTTCTCAGGCTCAAGCATTTACTTTTCTAGTTAGAGACCAACGTGGGCTAATGTAGGATCCGCTCAAGGACCCACTAGTTTAGGTAAATATCTAATGCTCTCCCCGATCGGAGAAGTCATTTAAGAAAATCTAACATTATAATAATTATGAAATCATCACGAACTTTAGTGTATCATCTTTTCTATCATTAGTTTTATGATTGATTCATAAGAGTAGAAAAAGTTCAACTATTACTCTTATTTTTCTTTTTTAGGGTATATAATTTACTAGATTTTTGACCCTGCGCTGCATGGGATTGTCCTTAATAAGTAATATATATATATATATATATATATATATATATATATATATATATATATATATATATATATATATATATATATATATATATATATTTAAAATTTAATACTAATTATTTTAAGATGAATAAAGTTATAAAATTGATTTACCAAATTGTATAATGGTAAAGATTTGCTAATCTATTAAATTTGGAGATTGCATATTATAATATTTTTTAATATTTGTTTATTTTATCTTTAAGATGTTGGGTATTGGGAATGAAGTTAATTATATGTGTTGATCTCCTTATATTCGTCGAATTTGTTTTATATCAATTTGATAAAATTATGTATTTCCTATATGTTTCCATGTCCTATGTATTTAGAAATGTTAAATGAAAAAGGGTGACTGAAGTTTATAAAATTATAAACCAAAATTTTAATTTAATTAAATAATATTAACAAAAAGGAATCCATAACGTGAAATCACTATTGAAAGAAGCATGCAATGCAGTAAAAGCTAATTAATCCTTTTTTTTCTTTTAATTTTTTTTAGTAATACACGTCGATTAGACTTTATATGTAAAAAGTTGATATTCGGTGCACCCGGGTGCAAGGGTGCACTCATATGTGTATAACTTTTTATTTTATTTTGTATACATGTTATTTTATTTTGTATACATGTTTCTTAATAATTATATACTTTTTTCACTCTCAGTTTTTTATTAAAAAAACTAGCATCCATATGTGTATAATTTTTTTATTCAATAGTGTATACATATTTTTTAATAATTGTATTTATTTTTACACTTAATTTTTAATTAAAAAAACTAACAAATAAATTGTATATATTTTTGTTCATAATTATATATGTTTTTGTTTATAATTGTATACGATCTGAAAGTGGGTACATCGTATACTGGGGTGCATCCATGCACACTAGTATTAGTCATATGTAAATTATAAAAATATTACTCTATTAAATTAATTAATTATCAAAAAAAAATACTTTACCTTATATATATTGCACCCTATGCACACAATCTGATCTGTTATACATGTACCTATCCTATTCTTCTCATACATGCATATATTTATATTGTACTATGTTATGATAGTAAGGCTATTTTTAAGGTTTAGAAAGATAAAGTAATTGTTGATAGGCAAGATTTGTGTGAGAACGTAAGGCTATTTTTAAGGTTTAGAAAGATAAAGTAATTGTTGATAGGCAAGAATTGTTTCTAAAGTAATTGTTGATAGGCAAGAATTGTGTGAGAACGTATAGAGTAAGCAATTTAATGAGACAAATAAAAAGTGATAATATAAATTTTTCGCTGTAAATGTTATCATTTTTGTTATATAATGCTATTATTTTTTATTTATATTATAAATTGACGTTCATTAAATATTTCACTGCATTATTATTATTTTTCATCGATTGAATATTACTTTTCGTCAACAATGTTATTATTTTTTATCCGTATTATATAAGGGCTTATTTGAGACGATATACCTAATTATTAAAAATATCTTAGTTATAAATAAATTTAAAAAAAAATAAACACAGAATTCGTACTGTATCTCTGACGACAATCGAAGGCGTGGCATTATGATTGCAGAGATCCAAACACACTTCCATGCCAGAGTTTCCACACCCTACAACCACCACCTTCTTCCCTCTGTACGCCTCCCCACTCCTATACCCACCGCTATGCACCACCGCGCCACCGAACTCCGCCATCCCGGCACCACCTCCTCCGCGTTCTCCCCCGTCGCCACCACAATCCACGGGCACACGTACTCCGTCCCCTCCGCCGTCGCCACCCTCCAAAACCCTTGATTCTCTGGTTGAAAACGGGCCGGATTTCGAACTTCTTCGCGTAGTCCGTCAAATACTGAAGGAATTGCTGCTTGGTTGGATATTTCGGAAAATCTGGAGGAAACGGCATTAATGGGAGCTGGCAGTAGTGTTTGGGCAAATGGAGGCAGAGGCGATCGTAGGTTTTGTGGTGCCACAGCAAAGCTATGCAGTTGGATCTCTCCAATACCAGAGACGGCACCCCTTTGTGCTTCAGGCAAGCCGCCGTGGCAAGGCCCGAGGGATTATGATCGGGCTTGGTACCCAAACGCAGCGTTTCAAGTGTGGATCGTCAACTCTCAGGTAATCGTCCATGAATGAGTTGAAACTAACTGCACAGGGAGGAGTGATATTGAGGGAGAAATGATGAAGAGAGGCAAAGTGGAAGTATCGCGTGGGGATATATATAGTTAGTGTGGTGTGATCATTTCGAATTTCATTCTGTATCTTGTTTTATAACTTGTTTTTTTATTAAAATATTATTCTCTTCTCCCATTTCATATGACACACTTTTCATTTTGGGTTATCTTATAAAAGTTTGAATATTTTAAAAAAAAAGTAAAAAGTCAAACACAATCATCTCTTTCCATACAATTTATTTACAAAAATATCACAAATACCTAACACACCTAACATACTTTATCATTTACTAATTACCAAAATACCATAATACCCCTAAAAATTATCTATTTTCTTAATCTCCGTACTTAAAAAAACATGCAAACTTTTGTGGGATAGAGGAAGTATACCCTAATTAATGATCAATAACCCTTTTATACATGGATCTAAATTTAAACATATTGATAATTTGTACACGTTGATCTAATTTAAACATTGATCATAACATATAACAAACATTTAATACATGGAATAGAAGATAAAACATCATTGTAGAATAGGTGATCGTGGTATTCTTTATTTCCCATTTCATAATTCATATTTCATTGATATTTTATACTTCTTTTGTCTCACATTTATATTCACACTTTTCGTTTTCATCAGTCTTTAGCGCAAAAAAAAATCTCATATCAACCAACAACTTCAAAAGTTATTTTAATTAAAAAAATATCACTCCCGCTAACACACATAATATATATATACTTTATAATTTATTGGAGGGAGTAATATGAAAAATTATACTCCCTCCATCCCTGAAGATTGTTCATCTTTACTGTACCACACATATTAAGAAAAAAAATTATTTTTTAACTAACTTTAGGGGTAATGTGATATTTTTGGATAATAAATATGTATTCACTCCGTCCCCTTCAAAGAGCGTCTTTTTTTTCATTTTGAGTGTCTCACCCAAAGAGTCCATTTACATTTTTTACACACATGAGACCCACACACACCCACTAATACAATTAAAATAGGATTAATTGCTTAAAAAAACCACGAACTTTCGTTGTATTGCAAATTAATCCTGAATTTTGTGAAATTGCAAAAAAAACCATAACCTTTAACGTATGTGCAAATCGCACCCATCGGACAGATGTAGCCCTAATACAATTAAAATAGGATTAATTGCTTAAAAAAACCACGAACTTTCGTTGTATTGCAAATTAATCCTGAATTTTGTGAAATTGCAAAAAAAACCATAACCTTTAACGTATGTGCAAATCGCACCCATCGGACAGATGTAGCCTGCCCGAATGCTGACGGTGGCATTTTAAGCCTACAGGTGAAACACAAACGACGTTATTTTCGTGTGGGTGGACATATCCTCACGTGAAATTAGAATCCTTGAATCCTTATCTCCCATTTCTACTGAATCACCATCCTCAATTTCCAAAACCTTCCAAAATCTTACTTCTTCCATCATATTATAATCTCAACATCACAGTCAACCCAGACCCATTATTATACCCAAGTCCATCTATGAAATTCTCAGGTTTTTGGTTAAAATCTGAGGTACAGGACAATTCTCGCAAGCCCAAACAGCAGCAAAATTACAGAAATCGCGCTTTGATCAACTGAGCATTTGAGAGATCTGCTTGTAGTAGCAATCGAGAGCGACTCCAACAATGCAGGCCTGTTTAATTGACTTAACCGCCATTTGCGGCTCCAAAGGGGCGACAAAATACCAATCAAAGGCTTAGCGACTTTCGAATTAGAATTTGAAGATTTAGGATTGCGTGGGGTGTGATCGAGCGAGGATTGAGAGAGATTGGGAATTGTAACAGTGATTGGTGTGGAAGAGAGGGAGAGAGCGGGCAGGGCGATTGGTGTCGGCAAGGGAGGAAAGAGGGTCATCACCGTGGTGGGGTAAGGGAAGAGGTGGGTCGTGGATGATGGATTTCCACCGATAGTGCATAAGGTAAAGGCATGGCCATTTGGGGCCTGGTGGGAGGATCTACTGGGGAGATGGAAATCCATGGTGGAGATGTGGGGGAGATCCATCAAGGTCCGCTTCTCCGATGAAATTTTCGGTAGTCATTTTATCAGTTTAGATGTTGGGGTGAGGTGGTTCACTTACATGTGAGTGAAATGATGTCGTTTTTATCCCACATAGAGGCTTAAAATGCCACATCAGCATTCGGACAAGTTTCATCTGCCCGATGGGTGCAATTTGCACATACGTTAAAAGTCATGATTTTTTTGCAATTTTACAAAAGTTAGGATTAATTTGCAGTATCACGAAAGTTCGTGGTTTTTTAAGCAATTAACCCATTAAAATATGGGGCTCACACCCACTATTATAACTACCCACTACACATTAAATAATAATACTCCTTAATCCACGTGCAAAAAACAAAAGATCCTCTTGTTATGGGACGGAGGGAGTATAAATTATTTTATGTGTGAAAAAAAGGATATCATTTTTGAAAAGGTGAACAATTATGTGGAACAAACTAATAAGGAAAGAGTGAACAATCTTAGAGAATATCATACAATTGACCATTAAACTTATAGGCTTTGTTACTTTTCTATTTTATACCTATTTCTTACACATATTACATCATATTATCTCACACACATTATCACTACTCTTACCCATTAATTTGATATAAAGTTAAAATTCAATTAATCCTAAACCAAAATTTCTTATTTCTAGCTAGGTTTGTTTTTTTTTTTATTTATTATATTCCAAATTTAGGTTTAATAAACATATTTCTTATATACATCTACTAACCTTGGTAACTTTTACTTCATTCATCCACCAGCGTACATTATCTTTTCAATGGAGTAATACTTTTCTTTAATTTTTTTTTTATCGTATTTCATTTATTTTTTCATATAAATTAATACTTCTTACCTATTAATAGGACTGTTAAACGAACTGAGCGAGCTCGAGTATCGCATACTCAAGCTCGGCTCGATTAGAAAACGAGCTTATCACAAGCTCGAACTCGAACTTGAACGAGTAATTCTCAAGCCGAGCTCGAGCTCGGCTAGACTCTTTAAGCAAAATGAGTCGAGTATTTCGAGCCTTATTGAGCCTTATCGAGCCCTTATTTTATTAATTTATTATTATATTTAATAATAATTAATACTCCCTCCGTCCCGGCGTAAGAGGACCATTTGTTTTTTTGCATGTAGATTAAAAGTATTATTATTTAATGTGTAGTGGGTAGTTGTATTAGTGAGAGTGTGAGTCTCATTTTTAATTGTATTAGAGGGGTGCATGGGTCCCATGTGTGTAAAAAAGAAAAGGGACTCTTTGGGTGAGACGACCAAAATGAAAAAATGACCCTCTTAAGCTGGGACAGTGGGAATATAATATAATTAAATAATATTTATTATTAATAACAATAATATTAATTTTTTTATTATTATTAATACTGTCGAGCTTTATCGAACCGAGCTGAGCTCGGCTTGTTAACGAAACGAGCATAAGACAAGCTCAAACTCGAGCTCGAGTAAACATGAGCCAAGCCGAGCTCGAGCTTTAACGAATCGAGCCGAGCTTTCGAGCTACTCGTTTGGTTTAACCGCTCTTTTTATTAATTTAAAATCTATCTTATAAAAATTCAAATTAAACATGATTATTATTCTTTTAAATCTACTTAGACCAATAAAGAGAATGCTCTCTTATTTCCAAATTTGAAAATATTAATCAAAATATGAACCCTAAAATTTAAGCCTAGACTTAGAAAGAAAAGAATAATAATAATAATAATAAATTAAAATACTTACATAAAGTAGAACCAATTCTATGGATAATGAAGAGGTTCTTTTGAGACTATATAGGATTGTTATTGGATAGGACCATATTTTAGATATTGGGCTTTGGCAGGTATATGAATTGTTTACATTCTTTTTGTCAATAAGAATTGGGACCATTAAATTTTATGTTTTGTCCATATCGTTATTTTAGAAACTAAAAGCGTGCGAATAATGTAACAAAACTCAAAAATATTTTAATCTTAATATACTATAGAGTTGTATTTGGATTGAATCATTTCAAATTCAAGAAATTTAAAATCAACTCAATGAATTTGAAATTGAGTTGATTTTAAATTCCTTGAATTTTAAATCAATTCATTTGAATTTAATTGTTTGGATAAATTATGGATCTTTGAAAGGATTTCAAATTCATAATTCAAAAATTATTTTTAAAATAGAATTTTATATGATAAATAAAAATAATAAAATTTTATTATATTAAATATTAAAATCTAAAATTTTATTAAAAATAATTTTTTTTAGGAGGGAATTCTGTCACCTCAACCTACCCCTATCCACCCTACTCCAACCCCCCAGCCACAAATTTTTTTATAAAATTTTCAATTTTTAATATTTTAATAATAAAAAAATATTATCACCCCTCTCTACCCCTACCCATCCCCCCTCACCTAACACCACCCTCCCACCCCAATTTTTTTTATAAAATTTTAAATTTTAATAATTAAATAATAAAAATATCAACACCAAATCCTACCACCTTATCCATTCCACCCACCCACCCCACCCCACCCCACCCCACCCCCATTCAACCCCCCCACCCACCAGATTTAAAAAAAAAAAAATTAAATTTTAATATTTAAAAAATAAAATCTAAAATTTTATTTCAAATTTTTTTGGGTGGTGGTGGTGGTGGGGAGTGTGTTGGGTTGGGTGGTAATATTTTCCTTTTTTAAATATTAAAATCTAGAATTTCATTAAAAAAATTTTTGGGGGGTGGGGAGTGGGTAGGGGTAGGTTGGGTGGTAATATTTTTATTATTTAAATATTAATATCTAAAATTTTATAAAAAAATTTTTTGGGTGGGTGTGATGTTGGGTGGGTAGGAGGTAGGGTTGGAAGATAATATTTTTATTATTCAAATATTAAAAATCTAAAATTTTTTTGAGAGGAAGGTGGAGGGGCTGAGGGTGGGGTGGGGGGTTGGGTGGGGTGGATAGGGGGTAGAAGTGGGTGGTAGAGTTTAAAACATAAATTAATTTTATATATTATTTTTATGTATTAATATATCAATTACACAATAACGGAAGAATTTCAAATGACACGATTTCAGTGAGAATTTGAAATTCATTCAAAAACAACTAAAAAAATTCAAAATCAAATCTATGATTTGAAATCCATTGATTTAAAATCTTGAATTTATAAATTCATTGATTTCAAGTGTTATCCAAACATGATGGAGGGATTTGAGAGAAGAATTTATAAATCCCTCCTCACATCCTTCAATCCAAACACAACCTAGAAGAACTTTTCTTGCTTACTCGCTTAAGTGTTGTTCCAAGCTCTTTTTTTTTTGAAGTTAGACGTTCCAAGCTCTTTGAATTGATGTGTAATTTTATTTTTTGATTTTTTAATATTTTTCTTATTTATTTTTAATTATTCATTATTTAATATTTTATTTTTAAAATAATGTATTTCTTATTTTTAATGTAAGAACAAAATATTAGTTAAAGGTTAAAACTTGTGTGCCCCGAGATACCGTGCGTCCAGATACCATTTAGTCTTAATCTGTATACCCTCTAGTACAAGAACGTGTACCTTTTATTATTCTGGATAATCGGAGGTATGGTTCTATCTTTTAGTACAAGGACGTGTACCTTTTATTATTCCGGATACTTACATAAATTAATATTTTGTTCTTAATTATTCCGGATAATCGGAGGCAACATTATCATGTGAGATCTAACTAGTTTTCATTCTTTTCCACGTTGCTTCATTTGTATAATACTTGTGTTCGATTATATTGTTTGGTGGATTGATTAACTTGATCACTTATTCGATTCTTGAAAATAATATGTGCCAATTAGAACGTTAAATTTGTAATTATTTAATTGTTTCTCATATTTGTGGCGAGTTGCATAATCGTCCGCATCTTACTTTCGATTATTGCTATAGGGGATATGCAACCTAGTCTAAATGAACCTACATGTGCGTTTGTTGGCTAAAATTGGATCTTTCTAAATTGAATGATGTCGGTAAATTAAATCCTACGATGGTATCTAGGGTTGTTTATTTGGCTAGAGAAGTAATTAGAGATGGTACCCTAATTATCGATTAAGTATGGAAAGATTAGATTGTTAGGTGGTACCAACAACTATAACCAATTTGGTGTCAATGTGAAATAGTTATTCGTGCATCCGTGATTGTGTTTGTTGAACCATTTCGAAGATTGTCTTAGCATTTTCATCTCATTTAATCACTTCACTTTATTTAAATTTTGTTATTCTACAAACTTTAGTTTTAAGTACAAAACTCAAACCCCCCATCTTTGTTTATTTAATTTCATTGAATAAATCTGTTTTACCAATCTCTGGGATACGGCTCTACTTATCACTATCTATTGTAGTAATTTTAGTAGGTTTATTATTTGTTGGTTTCGACGCCCATCAATACTCTTTAGAACAAAATGTTGTACTCTTATTAATTAAAGTGTACTCCATACTCCTTAGAATAAAATGTTGTACCCTTATATACTTTATGCATTTGAGGACACAAGAGACCAGCTCTTAATTAAAAGTATATTATTTAATTGTTTCGGTAGATAATAGCCAAACATTATACTACCAAAAATATTGAGTATGTTCGATCATTACCTAGCCAAACATCTTAGTAAAAGACATGTTCGATAGCTTTTAGCACACCCAAATATAAGACTGTTAGAATGACATATATCACTCGAATATTAGATTGATCCAAATACTCATCTTATTAAATACTTCTTTCGACTAATTTATACACTCCTTAACATGAGATTGGACTCTCCCTAACATGAGACCTTTTGAGTGTGAGCCCAGAGAGCAAAACTGTGCGGGCTTGTAGGCGGCCCAAAGCGGACAATATCATGCTATTAGATTGAGTGGGCCCGGCTTCGTTGGGCCGATAAACCCAACAGTGGTATCAGAGACAGGCCCCAGACTTAATCGGCCCGGGTTAGTGGGATGTTCTCGCCTAAAACTGTGGAGTCCAACCGCGGGACTTTGGTTAACACCTAACCAATATTTCTCCCTCAAACAAAGTCCTGCGACTAGACCATCAGTTCGAGGCGAGAACATCCCACCAATCACGCGACGATTAAGTCTGGGGCCTGGCTCTGATATTACTTGTTGGGTTTATCGGCCCAGCAGAGCCGGGGCCACTCAATCTAACAGTGGTATCAGAACCAGGCCACAAACTTAGCAGACGCGGTTGGTGGGATTAGGGCTGGACAAAAATACCAAAATATCGGTATACTGTAATTATCGTACCGCAAAATGACAAATTTACCAAAAATTTTAGCATATCGAAAAATTTGGTACGGTAAGATACCGTACCGAATTTTTCGGTACTGTAACAGTAAGCAAGTTTCAAAAAATTGGTATTTCGGTATATACCGAAATACCAAATTATTAATTAAAATAATATTAATTATAATTATTAATAATTATATATAATAATATAAAGGAAGTTGAAACTTTCTAATTCTAACCAAAAAAGAAAGTAGCCTTGCTGATGTGGCACTCCTATCAGCAATCATATTCCAAATTCCAAAATTACAATTGAAGTTTCATTTAAATCCTAACCTCTGCCGACGAGCCCAACCTCTGCCGACGAGCCCAACCTCTTTCTTTATTCTGCTTCTTCATCTGCGCTCTGCGGCACACCTCCGCCTCCATCCTCCACCCTCTTGCCGCCGATCCCAACCCACCCCACCCTCTTTTCTCTATTTTGCTTCTCCATCCGCAGTACATCTCACCCACCGACCTCCGCCCTCCTGCCGCCGACCCCTGACCCTCTTTTCTATTTTGGTTCTCTAATTGCGGTACATCTCCTCTCACCAAGCTCCGCCTTAGTCGCTAGTCATTGTTGGTACCGCCGGTCTCTCAAGTTTCAATCGTTACTCACTCTACTCAGAATGTTTTGATTTTTTTTATAATTATTTTATTGTTGAATGATGATATTGTGTTCTAAAATAGGTATTCATAGAGCAACGATGAGTTTGTTGAAATTTTGGGTCAGTCGGATGAACTGTATTATTGAAATTTTGGATCAGTCAGATGAATTGTATTTTTTTTAGAAATTTGTTGGATAATTGGGCAAATAGAGCAGTTTTTTTCTAGGTATGAACGGTATGAATTGGTATAATGATAAGAAATAATATTTTGGTATGCGGTATAATACGGTATTGATTATTAGTATACCGAAAGTTTTGGTATACCGAAACTTTCGGTACGGTATCGGTATGCATTTTCTTATATCGAAAATTTCAGTACGGTATACGGTATGGTTAAATATTTTTGGTATACCTTACCGTCCACCCTTAGGTGGGATGCTCTCACCTCGAACTGATGGTCTAGCCGCGGGACTTTGTTTGAGGGGAAAATATTGATTGGGTGCCAACCAAAGTCCCACATCGGCTTCAGAGGTGATGGTTGATGGTGGTGCGATGAACGAACCATCGAGATGACTGGAGATGTCAAAGTAATCAGCTATGGTCAGAAATTAGCTGCGCCACATCAAAAAAATTGTAGAAGAGAGTTTAAGGGGCACATATTAATCATGGTTGTTACTGACATAAGATCAATAGGAGCAGCAGCCATGGGTGCAACTCGGAGAAAAAAGATACGAGGGAGAGAAGAGTAGAAAGCGAGAAGGAAAAGAGCAGAAGAAGCTAGGCAGACGTGTAGAGCTGTCAAAATGGGTTTAGCCCACTTGGACAACCCGGCCCAACACACCTTAACCAACTAATTTCTCAACCTAAAACTAACCCGCCCCATAAAAGCCCGCCCCACTTCAAACCCACTAAAATATGGGCTAACACGCACCGCCCTAACAACCTAACATCAACCCACTTTTATAAATTAAAATTAAAAAAAATGACATACAACTTTTAAATTTTAATATTTAAATAATAAAAATATTGTCACCCAACTCTACCCCCTATCCACCCCCACCCCGCCACCCACCCACCTACCCACCCACCCCAACTTCTGGCCACCCTGCTATTTTTTTATTTTAGATTTTAATATTTAAATAATAAAAATATTATCACTCATCCCTACCCCCTACTCACCCCCAATAATTTTTTTAAATAAAATTTTAGTTTTTATTATTTAAATAATAAAAATATTATCATCCAACCCTACCCTCCTTACCCCAACCACCCACCAACCCACCGGCCAAATTATTTTTTTAAATTTTAATATTTAAATAATAAAAATATTACCACCTAACCCTAACCACCCTATTCACCCACCACCCCAACCCACCCACCCACCCACCAACCCACCCCACATGCCCCACGGTCCTACCCCCGACAAAATTTTTTTTAAAAAATTTTTTAGATTTTAATATTTAAATAATAAAAATATTACCACCCAACCCTTACCACCCTATCCACCCCCAATAATTTTTTTTAATTTTAGATTTTGATATTTAAATAATAAAAATATTATCAACCAACCCTACCCCCACTACCCACCCACAAACCCCCACCCACCCCCGTAATTTTTTTTTTAATTTTAGAGTTTAATATTTAAATAATAAAAAAAAATTTGGGGGTGGGTAGGGGGTAGAGTTGGGTAATAATATTTATATTATTTAAATATTAAAATTTATTTTTTAAAAAAAAAATTGGGGGTGGGTGGGAATGGGTAGAAGGTAGGGTTGTGTGATAATATTTTTATTATTTAAATATTAAAATCTAAATTTTTTTAAAAAAAATTTGAGGTGGGTGGGAATGGGGGTGGGTAGGGGGTAGGATTGAGTGATAATATTTTTATTATTTAAATATTAAAATCTAAAATTTTTGGGGGTGGGTAAGGGGTAGGATTAGGTGATAATATTTTTATTATTTAAATATTAAAATCTAAAAAAAAAAATTTTTTTGGGGGGTGAGTGGGGGTTGGTGATGGGGGTGAGGGGTGAGTAGGTGGATAGGGGTAGAGTTGGGTGGTAATATTATCTCAATAATAAAAAAAAGCACGCTGCCCACCCACATAGCCCGCTCCACCAGTGGCCAGCCCCACTTGGGCTCATTATAAGGTGGGTTGTGGGCTAAACCGCCTCACCAACCCATTTTGACAGCTCTAGACATGTGGAATTAGGATTTAGGATCGAAAACTGCTGATACCATGTGAGAGTGATTATGAAATCACCGATGATGGGTGATGTGTGTAAAACTAATATTAATAGAATTTGGGTTTACAGATTACAAAAACATTCTACATTTAGAGGGAGATATATATGTAAGAAAAAATCAAATAATAAATTACAAGATATACAGAATATGTGATAGCTAAATTATAGTTTCCTTACGTTCGGAGCCAGATAAACCCAACAGTGGTATCAGAGCCAGGCCCCAAACTTAACTGGCGCGATTGGTGGGATGTTCTCCCCTTAAACTGATGGTATAGCCTTTGGACTTTGTTTGAGGAAAAAATATTGGTTGGGTGTCTACCAAAATCCCAAATCGTTTAGAAGTTGGGATAGCTGTGGGTTTATAAGTCTGAAGTATACTTTCCCTAGCATGAGGCCTTTTGGGTGTGAGCCCAAAGAGCAAAATCATGCCGGCCCGCGTGGTTGGTGGGATGTTCTCGCCTCGAACTGATGGTCTAGCCACGAGACTTTGTTTAAGGGAAAATATTGGTTGGGTGTCAAACATAGTCCCACATTGGTTAGAAGTGTTTATAAGTGTGAGATTGGACTCTCTCTAGCATGAGGTCTTTTGTGTATGAGCCTAGAGAGAAAAACTGTGCGGGCCTGTAGGTGGCCTAAAACGAACAATATCTTGCTATTGGATTGAGTGGGCCCGACTTCGTTGGGCCGATAAACCCAACAGTTGTATCAGAGCTAGGCCCCATAATTAATCTGCCCGGGTTTGTGGGATGTTCTCGCCTCAAACTATGGAGTCCATGTGTTGGAATTGGTTAAATAATAGAAGTGGGTCAAGCCCATCTTTGACTAATATTCTTGTAATTTTCGTTTGTCAAAAATAAAAATAAGTTGTTTATTCGGAATCTACATTTCGAGTAGATGAATTTAATGTATAAGTTTGCTCAAATCCAATTTCGAGTGAATGAGTAATTAATATATGAAGTTTGCAATTTAATTACAAGAAAAATAAGAAAACTGAAGAGTAAAGGTTGAAGTTGGAAGTTGTCCCACATTGGAAAATTATAGAAGAATTGAACCCCTTATTATTACCAACACATTATTAAATTAAAATAAAATGTGTGGACAACATGGTGTATCTAACCAAGTCTAGCCGCACTCGCGCTCGCACATGATCACCTTTTGGACTCGACCAGGGTTCGATGGGCGAGTTAAGCTGATGCGTGGGAAGACCGGTATAACCGGGTCGGGCATGATCACCTTTTGGACTCGAACCAGGGTTCGATAGGCGAGTCAAGCTGATGCGTGGGAGGACCAGTATAACTGGGTCGGGCCGGTCTGGGCCTGATCTACGGGTCCGGGTTGGGCTCAACCTAAATATGCATTGGAGAGTAAATTTGGCTCCAAAGTTTGAATTCAAATTTAATTTAAAGGGGTGCAATCTAGACCATTGGATCTTGATCTCGATCAAGATGCGCGATCGAACGGTCCAGAATGATCTAAATATCTTTTCATCAAAGGACACCACATCTCTTCATTATAAATAGACCTCCAAGATCATGTGAAACATTCATTCCAATCCTGCATACAAAACTTGCATATTACATTTTAGTCCATTAGTTCTAAAGTTATCCTACCCAAGTCCGAAAGTTCTAAATATTAGTTCATTCACCGATAATTTTGGACTCGTTGTGCTACAAGTTCGAAATTCAAATTTGTTGTATCTTTGAGGCGATTGCTGTAGTCCGTAAGCACCTGAAGTACAGAGCAATTTCATCTTAAGGAGAAAGAGTGTAACTCTTGACTCGACTTTACCAAAAGTAATCCATAAACCGTTTTAAATACTACCCCATATACCCAACAATCTTAAGACAAAATTCTAGTATTTAAAGATGGTTACTGATGTACCTGCTACTATTACTACTGCACCGGTACCTGCTACTGTTACTACTACACATGTTCACGCGAGAGACCACCTAAGTTCGATGGAATAAAATTTAAGCATTGGCAACAGAAAATGCTATTCTACTTAATAACATCAATCTTGCCCGTTTTCTGACGGAAGTTGCTCCAATGGTTGAAGAAGATGAAGCTGATGAACAAAATAAAGTTGTCATTCAAATCTGGAAACATAGTGACTTCATGTGTCGTAACTCCATTCTAAACGGGTTAGATGACTCACTTTATAATGTTTATACAGATTTTAAAATTTCTAAAGAATTATGGGAGTCACTTGAAAAGAAGTACAAAGCGGATGACGCCGGAATGAAGAAATTCATAGTCGGACGATTCCTCGAGTACAAAATGGTAGATTCTAAGACTATATTAAATCAAGTTAGAGAACTACAACTGATCCTACATGGCATCCATGCCGTGGGTATAGAATTGAGTGAATCTTTTCAAGTAGGTGCTTTAATTGAAAAGCTACCGCCTCTGTGGAAAGATTTTAAGAACTACCTCAAGCACAAAAGAAAAGAAATGGGGCTTGAGGACTTGATCGTGAGACTAAGGATCGAAGAAGATAATCGAAAGTCTGAAATTAAGTCTAGTAAAGAGGCACGGTTAACTTGGCTGAATCCGGGGCAAACAAAAAGAGGAAACAGAATGACAAAAAGCAAAATCCTACAAAGAAAATTAAAGGCAACTGCTACAACTGTGACAAGCCCGGACATATGGTGAAAAACTGTCGTCAACCAAAGAAGGAAAACAATATCCGAGCTAACTGTTGAGAGTGAAAATAAGCATGTTTTAGTGTCCAATTTAAAACCTGTTTGATGAGAATTATTGTTATATATTAGCACAAGTGTCTTACATTCAATATATGTGAGAAAAATGTACACTTGAGGTGTTTTATTTTGTTTTAGGTGGAAAAAGGGATCAAAGTGCAAGTTGGAGAAAAGGTGCAATTTGTGCAATGATGCTAAAAACGTACGTCCAACTTATGTAATTTTTTGTATTTTTGTCAATCTCTGAATTGTATGTGTGATACATAGTTGGAAATTCACAGAAGAGAAGGTCGTTTTGGCGTAAAGAACACCTCAATCAGATTTCAAACGAGAAAGTTATTATCAAAGTGGTGACGTCGCGCAAACTGTGCCGAACAGAACGACTGTGCCACTTTGCATGGCTTTTTACATATACAAATGTAGGATTTTCTATGAGTTCTTTATATGGATAGAAACCCAAGGAAGAGAGGATCGTGTGAACGTAAGAATTACTTAAATCGGAGGTCGGATGTGGAAGTTATGCGCGAAACGGTGAGACTACGCAAGCTTGCTCGACTTGGACATGTTGCTTGACCAGCATCATCTTGGTCGAGTAGATGAAGTTTGGTCGAGCGAAATGACCAAAAACTTACAGAGAGCTTGCTTGACCGTTGCTCAACTTGGAGGCCTTGCTCGACTTCTGAAGGCTTGGTCTAATAAAATATCGTTGGATGCTATTTATAGTAGTTTCGGGTTTCTTTTACCAAATTTGACGTATGTCTCAAGTAAAAGCCCATTCAAGGTTCGTTAGGAGCACTTTACAAATATAAAAAGGGATGTAGAGCACATCATTATATATCATAGAGTCTACGAACTGGAAGAGCCACATCCATCCTACACCACCCCAAAAGGGGGGATCACCCCAACCATCATCCACATCATTCCCCCCATCCATCCATCACTTTGAAGATTCGTCTGTGGAATCAAGAGGAGAACTAAGAGGAGGATTCAAGACGGAGAAGGACGCGACGAATCCCGTATCTAGGGTTTATTTTATTTCCTAATTTATCTTATAATTTTCCAGACTTCCGGGTAAGATCTATCCAACACCCATGATTGTTCTTCGTAACATTATGGGCTAGAGCCTTTTTGGTAGAACTAGGGTTGTGAAGGTTTTTACGAATTAATTGAACTTTCATGTGTAAACTCCGTACAACACTACTTGTGAATTTATTTTATATATGACTGCGTATTTTTAATCCATATTCACGGTCGTTTTGTGCATCTTCAATTGGCATATAAAGTCTGAATATATATCTTGGTTGTAGATTGAGTGCGTTCACCGCTGAACATGATTTTATGTTATGATTCTAAGTGAGGGAACTCCGAAGCTTCATTAGAACTATCATATATGAATACTTACTAATTTAATTGAATTCGGGTTATTAAGTAGGATAAAGATGATAATTTTATAGTACTTAAAAAGAGAGATCATATCGGGTTAGAATACCAATTGGTCAGGAAAATAATTAATACTGATAGTACCTAGAAAGAGGGGTGGAATTATATCTCTTGCTCTGAGATTATTCACACGTATTATACGCATGTTTACTTGTGTCTATAGAGTAGATATGCATGGTTTAGTGATGCGTCCATATTCCACAAGGCAGAGTCGGACATCAACACACGAAAGGAAAATTAATGAGTGAAACCGAATTACTCTAGGGCTACCTATCCTATCCCTTGAGTCACTTTCAAATTCTTCTAAGTGCTTTTATTTTATTTGTTATTTAAATTAAGTATTTTAGTTGTTAGATTAAATTCTCAAACTGAATTGCCTTGTCTTAATTAATTTAGTAAATAATTAAATTAATAATACGCATTCCTTTGTGTTCGATATTCACTTGGTCGCTTACTTAGCTGCAACTGATATCCTTAATACTTAGGGATTAATTTTGCGTGCAAAGAAAACGCGCATCAAGTTCTTGGCACCGTTGCCGGGGACAACTGTTATTATTAGTTCATTATTTCTAGTTTGATTAAGACCTTTATTTGTGATTATTTATTTCCATCTAATCTTAAAATTTTCTGAGGTACTTGTGCCCTAGGAAAAGGAGACGAAGGAAAGGAACGAATATCACACTGAGCTAAACATGATCGGAGAAAGACAGAATCCGGATAATGTTGTCATATGTGAAATTTTCACGAACTATGGGATTGGCGACATGGGGTTGCTTGGAGCAAGGGGGAAGATGATGATTTTGAGATACATCTCGCTCTTATTAACATGGTAGAGAAGAATCTATTTTCTGGAGGTTGCTTTGAAGATCCATATCAGCATCTCCGAAGATTTCTTGGTTATGCAAACACTCAAAAGGGTGCTGGAGCTCATGATCATGCTAGGCAGATCGCCCTATTCAAGTTTTCATTAATTGATGGAGCGGAAGCTTGGTATGAGACTCTTGATGCCACAGATTGCACTACATGAGACCAACTGCAACAAAAGTTCTTGGAGAGATACATGTCACCCTCAAGGATCTTAAGAATGAAGCAAGACATCGCCCAATTTATTATGAATCAGGGTGAGAAATTTTATGAGGCGTGGGATATGTTTATGGACATGCTCAGGAGGTGCCACAACATGGAATGTCTAAAGCTGATTACATAAGCATCTTCTACCATGGATTGGATTGTGAGTCGCGTATTCTTATTGATGCATCATCAGGAGGAGCGCTGTTATCTAAGACAACACTTGAAACAAAAAATTTGTTTGAAGACATCTCTATGAATTCACGTGACTGGCCTAAGGAAAAAGTAAGATGATCATATGTACTTGGCGAGGTGACACAAGTTGAACATCAAGTGGTGAAGCTGAATAGAGATGATGAGATCATCTCTAGTCTAGCTAACATCAACAAGTTACTAGAATCCCAACATAAGCAGATTACAGAGTTGACACAAAGGGGGCCTAGTATACAGCAGCAAGAAGTGAAGAGTGTTGAAGATACCTTCAATCGATACATAGCTGAGAATGATGCAAGAGTTGACCGCATTGAGGCTTCCATGAATGTTGATCATGCAGATTTATCTAAGCAGTTGAAGGACCTTACTTTGATTATGGGTCAGATGGCTGTGAATGTGAATCAATTGACACAAACATGGGAGAATAATGCCATCACATTGAGGTCTGGGACGCATTACGGAGGTCCGATGAAGCCGGTGAGCAAAAATAATAAAAATAGGAAAACTGTTCGACCAGCACTACCCCGTTCTACCAGACCTGATGGTCGAACAGAGGTCGAACAACTCTTGGAAAAACAGAGTTTCGATGCTATATTTTTTATCCCGCCGTTCGACTAAAGCACATCTGTTCGACCAGACCATCTTGGTTGAACGCTGGTCAAATAATAACAGATGAATTTGAACTCACGACTAGAGATTTTGTTCGACCAAGTACCTTCTGTTCGACTAGACCACTTTGATCAAACAATGGTCGAACAACTTCAAGAACCTTCCGTTTCGATACCGGATGCTATACCTATTGTTCAGAATACTCCAGTACCATTCCATGAGCATAATACTGAGCTTATAGCGGAGAAGAAGTGGGAAAGAGCAAAGAAGTTGAGAGCCGAGAAGCTTAGACTACAGATGGATAATGAAGATGTGGTTTTCTCGCTTGATCACGCAATGAAGATGTCAATGGAGACTCAATCATGCAAGAGCATATATGTGGTTTCTAATTTGTTTAATCTTGATTTTTCTAAGACAGATGATTCTGAATGTAAGTGGAAGATTGACAAAGAGCTGTCTAGACAATCATGTGAGGAAGGAAATTTTGAGGATCATATTTTTGTGACCAAGAAAGGTGAGGTGTTGAGTGTAGACAAGAAGAGGGAAATAAAGTATTTGAAGGTTAAGATGCGAGAAGACTGTCCTCTGATCTAGTAGCCTAGAAAGGTTACATCTGTCATGACTCTCCGACGTTAAACATGAGTGCCTGTTGGGGGCTTGTCCTTCCGTTTTATTGCTTTATTTCTTTCGTGTGTGTAAGAAATTTTTATATTTAAGGTGCTTACTACTCAGCAATTACATCTCTTTGCAAACTTAGTTTCAACTTACATTTTTACTAAGTTTGGGGGGGTGTGATGTTTTTACCTCATTGAAGCACTAAGAGTAAAATCTTTTCTTTATAATATTTGCTAGGAGAGTTGATTTTTTGCGGTATATTGAAACTTTAATCGATTTTGATGTGTCGAGTTTTTGCAATTTGCCTAGTGTTATGTGGTGTTTCTAGCGTGTGGAGTCTATTAGATAGTCAATTGATTCTTTCTTATAGTCTCCTATTTTATTATTGATGAATCCTGTGATGATGAGTTTGTTTGAGTTTTGATGATAGAAAAAGATAGAAGAGTGGCAAGATAACCGAGTTGAATAACTTGAGAAGCTCGTGCATACATCTTGAAGAAAAAAATCAGGTGCCCTCGTTTCCTTATTCTAATTTTTATATGTGCTTTTAATTTGTAGGAGTGAAAGGATTAAGTTTAAGGTGATGATCCATGTAAGCTTAAATTTTTGAACTATGCCTGAATTTTTATACTCTTGTAATTGATGAAGGAAGTGTACTTGAGTTATATTGTGGTATGAAATTCTATTTGTATTTTTGGGATGTTGTTTACCATGAAAGGTGCTGTATTACTTGTTAAAAAACCATGTGAGATATCATGTGTGTTAGATGATGAGAGATGATTTTAAGCCATCTTTGAATTTATAAGTCACTTAACCAAATAATTTCCTACCGAATGATGTTTATCCGTAGTTAGCCCCGTTGAGCCTAAAAATTTCATTCTTTGGCAGCCTACGAGAAAGAACCACTTTGAGCATCTGAATTTTTTTGAGCCTTGATTGTCCTTCTAGAAGAGAATTAATGACTTTTCAAAGTGTGTTGATGGAGTTTGATAACAAATTGGGAAGGAATGAAATTGGTGTTGAAATTGTGATTTAGCTTGAAATTGCATCTAAGGAAAAATCATGGAGTAGTGCTTAAATCTAGTACTCAATGGAATCAAACACCCTAGGGTAGTACTTAAATCTAGTACCCTATAGAGGATGCACAAGGTAGTGCCCGAAACTAGTACCTCGAGAGAAAAAGAAGAAAAAGAGAAGGAAAAAAAATTTTGTGCTTGAGAAAAGAACAAAAAGTGAAAGAGTTGAGGAGGATGGGTGCTTAATTGAAGTGAGTAAGAAGAATGAAAGATCATGATAGGCGCGATTGATTGATTCGAGATTTTGAGTCACTTATCCATATAATTCCTACCCTTACCAAAGAGCCAACATTACATTCAAAAGAAAAGTCCTTTTTGATTCTATTGTCGAATCATACTTTAAGTGGTGGAGAGTTTGAGACGTTTGGCAAGCTTATGGTTACGCATGCACTTGAATTGAATCTAAGCGTAAACACCATAACCCATAAGTGTACGTCTTTTACACTTGAGTGCGAGTGATATATACTTTCCGTGAGAACATGTCAATGGAGCATTTGAATTGGTGGTGATTGTCTTATGTTGCATGCTATGAATTGATTATTACATGTAATGAGAGTTGCATGACCTAAGTTGAGGAAAATTGTATTTTGAATGGGGTATTGGTCATAGTCCTTGTTTCCCCGCTAATTTTCATACTCTCTCTTTATTTTTATTTTTTGCCTCGGGACGAGCAACATGTAAGTTTGAGAGTTTGTTGAGAGTTAAGCATGTTTTAGTGTCCAATTTAATACCTGTTTGATGAGAATTGTTGTTATATATTAGCACTAGTGTCTTATATTCAATATATTTGAGAAAAAGGTGCACTTGAGGTGTTTTATTGTGTTTTAGGTGGAAAAAGGGATCAAAAGTGCAAGTTGGAGAAAAAGTGCAATTTGTGCAATGATGCTGAAAAAAGTACGTCCAACTTGTATAATTTTTCTGTATTCTTGTGGAGCTCTGAATTGGATGTGTGTTACATGATTGAAAAGTCACAGAAGAGAAGGTCGTTTTGGCGTAAAGAACACCTCAATCGGATTTCAAACGAGAAAGTTATGATCAAAGTGGTGACGCCGCGCAAACTATGCCGAACAGAACGGCTGTGTCACTTTGCATGACTTTTATACATTCAAATGTTGGATTTTCTGTGAGTTCTTTATATGGATAGAAAGTCAAGGAAGAGAAGATCGTGTGAGAGTAATAATTACTCAAATCGGAGGTCGGATGTGGAAGTTATGCGCAAAACAGTGAGACTGCGCAAGCTTGCTCGACTTGGAGATGTTGCTCGACCAACATCATCTTGGTCGAGCAGATGAAGTTTGGTCGAGTAAAATGATGCGCGTTTTCTTTGCACGCAAAATTAATTCCCAAGTATTAAGGATATCAATTGCAGCTTAAGCAAGCGACCAAGTGAATATCGAACCCAAAGGACGACGTATTATCAATTTAATTATTTACTAACTTAATTAAGACAAGAGGCAATAATGTTTGAGGTTGATTATCTAATAACTACTATGCTGAAAATTAAATAACAAATAAAATAATTTAAACACTAGAAGAATTACGAAAGTGGATCAAGTAGGAGAATAGGTAGCTCTAGGGAAATCCAGTTTCACTCATTAATTTTCTTTCCATGTGTTGATGTCCGACTCTGCCTTGTGGAATATGGACGCATCACTAAGCCATGCATATTTACTCTACAGACACAAGCAAACATGCATATAACACGTGTGAATAACCTCGGAGCAAGAGATATAATTTCACCCCCTTTCTAGGTACTATCAGTATCAATTATTTTCCCCTAGGATTGGTACTCTAACCCGATATGATCTCCCTTTATAGGTACTATGAAGTTATCCTCTTTATCCTACTTAATAACCCGAATTCAATTCAATTAATAAGTATTCATATATGATAGTTCTAATGAAGCTTCGGAGTCCCCTCATTTAGAATCATAACATGGAATCCTGCTCAGCAGTGAACGCACTTAATCAATAACCAAGATATGTATTCAAATTCTACATAACAGTTAATGATGCACAAAACGACCGTGAGTATGAATTAAAAAGGCAGAATCATATATAAAATAAATCCACAAGTAGTGTTGTACGGAGTTTACACATGAAAGTTCAATTAATTGACAAAAACCTTCACAACCCTAGTTTTACCAAAAAGGCTCTAACCCATGATGTTGTAGGAAACACACATGGGGGTTAGATAGATCTTACCCATATGTCCGGAAAATTAAAAGTAGAAGAAAAGAATTAGGAAAACCCTTGGTGTAGAAGCCTCATTCCTTCTCTCTTCCGTCTTTTCAATTCCTCTTGGTTCTCCTCTTGATTCCATGGACGAATCTTCAAAGTGATGGATGGATGGAGTAAAGGAAGTAGATGATGGTTGGGGGGTGATCCCCCCTTGTGGGGTGTGGTATGGTTGTGGCTTCTCCTCTACTCAATTGTATTCTATTGTTAATGGTGTGATCTACACCCCTTTTTATACTTGTAAACTCTCCTTATAGGCTTTGGAATGAGCTTTTTGAGTGATCACACGCATTGAGGGTGTAAAAATACAGATATGACAAGTTTCTGCACGTCAATTTGACCACGAAGCTATGTCGAATTCACCTCCACTGGTCGAATTGCAGGTCGAATCACCCTACTGGAAGTTTCAGACAATGAATTCGAGCTTCAGGTACTGGATTCGACCAGCACAGCAGGTCGAATTGAGGTGTCATGATCGAATTGTTTCTTTTTTCATCCAATTCGACTTGGATTCGACCACATGGTCAGGTCGAATTCAAATGTTGTGGTCGAATTGTCTTGCGCAGTCTCACCGTTTCGCGTATAACTTCCACATCCGAGCTTGAGTGATTCTTGCGCTCATGCGATCCTCTCTTCCTTGGCTTTTTATCTATATAAAAACACAAGAAAACTCTAAGATTTGAATGTGCAACAAGCCACGGAAAGTAGCACAGCAATTCTGTTCGGCACAGCTCGCGCGACGTCACCATTTCGATCATTACTTCCTCATTAGGAATCCGATTGAGGTGTTCTTTACGCCAAATCAACCCTCATTTCAGTGGCTTTCCAATAATGTATCACACCAATAGTTTTAATCTCCACAAAAACAAAGAAAATTACGAAAGTTGGATGTGCGTTTTCAGTATTCATGCACAAATTGCACATTTTCTCCAACTTTGCACTTTTGATAATTTTTTTACCTAAAATACAATAAAACACCTCAACTGCACCTTTTTCTCACATATAATAAATATAAAACACTTGTGCTAATATATAACAAGAATTTCCATAAAAAAGTGTTCAATTGGACACTAAAACACGCTAATTTCCACTCTCAACACAAAATGACCAAAAACTTACAGAGAACTTGCTCGACTTCTGAAGTCTTGGTCTAACAAAATATCGCTGGATGCTATTTTTGGTAGTTTCGGGTTTCTTTTATCAAATTTGGCGAATGTCTCAAGTAAAAGCCCATCCAAGGTCCGTTAGGAGCACTTACAAGTATAAAAAGGGATGTAGAGCACATCATTATATATCATAGAGTCTACAGATTGGAAGAGCCACATCCATCCTACACCACCCCACAAGGGGGATCACCCCCTAACCATCATCCACATCCTTCCCTCCATCCATTCATCACTTTGAAGATTCGTGTGTGGAATCAAGAGGAGAAGTAAGAGAAGGATTCAAGACGGAGAAGGATGTGACGACTCCTGCATCTAGGGTTTATTTTGTTTCCAAATTTATCTTGTAATTTTCCAGACATCCGGGTAAGAACTATCCAACATCCATGATTGTTCTTCTTAATATTATGGGCTAGAGCCTTTTTGGTAGAACTAGAGTTGTGAAGATTTTTACGAATTAATTGAACTTTTGTGTGTAAACTCCGTACAACACTACTTGTGGATTTATTTTATATATGACTGCACGTTTTTAATCCATATTCACGGTCGTTTTGTGCATCTTCAATTGATATATAAAGTCTGAATATATATCTTGGTTGTAGATTGAGTGCGTTCTCCGCTGAACATGATTCCATGTTATGATTCTAAGTGAGGGGACTCCGAATCTTCATTAGAACTACCATATATGAATACTTACTAATTGAGTTGAATTTGAGTTATTAAGTAGGATAAAGAGGATAATTTTATAGTACCTAAAAAGGGAGATCATATCGGGTTAGAGTACCAATTGGCCAGGAAAATAATTGATACTGATAGTACCTAGAAAGGGGGGTGGAATATATCTCTTGCTCTGAGGTTATTCACACGTGTTACACGCATGTTTACTTGTGTCTATAGGGTAGATATGCATGGTTTAGTGATGCGTCCATATTCCACAAGGCAGAGTCGGACATCAACACACAGAAGGAAAATTAATGAGTGAAACTGAATTACTCTAGGGCTACCTATTCTATCTCTTGAGTCACTTTCGAATTCTTCTAAGTGCTTTTATTTTATTTGTTATTTAAATTAAGTATTTTAGTTGTTAGATTAAATCCTCAAACTGAATTGCCTTGTCTTAATTAATTTAGTAAATAATTAAATTAATAATACGCCGTCGTTTGAGTTCGATATTCACTTGGTCGCTTGCTTAGCTGTAACTGATATCCTTAATACTTGGGGATTAATTTTGCGTGCAAAGAAAACACGCATCACTAACCTAGCGGAAGAGAAGCCAGTATCCGCCAACCTGTCCGAACTAAACCTAACCGTTGTGGTCTTTGAAGCAAACCTCGTGGATAATCCACAAGAATGGTTTGTGGATAGTGGAGCTACAAGACACATCTGCTCGGACAAGAAAATGTTCTCTACCTATATCCCGATAAGTGGTAGAATTTTTTTTTATGAGAAATTCTACAACATCTTAAGTTGTTAGACTAGGCAGAATTGTGTTGAAGATGACATCGGGAAAAGAGCTCGAACTTGTGGACGTGCTGCATGTCCCTGACATTCGCAAGAACTTAGTGTCTGGATCATTGCTTAGTAAAGCTGAATTTAGACAAGAATATGAGTCTGACAAATATGTACTATCCAAAAGAGGTATGTGTATAGGAAAAGGCTACCTTGAAAAGAGGCTTTTCAAACTAAATGTATTGACTGTATACCGTGATATTTAAAATAAAGGAAAAGTTGTTTCTTACATGGCCGAGAGTTCTAATATATGGCATGACAGATTAGGACATGCAAGTTTAAATTCGCTATGAAAGTTAGTCAACTTAAATTTGTTGCCAATAATAGAACTAGATCTACAAAAGAAATGTGAAATTGGTGTTGGAGCAAAAATGACAAAAGCACTATTTCACTCAGTGGAAAGAAGTACTACACCTCTAGAACTAATCCATACTGAAATATGTGATTTAAAGTTCACACCAAAAAGAGGGGGTAAAAATTACTTTATTACATTTATCGATGATTGCACAAGGTATTATTATGTATATTTTCTAAGAGGGAAAGATGAAGCAATAGATGCATTCGTAAACTTTAAGAATGAAGTTGAAAGTCCACTAAGCAAAAGAATCAAAATGATTCGAAGTGATAGAGGTGGAGAATATGTGGCTCAATTTGAAGAATTTTGTCTGCAAAACGACATTATTCATCAAACCACAGCACCATACTCACCACAATCTAATGGCGTTGCCGAATGAAAAAATAGAAGTCTTAAAGAGATAGTGAATGCTATGTTGATTAGCTCTGGCTTACCCCAGAACATGTGGGGAAAGCTGTGCTTTCAGCAAACCACATTCTTAATAAGCTACCATTCAAGAAAAGAGATAAAACTCCATATGAATTATGGAAAGGAAGGAAACCATTATACGGTTACCTCAAAGTGTGGGGGTGCCCAGTAAAAGTTGAGGTACCTAAACCAAAACAAGTAAAGCTAGGACCCAAAACAGTTGATTGCATCTTTATTGACTATGCATACAATAGTAATGCATATCGTTTCTTGATTCACAAGTCAGAAGTTCCCAAAATAAATGAGGGAATGACTATTGAATCTGGAAATGCAGTGTTTTTTGAGAACATATTTCCTAAAAAGGAAAACAAGAAGTGAGCTCGCATAAAAGAACTCATGGCACTTCACCTCAAAGGGATGAAAAACCAAGGTGTAGTAAAAGAACCAAGAAGGAAAAATCCTTTGGTCCTGATTTTATAAGCTACATGGTAGAAAATGAACCAAGGACAACACAAGAAGCATTGTCTAGTCCAGATGCTCCTCTCTGGAAAGAGGCTATCAACAGCGAAATTGAATCCATTATGTAAAACCATACGTGTGATGTTGTTGATCTCCCACCGGACAACAAACCTTTAGGTTGTAAACGGATCCTAAAGAAGAATACAAGGCTGATGGTTCAATTGTCAAATACAAGGCTCGTTTGATAGCTAAAAGGTTCAAACAAAAGGAAGGATATGATTTATTCGATACATATTCACCTGTAACAAGAATATCATCCATTAGAGTTCTCATCGCAATTGCAGCTTTGCATAACCTTGAGATACACCAAATAGATGTAAAAACAGCTTTCTTAAATGATGAATTAGAAGAGGAGATATACATGGAACAACCTGAAGGGTTTGTTGCCCCTGGCCAAGAAAAGAAAGTGTGCAAGTTAATAAAGTCCTTATACATATTTAAACAAGCACCTAAACAATGACATCAAAAGTTTGATCAAACTATGCTATCAAATGGATTCAAAATCAACGAATGTGACAAATGTATCTACATAAAAGGCACGCCTAATGAGTATGTAATTGTATGTCTATACGTAGACGACATACTCATAATAGGAAGTAATCACAAAGTGATTGTGAATACTAAGAACATGTTGAAAAGGAATTTTGACATGAAGGATATGGGTGAGGCTGATGTCATATTAGGGATAAAAAAACTCTAGATCACCTGACAGAATTGTATTAACACAATCTCACTACGTAGAAAATATACTTAAAAAATTCGATGCCTTTGACTTAACCCCAGCTAAAACTCATGTGGATGTGAATCTACATCTAGCCAAAAATAAAAGCGAACCCATATCACAACAGAAATATGCAAGAATTATTGGAATCTTGATTTACTTAACAAATTGAACTCGTCCAGATATAACATACTCTGTTCATAAACTCAGTAGGTTCACAAGCAATCCAAATGAAGAATATTGGACAGCATTGACAAGAGTACTTATGTATTTGAAACATACTCTGATTTATGGTATACTATACACAAGATATCCAGCCATGGTCGAAGAATTTACGGATGCTAATTGGATAACTGATTCAAAAGACTCCAAATCCACAAGTGGTTACGTATTTACCATAGGTGGTGGAGCAGTATCATGAAAATTCTCTAAACAAACATGCATAACTCGTTCCATAATGGAGTTAGAGTTTATTGCATTAGAAAAAGCTGGTGAAGAAGCTGAATTGGCTTAGAAACTTCTTAGAGGATATTCCTTGTTGGAGCAAACCAATGCCTCATATAATGATACATTGCGATAGCATGACAACTATTGGGAGAGCACAAAGCAACATGTACAATGGTAAGTCTCAACACATAAGAAAGAGACATAATACCGTTAGGCAATTGATCTCTAGTAGGATAATTTTCATCAACTATGTAAAGTCTAAGGAAAATATCGCCGATCAGCTGACAAAAGGCATAAATAGAGATCTAATGACAAGTGCAGTAATGGGAATGGGTTTAAAATCCACGCACTAAATAACGTTTATAGCAGTAACTTAACCATGATGATTGGAAATCCCGAGAACATGGTTCAATAAGACAACTAAGTTATAAATGTTCTGAAATAGCACTTGGAATATAATTTCAACTCATTCTCAAACAAATCAAGTGCAAGCCTGCAGAAGTGTGGTAAAGGGTAAGCCTTAAAAGCTTTTAATGATTCCTTTACCTTAAAGGTGAAGTATAGCATGATACTCTATATAGGAGATCACCTATATAAGTGTGAAGTTTGGCCGCTTCAAATGAGAAAAACACTTATGAATCCAAGATGGTCCAGGGGCGAATTGGACACAACATGAGAACAAAGAATATTAGAATTGTTATTGTATGGGTGTCGTTGTCTTGGTTTACTCAAAACGCTGACTAGTTCAAGGCATCATATTCACTAAGCAGAAAGTAAATCTGATGGCATTCTACTAAGGAAGGTTCAAAGCCGAAAGCTACCTATCCTGATGCAATAGCAGTTTGTTGGAACTTTCGATAGAGTCTACATGCATTAATTACATTCATGTGGGAGATTGTTAGAATTGGTTAAATAATAGAAGTGGGTCAAGCCCATTTTTGACCAATATTCTTGTAATTTTTGTTTTTCAAAAATAAAAACAAGTTGTATATTCGGAATCTACGTTTTGAGTAGATGAATTTAATGTATAAGTTTGCTCAAATTCAATTCCACTTGAATGAGTAATTAATACATGAAGTTTGCAATTTAATTACAAGAAAAAGAAGAAAAGTGAAGAGTAAATGTTGAAGTGGGAAGTTGTCCCACATTGGAAAAATATGGAAGAATTGAGCCCCTTATCATTACCTACACACATTATTGAATTAAAATAAAATGTGTGGACCACATGGTGCATCCAACCAAGTCTAGTTGCGCTCGCACATGATCACCTTTTTGACTCGAACCAGGGTTCGATAGGCGAGTCAAGCCGACGCGTGAGAGGACTGGTAGAACCGGGTTGGGTCGTCGATCGAGTTGGAACGGGTCAGATCAGACCGAGCTGGGCTCAACCCAAAGATGCATTGGAGGGTAAATTTGGTTCCAAAATTTGAATTCAAATTTAATTTAAAGTGGCTCCAAAATTTGAATTCAAATTTAATTTAAAGTAGCTCCAAAATTTGAATTCAAATTTAATTTAAAGGGGTGCCATCTAGACCATTGGATCTTAAACTTGATCAAGAGGCGTGATCGAATGGTCCAAAATGATCTGAGATATTTTTTCATCAAAGGACACCTCACCTCTTCACTTATTATAAATAGACCCCCAAGATCATGTGAAACATTCATTCCAATTCTGCATACAAAACTTGCATATTACATTCTAGTCTATTAGTTCTAGAGTTATCCTACCTAAGTTCAAAATTTCTAAATATTAGTTCGTTCGTCGATAATTTTGGACTCGTTGTGCTACAAGTCTGAAATTCAAAGTCGTTGTATCTTGGAGGCGATTGCTATAGTCCGTAAGCACCTGAAGTACGGAGCAATTTCATCTTAAGGAGAAAAAGTTTAACCTTGACTCGACTTTACCAAAAGTAATTCATAAGTCATTTTAAATACTACCCCATATACCCAACACCCGGTCCAGCCGCGAGACTTTGTTTGGGGAAAAATATTGGTTGGGTGTCAACCAAAGTCCCACATCAGTTAGAAGTGGGGATGACGTGGGTTTATAAGTGTGTGAGAGACTCTCCCTAGCATGAGACCTTTTGAGTGTGAGTCCATAGAGCAAAACCATGCGGGCTAGTGAGCGGCCCAAAGTGGACAATATCATGCTATTGGATTGAGTGGGGCTGACTTCGTTGGGCCGATAAACCCAACAACATGCATTCAAATCCTCTTATTGAAATGTAGAATTATAAGTGATAAAAAAAATGATGGATTTGTTTCTTCTTCTATTTATACTTCCTCTAGTTACTCTCTTTGCGATAGAGTTATTAATGTGGCGATGCGATGTACGGAGATAAAGTTGTACAAATTAGTCGGGTTGGATACTTGTAAAAAAAAAATTTGGGCCGGGTCATGAGATAATTAAAACGGTAGTTGAAAGAAATCTATAGTGGGCCGGGCTACTGGAGCCCATCCCTAAACCCATGACTCGAATATGGGCTCAAAACCATGTACTTCATCCGTCCCATAGAAGCTGGTATAATTTTTTTTTGGCACGGAGATTAAGAAGTATAATAATTTAATGTAAAATGGAGTAAAATGAAGTGAGAGAAATAATATTTAATGTGTAGTGGGTAGTTGTATTAGAGGAATATGTGGGGCCCATGAGAATAGATTAGATTAAGGAGTATAATAATTTAATGTAAAGTGGAGTAAAGTGAAGTGAGAGAAATAATATTTAATGTGTAGTGGGTAGTTGTATTAGAAGTGATATGTGAAGCCCATGAGAATAGATTAATTATTTTTTGTGTGAGTCCATGTATTAAAAAGGAAATGTGTCAACTTTAGTGGGACAAACCAAAAAGGAAAATGTGTCAATTTTTATGGGACCGACGGAGTATAAGGTAAACGACGCCGTTAGACCTCGAAAGTTGTGACCGTTGCAATATCCAATTTTGAAAAGCGCAAATAGTTATTAACTTATTGCACCTAAAAAACCTATACTAGGGAAATTTCTTTTCTCAAGAAGTCGTTACCAAATAATATCTCTCTCCAGTTGTAAAACCCTCGTAAAATACCAACCTTAGTAGAAAAAAGATAGAACTGCACGGAATGTAACCAGAGACAATCCGGACCCATCTCTCTCTGCCGCTCTGTACTACCCAGTGCACTCCCTGCAAAAAAAATTGTCCGTTTCTCTTTTCCTTCTCAGCATTCATCAGACTTCCACCGCTCCATAAAGGGAAAATATCGAAAAGAGAATTTGAGTGATTATTTGTATAGATTCAGAGAAGTTGTATCTACACACGTTGCTGTTTAAGCTTGTTGGAGTTTCGCAGGTGATTCTTCTTGCGCGTTTCTGCTTTAGACCTCTTTTTTTGAAAAACCCCTTTACTGAAAACCTTTTTGTGAAAACAAATTTAGTTGATTGTTTACTTTTCGTGAATAGGAAGCATGTTTTGTGTGATTCTATGGTTGCATATTTGCATGTGTATTTGGTTGTTTGATTTCTCGTGTGGAGCTCGGATTGCATTTCATTATATATTTCTGGATAGAATATTCTAGAATCATCCTGTTTATAGCTGTTCAGAAGCATTTCAGCGTGATTTGGTTGCATAAAATGTGGTTTTTGTAGATGTAAGAGTGACAAAACCCTCTCCGATTTGAAAATAATTGCAAATGGGGTGTGCGCAATCTAAGATAGAGAATGAAGAATCAGTTTCGAGATGTAAAGAGAGGAGGAATCTTATGAAGGAGGCTGTATGTGCGAGGAATGCTTTTGCATCTGCGCATTCTGGATATTCTGTATCGCTTAAGGATACTGGAGCTGCATTGAGCGATTACGCTCAGGGAGAGGTTCCTCCTCAGCCACCGGATGCGGTGGCGCCGGCGGACCCTCCTGCGGCAGAGCGCCCTCCACCGCCACCTCCGCACATGGAGTCTAGCCTCCCTCCTCCTCCTCCACCTCTCCCAAGCTTCTCGCCAATGCCGCCCCTTCAACGAGCGGTGACAATGCCAGCTGCTTTGGCTTCGGAAAATAGGAAGGGAAAGATGAAAGGGATGGCTATTGATGAGAGTGATATGTATGAGAAAGATGAGGAGGAACAGGAGGAGAAGGGAGGGTTTCGTAGGCGGAAGAAAGGGGTTGGGGAGGTGGGAGTGGAGACACCGATGAGGGCTACTCCTAATTCAACTACTCCACCGGAGATTAGAGGAATGGCATGGGATTATTTCTTTGTGGATAATATGCCCCAACCGAATTTGAATGAAGTTGATGAGGAAGAAGATGGTTATGAGGAGGACATCAACGGAAATCTTGAAGAAAAGTTCAACAGTGTTGGAGAAAATGTCGAGTTTAGGACACCGGAGAAGCAAGTTGGCTTTGAGGGGATCGAAGAGTTTAAAACGCCGGAAGAGACACTGGCTGGTGATCAGAATGAGAAAAAGTTTCTGCATTCAAATACAGCACCACCTGCTATGAGCAGAATTTTCACTGGTGGAAATGTGGTTGGAAATAATAATGGTGTGGATCTGTTGAAGATTTTAAGTGAGATTGATGATCATTTCCTTAAGGCATCTCAAATCTCACAGGAAGTTTCTAAGATGCTAGAGGCTACGAGGTTGCATTATCATTCAAATTTTGCTGATAATCGAGGTGATCATATAAATTATGGTTTTGGCTTTGATAATGATTAACTTGGCAATTTCATACTCTGTCTATTTTCATGCATAAAAGTATGACAATGGGACCAATGGATTTCATCCTTGATAATTGTTGTTGTTGCTTTATGAGTAGAATTTCATCAATTATTATTGAAGGAAGGAATATCCTGTTTGACGTATCAATGTACTCAATCTCTTGAAATCAAATCACAAATCCGCGGAAGCTTAGATATCTGAACATTCATGTAGTTGTGATATTGCATTCGGCATCACAATTTATGATGCAATTTTAAAAATTATCTTCCTGCTCCTTTATGTGGAATATTTACACAGCTGATTCTTTTTGGTAAATCGGATATTTGTTGGCTTGGTAAGTTTGTCATGACACGTTTATGCCTTCCAAGTTAATAGAGTAGTTTTGCATATTTAACAACTCCAAATTCTTTAGAGATCTTTTTGAAAGTTCTATTTGGTAGACTTCGACTACTCACAGGGAGTAAACGCAGAGCACTATTAATTCGTAAAAGTTGAGTGTTCTGAATTTGGGGGACACTTTCATCTCCTTTAATATCTAATTCTTACATTATTGATTGTAGATTATATATGGACTTCTATACAAAACTGTAGAAAAAGTGTCTAGTCATTAATAGGTCAGTCACTTCTCGTATTTCAGGGCATATTGACCATGCTGCGAGGGTCATGCAAGTTATTACATGGAATAAATCTTTTAGGGGTGTACCTAATGGCGAAGGGGTGAAAGATAACTTGGATGCAGAAGATTATGAGACGCATGCCACTGTCTTAGATAAGTTGCTGGCATGGGAGAAAAAGCTCTATGAAGAAGTTAAGGTTTGTATTTGTTTAACACTGCAACTGCTAGACTTTCAATCTGTGGTTCAGTAATTATGAGCTACTTCCTTTTGTGTTTGCACTTGTAGGCTGGTGAGCTTATGAAACGTGAATATCAAAGGAAAGTTTCAGTGCTCAATAAGCTGAAAAAACGGAATGCTAGTGCTGAGCAACTGGAAAAAGCAAAAGCAGCTGTTAGCCATTTGCATACTCGATACATAGTCGACATGCAATCCTTGGATTCTACTGTTGCGGAGGTTAATGAAATTCGTGATAAGCAATTGTTTCCTAAGCTTGTGTCTCTTGTTCTTGGGTAAACTCTAGTGCTAGTTCTTTTACTGGTTGAATAAGTTGTCCCTGTAGTCGTTTTGATGACGAGCTGTCATTGTCTTTTCGGTCATCGTTTATCTGTTTGATGATAGGTTTTAAATGGTTATATGTTCTACTAATCTGTTTGCTCTGTTTTGATGAGTATTTCAATTTCTTGAAGGATGACTAAGATGTGGCAATCCATGTGCTCACATCATGATAGCCAGCTGAAGATAGTCACAGACCTCAAAACCCTGGATGTCTCCGGAATCCTCATCGAAACGAGCAAACACCATCACGACTGTACCAAGCAAATCGCGACTGTTGTTGAGCAATGGCATTCACAGTTTGAGAAGCTTGTAACCAATCAAAGGCAGTACATCAATGCACTCAACAACTGGTTGAAACTAAATCTCGTCCCGATTGAGAGCAACTTGAAAGAAAAAGTGCAGTCCCCACCGAGGAGTCAGACCCCTCCAATCAAGCCATTACTACTGGCCTGGCATGACTATCTAGAGAAGCTTCCGGACGAACTGGCGAAAAGTGCGATTGCATCCTTTGCAGCCGTGATAAAGACCATTATCATACATCAGGAAGAAGAGATGAAGTTGAAGGAGAAGTATGAGGAAACAAGGAGGGAGTATTTTCGAAAGAAACAAGCTTTTGAAGAATGGTATCACAAGTACATGCAACGGAGAACACCACCAGACGAAACAGACCCGGACAAAGTTGCAGATACGAACACCAAAGATCCAGTATCGGAGAAGCAGTTCGTGGTGGAAAGCTTGAAAAAGAGGATGGAGGAGGAAATGGAAGAGCATCAAAAACAGTGCATTCAAGTGCGAGAGAAGTCACTAGGTAGTCTCAGGATACGGTTGCCTGAGCTTTTTCGAGCGCTCTCCGACTACGCGCACGCCTGTTTCGATGCATACGAGAGACTTAGAATGGTTGCACAGTCTCAGCAATCAAATGATGGTTCATAATCTGTATCTGACGCCAAGACATCTTTTGCAACGTTTTGTATTTCTGGTAAAATAACTTTGAAACTGTCGTATTTTCACCTCTTAATGTTGATGCTAATGAGTTACTCTTAGTTCATCCCCCTTTATTTAAGTGCACTCTTTTTGATGGATTTCATTTAGATTTAGGTATGTAATTGTCAGAGAATATGAAACTGAATTTATTTTAGCATATATTGCATTAATATGGTTTGTTGTGAAATCAATTTTAATTTCAGAAGTGTGTTAATTTTGGTGTTATTAAGAATTTTCTTTCATAGAGAACGGATACTTGTACGTGCATATTTTATTTTATTTAATTAGTAGTTACTTATGATTTATGTTGAGTTGGTAATGAAATAATTGACTTGAATAATTATATCTTTTTTCGTGCATAATTATTTATTCATTTAAAAAATATATTTGTCTCATGATTGTGTTCCACATGTTTTTTTTTTCCATTTTTAAATAAATAAATAATTGCAATACGTTAAAATTTTGGAGTTTATCCATCCAAGACTCGAGCGATAGGTTAATTATCAAATATAGATCTGAAATTTTTTTCTATTAATTTAAGATTAAAAAAAATGTAAAGTTATCCATTTAACACTTAAAATCATAAAACTGTTAAAAATTACAATGTAAATGTATTAACAAAATTCTAGGTGCACCTGGACACGTGAACATTAACGTTAGAGATTAAGATTTAACAAATACTGTGCAATAATTTTTAACATGCATCAAATAATTCAAATTCAATTGATTCATCATATATAAATACTTTTAATTCATATTTCATTCCATTCCTTTACTCCGACACCCTCTCCCAAATTTCTCTTCTCTTATTTTCATCACTCTCTCTCCCCTAAATTTTTCTCTCCTTTATTGCCCTTTCTTAAATTTCTCTCTCCTTATTTTCATCATGATCTCTCCCAATTTTTTCACACTCTCTCTTCTAATATTCAAATATTTTGAAATTAATTAAAATTTTTTTTACTAAATTCAAATTGACTTTTAGACTGACGGTATTAATGTATATGATTGTATTTAATTGTATAACTTTTTTTAAGTAGTATATAAAACTAAAAATATTAGAAAAATAAAAAATGTAATACACTTATTAAGAAAAACTTATACACTATTGAATTACAAAAAATACAATATCTGATAACAAATATTTGAAGCAATTAAGAGATTGCAGATCTAAAACATAGTAAACAAATTCACCAGGGGTACTTTTTCAACGTTAATTTCACTACTCCACTGCTTTAACGGAGTATATATTAACTAATAATAAGTAATACAGTATTATAAAAAAAGTAATACAGTTTAACATAAATTAATAATGTACTTAACAGCGAGATTGGAAAGGAACTCTTCCAGTTTCCTTCTCAACAGCAAAAACAACCACTACTAGGGGTATATTTTCAACGTTAATTTCAAAGCAAAAATTTTTCCTTGATTATTCTTTCTCTCATCGATCTTTTTTTCATTTTGGGCATCCCACCCAAAGGGTCATTTTTTCTTTTTTACACACATGGGACCCACCCACCTCCACTAATACAATTAAAATATTGGGCCCACACTTCCACTAATACAACTATTCACTACATATTAAATAATAATACTCAAGAGTGACTAGGGTGCAACCGGTTTCATGAATATTTAATGGAACCGGATACCAAATCACAAATCTCGCGAGTTTGGTGTTCTTCCGGATCTTTAAGGATTTTGCTGGGTTTCACTTTCTCTTTATCTGTATCACTTCCACTTTCTCTTTCTCTCTCATCGCTGGATCCACCCTCCTCTTTCTCTCTCATCACTCGCCTTCTCCTCCCCTTTCAACGACGGTGCCCGTACAAACCCGATCTACTTTCTCATTGCTTCTATTCGGAATTCAATCAAAAATGGTGAAGAGGCTGTGTGAGAAGCTCTCCGATGAATTATTTGACTGACTCTCAAGTTTATCTCCCGCTGTCTCTCTCGGTACATCTCCTCCAACGTGGTCCAATTTCGGGAACCCTTCTTCCTTTCTCAATTCGATTGACCAGTTAATTGTCACCGTCTGTGATTGGGCTCCTTTAGCCAACGACAGGAGTGTCTCGATCTAACTAAGAATTTGATCCAGCAGTGGTGCCTCCATTGGAAGATGAGTTCAGGGCAACCCTCGAACACAGCACCGAGGCTGTTGGTGAGTCAACTCGCCACCCCGATTACTCCGGCAAGGACGACGATGTGTCTTTGAAGGATGAAAAGGATGTAATCCAGCCCTTTCGACGGGCACCATCGTTAATTTACACGAAGCGAATGAGAAGGACTACGCCAACATGTACAGTACTTGCCAGAAGGATCTCAATATCAAATTATCGTTTTACACTAATTTTTAATCTACTGTAATTGTTATTTATTTATTATTTTATCATTGATTGTTGGGTATTGAAGATGTTTTTTGATATTTCATGGCAGTGAGAAGATGATATAGTTTCTAAATTATAATGGTAAGTGTGAAAGTATAATTTACTTTAAATTTTTTATTCTCTCCGACCCACGTCTTAGCAACTATGCTTTGGTGAAGATGAGATTCTAGCTTTACATTTATATTTACTCTGTACTATTGGAAATGACATAATGGAATATCTTTGCTAGTAATTCATTATGATGATTCTCTTGTAATGGGATGTCTAACAATTCTTGTTAATAAAAGTTACTGTAACAATAAAGAAAGGGTAATCCTATTTATTCTAAAGAGTACCTAATTAATTACAATGAGTAATCTAATTAATTGCAAAAAGTAATCTAATTTTTTGTAATAATAAATAAATAGTAATAAGGGTAATCTAATTAATTACAAAAGTAATCTAATTAAATCTAAAAGTGTACATATTATATACAATTTAGTTATTCACAATGCATCCCTTTATTTCAGTAATCATAAATTCTGTAAAAATAATAATTTAGTTTTTAAAAACCGAATATGAAATTAAAGAGTAATCTAAATTATTAAAAAGAGTAACTCAATTAATAGAAAAGAGTAACCTAAAGGTGTTAATCAAATAGAATAATATTTTATTTTCTGAAAATCGAATATGAAATTAAACCCAAATTATTAAAAAGAGTAACCTAAAATATGTTAATCAAATAGAACAATAGTTTATTTTCTGAAATCCAAATTTAAAATTAAAGAGTAACCCAAATTATTAAAAAGAGTAACCCAATTAATAATAATTGAAAAAAGTAACCTAAAAAATGTTAACCAAATAAAATAATATTTTATTTTTTAAAATCCGAATATGAAATTAAAGAATAACCCAAATTATTAAAAAGAGTAACCCAATAAATAGAAAAGAGTAACCATAAAGATGTTAATCAAATAAAATAATATTTTATTTTCTGAAATCCGAATATGAAATTAAAGAGTAACCCAAATTATTAAAAAGAGTAACCCAATTAATAGAAAAGAGTGACCTAAAATATGTTAACCAAATAGAACAATATTTTATTTTCTGAAATTCGAATAAGAAATTAGAGTAACCCAAATTATTAAAAAGAGTAACTCAATTAATAGAAAAGAGTAACATAAAATATGTTAATAAAATAGAATAATATTTTATTTTCTGAAATCCGAATATGAAATTAAAGAGTAACCTAAATTAATAAAAAGAGTAACCCAATTAATAAATTTAAAAAAGTAGAGTTGGTTTCTTGTGTCCCAGATGCACAAGGTGTGTAATGATACAATATTTTATTCTAAAATGGAGTATATACTTTAATTAATAAGGGTACAATATTTTATTCTAATTAATATAGACTTACACTTTAATTAATTAGTTGCTTTTCAAATTTGGCCATTATTTCTTTCTTGGTTTCTTGAAATCAATTTTTTTTCAAGCTTTTCACTTTGATTTTCTCAAAGTCTCAGCGTCTTTGAACTTAATTTTTCGTTTCCCTTCTTTTACTTTTCCAACATAAAATAAATTTCCTTTTGACTCTTTACCATCTTCACCTTTACTTTTTCCATCTTCATCAAATTTCATTTAGTTTTCTCTGCTTTGAAAACAAACCAGAGTACACTCATTTCAGTTTATAAGATCTTGACTTTTTCCCATCTCCATCTTCCTCAAACTTCATTTAGTCAGAGTACACCCCATTTCAATTTATCGATCTTAAAGGTGTCAAATGACAACCAAAAAAAGAAGATAAAAGTGAGAGAGAGTGTGGGTCAGATCTACTTATGCCAATAATCACACAGTCGAGACCAGCCACAATACTTTTCTTCGCCGAAACTGCTGAAGCTAGCTGTTGATGCCCGCCACCATGTTCCATCTGCTACTGCCAAAGATGCGATCACCCTCCTTAGTTCATCACCGAATCCGCCCGCCATCAACCACAAACACCGAGCCACCAAGTTTCATCTGTCGTCGCCAAAGATACGGACGCCTAATCTGATCGGTGTCATTTTTACCTAGATTTTAGTGCCTCTTTATTATGTATTTTTGTGTGTTTTTATTCATTTTTATATCATTTGGTGGTTTTATATGTAGATATGGAGATTATAGGTTTGAATTGATAAATGTGTAGAAATAAACTTAAATGTATGTTAAACAAGTAAAAAATGGAGCAAAACGGAGTCGAAAGATGAAATGAAGAAGGTGGACAGAACTCGACCATACTCGAGTCGAGCTCTGAAGCTTGAGTCGAGCTTGTGCTCGAGCTCATGTTGTGCACTGCGCACGACACGGGCCTATAACCGTGGCCGTGCGCAAGCATCAGAAATAACTACTCGCCCATGCCGAGGTCATGCGTAGCACATGGGTCGAGCTTCGTCAACACGCAGAACACGCTGAGAAAAGTGCACCTACTTGAGTCGAGTAGCACAGCTCGAGCCGAGCTAGTGCAAAAATCATTGTTAAGTTGTGCACGTGTTCTAGAAGCTTCCATGGGGTATAAATACAAGGTTTGATCACAAATTACGGGAGGAATCATTTTGTATCAGTTTCCACACACACTAGACACTTAAATCACACACATTCATCTCCATCTCTTCCATCATTCACTTCATCAATCCAATCCACTTGATTTCCTCAAATCCATCCATCAATCTATCCATCCACCAATCTAAGAAGGGGAAATCATCATTGATTGAAGATTGGAGCATGTTGAAGGAAGAGAAGGATTACTTTGAAAGGGAAGCCAACTTACCTTCGATTTGTGATTTTCTTCATTATTTGGCTCAATTGGAGCATGTCATGTATTATGTTGAATTTGTAATGATATGTAGTGGCTAGTCCTTATGTGAGGCTAGCAATATGATTCGTTAGGGATTATGTAGATTTTGTACACCACATGTTTGATGAAATGATTGTTATGAATATTTTTTTATCATGATGCTTATTCTTATTTTATGTATGATTTGTATGGTTAAATTCTCTATTCATAGTGTTAGGATGACCATTCCAATATTATGCTTAGTAGTTTAATTGAATCATTGATTGCATGAGATGACTTAGTTAGTGTGAGGAGAGGTAAGCCATACCCTTCTTGTGCTTAGAACCTCATGATAGGATATTAGTGATGAACTAGTGAGGGGAACCCAACTTATTATCATAGTACCTTCATGGAAATTGAGAGTAAGAGACAATCCTAGGAGATTTAAACTTGCAAAAGAGTTGAGAACCTAATTGCCTTGACCATATGAATTAGGGGTACATACGTGATTGCCCTTAATATCATAACATGAAAACCATCAATGCATGTGTGTGTGTGAGTCTATATATACCTCATCCATGAATGTTGCTTGCCTTACATACTTCTTAGATTGTTCACCTTCATCTATTTTCCATCATATTTGTACATGTTCTATCTTTAATTGCTTTCTTAGTTGCTAGTTTTAGTTAAACAACCCCTCTCCTTTATTGATTAATCCTACTAGAGTAAAATATCTTTCAAATACGGCTACACACTTTTGCCTTTGGGTTCGATATTATAAATTTTGCACTTGGTCACTACGATCTACTACGCGATAGAGTACTCTTGCTCTAATCAATTAATTCCAAAATTGAAACCAAGTTCATGGCGCCGTTGCTGGGGCGAAAGCCTTCGGTATAACATGTTTGAATTTGTTAGCTCTACTTAGAACATTTTTCTTATTTTTTCATTTTATATTTGTTTTGAAAAATTTGTTCTTACTTTTTCTTCTTGATAGGTACGACAACCTTGAAAAAAGGGGAGAAGGAACAAACCAAAAATATAAAGTGGAGAAGATTGTTGTAGATCTTGAGAAGAAGAGCTAAAAATGGATCAATGCTACAATAATAGAATATATGAGGGATGTCAAGGAGCTTACAGTGAATGCATTCCAACTGTATCAAGGAAACACTTATTCCGTACCAAGTTCTTCCAACCAAGTGCCTATGGTTACTCCTTTATCCGAAAATAGTGCCTTACTTGAAATGTGTGGAAGATATGCTCAAGGGAGCAATGCAAGGCAAAGTGTTCAACCAATTCTTCTTAATTATGGGTCTCAATGTGTTCAAAGTATGCCAACTACTTATCCTACAGAGCAACAAGAGTGGATGATGCCTAATCCTCTAGTGGAAGAAATTTCTTATATGAAAGGGAGTAATGCCCAAAATCAAGGGAATTATCTCCAAGAACAAAGATGGCAACCACCGATTAAAGAGATAAAGCCAACCGTAGAAGATAGAGATAGTAAACTCATGAATTTGTTGAATGAGATGATTGAATTTAGAAGAAAAATGAGTGAGGAAAATGAAAGAAGATTTGAGGCCCTAGAACATCGAATGAGTCAAATGATAAGAGAATGTAACACTCTTCATTAAATTGAGAATTGTGATGAAAAGATTAAAGAAAAGTTGGAGGTAGAAGAGTGTTCGGGGAATAATGAAGACTTAAGTAACGAAGAACAATTTGAACAAAAGGAAGACAAGGTAGAAAGAAGCTTAGAGGATGAAAGTATGAAGAGTAAAGAGCCTAAGGTAGAAGAAAGATTAGAAGAGGAAGAAATTATTTATGATTTATTGTCTCTTGTTGATAAAGAAAATTCAAGTGAAGAGGGAGAATCAAAAGAGGAGGATGAATTCGATGAAGTGGAACAAGGTCTAAAAGCACTTGATGATGAGTTCGGGATTGAAATGAGCATTTCTAAACCTTTTAACTCTTCAAGTTGCATTGAATTTCATAATATTATTTACATTGACTTTGTTTTACCTATTGATTCTTCTCAATACCTTAGGTACAAAAGAGAGCTTGAAGAGATGTTGGGAACATATTTGAAAAAAGGAATAAGTGGTGGTCACGGAAGGAAAGGTTAATGGAATGCAAGCTCAAGTGAGTTGAGTTTTTAAAGCCAATCTCGAAGGATGCTACTATGGCCGTTACTTGCCACAAATTCCTAATAGAGGAAGAAACACAAAGATTAAAATTTTATGGCAAGAACGAATGATATCCTTGGCCCTTCCGATAAGTTCTCCATATTCCGTCTGGCTTGAAGATGTTAAACTTAGCGCTGGATGAGAGGCAACCCATTATTTGTTTTATTGTTTCATTTAAATGCTTTGATTCATTTTTTTTGTATTTTGGTATGTAGATTGATTGTGCTCGTGAGGACATATTGGTGATACGAGAAGTGCTCAATTTGAAGTGTGAAGGTACGTCTCACCACTTCTTGCAAACTTAAAGTTCAACTCTTGTTTCACTTTAAGTTTGGGGAGATAGTGCGTGGTGGACATACCTTGAATTATTGTGATGCATCTACTTCTCTATAAGAAGCACATTGTTGTAAACTACAAGGGTAAGTCCCACCACTTTTTGCAAACTTAATTCTCAACTTATTTCAATTTAAGTTTGGGGGGAGAGTACGTGGTGTGACTCACCACTTGAGTGTGCTTATTATGTTGAGTGAGAGGTTTTCTTGTAAAATGGGGTAAATTTTAAAAATTTTCTCATGAGTTTAGTTCGTTTTGGTACGTTTGGTTGCGTTTAAATGCATGTTAGTTCATATTTTGGTTATAATTGTTGTGCTGATGGTTTTTGATGAGATTTTAAGCATATATAAGGTGTATCAAAAGCATAAAAACAGAGCAAAACAGGGCTCGAAGTTAAAATTTTTTTAGAAAATCATGTCAGAACTCGAGCCGAGTTCGGCACTCGGGCCGAGTTCTGCACTCGGGCCTGTAAGTGAGGTTGAGTCCCAATACCTGAAATGTCTGTTAGCCCATGCTATGGGTGAGTACGGAACACGAGTCGAGCCAGAGCCAACAGAACAAGTCGAGTGACCTACTCGAGTCGAGCTTGATCCAGCATTTTCACAATTTTCCAGCTCGTGTGCATGCAGCCTAGTTGTCCGTGCTAGTCATGTCCACCTTCGGATGCCTTTTCAAGGAGTTCACTTTACTATTCATCATCTCCATTAAGCTTAACATAGACTTGAATTTGATTTGAATTTGCTCGGATTGGCATGTTACTTTACTTAATATGTGTTTAGGAGATTTACTTGCTTTATTAGTTTTTCTCATTTTTGAATAAGATGGTAAAATTTTGAGCTTATATGTTATTGGATGATGAGGATATGTGATTAATTTTCTTTTAATGGATGGGATTTTTGTTTTTTACATGTTATGTATTTTTGTGTTGTTTTTTGCTTGGTGAGTCTTTTCTTATGTGTTGTGTTTGTATTTTATTCTTGTATAGGATTGTTTGGTGGTTTGTTTTGGGATGTTGTGAGTCATTTTTGAATATGAGTGATGATATGTTGTTTGTGATAAGTGATGGTGAACTATGTTGAGAATCTCTACTCTTTAAAATTGTAACATGTTCAATTTAACTTGTTCAATTTTGAGATGAATTGAGGTGTAATAGGTTCCTAAAGGTTCGAGCAAAATCTTATGAGCATTTGAGCCTCAACCGTTCCTCCATGGTTAGTTTTTTATGAGTGGATCGATTGAGCCTTGGTAAACTAGAACTTGCTCATTGACTACGGGAATGAGCCCGATTGGTGGAGGTTAGTGATATGATCTTAGGCCATCCTTGTTACTTTAAAGTCATTGCCATATGGAGTATTTCCTTACCTTATACATCATCCTTAGTTAACCACTTTGAGCCTTAAAGCATATTACTTGTGATATTAGCACATTACAACCATGATTACCTACTTAAGCCTTTTATATATACCTTTTGTGTGGGTGATTGAGGAGATGATGGTTTGCAAAGTTTGATGTGAGAATTGTGCTAGAGAAGAAAGGAAATGGTAAATAAGTGAGAAAATGATGAAAAGAGTTCAAGCAAGTACACATGCAACCTTCAAAACATGAAAAATGAGCAAAATCAACAAAAATATGCTCAAGGAAATCAAAAGTTAAAAGGAAGGTAGCATGAAATCAAGAGAAGCTGAAGAAATCCAATGAATGATAATGATTAGTGCTTGTGATTAGAAAAGAAAAGAAATGAAGATGGAAACGTGAAGAAGTTGAAGAAGCTGATCATCTCTTCGATTATCCACACTTGAATAGTCACTTTTATCCATAATCTTCCTACCCTACCAAAGAGTTTAACATTACATCCAAAGGTAAAGTCCTATTTGATCACTTATTAAAGCTATGGTGGCTTGTGAATATAATCCGTGAGCAAGCTTATGGTGCGTCGGGTTCAATCAGTTGATGAGTGTGATTTACCTTACCATATAGAGTGTTGAGTGAATTAAAATCCAATGTGAGGCTTGGATTGGAAGGAACTTGATTGCCCTTTATTCTATTAGAGTTGAATTTGTTAATTTTTCATGTCATGATTTTAATGTTGTAGTGTGACTTGATATGTTTTGTAGTTCTTGTTACTTATGATGTGTTATTGCTCATGTTCTTTAGGTCTTTCTTTAGGTGAAAATTTTCCCTCTCATTTTCTCATTTTTGTTACTCGAGGACGAACAACACTTTAAATTTTGGGGATTGATCGGTGTCATTTTTTACTAAATTTTAGTGTCTCTTTATTATGTATTTTTGTGTGTTTTTATTCATTTTTATATCATTGATGGTGTTATATGAAGATATGGAGATTATTGCTTTGAATTGATAAACTTGTGAAAACAAGCTTAAATGTATGCTAAACAAGTAAAAAATGAAGCAAAATAGAGTCGGGAGCTGAAATGAAGAAGGTGGACAGAACTCGACCACACTCGAGTCGAGCTTTGAAGCTCGAGTCGAGCTTGTGCTCGAGCTCGTGTCGTGCATTGCACACGGCCCTATAACAGTGGCCGTGCGCAAGCATCAAAAATAGATACTCGCCCATGCCGAGGTCGTGCGCAGCACACGAATCAAGCTTAGTCAACACGCAAAACACGCCGAGAAAAGTGTGCCTACTCGAGTCAAGTAGCGCAGCTCGAGTCGAGCTCGTGCAGAAATCAGTGTTAAGTTGTGCACTTGTTCTAGAAGCTTTCATGGAGGTATAAATACAAGTTTTGATCACAAATTACGAGAGGAATCATTTTGGATCAGTTTCTACATACACTAAACAACTAAATCACACACATTCATCTCCATCTCTTCCATCATTCACTTCATCCATCCAATCCACTTGATCTCCTCAAATCTATCCACCAATCTAAGAAGGGAAAATCATCATTGATTGAAGATTGGAGATGTTGAAGGAAGAGAAAACCTACTTTGAAAGGGAAGCCAACTTACTTTCGTTTTGTGATTTTTTCATTATTTGGCTCAATTGGAGCATGCCATGGATTATATTGAATTTGTAATGATATGTAGTGGCTAGTACTCATGTGAGGCTAGCAATATGATTGGTTAGGGATTATGTAGATTTTGTACACCACATGTTTGATGAAATGATTATTATGAATATTTTCTATCATTAATGCTTATTCTCATTTTATGTATGATTTGTGTGGTTAAATTCTCCATTCATAGTGTTAGGATGGTCATTCCAATATTATGCCTAGTAGTTTAATTGAATCATTGATTGCATGAGATGACTTAGTTAGTGTGAGGAGAGGTAAGCCGTACCCTTCTTTCGCTAAGAACCTCATGATAGGTCATTATTGATGAACTAGTGAGGGGAACCCAACTTATGATCATAGTACCTTCATGAAATTGAGAGTAAGAGACAATCCTAAGAGATATAAACTTGTAAAAGAGTTGAGAACCTAATTGTCTTGGCCATAGGGATTAGGGTTACATACGTGATTGCCCTTAATACCATAACACGAAAACCATCAATGCATGTGTGTGTCTGAGTCTATATATACCTCATCCATGAATGTTGCTTGCCTTACATACTTCTTAGATTATTCACCTTCATCTATTTTCTATAATTGCTTTCTTAGTTGTTAGTTTTAATTAAACAACCCCCTCCTTTATTGATTAGTCCTACTAGAGTAAAACATCTTTCAAATACGGCTACACACTTTTGTAACCAAGTTTATAATCTCGTAGAGGAATTGTGATGTGCCGTCTACCTTCATCGGCCTTATTGAAATCTCCGTCGATTTCTCAAGAGTGAGAGAGAGAAAGTTTAGTTCAGGAGAGAGAGAGAAAGAAGTGATATGATGGACGGAGAGAAGCAGTGGGCATGTCGAAGCTTCTTTATTTCTTCTTATCTCCATCAACCATTGAACAAAATACAAAACTAGCTCGCTTTTAACCATGGCAGAAGAGAGAGAAAATATGAAGAGAGAATGAGGGAGATGAGAGAGATGAGAGAGAAGGAGAAAAAAGAAATAGAGAGAGGGAAAACAGTCGCCGATGTGGAGAGAGAGAAAACAGGTACAAAGAGGAAAAAAGAAGGGTGATGACCCGTATCACTATATTTACCTAATTTATCCAAAAGATTCGGTTCAACCAGTTTAAAAAAAATCTTGCCCATAGCAGTTATTATCATAATACTCCTTAATTTACGTACAAAAAAGTAAAAGGCCCTCTTTGGGCGAGACAGATGGAGTAATACAGTATTATAAAAAAATCAATACAGTTTAACATAATGTAACTTAACAACAAGATTGGAAAGGAACTATTCCAGTTTCCTTCCCAACAACAAAAACAACCACTACACCACGTCGGATCTACCACCTTTTCATTGCCTTGCTCACCACCAGTCCGCCGTTGTTTGTCGTTACCGCACTAGGTCATCGATGGCGCGTTGGAAGACAAATCAATGCAAACTCCGCTTGTCAGATCTATTCGAACCACGGCTGATCTACTTTCATCGCCAGATTTGATTGATGTTGAGAAGAAGAACCAAATTTTCTCATTAGATCTACTTTCCTCACCATATTTTCTCACCACATCTGTTCAAAGCACCATTGAAAGATGAACCGAGACCAGTCGCAATCTTCATCACCTCAGCCATCGGAAATCATTAAGAGAGAGCAGATTGGGAGAAAGGAGAAGACAGATCAAAGAGAAGAGAGAGAGAAGTGGATGAGCGAAGACAGATCTAATCGAGAGAAGAGAGAGAGAGGAGTGGAAGAAATGAGGTTGATTGAATTTTTTTACCTTTTATATCTGACTCATTTTCAAATACGAGTAATATTTTTACGGCGCAATTGTTGCATAGTAGATCAACTTTTAAGATTTAACTAGTAATTCTCCCGTACCTAGTAACTCTTCTATATGATGCATGGAAAACTTCTCTTTTTTATAGGATTAATTGTAAAAAAATTATGAATTTTACTTTTATTACAAATTAATCCATACCTTTGAGAAATTAAAAAAAGAGTTAGTCTCCTGTGAACTTGGTTTACGTGTAAATCCTATGGTCCCCCTTTAATTTAAATCCTAGCAATACATAGGGTATAATAGGATTGGAATATGGACCATAGAGTTTACACCATGAACCCAGTTTATATAAGTGTTTGTTTTTTCTAAAAAACTATCTTTAAATATTGTTACAAAATACATCAAATTTTTTTTAAAAAAAACCTACTTTATTGGAGGGGGCGAGTGGACGAAAGCCCATTGAGATGGTAAAAAGATATCATATACTTTAAAATTTCATATTCCAAACTTCATGTAGACTGCCTCACCAAGTTGAGCATATCGAGGGGAAATTATAAGTCAATGTATGCTTGAATACAATAGGTGCTAAGAGAATAACATTCCATAAATGATTCAGGAATTAAACATGCACAATAATTGCAAATTGTCATTCAACAGTAAATCTTCATAAATTGGTGATATCACAAAGTTACAATTGAATACAAATGCCTATCATAATCAACTCCAAATAAGATCACATGTATCAAAGGGAGAGACCTGTAGTGGATCAAACTCGAACTTGTCAGCCTTCTTATCTTTGTCCACAATATCTAATATATAGAAGTTAAATGAAAATTCACCTAAAATAGATTAGACTGGTGAATTTAAATCCAAATGGTTAAAGAAATAAAAACATAAATGAAGTTTTATAAGTTTTAAAGCTCTTTGACATGTCAACCGTCCACTTGCGATTTGTAAAAAAATATCAATTCAAAACTAAATCACACGACTATCAAGTTTAGGCCCAAAATCTAATATAATTATGAACTCATTAACAGCAACACGACTATGTTTTTGGCCTTGTATATAGATAAAACTCCAAAAACACATGATACGTTAGAAGTTAGCAATCAAACAAAGAAGTACACTGCCTGATATTCTGGATGGATCATCCAAGTATGGTATTGTCTTCGTGACATATATATATATATTGAAAATTTCATCCTACAAAACCATAAAAGTGAATAAGCTGCTATATTAAGAAATCATTAACAGTGCTTCACCAATATAAATACAGGAAAATAACAAAATTAATAGACATAAATGAAAAATACAAAATACATTCACCAGTTGTTGTATCTAGACCAGATATGAATCTTTTTTCTTTTAATCAAGTTACTGTATTTTTTCTCATGTACTATGGTAGAGAACGACACTCAAAGGCACAAGTATCTTTTGGGAGAAAAAAGAATTTAAAATGTACATAGGACGCGTTGTATTCATTATTTATATCTCTAAAACACAGGATAGCTTTTACAACAGATAAAAAACTCTCCGAAGTAAGTCAGGGTCTTGCGCCACCTATGCATATATTTGTCTCTTTGTGACACAGTTTTTTCATAAGATACATGCTCTAAAATCCATCTCAAAGCTTAAAATCTTTCAAATTTGAGTTTCTTCAGTCTAACGACTATAGTTTTGGCAAACAAACATGATTTAAATAGATGAGTTGGATTAATACACATAACATGGAGAGAGGAGAAAAGAAATCAATCAATAAGAGGTAATAAAACCTTAGAGATTTCTATATAACCCTAAAAAAGTTTCATGAAATAATCTAACGCAATAAATACTGACTTGATCCGTGGCTGTAGAGGGTCTTTGCTGATATAATTATCAATGACCTCAATCAACCTCCTATATATTTCAAAATTTATCTAATTAAGGCTCACAAAAGAAAAGGAAAAAATAAATTACAAGCAATCAATTAAAAGGGGAGAGAGAGGAAGAAAAAATAAAAGAGTTTTTTCAATTTCGAACCTCCGTGAAACATACACCATTTTGAACAAGAAAAGATCGAAGAACCATAACACAATGACAACCTCCAAAATATTATCAGGTTTTCACGTTGTATTACTTATGTACTCAGATAATGATTTGGTTTAGCAGACACAACAATTATCATACAAAACCACCGGACTACACCTAAAAATACTTAAAAGAATAAGAATGGCATAATTAAAAGATAAGCTATAACCAAAACAGAATTCATGTATCCATAAGTGTGCATGAAAAGAACATACAGAAAGAGGAAAAAGTAGATAACCTTTTCTATTTTTGTATACTTTATTTTCTTTTTAAGCTCACTTATTTAGTCAGTTGCTTTAGACAACTCAAGTTGCATTTCTCTTATTGATTCAAGTTTTTTCAATTTAGACTCCAGATCTTCCTTTTTCTTCTTAAATCCTGCAAGTGCTTATGTTTTCAGTAGTGAAGCAATCAAGTAGATAAAATAAATGTTAGATTACTAAAATATTTCACAGTGACATTCAATTTTCTTGTCATCCCACCAATGTGAACGTGCTTCCATTTCGCCACTTGTCTCTCCAATCATTGTACTGGATTCCCATTAGTTGTCACAACTATTGACATAAAAGTATGAAATGTATAAATTTTATGAGCCAATGTAGCATGTGAAGAGATAAATCGACTATTATACCTTTGAATTTTTGCCCGCTCCAGTTGCGATGCTTGGCTTCAACAAGATACTATGCACTGAACTCAACAATGCAAATACAATCACAAAATTAGAAAAAAAACCTACTACTACTTGACGTAAGTACTATAAAATAAAATTAAAAAGGGGGAATTTTTTAAAATCCATTTTGAAGTTAAGATTAAAAACCAAATAACATAGAAGATTGAAACATATTTGAAGTAGAAAAATTCATTTTGAAATTTTGGATCCAAAACCAATAACATAAAACAAAGAGTAGATTGTTTTTTATGGCTATAATCTTTCGAAACAAGAAACTTGTGCACCTTAGTAAATGAATAAAATTTAAAAGATGAAAAAAAGAAAAAAATAAATATTCAAGGAAGTATATTTATACTCATGATACTGTGATAAAAAGTTGATTATAAAGGAGAGATGTTAAGAATGTATGAACCTATGAAGCAGCCGATGTAGAAGTTTTCTCATGTCAATGGTGATCATCGACATCGATGAAGATCAAACTCTGCCACCAATTCCACTCGACATTGGACACACAACTACGAGGCACAACACCATCGAGACGATAACATCAATAGCAAAGCCACCTTTCTTCATGAAAAATGCACTGATGTCAGAGCAACGCCTATCGTCTACAACCACAATGGATTCCTCCGACTCCACAACGCCACAACAACTTCCTTTTGACTCTAAAATCTCCCATTCTTGTTGGATTTTTCATCATCTCCTACATCAATCCCTACTTCAGATTAGGGATGTCAACGGGCCAGGTTTGGGACGGGTACCTCAGTACCCAGACCCGACCCGTTTTGAATGTCCCTGCCTTGGACCCTCCCCGGACCCGCACGGATCCTATTATGCAGCCCCATCCCAGACCCAAACGGGGCGGTCTGCCCCGCCCTGCTTTTTTTTTAATTTTATTAATTTTTATTTTTAAAATTTTTTTAAAAATTTTTTAAGACTTATGTGACACACAATAAATCACTAACTCTCTCATTTCATCGTTCTTCATAGGTTCAAGTAATAATTATGTAACAAAAAAAATAAAATTCAAATAATAATAATAGTCATAATCATAAAATTAGTAGTAAAATATAGAATTTTAAATGATTATAAAAATAAATAAAAAATATAATATTTATATTTAATACGGGCCGGGCTGGGTCGAGTACCTGCGGGTCTGAAGTAATACTCAGACCTGCCCCGTTTCAAAATAGGTCTGGGATGGGCCCGCCCTGTTTTCAGTTCTAGGCGGGGCTGGGGCAGCCCAAATCGTGGGGCTGGGTGGGAACCCGCGGTGGGTCCGGGCCAAATTGACACCACTACTCCAGATATCAATTCAATTCATAATCTATAGATATAGAAATAAAATGAATAATTATCACCTGTTGCCCAATTTAAATTCCAAATAATAAAAATGCCAACTTTGACAAAAAAAATCAAATCAAATCAGTCTACTTTTCATATAAATGTACTAAAATACTCCTCTGAAAATGTCAGTCGGATTTTAGAAAAAAATTGTTCTATTTGGTCTTTGTGATTTTTTCTATTCAAACTTTGTGTTTTTTTGTTCTTTTCGATCTTTATGAATTTGGAGTTTGTGTTTTGTGTGCTATTCGAATTTTGTATTTTGTTCTATTCAGATTTTTTGATTTTGGGATTTATATTTTTTGTTCTATTCGGTCTTTATGTTTTGTGTACTATTCGAATTTTGTATTTTATTCTATTCAGGCTTTGTAAATTTGGGCTTGTATTTTTTGTTCTATTCGAACTTTTTATTTTTTCTATTTCTGACTTTGTGATTTTTGTTTTATTCGATCTTTTTAATTTTGTTCTATTCGAGCAATGTTATAATTGACATATTAATAGAATTTTTTAATTAAAAAATTGTAGGTCAAAGGGCTTTTTTGTCAAATTATATTAAAAGTGAGCAGATTTGATACTTTTTAAAGTAAGTGGGCATTTTTTATTTTCTAATAATGGGATTGAGGATTTCTGATTTTGTCCCAAATAAAATTCTCCTCTCCCAAATGAGAAGGTGAAAAGTCTTTACAATAAAAGTTGAGGAAATGAGAAGGTAAAGAGACTACAATAAAAGTTGAGGAGGTGCTGTAGAGTTGCTTGTAAATTGTCATAAAAGAAAGCTTTTGTTGTATAAAGAAAGAAAGCTATGGCTCAGCATTTACCTATCACAACTTTTCAGGCCAGCTTGTATATGAGAGAGATAGAGTAAAGTTCGACGTGAGATTAAGAAATTATATACTTCCTCCGTCTCATGCAAAGGGTTGTTTTTTCTTTTTGTACGTGGATTAAAGAGTATTATTATTTAATTTGTAGTAGATAGTTGTATTAGTAGGAGTGTGGGCCCCATATTTTAATTGTATTAATTGGTGTATATGGGTCCCATGTGTGTAAAAAAGAAAGGAGACTCTTTAGATGTGACACCCAAAATGGAAAAAATTTACTCTTTAGGTGGGATGGAGGGAGTATATAAATAAATAATTTAGAACAACTCTTATTAGTTGTGAAAATGGTGGTAAATTCACGCATTAACTTACATGCACTTTTACTTTTACTTTTCCTTTATAAGAAAAAATACTTACAGGCGTATGTGAAATGAATCCCAACAAATGCAAATGTGCGCTCATTAGATAAGACAAAACATGTTATGCTATTATTTTTTTTAAAACTTAAATAATAATACTCCCTCTGTCCGCTTCTAAGGTGTCCATTTTACTATTTTTGGTGTCCGGTTCAAATGTATCTATTTCCCATATTTAGTAAAAAAGTACACAATATGGCCCACCAGTTCCCTTTAATACAACTACTCACTTTACATATAATAATAATACTCCTTAATTCACGTGCAAAAAGTAAACGGATACCTTAGAACCGGACGGAGGGAGTATTATATTTATAGTAAGTATTGAGTAATCCCATGTATTAAGTCTTCCACCGTACAAACCTGCAATCTCATATTCAAATTTCAATTCTAATAAGAGTAAGTGTTGTATGTTGAGAGTGAAATTTCATGTATTTTAGGTCTCACATTATAGTTTTTTGATAGAATGTGACCCAAATTTTGTGTAGAACGGCGTAGTTTTTATATCTTCATAATTAAGATGCTACTAAGCTGTTTTGTTGAGTTTTGAAAGATAAAATATGATCAAAAGTTTAAAGTTGGAATAAAGAGTGAAAGTGTGATGGAATGCTGAAAAACACACTACACATTACATAATTTTTCTGTATTCGTGTGAAAGTCCAAATTGATAATATGATACATGGTTGGAAAGACACGGAAGAGGGGATCGTTTTGGTATAAGAATCACTCAAATCGGAGTTCGGATGATGAAGTTATGTTCAAAATAGTGAGATCGCGCAGCTGTCTACGGGAATTTCCGAAAATTAGTCCATCTTTCCTATTTTTTGGAGCACAATTAATTTTCTTATTATATAATCCTCCACCATATCTTTTTGAATATTTTATTTACTTATCTCATTCTCTTCTCACACCTATATATATATTTCACATCCTTATTCATAAGAGATACCACCCTTCACAAGGGGATCACTCCCTACCATCCATCATCTACCATCATCCACATCCATCCCACATTCATCTATACCTAAGGAAATTCAAGTACTATTCAAGAGGGGATCAGTCAATTGGAGAGATGAAGAAGGAATATGAGACAATACCGCAACTACGGTTTTTCTATTTTTTTCTTTTATTTTCGATTGTCAAGACTTCTGGTATGACTTTGATAGACATGGGAGTTGCTTGTAACCCAATGAGCTAATTTTATTTATAGTTTTAAGGTTTGAAGGATAGACGTAATTGGTTTGATAAACTAGACTGATTATTGTGAATTCATGCTGATTATTATTTTGATTTATTCGATTCGTCTTGAGACTTTGAAATCATCCTTCATAACGTTTTCATATTAAATTCATGACATTGCCTGTGATGATTGATTTATTATGTTAGCTTGTGTGCGTTCATGAATTAAATTGTCTATCTATTGGGGATTAGGGTAGTTTGCCATGAACATGTTAATTATAAGAACTAGTAAATCAAATACTTGAATTGTTTAGTAGAACAATGCAATTAGACATTCAAGTAGGAAGTGAATAAAACCTTGTGGTACTTTCAGAAAATATCTTGTTAGTCAAACTTACCATCTGGAGGTATTGTTGTTTGTGTTGATTAGTATCTAGGGAGGGAGCTTGGTAATATTTGCGCACCTTAGGAAATAAATTAGAACATACTGTTAGTTTAAAATCGGGTCATATTTAGTGGGTTAACAGGGCTATGTTGTGTATTTTCATAGAAACTGCATGAATAATCAATTGAAAGTTTAGGAATCCAAATTAATTGGTCTATACCTGATACCTTAGAACTGTTGCTTATCTCATGACTTAATCTTAATTCTTTCTTTTGTGATTTTTATTTTATTAGTTTTTTAATTTTCAGCATTTAGATAATAATTGACATCAACTAGAAATTGGTTACTTGTTTTGATTAAGTGAGTAATTTTAGAAGTAGATAATTAGCTGTCATGTAGGTTCGATAATTAAACTTGGTCGCTTGCCGCTACAATTGATATCTTTTATACTTAGAGATTAAATTGAAGTGCATAGAAAATGCCTATCATTATACAAAGTGTTACCACACTTAGGACAGCATCACTGACGTAAACACACTTACACTACTAGGCGCAACGACAAGAAGAAAGGAAACGGTAAGCAAGCAAGAAAAAGGATAAAAAAATCACAAACAAGAATGAACATGCAACCTTAAAACAAGAAAAGGAGTAAAGCAACGACAATATGCTCAAGAAAATCATAAATGTCGAAGAAAGAAAGCATGAATCAAAAGAAGCTCGATCCAAGGAATGATGACGAATAGTGCTTGTGATCGACAAAGATAAGAAAGGAAGATAGAGAAGTGAAGGAATTGAGAAAATTGGACATCTCTTCGATTACTTGCACTCAAATAGTCACTATTACCCATAACCTTCCTACCTTAACCAAAAGTCTATCATTACATCTAAATATAAAGACCTTTTTGATCACTAATTGAAATTTTGGTGATTTGTGAATGTAGTCCGGGAGCAAGCTTATAGCGAGTCGAGCCAACCGGTTAATGAGTGTTGATTTACCTTACTTTATAAAGTGTTGAATGGAATTGATATCCGATGTGAGGCTTGGACCAGAAGGGAATATATTACTCTTTATTCTCTTTTAATTGAACTTGTTAATATTTTTTGCATGTTATGAGTTTAAAGATGTAGCATGACTTAATGTGATTTGTAGTCCTTATTGCTATTGATGTGTTATTTGCTTATGTTCGTTATGTCTTTTCCTAGGTGAAAAATTTTCCTCTTTGTTTATCATTTTCGTTGTTCGGGGATAAGAAACACTTTAAGTTTGGGGGAGTGATTGTCGCTATTTTCACCTTGATTTTAGTGTCTTTTATGTCTATTTTAGTATTATTTTATTCATATTTGTGTATATTTTGGTGGTTGATGAGTGTGTAAATTCACGTAATTTGAGCTCTAATTCTTGTAATAATGACGTATGATTTGATCTTAAGTGGAGATAAATCAAGATATGTAGTGAAAAGCTACGAATTAGGTGTGTTTGAGGCCGTTTGAGCGGATTATCGAAGAAAAATAGGTCAGAAGTGATCGGAATCGAAAAAGGGGTATTTTAGGCACCCGGTTCGACCAAATGGTGGGTGGTTCGACCAGCACCCATGGTCAAACCAGGCGCTGAAAGATAGGAGAAGAGGGATCAACCACGACAGTATGATTCGACCAGGCATGTTGGTCGAACCGTAGTCAAACCAAAAGCCTAAAGAGAAGCAGTTGTGGTTAGACCACGAAGCTTCTGGTTTGACCAATTATTTGGGTCAAACCATGCACCTGCTAATATGTTACAGGCCAATTCGGCCAGGCTTAGGTTATTTGACAGAGTTATTGGTCAAACCGATACGCGAGAAACTTCCAGATTCATATTTTTACATCTGTAGTACGTGTTTTCGATCAAAAAGCTCATCCAAGGTCCATAAGGAGAGCTAAAGTTATAAAAGAAAGACCCTACGCAGCTGAGAAAATAGCCATTCACCACCTTCATTCTACACAATATCTGAAACCCTACCATCATCCACAGAGCTATGGAGAGAGATTCGTCTGTCGAATCAAGTGAGAACCAAGTGAAGATTCAAGATGGAGAGAGATACGACGGCACCTGCATCTGGGGTTTACTTCGCATATTAATTTATCTTGTAATTTTTAAGACTATGGGTAAGATCTATCCAACTACCATAATTGTTCTTCGATCAATCTTGGGCTAGAACCGCTTCGATAGTTCTAGGGTTTATGAAGGCTTTATAAGTTAATTGAACTTCCGTGTGTATACTCCGTACAACACTACTTGTTATTTATTTTATATAAGACTATGCATTTTTAATTCATACTTAGAGTTGTTTTGTGCATCATTAATTGTTATATAGAGTCTGAATACATATCTTGATTATTGATTGAGTGCGTTTACTGCTGAGCAGGATTATATGTTATGATTCTAAGTGAGGGGACTCCGAAGTCTCATTAGAACTATCTTATATAAATACTTTTTAATTGAATATTATTCAGGTTAATAAGTAGGACAAAAGAATAACTTCATAGTACCTATAAAGGGAGATCATATTGGGTTAAAGTACTTAGTGCACGGGAAATAATTGATACTGATAGTACCTAGAAAGGGGGTAAATTATATCTCTTACTCCAAGGATATTCACACGTATCACACGTTTATTTACTTATGTCTATAGAGTAGATTTGCATAATTTAATGATGTGTGCATACTCCACAAGCATAGTCGGACATTGATACATGGAAGAGAAATTAATAAGTAAAACTGGATGGCCTGAAGAACTACATATCTTCTCACTTATTCACTTTCATTAATTCTCTACTGCTTATTTATTTTAATTGCTAATTTACTTATTTGTTTATTAGTTACTTAATCACAACAACTATATTGCCATATTAGTCTTAATTAGATTAGATTATAATTAAATTGATAATAATACGTTTTTTGGGTTCGATAATCACTTGGTCGTTTATCAAAGCTACAATAGCATCCTTTACACTTGGGGATTAATATTGTGTATTGAGAAAATGTTCATCAAGTTCTTGGCGCTGTTGTCGAGGACATCATTAATTACTAGTTTATTATTTCTAGTTTAATTTAGACTATTTTATTCTTGTCTATATTTTCTAATGCTTATTTTTCTTAGGTGTATGTACACTAGATCAAGGGTAAGAGAGTTAGCACCTTTTAATCCTGAGATCGGTGCATCGTCGAGGAAGAAGAAGAAGCAGAACAAGAACGTAGAACCAACTAAAGCTCTTAATTTAGGAGTTGAAGTTGAAGAGCTGAACTCGCAAACGATTGCAGCTGCAACTGGAGACAACTCGAAAGCGGAAGCAGTCAATATGGCAGCGAATTCGGATAATCTTGTCATACGTGAAGTCTTTAAGAACAACGGAGGAGGCAATGCGTGGCTGTTAGGAGCAAGAGGGGCCGAAGCTGATTTTGATCTTCACCTTACTCTGATCAGCATGATTGAAAGAAGTCCCTTCTCTGGGGGAACCTTTGAAGGTGTTTAAGATGAAACAAGAAATCTCAGTTTGCTATCAATGGTAATGAGAAGTTTCATGAGGCTTGGGACAGATTCAAGGACATGCTCAGAAAGTTTCCACAACATGGGCTATCTAAAGCTCAATACATCAGTATTTTCTACAACGGATTGGACTATGATTCTCGAGTTTTACTTGATGCTTCGTCGAATGGAGCACTGCTTATAAAGTCATCCGTTGAGACCGAAAAGCTCTTTGAGGATATTTCAATGAATTCAAGAGATTAGCCAACTGATAGGGTGAGAGGCACTTATTTTCTTGGAAAAGTAGCACAGGTTGAGCATACGATGGTTATGTCGAGTAGAAAGGATGAGATCGTCTCTAGTTTGGCTAGTATCAACAAGTTACTTGAGTCTCAGAAAAACCAGATTACTGATATAGCACAGGAGTACCAATGATGCAGCAAGATGTTTATAATAAAGGAACTAGCTAAGAGGAATTGAAAGAAGCGAACTACGCCATGGGTCAAAGTATTTAAGGAACGAGGTTTCAAAATCAAGGGAATTTCAATAATCGTGATCCTCCTGGTAATTATTAATAACCAAGAAGGCCAGAGTTTTCATGGTGTAATCCTAATACAGCAGTGCAACCTCCTGTTAGTGTTGATCTGGACGCTAAGGTCGAAGAAGGAAAGCCTGGTTTTGAGGATACGATGAACAGGTACATTGCGAGGAATGATGCAAGAGTGGATTGCCTAGAGGCGAAGCTTGAGGCAAAGATTGATGCAAATCATGAGGATATATCTAAGCAGGTGAAGGACTTGATGTTATTGATGGGGCAGATGGTTAGGAATGTTAACCAATTGATGCAAACCATAGAGAAGGGTAAGTTCCCATCTTAGAGTATAACAAACCCGAAGCAGTGCAATGTCATCACGTTAAGGTCTGAAATGCAGTATGAGGGACCGATGATGCCAAAAATAAATTCTGAAGCTCCAGGAGCTCGATTTGACCAGGGTTCGACCAAGCCAACAGGTCGAACCACATCCTGGAGGTCAAACCAAGCACCTGGGCAATCTCTGGATTAGTCAGATGATCGTTCGACCATGACCTTCATGGTTCGACCAAGATAGTTGGTTGAACCAAGGTCGAACAAGCCTGTCCTCAACACTCTGCTTTTTCTGAAGCATGGTTCGACCACGACCAGCATGGTTCGACCAAACCTATTGGTCGAACCGTGGTTGAACCAACCTATCCGTGGGAGAACATATTTTCTGAAGCACGGTTCGACCACGACTCGTCTGGTTCGACCAACACCCTTGGTTGAACCATGGTCAAACCACCTCGGTCGGCACTATTTTCAGTGCCAAATGCTTTACATGATGTTGATACTACTCTAGTATTATCCAAAGATTAGAATGCTGAGCTTATAGCGAAGAAGAAATGGGAAAGAGCAAAGAGATTGAGAGTCGAGAAGGATAAAATAGAGAAGGTTGAACATGATGAATGGGGGATTCCCAAGACAAAGATACCTCCTCTGTTTCCTTTAAAGTTAGTCAAGAAGAGATTGGAAGATAAGTTCAAGAAGTTTACAGGCATCATAAACAAGATAAGCTTGAGCATTCCTTTCTCTGAAGCAATCTTAGAGATGTCATACTATGCTCACTTTCTAAAGGATATACTTTTGAAGAAAAGCAGTTTGAACGGAATTGAAATGGTGAATTTGTCTGAGAACTGCAGCTCGATCATTCAGAGGAAGCTGCCAGCTAAGTTAAAGGATCCGGGAAGCTTCACTATTTTATGTGAGATTAGATAGGGTCCAACACGACGAGCCTTGTGTGATTTTGGAGTAAGCATCAATTTGATGCCTTTGTCAATATTTCAAAGGCTTGATTTGGGGGAGTTAACTCCCACCACAATGGCTCTACAATTGACGGATAGGTCTATGACTTTTCCAAAGGAAATAATTGAAGATGTTCTTGTGAAAGTAGAGAAACAGATCTTTCCCGTGGACTTTCTTGTGCTCGAGATGGAAGATGACAAGGATAATGTCCCCCTTATCTTAGGGAGACCATTCCTTGCTACAGCGGGAGCTATGATTGATGTTCAAAAGGGTGAGCTAAGGTTGCGGATGGATAAGGAAGAGGTTCATGGAGACGCAGTGTCATAGCATTGATGTGGTGGAGGAGATCGTGAAAGAAGATATGTCTTTGATCCTTTCAAAGGATCCCTTGGAGACATGCTTAGCAGAGTCTCTTACTTTTCCAACCGTAGAGCTAGATGAGCTCTCTAATGAGGTATGTATTGAATTTCTTGAAAATCTACTTGCTTTAGGTGATGACAGGTATAAATCAACAAGAACCAAGCTTGAAGAGGTGAAGTGGACTAGAATGTACTTGCCGTTGGATAGGGAAAGCACAGTAAAAGAAGATAAGAAAGAGGAGTTGAAATCACTACCGGAGCACTTGAAGTATGCTTATCTAGGTGACAATGAAATATATCCAGTAATTGTATCTTCTTCTCTAACTGATGATCAACTTGAAGAGTTATTAGATGTGCTTAGGAAGTATAAGTCTGCAATTGGTTGGTCTCTTCATGATTTGAAAGGCATTAATCCATCATATTGCATGCATAAGATAAGATTGTTAGATGAGGCTAAGAGTAGCATTCAGAATCAGTGGAGGGTGAATCCCACTATTCAAGAAGTGATTAGGAAGCAAATCCTAACATGGCTAGATGCAGGAATTATATATCCAACTAGTGATATTCCCCATGTGAGTCCAATGCATGTAGTAGCTACTTGATGTACGTTTTGTTTGCATGCAAAATTAATCTCCAAGTATTAAGGATATCAATTGCAGCTTAAGCAAGTGACCAAGTGATTATCGAACCCAAAGGACGGCGTATTATCAATTTAATTATTAACTAAATTAATTAAGACAAGGCAATAAGGTTTGGGATTTTAATCTAATACTAATATGCTGAAAATTAAATAACAATTAAAATAAAATAGACACTAGAAGAATACGAATGCGACTCAAGAATGGAGAATACGTTGCTTTAGGATAATCCAGTTTAACTTATTAATTTTCCTTCCGTGTGTTGATGTCCGACTCTGCCTTGTGGACTATGAACGCATCACTAAACCATGCATATCTACTCTATAAGCACAAGTAAATATGTGTGTAACATGTGTGAATAACCTCAGAGCAAGATATACAATTCCACCCCCCTTTCTAGGTACTATCAGTATCAATTATTTTCCTGGCCAATTGGTACTCTAACCCGATATGATCTCCCTTTATAGGTACTATAAAATTATCCTCTTTAACCTTGTTAATAACCCGAATTCAATTCAATTAATAATTATTCATATATGATAGTTCTAATGAAGCTTTGGAGTTCCCTCACTTAGAATCATAACATAGAATCATGTTCAGCGGTGAACGCACTCAATCTACAACCAAGATATATATTCAGACTCTATATACCAATTGAAGATGCACAAAACGACCGTGAATATGGATTAAGAAAGTACAATCATATATAAAATAAATCCACAAGTAGTGTTGTACAAAGTTTACACACGAAAATTCAATTAATTGGTAAAAACCTTCACAACCCTGGTTCTATCAAAAAGGCTCTAACCCATGATGTTACGAAGAACAATCATGGGTGTTGGATAGATCTTATCCGGATGTCTAGAAAATTAAAAGATAAATTAGGAAATGAATTAAACCCTAGATGTGGCGTCGTCGCGTCCTTCTCCATCTTAAATCCTCTTTTTGGTTCTCCTCTTGATTCCACAGACGAATCTTCAAAGTGATGGATGAATGGAGGAAAGGATGTGGATGATGGTTGGGGGGTGATCCCCCCTTGTGGGGTGTAGGATGGATTTGTGGCTCTCTCTCCAATATGTATGAATATGATGTAAAATATATATAGGTGTGAGAAGGAAATTAAATAAGGAAATAAAAGATATGGGTTAATCATGGAGGATTATGTGATAAAGAGATTAATTTTGCTCCAAGAAATAGGTAATTTTCGGAAATTTTCGGAAATTCTCGAAAATTCTCTCTGGCAATTGCGCGACTTCACGATTTTGAGCATAACTTCCTCTTCAAAACTCCGATTTAAGTGATTCTTGTGCTCACGCGATTCTATCTTCCTTGACTTTCTATCCATATAAAGAAATCATAAAAACATCAAGATTTGAAGGTATAACAAGCCATGGAAAGTGACACAACCGTTCTGTTCGGCATAGCTCGCACGATGTCACCATCTTGATCATAACTTTCTCGTTTGGATTCCGATTGAGGTGTTCTTTACACCCAAACGATCCTCTTTTCAGTGGCTTTCCAACAATGTATCACACATCCAATTTAGAGCTCCATACAAATACAGAATAATTACACAAGTTGGATATGCCTTTTTCAACATCATTGCACAAATTGCACCTTTTCTCCAACTTGGCACTTTTGATCCATTTTTCCACCTAAAACACAATAAAACACCTCAAGTGCACATTTTTCTCACATATATCGAATATAAGATACTTGAGCTAATATATAATAATAATTTCCATCAAAAAGGTGTTAGATTGGACATTAAAACACACTTATTTTCACTCTCATCAATCCCCTAAACTTACCCGTTGCTCGTCCTGAGGCAACAAAATAAAATAAAGAGAGAGAGAGTAAGAAAATTAGCGGGGAAACAAGGACTATGACCAATATCCCATTCAACATACAATTGTCCTCAACTTTGGTCATGCAACTCTTATTACACGTAATAATCAATTCATAGCATACGAGTTAAGACAATCGCCACCAATTCAAATGCTCCATTGACATGTTCTCACGGGAAGTATATATCACTCACACTCAAGTGTAAAAGATGTACACTTATGGCATATGGTTTTTACGTTCATATTTAATTCAAGTGCATGCGTAACCATAAGCTTGCCAAAAGTCTCAAACTCTCCACTACTAAAAGTATGATTCGACAATGAGATCAAAAAGGACTTTTCTTTTGGATGTAATGTTGACTCTTTGGTTAAGGTAGGAAATATATGAATAAATTAACTCAATTAGCGAGGATCTTTTGTACTGCAGATTTTTACACTTCAAGGCTATCCAGTTTCATGCTCTTCTAATTTTCTTTTCTCTCCTTTATTTCAAGCTCAACATACTTTTTTTTTCCTTTCTTTTTTTCTTGAGGTACTAGTTTCGGACACTACCTTTAACATCTCGGGGTACCAGTTTCGGGCACTACCCCTAAGTAACTTATTCTTCAGCTCATAATCACTTGTACATCTCCAAATATTTTATTCCTTCCAAACTCCATGAAAATCAACTTCACACACTTTGACTGCATTTAATTCTACGCTAAATATAGGAATTTAAGGCTCAAATAGGATATCAAAGTGGCTATCTTCGTAGGTTGCCAAAGAAATAAGGTTTTCATTATAAGGAATTATTTGGCTAAGTGACTCATAAATTCAAGGATGGCCTTAAATCATCTCCCATCATCTAACACACATGTAGTTTCAAGTAAGACAAGAGGCAAGTTCTAGAATACACACACAATAACGATACTCACCAGAAAAGAAATCTTGTGATTATGTAACATGATCAACAAAGCTCAAATTCTCACATGGGTTTTTAACAAGTAACAGAGCACTCTTCGTGGTAAGAAATATCCCACAAGTACACATAGAACTTTATACCACAATATAACTCAAGTACGATTCCTTCATCAATTTCAAGAGTATATGAATTTCAGGCACAATTAAAAACAATATAAGCCCACATGAATCACCACCAAAAACTCAATCCTTCCACTCCTACTAATTTAAAGCACACATAAAAATTAGAATAAGGAAACGAGAGCACCTGATTTCTCCTTCAAAGTATGCACGAGCTCCTCGAGTTGTTCAACTCGATCATCTTACCACTCTTTTACCTTCTTCTATCATCAAAACTCAACACACCTCATCATCACAGGATTCATCAATAATTAAATATGAGAACTAGAAGAAAGAATCAATTGACTATCTAATCGACTCCACACACTAGAAACACCACTGAACACTAGGCAAATTGAAAAAAATCGACACATCAAAACCGATTAAAGTTTCAATATACCGCAAAAAATCAACTCCCTTAGCAAACATTACAAAGAAAAGATTATACTCTTAGTGCTTCATTGAGGTAATAACATCACACCCCCTCCCCAAACTTAGTAAAAATGTAAGTTGAAACTAAGTTTGCAAAGAGATGTAATTACCGATCAGTAAGCACCTTAAATATAAAAATTTCTTACTCACACGAAAGAAATAAAGCAATAAAATGGAAGGGCAAGCCCCCAACAGGCACTCAAGTTTAACGTCGAAAAGTCACGACGGTTGTAACCTTTGTAGGCTACTGGATCAGAGGACGGTCTTCTCGCATCCTCACCTTCAAATATTTTCTTTCCCTCTTCTTGTCTACACTCAACACCTCATCATTCTTGGTAACAAGCATATGACCCTTAGAATTCCTTACCTCCCATGACTGTCTAGACACCTCCTTGTCAATCTTCCACTCAAATTCAGAGTCATCTGTCTTAGAAAAATCAAGATTAAACAAGTTAGAAATCACATCTATGCTCTTGCACGATTGAATCTCCATGGACATCTTCATTTCTTGATCATGAGAGAAAACAAAATCTTCATTATCCATCTACAGTCTAAGCTTCTCGTTCAATTTCTTTGTTTTTTCCCACTTATTTTTCACTATAAGCTCAATATTTTGTCCTTGGGATGGCACTAGAGTAGCATTAACATCATGTAAAGCATTTGGCATGGAAAATGGTGCAAAACAGGAGGGTTCGACTTGAGTTCGACCTGGGTAGGTGGTCGAACTCGGTGAATAATGGTTGAACTGAACACCTGAAAGTTCGTTCTCTCTCTTACAGGCCGGTTCGACCAACAGGATTGGTCAAATCCAAGTGATCGTGGTCGAATAGGGCTTCAAACAAAATAGAGTACTCTGGACAATGGTGTTCGACCTGAGTTCGACCAGAGCTCTTGGTCGAACTGACCTATTTTTGGTCGAACTGATCTTCTAACTCATCCGGACGTCGCCCAAGTGCCCTATTTGACCTTTCCTATACAGTTCGACCTAGGTAGCTGGTCGAATAGGGGTCAAATTGGGCTCCTGCCGCTTCAGAATTTGATTTCGGCTTCATCGGTTCCTCATATTGCGTTCCAGACCTCAACGTGATGGCTTTATTCTCTAATTTTTGTGTCAATTGATTCGCGTTCGCGGTCATCTGTCCCATAATCAAAGTAAGGTCCTTCAACTGCTTAGATAAATCTGAATGATTGACATTCATGGTATCCTCAAGACGATCAATCCTTGCATCATTCTTAGCCATGTATCGATTAAAGGTATCTTCAATACTATTCACTTCTCGCTGCTTCATACTAGGCCCCCTTTGTGTCAACTCTGTAATATGCTTCTACTGGACTCTAGTAGCTTGTTGATGTTAGCTAAACTAGAGACGATCTCATCATCCCTATTCGACTTCTCCACTCGATGTTCAACCTGCGCTACCTTGGCCAGTACATAGGATCCTCTATCTCTCTCTGTAGGTCAGTCACGTGAATTTTTAGAGATGTCTTCAAATAAATTTCTGCTTCAAGTGTTGTTTTAGATAACAACACTCCTCCTGATGATGCATCAATAAAAATACGCGACTCACAATCCAATCTATAGGATGCTTATGTACTCAGCCTTAGACATTACATGCTGTGGACACCTCCTGAACATGTCTTTGAACCTATCCCACGCCTCATAAAATTTCTCACCCTGATTCATAACAAATTTGGTGATCTCTTGCTTCATTCTTAAGAACCTTGAGGGTGACATGTATCTCTCCAAGAACTTCTGCTGCAGTTGGTCCCATATAGTGCAATCTGTGGCATCAATAGTCTCATACTAAGCTTCTGTCTTATCAATCAAAGAAAACTTGAATAGGGCGATCCTTCTTGCATTATCATTAGCTCCAGCACCCTTTTGAGTGTTTGCATAACCAAGAAATCTTCGGAGATGCTGATATGGATCTTCAAAACAACCTTCAGAAAAGGATTCTTTTCTACCATGTTGATAAGAGCGGGATTTATCTCAAAATCATCATCTTCCCCCTTGCTCCTATCAACCCCATATTACCAATTCCATAGTTCGTGAAAATTTCACATATGACAATATCATCTGGATTCTGTCTTTCTCCTGCCATGTTTAGCTCAGTGTGTTATTTCTTCATTTCCTTCCTTTTCTTTTCCTAGTGCAAAAGTACCTCAAAAAATTCAAGGTTAGATAGAAATAAATAATCACAAATAAAAGTCTTAATCAAACTAGAAATAATAAATTAATAATAATAGTCATCCCCGGAAACGGCGCCAAGAACTTGATGCGCGTTTTCTTTGCACGCAAAATTAATCCCCAAGTATTAAGGATATCAAATGCAGCTTAAGTAAGCGACCAAGTGATTATCGAACCCAAAGAACGACGTATTATCAATTTAATTATTAACTAAATTAATTAAGACAAAGTAATAAGGTTTGGGATTTTAATCTAATACTAATATGCTAAAAATTAAATAACAATTAAAATAAAATAGACACTAGAAGAATACGAATGTGACTCAAGAATGGAGAATACGTAGCTTTAGGATAATCCAGTTTAACTTATTAATTTTCCTTTCGTGTGTTGATGTCCGACTCTGCTTTGTGGACTATGGACGTATCACTAAACCACGCATATCTACTCTATAAGCACAAGTAAATATGCGTGTAACACGTGTGAATAACCTCTGAGCAAGAGATACAATTTCACCCCCCTTTCTAGGTACTATCAGTATCAATTATTTCCCTGGCTAATTGGTACTCTAACCCGATATGATCTCCCTTTATAGGTACTATAAAATTATCCTCTTTAGCCTACTTAATAATCTGAATTCAATTCAATTAATAAGTATTCATATATGATAGTTCTAATGAAGCTTTGGAGTCTCATCACTTAGAATCATAACATGGAATCCTGTTCAGCAGTGAATGCACTCAATCTACAACCAAGATATATATTCAGACTCTATATACCAATTGAAGATGCACAAAACGATCGTGAATATGGATTAAGAAAGTACAATCATATATAAAATAAATCCACAAGTAGTGTTGTACGGAGTTTATACACGAAAGTTCAGTTAATTGATAAAAACCTTTACAACCCTAGTTCTACCTAAAAGGCTCTAGCGCATGATGTTACGAAGAACAATCATGGGTGTTGGATAGATCTTACCTGGATCTCTGGAAAATTATAAGATAAATTAAGAAACGAGATAAACCCTAGATGTGGCATCATCGCGTCCTTCTCCATCTTGGTTCTCCTCTTGATTCCACAAACGAATCTTCAAAGTGATGGATGAATGGAGGGAAGGATATGGATGATGGTTGGGGGTGATCCCCCCCTTGTGGGGTGTAGGATAGATTTGTGGCTCTCTTCACAATCTGTATGAATAATAATGTAAAATATATATAGGTGTGAGAAGGGAATTAAATAAGGAAATAAAAGATATGGGTGAATCATGGAGGATTATGTGATAAGGAGATTAATTGTGCTCCAAGAAATAGGTAATTTTCGAAATTTTTCAGAAATTCTCGAAAATTCTCGCTGGTAGTTGCGCGATTTTACGATTTTGAGCATAACTTTCTCTTCAAAACTTCAATTTAAGTGATTCTTATGCTCACATGATTTCATCTTCCTTAGTTTCTATATATAAAGAAATCATAAAAACTCCAAGATTTGAAGGTGTAACAAGCCATGGAAAGTAACACAGCTATTCTGTTCGGTACATCTCGCGCGACGTCACCATCTTGATCATAACTTTCTCGTTTGGATTTCGATTGAGGTGTTCTTTACACCCAAACGATCCTCTTTTCAGTGTTTTTCCAACCATGTATCATACATCCAATTTAGAGCTCCACAAAAATACAAAATAATTACACATTTTGAACGTGCGTTTTTCGACATCATTGCACAAATTGCACCTTTTCTCCAACTTGGCACTTTTGAAGCCTTTTTTCACCTAAAACACAATAAAACACCTCAAGTGCACCTTTTTCTCACATATATCGAATATAAGATACTTGTGCTAATATATAACAACAATTCTTATAAAAAAGGTGTTAGATTGGAATTAAAATACGCTTATTTTTCACTCTCATCAGGGGGCATGACTATTGTAAAAGCCGATGATGGCGAGACCTTAGCTACTAGGATTCCTACAGGATGGTGTATGTGTACTGATTATAGGAAACTGAATGAAAATACATGCAAAGACCATTTTCCTCTTCCTTTCATGGATCAAATGCTTGATCGTCTTGCAGGGTATAATTTTTATTGTTTCTTGGACGGGTACTCGGGATATAATCAAATCATGATTTCACCTAAGGACCAGGAAAAAACCACTTTTACTTGCCTTTATGGAACCTTTGCTTTTAGAAAGATGCCTTTTGGACTATGTAATGCGCCTGCTATATTTCAGCGCTGCATGATGGCGATATTTGATGGCTTGATTGAGAAGATTATAGAGGTGTTTATGGATGATTTTTCTATTTTTGGTTCCTCATTTGATATCTGTTTGACTAACCTCTCTACTGTTTTGAAGAGATGTATTGATAGTAACCTAGTTTTGAATTGGGAGAGGTGTCACTTCATGGTAAGAGATGGGATTATTCTTGGGCATCATATTTTGGCTAAGGGATTGCAGGTGGATATACCAAATGTGATGGCAATTGAGAAGCTTCCACCACCTACTAATGAGAAGGGAGTGCGGTCCTTCCTTGGACACGCAAGATTTTATAGGAGATTTATCAAAGACTTCTCAAAATACTCAAAATCGTTGTCTCACTTACTTGAAAAGGATGTTCCTTTTGTTTTTGATGATGAATGTCTAACAGCTTTTCAGGTTTTGAAGGAGGCACTTATTACTGCACCTATCTTGATCACATCGGATTGGACTCAGTTGTTTGTACTTATATGTGATTCAAGTGATTTAGCACTTGGATTAGTGCTTAGGCAGATGAGAGAGAAGAAGTTCTGCGCCATCTACTATGTGAGTAAGACTTTTGATGTAGCACAAAAGAACTACATTGTCACTGAAAAGGAGTTTCTAGCTGTTGTGTATGCATTCAATAAGTTCCGACAGTATTTGGTTGGAATGAAGACTATCGTATACACAGATCATTCTATAATCCGGTACTTAATGGAAAAGAAGGAAGCGAAGCCAAGGATCATTAGATGGGTCTTTCTTCTGCAGGAGTTTGATATGGAGATCCAGGATAAGAAAGGTACGGAGAACATGTTGGCAGATCACCTATCAAGGTTGGAGACAAAGAAGCATTGTGATGATCCTATCTAATACATAGAGGAGATGTTCCCTGATGAGAAGATTATGACGGTGTTTGCTGAAGGAGCGGAGAGAGCTTGTGTAGTCACTTCTCAAGGAATGGATCCATGGTACGCGGATTATGTTAATTACATTTCCATAGGAGAAATTCTAAGAGATCTCAATAGGTATCAACTTTCAAAGTTTAAAAGGGATGTTGAGACATTTATATGATATGATCCGTTCATCTACAAGGTTTGTACGGATTCTATCGTCCGTAGGTGTGTGCCCGAGATGGAGATGGAGAGTGTTCTCAATTTTTGCCATGCACAACCTAATGAGGGCACTTTGGAGCTCAAAAGACTGCAACGAAGGTACTTTAATATGCTCTTTATTAGCCTACTTTGTTTAAAGATTATGAATCATATATTGCGACTTGCGATAGATGTCAAAGGATGGAAACATAAGTACAAGAGATGAGATGCCACTTCAGCCGGGCATTATTGTTGAAATCTTCGATGTATGGGGAATCGATTTTATGGGGCTGTTTTCCCCATCTAATGGATTTCTCTACATCCTTCTAGCAGTGGATTATGTTTCTAAGTGGGTGGAAGTCATTCCTACTCGTATGAATGACTCAAAGACCGTGTTGTCTTTCTTGAAGAAACATATTTTTGTCCGCTATGGAGTTCCTAGAGCAATTGTAAGTGATGGAGGTTCTCACTTCGTCAACAAGCTTCTTGAAAGGGTTCTCAAGGATTATGGTGTTAAGCATAGGGTTACTACACCCTATCATCCACAAGCTAATGGGCAAGCCGAGGTCTCCAACCAACATGTGAAACAAATTTTGGAGAAAATAGTTGGAATTAATAGGAAAGATTGAGCTATGAAGCTCAATGATGTTTTATGAGGGTTTCAAACTGCGTATAAGATTGTGCTTGATATGTCACCTTATCAAATTGTTTATAGGAAGCCTGCTTCTTACCTGTAGAGATTCAGCATAAGGTTTTTTGGGCTTTGAGAAGTTTGAACTTATGTCTTAAGGATCAAAAGGAGTTGAGGTTGACTAAAATCAATCATTTAGACGAGTTCAGGAATCAAGCTTACAAGAATTCGGTGATCTATAAGGAAAGAATGAAGAAATGGAATGATTCTAAGATCACTAACAAGGAATTCAAGCAAGGTGATGATGTATTACTTTTTAACTCTCGTTTGAAGCTCCTTGCAGAAAAATTGAAATAAAAATGGACGGGACTGTTCATTATCCATAGAGCCTGTGGAGGGAGGAGTTTTGAGATCATGGACAAAGACGGAGACATCATAGCGGCGAATGGGCATCGATTGAAGCACTATAGGTCACCGGATGATGCTTGCGTCGTCTTTAAAGATACCTTGCATTGATTTGGTACCTTTCGTGGCTCTCCGACGTTAAACAAGAAGGCTTGTTAGGGGCTATCCTTCATGTTTTATTATTTTACTTCATTAGTGTGAGTAAGAAATTTTTATATTTGATGTGCTTACTTATCGAAAATTGCATCTCTTTGCAAACTTAGTTTCGACTATAATTTCTACTAAGTTTGGAGTGTAATGTACTTACCTCATCATAACACCGAGAGTATAATTTTTTCTTTGTAACGTTTGTTAGGGGAGTTGATTTTTTTGGCATATTATCACTTTAATCGGTTTTGATATGTCAATTTTTTTTGCAATTTGCCTAATGTTCAGTGGCGTTTTATTTATTGAGTCGTACGCAGAGTATATATATGATTATTAAAGAGTCTTAATGGTGGTTTTCTAGCTTTAGTTTTGTTCTGTTTTGGTACCTAATGATCGTTTTTGAGCTTAAAGTTAGTAGGGGATGAAGAAGAACCGATTTTGAAGAAACAGAAGCATGGTTCGACCAAAGGAGGAGGTCAAACCAAATGGTTTGAGTCGAACTGAAAATCAGAGAAAATGTTATAGGTCGATTGACCAAAATAGATATGATTCGACCAAGGGTTCGGGTCGAACCAGCCATCTAAAAGTTTGTTTTAGGCTGGTTTGACCATGACACAACAGTTCGACCTAGGGTTCGAGTAGAACTAGCTCCGAAAGTCATCCAAAAATGTGGTTCGACCATGATAGATTGATTCGACCACCTGGTTTGGGTCAAACCAGGTCAGATAAGTTGTGTTTTATGTGATTTTCGCCCTGTTTAGATCACTTTGCACACCACCCACACACGAATCCTCTCCGAACCAAAAACTCTCTCTTCCAAACTTTGATTTTACTTAATTCTCCTCCTATTAAATCACTTTTCACCTTTTCCACACTCGATTTCTCACGGATTTGGAGCATTTTAGTTGAAAAACTAGGGTTTCTCGTCCAATTTGGGGAAATTTTCATCTTTGTTCATACTACACTATGGCTGGATCGAAAGGTGCATTCTCTTGACTCTATTACCTTAGGATTAAAGTTCTATTATTTGATTTTAAGTGGGTAAGTCGATTGAACTCATTTTTATGTGAATTCATGGTGTAATTTGAATTTTTATTTAAAATTTCGTATGAACAAGTGATGGGTTCAATTTGAATTGTTAATTTATTGTTAGACCTTGATGCTTCTGTGAAATTGTTGAGTAATTTGAGTGGTGAAGTGAAGTATGCAAGAATTTTGGTTGAATTTGTGAAGTTTTGATAGATTGCATACTTTGGTATGAAGGTGAAGTGAATGATGAGATTGTGGACAATTCTAGTGGAGTTCTTTGAGTTGAATTGGTATGGCATGTGTATGGATTCATTGTTAAATTTCATGAACACATGGAGATTGGAGCATGATTATTTGGAATTGATTATACGTGTATAGCTTGAAGTCTTGAGTAAAGTTTCATGTATAGTTAGTTTTGAATTAGGATTGGTTTGCTTTTCTTGTATATGTTTTGGTATTGAAATATTGTTCTTTTAAGAAAAGAAAAGGAGATTGAAATCCGCTCCAAGAAGAGACAGGATAGGCAGCCTCGTGAAGACGAGGTTACAAAGAAGCTATGGCTTAAGGAGAGGCTGCCTAGGAATTTCCACATCTGAATGGAAAATTGAGAGGAGATCAAGGATCGATGGGGGGCTATGTCTGATAAGATCGCTCGACCGAGGTACCAGGATAATGGGACCATGATTACAATGAATATCCGTGATGATATTATGTGGATGTTCGACTAAGTGAGCATCCGTCATTTCATAGAGATGAAGATGCCAACTTACTTTCATGTTACTGCAAAGGTCTTGTGCTCGATTACTGTCAAGAATGGTTCGAGTTCTCTTCCTTACGAGTGTTCATTTCATCTGGGAGGAGAGAAGAGAACTTGGACAATTGAAGATTTCAATGTGCTACTAGGAACTCCAAGGTGGATTTCTAGGTATGAGTACGGGCATTTTAGGCCAAATGATTTTTAGAGAGCTATCTCAGGAGAGGACATGGACTTCAAGATAAAGGATGTTCGTGTTGCTTTGATTCGCAACTTGGTTCTTTGATACATGGATAGAATTTTGGGCAACACACTGTTTGCCAGATCTGAGAGAAGTTGCGTATCGAGGGGAGAGTTGTATGCTTTATGGTGTATGTTGAATGGAGTACGATTTAATGTGGGTTCGTACCTGATTCAGCAGCTCTATAGATTCAGGAGTTCTAATTTTCAGCTAGTGAATATTGGAGGCTTGCTTACTCCTGTGGCTAAGTCGTACCACATTGATTTTACCGGAATTACACCTATTTTGGAGGATCCGGATCTTGTGATGAGTGCATGCGTCAAGACTGGATTTGCTTTGCACCGGGCTGGAGATTGAATGTTTGTTAGGGGGTTCTAATCCTTATTCTTTCATGCTTTCTTATGATGTGGGAGAATTGACTTCGATCCGGAATGATAGGAATTTGTTGATGAACACATTGGTGCATGAGGCGATTTCCATTACGTGTTTAAGGAGAGGAGATTGGAGGACTGTGGCTCAGATGTACGTTGTATGTTTCAAGATTTGCAATGCATAGTAGACCAAGCGCAGCAGCCACATCAGCAGCTTCAGCAAGAAGAACACGTTGAGCAGATGCATGGAGATAAGCCTCTTAAGCATCCTGAGATAGATATGCCACAGCAACCGCAGCAGCATGAGATACCACCACATCCACAGCAGCAGCGCCTTGGGGCAGTCCCAACGCATATTATTGGAAGCAGTTTCGATTGATGAATGAGCATCTTGTCAACTTGAGCAACAATCAGAGTGAGACGAATCGCCAGCTTAGCTTGCTTACTACGAGCTATGCCGCGCTTGATATGAGATACAACGCGCTGCATGCCAACTACGTGGTAATGGATCAGAGATTAGGGGACTTGAGTGACAACTATGAAGCTCTGGATAGAAAAGTAGATACTTTACAGAGAGACTTCGATGATTGGCGCTGAGGAGATAGTGATGATGATGCTCTTGAGGAGTAGATGGCGCTAGGTTTTCATCTTATCTACTTCATCTCATCCCCCTTCTCTTTTTCTCTTTACAGGTAGGGCATTTGTGGTATGAGTTGCATGTACGTATATTGATATTCTGATTTGAGATTGGATTGAGGTGTGATACTTGATACTTGAAGTTGGATTGTTGGAGATACTTGATTTGGATTGTTATAAAGGGTTCTTTGCTAAGTATGTTGCATTCGTATTTTTCATGTGTTGATTTTGTTGATAAGAAGCATGTATAACTTGTTAAATATGTAAAGTTCATTGTGAAATTGATCTTGATTATATGCTATGTTGAGTGCTTAGGAATCTATTTACCCATATGATAATTTGAGCCTTATGAAATCATACTTCATACATGCATGATAGTTTATTCTTGTGAGAATTGTTCATATGACCCTATTCTAGAACTTGGCTTGGAGTCTTGTGTAAGACTTATGATTGATTAGTTATTAGGACATGGTCTTAGGCCATTATTGTTTATTTGAGTCACTTAGCCAAATTTTACCTTACCATATACTGTTTGAATCATTGGAAGTCCTGTTGAGCCTTTAAAAGTTTTTTTTTTTGGCAAGCCTTGATAAAAAGCCTTTATTTATCCTTACTAGAGCATTGTTGAAAACCCTATTAATTAGTAGAAAGTTGAGGTGAATAAATGCTAGCTTGAATTTGGGAAGAAAAGGAAGAAAAATTTTGGTTGAACGATATGAAGAAAAGAAAAATGGTTAAATCTTATTTAGGGGTAGTGCCTGAAACTGGTACCTCGACTGCTTAGAAGGGTAGTGCCCAAAATTGGTACCCTTGTATCTTGAAAAGAGGAGAAATAAAGATGTTGATGCCAACGCGAAAAAGGAAAAAGATGAATCGCAAAGATCATGAGAATAAGATGGAAAGATTAAGCTGTTTGATGAAAAGCAAAACTCCAAGGTAATTATCTACTAGTGAATTAGTCACCTTATCTATATTTTCCTACCTTTACCAAAGAGCCAACGTTACAACCCAAAAGCAAGTCCTTTGTGATCCTAGTAATGAAGTGATTATTAAGTTGATTTTTTAGACATTTGTCAAGCTTATGGTTACGCGGAAATATGAATTGAGTATGAGCGTATATACTAACATGTTTAAGTGTACATCTTTTACACTTGAGAGCGAGAGTAAACACTTATCTTGTGACCTAGATGACTTAGTACTCCGAAGCGTATTATAATTGAGTGATGTTTTGCATGAATGAAATGTATGATGCGAGTGGTACTTGTTTTAAATTGATAAAACTGCATGTGTAGGTATGTATTGTACTTGATTAGATGGACTTGTAAAATTTACATTACTCCTATGGTTTTAATTTTGTTGCCTTGGGGCGAGCAACATGTAAGTTTGAGGGTTTGATGATTGTGTAAATTCACATAATTTGACCTCTGATTCATGTAATAATGATGTATGATTTGATCTTAAGTGGAGATAAATCGAGATATGTAGTGGAAAGTCACGAATCAGGTGCGTTTGAGGCCGTTTGAGCGGATTATCAAAGGAAAACAGGTCAAAAGTGATCAGAATTAGAAAAGGGGTGTATTAGGCACTCGATTTGACCAAATGGGAATGGTTCTACCAGCACCTATGGTCGAACCAGGCACGAAAGGCAATAGAAGAGCGGTTTGACCACGCCAGTATGGTTCGACCAGACATGTTGGTCAAACCGTGGTCGAACCAAAAGCCTAAAGAGAAGTAGTTGTGGTTCGACCACGAAGCTTCTTGTTCGACCAATTGTTCGGGTCGAACCATGCACCTGCCAATAGGTTACAGGCCGGTTTGACTAAGCCTAGGTGATTCGACCAGGGGTCTTGGTCGAACCGATATGCGAGAAACTTCTGGATTGATATTTTTACACCTTCAGTACGTGTTTTCGCTCAAAAAGCCCATCCAAGGTCCATAAGGAGAGCTAAAGTTATAAAAGAAAAACCCTACGTAGCTGAGAAAAATAGCCATTCACCACCTTCATTCTACACAACATCTGAAACCCTACCATCATCTATGGAGCTGTGGAGAGAGATTCGTCTGTCGAATCACGTGAGAACCAAGTGAAGATTCAAGAGGGAGAGAGATGCGACGGAGCCCGCATCTAGGATTTACTTCGCATCTTAGTTTATCTTGTAATTTTCAAAACTGTGGGTAAGATCTATCCAACCACCATGATTGTTCTTCGATCAATCATGGGCTAGAACCACTTCGGTAGTTCTAGGGTTTTATATGTTAATTAAAATTCCGTGTGCATACTTCATACAACACTACTTGTGGTTTATTTTATATAAGGCTATGCGTTTTTAATTCATACTCAGAGTTGTTTTGTGCATCATTAATTGTTATATAGAGTCTGAATACATATCTTGATTATTGATTGAGTGCGTTCACTGCTAAGCAGAATTATATGTTATGATTCTAAGTGAGGGGACTCTGAATTCTCATTAGAACTATTTTATATAAATACTTGTTAATTGAATATTATTCGGGTTAATAAGTAGGACAAAGAGAATAACTTCATAGTATTTATAAAGGGAGATCATATCGGGTTAGAGTACTTAGTGCACGTAAAATATTTATACTGATAGTACCTAGAAAGGGGGTGAATTATATCTCTTGCTCCAAGAATATTCACACGTGTCACACGCTTATTTACTTGTGTCTATAGAGTAGATTTGCATGGTTTAGTGATGCGCCATACTCAACAAGGCAGAGTCAGACATTGATACACGGAAGGAAAATTAATAAGTAAAACTGGATTGCCTGAAGAACTACCTATCTTCTCACTTATTCACTTTCGTTAATTCTCTACTGCTTATTTATTTTAATTGCTATTTTACTTATTTGTTTATTAGTTACTTAATCACAACAACTATATTACCATATTAGTCCTAATTAGATAGGATTATTATTAAACTGATAAAAATATGTCCTTTGGGTTTGATAATCACTTGGTCGCTTATCAAAGCTACAATAACATCCTTCACACTTGGGGATTAATATTGTGTGTTGAGAAAACGCTCATCAGTGGTGTTTTTTTATTTTTATGGAAATGTGTGAAAATGAGCTTAAACATATGAAAAATAGGTAAAAATGGAGCAAAACGGATATGGGAGCTGAAACGAGAAGAACAGTGCAGAGCTCGACACAACTCGGGTCGAGCCTAGCACTCGTCTCGAGTTGTGTGTGTTGGATTGTATACTAAAGCCTAACTTTAGTATGAACAATGTTATAATAATATTTGAAGTGAGAATCATTGATCAAAAGATTGCATGTCGATACAATAGTCCATTTACTCTATATTGTAAATAATATGGTGTGTGACGTCGCATTGAAGATCATATTATCAGCTTCTTATAAAGTATAAACAGATGCTCACAATCGAGATAGATGGGGACAATCTATCGGGATGGTTGTAGTGTGATTTGGTATTAGTTTGTCTTGACTATAAAATTACACTAGTGCACTTTGAGTGCATTGAGCAGGACCGCGTAAGGTTGTTCGATTTATACTAACTATATAAGAGTATTAGACCTTAGTTATTATGGATGTTCATACTTTTAATCCCTATACAATAACCTCGACCGTAATTCAGTATTTATTTCTTTGATTCATCAATGGGTGAGATTTATTTATTAAATCAATATACTCAGTGAGTTGGGAGATAGTGTTGTCTCTATGATGTGCTGTTGATTGTAGAAGGAATCCGTGTTCTAATAAATTAGGCTGATGATGTCCCCTTAAAGAGCTCATAATGATTATCATGTAAACTCTGCAGGTGGATTTATTTCGACATGATAATAAGGTTGAGTGGTACTACTCTTGGATAACACATTAATTAATTGAGTTGTCAGTAACTCATTTAATTAATGAGCATTGTATTTCTTAAACATGGGGAGTTAAACGGGCTCATAATAAGAAGGAGCCCAAATGTAATTTGGGATTAGGGAGGCAGTGAAATAATAATCCTTTAGTGACTGAATTATTATTTTTGGGCTCAAGTATAAGTTTTGGGCTAAACTTGGATACTTTAGCCTAATAGGAGGCCCAACTCTAATTTCTCCTCCTGATCCTTATTGTAGCCTATAAATAAGCCAACCCAATAGTCTCATTATATGAAATACATGCCTAAATCGATTCTTAGATGAGAAATCAGATTTCTCATCAGATAAGAGAACGTGAGAAATTCGAGGGAGATTGTGGATTGGGATTGCCTAGAGAACCGTTGCCCACACGACGTCTAGACGAGGCATATGAATACAACAGAAGATTAAGAGGTCATTTTTGCAGCTGTTCTAACTTCTCCGCCGATCTTCGGTGAAAGGTAATTCTTCTGTTAATTCCGCTTCTTAGATGTGCATGGAATCCTAACGGATTACGTAGACCATAAGATTCAATCACCATCAGTATGTTGAAACTTGAGGCGTGCGTCGAGCTGGGCCTATAATAGGAGCCGTGTGTTGACATTAGAAACTAGTACTCGGCCCCTCTTGTGCCCGAATTCAGAAAATGAGGCAAGCTTATGCGAAGGACACGAATCGAGTCCAACACTCGACTCGAGCTCCAAGAAAAGCCGCCACCTGCCAAGAAATCGCGTCCCAACTCGAGTCGAGTTCGACAAAAAAGTTAAAAAATATCCAGCGACTTTCTAGAAGGTTTATACCCCCAAGTTCAACATTTCAAGTAGATTTCGTAGGGTTTTGGCTGGACACACACATCACACATCATTTTCTTCATTTTACACCATCATTTTCATTCATTCTTCACTCATATCATCTACCATCATCCTTCCATCAAAACCACCATCTAAGTGAGGAAAAGAAGTAAGGAAGAGAGGAGAATTGCAAGGAAAGGAAGGAGATCATAATTGAAGCATTTCAAGTGAGTTTTCATCACATTCTTGTATTAAACCTTATAGCTTGATCATGGTTTGTGAATATACAATAGTCTATGTTGTTTTCTTTATGATTATGGTAGGCTAGTCTCCTTTGTGAACACGAATGGTGTTGGATAAATTTAGGATTTATGCATTTAAATTTATGTGTTGATTGGGTTTATGGATTTTCTATCATTGATGCTCTATATCTTGATGCTTATGATGATTTGTATGGTTTGTTGTTTTAAGCATGTGATTAGATTGAGAAGTCAATTATATGTTTATGATAATTAATTGAATCAATTTATCATACACCTCATGCGCATTAAATCTTAAAGAGATAGAGATGTTCTTTAGGATTTAAAACCCTTTGATAGAACATTCGATTGGTTAGATCGAGAGGTCGATTGATTGGGTGAGGGGGACACTCATATTAAACTTAGTACCTAGTTAGAATTGTTTGATTGAGTACTAATCCTTTGAGTCATTTTGAGACCTTATTAAGGATCTACATCCTATCCATCTCGAGAAGAAGTTTAGGTAGAATTAGTGTTGGCCCTTAATCATTTACCCATGATACGTGTCGTCTCCAAAGCGTTCTAAGATGATATGTAATTTTCTCAAGACATGAAATAATATATAGAATGGTTAAATCAAAGTATTTTAAAATATTTTATTCTAATCTTTTTTTTTAATGATATGCTTAACAAATTAAGGGGCATGAATAGTAGCCCTTTATTAAAAAATATATAATATTTTTGAAATAAAAGAAAGACGTTTACTTAAATTTTCATTTATTTTTTGCTTGATAGAAAATTTCTTTGGAAAGACAACGACTTGTGAAATCGTCTCATCTAAGGGTTTATGTGAGACGGAAAAAAGTGATAATTTTTATAATAAAAAATTGATACTCAATTAATAAAAAGTGATAATACTATTTTATGAGCAATTTATAATACTATAAATTAAATGTGATAACATTTTATGGCAAGAGTAATAATATTTTATAACGAAAGTAATAATTAATTACGACAGCGTAAAATGATCTGACGATCTTACACAAAACTTGCCATTTAATTTAATGATCGAAATTAATTTTAAATTTAATCTAATGCACTTAGTTGGACTTATAATGATGGAAATTAGTAAATTACTACCGTTGCCTTAAATATTTGGAAAAAACACCAAATACTAAATAAGATGCGTACACGTGGCGATATCCAAGACGTTTTATCGTCAAAGTTGTTCGACATTTACCTTCAGGGTTTTGAGGGTCACCGCACACTTTTTATTTGAATTCTTTGGACCGTTTTCCTCTCTCTCTCTCTCTCTCTCTCTCTCTCTCTCCCCTCTATTCAATCTGTCACTAAAGCACACAGTTCACACACTGGTTATTATCACTGAAAACGCACAATCATCACTGAACACTTGCCTTTTCTCTCTTCAAGATTCCAACGAGTATTAGCAGATCATTTTTATTACAAACTTGTATCAAGCGTGGATGTGTATGAATGTCCTTTGGGATCTGCAATTGCCCTGTGACGTGATCGGTTGGAATTCGGGCGTTTAGTCGTGCTCGGTTTGGTGAGTTTCTGATAATCGTGCGCTTTAGTTTTTATTTATTTTAAATTATGGTTTAAGAAATGCTTGGATTTCTTTCTGTTGTATTTGCCAGCGAATGATTAGAACCCTAGTTGAAGAGGTCCTTATATTTTAAATGAGTTGATTTCTGTTTTATGTTTGTTTATCAATTTTACTGTTTGATATTTCCTACTTCTTTCTATTCTTAGGTTTAGCTTTTTCTTTAAGTTAATTCAATTATTGTGGTTTCGCTTGGGTTCAGAATCTAGACCTTTCAATTATCATTTTGACCTCTAATTATTTAATTTGAGGGGAACTGTTTGAAAAATCTTGCCAAATTAATAATTTTTTTATTAAATGTAATTTGTCTGACTGGTATTTGAGCCTAAATTTGCATGGGTTTTTGTTTTGTGATAACTATAAAAATAGCAATTCAATAGTATCAATTAAATTTCTGAAGTACTTGTTATTGTTCTTTAAGAAACTTCCCTTGATTGCCGCTGTGGGCCCTTTTTCTTGGTTCAAATGGAAGTCATAGTTTCATATCGTTCATGGTACTGCTGTTTATGCTCAAAGAAAAAATTAATGCGATGATGGGTGATACTCCTTGTTGTGTTGTTTAAGAATCGATGTTTAAGGGTCAATATTTCATATTACAGAAGCCAACAAACATTTTATTTTTAGATTTACAGTTTTAGAAAATTAATTTTTTCGCAACTATTAGAACTATAAACATTTAGTTTCTTGAAGTAAAACCCTAATTTAGCATGAATAAAATTAGAGGCATTTTGAGATCTTCTTATTGCCTGCCATCTGCAAAATATATGTACATCTCTTGACTTCTGTATCTTTGGAATTCATATTCTTATTTTTTTTATATTATCCTGGATTCAGATTGTGCCTACCTTGTTATAGGGTGGCATATAATGATTTGTGGAAGAAATCCTGGACAATATTGGCAGCATTTTGGGGTTTCCCTGTTTATAAACTTGTCAAGTGAGTATGGAAAGTGATCAGACCGTCAACAATAATCCCTCAGATATTGCCAGAAATGGACTGCAAACACCTCGACCATTGCATGGGTAACTATTTTTATAAATGCTGATTCTTTGAATTATGTGTGTCCTGTTCCACTTCCTTTTCTGCTTCTACTATAGAATATGAGCCAATTTTTATGATAAAGTTGAGTTGAAGAAGTGTACTGTTAACTTAATGTGCAATATATAATTGTTTATCCATTTAGGCTGTTGTGCAGTGCACCTTTATACTATAAATGCATGTGATCTTGTTACATTATGGGCATTCTATGATTTATTTCATTCTTAATATATGCTGGAAGCCTTGGATTTTGTATTATTTTATTTTTATTAATTGTACGTATTTTGATTTGGAGAACTTTAACTGGAACCAGAATAATTGCCCTCACTTCGTTAATGTCATAGTCTTAAGTAGTGACCAAAAAGGTGCATTTAGTTGTGCAATATAACCTTTGACCTTTTGTGCTGGTTTATGCAGGAGGATGTGTGGCCCAACACGGCGTTCAACTAAGGGACAATGGACTGCAGAAGAGGTTAGTAGAAATCTTTAACAAACATTTATCTGTTCATAAGAGCAACCAATTTTTTCACATTACTTTGTCTCACTGTTACACAATGTGATTAAAATTGAATACTCATATTTGCAAAAAAATGGACTTGGCTAAGTTTGTTAAGAATTGTATTATATGGTGATTTCATTTACCTTAAATGTAAATGAGCAGAAAATTGCACCATTATCTTGGATTTTAGAGTCTAGACATACCATGTTATCTATTTGCATTTCCAAGTGGAAAACAGATTTTCACAGTTTTATATCTGCTATTTGAAGGGAACAGAGGAATACGTGATCTTTTTTTTTCTCCCTTAAGTTTAATTTAATTTTTGGTTTTAAAAATTGTTATCAGAAATTTGTTAAAGTCTAATTATGTTGTCTTTGTCCTGGTGAATTGACCAGGCAGAAACAATTCTTGCAATAATCTAATTATGATTTGTGTCTAACCTTATGATAAAAAGTTCAGATTTTTGTACATCTTGTATTCCACTTTCGAAAGTGCAATGCCGGAGTGTTTTCAGTACTTGGGATCAATGAATTTATCATCTAATGTGGAAAATGACAATATCTGTTTTCTTGCAGGATGAGAGGTTAAGAATGGCTGTTCAACGCTTTAACGGAAAAAATTGGAAAAAGATAGGTAGGAAATTGAATCCAAGCCTTTGTATTGTGTGACTGTTAGTGGGTTCTATTGTTTTATAGTTTGTTCCTATTCTTCAGCAGACATGTAATATGTCTTCGTTATCATTTTCTTCTATTTAGTGTTTGCTCCCTGTGAATAAGTACAAGAGTGAATGCATTATGAGAAATTAGTGTGTTAAATTTTTTATTTGTTTTAATATTTTAAATTTCATTCTGTCTATAGAATATTTGCTTCATCTAAAACCAATTTGTAAGGCATGGGCTTTTGGGCCTTCTGAGTTATCTGTTGCCATGCAGAGATTTTGTTTCTTGGATTTTGACTCTCCATTCTCTCTCCAAATCAAAATGACAATACATTCTTATCTATCTTATTGTTTGGCTTACTGTGCATTTAACTTTCTGTCATATGTTATGCTATATCCAGCGGGGTGTTTCAAGGATCGAACAGATGTCCAGTGCCTGCATAGATGGCAAAAAGTTCTTAATCCAGATCTTGTGAAAGGTCCCTGGTCAAAAGAGGTTAGAATCTTCTCTTGTTTATTCTTGGATTTGATATCTCATTTATCATACATATATCAGCTTCTGTTTTATTCCTTTTTTGAATTAAACAGATTGCATTTAATTTCTCTTTCAATTGATTATTAGGAGGATGAAATGATAATTGAATTGGTCAACAAATATGGTCCAAAAAAGTGGTCTATCATTGCACAGCATCTTGCTGGACGGATTGGAAAGCAATGTCGAGAAAGGTAACCTAGATCTTATGTTGATATCTGTAGTTCATTTAATCTTTCCATTATTACTAAATATCTATGTTTCTGAATCTTTGAGCATTCCAAGTGAAAGACTCTTGTTTCAATTGTTGATTTGTAGATTGCTTGATTATTATCTGATAGTATTTTGTCTGTGTTGATTGTTACTTATTTATCAGGTGGCACAATCACCTTAATCCTAACATAAACAAAGAAGCTTGGACACAGGATGAGGAATTGGCTTTGATTCATGCCCATCAAATTTATGGAAACAAATGGGCTGAGTTAACTAAGTTCTTGCCTGGGAGGTATAGAATTCATATTAGTTGCAGGATAGTTTGGCTCGTAAACATGTCGTTTTGTATCATATGTTATTTTTCCTGGCTATGGCTCATTTGGAGTTTTTTTTTTTGGCCGTAATATGCTATCAGAACTGATAATGCAATCAAAAACCACTGGAATAGTTCTGTAAAGAAGAAACTGGACATGTATTTGGCTTCAGGACTACTTTCACAGTTCCAAGGTCTGCCTCTAGTTAGCCATCCTAATCAGTCAGCAGCTTCCTCTTCTTCAAGGGCACAACAAAGCAGTGAAGATAATAGTGTTATTAAAGGTGAAGAAGTGGAGGAAGCTTCTGAATGCAGTCAAGGTTCAAACATTGCCTTCATGTCTCAATCTACAAGAAATACAACTGTACATACCATGGGAGATTGCAGAGCTACTGATAATTTGAGTTCAGTTCCATGTTCTGATGATTATCATCCTGTACATCAAGAAGCATCATTTGCAATACCAGAAGTACCTTGTGAACTTGGTGACAAGTTTCCTGGAAATGATTTCCCGCTTGATTGGGGGGCTTTTTCAGGAAGAGATTGGCCACTAAATCCTGATGATCTGCCTGACATGTCTTTGCTTGAACTGGGGCAAGATTCATCGGGAATGTTCTTGTTGCCAATGCCATCTTTAAGTGGTCAAGATATTAAACATGAAGCTCCCTTCTCGCAAGAGTCTCATATGGAATTATGTGCTTCTACTTGCATGGTAAATATGGCTGTGGGTATGGATACCCCAAACATGATAGCTAACTCAGAATGCAGGTTTGCATACCCTGATGATGACCATGGTCAATGCTGTCCCTCAGAAAATGTTATTAACGATTTTGATGTGAATGCTGCTTCGTTACTTCATTCTTCAAGACTTCAAATTCCTGAAGATGGAACATGTGCTTCACAATCTTGTTTTACAACCTCTAATACTCTGGCCGGTTCATTTTATCAACCTCGTTCCTTTGCCTCACAACTTCCTGCCTCTGATGGTTCACTGATGTCCGGTTTTGGTCCAAATCAATATAGTTATTCTCATGAGAATGCAGATCAGAAGTCTATTCCATCTAGTGCACATGATGACTCTGTATATCCCAAATATTCTGATTGTTTACCCTGTGAAGATAGTAGTGACAATGAGGCAAAGGAATTTCCAAAGCTTGTTCCAGTTAATGATTTTGTCTTGGCACCGTCCAATGATCCTCAGCATTCTTCTTCCATGGACAAAGATTTTAAAATAGATGAACGGAAGGATTCAGGAAATTTATTCTATGAGCCTCCTCGTTTTCCAAGCTTGGATATACCATTCTTCAGTTGTGATCTTTTACAATCAGGGAGTGATATGCATCAAGAGTACAGCCCGCTTGGCATCCGCCAATTGATGTTATCATCCATGACTCCATTTAAACTGTGGGATTCACCATCAAGAGATGATAGTCCTGATGCTATTCTGAAGAGTGCCGCTAAAACTTTTACTGGCACACCATCAATACTTAAGAAAAGACATCGTGATTTGGTGTCTCCTTTATCGGAAAAGAGAGATGAGAAAAAGCTTGAGGGTTCTACAAGGCAAGAATCTTTTTCCAATCTTACCAATGTCTTATCCCAATTAGATGTGATGTTTGATGAATGCACAGAGAAGAAAAACTCACAGTTTTTACAATCTCCAAGCAGAAGAAATTTTGAAGTGTCTTGTTCAGAAAAGGAGAATGTGGCTCGTCCATGTGGACAAGAAGAATGTGAGGGCAGTAGTAAAAGCTTTCTGATTTCAGAGAGCAAGATGTCTACAGATGAGTTTAATTGTCATGGTAATGAGTGTGGGAACAAGATTACGGGAAAGATTACTGTCCCTGATGAGACTAAGGCTGGAAATAATAATGCAACTGACTTGGTGAGTATTCTCAATTTTGTCTTTCTAGCATGAAGAGGCCACCATAGATTATCCAAAATTTATTATTGAAAATGATGCTGATTATATATTTTTTTTTCTCTTTTCGAAATGATAAAACCCTATAATAAACACGAATGCTAATTTGTTGCCTAATAATTAACTTATCACTTCAAATATATATATATATATATATATATATATATATATATATACATATATTCACGGTTTAGCTCTCACTATTTTGTACTGTGATGCATTGATTATCATGAAGGTAAAGTGTTAGATTATCTCTATGGCATGATATAATCTTCCATTTAAAGTGCTGTGGCTGTACCAATTTTAGGACTGCACTTTAGAGTTTAAATGGTCGAATCAAATCACCTTCTCAAGTTCTTTCACATTGGTGGATTATTTAAATTCTGATGTTTGACGTTGTTCTATTAACGACAGGCAAACGAGTCATGTGGAGTCCTTGCTGAACATGATACGAATGACCTATATTTTTCTAGAACGATTGGTCGAAGTGCTAGAGCTCTTGGAAATCAGTATTTGCAAAGATTAGATGCTGTATCAAAACTTGGAGCCATTTTGTCTACCTCAGATTCATGCTTTTCTGTTCTTTGTTCTCCTCGACTTAAGGATGGGGCTAATTTGGTTGTAACATCTTTGCAAACGTTAAGTCCTTTAGAGAAGAAAGCTGAATTTTCTGGCAAAGGTCTAGCCCATGAAAGTAATAGCATGTAAGAAGATTGCATCAGCTTATTTTAGTCTTCTATTATCTTTCTGAAATTCAGTACATTTTCTGATATTCTCATTTCTTATTGATTTTTCTTTTTTTAAAAAAAATTGTTTCTAGATTCGTGGAGACGCCATTTAAGATGAGTATGGAATCACCTTCAGCTTGGAAATCCCCTTGGTTTTTTAACAACTTTGTTCCGGGCCCCAGAGTCGAAACAGATATAACAATTGAGGTATGTGAATTCTAATAGTACTGATTTTTATAAAATAAAGAGTATATATATGACCATAAATAGCTAAAAGCATTTTAAAAGTTTATAAAGAAAACATACTGTTGTTTCACCGTACTAAAAAACTAAATGAATTGTTATAAAGAAGTAGATTTGACTTAATTTTAAAGAATATTGTAAGGCTCTCCACTGCCCTTCTTGTGTACTCCAACTGAAATTTAATATTTGGGATGAGCACAGAAATACTCAGTGGGTCACATTGCCACAGTTAAGGGGGTATGGTTGGATGTATGGGGTTGGAATGGGAATGAGAATCAAACCCTAATGCATTCCTCTATAAAATCGACAATAAAGAGTAAAAATATTTGACTTTTTGACCTTCTTCATGTGTAAGGAAAAAAATGAGTGGAGAATATTCTTTGAATAGATTGATCTGTCTTTAATTTTTATTTCAAGAAAGCTATGAAAATATTATAAGATGGAATAAATGGATCAATAAAAAAAATAAAGAAATGCCTCTCTGCGTGAGATTTAACATTAGGAGTCTTGTAGGACATTGGGTACTACCTGAGCCCAAGGGAGGGAAGTTATGATGCAATTGGGCTAATGAAGCAATTAGGCGAGCAGACAGCTGGCGCATTTGCTGATGCCCAGAAGGTTTTGGGGGATGAAACTCCTGCAACAATAATGAAGGGAAAATGTGCCATAAACCAGGAAGGACAAAAGGAGAATGACGATCCATACTCTCAGAAACGTCACACTTCAGAGTTCATGGTATGGTCATCATGTATTTTACTAGAGTTTCATATTCACCTTTTCCCATTTAATTATCTCGAATATTGCTTTGCTTATTTGCAAAAGAATCACAATATTGTCATTTTGTGAGGATGGTCAATATTAGATGACATTAGATGCTACACTAGTTGAAAAACTATCAATAGAAATGCAGTCATACTCATCCCCACGTATCTGTACGCTAAATACTTCACCAAATGTATTGTAAGAGGTATCTTTTATAGGAGTAAACCTGGACTGTTTTAGAGTATTAGATAATATGTAATTGGTTTCCTTTATATCAAATTAATGTGTCTTCCATGTTAATTTTGTTGGCATATGTTATAAAGCTGTTGCATGTTGTTCAATGTCAAACTGTGTTTTTCTTGAATTTCCTGTTAGTGTAAAAATTTTGCAAGGATGAGCTGTGACTTCTCTGTTGAAAATCTATATTATACTCGGCATTCTTGTGAAACAGACTTGAGTTAAACTTTGAATAATTTATTTGAGAATAATTCGTCGCAGGTGGAGAGGCGCACCCTCGATTTTAGTGAATGTGTTAGTCCTGGAAAGGAACCTGCGAAATTATCAAACTGTACAAGGTTGTCAAATCCGTCTTCTTCTTATCTGTTGAAAAGTTGCAGGTAGGAGAAGCAAGGTGCGTTTGGCTAAGCATGATACTGTAGTTCTATTGTCAACAAAATATATATACATAAAATGTGTTGTATAATATATATACATAATTTTCATGTATCTTGATTTCTGGTTGAGAACTATACAGAAAGGGTGATCACTTAATATTCATTTAAAATTTGTACAAATCTACAGTTCATTCTCAAGGCAAATGATTTTTGGTTAAAAGTCTCATGGAGATATAAGCTGTGGAAGTGTGATAATATTTTTTTATTCCCTTCTTCCGCTTTAAAGAATACCTTTATTTTATTTGGGTGGGGTCTCATTTCTTTCTTTACAGAAATTCACACCCCCACTACATATATTAAATAATAATACTCCTCAATTTGTGAAAAAAACAAAATTCTTTGTAAACTAATGGAGGTAATATTAGTTATAATGCAGTACACAAAAGTTGTCACCTACCAAAAAAGTTAAAATAATAATCCTCTTTCGTACTCACTTTGTCTCGTTCTAATATTAATATATTTTCAATTTTAACTTCTCATCCTAATGGTTACATTTTTTTTTTGATATATGAGATCCATACAAAACAATTAAAATATCTTCATAGGACTTACCGACGTAACTAGAAGTAGAGTATTTTTTTATTTTAAAAACTCATCCTAACTTAACACACCTAATATATTTTATCATTTATTTATTATTAAAAAATATCATAATACTCGTCAGTGCCGATCTTGACATTTCCTAGGTCCAGGGCGAACAAAAAGAATAGGCCCTAATTGCTCTATATTTATTTTTTAACTAAAAATTTCCATTATTTTCTTCATTAACTATTTCTTTTCTTCCAAGAAAAGCCTAATTATTTATTTATACCTTTATTCGAATCTCTCAATTTTTTTTACTCTTCCGAATCTTCCGGTTGAAAAAATAAATTATGTAGTGCTCCTTTTTTAGATAAATGTCTAATATTTTTCTTTTTTCCTTTTTTCCCATATAGATTCATCCTTTTTAATATCTAAATATGAGGCTTTTTTTTTTTATCAGACAAAATTAGTTGTTAGTATAATTAGTAGTTTGTTCACCTACCACCCATACTTTCCCCTTTCTCCAAGTCTCCTTATAACTCCCACTTATTCGTTCCCAAAGAAAATCGAACATGGGTCACTCACATTAGTGAGAGTCCAGTATCAAGGTGAGCTAACCCTAAAGCCTTTTTAAATCCATAAATTGATGTACCAGATTTTATGACAATTCTAATAACCTAATATAATTATCTTGAGTTTTATTAAAAATATTATTATATTAAATACTATATACTCCCTCCGTCCTACAATAACTGTCACACTTCCTTTGTAGCGAAGATGTCGATCGTCCTAAGCCCCAAAAATATAGGAGCCCAAAGTTTATATATACTCCCTCTGTCTCACAATAGCTGTCACACTTCCTTCGTAATTTACAAATGAAGTGTGACAGTTATTATGGAACAGAGTGACAATTATTATGGGATAGAGGAATTACAAAGGAAGTGTGACAGTTATTATGAAAATGATTGAAAGTTGGAGGGATCACTTGAAACAATTTGGAACAAGTTTTGTACTGAAAGTATTTCGCCAGGTTACAAAATAAAAATATACTTGGTTCGTATTTCAATTTTCATGTCACTAGGTGAAAGTTGAAAATTCAACAAATTTTGCACAATTTTTTTGTCCTCACCTCAATATAGATATAAAACCAATTAAATTTACCCATCTTAATTATTAATAAAATTATTATTGAAAATTCGTCTGCTCACAAGAAAAATAGAACTGAAGTTGGGTACTTATCAAAATCATGTGATGATCATCAGACTCATTAGTTATTAATCAAGTTGGGTCGCTATCGATGACTAAACTACATTAGGACTTGATCATCTGAAGATCACCACAATACAAATATAAGTTTTCCATAGCAACAAACAAGTGAAATTAAATATTCCATGTACTACCATAACAAAGTAAATATAGAAAGTTTTATTACGACTTTGACAGTTTTCTGACCACCACATTTATTATTGCATCAATCACAGATATAAAAAAACAAACAAAATAGAAAATCGAAGTACTTAGGCAGCTCTTGTGACAGCAGCATGTATTGCATCTGCAAGGTGTGGTACTGTCCTTGAACTCAAACCAGCCATGCTTATTCGACTGCATATAATACGATGATCAAATCGAGGTTAGTTTGACAAGTAGGGATTTTATTCACTATCAGAAAAGATTATACAAGAAGTTTTAAGCCTATTGATGTAATATAATATTCTTCTTGTCAAAGGAAGAGGCTACGTATGGGGATAAGACTAGTTTCAGATTCTCGATTTCAGATCAACCGAACTAATGGAAGGTTTCTGTTCTCAGAAAATGTGCTTGACCTTTTTAGTATCTAGAACTACAATTTATTGGCAATGTTAATATCCTTGAACTCGTCTTTCTATTATCATGTTCGTTGTTTTAGTTCACATAATGATTTAAGCTGATTTTAAAACTGAGACTTGATCGACTAAACTAGTCTCGAAACAGGTACCTCAGTTAGTTATTAACCAAGTATATGAAGAGTACTACAGTAAAATGGCCCAACAAGGATGATTACTTTTGCAAGCCTGCTCGAGTAATTTGACCTAGTCAAGACAAATTCGATTTTTTTCTAAGCCATGTAGAATTGGTGTATCCTATAATATTCATCTTTTCCGTTTAAAATGTTACAATTAGAAGATGGGAGTTCTTAGTAAATAACGTACCCATCCGATGTCATGTAGATATGGTATTTCTTTGTCATAAAGGCTACTTGCTTCGAGTTTAATCCAGTGAAAGTGAACATCCCAATCTGCTTGATAATGTGACTCCAATCACCAGGTGTACCTACCAACATAAAATGTAAAATAGATCATGGAAGTGAAACAGTAGCAAACCCCGTGGACAGAACGAGATGATAAATGTAGTTACCTCTACTATGTAAAGCATCAAATAGTTGTTGTCGCATGCTGATAATACGATCAGCCATAGCCTTAAGCTCAATTGTCCATTCTTGGAACATAGTTCTGCAGGGATTATTATGTTCAACATATATAAGATCTACTTATTATCGGAAGTTCGTACATCTATAATTCTCTTCTTTCGGTTATCTTAATATAGCATCTTCAAGATGTATTATTCTTTTACAAAAGCTAAAGTTTTAGTCTAGCAGTGTATTTCAGAGAAGAAATCAGCACCTATCCTTGAGGATTGTTGCTACAATCGACGCCCCATGAATAGGAGGGTTTGAGTACATGGGCCTAATAACTAATTTCAACTGGCTCTCAACCCTGCCTGCCACATCAGCAGACCGGCAAACCTTTGAATTCAGAAAGTTAAGGTTAGCACTATATCTTCGACATTATTAATGTAAAAGATAGAGTGCACCAAACACTGGAAAAGGAGATATTCATCCTTCTTTACCAACTTACAATGCTCAGAGCGCCGACACGCTCCCCATAAAGCCCCATGTTTTTCGCATAACTTTGAGCTAACAGACACTCACCCCCATCGTTTACGAACATCCTGGCTGACTGTGCATCTGTATCCAGGCTTCCACTAGCGAAACCCTACACATTCACTTATAAATCAATCAAATATATTTCACATTTGATATTTGATGTTCTATGAATCAGTCATTTAGTCAGATTCAGAAACTATGATCCAAGATCCGAACTTCATTTAACTCATTGAAGCTTACTTTAATTACCTGATAAGCGCTATCAAAGAAAGGTAATAAACCCTTCGACCTCATTAATTGCCTAATCTGCTCCCACTGATGAGTAGTAGGATCAACACCGGTTGGGTTATGAGCGCATGCATGAAGAAGCACAATTGCCCCTGAAGGAGCAGATCCAAGGTCTTCCAACAAACCTGTTGTTTCCCACAAGTTTGTATCGATAGTCATTAGAAGGACCAGAGGGCAGTGAAATATATTATGTGCTAGAGTTATGTAAACTATTTCAACTAATACTCCAACCAAGTGATTTTACACCTGAGGAAAGCAGATATAAATTTAAATACTGAATATGGAGAATGCCAAGTAAAAGTAGAATGCATCTAACGCACCATTCTATGATATCATCTTAAGGCAAGAGGGGGTAATGCAACATCTTCCAGTGTATTTTGGTGATTTTAGTTAGTGTGCTAGATAGTCTAAATTGAAACCGTGTAACTTAGGTTAGAATGAAACCCCCTTTCTTTTTCGTTTTCCCTTTGATTACATTCATAAGTGATGCTACTGGCTTTAGTATACCTAGTTCTGACAAAATTAATATACTGTCTTTTATGATTTAAAAAAATGTCCTCTTTAGCATAATTTAAAGTGAAAAAGAAGAAACCTTCAAAATTGAGTCCACGAGTAGCTGGATTATAGTAGCGATACGTCTTTACTGATAACCCTGCCAAACCAAAAACTTTTGGGTGGTTCCCCCATGTTGGCAGCGGAATGTAAATAGTATGCTGCAACACCATGAACAAATTTAGGTTTGTGGTACTCTTGCTGCTATCGAAGAAGAAAAGGAAAAGATTAAACAGACAGTATCTGGACATACTTGATGATAATGCCTGGCCAAGAACTCAGCTACAACCCTCAATGACCCGGTACCAGACAAGCATTGAACTGTAGTGACCCTGTTCTCTTGGATTGCAGGACTATTCGATGCATGTGAAAAGGAAGTTATTTAAAATCAATTTATAGAACCAATTAACATCATAACAATGCTACGAACTGTCAATAAGGTTTCTATAAGAAACCTAAACACAGGTAAAATTATTGAAATAGGGAGATCAACCATTGTTAAGAAGCTATGTCATTACACAGGGGACAGTCAGCTAACATTATCATTGCAGATTTCAGCATCAGGGTAACCATCCAACTTTACATGAGTAACAAATGGAACAAGCCTAGTTTTTATCTACACATTTGATAACCTTAGCTAATGAATATCAGAAGCAGGCCAACAACCCAAAGAACAGGGGGCACTAGATTCAATTATTCTGAATGAATCAATGATAAGATTTACCACAAGGGAAGCTAGACAAGAAAATTATAATTAGAATACATAACACTTGCAGAATCATTCCATGCAGTTCTATTAATTATATAATAAATCGAGATATGTACTCTAGGAAAAGTCAGATAAAACACTGGAGGCCAATCAATAGCAGCTTAAAAATTTTCAGAGCGAAAACGTAAATAGGATAAGTTTATTCAGAAGAATAAACCAAAAAGTTTATTTTCAAGTTCGTAAGCACATATTTGCAGTAATCAGATAGGGGATACTGAAGCTTATGGAAAAACGCAGCATGTGTGAAACTGGTCAAATTCACAGTTTTCTGAATAATTCGTATTTCTTCAATAATGTTTTACACTAGGACCAGTAGAGATAGAGTTAATGCTTCATTATGAAAATTTCAAGATCAATTTCATTTTTCATGTTTAACAACAAATTACCTGTCAGCACCAAGTATAAGCTTAGCGCTCAATTTATTAAAATCTGCCAATCCAACAATCGGAAGATACTCTTTCACTTGAGATCTGAAAATTAGTAAGACAGGACAATCAGTATAAAATATCTCAGTATTCAAAACATTCAAAATGCCAAAGCTTTTGGTACCTATCATTCACTAGCTTCTGCTCTGCTCTTCTCACAACATTCAAGACAAGAGGTTTTCCTTCCTGTTGTCAACATGTGAAGTATAAAAGTCAAGCTAAATCACTGATAAACTCTTAACTAAAGATGAAAATACCTCTGTTCGATATGCCCCAACTCCCAAATTCAACTTCACAGGGCTCGGGTCCTTGTTATATGCGACAGTTACCTATTTTATTAGAAAATTTAGAACTTTCAACTCCCAAACTTAAATTGAGCTTGATATGAAGGAAGCATAAAACGACAAAGCATACATACAAAATCTGGTATTTCATCTACAATTTTTTTTTTTTTTTGTAGAGAAATCCAATTAATCCTGGTTCTAACACATTTGGGCTCTTTTTGCATGGATCTGAACACTTTGATTTTGTATTTACATGGTGGAGCATTATTCTTGCTGATTTTTAGTCAAATAACACAGAATGTATTCGTGCAAAGTAATGCTAAGATGTCTTTTCATATCTATTTATATGACGTTGAATACAGGAGAAAAAGAAAAAAGCGAAAACATGATACTCCCTTAATTTTGATGAAACACATACACAAACATATGAAAACAACGGAAACAGTATTCAGAACCCGAACTTATCAATCACAAATAACTTAGTTAATGTATAAAGAACGACGATCATATGAAACAGTATGTAAATTAAACTTATGAGAAGACTCACTTTCAATCACACCAAAGTTTTCAGCTGTTCGCATATCAAACAATATATGTTCTCTAGAAAATTCACTAGAATAAAGACTATAACAACGAATAGCTTACTCCGAAGATTCCATTGCTGAAATTTTACGGCAATTTAAAAAAGCAAGCAGAGAGAGAGAGAGAGAGAGAGAGAGAGAGAGATGATAATTACGCCGAGAATGGGATCTTCGGGTGCCCGGACAACATGATCAAACACAGAAAATGAGGCCGAAGTTGGAGCGGCGGAGATGGAGAGGTTGGCGGTGTCGTGTAAGGAAGCTTCCAGGTGTCGAAGGAGAGCAGCCAACCTCCGATCGGCGGCAGACGACGGCGATGTGTCCCCTGGGTGCATTTTAGCAAGTTGTACACGACTTGAGAGTTGCTTCTTCTGTAAATCACGCACGTAGCCTATTTTCCGTTTTTCTTTCTTCTACGCTTTTTCGGAGTATTATTGACTTGGTGCGGCGCGGGTTCATATTAAGGAAGAAAACTTTGTTGACGTGTACACGTGGACCCATTCATTAATCAAACATGTACAACAAAATATAGGAAACAAAAAAAAAAAGAATTTTATCCATCCAATACCTATAAACTATTAATTTGAGGCTTGAATTATTTTTCTATCAATTTGGGGTCTGAAATATATAAAACTATCAATTTATGACCTAAATTTATCAAATACTAATATTTTATCAATTTAGGGCCTAAATTCAGGCATCTAATTGATAGTTATACATATTTCAGGCACCGAATTGATAAAAAAATAATTCAAGTCCCAAATTTATAGTTTACTCATTTTTCAGGTCTTGTATTGAAAAAATTCCAAATAAAAAAAGGAGGAAAGTAGTACTCCCTCCGTCCACTGTCAATCTATCCATTTTACCATTTTGGGTCGTCCACTCTTAATTTATCAATTTCTTTTTTTAGACACATGGGACCCACCCACACACTAATACAATTAAAATATGGGACCCACAGACCCCATTAATACAACCATCCACTACAAATAAATTTATAATTTTCCTTAATCTACACGTAATAAGCAAATTGATAGATTAATGTTGGAAAGAGGGAGTTTTTTTTTAGGTAACGTAGAATTTTTTTTAATTAATAGAATAAATTACTCCCTCTGTCATATTGAAACGTATGCATTTTGCCATTTTTTTCATCCTGTGCATTTTCTATTTTGGTAAAATAGATCTACACAAATTAATTAATCATCTCTTCATGAGCTCATACATCACATTAATACACTTACTTACTTTACATTAAAATATTAATTTTCTCATCTTACTACAGGTTGAAATATTATATTCCTTAATTTACGAGTAAAAAAAATAAACGTTCATGTTTGGGACAGAGGGAGTATGTTATATGTAAAAAGAGTATTTAATATTTAAGTGTCTTGTAGAAAAAAGTGGTTAAGTATAATCTCTTTTTATAAAATGTAAAATTTAAATTGAGACTAAAATTTAAATTGAGACTGACTAAAACGAAAAGTATAAAATTTGAGTTGGAAAGGAGGAAGAATCTATATACTTTTTGTAACTGAATTAAAAATTATTACTATATTATTTAATGTATAATGAATAATTATATTAATGAATATATGAATCTTATATTTTAATTACTCCATATTAATAATGCATGTGAGTCATTTATTTAAAAAATGAAAATGAATCTGAGCAATGCAATGTGTTAATGTATTGGCGGTACAAGGAATTAGATGAATTGAATAAGAAACGTTTGTTGAGAGAAAACTTTTGCATTATTCCCTCCGTCCACCACAATGAGTTCCATTTATTTTTTCATGTGAATTAAGGAGTATTATTATTAAATGTATAGTAGGTAGTTGTATTAGTGGAGGTGTGGGTCTCATATTTTAATTATATTAGTGGGTGTGTGTAGGTCCTATGTGTGTAAAAAGAAAAATGAAACCCTTAGGGGCGGACGTCCAAAATAGAAAAATGAAACTACTTGAAGCGTACGGATGAAGTATTAAAAATGAAAAAGGGATAATAAAAAATAGAAGCAATAATATGTATTTTAATACTCCCTCCGTTTCATAATACTTTTCACACTTTCCTCATTTATTTGTCCCACAAAATATTTCACATCCCAAAAAAATCACTTTATTTAATAACCTTAAAAGCTACTTTAATTTCAAAATTGCCACTAATTTTTCACACACATATTATTATTGTATACTTTTTTATTAGCTATAAATAATACAAAATCCTTTAAAATTAATGAAGTTGATAAAAATGGCAAAGTATCGTATAAACAATTAAGAATAATACTATAAAATTAGTTTTACCAAAACTAAAATTGGATTCAATAAACCAAAACCAACCTAAATATTTTGTAAGGTCAACAATTGCCCATATTTGGCACGAGAAATGAGGTGATGTGGGCGTGGTATGCTATTCAAACTTGAAAGTTATTTCAAGATATATGAATGATGATGCAATTGGCACGCCAATTTAGAATCCTAGTATTTAGTTCATCATTATCTATTTTATCTATTTCTTCAAGAAATGCTCCACTTATTTTTTTTAATTTAAAAATGATTAAAAAAAATTCATATTTCCGTTTTACTTGTTTATTAAAAATGTTTAAGAAAAAATTAATAATATTCTTAATAAAAAACAATTAATTGAGAAAACATAAAATAATCTTAAGAAAATCTCATACAAGTTTTGCCCTTTAAATATACTTCAATATAATATAAGCTTTGAACTTAGGCGTTCAAAAATGGTCTAGTATGCATATTAAGATTTAATAATTCACGCATATTTATTTATAAACTGTTTTAGATTATAACATTGACAAAGTTTTTTTTTTTTTTTGGTTGGTTAAATTTTTCAAGGCAAATTCAAGACTGATCACAATTATTTTTTTCTATATGCTTAGATCAACCTCGGCACCCCTAATTTGAAACCCTTGTTGGATATTAATTAGTGAGCCTGTGAATCGATTTCACATGTATAAACTCTCCTATTTAAATGTGTCGAACCATAAATCAAACATGTCCCAAAGAGATAAACTTGTTTGATAAACGGAACTCATGTGGTAAGAAGTGTTGCATTTGAAATGTCATGTTAAACCCTAAAAAGTATACTCCATGTAACAAATATTTTGCCCACCTTTTAAGTATGTACCAACTTGGCAACTCAGCATGGCTTATTATTTAAGAAAGTGGATGTGGTTGTGTTGGGAGAGTGGGAAGTACAAACTCACAAGGAGAACACAGACTAATAAGCAAAACATAATCTCAATTATTAAAACAATCTTTTCTCTTGTCAGATTAACGACAATAATATTTCACATCAAATGAAAAAATCAGCTAATAAGATCGAACTTGAGTAACAAAACTACCCCAGATCTTTATCTCCTCCTGAGACTCTTTGAAGCAGCTAGAGCGAATTTCTAATGCTCCTAATCCACCAGCTTTATTCTATCAAGATCAGCAATTTTCCCTTCAAGCTGCATCAAATGTTTTGGGAGAATAGCTGAGTTATGATCATGGTCGGACAAAGAAAAACGAAAGAAATGGTTATTGGTTTTCGATGCCATACCTTGACAATCTGGCGCAAAAAGATATCCCCATACCTCTTTACTGGTTTGGATTTCACAACATGGATCATGTCCTGAAATCAAATAACAGTTCAAATTAATCTTAGGAATGTAGTTAAGAAGTATTCAAATACTAATTCGAGGATTAGCATTCCTTCAACCTAACGATTGCATTTAAGAATGATAATTGGAGTTTTCTCCTTGTATGAAATGAAATAAATTGCATGCAGTATCAATTAGAAGTTAGAGATTGTATCTTTGGTAATATCGTGCTAGAAATTGCCTCAGTATTAAAAGAAATGGCTTATTTTTGTCATAGAGATATTTGGCGAGTATGAGCCTGCAATTGACGACCAAGTAATAAAACTCACATCTTTAATGTAGAAATCAATATCTGCATTCGATGAGATATTTCCATCTAAATCTACAGAATGTGTCTTGTGTTTGTAAGTCATCAGGATTGTCCTGTGAAAAGATAAAGCAATATTGCTTAGGTAACGCACACAGCATTACAAGACATAGCATCTCACCTCAAAGTAGGTTCATCCACTTCCATGTATGCAGCAAGCTTCCCAATGGAGATTGTAGAGTACACATTTAAGAAAGTCCGAATGCCTGATAACAATTGTTGCTGCTTCACTTCATATAGAAATAACTTCAACTGCAGTCTATAAGCATCCTGAAATTATTAGATTCAATAATTCCTATCAGAATCATACAGCAATGACAGTAACAGAAGGAATGACCAAACGGTGTATGAGTACATAAAAAGAGGATGGAAAAACTTAAACGATTGTACATGTAATGGATATTTTGGTACCTGGTTGTAGTTTACAAGAGGCTCCTCGTAGCTTGGGGCTGAAGGAGTTATGAACTTTGGGCATGCATAAGAGAAGAGCTCATCATATAGAGTATATGCTTCATCGTCGTATCTCTGCATCCTCAACATTTTTTCTCCATATTTCTCACGCAATTGAGTGTTCACAGTCTCGTCAACAAGGTTAACTTGAGGACAAAGGGAAAGAGAAATGGCAAGCAAAGCATACATCTGCTCGTTCTTTTTCAGTATCTGCTCATATTGAGGGGATTTCTGATGATATTGCTTAGTCTTGTAGATATACAGAAGTATCTTACTGAAATCTCGAATTGCCACTGTATACCTGCACGAGCATTAATATTCTTAGATGACACTTTAAGACCATATTTCTTTCACTTCAACAAAGTAGAGCAGCAGTCTCCTCATGATACTTTATACAGGCACAAATATGCATCACATAATATACCATAACCAGATGTATTAGTGATAACTAGGTGGGATGCAGGTATTTCAACCACTAAGATACTCGTTCTATAATTTGTGAACAAGAGGTTCTCCAACAATTTTTTTTTATTTATAATTACTCATTAAGCAATTATTATCTCCAAATGAAAACACATAAATGCTTCAATCTTTAGTTTAAGCATGTAATGAACCCATATATCAGCAATGTAAGCAGGCAGTATCGTGTTCATAGGATAGTGGGAACTCTTGGCAGGCAATCAATAAGAATACACATTCAATGTAACTGGATTGCTAGTTGCTGACATAGTTGTTAAAAGCGAGAGGCCCACCTAGGCGCACGGACCCCTAGGTGCGCCTGAGGCGCAAGGCGGGCCTAAGGCGCTCGCCTGAGCTACATTTTGCCCAAAACAGAATTTACAATGTATATACACTAATATATCCTACTTACAATCATATTACCTAACTAAACTAAGATAAAAATCACATAATGATACATAAATAACTCATAATAGCATTATAACACGTAAAACATACACACAAATAAAGTTCAAGTAGGCGTCAAATGATGGAGGTGAAGGCAGCCCACCTTTTTGTCTTTGTTTTGAAAATTCAAGTACTAAAACCCTAACCCTAATTCTCTATTTATATAATTTTATAAGTAGGCTGTCCATTTTTATCTTAAAAATGTGTAAACCCTTTAATAATTGAGTAGCAATTTCAAAAAACTTAAAAAAAAAAAAGAAAAAAAAAAAGATGTTGAAGAGGCGCGCCTTAGGCAACTAAAAGGCGCACCTTGGCGCACCTAGGCGCGCGCCTTTGATACATGAGCCTGGAATAGCAAAAAATCAACAATCTAGGCGCAGACCCCTGAGCCTGAGCGCCTGAGGCGCGCTTTTAACAACTATGGTTGCTAATGAGCAGGCAATCAGATAGCATTACTTCTAACTATGAGGGCAGGGCACTAAGTTGAATACTTATATGCAAGAATGAAAACAAATTACAATGTGAATGAAAATATGTTGAACCCACCTTCGCAGCATAAGATTCGCAAATCCATAGTGATATATGGTAGTAATATGGCTTCCAATAACACTGGTGTATACGCCTTGTTGACTTATGTCAATTGGAAGTATGCACTTCAGCCCAGTGTGGTAATCACCCAACAAACAGTGAACTCTAAGCAGGCCAATCATGCTAAAATACCCCAAGACCTTCAAGACATTACTCCCACCATTGTAATCATATCCATCTGTAGCAGTAAACTGTACAGTGCCTTCCTTCTCCTGTTCCAGAATTTGAATGATCATAGACTTCTCCACAAGGGCTTGTAGATAATTGAGTACACCATACACATTCCACGCCTGAGAAACAGAAACAGACAACAGTACTCAGTAAAAATTTCTCCCTAAATCAACAACTTGCCAAGATATACTGGAGTAATATGTGAGGCATTCAATGCGAACCAAGTAGGATTTTCTCATTGATTTTCAGCATCACATCAAACAATAGAAAAAGGAAATTAACAGCTCAAGGTAAAGGCAATGGAGAAGTAAACATTTATAAATAACATCATAGAATCTGCAGCAAGTGTAGTTTTCCATTAAGGCCTGCAAATTATTCAACTTAGCCCAGAATTTGTCCAATATGATTCCATAATTTTTGGTCAAACAAACTACTGCATTATTATCATAGTTTTTATAAGATCTTTATATAAATGAAAATCTCATATCTAAGGACTGAATCTACAAGCAAGTTCAATCCCATATAGGATTCAACATTGCTTTAAATATCCAGAACTTTAGGTAGATAGCAAAATTTTTATCAGTTGAAATAACAACCACACATAAGGGAAATTACAATTCCATGTGAGATGCAAGAATTAAAACCCTAAAGAAATGGTTGATGGTTGATATTTTCTAAATATAACATGCCAACAAGTGAAAATGCTAAAGGAACATAATTACTCCTGTCTGGAAATATCAAATATGCACAAAAATACTGATATTTGAAAGTGAGTTTCAAGAGACAGGACAACATTCAAACATCATATGTTCACGTATATAAGAAGAATAAATGTAAGATTGCACTGCTGAGATCAATTTGCATATTCAGACAACCTACTACAGAATTAAAATCAAAATATTATGTTCACACACCTTATCAAACTGCCGCAGCATTGCAATCTCCTGATCAGTCTTGCTCTTCATCTTGGCACGGTACTGGCAGAATGATTGAAATTGGTACACAAATTCATCAACCATGTCCCACAACCACTGATTTGGCAGTTGCATATTCACCACCCCGTGCAAAACAACCTGCATCCATACAAAGTAAACAAATCAACATGAATCAATTCATCTAGTAATCAAGCTAAGCCAGAATTCAGACAAGACCAAACACCCTTCCTGCTATATGATCTGGGTACGTTTCCTAGTTCCATTTTCATTTCAGAGTTAGGTATCCAATCCAACTTGAGATTCAGCATTCCTAAAACCTCTACATCTAATAAGTTGAGTTGGAAACCATCTTAGGGCGCATTGAAGCTGAAAGAATAATGCTACCGCCTACCAGACTTTACAAAATGGAGAAAACTGATATCTTCTCTTTCACTAATGACTAGTTGGAAACTTATGAATACTGAATCAGCATAGCTGTCAATGAAGACAATTCTGAGTATATCAGACATTAATTATCTACCAATGAAAGCTATGAAAACATCAATTTAAGTCTCAATAGCCTATCAGCGCATCAACTTCCATAAACAAGTTGAGTCAGCTAGCCAACAACATGAATTCTAATACTCCATTCTACCACATGATTAATGGGCTTATCATTTTACTGTTGCATCTCCAGGTGTTTATGAACTCAACTCGGGTAAACACATCCACCCATCAGTTAGCCATTCCTACGCCCACTCCTAACAGCTTCAGTTTCAACAAAGTCGAACACATGTTTTTTTCCAGATTACTCACACTCAATAAGGAACATGTTCCACGTTGTGAGGGAAACAATATTAAATCATTATTTAATTTATTTCCACAGTCATTTCTCTACAAATAAGACTTCCTCAATAATTTATAACGTTTTCTCGAGCGGAAGAGTTCCTCACCTGAAAGAGATTACAATAATTATCCCACGAATCAATTCGTTGCCTAAGCGTGGGCGAATGCCTGGCATACAAGTGCCGGTACCACATCTCGCGATAGAGCAAGCAAAAGACGTGATCATTATCAACGTACGGAGCCACAGCCTCGACGGAAGGCCACGGCGTATCCTTGAAGAACCTGTCACTTATGCTCTGGAACGATGTCTCATACATCTGGTGGATCTCATACACATTCTTCTCCCGAATGTGGCGATACATGTGAACTACGAACGATTTCACTGAGTCAGGTACGAAATTCGGATCATACCCTATAGCAGCAGAGTCGCCGGGGATAAATTGTTCAGAGTCGTTCAACGCCGCGCCAGCCATGGTGGTAGTTAGATTCCGGCTCGTCACTGAAAATATCTTCTCCCTCCTGTGTGTGTGTTTAAGCGTGCGCCCGTGTGTGTGAGAGATAGCAACTGCAAGTGTTACCCTTGGTTTTTGCCCTAGGAGAGAGAGACATAATGGGCTTTATCCGGAATTTTTGACCAGGCTATTGCTTACAGTTTTTGGGCTATTGAGCTGGATCCTTCTATTTGATTTTGGGCTATTGGGCTGGACTATTTCGTTAGATTTTGGGTTGGACATTATATTAAAGGGCCGCACTATTTCCTGTATGTGGTCTTCTTTTTCTTCTCTTCTCCTTCTTTCTTCCCGTTGTTTTTCTGTTTTTTTTTCCCAGTTTTCTGCCGCGTGTTGTTTGTGGGTATAGTACATAAATTGGGTGTGTTCAGTAATAATAAAGGGTTCTTAAGGATGGGCTAATCAGACGGTTATGAATTTGGGCTAACCAAGTCGGGTTCGTGTTGCCCATTAACAAATCCTCCCCTGTTCATCTTCTTCGTTTTCTAAGGAAACTTTAGATTTTAGAACTGATTAATGATTAATGGTGAGTTTCTATTTCTTGATCGTCTTTCAACATTTATTACGTGGGTTTACTGAATTATTGTACGAATATTTTTATGTGTTACCAGCAACTGTTTATGGGTTCAAGAATTTTGTTAATGTTCCTTTTGAGATAATAGGTGCTGAAAATATATGGGGTTTCTCTGTAAATTTTAATTCTAGTTCCTCCTTTTTTTTAATGGTAAGTAGTGATGGTTCAGTGGGCTTTATTGAATTCTGGGCGCACGCAAGCCTCACTCTCTCATTTCTGAATGTCAGATGTTCTTGTATTGAATATTGATATTGTTCTTAATCAAGTGTTCAGATGAAAGTAGAAACTATTAAGAATAATCAGTGCATAGAATGCAGGTCATTCTCGTCCCCTTGTATCTTAATCACTATATCATGCATTTGCTTCTGAAATCAATCATATGTGTCAGTTTTAGACATCAGGAGCGTGGCTTTTTAAGGAGTACAAAGAAGTGCAGAGAGGGAAAATGGCTGATCCTGATATTCAACTGGTTTTATATGAAACAAGCATATGCAAAGGGACTACTCTTATGAAAGTAGGCCCAATTTTTCGTATTGATTTATAGTATCTTTGTCAAAATTTTATGGGAAAATTGAATAAAGTTTTATTTTTAATAGTTAGTTGCTTGATTTTTATGGTGTATATAATTATAGGTGCCATTGGAAATTCCGGATGAAGGTGGAGTTTTCCATCTTGCAATTTCTGTACCTGAGCAGCATCCTTTTACAGCCTCCTCAAGTTCGGTTCTTAACCAAAAAATTCTACCCAAATGCGTACATTTTAAGGTAATTAGTGTCATGGTCGAACTTTTTATTAAACTTTTTCCGTAAATGAGTCAGAGTTTTTTTTTAAAAAAATTTGCCTCAATAATCACTAAATATGGAAAAAAAATGTGATGGTTGAAGTAATAATCAAGTTATTTATTCACTTACCTATATTTTTATCGATTGAATGTTAAAGGTGAGTAGCTCTTCTAAAGTCTCAAGGATTGACATAGCGACATCAACACAAGATGTATGTTCTATGCTAGCAGCATTAAAAGTGCTGCCAACCTTAAAGGAACGAATTATTGACGCTCAAAAGGAAGATGAATTCCTAAACAAGATGCGTACATTGGCGAGAAGTGAAACACAAAAGGGTTCTCTGAGGATCATGATGGTGCCTTGTTGTTTCAAGGAAGGATATGTGTGCCCAAGAATGAGAAATTAAGAAATGAAATCTTGACGGAGGCACATTGTGCTCCGTACACAATTCACCCTGGAGGAACCAAAATGTACCAAGATTTGAAGAAACTATTTTGGTGGAGGAATATGAAGGGTTGCATTGCAAATTTTGTTCGAAGATGCTTGACATGTCAACAAGTAAAAGCAGAACACCAAAGACCCTCAGGCCTATTAGAGCCTTTGGAAATACCAGAATGGAAGTGGGAACATATCACGATGGATTTTATTGATGGATTACCCCGAAGTCCACGTGGAAATCACGCAATTTAGGTAAATGTCTATAGATTGAGAAAGACAACACACTTTCTACCAATAAAAATAAACTTTTCCATGGATAAACTGGCCCAGATCTATCTTGGGGAAATAGTGCGATTACATGGTGTACCAGTTTCAATAGTCTCCGACAGGGATACTCGATTTACTTCTAACTTCTGGTGCAAGCTACAAGACGCAATGGGAACATAGTTGAAGTTCAGTACTGCATATCACCCTCAAACTGATGGGCAAACGAAGAGAACCAACCAAACAATTGAAGACATGTTGAGGGCATGTACACTGGATTTTGGAGGAAGTTGGGAAGATTATATACACCTAATAGAGTTTGCCTATAACAACAATTATCAAGCAACGATTTGCATGGCTCCATATGAGGCTCTTTATGGAAGAAAATGTAGGTTTCCACTCTATTGGGATGAGGTTGGAGAAAGAAAGATATTGGGGCCCGAAATCGTCGATAAGACAGTCAAGAGCATAAGTCAAATCAGAGAAAGAATCAAAATAGCTCAAGATCGACAAAAGACATATGCAGACAAGAAGCGTAAGGATCAAAAGTATCAGCCAGGAGACAAAGTGTTCCTAAAAGTAACGCCAGTGAAGGGTATTGTACGTTTTGGGAAAAGAGGGAAACTTAAGCCAAGGTTTATCAGGCCATATGAAGTCTTGGAAACTATTAGGAAAGTAGCCTACAAATTAGCTTTACCACCTAATTTGTTAGGAATTCATGATCTCTTTCACGTGTCGATATTGAGCCTTACGTGTATGATCCGAGCCATGTGGTCAATTATCAAGATGTCACGCTGCACAATGGCTTGACATATGAAGAAGGTCCCGTTGCCATTCTTGATGGCAAAAAAGAAAAATTGAGGAACAAAACCATCGTCTTAGTCAAAGTATTGTGGAATAGACATGGGAGTGAAGAAGCTACCTGGGAACGTGAAGATCAAATATTGGCCAAATACCCTCAGCTAACATAGGAGGTATTCTTTTTTTTAATTGAACTAGTGTCTCTATCAATGACATCATCAATTTTACGTAGAGGATGTCAATATATTGTTTATTACTTATCTATTATTTTTAGGCTGGTGATATATTCATAAGAGTAGCAATAAATTTTTTCGTAAGAAAGTCATGCATCTGACACTAGTGATAGAAAAGAAAAAGTCGCCTTTAGAGTAATACTAATGTTGCATAAATCTTAAATTTTTTTCACCCACCAAAGATTTGATATGTATGAAATTTCGAGGACGAAATTAAATTTAGTTGGGGAGGATGTAATAGTTGTATACTTTCCCCAAAATAATAATAATAATATGTATATATCTATGTTTGTATATATATAATAATAAATAATAATGAAATATGTATACTATCTATAATATTGTTGATAAATTTGGAAAAAAAACATAATAAATAATAATAAGAATGGGAAAAGAATAATAATAATAACGTATATATATAAAGTTGGGTTTGTATTTGGAAAAAGACAAATGCTGCAGTGAGATAATCCAAATTTTGGAGGCCGCCCGAGAAGAATCCAATCATGACATCCTCTGCAGCGAGGCGAATTGAAATCTTGAGAATCACATCATTTGATCTTGCTGCCCTAACCGCCCACATTCTCTTCATATCCCCATTCTATTCCCACCGCCCAGAATCCCTACCAGTACATAATCCTTTTCACTCACTAAACTCTTATCTTACCTCTTCTCTCTGTTAGCACTCACTAAACTCTTATCTTACCTCTTCTGTCTGTTAGCATTCGATACCATCTACACTCTCCATCCAACCACCCTCCCTTCCAAATACATGCTATAGAATAAACAAGAAGGATAGGAGGCCCGAGCATCCATATCAACAGTTGAAGATTCCCCTTCTCAGAGAAGTGACGGCTTAAAGAGAGAGAGTCATCTTCCTTTTCACCACCTGCACTAAACATTTTCCCTAAACTATCGAGGTGATCTTCGCTTTTCTTTAGAATAAATAAATAAGATGCTAAACATGACCGTTTTATCATTTTCAAAAACAACTATTTTTTATATATTTTTAAGTAGATATGTATATATTTAAGTAGATACGTATAGTTGGAAGCTTGCTAGGCGTAAGTAACTGTTATCTTTTGTTAGCCGTAGAATATTATCAGCTAGCCTTGTACTTTCTGTGTTCTCTGTATCATCCTTATCTTGGAAGTATATTAGTTTTTGTGTTGTCTCTGTTATTATTCTGATGATGTCTAGGAAGCATGTTAGTTTATGATTTTTTTATTTGTCAATATTCTAGAAAAGCATGTTAGTTTATATTTTTTTATTATTATTCTTAAAAAGCATGTTTACTGACGCTATGGAATGATAGTTGAATATTAGCTTTTTGTTTTTCTTTCTGATTAGCCGTAGTTGTAGAATCTATTCTGAAGTCGTAGAGACTGTTAAGTATCGAATCTTTTCGTAAGCAAACTTATTAAATCTTTCTTACAGAAAGATATCAAATCTTTTATATAAGCAAACATATTAAAATCTTCTTTATTTTCTCATGATATAATTTTAAAAAAGAAAACAAGGAAAAGATTTGTAGTCTTGGATATCTTTAAAAAAATAGTATACTATAACATGCACATAATTTAACTAAAACCTACTAGATTTAAGTTATCATGTTTAGAAAATATATATATTAAAATTTTATTTTTTTTCGGTAAAGCAAAAAAAAAAGGATTTGCTGTTCTAAATCTTTTCTTTTCACGGTAAAAAAAAAAAGAAACATGACAGTAAATAAGTCAGTTTTTAATATATATATATATATATTAAGCATTTTTGTTAATATTAGTATATAAAGATGCTTAAAAAATAATAATAATTTATTTTCTCTAAAAAAATTTAAAATAATTATAATAAATAATAATGATAATAATATATAACACTAAAAATTTAAAATAATAATAATAATAATAATAATAATATTATGTGTGATTATGATAATTGAAGCAAATCATCTTAGAAAATTTTAAAATGAAAAAGTATACTTATATTCTAAAAGGTAAATTTAAATTCTTGAAGGCATCAAGGTGAGAATGAGAAACTAGCTTCGTCAAAGCTCGTACTCAACCTTCCATTAAATTTAAGCTTGTGAAACTTGTCTTCATTGAGGTGGGCTTTCTGTTACAATTTCTATATTGAACTTAATTTCATAATTTGATGTTATGGATATATATGAAAATCTTACATAAGACCGGTGGGCCGGGAACCTGTACGTACAGTTGGCATTATTGCCAATAAAGAAAGACGTAAGCGTTCGCATCACTTTGACGGATTAAATAATGAGCGCCTTCGGACGACATAATTATGGGTTAATTAACTTTACTCTTAATGTTCATGATGTTCATGATGTTCATTTCTCAAAATATAAAATCATTTTCAATTGTGGAATTTAATAGGAAATCCCCCACTGAGTACATTCTCGTGTGCTCACCCCCTCTATGTTTCCCTTACAGATGACATTGTGTAGCCGGCGTGGCAGACGATGAGTTGGAGTGTTGGAAGAATTTAGAAGTATCATGTACTCTACTTAAATAAGTGTTGAAATAGTGAACAATGAGTATGGTATTGTCACTGCACACAAAATCACTAAAAGACTTCCGCTACTAAATTTCTAAAATGTTTATTTAAATTATAATTATGGTTTAATTAAACTCTTTTTTATTATTATCATAAAAATTTAATGCAGATGATTTATTTTAGATTTAAAAAAAAACCACTTATAAATCTAATTAATTTTCTTTTTACACATAAATAAATTGGGTCATGACACAAGATATGTTAACTGTGCTTCAATGAGATAACAATGGGACCTCTGTTTCTGATTATCTCATATAACCTCTCACTGCCAGTCTGTAAGTGTTCATCAGTTTAGTTGGTTTTAAGGTTTCTATCTTTTAGGCTTCTTCCAGTGTTCAATCCGGAAGTGTTGTTCTTCTTCTTCTTATCGTCTTGAACGTATCTATAGTGCCGACGAAGTTTAGTGTGGGAGGGAGGGAGGGAGTAGAGATAAATTGTTTGAGGTAAATTTTTCTTACGTATTGCTAAGTTTGATACTCCTATAATATTCCAGAATTTATCCTTTAGGATCGATATAATGCAAAACACTATTAGGTAATGGTTGCATCACTTAACAGTCCCAAAAATTGTTTGAGGTAAATTGTTTCAATCACCATCCTCCTTACCTTATTAAATTGTTTGATAGTTGGTTCTTATTTCCTATTACTAGATTTATATAAAAACCAATATAATTAACATCATTATGATTAATTATTGCATACCATGATTATAGTTTACCATTTAAATGGTTAGATAGTCAATATTTTTATAAATAATAACATTAAAGATGATAATTTCTGATTGATTATTACCATAATTAATGATTGCTAATTATCTTTTATTATGATTGCTTATTTCACCCCTTCATTTAAAAATAATTATTCCTTACTAATTATAACTCACAAAATTTAAGATAATTTAATAAATTATTAAATATGCACCCATTAATTTAAGAATAATAGTTAGTTTTTTTTATTTGAGTAAATCACACTTTAAAAAAAATTAACTCAAGTATAACTAATTTTTATGCACATATATAATAATACAAATTTATTATTATTATGATGATTATTATCAATATTCATATATTATCTATTCAAATTAGAGTTGATATTAGGTGCACTCTTGCACACGGGTGTACCTATATGTGTATTAGTTTTTATTCTATTTTGTATACATGTTATTCTATTTTGTATACGTGTTTCTTAATAATTGTATACTTTTTTCAACTAAGTTTTTCATTAAAAAAAACTAGCATCCATATGTGTATAACTTTTTATTCAATAGTGTATACATATTTTTTTTAATAATTGTATATTATTTTACGCTCAATTTTTTATTAAAAAATTAACAATTAAATTGTACATATTTTTGTTCATAATTGTATATGTTTTTGTTTATATTTGTATACGTTTTTTAAAGTGGGTGCACAGTATAATTAGCCTTCAAATTATAGGTATTGTCCCACTTATTTTCAATAATATGACTAATTCTATAATGTTGACTTCTCTTGACAGCTTACGCAAATTAGCAATGAAAAAGTTTTTATAAAATATATGCGTTGTTTCGAATAAGAGTAATATAATTTTGATAGGCTTAGATAACTACATAATTTTAAATCAGATATAACACAATATGTGTATTATTATTTTTTATATAATCAAGGATTTTGAACTTTTCAATTATTAGCTCAAACATTGATGTTTTAATAATAATTTTTGAAAATATAAATTAGATTAATATAATTAAACAAGATTATAACGAGAGGCTTGATACCTACATATTTTTTTTAGTATATTTAAAAAAAATCATTATGAGCATTTCTTTATATATAGCGAAAGCGATAACTAATAACAAAAGCGTAAAATGATCTCATCATGAGACGGTCTCACATAAAACTCACTGTTTGACTTTTTACCTTTTTAAGAGAGTGAAAACTTTTGTTGGACAATAAAAAATGAAATAGAAAAAAAATTATTATGAGACGGGGAGAGTAATTAATTTTAATAAATCAGTTTAAAAAAAAATATCCTATTCATTGCACCATTTTGAAAATATAGTCTAGATTTTTTTTAATACTTTAAAAACAATTATATATGTTAGATTTGATTTGTATTATATTATGTTTTAAATTTTAAATATACGTATCAAATTTTATTAATACCTTTTTTAACTCTTTTTTAAGTATATTAATATATTATCTCATTTATAATATGCATCCGGGTCATATTAATTGGTTCATATAATTTTTATTTTTTATTTATTAAAACTCTACCGTATATTTGGTAGATAATTTGTTTACAAATAATTAACTCTAATTTTATAGTTTTGCCACTAAATTTGTAATAATGATTTGCGTTGTGCATGTCAATTTTTATAATTGTTGTTCTATATATTTGTATTTATAGGTTGTGATATTAGCCTTATTTTGTTCGCGTTACATATTTGTTTTGGTTATGTATTGATGATTTGATGTCATCTTTTATTTTCATATTCATAATTATTACAATAGTTTCTATTTAGAATTGATGTCATATTATTTTTGGACAAAATCTTAATAGCTTGACTTTACATTTTGATGATTTGTTGAATTAACAACCTGATGATGGAAAAAACTAAAATAAAAATTCAGCCAAATCAATATATATATATATAATCACTAATAGATACACACTTTTAACCTAAATTACTATTAGATATAAGGAATTTAAATAATTATTCTCACATACAAAATATTAAAGTAAAATACCAAATATAACCTTATAATCTCATACACTTTTAAACCACCAACCCTAACCCTCACCCACCCACCCGGCGTTGACCGGCATTGATCGGCGTTGACCCAGCATTGATCGACCGTTGACCAGCGTTGACCGACGTTGATCGGCGCTGACTGCCGCCGCCTGCTGCAGGAATTTAAAATGTGCAAAACCAAATTGTACAAAAATAAATTATGCAAACAAATTGTGCAAATACATAGGGGTAAAATGTGCAAACAAAATGTGCAAAACCAAATTGTGCAAAAACAAATTGTGCAAATACATAAGGATATTTATGGTATCGCAATCATAATTGTATAGTTATAAGTAATAGTACTTCGAGTCATGTAGTTTACAGCAATTATGCATTATTTTATGTATCTCCTAGTAAGTGATCATATATATATACATATATATATATTCCCTTATTACACTATTTTTTCGAAATAATTAGGTCAGTCAAATGAAATTCAAGTTTTTTGACATCTCTTCTATCAGGCTAAATATAATTGTTGATGATTAAAGAAAATTTAAAAGGACTTTAAATTGCTTATGAAACTATGATAAATTACATGTAAATTTTACAATGTAAAATTTATGAAAATTAATGTTATAATATACTCCATGATAAATTCAATCATGTATAAAGTAATAAATAAATTAAATTTTAAATAAAATTTTCTAACATAAAATTAAAATAAAAAATAATATTAAATTATCAAATAATTTAATTAATCTCGTGTATCGGATCATTACTAGTTAATAAATAATAGCCTTACGCGCTAATTAATGTGATGCGCTGAATCGCTGATTACTCATGTGGCATGATTGATTAATTAATTGTGCTATTTTGTTTTTAATAAGGTTTAAATAGATTATTTTATTAATAATATTAAATTTTTAAAAGGCTAATTATAGTGTGCACCCGGGTGCACCAATATACTAATATAAACAAAAACATATACAATTAAGAACAAAAATGTATACAATTTAATTGTTAATTTTTTTAATGAAAAATTGAGTGTAAAAAAATATACAACTATTAAAAAACATGTATACACTATTGAATAAAAAGTTATAAACATATGGATGTTAGTTTTTTTAATGAAAAATTTAGTATAAAAAAAGTGTACAATTATTACAAAACACGTATACAAAATAGAATAACATGTATACAAAATAGAATAAAAAATCATACATATATGGGTGCACCCTTGCACCCGGGTGCACCCAATATACACTCATTTTAAAATAATATATATTTTATTTTATATTTTTTAAATGTTTATTTTCATAATTTTAGTTAATTATGTATGACTTTTTATTAAAATAATTAATAAAATTTCGAAGGTTTTATATTACTATTAATTAAATGGTTACTTTTACTTGATTGTATATCACTTTTTATTAAAAATATTATTACTTTTTATTTGTCTTATAAATTGTTTATTTATGAAATAATTCAAGTTGGAAGGTTGTCACTTTTACTAAATCAGGTATCACTATAAAATTAAATGTTATCACTTTTTATTTGTTTTATTAATTTTTCATGAAAAAGTTAAATTTGAGGGATGTCACATTTTCTTTGATCGGATATCACTATTTATCATAAGTTTTATCACTTTTATCCGTCATATGATTTGTCCATAAAATTGTTCAAATTTAACGGATATCACTTTTCTTATAACAATTATCACTTTTATTTATAGATATTATTACTTTTTATGTATTGTACTAATTGTTCATAAAATAATTTAATTAGGTGGTTATCATTTTTCTTGATTATTTATTACTTTTTATTGAAAATAAATAATTTAATTAGATGGTTATCATTTTTCTTGATTATTTATTACTTTTTATTGAAAATATTATTATTATTTTTATCAGTCCATTAAATTGTTTATGATATACTCCATCCGTCCCATTCAAATGGTCTCTTTTTTTCATTTTGGGCGTCTCACCTGAAGAGTTCTCTTTCCTTTTTAATATACATGGGTCCCATATACACCCTCTAATACAATTAAAATATGGGGCCCACATTCCCACTGATACAATTATCCATTACACATTAAATAATAATATTCCTTAATCCACATGCAAAAAGCAAAATGCACCATTTGAGTGGGACGAAGGGAATAATTTTAATTGGACGAGTTATCACATTTTCATAATTAGCTGTCATTTTTTATTAAAATGTTATAACATTTTAGTCGTGACATGAGTTGTTTATGAAATATCTAATTAAATGAAAATCACTTTTTCTTAAGTATTAAATATAACCTATAATTGTAATATCCCGATTTTTCTTTTGTGAGTATATGCATAAATATTTATTTATTTTATTTTTAATTTTAAAATTTGAAATTGGGATATGGATATTATTATTATTTATTTAATTACGGATATTGTATTTTGGAGAGTAGGCCAGACGCATTTTCTTTTATCCGTAAAAATTCAAATCTCTTTCTGCACGATCTCGGAGGCAGTTGCATCGTCTCCTATCATTTCTCTCTTCACGTCAGTTTATTCTGCAGTTTGATGATGATTCAACCTTTACGATACAATCAATTTTAGTTCTTGCTGTAGACAATTAAATTTTATTGCCTAATAAATATAAATACAAAGAAAAATATATTAAGTATTAATTAAATACTCCCTCCGTCCCATAGTTAATTTCACCGACACTGTAGATATGGAGTTTAAAAAAGTTATTTATTTGACTAACTTTATTGACTTTTTAGGGGTATTGTGATATTTTTAGGTAATAAATAAATTATAAAGTATATTATGTATGTTAGGTGATAGTGGTATTTTTGAAATTAAGACAACTTTTGAGGTTTTTGGTTAATGTGAATTTTCCTTTTTTGGGTGGTGAACATAAATGTGGGACGGACGAAAATGGAAAGTGTGAATATAAGTGTGGGACGGAGAGAGTATTTATTTATAAAGGAATTTAAATAAATTAATTCCTAAAATAAATAAATAAATAATTGATAATTAATATGATTATTTGAGCTCAAATCCAAATCAAATGAGCCCAAATCCAAGTCAAATGGGTTCAATCCAAGTTAAATTGGCTCAATCCAAGTTAAGTGGGTCTGACTTAAGTCAACAAGTCCAGCAAATCCAGTCCAGCAGACCTATTAAAATTAAGTAGGCCCATATCAAATCCAGCAGGTTTATTTAAATTAAATAGGCCCGTATCCAGTCCAACAAGTTTAATGAAAGGAGAAAAGCCCAACATATCTTTTCAAAGAGAAAATATCTCACAAGTGGTTATTTTTTCCATCTATAAATAAGGGACTTCAGTCCTCATTCCATTCACTCTGAAAATCCTGAAGACCTGAAGAATTCTGAAAATCAAGTTCAAGATTAAGTGAAGATCAAGTTCAAGTTTAAGATCAAGATCCAAGTGAAGATCAAGATTAAGATCCAAGTGAAGATCAAGATCAAGTCAAGTGAAGATCAAGTTCAAGATCCAAGTCAAGATCAAAATCAAGACCAAGTCAAGTGAAGATCAAGATCCCAAGTCAAGAACAGTCTCCAATTAGAGACCAAGGTGCTAAGCCTCTCCGATACGGCATTCTTCATATCAAATTCATCAGCAGTCTCCGTGAAGTCAACGTTCTACCAAATTGAGCAGCGTACTTCAAAACAAATCTTCAAGTCAACGTTTGATTCGAATATAGGCTCAGCGCCTCCGGATAAATGTTATAAAACCTTAAACCCAAGCTCAAACAGCTTCATCCGAAGATCCAGCTAGGAAAGTTGAAAAAGTCAAGAAGTCAATTCAAGCGAGGAATCAGAGGATAGCTAGAGACTGTTTACCTAAATTCTCAAGTTTAATCCACCTCGAATTATTATTATAATTTTTTTTTTTGTGTTTATTATTTAATAAATACAAATTTTGTTGTTACACTTCCAGATCTGCTATTTATTTCATATTGTAGTTTCTAGTTCATTTATCACATTCAAAGAAAAACCTAGTTTTGCATATTCTTTATCTTTTCTTCTCCGCTCTTTCCCTTCCACACTAAATACGTAAAATTCTATTGGATATTATTCTTCGCTTACTCATCCAAAAATACGATATGAATTGACTATTTTTCTCTTTCGAGTTGTATGTGGGTTGTTCTGTGAGTGTAGGCAGATATTTACTTTTTAACTTTTTGATATTCGTAAGATCTGAGGTGGAGTTTTATTTTTTTGCCTTTAAACATTATGTGAATTATTTGTTATCCTGCGATGTGTATGATATGTAAAGATATGAAAAGAAATCTTAATCTTGTCCTGTGATATGAAATAAGTGTTACAGTGACATAAAACATGCATCGTGGGGACGACGGTCCTATATGAGGTCCTCCTCACCGTGTACAGACATTAGTTGGCCTACGGAATGACAAATTACATAGTTACATGATACAATTTACAAGTTACATGGTTACAAAATTTACAAATATACTGTTGTGTGATTTCAAGTGATTTACATGATGTTTAACTGTGATAATGTTTTATTTCACTAAGCAGTTGTAGCGCTCACTCCTTTCATATGATTACATGTTGAATAGAGAAGCGTGGTTGTGTGGTGGAACTGTGATGATCTATGAAGTATTTTTAATGTAGGAAGTCTAGGTATTTTTAAGATGTTTAAGTTATACTCCTTTCGTCCCATCCAAAGGGTAGTTTTTTATTTTTTTGCACGTGGATTAAGGAGTATTATTATTTAATGTGTGGTGGGTAATTGTATTAGTGGGAGTGTGGTGATGAAAGTGAAAATTCAAGTAATTTGAGCTCTGATTTATGTAATAATTATGTATGATTTGGTCTTAAATCGAGACGAATCGAGTTATGTATGGAAACGTCATGATTTAGGTGCTATTGAGGTCTTTTGAGCTTAATTTCGTAGGAAAACAGGTCGAAAGTGCTTAGAATCAAAAAAGGGGAGATTTTGAGGTGCCGTTAGACCAAACTCCAAGCCATTCGACTAGATCATCTTAGTCGAACGGTAATCAAATGAAGTGCAGAAGTGTGTTCAGTGCATAGGTGGTCCCGATCGACCACAACTGGCCGGTCCCGTTCGACCAAGACCCATATTGTTTGACCAGAGACACCTTGGTCGAACGGACATATGGGATGTCAGATTTTATACTGTTTTATACCCCTAGTACATACATCTGCGTGTTTTCGTCTAAAAAGCCCATCAAAGTCCATTGGAAGAGTCTAAAGTATAAAAGGAATACAATTAACATCCAAGGAAGAAAACACATCCACCCTACACTAAATCCAAACCCTACCATCATCCGGAGGAGTTGTAGAGATTCGTATGTCAAATCAAGTGGAGAATTAAGAGGAAGATTCAAGTCGAAGAAGGACGCGACGACTCCCGCATCTAGGGTTTATTCGTTTTTTAATTTATCTTGTAATTTTTCAAACTTATGGGTAAGAGCTATCCAAACACCATGATTGTTCTTCGCAACATCATAGGCTAGAAGCGCTTTGGTAGTTCTAGGGTTTATGAAGATTTTATGAGTTGATTGAACTCTTGTGTGTTTCCTTTGTACAACACTACTTGTGGATTATTTTATATATGATTGTGCGTTTTTAATCCATATTCACGGTCATTTTGTGCATCTTCAATTGTTATATAAGGTCTGAATATATATATATATATATATATATATATATATATATATATATATATATATATATATATATATATATATATATATATATATATATATATATATATATATATATATATATATTGGTTGTTGATTGAGTGCGTTCACTGCTGAACAGGGTTTTATGTTAGGATTCTAAGTGATGGGACTTCGAAGTTTCATTAGAACTGTCATATATGAATGTTTATTAATTGAATTGTATTCGAGTTAATAAGCAGGATAAAGAGGGTAATTTTATAGTATCTATAAATGGAGATTATATTGAGTAAGAATACTGAAAGGTCGGGGAAATAATTGATACTAATAGTACCTAGAAGGAGGGGGTAAAATTATATCTCTTGCTCCAAAGTTATTAACACGTATATGTGTATTTACTTGTGTCTATAGAGTAGATTTGCATGACTTCGTAATGCGTCCATAGTCCACAAGGCAGAGTCAAACAATACACATGAGAGAGAGATTAATGAGTGAAACTGGATTATCCTAAGTTACATATTCTCTCACTTGATCCACTTTCGTCTATCTTTACTGCTTGATTTATTTTTATTGCTATTTTTATTAATTATTTAGTAGATTAATAATTATTTACAACTTTATTTCCAAACAATAGTCTTAATTGATTAATTAATAATATTCTGTCACTTGGATTCGATAATAAATCTGGTTGCTTATTTAACCTACCATTCTTCACCATCAAATTGGGTTAAAGTGAAAAATTACATTGACCAAAAATGTGACAGCTTGTTTGTATTTTTTTTCTTGATCCTATTAGTGTTCAAGAGAGCCTGCAAATGGAATAATCTTAGTCATGTGTTACGAAATTAGTCTCGCAAGACGAGTATAAAGTGATAATATTTTAATTAAAAATTATATTTGATTGATGAAATGTGAAAATCGTTCAAGTAAGCATATTGTGAACAATTAATATTTAGTGGCATAAATAAATTTAGAGTGAGTCTTTTGTGCACCCGGGCACACGGATTTAAATTCGTGCCCATTTGTAATTTTCGTGCCTAAACCCCGTCCCCATTTGCAATTTTCGTGCCCCTTTACAATTTAAATTACTAGCAATATGAGCATTTAACTTTTATTGATGGTACAAGCATGTTACTCTTCTCCATGCTACTTGAGTGTGGGATCCTCCGTCTTTAGCTGGGTGGATGGGGATAAATGTATGAGCTTATCCCGGTGTAGACTGGGGATAAAGCCAGGCAAATGTCGGGGGCAGACTGATGGGATTATCCTCGACTGCTGCTCTTTCCATAAGTTATTTCTCATACTTTTTGTCAATATTTAGCATATATCCTTTCTTTCTCTAGCGCGTAATGCCACGCCTCATAAGGTGTAATAACACCCATAACATTAGCCCCCGAGATTGCTCAACAAGAAGCAATCTCGAATACAAATTGTTAAGAATATCATAACTCTGTACGTAGATGGGGTATTGGCAATTTCTCTTTTCTCTTGTAGGTTGATTTCTAATCTTTCCTCAAGTTCTTTACTGGTAATCTTAACTTTTGAGTGAAGATAATTCTGACCTCGAAATGAAGATTGGTATTGCTGCTGTTTATTTCTTCAACTGGTTGAGATAAAACATAGAGATTGACCTCTTCCTCCTCGCTTTAATCAACTGAGCTATGTGATTTTGAACTTTCCTTTCACGAAATAAATCTTCAGCCTCGAGCCCCCAAGCTTGAGTCTCGAGTCTTAAACTTCTTTAGCGATGGCTTTTGTCGGTTCTTCATCTGCTCCACTCTTTAATCCACTGATTCTGAATCTTATCCTTTCTGCCTTCTTTCTTGGTATTGCTGCTATGTCTGTCTTTCATAGGTGTTTTCCTCTTTGGTGGCCTTCTTCTCCGTGAGATATACATATTCCGTGCCCTAACAAATTGAGCTATTTCCTTTTTAGGTGATTGGCTTCTTTCTCCATGAAGGCTTTGACTTTACAAGATCTGTCCTTAGCGTTTATCCTCTGGTATTCTAGAACATTTATCCTCTTGAATATTTATCCTCGGTCGTTTAACCTCTGAATATTTATCCTCGAGGTCATGGAAGTTAGCGAGCCTTCTTGGTACAAGAGTATCGCATGTTCATAGCATCCAGTCACGATGTTTCTTTTTGACAAAGTAGTTACCTTCTTCGTTTCTGTCCTGCGCTCTAACCAACTGAGCTATTCGATTTTGATTTTCTCTAACCCTCATTATCATATGTTCAGCGTAGTCGTATCGTATCTTCAGTCCCCAAGCATATTAATCTTCAGCAGCCCCCGAGATTATTCTCGGGTGCTGATAATTTTTCCTCGGCGGAAATTTTATCATTGATTTTCTTTTTTCTTCTTTCTCCTGCAAAAATTGAGTTAGATGTAATAAAATAGAAGAAGTGAGCCCGGGCTTTTTTTTATTTTATTTTTTATTTGGCCATACAGGCCTTGTGATAATTTTTCGTAGACTTTTTGTCTTTCTCTTTTGTTTATCATTGGCTCTTGCCTCTTTCTCTTTTGTTTTCCTCTACACCTCGTAATAATTTCAATTGGCTCAAGGCCCTTCTTTTTTTTTTTTTTTTTAATATGGGGATATAGCCTCGGGCTTCTTCTTCCTCTTCATTTTTCATTTCCTGAGTACATAACCTCAAGCCTCTTTTCAGGGAAACTAGAGGATTATATTGACAGATGTGACGCCTCCCTCCCTGGGGAAGGATTGCCTCTGTTTTCTGGAAAAATTGTTCCCAAGAAGAAATCCAAATGTCACTTGCCAGAAAATCCTACATTATCAATATTGCTGCTATACTATGTCCATAATGGTTTGTTATCTAAAGCATTAGCATTTGGGATGAAATAATGAATAGTTCAGTTGTTCCTGATGCTGACGTAGTTTCTAAATTGATATTTGTTTATGGTAGCGCACGGAATTTTAATATGGTAAACAAAATTCTGCATCAGACGCAACTGAAAGATGTTGAAATGTTACCTGACTCTTTTAGGCTATTGATCTCTTATTTTGGTAAGAGTGGACAGCTTGAGTGCATGGAAGTTATGATAAGGAGATGGTTTCGATGGGATATCCTATAGATTCAGCCACTGGGAATGCTTATTTATTCTACTATAGTGCTTTTGGTTCATTGGCTGATGCAGAAGCTGCTTATGGTCGTCTCAAGAGTTCAAGGATTCTGATTGAAGAAGAAGCAATTAGAGCCCTTTCATTTGCATATATAAAGGAAAAGAGGTTTTATTCTTTAGGTCGTTTTGTTAGAAAAAATGTCGGAAATCTTCTTTGGAAATCTTCTGCTATTATCTTATGCTGTTAACTTCAAAATGAAAAGTTTGCAAAGGGAATTTGTGAGAATGGTGGAAGCAGGATTTAGTCCTGACCTCGATACTTGTAATATAAGAGCACTTGCATTCTCAAGAATGTCTTTTCTATGGAATCTCCAGTTGAGCCTTGACCATATGAAACATGAGGCGGTGGCTCCTGATCTTGTGACTTATGGCTGTATTGTTGATGCATACTTGGACAAAAGGATGGGAAGGAATTTGACATTTGCGTTGAGAAAACTTGACTGGGATGATCCAATCTCAGTAATGACGGTTTTTGATGTTATGGGTAAGGGGGACTTTCATATGAACTCAGAAGTAGTGTTGGAGAATGTGAAGAGAAATGATCTTACCTACAAAATGCTCATTTAAATATATGACCAATGTATTGTGCAATTAAAAGTTATGTATAATGTTACTACTGACCATTCTATTGCCATTGTATTTAAAAAATTATGTTTTGTGGGATGGGCCCAACTAAATGTGCCAAACTACGCGGGTCGAGTCATGGGCTGAATGGGTGTGTGGTCCCATGGGCTTTGCTGAAGGGCTTAGTTGGTTAGCTTATTGGATCAATTTTTTTTCCATATCAATTAAGTTAATCATAAGAGTAGACAACCGATTTATTAGTATATATGAATTCTTAGTTCTACATTATAAGATTTATAACTCATCTCATGTTTAGCTACAGTTGTGCTGTCACACATAAGATTAGACATAAACCTAAGTTTCTGAAGATTCATAACAAGTAATGCATTCAATGATTAACAAAATTATAGAAAATAAATGTAGTATTGTAGGTTACTTACCGACTCATTGAGATAGTTTTGCTACCGAAGTGCAGACTTTCAAAATTCGTAATTTCTTGATATTGTGTGTCATATTGAATATGAGTATGAACATTGTGGTTTTTGTTCTGAAATTGGGTTTACAGGAATGATATTGAACAAAATAGAGAGAAATTATCAGAGGTACGGATCAGCAGGCAAAGAGGGGAGTGACAAGGCGAGAGTGGGAGAATTTTAGCGCTCAACCCAATTCTCCTCTCTTTGACTGCACATCCATCATCAATGGTCTTCCCCTTTATCTTTGATGATTGTCTAGGTGAAGAAGCGTGTTTTTTCTCCATGGAGGACGCATAAAATAAACTTCTGCTGATGCTGGCGTCACTTTCTCCGACTGGTTTGGATTAAATGAACTTAAAAGCTTTAGTTGTCTCTCCTCCTAACTGCCTATGTCCAACTGACGATTATTCGCTTGAGAGAATTTTAAGATACCTTTGTTAATTCCAGTTTTACGGCTTTCAATATTAAGACCACTCCTTGCATTGGTTAAAGAGAAATTGATCATGTGAGGTCTTCTTCTCATGTCGTTAGTATCCTTTGCCCTTTAGTCAAGTTCTGTTTTTAGCCATGAATTTCCATCAAAATTTGTTTTTAAGGTAATCAATGTTGCCATGCATATTTTATTGTAAAATGACATATTTACTGAATGTGGATAAAAATTAAATGCACGGTAGTTTGATTAGTAATCACGTTGTTTATTTGCTTACCTATTGACAGAATGTTAAATGTGATTAGCTCCTCCCACGGATTTGTATGTTTGTGTAGCTGTTTTTGAACAATTTTAGTCTTTGCTTGAAAGTAATGTACCTTTTTTGGATGGCCAACTTTCTCTAATCGTTATATTCTTAGTTGACTATACTTTTCTAGCCATCTTGTTCTTTCTAATAAAACTGCCGAATTATAATTTAGACTTGGTCTAAAGTTTTGTGATGTACAATGATTTGTATTATGTATATGTTGACTACGAGTCTACGATGATTTGATATATTTTTTTTTTGAATGCTAGTATTATGTTCAGCATATTTCTATTTATTTTCTGTCATGGGTCAATCTTAGTTTCAACTATATCATGTTGCTTTGAAACGATAAGAACATTAATATCAGCTTGTCAATGTATGAAAATGAATGCTTGCCTGTATCAGTAAGTATTACAACAATCGAACATTAATGAAGTGAAAAAATAACCGACTCAAGACTGGTCCCAATTCATTGACCTGCCATTTCTTCGATGCAATGTGATATTCTTTGCTGTTACCTTTCACTGAGCATAACATACGTGCATGGATTGTTTGTAAATTGTATGTATAAATGTGCTCGGGTGTATGCATCTCGTAATATTTCTGACTTCACATAATATTTTTTATTCCGATATACTGATAATAGTTATTGTTTCATGGATTTTATTTTTATTCTCTCTATGCAGACGTGAATTTTGGATAAATATCTTGAAAAATGCTTGGAGTGGACTTTGCAGCCATATAATCACATTGATAGCTCATATAGAGTTTTATAGACCATGAAACTGTGGCTCAGGTACTCTCGCTGGTGGTTCCTTTCTGAATCTGCTGAAATGTTTCCTTCGTTCAAACTTATAGTCATTGCTTGGAACTCAATCTATTCAACTCATATTCGTTGGCAAAAGCATACATTCACATAAAGAACTATTTAATTAATGTTCATAATTTTTAATGTATTACAAAAATCTTGCTATCCCAAATTGCACCAATCTCATTTTTCATACTGTGGATTTTCCTTTTTAGCATAGCTATTTGAGTAATTGAACATTGTAAGTTTGAAAGGTTTTATAAAGAAATATTTGTACTTTTTCTAGTTTCAGGTCTTTCCTACCTAGTACTTATTGTTTGTTGGAGGTACCGATAGTAGACTTGAAGAGCTCTAAATGTCTCATTAGAAAATGATAATGCTCGTATTGAATTAATGCATAAAAGAAAATGAAAGTTGCGCTCTGTGGTGGATATAATAGAAGAAAAGTAAAATTCAAAAGGTGAATAATTTAAAACTATATTTGCTTGGTACTCCAATTAGATTTGCAGTGGAAGAAGCTTGTGTTGCACTTCAATTTCATTCAGATGCTCATACAGATGTTGCAACGTTATCTAAAATTCCTCAAAGGAAAAGAAAGATTAATTTTGTTGAAGTTGTGAGAGGAATTTTGAGAGGAAAAAAAAAACTTTATATACGAATTAAAGACGACACAAGAGGGAAATAGTACCACAATTAAACTTTTAAGATAGATATGTACCATAATTAATTAATACATATCCATAATTAATTAACTAATTAATATGTTAATGATTAATTATTTATGTACTTTTTCCTTCTTGTCATTCTCTGTTGTCTTTCTATTTGTATAGGGAGCTTTTCTTTCTTTTTTCCAAATATCCACTCTCACCTTCAACAAGATTAACCTTTCTTTTCTTTTGAGAAATTTTAGGTAAAGTTGCAACGTGCATTAGCACCTGAATGAAATTGAAAAGCAAAACAATGTACCTCAACTGTAAACCTAATCACAATGCCAAACAAATGTTATTCTAAAATTTTCACAAGTTGAATTCGGCTCTTCTTCCATTATATCTACCAAAGAATGCAACTTTAGTTTTTCTTTTATGTATTATTTCAATATGATCATTATCATTTCTTAATGATGCATTTGGTGGCTCTTCAAGTGTGCTCTCCATATCTTCTGCCGTAAGTATTGTATTAAAGCATTTGTCACCAAAAAAAAAAAAAGAAAAGTATTTTTCTTTTGGTAAGACTATGAACTGACAAATTTCAATCATTTAAATAAATGGAAAACATTCAAATCATAATACTTTTTCATTAAAATCTAATTTTATTTAAAAAAAAAATTTATGGGTGGGGTGGGGTGGGGTGTGGGTGGGGAGGGGTAGGTTGGGTGAGTTGAGTTGGATTGGGTTGGGTTGGGTGGTAATAATTTTATTATTTAAATATTAAAATCTAAAATTTTATAAAAAAAAATTTTTGGGGTGGGTGGTTGCAGGGGTGGGTAGAGGTTGGGTGTTAATATTTTTATTATTTAAATATTCAAATCTAAAATTAAAAAAAAAATTTTGAGTGGGGGTGGGTGGGTAGGGGGTATGTCAGGGTGGTAATTTTTTTATTATTTAAATATTAAAAATCTAAAATTTTATAAAAAAAAAATTTTTTTTTAGGGGTTGAAGGATTGGGTGGGGGTATATATATATATATATATATATATATATATATATATAATTAATTTATTAAATTTTTATATTATTTTAAAAATCTTGGATTTATAAATCTTCCCTCAAATCCATCATCTAAAGGTATTTTGAAATTCCTTGGAAGAGTTAGTGAAGAGGCTGATTTTATGTTGGCCTCCATGGAGGAAAAATGCAAATTTTGATCTGATCTAGATGTTCATTAGAGAAACATGGGAAAAATATTTAGTGATGAATGTGCACTCAAGATGGGAGCACGGGGTTGGGCGCCAAATCAGGTTGATCATTAGATGCAGTTTTTTCAAGTAACACAAATCCAGTCATGCAGTTACTAATTTTGATGGGACACGGAGTTGTACTCGACTCTTCATTAAAAATAGGTCCGAGTAGCTACCTTGGTATGCCCCTACAATCCAATTCCAAGCAATAGCCACTCATGGCTAAATGGAAATGAAAAGATAATAATCTATTCATGAAGTAAAGCTCCAAGAGGAAGAATGGACGAGGTACATGTTCATTTCTAGTAACTTTGATGTTTGTCTGGCCACCATTGTATTTGTAAAGATGCTTTTTGTAGGTTAAAAGCATCCATGTCAACGAAACACTAAAGCATGCACGTTAGGAGTCCCAAGCAGTTTTGTTTTTCAGCTATCAATAGACAATCCTACATTACATGTTTGCATACTCATTAGGATGATGCAAACATGTGATGCTGGATTGTCTGATGATTTTGCATCAGGTTTTGCAAAAGATGTGTTTTCCGTTGATGGCCGGAAGAAGGCGAGAGATGCATCCAGGAGGCAGATTTCAAGAAAATAGAGTGGCATTTTTCCAACCTTGTGTGTATTCCCATACTTTTATCTGGTATTTGAGTTTATAAATGTACACTCCAAAGCAGTTGTTATTTACCTATATACTGTAATTCTCAGGATCTTTAAACATGCCTATAAAAACTCGGGCTGTTTCATGGATTTTGCATTTTCTATTTAATATTAATGATCTTGAAGAAAAGGAATTGTCCGTCATATTATAGATATGTTATTATGTTCTTGATAAAAAAATTTAAAATTTTAATGTGGATAGAAGAATGTTTTTTGGTCACTACTTCAATATATGAACTTGAATATTTTACTAGAATTGCACCCCATCTCAATAACTTTTTCATTTTATATTTATAAATTAAAAGAAAAGATGAAAAGTATATTGAAAATGTGATAATATATACTCCCCCGCCCCACGGCAAGCGTAGTTTTTGCTTTTTGGCACGTGGATTAAGGAGTATTATTATTTAATGTGTAGTGGGTAGTTGTATTAGTGAGAGTATGTGCCCTATGTTTTAATTGTATTAGAGGGGATGTGTGGGTCCTATATGTATAAAAAAGAAAAGAGGACCCTTTGGGTGGGACGACCAAAATGGAAAAAAGAGACCCTTGTCGTGGGACGGAGGGAGTACTTTTAAATGAAAATTAATATATTCTTTAAAATTAAATATATTATATATTTTGGAATTAAATAATGCAAAAAATTATGATAATCATTGCAATTCAAAAATAAAATTATTATTATTTAGTAAAAGCATGATATGGAACAGGGTGAACCCCACTACATGTGAATATGCTTCATAAATAGCAATGTGTAAATAAATACTCCCTCCTTCCCATAATATTTTTCACGTTTACTGTTTCACGTTGTTTAAGGAAATGTGCATTTTTTGACCAACTTTATTGATTTTGGAGGGTATTGTGGTATTTATAGATAATAAAAAAGTATAAAGTAATAAAATGTGTGTGAAAAAGGAGTGACAAATTTGAAATTAAATGAACTTTTGGGGTTGTTAGATAAAGTGATGTTTCTTTTTTTGGGGTGTGAAAGATTTTGTGGGACAAACAAATGAGAAAAATATAAAAGGTTTTATGGGATGGAGAGAGTATAATAAAGAATATTTTATATTTGCCCATAAAAGATCTCTTCATATGGAGTATTAAATTTATATATAATATCTGTAATCATATATAATCCCTCTCTTTTATATTCTTTTGCACCATGCTGTAAACATGGGATTTTATTCTGCACCATACCGTAAACATGGAAATAAAAAAGAAAGGGTAGTTCTTGCATAGATCGTCTCACGTGATAATTTTATACTTTTTAAATTAGTTATTATTATTACTATAAAATGTTATCACTCTCATTATAAAATATTTTCACTTTTCGTTTATATTATAAATTATTTATAAAATAATATTATCATTTTCATTAATTAATTATAATTTTTTATTATAAAAATTATCACTTCTTATCTATTTCATTAATTGATTACCACTTTTTATTGTAGAAGTTATCACTTCTTATATATTTCACGTTACACAAGTTTTTGCTAAAAAGAAATGTTTTCAGAATAATTTTGTTCACCTTACAAAGTAAATGTACTAATTTCTTCTTTTCAAAGAAGGAGTCTTCACATGTAATTAATACAATTTTTCATTACACATTATTATAGCACTCTTTTATTCATGTTAAAAATTAAATGATATCTTATGGAAGGAGGAAAAGAGATTATTTTGCATAGGTTCGTTTCCAAACGAGAAGTGTTAAATTAGTTATGACATAATAATATATATTCCAGATAATATTTCAAACAAAATATATAATTAAAATATATTTAGCTAGAGACGGTCATTATTTCATCATACAAGAATCAGACAAATCACAGCCGTTTATCTCTCTTCGTCAGTCATTTCCACCCGTCCATTACCTTGCAGAATCTTCAGTAACTGGGCCCCTTTCCTTCTCGCTCGGGCACTACACTCCCCCTGCAAAGCCAACATCACCGCACGCGCCACCTCCTCTGCCGGCGCCACCGCTAACCCATCCTCTAATCCGCCGTAGATCACCGCTAACACGCTTATCGCATGCTCTTTTCCCCGCCCCTCCATTCTTCCCATCACTTGCACCATCATCGGCACAGCTAGAGCATGGGCCCTCACCTCCGCCGCCCCATCCGCCGTCGTGCACAAAAGCTCCAAGGCCGCCAACCACCTCTCCGCCACCGCACTCTCCGCATCTGCTAGCGCCTCCACCACCACCGATACCGCTCCTGCCTCCACCGCCACGCGGCGATTCCCTTCCACCAAACAGAGGGCTAACAAAACCTTGCTCGCGGACTTCCGCGCCACCCCATCCCTCAAACACGCCACCACGCCGCCGACCACCGCCGTCGGGCACATACAACCGTTCACCGCAGAATGTGGATTCGGGACGAGGGACCGCTCGAGCAATTGGACCGCCCCGACGCGACCCGAATCCGATCCGGAGCTGAATTGGAGCTCCGCGACGTGGAAGAGCTCCTCCAAGCCGGCATTGGTGAGCGGCGCTGCGACGGGTGCACCATCCATTTTAGCGGGTACGGGTTCTGATTCTTCGGGTTTAGGGTAGGAGTACGATTGGTGGGAAATAGGCGAATTGGAGAGGGGGAACCGCCACTGCGTGAAACTCTGGGAGGTATTTGACGAAGAAGAGGAAGATGACTCCGGCTGTGACGGTGCTGGGCGGTGCTGCGGCGGTGGAGGAGGGAGAGGAGGCGGCGGTGCCTGAGGGAGAGGTGGCGGAGTGGAGCTGGTGGGACTGAGAACAGTTTGAGTGCACTGACGGAAGAATCCACACGAAAACAGTGGACTACGAGCGGTGGTTTTGAGTTTCGATTGATTGGCTTTCATGGTGACTCCGATCAATTTCCGGCGGAAGCGAAAAGAGATTGAGAAGAGAGAGAGAGAGAGAAAGAGAGAGAGAGGTGTGTGTGCTTTCTTTCTGCATGTACCGAAATTGCAGACATCAGAACAGGTGGGACTTGTTCACTGACAAGAAAGTGATGCTGCTTAGTGGGCTTTCAGGCCCAACAACGCTGGGGGATGGGCTCATAATATTGGGCTACATGGATAAGGTATAATTTGATGCTGTGGGCCTGACCAAATTTATTCGCATCGAGTGAATAATTTTATGGCCTCACCTATCTACACATACTTTTTTTTTAAACACATGCGCCCATTACTTGATACACTGTCAAAAATTATATATACACCCACCCCACTTTTACAATTATACCTTTTAACTTTAAATTAACTCAACACTCATTTACTTTATACACCAACACACATTACTCACGATACTCCCACCTCAACTTCATAACAATCACCATATTACCACTTCAATTTTCAAACTGCATACTATCGATTGAACAAGGGAGAAGAAGGAAAAAGAGAAAGAAGAAGAAAATAAGATGACTCCGTCTCCCAATTTTTGTACTTGAGAATTTCTAAAGTTTGTTGATATTGTGTAGATTTTGTGTTTTATTGTAATTTTACGTAGGATTGGGTGAAATACTTCATGGGTGTTGCTTTAATTGATGATTGTAGTGTTAGGATGATATATATGCATTTTAATTTTGTTTGTAAGTTGTTTTTCAAAATGCAAAATGATGAAATTGGGCTGCAAAAATCGACCTTGGTCTGTCGAAAAATTGATTTCTGATTGACCACTAGTGGTTGATTGTTTTCCCTTCTGGTTGACGGTTGCTGGACCACACCCAAAATTTTCGACGGGTATGGTGGTCGACAGCAAGACTTATTTTCGACCATTGATGGACGAAAATTATCCATTTCTTCCAGCACTGGTTAAAAATATATATGTTACTGTTGACCAACAGTGGTTGAAAATTTTTACTCTAATTGACGGTCGAAAATTTTATAATATTTCGACCACTACTGGTCGACTAGTATCCTTTCTATTGATCAGTGGTGGTTGAAAATTGCTATTTCGTTCGGTCTTCGTTGGTTAATTTTTCCATGATTTCCAAAAAAAAAAAAAGACTATATTGATCTGTTAAAATATATACTATATGATCTTTGAACTACCTTTGTTCGCCATTATACTAGATTTATGTGTTGGAGTGACTCAAAATGATCATGTGAACTATGGTTTTTTTTTTCCCTTGGAAGTTCAAAAGAGGCGAGTGTATGGGAAGTTTTTTGAAGTGGTGAGTGTAGCCCTGCTTTTCGCCATGCAGTAAGCACTGAGAATCTCATCTATGGAAAGTTTCCTAAAATTTGCCGAAACCCAAAGCCAAGACCTATTCCCCATCACCTTTTCCGAAAATGATGAGCACAAGTTGTTTCCATTTGATCTTGTAAAAAGCTTGTGGACCAAAAAGCAACATCATGGGTGCTAACATAGCGGTAGTGCAGCTCCTTCTCTGTGTCAGACATTGATATAGCCTCATTCAAAGCCTCTGCTGTCGACTCTGACACGAATTGCACCACTTAGGGAAGGAGAGCACCCAATGAACTCACACACCACAAGCATGCTCTTCTTTGGTCCACTCAAATGTGATTCTGTTCCTACACCAGATAAACCTTGTCTACAGATAATATATTCATACCATCCCTCACTGCAGTATTCAGCAATGCTGTAATATGCCATTCTTTCACTGATTGATACAGGACGGTGAATTAAAACAATAGCTTCATATCCAAACTCCTTATTAATTCTCTGGCAGCTTCTTCTATTTCGGCCTGTATGTCCTCCAAATACTTCCCTTTTGCTCTGGCAAGGCAGAGTCTATTGAGTTGGGATTATCGTCGGATGGAGAAACATCCATTTTATTAGGTTCAGTGTTTAGTTGACATTCTGGTTTCACCTCTACCACACCATTTGGCAGAGCTGGGAGTTGGGCTGGATCTGACGTGTTTCACTTTCTCTCAGACCCTCTTGTAATTCGCTGGGTACTGACATCGGAAGTTGGCTTTGGTTCAGGAGGTTCAGAAGCAGCGGTATCCTCCAGATCTTCATCATCGTCGTCAATGACATTTTCAGCTCGTTCAACACCTTCATGCCCCACAGCGTTGTGGGCTGAGGATGTAATTGACTCGATTGAATGATCATCAACTGTTCTGTCGTCCTCAAATGCAAACCAATTGGAGTTTGTAAAAAGAAAACCACTGCGACAATATAAAAAGTCAAGGTATAAACACAAGCAGCAAATGGAGGATAACTGCCATCGCAACACATTCAAGAGCCAATTTAAAAAGAGCTTCTAAAATAATAAAAGTATTAACAACAGATTCAATATTAAATTTTTAAAAATCTATAAACCAGCACAAGAAATTCATATACCAACCTTTCCTGGTTTTCTCCTAGTCAAAGGGATGAAATGACAACTTCAGCAGATTCATCATCAAAGTAAACATCCTGAACAAGGTACAATAGAAAATCACTTGAATACATGATTTAGTTCGACGTAATTAAGACCTTCAAATAAAATTGATAACAAATGCATATATAATTAAATGATGGTGCAGTAACATGGAACATATGCAAACGTAGCCATTCCAAATTTTAAATGCAGTACTATAGGATATAAGGAATTTTCCTTCACAAATTAATAATTCAAGTATCCATATAATGAGGTAACAAATACAGAAAACTCTTTTCATTCAAACAACAAAAATGCGTAGGCTGTATTTGGCTATTAGCAGCCTTTAACCCTTCTAAAGGTATAGCTCATGGCATAAAATCTGTGTCCTATTTGTATAGAAGTAAAGAATCTACTTGGAAGTGTAATTAGCTTTGATATTTCGCAAGATTTACCTCATGCATATAATGTCATCATGTAAGCCCAACACTAAATCACCAAGACCATCATCATGACTAAGAAAATGAAGGAAAAGAAAAATCCTAGGATTCGCAAAAAGGTTAAAAAAAAACCTCTCCATTGGATTCGCACAATAGGGATAGACCATTTCATGCCAATGAAATTCCAGTCTTACACCCAACTGAGGGCCATTTATAATTCATCACCACTATTAATCTACTGAAAGACAAAGAAACACTACAGATTATCAAGTCATGATTTTTGGTAGTCATGTGCATACCTCATCATCATGTTCTATAGAGGAACCATGAGCCTGAAAAGGCAACACGAGTATTAATATATACGCAAAAGTAACTTTCCTTCAGCCTTCTCTATATAACTTGTGACACAAATGAAGAATACTACAGAAATTGCAAAATCAAACCTCCGCAATATCATCATTACTGTATATCCAATAACGGAAGGCCTGGCTCAAATTATTTGCCAATGCCGCAACATCATAATCTCGATCTTGGTATTCATCATCATTACTATCTCTATTACGATCCTGTAGTGCAGTAGGCCTCCTGCAAAATCAGTACAAACATTGTGCGACCAAATGAGTTTGAACGTGTAAATTTAAATTTAGCTTAATAAGACAAAATACTGAAGCCAACCACTCGTGTAAGATAAGATAAAAATGAGATCAGAACAGCAGATGAATCTCACAATATCCCCCACAAACTACATAATACTGCCTCAAGTAATTCAAAAGTGATGATTTCATTTGCATACGAACCATATACGTACTAGATTGATCTTTATGAATTATTGCTTGCAGATCTTTTAATATATATAATCTGCAAGAATCTCCCTTTATCAAACTAAACTTTACACTCTTTCAGACATCATTATGAAGTTACCACAATAACATAGTATCGAATGAAAAAATAAAAAAATTAACTGCTAAAACATTTTTCAAAATTCTGATTTTGTCACAGTAATATACAAGAGCCTCTAAATTCAATTGATTTCTGGGCTTGCATGATAAACAAAGAAAAAACCTACTCCGGTTATCATTATTATTTTCTTGAGACATGCATTAAAGATAGAGAAACCAAATTAATAAAAACTGACCCGCATGCCCACTGAAAGACATTTTCCACAGCATTGCGCTTAAGTAGCACATTTGTATACCAATCAACCCAATCACTATTTTCCTGAAAATAGAAAGTAGCATAGAACTTTATTAGAATATATATCGGATATTTAACAACACAGTGCAATTTTTTTCAAATTTTTCACCATGAATTATAATATAAGCGCATAATAATGAGTATGTTATTAGTCCCTTGGGATATAAATAATAGTAATAGCACATAGTAATCCAAAACTGACAGCATAATAATTTAAAACAAAGATGAGGAAATCTGCAGAAATTTCTGTATCTCACTGTTGTTATTCCCCAACTGAACAATTTTATCAGCAATACGGGTCAGGTGACCAATATTTCCTATCCTTGGTGGTATTTTTCCCTCCATGGGTACAGTTGGCTGCAAAATACATAATTTAGGCCATTAGACAAAATCAAAGAAACCAAAAAATGAAAGTATACTCAATGAGAAAAATATAGATAATCGTAACATCTGTAGTGACAGCTTTACATTTCCCATATTAAAAGTCAACGTAAAGTTTTTTTCTGCTTCAAGAATCCTTCCAATGAGATTACAATCATGAAGAAGATGTTCAACAAATTGAGAGTTCTTGCTCTCCAGGCAAGAGATTACAATTTGTTCAACGTGGTAATGTAAGAAATTATTATATGGATACCTAAATAAGAGGGCAGTCAAATTTCTGAAATTCACAATAGAATTCAAGTAGAGATACTGATCTAAGGTAAACAGCATACTCAAAAATAACTCTAAAATACGTTTCACAGCGCCCAGGTGAATCAACTCCTTTTCTGCAACTTCACTACTTACAGCCACCAAGACCGAGATGAACTCTATAATCTGCAAGACCATTGTTGTCCGCAATGAGATTTTGTAACCACAGTGGTCACACTAAAAGAGAATCTTAAACATTACAAAAATCGGCCGGCAGTAAGGATATAAAAATATCAATCAAGGTTATACATAAATGCATAAAATCTTGACTGCGTCAGCACTAATTTTCATTTGATGGATGCTAAAGTGAGTTTTCCATAAATATTACAATCAAATAAAATAATATTAAGTGCTAAAAGAGCCTAAAAGAGAAATTTCATTACACCAAGTAACACAACCCACAAAATCCAAACGCTACTAACATAAAGAAGATAAACCTTTAAGTGGTGTTTTCCCAGAGGGGGTTGCAGTTGCCATATGTCATTAGCAGAACGTGATCCTAGGATGAAATATTCAGAAGCCTTAACAGATCACCTGCTGAAGAAACCATCACATAAACTTCATGTAAATCTATGATAAGATTTGAATACTACTAATATTATAATTGTAATAAAAGCATCAGCATGTTCATAATTTTAACAAAGAAAAATACATTCAATTAATCTAGCAGAAAGAAGGTCACTTTCTAAACGAATTAATTCCCATAATTCTTTTCAAGTGCAAATTCTTTCCTATTTTGATCTCTCCAACTCAATGATGTATTTTTGGAGTGATTAGCATTTCCAAAACTAAATTAAGCTATGGCAACTCCCTCGGCATTAATTTCTTGATGAACAGTATGACCAATAAAATTAAAACCAAAATGCAATTTCTTAACTGTGTCGGATGCATTACCATTTTCATCTGAGGGCATTGCTTTGGTTATCCAAGTTATGAAATCCATAAGGCAAACATATTTATTCAAATTCAAAGACTTATGCTTCTGCCATCAAATAGACCAGCCACATAGAAAAAATGTATGAATGCAAATAAAGCTGAGTTTGTCCCAAAAATTGCAGAAAGTTGGAAAACTTGAGCAGCTCTTGAATCTTATTTGGAGACCATTAACAAGTTAGAAATTATGATATCTAAAATCTCAAGAATGAGCTTCATGATATTAATTGCAAAAGAGTGATTGTTTAATTAAATGAAACCACAACCATTTCCACTTTAAGGGCAGAGAGCATATTCTTCTAAATTCTAATACTTTGATTGGATAAAATTATCCGCTTCTAAGTTAGTCAAATTCACAGTGCACTTCATAGCGTTACTGAACTAGGTTCATAAGCAATGAAATCGAACTGACCTAGGTTTTCCAGCATGCCTTTAACAGTCTCTGGACTTGCAGTAAATGCATGAATCATTTGACGAGTGTATATGAAATATGATCCTGATGTTAGTCTCTTGGGACCTAGCAACGATATACAGACGGATAACAAGTTAACCAAAACAGATTTTGGCCTTGAATCCTGCAAAGCATGTCGAAACAACCGTCCTATAAAACTTTGACAGAAACCATATTTTAATCAAGATAAGGAAATGGGAACTCAGGAGAAGAGTGTACAAAGGAAGATATTAATACAAGGAATGATGAATTAAACCTTGGGCTGGAGATTTTCGAAGCTAAGCCTGGTGGGGCATATATAGTGATTGCACATAGTGTTTCTGCTGCATTAGTGTGTATTTCGGGCCAATCCTGCAAAAAAGAAGGAATTTCAAGAACGTAAGGAAGCACTTTGTTTATCTCCTTAAAGGATGTGGTAGAAGTTGGATGTCATAAAGGTAGAGTATCATTTCCAAGCACAAATTTTTACACAATTAGTTTTAAAAAACAATAAAGCTGCACAGACAGTATATTATAAATTCTTGATCTGCAAATTCTGATGAATTAACTCTACACCCCCAAGAGTCAAGGCCCAAAATAACCACACTAAAAAATGAAACAAAAAGTCAAGTTAATGCTTACTGCAACTTACAGATGAACTGAACTTGTCAACAATCATTTCAAGGACATTCATATCTTCCAACCACTGCATAGAGTCTGCGTAGCTAGTATAAATATGTTCATCAGCACCAATTAGACAAATTAAAACCTGTTCATAGAGAAACCTATTACAAATTATCTAAAGAGAACCCTGTAAAAAAGTGAACCATGTTTGGAGGTGGATGATGGGGGTTTAATCAGCATACCTCCATTATAGAAGTAATTCCAATAAGGTCAACAAGTCTTTTGATTATATCCTGATGAGCCTGTAAAATCATTAAATAGACAGTAAATGTCCAGAGTAGCCAGTAGGTGCTAAATGGCATTAGGCAACAAGAAATATGATGAATATCTGGACGTTAACATATAAGGTCATAAACATTGACGTATAACATGGAAAAACTGAAACTTTGTCTTTGACAACTCTTTGGAATAAATCTTGGAATTAGGAACAATTAATCAATATCATGCAATAACTGAAACAGCTTAACATGACAAAATTGAAAAGCACATTGCTCACTGCTAGTTAGTTACAAGTAAAAAAAAACAAAGAGAAACTTTTTAAAAGATTAGAGAATAATGATTTCTCTGTTTGAAAGGACACAAAATCAAAGACTGAAAAAAAGTGCAAAAGAGCACTCCCAGCGACGGCATGACCTTATTTTCGTAGTTCTTTTCTCACCCCCTTAAATAACATGAATAGTGGAAAGAATATCTTGTGAGATGATACTTATATGAGACGGTAGAATGACATATTTTACATTAATTTATGCACTAATAAAAGGCGTGTTCTCAATGGATACAATCTTATGAAAACAATTGGGATGCTTATTTGAATTTCACCAATAATCGCCACAAGAACAACGTCCATTTTCGAAATGATGGAACCTACTAGAGTCCCGTAAAATAATTTTTCGCTTCCTAACGACGGATATATACTTGATGGCCGTATGACAATCACCACATACGCGCACATTCTTCATTATCCTGATCGAAACACTATCCGGTGTGTTCATAAGAGCAAAAGCAACAGCAGATTTTTCACTGTGGTGAACCAAGTGATATTCCTTTTCCTCCATATCCATATCATGCAAAGAAACACTAATATCAGCTACGTAGCCATGTAACCTCAATTCAGCCATCAGTTGTTTCAAGTACAAATTAATCTCCTCCCATTGTGGATGAGATCTATCGCCCGTTGTAAAGAGGTGAACCTGGTTTCTAAGTTCGTACCAGCTGATCCCCGGCTCTTTCTTAGCCGTCCTTTCCCTCATTCTTCGCCTCACCTCTGAAACATCCCCCCATTGTTTAGCTGCAGCTTGGATATTTGAAAGGAGGACATAAGAAGCTGAATCATGTGGGTCAATTCTCAGAATCTCCTCAGCTATCCTCTTCGCCATGTCTGCATTTTTATGAACTTTGCAAGCCGATAGCAAAGTTTTCCATGTAATGGCATCGGGCCTGACATGCATGGATCGGATAAAATCTTCTGCTTCTTCCAAACAACCTGCTCTGCCAAGGAGATCAACCACACAAGTGTAGTGTTTTACTTCAGGTTCTAGTTTGTATCTCTTGATCATCAGATCAAATAATTCGAGCCCCTTATCTTTCAATCCGCAGTGACTGCACAAATAGAGCAGGCTTAAGAAAGTCACCTTATTTACCTTCAGCACATCAAGCTCCATTTCATGAAATAGTTCAATGGCCTCATCTCCTTTGCCATGAAATCCATAAGCAGCAATCATCGAACTCCATAAAACATGATCACTCTCGGCACCCCTTCTCTCCTCAAAAGCTTTCACAGCTTCATCTAAGCAACCGCACTTAGAATACATGCTAATTAGTGAGCTTATAACAGCAGCAACGGATGTTGCTCCAGCTTTTAACGCCTCTGCATGAATCTGTTGGCCTTGGCCCAGAGTCGAGAACTCAGAACACGAACTGATTACACTCACAAACGTGATATCATCAGGTTTGAGTTCGGCAACTTTCATCAAGTAGTAATGGTCCAATGCACCTGAAGGACAACCATTCTGCAATCGCCCAGAAATAAGTGTATTGCAAGAAACAATGTTATGAACTGGCAATGACTCGATCACTCTCCCACCTTCGATCAAACCACCACACCTCATATACATATGTGCCGTGGAATTCCTAACAACCAAATCAGCTTCCAACCCTGATCTTATGACATAACCATGAACCTGTTTTCCCATGATCAAATCCTTCAATCCCGCACATCCTCTCAACACACTCCCGACAGCGTATACATCAGGTGAAAACCCATCTGAACGCATTTCTGCGAATGAATTTAAGCCTTCCTCATTAAACTCAAAATTGATCATCCCTGCTATTACCGCATTCCACGTGGCCGAGTTCCTTCGACCCATCCCCTTAAAAATCTTAATAGCCACACCCAATTGCCATTCTGTATGTATCCTCCGATCAGGATGTTATGGGACATGACATTTCTCTCGGGCAAATGATCAAACACCTTGGCGGCAGTACTCAAAAGGCCAAATTTTGCGTAAACGTTCATCAGGTGGTTGGTGACGAATTTGATATTCCACCAACCGTTGATCAGAATGAAGGAATGGAGCTGTTGGACAAAAACAATAGAGCGGTAGTTGACGCATGCTTTGAGAAGGTGTGAAAGGAGAGGTGGTTCCGACAAAAGAAGCGAGAAGTGGGTGGTGAGCGCTTCCTTGAGATGTCCTCGTGTGCACAAGGCAATGAAGGAGACTGACGCCTCGCCAGCGGTGGCGCCGGCCGCCACGGCGGTGGTCGATAAGCGGATATAGTATTTACTTTGGAGGGAAAGAGGATCTGGGAGGAGAGGTTTTGAACATGATTTTCCCATAAATTACACAAAGTAATAAATTGCTGTTTTATTGAGACGTTATAAAATTTGCGAAAGAAAAGATTACATAAAGCGTGATTTATATAAAAATTAATTATTCACTGTGATACATAAAATAATACATAATTGCTATAAGTTACATGATTTAAAGAACTAAGGCAAAAGCTCCTGCGTCCCGGGGACACGGAAGGATACTCCGTGTCCCAATGTGAACACAACCCTCTTCTTCTATATTCTATTTAAACCTATGTATTGGTAGGAGTTTAAATTGCAAAGGGACACGGAAACTGCAAAGGCGGAATGTGCTCCGTGCGCCCTGGTGCACAGGAGCCTCACTCAAGAACTAATACTCATAACTACACAATTATGATTGTGATATCATAAATACTCATATGTGCACAATTTTATTTTGCAAAATTTGGTTTGCATAATTTTGTTTTACACAAATTTGTTTTGTACAATTTGTTTTTGCACATTTTGCTTTGTGTTGCGGTGGTTCGGCAGCCGACCGACGGCGGTCCGGTGGCGGTCCGGTGAAGGTCTTGCAGCCAGCAGCGGAGGTCCGACGAAGGTCCGGCGGTGGTCCGGCAGTGGGTGGGTGGGTGAGGGGTTAAGGATTTGTGGTTTAAAAGTGTGTGGGATTATAAGGTTATATTTGATATTTTACTTTAATATTTTGTATGTGAGAGTAATTATTTGAACTCATCTTATCTTATAGTAATTTAGGGTAAAAGTGTGTATCTATCCGTGGTTTTTTATATGTTTGACGGGTAAACTTACTATTAAAGTATACTACTCCCTTCGTCCCAAATTCAAGTTCACATTTACTGTAGATACGGATTTTAAGAAAAATCACTTTTTGACTTACTTTTGAGGGTAGTATCGTATTTTTGGGTAATAAATAAATGATAAAGTATGTTATGTGTGTTAAAAAGGTGATGACAAATTTGAAATTAAAATATGTTAGAGGGATATTAGTTTGTTGCTTTTTCCTTTTATGGAAGTGTGAAGTTGAATTTGGGACGGAGAGAGTACTTTTTATATGATCAGTTGGTCTCCTCTGTCTCTGGAGACACACCGTACCCCCATGGGAACACAAGAATTAATAGTATAAATTTTTGTGTTCTTATGGGGCACGGTGTGTCCTCAGGGCACACAAGTTTTTGTCTTGTTATATAGATAAATTATTTTTATTGATAGTTAAAGTATGTTTTACTCAAGTACGATGAAAAATAAATTAAAGTGTGATCGTATTAGAGTGTTATAGTATAAGTCACTACAAATATACTTTAACTATTAATAAACATATATATATATATATATATATATATATATATATATATATATATATATATATATATATATATATATATATATATATATATATAACTTTTAATAACGTATCGACACATTTCATGATTATTTTTAAATAAACTCAATAAAAATAAAATAATTGGAGATTCTTCAAAACTGGAGCACGAAAGGGATTCTCAATTTCATCCGCCATCAAAGGGAAACAACACTAACGGCATCGTCAAGCTTGTCATCGGAATCCGACAAGTTTGTCCTCAGAATCTAATGATCTAAACTGACTCACAGCGGAAAGCTATTGCGCGTAGCGGGGAAAGACGATATAGGAGGATGGTCATTATGAGAAGAAGAGTAGCTCACCGTTTTAAATTTGGAGAGATGAAAACTGAGAGACTTTTTGTCTCGATGCCACAATGATTAAAGTAAGAATGATTTCATTGCTCTTTCTCAAAACAACTCCACTACAATCATCCGATGTAATCTTAGCAACAACAACCTTCTCCTCATCATACGATTTTTCATAACATGTGGTACTTGCTCTTAATGTGTTTAGTTGTCTTATGGGCTCGTGATTTTTTCAAGTTTGCAACTGCATCATTATTATCTCAATAAATTATGATTAACTTGGGCAAACTTAGAATCACATCTAAGTCCATTACGAAGTTTCTAGACTCATATAGATACTTTGGCTGCCGCAAGGCTCCAATTTATCATCTTTCCATGGTGGAGTTCGAAATACATTTCTACATGACACTCCTCCATATTATGGCTCTACTTCTAAAATAAACATCTAACCTTGAGGTGGATTTACTGCCGTCCTTGTCTGATTTGAAAAATCTAAATCTATGTAACCCACAAGAAGCAGTGAATCTGTCCGGTAAGCCCACATATAATTTCTAGTCCTTTTCATGTACTTAAATATATGTCTTACCAAAATTCAACATTCTTATTTCGGGTTACCTTGATACCCACTGAGCATGCCCTCGGCAATATAGGTATTCATTCTCGTGCATAACATTACACATATTAAGCTTCCTTATTTACCGAAGCATAAGGAACCATCTTCATCAGCTCTATCTTCTTTTGTGTCATAAGACACATTTCCTTAAATAAAGTCACATGCTAAAACGAGTAAGGATTGTATCATGTGATGAAGCTTGAGATAAGCATAACATGCTATCTTATGATCCGTATCACCATGATCGCAAGAATATATTTTACTTCTCTTAAATCCTTCATTTCATACTACTTTATGAGCATACACATACGCCCGATAATACTCTTTCATTGTCTCCAATGAGCAAGATATCATCTACGTATAGTACAAGAAATACCACCAAGTTTCCATTTTTTTTAATACACAAGCTCCATCCGAACATTGATTAAATCCATATGCTGAATTTCCTCATCACAACGGATGCTCCATGATCTTGAAGTTTGCTTTAGTCCATCGATGGATAATTTGAAGCTTACACACAAAATGCTCTTAGCTCTTTGCAATGAATAACTCTGGTTGCTTCACATAGATATTTTCCTCAAGACTTCCAATCACGAAAGCGGTCTTGACATCTATTTGATATACCTCATAATTCAATATGAGCAGCAATAAGTAAAAGAATTCGGATCGACTTAAACTTAGCTACCGGCACAAAGATTTCCTCATACTCGAACTCACCCTTATTTCTGAGTGTACCTTTATGCAACAAGCATTGTTTCAAAGTATCACCTTACTGTCTGATCTTCTTTTATTTTGTAGAGCCACTTCTAACGGCTTTACCATCATTTCACGGTTCTACAAGCACCCAAATCTAATTTAGAATCCATGGACTCTATTTTAGAAATCATTTCAAGTTGCTAAGATATCGCATTTTATCTTGTAGTGCTTCGTCGTTATTCCATGGGACGATTTCATGTAGATTAGGGACCAAGTCTAACGACTTTTCCAAAACATAAATCTATCTGGTTGTTGAACAACCCTCCCACTACAACAAGGCGCTACATGCAATTGTGTATCAGATGTGACACGTGATGCAGTTTACTTACAGTGTATCCTTTCATACAATTGGTACTAACCTTGAGTTTCCCTTCTCACACCTTTTAGAACATTTTATTCATGGGTTTATGATTTATTACATAGTCCTTTTCCAAAAATCTAGTGTTGGTGTTAACAATCACCCTTTGATCTTTTGGACTATCAAATAAAACACCCTTTATTTTTCTAGGATATCACACAAACAGACAACAATTTTTACGACATGCTATTTCTAGGGCATACCCATAAAATGAATTTAGTAATTTCGAATAACTTATCATCTATCAAACCACTACCACAAGAGTCTTATTCCTTCTTTCTGCCACACCACTCAGTTGGAGTATGCCCGTTGTAGACAACTTGGGATTCAATCCCAACCTCTGATAAATAGTTCCTAAACTATCCTAAGAGATACTCGCCACCACGATTAAATCATAATAACTTGATATATTTTTTATGATCCTTCACCGCATGAGCCATGCACTTTTGAATTAATCATAGTGTTTAGACCTGCGGTGCATCAAAAAAATATCTAACCACCTCTTTTAGGGATAATCTTAGGACAATATGAATCAGAATGAACCAATTCCAACATATCTTTGGCTCTACACTCCTTTTCTTTGAAAAAGTAATCATGGCCTAGTTTCAGATGCCAAAGGTATATTTGGTTCATATCTGAAGGTTCCTTTCTCTTATTAGGATTAGAAGACTGGTTATCATTTTAATTTATTGCATCCATGGGATAAGCATGATTTAAGAGTGTACAAATTGTCCACTAATGTACTACAACAGATTATAGCTCCATCCTTCATTATAATGACTATGTCACACAAATGAAATAAAGTATTCATCCATAGAAACATATAAATTGAAATCAAATTCTTTCTATGAAAACGTACGTAAAGATAATTTCTAAAATTCAAATGTTTATTCCTATCAATAAATAAATAAACAACTCCCACTGCAACAGTCACTACTTTTGTATCTTACCCATGTACTCAATTATCTCATCATCACTTAGTTACATACTTTTAGTGATTCAGGTATCTACACACTACGTGTCAGTAGATCCCATCACTAATCATGCTTTAAAAACTAGTGAATGAGATAAAAACCTTGTTCACATCATAATGAAAATAGCTTTCCTTTGCCACATGTTTTGTCAGAAGTTCCCCACCGAATACAATCACTTGTAATTCAGGTGGAACTTGATCAAAATATCTAGGCAAACTATGGAGAATAAAATTGACCTAGGTTTCCCCTTCAACTTCTACTCCAAGTATTTTCAATTCATTCATCAAGTTAACCATGACCTCTTACCTTTCTACCTTACTTAAGTATTTGAATAGTTCCATGAGATTGACCATATTTCTATGAACCTCTCACCTCTCCACTAGAGACTTTAATAGGCGTCACAAGACATCCTTAGTGAGAACACATATGTTTTCCTAAGTAGTAAGAATCAAGACCAAGATTTTTTTCTAATCATCTAATTTTGGACCATTAAATATAATTTCTTTTAGTAAACAATAAGCGAGATAAAACCATTTGAAAATACAGAGAATCACGTAAATAAATACACTGATCAAATCCTTCGACTTTATCCATTTATATTGATTCCCTCAAAACAATATAAAATAAAATTCAACTACATCTCAAGCACCGTAAGTCTGCATGCCATGATAGTGTGGACATATACAAACTCGAACATTTACAAGAGAAAGTTTTACCCATTAATTTTATTCGTCAGCCTAACTTTATGACAAAATAATTAATAGTCGGTTCTTTTTAGTTATGCAAATAACAACAGTGACTCCGATAGGGAGGATACTTATTATTTGCACCTAAGTGTATACCATTATTTGATCCCAAGTCCATTGTCCAAGCTTGTGTGCCTTACAGATGGAGAAGTATACACGTGCTCAGATAACTTCCTTCAATCATTATAGAGAAGTTCGTACCAGCAATCTGTGAACAAACTCATCCGATGGGGAGGAAGCCACTATAGCCAATATGCAAGTTTATTCACATCACTTACAAATTAATAATGGAGGCCGCGGGAATTATTTACCGATCCCCTCTCCCACTTAGTTATTTAACATCGAGGGTTTTTACATCCATATAATATTCATTAATAAAATAGGCAACCTAGCATGCTACTATTACATCACATAAAGCAGTAAATTACAGAGAATCATGCATACATATATAACAATAATAAGATAATTAAATCAATTATAAATAGTTATATATCAGCGAATTCAATTGTTGGCTACTAAGCATGAATGTGGGAAAAGATCTCCAGATTATCAATTTTTCAAAAATCTCCAAATTACCAAATTTTCGTAACATCCAGATTATCAAAATTTTGAAAACTTCCAAATTATCAAATTTTCGAAACTATCAATATCGACCATCGATACCATTCAGATTATCGAAATTGTCAATATCGACCAGATTATCGAAATCATCGATATCGATATTCAATCATATATAACGATAATAGACAATTAAATCAATTATGACAATTATATATCACGAATTAAATCACCACTTAAATTAGGAAGTCTTATCTGACATTCTAGCTATTGAACTGATTCCTTACGCAACAAGTAGGATTACTTGTGCCATAAGTCGTTCATCATCATGGGTTGCCTTGACTCGAAACACATCGTCGTTTAGTCCATGATCGCCTCCAGTCGTACCGCCCACCATCGGTGGTAGTGCCGACAGCCCTCATCACATCATGCACCCTTCGGCACAACTCGTGTGTGAGCTTCCGGTGACCCTCGCACCTATTAGTTGTGCTCGTGTCGCGTGCCGTGATGAATCACCATACTCCATCATCGCGACACATCCCCGCCAGTATCACCACTGCTTGCGTCTGTCAATGAACGTCAGGACTCGACTCGAGCCAGTGGCTCAATTCGAGCAGTACCATCTGCAACGATCATCGTTCTGCATGTTCGTCGGTCTCATCACTATTGCACGCTACCCAGCCGCAGCCAGTGCTCGACTCGTGTCGATGGCTAAATTCGAGCAGTAGCATATTTGTCGATCATCGAGCCTACTGCGCGCACCACCGCTTGAGTCCCATCACTGTCAATGTGTGCTCGTTGTCATCGTCGCTGCCGTACGCCAGAGATCGACATGTCGCGCGATTTCCGCTGTCCACCACCGTCGTGAGCCGACAAACGTATAGAGTATTCAACAAAAAATAATAATTTTTAAACACTAATTCATGTTTGACACATAAACCAGCCTAATGTGTCACGTTTAGCCACAAAATCGAAGCTCTGATACCAATTCTTGGCATTCGATCGTTTGGTTAATGTGAATCGTTAGGGTTCCATGCGATTCTATATCACCGGAAGCAAGAGTACAGAATCGTATTACCTTTCATCGGGGTATGTTGAGGTAGAACAGTAATAGAAAATAACCTCTTGATCTTCTGTTGTATTCCCAAGTCCAATCTCGACATCGCGTGTGCGACGGGCGATCTTCAAGATCCTCTCAATCTGCTTTCTCCTTATTTCTCACGTGTTATGCGCGATCAGATTAGGGTTCCTTAAAGCTAAGATGACTTATTTATATGTTACAGCAAGGACCAGGAGGAGAAATTAGAGTCGGGCCTTCATTGGACTTAAGTAGCCAAGTTTAGCCCAAAACTTATACTTAATTCCAATAATAATAATATAGTCCACTAAAATATTATTACTGCACTGCCGCTCTAATCCCAAATTATGTTATGGGCTCCTTCTTATTATGAGTCCGTTAGTCTCCTCATGTTTAAGATATACAATGCTCATTAATTAATTAAGTTATTAACAACTCCATTAATTAATATCTCATTCGAGAGTAGTACCACTCAACCTTGTTATCATGCCGGAATAAATTCACCTGCAGGTTTACATGATAATCCTTATGAGCTCTTCAAGGTGACATCATCAGTCTATTTAATAGGACACAGATTCCTTCTACAATCAACAGCACACCATAGAGATAGTACTATTTCCCAACTCACCGAGTTTGTTGATTTAATATTTAAATCTCAGCCATTGATGAATCAAAGAAATATATATTAGCTTACGTGTCAAGGTTATTGTATAGGGATTAAGAGCACGAACATTCATAATAACTGAGATCAAGTTCTCCTATATAGTCAATATAAAGATCTCAAGCGGTCCTGCTCAATACACACAAAGTGCACTAATGTGATTCTATAGTCAAGATAAACTAATACCAAATCACACTACAACCATCCCGATAGATTGTTCCCGTCTATCTCAGTTGTGAGCATCTATTTATACTTTATAAGAAGCCAATAATATGATCTTCCGTGCGACGTCGCACACCATATTATCTACAGTATAAAGTAAGTGGACTATTACATCGACATATAAGTAAATTATAAGATGCAATCATTTGATCAATGATTCTCATTTCAAATAATGTTAAAACATTGTTCATACTAAAGCTAGACTTTTAGTATACAATCCAACAAGCCGCAAAGAAGTAGTTGTACTTTCCGTACAAGCAAGATTTTATAAGTCTTATATCTTACGTTGTGTAGATTTATATATTGGTTGTTCAAATATGTACCAAATTGTGCAAAATATTTAATGAATTATACAGAATGTATCACTATATTTTATTGTGTTGTGTAGCAATATAACCATATTGTACGACAATATAACATGTGCAACAATATATTTGTGTTGTGTGCGGATTTATATACTCATTGTGCAGAAATATACAAAATTTTGCAACATTTAATAGATTAGGTAAAATATATGGTTACACTTTAATGCACGAAACATACTCAGATTCAAAGAAAAATATTTAATAGATTATATAGAATATATGGCTACACTTTAATGCACGAAACATACTCAAATTCAAAGAAAATTTAAATTTGTATTTTAATTTTATTGTGCAAATTTATACACATATTGTGTATATTTAGTTAATACTCCCTCCGTCCACCACAAAGGTGGAGATTTGCTTCTTGCACGTGGATTAATTAGTATTATTATTTAAGGTGTAGTTGATAGTTGTATTAGTGGGGTGTATAAGTCCCATAAATTTATTATATTAGTGATGTGTGTGGGTCCCATGTGCTTAAAAAGGAAAATGTGGACCTTTGGTGCGGACGCCCAAAATGGCAAAATGTGGATCTTTTTGGCGGATGGAGGGAGCATATATTTAAACACAATTATTTTCTAATTATTTAATAGCTTAATACTATTAATTAATGAATACGCAGCAAAAATTGAATTTCATAAATATATCTTGTTTTCCTAAAAAATAGTTTGGATAAAGAAATAAATCCCACTAATTAAGGGATTTATAAATTTAATTTTGGAAAAATACGTATGCAATTGGGGTAAAAAGGGTATGTTATTTTGTAATTTTGTATCTTATATTAATTAAATTTTGAGCTTGTATCTAATACTCCCTCCGTCCGGTTCTAAGGTGTCTGTTTACTTTTTACACGTGGATTAAGGAGTATTATTATTATATGTAAAGTGGGTAGTTGTATTAGAGGAAAGTGTTGGGTCATATTGTGTACTTTTTTACTAAATAGGAGAAATGGATACCTTTGAATATGACGCAAAAAATAGTAAAATGACACCTTAGAAGCAGACTGAGGGAGTAGTAATTATGTATTATATTTTGTACTTAACAGTTACTATTCCTTAAAAATATACTCCCTCCGTCCCACAAAAGTTTGCATGCCTCTTTCGGCACGGAGATTAAGAAAAGTAATAACTTTTAGGGGTATTATGATATTTTTTGGTAATAAATAAATGATAAAATATGTTAAGTGTGTTAGGTAATGGTGGTTTTTTTTGTAAATAAAGTGTATGGGGAGGATGATTATGTTTGACTTTTTGCTTTTTTAGGAATGAGCAAACTTTTGTGGGGCAACCCAAAATAAAAAGTGTGTCATCTAAAATAGAATGAAGGGAGTATATTATCTTATTTTTTAGGTAGAATATCCATAAGAAATTAGCAAATATAGGGAAAAAATTAAATTAAGTAGAATACCATTGTACATGTATATTTATACATAAAAATATATATAGACAATTATTCACTTTTTTTTAATTTTTTTACAAAAATATATTCCCTTCATCTCATTCATAAGTTCTAATTTGTTTTTTGTACGTGGATGAAAAAATTACTATTTTATGTATAGTGATTAATTGTATTAGTAGTGAGTAGTAAAATATCATATATCCCTTTTACTAAAAGAAAAAATGGCAATTTTTAAATTAAACACTCAATGTAATTTTTAGGTGGGATGAGGGAGTATTTATCACAATATTCTCATCAAGTAATTAAAAAGTAGACACTCACATTGTCTTACAATAAGATGTTTTATTTTTACTTAATTAGTTACCAATTTCATAAAATTATTACTCCCTTTCGTCCATCTCCTATTTTACTATTTTGGGAGTTTGCTCTAAAGATACAAATTCTCATTTTTAATAAAAAAATACCTCATATATGGTCCACCATTCACTATATGCATCATCACTCACTACTAATACAATTATTTAGTATACATAAAATAATAATATACTTTAATCCTCGTGAAAAAAATAATCAGACCACCTTTGAAGTTGATGGAAGGAATATCATTTTTCATTTATTTTAAAATTTATTTATTGAATAATTTGATTGGATGATTATTATTAATATTGATTAGGAGTGGATGTAGGGACCAGCAAGACAAGTAACGATCCGGTGGTGCTCTGATTCGGCTTTGTTATTGCACATTTGTTCGATCCTGCACAGAGGAGTTACGATTTTGCACAAAAGAAGATTGAAGACTTTTTTTTATCACGCTTTTAAATTGTTATTTATTATTGTTTTTTTTTTTTTGCACTCTCCTATTTTCTAAATTATGAAATAATTGGTTGGTGTGCATGCAAAATATCCTTAATGATACTAAAGTGCAACAAAGTTGGCCCAACTCCATTAGGTGAAATATAAAATTCACACATAATTGTAGGGCAGTAGAGTATGTCACAAGACATGTATACTGATTATTGCGCATGGAATTAACAATTCAAAAAACTAAAATCGTCCGTACGAGGTTGTACTGCTTTTTAATCCTATAAGTAGGAGCTGGTTCCGGAGCAACTTATATCTACAAGATTCATATATTTACAATATTACAAATTCCATATTGATCTTGGTCTCATATATCCACTGAAAGTACTGTAAGTTTAATTCTCTGTCTATCTTTTATATACTACTTTACCGTTGGAGTTTAATTTTTAGAATTTAATGCTGATCATTCTATAAGAATTAATATTATAATTTCACCATTGTATTTCATATATAATATTATACTCCATTTGTTAATTATCTATTTTATTCATACATTTTGAATTTATCATTAGGGTATGTTTATTTTGGATTATACATGTAGATCTAATAAATCATAAGTTTGTTTTTATAACTTTTGATCTGGTGGATTTAAACTTCAACAGTCTGTTATTTTGATGCAACATCTTTAGTGTTACATTGTTGAATATATAACACATAGTATGTGATAGGGGAAAAAAATCACATCGGATCTTCAATGTCATTTTCGTGCATCATTTTCTATGTTACACGTTATATAATTGACACGTAAGAAGGGAAAGAAATCCAATCATTGTCCCTAGAGTTTATGTTTTCCTTTTTAGGGTATAGTTTCTCTCTCTTAAATGTTATTCATCCAAGTGTGACACATAAGATGATGTACCAAAATAATCAAGTGTGACACATAAGATGATGTACCAAAATAATACAGAAAAACTGACAAAAAAATATACCTAAAAAAGAAGTGTAGACTCCAAGGATACATAAAAGATGATATACGAAAATAGTAAAAAATATTTATATATTTAACTTTATGTCACATTAATATAAAATAAAATGTTGGTGATCGATGATATGTATTAGAAGATTTTAATTAATTGATTTGAGAAAGAAAAAAAAAAGATGAGAGAGTATAAAGATAGATTGAAAAAATATTAATTGATTAGAAACAATACATGATGGGTGGATTAATTGAGAATGTATGTGATTTGTGGGTGTATATAGGAGTTATTTTTAAAATATATGGATGAATTGAGAATGTATGGGATTTGTAGACATTTTGTATAGAGTTTGTTTTTAATATGTACGCCCTCCGTCCCAGGTTAAGGGTTTTTCATTTTGTTTGTTCCACTCAATGAGTCTCCTTTCTTTTTTTACACACATGAGACACACACATCTCCTCTAATAAAATTAAAATATAGGGCTCATGCTCCTACCAATACAACTATTCACTACACATTAAATAATAATACTTCTTAATCTACGTGTCAAAAAGCAAATGACTCTCTTACGTCGGGACAGAGAGAGTATATATATATATATGGGTGAATTTTTTAACATTAAACTTGATTTAATAAGCTTGAAAATTACCCAAATAATTAGAGAAAATATTAAAATTTGTATTCTAAGTATAGCCGATCCCAATTTTAGTTATTTTTATTTATAATTCTCAAATTTTGGTACTTTTTATTTGATGAGGTTCTTTTTGTTCAAATTTAATCTAATTTTTTTTGTCCAAATATAATTTTTTATGTTAGAATTTGTCCAATTTTGATTCGACAATAATAAAATGATTAAATCTGATGAAATGACTGAATTTATTAAAATCGGACAAAAAGGGACAAAAAGAAACAAAAATAAGAAATTGCAATTATAAAATGACTTAAATTTAATACATAGAAGAACTAATTTTGATATTTTCCATATAATTAAACTAGTTTCATAAAGTGTATTTGAGGAAATTAATAATTATTATTTTTGTGAGAATTTTGCACTTTTGGTCCCGCAGGACATATAACTTCTTCAAAGTAGTCCCAATACTTTCATTTTTAGTCTCAAACGATTATTTCTTTGCAGAATTGGTCTCATAAGACTTCAACCTAGCATATTTATTCTCATTCAATTACACTATTGGTCCCAATAATTTAAATTCATATTTTATATTTATTTATTTTATTTTATATTTATTTATTTATTTAATACTTATAATAATAATAATAATAATTATTATTATTATTATTATTTTGAGCATGTTTAAAAAATAATAAAAATGTTACATTAAATAAAATAATAAATGAGTAAATAAACAAATAAAATAAAATATGAATCTAAATTCTTATAACTAATAGTGTTACTTTATATCATATTTATTTATTTATTATTATCATTATTATTATTATTATTTTGAACATGTCTTTTATATAAAAACAATAAAAATTTGGTTATATTAAAAATAAAAAAATAAAAAAGTAAGTAAATAAATAAAATAAAATATGAATCTAAAATTTTTGGATCAATAATACATCTGTATAAGACTAAATATGTAAAGTTGAAGTTTTATCGGACCAAGGTTGCAAAAATTTAATTGTCAAATAAAAAATAAAATAATTATAAATAAGTAAATAAATAAATAAATAAAATAAAGAATTGTAAGTATATATTCATATTTTATTGTATTATTTTTTTAGTATGTCTTTTTTGAATTTAGTAATAATTTGGTAACATTAAAAAGAAAATTAAAAAATAAATAAATAAGTAAATAAATAAAAAATAAAAAATAAAAAATAAAATAAAATAAAATAAAATATGAATCTAAATTTTTGGAACTAATAATAGAGTTGTATGAGACTAAATATGCAAATGTGAAGTTTTATGGGATCAAGTCTGCAAAAAAAAAAAATTATTTAGGACTAAAAATAAAAGTATTAGGATTATTTTGAAGAGGTTATGTGTCCTGTGGGACTAAAAGTGCGAAAGTCTATTGTTTTTGTTTAGGAGTATCGTGCACGTGCAGCATGGCAAGCAGGCTACCGAAGCAGATAGTGCTGAAATCATCCTACGGAGCCTACGTCTGTTACCTCAGCGGAGAGCGTCTCCACGGCTACATCGGCGCCGATGAAAAAAGCGTATTTAACCCCCTCGTCAAGATTGAAGTCGAGCCTGCTAAAACCAATCCCGATTTCATCCACCTCCGATTCTACCACTCCAACAAATACTGGGCCCTAAAATCCGCCGACAGCTACGAAATGGTGGCAGCATCCGACCAACCCCAAGAAGACACCTCCAAATTCTCATGCACCCTCTTCAAGCCAACTTTCGACGCCACCGATGGCACCCTCTTCAACCTCATCCACGTCCACTCCGGCCGCCACGTGGGCACCGACAGATCCTTCATCTACGTGGACGACAAGGATAAAGGCGACGGCTATTACACGTACGCTTTGACGTTCGTGGATTGGAGTTCGCTGGTTAAGCTTCCCGCACGTGTGGCGTTGAAAGGCGACAACGGGAAGTACCTCCGCGCCATGTGGCAGGACGGTCTCCCGTATCTGCAGTTCTCGTCCGGAGACGGGAACGACGAGGGTTGTTCGTACGAGGTTCACTTGCTTGACGACGGACATGTTCGCCTTAAGTCTTATGACAAGTTCTGGAGGCTCAGTCCTAACTGGATTTGGGCTGATTCGAGCAGTGAATTCCCCAGAGACGTAAACACTCGGTTTTGGCCTGTCAGACTTGACGGGACCACCATTGCTCTGCGCAATGAGGGTAATAAAAATTTCTGTAAACGGCTTACAGCTGACAACAAAACGGACTGCCTGAACGCGGCAGTCCGGACTATTACGCACGAGGCGAAGATGGTGGTGGAGGAGCTGGTAATGGAGAGGAATGTTTACAATGTTCAGTTTCGTATGGAGAATGCTCGGATATTCGACCAGAAGCCTTTCTTGGCAGGGGTTGGGACGGCTACGAATGAAACAGACAGAGAATCCACGCTGACAATAAGAGTAGCGTACGAGGATACTCGTACGTATTCTTTTAGCAACAGTTTTTCCATCACGGCGGGCGTGAAGACTACAATTCAGACGGGGCTGCCGCGGATTGTGGAGGGGCAGATTGAGGTGTCGGCGGAGGTGACGAATGTGCTGGAGTGGGAAAGAAGTACGGAGGAGAAGAAGGTGGCGGAGGCGACTTATACGGTGAATGTGGCGGCCAAGAGTCGGGCTAGAGTTAACTACGTTGGGACGCAGGGGAAGTGCAGTGTGCCCTTCTCGTACACTCGGAGGGATAAGAGTTCGAGTGATGGAATGGTTGTTACTAGCCAGCATGTTGATGGGGTGTACAATGGTGTCAATTATTACAGTTTCAGATTTGAGCAGCTGCCAACTGAGCCTCTCTCCGATCACGATAATTAATCGTCATCGATCTTTTCATTTGTGTCATCTCATGTTGGTGTGGTGTGGTCATGTGATGTTGTGTATTATCGTGATGTATTGTTTGCTGCTTTTGTTTTTGTTGTTTGTGAACGTGAGGGTTTTTTCATCAACTTCTACGTCGAAGTTGGTTTTTCCCTCATGATACTATAAAAATAATTCCATGTATTGATGAATGTTTTTCTTCAACTTTTGCATGAGCTAATATGCAATTATTTTTTTTCATTTAGTGTTCATTCAATAATTATACGTATGTTACGAATTTTGGTTATGGTTCGATGATTTAATATTTTTCTCAATTCTTTGAAAGATTGCACAGTTATAGATAAAATGTTTTAAAAAAAATTAATTTTTAATTAATTTTATTGACTTATAGTCTTTGAAGAGTAGTTTATGTTTTTTAAATAATAAATAAATTATGTATGTTAGGTTATGATGACAAATGATAACTTTGAATTAAAATATTTTTAATATAATATAATTGATGTGATACTTTATTTTACACGGTGAAAGTTATTGTGGATAAATGAAAACCTTTGATGTATTTTAATGGGGTCAAATTATCCTTTTTTTCCAAATAAATTAAATATCAATTTTATTGACTTTATAAGTATATTGTTGTATTTTTACTATAAGCAATAAATAAATTATAAAATATGATATACTATGTTTTAAGTGCGATTGGTATTTTTTTAATTAAAATAATTTTTTTTAAGTTGTTGGTGGATATGAAAGTTTTTTTTAAGTGGTGTGAAACAAAGGGAGTATATATTTTAATATGTATAATATGTAATTCACATGTTTAATTGGAAAAAGAAAATAAATTGTTATTAAATTTAGAAACCAAAAAAAAATTCCAATTAAATTGAAATAAAATAAACAAATAACAAAAAGGAAAATGGTGAACTTCTCTATTTCTTTTTTTTTTTTTTTGGGACAGAATAGTGAACTTCTCTAATAAGAAAAAGAGTTGGTGATCACATCAGAAACGCGAACTACAATATAATTATGATGACTATTGACTCAAAACCACAATAATCTTTCATATCTACTACTCTTGAGAGAACTAGGACATTGGTTTTGCGTAATAGAACATAGAATATCCCAGCAAATTGAAACTGGTTATACAGTAAGAGAGAACCCAGAAATTAATATATGATGACAAAACGAAAATGATGTATCGAACACAATTCAGATTTTCCAAACAAGAACAATCAACGTAGTAGAGTAAACAAAACTCACAACTGAGCAGTAAGCTTAACAAAATATAATCACACTGAACTTTTTATACATGTTCTAATAACATTCTAACATCCAACACGAACGACAAAAGGTAGCTGCGTCCTCGGGTGTCAGCTTGAAGGACAAGTGAGATCTTCGTCGTCCCCGAACTTGTACTTACTGAAATGATTCACTCTGAACTTCCATTCTCCTTTCACAGGATCATACGAGACGAACTCAGAACCTTGATCCTCAGCTTTTCTTTTCAGCATCTCTTTGTACTTCTCGATCCTTGGTCCCTCCGTGTACTGCTGTCCAGTCTTCTTATCGAAACATTTTATATTAAGAAGTGTTACCTCAGCAGGCTTGTTGAGACCTTGCCCAACTGGAGGTTTTTTGCTCTCATCCATATAAACTATCACCTCACGGTTGTTGAATTGGACAAGGGACTCGAGTTCAAGCCTCCACACATCCGTCTCCCCAAAGAATTTGATGCTTCCATATCCCCGTCTCCCAACCACAAAGTCCTTCACATGGCGGCAAAAGCCTGGTTCAGCCCGTTCCTTGGCGGCTAGCTCCTGAATTCGTGGCTCAGTGTAATAATCAGAGTGGCGGAGCTTCGGCATCATTGCCTCAATCCCAGGTCCATGTTCATAAACAATGGCAGCTTCCCCAGCTCGGTGCCCTGTGAGAGTGATGAAAGAGTCATCTTTCTCTGTAGAGAGACCATCATGGACCCCGTTAGATTTTTCTTTTCCCTTCGCTGGATTAACATGTTCCTTAGACTGGCCATTTTGCATTGGATCTTCCACAGCTTCAGTACAATCAGATTATTTAATCAGTATGGTAAAATATTTGCACAATTTGAATAAAGAGACATGAGATGCTTCAAGCGACACTAATAAACTACATTTTTATGTAAACATACATGCACATTACTATGTTGAAACCTTTTCATATATAACTACAATGTTATCTATGCAGTCTGACATTACTATGTTCTAACTTTTTCATATTCAACTACGGTAGTCAGTCTTTACTCCTATATAATCCCCAATCCGTTTCTAGTAACTAAATCTAAAAACTCTTGATTTCGATATGAAAGCTAAATTAACAAGTAAAAATAATTATGCATAAGTACAGTATATTTCTTTAGTATCTTAAAAGGCTACTAATTCCATGCAGATATAATTATGCAGTGTTGCAGTTGAAAGATGTGACAGGGTAGATTTAACTGATTAAAGAATGTACTAAACTAAAACTAGGTCACAGCTAAAATTTCATTATTAATACTCATTCCTCCTTACTTGTGCATGGTCTAAAAGTATAGAGTAATGGGACATGACAAAAGTTTTTTCTAATATAATAATTTCAGAAAAAATGACCTTCCGAGTAACTCTGAACAAAAACAGAAAATTCAAACATGAGGTCTTCTGAGTTCACTCATAGAAAACGGAAATTTATAAACGAAACCAACAAGGTTCAACTGAAATTTTAAGTATAATGACAAGAAAATTTCGATGGCTCCAAATTCTATAAAAATGAAACTAACCATCTTTGTCGTTGGACGCGTGCCCATTTATGGAATTCCAAGCATCTTGATGAGATTTCCCTGCTCATTAACACAATAAAAAATTAGCACTTTTAGGTAAATGTTATTTAGTGATAAATAACTATGATCCACCAATCCAGTTCAAATAGCACAAAAACACAAAGGGTAAGACAAGGAGAAATTGAAATTAAGGGTAAAATTATCTTGAATACAGTGAAGATAGGCATTATGTATCTATCTAATTGAAGCAAAAAATCCATAGCCTTTTACTTTTCAGTAACAATATTCTTCCCTTGAGACTTGAACTCCGTTACTTTGAGGAAGCAAAGTGTATCACCAAATAGACATGGATATTCTTCATACTACACACACAATGAAAAACCTGCCCCATCTTTACAAAAATATTTTACATCCAGCAAAACACATTGTGTTGAAATTTTTGAATCCCCCTCATGATCTTGATAAATTTTTGAACCCCTCATGATCTTGATAAATATTATCCAGAATTACAGATACTACATCGTGAGTATTTCATTATTGTAACATATGATAACAAATTGTTTGTTACAGTTTTTTTATTAATTTCAACATACCACCCGAAACAGAGATGCACTGAAGATACCATTGCTGAGTGGCTCATAAAGGCAGTTTAGTGATGGTAGGAGAATAACTTGACGTAAAATGAGTAGTATGGTTTGACTGCTCCAGAAATTAACCTAACCTATTTATGACGAATTTTATAGTTAACACTTTTAGCAGACATTTAGTAGAATTAAACAAAAGCATAATAATAATTCAAGGACAAAAGAAACATCATCCACTAATAAAACGAGTTCTAACTATTCAAACATACTCGGTGTGTTTGCAAGTTCTTCTCAAATAGAGAGATTTGAGAAACACTTTTTCCCCAAAAAGTTATTAATTATAGCTTTTTAACACTTGAAAACACAGCCTCAGGAAAGGTGTGAAACCACATGTTCAAGATGACAAAAAATGAATTAACAGTTTTGAACCTCAAACCAAAAACAATCAGAAACAAATTAGAAAAACATGGTCAGAAACAAATTAGGCATGCAGGACCTTGTTTGGTTTCCAGCTACTTGCAACACTAATTGCCATAAAAACTGGCTCTATTAGCAGCCCCCACCCCCCAACAAAAAAATTGTTTTTTTTTTCTCGTTTTCATATTTTTATTCCAAGAATATGATTCAGCAATATGGTGAAAAATGATATAGGGTGTTCACCATTTTCATGGGCTGGTGTAGCAGTGGCCTTAGTTTTATCTGCGCTGGATCTAGATTTCCACTGTTCCAATGGACGAATTACTAGAGCTCTTGGATTCTCCCTGGGAACAAAAAGAGCATCTGCTTTGGGAGTGCTGGGTGTTTCTTCGTCATCATTAAAAAATGGCACCTGATTGATAAAAATGAATAGAAACACACATTCAAAATCCTGAAATCAATTACATTGTACTTCTACGAAATCATGTAATCATTAAAGGAGAATCATTACCTTTGGACCATCAGTTCTAGGGTGATATTTCCTAACAGGCAACTTAAGACGCCTTTGGGAAATGTGTCGAGATGTTAAAAGTGATGATATTCTCATAGGCACTGGTTTGTCAACTACCTGCTTGAAAGTAGTACATGTTAATGAATGCTTTCAGTAGGAATATAGAATGAATCCATAACTATAGTAGCACATTTAAAGGATTAAGGACCAAAACTCAAAGGCATCATCATACAGATCTAAACTATATTCAGAAGTATGAAAACTTACTGGCATGCTGGAAATTCCATACTGAATGGAAGAAGTCCCTGTGCGACCAATCGACATCTGGGGCATTGCTGGCAAATTCCCAAAAGGATTCATGATGGGGGCTGCTTGAGCAACAACAGTGTTCTGAGTACCTGAACTGTAAAGTAATTGCAGAAGGGTCAAACACAAGAAGATTAAACGAGAAGTCAGTAAACTAAATTATGTGGATCATATAACTTTGAACATCAGTAGATTTGTAAGACTGGACACTATCCTTACTATAGTAAAATTTAAAAATAAAAATAAATACTACCATATAACTATAGTTGACATACAGGAATAAAAAGGCAATATTATGACACAAATACAATGATGGCATTTGCATTCTTAATTTTATCAAAAGTTAACATTCTAAAGTGTTGGAATAAGACACGACTCACTGATTGATTTCATGATTCTTATTTATGCTTAAATGTATTTGCTAACAATAGTCGTTAAAGGCGAGGCACACAAAGGTGCAAGGGGCGTCACTTGTACAACCTGGTCAAATATTTTTCAATAACATATATGCATAAGTATATCCTACCAGCATAATTACCTAACTAAATAAAGGTGAAAATCACATAACATCACATAATGATACATAATAACTCACAAATCAAATGATAACAAAAGAACATCTTTACATATCAACTTCAAAGTTCAAATCTTCAACAAATATAAACAAATGAGCGAATAAAACGGAAGTTAAAAAAGCTATCAAGTTTCAAATGATTGGCAACTAACAAACTAATCCATTGTCATCCCCATCACCCTCATCCTCCTAAAAGGCTAAAATTGAGCATCATTTTTGTTAAACTCTTCCAATTCATCCCCTTCACACTCAAAATCAATTTTAATATCTTCATCTTCATCTATAAATCTTAAATATGAGCATTAACACCCTTTCCATTGTCAACATAATTTATCCCTTGAGTTGGTGGTCCAGCACTAGAGTGGGTGGGTGCTTGGTTTCTCTTTGGTCTGTGTTTTGTTTATGAAAAACCTAAAACTAATTCAATTCAACTAGAGCCTAGATATAAAAGTCAATTTTCCCTCCAAAGACTAAATAAGAGGCAAAAAATTTTGTGATTAATGAAAACATGTAACAACTCTAAAAAATCCATTGAAATAAGAATATTATTGGAACAAATAAACAAAGGGCTCTGCTTCCCATCTATATAACTAATTTCAGACTCGCAGTTAGATCAGAAAAATAAAATAACTAGAAAGTGACATACGCTTGTCCAAGTGCATTATTGTTTAACATGCCAGGGGTTCCACTAAAGGCATTCGTACCAGCTGCAAATATAAGAGAGACGTTATAAATAAGAGACCTAACACCACGTACACAAAATGACATTGCCAGCTGGACTAGAAAACTGTCCATGTAGATTTACCTGGCTGTGACTGGCCAAAGTTGCTAAAGTTAAAACCACCTGAATTCAGAGCTGGCTGAGCAGATTGAAATGGTGAATTGAGCGAAGGCTTCAAAGAAAGCAAGAAAACAATATTAAAATTTAGCATATTTAGGCACAAGATATAAAACCAAAAATGCAAGAAAAGAGAAAATTCTGTACATCATGAAACAATATTGTTCAGCTTATACTCATTTATTTAAATAGCCAGAATACAATCTATCCTTCAGTTCATATTCATATATTTACTTAGCCAGATTACAAGTCAAACACATATCATGCTTTTCCACGTGTATATAAGTTTGAGGCATGCTGGATGACTACCTCAAGTCAACAATTCCCAGATCCTCGATACATACTTAGATATGTGATAATAACTTCTACAGTCACTTTAAGGTCCTCATTAGACATTACATGCCAAACATAAAGACAAGCCAAACAGAAAGACATCTCTATCTTTTTAAGATACGTCAAATGAATATGGAATAGTTTGGCAGGATAGGTGAAGACCAATGAAGAATCCTTTCGCAATCAAACCATACCTTATGAGCTAAAGCTCAACATAATTATCTTTATCTAAATTCTATAGTGTTACCTAAATTAACTCTTGAATTACCCCAGGAATCTTAAGCAAATGGATATGATAAGCAATAGTCATTAGTAAATGAACAACTCACTGTAGTTTGTCCGAACCCTGGAATGTTGCTGTTGTTCATAAGCGAGGAAGTACTGGAGAATAAACCAAATCCAGTAGAGGGAGTAGGAAACAAATTTGATTGAGCAAATGATCCAGATTGTCCAAAGGTAGTGGAGGTCTGACTGAAAGGAGAACTACTCTGTCCAAGTGTGGGAGTAATTGACTGGAATAATGGGGAAGATTGAGTGTTAGCAAAACTCAAGCCAGTACTAAATGAAGATGTTGTTCCCTGTGTGGAAGAGGAACTAAAAATAGACTGTGTCCCAAAAGCAGAAGAGCTGGGAGAGCTAAATGGAGGGTTGGTATTGACACTAAATGCTTGAGTAGTGGGGCCAAATAAAGAGGGTGTTGATGATGGCGTAGTGCCAAAAATATTAGATGTGTTCGACGTTGGAAATGGTGAAGGGCCAAACGTAGAGGTAGGGGTAGATACAAATGGGCTAAAAGTTTGGGTTTTTTGAGCAAACAGGTTTGAAGGTGTAGAGGTAGGAAAAGGATTTGCAGATGTTTGAATAAATGCAGTAGAAGTATTGTTTCCAAAGACAGTAGCAGCAGTAGCCTGACCAGCAGGAGCTGGCCCACCTGTTGTTTAACATGAAAAGAAATATTTAGAAACAAATTATGTAATAAATCACTTGGGACTCAAGCTCACAAACTGAACTAGAAGAGCACCTTTATCGTTTGATTGGTAGTCCTCCCATCTAAGTTCTTCATGGCTTTTATCTTTATAGACCGGCATGGCTGAAATAGATTCTAGTTTGCCAGCTGGCTGTGAACCAGTTGCACCATCGGTCTCAGGTGTTGCTGAGTATGGAGAAACTCTACTTCCCCCTCGTTGCCCTGCAAAACCAGATTGGACAAAGCCCGAGCTACCAAATATGGGGGTTGTAGCCTGTGCTCCTGAAAAGAATATGTATCGAAGCATGAGACAAAATCAACTGTAACCAGCATATGATTCAAAAGCTGGTATACTTGAAACAATTGCAAGACAACCTATAACCTTACTGAGATGATCTGTTACAAGACTTTCAGAGGAATAACATAGAAAACCAAATTTTCTGAAAACTATTGACAATAAGGGCAAATACTTGACTAGTTCTTAAGTAATTGACCAGCAAAAGTTATATAATTTAATTATTAGTACTCATGATTATATTCATCAATATATTTTCTGTACATTTTCTTTTAAAACAAAAACCAAGGAAAATATTTGCCTTTAGCTAATTTTTTCACACAAAAACATGGTCCATTCATAACATTAAAAGGATAATTTATGGAATCTAATATCATTAAGAACAATAACATAGCTTACGAAGAGATTTGGCTCTGAAAAAATAACATCATCTAAATAATGAAAGCTGCTTACCGAATGAACTACTTTGAGCTCCAAATGATGATGTTGTGCCAAATGGACTACTTCCAAAAGCAGAAGTTGTTTGTCCAAATGCTGGAGTGGATCCAAAGTTGAAAGAAGGAGTACTTGCAGCACCGAATGCAGTAGTAGCTGAGGAACCAAAAGCTGGAGTGGATGCAGCACCAAAAGCAGGAGTATTTGTTGCCCCAAAAGCAGGAGCAGCTGTAGCACCAAAAGCTGGTGTGCTAGAAGCCCCAAATGCTGGACTGGAAGAAGCACCAAATGCAGGACTGCTTGTTCCAAAAGGTGAACCAGAAACACCAAATCCACCACTTGTGCTACCAAATGCTGGGGTTGTTGTAGAACCAAAGGCAGGGGTACTAGGTCCACCAAAAGCTGACGTACTGGGTGCACCGAATGCAGGACTACTTGATGAACCAAATGAAGGTTGACTTGGAGCACCAAAAGGAGTTGATGAACCAAATAAGTTGCTCCCAAAAGCAGGTTGTGATTGCTGAAATGAGCTTCCAAATGGACTTGATTGAGCAGTACTAGATCCAAAAGCTGGCTTCTGTCCAAACACTGAGGAACCTAGATTTCAACAAAAATTACTCAAAATAAGGATATTATGTTTGATTGAGATAGTCACTTTTAAGAAATATGTATGAGGACAACCAATAGTTACAAAAGAGACGGTTTAAGAAATAATTAAATGTGTTTTGAGTAACAAAAATAAATACTCAAAAAACAAGGCAAGTAAGTTATGAACGTAGGTCCAAAACCCATTCCACAGATCCAATAATAGTGCAAGGGTTCCACTAATGAGACTCTATATACCGGAAAAGGTGGTATATAATCATTGCAAGATGTTAAGAGAAAGAGAGGAGTCAATAAAAAGTTGAACAAGAGATCCTTACACATTCAGCAAAGAACTCCATGTACAATTCCAGAATGCAATTCATATGACTTGAAAACAGACACTAAGCTGCAACTCATTATTAAAAAAGATCTTCACATGGATGAATAATTTCAGAGGATATCCTTGGGGCAACCTCCTTGCAAGCTCACAAGATTTACATTAAAGAAAACGTAAGGTTGAATTTGGTATAACCTTTTATCTCAAATTTCCTTCTTAAGTAGAAAACATATAAACAGATCCCTGTTAATACTCAAAGCCTCTCAGAACAAATCGGATCAAAATTGAAAAACAAAACCAAATATAGCCCCAGTATTCCAATAAATATATAAATAAATTATAATAATAATTACAAAATTTCGAATGCCCATGGTTTCAAACATTTAATATTTTCAGCCTGAAAATTTGATTGGAATGGAGATAGTATGATGTGAGACGGCCGCAGAATGTTCAGAGTATATCAAGTATATTCAAAGCCACTAATTCTATTATCTAATTAGTATATAAATATGAGCATGTCTTTCCAGATGTCCTTGGATGCAGCCAACACAAGGTGGGTATAAAAATAATTGGGAAGAGGTAACCTTAATGAGCATGGTTGTGATGACACAAGGGGTTGAGAGTTAGACTTTTGCTTAAAAGATAACATTCATAAAGGAGGACACTGGGAACAAATTAAATAGGTTACTACATAGCCTTCTAGGCCACCATCTCCTACCCATCCAACCCACTGGCTGTGATTGAAAAGAATTTCACTAAAAATCCCAAGTTTGCTCTATTTATAAGAAAAACAAGGTAGGCGATATTTTGTTAAGTTTTTGGGATTTAAGATATGGTGTTAGGAATTTGAAATCCAAACACCACTCTACTTTGGGATTTTGCAATCCGGGTTTTATAAACCACATCTACGGATCTACGTATACCTATAAACCGTCCATAGTTGTTAAAAGCGAGAGGCGCACCTAGGCGCACGGACCCCTAGGCGCGCCTGAGGCGCGCGCCTGAGCTACATTTTGCCCAAAACTGAATTTACAATGTATATACACAAATATATCCTACTTACAATCATATTACCTAACTAAACTAAGATAAAAATCACATATCATCACATAATGATACATAATAACTCATAATACCATTATAACATAAAACATACACACAAATAAAGTTCAAGTAGGAGGCAGATGGTGGAGGTAGGCAGTGGAGGTGAAGGCAGCCCACCTTTTTGTCTTTGATCTGAAAGTTCAAATACTAAAACCCTAACCCTAATTCTCTATTTATATCATTTTATAAGTGGGCTGTCCATTTTTATCTTAAAAATGTGTAAACCCTTAAATAATTGAGTAGCAATTTCAAAAAACAAAAAAAAAAAAGAAAAAAACAAGATGTTGAAGAGGCGCGCCCTAGGCGCACCTAGGCGCGCGCCTTTGATACATGAGCCTGGAATAGCAAAAAATCAACAATCTAGGCGCAGACCCCTGAGCCTGAGCGCCTTAGGCGCGCCCAAGGTGCGCCTTTAACAACTATGAAACCGTCTACCTATAAATCCTATTAATATCAACACACCCACCCTCTATATATTCTCACTTCACTCTTCTCAATTATTACTCTTTCATCTCTTTCTTTCTCCTCTCTCATCTATTATCTCACATCAAAAAATAATATAATAACACCCCCTTATACATCTTACCAACCCTCTCATGCACATATCAGTCTATTGATGTTGAGGTAAAGTTAAACCCAAACCAGCCAAAAAACCCAAAACAAACATTTCATCACTTAGGACAAGGATTTTAAAAACCACTAGATTCCCGAAAAGAACATACACCAGTAAGTCATAACTATTTTCCATTTCCTAGCCCACAAACCAAATGCATAGATTATTAATATATATTTTATATGTTGGTTATAGAGCTCCTATGTATCAGAATTCCATGCCCAACGGAGAAATGAGCAATGCTTTCAAGCAGCAAATCACTCTTGGTTAAGAATAATAGTGATGACAGCCTGAGAGGCGTACTCGAAGAAGGTCCAGATTAAATATGATGAGGAGAAGTAAAGTACTTTCGAGATCAATTCAAAGACAATGAAAAGCAGAAACAAATAAAATGTGGGGATTAGATTAGTAGATCATAATTTTCAATTTGAGCTTTTGATAGTCTTCATAAAGCACCTTCTCCTACCCACTTAAGCCCATCTATCATTGAGGTGAATCAATTCAACTTTTAATCCAATGTTTATACCCTTCAAAGAAAAGGAAAGAAAATGGAGATGGATTTTTCCCTGCTACAATTCTTTATGCTACAATTCTGGACATCTAACAGTAACATCAACTTATTTCTATCATTTGACAAGAGAACATATAGTTTTTAATACAAAAATTAACTAAACTATGTCAATATTATATCAGAAGGAATTAGTTTCGCATGCCACAGAAAATAAATAAATAATGAGATTTTAATGCTACAAGCTGGATGAATAAACAATTAATGTATGCTCCTTGGTGTTAATACTGATAGATTTACATACCACCAAATGCTGAAGATGAGTTTCCAAAAGCTGAAACCGTGGAAGATCCAAATGTTGGGGTTGAACTTCCAAAAGCAGGTGATGATGAAGCACCAAAGACAGAAGTGGAACCTAAAGGAGAGGAAGACTGAGCACCAAACACTCCAGTAGACATGCCGCCGAAAATGGAGCCCCCAGTCTGCGTACCAAAAGGGCTGGTGCTACCAAAAGGTTTAGGAGCAAAAGGATTGCTCGTACCATTATTGGTCTGCCCAAAAACAGGTTGAGACCCGAACGGGCTACTTGTTGATTGCCCAAAAGCTGCAAGAGACCAGAAAAAATCAGCATTGGCAGGCAAGTTTTATGACAGAAAAGATTAATCCTTTAGTCATCCATCATGATATATTATGAAAGAATAATTGCGCATTTATTTGTGACATTAACGAATAGGGTTTGTACTTTGCAAGGGCTCAGCAACAATATAATGCATAACAGGTTATTTCTGAAACACATGCATGTTCTAGATCAATGTTCGTTCAATCAAGCAAACATGATTGCTAGAAATTTTCGTACAACTTAGAGATTTCAGGATATGGATCCCACCCCCAACCACAAAAGTTCTTAGACAATCTGTTGTTAAGCATTATTTGTCGTACAATTTCAGCACTTTAATTCTGGACTTTGTTCAAATTCTACAACATCAACTCTCTGATTTGGGTTTCCAAATCTGGATTTGGGATTTCATAATAAAAAAACTGTCACACTGGCTTTATGTGTACTTTCCCTCCCTAAACTTTAAAACAAACGACCCTACTCGCCCATCTTTAATATCCATATAATATATATATTTATATATATGAGATACATACACCGGTGCTATATATACACACACAAGAGATATTATACGCATAGATAAGTATATTTTAAAAGTTAAAAATATGTAAATATGAGTAATGCAATCAACAACAATAGAGTAAATATGGTTGTGTAATCATGACATACACAACCAACAACAATAGAGTAATGCAACCACCTTAGTCTTATGAACTTAATTTTCACCTTAGCAAAATCCCAAAACTAACACACCTTTACCATTAATCAGAATTTCCAACCAAGATTTCGTAAACCAATTTTCAAAATCCACCATACCACAAATCAAATAACATACTAGTCTATTTAAGTGATTGATGTTTTCAAATGCAAGTGCAAATATAATTTATGTGTCCAAACATAAAATTGAAGCCAGCTGGTACTATCTTAATTCTTAATAGTCAAAGAGAAGAAAATAGTGAAACAGACTGCGTAGTTTCTTTTAAATAAATTTTACTATTCAACACCCTAAATCAATCACCCTTAATATCCATGCATATAGTAACTGCACGCTGTATTTTCAGACTTGTACTCTGATCAAGGTGAATTGGCTAAAATTCAAATCCATGGTAGACTTCATTCTAATTTTAAAATCTATTTCAAAAGGAAATTTCTAATTTCTCTAATGTAATATTCCTCTATAAAAAGTAGTATAACACTGGTTCTTTCTACAAATTCAACACATATTGAGACCAATATTATATACACAATAAAGAAATTTGGAAAACAATATAATCATTTATTAGATTAAAGTAAATTTGTTCCATTGGAATATGAGATTCTGTTTTTGCAGCGTCCTTTAAGCCTTAAATTTCCAAATATAATTTATGCCATTATTATCACAATAAATACAAACGTAAACATATGTGCAAAGATTTCAAATCAAATAGGAGTGAATTAGGTAGGTATGGTAACTATAGGGATATGTTATTAATGGTGCTAGTTTCCAGGGGGGAAAATAAAAATCCCAATGGAAATAATCATAATTTCATTGGTTATCGCCAGCGTAAATTTAATACTTGTTTTCAAGACTTTTAAAAACTTAATTGTATATACACTTGTTAATACACATTCATCTGTGTGTGTGTGGGAGTATAGGGGAAGTTGTCATCTTAGTCACACACCCAGCCCACTGAACCACCCAAGATATAATAGAAAATTAAGTTTTTAGAATACCGTCAAACCATATAATCTATAAAAGCAAGTCTTTTTAATTTTTCATAGCAAGAAAAAAAAAGGTGATTTATTCCAAAACTTACACAACTAACACCAACATCTAAATGTGTCAGTTGGAGGTAAATAATTGAGATCTTCCATATGAAAGTTGGCAAACAATTTTTTCAAAACACATGATCACATCCTGAATCAGACTCGTGTAACTACTCTAGGGTGATGATGGTCCAACTTTGTATTATTATTATTATATCTTCTGCATGTCTCTTAAACTCAGGAACTGAGTATCCATCCTCAATATTCATTCAATAAATTCCACAAAGTTAGTCCAATGAAGCCAAAATAAAACAATCCATCACGATAACTGTTATTATGGCATAATAATGAAATAAATTGAACACCATCACAAATTACCTATCTGACAAATATTTACAAAGTTTAAGTTACAATGTGGCGGTTAAGAATAAATCAAGGCAGTGAAGAGATCTGGGATGCAGGAGATAAGGCTTTAGTTACATGAAAAAAGCAAGAGTAACCTTAAGGCAATACAGAGTGATCAAATAATGCCAAAACAAAGTTGCTGAACGATGAATAAGAACTTACGATTGGTTCCGAACATTGCTCCTCAGCAAAGCAAAATCAATAGCGAGTCACCGATGATCTAAATCTGAAATTAGAAAAGAAAGGATGACAGAACATACTTCGTCAGCATATACAGAAACTGAGAAAAATCCGGCAATAATTAATCAAATACAAGGCAAAGGTTATGAAAATTTATATATACATAGGTTGATTTCACTACGCATCCGAAACGCGAAAACACAGTGTAATAGCAGAATAACCTCCTAAAATATTAACATTGGAGTGAATTGCGTCGATAGAGGAATCATTATATAAATAACACTGGTTGGATAAGTACATCGCGAAACTCAGAATTTAAAAAAAAAATGAAACGCGAAAGAGAGAAAAATTCAACAAGCATCGGTATAGTGAATTAGGGTTAAACGCAGGCACAGAGAGTCACCTACCGATAAGGTCGGAGAACGCGGCTGATCCACCGGTAACTACGGCAGCGCGACGCCGGCAATCGATATGAATAGGGTCGCGTGATAAAAAAGCTGATGCTTGAAGTAGCGGTGGAAATGGGAAAAGAGCAGATGAAAATCAATTATTTTTAGAGATGATAATAATGACTGAGACAAACTATTCAAGGGTAGACACTTACTGGGCCTTCATACATTATTTGGGGTGTGATTACAATTACCCAGCTTAACATCTACGCTCAACCTTCCCATTATATTGCTCCTATCCATTACGATTTTGTTCCTTTTTTATTAAGAAATAGTATTATTTTTTAAATATAAGTATTAGTTTTGTCTTCCCACACAGATTTTATTACGTGTGATATCTTTATTTTAAAAATATATTTTATTTATAAAAATATATATCAAAATTAATTAGTACTATTAATTAAAAATTAATATAGATAAGTACATATATTTACTTTAAGATTTAAAAAGTTTATCTCTTCTGCACCGATAAATAAGATTCTTTATTAATTCGTTCTACCTATATTTATTTATGGTTAATTATAGGCACCCACTTTAAAAAACGTATACAAATATAAATAAAAACATATACAATTATGAACAAAATTTTATACAATTTAATTGTTAATTTTTTTAATGAAAAATTGAGTGTAAAAATATATACAATTATTAAAAAAACATGTATACACTATTGAATAAAAAGTTCTGCATATATGGATGCTAGTTTTTTTAATGAAAAACTTAGTGTGAAAAAAGTATATAATTATTAAGAAATACGTATACAAAATAAAATAACATGTATACAAAATAGAATAAAAAGTTATACGCATATGCAGTGGCGGACGCAGGAAATTGAGTCAGGGGGGCCCGATTTATTAGTGTTTTTTCGTACCACAAATACGTACACATTTATTTTTTTTTACGTAAATTATCTTATAGTAGCACTAAGATACATGAGTGCTCATAATTTGAATAAGAAAAACTAAGATACATGAGTGCTCATAATTTGAATAAGAAAAATCTATAAAGTTTATTAGGTCAATTAAAGAGAAAATATTTTAATTTCTTATAAGAATTTAAATGAATAAATTTAAAAAGAATTTAATAATTGAAGAGAAAATATAATTTAGTAAAAGAATAAGAGCAAACCAAAAAGAAATAAAAATATTAAAATAAAAAACATAAAAGTGAAATATGTACACTATAGGAGTCGAACTCGTGCACGTGCAAGAGGAGAGTGGAGTGTTTGTCATTATTCTATGGAGTCATATTAGTATATGGAACATATATATACTAATTATTTATAAAATCTCAGGGGGGCTCAGTGCCCCACAGGGCCCTATGTAAGTCCGTCACTGCGCATATGGGTGCACCCTTGCACTCGGATGCACCAAATATCAACTCTTTATTTATTCATCATGACAAACAAGATCGAATATGGATGTGTTATTTTTTAATTTTTTTATTTTTGTTGTTTCTTTTATATATTTTAAATTCTCTTTCAATTAACTTTTGTTTTTATTATTTTTTATTTTGTTATTTTATTTTGTTATTTTTATTAGTATGTCATTTTTTATCTTTTTTTACTTTAATAAATTTTTTTCATGGTTTATTTTATTATTTTTTTAATGAAAATTTTTTATGATTTCAATTTAGATTATTTTTTCTATTTATTTATTTTTTGTTTAAATAAGGTTTTTTATTTTTTTATTAGTAATTTTTAATATTTTGATTTTTTTACGTTATTAAATATTTTCTTGTTAAATTTTAAAAAAAATTAATGATGTGTTGTCATCTGAAATAATTTTAGTTTTAACTAGATTTTACTCATCCGTAATGAATTATATTAAATGGTAAAGATTTGATTGAGACCTTCTCACAGATCCTTTTATACTAGACGGATCATACATTAACTCAGTTAATTAATTTTAAAGGTCCTGTTTGATTGTTATGAATTTAGAAATTTGAAAATTAGTAAAATTATTTGGGCCTAAATAAATTTAAAGGATCTTATTTAGTTGATATTAAATTTAAATTTTTAAAAATTAAGTATGAAAGAAAAATTAATTATGACTATATATATTTTTCTAGGCAAAGACTTGTGCGAGACCGTCTCACGTAAAGGCTTACGTGAGACGGTGAAAAAGTGATAACTTTTATACTAAAAATGATAATAAATTAATGAGAAATGTTAATGTTATTTCATGAACAATTTATAGTATAAATGAAAAGTGATAACATTTTATAGCAAAAGTGATAACGTTTTATAACGAAAGTGATAATTATTTTAAAAAGTGTAAAATGGTCTCACGTGAGACGGTCTCACGCAAGACCTACTCATTTTTCTATGATTTTCTTATATAATTTATATTTTTTATTATTTAAAATTTTAATAATTCAAAATTTATTATTCATTTAATTTAAATATTATAAATTTATAAAATATGATAAGATGTGATAACTTTAATAATTAAAAGTGATACTCAATTGATAAAAAATGATATTGGTGTTGTGAATTATTTTATAAAAATTTTACGTAAAAAAAAGTGATAATATTTTAAAAGAAAGGTGATAATATTTTTTTAAAAAGAAAGTGCAATTCACAAACAATTTATAGAATGAATAAAATGTGATAATATATTTAATAAAAAGTGATTTCTTATTAAAGAAAAGTGATATCCGTCAAATTGAATTATTATTATTTTACGAATAATTCACCAGAATAATAAAAGTGAAAACATTTTTAATAAAAAGTGATACATGATAAAGAAAAAGTGATAACCGTTTAATTAAATATTTTATAAATAATTTTTAAAATAAATAAAAAGTGATAATATTTTTAATATAAAGTGATAAGTAATATCCGATCAAGATAAAGTGATAATAGAGTAGTTGAACTATCTAATAATAATTGATTACTAATAATAAAAATAATTGATAACATTTTTTAATTAGAAATAATAATTTGATAATAAAAATTATAATATAATTAAAAATAATTTAAATTTAATAGTTAATGGCAAAGACTTGTGTGAGACCGTCTCAAGTAAGGGCTTACGTGAGACGGTTAGAAAGTGATAACTTTTATACTGAAAAGTGATGGAGTACTAAATTAGTGAAACGTGATAATGTTATTTAATGAACAATTTATAGTACAAATGAAAAATTATAACATTTTATACCGAAAGTAATAATATTTTATAATAAAAATGATAACTATTTTAAAAAATATAAAATTATTTCACGTGAGATGGTCTCACGAATTAATAAATCACAGGTTGTGCCGCACATTCAACAAATTGAGATTGTTTCTTGGCGTTTAATTAAACGCCCAAATCACAGGTTGTGCTGCAAATATAGCAAATTTAGATGGTTGCTTGGCGTTTAATTAAACACCCAAACACGGCCTTTTTCTATTTCTAATTAAATTTAAGATATTTTATTTAATTAATAGATAATTCATCTCACGAATTAGGATTTATGAGACGATCTCACCTAAAACCTGCCCAATTATAATACACAACCATTTATTTTCTATATTTAAATTTTTGTTTTTACGTTAATTATCATATTTATTTATTCATTTATATGAATTTATGTATTTTATAAATAAAATTCTAATTATTTATATATATTATATAAATGTAATTTTTTTTTGTTGATATAATTTTATAATATATTAACTAAATCGTATAATACGTACATATATTTTTTTTCATAATATCGATTTTTACTTGTACTTAGGAATAACAAACGTTTAAGGAAAATATTTATTTAAGGATACTCGTATTTGTTTAAATATTAACTACCTTTATCCATACCCGTCTCATTAAAAAAATTGATTATAATACACATACCCGTCCCAAATTCATTTATAAATATACGCTGGTTACCTGTATCCATTTAATATTCATTAGTTTTATATTTATACATTTTAATGTTTAAATTAATATTATGATAAAAATTATACTATTCCATCCGTCCCAAATAAGTCTTCACATTTTCTATTTTTGTTTGTTCCTTAAAAGTCTTTACATTCCTAAAATAGTAAAAGATCATAAAAACTAATCTCCCACTTACACTTTTTTATTTATAAAAATACCACATATTCATAGGGTACCGGACACCCGTCTCGTTGTCATCCGTACTTATACTATATATGTTCTCCAACACTATTACATGTAAATATTTTAACATATATAACTATATCTTATGTTCCCTAACGACCAAATGTGTACCTTTTTATAAACTTTTGTATAATATATATATATATTTCTCTCATATATCATTTTAATGCTACTCGTACCCATCACACAAAAAAAAATTATTACGATACTGATTGAATATTTTTAATGTATAAGAACAAGTGTACTCTTGTCGTTTGTAGGCACGAGCAATCAAGTTAAATTATCGAACCATGGAAATTTAGGATTCTTGGCCTTCAAGTTATAGTCTTGTATTAGTTAGAGACTACTGATAAGGAGAGAAATTAAAAGCATGAAAAGAAACTAATTACAATATTTTTGGAATTTTTAATGCAAAGGAAATTTTTATGATGCACTTCAAATGGATCAACCATGTAACACATTTAATTGTCTCCTAATTTAAGTTATCATAGTAAGAGCGATCACGATATCCACCTAAATTCTCCCTAGATGAAGAGGATGTAGGCCATTACAAAGGCCCCAAAATAGCACATAATCCAGACCAAAGTGAATACCTCCGAATAGGTACTACTTACACGTACGAGTTCCCTAAATAGATACTAAATCATAGGTAATATTCTCTTTTTAGTTATTATGAATTCACTAAGGTTGAGTTTTCCTCACTAGATTGATTGACCTCTCGATCTAACATCTCTAGTGTTCATTTATGCAATTCTAAACATGAGAGATTGTCTCCAACTCTTCCCACATTAATCCACATTTAATAAATGGAAAATACTCTTATATGATAATCATTCAAATCAATAATTACGACAAGACAGGTCAATACACAATACACAATCATAGTCAAAATTATACAAATACCAAAGGCATAAATTCCAAATTATACAAGACAAACATAACCTATAAATGAAACTAATCAAAACCAGGAACACAATTTAAATAATATCACAAATTAATTCATAATTCAAGCATCAATCAAATATCCATAACATAGTAAATAAAAGGATAATAAGTAGAATTAGATTTCACAAAATGTTGTGCTACATCCACAAGGTTCATCCTCTCCTCAATGTCTCCACCTTCTTGGAAAGTATTAACGGGGGAGGAATCACTACTAATGGAGATCTCTCTTTAAAAAACTCTCCAAATTCTAATCTAAAATATGAAATTTAAATTATGAAATTTGAATGGTATGTGGTGGCTTCATGAAAGATGGTATTTATAAGTAGTAGGGTGTGAGGAATTTGTGATAGTTTTCCATGTGGGACAATTTGGTTTCATATAGTAGTAGAGTGAGAGAAAATCATGGTGAGTAATTAGTGTGAGATAATTTGTTTCATGGGCCAAAAATGGGAAAAAATGAGAGTGGGCTTTTTAAATAATGAATTTAAGTATGCCTTTTCATTAGTCATCTTCTATGGGCTTCATGACTTGAAAAGGGCCAACAAATTACGTTGGCCCGTTTTCGCTCATTTCAACTTCAAATCGAGCGCTGTTTTCTCCCATTTCTTTCTCTTCACTTCTAAAATCCATTTTTTCCTCAAAATCACCCATTTTCTACAAAAATCACAAAAATACGAATTTTTCAAATAATTAGCAATTAATAGATTTAACAAGTAAAATCATTCTTAATTATTCAAATAAAGCCATGAAATTGATTCAATTTTCGAGTAAATTTAACATCAATCAACACACCCAAACTTAAAATATTGTTTGTCCCTGAACAACGAAAGAAAAGAAAGGACATTAGAGGAAAATTTACGAAAGAATTTGATCAAGATTTCAATAAGAATTGAGTCATTTCAAGACTACTTCAATTCAATCAAACCAAGTAACAAGACTTCAATTCACATGCATACAAATTAAGCTTAAAGAATATACAAGCAAGTGTAACTTTCATTATTCCTCTCTGAATTTTACTTTTCACGCTCACACTCAAAGAAAAGTATATGAGAGAAGTGTATACTTTCAAAATCAATTCAAATGTATGACATTACCATATGATTAGCAAAGGTCTAAACTCTCCACCACTTGTATATGTGTTAATTATTGAATAAAAAAGGTCTTTCTATAAGGTTGTAATATAGGCTCTTTGGTTTTTGGTAGGAAAATATTTAGGAAATGTAAGCTCAAAAACTAGTGGAGAGTTTAAGTTGATTGATCACTTCAACTCTCATCCTCTCTCTTTTTTTCTCATTTTCACCTCATGAAAAATGTAATAATCCATCCAATACACTAGAAATCCTTTTTCTTTTCTTCTCTTTTGGCACTATTGAGTTTTTTTCCCTTTTAGAACTCTCTTTTTCTTTTTTCTAGTAGAGCTCTTTTTTTATGCTTGTTTAAATTCAAGCATTACTCAATTTTTCTTTTACAACCTCCTTTTTTTTCTTCATCTTTTCACCCTCTTTTCTTGCACATTCACCAACTCTCTCTTTCCAAACTCTCTTTTAAACTCAATTCAACCACTTCATCCCCATTGATCCTCCACTAATCGATAAGTCAATTAGGCTATAAGAATGGATAAAATGGCTAAATTTGTAGGTTGCCAAAGAAATAAGGATAATAACGCTTAAAGGGGAAAACTACAAAATAATGTCATTTGGTATGATAGATGATGTAGAGTTTTTGAATACTCAACTTAATTGTAGTTGAGATGTACGTGTGGTATATATAACATTTCTCAATACACAAAGATATACAAGTCCTATAACTTGGCATAATTATCTATAATAAAGAAACTAATCTAATAACAGAAGATCATATCTATATTTATATATGCTATCTTCAAGAGATCAGTTTCTATCTTTACGTTTCGCTATCACCCTCCGCAAGCAAGACGGGGGTCGAGGACCGACGCGAAGCTTGGAACGAAAGAATTCAAAGAGTGAATGAGCAAAACTTTTTGTAAAAATATCGACAATCTGAAGAGATGAAGGGACGAACTGAGTTGACAATTTTCCCATGGAGACGAGCTCTCGAACAAAGTGATAATCTATGTTGATATGTTTAGCTTGTTTGTGAGCTATCGAGTTTTGACTGAGAAACACAGCACTATTATTATCACAAAGTAAGGTCGGATGAGTAGGCGGTAATGCATGAAGTTCACGCAGCAAGTTGGTGACCTATATAACTTCAGTTGCTGTGTTGGCCATGGCTCTATATTTGGATTCACAACTTGACCGGGAGACAGCTGTCTGTTTTTTCGCACTCCATGATACTAGATTTTTTCCAAGAAATATAGAGTATCCATAAGTAGAACGTCGTGTTTCAAGGCAACGTACCCAATCTGCGTCAGAATAGCTTAAAAGAGTGTAATCCGACGATCTGGTGAAAGATAAACCAAATCAAGAGGTCCTTTCACATAACATAGGATTCTTTTAACCATACAGAAATGATCAATAGTTGGGTTTTGCATAAACTGACTCCACATATTGACAGCAAATAAAAGATCTGGACGCGTGATGATGAGGTACTGCAAAGTACCTATAAGAGAGCGATAGAGAGATGGGTCTGCAAAAGGAGTTCTATTTGACGTGGAGGCATGTCCAGTGGCAAGTGGTGTAGCTATTGGCTTTGCAACAAGAAGGTCAGTTTTCTTCAAAATATCAGCAGCATATTTGGCTTGATTAAGAAACAATCCATCATGCATGTACGTGACCTCGAGGCCCAAAAAATATGTTAATTTTCCCAAGTCACGAATCACAAATTCTCTATGCAAGCGAGCAAGGAATTTCTGAATCAACGATGGCATATTTCCCATAAGAGTTATGTCGTCCACATAAACTAGAAGATAAATAACAGAAGACCACTGCTTAAAGACAAATAAAGATGTGTCTGCTCGACTACAATTAAAGCCAACTTTGGTGAGAAATGAACTTAATCGCTGAAACCAGGCAAGAGGAGCTTGTTTTAGCCCATATAATGTTTTCTTTAATCGACAAACATGATTAGGAAAGAGTGGATGAACATAACCTGGAGGCTGCGCCATGAAGATCGGTTTAGTTAAAACACCATTGAGAAAGGCATTTTTCACGTCAAGTTGGTGAAGAGGCCAACTGCGGTGTACAACAATGGCGAGAACTACACGAACTATTGAAGCTTTAACTACTGGACTGAATGTATGGGAGTAATCAAAGCCAAGTAATTGAGTGTATCCTTGAGCCACTAAACGAGCTTTATGATGATCAATAGAGCCATCTGATAGGAATTTTGTGCGGAATAATCATTTTGAGTCAACAATGTTTGTATTTGGTGGTCGAGGCACAAGATCCCAGGTATTGTTCGCACGAAGAGCTGCTATTTCTTCATCCATGGCCACCACCCATTTTGGATTTTTATTGCAGACTTGAAGCCCTTGGGTTCTTGCGCTGTTATTAAGGCTGGAAAAAGAGTGAACTGGGCCACATCCGCAACGTAACGGGGTTTATAAATTTCATATTTGGATCGAGTGATCATAGGATGTCGTTCTGGCTCAAGTTCTTCCGAAATGGGTATTGGAGGAGCAGGTGGAATTGGTAGTTGTGAAAGCTGATGCAGATCATGCTCTATAAGAGATTCAACATTTGTATGAATTTCCGGGCAAAGAGAACACATACCAGGTGTCAAGGCTGGTGCTGAAGGCAATGAAGGTTGATGAGCAAATTTTTGGTGCAAGTTTTGGTCAGATGTGGAAATTACAGAACCACGTGTATATTCATCCTCAAAGCTGAAAATTTCCAAAGTTGTTTGGGAACCTGCAGCATGAAATTTTGAGAAAGGGAATATTGCTTCATCAAACTAAGCATGTCGAGATGTGTATATTCAATTAGTAGAAGGATCAAGGCACCGAAAATCCTTATAAGTTTTGTTGTAGCCAATAAAAATACACGGCACACTGCGAGGAGAGAATTTGTGTGATGCATAATCTCGCAAGCATGGATAAACTCGACAACCAAACGGATGAAAATTTCCATAAGACGGAAGGCAGTGATAAAGCAAATCATAAGGTGATACTCCTTTCAAGATGCTTGAAGGCACGCGAATTATGGCATAAACAGCGGCTGCAAAAGCATCAAACCAGAATAAAGCAGGAGCATGGACATGAAACATCATAACCAGACCAGTTTCCGTAATGTGGCGATATTTTCGTTCAGCACGACCATTTTGGGAAGGGGTGTACGGACATGACATGGTATGTTGAACCCCATGAGTAGTAAAAAGCTTCTGAACTATTTTATTTGTGAACTCAGTTCCTCCATCACTTTGAAAGCGCTTAATAGAACGAGAAAATTGATTTGTGACCAAAGTTGTGAATTTTAACAGCACGTCAAAAAAATCATTTTACTATGCAGTGGATATAGCTAAGTGAAATGAGAATAATCATCCACAAAAATGACATAGTAACGATAGCCAAAGGTTGACATGACTGGGGCAGGTCCCCACAAATCACAATGAATCAAGTCCAAAACATGAGAAGCACATTTTTCATTAACAACGAAAGATAAACAGGTACTTTTAGCAGATTGACATGAAGCACATAATGATGGCTTTGGAAGTACAGAAGTGACTTGCAAATATTATAATCTTTTTAATAAAGAAATAACTTCAAATAAAATATGTCCCAAACGAGCGTGCCATAATTCAAAAGATGCATGTGGACAATTTGAATTCAGAGTTGTCAATAGAGCTGATTGACATTGATCCAGAATATAGAGACCATTTTCACGCCTGTCTTTTGCTAGAATTTCCTTGGTTTGACGATTCTGAATGGTGAACATATCATCAGTAAAAAGAACTTCAACAGGCAAGTCGGATGTTAACTTGCTAATAGAGAGTAAGTTCTTAGTGATATATAGAACAACCAATACGTCAAGAAGTTTTAGATGGTCAGATAAAAATATTTTTCCAGCATGAGAGATAGGAATAGATGTACCATTACATACCACTATGCGATCAGATCCATCATAAGGTTCATAAGAATCGAGTTTGGTGGGTTTAGAGACCATGTGCGCCAAGGCACCTGTATCAATATACCAATCCGAAGCAGAGTTAGGTGAGATGACACACGTAGCACTAAATGCTTGTGCCAAATTTTTTGAAAAAGGCTGATTGGTGCGTTTGTATCGCTCAGTACAGAAAGTTGCATAGTGGCCTTCCTCCCTACATATTTAGCAACGTGGTGTTCGTTTGAAACCATGACATTTAACATGGGTTTGTGAATTTCCGCAGCCCCTTCTAGAATTTGAGTAGGGAGATTGGTATTGTTGAGAGTTATTCCCATGCATGGCAGACGCACGGGCTGTAGTAAAAGCCACATTAGAAGGTCCTAAAGAATCTAGAGATTCTTGAAAGATTGCAAAACTCTCGGCCGTGGAGATTAAATCACAGAGAAGATGAAGTGGGGAAATGGCCATTTGAGTAGCTGAGAAACTGGAGAATGAAGGTCCCAACCCACGGAGAAACCAATGAGATTTGTCTGTTTCGTCAATGGGGCAGCCAATAGCTGCAAGTTGATCACAAAATGCCTTGAATTGGCGATCATAATCTGTAACCAATCAAGAGCCCTTTTCATTTACTGCAGATCATCCTTTATACGTAGTTCACGAGATTTCGAACTATGACTAAAGGCGGACTCAAGAGATAGCCACACATCGCGTTGTGCAACTAATCACTTCTGCCATTGATTCTTCTGTTAAAAAAGAGAGTAGTAGAATATTAAGATATTGATCCAATTATTTCCAGGACAAGAAATCTGGGTTTGGAATAGTTTGGCCTTCTGCCAAAATCGTTGCGGGTGGAATCGGAGTAGACCCGTCGACATGGCCCAATAAATTTTGCCAAGCAAGGATGGAGTGGACTTGATTTCGCTAGAGAATATAGCTAGAGGAAGAGAGTTTATTGGTGATCATGTGAAGAAGGGTGGCAGATGGGAGAGTTTCCACTTGGGCATCCATGGCGTGAGAGAGATGAAGAAAGAAAGGGAATGTGGTTTTCGGTGATGATTAGGCTGATACCATGTAGAGTTTTTAAATACTCAACTGAATTGTAGTCGAGATGTACGTGTGGTATATATAACATTTCTCAATACACAAAGATATACAAGTCTTATAACTTAGGCATGATTATCTACAACAAAGAAACTAATCTAATAACAGAAGATCATATCTATATTTACATCTGCTATCTTCAAGAGATCAGTTCCTATCTTTACATTTCGCTATCAGATGATTTGGCTAAGTGACTTGTCAAAACAAATATGTCCTTAAATAATTTCCAACAATCTTCACACAAACGTAGTCTCAAAAAGACACAATGACAGGTTCTAGAATGCACACAAAATAATGATACACTCAAGAATGGAAAAATCATTTGATATTACGTTTTTAAAGGCTCAAAAGCTCACGGGCTTGTAGTAGTGAAAGAAAACACATAACAAGCATAAACCATAGCTCAACAAGTTACAAGTAAAAATCAATCTCGTCACAAGTTTCAACTAAACATAATAGCCTCAAAATTTCTCACAATGAAACACAAGAAAGCCAAGAAAATTTTCTCCTTAAGAAAAGCGACAAAGAACTAAGAAACAAAAACAACAAAAAGGAGAAATATGTGCCAAAAAAAGAGTAAGGACTAAACGTGCGTCGGTGCAATATGCTCAAGTATGAGATTCTAGATGCAAGTTATATGATTCAAACTGTAGAAAAAGTCAAGTAATGATGGCAACATCCCCCCCAAACTTAAATTAGACGAAGTCTATTCATCTAATTCAAGTTGAGAAGATGTTTGTTAACTTAATTTGCACCACTCATTTGCTCTTCAAGGCCATAACCATAGCTCCACGCCTTTGTCCCTATAAACACAACCATAAAACAAAAAAAAAATCAAAGCAACAACATAAAGAAAATAAATGTCCACATCTTAAAACTCAACAAAACTCAAAGTCACAAATACAACTAAATTCCCCAGCAATGACGCCAAAAATTTTTAAAGCAAATATAAGAAACAAAACAAGATAAAATGTCCTTAGTAAGAACAATTAAAATATTAACAAAGCATTCCAACAATCCGTTAAAATTCCCCGGCAACGGCGCCAAAACCTTGTTTGCGTATTTTTCAACTTACGAGCAAGTGTACCCGGTCGTTGTAGAGAAATACCCAAGTAATAAAAATATTGAACCCTAGGGAGTTTAAGGTTAGATTGAAAGAACACGTTAGCTCGTGTTTTTTATTTTTTTATATGGATGATAATCAAGAAATCAAATAAAAGAAATCAAGATAAAATAAGAGAAGATAAAATGGAGAATTGGTGTTGAAGGGCAAATAGTAAGAAATGGAACTAAAAACAATTAAAGTGTCTTAGGATTCATTTTATCATACAAAAGGAATAGACAAGATAAGTATTTGACTAGAAGCGATCACTAAAGTATCCAAAGCTCCCTCTCGGGTTGCTAAGGTTGCAGATCTCCTAGAGACTCCCAAATAACACACCTAGGATCGAAGCCCAACACTAACCCCTTCCATCTAGGTACTAATTAGTCTCTAAATCTCCCTTAAAAGGTGCTATCTAGAGGTAATTCTCCATTTGGTGCGTACTAAAGCCAACGATGGATTGGTTCTCTCATCGGATTCAAATATAATCTCAGTCAAACCTACCTGATATCCTCTCATACGATTTCTAATACTTTTGAGGGTCGTCTTCATCTCATCCAAGCAATATCCACATTAATAATATAATAACACTTAATTAACATAAAAACAAATTAACCACCAATTCATTAAAGGCAATATTAGTTTATGATTTTCAAAACCCACATCCAAATTTTAAAACCACCCCTATATATACCTACTACATTCTCTCCCCTCAATTAATACACTTTCTCTCTTTATCTCTCCTCTCTCATTTAACTTTTTAAATAAATGAATACATTGATTTGACATAAAGTTAAAACCTACCATACTCAAAACCCAAAACAAATATAGAACACACTATTCATGATTTTCAAATCCCACATAACCCCAAACCAAACATAATCTAAATTAACATGTTACCCATAATTAACATACCATGCCAACATATAATTATGCATCGTAAAACCCATGAGAAGAAATCAAATATCCAATCATGTCCAAACCATATTTAATTTGTATAATAAAATAAACATTAAGCACTAATCATGTCTCTAACCCCACAAGAGGGATTCCCCAAGCATAATTAATAACAACACAAAAATATGAGTCATTACAATAATCCATGAAAGCTAAAATTCAAAGGAGATTATAAAAATAATTAAAAACTTCCCTAGCAATTTCTTTTAGAGAACTCTTCAATTTCTTCTTGAATCCCCAACCTCTTGCTCTTAATTCCAAGTAATCTCAAACACCAAGGAGAGATTGGTGAAAGATTAGAAGATGAGTTTGTGGAGTGAATGAAAGAAAAATAAAAATGAAGAAGAGAGAGTAGAGAGAAAGTGTATGTGGCCTCCAAAATGAATGAGAATTCTTATATATCTCTAAAATTTGGAAATGAAGTATTTATAGTGGTAGGAGATCAAATGAAGTAGGGTAAAAATTGGATCATGGGCTTAAGTGGAGAAATAGGCTATTCTTAGGCCAAAATAAAGTGGTTGGGCCGCTACTTTGTCTTGAAATTTTTCAGCTCACGCAACGTTTTTTTAGCCCATTTTTGCTCGTTTTAACTTCAAATCGACTCTGTTTCTTCCTATGCCTTTCTTTTTTAGTTGTGCATCCATTTTTGAGCTTATTTTTCTGAAATTCAAAATACAAAATCCTTTGTCTCAAATTCAAGTGAACTAAGACATTTTTCTGCACTGATTTGATTCACGTTTTCTCATTTACTCTTTTAGCTCAATAATACTTTATTCCTATATTAAAAATGGCATGACTCACACACTTTTCTCTAAAAATAAAAACTATAAAAATACAAAAATACTAAAAATAATATAAAAATACGCAAAAAAACACACGAACACGACTATAAAATCTAGCAAAATTTTTCATGCTAAATAGATACATTCCAAAATCATTTATTAATACTCGTACAATTATAAAGTGTACTAAAATTTGATCAATTAAATAAAGATGATATTTTATCTTTAAAATAATTAATTAAATTAAGTAAGTATTTCCGAGTAAATATTACATTAAAAATATATATCAAAATTAAAATAATTTTAACACAAAAATATGAACTCTAAAATTAAATTAAAATTGAATAATTTAAATAGATTAATGAAATATTAAGAAAAAATAAATTACCAAAATATAAATCTTATGTAAATTAAATTATATTAAATCAATTAAATATTTATTTATATATATTGATTGAAAATTAATATTTTATTGATAATTGGTTAAATATGTCAAAAATATTTTCAATATTTACTAAACTTATATATTAATTAAAAAATTAAAAAAATCTATTATTGGCATAAATAGGGTTAATGGTTGAGGTCAAAAGTATTAAATAGATGGTCAAGATTAAAATGGAATGATTTCTAAGTATAGTAAAATTGAAGAAATGTAGAAAGATTAAAAATAAAAATAGAAATTCAGGTATGCTTTTATATAAGTTCGTCTCTTGTGCCCCCAAGGGCACACCGTACACTTTTACAATTTAGTATTAAAGAGAGTTAGATCAAATAAAAATCAAATCAAATCTTATTTAAAAACATAAAAAAAATTAATAAATAAAATTAATCATTCTCCACCTATATAATAAGACTATTTATTCATTCATTCACATAAATTATTTATTATAGAATGGGTTGGAGGGGCGGTTTAGCCCACAACCCACCACAACCCACCTTAAGATGAGCCTAAGTGAGGCGGGCCACTTGTGGGACGGGCTACAGGTGGGACGGGCCAATGGTGGGGCGGGCCGCGGATTAGCCCACACACTCTACCCCCTATCCATCTATGACCTACCCACCCCCTACTCACCCCCCAAAAATTTTTTTTAAAAAAAATATTTTAGATTTTAATATTTAAATAATAAAAATATTATCACCCCACCCTACCCCCACCCACCCCCAATTTTTTTTTAAAATTTTAGATTTTAAATAATATTTTTATTATTTATATTTTAAATAATAAAAATATTTTTATTATTGGGTGATAATATTTTTATTATTTAAATATTAAAATCTAAAAGTTGTATGTCACTTTTTTAAATTTTAATTTATAAAAGTGGATTGATGTTGAGTTGGTGGGACGGTGCAGGTTAGCCCACACTTTAGTTGATTTGAAGTGGGGATGGACTTTTATGGGACGGATTAATTTTGGGTTGAGAAATTGATGGGTTAAGGTGGTTGGGGCGGGTTGACCCAGTGGGCTCAACTCATTTTGATAGCTCTAATTATGACTACCAAAAGTTACCTTCACTTTCTAAAGAAGTTTTCCGTTTCTTTTTATTATCAATTTTTTATTGAGTACTTTTCATTGTTTCTTTTATATTTTTAAATTCTCTTTTGATTATTTTTTGTTTTCATTAAAACTTTTTTTTGGTTTTTATTCTTTTTTAAATTTTTTTTAGTTTTTCATGTGAATTTTTGTGCAAATAACAAACTCTCCACCTATAAATAAAAATACAAAGTCTCTAGTGAGACGGTAATTATGTGAGACAGGTCGACCAATTGTTAAAGTATTATTTCTATATAGATAAAGTATGATTATTTTTAATTAAAATATATTTTATTAAAGTATAATGAATACTGAATTAAAGTATGCTTTTAGACTGTTATAGTATGATTCACTACAAATATAATTTAACTACCAATAAACATATTTTATTTATACAAGAAACATACTTTAACAACGGCCGACCCATCTCACAATCCGTCTCATATCAGTCTCACAAGAGAATAGCTCATGAATAAAACTCTTTATTTATTCATTAAACCCACGTAAAGAACAAAGTTTTCTTCAAGTTCTATTCAAGTTTTTCTTCTATTTTTTTATTATTAATTTTTAAAATTTCTATTGATTAATTTCATACAGAATGTTTATATTTTTCAAATTTTCTTTTAAATATTTTTTTTAAAAAACATTGTTTTAATTCTATTTTTCTTTTAAATTCTTTATAATTTTTTAAATTAATTTTTTTAATTTTTTTCTTTTTATTTCATCGAATTGATTTATATTGAATTTTTTTATTAATTAACTTTATTCTAAATTATTTTCTTCAATGATTAAATTAACATATTTTAAAAAATTTTGATTAATTTATTCAACAACAGCAATCATAACAAAATTTGAAAAACTAATTCAATAATTTTTTAATTTTATGGTAAATCAATTTAACAATGAAATTAAATTTTTAGCAACGAAAGAAAATTCACATTTGAGTGTATATAAATTGAATTTTACTATTCAATATAAACTTATGACAAAGTCTCTAATGAAACGGGTTATTTGTGAGACGGGTCGACCCATCACTAAAGTATGTTTATTGTATAGATAAAGTATATTTAATGGTTGTTAAAGTATGTTTCCAAAAGTATGCATGGTTATGCATTAAAGTATGTTTTTAGAGTGTTATAATATGATTTATTATTAACATATTTTAATTATAAATAAGCATACTTTATCTATACAATAAGTATATTTTAGCGATGGATCGACCGGTCTTACACCTGTCTCACAAGAGAGTGTGTCTAAACTTATATTAGAATATTATAATTGAATAAATAGATATACTAAACTTGAATTATATTTTTTTAAATGGTAACTTTACAACCCATGTAATACACGGGATACATACTAGTATACTATATATATATATATATATATATATATATATATATATATATATATATATATATATATATATATATATATATATATATATATATATATATATATATATATATATATTATTACTTTACTATCAAATGTATCTTTTACCTCCATGATAAAAAGATAAACATTTTATTAATATAAAAGAAAGCAATATTTTCAATCAAAAACCTGAAAAAATAATAAATTATCAATTTGAGGTCTAAATGTTTTATTTCTATCAGTTAGGGACCTTAAAATAAAAAAAAGAAGCGATGTATCATAATAGAAATATTTTTTCTATCACAATTATATAACAAAATTATTAAACCTGTTATTAGTAAATTAATTAATAATCGAGCATCTCTCTTCTTATCTTTTAGTTATATAAATTAATTTATTTACTTTTTTATTGAATAACCTAAAAAAAATATTTAAATGTAAAATATATTAAAACTTGATGTGTCATAGTAGGGATATTTCAATCTAAGACCTAAAAAATAAATAAACCGTCAATTTGGGGCCTAAACTATTTTTTTATCAGTTAAGGGCCTTGACATATAAAACTATTAAATAAATTTTTTTAAAAAATTTAATGTGCCATGATAGAATTATTTTTTCTATTACAATTACATCACAAAAATATTAAATTTATTATTAGTAATATATTAATTAATAATCGAGTATCACTCTCTTTTTATTAATTTAATTACTTTTCTTTTTTAATAACACAATCAAATCATTTAAATGTAAAAATATAAAACTCATTATTATTTATTATTTTAAATATTAATAGTAAGTTATTAATGGGAGAAACTAAATAAAACATTAGGTAAAATGTTTAATTACTTAAAATAAAAGACAAAGTCTCTTGTGAGACGGGTCAACCCATCACTAAAGTATGCTTGTTGTATACATAAAGTATATTTTATGTTCTTTAAAATATGTTTTCTAAAGTATGTTTGATTATGCATTAAAGTATAATTTTAACGTGTTATAATATGATTTATTATTAACATACTTTAACTACAAATAAGCATGTTTTATCTATACAATAAACCTATTTTAGTGATAGGTCGACCCGTCTCACAAGAGAGTGTCTCAAAATAAAATATTAATTGCAAGATTAGCATGACAATGCCACGATTACAATTTTTCATGAATGAACATGGTGACGCTATTATATATATATATATATATATATATATATATATATATATATATATATATATATATATATATATATATATATCTTCAAGAAGAAATGTGGTGACGCTACCTACCAAATATTTTTTAATAAAATATTAATTAAAGATAAAGATCACTAATAATAGGTGAGACTAAACATACAAAAATAAAAATTTTTAATATATTTTAAATATATAAGAATATTTTTTTAGAATAAAATAAAAATTTTTTATAAAAAAATACATAAAATATTCTTATTAGATTAATTAAATTCTCATGAAAAATTATCTAAAATAAAATATTAATAGCTAGAAAAATATTAATTACTTTAAATATTAAATTACTTAAAATAAAATATTAAATGAATTATTAACATTATTAATTGTAAAGATTATATAAAATAATATTTAAAATATTAAATTACTTAAAAAAATTTTAATTATAAGATTAATGTGAGAGCGTTACATACACAAATTTTTTCAAAAAGAAACATGGAGAAACATAGCATCAGCACTTACTCAATTCCTAAATTTTATTTTTGATAAATATTTTTAAAGTAATAGTATTAATTATACAATATAATGCTCCCTCCGTTTCACATGAAAATTGTTATTTTGGCAAATGAGATCATACACACTAAAATCGATATCCCTAAAAATTTTATAATATTACAAAATTTGTTATCAAATTTAAATTAAAGTTAATGGAAAAAAGGTGAAAGGACAAGTCTAGTGTGAGACCATTTCCCGTAAGCCCTTACATGAAACATATAGAAAGTTATTACTGTTGTAAAGTATTAAATGAGAACAATAGAGAAACATAAAAAGAAGAGAAGAATAATAAATAGATTAATAATATAAAAGGAGAAAAAGAAGAGAGTGCAGATAAGAAAGTAAAGATGCAAAAGAGAGATTTTTATTAACGGCGTTGATGTGAATGTGTACATAACCCTATGTTCTCAATATTTATATAGAAAAGAGAAAGGGTACAATGGTAAATAAACTATTTTCCTATTCTAATGAGTACAGTTTGGGCTTCATGACCCAATTTTCATGATCATTCAGAATTGTTGTTTCCCTTAAACTAATAATCTTGTCTGTCTCATTAAAAATCTTCAACTAAGAAAACCTTTTAGGAAAAAACTTAGTTAAGAAAAAAAGAGTACAAGTCTTATAATTTTCATGTGTTGCTTTAGTTGCCTCATCAAAAGCCTTAAACTAAGAAAACCCAATGGGAAAAACTTAGTAAAGGAAAAAAGAGTACAACTATTGGTCTTCAGGACCTAATCTTCTGAATTATTTAGAAATTGTCGTTCCCCCTGAAAACAGCAGTATTCTATAGTATAATTGCTGATCTTCAAGGTCGAAATTTTAGAATTTATTTAAAATTTTCACTCCCCCCGAAGACGACATTCTTTTGGGTTTATATAATATAATACTACAAGTACATATTAAAATATAATTTGGGAGTAAGTAAAATAAATTTTTACATGAGCAAAACACTATGTGTAATATTTCACTACTCTTTTAGAGCATTTAAATTTGTCATGTCACGTATAATATATTAATTAATCATCATAATTTATTATCTTATAAAAGATTGGGGAAACATATCTTTCATTATGCCCATGGACTATAAATTTATTATATCAACAATCTTATTACATAATTTGACAATTTCAACATTATGGGAATCATTTGATTAACATTCAAATCAATATACCAATGTCATATTGGTTTTTTATAAATAAATCAATATATGTTGTATCTACGAGATACTTGAGGATATGCTTAATTTAATGTAGTTTCTCTTTGTCAGAGAGTTATTAAATCTTGTCTCATCATAAGTGCATATCAAGCCTGATACAATTATGAGAAAACATGTGCTTAAAAACACTAAATGGAGGGACTTCTAGTCCAAAATATGCTCATTATATACTTTAAGTATATAGACATTAGTTTTCCACTTCAAGGGATAAAAACAACAACTGGCAAAATTTAATTTCCGCGGATATTTAATTTTTAAATTATAAAACCTTTTACGCTTCTAGTGTTGATAAATAATTATTTAAAGTATTATGTCCTTGGGGAACTCCACTTCCAGTGGTGCATTTATTATTACAAATATAAGGAACTTTGTCACTTCATCATGATAGTTTGACAGTCAACTTGCTATTGCAATCTAATAATATTTTGAACTTTTGGTTCAACCAATCTAGTGCAAAATAGAACTTCTCGGTATTCACATAAATATTGGGCTTAAATCTCCCCCTAATGTCGTGAAATGATCTTCATTAAATATGCAGTTTACATACTAACATATATTGATCACCTATTTTGGGCTTTATAGAAATTGGCGGATAATTATCATTTGAATACCCATTGAAGTATGCTATGGTGGTGATATAAAATACTAATTGCACCATTCAAATTTTGCAGATGAGAATTGTTAAAGGCTTCTGGCTATGAGCAGCTCTAGTTATAAAGGGAGTATAATTATGATATGCATGAGCCAAATTTGTGTTTAGTTATTCCAATTTCCCCAAATATTAATTGTTTGAATTTTATAATAAAATATTCACTGAGTGTAAACATAAAAAATTGGATGTTCCACTTTTTCAATGTTATCGATATCTATTCCAATTGACAAACTCAAATATTCAATATTTGAGTTCTTCATACATAATTTCATTTGTATTAGTGCACTATGAATAAGAATGCATTTATTCAGTGGATATACCAATAAATATTTTGGTCATGACATGAAAATTTGATAAATTTTTCTCATTGAACCACTAAAACATATTAGGATAAATAATTAAAACTTTAGTATGTAAATATCATATCATTAAATTTCCACACAAACTTCATAAGTGTAATTTCATATCTCATTATTAAAAGAATTTAAATTATCTGACTAATCTATTTGCCCAAAATAACCTAATTACTCATTCCATATTTTAAAAATGTTGAGTTTTAAATACCAATATCACAATAGTATAAATATCAATTCTAGATATCAACTTAAAAAATATGTATAATCTAAACGAAATCATTTAATAAATATAATCTAACAAGATATATTAACAAAATAAGTTTAAGAACAACAATATAATAATCTTAGAAAATAAATCATGTTAAACAAATATTTTTATGCAGAGGAGTATAGCTAAATTGTCTAGCATTTTAAATAAAATCTCAAATGTTGAAATCACACTTGGTCTCCTTAGTTTTCGAGCTTAGGGTACCAAATCGTTATAATTGACTAGGTAAATATTTTTATTTGCTTTAGGCAAATAAATATTTTTATTTACACTGTTTTTATTACACAAATACCGTCTTTTTTATTTTGATATTCTACAACCAAATTATTTGGTGTGTCATATATACAAGACCAACAACCCTCTCATCAACATCTATGATAAATTTACTTCTGCTGGAGTGTTTGTTTAAATTTTTGACCTCTATCGCCCTGTGGAGTCCAACTTGAACTGCCTCAACAACTTTAGACCAATTAAAATTTTGTCAACCACTACGAGGCCAATGTGAATTCACTTTTCCACTATAATTATTTCTTATTTCTTATTCTTTCTCTGCCATTTCCACGTCTAGTATAGTTTTTTTGGAATGAATCATGTGCTTCAATCACAATATTTTTCATTAAAAATTTGTCATCTTTTTCTCCTACAAGTAATGCATAAATAAGCTCTTGAATGCTAAGTATAATTTTTCACTCTGTATTGCTACTAGAGTACCGGATTGTTAGCATGGAAGGTGGAAATAGTGGTTTTCAATCAATTCTTATTCTATAATGTTCTACTTACAGAGTGTAGTTGTGAGACAATACAGAGTAACTGGAATTGTATTCTGTTACAAATTTAAAATCTTGAAATCCTAGATTTACCCAGTCATATTGAGTTCGAGGGAGGATTTTAATAGTTTGTTTATCAAAACAATCCTTCAGGGATTACCATTAAATAAGATGATTTTTTTTTAATTTTTTTAGAATTGGTTACTCACTTTTTTAGTTCATGGTTCACATGATGATGAAGAAATATTAGTGCTTTAGCCTTCTGGGTAGAGTACATTCAACTTTTGAAATAATTTCACTTAAAGCATAGGAAATGAATTTCAACGTCTAAAGTCAGGTTAAATAGTTATTGACATAAAAAAGGTAAGTTCGACATGTTTTCTTTTAGTAATATCGGACATTTTTAATGAACCACAATTATTTTATTTTATTTAAGAATAAGTGATGTTATAACTTTATATACATATATATATATACATATATATATATATATACATATATATATATATATATATAATTATGCTCCTAATGTTGGAAATCATATCTTTCCATATTAGTTATAATCAAATCAAATCTGGTATATTAAGTACAACAAATACTTGAAATTTGAAAAATGTGTCACCCATTTACATCACTTGTAATACAAGTTCCAAATGGTAATTTTTATGCAACAATAAGAATTAAAACACAAACGATCAAAAATCACATAGAAATCAGCGTAACGATGTAGGTCCATATTAATCTCTAAAAATCAATTTAAAACTGATGTATTAAACACACAGAACTTATATATAATTTTCATATTTTGCAAATGCATAATATGCCCAAAAAAATGCAATTACTGTAGGCATACCTAATACACTTGTACTAAAAAAATTTTCTAAAAATAATGCATAAATCAATTCATTATGCCTATGCATTATTGCATAGTCTGTATCATAATAAAAATATCAATATGTGGTAACGAGTTTATTCCGCAATTTATTCACTCAAATTATAAAATTTTGAAAAATATTACAAGTCAATCTATTAAGTCTATGCTAAATATATGCAACCAGAAGGATTCAATACTATTATTAGATCAATTCATGCCTAACATACTCCATAATTAATATATGCATACGTATAAGTGTGTATAGAAATAAAAGAAAGATTGCAATTCTAATTTGAAGCGACCTATTGATCCTGATGGGTTATCAAAACAGAGGACCAAAATTTGGCGTGTGAAACCACCCGTGACTACTGATCCAGCTCCTTCAGGTTTTACTGATCAGATTTTCCATGCTCAGCCTGATCGTAAGACTCATCCTACATCTGGTGGGATGTCTAGATCGCTGCCTCGATGTTCGAACATGTTTTCTTCTCTATACGACATTGAACATGAGCTCAACTTGAATCATCAAATTAATTCATGCGTTGCTGCTCCAGACTACAATGCGATGCATTTTAAGGCCCATGATTCTGTCAAAACTAAGGGCAAGAGTATAGTTGGTTTTGATGGCACTCAGGATTTGGTGGCTGTCCTTTCGGCCAATGAATCTGGTTTGCCTTTGGATGTTGATGGTACTTGTGGCATATCATCATCCCCAACCGTACAGCTTGCCACCCTATCTAAAGGCAAGTGCATTTCCAACTCTATAGGTACGACTGAGCAGCATGATAAGACCTATACTCCACATGTTCACACAGTTGACACGGTTGAGCAGCTTGATGATTCCAGTCAACAAGAGGTTCATGATAAATCTAATGGCTCCGAGACTTGTACTGAAGTTGCGACACAGCCCGCTCCACGGGCTGGATTGAAAGACTCTTCGGATTTCCTCCAAGCAGCTATTAATGCTATTGCAAGGGTTACACAAGAGATTGATATGGGCCAAGGAAAAATGACCTATTTCCAGCCCATTATTTTCCATTAATCAGTTTGGGGTGTTAGAACATGGTTTCTAAGCAGTCGTGGATGCCTTCGAGGCCACAAGTCATCTAATCCCTAACTCCTCAAGTGATTTCTCGATCGTACAGAATCCTGACATTGTCCATGTGATCCCTAAGACAATTTATACAGACTACACTGATCTCCCTTCCAAGGTGAACATAGAAGAGTTTCCAACTCTAGAAAGCAGTGTGAAACCAAAAAGAGGCTCGCCTCCAGGCAAAAAAAAATTCTTCTAGCCGGCCACCTCTAAGCCCAATACCCGTCTCCAAACGAAGCTCAATCCTCCAACACATAATCCGCATGAGCTAATGAATATTTCTGCAATTAAGAAACAACGAGAAAAATCAAATGAATTTGGTTAACTTATAAGTTCGCTTATTTTGACCTTTTTAAGCCGTCTGTTTGGCTTGTTTCATTGACTCAGTCACTATTTAAACATCTTGTACTCTTCTCTTTCTTCCCCCTTCTTATTTTCATTTAACATTTAATAAAAGCATCTATTAGCCTAATTATTGAATAAAAATTCATTCTTTAATCATATAAAATAAATTTAATTGTTTAACCATATATTGATAGTATCAAATTATTAGGCAGCCAATTTTATGTGTAATCAAATAATTTGTTTAGTAAATTTCAAAAATTTATCCATTAATTTAATTATATAAAATTTACGGGAGATAATCGTGAATACTAATATTTAAATCATAAAAATTATTAAATTGCCTTGTAAAAAAGACACGATTCTTTTCTAGAATTTTCGTCAATAATAATCTTTCGAGTAGAGCGTGCTGATAACGTGTTGTAAAGTATTTGATGAGAATAATAAGAGAAACATAAAAAGAAGAGAAGAATACAGAAGTAGGGAGAAAGAGAGATTTTTATTAACGACGTTGATGTGAATGTGTATATAATCCTAATGTTCTCAATCTTTATATAGAGAAGAGAAAGGGTACAATGATAAATAAGCTATCTTCATATTCTAATGATATAAGGAGTAATGTCCATGTAAAATATTTCACAACAATAACATCATTAACAAAAAGTGATACTCGATAAACAAAAAGTGATAATGGTGCAGTGAACTATTTCATGAACATTTTATAATATAAATAAATAATAAAAAGTAGTAATATTTCATAGCGAAAGTGATAATGATATTATCACTTTTTATCTATCTCACTTAATGGCTTACGTGAGATAGTATCACATAAGTCTTTGCCAAGATAAAAAAAATACAACTAAAATCTACACATTATCCATTAACATATTATATGTTCCTACAAAGCGTAAATATATATCTTACTCGGTCCAAGTAACTATACATAGGGGATAAAAACCTTTTTAGTCCCATAACTTTTTCCATGGTTTTTTTTAGTCCTAAGAAAGATAAGTTTGTCAAATTAGTTTCACCGGCGAAGAAATAGGGCCAAAAACGCCATATTTTCGCCAGAAAAAGACGACATCACCGAAAAACAACCACATCACAACCAGAATCATCGATTTCCAACTGGCACATTGACATGACGCCCTTATGGCATGTGAGTCAGCAAGATAAAAATCTATTCAGTCTCATAACTTCTTTCATGGTCTATTGTAGTCCCCATAAAGATAAGTTTGTCAATTTAGTCCCACCGGTGAAGAAATAGGGACAAACACGTCCTATTTTTGTTGAAAAATGCTGACATCATCGGAATCGCCGATTTCCAGCCGAGACGATGACGTGGCGCCCTGATGACAGATGAGTCAACAAATTAAATCACTACTAGAAAAATGTCAATTTCCAACGACGAAAAACTGTTGGAATATATAAAAATAATTATATATTAGTACAAAACCATTTATATAAGGAAGAAAATCTTTATATATTCCTCCATCCCACCTCACCCTTTTTTTTATTTTTATTTCTCTCACAAAAGCGACACATTTCTAAAAATAAAAACACATTCAATCTAACTTTTTAGTGCACTTCATTTTTAAAACGTATTATCATCTAACATGGAGTATACTATTTTATACTAAATTTGTCAACGCTCAAAAGAGCTCAAATTCAAACATTTAGCATAGCAACTTTCGACTACAGATCGGAGTAATTTCTATTTAAAAGATTTCCTTAAAACAGACCTTTTTTAGTTATTAATAATTAGCTCAATAGCAACTTTCGACTACAGAGGTGTAATTTCTATTTAAAAGATTTCCTTAAAACAAACCTTTTTTAGTTATTAATAATTAGCTCATATTAGTCGAATGAATTATTATAATTTACCTCATAGCTCTTGGCGAAACCACTTTTGCACAATGCACAATTAGCTCATATTGTTGTCACTTTCCTTACCTTTTTTAGCAATAACTTTGCGATTACATCACAAATTCTATCTCCACTTATTCAGTGTTGATTACACTATAAGATTCTGTCATTAAACGCTTTGTGATGTTATTAAATTTTTCAGCATTAATCACTTTTGGATGAGAATGATGATCCCCTCAAATATACCAAATAATAATACTTTGAGGTAATTTTTATTCGGATCATTTTACAAGATGAGTTCCCAATACATTTTAATGATACTTGATTTATGAAAAAATATAATGGTATAATAAATTATTTTATAAACAATTCTTAATATAAATAAAAAGTACCTATTTTAATAACAAATTATTTTATGAACAATTTTTAATATAAATAAAAAATACTTGTCTTAATAACATTTTAAATGATTACATTTTTTTAATTAAAAGCAAGAATTATTTAAAGAAAAAATGTAAAACGGTCTCACCTAATATGCTCTCCTAGTGCATAGTATTTAGTACTCCCTCCGTCTCGTTGAAACGTGGACGTTTGCTTTTTGCATGTTGATTAAGGAGTACTCCCTCTGTCCGAATTCAAGGGTGTCATTTGCTTTTGGGCACGGAGATTAAGGTGTATTGTTATTTAATGTGTAGTGAGTAGTTGTATTAGTGGAGGTGTGGGTCCCTTTTTTAATTGTATTAGTGGGTGTGTGGATAAAAAAGGAAATGAGATCCTTGAGGCGGATACCCAAAATGGAAAAATGATACCCTTGAAAGTGGACGGAGGGAGTATAATATTTTAATGTGTAGTGAGGTGAGAGAAATAATACATTAATGTAAAGTGAGTAAGTGTATTAGTATGACGTGTGGGCTCATAAAGAGAGAATTAATTAATATGTGTGAATCCATTTTACCAAAAAGGAAAATACACATTTTGTATTAGAACGGACCAAAATAAAAAAACGTATACGCTGAGATATAGATATCACGGATGTTTATTGGGGCATTCTTTTGTGACATGTCAACATATTGCTATAATTATTATATAAATATATAAAATATATTTATTGATAGTTAAAATATGTTTATAATGAATTATATTATAAAATTTTAAAATCATATTTTCATATATCATTCATTATATTTTTCTAAAAATAAAAACATATTTTAATTATATAAGAACAATACTTTAATAAATCTCGTAATCCGTCCTACATGAATATCATGAACACTTTTTCAACAATATATATATATCATGTGGAACATTGAAAATTTTGTTCAAATATTGTAATAAATGTTCTCTCGACTGAAACATATATATTCGAATTTTTTTTTAGTTGTACATATTCTCGATTATATTTACTTTTGTCTTGGTTTATATTTATATTTATATTTTTTAAAATTAATTAATAGAACATAATTATATTTTTAATCCTGTAATATAATATTTATTTACATAATTCATAAATTAATATTATTATAGGTTTTAATCTCCACATTTGAATATGTATTCATAATAATAAGTTAATAATATTACTAACCATAGTTATTGCATTTATATTCAAAATATGTACACTTATTAATAAAAATATATTAACTGATAAATAAAAATTAAGCAATTTTTAGGTGACTGTCGAAAAAAGAACCGTATAAAATGATGCCTAAGGAAAGAATATCAACTACTAATGAGTGATTAGGGAATACTTATATTTACACATTTCTTACTAAATATAAAGCTAATCCAAAAAAACCACAACGGAATACTTATATTTACACATTTCTTATATTATATTTACACATTTCTTATTAAATATAAGGCTAAAAAAACCACACTTTTTACTACAATCGTAATTTAATCTCAACTTTTGAGATTTGACAAAAGAGATAATAAGTTTTGAAGTTAATTGCAAATCACACCCGTCGTGCAATTAGATGTTGCCGTAACTGACTTATGCCACGTCAGTTTTCATGTCAAATTTTGTTAATTACAAAAAAAAATAACCATATTTACTTTAATTGCGATTTAAACTCAATCTTTAAAAATTTGGCAAAAATAACTATATATATATATTGCAAATTGCTCCCACATATTAAATTTTGGAAGATTTTTATCTAAAGGCTCAATTTTTATATGTCTCACTTTGAGTTACATTTTCATATATAAAATTTACTTTTTTTTTTTCTAATTTAAGGCTTATCGTATTTTTTTTTTTCGAATTCAATATCTATTATAAATTGATACAAAATGTCACTTTAAATAATATATATTAGGTATCATGATTTAATTTGAGGGGTAATATAATTTTTTTTATAGCTTAAAATAAGAAAATAAATTTTATTGTATATCTTAAAATGAGGAAACAAATTAAAATTTAAAAATTGAGTCTTAAATAAAAAAAAAATTAACCTTAAATGGAAACACTTATAAAATAAGTTTTAAATTATATACTTAAACTAAAAATTAAGTTTTGGATGAAAATTTTCTATTAAAATTAGTTTTTTCAATAAAATTATACTCCTTTAATTTACACATGTCCATCATGTCCAATGCACTGCTATGTAGTAATAATATCATAAGGAAATGGAATCAATTAATCCATAAGCATGATTTTGCCTCTAGTATGATCGTACTATGTATAAATGGAATCAATTAATTAAATTAAACAGAAGTAGAAGTTTCTATGATCCAAATTTAAGGTATCGTTTCTTCTTCACAAAAGGAAAGTGAAGTTAAAGATGAACCATTTGACAAGCAATCCCTTGCTTCTCCTCCCAAAATAGAAACAATTATCAAATTCTTGCATTGTTAACCAAGAATAGAAGATACCCCCCATAGTATCCTCAATCTTTCCCTCTTTAAATCTCTTTAAATCCTACTCCAATGTGTTACTACAAACTCAATATCCCACCAAACATGGCACCCGAATCAACCAAGATCGATGGGGACAAACAAAAGAGCCTCGATCAAGAGGTCAGAGAGCTGATCTCTGCCCTCACGAGTCGCCTAGGATCCCACAAACTGGGAGGGTCGTCGTCAGGCGCCAATGACGACGAAGAACAAGGAGTGAGGATCATCACTCTAGCAGGGACCAACCTCGGAGCCTCCATGCGTGGAGACTTGGACGATAAGGTCCCTGCCCCTCAGCAACCGGAACAAGAAGACTCGGCTTCTTACGTTGTTAATAGCAACTTCCAAGCTATCAACAACTCCGTCATGCTTGGTGGGAGCTACAAGACCAATGATCCAGGTGTCCATTTGGACATCACTGACTACGTCGATCCGAATGAAGACCACAAGAAAGGAAAGAAGGGGAAGAAGAGTAAGAGAGAAAGCCATCATGTTGAAACTTCTGAACACCATGGTAGTGACACTGATGATCACACCAGTTGAAATTGAATCAAAGGAGCACCACATTTACTTATAAATAAACCAATGCTGCTTCTGCTTGTTAATTTCCTTAAATTTATTTCCTCTGCATAATATTGTCATCAGTTATGCCTTGATTGGTTTGAATTTGATACTTGCTGTAATAATACACTCCCTGATATTGTTGATTAGTTATTTCTACACAACATTTAGTTTTTAACTCAAAGATAATAAAGAAACATGCACATAAAAAGTGAGTTAGAGCTCTTCCCTATGTATGTATCCAATGATTTACGCGGCAGGTCTGTTCTAAATCCATACGACAAGAAGGCGACGTCTAACCTAAGAAGTTGTGGATTCAACAAGCTAAACTATGCATTCGGGTCGATCTTGTTTGTACAATGTAGCAATTAATAGATGGAAGAACCCCCTAAAAAACATGTTAGGAATTTCTTGTTACATATTGATGTACCATGAACTTATAACACATCTTCCAATTCTTACATGTAATTAATTCATGTAAGAAGTGAGGCTAATTAACTTAAACTCTAAACTTTATGACTAGGGAATTCTATCTCTTGCTCCTTAATATCTTGAATGATCTCTGGGGCTAGCTTTTCCTGGTGCTGCATTTCCTTGTCCTTTCCCCACAGCATGATGTACAATCCAGCTATAACAGTAACTGATCCAATCAAACTGTTTGAGGAAATTGAGGTAGTTAATGTAAGAGTTAGGATTCAAGAAATCTGAGTGGATGTTATTAATTACTAACATGATCACCTTCCTAGATGAAGCTGTTCATGCATAAGTGGAACATCAAATATTGCTGCCATTATCTGTACAAGGGGACTGAAAGCTGCGGTGAACACAGGGCCTCGTTTCTTGACACACCACGCCATTCCAACGAAGCACAGTCCCGATCCAATCATCCCCTGCATATACATTATCTTGAGAAGGATACAGATTCTTCCAACTGAGCATATATATAACTAACTGCTAAATGCATGCCTATTCATGTAACTTACTGCATAGAGAACGATCAAGATATCAGATCTTTTCGCGAAGATCCAGATTGAGAGCTTCCTGTCGGTTGAAATGGTTAATATGGCGGATTGAACAGCGCTGAAGAGAGCCATGATAGCAGTGGAAGAGTACAGACAAGGGTATCTCTTTCCAATACGTGTCTGAAGGAGGAACCATGAAGACCAGAATAGTGTTCCAACTAACAAGGCAACTGAACCAATAGCCCATGTCTCTCTTCCAAAGCTTGAGTCATGCTGTTCAATGGAGCGCGAATCGGAGAAGTGAAATAAAGGCAGTCCTTTGTAGATAACTAACAAGATGGCACCTCCAACACAGAATGCTGCACCCATGATCTTACCTCTTCCAGTGTTGCTCCTTACGTTGACTCTCTCTAAACTGCACAAGTGAATGAGATGTTGTTTGAGCAGAAAATTCGAAACATAATGAATGATAGATCAATTGTGTGCACACACCCGAAAGGTAAGGCCATCAGAAATGTCAATACAGGAACCATGTTGAGGAAGGCACATGAGAATGTTGCAGATGTATATTCTATCCCCATAAGGAAGAGATATTGTGTCACAGAAGCCCTGCATATATAAAATCATCATAACATGAGTTAAATCTGCACATAACACCATTGTGAAACGGGAGATCCCACCTCCGACTGACCCGATTATCGCACTCACAAAAAGGTGACACAATATGGTGCATGTGAGCTTAGGCCTACTTCTCCTGCAAGATTGATCAGATCATCTTCAATCAGACGATAACATATTGCGTAAAAAACGTCGAGAAGCCAAACAGGGCATAGAGTTTTAAACCTTTCCAAGAAGAAAGCTAAGGGAGATAAAAAGATTGCAGAAATGGCCTGTCGATACGTTATGAAAACAAGATGGTTAATCCCATGAGTGACAATCTTCTTGAGAAGAATGTTGCTAATAGCAAAGGCTAAATCAATAGCCACCATTGCTATAACAGGATACCATTTCTCAAGGCCCTTCATCTTTTTCTAGAGTCGAGTCGAGTCGAGTCGAGTCGAGCAGAGAAGCTCCCTTCAGATGTGTCCACTCAAAGACCAAACAGAGTACAGTGTTATATAAGACTTGTTTTCTAGTCCATCATGTGCTTTTTGATCTGCCAAATTTTAATTAGTTTAATGCATATTCTCAAACTTTGTGTTCATAATGCTGATACTTTACAAGTTAATCTAGAATAAATGAATGTACGATTCTTGATCAACAGAAACCTGCACTGATGAATTTATGATATCAAATTAATCAATCAAAGAAGCAAAAAGTAGTCTTGGTGAGAATCAAAAGTGTGGCTTTTCTTTTTATTTTTTTAATATTTTTTTATTTTAGAATTTTGATCACATGGGTCAGACTGAAATAGTTCTAAGCCATTAGAGTGGAATTATATCCGAGTGGGAAGATAAATGGTTCTCACAGTTTCAGCATCCAATTCTTGTTTGAAATGATATTTGAATTGAGAGAGATTGGAGGTGTAGAACATAATATAATATCATGTCATCCTGCATCTTACATTCCTGTTCATTCATCAACTAATTATTCTATAAAGCAAGATTAGTCCACGCTTGTAATAAACATATATAATAGAGTTGAAGCATCTCAAAAATTCTTTTTGGGTAAACTATTTGCAGAGAGAAATATTATACAAAACAAAAATGGAAAGATACTGTAAATAATGGAATCCACTCTAACTTAAAGCAAGCACCCAGGGTGCAGTAATTTATAATTTCACGTGCATTATTAATTTTAGAGTTATTCTAGAATGTATCGGTACACCTGGGGTTAATAGGATAAAATTTAGGATGCAGTGAATAGTTATTACTTTTGAATTAACATAGTATGTGCAGTACGGCCGACCATATATTAATACATCATGAAAAGAAGGGAAAAAAAAAAGTAAAGGTGATATCTTTTGTATAAAGGTCACACATTGAGGTGGGCAGGGGACTCCGTAAGCAGTCTCAAACATGCTTCGATATGTTGTCGACGCAAAAATTTAGCAATTCAAAAGATGCTTAGTGATAGAAAAAAGTGACAAAATTGTTCCTCAAGCCATACGCCCAGTTCATCCATCCTTATAAAGAAATCTGATTTAATCGGGTACCGCAAACTGACATCCATTCTATACAAATTCATATGTCAATATTTACATAACACTGAACAAAATGGGTAATGATAAGTGTAAAAGTGTACAGAGACAAACAAATTATTATAACTCGGACTTGGATTTTTTAAAAGCATTGAATTTGGCCATTAATGTGTATGCTTCATACATCGTGTACGGCAAACATAACATTCTCACTACAAGAAAGCGGAAGTTTAGCGGTGATTTTTTAGCGACAAAATATTTTTCATCGCTAATATGAGTTGTTTAGCGATGAAAGTTAAAGATTCGTCGCTAAGTTGACGATTTTCTCAAAATTAAATAAAAATTCAAGTTAGCGACATAAATTAAAGTTTTGTTGCAAATATTTGCGACAAAAATTTACAATGTCATCGCAAAGCTCTGCATTTGCGACCAAATCAAGTTAGCGACGCCCCTGTAGCGTCGAAGCGTGGCGACGAGCTATTTTCATCGCTAACACACTTTAGAGACGAAAATCAAGGGTTAGCGATGAAAAATTTTCATTGCTAAACCTCCGCTTTCTTGTAGTGTCTCGAAGGACGAGTACTGGGGTCCGGGACTAGACGAGTCCTCTTCTACGACTGGTTCGTGCGCGGGCTAAGTCAACAGGTAATGAACAGTTGCTCGCATTCAGTAGGCAACACTGGTGTAGTGTCACCTTTCTTTCCAATAAAAATACTGCAGACCATTTCCTTCAAAAAAAAATTCAATGATCTTCAGCATCTTTACGAAATTTCCCTCTACCCACGCTGCAGCATTATGGGTATCATTGGCATGGTGTGTGTCTAATGTCCCATGATCGACCCAAAATTCCAATCCCATGTCTCGAATTTTTGTACTTGATGTCTCGGTTGGCCTCCCTCTCGACTTTGAATGTCATGTATGTATCAACATCAAAGAATTTTTTTATCATCTTGATAATATCGCAGGCTGGGAAAACACTAGATCAAGTATGTGGTCATTCCATCTAGGCAGAGTGCCGTATGGACCAACTTCATGATGCTGGGAGTGATAAGTGGTGCGACTGGTCTGACCGGTGGGAATGGTGAGATCCCTGTGTCACATCTATCTTTGTCCTGTGATGCAAGGAATGAGTAGAAGACACTAGAGAATGATGAGAGAGCACTGACAATGACTGTTGAACTTCTACACCAATCGTCTCAATGGGGACATCAAATGGCCATTCTGCCTTCCAACAAGATCCTCCTACAAACTCAAACTGGGAAACACTGGGGACAATCCCATCCTGGACACTTTGTATCTAGTATGTAGCATCGTAGGTTACTGCAACTGATAGCTCCATGAGCAAAGGGTCGGATCTAGTATCATTGTCCTCATCATCTGATTCTGCAGGTGCCAACTATCTAATACTTTTTTTTTCTAACCCTAGGTTCCCCCATCCCCCTGCAAAATAAACCCTAAAACCTTCATTTGTGTCAATATTATGACCACGTCAGTATAGAGCACCATACTCTACCTCAAGCAGTGGGGGCGAATCACACACGACAGGATTCTGAAAGGTCGCAGTAACATTAAAAGAGTAGACATAAGAAATCATGTGTGTGAATTGTATTAGCGTACCGAATCAAAAAATCTGTTGATATTAATTTTGACTTCTTTATACTTCCAACGAAGATAGAGGAGTCTCAGCGTATGAAGGTGATCTCCCTGTGTAAATGGTGCGACAAACGAAGGGATGCTTTCATAGAAATTATACCGATAACCAGCTGCTTTCATACCTTCTAGTATACGTGTTAAAATAGTATCCAAGTAGTGGATCAAATGGAGGTAAGATAGTCGTCCCCTTGGGAATGCATCCTAAGCTCTACTGTCCACAACCAAACACCAAATCCAAGGATCTACGTACACCTTCAACATATCTTGTCCAAGCAAGAAATAGTAAACAAGTAGAATCTTCGCAACCTGGACAGTGTCCTCTCCTTCGTAAACAAAACTATTCTTCAAATAAACTATGATGATTTTCTTGTTTATATCCCCACCTTGTACTTGCTCTATCACATAGAGGTTGTTACTCTTTAAACTAAAACTCACATTAGGGTCAAAATCACCTCTAACCTCGAACCCTAGACCCATAACCCGTATAAAGTCTTCTACACTAAATCTGAGTAACTGCCCGGACACCCTAAACCACCAATTGCACTTGTTCGATCTACTAACAACCTCATGATTCATCAAAATATGGAGACGCAAATATGTCCCATAAACACGCTATGATCAAATAAGATTCAACCATTTTAAAGAACATAAATTCCTAGGATCACATTATAAGATAACTCTCTATTCCCTTTGTAGGTACTTCATGCTAAATTATATCTTAGACTAGAGCACTATACTTCCCTTTATATGTATTAAGAAAATTTAATACCTACAACATCCCTTACTCGCTTTCTAGGTGATTCATATTCAAACTTTTATTATAGGCTAGTGCAAGAAATCTACCATTTTTATGTACTAAAGGAATTGAATCTAGGGCTTAATTCCTTAACATATTTCTCTTTAACAATGATCATGCAAAGATAATAAGGTATCTTATATTAATGGTCAAACAATCAAAGACTATATTGTTATCCCGATAGGACATAAAAGAATGGGAGTCAGTCCCCTTCAATTGCTACGAATAACAAATATAACCATGCAACACATTCAAATCTCAATCATACATTAATAAATGATAATATCATGAATATATAATCGATAAGAGAATTAAGAAACATAATCATAAAATTCTAAAATAGAACTTCAACAAGGAATAAATATTCTACAAAAATCATCATCAAGATGTCTAAAACCTCAAATCACCATAATAAATTTCAAAATCCTAAAACATCAAGAGGAAATTAGCTCACGGTGTTACAAGAAACAACCATGACAATAAAATTGTCTTTACCATGAGTTTATGAATCAACAATAAGAAACTAAAGAGAGAAGAAAAATCCCATGTCCGGTGTAATTCCCCGTCTTCTCTTTCTATCTTGATGACCTTCCTCCATTCTCCATCGGTCCATCTCAAGTAGCAAATACTGTGATTGAGTACGAAGGGTGATGAATGAAAGGCGGGTGAAGGATAGAGGTGAATGGCGGAAATGGCGTGAGATCGAAGAGGGACTCTATCTGGTGAATGATGTTCTGTTGTGTATCGGTGATTATGGGAACGAAGAGTATATATCTACTGGATTAAAGCATGGCCGTGCGAAGTAAATGCGTGAACTGGATATCTCACGGCAATGTGGGCTTCTTGCATGGGCTCCTACAGTGGCATGCATTATAAAATCAACCATGGCCCACAAATTTTCCAACTTAACTCAATGCGTATTTCACAAGTGAATGGCCCACATACAATTATCAACAAAATTTCTGCATGAATTACCATGATGACGTGGCAAAAGTATGTGCTGGGTCCCTTCACTTCAATACACGACACCACTCTTGGCCAAAAACAGAACACTTCAATTCACCACTCCAACTCACTCACGGCAGAACATTTGTGTAGCTTCGAACCTCGCTTCTTATTCAAATTATTAACTCCAATTTACAGTGATTCTTGTGTGCATCAACTATTTTATTAATTTCACTTTAAGATAGGTTTGGAATCAGCAAAATCTCAACAGTATTTGTGAAGTAATATAAATTATAAAAATAAGCAATAAGCCCCATGAATAAAATTAAATTTATGCAATAATCATATGAAAACGGCTCGTGAAAAATACGACTTTTCGTGTTAAACATTAATTACTCAAAATACTCCTTCTCTTTCTTACTTCATTATAACAAAAGATTGTTTTTCTTAAACTCCATGCCACTAAATACGTGCATGTATTCTTGGGATGGAATGAGTAATAAATTTAATTATATTATAAATATTCCATTAGAAAAATAAAATTTTAAATTTTTTTTATTAAACTTAAACAATTTTTTATATATAATATAATTAAATGCGTCACTATATTAATTAATCCTTCCGTCCCACGTATTTTTACCCACTTTCCATTTTGGGGTGTCCCACGTATTTTTATTCATTCCATTAATGGTAAAAATACATAATATTTTATTACATATTTTTTACAATCCCAACAACTTTAATTACTTTATTCATCATTTCCAACAACTTTATTTACTTTTTCTTTTTAAATTACTAATTTATTCCTACTTTTTCTTACATTATATATTAAAAAAATATTACGTCTTAATCTACATGCCCGTATAAATGGGTAAAAGTCCTTGGGACGGAGGGAGTATAATGTTAATTTTATTTTTAACCAATAGAACTTAAAATTTAAAACTATCACATTTAGTATTTCTTTTTTTTTAAGGTTATTTAAATTATCAAATTTTTACATGTTATTAAATAAATTTTAAAATTTAAAAAATAGAAAGAAATTAATTTATTTCAAAAGATTATATATAGTCCTATGTGTAACACATTTAAAATTTTAATTAAATGAAACCGGTTTATAAGTTTAAGTAAATATTTTTTATATTATAAAATTTAGAGTTGATATTAGATGCAACCGCGTGTAAGGGTGCACTCATATGTATAAAATATTTTATTCTATTTTGTATGTATAAAACATTTTATTTTATTTTGTATACATGTTATTCTATTTTGTATCCATGTTTCTTAATAATTGTATACTTTTTTCACACTAACTTTTTTATTAAAAAACTAGCATCCATATGTATATAACTTTTTATTCAATAGTATATACTACATGTTTTTTAATAATTATATATTTTTTTACACTTAATTTTTTATTAAAAAATAACAATTAAATTGTATACATTTTTTTTCATAATTGTATATGTTTTTGTTTATATTTGTATACGTTTTTTATAGGGTGCACCTAGGTGCACAGTATAATTAGCCATAAATTTATTTAAATTTAATAATTTAAAAAGATTTATTATATTTAATTAAAAATTAAATCTGCATTGAATATTTATTTAGACTTTAATACTGTATTTTAACATTAATTATTTGATGTAGGATTTTTAATTTTAAAAAAAAGTATTTTTTTTAGAAATTTTGATTAATTAATTATAATATTATACATGTAATAAATATTTTTATTTAATAACATCAAAAAATCATAATTAAAAAATAAAAATACATTAAATGTTATCCAATTATAAAACTTTAATTAAAATAATAATTGTGCTTTAAAGACTCTTGATTAGTCAAATAAATATAATTTATGGCTAATTATATTGTGCACCGGGTGCACCCTAACATAGGGTGAACTCACTTTTAAAAACGTATACAAATAAAAATATATATAATTATGAACAAAAATGTATACAATTTAATTGTCAGTTTTTTTAATGAAAAATTGAGTGTAAAAAATTATACAATTATTAAAAAAAACATATAAGTATACACTATTGAATAAAAAGTTATACACATATGGATGTTAGTTTTTTTAATGAACAATTTAGTGTGAAAAAAATATACAGTTATTAATAAATACATATACAAAATAGAGTAATTTGTATAAAAAATAGAATAAAAAATTATACACATATGGGTGCACTTGCACCCAGTGCACCTAATATTAACTCATAATTTAATCAGGGTGCACTCTTGCACCGGTGCACCTAATACCAACTCATAATTTAATCAATCATTTTTTATAAGTGATCGGATTTTACCCAAATACATAATTCTATCAATATATGAATTCTTATCAATTAATTGAATTAATCAATAATTGAATTTGGGTTTCACATTTTTATCTATTCGATCGGATTTATCAAATTTTTTACCCTTATCAATTAATCAAAAATAGAATTCATTCATATTGGGCTATTACAATTTTTTTAAGGAAATAACTTTCATTACGATCATCGAAAATCAGCCAGTACTAATTGATATAAAAAGTCCGATAAAGTGAACCAACGATGCTCAAGAGAAGCACTATTACATTTAGCAAAAGAAGCAAGAGAGTGGGCTATAATATTGCGCGAGCGGGGTTGCCAAAAAGCTCCTTTGAAATTTTCTTGAGAAGTGTAGAGAAGGATATCTTCAAGAATAGGAAGACAAGAGGCTGGACAATTACAATCTTTCCTTGTTGCGAAAATAACAGAAGCTGCATCTCCGATAATGGCAAAGCATTGCAGGTTTAGTTCATTGGCGAGGGATAGAGCAGCCCTCATGTCTAAGAATTTAGTTGTTTCTGCACAAGTAATTCCTGGAAAAACTTTAGCATAACCATACAAGAATGATCCATTGCCATTTTCAATGAATACTCCGATAGAGGCTTTGGCTAGGCGAGTGGAGATTGCTCCATCAAAGTAGACCTTTACACCTGAAGTAGGAGGAGAAAGTTCATCCAGGTTGAGAGAATTAAGAGACCTTTCCGGCCATCCTCTTGCATTCTGAAAATCACGCAAAGTAGCAGTAGAGGAAAAGACCAGAGAATAACAATCCATGCCCTCATTGTCAAATACCTTTTTGTTTCTATGCCACCATAATGAGTTACAGATCATAGCAAATATTTCCAAAATATTTATGTCCCCAATGCCCAGGATATCTCGAAATCATATATCATATAATGACTGTTCAAACTGGAATAGAATTTGATGAAGGCCAGCGAGGTGCCCGATTTGTTGCGAGTAAGAGCATGTGAAAAAGATATGTGCAAGTGTAGCATGACTCTGATCGCAAAAGGGGCAGACGTGATTGATGCTTACTCCCCTTCATTGGAGATTAGCTAGAGAAGGTAAAGAATTTGTACAGCATCTCCAAAGAAAATGATGTACCCTACCAGGAATGCGTAGTTTCTAGAGACGCTTCCAAATGGGATCTGGGCCATTACTTGAAGAGCTCGGGGAGTTTGACCCCAAAAGACTTGGATTGTTCATAATGAGATGATATGCAAATTTTACAGAGTGTCTCCCATTTTTTGAATATTGCCAAATCCAAGAGTCCAGACCTGCATGGTTTCGAAGAGGGAGTGAGAGAATTAGCTCAGCTTCAGTGTGGTCTAATACATTCTTTACCAGTTCGGTGTTCCAAGATCTAGAGCGAGGGTCAATGAGGTGCGACACTAATGCACTGAGGGTAATATTTTGCTTTTAGAACACGAGCTAGAAGAGACTCAGGAAAAGTGTGTAATCTCCATGCTTGTTTGCTGAGTATCGCTAAGTTAAATGCTTTGAGGTTACGAAATCCAAGACCACTATGACTCTTGCTTTTACAAAGATTCTCCCAAGATGACCACTGAATTTTTTGAATACCCCACCAAAAGTCACGAATCAGTGTATCAATATCACAAAGAAATCTGTCAGTGAGTTTGAAGCAAGCCATGGCATAAGAGGAATAGCCTGAATAAATGATTTCATTAGTATTTCTTTTCTTCCTCGAGATAGTTGCTTTTCTTTCCAGCCATCAACTCGTAATTTGATCCTGTCTCTGATAGAATTGAATACTTCTCTTTTGTTTCGCCCCACTACAGAAGGAAGGCCAAGATATTTTTGGTGGCTTTGAACTTGTGGCATACAAAGAATATCACAAATTTCTGTAGCAATAATGGGGTCAGTGTTTGGACTAAACATCACTCCAAATTTATCCAGGTTGATTTGTTGGCCATAAATCTTTTCATACATTTTTATTGAGCGGGCCAAGGCTCTAACTTCTTCTTGGGTTGCTTGTCCAAATAAGAGGGTATCATCTGCAAAGAACATATGAGAGATGCTTGGTGCATTTCTAGCAACTTTGATTCCGTGAATGCTTCCACAAATTTGTATATCCTGCAGAACGCAAGAGAAAATCTCCGAGCAGATGATAAAGAGGTAAGGGGATAAAGGATCTCCTTGTCTTAGCCCTCTTTAGGAGTGAGTTTCCCGAACACATCTCCATTAAAGAGGAATGAAAGAGACGTTGTTGAAATGCATACCTTAACCATGTTGATGAAATGGTCAGGCTGTTGGAAATTATTAATTTCCATTATAATCTAATTGTGGGCAATATATTATTATGCAATTATATTAGCTATTCAATTATATTATGGACTTAATTAAGTGATCCAATTAAGGTTAAAGGTCCATGGGCTATAATAATAAATGATATGAGCTTATTGAGTAGATACCCAATACTACATGATTAGGTGATTATGGGTGGTCTAGTCAAGTAGTATATAAAGGCTCCAGGTTATGGTCCCCAATATACTAAGCCGCACATGGTCTTCTCTTCTCCCCATCGGGAGGGATTACTACGGTCCCCATAAGGAATAAGGAGGCTTAGTTGAGGAAGGTCATATAACCATTGATCCTGAGTTCGTGTTCCGCCTAGAGACTCAATGGATTAGGTACGCTTCCGCTTTACGGTTTTGATCTTGGTTTATCATAATAGGGTTAAGGTTTCATGGATTAATTTCCAACAAGTGGTATCAGAGCCACCCTATTTATGATTCTCTGAGATGTGATGGAATTGAATTTTTAAACATATATGTTTGATTATTAATTTAATATTTAGTTGCGATTAATTATTCTAATTCAAATTAAATCGCATAAATTGGAAGGATTTGATAATTGAGATACATGATCCGTTTGAGTTTTGATGGCGCAGTTAACATACTTTAATACTGTGTTGAATACATATGTTCTGTGATTCGTGGGGATCAACTAATGATCTTATAGTTGATTAATTGTTGTTTGATAGTTTTTTTTAAAAAAAAAAAAAAATTATTTACGACAATTTCATTCATTTGCTGTGATTACATGAAATTTTAATATTATAGCCACCTATTTTTTAAATCTGTGGTGATAAATTCACACAATAATAATTGTGTTTCTATATTGATTTGATATTATGTTTACATAAATATAAGAATATTGGCCTAGTTTAGTTTATTGTAAATAAGGCTTTAAAATTCTTATTTAAGTTAGGAGATCTTTCATCATTATAAGATAGTGAATCATCTAATATTCCTATTTGGTTAGAGGAATAAAATTAAATTAAATTGGGGAGACAGTTAAATGTCGTTTAATTAAATTAAATATTTTAATATTTATTTAATTAGTCTAGTAAACCTTCAATCTAGTTAATCGAAGCACCATGTTGCCACAACAATATCGTGTGTGGAGAAAAGCTTTATTGAAATTACATAGATGGGTGTGGTATTATTTATGTGTTCTGTGTTCGGCCCACAGGTAGGCACAGTTTGACAGAATAATAACACACATGTGATAATAAGTATGTGATAATTATTTGGATTATTCATGTGAACATGAGTCGGTCCACAGATAGACTCTTGTTTGACAGAACTTATTGTCAATACTTAATTGATACACCAAGATTACCCCTGCAGTTAATTTTTGTCCATAGACGAGGTTAATGTTGCACAAGGTGTCTTGTGATGGGTCCCTAATTAATAATGTTGTGCGAGTGTATTTTCATGCGGGTATTGATCGGCCCACAGGTAGATTAATATTTGGCAGAAATACACAAGCACCTGTGGTGGTAAATATGTGACGATTATTTGTTTAACATGTGAGTAATAAGTCGGCCCACAGGAAGGCTATTGCTTGACAGTTTTATTGTCAGTATTTGATTACTACGTAAAGAGTGTCACTTACAAGTTGGTATTGATACTAATGATGTGATAGATTCCTTGAGATGATTCTAAACTATTTAAATTTGAAAGATTATAAAGTTTAGTACAAGCATGATAATTATTTTGGATTAATTCTCTGTACAATTAAGAAGTCTGTTAATTAAGTTTAGCCTATGCCAACAACAAAATTATACATGATGAGAACTTCAACAATAAGAATGAACTAATAAGTTTCTAACAAACTCTTTCTCAATAAAGTATAAGGGCAACAAAGAAAAACCCGTTTGGAAAGCTGTTAAAAGGAAACTAAAGTATAACCTTTCGTTTTCTCCTAAAGGCTTGTGGAATTGTTTTAAAATACACCATATTAAGATTCCTTAGTATGAATGGTGTTGTGGTGTAGTTAAAAGATAAAAATAGTACTCCACAATATATGGTTACTAATTGGAGAAATACTAAAGATTGCAGCTTATGGTCTCAATAAAGTTCCAACTAAAGTAGTTGTGAGAACTCTTTGAGTTTCACATATGGTGATATCCAACTAAGGCTAGATCATTGAGATCTATTAAAGAAAATTGGATTCAAATATATACAAGCTACTTTATTGGTATTAAATAAAGATAATAAGTTTATGATCCAATTGATCAAATCATATTTGAGACGGGTAATACGGTATTATGTGAGGATGTTGATTTTGGGGGAAGAATAATATTAGAGACATTGTCCTTAAGGGGAGTCGATTCGATTCTCACTTATGCTTTAAAGAATTAGTGCAAATTCAGAATAACGATATGACAATGTCAATAATATTTAAGGAATAACAAATTCAACAACCTCAAGAATTAATGTCACTAAGAAAACCACTAGAGTTGGGAGAAAGATAATTCAGAAGATTATGCAGTTTTCTCCTAAATAATGAGGATACTATGGAATTAATGGTAGAACGTTCAAACAATGTTCATCATACCATGAAAGGTCCAATTACTCCAAAGTGTGTTAATGCTATAAGTTATGAGTATAAATCAATACGAGATGATTAGGTTTGCATCTTGATATAGGATTATACTCAAAAGGGAAGTAAGTCATTATTATAAGATAATCGTGACATCAGTAACACATTTTGATCTTGAATCATATTAGATGGATGTAAAGATAAAGTTCCTTGATCGCAACACTGATGATACGATCTAAATGGTTTAAGAACTAAAAAGAAATCCATCTATACATTCAAGTAAGTTTTTTCCATAAGGGAATCACAAGTATCATCATGAAGTAATTGTCTCATTTGGTTGTAAGACAAATGTAGATGATTATGTGATTCAGTGGGAGAATGTTTAAGTTAAACTAAGGGAGACAAGTGCAGTCTCAATCAGGTGCCCTAAAGTTAAACTAAAGATTTAAGAAATGTAGAAACATTCCATATTCATTGGTTGTTGGAAGTTGTTGTATGATGAGGTCTCTACAAGACCTAATTTGGCTTATGTTGTTGGTATATTAAGTAGACATTTAAGTAACTCTAGTATGGATCTTTATAAAGTATGTATAGAGAACTAAGAATAATATGCTTGTACATCAGGGATCAGATTTGTTAGAGATCATGAGGAATTCTGATTCTGAGTTTGTTGGATGTCAATACAGTATAAGATCCACTTCAGACTATATTTTTTGTTGGTCGGAGAGCTATACAAGTAAAAGTATTAAACAAACACTTTAGCTCATCAACCATGACAACAGAATTAGTAGCACACTAAGGACATTCAAACATGAAATAAAGGTTGCGAAGATTTGTCACATAAAGTTCATTGTGACAGTTAGTTTGCAGTAAAGTATTAACAACAAAAGTACTTACAAGTCAAGCATATTGACATAGAATTCGTGGTTGTTAAAGAAAGTGTTTTGTGTGGATAAAATTTTAGAAAAGCATATTATGATAGACTCTAAATTCGGATCCGCTATTTATGTATTCAACACCCTGCAATTTTTATGAGCTAGCTACTCATATGGGTGTTATATGGTTTTAGAATACATTGGTTTAGTGGGAGTCTATATTTATTGCTCTTTAAAGTTTTAAGACACTTTGATTTGGATAATTCAGTTTTTTGCAGAATAAAGTTCATGGCTTTGAATTCATTGTGAATTCACTTAAGTAATTTCATTTTGTGATATTTTACATTATGGATTGATCTCACTAAAGTTTAAAGTTGGACCAGTTGGAAATAGACATGATGTTGATCACATTTGACATGTAATTTCCATGCTACTCACCATATTTGATCTATGTCATTGAGTATATTGATATGGTGATTGCCGGGGTTTAATCACGATTTATAATGTGGTGAATGCCGCGGTAGTTCCATATTAGTATATGAGATGGACCAGATTGTGAAGTATAGTCTAAAGAGGAATAGCATAAAGTTGCGCAATTAAGGACTCTTGATATAATTGCTAACGGAAAATATATAGCCCAAGTGGGAAATTGTTGGAAATTATTAATTTCCATTATAATCTAATTGTGGGCAATATATTATTATGCAATTATATTAGCTATTCAATTATATTATGGACTTAATTAAGTGATCCAATTAAGGTTAAAAGTCCATGGGCTATAATAATAAATGATATGGGCTTATTGAGTAGATACTCAATACTACATGATTAGGTGATTATGGGTGGTCTAGTCAAATAGTATATAAAGGCTCCAGGTTATGGTCCCCAATATACTAAGCCGCACATGGTCTTCTCTTCTCCCCATCGGGAGGGATTACTACGGTCCCCATAAGGAATAAGGAGGCTTAGTTGAGGAAGGCCATATAACCATTGATCCTGAGTTCGTGTTCCGCCTAGAGACTCAATGGATTGGTACGCTTCCGCTTTACGGTTTTGATCTTGGTTTATCATAATAGGGTTAATGTTTCATGGATTAATTTCCAACACAGGCAAGTTCATCTTCTTCAAAATAGCACAAACAAATGACCACTTAACCCGATCAAATGCCTTACTCATGTCAAGCTTCACTGGCATCAGACCTAAATTTCATGTTGTCCTGTTCTTTAAAGAGTGGTGGGTTTCATAAGCTACCAAGATATTGTCAGTAATTAGGCGGCCCGGGACAAAAGTAGATTGTGAATCAGAGATAAGATATGACAGAACAACACGAAGCCTGTTAGCAAGCACTTTTGAAGGTAATTTGTATATAACATTGCACAAGCTGATGGGACGAAATTGGTTTATAAGATCAGGTTTTTTATCTTTGGGATTAAGACAATGAAAGTATCATTAACCACAGGGGATAAGCATTCATCATTGAGAAACTTGAGAATGAAATGAGTGACATCAGACCCACAATATGCCAAAATTTACGATAAAAAATAGGAATCATACCGTCAGGGTCGGGGGATTTGAAGGGGTGCATTTGCTTGAGTGATTTGAAAACCTCATCTTTGGCTGGGCAGAATTTGGTCAGATTCTGATTTGGCAGAAAATGGCAATTGGCTAATTAAGTGAAAAGAAGCAATGTTAATTTACATAAATATCCTCTTAGACTAAATGCAGTTATTTTATTATATCAATGTGAATCTTCTGTCCTATTAATCATTTTTACGTTTATCATGATTTTATTCCTTTCTACAGTATTAACTAATAACTACTTCCCATAATTTACGGAATAATAAATTGTGTTCATCGTACTTTTTAATTTAATGACATAAATTTTATAAAATTCTAAAATAGTTTTTTATTTAATAAATAAGGATGACATGAGATTAATTTAATCTATTTTCAAATTATATTTTTATAAATCTAATTATATTATTTAGATTGCGTATATTTTATAACATAATATAACAATACTTTTAAAAAAATATATATTAGATACTTATATTTAATTAAACGTATCAATATAATAAAATAAAATAAATAAATAGTAAAAATTAGCTGAGATTTGTATAAATCGGAACCCAATATGCTATTGTGGCCTTTTCTTAGGCTAGTGTTGCGTAAGAAAGAAACTATAAAATGTTATCACTACCTCTATAAAATGTTATCATTTTTCATTCATATTATAAATTGTTCATAAAATAATATTATCATTTTTCATTAGTTGAGTATCATTTTTTATTATAAAAGTTATCACTTTTTATCTGTTTAATATAAATCCTTACTTGAAACGGTCTCACACAAGTCTTTGTTTTTTACTATTTTATTGTTTTATTTATATGATAAATTTATGATTCCAACTAAGATGTACATGTGTATTGGACGATTTTAACCGTTAAAATATTTTTTAATTTCATCTCCATTATTATTAAATTAAATAAAAAAAATTATTTTTTTAAGTTAAAAATTATCCACTACCATTTAACCTATAAATAAATATGGGGTGCACCCCAAAATCACTCTAAATTTATACTAATTTGAATGTCAACGTAAATTTATATGTTTATAAATTTATTTAATAATATATATATATATATATATATATATATATATATATATATATATATATATATATATATATATATATATATATATGTTTCTTATTAATTGTACAGTATTTTTATAATCAACATTTTATTAATAAAACTAATAGAAAATTTCTTAACAAAGTGTATATATTTTTATTTAGTAGTGTATAAATTTCAAAAGTGAGTACGTTGTGCACTCAGGTGCACAAAATAAAAGATGGTCTCTTGTGTCTACACCACACAAGGTGTATAAAGGTACAATATTTTGTTATAAAGAGTATATACTTTAAATAATAAGGGTACAACATTTTGTGTTAAAGGTTTATATATACATAAAAACCTTATTAATCCTTATCTTACTTTTTTTATCGATAAAAGTAATTTATTAAAACAAAGAAACAGAAAGTACAAGACATCAGAGGTGTCTACTTACAATGCGTGTCTACCTCAAGGGCACATAACCTCAAATACCTCTAAAGGTGTTACAGACCCAGAACTAGAGCTAAATTTATTCTCATGAATTATTATTATTTATTGATAATATATTAAATTTACTTAAGCCCAAATAAATATAGATAAAAATTAAATTCAATGTTGTGATTATAAAATTTAGTGAGGATTATTTTCATTATTTTAAACAAGTAAGAGTGGAGTACAATAATAATAATTATATATATATGGGGTATACTTTGGATTTGAGGTACAGTTGTACTCCTTGTTCCATTGTAAATCCAATCATGATAATGGTGCAATGAGCTATTTCATTAACAATTTATAATATAAATAAAAAGTGATAATATTTAATAGCAAAAGTGATAATAATTTTATTATTATTTATTCATTTCACGTAATATCTTATGTAAGACAGTCTTACACAAGACTTATTCATTAAAAATATAATTCAAAATACATATATAATATTAATGGCTAATTATACTGTGCACCCGGGTGCACCCTAAGATATGATGCACCTACTTTCAAAAACGTATACAAATATAAACAAAAACATATACAATTATGAACAAAAATATAAACAATTTAATTTTTAGTTTTTTTAATGAAAATTGAGTGTAAAAAATATACAATTATTAAAAAATATGTATACACTATTGAATAAAAAGTTATACACATATGATGCTAGTTTTTTTAATGAAAAAGTGTGAAAAAATTATACAATTATTAAAAAATGCGTATACAAATAGAATAATATGTGTACAAAATATAATAAAAAATTATACACATATGAGTACACCCTTGCACTCAGGTGCACCTAATATCAACTCAATATTAATTAGTAAAATTGACAAATGTTATTTCACTGGAAACGGTTACATCAAGTACTTACATACGATGCACATACAAGTTCAAACCTATCTATCCAACCTACTTAGGCCAGAGGCCTAAGGTGAATAAAAACAATACATCATGAATTCATATACAAAGATGTTATCTGAATCTTGATCCTATCTGCAATGTGGTTCGGTGTCAGCATCCTCGTGTCAAAGTGTAAAGCATTTCTCTCCATCCAAATGTTATAGATCATAGTAGCAAAAGTGATGTAGAGTAGCTTCCTTGCCTTGTTGCTTCTTTGAGTGTCCGTGTAAATTTTACTGAAAATAACCGTAACTGAGTTGATTCTTCCTCTTCTCCATCCTATCCATCTCTTGACATCATCCCATATGTATGTGGTATAAGGGCACTGAAAGAAGAAATGCGATGTAGTTTCTCTATCAAAGCAAATCCCACATCGTGTATCTTCTCCTGTGCACCATACCTTGCCCTTCGTGGATAATCTTTCCCGATGTACCATCTATATTCTGAAGTTGTATTTTCTTACAATCCATTTGTGCCAAATATATTTGTATACAAAGTTGGTATCATCTATGTGCTTGCTCCTCAAGAATGCATACATTCGACTGGCTCTGAACCTTCCATTCTCACAATAATTCTGCAAAACACTCACTAATCCTTCCTCTTCTTCATCCTTTCTTTCAATCACATTTCTAGCGGCGATCATTGTTCTCCATAGATAAGAGGAATTAGCTGTGGGGGACGATCGTCCAATTGGTGGATGTTAGATAAACACTGTGGACCCATTTCACCCAAAGTGATGAAGCCTCCTGGTGAATGTCCCACACAGCTGCTGCTAATAAGGCTCTATTCCAAGTAAAGATGTCTTTCAACCCTAGCCCTCCTGCATTCTTAGGTTGTATTGTTGGATTGTATACTAAAAGTCAAGCTTTTTGTATGAACAATGTTTTAACAATTTTTCTGAAATGAGAATCATATGATCAAATGATTGCATCATATAATTTATTTATATTTACGATGCAATAGTCCATTTACTTTATGCTATAGATAATATGCTGTGCGACAACATGTGGAAGATCATATTATTGGTTTCCTTATAAAGTATAAACAGATGCTTACAACCGAGATAAACGGGGACTCTCTATCAAGATGGTTGTAGTGTGGATTGGTATTAGCTTATCTTGGCTATAGAATCACATTAGTGCACTTTGTGTGTATTGAGCAGGACCGCTTGAGATCGCTCGACTTATACTGACTTATAGGAAAACTTGATCTCTGTTATTATGCATGTTCGTGCTCTTAATCCCTATACAATAACCTCGACACATGGAGCAATATGTATTTCTTTGATTCATCAATGGGTGAGATTTACGTGTATTAAATCAACAAACTCGTTGAGTTGGGAAGTAGTGCTATCTCTATAGTGTGTTGTTGATTGTAGAAGGAATCCATGTCCGTTATAGGTTGATGATGTCCCCTTGAGGAGCTTATAAGGATTATCATGTAAACCCAGCAGGTGGATTTATTCCGGCATGATAATGAGGTTGAGTGATACTACTCTTGGATGAGATATTAATTAATAGAGTTGTTAGTAACTTAATTAATTAATGGGCATTGTATATCTTAAACATGGGGAGACTAACGAGCTCATAATAAGAAGGAGCCCATAACGTAATTATGGGATTAGAACGGTAGTGCAGTAATAATATTTTAGTGGTATATATTATTATTATTGGACTTAAGTATAAGTTTTGGGCTAAGCTTGGATACCTAAGCCCAATGGAGGTCCAACTCTAATTTCTCCTCCCAGTCCGTGCTGTAACTCATATATAAGTCATCTCAGCTATCCAGAAATCCTAATCTGAGAGATTAATCACGCCTAACACTGTGAGGAGGGTGAGAGAATAGCAGATTGAGAAGATCTCGAGGATCGTCGCCCACACGACGTCGAAATTGAACTTGGGAATACAGCAGAAGACTGGAAGGTTATTTGCTGCTGATGTCCACCACCTTCTATGATTTTTATAAAATGGTATAGAAATCAGAATAGGCCGTGTAATATACTGACGAAAAGCTACGAAAGAGAGAATCATTTTGGCATATAAATCACTCAAATCTAACATCAGATGAGAGAGTAATGGCCAAAACGGTGAGACTGCGCAGGCTGGTGGCGAGAATTCATCGTCTTCAACATACCCTGGTGAAAGGTAATACGTTTCTTGTTTACTTGCTTTCGCAACTTGTTAGAAATATATAAAACCCTAACGGTTTATGTTAACCAAACGATCGAATGCCAACAATTGGTATCAGAGCTTCAGTTTCGTGGTGAAGCATGAAACGTTAGGCAAGGGTTTATGTATTGTATATGATTAAGGTTATAGAACTTGGTTTCTTGGTGAACACCCTAACTGTACATGAGAGCACACGATCACCGCACTGCGCTGTTACTTGATGGTCGACGATTTCACACGCCCGATGCCTTGTGGTGAAAGGGTTTTGAAATTTTTTTGTATGGTATACCTTATTCGTTCAATTATTAGTGGATGACTGTCGACGATGGTGAAAGTGGTGGTGGCGTCACTATGAACGTCGGATGGAATGCAAGACGAGATGGCAAGCGGGCGGCGCACTTGGCTGGACGACAAGACAAAGCTGTGTGCTGGATGGCCGTGCGCTGATGCCGCTGTGCAACTTGTGGGTTCTTGATTTTGGCGGTGAATGGTGTTACTAGGGTTACGTGTAATCGTCAAGCATGATGGCATGAAAGTTGTTGATGAGCAGACGGCGAGTTCACTGGAGGTCTGATGGCTAGCTATCGACGGCAGGACCTAGTGTTGGGCGATGGCTACGGTTCAAAGTGGGGCTGGCGTAGTTTTGATCGGCTTGATGTAACTTTTGATCGTGTCAGGGTGTAGACTGATCGGGTCTGCACATTTTTTTGGTCGGGTGTCCATATCAGTCCAAGCGAGTCTTCCTTGATACTGGGCAAGTTCGACACCGGTAGCATGGCAGGCGATTGCAGTTGTCAGCAATAGATGGCGGCATAAGAGGCACGAAAGATGGTGCAATTCATGGCTTGGTGACGGCATTGGTTCCTCCGGTGCTGCCATGACCAAAAATCGTGAGCATAGTGGCGTGTGGGACAAGCCCTAGCTATTCCGAGCGGGCCTGAGGTGTTTCTGGGTGCGCCTGGAGCTGTTTCGAGCAGGTTAGCCGTGCTTTTCATGACGAGTTATTATTTTGGCTGGGTCCATAACTTCGCGGTGAACGGCTGAGCGATCAGACAGCCGGTGTACGACACAAGACAGAAAACTCGACATGGCATGGGCGTGAATTGTGCTGGTGGAAATTGCTACTGACAGCACGACACCGATAGCTGATGGGGACTGGTGAAAGCTGATCAGTGCAGGCAGCACAAACTGCCGGAGAGGACAGCACGAGTGGAAGGCTTATGGCACGACTAGTTGGCACGTCCTGGTAGCGAGGCTGGCACGATCAGCTGCCGAAAGTTGGCGTGTGCGGGAGATGGAGTTAGCAGCATGAATTTGCTGCAACTTGCAAGGGGTGTGATGCTGTCAAGAGCTGAAACTTCTTGGAAGGCGTGGCACTCATAAGTGTGCACGGGGCCTCACATGGTGGGGCGTTTGTTGAGCGAACAACATATGTTGCCGTGCGGGTAGTGCACGATGTTGGCCAAAGCATCGGGTGAGTAAAAAATTGCGCTTGTTCAGCACCGTGCATGGGTGTGAATCACATTGGGTTTGCACGGTGAATGGGCGGCTAGGTGTGAGGATGTTGGGCAGGGTGCCGGAGTTGTGGAGCAGGTTGGTAGACAAGGAATTGGAGGAATTTTCTACGTAAGATTCTTCCAGAATTTCATTTAGGTTAATGAAAAATTGAGTTTAAAAAATATACAATTATTAAAAAATATGTGTTGAATAAAAAGTTATACACATATGATGCTAGTTTTTTTAATGAAAATTTTAGTGTGAAAAAATTATACAATTATTAAGAAACGCGTATACAAATAGAATAATATGTATACAAAATAGAATAAAAAGTTATACACATATGGGTGCAACCTTACACCCGGGTGCTCCTAATATCAACTCAATATTAATTAGAGAAATTGGTAAATATTATTTAACTGGAAACGGTTACATCAAGTACTTACGTACGATGCGCATACAACTTCAAACCTATCTATCTAACTTACTCAGGCCAGAGTCCAAAGGTGAATAAAAACAATACATCATGAATTCATATACAAAGATGCTATCTGAATCTTGATCATATCTGCAATGTGGTTCGGTGACAGCATCCTCATGCCAAAGTGTAGAGCATTTCTCTCCATCCAAATATTATAGATCATAGTAGCAAAAGGGATGTAGAGTAGCTTCCTTGCCTTGTTGCTTCTTCGAGTGTCCATATAAATTTTACGGAAAGCAACCGTAACAAAGTTGATTCTTCTTCTTCTCCATCCTATCCATCTCTTGACATTATCCCATATGTATGTGGTATAAGGGCACTGAAAGAAGAGATGCGATGTAGTTTCTCTATCAAAGCAAAACCCACATCGTGTATCTTTTCCTGTGCATCATACCCTGTCTTTCGTAGATAATCTTCCCGATGTACCATCCATATTCTGAAGCTGTATTTTCTTACAATCCATTTGTGCCAAATCTATTTGTATACAAAGTTGGTATCATCTATGTGCTTGCTCCTCAAGAATGCATACATTCGACTGGCTCTGAACCTTCCATTCTTACAATAATTCTGCAAAACACTCACTACTTCCTCTTCTTCATCCTCTCTTTCAATCACATTTCTAGCGGCGATCATTGTTCTACATAGATAAGAGGAATTAGCTGTGGGGGGGATGATCGTCCAATGGGTGGATGATAGATAAACACTGTGGACCCATTTCACCCAAAGTGATGAAGCCTCCTGGTGAATGTCCCACACAGCTGCTGCTAATAAGGTTCTATTCCAAGCAAAGATGTCTTTCAACCCTAGCCCTCCTGCATTCTTAGGTTGTATAATGTCCTTCCATCTTACCAGACTCACCTTTGTACCCTACAAGAATTTATGAATGAATGCCTCCACTTTATTCATTAACACCACAGGGATCTTAACAATACCACACCAAAATGATAAAATACCATAAATACCAGATGTAATAAGTTCTAATCAACCCGTGAAGGACGGCAATTTTGAAGACCATCTCTGAATCATACTATTAATATCATTCAATAAAGGCATGAAATCCTCCACTCCTATTCTTCTACTACAAATAGGAATACCAAGATATTTAAAAGGATTGGTACCTCTATTGAATGGGAGAATCCGAACAATCTGATCAGTGATGTGATTTGTGACTCTTGTTAAAATGAGATTGGACTTTTGGGGATTAACAATCAAACCAGAAGTCTTCCCAAATTTGTCCAAAAGTTGATGAATAATAGTGGCCGTTTTAGTGTTACCATACCCCAGAATTAGAAGATCATCAGTAAAAATCAAATGAGAGACATCTACCTTTTTACATATTCTGGAATGGTATCTGTAATTTCGATTGTCCACAGCTCTTTTCATCAACCGACTAAAGTATTCCATACATATGACGAAGAGAAGCAAAAATATAGGATCACCCTGACGGAGGTCTCTCTTTCCTTTGAAGAACCCTTCCGGTTTGCCATTGATAAGTAGGGAGTACGAGGTATTGGTCACACATTGTTGTATCCAATTACAAAACAAAGGAGGAAATCTCAACCTATCCAGCAATTCAAAGAGAAAATCCCAATGTACAGAGTCATACGCCTTGGAGATATCAACCTTGACTGCCATCCTGGGGGAGAGCCCATTCCTCCTACCATATCCCCTGAAGATCTCCTCTGCTAGGAAAACACAATCTCTCAGTTTTCTGCCCTTGATGAATCCAAACTGAGCTGGATTAATCAAGGAAGGAAGACAATCACGAAGACGTTTGACTAATATCTTCGAGATGATCTTATAGATGGTGTTGCAGCAAGATATAGGCCTGTAGTCTCGGACTCCTGGTTCATGGGTTTTTTCGGAATCAAAGATATGAAAGTAGCATTGATTTGCTTTAGAAGTTTATCTTTCTGAAAAAAACTCTTGAACCGCAGTCACCACATCACTACCAACAACGCTCCAAACACTCTGAATGAAAACAGATGTGTACCCATCTGGACCCGGAGATTTATCCTTATTAATGGACCGTAGTGCTTCTTTGATCTCCACTTCTTCAACTCTAATCTCCAACCTGCTTGCTTCCTCTAAGCTCACCCTCTGTCCCAAGTCTATAACTTCTTGCTCCACTCTGTCTGTTGTTGATCCTTCCTCACCTAGAAGTGATTGATAATAAGAGAGGAAGTTATCAATCATTTCTTAGTAGGAAGTAGTGGGACCCTGATCAGTGAAGATTCTGTAAATGTCATTCCTAAAACCATTGCTGCGAATAAGAGAGTAAAAATACTTGGTTGATCGGTCCTGATACTTAATGTGATTGTTTCTGAGAAATTGCAATAAGAAATCAGCTTCACAATCTTCCAAGTGCTTCTGTTTGTTAATCTTCACTCAAAGATCTGATTGAAGCTCTGGACAACTCGAATCCATCATGAAACGAGATTGGAGATTACTCAAATGCTCTCTTCCTCTGTTCACCCTTTCTGAAATGTGACTGAAATTCTGATGATGAAGCTCCTTCAAGTGTTTTTTTAATAACTTCAGCTTCTGGCATAGGGAGAACTGTCTAGTACCTGCAAAAAAGACCTGTCAATGATAAGAAATAAGAGAAATAAAATTATCATGGTTAGTCCAAAAATTACAGAATCTGAACGGCTTTATAGTGTGGGGGTTAGGATTTTGGAAGGAAGTAATAGAAGGGCAGTGGTCGGATTGAGTTCCTTGTGCTAAGAATGTGGAATGAACCTCCCAACCCATACTTCTCCAAATCTTACACATTATCACTCTATCTAGCTTAGAACGTACTGTGTCGTTAGTCTAAGTGTAAAAGCATCCTGAGGATCGGGTATCCTCAATTCCCATCAAAGAGCAGGTTTCATGAAATTCTCTAGTCCCCGGGTTTTAAATATTGCTTGTTCTTTCACCGTCAAAATGAACACAATTGAAATCTCCCCCCAAGATCCAAGGAAGAGTATTGGAGTAGAATAAGTAATGGAGGTATTGCCACAACACTCTACTGTCAACATATCTGTTGTGTGCATAGATGATGGATATGGCAATTTTTTTTGCAGTTGTTAGGCACTGAACATTTGCAGTAATGGCTTGCTCGAAGAAGACGAAATCAATTAAAGACACCCTCAAAGGATTCCAAAGGAGTAAAATTCTTCCTCCATTACATAGATCAAAATTGTGTCTAAACTCAATATTAATTAGTTAAGTATGAAATATAATGAAATAACTATTTTTTTTAAATAACAGATTAGTACTATTTATATTATTTGATTCATAATTATTTAAGTTTTAATTACATATTTTAATTTGTTAAATATAATTTTAATTTTAAAACGAGTTGATTTTTTTTGTCTAGGCTACACAAAGTATATAAGGGTATAATATTTTGTTCTAAATGATATATATTTTAATTAATAAAGGTATAATTTTTCATTAAAAAGCTCAGTTGAAATATAAATAGTATAAATATTTGATTAAATCGTATTTTACCTATATAATACTCCCTTTATCCCAAAGAAAGATATATACTTTCTTATTTTGGTCCATCCAAAACAAAATATACATTTCCTTTTTGGTATTTGGACAAAATAATTTTTATATATCTATATGATCACACACTGTACTAATACAACTATGCACGATAATATTATTTCTCTTATCTTACTACACATTAAAATATTATAACCATGAATTGATATTAGGTGCACTCGGGTGCAAGAATGCACACATATGTCTATAACTATTTATTCTATTTTGTATACAAGTTATTTTATTTTGCATACGTATTTTTTAATAATTGTATACTTTTCACACTAAATTTTTCATTAAAAAACTAGCATATATATATATATATATATATATATATATATATATATATATATATATATAATTTTATTCAATAGTGTATACATGTTTTTTAATAATTTTATATTTTTTACATTCAATTTTTCATTAAAAAACTAACAATTAAATTATATACATTTTTCTTCATAATTGTATATGTTATTGTTTATATTTGTATACGTTTTTTGAAGGTATATGCATCATATCTTAAATTGCACCGGATGCCTATAATCATCGATCAATGTGAAAAAAAAATGTAATTTAGAGTAAGTTTACAATGTTAATTGACAATATACCATAATAATTGCAGGAGTATTAAAGTAGGTGCCTCTTCACCAGTTAATTTATCTTAGATTTTCGAGATTGCAAGCGTACATTGAAGAAATTGAATAATCATTATAAACGTAACTGTACTTAGAATTAGGAAAATAAAAATCATACCTTCTTTATCTTCTCTCCGAATTATTTATGTACATTTAAAAAAAAAAGTTAGTATATAATATAACAATGATTCATTATGAATTTTTGTTGTTAAGTTTTTAAAATGTATAAATTTAGATTTTTTTTTAAAAAAATGCTCTTAATTGTTGAAATTGACATATTTCTTTAAAAAAAAAACATTTAAATTAGCTCAACATGTATGTGAATTAATGAGATTGTATTTAATACTGGTTTAAGTTCATCATAGGATCACAAAAAAACTTATTTAATTACTACTTATAATATAATAAAAGATGGTTCGCAATCTAGTTTATTTAACAAAATATTTTTCAAAATTTTAAAAAAATTATAATTTAATTGAGATTTTATTAATTCAAGGCCTGCAAAATTGATAAATTATCAATTCGAGGCCTAATTAGGTATTTTTTAAAAATTACGTTTAAATTTATTTATATTTTAATGTGTTGTTGGTTGAGAAATATAATATTTTAGTATATAGTAAATTATTATATTAATATTGTATGTGGACTCCATAAATATATATTAATTGTTTTATATAAGTCTCATCTACTCTAAAGATAAATGTAAACTTGGTGGGACCATGAGTCATTTAAAATAAAAAGGAGTAAACATTATGATGGGAGGTGACTTTTTTAAAATAGCGGAACAGGAAATGTGAAAGGTTCTCCAAAATTGAGTTAGTACGTAATAAAAATATACTCTCTCTGTAAGGTTTCCATTTTTATTTTGGGTTGTTCCATGTTAAGTTTATATTTTTTCTCAAGTTGGGCCCACACAAAACAATTAATTATTTTATGTAGGACCCACACACAATATTAATATAATTATCCATTTTGTATTTTAAATATTATGTCTCTCACCTCACTACACATTAATATATTATATCTCTTAATAAGTATATAATTTGTGGAATTATTTTATAAGACATTCTCTCAAAGTTTTTATTTATTTTCAAAGCAAAGATTTTTTTTTATCTTATATGGATTGAAATCTATACTAACTCGATCCATTACAATGACGTATATGATTTTTTATTTACTGTGAGGATATCATTTGCTTCTTGAAATATAACAAAATAATACCATTTTAAACGATAATTGTACTATAAAGAGTAGTTATATAATTTAATTATATATAATTTCATATAAGACAATTTATAGTGGGCGCACATAAAGATAGGATACATCCATATACAAATATAAACAAAAACATATACAATTAAGAGTAAAAATGTATACAATTTAATTATTAATTTTTTTAATGAAAAATTGAGTGTAAAAAAATATACAATTATTAAAAAATATGTAATAATATTGAATAAAAATTTATACACATATGGATGTTTGTTTTTTTAATGAAAACTTAAATGTAAAAAAAATATACAATTGTTACAAAACACGTATACAAATAGAATGTGTATACAAAATAGAATAAAAAATCATACACATAAGAGTGCATCTGGGTGCACCCAATATACACTTTTCATATAACTATTAACTATAGTAATTTAAAATAAAAATTTAAGTGAATATGTATATATATTCACTTTAATTATTTAGTATTAATTAAGTATATCATGTGTTAATTAATTAATTTTTGTGAAAAATAATAATTAATTAATTATTTATTTAACGATGAATAGAAAGTATATTAAAAAGAATAATTTATTTCTATGAAATAATAAATTTACATAAAAGTATGATTTACTTTTTGCAAAAATTTATGTGTATCCGAACGCACGAGCACACTCCGTGCACTTTTAGAATTTTGTATTAAATTATATACCCTTTAATATAAAGATGTGTACTCTTTATTTTCTGAATAAAAATAAAAAATATTAATGAAAAATGTATATCATTTAGAATAAAATGATGTACTCTTATTAATTAAAATGTATACTATTTATAACAAAATAATATACCATAACCCATAATACTAAATTGTAAAGGGGCACGATGTGTTCGAGACACGCAATACCAACCCTTTACTTTTACCGTGGAGTTATACTATTTAAGAGTTAAATTATTCAAATAATTAAAAACAAGGATAATAGTAAACTGCAGAAGTTATTATAAAATGAAGCTAGAACATACTTAATTAAATAAATAAATTTTTTAAAATTAATTTCATATAAAAAGTGAAATAGGTACATTTACTTTTTATTTTTTATTTGTTGTTATTATTAGGAGTAGAAAGACATGGCATGGCATATGAAAAATACCAATACCGTATTGAAATTTTCAGAGCATACCGATGTCAATATCGAAATTTTAATATACCGAAAATTTGGTATACCAAAATTTCGATATCTAAAAATGCATACTGTTGTCAAACCGTAATTTATACGGTACTGATATTTTCGATAAATACCGATTTTACCGAAAATACCAAAAATTCACCAAGATACCGAAAATTTACAGAAATTCCAAAAATTCAAAAGATGTTGAGTTCGTTTTTCTTCAACTTAAATGATAAACTGATTGATAATAAAAGTTGATAATAATAATTAAAAAAAAAGTGAGTCAAAACTCAAAAGAATTATTCAGTTTACATGAACGGTGAACCCACTACTCTCAAATCTGAATCTTTTAAACCATTTTTCATCAACTTTCCTTCCTTCAAAATCATCCCAAATAGAGAACACTCAACTCATTCTCTCCTTCGCTCTTCCTTCAAAATAGTCCCAAATAGAGAACAGTCAACTCACTCTCTCCTTCGCTCTTTGTTACCTTTATTTCTGGATCTGCACCACCACCGCCTCCTCACCTGCTGAAGCACCTCCTCCGGTGGTAGACATTGTCGGAAAGAATCTCTTGGTCGGAACCGACTACTACATATTGCCGATGATTCGCGGCAGAGGCGGCGGCCTCACACTAGGCACCACCGGCAACACAACCTGCCCGAGCTACTTCAACAGCTTGCCATGATAAATAGGGAGATGGGTGGGCAACAAAAATTTGAAGAATTGACTGTTGAGTAATGAGGTTGAGTAGTTAATAGAGGCGACTTGTGAGAGTGAGAGTGAGAGTGAGAGTGAGAGTGAGAGTGAGATTTGGGAGGGATGACAGCTAGGGTGGAATATTAAGTTAATTGGGCTAGACGGCTTGTTGGTTATTGGGCTAGGCTATTGGTTAATAATTTTGGGCTTCCCTATTTAATTGATAAAGGCAGTAGGGCCCAATAGAAAAAATCACACACATATATATATATATATCGAAATTTTAATTCGGTAAATATCGATAACGAACCGATTTTTTTGGTACGGCGACTATACCATACCGAAAATTTCGATATACCTAAATTTCGATATTTTTCGATATTTTTTGATACGGCGCGCTCGGCATACCGAGTTTTCAGTTTTTTTCCACCTCTATTTATTATTATCAATATACTACTAATATTCTACAATAAAAATCTTGTACATACAATACACGAAATAAAGACTATATATAAAAAATTCAATAATTTGAATTTTTAAAAGTAAAGTAACCCATAAATAAAAGAAGTAATTAATTTACGTAAATTGTGGTAATTAACGGCATATTAATTGTTAAATAAATTAATAATTGATCGTCATGTCTTCAGTACCTATTCAATTTTAAGAATAATAAATTATTTAATATCATTTGACTAAATTAAGAGACAAAATAGTAATTAAAGGGATTGTAAAGTGATTGTGGCTGGCCAAATTCTGGGCACATATCATTATCCAAATCAATATAATCCTTTCAGGCTTACACAATACCCAATTTGTTGGACAAACCAACCTATTAGATAAAGTCGCATTAATGATTTCAGGCTTTTGCCTTTATAATATATATGCAATTAATGACTTAGAATTTTAATATTTTAAAATATTACTATTAAATTTTAATACATTACTAATTATTCCAATCTGTTGTAAAAGATTCTAGTGTTGGTATGGATATCCTATTTTATTCTAAAAATATTCAATGTTAACTAATAAGAGTAATATTCTAAAGAAGTTAATAACCGGTGCACCTAGGTGCATCCATTGTATAACTTTTTATTTTATATTGTATGTATGTTTCTTAATAATTGTATACTTTTTTGACACTCAATTTTTAATTAAAAAAACTAGCATCCATATGTGTATAACTTTTTATTCAATTGTGTATACATGTTATTTAATAATTGTATATTTTTTACACTCAATTTTTTATTAAAAAACTAACAAAAAATTCACTAACAAAGTGTATACATTTTTGTTCATTATAATTGTATATATTTTTGTTCATAATTGTATACGTTTTTTAAGGTGGGTGCACTGTATCGTGAGGTGCACCTAGGTGCACAAGAGTATTAGTCATTCTAAAGAGTAAGTTGCAAATTATTAAAGATATTAATACCTGAATAATTTTTTTTTAAAAATTAACAATATACTCTTTCATCCCACCTAGAGAAAGTATTTTACTTTTTGCACGTGAATTAAGGAGTACTCCCTCCGTTCCCTTGATACGTATCCATTTTGTCATTTTGGTATGTCCCATTACAAAGTATTCATTTCCATTTTTAGATTGATGTAACCATACATGACCCCACACTCAACACTAATACAACTACCCACTATATTTTAAAATATTATTTCTCTCACCTCAAAATACATTAAATTATTATACTCCTTAATCCACTTGCAAAAAATAAATGGTTACGTTTCAGGGGGGACTGAGGGAGTATTATTATTCAATGTAGAGTGAGTAGTTGTATTAGTGGGAGTGCCGGTCTCATATTTTAATTGTATTAGTGAATGTGTGTAGGTCTCATATGTGTAAAAAATGAAAGGGGACTCTTTAGGCAGTACGTGCAAAAAAAAAAGACCCTCTTTGAAGGGGACAGAGGGAGTACCTTCTTACATTAAATCCCAGGCTAAGAGAGCCAAATGATTTTGTACCCGTAGTTTAAAGAGTTTTATTGTTCAATGTATAGTGGGTATATGGAATTTGTGAATTACCTTTCTACCCTTCCACCTAATTAATCCATTAATTGAAGTGTTAGTGGTGGGGCATTCACATTCCTAAAATAGAAACGACCCTCTTTAAGTAGGACGATGAAAATGGTAAAATAGTCCCCTTAGTCTGGGACGGAGGGAGTATTAGAGTCGGATTGGACTTGGGTGCACATGAGACATTGCCAAGATTCTATATGTCGTGCGGGTATATCTAGAAAAATTAAAAAGCAAATTAAATATTTAAAGGCAAGTAATTTTATAAGGAAATGTGAACCTTGATGAAAGGAGTATAAAGTTATTAATACTGTGTAGATTATTATTATTATTATTATTTTATTTTGTCAGGTTGTTCTTCTGGGTTGTCATTAAATTTCTTCACTCTTCACTCGTTCAAATGAGCTAGTAATTAATATCTATACTATTGTAGTCAAACATTGCATTTCTCTGATTACATGCATAACAAGCGTAGGTTCAATGTTGTTAGTCATTTTCGAAAGAGAAGCATTGGCTCTAAATACCAATTGGCATTAGAGATAACTCGAAGAAGACAAACTCTTTTTATACCTAATGAGAAATCAAATTTTTATTACTAAATATTTAATTCAGTTTATCATTATTACATGAAAACAACCTTTTTATAAAGAAGAAATTGAATTGAGGAGGCATTCAAATTTAGAGATTGAAATAATTAATAAGAGCGTAACTTTCAAGATTGGAATTTCAAAATTGGAATAACTTTCAAGATTGGAATTTCAAAATTGAAATTTAGAAGGTCATGTTTTCTAGGGTTCTTGTCCGATATCACCTTAAATTAGCATTTGTTGAATTTCATCATGTGATAGTGAATGTTGTTTTACTAGTGTAATTGTATGCTAACGATCAAATCTAGAGATATATTTTTCCTTTGGAAAACTATACAATTAATAGTTGAGAATTATGTCTTGTTATTAGACCCCTCCTTACAAATTATAGCTTAAAATCATTGCCTTATCATCACAAGTCAGAAATACTTTTCTTGAAGATTTAACAAGCTTACACATAAATTCTAGAATTTGTTATATTTGAGTGATTCATTTTTGTAGTACAGATCATATAGGATCAAGTAATGTAAGTTTACTTACCCATATTCCCTACTATAATTGAATTTGTTAATCCTCTCTATAGCCTCTCCTTGTCATATCTAGGATGTTATACTCCCTCGGCCCTAACTTATTATGTGCCTCTATGTAGACCACATAGTACTAGTTTAAGAAAAACTATTTTTTGATCAATTTTATTGACTTTTTGAGGGTAATGTATTATTTCTAGATAATATATGTGTGTTATGTGAGAGTGATAAATTTGTAATTAATATGTACTTTTAGGGTTGAGAATTGATGTGATGTTTCTTTTATGGATGGTGAATGTTAATATGGGAGGGATAGAAACGAAGATTATAAAATTTAATTTAGGATGAAGAGAGTATTATCCACTATCATTATTTGTCTCAAGAGTGTGTAACTCATTTTCTTTGATTTGTTGCAACTTTCAGGTGGCATTCTTTCAAAGGAAAATTAGGAGCCTGCTGGTGAAACAAATTCGGACATATACCAAATTCAAATTGGACTCTAGCATATGTTTCGGATCGCTGTCTTCTGAGACTGAATTTGAGGTGGGTTTATGGTGAGTAATATGTTTTGGTGTACGAAGTAAATGAGTGTTGAGTTAATTTAAAATTAAAGGGTATAATTATAAAAGTGGGGTGAGTATATATATATATATATATATATATATATATATATATATATATATATATATATATATATATATATTAAGTGGCCGTTTACTTTCGTCATTTAGTTTAGATTGCCTATGACAAATTGAAATTTAATCCACGATAATTTAATTTACTTAGTGGGTTAAATAAACTCTTACTTATGGTATATCACATTTACTTGATGGGTTTGGTTTTATTAAATTTACTTATTTACCCTTAGATATTTTCTTCAATTGTTCATTCGTACCTTATTAGTTACCAAACTCATCTGTATGAAGTTATCAAATTTTTCTCTGACCCCAAATTCTCAATGTATAGAGAAGAATTTTTTTTGTTGTTGTTGCCGAATTACTGAGAAAGACCCATTGATCTCATACATACACGTTAGACAATTGTGGCTGGTGTATCAGGTAACGGACACGCGAATAATTGGAAAATTTGGACTAAAGTAAATCGATTTCATTTTTTAAAGCATACGATCAATCAGACAAAGAAAGTAAGCCTCATGTTATCAATTGTTCACTTCTCTGGTTTGATTTGGTATTTATTTATCAGTCTGTCTTCAATTGGATTTGTTAGAGTTTTTTTCAATTTTGGTTGTCTTATGTAAGGAGAATCTTTTGCATATTCTATGACTTCGTTTGAATATCTGATATATGAATACATGTTCTACTTTTGTCAATATATTTAATGTCATGATTATTACACCGAGCTCCTCTAATGTTGACATGTCAACTCAAGAGTTAACTGCATTTGCCAATAGAGTATGTCACTGTGGTGAAACAGTTATCCAATTTGTTTCAAGAGTTCCCAAAAGCTATGGTCGTAGATTTATACGTTGTCAATGCCAACACGTTAGTCCTCTACAAGTCATTTATTTATTAACTTGCTGTCTTTGTATAATAATATTACATATACAAACAAGCTATGCTTATTTTAATTACATATTGCAGCCGTTTAGTTGCGAGTTCTTTGAATGGCTTGATGGTGATGATTGCATTGAGTGCAACACCATTGAGAAAATAAGCAAAGTATCAATGAACTTGAAACTAACAAGATTCGATTTACTACAATCATCGAGGAGATAAGGCGTAATGAACAAGTCTAAAAGCATCTATTGATGAGTTTAAACAACGTGAGATGGCCCTCCCTGCCCATTTAGATGGAAAAACAAGTAAGACAATTAGATGCAGCATGTTTGCTATATGTTTATTTGCTATTATATCCAATAATGACAACAATATGAAGCTTTTGGGTCCATAGTCATGAAACTTAAAGGGCTTAATTCAACTCCTTCACAACATTCTGCCAGTATGTGTGAATGAATGTATTTAAGTTAGGTTTTGGAATGTATTGGTAATCTACTGAGTTTGGTAAATTTTGTTTTTGCAAAAGTGTAATGACAATTGCTTAATCTAATCATTTTCAGCAAGAGATAACCTGTTAGATATTATCATATTACTAATGTTTAAATGTCTTGATGGTATTGATTGTGTTGAGTGCAACGTTGAATGGATGTGTTGTAGAGATCAGCTATGTAGAACCTCTATTAGCTTCACAGCTGGATTGATCTCATTGAGTTGGACACCATTAGCTTCGTAACAATCATCAGCATGCTCTCCTGTTGCATGATCTTTTCTAAACATATCTTCCCATTTGTCAAAGAAGGGATACAACTTTTGTCTCATTTTGGCCCCATGAGCATTCGTCTACAGATAAGAAAAAGAACTTGGTAACATCAGAATACTTATTACACATCAATAACTTAATATAAGAGAGTTCAATAATAAGAAGGCTACCTTCGTATATTCTGGCCAAACTGACTTTTTTCTATTATAATTTGTCCAATCCTAGGATCCCAAGAAAATCCGGAGATGCCCATCATAGTGTGCAGATGGTCATAGTCTTTCTTCCAACTATGCATCTTAGAAGATATATGCGGGGAAGCACGGAGATCACAACCTGGTATCAACCTCCCTAAAGCCTGCTCCAGAGTTCCAAGATAACCATTTTTTAAACCGTTCTGACACTCCACCCATCTTTAATTATCTCTCCCAGAGCTGTGATAAGGGCATTCTCCTCATGATGTGACCAAATATGATGTTGCACTCCATTTAAAGTGGTGGCACTACTTTCACCTTGAGTAGTGTTATTGACATCCATGTGCTGCAAAGATTAAATAAACCTAAAATTCATCAAAAAATTGAATTATATATAAAGAACCTATAAGCCCATCAAACTCAAGATCTTATCATTAACAACATAGTCAAGGCACAAAGGCATACAATAAATGAACATTTGCTTACAACCAGTTACAGTAAAACAAACTTTCGCCAAGAACATTAAATTTTCAAAATATGACATTTAGTGTTTATTTTTCCCACTCATTATACATAGATAATGATAAATCATCTCTCCAATTCCTCCATGATTGAGTGCTCTCTACTTGGTGAAGTGTGTCATCAGCATCATCATTTTCCAAATTTTCTTGAAATTCAACCTCAAAAGGATCTAAATCGTTGTTCCTTCGGATGAAATTATGTAGGAGACAGCATGCTATGATAATACAGTTGTGAATTTTAATCGGATAGAATGATGGGCTGTGAAGAAATGCCCATGGACCTTTAAGAACCCCAAATGCTCTCTTGATCATGTTGCGCGCCCGTGAATGCTTCATGTTGAAGTACTCTTCCTTATTCCTAGGAAGCTGTCTTCTGACACCCCACTCATTCAAATGGTATCAGACACCATGATAAGGGGACAGAAATCCATTTCCATTAGCATATCCTCCATCACATAAATAAAAATTCTCTGCACAATTGGTTAAATGATTAAGTAAAAGATGCAAAATGAAATGATACTCAACATAACGTTGGATTGAGATTAACAGTGAAGACCTTGGGGTACACGAAAACATGGATTCTTCAACAAAGCACTCCACAACACCTGGGAGTTATTAGAGCCGTCAAAATGGAATAGGCCCGCAAGGCCGACAGATAAGAGTGAAAATAAGCGTGTTTTAGTTTCAATTTAACACCTTTTTATGGAAATTATTGTCATATAATAGCACAAGCATCTTATATTCGATATATGTGAGAAAAAGGTGCGTTTGAGGTGTTTTATTATGTTTTAGGTGGAAAACAAGTCAGAAATGCTCAGAATTGGAAAACACGGTTCGAGATGCCACTCGACCAAGAGATGAGCCGCTCAACCAAGATCATTTGGTCGAGCAACATCAGAAATGGTCGAGCAAGATACTGTACAGAGTTTCAGCTTACATACGTGCCGCTAGATTGCCGTTCGAGCAAGACCATTCTGGTCGAGCGAGGACATGAAAGCTAGATTATCGGATTTTACACCTCTAATGCGTGTATGTGCGTATTTTCTAAGAAAAAGCCCAGTAAAGGTGGAAAAAGGACCAAAAGTGCAAAGTTAGAAGAATGCTGAAAAACGCATGGTCAACTTCCATAATTTTTTTGTGTTTGTGTGGAGCTCATAACTGATGATGTGATACATGGTTGGAAAGCCACGGAAGAGAGGATCATTTTGGTGCAAGAATCACTCAAATCGAAGTTCAGATGAGAAAGTTATTTCAGTACCGGCAGAATTTCATGTCTGAAATTGAAGATCGTGCGTGATTGAATAGTACCCAAATGGCAGTTGTACTCCGGCGAGATTCTCGATTCCGCAATGACATCATTATCCATGATGGTGGCGTGTAGTGGCGGCTTGAGGTGACGGGTAAATTAGTCTTCGACGGAATTCTTGGAACTTTGGTAAATCCAACAAGAAATTCAAAATTTCAAAAAGGTGATTGACATGGTAGTGCCTTTCACTCCAACGAGAGGTGAATGTATCAATAGCATGACAAGGTTGAGAGAATTTCTTCCAGCAAGGATAATTAGAATCAATTCTAGTGAGTATGCAGTATTTGTTCATGGCAAGATGGGCAATGGATATTTGCAGCATGGTACTCCAATGTGGAGTCAGGACATGGGTTTCCCATGGGGTGAAATCATGCTTACAACAGCTTGAATTTTCACAAAGATAAGGTCAACTCAACAAGTTTGTAAGAAATAAAGTTATCCAATAAGTGAATGGTTTTCGGGGGAAGTAGTGATTCGACGAGGTAGCTAGGATATGTGGTGACCTGGACTTAGTAGCGTTACATAGGTTAAGGGTGACGTGGATGTTGGCATTAAATCGTTTGGTTAACGTGAACCGTTAGGGTTCCATGCAAACTAAATCAGCGGAAGCAAGTATTCAAAGTTCCTATTACCTTTCACCAGGGTATGTTGATGAAGAACAGCTGCAGAAAACAACCTCTTGATCTTCTGCTGTATTCCCAAGTCCATTCTTGACGTTGTGTGGGCGACGATCTTCAAGATCTTCTCAATCTGCTGTTCCCTTTCTCTTCTCACGGTCAGGCGTAATTTTTCTAGGGTTACTGGACAGCTGAGATAACTTATTTATAGGCTACAACGGGGACCAGGAGGAGAAATTAGAGACGGGCCTCCATTGGGCTTAAGTATCCAATTTTAGCCCAAAACTTATACTTAAGTCCAATAATAATAATATATACCACTATATTATTACTGCACTGCCGCTCCAATCCCAAATTAGGTTATGGACTCCTTCTTATTATGAGCCCGTTAGTCTTCCCATGTTTAAGATATACAATGCCTATTAATTAATTAAGTTACTGACAATTCCATTAATTAATATCTCATCCGAGAGTCGTACCACTCAACCTTATTATCATGCCGGAACTAATCCACTTGTAAGATTTACATGATAATCCTTATGAGCTCCTCAAGGACATCATCAACCTAAATAGGACACAGATTCCTTCTACAATCAACAGCACACCATAGAGACATCACTACTTCCCAACTCACCGAGTTTATTGATTTAATTACATGTAAATCTCACCCATTGATGAATAAAAAAAATACATACTGGCTTACGTGTCGAGGTTATTGTATAGGGATTAAGAGCACAAAAATCTATAATAACTGAGATCAAGTTCTTCCATATAGACAATATAAGTCGAACGATCTCTAGCGGTCCTGCTCAATACACACAAAGCATACTAATGTGATTCTATAGTCAGACAAACTAATACCAAATCATACTACAACCATCCCGATAGATTGTTCCCGTCTATCTCGATTGTGAGCATCTATTTATACTTTATAAGAAAACTGAAAATATTATCTTCCGCATGTTGTCGCACAACATATTATCTACAGTATAAAGTAAATGGACTTTTGCACAAACACATAAATAAATTATAATATGCAAAATGTTTGATCATGTGATTTTCATTTTCAAATAAATTGTTAAAACATTGTTCATACAAAAGCTAGACTTTTAGTGTACAATCTAATAGTGGAAACAACGAGCGAGTGGGAGAATGCATCGAGTAATCCTAGTGAGTTAGAATCAACTTCAAAGTTTTGACACATTCATTAGGAAATTAGTTCGAACTTGTTGTGACTCATTGGTATGTCAAAGTTGTTATGTTGGAGGTGTTGCTCAAGGTGGAGCAATGATGAAATGTCTTGCTCAAGGTGGAGCAATGGTTAAAAGGTGTTACTCAAGGTGGAGTAGTAATGGAGAAGAGGGTTGCTATGGTTTGAATAAGGTTTAAGGTGGAGAATTGTAAGGGATAAACCTCATTCAAACATGGTGGAGTGTTGTTATTGAGGTGTTCTACAACCTTAGCATGTGCATGGTCAGTGTACGTGAGTGTATGAGGTGCAACAGGGAACAGCAGTTTGGAATTAAGCTTATCAACACATGCAATTATACAACCGATGCATGCTTGACTAAGGGAGTTTTGAAGATATTTTGGGTAGGTGTATAGCTCTATTTGCAGCGATTAATGGCTTGGACTTACAGCCTCACACGTTAGCTGCAGATTGGAAGTTACAGCAACTCATTTCATAACCGTTTGATATCAGTTTGCTAGCTAAGAAGATTGCTCATCACGTTAGTCCCATAACTTAATGTTGATGGCATATGTGTGTATATAAAGCTGTATTCACAGCTTTAATAATTGTAATCACCTCACCTATCAATGTAGCAATAAGATCTCTTTCTCCCGTGGACGTAGGAGATTTCTCTCCGAACCACGTAAATCATGTCTCGTCTCATTTTTTCTTCTATTCTCTAATGTGAGTTCGTGTGTAGTCTTTCTTGTATGAGTTTCTTACCATTCCCATGACACTTCGTAACATCATGGGCTAGAAACATTTTGGTATATCTAAGGTTTTGAATGTTTTTATGAATTAATTGAACTTTCGTGTGTATATTCCGTACAACACTACTTGTGGAATTATTTTATATATGATTATGCATTTTTAATTCATATTCACGGTCATTTTATGAATCTTCAACTGATATGTAGATTCTGAATATACATCTTGGTTTTTGATTGAGCGCGTTCATTGCTGAATAGGATTCCATGTTATGATTCTAAGTGAGGGGATTCGAAACTTCGTTAGAACTTTTATATATGAATGTTATTAATTGAATTGAATTCAGGTTGATAAGCATGATAAAGAGGTTAATTTTATAGTATCTATAAAGGGAGATCATATCGAGTTAGAGTACCAATCCTAGGGGAAAATAATTGATACTGATAGTACCTAGAAAGGGGGGGGGGGGAAAAAAATTATATCTCTTGCTCTAAGGTTATTCACACGTGTTTCAAGCATATTTAATTATGTCTATATAATAGATTTGCATGGTTTAGTGATGCGTCCATATTCCACAAGGCAGAGTCAGACATTGATACACGAAAGAAAAATTAATGAGTGATGAGTGTTTTCTCAACACACAATATTAATACCCAAGTATGAAGGATGATATTGTAGCTTTGATAAGCAACCAAGTGATTATCGAACCCAAGGGACGTATTATTATCAATTTAATTATAATATAACTTATTAAGACTAGGTTAGCAATATAATTGTGAAGAATTAAGTGACTAATGAACAAATAACTAAAATAACAATTAAAATAAACAAGCAGTAGAGATTAAATGAGAGTGAATAAGTGAGAAATTAGGTGGTTTTTGGGGCCATCCAGTTTTACTCATTAACTTCCCTTCCATGTATTAGTGTCCGACTCTGCCTTGTGGAGTATAGATGCATCACTAAACCATGCAAATCTACTCTATAGACACAAGTAAATAAGCGTGTGACACGTGTGAATATCCTTGGAGTAAGAGATATAATTCACCCCCCTTTCTAGGTACTATCAGTACCAATTATTTCCCTTGCACTAAGTACTCTAACCCTATATGATCTCCCTTTATAAGTACTATAAAGTTATTCTCTTTGTTCTACTTATTAACCAGAATAAAATTCAATTAACAAGTTTTATATAAGATAGTTCTAATGAGACTTCGGATTCCCCTTACTTAGAATCATAACATGTAATTCTGCTCAGCAGTGGACGCACTCAATCAATAATCAAGATATGTATTCAGACTCTACATAACAATTAATGATGCACAAAACAACTCTGAGTATAAATTAAAAGGTATAGTCTTATATAAAATAAACCACAAGTAGTTTTGTATGGAGTATACACACGAAAGTTTAATTAACTCATAAAACCTTCATAAACCCTAGAACTATCGAAGCGGTTCAAGCCCATGATTAATCGACGAACAATCATGGTAGTTGGATAGATCTTACTCATAGTCATGAAAATTACAAGATAAATTAAGAAGCAAAGTAAACTCTAGATGCGGGCGCCGTTGCGTCTCTCTCCTTCTTGAATCTTCACTTGGTTCTCACTTAATTCGATAGACGAATCTCTCTCCACAACTCCGTGGATGATGGTAGGTTTTCAGATGTTGTGTAGAATGAAGGTGGTGAATGGTGTCTTTTTCTGCTGTGTAGGGTCTTCCTTTTAAAACTTTAGCACCTCCAATTGACCTTAAATAGGCTTTTTGAGCAAAAACACATACTGAAGGCATAAAAATACAGATCCAGAAGCTTCCTGCACATCGGTTCGACCAAAGCCCTTGGTCGAACCAATAATGCCTTGGTCGAACCGGCCTGTAACGAACCTACAGGTGGCCGATTCAACTCGTACCATCAATCGAACTAAAAACATCATGGTCGAATCCTCACTTCAAAACTTAAGTCTTTTGGTTCGACCACGTTTCAACCATCATGCCTGGTCGAACCACAATATCGTGGTCGAACCGTGTTGTAACACATTTTCAAGTTGCTGGTTTGACCCGAACCGGTGGTCGAACCAATCGTGTTCTGGTTTAACCAGGCACTTTCATGCCCTCTTCCAATTCCGTGCACTTCTATCCTATTTTCTTTCAAAAATTCGCTCAAACGGCCTCAAATGCACCTTATTTGTGACTTTCCACTACATATCTAGATTTTTCTTGACTTAAGATCAAATCACACATCATTATCACAAAAATCAGAGCTTAAAATACGTGAATTTACACTCTCATCAATCAGTGAAACTGGATTACCCTAGGGCTACCTATTCTCCATTCTTGAGTCACATTCGTTTTCTTCTAGTGTTTATTTTATTTTAATTGTTATTTTAATTAATTTGTTAGTAGATTAATAATTAAATCCTCAAACTTTTATTGTCTTTCATTTTAATTAATTTAGTAAATAATTAAATTGATAATACGCCATCATTTGGGTTCGATATTTAACTTGGTGGCTTGCTTAATTTGCAATTGATATCCTTATTACTTGGGGATTAGAATTGTGTGTTGAGAAAATGCTCATCAAGTTTTTAGCGCTGTTACAGGGGACAACTGTTATTATTGATTTTATTATTTCTAGTTTGATTAAGACTTCTATTTTTGATTATTTATTTTTACCTAACCTTGAATTTTATGAGGTACTTGTGCACTAGGAAAAGAAGAGAAAGGAATAACACAATGAGCTAAACATGGCCGGAACAAGGCAGAATCCGGATAATATTGCCATACATGAATTTTTCGCGAACAATGGGATTGAAAACATGGGATTGATAGGAGTAAGGGGAGAAGATGATGATTTTGAGATACATCCCGCTCTTATCAACATGGTGAAGAAGAATCCCTTTTCTGGGAGTTCCTTTAAAAATTTATATCAGCATCTCAAAAGATTTCTTGGTTATGCAAATACTCAAAAGGGTGCTGGAGCTAATGACAATGCTAGGCGGATTGCCCTATTCAAGTTCTCTTTAATTAATAGAGCAGAGGAATGGTACGAGAATCTTGATGTCACAGATTGTACTACATGAGACCAACTGCAGCAAAAGTTCTTAGAGAGATACATGCCACCCTCTAAGGGGTTTAAAATGAAGCAAGAGATTACCCAATTCATTATGAATCTGGTTGAAAAATTTCATGAGGCGTGGGACAGGTTTAAAGACATTCTCAGGCGGTTCCCACAACATGGGATGTCTAAGGCTCAGTACATAAACATCTTTTACTATGAATTGGATTTTGAGTTGCATATTCTTATTGATGCATCATCAGGAAGAGCGCTGTTTTCTAAGACAACACTTGAAGTAGAAAAGTTATTTGAAGACATCTCTTTGAATTCACGTGACTGACCTACGGAAAGAGTAAGAGACACATATGTACTTGGTAAGGTAGCACAAGTTGAACATCAAGTTGTGAAGCCGAATATGGATGATGAGATCATCTCTAGTCTAGCTAACATCAATAAGCTACTAGAGTCCCAGCAGAAGCAGATTACAGAGTTGACACAAAGGGGGCCTAGTATGCAACAGGACGAAGTGAAGAGTGTTCAAGATACCTTTAATCGATACATGGCAAGGAATGATACAAGGGTTGACCGGATCAAAGTGAATATAAATGCTAATCATGCAGATTTATCTAAGCAGTTGAAGGACCTTACCGTAATAAAGGGACAGATGGCCGGGAACGTGAATCAATTAACGCAAATGTTAGAGATAAGAATGTTACCCTTTCAAGGCATAACGAACCCGAAAGAGTATAAAGCCATCAAATTAAGGTTAGGAACACAATATGAAGGGCCGATGATGCCAACGGGTAAAAACAAAGATGGCGTGTCCCCACTTGACTAAACCTTTTGTTCAAGCAACGGTCAAGCGACAAAATGGAGTTGCTCGACCAAAATAGAGTCGCTCAACCAGACCATTCTGGTCGAGCTGAGGTCGAGTTGCTACCTGTAGAGCTGAACAATCATATTCCGATTACAGGAACCTTTCTCAACCAGTTTCACCTCGCTCGACCAGACCATTCTGGTCAAGCTGAGGTTGAGTAAGGCTATCCGACTCCCGTTTCTGTACAGAATGCTATAACCAATATTCAGAGCACTCCAGTACCATGACATGAATAGAATAATGAGCTTATAATGGAAAAGATCGAAGAGATTGAGAGCCGAGAAGGACAAGCTAGAGGAGGTTGAACTTGATGAGTGGGGAATCCCAAAGACCAAGGTACCTCCTCCGTTTCCTTTGAGGTTAGTTAAGAAGGGATTGGAAAAAAAAAGTTCAAAAGGTTTCAAGACATCATGAGAAAATAAGTTTGAACATCCCTTTCTCTGAAGCAATTATGGAGTTGCCATACTATGCCCGATTCCTCAAGGATGTTATATCGAAGAAGAGAAGCTTGAATAGAGTGGAAACGGTGAATCTGTCTTAGAACTGCAGCTCGATCATTCAGAGAAAGCTGCCTGCAAAGTTGAAGGATTCGGGAAGCTTCACTATTCTTTGTGACATTGGAAAAGGGCCGACACATAAAGCCTTTTGTGATTTGGAGGCAAGCGTCAACTTGATGCCTTTGTCCATATTTAAAAGGCTTGGTTTGGGGGAGTTTACAACAACAACAATTTCTCTTCAGTTGGCGGATAGGTCCATGACATTTCCTAAGGGTTTAATTGAAGATGTTTTGGTGAAAGTGGATAAGTTAGTTTTTCCCGTGGATTTTCTTGTACTTGAGATGGAAGATGACAAGAATGACACCCCCTTTATTTTAGGGTGGCCGTTCCTTGCCACGTAGCCTAAATTAGAATCATGATTTGCTTACTTCAGATTCAAAATAATGATCGACATTAGGTATTTATAGTTGTTTTTCATTTTCTTAATCTTTTATGTTGTATGTTTTGGACATAATTCATTTCTTCATTATTTATCCAGTTGTGCTTGCATTTTAAAGTTTGCAACTAACTTATGTTTGCTTTCATTTAGGTTTTATCTATTGAACCTGGAGTCGTACATAATCTTAGATAAAAACAGATGTTCATTAACATATCAAATATTAAAGAGCTTCTTAACAAAGGAAATTTGTCATCTTCTAATATGAGTAAGAGCAAGACACTTTAAACAACTGATATGGGAAATAATCCTATAGAAAAGGACAACACTTCACAGGTAGTAATAACTCAAACTCTAGAATTACCATCAATTGGCATAATCCAATAACCACCAACTGAAGTTGTCACTTCTATAATAGGTATAACTTTTATTTTTAATGATAGTTATTAACTTGAAATCTTATAATTATTTATGTGCTTGGGTAGTCCATTGCTATTGTGCTTGCAGTTTTCTTTAGTGTGTATATATGGATTTCTTGCTTGAGTATTTTGCTATGCTTGCAATAATCTTGTGCATGCTTTCTAGAAATTGGGTAGATAGGATATTTTGCTAGTTTTGTAAGCTTATTCTTTTCAACTATGGAATTCATTTTATGCTTTATGCTTTTGTACTGAAATTTCGAAACTTTGTGTTTTGCTAGATTTAAAACTTGGATACCTGTGAATGGCCTAATTGGAAGGTTGGATCTATTGCAGCTGGTTTCAGACTCCTACCTTTTTATGCTGTCCACCTCTCCATTGTGTTTTGAGAGCAAGTAATGACACTATTTTTGTCAATTAAGAGAGTTCTAATCCACAGTTGATCTATTATGTGATATACTACAGATCGTTGAGTTCTTACATTGCTCATACAATTAAGTTTAGTTGCTTGTACATAGACAAGGCATAACCATAGTTCTCACTAAGGGGATAACTTTTATGATACCCTGATCTTTTGTATTTTGGGTGTAACGTACTCTGTTCGTTTATTAATTCAATATTGAAAAATAAATAAATTGATTAATAAATATATTTATTTTGTGATGACTCATTTGTATTAGTCCAATGAGCATGTATTTTCTCATAAAAATATTAATTAAAAAAATATTAATTTATAATGCGACAAAATTTTTTGTTAGCTTAATGATATGACAAATATAATTTGTCATCATATACTACTAAGAATGACAAAATTTTTTGTTACTGTATTTAAAATTTTTAATGAAATTTTCCTTAGCGTCACTAATAATATATATTCGCAACAAAAATAAACTGTCACCATTTCTATACATTGTAATGACAATAAATATTTTGTTTTAATATCTTACTCTTTAATGACAAATTGAGTCACTAATATCGTCACCAATAATATAAATTTACGACGAAAATACATTATCACTATTTCCACACATTTTAATGACAATGAATATTTTGTCTTAATATCTTACTTTTTAGCGATAAATTATGTCGTCATTGTATAATGCTTTCATTTCGTCATTATTTTATAACTATTTAACGACAAACATTTTAAAGATGACAAAATAGTTGATTTAAATGTAACAATAAAAAACGTCATAAATAATTAATAAAATTGATATTATTGAGAAAATCGTCACAATAATCTAACTTTTTAGGGACAATAAATGTTATCATCATATTGAATTCAACTTATAGCGACGAATTAACACATTCTGCGATGAAAATGAGATGATAATTGTAATTATTTATTTGTCACTTTAGACTATAACATAAGGTGACAATGAGTATTTTTGTCATGAAAACATAACATTTGGTGACGAATTTAAATATTGTCACATATACCTAATACGACGCACATACTGTGACGATCTTTGCGATGCATAAATTTTGTTATAAAAAATTTTTTATGACGAAAAATTCAATTTTCATGACGAATTTTATCGTCACCATTTATCAAATTTCTTGTAGTGACAACTGGAACCATGATAGATGTTCAGAAAGAAAAGCTTAGACTGCAAATGGATAATGAAGATGTAGTTTTCTCTCTTGATAAAGCAATGAAGATGCCTATGGAGATTCAATCATTTGAGAGTATAGATGTGGTTTCTAACTTGTTTAATCTTAATTTTTATAGTAAAGATGATTCTGAAATTGAGTGAAAAATTGGCAAGGAGGAGTTTAGACAGTCATGGGAGGAAGAAAATTCTAAAGATCATATTTTTGTAACCAAGAAAGGTTAGGTGCTGAGTGTAGATAAGAAGAGGGAAAAGAAGCACTTGAAGGTGAGGATGCGAGAAGACCGCCCTCTAATCAAGTAGTCTACAAGGCTGCATACCGTCGTGACTCTCCGACGTTAAACATGAACTCCTATTGGGGGCTTGCCCTTCCATTTTATTGCTTTATTATTTCTTTTGTGTGAGTGAGGAGTTATTATATTTGAAGTGCTCACGCTTCGGCAATTACATCTCTTTTCAAATTTAGTTTCGACTTACCTTTTTACTAAGTTTGGGGGGTGTGATGTACTTACCTCATCTTATGTGCATCGAAGGGTATAATTTTTCCTTTCGTTGGTTATTTGTTTGTTAGGGGTTTGAATTTTTGCGGCATATTAATATTTTAACTAGTGTTGGTATGTCGATTTTTTCAACTTACCTAATATTTTGTATTTTTGTGTGTTTCCTAGTGTTAGTGGTCGATTTTTTAATTTTTTCTTTTTTATTTTTCTAGTGTCTTCTATTTTATTATTGATGAATCCTGTAATGATGAGTGTATTTGAGCTTTGATGATAGAAAAAGGTAAAAGTGGGGGAAAATGAGTTCTATACTGAGGTTTGACATGACCAAGTTGAACAACTCGAGGAGCTCATACATACGTTGAAGAAAAATCAGGTGTCCTCATTTTCTTATTCTAATTTTTGTATGCTTTTAATTCATGGAGGTAGAATGATTGAATTTCTGATTTTGGTAGTGGACACATGAGCTTATAATTTTTTATTGTGACTGAAATTCATATGCTCTTGAAATTGATGAAGGAAGTATACTTGAATTATATTGTGATATGAAGTTCTATGTGTACTTGAGGGATATTCCTTATCATGAAAAGTGCTCTATTACTTGTTAAAAATCCATGCGAGATTTTGAGCCTTATTCATGTACATAATCACATGATATTTCTTTTCTGGTGAGTATCATTATTGTGTATGTATTCTAGAACTTGCCTATTGTCTTACTTGAAACTACAAGTGTGTTAGATGATGGAAGATGATTTTAGGTCATCCTTGAATTTATGAGTCATTAAGCTAAATAATTCCCTACCGAATGATGTTTATCAGTAGTTAGTCCCGTTGAGCCTAAAAACCTCATTCTTTGGCAGCCTACAAGAAATAACCACATTGAGCATCTGAATTATTTTAGCCTTGATTGTCCTTCTAGAAGAGAATTAATGGCTTTTCAAAGTGTGTTGATGAAGCTTGATAACAACTTGGGAAAGAATGAAATTGGTGTTGAAGGAGGGATTGAGCTTGAAAGTGCATGTAAGGAAAATATGGGGTAGTGATTAAATCTTGTACTCCATTGAATCAAACACTCTAGGGTAGTGCTTAAATCTAGTACCCCATGGATGATGCGCGAGGTAGTGCCCGAAACTAATACCTCGAGAGAGAAAAAAAAGGAGAAAAAAAAGAAAAAATGTTGTGCCTGAAAAGAAAAAAGTAAAAGAGTTGAGGAGGATGTTGTGCTTAATTGAAGTAAGTAAGAAGAATGAAAGATCACGATGATATGCCCACTTAATTGATTCGAGTTTTGAGTCACATTATCCACATATTTCTTAAATTAATCAAAGAGCCAACATTACATCCAAAAGAAAAAAGTCCTTTTTGATCCAATATTGAATCATACTTTTAGTGGTGGAGAGTTTGAGACTTTTGGCAAGCTTATGATTACGCATGCACTTGAATTGAATTTGAGCGTAAACACCTTAACCCATTACTGTACATCTTTTACACTTGAGTGCGAGTGATATATACTTCCCCTAAGAATATGTCAATGGAGCATTTGATTGGTTGTGATTGTCTTATCTTATATGCTATGAATTGACAATTACATGTAATAAGAGTTGCATTACCTAAGTTGAGGACAATTTTATTGTGAATGGCGTATTGGTCATAGTCCTTGTTTCCCCGCTAACTTTCTTACTCTCTCTCTCTCTCTCTTTATTTTCATTGTGTTGCCTCGGGACGAGTAACGAGTAAGTTTGGGGAATTTATAAGAGTAAAAATAAGCGTGTTTTAGTGTTCAATTTAACACCTTTTTTATGGGAATTTTTTTCATATATTAGCACAAGTATCTTACATCCGATATATGTGAGAAAGATGTGCAATTGAAGTGTTTTATTGTGTTTTAGTAGAAAACAGGTCAGAAGTGCTCAGAATTGGAAAAAATAGATTTTGAGGTGCCGCTCGACAAAGGAAGGAGCCTCTCGACTAAGATCATTTGGTAGAACAACATCAGAAATGGTCGAGCAAGATTCTATACAGAGTTTTAGCTTACAGAGGTGCCGCTCCACCAAGGACGTCCTCGCTTGACCAAGACCATTCTAGTCGAGCGAGGATATGGAAGCTAGCTTTATCGGATTTTACACCTCCAGTGCATGTATGTGCATATTTTCCAAGAAAAAGCCCACTAAAGGTGGAAAAATGATCAAAAGTGCAAAGTTAGAGGAATGCTGAAAAACGCATGCTCTACTTCCATAATTTTTATATAATTTTTTGATCTTGTAACTGACGGTGCGATATAGGGTTGGAAAGCCACGGAAGAAAGGATCGTTTTGGTGTAAGAATCACTCAAATCGGGGTTTGGATGAGAAAGTTATCCTCAAAATTGTGAGGTCGTGCAGCAGCCGCGAGAATTTCCGAGAATTTTCGAAAATTAGCCCATATTTCCTATTTTTTGGAGCACAATTAATCTCCTTATCACATAATCCTCCATGATTCACCCATATCTTTTATTTCCTTATTTCATTCCTTCTCACACATATATATTATACATTATTATTCATGTGAAAGACACACAATCATACTACACCATCCCCAACCATCATCCAAATCCTTTCCTCCATCCATCCATCACTGTGAAGATTCGTCTGTGGAATCAAGAGGAAAACCAAGAGCAATATTCAATACGGAGAAGAATGCAATGATGCCCACATCTAGGGTTTTTATCGTTTCCTAATTTATCTTGTATTTTCCTGACATATGGGTAAGATCTATCTAATTTCCATGATTGTTCTTTGTAACATCATGGGCTAGAAACGTTTTGGTAGATCTATGATTTTGAAGATTTCTATGAATTAATTGAACTTTCGTGTGTATACTCCGTACAACACTACTTGTGGAATTATTTTATATATGATTATCCATTTTTAATTCATATTCATGGTCGTTTTGTGCATCTTCAACTGATATGTAGAGTCTTTATATATATCTTAGTTGTTGATTGAGCGCGCTCATTGCTGAACAGGATTCCATGTTATGATTCTAAGTGAGGGGACTCCGAAAGTTGATTAGAACTGTCGTATATGAATGTTTATTAATTGAATTGAATTTGGATTAATAAGCAGGATAAAGAGGTTAATTTTATAGTGCTTATAAAGGGAGATCATATCGGGTTAGAGTACCAATCCTAGAGGAAAATAATTAATACTGATAGTACCTAGAAAGGGGGTGAAATTATATCTGTTGCTCCAATGTTATTCACACGTGTTACACACATATTTACTTGTGTCTATAGAGTAGATTTGCATGACTTAGTGATGTGTCCATATTCCACAAGGTAGATTCAGATATTGATACACGAAAGGGAAATTAATGAGTGTAACTAGATTACCCTAGGGCTACCTATTCTCCATTCTTGAGTCATATTCGTATTCTTCTATTGATTATTTTATTTTATTTTAATTGTTATTTTATTTTAATTAATTTGTTAGTAGATTAATAATTAAATTCTCAAACTTTTATTATCTTTCGTCTTAATTAATTTAATAAATAATTAAATTGATATTACATTGTCTTTTGGGTTCGATATTTAACTTGGTTGCTTGCTTAAGTTGCAATTGATATCCTTAATACTTGGAGATTAAAATTATGTGTTGAGAAAACACACATCACCGGCCTGCCCTACCTTTATAAAAAGTGGGTTGGGTTGTAAAATTTGTAGCCCGTTTGGAGGCGAGTCTAAACGGGCTTCCTAAATAGGGGTGGAACTAGGTGGGCTAAACCCAAACGGGGGCGGGTTGGCTCGTTTGGGCCTGCTATGATTTATTTATTTTTGCTATTGAATATTCTAAATATTCGTTGTTCCTTTTTTTAATAATTTTTTTAAAAGGGGACGACTATTTGCACCTCATATGTACTAAACTAACCCCGAGTTTTAGATATAGCCCATTAAAATTAGAAGTTCATATATAAATTACTAAATATACCCCATTTAAGACAATTTTACCCTTTTAATTAACTAAACCCTAAAAACTAATTAATGAAGAAATCCTCCTGCATACGCTGTATTCATCTTCAAAATCTTGAAATCCCCTTCCGATTCCGGCATATGTTCAATTTCAGTTAGAATGGTCGTTGAGATCATTGTAATGTATCCCATTCAATATCGTCCATATCGTCCTGGAATTAATAACTTGCTTGTCCTTCTAATTAGAGGGATTCCAATTGCAATGCCAACAGTGTTGTCTGTGACAATGGCAATTGGTTCACACAGTTTGTCCCAACAGGCATAATTTTATTGAGTTGCTGGTTGCATATGTTGTATCTTTTTTTAAACATTTTCCTTGTTAATTTTTCAGGGTGCCATCATGGCGCTGCCCCAAAACTCGTCAAGTTACCTCCCATTACTTGTCTCACTCGAGTACGTCCTCATCCTCTTCCAATTCTAATTGAAGGCGCATTGCAAGAATCGAAAAAGATTTCAAGATTTTGAAGATGATTACTGAGTATGTAAGGGGATATCTTTATAATTATTTTTTGGGTTTAGTTAATTAAAAGGGTAAAGTTGTCTTAAATGGGGTGTATTTAGTAATTTACATATGAACTTTAAATTTTAATGGGGTATATCTAGAACTAGAGGTTCTTTAGTAGATTTGGGGGTGCAAATAGCCGTCCCCTTTTTTGAAATAATGAATTAAATCGTAAGATGAATATTCTAAGTATTTTGTACCATAGATTAGTATACAAAATTCGTAAATAATTTTAAGTCATATTTTTTATTTTTTTTTAATTTTTGAAATTTTAATATATAAATGTATGTATATGGATCAGAAGCAAATGCAAATGATAAACATTTAAGACATCTAATCCTTTGAAGATTGACGAGGATATAATTGAACAACATGAAGATTGAGATTTTCATATTATGATATTATGATGAATGAGTTTTGAATAGACTTTATAATTATGTTTTGAGTTTTATGATTGGCCTTTAGAACTAGTAAACTTTTCGTGATTTAATTTGTGTTATTTGAGGATAATTAGACTTACATTGTTTTATTTATATATACATTAGTATACTTTATGTTTTTTGACCCACCATAACCCGCAATCCGCCTGTAAATGGGTTGGGCCTTATATTTTTGGCCCGTAACCAGCCTAAGCCCGTCCCGCCTAAGCCCGCCAAATGGCGGGTTGAGGTGGGTTTTGGATCGGCCTGCACCGCCGGCCCGTTCTGACAGGTCTAGGAGTCAATAGCACTTCCTTCCCAACCATTCAACAAGTAAATGAATTCACATTAATGTCACAAACTGCTGGAACGTTAACTGCAGTATTACCATGCCTATTCCGATAACGTCCTTGGTCACTCACAGAGACTATAACATTGACGTATGAATCATCCAATGCACCTAAACACCCCTGCAAGATTAAATATTTTATTGAAGGTAAAATAAAAAAACATATAAGATTGATCAAATTAGTGATATAAAGAGAAGTCACCTTGAAACATTTCCATTTGTTGCTTGTGCACTCGACATCTCTAGGATTCGGTCATACAAACAACATTGGATGGAGTTTAATCACAGCTTTTGTTCTTAGTCTCATTTTTGGTATCAAAATGAATTAGAGTAAAAGATTCTATCGTTGTTGTAGGCGTGTGACCAAGTAACAAAATTTATAAGTATGTCGTCCCAAGGGAAAGTAAACTCATAGTTGTATTCGGATTTGTCATTGATTGTGCTTTGTAAGAGTGACAAGATTGAAGATTTGGCTTATACTATTTATGATTCTAATCAATTAACTAAGGAAACAACTAACAACTAATAGTATCAATTATCAAGCAAGTAACAAGATGAATGGAATGTGGATAGAATGCATCTAAGAAGAGAGCAAGGCTAATCATACTCATGATGAAGAAATTAGCTAGATATGCATGACTCATAATATTGAACTTCATTAATTATGGACTAAAAACAATCACATTTTTACCCTTAATCCCTATGGCCAAGGCAATTATGTTCTTGACTCTTTGACAAGTTTAAATCTCCTAGGATCGTTCTTACTCTCAATTTCCTTAAGGTACTATGATCATAAGTTGGTTTTTTTCACTCAATTTTTTAAGTGTCCCCCTATGAATGTTCTAAGCATAAGAAGAGTATGACTTACCTCCCCTCACACTAACATGCATGCTCATCTTAATATATGATTCAATTAAACCACTCATCATACAGTTGATAGGCGTTTTCTCAACATACAATTTAATCCTCAAGTATGAAGGATATCAATCGTAGTTTCGAAGGTGACCAAGTTATATATCGAACCCAAGGGACGGATAAATATCAATTTAATTATGTTCTAGTAAATTATGACTATGTTTGTAATTATAATGGTTTTGATATTGAAATCGAGTAACAACTATTAATTGAAATAGCAAATAGAAATAACAAGAAGAAGAAATAGTAGGTTGTGATCAAGTAAGATAGTATGTAGTTCTTTAGGTAATCCAGTCCCACTTATTAATTCATCTTTTATGTGACGGTGTCTGACTCTGCCTTGTGGTTTATGGACGCATCACTAGACCATGCAAATTCACTCTATAGACACAAGTAAATATGCGTATGACACGTGTGAAAATCCTCGGAGCAAGACGTATACTTTACCCTCCTTTCTAGGTACTATCATAATCAATTATTTCCCGTGCACTTAGTACTCTAACCCGATTTGATCTCCCTTTATAGGTACTATAAAGTTATACTCTTTATCCTACTTATTAACCCGAATATGATTCAATTAACAAGTATTCATATAAGATAGTTTTAATAAGACTTCGGAATCCCTTCACTTAGAATTATAACATAAAACCCTGCTCAGCAGTGAACGAACTCAACCAATAACCAAGTTATGTATTCAGACTCTACACAACAATTATTGATGCACAAAATGACCGTGAGTATGGATTAAAAATGCGCAATCTTATATAAAATAAATCACAAGTAGTGTTGTACGAAGTTTACACACGAAAGACTAATTAACTCATGAAATATTCATAACCCTAGAACTACCGAAGTGGCTCTAGCCCATGATTGATCTAAGAACAATCATGGTTAGTTGGACCAATTTTACTTGAATCTCTAGCGAAATCTCTGTCACAGCCCCTCCGGATGATGGACGATCGACTCTCCTCTCAACTCTACGTCTCATTGTCTTCTTGATCAAGTTATCTCTCTATGATGCTGCATAAGCCTTCTTTTATACTTGTAATCACGTCTCCTGGGCTTGGCATGGGTTTTTAAGTGATCACACGCATTGATGGTGTAAAAATATAGATATGGTAAGTTCCCGAGCATCGATTAGACCTCAGCAACAGGTCGAATTGACTATCTCAAGTCAAATTGGAGGTCGAATCAACACACTATAAGTCCAAGGTGCTCGATTCGACCAACTTCCCTAGTTGAATCGAAGTGACGAGGTCAAATTGGCATTTCTGCCAACCGATTCGACCTCAATTCGACCTGATGCCTAGGTCGAATTCCACTGTCGTGGTCGAATCCACCTTCTGCTCGTGTTGTGCTGCCAATTCGACCTGAAGGGCTGGCCGAATTGACCTCTTTCAGGTCGAATCGCACTCTTTCTATGCCCAATTGGATGGCTTCAACTGCTTTTCTTCAGTTTTCAACTCTTCCACTCCGATTTTCTTCGAAAAACCACTCAAACAGCTCCAACAACACCTGATTCATTCCTTTTCACAATATATATCGGTTTACAACTGATTTCAACCTTCAAACACTCCATAATAGCACAAATTCAGATATAAGATTCGTGAATTAACACACTCATCAAACCCCCAAACTTACATGTTGCTCGTCCCGAGGCAACACAATCAAAATAAGGAGTCGTGTATAATTCACGAACATCACCAAGTACAACACACATTACATATGCAATTTCATCAATTAAAGACAAGTATTTCCTGCATCATACATATCATTCATGCAAAATATCACTCAATCATATTACCATTCGGAGTACTAAGTCATCAAGCTCACAAGATAAGTGTTTACTCTCTCACTCAAGTGCTAGTTGCACTTAGAAGGTTAATATATACGCTCATACTCAATCCATACTCACGCGTAACCATAAGCTTGGCAAGGGTCTCAAAAATCAACTCACAATCAACTCATTACTAGGATCACAAACGACTTGTTTTTAGGTTATAATGTTGGCTCTTTGGAAAGGGTAGAAAAATTTAGATAAAGTGACTCAAACACTAGTAGAAAGTTACCTTGGAGGTTCTTGCTTTCTTCATTCGACTTCATATTCTTCTCCAATTTCTTCTCTTGCACATGCAATTTTTGAATTTCTTTCTCTTCCTTGCATTAACATTATTCTTCTTTTGATAACTCAGGTACCGGTTGTAGGCACAACCCTTTTTAATCGGGGTACCAGTTTCAGGCACTACCCCTAAACAAGATTTAACCATACACTTCTCTTACTTTACTCAACCACACTCTACCATCCTTCTTCCTCTTGCAACACTTATTCACCTCACCTCTCTACCAATAGGGTATTTAAACAAAGCTCAAGTAAGGTAAAATAAGGCTCTTTTATTCGGCTTGCCAAAGAAAAAGCTTTTAAGGCTCAAACGGGGTTTCCAAAGGTATACATAATCAATGGGAAGGTAAATTTGGCTAAGTAGCTTAAGTAATCAAAAATGGCCTAAGATCATATCCTAGCAATTTACCAATCATAAGTCTCGCACAAGACTCAAAGCCAAGTTCTAGAATACGCTCATATGAATGATTCTCTCAAGAATAAACTATCATGATCAAGCATGTTTAAAAGGCTCAAATCCTCACATAGGTAAATAGAATTCTAAGTACTCCTCATAGCACATAATCAAGATCAATTTCACAAGAACTCTACATACTTATCAAATTATACATGCTATCATCAATGAACATTAACACATGAACATATGAATGCACAAAATCCATGAACCCATAACAAATCGATCATACAAGTATCTCTGCAATCCCATCTCATGCATCAATCTATCCTCACCATCCACACCAAGATCAAATATAATAATTTAATACATGCCACTTACACAAGAACACACCCCAACCTGTAAAGAGAAAAAGAAGAATGGAGATGAGATGAATCAGAGAACATAAAAACCTGATGCTCTACTCCTCCGGAGCATCATCATCCTCACTCATCTCATCAAACCTTCGCTCCACAATCCGGTGCAAATCACCGATGTGTCTATCCAACAAGTCCACATGATCACTCAGCTTACCAACCCGCTCATTCATGGCATTGTACTGATCATTAAGTGTGGTGTAGTTGGCATTAGCGAGCTCAAGCTGCCTATTCATCTCCTGCTGGTTCACGCTGATCGTGGCCAAGTGTTCATTCAACAAGCGAAACTGCTCTCGAATATAATCATCTGGTCCAGCCCACTGCTGTTGTGGCACTACCGAAATAGGGCGAGGCACCTCTCGTGCTGCTCAGGAATATCCATCTCCTGATGCTCATCCTCGTCTCCATGCTGCTGTGGCGGCTGCTGTGGTAGTTGTGGCCGAAACTCTCCTTGATCAACAATCTGCTGCAGCTCCGCCATCAGACCCGCTGCGCACATCTAGGCCACTGTCCTCCAATCTCATCTCGTCCGAACAGTCACGGACAAGGAGATGTGTCCCAATGTGGTCATCAACCTGTTCCTCTCCTCACGAATGGCAGTCAGGTTACTCACGTCGAAGGGAAACATGAAATTAAAGGGCTTAGGACCCCTCGTGAAGAACCAATCCCCATCTCGAAAGTAAGCGAACCCTACCCATACACAAGAGAACATAACCAAATCAGGCTCTCCATGAACAAGTGTGATGTCGGTGAAGTCCATGTGATAATGCTCAGCCACGATTGTGAGCAATCCTCCAATGTTCACTTTCTGAAACCCGTATACTCTAAACCAATTCAGCTGATAGATGAAATACGAACCCATATTGAACTTCACCCCATTCAACATTCACCATAGAGCGTAGAGCTCTCCTCTCGACACGCAGCTCCCCTCAGAGCAGGCAAATAGTGTGTTGCTCAACACTCTATCCATGTATCGAAGCACCAAACTCTTGATCATCGAGGCACGAGCGTCCTACATCTTAAAGTCTTCATCCTTCCTAGAAATCTCTCGCCAAAAAGTGTTGGCATTGAAAAATCCATTCTCCATCCGAGCTATCTTTGTCGGGGTCTGAAACAACACGTTGAACTCCTCCGTAGACCATGTCCTCATCACTCCTCCGAGCTGAAAGGTACACTCATAAGGATACCCCATAGGATCCTTCTCCATCGTAATCAAGCACAGAACATCAGCCGTCACATGGAAATATGTCGGCTTCTTCAGCTCCATAAAATGCTGGATCCCAACTTGATCAAACATCCATAACATATCATCCCAGATCCTCATTTTGATCATAACCTCTTTAGCTTGGTACCTTGTTCTAGCAATCTTTTCCGACACGTCAGCCCACTTCTCTTTAATCTCATCCCACTCATTCATTTGGATTTTGAAGTTCGCATGCAACCTCTCCTTTAGCCTCAATTTCTTCGTCACATCATCCATACGAGTAGGCTTATCCTGCCTTTTCTTAGATCGAACCTCAACCTCCTTGCCCTGGTCTTTACCTTGACCTGAAAACAATACTTCAATAACAACCAACAAGGAAGACAAACCAAGTAATTGACTAGCATCCTACTCTACTCAAGACTTCAAGTTTCAATGCATAATCAACCAAGCAAAATTTGTTCAATTCACTTCCAAACTCAATCCTTCTTTATATACCACAATTCCAACACCAATCAAGCATAGTAATCACTCAATCATAACCATCAACAAGCATGCATCATCAATTCAAGTAATTTGATATGAACAAGCACAAGAACTACTCGAATTCAACAATTCTAACCCATATTCAACATGCACATCAATCACACTCCTTAATCACCCAACAATTCACATAAAACTCAAGGTTCTAACATCAATTAAACAGTCAAACCGAACCAAACAAGTATTAACATGAAATTGTTCATCACATTCAACTATCACCATGAATTCCAAATAAAACACATTCAATCAACTTACCCATACCAAAATCAACACATAGAACATTATCCTAGGGTAATTGAGTTGAGAAAATATACCTTTTGTTCTTCCCATGATTAAAAATCGACAAAGTGATTAAACTCTTTTGAATCGCGCGGGTAAACCCTAGATTGTGACAAAATTCGCCCAAAAATACGACGAATCGAAGAAATTGAGGGTGGAGTATAGTGTAATCAGTGCAGAAACATGAAGGATTGAAGAATTTAGGCACGTGTTCTTCGATTAGAGATGAATTCGGGTGGAGATGGTGTGCAAAAGTGGTCGAATGATTCAAAATTGAGAATAAAAACTCACTTACCTGGCCCAATTCGACCTCGATTCGACCTGTTGAAGAGGTCGAATTGAATCCATCGTGGTCGAATCGACCTTCTAGACAACTTACTCCTTCGATTCGACCTTGATTCGACTTGTTCCCCTGGTCAAATTAGAATGCCTCAGGTCGAATCCACACACTATAAGATTCAGGTCCTCAATTCGACCTGAGCTACTAGTCGAATTGAAACAGTCGTGGTCGAATTCGCTCACTTGGAAGATTTCACGCTCTGATTCGACTTTGATTCGACCTGGCCCTCTGGTCGAATTGTCATGCCTCATGTTGAATTGAGCTACTGGACAATTTTGGCCTCCCAGTTTGACTTGAAAGCTTGGATTTGACCATGCCCCTTGGTCGAATTGGCTCCTTGATCCTCCAAAATCGAGTTTTCTTCATCCCCTACACATTTCAAGCTTAATAAACAAACATAAGATACCAAAATATAACATAACTTCATCAAGAATAAATCCTAAAACATAACATTCATGAGTAACTCCGCAAAAAACTCAAAACACGGAACAAAACACCACTAAAAATTAAGCAAATTGCAAAAAATCGACACATAAAAACCGTTTGAAGTTTTAAATATGCCGCAAAAAATCAACTCCCCTAACAAACGTTACAAAGAAAAAATTATACTATCGGTACTTATCGTGGTAAGTACATCACACCCCCCAAACTTAGTAGAAACTATAGTCTAAACTAAGTTTGCAAAGAGATGTAATTACCGATAAGTAAGCACTTCAAATATAAAAATTTCTTACTCACATGAATGAAGTAAAACAATAAACACAGGAGGGAAAGCCCCCAACAGGCGCTCTTGTTTAACGTCGGAGAGTCACGACGTTACCAATCTAGGACAAGATATCTTCAAAGACGATGCAAGCATCATCCGACGACTTATAGTGCTTCAAACAATGCCCATTCGCCGCGATAATGTCTCCATCTTTGTCAATAAGCTCAAAACTCCCCCCCTCCACAGGCTCAAAACTTCCTAGTCCACTTCACTTCTTCAACCTTAGTTCTTTCCAATTCATACCTGTCATCACCCAAAACAAGTAAGTTTTCAAGAAATTCAATACATACCTCATTGGAGAGATCGTCAAGCTCCGTAGTGGGATAAGTAAGAGACTCCATCAAGCATGTCTCAAGAGGGTCCTTAGACAGGATCAAAGACATAACTTCCTTCACAATCTCCTCCACCACATCAATACTATGACATTGTGACTCCATAGGTATCTTCATTGCTTTGTCAAGGTTGAATATGACCTCTTCTTTATCCATTCACAACCTAAACTCCCCCTTTTGAACATCAATCATGGCCCCAGTAGTAGCAAGGAAAGGTCACCCCAAGATAAGAGGGATATTATCCTTGTCATCTTCCATCTCAAGTACAAGAAAATCCACATGAAAGACTAGTTTCACCACTTTGACAAGAATATCTTCAATGACACCTTTTGGAAACGTCATCGACCTGTCTGCCAATTGTAGAGCAACTGTTGTAGGCGATAAATCCCCCAAATCAAGCCTTTGAAAGATAGACAATGGCATCAAATTGGTGCTTGCCCCAAGATCGCACAAGGCTCATCGTCCCGGCCCTTTCCAATCTCACACAAGATAGTGAATCTTCCCGGATCCTTCATCTTCTGTGGCAGCTTCCTTTCGATAATCCAGCTGTAATTTTTAGACAAGTTCACCGTCTCAACTCCGTTCAAGCTTCTCTTCTTCAACAATATATCCTTAAGGAATCGGGCATAGTACGACATCTCCAATATTGCCTGAGAGAAAGGAATACTCAAGCTTATCTTATTGATGATATCAGAAAACTTCTTGAACTTCTCTTCCAATCCCTTCTTAACCATCTTATAAGGAAACGACGGAGGTATCTTTGTTTTGGGGATACCTCATTCATCACGCTCGACCTTCTCCGCTTTATCCTTTTTGACTCTCAACCTCTTGGCTCTTTCCCACTTCTTCTCTGCTATGATCTTAGTATTTTGCTCATTCGGAACCAATGGACTATTGTTCACATCACGAGGAGTGTTCGGTGAAGAAACATGTGCAGTATGGGGTGATTCGACCTCAATTCGACCAGTGCTCTGGTCGAATTGGGCACATAGTGGTCGAATTGCGCACCTGGAACACGATTCTCGCCCTGTATCTCTGATTTAACCTGGATTCGACCAGAAAGTCTGGTCGAATTGAAGTCCTCCTGGTCGAATCGGCTCACTGTAAGATTTTTGCTCTTTGATTCGACCTGAAGGTCTGGTCGAATTGAATTGCTGCTGGTCGAATCGGACTTCTGATAAAATAGAGTGCTCTAGAAGGGTGGATTCGACCTCAATTTCACCCTCCTGTTCGTGAGAACGTGGAAAAAGAGCCCAATGGATTCAGTTTCATGGCCCATGATATCAATAGGGATCAGAACACCTGGAGAGAGGGGGATCGATCATTCACTACAAGAACACATCGTGAATTCAGTTCACGCACCTCCCATCCATCCACCCACTCACATCAAACAATTCATCCATCCATTCCAATGGTCCATAAGAGGAATCAAGTGCGGTTGAGAGGCAATCCAATCGAAGAGACGGGAAAAGGACATCAACCACGTGACACTAGGGTTTTGTTTCTTTTCTTTAATTTCTTCTTTTGTTGTGATTTTGTTATAAATTTGTCAGCCATGAGGGTTGTGTGTAACCTCATGGGCTAAATACTTTTACAGTTCTAACGATTGAAGATTAGGGTAGTTGATTTGAAAATTTAGACAAATATTGTGAATTCATGTTGTTGATTATTCTTGTTTATTCGATTATTCATTCTATATTATATGTTTGTAACGTCTTCATAATATGCTATTGATGTTGCCCGTGATGCTTGGTATGTTATGTTAACTTGTGTGCATACGTACTTAATATTATCTGTTTGCTAGGGATTATAGTAGTTTGCCCATGAACACGATAATCCTAAGGGCTGGTAAACTAGATACTTGATATTCTTAGTGGAACAATGCAATTAAGAATTCAAGTAGGAAGTGAATAGGATTGAGTAGTACTTTCAGAGAATATATGTTAGTCAAACTGGCCATCCGGAGGTTTCTTAAAGTTTGCCTTATTAGTATCTGGAAAGGAAGTTTAAAACTGTTCACGCATCTTTTGATTTTAACTCAATAATACTTTTAACTTGAAATCGAATCATATTTGATGGCTTAATAGTGCTAGGTGATGTATTTCCATTGAAATAACATGAATGAACAATAAGACGTCTAGGAAACCAAATCAATTGCACTATACCTGATACCTTAGAGCTGTTACTTCTCTCTTAATTTTATCTTGAATAATTCTTCTTTGCTTTTATTTATTAAGTCATTAATTATTTCAGTACTTTAGTTGATAATTAAATTCAAACACTTGGAAATTGGTTACAATAATTCCAGTTAAATAGTAACATAAATTGAATAGATAATTAACTATTTCAGTGGGAACGATATTTAATTGGGGTACTTGCCATTACAATTAACATCCTTACACTTGGGAATTTTAGTTGGTGTGCGCAATTTATGCCTAACAAGTTTATGGCGGTGTACGGGGACAGTTTTAATTATTTATTTGCTTTTATTACTTAATTAGTTAGAATATTTCCTTTGAGATTTCATTGTCTTTTCCTTGAATTTTTCTTAAAGTTGCATGCACACCAGGTCAAAGAAGGGAACGCAAGATCTCGAATTTGATCCGGAAGTTGAAGCGTCTGCGAGGAGAAGGAGAGGAGCAGCGAAAAATCTCAAAGCACCTCCTAAGACTGTTAAAGTACCAATTCAAAAAAAGAAAGTAGATATACCGGAGCCTAGAGCAGTCATAGAGGAGAAAACAGAACAGATTGAGGATCAGACTATCCCAGAAGAGGCTGAATCAGAAGTTGAAGCAGAGACAGAAGTAGAAACAGCAGTTATGGAAGAAAGAGTCACACATGAGGATGACATCGTTATCCGAGAGACGTTCAAGTCCACCAACCTTGGAGGATCAGGCGTGGTTGGAGCCGTTCAGGATGATGAGGAGAACGACATAAGGCCAGGCCTGATAAATATGGTGGAGAAAAATCCTTTTGCCGGAGGTGTATTCGATGAACCCTATGGACACTTGAAGCGCTTCAACAGCTACATGGATACAGTTAAAGCTACAGATAGTACCAATGACAGATGGAAGATGAGGCTTTCCCAGTTTTCTCTAGCTAATAAGGCGAGGGAATGATATGATAAATTAAACGGAGACAGTTGCTCTAATTGGACTGAGTTGCAGCAGCTGTTTGTAGATCGTTTTATGCCACTTGGTAAGATTCTTGCACTGAAGCAAGAAATCAATCAGTTCAAACAAAGGAGAAATGAATCGTTTGGAGAAGCCTAGGAAAGGTTCACTGATGCATTGGGGAGATGTCCACAGCATGGTTTTAAAAAGTCCCAGCTAATCAGTGTTTTCTACAATTGTCTCGACAATGAATCTAGAGTGTTAGTTGATGCCTCTGTTGTTGGAACGATTTTTGGCAAGACGCCAAATGTCGTAGAGAAGCTATTCGATGATATCTCTATGAACTCTAGAGATTGGCCATCTGAAAGTATCCGGGACTTACATACTTGGTAAAGTTGCAAAGGTAGAAGAGAAGTTCTCTGAGGCCGACAGACATGATAAAGTTGTCTCTCAGTTGGAGCAAATGAACAAACACCTGGTTACGTTGATATCAGGTAATAGTGGTGGAGACAACCAAGGGCCAGCAAGTGATGATGTGGTAATGAATGTTCAAGGGGTTGAGGACGCATATTGGGCCATGGGGCAGAGTCTACAAGGATCAAGAGCAGCTCAGAATTGGTAAGGGAATATGTACCCCCAAGGGAATTCCAACGAAAGAAATAACCAAGGGGGAGGTCCCGGCAATCAAGCAGGTCCCAATAATCAAGGAGGATGGTAGAATCAAAAGAGGCATGGTAAATTTGCCTATTCCAATCCGAACAATGCAGTTCCATACCCTCCAAACTTTGACCATGGAGCGAAGCCTGAAGAAGGGATGCCAGTATTGATTATGTGTTGGCAAAATACATGCAGAAGAATGATGCTGTCATCAACAAAATCAATAACTGCATAGTTCTCATGGATTCCAACATGACAAAACAAAATGAGGAAGTGAACAAGCATTTGCAGAGACTCACATATTCTATGGGTCAAATTTCAACAATGGTGAATCAGCAGCAGCAACAGTTTCAGAAAGGAAAGTTTCCGTATGATACAGAAATCAACCCAAACAAATTGTAAAAGCAATCACTCTTAGATCCGGGAAATATTATGAGGGTCTAGAACTGATGTAAGACAAAATGAAGGAAGAGCAAGGTCGTCCGCCCACTAACTCAGAACCAGATCGAGCCAAGCCAGGATTGGGGGGTGACCAAGCTGAGCCAAGCAGTGTTATTTCTGATCAGACTGGGCCTCATGATGCAGTTCAACCCTAGCTAGATACAAGCTCACCTCTAGGGTTCCCTGCACGTCCAAATTCTGTAGTGAGTAAATCTGAACAAGCCATCGCTGATAAAAAAATAGCAGAGAGCGAAGAAGTTGAGAGAAAATGAGGAGGTATTCGAGAAGGAAAGTTTGGGTCTTCCAAAAAAAAGTTGGCAATTCTGTTTCCTCGAAGATTTCTGTCAAAGAGCCTTAATGAGAAGTTCAGAAAGTTTACAGATGTAATGAGGAACATTCAGATCAGTATTCCTTTTTCCAAGACCTTGGACCAGATGGCATACTATGCCAGGTTTATCAAAGAGCTCATCTCCAGAAAGAGAAGTTTGAACAGTGTGGAGAAGGTAAATCTGACAGAAAATTGCAGCTCTATAATCCAGAGAAAGTTACCTGAAAAGTTGAAGGATCCTGGTAGCTTCATCATTCCTTTTAAGATAGGAAAAGGACCTACAAGGAGAGCATTGTGTGATCTAGGAGCCAATATAAACTTGATGCCCTTTTCAGTTTTCAAGAAGCTTGGTTTGGGGGAGTTGAATCCTACATCTGTGGCTCTAAAGTTAGCAGATAGATCTTTGACTTATCCCAAAGGAGTTATCGAAGATGTTTTGGTGAAAGTTTCAAACTTGGTTTTTCCAGTGGATTTCCTTGTTCTAGACATGGAAGATGATATGGATGGAGCACCTCTGACCTTGGGGCGTCCTTTTCTTGCAACTGGAAGAGTTTTGATTGATGTTTTCAAAGGAGAGTTGAGGCTGAGGGTAAATGACAAGGAAATCATCTTTTCATTGAACAAGGCGACGCAGTGGCCTAAAAAATAATAGCAGTGTAAGTTTGTTGAAGTAGTAGAGGAGATTGTGGAAGAGGACTTGCCTTTGATCCTGTCTAAGGATCCCGCGGAAACGTGCATAAGCGAATCTTTAACTTTACCTACTACTGATCTTGATAATATGTCTAATGAACTTGCTATTGAATTCCTTGAGACCTTACTCAATTTTGATGAGAACAAGTATAAGCAAGAAGACCCAGCAGTGGAGGAAGTCATGTGGACAAGGCAGTACTCGCCTCTTCGGATTGAAGGTGAAGGCATAAAGGAGGAGAAGAAAGCCAAGCTCAAGCCACTTCCAGATCATCTCATGTACGCTTATTTGGGGGAGGATGAAACTTTTCTGGTAATCATATCTTCTACCCTATCTAAAAGAGAACTTGATAAATTGTTAGCTGTGTTAAGAAAGCATAAGTCTGCAATAGGGTGGTCAATTGAAGATTTAAAAGGGATTAATCCCACTTTTTGCATGCATAAGATTAGACTTGAAGATGAAACTAAATGTTCTGTGTAGCATCAGCAGAGGTTGAACCCTGCTATACAAAAGGTAGTTAGGAAACAAGTGCTTACTTGGTTAGATACAGGCATTATCTTTCCTATTAGCGATAGTACCTACGTGAGTCCTTTACATGTGGTAGCTAAGAAGAGGGGAATGACTGTGATTAAATCTGATGATGGTGAGATACTTGCAACTAGGGTACCTACGGGGTGGTGTGTCTGTGACTATAGAAAGTTAAATGAGAATACGCGTAAGGATCATTTTTCTTTACCTTTTATGGATCAAATGTTGGATAGATTAGTAGGATATGGTTTTTACTGTTTCTTGGATGGATACTCTGGGTACAATCAGATAATGATTGCACCTGGGGATCAGGAAAAGACCACGTTTACCTGCCCTTATGGCACTTTTGCCTTTAGGAAGTTACCCTTTGGCTTATGTAATGCACATGCGATTTTTCAAAGGTGTATGATGATAACTTTTGAAGGTTTAGTTGAAAGAGTCATGGAAGTGTTCATGGATGACTTCTCTGTATTTGGTTCTTCTTATGACTCTTGTTTATCTAACTTGTCTTTGGTTTTGGAGAGGTGGGAAGAGACTAACCTCATCTTGAACTGGGAGAAATGTCATTTCATGGTAAGAGACGGGATAGTCTTGGGATATCATGTTTCTGCTGTAGGTTTACAAGTAGATCGTGCCAAGGTGATGGCAATTGAGAAACTTCCACCACCCACTAATGAAAAAGGAGTCAGGTCATTCTTGGGGAATGCGAGGTTCTACAGAAGATTCATAAAAGACTTTTCAAAATACTCAAAACTGCTGTCCAGGTTACTTGAAAAGGATGTTAAATTTGATTTTGATGAAATGTGCTTACATTCTTTTCAGGTTCTAAATGAGGCATTGATAACTGCTCCTATTCTCATCACTCCAGATTGGGCTCAACCTTTTTGTGCTGGAGTGTGATGCTAGCGACACTGCATTGGGCGTTATATTGGGGCAAATGAGAGAGAAGAAGTTTCATGCTTTCTATTACGCCAATAAGATGTTCGATTCTACTCAAAAGAATTACACTGTCACCGAGAAGGAATTCTTGGCGGTGGTGCATGCTTTTGATAAGTTTCGACCTTACTTGGTGGGCATGAAGACTGTGGTTTACACTGATCACTCGTCTATCAGATACTTGATGGATAAAAAGAATGCAAAGCTGAGGATAATCAGATGGATTCTCTTGCTTAAAGAGTTTGATATGGAAATTCGCGATAAAAAGGGTAGTGAGAATGTCTTAGCCAACCATTTGTCACGTCTTGAGACGAAGAAGCACTGTTACAATACTGCTGAGGTCATCAAGGAACACTTTCCTGATGAAAAGATACTGATGGTAGACATTAAGCAGGTCTTTACGGTGTCCAAGACCTATCCTGAGAAAGAGAAGATGGATGCCCCTTGGTATGCTGACTTCGTTAACTACATTGCTACAGGGGTGAAGCTTTGTCAGCTAAGTAGACACTAGATGGTTAAGTTTCTGCACGATGTTTAGTCCATCTTATGGGAGGAGACATGGGTCTACAAAATCTGCACGGATTCCATTATCCGGAGGTGTGTTCCTGAGGTAGAATGGGAGAGTGTCTTGGATTTCTGCCACTCGCAGCCAAATGGGGTCATTTCGGCGCCCAGAAGACTGCTCACAAAGTGCTTCAGTCTGGTTTTTATTGGCCTGCCCTGTTCAAGAGCTGTCAAAAGTATGTGGATACATGTGATAGATGCCAGCGAATGGGGAACATTTCAAAGAGAGATGAGATGCCTCTGCATACTAGGGTTGTAGTCGAGATTTTCGATGTATTTGGGATTGACTTTATGGGGCCATTTCCCCTATCTAGTGGATTCTTCTACATTCTGCTTGCGGTGGACTATGTTTCAAAATGGGTGGAAGCGATTCCAACCAGGACGAACGAGGCAAGAGTGGTGCAAGATTTTATTAAAAAGAACATTTTCAATCGGTATGGGGTACCGAAGGCACTCATAAGCGATGGAGGAAGCCACTTTGTCAATAAGTTGATAGAAAAGGTGTTTCGAGAGTATGGTGTGAAGCATAGGGTTACAACACCCTATCATCCACAAGCAAATGGGCAAGCTGAGGTTTTAAACCATCAGATTAAGCAAGTGTTGGAAAAGAGAGTGGGAAGCACAAGGAAAGATTGGTCCACGAAGATTGATGATGCTTTGTGGGGATTCAGAACAGCCTTCAAACTGTCTTGGGGATGTCGCCATATCAAATAGTTTATGGGAAATCTTACCATCTTCCGACATTTGAACATAAAGCTCTTTTGGAGATAAGGCATTTGAACCTGAGCATGGAGGATGCTAAGGATTTTCCTCTTTCTCAAATCAATGAGTTAGATTAATTCCGAGAGAGAGCGTATGAGAATTCAAGGATCTTCAAGGCACGGATGAAGAGATGACACGTTGTGAAGATCCATTTCAAAGAATTCAAGGATGGAGATCAGGTAATTCTTTTCAATTCTCATCTCAAATTGTTTGCAAGTAAGCTCAAGTCCAAGTGGGTTGGACCATATGTCATACATAGAGCATGTGGAGGGGGGAGCTTTGAATTGAAGGATGAAAGAGGTGAGATCATGGTAGCGAATGGACAACGATTGGAGCATTACAAGTCTCTGCCTGATAAGCAAATGCTCTCTCTTGAGTACTTAAGTTAGAGGTATCCGTCGTGACTCTCCGATATTAAACGTGAGCGCTTGTTGGGGGCCGACCCTCCCATTTTTTATTTGCTTTATTGAGTCTGTGTCAATGAAGATATTTTATTAGGTGTTGCTCGAATACAGTATAGACTTCTTTACAAACTTATTCCCTCACTTTGTTTGATTCAAGTTTGGAGGGGATACGCATATACTTATGTCTTGCTATACCAGAGTAGAATCGCTTCATTGTTTTGAGTGCTTGGATGATTAATTTTTTTGCGACTTTTTAGTATTTTTAAATCACTTGATTATATTGAGATATCGATTTTTTTGTGATTGTCCAGGTGTGTGTAGTTTGTTTTTTTTGTTGCGTATTGATCCTAGTTTGAGTGTGGTTATATTTTTGGTTCTTGATTATTATTGTTGGATTCTCCTAAGTACTTGATTGAGTTGAGCAAGAGATGTTTTGAGCATTTTTGATGATATGGTTGGTATAATTGAGTTGTTGTTTGAAGGTTTGAGTCGTTTGATGCATACATATGAGTCTTCTCTCTTTGTCCTTGACTTTTGGTGAATGTTTGATGATTGATATATGATTTCTAAGTGAGTTCAAGGGAAAACGGAGCAAAGGATGAATTTTTGGTGCTTTAGGGGCCAACACGAGTTGACAAGTCGTAACTCGACTTGTAACACGACTCATGTTGGGAGGCCGAGGTGAACATGTTTCAGATGGAGTCAACACGAGTTGACATGCAACAGTCTGACTTGCATAACACGAGTCGAGTTGTGTGCCAGAGACGTCTAAAAGCCCAACACAACTTGATAAGACCTACTCGACTTGTAACTCGAGTCGTGTTGGGAGCCAAAAATCGCCCAGAAACATCCAAGCAGCTAGCTCAACCCTGTAAGGCCAACACGAGTTGCAACTCGACTCATGTTGGGCCTCAGGTTCGAAATTTTTATGTTAAAATCAGGGGAATTGGGCACTTGCTCTCATTCGTTTCTTTCCGAACTCAACCCGTGTCGCATCCCTTTCTTCCCTTCAATTTTTCATCTGTAATCCACCATTCCGCACAACTTAATCACTTCACCCACCATCATAAACACATAACTCTAGGGTTTTGAAGCAAATTGGGGCAAAAATTAGGGCTTTTCGAATTTATTTGTGAAGATTACTTGAAGTCCAATTCCAACTTGTATAACCTTAGAGGTATGTGCTTCTTACTCATTATGTGCTTATATTTTGGATTGGTTGCGAATTTTCAATGTTTGAGTGTGATAATGTGGAATTTACATGTTTAAATTGGGTTTTTGGTTGAGGAATTTCATCGAACACGTGGTATGTATGTTAGTTTACTTACAAATTGATCCTAATCCATTGTGTGAGATGAATTTTTGATAATTCATTCATGATTGGTATATGTGGAGTGAAATAATATGAATACAAGCTTGAATTTTGAAAATTTGAGAGCAAGCATATTGAGTATGAAGAGTTGTGGTTAGGAAAAAATTGATACTCAGGTATATGTGTTGAAATTTGCTTAACTATGATTTGAATTACTTGATTTTTATTGCAATTTGGTGAAGGATTGTGTAGGATACATGTTGAAGTGCGATTGAATTCATGTTTTGCATTGAAAAGAACATATTTGAGTGTTGTTGAGTGAAGTTGATTCATGTCTATATGTTGAAAATTTCACTTGATAAGGACTTAAGTATGTTGAATTGTTGAATTTGATTGATGATAGTTATTGTTGTCCTACGCGAAGTTCATATTAAGGGAGTATCTTGTGTTCAGATTATAAAGAGTGTGGTTAAATATTTTGCATTCCTTTCAGGCAGAGGAAAGAAGAGTGATGCTAGTGATGGAGGAAAAGAAAAAGGAAAAGGAAAGAAAATAGATAAAGGAGATGGACCGAGTAAGAAATGAAAGGTGCCTCCGGTTTCTTCAGTCAGGCACCGGATGACACAGCTAACGCAAGGATGGATAAGTTGAGGAGACTCAAGAGATTACCTTCGAACTTCAAGCTGAATATGAATAACTGGGTCGAGATAGCTCCGATATGGAAAAAAATGTCAGATAAGATCACATGTACGCGTTATCAAGATGATGGAACCATGACTACTTTGAAAATTGCTGAGGAGATCTTAGATATGTTCGATCGGGTTGGGATTCGTCAGTTTATTGAGCAGAAGGGAAGAATCCACTTTCAGTTGATAGAGGAGTTCTTATCCACGTTGAAGGTCTTCTCAGATCCGATGGACAAACTCCCTTACGCTGCTGAGTTTTATCTGGGAGAAGTATTCAGAGAGATTGACTTGGATGGTTTAAACTGAGCATTGAGAGCTCCTGTGGGTGTTGCTTTTGCTAAGGATAAGAGGTTTAAGGCTGATGAGTTTTGGGAATCTATCACCGGAAAGAGGAAGTTTAAGTCGAGTGTGGCGAAAGCGACTTTCATCAGGAATCCAGTCCTCCGGTATATGGATCAGATTCTGTCTAGCATGATTTTTTGTCGAGCAGAAGGGGGTAGCATTACCCAAGGTGAACTGTATGTGTTGTGGTGTATGCTCAATGCAGTGCAATTCAACTTGGCGACATATCTTATGTATCAGTTCTACAGGTTCAAGGTATGTTCAACACAGAAGGTGAATATAGGAGGACTGATTACTCCGATCGCCCATCACTACGGTATCGATACCTCGGGGATGGAGTATATCAGAGACCCGCCAGACCTCGACTTAACAGCTTTGGTGCGGAGAGGGATCATGAAGAGGGACCCTCAAGGAATCATGTATGTATTCAAGGAGGATGGGTTGTCATTTTTGTTCCCTATGACACTGCATCAGTTCACCACAACTAGAATCGAGGAGAATCTTTTGATGGACACAGCTAATCACGTGGCCATTCGTGAAGGGATAACGAACCATACGTGGTAGAATATAGCGAGGAATGCACTGGCTAGGATGTTCCCGATGGCCATGGGAGAACCTGAGGTTCCAAAGCAGCAACCACAACCGATGGAGGAAGAGATTGGTTGAGGAGATCAAGGAGCTGCAGAGTTCGCTGGTGCCCAGTATGATAATCAATTTATAGGGGCAGAGCAGTACCCTGTGCCACCTAATTTTGGTGGAGTACCTTTGTACGGGATGGCACCACCTGTTCCGCCACCCGAATTTGAGGCATGGGCTCCCATGTATGATTGGTGGGGACATCAGGCACAGGGAGCTCGTACGCATAACGAGTATTTGATGGAGGAGAACAGGCGGAGAAGAGAGGTGAACATGTAGAGAGCTGCAGAGAATCGAGAGATGAGCAGGCAGATGGCCACATTCTTGAGGAATCAGGTTAATTCTAATAGGCATATGGGTGAGTTGGCCACGACCAATAACGACATCGCCACCAGGCTACCTGATTTTGAGGATTTAAGGTGAGTGGTAGATGGGTCCAGGTGATGGAGAGGGTGCCGAAGATGATTATGGACTTGATGATGGCGAGGGGGATTAATAGCCTTGTAAAGAGGTTGTATTTTTCTTTTTGTTTCCTGGTATCTGTGGTGATTTGTAGCTTGACAGTTGATTATTTGTTAGGTTTTCATGTCTCATTTGATCGGCCTATACTAAGTGATTAAATCTGTGATTGATATTTGTAAATGGTGTTGAGATGTTAAGTATTGGATAATCAAGCTAGATATTTACTCGGATGGTGGAATGTTTAAGATTGTTGCATGTATTAAAATTGGATCATAAGCCTATGTAGGAGTGCTTATTATTCTATTATAACCTTGTCAAATTTGAGCTTCTAAGAATCATGAAAATTACACATGATTGGTTTTATTCTTGAGAGCATCGTTCTCATGCATGGATTCTAGAACTTGACCTTTAATCTACTTGAGACTAGATGATTGATTATATGATGGGAAATGAACTTAGGCTATTTCGTTCTTTATTGAGTCACTAGCCAAAGTTTTATCCTACCTTGTAATAATATCCATAGTCTCTCGTTTGAGTCTTTAAGCCTTATCCGTTGGAAGCCTATAAAGATAGCAAACTTAGTCCTTTAAAGACCTTTAAATACCTATCCTAGTAGAGAATTAAAGGAGTCGGGTTGGTGCTGTGTGAAGAAATTGGAAAGAAAAACGTTGGTGAACAGTGATGTAAGATGAAGGATGGTTAAAACTTGTAAAAGGGGGTAGTGCATGAAACTGGTACCCTATTTAAAAGGAAGGGAAAGAAATAAAAAGAAAATATTGAGCTTGAAAGTAAAGGGAGTACTGAAATGATGAAAAGAAATGGAAAGAGGAAAAAGAGAAGGAGATTGATTAGTCGAGTATGTGTGTTGAAGATATATCTCTGCTTTTGATTCTCTACTAGTGATTGAGTCACTTATCCTATATTTACCTGCCCTTATCCAAATAGCCAACGTTACAACCTTAAGCAAGTCCTTTGCAATCCCATCATTAAGTCTTTTAAGTTAGTGGAGAGTTTAGATAATTGTCAAGCTTATGGTAACGCGTGCATGTGAATTGATTTGAGTGCTTATATTTCAGCCATGAGAGTGTAAAGCTCACACTTGAACAATGAGTGTAAATACCTTCTGTGAGAGTGGATGGTGAGCATTTTGAAATAGAAAGTGACTGATTTGACATGCATGTTTCAATTGGTAGAATTTTGACATTTGAGTATATTATCTTGGTTTGGATTTATGTGATCCCTTATTTGCTGTAGAATTTCAACTCTCATCTTTCTCTTATTTTTAATTTGTTGTTCGGGGACGAATAATATGGTAGTTTGGGGGTTGATGAGAGTGGAAATTTACGTCTTTTCAGTCTCACAATACACTATTTTTGTTAGAATAAGGCCATATATTCGTGTGGAATTGCGGGGTTTACGTATTTTGCATGGTTATGGTGCTACTAAGGTGTTTTGTTGAGTTTTGAAAGTTAAAACTGGCTACAATGAAGCAGAACCAAAGACGAGCAAGAAACGAGTGGAAAAAGAGCTTACTCGAGTTGCAAGCCTCAACACGGCTTGTTAACTCGAGTTGAGTAGAGTGCCGTAGGAAGTCAAAATTGATCAGTGAGCCGACTTGTCCTGAGCAACTCGACTTGGAGCTCGAGTCGTCTTGTGTCTGAGGCAAGCCAAGTTGCATGTCGTGTGAGGCAGGGCAGCATCGGATTTTGTCCAATGAGCCAACACGAGTTGATAGGCAGTAGCTCGACTTGCCAGCTCGACTCGTGTTTGAGTCCGTGGCTAAAATAGTTCCAGAGCATCGCAGCTCGACTTGACAAGCGAAGACACGACTTAGTAACACGACTTGTGTTAGGTTTACACGAGTTGCATTTCAATGCAACACGAGTCATGTTGGTAACTCGAGTTGGGTATAGCAACTCGTGTTGCGTGAGTTTGGGCCAACAATTGGGAATTTCACCCTCCTGTGCGTGAGAACATTTCACGAGTAAAATATTAAATCATTTTTTAAAAATATTTAGATAAGTCAAAGAAAATATAAAATAAAATATATACACACATATATATATTGTTTAATAAAATATTAATACCAATTTATGAGAATGTGAAAAAGGTATTTTTATAATATCTACTAGATAATAAAGTTAATTATATATATTTATAATGAGAGGATTTAAAGTGAAGAATGTATTCTTGTAGTATCTAAAAGATAAAGTAAATTATATATATTTATAATGAGAGGATTTAAGTGAAGGTGGAAGATTAATTTATGATTGAATTAACATTTGTTGTTCTTATGTAATGAAGTATAGCAGTCATAGATGTTTCTCATCATTCTTACTTTATTCTCATCATAGCAGCCATAGTTCACATTATGTTAATATGATCATTGGCAGTCTTCTGTGGTAAGCTTGCAAAATCTTCACTCATAACTTGGTGTGAATGTGTCATTCGAGTATATTATGCAAATTAGTTATTTATAAACTTCACTTAGCTTCACATGGTGTACTGAATTGAAATTCCCCTTTTAGTTTAAGTATAATGTACAAAGAAATGTGGTGGGAAAATTCTTTGGGAAAAAAAATTACAGAAGCTTAGAGCAATGTGGAACAATAATATTTAGGGTATAAACTTATCTATCTAGGCACAATAATATCAATTTTACCATAATATATGGTGGTTACTGATGCGCGTTTTCTTTGCACGAAAAATTAATCCCCAAATATTAAGGATATCAATTGCAGCTTCAGCAAGAGACCAAGTGAATTATCGAACCCAAATGATGGCGTATTATCAATTTAATTATTTACTAAATTAATTAAGACAATATGGCAATAAGATTTGAGATTTAATTATTAAACTACTAAACAAGTAATTAAAATAGCAAATAAAATAAAATATCACTCGAAGAATACGAAAGTGGATCAAGTAGGAAAATAGATAGCCCTAGGATAATCCAGTTTCACGCATTAATTTCCCTTCCATGTGTTGATGTCCGACTCTGCCTTGTAGAATATGGATGTATCACTAAACCATGCATATCTACTCTATAGACACAAGTAAACATGCATGTAACACGTGTGAATAACCTCAGAGGAAGAGATATAATTCCACCCCCTTTCTAGGTACTATCAGTATCAATTATTTCCCAGGCCAATTGGTACTCTAATCCGATATGATCTCCCTTTATAGGTACTATAAAATTATCCTCTTTTTCCTACTTAATAACCTGAATTCAATTCAATTAATAAGTATTCATATATGATAGTTCTAATGAAGCTTCGGAGTCCCCTCACTTAGAATCATAACATGGAATCCTGTTCAGCGGTGAACGCACTCAATCTACAACCAAGATATATATATTTAGATTCTATATACCAATTGAAGATGCACAAAATGACCGTGAATATGGATTAAGAAAGCACAATCATATATAAAATAAATCCACAAGTAGTGTTGTACGTAGTATATATACGAAATTTCAATTAATTCGTAAAACCTTCACAATCCTAGTTCTACCAAAAAGGCTCTAGCCCATGATGTTATGTAGAACAATCATGGGTATTGGATAGATCTTACCCGGATGTCTGGAAAATTACAAGATAAATTAGGAAATAAAATAAACCTTAGATGTGGCGTCGTCGCGTCCTTCTCCATCTTGAATTCTCCTCGTAGTTCTCCTCTTGATTCCACAGACGAATCTTCAAATTGATGGATGGATGGAGGAAAGGATGTGGATGATGGTTGGGGGGTGATCCCCCCTTGTGGGGTGGTGTATGATGGATGTGGCTCCTCTCCAATTCGTTCTATCTCTTCTTCCCATAATGATGTGATCTACATCCTCTTTTATACTTGTAAGCTCTCCTTATGGACCTAGGATAGGATTTTTCTTGGAAAATATGCAAAAACACGCACTAGGGGTGTAAAAATCGGATTCGAACGCGTCCCAGGCATGTGGTTCGACCTAGGGTTCGACCTAGGGCTTGATCGAACCATGGTCGAATCGAAATCGGCAATTTTTTGCACTTTTGTCTTCTGGTTCGACAAAAATGGTTGTGGTTCGACCAAACTGTTTGGTCGAACCAAACTGTCGTGGTCGAATCACACTTGCGTCGTCTCACAGTTTTACGTATAACTTCCACATTCGAGCTCCGATTTGAGTGATTCTTGCACTCACGCGGTCCTCTCTTCCTTGGCTTTCTATCCATATAATGAACTCAAGAAAAATCAAAGATTTGAATCTTTAACAAGCCAGGAAAGGAGAACATCCGTTCTGTTCGGCAAAGCTCGCACGACGTCACTACTTTGCTCATAACTTCCTCTTTTGGAATCCAATTGAGGTGTTCTTTACGCCAAAATAATCCTCTTTTCAGTGGCTTTCCAACCGTGCATCACAGTAATAGTTTTGATCTCCACATAAATACAGAAAAATTACACAAGTTGGACGTGCGTTTTTCAGCATTTATGCACAAGTTGCACATTTTCTCCAACTTTGCACTTTTGGTCCTTTTTCCACCTAAAACACATCAAAATACCTCAAACGCACATTTTTCTCAAATATATTAAATATAAGACCCTTATGCTAATATATGACAACAATATCAATCAAAAAGGTGTTCAATTGGATACTAAAACACGCTAATTTCCACTCTCATCAGTTACCAAGTGGTGTTAGTTCAGAAAGTGAAGCTCATTACAAGGAAACTTGACAAGTTTTAAATTTATTTTATCCCTTTTAAAAAATTTTAGATGTTAATGTTAGCTTTTGTGAATATGCTAATAATAATAATTATTATAGTGAGTGATCAAGATTAGATTTCATTTGAGAACGAATTAAGGAAGTTATAAGGTGCTTTGGAGAAATCTTGAAGTATATAGAACGCCTGATGAACTAAAATCTAACTACGTACTCAAAACTAACATTTACTGATAAAATAATAATAATAATAATAATAATAATAATAATAATAATATTTACTGATAATAATAATAATAATAATATTATTATTATTATAATTATGGGGATGATTAGAAAGAGCAAATTCTTGCTGGATGAATTTATGTAAAATGGATTGTGGGATGTATCGATCTGTTATTAAAGTATAATAATTATTATATAGGTAAGTATGTTGATTGGTACTTAAGAATATTTTACTCAATCATATTATAACACACTAGATTCATACTTTAATGTATCATTTATTATATTTATAAATATACTTTAAATATTTAATAAACATATTGTAACAACAAAATTTGTATTTATTAAAATAATAAACACAAAATATATTACAATGATAATCAAATATGGATTAAACTTGATAATTTGAATGAACATTCTTTAGCTATCCTCTGATACCTCTTTTGTGTTGACTTCTTGACTTTTTCAACTTTTAGTGCCGGATGTTCGGATGAAGTTTGTCCGAGCTCTGATTTGATGGCTTTATAACGTTTGTCCGGAGGAGTAGAGCCTTTGTTCGGATCGAATGTTGATTTGAAGATTTGTTGTGAAGTACGCCGCTATATTTGATAGAACGTTGACTCCACGGAGAATGCTGGATGAATTTGATATGAATACTGCTGGATCGGAGAGGCTTAGCACCTTGGTCTCTGATCGGAGACTGTTCTTGACTTGAAAATGATTTGAACTTGACTTGAAGATCTTGAGTGTTTTTGACTTGATCATCTTGAACTTGATCTTTAGAATCTTTTAGGTCTTCAGGATTTTCAGAGTGAATGGAATGAGGACCGAAGACCCTTATTTATAGGTGGAGGAAATAACCACTTGTGAGATATTTTCTTCTTGAAAAGATATATTGAGTTTTTCTCCTTTAATTAAGTCTGCTAGATTGGGTACAGACCTATTTAATTTAATCAGGCTTACTGAATTTAATCTGGGCCTATTTAATTTAATTAGGTCTGCTGGATTTGATCTTGGGCTTATTTGACTTGGATTAGGCCCACTTGACTTGAATTGAGCCCATTTGACTTGAATTTGGGTTCAAATAATTATATTAGTTATCAATTATTTATTCAATTATCTTAGGATTTAATTTATTTAAATTCCTTAATAAATAAATATTTAATCAATATTTAATATATTTTCCTTTGCATTTATATTTATTAAGTAATAAAATTTATTTGCCTACACATACTACTTTATTTTTATAAGAGTTAAAATCATTTTTGGTCCCATAACTATAAGAAATTTTTTATTCTGTCCAAAAAAAAGATAAAAATTTTAATTTTGTCACGTAACTTCTGAAATTGGCCAATTTTTGTCCCAAAGTCGCTGGAACCCCATTTTTTGCCGGAAATTGGGGCTTTCTGGCAAGGTAATCCTACGTGGCAAATGAGATTAAGATGGACAGCTTCCTTCGGTGGAGGAGCTCCCTCCGACACCCTGCACATGCAAATGAGATAGCTCTGGTTGTGGAATTTTGGAAGGCACTGGAGCGAGGCTCACCAGAACTGATGGATCCACGTGAGCCGCCCATCACTGTACAACTATCCCTATTCTTATTTCTATTCTTCTATTTCTCAAATTGCTCTTCGGGTTTAAGCATGCTTCTCTCTTTCATCTACTATTCATTAATCCATCCTGCCTTTAGATCTGTATTTGATTTGTTAGATAGCAAGCGTTTTTTAATTATAAATTCGTTTTGTGTTATGGTAAATTTTAGCTTTAACATTGTATGGCATCTTAGATCTCAAACGAGTAATGGACCCTGTAAGCTAGGGTAGGGTCCGACCATCTTCATGTTGCTTTGTTCGACCAGGTAGCCTCTTTAATTCTAATCATGTGCAGCATGTGCAAGGCGTCGGAGGGAGCTCATCCACCGAAGGGAGCTGTCCATGTTAATCTCATTTTTTATGTAGGATACCTTGCCGTAAAGCCCAATTTTCGACCAAAAAATGGGGTTCCAATTGTTGGCGTTTGGATATTTTGATTAAAGTGAACTATTAGGGTTCCATACATTTCTACAGCGGAAGCAAGAAAATAAAAAACGTATTATTTTTCACCAGGGTATGTTGAAGAAGATGGATTCTCGCCGGCAGCCTGCGCAGCGTCATGGTTTTCTCTGATTAGAGTGTTCTATGCGCCAAAACGATCCTCTCTTCCGTAACTTTCCAACAGTGTATCACACGTACAGTTTTGAGTTTCACACAATTTTATAAAATTCATGGAAGTTGAAGGCCAGAAACAGCAAACGACCTTTCGGTCTTTTGTTGTATTCCTAAGCCACGTCTCGACGTTGTGTGGGCAACGATCTACGAGACAAACTCAATCTGCAGTCAATCTCTCTCTCACAGTTTTTGTCGTGTGAATTAAGCATCCAAGTTTAGCCCAAAACTTATAGTTAAGTCCAATAATAATAAATCATTCTACTAAAAAAATATTATTGCACTGCCACCCTAATCCCAAATTACGTTTATGGGCTCCTTCTTATTATAAGCCCGTTAATCTCCCCGTATTTAAGATTCAATACCCATTAATTAATTAAATTACTGACAACTTCATTAATTAATATAATTACCGAGAGTAGTACCACTCAATCTTATTTTCATGCCGGAATAAATCCACATGTAGGGTTTACATGATAATTATTATGAGCTCCTCAAGGTGACATCATCAACCAATTTCGTTAGGACACGGATTCCTTCTACAATCAACAGCACACCATAGAGACGGCACCATTTTCTAACTCACCGAATATATTGATTTAATAATTAAATCTCACCCATTGATGAATTAAAGAAGTAAATATTGGCTTACGTGTCGAGGTTATTGTATAGGGATTAAAAGTACGAACTTTCATAATAACAGAGATCAAGTTCTATTATATAGTCAGTATGAACCGAATGATCTCAACAGCGGTCCTATTCAATACACACAAAGCGCACTAGTGCAATTTTATAGTCAAGACCGACTAATGTCAAATCACACTACAACCATACCCATAGATAGTCTCCTTCTATCTCGGTTGTGAATATCTGTTTATACTTTATAAGAAGCCGATAATATGATCTTCTGTGTGATGCCACACACCACATTATCTACAGTATAAAGTAAATGGACTTTTGCAATAACTTAATTGCAAACTTTTGATCACATGATTCTCATTTCAAATATTATCTAAACATTGTTCATACAAAAAGCTAGACTTTTAGTATACAATCCAACAATCTCCCACTTATACTAAAAGACTATGCTGCCATACATCTGATTACCACTCCCACTACTTGACTATTAAAAGCTTTCACCTTAAAGTCCTTGTAAAAGGATTTACTAGGTTATCATCCGATGCAATTTAGGCGACAACAACCTTCCCCTCATCATACGATTTCTCGTATCAGGTAGTACTAGCTATCAATGTGTTTAATTTCCTTATGCACTCCTAATTCCTTCAGGTTTGCTACTGCACCATTATTATCACAATAAATTGTAATAACCTTGGACAAACTTAAAATCACATCTAAGTCCATTACAAAGTTTCTAGAACCAAACAAATACTTTGGCCGCCACAAGGCTCCAATATTATCCTTTTTTCATGGTAGAGTCTGAAATATATATTCTATATAACACTCCTCCATACTATGGATCTACTTCCATTAAAAACATAACCTTGATGAGGATTTACTGCCGCCCTATGATTCGAAAATCCAAATCTAAGTAAATTGGCTTATCAACGGATTAGCAACGAAATTCGTTGGTAAAATTTCGTAGGTAAAGTGGTGATTGGTAAATTTTTTGCAATAAAAAATAAATTCCGTTAGTAAATAATTCCATTAGTAAGCCGTTGCTAATAATTCCAGGTAATTTATGCAATGATTCCCTTGTTAATCCGTTGGTAATTACCAACGTATTGAATTCTATTGGTAAAATAGAGAATAAATTCGTTGGCATTCCATTGCTAAAACAAAAATATCATTTTTGTTGCTAATACATTGATAATTACCAACAGATTGAATTTCATTGGTAAATTTAGTTGCTAAAAAATATTTTTTTTGTAGTGTTCGTAATTTTCTTTTTCTTTTTAATTTTATGAATTGTGGCTTTAAAAAAAAACAAAACCCCTCAAGATTTGTCCAAACTACCAAATAAATCATGTGATTTGAAAAACTACCAATTACCCCCCTTTGAATTGTTTTTTATTTGAACATTGATAAAAATATTTTTTTTAAATAAAGAGGAAAGGAAATGGCATTAATACCCATAAATTTAACATTGTATTTTTAAGGGTCACTTACTATTGAATACATAAAATAATGCATAATTGTTATAAACTACATGACTCAAAACACTATTACTCATAATTACAGAATTATGATTGTGATACCATAAATACCCCTATGTGTTGCACAATTTGTTTGCACAAATTTGTTTTGCACAATTTGGTTTGCATAATTTTTTTCCGGCAGCCTGCGGCAGAGGTCTGGCGGCGCTACGGCGGAGGCCCAGTGACCGGCCTGATTTTTGCACAATTTGTTTTACACATTTTTTATTAAATTGTGCAAAATTAATTTTTGCACATTTCTTAACCTAAGTCGTCTTTTATATGTATGCCGACTTCACATAGAAAATTATGCAAAATTGATTTTTGTATAATGATTTTGCATATTTCTTAACTTAATTCTTTTTTTACACTTATGCGACTCTACATAAAAAATTGTGCAAAATTGATTAAATTGTGCAAAATTAATTTTTGCAGAAAGATTTTGCACATTTCTTAACTTAAGTAGTCTTACACATATTCCAACTCCATATAAAAAATTGTGCAAAATTAATAACATTTCTGCACATTTCTACAGCAAATTACGTTTTTGCACATTTGTTTACACATATTCCAATTACCTGCCATGGGTGTTTGCAAACCTCTTCTTTTACTCTCCAAAATTCTCATACAAAATTACCAATTAGGAGTAATCACTTATTTTTAGAGTGTAGTCATTAATTATTGTGCAGACATGTCCCAATTAAATAATAATTTTTTATAATACAAAAAATTGAACAACTGCAGGAATCTCAACTAAAAAACCATCATGATGTCTTTCAAAAGAAGATCAATAATCAGAAGGATCCTGATCCAATAATTTTCTAAATTTAAAACAAAAATGAAATGAAGCATACCAACAAAAACTCAAGCACTATGACAGCAATCCATTAAGCCCAAGTCTTTCTACTCTTCATCAACTTAGCACGATCGAGCTCCTTCACACTCCTTTTGATATTACCAGCAACACTAGCCACATTCTCCTCAATGTTGTACATTTTCTCACATTGTTCCTCAACCATCACTGCCATATCAAGAAACACTTGATGCAATTCAACCAAGCTTTTTCGAATCTCCTTCACGCCCTCATTCCTTTGTTGAGTTTTCTCCACAACTTCTCCCCCCTTCCCTCATCTACTCCCATCATCTCACCTTCTGATATCATCTTTTCGATTATTTCATAGCTTGGTTATTCCTCGGTAGCACTGTGGGAGTGCATCTATGAAAGAGTGGGTATGGATCATACGGTATCACATTTGACAAACAGAACGAACGTGGTTTTAAATGTCCTGAGCCAGGAGACGGATAAGAATATTAAACAACAGCTCCGCTGGAAGAGAGTGATTCATGGATACACTTTTTTCCCCCAATCATCTGCATATTAGGATTAGGCAAAGCTTTTGTCACTACTTAAGCTCAAAGATATATATAATCTAATGACTTATCTAAACCAATTATTCATCATTTTGTGTTCTTTGACAGTAATAATTCCATTTAACTCCAATATATAGTGAACATTGATCATCAAAATCATTATTACAGACGAGCCTACCTCCACAAAATATCAATCAAGAACAGAATGAAGGTTAGAGAAAACATAACATACATATTCTGTCAAGCTTCCAAGTGAACCTACATACTATAATAGTTATGTAGAGAAACATAGTATTCGCTGAGGATGATAAAAGAGAAAGGGATATAAAATTTAATTACTGACATATAATGGAGTAATTACTTTCAATAGTCGTACACAAGAACTAATTTATAAAAACAAGGTTAATGGAACCAAAAGCTAAATTATTAGAGGAAGCTTACCAGAGTAGTGTTTCTATAACACCTCTTTAGTGCATATCGACCCTCGTTCGCCGTTCGCCGCTAAGTAGATCTCGCCAGCAAATATATCTTCATTGGCATCCTTGAATACGACGGCTGTCGACGCTACTTTCTTGTCCAAGGGTTTCTTTTGCCGCCACCGCCGATCTGTAATTTCAGATCCTGCCACCGCAGAACTATTATTTCAGGGAAGGATTCGTCTGGTCCTGCTTCGATCGCAGGGGATACTCCTCCGCCCTCCAGCTTTTGCCTCATTTTCTGATGATTTACGACGGTCTTTTGGGTTTTCCTTCTTTTCTCAATGGCCGTTGTTGTCGTTCTCGGCCACCACCAGCTCCGGCAGTCGCCTTCGTCTGACGTTAATCACTCAAGCCCTGTGTTGCTCCACGCCCGATTCTATCCAGGGCTGAAATTGTGATTTATGCAGATTGCTCAAGTTGAGTTTTGGCGAGACAGTGGCGAGATCTTACATCTGGCTTGAGTGATTTAAAAGTGGGATCCTTGTGTAGAGAGAAGGCTAATTTAGTCTCACGACAACTAATTTGTGTAGCTGATGGGAATTTTTTTCCTTAGTATTATAGAATAATTATGCTCTAAATTGTGTATCTAGGAGTAATAAACTCTATTTTTAAATTTCACTTTTTTTTAATTTTTTAATGTAGAAAATTAGGATTAGAGGGATTTTTTTAATTTTTTTCATGTTAAAAAAAAATTAATCCTCAGGTATTGAAATTTAAAAATAAAAATAAAAAATAAATAAAATAGTGAAATTTAAAAATACAATGTTAAATATGTGTGTATTGATGTCATTTTCATGTTAAAAAAAATCTCTCTAACACTAATTTTCTACATTTAAAAAAATAAAAAAAATTCAAAAAAAATAGTAAAATTTATAAATACAATGTTAAATATATGGGTCTTGATGTTATTTCCACCCTTCTTTATTTTTAAGAAAAAATGGTATTTTTATTAATGTTCAAATAAAAAAACAAGTTAAAGGGAATAATTGGTAATTTTTTAAATCACAGAATTTATTTATTAGTTTGAACAAATCTAGAGACGGTTTTGATAATTTACCCAAAAAAATATATATACACATAATGAATTGTGTGGAATCGAGATAGATATCCTTTGTAAACACTTTGTCGTTCAAAAATATATCGATGCACGAAGTTAATTTTCTGTATACCTAATTTTATATTGGTTTTAATCAGTAATGGTCTATTAATTTTTTATAAAAGATTATCAATTAAAAAAGTTGATATAAAATTTAGACAAAGACTTTAATACAACAGGTTTTTTTTAATACATACAACTGGATCTTTATTTAAAAATTAGATCAAATATTTGAAAATACAGATCTTTGATTATGATGTGATATGTTTAATGGACCCCATTAATATCCATTCTCCCACAACCTCTCTCTCCCTTCATTATTGTGCTTCCTTCTTTCTCACCTGTACTTTCTCTCACTCTAGAGTCATCTATTGAAAATTCCTTCGACGATGAAGACAAGGTAGCGGCGCACTCCGACTCGTAACGCGGCAACTTGGCGACGGGAAACGAAAGCTTGTTAATGGCAGAGGCGAAACTTCGTGAGGCAGCGGGAATCGATGGCGGCAGATGGAACTCGGTGGCTTGGCGTTTGTAGCTGATGCGCATTTTCTTTGCACGCAAAATTAATTCTCAAGTATTAAGGATATCAGTTGTAGCTTAAGCAAGCGACCAAGTGAAATATTGAACCCAAAGGACGGCGTATTATCAATTTAATTATTAACTAAATTAATCAAGACGAATGACAATTAAGTTTGAGAATAATGATCTAATTAATTAAATACTAAAATTAAATAACAATTAAAATAAAATAAACACTAGAAGAATACGACTGTGACTCAAGAATGGAGAATAGGTGGCTCTAGGATAATTCAGTTTCACTCATTAATTTCCTTTCGTGTATCAATGTCCGACTCTACCTTGTGGAATATGGACGCATCACTAAGCTATGTATATTTACTCTATAGAAAACATGCGTATAATACGTGTGAATAACCTTGGAGCAAAAGATATAATTTCACCCTCCCTTTCTAGGTACTATCAGTATCAATTATTTCTCCCTATGATTGGTATTCTAACCCGATATGATCTCTCTTTATAGGTACTATAAAATTATTCTTTTTATCCTACTTATTAACCCGAATTCAATTCAATTAATAAATATTTATATAAGATAGTTCTAATGAAGGTTCGAAGTCCCCTCACTTGAAATCATAACATGGAATCCTGCTCAGCAGTGAACACACTCAATCAATAACCAACATATGTTTTCAAACTCTACATAACAGTTAATGATGCACAAAACAACTCTGAGTATGAATTAAAAATGCATAGTCATAAATAAACTAAACCACAAGTAGTGTTGTACGGAGTATAAACACGAAAGTTCAATTAATTCATAAGAACTTTCAAAATCATAGATCTATCAAAACGGTCTAGCCCATGAAGTTGCGAAGAACAATCATGGGGGTTGGATAGATCTTACTCATATGTTCGAAAAATACAAGATAAATTAGGAAACAAAGGAAACCCTAGATGTGGGCGTCGTCGCGTCCATCTCCGTCTTGAATCCTCCTCTTGGTTCTCCTCTTGATTCCACAGATGAATCTTCAAAGTGATGAATGGATGGAGGAAAGGATGTAGATGATAGTTGGGGTGATCCCCACTTATGGGGTGTAGGATGATTGTGTTGTGGTTCTCCAATTCAATGAATAATAATGTGATCCACATATCCTTTTATACTTGTAAGCTCTCCTTAAGGACCTAGGATGAGCTTTTTCTTGGAAAATACGAAAATACACACTTAGGTTGTAAAACACGCAGACACACACTTGGGGTGTAAAAACATGCATAAATTTGGAAATTCTCGTTGGCTACTGCGCGACTTCACAATTTTCTGCATAACTTCCTCTTCAAAACTCCGATTCACGCGATCCTCTCTTTCTTGGATTTTTATCCGTATAAAGAACTCTCAGAAACTCTAACTTTTGAATATGTAATAAGTCATGCAAAGTGGAACAGTCGTGCTAAACAGGAACAGCTTGCGCGACGTTACCACTTTGATCATAACTTTCTCGTTTAGAATCTAATTGAGGTGTTCTTTACGCCAAAACGACCCTCTATTTTGTAGCTTTCCAACCAAGTATCACACTTTTAATTTAAAGCTCCACAAAAACACAGAAAAATTACACAAGTTGGACGTGTGTTTTTTCGCATTCTTGCACAAGATGCACCTTTTCTCTAACTTTGCACTTTTGATCCTTTTTCCACCTAAAATACAATAAAACACCTCAAGTGCACCTTTTTCTCACATATATTGAATATAAGACACTTATGCGAATATATAACAACAATTCTCATCATAAAGGTGTTAAATTGGACACTAAAATACGTTTATTTTCACTCTCATCAATCTCCCAAACTTACCCATTGTTCATCCCGAGGCAACAAAATAAAAATAAAGAGAAAGAGAATAAGAAAATTAGCAAGGAAACAAGGACTATGACAAATACCCCATTCAAAATACAATTGTCCCCAACTTAGGTCATGCAACTCTTATTACATGTAATAATAAATTCATAGCATACATGATAAGAAAATCACCACCAATTCAAATGCTCCATTAACATGTTCTCACGGGAATTATATATCACTCGCGCTCAAGTGTAAAAGATGTACATTTATGGGTTATGGTGTTTACGCTTAGATTCAATTCAAGTGCATGCGTAACCATAAGCTCAACAAATATCTCAAACTCTCCACCACTAAAAGTATGATTCGACAATCGGATCAAAAAGGACTTTTCTTTTGGATATAATGTTGGCTCTTTGGTTAAGGTAGGAAATATATGGATAAGTGACTTAAACTTCGGATCAATCAAGTCGCGATCCATCATGATCTTTCATTCTTCTTACTCACTTCAATTAAACACAACATCCTTCTCAACACTTTCATTTTTTTTTCTAGCACAACATTTTTTTTCCTTCTTTCCTTTTTCTCGATGTACCAGTTTCGGGCACTATCTCACGCATCCTCCATAGGATACTAGATTTAAGCACTACCCTAAGGTGTTTGATTCCATGGGTACTAGATTTAGGTACTACTCTATGGTTTTCCTTATATGCATTTTCAAGCTCAATCACTGTTTTAACACCAATTTCATTCCTTCCCAAGATGTTATAAAACTCTATCAACACACTTTGAAAAACCATTAATCTCTTCTAGAAGGACAATCAAAGCTCAAAAAATTCAGATGCTCAAAGTGGTTATTTCTCGTAGGCTGCCAAAGAATAAGGTTTTTAAGTTCAACGGGGCTAACTACGGATAAACATCATTTGGTAGGGAATTATTTGGCTAAGTGACTCATAAATTAAATGATGGTCTTAAATCATCTCCCATCATCTAACACACATGTAATTTCAAGTAAGACAAGAGGCAAGTTCTAGAATACACACACAAGAACGATACTCACCATAAAAGAAATATCATGTGATTATGTAACATGATCAACAAGGCTTAAAATCTCACATGGGTTTTTAACAAGTAATAGAGCATTTTTCATGGTAAGTAATATCCACAAGTATACATAGAACTTCATATCACAATATAATTCAAGTACACTCCCTTCATCATTTTCAAAAGCATATGAATTTCAAGCACAATTCAAACAATATAAGCTCACATGGATCACCAAAAATATAAAAACAACCAACGAAAGGTAAATTATACCCTTAGTGCTCATAAGATGAGATAAGTACATCACACCCCCCCAAACTTAATAAAAACGAAAGTCGAAACTAAGTTTCAAAAGAGATTTAATTGTTGAAGCGTGAGCACTTCAAATATAATAATTCCTCACTCACACAAAAGAAATAAAGCAATAAAATAGAAGGGCAAGCCCCTAAAAGACGCTCATGTTTAACATCAGAGAGTCACGATGGTAAAAGTCTTAATCATACTAAAAATAATAAACTAATAACATCAGCCGTCCCTGGCAACGGTGCCAATAACTTGATGTGCATTTTTTTGTACGCAAAATTAATCCCCAAGTATTAAGGATATCAGTTGCAGCTTAAGCAAGCGACCAAGTAAAATATCGAACCCAAAGGACGGCGTATTATCAATTTAATTATTAACTAAATTAATCAAGACGAATGACAATTAAGTTTGAGAATAATTATCTAATTAACTAAATACTAAAATTAAATAACAATTAAAATAAAATTAACACTAGAAGAATACGACAGTAACTCAATAATTTCCTTTCGTGTATCAATGTCCGACTATGCCTTGTGGAATATGGACGCATCACTAAACTATGTATATTTACTCTATAGATACAAGCAAACATGCGTATAACACGTGTGAATAACCTTGGAGCAAGATATATAATTTCACCCCCTTTCTAGGTACTATCAGTATCAATTATTTCCCCCTAGGATTGGTACTCTAACCCGATATGATCTCCCTTTATAGGTACTATAAAATTACTATCTTTATCCTACTTATTAACTCGAATTCAATTCACTTAACAAGTATTTATATAAGATAGTTCTAATAAAGCTTTGAAGTCCCCTCACTTAAAATCATAACATGGAATCTTTCTCAGCAGTGAACGCATTCAATCAATAACCAAGATATGTATTCAGACTCTACATAACAGTTAATGATATACAAAACAATTCTGAGTATGAATTAAAAACGCATAGTCATATATAAACTAAACTAAAAGTAGTGTTGTACAGAGTATACACACGAAAGTTCAATTAATTCATAAGAACTTTTAAAATCTTAGATCTACCAAAATGGTTCTAGCCCATGATATTGCGAAGGACAATCATGGGGGTTGGATAGATCTTATTCATATATCTGAAAAATACAAGATAAATTAGGAAACAAAGGAAACCCTAGATATGGGCGTCGTCGCATCTTTCTCCGTCTTGAATCCTCCTCTTGGTTCTCCTCTTGATTCCACAGATGAATCTTCAAAGTGATGGATGGATGGAGAAAATGATGTGGATGATGGATGGGGGTAATCCCCCCTTGTGGAGTGTAGGATGATTGTGTCGTGGTTCTCCAATCCAATTCAATTCAATGAAAAATAATATGATCCAATACCCTTTTATACTTGTAAGCTCTCCTTATGGACCTAGGATGGGCTTTTTCTTGGAAAACATGAAAATACACGCTTAGGTTGTAAAACACGCAGACACACACTTGGGGTGTAAAAACACGCACAAATTCAGAAATTTTCTGCATAACTTCCTCTTCAAAACTCCGATTTGAGTGATTCTTACTCTCACGCGATCCTCTCTTTCTTGGATTTCTATCCAATGAATAACTCTTAGAAACTCCAAAATTTGTATATGTAACAAGTCATGCAATGTGGAACAGTCGTGCTGAATAGGAACAGCTTGCGCGACGTTACCACTTTGATCATAACTTTCTCGTTTGGAATCCAATTGAGGTGTTCTTTACGCCAACACGACCCTCTCTTATTTTGGCTTTCCAAACATATATCACACTTCTAATACAAAGTTTCACAAAATTACAGAAAAATTACACAAGTTGAACGTTCGTTTTTCAGCATTCTTGCACAAGATGCACCTTTTCTCCGACTTTACACTTTTGATCATTTTTCCACCTAAAACACAATAAAACACCTCAAGTGCACTTTTTTCTCACATATATTGAATATAAGACACTTGTGCTCATATATAATAATAATTCTCATCATAAAGGTGTTAAGTTGGACACTAAAACACGCTTATTTTCACTCTCATCAATGGCGGGCAGATCCGGCGACTGACTGAGGCGGCAGCAAATGGAACTCGGTGGCGACCATCAACGTCGGCGATGGGCAGTGTTGTGGCTGAGCTTGATGGTGTGCTTTCTAGTGCGAGCAAATCTGAACGGCGTGTGTAAGATCTGAACGGATCTTATACTTATACACTTTTTTAGTTTTTTTTTTTTTTGAATTAAACAAAACTGCACAATTGTGGCCATCAATGAGATTTCAATCTTAATGTAGCACTATTATTTTTTATTTTTTTTCCCAAATTTATATTTTGAATTTTTGTCCTTGTATTGTATGACTATTTTATAGAGTATGTATTTAGTGTTAGTTACACATCTAATTATATATGCTTGAAATTAGCTAATTTGTTGTTGGGAGTATAGAAATTATAGAAGCAAACGCACACCAAAGAATTCAAAAGTCACTAGCTGTGTCGCAAAAATAATTAGGTAGTAATAAATAAATACATAATGCAATAACATCCTTATTATATTGTATTATGATAACAATTATTTTTATTTGAGAATAAATGTATAGGTTTGGTGATTCCAATTCAATATAAAACTATGTTTTTTTTTATCTTTTTTAGTAATTTAATTAATCCAAAAGAGTATCTGATTACTTCTATATAAAGTGATACATTAACTTAGCGTGATATTTATATTGTTTTATTTGGTCAATATTTTTTAGGTTATTATTTCTTATTAATTGACTTACTCTTTATAATTAATTAATTAGGTTACTATTTAATTTAGATTATATTGTTTTATTTGGTCAATATTTTTTAGATTATTCTATAAAAATAATTAGATTACTCTTTATAATGAATTAGATTACTCTTTCATTTAAGACTCCAATTTTCTAACAATAAAGTCTTTTTTATAATGAATTAATCTGACAATGCTTCTCCTAATACTCCCTCTGTCCCAAGTAAATGATTAGGTTACTCTTTGGAGTTAATTAGATCACTCTTTGGAATTAATTGGATTACTCGTCGAAATTAATTAAATTGTGTATGCAATCTATACGTTGTTAAGATCACTCTATAAAAATAATTAGGTAACTCTTTTGAGTTAATTAGATCACTCTTTGGAATTAATTGGACTACTCTTCAAAATTAATTAAATTGTGTACAATCTATACATTGTTAGATCACTCTATAAAAATAATTAGGTTACTCTTTGCAATTAATTAAATTACTCTTTAAAATTAATTAAATTACTCTTAAAAATTACACCAAAAAAATATTTACAATTTCTAATCTTGGAGTAATGAACAAAAAAATAAGCCAAGATGTAATCCAGGAGCTGTCATAAACAATTGGATTCTCCAGGGAAATAGATAAATAGCAACCTCATGTATAGGATACAGAACATAAAGCTGAGAAGTAGCAAATCAGTAAATAAAAAACAAAATAACCCCAACTTGTATATGCAATCAGCTTCGTCCAATCTGAGGCAAAGGATAGCAATCCACTACTCCTTCAACCTGAACTCAAGCAATTAAAACAACAAGGAGTCTAAGTAAGTGAAAAAACTTTACGAAATGTGAAGATGATGCAGTCCAGGAATAGGCATCATGAACCAGCAAGTGTTTGAATCACGCAACATGGACCAGCAGGTGTTTGAAATAGAGGGGAGCAAAACTCAAACCGTGAAAAACAAGATGGATAAGCACGGGCACGTTCTTGAATAATTCCACTAAAAAATGAACAAAGCCCATCAATCCATGAGAGTAGGGGTGAGCAGGAAATGGTTAAAACCGAATTAACAGCCCGAATCGAACTGAACCGATCAATTCGGTTCGATTTTTGAAAATTTGGTTCGATTTTAAATTTCAGAAAATAAAAAATTAGTTGTTCGGTTCGGTTTCGGTTTTAGGGCTTGGAAAATTGGAAAACCGATAACCGAACCGATATATTCATGGAGTATATAAATAGAAAACTCTACCCCAAAACTTCATTTCAACATTTGAGTTGAGAGTTGAGCTCGCTGCCCAGCCCACCACTCCACCAAGCTGTGATTCCCAGTCTTGCTGCCAGCCGCCACACCATCTCACGTCTTCTGCCGGCGTTGGCTCTCGGTGGTCGACGGCAGACAAGTGATCGTCTGGCGTACATCTTATTTTCCTCTCTTCTTAGTAACTCTCATAATTTCCCTTCCCTTTCTTCTTTCTTCTCTTTCTTTCTCTCAAAAAAATGAAATCAGATCTATATGGATTTCAGATTTGAGATTTGTAAGGATTTACCTTTTTTTTACTATATGGATTAAGGGGTTTTATGGATTTACTATATGGATCAAATTGAGATTTGTATGTCTGAATTATTCCCAAAAAAATCATAAAGAATAAGCTTGAAATTAAAAATAAAATAAATAGCTTTTGACTTATACGATGAAGCTTGTGATCAGGTACTGTATGGATTCAAGAATTGAGCTTGTAATTACAGTTTTGCGAAGATGTCAAGGATTTTTGGGTTTTGCCCAGATTGATTAGCAGTTGAGGAAACTGAAGTGAATAATTTGGTGCAAGTTTTCTTAGATAAATGATGGCTGATGTGTTAGCTTTTGATTATTACCTCCACGTTATCCTGCCACACACACCCAATTCCAATACTGAATGTTAATATAATATACATGTCTGAATGTCTGAAGTCATATTCAATAAACATTCATATTTATTTGGGCTGCTTGAAAATAAATTTCGGCTTAGTAAAAGTCCACTCGTCACATGCCCAACTCTTTTACAGGCTCTCAAAATGGCCTTATTTATTTTAGCTAGATCAGTTAAATCAGTTTTAAAACCGTACCGAACTGATGATTTCAGTTCGGTTTTGTTTGATTTTTCTACTTATTCAATTTCGATTCAGTTTTACATTTTTTTTTATTTCGATGTTCGGTTTTTTATTTTGGTTCGGTTCAGTTTTGCACCGATGCAACCCCTACATGAGGGTTACTGTAAAAACTGTAGAAATCATAAAAAAGAGTATGGAGATAATCCAGAACATGTGGCACCGGCAGCGAGACCAGTGGATTCAGTCGGTGGCGGCTCTGCCGTAGTCATTGTTAAAGGCACTGAATCGTAACTGGACAGGCGTCGGCGTAGGCTATATCTGCCGGCTGGTGATCGAAAGTGAAAATTGACGGCGGGAAATCTCTTGGGGAGAGATTGAGAAGACTGCCCTGGGTAGAGTAACAGAGAAGGGGATGACAAAAATCCCATTGACTCAACCGTCGGCGGACGGAGGAGCAGATCTGAAGGGAGAACCCTAGGGGACTCCAATTGGGCTAAAATGCGACAGCACGACCAACGTAAGATTGAAGAAAAATTGAAGGAAACTGAGGTAAATAATTCTCGGAAAATGTAAAACAATTCGAGACGTGCATACCAGCAAAACTGGATGAAGGGGATCCAGCTAGAAACCAGCGACCCGCGAGATTCTTTGCTGAGATTTGGGATCCGATTCCACCAAATATTTGGTGGAATCGTGCACTAAAGTCTCTCTCTAAAATTTATTAAAATTTATTAATAAATTGTATAAATTCTATATGTAATGTATAGTATATTTTTATTAATAAATTATCAATAAGTATATATATTTTGAATATGAGTTGTCTACAAAATATTTTGTCTTTCGAAATTGAGCAATACTTGCATTAGATCTTGTCAATCATCTTACATTCTTAAATAGTTTTTACTCATTATTAAAGATATTATTTTTTATTAAAATTTTATTTTTTTTATTTGTACTTCAAATTTCTATAAAATAGTTTAGGGTAAATATTAAAAATAACCATTTAAGTATGACCGATTCCAACTTTAGTTCTTTTTTTTCTTATAATTCTCAGTTTTGGTCATTTTTTGTCCAATTTTAGTTTTTTTAATCAAATTTTGATCCTTTTTTCAAAATTTGCTCATTTTTTGTTCATTTTTTGTCCAAAATTTATACACTTTCGGATTAATTTTGGATTTTTTTGGATATAAATGACTAAACTTTGACAAAAAAATAACTAAGTTTTAGAAAAATGACAAAATTTGGACCAAAAGAACTAAAATTTGACAAAAAAATATCAACATTGAGAATTGCAAATGAAAACTAACCAAAATTGAAATATGTCATACTTACGGGATCAATTTTGATATTTTTTCAATAATTTATTACTCACTTGCAAATATCCATCACTTAATAACCCAAAATTTTATATTTTTTTATTCATTATTTATACGTTAATAAATTATAAATTATGAATATTTTTATTTTTATTAATTGTTATCATAAATCATTTTCATATTATCCATTTAAATTTTAAATTCTTATTATATTATCTCTCATCTTTTTCCTTTTCAAACGTCCACCATGATTTTCTCAACAATCTCATTATAACTGAACGGAGACTTTTTCGTGGACACACATCCTGCACGTACTTGCAGAGAATAAGAAGGCAAAATAGTTTAAACTCACATTTTAGTTTTTAAACTTCACGATTCAGACTCACTAAATAAAATCTTTTCCTTTTTGTTGGTCACGAAAATCTACACGTCCGCTGTGTGTGTTCAAGTTCGAGCGTGCATTCCATCAATTTTATTTTTCTGCAAATTTAAGGTGGGGAATTCTAAAACCTTTTTGTCTACTTAATGTGGTTACATGTTTACATTTACTGAATTATTTCACAGTTATGTGAACCATGTCACTTTCAGATGTCGGGATTCTTAAGTATTAATTAATCCTCGGGTAACCCCCGCAGAGTTCCATGATCGATCATCACAGTCACAAAAAATTTTATGGTGTATCGTTTTGTTTATCTGAATATGTGTGCATATTATGGTAGACGAATATTTTTCCCACTGAGTTATTGTTTACTCACCCCTTTCAATAAAATCATTTTCACAGGTTGAGGAGCAAAATGAGGTATGATGGTGGGGTGCAAGTGCTCGTTTAATTTTTATTCTTTTAAAATAAGCGAAACATTTTATTTAAGAGTATTTGCAAGATAATATTTGAAATGTCTTTATGACCGTCATGTTTGAGTATTTGAATATTTATAGTTTGGGTAACTTAATTTTCTTATAATCGTTGTTGGTTGAATAATTGATATTTTTATTCTCTAAATCTTTAATATTGGACCTCACCCGTAGATTTTTATGCATATTTTATCTTGAACTTTTAAGGTATTTTTCACGACAGATCAGTATGTTTTATGAATTCTAAATCTTAATTTAATTCTTCTTATATATTATGAATTCTAAATCTTAATTCAATTCTTCTTAAAATTGTTTCCACGATGCATGCTTATCAATTAATCATTTTATTTATATATTTATTTATGATTTATATTATTTTCTTCCTACTTAAATAAATTCATTTGCTATTTAGCGTGTTAAATTATAAAATTGAGTCCCTATTTATACTTGTGGCAAGTGGAGAAATCATTTTATTTCATTAGTAAATTATAGAAGTTATTTTAATTTTTTAAAAATTTAGATATTTCATTCATATTTTAAAAAGGAAAACAAGTTTATTAATAGAATAATTTACAAAGCTGCAAATATTTTTGTTTATGAATGTTTATATTTTTTTTATCTAGAATTTTATTAATAACAGTATGTAATGAAAATTTTTACTATCCGAAAGTGTTTCGTTTCGCTTATTATCCGTCTCACGCCATTTTTTTTCCTATGGAAAGGTATTACAAATATTTGCCTTATATAATAGGTTATATGATTTTGAAAGCAAGAAGTTACTCGCACGAAATTCATGCGTCATTTTCGATCATTGGGGGAAGTTTAATTTATTGGAAATGGAAAGCGACAAGGAGAAAGACTCGTAAGCAATAATGTCTTGCAAAATTTAGTTGTAATTATAATAACATAAATCTCGTCCACAAAAAATGAGTGGGTAATTAATGTGAAGTGTTTATTTATGGATGACATTATTTATTTATCATATAAATGTTAAATTAAATTGATTAATTATACAATATATGACGTGCAGTGGTGTAATCTCATGTTGTTATTGTGTCAATCTCATTTCATTATTAACGTGATATTATATGAATAATGAATATGAAGTTTTGAGATTTGCAAATATTTTATTTGTCTTATTTCATTATTAACGTAATATTATATGAATAAATAATGTGAAATTTTGACATCTGTAAATATTTTATTTGTCATATGACTCATATTAAATGATATCTTACACCAACTCTAGTAAAGTACAGAAAAATATGATGCTTGTATAATAAGTGAATTAATGAAAATTTATGTGCATTAAACATTGAGTACCACAAAATGGACAAATTGATTAATTAAATAATAAAAAAGAAAAAAACAATCTCAATAATTAAGCAAGATACATTCCCTCAATAGGAATGTCCCATCTAATTTTACTGAATCTCTCCAACAAAATTTAATTGTCATTATCAGAAAACACGATTAGTCCAATTGGTTAGAAATACTATATGATGATTGAGGATTAGTTTGTAAGCAAAGCAAGATTCAAGAATCTTAAGTAATAACTGCCATTTCTCATGCTTCTTGTCACTTCAATTAGTAGTATATAAACATGCTAGTCAAATGTTGGATGAGGTTACTAAAATCACTGTTTTTGTGGGTGGAAAGGAGAGGTCGGATCCTTCATTTTTAAATGTAAAATTTGAACTCCCTCCATCTTGTATAAAGAGTGACTTTTTCATGTGAATTAAGAAATATTATTATTTAATGTGTAGTGAGTAGCTGTACTAATGGCAGTGTAGGCTCATATTGTAATTGTATTAGTGAGTGTGTATGTGTCCATATGCGTAAAAAGGGAAATTAAGCTGTTTGGGTGGGACATAAAAAATTGAAAAAAAAAGTGGAAATTTTGGGTGGGACGGAGGGAGTAATAATTTTAGAGTTGATATTTGGTGCATCTGGGTGCAAGAGTGCACCCATATGTGTATAACTTTTTATTCTATTTTGTATATATGTTATTTTATTTTGTATACATGTTTCTTAATAATTGTATACTTTTTTCACACTCAATTTTTCATTAAAAAAACTAACATCCATATATGTTTAACTTTTTATTCAATATTGTATACATATATTTTTAATAGTTGTATTTTTTTTACACTTAAATTTTTATTAAAAAACTAACAAACAAATTGTATACATTTTTGTTTATAATTGTATATGTTTTTTGTTCATAATTATATACGTTTATGAAGTTGGTGCACCGTATCTTGGGATGCACCCAGATGCACAGTAGTATTAACCATAATTTTATATTCTCTCAATTCCGCTCGAACACTAATGACGATTGCTTTTTGTACAGGATTAAAGAATATACTCCCTCCGTCTCATTTCAAATGGCACACTTTCCATTTTGGGCTGTCCCACAAAAGTTTGCACATTTCCAAAAAAAGCAAAAAGTAAAAAACAATTACCCTTCCCCATACACTTTATTTACAAAAAAATATATCTCTACCTAACATACTTTATCATTTATTTATTATAAAAAATATCATTATACCCCTAAAAGTTATCACTTTCTTAATCTCCGTGCTGGAATTGGGGGTGCAATCTTTTGTGTGATAGAGGTAGTAGTATTTTAATGTGTAGTGATATGAGATACATAGTATTTAAATGTATAGTGAATAATTGTCTTAGTAATGTGTGCGGGTCTTACTATAACAAAAAATATAAAACTTATAATTAAAATATTCAAAATGAAAATGCGTAAACGTTAGTATAAGACATACTACATTCATCCAGCGTTAATGTTTACGTTTTCTATTTTGGATTGTCTCAAGTTAAGATTTACATCAGTGTTTTTAGAACCGGACCGGACCGACCGGTTCCACCGGTTTAATCGTGAACCAGTGCAGGAACTGATCCGCAAACACCTTAAAACCATTTTAGCTATTAAACCGGGAAAAACCAATTTGAACCGGTCTAAACCGAAAAACTCGGAGAAATCGTTCAAATCGAAAATCGCCAGTTTTATTTGTTTTTTTAAAAAAAAATCGCAGAAAACAACTTCTTCATACTGTTTCTTAAATCGTAGAAAGTGAAAAATGTTGAGATCAGAAATTACAACCCATCAAAAAACTAAAATTGAAAGGAGATGTGCGATGTGGGCAAAGACCGATGGGTTTCGACGCAGTGTGTTGATGAGATGAATTTGGCAGATTCATCGGTAGTGATAGATCGACAGGGGTGGGCCCGCAGCGCAACGGGATGGCGTGATTGGCGGTGGTTTGAAGAAATGAACTTTTTCAGATCTTGGGGAGAGAGAGGAACAATCGATTCGACGGATTGGAATTTGTAGATCTGGAGACCGAGAAGAGAAGTTCTTCCTTAGAGAGAGAAGAATCATTGAAAAAGAAGAATCTCGTTATGATACTCACACTAGGCTTCCAAATTTTACTTTTGACTAATGGACTTTATAATTAATTCACTTACTAGATTGTGGCCGATCATAAATTGGGCTTGAGAAAATGTTTAAATTTATATGTTAATTTAAATTATATATAAAATAATGAAATATTATTAAAAAATAGGTAATTTTATTTTTCCGGTTGAATCGTCGGTCCGATCGGTCCAACCGGTTGGATCTCGAACCGTTTGGGCTACCGGTTTGAGCTCCGGTCCGATTATGAAAACACTGGTTTACATTTCCTTTTTTATCATGTTGGGCCCACACAAAACAATTATTTTATTCAATGTAGAGCTCACACACAACACTAATATAACTCTCACTTTACATTAAATATTATTTCTCTCACCTCACAATACATTAAAATATTATATCTCTTAAATATTCATGCAAAAAGCAAACGTTAATGTTAACACGAGATGAAATGAGTATAATATTTAAATGTATAGTGAATAATGGTATTAGTAATATACTATGTGGTTCTATATATGACGAGAAATACAAAACTTATGATTAGGATATGCATAAACGAACATTACTATGAGACAAATGTAAGTAATACTCCTCCGTCCGCTTCTAAGGTATCCATTTTATTATTTTTAGCGTCCGCTTCAAAGGTATCAATTTCCCATATTTAGTAAAAAAGTACTCACCACTTCCCTCTAATACAACTACTCACTTTACATATAATAATAATACTCCTTAATCCACGTGCAAAAAGCAAGTGGATATCTTAAAACCGGACGAAGGGAGTAGTATAAACCATTCATCCAGATTTCTCATTTTATTTATTTGTTCCATGAATTTTTACTCTGAAAATTATTTTTATTTTGAAAATTATTTTTATTTTTAGAATTATCATCCCATTTAACATAATTATTTATTTATTACATAAATTACTAAATATCCAATAAACATAATTGGAAAAATTACTCATAGGTACACACTTTGTACCCATAATTATTGTGAGATATATTGATTTAAAAAAATTACTCTCACATACAAAATATTAAAGTAAAATACCAAATATAACATAAATTCATTATAATCCCATACACTTTTAAACCACAAACCCTAAACCCCTCACCCAACCACTGCGACCGCCTGACCACCGCCGGACCGACGCCGCCAAACCCACTTTTTTTACTGCACATACTTTTTTACTGCACATAACATTTGCTGCACACAATTTTTTTACTGCACACGAACTTTTTTGCTGCACACAAACATTTATGTACAGCACATTGTAAAGGTAATATTGGAATATCACTATATATTTATGTAGTTAGTAGTAATATTTTTGTATGTTTGTACCTCATAGTAATTAAGGAGATTCCAATGTACCTAGTAGTAAATATCCCTAAGTAATTTAATTGGAGAAGGAAAAAGTATACTCCCTCCGTAGAGGGTCTTTTTTCCATTTTGGGCTTCTCACTCAAAGAGTCTCTTTTCCTTTTTTACACACATGAGACCCACACACACTAATACAACTAAAGTATGGGGTCCACACTCCCACTAATACAACTAAACACTACACATTAAATAACAATACTCCTTAATCCACGTGCCAAAAAACAAAAAATACTCACTATGAGGGACGGAGGGAGTACTCTTCTTAGTTTTTAATACATTTTCAATTTGAATATCTCAAATTCATGTTTATATTTCTTTTATTGGTGGATAAATCCACACAAAAATTAATATATCTCAAACTCATACATCCCACCAATATCAGTATATATTAAAATATTATATTCTCACTAATATCACTATAAATTAAAATATTATACTTCAATTTTTTTTTAATGGAAGTGCAAAAAAGCCAACTTAAAAATTCAACAGTGATGGAGGGAGTATCAATTTGAATATTGTAAATCATTTAAATCCAATTCATTTTTTCTCACTGTATACCTTTTAACTAGAAAGCTCTCACAAAGTAACTACAACTATACAACTGCAATAACAATTCACAGTTAAAGACTACCCATCCAAATTTGGTTACTTATCCTGTTTCATCGAGAATGATAGGGAAGGAACTGAGTTGGTGATGCTAGTCAAGATATCAAACGCACAAGGCCTCACGCCAGGGGAATCGGAAAGGCATTTTGCTGACAGTGCCGCCATCGCTATCGCCTCTTCCATATCAATCTCCCCTACTAGCCGCGGATCCACCATCTCAGCCACTCTCCGGGCGTCTCTCAGCACCGGCGCCGCCCTCGCCGTCAGCCTCTCCCCACTCTCGGGGCTAAAGGCCTCAACCCCCGTGATCAGTTCCAGAAGAACAACTCCGAAGCTGTACACGTCGTTCTTCTTGGAAGCAAGCCCTGTTCTCAGATACAGAGGATCCGTGTACCCGGGAGAACCCATCATCGTCATCCTCTGTTTCCTCCAGTTCGAATCGGGGGGAATTACCGCCGAAGAAAACCCCATTTTTGCAGATCCGAAATCGCAGAGCTTGCAATCGAGGTTTTTGTCCAGCAATATGTTGGAAGCTTTGATGTCGCCATGGACGATCTGTGGGGAGCATCTTTCGTGGAGGTACGCTATGGCTTGCCCTAATTGGAAAGCTATGGCCATCCGTTGCTTCCATGGAAGAGCCGTGGTTGATCCGTGGAGCTTCTCTTGTAGATTTCCGTTGGGGATGTACTCCAGTATTAGCACGCCGCCTTCTGCAATTGAATCAGCAATTGAATCAATCAATCCCCAAATTGTGTGACCTAAGTTTTAATTCGAGAAATTCACAGTTAATTAATTACCTCGATCGTCGCAGTGGCCGAGGAGCTTGACGATATGATGATGGTGAAGACGAAGCAGGATCTGCAACTCCTGCTCGTAGGCCTGGTAAAGGCGTTGGCTGTTGCAGTAAACCTTGACGGCGGCGGCAGTGGTGGTGCTCAACTGCGCGAGATAAACAGTGCTGAATCCTCCATATCCGATGATGAGAGAGAAATCCATGGTCAGTCTCTGTATCTCGTTCCATGACAGCCGCAGCTTCCCATCACAAACTGCTGCATCAGCGGCGGCGTCTCTGTCGGCAACCATTTTACCTCGCCGGAATTTTCGCCGGAGGAACTTTATAAGGCCCATTGAATGCAACTTCATCAATATCTTTGATACAAACTAATGGGTTTTAAATGGAGGTCCTGCGGATGCCTCGAAAAATCGAGGAAGGTAGAGAGTTGGAAAATATATCAAGAATAATAAAATAAAATTGTGGGAAATTAGAAAATAGTGGAGTAATAATAATGAAAACGAAGGGGGTGAGTGTGTTGCATAAAATAGTGGGAAAATAGAAATTAATAATAAGAGTAATGATGGGAAATTAATATTGGTAATAAAAAACGTGAAAAGAATCAGAGAAATAAAAGCACCGGCACGAATGGTGAAGTGTACCTACAAACAAATAGACCGACGGCTTGTTCCATCCCCGTGTGGGTTTGGTGGTGTCCTTATTTGACTAATACGGATTACATTATACTCCACATTATTGCCTTACTTCATTTTAATACTCTTATGTGATGCGTTTAAAAAATTTAAGTAGATTCACATATTTAATTTTCAGTATGAATGATTTGAACCGGATACATATATTTATTTTCAAGAGTTGATATAATGTATACTTGCTTGTGCACTTTCAGTATAAATGATCTGTAATGCATAAGAATTCCATACAACTTTCCATATAATTGTTCCATACAAAGTTTATGTTTTGAAGTTTAAATAAATTGAAAATAAAAGTAATTACATATTATGATAAAATTTTCAAAGAGAAGAATAAACCCTAAACTAAAGGGTATAACTATAATATTAATGCACATATGTACAATTGTGTTGATTAATTTAATTTTGTATGAAAATCCTTTTTTTTTATTGGTAAATATTAGTGGTTATTAGTTAGAAGTGAGCCCATCAAGCACCCAAATACTTCAAAATTTCTCCAAGCCACCTTATAACTTCTTTAATTCGTTCTGAATCAAACATGTCACTCATTTTGTGAGGAGTCAGTGATCAAGTGAGCTAACTACCTTATTAATTTTGTATGAAAATTATAAACAGGTGATGTATTAAATTCTAAAAAGAGAAAAAAAAAATCACCACAAACTACAAGATTAGAATAATAAATGTAACACCTTATTGCACTTACATATATGTGATTGGATGACAAATAGATTCTCAATTAGGCTATCTAAAAGGCTAATCTAAAAGAAGAAAATCATGTTATTCAAAATTAACTTTTCGTAAGCTTATGATTAAGTGGAATAGAATTATCTTAAGGAACTGATGAAATCCTATTACTTCAATCATAAATGGATTGGTTGAGTGAAGAATATCTATTTCCTCCGTTCAGGCATTAATATTGGCGAATGACAGTCCTAATGAAAAATTCAAACAAGAGGATTGAGGCAAAGTGATCTATCGTTTCCTAGGATAAGGTTTGGAAATCACCGCTTGAACGTGGTGATGAGTGCGTTGCTATTAATAATAGGGGATATATAATATTGATACAACAGATTACCACAATTAGTGGAAGATATACCATAGATACAACAAAAGAATATATACTAAATATACACAATCAAAGATTATTATTTGCCTTATTACCCCGTCAAGCGCTGCGTGGGATGAAGACATACACAAAACTTGGAACGTAGAAATTCGAAGGCTAGACGTGGTAGACTCTTTGTGAAAATGTCTGCTAGCTGGAGATGAGATGTTACAAAACATGTTGATAGCTTATCCAAAGAGATGAGCTCACGAACAAAATGATAATCAAGATTAATATGCTTAGTCCTCTTGTGTACCACCGAATTTTGACTTAAGAAAATAGCACTCTTATATCACACAAAAGAGCGGGCCGAGAAGGAGGCAGTGCCCGAAGCTCACCAAGCAAATTCATGACCCAAACAATTTCCGCTGTTGCATTTTCCATGGCACGATATTCAGACTCACAACTGGATTGGGCAACAATCGGTTGCTTCTTGGCACTCCAAGAAATGAGATTTCCCCCAATAAAGATAGAGTATCCATAACTTGAACGACATGTCTCAATGCAACGAGCTCAATCAGCATCAGAATAGCCCAAGATAGAGGAGTCCGAACTTCTCTTGCAAGATAGTCCATAATGCATGTTGCCTTTTACATATTGAAGGATTCGCTTCACTGCTGAAAAATGATCATCTGTAGGCGAGTGAAGAAATTGACTAACCGAGCTAACTGCATAGAATAGATCAGGATGAGTAATGGTCAAATATTGGAGAGCTCCAACAAGCGACCTGTATAAAGTAGGATTATAAAATTGAGAGCCGTCACTGAGAAGAGATTCCCCTGCAGCCAAGGGAGTGGAAACAGGCTTAGCCTCTCATAACTTAGCCCATTCAAGAATGTCATGGGCATACTTCACTTGTCCAACAAACAAACCACTTGAGGTGTACGAGACTTCAAGTCCAAGAAAGTAATTTAGACGACCAAGATCCTTGATAGAAAATTCATGATGCATGCGAGAAATGAAATTTTACAGCAAAGAAGGATCATTCCCTGTAATAATAATATCATCTACGTATTGCAGAAAATAAATGATATAGGTCCCTTTGTGAAGATGAAAGAAAAAAGAGACACTACAACTCTAAAAGAGGTACGAGCTGAACCTTTGAAACCAAGCAAATGGGGCTTGGCGAAGACCATATAAAGCCTTCTTCAACTGACAGACATGATCGGGAAATCATGAATCTACAAAGCCAGGAGGTTGAACCATGAACATAGTTTTATCAAGAACACCATTAAAAAATGCATTCTTCATATCAAGCTGATGCAAATGCCAACTATGCTGAACAGGAGGCCAAAATAATTTGGACAGTAGCAGCTTTAACCACTGTACTAAAAGTATGGTGAAAATCAGTACTGGGAATCTGTGTAAAGCCCTGAGCAACAAGACGAGCTTTGTGGCGCTCAATAAAACCATCAACAAGAAATTTCGTACGGAAAACCCACTTTGAACCAACTATGTTTGTGTTGGGTAGGCGCGGCACCAAATTCCATGTGTGATTCGACCTGAGGGCATCAATTTCATCTTGCTTAGCGGCAAGCCATTCGGGATGTTTTGCAACATACTTGAAACCGCGAGGCACATAAGTGCCAATAAGAGTAGATAGGAGGGCAGCGAATGATAAATTAATAGGGTAGTGAGGCTTGAATATGCAAGCGCGTGCCCTTGTGATCATATGATGAATCGGTGGTGGCTGTGGCTGTTCAGTACTGGGGTCTGGATCAAGAGCAGGTGCTACAACAGGAGCGGGTTCGGTACAAGAATGTTGACAGCATGGGGTGGCTGGATGGGTGCTCCAGTCGGCTAGAACTCAATGGGCTCTTCTAAGACGACGCGTGCGGGAACTGACTTTGCAAATTTAGGTGAGGGCAGTGCAAATAGGGTGCAACAAGTAGTATCCAAAAAAGTGAAGAAGTCCAATTCTAATAATAGAGTTGTGGACGAAGCTCCGGAGAAGAGAAAACACTGCTCATCAAATTGTGCATGGCGTGTGGTGAAAACTTGAGAGGAGTCTGGATTAAAATAGCGATAGCGTTTGTAGATGCTACTGTACCCAAAAAAATGAAAGGACGACTGCGAGGTTCCAAATTATGGACTGCATAGTCTCGAAGATAAGGAAACACTCTACATCCAAATGGCTTAAAGTTGGCATAATTCAGAACATAACAAAATAGAAGTTGAAAAGGGGTATTATCATGCAAAAGTGGGGAAAGGAGCATTGATCACAAGAACCACAGTCGCAAATGCATCGAACCTAAGAGATGCAGGAGCATGTGCATGAAACAACATAGATTAACCTGTTTCATTTATGTGACAGTGCTTACGTTTAGCTCTACCATTCTGTTGTGGTGTGTAAGGACAAGAAAGCCGGGGATTAATACCTTTTAAGTGCATAAAATCACATACTTTTGAGTTCACAAATTTAGTCCCACCATCACTCTGAAAAATCTTGATTTTGCGGGAGAACTGAGTGCAGACAAAAGCATGAAATCGAACCAATATGGCATAAAATTCAGACTTAGCATGTAATGGATAAATCCATGAGAACCGTGAAAAGTCATCCACAGAAACCATAATAACGAAAACCATCAGATGTGGCAGGACCTCATAAGTCACAATGTATAATATCTATAACGTTATCAGGACGTTTCCCATTCAACTAAAAAGAGAGTTTCTTGCTCTTTGCCAACTGACAAGAAGAGCTAACACTGGGACTTAGCAAAACTGAAGTAACAGACAAATGACCAAGTTTATTCAATAGTGAAATAATAGAAAATGGAACATGCCCCAAACGTAAATGCTACAAATCGAAATTAGCCTTTGATGCTTTATTCTTGAATACTGCCACCAACGCCAGAACTCCCTAATCAAGCAAATATAAGCCTTTAGGGCTTCTCCAGGGGAAGCACTACACACCATAATAGCGTGAGGGATTCACTCCAGCGCTGCACCAAATCTCGCACTAAATTAGATTTTATGAACAGTACCCACCACATTTGGTGGTTTGTTGTTTCACGCCAAATCCAATTTTTCTTTTTTTTTTATTCACGCCATTTTCCTTTCTTAATTATTTTTTATCCTCAAATATCTTATCCTCAAACTTCTTAATTATTTAATTAACATATTTCTTAATTTAAATTCATTACTTTAACTATTAAAATTCAGATAGTATACTTTTTTATTATTATTTAATTAATAAAATATTTTGTGTTATTTAATAATTTTTTAATAAAAAAAATTAATGAATAAACATTCACATAAAATAGTTAAAATTATAAATTACAAAAATACATTAAATTAAATTATATAAAAGCATATTAATATTAAAAGTTAGACAAACAATACTTCTAATAATTACCAAACAAACAATACTTCTAATAATTACCAAGATTACTTCCGGAACCTCCACGATCTTGAAAAAACCCACCAAACATATTAAAAGTGCTTGCTTGATGTTGAGTTTCTATATTCTTTTCCTACAAAATTCTTTCTTGTTCTCTCCGAAAGTATGCCCGGTGAGTTGGGAGATGTTATTGTGTTAGCACTCAGAAAATCAGACACAAAGTGTCTGCCAAATAGCCGAATTGGCTCCTGTTTATTTCACAATATTCTTGATGATCTTATATAAACCCAATACCAATGCTTAAATAATACTCCATCCGTCCTAGAATTTTTTGCACATTTCTTTTGTAATTTATAAAGGAAGTGTGCAAAAAATTTTGGGAATGAGGAAGTACTACCTATCAAGTCACAAAAGGAAATATGCAATCTCACAATTATTGATAGATTAATTAAAATAATCAATCAAGATGATTGAACCCATCAATCAAGATGATTAAGATAATCAATCAAGATGATTGAGCCAATCAATCAAGATGATTAGAATGATCACGATCACGCATTGTCGGCCGGCCGGCTTAGCGTCTCCATCGATAGACAAGCAACGGCTTCGAACCCTTCTCATTATGATCATCGGCCCGCTCCATATCAACTCCCTCACCCTCAGAACCAACCTTGTCCTCAAGGTTGAACCAAGGAAACTACTGCTGGAACTCCTCCTTGCTCATCCAACTAGCATCCTCCTCCAATTGATCAACCTATTTCACCAAAACCTGGTCTACCATGCTGCCATTCTCCTCCACGCTACATACGGCCAACACCGTCTCTGGCTCGTACATCGGAGCTTCTGGCAACTCCAAAGATTCTGGCAAATTGTCCTCCACCGCATGATCCCCTATCACCATTTTGAGTTGCGAAACATGGAAGACTGGATGAATCCGACTGGATTCCGGCATCCCCAATTTATAAGCGGCGGGCCCGACGTGAGCAAGAACTTCAAAAGGGCCGTAATACTTTGCAGCAAGCTTATGGTGGGGCCTTTGCACCACTGTCAATTGCCGATAAGGCCTCACCTTCAAGAACACCCTCTCACCAACTCCATAGCTCACATCGCGGTGGTGGCAGTTTGTCGAACGCACCATCACATCCCTCGCACGCATTAAATTCGCCAGTAAGTGCGCCATCATCACATCCCGACTCTAAAGCAAACTCGCCACGGCCGTCGTCTTACATTCACCCGGCAAGTACCTTTGTAGGGAGGGTGGCGGCTAACCATACACGATCTCAAATGGTGTCTTACGCGCTGCCGTTTGGAACATTGTATTATACCAGTACTCCGCCAAAGGTAACCACTTGGCCCACCTTTTCTGTTGCTCTCCAACAAAGCAGCGCAAATACGTCTCCAACATCCTATTTATCACCTCTGTTTGCCCGTCGGTTTCAGGAAGATACGTTGAGCTGAATTTAAGCTGCGTACCGGACAACTTGAAAAGCTCCCTCCAAAAGGTGCTAACGAACATGGGGTCACGATCGCTAATGATGGTCCTCGGAATCCCATGCAGGCGGACAATGTCCCGTATCAAAACCTCAGCCACCGCTCGCTCCTGCTTTTCAAGGTAATAAAATGGCCATACTTAGAGAGTCAATCCACCACAACCAACACTGCGCTATACCCGTGAGAATTTGGCAATGCAGTAATAAAATCCATGGATACATCCTCCCAAACCAACTCCGGAACAGGCAATGGCTGTAGCAACCCAGCCGGCGACAGTGCTTCATACTTTGCCTTCTGACACACTAGACACTTCGCCACATACTCCTTCACTGTCCGAAACATGCCTCTCCAATAAACACTGGCGGCCATCCTCTTATAAGTACGTAAAGCACCCGCATGACCTCCCACAGGCAAATCATGGAATTCCTTAAACAACTTTGGAATCCACTCCGAATTGGAGGCCAACACCACAAGCCCACAGTAAATCCACGAACTGGCGATAATAACTGGTCAAATCGAGAAATCCTCAAACCTCCCTGACATTCCTGGGCTCGGCCACTCCTCCACAGCCCTCACCTTCGCCGAGTCCATTTCCACCCTCACAGAGGATATAACATGTCCCAGATACTCTACCTTCGAGCACCCAAAGGAACACTTTTTCTGATTCTCCTTGTACTGATTATCTTGCAATATGTGTAAGACCAACCTCAAGTGTTCCTTGTGCTGCTGCCAATACTTACTATAAATCAAAATGTCATAAAAAAAATACCAAGATAAATTTCCACAAGTAAGGACGGAAGAGATCATTCATTGCCGACTGAAATGTAGCCGGCGCATTAGTTAGGACAAAAGGTATAACTAGGAACTCATAGTGCCCACTGTGAGTCCTAAAAGCTATTTTGTGACGTCCCTTTCCTCCATTCGGATTTGGTGGTAACCAGAATGAAGATCTATCTTTGAAAATATCACCGCGCCAGTCAATTCATCCAGCATCTCCTGGATGACCGGAATGGGATACTTATTCAATATCGTTACTTTGTTGAGCTCCCGGTAGTCCACACAGAATCGCCAGCTCTCATCCTTCTTTTTGACTAACAATAGTGGGCTGCTGAAAGGGCTGGAACCGGGGTGAATTATACCTGCCAAGAGTATATCAGCGACCAAACATTCCATCTCATCCTTCTGAGCCTCACCGTACCTATATGGTCGAACCAATACTGGTCTGGCCCCTAGAGTTAAATCGATCCGGTGCTCCATTCCCTGAGCTGGGAGGAGCCCCTCCAGCTCTCCGAAGACCCCCTCAAACTATGCCAACACATCGAAAACCCCTTTGGCCGCTGGCTCCACGACCCTCGGTGAGCTCCCCTCCATCACCAAGACCCATAACTCCACGTCTTAAGTCTGAACCAGCTCTCAAATCTCGATAGGGCCGTGGCACAATGCTGGGTCCCCATGCAACACCATGCGCTTGCCCTCATAGTCGAAGGCCATCGTCAAGTCTGCCCAGTTTGTCCTTACCTCCCCTAGGGTTGCTAGCCAAGCCACTCCTAAAATCATGTCCACTCTTCCCAGCGAAAACACATGGAAATCCGCCCTCAACTGTGTGTCGGCCACTGAGAACTCCACTCCCCGGCAAACTCCTTGCGATTCTTAGCGACATCCATCACCAAGCTGCACGCTAAACTGGCTCGTCTGATCCGACTCCAATTTGAGCTGCCCCATTAACTCGCTTGATATGAAATTGTGGCTTGCCACGCTGTCAATTAGGATAGTTACCTTGCGTCTTTGCAACAACCCTCCAAAACGCAAGGTGCATGGACTGGTGATCCCTGCCATTGAATACATTGGTAGCACGCCTCAACCCTCTCTCTTTCATTCGTAAAAAATGGCAGCCTCTCCGTCTCCTTCACTCTACTCGGGTTCCTCATGGAACTCCAAACATTGCAAATCCATTATCTCATCCTCATCTGCCATCAACACGTTTAGCAGTCGCATGGAACACTGTTGCCCTGGCATGTACTGTTTCTTACAGCAGAAGCATAACCTTTTTGCATGGAGATCAGCTATTTCTTGAGGCGACATTTGGGTAAATCGAGATGGTGGGGTGGACAGCCCCGTCGAAGCTGATCTCGGCGTCTGGTCACGGTTGAAAGGCCTCAGTGCCGACGACCTTGTTGATGACACCGGAGGGCCGCTAGTCCTCGACGCTGGGGAATATCCGGTTGTGGCCAAAAATTGGCCAAAAGAAGTGGTGGGCCACCCAACCGAATCGCCACTAAATCTCAAATTGCGCCCACCTCCGATCAGTGAGAGATTCGCCTCCACATCCCACGCTAAATCCATTGCCAACTCTAAATCTAGCAAGCACAAAAGGCGGAGGGAGCTACAGACATCTTCAGTCAGACCCTTCATGAAATATCCAAGGTAATGTTCATCGCTCAGACCCGACACTTGACTTGCCAGCTGTACAAACATGGTTCAGTTATATATTCTTCAACCGTACCTGACTGCTCCACCGCCGCTAACCTCTCGAAGGGACTTCCCTTGAAACGAGCATCGAAATAAGTTGTTAGGGCCCTTGAAAATTCCTCCCACGCTAGGTCTGGTTTTCTAGCCCGAATCCACGAAAACCAGTACAGTGCAGAATCCTCCATAGCCACCATAGCTGCCGATACTCTCAGCTCGACGGGCGTTTGATGTAGTTCAAATTGGTGGTTGTCCCTAGCGAGCCAACCGATAGGGTCGGTCCGTCAAAAGTAGGTAGCAATGGCGGGATGGCCGACTTCTCAACCACCGTCGTTGTCGTCCTCAAAGTCGTTGTGGACTCGACCTCCTCGACCATCGTCCCAGTTGCCTACCGGGAAGCCGCCATCGACGACGTCAGATCGGCTAATGCTCCGGTGATTTTTTTCAGCTGTTGAACCACACTCTATTCCTCAGCCGCCATCTTCTCCAACTGTTCCTTGATCTCAACCTATCCCGACTCCAGGTCTTCGATCCTCTGTTCACTGCGTGTATTGGTCATTTCGATGAGTGATCCGGCAGATCGGACCAATTGTTAGCACTCAGAAAATCAGACACAAAGTGTCTGCTAAATAGCCGAATTGGCTCCTATTTATTTCACAATATTCTTGATGATCTTACATAGACCCAATACCAATGCTTAAATAATACTACCTATCAAGTCACAAAAGGAAATATGCAATCTCACAATTATTGATAGATTAATTAAAATAATCAATTAAGATGATTGAACCTATCAATCAAGATGATTAAGATAATCAATCAAGATGATTGAGCCAATCAATCAAGATGATTAGAATGATCACGATCACGCATTGCCGGCTGGCCGACTTGGCGTCTCCACCGATAGACAAGCAACGGTTTTGAACCCTTCTCACTATGATCATCGGCCCGCTCTATATCATATTGTCTCTATGGTGTGCTGTTGATTATAGAAAGAATCCGTGTCCTAACGGAATTGGTTGATGATGTCCCCTTGAGGAGCTCATAATGATTATCATGTAAACCCTGCAGGTGGATTTGATCCGGCATGATAATAAGGTTGAGTGGTACTACTCTCGGTAAATAGATTAATTAATTGAGTTGTCAGTAACTCGATTAATTTGTGAACATTGAATATCTTAAACATGGGGAGATTAACGAGCTCATAATAAGAAAGAGCCCATAACATAATTTGGGATTAGAGTGACGGTGCAGTAATAATACTTTAGTGCACTGTATTATTATTATTGGACTTTAAGTATAAGTTTTGAGCTAAACTTGGATACTTAAGCCTAATGGGAGGCTCAACTCTAATTTTTCCTCCCAGTCCCTGTTGTAGCCCATATATAAGCCAACTCATTAATCCTAAAATCCTAATCACACGTTAATACCGTGAGAAAGAGAAAGGAGGATTATAGATTGAGAGCTTCTTGAAGATTTTCGTCCACACGACGTCAAGACTAGGCTTGGGAATACAACAGAAGATTAAGAGGTGGTTAGAGGAATGCTAAAAAATGCATACTCAACTTCCATAATTTTTTTGTATTTTTGTGGAGCTCAAAACTGGTGGTGTGATATATGGTTGGAAAGCCGCGGAAGAGATGATCATTTTGGCGTAAAAATCACTCAAATCGGAGATTGAATGAGGAAGTTATGGTCAAAATCGTGAGGTCGCGCAGCTGTCGGCGAGAATTTTCGAAATTTTCTGAAAATTAGCCTATCTTTCCTAATTCTTGGACTGTTCAGACTTCTCCGCCAATCTTCGGTGAAAGGTAAAACTTTCTGTAATTCTGCTGCGTTAGATGTGCATAGAATCCGAACGGATTGCGTAGACCATAAGTCTTATCACCATCATAAAGGCCATGCAAGAGTCCGCAAAACTGGCAAACTGAACACCCAATCCACGCAAGAATCAGTGGCACTTGTCTGATTCCTTAACTGGACGACAATAGCAGACAACTGATCAAAAAGACCCTTAAATTTCTTACTATATTCTTCAAGGATGAGTCACCTCAACGAAGTGATAAGAGTTCTTCCTGAAGTTGGTGCTGGAGAGACACCGAAAAGAAGACGCCTTCAAGCGTGAACCACGTATCTTGAAATGTAGACGAGTCAAAGATCTTGGATGCAGCGTCTTCTAATAGAGAGTTATACATGACACTAAAAAACTTCTTGTTTTTCATTTTTCAAGTGGTGTAGGCGGGATTGACAGATACCACACCAGTCTTCGATGTGATGGTTGGCGATGGGGCAATGACAGAATCGTCTAGGAATCCCATCAAATAGAAACACTCCGCCATGTGCACGATTTGGCACCATGATAAGTAATTGGTGGCGTTAAGCTTGATTGTAGTGACCATGTTAATCATGGTCATGACCGGCAGCATTTTGGGAGCGGCCATAGAAACAGATGGGGAAGATAAGAAATTCTTCAAAAGAGAGGGGTATGGAGCGTAACACACTATCTAATTAATATAGGAGGGTAGAGAACCACGACAGAGGAGACTAGTCTAGCGTGATGCTATGGAGATGGCAGCTAAAAATTCTTACAGAGATCAAAGTTTAGGATCGAGGTTGATACCATATGATAAGGTTTGGAAATCACCGCTTGAATGTGGTGATGAGTGTGCTGCTATTAATAATAGGGGATTTACAATATTGATATAACAGATTACCACAATTAGTGGAAGATATACCAAAGCTACAACAAAAGAATATATATTAAATATACACTGTCAACGATTATTATTTGCCATATTATCTCCCTTTCTAGTTTTGTTGGCAGCTGAGAGATTGAATATTCTCATGTCTAAAGCGATAGATATAAATCTTTTTTTTCTTATGGAGGTTGGCAGGGATCAGTGCTTCAATTTGCTGATGACACAATTGTCATAGGGGCACTTTCCTAAAAAGATTTTTAGTATTATTAGAGTCACTAGTGTTAAATATTAGAATAAACAATGATAAATTTCAGTTGAATACAGACGAAACTTGGATGTTCAGAGCAACTGAGAGTCTCAATTGTCAAGTGGGGAGGTTACCTTTTATTTATCTAGGGATTAGAGTGGGTTGTGTTCATGATAAGGTGTGGGAATGGGATTATGTAGTCAAGAAGGTGAGGAATCGGTTCAGAAAAATAGAAGGGCTTGAAAATATCGTTTGGATGCAAATTGACTCTCATTAGCTCAGTGTTTTCGTCTCTTCCCACTCATATGATGTACATCTTACAGGCTCCTAATGTTGTTTTAAATGAAATTTCAAAACTATAAAGGTACTTTCTTTTGGGGTAGTAAGAGTTCATAAAATTCCTTTGGTTAAGTGGTCACTTATATGTAAACTTAAGTTTCTTTGAGGTTTAGGGATGAGGAATCTTGAGTCATTTAATATTGCATTACTAGGTAAATGGATGTGAATGTTTCTTCATGAGAAGGATAAACTTTGGGCTAGGATTATAAGATCTAGAGGGGTGGTTCTTGGGTTGGCGGTTTAAATTTTGTTTCGGGTGTTAGGAGAGGCAAACCTTTTGGCTGGTGGGAAGATATTTTCATGCGTGGAGGGTCTTATTGGAATGTATAACTATAACAACAAAACTTTAACAAAAAAAGATTATTACCCAAAATGCCATATTATCTTCCCATTATGCAATGAATTTCAAGAGACAATATGACACATATTCTTTTAATGTATATTTTCTTATCATCTTTGGATGGAATGCCTTAAATGGGTAGGTGTGTACTCAGTGATATACTCGAATACTTTTACTAGTCTTCTACATTTTAGTAGTTTTATTAAAGGGAATAAAGGAAAGAAATGCATGGCTTGTCTTTGGGAATGTATGGTATGATTACTTTAGAAAGTATGAATTTCATGATGTTTCGAAATGATTCAACTATGATGAAAAAGGTGGTGGATAAACTTAAAGCTCGATGATTTTCATGATGTTTCAGAATGATTCAACTATGATGAAAAAAGTTGTTTAGGAATTTAAAGCTCATATTTGGAGTTGGAATTTTGGAAAATATTATTCAAGATTGATGCAGTGTTATAAGGATCGGAAAAATTGTCTTAATTTTATTTTGTAGTGAAACTGTTTTGATCTTGAAGCAAAATTGTTTGATTTTTAGTGGAAGGTTTATGGTTATTTTCATACCCACATTTAATACTCTCTATATTTGCTGATAAGTTATTCATTTTGTTATTTTGATTGTAACTCTAAAGTTATCAATTTTTTATTTTTATCAAGAAAAAACCTCACATATGTTCCATCATTCACTACTAATACAACTATCTAAATTATGAAATATAAAATAATAATAATCATTAATTCACGTGAAAAAGTAAATAGACTTCCGAGGGATCATGGAGTAATATTTATATTTTTCTTAATTGTGAGTGGACGACATATTTGCCTCAAAAAATATTGGCTCGCGTCTAGATTATAAAATTTTAGAATAATTAATTATTTACTTAGCATGGTTTTATTTTGGGTGAAAAAAATAATAATAAAAACTCGATATATTGTGCTAGTCGTATACAAAAAATGCCAAAACATATTGAAATTTCAGTATTCTGAATTTTTTTAGTATTACAGTGGTATTGTACATTACAAATTTTTTGATATAATGTGTGATCTATTAAAATATAATTTTAAAATAGTTAAAATATAATTTATTAAAATATAATATGAGATTCACTAAAATATGATATGAAAATAATTAAAATATAAAAATAAAAGTAAGTTAAAAGTATGATTTACCATAAACAAATAGTTGCTCTCTTGTGTTTCGGAAATGTCTCGAGGTGCACAAATGACATAGTAATATTTTGTTCCTAAAAGTATATACTTTAATTAATTATGATATAATTTTTTTTCATTGAAAATGTATGCTAAAATATGAATAGTATAAATGTTTGATAAAAAAATTAATTTTTTTAAAAAAAAATTAATTTTTTTAATTTTTTTAAAAAAGTAATTAAGGATATAAATTCTTATATTAAAATATATAACATTTAATTTTATATAAAGAGTAGAATTTTTGAAAAACGTATAATACTAAAGTGTTGAACTTTAAAAAAACTCTGAGTGTACAATTTCCGTAAACACAAGGTTTTGCCACAAGCAAAAGTATGCATGTTTCACTCCTCTTCCGTGGAATGAAGGATATAGCTCCTTTTAAAATAATATAAAATTTTTAAATGATAAATAAAATATAAATCATACAATGTTAGGTAGAATGTCATTCAAAAATTAAATGTACTATATTATTAATTTATTAGACCAAAATGAACTACTTTTTTAAAACATAAAATTTACCGTGGAATAAAAAATAATATAATAATAAAATTATTATTATTATTATTATTATTATAAGAATAAATGTGGAATGTTTTATGATACAAAACGAAAATTAAAATTATAAAAATATGAAGAAATCGTGCATCACAGAATAATTTACATTGTTTTTTAGTGAATGTGGGCTTTCATAAACTATACCCCATACTCCATAAATAAAGTGCTGCGTCAAATCGTAAAATTTAAGGGGCAGTTTTGCTCCGATAGAGTATCGCGGTGGTGAGATAATTCTACATTTTAAGTTATTTATTATTTTTAATAAAATATGTCACTATTATTTTTTTAAAAGAATGTTGTACTTTTTTATTTATTTTATAAATTATTCATGGAATGAATTAATTTACTGCATTATTATCATTTTTCATTGATTGAATATCACTTTTAATTAAAAATATTATCCCTATTTATCCGTCTCATTAAAACCCTTCCATGATATCACCCACATTAAAATAGACTTACATTGTTGAAAAATCAGTAAAAATATACAAAACTTCTATGTAGTTTATTCTAATTTTTTAAATTAATCATATAAAAAAGTAAAATTCTAATTTTCTTTTAATAAAGAATGGAAATCAAAGAGTACCAAACGTCTTGGATGATTTGTGAATTCCCAACGACCAGTCACACATTTATTGAAAATTTAATCGATGTTGCTTTGGTATGTATCAACTAAAACCGACAAATGAAATTAAAAAAAGAAAAGATTTTTTGAAGTTTTCTTGATTTAGGTCTGAATTATTAATTAGAGTTGAAAATATAAAATAGATACTTTATTTTAGAAAGGTAAATATGAGATGGACTATGGACGGGTTAGTCCACTATTAAAATATGTTTATTATATAAATAAAGTATGTTAATAGTTAGTTAAAGTATTTAATAATATAATCATGTGGTGTATATAAAATTAATTAGCAACATCTTTTATATTTTTTAAATAAATTATTATTTTTTATTAAAAATATTATTAACTTTTATTTTTACTACAAAATACTTATGAAATACTTTCTCTATCCCATTTCAAACCTCATATATTTTTATTTTGGGTTCCATTTCAATTTTTAAATTTTCATTTTTGGTATATGAGACTCATCTAAAACATTTAATATATCATCATGTGACCCACATCCAACATTAATACTCTCACTCACTTTACATTAAATATTATTTTTTTCAATCCACTATCTATTAAAATACTATATCATCAATCAACGTGCAAAAAACAAATGTAAGCATTAAAACGAAATAGAAGGAGTACTTTATGCATAGTTTATGACATATTATTACTTTTTATTAATCGAATATTACTTTTAATTAAAATGTTTTCACTTTTTATCTGTCAAAAACTCATTTCATAAAATAATTTCGCACAATTACTTGCCAAAATTTAAAGGATAAGTCTTGCTTGAAATCGTCTCACGTGAGATCATTTTACACTTTTTAATTAGTTATCACTTTCGCTATAAAATATTATCACTTTTCATTTATATTATAAATTGTTCATGAAATAAAATTATCACTTTTCATTAATTGAATATCATTTTTTATCCGTCTTACATAAGTCTTTGTCAATTGGTAAATTTAATTTAAATAAATTATGAAAAAAATAAAATAAATAAATTTCTAACTTGAATGAATAGTTTTATACTTAAATATCTAATTAAGGTAAATTTAATTTAAATAAATTATGAAAAAAATAAAAAAAATTAATTTCTAACTTGAATGAATAGTTTTATACTTAAATATCTAATTAATAAAAGAAATTCAAATCACAAATTAAAAATATTTATTTTATTGGAAAATTTTTCCATAAGGATCACTTTATTATGATAAAGTATCTTGTGAGCCCTCATTTAAAAATATTTAATTTGAAGATTCAAATTTAACTAGTTTATGAAATAAAGACTTATTGTATTTTTATTTAATGTATTAAATATAGTATATTATACAACAATATGAAATATAATACTCCTCAAGTCTTGTATGAATGATTATATCTGTTCTTCTGCTCGAAGATAAAAATAATAATAAAAAAATTACTACAGTATAATTTAATGTGCAGTAAATTAAAAATTATAATATTTTAATATATATATATATATATAATTGGATAATTATCTGATTTTTTTTTGCTCAAAGATTAAAGAAAATAATATTTGAATTTGTAGTGAATTGAAAAATATAATATTTTAATATATAATAGTAAGTAATTGTATTAGTATTGTGTGTGAATCCATGATTATATATTAATTATTTTGTGTGATCACATTTATCATTAAAAAAAATATAAACATTGAAATAAGATGAGAGAATATATTGAAATGTTATTCATTTTAAATTTTTTTAGTATAAAAATATAATGCAAAAATAAATGAGGGGGTGATAAAGAATATTTGATAGTTTTGTATATTTCAAAATTATAATTAATAAGAAAAAATAATTTAGGTTTTGAATTAATAATTTACCATTTTTCAGATATTCCAAAATTCTATAGATTTTATAAACAAGCCATGCGCATTAAGGCCCAATGCTGGTGGACTTAATAAATGCGTTGGCCCAACTTCAACAGAGCCCAACATTAATCAATTCTTTTAATTTAATATCTACGTGCTCGGTGCTTCCCATGTTTTTCGCATAGTTGCGGTACACGCGCCGCCACGAAATGATGCTTCTCCAGCTTAGGTATCGGCTGTTAAACCCCAATACCTCCTCTCTACTCCACTTGTCACCTCTTCCCCACCCTCTCGCAAACCCACCACTATCGCTCTCACTCGGCGCCTCTAGTCAGAAGCCCAATTCCCAATACAGTTCCGTCGCCAAATTCTCGAAGCCGGCGGCGGTCTCAGAAGCCGTGCGGAGCGTTCGCTTTGTGCCGCCGGGAGTGGAACCAGATGAAGTCACGGAGGACATGGTTCTGCCGGGGTCGAATATCGTGGTGGGACCCTACGCCGGTGACGCCAAAATAAAAGAGGTGCAGTTCGTGAAGAGCAGCAGTCGGGCCAAGGACTGCCCTAAAGACGCCCGGCCCGAATTTGCGATGTTGGGCCGGTCCAACGTTGGCAAATCTTCTCTTATCAACTTCTTGGTTCGGAAAAAGGATCTTGCTCTTACATCTAAAAAGCCAGGTTTTCAGTGTCTACATGTATTTATGTATTAATTGATATTTCAGACTGAATATTAATTTGATTGTATAATTTTGCAGGGAAAACTCAGCTGATTAATCATTTTTTGGTTAATAAAAGTTGGTACATTGTAGATTTGCCCGGATATGGGTAAGCTGTGTTAATGTCTTTCTGTTTTGATTTTCAAGTGGAAATTTATGGTTATTGATTAATCATTTTATAGTTTGTTTAAGCTTGTCTTTGTTTTCCTGAATATAGATATCTTTTTATGTTGATTATTGGTCCTTAAACTATATTCTTAATTAATATTCAGGATAAATTGATCCAGTTATATTGTTTCACAAAAGAATATGGCGTTGTGTCACTTTCCACTGTAACAACTGATACATTATCGGCTCTCTGTAAGTAAAAGTTAGCTTAATGCTATGAAGAAAAATGAAGATTGCACTAGTTCACCATTTTTGGATTTCTAGATGAATTTGAGGACTGAGTTAGTTTTTGGATAAAAAGAGCTAATAATCTGGGAGCACTGGAATATGTCGTTTTATCTGGCACATGAAATGCATTTACGGTAGAATAATCAGATTATGAAACTACATGGTGGGAATATCATTTTCTGTGACAGCATCAAATGTAGAGTTGAAATCTTAGTTGGTTGACTTGCAAGTTAATGGATTTGATACTAACAGTGATAATGATATGATCAATTTCAAGCTGATCACATCATTATCATTGTTGAAATCTTCTCAGGCCAACAAGTTATTAGTTTCTTTGGAAGAATAAAGGTTGATCTTTTTCTCCAAAAGTGAGCATTACTGAATGTAAAAATTGCTACTCCTTTTTTAGAAATAAAGAAAACCTTGTTCTGGATTTGAGCATACTTTTATTTCTGAACTTTTTTGAACTTGGTAATGGCGGTATAGTAGATTGGTGAACCCGTGAAGCAATTGACGTTGAGACTAGTTTAGTTCGTTCTGTTCAATTATATAGATAATAGTGTAGCTAGATTGAAATTGCTATGTGTGCTTCCTCTGATGACTATTGCTGCTAGTATGGATTTTGATTAATTAACTGGGCTTCTAACAATCAAGTGTTAAAACTCATACATCATCACCTGCAGATTTGCTAATGCCCCTGAATCTGCTCGAATGGATTGGTCTGCATTCACTAAAGGTTACTTTTTAAACCGTGAAACTCTGGTCTCTGTCCTGCTTTTGATTGATGCAAGTGTTCCACCTCAAAAAATTGACCTAGATTGTGCAAATTGGGTAGGACGAAACAATGTAAGTTGGTTTTTTCCCACATAATTGTACTCGTAAAATTTAAATGTACTGTGTGTGAAGAGATAACTAATGTTTTATCTCAAAATCTTCGTACAAATGTATGTATATCCTTGTAGATACCCATGACATTTGTTTTCACAAAGTGTGATAAGATGAAAGGAGGCAAAGGTAGAAGGCCTGATGAAAACATTAGAGAATTTCAAGATGTGATGAAAGAGAACTATAGGCAGCAGCATCCCCCGTGGATTATGACAAGCAGTGTCACGGGTTTGGGGAGGGAGGAACTTCTTTTGCACATGTCACAGCTTAGGAACTATTGGGATCAGGATGAGTAGTCCAGATGATCAACATGAGAGAAGATGCCAAGGAAGGTACAGTTACTGGAACATGTCTATTTAGTATATTCTCCTCTTGAATTGCCATTATTTAGAAGATTTAATGCCTTAATTTTGTTTATTACTCCCTTCATCCCGAGTATTACTTCACATATGCTAGTGTGTGAAGATTAAGAAAGTGTACTTTTTGGATGTACGATTTAAGATAAATAAGGCTATTTTGGATATTTTTATAAGAAAAAGTGAATAAAGTTGTTAGGTTTGGCGAATAAAGAGTAAAAGTGAGTGACATTTTTAGCAGTATTGAGGTATTGTGGGAGAGTTAATATTGTATAGAAATTATTTCTTTTTATAAATGTGCATAATAGATAACACGAACCAAAATAGAAAGTGTAAATAAATAGTGAGTTGGAGGGAGATTTGTTGTCTAAATTATAATGCTAAATATATTGAATTGCATCATAGTAACACACTGGAGCTGGAGAACAGGGTAGCCGCACTCGAATATAACAGAGACATTGGGTGCTTTTGAGGTGCAAAATCTTTGCACTTGAAAGAAATTGTGATGAGATGATGGAATGCCCCTTTGGAAGTAATGAGAAAATGATTTACATATCCGGAATCCTCGATCCTGAGATTGTATTTGTGGATTGATAAAGTTGGATTCATATCATTTTATGCCTGATTTATAGTTTCTTATAATGTGGAGTGTCATGGTTACATTGCCTATAAGAAAAGAAAGAGCATTCCTTGTAGCTCTGTAATACACCTTGAAACTTTTGATGTATGGTATAGGGCAATAAATCATATGGAACTCTTCAATGAGAGTGATTATGTGGAACTTTGTGGTTCATGTCTTAATTTGTTATTTTACTAAATATGATTTAAGTTTTATACTTAGTGTTTAATATTAAAATTTTGGATAGAATTGTAATTTTACATTTGTGGTTTTAGTAAAAAAAATCATGTGATTCATGGTTTATGATTTATTTACTCTAAATCCATGGAATCTTGTGTTTGTACTTTTTTTACTTTTAAGGTTTCTTGTTTATTATTGGAGCTTTAGTGTTAATTTTCAGAGTATGATTGTGAGTGCTTATTTAACCTTTTAAGTTTAAGATTTGTTTTTAGAATTTAATATTAATTATTAGGATATAAGTGTTGTTATAACTCATAATTGAGTTGGTCCACGATCATAATTTTAACAATCCATTATGATTTCTTTACATTTTTCTGTTTGTACACCTCAACCCAAAACTTAGGATAAAACTTTTGAAGGATGGTTACCAAGGTGATATTCTTTTAATAAAAATAAAAAGGGATACTGTGAAAACACATTTTATTTATACAAACTACGGAATAAAATATAAAAATGTTAAATAAAAAGTACTGGACAAAGTCACAAAAGATGTAGTAGTAGATGCGATAGGGGGCACAAAGAAAATGGACATATTAGACTTATGACTCGATTTAAAGTAAACCAAAGAACAGAGGTGTGGCGGCTTTCCCACCGAAGAGACGAAATCTCCTTAGAGACGAAATCTTCTTCGTTCATAGCCGCACGGGTATTAAGCAAGAAATAGCCAAGCAATGATTCTCTCATACACATCACTTGAATCTGAAGAACTCGGAATTCACAGCAGGAGGCACGAAAACACATTTTATTTATACCATGGAGTACTGTTTTTTAACAAGTGAAATCGCTAGACCAATGTCATAAAAAGCATCAACTCAGGCATTGTATGTTTCTATCCTTTTGTATTTTTTATATTATGTACTAACATCATTATTTTATAATTGCTCCATCAGGCCTTAATTAAACACCATCTAATTTATTTATTTTTTTATAAGATAAATTATACGGATATAGTATTAGTGTAACTGATTCCGACTCTACTTAAATTTGATCCGATTTGGACTCCGATTGCAAAATATTCCTTCAATCTTGGTAATTTGTGCCTGTATTTTGTTTGCTTTGAAAAATATTATTTTGTAAGCATAAGGTAAGATAAATGAATATATTTTGGGTAATTTAAGAAGAAAAATGTGCATAATTGTTGGGTTAAGCATAACAAATCAGTAGTAATTTTGTATTATGAAAGTGTTAAAATTGTATGAGTTGTTATCTTTATAAATGTGCATAATTTTTTTGATCAATAGAAATGAGAGTGAAATAAATAGTAAACGTATAATGCATTAACACGTGTATAGGATAAAATATAAGACTGTACACATGAGAAATTTGCAGAGTAATAATATATCACTTTACAAAGGGTGTCAACGTTGTGATCATAAATATCAACCTGATAAAGAATTAAGTGGAGTATTATATTGGGGCGTGATTATGAACCCCTATACATTCCAAAATATTTGGAATTTTGTATTAAGTAATCCTTAAAAATTAGAAAAAAGGGTATTAGCATTTGAATTGTACTCCATATAAAAAGAGATGGTATTGCTTGCCACAGGTTCCATGTGTAACGAGATGGTTGGCGCCTTTGCCCATTAAGAAATTACAATTAATGATTAAAATATTAAAATAAAATAAATTATAAATCACAAAATGAAATTACAATTATATCTTTAAATTAATTTTAAATTGTGAAAAATGAAAAATAAATGTCAAATTCTAAGGGCAAAATAGATCCTAAATTATAAGGATAAAAATTATAATTATACCGTTACAACTAATACTAAACTTTAATGATATATACATTAAACTCAGTGGCAAACTAGATTATAAATCTTAATGCTGATATTACAATTATATTCTTAAATTTAAAATTAAATCCTAAAAATAAATACTTCATCCGTCACTAAAGGTTGTTCATTTTTTTTTATTAGTTCGTCCCATATAATTATTCAGTCCCAAAAAAGAAAATATCATTATAATATAACACCTCAAAAGTACACATAAATTTCAAGACAAAGACTTGTGTGAGACGGTCCCATGTAAAGGCTTACATGAGACGGATAAAAAGTGATAACCTCTATAATAAAGAGTGATAATTAATTAATGAAAAATGATAATACTATTTCATGAATAATTTATAGTATAAATGAAATGTAATAACATTTTATAGCGAAAGTGATAACATTTTATAGTAAAAGTGATATCTAATTTAAAAAGTGTAAAATGATCTCACATGAGACGGTCTCACACAAGTCTTACCCTAATTTCAAGAATGTATCTCTTCTTTCCACACATACCATAATTTATACTTTATTTATTACCTAAAATAATTACATTACCCATAAAAGTCAATAACTGTAATTAAAAAATATTTTTCTTAATATCCGTGGTACAGTAAATGTGACCAATCTTTAAGGACGGAGAGAGTACTAAACATTAGGAACATAATAGACCTTAAACTACAAGGTTTCATAAAACAAGTGAACTACAAGTTCCATAAAACGAGAGGTGAAATAAGTCAAGTACTAATGTGATAAAAATATTACATACTCCCTCCGTCCTGTTTCAAACTTTACGTTTGCTTTTTGCACTAGATTAAAGAATGTAGTATTTTAATGTATAGTGATGTGAGAGAAATAATATTTTAATGTAAAGTAGATAGGTATATTAATATGGTGTGTGGGCCCATGGAGAGATAAATAATTAATTTGTGTGGGTCTCATTTACTAAAAAGGAAAATGAAAATATTGAAATTGAACACCCAAAATGGAAATATTTAAAGATTGAAATGGGACGAGGAGTATATATTATTAAAGTTGTAATTAATAACCATGAATAAAAGACAAAAATAGAAAAAGTAAAAAGAAAAAATAAGGTTAAAAAAATAATAATAATAATAATAAGAAAATGCAAATTAAAAATGGGGTTACGCGGTAGAATTTGAATTATTCTTTATTACACGTGGAAGGTAATTTACATTATAAATTATTGTTGTTAAATGAAATTTTTTCGAGTAGAATAATCATATGCACCTATTCTAAATGGTAATTTTCGGTATTTTAATGAGTAATTCTTCTTGAAAGGATGCATTATAAATCCAATTACACACTAACAATTCTCTTAAAAAAAATATACTCCATTCGTCCCACATCCAGGGTGCATTTTGCTTTTTTCACATGAATTAAGGAGTATTATTATTTAATGTGTAGTAGGTAGTTGTATTAGTGGGAGTGTGGACCCCATATTTTAATTATATTAGTGGGTGAGTATGAGACCCATGTGTATAAAAAAAGGAAAGATGACTCTTTAGGTGGGACGATCAAAATGGAAAAAAGAGATCCTTGATGTTGGACGGAGGTAGTAGAAAATAAAGTGTTAAACAATTCCATAAAAATAATTTGTATAAATAAAAAAAAAAGCTGAATCCATTAAGCAAAACAAAACATACACACAGTCAATATTGTTTAAATCAGATCGAATCGAACGGTTCAATTGGAAACCGATCTGACTAAACCCTAAAAAGCGTTCAGTTCGAATCGGTCAAAATCTGTAAGATCGATCGATAAATGTTGATTTTGTTTTTGCTTTTTTTTTTTAAAACAAATGTTGATCAATTTGTTTCCTTAATTCCCTTTGATTAGTCAACGTTAATAATTATCTTTAATGAAGTTATTACCTTAACTAAATAAATTGATATAATTAAACTTTTTCCTTAATTAATTATAAACTATTAAATAAATTTTTGATTAATTTTATTAGTCAAAATTATTACACAGATAATTAAATTCTTACCTTAATTAAATAGTTTATATAATTGACTTATTTCTTTAATCCATTCTCTCTTATTAATATATATATATATATATATATATATATATATATATTATTTCAATCTTGTAGATTAAATATTAAATTAATTAATTAACTATCAATAATATTCTTTCTAATTTTTTTTACGTCCTAAATTTGAAATTAGAATTTGAAGTAAAATAAATATTAGTGAATACTACTAGTTAATATAAAAAAATTATTTCATTTTCACATCTAACTAATTATAAAAAAATTATTTCATTTTCACATCTAACTATCATTTTTTCAATACATTTTATAAATAGGTTCTATGGAGTATGCAAATTTAATATATTAATGTAAATTATATATAAAATAATAAAATATTATTAAAAATATTTAATTTTTGATTTTTCAGTTATAAAAACACTGCATACTACTAATACTAAACTCATCTTAATGTGATCCGTCAAAAAAACTCATCTTAATGTGCACTTATGGGGTGTCGCTCGTCATATTTTAATCTCTTCCTGATGATGGATTAATGTGGCTGTTATAGGGAGAAGATGCATTAATCTGAGCAAAACTAACATAAAAAGAGAGATTTGCCCCCAAGGCGTGTTTGTGCCTTTTTCCAGGGGGTGAAGGGATGATCGTATTGCTATGGGGGTTTCCCATGTTTATACTGGATAATCTGACGTCACCCGTATCTGGGCAAGTTGACAGATTATCGTGTACAGTGCGAGCATTAAATACATTTTAGCCTCATGTAATTTATCTGTAGGATATGATCTAGGATATCCCCTACGCGTGTATCTTGGAGCAGATTCTGCGTATCTGAGGCAATTGGACCAAGTGGCCTATTTGGCTTAGTCAGGCGGAGCCTCTTTGCTTTTGGCCGGGAGGCTCGTGGGCTTCTAATGGAGAATTGGGCTGGCGGGCCTAATATATGAATAGGTGAAAGGCCCATTCTCAGAATTTATACAACATTAGCCCCCAGGTTTCGTCGTCACTGGCGCGTGGTAAGTGGAGTCGGAACCTTCTTGAAGCATGCGCGTGCCCCGATTTTTGAATTTCGGATTTGAAACGACGTCTTAAGGATCGTGAAGCGACGTTTCGAAATTTTAGGATATTTTCGACGCACCTTTTCGTCATTCGAGCTACGTTCGCCAGGTTCCGCATTAATGACCATCTGCATATAGGTCAAGTCAATCAGGAAATTTTGCTTTAAAAAGGGGCCTTTTCTCCTGTCACAATTTCATCTTCATCCTCTGTTTGTTCTTCCGACTTTCTTTTTTATTTGTCCACAGTACTTAAGCATGAGTTCCAACAGTCAGTCAACTAGTCAGTCGGGCCTTCGACGAGTGAGGAGCGGTGGTGAAGCAGTGTCGGAGTCTTTGGAGAGAGCCTTCCAGGATTTACTGGAAGAAACAGTGGTTTCTTCTTTTCGCCGAAGGCTTCCGCCGGCGACTCGCTCTTTGCCCTCTTCATTCATTACGGCGGGAGACATATCAGATCCGGAGAACATTCGGGCACGAATCGCATCTCACGACGGTGCTCATAATGGGATGTGGGCCCATTTTTAAGATAGCACTATTCCTCATGCCCAATTTGAGGAGCTGTGTTCGAGATATGCGGCGTCAGGAGTGGACTTTATCTTGCCGGTCAAAAATGAAAGGGCGAGCAAACCGGCCCCAGGGCGAGTGGCAGTGAACATTCATATGTTGAAATTTGGGTTTCGTTTGCCTCTTCACCCTTGTTTGGCGGAGCTCCTTAATTATTGGAATTTGGCGGCTCATCAACTTTCTCCGAATGCTTGAGCTACGATTATTGGGTTCATACTTCTATTCTGCCAGAAAGGGTATCGGTACTTGTCTTCCAAGGAAATTGACTACCTGTGTCGTCCTTCGGAGGAGAATGTGCATAAGGGATTCTACCGAGTCAACCCTTCTCGAGGATTGACTCTTTCGGGAAAGTCTACCTCCATCAAGAATTGGAAGGAGTGTTGGTGCTGGGTTTCGGGCTTGTGGAAGCCGTTACACATCAGGGTTCCTTCAGCCTTCTAGTTGATTCGTTCTCACGGAGGTATGTTCGCCTTCTTTTGTCTTTCATTATTATTTTTATGTGCACGTGAGGTATAGTCACTATTTTAAATTTTCAGACAGGGACACTCGTCCTGGTCCTCCCCCTTCGAAAGAGTTCTTGGAGTTGGTGGGCGTTATTAGAAAAATGAGCGCCTAGGAGAGGAGTACCGACATCATTACTGATAAGCTTTTGAAAAAGTATGGGCTCATGGTGGATTCGGAGCGCCGGCTCCTCTGCAGATGGTGACCGTGGCTACTCATGGAAGCACTCATTCGGAGCCACCGGCAACCTCCCTTGCTGATCCGGATATCCCTATCGGGGTGGCGATAAATCCTATAGGGTCGTCCGCCTCCCATGATCAAGCGGCTCCAAGGTCTGATGCCTTGACTAATATAATAGAAGTGGATGAGTCCTCCCCGAGGGAGATGGTCCTCAGGCCTTACAGGGAGACACGACCGCGCCGATGTCGGGAGCCGGGGACTTTATGGAAGATGATGTCAGAGTGAATTGTGAGTCGGTTGGTGCTATGCTTCAAGAGGGTCTCGACGATGTGGTAGTCATTTCAGAGGGAGAATGCGAGGAAGACTTTCTGCTTCATTATTCTGGTTGCTCTTCCCCCGTCGCCCGTATGGTGCAGCACTGTCCTTTGGGATCTAAAGGGATGGCCATGGATGATCAGTCGGCGCCCGTCAGCAGGCCTTCCGAGCCCCCAAGTAAGAGGGTTAGGGTTGATAGTTTTGGTCTCTTCTCCGGCGGAGCTGCTTTAGGAGTGCCCTCCACCGAGACCCCTTATCTTGGTTTTAAGGTTATTGCCTCTACTCCAGAAGTTCATTGTTTGCCCCCTGTACTCCGCAGCTTGTACGGGTCAAACTCGTATATGATCCTAGTCAGCCCACTCTTCCGGCCTATATGTTGAGGGCGATGGAGTCTATCCCCACCAGTTTCACTCAATAGGAGAGTGACATCATAGGGGGTTTGAATCTGGATGATCTCATATACGCGGCGACTGGATACCATGCAAGAGCTTTAAGTTACTCCAGTCAAGCATCTCTCCTTTTAGCTTGTCAGAGTCACGAGGCGGCTCAAGTCACTGTAATTAATCGTCAAAAGAAGGCGGAGCTGACTCAGTTGAGGGAGGAGATGGAGAAAAGAGAGCAGAGGCACTCGAAAGAGATGACGGGGGTTAAAGAGAAGGTGGATCGCCAAAGCAAGGCTTCAGAAGATTCCCTAAAAGCCCTTCAGGAGGAGCTAAAGCTAATCGAGGGGAAGCTCTTCTCAAGTGAGGCATCTGCGAGGGCTGCCGAGGAAGCTTTTAGAGAGTCGGAGGAAGGAAGGAACCGACTCGTTCAAGAGTTAGATGATGCGAAGAGGCAGCTGGCTGATGCCCAGGAAGGGCTGAAGGTCAAAAGGAATTGAGGTAACCGCCTTGTCCCACAAATATGAGGTGGACTTCTCCTCCCTGATTAATTCCGAGAGAAAGTTGCCGGTATAGTGGGTTTTGTTAAAGCCTTGGCTCATTCGGCGTGATTGGCTAATGGAATCGGCGCAACTGATCTTACAGAAAATTTTCGTCAAATGTTGCATGCCCGTATAGCGGCTTCAGGGCTACCGGCTAGCGTAGACTGGGAGTCGGAAGGGATAAACTTAGCTCCATTAAAGCTTGTGTCAGACTTTTTCCATGTCCTCGGTTTTTCTTGTCGGGTAGCATCCCAGCCTTCTACAGCATCGACTTCCGCCGTGGCCCCCACTCGATCTGTCCTTGCTCCACCTAATGGGACTTAGCTTCTGGGATGAAATTGTAACTTTTATTCTCTTTCGTTGATTTTCGCCTGGCTTGTAACCTTGTTCTTTAATAGCAATGATTGCTTTTAATGGTGGATCTGACATATATTTATTACACATTTAATGCGGGGGATCCCTCATATCCTTGCCGCCAGTTTTCCTTTCGAACTGTCACATCAACATCCCTATCCCACAATCTTCTATCCTCGATTTGGTCCACGTGTCCTGATCGGATGCTCCACAATTTTCTTTGCAAGTGGGCTCTTCAAATTCCGAGGGGTGGGACGGAGAGTGGGGTAGTTATTGGGCCCTCACTTCTCTTCGCCTCCGCTTCTCCATATAAAAAGGGGTGGCCATGTTGAAATCTAAACCTACACTTAAACTTTCCAGAGCAAACTTCTTCTATCAGTTGAACTTGTTTCCCCAAGAATGACAATTTCTCCATCTTTTGTATTATTTGCGCTTTCCTTTCTGTTTTTTGTTGTTCTTCTTCCTCCCCTTATGGAGGTAGATTCGCGGTCCTCCCAAGAATTTCTCAGTTCCGAGGAAGAAGAAGAAGCTAGTAATGTTAGGGCTCCTACTATCACACCCGTGACACCGAGTGGACATCATTTTGTTCATCCGCCCCCATGTTATAAGATTCCTCGGGAGCCTGTTCTTCAAGGGGAGGGTTCGTCACGGCTGCACGTAGTTCCTAAGATAGAAAGTCGAGCCTCTCCATCTTTCATTAACCTGGAAGATTCTGTCGGCCCTAATAGCACAAGCCGTCCTTCCAGTCGGGGCCGCGCGGTGACTGATTCTACTCTGCGAGATTATCCCACCAGTATGCGGTATGAGGATGTGGACGGGGTCTTCGCTTTATACAGTTATCCTGGGATCGAGTTTGGCACGCCTGGGTTACGCGAACGTCCCTGGGACGGTGAGCCTGATCACGCTGCCTTTAATATGGTATGTTTGCTGCCGGCGTCAGGTTATCTCTGGCCCACGTTATCGGGCGAATATTAATTAATTGGAGTTTGGCCCCAATGCAGATAATCCCTTCAGCTTGGGCGAACTTGATTGGTCTGCTAGTATTGCTCCATGAGAACGAATGTCCTTCTCCTTCTGCCCGGGATATCGACTAAGTCTATCGTTACATCCGCGACCCTGGTTGTCATGGTCATTACTACTTACAGGTGCAGAGAGGCGTTCAGTAGAAATTCAATCGATGGGCAGCATTGGAGGCGCCAGTGGTTTTCGGTGCGGGATTTTGAATGTCGTGACCCACACAGAAATTATCTGCTTGTACAGTGTGCCTTTCGAACTCCTGAATCTAGTAAGTCTTATCGTTGCCTTTTTCCTTATGCTCTTACTGTAACTTATCGGCCCTTTTTTTTCGATAGCCTTGCTCCGACCGGCTGAGTAAGAACTGTCCTTAGGGTTCCGTCATTCTTTTGACGCGATCAACCGCATGACTCTTTCCCACGATGTGTTATCGCTTTTGTTGGACGACAGACTGTCGGGAGTAAATCTTTATCAGGATCCGACTCTGGCTCCGCCGGTAAGCTTCAAAGGGAGGGTAAGTGATAATTTCTCATCTTGGGACGCTGCTCTTAACGAGTATTTTTCGGATTAGTTTGTTTTCCCTTTGCCTCGGAGGCCCTGTCAAGAAGCCAGTCCTAGCACAACCGTGGCCGAAGATGCTTCCACAGTCGCAAGGGGTAGGACTGGTCTTCGTGGCGTTGTAATTGTTCATGCTAATGGAATTGAGGAGGTGGTGGTAAGTGCGACTCAAAGTGGAGCTCCGGCAGTGAGACGGTGCATCCTCGTTCATTGGACAAGGAAAAAGCTCATATGAAGGAGACTAAGGTGTGAGGAAGTGAATAGACAACTATCCTGGAAGCCAGTCGTAGGACTATTCGGGCTCCGACGTTCAGATCAATTCGATTGAAGATCCGCCTAGTGCCAGTCAGCCTCAAATTCTCCTCCCTGATAGCGATCCGACTTCCGAGAAGGAAATGTGTGAGAACATTGCCTAACCTCGGGCTCCATCGGTACGGGAGACTTTTGCCCCGGAAGGCAGCGTTGGTGGGTGTATCCCCCTAGTTGCGCTGGATGAGTTGTTACATTGAAGAGTATGGGTGATGCTCGATCGGCTACTGAGTCAGAGCTGAGTGTCTCGGAAGCCGGGTTTGGCCCTGCTCGTTCATGGAATCCTATGCTGTCTTGCTGGTTGCAGAGTGCGGGGCCTCATGAAATTGGAAATGCTGCCTTGGTGAGTGTTAGGCATGCATTGACTTTTCTGTGCCACTTCCTTCTTGTGACAGAGTCCGGGCAGTATATCCCTCCTGGAGTTGGTCTTAGCGCGGGGGCCTCCACCAGTGCTGAGGGGCATCCTTCTAATGGCGGAGACTCACCAAACTATGGTAGCGGAGCAACTTATTACTGCAGCTAACACTAGGGCTACGTCCTACAGGGAAAGGGCACGCATGGCCGAAAACCAGGTTCATCAGTTGGAGATTGCACGTTACTTGGCTGAGCATGAATTGGAATGAGAGAGAGAGCGTGTTGCCCAGCTGGAGGCGGATGTAGCATGGATGAGGAGTCTTAGTAACTTCTCAGGGGCTGGTGATGGTGCGGGCCCTAGCGGTACAGGCGGCGTAGGTCCTAGTTGTGTGGGTGGTGCGGGCCTCAGTGGTGTCTGATGGAGGCTCCTCTTTATTTTATGTTTTCCCTTTGCTGTAAATTTTATTTGATATTATGGTGGCATGTGATGTGTATTTTCTTGCACTCTTTATTATGACTTTATAACTCTGTGGCCTTAACTTTACAATTTGTGCATATAGGAATTTCACCGACTATGCTTAAGCATAGAAGCGTTTTAAATTTTATATATTCCACGGATGCTTGATGCCTTTGCCACTGAGCTCACTTAGTTCATACGCCCCATTACCCAAATTCATTTTTATTACATATGGGCCTTCCCAGTTTGCTCCGAACACTCCACCTGGTTGGCATATCTTCCTCATCACCAAATTTCCAACTGCGAATCCCTGTTGTGTATCTTTTTATTGTATTGGGATTCTAGCCTTGATTTCTATATCGCATGTCTCTCCGCAGCATGTAGCCGAAACTCCTCCAACAAGTCCAGGTTGAGTTTGGTGGCTTCTGAATTTGTTTCTCCTCCTTTTTGGGATACACAAAATGTGGGGCAAGCTACTTCTGCTGTTATGACTGCTTCCGTTCCATATGTTAACGAGAAGAGAGTCTCTCCAGTTGACATTCTGGCGGTGGTGCGGTACGACCAAAGAACACCAGGCAGTTGTGAGGCCCAATTTTTCTTGAGGCTCTCCAGTCTGGTTTTGAGGGTATGTTTAATTACTTTATTGACCGCCTCAACTTGTCCATTCGACTGGGGTGGTAAGGTGTTGAGAACAACTTCCTTAACCCCAGCCCATCACAAAATTTTTTAAGTTGCATGCCTTCAAATTGTTTCCCATTATCCGTCACAATTGCATTGGGTATGTCGAAGCGACAAATGATGTTTTTCCATATGAAGGTTATCATGTTAACCTCATTAATTGTGGCTAATTATTCTGCTTCTGCCCATTTTGAGAAGTAGTCGACCGCCACCACGGCGTATTTGACGCCTCCTCTAGCGGCAGGAATGGGCCTATCAGATCGATTCCCACTTGGCAAAAGGCCAAGGTGCTGTCGTTGTGATCAATTCTGTAGAAGGAGCTCTGATTATGGGAGAATAAATCTGAAAACTTTTACATGCTTTGGCGTATTCGATAGCATCCCTTCTAAGAGTGGGCCAAAAATATCCTTGTCGAATTACCTTCAATGCCAGTGTCTGTCCTCCCGAGTGATTCCCGCAGACTCCTTCATGAACTTCCATCAACACTTTGGTGGCTTCCGCTTTATTCAAACACCTTAGTACCGGCATCAGGTATCCTTTCTTATATAACACATCATTTATCAATGTATACTTGGAGGCTCGGAGCCGCAGTCGCTTCGCTTCCGTCTTGTCCTCTGGTTCCTCTCCTTTCAGGAAAGCCTTAATGGAGTCATCAATGTCTTCTCCTCGCTGACTTGCCAATCGCCTGGTCACTTGGGGCTTCTTGGTTTACTATGCTGATGCTTCTAGTTGCTCGGATTTTCTGAGGTTGTTAAACGAGCTAACGCGTCTGCTTGGGTATTCCATAGTCTAGGGATTCGCGCGATGTAGACGTGATCAAATTTTTGGATCATGTCTGCCACTAGCTTGCGGTATCCGACCAACTGTTGGTCTTTTGCTTCGTAATCTCCTCTTATTTGGTTGACCATTAATTTCGAGTCACTGTAGATCATTACTCTCTTCACCCCGATTGTCAATACCATTCTCATGCCAGATAGTAGAGCTTTATATTCAGCTTTGATGTTAGTTGTTGGGAATCCAAACCTGATGGCCGAGCAAAACATCTCTCTGGTGGGGCTAGTAATTACTATGCCAGCTCCGAAGACGTAAGTCGTAGATGATTCATCTACCGATATTTTCCAGGGTCGGTTGGTCACCTCTCCTGGTAAAGTGGGAATGGTGAGTTCCGCAATGAACTCGGCCAGGGCTTGTGCCTTGATTGCAAGTTGGGGCACGTACTTAATATCGAATTGACTTAATTCCACTGCCCATTTCATCAGTCTTCCTGCTACGTCTGGTTTTGAGAGTACTTACCTTAGTGTGAAAGATGTTACTACCTCAATTGCATGTCCCAAAAAAATATGGTCTCAGTTTTCGTGCGCTCATTACCTGGGCGTAAGAAAGTTTCTCAACTGTAGGGTACCTGAGTTTAGCATCATGGAGCATTTGACTCACGTAGTATATTGGCTCCTGTTGCTTTCTTTCAGTCCGAACCAGTACCGCACTTAATGCAGACTCGGAAGCAGCTAGGTACAGGCTGAGAGGCTCATCCGGCTGCGGTTTGGACAAGGTTTGTGTGTTAGCCAATGTCTTTTAACTCTTCGAAGGCCTTTTGAGCCGCGGGCGTCCTGTCGAACTTTTCTTTTTTGATCACATCCATCAAGGGTTTGCATTTGTCGGATGCTCTAGGTAGGAAACAACTGAGAGACGCGATTCTTCCGGCTAGCCTTTGTACTCATTTTCAGTGTTTTGGAGGCTCCATCTCTTGTATGACTTTCACCTTATCTGGGTTTGCCTCTATTCCTCTCTTGCTCACCATGTATCCAAGGAATTTTTCGGTGGACACCTCGAACATGCATTCTTTAGGGTTGAGCTTCATTCCATATTGTCGTAGGGTGTCAAACTCTTTTCTCAGGTGGCGCACATGATCGTTTGTATCTATACTCTTAACCAGCATGTCATCCACATATACCTCCATGGTCTTTTCTAGTTCCTCTCGAAACATTTTGTTCATCAATCTTTGATACGTGGCGCCTGTATTTTTCAACCCGAATGACATCATTACCCAGCACAGTAGATTTCTTTTGGTGTAGATAGCCATTTTTTCTATATCGTCTGGGTGCATAGTGATCTGGTGATAGCCAGAGTATGCATCCATGAGCCGGCTATGGCATCCACCATTTGATCAACATAATGTAGTGGGAAACTGTCCTTCGGGCATGTTTTATTGAGGTCCATGAAGTCAATAGATAATCTCCATGACTTGTTTGCCTTTTGCACTAGTACCGGGTTGGCTACCTAAGTGGGAAACAACGCCTCTCTCACCAGATTGTTCGCCAATAATTTTCTGGCTTCCGCCTCAATAATTTCATATTTTTTGGGGCTATACTTCCTTTTCTTCTGTTTCACAGGGCGATAAGATGAGTTTATGTTAAGTCGGTGGCATGCATGTTTCGGATCTATCCCCTGGATGTCGCTTGATGTCCAGGCGAACACGTCCAAGTTGGACTTTAGAAATTCAATCAGAGCCGTTCGATGGGGATCCTTTAGTTTGTGATCCGATATACAACTCCAAGTCCGTTATTTGGCTCCATCCTTATCGCTTCGGTTTCTTCGGTTGGTTTTCCCCTTTTCCTTTTCTTTTCTGACCTTGGATCTTCGTTAATTATTGAGGATAGATCGACTCTCGGGGCGTCGAAAGGTCAGAACTTTTGGCCATCCCCTGCCGTCAAGTCGCCCAGCGGCAGAACCTTGTCCCGATTTGCTTTCTCTTCATGATCTAGTTGTTCCATCATCATCAACTGGAAACTTGGGTCGTGGTAGTTGAGCCTGTCTCCTTTTTCGATGAATGAACACTCTCTGGCTTTCCTTTGGCTACCTCTAATGGTGCTGACTAGACCATCGGCGGTTACGAATTTTATGCATTGGTGTAATGTGGATGGGGCAGAGTTAAATTGATGAATGAACGTCCGTCCTAAGATGCAGTTGTAGGATGATATGAGATCTACCACTTTGAACCCAAGTTGAGCTCTTACCATCTGCTTCTCATCTATCATTTGGTCTGATCGGTCTGTTTGCATCAAGGGGGTAGTGACAGTATTACTGAACCCTCGAATCTCATCACCGCATGGAGATGTCTTGTGGTGAGAGAGTCCTCTTATGGCTCCGAATGCCTCTTTAAAGATGATGTTTGTGTATGCACCCGTGTCGACCAGACACCAACGCACCTTTACTCCTGAGATTGTAGCCGTAATCACTAATGGGTCATTGTGAGGGGTTCGTATCTCGGCGAGATCCTCTTTGGAGAAAAAGACACCGGCTTCGTGTAAAGGTAGTCGCGGGCTTGCCGTAAACATGTGCTGGTACCTGTCGAGCTCCTATAGCACGGCCTTCCATTTTCTTCGTAAAAGGGTGGTCAAGTCCTGGGAAGTCCCTACATACCCTTTGTTCAGCATGTATACCTCTCTGGGTGGCGTGGGCAGACGGTCTCCTAATCCCCCTTGTCCCTGAGGGTGGGCTGATCCATTAGGTCGTTCGGCTATAGCCTGGGGTTGTTCTTTTCTTTGTTTTGGGCCAGCCACTAGTCGATCTAGCTTCCCATCCTCGAACAGTCTGATGAGTTCGATCAATAAATCTCGGCATTTGTTGGTGTCGTGGCCGATGGATTTGTGGTATTTGCATAATTTTTTCTTATTTAGCTTAGTCGGATCCGCTCGTATCCTAGGCAGGGAACTCAGCAGGTTGATATCTTGTATCTTGCTGAATATCTCCTCGGGTGTAAGTTCAAGCAACTCTGTGATCTCTTGAATTTGGTCATCGTCAGGAATGGCTTGAAAGAAGAGGGAGCCTTGTAATCCTTCTCCCCTTTCTTCCTCCTCTTGTCGCCTTCTTTAGGGTCGACTCTTGACTTCTTATATTCTTCGAGAATTTCCTTACTGTGGATGAATGCTTGAGCTGCGGCCATAAAAGCCGCGTAGCTGTTTGGCAATTTCTGCTGGCAGCTAGTCTACATAGGAGATCCTGGGAGTAAGGCGGCGGTTGCCAAAATGATTGACGTTTCGTCCGACACTACTTCCGTTTTAGCCCGCTGTTCGTTGAATCTCTTCATAAAGTCCTTCAAAGATTCCTTTTGGCCTTGCTGTAGACAAGCTAATTTTTGCTTGGGCTCCTTTCCTTGTCCCAGATAGGCGAAGTGGGAAGAAAAGGTCGTGGCGAGTTGTGCCCAAGAGTCGATGGAGTTAGCGGGGAGTGACTCGAACCACGCGTGCGCTTTGTCCCCCAATGTAAAAGGTAACATCTTACACCGATCCTCTTCTGAGTACCCTTGCGCCAGCATCCACCCAACATACTTATTAAGGTGCGAGATTGGGCTAGATTTGCCAGCGTATTGGGGGATCTGAGGGATTCGTATTTTTTTCAAGGTGGCAGTCATGATCACTCTGTGAGTGAATGGGGACCTCCCCGATTTCGGGTCAGGGATACCGTGGAGTCCGGCGTCGTTTTTTCTTTCCATTTGGTCGAGTCGTCTCCTCAGCGTGTTGATTTCCTCATCATGCTGTCGCTTGAGTCGGGCGACAGGGTCGTCTCCTGCGCTTTCTCCCACTTGCTCGCGTCGAGTCTTCGCGGGATCTGATCCCAGTCGATTTTTTTGCACGTGGATTAAGGAGTATTATTATTTAATGTGTAGTAGATAGTTGTATTAGTGGGAGTGTGGACCCCATATTTTAATTGTATTAGTGGGTGAGTATGGGACCCATGTGTATAAAAAAGGAAAGATGACCCTTTGGGTGGGACGATCAAAATGGAAAAAAGAGACCCTTGGTGTGGGACGGAGGGAGTAGAAAATAAAGTGTGAAACTATTCCATAAAAATAATTTGTATAAATAAAAAAAAAACTGAATCCATTAAGCAAAACAAAACATACATACAGTCAATATTGTTTAATTCAGATTGAATCGAACGGTTCAATTGGAAACCGATCTGACTAAACCCTAAAAAGCGTTCAGTTTGAATCGGTCAAAATCTGTTAGATCGATCGATAAATGTTGATTTTGTTTTTGCTTTTTTTTTTAAACAAATGTTGATCAATTTGTTTCCTTAATTCCCTTTATTAGTCAACGTTAATAATTATTTTTAATGAAGTTGTTAGCTTAATTAAATAAATTGATATAATTAAACTTTTTCCTTAATTAATTATAAACTATTAAACAAAATTTTGATTAATTTTATTAGTCAAAATTATTACACACATAATTAAATTCTTACCTTAATTAAATAGTTTATATAATTGACTTATTTCTTTAATGCATTCTCTCTTTTATATATATATATATATATATATATATATATATTCAATTTATTTCAATCTTGTAGATTAAATATTAAATTAATTAATTAACTATCAATAATATTCTTTCTAATTTTTTTACGTCCTAAATTTGAAATTAGAATTTGAAGTAAAATAAATATTAGAGAATACTACTAGTTAATATAAAAAAATTATTTCATTTTCACATCTAACTATCATTTTTTCAACCATTTTATAAATAGGTTATATGGAATATGTAAATTTAATATATTAATGTAAATTTTATATAAAATAATAAAATATTATTAAAAATATTTAATTTTTGATTTATCAGTTATAAAAACACTACATACTACTAATACTAAACTCATCTTAATGTGATCCGTCAAAAAAACTCATCTTAATGTGCACTTATGGGGTGTCACTCGTCAGATTTTAATCTATTCCTGATGATGGATTAATGTGGCTGTTATGGGGAGAAGAGACATTAATCTGAGCAAAGCTAACATAAAAAGATAGATTTGCCCCCTAGGCGTGCTTGTACCTTTTTTCAGGGGGTGAAGGGATGATCGTATTGCTATGGAGGTTTCCTATGTTTATACTGGATAATCTGATGTCACCCGTATCTGGGCAAGTTGACAGATTATCGTGTACAATGCAAGCATTAAATGCATTTTAGCCTCATGTGATTTATCTATAGGATACGATCTAGGATATCCCATACGCGTGTATCTTGGAGCAGATTCTGTGTATTTGAGGCAATTGGACCAAGTGACCTATTTGGCTTAGTCAGGCGGAGCCTCTGTACTTCTGGCCGGGAGGCTCGTGGGCTTCTAATGGAGAATTGGGCTGGCAGACCCAATATATGAATAGGTGAAAGGCCAATTCTCAGAATTTATACCACATGGGGGATAAAATATTTTTTTGCCCCGTAAGTTTGGCCATGTATAATTTTTACCCCAAAAAAGATAAAATTTGGGCATTTGCTCAATTTTTCCCAAAATTTGACATTTTCACTAGAATCGATCACGTCCATTTCTTGTGATTATCGAAATTTGGCATTTCCCGGGCAATTTCCTGACCTAGCGATACAGTGACATCCACATTAACAGTAATACTATTTTATTGGTAATTTAATTTAAAAAATACCCTCAATCGATGAACTCAGTTCTCACGTGCCCTCCATGTGCTTCCACCATCTACGCAAACTCACTCTTCTTGTCAATCAGGGATCCCCTATGTACCATCTCACCACCATGGGCGGTAACTTTCGGATCTTCTTCTCCAAGGGCCTGCCACTAACGAATGAATCACAATATACATAGCCTCGATCTGTACCCTCCGACAGTGCGAGCAACCACATGATATCGGAGCCATGCAGAGGAGGATGGGGTCGTTAGCTTTTTTTAGCTTCGATTCAGTCTTTCGCACTCCACTGAAGAACGGATGGTTCATTATCAGTCTCGCGATTCTAATTGTGATCTGGAGATCAATATCAAGTGCACACATCCCCACGTGGTAGACCATTTTGTCGGTGACGCTACTTTCCATTAGGAAAACCCTAGAGAATTCAGCGAATTCTTCGATCGAAGGGTTAGCGTCACGGCCGGCGAGTGCTTAGGTTTTAGCCCACTGCACTTCGTCCATGAGGTCGTCGTACGCCTCCAAAAGACGACTCTCCAATGCTAGGCATTACTCGACGGAAGCGATGAGGGAAGGTACGTGAGAAACCTTACGGTTGCATGACTCGTGGAAGAATATTGGAGTGGTGGCACTCAAGAATACGAATCCTCCGCCATGGAAATAGATGATAATGGGGAGCTTGGTGACGTGAGTAGGGTGGCGCGAGCGGAAGATCCAACGGCTGCCGCCCATGGTGGTGAGAGGGTACACGGGGGATCCTTTAATTGACAAAAAGATGGAGTTGCGAAGATGGTGGAAGTACGTGGAGGGCACGTTAGAATTGAGTGCCATGATGGAGGGGATTTTTTTAATTAAATTTTTATTAAATTCATCGGAAAATGCCAAATCCGATAATCACGTGACACGCACGTGATCGATTCTAGTGAAAATGTCAAATTTTAGGAAAAATAGGACAACATTGGCGCAATTATAAAGATATTGAGACAAATGTCCAAAACTTATATTTTTTGGGGCAAAAATTATACATGTTCAAACTTACGGGGCAAAAAATATTTTATCCCGCTGGGAATTGCCAAATCCGATGATCATGTGACATTCACGTGATCGATTCCGGCAAAAATGTCAAATTCCTGCGAAAACGGAGTAACATTGTCGTAATTATGAAAATAGTGGGATAAATGCTCAAATGTTATTTTTTTGGACAAAAATTATATATGGTCAAATTTATGGGGAAAAAAAAATTTTATCCCGCAATTATGGTATCTCCTTTGATTCTCTGATCTTTAAATTGAAAAAAAAAATAAAAAAAATCAAGTAATCAAACCAATATCCACCTAATAAAAGTAAGTAAATATTGATTATCTTTTCCACGAAAGAAAAAAGGAAAATTAAACTTAAATTAAGAATTTGGATAAAGTAAAAAGTCTCACCAAATGGCATGTCGGTTGCCCTTCACCTCTGTCACATTCACTGTGTATTATGTGTGATGTGAATTCTACAACAAACTCTCAGCTACTACTCTGATTCTCTTATGCTTTACCTTTCCCATTTCCTCTCCCTCTTCTTCACTTCCTTCTTCGATTTCTTCGTAGTCCAAGTTGACTCAATCCGCCTCCAATTTGCTGAAGTAAATGCGGAATGATGATGCTACTTCTGTGGCCGGACAATTTTCCGACGCCGATGTCGAGAAGGAACGGAGTGACGGCGGCGGCGTGGCGGAGAATGCAGCTGTGGGTGGATCTCTGGAGTTGGTAGAGAAAATCATTGAGGTGGTTGTCGATTGCCCCAACAAGGACGGGAGGGATTCAACTTCTCATGAAGAATGCAGGTATACCGCTGTCGCTGGCTTAATGTCTATTCTTAGTTGCTTGGTGTTCTCTTTCCTTAATTAGTTCTTTTTGCTGAAATTGGGATGGGATGGCTGGAAATTGGTGTTTTTTGGTGATACGTGAGTGGTAAACTTTTGTTTTTCTTTGCGCCTTTTCCCATTGTTTGAATTTCTATTGCGTAAATACTCCTTGGAGTTTGAAAGGAGGTGCGATCTTACAACAATGTCTCATAGAACTGTTTGTTAGTAGTTGAAGGGAGTAGAATATTGTTTTACCCCTGCAACACAGCAAGATAGCACCATAAAAGTGTGTAGTATCTTTCACTTGATCCTTGTGTCATCCTTTAATAATTGTACTTGGGAATACACTAGATCAAAAGATGTTATTTCAAATAAGTACATCTTAGGCATAGATTTTAAGGTCCAAAATATTAGTGTTTGATCGATGCAATTGTAGAATATTGGGATGCATTGTTTGACTTTTAATTTATGAAGTTATAATCATTATGTGTATTAAGAAAATTTAAGTTCCACTATGTAAATTTATCTTGGCCTCTTGGGCCAGAGGAAGTAAACTAGAAAGCTGAATCCCTTGGAATTTTCATCTTTCTGGTTAGTAAAATCATGATGAGATTGCATTTTGTAAATGTGCTGTGAATTGTGACTGATTATTCTTTTTACTCCTTAAAAATTTGTTGATTAATAAATACGGCAGAAGTCCCCTTTAAAATTCTCATTGGTCCCCTTATGGTGGGTTCTAAATTAGAAATGTCATTAACTGCGTAACTCACTTCTTCATTTGATTATCCCATTTCTTAAAGTTACTCTTGTTGAATTCATAGCCTGAAGTTTAACTTTGATGGTTTATAGCTGCTTACTATGTCATCTATTCAAATTAAAAGAACCATTTCAGTCTTCTTCCATTCTGTACCTTTAAGAACAACCTCAACTACTGAAGAATTAAGTTGACAATCTTTACCAATTCCGATGCAAAAGGACAATTATTCAAACTATTTCATTTTTAATGCTTAGAGCTAAGCTGAAAATGTAGCAACTTTACTCCATTCCCAACCTAAGAAGTTCTACTCTACTTAGATCGCTGTCATTTCCTGTAAGTTATAGTATGATAGCGCAATATTCATCATTAAATCCTTAGCTTTAATGCTAAAAGAAAACCGCCAGAACCATTTGCTGATTTCATTTATATCTCTAGAAAATGATACTTGCATCCTTTTGTTCAATTTTAAACTGCAGTACACCAATTTGACTAGTAAAACTATTCAAATGCTAAAAGACATTGTTTTTTAAGTGACTAACTATGCTTTATAGGTTGCCGTTTGCATATCCTGTCAAAGCTTTGACTTATAAGTCGATAAGTATAAAAAACCTCATGCTGCCCCCAAACTCCATATCTTTTGGAGTTTATTTAGTACATGTCAAATTACATGGCTTCTTGCCTTCTTCTTAATGTCATTTATTGCCTTCATGGATATAGAAAAACTGATCATTGCTAGCAATGGTGAAGTAAGAATACTTCTTAACTCAATTAGTAATTCATGAAATGCTGTATTTTATTACTCCATTATTTTAATTAAAATATTATCCACTAAGTATTCATATGAAGATGGGGTAAAATATACCTTATCTATGTAGTGACTTACTCTTTTCAGAGTGTGTTTGAAAATTTGCATAAACTTTAATTATTTTTGTGATTTTATTATTATTGCAAGCAAACAAACAACTTTAGAAGTAATCAAACCAGGTGTAGATGAATGTCTCTTGTCCTGATGAAGTGATTTTTTTATATACTTTCATATTATGAAAACTCTATTACCATGGGATTAACTGCTACCTGAAGATATTTCATGTGATAACTTCCTTATAGGATCAATAAACTAAATATATTCATACATTACTCCAGTTGGGCCTTTCTCAAAACTGGTTAAGAAATCAGAGAACCTTCTTTATGGATTTTAATGACACTTTTGTTTTACAGGGTGTGCCAGGAGGAAAATGAAGAAGTCTTGATCAATCTTGGATGTCAATGTCGAGGTGGTCTTGCTAAAGCACATCAGTCGTGCATAATCAAGTGGTTCAACACTCGAGGTTCAAATAAATGTGAGATATGCCAGTTAAGTATCCAAAATTTCTCTGAGCAATTATAGCTTAATCCGTGAAGGATTATAATGAGCCTCCACATTTTCCTTGTAGGCAAGTAGCTGCAAATGTAGTACCTCCTGACTCTCAGGCAAGTCTTGTAACAACTTAGGTTCATATGGAATGGTCAAGTATCTGTTTGTTTTCTGCCTCTATAACTTTTCAATGTTATGAGATATTCTATTTTGGTGATGCATTTTGTGGTACATACTAAACAAGTAAGCTCTCAGTCTGATCTTGTTAACAGTTTAACTCTCAGACTTTGATCCTTGGGTACTGTTTTGTATTTCTAGTCCTTGTGGATGCTATTAGTGAATTATTGACCAATTTTTGCTTAGTGAGGCAAAGGAATCATACAATGTTTTTGGTACTGATTCTGGAATTGTTGTTATTTTGTTTCGTAAATAATCCATTAGTGAAGGATTAGGATCTTTTCTTGTGATACAAATCTGAGAAATGAGATATGAGACAGTTTCTTACTCAATTCCTTTCTAACAGACTAGCTATTGGGTTTGGAGGGTTGATCCAGCCTCTAGATCTCAAGATCGTGAAAGGGTAACTAAACCATATTTTTCTAGCTGTCGCAAGCAGTTCTAACATCTTTATCTTAGATTTTTCATTAATACTTAATTGTTGCTTCATAACAGGGCTGCTTTAGTCCTCTTTGGGTGGCATTTTCAATTCTTGTGGGTGGTCTTTTGTTGGATGTGCTGATATCTGTAACCCTTGGTGTTTCTGCTCTCCCTGTGAACATCATTATTGGTACCTAAAATTTTCACACAGTCAGTTCCAATCAATCAAAGCTCACTCTGCTTTTGTAAACTGAAAACTATGTTATGTAGGAGTGATTGTTGTTCTGGGACTTGGAACTGCTCTTCGACTTTGCCTAGAGTTTTGCCAAGAATGGAATGTTAGAAGAATGGTGCAAAGGGTGGAAGCAAATGCCAGTCTTGGGTACCATCCTGCTTTGTAGTTTGAAAACATGTATATATACATTCTTGCATACATGCCATACCCTGTGAAATGATTTTCCGTATCCTAAATTATAAGATCATTATGTGCTTTATTAGATGGTCATTCTGTCCCTTTGCCGCCATTGTTAACACCATTCATGCACCTCCGCTTCAAATTTTAAGTGTCAGGAGTGGCATGGAAATGGAATTATTCCAACGGTTAGGAGGTGCATGGAAATGGATTCATTCCATATTTGCTTATGTTTCTGTGTATATAGTGAATCAGCTTTGTATGTAATGCTCTTAATTCTACCTTGTACTTAATGAAGGTACAAGAACAGAGTTGATAGATTATTCAAATGAAATTTGAGAGAATGTCATTTTCCTCTGAACCAAGGGGGAGAGAGAGTATGCTATTTGCAGTTATTGGTTAGTTTGGTAGCCTACATTAAACAACTATTGTCAAGTTATCTTCTTTTTTCATGTTGTTTGGTAATAATATAACTTGTTTTGTTGGTTTGGTTAAATTTGTAACATTTATTTTCTCAACATTATCATGTTCATACACCCTCTCGTTTCATGCTTTTTTTTTGACGGAAAAATAAAATATATTAATTAAATAACTAAAATTAGAGCTGGGCTGGCTCAACCCGCCATTTGGTGGGCCTAGGCAGGGCGGACCTAGGCAGGTGGTGGGCTAGAATTGCTGAGCCCAACCCAACTAAAAGCGGGTTGTGGGTTATGGCGGACAAACCTGCTTATCCAGATTTGATTGAGTACACTCCTGTGTTTCTCACGCTTCCAGATTAGTTCATCCTTTCGCCCGGGCGAGATTTGAAGAGCTAGAATTCTAGAAGCATCTTCATTGTTGAAGTATTGCTGAACTAGGCCTGTATTCCATGTTGTCAAATCATCAAGTATTAATTCTCGAACCATGAGTTGAGATAGAAGCTGGCCCCTATCAGAAGATACAAAATTATTCTCTTCACCCTATAACCATGGCTTATTCCATATTTTGATTAAGTTTCCATTTCCAACCGACCATGTCAACCCAAAATCCAGAACCTCTCCTCCCTTTAAACTACTTTGCCAAGTGAAACTAGAATTATAGCCAATGGTATGGGCTTGGTTATATGTCAATAATCAAATTAGAAGAGATAATGGAGTAAACAAGTGGTTCCATGCACCAAGAGATTGTCTCATAAATTAGGAGCGGGTGTTATTATCTCTATTGCACTTGTTTAATCTTGTATCACGGGTTGAGTACCCCTTGTACTCAATTGAATATTATATATTCTCTTTACCTTTAAAAAAAATATATAGCCTATGGACATCGTTCGAAAGTGCCCTGAGGAAAGTAACGGGCTGAGTACGAGCCAAAAGACTTATTAAAAGCACCAAATCTCTTAATGCAAGTCCTCCTTCCCATTTTGGACGACAAAGCTCATCTCATTTAACCCAATGTGTACGTCTCTCTTCATATTTTTGTCCACACCAAAATCTACAGATGGCTGCTCGAATACTGTTAAAATTCCCATATTTTTGTCCCCACCAAAATCCACAAATGGCTACTCGAATACTGTTAAAATTCCTGTTAGGAATTGCGAAACAGCTCAAGAGGTAAGTTGGAAAGCTTGCACCACTGATTTAATCAAGGTAAGTTAACCTGCATGAGAAAGGGTCTTACTTTTTCAGTCCTTCAATTTTTTTCTCGACTCGATCAATTAAAGTTCTGAAGACAGCACTGCGAGATCTTCCCACAACAGTTGGAATTTCCAAGTATATAGCATGTTGGTGGACACACTTTACACCAAGTACAACACTCAACCTATCTCTTTTATTCGGGGTGATTCCTCCCCTAAACATTATCTCAGATTTCATCAAGTTAATAGCCTGACCAGAAGCTTTGTCATACAATGTCAAGATCTTCTACACATTTCTCGATTCTCTTCCGTTGCGCGCCCAAATATGATAGAATCGTCAGCAAAGAAGAGATGAGAGACCACCAGTGCATGTCTGCAAATTCTAATACTATGTAGAATACCACTTTCAACATTCTTTTTAATAAAACCTGAAAGAGCCTCTGCACAGAACAAAAATAAATAAGGTGATAGGGGGTCTTCTTGATGAAGACCTCTAGAAGGATAGAAAGTGGTATAGGTCTACCATTAACCAGAACAACAAAAGAGAGTTTGAGCACAACACATGATAACATCAACCAACTAATTTCCTAACCCAATTTTGAGGAGAACTTGCTTCAGAAACGACCACTCAACCCTATCGTAGGCTTTGCTCATATCAAGTTTGAAAGCATATGAACCACGAGAAACAGCTTTGTTAGGTTTCACATAATGAAATAACTCAAAGGCAAGCAAAGCATTATCAGATATCAACCGGCCCATAACAAAAGCTGATTGGGAAGGATCACTAACATTAGGTAAGAACGATTAGCAATAGACTTAGTGATAACTTTTAAAACCACATCAAATAGGCTAATTGGACGGAAATCAGAGGGGCACTGAGGACATTTAACTTTAGGTATTAAGACAATATGGGTATGGTTTAGGAGAGAATGAGAAGCCCCATGATTAAGCACATCCAGAACAGAAAAGATAACATCTTTGCTAACAACATTCCAGAATTTATGAAAGAAAATAGTAGACATACCATCAGGACTAGGGGCTTTGCAAGGATGCATTTGAAATAAAGCTTTTGTGACCTCTTCCTCTGAGGAAGGCTGTGAATACGACCTTAGCATATCAGTCGAAACCATCTGGTCGACAAGTCCAATAGCTTCCTCCATCTCTAGATTACCCTGTGTCATGAACAACTTCGTGAAATGCTCCACAAAAACTCATTGAATATCATTCTCATCAGTCCATGAGACCCCATTAACATGAACAATAGCAGCAATATGGTTCATTTTCTTTATAACATTATTAATTCTATGGAAAAATTTTGTGTTTCTATCCACTTCCCTCTTCCAGTTGACACGTGATCTCTGGAGCCAATAAACCTCTTCTTTCCTTAACAGAGAGCTGATTTTATTTTCTAAGTACCTTGAAGCCTGTACAACTTCAATAGTCTGAGGCCCTGTTTGTAAATGATCTAATTAAATTTGGCATTTTTTTTATTTTCTCTTGGGATTTTGCCGAAGAACGTATTATTCCATTTATCTAGGGCCAACCCACATCCAGAAATATTTTCCACAAGACCTGAGGATGGGTGCCATGAGTTCTGAATTATCTCACTGCAAGCTTTTTCATGTAACCAATGGGTTTCAAATCGAAATAATATGAGATTTCTAGAAATGGGTGTATGATTCTGAGCAGAAGACCAAGACACAAAAATCGGACATTGATAAGATAATAAACATGTTAAATGATGGACAGTTGTATTTGGGAACCATTCCTGCCACAACTCATTCCCAAGTGCCCTGTGAAGGCTTTCTTGGATGTTGTTATGACCAGATTGCTTATTTGACCAAGTGAACGAGTGACTCATAAAGCCTAAATCTGATAACTCACAACTTTCTAGACAATGTCTGAATTTTCTCATTCTATTCACATTCCTGAAATTGCCACCATACTTTTCTTTGTCAGAAAAAATTTCATTAAAATCCCCAACACATAACCAAGACAAACTACATCTATTTGCCAATCCATCCAACATCCTCCAAGTTTTTCACTTCTGTGCATCTTCTGGAAATCCATAAACACCCGTAAATCACGCCACATTGTCTTCCCCAACCATAACATCGATGTGGTTCTGGGAAAATGAGTTTAAAACAACTTAATTCTTTTTTCCAAAACTAACCTAAACCACCACTACGACCTCCTCCACCTGTAGTACAATCCACCCCCAAACAATACTCAAACCCAACTTTCATAGCCACTCGACGCAACTGATTAACCAAAAGCTTTGTTTCTCACAAGAAAATAAAACTAGGATCTTTTGACTGAATAATCTTCAGTAATGTAGGAACTTTCCGAGGGTTCTCAAGCCCCTAGCAGTTCCAAACTAAACAACTCATTGGGATCAACAGGGTTTCTCCAATGCGACCTCCGCCGTTGAAACAAGAGAAATGGCACCATTCACAACATTCAAATCCGCTCATTTCTGTTTTTTAGTTTTCTCCATCAACAAGCTGTCATCTTCCTCATCAATTAGCATTAGATGTTTCTTACTAATTGAAAGGGTCTCTGAGGCTTCACCAATATTAGTGTTCCTATTCCTAATCTCCCTGACCAGCCTTTTTCATGCTTTATGTACCGGCTTTACACTCTCCAGAGAAGGGTTCAGTGTCTCAGAAGGAAGACTTGTGGTATCAAAAGTACAGGTAGGAGAATGGTTTGAAGTGGTTTGTAGAATGCAGGCAGAAAAAGTGGCTCCAGGATGTGTTATAGATATATTCTTATGGGTAAGAGAATTTGGATTTAAATTATGTAGGGGTATGAATTTAGATTGAGTGGAGCTCAAGATGGTAAACAAGATAGTTGAATAGAGGTATTTTGGGGACAATACTCTGAGGATTTAGATATGGATAGGTGATTCTTAGAGTGGTAAAAACATGCTCGGTTGATATGGTGGAGAGGTAAGGTGGCCTGAAGTTATCGCCCAAATCATCGATGGGTTGGAAATTGGAAGACATATGGGTTTCAGCTTGGGGGTGTTGCAACAAGTTTTTTTGGGGAGAAGGGTATGTGTTTTAGCTATGGAGTTGTTGGGATATTGGTTTGGATGTAGGAATGTTTGGAATTCATGGATCTACGAACTACAAGAAATTTGAGTTTTACCCACTCATCATATGTGTGGGTAAAATCTATTTTTCTCTGGACATTGCATTTTACCCACACATAAAATAAGTGTAAACATGTGTCACTATAATTTGTTGATAAATGTTTTTATATACATATATAAATTGTGTAAGTAAATCTTTATCTTTTATGTGTGGGAAAATATTTTCCGTATGTGCGAGCATTTTGTGAGAGTATATATAAAGAATTGCACATGGTGAGTGAGTGTATCGTTTTATTATTTTATTTTATATTTTATTTATCTTATATTATAGTATATTTTTGTTCCTTAATATTCGAACCCTTACCTATGAACGCATGAAAGGAAACTGTAGCCATTTGACTATATAAATATTTCACTTAACTTTCTAGTAATTATAAATATGTATAGATAAGATATATTTCCAAAATAAGCTATTTTATCTAAATATATTATTATAATTTAATAATATTTTCTAAGAAATATAATTTTTAATTTTTATTTCCTATTAATTAATTAATTAATTAATTTTGGTAAATAGAATATCATATCGTCACATGAGATTCTTTTGAGCCACACATGAATTTTATGTGTAACTAAATAATATATTATTAGACACACAATTGTAATATCTATGCTCATGTGTGGGTACTTTTAATATCTAAAATAATCCGTATTAAAAATATTATTATTGATTTTTAGTGATACATTTTAAATGTCACAATAAAGTTGTTACATTACCCACACATAAAAATATTATGTGTCACAATTTAGCGACACATCTCATGTGTGGGCATTTTATGTGTGGGTATTGATCAAATTTCTTGTAGGAGATGCCTTGAGTGAAGAGTTGTACTAAAACACCATTTCTCGATCTCTATCAAAGGCAGAGCATTGTCTAAATGAGTGGCCAATTTTTCCGTAGTTGAAACAGAAGATTGGAAAAGATTCATATGTAAACAGGATCCACAATTGCTCTCCTCCAATTTTAACATAGTGCCTTGAAGAAGTGGGTTATCCAAGTTAAGTTTCACTTTAAAGCTAAGAAACTCAAGAAGATCAGTTTCAGAAGGCTTCTCATAAGCCACCATTTTTCTAATTTTTTTTGTAATCAATTCCATAACCTCAACTGAGCGACAAACCAAAGGCAAATCGTGAGCCCTAACCCAAAACGCAGATTTTGAAATATTTAGAGAAGATGATTGCTCTTTTCCTTGAAATTCAGTGATAGTAAAAGGGCACCTATCAAAATACCAAGGTGGATTTTTTAAGACCCAGTCCAAATCATCTTCCCTTTTAAAGAGAACATAATAATGCCATTACCCCACGCCCTTGTTGTCAATTTTCCTTTTGGTCGAAAAGCCTTCGTGATCACCATAACTAAAGCAAATTGGTTATAACATTTCTCCACAATTAACTTCCCATCCAGACAAACATGGGATGATTGCAAACCGTCACTACCTTTCTCATCTGACAATTCTAAATCCACTACATCCCCTCTCCTCACAGTCTCCCAGAGTTGTACACGACATTAGGGTAAACAAGAGAGAGAGAAACCTGTGAGAGGCTGCGCAAATAGAAAATAAACAAATGATAGTAAAAAGGTTGGCACAGACTAAACAGAGATAGAAAACATAGCAATAGAGTCAAATGAGGGAGACAAAAGAGAAGGCAAACCAGAAAGAGAAAAACAATAACCAAAAGAAAGGGGAAAGTGAGTAAGAATAGGATAGAACCCAAATCTCACAAGGAGAAACAGACTTTTAGAGAGAAGAAAAATGAACATTAAACTCTCACTTGAGAGAACCCATATCCCAAATCTGCCCAGATTGAAAATTTACTCCATACAAGAGTTTAACCATAAGAATTCAAAACCAACACACAAAATGAATGACCACCAAGATGAATGTTGACTGGCAAGAGAAATGAGGGAGAAAGGAACCACACAGAAGAAAAGGAACAAACTCCCATTGAGCAGGTAGGATAGTTTCTTAAAGAGAGAATTTTGCAATTCCTCCCAACCTGCATATGTAACTGAGACTTTCTCGTTTCATGCTTTAAACCTGGTGTTAATATAATCTTTAAATTACTAAACAAGAGTTTTCTTTTTGCCATGTGTCTTCTCCACATGAATTTATGCTGGTTTATCATGTGAGGTGTCATCTCCACAAGAATTCATGTTGATTTGTCATTTTCACAAGTTTTGGAATTTTTAGTTTTAATTTTATTCAAAATTCACCTTACGTTTTGCGTTATGCAAATTAAAAAAATTTATTTATGGAATTATCACATAGCCACACCCCCTCTCTCTATGTGTAACGTTTTGTGTTATGAAAATTAAGAAAATTTATTAGTGGAGTTATCACATAGCCACACCTCCCTCTATCTATCGAGTTTTATTTTTGCCAGGTGTCTTCTCCACATGAATTTATGCTGATTTTTCATGAGGTGTCCTCTGATGAGCGTTTTCTCAACACACAAAATTAATCCAAGGATATCAATTGTAGTTTCGATAGGTTATCAAGTGATTATCGTACCCAAGAGACGAATTATTATTAGTTTGATTATGTTCTAATTTACTAAGATTATGTTTGGCAATTTTATTTTGAATTGTTACGAAATTAAATAGCAATAAAACGATAAGCAATAGAAAATACGGTTGTGATCTAGTAATAAATTAGATAGTTCTTCGGGAATCCGATTTACTTGTTAATTTCCTTTCCATGCGTTATTGTCCGACTCTGCCTTGTGGTCTATGGACGCATCACTAAACCATGCAAGTTTACTCTATAGACATAAGTAAACATGCATTATGACACGTGTGAATATCCTCGGAGTAAGAGATATACTTCACCCCCTTTCTAGGTACTATCATAATCAATTATTTCCCGTGCACTTAGTAATCTAACCCGATTTAATCTCCCTTTTTAGGTACTATAAAGTTATACTCTTTATCATACTTATTAACTCGAATAAGATTCAATTAACAAGTATCTATATAAGATAGTTCTAATAAGACTTCGGAATCCCTTCACTTAGAATTATAACATATAATCCTACTCAGCGATGAACGCACTCAATCAATAACCAAAAGATGTATTCAGACTCTACATAATAATTAATGATGCACAAAACGACCGTGAGTATGAACTGAAAAGCACAATCTTATATAAAATAAACTACAAGTAGTGTTGTACGGAGTTTACACATGGAAATTCAATTAACTCATAAAACTTTCATAACCCTAGAACAACCATGATAGTTCTAGCACATGATTGATCTAGGAACAATCATGGTTGATTGGTATGATCTTACTTGACATGCCAGACGAACCTCTCTCACGACCCTTTCGGATGATGGTAGGGTTTCGGTGGTAGATGAATGATTGATGATTCTTTTCTCCTACAAAAGCTCTTCTTATATACACATGAAATCTCCTTATGGGCTTAGGATGGGCCTTTCCTTGCGGCACACGTCAAATTTGATAAAAGACATCCGGAATTACCATAAATAGCAGCAGCAAAATTCCATTCGACCAAGCCTGGACTGGTCGAGCACGCCTCCAACTCGAGCAACTGGTCGAATAAGCTCTCTGGACAACTTCGCACAAGTTGCCCGACCAACCCGATGTTGATCGAGCAACACCTCCAAGTCGAACAGACTCTCTGTATAATTTTCACATTTTGCTCGACCTCTGCTTGACCAAGCCGATGTTGGTCGAGCAACACCTCCAAGTCGAGCTAGCTCTCTGGACGGATCTGCACAATCTGCTCGACTTGGCCTCCTTGTTCGACCAAGGTGATGCTGGTCGAACAAGCTCTTTAGGTCGAACAACACTCGAACTTTGCCTCAAAAATCGTGTCTTCCAATTCTGAGCCTTTTACACATGTTTTCCTGTACAAATATGCTCAAACAGCCCTTGTAGCCTCTGATTCGTGACTTTTCCATAAACGTACCGATTTATCTCAATAAGAGACTCAATCGTACTCTATTCTCACGCAAATCAGAGCCCGTAATACGTGAATTTACACTCTCATCAAACCTCCAAACTTACATGTTGCTCGTCCCAAGGCAACGACAATCAAAATAAATCAAAGAGTGTAATCTCGACATCACGCACAACCTATTCTATCACATGTAATTATATCAATTTAAAATATGCAGTCCATCATACATTTCATTCACATAGAAACATCAATAAACCACAATACTTCTACGAGTGCTAAGTCATCTAACTCACGGGTAGGTGTTTACTCTCTCTCTCTCAAGTGTAAAAGATGTACACTTTATGGTTAGTATCGACACTCAACTTCAATTCATATACTCGCGTAACCATAAGCATGACAAGAGTATCAAAAATCCATCTACAACTATTTCAATACTAGGATCACAAAGGACTTGCATATAGGTGGTAATGTTGGCTCTTTGGTAAAGGTAAGAGAATATAGATAAGTAACTAAATTACTAGCAAAAAAGTACCTTGGAGATTCACTCTTCTTTCTTCTCTCCTTCGTCTTTGTTATCATCATTCTAATACATGTTTTCTCCATCTTTACTTGGATCAAAAACAATTCTTTTTCTTCGCAGTAGAATACCAATTCTGGTGTTCTTCAAGTATAAGGGTACCAGTTTCAGGCACTTCCCTTTCTAGTATTCGGGATACTGGTTTCAGGCACTATCCCTCGCAAGATTTAACCTCTTGTCTCTCTATTCTGATTTCACCAAATCTCTCCTTCTATTCCTCTTCAAAACTTCATAGAGCATTCATCTACCTCCACTCTTTACTAGTAATAGGTGTTCAAGGCTCAAAAGGTAAATGGCTCATTATCAAGGCTTGCCAAAGAAAAAGCTTAAAGACTCAAAAGGGCTTCCAATGATAATCATATAATAAGGTAGGATTAATTTGGCTAAGTAATTTAAACAACAACAATGGCCTAAGATCATTTCCTAGTATCTATCAATTATAGACTTCAAACAAGACTACAAGTCAAGTTATAGAATACGAGTATACAACCGACTCTCAAGAATAAACCATCATGCGTATGGCACGTTCAAAAGGCTCAAATCCTCACATGGGTTATAAAATCCTAAGCACTCTTCAAAGCATGCAATCAATATCAATTTCCTATGTACTACAAGTAAAATAGAACATGCTCGTCATCAACAAATCAACATGCATCAAAATAGAACATGCATAGCATGAACAATCCTTATCACTAAACAATCCAAAGCAAACAATCTCCAACAGTAAGTCAATCATCATCACTATCAAATACATGCCACTCACACATGAATCACAAACTACACCCACAACTATCAACCTCCACATGTAAAGTGTAAAAGAGAATGGGGATGAGAAGAATCAGAAAAGAATAAAAGACCTGGCAGCTCTACTCCTCCGGAGCATCACCATCATCCTCCCCATCATCATCATCACTCCTTTCCGCTCGCCACTGATCAATTGCTCTATGGAGATCACTGATATTTCGAGCCATCAAGCACTTATGGTCTTGTATCTGCCTCAGCCGATCATCCATCGTATCATAGCGTGCATTGAGCTCGAGAAAGGGTGACGGTTTTATGTCGAACGAAATGAAATTTTACCTTTTTAAAACTACTCCAGACCCTGTTCGACTTGTAAGGGGTGGTCGAACAAGGTCCTTAAGTCGAGCAACCCAGATCTGTCCCTTGGAATCGCCTAGCTCGACCTCTGTTCGACCTGCACTTTGTAGTCGAACAGTATGTGTAAGTCGAATAGCATGTGGAATCGTGTCTCTATTTTATCCTGACTTGCTCAACTTCTGCTCGACTTTCAAGCCTTGGTCGAACAATCTATGTTAAGTCGAACAAAGTCTCTGTAAGTTTTGCTTACTTTGTTCGACTGTTGCTTGACTTCAGCATCTTGGTCGAGCTGTAAGGTTCAAGTCGAACAACCTCTCTAGAAGAATTATGCATTTCGTTCGACTTCCGTTTGACTTACCAATAAAGTCGAACAACCTTGTCCAGGTCGAACAACCCTACTGTAAGTTTTGTACATTTCGTTCGACCATTGCTCGATCAAATAGCATGGTCGAACGATCCCCTTGAAAGTCGAGCGACACCTCAAACTTCATTACCCTCGCACCTTTCTTTATTATCCTACAACAATAAAACTATAGGACAACATCGAGTACCAAAATCACAATTTCGAAGCTTGAGAACCACTCTCATACCAAATAACATCCGGTGTAACTCCGCAATAACACTAAAAACACAACAAAACACCACAAAACACTAGACAAATTATAAAAAAAATCGATGCATTAAAATCGACTAAAGTTTTAATATACCGCAAAAAAATCAACTCTCCTAGCAAACGTTACAAAGAAAATATCATATTCTCTGCGCTATGATGAGGTAAGTACATCACACCCCCAAACTTAGTAGAAACTATAGTGAAAACTAAGTTTGCAAAGAGATGTAATTTTCGAATAATAAGCACGTCAAATATAAAAATTTCTCACTCACACCAATGAAATTAAAGCAATAAAACGGGATAAAAAGCCCCCAACAGGCGCTCATGTTTAACGTCGGAGAGTCACGACGGTACCACTCTAGTGCAAGGTATTCTCAAAGATGGCACAAGCATCATCTGGCGACTTGTAATGCTTCAAACGATGCCCATTCGCCGTTATGATGTCTCCATCTTTGTCCATAAGCTCAAAACTCCCCCTCCGCAGGCTCTATGGATAATGAACGGCCCCATCCACTTCGATTTCAATTTTCCTGCGAAGAGCTTCATGCGAGAGTTAAAAAGTAATACCTCATCATCTTGCTTGAACTCCTTGTAAGGGATCTTCGAATCATGTCATTTCTTCATTCTCTCCTTGTAGATCTCCAAGTTCTTGTAAGCTCGATTTCTGAACTCATCTAATAGATTAATATGAGTTATCCTCAACTCCTTTTAATCCTTTAAAGACAAGTTCAAATTCCTCAATGCCCAAAAAGCTTTGTGCTGAATCTCTACGGGCAAGTGGCACGGCTTCTCATAGACAATTTGGTACAGTGACATATCCAACACCGTCTTATAAGCAGTCTGGAATCCCCACAAAATATCGTCAAGCTTCATAGCCCAATCCTTCCTATTGGTTTCGACTACTTTCTCCAAAATTTACTTCACTTGTCGGTTGGAGGCCTCCGCTTGCCCATTCGCTTGAGGGTGATAGGGTGAAGTAACCATATGCTTGACTCCATAATCCTTAAGCACCTTTTCAAGAAGCTTGTTGACGAAGTGAGTACCTCAATCACTAACTAGTGCTCTAGGAACTCCATATCGGACAAAGATATGTTTCTTCAAGAAAGATAACACATTTCTTGAATCATTCACACAAGTGGGTCTACTTCCACCCATTTAGAAACATAATCCACTGCTAGAAGAATGTAGAGAAACCCATTAGATGGAGGAAAAGGCCCCATAAAATCGATCCCCCATACATCGAAGATTTCAACAACAATGCTCGGCTGAAGTGGCATGTCATCTCTTCGACTTATGTTTCCCATCTTTTGATAACTATCGCATGTCGCCACATAGGTCTCACAATCTTTAAACAAGGTAGGCCAATAAAGAGCTGATTGAAGTACCTTCGCTGCTGTCTTTTGAGCTCCTAAGTGCCCCCCGTTAGGTTGTGCATGACATAAATCAAGAACACTCTCCATCTCCATCTCAGGCACACACCTAGGGACTATAGAATCCGTACATATCTTGTAGACAAAAGGATCATACCATATAAATGTCTCAACATCCCTCTTGAATTTCATAAGTTGATATCGGTTGAGATCTCTCGAAATTTCACCTACGGCAATGTAATATACATAATCTGCATACCACAGATCCATCCCTTGGGCAGCCACAACACATGCTTTTTCCGCTCCTTCAACAAACACTGCCATTATCTTCTCATCCGGGAACATCTCTTCTATGTACTCGAAAGAATCATCACAGTGCTCCCTTGTCTCCAACCTTGATAGGTGATCCGCCAAAACATTCTCGGTACCTTTCTTATCTCGGATCTCCATATCGAATTCCAGCAGAAGAAGAATCCATCTAATGATCCTTGGCTTCGTTTCCTTCTTCTCAATCAAGTATCATCGCAGAATGATCCGTATACACTATCGTCCTCATGCCAACTAAATATTGTCAAACTTATTGAACGCGTACACCACAGCCAAAAACTCATTTTCAGTCACCGTGTAGTTCTTTTGTGCCACATCAAAAGTCTTACACGCATAGTAAATGACGTAGAACTTCTTTTCCCTCAACTACCCAAGCACCACTCCAAGTGCTAAGTCACTTGCATCACACATAAGTACAATCGACTGAGTCTAATCCGGTGTGATCAAGATAGGTGCAGTAATAAGCGCCTCTTTCAAAACCTGAAAAGCTGTTATATATTCTTCATCAAAAACAAAAGGAACATCCTTTTCAAGTAAATGAGATAAGACTTGGAGTATTTCGAGAAGTCTTTTATGAATCTTCTATAAAAATCGACGTGTCCAAGGAAGGACCGCACTCCCTTCTCATTCGTAGGTGGGGGAAGCTTCTCAATCGCCACCACCTTCGCTCTATCCACCTGCAATCCCTTGGCCGAGATATGATGGCCAAGAACAATCCCATCTTTCACCATAAAGTGTCACTTCTCCCAATTCAAGACAATATTAGTTTCTTGATATCACTTCAAAATAGTAGCAAGGTTAGATAAATAAATATCAAAAGAGGAACCAAACACAGAGAAATCGTCCATAAACACCTCCATGATCTTTTCTATCAAACCGTCAAATATGGCCATCATGCAACGCTGAAATGTAGCAGACGCATTGCACAATCCAAAAGGCATCTTTCTAAAGGCAAAAGTTCCATAAGGGCAAGTAAAAGTAGTCTTTTCTTGGTCCTCGGGTGCAATCATGATTTGATTATACCCCGAGTACCCATCCAAGAAACAATAAAACTCATACCCTGCAAGACGATCAAGAATTTGATCCATGAAAGAAAGGAGAAAGTGGTCTTTGCATGTATTTTCATTCAGTTTCCTGTAATCCGTACACACACGCCATCCCATAGGAATCCTAGTGGCTAAAGTCTCACCATCTTCGGCTTTCACAATAGTTATGCCCTCAATTTTAGCAACAACTTGCAATGGACTCACGTGGGGACTATCACTAATAGGATAAATAATCCCAACATCTAGCCACGTTAGGATTTGCTTCCTAATAACTTCTTCTTGAATAGCGGAATTCACCCTCCGCTGATTCTGAATGCTACTCTTGGCCTCATCTAACAATCTTATTCTATCATGCAATAGGAATGACTAATCCCCTTTAAATCATCAAGAGACCAACCAATCACAGACTTATACTTTCTAAGCACATCTAATAATTCCTCAGGTTGATCATCATCAAGGAAAGAAGATACAATTACCGGATATTTTTCATTGTCACCTAGGTAGGCATACTTCAAGTGCTCCGGTAGCGGTTTCAACTCCTCTTTCTTCTCTTCTGGAGGTGCACTCTCTATGCCCAAGGGCAAGTACTTCCTAGTCCACTTGACCTCTTCAACCTTTGTCTTTTGCGATTCATACCTGTCATCACTCAAAGCAAGCAAGTTTTCAAGAAATTCAATACATACCTCATTGGAGAGTTCATCTAGCTCCGTATTGGGAAAAGTAAGAGACTCCAGCAAGCATGTCTCAAGAGGATCCTTAGAGAGAATCAGAGACATGTCTTCATTAACGATCTCCTCCACTACATCAATGCTGTTACACTGTGTCTCCATCGACATCTTCATTGCTTATCCAAGTTAAACAAAACCTCTTCTTTATCCATCCTTAATCGTAGCTCACCCTTTTGCACATCTATCATAGCTCCAGCAATCTCAAGAAATGGTCTCCCTAAGATCAGGGGAATATTATCCTTGTCGTCTTCCATCTCAAGCACAAGAAAGTCCACAGGAAAGACAAGCTTTTCTACTTTGACGAGAACGTCTTCAATCACACCTTTTAGAAAGGTCATAGTCCTATCCGCTAGCTGCAGAGCCACCGATGTGGGAGTTAACTCCCCCAAACCAAGCCTTTTAAAAGTGGACAACGACATCTAGTTGATGCTTGCCCCAAGATCACACAAGGCTCGACGTGCCGGCCCCTTTCCAATTTCACATAAAATTATGAAGCTTTCTGGATCCTTTAGCTTAGCTGATAACTTCCTTTGAATGATTGAGCTTTAATTCTCTGACAGGTTCACGGTCAATTCCGTTCAAGCTTCTTTTCTTCAATAGTATATCCTTTAGAAAACGGGCATAATACAGCATCTCCAAGATCGCTTCAGAGAAAGGAATGTTCAAACTTATCTTGTTTATGATATCTGAAAACCTCTTGAACTTATCTTCCAATCCCTTTTTGACAAGCTTGAAAGGAAACAGTGGAGGTATCTTTGTTTTGGGAATCCCCATTCATCACGTTCAACCTTCTCCACTTTATCCTTCTCGGCTCTCAATCTCTTGGCTATTTCCCACTTCTTTTCCACTACTGTAAGCTCGGTATTATGCTCTAGAGATGTAGCTGGCATATTTCCATCAGCAGGTGTCGCATTCGGTATCGAATCAGACTCTGAGTTGTGCTGCTCGACCTCCGCTCGACCAAGATGGTTTGGTTGAACAGATAGGTTTTGGTCGAGCAACCTGTCTGATCGCATACTCTGTTCCTGGACATGTTGCTCGACATCTGCTTGACCAAGATGGGTTGGTCGAGCAGGTAGGTTTTGGTCGAACAGATTGCCTGATCGTGATCTCTCGTCACACTACTGTTGTTCGACTTCCGTTCGACCTAGGTGGTCTGGTCGAACGGTGTTGTGCTGGTCGAACGGATGGTAAAAAAATAGAGTATCGTAATTTTATTTCTTCGGAAGTTGTTTGACCTCTGCTCGACCAGATGATTTGGTCAAGCAAATCCAGTCTGGTCGAACAACATCTCTGCTCACTTCGATTTCTCTTGCCGGCATCATTGGACCTTCATATTGTGTTTCCGACCTCAATGTGATGGCATGACAAGACTTTGGATTCTCAATACTTTGAGATGGAAACTTCTCTTTCTCAATAGTTTGAGTCAATTTTTTTACATTCCCAGCCATCTCCCCTATCAACAACGTAAGGTCTTTCACTTGTGCATACAAGTCCTTATGATTATCATCAATCTTCTTCTCTAACTTAGCCTCAAGACGGTCTACTTTTGCATCATTCCTCGCCATGTATCTGTTCACCGTATCCTCAAAGTCAGGCTTCCCTTCTTCTACCTTTGCTCCCGGATCAACACCAATAGGAGGTTGCACCGCATTATTCGGATTGCTCCATGAAAACTCCGGCCTCCTTGGTTGTTGGTAATTACCCTGGGGACCACGCGCTACAACATAAGTGTCATTATGTAACACCCAAAAAGTGTTACTTAACAATGAAAAAATGTTATTATAGATCATAAGTAACACTTATTTCGGTATCGCTGTTGCCCCTGTAACCTAAAGTCTAATGTTACATTTTTTATCTTTTGATAGCACCTCCTCTCAATTTTAACACTTTATTGTAACATTTTTTAAAATGTTACTTATATGTTTATGTAACATTTATTTTTCTAATGTAACATGATTTTGTTAACACTTTTGAATTTAATGTAACATTATTTACATAATTTTGGTAACACTTTTAAATATATAAGATAACATTAAGTACATAATTTTGATAACACTTTTACATACATAGTACTCCCTCTGTCCCGTTTCAATGTTTACGTTTTTATTTTGCGCGACTCATTTCAATCGTTTTCCTTTTTGGAATATGAAACTCACCTAAAACAATTAATATATCATCAAACACTAATACACCTACCCACTTTACATTAAATATTATATTTTTCCACCCACTATCTATTAAAATATTATACTTCTTAATCAACGTGCAAAAAGCAAACGTAAACATTGAAACAGAACGGAGGGAGTAACATTTATTATATTATTTTGATAACACTTTTGAATATAATGTAACATAATTACATATTAATTGTATCACTTTAAAGAATATATTTAACACTTTTGTAAGGCAATTATGTAACACATTAGTTAACATTTAGTTATTTATTTATGCAATATTTAATATTAATAATATAATAAAAATTATTATATTTTAAATTATTATTATTATTTCAGAAAATAACTGTGTAGTGTACAATAAATTAAAGTTACAACAGTGCATTGTTAAACACTAGCTCCTTAATAAAGCTAAGGCTACCTTCTGTCTTTAAAAAACAAAAAATCAATATAATTAAAACGTATATCTAGCAGGTTACATAATTACAATAAAAAAGAAACATAAAACTAGCTATCTGCAGCTTCAAATTTTGAACGAGAAAACCAACGCACAAACAAACTGCAACTTTAGATTCAACACCAGAAACCAGAAAGCGTTGAACTCTACAAAAATGCAACAACATGGTTAACTCTGCAAAAATGCAGCAACATACACATCAACAAAGTAAGCTTAGAGCTAACTTGTAGTATATCCAACAACATTGCACTTAAGAGGTAACAACAACTATTCACTCCAATATCTATTTTAAAGAAATTGCAAGTAGTAGCTTCTAAACATTATAGCAATCATTTATCTTGGAATTGATTTATACGGCACTATATGAAAAAACGTGTGTACATAATTGTGTGTACATAATTGAACATGATGCTACTTATTTATAAAAACTTTGTCCACAAGCATGTAGTCAAGTATTAAAAGCCATGGAACATAAATAGAATAGGTTCATTAATACCTTTGAACAGCAAACAGCAACCATACTTCAATTCAGCAGGCTGTAGAATGAATAGCAGAAATCCCAACAGATTGTAGCATGTGCCAGAAAATAAGAGAAACAATTCTTAGTGGCTAAAATAACAGCAACAGAAACCAGCAACCTCAGATCATGCACAGTGAAATTCCAGTAGCAAGAAATAACAGCAGAAACGAAAAAACGACAGCTTACCTGCTACATAATCAAACAGCAGAAAAAAGCAGTGTGATGCTAGCTAAATGCTTCCTAGTGGGCAAAATAACAGCAGCATAAACCAACCTTAGATCATGCACAACAAAATCCAAGCAACAAGAAATAACAGCAGATACTAAAAAACAGCAGCTACCCTGCTACATAATCAAACAATAGAAAAAAACCAACAGGATGCTAGATACCTGATGCAAAAATCCAACTCTACAACCAGCATAAAAATACCTGAAAAAAGTGCTGCCGACATGAAAATATTGCAGCCTAACAACAGATATCTAACGACTTAGAGGCTAGCAAAAATCAGAGGCACCTCCTTGAAAGACTTTTTCTCTGAATAACCAATGAAATAAGAAAAGAAGTGTGTAGACTGCTTAGCCCCAAGGTTATCCTAACAAATAGGAGAAGTAGGCCTTCTGGCAGGACGCACCTCCTTGAACGACCTTTTCTCTGAATCCAGCTACTTTACAACGTTTCTTCTTATTGATTTCTTTACATTCATCCATTTGGCCCGGAGCAAACGGTCATCAACAGTACTTAGATGCCTATAAGACAGGTACACAAATTTTCAGTATAACAACAAACTGTAGTAAAAATTATTAAAATAATCCTTCATTATACACACAGAACATAACATCTAAAATTAACCACCCAATTCACTCTTTCTAAGTTCTCACACATTCATTATCCAATGTTGAAATAAAAAGACAGTAAAACAGTTCTAAGTGAAGAGATACACAAAATTAAAGAATCCGATAACCCTAAATTCTGAAGAAATACACAGCATGTGTGGAAAATACAAATTGACAAGAGATTAAGATGAAAAATAATTACTTGTTGATGTGAGCAATGGCCAGTCGGACATGTCATAGAGTCCCTCCACTACATACTCCCGCGCTAACTTCACATGGTAGTGCTATATGTTCACTACTTAAAAATAATTATGTTCATTGCTTAGCCACAAGGTTATGCTAAGAAATAATTTTTCAACCCTTTCAGCCCCAAGCTGAAAAAATCGTCCCATGTTGTAAAGACTATGATTCCCACATGTGTACAATTTAAGAAGGTGGAAGTAATAATTACTCATATGAAGATAGAATCAACAAAAGAAGTAGTATCACTATTGACAAAATAAGTAGAACTAATTTGTTAAATAACAAAGATATAATTGACTAAGACATAATTGGTTCTTCATATATTTTTCTAGCTACCTTGTTGAACTGATAGTCACGAAACATAAAATAACGTTCATAATTCATGTATGTAGACTGATATAATCTGCACAACAGATAAAATATGGAAATTCTGAGTAGTTGACTTCTCCGCACAACTATTTCCTGAGAGCAAAATCTTCTAGTTCATTAATAATTATTTTAATGAATACTAAGCATCAATTAGTAATCAACGATTAAAATACTCGTATAAAAGACACAGAATGAAAATCTGACATAAAATATAGGTGATGGTACTGAATTATTTTAATTAATTGATGTTCAAAATATAGATTATCGTTCTAAGATTAACAAACTGTCATCCTAGGTGTATGAAGATTATTAACATGCAACAACAAGCCATCAATCTTGCTAGGTAAGTGATCTAGATCGAAGCAGGAGAATTATTCTGAATTAAATAAAAACCGAAGGATAACATGTATACCTGAAGGACATGAATTCAACAATTCCTGAAATATTTTCCCTAAATAATTCTATTTGTAGGTATGACTTAACATTTTCTCATTTTGCAAGCCTCAGAGTGGGAAGCATGGGATGCCACCTGAAGACATACAAAAACATACCAAATGATTATTTCTTATGTTTACTAACTTACAATTCAAGCCTTTTAATTAGGAAAAAGTTTCAAACCTGCAAGAGACAGCTAGCTAAGTGGAAACTTACAACTAAACACTAGGTGAAGCTTCAATGTAAAAGTCTGGAAGTAAGAGTAAGAGACACAACCAAAAGGAGGGATTGTTAGAAACACAAAAAGACAGACATTGAGAGGGTAAAGAGAAGCCGTAAAGTGTATATATGACACTGAACTCTGAAAGATCAAGACAAATTAAACTCAGATTATTATACACTATGTATATATTGCACTTAATGCTGTAAGATCAAAGACAAATAAATTTAATTAAACTAAGTATCCCACAAAAGAATAAATTTATTAGTCACTATAAGACAAGTTATCCACAAATTCATCCATCATATATACTGTCTAAACTTAGAATCAGCGCTCATAAGTCATAACCAGGGGGTGGATTTTCTGCCAAGTAGTTATGCAAATCTATCTTAATCCTGAGGGAAATCATAGTTTCATTCTAAAAAAGCATTAACGTATCTTATAGACCAGAATCAACAAACGTCTTACAGAAGCAACCTTTAGTCCAATCAAATCCAAAAAGAAATAAGAAACTAATCAACTTGATAATGTTAAACATGTTCTAATGTAACAAATAATAATCTATCCAACCATATAAAAGCTCAACCATATGATGAAGTTTTCTAAAACTAATTTTCGAGATAATAACACCTAAATCCAAAACTAAGCCAAAATTCAGTTAAATGCACGCAGTTTTGCTTCATGAGTAAGCACACGGTACTGTAAATAAAAATCTCAAACAGATACATGGATCTGAAAAGACAGCTCCAAATAGAGATGTCACAAAATTTAAGGAGAAGGAAGGTAGTGATATATTCACTAAAGCATAGAGATGTCATGATGCAGTTTAAAAGAAAAGTTTCAAATAGGAGAAGAAGACATATGAAGAACGTCTAACAGAATACCATGGAAAGAAAAAGGGAATGAACAATAATAAAATTGAGTGTCTCCGAAATTCAAACCCTAGGCGGCTGCGTTCTTATACCGATCGTTCTGCGCATACTCCGAACGGAGCCTTCAACTACTGTATACCCTGGGGTTGCTATTCTCTTTGGCGTCGGTTCCTGCAATCAACGTATGATTAAACTTGGTGAATGAATAGGAGCTCTTAAATGGGTTTTCACTTAATCTAGGGCTTCTTGTTAGGGAAATCAAACCTAAAATTGCAAGAAATTACCAGTCCATCTCTGTTACAGCGCGATGAAATTTTGCTGAATTGAAAAATTGTCTTTGCCTCCGGTTCACTCCCACAATGAGAAGGAGAAGCACCCAATTGCAGAACACAAAGTATAAATTCACTTTATTTCCTTAAAAATATTTGGGAAAAGTATATGTTTTTTTATATTAAATTCCCTCCATTTCCTTAAAAATATTTGTGGAAAAGTATTTTATTTTTAATTGAATTCCCTCCATTTCCCCACCCATTTCTGTCAAGAATGTCACCGCGCGTTCCCTCCCCCTTATTAAACATGTTTTCTTTGTTCTTTTTTTTTTCCTTTTTCCTACCAGGTATAATAAATAATTTATTTATGCAATTTAAAATATTATAATTATAAAATTATTTATCTAGTTAATATTGATTTAAAATATATATAAGTTAAATTTTTAAAAAATTAAAACGTATCTTATATAAGAATACGATGCTAGGAATAACTTTTAAAAATATGATGTCCTAATGTTTGTTGTAATTTTTTATATTTTATCATTTTAATATTACATATATAATCTTTTATTTTATTTTTTATTTTTTATTATTATATACTAAAATTTATTATTATATCACTATTATATATCTTCAAAATATTTTTTCTTATCTAGTACAAAATATTTGATAAATTTTTATTCAATTAGTTATTTCAAAAAAATAATTATTTATACATATAATAATATATTGAAAAAATATGAGATCCACCACTTTTTTACATGTAATTTTAAACTTAAATTACACTTTCTTTCATCATTCAATTATAAGACTAAATTTAAAAATTAATTATTTTAAAAATTTTATATTTTAATTACCAAAAATCTTCAACTAAAAAAATAATATTTATAAATTATTTATTAACATAAATATTATACTCCCTCTATCCCGTATTATCTTGCACCATTCATTTGTATATATATGGAGTATATAACATTATTTAGTTTATAAATTTTAAATAAAAAAATAATGAATATCATGTAACATACGCGGCAAAAATAAAAACACGATCAATTATATAAATTAATAATTTAAATATGTTCATAACAATAATAAAATATATATAAACTTATTAATTTTATTAATATAAGATAAAATATACTAATGAATTTTGATCTAGACGATTATATTCTGAAATTTTTAAAATATGAAAATAAACACTTAACTCTTGAGGATTAGATAAATTAATATGGTACAAGATGAATCCAGTTTATATGTGAGCTCAAATCTACCAATGTTACACTGCTTTCATCTCATGGTATCTCATTTCAATAATTATATTTCTCTCTTATATACTCCACCGTCCCTCACAAATAGTACATTTGACTATATTGGGCGTCCCATCCAAATTGCATCATTTTCTTTTTTTAGTAAAAATGGCCCAACAATGACCCACCACTACCGATCACATCTTTCTAATACGCATACACACTTTACATAAAATAATAATACTCCTTAATCTACGTGTAAAAAGCAAATGACACATTTTGACCGGGACAGAGAGAGTAGATAAGATCCATATAAAAAAATTAATAGTGTATCTTCATTAGGCTCACACACTCCACTAAACGACCTTTTCACTTTACATTAAAATATTACATATTTCAACTCATTATAAATTAAAATTCTAAAGCTTATGTACTTAACTATTAATGTATGATTATAAGTCAATTTGGGGAATAGTGATTTTTAAAACAATTACTCCCTTCGTCCCACCCAAATGATCAATTTTTTCAATTTTGAGTGTCTCACCCAAAGAGTTCACTTTCTTTTTTTTTTACACAAATGAGACTCACACATACTCACTAATACAATTAAAATATGGGTCCTACACTCTCATTAATACAACTACGCACTACACATTAAATAATAATACTCCTTAATCAACGCGCAAAAAACAAAAACTACTCTTTGGGTGAGATGGAGGGAGTATTTTAATCAAAAATGGCGAATTTAATAAATTTATAAAAAATATAGTTTTAAATACAACTTATATAAATTCACCATAACTCAAGTGTTTATAAAATAATACTACGTAATTTCATATGTTAAAATATATAAAAATGAAAAATATGAAGTAATTAAAAATATTATAGTATATATATTTTTTTTATCATATCTATATTTAATCATATACAACTTATTTTAATTTACAATTAAATTCACTCTACTTCCTTAAAAATATTTATGGGAAAGTGTATATGGTTTTTTTATATTAAATTCCCTCCATTTCCTTAAAAATATTTGTGGAAAAGTATTTTATTTTTAATTGAATTCCCTCCAATTCCTTAAAATTTTTCTGGGAAAGTATTAAACAAAAAGCAGGAATAGAAATGAATGGGAAATGGGAAATGGGAAATGAGAAATGAGCATACTAGTTTTCACTTTCTGCTCATAAGTCGCAACCACCTCCCCCTTTCCATTTTCCTTCCAAGACTACCGACTGCAATTCCTAGAGGAGCCGTTAATTATAAAAGCGGTGCAATCAGCCCTCTCTTCCGAAGTTAAACCACAATCGTTAGATGAATTATGGGAGTCTTCCCATGAAGCTGCAAATAGTTAGGTATGCTTTTCTATTCGGATGTCATCTATTTAAGAGGGGTTTTCTTTTGGGTTTACAACTCATTTGTATGAGCTTTGGGTAAGATTTATAACTCATTTGTATGGGGGAGCATTAGTCAGCGGGCATTTCAAAAAGGGTATAGGGCATAGACTGATCACTGATTTTACTTTAATTGCAGTTAAGAAAAAAAAAAAAAAACAGAGTTTGTTAATCGTGGAGCTTCTACAGATGAACTTTAATTGCATTTTAATTGTATTTCCATCTTGAATTTTAATTTTTTGAGGTGTTTGGGAAAACGCCCGAATAGTTGACGAATTCTTATGATCTTAGCCATACATTAACTGCTTTGAATAGCTCATAAATTTTTATTCGGTTACAGTTTGCAGAAATCACAATGGCTGATCACAAACAGAACTCCAAAGGGTCAAGAAATTTATGCAATTGCATATAATTTTTGTGCTAATTGAACTCGAAGGAATTTCAGACGGATCAACCAAAAGCCTGGTTTGATCTAAAACTTTCTATTTTAACAAGTTTTTTCCTAGTTACGAATGGTTATTGAGATAGTTCCGTGTTAGGTGAAAAAGTATGTTGAAAATTTGCGTACAAATGATTATGACAATGTGTATAAAAAACAATGATGAATCTATTTGGTTAATTATTCAACAGATTGTTTTATAAGTAGTTTAATTTGTTTAGCATTTGCTCATAATCTGGTATGTGTGACTCAAAAGTCTCCTCTGATAGCATGACTTTTTGGAAACTGTTCTTTGGAGTTGTCGTTTCTTTGAAACATCAGACTCACCAATGAGCCTAGAGTATAAAAAGATTGGGGTTCGAGTCTTCTCCCTACTATGTCAATGTTTGAGAATGTTAGTCCTTGTGCTAGATGTGTTAGACATTTAAGAGCATGAGCTTTTAAATTATTCATATATTTCTTTGAATGTATCACCCTTGCTTTTGTATATTCCATGTTAAAATTTTCATACAAGTGGGTCTTCATGACTGTTAAAAAAGCGGGAAGATAATCTGATAGGAACAGCAAAACAGTAGACATTGATTAATAATTCATGTTTCCTCAATTTGTTTTATATTATATGTTTTGAGGAGTTTTGCACGAGGCCTTGTTCTATTCTTGGTCAATGCATTACAGTCAATTTACTGACTATTTTTCTTATTACACATTACAATTTTCCTTTAATTATACGCATTAGCTTATACAATTTGTAATGCATGCGTATATTGTTGGTGATCTAGAAATGTCTTATGGTATTGCTGGTACAATAATCTTCAGACTCTCATTAATACTTCTTGGAATAGCAGCACATCAGGTGATTTGACAATCTCCGCTCATAATGCTTACTAAAACATAGATGACTATATGCATGTGAGCCTTATAGAATTTGTGCCCTTGGCTCATTAGTACTGTTTTCCATTCTGCTTTCTTCTAGTTAATGGAACTGGTTTGCCATATCATGTTTTAGAATTGAGGTGGTTGATCTGTTGCTGAGAATGATACTCCTATACTCTTCATTCAAGGTGCCATTCTTTTCTGATTTCATATAACTACTAATACTTATCATTCTTCTCCTCTCTGTTGTTAGATGAATCCAAATTCAGTTACATAGTTTTAGGTTGCATTAACCCTAACCAAGCATATATCTTAATGAGCTTTAGCATATTTCAGTTGGTACATAGAACATGTATTTCATGTATCATTTTACATTCAAACTTGGCTGCGTCAAATGTTAGATTTTTTTGAGTCTTTGACAATTTCACCTGTTTTATTTCCATGCAAATATTTGGGAAGATTTTATTCTAGAGGTAATGAAGCACTATAGTGTAGTTCTGTTCTGTTTGTCATATGTGTCGATGAAAATAACTGGATTTACTACCTCGTATTGCTTTACTACTTTGAATTCTATTGAAATTTCATAATATAAGTTTCATGAAGAAGCAGCCATCTATCTTCTCTCATGCAGAATGGTTCAATATCTAATAAACATCACATCAGTTTCAAATCTGAGCATCTAGAGAACTTGCCTTGATTTTAGATAAAAACTAATTGAAGTTAACCAAAAAGGGGGGAAGCCATGAATACAATTCTATTTTTCTTGCTATCTTTTTATCCTATCTATGTACGTATGTATGTGCTGTGAGCCTGTGAAATGGTTGCAATACTTGAATTCTATTGTGTCTTTCTTATATCAATTAACATTTTGTGGTGTATATAGCCTTTAGGTTTCTTCGTTAAATGTACTCTTGTTCCTTTTCAATTTTTCTTATTAGCTATTTACTGTGGAAGATGAGGATGCAGATTACTCAGATAACTTCATCATAAAGACATGCCAGAAGTTCATCCCATGTAACTTGTAGCTCTTCAGAAAGAACTACTTTCTCTTCTAGGTATGAAGTGCTTACATCTCATGGGGAGGAGGATGACCCTTCGGATCATGTCATCTCTAGCAAGAAAGGAAAAGAACCAGCCAGCTCTCACACCTTCAAAACTCAGGCTCTTACTTCTGAGTCCTAGTATCTGCTACATTTCTTTGTGTTTTGCTGCTTATTTTATCTTACTACACTGCTAGAGATTACTTTGTTATTCCTTGGTGTAGGTTCTGTTTTTTAATTTTATTTTATGTGTTTAGTTCCTGCTGCTTCTTTCTGTCGCTGGTTTCTATTCTAATCAGCTATGTTTAGGCTAATTTACTCTAGTATGCCTCTATTGATATTGGATGGTAGTTTTGCCCCATTGTTGTTATTGTTCTTTTTTGTTTTGGCTGCATCGACCCTTTAGCAGCAGGGTCCCTTTAGCAGCTTTAGCGTTCTGTTTTACAGGCTATTCTGCTGTTGTTCTTTACTTTTTGTTGGTTATGCCTTCAAGCCGATGGATATCCATGCTGTTATGCTCTCCTAGCTGCTAGTTTTCTGCTTTTTTCTGGTTCTTAGGTTGCTAGATCTCTGCTGCTCGGCTGCTGCATTTTCATGCTGATAGCTTTTTGGCTAGTCTTCTTTGCTGTTTTAGCTATGGGTTGATAGTAGCAGGTAGCTTGTTATCTGCTGATTTTATTTTCTTACTAATTTTTCAAGTAGCAGGGTGCTGCTGGTTTTGTTGTTGCCGTCTTTTTCTTGCTACTGGGGTACTCCATCTTCCCCAAGCTCTAAGTTGTTTTTTTATGTTGCTGATTGCTAGTTACGCTATATAATTGTTCTTTGCTGCTGTGTTTTTTATACTGTTGGGGTTTCTTTGCTCGCTGGTTGTAGTGGGAGCAAAACTACAACAATTTTTCTGCTGCTAGATTCTACAATACAGCTGGTTATTAAGAATTTATGTTGTTGGGTTTCTTTGTTGCCAGGTTTTCTGCTTTTTGATGAGTGCTATGCTTGCTGGTGTTATGATGCTGTCTCTTTGAGTATCGGTTGCTGGTTTATATGTTTATGCTCAATTTTTTAAGCTGCAGTTAGCTAATTTGTGTGTTTTTCTGTTTGTATTTTGCAGCCCGTTAGATAGAGTTCCATTTTGTTTTGGAGGTTTGTTTTAGACTATAGTTAGCAGTAGTTTCACTAAGACACTAGTTTTTTGGACCTCATTGTTATGCATTCGATGTACTGTACTTTGTAAGATTATCTTCTGAATATATTTATCATTTTTAGAAGTTCATCAGTAACTTATAATTTCCTCTCATTTCATTCTTACTCACTACATCATCCGTTAGCTTATTATCTGCAGGATAGTTATTGAAGGCAAAGTGTTTTGCGCCACTTTTTTATTTCCCTGCTCCTAATAAGCATCATTTTTAGATAATAATTGTGTGCTTTTGTCATTTCACATTTTTATAAAATTGTCATAGCTTTGAAAATCTCCTGAAATGTGTTTTTGCTATCACTCTTGTAATTATTGTTATTTTTTAATTATTTTTTCACATAATCACGTGAAAAAAAATCATTAGTTGATGATTTTGGCGTCACTTTAAATATAGTATATTAGATAACAACTATGGATCAGTGATTTTATGAAAAAATAAGTAAATTAATGATCAGTGATTTCTTTTTCCTCAATAAATTATTAAATAAAATAATTAATAAAATAATGATTAGTGATTTTTTTTCTTCTAAAAACTATTAAATGATACTGAGTGTTTTTCTCCCCCACCCCCACCCCCCAAAACTATTAAAAATTAGAAATTTTTTTATCCATCTTAAATTTATGTATAATTAGTTTCATAAATTGCTATAACAAAAAAGAATATGATAAAACCCGGCACATATATATATATATATATATATATATATATAGACTATAAATATATAATTATTAAAAAAATTATATTAAAATATAACATAAATATATTATTTGTTATTTGTGTAGTGTTATTTTAAAATGTTACTTATATAAAGTGTTATATATTGATGTTACTTAAAAAAAAGTGTTGCATGAAAATTGTAACTTAAGTAAAAGTAAAAAAAAGTGTTGCATGAAAAGTGTACCTTATGTAAAAGCGTTATATGCATGTGTTACATATTAGAAAAGTGTTGCTTATATATGTTACTTATATAAAAAGTGTTACAAATATGTTACATTTTATAATAATATAGAAAGTGTTACCAATTTGTGTTAAATAAATTAAAAGTATAACTATAAGGTGTTATGTAATCACACTTATGTTATAGTGACGGTTGTTGTAATTCCCCTGATAATTCTGGTTTCCTTGATTCGGGTACCTAATTCCTTGAATACTTTGACCCATGGCGTAGTTTGCCTCCTCGATCTCCTCTTGGCTAGCTCCTTCATAGCCACCATCCTGCTGCATCATTGGTACTCTCTGAGATAAATCGGTGATCTGCTTTTGCTGAGACTCTAGTAACTTACTAATATTAGCCAAGCTAGAGACGATCTCATCATCTCTTCCCTACTTCACCATAGTGTGCTCAACTTGTGATACTTTACCAAGGACATAAGTGCCTCTCACTCTATCAGTCGACCAATCCCTTGAATTCATCGAAATATCCTCGAAAAGCTTCTCGGCCTCAATGGGTGACTTCGTAAGCAGTGCTCCGTTATAAGAAGCATCCAGTAACACTCGAGAATCGCAATCAAACCCATTGTAAAATATACTGATATATTGAGCCTTAGATAGCCCATGTTGTGGATACTTACGAAGCATGTCCTTGAACCTGTCCCAAGCTTCATGAACTTCTCATTGCCATGGATAGAAAATTGATTGATTTCTTGCTTCATCTTGAACACCTTTGAAGGTGGCATGTATCGCTCCAAGAATTTCACTTTCAAATTCTCCCATATATCACATTCAGCAGTATCAAGATTATCGTACCAATCTCTTGCCTTTTCATTCAGCGAGAACTTAAATAATATGATCTTCCTCGCATCCTCATGAGCTCCTGCTTCTTTTTGTGTACTTGCATACCCAAGGAACTTATTTAGATGTTACTGATGATCTTCAAATGTTCCCCAGAGAAGGGACTCATTTCAACCATGGTGATAAGAGCAGGGTGTAAATCGAAATCGGCTCCGGTCCTCTTGCTCCTAACAACCCAGCATTTCCCCCTCCGTTGTTCTTAAAGACTTCACGGATGGCAAGTGTATCAGGATTCGCTGCCATTTTGACTGTCTCTACTTCCAAATTATCTTCGGTTGTAGCTTCAATTGTTTGCGAATTCAGCACGTCAACTTCAACTCCAAAATCAAGAGCTTCAGATGGATCTACTTTCTTGTTCTTATTCTTCTTCTTCTTCTTTGTCTTCCTCGACGATGCTCTAATCTCTGGATTATAAGGTTCTAATGTATCTGTTTTAGATCTCGTGAGCATACACCTAAGAAGAGTAAGTGTTAGAAATCAAAGACAATAATAATATAATCTCAATTAAACTAGAAATAATAGACTAATAATTAATTCCATCCCCGGCCAACGGCGCCAAGAACTTGTTGAGCGTTTTCTCAACACACAAAATTAATCCTCAAGTATAAGGATATCAATTGTAGTTTCGATAGGTGACCAAGTAATTATCATACCCAAGAGACAGATTATTATTAGTTTGATTATTTTCTAATTTACTAAGATTATGTTTGGCAATTTTATTTTGAATTTTTACGAAATTAAATAGCAAGGAATTAAATAGCAATAAAATGATAAGCAATAGAAAATACGGTTGTGATCCAGTAAGAAATTAGGCAGTTCTTCGGGCATCCGGTTTACTTGTTAATTTCCTTTTAATGCGTTATTGTCCGACTTTGCCTTGTGGTCTATAGACGCATCACTAAACCATGCAAGTTCACCCTATAGACACAAGTAAACATGTGTATGATACGTGTGAATATCCTCGGAGCAAGAGATATACTTCACCCCCCTTTCTAGGTACTATCATGATCAATTATTTCTCATGCACTTACTACTCTAACCCGATTTGATCTCCCTTTTTAGGTACTATAAAGTTATACTCTTTATCCTACTTATTAACCCGAATAAGATTCAATTAACAAATATCTATATAAGATAGTTCTAATAAGACTTCGGAATCCCTTCACTTAGAATTATAACATATGATCCTATTCAGCGGTGAACGCACTCAATTAATAACCAAGAGATGTATTCAGACTCTACATAACAGTTAATGATGCACAAAACGACCGTGAGTATGAACTGAAAAAGCACAATCTTATATAAAATAAACCACAAGTAGTGTTGTACGGAGTTTACACATGGAAATTCAATTAACTCATAAAACTTTCATAACCCTAGAACTACCGCGGTGGTTCTAGCCCATGATTGATCTAGGAACAATCATGGTTGATTGGTATGATCTTACTTGACGCGCCAGACGAACCTCTTTCATGACCCCTTCAGATGATGGTAGGGTTTCGGTGGTAGATGAATGATGAATGATTGATGATTCTTTTCTCCTGCGAAAGCTCTTCTTTTATACTCATGGAACCTCCTTATGGGCTTAAGATGGGCCTTTGCTTGCGGCACACGTCAAATTTGGTAAAAGACATCCGGAATTACCATAAATAGCAGCAGCAAAACTCCGTTCGATCAAGCCTGGACTAGTCGAGCACGGCCTCCAACTCGAGCAACTGGTTGAACAAGCTCTTTGGACAACTTCGCACAAGTTGCTCGACACTCTGTATATTTTCACATTTTGCTTGACCTCTGCTCATCTGCTCGACCAAGCCGATGTTGGTTGAGCAACACCTCCAAGTCGAGCTAGCTCTCTGGATGGATATTCACAATCTGCTCGACTTGCCCTCCTTGTTCGACCAAGGTGATGTTGATCGAACAAGCTCTTTAGGTAGAACAATACTCGAACTTTGCCTCAAAAATCGTGTCTTCCAATTCTGAGCCTTTTACACATGTTTTCCTATACAAATATGCTCAAACAGCCCATATACCCTCTGATTCGTGACTTTTCCATAAACGTACCAATTCGTCTCAATAAAAGACTCAATCGTACTCCATTTCCACACAAATCAGAGCCTATAATACGTGAATTTACACTCTCATTATCCTATCCATAAGAATTCATGTTGATTTGTCATTTTCACAAATTTTGAAATTTTTAGTTTTATTTTTATTCAAAGTTCACCTTACTTTTTGCGTTATGCAAATTAAAAAAATTTATTAATCGAATTATCACATAGCCACACCCCCTCTCTCTATGTGTAACGTTTTGTGTTATGAAAACTAAAAAAATTTATTAGTAAAGTTATTACATAGCCACACCTCCCTCTATCTATCGAGTTTTCTTTTTGCCAGGTGTAATCTCCACATGAATTCATGCTGATTTGTCATGTGAGGTTTCCTCTCCACATGAATTCATGTTGATTTGTCATTTTAGAAAATTTTGAAATTTTTAGTTTTATTTTTATTCAAAGTTCACCTTACGTTTTACGTTATGAAAATTAAGAAAATTTATTAATGGAATTATCACATAGCCACACCCCCTCTCTCTATGAGTAATGTTTTGTGTTATGAAAATTAAGAAAATTTATTAGTGGAGTTATCACATAGCCACACCGCCCTTTATCTATCAAGTTTTCTTTTTGTCTCCACATGAATTCATGTTGATTTGTCATGTGAGGTGTCCTCTCCACATGAATTCATGTTGATTTGTCATTTTCAAAAATTTTAAAATTTTTACTTTTATTTTTATTCAAAGTTCACCTTACGTTTGCGTTATGCAAATGAAGAAAATTTATTAATAGAATTATCACATAGCCACACCTCTTCTCTCTATGTGTAACATTTTGTGTTATGAAAATTAAGAAAAATTATTAATGGAGTTATCACATAGCCATACCTCCCTCTATCTATCGAGTTTTCTTTTTGCTAGATGTCTTCAACACATGAATTGATATTGATTTGTCATGTGAGGTGTCCTCTCCACATGAATTCATGTTAATTTATAATTTTCACAAATTTTGCAATTTTTAGTTTTATTTTATTCAAAGTTCACCTTACGTTTTGTGTTATGCAAATTAAGAAAATTTATTAATTGAATTATGACATATCCACACCTCCTCTCTCTATGTGTAACGTTTTGTGTTATGAAAATTAAGAAAATTTATTACTGGAGTTATCACATAGCCACACCTCCCTCTATCAATCGAGTTTTCTTTTTGCCAGGTGTCTTCTCCAAATGAATTCATGTTGATTTGTCACATGAGATGTCCTCTCCACATGAATTCATGTTGATTTATCATTTTCACAAATTTTTGAATTTTTAGTTTTATTTTATTCAAAGTTCACCTTATGTTTTGTGTTATGCAAATTAAGAAAATTTATTAATTGAATTATCACATAGCTACACCTCCTCTCTCTATGTGTAACGTTTTGTGTTATGAAAATTAAGAAAATTTATTACTGGAGTTATCACATAGCCACACCTCCCTCTATCAATCGAGTTTTCTTTTTGCCAGGTGTCTTCTCCAAATGAATTCATGTTGATTTGTCACGTGAGGTGTCCTCTCCATATGAATTCATGTTGATTTATCATTTTCACAAATTTTGGAATTTCTAGTTTTAATTTTATTCAAAGTTCACCTTACGTTTTGCGTTATCCAAATTAAAAAAATTTATTAATGGAATTATCGCATAGCCATACCCCCTCTCTCTATGTGTAACGTTTTGTGTTATGAAAATTAAGAAAATTTATTAGTGGAGTTATCACATAGCCACATCTCCCTCTTTCTATCGAGTTTTCTTTTTGTCAGGCGTCTTTTCTCCTCATGAATTCATGTTGATTTGTCATGTGAGGTGTCCTCTCTACATGAATTCATGTTGATTTGACATTTTCAAAAATTTTGGAATTTTTAGTTTTATTTTTATTCAAAATGTTGGATTGTATATTAAAAGTCTTATTTTTTTGTATGAACATATTTTTAACAATTATTTTGAAATGAGAATCATATGATCAAATGTTTTGCATATTATAATTTATTTATATGACATTGCAAAAGTCTATTTACTTTATACTGTAGATAATATGGTATACGGCGTTGCACGGAAGATCATATTGTCGGCCCCTTATAAAGTATAAATAGATGCTCACAACCGAGATAGATGAGACAATCTATCGGGATGGTTGTAGTGTGATTTGATGTTAGTTTGTCTTGACTATAAAATTACACTAGTGCACTTCGTGTGTATTGAGTAGGACCGTGTGAGGTTGTTCGATTTATACTGACTATATAAGAGAACAAGACCTCAGTTATTATGGATGTTCGTACTCTTAATTCCTATACAATAACTTCGACACATAAGTCGGTATTTGCTTCTTTGATTCATCAAAGTGTGAGATTTATTCATTTAATCAATATACTCGGTGAGTTGAGAGATAGTGCTGTCTCTATGGTGTGCTTTTGATTGTAGAAGGAATCCGTGTTTTAATAATTAGGCTGATAATGTCCCCTTAAGGAGCTCATAAGAATTATCATGTAAACCCTGCAGGTGGAATTATTCTGGCATGATAATGAGGTTGAGTGGTACTACTCTTGGATAAGAGATTAATTAATTGAGTTGTCAGTAACTTATTTAATTAATGACATTTTATATCTTAAACACAGGGAGATAAACGGGCTCATAATAAGAAGGAGCCTATAACGTAGTTTGAGATTATAGTGGCATTGCAATAATAATACTTTAGTGGACTGTATTATTATTATTGGGCTTAAGTATAAGTTTTGGGTTAAACTTTGATACTTAAGCCCAATGGAAAGCCCAACTATAATTTTTCCTCTTGGTCGTAGTTGTAGCCCATAAATAAGCCATCTCATTAATGGATGATGCTGGTCGACAGTGTGACGACGACTGCTGGTTGGCGCGACTGCCGTTGGCAGGTCCGTGATGCTATGTCCTGGTGCCGCTGGGGATGCTACACAGCCTGCACACGTGTGAAGGCTGGCGCACGACAAGGACCTGGCTGGCTAACTGTGCTGGTCGGGTGGATGGTGATGGACGTTTTCTCAACACACAATTTTAATCCCCAAGTATGAAGGATGCGATTGTAGCTTAAATAAGTGACAAAGTTATATTTATCGAACCCAAAGGACTGTTGGTTATCAATTTATTATTATCTAATCTAAGAGAAACTATTGTTGGCAATTTAAGTAGAGGATAGTTATTAAACCAATGAACAAATAATAAAATAGCAAACAAATAAAGACAATAGAGTTAAACGAGAGTTGACAAGTGAGAAGATAGGTAGCTCTTCAGGCAATCCAGTTTAACTAATTAATCTCCCTTTCATATGTCAATGTCAGACTTTGCCTTGTGGAATATGGATGCATCACTAAGCCGTGAAAATCTACTTTATAGACACAAGCAGATAAGCGTGTAACACGTGTGAATTACCTCGGAGCAAGAGACATAATTACACCCCCCTTTCTAGGTACTATCAGTATCAATTATTTCTCGTGTACTAAGTACTCTAACCCGATATGATCTCCCTTTATAGGTACTATATAATTATCCTATTTATCCTACTTACTAACCCGAATTCAATTTAATTAATAAGTATTCATATTAGATGTTCTAATGAAGCTTTGGAGTCCCCTCACTTAGAATAATAACATATAATCCTTTTCAGCAGTGAACGCACTCAATCAATAACCAAGATATGTATTCAAAATCTACATAACAGTTAATGATGCACAAAATAACTCTGAGTATGAATTAATAAAGTATAGTCTTATATAAAATAAACCCACATGTAGTGTTATACGGAGTATACACACGGAAGTTCAATTAACTATATAAAAACCTTCATAACCCTAGAACTACCAAAGCGATTCTAGCCCATAACGCTTCAAAGAACGTTCATGGTGTTTGGATAGATCTTACCCATAGTTTTGAAAATTACAAGAAAGATTAAGTTATGAAGTAAACCCTAGATGTGGGCGCCGTTGCTTCTCGCTCCGTCTTGGGGTTTGGATGTGGTGTAGGATGGATGTGGAATCTAACTCTCTTTTTGGAGGTGAAATCCCGACATTTTGGAGCTGATTGTGTCGCCGTTCGACCAGACCTATAGTGGTCGAACGGTGTGTCTGTAAACTGGACTTCATCTCTACTTCCCGTTCGACTTGATTTCCTCAGTTTGACTTGATTACTTCTGGTCGAACGAGCTTCACTGGTCGAATGACTTCTCCGTAAGTTGATACACTTCCTGTTCGACTTCATCTCCTTTGTTTGACTTAGCTAATGCTGGTCGAACAGCCTCTCCAGGTCGAACAATGCCACGAAAATTGTGTTTTCCAATTTTGAGCATTTAAGACCTGTTTTCCTGTATAAATATGGTCAAATAGCCTCAGTAGCATCTGATTCATGGATTTTTCATAAACATCCTGATTCATCTTGATAATAGACTAAATCATACTCAATTTCCACACAAACCGGAGCTCAAAATACATGAATTATCACTCTCATCAAACCCCCAAACTTACATGTTGCTTATCCAGAGGCAACGAAATCTAAACAAGGCAAGAGAGTGTAATCACGAGATCCTTACAACAAGCACTACTTATTCTAACACATGCAATTATATCAATTCAAAACATGCATCCATCATACCTTTCATTCATTCAAAAATATCCATCAACCGCAATACTTCTACGAGTGCAAAATCATCTAGCTCACTAGGTAGTGTTTACTCTTACGCTCAAGTGTAAAAGATGTACACTTCAAGGGTTAGTATATACGCTCATAATCAATTCATACATCCTTGTAACCATAAGCATGGCAAAGGTCTCAAAAATCAATTCATAATTGTTTCAACACTAGGATCACAAAAGACTTGTTCTTTGGGTTGTAATGTTGGCTCTTTGGTAAAGGTAGGAAAATATAGATAAAGTGACTAACTTCACTAGTAGAGAATTGCCTTGGAGAGTTGCTTTTCATCAAACAACATTAATACTTTTTCTTCTTCATCATTCTCATGATCTTTTCAATACTTATTCTTCTGCTTCACTTGGAATCAACATCTTTCTTCTACTTCAAAGTACAAGGGTATCAATTTCAGGCACTACCCTCTTAAGCACTCGGGGTACCGGTTTCAGGCACTACCCCTTCACAAGATTTAACCACGATCTTTTTACTCATCACTAGCACAATTTTCCTTCCTTATTTTCTTCAATTTCATCACTTAGCAATTTATTCACCTCAACTCTCTACTAGTAAATAGGGTATGTCAAAGTTAAAGTAAAGGTAATAAAGGCTTTTTATCATAGGCTTGCCAAAGAAAAAGCTTTTAAAGGCTCAACGGGGCTTCCAATGATATAAACTACAAGGTAGGAGAAAATTTGGCTAAATGACTTTATCATAAAAAATGGCCTAAGATCATGTCCTAACATCTACCAATCACGAATTTCAAACAAGACTCCAAGCCAAGTTCTAGAATACGAGCATATGAACGATACTCACAAGAATAAACTATCATGCATTGACGTAGCATGATTTCATAAGGCTCAAATTCTCACATGGGTAATAGATTCCTAAGCACTCTTCAAAGCATGCAATCAACATCAACATTTACATAGACTACAAGTAATAACGGTACATGCCTATCATCAATAAAATCAACATGCATAAAAAACAAGTGCACATGCATAATCAAGAAGTAACATCATACTTTCCAAATCAATCCGATCAACATCCAAATCAAACATATCCATTGTATCCATCATCCATCAATCAATATCAAATACAAACCATTCATACATGAATCTCAACAACTACTAAACCACCCACACAATTACTCAATATATAAAGTGAAAAAGAGAATGGAGATGAGAAGAAACAGACAAGAATAAAAACCAACCATCTGAATCCCTTTGCAAGGTATCGATCTTCCTATCAAAAGCTTCATAATTCTCATTAAGATCTCCCAATCTCCTATCCATATAATCATATCAGAGGTTGAGCACAGCGTAATTAGTGTTCGCCAATGCCAGCTGTCGATTTGTCTCTTGCTGATTCACATTCAAATTGGCGAAATGCTCGTTCATCAATCTGAACTGCTTCCGATAAAAGTGATCCTGGACATGTCAAAAATCCTACTGCTGTTGCTGTTGTGGTGGCTCAAAATACTCATGCTGTTGTGGATGTGGTGGCTGCATTGGAGGAAAATCCATCTCCGGCTGCTCAAAAGCTGGCTGCTGTGGCTGATTCTCTTAAATGAAATCAGCTGGATCACCTACCAAAATCATATCTTCATTAATGTAGACTCGCTGTAGGTGCATCTCAGCTAGAAGTCTCCAATTTCCCTCTTCCAAACAAGTCTTGGAAATTGCCCTATGCTCCAAGGTATCCATCAATAGGTTGGTGTTGATCTGAATTGTTGTGAGATCAACAGTCGACAATGGAAATCGAAAAGAAATAGGATTCTTGCCATGGATGAACATCCAAATATCATCCATCCGCTGAACCAACCCCATCCTCACATAGGATGACAGAATCAAGTCAGGATCCTCTCGAATCGGTCTATGCTTGCTAAAATCAACTCGATAGCACTCAACGAAGTAATCAACCCTCCAATATTGACTCTCTGGAAGCCATGAGTAGCGAACTTGTACAGCTGCTGAAAACAGTAAGCCGCAATGTTGAAGTGGACTCCATTCAACATACACCAGAGCATGTACAACTCCCCTTTCAGAATACAACTGAGGTGGACGACATAAGGCCAGCCCTGGTTAATATGGTGGAGAAAAACCCCTTCGCCGGAGGTATTTTCGATGAGCCATACAGACATCTTAAATGTTTCTACAGCTATATGGATACAATGAAAGTCTCCGATGCTACGAATGATAGATGGAAGATGAGACTTTTTCAGTTTTCATTGGTTGATAAGGCAAGGGGGTGGTATGATAAATTGACAGGAGACAATTGTTCTAACTGGACTGAGCTGCAGCAGCTGTTTGTGGATCGATTTATGCCACCAGGTAAGGTTCTTTTATTGAAACAGGAAATTAATCTGTTCAAGCAGCGGAGAGATGAATCGTTTGGAGAGGCTTGGGAAAGGTTTACAGATGCATTGAGAAGATGCCCACAACATGGATTTAAAAATTCTCAACTCATAAGTGTCTTCTATAATGGCCTTGAAAACGAAGCAAGAGTGTTGGTTGATGCTTCTGCTGGAGGAACAATTTTTGGCAAAACATCCAATGTCGTAGAAAAGTTGTTTGATGATATTTCTATGAACTCTAGAAATTGGCCATCTGAAAGGATTCGAGGGACTTATGTACTTGGAAAAGTTGCACAAGTTGAACAGAAGTTTTCTGAATCTGATAGAAATGATAAGTTGTCTCTCAGTTTAAACAGATGAACAAACACCTGGTTACTCTTATATCAGGTAAAAATTGTTGACGTTCGATCATTTGGTTAACGTGAACAGTTAGGATTCCATGCGTTTCTAAATCAGCGGTAGCAAGAAGCATAGAAACGTATTACTTTTCACCAGGGTATGTTGAAGAAGAACATGAATTCTTGCCGGCAGCATGCGCAGCCTCACCATTTTGGGCATAACTCTCTCATCTGATCTTCAAATTGAGTGATATACACGCCAAAATGATCCTCTCTTCTGTGGCTTTCCAAAAGTGTATCACACGTTCAGTTTTAAGTTCCAAGATTTTAGAAAATCATGAAAGTTGACGAACAGCTGTAGCAAATAACCTTTCGATCTTCTGCTGTATTCCCAAGTCCAATCTCGACGTGGTGTGGGCGATGATCTTCGAGATCTTCTCAATCTGCTGTTCCCTCACCCTCCTTACAATGTTAGGTGTGTATCAGTTAGGGATTCTGGATAGCTGAATTGACTTATATATGGGCTACAGCAGGGACCAGGAGGAGAAATTAGAGTTGGGCCTCCATTGGGCTTAAGTATCCAAGCTTAGCCCAAAGCTTATACTTAAGTCCAATAATAATAGTATATATCACTAAAAAGTGGTAGAGCTAAGAAACTGAGAGAAGTGGAAGTGGTATTCGAGAAAAGCAGTTTGGGACTTCCGATAATAAAAGTACCAATTCCTTTCCCTCAGAGATTCTTGTCGAAGAGCTTTGATGAGAAGTTCCAGAAGTTCGCTGATGTTATGAGGGATGTCCAAGTCACTGTTCCTTTCTCGGATGCATTGGAAGAGATGCCATATTACGCAAGGTTCATCAAGAAACTCATCCCCAGAAAGAGGAAGCTTAACAGTGTGGAGACAGTGAATTTGACGGAGAACTGCAGCTCAATTATTCAGAAGAATCTTCCAGAAAAATTTAAGGATCCAGGGAGCTTCATCATTCCCTGTGAAATTGGAAAAGTACCATCTAGGAGAGCACTGTGTGATTTAGGAGCCAGTATAAATTTGATGTCTTTATCAGTATTTAAGAAGCTTGGTTTAGGGGAGTTGAAACCCACATCTGTTACTCTACAATTAGCAAATCGGTCGTTGACATACCCTTAAGGAGTTATTGAATATGTGTTAGTGAAGGTGTCGAACTTGACTTTTCCTGTGGACTTTCTTGTTCTAGATATGGAGGATGACAAGGATGGTGCGCCTATGGTATTTGGGTGTCCATTCCTTACTACTGGAAGAGCTCTCATAGATGTGTTCAAAGGAGAGTTGAGGTTGAGGGACAATGATAAATAGATCGTCTTTTCTTTGAATAAGGAGATACAGTGGCCTACAAATCAGCAGCAATGCAAGTCTGTGGAAGTAATCGGCACAGAGTTTGAGGAGAACTTCGTTTTGTCTGATGTGGAGTTTGAGAGTTTATCTAACGATGCATGTATTGATTATCTTGAGAATTTATTGCATTGAGTGATGCCAGGGATGAACAGAGATGGAAGACCACTGCTGACATAGTGAATCGGATTATCAAGACCACTGCTGAAGAGGAGATGAAGCCCGTTGCTAAGGAAGAGAAGCATGAGAGCCAAAGAATTGAAGTGGTAGAGGAGATCGCAGGAACAAGCGCATCTCTTACTTTTCCTACTACTAACTCTAATGTGATGTTTAATAATCTCTTGGTTGCAGAAAAAATTGATGATCCATATCTGAAACCTCTGAACTTATCTCCGGATTTTCATTCTTATATTGGTGTTGAAAACTCTAACTTGTTTAATCCATATTTTGCTACGCAGGTTGACTCAACAATTGAGAGTAGGATTGCCAAGGAGGAATCACGACAGTCATGGGAGAGAAGGAAGTCAAAGGATTCTGTTTCAGTGACAAAGAAAGGTAAGGTGGTTGGAGTTGAGAATGAGAGAGGAAAGAAGTACTTGAAGGTAAGAATGCGAGAGGACTGTCCTCCAATCCAGTGTTAAAAAAGAGGTATCCTGTCGTGACTCTCCGACATTAAACATGAGCGCTTGTTGGGGCTTACCCTCCCATTTTAATTGCTTTTATGTGTTTGTGTGGTTTAGGAATTTTATTAGGTGTTGCTTGACTGCGGTATATACTTCTTTGCAAACTTAGTGTCTCACTTTGTTTGATCTAAGTTTGGGGGGAGGTTAAGTACATACCTTGTCTTGCAGCATTGAAATAAAATTTTTTGCATTGTGTTGTTGCTTGGAGGGTCAATTTTTTGTGGATTTTTAATATTTTTGATTTATTCGTTGATGTTGAGGGTTCAAATTTTTACGATTTTCTAGGTTTAGTGATTTGTTTTGTTTGCTGTGTGTTGATCCTAGTGTCGGTATAGTTGATTTTTGGTTCTCTGGGATGATTTTTTGATATTTCTTACACTTGATGGTATTATATGTGTGATTTTGTTTTGGAAGAAATTTGATATTGTGCTTTGGTATTGAGATACTTGAAGTTTAATTATATGCTTGGATGATTAGCTATGTAGCTTTATTAGGATTGCTCGTTCATTCATATTTCCATGTGAGATTTGAGCCTTTTGAAATCATGACGAGTTGCATGATTCAGTTTATTCTTGTGAGTGTCGTTCATACACACATATTCTAGAACTTGGCTTTATATCTTGCTTGAAGTTATGTATTTGATTAGACAATAGGAGATTATCTTAGGCCATCTTTGTTATTTATTAATCACTAGTCATATTATTATCCTACCTATTGAAATTATCCGTAGTCAACCCTTTTGAGCCTAAAAGCCTACGTGATTAGCCAATTGATCCATTTGCTAGACTTAAAAATCCCTACCTAGTAGAGAGTTGAAGGAGTCAAGTTGGTATCTTGCGAAGAAGAACAAAATGAGAAGTAAATTGGAAGTGATAAAAATTGTAGAAGAGAATGGTTAAATTTGCATAAAAGGGGTAGTGCCCGAAACTGGTACCCCGTGAAAAAGGGTAGTGCCTAAAACTGGTACCCTTATTTGAAAAAGAAAGAAAAAAAATTCAAGTAAGGAAGTTGAGTTTGAAAGTGAAGGAGGAATTCGAATTGTAAGAAGAATTGAAGAGTATTGAAGGAGAAAGAAGAAAGTGAAGCTGTTTGTTGAAAAGTTGTAAGTCTTCTTTGATTCTCTACTAGTGAATGAGAAGGAGAAAGAAGAAAGTGAAGCTGTTTGTTGAAAAGTTGTAAGTCTTCTTTGATTCTCTACTAGTGAATGAGTCACTTGATCCACATATTTCCTACCTTTACCAAAGAGCCAATGTTACACCCTAATGCAAGACCTTTGTGATCCTATTGTGGAAATTATTCCTTTAGTCAAGAGTTGAGATGATTGCCAAGCTTATGGTTACGCGTATGTTTGAATTGATTTTGAGTGTAAACACCTTTCCTAAGTGTATATCTCACACTTGAGTGATTAGTGTAAATACTACCCGTGATAATGGGTGGATGAGCATTCCGAAAAAGTGAAGTAGTTGATTTGAATTGCATGTTCTTAGATGGATGGTTGTCTTAGTATTTGAAGTATGATTTTCGAATTGTTATATTTTCTAGGATGTGTTAATCTATGAAATTTCCTCTCAATTACTCTATTGGTTTTCTATGTTGTTGCCTCGGGACGAGCAACAGGTAAGTTTAGGAGTTTGTTGAGAGTGAAATTTTACGTATTTTAGGTCTCACATTACACCTTTTTTGATAGAATGTGATTTTGATCTTGTGTAGAATGGCTTGGTTATCATATCTTGCATACTTAAGATGTTACTAAGGTGTTTTTTTGAGTTTTGAAGTGTAAAACATGATCAAAAGTTCAAAGTTGGAATGAAGAATGAAAGTGTGAAGGAATGCTGAAAAATACACGTCTACATTGCATAATTTTTCTATTTTTGTGTAGAAGTCTAAATTGATTATGTGATATATGGTTGGAAAGCGAAGGAAGAGAAGATTATTTTGGCATAAAAATCACTCAAATCGGAGTCCGTATGAGGAAGTTATGCTCGAAACGGTGAGATCACGCAGTGCAGTCTCTGCGCTCGGCAAATAGCTCGGCTCGAGTTGTACCCAGATCGTGAGAGTTTTTAGTTGAGTTGGGGTCCCACTGAGCCTACACGATGTCCTCTTTTCAACCATATGTGGCTCAGCTACCGCTCGGCAATGTCCAGACCTAGCTCGGCTCGATCTGGGTCCCGAGCGAGGTATTTTTAGACCCAGTCGTGGCCTTTTCGATTCTGCAGTATTTTTGTTGTGTCCAGATCATGTTTTGGCTTGATTTCGACGCGAAAAAAGCCCTACAACAGTCCAAGACATAAAAGGGAGAATCAACACACAATTAAGGGGCCACTCACATCCACACTACACCCATCGTGAATTACCGCACACATCAAATTCACATCTGATTTAATCTTCCATCCATCTTCAAGGGGGTTCCAAGTGCTAATTGTGGGAGATTGGACGATCAGAGAGATTGAAAAGGAACGTGGGACTATGCTTACACTAGGGTTTCGTGTTTATAATCTTTCCTTTTCTTTTATCTTGATTTTTGGTATGAATTGCATAGCCATGAGTGTTATTTGTAACCTCATGGGCTAATTTCTTATACAGTTCTAATGTTTGATGGTTAGATTGAATTGATTTGAAACCTAGACCAAAATTGAGATTTTGTGCAATTGATATTCTGATTTACTTAATTTATTCAGACTTGCTTATCTGCTTTGTAATGTCTTCATAATATTTTCATGACATCCGATATAATGCTTGATTTATTATGTTAGCTTGTGTGCGTTCATGATTGGTATTGTCTATCTGTTAGGAATTGAAGTAGTTCCGCTATAAACACTTTAATTCCATGAACTGGTAAATCAGATACTTGAATTATTTAGTGGAACAATGCAATTAGACATTCAAGTAGGAAGTGGATAAATCTTGTAGTAATTCCAGAGAATATCTTGTTAGTCGAACTTACCATCCGGAGGTAATGTTGTTTGCTTTGATTAGTATCTAGGAATAAAGCTTGGTAATATTTACGTACCTTAGGGAATAAATCAGAATACACTGTTAGCTTAAAATCGGATCATATCTGGTGGTTTAACAGGATTAAGTGGTGTATTTTCATTGATGCTGCATGAATGAACAATTGGAAGTCTAGAAACCCAAATTAATTGGTCTATACCTGATACCTTAGAACTGTTATTTATCTCTTGATTAGAACTTGATTTATTTTTATTGCCTTTAATAATTCAGTTATTTAATATTTCAGTAATTAGATAATTAATTCACAAAACTCTTGGAAATTGGTTACTGTCTTGATTAATTTATTTAGTAATTATAAGAAGTAAATAATTGGCTGTCATGTGGATTTAATATTTAAACTTGGTCGCTTGCCACTACAATTGATATCTTTTATACTTGGGGATTAAATTGAAGTGCGTAAAAATGTCTAACATGTCCCAATACAAAAAAAGGAAATAGTGGAAATGAAGGCGGTTCCTTATGTTTGGGCAGTAGAAAGCCTCAGGTATGCAATGCTATGTACGAGATCGGATATCTGTTTTGAGTGGGCATGGTCATTAGGTATCAAAGTACCTACGACAAGGGCATTGGACTGCGGTAAAACATAGGGCATTGGACTGCGGTAAAACATATTTTGAAGTACCTGCGAAGATCTAGGAATTATATGTTGGTTTATCGGGCAAATACTTTGCTACATGTGGGTTATACTGATTCAGATTTCCAGTCAGATAGGGATGCTAGTACATCCACCTTGGGTTATGTATTTACTCTTGGAGGTGGAGTCATAATATGGAGGAGTGTTAAGTAGAAATACATTTTGGACTCCACCATGAAAGCTGAATATGTAGCAGCCTCTAAGGCAGCTAAGGAAGCAGTATGGCTCAGAAACTTCTTAATGGACTTGGACATGATTCCTGGTTTGCTCAAGTCTATCACATTTTATTGTGATACAGTGGTGCAGTAGCAAACTCTAAAGAACCACGAGCCCATAAGGCGAGAAAATGATGAGCGTTTTCTCAACACACAATTAATCCCCAAGTATGAAGGATGTTATTGCAGCTTAGATAAGCGACCAAGTAATTTATCGAACACAAGGGACGTTTTATTATTAATCTAATTATAATCTAACTTATTAAGACTAGGTTGACAATAAATTGGTGGAATAATTAATTAACTAATAAACAAGTAATTTGAATAGCAAATAAAATAAACAAGTAGTAGAGATTAAACGGAGGTGAACAAGTGAGAAATTAGGTAGTTCTTCGGGCCTTCCAGTTTCACTCTTTAATTTCCCTTTCGTGTATCAATGTCCGACTCTACCTTGTGGAATATGGACGCATCACTTAACCATGAAAATCTACTCTATAGACACAAGCAAATAAGAGTGAACACGTGTGAATATCCTTGGAGCAAGAGATATAATTCACCTCCCTTTCTAGGTACTATCAGTATCAATTATTTTCCGTGCACTAAGTACTCTAATCCGATATGATCTCCCTTTATAGGTACTATGAAGTTATTCTCTTTATCTACTTATTAACCCGAATTAGATTCAATTAACAAGTATTTATATAAGATAGTTCTTATGAAACTTCGGAGTCCCCTCACCTAGAATCATAACATGAAATCCTGCTCAGCAGTGAATGAACTTAAAGCCAATTTCGGTATAATTGATCAAGGTAAGCGTACCTTATCATGTGTAGTTATTGACCCAGTTTAAATATCGATCAAAGGGAGAGTTAAATCTGAGGTGTATCCGTATTCGTTTTCAATCATGCTTTATAGGAGTGATCAAATTGTGAGTTGTTAAGAATTAAAAGACAATTATCTAAGCAAGTAGCAAATAAAATAAATAACAACTAAAGATGATTGATGCAAGAGACAAATAACCAAGATGAAAATGAAGTGAAATGGGAGTAATCTAAAGAGAAGCAAGGCTGCAACAACCTGCTCTCAATTTGCCCTAGAAATTAGGAAAATAAATGTGACAGCATTTTGATTTACTTGATCATAGGAATGGAGCCAAACCTTCTATATTAAGTATTTTCACTCCAATTATGAATCTGGACATTCTACATATCTACCTTCCAAGCTACAATCCGCATTTTCAAATTCAATAAAATTCTTAATTTTAGAGATTGATGGGGAGGATTATGCTCCACCTTCCATCTCCACACATCTCTCTCACCTATATAAACCCCCCTTCCCCATCACTCTTAGGACACACTTCTCTCACACTAGCAACCACTCGAGCGATCCTTAAGCACGAAGGCCTATTGATTTCTCCTTCCTACCCACACCCTACGCCACTAAGGTGAGGAAATATTTATATGTTTACTTACATGCGAGTATACGTTTATTTTTACATGAAAATGAATGCATATTTTAAAGTATTTTTCAAAAGTATTTGAATATGTTCACCTACATGCAAATAGTGTTCATATGTTAAAGTTCTTCTAACATGAAAATTTAAACTTCTCACATGCTTTGCTTTCAAGTATTCGAGACATGAACATTAAATATTTTACAAGTACTTTCAAAGGTATATGAGACATGTGAATTAAACTTTGCAAGTGTTTTAAAAAGACAATCGAGATGTGCCAGGGCCCTAGAGGTGCCGGGATTGGGAAAGATCCTTGGGGAGTATCCACAGTGCCAAACATTTATATTGATCGATCATATAAGAGACATAAAAAGTACCATGGAATGATATGATTTGAGACATAAAAAGTATCATGAGTTTTGATGTGTTTTGAGACATGAAAAGTATTCATAACATTATTTGATTTTGTGATATTAAATATTTTTATGATATGAATCAAAGTGTTTTACTTTGTATTTAAGTTTATGTATAAAATTTTCTCACTAAGCTTTAAGTGCTTACCCTCAAACTTCAATATTTTTAAGATTGACGAGGAGACGGTGATTCGGGAGGCGGTGGAAATAAATAAATGATAATTTATTATTTCATTTACTTTATGCAAGGATTAGGACATATCATCTTTAAGTCATTAAGTTTTTAATAAATTTTATGCTTTCGCTATTTATTAGTTTAACAGTTTTAATTTTTGAGAAATTAGGTTATAAAATATTTGGGGTGTTACAAAGGCTAACCACATTCAAGATTAAGGGTATTACATAGACTTGTTAAATTTAAATGACAAGTATCAATGATAAATGGACTAGAAGAAATCACAAATGTTCCCCTAATCCCTATGGCCAAGGTAATTAGGTTCTCAACTCATTACAAGTTTTAAGCACAAAAGATTGTTCCTTACTCTTAATTCCCTCAAGAGTATTATGATTATAAGATTGGTTCTTCTCGCTCAATTAACAACCAATTAAGATCCATTAACTAAGTGTCCTCACATGAATGCTCTAAGTACATAAAGATGCTACCACATACTTCACATACTAACATACACTATCCATACTATAACATAATTCAATCAAAACCCTAGTTACCATATCGGAATGGCTTTTCTAACATCATAAATAGAGATTTCAATCACACAAATCATAATACAAATAAAATGAATCATAAATCATGTAGAAAAACCAAATATCATATCAACTATCATTTAAAATCCAACAAATCCACAAAGCCCTAATCCATCTTGTGGCTAGCCTCACTAGAGGTCTAGCCAATAATAAACATTATGAAAACATCCTCAAAATGCTTACATATATCCATTGTTTCAAAACAACCCAAAAAGGATTACAAATGAAAAGTAAGATATCTTCCCTTCTTGAGGTAGGTTGGATGTTTTCCTTCACTTTGTAAGCTCCCACTCTCAATCCTCAATAGATTAGTGATGAAAATATGAAAAAAATGGAGATGATGAATGAAAGGATGGTGGATGGATGAAGATGAAGGTGTAAAATGTAGAAAGGGTGTGTTTGGTGTGTGTCTTGGAAACTCTCCCTTGCAAATCTGATGAGAGAAATGAGTATTTAGGGTATTTATACCCCTCTTGAATGCCCAAAAGTCGAATTTACAGCTGCATGAAAACTTAACCGAATCATGGAAATTCGGTCCAGTTTTCGTGACTTTCTCCGAGCTTCACACTGTACCAAAACTTCGATCGAAGAACAAAAAATTCGACTGAGTTTTCTTCACTTTCTTGAAATTATCAATTTCGTCTCCACTTTGGGTCGATTCTCCTTCCAAAATACCTATTTAACATTAATGCGAACTCAAATTAGCAAACTTCATCTAATCCATCTATATCCTTCAAAATATGATGTAAAAACATACTAAACAAACATAAAACGAACATAAAAACACGATAAAATCTAGGTTAATTGGACGACAATAGTGAACGCACTCAATCAATAATCAAGATATGTATTCAGACTATACATAATAATTATTGATGCACAAAACAACTCTGAGTATGAATAAAAAATGAATAGTCTTATATAAAATAAACCACAAGTAGTGTTGTACGTAGTATACACACGGAAGTTCAATTAAATCATAAAACCTTCATAAACCTTAGAACTACCAAAGCGGTTCTAGCCCATGATTGATCGAAGAACAATCATTGTGATTGGATAGATCTTACCCATAGTCTTGAAAATTACAAGATAAATTAAGAAGCGAAGTAAACCCTGGATGTGGGCGCCGTCGCGTCTCTCTCCATCTTAAATCAGCACTTGGTTCTCACTTGATTTGACAACATGTAACAAACTGGCAGATGGCTGGTTCAACTCGAACCACTAGTCAAATCAGAAGCATCGGGGTCGAATCAACTTAGCATCACTTCAGGCATTTGGTTCGATCACGGTTCGACCTTCATGGCTGGTCGAACCACACTGTAACAAAATTACAGGTTGTTGGTTTGGCCCTAACCAGTGATCGAACCACTCGTGTCTTGGTCGAACCAGATGCTTAAACTCCCCTTTTCCTGTTTCGAGCACTTCTGTCCTATTTTCCTTCGAAAATCCGCTCAAATGGCCTCAAACGAACCTTATTCATGACTTTACACTACATATCTTGATTTGTCTCGACTTAAGATCAAATCATACATCATTATCACAGAAATCATAGTTCAAATTACTTGAATTTTTACTCTCATCAGTAAACACATTGAGCGCAAGTACCACCTAATATGAGTCATAGTTAAAAGAGGGGAAGTTGTTGTCGCTAGGATTGCATCGAAGGATAACCTAGCTGATCTTTTCACTAAGGGCCTTGATGCGCGTTTTCTTTGCACGCAAAATTAATCCCCAAGTATTAAGGATATCAGTTGCAGCTAAGCAAGCGACCAAGTGAATATCGAACCCAAAGGAAGACGTATTATTAATTTAATTATTTACTAAATTAATTAAGACAAGGCAATTCAGTTTGAGGATTTAATCTAACAACTAAAATACTTAATTTAAATAAGAAATAAAATAAAAGCACTTAGAAGAATTCGAAAGTGACTCAAGAGATAGAATAGGTAGCCCTAGAGTAATCCGGTTTCACTCATTAATTTCCTTCTGTGTGTTGATACCCGGCTTTGCATTGTGGAATATGGACACATCACTAAACCATGCATATCTACTCTATAGACACAAGTAAACATGCGTGTAACACGTGTGAATAACCTTGGAGGAAGAGATATAATTTCACCCCTCTTTCTAGATACTATTAGTATCAATTATTTTCCAGGCCAATTGGTACTCTAACCCGATATGATCTCCCTTTATAGGTATTATAAATTATCCTCTTTATCCTACTTAATAACACCCGAATTCAATTCAATTAATAAGTATTCATATATGATAGTTCTAATGAAGCTTCGTAGTTCCCTCACTTAGAATCATAACATGAAATCCTGTTCAGCAGTGAACGCACTTAATCTACAATCAATATATATATTCAGACTCTATATACCGATTGAAGATGGACAGAGCGACCGTGAATATGGATTAAGAAAGCACAATCATATATATAATAAATCCACAAGTAGTGTTGTACGGAGTTTACACACGAAAGTTCAATTAATTCGTAAAAATCTTCACAACCCTAGTTCTACCAAAAAGCTCTACCCCATGATGTTACGAAGAAAAATCATGGGTGTTGGATAGATCTTACCCATATGTCCGAAAAATACAAGATAAATTAGGAAACAAAGAAAACCCTGGATGTGGGCATCGTCGCGTCCTTCTCCGTCTTGAATCCTCCGCTTGGTTCTCCTATTGATTCCACAAATGAATCTTTAAAGTGATGGATGGATGAAGGAAAGGATGTGGATGATGGTTGGGGGGTGATCCCTCCTTGTGGGGTGTAGTATTGTTGTGGTCTCTCTCCTCTCCAATCTGATCTATCCTCTAATTATGATGTGATCTACATCCCCTTTTAAACTTGTAAGCTCTCCTTATAGTCCTTGGATGGGCTTTTACTTGAGACATACGTCAAATTTGGTAAAAGAAACCCGGAATTCCCAAAAATAGAACCAGCGCAATTCTGTTCGACCAAACCTCCACTGGTCGAGCAAAGCCTCCTAGTCGAGCAATGGTCGAGCAAATCTTCTGTAAGAATTTGGACATTTTACTCGACCAAATTTCATTCGCTCGACCAAGATGATTCTGGTCGAGCGAACTCCCGTGGTCAGCAAGCTTGCGCCGTCTCACTGTTTCACACATAACTTCCACATCTGACCTCCGATTTGAGTAATTATTGCGATCACGTGATCCTCTCTTCCTTGGCTTTCTATCAATATAAGGAACTCACAGAGAATATAATATTTTAATGTGTAACAAGTCATGCAAAGTGGCACAGCCATTCTATTCGGTACAGCTTGCGCGATGTCACCACTTTGATTATAACTTTCTCGTTTGGAATCCGATTGGGGAGTTCTTTACGCCAAAACGACCCTCTCTTCTATGGCTTTACAACTATGTATCACACTGTCAATTCAGAGCTCCACATGAATAAAAAAAAATTATACAAATTGAACATGCGTTTCAGAGCATCTTTGCACAAATTGCACATTTTCTCCAACTTGGCACTTTTGATCCCTTTTCCACCTAAAACACAATAAAACACCTCAAGTGTATTTTTTTCGTACATATATTGAATATAAGACACTTGTGCTAATATATGACAATAATTCTCAGGACGAAAGGTAATTGAGAATAAATGGATTCTCAAAATCAAAAGAAATGTTGATGGATCAATAGAGAGGTATAAAGCTCGCTTGGTGACAAAAGGTTATACTCAAAAAGAGGGTATAGACTATGAAGAAACTTTTTTACCTGTAGTGAGGTTTTGCCTTGATTCGTCTACTGTTGGCTATAATGGCTGGTATAGATTTAGAATTACACCAAATGGATGTTAAGACCGCATTTCTCAATAGAGAATTAAAGAAGAAATCTACATGCAACAGCCTGTAGGATTTATTCTTCAAGGTCAAGAGGATAAAGTTTGTAGATTGAAAAAGTCGATCTACGGACTCAAACAATCCTCTAGACAGTGGTATTTGAGGTTTCACACTACAACGATCATCTCATATAACTTTGTTATGATAAACGAAGACCACTGTGTTTACGTTAAACGGTCCAATGGTTGTTTTGTAATTCTATCCTTGTATGTGGATGACATACTGTTAGCGGGTAATAGCAGAGAGTATCTTGAAATCATAAAAGGATGGTTATCTTCGAATTTCGAAATGAAAGGTATGGGTGAAGCAGAGTACATACTTGGTGTGAACATCCATATGGATCGTTCAAGAAATTATTTGTTTGTCTCCAGAGACTTATATCAAGAAACTTTTAGAACGGTTCAAGATTGACACCTGCAAACCTATAGATACTCCCATTGTGAAAGGAAAATCATTGAGTCAACAAATGTGTCCCAAAACTCGAGATGAAAAAATTAAATGGCCAGAGTACCACATGCCAATGTGACTGACTGCAGATTATTCTCTCTGTTATCAAGGGTATAACAGTAAACTGAATGGGTATATAGACGCTGACATGAGTGGTAATTTAGATAAACTTAAATCAACTCTCGGTTATGTCTTCTTGCTCAATAATGGAGAAATCTCATGGTGTAGCAAGAAACAGATATGAATAGCACTATCCACTATGGAAGCCGAGTTTGTGGCATGCGCGTCTACAGTTCAAGAGTCTAATTGGTTGAGAAGATTCATGAAATATTTGGAGGCCTCAAACACTCCAGTGGGAGCTATTTTTTTATTGTGATAATCAAGCAATTATTGATTAAGACCTCAAATACCATGGAAAAACCAAACACATTGACATGAAATTTAATTTTGTTAGAGACATTGTAGACAAGAAGAAAGTGATTCTTAGTTACATTTCTACTCGTTTGATGTTAGCAGATCTTTTTACCAAACCAATTCCTAGAGATGTATACATAGTACATGTAAAGGGATTGGGTTTACAAAGGATTTAAAATGATGTATTGAATATGTTTGTGTATCTTAATGGAATAGTTAATGGCTTAACTATATATATATATATATTTTTTATTAATTATATGTGATGGTTCATAAGTAATAGTATGTCGGCAAGTTATGATTGGCTCTCTCATACGAGCAATCACCTCTGGCTCAGTGGGAGCGTAGAGATGAGATTATGATAGCTAATGTAATCGGAATAGATTTCGCCACGAATCTAATCTAACTTATTGTAAAGCTAAATCGACAGAGATCCTATACGTTGGAGGGAGGATATCTGGGCTAAGTGTATGAGACACACTTGAACTTTGATTTACACGATGTCTAAATTAAATGAAATACGACATACGCTTTCTTAGAAGGAAGTTAAAGACATTGTGACATGTGTTTTAGAAAAAACGACATGTTCTAAGTTGACCCCAACAAGATTGAGAAAATTATCCATATTTTCTCAAAAGTATGAGTTCTTATCTATTGGTTACCCTTATGACTTTCTACTATATTCTATCACTTTGGTGTTGCTACTTTAACATGTCACCAAAAGAGCTATGGTTAATAATGGCGATGCGGTACATGTCTAGGAAAACAGCTACAGTGAGAGACTATAGATAATTTAACATATATTATTGTGATTCATTGACTAGTCAATTAAGCGGGGTCTTAATTATGAATACATAGTTTTTTGCAAAAAAGTTGAATATGCTCTGATAAGTTCAAGGATTGAGAAGAGATATGTCAACTTACATTAAATGTTCAAGAGTTCTGGGGTATAACGAGCTTATTGAGTTTCATTGATAAACTGGTTGAGTTGTTATATATCTCTAACAAGTGTATAGCGATAAAAACTCATATCTCGTGGGTCACACGATGTATTAATCTGTACGAGAATATAATTCATAAAGAAATTAAGTCAGGCCACTTTTGACTTTATATGTGAGTGGAAGATGTAAATAATATTCAAATATTATTTATTTAATAATTAATTCACATATGAAAGTGGATAATAGAGGGAGAGAGGGAGTTACGTAGCGGTTTTCAACTCATCTTTTGGGAATGTTTTATACTGCATAAGCAGTTATCTGCATGGAAGAATGTTGAAACGCGTTACAGAACATAGAACACAACTTTGAAAAGCTATTCTCTCTCGATTTTTTTCTTTCGGAATTCACAACGTAAATCCAGTATCATATTCCAAAATTAGTACAATATCGTGGAAACATAATCTACAGCCCAGTGTTGTGAGATTTGATCCATAAGATCACAATTTATACGTGAGTACCAACTGGTTCGTACGTGTTCTTCCGCTGCAATGAAAACTCTACGGAGAAAGGTATGATTTCTCACTATGTATGAACGTGAGTTTTCCAACATTAAGCAATTATCGTATCCAACCGCTCGCGACTACAGCCGTGACTAGTATGAACGGCGGGGAATTGGGGAGTGGGGTGATCGAGTCGACGTGCAAAACGGATCACATGTCAAGGTATGGATTGCAGATGAAATTTGGACGAAGATGAATGTTGGAAAATATTAAATAAATACAAACAAATCAACACAGACAAATTCTCTTGTGAGACATTATAAATGTGAGACGGTTTGTGAGACGTATTAAAATATGCCTAATATATAAATATAAATAAAGTATGTTTAATGGTTGTTAAAGTATGTTTTCTAAAATATGATAAATGATGAATTAAAGTATGATTTTAGGGTATTATAATATGATTCATTATTGATATACTTTAACTATAAATAAGCATACTTTACTTATATAATAAGCATACTTTAGTAATGAGTCAATCCGTCTCACAACCGTCTCACAAAAAATATGTCTCACAAGAGAGTTTCTCATCAACACATAGTAGGGATATTAATTTAGGATTAAACAAGTTCAACAATAAACATTTAACTAAAGATAAATAAAGATTAGGAGTAGCCTGGGTCGAAACATGCCGTAGTGCTATCTTTAGAGAAGAAACGCCCCCACTGCACTGATATGATATTCTTGATTTACACGTTCTTCTCCCAAGATTCGACAACCCGATAGTCATCTCGTGTGCAGCGATGAGAACCCCGAACCACAAAATACTCAATGCTCAATAGAAAATATATTTATATATAGAAAATTTATATTCATAAAGTATGTAGAAATGTATATTGTGTAGTATGTAGGTATGTATATTTGTGTAGTGTATATGTGAATGCATATCAAATCATATATGAGAGTTATAGGAATTTTATAGTCATCTCATGCAACAAAAAAGTTAATGCACATTCATGAGAATTAATTTCAATAATGGTGGTCATAATTTAGAGTCAGTTACAAGACCATTATAAGTTTTTAAAACATGAAATAAGTGTCATAATAATTATAATAAAATATATTATTTTAAATTATAAAATATCCAACAATCCCCCACATAATTTAAAATAAATAATATATATAAGAAAATTCATATAATACCGTGTAATAGGTGTAGGTACCTTCCGGGTTTGAACCTTCACTTAGTGTAAATGAATTACCACATTAAGTACATAGTGACATGAATGTCTTGAACTATGCCCTTGAAAAAATATGGCAATCTATCCCACACACACTATGAGTAAACTATCCCACACACACTATGAGTAAACATTGTGATTCTATCAGTAGTGTGCTTTACGGTGATGCACAGAATCTTGTATCATGAACATTTTTAGAGAGTAGCCTACACCCCCACAGTAGCGACCCCACCACTATGTTCACTTAGGTGTATCCTCTGTTGGCATTCGATTGTTTTGTTAACATGAACCGTTAGGGTTCATACGATTCTATATCAACGGAAATAAGAACATAAAATCATATTACCTTTCACCAGGATATGTTGAAGAAGAGAATGAATTCCCACCGACAGCATGCGCAGCCTCACGACTTTGGGCATAACTTCTTCATCCGATCTCTGAATTGAATGATCTATGCCCCAAAATGATCCTCTCTTCCGTGACTTTCCAAAGGTGTATCACACAAATAGTTTTGAGTTCCACATGATTTTAAAAAAAAAATCGTGGAAGTTGACAAACAGCAGCAACAAACAACCTTTTAATCTTCTACTGTATTCCCAAGTCCAATCTTGACGTCGTGTGGGCGACGATCTTTAAGATTCTCTCAATTTGCTATTCTCTCTACCCTACTCACTGTTAGGCGTGTCTCATCTAGGGTTAGAATAGCTGAGATGGCTTATATATGGGCTACAACAGGGACCATGAGAAAAAATTAGAGTCCGGTCTCCATTGGGCTTAAGTATCCAAGTTTAGCCCAAAACTTATACTTAAGTCCAATAATAATAATATATTCCACTAAAATATTATAACTGTACTGCCGCTCTAATCCCATAATTACGATATGAGCTCCTTATTATTAGTCCATTAGTCTCCCCATATTTAAGATATACAATGCCCATTAATTAGTTAAGTTACTGACAACTCCATTAATTAATATCTCATCCGAGAGTAGCACTACTCAACCTCATTATCATGCCGGAATAAATCCACCTGCATGGTTTACATGATAATCCTTATGAGCTCCTCAAGGGGACATCATCAGCCTATTTAATAGGACACGGATTCCTTCTACAATCAACAACACACCATAGAGACAGCATTATTTCCCAACTCACCGAGTTTATTGATTTAATAATTAAATCTCTCGTATTGATGAATCAAAGAGATATATAATGGCTTACGTGTTGAGATATTGTATAGGGATTAAGAGCACGAACATCCATAATAACTGAGATCAAGTTCTCCTATATAGTCAGTATAAGTCGAACGATCTCAAGCGGTCATGCTCAATACACACAAAGTGCACTAATGTGATTCTATAGTCAAGACAAACTAATATCATCCCGATAAAGAGTTTTCGTCTATCTCAATTGTGAACATCTGTTTATACTTTATAAGGAAATCGATAATATGATCTTTCGCGTGTTGTCGCACAACATATTATCTACAGTATAAAGTAAGTGGACTTTTGCAATAATCATATAAGTAAATTATAATATGCAAAATATTTGATCATGTGATTCTCATTTCAAATTCATTGTTAAAATATTTTTCATACTAAAGCTAGGCTTTTAGTATACAATCCAACAATCTCCCACTTATACTAAAAGACTATGCTGTCAAGACCACTGCCATACATCTGATTCCTACTCCCACTAAATGACCATCAAAAAGTTTTCGCCTTAAGGAACTTATGAAAGGACTTACTAGGTTATCTTCCGATGCAATCTAGGCAACAACAACCTTCCCATCATCTTACGATTTCTCGTAACATGTGGTATTCGCGCTCATATGTTTAATTATCTTATGGGCTCGTGATTCCTTCAAGTTTGCAACTGTACCATTATAATCACAATAAATTGTAATAATATTGGGCAAACTTAGAATTACATCTAAGTCCATTACGAAGTTTCTAGAGTTATAGAGTCATACAGATACATTGGTTGCCTCAGAGGCTCCAATTCATCATCTTCCTATGGTGGAGTCTGAAATATATTTCTATATAACATTCCTCCATATTATGGCTCTACTTTCAAAACAATCACATAACCTCGAGGTGGATTTACTGTCGTCCCTATCTTATTTGAAAAATTTGAATCTATGTAACCCACAAGAATCAATGAATCTATCTGGTAAGTCCACATATAATTTCTAATCCTTTTCAGGTACTTCAAAATATGTGGTACAAAGTTCAACATTCGTATTCTTGGTTACCTTGATGCCCACTGTTCATGTCTTCGGCAAAATAGATATTCCTTCTCGTGCATAGCATTCCATAGATTAGGCTTCCTTATTCGCCGAAGCATAAGGAACCGCCTTCAACACCTTTATCTTCTTTTATGTCATAAGACACATTTCCTTAGATAAAGTCACATGCTAAAACAAGCAAGGATTTTATCATTCCTTAAAGCATGAGATAAGCACAATATCCTATCTTGTGATAATGATCGCAAGAATATATTTTGCTTCTCTTAAGTCCTTTATTTCATACTGCTGTATCAACCATACCCATACCCCCGACAATACTCTTTCATTATCTCCAATGAGCAAGATATCATCTACGAACATACAAGAAATACCACCATCACTCTTTTCAATACACAAAACATATCTGAGCATTGATTAAATCCATGTTAATAGATTTCCTCATCAAAATATATGTACTTTAAGTTTAAAGCTCGCTTTAATCCATAAATGGACAGATTTAAGCTTACACTCAAAATGCTCTTCGCACTTTGCCATGAATCATTCTGGTTGCTCCACATAGATGTTTTCCTCAAGACTTTCATTCACGGAAGCTGTCTAGACATCTATTTGCTATATCTCATAATTCAATATGAACAGCAATAAATAAAAGAATCCAGATTGACTTAAACATAGCTACCGGCGAACAGGTTTCCTTATAATCAAACATTTTCTTTCTGAGTATACATTTTCGCAACAAGCTTTGCTTCCAAGGTTTTTACCTTACCGTTTGATCCTCTTTTATTTCGTATGATCACTTCCAATGGCTTTTACACCATTTAGTGATCGTACAAGCTCCCAAATTTTTAGAATCCATAAATCCTATTCCAGAAATCATTGCAACTTGCTAAGATATCATATTTTTATCTTGTAGTGCTTCGTTGTACCATGGGTCGATTTCATGTGTATTTGGGACAAAGTCTCACGACTCTCCTAAAATATAAATCTATCTGGTTGTTGAACAACCCTCCCACTATGACAAGGCGCTACATGCAATTGTGTATCAGGTGTTACACGAGATGCAGTTTACTTGTAGTATATCCTCTTGTACAATTGGTACTATACTTTGTGTTTTTCTCTCATTTCCTTTAGAACAACTTATACATTAGTTTGTGATTTATTGCATTGTCCTTTTCCAAAAATCTAGTGTTTGTGTTAACAATCACTCTTCGATCATTTGGACTTAACAAATAAACCACCCTTTATTTTTTTAGGATATCCCGCAAACAGATAAACATTCATATGAAATAATGTTTTTAGGGCAATATCCATAAAATGAATTTAATAATTTCAAATAACTCATCATCTATCTAATCATTTCCATAAGAGTCGTTCTCTTATTAGGATTAGAAGACGCGTTACTAATTACTATTTGTTGCATCTGTGGGATAAACATGATTTAAGAGTATACAAATTGTCACCAATGTACAACAACAGATTATCGCTCCATCCTTCATTACAATGACTGAATCATTTTAATGTAATGGAGTATCCATCCGTAAATGAATAGAAACTGAAATGAAATTCTTTCTATGAAAACGTATGTAAAGATAATTTCTCAAAATCAAACGTTTATTCCTATCATAAGATAAATAAACAACTCTCACTGTAACAATCACTACTTTCATAGTATACTCATGTACTCAATAGTCTCATCATCACTTAGTTGTATACTTTTAGTGACTCTGGTATCTATACACAACGTGTTAGTAGATGCCATCACTAATCATGCTTCAACGACTAGTGAATGAGATACTAACCTGGTTCATACCTTGATGAAAATGGCTTTCCTTCGCCACATGTTTTGTCAGAAGTTCCCCACCATATACAACCTCTTGTATTTCAGGTAGAGGTTGCTCAAAACATCTACGCAAACTATAAAGAATAAAATTGACCTAGGTTTCCCTTTCAATTTCTACTCCATGATTTTCCAATTCATTCATCAATTCAACCATGACCTCCCACCTTTTAACCTTACTCAAGTATCCGAAGAGTCTCATGAGACCATTATATTTTTATGAAACTCTCACCTCTCCACTAGAGACTTTAATTAATAGGCATCACAGAACATCCTTAGTGAGAAGACATGTTTTCCTAAGCAGTAAGAATTAAAACCAAGATTCTCTTTTAATCATCTAATTTTGGACCAGTAAGTATTTTTCTTTTAGTCAACAATAAGTGAAATAAACCATTTGAAAATATGGAGAATCACATAAATAAATATGCCGATCAAATCTTCGAATTTAACTATTTATATTGATTCCCTCAAAACAATATAAAATAAAATTCACCGACATCTCAAATATCGTGAGTCTGCATGCCACGATAGTGTGGATGTATACAAACCCGAATATTTTCAAAAGAAGGTTTTACCCATTAATTTCATTTGTCAACCTAACCTCATGACAAAATAATTAATAGTCGGATCCTCTTTAGCCATGCAAATAATAGCATTGACTCCGATGAGGAGGATACTTATTATTTGCACCTAAGTGTACACCATTATTTGATCTCAAGTCCATTGCGCAAGCTAGTGTGCCTTACAGATGGAGAAGTACACACGCGCTCGGATAACTTCCTGCGATCATCAATTATAAGTTTGTACCAGTGATCCGCATATAAACTCATCCGATGAGGAGGAAGGTCTATGCCAACACGCAAGTTCATGTGCATCACATTATAAACAATAATTATTTAATGAAGTCTGTACCAGTGATACGCAAATATACTCATCTGATGGGGAGGAAGGCACTATAGCCAACACGCAAGTATACTTGCATCACATTACAAACCAATAATGGAGGCCGCGGGAATTATTAACCAATCTCCTCTCTCACTTAGTTATTTAACACCGAGAGTTTTTATATGCATATAATATTCAACAATAAAACACGCAACCTAACATGTTCCTATCACAACAATTTAAAGCAGTAAATCACTTAGAACATGCATAGCATATATAACAATAATCATATAATTAAATCAATTATAAACAGTTATATATTAGCGAATTCGATTGTTCGCCTCCAAAACACAAATGCGGGCAATGATGATGGAGATCGACCTCCTCGGTGAGAACTCCAAACCACAAAATACTCAATGCTCTATAGAAAATATATTTGTATATAGAAAATGTATATTCATATAGTATGTAGAAATGTATATTGTGTATTATGTAGGTATGTATATTTGGTTAGTGTATATGTGGATGTATATCAAATCATATGAGGGTTATAGGAATTTTATAGTCATCTCATGCAACAAAAAAGTTAATGCACATTTATGAGAATTAATATCAATAATGGGGTCATATATAATTTAGAGTCGATTACAAGACCATTAGGAGTTTTTAAAATATGAAATAAGTGTCATAATAGTTATAATAAAATATATTATTTTAAATTATAAAATATCCAACAATAAAGTTATGCAATCGGTAGAATTACTGGTGAAATCACGTAGGAAAAAAAAATGAAAATATGAGTTTTTTTTTCTTTTTTAAACTTATGTACCATCCATTTAGTATATGGATTGGGTTGGGCAGAGGAATATTTGGCCCGTGCATCCGAACTCATTAGATACCAACTCATAATTTAGATGAGGAATATTTCAAAACTAAGAAATAATGAAGTTGACAAAATATGAAAATATTTTAAAAAATAAAGATTATACATTGGACATGATTTTAAAAGTTCGAGATAATATTGTAAACAAATTTGATAGATATATTTACAATAACTTAATTTATATTGGCAAAAACTTATATGAGATCGTCTCACGTAATGATTTATGTTTATATGAGATGGATAAAAAGTGATGAATTTTATAATGAAAAGTAATACTCCCTCTGTCCCAACTTCAACTTCACACTTTTCGTTTTGGTCTGTCCCAAATTCAACTTCACACTTCCATAAAAGGAAAAAGTAACAAACTAATATCTCTCTAACATACTTTAATTTCAAATTTGACATCACTTTTTAACACACATAACATACTTTATCATTTATTTATTCCCCAAAAATATCATACTACCCTCAAAAGTAAGTCAAAAAGTGACTTTTCTTAAACTTCGTATCTACAGTAAACGTGAACTTGTATTTGGGACGGAGGGAGTATTCAATTAATAAAAAGTGATAATACTATTTAAAAAGTGATAAATTTTATAATGAAAAGTAATACTCAATTAATAAAAAGTGATAATACTATTTCATGAACAATTTATTTATAGTATAACGAAAGTGATAAAATATTATAATAATAATAATATCTTACCATGATACAATTTATACAGAGCTTGCCATTTATGTTATTGTAAACATACTCCTTCTGTCCCGATCAAACTGCATCGTTTAATTGCATAAAGCTCTCACAAAAGTTATAGTAAATGTAGCAATATATGGATGGGATGGAGTAAGTATGTAACAAATTTGTTGAAGAATATTTGTCGTACTAGGCGCAAATTTCAAACTCTTATCTATCTACTTGCACAATTTGATACACAAATAGTGCAATGGGCCGTCCAATATCCCATAACAACGATATGTCTGAATTAAACGACAATGCAACATTAAATTAGTAATATGAGCTCATTAATTTCGTTCTACAATACCCACCTACTCATCACCCACTGAATTAAACAACAATGCAACATTAAATTATTAATATGAGCTCATTAATTTCATTCTACAATACCCACCTACTCATCACCCCACTTGCGTGTAGGAAAGGACTAGGGCATCCTAAAAAATATAAAAAAATTAAAATATTATTCCATTGACATTTGTGTGGCTAGGGCATCCTAAAAATTATAGAAGATTAAAATAAAAAAATAATCCCATTAACATTGACTAGGGCATCCTAAAAAATATATAAAAGTTTAAATAAAAAAATAATCCCAATTAACATTTGTATATGAGATAATACGACAATGTTTTTTATATTTCCTTATATAATTATCATTTTTTTATATAAAAATACTATTACTTAATCATTAAAAATATTATATTTTTTATTTATATTAAAAATTATTCATTATAATAATTTATTGCATGATTATTATTATCAATGTTTTATTAAAATATTACCAATTCATATCGATTTTACGGGATTTTTTTTTAAACGACTTCATACATTGTCCGCATATTAACAACTATTAAGAAACCTACTTTCACTCTTTTGAAAGGCGATGAAAGATATGAGGAGGCTATTTTTTAACTTCGCTTATAAATAATTTATTTCCACTCATCAATAAGAATCAAATTCGAACACTCTAATTACTAAATTTAAAAGCTTTCTAAACTTACTCATTTTTCCTAACTCCGCTATATTTTACTTTGCTATAATTTTTCCAAAAATCGACCGTAGGTGGGTGAGTAGGGCTCTAGGTTCTGGTGTTAATAAACTCGTTCAGGTGTGGTCTGTTGCAAAATAGTTAAACAAGAGTAACTTTGGCCAAAATCCTTAATTTCATAACAGAAATGGTAACTTAAACTGTTACACAATATCGTCTAGCGGGAGACTATTTTTTTTTTCATTTTTAATAATTATTACTTTTTTTATTAAATATATTGTCACTTTTTACTAAAAATATTATCACCTTTTATTTATTCTATAAATTGTTCATGAAAAATTCAATATAGTATTATCACTCCTTAATTCGAGGATCATCAATTTCTAATAATTTGTTATCACTAATTATTCATCTCACGTAAGTCTTTCTTTGAGATGATCTCACACAAATATTTGTCGAGTTGATATTAGGTGCACCCTGGTGGAAAGGTACACTCATATGTGTATAACTTTTTATTTTATTTTATATACGTGTTTCTTAATAATTGTATAATTTTTTCATACTAAGTTTTTCATTAAAAAAACTAGCATCCATATGTGTATAACTTATTATTCAATAATGTATATATATTTTTTAATAATTGTATATCTTTTTACACTCAATTTTTCATTAAAAAATTAACAATTAAATTGTATACATTTTTGTTCATAATTATATATGTTTTTGTTTATATTTGTATATAGATACATCCTATCTTAGGATGCTCCCGCACAGTATAATTAGCCATATTTGTCTTATCACATACACACATATACACACTCCTTATATCCGCTAATTATTATATGCGTATTTTGCTTAATTTTGGACGTTCATATTTGTTTTGTCCTTTTTAAAAAATATTCTTACTCATGATCCACCACTTAATTTACTTAAATATAAAATAATAATATTCTTTAAACGATACCTTAAATAATGAACGAAGGAATATATAATACTCTAAGATAGGGTGCACCCATATACAAATATAAACAAAAAAAATACAATTATAAGCAAAAATATATACAATTTAATTGTTAGTTTTTTAATGAAAAATTGAGTGTAAAAAAATATACAATTATTAAAAAATATGTATACACTATTGAATAAAAAGTTATATACATATGTGATGAGAGTGGAAATTCATGTACTTTTGGGTCTAGTTTGATACCTCTTTGAGTGTTTAATTACTATTATTTGCACAAATCTTTATACTTTGAATTATTATCGACTAAAAGGTGCATGAGAGGTATTTTGTTGTGTTTTGATAGGAAAAATGATCAAGAACGCGAAGTTGGAATGAAGGATTCGTGCTCTTTGTAATCAAACAGACGTCCAATTTCCATAATTTTTCTGTATCGGTGTGGAGATTCAAATTGATCATGTAATATATGGTTGGAAATTACGGAAGAGAAGATCATTTTGGCTCAAGAAACACCTTGATCGAATTTGATACGAGAAAATTATGATTAAAACGGTGACGTCGTGCAAGCTGTTCCTCCTCAACACGACTGTGCATATTTGCATGACTTTTTATACTTTTAAATATTAGAGTTTATGTGATTACTATATTTGGATATAAAGACAAGGAAGAGAGAATCATGTGGGCGCAAGAATCACTCAAATTGGAGGCCGAATGAAGAAGTTATGCTCAAAATCATGGAGTCGCGCAGGCTGCTGAAGCGCGCATGGCAGCGCGCACGACGACACACGAGGCACGCGCGGCAGTGAGTTTTTTGCTCGTTTTGCACCATGTGATGCTGCCGTGCGAGACTTCTCACTTTCGTGTGAAGCTCTAACAGCCGCGTGAGCAATCTTGGTGCACGGTTGTTGCCGTGCGACAAGTCACGAGGCCGTGCGAGGAGTTTTCAAGATTGTAGAGCGAGATACACGAAGCCGTGCATAAGAATCATGTCGCTGTGCGAGGAAGAGTTGCGCACGGCAGCAACCGTGCGAGGTAGAATCGTGTCGCACGTTTTCAAATCCTGAAGCACGATGTCATGCCATGTGCCGTGTGTACGCCGTGTGTGTGTCGTGTGAGGCTCAAGTTCTGAATTCACGAGAGATCAGATCTTCACATTCACGCCTGATACGCCTCCATCATCACAGAACCCTACCTTCACCCATATTCTTCCATCCATCCACCGGAAAGACGATCAGAGTTGCTACTTGGATCGAAGACGAAGATTTCGACGGAGATCGTGATTTAAGAATTGGAGTCCTTCACAAGTGTTCTTTAATTTTTAGTTATTTATGTTTGTTATTTTAGAACAATGGTTGAGGCTTATTACATCTTTGTGATTTGCCCTCATAAATCCATGGACTAAGTTTCTTTGTTGGTAATGTTAGGGTTTTGATTGCTTTAATTATTCTTGACGGTATCACTGATTGATTGTTAATAGGATTCTTAATTTCTGCATAATAATTGTTGTTTCCTGTGACAGTCTTAGGGGATTGGCCTATAATACCTAAGAGTGTTAGACAATCAATTTGGAATATTAATTACTTGGTAAAACATCATTATTAGGTAATTGGTAAAGAGACAAAATGGATTAACAATCGCATACCTAGAAAGGGAAGTCTAGGCATAGCTTCTAATGGAATTTAGCATGAAGTACCTATAGAGGGAGAAGGAGTTAATTTCTTATTGATCCTAGAATTTTCAGCTCATTATAAGTGTTAGATCCTACCCGATCAAGGTGATTTAACTAGGTTTAGTGATCCTCTTATAAACGTCTGCAGGTAATTAATTTGGGTCTAGATAAATTAGTCACATAGTTAAACTGTTTGCCCGAGCATTACCAATTCTCTATCCTTGAACTCTTAAATCGTTTTCTCTTGCGTGGTTTATTTTATTTCATAATTAGTTTAATTATTTAATTTTATTTTTTATTAGTTAATTAATTATCTTCTCAAAAACTCCCAGATTTGTCTCACATTGGAATTATCATATAGAATTACTTATTAAATTTATAACTATCTCGTGGGAATGATATTTCACTTGGTCACGCGTACTACAATCGATCCCTTACACTTGAGGGTGAAAGAAAATAGCGATCAATATGGATGTTAGTTTTTTAATGAAAAACTTAGTGTGAAAAAAGTATATAATTATTACAAAACACATATACAAAATAGAATAATATGTATACAAAATATAATAAAAAGTCATACATATATGGGTGCACCCTTGCACCCGGGTGCACCCAATATACACTCATTAATTTATTATGTAAGGGATTTATAAGGTTATATATATATATATATATATATATATATATATATATATATATATATATATATATATAATAATTATAATAATAAATATTGAATAGTTAAGGAAATTTTTAACCATTAAAAAAATTAATAAGTAAGAAAGTATAATTAAAAAAAAGAGTTTATTACTCTTAGATACATGATTTAGAGGATATTTACACTGCAATACAAAGGATAAAAAGAATTACTTTCGGGTACACAAATTAGTATTGGAAAGACCAAATTAACCTTTCATTGATCAAGGAAATAAACAAGGGAGATTCACGTATTTGTTTTAATTGCTGAGTTAAATGCCGATTGCAAGCAATTCAGGGCCGCCGCCGATGATCGGGGCCATACACGTTGTTTGTAGCGTCATTAGCTCGCCCGATCCGATTACCAAGCTGAAATCTCCAACTCCAGTCCAGTTTCAAGTGCAGACGCCGATTAAGATTCCTTCCCCTCCACCAATGATGGCCCACAGTTCTATAAAGGAAAACCTTCTTTGTTCGCTTAATCGAGGAGTAAAGATTATTCCGCAGCCACAGCTGTGAGGTAGTCATCTCGGGTCTCCGGATTAACGATCGAGAGGAACGGAGGGTGCAGACTCCGTACAGGCAAAGTGTCGCTGGCTATTGAACCTCCGCCTCCTGAGGTTTTTGCTTGCAGATTTGTGGTGCTTTTAGAAAAAGTGGCGACAAGACACTCCACCGTCCACCGAAGTTCGGTAAGCACGTGATGTGAAATTCTTCGAGTGTTTAAACTTTCAATTAAACTAATTAGGAATTTGAAACTTGATTGAATGAAAAGATCAAACAATCATGCCCTTACCATGTTTTTTTCTTTTGATTTTAGGTAATTATCGAAAGCATTTTCTTCCTTTATTTTTGTGGCGTTGTGTAAGCAATGTTGGTCGGGGTCGTGACACTGTTAACAATGTTGGAAGTAAAGAATTGTGAAAAATTGGGGCATATTGAGAGGAAAATGGCTAGGTGATTTGCTATTGCTCCTGCAAGGTGCATATCACTGAATTTGGACGTTAGATATGCGGACGTCATTAATTTAGTCGTGTTTCAGGTAATTATTGTATCTTGGTGATTTAGCTTCCTTTTCAATGACATAGGATTATGCTTGTATGTGCTCCCTATTCTCTAATGATACTTAGATCGCTTATAAATTAGACTTTGATCATTGTCTCATCAGTTTGTGTATAATTCAGATGTCTTGTCTCCTTGAATAGTTTATAGTTTAAAATCGGATTGTATAAGATTTATCTAAAGGAGTATGCAGATGTTTTTTCCCTTAACGAAATGAAATTGAGGTAGATTCAAGATTGTGATTCTTTAGCTTCAAATTTCTCATGACGAAAACTTTCTGCATGCTTATGGTTGAATAACAGTACTCTTATAATAGTTTAGCAAAAATGTTGCTCTTATATGTGAAATGATCTTAACATGGAGTTTTTGGCATTTCCCTATGGGAGGAATTTCATCTGTGTTCTGTATCTATCTCAGTCTGCATGTAGCCTCAAGCGCATGAAGAAATTACATGTACATTTCCCCTGCGGCTTGCCAACTGATGGAGAAGTTATTAGTGGTAGGATGTTTGATGGTGTGAAAACGTGTTCAAGATTTATTATTCATGTTTCGTTACTCTGGAGTCGAACTTTTTTTTCTTGTTCTTTACATGCTGACTTGCACTAAGAATAGCAAATGGAAAAAATTCCCAAGATGCATATTACAGCTGACTCTCTGTACTAGTTTCTAATGCATAGTTTCACAATGAATATACTTGATGCTCAAATAAATATGCTCATGGCCAGGCCACAGTGTCTGTTACTAAAAACTTATGTTTCGGGCACGATTGTCTAACTGTATGAACGTATGAAGACTACCAAATTATACATATCAATACTGCTGAAGTATTCATAAGCATGATATGCTTTTTTAGGGATTAGGCGAGATGTTAACGTGTTAAACTTTCTTTATGTGAGAAAGGCTTTGGAAGGTACTAACACGAACATAATACCCAATAATAGTCATCATGTGCTTTTGTAATTGAATGTTTACATTCTCCATAATACACATGTGGAATGAAGCTTTATGTATCAGACAACTGGGTGATTTTAACAGAGGGCTTTGACGGAGTGGTGCCATATGTATATGACATCTTTGTTGTGAATGCACCTAGTTTACCTGCCTCTCAACATATATTCTCTTTTCATTGCATCTGCATGGAGCAATCGGTGCTCATGTATTGGTTGTTATCCAAGCATCCGACAAATGAGATGGATGAGTTTTGGGATCGTGCAAATAATCTCGGGTTTGAGTTTCAAATGGTATCCAAAAATGAGGCTTTTCCAACTTGTAATGTGATGAGTATGCCCACTGTTAAGCAATAAGTGCAGCCACACATTTGTTCAATTTGCTCTTTAACAATTTTGTGACTCTACAGGAGGAGAGGGGTCATAATTTTTATCCATGACTCTATTTAGCTCATGTATCTAATCATGCTACATTATTACATGCATGATTGAAATTTCACTTCTGATGATTCTTTCTTTCTTTTTTTTCTTTTCTTTTTTTCTAGGTTAAATTGAGATTACCAGTCATTTTACATAATAAAATTGAAAAATGGTGAAAAAAATGTGTAAAAGAAAATGTGAAAACAAAAATGAAAATGTACAAAAAAAATTTGCGAAAAAAAAAAGAAATTATGCAAAAAAATGTGTAAAATAAAATGTGCAAACAAAATGTGTAAAAAAAAATTTGCAAAACAAAATGTGCAAAACAAAATGTGTAAAAGAAATTGTGCAAAATAAAATTGTGCAAAATAAAATGTGCACAAACCCTACCCATCACCCACCCACCCACTGTCGGACAGTCGCCGGCCGGTCATTGGACCTCCGCCGAACCACCGCGGCACCACCGCCGGCCGATCGCCGGACCGCCGCCATAGGTTGCCGGACCTCCGCCATAACTTAAAATGTGCAAACAAATTGTGCAAAAACAAAATTGTGCAAAACCAAATTGTGCAATCACATAGGGGTATTTATGGTATCACAATCATAATTGTGTAGTTATGAGAAATAGTGCTTTGAATCATGTAGTTTATAGCAATTATACATTATTTTGTGTATCCAATAGTAAGTGACCCTTAAAATAAAGGTTAATGACAAGAAAAATCATTAACTTTACTCTTATTATAAATTAATTTTTATTCTTGAGAAATTGTAAAAAAAACTCCACCTTTAAGCATTGTCGTAAAATGCACACAATTTCTAAAAAAGAATTTCACCTTTAATCCCACATTTAAGAAAAATATCACACATTGGTTCATTTTGCAACAATAATTAAAGGTAGTTTTTTTTTCTTTTCCTCAAAAATGGAATCAATTGGATATGATGACTAAAGTTCGTGGTTGTTTATTCAATTAACTCATTAAACAAATATAAAAAAATATTGAAAAAACTAAGGGTACATTACTTATAGGTACATTTTATTTACATATATTACTACTAGATACAATATCCAAATTATATTACTATAGACTACAAATTGAACCCATCAAATACCACTATTAACCCTATTTTACATATAATTGTATTCAGAAATTAATTAACCATTAATCTCTTCATTAGAGCTGTTACACAAAACGAGTAGCTCGAGAGCTTGACTCGTTAAAGCTCGAGCTCGTCGAAAAACTCGTTACGTTATCGAGCCGAGCTCGGCTCGGCTCGATAAAGCTCGATAATAATAATAATATTAAAATAAATGTTATATAATGATAATTAAATATATTAATATAATAATTATTAAATAAAATATTAAATATATTAATAAAATCCGGCTCGATTAGGCTCGAATGTTCGACTCATTTTCCTTAAATGAGCCGAGCCGAGCTCGAGCTCGGATAGTAATTTTCGAGTCGAGCTCGAGCTCGCACGTAAGCTCGTTATCAAATCGAGCCGAGCTCGAGCTCGACTCGATAACTACTCGAGCTCGAGCCGAGCTCGAGTATGCACTACTCTAGCTCGTTCAGCTCGTTTAACAGACCTACTCTCCATAAAAATAGGAGATAGTTAGGTTGGGGATTAATCAACCTTAAAAAATAGTCAAACATTAAAAAATAGGTTTAAAATTATTGTACGTGTTCAATTTTAATCCCCAATCTTTCAAAATTTCCAGCGATTTGGTATTCAGAAAAATTTTATAATAGTATTAAAAAAAATCATAACCATTCAGAATGCACACATTAGAACAGCAATCGTGGTATTAAAAAAATCTTATAATAGTATTCAGAAAAAATCGTAACCAAAAAGAACGCACACATTAGAACAGCAATCGATGGTATTCAGAAAAATCTTATAATAGTATTAAAAAAAAAATTGTAACCATACAGAACACACACATTAGAACAACAACCAATGGTATTCAGAAAAATCTTATAATAGTATTCAGAAAAAATCGTAACCATACAGAAAACACACATTAGAATAGCAACTATCGATATTCAAAAAAATCTTAAAATAGTATTTAGAAAAAATCGTAACCATACAAAACGCACATATTAGAACAACAACCATTGGAATTCAGAAAAATCTTATAATAGCATTCAGAAAAAATTTGTAACCGTACAGAACGCACACATTAGAACAACAACTGTTGGTATTATGAAAAATCTTATATATAATAGTATTAAAAGAAAATCTTAATCATATAAATCGCTTACATTAGAAAGTCGAAAAATTGTATTATTTAAAACATTACTAACAAACCTCATAATTATAGAATTCCAAAATGATACCATAGCAAAACTAAATGGTTTTAGTTACAGAAATTAATTAGAAATTGTAGTCACAACATTTTAAGGAAAAAAACAAACAAACAAAGCTGGCTGAAATAAATTGATTTTTGAGGAGAAAGAACTATAATATAGGAAATTAAATAAACAAGTAAACATGAATTTCTCCTTAACTAATTATGAATTAGGGTTCATTACTATCAGGTACAATTTAGAGAGCATTATAACTAATAGGTACATTCAATATAAAATATTACTAATCAATACATTTTAAATAAGTAAAATATCTCTCTTATCCTTAAGTGTAATTAAAATAAAAAGTATAATTTAAAATACAAAGCTATATTGTTTTAATAATAAAATCGAAATTGTTTTTTTGTTGCCTAAATATGTGTGGGAAGTACTCACATTTTTCGCTAGTTGGGTAGGGTGGATTGTATAATAATAATTTAAAAGGATAAAATATATTATTAGTATGAATTTACTCTTAAATATTATTTAATTGTATTGCAATTTAGATTTTTATTGTGTTCAAAATAAATTAATTAATAAATTACTTAAGATATTACTACTATGTATCAGATTATACAACAATAAGAAATCTCCACAATATATTCAGAAAAATTAAAAATATTTTGATATATAGATTTTAGATTTGCATTGTATTCATAAATAAATATATTAATTAATCTCCACTTCAGAAATATTAAAAAATATTTTAATTTTCAAATTTTAGGTTTGAATTGTATTCAAAATTAATTAATTAATTAAAAATATCACTACGATGCATCATATTATATTACGATAAGAAATTGCACAATGTTTTCAGAAATATTTAGATATATATATATATATATATATATATATATATTCAGAATCATTTAGATAAATATTCACAATATTTAGATATATTTTGGTATCTAGATTATATTGATTTCGAAAAAAAATTATAGTATTAGATAAGAAATCTGCATGATGTATTCAGATATTTAGATAAATATTCAGAATATTTAGATATATTATGTACCCAAATTATATTTCGATAAGAAATTTGCATGGTGTATTCAGAAATATTTAGATAATTATTCAAAATATTTACTTATATTTTGGTATCCAAATTATATTACGATAAAAATTCTGCATATTTAAAAATATTTAAATGAGTATTCATAATATTTAGATATATTTTGGTATTCAAATTATATTACGATAAGAAATCTGCATGATGCATTCAAAAATATTTAGATAAGTATTTAAAATATTATAATCATGTATTCAGAAATATTTAGATAAGTATTCAGAATAATATTATAATTATGTATTCAGAAATATTTAGATACGTATTCAGAATATTTAGACGTATTTTGGTATCTAAATTATATTACGATGTATATAGAAATATTTAGATATGTATTCAGAATATTTATATATATTTTGATATTCAGATTATATTACGAATGAATTCAGAAATATTTAAATAAATATTCAGGTATTTAGAAATATTTAGATAAGTATTCAAAATATTTAGATATATATTTTGATATTCGGATTATATTACAAATGTATTAAGAAATATTTAAATAAGTATTCAAAATTCATGAATTTGGATGTCATGATTTCAAAATTATTGATTTAATTTCACTGATATTTAGATGCAGCGTATTCAAAATTCATATGCTAAAACTTGAGAATTCATATATTAAAAATTCACGATTTAATATTCAGTAAAATAGTGTGTTCAATACAGTTGTACTCAACAATATTCATAAAGAGGTAATTGAAACTTTTCATTACTTATTTTTGTACCTGGTAATAATAAAATATGTATTATGTATCTGCTAGTAATATTAATATATATTTTGTACTAAATAGTATTAATTCCTATAATTAATACTATATATCTAGTAGTAATATTATCTTATATTTTATATCCATAAGTAATCATTCCAAAAAAAATAAAAATAAAATATACCATTAAAATAAGAAAAAGAAATAAATATACCAATATTAACAAACAAAAGTTTCTCAATCTAAACTTCACTCTTTCTATTTTAGTATGTTCCAATTTAAACTTTAAACTTTCATTAAAGGAAATGAGTCTTTTAACTCTTAATTATTATTGTACAATTTAAGCACTTTAATTTCAAAATGTTATCTCTACTTTTCACTCATAATACATTTACATTTTATTTATTATCTAAAAATATTACATTACTCTTAAAAAATAACTATTCTTAATTTATGTATCTACTGTAAATGAAAAAATAATGAAACGATAAGAGTATTAAAAAAAAGTTGAAACACATGAATATAGAAACAAACCTTAAAAGATGAATACAAAAACAAATACCATGAAAAATAGATGGGAGATTGAATGAAATTATGGAGAATGAAATAAATTCATGAATGAAATGAAAATGGGAAAGGAATGACAAAAAATAATTATTCTCATGATTGATAGTGACTAGAAATAGCTCAAGTAATAAAAAATTTTAATATTTGATTCAAATTTCACTATTTGTATTTTATTTAAATTTCAAAGTAACTTAAATCTCAATAAATTTAATATATCTTAAAAATTATACTATTAAAAAAATTCTGTAATTAAAAATAAAATAAATATTTAAATATTTAAAATATAAATAAAAGACTATAGATAATTTAAAAATTATTTACATAAATAAAATTAAATTTTATATGTAACATGACATATGTGTATTCAATTTAAATTTTGTATAATATTTTTTATATATAATTTTAGTTTTTATTTAAAATAAAGATTTAATGAATTGTATAATTTTTTGTATTTTAAATAATTTAAATTTATTTTTTAATAATTATTTTTATTGTAATGAGTATTAAAATATGTTATTTTTTAATTAAATTTTGAATAATTTAATTAATATGTTTATATATAATAATCTAATAGGAAAATTATATGTTAAATGAAAAAAATATTTTTTTACTTTTTATTTTCGTACTTATACAAAAAGAGATATGATATAAATAAATATAAATTATTATAATCATTAATATATTTTATGTTATATAAAAAAAATTGATTTCATAATACATGGGAATAGGTAAACCCATGGGGTGGGGAGGAATGATGATTACCAAATATATGAAATACACATTCCCTATGGAATGAGGATTCCCATAATTAGAAACTCACCAAAAGCAGGAATGTAAATTAAATTAATAATACACATTTCATTCTCATATCATTCTATACTACCAATCATGCCATAAGAGATTCAAACCTTAACCCATTTAATTGCTTTCCTCTCAATTCCGTTTGGACACTACATCCTTTTCATATGATCAAATATCTACACTTTTTTTAATCATCTTCTATGTGACTTTTCATACGATAAATTCTCCCCCAGTCCCGTCCTTATGGTTATGTTTGCTTTTTGCACGGGGATTAATGAATATAGTATTTTAATGTGTATTGAGGTGAGAGAAATAATAATTTAATGTAAAGTGGGTAGGTGTATTAGTGGGTTGTGTGGGCCCATAGAGAGAGAAATAATTAATTTATGTGGGTCTCATATACTAAAAAGGGAAATGTAACCATTAGTATGGGACACCCAAAATGAAAATATGTAACTATTAGGATGAGACGGAGGGAGTATGCAAGAAAAAAAAATTAGCAATTGCCCTAGAGTATACTCCCTCCGTCCCACCAAAAAGTCGTCATTTTACTATATAGAGTGTCTCACTCAAAGGTCCCAATTTTTTCTTATTAGTAAAAGGTCCCCACATATAGCTCATCACCCGTTACTAATACAACTATATATCCACTACACATAAAATAATAATCTACGCGTAAAAAAGGAAATGGGAACATTTACCCGAAACGAATAGAGTAAGTTTTTTTTTTAGTGTAAAAAAGGAAATGGAAACCTTGTATATATATATATACTCCCTCCGTCCCGGCGTAAGAGGGTCTTTTGTTTTTTTGCACGTAGATTAAGGAGTATTATTATTTAATATGTAGTGGGTAGTTGTATTAATGAAAGTGTGAATCCCATATTTTAATTATATTAGAGGGGATGTGTGAGTCACATATGTGTAAAAAAGTAAATGGTACCTTTTGGGTGGGACGATCAAAATAAAAAAATACTATCTTTGAATGGGATGTAGGTACTATATATACTCTTTCCATCAATATATACACAGCCGGAGAGTAGGAGTATATAAGGGGACTCTTAAACATCATCAATATTTTTAGCTCGAGTCTTCGCCTCATGCCAGCTAGGAGCGGCATGGCTCATGTTAATTACAAGATACGTTTAAAAGATTTCAGGAAATCGTTGATTTAAAAGCTCAGTCAAGCTTCCTTATTAGTAATAGACTTGAGTGAAAACTTAAAAATTATTCAATATATCCCTCATTTATTTTACACCGAATTTAATACTTGGGACATTTTTGTGTAAGATTTTATCAGATGAGATTATTTTACGCTTTTATAGTTAATTGTTACTTTCTCCGTTTCGTCCTTATGATTACGTTTGCTTTTTGTATGTGGATTAATGAGTATAGTATTTTAATGTGTATTGAGGTGAGATAAATAACATTTTAATGTAAAGTTGGTAGGTGTATTAGTGTGATGTGTGGGTCCATGGAGAGAAAAGAAATAATTTTTGTGGGTCCCATATGCTAAAAAGGGAAATGTAACAATTAGGGTGGGACGCCCAAAAAGGAAATAGGTAACCATTAGGATGAGACTGAGGGAGTACTTTTTATTAAAATATTATGGGGTATTTACTATAAGGTACATTAAAAACTCCTTTATTACTATGAGATACAAACATACAAAAATATTACTACTAACTACATAAATATATAGTTATATTCCAATATTACCCTTACAATGTGCTGCACACAAATGTTTGTGTGCAGCATAAAAGTTCGTGTGCAGCAAAAGTTATGTGCAGTAAAAAAAATGTGAAGTAAAAAAGTGTGAATCGTAAGTGTCATGTGCAGCGAAAAAATTATATACTCCTACTCTCCTGCGCCGGCACCGACGACGACACGGTGGCCGGCCTCCGGTGGCGGCAGTGGGCAGCGGCGGCTGGCGGCCGGACGACAGTGGTCCGGCGGCAACGGTGGCAGTAGGTGGGTGAGGGGTTTAGGGTTTGTGGTTTAAAAGTATATGGGATTATAATGAATTAAGGTTATATTTGATATTTTACTTTAATATTTTATATGTGAGAATAATTTTTTGAACTCATTATATATCCTAGTAATTACTCATATGAGTAATTTTTCCAAATATTATCACTTTTTTTTTTAATATTATCACTTTTCATTTACACTATAAATTGTTCATAGTCCACTGCATCTTTATCACTTTTGTTCAAATAAGCACCAATTTTTCCAGTACCACTTTTCCATAAAAATGTTATAACTTTTTATTAATGTTACAAAACTCATTCGATAAGACGATCTCATATAAGTCTTTCCCTTCCTATTTTCTACTATAAAAAATTATACCCTATATATAAATAACTATTACACTTAGAATTCGATTTTAACTTAGAAACTAATTATGATACATATCATTCATTTAAAAAATGAAACATCATACTAATAGTGATGTACTCCCTCCGATTCCACTAGAAAGATATAAGTACATTTGTTTGTTTCTTTTAGTCGTAGTTTAAGTATATAATATTAAATGTGTACTCCCTCCGTCCCGTTTCAATGTTTACGTTTGTTTTTTGCACGTTGATGAAGGAGTATAATATTTTAATAGATAGCGGGTGGAAAGATATAATATTTAATGTAAAGTGAGTAGGTGTATTAGTGTTGAATGATATATTAATTATTTTAGGTGGGTGCCATATTTTAAAAAGAAAAACGTAAACAATGAAATAAGACGCGCAAAATAGAAACATAAACATTGAAATGGGACGGAGGGAGTACTAGATAGTTTATTAGATGTTTTTTTTTTTAATTTTTGTTCTATAAATTTTATTTAAAGGGATTTCAAAATGTGTAATAATAAAAAAACTTTTTAGGTATTTTTTACTCATTTATTAAGAATAAAAATGCATGTCTCACAATTGGACGTCCAAAATTATAAAATGATAACATTTCAAGCAGTTTGAATTTTTATGTGTTATTATATTATCTCTTATATCACACCGTTTGATGAATGACAAATAAGAGAGATTGAGAAACTATACCTTAAAAAAAAAAGTTTAGGACAAGGATTAGATTTCTTTTCCCTCTAATATCAACATAAAAGATGATTTATGATATATGAAAATGACGCTTAAAATTCGATGTTCCTTTAAAGTGCATTTAGGAAGTACATTAATGTCAATCATAGAATCGCCCTCAGATTTTTTACTAAAAGCCCGGCGACTAGGCTTGTCTCATTCACACCCTTATCGCCTCACTACGTTATCAGATAGCCACATACTGTGCTTCACATTTGTCTATAAATTGAGAAGCAAATCCCGCAATATTCTCATCCAAAATCTTCTTCTTACACTCCCTCATACCTTCTCAACAATGGGTTCCAAAGTGGTCGTTTTGCTTTGTCTAGTCTTCGCTGTGGTCCTCCTCATTTCCTCTCAAGTGTTAGCTAGGGACCTAGCTGAGGCTGAAGCTTCCAACACTGCCGACACAACATGTAATCACTTCTTTTATCTCTTGTTAAAAATGCATTTTTAATCCCATATAAAGATGTTAATTAAAAAAAAGGCCCTACTGTTTTAATTTGATCCCAACAATAGCATTTTTTGTCCCAAAGCTTTTCCTACATGATCAAAAATGTATTCCCTCCATTCCATATTAACCTTTACATAAAAATGTGTGACAAATTTGAAATTAAAAAAAAATTTGAAATTATATAAAGTTTTGTTTTTTTTTTGGAGTGTGAAAGTTGTCGTGGGAAAAGAAATAAAGAAAGTGTGAAAGCTGTTATGGAAGAAAGAGTAGTTTTTTTTTTTAAATTAATTTTGGGTGCTTAACTTGAAAAATGCAATGTTTGGTACTTAATTTGAAACTTTGACATTTTAGTTTAACAAACACGGGACAAAAATCCAATTTTTGCCTCGTTAATTCAACAGCTAATTCGTTATATTATCGATTATTAAAATACTAAAATATAAGAATATGATTTCATTACCATAATCATAAACTGAACATAAGCTCAATCGACTGTACAGCTACCCTGGATGGACGAGGTGCTTATAATCGCGGAGGCGGCTACGGTGGTGGCCATGGAGGAGGCGGCAGCGGTGGCCATGGAGGAGGCTATGGCGGCGGCCATGGAGGTGGCTATGGTGGCGGCCATGGAGGTGGCTACGGAGGTGGTGGAAGGTGCTACCACGGGCGTTGCTGCCGCTACGGACGTTGCCGTTGCTGCAATTACGCCGGTGAGAACGAGAGTGCTGAGTTTCAAGCCGAGTCACACAACTAAATGAACGTGAAGCAGTAAACGGTTGTTTAAAATTAGTATTAAACAGCATAAAAAAATAAAAAATGTTGTGATGAATAAAAAGCATGCATGCATGCATACTGCTGAAACTTGTTGTAAAAAGTTTGGAGTGTAATGAAAATTAATGAGTGCCCATCTATCACACATACGACAGAGATGTATAGAAAAAAAATTCTTGGAGTTTAGAAGTTTTTTAGAAGGGAGTGTGGGTAATTTATTGGCTTCTTATGTTTGGATTTGTACGGTTTGAGTTATTTGGACAATGCGGAATAACATTATATTTAAAGGGATTGTTGGAATTCGGAGATTCTATTAGGGGAAATTAGAACTCAAGTTTAGGATGATTTGCTCTCAAGAAGAAAGAGGGTAATTATGATTACATTGAGAGGGTACATTCAGAGGGTAATTATGATAATTTCTGAAACTTGTATGTGTACCTTTTATTTTCTAAATAAAAATAAAAAATATTAATGAAAAGTATATACCCTTTAGAATAAAATGATGTACCTTTATTAATTAAAGTGTATACCCTTTATAACAAAATAATATATTCTTACCCATAATACTAAATTCTAAAGTGCACGGTGTGCCCGGATGAACGCAAGACCAACTCTAATAATTAGGGTGGCGCTATTGTCCCGAATGATTACCAAGAACCAATCATTAAAATATACTAGAAAGACTAATTATATTCTTGAGTGAGTTTGGAGTAAATCAAGTTCACATGTGAACTCTATTTTTTAAAATTATCCTTTAATATATAAAAAATTAATTTTCGACGACTAATAATAATTCAAATCTTTAAAGAGTAATTTTTCATGTACTAAAGATTAATCGATAAATCAGTGAGTGCAATAATTTGAAGAGTATTTTTTTTTTCATTTGGAAGAATAATAATTTATCTCTATAAAACATATTTTTTTATATACTAAAGAATAATTAATAAAAACTAAGGTTTACATATAAACTGTTGTGCTGCTCTATATTAGAGCATAAACTTATATAAAATTATTACAAATAAACTCGAAATTTAATTTTAGCATTCTGGATTAACCCAGAACATGGAAAATACTATGCCATATATACTGCTACCTTTCATCTTACACCTCTATTTTAGCAGGAAAAAAAAAATCAAATGTTCACTCAATTTGTTAAAACGACCCATCCTTAATAGTGAATGTTAAAATGACCAATGAAAATACTCTTGACTTAATTTGTTACTCGATTTAAAAAAGAGAGTGAATAGGGTGGGACGGTTCCAAAATTATTTGGTGGAACCGATCCTAAAATTACATATTTGTGCCCGTAATTTCCAGATGGATCAGATCTGTCTGCTTTTGCCCTGTTGCTAGCCATGAAATCATCGCTGAATGCTCTCCTCACCTCTGCGCCGTGAATTAGAGTAGAATCCGGAGAGAATCAAAGCCTCTTCTCTTTTGCTTCCCGATTCCTTCCATTCTCTACTCAACATCCTCGATTCTATATGCTTTGTGTTGGGGGCCAATTTGCAGCAATCTGCAGGAGCTGGTCTACAAGCCAAGTTGGAATTACCAAGGCAATTGTTTCTGTTGTTTTCGACAACTCCGACCGCCCTCGAAGGCCTCTTAACTATGAAGATTCTCTTGGAATTACAGTATTCCGCCAGGTACTAATTATCAAAATTGTACAAAAAAATGAGATGATGAATTCAGCGGTGTCTTCATAATTTTATTTCGATTTTGTCTCTAGAAATATGTCCATCAAGAGAGGAAGCCGACAAGGCGGTTGATGCGTTTCATGATAGGAAGATGCTTCCAGGGGTGGGTTAGCATAACTATGTTATATGATATTTTTTTACTCATAAACTAGGCAATGTGTTTATTTGTTTTAGAGTTCAAAGTGTTCTGTAGTTGTTTTATTACTGGAAAGAATCAAGATGAGAGAAGGAATCACCTAATCTGGACGCTGTTGAAACAATTCTTGGATCATGCATACACAGAATTTTGAAACAATTCTTACCAATGCAGGCCTCTAGTCCTCTTAAAATGAAGTATGCTGATGGAGAATTGGAAAGGCTAGGTGATTATACTTCACTCTAATATCTTTTTTTTCCTTTTTCTTCTTCTGTCACACATGATGATTCTTAAATAATGGTGCTGCTTTGACCTCAATATGTGCTATAAATTAAAAAAATATAGTGTGTGAGTATGTTAATCTGCTTATTTATCTCTGTGTCTGTTCTTTTGATTGTGGGTTTTCTGTTCCCATTTTGTTGCGTTGGTTCTCATTGCCTAGTTTAGGTGGTCTCACTGTCATATTGTACTTGCGAGAAAATAAGGTCTTCATAGACGCAATTGAGGGCAAAGTATTTCTCGACGGAGGCCCATATCGTAACGGATGAATGCGTCATAAAACTGCCTGACGACTTCGGTGGCTGATTCCACCTCAATTGACGCCGTCTGATTACTGCTCCGCCACGCCAAGCGACAGCGACTTGTGTAATCACGTGAATTTGGTAGCCTGTGATTACTGAAAGGTGTACTGATGATTTTTGAAGGGGGAGCGGAAGGCGGGAAGTGCAAGTGCTTGAATCATCGTGGATTATGCCAATCTAAATAACTGCTTCTGGATCTGTGTATATAAATTGGTATGGTATTTTAAAGACTTACCAAATCACTCTTTACTATGTGTATATACTCTAGCCAATATTTTGAGTTAAACTCGTTTTTAATATGTTTCACTATTCCACTTAAGTCACTTTCCAATTAATAGTTGTTTTCCTGGTTTGGTTCTTCATTGAATAGTCATTGTAGTATGATGAATTCATTGGATACGAAATTGTATGTTTTAAAAACATGACATGTGAGCAGAATTAAGCGATGGTACAAGACTAAATCAATATAATATAGTAGAGTAATCTAATTAATTATAAAAAAGTAATCAAAATTATTATAGAGAGTAATTCTATTAATTTTCAGAAAAATTAGAGTATTAAATTAAAGAGTAACCTAAATTATTATAAAGAGTAATCTTAATTATTTTCAGAAACATTAGAGTCTCAAATCAAAGAGTAACCTAAATTATTATAAAGAGTAATCTTAATAATTTTCAGAAAGATTAGAGTCTCAAATCAAAGAGTAACCTAAATTATTATAAAGAGTAATCCTAATAAAAAAAAAAAGCAATTTTGTTTGATTTTCAGAAAGATTAAAGTCTCAAATCAAAGAGTAACCTAAATTATTATAAAGAGTAACCTAATTACTTATAAAGAGTAACTCAATTAATATGAAATCATACGATTTGAAGTTCTCCCAAAATTATTTGCTCTAACCAATTGAAAACATAACCATATACACACAAGCTGAATTTAGTTATTTTTTTCTTCCTTTTGGACAGCAGCAAAACATCATGTCTGGATGAAGTTGAAGCACGCAACTAAGGCAACGAGGTGCATTTGTTCAGGAGCTTCTTATGTCGACTATTTTTTAGCTCTTCTTTGGAGGAAGCGGTTGATGGTACTCATTTATGGTGGCCACAGGTTTTATTTGTGGTGAATGGTGTTGGAATATCGAATTGTTGCAAGTTTATTACTTAAAAAGATAGCCAAGAAGATGTCTCAAGATATCATATCAGCTTTAATATAATGCCATTTAGTGTGACATCTTATAAGCCATATATAATTGTAATATTTATGATGTAATTCAACACCTATTCAACGGATTTAATGTTTGTTGTGATGATTTCATTCAAGAATTTACAGTAATTCTGCATAAACAAAAGCTATGTTAATGAAATACAAGAAAAGAAGATCAAGAACTATAACCACAATCCACCATACCAATTCAAGATTCCGACAAATTCAACACATTCTTGGAGAAATAGCATCCAACATAGCAAATAGAACATACTCCATGAATAATATCTTTAGAAAACAACAGAAGTAATTGAAACAGATGTAAGGTTTTAATTGAATTTATCATAACAATGTTTGAAGCTAAACTAATGCACTAATGCATAACAAAAATAACCCAAAACCTTTCCATCATATGATAATTGGCAAAGATCAATCAATTCATGACATACATTCTCAGGAAAATCTGAATCAAGGCAAGTTTGAATCAGCCATCTTCACTCGAAATGGATTGAATGACACCTGCGCCAACAGTCTTCCCACTTTCCCGGATAGCAATCTCATCCCCTGCTCACAAGCAATGAGAGTGATGAGCTCAACCTCCATCTTCACACGATCACCGAGCATCACCATCTTCGACTCCTCATCCTTATCATTCATGATGGTGTTCACCTTCCCCGTGACATCAGTAGTTTTCATGTAAAACTAAGGTCTGTAACCTGCAAAGAAAGGGGAGTGCCTCCCACCCTCTTCCTTCTTCAACACATACACAATGGCTATAAATTTCTTGTGGGGAGTGATGGTTCCCGGCTTCGACAACACCATCCCTCTCTGCATATCTATTTTCTGGATACCTCTCAACAACAATCCCACATTGTCACCAGTCATGGCATCATCCAAGGTTTTCTGAAACATCTCCACACCTGTAACAGTAATGGTTCTTGTGTCTTTCAACCCCACAATATCCACTGTATCTCCCACCTTAATAGTCCCTCTATCTACTCTACCCGTAGCTACTGTACCTCTACCAGTGATGGTAAAAACATCCTCAACAGCCATCAAGAATGGCAAATTAGTTTGTCTTTGAGGAATGGGAATGTAACTATCTACTTCATTCAGCAATTTATAGATTTTATCTACCCATTAATTTTTCCCCATTTTTATTTGGGGGTGGGGGGTTTGCCATTAAAGCCCCAAGAGCAAGTAAAGCAGAAAAAGCAAAAATGGGGATTTCATCACCAGGAAATTCGTAAAAGGAAAGCAATTCTCTTACCTCAAATTCCACCAATTCGAGCAGCTCTTCATCGTCAACCTGGTCCTGTTTGTTCAAGAAGACACACATATTTGGAACCCCAGCTTGTTTGGCTAACAGAATGTGCTCCTTCATTTGTGGCATCGGCCCATCGGTGCCGAAAACCACCAGAATTGCACCGTCCATTTGAGGGTAGATGCGGGTTTCAAGGTGGTGGAGAGGGGATCTAGAGTCTATGTTGGAAGACTGAAAGAGGAGCGGTATAGTTGGTGGGGTGCGGTCGACTGTATCTTCAAAGCGGCCTACGAGTCTCGTGCTTTGGGATAATTGGGGAAGTGAATCATAATGGGGATGAGTTCGGAGGTTGAATTAGCATCGGCATCTTGGCAGGGGTTCCGGAATCAGAGGCGGCAGGAGAATGCTGGTTGTGAAAAGTGAGGGGAGGGGGTTGAATTTGTTGAATCCATATTTTTAAATACTTGACCCATTTCTAGTTAAAAGATCCGGTCCTATAAATTTAAAAAAAAAAAGACGGTTCCCCGTTCCAGTAGTGTTTGTCTTTAAAAAATTAAATTGAGTTATAAATATGTATAGTCGAGTTAAAATATATATTAATATACAACTAAGTAATAAATATGTACCATCGAGATATTTATTTTAATTAAGTCAACAACTTAGTCAATGTTTCTTTTGTAAAATTAGGCATGTTATTAAATACCCAAATAGGGTAAATAAAACCTTAAAATTAAAAGGGGCACAGAATCAACCTTTTCGATGGGGGCTCCATGTGCTCACAAAGTATAAAAGTTCTACAATTTAGGAAATTTTTAATCACCTATTTGTACCTGTAATTGGATGCATGATTTTGGCTCTAATGGTAAGTTATATTTTATTATAGCTATTTAAGTTGCATCTTATTTTATTTGAAGTACCAATAAATATAATTATAGTATTATATGTCATTGAAAAAATAAAGTAAAAAAAAAAAGTTGTTATCTTAGAATTCAATTATTTAGAAAAATATTTAAAAGATGCTACTCCCGCCGTCTGCCTATAAAGTAATTATTTATTTGTTGAACGTGAATTAAAAAGTATTATTAATTTATATAAAATAATTAATTGTATTAATGATGAGTGGTTGATTATGTGTAAATACTTATTACTAAAAAAATACTTTAAAAATGGACGACCAAACTTGTAAAATGAATATTTTATCGGCGAATAGAAAGTATTACTTGACAAGGATTCAATTCTACACCAACGAAGGATCGATTTCTTTAGATAAGAGGGAAAATAAACAAATAAAATTAAAAATAAAAATGAATAACACAAACACTTATATAAACCGAGTTTACGGTGTAAATCATGTGTCCTTCCTTCCAATCCTATATACCCTATGTATTGCTAGAGTGTTTAAATTAAAGGGGAGCACAAGGTTTACAAGAATTTATGATGTAAACTCAGTTTATAATAGACTAACTCAATAAATAAAGCAAGTGTGAGGGATATTTATGAGAGGTGGCAGAGAAATTAGAGATACGTGAAATCTCTTTCCTAATTGAACTAATATGAATCAATATTACTCATTTCTTCTCGTGTAATTTTTCATGTAGATTAAAATAAAATATTAAAATAAAATATAAGAAAAGATGAAATAAGATAGATCTACTAATCTTGTCGTTGGATCTGGATCTTCAAAATGAATTAGTGCGGAAACCAGATCTGCATCTTGAAACATAACTGATGTGGGAACTGGATCTGGATCTTGAACTGAGTGAGATTGAAATTTTTCCAGAAAGACGTAAAATGCCCTGGTAGTGCTCCGGTTCTTGGTGGAATATCTCCAAAGGTAAAACGGTTCTTCGTTTCCAGCGAGGCAGCACCACGATTGCTGGAATTCCGGCGAACTAAGGAGGAATGAGAATGATGAGATTGAAAATTCATGTATTTTTTTGACCGATTTGATACCTCTTTTAGTGTTTTAATTGCTATTATTTGCACATATCTTAATATTTAGAATTATTATTGACTAAAAGGTACTTGAGAGATATTTTGTTGTGTTTTGAATGGAAAATGGATCAAGAATTCAAAGTTGGAATGAAAGATATAAGAAAACACAGGACTACTTTCCATATTTTTTATGTACATGTGTAGAAGTCCAAAGTAGTCATGTGAGATATGGTTAGAAAGCCACGAAAGAGAGGGTTGCGTGAGCATAAGAATAACCTCAATCGAGGTTCGAATGAAGAAGTTATGATCCAAACGGTGAGGTCACGCGCTACAGATGGGATGATCGAGATTTATGAAATCTTGGCCCATTATGCTCATTATTATTTATTTAAAGAGTTTTTAAGCTTGGTTTATGAAATGGGCCCACTAGTCAACAACCTAATGTTGTTGAAGCTTGAAAAAGTCATACATTGTGATGCATCTTGCAATATGTGACCCCAACTATTTCTCATGCACTAGTACTCCACTACATGCCACTTGGACTCATGGCAATTGATGAGGAGAGTGACAATTTGGGCCTAAAATAAACTCGATATCAGCCCATTACTAGATAACCCTTTTGCTCTAGCATTTAATGAAATTTAGCATGAAATACCTATAGAGGGAGAGAGAGTTAATTCCTTATCGATCCTAGGATTTGCAGCTCATTGTAAGTGTTGAATTCTACCTGATCAAGGAGGTTTAACTAGGTTTAGTGATCCTATTATGAACGTCTGTAGGTAATTAATTCGGGTCTAGATAAATTAGTCACATAGTTAAGTTGTTTGCCCAAGCATTACCAATTCTCTATTCTTAAACTTTTAAATCGTATTCTCTGCGTGATTAATTTTCATCTGCATTAGATTAATTATTTAGTTTCAGTATTTTTAGTTTAATTAATTATCATCTCAAAACCCCCCAAATTTGTCTTGCATTTGAATTGTTATACATAGAATTAATTATTAAGTCTATAACTATCTCGAGAAAACGATAATTTAACTTGGTCACACGCGCAACAATCGATCCCTTACACTTGAGGGTGAAAGAAAATAGCGATCAGAGAACTGGATCATTACAAGATGCAAAGGCTTTGTGAAAACAGATGCTTGTTCGTTTACGGTGTTTTAAAATGCATGGTGAATTACACTATTTGTAGACGCACCATTCCACTCAGCCATAATGATGATGGGCATGATTTACGATGAATTAATTGCTGATAGACGTAAATTACTCTAATAAACAATTATGGAGGGTTTGACTGCCTCCAGGTTCAACGAATCTTTACAATTGAAAAGATTCATCTTTCGGCTTGATCCGACTTTTGAGTATTCTTCTCCCACATTCAACGTGGGACAATAATTATGTATCTATCCCCATTAAGCCTCATTACGCTTCATATAACCTCTCCACTAGGTGAGCAGAATTATACTCACCTAATACACTCATTTAATTGGTGATTAATTCAACAATTAACCATTACTAAACAATAAATCTGATTAATTTAATTGATTAACAATTCCTCACATGAGTGGAATTTGGTGCACACATGAAATGCAGACACGCAATCCAGTCCTCGTGAGACACTAATATATCCGGACAGGTGGCTTGGGACTCTGAACCTTCTGTAGTCCAACGCTATCGAGTATACCATTGCCTTAGTAGACACAAGGTCATTGAACTACTCATCCTTATCGTATACTGAGACAACAGTGCAAACACATTAATGCCTTTCATCATCCTTGTTCTCACGTTTTGGTCTGTTTCGGCCATGGTCCCCCTTTGGATTCATAAGTATTTCACTTGAAGCGGCCACTCACTTCATACTTATATAGGTGATCTCCTATCTTGAATACACCGTTATACTCAATCTCCATGAGGTGTCTTAGGAATCATTAAAAGTCAGAGACTTAACCTCATCACAATACGGGTTCTCATACTTGGTAATATTGCTCTACTAAGAAATGGTAGGTACTAAGTTTCACTTGAACCTCCACAATTTTGTTTTCTCATTGAACTAAGTTCTTGGGATCTCCAGTCATCAAGGTTGGGTTTTCACTGTTTCAGCTCTTTTTTTGTGATTTTAATCACATTCCTTTTAGCAATTTATTCATTTGTTCTCGATTAATTGCTTTCGTGAGTGGATTCGCTATATTATCTATCGATAGCGAGTCTTTGGAGGTGATGTATTAATTATGTGGCTGTAAAGTGTACTCGACTAATCAAACATAAGAGACGAGGAAGAGAAGACCAGACTTTCTCCCAGCTCTTATTCTCTGGGAGGGAATGTATGAGCTCTTTATTTATACGAGTGTATTACAGAGGTTGCCATGTCAGCATTGGGACATTGGGCTTTGCTATTTATAGGGGAACATTAGGGCCTCATTTAAGAAGGTGGGCCCTATAGGCTTTAAATGAGTGGATCGGTGCGAGGCCTCTCATTGGTGGATTTTATTCCACCGATGGTATTTCGTCCTTCCAGTGGGTGGTTTTGGGACTGGTGGGTCCCTCCAACGGAGTTGGGCTTTAGTTGATCTGGGCCTTTGATTCTGATCTTAGTGGGCCGAGTCTATTCTGCCCATCCACATTAACCCCCAGGTTCTGTTATGGGCCATGGCCCATAGCGGAAGCCAACCCTAGCGCTGCTTTTAAAAAGCGCGTCAATTGAATTCCATCATGTCTTTTCAAATATCTTCTCCTAATAGCCGTAGTGTCAGTTGGTTTCTTAGGGCGCCCCCTATTTATTGCCACCTCTTCTGCCAGTTTTGTCACTTTCCAACTTCTTTTTGTCCTTCTATCTCTTCGCATTCTGCTTCTTACTCTTCTGCCATAAAATGATTGAGATGACCGGGGAAGGCAGCCATAGTCTTTCAGAGGGCTCCCCCGGGCGAAGCACTGGTGCAACACCGTCGTTTTCCAAGTCGTCAAAGAGGAAGGAGAAGAAACATGTGGTGTATAGCAGGTTTCTGGCGCACTCACTGGTTTCACGGCGAGAGAGGCGAAAGTGAAGGCCAGGATTCTGTACGGGGTGCCGGGCGTGGAGTATCGCCGGCCTGACTCGAAGAAGTTTTCTAGTCATCCTTCGGAGAGTTGTGTGGCGGTGAATTCGAAGATCTTCCCGGAAGGATTCCGTCTCCCTTTACATTGATGTTTCGCCAACCTTTTGACTCATTGGAAGTTGGCGCCGACTCAGCTGTCGCCAAACGAGTGGGCTACCCTGGTGGGGTTGGTGCTTTATTTCCGGGTTAGGGGCTATTCTTATCTTTTTCCCTTTGAGTTTGATTATTTGTGTTCGCCGGTGGTGAAGCATCAGTCCATGGGCTATTACTGTCTGAACAACCACCCGGCGGGGTCGGTGATTACTGGCCGACTTTCTTCCATCAAGGGCTGGAAAGAGGGATGGTTCTGGACCTCTGACAATTGGGGTGCCCTGGGAATTCACGTATTCCCATCTTTCCAGGTCACCTGGGAAGGTAAAATTCCTTTATTTCTTTTCCTTAGAATCGCTCTCTCCGATTGGCTGCTTATTCGGTGGGCATTGTTGTAGGTATAAAGATTTCAGCTGAGGAAAGCATGACAATCGAGTTCAAAAGGCTGGACTTTGAGCTTGTCGTACTTTCTTTTGTTGAGCGGGATCATTCTAAGTTGGTGACTCCCTTGGAGCTATTGAAGCTGAAAGGATCAGCAGAGTCCGACTGGGCTCGTCCTGGATCGGGGCCATCTACAGAAGCATCTCAGGACATCCTCATGATGGTTGCCGATCTGGCCGGCACTGTCGAGGACGTGGACGAATGGCTAGAGGCAACAATCATCGTTTCTATCTCAGGGTTGGATGAATTCGAGCCCCTGGCGTTCGTTGTTCATGAGTTGGGGTCCGAGCAGAGGCTTCTTCCGGCGGTGGCCACGACTGTTGGTTTGGACACCACAACGAACAATGACCTAAGGCTCGATTCGGGCGAGGTGGCAGAAGCGGTGGGAGCTCGTTAACGACCGACTGAGGGTGCTCTGGAGGGTACTTCCTACACCTAATTTTGGTTTAATTCCCTCTTTATTCTTTTTGGGTTGATCATGCTCGTCTTGTGCAGAGTCCCAGGAAGACCCTCTGATCTCTGCTGTGACTGGCGGTCTGTCCCCGCCTTTCCCCCCATCCCCGCTGTCTCAATTCGGCCCGAGGGGAGTGGGGTTAGATGCTTTCTTTCGGATGGGGAGGTTGGTCGGGAGGATGCAGTGGGGGTGAAGCGCGTTCGTGTTAAGAAGATGTCCACCGGTGGCATCCCTACCGGGCCGGCCGCGTCACTTTCTAGGAGACTCCGCTTTTCCCTAGGAGCACGTTGGAGGAGGTTTCGGTGCTGACTGGGGAGCCTCCCTCCCTGCGATTTTGACAAACATGCATCGCTCCAAGCGCCCTCCTTTCTCGGTCGACAGGCTGCCTGATTATGCCCGAGCCGCCATAGATGCGATTCCGACTGCACTGACTAGGGAGAAAGATGCCATAATGGGCCAGTTGGAATTAGCAAATGTTGCGCTCACAAAAATGGGCTATGCTTCTCGGACGTCCGTGTACCTTGGCAGGGTGCATGACCTGATCATGAGTTCTCTGACTGAGCGGAGTGTGCTGGTTTTTACCCGCCAGCATCTTCAAGGTCAACTGAAGGCGACACAGGAGGCCTTAAGGCAATCCAAGAAGCGTCTCCAATAGTCTTTGCGGAGCCAAGCCGAGGTCTCCAAATTGTTGGCTAAGGCTCAGAATGATTTGGCCGAGGAAGTTTGCCAAGGCGGTGAACAGTTGGCGAAAGCAGCTGCAGAGTCTGGGTTGAGGAGCGCGCCGTCGCCGCAGTCGTAGGATACTGTAAGGCTTTCTGCGAAAGCTCTCGGATTTTGGGTTTGGAGGAGGGTAATGCCCGGCTGGACAGTCTGCGGGCGGCTTTGAAGAGCCACATAGCAAGCGTTCAGCTTCCGAACCGAGTGAACTGGAATACCTTTAACATTAATTTTTCTCCTTTGAGTTCTTCCTTGGACTTTCTTCCTATAAACTTGGCGATGGGCGCTTCTTCCATCAAGACGGGTAGTTCTGCTTTGGATATGCCCCAACCGTAGTTTTTTTTTTCCTGCTTTTTGACTTTGGAACTTATATTTCTGTCACATATTTTTATGATAAATAAATGTTGGTTTGATTGATACTGTTTTATTGAGCTGGGTAATGATTATCTGTCATTAACTCCCCACTATCCCACTAATTCTCTTCATTAATGAGCAACCGCCATTTTGTAACCTTTTACCTTCCCGATTATATGATTTCATTTCCCCTTTGGTTCCACGCGCGCTTCTAGAGCGCGTGGCTTTGGCTCCAAAGTCTTTTCCTGTTGTTTATTTTGCTATAAATAGGGTGTGTTGGTGGATAAGTATCCATCACTTCAAATTCAGTTTTCTGGCAAAGTTTTCCCTTGATTTCCTTGTGCTCCTTCCTTTCTTATGGCTTCTTTACGTCCATTTACCATTTTCCTGCTGTTGTTTTTCTCTTTTGGTCCCATACCCAGTTTTTCGGCGAGTTCCCGATCGTCTCGAGAGCTAAGTGACCGTGATGGGGAGAGTGATGGTGGCGCCCCCTCGTGCACCTTCCCTTAACCACTAAGAGCGATAGGGTTTCGGCACCGACTCCTGCTCCTTTTTTGGCGATGGAGCTTCCGTCAACATTACGAGCTGCAGGGGGGCCTCGCAGGGTGGTTCTGCGTACTGATGTACGGGGCTCTCCTTTTTCTATGGCGCTAGTGCCGGTTCGAGCTTCTGATGGCGTGGAAGGTTCGAGTTCCTCTCAACTTTCTCATCCCCGGTCGGATAGGGCTGTACTTCCACGTGGGGTTGCTACCGAAGATGTCCCCATCCAGCTGCGGGAGGGTGACGTTGAGGTGGCGGCGTTTTGTTTTCCTTATCCGGGGGCCCATTTTGCTATGGTCCAGCCTGGATTCTTGGCGAGTCGCCCCCTAAGGGGTTGATTGCGGTGAACCTGGCCATGCTGGGGGAGGGCATTCGATTTCCCTTGCCTCCCTTAGTTTGCTACCTGCTCAGTTTTTGGGGGATAGCCCCCATGCAATTGAAACCATCTGTCTGGGCCAGCATATTAGGGATGCTCATCCTTCTTCATGACAAAAACTATTCCTCTCCTACTGTGGAAGATGTCTACTATGTTCTGCGTTACATGCGTGATCGCAGAGCGTCAGCTTATTATTGCCTGCGAGTACATCAAGGGGTGTGGTCCTTGTTCGTCGAGAGCGATGTGGGCCGTCAGCGTACTTGGCGACAGGAGTGGTTTTGGGTCATGGGTTACGAGGGCCGAGAACATTGTGGCCGCGTCATTTCCATGCCGCGTGCCTTCAATTTCCCCCTACTTAGTAAGTTAATATCTACGTTGTTGCCCTATCCTTCAACATCACTATCCGGCCGCTAACCTTTTTATATTTGGGCAGGTCGCTCTCGCTCCGAGTTGGAAGAACTTTCTTTTAGCTTTTGTCGTGCCTTTGCTGCCATTGAAGGGATGAAGCTTCCTCTTAATGTTCCCGATTTGCTCTGGGACCAAAAACTCCAGGCTGCTGGGTTGATGCCCCGATTTAGATTTTGAAGGACGCATTAGCACCAATTTTTCCACCTGGGATGCGGCCCTTAACGAATACTTTCCTGTTTAGTCCGAGAGAGTGGTTCATGTTGAGGGCGAGTAGGACGCCGGCGCCATCCAACCGAATGAAGGCTTAGAGCATTCCACTCCTGTTGGGCCCCCTGAGCGAGATCCTTCTTTGGCGGGACCCGACGAGTTCCTTGAGGGTGGTCGTTTGGTGAGAGTTGTACAGGAGATATCCGAGGAGAGGGTCCAGGAGGAGGCGACCGCACATGTTGAAGTAGGGTTGGGTGGCTCCATCGGGGGCGGCACCAAGCTCACACCTGGGTCCTGAGGGGTTTCTGCTGGTACCGCTAGGCTTCGAGGATGTTAGAGCCGATGGCGCAGGGCCCAACTTCATTCCTCCACCGCCTAGGTCAGATCATGTCCCCCGCGAAGGGTTATTTTCTTCAGGTGGTCCCCTTGGATTGGCTGGCTTGTTTCAGCTTCGGCCCGTTCAGGATCTTCATCCTTCGATGGAGGCTGATCTGGGCCTTGCGGCGGCCATATTTATCCCTGCTCGTTTGTGGAGTCCGACTCTCTCCCATTTGTTGCAAGGACTCGGCTCTCAGGAAATTGGTCAAGCTGCCTTGCTAGTTTGGGTCATGCTTTGACTTTTCTCAGCCACCACTTGCTTCTGGGAAGGTCAGATTCGATGACTCTGGCCTCTACTTCATCGGCTGCCATTCAACCCCGCCTAGTCGCCTGCTGGTTGCTGATCAGCTGATGGGAAATGCTAATTTTCGGGCTGAGGCTTATTAGAAGAGGGGCAAGGTAGCCGAGCTGCGGGAACTGGTGATGGAGGCTAGTCAGTATCTCTTACTCTTTGAGTTGGAAAATGAGCGAGAAAGGGTTGCTCGTCTGGAGGCTGAAGTGGCTTGGCTCCGAAGCCAGCAGGGTGATCTGGGGGCCGGCCCGAGTAATAGGGGTGACCCGGGAAGCGTATGATTTTGTGGCCTGATGGCCTTTTTGTATATGATACATGGTCCTCTATTGGACATTTTTGTATCTATCCTCATTATGAATGGAACTTTTTATGATTAGGAGGCTTCTTAGTGTGGTTCTAGCTTCTTGTCCATCCGGAAATTAACTATTACATTTGTTATAGGTACTGGATATTACAAATAAATCTCTCAAGCATAGAACTTTTTGAGGTTTTGCCCGTTCCAAGAGTGCTTCATCATTTCTCTACTCATTGTGGAGAGTTGGTACGCTCCATTTCCCAGGCATCTTTTTTATTATGAAGGGACCGTCCCAATTATTTCCGAAAATGCCCTGATTTGGTTGCAGCACCCGCCTCAGAATGAGATCTTATTCCTTGAAGATTCTTGGGTTTACTTTCTAGTTGTAGTATCTTCTCATCTTGTTTTTGAATGCAGCATTTCGTGTGTCACTTTCCAATTTGATTTCTTCAGCGAGGTCTAGGCAAATTTGCTGAGCTTCTTCGCTGGTGGTTAGGTTGCTTTGGTTCACACGAAATGTTGGGACTTCTACTTCTGCGGGGATGACCGCTTCTGATCCATAAGTGAGTGAGAAGGGGTTTCTCCGGTGGAAGAACGGGAGGTGGTTCGATATGCCCATAGGACACTGGGGAGGAATTCTACCCAGCTTCCTTTGAGTCCGTCCAAATGGGCTTTGAGAGTGTGCTTGATGACTTTATTCACTGTTTCGACTTGACCGTTGGATTGCGGATGGTAGGGGATGGAGAACAACTTTTTTATCTATAGGTTGTCATAAAATTCCTGTAGGCCGGCTCCCTCGAATTGTTTTAAGTTATTCTTAACAATGCCTTGTGGGATTCCAAATCGGCATACTACGTTGACCCAAATAAAATGGATCATCCTTGCTTCGGTTATTATGCCCAAGGCCTCTGCTTCGCCCATTTGGAGAAATAGTCTACTGCTACGACGACGAATTTGACTCCGTCTTTTTTTGGGAGGAAAGGTCCAATGAGGTTGATTCTCCATTTAGAGAAGGGCCACGGGCTGGTGACGATGACCAGTTCTCTGAAGGGGCTTCTTATGATTGGCGCATATCGCTGACACTGTAGGCATTTCCTGGCAAACTCTATTGCGTCCTTTCTTAGAGAGGGCCAGTAGTATCCTTGTCTGAGTGCTTTGTACGCCAGGGCTTGTCCTCCTGAATGGTTTCCACACCCTCCTTCATGTATTTCAGCTAGTACCCGCTCGGCCTCTGTGTCGGTGAGGCATCTCAATAGGGGGGTTGAATATCCTTACTTGTATAGTACTCCGTCGATTAAGGCATATCGGGCCGAATGAATCCTCAGCTGGCGGGCTCGAATCTTATCATCGGACAGTTCGTCGGTCAAGAGAAAACATTGGATTGGTGTCATCCATGATTCCGCCTGATCGACCTGCGCTATTAATCCCGTGCTGGGGCTTTCTTGTCTAACTACATGGATGTTTCTGAGTTGCTTAGCATTCTCAGAAGTTGCCAATCGAGCAAAAGCATCGGCTTGTGTGTTCTGGAGCCTGGAGATTTGGGCGACGTATACTTGGCCAAAATGGCCGAAGAGCTCTAACACCTTCTCTAGGTATCCCACCATCTGCTGATCCCGAGCCTCATATTCTCATTTTATCTGGTTAACCATCAGCTGGGAGTTGCTATAGATGATTAGTCGCTCGGCACCGTGATGTGCATTTTCTTTGCATGCAAAATTAATCCCCAAGTATTAAGGATATTAGTTGTAGCTTTAGCAAGCGACCAAGTTAAATTATCGAACCCAAAAGACAGCGTATTTTCAATTTAATTATAAGCTAATTAATTAAGACAAGTTGGCAATAATACTTAGGATTGAAGTATTAACTAATAAAAAATTAAATTAAATAACAATTAAAATAAATAAGAAACTAGGAAAATATGAAAGTGAATCAAGTTGGAGAATAAGTAGCTCTAAGATAATCCTGTTTCACTCATTAATCTCCCTTTCCGACTCTGTCTTGTAGAATATGGATGCATCACTAAGCCATGTAAATCTACTCTATAGACACAATTAAATATGCGTGTAACACGTGTGAATAACCTTTGAGCAAGAGATATAATTTTACCCCCATTTCTAGGTTCTATCAGTATCAATTATTTCCCTGGCCAATTGGTATTCTAATCCGATATAATCTCCCTTTATAGGTACTATAAAATTATCCTCTTTATCCTACATACTAACCCGAATTCAATTCAATTAATAAGTATTCATATAAGATAGTTTTAATGAAACTTCGAAGTCCCCTCACTTAGAATCATAACATGAAATCCTGGTCAGCCGTGAACGCACTCAATCAATAACCAAGATATATATTCAGACTCTACGTAACAGTTAATGATACACAAAACAACTCTGAGTATGAATTAAAAACTCATAGTCTTATAAAATAAATCCACAAGTAGTGTTGTACGGAGCATACACATGAAAGTTCAATTAATTCATAAAAACCTTCAAAAACCCTAGATCTCCCAAAAAAGGTTCTAGCACATGATGTTACAAAGAACAATCATGGTGGTTGGATAGATCTTACCCATATGTCTGGAAAATACAAGATAAATTAGGAAACGAATAAAACTCTAGATGCGGGAGTCGTCGCGTCCTTCTCCATCTTGATTCCTCTTCTTGATTCCATAGACGAATCTTCAAAGTGATGGATAGATGGAGGAAAGAATGTGGATGATGGTTGGGGGGTGATCCCCTTGTGGGGTGTAAGATGATTGTGTTGTGGTTCTCCTCACATGAATAATGATGTAAATTATATATAGATTGAGAAGGGAATTAAATAAGAAAATAAAATATATGGGTGAATCATGGAGGATTAGGAGATTAATTGTGCTCCAAGAAATAGGTAATTTTCGGAAAATTTTCGGAAATTCTCGTAAATTCTCGCTTCCAGTTGCGCGACTTCACGATTTTGAGCATAACTTCCTCGTCAAAACTCTGATTTGAGTGATTCTTACGCTCACGCTATCCTCTCTTCCTTGGATTTCTATCTATATAAATAACTCATCAAAAGTCTAACACTTGAAGATGTAACAAGTCATGTAAAGTGGAACAGTCGTGCTGAGTAGAAGCAGCTTGCGCGATGTCACCATTTTGATCATAACTTTCTCGTTTGGACTCCGATTAAGGTGTTCTTTACGCCAAAACGATCCTCTCTTCTATGGATTTCTAACCATGTATCAACTTTCAATTAAGAGCTCCATAATAACACAGAAAAATTACACAAGGTGGACGTGAGTTTTTCAGCATTCTAGCACCAAGTTGCGCATTTTCTCCAACTTGGCACTTTTGATCCTTTTTCCACCTAAAACACAATAAAACACATCAAGTCCACCTTTTTCTCAAATATATTGAATACAAGACACTTGTGTTAATATATGATAACAATTTTTATAAAAAAGGTGTTAAATTGGACACTAAAACACGCTTATTTTCACTCTCATCACACCGATCGATAATGTCATTCTGAGTCCAGCCAACAACGCTTCGTATTCTGCTTCGTTGTTAGTGGCGGGAAAACTGAATCGTATGGCGGTATTGATCGTGGTGCCTGTTGGGGCGGATAGAACAATTCCCACACCTAATGCATGACTGTGATGGAATTGTCCACAAACATTTTCCACGGCTTTTGGATGAGTTGCTCAGGATCAACGAGGTTTGTTAATTCCACGATGAAGTCCTCCAGAGCCTGTCCTTTGATTGCATTTCTCGGGGCGTATATGACATCGAATTGCCCTAACTCCACTGACCATTTCAGGAGCCGCCCGACTGAGTCAGGGAGAGACAGAATTTGTCTCAAAGAGTAGGCGGTTAACACTTCGATGGTGTACGCGAGGAAATATGGTCGTAACTTTTGAGCATTCATTAACAAGGCGTATGCAAGTTTCTCGACCGTTGGGTATATCAACTCAACGTCGTGTAACATCTGGCTGACGTAGTAGACGGGCTTTTGGATTTTTCCTTCGTTCCGTACTAGCACTCCTCTGACGGCTGCATCCGAAGCTGCTATATAAAGGTTGAGTGTCTCTCCTGGTACTAGTTTGGAAAGCATCTCGGTACTCGAGAGTTGTTCTTTTAATGCTTCGAATGCCGTTTGGGCGGCTGAGGTCCATTTGAACTTTTCCTTTCGGAAGACATCGAAAAAGGGCTAGCATTTTTCGAACGCTCGAACAACGAACCTGCTCAAGGATGCAACTTGCCCAGTCAGTTTTTGTACTTCTCTAGTATGTTTGGAGGGTCTCATATCCATGATGGCCTTGATTTTTTCTAGATTAGCATCGATTCCATGTTTGTTTACCAAGAAGCCGAGGAATTTTCCTGAGTTTACCCTGAACGCGCATCTCTTTAGATTCAACTTCATTCGATATTCTTTGAGAATGTGGAAGGCTTGTCGTAAGTGTGCTATATGATCTTCCTTGACTTGGCTTTTGACGAGCATATCGTTGATGTGGACCTCCATCATTTTTCAGAGTTCTTCTATGAACATTTTATTTACTAGGCACTGATAAGTTGCTCCAGTGTTCTTGAGTCCGAACGGCATCATCACCCATACGAGCAGGTTTCGTTTAGTGTAGAAAGCAGTTTTCTCTATATCGCTTGGATGCATGGGGATCTGATGATACCCGGAATATGCATCCATGAAACTCATAAGTTCGTGTCCGGCAGTGGCATCCACCATTTGGTCGATATGAGGTAGAGGGAAGCTGTCTTTGGGGCAAGCCTTATTGAGATTAGTGAAGTCTATGCACAATCGCCAGGATTTGTTAGCCTTTTGGACTAGTATCGGGTTAGCTATCCATGAAGGGAATAGGACTTCCCGGACTAAGTGGTTGGCCAACAACTTCCCAGCTTCGCTCTCCACGACCTTATATTTTTTTGAACTAAGCTTTCTCTTCTTTTGTTCAACCGGCCGGAATCGAGGATCTACATTCAATTGGTGGCACGGGTGCTTGGGATCAATGTCATGTATGTCGGAGGGCTTCCAGGTAAAAACGTCAAGATTCTCCCTCAGTAATTGGACCAACATGGAACGGTGTGGCTCTTTTTATTCGGATCCAATACTTATCTCTATTTCGGGGTTATCAGCTGTTTCCTCCGCCGGTCGGGCTCTATTTTTCCGAGTTTTAGGACTCAGATCCTCCTTGGTTTCCGGAAGAAGCTCTTCTTCTGTAACTTTCTTGGTTCTTGATATCCCCACCGTAGCCCCATCGGGCGTCGAATGTGTTGTGAGGGGTTGGAATTGTGGGTCATGGTAGCTCACGCCGAATGATCCTTCCATGAAGGAACATTCGCGGGCCCCTTGTTGATCTCCCTGGATGGTGCCTACTCGTCCATCTGCCATGATGAATTTGAGGCACTGATTGAGGTTCGATGTTACAGACCAAAATTTGCAGATGAAATATCGTCCCAAGATGTAATTATAAGATGAAGGGAGGTCCACGACCTAGAAGGGATGTTTCTATACATCCGAAGCGTCTGATCTTTATCCATTAGCAGGATAGCCATCTCGGTTTCAATCATGGGCCTAGTGATTGAGTTCCCAAATCCACGGATCTCGTCATGGCAGGGTAGGGCTCTATGTATGCTTATCCCTCCGATGGCATCGAACGCCTTGCAGAAGATGACGTTGGCATAGGCTCTCATGTCTACCAAGCATCGGTGGACTAGAGAACCCGAGATATTAGCAGCGATCACTAGTGGATCCATTTGTGGCATCCTAACGCTTTGAGCATCCCTTTCGAAGAAGATTACCTCGACCTCATTGGGTCCTTCGATCGGGGCTGGTCTGGACAAATGATGGATGTTTAGGTGCTTCCTGAGTTCGGCCTTTCTTTTCCTATTTGAAATCGGGGGAATCAGCTGGGCCATTTCGATTTAAGTTCCCTCCGATCTCTTAGCCATCATCGCACGCTCCCTGGCTTTGGAGGGACGGGGATTGTTATTGCCCGACCGTCTTTTGGGGCCTTGGATTAATTTTTCTAGCTTTCCCGCCTCGTACAACTGCCAGAGTTATGCCAAGAGGTCACGTTATTTATTGGTGTCATGACCCGCCGATTGGTGGGATTTGTAAAACTTCTTCTTACTAACGCGGGTAGGGTCCGCTTGCAACTTCGGGGTCGGCCTTAGTAAGTTTTTATTCGGAATTTCCCTAAAGATCTCCTCGGTGTGGTCAGATTAAGCACCTCATCAAGCTCTTTTATTTGTTCCTCATTTGGGAAAGGTTTGAAGGACGAAGGGGTTTTGTAGGTTTTGCCATTTTTTTTTCTTTTTCTCCCCCTCTTTGGGTTCCTCTTTACCTTTCCGCAATTCGTCAAGGATTTCTTCGTTGTGGATTTGAGCTTGAACGCTGCATATGAGGGAGGCAGTTTTTTCTGGCATGTGGTCCTCAGGGCAGACCCTGGGTGGAGTGCCGCCGCCGCCAGAATGGTGTATGTCTCATCGGACATTTTCTCGGCATTGGCTCGCTGCTCGTTGAACATCTGCATAAATTTTTAGGGATTCTTTCGCCCCTTGCCTCATGCAGGCCAGCTTCTATTTGGGCTCCTTGCCGCGGCCGAGGTAGGCGAAGTGAGAAAAGAAGGACGCAGCTAGCTGGAGCCACAAATCGATGGAGTTCATTGGGAGCACGGTGAACTAAGAATGTGCCTTATCCCCCAATATCAGGGGGAACATTTTGCATTGGTCTTCTTCGGAGCTTCCCTGAGCTATCATCCACCCGATATATTTGTTCAGGTGGGTGGTAGGGTTTGAGTCTCCGTTATACGGGGTTATTTGGGATAGCTTGATCTTTGAATGGAAGTGGGCACTAAGGATCCTGTGCGAAAAAGGCGTGCGGACTACGCCTAACTCGAGCTGGTTGGGGTAAGGCTCGGCCGGCCTTTTATGCAATTCCACGAGCTGCTCTCGAAGGATAGCAGTTTTCACTCCATGATCTGCTTACATTTTGCTAATAAATCCTCGCTCGCGCTTTCCGCCGTGTCTTCTTCTTTGAACGTAGGCGGTGAGGGCGCCAGACGATCCTTCGCGCTTACTCGAGTCTTGCTTGCGATTGATTGGCTCTGGCTTGTCGCCCTTCAGCATTTTCTTCCCTCGTCCATGACATCCTGCGCTTCTCGACGGGAACCGCTCGGAGCATCCGGGTGGCTTTTCCTGGTTCGATCGGACGTCGATATCCCTTCATGGTTTTCAAAATTTTGGGATTTGTTGACCCTGCGTTGGGCCGAGAATTTTTCTTTTAGGGTGTTAAGTAGGTCAAAATATCACTGCCGTTATTCGCCTTCCTCGTTGACGCATGGTCCCTCTACAAACAGGATCCTTTTTTTGCGGTAGGCGGATAGGGGTCTTTTACCGCCTCGTGGCCTATCGATCTGCTTGGGGTTTACCCGCTTGATACATCCATCGTAATGATGGACGGCGGCTTGGAGCCCGTCCTCTAGCACCAAATGTCGATAGCGAGTCTTTGGAGGTGACATATTAATTATGTGGTTGTAAAGTACACTCGACTAATCAAACATAAGAGACGAGGAAGAGAAGACCAGATTTTCTCCAAGCTCCTGTTCTCTGGGAGGATATGTATGAGCTCTTTATTGATGAGAGTAGTATTACAGAGCTTGCCGGGTCCCCATTGGGGCATTGGGCTTTGCTATTTATAGGGGAACATTAGGGTCTCATTGGTAGGTTTTATTCCACCGATGGTATTTCGTTCTTCCAATAGGTAGTTTTGGGACTGGCGGGTCCCTCCAATGGAGTTGGGCTTTAGTTGATCTGGGCCTTTGATTCTGATCTTAGTGGGCCTAGTCTATTCTGCCCATCCACATTGTCTTTTGACCTCACGTAGTCTATTGACATTACACCACTCGAGATTAATTGTCTCACCATGTTTTGTCGCCTACGGATATGTCTAGACTTTTTGTTGTACATATCACTAAAAGCTCTTCGAATTGTGGCTTGACTGTCACAATGTACCATAACCGTAGGACTGGTTTGTTCCAACATGGAATGTCCTCTAGGAAATTTCAAAGCCATTCTGCTTCTTCCCCAACTTTGTCTAGAGTTATGAACTCAGGTTCCAATGTAGAATAGGCTATACAGGTCTATTTTGTAGACCTCCAAGATACTGCTCCACCTTCAATAGTTAATACGTTTCCACTTGTGGAGAACGAATCTTCTGTGTCAGATATCCAGTTTGCATCACTATACACTTCATGTACTTATGGATAGTTAGAATAGTGTATCCCCACATTAAGAGTGTATTTTAAGTATCTTAACAATCTTCTCAATGCTTTCTAGTTCTCATTACTTGGGTTACTCATGTATCTACTCAGTTTGTTAACTGAACATGCTATTTCATGATGCGTACAATTGGTAATGTATATTATACTTCCTATAACCATGCATACTGATGAGTGATATTTTTACCTAGATTTTAGTATCTTTTTATGTCCGTTTTCATATTATTTTATCCGTATTTATGTAGTATTTTGTTGTGTTTTGTGTTTTTATGGAGATATGTGTGAATGAGCTTAAACATATGATTTTTCTGGCAAAAATAGATCCTAGACGCGAAAAAGAAGACGTAAGAAAAAGTAGATCTCAATTCGGAGTTGAAACGAGGGAGAACGAGCCGAAACAAAATTGTAAAAACAAGGATTGGACCAACACGGCCGGCCGTGTTGCAGCACACGAGCCGTGTTGCGCAACACGGCCCTGTAAGCCTTGGTCGTGTTCCAACACCCAAAACACCTACATGGCACCCTGTAGCCGTGTTGCAGCACACGAGCCGTGTTGCTGTAGGATCAGAACCCTTCTAGAAACTTCTCAAGGGGTATAAAAACCTAATACTTCAATATTCGATCATAATTTCGAAGGGTTTTACCCCTGCACACACCACACACACCATTTCTTCCATTTTACACCATCATCTTCATCCATTCCATCTACCCTTCATCCCATTCACCCATCCTTGAATCCACCATCCAATCCATCATCCAAGTAGTTAGAGAAGCAAGGGGAAGTGGAGATTTCAAGAAGAGGAAGAGAAGCACCATTGAAGCTATTCAAGAGAGTTTTAATTCCAATTTTTGTAGACTTCTTTGTAGTTCAATCATGGATTTTAGAGATACAATTGTCTATGTTGTTTTCTTTGAAATTATGAGACGCTAATCTCCTTTGTGAGACTAGCAATATGAATTGTGTTGGATAATTTTGGGTATTTTGCTATTGAATTCATATGTTGATTGGATTTGCTAATTTTCTATCATTGATTGTTAATTGTTTGATTTGTATTGTTGATTTGTGTGATTAATTGTCATGGACATGTGATTAGATTGAGAAATCAATTATATATTTAGGATAGTTCATTGAATCATTTCTTCATACACTTCATATGCATTATAAGTTTTAAAGAGATAGAGATATCCTTTAAGATTTTGAACCCTTTGATAGAACATTCGGTTTGTTAGTTCGATAGGTCAATTGATCGTGTGAAGGGACTCTCTAATTGAACTTAGTACCTAGTTGGAATTGTTTGATTGAGAACCAATCTTAAAGCCTTTTTGAGACCTTATAAAGGATCTACATCCTATCCATCTCGAGAGGGAGTTTAGGTGGAATTCGTGTTGGCCTTTAGTTATTAATCCATGACATATATGAATTCGTTGCATGATACCTAGATTTTTCATGCTTTAAGTATTGCTAGTCTCATTCTCTATCTACTTGGCTCATTCAATCATCTTTCATTCATCTATCTCATTGTTTAATTGTCATTTCTTGATTAATCCTTTCCTTATATTATCGTCTCTATAAAACTATGACGAACACGAGATCACTTAAACCCTAGTACCTTCCTCCCTGTGGTTCGATAAATTCTTTAATTAGTTATCCCGACTGCAAATGGTTAATCAAATGGCACCTTTGCTGGGGAGGCAATGGTTGCTAGTGGTTTAACGAATGAGTGTTTTGATTGGTATTATTAGAGATATTTTATTGCTTTTTATTATTTGCTTTGAAAAAATTTTGATCTCACTTTTTCGTTTTTATAGGTACTTGAAACTATCTTGAGAGAAGGAGAAGGGGGATCAAAGCCAAAAATAGTAAGTGAGAAGAAGAATTGTAGTAAGCTTTGAGAAGAGCATGGAAGGTTGAACCAATACTTGAGTGATATTTTTGGGGATCAAAGTGCAAGGATTCCACCTCTACAATTAAGAGCTTATATGAATTAGAGCAACTATGGTTACGATTTCCAAATGGATTAAGATAGCTCTCAATACTACAATCAAGGAAGAAATGGAGAATGACAACAAGCTTACAATGCAAATACATTCCACCCTTATCAAGCATGTGCTTATTCTTCACTAAATACCAACACCAATCCTCCGTTCCAAAATTACGCCTTATTGGACTTATATAGAAGATGTGCTCAAGGAAGTGATGAAGGTCAAAATCCTCAATCAAGTTTTCTTCAAAATGAATCCTCCGAGATAATTACCCCCGCTACTTTGGAATTGACAAGACAAATAAGGATGATGAATCAAGGTGCTTATGGTCATGTCTTGCCTAGTTCAAGTTTGGGTGGTGGTCAAAATGTGCAAGGTGTGTCGATTCCTAGCCTTATGGAGCAAGAAACGTGGAGGATGCCTAACCAACAAGTAGGAGATGCTTCTTTCATTGAAGTGGATAATTTTTAAGGAAATCTTCTATACAACTATGAAAGAAGTTTTCAAGGGAATTGTCCACCAATTCAAGGATGGAATTTTGACAACCAAGAGGGATGAAACTTTCAACAAGTTAAGGAAGAAAAATCATCCATAGAAGTCTTGATTAAGATGATGGAAGCAAGCCTTGAGGAGGACAAGAAAAGAGATGAGGCAACTAAGAAGAGATTAGAAGCCTTGGAGCATCAAGTAAGCCAAATTGTAAGTGCTTTGACCAATTTTCAACAAGTTGAAGAACTTGAAGAGGAGAGCAAAGTTGAAGAAGAGTTGGAGAAAGAAGAGAATTTAGGAAATGAAGAATCAAATGAGGTGTTTGAAGAGCCTATTGAGGCAAATGATGTTGATGAAGAGGAACAAAGTCAAGAAGCAAGTGATGATAACTTTAAGAGTGAAATGAGCATTTCTAAACCTTTACACTCTTTAAGTTGCTTTGAATTTCAAAATATTGTTTACATTTATTTTGTCTTATCCATTGATTCTTCTCACATCCTTAGGAACAAAAGAGAACTCGAAGAGATGTTGGGAGTTTACTTGGAAAGAAGAAATAAGTGGTGTTCAAGAATGGAGAGCGCAATGGAATGTAAGCTCAAGAGAGTTGAATTTCTAAAGCCATGTTTGAAGGATATAATAGAGATCGTTACTTGCCACAAGTGCCTAATAGAGGAAGAAGCACAACGTTTAAAATTCGATGGCAAGGACGAAAGATATCTGTGGCCATTCCGATGAGTTCTTCTTATTCCGTCCGCCTTGAAGATGTTAAATTTAGCGCTAGATGGGAGGCAACCCATCATTATCTTTATTGCTTTATTTATTGCTTTCAATAAGGATGATGGAGTTGTTGTTTCTTGCATTTTGGCCTTGTAGGTTGATTGTGCTTGTGAGAAGAATATGTATTGGCGAGAAGTGCTTGATTTGAAGTGTATAGGTAAGTCATACCACTTTTTACAAACTTAACTCGAAACTCTTATTTCAATTTAAGTTTGGGGGGATATGGCGTGGTGTGACATACTTTGTCTTGAAGGCATATGCTTTTAGTATTTTTGGGGAAATTTTAAAATTTTTCTCATAAGTTTGGTTTGATTTTGGTCCACTTGGTTGTGTTGAAGTGCATGATAGTCCAAATTTTTATTACAATTGTTGAGCTAATGATGTTGATGTGGTTTAGAGCATGTATAAGGTATAGTGGAAGCATAAAAACAGGGGAAAACAGGGTTTGAAGTTCAAAATTTGGCAAAAGGAGGATTCAGAGCACGACCTGTGTACAGGACTCGAGCTTGTACACGAGGCCGTGCCCCAACACCTGACACAGCTGCACGCCAGGCTGAAGTCGAGTGCTGAACACGACTCGTGTCGTGTACGGGAGAACGACCAGTGTGAGGAGCACGACCCTATAAGCCAGGCCGTGTGCTAGCATCAAAAACACCTACACGGCCATGTCATGGCCATGTATAGAACACGGGGTATGTAGACAACAACAACACGAGTCGAGCAGCTGACACTAGTCGAGCTCAGTGCAGTATTTTTGCAAAGTTCAAGCTCGTTGTGCCTGCCGTCCGGATGCCGTGCCAACCACTTCCACTACCAAATGCCTATTTAGGAAGTTCACTCTATACTCTACCACTTCTATGTGCTTAGCATAATTTGATTTGATTTGGAATGTTGTTGAGATTAACATGCAACTTCATTTGTTATGTTTTTGGGAGGTTTCCTTTTCAATCAAAGATGGGGATGATTGTGAGCGTAATTGTTATGGATGATTTGAATGTGTGTTTTATTGTTTTATGATGGTTTTTATTTTTGCATGTTATGTGTTTTTATCTTGTTTCTTGTTTGGTAAGTCTTTTCTTATATGTTTTGTGTGCATTTTTATTCTTGTTTAGGGATGTTTGGTGGTTTGTTTTTGGGATGTCGTGGGTCGTTTTTGAATGTGAGCGATGACATGTTGTTGTGATAAGTGATTACAAATTATGATTAAGAATCTCTACACTTTTGAATTGTGACATGTTCTATTTAACTTATTCAATTTTCAGATGAATGTGGTGTAATAAGTCCTTAAGGTCTGAGCATAAGCTTGTGAGCATTTGAGCCTCAACCGTGCATACATGGTTATTTCTTTATGAGTGGATTGGTTGTGTTAGATAAGCTAGAATTTGCTCAAGGACTACGGGAATGAGCACGATTAGTGGAGATTAATGAAATGATCCAAGATCATCCTTGTCATTAATAGTCATTGTCATATATTTCCATACCATGAACATCATCCCTAGTCAACCACTTTGAGCCTATAAGCCTATTTATTGTGATACAAGCACATTATAAGCCTTGATTACCCACATGAGCCTTATATATTTATTTATCCTTTTGTGTGAGTGATTGAGGAGATGGTAGATATAAAGGTTTGATGAGATATTGTGCAAAAGAGAGAAAGGAAATGGTAAATAAGCAAAAAAAGAATGAAAGAGCACAAACAAGAATGAACATGCAACCTCATAACAAGAAAATGAGCAAAGCAATAACAAAATGTTCAAGTATTTAAAAGTCCGAAGAAGGAAGCATGATTTATAAGAAGCTCAATCCAAGGAAAGTTGATGAATAGTCTTGTGACCAACAAAGATAAGAAATGAAGAAAAAGAAGTAAAGACATTGAAGAAATTGGCCATCTCTTCGATTACTTACACTTGATTAGTCACTCTTACCTATATTCTTCTTACCATATCAAAAAGTCTATCATTACATCCTTAATGAAAGACCTTATTGATCATTGATTGAAACTTTGGTCGTTTTTTAATGTAGTCAACGAGCAAGTCTATAGCAAGTCGAGCCAATCAATTGATGAGTGTTGATTTTCCCTACTTAAAAGAGTGTTGAGTGAAATTGATAACCTATGTGAGGCTTGGACTAAAAAGGGACTATATTAAACTCTATTCTCTTTTGATTGAACTTGTTAGTTTCTCATGTCATGAATCTAATGTTGTAGGATGACTTAGCATAAATTGTAATTCTTATTGCTATTGATGTGTTATTACTTATGTTCGTTTAGTCTTTTCCTAGGTGAAAATCTCTCTCCTCTTGTTTTATCATTTTCATTGTTCGGGGATGCACAATACTTTAAGTTTGGGGGGTGTGATGAATGATATTTTCATCTAAATTTTAGTATCTTTTTATGACCGTTTTCGTATTATTTTATCCGTATTTGTGTACTATTTGGTTTTATTTTGTGTTTTATGGAGATGTGTGTAAATGAGCTTAAACTTACGATTTTTAGGCAAAAATAGATCCTAGACGCGAAAAGTAAGACGTAGGAAAAAAACGGATCTCAATTCGGAGTTGAAATGAGGGAGAACGAGCAGAAACAAAATTATAAAAATAGGGATTGCACCAATACGGTCGGTCATGTTGCAGCACACGAGCCGTGTTGTAGCACACAAGCCTTGTTGCACAACACGGTACTGTAAGCCTTGGCCGTATTTAGACACCAAAAACACCTACACGGCCACCATGTGGCCGTGTTGCAGCACATGGCCGTGTTGCTACAGGATCAGAAAAATATCAGAACCCTTTTAGAAACTTTCCAAGGGGTATAAATACCCAATACTTCAATATTTGATCATAATTTCGAAGGGTTTCACCCCTGCACACACCATACACACCATTTCCTCCATTTTACACCATCATCTTCATCCATTCTTCATCCATTCCACCTACCCTTCATCCTATTCACCCATCCTTGAATCCACCATCCAATCTATCATCCAAGTTGTTAAAGAAGTAAGGGGAGTGGAGATTTCAAGAAGAGAAAAAGAAGCACCATTGAAGCTATTCAAGGGAGTTTTAATTCCAATTTTTGTAGACTTCTTTATAGTTCAATCATGGGTTTTAGAGATACAATTGTCTATGTTGTTTTCTTTGAAATTATGATAGGCTAATATCCTTTGTGAGATTAGCAATATGAATTGTATTGGATAATTTTGGGTATTTTACAATTGAATTCATATGTTGATTGGATTTGCTAATTTTCTATCATTGATTGTTAATTGATTGATTTGTATTGTTGATTTGTGTGATTAATTGTCATGAGCATGTGATTAGATTGAGAAATCAATTATATGTTTAGGATAGTTCATTGAATCATTTCTTCATACACTTCATGTGCATTATAAGTTTCAAAGAGATAGAGATATCCTTTAAGATTTTGAACCCTTTGATAGAACATTCGGTTTGTTAGATATAGAGGTCAATTGATCGTGTTAAGGGACTCTCTAATTGAACTTAGTACCTAGTTGGAATTGTTTGATTGAGAACCAACCTTAGAGCATTTTTGAGACCTTGTAAAGGATCTACATACTATCCATCTCGAGAGGAGTTTAGGTGGAATTCGTGTTGGCCCTTAGTTATTAATCCATGACATATATGAATTTGTTGCATGATACCTAGATTTTTCATACTTTAAGTAATTCTAGTCTCATTCTCTATCTATTTGGTTCATTCATTCATCTTCAATTCATCTATCCCATTGTTTAATTGTCATTTCTTGATTAATCCTTCCCCTCTATTATCATCTCTATAAAACTATGACGAACACGAGATCGATTAAACCCTAGTACTTTCCTCCCTGTGGTTCGATAAATTCTTTAATTAGTCATCCTGACTGCAAATGGTTAATCACATACTCAGATTGAGCCACTGGATCACCTTTATTTTTACTAAGGTACACATTTGGATCCATGCATTTAAATTCTTCAATACTTTCTCAATGTAATGAGATTGTGACAATACAATTCTATTAGATGTCTTTTGAATTTTAATTTCAAGTATCACATCCGCTATATCCATGTCATTCATGTTAAAGTTTTGACTCAACATCCTTTTAGTGTCAACGATTATGTCATAGCTGCTTCCCATGATAAGCATATCATCTAAGTAGAGGCAGACAATGACAAATCCCTTTTGTGTAGTTCTCACATACACACACTTCACACTCGTTGATTCAAAAACAATTTTACATTTTGTATTGTTAAACTTCATATGCCATTGTTTTGGAGCTTGTTTAAGTCCATACAACGATCACACGAGTTTGCACACCTTTTTCTCATTTCCATGTGCTATAAAGCCTTCTGGTTGGTCCATGTATATTTCTTCCTCCAACTCACCATTTAAGAAGGTTGTCTTCACATCCATTTGATGGATCTTCAGATTGTGTAACGTAGCAATCGCGATAAGTACATGAATAGACGTAATTCGTGTCACTAGTGAGTAAGTATCAAAGAAATCATATCCTTCTTTTTGCCTGAAGACTTTAGCCACCAACCTGGCTTTATATTTATCTATTAACCCATCAGCTTTATACTTTCTTTTTAGGATCTATTTGCATCCTAAGGTCTTACAACCCTTTGGTAAATCTACCAATTCCCATGTGTAGTTTTGCATGATAGAGTCAATTTCACTGTTAATGGCTTCTTTCTAGACTGGTGCATCTGGAGGAGATAAAGCTTCATTTGTAGATTTGGGCTCATCTTCAACCACATAGGTGAAGAAATCTTGACCAAATCCTTTTTCTACTCTAATTCTTTTACTACGTCTTGGTTTTACACTTTCTTGGGTAGACTGAAATGTAGTATTATCTTCAAGTAGTCTTTTACCTGAACTCACTTGTTCATTAGGAAATATGTTTTCAAATAAATTGCATTTCTTGACTCTATCATAGTGCCTTCAATCATGCCAGGTAGCTCTAATTTGTGAATCATAAATCTGTAGGCACTACTATTAAGTGCATACCCAACAAATATGCAATCAACCATTTTAGGTCCAATTCTAACTTATTTATAAGGTAGTGCCACTTCAACCTTTGCCAAACACCCCCACACTTTGAGATATTTGTATGATGGTTTACTTCCCTTTTACATTTCATAAGGAGTTTGATCCTTAGATGTGTGGAATCTTATTCAGAATGTGGTTAGCTGATAGAATAGCTTTTCCCCACAAGTTCTGAAGCAACCCGGAACTAATTAACATTATGTTCATCATTTCTTTTAGGGTTCTATTTTTGTGTTCGGCAATGCCATTTGATTGAGGTGAATATAGAGCCGTTGTTTGATGTATGATACCAGATTCGGTACATATTTATTCAAACTGTGCTACGTATTCGCCACCTCTATCACTCCGAATTGCTTTAATTCGAGAGCTAACTTGAATTTCAACTTCATTCTTGTAGAGTTTGAATGCTTCTGAAGTATGCTTGTTCACATATTTGCGTGTCCCCAAGTATAGGGAATCAATTGTAGCTCAGCGTGTGACCAAGTAAGAATATTGTACCCAAAGGATAATTCTAGACTAATTATTTAATCTAATTATGAAAATTTTAGCTTAAGACAAATCTGGGTTTTCAAGAGAATTAATTAAACTAAAGATGCAGAAAATAATTACTAAAAATAATAAAATAGCACGTAAATAAATATGGTTAATTGTTCAAGAGAGAAGATAGATAGCTCTAGGAAATCCAGTTTAAATTGATCAACCTAAATCAGTAGATAATTGGTTAGAATTCCTGCAGATCTTATGTAAGCAATCATTTAACTATGTTAAATCCTTTCGTTAAAGTAATTAAACTTAACACATAAATCTGGTTCAAACCCTAAGATACAGAAGAATAATTTCTACCCCCTTTCTAGGTACTTCATGCAAAATTCCATTAAAGGTTGGAGCTCTAGACTTCCTTTATAGGTACTTAAGAATTAAACTCTAATTCCCACCTAACAATCTAAGAAACCAAATCCTCTAGAATGGTAATGAATAGATATATTAAGTGTCCAATATTAATTATTCTAATGAATAAATGTTATATGGTAAAGTCGCCTTTACCCATAACAGGTTGACAAATATAAGTCCTATATAACACAAGCAATAATCATAAACATACATAAGACAATGACATATTCATGAATAAGTACAAATCATATAAGACAAAAATATAAGTCTTAATTCAAAGCATTAATAAAGGAATAAGTATACTGCAGAAATCCTTAACCTAGTCTAGGTCATCAAGTCAATCTAATTAAACTTTCAAAACCTATAACTATCCACAGAAGTACTAGCCCATGGTGTTACAAGCAACACCTATGGTTAGGTATGAAAATAATCCCATGAGTCTATAATTTAAAAGTAAGAAAGAAAGAATAAGAAAAACCTTAGATTTGTCGTAGATCTCCTTTCTTTCCTCCGTGATTCTAAACATTCTCCGTTCTCCTTCTCAAGTAAACAACACTAATGAATTCTCCAGGATGAGTGGATGGGGTGGTGAATCTTGATTTCAATATGGTGGCAGGGAAAGGGTATGAAAAAGTATGAAGGATTATGTAGAGTTATTATTTTGGGACTCCCAAGGGTTCCTATTATAGTTGAGGGCTGCTAAAATTCGGACTCCACCTCAAAATAGGGTCTTTTCACGTTAAAAACCACAAACGGGCCAAAAAATGAAATATGGGCTTGCTGGAAAGTGGCACGAGTCGTGCTGGCCATGGCACGAGTCGTGCCAGCTATGGCACGGGTCATGCCGCACGTCCACGCGGATCTTGCTACCCGTCGGCAGTCTGCGCGTCCTCACGGTTTTGACCATAACTTCTTCAGCCAAACTCCGATTGAGGTGATTTTTATACTCACGTGATCCTCTCTTCCTTGGCTTTCTAACCATATAAATAACTTACAAAAACTTCAATATTTGAAGGGCACCAGCCGTGCAAAAGTGGCACGAGTTGTGTTGGATCGGCACAGCTTGCGCGGCTTCACCGTTTTGATCATAAGTTCCTTGTCTGAGCTTCGATTGAGGTGTTTCTTGAGTCAAAATGACCTTCTATTCTGTAGCTTTACAAAAATATATCACATGATCAGTTTGAACTTCTACAAAAATACAAAAATTAAGCAAATTGGACATGCATTTTTCAGCATTCTTTTACGATTTTACTCTTCATTCCAACTTTGCACTTTTAACCCGTTTTCCACCTAAAAACACAAAATAACACCTCAAATACACCAATATGTTGAATATATAAATATTAACTATTTAGTGCTAAAATACGAACATAAATTCCACAAAATGGTGCAAATCAGACCTCAAAACATGCAGATTCACACTAAACAAAGCATCATCCACTCGGAGAGGATTTCGTGCACTATTAGTTAGAACTGCTGCACTTGTTCAACCACAGATTTAGAATCCACTATCATCAACTCCAATTACTTGGTTATCACGTACTTCTTCGTATTGGCATCTTCCGTCTTGTACTTCTTCTCCAAAGATTCCCACAACTCTTTGGATGTCTTCGTATTTAGATACACATTGTACAGTGCATCACTAAGTTCACTGAGGATATAGTTTTTACAAAAGTAATCAGCGGAGGTTCGCTAATCAAGAGCTATACGTTTTTGCTTATCAGTCTCATTTTCATCCATTTCTGGTACAGTCTCTTTCAAGGAACTCATAGATTCAGCGTGGTAAGGTACAACATCATCTCTTGTTGCCACCTCTTGAAGTCAACACCCGTGAACTTCTCGCGCTTCTCCGCTGAAGTCGGAGCCACGAATGGTCTTAACATCCCCATTAGAGGATACATCCTTTGGGTTTCAAACCCTACAAAATTCACAGTTACTCTTTGGGAATCAGTATCAATAGAGTCCCCATTGACATTGGAGGTTTCAACCACTTTTGGGATCGATGCTCCGTCAATGTCTATATCAGTATTCATATTATGATTGTAGGTGCAGGGGTTACAACAAGTTTTACGTCTTATAATTGTTGGTATATAGGGTTGCACCAAACAATCACCTACAATAAGAATACTAAAATAAAATACAAGAAAAGAAGAAATGAGATAAATCTACTAATCTTATTGTTGGATTTGGATCTTCAAACAGAACTAGCGGGAGAACTGGATCTGGAGCTTGAAACAAAATTGATGCAGGAAATGGATCTAGATCTTGAACCAAGACAAGATTGGATCTCTTCCTGCAAGATGTAAAATGCTCGGGTAGTGCTCCGGTTCTTGGAGGAAGTCCCCAAAGATAAAATGGTTCTTCGTTTCTTGTGACGCAGCACTGCGATCGCTGGAACTCCGACGAACTAAGAAAGATAGAGAACTGGATCGTTACAAGATGCAAATGCTTTGTAAATGCAGATGCTTGTTCGTTTGTGGTCTTTTAAAATGCATGCAGAATGACCCTATTATTCCACTCAGCTATAATGACGATGGACGTGATTTACGATGAATTAATTGCTGATGGACGTAAATTCCTCTAATCAGCAATTATGGAGGGGTTTGACTGCGTCCAGGTTAAATGAATCTTTACACACGAAAATATTCGTCTTTCGGCTTGATCCGACTTTGAGAATTCTTCTCGTGGGACAATAATTTTATATTAATTCTCATTAAGCCTCATTATACTTCATATAACCTCTCCATTAGGTGAGCCAAATTACACTCTCCTACTAGATTCATTTAATTGGTGATTAATGTAACAATTAATCCTTACTAACCAATTAAATCCGATTAATTTAATTAATAATTAAATTAATTTCTAACATAATATATTACCTCCATCCCAAAGATATTAACACACTTTTTTCTGGTTTATCCCACAGAAATTGACACATTTTCTTAAAAAGAACATGGGACCCACACAAAAATATTTAATTTATTCACATGGACCCACACACACCAATAATACAACTATCCACTACATATTAAAATATCATATTTTCAACCTACTACACATTAAATTATTATACTCCTTAATCTTCGTGCCCAAAAAATATGTCAATATCACCGGGACGGAGGGAGTAATATTTTTGTGTAAATATTTTAATGTGAAGTGGGTAATTATATTAATATGATGTGCGGGTCCATAAAAAGATAAATAATAAATTTGTATAAGAAAATGTACACTTTGTATTAGGATGGACGAAAATTAAGGAACATAGTAATATTTTAGTATAAATATTTTAATATAATGTAGGTAGTTGTATTAGTATGATGTGTGTGGGTGCATAGAGAAAGAAATATTTAACTTTCATGAGAATATGTACACTTCATATCAAGACGAACGAAAATCAAAACTACATAAGTTTTCATGGTAGGGATGGAGTATATTATATAGGGGTGGGTGATACGCGTTTTCTTTGCACGCAAAATTAATCCCCAAGTATTAAGGATATCAGTTGCAGCTTAAGCAAGGGACCAAGTGAATTATCGAACCAAAAGGATGGTGTATTATCAATTTAATTATTAACTAAATTAATTAAGACGAAAAACAATAAAGATTGGGATTTTAATCTAATAACTAATAAATAATTAATTAAAATAACAAATAAAATAAAATATCACTCGAAGAATACGAAAGTGGATCAAGTAGGAGAATATGTAGCCCTAGGATAATTCAGTTTCAAAAAAATTAATTTCTCTTTCGTGTGTTGATGTCAGACTCTACCTTGTGGAATATGGACGCATCACTAAACCATGTATATCTACTCTATAGACACAAGAACATGCGTATAACACATGTGAATAACCTCGGAGCAAGAGATATAATTTCACCCCCCCTTTCTAGGTACAATAGTATCAATTATTTCCTTGGCCAATTGGTACTTTAACCCGACATGATCTCTCTTTATAGGTACTATAAAATTATTCTCTTTATTCTACTTAATAACCCGAATTCAATTCAATTAATAAGTATTCATATATGATATTTCTAATGAAACTTCGGAGTCCCCTCACTTAGAATCATAACATAGAATCCTGTTCAGCGGTGAACGCACTCAATCTACAACTAAGATATATATTCAGACTCTATATACCAATTGAAGATGCACAAAACGATCGTGAATATGGATTAAGAAAGGACAACCATATATAAAATAAATTCACAAGTAGTGTTGTACGAAGTTTACACACGAAAGTTCTATTAATTCGTAAAACCCTTCACAACCCTAGTTCTACCAAAAAGGCTCTAGCCCATGACAATCATGGGTGTTGGATAGATCTTACCCAGATGTCTGAAAAATACAAAATAAATTAGAAAATGAATAAAACCCTAGATGTGGGAGTCGTCGCGTCCTTCTCCATCTTGAATCCCCTTCTTGGTTCTCCTCTTGATTCTACAGACAAATCTTCAAAGTGATGGATGGATGGAGGAAATGATGTAGATGATGGTTGGAGGGTGATCCCCCCTTGTGGTGTAGGATGGTTGTGTTGTGTTGTATCCAATCCGTATGCCTTCTTGGTGTGATCTACATCCATTTTTATACTTGTAAGCTCTCCTTATGGACCTAGGATGGACTTTTTCTTGGATAATACGCAAAAACACGCACTAGGGTGTAAAAATTTGATTCGAACGCGTCCCATGCATGTGGTTCGACCTAGGGCTTGGTCGAACCTTGGTCGAATCGAAATCGGTGATTTTTTGCACTTACAAGTTTCTAATTCGACCACGATGGCTTGGTCGAACCAGCGGTTCGACCACTGATCGTGGTCGAACTGCTTGCGCCAGCTTCACTGTTTCGCGTATAACTTCCATATTCGGACTCCGATTTGAGTGATTCTTATGCTCACGCGATCCTCTCTTCCTTGAATTTTTATCCATATAAAAACTCACAAAAACTCCAAGTTTTGAAGGTGTAACAAGCCATGGAAAGTGACATAGCCGTTCTTGTTTGGATTCCGATTGGGGTGTTCTTTACGCCAAAACGACCCTCTCTTCAGTGGCTTTCCAACTACGTATCCCAACACCAGTTTTGATCTCCATCCAAATACAGAAAAATTACACAAGTTGGACGCTCGTTTTTCAGCATTCATTGCACAAATTGCACCTCTTCTCCAACTTTGCACTTTTGATCATCTTTCTACCTAAAACACAATAAAACATCTCAAGTATACCTTTTTCTCATATATATGAATATAAGATACTTGTGTTAATAAATGACAACAATTCCAATCAAGAAGGTATTAAATTGGATAGTATAACACGCTTATTTTCACTCTTATCAGTTGGTAAAATCAGTATACCGAAAATATCGATACCGTACCAAAAAATTCGATATGGATTTTTTCATACCGATACAAATACCGAAATTTTGGTATATCGATTTTCGGCATACCGAAATTTTGATAAAATTTAATTCTATATCGATACTGTACCAATATTTATCCATGCCGATTTTTCCATAAATACCAATTTATAACGAAAATTTGATATACCATTTCATACCGAAAAATCGGTATGCCCAAAAAAAATCAATATACCGATAAAAATTAATTTTAATTAAAATACAATAAAATAAAATATTCTAACATATTTATATTATAATAAATGAACATTATAATTATTTAGATGGTATTTATATCAACTACTAATTTATTAAAAATATTTATATAAATTTATTTATTTATTTTTATATATTTTAATATTAAGTGTAACATATCTTTATTTATAAGTATTAGAATTTATTTTACATTTAATAAAAATATATTTATGAATAAATATGATGCATAATTACACATACTATAACTTAATAATAAAACTTATATTCCACTATAAGATAAAATTGTATTTACATAGAATTTAAACTCAATGCATAGATCATTTGTTCTTAAAATTAGATATATATATATATATATAAATTTTAATAATAAGAAATTTACTAAAAAATATACCACAATATATAATTAAATTCTTAAAAAATAAATATAAAAATTTTCGGTATTTTCGGTACAGTATACCGATACCGAATACCGAAATACCAAAAATTTTACACATTACCGATACCGTACCGAAATTTTCGGTACGACAACCATACCGTACCTAAAATTCGGTATTTTTTGATAAATATCGATACGACATACTCGGTATACCGAGTTTTCGGTATTTTTTTTCCTACCCCTAAGTATATATATACATGAGACACTCTCTTGCGGTACGGGTTATTTGTGAGACGAGTCAACCTAATAATAAATTATATTATAACTTGCTAAAATTATACTATAATACATAATCCAGTATATTTTAAAAAACATACTTTAACAACTATTAAATATATTTAATCTAAATAATAAATATAATTTAACACGTCTCACAAATCATTTCAGTAAATAACTTTCACAAGAGACTTTCTATATGCATTCTCATGAATTAAAATGAATTAATTAATGGCTATAAAATGAATGAACATTATTGCAATTATATGGTGTGAATATACATTCTCATAATTAACATGAATTAATGGCCATGAAATGACTACACATTATTGTATTTATATGGTGTGAATGCATGCAAGCATGGAGCTATAAATATAGACACTTTCATCATTTTTTCTTTCTATCTTCAAACATCATTTAGGACAAGTTCCCTCTTGTACTAAGCTGAAAACAATGTTGATCCTTTTTCATGATTCCTTTTCTCTTTATTTCAAAATGTGATTTTTAGGAGTTGGATGTCGTTTTTTTCTTCTGGATTTAAAATTAAAATTGTCTTATAAAAATTTATTTTATTTAAAATAGTTTCAAAATATGTACTAATTTTTCCAAAATAGTCTCATAACTTTTACGTTGAAAAATTTCAGACGAAAATGAATGTTTTAGTTATTTTGAAACTTTTTTAGTTAAGTAAAATATTAAGGGACGATTTATATATATTTTAAACTCACTTCTATGCATTACGCACAACTATTTAACTGAAATTATCCTGAAGTAATGTCGTATTATTTTCAGACGCACTCCTTCTATTCAAGGCACTTTGCAAGCCTAACTCCAAAATATTTTACCCCTAAAAATGAAGACATCTTTGATTGTTCAACCCCCGTAGACTAGGTGACTCTCTGCAGATCACATATTTGTTCCAAATACATAACAAATTATGTTAATTTATACATACATTACTTAATAATTAATAAAAGAAATAATAGTATGAATTAGAAATAACTAATAATATAAAAAATAGTTAAATAAATTATGATTTAGAAAGATTTCATCTTTTCTGTATTGATAAAAAAAAAATGGAAAAATCCTTGATTAATGTAATAATACTACAAATCTACATTTGTTTTGGATTTATGAGTGATTTGAAAATCTAAATTTAAAAACCAAACTTTGGAAAACCAATTGAATATTGAAAATTTATATTTATTTTGAATTTTTAATAGCGTAGGTTTATATTTATATCAAATCAAAGTGTAAGAGATGAATAAAAAAAGTGAGAGAAATAATTATTTTTTTATTGTAAATAGAATGATTTTGAAACAACTCCAATTTTTTATTTAATATATATGTATATATAAAATAATAATTTAATTATCATTTCAATTATTATTTTTTCTTTCTCAAAATAATAGTTATATTTTAAGAGTTAGTCTCTTATGCCCGGGCCCATACATTTTAGTATTAAAGGACCTTTAATACTAAAATATATGGGCGCACAGTGTGTCTCGGGCACACAAGTTTTTGCCATATTTTAATTCAAATTTTTTATGTTATTTTGTTACAATATTTTGTAACACATTTTAAAATAAATACTCTATTCGTCTCATTTCATATGATATACTTTTCATTTTGGGTTGTCTATAAAAGTTTGCACCTTCCAAAAAAAGCAAAAGGTCCCCCATACACTTTATTTAAAGAAAAAAATCACACCTACCTAACACACCTAACATACATATCATTTATTTATTATAAAAAAAATAATAATACCCTTAAAAATTATCACTTTCTTAATTTTCGTATAGAGGGGAGATGCACACTTTCTTGGACATAGGAGTATAACACGTTAAAGAGAAAAGGAACCGTTAATAACCTTCTCACTCATCCATCAATATACTAATCCATTCTCTCTCTTCCACCTATAAACCAAAATTGTGAAACCCTCCTTTATCAAATTTACATAACCGAGAGAAGAGCCACCACCGTCGTACTATCACCATCATAGTACTGATCTCTTTTTGATTTTTCATGAGTTTGGAATAGGGTGAAAATATAACTGTTCGAGAATTTCGATGAAGAAGCATGCCATTGCCAGGCCTGGCAGGTGCCAACGGATATGTTAACCTTTAATTCGACGGTCAGGATATTATTTTCTATAGTAATCCTGGCATCCACGTCACCTTCTAACGTCATTTTTTATTACTAAAATGCCACTCTTCGCCCCTTTGGCTGCTATATATATTCACTCCACTCCCACCAATTTTCGTTCTGTCTAGCTTATTTAAGTTTGCTCTCACTCTTGGCTTCTTTCCTGTCATTTACATCTTTTTCTTTTTTTTTTATTCGATAATAGGAACTTGACTCCCTACTTTCCCAGCATCGCATTTAGGATACGCCATTAAAAACTCTTCTAAAGTAGTCAAGGTTGGTATGTTCTTAACTTTGAGTATTTGAGACTAGCATTTGTTAGGTGAGGTACATCCGTTGAAGCTTGGAAAGAAGGGAAATCATAGGCTGAGGAGGTGGAGGTGTTCACATCGTAGTGGAAGCAGGCGATGGTGGCAAGTCTTCTCTTATAAACTTCTTGCCTACATGTATTAATGTTTTAATATTCAAAACAAATGATAATTTTATTGCATAATTTGCAGGGAAAACGAATCATTTATTTATTGGTTAGTAAAAGTTGTTCGTTGTGGATTTGACTGAATATGGGAATGTTGATTATTGGGTGCTTGTAAAAACATCATAGTCCTTAAACTGCATGGATTCTTACTTAATATTTGGGATATAATGATCCAAAATTATATTGTTACTCACTAAAAAAAAGTGTAAGACTGTTGTCGACTCTATGCGTGTGAAGTTAGCGTAATGCTACCAAACAATCAATTGATGAGTATTCCAGAGATGATTAACATGCAAGAAGATGTTAGTTAGTGGAATTCTCTCATCTTGAAGTATAATGCTATTTATGTTGAGTTGCACTTGCATCAAAGTGACGTTCTAGGGCCGGGATTTGAATATAACCGAGACATTGGATGCTTTCGACGTGACCAACTGTGATACGATGCAAAACTTTTACACTTGAAAACAAAATTATGTTGAGATAATTTCCTTGAAAAGCTAATCCCATAATAAGAAAATGCATTCAATCTAAATGTGTAATCAATCTACATGATGATAAGAATTATGATTTTCGATGTAGCTGCAAATGTATTACTGTTGAAATTAACAAATGATTAGTCATGATGAACCAAGTAATGGAAGAAGAACAACATGTATGAAACTGAAGAAACAAAGATAAGAGCAATGTAATTGATACTCATGTATTGCCATGTGCTTAAAAACGGGAGAGAAAGAGATACATATATTTCTAACTAATTTGTTAGATATATACTCCCTCCATCCCGGAACAATGTAAATTAAGGAGTTTAATATGTTAATGTGCAGTGATGTGATACAAATAATATTTTAATATGTAGTGGGTAGTTGTATTAGTGTAGTGTGTGGATCTCATGTGGATATAATAACTGTTTTGCGTGGGTCTCATCAACCAAAAAAGGAAGGCAAATACTTGTGTAAACCCTGTGGTTCCCTTTCTAATCCTATGATACCTTATGTTTTGCTAGGATTTAAATTAAACGGGAATAGCAGGGTTTTACGGGAAGTTTCTGTATGTGAGAGGGTAAACAAGCCATTTTTTCTCTAGCTGTCTGCAAGCAATTCTAACATCACTTTCTAGATATTTCATTAGTAGCTAGGGCTACCCGAGTTGTCAATTGTTGTTTCATAACAGGGCTGCCTTGGTCCTCTTACTCTGTTTTTTTTGTAAACTTTGAAAACTATGTAATGTAGGAGACTAGGGGAGTGCTTGCTTTGGGTGATTAACCCATAATATTAATAAACTAACCTAATAATTAGTTTGGTTGAACATTTTTAGGCCCAATCTTTATTTGAAGGCTGGTTTTTAAAACATTCAAGTCTGGTTGATTGGAGGGGTTGGTGGAAGATACGTTGAGCTTGAAGTCTGAAATGGTGGAGGATAATTGAGACGTGATTTCATCAGTTTATTTTATATTTACAAGTTTTCTTACATTTCCTAAGAAGGGTGTTTCTTTCTCACGTTTCTTTCTTATTGTATTGAGAGTTAGAAATTCTATTTCTGAAAAAACAAAAAATATTTATTGGGCCATAACACGCAATGAAGAAGATGATTCGTATTGCTATAAACCATTATGTTGGAATAGGAATGAGAATTTTATTAAATGTTGCAGTTTTACTTAGATTCCACCTTCTTACCTAGTTTATTTTAAATGTCACAATTCAATTTTACTTGCTAAGTACTATTTTATTTTATTGGCTAAACAGGTATGTGGTGAATAAGGTGTGCAGGGGAGTGATGTCTCTATCTACTTTGTCAGTTTATCCGATATGTATTTGGAACGAATTAATCATATTTTTATACGTTATGTATGTAGATATCCATCGTTTGTGTTATCAGTAGGAATACCTCGTCTACGAGGTTCAAGTTAAGTGTTTGGTGTTATCATACGTGTGGCTATCTTTTCCAACCTTGCATGCTCATATCTGTAATTTCTAATGTCTAATATTGTTGCTTCCCCCAAATTACTTAGGGAGTTGTTTACAAATAATGTAATGTATTCTCTAGTGCCTAATTGTAATGTGTTTTCTTAATGGAAATTGTAGCTTTTTTTTTGTGCTCTCATATTCTCTTTATGATAAATCGTAGATGGACTGATTAATTGATTGAGACATGATCATACGTACATGTTTCATGTGTTTTAGAACATAAATAACACAAATCCAAAAATTTTAAGCATAATTAGTGCTAGTTTGGCCGTACAATCGCTAGAGGCTTTTTCAACTTGACCATTTGTTTGCTCTCAATTTGAACTTGATAACAGTTCAAGTCTCACACTTACATCCTTGGCTGTCTTTCTTGTACTTGTGGATGCTATTTGTGAATTTATGATTTTTTTTTTTCGGTGAGGGAAAGGGATTCACACAAGGCATTTGGTGCTGATTCTGGAATTGCTGTTATTTTGTTTTGCAAATAGTCCACATGTGAAGGATTAAAATTTTAGCTTCTACAAGCAGTTCTAACATCTATTTCTTAGATTTTTCATTAATACTTAATTGTTGCTTCATAACAGGGCTACTTTAGTCCTCTTTGGGTGGCATTTTCAATTCTTGTTGGTGTTCTTCTTCAGCTGGATGTACTGATCTCCATAATCCTAGATCTTTCTGCGCTCCTTGTGAAAATCGTTATCTTCACCTAAAATTTTCACACAATTAGTTTCAATCAACTCATAACTCACTCCACTTTTTGTAAAATTTGAAAACTATGTTATGTAGGAGTGATTGTTGTTCTAGAACTTGTAACCGCTCTTCGACTTTGCCAAGAGTGGAATGTTAGAAGAGTGGTGCAAAGGGTGGAAGCAAATGCTAGGTACCATCCTGCTTTGTAGTTGAAACACATGTATGTATACTGTTATGGGTATTATATCCCCCATGCTTGGTGGGCCCAAGAAGCCAAATAAGCTCCATTAGATTTGAAGAGGAAGGCCCAACCCCTCGGTGGCCCAATTAGTGGGCGGAAATGAGAAAGGAATTAAGGCGGCCTAAAAGGGTCAGGACAGCACGAAGGCCCAACCCAAGAAAGAATAAAGACGAGCCCACCTGACAAGGCCGAAGCTAGGAAACGCCCTCGGCAGGGAACCTCGGCGTTCGTCCTTCCCCTGGCCAAGACCTCGGATGAACACCCCAGCACCGAGAGCCAACCTACACGAAAGTCAAAGGGGACAGCGAAGGCAGAACTGTAAAGAACAGACACCATAATGAAAGGGAACAAGTACCACAGGCTAGAAGACAATACTAATAAGAAGAAGAGATATCTTGGGCAGCAATCCTAATTAGGAGACAACGAGTGACTGGCGCGCTCTGCTCTAACAACCAATGGGAGGCCATCAAAGGACGGAGACACCCTGCAGTGCAACAAACGACGCTCAGACTCCTCCTGCAGATAGTCGGCGTACCAGACAGCTTCATTAAAGACGGCTTGTCTTCATCCAGATGGCACAAGACGATTGGCTCGGATTTAGGGTTTTAGGACAATATAAATAGTCTCTCTCATAGGAGAAAGACGGGGCTAAGAGATTCACTTTAGACATTACATTTGTAAGAATTTGGGAAAGACGATGTTGTTCTAAGGGAGAGTAATAAAATTGATTGTGTTCTTTGGTGGAAATCGAGTCTTTGAGAGCCTTTAATCTCTTTATTGGTCTTTATTTTGTGGTTAATTGTGTTTGATGGTATTCGTTCTTGGTTTCGTTATTAAAAACCTTAATGCTTCAAATATTAAGCTAACGAGCCAAGAACTGCCATCAACATCTGGCGCCGTCTGTGGAAAACACTACTATTAGCCATCCTTATTTCATTTCTTCAAAAAATCTTGGTTGTATTCTGTGAAAAAAGATCTCTGGTTTTTATTTTGCACCTGAAAATCAAATGGGAGGTGACGGATGTACAGTCCGCGGCAACGAAGAAAAATAGGAATGTTCCAGGGCCCAACGGAATGTGACAAGGAGTGGAAACTATATTCAAATCAGTGCTCCAGTCAGAGAGGTGTCCACTCCTGCGAGATCAATTCCCGTTCCAAACTTGGGTGATCCTCAAAAGGCGAAAGAAATGAATGAAAAGATCCAAAGGGTGATTAATGAGTACGCTGCAGAAGCTCCCCCGGTTCCACCGGCGAGGTTGAGCTTTAGCGGCCCTCACAGGGGAAGCCACGGTGATCTGCGGAAAGATCTCGAAAGGAGGAAAGAGGCCAGGAAGGAACACAGCAGGGAAGATGCGAGAGAAACTATCAACTTCATAAGAAGGAGGAACATCGGAGAAGGGGAGAGAGTGGACGAATCTCCAGCACAGGGAAGGCATAGCGAATACCTTCGTCGACCTGAGACGGGAGCTCAGAGGCAACCGCGACCGAGGATGCACCAAGAAGCTGGGAATCCTCCACCCCCAGAGGAATCTGTGAGAAATGATGCTCAAAGACGATAACTGCAAGAACGGAATCAAGAGGCAGGAAACCCTCCACCGAGGGAAAGGTCAAGAGCAGAAGGATCTCACCAGCATCGTTCACCAAATCAGAGAAGAGGCCGACCCACCAGTAGGGGAGTGCCGGCAAAAAACGAAGTCACACGAAGGACCCCATCCATCTCTCATAGGAGGTAGAACCGACCCAGAAGGCCAAGAAATCTGAGGTCTCATTCATCTTCGGCACCCTACTGACAGGAGAGTCGAAATCCCTCGTGGGAAGATCAACAACAACAGTGTTGTCCTTACCACAGGGTAGGAGACACAAGGGACCCATCTCGTAAAGAGAGACGAGGTGGAGGGAAACCCAGGTAGAGATGCAGTCAGAGAATAAAGAAATATTCCCTAAGCCCCGACCGAAGATCTGCAGGCCTCGATAAATGAGGAGGTAAATAAGCGTTTCGCAGATTTAGAAAGGAAGATGTCCGGAACCGGAGGGGTCCTCCAGTCATCGGTGGCTCCTTTACCTTTCGAGGCGGAAATCAGCAATGCCCCTCGGCAACAAGGGATCAAGTTTCCCTCCAGTTTAATTTTTGATTGCGATTACGACCCATATTCTCACATCGAAAAATATTTAATGTGGATGAGAGCACAAGGTACTAACGAGGTCACACTATGCCGGATGTTCCCGCTGACCCAGGGAAACAAGGCTCACGCCTGGTTTAGGACGGTCCCGACAGCCTCCGTCAGAAGCTGGGGGGAGTTAATGGAAGTATTCCTAATGCAATACTCGTATCTTGGGACACCAAAGGAACCAAAGCACAAGCTGGTTAACATCCGTCAAGGTTCAACAAAAGGCTTACGAGGCTTTCTAAAAAGATTCAATGAGCAAAGGTCGATGGGGGAAGTCATGGGGGACGAAGCTTGTCTCATTACGGTGATGGAGGCTCTTCACCTGGAAGGTAGCTTATGGAAGGTAGCTTATGGAAATCGGTCCAACTCAAACCACCCGTGTCTTACACGGCCTTCATGGTCATGGCGAACGAGCATATCCAGGAGGAAGATATTTCTAAGATGGCAAAGAAAGCAAGTAACCAAAACCCCTCGGCAGAGCCAAACAAGAAGAGGATCAGTACCGGAGGAACGAAGGAGTACAAGGCACCCTCCACTTTCAAGCCATTTACGGAGGACACGGAGGTGCAGCAGATGTACGAGGAGCTGAAATCGGGAACCAACTTGAATATTTCCGAGGTCTTCTACTTCGTCAAAGATCAGCAAGTCCTTCGGACGCCGAGGCCGGTCCTCCGAACTTCAGAGCTTACTAACCCTCGGAAATATTGCATGTATCATCTGACATATGGGCATAACACGGACCAATGCCGAGACCTTAACATGGAGTTATGGAAATTATTCAAGGAAAGAAGGTTAAGAGGGATGCTGCAGACCCCGAGGCCGAGGGTGTACATGAGAGACGCTAATTCCCCCTCCCCCGGGTCGACTGAGGTCCCCAGGCCAAGGGCGGAATGATGGAGCGATGCCCCTACCCCCTCCACCTATAGGACGACCACCAGTGTTTGATTAGATCGGAGGGCCACCCCCGAGAGGAGACTGACCGGGAGAGATACACATGATGGAGCCAGTAGAGGAAATCCCATATATCGAAACTTCTCAAGCACTCACCACAGCGTCCAAAAGAAAGAGGAAGGCAGAGTTGAAGGACTTAGACCAACAGATTCCTCAAGTGTGATCGCTAACCCCGGTGGCGAAAGGGATAACGGAAGCAGATATTACCTTTACGGAAGTGGACTTCTACGGGGTAAGTACTTCTCATTCTGACCCTTTAGTCATTTCGCCAATACTGTTGGGAGTCAAAGTTCATAGATGTTTTGTGGATACCGGAGCATATGCCAACATAATTTTCAAAGAAGTATTCAAAAATTTGGGGGGAGAGCGTTATCACAAGGTGAGGCCCTGTGGTGATGAGATCAAAGGTTTCGGTAATGCATTGACTAGGCCAACAATGGAGGTTGATTTGTCAGTTCAGTTAGAAGGTTCGGATGGGAAAACGCGAATGCAGAAACAGTTGACATTCAAGGTTGTGGACCAAGCCTCCACCTACAACTGCATATTGGGGCGTCCGTTGATCCACGCTTTCGGAGTTATCCCATCCACCCTTCAGCAGTGCCTTAAATTTATCACAGTTGATGGCAGAGTAGCAACGATGATCGAAAACCAGAGAAGGGCAAAAGAATGCTCATTTGTAGAAAAGGCGGAAGGTCTGAGATATCATGACATGGACTACGAAATACTAAGCTTCGAGGATATCATGGAAAAGAGAGAGACCTGTGAGACACCAGTAGAGGTAGAAAAACCACCGGAGGAAGACCAAAGTCATAAGGAGCCCGAACTGAGAAGCAAGGGGATGAAGTGATTGCGGCAACAACAGGAGAGCATCGGGATCCGGTTGTTAAAGAACTGGAAGAGAAAGAAACTACGATAGGGTTGTCGAGACGAAAGCAAATAACGCAGGACGAAGATCCGAGGATGAAATTGAGAATAGGAGCCTCTGCGGCAGGGAAAACAGAGGTGGTACAACTGGATCCAAAGGATGTTGATATCAAGGTCAAGATTGGGACAGAGTGGGAAAGTGAATTCAAGGAAGAGCTAATCCAGCTACTGAAGGAGAACTTGGATCTGTTCGCCTGGAACCCGAACGAAACACCCGGGGTACATCCGAAGTATGCTTGCCACAAGTTAAACATCGACCTCAACGTCCCACCGTTTCACCAGAAGAAGAGGAAGTTCAGCCTGGAGAAAAATGCTGCTATGGAGCTGAAAGTACACAAACTACTGATCTAAAAAAGAAGGAGGGATCATGAAGACTATGCATCGATTTCACTGATCTAAACAAGGTGTGCCCGAAGAACAGATATCCACTCCCGTCGATTGACCAGATGGTCGACGTTACAGCAGAACACGAGATAATGAGTTTCATGGATGCATTTTTGGAGTATCACCAGATCCCTATGCACCTGGATGACAAGGCTAACACGACATTCTTCTGTGGGAACGGAGTGTATGAGTGGAACAACATGTCGTTTGGTCTGAGGAATACAGGGGCCACTTATCAAAGATTAGTCAACAAAATGTTCGAGGGAGAAATTGGGAAAATAGTCGAGGTCTATGTGGATGATACCGTGGTGAAGAGCCTGAAAAGGATGGATCACTTCGACCATCTCAAAAAGGTTTTTGGAATCTTCCGACACTACAGAATGAAGCTTAACCCGAAGAAATGTACGTTCGGGGTGAGCAAGGGGAGTTTCCTCGGATATTTGGTCAGCTCCAGGGGGATCGAGATGAACCCGAAAAATGTGGAGGCTATCCTAAAGATGGATTCACCGAGGCACATGAAAGAGGTCCAGAACCTGACGGGTAGGTTGGCCACTTTGAACAGGTTCATGTCAAAAGCATCAAATAAATGTAAACCCTTTTTCGACATCATAAAAAAGGCTAAGTTTGAATGGACAGAAGAGTGCGGGAAGGCATTCGACGAGATTAAAAAGGAGCTATCGGATCTCACCCGGCGAAACATTGCAGCTATACCTAGCAGTGTCAGGAACCGCAATCAGTTTAGTATTGGTCAAAATGGAGGAAAAGAATCAGAAATCAGTGTACTTTATAAGTTAATCCTTGAGGGACGCAGAGCTCAGATATCTAGTAATGGAGAAGGTGGCGTATGCTCTCGTTATGAGCTCGAGGAAGCTAAGACCATACTTCATGGAGCACACTATTGAGGTACTAACAACGTTCCCTTTGAGGCAGGTACTCCAAAGGCCGGACGCTGCAGGACGACTGTTAAAATGGTCCGTCGAACTAGGGCAGTTCGACATAGCGTACCTAATAAGAAATGCAGTCAAGGGGCAAGTCATGGTAGATTTTATAATGGAACTGACCTTCCCTGCACTAGCCGAGGGTGGAAAGAGAAAGCCTTGGACCATGCATGTGGATGGTTCGGCAACGACAACAGCATCAGACGCAGGAATCATCATCCGAACGCCATCCGGAGAAACCTTTTCAATCGCAATCCGATTCGGTTTCTTGGCCACTAACAATGAGGCAGAGTACGAGGCCCTACTGAATGGTTTAAGAATGGCGCTGACCATGGGAGCAGGCGAGCTGATGATATACAACGACTCACAATTGGTGGTGAACTAGGTGAAAGGAGAGTACGAGGCCAAGGATGAACACATGAGCCTTTATAGAGGACTGGCGGTATACTTACTGCAGAAATTTGAACATGTGTTTTTGGAATGCATCGACAGAAAAGACAACATGGGAACCAATGCATTGGCTAAGCTGGCCACAGCGTCGAATGCTGAGGACCTAAATAACATTAACATTGTGAGGCAAGAGAACCCGTCAAACAACGTCGTGTGGGTCCTGAATGAACAACCAGCAGAAGAGTCATGGATGACCCCAATCAGGGCATACTTGGAAGAAGGAAGAGTACCTCGAATAAGGACAAGGCTCGGCAGATCAAACTTTGATTGGCGAGATACGTCTTAATAGAGGGGAAGCTGTACAAGAGAGGCTATTCGTCGCCGCTTCTGAAATGCCTAACTCCTGAGGAAGCGAACTATGTGCTAGCAGAGATACATGATGGCATATGCGGGAACCATACATGCGGGATCGCTCTAGCACACAAAGTGATCAGGCAGGGTTACTTCTGGCCAACGCTAAAAAAAGACGCCACCCAATACGCGAGAGCCTACGCAATTTGCCAGAGGCTGGCTCCGATAATCAGAGCACCCTCGGAACAGCTGACCTCGGTGTTCAATCCATGGCCCTTCGCGAAATGGGAGATCAATTTGATCGGACCGCTGCCTACGGGGAAAGGTGGAAATATCCTCAAAAAATGCAACGCCCGGGTCTTTCAATAAATTTGCCATCGTAGCAGTAGATTACTTCACAAAATAGGCAGAGATTGAATCCCTCTCAATGATAACTGAAGCTCGGGTCGAGAAGTTTATATGGGAAAATATAATTTGCCGGTTTGGGATGCCGATCGCCATTGTGATCGACAATGGCAAGCAGTTTGATAACGACAAACTGAGAAAATTTTGTGAAGACTACGACATTAAGAAATGGTCCTCCATGCCATACCACCCGCAATCCAATGGGCAAGTCGAAGCAGTGAACAAGATCATCAAACACACATTAAAAGCCAGGTTGGAGAAACTAGATGGGAAATGGCCTGAAGAGCTGCCGGGAGTGCTATGGTCTTACAGGACGATGACGTGAACATCCACCAATGAGACCCCTTTCTCAATGGCCTTCAGCGCTGAGGCGGTGATACCAGTGGAAATAGGAGAACCCAGCCCTAGGGTCACTCTCCACCAAGAAGAAACAAATGATGAATTGATCCAAGAAAGTTTAGACCTGTTGGAGGAAAAGATATTGAATGCGGAGTTGCATAATGCAGTCTACAAGCAGAGAGTAGAGAGATTTTCCAACTCCAAGATAAAACTGAGAAGGTTTAAGGGTAGAGAGCTGGTGCTGCAGAAAGTAGTGGGCCCAACGGCATAGGGTAGTGGCCAGAACTGGGAAGGCCCATACGTAATCAAAAGGATTCTGGAAGGGGAAACATATGAGTTAGAGGAAGTGGATGGCAAGATGATACCACACCCATAGAATGCGCAACACTTCAAGAAATATTATCAATAAGGGGAAGGAAGGCGAGATGAATGAGGTTGGTAACATGACTTTTTACAATTTTTAATCAAGGCATTAGGCCACACTATATAGAAATGTAATTTGTATAGAAATCTTTTTAATGACATATGGTTAAGGATATTAATGTGTTTGTCGTAAAAGAAGGAAAGGTGTTTACTTATGGGGACATCACGGTCTTAGGAATGTCAGTAAGTTTGTGTATGGTTAAGGGGACCAGTACGTTCATCCCAAAAAAAATTCACGTGTCGGGATACATGGCTCTGGGTGATACCATAGCTTCGGGGAAATAATATTCACGTGTCGGGATACCATAGCTTCGGGGAAATAATATTCACGTGTCGGGATACCATGGCTTCGGGGAAATAATATTCGCGTGTCGGGATACCATGGCTTTGGAAAATACAAGTATATAAACATCATCATGTAAGGCGGATTAAAAATGTAGAGTCAAACTGGTAATAAGGGCAAAAATATCGGATCCAGAGAAATTGGAACAAAGATGCTGAGGCATCAGACTAGGAAGTCAAAACTAAGGTATCATATATCAAAACTAAAAAAGCTGGTTGAAGGAACCTCGGTATGAAGGAAATGGTATCGCCTCGGGCGTAAATGAGAAGTGGAGCTGGAATGAAGAGGCAACAACAGACCTCAGAAATGGCGTCGAAAGGCGGCACGGACATATGTATGGTGGATAGGCACAAGGGTCGGAACATCAGGGTAAAGATAAAGGGAACTCTCCTAATGAAGGGACCGGGAGATCGGAGTATCGAAATAGGAATAAAGGAAGGCAGCTTCAAAACATCGCCCAAAATAGAATGAACGCATCGGAATGTACCCAAGCCAAAGGGCAGTGCAGACAAAGAATTAAAGTCTTGAGATCGGGATGGAACCTTAGAATAGCATACAACTAGGCGCAGATAGGAGGTACATCAAACGAAAAACACGAGCATCTACACAAAAGGTTGTTAAACAAACAATGATATGTAGAAAATATAGAGCGTACAGTCGAGGCACACCAACAAATACATGTCAATGACGAACAACCAACAGTCATCAAGTAGTAATACCAAGGGAACAGTCAGAGTTCAAAACGTACAACCAACCATAAAGGGATAAAGCTTGAAACAACTACAAAATCAAGACGAAAAAGGAAGGAACTAGCAAATCGAGAACGCATAGAGCGTCAATCTTTCTTTCGACTGCTGAAGGAATGGAAAATGCTCGCCATCTTGTCCTCCAACTCCTTCAGATGAGTCTCGGTGCGAAGGTCCCTCACTTCAGCCGAGCCGGGACGAGGAATGCGCTACTTCAAAGCTCGGAGGCGAGCCTAGACTTCAATCAGTCTATCTTGCATTTCAGCAACCTGAACAGCATCTCGGGCGATCTCAGTCTCGGTTAAGCGTGCCTACAAGAACTCTAGGGTGGCTCATCCCACATCGACTTCAAACTCGGAGGCAGCCAGTCCATCACTTTGATGCACGAACAGAGAAGTCAGTTGGGCATTCTCAACCTCCAAAACATGTATTCTTTCCTCAAAGCTAGCAGAGGATCCCTCGAAACGATCAACGAGCTAGCCAGCAAACGAGCAGTACTGATCCATAACATGCAAAGAAGAAGCAAGGGAAGCAATGACGACACCAGCCATCACGGCCAAGCCAGAGGAATCTTGGGAAAGAGAGCTGAGAATGATGGATGGAGAAGCTTGATGGGAAACCCGAGAACTCACCCCACAGATGAAACCACGAATTCCGAGCTCCCACAGCTCGGAAAGGTCAGACTCATCAGTTTCCTCGGCTCTACCTTTCCCTCGCACTCGAGCCCTCTCGGCAGCCAGCCTGGCAGCTTCAGCATCGATTTCGGTGGGATTAGTTGTTGCGGCAGAGCCATCGAGGTTCGGATTGGGAAGAGAAACTGTAGGAACGACATAAGAAGTCGAAGGGATGGAGCTAACATCGGTACCAGGGACGAGCCTCACCCTCGGTCCTACCATTATGTCGTAGTCTTTAGGCTCGGGACCGCTGTCTGCTCCCGTATCAGTAGCTGTTGCCTATTTAGAATCCTCATTGGAACCATTTTCAGAGCCTTCTTCCGGATCCTCTTCTGGATCTTCCTCTGGATCCTCCTCGGGATCCTCTTCAGATGGTATCTCAACCTCAGGCGCGACAGGAGGAGGATCTGCAAATGGATACCACAAATGAGAATGCTACAAACATGGAAAAAATGAGGATGCACGAATGGAAGCGATTATTTTCCTTAATCTCATAGCGAGGAGATCAAACTCACCAACGAGGGGAATTGAACGAGGCACGAAACTGATCTCAGTTGACTGGGAAGGCCTGCCGTGCTCATAAACACTTCTCTCTTTTTCCAAGCAGAGATATGGAAATAGACCCAGAACCGGGAATAGAGAAAACACCAGAAGGGGCGATGTTGGAACGGCACAAATAATGACGGAGAGGAGACATAGGGGGCAAGACTATATTCTCCATAAACTGGGTAACCAACAGATCTTCATCAAGCCTCATATCCTCAGATCCAACAGCCAAGTCGTCCATCGCTCCATCGTCGTCAAGGGACGGAAAATGAGCAGAGAAATCGAGATCAGTTTCTTTGTCAGAGTACTGATAAACATATTTGTATGGGGCTAGTGACAAACCAGCCATGGAACTAGTCGACCCACCGGGAAAAGAGCATTCTGGAGTTCACCTATAGGACAAGAAAGAAAGGTCAGTCATGGGATACAGAATCAGAAGAGATCAGGAGAAGAGAAGTACCAGTGGTGGCACGGTGACCCAAAGTAAACAACCCAGCCAAAACTAAGATAGGCTCGAAAAGCACTGGGGAGACGCGATAGGTATTCCCACCACGGGATAAGATCTCGTACACTCGACGGAAGTCATCGCTCAGCCGTTCGAGGGGATGAGGAGGAGGACCTGCATAAAATAACATCAGAAATTGTAGAAAACAGTTGAGACAAGGCTTTGGAAATAGGAGAGAATCATACACTTATCTAACGGTAGGAATCGAACAGGAAAGGTCACGAGGACTCCATTGACACGAGTTCGGTAGTCATCTCCTAGTCAAAACCATGCTTGCTCCCAACTCCGACCGATGACATTAGAGGCCCCCACAAAGTGATGATTGTTACGGGGCAGCAAGTGGTAGAAACCACCAGATCGGCCAGACACAGCGTAATAAAAGAGAAACTCAAGCTCAAACGGGTCCCGAATAGTATGACCCAACACGTGGAACAGTGACATAGTGGAGATTAGACGCAGCCAGGAAGAAGGCAACAAATGGCCTATGGCCATGTCCCATCTCTGTAATAACAGGCCAATGACATGAGGAAGAGGAAGACGCAAACTGGCAAGAAAAAGGGATTAACTGAACGCAGTGCGACCTGAAGGGGGGTCGAAAATAGGAACTCCATCCAAAGAAAGTTCAAAGACGACATTAGGGTTACCGTACCACTGGTGAAGCTCTTCCAATTGCTCCAGAGTCAACTGGGAGGCCGGCACCCAGTTGAGACGCTGAGTCATCCCTTGGAGAGCAGCCCCCAGGTCACCAACATCTCAGCTACGGGGAAGATAATCCCCCACGTTAAGAGGAAGTATAGCACCCAAGTCAGCGTCAATAAGGATTGTCACACCCCCAACACCCGCAGCTGGTACAGTCGGAACCGCTTGCTTGTTGGGAGGATCAATTAAAGCTTGATCACCACCGGAGGAGGAGGACATAGATAAATCCCTCAGATTGGGGCGGGGCATCCGGCGAAGGCGGTTAGAGCTACGAACGTCAGGCCGTGTGCGTCTCACCGACATATCATCGGAGGTATCTACTTCTTGAATGTCAGTCGGAGGAGGAGTGCCTTCACTGGACATTTCTGGAACTCAAACAAAGAATTGAAAATTTGGGTTTTGGCGAAGCGGCAGACGGGAGAAAGTGGATTCTCAAAGATAGCGAAAATTCCAGAAATTGCAAAGAAATCAAGGGAATTAAGTTAAAGAAAATTGAGAATATAGGGAGAGGATACGAAAGATTTGAAATTAAAAAACCAAAGAGGAAACTGCCTGATAAGGCCTGATAAGGCAAGGGGCAACAGGCATCATCATTAGAAACTATGGAGCAAAAACGGCTGGGATCCAACGGCTGGGAGAATGAGACCTTACAACTTCCAAGAAAAAAGGAGGGCCCAGATTAATCCACGCAAAGCCTGACAAAGGACGTGACATCCCACGACAGAAAAATGGCGGTTATATTTGAAAGTAGAGGTAAATTACCAAAACACCATTACTAGATTTATTAGTGGAACAGAAAAGATACTTCATTCAAAGTCCTATCAATCGATAAATAAAAGGAATACAAGGGGAATGCAGAATGAACCCTCAACAGGAAAATATACTCTATTCAACACTAGGGGCTCGGGGATATTTCACTGATCAGCTAGAAAGGTTTCGGGATCAACCGCCTCTGTAGACTGTAAATCCCCACTTCTCGATGCCATATCTTCGGAAGCACCCAGAGGAGCATCGGCGATTGTCTACCTCAACGAGATGTCAATATCCACGATAGAATCGGAGGTAGGATCGACCCGTCCGAGACGGGTCGAATTGAAAAAGCCATAGCAGCCTCAGTAGGTGGGACTTCGGAAGTCTCGACAGAAGTAGTCTGGCCAGAGGTACGTGCACCACTAAGATTGGAAAGCTCAGTTTCAACAAGAATCTCGTGAATACGCCCTGCTACAGACTCAACAGGGGGCACGGCGGATGGATCCTCAGCCCCAGAATCAGCATTGGCGAGATCCAAAACACCTTCAGCAAACTTCTAATTGAATTCACCCTCCTCGAACTCATTGGAAGACTCTTTAGGGACATCAGTGATAAAGTCAGAATACTCACCAAGCACCCAAAAATCAATATTACCCTTCAAGGTTTCCCCAGGAGGCATTTTCTCCCCATCGATGGCTAGATGGAGAATATCACGCATGTCGTCGAGGCAAGCAGGATAGGGTTTCCGAGCAGAAGCCTGAGCAAAAGTGGAGGCGCAAGAACAGAAGCAATGAATCCTATTCTTCGGGAGAAGAACTTCCTTGTAGTACAAATTGTCGGCCTCTAAGAGAAGGAAAGCATCCTTAACACGCCCCACCTAAGCTAAGGCCGCATCGCGCTTCCTCAAAATCTCGGCAACCACATCTTCAAACGCCTTAATCCTCTAAGCATGAGAAACTTCAGACGCCTCTTTCACTTGCCACACCCTGTCAAGTTCCTATTCCGAGGACATCCTAAAAGCCTGGAAGCTATTCTGAAATCGAGATAGCTCGGCTTGGAGCTGATTCTCCTTCGCTATAATCTCTTCCTGGTGCTCAACCTTCAAAGCAGCAATCTCAGCCGAAGCTCCAAAGCACTTTTCTCCTCCGTAGATCTACCTAACAGACTGTCATACCGAGTGCGGAGGATATCAAAGGTTCCTTGGAGCTCGGCTCTCTTGTCTTGCTCAACCCTCAACTGACCCCGGATTAAAACCTCGGTCGCACCTGCCTCGGAGACCTTTTTCTCAGTATCCCTCACTTTCTAAGTGAGCAAAGTAACTTCATCTTGCAAATGGGAGTCACTTCTTTCTAGCTCAGAAATACGATGTAAGGCATTAATAGCATGGAGCGCTAGCCGACCTGCATGGCCAGAAATGCTGTGAAGGGAATCTTTGGTAGACATATTCTCCATACGCTCGAGGAGTTCTCAGGTACACCCTTAAATGGGAAGGTGGCAGCACGGGCCAAACATGCCGGAGCATCAAAATCGAACAGGAGCTTCTGAGTTCGGACAAAATTCTTCCCGACCTCATCCAGGTGGCCATACTTCTGTGAAAGCTCCTGGTCAATCACCGGGTCCATAGGGAGGAACGGAGTAGCATCATCTGACAAGGACAAAACAGGAGGAGCACCTTCGGAGAAAAAACCGCCATGTGACCAAAATCGCAGAGGAGTCTTCCCGTGGTAATACCACCACATTTCAGAAGGAAAACAATAAGGCGCCCGGTCATAGGAGGTACCACTAAGAGTCTACTGAGCCTCGGAGGGCATGGTACCACTCGAAGGGCCCAGGATAACAAAAAGAGAGCGAGTAAAGGCATTTGGAGAGGGGGAGGAACTGATATCACAAACTTCAATGGCATCCTGAGAAGCCGCAGAGGAACCGACGGCAACAACACCCGCATCATCGTCTCTAGTCTTCTTTGAAGGACGTGTAAGAAGAGCAGTGCTGTCGTGAATGTCCTCTTCGGGAGTCTCATCCACCAATTTATATTTCCTTTTACGGAGCAATGGACTCAGGAGCTGCGGTCTCGGACCCTCCCTTCCTTGACTTCGGGGCTCGAGGGGCTTTCTTAGAAATCTTCTCCTGAATACCCCCAGTAGGCACCCGGATGAGATCAGTTTCCAACCTCTTGGAGATGAGATCCGAAACCTCCTCCATCCTAACAAAAGTAAGGGGCTGCATGACAAGTGGGACTTCAGAGGCCTTCGAAGAAGAAGTCTAGGAACCTTTCTTCTTCCTTTAGGAGAGCGTAGCCCGTTGGCAGGCAGAGGGGAGAGTACTCATGCTGGCAGTGTCAGGCATAAGACGTGGACGCTTTCCTTCCCTAGGCATAACAAAAAGGAGGAAGGAAGATTAATACGAGAAGAAGAGCTATACGGTGAACCTCTAGCTGGGAAAATAATCACATATGGACTATCTGGCATGTCTATAGACATGGTGGTAAAGCCCGTTTCAAAAAGGTTGAACCCTCGGAGAACCCACTTGTAATTGCGCATTTTCTCAGAGAGTTTACGAACACGACGGAGAGCCTTCTGAAACCTGGCCGACAGCGTCTCCAGGGCACACGTATCCTCTACTGCACAGAGCAAAAGAAAGAAATATTATAATGTCCCATATAACATAAAGGAGAACAGATAGAAACATACACGCACTGAGGACATGTTTGAAGAAAGAACTTCTGGGGAGCACGGTGGGATTTTGAGGGTCCCCAAGATCATATACAGAATTTTCCCTCCAAGACCCGCGAACCCAGAACCAAGGATTCTACCACCCTTTAACGGAACTGGGCAGAGAAGCAACAAGGTTAGTGTGGCGCGATACCAAATAATAATATCCCTTAGTCCTGTTATTCGGAGTGAGCTGGTACAGGAAGTTGACCTCAGCAGCAGACAAGAAGGAATATTTTCTCTTTCGAAAGAAGACCAAAATCCCCATCAAGGTCGCCCAACCATTGAGAGCCAGTTGAGCCAGGGCTATACCCCAAAATTCGAAAATTTCCTGAATATAGGGGTGGAGAGGAAACCTGAGACCAAATTCGAGTTGCAATTCATAGGCCGCTACAGCATTCGGCGGAGCGTAACACATACGCGCGTCGGAAGAAGGAGGATAGAAGTCGATGTCCTCCCTACACTGAAATTTGCCGAGAGCAATAACATGCTCTTGTGTAACCAAGAGTCATCAAGGACTGAAGGAACCTCAGCAGCAGAAAAGGGAGTATTCTCACCCCACAACAGAAGTTTTCTGAGATGGCCCAACAATCCGGGACCAGCGTCAACCATTTCGGGATTGGGTTCCAATGTAAAGGCAGAAACAAAATTGATGACCTGTTGATTAAAGGTAATCTGAGATGAAGACGCTAGATCCGAACGCTCCCTCGAAGACGACGAGGATGAGGAAAATAATGACCCAGAACTACCGAGCGAAGAATCGATTGAACGAGAAGGGGAAATTGGGGATCTGAGAAGAGAAGAAGAACCCTCACAAGCTATATCGAGATAATCGTAAAGGGAAACGCGGAGAGATGAAGAGAAGAAGAAACACTAAAACTACGATAGTGATAAGTCCAGAAGCGCAAAAAAGGAAGTAATCAGGAAAAGAAAGGAAAGGAGGAAGAGGAGAGAATAATACCTGGAAGAAGAACACGAGCACACCAGATAAAAAGAATGCTAACCGCCGGCAAAATCGAAGGGAGAAAAAAGAGGAACCGAGTAAAGGGAAACTGGCAGAAAAATTTTCAAAATTCAAATAAAACAGTTGCACCCCCAAATACCAGATATACCCTCCCACAGGAACAAAAATATCTTAAAACGACGCAGATAACACGAGAAGGCAGGAATGTATCAGGAAAGAGGCAACGATTGAGAACAACAAGGAGCCGAGACGGAAAGAGCCCTAACATCGCAGGCACCGAAGCATGAGGGATATAACCTGCGAAGTACGGTTCGACCCCGAATAATCTCAAGTCATGAAATTATTCAGGCTCGAGGGGCTAATGTTATGGTTATTATATCCCCCATGCTTGATGGGCCCAAGAAGCCTAATAAGCTCCATTATATTTGAAGAGGAAGGCCCAAAAGGGTCAGGACAGCAGGAAGGCCCAGCCCAAGAAAGAATAAAGACGAGCCCACCTGACAAGGCCAAAGCCAGGAAACGCCATCGGCAGGGAACCTCGGCTTTTGTCCTTCCCCTAACCAAGACCTCGGACGAACACCCCAGCACCGAGAGCCAACCTACCCGAAAGTCAAAGGGGACAACGAAGCCAGAACAGTAAAGAACAGACATCATAATGAAAGGGAACAAGTACCGCAAGCTAGAAGACAATACTAATGGGAAGAAGAGATATCTTGGGCAGCAATCCTAACTAAGAGACAACGAGTGACTGGTGCGCTCTGCTCTAACAACCAATGGGAGGCCAGCAAAGGACTGAGATACCCTGCAAACCCCCTACAGTGCAACAAACGGCGCTCAGACTCCTCCTGCAGATGGTCGGTGTACCAGACAGCTTCATTAAAGACGGCTTGTCTTCATCTAGATGGCGCAAGACGATTGGCTCGCATTTAGGGTTTTAGGACAATATAAATAACCTCTCTCACAGTAGAGAGACAGGGCTGGGAGATTCACTTTAGACATTACACTTGTAAGAATTTGGAAAAAACGAGTGTTGTTATAAGGGAGAGTAATAAAATTGGTTGTGTTCTTTGGTGGGAATCGAGTCTTTGAGAGCCTTTTATCTCTTTGTCTTTATTTTGTGGTTGATTGTGTTTGATGGTATTCGTTCTTGGTTTCGTTATTAAAAACCTTAATCCTTCAAATATTAAGCTAACGAGTCAAGAACTGCCATCAACATATACTATTATCAGTGAACTGATTTTTTGTATCCTAAATTATAAGATGTCACAAAGGGTATAATGATAAGGTGCACCAATAGTTTTTGTAAGGAACTTCCCCTCCCTCCTTAATTTATGATTGAGGGAAATTAAACTACTTCATCTTATAACCTTGCTGGCCACACCACTCATTGATAAATTTGTTCTCTCTTCCTAATTCTCAACTAATTAATTAGTTGTTGATTCATGTGGAGGCATCAACTTCGAATGAAGCAAACATGGATGAAGGGATCAGAGAGATGCAGAAGCCAGAAAGACATGGATGAGTACATGACACGTGATAACTAGAACTAACAACTTGCAACATTATGCTCGGAATATATATTAAAATTTGTGGTTAATTTAAATATTTTGTTTAGACAAAGTCTCTTGTAAGACGGGTTATTTGTGAGACGGGTCTGACTCATCACTAAAGTATGTTTATTATATAGATAAAGTATGTTTACTGATTGTTAAAGTATATTTTTTAAAGTTGGCTGAATTATACATTAAAGTATGGTGATAGGTCGACCCCGTCTCACATCCGTCTCACAAATCCATCTCACATGAGAGTGTTTCTTTTGTTTAATCTTTCAGGTTGTGTAGAATTGACTAAATTTCCATTCATATTTTATTCGCAAGGGATTCACAAGAATTTGAAATATTTTATTTGACTCTTGGGACTTCTTTAAGTTATTTATTTTGAGTGACAAGTAATTTGTTGTGATGATATCAAATCGAACAGATAATAAAAGATCAGAATAGATGATAATTTCATAGGAAGACAAGTAAAGCTCAATTATTTAATTTTTGGTTTATCTTTTCTTGGCATTTATTTTCATAAACAATTTTGTTTCTTTGTAATTGTTATATCAATAAAAGTCTCCCCCACCAATTCTTACACACAACCTGCTATAGCTTCTCATTGGAATCGCCCTTTGGGCTGTCCAGTGAATTACCTACATAAGATCTTGGAACTTCTTTTGAATTATATATTTTGAGTTTCAAATAATTTGCTGTAATGATATCAAATCGAACATATACAATGAAAGATCAGAATAGATGATAAATTTGTACTCTCAGATCAAATCAAATAGATGGTAAATTAATCAGAATACAAGTAAAACGCTGTCATTTAATTTGTGGTTAATCTTTTGACAACTTAAATTTTTTGCTTGAATTCTGATTCTGTATTTATTTTCATAAACAATTTGTTTCTTTGTAATTAATCTCTAGATTTATTTTTCATACTTTAATTGTTGGTTTTCAGATCATCAATCTCATGCGAACAAATATTTGTTTTATGGGAGATTTAGTTTTTTTTTCCGATTTAAATGATTTTTTTGTAAAAAAATTATTAGAATGGAGTAATTACTTTTATTCTTGTAAGGAGTCTGGTGGTTGGGCTTAAATTAAAATTAATGAGGCCCAAGAAAATACAATGGAATATACCATCGTACATCATCCATCAACATCAGTTTAATAGTATAGGCCTACAATTGTTGTTTGTAACCATTCTGCCTTTTTATTACTTAAAAAACACCAATAAAATTCAAATTTTATTGATCAAAAAATATTTAAAAAAAACTTTTTAGTAAATCTTTAAATATAATTCCTCTGTTTTTTTATTGAGTTTAACTTTTCCCTGTTGGTTTAATATATTTGAATGGTAAAATATTTAATTAGGTTTAAAGTATGTTTGGTTTGTAGAATTATGATAGAGTAGAATTTTGAAAATGTGATGATAAAATATCAAAATCGATCGTACATTCAGTCATTTTTTATTCGAAATTCTCAATTTAAATATTTTTTTTAGATATTGATTTTTTTTTCCAAATTTAATCTTTTTTTTAGCAAAATTGAACAAATTCTGACAAAAAAATCCAAATTTAGTCAAATTCTGACATAAATGACTAAAGGCCAATTATCTTTTGCACCCAAGTACACTATGTACCATTTTCAAAAACATATACACTTATAAATAAAAATATATACATTAATAATAAAAATATACTCCCTCGTCCGGTTTTAAGGTATCCATTTGTCTTTTGCACATGTCCGGTTCTATGGTATCCATTTGCTTTTTGCACGTGGATTAAGGAGTATTATTATTATATGTAAAGTGGGTAGTTGTATTAGAGGGAAGTGGTGGGCCATATTTTGTATTTTTTTACTAAATATGGAAAATAAATACCTTTGAAGCAGACGCCAGAAATAGTAAAATAGATACCTTAGAAGTGGACAGATGGAGTATATACTTTGTTAGCAAATTTTCTGTAAGTTTATTTTAGTGAAAAACTGAATTAAAAAAAGTATACAATTATAATTATTATTTACTGTTAAAACAAATCTTATACACATATGGATGGGTTCCGACCTCACCTTTTTAGATAGTCATTCTACCTTTTACCGCCATTGTTAACTCCATTCACGCACCTCTGCCTTAAATTTCAACAGTTAGGAGTGGCATGTAATTATTCCAAAGGAGGTGATGGATTCATTCATTCATTCCATATTTGCTTATGTTTCTATGTATATAGTGGATCAGCATTGTATGTAATGCTCTTAGTTCTGCCTTGTACGAATTGATAATTCAAATGAAATTTGAGATAATATCATTTTATTGTAGATGTATACAGTGGTGATGAGTTTAAAATAAAAAATAATTATCCGACTTCAGTTGTGGAAGCACTCACCACATTCATGCAGATTCTTGAATATGTAAAAGACTCATTGAAAAAAGAACATATTACAGGAAGAGTTTGATGAGTATTCAAGTGCAGCTGACTGAAGGCTAAAATGCTCAACAAATTCTCTCATAAGCTACAATCTCTTAAATTAAACTAGTTATATGATACTTTAAATGTGATTCAAAATTTAAAAAAAAAATGTAATGTAACACAGTATATTTAAGATAATTTTGTCGACAAAACGATAATTATAAACAGGACTTCCATCAGTTAATTGTGGGAGTAACGAAGTATTTGAATAACAGAACTAGAGTAGTGTAGGTAGGGTGCATACTGTTGTATATAGTTCACTTTTTTTGGAAATGTTTACACTTTAAAATATCAGAATTTTATACACTCTACGCAAATAGAGTTCATATACAATAGTAATATTATTCATTATACTTAAGGGTGACATTAAATTATTCTAAAGAGTAATCTTTATTTGTAGTAAAGAATAACCTATTTCAACACTAGTTTTTCAATAAAACCACATTACTAAAACAAAATTAAGGTAATATAGAGTTCATAAACAATAATATAGTATAAAGAGTGACTTTTTATTATTCTAAACTGAACTAGTTTTTTTGCAATAAAACCACACTATTAAAACAAATTAAGATAATATAGAGTTCATAAATAAAAGGGTTAATTGCAAAAAAAAAAACCCACGAATTTTACTGCTATTGCAAATTAATCCTCACTTTTAAGAAATTGGAAAAAAAACCACAACCTTTAAATATTGTTGTAAAAAAAACCCAATTTGTGACTAATAGTAAGGTTTTTTTGCAACAATACTTAAAGGTTGTGATTTTTTTTGCAATTTCTCAAAAGTGATGATTAATTTGCAATAGGAGTAAAGTTCGTGGTTTTTTTTTTTGCAATTAACCCTAAATAAAAATAACATTACGTTTTAGTTTTATTATTATTCTAAACAGTACTAAAGAATAATAACTTGATTCAGCACTAGTTTTTTTTCAATAAAACCACACTGTTAAAACAAAACCAAAATAATTCTTAAAATTTTTGAATGATTATGTAATTTTTTGTTGTTTTTGCAATTTAGAGTCTATAAGGGCCTTAAATATTTATTGGAAAAATATAAATTTCCAATTTTTAATATTTGAAAAGTGGATTAAGGTCCAATCAAAGGTTAACCGCCTTGATACCGGATTGGATCTGCTTAATTTAAAAGATCGAGCATTCTGGGCTGTAGTTGTAAGGGATGGGCCCATTTAATATGCTAACTGGGCATAAAGACAACATATTTTTAACAGGCTTTCAAATGTTTCTGATGTTTTTGATGAAGCAATGTAAATCTCCTTACCAACTTCACATTTCAGACTTTCGTTTTGCTTCATCCCAAACTCTAACTCAATACTTGCATAAAGGGAAAGGATACTTAACTAATATCATTTTAACCCACTTTAATATCAAAATTTACATAACATTTTTAACACATATAAACATACATTATCATTTATTTAGTATCTAAAAAAATCAAACTATCCTCAAAATGACTTTTATTACTCCCTCCGTCCCACCGAAATGTCACTATTTTACTATATTGGGCGTCCCTTCAAAATGTCCACATTTTCCACTTTTAGTAAAAATGTACTACATGTGGTCCACCACTCACTACTAATACAACTACCACTACACATAAAATAATAATACTCCTTAATCTACGCACAAAAAGCAACCGGTGATGTTTGGGCGGGACGGAGGAAGTAATATTCATACAAACAGTAAATACAAAAAATATATCGAGATGGAAGGAGTACTACTTTTCAACTCACTCACTTTTCATATGTTTTTTCCTCCTCAATTAATACTTTTTTTCTCTCTTTATTCTCATCTCTTCTCCCATATTATTTAATTGGGTAAAACTTGCATAGGCCAAATCCATCTCCCTGCAAAAATTATATATCCTTGTATATTAAGTGTCATACCTTTTTAATATAAAATTTTATATTCTTAATTTAAAAAAAATTATAAACATTAATATTAGTCATATTTCAATTGACCATTTTATTTTAAAAAATAATACTTTTATTAATTAAAATAAATATTTTATAAAATAAAATTTGTATAAAGCCTTCTTTTTACACGAGAAATAAAATAATAATTTTTAATATTTAAATTTGATAATATAATCAAATTAATTATGTCATATTTCTGTATTAAATTATATCGAATTATTTTATATATTTATGCATAAATTATTATTATTATTATTATTATTATTATTATTATTACTGTGGATTAATAATTATTAGAAAAGTCTCAACTTTTAAGCCGATTGCGAACTAGTCCAAACTTTTGGATATTTACAAATTCAGTACTCGATTTTCAACCCGTATTGCAACTCAAACCACCAGGTAGCTGGATGTTTGCCCATTTGGTTGTTGTGTCCCTCTTTCGTCCACGTCACCTTCCATATACGCCGTTTAGAGTGTAGGTGTGAAATTTCACCTGTAATTTTTTTTAAAAAATGTTAAAAGTAATATGTCATACCACGTCGTTTTAGAATAGGCCAACACTTCAATTTCCTTCTCCCAACACTGGTACTCACAATTTGTCTTCTCTCCACTTCACAACGCTGATAGAGATGATTTGTCTCCTCTCCCCTTCCCCAACCACTTCGTGCGTCTTACATTGAATCCACACATAGTCAATTCGAAATTTCTAGCAAGCAAGATTGGACAAACAAAACCTTAAGGTAATATTCCTCTTTGGGTTTCTGTGCTTATGAAATTGCATTCGAAACCTTAGTATGAAATTGCATCCCAAACTTTGTGTTTTTTTTTATAAAAATATTTACTTCTCCTATTTTAGTTCATAACCCTAAAACCTTTCATCTGCCATTGTTGACATAAAGAATGGGCTGATTTAAAATTTTCGTGTTTTGCATATGTCATGTTCAGAGGAGTGGAAGAAACTAACTATGAAAATGTGCATCCTATAGAAGCACATTCAGATAATAATGATTCTAATGGTGAAGTTAACTCTGATACATCAAGCAGCATAGATATTGTGACATATCAGGGTTGTAGTTATAGGAAGAAAAATCATATGGTCATATACGATCCTAAGTGTGATCACAAGATATTCAATTTATGCATGGAATGAGATTTGAAAGTCAAAAGCAATAAAAAGCTGCAATTCAAAGTCACGTTATTGTCAATGGGTACAATATTCAGTTTATGAAGAATAACAAAAGCAATTAGTGGCAAGATGTGTTGTTGGATGTACATGGAAGATATATGCTAGCTTGATCATGAAAGAGTGAAGATTTGCTATAAAGACTTTGGTAGATGAGCATAACTGCAGCATTCATGTGCACACAAGACAAGTTACGGTTGGGTGGATTCTAATGAATATCTTGAACGAATTAGGAGAAATCTGAATCAGAGTATAGAAGAATTAGAGGTTGATACGAGATAAGTATGTTGTGATACCTTCAAAGTGGAAGCGCCGAGGCAAGTGGCATGCATTAGATCTTCTTAGGAGGGATCAGTGATTGAGCATTACGCAAGCTTGAGAAGGTATATGGCTGCATTATACGAGGCTGATGATAGGCGTATTTTGCGCACTCCAATTAAATCCTCTAGTATAAAGATGTCAATTGTAGCGGTAAGTACCCAAGTTAAATTATCGATCCAACTGAGACAGTTAATTATTTATTTACTGTAAATTACTAACTAATAAGAATTAAGTAACCGATTTTCCAAGAGTTTTTGAATTAATTATCTAAATAATAAAATAATAAATTACCGAATAATTGAAGCAAAGGAAAATAAACAAGTTTTAATCAAGAGATAAACAACAGTTCTAAGGTATCAGATATAGACCAATTAATTTTGGTCCCTAGACTTCCAATTGCTCATTCATGCAGCGTCAATGAAAATACACCACGTAACCCTGTTAACCCATCAAATATGATCTGATTTTAAGCTAACAGTATATTCTGATTTATTTCCTAAGGTGCGTGAATATTACCAAACCTCATTCCTAGATATTAATCAAAGAAAACAACAATACCTCCGGATGGTAAGTTCGACTAACAAGATATTCTTTGAAATTACTACAAGGTTCTATCCACTTCCTACTTAAATGTCTAATTACATTGTTCCACTAAATAATTCAAATATCAGATTTACCAGTTCATGGAATTAAAGTATTTATAGCGGAACAACTTCAATCCCTAACAAATAGACAATACCAATCATGAATGCACACAAGCTAACATAATAAATCAAGCATTGTAGTGGATGCCATGAAAATATTATGAAGACGTTACGAAACAGATAAGCAAGTCTGAATAAATTAAGTAAAATCAGAATATCAACTACACAAAATCCTAATTTTGGTCTAGGTCTCCAAATCAACTCAATCTAACCATCAAACCCTAGAACTGTATAAGAAATTAGCCCATGAAGTTACAAACAACACTCATGGCAATGCAATTCATACAAAAAATAAAGATAAAAGGAAGGAAAAGATAAGAAACACGAAACCCTAGCGTAAGCGTAGTCCCACATTCCTTTTGTGAAACCCTCTTGAAGATGGATGAAGGATGAAAATCAGATTTGAATCTGATGTGTGTAGAATTTATGTGAAAAGTGGCGATGGATGTGAGTGGGTTGCCCTTTGGATTATTGTAGGGCTTTTTTCGTGTCACAAACTGGCCAAATAATGATCTGGAAGTCAAAAACACACTGCTGGATCAAACAGGCCGCGATTGGGCCTAAAAACACCACGCTCGGTACCCAGCTCGAGCCGAGCTGGGTCTGGACATTGCCGAGCGGTAGCTGAGTCGCATATGGGTGAAAAGATGAGATCGTATAGCCTCATAGGACTCCAGCTCGGCCATAATTAGCTGCCGAGCCACACCAGCTCGCCTCGAGCTATCTGCCGAGCGGCTCCCGAGCTGCAGACTGCATTGCGCGACCTCACCATTTCGAGCATAATTTCCTCATACGGACTCTGATTTGAGTATTTATGTGCCAAAACGATCCGCTCTTACGTGGCTTTCCAACGATATATAATATGATCAATTTGTAATTCTACACAAATACAGAAAAATATGCAATGGACGTGTGTTTTTAGCATTCCTTCACACTTTCACTCTTCATTCCAACTTTGAACTTTTGATCCTGTTTTACCCTTCAAAACTCATCAAAACACCTTAGTAGCATCTTAATTATGCAAGATATGAAAATCACGCAATTCTACACAAAATCATGGCCATATTCTAACAAAAATGGTGTAATGTGAGACCTATAATGCATGAAATTCCACTCTCAACAACTGATAAGGAGGGAAGGTTTGAGTTTTTTAGTAGGTGATGAAAATATTTTTAGAGGCTTTTATATTTTAATGTTATCTCTTTACCTGCCAAGATATACTTCAATTATTAACCTTTCGCCAGATTAGTTATTGTGTAACAGGATCTCACAAAAGCTATCAGTGAATTAACACCATTTGCAAAGATAAAATTGTGCTAGACACATTTAAATCAACTTTAAGAAAGAGTTCAAGGGGCAAGTACTGAAAAATATATTCTGTAAATGAGTACAAAGCACTAACCAAGTTGCATAAAAAATTCTTTGCAAGAGATGAAAGAAGAAAATGAAGTTTCATACTAGAATTTTCTTGAAAGTGAACCTCAAAAGTTATGCAAAGCTTTCATCTCAATAATGGTCAGGTCAGATATGGTTGACAATAATGTCAGTGAAACATTTAATGGTTATATAGTTAATGGAGTAAAGCACATCATTGACATGCTTGAGTTTATAAGATTTGAATTGATAGAGATAAATCACAAGAACTTGCAAAGCATGAGAAGTGTGACTCATAGGATTTGCCCTAGAATATTGAAAAAAAGATTGAGGCTGCCAAGTTTAAGAGTAGGAACAATATCATTAAGGCTGCTATTGGGGATAAGTTTTAAGTTTTCATTGATGATAATCAGTTTGTCGTTGATTTAAAGAACAACACTTGCACCTAGAGCATGGGATTTAACTGGAATCCCTTGTGTTCATGGATGTGCTGCCATACAATTCACGAAAAGAGATGTGACAGATTATGTTGATGGGTATTACACTGTTTAATTAGAGGCATATGCATGCACATCCATTAGAGCCTCTCGATGGAAGGAATATGTGGCCTGAAGTTGGGTACCCCAATCAAGCCCCCACCATATAAGAAAATGCACGGACGACCTAAGAAGAAAAGAAAAAGAGCCCTTGAAGAAGAGGAAAGAAGTGCTACACAGCTGAAATGATTTGACTTACAAATGACGTGCCAAAGATGTCAACAAACTAGCCACAATAAGAAAACATGCACCAATGCAGCTGTTGAGAAAATGCCTAAGGTAATCAATACTTGAAGCACTTACTATTTATTTGTTATAATAATCTGCTGCCTTAATGTATGTGTTGTTGGATTTGGCAGGTAAGATGGGGAGGCACGCAAGGAAAGGAACATCATAAATATGCTGAGCCAAACCACATCTGCTACTTGTGCAAAAGGATGAGCTCATGTAGATGGATTAATACATGCTTTTGACTCAGTTTTGGATTTATTATTCATTTTGAATTTTGTTATCCCCTTCTAGCTGTTGCATATTATTGGAGGTTTTGGAATTATTATTGGGCCTGAATTCTAGAATCTAAAATAGAAGTTCTTATATAAAAATTAGGCAGATTATTATTGTTTTTGTATATTGTTGTTGGTGTCTTATATTTTGTGGTGCTTTGAGGTTGTGAAAACGTGAAAATTCTAATGTTTTTTACTTGTATAATACTTAAGCTGGAAAAAGATATGGTATACATATAGGTTCAAAGACAGAAAACATATACTTGAGAGTATGCACAATTGTCACCTTATTTGGTTTTTATGTGTATTTTTATTATATAATTGACACTTTCTATCTTTTTTTTGTAAAGATGCCACAAGAAAGGAGGGCTTATTTTATAGCTTTGATATATGGTAGTTCAAGTTCAACTTCCACAAGACAAGAAAGAGGATGCGGGAGAGGAGGAGTCAGTGAAGTAAGCACAAGAAGGTCAACGTGAAGAAATGATGGAGAGACTCAAGAGAGTATAACACCACCATAGGAAATGAAGACATTTACTTTTTTTTCATTTTGTTGACTATTAAATAACACAATACCTTGATTATTTATGTAACTATGCATCAAAATTATTTTGCCAGTTGTTAGGTTATAGCTCAAGTTTTTGCTTGGATTATAGCAAACTTGATTTTTATAAATTTCACTTTGTAAAGTGAATATCTATGTCTAGTATACAGGGAAACTATATTATGTGTATACTTTTGGGAATCTAAGTTAATATCATGGGTATATGATTATTCTCCCATTTGCTTTGAGATAATTTTATGGATTTTACTTTAATGTATATTCTTTGTGCTTCCTGTATTGCAGTTTATTATTATGTGCTTCTTGTACCCAAATCAATTCTGAATTTTTAGAAATAATAATCATATACAAACCCCCACCACCATACACAAAACTGGTAAACAAATCAATGCTCTTACAAAATGAGATGGTATTAGGAATCAACTTCAAACTTCAATCATTCATAAACACTGTTCAATATTACAATATGTAATAGCAACATAGCCACAACGCATTAATTTGCAATCCTATTTCAACTTTAGATCAGTGTTGTTAAAATCGGATCGGATCGGCCGATTCAATCGGTTGGATCAGGAATCAGACCGAGAATCGGTCAAAAAATACCCAAAAATCGCTTTTGACGTTAAACCAGGAAAAATCGATTCAAACAGGTAAAAACTGACTGAATTGGGAGAATCGAAAAACCCAAAAATCGCCGATTATATATATTTTTTTAAAAATTGAAACGTTGAGTCTAGGTTGTCCACGCCACATAACCCTCTGGCCTCTACTCATTTATAAAAAATTTCGCAGAAAATTGAAGCCCCTTCTCAATATGATTCACTAATAATTAAAGAATATAAATATTCAATCGGGATTCAAGATCTATTGGCGAGGCGGACACAAGAGATTGAGGTCTTAAATGTCTTTCTATTAGATTATATACTAAAATTCTATCTTTTTGTATGAACAATGTTTTACAATTTATTTGAAATGAGAATCATATGATCAAACGTTTTGCATATTATAATTTATTTATATGTTGTTGCAAAAGTCCACTTATTTTATACTGTAGATAATATGTTGTGCGACAACAATCGGAAGATCACATTATCATTTTTCTTATAAAGTATAAAAAGATGTTCCCAATCAAGATAGACAGGGACAATCTATTGGGATGGTTGTAGTATGATTTGGTATTAGTTTGTCTTGACTATAAAATCACATTAGTGCACTTTGTGTGTATTGAGCAAGACTGCTTGAGATTGTTCAACTTATACTGACTATATAGGAGAACTTGGTCTCATTTATTATGGATGTTCGTGCTCTTAATCCCTCTAAAATAACCTCGACACGTAAGCTAGTATATATCTCTTTGATTCATTAATGGGTGAGATTTAATTATTAAATCAACAAACTCGGTGAGTTGGGAAATAGTGCTGTCTCTATGGTGTGATGTTGATTGTAGAAGAAATTCATGTCCTATTAAATACGTTGATGATGTCCCCTTGAGGAGCTCATAAGGATTATAATGTAAATTTTGCAAGTGAATTTATTCCGGCATGATAACAAGGTTGAGTGGTACTACTATCGGATTAGATATTAATTAATGGAGTTGTCAGTAACTTAATTAATTAATGGGCATTGTATATCTTAAACATGGGGAGACTGTCGGGCTCATAATAAGAAGGAGCCCATAACGTAACTATAGGATTGGAGCGGCAGTGCAGTAATAATATTTTAGTGGACTATATTATTATTATTGGATTTAAGTATAAGTTTTAGGCTAAACTTGATACTTAAGCCCAATAGAGGCCTGACTCTAATTTCTCCTCATGGTCCCTGCTGTAGCCTATAAATAAGTTACCTCATCTTATCCGAAACCCGAATGACATGCCTAAATACCGTGCGAAAGAAGGGAGGAAGCAGATTGAGGAGATCTTGAAGATCGTCGCCCACACGATTTGTTCTTCTTCAACATACCCTGGTGAAGGTAATACGTTTCTATATTCTTGCTACTGCTAATTTAGAAATGCATGGAACCCTAACGGTTCATGTTAACCAAACGATCGAACGCCAACACTTTCCTCATATGAAAACTTCTTCATCCGCACTTCTTAAAATAATCCATTGCAGAGCGAGCGGTTGTTGTTAGATAGGGAGAGGAAAAGGGGTGGCGATTTGGAGAGAGAGCGAGTTGGAGAGAGAGAGAAAGAACTGGAAAGAGAGAACAGCACGGCTAACGGATGTGCGGATCGAAATTCGGTATGGATTTTAAAAAATCTGTATCGAAATTTTGATTGGATTTTTTTTAAATTCTAATATTGAATCTGTAAAGAAAAAATTCAATACTGAATCCGTACCAAAATTCGGTTTAGTTCGGAATAAATTTTTGGGAAAATGAATTTTGACGTGCGGAGTGGATCGGATTTCTCATGAGAAATGGAGTTTTGCACATATAAATACTTAGAAAAATATCAATTAAATAAAAAAACTAAATTTCGCATATTCAAATAAGAATCAACGGACAACCAAAATAATCATTAAACTAATTCTAAGTTTTAATATAATCAGAAAAGTGCAATATTGATGATTCGTAAATCGTGAACACAGAGGTTTATTGATCTGACCATTGTCATCACGTAAACTTTCATCTACAAAATACAATTAAAATATCTTGCATTATGAATGAATATTATGTATTTACTTAATTCTAAAAAAATTAAGTATAATAGTACTCCATCCGTCCACCACAAATGTATTCGTTTTGCTTTTTGCGTGGATTAAAGAGTATTATTATTTTATATAAAGTGGGTAGATTTATTAGTAGGGAGTGGTTGGGAGTGGTGGGCCATGTGTGTACTTTTTTTTAAAAAGCAACCTAAAATGTCAAAATGAATATGTTATTGATGTACGGCGGGAGTAATTTAAATTAAAATATGAAACATAAAGTACATAAAAAAATTTCAACAATCTAGTGAAGATCTTGAGAACACGACATCTTCAATTTGAGGATCAGCTCTAACATCTGTAAAGGGAAAAAAATATTTAGTGGAATAAGGAATTTAAAAAAAAAAATTACATGGTTACAAACTAAAAATTATATATATGTTTCTAGCTTAGACATATCTGCAATTAATTCTTCAACATCAAAGGAGTTAGATGAGACCTTTAACCAATATTGGATGCAAATAAGAACCTCCGCTGTAGTAGGAGTTAAAGAACTCCTAAAGCGGTCCAAAGTATGATCACCAGTGCTAAAGGCTGATTCAGAAGCCACTGTAGATGATTGAATTATCAAAACATCTCTTGTAATACTGGTCAAAATTGGGTATCTAACTGAATGTTTCCTTCACCAATCCAATATATCAAAGTTCTTTGTATACTTTTCACTCAACTCTTCTAAATAGATATCAATTTCCCCTTTTACAGCCTCATTCTCTTGATTTAATAAGAACTCATCAATATCCTCATCCTCCTCATTTATGGTACATATCAACACTTTGACATAAACAGGAAGAACTAATCACACCATTTAAAACCTTGTATTCCTCAAACAATTTCATGAAAGAACTCATCACCCTATCAATTAAGCATTCGCATCTTTCTCGCTGTATAATTAACTGAATTTAGTACAAATGTATTGTTTCTTACATCTAGGATCCAACAACACCGCAATGAGAAGCATCACATTCATTTTACTAACTGCCTCCCAATACTTGTCAAATTTAGCTTTCATTTACCCATATCCACCAAACACTAGTCTTTATTACTTAGAAGGCTTTTCAATTCTTTTACAACTCGCATAATCTCAAGAAAATAGAAGTTAGAAGTAGAATACAAAGAACCTGACAACTTGCAAGTAACATCATAAATTTTTTTCAAGAATTTTGTAAAGTAAGAAGCACAAACCCAATCATTCTCATTCAGAACATCACCCCCAAATTTAGCCACATATTTTGTATCTACATCTTCCAACTTATCAAATGCCTTTTGATAGATCAATGCAGTTTCCGACATCAAGTAGGTAGAGTTCCATCTAGTAGGATAATCTAGTTGTGAATGTGCCTTGGAAGTAATTCCTACATCACTACAACATTTCAAGAACAAATCAATTCTTTGTGGGCTACCCCTCACATATCGAACGATATCTCTAATTTTTTTAATGGACTGATTAGAAATCAAATTCAATATGTGATCAAAACATCTCATATGAAAAGCCTCCCCACCCAAAACAAAAGCATCTTTCTTTAACAACCTCTTTTTCAGTTGTTCGACAGCTGTGTCATTAGATGAAGCATTATCAGCTGTGATGCACATTACTTTCTTCAAACCCCACTCATCCATACAAAAATCAACATCATTTCTAATATTCACCCCCTTGTGACTTTTAATGACACAAAAATTCAGAATTTTTGTTTAACTTCCAATTTGAATCAATAAAATGGGTTGTTAAATATAAGTAATTCACATTTTATATACTTGTCCAAGTTTCAGTAGTTAAAGAAACTCTTTGACTCTGACATTGAGATTCAATGATGGCTTTCAGCTTCTTTTTTTCTTTCACAAACAAAGAATACCAATCTCTAGCAATTGTATATCTAGATAGAATAACAAATTGAGGAACTGAAGCCTCAACAAAATCCTTAAACCCATCCCCCTCCTCAAATCTAAAAGGAAGTTCATCCTTTATAATCATCCTAATAAGAGCTTCACGAATTTTTCTTTATCAAACTCCCAAACAACCAAATTACGTTCAGAAGATCCTACACTAGATGAATTTTGAAAACTAAGAACTTTCTGAGCTTTATCTTTATCATTCTTTTGAATATCTTTTCTAACTTCCGGTGGACATCTCTTACAATCTTTTCTCACATGATTCCATAACACCCTGAAGTGCCCAAGTCACTCTTACATTGTAATACCTTATTACACCAAATACATTTATCTTTTTCTTCACCATCAATTTTATCATAATGAACCCACACTCCAGACCTTTTTTATGTTCAAACTTGTTTTTCTTAACATGTGGTGAGGTATCAGAATTACCTTCACCTGGAATTGTATTTGAATCTTGTAGATTGAGAGTTGAACCATCAATCTGATTACTAGGATGGGCAAGGCCACCAGTAAGAGTAGGGGCAGGAGTACAAGCACTTGAACATAATTAAGGAGTCGCTTTTCATTTACTCGTCGCTGCAAAATCACATGACTGTATAAGTAAATAAAATATAAAATAAATATTATCATTATTATTTAAAGAATTAACAAATTATTTCTACAATAATCTCTTATTTACCACTTTGAGGAAGATCTTTTGAATTTTTGGAAGCATCACATTTTGAGTTTGAAGTCATTATTTATTTAAAAAAATCTATACTAATTTCCTTCCTGCATTGTAAACATAAAAACTTCCAAGGTCAGCACTTGATAAATTTTATTCACACGATTAAATGTAAACACAAGATCGAGTGCAAACACTTTCTATCATATTTCAACTTGGCCCATGGCAAGAAAAGGTTACAGCCGGTTCTATATCCAAACAACTCAATTTCATTCTAAGACAACAACATTTTCAATCTGTTTTATTTAATTAAAATAACAGATCTAAAATTGAGAGAGAACACAACAATAATTTCAATAATACATTTTTACATAAAATGAAAAGGGCTCTAATTCATACGTGTGGTGAGGAGCATAGAGAACAACACGCTGATTTGATAATTTAGCAAAAATCTTCAATGCCGGTGTCGATCTGCATCTTCGGACGGGTGCCGTTAGAAGCTTGAGCAATGAAGCAAATGGAACAATAGAAGCCAGATGCGGTGGTTGAAGAAAGAGATCAGTGGTTGAAGAGATCACAGATGAGTTTTGAAGAGAGATGCGATAGTTGGGAAAGAGAAGTTTCTCAAACTTGTTCAGAGAGACTACGGTGGCTTTGATGTGTGTACAGCCCTAATTGTGCATTTTCTAATTTTTCTTATTAATATAAAACAAACCTAAAAAGTATATGATTGTGATTAAATTTATTTTATTAATATAAAACTCTCCTTAATCCTGATGGTCGAATATTTAATATTCATATTTATGGTAGTATTAAGTTCACAAAATGAACTAGCTTCACTATATTATTTTATTAATAATATAAAATATAAAATATAATTAAAATGAGGTGATTTTATTTTTCGGTTGAATCGAATGTCCCACCGGTTGAACCTCGAATCGGTGGAGACAGTCATCGGTTCAATCTCCGATCCGATTATAAAAATATTAATTTCAAGTAGGGCTGGACAAAATTACTGATTTTTTGGTATACCGCATTTATTGAACCGAAATTTAACGAGTTTAATTTAAATTTTGGTATATCAAAAATTTTGGTATGGTATGGTGCCGTACCGAAATTTTCGATATGGTAACGGTAAATAATTTAGAGAATTTTTGGTATATATCGAAATACCGTAAAAATTTCGATAAAACGGTATTATCAGTATATACCGATATAATTTACCAATTTATATTAAATATATAATAATATTAATTATGTATTTAAAAAAATAAATTAGTTTATTTAGTGTAGTCAGTATACTGTATACAAACATGACACAAATAATTTGAGAAACCCTAGCCGCTTTTCTCTTCTCTCTCTTTTCCCCCATAACCTCGTTCTGTTCTCTCCAATCTGAAGATCTATCGGAGACTCACCACTCATCCGTCTTTCCTCTTCCCATCGGCTTCATCAACTTTATGTAAAGCCTTTATTTTACCTATCACCTGTCACCTCTTTCCTCTTTCTAATCTCTCATATACCATTTCCTGTTCGCTTCTAGGGTTAGTCTCCTTCGATCTATCTCTTACTCGAATTTGAAATAATTTTGTATGCATTTTGATGGATTTTTGTGTTCTAAGTTTAATTATTTGTTCAATTTCTATTTTGCAAGGATTGGAGGTGGAAACTTTGACGAGGTATTCTCTCGTCTCCTACGTGAACAGGTGAATATCTCCCGTCTCTTTATTTAAATATCTTTTATTGTTCTGTGTAACTATGTTCACCCACCTTCCTGAATACATATTTATATCATTTGCTAAGATTTTGCACTAACACTATGTCTTTTGGGGGTTTATTTAATTATTCCAGAAAGTAATTTTTGTGGAACACCAAAACTGGATGTCTTCCTGCTCATGTTTTCTTAGACAATACATCAATGATATTTTTTTGCAAATCTCAATCTCTTTTGATTGGTTGACGGCTAATTGTAGCCTTGAATATCTATAGCTGTTGGAAATTTATATACCACAAACTGTGAATAAGCATTCAATTTTCAATTTCTGTTGGATATGTAATCTTTTGTGTATAAATACAATTTTAAGTGAAAATGTACATTAATTTTCTTTGTGCGTGACAATCACTATATTTCTGTACATGAAATTATTTGATTAGTTACACATTTTTGTGAACAGAACATAAAAATTTCTTTTTAATGTATTGGCCCTTCATATCCTCTACTTTGGGATGGTGTATATGTAGTCTACTAACTGCATGATAGATCAGCAAATTGAAATCACAGTTGTATTGGATTTTAGGGATTTCTGCTACCAAAAAAGAGAAATTGAACTATCTTCGTATATGCTAAGAAATTAGCATATATATTTATTGGATTCAATGAATTTGTGTTTTGTGATGTCCACTTATCCTTCTGTCATAGTTGCATTAGGTTTCTTTGGCTTTTCTTTTTTCTTGTTGGGCCTCGTGATGTAGCCTTGTAGATTCAGAGCACAGAATAGTAAAGTCACGACTTAGAATTCAGAAATTCAAAACCAGCTTTTTAAGTTTATAGTGGGGCATTATAATGTAAGAATATAATAAGGTAAAAGCTCATCACTGAGGGTATAACTATCATAGCAGGTCTTGATTTTTATTTACTCATGTGTTTCATTCATATTTTAAGAAGTGATTAGTTATTTAGATAATTTTCTGTCTTTTCATTCCGCAATTTTATAGTAGCCGTATTACCATTAGTATATTAGAAAACTCATATGATGATGTCATCTGAGTTATATGATATAAATTTTGCCTTGTGCTTCAAATATTTTATGCTTTAATGAAATTTACACATACCAGACTTTTTTTAAATCTTGAAATGGTATATAGCACTTGCAAACTAATAAGTAATTTCCCATGGATACACAATTTCCGATGATGACCATTTTTTTAAAAATATAATAGAAAATATTTGAGCTATTACTTACTTCATTTCTATTTTTATTCTTTTTAGAAAAGAATCTGAATCTTCTCTCGTTGCTAAGTCCATCTGAAACTCAAGAGCTATCCGACTCTGAAGCACTTGAAGAGTCTTCTTGTCGAAAACGATCAAAAATTGGTTCAACAAGGCCTCCAATTCCTAAGTCATCTAGAAGTCCATATTGGGGGCATTGTGAAAAGGGAACAAGAAAGTTGAATGATGGGAGCTTGCAACAAATAGGGATATGCAATTATTGCAAGGTTGAAATCCCGGTGAATTATGGAAGTACTAGTGGATTAAAAAACCACTTAGTAAAGAGGTGCAAGTCAAGTTCATTATATGAGACGAGTGGGTGTAAGAAAAGTCAGCCTATATTGAAGAATGAGATTATGGGGTAAGGGAGTGCTTTAGTTCCTCATACATTTAATCAAAGTAGATGAGAATTGAAGCTCACTGAGTACGTGATTATTGATGAAATGTCATTCCGGGCTGTTGAAGGAAAGGGTTTTCTAAGTCTCGTACGTGAATTACATCCACGATTCAGAATCCCCGGTCGAAAGAAAATTGCAGGTATGGTGTATGACTTATTTCTTATTGAGAAAGCTAAGATAAAAAGTGCACTTCATGATCAAAGAGTAAGTATCACGACTGATACTTGGACATCCATTCAAAACATAAATTATATGATTATCAAGGTTCATTTTTTGGATAGTGATTGGAACTTGCATAAAAAAATAATCAATTTCACAAAATAATAAGTCATGTTGGGGAAGAAATTGGAAAATTGATTGAGGTTTGTTTGATAGAATGGGGGGTAAAAAAAGTATTCTGAATAGTAGTGGATAATGCATCTTCTAATAATAATGTTATTGATTACTTGAAGAAAAGGATGAAAACTGAAAATAGATTGTTGTTTGGAGGGAAATATTTACATTTGAGGTGTGCATGTCATATACTTAACTTAATTGTTAAGGAAGGTTTGAAGGAGATTAATGCATCTATTAAATCCATAAGAAATGTTGTAGTTTTCATCCATTCTTCCCCTTCAAGGTTGAGTAAGTTTAGGGATTTTGCTGTGTTCGCCAATTTTCCTAGTGGATCAACAGTACCTATGAATGTCAAAACTCGGTGGAATGCAACTTATAAAATGCTTGAAGTTACATTGAATTATAAGAAAGTGTTTGATAGAATGGCTGAAGAGTGGGTGCCTTACACGAATTATTTTCGTGAGAAAGATGATAAGGGTAAGGAAAGGATAGGGCCTCCGAGTGAGGAGAATTGGGAGGATGCTAAAGCTTTTGTGCACCTTTTGAAGAAGTTCTATGATGCCACTTTAGCTCTAAGTGCATCAAAAACTCCCACATCTCATCTAATCTATCAATCAATGATTGCTTTGCAAATTGAAATTGAGAAAAAAAGTAAAGATGAATCGGATAAGATTCTCAATAAGGTTGCAAGTGCAATGAAGCAGAAATTTGACAAGTATTAGGGATGTTGGGATAATATGAATCTTATCATTTTCATTGCCAATATTTTGGACCCTAGAAATAAGCATAAATTGATTAATGTCAGCGTCAATAAATTGAAAAATACTCCTGCAAAAGTCAATGAGGATCTTAAAAAGGTTAAACAACTTGTGATTGATATACGGATGGGGAATAGGTGATATATTGAATGTTGATAGCCAAGGTGTACTAATGGTGTGTGATGGTGGAAATTCTTGTAGCAATGAGCATGGTGGTCTTTGTGATGAGTTGTTTGAAGATGTAGAGACACAACTTAAAACTGAACAGATTCAACAAATATCTAATAAAGTGGAGAAATATTTTGTAGATCTAACTGAGAAAAGATCTAATTCCTCTTTTAATCTTTTAGAGTGGTAGAAAGGGAGTGAATCTAGATATCCAATTCTTATCACCATTGCCAAAGATATCTTTGCAATTCCAAGTTCTACAGTTGCTAGCGAGTCTGCTTTTAGCTTAGGCAAAAGGGTTGTTGACCTTTTAGGAGCAGTTTGAGTTCTAAGATGGTGGAAGCATTGGTTTGCACTAATGATTGGCTAAGAGCTGATGGAATAAGCTTTTATAAGGATCCAACCGATGATGACCTTGATTTATACAAGGAAATTGAAAAAGTTGAAAGAGGTAACCTTATTTAATTTATTTTAATCTAATATGAAGCATATGTATGAATCATAATATTTGTTTAATCATTTTACAGCTGCAAATGTCAATCAAGATCTTTCCTCAACTCCCATCACAACTTCAACTTGAAGTGAAGTTATTGTTGTAGATGTCACATGGATATTGTATGGTAATTGTTGAACTCTTCATTTATGTTTATATACTCAATTATTAATTTTCTTCTAATGCTTATTGTGTTTTAAAATATGAAGTACTATGTGCTGCTTGAAGAATCTGGATGGCAAGCTATAACTTGGAGGGCAGGATATGGAAGAGATCAACAATGATTTCTTTGATATTATTGAATATTGACACTTATTATTGTATTAAAATGATTTGTATTGTTTTGATGTATTTTATTGTTTGAATTGTATCACTGCTTGTTCTGTCAAAAACTTGGATTAGGATGTTATTTTTATTTTTTCAGTATGAGGCGATAATATAACGGTATTCTAATATGCTATTGTAGTTTGGTATTTCGGTAAGTATTCGGTATTTTTTATTTATATACTGATATTTCGGTATACCGACATGTTCGGTACATTATTGGTATAACTTTTATAATACTGATTATTTCGGTACGGTACGGTACGGTATACGACCCCTATTTTCAAGTAGCATACTCAAAGCTATAAAACAACAACAAAAAGAGGAGAGTGATGAATTAAAAAAAAAATTAACAACACAGAATAACCACCACCCAAATTTCTCAAGAGCATAAGCAATTCTCATCATCAAAGTGGCAAACAAAAACTAGAGCAGACTAGAAATAAAATAGCTATAAATTAAAATTTAATAATGTTAAATTTTTATTATTAAAAATAAATAACGTATATTTACATTACTTAAAAAATAATTTTATATATATATATATATATATATATATATATATATATATATATATATATATATATATATATATATATATATATTAATAAAAGGTAATAATACTTTAAAAAGTAAGAAAAGACTTCTGTAATATTGCTTCACAGTTCACATTAAGAGTTTCATGAAATATAAGAAGAGATAATATTTTGAATAAAAATTATACTCGAATTGATAAAAAGTGAAAGTGGTGCATTGCATTATTTCATAAACAATTCATATTATAAATAAAGAATGATAAATTTTTAATGAAAAGTGATAATATATTTAATAAATTAATAATTATTTAACAATATAAAATAGTCTTACACAAGACGACCTCATGTGTTGCCCAAAAAATTATAGTAAATTAATAGTTTTAGATTTTTTTAAACCTTTAACTTTAAATTTATGGTTTATTTCAATTAAAGTTTATCTAATAATATTTTAGACACAAATATGGATTGTCATATAATTTTTTTATTTTATCTACATTAAATAAAAATAAAATATAATAATTATTTATTAAGTTTACGACTGAATTTAGAATTTAGAGATACCATTTACTTTATTCATTATTTCTCTGAAATAATACTTTGAACTTTGAACATATTATTTTATTATTTTTTATTTTTTTAGAAATTTATTTTACTTTATGAAATATATATTTTCTAATATACTGTAATAAATGAATATTTAGAGCATTAGATATATTTTTAAATTATTATTTGTAATTTTATTATAACTAATTTTAATTTATTAATTATGATTACATTATAATTAGTAGAGTAAAATTAATTAATTCATGACATATAAAGTGTAAACTATAAATAATAAGATAATTATATTATATATAATTTTAATACATAATTTAAATTTGATTTTTCGGTACAGTTCGGTTCAGTTATATCCAATATTCGGTACGGGAAAACAGAAAATATCCAAGTTCATACCAAACGAAAAATCGATTCGGTTCGAAAAAAGGCAACAGTTTTTTTCGATTTGAGATTAATTCAGTGCGGTTCTATTAAATCCAATATTCGTGCACACCCCTAGCGCGGCTGACGAGTTGTTGAGGATGGAGGAGTACACCCTCCGTCCCTTTTCAATGTTTACATTTTCTTTTTGCTTATTGATTAATGAGTATATTATTTTAATAGATAGTGAGTGGAAAAATATAATATTTAATGTACAGTGGGTAGGTGTATTAGTGTTGGATGTGGGGACCATGGTGATATATTAATTGTCACGACCTTATTTTTCTCACCAATCACTAAATAAAAATAAATATTCTTTTCATTTCTTTCTTTATTTTTTTATACAATACAATTTTGAGACTGATCTCAAAGCAACTCATTACACCGGCCCGGCCAACAGGTCATCGTCCATGTATACAACTCTCAGGATCTGACGGGACCCATCCACCATCATCGTATATAATTTACCTATAATGCATAAACTAGTGAGATAAAATCTCAGTAAGTAGAAATCATGCATGACAGTGCATGAAAATGCATTTATTTTTCTAATCTTTGTATTTCCAAGTCTTTCTAGTTGGTCTCTTTTATTCTGAAAACTGTTCACGTTGTGGGATCCCCACGACACACTAATGATTGTTGGCGTTCGATCATTTGGATAACGTGAACCATTAGGATTCCATACATTTCTAACAAGCAGTGGAAGCAAGTAAACAAGAAACGTATTACCTTTCACCAGGGTATGTTGAAGACGATGAATTCTCATCACCAGCCTGTGCAGCCTCACCGTTTTGGACATAACTCCCTCATCCAATGTCGGATTTGTATGATCTATACGCCAAAACGACCCTCTCTTCCATTTCTTTTCATCAGTTATCACACGTCCTGTTCTGAAGTATGTACAATTTTATAAAAATCTTAGAAAGTAGCGGACAGCAGCAGCAAACAACCTTCCAGTATTCTGTTGTATTCCCAAGTTCAATCTCGACATCGTGTGGGCGACAATCCTCGAAATCTTCTCAATCTGTTGTTCCCTCACCCTCCTCACAGTGTTAGGCATGATTAATCTCACAGATTAGGGTTTCTGAACAGCTGAGATGACTTATATATGGGCTACAGCAGGGACCAGGAGGAGAAATTAGAGTTGGGCCTCCATTGGGCTTAAGAAATCAAACTTAGCCCAAAGCTTATACTTAAGTCCAATAATAATAATATATACCACTAAAATATTATTATTGTACTACCGTTCTAATCCTATAATTACGTTATGAGCTCCTTCTTATTATGAGCCCGTTAGTCTCCTCATATTTAAGATATACAATGTCCATTAATTAATTAAGTTACTTACAACTCCATTAATTAATATCTCATCTGAGAGTAGTACCACTCAACCTCATTATCATGCCGGAATAAATCCATCTGCAGGGTTTACATGATAATCCTTATGAACTCCTCAAGGGGACATCTGTTGGCGTTCGATCATTTGGTTAACGTGACACATAAGGATTCCAAATGTTTCTAACATGCAGCGGAAGAAAGAAAACAAGAAACGTATTACCTTTCACTAGGGTATGTTGAAGAAGATGGATTCTCGCTGGCAGCCTATGCAGCCTTACTGTTTTGAGCATAACTTTCTCATATGATGTCGGATTTGAGTGATCTATGCACCAAAACGATCCTCTTTTCCGTGGCTTTCCGTCAGTATACCACACGTCCTGTTTTGAAATCTGTACTATTTTATCAAAATCGTAGAAGGTGATGGACAGCAATAGCAAACGACCTCTTGATCTTCTGCTGTGAGATGACTTATATATGGGCTACAACAGGGACCAGAAGGAGAAATTAGAGTTGGATCTCCATTGGGCTTAAGTATCCAAGTTTAGCCTAAAGCTTATACTTAAGTCCAATAATAATAATATATACCACTAAAATATTATTACTGCATGGGCTCCTTCTTATTATGAGCCCGACAGTCTCCCCATATTTAAGATATACAATGCCCATTAATTAATTAAGTTACTGACAACTCCATTAATTAATATCTCATCTGAGAGTAGTACCACTCAACCTCATTATCATGCCGGAATAAATCCACCTGTAGGGTTTACATGATAATCCTTATGTGCTCCTCAAGGGAACATCATCAACCTATGATGGACACAGATTCCTTCTACAATCAACAGCACACCATAGAAACAGCACTACTTCCCAACTCACCGAGTTTATTGATTTAATTACATGTAAATATCACCCATTGAAGAATCAAAAAAATACATACTGCCCTACATGTCGAGGTTATTGTATAGGGATTAAGAGCACGACCATCCATAATAACTAAGATTAAGTTCTCCTATAAGTCAGTATAAGTCGAACGATCTCAAGTGGTCCTACTCAATACACAAAAGTGCACTAATATGATTCTATAGCCAAGACAAGCTAATACCAAACCACACTACAATCATCCCGATAGAGAGTCCCCATCTATCTCAGTTGTGAGCATCTGTTTATACTTTATAAGAAAACCGATAATATGATCTTCCGCGTGTTGTCGCACAACATATTATCTACAGTATAAAGTAAGTGGACTATTGCATCAAACATATAAATAAATTATAAGATGCAATCATTTGATCATATGATTCTCATTTCAAATTAATTTTTATAACATTGTTTATGAAAAAACTAGACTTTTAGTATACAATTCAACAATCTCCCACTTATACTAAAAGACTATGTTGTCATGTCTTCTGCCATACATCTGATTCTCACTTCCACTACACGACCATCAAAAGCTCACTCCTTAAGGTCCTTGTAAATGGATATACTAGGTTATCATTCGATACAATCTAGGCGACAACAACCTTCCCCTCATCATACGATTTCTCATAACAGATGGTACTCGCGCTCCATGTGTTTAACTGCCTTATGGGCTCGTGATTCCTTCAAGTTTGCAACTGCACCATTATCATCAAAATAAATTGTGATAATCTTGGGCAAACTTAGAAACACTTCAAAGTCCATCATGAAGTTTCTAGAGTCATACAGATACTTTGGCTGCCTCATAGGCTCCAATTTATCATCTTTCCATGATGGAATCCGGAGTCTGAAATATATTTCTATATAACACTCCTCCACATTATGACTCAACTTCCTAAAATTAAACACATAACCTTTGAGGTGGATTTACTGCTGTCCCTATCTAATTTGAAAATTTTGAATCTATGTAATCCATAAGAAGCAGTGAATCTGTTCGATAAATCCACAAATATTTTCTAGTCCTTTTTAGGTACTTCACAATTATGTGTTACCACAGTTCAACATTCTTATTTTGGGTTACCTTTGATACCCATTGTCTATGCGTTCAGGAAAACAGATATCCATACTCGTGCATAGCATTCCTTAGATTATGCTTCTTTATTCACCGAAACATAAGGAACCGCTTTCATCACCTTTATCTTCTTTTGTGTCTCAAGACACATCTCCTTAGATAAAGTCACATGCTAAAACAAGTAAGGATCGTATCATCTCATGAAGCTTGAGATAAGCATAACATCCCTTCTTGTGATCCGTATTACCGTGATCAAAATGATATCTTGCTTCTTCTCAAGTCCTTCATTTCATGCTACTTTATTAACCATATGCATACGCCTGATAATACTCTTTAATTGTCTCCAATGAGCAATATATCATCTACGTACAGTACAAGAAATACCACCACATTTTCGTCACTCTATACAATACACAAGACACATCCGTGCATTGAATGAATCCACATCTTTGGATTTCCTCATCAAAATGGATGTTTTATGATCTTGAAGCTTGATTTAATCCATCGATAGACACCTTTAAGCTTACATTTAAAAGGCTCTTAGCCCTTTGCAATGAATCACTCTGGTTGCTTCACATAGATGTTTTCCTCAAGACTTCCAATAAGGAAAGTTGTCTTGAAATTTATTTTCTATTCCTCATATTTTATATGAGTAGCAACAGATAAAAGAGTCCGGATCAACATAGGCACAGCTATCGGCGAAGAGGTTTCCTCATAATCGAACCTTTTCTTTCTGATTATACCTTTTCGCAACAAGCTTTGCTTCCAAGGTTTTCACCTTATCCTATGATCCTTTTTTATTTTACAGAGCCACTTCCAATGGCTTTCACACCATCTGTGGTTCTACAAGCAACCAGATATTGATTTAGAATCCATCGATTCTATTTCATAAACTATTGCACTTTGCTAAGATTCGATATTTCTATCTTGTGGTGATTCGTCGTATTCGTGGGTCCATTCTATGTTTACTAGGGACCAAGTCTCACTACTCTCCCGAAACATATATCTTACAGGTTATCGAACAATCCTCCCACTACAACAAGGCACTACACGTAATTCCGTATCAGATGTGACATGCGTTGTAGTTTACCTTGTGGTATATCCTCTTGTACACTTGGTACTAATACTTTGTGTTTTTCCTCTCATTTCCTTTTGAACAATATATACATGGCATTATGATTTAATACATAGTCCTTTTCTAAAAATCTAGTGTTTATGTTAACAATCACCCTTCGATCTTTTGGACTAAATAGATCATCACCCTTCATTTTTCTAGGATATCCCACAAATAGACAAACATTCATACGAATTACTGTTTCTAAGGCATATCCATAAAATGAATTTAATAATTCCAAATAACTCATCATCTATCTAACCATTTCCATAAGAGTCTTTCTTTTATTAGGATTAGAAGATGTGTTATTAATTACTATTTGTTGCATCCGTGGGATGACCATGATTTAAGAGTGAACAAATTGTCGCCAACGTACAATAACAGATTATAGCTCCATCCTTCATTAATATAACCATGTCATTTAAATGAAATGGAGTATCCATCCGTAAATGCATAGAAACTGAAATGAAATTCTTTCTATGAAAACGCACGTAAAGACAATTTCTCATAATCAAGCGTTTATTCATATCGTGAGATAAATAAACAACTCCCACTGCAACAGCCACTACTCTCGTAGTATACCCATGTATCCAATAATAATCTCATCATCACTTAGTTATACGCTTTTAGTGATTTCGGTATCTACACACAATGTGTTAGCAGATGCCATCACTAATCATGCTTCAACAACTAGTGAATGAGATACTAACCTTGTTCACATCATGATGAAAATGGCTTTCCTTCACCACATGTTTTGTCAGAAGTTCCCCACCATATACAACCTCTTGTATTTCAGGTAGAACTTGCTCAAAACACCTAGGCAAACTATGGAGAATTAAATTGATCTAGGTTTTCCTTTCAATTTCTATTCCAAGCATTTCCAATTCATTCATCAATTCAACCATGACCTCCCGCCTATCTAACTTACTCAAGTATCTGGAGAGTGGCATGAGACCATCGTATTTCTATGAAACTCTCACCTCTTCACTAGAGACTTTAAAAGGCATCATGGGATATCCTTAGTGAGAACACACTTATATTTTCCTAAGCAGTAAAATTCAAAACCAAGATTCTTTTCTAATCATCTAATTTTGGACCAGTAAATTTAATTTCTTTCAGTAAACAATAAGCGAGATAAAACCATTTGAAATTACAGAGAATCACAAATAAATACACCGATAAAAATCTTTGAATTTAACCATTTATATTGATTCCCTCAAAATAATATAAAATATAAATTCTCCGACTTCTCAAGCACCGTGAGTCTGCAAGCCACGATAGTATGGACGTTTACAAACCCAAACATTTACAAGAGAAGGTTTTACCCATTAATTTCTTTACTCAATCTAACCTCATGACAAAATAATTAATAGTCGGTTTCTCTTTAGCCATGCAAATAAAAGCAATGACTCCGATGGGGAGGATACTTATTATTTGAATCTAAGTGTACACTATTATTTGACCTCAAGTCCGCGGCCCAAGCTTATGTGCCTTACAGATAGAGAAGTACACACGTGCTCGGATAACTTCCTACAGTCATCAATTATAAGTTTGTACAGTGATCCGCAAATAAACTTATCCGATGGGGAGGGAGGTCTATGCCAACACGCAAGTTCATGTGCATCACATTACAAACAATAATTATTTAATGAAGTCTGTACCAGTGATCCGTGAATAAACTCATCCGATGGGGAGGAAGGTCTATGCCAACATGCAAGTTTACTCACATCACTTACAAACCAATAATGGAGGCCGCGGGAATTAACTACCAATTCCCTCTCCCACTTAGTTATTTAACACCGAGGGTTTTTACATGCATATAATATTCAGAATAATATACGCAACCTAGCATGCTCCTATTACGGCACATAAGACAGTAAATCACAGAGAATCATGCATATATATAACAATAATTATATAATTAAATCAATTAATACTGTTATATAACAGCAAATTCGATTATTCGCAACCAATCACGAAATTGAGCAGCTGCGACTATGTAGGGTTCGACCTCCACGGTGAGGTCGCAGGGATCGACCTGCCTGATCAGGTCGCGGGGCTCGAGGCAGTGCCCCGAAACCTAAATGAAATTCTGGGAGAATCTCACGTACAAAATTTCTCCTCTTTGTCTGCCACTCCGGCACCCTGCCCGACATCCTCACACCTAGCCGCCCATTCACCTTGCAAACCAGACGCAGTTCACACCCATGCTCCCATACTGAAAGTCGAAATGGAAAAATAAAAGCACCCGGTTCATGCTACATGCTGGCACGACTCGTGCCATGCACCAGCACGAGTCATGTCGTCCCTTGCTGCAGCCACACACATTGAGTTGTCCATCGCCATCCACCGCCAGTCATGCCAGACGCCAGCACGACTCGTGCCGTCTACTGTTGGTGGTCGTGCCGATAGCCATCGCCACTCATGCCGTCGACATTCCAGCCTTGCGTCTCCAGTAAAACCGCCTGTGCCAAATATTGCCGACGCATGAGTCATGCAGCCCGGCTGCACTGATCACACCACCTTCCAACCACACGCTCGCCGCCTCTATCCGTGTGCCATCAGGCGCCCACGCACCGCTGTTCCTGGAAGTCGTGCGCCAAAAGCTTGGCATCCCCACAATCGTGTGCTAGCCCAACTCCATTGTGCGCCCATCTTCCATGTCTCTGCCTCGCCTGGTCAGAGCCATCCCACGCCTCGCCAGCGCCGTGCGTCTATCCGATAGGCGCGCCAAGCACCAGCGACCACCTAGCTAACCGCTGCCGTCAGTGCGTGCCGCCATGCTTCGCATTCAGGTCACTGTCAAATGCCAACAACCAGCCCGGAATCAGCAAGACTCACCCGGAAGAACTGCAAGACTCGCCCGGAAAGGCCCCAAGCTCGAACAAAATAGCATCAGATTTGCTCGAAAGCACTATTGATTCACTCGAAATAACTGGCAGACTCGCTCGGAACCTGCTTAGACTCGTTCAGAATAGGCTTGGACTTGCCGGGAACATCGCCCATAGTCTGCTCTAGCCACCGTTTCCCGCTGTAGGTGGTCCACAGTGGAAGTTCTGGCTTGTCCAGCGAGCTTGCCCTATCGCCACACGCAGTCGCATCCCATCTCTGACCTCACCACCGTGTGCCTTGCTGAGACGCACCTTTGTGTCGCCATGCGAGCTGCACCCCCGAGGCCCCGCTCGTATGTGCCATCACCAATCGCCACCAGAAACAACAGCTCGCACGCTGGCCAGCGACATTAGCACGCAGTCATCCGGCACCACCAGCGCACAGCTTCATGTCGCCATCGCATGACGAGTGACCTGTGCCCTAGGCCCAACAATGAATTACCAGCGCCTGAAAAATATCTGCTGCGCGATTGCCGTATCTCACCGTGCGGCCGCCGCTTTTCCCGCGAAGTGGCAATTCGCTCCACACATCTGCCGGCGGTCATGACACCACCAGCATGCACCATCAATTTCACGATGCTCTTTCATACGTCCATCACGTTTAGGGATTCAGTCTTTGATTTTCGACACAAAACGCCATACAACAGCCCTTGCTGGCCTCACGCCGCCGTGATCTAGCCGTACCACCAAGCATCGAAGTGTGTGCCATCGTGTACAATTATGGTGTTCACCAAGAAAATAAATTCTAAAACCCTAACATCATGTGCACACATAAACCCTAACCTAACGTTTCACGCTTCACCACGAAATTGAAGCTCTGATATCAATTATTGGCATTCGATCATTTGGTTAACCTGAACCGTTAGGGTTCCATACATTTATAACAAGCAGCGGAAGCAAGTAAACAAGAAACGTATTACCTTTTACCAGGGTATGTTGAAGACGATGAATTCTCGCAACCAGCCTGCGCAGCCTCACCGTTTTGGGCATAACTCTCTCATCCAATATCAGATTTGAGTGATCTACACATCAAAATGATCCTCTCTTCTGTGGCTTTCCGTCAGTATATTACACATCCTGTTATGAAGTCTGTACGATTTTATAAAAATCATAGAAGGTAGTGGACGACAGTAGCAAACAACCTTCCAGTCTTCTTCTGTATTCCCAAGTCCAATCTCGACATCGTGTGGGCCACGATCCTCGAGATCTTCTCAATCTGTTGTTCTCTCACCCTCCTACAGTGTTAGGCGTGATTAATCTCATAGATTAAGGTTTCTGGACAGCTGAGATGACTTATATATGGGCTACAGCATGGACCAGGAGGAGAAATTAGAGTTGGGCCTCCATTGGGCTTAAGTATCCAAGCTTAGCCCAAAGCTTATACTTAAATCCAATAATAATAATATATACCATTAAAATATTATTACTGCACTACCGTTCTAATCCCATAATTACGTTATGGGCTCCTTCTTATTATGAGCTCGTTAGTCTCCCCATATTTAAGATATACAATGTCCATTAATTAATTAAGTTACTGACAACTTCATTAATTAATATCTCATCCGAGAGTAATACCACTCAACCTCATTATCATGCCGGAATAAATCCACCTGCAGGGTTTACATGATAATCCTTATGAGCTCCTCAAGAGGACATCATCAACCTATGACGGACATGGATTCCTTCTACAATCAACAGCACACCATAGAGATAGCGATATTTCTCAACTCACCGAGTTTGTTGATTTAATTCATGTAAATCTCACACATTGCTGAATCAAAGAAATACATACTGCCCTACATGTCGAGGTTATTGTATATGGATTAAGAGCATGAACATCCATAATAACAGAGATCAAGTTCTTCTATATAAACAACACAAGTCGAACGATCTCAAGTGGTCTTGCTCAATACACAAGTGCACTAATGTGATTCTATAGTCAAGACAAACTAATACCAAATCACACTACAACCATCCCGATAGAGAGTCCCCGTCTATCTCAGTTGTGAGCATCTGTTTATACTTTATAAGGAAACCGATAATATGATCTTCCGCGTGTTCTCGCACAACATATTATCTACAGTATAAAGTAAGTGGACTATTGCATCAAACATATAAATAAATTATAAGATGCAGTCATTTGATCATATGATTCTCATTTCAAATTAATTGTTATAACATTATTCATACAAAAAACTAAACTTTTAGTATACAATTCAACAATGATATGCACCCCAAATGAGCTCAATAGACATACTTAGTGTGGGATCGATTTTTTTGATCCTTGAATAAAATATTGGGGACGATTTTTCTGAATCCCGATTAAAGATGAGCCGATAAACGACACGTTGAGTCAATTCATGACTCGGATCACCCCGTGATTCTTAAATAAAAGTGAGCCGACAAGCGACTCGTTGAGTCAACACATGACTCGGATCGCCCCACGATTCCTGAATAAGGTGAGTCAACACATGACTCAGACCTACTTTCGGCGGTTCCTAAAGAGTGCATATATAGTGGCCGCACACACCATAGTATCTTATTAATTTGGGGAAAACGCTTTTCATGATTATGCATGGTATGCAACCAGGACAATTAAATATGCATCATAAATTATTTACGATATCAATATCAACATTTAATCACAATAATACATCAACTTAACTTCAATTCACACTGATCCACTTCTAGAATAACAAATTCACCTCAATCACATAGATTCATTTATAGAATAATCACTTCACCTTGGATCACATAGATTTCTTTTTGGAAATGAAAACTTTATCTCCGATCACACAAATCCTTATAACCAATATCTTCTCAAATCACACAGATTTATATTCAACAATTTCCGATCACACAGGTCTATATAGGACAATGATATTATTTCAAATCACATAGATTCACAACTTATATCGCAAATTTATACAAATAATTTACAAATAATATTATTGAATATGAAGCATACTCTCCCCAAATCACATAAATCCACAACTTGTACCACAAATTAATCCCAAATAATTCATAACATAATTAAACTAATCACAAATAATTCATAACATAATTATCACATATTAATCTCAAATAATTCACAAATAATATGCTTATGCATTGTAGTTGGACTTCTACTTACCTGAACTCCGACAATAGTAACACTATATACTCTTATGAAGACACACAACAAATAATCTTCTTCTTTCCCGTACCGGCAACTCACGTTCTCCTTCCTCTTCTCTCTCTCCTTTTTTTCTCTTTCTTTCTTTTTTTTAATCGATCGGCTGCTTCCTCTGGTTAAAACTTAATAGGTGACCCATATATATAAAGAGAGTTGGCCGACTTAAGTAATTTAAGTAATTGAAATTGGTAAGGCCATGTAGGTGTATACTCACCATTAATTCGTATACCACACTAATTATAGTAATAATAATCATTATTATTATTGTTATTATTATTATTTTCTATAACAAATATAAGTGCAATACTTAATAACTAAGATATGATACATTTACAAATTAATACATATATATGTACATTTTCTTACCACTATTATTATTACGAGAACACGTGTGATACTTAATAATCATAAAATAATGTATTTATACACATAATACAATTTAATTATATATCCAAATTAATGCAAGTAAATATTTATGTACTTAAATATATTCACAAATTGTCACCATTATTATCATAAATGTATCAAATAAAAATGTAAAGACAAATAAAATATAGAAACAATTACCACATAATATCAAATAATTATAAAAAATACATAAAATACAAATTATATTACCACATAAATAAATAGGAAAAATCTAGGGTATTACATTAATTATTTTAGGTGGGTCCCATATTCCAAAAAAGGAAACGTAAACATTGAAATGTGACGACCAAAATAGAAATATGTAAACATTGAAAAGAGATGGAGGAAATATTAACTATTAAGATTGTAACCTACCGTCTTCCTTTTCACATGATTGAGTGGGATTTGTAATAATAATAATAATAGAGTCTTCCTTTTCACATAATTGAGTGGGATTTGTAATAATAATAATAGTGGGAAAAATGGGCTTTGGTCTTGGGCTTTCTTTTAATTGTTTGATATCTTGTTTTATTAATTATTATATTATTTCTTTAAATGGTTATTTTAAAATATAATAATTAAAAAGTATTATTACTTATAGGTACAAATTATAAGATAATATTACTACTAGATACATAGTATAAATTATATTACTACCAGATACAAAAGTATGCAATGTAAAATCTTAATTTCCTTTTCATAATTAACTGAATACATAATTCATAATTAGTTAGTTAGAAATTCACGTAAACTTTTTTTTTAATTTTCTATATTTTAGTTATCTCTCCTCAAATCATTTTCACGTAAACTATAATTGAATCTACCTCTGAATACGTAGTGTTACTTGCTGTATTTAGCATTGTATTTAGTATTCAGGACCCTTTCAGTTTGCAGGTCTAAACACTCATACTCTCATCCCCATTTAAATTGAATACATATTTTACTTACTAAAAAAATTTGGTGAATACCTCCATTTTTTCACATGGTATATATTCAAATAATTGGGTGAAGAAACCAGATCATTTAGAGTGGTATTCAGAATTAGTATTCATTGTAATACTAATAAATGATAAGTATAATGATTCTGAATATAAGGGAATCAGTATTCAATTCCTTTTATAAATTGAATACATAGATCTCATATGGAATTCAGAAAAAGAATGAACATTAACAGACTCATTCAAACCCAAATTGAATACATATTTTCCACAAGGTAGTTAGATTGGGTCTGACAACCCGACTGGCACTGAATACTAGGTGTATTCAATTTCTAATATAAATTGAATACACTATTCTATTCTACATACCAACTCTAAATACCATTGGATCATGAACTAATTATATTAATTCGGGAAGATATAAGAATTACATTATAAATTATTAATCTCCTGCAACACCCCCAATCAACATAATAGTTAAATTCCCAGTTTCGATTCAACAATTAAAATTATTAATTTATTTGAATATCATGTTCGACTCTTTTTTATCGGATTGACTAATCCTAATCAATTTCCTATTTTCATGGAGATATTAATGGTTAATTAATTTCGGAATACAATAAATCTTATAATATGGTTAAAAGGGGGTATTTAATGGGTTCAATTTGTAGTGGATAGTATTTTAATTTGGATAATGTACCTGCTACTAATATAGATAGATAAATTGTGTCTATAAGTAATGGACCCTAATTAAAAATATATAAAATTTAATTTTTTGGTTTAACCGGTCTGACCGGTTGAACCTCGAACCGTTATCTCCACCGATTCAGTCTCCTGTCGGATGATAAATACACTGCTTTAGATATTGACTCCCTGAACTCTTAAATTGATTACACAATAAAAACAACCGGAGAAACAAGTACAAAAGTTAAGGCCTTGACTTATTTTCTAAGCTCTTTTTTATGAATCCAATTTTGCATTTTGCATTTCGATATTAACAACGTAATCCTTAATTTTTCCTATCTCAACTTCCTTTGACTCCAAACCTTCAGAAAGTAATTTTCCATGATACTTTTGTACTTCAATTGCTCATTTAAGCTCTTTTTTCTAATTTTATGTTGACAAAGAAACCTCATTGAAATATTGGCAAGTCTGAATCAACCCATTCAAAGTACTTGCTATCATCACCCTAAAATCGGTGCAAACAAGATTCATGAACAATAAAATATGGTACTCCTTCCGTCCGCTCCAAAGAGTCTCATTTTTTTATTTAAGGCGTCCACTCCTAAAAGTCTCATTTCCCTTTTTATACATATGAGATCCACACATACCCTTTAATACAATTAGAATATGGGTGTCACACACCCACTAATATAACTACCCACTACACATTAAATAATAATACCCCTTAATCCACGTGCAAAAGTCAAATGGGTCTCTTTGGACTGAAAGGAGGGAGTAAATGAAATCCCAATGAAAATAATTTGGCAGATGCAAAACCAATAGACTGTCATTAACAAATAAACAACAAACACTTACGAAAGTATAAAAATGGGGAGAATGGGCAAGTACTAAAATCACAATCAAACATGTTTTTTGTATCGACTTAATACGTGAATTCTACGATAAAGATTGTCTTCCTATTATAATAGAGAGGTATGACGGTCCTAGGGTTATGACGTATTCCTAATTTTCAAATTGAAAAATTTTTAAACAAGTAAATGAATACCTAAGACTATCTCAACTTATAGAATGGACATCTCCAAAACCTCCAAGTTGGGTTCTTGTCTGTCATTAACGTATAGCGAACAACCTGAACTCCATGACCGCATTTCATCAATTCTTACCTGAATACGAGTGAGAGGAAGCATATGATGAATGAGAAGAACCACTTGACATCTCTTCAAATACTAAATTACAAATTTTATCAGACAATACGAAAAAATTTTAATTGGATCTTAAATTGGAAGAACATAACAACATAGATTGAGGGTAAAGGGGGAAGAGTTAGGGCTCACACCATGAAATACGTTTTCTTTACTTGAATTACAATTTAATACCTAAAGTCCCAAACGGCGTCGTTTTGTACATGTAGAAAGTAATGTGGACGAAAGAGGGACACATCAGTCACCGAGTAGGCTCCAGCTGCCCGGTGGTTCAAATAGCAATACAAGTTTAAAATCGAATACTTATTTACATGATAAATGGTTGGGGGTTGGGGTGGATAGGAGTGTGGAAAGAGAAAGGAGGGTGGGTAGGTGTCAGTAGATGGAATTGGGGGTGGACGGAGTGAGGTGTTGCAGTAGTTTGGGATGTGGGGTATGGTGCTGTGGGTAGGGGGTTAAAGGCAAATACTTGAGTGTGATCGTTTCACGTAAATTAGTGCGTGATACGAATAAAAAGTGATAACATTATTATCACTTTCGCTATAAAGTGTTATTATTTTCGCTGTAAAATGTTATCACTTTTTATTAATTATACTATAAAATTGTTCATGAAATAGTTCACTGCACCATTATCACTTTTCATCAATTGAGTATCATTTTTCCATTAATAATATTGTCACTTTTTATCCGTCTCACGTAAGGGCTTATGTGTGCATATACAGTTTTATTCAATAGTGTAATATATGTTTCTTAATAATTATTGTATAGTTTTTAGGAATAATTACTCTCTAGCACCAAACATTAAGTGTTATTATGATGAGATACATGCAATGAAATTTATTACTATTAAATGCAAAAAGTTTGAATGATATGTCTAAAATAACCTTAATATTAATTAAAAATTTTAAAATTAAATTTGTATTTATAACCCACACCACTACCTACCCTTCCTATTTACACGGTACAACACCACAATCTTCTCCATTTCTCTCAAGGACTTCTCTGCAATCTGAGAAGGCAAAACCATTTTTTTTCTTCTTGTTTGCTGTCTTGCAGGTAAAGTGAGAGAGAGAGAGAGAGAGAGCATATGGCCTATGGATTCCACCGTCGGAGAACCGATCAACTCGTAGATCTTCGTTGTCGTGTGCACCAATCCTCTCACGAAAACTCCACCTCGTCTACGAAAGTTTCAACGATATGCACTGCATTTTCAAAATATTTCTCCGAATTGTTTGAACCATGAAACCCTTCGAGATTGGAGAAATCAAAGTTTGGTATGCTTACATTCAGATGATTGTCTTCTGTAAGAAAACTGAGCAGACCGGAGATTCTCAACATGTCCGCTATCCCACCGGAGAAATCATTGTCGGATATGTTGGCCCTTTTGAGATTACTCAATCTGGAGAGAGAAACAGGAATATTTCTTGAAAAAGTGTTGTCGTAGAGATAAATATGAGTTATTTTGGTGTTGTTTGATATGAATTATGGCAGAGCTCCAGTGAGACGCTGTCAATGACGGCGTGGTAGGCTACCCAACCGATGAACACGCCGTCCACGAGCTACATGTTGTACAAAATTATTAACTAGTTGTGTTGAATAATTCACTAATTATGCAGAATTTTTCACTTATTATGCAAAAATTTTACTTCTTTTATTTTTCCCCCAGAAAAATTGGTTGTGTTGGGCTTAAAATAGGTTGTGCATAAATATAAATTAGTTGTGCTGTAATATAACTATGTTGTGTAGATTTATAAGAAATCATTTTCATAATCGTGTTGTGCAGCAATATAACCGTGTCGTGCAGCAAATTAATTATACCCTTGAATATTTTGTGCAACAATATAAGACGTATTATGGAACAATCAAATTATACTAATTATACTTATAATGATTATGATACACATATTTATAATAAAAGGATTTTCATGATTGGTTTTTTCAATAACTATGTTATTATTCGACATGTTGTACAATAATATAACTGTCTTGTGCAACAATTTAACTGTATTATGGGTGTAGATTAAGTTAATATACTATAAATACATTTTGTTGATATGGAGTAAGAATTTTCATAAAATATGTTGTTCCCTTCAATAACAAATGGGAGTTATCATTCTATTTCGTTACTGCTATCCAATCGAGCAATTGTCACATACAATACGCTTAGTCGCTTCTCGTGGATTTTCATAACCCTGCTGCGCAAAAATGGGATATGCACTTGAAATGGATGTCCGAGTTATGATATATATCATGAGCGATACATAAATAGATCGAGAAATATGTTCCTTTATCCAAGAAAAAGTCTTTCTAATTTGCATGGTCTAATTGTTGATTCAAAAATTTCTACAATAAATTGGGCAGTTCCCTAGTATAGGATAAAGGTAAAAATCCCACTAATTAAGGGATTAATAAATTTAATTTGGAGAAATTACGTTTAAAATGAGCTTTTATAAATATATATATATTATATCCTAAAATATAGATGAAATAAAGTTATAAATCCCACTAATTAAGGAAGAAAGATAAATAAATTCCATCTTTTTTAAGCTTCTACATTTTAGCAAATGGGACAATATGGTATTCCATTGTGTAATTCTGTATCTCATGGTAATTAAAATTTAAGATTGTATCGAATAGTAATAATAGGATATGAATTATACCTAAAAATAAATCTCCTTAGTTTTTATACATTTAAATTTCCATTAAAAAAAAACTAACAAAATTTTCGTTAACAAATTGTATTCATTTTTATTCATTAATTAATGTATACTCCTTTATTTATAAGTGTTTAAATTTCTTAAAGTTGATGGGCGGTGCACAAGATAATTTTTCATTTTCTTATGATATATTTTATTTGTAAAATTTTATATTTATTTTTAAAATTTGATATTAATTAAATAATATAATTATAATTAACTTTGATGATATACTCCCTCAAATTTCAAAATGTAGGATTTTCGATCAATTTTAAATTTTAGAAAAATTTGGTCCAAAGTTAAATAAAATAATTAAAATTAGATGAAAATGATTAAAATTTGACTGAAGTAATAAAAAAAATTAAAATAAAATGAAGTTGGATGCATATGGTAGAAAATACATCCTAAAATACTTTAGAAATTAACTATTCTGAATAAATTACTAAAACCCCCAGGTTTATTCAAACTATATATCAAATAAATACTGTAGTTTGAAAAATCACCTATTACCCCCTTTAATTTGTTTTTTATTTGAACATTAATAAAAATATATATTTTTAAATAAAGAGGAAATGAAGTGACATTATTACCCATAAATTTAAAATTTTATTTTTAAATTTCACTTTTTTTAAATTTTTTTTAAATGTAGAAAATTAGGATTAGATGGATTTTTTAAAAATTTTCCATGTTAAAAAAAAATTGAATTTAAAAATAAAAATAAAGAATAAATAAAATAGTGAAATTTAAAAATATAATGTTAAATATATATGTATTGATGTTATTTTCATGTTAAAAAAATCTCTCTAACCCTAATTTTCTATATTAAAAAAATTTTAAAAATAGTGAAATTTAAAAATACAATGTTAAATATATGGGTCTTGATTGTCATTTCCACCCTTCTTTATTTTAAAAAAGAGTGTATTTTTATTAATGTTCAAATAAAAAATAAATTAAAAGAGATAATTGATAATTTTTCAAACTACGAAATTTATTTAGTAGTTAAGACAAATATTATTGTTAATTTACCCTACATTCTAACTATGATTTATCTAGAAAATAGTGGAGTACCGATTACAATTTAAAAACTAATAAAATTTTAGTTTAAGATGTAGGCAAAATTATTTAGTGATTTGGTTTTCAATATAAATAAATCATTTGAATTATTATCTTGATAATTATATTATTGGTTCTTATTTAACAAATTACCAAATGAGATGCATAAATTAAAAAAAATAAAATAACAACAATAAATTAATTAATTAAAAAAATTAAAATATTCAAAATTTTTATAAGTTTATAAAATTAAAGAAATAATTGTACATAAATACTATCATAACTTATTCACACTATGTCAGTTCTACGAGAACAGTGACGTATTACGCTGCATTTAGTTGCATGACAACAGTGAAAGAGCACACTGTATCATAATTTCCTACTTTTGTAAAAAATGATAAAAAAAGGTTAAAATTTTCTCCCAATATTTGGATGAACGACGTCCGTGGATTTGGAGGACCCGTCTGACAAGCGTACTTATTTTTTTCCCAAGTTTGCGGCATGGAAAACTCCATCTACACTGACGTATCACGTCTGCCTTCGGTTGCATAAAAATAATGACGGAGCGCACTACATCTAATATCCATAATTTCCTAACTCCCTTAAAAATTGATAAAAAAATATTAAAAAGTGTTACTAATATTTGAATGCGCAAAAAATGTCCCGTGGATTTGGGGATCATCATTTTCTCAAGTTTGCGGCATGGAAAACTCCATCCACACTGACGTATCAAGTATGCCTTCCGTTGCAAAAAAAATAATGACGGATCACACTATATCTATAAATACGTATGTCTTAAAAAAATATTTTAATACGTAGGCATGAGAGACAGAACATAATATCCATAATTTCCGTAAAAATTTATAAAAAATATGAAAATGTGTAACTAATATTTGAATGAACACAAAAAATGTCCTGTGGATATGGGGTGGAAAACTTCAACTACTAATTAATTTGATTATATAAACAGTTATATCCTATTAAAGCAGCTTTAAAATATGCAACTTCAAGTACTAATTAATTTGATTATATAAACAGTTATATCCTATTTAACAAGCTTTAAAATATACGTATCTTTAAAAATTTTAAAAAAAATTAAAAAAATTAAAAAGAAAAAAAATCAAATATAAAAATTTTGAGAATAATAAAATTATTTTTAATTTATAAATACAATTCAAAATCACAAATGATAAGCAAATCAATATAAAAAATATTAAAATAGCTTGAAATCATAAATAATTAGATTTGTCATTAAAAAAAATGGTCTTTGTTAAGATTTAGTCTTTTTTTTTCCTCAAAATTTTTTTCCAAAATTAATACGAAATTTAAAATTAGTGTTAGAAGTACATGTATCTCATGTATTTTTATAATAAAAAGAATATTTCGTGATTACATTAAGAAAAGAGATAAATATCATGTATTTTATCGTAATAAAAAATATAATGAAGTTTGATGTATATTTTAGAAGGGTAGGCTTGGGTGAGACCGTATCGGGAACCCTTTTATGTGAGACAGATTATTTAATTTTTTTAAAAAAATTATGTAAAAGAACGGACACTGTTTCGCCATCGTAAAATTAGTTAATTGTAATCATATTCACGCACATCTCTGAGTATTATAATAATAATTAATAATAATAATTATTATTATTAGACAGTTCAATTATTCTATTATTACTTTATTGAGTGTATATTGGGTGCACCCGGGTGTAAGGATGCACCCACATGTGTATAACTTTTTATTCTATTTTGTATACGTGTTTCGTAATAATTGTATATTTTTTTCGTATTAAGTTCTTCATTAAAAAAACTAGCATCATATGTGTATAATTTTTATTCAATAGAGTACATGTTTTTTATTAATTGTATATTTTTTTACACTCAATTTTTCATTAAAAAAATTAACAAATAAAATGTATACATTTTTGCTCTTAATTGTATATGTTTATGTTTATATTTGTATATAGGTGCACCCGGGTGCACACTATAATTAGCATACTTTATTTATCTTGATCATGTATTACTATATATTAAAATATTACCACTTTTTATTCATTATAAATATCATAAAATAATTTAATTAATTGGTTATCACTTTTTCTTTATCATATTCACTTTTTATTAATCTAATGAATTATTTGTGAAATAATACAATTAGATAGATATCACTTTCCTTTAATTAGTAATCACTTTTTATTAAAAAATGTTATTACTTTTTATTATTCCAATAAATTGTTCATGAAATAAATTCTCTTAATTAATTATCACATTTCTGTCAATAGGGTATCACATTTTATAAATTATAATATTTAAATTAAAAACAAATTAAATGAATAATAAATTTTAAATTATTACATTTTTAAATAATACCAAAAAATATAAATAAAATAAGAAAACTGTATAAAAAATATACTATATCCATATAAGGTTTAATTAATTAATTTCACTTTCATAATTAATTTTTGAATTTTTTAATTTAATATCTACCAAACAAGACCCTTTAAATTTATTTAGGCCCAATTAATTTTAATCTATAATAACAAATTTTTTAATTTTCTAAATTCATAACAACCAAACAAAGCCCTTTAAAATTACTAAATTGGGTTAGTAGATGATCCGTCTCACATAATAGGATTCGTGAGACGGTCTCATCCAATTCTTTGCCATTTTAGCGAAGAATACACACATTCTATATTTCAAATACTTTAATACATAATTTTTGAAAAAATATAATTTAACTATTAATAACCATATTTTATCTATATAATAATATTATATTTTAACATTTTTTTATTCACAATCAATCTAAATATAAGCATGACAAAGACTCCGTGACATAAGAATTTATTTGAAACAGATGAAAATTGATAATTTTATAATTGAAAGTGATACTTAATTAATAAAAATAGATTGTTATTTTATAAATAATTTATAATATAAATAAAAAGTAAAAATATTTTATAAAAAATATAACTAATTTAAAAAATATAAAATAAGGCTGATCCTTTGCAAGACTTCCCTATGAGCATGGTTTTATAATGAACATTATCTACTTCTACATGCTCTATTTTGTTTTTAAAATTTAATTTTTATTTTTAAATTTAATACTATTAATTTATTTTTAGAACTTTCTAACTTCACAATAATTGAGGCAGCAGTACTGCATACTATAATTACTCCATAAAGAAATCAATTCAATGTTTAGTTCTGTCGAAAGAAAATGTGGTTTCATTTCCATCACCCCATTTAACCTTTCTCACAAATTTGCATGTAGAAATCACAGGGACTGTGGCGGCACTCAAGATCATCGATGAGTCCATGGACTTTTTGAAGTTGGGTAGCACGTGGTGAAAAAGAGTATCATAAAGAATTTGTGTAGTGGAGCTCGAGGCAGGTTTACGTTTTTCTCTCTCTGGATCAATTTTAGGTTCTAGACTGCCATTTTTAGCTTAATTTATCAGTTTTGCTGCTGTTTAAAATTAAAATTGGGGGATTTTATTGATTCTAATGTGATGGATTCGTGTGTGGACGCCATGAGATTGGAGTCTTTGCCCAAGGGTTTTCGTTTCCGTCCGACCGATGAGGAGCTAATAAACCATTATCTGAGGCACAAGATCAACGGACATCATTCGGTGGTTGATGTCATCCCTGAAGTTGATGTTTGTAAATGGGAACCGTGGGATCTCCCTGGTATGCTTTTCCTTCCCCCCTCTGTTTTTTTACAGTCTATAATTGGTGAAAATACACTGTATCTGTTCCGTGTATGTCGTACATATGTTCGTATACATGTTTTTGTATGTTTGTGCACATGGTATACATAAGGTTGTTTGTCTTTGTATTTATTGAGCTACCCCCAATTAATTATACGCTTGAGTTTGGTACTCTATATTTAGTAAAGAGATAGATACCACCGCCATTTTTAATGCGGTTAGTATAATATTTGATTTGTTTATTGTGTTACTATTTCTGTTCTTTTTCTTGGCCTTTTTGTTTATTTTAGTTAAATTAGATATCTATTTAGAATATAGATAAATTAGATTGATTAATTAATTTGATATTCTATTACTTAATCTCTGTTATGTGCCAATGTTTGAAATTAGTTTTAAGAAATACAGTATGATATTAGATTATATGATGGAGAAGATTATTAAGATAGATATAGACTTGTGGATATTTGTTGAGTATAGAGTACTTGGAGTTTTGGGTTGTGAATGGACTTGTGGCTATTGAACATGATTGTTTTCAGTAGAATATAGACTTGTGGATATTTGTTGAGTATAGAGTACTTGGAGTTTTGGGTTGGGGATGGACTTATGGCTACTGAACATGATTGTTTTTCACCTCGTATACGTCTATAAAACCCTCTAATTAGTTTGTTCCTAATTCATTGAATTTAATTTTCCTTTTAGAGATTAATTAATTTGAAGACTTTATGATTATGAAGATAATCTACAATTTTATAATTTTGTTTCAGATGCTGTAGTCTCTAGTTATTCTTTTCTTGATCCCTTATCATCGCACTCTACACAGTTTGAAGACTCTTATAGAAGAGATTATAACCTCTATGTTGAGTAATATTAATGAAGTTCAAATGATGCATGCATAAGATCAGACGATGCAGTGTACTTAACAGAAAAATTTTCTGGTTGTGTGTTTAACTTTTTATGTTATAGTTCTATGCTAACGTAAACTCATGACCGCTCAAAAACTCATATGTTTTACAGGTGTTATTTGATCAAAATGTTTTTTTGAATAATTATGTAAAAAATGGCTGACCAAAATCTTAAATATTTTGAAAGGATGCGGCGTAAATTAAAACTTTTGCCAAGAGGTGACATTGTGTAAATTAATATGTTTCCAACTGCTACTTTAGCTACATTAAATTCTGAAATAGAAAATTGGACTAGTGCAGTAATGAGACCGAACTTTCTACGCATGTTTACTGGGACAGGTGATCTTAATTCATGCCTTAGTCTCCGGCTCTCCTGACAGCTGTAACATTTCCTGGAAAGCAACACTTTCTCCCTGAGAAGATCCATGCAAAGTAGTTTTGAAACAGTGTTTTATTTGGTAATTTATGTTACATTATAAGGATCTGAATGCACCATCAATGGAAGTGTCTTAGTATTTAATCTGGCACAGTAAAAGAAAGATGATTCTTTTTTGTTTTGGCCTCAATTAGAAATTTCCTTGGCACACTATGTATTTCCTCCTTTTATTTTTCATGCTCAGTTTCCTCTGTAGTACAAAATGGTACATATGCTATTTTTTAAAAGAAATTCACATTTTTTTTCCTCTGTAGCACGAGCTAGTGAAATTTCTTATACCTTGACCGATTCTTTGATTTTGTATAGCACTCTCTGTAATAAAGTCGGATGACCCAGAATGGTTCTTCTTTTGCCCACGGGATAAAAAGTACCCAAATGGATATCGTTCTAATCGGGCCACTGAAGCTGGTTATTGGAAAGCTACGGGCAAGGATCGAAATATAAAATCTCGCAAATCATCTTCCACGGCTCACTCAAATTCAAATATAGTTGGCTTGAAGAAGACTCTGGTCTTTTACAAGGGACGTGCGCCCAAGGGTGAACGCACAAATTGGATTATGCATGAGTATCGTGCCACTGAACCAGATCTTGATGGCACTGGCTCTGGACAGGTTATTCTTATTTAACAAACATTATAATTTACAAGCCGCTTATACTATGAACACTCACACACAAGAATAATTTATGGTTCTTGGAATTTTAGAAAACAAATTGCCAATTCACCTTGATGCCAATATGTGTTGGTCTTACGAAAATTTTCATCTGTTGATGTGATATTTGTCAATGATACGATGTTTAACATCACTTTGGTTTTCCTCAAGATGAATTGTTGCCTTAACATATTCATAATTTTTTTTTTGTTGGTGTGTATGCCTTAATTTGGATCAGTTTGTTAAATACTTAATGGAAATACCTGCTGCACGTTCAAGGGTTCTTTGACATCCAGTTGAAGGTTCTTTCTTCCATGAAAACGGAGTGGAATTTACTGAATGCTTTTCTCTTTAATTGGTATCTCCAAACCTATCAAACATGCGCATAATTATTATATAATTAGAAATAGAACAGACCAAGCCAAAATTGATTGTATCTATCTATGAATTAACTCAAACTATAAATTCCACTCTTCCAACAAGTAACGCAATTGTTGAGGATAAAGAAATACCATTCTTGTTATGGAATTAACCATGCTAAAGAATGGTAGATGTGAAAAGGATTTGGCAAGCAAATGGCAAAGGTTACAATCCACCAATATCTGGAGGTATCGAAAGTTTAATAGTTTTAATCTAAGAGTTCTTGGAACTGTAATCTATGTGCAATGTTCCAGACAAACAAGAAGCAAGTTGGATACAAAAGTGAGAAGCTGATTTTCGTTGGGTTCCTAGCTCTACAAGCTATATAATGATAAGTGTTGTTTGAGGTGTCATTTTTGGCGAAGAAAACTACTGAGATTTTGGATGACCACGATATATGAAGGACTACAACTTAGTTCCTGATTTGAAGAAGATGGAACATTTCAGTTCAATTGAGAGAAGTCAGAAGAGTCCTCTGTGACATACTCCACTTGATCTACATCTCCAAATGATGGAAATTCTCCACAATTTTCCTTAGATGAGACTTAAGAGGAATCTAAACCTTACAAGTATCCATGAAATCTACAAGGCGACTTACCAGTTTGAAATATCATGATGGCTGGGTGGGGAATCTTATATCCTACTGATTATTGTAATCTACCCGAAATTCATTCCCTGTTTCTAGATTATTAATATGAAGGGATTTATCTTGTTATTTTGATTCATATTATTCCGATTTGAATCTGTTCTTTTTAATATGCCGGTTGTTTGTAGCCTTTATCATTGAAAATTGAGGAGAAAAGTCTGTGGCAGATGGCCCATCATCAATTGTTCAAACCAAAAGTTGATGACATGCAAACATATTCTTCTGTTTTAAAATGGATAATTATGTCACAGGGCATTTATAGAAAAGAAGCATCCAGGCATGTTTGCATAATTATAGTTTTTAGCTGGGGTTCACTCCATATTCTCCACTTTGACCATAAAGCTATAGAAACATATTTATCATATTTCTATGTCTTCTGGTTGGTTCCACTTTTTTCAGTTTTCATAGTGATGCTTCTAGCAGTCTAACAGGAATATTCTTACTAATTTAGTGATGGCTTTGATAATCCTTGTGCGAATGACCATTACCATGAGAATCTTCTGCTGCTTTATTTTGTCTTTGTTTCGTGATAATTTATTGCATCATTTGCATCTCACAGGTGATGCTTATAAATTTATAATTATGTTTTCTTCTCATAGCTAGCAGCTAGTCCTTATTACCTCACTGGTAAATGGTATTCGATAATACATTATGCTTGACTGTTTTTACTCCATACCACCGGAGGAGTCTTCTATAAGCAACACTCTCTTGTCTGACTCTCCATTTCAATATATATATATATATATATATATATATATATATATATATATATATATATATATATCAGAAGGTTGGCCTTCAGTTAACATGCCTTTACCTTATTATCTCGTTTTTCTCCATGTAACAGGTTGTAGACATGCTTAGATTTCATTTAGAATTCCTTTTTGTTTGCATGCAGCAATTTTATCTCCTGAGAGCATGAATACTGGAGTTCATCTTATTGGCTTCTGTTGATTTATTTGTAATACTCATACATGATATAATCATTAATTAGCTTTACTGCAATCTTGTATCTTGAGTAGATGTACAGAGGCCATATCCCCTCACATAACTAGGTACCACAACATTGTAGCTTACTTTCAAAAGAATTTCAATGTAATTTATCTAGTCATGATAATCACGTCTTTCTTTTTCGATTAAGATTTTCGTAATTTCTAGTTAGTTACTAACATCAGCATTGATATGTATCCTTTTTCCCATGCTCTAGGGAGACTATGTCATATGCCGCCTGTTCCACAAGGAAGAGAAGCTAGACAAATCACATTCAAATGAAGTTGACCAAACTGGTTCAACTCCTTGTACTAGCAAATCAACTCCAGATGATGTGTCCTCAGATGTGCTTCGAGAACCTGGAATGGTTTTTGTGCAAATGTTCAAGGAACCAGAAGACGTAAATGACTGGCGGACCCTAGCACCTGTTGAAAGCTGTGCATCTGATGGAGTCGATCACTCAGCGGAAGAAACAGCAACCCAGGTGAGAGAGATGATTAATGTTCAGTTCTTGTCAGTGCTTGATGTTTTTAGTTCAAATTCTGAGCTGTTGGTTCAGGAGTCTTTGCCACTGAGAGAACATTCAATGGCTGAGGAAACCACGTATAATCAATTTGATGACAAGATCTTAAGCACCCTTCAGTTGCACAATTATGATGATTTTGGAGCTTCTCCAGGTTCGCCCTTCGCTGCAGACTTTGGTAATGAAAGAAGTGAATATCATTTTCAAGATGGCACATCCGAACCAGATGCATCCCTTTCAGATGTATTGCAAGGCCTTCAAAACCAAAACCATGGGAACTACTTTCATCAAGGGTCCTATGATGTCAGTAGTCAGATTTTAAATCCTAATCCTACCAGCATTGAGGTAAATGTTGGAAACTTCAATGAGATAGAAGTGACCTACTTTGTTTTGGTTTAAATCACCTTAAAACCACTATTTTGCATGAGTTTCATTTATATTTTTGTATGTGAACTATATTATTTGTATCTAGCTTGCTTTTTTTTTTCTCCCCCAGCAAATGATTTCTTTTTCTACCAAGTTTTAATGGTGTTTCATTTAGAAATGGTGTACTATTGATACCTGCTAATCCTCATGATAATTCTCTTCCTGCAGGATCAAATATCTGCATGTATTTCCCTAGTGCCATCTACACATCATCCTTGTGTCCACAATGCTGTTGAACAAGTTGATTCATCGGTGATTACATATTCTAATCCAATCAAAGATGCTGGTAACTCTGTTGGTGAAACTGGAATCAAGATACGTCCTCGTCGCCTACCAGATGGATCATCTTCTGTTACCTTTGCACCCCAGGGAAGTGCTCCAAGGAGAATGCTTCTGGCATTGGGATATGCACCGAACTCCACATATACCGATACTTATGTATCACCCCCACAAACTCCGCAGGTGACTTCCATCTACCCATTTCAGAAATTTCAAATTTTAACTTATAGTGTGATTGTGCTACCATTCCTATTAATGGAAGAGTGCCTTATCTACACCCCCTCCTCCTGAATAAAAATATTGATATACGACTTCCTAATTGGTGGCCCATATCTGTTGGATGCAGGCGACTGATAGAATTTCGTCTAAGGATACCAAATGCGTGGATCAGAATAAGGAGAGTGCTAAAAAGTGTGATGTGAAGGGACAAAATGGCGTGTCATCATTTGTGTTATCAGCAGCATTACCTCATCTACGAGGTTCAGGTTATCCAAAAGCATTTGCTGTTGGCATACGTGTGGCCGTGATTCTGTCGGTAGTTTTTCTTGGGATGTGGATATGTCCCAGCTTGCATGCTCATGTTTGATATCTACTGCATTCTGTTATTTCTAATGTCTGTACTGTTGCTTCCCTCAAATTACTTTGGGGTTGATTAAGTGATAGTGACTAGTGACTCTGCTTGCTTGCTTGCTTTTATAAATATTTTCATGTAGAACAGAAGTAGACATATCTAGTGGCTAATTGTAATATGTTTTCTTAATGGAATTATAACCCTTTTTTGTTCTCTTTATGATTTGTTCTCTTTATGATAAGTGGTAGAAATATGTAGATGGACTGATTAATTGATTGAGATATCATGCATGGATATTTCATGTATTTTAGTACACCAATTTAAGATATCATACAGAGATATTTCATGTATTTTAGTGTACAAATTACATCTTTCAAGCGGATGGATAAGTATGTCCTTTTATGCTTCTTGCTATAAGGTATCTGTCACTTTCGTCTATGTGTGAGACAAGCTTAATTCTATTGAATTCAGTGGTTTACATTTGTTTGATAATTATATGGTTGTGCAATTGAACTATTATGGATACTAGGATAGATGAAAAATAAGTATAACAATTATAATTACTTAATAATTAGGCATGAAAAAGTGAAACGATTTTACTTAAAATCGATGTCATATCTTGTTCTTTATTATGAATAGTGACAGTCAAATAAATGCCTAAAAGTATGTTTTTCGGTAATCCAATTCCACGGAAAGGTGTCACAATATGTTTAGGTCCTTCCAAATGAGTTTAACTAATATATTATCACAAAACATTTTAACTTTAAAACCGTCACTATTTTTTAACAAATTTAATTTTAAAATTGTCACTATTTTTTAATCCATATAATATACTGTACAATTTATTCATTATTATATAAAAAAAAATCAAATAGTCCTAAAAATAAGTTAAAACTTTTAATAGTATCAATGCAGACCGTGAACTTTGAAATTTTCATTTTAATTTGTTCAATTTCAACTTTACATTTTTATAAAAGAAAATAATACTTAATCTCACACCATATTGATTTCAAAATTAGGTATAAAAACCTATTCAGTACTATAACTTTTTTCATGGTCTATTTTAGTCCCAATAAAAATAAATTTGTCAATTTAGTCCTACTGGTGAAGAAATAAAGCCAAACACGTCCTATTTTCGTCGAAAAACACTCACATCACCGAAAAACGGCACGTGTTATCACGTGACAATTGGAATCGCCGATTTTCGGCCGGGACGATGACATGACGCCCTGATGGCAGGTGAGTCAACAAATTAAATGTTATTTTAATTCCAACAATGCATTTTTAATTTCTAAAATTTTAAATAATTAGAAAACAAAATTTAAACAAAAAAACCTATTAAAAACCTAATTAATAAGGGTCATCAGCCCATTTCTTCTGGCACGGAATTGCCGCCACCAAGGTCCACATCACAAACACCAAAACTTCGCTACCGACCACGATTTCGCCATCGGCCATGATAACGGCCGGAATTGCCCGCCGTTCCTGGCGGCGCCTCGGCGGCCCAACGACCACGTCCGCTCTGATGATTTCCCGTGGCAGCTGCTGTTGCTGTTCTCCTTATCATCGAACACCATTGAAGTCAAGATCATTATGAGAGCTTTTTGGGTCCATTGGACCTGGACCTCGCCGAGGGGATTCTGCTGCAACGCCATCGTTGCGATCTCTGCCAACTTCTACTAGTGGAGTACGAGCTCGATGCCGTGACTGAAGGTGTTGCAGACATCGAGCGCCTTGATGACACGGTAGAGGAGATCGAGGATGAGACGGTACGACGGCAGCTTGGAAAACTGCGAGACGTGAGGATGGCCTTGAATTTGGCTTTGCAGTAGAGGAAATTATCAAGGAGGTTGCGCAGCCAGGAGAAAGAGAGGAGGGGCGTAGGTGACGGCGTGATTTAGGCGTCTTGGGCGGGGGTGGGGGATTCGGAAGTGGGGGTAGGGGTGGTGGGGGAGTGGTGGAGGATAGGAGGTCGACGAATTGGAGGGTGACGTGTTTCTGGAATAATTCGAGGTCTTCAAGGTCTGAATCGTTATCGAGTCCGACCTGATTACGGCAGATGCTAATGAGGTTAATGAAGCCTTTATTGTCGGAGGTGGTCGGCATATTGAGGTTGAATTAATCTCCTGATTTATTAATTAGGCTTTTTAGTACTTTTTTTGTTTTAATTTTATTTTTTAATTATTTAAAATTTTAGAAAATAAAAATGCCTTGTTGGAAGTAAAATAACATTTAATTTGTTGAGTCACCTGCCATCAGAGCGTCACGTCATCGTCCCGGTCGGAAATCAGCGATTTCAATGATGTCAGCGTTTTTCGACGAAAATATGACATGTTTGGTCCAATTTCTTCATTGGCGGGACTAAATTTACAAACTTATCTTTATTGGAACTAAAACAGACCATGAGAAAAGTTATGGGACTGAATAGATTTTTATCCCTCAAAATCATCATCAATTCTTTCCCCATATAACATACTTTACGATTTATTTAATATTAAAAAATATGTGATTGCACTCAAAAGTAATAATTCGTGTATTAACCATACAAGTAAAGATGAAAATAAAAAGAGGGAATATAGTAGAGTGAATAAAACTTGTGTCGTAAGCATATAAATTAAGAAAAATTAATTTTAAGTGTGTAATATAAGATAAAATTGGGTTATTTTAATTAATTCAATGAGAGTGAGCAAATTATTGACTTATGATTAATAAATTGTCGAAAATACATGACATTTTAATGATGTTAGTGAGAATGTAAAAAACATTGTGCAGTGTTACCATTTCTTAAGAATATGCTTAACTAGTGAGATTGATGGAATAGAAAGTGCATGAAATATTTGAGATCATTAAAATATTGTATTATTTACAATTCGTAAATAATACACTCCATCCTTACTACAAAAATATCGTTAGTAAACTTTTTCTTCCAAATTATCAACATCCCACTTGTGAGATGGTTCCAAATACCCAGTCTTTATTTATTATTTTCGTAACAGTATTTACAGCTATTTAATATTCTTAATTAATTAATTATTTGGTTTAGAAAATATAATAAAGTGTGTGAATCAGAGCCACTTCCTAGATTTAATATTCTATATTATCTTTACTAAATAAGGAATAAAAATTTTGTTCATTGAATATGTAATGATAGAGTCACCACTAATTCTTATCCTTGGCTTGTTTTGTGTAAGCAATGATGCTCACCGCTCCTTCTCTTACAACTTTAAGGCTATCTTTGTTTTAGTTCGGACAACCCAAATTTGATTTAAAAAATACATGTTTTAAAAATTACTCTTATATATATCTACTAATAATATTTTACTACTATACATTCTTCGATTAATACCCTAATATTTAAAAATTACCACCCTTATACGCTCTTTCTTTCTAATTTATTTAAAACCCTTATATGTATCACCAAACATCTCATACATATTGATTTTATTTAAAATTAAAATTCATTGTAGCAAAACTTAAAACAAATATCACTATTCATAATTTTTTAATTTTACATTAACCTCAAACAAACCTACCTTAATTTTTTTATTATTATTTTATTTAGTATTGAAAATTAGGCAATTGATTTTCAAAACTCACATTTATAATTAAAAATTATTTGTATAATACCTACAAACCCTAATATAATCTTAAACCAACCCACTTAATTTTCATACATTTTGATCCCCCAATTAATATTCTTTCACCCCTCTCTAGTATCTTCTCCCGCAATAATTAATACTCTCTTATACATAATACCGCTCACATCTTACATATTAATTTGAAAATTAAAATAAAAAAATGATAATAAAACAAACATAAATTATCGGTATTCATGAAATATTTTATTAGTCGAAACTGTTATAAGTATTAATTAAAAAAATTATATTTTTTAGTCCACCAAATTGACCTACTTTTGAAATTAGTCAATACTTTTTCGAGTTTTTAATTAGTTCCATTAACTTTTAAAATTTCAACAATTTAATTAATTTATTGGATGGAATAGATCACTTAGCCGATAACACCACGTTGCATTTCTAACGTCACAAGAAAGATAAATTTTTTTAGCCCATCAAAGTTCATCTCAAGTAGTCCAACCTGTTTCAAAAATTTGAAATTAATCTATTAACTTCTAAAACTTCAACAAATTTGTCCATTTGTCAATAGGAATGGGTCACCATGCTAATTACACCTATGTGCCATTTCTGTCTCGTTTTCTCAACTTTGTTTGTGGAAAATACATTTAATTAGGATTGAAATATTGGGTATCTCGGCCGTCGACACGTCGGGATCAGGGGATGACAAGGGGTGCTCAGATTTCTGAGGTTTGGCTCACAGCAGAACCGATGATCACACAGTGGCAATGAAATAAACCCACGAAAGATTTAGACCATAAACCCACCAAAGAAACTCACTTAAATACTCACAGGCTCTCTATTTCGTATTACTGGTAAGTGAAGGCAAGAGCCCTTCTTATACTGGAGCCTAGCCACCACATGAAAGGAAAGATCAATCTTTCCATTCATGGCAACAACGACATGAATCAAAGAGGGAGGAGAAGAGTGTTCGGGTCCCATTAGGGTTGAGCGACTAGAGGGTTGGAGGGATGAGCTTTGGCTTAACCAAGCCCAATACCAAACTTGAAGACCAGCAGTTGGGTTACAAGATAACCCAAAGGGCCCAACAATTCTCCACCTTGGTCCAACTCACCACTGTGTTCATCTAGTCAGGATTTCATCATCGTACCTTCCCGGACATACCTGCACATTAGCAAAACACAAAGTTAGTGTATAATCCGATACAAAGCCCCGCAAAGGGAAACACCACAAAGGCAAAGAAACACAATATCACAAAGATATAGTGAGCAGAGAACAAACCTCAAAAGTGATCACAGAAATCATGAACACGAAGTTCAAAGGGTAATAACCAAGATCAGAACACAAAGATTATAGGACACGCACGCATACCAAACACAAAGAAAAAAACAAAGCTATAGCAATTAAAATATCACAAAGACACCACACAAAGAGGCACACCTAGATAAAACATAATCTAACAAGAGCTACAAAAGCTTAGATTCATGTAACATGCTCCACCTCACTAAGAGACACAAATAAACATATAAAATGTACATAAGCACTAACAATACCAACAAATAGTGAACCAATAATAGTGCTCCAACTCACTAGGAGCAACCAACAAGTGCACATAAGCACTAACAATACCAACAAATAGTAAATCAATAATAGTGCTCCACCTCACTAGGAGCAACTAACAATAAAAGCAAATTTAACAAATAAACATGGTAGACAGAAAACATATTTCAAAGTACTTCTCACATAGAAAAAACACATAAATCAAGGAAAACATATTTTCACACAAACATGCATAAATAATAAGCCATTAAAAATACACAAAGTATTTAAAATGCACAATTAAATACACATGAACATAAATCAGAAAACATCACCATAATTCATAGTTTCAATTGCAACATTTTCTGGATCACTAGAATTATCCTTCTTGGGGTAGGGACACTTATTGGCATAATGACCACGTTCATGACAATTATAGCATCTCCTATTCTTACCTTTGTTCTTAGGCTTAGCCACCTTAACATGCATAACACCCCCAGAGTGATTTTCATTTTGACTTAAATCATGCTCTTTACTCTTAAGAACATTAATCACAACATCCAAAGTAATATCATCTCTACCATACTTAATAACATATTTAACATCATTGTAAGATTCAGGAATAGCATTCAAGAGCACAATTGGAGAATATTCATCAATATGCTTGTCACCAGACTGTTTAATATCAATAATGAGCTTAGTAAACACATCAAAATTCTTTTCACTATCTTTGTTTAAATCCAATTTAAAACGAAAGAACATTTCTAGTAGAAACAGTTTACTAGGAAAGGAAGTTTCAATGTATAACTCACTCAACTTGTCCCAAAGTTTTTTAGCAGAGTCATGCACACCAACTTTTCTCAACACTGAGTCAGATAAATTCAAGATAATAGCAGACAAAACAAGTTTATTCATTTAAGCCTTTTTAACATCAGTAGTATCCTTCTCATAAGAATGATCTACAACTTTAAATACCCGTTGTTGGATAAGGATACACTTAATTTTCTGTTTTTAGATACTTAAGTCACCTTTTCCATTAAATGGGGCTTGTCCAAACGACAATGAAGAAGCCATAGGTATTCAAAAACTACGTAGAACAATCACGAAAAAGAAACAAATAATAAATAAATAATCTGCCACACACAGGCAGGCAGAAAAAATAGATTTGCAGCAGCGGAAAAATATGCCCAAGATAGATTCACAAAAGCAAATAATCAAATAGGATCACCAAGAAGACCAGCCGCCTCAAGCATCACACAAATCCTAAACGACTAACAGCACAGAATCCCAACCCTATAGTCACAATCAGTGACACTAGTATGCTGAAATAAATGAGGGTAACAAGCTAATATACTAGAGCGAGATTTCGAATGAAATCTCAATACACCTCCAGAACTCACCGGAGCCACTTGAGCGAAGGCTCAGAATAGCCAAAAGCATATACTACGAGCCACACAAAGAGCACCAGCAATAGCTACCACGCACCGAAGACGAGAACTAAGAACGAAATCAAAAGTTTAAGTCAGAAACAGATCTAACAGGTCTAATGGAACAAATCTAGAAACACAAAATAGATCACAGAAAATAAAAATAAAAGAAAAATACTTCTTTGAAAAGGAAGAACACAAAGCACCAGAGCAGAGGTCGATGTGAGGCGACCGACCGGCTCTGATACCACTGTTGGGTATCTCGGCCGTCGACACGTCGGGATCAGGGGATGACAAGGGGTGCTCAAATTCCTGAGGTTTGGCTCATAGCAGAACCGATGATCACACAGTGGCAATGAAATAAACTCACAAAAGATTTAGACCATAAACCCACCAAAGGAACTCACTTAAACACTCACAAGTTCTCTATTTCATAGTACTGGTAAGTAAAGACAAGAACCCTTCTTATACCGGAGCCTAGCCACCACATGAAAGGAAAGATCAATCTTTCCATTCATGGTAACAACAGTATGAATCAAAGAGGGAGGAGAAGAGTGTTCGGGTCCCATTAGGGTTGGAGGGATGAGCTTTGGCTTAACCAATCCCAATACCAAAATTGAAGACCAGCTGTTGGGCCACAAGATAGCCCAAAGGGCCCAACATGAAATTTAGACATTCATCACCCTTATTGTCATTAGTTGAATCTTTAGCCCACTATTAAAACTTAGTATTTTTCATGATTTACAATCGTATAAACGAATTTATATCTTTTCAGGCTTTGAATCGAAAAAGTTCCAATCTTTGATTAATATATTCACAAATAAGCATCACTTTTATACTACCTCTGTCCCAGCTATAAATTCTCATTTGCTTTTTACACGTGGATTAATGAGTATTATTATTTTTTAGTGTAGTGGACAGTTGTATTAATAGTGAGTGGTGAGCCATACGTGGATCTCTTTTACTAAAAAGGAAAAATGGAGACCTTTGAATGCGACGTTCAATATAGTAAAATGGGGACGTTTCGGTGGGATGGTGGCAGTACAATTAAATGAACTACTCATATTGTGAGAAATGAATGGTAGATGATACATGAGTTCTTTCACGAACCATTAGAAAATGAATTAGGTTTCCTCATTTTTGTTGGGTTATTCAAAAAAATTGTGGCTTGTCTGGATAGGGGTTTTGGGCTTCAAAAGATTGCCCCAATATTTTATCCAATTTTTTCTTTTAATTCAAGTGATAATGATCATGTGCCCATTTATAACCACACAATTGTTACATATATTGAAACTAAAAGAAAAAAAATTAAAAGAAATGTAATATATATATTTCTAGATAAAGTCACTTGTGTGTAGGGATGACAGCGAGTCGAATTCATACTCGATAAAATATTACTACTCATATCCGTTCCATTACTGTTTAAAATACTAATTGCATTACTCGTATCCGTCCCATATCCGATTGTTTCTACCCGTGAGTACCTGAACCCGTCAAACTTTTTTTAACCTAAATATTAAATTTCAAGTCTCAAACATTTAAATAAATGTGTCTTACAACATTAAACATTCTTGGTCTTAATATTAAATAATAATTAAAACATGACATAAAATCACCACACAAGTTTTAAGATCTTCAATTCAAACTTCAAATAACATATAAATAAAATAAAATAATAGGTTAGACTAATGATTTGTAAATTTATTTAAATATTGAAATATGTAACAAGAATTACTTGTATCTTTACAATGAAGGGTTTTTTTTTTTTTAAAATTTGAGGTTAAGTGTTCGAATCCTCTATAAAACACATATATACAAGTATTAAATGGGACGGGTATATGCAGTTACCCGCTACCCTTATCCGATTATTTATTCGGGTTCGGGCAGCGGGTATCCGAGGGGGTGAATTCGAACCCTACTCGAACCCTAATGTGAATTTTTATTTTTTCCCAAACCCGTCACAAACCCGATTATATATAGGTACCTGAACCCGTCCCGTCCTATTAGGATTTGGTCGGGTCGGGTACCCAGAAAAACCCACGAAACTGCCATCTCTACCTGTGAGGCGTTATTTATGTGAGACTATTTGTGAAACGTATTAAAGTATGTCTTTTATCTATAATGCTTAATAGTTATTAAAGTATGTTTTCTAAAGTATGATGGATGATGAATTAAAATATAATCTTATGATATTATAATATGATTCATTATTAACATATTTTAACTACAAATAAGTATATTTTACCTTATAATAAGAGTATTTTAATAATTGGCCAACCCATCTAAAAATATATCTCATATTTCTAACTGGGTAAATTCCTTCCAATCAACAATCGCACCAATTAAAAGTGTAAATGTGGGTTGGAACCAATATTAATACACCAATACCCATTAAAAATTTTGTATTATTTATAAATAACTAGTAATAGGAAGGTAAATTTATAGGAATTAATAGTACATGTGATGTATTCATGAAAAGTAAAGAATATTTATATATATATATATATATATATATATATATATTTTATAATGAGTAATACTCGTGTAATTTTTTTTATATAACTTTTTTTTTAAAGTTTATTTATAACTTTTCAACAAAAATGGTATCATCCTCTCTTAAAATGTTATCTTTTAATAATTTAATTTATTATAAATTATTCATAAAATAATTAAAAAAACAATTATCATGACATTTTATTAAAATACTATCAGTTTAACAGAACTTTTAAGATGGTTTGACACAAGTTTTTTTTTTTCATTTAATAATCCACGAAACCATTACTCCTATGAACTTGTATTATAATACAATCTAATTTTAGGCTAATTATAGTATGCACCGGGTGCACCATAAGATAGGAACATAAGGTCTCTGTCCCTCTTAGCCTGAGACGGAGGGAGTATACAATTAAGAGCAAAAACGTATACAATTTAATTGCTAATTTTTTTAATGAAAAATTGAGTGTAAAAAAATATACAATTATTAAAAAACATAAATACACCATTGAATAAAAAATTATACACATATGGATGCTAGTTTATTAATGAAAAATTTATTGTGAAAAAAGTATACAATTATTACAAAAACACGTATACAAAATAGAATAACATGTATACAAAATAGAATAAAAATCATACACATATGGGTGCACCCTTGCACCCGAATTCACCCAATATACACTCCTAATTTTATAAAAATCAAGATTTTACCGATTCACGGAATATATTATATAATTATTTAGCTTTTATAAAAAAATGGTAAGTTTTGGGTGAGACCGTCTCACGTGAGATAATTTTACATTTATTATTATCACTATTAAATGTTAAGGTATAAAATGTTATAATTTTTTATTTATACAATAAAATGTTCGTGAAATATTATAGAAGTTATCACTTTTTGTCCGTCTTGAGTCGTATCACACAAATCTTTACCATAAATAAATTGCTAATTATTTATATATAATATATAAATTATTTCCTATTTTTTTGTCCGTCTTGTGTCGTATCACACAAATCTTTATCATGCTAATTATTTATATATAATATATAAATTATTTCCTTTTTTTTTTCTTTAACATAACTTAGTAGTATATTTATCATTTAATCGTATCCTGCGTATGCTGATTTTTTCATAATACCAATTTTTACTCGTACTTTAGGAATATAATATGTAGGATACACATTTATTTAGGTTTACCCGTATCTATTTAAATATCAAATAGTTCCATTCCATTTAAAAAAGTTCGTTACAATACTCGTACTCATCTAAATCCATTGCGAGTTACCCCTACTTATTTAATATTTATTTATTTTATGAGTCAAAGTTGCGATGCACCTGTCAATTTTAAACCACTAGATTTTAAGGTAACTAATTCTAATTCTTGAATTTAAATTTTAAAATATTTTAAAAAATATTTAATCAAAAACTTTATTCCAAATTTAACTTATAAACACTAGGCTGGTGCACAGGTGCACAATAAAATTACCATTATGTTATATATCAACATCTAACACTTACACTTTATTTGTAACAATAACACTGATACTTAAGCTATCAAGAAATACCCATCACGTTATCTTTCCTACTTGTACCAAACATATTTTTAAACATATTACTTGTAAAAGCTTTATAATTAAGCTTTAAAAAATAACCAAACTTGTACGTTTGTAACTTTGTATAACATTCTGCATGATATATAATTTTCTCATATCCTACTCGTACTAAACATGTTTTCAAACATATTACTTGTAAAAACTTTAGACTGTAAAATTCTATCTTATATCTCCTAATGACCAAACTTGTACATTTGTATAGTATTTTACATGATATATATTTCTCGCATATTCTTCTAATCCTATTTGTACCATCACGTTTAAAAATTTTATTCAAATTCATCTTAAACCTATTTATTAAGAGAGACTCTCTCGTAAGACGGGTTATTTGTGAGACGGATGTGAGACGGGTCTACCCATTACTAAAGTATGCATATTGTATAGTTATAGTGTGTTTATTTGTAGTTAAAGTATGTTAATATTAAATCATATTATAACACATTAAAATCATACTTTAATGCATAATTTAGCATACTTTAGAAATTAAACATACTTTAACAATAATTTAATATACTTTATCTATACAATAAGCGTACTTTAGTAATAGGTCGACCCGTCTCACAAATAACCCTCTCACAAGAGACTTTGTCATTTATTAATACTTGCGGATTAAGATTATTGTAATATGTGTTAACATTTTTCCCATTTTATTCTCACATATTTTTCTACTCCCTCCGTTCCGCCCAAAGGGTTGTTTTTGCTTTTTGGCACGTGAATTAAGGAGTATTATTATTTAATGTGTAGTGAGTAGTTGTATTAGTGGGAGTGTGGACACCATATTTTAATTGTATTAGAGGGGGTGAATGAGTCTCATGTGTATAAAAAATAAAAGGGGAACCTTTGGATAGGACGACAAAAATGGCAAAAAGAAACCCTTTAAGTGGGACAGAGGGAGTATATTACATTTTTACCCTTTATTTATCATATAATATTAATTGTGAAATTTAAATGTGATGTCTTTTTATTTTTCATAATATTTATTTTAATAATTAATCTTCAAAAAGTCATAAGTTTTATTTTTTCCTCTTATTATAATAATAATAATTTATTTTTTTAATTAGTAAGTTAAATATTATATTTTTGTTTACAATTATTTTATTATAATTTTATCATAATCATAATATATTAAAAGTGAATAGTCTCTTGAAAAACATTTTTTTTAATTTTATTCTTATTTATTTTTCATTTTTACATTCTTAACCTACGCTATTAATGTTTATAATTAATTAATATTTTTTTATTAATGTTAATTAATTAATTAATAATATTTATTATTTAACTTATAAGTATTCATTTTTATCAAGGAAGTTTTAAAGTCCAAACATCAAATGTGCACAACCTCTTCTCATAAAAAATTAATTAAGTCTGAGTAATATGAAAAGACAAATCCAACATTATAAAATGTGGAAAGTTTGTAGAGGTGATGGAGACACCGAAGGCAAAGTCCCTGTACGGTTGTATAGATCCTCAACGATAATGGAAAGCTTCTCAAATGCTTAATTAGATGAGAGGAGTATAACAACAAAGTACGATGAGACCTTGAAGGAGGAGACGATAATGTCATTCTGCCGAATAGGGCATCGAAGGAAAAGACACAGTGTAGTTCTCTATACATGTAATTATTATTAATAAAGATTTAACAACAAAATAATTAATAAATTTAATTTATCAAAATATTTATTTCTCTTCAATAACATAAAAAGGAAAAAGTAAATGTACGCACGTTGTTATAACTAGTCCATTAAAAAGTAGTCCATTAAAAAGTGTACTGAAATTTAAACATTTAAAAGAAGACGGTACTTTTAAGTAAAACTAGATATTACACATTCGTGCGTTGCACGGAAAGAATTATATTACAATTATATATATATATATATATATATATATTATGTATAACATTAAAGGTATTTATTTATGTATTTTATAAAAATTAATAATTATTTATTTATGTATAATATGTATAAATGTATTTTTTTAACATAACATAATTTTATATTTATCAATTGAATTGCATTGTTTATACGCTATATATTATAACATTAAATTTGATTTGGTACTATTTAAGACAAATAGAGTATATATTAATTTTCTATTATTAATTATATTAATTTTTTTATTTTAATTGATATCTATTTATTTTTAAAAAATAGATATAATCTCTTTGTAAAACTCAAATACTGTTTTTCAAGAAAGACATAGTATACTATAATTTATATTTTATTTTTTATTGAATAACATATGGATAAAATAAAATATAAAATATTATTTAATATAATAAATTATAAATATTAAAATAATATTTATAGAGACGATTCTAATAAAAATAAAATTGAAAAAAATTAAAATAAATCACAAAATTTTGAAAATAAATTTCATATATTAATCCTAAAGATTTAATTAAAAGAATATTTATAGAGACGATCCTAATGGAAATATAATTACTTTGAATCTTCAATTTTAAAATTTCTGAAATTAATTTTAGATTGTCCTAATTTATCACTCCAAACACTGGTTACTTTTTTTAATGATTGAAGCTGCAAATAAGATCAAATAAAAATAAAAACAATAAGGTTAAAAACAATAAAAGCAAAGAAAAACCATAAATCATAAGATAAACGGAAAATTAAAAAAAAAAAGAATGATACCTTAAAGGAGAATGATTAAATCTAAAAATAATATAAAATAAAAATATAAAAGATAAAATAAATTAATGTATAAAAATATAATTTATAAAATTATAAAGAAAACATTATGAAATTAATTATGGATTGTCCAAATTCATCCTCCAAACATTGATGACTTTTTTTAAAGATTGAAACTGCAATAAGATTAAATAAAAATACAATCAACAAGATTAAAAGAAATTATAAAACAGGGTTTATAGAATATGAAGAATACACAAAAAACGAAGAAAAAAAACATAAATCATAAGATAAACGAAAAATAAAAAAGAAGAATGATACCTCAAATGGAATGGTTGAACCTGAAAATAAGATCAAATAAAAGTTTAAAAGATTAAATAAATTAAAGTAAAACAAATGTAGAAGTTTAAGTTTGCTTTTATATATGTATAAATATAATGATTAAATTAAATTAAGATGATATTTTATACTCCCTCCATCCATCCTCAATGTATTCATTTGCTTTTTGCACGTAGATTAAGGAGTATTATTATTTTATGTGTAGTAGGTAGTTGTATTAGTGGAGAGTGTGAGTCCCATATATTATTTGTATTAGTGGAGGGTGTGGGTCCCATAGTCCAAAAAGGAAAATGGATAGATTAAGGATGGACGACCCAAAATGGTAAAATGAATAAATTGACAGTGGACGGATGAAATAATATATATTAAATTAAAATTATCCTATCTTAATCTTAATATATTAAAAATGGAAAGAATTTGAGAAACTTTTTCTTCCTAATTTATACCTGCATTATTTTTTATTTTACTTTCTTAACCTTATTATTTAAATTAATTTATTAATTTAATATGGATTTATGATCAATAATAAAAAAAACCTTTCAACTACTCTATCAATTACTACAGTACAATGAATACATCTCCCAACACCACTGTAGTATCTCACCTCTTCAAGACCTCTCATCTTCATTCTCTGCAGTCTGCACCAACAACTTCACCTTACCGTCACAGAGAATGATTCATTCCCATCAACACAAACCGAAATTTTGGGTTCAAATAGAAGATCAAGGGATAGCAATGTAGTCGTTTGATCCTCCAAGCTTTCTTGAAAGAAAGGGAGTTGAGTGGATATTTTATAGCAAAGCTGTCTTGATGAAATCTGGCTCAAGGGTTTGATAACAAGTTCTAAAAGTGTTGAAATCTTGTGGATGTTGCTGATAATATTACCTTTTTTTTTTAAATAGCCAATAAATTACAGTTGTTCCTGTGGGTATGGATATGTGTTGTATGTGTGTGTTTGTTTTGGTTTATGTTTTCCAACTTATTTGATTTTTGGCAGGAAAATAAAGGTGGATTTTTGAAATTGAAGAGAACTAACGAATGGCTGGGTGACAATGAGTCTGCACCACTAATAAGAAGATTCCTCTCAAGGTTGTATGCTTAATTGCATGAATTCTTATATTACTCTGTTTCAATGATCAAGTTCTTGATTTGGTACTTTAGATGTGATAGGAAATACGAGATGAAAGTGCACGAAGGAAAAGACTGAATTTTTTTAGATATATATGAAGCTGTATGAATTCTGACACCTAAGTTCTCTGGCATTCTCTGTTAGGACGTTTGTGTTATTGTTGATGCGTCTTCTTAACTAGTTAATTTTAGGATTAAGAAGAATGTAAGGTTGTGTAACTGAGTTAAGAATGATCACAATCAAACATAACAAATAGATAAATATGTGAGAGATGGGATATCCGACTAAAGACCTTAACCAATTTTCTTACTCTCCTCAAGAACAACACACATAAAACCTTCCAATTACAAGTGTAATGTCTAATGTGAGAATGAGTCACCTGCTTCTCTCTTATGAGAGAAGCCATTTATACTATCAACAAATCCTAATCGTTGCCGAATCTTGTGGTGCCACCTGGACGAAGACAAGCAGCCATAAATGGAGGCTGCCGGTAGCCACCAGATGTCTTGCAAAGCATAGCAGACCTCCTTTTGTCCCTTGCTTGCCTCTCATTGGCGGATGAAGAGGGATGTACCTGTCGTGTCTTGTCTTCTAGCTGGGAGTACTGCTCAGGACATCCCTTCTTACCGTTATTCTTGTTCTCTAGCCTGTCGCCACTAGCCGTTCTCACAGTTGTGTCTGTACTTCGCCCAACAGTTCTGAAAGTCCTTCCAATCGTCGGATGGGTTGGTTTTTTAGACTATGCTGCTCGTCCGAGTCCCTGGATGTCTCCCTCGGCTTCGGAGCCAAGGTGTCCTGCCGAGGGGTCTCAACCATCTATCCTCTTAGCGGGCTTCCTGTCTCTTGGCCCTTTCCTGACTTCGTCTTCTTGGGCTCCTCGACCCTTGATGATGGGCTTATCTCTTGAGCTTCTTCCCAGTTCTTTCTCGAGTTGTGTCCTTTGAGCCTGGGCTATCTTTTTGGGCCGCCGTCATCCCATGATTTACCCTTCATTCTTGTTCTCGGGCCTCTTCGTGGTTGGGCCTTTCGTTTATAGTAGATTAGCTTGTTGGGCTTCCGAACGTTTGGAATGGGGGATATAATACCCATAACATTAGCCCCTCGAGCTTGGATAATCTTATGGTTTAAGATTATTTAGGGTCGACCAATACTTTTCTGAGTTATATTCTCCATGCTTCAGTGCGTGTGATTTGTGTTTTTTCCACTTCGGCTTCCTACCTTTTCCTCGAGCTGTTTCTGTTCCTTGAATTGCAGGGTGACCGAGATATTTTTGCAAGGTTGGGGGTATTTCTGGTATTTTGTCATTTTCATTCAAATGTTAAATTTCGAAAATTCTATCAGTTAGCTTTTTTCTCCCTTTTCTTTCCCTTGTCCTTTCTTCTTCCCTTTTTCTTTTGACTATCTCCATTCCTTTTGCGCCGTAAGTTCTCTTTTCTCATCCAGGTATAACTCCTCTTCCTTCCTCTTTTTCTTTCTTCGAATTACCTTTTTCGATGTCCCTTGTGTTCTTTGCGTCGTCGCAGTCTAGGGTTTAGGGTTTCCCTTTCCTCTCTTTCTCTGTATTCCATTTCTTCTTCCTCTAATTCTCGCGATCATGGATCGTGAGGGTTCAACTTCCCCATCGAAATTCCCTTCACAAACCACTAATTCTTAGCTCGAAAGTGATGGGTCTCCTTCTCCCCGTCTAGAAGAGGGTTTGAGTTCGCGTTCCCTTTCTTAATCTACCTTTGACCGAACGGTTGCCGATTTTGTGTCGAATTTCAGTTTGGGACACTGTGCCGATATGGTTGATGTGGGTTATGGGCTGTTGGCCTAGCTTGGAAAATTTTCTGAATGGGAAGATGGAGTTCCCTTTTCTGCTCGAAAGTTTTCATCTACTATTGGCAATCATTGGTTAAAGAATAACACTGTTATTGCTATCGGTAAATTCCAATATGGAGATAATATTGAATTCTTCCTTCCTTCTTCTGAGGCTCGGATGTGCTTCGCTCCGTCGAATGTTGTTGCTGCATATGAATTGCAGTTCGAGCTCGGTCTTCGCTTCCCTCTACATCCCTGTATCTACGATATTATCAATTTCTGGGGTATAACCCCTGCTCAACTGGCTCCTAATGGTTGGTCTGCTCTGATGGGAGTCTTGGTTCTCTTCCATTTGATGGGGTAACAGTTGTTGAGTACCTACAAAAGAATCCTCAAGCTCCTACTGTATTTCCTAGGAGTTCTTTCTTGCGGTCTGATCTCAGTGCGTGTATGTATTTCAGTCTCCTTCTACTCCTTTTCCTTTACTAACTTTTTTTTCTCTTCTTATGCAATAAGCGAGTTGTGTACCTTGGAGAGTTTGTCGCCCGAGTTTCAAGATGTCTTTCATCGTATTCGCGACCTTCCCGAGGAGGATCGTCATTACCAGTCCATTCTCACTTGCATCGATCTCTTTACTTCCAGCTTTACCTCTTCGGCCATAGCCATGCCAGGTAATTTTTCTGTTGTTGCATCCTTTATTTCAATCTTCCTACGTTTTCGTAATGGTGTTCTTCATACTTCTATATCTGCTTCTCCTTCACTTTTCTCAGGGGAGAAAAAATATCTCTTGCCAGATATCGAAAGTATTGCTACTCTTCCTTCCGTCAGCAAGCAGGCGGCCCTTAACAAGGGGAAGAAAAAGGTCTCTCATGCCTCTTCCAAAAAGATTTCTGAAGCCCCCTTTGCTGTGCAGCCCCTCAAACTATTAGAATCCGTGATTCTTCTGATCCTGCCTCTTCGATGTGGGATGTTGGTATAGTTTCTGGGAAAGCCTCTGGTGTTTCAGAGAAAGTTTCGAAAAGAGCCCCAGAGTCCCTAAGTCTAAGGAGGGTAGTTCGAAGGCCGTTACTGCCAAGTCCGTTGCCTTTAAAAGGAAGTATAGTTTGTAGGATGAAAGATCCAATGAGGATACCCATGACAGTACTGCTCTTGTCGCTCGTCCTCCGAAGAAGATCTGAGATGATGGTGCTGGTGGTGTGGGTGTTAGCTCTTTTGGTGTACTCTATTCCTCTGGATACTCTGGAGATTTGTGATATCAGCTCTTCTCCCTCTCTTGATGCCCCTGTTAAATCTTCGATTGACGCTCACGACACCCTTGGTACTTCTTTTAGTCTAGTCCTTGAGCAGCCGACTATTCTCGATCCAAGTCTTTAGGGCACGCCTTTCGAAGGCCTCGCTGATAATCATGCTCCTTACAATTCTCCCTCCCGCTATGGGGCCTCTTTCTCTTCGGAGGTTTGGCGGTATTACCAAGGCAAAGCCCCCTTGAGCTCTTGGGATTATAATCGTTAGTCAGCCGAGACAGTGTTTCCTGCTTTGCCTATACTGGAAGAGGCTACTCCGTATCTTCCTGTGAATCAGATAGTTGACAGGGAACTTTCTTAGAAATTTGGTGATCTTGATGAAGCTGGTAAGAGCCCCTGTTTGATTTTAATGCTCCTGCTTGCTTTGCCCATCCTGCTGCATTTTCCTTTAAAAGTTGTACCAAGGAGCTCCTTAGTCATGTCGACAGTCAATTCATGTTGCTAACGCCATGCATTATCTCTATGATTTGGAGAGGCGTGAGTCCCGTTTGTAGGATGAAATTACCCTGCTCCTCAGCAAAATAAAAGATCATGATCGGAATGCCCTCAAAGCGAGTATGACCGAGGCTCAAGTTCGAGGGGAATTGAGTGTTGAACATGATAAAAAAGCCGAGCTTTAGGGTAGTTTCAAGGCTTTACATGCTCGATATGATAATCTACTGACCAGTTTTGAGAAGGAGAAAAGTGTCCTGTTGGAGAATAAGGTACTTTCCGAAAGGATTGCTAAAATGGAGGTTGACCATCGGGAGGAGGTTAAGGTTCTGAATGATCAATTTCATGTTGACCTGGCCTAGATCCAAAATAGCCTCCATGCTCTTCAGGAGTCCTCCGACAAAGATGCTGAGGAGATGTGCCAAGAGAGAAAGGCTTCCGAAGCCTTGCTCAACCGAAAGATTAAAGAGGCCGAAGAAGTGGCTGCCGAAGCTCGATGCGAGTGGGACGAGGCTATAGCCAAACTGGATCAGGTTAAGGATGAGCTCTCTTATCGCAAGTGGACAATTCTTACTATAGGGATGTTATTCTCCCCAAGTCCAAACTTTACTGCTTATGCTCTTCCTTGACAGCCATGGCGAAGGCTTCCTCTGAAAAGTCTTATCCCACCTGTTTGGACGATATGCGCGATATCCTTCGCCAAGCTCTCTTTCAGGAGAAGATGCCTCCGGGTGAATCTTTGAAAAAACAGCTTGATCTGGGGTTACTTGGCGAATATTCTGATTTCATCACCGATACTGAACTTCCCGAGTAGGATTCTGATGAGATATTAGAGGTGGATTGATGAGAGTGAAAATAAGCGTGTTTTAGTGTCCAATTTAACACCTTTTTATGGAAATTATTGTTATATATTAGCACAAATGACTTATATTAGATATATATGAGAAAAATGTGCGTTTAGGGTGTTTTATTGTGTTTTAGGTGGACAAATGATCAAAAGAGCAAAGTTGGAGAAAATGTTTAATTTGTGCAAGAATGCTGGAAAATGCACGTCCAACTTGTGTAATTTTTATGTGTTTGTGTAGAGCTTAAAACTAGAAGTATTATACATGGTTGGAAATCCACAGAAGAGAGGGTCGTTTTGACATAAGAAACACCTCAATTTGAGTCCAAACGAGAAAGTTATGATCGAAATGGTGACGTCGCTCAAGTTGTTTCTACTCAGTATGACTGTTCCATTTTACATGACTTTTTACATCTTCAAATGTTAGACTTTTGGTGAGTTCTTTATATGGATAGAAATCTAAGGAAGATAGGATCACGTGAACGCAGGAATTACTCAAATTGGAGTTTGGACAAGGAAGTTATGCTCAAAATTGTGAAGTCGCGCAGCTGGCAGCGAGAATTTCCGAGAATTTCAGAAAATTTACAAAAATTACTTATTTCTTGGAGCACAATTAATCCTCTTATCACATAATCCTCCATGATTCACTCATATCTTTTATTTCCTTATTTAATTCCCTACTCACACCTATATATATTTTACATCATTATTCATGTGAAGAGACACCGCAACACAATCATCCTACACCCCGTAGGGTGGTGATCCCCCCAACCATCATTCATATCCTTTTCTCCATCCATCACTTTGAAGATTAGTCTGTGGAATCAAGAGGAGAACCGAGAGAAGGATTTAAGAAGGAGAAGGACGTGACGACGCCCACATCTAGGGTTTTATTCGTTTCCTAATTTATCTTGTATTTTCCGGACATATGGGAAAATATATCCAACCCCTATGTGTGTTTCTTACAACACCATGGGCTAGAGCCTTTTTGGAAGATCTAGGGTTTTAAAGGTTTTTATGAAGTAATTAAACTCTTGTGTGTTCTCCGTACAACACTACTTGTGGATTTATTTTATATATGATTGTGCCTTTTTAACTCATATTCACGGTTGCTTTGTGCATTATCAACTGTTATATAGAATCTGAATATATATCTTGGTTATTGATTGAACACGTTCACTGCTGAACAATGTTTATTGTTATGATTCTAAGTGAGGGGACTCCGAAGTTTCATTAAAACTCTTATATATGAATGTTTATTAATTGAATTGAATTCGGGTTAATAAGTAGGATAAAGAGGTTAATTTTATAGTACCTATTAAGAGAGATCATATCGGGTTAGAATACCAATTGGCCAGGGAAATAATTGATACTGATAGTACCTAGAAAGGGGGTGAAGTTATATCTCTTGCTCTAAGGTTATTCACACGTGTTACATGCTTATTTATTTGTGTCTATAGAGTAGATTTGCATGGTTTAGTAATGCGTCCATATTCCACAAGGCAAATTCGGACATTGATACACGAGAGGAAGATTAATAAGTGAAACTGGATTATCTTAGAGATACATATTCTCCATTATTGAGTCACATTCATATTCTTCTAGTGTTTATTTTATTTAATAGTTATTTAATTTTCAGCATATTAGTTATTAGATTAAAATCCCCAATCTTTATTGTCTTAATTAATTTAGTTAATAATTTAATTGATAATACGCCGTCCTTTGGGTTCGATACTTACTTGGTCTCTTGCTTAAGTTGCAACTGATATCCTTGATACTTGGGGATTAATTTTGCGTGCATAGAAAACGCGCATTAAGTTTTTGGCGCCGTTGCCGGGGACGGCTGTTATTATTGTTTTTTATATTTCTAGTTAATTAAGACTTTTATTGTGATTATTTATTTCTATCTAACCTTAAATTTTTCTGAGGTACTTGTGCACTAGGACAAGGAGGGGAAAGAAAGGAAGAAGTAACAAACATAGCTAAAATGACTAGAGCAAAGCAGAATCCTAATAATGTTACCATACATGAAATTTTCACGAACTATGGGATTGGCAACATGGGGTTGATAGGAGCAAGGGGGGAAGATGATGATTTTGATATACATCCCGCTCTTATTAACATGGTAGAGAAGAATCCCTTTTCTGGAGGTCCTTTTGAAGATTCATATCAGCATCTCAGAAGATTCTTTAGTTATGCAAACACTCAAAAGAATGTTGGAGCTAATGATAATGCTAGGCGGATCGCCCTATTCAAGTTCTCTTTGATTGATAGGGTAGAAGCTTGGTATGAGACTCTTGATGCCACAGATTGCACTACATGGGACCAACTGCAGCAGAAGTTCTTGGAGAGATACATGTCACCCTCAAGGATCTTAAGAATGAAGCAAGAGATCACCCAATTTGTTATGAATCAGGGTGAGAAATTCCATGAGGCGTGAGACAGGTTTAAAGACATGCTCAGACGGTGCCCATATCATGGGATGCCTAAGGCTGAATACATAAGTATCTTTTACTTTGGATTGGATTGTGAGTTGCGTATTCTTATTGATGCATCATCAGGTGGAGCGCTATTATCAAAGCCAGCACTTGAAGCAGAAAAGTTATTTGAAGACATCTCTATGAATTCACGTGATTGGCTTATAGAAAGAGTAAGAGAATCTTATGTTCTTGTCAAGGTGGCGCAGGTTGAACATCAAGTGGTGAAGTCGAATAGGGATGATGAGATCGTCTCTAGTTTGGCTAATATCAACAAGCTACTAGAATCCCAGCAGAAGCAGATTGCAGATTTGACACAAAGGGGGCCTAGTATGAAGCAACACGAAGTGAGGAGTGTTGAAAATACCTTCAATCGACACATGACTAAGAATGATGCAAGGGTTGATCGTCTTGAGGCTACTATGAATGCTAAACATGCATATTTATCTAAGCATTTGAAGGACCTTACTTTGATGATAGGGCAGATGGATGGGAACGTGAATCAATTGACACAAACATTAGAGAAAAGAATATTCCCGTCTCAAGACATAATGAACTCGAAAGAGTGCCACGCCATCACGTTAAGGTCTGGAACGCAGTATGAGGGACCGATGATGCCGAAAATGAATTTCGAAGCTCCAGGAGCTCGATTCGACCAGGGTTCGACCAAGACAATAGGCCGAATCACACAACCAATGTCGAACCAAGCACCTAGGCAACCTCCTGAGCATCCAGATGGTCGGTTCGACCAACACCACTCTAGTTCGACCAACCCTGTTGGTCGAATCATGTTCGAACCAACCTGTCTGCAGCACTCTATTTTTTCTGAAGCACTGTTCGACCACGACTATCCTAGTTCGAATACAACCATCCTGGTTCGACCAACCCTAGTGGTCGAACTCTGGTCGAACTAGCCTGTCTGCGACCCTCTGTTTTCTCTGAAGTCGAGTTCGACCAAGATCATTCTGTTTCGACCAACCCAGTTGGTCGAACCATGGTCGAAGCGACAAGTCCGAGGGAGAACACACTTTCTAAAGCCCGATTCGACCATTACTCGCCTGGTTCGACCAGTACCCATGGTCGAACCATGATCGAACCGCCTCGTTCAACACTATTTTCCTTGCCGAATGCTTTATATGATGTTGATGCTACTCCAGTGCCATCACAAGGACATAATACTTTGCTTATAGTAAAAAAGAAGTGGGAAAGAGCAAAGAGGTTAAGAGCCAAGAAGCTTAGACTGCAGATGGATAATGAAGATGAGCTTTCTCTCTTGATAAAGCAATGATAATTCCCATGAAGACTCAATCATGCAAGAGCATAGATGTGGTTTCTCACTTGTTTATTCTTTTTTAATAGGACAGATGATTTTGAATTTGAGTGGAAGATTGACAAGGAGGAATCTAGACAGTCATGGGAGGAAGGAATTTCCAAGGATCATATTTTTGTGACCAAGAAATGTGGGGTGCGGAGTGTAGACAAGAAGAGGGAAAGAAAGTATTTGAAGGTGAGGATGCAAGAAGACCGCCATCCGATCCAGTAGTTCAAAAGACGATAATCCATCGTGACTCTCCGACGTTAAACATGAGCGCCTGTTGGGGGCTTGTCCCTTCCATTTTATTATTTTATTATTTCTTTCGTATGAGCGAGGAGTTGTTATATTTGAGGTGCTCACGCTTCGGCAATTACATATCTTTTCAAACTTAGTTTCGACTTATGTTTTTACATAAGTTTGTGGAGGGGTGTGATATACTTACCTCATCTTAGGAGCACCGAGGGTATAATTTTTTTTCGTTGGTTATTTTTTTGTTAGGGGGTTAATTTTTTGCGGCATATTAATATTTTAACCGGTATTGGTATGTCAATTTTTTACAACTTACCTAATGTTTAGTGTGTTTTGTTGGTATTTCTAGTGTGTGGAGTCGATTAGATAGTTAATTGAGTATTTCTTATAGTTCTCCTATATTATAATTTATGAATCCTGTGATGATGAGGTATGTTTAGCTTTGATGATAGAAACAGGTAAACTGATGCTTTGACCTGACCGAGTTGAACAACTCGAGGAACTCGTGCATACTTTGAAGGAGAAATCAGGTGTCATCGTTTCCTTATTCTTATTTTTATGTGTGCTTTTAATTCATTGGAGTGGAAGGATTGAGTTTAAGGTGGTGATCCATGTGAGCTTATATTTTTAAGGCGTGACTAAAATTCATATGTACTTGAAATTAATGAAGGAAGTGTACTTGAGTTATACTGTGGTGTGAAGTTCTATGTGTACTTATGGGATATTACTTACCATAAAAAGTGCTCTGTTACTTGTTAAAAAATCATGTGAGATTTTGAGTCTCGTTGATCATGTACATAATCACATGATATTTCTTTTCTTGTGATTATCATTCTTGTGTGTGTATTCTATAACTTGCCTCTTGTCTTACTTGAAACTATATGTGTGTTAGATGATGGGAGATGATTTTAGGCCATCTTTGCTTTTATGAGTCACTTAGCCAAATAATTCCCTACCAAATGATATTTATCCGTAGTTAGCCCCGTTGAGCCTGAAATCCTCATTCTTTGGCAACCTATGAGAAATAACCACTTTGAGCATCAAATTTTTTAGCCTTAATGTTCTATGACAAGAATTAATAACTTTTCAAAGTGTGTTCATGGAGTTTGATAACAGATTGGGAAGGAATGAAATTGGTGTGGAAACATTGACTGACCTATTGCATATAAAGAAAATCATGGAGTAGTGCTTAAATCTAGTACTTCATAAAATCAAATGCCCTAGGGTAGTGCTTAAATCTAGTACCCTATGGAGGATGCGTGAGGTAGTGCCCGAAACTGGTACCTCGAGAGAAAAAAAAGAGAGAAAAAAAAGAAGAGAATGAAAAAAAATGTTGAGCTTGAAAAGAAAAAGACAAAAGAGTTGAGAAGGATTTGTGCTTAATTGAAGTGAAGAGGAGGAATGAAATATCATGATAGGCGCGCTTGATTGATCCAAGTTTTGAGTCAATTATTCATATATTAACCAAAGAGCAAACACTACATACAAAAGAAAAGTCATTTTTGATCCCATTATCGAGTCAAACCTTTTAGTGGTGGAGAGTTTGAGATATTTGTCAATCTTATGGTTACGCATGCATTTGAATTGAATTTGAACATAAACACCATAACCCATAAGTGTACATCTTTTACACTTGAGTGCGAGTGATATATACTTTCCGTGAGAACATCTCAATGGAGCATTTGAATTGGTGGTGATTGTCTTATCTTGTATGCTATGAATTGATTATTTTATGTAATGAGAGTTGCATGACCTAAGTTGAGGACAATTGTATTGCGAATGACGTATTGGTCATAATCCTTTTTTCCCGTTAATTTTTATACTCTCTCTTTCTTTTTATTTTTATTTTTTTGCCTCGGGACGAGCAACATGTAAGTTTGGGGGATTGATGAGAGTGAAAATAAGCGTATTTTAGTGTCTAATTTAACAACTTTTTTTATGGTAATTATTATTATATATGGGTTTATTACTCTCCCATACACACTTTCAAGCTTATTTGCTATGAAATACATTGAAAAAAGAAAATACAATCAGATACACGATTTAATAAAGGATGAACAAAATTACCCTCCAACTCAAACTCACATTCCAAATCTCATGTGGAGTTCAAGCTCAAATGCCCGAAGAAACCCGATCTGGGTTTTCTTCAATCCATGGCCGCCACATCCCACCTCCTACCATGGCACTACATCTATCATGATCTTTCCCTATCCCTATCACTGCTGATTTTCTCTTTCCTCCTTATATATCGATCTTATTCCTCAATTCATCTATTTTTCCTTCTCCACTGGCTTTGTGCTATATTCATAAATAATAAAAGGGGAAAAATTCCCTAGAATCAACCGACGATGGCAGTGGAGCTGATGATGAAATGCAGAGCCACCACCTTCGTGTCGGAATCCGAAGAAATCGCCACCGCAGAAGATGTTTTCAGATTCCAGAGTGTGGAATAGCTGATCCGATTTTCTCTTCTCAGCACCAGAAGAATATCTCCGCCGACGAGGCTTCACACCTTCGATGTGCTTCACAGCTATTCCCATCCCATCGACGGCCACTCGCGATAAATTAGTCATTGGGGATTCCTCTACGAGCCGTCACCATCCACTTCAAGGGTAGCAGCGGCTGGCCCGCTTGACCCTCCGATGGTGCACGACCATCTCAGACGTGACCTTCCAGTCGCCGTCACTGCCTAGCCCAAGGCAATTTCCAACCCTTGCCGTCGTTCGCTCTGGCCTCCATGTTCATCGGTGTGGTGCTCTGCTATCTGTCCTCTATTTTTATCGACACGGTGCTCTGCTACTGCTGAATTCACTATTGCCTCCATTGTGTTTTCCTTCGATAAGGCTTCATCTGCTTATTTGCTTCGTACATATCATAAGCTTGCCCCCTCCATCTTACCAACAGGTATGAATTAGTAATTTCATTTGGTTGATAATTTTTTCTGAGGCTTTGTACTGATTGTTTGTGCTTTTAGCTGCTGCCACTCTTTTGTGCTTTCAAATCCATAATTATCGATGCATCATGAGTAACTAGGTATTAAATGTACTAGAAATGTTGAAATTCTGAGTTATGATTTATGGCTTTTAGAGGAGGCGCTTCATTTGTGGTTTTGGAGACGAGAGAGAAGGGAAATTTTGAGCTGGAGAAATGGAGGTAGGAAAATGAGAAAATTGAGCTTGTCCGGCAGTGAGAATTGAGGGTAATAGTAGATAAGGCGGCGGAGAGGGAGATGGCTGAGGAAGCAGCCATGGAAGCTATGGGATCGGTGGAGTTGAAAGACGAGAGGGGATAAGACCTGATGAGAGTGGATATGTTTCATTGGATTTCTAATATATGAATTTAGTTGGGCTGATGGACTTGTAATGAACCTCGATTACAAGTTTGAGTTGATGGAGGATACATTATACTTAACTATGAATCTCATCGATAGATTCTTAGCTCTTAAGTCAGTGGTTAGAAATAAATTGCAGCTAGTAGGTGTCACCGCTATGCTTATAGCCTGCAAATACGAAGAAGTGTCCGTCCCTGACCGAGCTTACTCCAGACAAGAAGTCCTAGATATGGAGAAGTTGATGGTCAACACCTTGCAGTTCAATCTCTTGCTTCCGATTCCATAAAAGTTGATGGTCAACACCTTGCATTTCAATCTCTTGCTTCCGACTCCATACATGTTCATGAGAAGGTTCTTGAAGGCTGCTCAATCCAACAAGAGGCTTGAGCTGCTCTCCTTCTTCATAATCGAGCTCTGCCTCGTAGAATATGAGATGATCCGCTTCCCACCTTCCCTGTTAGCAGCAGCTGCAATTTTTTTTCTGTAAGATAGGATTTGATGTGGTCTTTCTTGCATTTCTGTAATTTGATTTTAATTTTGTGCATACAGGTATAGGTACAGAAAAACTTAATGCTTGGGCATTTGTTACCTCAATTTGACAATATCCTGAAGAAATTGGAAGTAGTAAATTCCAATTTTTTCTCTGTTTTATGATTTCATTGTATGTGTAATTTTTCTCTAATATTAATTTTAGTTGAATGTATTCAAAATTGTTTATTCTGCAGCAAACAATTGAAATGAATAGGGAAGAAGGTACAACTACTTGAAAAAAAAAATCTATGACCTGATTATTAATTCAACACAAAATATTTGCCCAATTTAATCAAATTTGCACAATTTTCTATGTGGAGTCGGGATACGTGTAAAAGAAGACTTAGGCTAAGAATTGTGGAAAATCATTGTACAAAAATCAATTTTGTATAATTTTCTATGTGGAGTCGGATACGTGTAAAAGACGACTTAGGTTATTTTGCACAATTTAATAAAAAATGTGCAAAATAAATTATGCAAAATAAAATTGTGAAAAACCAAATTGTGCAAACTAAATTGTGCAAAACAAAATTGTGCAAAATATACCCCTCACCCACCCACCCACTGCCGGAACTCCAACTGCCGATCGCCGGACCTCCGCTGACCTCTGCTGAAACTTAAAATGTGCAAACAAATTGTGCAAAAATAAAATTTTGCAAACACATAGGGGTATTTATGGTATCACAATCATAATTGTGTAGTTATGAGTATTAGTGCTTTGAGTTATGTAGTTTATAGTAATTATGCATTATTTTATGTATCCACTAGTAACTGACCCATTATATATTAGCACAAATAAAAAGGTGTGTTTAAGGTATTTTATTGTGCTTTAGATGGAAAAATGATCAAAAGAGCAAAGTTGGAGAAAAGGTGTAATTTGTGCAAGAATGCTGGAAAACATAAGTCCGAATTGTGTAATTGTTATGTGTTAGTATGAACCACAAAACCAGAAATGTGATATATGGTTGGAAAGCCACAGAAGAGAGGGTTGTTTCGGCATAAGAAACACCTCAATCAGAGTCCAAAAGAGAAAGTTATGATCGAAATGGTGACGTCGCACAAGTTATTTCTACTTAGCACGACTGTTTCACTTTACATGACTTTTTACATTTTAAATATTGGCCTTTTGGTGAGTTCTTTATATGGATAGAAAGCTAAGGAAGAGAGAATTGCATGAGCGTAGGAATCACTCAAATCGGAGTTTGGACGAGGAAGTTATGCTCAAAATTGTGAAGTCGCACAGCTGGTAGCGAGAATTTCAGAGAATTTCCGAAAATTTCCGAAAATTACCTATTTCTTGGAGCAAAATTAATCTTCTTATCACATAATTTTACATCATTATTCATGTGAGGAGGCACCGCAACACAATCATCCTATACCCCGTAGGGTGGTGATCCCCCCAACCATCATCCACATCCTTTCCTCCATCCATCCATCACTTTGAAGATTAGTTTGTGGAATCAAGAGGAGAACTGAGAGAAGGATTCAAGACGGAGAAGGACGCGACGACGCCCACATCTAGTGTTATATTTGTTTTTTAATTTATCTTGTATTTTCCAGACGTATGGATAAGATCTATCCAACCCCATGTGTGTTTCTAACAACACCATGGGCTAGAGCCTTTTTGGTAGATCTAGAATTTTGAAGGTTTTTATGAATTAATTGAACTCTTGTGTGTCCTCCGTACAACAATATTTGTGGATTTATTTTATATATGATTGTGTCTTTTTAACTCATATTCACAGTTGCTTTGTGCATTATCAATTGTTATATAGAGTCTGAATATATATCTTGGTTATTGTTTGAGCGCGTTCACTGCTGAACAGAGTTTATTATTATGATTCTAAGTGAGGGGACTCCGAAGTTTTATTAGAACTGTCATATATGAATGTTCATTAATTGAATTGAATTCTGGTTAATAAGCAGGATAAAGAGATTAATTTTATAGTACCTATAAAGGTAGATCATATCGGGTTAGAGTACCAACTGGCCAGGAACATAATTGATACTGATAGTTACTAGAAAGGGGGTGAAGTTATATCTTTTGCTCCAAGGTTATTCACACGTGTTACGCGCTTATTTACTTGTGTCTATAGAGTAGATTTGCATGGTTTAGGGATGCGTCCATATTCCACAAGGCAGAGTCCGATATTGATACACGAAAGAGAGATTAATGAGTGAAACTGGATTATTTTATAGATACCTATTCTCCATTCTTGAGTCACATTCGTTATTGTCACTTGTCTTAATTAATTTAATTAATAATTTAATTGATAATACGTCGTCCTTTGGATTCGATATTTAATTTGGTCGCTTGCTTAAGCTGCAACTAATATCCTTAATACTTGGGGATTAATTTTGCGTGCAAAGAAAACGTGCATCATGGATTCGGACGAGGCCTTTGCCCATGGTGTTTTGGATCTTGCCACTGCTGATTCTAGGGCTGAGGATCTTCCTGTGGAACTTCCCACTAAATCCGTGGCGGTGCTGATTCAGGAGCCCTCTGCAAGTTCGAAGGCTCTTGGATCTGGTGCTACAAGCGAATCTGACAAAGTTGCGACTATTGCTGTTTCCGAGCTTCAGCCCTCCGAGACTATTATTGTTCCTGTAGTTCTTCCCTCTTCGGATGTTGTTCCCTCTTCTGGCGGTATCGAAATGGCAGATACCTTGAAGGATCCAATGGCTTTCGAAACCCCTCTAGGCTATTCCAAGGGTGTGCTGCCCGAGGGTGGCAGTCCGAAGTCTGTGGGCGTTACCAGTTTCGATGTTCTCCCAACTACCAAGTGAAGCTTTTCCGAGACCAAAGTTCTAAGCTGGATGTATTTATTTACTTGAGTTTCTTATGAATATTCCTTGTATTTTCCTTTTTTCTTCAAGTATGTATAACTCTTCTTCGAATTTCAAATAATATATAATTCTCTGACCTTATGGAGTGTTTAATTTTATATTGACTGGCCTTTTGGGGGTACTCTGGTAATTTTGCTTTGCCTTTGAGTATAACCGCCATTTTTTGTCGTGGTGTGACACGCCCTTGTCAAATGCCATGTGGATTAATATGTGACATTCCTTTTCCTTGGAAGTTGTAAAGTCGTGTACTCCCAGCCGTCCGATCTTTGCCTTTTTTAGCTCACACTGTCCCTTCATGACGTGAGTTGTATCCTTTTTCATCAGATACCTTTCGATTTTTTTTAAAAATTCAAATCTTTCACTTGATTTCGTGCTTTTCCCCCTTAACTTCCTTCCATATTTTTCGGTATTCTCTGAGATTTTGTTTATCCTATCCTTTTATTAAACCCTAGTTTTCGGTGATGGCTAGTAAAGGTACTCCTCCTCCGACTAACGTTCAAAAGGTTAACACCTCCGATTCTACACTGGAGCGGCCTACACGATTTGGCGTCGCAGCTCTAATCGTCTCCAGAGGTGGCCCAGCTAAATTTGAGGGATTTGTCCACTTTTTCCTCTTCCGATGGCGGTTTACCCTCTCTTTCCCTGCCTGACAGGTTAGGTGTTCTGACGGTGACCGCTGTTAACGCCGGTGGTGTCTCGATATCTGTTGATAGAGAATATGGTTTTCTCTTGCCCCTGAACCCTCTGGATTACATTCCGGTACGCCGGGATATCGGTGATATGGGCGCAGCCCTTTGTGGGATGACTCAACGTCTTGAGTGGGTGCCACCCTCCCAACTTTCTGTTGAATGCCTGGAGGAGTTCCATTAGTTATATGGTAATCCAGATGTGGCTTTCATTTCTCTTGATGACAATGTTTCTATTAATGAGCCCCCTTCAGAGTGTACTGCTTTCTATTACTCCCTCTTCCTAGCCGGCTTGCGCCTCTCTATTCCCCCCGTTATTGGTTTACTTTTACAACGATGGAATATGGCCATCAGGTAACTTGTGCCTTCTTCCTGGTTGCGGTTGATATCGACTATGTCTTTGTTTGATGTTCACGGTCATACCATTCAGGATCCCTTTGAATTGGAGTTTCTTTTTTTCTATGGCTCTTCTGGTCATGCCGCTGGATTTTACCACTTGCTCCCTAGCGACAATCATCGCTTTATTAGAGCCTCCGACATTATTGCAGAAGTTGGGAGCATGCCTGGTTTTAGCTGAGCGGCAACTACCGCCTTCGTGTGAATGGTGTCACAGTGTCCTTCCCTAGCCTGTTTCTTCCTTTGGACAAGTGTATGGCTTTTATTTTCCTTCTGGACTTTGGATTATTTCGGAGAATTCCTAACACTCTTTTGGTATCTTGTGCAGGTCCCTCCCATCGTCAGCTTATGCAGCTGAGTGAAGGCTTCCACCGTGTTTATGGGATCTTAACCTCGAGCAACGACTCTTATCGTGCCTCTCCTCTTCTTCAAGAGCCCATTCTTGTTTCCGCTGGGTTGTTAACCCTGGACCGCCGTGCCACTACTGGTATCTCTCCCCTTTCACTCTCATGTGGTTTCATTTTATTTATCAGGAAATCTGGCTCCATGTTTTCATACTCGTTTCTTATTTCTCCAGACGAACTCCGAGGTGCCTTGTCCCTTGTAGGGTCTACTGTTTATGGTGCTGGCTTTTCCCTTACCCGCCATAAATATATCTATCGCTTTTCTGATGATGAAGCTGATTCTGATTATAAAGATCCATCCTCTCCTTCCGACTGTGAGAATGAGTTTGAGTGTTTGTCGTTTGGTTCCGGGGACTTCAAGCTTGAAGAAAATCTTCGGGAGACATTGTTTGCTCATGGCAGAGTTTTTCCTCCTTTGTCTCCTCCTCGAGGACGACTACTTCATTCTACTGCCGTCCCTCCAGGATTTCTTCTCCGGCCGACTTTGCTGGGACGGCTATAACTTCTATACTCGAGAAACGTCAGTGGGGTATTTATGAGTGTGGCGAGTCCTCTTGCCAACCAGGTATTAGCTTCACATCACGCCAATCTCCCTCCATTGGTGAGTTCGACGTCCTTGCCAAAGAGATGAGGGAAATAATTGTATCAGTTTATGTTTCGTTATCTTCTCTATGCCCCTTTATTCTCAGAGATGTTCCTTTTCTGCAGATCCCCTCATTGACGATTTCAAGGGCGAAGAGGATCCTGAGAAGGATCCCGAGTTGAAGGATGATTTAGAGCCGGAGATGGAAAGCAATCCGGAGCCCGAAGATTACGACATGATGTTTGGACCCACCCGAAGTGTTGTTCCTCCAATCATTCCTGAGAAAGAGGTTGATTCCAGTATTCCCCAATCTGCTCCCCAAACGATCCCTGTCATTTCTCCAATTAATCCGAATCCTCGAAATGCTGCTGAGCCTGTTGATTCCACCGTTACCGATAGAGAGGCTAGCCACCGAAAGAGCCTGCGAACATGGAAAGAATATTGCAAATGAGCTTGATTTGCAAGAGTTGGGAAACTTGGGCTTTGTTCAGGGTGTTTCTCGCCCCTTCAATCAACATGCCCTGCTAACCATTGATCCGAGTTCTCTTCCTCACAATTCTTTTGGTTTAGCAATTATGGCCGGGGCTACTGCCGCCTCTCTTTTTACCTCCATGCAAGTCTTGGATCAATATCATCTATTTGCTGGTCAGGTGGTTCATGGTTCTGAGGGGTCCTTAGTTGATCTGGAAGAGAGATTGACTATCTTAGAGGTTGAGAATGCTGTGCGAGCCTCTGTTGTTGATGACCAAAAGAGACATTTGGAAAACATGGATTTTGACTTGGCGATGTAGCAGGCTACTCTGGACTCAGTTAGGACTAGCTTGGTGGAGGCAGAAACAGTAAGAGATGTCGCTCTAGCCAAAGCTAGTGAGGCAGGTTGGCAGAAATAGAGGCTCGTGTTAGAGCTTTGTAAGAGTGTGTTACCCATCCCTGCTATGCTGAAGAAAGGGCTACTCCAGCCGAGGCGCAGCTTAAGAAAATGGAGGATAAGATGGCTAGTATCTTCCAATCCTTTGGTAGTCGAAAGAAAGACTGACGTTCCTTCCACAGTTTCCGCAGGTTGATTCTTTATCTCTTCTTGGTCCCCTGTGTGGGCGAAAACACTACACTTATTGATGGTTTGTAACTATGAATTCTAAACTTCTCCTTTCTCTTATCTTGCTCTTGTTGGGTGGTTGTTTTGGATAATGTTCCATCCCTTTATGATTTATGAACTCCTGATTCGTCGGTTGCTAATTGTTGGTTATTGATATGTGTTGGCTTGTGTTTATCAACTGTATTGTACTCTTATTTTGCGGGCCGATCATGTGTGTGTTTGTGTTCTTATCTGAAACTTTTTTCCATTTGCTGCACCAATGTCTCGATTTCTCGTGTTTAAATGTCTATCAATCCAATACCCCATCTATTCCGAGTTCCCATAATCAATTTTTTTATTCCCGACATTTTTTTGATTCCTATTACTTCTTTTTCTGATAGCCCCGAGTCATTTATCCTGATATTAGTTCCGATATCCATGTTTTTCTCGAAATTCTTGGGTGCCTTTCCGATGCCTTTGTTTTCTCTTTCCGAACCCGATATTCGTTCGAAGTTTTATCCCTTTATTTCGATGACGATACTTCTCCTAACAATCATTCCTAAATTATTCCATTGTACTGATCTACTCCTCCCGGGATTCATCCTTGTGTTTCAATACTAAATATTTTACTTCCCAAACTTGCTCCTTTACCTGGTACCGATACTTCCGTTGTTCCCATATATTTCATATTCCAATATTTGTTCCTTTTTCCTATACTAATATTTATCTCAAAACTTATTCCTTATACTCTGATATAGACCTTAATTCCAATGCTATTCTCATATTCCAATGTATTTATTCCGGCTTTATTCCGTTATTCCGATATTGATGTTCCTTCCAAATTTATATCCCCTATTTCATGATGTTTCGACCTTTCCAATCTGGTTTTTTAGATATACCATCCTCCTCATTTTTCATGTTTGGCTCTATTTTAACCATTAGTATTCATTATACTCCATTTCCGTGGTTTATGTTACGACATCCCTTCCTTTGGTGTTCCCATTTACATTGTGTCAATTTCCCATATTATTCAAATTCAAGTTTAGTGATTCATATTCCATGAAGTCAATATCCATAACCACATAACAAGAATTTTTATACAATTTCCACCTTTGATGTAGCAAACAAATTCATTACTCGTCTGGCCTAATGCCTTGATTATAAGTAGTAAGAGGTTGAGTCACCAACCTCGTTTGTCACACTTTCTGGCTCATTGGTAGTACTTTTTTAGGTGTTGGACATTCCATGGATGTGGCACCTTCTTTCCGTCTACTTCCTCCAGCTCATACGCCCCTTTTTCCAACACTCTCCTGATCACATATGGACCTTCTCAGTTCTTTCCACTACCTTGTGCAGCTGGACCTAACACCTTTCGGAGCACCAAGTCACCTCCTTTGAATTGTCTTAGTTTCACCCTTGAATTGTAGAATCGTTCGGCCCTCCGCTTGTATATTGCGTTATGGATCTCTGCATTCAGCCTCTTCTCTTCTAGTAGAGATGATCCACCGTGAGATGATCTCATAAAATAGAGATAGTCTTGCATGAGACCATTTTATAGTGAAATCATTTACACTTTTTCATTAGTTATTATTTTTTATTAAAGAAGTTATATCTTTTCTTTTAAAATATTGTCACTTTTTATTTATGATCATATAAATTGTTCATTAAATAATTTAATACTACACATTATCAATTTTTATCGATTGAGTATTACTTTCATTAAAAATATTACTATTACTTTTCATCCATCCAAGCATATTCTTACATAATACGCTGTCATATATTTTTGCCCATAAAATATGGAGTACACATTTATTCAATTGGAGATTTTTAAAATTATAGCGTAGAAGTAATAAAAACCATGATATATGGGCCTTAATTTCCGGGTTCAAATGCCGTATTCAATAAATATATTCCATAATAGTAGTATGCTCTTTTTAATTACTATTAAAATACTATACTATCATACCTAAAATTGATAATTATTAAGTTTTTAATGAATTATTATTACACCCCCTCCCAATGTATCTATTTTACTATTTTGAACGAACATTTCAAAAATATTCATTCTCTTTTTAGTAAAAGAGACTCATACATAACTTACCACATCCTCTAATACAAATATACATTACACATAATAATAATACTTTTTAATCTATATGCAAAAAGAAAATGATTACTTTGGAAGTGGCGAGATGGAGTTGGCAACAATTTAAAAGATAAATATAATTGTTCAAGATAATGCGGAATGGAGGGAGTAATAAACAATTGTAAAGAGTTGTGTAAGGAACATTTTATGGAATGATTCTCGTGAAATGGATAAAAATTTAAAAAAAAATTATAATGAAAAGTGATATCTAATTGATAAAATAATAATAATGGTATTTTAAACTATTTAATAAACAATTTATGATATAAATAAAAAGTAATATTATTTAAAATAAATTAATAATATCATTAATAAAAATTATAAAAACATATTCCCTCCGTCCCATATAATGAGAGTCAAAGGACTCTCTTAACCTGGGACCTCTTAATCCGGGATGAAGGGAGCACAAATGTCTATTAAATAATAGGTGATAGAAATCATGATTTCCGGACCAAAGTCCAATATGTGCTGTTGTGGCAGCAACTAACACTCATGGCTATCTTTTGATTGTTAAGCGGATCTACGATGGGCCAGCCCTGGACTCAAGTCCAGATTGTCTATCAAGAGCCAATTATAATATATGTAAAATAATTTATATTTTTAAAATTTAGCTCAATTCAAAATTATTTTAAGCTCACTCTAAAAAAGCTCAAAATTATTTTTTAACCCCACCCATTACATAAATATTAAAATTTAGTTAATTTTTCATCCACCTTTAATTGAGAAGGTGATTGTGTGTGTATAAATATATATTTAATATGTAGTTGGTAATTGTAAGTATAATAATTTAATGTAGTGAAGTGAGAAAAATAATATTTAATCTGTAGTTGGTAGTTGTAATAGTGGTAAATATGATGTGTGTGTGGGCCCATGTAAATAAATAAATTATTTTTGTGTGAGTCTCATATTCTTAAAAAGTAAGTGTGTCAATTTTTGTGAGATAACCCAAAAAAGGAAAGCGTGTCAATATCTTTGAAATGGAGGGAATATATATATATATATATATATATATATATATATATATATATATATATATAATTTTTTATTTTCTTTATTAATTTTAGCCCATCCCATAGTGGATTTCTTGATCCGTGATTGTCACTCAATCTCTCTTTTCATCTAATTTTTTTATGAAAAATCTTAATTAATTATTAGAAGTAATTTTGCATTATCGATATATATCCTAAAACAATAGTAATATTTTACACTATTTTAAAATCACAAAAAGTAGTGTGGAACCGGTTGATTACACGGTGAAATTTATTACTCTATAGTACAATTAATAGCGATCTTACTCTTTAAAACAATTACTCCATAAAATTACTTCTTGAATTGATATCCTATGCATATGCGTATTAATATTAAATTTTATTAACAAGCTTAGAAGATAGATAAGTCCCTGAATACAATTAATTAATATATGCAAACTCTCTAATTTTTATAAATTTTTAAAAATTTCAAGGCTCGTTGAGTAATATTAATTTAATATAAATCAAATACTCCAATAGAATATAGACCATTAAAATGTAAAATCAAATCGGTTCACGAAATAATTTACCATTTTATTTTCAAGCACGGGACTAGAGTCAAGTGCTCATCTGCTCTTGCTATTGCTAATTTTTAGATTTTTCTGTAATATGTGTAAATAATAAAGTGCAAAGATAAATGTACTAAACAAGCATCTCATAGTTTTATAACATAAAAATGTTTAATTATTTTTAAATACTGCGTACGCAAGTACCAAATGACAGTAATACAAGATTATTAATTTGGGGTTCTTTTGAAAAAGAAAAAAAAAGATAAATTAATATTTTGGACTTGCAAAAGAAGTACGATATGGGTGCCTTAGTGTGCAAGAGTTCAGATAAAAATAATTATCCAGGGAATATGGAACCTAAATATTTGCTGCTTTTATCCATACATCTCAACCAAGGAAATAAAAGATCTTTTATTTTTTATTTTGTTATATATATTTTTTCCGCCCTTTTTTTTTAGCAATTCGCTGTTTGATGGTTTTCTTTCAAGAATTTTTAACTTTGTGTCAGAGACACGTGATTTTGTGCATACAAATGATTGCATTAAGAAAGTTACCTTATCACGTATTTAATTTTATATTAGAGATGGAATAAAAAGTAATATCAAATTTATGAAAAGATGACAATAATATGAACTATTTCAAAAATAATTTATTGCAGAGATGAAAAATGACACTTAACATTTTAAAAGAAGAATGAATTAAATTTTTATTAAAATATGATAACTAATTATAAAAGCGTAGGATGATGTTATCTTAAAATTATGGTATTGAAACATATTCCCTCCATCTCATACTAAGGATAGTTTTTTCTTTTTTGCACGTGAATTATGGAGTATTATTATTTAATGTATAGTAGATAATTGTATTAGTGGGAGTATGAGTCTCATATTTTAATTGTATTAGTGGGTGTATGTGGGTCCTATGTGTATAAAAAAGGAAAGTGAACTTTTTGGTTGAGACGACCAAAATGGAAAAAAAGACCATTTGGATGGGATGAAGGGAGTATATAATTACTGGCCTTCTATTTTTTTTACAATTTAATTATTCTTCAACTTAGAAGTAATTAAAGTCGTAATTAAATTTAAAATTTAAGAGAAAAGCTCTTGTGTGTCTGGACACACGGATCTAATTATGTGCGCCCGGGTCGATCCATAAGAAAATGGGTCATATATAAATTTAGAAGAGATTTTCAGAACACATTCTCCACCTATTAGTGTGTGTGATTTCAGCGTGAGTAATCTGGGCGATTCATTGTCACGATTCAACCTTCGATTCTACCTTTGATTCTACCTTCGATTCTACCTTCCTTAATTCCTAGCATCTATTGAAATCTACCATGGTTGTATCATTAAATATTGAATGTATTCACTATCGCGATTGATTGCAGAAGAAGAAGAAGAATGCAATTGGACTATTGGAGAAGAAGAAGAACACGATTAGATTGCAAAAAGAGTGAATTTCGAAGGAATTGAGATTTGGATTCAATTTTACCCTGAATCTATGCTTGAGTTCATATTAATAGCAAGAGACATCTAAATCGTGCGGGTGTGGCTGCGCAAAGCAGCTGTTCGCTTTCTGTCACAATTGCAGTGTTTACCACCACGATTTGAAGCCGTAAAATCTGTTGCTGGATGAGGAAGGAAATCTGAAATTGACGGATTTCATTTTGAGTGCATACATCTTCAAAGGCTTTTTTGAGGGGATAAGCAGTGCGAGGAGAGAGATTACTTTCACATCTGAGTTGAGATTTACTTTTGCTTATTATTATTGTGAAAATGTAGAGCTATTAATATTAAAAGCATAGAAAGCCATCAGATTTGTTGTAGTGAAAATGACAATTTGGAGTTTTAATTTGTTTGGGTTGTTGATGCGAGGAAATATCATATTTTTGGTCTTTTGTCTATACTTTGTTAACTTGTATTTGAATTTAATCAATATAATTGTTCACTGCAAATGGTATATTATTATCATGTAAAGGGTACATTGTTCTCATGAAAAGGGTATATTGTCGTCATTTAATTGTATGGATTTACAAAGGGTATATTGTTGATGAGTAAGGGTATAATGTTGATGAGAAAATCGTACATTGTTGTCATGCAAAGGGTATGAAGTTTAGAATATTTCAAGTTTATTATAGAAGGTATTATGACATGGCAAAAGGGTATATTGCGTATGAGTAAAGGGTATATTATTAATGAGTAAATGGTACATTATTTGTCATGCAAAGGGTATACTGGTCGTGTAAATTGTATGAAGTTGCAAAGGGTTTATTGTGTATGAGTAAAGGGTACATTGTTGTCATAAAAAGTGTATGAAGTTTAGAAAGTTCCAAATTTTGTGTATTATGACATGGTGTAAAGGGTATATTGCGGATGAGTAAATGGTACATTTTAATGAGTAAAGGGTATAATGCTCATGTAAATTGTATGAAGTTGCAAATGGTTTATTGTGGATGATAAAGGGTGTCATAAAAAGGCTATGGAGTTTAGAATGTTTCAAATTTTGTATAGTATGGCATGATGCAAAAGGGTATATTGCTGATGAGTAAAGAGTATACTGTGGTCATGTAATTTGTATGGAGTTGCAAATGGTATGGTGTTAATGAATAAATGGTACATTGTTAATAAGTATATGTACATTGTTCATGAGTAAAGAGTACATTGTTTGTCATGCAAAAAGTATAATGTTCATGTAAATTGCAATTTATCCATGAAATTGGGATGTACAAGCTATTATAGAATTAAACAAATACAAGGATTCTGGATTTCACTAGATGTAAATCAAATTAAACTATAAAAATAGAGATGATAACAACCAATTAAGATGATCTCTATACTATAATATTTACTCAAAACTAAAACTAGAATAAAGGTAGAAGTTGGAGGAAACAACATAGAGTATCATTTAGGACTTGAGTACTTGCGATGAACTGCTTTAAGTTTGTTTAAGTGAAAGCCAACCAACATCTTTGCACACTCTGTTAATTGATCCTCATAATAGCCAGTGTAGTGCTTCAGAGTATGGATCCACAAGGGAATGCTTCTATAGAAGATGCAACGAGCTGCATACATGGCCGAAGCAGCAAGCTTTGAAGTGCTGTAGTGTATGATGGTTGCATAGTTCATCACTACAAGTTCAGCATAGAAGGACGCCATGTTCTCCATCTCCTTATCAGCCTGAATAGAAACTGCTTTTATGTGTCGAACCAAGAAAACATAAGGAGTTGGAACTGTTAGATACCACTCCACCTTCCCAAATATTGCTTTCTCCATTACAAGCATCTGCTCTCTCACATAAGCCTTGTCCGAATCATTAACCTCAGGTACTCAAATCTCCTTATATTTGTGGGCAATTAGCATAGAGCTAAGGCCAAACAACTAAAATTATTTTCTTTGGAACACTTTTCGCTGCAAGAAACTGATCCACTATATTGATTGTTCCAAAATGATCATATGCAACCTGCATCCCTATCAACAACACAAGATCTCACAAGGAAAATCTAGTACAAATTAATTCCCAACAGAAAACGTCAGTATCGAATAGCAGAGAGTTAACATGAAGCGAGCAAGCTACTGCAATGATCCAAACTAAATAAAAGCAGCAAAAACTAATCCTATCAGGAAATAGCAAGACAAATATAACAATTGAGCAGACTCTATTAAAGCCTTAGTTGAGCAACAGCCATATAAAACCATATTAAGATTGATAGTAGATAAATCCAACTAGAAAATAAGATTCCAGAAGCTAACACAAATACCATCAAGAGCAAGTATAAAAGAACTAATGCCACGAGTGAAGAACAATCACAACAAAATACAACAAGTGTACTCAAGTGTAGAAACACAACACACATAATATAAACAAATAACACAAATCATATACGTTAGGAGTTAACAATTCGTTGGAATTTCAGGCATCAATATATGAATTTCATCCAACAATTAGGTAAAATTTTACAATAATACATGCATATATGAAGCAGGTAATAACTAATAATGAACCTTTATACTTAATATTACTATCTAATTAGCTACGTATCAATTTTTCAATGATTCTAAATTCATGAAGAAATATATGATACATCAACTAAAATAATTCATAGAAGAAAGAAAATTACAAATCATAATATTTAATGACTCAACAACATAGTAATTACAAAGACAAAAATCTAGGGTTTAATTATACATGAAAATGATGCCTCCATTGCCTTCGCCATCGCAGTGTATTTCTTCGTTGAAGAATAATGCCACCGTAGGGTTAGCCAATTGCAGATTGCTTGAGCGGGAGGAGAGAAATCGGAAGGGAACAGTGAGTGAGAGGAATAAATCGCGTGAGATGAAATTGTGAAGTATGGAGCGGATCCAGCCGTTGCAGTGTACGTCGTTGTCACCGGAGAATGATGCCACCATTGGTTTGCCAGACCTAGATTGCTCCAGCGAAGGAGAAGAGAAATTGAGAGCGAGAGAAATAAAAATATCGTGAATGAAATTGTGATGGAAACGGGTCATGTAGTTTATATATTTTGGGTTTAAGAGTCGGGTCGGGTATGGGCGCACGGATCTAAACCCGTGCACCCGGGCACACAAGAGCTTTTGCCATTTATAATATATTATCAAGAGCCGTGTTTAAAAATGAATAAAGATACCAACATTGTCAATTCATTTGATTTACTTTTAATAGTTTTTCATTGTAAAAAATTAAAAAATAAAAAAGGTTCAAAGTCAATAGAAAATAGCTAGGGACATAATATGAATATAAAAGATCACTAAAAAAAATTATTCTACCGTTGTGATTATCAATAGATTAACAGTAAAAATGTCATTTTTCTTTTACCAATGGAATGCCAATTGATTTATTCTCTATTCTACCAATAGAATTCAATCCGTTGATAACTACGAACGGATTACCAAGGGAATAATTATATAAATTACCAACAGAATTATTAGCAAAGAGTTACCAACGAAATTGAATTTTCATTACTAAAAATTTACCAACCGTACTACTTTACCAATGAAAATTTATTAACGAATTTCATTGCTAATCCATTGATAAACCAATTTAACAATGAAAATAAGGCTTTACTAATAGAATATACCATTGGTAAAAAAAAAAAAATTTTTAGTGGATAATCATCTCCATCTTTCTCATTTCAATGATTACATTTCTTTTTTTCACATAAATTAGGGAATGTAGTATATTTTAATATGTACTAAATTTAAAAATATACTCCTTCCGTCCGATTCTAAGATATCCATTTACTTTTTGCACTTGGATTAAGGAATATTATTATATGTAAAGTATGTAGTTGTATTAGAGGGAAGTGGTTTTTTGCACTTGATTAAGGAGTATTATTATTATATGTAAAGTCGGTAGTTGTATTAGAGGGAAGTGGTAGGCCATATTGTGTATCTTTTTACTAAATAGGGGAAATTGATACCTTTGAAGCGGATACCAAAAATAGTAAAATGGATACCTTAAAAGCGGACGAAGGGAGTAATATTTTATGTATAGTGAATAATTGTATTAGGGTGGTGTTAGACCTATAAAGTATATTAATTATTTTTTGTGGGTCTCATATAAAAAAAAGAAAAATACTCCCTCCTTCCCAGGCTAAGGGGGCCATTTTTCCATTTTGGTCGTCCCACCCAAAGTGTCCCCTTTCATTTTTTAAACACATGGGACTCACACACTCCCTCTAATACAATTAAAATATGGGGCCCACACTCCTACTAATATAACTACCTACTATACATTAAATAATAATGTTCCTTAATCTATGTGCAAAAAAACAAATGACCCTCTTACGCCGGGACGGAGGGAGTATAATTATTAAAGTGAGATGCTCAAATTGAAAATACGTAACCATCATTGTTGGCCCAAGAGAAAACTAAAATGATAATGAAATTTAAACGTTTTTAGTTTATTGAAAAAATATCAAAATAATTAAAACATTTATTTTCGTTCTAAACCTTTCAATTTTGTTCCAATTTCGTTCTAAAACAATATTTTTCTTTTATCAATTTTATCATGACTTCTGTAAAAGTAACTATTCAATTCCATTATCCAGTTTTATAAAATTAGAAAAATTAGACATTTTAAGGTAAAAAGAATCATTTTAGTGAGAATGTAAAAATATAAGACTATTTTAGTAAAATTAATTTTTTAAAAATTATTTTGTATAAAGTAAATTTATATCATACAATTTTGATTTAAAATTCAATGATAGTATATCGAACTTTAATAATTGTATATAAAATGAAGTATGTATATAATTTAGAAAGAGTCTATATGTACGTTATTTCATGTGAGCACTCTCTATTTAAAGATAATAAAGATAAAATTAAACCGAATTTTTGGTTCACAGTAATTAATATGTGGATTGATAAAATTTGAGCATGTTATTAATGATGTGTGGACATAAAAAATTTCTTAGTTTATTTTCTTTTATTTTTATTTTTATTAATTTCAACAAGGGATATATTAACTCATCCCTCCATAAATTTCATTTCCATTCTTACTTTCTATTACCACGTTTAGAAAATGGTTAATTGTAAAAAAAACCCACGAACCTTATTCCTATTGTAAATTAATCCTCACTTTTGAGAAATTGCAAAAAAACCCAAAAAACCCTACTTTAATTAGAATTTGGGTGCATTTTGCAACAATACTTAAATGTTGTGGTTTTTTCCTCAATTTCTCAAAAGTGAGGATTAATTTGCAATATGAGTAAAGTTCGTGATTTTTTTGCAATTTACCCTTTAGAAAATAGATAACCCCAATATAATTCTAAGTAGTAAGCAAACTCATTTATTTTTACATGTAGTAATATTAACCTAATGATGTAATAGCATATAAATAACTACTGTATAGTTCAAATAATTAATTATGTGAAACAGATTTACACATGCTTACAAAAAAAAAATTAATTAGTCATGATGTTTATTCAATATTAACCTAAATAAGGTTCATAGGATTTGTAGAAAAAATATGGTGGAATCATTAAATATTAGTAGCTAGATAAATTAAAGAACATTGGCAAAGGATTATATGAATCGAGTCTATGCAAAATTTACATGAACGCACCGAACTACTATTTGAGGTTAAAATATTATCTCCATATATATACATGACAATTGTTGTATGAATTAAAATCAAATCCATCCTATACATTTTTATAGTTTTAAAAAACTTAATTTCTTCAAAATGGTCTCTTAAATTTTAAATTCTTACCAGAATTGTGATTTTTACTTAAAAATGTAAAAAAATTCTAATTCTAGGAGACTAAATCGGTGCTTTTACAAAAGTTATGAGACGAAATTGGAGAAAAATATTGTTTAGGAACAAAATCAGATCAAAACTGTAAGGTACGGGGAAAAAATGAATATCTTAACTATTTTGGGACCTTTTTAGAAAAAATAAAAATATATGAGACGATTTATATTTTAAACACATTATTATATTATATCAATTTTCAAGTATCTCATTCGATCCTGTAAGTATGCCTTAATCTAATATTTTTAATCACTTTATTGTCTCATTCTCAATTTTAATTATTTTTTTTTTGTAGGAATTTCAATAACTTTTGTACAATTTTGATCATTTATCCAATTTTACTAAAAAAATTATTTCAATTTAAGTCCAAATTAATTGGAAATTTAAAATTGATGTTGAAAACTCGCATGTGACATGCGCATATATAATCTTCTAAATGGGGAGTTCTCGTCACAATCATAAATGATTTTCCAACATCAATTTTGAATTTTCTATTAATTAGGACCATAATAATTAGATAAAAGGATAAAAAAAGAAGAAACTAAGATTGATAATTAAGAAAATAAAATGAATAAAAATTCGAGTATACTTAACCAATTGCGATACGGATAATAGGAATAACAACTTGTCATGTATAACAACAATAATTCAAAATTCAGTATCATATATAACGGTCCTATATACAATAGTCTCTGGAGAAGGATATATATAGGGGAAAGAAAGCGGTTCAGATCTTTTGTTACATTTTGGTGTTACATCTCTTGTTATAAACCGTTAGATGATTGACACGTAGGATAAACTATTATATACCCTAACAATCAACCCCAAGGGGAAATGTTGAGATTTTCCTCTCCGCATACGTGTCACTCATCTAACGCGTGTAACAGGAGATGTAACACCAAATGTAATAGGACATCCAAGATCGAAAGAAAGAGAGGATATTAATTAGAATATTTGGTAAGTTTGCATTAGAACTAATCTTGATTAATGGGTAAACCCAATCCAATCCAAGTAAAAATATTCTGTTTTCAGTGTCAGCAACCATTTGGGGCATTGATCCCCACCTGCATTGATGCTTTAGATACCATTCCCTTCTAAAAGGTCATTTTTAGCATTAACATCTCAAAGTTTGATCATGGAAAAGAATATTGTTGAGTTACACCACATTTCAAGAAACACAAACCCCCACCCCCACCCCACCCCACCCCACCCCACAAACACTACCTAAGACATTAATATTTTTTATTTCCCATGAAAAGAATGGAAGGCAATAGTTGCAATAAACAGCCTTCATTCTGTGGAATATAATGACCATGAAAGGATGAAACTCAAGAAAGAGATGGCTTTTCAAGGAATATTTTCTTGAACTGGGATACTTGCTCTTCATCCCTATCTCCCCCCCTCTCTCTCCCCCCATCTCTTTCCTCTTTATATTTGCTAAACCTAATCACAATGGTTAAGTTACTTGAAAGGGTATTTGGCTCTTTTGTTTCTGCCTTGGCTTATTGTTTCTTCCACTACCACGACCACGGCCACAAGACGCGAAAGCACCACCACCACCACCAACACAACCACCACCGCAAGATGCCTAAGGCTCGACCGCTTTCTCTCCAGGTTATCCTAGTCATCATACAATCATCAGACATAGGTTGTGTATTTATATATAACAGCAGAAATGTCGGGATACATGCCACATAGTTTAATTATTCATCCTTTGGGAGATTAATTTGGTTCTTTAACATCTTTATTTAAGCTTGCTAAATTAGTTGTGTGAAGATGATGTTTGATTCCACCTGATGATCATCATCAAGAGTATAATCAATCATATTATCAAAACATAGCTAGGGTTGGTTTGTTTAATTTCTTAGTCCCTACCATGTAGCTTCGTGAATGCCTAAGGTCATAAAAGGTGATGCAATTAAATTAAAATATTAAAAGCATATAAAGAATGAAAAAAGAACAAGTATAAATGGAATAAGAAGAAAGGTGGATGGATCATGGATATGCTTGTTAAGTGTAGTGGAAACAGAATCATTAATTAAATCATGGTTGATTAAATTGTGACTTTACAGACTGTGGAGCTCAAAGTAAGGATGTGTTGTACTGGTTGTGAGAGAGTTGTCAAAGAAGCCATTCACAAACTTAGAGGTAATTAATTACTTTATTCACACACGGATTCAACACTCTTAGCTTTTAAACTACGATTTTATCCAACTAAAATTCGTGTTCTCTAGGCCAGGGATATTCACACTCTGGTTTTTATTATATACACTCGTGTGCACGATATACATGCTATGCATTATATGTTTGTAGTGCACACGTATGTTAAAAACATAAGTATGAATATCTTTGGGTTTACACGGAATTTAGAGCGAGTGTTACGTGATACTGTCTCTCCTTTTTTTGGTTCATTAATAAAGATATTTTAACTTTTCATATGTTTTGTAAATTGTTCTTAAAAAATAGTTCAATATGGCTACCACTTTTCATTGATCATGTATCAAAATTTTATAAAAAACGTTATCAACCTTTATTTCTTTCACTGAATTGGTTTTACACAAGTTTTTGCCTACACGGAAATGTGTAAGTATGAACGTTTAGATGACTATGTATGTATATATTTATGAATATAGAAATTTATATTAAAAAATATGTCTAATATTGAGAAAATTATGTTATGGGTTGGGTGAGCAATCAAACTTAGTCATGGAATAGTTGTGAGTTTATAAATATAGATTACACTCTCAATTAGCATGTACGAGACTTTATGGGTCTGAGTCAAAGATCAAAATCTTGAAAATCTACTATATGTAAAAAAGTGGACCATATTCGAGGGTCTACTAGATCCTTTGGGCTGTGGATCACTTTAAACACAACATTTTAAGTGGTGTGTTTGATATATGTTAAATTGATAGAGTATTACGAAAAATTATTGATATTGATGAATAGGGGTAGATTCAATAGAGGTGGAGTTGGAGATGGAGAAGGTAACAGTAATAGGTTACGTGGATCGTAACAAGGTGCTAAAGGCGGTAAGGAGGGCGGGGAAGAGAGCGGAGTTCTGGCCGTATCCAAACCCTCCGCTCTACTTCACCTCCGCCAACCACTATTTCAAAGACACCACCACTGATTACAAGGAGAGCTACAATTATTGGCGCCACGGATACAACGCTGCTGACCGCCACGGCTCTCTTCCAATCACTCACCGTGGTGACGACAAAGTTAGCAACATGTTTAATGATGACAACGTCAATGCATGCTGCCTCATGTAAATGTATCAATTGTATATACATTACATATTTTTACATAGGTGTGTGAGTTTATGTTGGATTGTAAGAATGAGTGTGAGTTCATGTGTAAATAACATGATCAATTGCATGCATTCATGTAGTTAATTAACCACCCATCATCTATTACTTTAATCACCCTTCAATTAACTTCTGTTACATGGGGTGGGATGGGTGACATGTGTCCCATTTCACACACAATTGGTGACACCCACCCCATGTTTCATCACATGTTACATGGGGTGGGATGGGTGACATGTGTCCCATTTCATACACAATTCCCATCCCACCCCATTTAACATGTGATGAAACATGTGGTGGCACAGGTGATTTCAGTCGGTGGGTGGATGTGATGTTTGTGGTTTTCACCATTATTACCTAATTATTAATCTACTACATGATTGCTTTTTCGTTTATTTTTTCAATACATTATTTATTTTGGTAGTCTAGATTTTATATTGAGTATGAGGTGTAAGTGTCACTTTTTTGATAACATTATTTTTATAGATTTCGGATGTTATATTACATTTATTGTTACACGCGTTAGATAGATGAGTAACACATGTACGTGGATGAAAATTACCAAGTTGAATTCCCTGTTACATTTTCAGTATTTCATTGGTGTTTCACAACATAAAAATACTATACCCTACAAATGACCATTAAACCCTTGGAGCAAGTATTAAATTTTGGGCATTGATTGTGCCACGTGTCAATCATTTAATTTATGAAACAGTAGATGAAACACCATTGTGAAACAAGTGATCTCATTTGGAAAACTACAATCATTTTCCTTAAGGTTTAAACTTTCCTTTTAAGGTATATATTTTCTTAAATCATCAAACGGTGGACAATAGGAGATGTAACACTAAAATATAACAGGAGACCGAACTGATTTTTAGAAATATACTCCCTCCGTCCCGAAATAAGGTATACGTTTGCTTTTTGTAAAAGGAGTATAATATTTAAATGTTTAATGAAGTGAGAGAAATAATATTTTAATGTGTAGTGGGTAGTTGTATTAGTGTAGTAGGTGGGCCACATGTTGATATAATAATTATTTTGTGTGAGTTCCATATACCAAAAAGGGAAATGTATATTTTGTTTTGAGACGAACCAAAATGGAAAAATGTATACCTAGTTGTGGGACGGAGGGAGTAAGTGTTACCTTTAGAATAAGATATTGTAATTTTACATTTTAATGTTACATCTTCTATTACACATAATTAGATGAATGATAGGTATGTTAGCACAAAAATCTCAACACTTGCCCTTAGGATTGATATTTTCTTTTTAGGGTATATATTATATTATATCATACGTGACAATCATCCAACATTTCATAATAGAAGATGTAAGATCATAATGTAACAAGAAATTCGAACCGATTTTCCCGTTTGATATTTAAGTCAAGCATGTCCTCTCCCTCTCTAATTTCCATACTTCTCTTTTATTCTTTTCTTTTACTTTTCTTCATTTCTCTTTACTTTTCAATCCTCCAATTATTTGTCTCTCATATATATATATATATAACTTAAGAATAAAATATATCTGAAATTAAATTAAATTTTACGAATTACAAATTACAAGTCACAAAAGCATCATTAAAAAAGTAGGCCCAACTCAAAAAATTTTAAAAAAAAAAACCAATTTAAAAGTTTATCTGTGCAGCACCGCTAAATAATTTATTTTTATTTTAAAGCACCGCAAAATAAAAATTAATATATATGTACGTTAAGAAAATATAACAAAAAGTCGTGTAACTTGCAAATCCCTAGTCTAACATTTTATTATCTATTTTATCAATTTTAATTATTTTTTCTATTTAATTTTAATCATTTTCATGTGGAAAAAAATAGTCAAAATTTTTATAATTGGTAGTGCAGAAGGATATTTACTTAGAACACTGACTAAGGACTTGTGACATTTTCAGAACAAGAAAAATTGTTTTCTTTTCTCTCTCTAACAATTTTAAACATTAAATATTAAGTTTGCTTCAAAATGACAAATTAAGCCAAATTTAAATGGTACTTGTGTAATTTGTTCTTATGGGGTGAAACATAAATTAAATACTAATTTTTTAAAATTGTCAAGTCGAAAATATAGTATACTATAAAAATGCAACAAAGTTTAGTTAATGTCTTGAGAGTGAAAATCAACGTGTTTTAGTGTCTGACTTAACACCTTTTTGTAAGAATTATTGTCATATATTAGAACAAGTCTCTTACATGTCCATATATTTGAGAAAAAAGTGCATTTGAGGTTTTATTTTTTTTAATTGTGTTTTAGGTAGAAAAAGAATCAAAAGTGCAAAGTTAGGGGAATGTTGAAAAATGCATGCTCACATTGCATAATTTTTATGTATCCGTGTAGAACTCAAAACTGGTGGTGTGAGATAAGGTTGATAAGCCAAAGAAGTGAGGATTATTTTGATGCAAGAGTCACTCAAATCGAAGTTCGGACGAGGAAGTTATGCTAAAAATTGTGAGGTTGCGCAGCTGCCAACGGGAGTTTTTGAAAATTTTCGAAAATTAGCCCATCTTTCCTATTTCCTTGGAGCACAATTAATTTCCTTATCACATAATCCTCCATGATTCCACCATATTTTTTTCAATATTTTAGTTGTTTGTAGCCTATTGGCTAATTTCGTTTACAGTTTTAAGATTTGAAGGATAGACGTGATTGATTTGTTGAACTAGACTTAATTTGTGAATTCATGTGGATTATTATTTTAGTTTATTTGATTTTTCTTGAAACTCTGAAATAATACTTCGTAACGTCTTCATATTAAATTCATGACATTGCCCGTGATGTTTGATTTATTATGTTAGCTTGTGTGCGTTCGTGGATTGCATTGTCTATCTGTTGGGAATTGATTAAGGTAGTTCCGTGATGAGTGATATTTTCACCTAGATTTTAGTGTCTTTTTATGTCCATTTTCGTAGTATTTTTATCCGTCTTTATGTGTTGTTTGGTAGAGTTATGTGTTTTTATGGAATTGAGTGTGAATGAACTTAATCGTATGAAAAATAGGTGAAATCGGAGCGAAAATGGAGAAGGAAGACGAAAGAAGGAAGAAGAAAATAGGGCAGTAAGAACACGGCCAGCCGTTTCAAGTACACGAGCCGTGTACTGCAAACGGGCCTGTAAGAGATGGCCGTGCGACGACATCAGAACGCACAACACGACCATCCCTTGGCCGTGTTGCGGCACACGACTCGTGTACCGTCATAAATTCGTGTTGACCCAGAAACCCTGACACGACTCGAGGCGTATTGCAACACACGAGTCGTGTAGGTGACTGATCAGTAAAAAAATCAGATTTCTTCTAGAAGGCCCCCAATGAGTATAAATACCCATCCATTCAATCTTTGAAAAGATATCCATGAAATTTCAGCTGCTCACACACCTCACACACCAATACTTTGATTTTACACCATATTCTTCATCCCCTTTATCCATACTTTAATTCTACATCATCTCTCCATAAATTCTACCATCCAAAACAAGTAAAGAAGCAAGGAAGAGTGGGTGATCACCAAAGGAAGGAAGGAGATTCAATTAGAGGCAATCCAAGGGAGTTTTCATCTCAATTTTGTGTTAATCCTCTAGTTTATCATGATTTGTAAGGTTTTTAATGTCTATGTTAAGGATCTTATGAAGATTGTAGGCTAATCTCCAAAGTGGGATTAACAACAATTAAGTAGTGAAAAATCTTAGGATACATGCATTAAACTCATATGAATCAAGGGTATGGATTAAGGGCCAACTCTAAATTCACCTAAGCTCCTTCAACAAGATTTTCAACATGCTTATGCACCTCCACCACCACCTCCAGTGCATCGAGGGCCTCAAGTTGATCCAAGAGTGATCCGGGATTTATTTATGCCAAGAGCAATGCCACAAATGATGGGACCACCAATCAATGCCAACAACTTTGAATTTAAAGCGGGCTTGATTTCTATGGTGAGAGTGCAACAATTTAGTGGAACTCCGATTGAGGGTCCTAACGCTCATTTAGCTCAATTTATTGAGATTGCTAACACCGTGAAGATGAATGGGGTGAGCGAGGATTGCATTAAGATGAGGTTGTTGCCATTTTCGTTGAGAAATCGTGCTCGAACATGGTTATCTACGATCACTCCGGGTACGTGTAATACTTGGGAGGAGCTTGCACAAATGTTCTTGAACAAATATTTTCCATCTTCTAAGACGTTTCAAATGAAGATCTTGATTACTCAATTCAAGCAAATGCCTCAAGAGAGTTTTTATAAAGCATGGGAAAGGTTTAAGGATATGCTACGCAAGTGTCCACAACACGGTTTTTCAGAAAATTAACAAGTGGGGGTTTTCTACCAAGGTTTAGTAAAAGAGCAAAGAATTATGTCAATGCTTCGGCGGGTGGATCCATACTTGATGCGACTCCAGAGAAGGCTACAAGAATTTTTGATGAGATTGCTACAAATGTCTACCAATGGCCATCAGAGAGAGTTAGTGGATGCTATGGATTTGAGAGCTTCGATCAAGGGCAACAGTTTAGTGTGAAGAGTGCTAATGTGGAACCAAGTATGCCAAGTGTTGAGATGATAGCGGCGGAGGTAATGAGACAAATGAGCTTGAGTCAAGGTGTGAATCAAAGAGTTAACATGGTGGGAGCAAATTGAGCAAGGGATGCTTCCTCTGAATAGTGTTAGTGTGGAACAATGAGCTATGATAATATCACGTGTGGAGGATGTGCAATACATGCAAGGAAGGAATTACCAAGGTAACTATCAAACTAATTACCAAGGTAATTTCAACCACAACCAAGGAAACTATCCACCAAGGCAAGGAGGTTTCAATAGTCAAGAAAGTGGAAGCTCATACCCACAACAATAAAGGAGACAAGATAACTTCTCTTATTCAAACTCGAGTAATGCGGTTGCTTATCTCCCGGGGTATCATTCGGGAGCTAAAGCGCCAAATAATGAAGGGAAAGCAACTATCGAAAAACTCATTGAAGAGTTGATTGCATCGAACAAAGCTCAAGATGAAACAAGAAGAAAGATTGATGAAGCTAATGATAGAAGGTTCAAAGCCTTGGAGCACTCGGTTGGTCAAATTGCTAGTTCGTTGAGTACGAATGAGAAAGGAAAATTTCCTTCTACCACCGTTGTAAATCCAAAAGAGCAATGTAAGGAAATCACTTTGAGGAGTGTAACAAACTATGAGGGACCTTCTATGCCTATGGAAGATGAGAAGGTGGAAGAGAAAGAGGTTGAGGAAAATTTGGTTGAGGAAGAGTTTGTGGAAGACGGAGAAGTTGAAGTAAAAGTAAATGATGAAACAGATGTGGTTGAGTCGGAAGTTGTTGAAAAGAAATGACAAAGAACTAAAGCAATGAAAAAAAGAGAGGATGAATTGGAGTTGGAAAGGGATAGTTGGGGCATACCAAAAACTCAAGTGCCTATTCCTTTTCCACATAGATTTTTGAAGAAGGGGCTTGATGAAAAGTTTGCAAAGTTTTTGGAGATTTTCAAGAAAATCCACATCAATATACCCTTTGCGGATGCTTTGAGACAAATGTCTCTTTATGCCAAATTTTGAAAGACATCATGGCAAAGAAAATAAGCTTAGTGGAGAATGAGACCGTCAACTTGACGGAGGAGTGTATTGCCATAATTCAAAAGGAGTTACCTCTAAAGCTCAAAGATCCGGAGAGTTTTGTCATACCATGTGAGATGGGTAAGAGTGGAGTTCATAAAGCTCTTTGTGATCTTGGGGCTAGTATCAATTTGATGCCTATGTCCATCTTCAAGAAACTTGGTATAGGGGAAGTAAAGCCTACGTTCGTTACATTGCAACTTGCAGATAGGTCTTTGACTTATTCTAAGGGAGTAGTTGAGGATGTGTTAGTTAAAGTTGGAAAGTTCATATTCCCGGTAAATTTTGTAGTGCTTGTCATGGACGAGGATGCAAATGTTTCATTGATTTTGGGGCATCCATTTTTTGTCACGGGAAGAGCTTTAATTGATGTGCACAAGGGGGAGTTGACATTGAGAGTAAATGAAGAAGAGGTGGTGTTTTCATTAAGAAATGCGATGAGGCATCCGAATGAGAAAGAGGAGTGTAGAAGGATTGAATTGATTGATGAGATTGTTCAAAATAACTTGCCATTCTTCTTATCTAAAGATCCTCTCGAAACAAGCATTAGCCATTCTCATACTTTATCTCTTAACTCTAACTCTTCTTTTTATTATCTAGAAGATGATGATATAAATGATTGCTTGCATGATTTGAATGCTTGTAGGGAAATGCAAGAAGATGAAGCCAAGATGATGTACTATGGAAAGAGGTAGTACCTTCCATTGGAAATAGAGAATGAAGAGTCAAAGGTTGAAAAGGGAAAGGAAGAATTGAAGCCATTACCCGATCACCTTATGTACGCGTACTTGGGGGACGACAAAACCCTTCCGGTAATTGTATCTGTTGGCATTTGATCATTTGGTTAACGTGAATCGTTAAGGTTCTATACATTTCTAACATGCAGCGGAAGCAAGAAAATAAGAAACGTATTACCTTTCACTAGGGTATGTTGAAGTCGATGAATTCTCGCCACTAGCCTGCGCAGCCTCATCGTGTTGGGCATAACTCTCTCATCCGATGTCGGATTTGAGTGATCTATGCGCCAAAACGATCCTTTTTTCCATGGCTTTCCATCATTAAATCACACGTTTTGTTCTAAAGTCTATACGATTTTATAAAAATCATAGAAAGTGGCGGACAGCAGCAGCAAACAACCTTTCAGCCCTCTACTGTATTCCCAAGTCCAATCTCGACGTCGTGTGGGCGATGATCCTCGAGATCTTCTCAATCTGCTGTTCCCTCACCCTCCTCACAGTATTAGGCGTGATTAATCTAATAGATTAGGGTTTCCAGACTGTTGAGATGACTTATATATGGGCTACAGTAGGGACCAAGAGGAGAAATTAGAGTTGGGCCTCCATTGGGCTTTAGTATCTAAGCTTAGCCCAAAGCTTATACTTAAGTACAATATTAATAATATATACCACTAAAATATTATTACTGCACTACCGTTCTAATCCCATAATTACGTTATGGGCTCCTTATTATGAGCCCGTCAGTCTCCCATGTTTAAGATATACAATACCCATTAATTAATTAAGTTACTGACAACTCCATTCATTAATATCTCATCTACGAGTAGTATCACTCAACCTCATTATCATACCAGAATTAATCCACCTATAGGATTTACATGATAATCCTTATGAGCTCCTCAAGGGGACATCATCAACCTGTGACTGACACGGATTCCTTCTACAATCAACAGCACACCATAGAGACAATACTATTTTCCAACTCACCGAGTTTGTTGATTTAATTTAAATCTCACCCATTGATGAATCAAAGAAATACATACCGCCCTATGTGTCGAGGTTATTGTATAGGGATTAAGAGCACGAACATCCATAATAACAGAGATCAAGTTCTTCTATAAGTCAGTATAAGTCGAACAATCTCAGGCGGTCCTGCTCAATACACACAAGTGCACTGATGTGATTCTATAGCCAAGATAAGCTAATACCAAACCACACTACAACCATCCCGATAGAGAATCCCTGCCTATCTCGGTTGTGAGCATATGTTTATACTTTATAAGGAAACCGATAATATAATCTTCAGCGTGTTGTCGCACAACATATTATCTACAGTATAAAGTAAATGGACTATTGTATCGAACATATAAATAAATTATAAGACGCAATCAATTGATCATATGATTCTCATTTCAAATAAATTGTTATAACATTGTTCATACTAAAGCTAGACTTTTAGTATACAATCCAACAATCTCCCACTTATACTAAAAGACTATGTTCTCATGTCTTCTGCCATACATCTGATTCCCACTCCCACTACACGACCATCAAAAGCTCTTGCCTTAAGGTCCTTGTAAATGGATTTACTAGGTTATCATCCGATGCTATCTAGCCAACAACAACCTTCCCCTCATCATACGATTTCTCTTAACAGGTGGTACTCACGCTCCATGTGTTTAATTGCCTTATGGGCTCGTGATTCCTTCAAGTTTGCAACTGCACCATCATCATCAAAATAAATTGTGATAACCTTGGGCAAACTTAGAAACAGTTCGAAGTCCATCATGAAGTTTCTAGAGTTATACAGATACTTTGGCTGCCTCATAGGCTCCAATTTATCATCTTTCCATAATGGAGTCTGAAGTCTGAAATATATTTCTATATAACACTCCTCCACATTATGACTCTACTTCCTAAAATTAAAAACATAACATTTGAGGTGGATTTACTGCCTTCCCTATTTGATTTGAAAAATCTGAATCTATGTAACTCGTAAGAAGCAGTGAATCTGTCTGATAATCCACATATAATTTCTAGTCCTTTTCAGGTACATAAATATATGTCTTACCACAATTCAACATTCTTTTTTCGGGTTACCTTGATACCCATTGTATATGCATTCAGCAAAACAGATATCCATTCTAGTGCATAGCATTCCTTAGATTAAGCTTCCTTATTCGCCGAAGCATAAGGAACCACTTTCATCACCTTTATCTTCTTTTGTGTCAAGACATATTTCCTTAGATAAAGTCACATGCTAAAACAAATAAGGATCGTATCATTTGATGAAGCTTGAGGCAAGCATAACATCCTTTCTTGTGATCCGTATTACCGTGATCAAAAAGATATTTTTACTTCTCTTAAGTCCTTCATCTCATACCGTTTTATCAATCATACCCGCACGCCCGATAATACTTTTTCATTGTCTCCAATGAGCAATATATTATCTACGTACAGTACAAGAAATACCACCACGTTTTCATCACTCTTTTCAATACACAATACACATCAGCGCATTGAATAAATACATATGCCTGGATTTCCTCATCAAAACGGATGTTTCATGAACTTGAAGCTTGCTTTAGTCATCGATGGACACTTTTAAGCTTACTATCATAATGCTCTTAGCCCTTTGCAATGAATCACTCTGGTTGCTTCACATAGATGTTTTCCTCAAGACTTCCAATCAAGAAAGCTGTCTTGACATCTATTTGTTATCCCTCATATTTCTTATGAGTAGCAACAGATAAAAGAGTTCGGATCGACTTAGGCATAGCTACCGGCGAATAGGTTTTCTCATAATCAAACCCTTTCTTTCTGAGTATACCTTTTCGCAACAAGCTTTGCTTCTAAGGTTTTCACCTTACCTTATGTTCCTCTTTTATTTCGTATGACCACTTTCAATAGCTTTCACACCATCCGTGGTTCTACAAGCATCCAGATCTTATTTAGAATTCATCGATTCTATTTCAATATTCATTGCATTTTGCTAAGATTCCACATTTCTATCTTGCAGTGCTTCGTCGTATCCATGTGTCAATTTCATGCTTATTAGGGATCAAGTCTCACGACTCTCCAAAAATATATATTTTACAGGTTGTCGAATAACCCCCCAACTACGACAAGGAACTACACGCAATTGTGTATCAGACATGACACGCGTTGCAGTTTACCTTGTGGTATATCCTCTTGTACACTTGGTACTAATACTTTGTGTTTTCCCTCTTACTTTCTTTAGAACAATTTATACATGGGATTGTGATTTATTAAGTAGTCCTTTTTCAAAAATCTAGTGTTTGTGTTAACAATCACCCTTCGATCTTTTGGACTAAATAAATCAACCTTCATTTTTCTAGGATATCCCACAAACAGATAAACATTCATACGAATTATTGTTTCTAGGGCACATTCGTAAAATGAATTTAATAATTGCAAATAACTCATCATCTATCTAATTATTTCAATAAGAGTCTTTCTCTTATAAGGATTAGAAGACGTGTTATTAATTACTATTTGTTGCATCCGTAGGATAAACATGATTTAAGAGTGTACAAATTGTCACCAACGTACCACAACAGATTATAACTCCATCCATCATCACTATGACCATGTCATTTAAATGAAATGGAGTATCTATCCGTAAATGTATAGAAACTGAAATGAAATTCTTTTTATGAGAATGTACCTAAAGACAATTTCTCATAATCAAGCATTTATTCATATCGTGAGATAAATAAACAACTCCCACTGCAACAGCCACTACTCTCGTAGTATACCCATGCAACTAATAATAATCTCATCATCACTTAGTTACACGCTTTTAGTGATTTCGGTATCTACACACAATGTGTTAGCAGATGCCATCATTAATCATGCTTAAATGACTAGTGAATGAGATACTAGCCTTGTTCACATCTTGATGAAATTAGATTTTCTTCGCCACATGTTTTATCAGAAGTTTCCCACCATATACAACCTCTCGTATTTCAGGTAGAACTTGTTCAAAACATCCAGGCAAATTATGAAGAATAAATTGATCTAGGTTTCCCCTTCAATTTCTACTCCAAGCATTTCCAATTCATTCATCAAGCTTATCTATGACCTCTTGCCTTTATAACTTACTCAAGTATCTGAAGAGTCGCATGAGACCATCATATTTCCATTAACCTCTCACCTCTTCACTAGAGACTTTAAAAGGCATCATGGGACATCCTTAGTGAGAACACATATTTTTATTTTCCTAAGTAGTAATATTCAAAACCAAGATTCTTTTCTAATCATCTAACATTGGACCAGTAAATATGTTTTCTTTTACTTAGCAATAAGTAAAATAAAACCATTTGAAATTGCAGAGAATCATAAATAAATACACCGATCAAATCTTCGAATTTTATATTTTTTATATTGATTCCCTCAAAACAATATAAAATTAAAATTATCCGACATCTCAAGCACCGTGAGTCTGCAAGCCACATTAATGTTGACATTTACAAACCCGAACATTTACAAGAGAAGGTTTTACCCATTAATTTCATTCGTCAACCTAACCTCATGACAAAATAATTAATAGTCGGTTCCTCTTTAGCCATGCAAATAATAGCAGTGACTCCGTTGGGGAGGATACTAATTATTCACACCTAAATGTGCACCATTATTTGATCCCAAGTCTATTGCACAAGCTTATGTGCCTTACAGTTGGAGAAGTACACACGCGCTTGGATAACTTTCTACGATCATCAATTATAAGTTTGTACCAGTGAACCGCACATAAACTCATCCGTTAGGGAGGAAGGTCTATGCCCACACGCAAGTTCATGTGCCACATTACAAATAATAATTATTTAATGAAGTCTGTACCAGTGATCCGTGAATAACCTCATCCCTTAGGGAGGAATGCCTATTGCCAACACTCAAGTTTACTCACATCACTTACAAACCAATAATGTAGGCCGCGGGGATTTTTACCAATTCCTTCTCCCACTTAGTAAATTTAACATCGAGGGTTTTTACATGCATATAATATTTAAAATAAAATACGCAACGTAGCATGCTCCTATTACAGCACATAAGGCAGTAAATTATGGAGTAACATGCATATCCAAATATATAATAATAATTAACAAATAAATAATTATATCAAATATATATAAGGAAATAAAATAATTGCCATATAAAGGGTTGACAAGGTCAACCAACCAATTAAGCAATTAAACTAAACTTGCACATGAAGTTATCTTGGGCCCTAAGCCATCTGCAACTCACTCACGGATCCGCTGGAGAACTAGAAAACACATGTGCACCGGCGCCTTTCTGCCTTGCCATTCAACTGCTCGCCTGAAAACAACAGCTATCCGTCGGAAGCAAATGCCCGAACGCTGTTGCTGCCTATTGTGCAGCAGCTAGTCGGAAACTTCTACTTTACCATCGCCCAGCCAGCTTTCAGTTTGTAGCTGCCCTCCATCACACAGTCACGGTGAAGTCGTGCCACTGTAAAAAGAACAGCCGCACCGGCGAGTCAAGTCGCCGCCCCCTCCGAGTGCACCAGGTATCCACCACAAGCAGCTATGGCTTCCTAATCCATTGATTACGCCAAGCATGCTGCTTACACCATAAGCCACCGGCCATCGAGCAGTCCCTGCCGCGCTGCCAGACAGCGAGCTTCCCCAGCACAAAAGGAATTTCCGAAACGTGTCAAATTCACTGCGACTTGGTCAGACATGATCGACACACGGTTGTAGACTCGTCCAGAAATTCACACCGACCCACTCGAGTCATGAGCAGACCCGATCAGAAACATACCTGGGCTCGACTAGAAACAAAGCAGACCCATTAGAAATTCACGCTGGGTTCGACCAGAATCTCCTCTGACTGGTTTGATATCGTCTGATTCGCCCCTGCCTACTGCCGGAGCATCCACGAACATCCCTGCCCGATGTCCAACAAGAGAGAAATGATCATCAGTGCCATCGAGAGCATCTGCGCTTCTTTTCATCGTCGATGATGAAAGTGCAGTAGGGTGTCTTCCGCGAGCCCGGCATGCCATCTCAACTCTAACTGCTTTTCATCCAACAAAATCAGCCCATCACGGAATCACTTTCCGATTTTTAACGCCTCAACCAGATCACGATGACTTCAGAGATTCACAAGCATATCATCAACCACCAGCCATCGCGCCGCCGTCATTAGTCAAGCCTTGCCGTCGCCGGTCTGCCTTTCAAAATGCCACTAGGGTCCATCGTTAGGTGATCACCAGCGTTGAAAACCCAACAGGTTTTTCGTCGCTGTCCAGGTGAACCCAGCCATCAGTCGTATGGGCACTGCTTGCAGTATTCCACCACCAGCATCGTCTTGTGGCTTTCGAAAACCATCAGGTCGAGATCATCAAGTCTCTGCCATCCAACGTTGTAGCCTGACATGTCGACTTTTGCTGTCTGCCAGGCCCAGCATCTCTGTTCAACTTCACCGCGCTATCCAAGGTTTCACCATCGATTGCAGCTGTGAAGAGTTTAGGGTTTCATGGAATACACGAAATAATATAAACCTTAATACTTTCTCTAACCGATAATTACACGTAGGGTTTCTCATAGGAATTATCATTGGATTGAATTCATAACACGAAAACCCTAATTATCCATGTGTTTTTATTCCAAATAAAAGCACATTATTTACATAAACCCTAGCCCAACGTTTTACGCTTCACCATGAACTTGAAGCTCTGATACCAATTATTGGTATTCGATCATTGGTTAACATGAACCGTTAGGGTTCCATACATTTCTAACTTGCAGCGGAAATAAGAAAACAAGAAACGTATTACCTTTCACCAGGGTTTGTTGAAGACGATGAAAACTCGCCACTAGCCTGTGCAGCCTCACCGTTTTGGGCATAACTCTCTCATCCAATGTCGGATTTGAGTGATCTACATGCAAAAATGATCCTCTTTTCCATGGATTTCCGTCAGTATATCACATGTTCTATTCTAAAGTCTATATGATTTTATAAAAATCATAGAAGGTGGCGGACAGCAATAGCAAACAACCTTCCAGCCCTCTGCTGTATTTCCAAGTCCAATCTCGACGTCGTGTGGGCAACGATCCTCGAAATTTTCTTAATCTGCTGTTCACTTACCCTCCTCACAGTGTTAGGCATGATTAATCTCATAGATTAGGGTTTCCAGACGGCTGAGATGACTTATATATGGGCTACAACAGGAGGAGAAATTAAAGTTGGTCCTCCATTGGGCTTAAGTATCCAAGCTTTGCCCAAAGCTTATACTTAAATCCAATAATAATAATATATACCACTAAAATATTATTACTGCACTATCGTTCTAATCCCATAATTATGTTATGGGCTCTTTCTTATTCTGAGTCTGTTAGTCTCCACATGTTTAAGACATACAATAGCCCATTAATTAATTAAGTTACTAACAATTCCATTAATTAATATATCATCCAAGAGTAGTATCACTCAACCTCATTATCATGCCGGAATTAATCCACCTGCAGGATTTACATGATAATCCTTATGAGCTCCTCAAGTGGACATCATCAACCTATGACAGACACGGATTCCTTCTACAATCAACAGCACACCATAGAGACAACACTATTTCCCAACTCACCGAGTTTGTTGATTTAATTACAAATAAATCTCACCCATTGATGAATCAAAGAAATACATACTGCCCTACATGTCGAGGTTATTGTATAGGGATTAAGAGCACGAACATCCATAATAACAGAGATCAAATTCTTCTATAAGTCAGTATAAGTCGAACAATCTCAGGCGGTCCTGCTCAATACACACAAGGGCACTAATATGATTCTATAGCCAAGACAAGCTAATACCAAACCACACTACAACCATCCCGATAGAGAGTCCCCGTCTATCTCGGTTGTGAGCATCTGTTTATACTTTATAAGAAAATCAATAATATGATCTTCCGTGTGTTGTCACACAACATATTATCTACAGTATAAAGTAAATGGACTATTGCATCGAACATATAAATAAATTATAAGACACAATCATTTGATCATATAATTCTCATTTCAAATAAATTGTTATAATATTGTTCATACTAAAGCTAGACTTTTAGTATACAATCCAACAGTATCATCATCCCTTTCACCTCTAGAGCTTGATAAATTGTTAAGGGTGCTTAGAGATCATAAAAGTATTATAGGGTGGACTCTTGATGATTTGAAAGGTATAAGTCCTACTATTTGTATGCATCATATTAGGTTGATTGATTAGAGTAAAACATACATGCAACCTCAACGTTGTTTGAACCCCATTATGCAAGAGGTTGTGAGGAAAGAAGTTTTGTAATGGTTTGATGCTAGAATTGTTTATGCCATAAGTGATAGTCCTCATGTAAGTCCTTTGCATGTTGTGGCTAAGAAAGGGGGATTAACCATTGTTAAAATGGAATTTGATGAAGAACTTATTACAAGGGTGAAAACGGGGTGGAGAGTTTGTTGTGATTATAGGAAGCTTAATGAATACACTCATAAATATCATTTTCCTTTGCCTTTTATTGATCAAATGCTTGATAGGTTGGCGGGATACAAATATTATTGTTTTCTAGATGGTTACTCGAGGTACAACCAAATCATGATAGACCCTGAGGATCAAGAGAAAATAACTTTTACTTGTTTGTATGACACATTTGCTTTCTATAAATTACCTTTTGGGTTGTGCAATGCCCCCGCCACCTTTCAACGTTGCATGATGGCCATCTTTGGGAGATTGATTAAAAATGTGATGGAAGTGTTTATGGATGACTTTTCCATCTTTGGTTCTTCATTTGATAAATGCTTGGCTAATCTTTCTATGGTTTTGCAGCGATGTCAAGATACGAACCTAGTTTTGAATTGGAAAAAATGTCATTTTATGGTTCAAGAGGGTATCGTACTTGGGCATCATATATCGGAGAAAGGTTTGAGAGTTGATAGGGCGAAGGTTGTAGCCATTGAACATCTTCCCCCACCAAAGAATGAAAAAGGGGTTAGATCGTTCCTTGGCCACGCCGGGTTCTATCGACGTTTTATAAAGGATTTTTCTAATATAGCCAAACCTTTGTGTAATTGTTTGAAAAGGATGCTCCATTTGAATTTAATGATGAATGTAATGATGCTTTTAGGGTGCTCAAGGAAGCCTTAATTTTGTCTCCAATCCTCGTCTCTCCCGATTGAAGTAAGCCTTTTGAACTCCATTGTGATGCAAGTGACAATACATTGGGAGTGATGCTTGGTCAAGTGAGGGAGAAGACGTTTCAACCGATCTACTATGCATCAAAGACGTTCAATGCAAATCAAAAGAATTATACCACAACAGAAAAAGAGTTCTTATCCGTGGTTTATGCTTTTAAAAAATTTCGTCCATACCTAGTTGGCAAGAATACCATTATTTATACGGATCATGCCGCCATTAGGTATTTGATGAGTAAGAATGATGCTAAACCAAGACTAATACGTTAGGTTCTTTTGTTGTAGGAGTTCGATGTGGAGATACGTGACAAGAAGGGGGTGGTCGAAAATGTCATAGCCGACCACTTATCACGTTTGGAAAATGTTGATGAAGAAGGAACCATGGAGTTCATTAAGGATGTATTTCTGGATGAAGAGATCCTTTAAGTTGATTTTCAAAGGATGTACACTTTGTGTGAGACCAGGAGGTCGTGGTTTGCGGATTTCGTGAATTATTTAGCTAGTGGTCTAAAGCCAAATCATTTTACCGAGTCTCAAAGGAAGAAATTCTATCATGATGTCAAGGAATATTTATGGGATGATCCTCTTTTGTTCAAGAATTATCCGGATGGAATCATACGGAGGTGTGTCCCGGAGGATGAGAAATTGAGTGTCATGGAGATGTGTCATAGTTCACCTTGTGGAGGACACTTTGGATTTTAAAAGACGAGAGCAAAGATTCTTCAATCGGGGTTGTTTTGGCCAACTTTGTTCAAAGATTGCAAGGAGTATATCAAGGGATGTGATAGGTGCCAAAGAATTGGAAGTATAGGGCAACATGATGAGATGCCCATGAGGAACATTTTTGAGGTTGAAGTGTTTGACGTATGGGGGATGGACTTCATGGGACCATTTCCGCCATCCAATGGGTACTTGTACATTTTGCTTGCAGTGGATTATGTTTCCAAATGGGTAGAAGCAATCCCGACAAGGACGAATAATGCTCTAGTGGTGAAAGTCTTCTTGAGAAAAAACATCTTTGCTAGATTTGGAGTGCCAAGAGCGATGATTAGTGATGGGGGATCTCACTTCATTAACAAGATCATTGAGAAGCTTTGGTGGGATATGGAGTAAAGCACAAGGTTTCAACACCTTACCATCCTCAAACCAATGGCTTGGCGGAAGTGTCAAATAGGCAAGTAAAGCTTGTTCTTGAAAAGATGGTCAATGGTAATCAAAAAGATTGGTCTTCAAAGCTTGACGATGCACTATGGGCTTATCAAATGGCTTATAAGACCGCTCTTGGATTTTCACCATATAAGCTTGTGTATGGAAAGGCATGTCACTTACCCGTTGAGTTAGAGCATAAGGCATTATGGGCTTTAAGGAAATTGAATTTTGATGAGAAAGAAACCGGAAAAAAGATATGCCTCCAATTGATTGAACTAGAGGAATTTAGAGAGGAATCTTACTCAAGCTCGAGGATTTTGAAAGAAAAACTTAAAAGATGGCATGATGAGAGGATTAAAACGAAGGAGTTCATTCCGGGGATAATGTTCTTTTATTCAATTCAAGACTTAAACTATTCCCCGGAAAACTTGTTCGAAATGGACCGGACCGTATTTGGTGACTGAGGTTAGAGAAGATGGATCTTTGAAGCTTGAAGGATCAGATGGGAATGCTTTTGTGGTTAATGGTCATAGGGTGAAACATTACCATTCTCCCTCTCAAAGCAAGTTGGTATATGTGGATACCTTCACTTCTTGAAGGCTCGTATCCTTTTAGTAGTTTAGGATTATACATATTTCTTTTTCTTGTGTTGCATTTTTGGTTTTGTAGGTGGATTGTGCGCGTGAGAAGAATGCATTTTGAAGATACGAAAAGGGCTCATGTTAAGTGTGTAGGTATGTCTCACCACTTTTTGTAAACTTATCTCGAAACTCTTGTTTCAATTTAAGTTTGAGGGGATATGGCATGGTGTGCCATGTATTTTATTGGAAGCATGAACTCTTTGTGTTTTTGAGCTAATTTGAAAATTTTCTCATGAGTTCGGTGTGATTTTGCTCCGTTTGGTTGTGTGAAAGTAGATGATAATCTATGTTTTGATACCAAATGTTGTTTTTAAGTTGTGAGCATGAATTGAGAGTATTGGAAGCATGAAAAATAGGGTTTGAAGTAAAAAATTGAAGAAAACAGGGCAAACAGTACACGAGCCATGTGCAATACACAGCCTTGTAACAAGTGGCCGTGTACGTGTACTGATATCAGACGCAGCAACACGGGCAGACACATGCCGTTTTGCACAACACGGGTCGTGTCCTGTCACGAAGCATGGGTCGTGTCGTCAACATGGGCCTGTAACAGATGACCGTGTGACGACATTAGAATGTTTGATATGGTCACCCCTGACCGTTTACACCACATGACTCGTGTTGAGTGCAGATACACGGGCCATGTGAGCAACACGAGCCGTGTCGCGTTCTGAGGCAGATTAAAATACGGGCTAGCCTTTTCAAAACGGCTCATTCCCTTCGTCATCTTCAACCCTCTCAGTTGAAAATCTCTCTTCCAAACTCCACAAACCTTCAAACAACATCCAATAGTGGTGAGAGTAAGTGATTCCCAAAGTTTTAACATCCAATCTTCCATTTGATTCCAAGAAAGAGGTATGTCAATTTGAACCCTAGTCTTCAATTGAATGTTTGAATGTGTGAATTCGTGTATGGGCTTTGAATGATAGCATGTTTGAAGCATGTCCATGATTGTGAAACATGAATTAATTTGTTTAATTGTTGAATTGTGTAGAATTGTTAAGGAATTAGGGTTCATGGAAAATTTGAATTTGGGGATTTTCGGAAATCAATGAAATTTGATGCAAATTATGCTATGGATTGATGATGCTTTCATGAATTTGTAATAGTTTACATTAGTTTAGGTATTGAGGATTTGAGCATGAATGAGATTGAAATTAGATGCAAATGGTGATTGTGAAATACATACATGCTAAGTGTTCGATGAAATGCTTGAGTGAAGTTTTGAGTTAGATTGAGAACCTATTACAAGTATGAGGCATTGTTGATTTATATTGTGCACATAGAAAGGAAAATATGATGATTTGATGAGAGAATGGAAGGATTGGGAGGTTGGAATTGCTTGAATTACAATTGAATGAATTGTTGAAATGTTGCTTAGTCTTAAATATAATCATCCTTAGAGGAATATTATTGTATGTGTTGATGTAGGCTAGAATTACACTTAGTTGAATAACAAGTGTTGATTCTACGCATTATGAGATGTTTTGCCTAAGAGTTGAAAATGAATTTAACTTGAAACATGTTGAACATTGTAGATGGCTGAAAAAAGAACAAGGAAACGTAATGAAGACTTCATCATTGTTGAGACGAACATGGAGTTATCAAACATTGATGCTAAGTTAATGATAGATCAAATACACCCTCAAAATTTTGGAGTAGAATTCTCGGAGATGGAGAAGTATGCGCTAAGGTGGCAATACATAGTGACCAAGATTTGGCCAACGAAATTTCAAGATCAGGCTACTATGGAGGGTCTTGGGATTGAGAATGATCTGAGGGCTTTATTCAGAAAGGTAGACATGGAAGAATTTTTCGACAAAAGACCTCCCACCTATCTTCATCTCACAGCAGAGTTCATGAACACATTGCAAGTTCACAAAGATAGGAGCAGTTTTCCCTTAGTGATCACATTTTAACTGAACAATGTCATGTGGGAGAAGGTTCCTATAAATGACTTGAACAAATTTTTTGGGTGTCCAGTCATGAGAGGCCATCAGAACTTCTTGCCCGGAGGGGGTTTCAATCAGCAAACATGGTGGAAAAGGTTAGTAGAAGATGGGACTGAGCCTCCGGAGTACATACCTAGCTCCTCAAAAGGGACAGCGATCAGAAACCCAGTGATGAGGTATCTTGAGAAGATAGTATCAAATACCATTCTAGGTAGGTTTGAGAGCGTAGCTGTCAGCGAGAAGCAATTATACATTATGTTTAGCCTCTATAAAGAATTCAGAGTCAACATTGCGGCTCACTTTGTTCAGCATGTGGAGAGGGTAGCCAAAAGAGAAAACACTCGAGGTATTATGATTGGGGGTTTGGTCACGATGATTGCTCAGGGACTAGGGATTAATGTGAGAGGTATGCAGCATCGAATGGTGAGTGAAGGGCTTACATACACACAGCTTGTTAGGATGTAGTTCATATCATTTATAGGAAATATGTACTGTTTGAAGTAAGAGAAGGGAGCTCCATTCCCTCTAACAGCTCCGGAACTCACCACAGTGCGAGGTCCACCAAAGGTCCAGAATTTGGCTATGGCGAACCCCATCCACTCCGCAGTGGTAAGAGTATTTTATAGACAAAATAGAGAAGGAGTGGAGGTAGTGCTCCAGCAAATGAGGGTAGAAGAAGATCGAGAGCTAAGAGAGCTTAGAGCCGAGCCAGCCGATATGGAAATAGGGGACGAGGATGAGCAACCTCATCACGTTGAGTTCGAGGAGCAAGCACCAGAACCCCCAATTTTTTAGCAAGAAGGAGAATTCCAAGAGGATGAATTTTAGTATAAGCAGTAGTATATGGGTCCCGGAGTAGCTAGATGGAATTTCATGGAAGACGAAATTCAAGGGATAAGTAACACTCAGCAGTCACATGGAGACCAGATTAGAGAGCTCAGGGAGGAGCAACAAAGTCAAGGTGTGACACCGAGGGAGATCCAAGAGGAGCAACACCGGAGGGATTACAACAATGAGCAGGAGCGTTTTCATTCAAACAACATGGAGGAGATTCTCACGATGATTTTTAATTTCCAGTTCCCGGCGTCACCTCATGCTTACAATCCTTGGGCCCCATACCAGCCTCCACCTCCTCTGGAGAATTGAAGGGAGTACTTTGTGTTGGCGTTTGATCGTTTGGTTAACATGAACCGTTAGGGTTCCATACGTTTCTAACAAGCAGCGGAAGCAAGTAAATAAGAAACGTATTACATTTCACCAGGGTATGTTGAAGACGATGAATTCTAGCCACCAGCATGTGTAGCCTCACTGTTTTGGGCATAACTCTCTCATCCGATGTCGGATTTGAGTGATCTATACGCCAAAACGATACTCTCTTCCGTGGCTTTCCGTCAATATATAACCCGGCCTGTTCTGATTTCTGTATGATTTTATAAAAATTGTAGAAGGTGGTGGACAGCAGCAGCAAACAACCTTCCAGTCTTCTGCTATATTCCCAAGTCCAATCTCGACGTCATGTGGGCGACGATCCTCGAGATCTTCTCAATCTGTTGTTCCCTCACCCTCCTCACAGTGTTAGGCATGATTAATCTCATAGATTAGGGTTTCCAGACAGTTGAGATGACTTATATATGGGCTACAGTAGAGACCAGGAGGAGAAATTAGAGTTGGGCCTCCATTGAGCTTAGGTATCCAAGTTTAGCCCAAAGCTTATACTTAAGTCCAATAATAATAATATATACCACAAAAATATTATTACTGCACTACCGTTCTAATTCTATAATTACGTTATGGGCTCCTTCTAATTATGAGCCCGACAGTCTCCCCATGTTTAAGATATACAATGCCCATTAATTAATTAAGTTACTGACAACTCCATTAATTAATATCTCATTCGAGAGTGTACCACTCAACCTAATTATCATGCCGGAATAAATCCACCAGTTGGGCTTATATGATAATCCTTATGAGCTCCTCAAGGTGACATTATCAACTTATAACAGACACGGATTCCTTCTACAATCAACAACACACCATAGAGACAGCACTATTTCCCAACTCACCAAGTTTGTTAATTTAATTACTTGTAAATCTCACCCATTGATGAATCAAAGAAATACATACTGCCTTACGTGTCGAGGTTATTGTATAAGGATTAAGAGCACGAACATCTATAATAACAGAGATCAAGTTTTTCTATGTAGACAGTACAAGTCGAACAATCTCAAATGGTCCTGCTCAATACATACAAAGTGCACTAATGTGATTTTATAGCCAAGACACGTTAATACCAAACCACACTACAACCATCCCGATAGAGAGTCCCCGTCTATCTCTATTGTGAGCATCTGTTTATACTTTATAAGGAAACCAATAATATGATCTTCCGCGTGTTGTCGCACAACATATTATCTACAACATAAAGTAAATTGACTATTACATCGTACATATAAATAAATTATAAGACACAATCATTTGATCATATGATTCTCATTACAAATAAATTGTTAAAACATTGTTCATACAAAAAGCTTGAATTTTAGTATACAATCCAACAATCTCCCACTTATACTAAAAGACTATGTTGTCATGTCTTCTGCCATACATCTGATTCCCACTCCCACTACACGACAATCAAAAGCTCTCGCTTTAATGTCCCTGTAAATAGATTTACTAGGTTATCATCCGATGCAATCTAGGCAACAACAATCTTTCCCTCATCATGTGATTTCTCGTAACAGGTAGTACTCGCGCTCCATGTGTTTAATTGCGTTATGGGCTCATGATTCTTTCAAGTATGCAACGACACCATTATCATCAAAATAAATTGCGATAACCTTGGGAAAACTTAAAAACACTTCAAAGTCCATCATGAAGTTTCTGGAGTCATATAGATATTTTGGCTGCCTCATTAGACCATTATTATCATCTTTCCATAATGGAGTCCGGAATCAGAAATATATTTCTATGTAACACTATTCCACATTATGACTCAACTTCCTAAAATTAAACACATAACCTTTGAGGTAGATTTACTGCCGACCTATCTGATTTGAAAAATTCGAATCTATGTAACCCATAAGAAACAATGAATCTGTTCCGTAAGTCCACATATAATTTCTAGTCTTTTTCAGGTATATAAATATATGTCTTACCACAGTTCAACATTCTTATTTCGGGTTACCTTGATACCCATTGTCCATGCATTTAGCAAAACATATATCCAATCTCGTGCATAGTATTCCTTAGATTAAGCTTCCTTATTCGCCGAAACATAAGGAACCGCTTTCATCAACTTTATCTGCTTTTGTGTCTCAAGACACATCTCCTTAGATAAAGTCACATGATAAAACTAGTAAGGATCGTATCATCTTATGAAGTTTGAAACAAGCATAACATCCTTTCTTGTGATCCGTATTACCGTGATCAAAAGGATATCTTTGTTTTTCTTAAATTCTTCATTTCATACCGCTTTATCAACCATACCCATACGCCCGACAATACACTTTCATTGTCTCCAATGAGCAATATATCATCTACGTACAGTACAAGAAATACCACCATATTTTTGTCACTTTTTTCAATACACAAGACACATACGCGCATTGAATAAATCCATATGCATAGATTTCCTAAACAAAATAGATGTTTCATGATCTTGAAGCTTGCTTTAGTCCATCGATGGAAACTTTTAAGCTTACTATCACAATGCTCTTAGCCCTTTGCAAAGAATCACTCTGGTTGCTTTACATAGATGTTTTCCTCAAGACTTCCAATCAGGAAAGCTGTCTTAATATCTATTTGATATCCCTCATATTTCATATGAGTAGCAACATATAAAAAAGACAGGATCAACTTAGGCATAGCTACCGACGAACAAGTTTTCTCATAATCGAAGCCTTTCTTTCTGAGTAAACCTATTCGCAACAAGCTTTACTTCCAAGGTTTTCACCTTATCCTATGATCCTCTTTTATTTTACAGAGCCACTTCCAATGACTTTCACACCATCCGTGGTTCTTCAAGCATCCAGATCTAATTTAGAATTCATCGATTCTATTTCTACATTCATTGCACTTTGTTAAGGTTTTGCATTTCTATCTTGTAGTGCTTCGTCATATTCGTGAGTCTATTTCATATTTACTAGGGACCAAGTCTTACGATTCTCCCAAAATATATATCTTACGGGTTGTCAAAAAACCCTCCCACTACAGCAAGGCACTATACGCAATTTTATATCAGACGTGGCACGCGTTGCAGTTTACCTTGTGGTATATCCTCTTGTACACTTGGTACTAATACTTTGTGTTTTCCCTTTCACTTCCTTTAGAACAATTTATACATGTGGTTATGATTTAATACATAGTCCTTTTAAAAAAAAATCTAGTGTTTGTGTTAACAATCACCCTTCGATCTTTTGGACTAAATAAATCATCACCCTTCATTTTTCTAGGATATCCCACAAATAGTCAAACGTTATACGACATCCTGTTTCTAGGGTATACTCATAAAATGAATTTAGTAATTCCAAATAACTCATCATCCATCTAACTATTTCCATAAGAGTCTTTTTCTTATTAGGATTAGAAGACGCGTTATTAATTAGTATTTGTTGCATCCGTGGGATAAACACGATTTAAGAGTGAACAAATTGTCGCCAATGTACAACAACAGATTATAGCTTCATCCTTTATTACTATGACTATGTCATTTAAATGAAATGGAGTATCCATCCGTAAATGCATAGAAACTGAAATGAAATTCTTTTTATGAAAACGTACGTAAAGATAATTTCTCATAATCAAACGTTTATTCCTATTTTAAGATAAATAAACAACTTCCACTGCAACAACCACTACTCTCGTAGTATTACCCATGTACATTATAATCTCATCATCACTTAGTTGCAGGCTTTTAGTGACTCCGGTATCTACAGACATCGTGTCAGTAAATGTCATCACTAATCATGCTTCAACGACTAGTAAATAAGATACTAACCTTGTTCACATCATGATGAAAATGGCTTTCCTTCGCCATATATTTTGTCAGAAGTTCCCCACCATATACAACTTCTCGCATTTCAGGTAGAACTTACACAAAACATCCAGGCAAATTATGAAAAATAAATTGATCTGGGTTTTCCTTTTAATTTCTATTCCAAGCTTTCCCAATACATTCATCAACTTATCCATGACCTCTTACTTTTATAACTTTCTCAAGCATCTGAAGAGTCGCATTAGACCATCATATTTCTATGAACCTCTCACCTCTTCACTAGAGACTTTAAAAAGCATCATGGGACATCATTAGTGAGAATACATTTATATTTTCCTAAGCAGTAACATTCGAAACCAAGATTCTTTTCTAATCATCTAATTTTAGACTAATAAATATGTTTCTTTTAGTTAACAATAAGTAAAATAAAACTATTTGAAAGATCAGAGAATCATAAATAAATACACCGATCAAATCTTCAAATTTATCCATTTATATTGATTCCCTCAAAACAATATAAAATTAAAATTCACCGACATCTCAAGCACCGTGAGTCTGAAAGCCACGTTAGTGTGGACGTTTACAAACCCGAATATTTATAAGAGAAGATTTTACCCATTAATTTCATGTGTCAACCTAACCTCTTGACAAAATAATCAATAATTGGTTCCTCTTTAGCCATGCAAATAATAGCAGTGACTCCGTTGGGGAGGATACTAATTATTTACACCTAAGTGTACACCATTATTTAATCCCAAGTCCATTGTGCGAGCTTATGTGCCTTATAGTTGGAGAAGTACACACGCACTCGGATAACTTCCTACAATCATCAGTTATATATTTGTACCAGTGAACTGCACATAAACTCATCCGTTAGGGAGGAAGGTCTATACCAACATGCAAGTTCATGTGCCACATTACAAACAATAATTATTTAATGAAGTCTGTACCAGTTATCTGTGAATAAACTCATCCGTTAGGGAGGAAGGCCTATTGCCAACACGCAAGTTTACTCACATCACTTACAAACCAATAATGGAGTCCCCAGGAATTAATTACCAATCCCCTCTCCCACTTAGTTATTTAACACCGAGGGTTTTTACATGCATATAATATTCAAAATAAAATACGCAACCTAGCATGCTCCTATTACGACAAATAAGGCAGTAAATCAAGGAGAAACATGCATATCATATATAATAATAATCAGATAATTAAATCAAACTATAAACAGTTATATATCAACGAATTCGATTGTTCGCCTCCAAGCATAAAAATTTAGCAACTGCGCCTATGTGGGGTTCGACCTCCCCGATGAGGTCGCAAAGATCGACCTGCCTGGTCAGGTCGTGGGGTTTGGGGCAGCGTCTCGAAACCTAAATGAAATTTTGGAAGAATCTTACGTAGAAAATTCCTCCAATTCCTTGTCCACCAACCTGCTCCACCACTCCGGAACCCTGATCGACATCCTCACACCTAACTGCCTATTCGCCGTGCAAACCCAACGTGATTCATACCCATGCTCGGCGCTGAACGAGCACAACTTTTTGCTCACCTAGTGTTTTGCCCAACATCGTGCACTACCCGCAAGGTAACATGTGTTGTTCACTCAGCAAACGCCCCACCGTACGAGGCCCCATTCACACTTACGGTCGCCACACCTTCCAAGAAGTTTCAGCTCTCGACAACATCACACCCCTTGCAAGTTGCAGCAAATTCATGCTGCTAACTCCATCTCCTGCACACGCCAACTGCCAGCAGCTGATCGTGCCAGACTCACTGCCAAGACGTGCCAACTAGTCGCGCCATAAGCCCTCCACTCGTGCTGTCCTCTCTGGCAATTTGTGTTGCCTGCACTGATCAGCTTTCACAAGCCGCCATCAGCTACTGGTGCCATACTGTCAGCAGCAATTTCCACCAACCAATTCGTGCCCATGCCATGTTGAGTCTTCTACCTTGCGTCGTACATCGACGGTCTGATCGCGCTGCCGTTCGCCGTGAAGCTATTGATCCGGCCAAAATAATGACTCGCCGTGAAAAGCACAGGTAACTTGCTCGAAACAGCTGCAGGCGCGCCCGGAAACACCTCAGGCCCGCTCGGAATAGCTAGGGCTTGTCCCACACGCCACTGTCCTCACGATTTTCTGGTCATGGCAGTGCCGGAGGAACCAATGCCGTCACCCAGCCATGAATTACACCGTCTGTCGTGCCTCTCGCACCGCCATCCATTGCTGACAACCGCAATCATCTGTCACGCCACTGACATTAAGCTTGCCCAGCATCAAGGAAGTCTCACTCGGATTGAACGAATAGGGTATACAAAACAAAAAAAATTTAAGATCCTTTCACCACAAGGCATCGGGCATGTGAAATTGTCGACCATCAAGTAACAGCGCAGTGCGGTGATCGTGTGCCCTCATGTACAGTCAGGGTGTTCACCAAGAAACCAAGTTTTATAACCCTAATCATATACAAAACACATAAACCCTAGCCTAACGTTTCACGCTTCACCACGAAATGAAGCTCTGATACCAATTATTGGCATTCGATCATTTGGTTAACATGAACCATTAGGGTTTAATACGTTTCTAACAAGTAGCGAAAGCAAGTAAACAAGAAACGTATTATCTTCTACCAGGGTATGTTGAAGACGATGAATTCTCGCCACCGGTCTGTGCAGCCTCACCGTTTTTGGTATAACTCTCTCATATAATGTTGGATTTAAGTGATCTATATGCCAAAACGATCCTCTCTTCTGTGGCTTTCCATCAGTATATCATATGGTCTGTTCTGATTTCTGTACGATTTTATAAAAATTGTAGAATATGGCGGACAGCAGCAGCAAACAACCTTCCAGTCTTCTGCCATATTCTCAAGTCCAATCTCGATGTTGTGTGGGCGACGATCCTCGAGATCTTCTCAATCTACTGTTCCCTCACCCTCCTCACAGTGTTAGGCGTGATTAATCTCATAAATTAGGATTTCCGGACAGTTGAGATGACATATATATGGGCTACAGCAGGGACCAAGAGGAGAAATTAGAGTTGGGCCTCCATTGGGCTTAAGTATCCAAGCTTAGCCCAAAGCTTATACTTAAGTCCAATAATAATAATATATACTACTAAAATATTATTACTGCACTACCGTTCTAATCTTATAATTACTTTATGGGCTACTTCTAATTATGAGGCCGATAGTCTCCCCATGTTTAAGATATACAATGCCCATTAATTAATTAAGTTACTGACAACTCCATTATTTAATATCTCATCCAAGAGTAGTACCACTCAACCTTATTATCATGCCGCAATAAATCCACCTGCTGGGTTTACATGATAATCCTTATGAGTTCCTCAAGGGGACATCATCAACCTATAACGGACATGGATTCCTTCTACAATCAACAACACACCATAGAGAGAGCACTATTTTCCAACTCACCGAGTTTGTTGATTTAATTACTTGTAAATCTGACACATTGATGAATCAAAGAAATACATACTGCCTTACGTATCGAGGTTATTATATAGGGATTAAGAACACGAACATCCATAGTAACAGAGATCAAGTTCTTCTATATAGACACTACAAGTCGAACGATCTCAAGCGATCCTGCTCAATACACACAAAGTTTACTAATGTGATTCTATAGCCAAGACAAGCTAATACCAAACCACACTACAACCATCCCGATAGAGAGTCCCCGTCTATCTCGGTTGTGAGCATATGTTTATATTTTATAAGAAAACCGATAATATGATCTTTCGCGTGTTGTCGCACAACATATTATCTACAGTATGAAGTAAGTGGACTATTGCATCGAACATATTATAAGACACAATCATTTGATCATATAATTCTCATTACAAATAAATTGTTAAAACATTGTTCATATAAAAAGCTTGACTTTTAGTATACAATCCAACACTTTGAGTGCTCGTCACTTCATCAGCCCATTCATTTTAGTTGAATTTGAATTGTTTTAGATTTGATACTTTTGATTGTTTTGTTTTGGGATGTTTAATTTCGTACTTTAGTTCCATTTTTAATTAAGGATTGAGATTTATGGTTATTTGTATTGATTATGGATGGGGGGAATTCTATGTTTTATTTCTTCATATGGTGTTTTATTCTTGTGCTTTTGGTCCTTTGTTTGTCTTGTGTTTATTGGCATTTTTATTCTTGTTTAGGGAATGTGTTGGTGGTTTATTTAGGGAGGTTGTGAGTCATTTTTTAACAACAAGTGTTGATATGTTGTGATAATGAGTGATGACAAGATATGATTAAGAATCTCTACACTTTCAAATTGTGACATGTTTTAATTAACTTGATCAATTTTGAGAGAAATGTGGTGTAATAAGTTCCTTAAAGTCTAAGCATAACCTTGTGACTATTTGAGCCTTAAATGTGCATACATGGTATTTTTCCTTCATGAGTGGATTGGTTGTGTTTGATAAGATAGAACTTGCTCAAGGACTATAGGAATGAACCCGATTAGTAGAGGTTAATGACACAATCTAAGGCCATCCTTGTTATTAAAAGTCATTGCCATATATTTTCAAACCATGAACATCATCCCTAGTTAGCCACTTTGAGCCTTTAAGCCTTTTTCTTGTGAATTTAGCACATTACAAGACTTAATTACCCACATGAGCCTTATATATTCACTATCTTTGTGTGAGTGATTGAGGAGATGATAGCTAGGAAGATTTGATATGGAAGAAAAAGAAGAAAAGGAAATGGTAAAAGAAAAGAAAGAAAAAAAAGGATGAAAAGAGCATAAGCAAAAATGAATATGCAACCTCATAACAAGAAAATGAGCAAAGTAACAAAATTCTCAAGGAAATCATAAAAATCAAAGAAAGGAAGCATGCATTGAAAGAAGCTCAATTCAAGGAAATTTGATGATAGTGTTTGTGATCAATTAAGGAAAGAAAGGAAGAAAGAAAATGTTAAGGAATGGAAGAAAGTAGCTACCTCTTCGATTACTTACACATGATTAGTCACTATTATCCATATTTTTCATACCCTACCAAAAAGCCTATCATTACATCCTTAATAAAAGACCTTTTTGATCATTAATTAACACTTTGGTGGTTTGTGAATGTAGTCCGCGAGCAAGCTTATAGCGAGTCGAGCCAATCGATTGATGAGTGTTGTTACCTTACTTGAAAGAGTGTTGAGTGAAATTGATAACCTATATGAGGCTTGGACCAAAAGGGACTATATTACACTTTATTTTCTTTTGATTGAACTTGTTAATTTCTCATGTTATAAGTTTAATGTTGTCGGATGACTTAGCATACATTGTGGTTCTTATTGCTATTGATGTATTATTACTTGTGTTCATTTAGTCTTTTCCTATGTGAAAATCACTCCTCTTGGTTTATCATTTTCGTTGTTCGGGGATGAACAACACTTTAAGTTTGGGGGTATGATGAGTAATATTTTCACCTAGATTTTAGTATCTTTTTATGTCCATTTTCGTAGTATTTTTATCCGTATTTATGTGCTATTTGGTAAAATTATGTGTTTTTTTTTAAATTGAGTATGAATGAACTTAATCGTATGTAAAACAGGTGAAATCGGAGCGAAAATGGAGAAGGGAGACAAAAGAAGGAAGAAGAAAAAAGGACAGCAAGAACACGGCCAGCCGTTTCAAGTACACGAGCCGTGTCGTGCTACACGAGCCGTGCACTGCAAACGAGCTTATAAGAGATGGCCGTGCGACGATATCAGAACGTACAAATGACCAACCCTTGACCGTGTTGCGGCACTCGACTCGTGTGTCGTCGTAAATTCGCATTGACATAGAAACCCTGACACTGTTAGATTGTATACTAAAAGTTTGACTTTTGTATAAAACAATGTTTTAACAATTTAATTAAAATGAGAATCATATGATCAAATATTTTGCATATTATAATTTATTTATATGTTTGTGCAAAAGTCCATTTACTTTATATTGTAGATAATATGTTGTGCGACAACACGCGGAAGATCATATTATCGATTTTCTTATAAAGTATAAACAGATGCTCACAACCGAGATAGACAGGGACTCTCTATCAGTATGGTTGTAGTGTGGTATGGTATTAGTTTGTCTTGACTATAGAATCACATTAGTGCACTTGGTGTGTATTGAGTAGGACCGCTTGAGATCGTTCGACTTGTACTGTCTATATAGGAGAACTTGATCTCAGTTATTATAGATGTTCGTGCTCTTAATCCCTATACAATAACCTCGATACGTAAGGCAGTATATATTTCTTTGATTGATCAATGGGTGAGATTTACATGAATTAAATCAACAAACTCGATGAGTTGGGAAGTAGTACTGTCTCTATGGTGTGCTGTTGATTGTAGAAGGAATCAATGTCCGACATAGGTTGATGATGTCCCCTTGAGGAGCTCATAAGGTTTATCATGTAAATCTTGCAAGTGGATTAATTCCGACATGATAATAAGGTTGAGTGGTACTACTCTCGGATGAGATATTAATTAATTTGAGTTGTCAGTAACTTAGTTAATTGATGGGCATTATATATCTTAAACATGGGGAGACTGTCGAGCTCATAATAAGAAGGAGCCCATAACATAATTATGAGATTGGAGCGGCAGTGCAGTAATAATATTTTAGTGGACTATATTATTATTATTGGACTTAAGTATAAACTTTGGGCTAAGTTTGGAGGCCCAACTCCAATTTCTCCTCCTGGTCCCTACTGTAGCCCAAATATAAAAGTCATCAGCTTCCTGAAACCTTCACTCTGCGCCGTAACATCGTGAAAGAGAGGAGAGAAAGCAGATTGAGAAATCCTGAAGATTATTGCCCACACAACATCAGGATTAGATATACAGCAGAAGATCAAGAGGTTGTTCTCTGCAGCAGATCTTCAACAACATACCCTGGTGAAAGGTATTGTAAACTTTAATTATTGCTTACGTTGATCTAGTCTACATGGAACCCTAACGGTTCACGCTAGCCAAACGATCGAACGCCAACAGACACAACTCGAGGCGTGTTGTAGCCACGAGTCGTATAAGTGTCTGATCAGTAAAAAAATCAGATTTTTTCTAGAAGGCCCCCAATGAGTATAAATATCCATCCATTCAACCTTTGAAAAGATATCCACGAAATTTCAGCTGCTCACACACCTCACACACCAATCCTTTGATTTTACACCATATTCTTCATCCCCTTCATCCATATTTTGATTCTACATCATCTCTCCATAAATTCTACCATCTAAAAATAGTGAAGAAGCAAGGAAGAGTGGGTGATCACCAAAGAAAGGAAGGAGATTCAATTGGAGCCAATCCAAGGGAGTTTTCATCCCAATTTTGTGTTAATCCTCTAGTTTACCATGATTTGTAAGGTTTTTAATGTCTATGTTAAGGATCTTATGAAGATTGTAGGCTAATCTCCCTTGTGGGATTAGCAACATAAAAGTTTGTGGTTAAATTTTGGGGTCTATGTATTTAAATTCATATGTTGATTGGGTTAATTGATTTCCTATCATTGATGCTTTAGATCTTGAGGTTTTTGATGATTTGTGTGTTTAGTTGCTCTAAATATATGATTAGATTGAGAAATCAATTATGTGATTAGGACATTTGAGTGAATCATTTTATCAAACACTTCATGTGCATTATAAATTGTAAAGGGATTGAGAAATCCTTTAGAGTTTAGAACCCTTTGAAGGAATTCTTATTTCAAGCTTAGTACCTAGTTGAAATTGTTTGAATGAGAACCAACCTTTGTGCTAATTGAGATTAATATCTTATTCATCTTGAGAAGGAACTTAGGTGAATTTAGAGTTGGCCCTTAATCCATACCCTTGATTCATATGAGTTTAATGCATGTATCCTAAGATTTCCTATTACTTAATTGTTGTTAATCTCACTTTTGATTAATTTGGAAAACAACTTTACATTACTTCATTTTAATTGTTTGATCATACTTTATTTACTTGATTTGTGTCATTTTAATACTTGTTCAACAATCTCACTCGATGATTAGTCTCTATAAAATTATGATAAGTGTGATATCGCTTAAGCTTTAGCGTCAACCTCCCTGTGGTTCGATAAATTATTTTAATTGGTTATCCCTACTACAAAATGTCTAATCATTCCACTATAAACATATTAATTCTAAGAACTGGTAAATTAGATCCTTGAACTGTTTAGTGGAACAATGCAATTATACTTTCAACTACGGTAGTGAATAGAGTCTTGTAGTACTTTCAGAGAATTCTTGTTAGTCAAACTTGCCATCCATTTGCTTTGTTAGTATCTAGGAAGGAGGCTTGGTTATATTCACGCACCTGAGGAATTAAACCAGAATATACTGTACGCTTTGAATCGGATCATATCCAGTGAGAAAACAAGGTTATGTGGTGTGTTTTCATAAAGTCTGCATAAATGAACAATTGGATGTTTAGGGATTCAGATTGATTAGTCTATACCTAATTTCCTTAAATTTGTTGATCTTCTCTTGAATTAATCTTCAATCTTTCTTTTATGATTTATTTTACAAGTTATTTAATATTTTCATTATTTTAATGTACAACAATTGGAAATTGGTTACTAGTCCTAATTAATTTAATAATTTTAGAAGTAGATGATTGACTGTCCTATGAGTTCGATAATTTAACTTGATAGCTTGCCACTGCAACTGATATCCTTAATATTTGAAATTATTAGTGTGTTGGAAAACACTCAAACAAAAATAATTTTCCATTTAGAGCTTAATTTTGTAAAAAAAAAACTTGTTTAAGGAGAATAACTAAGAGTGTAGCATTTTTTGGACACTAAATTCTCGGATTGGATGATTAGGAATTCAAAATTTAAAATTTAAAATTTACTCCAAAAGGATAATACTTCCTTCGTTCGGTTCTAAGGTGTCTGTTTGTTTTTTGCATGTGGATTAAAGTATATTATTTTATGTAAAGTGGGTAGTTGTATTAGAGGAAAATTGTGGGCCAATTGTGTACTTTTTTACTAAATAGGGGAAATGAATACCTTTGAATCGGACGACAAAAATAATAAAATAGACACCTTAGAAGTGGACGAATGGAGTATATATCTTTTTTGAATGAGAATTAAAATATAATATTTTAAAATTACATGTCCAAACAAAATATAATGCCCTATAAGTACACAGCTCTAAATAATACTCCAAACATCTCCTTAGAAATTTTTATTTCTAATCTTCCATATTTATTGAGGGCTAAAATTTGTGTGTCTGTGAGGACACCGTACCCTTAAATCTTGTACTTTTCGAAAGTTGAACTCTTTAGTATTAAATGTTATACCCTTAATTATAAGAATTTATACTCTTGATAAGGTGAGAAAAAAACATAATTTTTTTAATCAAATATTTATATAATATTTATATTTTAACTGATATTTTCAATAAAAAAATTATACCCTTATTGATTACAATGTATATCCTTTAGAACAAAATTTTATACCCTTATATAACTTGTACACAGAGACACAAGAGACCAACTCTTTATTGAGAATGTATATTTTCCTACTGCAGATTTTTTGTAATTAGGCTAAGCCACTCAATTATGTGTCACCTCTGGACCGCATTATTTACTATTCTTATGCTTCCATTTTATTTGTTGCCCATTTTAAAAAGTTTATCACTGGGCCTCATCTTTTATCGCATCCAATTATGAGTCATTTGGGCCAAATCATGGACCGTAGCCCATTATAGTACTATCTTATGGGCCATCCCCACATCATGGACAATTTATGTATGATTGGACCATCACTCTGCTTAAAAACTCAACTCGTTAAAGAGTCTAATTGAGGTAATTCGAAAACAGTGTATATGTATATGTTAATGTGGGGATAATATCAATTTTGATTCTCTAGGATATGTTAAATTCAATTTTAGTCCTCAAGTTTGGTAATTTTTCAAAAGTAGTCTTCTGGTGTCCGATTTTAATCATTTTTGTCCACCTTTGATCATTTTTGTCTACTTTTTGGTCCTTAGGATAGACTAAATAAGACCCAAAAGTGTACAAAAAGGATCAAAAGTGGACAAAAAGGACTAAAATCGAACACCAGAGGACTACTTTTGAGAATTTACAAAACTTGAAGACTAAAGTTGGATTTTGTCTATCCTAGAGGATCAAAATTGATATTTTCCCTGTTAATGTGTGTGTATATATAACTCTCGCAAATATGGTCCATGCATGGAACTTATTTTATATGACGAATAAAAAGTAAATATTTTTGTAAAAAAGTTGTTCTTGATTGGTAAAAATAGAAACATTAGTAAAGTGATAGTAATAATTAATTAAATAGAAAAAGTAAACTTGTTCTTTTTGTAGTTATTCAATGATGAATTCTAACTATTTCTATATAATAATAAATTACAAATAATTACTCTTATCTTAATTCAATGGCGGTTAATTTTGAAATTAAATATGAAGTCTTTTTGTTGAATTTCTGATCCCAAAATCATCTCAAATTTAATTAATGCTCACAAATTTACGATTAATTGGTTGGAAATTAAAAGCCTATAAATTTGTTTGCGTGTATACTCATAATGATTCCACATTATGTTTTTTAAATAAATAAAAAGAAAAGATAAAAAGAGAACAAATCTACTTTTATGTATCCCAAAAAGAGCAAGCTTGGACAGATGGAAGAAATTTTCTTCATCTGAATAATTGAGTATTTGAAATTCATTTTCATGTTCATGTAATTTTTGTTATGCCCATTAGTCTACATTTTATACATTGGTTAATTATAACTAAAATAATTAACATGAGAATCATAATAAGTTCAATTTAATAATTCATGAAATGCATGATTGTAGTTTATATAGGTACGATAATTAGTAGAAACCCTAAAAGAAGATTCATGATTTTGTTGGTATAAATATACGTATATATATGTATATAGATTGTTCCCAATGAGTGTGAGTTGCCACAAAACAATTAAATGAGTGGGTGTATGTATGCTGCCTCATGTAAATGTACCAATTGTATATACATTACATATTTTTACATAGATGTGTGAGTTTATGTTGGATACTAAGAATGAGTGTGAGTTAATGTGTAAATTACATGATTAATTGCATGCATTCATGTAGTTAATTAACCACCCAATATCATCTATTGCTTTAATGACCCTTCCATTAACCTCTGTTTTAAGTTCATATATGTGTGTGTGGATGTGATGTTTGTGGTTTTCACAATTATTGCCTAATTATTAATCTACTACATAATTGTGTTTTAATTTCTTTTTTTATTATTTTTAATACATTTTTAATTTTGGTAGTCAAGATTTAAGATTGAGTATGAGGTGTAAGCTAGTGTCACTTTTTTTAAAACATTATTTTTAGAAATATAAGTGTTGCTCTGTAATACCCGAGTATTTTTTTATTTATATTTTACATTCATATTATACGAATGTATTATGTCTTAAATATTAAGTAATTACATTTTAATCCATAATGAATGAATAAGGTTGGACGAACTTTATTTATATAATAATAATAATATTAATATTAATATTAATTATGATTAGTAATATAAAACAAACGTGGATATTCCCCATCAACGTACTCATCCCAATACATTCACACACGTAGGCTGTTAGACAACGTAGCAAACTTATCACATAGACTATTACAATTGGAGTAAAAGCAATCACGTAATAACCATCCATGAATTACAGTAGCCCCCAAAAAATTAACCTACTATATAAACCCATTACAGCCCACTTTAACTCAACTTAGCAGAAAAGGGAAGAGAGAAAGTAGTGAGGAGTGAAGGAAGAAACATTACAGGCCGACTTTTATCACATTATATGTCAAAATGATCCTCTCGTTACGTAGACTTCAAATATTAAAGTCATTTATTGTTTCGATATTTTATTAGTTGGATATATCTCCTTATAAGCTTACACGCTCCGACATTCCGCCGATGAAGATAAAACCTTATAGTGTTTGTCACGCCCCAAATTTTCAATAAAAATAGAAAGGGAGTTTTCCTTCGTAACTATTAGGCGTGAATAATTAATAAATTAAAAATAATTACAAAAAATATCATTTGGGATTGTATAAAAAGATTTCTCGCAGCGCATTAATTAAGAAGCTCTCACGCAACGCATCCGCCCCTGGTATGCTGTCGTAGCCTCCACCTTAAAAGGGTTTGGAGTAGAAGGGGTGATTAATTAATGTATGAAATACACTCAGTGGGTTAACTTAAATGAATTCACAATTAAAATAAACATGCATGCAAAATATATCATAAGATGTAACACATGCCAACTTTAATAAAATAATTTGCGCATTATCGTTCGATAACTCGTTAAAAATATTTTAGATCAAAATGTCGTCCGATAACTTGTGTTAGTTGGTCTGTGCGTACAGGGTCATCACCCCAGTACGAGGTTAGCATGTTTTGAAATATATTTTAGTATTGAACCGATATAGCCAGTAACTTGTGTTAGTTGGTCTGTGCGCACCGGGTCATCACCCCAGTACGATGTTAGCATGTTTTGAAATACATTTTAATACTGAACCGACGTAGCCATGTTGGTGTTCGATCGTTTGGTTAACATGAACTACTAGGGTTCTATACGTTTCTAACAGTCAGTGAAAGTATGAAAACGAGAAACGTATTACCTTTCACCAGGGAATGTTGGAGAAGATGGATTCTCGCCGGCAGCCTGCGCAGCCTCACCATTTTGGACATAACTCTCTCATCTGATATCATATTTGAGTATTCTACACGCCAAGATGATCCTTTCTTATGTGGCTTTTCGTTAGTATATCACTTGTTGAATTCTGAGGTCTATATAATTTTATAAAAATCATGCAAGTTGGCGGACAGCAGCAGCAAATGATTTTCTGATCTTCTGCTGTATTTCCAAGTCCAATCTCGACGTCGTGTGGGCGACAATCCTCGAGATCTTCTCAATCTGCTATTCCATCTACTCTCTTCACGTGTTAGGCGTGTCTCTCTTGGGTTAGAACAGCTGAGATGACTTATATATAGGCTAAAGCAGGGACTATGAGGAGAAATTAGAGTTGGGCCTCCATTGGGCTTAAGTATCCAAGCTTAGCCCAAAGCTTATACTAGAGTCCAATAATAATAATAATATATACCACTAAAATATTATTACTGCACTACCGTTCTAATCCCATAATTACGTTATGGGCTCCTTCTTATTAAGAGTCTGACAGTCTCCCCATGTTTAAGATATACAATGTCCATTGATTAATTAAGGTACTGACAACTCCATTAATTAATATCTCATCCGAGAGTAGTACCACTCAACCTCATTATCATGCCGGAATAAATCCACCTGCAGGATTTACATGATAATCCTTATGAGCTCCTCAAGGGGACATCATCAACCTATGTCGGACACGGATTCCTTCTACAATCAACAGCACACCATAGAGACAACACTATTTTTCAACTCACCGAGTTTGTTGATTTAATACATGTAAATCTCACCCATTGATGAATCAAAGAAACACTTACTACCCTACGTGTCGAGATTATTGTATAGGGATTAAGAGCACGAGCATCCATAATAACTGAGATCACGTTCTCCTATAAGTCAGTATAAGTCGAACGATCTCAAGCGGTCCTGCTCAATACACACAAAGTGCACTAATGTGATTCTATAGTCAAGACAAGCTAATGCCAAATTACACTACAACCATCCCGATAGAGAGTCTCCGTCTATCTCGGTTGTGAGCATCTGTTTATAATTATAAAGAAACCGATAATATAATCTTCCGCATGTTGGCGCACAACATATTATATACAGTATAAAGTAAGTGGACTATTGCATCGAACATATTATATGACGCAATCATTTGATCATATAATTCTCATTTCAAATAAATTGTTATAACATTGTTCATACAAAAAGTTAGACTTTTAGAATACAATCTAACAATCTCCCATTTATACTAAAAGACTATGCTGTCATGTCTTCTGCCATACATCAGATTCCTACTCTCACTGCACGACCATCAAAAGCTCTTGCCTTAAGGCCCTTGTAAATGGATTTACTAGGTCATCATCCGATGCAATCTTGGCGACAACAACCTTCCCCTCATCATACGATTTCTCGTAACAGGTGGTACTTGCGCTCCATGTGTTTAGGGCTCGTGATTCCTTCAAGTTTGCAACTGCACCATTATTATTACAATAAATTGTGATAACCTTTGGCAAACTTAGAAACACTTCAAAGTCCATCATGAAGTTTCTAGAGTCATACAGATACTTTGATTGCCTCATAGACTCCAATTTATCATCTTTCCATGATGGAGTCCGGAGTCTGAAATATATTTCTATATAACATTCCTTCATATTATGACTCAACTTGCTAAAATTAAACACATAACCTTCGAGGTCGATTTACTGCCGTCCCTATTCGATTTGAAAAAAAAATCCAAATCTGTGTAACCATAAGAAGCAGTGAATCTGTTCGGTAAGCCCATATATAATTTCTTGTCCTTTTAAGGTACATAAATATATGTCTTACCACAGTCCAACATTCTTGTTTCGGGTTACCATATATCTTACTCACGACTCTCACAAAATATATATCTTACGGGTTGTTGAACAACCCTCCCACTATGATAAGGCACTACATGTAATTGTGTATCAGACGTGACACGCGTTGCAGTTTACCTTGTGGTATATCCTCTTGTACACTTGGTACTAATACTTTGTGTTATCCCTCTCACTTCCTTTAGAACAATTTATAAATGGGTTTATGATTTAATACATAGTCTTTTTCCAAAAATCTAGTGTTTGTGTTAACAATCACCCTTCGATCTTTTGGACTAAATAAATCACCGCCTTTATTTTTCTAGGATATTCCACAAATAGACAAACGTTAAACGACATGCTGTTTCTAGGGCATACCCATAAAATGAATTTAATAATTTTAAATAACTCATCATCTTTCTAACATTTTCTATAAGAGTCTTATTCCTTCTTTCCACCACACCATTCAGCTGGGGTATACCCAGTGTAGATAACTTGAGATTTTAATCTCATCCTCTGATAAATAGCTCCTAAACTATCCTAAGAGGTACTTGTCACCACGATTAAGTCGTAATGACCACCTCTCTTCGGGATAATCTTAGGGCCGCTTAAATCAGTATGAACTATTTCCAACATATCTTTGCATGGCTCTATAACCCTTTGCCTTGAAAGGCCTTTAATCATTTTACTTTCAATCAAGACTCGTAAGTCAGATAGTTTCCACTTCAGATAAACCTAACAGTCCATCAGCTATCAACCTTTGCATTCTACTCAAGTAAAATTGATCTAGTCTTAGATGCCAAAAGTATGTTCAGTCATCTCCGAAGGTTCCTTTCTCTTACTAAGATTAGAAGATGCATTATTAATTACTATTTATTTCATCCGTGGTATAAATATGATTTAAGAGTGTACAAATTATCCGCCAACGTACCACAACAGATTATAGCTCCATCCTTCATTACTATATATGACTATGTCATTTAAATGAAATGGAGTTTTCATCTGTAAATGTATAGAAAGTGAAATGAAATTCTTTCTATGAAAATGTACGTAAAGACAATTTCTCAAAATCAAACGTTTATTCATATTGTAAGATAAATAAACAACTCCCACTACAACAGCCACTACTTTCGTAGCTTTACCCATATCTATAACAATTTCATCATCACTTAGTTGCAGGCTTTAGTAATTCCGGTATTTGCACACAACTTGTCAGTAAATGCCATCAGTAATCATGCTTAAACAACTAGTGAATGAGATATTAACCTTGTTCACATCTTGATGAAATTGGATTTCCTTTGCCACATGTTTTGTCAGAAGTTCCCCACCATATACAACCTCTTGTAATTTAGGTGGAACTTGCTCAAAATATATAGGCAAATTATGAAGAATAAATTGATCTAGGTTTTCCTTTCAATTTCTATTCCAAACATTCCCAATTCATTCATCAACTTAACTATTTCTTATCTTTTAACCTCACTCAAGTATCCGAAGAGTTGCATGAGACCATCATATTTCTATGAACCTCTCAATTCTTCACTAAAGACTTTAATAGGCATCACAGAACATCCTTAGTGAGAACACATTTATATTTTTCTAAGCAGCAAAATTAAAAACCAAGATTCTTTTCTAATCATCTAATTTTGGACAAGTAAATATGTTTCTTTTTGTAAACAATAAGCGAGATAAAATCATTTTGAAATTCAAAGAATCATAAATAAATATACCGATCAAATCTTTGAATTTATCCATTTATATTGATTCTCTCAAAACAATATAAAAAAATTCACCGACATCTCAAGCACCGTGAGTCTGCAAGCCACAATAGTATGGATGTTTACAAATCCAAACATTTATAAGAGAAGGTTTTACCCATTAATTTCATTTGTCAACCTAACCTCATGACAAAATAATTAATAGTTGGTTCCTCTTTAGCCATGCAAATAATAGCAGTGACTCCGATAGGGAGGATACATATTATTTGCACCTAAGCGTACACCATTATTTGATCTCAAGTCCATTGCGCAAGCTTATGTGCCTTACAGATTGAGAAGTACACACACCTTGGATAACTTCCTACAGTCATCAATTATAAGTTTGTACCAGTGAACCGTATATAAACTCATTCGATAGGGAGGAAGGTCTATGCCAACGCGCAAGTTCATGTGCATCACATTACAAACATAATTATTTAATGAAGTCTGTTCCAGCAATCCATGAATAAACTCATCCGATGGGGAGGAATGCTCTAATGCCGAAGTGCAAATTTATTCACATTACTAACAAACCAATAATGGAGGCCGTGAAAATTATTAACCAATTCCCTCTCCCACATAGTAATTTTAACACCGAGAATTTTTACATGCATATAATATTCAAAATAAAACACGCAACTTAGCATGCTTTTATTACGGCACATAAGGCAGTAATCATGCATAGCATATACAACAATAATCGAATAATTAAATCAATTACATACAGTTATATATCAGCAAATTCGGTTGTTCGCCACCATGCAGGAATGTCCGCAAAGACCTCCATATTATCGAATTTTCAAAAAACTCCTGATTATCAAATTTTCGAAGCTATCGATATCGACCATCGATATCGTCCAGATTATGAAAATCATCGATATCGACCAGATTATCAAACTTTCGAAAAACTCCCAGATTATCAAAATTTTGAAACTATCGATGTCGACCATCGATATAGTCTAGATTATCGAAATTATCGATATCGATCAGATTAACAAAATCATCGATATCGTCCAGATTATCAAAATCATCGATATCGACAAGCATCCTACCAACAGATCATTTTCACATTGTTCATCGCGACGCCACGGGAAATAAGCTGCAAGCTAGAGGACTCGATCGGAACCTTTGATCAGACCCGCCCCAGCCTTCTGCAGACTAGCCCAGAATGTTGGTTGACTCGCTCTGAACGCTGCCCAACTCGCTCAAAACTCTCATCGACTCGCCCAGAACTATTTTAGGACTTGCCTTGAATTCTAGTCAATTCGCCCAGAACTTAGGTCGATTCGCCCAGAACGCTCCTTTGACTCGCCCAGAATAATTTCTGACTCGCCCTGAACGATGCCTAACTTGCCCAGAACGCTGGTCGTTTACTAGAGAAACTATCACCGTGTCAACAATGACGACTATCGCTTTCCTCCTACTACAAGTTGTCGATGGTCGCGATATCCACCAGTGAGATGATCCCGCCTCGGTTCGCAAACCCCCAAGCAATCGTGTGTGTTTCACATGATCACACACTCACCAAGCCACCCGGTATTCTACTCGTTGTATACCGACAAGCCCAATCTACCTGGCAGACAGCCCACAGCAGTCACCCAAGATACCAATGGGCATGCTTTCGCATGCGCAGCCCTAGACACCATTCTGTTCAATTTCGTGCCCAGCCCTGAGCGACACGCCTGCCACACTGGCACGCCCGTGCGGCAGTCGCTCATTGCCACCATCGGCCAGCAACATCCATGCCGTGCAATATCGAAAGCAATCGCCAAAACACATATAGGGTTTTGATGGAATAAGCAATTATACCACACCCTAAATCTTACGTGATTCTAATTCAAAATTAAATCAAATAGTCACATAAATCCTAGCCTAACGTGTCACGCTTCACCATAAAATCGAAGCTCTGATACCAATTGTTGGTGTTCGATCGTTTGGTTAACATGAACCGTTAGGGTTCCATATGTTTCTAACAGTCAGCGGAAGCATGAAAATAAGAAACATATTACCTTTCACAGGGTATGTTGGAGAAGATGGATTCTCGCCGACAGCCTACGCAGCCTCACCATTTTGGGCATAACTCTCTCATTCGATATTGAATTTGAGTTATCTTTGCCCAAAACGATTCTCTCTTCCGTGGATTTCCTTCAGTATATCACACGTTGAATTCTGATGTCTGTACGATTTTATAAAAATCGTGCAAGTCGGCAGACAACAGCAGCAAATGACTTTCTGAACTTCTGTTGTATTTTCAAGTCCAATCTCGATGTCGTGGTGGCGACGATCCTCGAGATCTTCTTAATTTGCTATTCCGTCTACCCTCTTCACATGTTAGGCGTGTCTCTCTTGGGTTAGAACAGTTGAGATGACTTATATATGGGCTACAGCAGGGACCAGGAGGAGAAATTAGAGTTGGGCCTCCATTGGGCTTAAGTATCCAAGCTTAGCCCAAAACTTATACTTAAGTTCAATAATAATAATATATACCACTAAAATATTATTACTGCACTACCGTTCTAATTCCATAATTACGTTATGGGCCCCTTCTTATTATTAGCACGACAGTCTCCCCATGTTTAAGATATACAATGCCTATTGATTAATTAAGTTACTGAAAATTCCATTAATTAATATCTCATCCGAGAGTAGTACCACTCAACCTCATTATCATGTCGGATTAAATCCACCTGCAGGGTTTAAATGATAATCTTTATGAGCTCCTCAAGGGGACATCATCAACCTATGTCGGACACGGATTCCTTCTACAATCAACAGCACACCATAGAGACAGCACTATTTCCCAACTCACCGAGTTTGTTGATTTAATACATGTAAATCTCACCCGTTGATGAATCAAAGAAACACATACTGCCTTACGTGTCGAGGTTATTGTATAGGGATTAAGAGTACGAATATCCATAATAACTGAGATCAAGTTCTCCTATAAGTCAGTATAAGTCAAACGATCTCAAGCGGTCCTGCTCAATACACACAAAGTGCACTAATGTGATTCTATAACAAATACAAGCTAATGCCAAACCACACTACAATCATCCCGATAGAGAGTCCCCGTCTATCTCAGTTGTGAGCATCTATTTATACTTTATATGGAAATCGATAATATAATCTTTCGCGTGTTGTCGCACAACATATTATCTACAGTATGAAGTGGACTATTGCATCGAACATATTATAAGATGCAATCATTTGATCATATAATTCTCATTTCAAATAAATTGTTATAACATTGTTCATACAAAAAGCTAGATTTTTAGTATACAATCCAACAGCCAGTAACTTGTGTTAGTTGGTCTGTGCGGACCGAGTCGTCACCCCGTACGATGTTAGTAGGAAAATATTTATCATCGAACTAAAAGCACATATAGCACATAACATGACATATCAGTAACACATATCACATCTTAACATAGCAATCATGACATAAAATTGTCGTACTCGGTAAAGAGTGAAAATTACCCCACCTTGAAGCTTTCTGAAAAAATGTAAAAGGAATTAGACTTGCTCTTCGATCTCAAATATTCGTGAAAATGAATACTAATTTTATTAAAAACTAATATAAAATAAATATTCTATTCCCAAAATAATAATATTATTTAATGAAAAAGTAAGAATTATAGTTATAAATGAAAAGTAAAATTATAATAATATTTAAAGTAAAAAGTTAAATTAATATTTAAAAAATTATAATCATAAATGAAAATGTAATACTTACGAAAACGAAAGTGATATTGTTTCCAAAACTCAAAGTTGATTTATTTATCTTTATATATATAATAAAACACATTTTAAAAGTCAAAATTAGACCAAAATTTTCCCTACCATTTTAATCTACCTAATTTAGCTTGATAATATTAAATCTTGGCCCTTCATTATTTATTGTAACATCTCATCCCTTGATTGTAATTACCAATCTTTAACAACATCTCATCAATTTATTTTGTTTTTTATTTTATCTCATCCACTCATTTTCTTTTTTACGTGAATTCATAATATTATTTGGACAATATTTATCTTCATTGTTGTAATATTTTATTTATTTTTTATTTTTTTATTTTTTTTTTATTTTATCTCATCCATTCATTTTCTTGGCCTCCCATAATATATTTGTCAATTGATTATTTATATATCTAAGTAATTTTATTTTTTTTACATGAATTCATAATATCATTTGTACAATTTATATCTTTTATTTATATTTTTTATTTTATTGTCTTTTTTATATATCTAAATTATTTTTTAAATTTCTTTTTAAAGGTAAATTATTTTTTATTATATGAGCTCATATATTTAAATTATTAATTGAAATTTATTGTCAAAAGTAATATTTTTTGTTTTGTTTTTAACGTGAATACATAACATCATTTATACAATCTTTATCTTTATTGTTGTAATATTTTTTTATTTTGTATATTATTAATTTCATTGTCCAAAATATTTTCTTATGTTAAAAACTTATTTAATTTTAAACTTAGTCTAAAATATACTACCTCCGGCCACTTACAAGGTATCCATTTCATTATTTCTGGCGTCCGCTTTAAAGATATCAATTTCCTCTATTTAGTAAAGAAAGTACACAATATGACACACCACTTCTCTCTAATACAACTACCCACTTTATCTATAATAGTAATACTCCTTAATCCACGTGCAAAAAACAAATAAAGACCTTAGAATTGTCCACTTGCAAACAACAAATGGTTACCTTGTAAGTGGCCGGAGGGAGTAATTAATTCAATATTAAAAGAGAATTTATATATATTTAATGGGAGGATTACTACTAGGTAAAAAAAATACTTAATTACTATGAGATACAAACATACAAAAATATTACTATTAAATACAAAAATATATAGTGATATTGCAATATTACCCCTATAATGTGCTGCACAAAATGTTGTGTGCAGTAAAAAAAAATTATGTGCAACAAAAGAGTAGGGTGGCCCGGCGAAGCTCTGGCGGAGGTCCGGCAGAATTCTGGCGGTTCGGCGAAGCTCCAACGACCGGCCGGACGGCGATCCGGCGGTGGTCCGGCGACCGGCCGGCCGGCGGTCCGGTGGTGGGTGAGGGTTTAGGGTTTGTGGTTTAAAAGTGTATGTGTTTAGGGTTATATTTGGTATTTTACTTTAATATTTTGTATGTGAGAGTAATTATTTTAAATCAATGTATCTTATATTAATTAGGGGTACAAAGTGTGTAACTATTAGTAATTATTCCATATTTAATTAATAATAAAATATTTTTAATAAAATATTAATTTAAACAATTATTTTTTTTATTTTATCTCATCCATTCATTTTCTTGGCCTCCCATAATATATATATATATATATATATATATATGTGTGTGTGTGTGTGTGTGTGTGTGATTTGATTATTTATATATCTAAGTAATTTTATTTTTTTACATGAATACATAATATCATTTGGACAATCTTTATCTTTATTGTTGTAATATTTTATTTATTTTATATATTTTTTTATTATCTTTTTATATATCTAAATTAATTTTTAAATTTCCTTTTAAAGGTAAATTACTTTTTATTATATGAACTCATATATTTAAATTATTGATTGAAATTTATTGTCAAAAGTAATATATATTTTTTTTGTTTTTAACATGAATACATAACATCATTTATACAGTCTATATCTTTATTGTTGTAATATTTTATTTATTTTGTATATTATTAATTTCATTGTCCAAAATATTTTCTTATGCTAAAAATTTATTTTAATTTTAAACTTTGTCTAAAATATAATTAATTCAATATTAAAAGAGAATTTATATAATATTTGATTAATAATAAAATATTTTTAATAAAATATTAATATAAACAATAAATAAATATAAATATAGATAAAATAAATTAATATTAAATAAGTACGTGTAACCCACGAATTTTGATAAATGTGTATGAGACGGTTACGAGCATGATAATAAATTTTTTTAACGGGGTGGGTATATATACGGGTATTTAATAAACGGATACGAATATAAGTACCTCAAAAAATGCGGGTACCCTGCCGGTTGCTATTTTTATTTCTACATGCTATAACTTTACACTTTTTATTTTTGTTTATTTCAAAATTAATGCACATAATAATATATAGTACAATATTAACATTCTTAAGTTACCACAAAATTAAATACTCCCTCCGCATGCTATAAATTCACACTCTTTTATATCTCAAAATTTATGCAATGTGTTATAAATAATTACTTCTTTTTAGAAATGTAAAAATTATTATTGGACCAAAGGTAGTATATATATATATATATATATATATATATATATATATATAATACATTTAAAATAATATTTTAATCAATTTTTTTCAAATTATTTAAATAATTTAAATAAATTACAAACCCTTTAAATAATTTAATCAATTTTCAAACCTTTGATCTCAAAGAATTACAATGTGATAATACTTTCGCCTATTTTAAAGGTGCTCATTATGTGAATTAATGAGTTTTTTTGTGTAGGGGTATTTGTTTATGTAGTGAATCATATGTGAGACCATTTTATTAAAAGAAAAAATTGATACATTTGGAGTGAACATCCAAAATAGTAAAATAAGGACCTTTAGGATGGACGGAGGGGTTATATGCAAAAATAAAATAAAATAAAAATAAATAAATAAATAAATTAAATATCAACCATGTCCGTGCAAGGCACTGGTTATGATTGCTAGTTATTATATAATATACATTTTATAAATTGCAATCAAGTCTTTGCATTATATTAAATTCTAATTTAAATTTACCCTAAACTTTAAACTTATTATAAAATGACACAACTTGAGTTACACAACTCCGATTGAAATTCCGAAAGTACTTATGGAGTCCTCGTAAGACGAGGATCACATGTATACTAATTTTACATGAAAATAATAAATTTAAATGGGACGCAATTTCGAATGCAAAGTGTGTTTCTTTATACATCCTTTGTTTTACGTTAAAATTCAAAACTAATTACACTTTTGTGATCCTCGTAAGTAGAGTTTTAAAATGACCTATAATATGAAAGCTAACTCACACCAAAATAAAATATGCCATTAAAGGGTTAAAAACTTCGACGGAGCATTTCTAGTTCAAATGGCATCTATTTTATAAAAAACTTATATATTTGGAATCTACGATTCGAGACGAACATTTTGATATACAATAGGATAAGAATAAAACACAAAATGAATGAATCATTAGAAAAACTGTGTGTGAATGTTTATATATATATATATATATATATATATATATATATATATATATATATATATATATATATATATATATATATATATATATATATATATGGGTGTGTGTGTATAATTTTGAGCCCCTAAAATTTGGAGGCCCATGGCGAGAGCCCATCGAGACAACCCTCAGGGCCGACCCTTGTCCCAACTAGACTTATATAACTCCTATTGAAAATCTAGAAGTACTGTTGGGTTCCTGGCAAGACGAGAGTCTCAATCCTATCAACTTTTCATAAGAAAATTAACATGCAAAAGTCATGAAATTTCACATAAATAGGCTTATTTGTTGTCCTATTTTCCAACGTCCAAACTCAAAATTAATTATACGGTTGTGAACCTCGTATGGAGCTAGTGCTTCAAAATGTTATATAATTTAAGGCACCATGTTCACCGAGACAAAAGTTGATACTAAAGCATTTAAACTTCAATGAAAAATATCTAACATTTAAGACATCGAAACAACAAACTACTTTAGTGTTTGGTATCTACGCTACAAGACGATCATTTTAAGATATAACTCTGTAACACCTAATATTTCATAATCTATATTTTTGTAAAAATTTTTTCTTTAAAATAAAATTATATTATGTATTTTAGTAATAATATATCTCTAATATATATATATATATATATATATATATATATATATATATATATATATATATATATATATATTATAATATATGCATATGTGATTAATTTTTTTTGGATAAGGATTAAAATTTTTGATAAGGATGAGTTTAAGTAGTGACGTGTGTGAGTTAATTGTGGCCTCCAAGATTTCCATATATATATATATATATGAGTGTATATTGGGTGCACCCTGGTGCAAGGGTGCACCCACATGTATATAACTTTTTATTCTATTTTGTATACATGTTATTCTATTTTGTATACGTGTTTTGTAATAATTGTATACTTTTTTCATACTAAGTTTTTCATTAAAAAAATTAGCATCATATGAGTATAACTTTTTATTCAATAGTGTATACATGTTTTTTAATAATTGTATATTTTTTACACTCAATTTTTTATTAAAAAAATTAACAATTAAATTGTATACATTTTTACTTTTAATTGTATATGTTTATTTTTATATTTGTATATGAATGCACCCTATCTTAGGGTGCACCGGGTGCATACTATATATATATACTAATTTTGTTTTTGTAAATCAAGTCGTCTTTAATAAATTGGTTGGACTTTAAGTTTATCAAAAATTAATGGCCCATAAATTACGTTAAAAAACAACTAAATAAATATTTTTATCTTGATTATATCTATAAATTTATATCTTCCACAATCCACAATAATCACGTACATTTTCTAAATTTTTAGAGTCTTTTAAGAAAAAAAAATCTCAATGAGCTTCCAAATTAAGAATTTTCATATTTAATAAGACAGAATGAGTTATAATTTTTTTAAAAAAAAATCGTTAAGCTTTAAAAACAAACTGTAAAGGAACTGCTTAGAGAGGAGAATGACTTTTTGATGATGTTCCTGTGAATATTTTTCTCTTCCTTTTTTTTTATTTTATAAGTATATTTAGGGAAATACAAATTCGTACACAATTTATTTGATTCCCTACCAATTAGATTTAATGGTTTTTTTAGTGTTACTTAATTAAATGTGTTTTTAATTTTATAATTCGTATTATAATCATGTTTCCTAAGAAACTGTGCATTATTGGTGAGTAAAAAAACTAAGAAATGAAAAAAAAACTTGAAAAAGAGACTAATTCTCATTTGCTCTTAATAAATTTATACAAATTGATTCTTCGAAATAAAAAAGTAGGATTAAATGAAAATGAGCAAGAAGAATGAGATAAATGAGTGAATTACTCAGAGAATTGAGAATAATAATGATTTAAATGAGAAAGAATGTAAAAAATATATTGTAGTTGAGAATTAAAATAACTTGAATGAGAGTGATTTATAAACAATGAAAGAGATTATGAAGAAATTTATAATAAAATTGCGAAACATAAAAATATTTTAGAAAATAAAATTGTGCGTGATATATATATGATCCAAGAGTTTGGGATAACTTTGATAAAAACTAAAGACATATTGGTGGAGAAATATTCTATAACATAAAATAATCGTAAATTTCCTAAAAATGGAATTTCTAGACATTTTTCGTACAAAGATGGTGTATTATTTTTGTGGTAAGTTGTTTAAGTTGGCAGAAAAAAAATTTAGCAAAAGAAGATCTTAATGATTAAAGACATGCTGTTTTGGGGCCCATTTTATGATTTCGCCAAGGGCCCTCATAATCTCAGAGCCGGCACAATTTGCAATTAGGTTAAACTTTAGAGAATGTAAAATGAGAATTTGATAAATAGTAAGAACACAAAGTGTACATATAATATAAGTATATTATTAATAGGTGGCACTTGGCATAGTAACTGGTTTGCGTTAACTCACATTGATATACATTACTGCAATTCAAAAATTTATGATATTATTCTTATTATTATATTATTTAATAAATTTATTTTATTTACGTTCTATTAATTGAAATAGTTGGAGGCAGTAATTAGCTATTTAAGTCACGTTAATGTAATTCAAATTTATAATATTCTAATTATAAGTTTTCATCTTATTTGTTTTTCGTCCAAATAAATCTAAATAATTATTATTGGATTTAAAACCTGACACATTTATTATTAAATTTTATTTAAATTTTATATATTTATTGTAGGTTACTACAAAGGTGGGAATTTACTTCAATTCTTCACCGAGTTTAAACTTTTAAGTTATGATTGCCCTTTTTAAATTTCATTATGTATATGATACTCTGTATGTGTTGGGCCTCGACCTACATTCTTAGATTAAACGGTTAGTTTGGCTCTGCCAACACCATTATTATTATGTGGAGTTTGTCTCTGCCAACCCAAATTATTATGTGGAGTTTGGCTCTGCCAATCCAATACGTTTAGATTGGAGTTTGGCCCACCAACCCAATTATTATGTGAAGTTTTGCTTTGCCAATCCAGTTATAATGTGAAGTTTGGCTTCGCAAATCCATATTATTATATTGTGGTCAGTTTGGCTTAGCCATCACCATTTTATGCTTTACAATTATATTATTTTCATTATTGATAATTTAATTTGTGCTATCATGAGGTTATTCTCACGGGTGTATTTCACACACTCACTCTTATTAAACATTGTATGCAAGATCTCGAGATGGACGGTTGATCCAGGATAACATGGCCAAATAAAAGTTATATTTTCTAAAATTTCTCTTAGTTGTAATAATAAATTCAGGATTAGTAAATTTTTAATAAAATTCTGCTATTGTTTCAATTTCTATTATATATATCCCTAGGAGCCCCTACACCCCGCCCTGACAGAGTGGTGGAGAGTTCAATCATAGTGACTCAACTAATCAATAGGGTCTAGACCTAGGGATGACAATGGGATGGGGGATTTCGGCTATCTGGTCTATCTGAACCCTAGTGGTAAGGGTATGGACAATTGTAAATGGGTTTGGAACAGGTACAAGAAGTTGTAGGAAATACCATCAGAGTTTGGGGTGAGTACGGATAATGCCTCAATACCCGCGGATACCCTGTTTATATATATATTATAAAATTTAATATGTCTTATATAATTTATATATTATGAGATATTTTATATATTTAATTAATAGTTATAAGTTTTATTTAATCATATTTATTAAATATTTATTTAAAATAAGGGCAAAATACACTTTTTTATCCATTAACTTTCTCCGATTTTGAAATTAGTCCATTGGTTTCACACATTTCGAAATTGGTCTATTATGTTTACAAAATTCGACAAAGTAGTCCTTTTACCGTCTATAGCGGGTTGCTTATCAAGTAATGCTGACGTAAAAATTAAAAAAAAAACTACTTACGTGGTGTAGAACATGGTTATGGGTGAGAGAAGAACAAAATTAAGAACCTGGCCGACAGCCCCCTGTCCGCGAATTCCTTCACCCCATGCTAGATTCCGGCGGGTTCCATCATGCATGAGATAGAAGGTGGAACCTGTTTCCCACATGAGGACAGCCGAAGAACACCGGCACGACAGGGATGTCGATGATGCCATTTTTGACGAGATCAAATGCTGATAGGATTCCTAATATGGCGTCTGGGCTATGGCCGGTAACGGTGATGTTCTGCTTCTCATTTTTTATACATTTCTGAGTTTTTGGATCTGTTTCTAGATCTGTGCCCTAGCGCTTAATTTGGTGAATGAGGAATTTGAATTTGAAGAAATGTAGATTGAGAGCCATCCATGCATTACATTGGAGATTATCTCATCGTCTTTTCTGTTGCCGTTATCTTTTCCCCAACTTTTATGGCAGAGCAATTCTTCTGTAGATTTAGACCCTGCCTTATTAATCCACTTGTACATCCTTTGCGTTCCACGCCACACGACGTAGATTTTGCGATGGCCGGAGGTGCGGGCAACTTCATCGGTGGTGGCGGCAATGTAGCCGAACCAGTTAGACTCTTTGTCCCAAGATTCGTGCGACGTCGGGTGTTCAAGGAAGGGCACACGGACGACGGAGATAGCTTAGAGGAAATTTGAGACCTGGTAATGGGTGGACCACTAGGTTTCTCCTTCTATCCCACGGTGGAACCTGCCAGAATCTGGCATTGGGGGAAGGAATTCGCGGACAGGGGGTTGTTGGCCAAGTTCTTAATTTTGGTCTTCTCTCAATTTTGACCACGTTCCACGCCACGTAAGTGGTTTTTTTTTTTAATTTTCATGTCAGCATAACCTGATAACCGCTATTGTCGGTAAGAGGATTATTTCATCGATTTTTTTGTAAACTTAATGGACCAATTTTAAAATGTGTAAAACTGATGAATTAATTTCATCGAAGAAAGTTAATGGATAAAAAGTGTATTTACCCTTAAAATAATAGAATTTATATTATACTTATATTATATTTATTTAATGATAATGTAATTTTTATTATTATATTATTAAAATAATAAAAAATATAAATATAAATATATATAAATTAAATTAATATTAAATAGATACGAGTACTCGCGGGTATTGATAAACGGGTATGGGATGAGTACGGGTACCATAATAAATTTTTTAAATGGGACGGGTACGGATCGATATGAGTATTATTTTTTAATCGGATACGGGTACCCAAAATAAGCGGGTACCCTACTCGTTGTCATCCCTAGCTAGACTAGACCATGTCCATTACACACAAGGAGCCCCCTCATTTTGAGAGGTTGTTCCCACACTGTGGCGGTGGGATTTGATCATTGGTCATAGATACAAAATGTCAACCCTATGACCAGTTGAACTATACATGCAGGCATATTACTCTTCATAATAATGCATCATGCATTGATTGTGTTACTTTTATTTATACTATAAATTGTTAATGAAATAGTTCACTATACTATTATCACTTTTCTTCGATTGAGTGTAACTTTCAATGATGTTATCACTTTTTATCCATCTCACGTAAGAGCTTATGCGAGACTGTTTCACACAAGTCTTTACCTAAAAATTACTCCTTAAGGAGATGAATACTTACTCTTCTAAATAAAAAAAAAAATATTACTTTTCAACTTTTGCTCCCAAAAAATATATAAAATCACAACATATCGAATTTAAAATATAATATTTTTCTTTCAAAAGAGTAATAATTCATCTCTTTAAAGAGTAAATTTTTAAGTACTAAAAGTAATTAGTAAAGTAGACTGCAAGAATTTGGTGAGTAATATTTTTATACAATAGAGTAGTGGTTTATATCTTTAAAGAGTAATTTCTCATGTAACAATGAGTAATCATATCATATGCTCCCATATTTATATTAATTTTATTCAATAGTGCATATGTATTTTTTAATAAATATATTCCCTCTATACACCCATAAGGGTGCCATTCACTTGTGCACGTGGATTAATGAGTTATTATTTAATTTGTTGTGGGTAGTTATATTAGTAGAGTATGTGAGTCTCATATTTTAATTTTATTAGTGAATTGTGTGAGTCTCATGTGTCGAAAAGGGGAAAAGAGATCATTTGGGAGCGGACGCCTAAAATGAAAAAATAAAACCTTTGCTGGCAGACTAAGGAAGTATTACTTTTTTATATTCAACTTTTCATTAAAAAGCTTATAAAAAATTCATTAGAGAATCACTAATAAATTGTATAAATTTTTATTTATTATATCTATTTTTGTGAAGAATTTTATATGAATTGAATGTGGTTGTTGATGGTTGTTCTCATCGGATGGTATAGTGGGACTGAGCTTGGAGTAGCTTGGATTGATGGATGAGAATAAGCACACCAAAAAAAATATGATGAATGTGAGATGGAGCTCACTCTCTTTTGTATTGATTTTAAATTTTTTACACCCTCAACCTCACAACCCTCATTTACAGGTGTAGAAGATGAATAATTGATGGAGATTATGGAAGATAATTTATAATTATAGTATAAATTAATTAGATATTAATATGATTTGATTTTGATTTATTTTCTTTTTATTTGTTATTATCATTATGATGTTAGATCTTATTATCATCTATAAATAAGTGTTTATTTTATTGTAATACAGAGTTGAATTTGATATTAATGAAATTTGAGAGTTTTCTCATAGTTTCTTTTACGGTATTCTATAAGAATCAATGTATTTGAGTTGTTTATCTTTCGGTATCCTTTAAGAATCAACAGATTATAGAAATTGTTCTACGTATCTTTTTATCTTTAATACGCTCTCGCTGCATCAGTTGGTATCAGAGCCAAATTCTCGATGTTAGATTCGAGATTTTAAGTGGTTTATGATACCTTTTATGATGATTAGTCATCGTATGAAGATGATACTATGCTGATCTACTAACAAAATGATTTGTTGGTGTCCGATCCGATATACGATGGACCATCGATTTTCAATGAAGAAGTCGAATCTGTAATCTTCAATGAGTAATATGGTGAAGTTTTCTACAGTGAGTATGATGGCTCATCGATCTTTGATGAAGAAGAATCAGAAAATTCATATGATGGCTATGATAGCCCACCAATTTTCAACGAAGATGATGATGCATTTAATCCGAAAGATTCACATTTTGTGAATCTTCTTGAAGTCAATAATGCATATGATGATGCATTTGATCTAAAAGATTCATATTTCGTGAATCTCATAATAAGCATAGATGTTGAATACGGAGGTGGACTTTGGAAGGATTTTAACATATATGAATTCAAGATGTTCCAGCACATCTACGAACTTATTTTATTTGTGGTACGATCCAACACGATTCGAGGACGAATCGTCTCCAAGCGGAGGAGAATGATGGAGATTATGGAAGATAATTTATAATTATAGTATAAATTAATTAGATATTAATATGATTTGATTCTGATTTGTTTCCTTTAATTTTATTTATGTTTTTATTGTATTAGATATCATCACCTATAAATAGGTGCTTATATTATTGTAGTATGGGAGTTAAATTTGTTTAATGAAAATGAGTGTTGTCTCATAACCTCTTTTACGATATTTTTATGAATCAATATATTTGAGTAGTCTATCTTCCGGTATTCTTTAGGAATCAACGGATTATAAAATTTGTTCTTCGTATATTTATCTTTTTATACGCTCTCGTTGTATCAGTTGGTATCAGAGCACTAAATAGGATTCGAGGGCGAATCCTTTTCGAGAAAAGGAGAATGAAGGAGATTAATATAGAATAATTAATATAATTAGGTTTTGATTTATTTTCTTTTTATTTGTAATTATCATTATGATGTTAGATCTTATTATCACCTATAAATAGGTGTTCATTTTATTGTAATACGTAGTTGAATTTGATATTAATTTGATATTAATGAAATTTGAGAGTTTTCTCATAATCTCTTATACGGTATTCTATAAGAATCAACGTATTTGAGTTGTCTATCTTCCGGTATTATTTAAGAATCAACGGATTATAGAAATTATTTTACGTATCTTTATCTTTAATACGCTCTCGCTGCATCAATAGTAAAAATTTAGGTTGCAAATATATAAGGCTGGCTATTTATGTATTCTCTAAGACTCATCACACATGCTCCCATATTCTATGTACATGCCTTAAGCTAATGAGATGAAACTAGGGATGTAATCGAACCGAGTCGAGTCGAACACTACTAGATTTGAGTATCGTTTGTGAAGAAATTATAGAACTTGAGCCCGAGTTCGAACTCGTCAAGAAAAAAATATATCGAACTCAAGCTAGAACTTAAACTGTTTGTTAAGGCTCTCGAACGTGTTCACGAATACATAAAATAACTTGTTCATGAATATTTTTTCATAAACATTTAAATATTTTTGTTCGTATATATTAAAAGAACGTTTCGTTTATAAACATCTAACGTTATTCATAATATTAAATAAATAAACTAACAAAATATAATAATAAACGTTAAAAATATATTTAAATATTTAAATAAACACTTAAATTATTATCATATTGGTGTGGTTTAATATAAAATATTTAATTATTGAATTTAAATAATTAAATAATAAATATATAATTATAAAATTTACGAACACGTTTGCGAGCCATTAACGAGCTCATTAACGAATATGTTTGCGAGCTTTCGAGTCAAACACCCTTAGACTTGAGTTTGGTTTGATAAACTATTCGAGTTCAAAATTCAAGCTTGGTTTGGCTCGTTAAGGTTAACGAACGAACTCGAACGACTTAATCAAATCGAGACTCGAATAATTTGCGAATAGTTTGATTTGTTTACATCCCTAGATGAGACCAAAGTGTTCTTTGGGGGACCTAATCTGCCAATCATGGGGACCAACCCTGCAAAATATTGTTATGTGAGTGGTCCTCCAACCTAAAGAGGATTCTTATTGGTTGAAGGGTGGTTCATGCATTTGGTGTGTTTCTTCTGTTAGCAATAATGAGAGTGATGTTCTCTTTTCAATGCATAGGTATTCATTACTGATTAAGCTCTTGGTTTACTAATTTCTGAAGAGTTAATAGAATTTATCCTTAGTCGAATCGAGCCTATTTAAGGTGGCTCAGGCAGGGATGAGTAATGACCATATTGGGCTTACATAGAACTGGTCTTGTGGTGTATAATGGTCCTTTATTTTAACACATAAATATTTATTTTGAGTCTATAGTATAGTGTGTGTATATATATATATATATATATATATATATATATATATATATATATATATATATATATATATATATGGTAAGGAGATACATATACATAAACAGTATTATTGATAAAATATATATATTCAAGCAAACATCCTATAATCACTAATAATAGGATATTGTAATAATAATAATAATAATAATAATAAGAATAAGAATAAGAATAAGAATAAGAATAAGAATAATAACAAGAAGCGGACACGGATGAACGACAAAATGTAATCTGCTTAATATTCTTGCAAAAGAAGTGAAATCTTACTTTACACAGACAATCATTACGAATTACGAATCTTGATATGGCGGCGGCAGATCTGGAAAAATGACAAAAAGATTATTTACAAAATATGCTTCAACCCTCATTCAACCCACCAAACCTCTCCAGCCACATATCAAACCTCTCCATCTGAACCCCCGTTCACCTTTGCATATCAAATCTCTCCTATCTTTTCTCCTCATCTGTTGTTCAAACACTGCGCTATAATTTCTCTCCTCGTCTGAACCCACGTTGTTCTTCAAATATTATTTTTCTCTGTTTTTCATCCAAACGTCATTTCTCAAGTATTGCATCTCTCGCTCTCAGTAGAAGATCTAATCCCTTTTATTTTAAAAACTCACGAAAAGTTTCAGAGTTTGAGCAATGCCAGACGTTAAGGTAAGTGAGCATTTCAACGCATTCTTACACCTCCTCTCTCTACAGTAATACTACTCTATTCTAAAACCCAGAAAACTTTCCTTTTCAAATTTTATGTGATAACAGAAGAGGAGCTATCAACTAGAAAGACTAGTCTCAATCACGATTCCCTAACTTAAATTGCAAAGGTAATTCTCTTACCTTATTTATTTAATAAATGCATAAATAGTGAATGAAACATGATATATATATATATATATATATATATATATATATACTTAATAAGGAGGGGAATCGATAGTGAGATATTGAGGTTTGATTTTATAATATGTGAAAATAGGAGCTAAATACTAAATAAATATTATTGATGTAGTATATGTAATTATCATAAAATTGATATAAGATCTATGTGATATCAATTATGCATGTTGAAGTCTGGTTTTGGGTCTGTAACTCCTATGTGATATTATCAAATTATGTATGTTGAAGTTTGATTTTATGTCTGTATCTCCTACGTGATATGAAATTATGTATGTTAAGGTTTGGTTTTGTGCTCCGATGTGTGTGTGTGTGTGTGTATATATATATATTTATCTTAAGTATACTATAGTAGAAATTTTTCCTGTTGACGTGTCATCTTCAGAACGCTCCAATGTGACGTGTAATTTTCTCAATTTTTTAAAATTTTTAATGCTTTTTTAATATTTTCCTTATTTACTTTTAATTAACTTCCTTATTTAATATTTTCTTTATTAAATAATGTGTTTCTTATTTTTAATAGTAATTAAATTTTCAATATTTTATTTATTTATTTGGGTATCGTTAATTAATTACTAAATCTTTTAATGCAATAAATTAGTTAATATCAAATTAAATCATATATATATATATATATATATATATATATATATATATATATATATATATATATATATATAAAGAGAAAAATAATATTTCATATAATATTCTCTCACCCTACCTATAAATAAGACTTTTTGGTTATTCATTCTAAATACACACATTCGATTCTTCAAGAGGAATGTGAGCTTTCTTCAAGTTCCTCTACAAAATTGATTTATGAAAGTATAAAAATTTATTTCGATAAAGCGAATCAAGTAGAGATTCGATCTACCTCTAAAAAATCGATTCAATCAAGAGGAAGAGAATTGATTCAAGTATTCTTGAATCGATTTACCTCTTAAGAATCGATTCTTCAAAAGGAAGAGAATCGATTAAAGTATTTTTGAATAGATTTGCATCTTAAAAATTGATTTTTCAAGAGTAAGAGAATCGATTCAAGTATTCTTGAATCGATTTACATCTTAAGAATCGATTCTTCTAGAGGAAAAAATCGATTTAATTATTACCTCTTAAGAATTGATTCAAGTATTCTTTAAGATCGACCTTTAAAGTATTAATTCAAGTATTCTTCAAGTGAAAATGAATCGACGATTCAAGTACTCTTGAATCGATTTACCTCTAGAGAATAAGAGGTTGAAAAACTAATTCATGTATAGAATCGAAAATTTAAGTTCTTTAAGTTAAATCATTATTTCATATCCAATAACATTAAAATTGAGTTTGTAAATGTTTGTTAATTTTTTAAGTTAGTTTATTAATATTTATTTATTTATGAATTATAAAATTTATTTTCTTTAGTTGTTTAAATAATTTGAAACTAATAAAATTAATAAATTCATTACAAATTTATGAATATTTAAAATTAGAACATTATATATAAATTAATTTTATTTATATTATAAGTGTGTATATATATATATATATATATATATATATATATATATATATATATATATTACATTAGTTTCTTAAAAATAACAATTAATACAAATAGAATTATTATTATATAGTTATAAGAAATACTAAACCATAATCATGAATAAAAAGTAATAATCCATTTAAATATTATTTATAATATTACATATATTTAAATATATATATATATATATATATATATATATATATATATATATATATATATATATATATATATATATATATATATATATATATATCAACTATTAAAAATAAATTAATAATTTTGTTTTAATTAATTATAAAATGTTTGATCTTACTTTTTATAAATAATCAATATACATATTAAATATATTATAGCAAAGTCCTTTGCTTTTGATTCGTTCACGTATAGTCTTACTATTTATTTATTTTTCCTTACTTTAGTATCATTAATTGCAATCAATAAATAAATCATTCGATATAAATAAATTAATTAGTATCAAATCAAATCATATATAGAAAAAAAAATAAATTGAGATTTTATATATATATATATATATATATATATATATATATATATATATATATATATATAATTGATATTTATTTTAGATAAATAGTAAAATTAAGGATTTATTACTGAGAGTTACATATTTTGATCATAATTGCACTTAAATATAATTAAAAATTTGAAATACTAATAACTATATAAATATAGAGCAAAGAGACAAATGAGTAATAAATAGTTTTCAATTGTATTAGGTTATAAAGTAACATTTAAAAAAAATACAAGTCAAGATTTTTTCAAATAATTACAATATATGTACATATATATTAATTTTTTACATGATTTAGTTATACATTACATTATCAAAAGTCAAATGTTATAATTTATTGTAAATTCTTTACATTGATGAAAGAAATTGTCTAGCAAAAATAAGAATAATTAAATAAATTATTCCACGTTATACGCGAGTTTCATACTAGTATATATATATATATATGTGTGTGTGTGTGTGTGTGTGTGAAATTAAAACTATTTTATTTAAACCAATTGGAATATCTTATGTTAATATGTTAAGATCTTGGTGGGTGTGATGTTAGTTGCGAGTTCTTTATATTCCAAAATCTAATTTTCCCTAAATTTATTTTATTTTCATATCTTACATATATGATAATAAAGATTTTTGTTTTCCTACTGTAGACTCGTGAAGTAAATGTTGAAACAAAATTTCAGAAAGCACTGATAAAATACAAAGTGAGGTGTAGATTCATTATTCTTTTTAAATCCGCAGAAATTTTTTATAAAGTAATTATACACATATCTTCTTAAATTTTAAAAATAATATGATATAATATTATAAATATATGTATCAAATTTTTAAAGTCATACTTAGTTATTTAGGAGTTCTGTATACCAAAGAGTAAAAAATAGAGTAGGTACTACAAAAACTTGTTTCTAAATTTATTCTTTTAAAACGGATGAATCTGCCAAAATGTCCAACATGAAAATTGTTCATCTATGCGTCTGCCATGCTACTGCAAAGTATCTTTTAAAATTATTCATCCAAATGAATGTTATAACTATTTTAATAAACGATGGCAGTGCAACATATGGGAAAATCAAACTAAACTTCTTCTTTTTCGTTGGCCATTGAAATGAAAGATTAATTTATAGAAAGGAGTATATATGAAAGTGTTCACCTATATATCTAATATGTCCATACAAAACAGTTTTTGAAGTTGATAAGAGTTTAGAGAGTTTTACCCAATTTTTCTAAACGTGACAACATCATACCTCATAATCCTTATACTAGTTCTTGTACCTTGTGGTTTATTCCATAACGTTTTTAGGTAAAACCACTAAAGAATTCTCAAAACTTAAATTTCCTTTACTAATCAATAATTATTGATTATAATAAATATATAAAAATTCCTAAAGGAGATCTAATATTAAAATAACATCTAGATGAGTGATGTTTTAGGGTCCTTTTTTCATATAAGTTTAGAAATTATCTTAATAATTATAATTAAATATACTTAATTGTGTGCTAAGAAAAAAAATTAAAATTTTGAAGGCATCAAGGTTGCCAGGGAAAGGTGGGCTTACTGTTATGATTTCAATATTGAACGTGATTTACATTAATTGATGTGAATGAATATGCATGAAAATTTTTACCTAAGACCGGTGCGCCGGGAACCTATACATACAGATGGCATTATTGCAATAAGGAAAGATGGACGCGTTCGCATGACTTTGACGTATTAAATAATGAGCACCTTTGGGTGACTTGGCGTATTAAATAATGAGCCCTTTCGGATGACCTGACGTATTAAATAATGAGCGCTTTCAGTCGACTTGACCATTGGTTCATACCCTTTATTTTTAAAAATTCATGAGGTTCATTTCTCAAGAGATGAAGTCATTTTCAGTTGTGAAATCTAATAGTAAATCCCCCACTGAGTATATTCTTGTGTGCTCACCCCACTATATTTTTCCTTCTACAGATGACGTGGCATAGATGACGAGGCGAATGATGAGTTGAAGGGGTTGGTTGCAGCTTTAAGTACTACCTGGTTTAATTAAATAAGTGTTAAATATGTGAACAATCACTTATGAATTGTCACTACACACAAATCACCAAAAGATTTTCGCTACTTAATTTTTAAGATGTTTGTTTAAATTCTGATTATGTTTTAATTAAACTCTCCTTTAATTTTTATCATGAATTAGAATGCGATTGTTTTATTTTAACTTTAAAAAAAATTACTTTAAAATTTAATTATTTCATATAAAATAAATTGGGTCGTGACATGGTGGCATATGCTTAGTTGGGATAGGGCTTTATCTTCGTTGGCCTTTGTAACAATAAATTTTGTATTTTGATAAAATAAATACAAATTGGAGTACAAAGATATTTCAGATGGATTTAATTTGAATGATATGTAAGCGGGTTACAATTTCAATCAATCCTCTGATTCTTCTCTCGAACCAATGTGGCTTTGACTTGACTTTGACTTGACTTGTGTTTGTCTACTTTGACTTCTTTGACGAAGTATATGTTGACTGTGTTGACAGCGAGCGTGTTGAGCTGGATCTTCGATCGAAGCTTGTTCGAGCTCGAGTGTGTAGTCATGAACATTGACCCAGAGGCGTTGAAACTTTGTTCAGGTTGAACATTGACTGAGAGCTTTCCACGAAGAACACTTGATTTGGGGGACTTGGAACCTTGATCCTGGATTAGTGGCTATTCTTGACTTGAAGCTTGAAGATGCTTTGGAGATCTTAAACTGACTTGAAGTTTTGTTGAAGATCTTGAGCTTGAAGTTTTGGAGGCTCGAAGACTTGAAGTTTTGTTGAAGATCTTGAGCTTGAAGCTTTGAAGACTCGAAGACCACTTGAAGGCTTGAAGATCTTCGAAGGTCGCTTGAAGGCCTTCACTCGTTCTTCGCTTGGAGCTTGAAGACTTGAAGATTTGAAGATCCTCGAGCTCGTTCTTCGCTTGTAGCTTGAATATCACTTGAAGACTTGAAGATCCTCGAGCTCGTTCTTCGCTTGTAGCTTCAAGATCACTTGAAGACTTGAAGATCCTGGAGCTCGTTCTTCGCTTGTAGCTTCAAGATCACTTGAAGACTTGAAGATTTGAGGGAGCGCTGCTCGTGTTCTCGATCTCTTCAAGAATGTCTCGTCATCGGCTGCTCGAATCTCTCTGTGTGTGTGTTGAATGGCGGAGACCCATTTATATAGGTGAGGAAAGGAGGTCCAAGCCATTTGGGCCTCACTTAACGGGCTTGAGCCTTCAACTTGATTGACCATAATCAGACCTATTTGACTTGGTCTGATTTAATTTACCTGAGCTTATTTGACTTGGGTCAGACCTCATTTGACTTGGACTTAATTGACTTGGGTTAGACCTTATTTAATTTAAGCTCATTTAATCTGCTGGGCTCAAATTAATTATCAATTATTTATTAATTTATTTTAGGAATTAATTTATTTAAATTCTAAAATAAATTAATATTTAATTAACAAAATTCACGTGTCGCCCTTTAATTGGACCTTAAATTTTAATTGCTTACAAATGTCCCCTTACGATTTGTTCATGGATATCATGTCTTGATGTGAAGGAATCTCAAAAGCTCCCCTTTTATTTTCAACATTTGTAATTTGGGCATTTTTAATTTACTTTATCCAATGAACAAGATAAAGTAAACTGTAAACCCTTTCCTTGGCCCAATTTATTTCCTTAGCCCGAATTAACTTGTCCTTGCTTAATTTCAAAATTACGGGAGAAGGAAATATGGCACAGATCTGTTTTCTGCTTATCAGACGATTTTCTGAATCCTTTTCAAATCAATCTACCTTCTTAGATGATCTTCGTAAATTTAATTCAAATCAATTAATTTTATTTATAGTAAATAATCTCCTAAAATTTGAGAGATTTTAATCCTACAAATAATTGTCATAATTTGTTGCAGCCTCCCACTATATAATAAGAGTCTTGGTTCATTTGATTTCTTCATCCACGATAGTAAGAAATTAAATTCTTGTTTTTTTTTCATGTAATGCATTCATGCATTCTCTCTGTCCCTTGCAGTTTTCCTGTATCCCTACTTGCAGACAAAGCACTCAATCATATATATAAATATATGCTGTAAGTTGTCAATATATATATTTTCTTCTGCTTCTTTGTTCTTTGCATAGAAATCAGTATGCTCTTTTTTTTCTTTTGCTTCTATGTTTTGTCATGGAATATAAGAATAAGCACATTTCAAGGGTTCTTATTTTTCTTTAATCTGCCCCCCTTCGCTATTTCACTACTCATAAGAACGAGTAAGCCTTATAGGTGAGTAGAATACACATTTGTCTTCTCTTTATCACAACGCAACAGAACCAGACAACAATTTATTGCTTCTGAGTTAATCTGGGGAGAAGACAACTATGACAACGAACCAGCGGCCTTATAGATGGACAACCAGCAACCAATCCAACGGGATAGAGATGCCCAGGGGTATTCGCAATGAGCCACGCGATTCAGATAGTGGTGTTGTGATAGCCAGCAGATTCGACGAGGCAACATTCGCGAAGGGAGAGAAGACCAGGAACACCCTGCACTTGTGGAAGGCCGATGTGGTCAGCTTCTCCGGCATGAAGTAGAAGTAGTCATGGATACCGTCAGAGCGGCCGTGGCCGAGGAGATCTGCGGCAAAGACGGCGGCGGTTACGATGTCGTAGGATTCTCGATGATGGTGGCGCTCCCTCCTGGCAGCAGTGTGCAAAAATGACCCTGGCGGTGAGAGGTGGCTGCGGCTGTTGACGACTGGACATCAAGATGAAGATCTGGTCGTGGAACATTACGGCCACGATGAACCAACGACCATCGGCCATTTGGTGGCAGCCGTGGAGATAAGGCGGGTGATGACGGGACAGATCGGAGCGGCTGTGGAGATGGCACTCGGTGGCTTGCGACCTTGGCTGGCGGGTGCTTCGGGCCTCCACCGGTCGATTAAAGGACTCCGGATGTGCAATGATGCGGCGGCCCTCGCGTGGTGGCTTGCAGGGGAAGAGGACGGCGGATGACGAGAGGCGAGAAGTAATGGCTAGAAACGACGACAGGCAGCGATGACCAGCAGTCCACGACCAGTGGCGACAACGTGAGCGTGGCGGTCAGAGGGCAACAGCTGGACTTGCGTGGTGGTCGGGCAGTGGTGGTTGGCAGCAGCGCGATGATCAGGAACCAGCGGCGGCTTTGTGATCATGGTGGCAGTAAGGATCTATGGTTGTTGAGGGCATCGCGGAGGCTGTGGGCGAGACAATTGGTGATGGCGGCTGGCGATTTGCAACGGCGGTGGCAGACGACGAGGGATCCGGTGATGGCCACGTGTTTGAGAGCACGGAGGCTGCGGAGTCGGCGGCTGGCAGTCGCCCTCAATGTGTGAGCGTCGTCAACGAGCTGCGGTGGAGATATGTGTGAGCCTCGGTGCAGTGGGATTTCTCCGGTTGACAGCTGATACGGGCAGTGGAGGTGGGTTTCTGGCAGCGGAACGCCACGGCTGAGCGGTGGTGATCGGTGGATCCAGCTGAAGAGAATGAGCTTTGCTCGCAATTTTCAGCAGATCGCGGAGCAGGTGGTGCAATTTGCTGATGGCTGTCAGGTGATTTGGGGATCAGCGGCATGGCTGTGGCGATTTGCAGTGGCGCGGCGGGCGGCAAGAGCTCCCGGTTGTGGATGATGATGAGTTTGTGCTTCCAGCAGCAAGGCAACGATGACTCGGTGAGGACGTGTGTGTTGTATATAGACCATGCATCTATACATACATGTGTAGGTGTGTGTGGTTTATATATATATATATATATATATATATATATATATATATATATATATATATATATATATATATATATATATATAAAAGAGAGGTAATGAATGTTTAGCAGCAAAGGTAAGTTGTAGCTAAGCTCAACATGTTGCATAAGATCAGAAGTGAAGCTGATGGATTGCTACAGATTGTGATGAAGGTGATGTTTGACAGAAGTAGCAAGTTGAGTGAGTATGATCAACAGGCAGCATAAGAAGTGAGCTTCAGCTGTGTCAAGTGTATTGTCATACATTGAGTTAAGTGAGTGAAGCATGAGTTAGTTGTTATTGTTAGTAACAGTCAGAATAAGTGAATGATCAGTTATAACCAACTGATAAAGGCAAGCTACTCACATGCATACATGATAACAGTTGGAACTGATGCAAGTTGATTACGTGATGATGCTTCGGCTGTTAATCCATCATCAACACATCAGATAGTTTAGCTATATTCTTCAATTGGATTCAAGAAGAATGAAGTGCTTGTTTGATGGTGAGGATTCAACACAAAATGATCAGTTATAAGATTGAACCATAAGATCAGTAAGTATGATGGTTGATTGGTTTGAGAAGTTGAATCAGTTGGAGGCAGTTACAACTAAGCTCAGCACTGATCATGTGGAAGTTGTGATGTTGCTGATGCATTCAGTTTGCAGCAGTGGAGTATAAATACATGATCATGCACAACAAATAATATAGAGTATGTGTGAATCATCATCATTCAAGCTAGTGCATAGAATTAGGGTTTCCTGAGTGTTTTTAGTTCATCATCATCATCATCATATTGTAACCATGTTTCATCAAGATAGTGATTACTCTCCTTTAGTAAGTGGATGTAGATCAACATGATCGAACCACTATAATTTGTGTCTTCATTCTTCATTTAGTTCAATTTTATTTTTGATTCAATACACAACTAGATATTAAAGAAGAGTGTGAACAATTTGGTTGATCAAGCTTGCTGCATTCACAAGAATTGGCGCCGTCTGTGGGAAGCCAAAACCAGAAGAAGAAGAAGAAGACTCAGTGGAGATGAAGAAGATCAGATGGTTACCACAAAGTTTGATATTGAAAAGTTCTCAAAGAAGGCAGACTTCAGTCTGTAGAGGATGAAGATGGAGGCTATTTTGGTTCAACAAGGTCTGTCAGATGCCATTAAACCATTGCCTGAAGGTCAGAGTGCAGGAGTTGGTGCTGCTGTTCTAGCAGCAGATCAAGAACAACAAACCAAGGCCAGAAGTGCTCTCATTCTGTGTCTTGGAGATAAGGCTCTAAGGGAGATCTCTAAAGAACCTACTGCAAGAGGAGTTTGGAAGAAATTGGAGGATCTGTACATGGTTAAAAGTTTGGCAAACCGTTTGTACATGAAGCAGAAGTTATACTCCTTCAAGGTATTAGAAGATAAGTCTATAATTGGTCAGTTAAATGAGTTTAACAAGATCATTGTTGACTTAGAAAACATAGATGTCGCTCTGTCAAATGAAGACGAGGCTGTTATCCTCATGTCAGCACTTCCAAAGTCTTTTGAAGGTTTAAGAGATACTTTATTGTTTGTTAATGTTGAATCAATTCCCTTGAGCAAGTATTGTTGGCAGTTAAGGCAAAGGTACTTTACAAGAATCCAGAACAGCAAACAAATGCAGAAGGATTGACAGTGAAGAAACAGAACCAGTGGAACAAGAACAACAAGAATAGTAAGAGTAATTTTGATAAGAGGAAGCCAGAAAAGAACTATAGTGCACCAGCAGATGAAGAAGAAAACAAGAATTGCTTCCACTGCAATAAGCCTGGACATTACAAGAAGCAATATTTCAAATGGAAAGCAACGGTAGCAAAGAAGATAGCTGAAAAGGGAGGAAATAAGAGGCCTCATGCAAATCAGGTAACAACTAATCAAGTTGCTACAGATTCTGATTTCATTGAAGCAATGTCTGTGAGTTCTAGTTCAGTTTCAGAAGAATGGGTTATGGATTCTGGATGTACTTTTCATATGACTTCTAGGAATGATTGGTTTACTGAATTGAGCTCACAAGATGAAGGATCAGTAATGTTAGGTGATGATCATACTTGTAAGATTGTTGGAATTGGTTCTGTCAAACTTAAAATGTTTGATGGAAAAGTCAGGATGTTAAATAATGTTAGATATGTACCAAGCTTAAGGAGAAATCTAATATCTCTTGGAATGTTAGTTTCTCAAGGTTATGAGTGCCATTTGAAAGGAGATACACTTGCTGTCATAAAAGGAAAGTCAGTAGTTATTAAAGGATTCAAGAGGTCTGATCTGTACTTCTTGGAGGGTTCTGTTGTGACTGGACAAATTAATACAACTAAGGATGAGAGTAGTGTTAATGTTTGGCATGGGAGGCTTGGTCATATAAGTGAAAGAGGTTTACAAGAACTTGCAAGACATAAGCTACTTGAGATCAGCTCAACCTGTAAGTTAGATCAATGTGAAGCTTGTATATTAGGAAAGGCAAAGAGGTTGAAGTTTGGTGCAGCTGAGCATAATACCAAAGCTAGGTTGGAATATGTTCACTCAGATCTTTGGAGGCCTTCCAAGACTTCAACTATAAGAGGTGGTAAATACTTCATTTCATTCATTGATGATTATTCAAGAAAGGTATGGATTAAAATTCTGAAAACCAAGGATGAAGCACTATCAATTTTTAAAGTATGGTTGACAGAAGTAGAACTCCAAACTGGAAACAAGGTCAAGTGCTTAAGAACAGACAATGGTTTTGAATTTGTGTCACATGAATTCAATAAGTTTTGTCAAGAGAAAGGTATTAAGAGGCACAAGACAGTACCAGGTACTCCACAGCAAAATGGAGTGGCTAATAGAATGAATCAGACACTTCCTGCTAGAGTTAGGCGTATGATGAGCAGTGGAGGTTTCTCAAAGGGTTTCTGAGGTGAGCTAGTATCTACTGCAGCTTATTTGATTAATCTGTCACCATGCACAACACTCAAGTTTAAACCACCTGAAGAAGTATGGTCTGGAAGGGTACCAGATTATAGTCATCTGAGGATTATAGGATGTTTGGTGTATTCACATCAGAAACAAGATAAGTTAGATCCTAGAGCAGTTAAGTGTGTGCTAGTAGCTATCCTAAAGAGGTAAAAGGGTACAGACTATGGTGTTATGAGAATAACAAGTTCATAGTTAGTAGAGATGTTACATTCAATGAAGAAAGGATGTCTTTGTTGGAGAAAGGATCTGATAAGTTAATAACTGCTGATAAGTGTGAGTTTGAGGTGGAGCATGATGACAAAACAGTTGTACAGCATGATCAAGATCAAAGAGAGGATAGTCTACATGAAGAAATTGCTGCTGGAGAAAGGTCTGAGTCATCTAGTTCAAATGAAAGAAGAACTCTAAGTAGCTATCAGTTGGTTAGGGATAGATTGAGATGGCAGATCAAAACACCTATAAAGTATATATAGGCAGACACTGTGTCATATGCATTATATGTAGCATCAGATGTTGATGTCTATGAACCTAGGACATACTCAGAAGCAGTTTCAAGCAAGGAGAGTATGCATTGGTTGGATGCTATGGAAGAAGAGCTGCAATCTTTAAAAAGGAATAATACTTGGATGATTGTTGACAGGCCTGCTAACCAGAAACTTGTAGGCTATAAATGAATATATAAGAAGAAACCAGTTACAAGCAAGGAAGGAGGAATTAGATATAAGGCAAGGCTTGTTGCAAGAGGGTTTTCACAACAAGAAGGTGTAGATTATAATGAAATTTTCTCACCAGTAGTTAAACACTGCTCAATAAGGATCCTGCTATCATTAGTTACTCAGTTGGACTTGGAATTACATCAAATGGATGTAACAACAGCTTTCTTGCATGGAAGTTTAGATGAGAAGATTTACATGAAGATTCCTGAAGGTGTTAGTTTAAAAGGAGCAGATTCAAAGGCTTGTCTATTACTTTAATCACTATATGGTCTGAAGCAAAGTCCAAGACAGTGGTATCTCAGGTTTGATGAATACATTACTTCTAATGGTTTTATCAGAAGCATGTATGATAGCTGTGTGTACATAAGGTGTGATAGAGGGAGCTATACTTATCTACTACTCTATGTAGATGATATACTGATAGCTTGCAGAGATATGATAGGAATCAATTCAGTAAAGGATACTCTGAGAAAGGAGTTTGACATGAAAGATCTTGGAGAGGCAAGGATGATACTTGGAATGCAGATAGAGAGGGACAGATCAGCTGGAGTATTGAGATTGTTTCAAGAGTCATACTTGGATAAATTGCTAAAGAGGTATAATATGAATCTTTGTAAGAGTGCATCAGTACCAGTTAAACAAGGGGTGAGTCTGTCATCTCTTCAAGGGCCTCAAACAGATAAGGAAAGGTCTGAAATGGGTAAAATACCTTATGCAAGTGCAGTGGGCAGTCTAATGTATGCTATGGTATGCTGTAGACCAGACTTAGCTTATGTGATGAGTGTGATCAGTAGGTTTATGAGTGATCCTGGTCTTGTTCATTGGGATACAGTGAAGTGGACACTGAGGTATGTTAGAGGAACTATATCAGTTGGATTGAAATTTCAGAAACAGGATGCTTGGGATGATGTTGTTGTTGGTTATGTGGATGCAGATTATGCAGCCAACCTTGATACAAGGAAATCAATGACAGGTTATGTGTTCAATTTGTTTGGTACAGCAATAAGTTGGAAGGCTACACATCAACACATAGTGGCTTTATCCACCACTGAAGCTGAATTTGTTGCTCTTACAGAAGCAATAAAGGAAGGTGTTTGGTTGATTGGTATTCTGAGAGAATTTGGAGTTCAGCAAGATAATTTTGAAGTGTATTGTGATAATCAAAGTGTTGTACATCTCTCAAAGCAACAAGGTTATCATGAGAGGACCAAACACATTGATGTGAGACTTTATTTCATAAGAAATCTGATAGAGGAGAAGATGGTTGCTGTTAAGAAGGTTAAGACAGCAGATAACCATGCTGATGCATTTACTAAGGCTCTACCTGTTCAAAAGTTTGAATTGTGTAAGAGTCTTATTGGTATTCACTAAAAGGGAAAAGGAAAGGTGGTCTGCAGCCTATAAATGCAGTAAGGTGGAGAGTATTTTGTCACTTGTGATGATACATGGTCTAAGGTGGAGATTTGTTGTATATAGACCATGCATCTATACATACATGTGTAGGTGTGTGTGTGGTTTATATCAATGGATATATATATATATATATATATATATATATATATATATATATATATATATATATATATATATATATATATATATATATATATATATATATATATATATATATATATATATATATATATATATATATATATAAGAGGTAATGAATGTTTAGCAGCAAAGGTAAGTTGTAGCTAAGCTCAACATGTTGCATAAGATCAGAAGTGAAGCTGATTGATTGCTACAGATTGTGATGAAGGTGATGTTTGACAGAAGCAGCAAGTTGAGTGAGTATGATCAACAGGCTGCATAAGAAGAAGTGAGCTTCAGCTATGTCAAGTGTATTGTCATGCATTGAGTTAAGTGAGTGAAGCATGAGTTAGTTGTTATTGTTAGTAACAGTCAGAAGAAGTGAATGATTAGTTATAACCAACTGATAAAGGCAAGCTACTCACATGCATACATGATGACAGTTGGAACTGATGCAAGTTGATTACATGATGATGCTTCGGCTGTTAATCCATCATCAACACATCAGATAGTTTGGCTATATTCTTCAATTGGATTCAAGAAGAATGAAGTGCTGGTTTGATGGTGATGATTCAACACAAAAGGATCAGTTATAAGATTGAACCATAAGATCAGTAAGTATGATGGTTGATTGGTTTGAGAAGTTGAATCAGTTGGAGGCAGTTACAACTAAGCTCAGCACTGATCATGTGGATGTTGTGATGTTGCTGATGCATTCAGTTTGCAGCAGTGGAGTATAAATACATGATCATGCACAACAAAGAATATAGAGTATGTGTGAATCATCATCATTCAAGCTAGTGCATAAATTAGGGTTTCCTGGGTGTTTTTAGTTCATCATCATCATCATATTGTAACCATGTTTCATCAAGATAGTGATTACTCTCCTTTAGTAAGTGGATGTAGATCAACATGATCGAACCACTATAATTTGTGTCTTCATTCTTCATTTAGTTCAATTTTATTTTTGATTCAATACACAACTAGATATTAAAGAAGAGTGTGAACAATTTGGTTGATCAAGCTTGCTGCATTCACAAGAGTGTGGATGCGGTTGAGCGGCGGCGGGCAAATGCCTCTCGGCGGTGAAGTGGTGAATGGAGAGCGTCAAAGTTTTTTGGAGACAGCAGGCGGGGGGTGATGGATGTGAGGATCAAGGGACCGGCAACAGCAGCGTGTGACGGTGCGAGGGTGAAGGGACCGACGGCAGCTACGGCGAAGAGATGGCAGTGTGGCTGTCTTCGGTGTGGAAATCCGGTGACCCTTCGACCTTAGCAGCCACGGAGATGGTGACCGTTGGTGGTGTGTGTGACTCGCGGTGGATCCAATGGCAGCGGCAACAATGATGTTGGCTCAGAAAACGCTGGGCGTGCCAAATTTTGTAACAACAAATTTTATATTTTTGATAAAATAAATACAAATTGGAGTACAAAGATATTTCAGATGGATTTAATTTGAATGATATGTAAGCGGGTTACAATCTCAATCAATCCTCTGATTCTTCTCTAGAACTAATTTGGCTTTGACTTGACTTGTGTTTGTCGACTTTGACTTCTTTGACGAAGTGTATGCTGACTATGTTGACAGCGTGTGTGTTGAGCTGGATCTTCGAACGAAACTTGTCCGATCTCGAGTGTGTAGTCTTGAACGTTGACCCGGAGGTGTTGAATCTTTGTTCGAATTGAACGTTGACTGAGAGCTTTCCACGAAGAACACTTGATCTGGGGGACTTGGAGTCTTGATCCCGGATTAGTGGCTGTTCTTGACTTGAAGCTTGAAGATGCTTTGGAGATCTTAAACTTGAAGCTTTTGAGGCTTGAAGACTTAAAATTTTGTTGAAGATCTTGAGCTTGAAGCTTTGGAGGCTTGAAGACTTGAAATTTTGTTGAAGATCTTGAGCTTCAAGCTTTGAAGACTCAAAGACTTGAAGTTTTGTTGAAGATCTTGAGCTTGAAGCTTTGAAGACTCTAAGACTACTTGAAGGCTTGAAGATCTTCATAGGTCGCTTGAAGGCCTTCACTCGTTCTTCGCTTGGAGCTTGAAGACTTGAAGATTTGAAGATCCTCGAGCTCTTTCTTCGCTTGTAGCTTGAAGATCACTTGAAGACTTGAAGATCCTGATCACTTGAAGACTTGAAGATTTGAGGGAGCGCTACTCGTGTTCTCGATCTTTTCAAGAACGTCTCGTCTTCGGCTGCTCGAATCTCTATGTGTGTGTGTAATGAATGGCGGAGACCCCTTTATATAAGTAAGGAAAGGAGGTCCAAGCCATTTGGGCCTCACTTAACGGGCTTGGGCCTTCAACTTGCTGGAGCATAATCAGGCCTATTTGTCATGGGTCTGATTTAATTTACCTGGGCTTATTTGACTTGGGTCAGACCTCATTTGATTTGGGCTTAATTGACTTGGGTCAGACCTTATTTAATTTAAGCCCATTTAATCTGCTGGGCTCAAATTAATTATCAATTATTTATTAATATACTTTAGGAATTAATTTATTTAAATTCCAAATAAATTACTCACTCCGTCCCATAGAAGTTGGTATAATTTTTTTTGGATACGGAGATTAAGGAGTATAATAATTTAATATAAAATGGAGTAAAGTGAAGTGAGAGAAATAATATTTAATGTGTAGTGGGTAGTTGTATTAGATGTGATATGTGGGGCCCGTGAGAATAGATTAATTGTTTTTTGTGTGGGTCATGTATTAAAAAGGAAATGTATCAACTTTAGTGGGACAAACCAAAAAGGAAAGTGTGTCAACTTCTATGGGACGGAGGGAGTAATATTTAATTAATAAAATTCACGTGTCGCCATTTAATTAGACCGTAAATTTTAATTGCTTATAGCCTCTATTATTGTCAGTTTTACCATGGCCCGGTCATATCCTCAAGGGACGGATGTTTTTTTTTTAATCTTATCTTGATCTTGACTCTTGGTTTAAAGTGAGATATAACACCCATAAATAATATGTGTTGTTATATTTTTTTCAATCATTATATAGAAAAGTATTTGTCTGGTTGTCGAAAAAATAACCATTTGTCATGGAGTAGAAAGTAAAACGTTTATTTTCTAGTACAGCATGCATGTCATGCTTTACTAACACTTATTTTCCTGTTTGATATTTAAGTCAAGCATGTTCTCTCCCTCTCCCTCTCCCTCTCCCTCTCCCATTCTCATTCTCATTCCCATTCCCATTCCCATTCCCATACTTCTCTTTTGTTTTTTCTTTTATTTTTTCATTTCTTTTTCCTTTTCAATCCTCCAATTATTTATCATATGACTAGCTATTTAGCTTATGAATAAAATTTATTTCTGATATCTAATTCAATTTTACAATTTATAAGTCACAAAAGCATCAATTTAAGCCCAACTCAAAATAAACACAATTCAAAAGTTTATTTGTGCACCACCACCAGCTATTTTTTTAAAGCACTGCAAAATATAAAATGAGACACTCTCTTGTGAGACGGGTGTGAGACGGATCGACACATCACTAAAGTATATGTATTGTATAGATAAAGTATGCTTATTTGTAGTTAAAGTATGACAATAATAAATCATATTATAATACGATAAAATTATACTTTAATATATAATTCAGCATACTTTAGAAAATATACTTTAACAACTATTAAAAATACTTTATCTAAATAATATATATATTTTAACACGTCTCACAATCCGTCTCACATAAGTAACGTCTCAAAAGAGACTTTGTCATAAAAAATTAATATATAAGTAGGTTAAAAAAATTTAACAAAAGGTCGTATATCCTGCAAATCCCAAGTCTAATATTTTATAATATATTTTATCAATTTTAATTATTTCTATTTAATTTTAATCATTTTCATGTGGAAAATAAAAAGTTGCCAAAAATTTATAATTGGTAATGCAGATGGATGGATATTTTTTTTAGAACACTGACTAAGGAGTTGTGGCATTTTTAGAACAAGAAAAATACGCTTTTTTTTCTAGCAATTTAAAACATTAAATATTAAATTTTGCTTCAAAATGACAAATTAAGCCCAATTAAGTGATATGTGTCTAATTTGTAGCTATGGGTTAAATACAATTTTTTTTAAATTGTTAAGTCGAAAATATGGTCCTACAATAATACAATAAAGATTAGTTAGTGTCCTACAAAAATAATTTTCCGTTTAGAGTTAATTTTGTTCAAAAAAAAAACTTGTTTTAGGAAATTAACTTGTTGGGTTGGGTTTTCAAATATCTAGAAGAACCCAATAGCCAATAAGGTTATAAAGCGCAAGTAGGCCCAATACTTGGTGTTATCTTACCCTAGAAGACATTGAGAGAAGATAGAGAAGAAAAAGAGAGGCAAAACATTATTCACGTTTTGAGAGAATTCAAGAGCACAGAAATATTACAGAGGTCATATTCGGAGTTTCAACAGTTGGATCGAGCTGAAATTTTGTGAGCACGTTCTAAACTTGTTGAACTATATTTTGAACTGTGAAAATCGTGTTTGGAGCTCTATGTTGACGGGAATAGGCCGAAATAGAAGTCAGGTTTTTTAGAAGATTTAGTTCTGCATAGTCGTGGTTAAAGGGTCGTTTCTCACAAACCAGTCGTTGGATCTTACTGTAATTTGGACAAGACTCATAGACGGTAATTCTGAACGGTGGAGATCGGGATTTGAGGTTTCGAGTGTTGTGAACATTGAACAACATTTGGTATTGTCGGGTAAGATATTTCTAATCTCATTATTGTTATTAAGTATTGACTGTTTTGATACGTTTGTGGTAGAATATCTGATGTGGCAGCTTGTAACTCTTGGATTTTTATTCATGGTGAAGTTTTTTGTGGACTTCGGTCACGTGGTTTTTACTCCTCACATTGAGGAGGTCTTCCACGTTAATTTGCGTGTGTTATGCTTTATTAATTGTTTGCTTAATTGTGCATTATATTTTTAGGATTGTTTCCTACTAGATTCACACAACAGATGGACAATTGATTATTCCTCTGTGTAGACGAATACTTTGTTGTTTGATTATTGTTATACTTTGTTGTTTGTTATTCGTGTATTGATCATTCGTTTTTTGTTTGAAATCAAACAACAAAGTATTCATCTACGCAGTGAAATGATCAATTATCCTCTCTTGTGTGAATTTAGTATGAAACAATCCTAGGAATATAGTGCACAATAAAGCAAGCAATCACCAAAACAATTTAATGTTCATGGAAACCTCCTCAATGGAGTAAAAATCAAGGGAACGAAGTCCACCAAAAAATTCGCTATGAGTAAAAATCCAAGAGTTACAAGCGGTCACAACGGACGTTCTACCACAAACTTATCAAGACAATCGATATTTGATAACAATAATGAGTTAGAAAAATCTAACCTGACAATAACAAATTTTGTCCAGTGTTCACGATTCATAGAACCATAGAACCCGATCTCCATCGTCCAAAATCATTCTTTGTGAGTCTTAAACGTTCTGTCCAAATTACAGCAAGATCCAACGGCTGGTTTGTGAGAAATGACCCTTTAACCACAGTTGCGCAGAACTGAATCGCCCAAAAAACTTTACTTCTGTTTTCGGCCTATTCTCGTCAACAAAGAGCTTCTAACATGATCTCCACTATTCAAAATGTATGTCAACAAGTTCCGAACATGCTGAAAAAATTTCAGCTCGATCCGATGGTTGAAGCTCCGGATATAACCTCTGCATCTCCACCATTCAGGATGTATGTCAACAAGTTTTGAACTTGCTGAAAAAATTTCAGCTCGATCTGATGGTTGAAACTCCGGATATGACCTCTACGATATTTTTGCGCTCTTGGACTCTCAAAACGTGAATTATGTTTTTGTCCACACTTTTTCTTCTATCTTCCCTCAATGACTTCTAGGGCAAGATAACACCAAGTATTGGGCCTATTTGAGCTTTAAAACCTTGTTGGGTATTGGGCTTCTCCACGTATTTGGAAACCCAACCCTAACATAACTAAGAGTGTAGCATTTTTTGGGGCACTAAATTTTAAATTTTACTCTAATAGGATAATTTATCTTTTTTAAATGAGAATTAAAATATAATGTTTTAAAATTACAGGCCCAAACAAAATATAATGGCTTCTTTGTACCGCTTTATATACTATTTGGGCGGCACTATTGCCACCTGAAGTTTTGCTAAAGACACCCGTATTAAAGACAAAAGATTTATGAAATTCCAATTATATCCTCACCCATTTTTTTAAACCCCAACTCATTTATTATACCTAAAAATTACATTTTGCTTTATACACCCATTCATCACTACACCTTAAACACACACTAATAATACACACTCACACATATACACCAAAAACCACACTGATCACACACACACCACAAGAAGAAGAAACAAATCCAAATAAATTTCTCCACCACAAAGTTATTCTTCTTCCCCAATTCAAATATATGAACCCTAAAAATTATGTTCTTTTTCTTCCCCAATTCAAATATAATACTGCAGTAAACCCTAAAAATTATTCACACAAGAACAATACAGCGGGGATAAGGAATTGAAACCAAAGGCCATTAACATGAAAATGTTTAGAAATCATCTGTATATTGCACTTGTAATTTTTTTTTTTTTTATATATATATACTCCTTTTTTTTGAGTTTAAACTTCTTCATGGATTCCTCACTTTCAAATTATTAATCCAGTTTCAATTATTAATATTATGTAGGAAGAAGCTAAAATAACCATTGTACACATATTACTAGAATTTTTCATTCAGAACGAGTGAAGGAGGAGATTCAATCACTAAGATGTGAGATTTGAAGAATTCTTTTTCATTTTCATTCCTTTTGAATTACTGTGTCAAATTGTGAATCCAAGTTTTCTTCTTCTCTTATCGCTCTTATGCAGTGTGTGGGAGTTTTTGGTGTGAATGTGTATTTTTAGTGTGTGTTTTAGGTGTAGTGGTGTGAGGGTGTACAAAGCAATTTATGTTTTTTTTTAATATAATAAATGGGTTAGGATTTAAAAAACAAAGTAGGGGTATAACTGAAATTTCAGACATTTTTTGTTTTCAATACGGGGTGGTAATAGCTCCCGTACCTTCTTTTCTTCTCTTCATTGACTACTATTCTTATGGTTCCATTTCATTTGTGGCCCATTTTGTTAGACTACTTTTAAGTTTTTCACTTGGGCCTTTTCTTTAGTCACATAAAATTATGAATCATTTGGGCCAAATAATGGATCATAGCTCATTATATTTTTGATTGGGCCGTCTTAAAATCATGGACATTTTATGTATGATTGGACCATTACGATCTGTTTGAAAACCCAACTCGTGAAAGAGTTTGAGGTAATTCGAAAACAGTATGTATATGTCTGTGTATATATATATATATATATATATATATATATATATATATATATATATATATATATATCTTGGAAAGTAAGAGCTTTGAATAAAATGGGATAATATTTTTACAATGAGTTGGTCTCTGGTATCTCCAGGTCACAAAGTGTATAAGGGTATAACATTTTATTTTAAAGCATATATATTTAAACTAATAAGTGTATGGCTTTTTAAGCATTTTGCAATAATACTTAAAGGTGGTGATCTTTTTTGTAATTTCTCAAATATGAGGATTAATTTACAATAGAGTAAAGTTCATATTTTTTTTCTTTTACAATTAACCATTTTTTAATTGAAAATGTCAGCTGAAATATGAATAATATTAATGTTTGTTAAAAAAATTTTAATTTTTTCTCAAAAAATAAAAGGTATAGGTTCTTTTACTAAAGTATATAACATTTATTATTAAAAAGTACAACTTACGAAAAACATGGAATTTGGGGGGAACGATGTTCCTGGGACACGCTAGTTTTAACCTTTTATTATAAAATGTTATTCTTGATTGGTTAAAAAATAAAAAATAAAGTAATAATATCTTTAACTAGAATAATTAATTAAATAGAAAAAGTAAACTTGCTCTTTCGTAGTTAGACATTTAAGAATTTTAATTGAAATTGATTGGATTAACTTATTTCTTTCTACGTAACAAAATTATAAATAATTACTCATCTTAATTCAACGGCGGTTTGAAATAAAATATGAAAGTCTTTTTGTAAGAGTTGATATTAGGTGCAACTGTAATGATGCACTCATATGTGTATAATTTTTTGTTCTATTTTGGTGTTTCTTAATAATTGTATACTTTTTTCACACTAAATTTTTCATTAAAAAAATTAACATTCATATGTGTATAATTTTTTATTCAATTGTGTATACATGTTTTTTAATAATTGTACATTTTTTACACTCAATTTTTCATTAAAAAAAACTAACAATTAAATTGTATACATTTTTGTTCATTATTGTATATGTTTTTGTTATATTTGTATACGTTTTTGAAAGTAGGTGCACCCTATCTTAGGATGCACTCGACTGCACAATATAATTAGCCTTTTGCTAAATTTCTCCCAAAAATCATCTCAAATTTAATTAATGCTCACAAGTTTACAATTTATTGGTTGGAAATTAAAAGCCTATAAATTTGTTTGCGTGTATGAATTAGGTCTAATATATTCATAATGATTCCGCATTATGTTTTTTTAAATAATAATAAAAAAAAAGATAAAAAGATAACGAATATACTTTTATACATCCCAAAAAGAGCAAGCTTGGGCAGATGGAAGAAATTTTCTTCGAATAATTGAGTATTTGAAGTTCATTTTCATCATTTATGTTCATTTACTTCTAGTTATGTCCATTACTCTACATTTTATACATTGTAATTATAACTAAAATATTAACATGAGAATCATAATAAGTTCAATTTAATACTTCATGAAATGCGTGATTTTAGTTTAAATAGGTACGATAATTAGTTGAAACCCTAAAAGAAGATGGATGATTTAGTTGGTATAAATATACGTATATATGTATATAGATTGTTCCCAATGAGTATGGGTGGGTGTGTAGTAAGTAGTAGTAGGGTAGTGGTACCACAAAACAATTAATTGAGGGGGGTTAAGTGTTGAGAAATGAGAAGCATAAAAATGGGATAGTATTAAGTTGGATTGAGAAGGACAAGCATTGTATGCAAACATTCACCCTCTCAGACAAAATAGCTCCACAATTCATGCCCCCCTTGGGGACCCTCTCTACTCTCCTCTCATCAACATTTTTTATTTATTTATTTAGGAGTATTTATTTATTTTTATTATTATATTTTCTAGATTTTTCGACTGATTCATTAGAAAAAGAATTAAAGTAGATATCGGGATAATAGTTGTTTAAAAAAAATTCAAAATGTGAGCATGAATGGTTCTACATCTGGGAAAGATACAAGTCAAAGTGTGTTGTAAGACGGTAATTATGTGAGACGGGTCCATCCGTTATTAAAATATATATGCTCGTTATATAGGTGAAGTATGTTAGATCGTAGTTAAAGTATGTTTTTTTAAAGTATGATGAATGATGAATTAAAGTATATTTTTTAAAGTGTTATATGATTCATTATAAATATATCACTATAAAAAAAGTATTTTTTAGGAACGGAATTCAATCCGTTGGTAATTACCAATGGATTAGCAATTGAAATGATATTTTTCTATTAGCAATGGAATGTCAACGGATTTATTCTCTATTTTAGCAACGGAATTCAATCAGTTGGTAATTACCAATGGATTACCAAAGGAATCATTATACTCCCTCCATCCCTCACTATGAGGGTCTTTTGCTTTTTGGCACGTGGATTAAAGAGTATTATTATTTAATGTGTTGTGGGTAGTTGTATTAGTGGGAGTGTGAGTTCTATATTTTAATGGTATTAGTGGGTATGTGTGGGTCAAATGTGTGTAAAAAAGGAAGAGTGACTCTTTGGGTGGGACGCCCAAAATAGAAAAAAGACCTTCTTTAAAAGGGATGATGGGAGTATAAATTACCAACGGAATTTTTAGCAACGGATTACTAGCAGAATTGATTTTTCGTTGCTAAAAATTTACTAACCACCACTTTACCAACGAATTTCGTTGCTGATCTGTTGGTAAATCAATTTAACAATGAAATTAAGGCTTTTACCAATGGAATATTTCGTTGGTAAAAAATAGTTTTTTTTGTAGTGTATACTTTAAATAGTAGTAATAACTACTCCCTCCGTTCCGTTTCAATGTTTACGTTTCTATTTTGCGCGTCTCATTTCAATGTTTACGTTTTCCTTTTTAGGAATATGAGACCCACCTAAAATAATTAATATATCATCCAACACTGATACACCTACCCACTTCACATTAAATATTATATTTTTTCACCCACTATTTATTAAAATATAATAATTTTTAATCAACGTGCAAAAAGCAAACGTAAACACTGAAACGGGACGAATGGAGTATACTTTAACAATTAATTGACCTGTCTCACAAGTGAGTATCCAATGTACAATTATTAGTTATAAATTGAAAAGTCAGTTATACCAAATGAATTAATTAATGCTAGATCCTAAAAATAAGTCTTAAACTTTAACAATAAAATATTACTTTCTCTATCCCAGTAAGTTGTGCACGTATTATAGTGCACGGAGAGTAAGAAAAGCTAAATTTTTAAGTATAAAAATGTATAAAGTTATTGAAATAAATATTAAAAGAATAAAAAAAAAGTGTGCACTAATTATTGGGTACTGATGGGTAAATCATAAAATCTTACATGAATTATAGGAATGAATTTATAGTCATGCTTTTAGAATTAGCAGGAAACCTTAAAAATAGGAATTAAACGTCGAGTACTCCCCCGTCCTGCCCAAATAGCACCATTTTACTATATTGGACGTTCCGTTCAAATTGCACCATTTTTCTCTTTTAGTAAAGAGGGTCCACCAATGGTCCACCACTACCCATCATATCTCTCTAATACGCCTACTCACTTTATATAAAATAATAATATTTCTTAATCTACGTGCAAAAAGTAAATGCATCTCTTTGCTTGGGACGGAGGGAGTACTATATGAATCATGGATAGATGAAATAAAATAATAATATTCTTTAATCTACGTGCAAAAAGCAAATGCACCTCTTCTGCCCGGGACGGAAGGAGTACTATATGAATCATGGATAGATGGAATAAAATAATAATATTCTTTAATCTACGTGCAAAAAGCATATGCACCTCTTTTGCCCGGGACGGAGGGAGTACTATATGAATCATGGATAGATGGATAAAATAGATGGTGTGATTGAATCATGGATAGATGGAATAAAATAATAATATTTCTTAATCTACGTGCAAAAAGCAAGTGCATCTCTTTGCCCGGTATGGAGGGTGTATGGAGGGAGTACTATATGAATCATGGATAGATGGATAAAATAGATGGTGTGATAGTCAGAGCTTTGATTGACCCCTCAGTGATTGATCGCACTTGCGGGTTTCGAACTTGAGACCTCTGAGAATTTCACCCTTAGGCACCCCAAGTCCTCACCGCTAGGCCAACCACTTGGGGTTTATAAGTGTGATATTATAATTATACCTTAAAAATTAACGATAAACTATAGGTGTTAAATAGCATATGAACCACCAACGAAAAAATTGAAATTAATATTACGGAACACATTCCATAAGATAAATAAGAAAATAAAATATTTTATTAATAAAAAAAATCTCTCTTCATTCTATTTTAATGCATGGTTACATTTATTTTTTGCACCGGATATAAAATAATATAGTATTTTATATATTGTAAATTGAAAAATATAATATTTTAATATATATTGAGTAGTTGTGATACGGTCTCATACAATTTTCTCCCTACTTAATAAGTAATCATATATTATATATTATATTATAATAATTGAATTTGAAATAAAGAAAATGTGTAGTAAACAAATCATGATAATTACATGCATGTATATTCTTTTAAACTCTAAGCACTAAAATTTTAAAATAGGGACACCTTGGTACGAGTATAGGTTGTGAAACAGATGGATCTATTATTAAAGGACTTATTTATTATTAAAGTGTATTTATTATATAAATAAAATATATTTATTAGTAATTAAAGTATATTTGTATTTAATTATATTATAACACATATAATCATACTTTAATACATTATTCATGATATTTTAGGAAAATATATTATAATTACTTATAATTATACTTTACCTATATAACAATCATATTTTAACACGTTTTATAATCCTCTTCTATAATTATAGTGTCACAAGATACATTATTTTTAAAATATTATTATAAAAGAATAGAAATATATAGAACAATTAAATATAATTTCTATGCCGTTTGAAAAAAAACATGAGGTAATTTTCAAATTTATAAAATTAGGAAGACAAAATGATATATTAATACAAATATCTAGGACATATATATATATATATATATATATATATTATAAATATATATTACTAATTATAATTTTTATTTAATCATATTTATTTTAAATATAAATATTTTTCTAAAATAAATTAGCATTAAATGGGTATGTGTAATTTACGGGTATTGATAAACGAGTTTGGGACGGGTATGAGTATCATAATATATTTTTTTAATGAAACGGGTAAGAAAATGAGTAGTTTATATTTAAATGGATACGAGTACGTATAGATACCTCTATAGTGTATATCATACCCGCTATAATCCCTAACAACTACCTATTATACATTAAAATATTATATCTCTCAAACTAATATATATTACAATAGTATATTCTTTAATATTTGATTTGATTACTTGGTATAACTAATACTTGGTTTGAGAAATTAATCATTGGTTTGATTACAACTAATTTATGAGAAATATATATAAAAGGTTATAGGAAGCTCTCTTATAATATAATTAATTGAAATGTCTATAATCAAATTATGCCTAGGTTTAAATGTAGTTTTTAGGAGATTCATAAAAATGTATTAGAGAAGGTTTTCATTTTTCAAAAATATAATATAACAATTTTAAGTGAACAATTTATTAATTTTTTATTTTCTCAATTTATGAATAGAATCTGTGTAAATAATTTTTCTTATAAAAATGAAATCGAGAAATAAATATATTACATGTGAGTAATTCTTTCATCGGTTCTAATATCGATTCGTTTCACCCTTAGGTAAACATTAACCAAGCATACGGGATGCAATATAATAAAAAGTTTGGGATGATATTATTATGAAATTTTTAAATTGAACATGTTCGATCACGGATGGTGAATATTTAAATGGATACGAATTACGAGTACTCCTAACATCGATATTGATTATCTCTAATAATTATATTTCTTGGTACCCCGTTTTACTCTAAGTTTATTGATAAATAATTTTGGAGTAGTTACAAATATAGTAATAATTTTTTAAACGGCAGAGATTCGGGTATGAGCAGTTGATATTTAAATAAATTTGGTATGGTACCTATGGGTACCTAAATACTACTTAATAAATATACAACTACCTAATATGATATTACATGTAAATAATTAGTGGTATAACTTTAGAATATATTGATAAAATGTTTGAGACATCTACGAGTATCAATTAGTGGTTTAGGGCATACTGTACCCCGATGATTTAATATTTATTAGCAGTGAAATGAAGACTTTACCCCTGTGATTTATGGTATACTTTTTCTCAGTGGTTTAGGGCATAATGTCCCCCGGGGGTTTAATATATATCGGCAGGATTTAGTATTTTTTCCATTTGTAACATTATGACCTTACCTTTGTGGTTTACGATATATTATTATCCAGTAGTTTAGAGAATAATGTACCCCGAGGGTTAAACCATTTATCGGTAGGAAATAATGTTTGTTCAAAGGGTGAAATTAAGATTTTACCCCAGTGGTTTTTAGTATACTGTACCCCAAGAGTCCACATAGCATGTATTATGGAGGGAGTATATTATATTAAAAAAATAAAGGTATATTTTTAGTTAAGAGCTATTTATTTGACAAAATTTCTAACCATGCAACACACGACACTGTTTTTTTATATTCTTACTACTGTATGAGACGGTATTATTAGGTTTCTCCTTCGGGTAGAGATAGAATAATTTATCCCAAAGTCATGATTTAGACTTCTCTTTCGGGTTTAAATAACATTAGAATACCTTTGTCCCGTGCAATGCACGGGTTCAATCGCTAGTAACACATTAAAATCATATTTTAATGCATAGTTCAACATACTTTAGAAAACATATTTTAACAACCATTTAACATATTTTATCTATACAATAAGCATACTTTAGTGATGGATCGACTCGTCTCACAAATAACCCGTCTCACAAGAAACTTTGTCAAATTAATAATGCTTGTAAGTGTTTATAAAAGCAATTTTAAAATTTAGGTGTAAATTTAAAACCTAAAACTAATTTTTATTAAGTGAGTGTGTAAATACAACCTTAAAAAATGTAGAGTCTAAAGAATTAACATAAAAGCTTAGACAGAGACCTTGCTTATATGAGATAGATGTGAGATGGATATTCATTTTCAATTTATTAAATATATAAACTAATTTGTTTTGACTTTAACCATTAAATTAATTTGTTATTTATATTCTTATAAAATCTCCTAATAAATATAGAGGGATTAAGCGGGATCGGACGAACGGACTACCACATCATCGGCGACCAAGTGGTTTTGTTTCACACCGGGATCTGTTGATCTGGTAATTTGCCTCACAAAAGAAAAGAATCAAGAGAGATAAATTAGATTTCTGTGATAGGAGAGATTCATATAAGTGGTGAAGAAGAACATGATGAAGTTTATGTTGAAGAACACTTGACAAAATGATTCTCCAAAAGTTCAAATTTTCTAGATTATTTTTTCATGGTTATTGATTCTTGTCGAAGATTTTCTGCAGTATTTTGCTTGTTTGTTCAATTTTAATATATTACATTATTTATTCTCCCATTGTTATTATTGGTCACGTGATTATCTTCCTTTGTTTTTCTTTCTAACATTCTCTCCCATCATCTATTTGCAGAATACATTGATTTCTATGATAGATTAATGATACATTTAACATATTTAAATTTCCAAGATATATAATATAATACTTGCAACATATATTATATATATAACTCAAAATTGTCATATTTTTTTACTACATTTGTTGAACTAACTACGTTCCCTTTTATATATATAGATGATATTTTAAAATAACGCTAAACATATATACTATACATACAAGGCATTAATAAGATACCATAACACAAAGTAATGATACTTTAACACAATTCTTGTTGTAAGTTATCCAATAACACTTTAACATTCGCTAAATATACTATTCCTATAATTCAAAACAAACATAGATTTGAATTTACTAAATCTAACTAATTCTAAATTCATATTCCTTATTTCTACTTACAATCAAAACAAACACCACTTCAAGGCATAGATTTTATTACATCTTTAGTATCAATCATTCAACAATTTATAAGTGGAAATATAACACCAAAATAAAACTTTTATATGAACGGCATCTTTAGTGGCATCAAAGACATACTATATTTATGTATAAACACTGAATTCAAATATAATATTTAAATTGAAAAAATGTTGAGTGAGGCTTGTGTGCGCCTTTAGAATTTAATATTATGAATAAGTGTACATTATTTTATTCTAAAGGTTATACACTTTAATTAATAAGGGTACACCATTTTGTTCTAAAGGGTATACACTTTTCATTATATTTTTTATTTTTTCTTCAAAAAATAAAGGGTACACAACTTTATACTAAAGGATATACAATTTAATACAAAATTCTAAAGGCACACGGAGTGTGCTTCCGTGCGCCCGGACGCACACAAGTTTTTGCCTTGTAAAATAAAGGGTACACATCTTTATACTAAAGGGTATACAATTTAACACAAAATTTTAAAGACACACGGAATGTGCTCCCGTGTACTTAGGCACACACATGCTTTTGCCAAAAGTGTTTTGTGTATAAGTATGAAACTATATATACAGTACCCTTAAGTATTATGTATTATTTTATCCATTGCATTTTATATTTAATTTTAGGGTTTAAGTATTAATTTTTAAGATACTATTTTAATTTTCCTATGATACATGTAATATTTTTTTGATTTTGATTTATAATTTATTTTACTTCTCCATTCATAAAATTTTATGGTTCAAGTACTACTATTATTGTGTTTTATATCTATTATTAAAGCCCAAAACCATTATCCCAAATCCTCTCGTCGTTCCCACTATTCACTCATTTTATCTCTCTCCATTTCCATTTTCGTCTTCTTTTTAATTAATTAATTATTTATTTTTATGTATCATCTCCACCCTACCTAATATTATTTACTCATAGCTATAATACTCTCAACGGACTCAAATACGATACTAATATGTGATAAGTATCATTCCACCTTTACTAATTACTCTGTTCTATTCTCCTTTTTTTTCTTTTATTTTTTAGTGTTTAAATTAATGTATTAATTAATTTATATACATATATTTTTTTGTGTTAAAATTAATATTTTAATAAAAATTATATTATTGTTAATTAATTATGAATTAAATATAATATGAACTTTATTATTTTTAATATGATCAAATAAAAGTTATAACTATTAATTAATTATATAATTATTTCATAACATGTTATATAATATAGATAAAATATTTTGTATAATTTTAATATTTGTGGATACCTGATTCATACACATACATAATTCAAATTCTAATGATATTTTTTTGAACTACCCGTGAAAATTATAATTATTAATATATATTTATAATGTATTTATATGCTTATAACCAAAACCCGATAAACTACTATTCATTTTTTATATTTGGTTATTGTAGTGCATATTGAATACAATAATATTACTCCCTCCGTCCGGTTTTAAGGTATCCATTTGCTTTTTGCACGTGTAATTATATAATTATTTCATAACATATTATATAATATAGATAAAATATTTTGTATAATTTTAATATTTGTGGATACCTGATTTATACACGTACACAATTCAAATTCTAATGATATTTTTTTGAACTACCCGTGAAAATTATAATTATTAATATATATGTATAATGTATTTATATGTTTATAACTAAAAACTGATAAACTACTATTCATTTTTTATATTTGGTTTATTGTAGTGCATATTGAATACAAAAATATTACTCTCTCCGTCCGATTTTAAGGTATCTATTTGCTTTTTGCATATGGATTAAGGAGTATTATTATTATATGTAAAGTGCGTAGTTGTATTAGAGGGAATTGGTGAGCCATATTGTGTACTTTTTTACTAAAAATAGGGGAAATAGATACGTTTGAAGCGGACTCCAAAAATAGTAAAATGGATACCTTATAAGCGGACGGAGGGAGTATAATTTTTTATTTTAATTTCAAATTCTAATGATATTTCTTTTGAACTACTCGTACTCATTTTTTTAGGGTGTTTATTAATTATGTAAGATACTTTCATATTTCGTAATACTCATACCCGTGTATAAATAAATATTATTTAAAAATGAATATTTTAAAAATTCATTACAATATTTATATTCGTTCCAAAGTCTTTTAGTGGAAGGTGGGTTCTGGCCTCCCCCGAATTAGTCGGTCTATAGATCGAATACAGGTGCGTCAAAAAATACTCGTAAATTACTAATACCCATTTAATATTATTTTTAAAATATTTTTTTATTGATTAAAATTAATATTTTAAATGAACTTATACTGTTACTGATTAAATATAAAATAAATATAATATCATTCTATTACAAAAATATGACCTAATAATTAAATAATATTAGCATAAACCCTAAACCATATAATTAAAAATTAATTCAAATTGTTTAGGAATAATTAACATAATTTGAAAAAAATAATTCAAATTGATTAGGAATAATTAACATAATAATTTGAAATAATTAAAATTGTAGTAGTTATGTATTATATTTAATAAAAAAATAATATTATTCACACATATAAGGAATCATTTTAAATAAGATATCATTTTAAATTAAATAAGGTATCATTATTATGACAAAAAATCAATGGCTAAAATTTAATATCGTAATTGTGATGAATAGATGAGATTGAATAATGTGATGAACGGATGAGATTAAAAAATGTTTAGTAATCAAAATCAATGATATAGATTAAAAATTGGTTCAATTTTGACTTTTAAAGTGTGTTTTATTATATATAAAGATAATTTGATTTATTATTAACATACTATAATTACAAATAAGCACACTTTATCTATACAATAAGCATACTTTAGTGATGGGTCGACCCGTCTCACATCCGTCTCACAAAAGAGTCTCTCTATTAATTTTTGAACAATATTTGTTTGAGATATATATATATATATATATATATATATATATATATAATTGTCTCTTTATCTCTTTTCATTTAAATATTATCACCTTTTATTTATGCTACGAATGTTCATGAAATAATTAACTGGACCGCTATCACTTTTCATTTAAATATTATCACTTCTTATCTATCTCACGAAACTCATTTTGTGACATGGTCTCGTGCAAGTATTTACCTTAATCCTTAACCCACCAATCTACCATACATTATTTCTCCTTAATTAATATTCCCTCCGTCCCACTCAAAGAGTTGTTTTTGCTTTTTGCACGTAGATTAAGGAGTATTATTATTTAATGTGTAGTTGGTAGTTGCATTAGTGGGAGTGTGGACCCCATAATTTTAATTGTATTAGTGGGTGTATGGGTGTGTGAGTCCCATGGTGTAAAAAAGGAAAGGAGACTCTTTAGGTGGGATGCCCAAAATAGAAAAATGGACCTTTAGGTGGGATGGAGGGAGTATATATTTTTTCGTTTCTCTATAATCTCTTATATCTTCTCTTACATCAATTAATACACTCTTACACATATCACTACCCGCATCTTATACATAAGTTTGACATTAAATTAAACTCAACAAACATACTTCCTCCGTCCCAGAATAATTTCACATTTAATATTTTAGTATATTTAGGCAATAAAAAAGTTTAAAATAATGTTATGATTGTAAAATAGGAATGACTAATTTGAAATTAAAATAATTTTAAAGTTGTTGAATAAAGGTGTATTTCTTTTTTTTTGGTGTGAAATTTATTGTGGGACGAACGAATAAGTAAAGCGTAAAATTTACTATGAAACTGAGTGAGTTTATTGTTACTATTTATAGATTTTTAACCTCAAACAAACATACTTAAATCGTTTTAGACAACTTTCATATTTAAATATTTCAATTAAATTTTGATGTATACGCGAACACCCTTGTAAACCAAACTAACTCAATATGAATTCCTAATATATATTCACAATGGGGAACTAAACATGGTAACTAAAAAGCGGCTCGAATTTTCTATGTCATTATGGTACATCATCTCCAGTGTATCATAATGTTAGATAGGCGACACGTAGGATAGAGAAACTATACCCTAAAGCTTAAACCCTAGGGCCAATAGTTGGATTTATTTCCCCTCTTGAATATCAATCACTTAATGTGTGGCACAGAAGATGACGCATGGAAATGACACAGAAAATCCGCTGTGATCAAAAGGAGAGGACTGAGAGGAGTAGTGAAGATATTAGTGTGAGGGTGGGGGGAGGGGTGGTGGTAAGAGGAAGAGGAATGTGGGGCAGTGGTGAAAATGGTTGCTGAAAAGTGGGGGGGTGATAGGGGTGTTATGGAAGGTGGTGGCATGAAAGGTTGCTATCCTAATACAATTCCTTATTATTGCTTCTGGCCCCCTCCCCTTTCTTTTCATTTTTTGGATCTGCTGCTCCCTTTCTCTTCTGCACTTGTTCATTGCCCACCCCACCCCCCATCTCACCCTACTAACTCATTCATATATATCTGTATTTATTGTCCCTTTATTCATCATCAACCACACCTTACAAGTTATATATTTTTCAGATAATTTATAGAAATAATCACTACGGCTACCTCTCGTGCAATCACCCACTCTTGGGAAAAATAAAAATAAAAAATGTTGCAGGTTATGTTAAAAATATTACTAACATAAGAATTAGAAAATCAAATTCCTTAAAAGAGGAAGCACACACACATGTATATATAAAATCTATTTACAGAATGTACGTAGATGGATAGGTTCATGGATCAATAAGTTCATTCATTACTACAATATGATTTTTAGATAATTAAAATACGATATATTAAAGTATAATGAGTAATTTATTATAATATGCAAATCATTAAAATATTATTACGAGATTGTTAGTGTAATTTACACAAGAACGATGTGACATAACATTTGTATGACTTTAATGAATCATCCTAAATTGACAACATTAAATTATACTTTAATGATACACAATTTTTAGATAATTGTATTATAATTACCTAAAATCATATTTTAATGACATAATATCGTTGTTGTAAACTCATAATTTAGTTGTATTAGAACCCATCTCATATAAACAACGTTTCACAAAAAATAGTCCCAGCTGATTTTTTTCTACACGTTTAGAAAAAATTGCAATGCGTGCTACATTTCATATGAATCCTTGTTGGAAAAAAATAAATTGTATAACTAAAATATGATAAGGCTGAATCAACTAACGAACTTAATTAATACATGAATTTAATGAAATCATTTATTGTAATTCAATTCTATTTATTTTGCTAATATGGTCTCTGGAAAACTCACCAGAATTTTTTTAAAAAACATGAAGTCTTCTTAATTAAAACATACTTTTATTGCGTATTTGTGTGTATACACACACACATTATAATTGAATATAAGGTGGAAGTTTCACAAGAAAAGGAGTAGCAATGAATGCAAATAAAAAGATGTAATGAGGGTTAAAGAATTATAGCACCATCTTAGCCATACATGCTATGCATATTGCTACTCAAAAAAAAGGCAAGCTATAGCTTGTAGCTTCTACACACCTTTTTCCCTTATTATCATTCTTCTTTTAGCTTTTTCCAAATCTCTCCTTTCTCTACAACTCATTTGATACCCTTCTCAATCTATTATCATCATTCTTCTATATGAATACATCACCTCACTGTAAAGTTAAATTTAACTGAATTATTCCTTGATTTGCTCATAGTTGCAATTTGTCCACACCCAATTTTCTTTTCCACATTACAAGTGGAAAATGAATGTCGATAGGATGTCCAAATCTCCTATTATATTTTACTATTACATCTTCTATTTTAAAATATTGGATTAGTGAGACGTATTAGAGATGTGGGTAGAAAATCATAAGTTCTAAGAGAAAATATTTAGATTTTTCCTAGTCATGGATTTAATTTTTTATATAGCTATATATTATTTACTATGTAGTTTGCTAGCAACAATTAATGATCAAGTAATGAAGTGTGTGGTTGGGGTACTCGGATTCTATGAGAATAAATATATATTGATACTCTGATATGTTTGTTTGATTTAATGAGAATCAAAATTCCTTAATCATTTTTATTTATTCAATAACTACTTATCACTCTTCAATCACTTTTAAATCCATTGTAATTGTCCTTCTAAAGGATACTCGTGGTAGAATTAGAACAAGCAAACCCTAAGTAATCAATAATTGAGAAGTATATATTCTAAGAAAGTTTTCGATAGAATTATGTTAGGTTAATTTGATTTGGCAGAGCATTGATTAGAGATGTAAATATGGAGCACAACATGTAGGTGTAGGTAATTAAACATTAAAATAAAATAATGGTAATTAAAAGAATTAAAGTGGGCATTAAATAGAGGAAGGGGTTAATAATAATAATAAATAAAAGGGAAAGGGAAAGGGGGGATGTGTAAATATATGGTGAGTGGATAACGCCAAAGGAGAGATGGGGAGAGAAAGGGATGATTCAGGGGGTCCAGGGTTTGGTGCATTAATGCCCAAGAAAGAAACGTCACCGTTTCACAATTCTCCCTGGCTAAAACGTGGTCCTCAATACTTGCATACATACAAATTTCATTTATATTTATCTCCTTTTCTTAGCACGCCTTGCCAATACACCTTACTATCACATGCCAAATATCAATTTTTTTCAAAAATTATTCATTACTTGTCTTTCTCTCCTCACATTAAATCTAGTTTTTTTTTTAATTAAAAATAAATGAATGACAATACAATTACGGTAGAGTATCTATATATATGAATATAGTGGAGGGGGAAATATATGAAATTATTTGATTATATGTAATGAAATAGTGTAGGGTAGGATATTGATTTTGATGAATTGTAGAATTAAGATTTGTGAAATGGTTTAATGAAAGTGAAAAGGAATGAGGAGGTATTTCTTTCACCACACACAAGTTTTATGCTTTTAGGGTTTTTAAGTTTTGGGATTTATCCTTAATTCTTATAGGAATGGGTGAATCTGTTTTTAATTATTACTCTTTAATAAATAAAAAATTATTTATTAGAGATATAAATTATTACTCTTCAAGTTATTTTAAACTCTAATTTATCGATTAATTTTTAGTACATGCATAAAAAGTTATTTTTTAGAGAGATAAACTATTACTCTTTTAAATAAAAATATTACTTTTCAAAGAGTAATTTTTATATATTAAAGAGTAATTTTGTAAAAACATGGTTCACATGTGAAACCGATTCACGCCAGACTCACTCATTCTTATATTATAATTGTAATATTATTGAATATAGTGATATATGATTTATTAGAGGGTTAAATGGAAAAAAAATTACGAATTGTACTTCTATTACAAATTAATTTTCATCTTTGAGAAATTGCAAAAAAAGAATTCTATTGTTAATCATTATTGCAAAACGCACCTAATATGTAATGTATTTCTCAAATGTGGGATTAAAGGTTTGGTTCTTTTTTAGAAATTGAGTGTGTTTTACAACAATTCTTAAAGGTGTGGTTTTTTTTTTTTTTTTGCGCAGTAATGTAGAAATTAATTTGCAATTTCTTTTATAAGATATTTTATCCACATGATTTATGACATATTCAACAATATAATTATTAGTATAAACTTATATGTCCCCGGAATCATATAAGTTTCAATACATCTGTTTATACGTTTCTGTATAATAAAATATTATTATTTTATATAAAATAGTTTTTTCGCTTTTAAACAAAGAATATTACGCCATCAGTTCTTTTAATATGTAATCCATTGTTTTTTCATGCAAATTAAAGACTATACCTTAGTTTGTTTTTTTATTTAAATTGAAGAGTGCAATGTCTTATGTGCTGTGAATAGAAGGTAACTTTACCCTTTCCCTTTAAATGGATGAGATATTGTGCAATTTAATTAACTATTTAAAAATTTAACTTTTACTTAAAAAATGAATAATTTGTATTAAGCATTTCAAATAACAAATGAACGAAGTATTACTATAATTAAAATTCACGGGAGATGTACTCATAATAAAATATACGTCCTCCATCTCAAAATAATAATTACTTTTGCTCTTTTAGGAGGATTAAGGAATAATATTTTAATATGCAATAAGTTGAGAGAAATAATATTTTAATATAAAATAGGTAGTTGTATTATAAGTATTGTGTGTGAGCCCCATAAAAATATACTCCATTCATCTCGTGTTAAGGTTTACGTTGTCCATTTTGGTATATCCCAAGTTAAGGTTTACTCCCTCCATCCGTCTAAAGAGGGGTCTTTTGATTTTTTAAACATAGATTAAGTAGTACATATTATTATTTAATGTGCCATATTTTAATTGTATTAGTGGTGGTGTGTGAGTTTCATATGTATAAAAAAAGAAAGGAGACCTTTTGGGTGGGACGCCCAAAATGAAAAAAAAAACTTCTTTCGATGGAATGGAGGGAGTACATTTTATTTTTTATCAAGTATGACTCATGCAAAATAATTAATTATTCTACATAGGCCCACGCACAACACTAATACATAACCTACTACACATTAAATATTATATTTCTCAATCCACCCATATTAAAATATTATATCTCAATGTTAACGCGAATGGAGTATTAATTATTTTATGTGTGATCTATCTAAAAAATAAAACACAACTATTAAAGTCACATACTTAAAATAAAAATAACTATTATTGAGGCGCATAATTCTGATTAACATCACTATTATAAAGAAAAAAAGAGAACAATATATATGGTGTAGATTAATTGTTAGAATGGTGGTAATTGATTGGGGGAAATAGTAGGGGAGTAATAGATTTGGGAGGCGTGTAGAGTGGGGACAATGTGAATTAAGGTTTGCGCGTCGAAATTGAATCACTCCAAGTCCAAGGAACTTGTCTTGTTTTAGCCTATTCCGCCACGTCTAACACTCATATGGACCCCCCCACCACCCACCCCCCACCTTCCATTTAATATCAATTATCTCCCAGCTACTTACAAATAAAACCTGTGTCCCTACAATATTCAATTGCATATATCTACATTCTATTTAGTATTTATACATACATCAACGTCTATATTGTTAACTTTTCTATCTTCCCGTGAATTTAAGATTTAAACTCGGCTGTTAGGGTTCATGTTGGTACTTTAAATTTACGGAAAATTTTGTTTCATACGATTTCATATAGTAAGATAGATTAAAAGTGACACGTTTCCAATAAAAACACAGGAATAATTTATTATACCCTTAAAAAAAAAAAAGTGATATCTAGCTCTCTAGTGTTAGCACCACACAAAATAAATAAAAAAATATAATAATATAAAAAAGGATTATCTTCATCATATGGATGATACCGGTAAATTTTTTAAGACTAATCTCAACCCTAGAGCGCAAGACTTTTTTCATAATTAAGGACAATCTCCGCTTAAACAATTTCAATTTTTCTAATCTTACATTTTTAGCTAATCTTATGCGAACTTTGCAGTTCCTAGCTAGTTCATATTCACATCCTTATGCTCAAGTTTAATTGTGTATTGTTTCACATTGACTAAAGAATTACGTAGTGCTTAGCTCATTCTTACGTGACCCTTTGTAGTTCCAGCTGGCCGGCTCATGTCGTCTGGATCTCACTCAAGTCTTATGTACTCCCTTGCCACCATCAACCATTCCCGCGCGGAATCATCGTCTTACGCTGAGTTAGGCGCTAGAAATTGTTACTCCATCATTAATTGAAACCTTCTTATGGGTGAAATCCACTGCTATGTTAGTACCATCTGATCCAACTTATTGAAAGTGAGATTTGAAAAACTCAAAAAAATTTCTTTGACTTATGATACCTCTTCTCTCCATTCCCCATTGATTCTAATTCCAAAAATCCATTAATTTTCCTTCTATTATTAATGTAACTAATGAAAAATCTTGAATTGGCATCTCCTTCTTTGATCCATTTGGCTCTTGTCGTCTGATACTCTTTATCTTGTAACTCAACTAATAACTTCGCCATTTCTTTCTTCCATAGTTTAATTTCAAAATCATCCAAGCCTATCACCTTATCAATTACCTCCAATTAGTAAATATTTGATCTTCTTTTCTCAATTCTCTTGTCAATAGATTTGAATGTGAAGAAACAGTGTTCTTACACAACCCAATGTTTCCGTATATGAAAGCAGAAGAGATGTTCTTACATCAATCGAGTTGAAGTAAAATCAGAATTTTAGAGCAGAAGACAACTGAACACTTGTTTAAAAAGTCGGGATGACTCCGTCATTCCCTCAGAACATTTCATTTAGCAATTCACTAGTATTACAGACTCGCTCTTAATACTTTGACTCTAAAAGACGTTCTGGCCTTACAGACTTTTTTCCTACTTAGTCATCCTATCTAAGGAGACTCTATTTCATTGAAATAGTTACACTCTAAACTCTCTTCAAACAAAGAAAGATAATTGGAAGGAAACAAGATAAATTCCTTCTCAACACAGAATAACTTAAATGGTTGCATCACCATCTATCTACATTTAATGCATGATTCACAATTCCACTGATCATGCCTCAAAACAGGTGATCATGATTTGATTGCGCATTAAACAGGTGAGCTTGGGCTTTTTTAGAATGGGTTGGATCCACTTTTGAAGAGATATCCTACATATAGAAAAGTAAAGCTCAACAGACAAGTTCTCACATGTCACAAAATCATTATTCTACAATCTCCCCCTTGATATGTGGAAACAACATAAGGTGAGAAAAAATCATTATCAATCAAACATCACGACTACTCAAGATGGTTTATCAAAAGGCACAAGATGATTAAAGTTAACTGTCAACAGTAACTCCAACAAGCATTAAATAGACTAATCAAAAGCATTAGCAGAATTTAGACCAACAAACCATCAAAAGCAAAACATCCAGTAGCAAAATTCACTTCAGTTTCCACCAGCAATAAACTTCTCTTATCTACTACCTTCTCCTTTTCCCTAACTATCCTCTCCTGATGCATTCTCATTCTTACCAGAATCTGAGCTTTCAGATCCAACTATAGAGAATTCTTCTTCTTCATTGCTACCACCAGTTATCTCCCCTTTGTTGTTCTCGCAACCATAACTCATTGAACTTGTTCCAAGGACTGTTGTGCTTCATGCAAAAGACCAAGAGCAAGCTGTTGCTTCTTAATAACAAGTTCAAGCTTTTTAAAAGACTTATGGGTTAGTTTCATTCTATAGGTTATTGCTTGTAACACCATGTGTTAGTATTTTTCTCGATAGTTTTAGGTTTTGAAGGTTGAATTGGATTGAATTGATGACCTAAACTAGGTTATGGATTTCTGCAGTATTCTTATTCCCTTATTAATGCTTTGAATTAAGACTTATATTTTTTTCTTATATGATCTGTCCTCATTCATTATATGTCATTGTCTTATGAATATGTATGATTGTTGCTTGTGTCATAGAAGAAATTGTATTTGTCTATTTGGTATGAGTAAAGGGGATCTAACCATATAACCTTTATTCATTATAATAATTAATAATTGACACTTAATATATCTATTAATTACCATTCTAGAGTATTTGGTTTCTTAGATTGTTAGGTGGGAATTGAAGTTTATTTCTTAAGTACCTATAAAGGAAAGTTTAGTGTTCTAACCTTTAATGGAATTTTGCATGAAGTACCTAGAAAGGGAGTATGAATTATTCTTCTGTATCTGAACCAGATTTATGTGTTGAGTTACTTTTAAAAAAGGGATTTAACATAGTTATGTGATTGCTTTCATAAAATCTGCAGGAATTCTAACCGATTGTCTAGTGATTTAATTTGACCAATTTAAATTGGATTTCCTAGAGCTATCGTGTCTTTCTCTCTTGAAACACTTGTGATTGTTTGTGACTTTTATTTCATTTTTATTTATTTTATTTTGAATTTATTTTTCAACATAATTAGTTTAATAATTTCCAACTCAGAAAATGTTACTTTTTCTTAATTATTAGTGGTGCAAATTATATTTATATGGTAATCTGTTTAGCTCTAATCCCTTGGGTTCAACAATTTAACTTGGTCACACGCTGAAATTGCAATTAATTCCCTACACTTGGGGACGCATAAAAATCGGCAATCAATTTTTGCTTAAATTTTTGCAGCAGAATTTCATCATCCCTTACAAAGCACGATTTTAAATTATTCCTCACTCACTTTGTATTTCTTCTTCTCCATTTTCTTCCTTGAAAAATCATTTTATAAGGATCTTAGCCAGCACTGAGAAAGCCATTCTTTCTCTTTCTAGTTAGGTTCAAAGTTAAAAAATAATTCCTTTGGTGAGGTTTGCTCTTTTTTCATTTCTATAACACGTTTGTCCGCTTGTTTGTCATCCATTGTGTTACATGACAACTTCTCAGAAGGATTTATTTGATCGCATACCCAAACCTGCTTCAAAAGATTGTGGTTGTTATATCGATCGATCTCAAATGCACCTGGCTCTTCATATGACATTCAAATTTTGGTTGATATACCAGGATTTTGTTGCTTACTATCCATAGCTTGTTTAGTTTATTGAGTGTTTCTCCAATATTCATAATCTTCCTGTCCCATAAGCGTACGAATACAAACCTCTTTCCTGCTTTGTCTCTTTTATTGGGGCAAAAGATATCCACAACCTCACTGAATTTAGATTTCAGTAAGTTGATATCACATTCTTCCAGAAAATTCCTCAAGGAAAAGGACCTAGAAGCTTCTCCCGAAGGTTTTGTTCCCCTTGTAAAATTCGATTAAATCTCCCATTCCCTGAGAAATTATAATTCTGTCTATCATTCTTGAAAAAAGGTTTAAGTTTTTGCCTCACCAGTGGTCTTACGATATAGGTAAATCTGTGATCAACCCACCCTCTCGTCCTCGCATATCTCTCTTTCTGTCTCTAGCAATTTCTCTCGCACTTAATAATTATATTACTCATACCTATATAGTGTGATAGTAATTTAAAAAAAATATATATGTAGTGTGATACCAGAATTTTTTTTATTGATGACTAATTAAATTATGAATATTTTATTTATTTATTTTGGTATGATTGATTAATTACTAAATTCTTTAATGCAAATAAATTAATTAGCATCATATTAAATCAAGAGAATATTCCATATAATATTCCCTCTCAACCAACCTATAAATAAGACTTTTGATATTTATTTTAAACACATTCGATTTTCCAAGAGGAATATGAGTTTTCTTCAAGTTCCTGATTCATAAAAGTATAAAAGTTTATTTCGATAGAGCGAATCAAATAGAGATTTGATCAACCTCTAAAGAATCGATTCAAGTAGTCTTCAAGACGAAGATAATTGATTCAAGTATTCTTATATCGATTTATTTCTAAGGAATCGATTCTAGTATATGATTGATTCAAGTATTCTTATATCGATTTATTTCTAGGGAATCGATTCAAGTATTCTTTAAGATGAAAATAATCGATTCAATTATTCTTTAAGAGGAAGATGATTGATTCAACTATTCATAAATCGATTTTATCTATAGAAAATCGATTCAAGTATTCTTTAAGATGAATAAGAGGTTTAAAATTGATTCATGTGGAGAATTGAAAACTTTTTCAAGTTATTTAAGTTCAATTATTATTATATATTATATTTTTTTAATACTCATATTACTCGATGTTAGCAAATAACATTAGAATTAGAGGATGCATTACAGTGATTATACATAATATGAGTTTGATTTCATTTCGTTTTACACAATATTACAAAACAAAGTGGAAGAATCAAACTTGATTGGTAATTAGTTAAAGTCATTATCTTTGATCAATGACTTATTCCTAACTTTATATACTTTGTTGAATTTTTATATATTATTTTTATTAAAATAAAAATATATATACTCCATGAAAAATATATTATGTTATAACAAATATTTATTATTTGAAAATAAGTTTAATTTTTTTTAATTAATAATCAAATTAGTTAATTATTTTCTTTATGATTAATGTATTTAAATGAAATTTACGTATATTAGGCTAAATCTTTGTATGATACAATACGAAGATTGTAATTACACAAAACAATTATATAATAAATATAATATTTTTATTTATATAATTTGTAATATTTAAGATTATTATAATAAAATAACAGCTAAATTATTTAACTTGCACCTCTACAAATTTGAATACCTCACATCAATTTTCTAACCTCAAATTATATATTACTTTCAGAATTATAATTATCACCTAATATAACATACTTTTAGAAAGATCATGTTACCTTCAAAAAGTAATAAAATCGAATTTTGTATATTACAGTGTCGGTGCTAACTCAACAGTATATGTTGTCTACCTGTGAAGAAAATTACTAATTGTTGAATAATCATATTAAATTGATTATTTAATTAAACTTAATAACTAATGATCTGGTAGTACGTTAGTTTCATACTCTTATATATATATATATATATATATATATATATATATATATATATATATATATACTCCTTCTGTTCTATTCGAATGTTTACGTTTTCTTTTGGCATCAATATAATATTTTAATGTGTAATGAATAGATTTTAATATTACTTTTTCTTTTTCTCGTAACTTTAATTTGAATTGATGATATATTATGTAATATTGTAAAAAATTGAGGTATTAATTTTCATGTGTAGAGCATACATCTACTGAAAAAGAAAATATAAAATTTTGGCAAACATTTGTGTGAACCGAGTTCACACATGAATCCTATTTTTATGGATTACTCTTTAGTTAATGAAAAATTATTCTTTAAAGAGATAAATTATTATTCTTCTAAATGAAAAAAATACTCTTTATATTTTTTCACACCCTAATTTATCGATTATTCTTTAGTACATGAAAAATTACTTTTTAAATAAATGAACTATTACTCTTTTGAATAAAAATATTACTCTTCAAAGAATAATTTTTTATATAATAAAAAGTAATTTTACAAAAAATAAAATTCACATATAAACCTGGTTCATACCTGACATGCTCTAAAATTTTAAATGAAACGCTCAAACCTATAATACGTAAACTTTGTAATGGGATTGAAGGAGTTTAAAATATGGTTTGATGACACTAGGGAATCAACATCGATTATAGAGGATTAACTAAAGTCGACAATGTGTAGCGTTTATGCATAGTTTAATTTAGGGGGGTGGGTGGTAGGGAATCACATTTGATGTATGTAATTATGGCATCTTAAGAACCTAAAATATTAACTATGATCTAGCTTACGAATATATCCCTATGAAATGAGATAAAGTGCGTCACTCATTTTTAGGGATTAATAGGCTTTTTTTTAATTTTATATATATATATATATATATATATATATATATATATATATATATATATATATATATATATATATATATATATATATATATTTCGTGAGCCATTGTTCTAGATTCCGTTAATCTAGAGAGATAATTAAATACAACTATACAAGTAGGGGATAAATAGCGATTTGGTCTCATAACTTTTCTCATGATCTTTTTTAGTCCCAAAAAAGATAAGTTTGTCAAATTAGTCCCACCGGTGAAGAATTAGGGCCAAATACGTCCTATTTTCGCCGGAAGATGGTGACATCGCTAGAAAATTCCGGCGATCACGTGACAATCACGTGCCATTTTCCGGCGATGTCACCATTTTCCAGCAAAAATAGGACGTATTTGGCCCTATTTCTTCACCGGTGGGACTAATTTGACAAACTTATCTTTTTTGGACTAAAAAAGACCATGAGAAAAGTTATGAGACCAAATCGGTATTTATCCCATACAAGTAGTCTTTACTTGCTTTGTCTTTTTTAGCCATGAAAATATCACATTTCATCCTCAAGTAACAAATTTTTCATTCCATAAGTATGCTTGAATTTTTATATGATACTTTCAATATTCCAATCCTCTTCAATATTCCAATCCTCTATTTTAGTAAAAAAAAAAGAATCAATTTTGGTCTCAACAAAAAATAAAAATAAAAAAATGTTGCTGATATTTAATTTTTATCCTTTATGTTTAAAATATTTGAACTATGCAATTGTGGGTTTTAGGGCTCAGTTTTGAATGGGAAGTTTTACTTTTCTACATAATAGTTAAAGTATCACTATTCTGCATAATAGACCATTAATTAAATTTTTTATATACGATAGACTATTATTTTTGCACAAGAGTTATATTTACTTTTATTGATGACCGACTATTTTTCCTCTATATATATAAAGACTAATACTAAAAATGTGTGTGAAGAGTATTTTTGAGGAGGAATGTTGTTACTTAAAAAATCTCTTTTATAGGAATGAAATTTAGTGATGGAATTTCATCTGTTGGTAATTATCAATGGATTGCATGCCAATAAGATTATTATTATTTTTCTTAGCAATACAATGACAACGGATTTTTTTATGTTTTTACCAAATGAATAAAATTTGTTGTTATTACTAATGGAATCAATATATAATTAATTATCAATAGAATTATTTACCAACGGAATTAAACATTCGTTGCTAAAAAATTACCAATTACAAGTTTACCAACGTAAAATTACCAATAAAATTCGTTGTCAGTTCGTTAATAAATTAATTTAACAATTAAATTAAGTCTTTTACCAACGAAATATTCTTTAATAAATATATTTTTTTTTATAGTGCGTTGCCCATTTACATAAAAATATTTTTCTTAGAATTTCTTCGGTGCAAATGGAAACTTAGGATTCGAACTTTTATTAGTAGGATTTATTTTTAATTTTTAAACTTTATTATTTTTCATGCCTATACTTTTTTTTTTAAATTCACTCGTTTATTTATGATTACGTTTTAAAACTTTATTGATTTCATGAGGCTCGTGTCGTGGTAACTATCCTTCCTAGAAATTTTAAGAACACAATAAATAAATAAAATTATATATATATATATATATATATATATATATATATATATATATATATATATATATATAAATGAATTATTTTATAAATAATTCTTAATGTAAATATATATAAATGAAAATTATATATATATATATATATATATATATATAAATGAATTATTTTATAAATAATTCTTAATGTAAATAAAAAATATGATATTTCTTATAAAAATGATAATTGCTTACAAACGTAAAGCAGCCTTACACAAGTAATGCTCTCTCTACTCAATTTAATTCTTATAAAAATTTTAGATTTAAATTTATGAAATAGCAATAAACAAATTAACAATTTTGTCTTAGATGACCAATTTAAAATAACAATTAAAATGTCTAAAAAATATTTGTGTACATGCAATAAGATAAATCTATTAGCAATTGATAATGATAGTCCTAAGCAATCACGTAAAATGATAAATCTATAAACAAATAGATAAAGATAGCCCTAAGCAATCATATAAAATAATTTACGGAGGTTTACAATCTTTGAACTATAAATCGAGATGATTTTTTATGATATGGGTTGTGAGACGGTTGAACTATTATTAAAGTATATTTAATATAGAAGTAGTATGCTTATTTATAGTTAAAGTATATCAATAATGAATTATAATATAACTTTCTAAAATTATACTTATATTCATTATTTATCATACTTTAACAATCATTAAACATACTTGATGTATATAATATGCATATTTTAACACGTCTGAAAACCATATCATATAAATAACGTATTACAAGAAACTTTGTCTAAATGAATTACATCATTAAAACTAAATTAAAATTGATAAATAAAACTTTAATTTTAAAGTGCTTGAATAAATGCATTTTAGTCTCATATAAAGGGGCTTATTTAAATAATAATAACAATAATTTTCAATTGATCCCAAAAGTTTTAGCTAGTTTTTTTTTTGGTCTTTTTTGTCTTTTTTTTGTCTTGCTCCAAACGAGTTATGGACGGAATAAATTACATTTATGATGATTTAATTGTTGAAGTTGTGAGAAAAGAATAATATACAACTCTTAGAATATGAAGTATTTGAAATGAAACTATGTGATTTTTTAAAAGTAAAATGTGATTTTTTAAAAGTAAACCCTCCATACTTTCCTACCACAGTAGGCAAAACTCCACCACTAATGTCTCTCTCATGGAGTATATCTCATACATTTCACATTGTATTCAGAAAATTGATAAGTCAAATAAGATCACAATATGATCTTCTTTGAAATCAGCCACCAACACCGACCATAAAGAAATTAAATAATCTCAAATTAATTACTAATTTCTTTGCAATTAAATTGAGAGCCTAGCTAGCTACACATTTACTCGTGCTACTATCTATAAGCATAGGGGAGACACATTTCCCAATAAAAAGTATATAATATTAACTCATAATTAATTTAGACTCCTTTCCAGAACATTTCTGCTTAGACAGAAACAGAACCAAAATGATGCATTTTATGTTACTCAAAATATAATTTTATCTTATTTCCCCAAATATTGGAATCTAAGAATCTAATTATTTCCATCACGTGTTTTTCTTTTTTCAAAAGGATGCTTACTTTTCCAAGAAAGTATAATTTTTATAGACAAATAATAATAATAATAATAATAATAATAATATCAGATAAATACCGATTCATCTCTCTGCAACAGTCTCTAAATTTAAAAATAAAAAAAATTGGATTAATATATGTAATATAATTCTTGTATGAAAGATTTGACCAGAAAAAAATAATCTAAAAAGTAGAGAAAATCCCAATTTCTTATTTCTACTAATCCATTCTTTATTTCTGTTAGTAGTTAATAAATAAATTAATAGACAAACCTAAATTTCGAGTTAAATATTTCATTCTTGCCAGATATTTTTGGGCACCCTCTATTTCCATCCTTCACTATTTAGGCACCTTTCGTAACATTACAAAATATATATGTTATTAATCAAATTAAAGCCAATGGATTTACTTATATTTTACTCATTAAATTACCCAAAGTACTCGTACTTTATTTTACACCATGTACTTAGAATTCGAATTTTCTCACTCGCACACACGCAAAAATACTCGGAGAATATTAATTAATAAGTTTAATTGCGGTGCATCTGGTACACCTGTGTACTTAAATATTCTTAATCGTTAGATTAGATTTGTAATTAATCTTCATCATTCAATAATATAAAATAATAAAAAATAAATTTATTAACTATCCACTGCCCCTCAATTTTGCCCTATAATTCTGCAGGTGCATCGGTGCATCAGGTGCACTCCAGGATAACCCTTAATTTTAATGTACATTTGTCATTTAAAGTGAAGCTCTGCTCCAATTTCATTTTTGGCTCATATATACTTTTAATTTGTCCTAAAATATGTATTTTCACTCTCATCCGTTTAATTATATGTAATGAGATGAAAATTACAATAAGTATGAAATATTTTTAAAATATTAGTGTTATATTTTTGCTATCCTTTAAAATTGAATAATTCTTTCATGAAACTGGCTCCACTAATATTTTTCAATTTTATTATTATTATTATTATTATTATTATTATTATTATTATTATTATTATTATTATTATTAGTTTTCATTAAAGCCATTACGACGTTTTATTAAAAAAAATTTATCTTTTCACTTATATTTACTACGAACTATTTATAGATATATAATTCAATTTACAGTGTTTGGCCTCTAGGCCTTGGTTCAATTTCCGATTTTCTTTCTCGTTGCGTTTGGATTTGGGTTGCTTTTAATTAAGCATGACCCAATCTCTTTTTCTTTTTACCTCTAATCCTAATTAGTCTCCTCCCTCTCTGTCTCTTCCAGTGTTTCGTCATAGAAGGAAGGATTGACATTTCTTTCTGTTGGTGGTTCGATTTCAGTATAAAAAGGTCCCTCACCTTCAATTACCGGCGTGACAAAATGGAGGGCTTGTGAGAGTGTTTGAGGGATAATGATTCTTCTTGTGAGCCAAATTCAGGAAACTGAGCACCTCTCGTCTTCAACGACGTCTCAGCAGCCGACGATACCCAACATACGGTTATCATTTTTATTAAAAATATTATCACTTATAATCCGTCTCGCATCTAGATTCCGTGAGATGGTTTCATACCAATTTTTCCCTTTATCATTTAATTAAAATTTATGCGATCAATCTAGGACCTTAATTCCGTAATGGTCAAATGTAGATTTCGTTAGATCTTTTAATAGAAATTGAGATAAATTAATTCTTGTGTTTATGTGAAAACATATGACCTAGCTATTTAAAATAATCAGATCTTTCTACTGCTCAAAATGAAAATTTAGCTATATTATGTCAAAATATTGTTAGATAACGCGTGAGTATCATATTATTTTGCCGAAAAATAATTACAATAAATTAGATAATAATAAAAAATATTCTAATCATAATTTACACTACATATATATGTGTGTGTTTCGTGCTCTTTTAATAAATCAAGATTATTAACTCTATTTGGACTACTGTATCAACTTTATTAAAGCACATAATTATAAAATGATCATTTTCAGATTAATTTATATATTCATTCTTCAATCATATTTTCACCCCTTCAATCTCATGTCTATTTCTTTTCTCCTTTACTCTCTAAATTTAGGTTAATTTCTTCTATACAAGTGTAACTTTAATTAATATCATGTTCATCTCTAGCTAAAATCCGATCAATTCATGAATTTCTTTTTCTAAAGAAACTAATTATAGTGTAATTAAGTGATCATATGGAGTTATATGGGGAGGAAAAAAACGTTTCGGATCTCCTGTTATATTTTGGGGTTACATCTCCTGTTACAAACCGTTGGATGATTGACACGTAGGATAAACTAATCTATAACCTAACAATTAACCCTAAGGGAAAAGGTTGATATTTTTCTCTCCACATACGTGTCGCTTATCTAACACGTGTAACAGGAGATATAACATCAAATTGTAATATGACATCCAATATCGGAAAAAAAGTGAATAAAATAGGAGTTGCAAAACAAAGGGGAATGTGGGAGCATATATAAATGCCAAAGCAGGCATCTTCAAAGAAAAAGTAAAGTTATTCTCCAGGTACTTTAAATAAGAGTGAAAATTTAATAAATGAAATAAATTAAAAAAAAAGAGAGAGATAAAAAGGATAAAGTGATTGTGTATTGTCCATAAGTAATAGGAGGAGAGATTACATGCATATTAAAGATAGGTGGCAGTTGAAGGAATTAGATGATCAAAAGTTAGCCTACCCTCTGCTGTGTGTGTGTATCTGGGGATTTGCAAATGCATGGGTTCGTTAGCTTTGTCTGCCCCCCCATCCCCCCCCCCCCCCTCTCTCTCTCTCTCTCTCCTCCATTCATTCATATCATAACATGAATGAACCCTATATCCATTCTGATCCTTTTCCCACTCTCTTCTTATTTTACTTATTGCATAAAGAAACCTACTCACTCTACCTACTTCAGTAAAGAGCTTCCATAGGGGACCTCTCTAACCCCCCTCCACTCCCTCTGGATATGTATATACATACATACATACATATATGTGTGCTGTGTGACTGCAAGCATAGGTCTTCATGGTGGGCTGTCACTGATGACAGCGCAACTACCTTGCACGCTGCACTATGAGCCCCCTTCATCATCCTTTCTTATTATTCTCAAATCTTTTTTTTTTAAATTATTGACAATTATGATCTGATCTTGTTGAGTAATGCGACAAAGGGTGGATTTTGAGATTTTTTTTTGTGAGTTCAGATGTTGTACAAATAATTTGACTTTTGAACTTCTTTGTCACATCCCAAGATTTATGACAAGTTTGCCACTGCACTAAACTGAAAACAAAGTCCTATTTCATCATTCCTTCTCTCTCTCTCTCTCTCTCTCTCTCTCTCTCTCTCTCTCTCTCTCTCTCTCTCTTCCTTTTTTGAAAACAGATCACATATGCAGTTGGATGTCAGGTACTAGCAGAAGATGATGGTATTTTAGTTCTAATGTCACTTGTTAATTACTACTCTAATTACAGATCATTCACTAATTCTCCTCTTTTTTTTGTTTCTTATTTTCTTGAAAATTTTGCAATGTTGGTCTTGTTATAAAGAAAAACAGCACAACTGATCATTTTTCTAAAAAGTATACAGGTTGTCTTTTGCTGATTTTCTTTCTAGAGAATTTAAAAGTGATACCCTAATATATACCCTATAAAACAAATGATATCCTATAAAAAAGAAGTAATCTTATTTCACCGTGAGACTATTTAACGCAAGTTTTTGTCGTATACTCTCTTCGTCACATAAAATCCTTTACAATTTTCTTATTTATTTGTCTCACAACACCTTTCACATCATCAACAAGGGAACACCACATTTGTTAAAAAATAATAAACTTTTTCTTGAACAATGCAAGACTATAAACGTGAAGCGTATTTTAGGATGGATGAAGTATTTTTGGTTTAACATATATAATTTGAGATAAAATTCATTGTCATATACTGAAGCTTTATCCAATATTTTGAACTTCACAAGGATCCTAGTGAAATCCAGGTCAAAAATTAGGGTTCCCAAGGGATAAATTTCAAACTGGGAATTAATTTTGATAGGATTATAATAGTTCCTCAAGAAAAGCCACAGTTTTGCTCCTACAATAACTCAAATTATCCTGAAATTGAAAATTGATAAAGTTAAAAGGAAATAAATTTAGTATGCCATTTATGTATAAACCAGTACTACTTCCTTATTTCGTGAAAGATTATTCATTATTAGTTTCTAAATGTTAGAAATATTAATGCTTTAGGACAACTCTGTCATGCGCTCACAAAGAGTATGGAATATGAAAATACTCTTTTTTTTCCTTTTGGCAGATCTTTAAATCTTGTAAACACTCACACACCTCCACATCTTTGTGCCAAAATACTGTATGGTCTTCTGAGCCATAACGTTGATGAGTTGTACGTAAAAACGAGAATGAAATTATATCTTGAGCATAAACCCTAAAGACAACAATTAGATTTGTTCTTGTCTCGATTTGTTCTTGTCTCCCACCTATTGCTCATATATCTAATGATGTAGAAGATGAAGCACGAAAATGACATAAAAAATCACATGTACGTACGTATAAAATTATGTGGCACTTGTTAAATGACCACCTCATCTAAAAGCTTAAGCTAATAGAGAGTTGAATCGTTTAATACTTAATCAGGTTACACTCTAACACGCCCCCTCACATAACACGCCCCCTCACATGCAGACATGGAATTTTTTTGTCTCAAGCCTTGCATGTGGAATTTTCTCAAAAATGGGTGGCGGTGAGGTTTGAACCCTGGACCTTTGTTAATCATAGGCTCTGATACCATGTTAAATGAACACCTCATCTAAAAGCTTAAGCTAATAGAGAGTTGAATCGTTTAATACTTAATCAGGTTACACTCTAACAATAATGAAGGAAGTAGATATGAATAAGTTGGACAGATGTTAATGGCTAACATATGACCACGCATTACAGTATACATCTTTGTATGTATACACACCATGTAATAAAAATGGCTAGGTATTCAAATAATTGAGGTACTAAATCTTTTCACAATCATGAGAATGTCACAAAATCTTTTCTCAAGTAGACTTTAATGTAGTAGTGTGCTAGCTAATTACATTTGCAAAAGAGGCATATTATGATAACTAATTAGTTTCTAAGTGTAGTAATTATTACAACTAAATCCATGAAAATTACATATGTCAAATCTTGAATTTTCATGTGTGTGTTAGTGTGTATATAAACACACACACAACCTTTCTCAACCTTGTAACCGATGTGTAATTGTTTATGCTGCAAAAAGAAAAAAAAAGAGAAAAAAAGAATTAGGGAATGAAGCTATGTACTATATATATCAATCAACTTATATCAATCAACTCAATTTATTTGTTATTTTTGTGCAAGAGTAGCTGGGTTTCAATGATGCAAATTTAGTGGTTAAATTAGTTGTTTCTCGTCTAAACCGAGACAAAAAAAGGATCAAAATCAACACCCCAAGTGCTACATTAAGTTACAGTAGGTAAGCATAAAATTTTCATAAACCAGAAGAGTTTGTACGTTTGATATTTCTACATAGAAAATCAAAGGGAGTCATGAAGATACCCTATGAAGTAGATGTACCCAACGAAGTAGATATATATATGCATGAATTGATAAATACCCTAATTAAATGCCTCATTAAATAGAATACATTATGGAGCTTCATCTATAGTGATCACAAGAATTTGTGATCCACATTAATAGTGATTAACGTTTAATCAAGTTCAATAATTGGAACAACAATGCATGAAAGCAAAAACTGCTGTGAGACCGTCTCACGTAAGGCCTTACATGAGATGGATAAAAAGTGATAACATCATTATTACTTTCGCTATAAAATGTTATTACATTTTTTATTTATACTATAAATTGTTCATGAAATAATTCACTACACCATTATCACTTTTCATCGATTTCACATCACTTTTTATTAATAATGTTATTTTTTATCCGTCTCACACACAAGACTTTCACAAGCATGAAATGTCAAATTTTAACAATTAGTCACATGTTTTTAATTATAACTCAGTTGCCCTAATAAAAAGGATGCATTGATAAATTTCAACAATCAGTCACATGCGTAGCAATTGCCATTATTAACATCTTAAACTTGATTACTGTCTTTAGCAAGATTCTGAAAATTATTATCTACACAAAATGAAGGATCATAGATACCTAGTACACATCATTAACGATTTTTTTAACAATGGTCCCAAAACAATTAATTATCATGAATAAGCAAGTTTAATATTTCCTTTCCTTTTTTTCTAATTCATTACTCTTTATGTTAGTTAACATTAATGAGACTTTAAACCCATTCAATTGAATTTTTATAGCTAACATTAATTATTAGTAGGACAAATAGTTCACTGCTGCAACATGCTCTCTGTGAGTAATAAATTATACTTTATTTTTCATTTCAGAATTTTCTCAGTTTTGCAATATATCCCATGAATATATATAGTGATATAGTAATTCTCTTGATGAAATCAAAAGTTATATATAGTCAAAATTTTCTAATCCAAATATGGGAAATTACTCAATGAACATCTAGTTTACAATTATCAATGATTTCCAAAATTAACTTGTAGTATTTCTGTAGAGGTTGATCTGGTCCTCAAACTACATTTTTTTAAGTAATTCAATAAAATCATACGTAGGACCACCAATACAATTGACATTTCAACATACACAAGAAAACTACATGTGCATGCATCCTGCATACACACACATACACACATATACATACATAAATAATTATATTGTTAAGTCATGGATGGATGAATGGTGACAACATGTAATTAGGCATATTTTCCACTCAATTGACCAATTTAGCATCATGAAGAAAATCCTTTTTCAGCTACTAGGGACCAATCTCAAATTTCAAGGACATTAATTAGGCAGCTTGATGTTTCAAGACTTGTAGTATTTCATTTTTTCTTCTTAATCATCAAATCTAAGCTGTATTCTTCTCACATGATTAATCTTTAGCCAAAGTAATCGTTGCGTACCTTTATTTCTTGCCCGTTTGTGCCCGTGTCGCTTAGATGTGGATAAATTGCCGTTTGTATCATGTGTGGATTACCTGAAACAATATGTTTTGTGTAAGAAAACCAATTAGAAATCAAGCAAATTTTCATATATTTAACAATAACATGTATTTTTTCTCAATGGATTCTAAAGATTATATAATAATACAAAAAACATATGATTAAATGTGTACACACACCAAATTGCTACTTTTTTCTCATCATGATGATGAGGATTAATGAGGAAAAAGAATTCTTGTTCAAAAAGGGAGGGTGGTTTATTATGGGAATGATGAATCTTGAATAGCACAACCACCAAGTGATATATATGTGCATCCAAGCATAAGCTAACACTAGTACAGCATGTAAGGATGTACTAAAGAAAGAAATAAATAGAAGGTGGTTATTTGAACAACTGAGAATTTAAGTGAAAAAAAAAAAGGACAGTAAGAGAATTGATTAGAAGTGGTGAAAAGTAAGAAGGAAAAAGTAGAACAGCAAAAAGAAGCTAAACAGAAATTGATGATATATGAAAGGGAAAAAGATATACAAGGGAAATAGAGTCATACTTTGGAAAAGCTTGGGCAGCAGTTGTGGTTGTGTTATGCCCACTGAAGCAGCGACAAGATGACAATAACCTGCCAAAGATAATTAAAACAGCTGTAATAAGAGGGGGGGGGGGGGGGGTATCTAGAGGGGGTGGGGTGGATCATCATTTTGAATCCATCCATCCCAAGCTCTCCCTTCTGGCTTCTGCTTTGCTCATCACATGATGTGTAATAAACCAACCAATGATGATCACCTCCTCTGAGTGTTGTTGCAGAAGGAATAAATAATTGATTGCAGAGAGATATAGTCCAGAGATGTACGTATAGTGTATATATCATGAGAATTGAATTGAAGGCAATGTGAGCAAGTGCGATGATGATGATGATGATATGAATATATTAGGCAAAACATAAAATAACAAGGGGGAGAATGGAGATCTAAAATGTGTCTATCATCTATTTAATTATGCAGTATTAATTAATTCTGTCATTGGATTGTACACAGTACTCAAAACTCACACAACACAAATGGATGAATATGAATATTCTTGGAATTACCTGAATAAAATTGATCATATATGATCTACTCTAGAACTAGATATCCAAATCTAACGACATTGACCCCTTCCCTTTATCCTCTTCCGGGTTGTAATTCGGCCCGAGCTGCAGAGACGAGTCGGGCGGCGGACCGTGGTGGTGGTGTTGGTGGTGCTGGTGGTGATGGACTGACATTGTGGAGGGAAGAGAGAGTGTGGTGGAGGACAGAATATCGCACTCATCCGACTCAGAAATTGGACAGTCCATATTCACCCCGAAAAGCCTCAATCGCTTTGCCGCGGCCTTCCCTTGGACCACCGGCACCGAATCGAACACCATCTGCTCCACCCCCCGCGGCGTCTGCAGCTGGTTCATTGCTCCTCCGCCGCCGGAAGGACCCCCCGCCGCCGACCGAAGGTACACTATCGACCCCGGGGGGCAAGGGTTTCCGTTCACCACGCTGTTGTAAGGGTAGGGGCCATACCCTGTGGGGAGGTGGTGGGCATTAGGGTGGAGGAGGTGGGGGTACTCTCTGGACGGCTGCTGCTGGATGAAGAGGGGACTCCATGGATGGATGGACCGCTGGAAGGAGAAGTGGTGGGGGAGTGACAGAGGCGGCGGCATCTCCGGCGCGTCGGGGCGGCGCCGCCAGTCGATGAAGAGGCGATCTTTCCCCAAATCACCGACGCCGCGCTGGAAAGAGACTATATCTCCGGCGTCGAGCTTTTTCTCCTTGACGAATCGACTCCATCCTTTGGTCATCACGTAGCTCTGGCTACTGTTCCAGTAGGAGTATCTGAACCGCCATGGCTTCCCATTTCTGTCCTCGAAATTCAGCAGAAGCCCCTTCTCGTTGGTAGATGAATCAAGGGGGAAGTATTTCTCCGCGTGTTGTTTTGGAATTACGAGTCGATTCAGCTTTCCGACGTCGCTGGGAGTGACCACTTTGTCGAACATGTGCTCCCTCTGAATCACCACCGCCGAGCTGTTGCCGCCGCCTTCTCCGCCTCTGCGGAAGTGATCGTCGGAGGAATCCTCCGGAGCGCCGTCATTGTTGGGCGGTGAGGAGTCGGACGGCGGGTAGGGGTATGGGTGGAGGCCGTGGTGGTGGAAGGAAGCGGCGGTGGAGGAGGAGGAAGCGGAGGAAGAGACGCCTCTGGAGCCAGTAATCTCTTCATAAAACCCTGACCTACCTGACATAAAATTCATGATTCTTTTTTTTTTCCGGGGATTAAACTTTGTCAATCTCAACTGCAACTCTGACAGATCTTCGCAGCACAGCGCAGAGAGAGAAAGTGGGAGAGGAAGCTCTGAAAAATGAAGATGGCGGAATTTAACCGACCAACAACTGCAACAAATAGAGTTGTACACAGCGATTAATCAGTTGTACAGCAGCCTCTGCTTCACCGAAGAAGAAGAAATGGAAACAGCGTGTATCTATACTCCCTCCATAAACACTGCAGCTTAACTAGGGTTTCGAGGAGAGAGAAATAGAATCTCCATATTCATCAATCGGAGAAAGAGAAAACGATAACAAGGTCGGTGGCTCCACCAATGACCAGAGAAAACGATTCGCCTAAAAACACCACTCCATCGGCCAACAATTCCAAACTCAGATTATGTGTATTTTTTTTTCTGCTGCTTGTTGACCTTTCTCAGCTAGAGAGATAAAGAAGCACGCAAGCAATTTTAGAGAGAGAAACCTCTGCCTCTCTCTCTCTTCATGTCTCTGAGTGTGTATATGTATGCAGGTTATTCTCTTGGTGGGTGGGATGGGGAGCTCCCCCCAACCTTCCAAACTTAATTACCCATTTTGCTTTCTATTTTAGAGAGAGAAAGGGGAGAGAGAAGACAGCTTAAACTCTCGTGTCATTAGTTTAATTAATCTCTCTTAATCAATTTCGAGTTTTCTATCAAGTCAACATTTTACTTTAGACTTAAATTTTTAAAAAATAAATAGAACCGAATTTATTAATCGAAAAAGACAATAATTAAGCAGGATTAGCAAATAAGAATATTTAAATATTTTAGTTTACATATATATTCACCACGTGTATAAGATACGTGTATTGCTTATTAATTCTCGTATTTAAGTGCACACAATAATGAAAGGATCAGTACGATGTCTACGTTAATTTATACGCACTCTGCTAACTGCGTACAATAATTAATATTTGATTATATTTATTAATAATATTTATCATTGCTACGTACCTCCTGTATTTATTTAGCTATATTTCATAATTAATGTAATTATATGTATAGTGTATTTATGCGATTTCAAACAGAGAACAAAAATTATCATGAAGAATAAGTAATGGAAAGTTCATAATTTATTCATTCATATATGAGTTTGTAACAAATTTGTCACATTAACAAGTGCACTCGATTATAGTTTGTTATTTTAATTTTATGTTATAATCAAACTTCATCTAACTAAATTCAAATAATCAGACGTTATATTTATAATCCCTATATAAATCCCTTTACCTTTAATCATTAGTGTTGTCGATGATGTTATATCAGATCCAAAATCAACCTAATCTTTGTTGAATACACAATCAAGTAGTGGATTGAACACAAGAAACTATATCACATATGATAACAATTGAATTTGTGTGTGTATGTGTGATTGTATGAAGAAGAAGATGTTTATAGTGGTTCAGCTTGCTTGCACAAGCTTACATCCACTGTGAGAGAGAGATCTATTATTGATTGAGGGACAAAATGTGTTACAATGTGTATATGCATGAATCACAGCAATATATACATCATATGCTTGCACAGAAAGTTATAGGACCAACGCGAGTAACCGACTTCCAGCTGGATTCTCAGTTGGTTAAAACGAATCTCGACGGTTATAACCAATTCCATCACACACCCTGCATGGCCAGCTATCCATTTATGTATGGAACTTTCCAGAAATCGTTCGTATGTGAACTGTACAACGGCCACAAGTCACCCCGCTCACAACTGATGCACCCGGTGTAGTCTTGCTGCTGTTCGTGTGTTTCTTGATTCTGTTGATGTTGGTGCAACGGTTTCACTCATGCATCGCCATCAGCTTCATCCTTAAACACACACACTCATTCTAATATTGATCATTAATTAGTATGTAGTTTTCTATCACAATTCTCCACCTAAAACTTCATACTCAACCAATACTTAATCACTCCTTCACTTCACTATTTTTTTTTCTCAAGACAGCCAACTTGCACACTGCTTTTAAGAGAGCAGCTGAACTCTACACTGATATGTTCAGTATTCATTGATAAGACTCTTGCATAGCTCAAACTTTGAACTAGGCAATGCCTTAGTGAGGCAATTAGTTGGATTCTTGGTTGTTTCAATCTTTTTAACCACAACTTTTTCTCCTTCAACTAAGTCTCTAACAAAATACATCCTTACATCTATGTGTTTTGTCCTTTCATGAAAACCCTGATGTCTTGACAAGTGTATAGCACTAGAGTTATCACAATGTATTAGTACTGATTCTTGTACTACACCAAACTCAGACAAAATTCCTTGCAACCACAAACCCTCATTTACTGCTTCTGTGAGTGAGATAAACTCAGCCTCAGTTGTAGACAATGCAACCACTGACTGATGTGTTGATCTCCAACTGATAGATGTACCAAACAAGCAGAATACATAGTCTGATAGTGACTTCCTTGTGTCTAAGTTTGCAGCATAATCAGCATCTACAAAACCTGCAAGAAAATCAATGTTAGAAGTAAATTTATTGAAATGCAAACCTGTTGTTAAGCTGCCTCTGATATATCTCTGAATCCACTTAACAGCTTTCCAGTGATCTCTTCCTGGACTTCCCATGAATCTGCTCACCAAACTCATTGCATGAGCCAAGTCTGGTCTGCAGTACACCATAGCATACATGAGACTGCCAACTGCATTGGCATAAGGAACCTTCTCCATTTCTGACACTTCTTCACTAGTTCTAGCTGATTGTTGAGCTGACAAAGCCAATCCTTGCTTTACAGGAGTAGACACAGCTTTACTTTGATCCATATTATATCTCTTGAGAACCTTTTCTAAGTATGAGTTCTGATGCAACATAATAGAACTAGCTGATCTATCCCTTTTGATTTCCATTCCTAATATAACAGTAGCTTCACCCAAATCTTTCATATCAAACTCAGATTTCAACATTTCCTTTACAGCTGTAATGTCTTCCATAGACTTACAAGCAATTAAGATGTCATCAACATATAGTAACAAGAAAACATACCAGTCACTGTCTTGTTTGACATATACACAACTGTCAAACTTGCTTCTTTCAAAACCACATTTGACAATGTATTCATCAAACCTCAGATACCATCTCCTAGGGCTTTGTTTCAGTCCATATAGTGACTTTAGAAGTAAACAAGCCTTATCAGTTGAGTTTTGAACTGAAACTCCTTCTGGAACAGTCATATAGATCATTTCCTTCAAATTTCCATGAAGAAAGGCTGTAGTCACATTCATCTGATGCAATTCCAGATTAAACTGAGTTACTAATGCTAACAATATCCTAATAGAACAATGTTTCACAACTGGAGAGAATATCTCTGTATAATCAATGCCTTCCCTTTGAGAAAAACCCCTGGCAACTAGTCTTGCTTTGAATCTAATACCACCAATCCTCTCAGGTGAAACTTTCTTCTTGTAAATCCATTTACAGCTCACCAACTTCTGATCTTTTGGCTTCAGAACAATTTTCCAAGTCTGATTCTTCTCCAATGAAAGCAACTCTTCTTGCATAGCAGCACTCCACTTTGCATTATCCTTACTATTCATTGCTTCCTGATAGTTTCTAGGTTCATATGAATCAATATCCTCTGCAGAATAAAGTGCAAAGGATACAATATCAGCATCTGCAAACCTAGCTGGAGTCCTAATAGATCTCCTTTGTCTATCTCTAGCCAATTGATAACTATTAAGCAGTTCATCAGTATTAGAAGTAATCTGATCATCTGTACTTGGTGAATTAGTTCCTCCTTGTACTGTCTCTTCTTCAACTCTAAAATGATCCTCCTGAGTTTTGTTCACAGGCTCCACCTTAAGCTCAGTTTCAGATTTACCTTGACCCTGAGGCTTTAGTGGCATAACAGCTTCATTAAAGGTAACATCTCTACTTATCATAATCTTTTTACCTTCAATATTCCACAGTTTGTAAGCTTTAACACCTTTGGGATATCCAATCATGACACATTTGATGGCTCTTGGAGCTAACTTATCCTGTTTAACATGTGCATAAGCTAAGCAACCTATCACTTTGAGTCTAGTGTAATTAGCAATCTTTCCAGTCCATACTTCCTGAGGAGTTTTGAATTTAAGAGGTGTTGATGGACACCTATTGATTAGAAAGGCGGCTGTACTAGCCAATTCACCCCAGAAGTCTTTAGAAAGACCAGAACTACTTAATATACATCTAACTCTCTCAAGTAAGGTCTGATTCAGACTCTCTGCAACACCATTTTGTTATGGTGTACCTGGTACTATCTTGTGTCTCATGATCCCCCTCTCCTTACAAAACTTGTTGAACTCATCAGAACAATACTCAAGACCATTATCAGTTCTTAATATCTTAACCTTGTTATTACATCTATTCTCTACCTCAGTTAACCAATTCTTAAAGGTAATGAAAGCTGTATCCTTAGACTTCAGTATATATATCCATATCTTTCTACTGTAATCATCAATAAATGAAATAAAATACCTGCCTCCTCCTTTTATTTGAGTTCTTGCAGGTCCCCACAGATCTGAATAGACATAATCAAGTTTAGCTTTGCTTGTGTGTTCACCAATACTAAACTTCAGCCTTTTAGCTTTAACAAAAATGCAATCCTCACACTGATCCAACTTGTCTGTTGATCTGATATTGATTACATTTTTCCTTGACAGTTCTTGTAATCCTTTCTCACTTATGTGAGCTAATCTTCCATGCCATAAGTGAATTTCATCACTTCCTGTTGAGACATAATTCTGTCTAACCACTGTATGTCCATCAAGTATATACAATCCATTTTTCCTGATTCCTTTCATCACTTCATACTCATCTTTCTCAACAATGAGTACACCTCCTCTAGATCTAAACTCATGATCTGAAGCATCTAGAATTCCTAAAGAAATCAAGTTTCTTTTAAGTTCTGGAACATACCTCACATCTGTCAGTGTCCTAGTGACTCCATCATGCATCTTCAACCTAATGGATCCAATACCTCTTATCTGACATGTGTGATAATTCCCTATTAATACTGATCCAGCTTTCTGCAACCTAAGATCAGTAAACCAATGCTTCATAGGAGACATATGGAATGTACATCCTGAATCAAGAATCCAATCCATGGATCCTTTTGATGATCCAACCACAAGTGCCTCAGGATAATCAGTGGCCTGATTCTGATTATTTACCACCTGATTTGCTTGCACTCTTTGTTGTCCATCTTTACCAGCTTCTGCTTCCTCCTCTTTTCTGCTTTATACTTGTAGCAGTTTTTCTTGTAGTGGCCTGGTTCATGACAGTGAAAACACTTCCTTCCATCCTTATCTGAATTTGACTGATCAGTCTTGTTTCCTTATTTCTTTGAATCAGAATTGCCTTTCTTGTTGTTCCTTTTACCATGATCACTCCTCTTGACCATTAATCTCTCTCCTGATGTTCCTTGATCTTCAGAAACTTTCTGAAATTCCTTTGTCTTCAGAGCAATCTCAACCTCATCAAGACTTATAGTTTCTCTATTCCCAAACAGAAGTGTATCCTTGAAACTTTCAAAGGACTTTGGGAGAGCTGACAACAATATTGAGGCCTTATCTTCTGTTTCAATTTTCACATTAACATTTTCTAGATCATCTAACACCTTATTAAACTCATCAAGCTGAACTAGAATTGATCTCTCCTCAACCATCTTAAAGAAATATAACTTCTGCTTTAAGTATAAACGGTTAGCAAGAGATTTTACCATGTAAAGATCTTCAAGTTTCTTCCATACAGCTCTTGCAGATGTCTCTCTCTGGACTTCTCTCAAAGCTTTATCACCAAGACACAATACAATGGCACTTAAGGCCCTTTCTTGAATATCAGCTTCTGCAGTAGCTTCAATGGCAGTTTGTACAACTTCTGCAGTTGTTGCTGGTTTGTCCTTGATAGCTTCTGCCAATCCTTGTTGTACCAAGATAGCTCTCATCTTGAACTTCCACAAACCAAAGTCAGATTTCTCTGTAAACCTCTCAATATCAAACTTAGTTACAACCATGGTGTCAACTTCCTTCAATTTCTTCTTGATTCCTCCTTTTGTTGATTGCTGTTGTTTGTGGCCTGATTTCCCACAGACGGCGCCACTTTGTTGTGATGTTATATCAGATCCAAAATCAACCTAATCTTTGTTGAATACACAATCAAGTAGTGGATTGAACACAAGAAACTAGATCACATATGATAACAATTGAATTTGTGTGTGTATGTGTGATTGTATGAAGAAGAAGACGTTTATAGTGGTTCAGCTTGCTTGCACAAACTTACATCCACTGTGAGAGAGAGATCTATTATTGATTGAGGGAGCAAAATGTATTACAATGCGTATATGCATGAATCACAGCAATATATACATCATATGCTTGCACAGAAAGTTATAGGACCAACGCGAGTAACCGACTTCCAACTGGATTCTCAGTTGGTTAAAACGAATCTCGACGGTTATAACCAACTCCATCACACCCTGCATTGCCAGCTATCCATTCATGTATGGAACTTTCCAGAAACCGTTCGTACGCGAACTGTACAACGGCCACAAGTCACCCCGCTCACAACTGATGCACCCGGTGTAGTCTTGCTGTTGTTCGTGTGTTTCTTGATTCTGTTGATGCTGGTGCAACGGTTTCACTCATGCATCACCATCAGCTTCATCCTTAAACACACACGCTCATTCTAATGTTGATCATTCATTAGTGTGTAGTTTTCTATCACAATTAGAATGATGATACCAAGTTAATTTTAACACACATCATGTCGTACTATTATGTAGACCAACTTAATTTTAACCTACTTAAATATTTTTAATTTAAATTTTCTAATTTATTAATTCAAAGTAATTCCTTGTAAATTCGCTGACAGTTTAATAAATTTATCTAAAATAATCATGGGTACGGATTTATTTTTTCAATCGAGTGAGAAGAAGAAATGAGCTTTTGGAATAAATTTGATTTTTTTTCTTGGATTTTTTAAATGAGACTCATGAAATTTAATTTTTTTTTTCCTATTTATATGCAGTTTATGAAAAGATAAATAAATAGATAATTGTATGATCATATTCTTATAGAGTTGAAGTTATGTACTCTCTCGAAGTTATATACTCGATCCTTTCTTACTATTTATATGGATACACTTTCTTTATAATTACTAAAGAAAGTGTAATAATATTAATGAGATTTAGTATATAAAAATAGATGGTGGTCGTAATTCTTTCAACGGATAATATTCTGTTTGTAATCTCTTTGTATTTATCAACAAATTATTAACAAAAAAAATTAAACTATACTCAATTCGTCCTATTTGAGATGACACACTTTTCATTTTGGGTTTGTCCCACAAAAGTTTGCACATCCCTAAAAAGCAAAAAGAAACACAATCACCCTTCCCCATATACTTTATTTACAAAAAAGTGCCCAGTGGTAGAGGAGAGAGTGGAAAGACTTTTCAACTGAGCTTGGTTGCTGCAGGGTGGGGGTTCGAATCCTGCCTTTGGCATGGATTTGGCCCCTTGCAAGCACAAGTTTAACAATGAGCCCTCTCTATAAGCCACTTGAGGCACATTCTGCGATTTACCTCCTCCACCAATCCCCAGGGCAGGGGCGGTGGGGCCCCTAATGGTGGGGTACATCATTTTTTATTTACAAAAAGTCACTCATACTTAACACACCTAACATACTTTATCATTTATTTATTACCAAAAAATACCATAATATCCCTAAAAGTTATCACTTTCTTAATCTTCATGCCGAAAAGAGGTGTGCAAACTTTCTTGGGACGGAGGGAATATATGTTTTAACAATGCAATAATAATTTAATAACTGACGAGTGCTTTATAATATACTATATAGGCTAAGTAATTAGTAGGTACAAAATGTAATTAAGAATTAGGAGTACTACTTAGTAATACATTCGCTTCAGGTAAACATAAATATTCATATTAATGTATATTAGTGTGCATTGTTAAAAGATAAAAAAATATACGAATTTTTTTACAAAAATATGTGATTAAATATTCATGTTAATATACATTAGTGTTTATTGTTAAAAGATAATAAAAAATATGCGATATTTTTAAAAAAATGCGCGATTAATATTCATACTAATGTACATTAGTATATTCATATTAATGTACATTAGTGTGCATTGTTAAGAGATAATAAAAAATACGACATTAATATTCATATTAATGTACATTAGTATGTATTGTTAAGAAAGAAAAAAACGCAATTAAATAGAAAAAAGTTGTTATAATTATCCTTAAATCTCTACTTAAATCTCTCATCCATTGACTTATCGATCATTTTAATGCACATTAGTGTCTCTAGAGGTTTAACAGAGAAGCAGTGGTTGTTGCTGTTAGAGAAATAAACGTATCGTTGTGAATAAGGGTAAAGCAGAAAAAAAATAAAACACATTACGTATTCATCAATAATTATATTATATCAATGTATTTATCAATAATTAGCCCATATATACGTGTTTGTATTAATCCCTAATATATATATAGCTACTTCGGGAGTTATCTAGTGTAAAAGAATTACCAATCACCATTCTACTATTCAATTAATTTTTGTCGTTAATTCAATTAGAAACTAAAATTAAAAATTTATTTCGTTTGTATAAATTATTACTCCTCTAATCTATGAGTTCAACTGAGGTTCACCTGTGACACCGTTACACCTGAACGACTGTTAGATTAATCTTTAATTTAATCTATACTATTAATTAAATTAGATAATTAAAAAATTAAAATAAAAAACTACCCATTAGCCCCCACCTTTTTAGCCTATGAATCATGGAGTGCACCCAAAAATCACCCCTAGTTTTTATATTTTTACATTTAATGTACATGAAAATTAAGAAAAATATTTTTTAAGGTCAATATATTATTTTTGAAGTATGTTATAAGTGGAAAGAAGTTGTGGCATTAATTTGAAGTCAAAGTATGTTGTGGGGATAATAGTTAAATATCATTTTATTTTATGAATGTGTGAAATTGAAATTCGAACGAATAAATAAAAAGTGTGAAGTTAAAGTTGTGAGGAGTAATTATTTTTAGTGCATATATTTCCAATCTATATAATCCCTCCATCCCATCTAAAGAGGGTTTTTTGTTTTATGCATTTGGATTAAGAAGTATTATTTAATGTGTAGTGAATAGTTGTATTAGTAGAAGTGTGGACCTTATATTTTAATTGTATTAGTGGGTATGTGTAGGTCTCATGTGTGTAAAAAATGAAAAGGCTTTTTGAATGGAAAGCTCAAAATGAAAAAAAAAAACCATTTTTTAAGGGGACGAAGAGATTAATTATAACTGAAATAATTTAATAACATGTGCATATGTATAATCTTAAGTTGTGAAAGGAACTAAATGAGACTATGGATGTTTTGTGATAATTTGATGTGATATTTTTCTTGTTTTTTCTTTGAATTAGTGAAATGTAGGAGAAAAAAATAAAATATGTAACTAGATTAACATATAAATTCAAAGAACAAAGATTTCTCTATGTAGGAGAAAAAGATAAAATATATAACCTAGATTAACATATAAATTCAAAGAACAAAGATTTCTCTAGTATGATAACATGTTAATTTTTAAAAAATGACAAATAAGAAATCACACCAAAAAATTATGAGTGTAATTTCCGATGAACCAGTCTCATCAAATGAATTGGTAGAATATATGGTCCCCACCTTTTTAAATTAATTTCTTCTCCCTTATTAATAATGTTGTTTTTATTTTTATCTTTAAATATACTATACTTAAATGATTATTATACATAAACCCTAAAAATAAAATATACCCTAAATCATATGGATAAAATCTCAATTATACATTAAACCTTAAACCCTAAGGCTAAAATATACCATAAACCACATAAGTGAAATTACAATTATATCCTAAACTCTATGTGCGAAATTACGATTATGCGCACCCTATATACCCTAAACCACAAGATTGACATTATAATTATACCATAAATCCTAGGAGTGGATATACCCTAAACAACAAGGGTGAAATTACAATTATACCCCTAAAATTAAAATAAAATGACAAAAAAGAGAATAAAATAAGAAAAAAAAAAACAAACAGCAATTAACTAGAGTGGAGTTACTCCATCAAATCCAAATTTCACAATTTGTAGGGCCATCCCCCAATTCACTCCCTTCTCACCCTAAAGTCGCTGATGTACCAACTATTTGTTTATTATACTCCCTCGTCTCTAGGTAAGAGTTCCATTTTACTATTTTGGTTGTCCCACCCAAATGATCTCATTTTCTTTTTTTGGACCTATGGGATCCACCCACACCCACTAATACAATTAAAACATGAGGCCCACACACCCACTAATACAACTATCAACTACACATTAAATAATAATACTCCTTAATCCACGTGCCCAAAAGCAAATGAGACTCTTACCAAGGGACGGATGGAGTATTTTTTTTTATTTTTTTTTCAAATTTAATTTTAGAGTTTGGGTATATTTTACCCCCAGAATTTAGGGTATAATTGTAATTTCTCTCTTATAGTTTAGGGTATAATGTATTCATAGGATTTAAGATTTATGGTATAATTGTAATTTTACTCTTGTGGTTTAGGCTATAATTTATCTCTAAGGTTTAAGGTTTAGGGTATAATTATAATTTTACCCTTGTGGTTTAGGGTATAATTTAATTTTAGATTTTAGGGTATAATGGTAACTTTATCCTTGTGGTTTAAGGGTATAATTTACCTCTAGGATTTAGGGTATAATTGTAATTTTACCCTTATTGTTTATGATATATTTTATTTTTAGGATTTAAAGTTTAGATTATAATGGCGTTTTAAGTATAATAAATAAAGGTAGGTTTGTGAGACCATATTTTCACTTTTTAAAATAGTTATCATTTTCGCTATAATTTGTTATCACTTTTTATTTATACTATAAATTGTTTATGAAATAGCATTATCACTTTTCATTAATTTATTATCATTTTCCTTTATAAAAGTTATTACATTCTAACCGTCTCACGTAAGCCCTTATGTAAGACGGTTTCACACAAGTCTTTGCCAATAAATAAATAAAAAAAGACAAAAAATAATATTAATGAAATAGAAAAAATTAATTAAGAAAGTAGGACCACATGTTTCATCCATTCATTTGGTGAGACTGGTTCCATCCAAGTTGAACTCGTCATTTAATGAGATGACATAAGAAAGGTCAAAATAAATTTGAAAAAGTGACCTAACTTGAGGTAGCAAAAGTATACGTGAATTGATATTAGAATCAAATTTAATTCTTTTATCAAATTTAGTCTTTTATGTCAAAATTTGTCCAATTTTAATCCTAAAATTTGACAAATAAAAGACTAAATTTGATAAAAATAACTAAATTTGAACAAAAAGGAACAAAACTAGATAAAAAGGATCAAACTTGAGAAAAAAAATAAAAAGAAACTAAAATTGGAATGAGTCATACTTAAAGGACGAATTTTGATATTTTTCCCTTTATTTACTAACATGTGCAACGCTACACACGACTATGTATTAATTACTCCCTCCCTCCCGCACCAAGGGTGCATTTTGCTTTTTTGCACGTTTATTAAGGAGTATTATTATTTAATGTGCAGAGGGTAGTTGTATTAGTGGGAGTGTGGATCCCATATTTTAATTGTATTAGTGGGTGAGTGTGGGACTCATGTGTATAAAAAAGGAAAGGGAATCCTTTTGATTGGACGACCAAAATAGAAAAAAAAAAGACCCTTGATGCGGGACGGAGGAAGTATATAATAAACATGGGCGAAAAAGTAAAAAAGTACAGCATTTTTCTAAAGAAATTATGTTGGTTAGCATTTTTCAAATTCAACTATTATTTGGGATCTTTTTCACAATATCTCAAACAAAAAATGAGGCAATCCGACTTTGCTGAAAATAATAGTAATAAGGAAAAAACTTGTGTGAGACCGTCTTACGGAAGTCGTTTCGTGATACAAATAACAAATGATAACATTTAAATGAAATGTGACACTCAATTATAATGAAAAATAATAATAATGTAGTAAATTATTTCATAAATAAGTAATAAAAAAAGAGTACTCCCTTCGTCCCGGGTATTTTTACATGTTTGTATGATCTCGGAGATTAAGAAGTGTTATTTTTTTTAATATATAATGTAAGAGAAAGCAAGGATAAATTAGTAATTTAAAAAGAAAAAGTGAATAAAGTTATTGAGAATGATGAATAAAGTGTAAAAAAGTAATTAAAGTTGTTGGGATTGTAAAAAGTAGATAATAAAATATTATGCATTTTTGCCAAAAATGGAATGGATAAAAATACGTGGGACACCCCAAAATGGAAAGTGGGTAAAAATACATGGGACGAAGAGAGTAATATTTTTTACAAAAACTAAAAATGTATTTAATAGTATTTAAATGTAATAATTAACTAAAAAATTGTAAAATAATCGAACCGTGAAATATAGTACCACCAGCCCGTCCCTGCGAGTAAAATTCTGGTAAAAGTGATAAAGCATTAGGTTTATGGAATAAGGGCCCATCAATTATCTCATGTGAGCTCGTCCTAGTCACATATGTGGCTACTATTATTATATATACTCAAATCACATTTCCAAGTCTTTATGTATACGTGGAATACACACAGATATAATAATCGACCATGTATTATGCGACACCGTATCACGATTATATCGTTTCACTTTTTCTTAATTAATTAGTTGTATATATATTATCCCCTTTTTTTTCTTTCTAATTTACGAATTATAATAAAATATTTTAATTAAACGATTATTACTTTTCGTTGGTCATGTATCACTTTTTTTTATTAAAAATGGTGTAGCTTATTTTTATTTAATGAAACATATTCCCTGGGAAGATCTGTGTTTTTTGCAATCTTATCGAATATTATCCATATTTTTTAAATTTTAATTTATAAATTTCAGTATCCTTGACATATTCCATCATATTTTTAGTTTGTAGTTGTTGATTAGTGTAATCCATTTCAATTTTTCAATGCTTATAGCTCTCTTTCTTCCCTCCGTCTAAAATAGTAAGTTTTTTCTTTTTTTAATCTTTTATTACATTGATTAAGTGTAATTTATCTATAATTAATGATCATGTTCAATTTCTTAAGGTTTAAGACAAACACAAATATAACTTTTAGCATAAAAAGTTTGGGTTCAGGAAGACTTAAATAATATAAAATTTTATAAGGCAAACACTTTGTGGGTTTACGGTGTAAATTATGTGGTTCTCCTTCCAATCTTATTATAATTTATACCTTATGTATTGTTAGAGTTTAAATTAAGGGTTAGTCTCTTATAAATTTGGTTTACATCATAAACCCTTGTAAATTTTGTGTTCCCCCTTAGTTTAAACACCCTAACAATACATAAGGTATATAGGATTGAAAAGGGGATCACAGGGTTTACACCGTGAACCCGATTTACACAGGTGTTTGTGTTAAATTAAAGAGGACCACAAGGTTTACACCGTAAACCTGGTTCACAAGAGACTAACTCATTTTATAATATTAACATTATTAATATGTATTCATGATTTATTTGGGAAAACTAGTGTTGTGCATATGTTAATTGGATATTATCGAACTCGTATCGAAATTGAATCGAAAAAGTTTCAAATTGAAAAAAATATGCTGACTATTTGACTTTCCCAAACCAAACCGAAATATTTTACAATATGAACTTTGATATTGTCCAATAAATTGTACAAAACTCGGATCGATCCAAACCGAAGCGTATCGAACCGAAAAATTGAATACAAGTATACTTTAAAATAAAATTTTATATCCTATTTAAACTCAATAATGAAAAATAAACATTATATTCTACTTTAACTTAATATCTTCCCACTAAAATAGTATTTATATTTTTTTAATAATTTATACTCCACATAATAAAAATTGATCATCTTTCGCTTTAGATATTAAAAAATTATTAATTATTTAATTTTTATTTTATAAATACATAAACTCTAACTTCTATATATTTATTTTCTTTAATTATATAATAGGATAGGATTAGTATATTAAATAATTGTTCGTATATAGTATTAGCTATAATATTTTTAAATATATTTCAAAATATATTTAATATTTTAATTTATTTTAAATGTGCTTATAAAATCACTAATTACAAATCAACATTTAAATCTTATTTTAAAAATAAACATTAAAAAAGAAAATTAAATATTTTTTAAATGCATTTGTTTGGTAAATCCGTTACACTGAACCGCACAGATCCAAAGTGTATCGATCAAAATATAACCAAAAATCCGTTTCGAACCGTACTGAATTACAAGAAAATCGTAACGTTACCAAACTAAAATTTGTTATGGTATTAGATTTTTTATTTATAAAAATTCCTACCAAACTTTCGGTATGGATTTTTACAAAATTCATATCATTTCCCCTACCGAACACCCCTAGGAAAAACTGCTCGAACTAATTTTTTTAGGAAAGACTTGTGTGAGATATTCTCACAGAGTTGCTTCCGCGAAATGGATAAGGAGTGATAATATTTTAATGAAAATGTAATATTCCATTGGTAAAAAGTGATAATGGAGCAGGTAACTATTTCATGAATAAATTTTAGTATAAATTAAAAGTGACAACATTTTTAAAGAAAAGTAATAACATCACTAATAAAAAGAAGAAAATTGCACTTTTGATCTCATACGAAAAGTCACTTTCAGTTTTGGGTTATAATTAAACTAATGGAATCTCTCATTGGACGTTATTTGGTTTAAGGGTCAATCAGTTATCTCCTCTATTGACACACATAATTAATTAAAAAAGTGTAAAATGGTCTCAACGTGAGACGATCGCAACCAAGACTTATTTTTGAGTTTTTTTTTTCTTCCCTTTATCAATATATATACATTGAAAATTTTCTCGTGCAATCATATTTAAAACATATACACTAATATATAAAAATTTATACACTTTGTTAGCGATATTTAAACACATAATCTATTAGTTTTTTTAATAAAAACTAAATATAAAAAATGATACTAAACTTTTGAATAAAAATTGATATATGCATGCATTGAATGCTCATGATATCAACTGTATATATATATATGTGTTATTATAACTTGTAGTCATACTATTCCATACAAATATTTAACACTTCAGGATATACATTTATGATACACAAATATCATATTTACTTGAACTAATTCATCATGCAATCTTGTAAATTTTTAGGTAATCTAAACAGGGAAGAATCATGTTGCCAATTCCATAATCTGAAGTTTAGTTCTTCCAAAAATTTCTTCAAATCATAACATTCTACATGAAAAATGAAATAATTTCATACAAGTCAAACAACACATTCCCAAACACAAATTACAAAATTATTTCCTTATACTCACTGAAATAATGCTATTATGACAATTTCCACACCTATCCAATTAAGGCACTCCATTTAAACTTGATAAGAAAAATCACATTAAAAAATTTTTCCCCTTCTCCATGATATAATTAGATTACTGAAGTGTAGCATACTTACGGATGAAATAGAACAAAGAATCGTTTCCACACTTATCAATGATCATATGTCGATGAAGAGGGATATTGGGCATGTATTAAAGGGCCAATTCCTTCTCAGCGTTGGATTGCTACGACTCCTGTATAGAGTGTTACACATGATTAGTCGAAAGTTTTATAATCTCTCCATTTATTTTGGTGTAAATTTTTCTTTATTTGGACACTTTGTTTTAATAATTATCCACAAACCACATGTTGTCACTATATATATCTTTTTCTCAATCACAGCAATTTCATCTCTCTCCATGAACCACAAGTTGTCCTGAAGATAAATATTGAAGTTCAAGAATGAAAAAAGAAAAACTTAGGATGTCAGTATAATCAATGCATATAAAACTTGAGAAGGTATTGCACGAAACAGTTTCACGTAGAACCTTAGTGGTTCTTACCCTTTATTTATTTCTTATTCTTTTATTAATTAATTTCTACTAATTATAAATATACAATTAGAAATAATATTAAACCCTGAGAAAAAATATTAAACTTTATGGTAAAATTTATCATAAACTATAATGATTAAATTGCAATTATACCTCTATAATTAGAGTGGAAATAGGTCAGGCAGCACGACAGGGGTGTTGAGAGCGGAAATTCACGCATTATATAGTTATGTATTACACAGTTTTGCTAGGAAATCCTTGTGTGTTTGTACGAAATTGTTTAGTTTCTCGTATTTGTAAGATTCAGGTGCTATTAAAGTGTTTTGTTGAGCTTTAAAGGCCAAAAACATAGAAAAAATGAGCAAGATCGAAGTTGAGCAAATTCTGGACGAGAAGGAACCCAACTCGGCCAACTCGAGTGTCACCTCGAGTCGAGTTAGGTAGGGAAAGTCGAGGCCTGACTCTTGTTTGAAGTTCAAAAGATACAGAACAAAAAGGGGATATAACTCGACTAGCAAATCTTGCCGAGTTGACCAACTCCGGGCGAGTTGAGTTTCGGACACTTACAGAGTGAATGTCATCATGCTCGTCCATCAACTCTTATTGAGTTGAACCAACTCGACATAGAAACAAAGTAACTCAGCTCGAGTTATGTCGCTGAGTTGGCCAAAGTGTAGCCAAGTTGATATGAGATTTTGCCTAGATTCGATACTTTACACGTTGAACTACGTGAAAGTGTGTAAAAGTCTTTAAAAAGCCATATAACATAAGTTTTAGTGTGACACATCTATAAAAGGGCTTGAAAGAAGAGGAGAAACATATAACAGCGGATCCACCATCACATTCCCAACCATTGTTCACGCCATCCACATACATCCATTCCACACAGTTTAGTATTCAGAGTGTTGATTCAAGAGGAGAACGTAGTAAATTCAGAGAGACGGAGATAGAAATGGAGACGACTCCTACACGTATGGTTCTATCAATTTCTCTCTTTTGTTTATTCAATTTGAAGTCTAGCTATGGGTATGATTTTATCAATTCCCACGAGTGTCGTCTGTAAGCCTTTGAACTAAGACTTATTATCGTTATAGGGTTTTTGAAGGCTAGACTTAATTGATTTGATGATTAAGATATCGGTTATGAATTCAACAGAATGCTTATTCTTTCTTATTGATCTTATTTTGAGACATAAATATTCTTTGTTTGTAACGTGATCGACATCATATTCACCTAGTTTTTGCAGTATTATTTTGGTTATTTTAGTTTATTTTTACTCCTATTTTAGTGTTATTAGTGGGCTCTTGTAGTATTTGTGTAGTGTTTAGTGTGATATTATAAACGTTCATGGTTTTGATCAAATTATACTTAAAACAAAAGAAAAAAAAAAGAGAAAATGGAGTTAGGAAGTGCAATAGAGGAAGAGCTCAAATTATGCTCAAACTTGTGGCTAGTTGCAACACTCACCACAAGTTTGGTACTCAAACTCACCTCAAGGTTGGGATTAGAGTTTTGGAAAGGCAAACTTGGACAACCCTGATCAGAACCTTCAACTCACTCATGCGAAAGGGCAAGTGAAGAACTCGCCACGTTGATGGTAGTAATTGGCCACAAGTTTTCAGAACACCCTGACTATTCTCCCAATTGGATATTTTAACTCTCTTTCATCAGCTAACTATCAATTTTCATTTTCTGGTTGAATTACACACACTTTTCACCTCTTTTCAAACACATTTTCTCTCATCTTCATCATTCATCATGCTCCATCAATTCCTCTATAATTCCCACATATTTTCACACTATTCATTCACCTATCACCTATCTAAGGGAAGATCATCAAGGAAGAGTAAGGATCATCAAGAAAAGAGATGACTCATTCTTAAAGATATTTTAAGGAGAATTCTTTTCTTGCTTTGTAATCTTTTCATTTTAAGAACTACTATAGAACTATGTAATGATTTTTTTTTTCATGGATTCTATAGAAAGCTTGTCTCATTAGTGAGGCTAGCAACATGATGTATAGGGATTTCTAGATTTGTGGATTTTTTATGGTTTGTTGAATTGATCTTTGATATTTATATCTTAATGCTTATTCCTTAAATGATATTTTAGATGTGTGTATAATTTATCCTTTCACGTAATTAGGATGACAACTCCAATTAGATGTTAGGGTGGTTGATTGAATCGTCTCATTCTAGGATTTAAGCATGTTAGTGTAAGGGGAGTCTGGCCAAGACCTCCGAGCACTTAGAACACTTAAGATAAAACACTAGGAAGATTACTCATGCAAGAGGATTAGCTTAGTGAAGGATACCCCAAAAACTTGTTCCCTGATTTTCTTAGGGAAAATATAATTTCACTCTCAAGTGTAAGGGATCAATTGTAGTGCGTGTGAAACCAAATCACATTATCGAACCTACTAGAAAGTTTTAGACTTAATAATAAATCCAATTCATGGCTATTTTAATTTAAGACAAATTCGGATTTTTAAAATGGTGAATATAAAACTACTTTACATAAAATTAATAAGACTAAAATTTAAAAGTGGATACGAAAACGTTCTGTTGTTCAAGGTAAAAGACTAGTAATGCTAAGGGAATCTAGTTTGCCTATGTGACTGACTCTCTAGACTTGTGATTCACTATCCTGCAGATTCATATAGGAGGATCTCTAAGCCGACTAGACCACTATAATTAAGTGAGATCTATTCATGCTTATTATGAGCTAAAAATCATAGGACCGATTATTAATTAATCCCTTATCCCTCTCTAGGTACTTATTCAATTAAGGTGTTCTCTTACAATGTACTTATTTGTCAATTGATTTTCCCTTTTTAGGTACTAGACATTAATCATACGTCTCCTTATCAATTATGAAGCAATGATGTTTTACCAGTATTTAATATTCCTTATTGATTGTCTAACAATTATAAGCTATATTGATTAATCCCCTAAAACTGCCACAGAAAACATTTACATTCATGCATAAATCAATATTCCTAATAATAATCTAATTCGAGTTAACTTCATAAATTATCATGGGAATAATAAATTAAAACACAATCATAGAAGTCTCAAATATCTTCTTCAATAATAAAATAAACATTCTGTAGTGCTGAAAATCAAAGTATAAAAACATGAAATCACATCATTCAAATTGCCTAAAGTCCTAGCATTACCAATTAAAAGCTTAGCCCACGGTATTATAGAAGTGAATCACAAAGAAGCAATAAATCCTAATTATGAGTTTGACTACTGCAAATAAAGAAATTGAATTAGAGGAAAACCTAAGTAAATTGGACCCCCCTTCTTCGAATCTCGTCTTTACCAGGATAACCATCTCCAACTGAGTAAACAACATCGTCTTGATCTCTCCAAAAGTATAGTGGATTAGAGGTGTGTGATGGTGAAGGATGGGGAGTGCGTGGTGTGAAAGTGCGATCTGGAATGTATCAATCCTTTTTTGATGTTTTGGGTCTGAGCCATTTATAGTTGGACGTGGAATCAGATTGAAAACACGGACCTGGGCCGAGGGGCGGATCCAGGAATATTATTTTGGGGGTACGAAACGTAATTAAAAAATATATTTTATATTTAAAATTATACGATAAATAAATCAAAACTGAAAAATTATTATTACTATTGATACTGTTAAATTTTTATTTGTAAAAAATAATTTTAGACATTGTTATCATGAATTTATAGCATAAATTTAGAAAATAAAAATAAATTGAATGTAAATTTGTGTTTCAATTAATATTTTGGAGTACAAATGAATAAGAAAAATGTGAATAAAAGTAAAGCAATGAAGTTAAATTAAAAAAATAAAAATAGTGTATCGTAATACTCCCTCCATCCCGCGTTAAGTTGACGTATGCTTTTTGCATGGAGATTAAGAGATACAATATTTTAATGTGTAGTAAGGTGAGAGAAATAATATTTAATGTAAAGTGGGTAGTTGTATTAGTGTTGTGTGTTGGCCTAAATGGAATAATTAATTATTTTGTGTGGGCCCAACTTGATAAAACAAGAAATATAAACCTTAATTTGAAACAATCTAAAATGGAAAACATAAACCTTAGCGTGAGACGAAGGGTGTATTATAGAATAATTTAATAAAAAGAAGAAAAAATAAATAAAAAAAGAAATTAAAAAAAGGAAAAAGAAAAGTTATGGGGTTTGAATCCACTAATAAAAAATAATTTAATAAAGATTAGGAAGAAAAATTAAAATAAATTAGGAAAAAGAAAAATCAAATATGATTAATGTCGTCAACATAACATGGCAGAACCACTGGGCTATTGATGATTAAAAATAACCTCCTATATATATGGAGCTTATATCCTGTTTCCTGGGCCTTCAACTTATGATGCTCGACATCAAGAACCCTTACTCAGTTTATGCATTTTCTTTACACACAATTAATTCACAAAGGATACAACAAGCGATCAATTAATATCAAACCCAAAGAACGGAGTACAACTGATTGAATTATTAACCAAATTAATTGAGACAAGTTTGCAATAAGATTTGAGTTTCAATCTAACAACTACTAAACATAATATTTAAATTAAAAATTAAAATTAAATTCACTTAGAAGAAATTCGGAGTGTTCTCAAGTACGAAGAATAGGTAGCTCTAGGGAATTCCAGTTTAAACTCATTAATCTAACTCTCTAAATATTCGAGTCGAACTCTGCCAGAAGGATTAGGATGTATCACAAATATATGCTAATTCACTTTATGGACACAAGTATACTAGCACGTAAATCTGGTTTATCAACTTAGAGTAAGAGATCTAATTCTACCCCTACTTTCTAGGTACTCACAGTATAAATTCTTTTCCCTGCGATTGGTACTCGAACCCAAATATGTTCTTTTTTTTAGGTACTATAGAATTACCCCCTTTGTCCTGCTTACCAACCCACAAAGTGATGTGCAATATAATAAACATTCATATTTATCATTTCTAATGAAGTCTCGGAAGTATCGGTCTCTTCCTTAGAATCATAACAGAAAACCTTAACTAGTCATGAACGCGCCAAATCGACAATCAGATGTATGTTCAAACATTCATATAACAGTAGAAGATGCACAAAACGATGATGATTACCAGTTCAAAAACGTGCAATTAAATATGAAATAATCCAACAGTATTCGTAAGACAAACTTCTCCTAGAGAGTCAAATCAAATACGCTTAAACCTTCATAACTCGAGAACTACCAAAATGGTTATAGCCCATGATGTGACAGACAACACACATGAGATTTGGATAGATCTTACCCATAGCCTGAAAAATCACAATTAAGAAGAAAAGAATTACAAAAACTCTAGATGTGGCGATCTCTTTCATTCTTTCTTCCGTCTCTTCATATCCTCTTGGTTCTCCTTCTTAATTCGACAGAAGAATCTTTAGAGTGATGTAGTATGGATTGATGGGATAGGTGTGGAGGAAGGTAGATGATGGCTCTTATGTTGTTGGAGGATAATGTATTGTGAATTGTGTTCCTTCCAATCTTCTAAGTTGTCCTTTTATTCTTCTAGACCTTCCAAGCGACCTTTCTGGGCTTTTTCACGTCAAAATAAGTACATACACACACTGAGGGTGTAAAAATACAAATCTGGACAAAATTACGTCCCCGTTCAACTCAAATGAAATGTCGAACAGATGGTCTAATGGCTGCAACCTTGGTCAAACGGCTGTGGAACATACATGCACTAAGGGTGTAAAAACACGAATCTGAGCCTTCAACTTATGGTGCTCGACATCGAGCACCATTGCTCAGCTACCTATTGGCATTTAACATACCACTCGATTACGATCGAGTAGAGACTGCTCGATGTTGGGCAATGTTTTTCTCTCCTCTAGTCTCTTGCTTATTGTCGAGCAGGCATGCTCGACTAGCATTAAGCAATTTCTAGGTGAAACTCAACATTCTCTAAGGCCGTCGTTTGCTGTCGAGTAGCCTTCCTCGATGATGGTCGAGCGTGTTCCTCCTACTTTGCATTTTTGCTCAGAATCGAGCAATAATGCTCGATGATGACCGTACATCTTCCGGCCAATCGGCTCCAAGTTCAACTTTTAATCATTTTGTCTCTCTTTTCCTGTTCAAAACTTGATAAAATACCTTTCAAGCACCTTTTTATTAAGTAGCAATTAGAGCATTATAATTTATGTAAATAATATCATCCTACATCATCAAAGAGGTATCAAATCGAACTCAAAAGTACATGAATTTTCACTCTCATCAAACACCCAAAACTTAAGGTGTTGTTCATCCTCGAACAATGATAACGACAAACCAAGAGAAAAAATAATGAGAAGGAAAGTCATGTTCTACTGGGAATGATCAAAGCAACAAGCTTCATCATCAAGTTAATATCGTAAATTCGAATTACATGTTCCAGCAACACTTAATTCAATCAATTCATAATACATGAGTTAAGACGAGTACACACCCATTTGAAATGCTCACTTCACCTACTCACATGGATAGTATATGTCTCTCACACTCATATTGTAAAATTTGTACACCCATTTGGCTTAGTGTTTGCACTCAAAATCAATCCGTGCACATGCTTAACCATAAGCTTGCCAAACATTTATTTTGGATGTAACGTTTGGCTCTATGAACAGAGAAGGAAAATTTGGATAAGTGACTCATTCACTAGTTGAGAATTAAAGTTGTCGACTTTCTTGAAATTATTTCTTTTCTTTTCTCATCTTCAACTTTACTTTCTCTTTTGTTCGCTTGCAATCTCTTATTTTCCTTTCTTTTGAATATCACATCTCAATTGCTTATATCTTTTCATTTTCTCTTATTCAAATCTAAGTAGTCTTTTTCTTTTTCTTTTTCTTTGAGGTATCAATTTCGGGCACTATCTCAAAATTATTTTGGGTACTAGTTTCGGGCTCTACCCCATATTTTCATTATTATAAAGTTTTCTCTTAATCTTTTTTTTCATTAGTTCACCTCAATAACCATTAATTCTCTTCTAGATACGTATTTTAGACTCAAAGTTAATTGTAAAGGCTATTTCATCATAAGCTACCAAGGAATAAAAGGATTAGGCTCAATGTGGCTTCCTACAGATAATATCATTTGGTAAGGATAAATTTGACCAAGTGACTATCATAAAACAAGGATGGCTAGTAGTATCAAGTAAGATCGAAAGGCAAGTTTTAGAATACTTATACACGGACGATACTGTCAAGAAGAAATAACATGAAAAATATGTACCATGATTTGAGTCTCAAATCTCACATGGGTGTAATTTTTAGGTTCCATGAGCAATTTTAGAGGTGATTTAATCATTCTACACAAGTACAATACAAACATCATGAACGAGCACTTTTTCACATACTCTTCTAATCAATGACATCATCTATCACACAGGCATATAATCAGATACTCAAGCCAACAGTTTCATAATAGTGCAAATTCAAAACAACAAATCCTACACTATTACAAACCATATCAAATCACTTCCAATAGTTTGCTTTAAGATCCTAGAAACTATTACATTCCTTCATCACAAATTCAAGCACCAATCTCCCATCACAAATAACATAAGTACCACAAATTCAGTTTTACAAATTCAACATATCTATAAATAGTTAAGAAAAGAGAAGAGGTCACCAGTTTGTTCTACTCTAAAAAGAAATAAAAGAAAGGAAATACCACTATCCTTATCACTCTTGTGCAGGTGGAAAATACGAGGGATGAAATTGACCTCGTTGATGCTGATGATCATAGTCCAGCTGCCAATCCTACAACTGTTGTTGCACCTCCCTTATTATAGTGATCTCCCTCCTTTGTTGTCTCACCTCATCAATCAAAATACCAACATTAGTATAAATATTAGTACTGTTATTTGTAGGACAGTAATGTTGGTGTTCATTGCAATGAGGGTGTTGGTGATTGTCCGCAGCTGATCACTCAAGTGGGACCCCCATATGGGCTATCTAGCCTATTATTGCTGTTGCTACTCTATATACATCCTGACAGCCTCGTCAAATCCTACCCCTTAGTGGCCTCCCTCGTATGGTTGCTACTCACAGGCTCCTCCATAAGCCTCATAGTACTGCTAAGGGATGTACTCCGACTCTGGGTGATATTGCTTCTGCTGCTGCTCCTGGGTGCTTGTATTGCTGTTCTGCTGCCACATCCACCTGTTCTCCTTCATCTGGTACTGGGAATGCCTCTAGTGGAATCTTCTCTGTGAATGATATAAGGGCTCTCCAATCATCACGTCTCCTGCAGGCATCTGAGACGTGCCTTTGCAAATCACTCACCATAGCTACGTTCTCAATGATAAAGGGGGTTATCATCCAGATTTCCTTAGAATGTTGTTTCTCTTATTGAATTAGTTTTGTTATCTTCTACAGTGATTTTATTTAATTAATTATTTAATTTTCTGTTTGCTTAGTTGATAATTAATTCTCTTAAATACTGAAATCGGTAACTTGGTCTTAATAATCTAGTAGTCATAAAATTGATAATAGTCTGTCCTTTGGATTTGATAATTTAGCTTGATCGCTTACCAGCTACAATTGATATCCTTCACACTCAGAAATTAAATTGGAGTGCGTAAAATCACGTGATTAATGGGCCTATGGCTCGGCTCATTAAAAGCTCCACTTGCTTGGCCTCTTTAACAAATGAGTCAGGCTTAGACTTTTAAATGCATATTTACTTAAAATCAGGCTCAGGTCCCTTCGTAAGTCTTGTAGGCCCAATAGGCTGGCCTATTAATAATATATTTATGATTATATATATAATTTATTATTTTTTAAATATTTGAATATGAATATAAGATTATCATGCATACAATTTTTTTTATATACTTTATGTTTTAAATGTTAACTAAAATTAGTTCGAACATTTATCCTTTATTACTTGTTTTATGAATAATTTGATAAATTTATTTTTAGTATATTTCATTCTTATCAATGTAAAGTTTTCTAAATTTATAACAAACAAGCCAAAAAATTGTTAATGAGCTTGCATGTCAGATGTTATGGGTATTATATCTCCCATGTCTAACAGGCCGGAAGTCCAACAAACCAATGTGCCACGAGAAAGAAGCCCAACCACAAGGAAATCCAAAGATGAAGAGAATGACAAATCAAGGGGCATCATCAGCCCAAATAGAAAGGCCCAAGCCCAAAAGACACACCTTGTAGAAGAACCAAGAAGATGGGGATAGGAAAAGGGGGAAAGAGCATAAAGCCCACTAAAAGGATAGAGGGCCAAGACCCCTCGGGAGAACACCCCGGATCCGAAGTTGAGGAAGACATCCAAGAGCTCGGACGAACAACAAAGCCTCGAAAGCTGACCCTTCCGAGGACTAAGAGGAATACCAGAACTGTTGGGTAAATTCCAGACACAACTGTGGGAACAGCTAGTGGCGACATGCTAGAGGACAAGAATAATGGTAAGAAGGGATGTCTTGGGCAGCACTCTCACACTAAAAGACAACACACAACAGACGTGTCTCTCTTCATCCTCCAATAGAAAGCTAGCAAAGGACAGAGAAAGACCTGCTGCGCTCTGGGAGATACCTGGTGGCACTCTGCACCGACTGCCAAAAGTCGTCGATGTACCAGCAGCCTCCATTTATGGTTGCCGAAAATCGTTAGGTTTTGTTGGTAGTATAAATAGTTTCTCTCACTAAAGAGAAGCAGGTTACTCATTCTCACTTAAGACGTTACACTTGTAATTGGAGAGGTTAATGAGTGTTGTTCTTGAGGAGGGTAATAAAAAGGGGTTAAGGCTTTTTGGTTGGATCTCCCATCTCTCGTATACTTACTTAATATTGTGTTTGTTGTGCTCGTTCTTAGTATATTTTATCGTTAATATGTCTATTGATAATTTTGTTTATAATTAGCTAAGAACACACATCAACAGTTGGCGTCATCTGTGGAAAACGCTACACTTTGATGTTCTTGTTCTGTTCGATTGTTAAGCTTCTTTGATTCTAGATCTGTGTTCTTTGTTGAGAGATGGGAGGAGAAGGTTTCTCGACCCCCAAAATGAAGAAAGAGGAGAATGTTCCAGGGCTCATCGGAATGTGACGAGGAGCGGAAATAATGTCCAAGTCAGGGCACTGGCCGCAGAAGTACCAACTCTGGCGAAATTTATTCCCATTCCCGATCTGGGGGACTCTCAGAAAACGAAGGAGATGAATGAAAAAATCAGAAGAGTGATCAACAAGTATGCCACTGAAGCTCCCTCGGTTCAACCGGAGAGGTTGAGCTTCAACGGCCCTCACATGGGAAGCCATGGTGTTCTGAGGGAAGATCTCGAAAGAAGGAAGAAAGCAAGGATAGAATATAACGTAGTTGATGCTAGAGAAACTATCAACGTCATAAGAAAAATGAACGCGGGAGAAAGGGAGAGTGTGAATAAAACTCCAGCGAAAGGAACATACAGCGAATACTTCTACCGGCCGGAGGCGGAAGCCCGAAGGCAGCCACAATCAGGGAGAAACCAAGGAACGAGAAACCCTCCACCACCACGGCCCGGACGGAATCAAGAAACAGAGCACCCTCCACCTAGGGAGATGCCAAGGGAAGAGGAATCCTACCATCCTCGTCCGCAAAACCAGAGGAGAGGTCGACCCACAACCCGGGAAGTGTCGGTGGAAGACGAAGCTCCGCGAAGGACACCATCTGTCTCTCAAAGAGGACATCATCATCAGAACCCTTCACCGTCCCATGTACATCAGGGGAGTGGTCAAAGGGGGCGTAATCGAGATAGGAGGCCAAGGAATCGAAGATCTTATTCATCTTCAGCACCATACTCACAAGAGAGCCGAGACCCTTCATGGGAAGACCTACCCACTACTGAGCTGTCCCTGCCAAGGAATGGACGGAACAAGAGGCCTTCTTCCCAAAGGGGGGCAAGACGAAGGGCATCCCACGCGAAAGTTTGGTCGGAGAACAGAGAAGCATTCACAAATGCCCCAGCAAGGAACTTACAAGCCTTGATAAATGAGGAAGTGAACAAGCATTTCGCAGACCTGGAAAATAAGATGTCTGAAACCAGAGGGGTCCTCCAACAAGCAGTAGCCCCTTCTCCTTTCCTGGTGGAAATCAGTAATGCCCCTCGGCAACAGGGAGTCAAGTTTCCCTCAAGCTTGATCTTCGACTTTGATTATGATCCATACTCTCATATTGAAAAATATTTAATGTGGATTAGGGCTCAGGGCGCAAATGAGATTACGCTATGCAGGATATTCCCCCTGACTCTCGAAAATAAGGCGCATGCGTGGTTCAGGGCAGTTCTGGCAGTATCCATTAAAAGCTGGACAGAGCTCATTGAAGCATTTTTGATGCAGTATTCATACCTCGGAGCCCCGAAGGAGCCGAAGAATAAACTTGCTAACATTCGTCAGGGGTCGACAGAGAGCTTGAGGGATTTCCTAAAAAGGTTCAACAAGCAAAGGTCTATGGGGAAAGTCATGGGAGATGAAGCATGCCTCATTACTGTAATGGGGGCACTACATCCCGAAACTAACTTGTGGAAAGCAGTGCAGCTTAAATCGTCAACATCTTATGTAGCTTTCAAGGTAATGTCTAATGAATACATTCAGGTGGAGAACATCTCGAAAATGGCAAAAAAGGCAAGTAGCCAGAGTACGTCGGCTGATCCAAACCAAAAGAAAGCAAGCATCGGGGGATGAAAGAATGCAAAACACCCGCCACGTTCAAACCTTTCACAGAAGATACCGAGGTACAACAAATGTATAAGGAACTGAAATCGGGAACCAACTTGAACGTAGCCGAGGTGTTCCTCTATGTGAAGGACCAACATGTGCTTCGACCTCCGAGACCTGTTTTACGAACTTTGGAGCTTACAAACTAATGGAAATATTGCATGAATCACTTGATACATGGCCATAAAATGGATCAATGCCGAGACTTGATCACAGAGCTATGGAAGTTGTTCAAGGAAGGAAAATTAAGAGGAATGTTGCTGGCTCCAAGGCCGAGGGTATATTAGAGGGATGATAATCTTCCTCCTTCTCTGTGTCGACAAAGATCCCCGAATAGAGGATGGAATGAAGGAGCGATGCCTCTACCCCCTCCACCTCCGGGCCGACCGCCAGTGTTCAACAAAATCGGAGGGCAAGTTCCAAGAGGTGACAGGCAAGGGGAGATTCACATAATGGAACCCACCGAAGAGATCCCTTATGTCGGAACCTCGCAGGCATTCACCACAACATAAAAAATGAGAAGGAAGGCAGAGCTGAGAGACTTGAGCCAGCAAATCCCTCAAGTCTTGTCAATGGCATCAGAGATGAAGAAAGTAACCGATGCTGACATCTTCTTCATGGAGGTGGATTTCTACGGGGTAAGTACCCCACATTCTGACCCGCTAGTCATCTCACCTATATTGTCCGGAGTGAAAGTCTATAGATGTCATGGTGGATACGGGGGCATATACTAACATAATCTTCAAGGATATATTTTAAAATCTGGGAGGAGAAAGTCACCATAAGGTGATGCCTTGTGGCGATGAAATCAAAGGAGAAAGTGGCGAAGGAACCAAGGCGAAAGCCATTAACACCGGATGAGGATCCGAGGATGAAAATACAAGAAGTAGCCTTGACAGCAGAAAAAATAGAGGTAGTTCAGCTAGACCCAGAGGATACAGAGATCAAAGTTAAGATCGGAACGGAATGGGAAGATGAATTCAGGGCAGAACTAACCATACTCTTGAAGGAAAATTTGGACGTATTCGCCTGGAATTCGAATAAGATGCCAGGAGTCATCCAAAATACACTTGTCACAAACTGAACATCGATCCCAACATCCCACCTTTACATCAAAAGAAGAGGGAATTTAGCCGAGAGAAGAATGCGGCCATGGAATCGGAAGTGCACAAGCTTTTAGCAAGCGGAAGGGTCAGCGAGTGCAAATACCCTATAAGAGTGCAAAATCCTGTGATGGTAAAAAAGAAAGAAGGATCGTGGAGATTGTGCATTGATTTCACAGATCTAAACAAGGCGTGCCCCAAGGATAGTTACCCTCTCCCGTCGATTGACCAGATGGTTGATGCCACGGCGGAACATGAAGTTATGATCTTCATAAATGCATTCTCAAGGTATCATCAGATCCCGATGCACCTGGATGACAAGGCAAATGCAGCTTTCTTATGTGGAAGTGGAGTTTACGAATGGAACAACATGACATTCTGTTTGTGAAATGCATGGGCGACCTATCATATATTGGTAAACAAGATGTTCGAGGGAGAGATCGGGAAGATAGTTGAGGTATATGTGGATGATACTGTGGTAAAAAGCCTGAAAAAAATGGATCATTTCGATTATCTAAAGAGAGTATTTGTAATCTTCCGACATTATGGAATGAAGTTGAACCCAAAGAAGTGCATGTTCGGAGTAAGCAAGGGGAGCTTCCTCGGATACCTAGTTAGCTCGAGGGGAATCGAGATGAACCCACACAAAGTGGAAGCAATCATGAAGATGGACCCACCGAGGCATATGAAAGAAGCTCAGAACCTGACGGGTAGGTTGGCTGCGTTGAGTAGGTTCATGTTAAAAGCATTGGATAAGTGCAAGCCTTTTTTCGACGTCATCAAAAAAGCTAAGTTTGAATGGACAGAGGAGTGTGGTAGAGCATTTGACGAGATCAAAAAGGAACTATCGGATCCCAGGATTCTCTCTAAACCATTACCAGGTGAAACACTACAGATATATCTAGCCGTGTTGGAAAAGGTGATCAGTTCAGTACTGGTCAAAACGGAGGAGAAGAACCAAAAATTGATGTATTTCGTAAGTCAATCCTTGAGGAATGCGGAACTCAGGTACCCGAACGTTATGAGCTCGAGAATGCTAAGACCGTATTTCATGGAGCATACCATAGAAGTGCTGATGACATTTCCTTTGAGGCAAATACTCCAGAGGCCAGATGCAGCGGGAAGATTGCTCAATGGTCCATTGAATTGGGAAAATTTCATATTGGATACCTGCCGAGGAACTCGGTCAAAGGACAAGTCATGGCTGATTTCATAGTGGAGCTAACATTCCCTACAGCAACCGGGAAAGAAATGAGAAAACCCTGGATAATGCACTTGGATGAATCGGCTACCGCATCGGTTTCGGGAGCTGGAGTCATCATCGAATCCCCATCCAGAGAGACTTTCTCAATCGCTATCAGATTTGGTTTCCAGGCTACCAACAATGAGACAGAAATGAAGCCCGACTGAACGGGTTAAGAATGACATTGGTCATGGGTGTGTTGAGAGTGGAAATTAGCGTGTTTGACTGTCCAATTTAACACCTTTTTGATGAAAATTCTTGTTATATATTAGTACAAGTATCTTATATTCATTATATGTGAGAATCAAGTGCACTTAAGGTGTTTTATTGTGTTTTAGATGGAAAAAGTATCAAAAGTGCAAGGTTGGAGAAAAGGTGAAATTTGTGCAAGGATGTTGAAAAATGCACGTCCAAATTTCGTAATTTTTCTGTGTTATTGTGGAGATCAAAACTATTGATGTAATACACAGTTGGAAAGCCACTGAAGAGAGGGTCATTTTGGTATGAATAACACCCCAATTGGATTCTAAACGAGAGAGTTATGATCAAAGGGGTGACGTCGCGCAAGCTGTTCCTATTCTGAATGACAATCCACTTTGCATGACTTGTTACATATTCAAATGTTGGAGTTTCTATAAGTTCTTTATATGGATAGAAATCCAAGAAAGAGAGGATCGCGTGAGTGCAAGAATCACTCAAATCGGAGCTCGGATGTGGAAGTTATATGCTAAACGGTGAGACTGTGCAAGTCAATTCAACCTGATGTGTTGGTCGAATAGAGGTCGAATCGGACGGCAAAAGTGTCAATTCGACCACGACACCTCAATTTGACCTGCTGTGCTGGTTGGATTGAGCATCTGAAGCTTCCAGTAGCTCAATTCGACCTCCAATTCGATCTGGAGGGGAGAATTCGACCTGGCTCCTTGGTCGAATTGACGTGCGGACACTTACCATATCCGTATTTTTATACTCTCAATGCATGTGATCACTCAAAAAGCCCATTCCAAGGCCTATAAGGAGAGCTTACACGTATAAAAGGGGGTGTAGATCACACCACAGGGGGATAATACAATAGATTAGAGGAAGAGAGGCCACAACCATACTACACTCCACAAGGAGGGATCACCCCCCAACCATCATACACATCCTTTCCTCCATCCATCCATCGCTTTGAAGATTCGTTTGTGGAATCAAGAGGAGAACCAAGAGGAGGATTCAAGATGGAGAAGGACGCGATGACTCCCACATCTAGTGTTTATTTTATTTCCTAATTTATCTTGTAATTTTCCAGACATCTGGGTAAGATCTATCCAACACCCATGATTGTTCTTCTTACATAATGGGCTAGAGCCTTTTTGGTAGAACTAGGGTTGTGAAGGTTTTATCTAGTTAATTGAACTTCCATGTGTACACTCCGTGCAACACTACTTGTGGATTTATTTTATATATGATCGTGCTTTCTTAATTCATACTCACAGTCATTTTGTGCATCATTAACTGTTATATAGAGTCTGACTACATATCTTGGTTATTGATTGAGTGCGTTCACTGCTGAGCAGGATTCCATGTTATGATTCTAAGTGAGGGGACTCTCAAGCTTCATTAGAACTATCATATATGAATACTTATTAATTGAATTGAATTCGAGTTATTAAGTAGGATAAAGAGGATAATTTTATAGTATCTATAAAGGGAGATCATATCGGGTTAGAGTACCAATTAGCCAGGAAAATAATTGATACTGATAGTACCTAGAAGGGGGGGTGGAATTATACCACTTTCTCTGAGGTTATTCACACGTGTTAAACGCATGTTTACTTGTGTCTATAGAGTATGTATGCATGGTTTAGTAATGCGTCCATATTCCACAATGCAGAGTCGGACATCAACACACGAAAGAGAAATTAATGAGTGAAACTGGATTATCCTAGAGCTATCTATTCTCATACTTGATCCACTTTCTTCAAGTGATCTTTTATTTTATTTGTTATTTAATTAATTATTTAGTAGATTATAATTAAATTCCAAAAACTATATTACCACACTTGTCTTAATTAATTAGTAAATAAATAAATTGATAATACGCCGTCCTTTGAGTTTGATATTCACTTGGTCGCTTGCTTAAGCTGCAATTGATATCCTTAATACTTGGATATTAGTTTTGCGTATAAAGAAAACGCGCATCAAGTTACATAATCACATGATAATTCTTTTCTGGTGAGTATCATTATTGTGCGTGTATTCAAGAACTTGCCTTGAGTCTCCTTGAATATTCAAGATTAGTCTAGCGGATTATGAAAATAATATTAGGCCATCTTTGATATTTAACCCATATTTTCCCACATACTTTACCTGAATTCATTAAATCCCTAGTCATCCCGTTTGAGCCTTTTTAAATCCATTCTTTTGATAGCCAATAAAACTTATTTGAAGAGAGTGGTGATTTGATGGATGATAAGAATGATGAAAGAAAAATCTTAAGGATCAAGAAGAAATTCATGGAGTAGTGCTTGAATCTAGTACTTCATGGAATCAAACATCCTAGGGTAGTGCTTAAATCTAGTACCCTATGGAGGATGTGAGAGGTAGTGCCCGAAACTGGTACCTCGAAAGAGAAAAGAGAAAAAAGGGTGAAGAAAAGGAGAATGATAGAGTTGAAGAGCTAGGAAAAAGAAAATATGTTGAGCTTAAAGGAGAAAGATGGGAGAGTTTGAAGAGAATGTTGTGCTTGATTGAAGTGATGAGGAAGAATGAAAGATCGAGAGAGACTGCAGCTTGATTGATCCGAGTTTTGAGTCACTTATCCATATATTTCCCACCTATTCCAAAGAGCCTACATTACAATCTAATAAAAGACCTTTTTGATCCATGATTTACTAGCTGCTAGTAAAAGGAGAGTTGAGACAATAGGCAAGCTTATGGTTACGCATGCACTTGGATTGAATCTGAGCGTAAACACCTTAACCCATAAGTGTACATCTTCTACACTTGAGTGCGAGTGATATACTTCATGTGAGAACATGTTAATAGAGCATTTGAATTGGTGGTGAGTGTCTTCACTTGTATGCTATGAATTGATTATTACATGTAATGAGAGTTGCATGACTTAAGTTGATGGCAATTCTATTTTGAATGGGGTATTAGTCATAGTCCTTGTTTCCCCGCTAATTTTCTTACTCTCTCTCTATCTTTTTATTTTTATTTTGTTTTCCTCGGAACGAGCAACGGGTAAGTTTGGGGGATTGTTGAGAGCGGAAACTAGCTTGTTTGACTGTCCAATTTAACACCTTATTGATGGAAATTCTTGTTATATATTAGCACAAGTGTCTTATATTCATTATATGTGAGAATCAGGTGCACTTGAGATGTTTTATTGTGTTTTAGGTGGAAAAATGATTTGAGGTGTTTTATTGTGTTTTAGGTGGAAAAATTATCAAAATTGCAAGGTTGGAGAAAAGGTGCAATTTGTGCAAGGATGCTGAAAAATGCACGTCCAAATTTTGTAATTTTTTTGTATTGTTTTGGAGATCAAAACTATTGATGTAATACACGGTTGGAAAGCCACTGAAGAGAGGGTCGTTTTGGTATGAAGAACACCCCAATCAGATTCCAAACGAGAGAGTTATGATCAAAGTGGTGACATCGCGCAAGTTGTTCCTGTTCAGAACAACTGTCCACTTTGCATTACTTGTTACATATTCAAATGTTGGAGTTTCTGTAAGTTCTTTATATGGATAGAAAGTCAAGGAAGAGAGGATCGCGTGAGCGCAAGAATTAATTAAATTCGGAGCTCGGATGTATAAGTTATACACGAAACGGTGAGACTGTGCAAGTCAATTCGACCAGGGGAGGTCAATTCAACCTGATATGCTGGTCGAATTGAGGTCGAATCGGACGGAAAAAGAGTCAATTCGACCACGACACCTCAATTCGACCTGCTGTGCTAGTCGAATTTAGCACTTGAAGCTTTCAGTAGGTCAATTTGACCTCCAATTCGACCTGGAGGGGAGAATTCGACCTGACTCCTTGGTAGAATTGACGTGCGGAAACTTACCATATTAGTATCTTTACACTCTCAATGCATGTGATCACTAAAAAAACTCATTCCAAGGCCTATAAGGAGAGCTTACAAGTATAAAAAAGGGCGTAGATCACACCACAGATTGGAAGATACAATTGAGTAGAGGAGAGGCCATAACCATACCAAACCCCACAAGGGGGGATCACCCCCCAACCATCATCCACTTCCTTTCCTCCATCCATCTATCACTTTGAAGATTTGTCCGTGGAATCAAGAGGAGAACCAAGAGGAATTGAAGAGACGGAAGAGAGAAGGAAGGAGGCTTCTACACCAAGGGTTTTTCTAATTCTTTTTTTCTACTTTCTAATTTTTTGGACATATGGGTAAGATCTATCCAACCCCCATGTGTGTTTCCTATAACATCATGTGTTAGAGCCTTTTTGGTAGAACTAGGGTTGTGAAGGTTTTTACCAATTAATTGAACTTTCATGTGTAAACTCCGTACAACACTACTTGTGAATTTATTTTATATATGATTGTGCCTTTTTAATTCATACTCACGGTCGTTTTGTGCATCATTAACTGTTATATAGAGTCTGAATACATATCTTGGTCAGGATTCCATGTTATGATTCTAAGTGAGGGGGCTCCGAAGCTTCATCAGAACTATCACATATGAATACTTATTAATTGAATTGAATTCGGGTTTTAAGTGGGATAAAGAGGATAATTTTATAGTACCTATAAAGGGAGATCATATCGGGTTAGAGTACCAATTGGCCAGGGAAATAATTGATAATGATAGTACCTAGAAAGGGGGGTGAAATTATATCTCTTGCTCTGAGTAGATATGCATGTTACTTGTGTCTATAGAGTAGATATGCATGGTTTAGTGAAACGTCCATATTCCACAAGGCAGAGTCGAACATCAACACACAAAAGAGAGATTAATGAGTGAAACTGGATTACCTTAGAGCTACCTATTCTCCTACTTGATCCACTTTCGTATTCTTTGAGTGATCTTTTATTTTAATTGTTATTTAATATTTTTGTTAGTAGATTAATAAATCAAACCTCAAACTTAATTTCCAACTTGTCTTAATTAATTTAGTAAATAATTAAATTGATAATACGACGTTCCTTGGGTTCGATATTCACTTGGTTGCATGCTAAGCTGCAATTGATATCCTTAATACTTGGAAATTAATTTTGCGTGCAAAGAAAACGCGCATCAGGGTGCCGACGAGTTGCTAGTGTATAGCGACTCTCAATTGGTGTTGAATCAAGTACGAGGGAAATATGAAGCTAAAGATGACCAGATGAGCCACTACAGAGGATAAGCAGATGGTATGCTACTGAGATTCAAGCATGTATTCCTAATGGAAAACATGGGGGCAGATACGTTAGCCAAGCTGGCCACGGCATCAAACGCAGAAGACCTCAACAACATCAACATCGTGAAGCAAGAAAATCCATCGGATACCAGGGTTTGGGTCTTAACTGACCAACCTTCCGAAGAGTCGTGGATGACCCCAATCAGGAACTATCTGGAAATGGGAGCAACCCCTTCAAATAAGAATGAATCCCGCCAGATAAGACTCAGATCGGCGAGATATGTGTTGATTGAAGGGAAGCTGTATAAGAGGGGATATTCATCCCCACTCATGAAATGTCTGAACCCAGAAGAGGCAAGTTACGTGCTAGCCGAGATACATGAAGGCATATGCGGGAAATATACGGGTGGAATTGCTTTAGCGCATAAGGTGATCAGACAGGGATACTTTTGGCCGACATTGAAAAAGAATGTCACTCAGCATGCACGAGCTTGTGCTACTTGTCAGAGATTAGCACCGATCACAAGAATGCCCTCAAAGCAACTGACATCAGTCTTCAGCCCTTGGCCTTTCGCCCAGTGGGCAATTGATTTAATAGGCTCGCTACCCATCGGCAATGGGGGAGTCAAGTTCGCCATAGTGGCTGTGGATTATTTCACAAAGTGAGCAGAGGCCGAGGCCCTGGTAACCATCACTGAGGCTCGGGTGAAAAAGTTTATCTGGGAAAACATTGATTCAGTATATCTTACGCGATCGTCATGGACAATGGCAAATAATTTGATAACGCCAAATTGAAAAAATTCTGTGAGGACTACAATATCAAAAAGTAGTCCTCGACACCTTACTACCCTCAGTCCAACGGCCAAGTCGAAGCGATCAACAAGATAATCAAACACACCTTGAAAGCCAGGCTGGAGAAGCTAGATGGGAGTTGGCCAGAGGAATTGCCCGGGGTCCTATGGTCGTACAGGACGACAACAAGACCTCCACTAATGAGACGCCCTTCTCAATGGCCTTCGGTACGAAAGCAATGATCCCAATAGAAATCGGAGAGCCCAGTCCAAGGATAGCTTTCCATAGAGAGGAAGGAAATGATGAACTGATCCAGGAGAGAGTAGACCTACTGGAGGAGAAAAGGCATAACGCAATATACAAACAGAGGGCCGAACGATTCTACAACTCGAGGGTGAAATTGAGGCAGTTCAAAGGAGGCGAATTGGTGCTCCAAAAAGTGTTAGGTCCGGTGGCACAAGGTAGTGGACAGAACTGGGAAGGTCCATGTGTGATCAAAAGAATATTAGAAAAAGGGGCATACGAGCTTGAAGAGTTGGACGGAAAGAGGGCCACACCCATGGAATGTCCAGCACCTAAAGAAATACTACCAGTGAGCCAGACAGGGGGACAAAAGATGTTGGTGATGCAACCTCATACTGTTTATAATCAAGGTATTAGGCCATACTTGAATAAAATCAAGGCACTAGGCCAAACGAGTAATGGTTTGGGGGCTACATCAAAAAAGAAAAGTTGTATGAAAATTCTTTTTATGTGATTATGGATATTTACTTCATAGAATATGAATTATTAAATTTAATCCCGGATAACGAGGAAGGAATGTCACAGCATAAAATAAAGGGGTTATAGAATATCAATGGCTAAAACAGAACCAAAAAGGAAAAAAATAGGTGGGCTCAGAATAAAAAGATAGAATCTCAAAAAATACATGCTAAAATAAGGGAAAGGACGTTGGTATAGGAATAAAAAGATATAAGCACAGAGATAAACTTGGAAGGAAGGAATCAGAATAAAGAGGTGGTTTTTGGAGCCTCATCGAAACTTGGAATGAAAAAATAGGAATAGAGAGGTGGTTTTAGAGCCTCATTGAAACTTGGAAGAATGGAAATCGGAATAAAGATGTTAATTTTGGAGCCTCGTCAGAATCGGAATAAAAAAGTAGTCTGGGATAAAACTCGAGATATGGAAATCGGAATAAAGAGGCTAATTTAGGAGCCTCGTCGGAATCGGAATAAAAAAATAGTTCAGGATAAAAGTTGAGGTATGAAAATTGGAATAAAGAGGCTAATTTTGGAGCCTAGTTGGAATCAGAATAAAAAAGTAGTTCTGGATAAAAGTAGAGGTGCAGAAATCGAAATAAAGAGGCTAATTTTGGAGCCTCATCGGAATTGGAATAAAAATAAAATTCAAGGTGAAGGTCGAGGTATCGGAATCGGAATAAAGAGGAGGCAATTCGAAGTCTCAGCGGAATGGGAATGAAAATTTAATAAACCAGATAAGATTCGGCAGAACTCAAATCAGATAGCGTCGGAACAACTTATACTCAAACTTGGTAAGTAACAGAAACACGCGCATAATCAACAAGCAAGGCAAAGGTACACGATCGTAAATACAAGTCAACACACATCTAAAATCTCAAATTAGCAGCAGACAATTCAGCAGTTCATTAATCATAAGAGGCGAAGAACATTATCCAACAAAACCACCTAGCAAAAGCAAGAAAGTGAGAGGGAGAAATCCAGAATTCAGATTACAAACCGCCATTGTAAATAAAGTTTTTACCCATACGAGGGACCAAGACAGAAATAAAAATCAATCTGCGAAGCTGGAGAAGGGATGTCAATCTTTCTTCCGACCACTGGGAGATTGGAAGATGCTAGCCATTTTGCCCTCCATTTTCTACAACTACACCTCGGCACGGGCAGCTCTCTCTTTAGCAACTCGAGGATGGCTGACACGTTCTTCCAAGGCTCTAACACGAGCCTCTACTTCTATCAACTTAGCTCTGACCTCCGCAGCTTCGAATCTAGCAGCATCTCAGGAAATTTCTGCCTCAGTCAAACTTATCCTGACAGATGCGAGAGTGGCCTGTTCCAACCCTACTTCAAAGTCTAAAACCTCTAGACGTTCTTTCTTGTAATCGATCAAGGAGGCCAGATCAGCGTTCTCCGCCTCCAGAACAGTCAATCTCTCGTCCAAATCAGCAGGCGATCCTTAGCTCCACCAACCACTTGACTGGCAAATAGACGGTATTGATCCATAATATGCAAGAAAGCAGAAAGAGAAGCAGCACCAGCTCCGGCTATAGTGGCTAAATCAGAAGAATTCAGAGGAAGGGAACTCGGATGAATGATAATATGAGCACGAGGATTGAATTGATGAGAAATACCCTGGACGAAACCCAAATCCCCCAACTCTTGCAAATCAGGCTCGTCAGACTCGTCATTGATATTCTTCCAACGTAAACAAGCTCTTTTGGTGGCCAACCTCTCGGCATCACCCTCAGCGACAGTAGAGTTCGTGGGTTCGGCAGCACTTTGAGGGTTCGGATTGGCTGACGGAAAGACAGGAGCCACCCGAGGAGCAGAGTCAGGAACGCCTGAATCAACTTCTTTCTCAGGAACAACGGGAAATATAACATTTCGGACAGGCCCAAGCATCATATCATAGTCTTCAGGCTCTAGGTCACTTTCCATCTTAGGCTCTGAGGCATCTTTCAGTTCAGGATCCTTCTCCGGATCTTCTCAACTTTCTGAATCCGCGACATGAAGATTTGCAAAAGGACACCATCGATGAGAATGCAAGGGACAAAGAGAAGACAATAAAGCATGAACCGATGTAATTATTCTCCTCATCTCATTAGTAAGAGTATCGAACTCGCCAACGGATGGAGATCGGCGAGCGGTGAAACTAATACCAGGCTAGTGAGAGGACTCACCCCGTTTATACACACCCCAACATCATTTCCCAAGTAACGAAGTCATTACTGTCCCAGAAAAATCGGCCAAGAAAGAGAATCTGGGAGGAGTGGTGGTAGTATGTTGTGGACGTTCCCGTAGAGGAGACATTAGAGGCAAGGTTTTGACATGGGTAAGCTGCTCTACCCAAAGATCTTCGTCAAGTTTGAAATCCCCAAAGTCAACCGACAAACCTTCAAATTCTTCTTCTTCACCACTGGAGGAAGACTAAGATGAATAATCGGAATCAACTTCATCATCAGAAAATTGGCATACATGCTTGTGGAGAGTTAAAGACGAGCCAGCAACAGAGACGGTGGACCCACTAAAGATAGAGCACCTCGGAGTTCATCTAGAAAAATAAAAAATAAGTATTAGACACAGAACGAAACACCTTGATAAACAAAAGGAAATCACAGGAGAATAAAAGGGAAAAATACCAGCAGTGGCACAACGACCAAAGGTAGACAGCCCAGCAGAAACGAGAATGGGTTCTTGAAGCAGATGGGAGGCACGATAAGAATTGCTGCTTGAGGATAAGATCGCAAACATGATGAATCCATCGCTTAACTGTACGAGTTAACGACGACGGGGAGGACCTGCATAAGATATTAAAAGAATGTTAGAAATTTCCCGAAGCAATTCAGAGCCCAGAAAAAAGGGAAGAACTATACACTTTCTTAACGGAAGGAACCGACTGGGAAAAGTCACTGGGACACTGTTTACTCGAAGACGATAATTATCCTTCAACCAAAACCAGGCATGCTCCCAACTCCTGCCGATAACATCGGAAGCACCAATAAAGCGATGGTTGTCATAAGGGAGTAAATGGTAAAAACCACCAGAAAGGCCAGAGGCAGTATATAAAAAAAGATACTCCAGCTCAAAGGGGTCCCGGATAGTGTGGCCCAACACATGGAACAGAGACATGGTAGATATCAAACGTAGCAAAGAAGATGGCAGTAACTGTCCGATAGTCATGTCTCACCTTTGTAATAGTAAACCAACAACAGGCGGAATAGAAAAACATAAACCAGCCAGAAATAAGGAGTAATAGAAGGCAGTGCACTCGGGAGGAGGCTCAGTAATAGGGATATTGTTACCAAAAGAAACGAAAACCATGCCGGGATTACCAATCAAATGATGGATTTCATCCAGGCGCTTAATAGAGAGTCTGGAGGGAGGCACCCAATAGAGACGCTGAGCCATGCCACGAAGGGCAGCCCCTATATTGCCGATATCCCGACACGCCGGGAGATAATCCATCAGGTTCAAGGGCAAGAAAGCATCGTATTCTTCGTCGATAGATATCAACGCACCGCCGGTGGCTACAGCAGGTACAACGGGAACATCTATCCTATTGGGTAAAGGAACGGGAGGTAGGTTATCACCAGATGAAGTAGACAAATCCCTTAAATTTGGTCGAGGCAGCCTCCGGAGGTGATTGGAACTGCGAACACCAGGCCGCACATGCCTTTCCGGCATGGAGTCAGAGGTATTAACCTCTTTAACATCAATCGACGGAGAAGTACCTTCATCAGCCATTATCAACGACAAACACAGAAGTTACGGTTTAGCAAAAGGAAAAAATTGAAGGAAGATTTTAGAGAATGCCGAAAATTTAGGAAAGAAATTAAGGGGGAATACAAGGAAATATGCAAGAGATTTGAATTTCAAAAAACAGAAGTCGAAAGACATCTGAAAGAAAGAAATACAGCCCACGTCATGAATAGACAGGGTGAGCCAAAAACAGCAAGGATCGGACGGCTGGAAAAATAAGATTTTACAACTTCCAAGGAAAAGGAAGGGCCAAGATTAATCCACGTGGCGTCTGATCAAAGACGTTCCAAACCACGACAGAAATGGCGGTTACACTAAAAAATAAAAGTAAAATTACCAGAATACCCCCACAAAGTTAGCCAGCATCAAATCAAATACTTCATTTCGTAAAGAAAGGATTACATAAGTGTTGAAAATTCATAAAAATCCTACAATTTGAAGAAAAAGAGAAAAATACATGGAACATCCATAATAAACTCAAATAAGGGAGTACACTCGGTTCGGTACCGGGGGCTCAGAAAAATCTTCAATTGTTAGCTGGGATGCCTTCGGAACGGGTAGCACCCATAAACTTTGAATTTCTACTCTCGGGTGGCACTCCCTCGGAAGAGCCAACAGGGGCTCCAGAAGCCATCGGACCCAATGAGATATCAGATGCTTCAGCATTATCCAAAGGAGGAGCAACGTATGAAGAAGAGGGAATCGTGGGAACAATGGCATGCTCAGAAGGCTGAGGTTCAGAAACAACAGCAGTAACAGCTTGGTCAGATGAACCTATAACGCCGGATCTGAAAGCCTTGGGTTCGGCAAATGATTCATGAAAATCCTACTGGCTTCATCAAGATTACCATACTTCACAGAGAGTTCCCTATCAACTGTCTGGTTCACAGGAAGATAAGGAGTACCATCCTCCAGTAAGGGCAACGCAGGAGGGGCGGCCTCGATTGACGAACGATCGTAATTCCAAGAGCGCAAAGGGACCTTTCCTTGATAATATCGTCAAATCTCTAAAGGAGAACAATAAGGAGCAGGGTTACCCGATGGACCCTCAAAGGGCGGTCCCTGGAAGCTCGGACCGAAAGCAGTAGGATGCTTAGGGGCTCGACGGGAGGAAGTACCAAGGGTGTAGGAGGTGTCAGCCAGAGACTTGGCAGGGGCTTCGAGAGAGGGGACGAGCTGATATCATAAATGTCCACGGTCTCCCGAGGGATGGGATCAGATACACCAGGGGAGCTGACACCAATATCACCAGCACCATCGTCTCGAATCTTCTTCGGAGGACGGATGATCAGAGCGGTACAGTCGTGGGTCTCTTCATCAGAACTCTCATCCTGCAGACTATACTTTCTTTTGGAGCCGACGGACTTGGCAACAATGGCCTTAGAATTATCCCTCTTAGACTTTGGGGCTTTAAGGGCTCTTTTCGAAACCTTCTCTCCAACACTCAAGGTGTTCCCTTTGGCATTACCAATATCCCACCTCGGAGAGGAAGGATCAGAAAGATCACGGATCTTGATAGCCTTGAGGGGCTCCACAGCAAGAGGGGCTTCGAAAATTTTCTTAGATGGGACTTGAGATACTTTCTTTTTTTTCCTTTCTGAGTGCGTCCTGTTTACGAGCAGAAGGAAGGGGAGCAATGCTAGCAATATCAGGCATGAGGCGTTTCTCCTCCCCTGAACATAACGGAAAGGGAAGTAAATACAGAAGCAGAAACGGAGTCAGGAATATAAAGAACACCATCATAAAATGTCGAAAGGTCGGAGCAAAAGACGCAACGACAGAAAAATCACCTGGCATGGCTATAGATGAAGAAGTAAGGCCGGCAGAGAAGAGATTAGAGCAAATAGAAGGGATTGGTAATGGCGCTCCTTCTCGGGGAGGCTACGAATGCGATGGAAGGGGTCTTGAATCTCGGATGACAGCTTCTCAAGAGCACACGACTCAGTTACTGCATAAAATAAGAGGGAAATATTAAGATATCTCAAATGGTATAGAAAGAAACTGAAATACATACACGCACTAAGATCAGGTTTGAAGAATGAACTCATAGGGAACACGGTGGGATTCTGAGGGTCCTCGGAATCGAAGACACGAGGACCCCTCCACGGCCCACGAACCCAAACCCAGTGATCTTTCACTTTTTGACTGAGCTAGGCAGGGCAGCAACCAGGTTAGTGTGACGAGGCGCCAAATAGTAATACCCTTTCATCCTAGCATTCGGAGTGAGCCGATACAGGAAATTGATCTCGGAGGAACTCAACAATGGATACTTCATCAAATGGAAATGAACTAAAATCCCCATCAAGGCAGCCCAATCGTTAGGAGCCAACTGAGCAGGGGCTATACCCCAGAAGTTGAGAATATCCCAGATGCAGGGATGGAGGGGGAATTGAAAACCAAACTCAAACTACAATTCGTAGGATGCAACAACATTTGACGGGACAGAACACATTCGAGCGTCGGGAGAAGGGATGAAAAAGTCAATATCGTCTCCGTATTAGAATTTACCGATGGCGATAATGGCATCTTCTCTAGTCAGGAATCGTCAATAATAGAAGGGAAATCCTCGACAGAAAAAGGAACTTCATTTCCTCACTCCGGAAGCTTTCCAAGATGGGCCACCAGCCCAGGAACGGCATCAACTATATCGTCTTCGTGTTTTAAACTGAAAGTCGACACGAAGTTGATAATCGACTGATCGAAGACGGACTTAGATAGGGGACAGAACTCGAACCCTCTTCCTGAGGAGGAGAGGGAGACCCAACGTTCCCAAATGAAGAATCAGTAGTTCATGAAGGGGATCTCGAAAGAGAGACGGAACCCTCGTGGTCCATGTTCGCGAAATTCAAGAAGGAGAGGAAACGATTTACAGATAAAAAAAGAGGAGAAACCCTAGACGATAGCGACATGAAAAACTCAGAGACACTAGGAAAAGTAAGTTAGGAAAAAAGGAAGAAAATGGGAGAGGAGGATACCTGGAGGAGAAAAGAGAGCGCACAGTACAAGGGGAATCGCAACTGTCAGAGAGAAAGATGGAAGAGGAAAAAATCGAAGGGAGAGATGAGAGACAAGGGAGAAGAAAATAAACTAACAGAATTTTTAAAATTTGAAATTCAAATGAAAGCACCAAATATCAGAGATACCTCCAACCTTGTAGAAATATCGCGACGACCCCGGTAATCAAGGGACAGAAAGAAGGCAAGACCAAGATAAGAAACTAAAGTAGAAGAAGCAAGAATCATACATACTGAAGCATGAGGGATATAACTTACAAAAATACGGGTCGACTCTAGATAATCTCAAGCCATCAGATTATCCAGGTTCGAGAGGCTAATGTTATGGGTATTATATCCCCCATGCCTAACGGGCCGGAAGCCCAACAAGCCAATGAGTTACGAGAAAGAAACCCAACTACAAGAAAATCCAAAGATGAGGAGAATGACAAATCAAGGGGCATCAGCAGCCCAAACAGGAAGGCCCAAGCCCAAAAGGCACACCTCATAGAAGAACCAAGAAGATGGGGCTAGGAAAAGAGCCAAAAGCCCACTAAAAGGATGGAGGGCCGAGACCCCTCGGCAGAACACCTCGGCTACGAAGTCGAGGAAGACATCCAATAGCTCGGACGAACAGCAAAGCCTCAGAAGCCGACCCTTCCGAGGACTGAGAGGAATACTAGAACTGTTGGGTAAAGTATACACACAACTGTGGGAACAGCTAGTGGCGACAGACTAGAGGACAAGAATAACGGTAAGAAGGGATGTCTTGAGTAGCACTCCCACACTAAAGGACAATACACAACAGACGCATCTCTCTTCATCCTCCAATAGAAGCAAGCAAAGGACAGAGAAAGACCTGCTACGCTCTGGGAGACACCTGGTGGCACTATGCACCGGCTGCCGAAAGTCGTCGATGTACCAGCAGCCTCCATTTATAGTTGCTTGTCTCCGTCCAGGTGGCACGACGGGATTGGACAATCGTTAGTGTTTTGTTGGTAGTATAAATAGCTTCTCTCACCAAAGAGAAACAGGTTACTCATTCTCACTTAAGACGTTACACTTGTAAATGGAGAGGTTGATGAGTGTTGTTCTTGAGGAGGGTAATAAAAAGGGGTTAAGGCTTTTTGGTTGGATCTCCCATCTCTCGTATACTTACTTACTATTGTGTTTGTTGTGCTCGTTCTTAATATAGTTTACCGTTAATATGTCTATCGTTAATCTTGTTTATAACTAGCTAAGAACACACATCAGCATCAGACTTGTTTATTAAGCAGTTCAAGTTTGGACTCATAAGAAAGTCTTTCTTACATAATTGGTCATGCTTAGGCGTGAAGATTATATAGTATGCTCATGTGAAACTACACAAAGCCTAACTTGGGTCGGCTTACTTTTACTTCTGCATATAATTAACACTAATTCTTAAGGATAAATATGTTGGGAAAATATGTCATAAATCACAAGAATGTAATAATAATTATACCCTTTATTAGAATTAACACTAAATTTTAATAATAAATATTAAATTTTATGGGCAAAAGAGATCATGGTTATAACCCATAAAAATAAGACCAAATCCTAAGAATAATATTTAATACAGGAGATAAAATAAATCATAAATTACATTGTTTTATGAATCTAGAGGTAAAATAGACCACAAAGCTATAGCAAAAATTAATATATTATTAAAATTATAATTAATTAATTTTAAAATAATTTAAAAGAATAAGAAAAACATAAAAAAATAAATAATTAATTATAAAATGGAACGGATTCCATAAAATACAATGTCACAAGACTTTGACAATTTGAATGCATAAAGTTAATTAGTATCACCATATCAACTACCCAAGTATATATTCACCAAGACGAGGGAGTAGTTCTTTCTTACCAAACTTAATTACATACATTAGTACAGTAAATATTTTATTCCCTTCGTCCCTGGTATTTTTACCCATTTGTATGGACACGAAGTTTAAGACGTTTTATTTTTTTAATATATAATGTAGGAAAAAATAGGGATAAATTAGTAATTTAAAAAGAAAAAGTAAATAAAGTTGTTGGGAATGATGAATAAAGTGTAAAAAAGTAATTAAAGTTGTTGGGATTGTAAAAAGTAGGTAATAAAATATTATGTATTTTTATCAAAAATGGAATGTGTAAAAATACGTGGGACGCCCCAAAATGGAAAGTGGGTAAAAATACATGGGACGGAGGGAATATAATAATTTAAATCATTATTTTCCACTTCACAATACATAGCTATTAAAAAAAATAAAATTACACTCCTGAAATCAGCTCATTCATCAGGAAACCAAGGGTTGTTAAACAAAAAAAGAAATGGGTAGCGTGGAAGTACTGTAGAACGTGTGCAGGAGTGTGAAGAAACAAAATTAGAGAAATGATAAAATAAATGGTGGAATCGTACGGACTAATTATACAAGTGACGGCAAGTCAATAATAATAATAAAAGTATTTGTGAATAAATAATGAGTGAGGGTAGACGTGGAATTAGGGGGTACAATAGTTGGTTAGGAATTAACTAAATAAAATAAATAATACATTGCTATTTATATACACCTTAGAAATATCATGGGAGGTATATAATTTACTACCCGACAATCGTGTAAATACGATGTACGTGATTTAGTTATTTAATTTAATTTCGGCAGCCGCCCCAAATATTCAATTATTTACCTATTCTATTCTATTCTATTCTATTCTATTACTACCAAAACAGCTGGCCTTTATGCACATATCTATGTCCATATTCATCATTAATACACATATCTATCTCCAATTTTGTGCAACTATTTTCAAATATGGTATACATTGATGTTATGTTAGGGAACCACACAATTATCTGCGACCATATTATTTTATGCTTTTGTAGTTAGATTAGTACTTTTTATTAAAGATTTATTATATTTTTTTCAAAAAGTATTACTTTCATTTATACTATAATTATTTATAAAATAGTTATGTGAAACCGTGACATGAGAAGTTTCTGTAAAACTTTGTGGTTGATGTAGTGTTGGATGAATTATATATTGGGGAGAGATAAAATTTATATTAAAAGAAAAATATTACTTTTTCCATTTCAAATTCATCTTCACATTTATGGTAGATACGGAATTTAAGAAAAATCACTCTTTAACTTACTTTTGGGTGTAATATGATATTTTTTGGTAATAAATAAATAATAATGTATGTTATGTGTGTCAAAAAGGTGATGACAAATTTAAAATTAAAGTATGATAGAGAAATATTAGTTAGTTTTTTTTATTTTTATAGAAGTGTGAAGTTAAAATTAAGACGAGTGGAGTAACTTTTATTGAAAAAGTTCAGATTTTTATATCACATTCATCTAATGTGTGCAACAATTATCACTATCACAATATTTATTTACTCTCATGGTCCAATCTTTATGTATAAGTTTGCAAATTAATTGTAAAAACATAATTCTAATTTTTCACCTTTATGATTTATATACTTTTTCGTTCAAAAAGATATTGACGTTTTTTTTTTCACGATAATAATTTAATATATAGTGAGTTGAAAAAATAATATTTTAATTTATAGTTAAGATTAGTATTAGTGATTTGTAGTGTGTAGACTCTATATGAGTATATTAATTATTTTCTCTGGGCCATATACCAAAATAAAAGAAAATGTGTTAATTTTAATGGGAGAAACCAGAAAGTATAGTGTGCAAATTTCTTTGGATTGAAGGAAGTAATAATTTATCTCGTATTTCAGAATCTATTTTATATGGAGGTTAAGGATTTACTCAAGTATATATAGTATTGAATTCTATAGTATTTTCAATTAATAATTAATGAATTTCACATGGAAACGATTTCTTTATATATTCTTATGTGTTAGTCTTTGTGTATTCACAGAACATGCGTTTGCCAATTACATCATTTGCATGTGCTACACGGCCCCATACAACCCAATTTTACTATGCCAGTTTAGGATTTATTTATTTTTTAATTACCTTTAGCTAATATTCACTCGTTCTACTTTTATCTTCAAAAACTCTTTCATTTGTAAGTAAATGGAATCTCTTAGTGTAAATACAAATGAGGTGTTTTAAAGATATAAATTAAGTATTTTAAAGATATAAGTGGATCACGGGAATATAGAACATCATTGTATATTATAAACAAAAAACATGTGTGATATCATTTTATAGAATAAGATAGGTAAGACGGATAAAAGTGATACTATGGTACCTTCATTAAAAAAAAGTCTTCATATTTCTTTTTATAGATTAAGAAAGCTGTTATTTTTTAAAAAGTATTTTAATATATATTTTTTTAATAAATAAATAATAAAATATGTTGGGTGTGTTAGGTAGTGATGATATTTTTGTTAGTAAAGTTCAGGGGATAAGTTATTTTTACTTTTTTACCATTTTAAAAATGTGAAAGTAATTTTGAAATTAACAAAAATAGAAAATGTAAAAGTTTTTTTTTTTAGGATGGAGGGTAACACATTTAAAAAAATGACATTTGATCGGTAAAAAGTAATAATCATCCAATTAAATTATATTATTATAAATTATTAATTGGATATAATTAAATTTTTAATGAAAATTTTACTTAATAAAATAGGCTAAAACTTGTGTGTTTGGGACACTATGCGTTCAGATATCCCTTACTATTAAATTGTATAGTCCTTAGTATAAGGACTTGTACCTTTTATTTTTGTTGAAAAATAAAATAAAATTTAATGAAAGTCTATACCATTTAGAACAAAATGTTGTATCCTTACACACCTTGTACACCTGAACCACAAACACCAACTCAATAAAATAATTAGAAAAAAAAAAGTTAAACAATCTCATGGCTTCAACAATTTCATACAAAACTTGTTCACTTCTTTTAAAATTTGAATGGAATTCGCAAAAATCAATTATGAGTTGTTTCTTGTGTTCGGTGCATAATGTGTATAAAGATTATAAAGGGATGGACAAATTATTCAAATAAGTTTAATCGAATGATTCATTATTTTAAAAGAAGGCAAAACCTGGGGAGATCCCCGTAGACATTTAAATGTTGGGAAAATCTCCGTAAACATCAGTGACGGAGTCAGAAAAATTATCGAGGGGGGCCCGATTTCCTTTGTTTGATAAAAAAATTTTACTTTTATTTTTGTACATGGATTAAAAAAGTGTTACTCTTAGATAATTTAATTTAATATTTTTAAAAAATATTTAAAGAGTAAAATTTGTTATGTGTTTTAAGTAACTTGATTTTTTTCAAGTAAAATATATACGAAGTTAATTACGTTAACTTTATATACTATTAATATGTATAAGGTGAAAATTGTTCGAGGAGAAATTTTATGTGGGAGGGAAGAAGGGATAGAAAAGACATACTAATATATATTTATTAATTAAAATAATAATATAATCATGTAATAATATTATATGATACATATAACATATTTTTATATGTAATATTACATATATTATCACAATTTATTCTTAGGATATAAATGAATTAATAGAAATAAAAGAATGTATAAAAATAAATGACAACAATATAGAAAAATCAATTAACTAAATTATTATAGTATTTAAATTGAAATATGGAATGAGGAAAATAAAGAATTTACATAAAAATCATAATGAATAAAGAAAAACATGAGAAAAAGGTTCACATATAATATAAAGTTGGATCTCTGAATAAATGAGTATAATGCAAAAAGTAAATAAAATAAAATAAAATAAAATAACAGGAAAAGGAAAAGGAAAACGAAAAAAAAAGAAAAAAAGAAAAAAAAAGTGAAAAAAGAGAATGAATTTTACTGAAATCGAACCTGTGACTCCCGTCAAAAGGAAGCATGCATACCACTGAACTATATTAAAAATTGATAAATTATTCTTACATATAAATTAATTGTTTTAAAACTTCAGGGGGGGAGGGCCAGAACACCCCTAGCCCCAACATGGCTCCGTCCTTGGTAAACATTTAAATGTGGGGTGAGGGCATTACTCCTAAAGTTAAAATAATAATGGCTTAAGGCAACTGATCTCAAGTAATTAATTAAACGGAGCCGTAATAAAATTAAACGGAGATAAATATGTTGCATGTCTGAGAGGAATGAAATAAAAAATCACACATTAAAGAATATTTATAGCGGTAACTCAACCATGATGAGTCGAGATTCCATAAACTTGGTTCAATGAGATAACTAAGTTATATTTATTCAGATGCGCACTTGAAATATATTAATTCATTCCTAAAGACAAATCAAGTGGAAATGAACATGTTGACGTGTGGTAAGGATAAGCATAAAAGCTTTTAAAGACTCTTATACCTAATAAAGGTGGGGTATGATATGGTACTATTGATAAGAGGTCACCTATGTAAGTGCGAGAAATCCCGCCTCAATGAAGTGCTTATGAATCCAAGATATGATCCAAGGCTGAAATGGACACAACCATGAGAACCTAAGGTATTAGGAAGGGTGTTATGTTGGTACTGTTATTTTGGCATACACAAAAGCAGAGTGGTTCAAGGCATCGCGTCCACTAAACTGCGAGTATGTCCGATAGTATTCAACTAGGGAAGGTTCAAAGTCAGAAGCTATCTATCTCGATGTAACATCTTTTTGTTTAAACTCACTTTACTGTCAGTCTCCCGTATCGTAGTCTTTTTATTTGACTTTATCCATTCATGTAGGGATTGTTGAAAAATTAAGGTGAATGAAAAAGTCACCTTAAAATAGTGTCTATTAGATTAAAGTTTGTCTATGAAGAGTTGTGATCGATTGATATGATTGTTGAATAAGTTGCATCTTTTCTTTAAAAGATATGAAGTTGAATTCAAAATCAAATTTAATGGTCACATCAATTTACGTAAAGACACCTTAAAATTTATAAATAGACCCTTCAGTTTCATAATCCAGCACTCGAATGTTACTAGAAGAATTTCACTTGAGTTACTTGAACACTTGTTATAAAATTGTAGATGTTCGAAAAAGTTCAATAAAGTTTTGTCGTTATAACTAATTCATAGTGTATTCCCAAGTAGTCCTACTCTTAAGGTGAATTCATAATATCAGTTGGTTTGTCGTATCTTGTTATTTGTAGTGCTACTATCACAAGATGTGAGTCATTGTATTTTGGAGATGATTGCCGTCGAACCGTAGGTACCAGAGCGAGACAATTTAGTCTTTAAGGAGAAAAAGTGTAACTCTTAACTCGACTCAAATTCTGTTCTTATTAATTATGTCACATTTTTCTAGTCAACTTATTATACCGAAACCCAAACATACCCGACATAAATTTTCAAAATCAAAATATGGGCAAACAAACATAGCGAAAGAATCGTACTATTCAAAATAAAAGTCATTATTTGTCAAATCATGAAATTTATCAAAAAAAAAAAGCCTACATTTTCTAAAACGTAAGCACATGATATCATTTAATTAATTTTATAAATTACTCTCTCCGTCCGCTTTTAAGGGTATCATTTTTCATTTTCGGCTTCCGCATCCAAAGGTCTTATTTCTTTTTTTATCCACACACACCCACTAATACAACTAAAAATGGAACTCACACCTCCACTAATACAACTACCCATTATGCATTAAATAACAATATTTTTTAATCTCCGTGCCCAAAAACAAATGACACCCTTGAATCTAGACGGAGGGAGTAATTCATAGCGGGTTAATAATAACCACTCATCCCCACTCTATTCCATCTCCACGTCTAAAGATAATACAAAATAATAATGATAATAGAACAAGACATTATATATACATAATACACTTACATTAATACCACATATTTAAATTTCACCACACTTAAAGATGCATTGCTATATATTTAATACTAAGACTATTGAAGCTGTCATGTTGTGTTAGAATATCTTAACATGTATAAGAGTAAATCGTTTGAAAATTATACACACATTTGCGACACCTATTACAGTAAAACCGTTGCATAAATCCTTAAATAATTATAAATTTTGTTAAAGATACTAATATTTTTTATTAAAAATTTATCACTTTTATTTAGAGTTCATTTCTAAAAATTTCACCACTTTATAGATAATTTTCAAATCTATCTCAATCTTTTATTTTTATTCATTCAATATATGATTTATTTAGTATTTTTAATTATATCATGAATGAACTTTTATTTTTGTCAATTTAATACATAATTTATTTAGAAGTTTCAATTCTATCGCAACTTCTTAGATTTGCAATTTGATACATCACTCCTTTCATATTACAAATTAAAATAAATTTAATTAATGAAAACCCTTTACTTTTTAAATTTTGATTGAGCTATCATTATGTATATGAAATCGTTATTCTCATAGTTGTGCTAGAGGGCATGCACGAATTTATATAATAAAAAGTTTGTAATAAAATTTTCTAATATATACACACAAAATGCATTTTTTAAAAAATTATTCCTAGAGGGCATGCACGAATTTATATAATAAAAAGTTTGTAATAAATTTTTCTAATATATACACACAAAATGCATTTTTTAAAAAATTATTTAAGAGTAATTATGTGATAACAAAATTATCAATTGGCTAATTATCAGGCGTACTCGAGTGCACCGTATACACACTTTTAGAAATTTATTCACTAATGAATAAAGATATATACAATAATGACTAAAAATGTATACACTTAATCAGTAAATTTTTTTGTTAATTTTTTTAACGAAAAATTGAATAGAAAAAAACCATACAATTATTTAGAAACATATATACACTTTTGAATAAAATTTTATACACATATAGATGCACATGTACACTTAGGTGCATAGTATATCAACTTTTATCAATTTTCATATTACAATGTTGTAATTTGCAAATGACATAACAATAATAACTCTTATAGATACACATGTGCACCTAGGTGCACAAGAGATCAGTGTTTACCTTATGTAGAGTAAGTGTACTCTATCGTTTTGTAGCACGTGGTGACAAAATTATAAAATTATCGAACCCTAGGGAGAAAGTAGTGTAGCCATATTTAAGAGATGCTTACTTCCTTTTCTACCAAAGACATTATCTCACCATTTTCAACCAACAAACTTTCTTCATCCTCCTTAGCAATGTTCATTGTGTCCAACAACCCTTCTACCACCGAACTTTCCAAGTGAACATCTATAACCACAAATTGCTCTTTCGAATTTAAAACTGTGGTGGAGGGAAACTTACCTTTTTGATGCGCTTCACCTTGTTCACTTGCAATTTGACTCATTCGCGTCTCCAAGGCTTTGAAGTGGCGATCAATAAACTTTAGATCCCTCTTTCTTTCTCTCTATTTTACTTAATCATCTCCATAATTTGATTTAGCTGGTCTTGAACAGATGGCGATCAATAACCTCTATATCTCTCTTTCTTTTCTCTTTATCTTACTTAATCATCTCCATAATTTGATTTAGCTGGTCTTGAACAGATGGTTTTCAACCCTCATCATTTGGAGCTATTGCATGCGGATGAACTCCCGAAAGTATTTGCAAGGCACTATTTGGATTCCTGTAAGATAGATTATCAAATCTCCGATGATAATTATTTGCAAAATTACCTCCATTGAATCGCCATTACCTTTGTGGAAAACCTCTTTGAAAATTACTCCCATATTTCCTTGAAAATTCCCCCCTTGCATGTAGGTAACCTCCTCATGAATCATCTCGGAAAGTCCCCATTGCTCTTGTAAACTCAATTAGAGGTAGAAAATTGTTGAGGCAAAGTCACAGAAGTTTGTATACAATAAATAACCATGGGTTGATTCACACATTGACTTGAAGTCACTTGCATGCTTGAGTTCATCCTTCTCAAGATTTCAGTGATAGCTTTTTCCGTAGCATCCTCCTTTACACTCTCAGGCTCCACTTTCTTCATTCATACTTCCTCCATCTTAGCAACTTTCTCCAACTCATAACAACCAAAGACACGATTCATAGGCCATTGCCCTGAATTAATGCAATCTAGCTCCTCACAAATAGTCATGGCTCTCTTTGTGTTTGACTTAGAATTAAATCTCCCGCGGATGCATCCAACAAGATCTTCAAACTCCCATCAATTCTCGCGTAGAAAAATCCAATTTGTTGGTCAAGTGGGAAGCCATGTTGAGGATATTTCCTCAACATCTCCCTATACCGATCTCATGCCTCACTAAATGTCTCCAATGGTTGTTGCTTGAATTTTATGATCAAACTCTTCAAATGAAGCATCTTAGATGATGGGAAGTACTTACTCAAAAATTTTTGTGCTAGATAATGCCAAGTACTACACTCTCCCGGAGAGATTGTGCTATACCATGCTCGTTCCCGTTCATGGAGTGAGAAGTAGAATAGCTTTATCTTCACAATGTCATCACTAACCCTGTTTATCTTGATGGTATTTGTTATCTCCACAAATTCAGTTAGATGTGAGTTTGGTCCTCCATAGCTCCCCCTCCAAATTGGTTAGCTTGCATAATATGAATCAAGCCCAGCTTAATCTCATAATTGTTCACATTTACGGCCTATCCCATCATGTAGTTTCCAACTTGAGGTTGAAAATGATCACTTATGTTCATTCCAAAACTGTTGAAACCATTTCCTTGAGCTTGTTGATTCACATGTACCAGAGGTGCTTGAGCATTTCCTTGGTTACCGACTCCTTGTTGAGCTAATAATTGTTGAATTATAGCTTGCAAATGTTGGTTTTTCAACCAAATCTGGATTCAAACCACCAATCGGATTATCATTCATGTTAATCCCATTTCTCACCACATTCTCATCATCCCGAACATGACCATCATCATTTAAGATATTCATCCTTTCACTTCTTTCAAGATGTCTCCTCAATCTCAATGTTTTCTCAAGTTCCAAATCAAGTGAAATCACTTCTTGTGACTTTGAGCGTGTGCGCATGCACCTACAAAAACACACAATTAGTGCACCACAATAAGTACCCAACAAACAAATAAAAGAAAATAAAATGTCATTAGTAAAGCTCACAAATTCAAACACGTTACACCGATGCCTTTCTCCACGGCAACGGCGCCAAAAACTTGATCGGTGTTTACCTTATGTAAAGTAAGTGTACTCTATCGTTGTGTAGCACATGATGACCAAGTTATAAAATTATCGAACCCTAGGGAGAAAGTAGTGTAGCCTTATTTAATAGATGCTTACTCTAGAAGTACTAATTGATGATTGAGATAGGATTATACTAGGAGTAACGACTAAGAAAGCAATGAAAATAGTATAGCAAACAAACAAGTAAAGAACAAATGAGATGGATTTGGATGAAAGTAGAATAATCTAAGAAGAATGCAAGACTAGCTACATCATGGAAAAGGCATACATAGACTCACACACACACATGCATTAATCAAGTTCATGTTATGGTATTAAAGGCTCTCACATATAACACTACAAGCTTGTTCACACGTCACTAGTAAATGTGAATCACTTAGCACCTAAGCAATCCCAACAAGCACCTAGGAGAGTTTCACTATCATCATCATTCCCTTACAAGGTACTAGATTCCTATAGCAAAGTTCTTTCACATACTCAAAGATTGTTCACACATCACTCATCAGATATGTCCTATCATAACGCTCTAGGCATATTAAGGTCTTCACAAATGCACTCAACACCTATATTATTAACATCTCTTGCAACAAATTGATTCAATTAACTACTTATCACATATACACATGTTCAAACTTCGTATGCATGTAACTAATAACCAACCACACAAATCATTGCATTCATTGAGAAATAAGCATTCATGATATAATAATCAATTAATCAAATATGTGGTGTGCAAATCTACATTATTCTTAATTAATCATATTGATAGCCTCACAAAATGACTAGCCACTAAATCCATTACAAATTCAATACAAATCATAGCTTGCTTCGATTGAGCCATAAAATGAAGAAAATAACAAAATTAAGGTTAATTGGCTCCCCTTTGAAGGTTTCTTAATCATGTCAATTCTTCAAGAAGTTGTAGATCTTCTCTTCTTAGATTGGTAAGGGGATGTAATTATGATAGATGTGAGGAAATCAAGTGGATTGGATGGTTGAAATGTATGGAAATGAAGGGTGGATCAAAGGATGGAATGGAGAGAATGTATGTGAGTTCTAATGTGTGAATTATGTGTAACTGCTATCCAGAATGGTTCCTCTTGTCAAATTCGCGCCAGTTATGTATTTATAGACCTGGAACCTTCTAGAAATCGTGCTTATTTAATTTTCAAAATTAGGCCGAACTCGACTCGAGCTTGAACTAGTACAAATCTCCATATGAACATAAAACACCACCAAAAAAGCTACACAAAAATAGATAAAATCATACAAAAATGCACATAAAAAGACACTAAATTTTAGGTGAAAATAACGACGATCAACATGATATCAATTTTTATCAATTTTCATATTACAATTTTCATAAATACAATATTATTTATTTATTTATATTATTATTATTATTGTAGATTTATATATATATATGAATTAATTAATTAATTGAAAATATGAAATATAAGTGATGTATCACATTGCAAAATAAGTTGTTATAGAATTGAAAGTATTAAATAGATCGTATATTAAATTGACAAAATAGTAGATTTTGGTAGAATTGAAAAAATTAAATTGACAGTATATTAAATTGAAAAAAATAAAAGGTTGTGATATAATTAAAATCTCAATAAGGAAGTGAATTTTTTAGATAAAACTATTTTATCGAGTTGGAATCATGTGCACCCAGGTGAACATATGCATGCATTACTTTTAATTTAAGGATAAAATTTGTGTATCCTCGGGGACACAGTGCCCCCAAATCTCATATTTTTCAAAATTTGTACCACTTAGTATTACATATTACTCCCTCCGTCCCTCTGATAAGTGTCCATTTTGTCATTTTGATCCGTCCCAATACAAAGTATCAATTTCTTTTTTGGGTTGATGTGACACACACAATAATATTATTATACTCAACCCACTACACATGTGGTCCACACTTAACACTAATACAACAACTCACTACATATTTAAATATTATTTCTCGCACCTTATTACACTTTAAATTATTATACTCCTTAATTCACGTGCAAAAAGCAAACGGACACTTATCAAAGGAATGGAGGGGGTGATGGTCGTTTTCTTTGCACGCAAAATCAATCCCCAAGTATTAAGGATATCAATTGCAGCTTAAGCAAGCGACCAAGTTAAATATCGAACCCAAAGGAAGGCGTATTATCAATTTAATTATTATCTAAATTAATTAAGACGGAAGCAATAAAGTTTGAGAATTTGATTATTAACTACTAAAAAATTAATTAAAATAGCAAATAAAATAAAATAAACACTAGAAGAATACGAATGTGACTCAAGAATGGAGAATAGGTAGTCATAGGGTAATCCGGTTTTACTCATTAATTTTCCTTTCGTGTATCAATGTCCGACTCTACCTTGTGGAATATGGACGCATCACTAAGCCATGAAAATCTACTCTATAGACATAAGTAAATATACGAGTAACACGTGTGAATAACCTTGGAGCAAAAGATATAATTTCACCCCCTTTCTAGGTACTATCAGTATCAATTATTTTCCCCTAGGTTTGGTACTCTAACCCGATATGATCTCCCTTTATAGGTACTATAAAATTATCCTATTTACAAACGCGAATTCAATTCAATTAATAAGTATCTATATATGATAGTTCTAATGAAGCTTCGAAGTCCCCTCACTTAGAATCATAACATGGAATCCTGTTCAGCAGTGAACACGCACAATCAACAACCAAGATATATATTGACTCTATATAAAAGTTGAAGATGCACAAAAATGACCGTAAATATGGATTAAAAACAGATAATCATATATAAAATAATTTCACAAGTAGTGTTGTACGGAGTATACACACGAAAGTTCAATTAATTCATAAAAACCTTCAAAACCCTCAATCTACCAAACCGGTCTAGCCCATGATGTTGCGAAGAACAATCATGGGTGTTGGATAGATCTTACCCATTTGTCTGAAAAATACAAGATAAATTAGGAAATGATAAAAACCCTATATGTGGGTGTCAGCGCGTCCTTCTCCGTCTTGAATCTTCCTCTTGGTTCTCCTCTTGATTCCACAGACGAATCTTCACTGTGATGGATGGATGGAGGAAAGAATGTGGATGATGGTTGGGGGGATGATCCCCCCTTGTGGGTGGTGTAGGATTGATTGTTGTCTTCTCTCTCCAATGAATAATGATTTGATTTTCATCCCTTTTTATACTTATAAACTCTCCTTGTGGACTTTTATTGGGCTTTTTCTTAGAAAATACGAACATACACGCACTGGAGATAAAATCCCGACGATTCGGCTTGACGTGTCCCAGCTCGACCAGAATGGTCTTGGTCGAACTAGATAGGCCTTGGTCGAGCTGTGGTCAAGTGGCATACCTGTGCGCGGAATCGAATTTTTCATGCCGCTCTACCGCTGCTCGATCAAATGATCTTGGTCGAGCGGCATACCTTTTGGTCGAGCGAGCTTGCGCAGTCTCACCGTTTTGTACATAACTTCCACATCCAAACTTTGATTTGACTGATTCTTGCTCCCACTCGATTCTATCTTCTTTGGCTTTCTATCCATATAAAGAACTTATAAAAATTCTAATATTTGAAGGTGTTACAAGTCATGAAAATTTGAACCATCGTGATGAGTAGGAACAGCTTGCGCGACGTCACCATTTTGATCATAACTTTCTGGTTTGGACTTCGATTGAAGTGTTTCTTACGCCAAAACGATCCTCTCTTCTGTAGCTTTCAAACCAAATATGACACTTACATTTTTAAGCTCCACACAAAACAGAAAATTTACACAAATTTTCAGCATTCCTCTAATTTTGCACTTTTGATCCTTATTCCACCTAAAACACAATAAAACACCTCAAACGCACATTTTCCTCAAATATATTGAATATAAGACACTTGTGCTAATATATAACAACAATTATCATCAAAAAGTTATTAAATTGGATACTAAAATACGCTTATTTTCACTCTCATCAAACCCCCAAACTTACCCATTGCTCGTCCAGAGGCAACAAAATAAAAATAAAGAGAAAGAGATTAATAAAATTAGCAGGGAAACAAGGACTATGAAAAATACCCAATTCAAAATATAATTGTCCTCAACTTAGGTCATGCAACTCTCATTACATGTAATAATCAATTCATAGCATACAAGATAAGACAATCACTACCAATTCACGGGAAGTATATATCACTCGTACTCAAGTGTAAAAGATGTACACTTATGGATTAAGGTGTTTACGCTCAAATTCAATTCAAGTGCATGCTTAACTATAAGCTTGTCAAATGTCTCAAACTCTCCACCACTAAAAGTATGATTCGACAATGGGATCAAAAATAATTTTTCTTTTGGAAGTAATGTTGGCTCTTTGGTTAATGTAGGAAATATATGGATAAGTGACTCAAAACTCGGATCAATCAAGTGTGCATTTCATCATGATCTTTCATTCTTCTTACTCACTTCAATTAAGCACAACATCCTCCTCAACTCTTTCACTTTTCTTTTTCTTCCAAGCACCACAATTTTTCTCCTTCCCTCTTTCGTCTCTTTTATTCTTGATGTACCAGTTTCGGGCACTACCTCATGCATCCTCTATAGGGTACTAGATTTAAACACTACCCTAGGGTGTTTGATTCAATGAAGTACTAGATTTAAGTACTACTCCATGATTTTCCTTTAGATGCCTTTTCAAGTTCAATCATTGTTTCAACACTAATTTCATTCCTTCCCAAACTGTTACAAAACTCCATCAACACACTTTGAAAAACCATTAATTCTTATCATGATAGAATCAAGGCTAAAAAAATTCAGATGCTCAAAGTGGTTATTTCTCGTAGGCTGCCGATGAATGAGGTTTTTAGGCTCAATGAGGCTAACTACGGATAAACATCATTTGGTAGGGAATTATTTGGCTAAGTGACTCATAAATTCAAGGATTGCCTTAAATCATCTCCTATCATCTAACACACATGTAGTTTCAAGTAAGACAATAGGCAAGTTCTAGAGTACACACACAAGAACGATACTCACCAAAAAAAAAGAAAAAAGAAATATCATGTGATTATGTAACATGAATAACAAGGCTCAAAATCTCACATGGGTTTTTAACAAGTAACAGAGCACTCTTCATGGTAAGCAATATCCCACAAGTACACATAAAACTTCATACTATAATATAACTCAAGTACACTTCCTTCATCAATTTCAAGAGCATATGAATTTCAAGCACAATTAAAAAATATAAGCTCATGTGGATCACCAAATCTTAATCCTTCCACTCCTACTAAATAAAAGCACACATAAAAATTAGAATAAGGAAACGAGAGCACCAGATTTTTATTCTTCGCAACATGCACGAGCTCCTCGAGTTGTTCAACTCGGTCAGGTCAAAGCCTCAGCGTAGAACTCATCTTGTCACTCTAGTATCATTTTCTATCATCAAAACTCAAACACAACTCATCATCACATGATTCATCAATAATAAAATAAGAGACACCAGAAAAATCAAAAAGATAAAAAATTAAAAACTCGACCGCTAACATTAGAAAACACATAAAAACAACATACTAAACATTAGGTAAGTTGTGAAAAATTGACATACCAACACTGGTTAAAATATTAATATGCCGCACAAAATCAACCCCCTAACAAACAAACAACCAACGAAAGAAAAAATTATACACATAGTGCTCATAAGACGAGGTAAGTACATCACACCCCCCAAACTTAGTAAAAATGTAAGTCGAAACTAAGTTTGAAAAGAGATGTAATTGCTAAAACGTGAGCACTTTAAATATAATAACTCCTCACTCACACAAAAGAAATAAAACAATAAAACGGAAGGAAAAATCCCCAACAGGCGCTCATGTTTAACGTCGGATAGTCATGATGGTATGCAGCCTTTGTAGACTACTGATCAGAGGAAAATCTTCTCGCATCCTCACCTTCAAATACTTCCTTTCCCTTTTCTTGTCTACACTCAGCACCTCACCTTTCTTGGTCACAAAAATATGACCCTCAGAATTTCCTTTCTTCCATGTCTGTCTAGGCTCCTCCTTGTCAATCTTCTATCCAATTTCAGAATCATCTGTCCTATTAAAATCAAGATTAAACAAGTTAAAAACCACATATATGCTCTTGCATGATTGAGTCTCATGGGCATCTTACTTGCTTTATTGTTCAACTCGAACGGCTAGTCGAACGAACCTCTTGGGCGTGACTACGCAGTCTCACGGTTTCGAGGATAACTTTCACACCTGAATTCTGATTGAGGTGATTCTTACGCGAAAACGATCCTCTCTTCTGTGGCTTTCCGTTCAACCCCTGTAGGAGCTGGTTCAACCATGAGGCATGGTCAAATTGGCTTCAGAATTATCGAACCGGACATCAGAGAACACTACGTCACTGTACAGAGCTTGTTCGACCATGGTTCGACCTAGAGGGTTGGTCAACCAGGTCTATAATGGTCGAACTGGCCATCAGCAAGCTCCGGAGGGTGCCCAGGTGTCTGGTTCGAATTAATTGGGGTGGTTTGACCAAGTACCTTGGCCGAATCATGGTTGAACCGGCCTCCTGAAGCTCCAGAATCCGTTTCTAGCATCATCGATCCCGCATACTACATTCCGGACTTTAACGTGATGGCTTTGTACTCTTTTGGGTTCATTATGCCTTGAGACGGGAACTTTACTTTCTCCAACGTCTGTGTCAGCTGATTCACATTCCCGGCCATTTTTCCCATCATCAAAGTAAGCTCCTTCAGCTACTTAGATAAATTTGCATGGCTAGCATTCAAGCTAGCTTCGATGTGGTTAATCCTTGCATCATTCCTAGCCATGTATCGATTGAGGGTATCTTCAACACTAGCCTTCACTTCTTGCTGCTGCAGACTAGGCCCCTTTGTGTCAACTCTGTAATCTGCCTCTACTGGGATTCTAGTAGCTTGTTGATGTTAGCTAAACTAGAGACGATCTCATCATTCCTATTCGGCTTTACCACTTGATGTTCAATCTGCGCCACCTTCCTAAGTACATAAGATCCTTTTACTATTTCCGTAGGCCAGTCACGTGAATTTATTGAGATGCCTTCAAATAACTTTTCTGCTTCAAGTGTTGTTTTAGATAACAGTGCTCCTTCTGAGGATGCACCAATAAGAACACGTGACTCATAATCCAATTCATAGTAGAAGATACTTGTGTACTGAGCCTTAGACATCCCACGCTGTGGGCACCTCCTGAGCATATATTTAAACATGTCCCATGCCTCATGGAATTTCTCACCCTGATTCTGAGCAAATTGAGTGATGTCTTGCTTCATTCTTAAGATCCTTGAGGATGGCATGTATCTCTCCAAGAACTTCTGGTGCAGTTGGTCCCATTGATGAGAGTGATAATTCACTTGTTTTAAACTCTGATTTACGTGGAAATTGGATACGATTTGGTCTATAATCAAGGCAAATCGGGTTGTTTATGGAAAAGTCATGAATCAGATACTAATGAAGCTGTTTGAGAATATTTATACAGGAAAAGAGGTCAGAAGTGCTCAGAATCGAAAAATACGAATTTCGAGACGCTGCTCGACTAGAAAAGGGGCCGCTCGACCAAGACTGTAATACCCGAGAATTTTTTCTATTTTATAATTTGCATTTTACTCATTTTTATAATTATGCGATAATTATGTGGCAATTATATGATAATAATGTGACAAATTATGTGACAATTGTTTATACATTTTATTTGAGACATTCGTGATAAAAATGGTGACAATATGTGAATATGTGTGCATGAATATTTACGTGCATTAATTTGAATATGTAATTAAATTATTTTATTTGCATAAATATACTATTTCTTAATTATTAAGTGTTGCACGTATATTCATAATGGATAATAATAATGGTAATAATAATAATAATAATAAATGATAACTATTAAACCTTAACTATTAAGTTACTTAATTGACTATACATGACAAGGAGGTGATAAGGAGTATACATGGGTTTCTTACCACTACCCACATATTACACCATGCAACCACACATATTTAATAAAAAAAATATTAATTAATTAAGTAAACTAGTCTTGACGTCACTTGCCAACTTACCTTCAATATATACATTATTAACTACTTCTTTGAGGGGGAATCACGAGCAGAGCACCATTAAAAAAAATAAAAAAGAGAGAGAGAAGAGATAAAAGGAAAGGAGGGGGGTTCATGTCGAAACGGGAAAGAAGAGATTAGTGGTAGTGCTTGACGAGGTCTATAATTTTCTTACTATTTGGAATCCAGGTAAGTAGAAGTCTAACTACAATCCATAAACATATGTTGTGTGTGAATTATTTGAGATTAATATGTGTTAATTATGTTATGAATTATTTGTGACTAGTTTAATTATGTTATGAATTATTTGGGATTAATTTGTACTATAAGTTGTGGATTTATGTGATTTGGGGAAAGCATGTTTCATATTCAATAATATTATTTGTAAATTATTTGTATAAATTTACGATACAAGTTGTGAATTTATGTGATTTGAAATAATATAATTGTCCTATATAGATCTGTGTGATAGGAAACTGTTGAATATAAATCTGTATGATCTGAGAAGATATTGTTTATAAGGATCTGTGTGATCGGAGATGAAGTTGTTGTCCTAAAAAGGTATCATGTGATTCAAGGTGAAGTGGTTATTCTATAAATGGATCTATGTGATTGTGGTGAAGTTGTTATTCCAGAAGTGGATCGTGTGAATTGAAGTTAAGTTGTTGCTTTATTGTGATTAAATGATGATATTGATATCGTAAATGGTTTATGATACGTATTTAATTGCCCTAGTTGCATACAATGCAAAATTATGAAAAATATTTTTTCGCAAAATTAATAAGATACTAATGGTGTTTGGGGCCACTATATATGCACTCTTTCAGGGACCGCCGAAAATCGGTCCGAGTCATGTATTGACTCACCCCATTCAGGGATCGCGGAGCGATCCGAGTCATGTGTTGACTCAACAATTCGCTTGTCGGCTCACTTTTATTCAGGGATCACGGGGTGATCCGAGTCACATGTTGACTGAACGAGTCATTTATCGGCTTATCTCAATTCAGGGTTCGAAAAAATCATCCCCAATATTTTATTCAGGGATAAAAAAAATTAATCTGACACTAAGTGTGTCTATTGAGCTCATTTGGGGTGCATATCATAAGTGTGTCGTGTGGATCCCGCAACGTGAACAACTTTCATAATAAAAGAGACCAACAAAAAAGATTAGAAAAATAAATGCATTTTCATGCACTATCATGCATGATTTCTACTTACTGAGTTTTATCTCACTAGTTTATGCATTGTAGGTAAATTACATACGATGATGGTGGTTGGGTTCCGTCAGATCCTGAGAGTTGTATACATGGATGACGACCTGTTGGGCTGGTGTAATGAGTTGCTTTGTGATCAGTCTCAAAATTGTATAAAAAAATAAATGATAATGAAATAAATATTTATTTTTTTATTGATGAGAAAAATGGGGTCGTGACAAAGACCGTTTGGTCGAGCGACAGTGAAAATGGTCGAGTGGAGCACTGTACAGAGTTACAGCAAACAGGGAGGCCGCTCGACCACTGCTCGACCTGACTGAAACCGCTAGACCTGAATCATCCTAGTCGAGTGGAGACACGAGAGCTTATTTTTGGTAATTCCGACTCTCATGTGCCTGTTTTGGCGTATTCTCTAAGAAAAAGGCCAGTAAAGGTCCATAAGGAGGGTTTACAATTATAAAAAGGGAAGCAGATCACATCAAGAAGAGAGTTAGATTCCACATCCATCCGACATCACATCCAAACCCTAACTTCATCCGCAGGAACTGTAGAGAGAGATTCGTTCAGCAAATCAAGTGAGAACCAAGTGAAGATTCAAGAAGGAGTGAGAAGCGACGGCTCCCACATCTAGGGTTTACTTCGCAACTTAATCTTTCTTGTAATTTTCAAGACTATGGGTAAGATCTATCCAAACAGCATGAACGTTTTCTGAAATATTATGAGCTAGAGCCGCTTTGGTAGTTATAGGGTTTATGAAGGTTTTATCTAGTTAATTGAACTTCCGTGTGTATACTCCGTACAACACTAATTGTGGATTTATTTTATATAAGACTATGCGATTTTAATTCACACTTAGAGTTGTTTTGTGCATCATTAACTGTTATGTAGAGTCTGAATACATATCTTGATTATTGATTGAGTGCGTTCACTGCTGAGTAGGATTTTATGTTATGATTCTAAGTGAGGGGACTCCAAAACTTCATTAGAACTATCTTATATGAATACTTATTAATTGAATTGAATTCAGGTTAGTAAGTAGGATAAAGAAGATAATTTCATAGTACCTATAAAGGGAGATCATATCGGGTTAGAGTACTTAGTGCATGGAAAATAATTGATACTGATAGTATCTAGAAAGGGGGTGAAATTATATCTCTTGCTCCAAGGTTATTCACACGTGTTATACACATATTTACTCGTGTCTATAGAGTAGATTTGCATGGCTTAGTGATGAGTCCATAGTCCCCAAGGCAGAGTCGGATATTTACATATGGAAGGAAAATTAATTAGTGAAACCGGATGGTCCAAAGCTACTTATATTTCTCACTTGTTCAACTCTCGTTTATTTCTAGTCTCTATTTAATTGTTATTTAATTATTTTGCTTACTAGATTAATCACCATTCTACAATCAGATTGTCAAACAATAGTTTCTTTTAATTTAGATAATAATAAATTGATAATCATCCGTCCTTTGGGTTCGATAATATAACTTGGTCGCTTATCTAAGCTACAATCACATCCTTCATACTTGGGGATTATTGTGTGTTGAGAAAACGCCCATCACCCATGTAGTGCAATCTATGGCATCAAGAGTCTCATACCAATCTTCTGCCATATCAATCAAAGAGAACTTGAATAGGGCGATCCGCCTAGCATTTCATTAACTCCAGCACCCTTTTGAGTGTTTGCATAATCAAGGAATCTTCTAAGATGCTGATATGGATTTTCAAAGGAACTCCCAGAAAAGGGATTCTTATCCACCATGTTGATAAGAGCGGGATGTATCTTAAAATTATCATCTTCCTCCTTGCTCTTATCAACCCCATGTTGCCAATCCCATTGTCCGTGAAAATTTCACGTATGGCAATTCGGATTCTGTTTTGTTCCGGCCATGTTTAGCACTGTGTGTTATTTCTTCCTTTCCTTCCTTTCCTTTTCCTAGAGTACAAGTACCTCAAAAATAATTCAAGGTTAGATAGAATTAAATAATCACAAATAAAAATCTTAATCAAATTAGAAATAATAAAATCAATAATAACTGTCATCCCCGGCAACGGTGCTAAAAACTTGATGGGCGTTTTTTTGCATGCAAAATTAATCCCCAAGTATTAAGGATATCAATTGCAGCATAAGCAAGCGACCATGTTAAATATCGAACTAAAAGGACGGCGTATTATCAATTTAATTATTAACTAAATTAATTAAGACTGAAGCAATAAATTTTGAGAATTTGATTATTAACTACTAAAAAATTAATTATAATAGCAAATAAAATAAAATAAAATAAACACTAGAAGAATACGAATGTGACTCAAGAATGGAGAATAGATAGCCCTAGGGTAATCCGATTTCACTCATTAATTTCCCTTTCGTGTATCAATGTTCGACTCTCCTTGTGGAATATGGATGCATCACTAAGCCATGCAAATCTACTCTATAGACACAAGTAAATATGTGCGTAACATGTGTGAATAACCTTGGAGCAAGAGATATAATTTCACCCCCATTTCTAGGTACTATCAGTATCAATTATTTCCCCCTATGATTGGTACTCTAACTCGATATAATCTCCCTTTATAGGTACTATGAAATTATCTTCTTTGTCCTACTTACTAACCCGAATTTAATTTAATTAATAAGTATATACGATAGTTCTAATGAAGTTTCGGAGTCCCCTCCTTAGAATCATAACATGGAATCCTGTTCAGCAGTGAACGCGTTCAATCAACAATCAAGATATATATTAAGACTATATATAACAGTTGAAGATGCACAAAACGACCGTGAATATAGATTAATAACGCATAATCATATATAACATAATTTCACAAAAGTGTTGTACGAAGTATGCACACGAAAGTTCTAGCCCATGATGTTGCGAAGAACAATCATGGGTGTTGGATAGATCTTACCCATATGTCTGGAAAATACAAGATAAATTAGGAAATGATAAAAACCCTAGATGTGGGAGTCATCGCGTCCTTCTCCGTCTTAAATCCTCCTCTTAGTTCTCCTCTTGATTCCACAGACGAATCTTCACTGTGATGGATGGTTGTGGGGATGATCACCCTTGTGGGTGGTGTAGGATTGATTGTTGTCTTCTCTCTCCAATGAATAATAATGTGATCTGCATCCCTTTTTATACTTGTAAGCTCTCCTTATGAACCTTTACTGAGCTTTTTCTTGGAAAATACGAACATACACGCACTGGAGGTAAAATCTTGACGATTCGGACTTGACGTGTCCCAGCTTGACCAGAATGGTCTTGGTCGAGCTAGATAAGCCTTGGTCGAGCGGCATACCTGTGCGCGGAACTGAATTTTTCACGCCGCTCGACCGTTGCTCGATCAAATGATCTTGGTCGAGCGGCATACCTTTTGGTCGAGCGAGCTTGCGCAGTCTCACTGTTTCGCACATAACTTCCACATCTAAACTCCGATTTGAGTGTTTCTTGCGCCCACTCGATTCTATCTTCCTTGGCTTTCTATCCATATAAAGAAATTTCAAAAATTCCAATATTTGAAGGTGTAACAAGTCATGAAAATTTTAACCATCGTGATGAGTAGGAACGGCTTGCGCGACGTCACCATTTTGATCATAACTTTGTCGTTTGTACTTCGATTGAAGTGTTTCTTACGTCAAAACGATCCTCTCTTCGATGACTTTTCAATCAGATATGACACTTCCAGTTTTGAGCTCAATACAAATACAGAAAAATTACGTAAGTTGGACGTGTGATTTTCAGCATTCCTCTAACTTTGCATTTTTTATCCTTATTCCACCTAAAACACAATAAAACACCTCAAACACACTTTTTACTAAAATATATTGAATATAAGACATTTTTGCTAATATATGACAATAATTTCCATAAAAATGTGTTAAATTAGACACTAAAATGCGCTTATTTTCACTCTCATTAGGGAGTATACCCTTTAGTATAAGAACTTATACCCTTGATTTTCAGAGAAAAAACTTAATATTTTAATTAAATGTTTATTGTATTTATATATCAGTTGATCTTTTCAATGAAAAAATTATACCCTTACTAATTAAAGTGTATACTCTTTAAACAAATTGTTATACCCTATACACCTTCTATACCTGGGGACATTAGAGACTAACTCTTAATTTAATAGTGTAGTATGTTTTTCTTAATAATTGTATAATTTTTTTTATATTCAATATTTTATTAAAAAAATTAATAGAAAATTCGCTATAAAATTATATAAGTTTTATTCATTAGAGTATATTTTTAATATGGGTGCACTGTGCACCCAGGTGCACAGAATAATTTATCATTTTATTTATACTATGAATTGTTCTCTCTACCTTTTAACTTAGGAATAGTTGATTCTATTTTTTAATGGGGGCAGGGAAACTAGGGATATAACTCAGCGGTAGAGTGTCACCTTGTCAAGTTCGTGAAATAATTTATAGTACCACTATCCATTTTCATTAATCAATTCTTTTCGTTTATCAATTCGACTATCACTTTATTAAAATCCTATTACTTCTCCGTTTTACATAATTATTCCCATAACACGTTCTCACATATCTGTTTGATATCTTATATATACTAATTACGAATACACTATTATAAATAACTTTTTAAAAGTATGAGGTGTCACGACGTGGTTAATTGTCGTATATTTTTTATTTTTTGTTTTAATATCACATATATAATCTTTCTATTTTTATTTATTATTATTATTATTCATGTATATCTTTAAGTCATGTATATTTATAAATTAAATATCACCTTTAATCATATTTTTTTGATTGATCAGGATTAGATAATTAATAAAATATGTTCAACTTATTATTATTATTATTTTTATATATTATTATTATTATTTATGTATATTTTTAAATTAAATACCACCTTTAATTATTTTTTTATTGATTTATTTATTGATTTATTTATTATTATTATTAATGTATAATTTTAAATCAGGTATATCTATAAATTAATACCACCTTAATTATATTTTTGATTGGTTATAATAATTCACCCACGTAATAAGCGGGAATTTGAACTCGTATATACTAATTGCGAATTCACTACTATAAATAACTTTTTAAAAGTATGAGATGTCGCGACGTGGTTAATTGTCATATATTTTTTATTTTTTGTTTTAATATCACATATATAATCTTTCTACTTTATTTATTTATTTATTTATTTATATTATTATTATTTATGTATATCTTTATAAATTAAATACTACCTTTAATCATATTATTATTATTATTCATGTATATCTTTAAATCATATAAATATATAAATTAAAGGATTTATTACTCTCACACACATACTTTTAAGCTTATTTACCGTAACATACACTGAAAAACAGAAAATACAATTAGATACATAAATTAGTGGATAAAAGGACAAAATTACCCACGACTAAATCAACATTTACTGTCTCTCAAACAGCAAAATTAAAACTGCTCTTTTGGGGGTGGAGATCGCTCGAGGGGGTTGTGCCAGTCGGAGTGGAGGCAGAGGGAGACGTCGGCGGCGGCGGCGGCCTGGCCGAAGACAACGTAGTAGGACTGAAAGTGGTGGTGCACGGCGTCGACCTGGAAGGAGAGGAGAGCGGGGATGAGGGAGAAGGAGGATGGTGCGACGGAGGTGGGGGAGGAGGGTGGTGGCGAGGGTGTTGATCCAGTTGTGGAAGAATTCGGCGAATGTGGGATTGGTGGTTTTCTTGCGTCCAAACATCCCCGATTTCAACATCTTTTGAGATTAGAATAGCTGATTCTTCGAATTTCTTTCTTCAATTTTCTAAATCCAACAATAATCATCAATTTCTGAGAGAGAAATCAAACCTTTTATCCATAAACTGATTTAGTCTTCTCCGCCGGATCTGCGTCTTCCTTGCTCGGCGAGCTCTCCTGAGGCGATTGTGGAGGTACTACTTCACCTTCCAAAGTCGGTTTCTCGTCGGCCTTAGCGACCGCAGAGCGGAAAGCATAAGCTACGGCTATTAGGAAAGGAGTGATAAGCACAACTCGCTTGTTCAGCTGTGGTGTGGCAGAAGGAATCCGGCGGCAATTAACCGGAACACGGAATCTGCGCCGGCAAGTGGTGGGGATCGGATAAAGGCCCGGTGGCTTAACGGTCAAAAGACACGAGTCCAGCGTGATGGATGTTGGTCGGTGAGGTGAGTGCAGGTGCAGGTGCAGGTGCAGCTGCGACGCCATTCTTGGGTGTACGAGTGCGACGAGATCCGTTTGAAATTGCGTTAGTTTGATTACTTTTGGAGTGGTCAGGCTCTCTGACGTGGAGGATGTGAATAAAATAAGCGGCTCAATTTCGCTGTGCCCTCAAAAAATGTGAAAAAATAAAAATAAAAAAATGTGAAAAAATTTGGAAGAAAAAAAGAAATTGTGCAAAAAAAATTACAAACAAAATATGCAAAAAAAATTGCAAAACACAATGTGCAAAAATAAATTATGCAAAATAAATTGTGCAAACATATAGGGGTATTTATGGTATCACAATCATAATTGTGTAGTTATGAGTATTAGTTCTTTGAGTAACGTAGTTTATAGCAAATATGCATTATTTTATGTATCCCATAGTAAGTGACCCTAAATTAAATACAACCTTTAATTATATTTTTTGATTGGTTATAATTATTCATCCGCGTATTACGCGGGAATCTATACTCGTATATATATATATATATATATATATATATATATATATATATATATATATATATATATATATATATATATATATATATATATATATATAACATGTACTCCCTCCGTCCCAAGCTAAGAATCTTATCTGTTTTTGGGCACCTGGATTAAGAAGAATTATTATTTAATGTGTAGAGGGTAGTTGTATTAGTGGGTGTGGGGACCCATGTTTTAATTGTATTAGTGGGTGTGGGTGGGTCCCATATGTCCAAAAAAGGAAATGAGACTCTTTGGGTGGGACGACCAAAATGATAAAATGACCCTCTTAGCCTGGGACGAAGGGAGTATAGTTTTTAAGAGGCTAATTATAGAGTGCACCCGGGTGCACCCAAAGATAGAGTGCACCCATATACAAATATAAACAAAAACATATACAATTATGAGCAAAAATGTATCCAATTTAATTGTTAGTTTTTTTAATAAAAAATTGAGTGTAAAAAATATACAATTATTAAAAAACATGTATACACTATTGAATAAAAAGTTATACACATATGAATGTTATTTTTTTAATGAAAAATTTAGTGTGAAAAAAGTATACAATTATTACAAAACACGTATACAAAATATAATTAAAAGTCATACACATATAGGTACACCCTTGCACACGAGTGCACCCAATATACACTCTTTTTAAGATCAGTAGATAAGAATTTATATTTTCAAATATACATTAAAATTTGTGTCAATGATTACTATCCAAAATATATCCAAACAATAATAATACCAACAACAACGTTTATAACAATTCTAACCAATTGCACCCTAAAAGGACCAAAATACCCCACCCCAAACAATCTCCACTCTCTTACCTACTCCTGCTGCCACTGTTCGCCGCCGCCGTCCGGCTACCGCCCTCGGTCACCAGTATGGTCACTGACACTCACCGACACCGAAACCGACACTCACTGAAATTCATACCGACATGGGACACTCACTTACATTGTCACCGACACTCACTGACACCGTCACTGATATCCATACCAATATGGGACACTCACCGACATTTATACCGACATGGGATACATTTGGTATTATCAGTTGAATAGTAGGGGCATTAAAATTCAAAGAGTGTATATTGGTTAGTTTTGTTATAAAAATTGTTTGTTGTTGGTATTGTTAATTTAGTTAAATAAATTGATATTTTTTGGATTGGTCTTAAAGTTTTCTTAAAACAAATGTTGAAGTAATCTAAAATTTAGGCTAAAACTTGTGTTCCCGGGGACACCGTGCGCCCAGATACCTTTTATTATTAAATGACATACCCTTTAGTAAAAAGACGTGTACTCTTTATATTTTGAAAAATAATCAAAAAATTAAAGTATATACCCTTTTAGAACAAAATGTTGTGCCCTTATTAATTAAAGTGTATATCCTTTAGAACAAAATGTTGTACCCTTGCACACTTTGTGCACTTGGAAACACAAGAGACTAATTCTAAAATTTATTCTAAATAATGTACAGTCAATATGAACGTAAATTTTTAATATAATAATAATAATTAAAATCTATAATAATTGCATATATATATATTAGAATATTTGAAATTTGTTAAATATTTATTTTGTAATTTTAAATTAGGTTTAAATCAGAATTTTAGAATGAAGCATACTACCAATAATTTGAAACTATTCAAGTGCATAACTAAGGGGGTGTTTGGTTGAAAGATATGAAAGGGAGGGAATTGGAATGAAATTAATGAAGTTGTTTGATAATAAGAATGAGTATGCAAATAATGATTTGATTCCCACATTTGTAGGAATCAATCAAAATAGTTAAAAATTGGATGAATCAAAGTCATTCCTATGTACTATCAAAGTAAAACACAGTCCCAAACCCACATTTTAACCAACACCCCCTAAAATCATAAGATATGACATTTTAAAATGAGTTGATATTCTCTCGCCGAGTGCTTGCACCCGCATAAATATAACTTTTAATAATGTATATGTATGTTTTTTAATAATTACATAAATTTTTTATATTCATTTTTTTATTAAAAAAATTAAGAAAGAATTCGTTTAACAAAAAATATATATTTTTATTTATTATTGTATATATTTTTATTTGTAAATATATACTAAGATTTTAAAAGTGAGTGTACGGTATACTTGGATGTATGAGGTAGTTTGCCTTTTAAAATAAAGATCTTTTGAGATTTTTAAATAGGATTTTACAAATCATAAGCATACATGATACAACAAATTAAACCTTGTAAAATTAACACTCCACAAAATATTTAACCATAGTGTAAATGTGAAAATTTTAATGAGCATCCACACATACATGAATGATCTAAAAAAATAAATTAATATATCTGGAAAAATATAATTATATAATTTGAATTTTTGAATCAACAACGAAGATCGAACAATTTATAATCTGTTGGGTAGGATTATAAAATTCATTTAAATAAACTACAGCTCCAAAAATTATGAATTTTTAAAAATAAGTCTAAACTTTAACAAGACAACATATTTAAAATATATATTTATTGGCTTTTGAAATTAAATATATATACATGTTTGAAATTTTTAAAATGAGTAACCATAAATTTATAAATAAGGTCGACTCATTTGAAAATATGTTGATATTACATAAAACGACTTATAATGGAGAATGAAGTACTACCTCTATTCCATAAATAAATTCACACTTTCTATTTTTGTTCGTCATATAAATAAAAAATATACACAAATCAATAATTTCATAACACACTTTAATTTCAAAATTGACACTCATTTAACACTCACATAACTTACTTTATAATTTATTTATTGCCTAAAAATACCAAATTAGCCCTAAAAGTAAAGTAAAAAGCAATTTTTTTCTTAAACTCCGTATCTACATTAACGGTAAACTTCTCTTTGGGCAGATGTATATGTGTATACGTATACATCCAAACCATTATACTATATGATCATGGTTTAGTGTGTCTGGTTTTTTTTTTTTTTTTTAAGATCGACCTGAATATATTAAAGTCATGATACTTATTACATGAAATTGATTTATTTTGAATTAAATTATTAATAATTTTTTAAAAAAAATTCATGCAGGTGAGTTTTTAAGGTTGCATTTATGAAAGTAATAAAATCATTAATTAACTGCACCAAATGTCAATTCATCATTTAATTGCCCTCAAAAGATAAATTAAAAATATGCAATGGCCGATAGATCTTTTCCACGTGGGCCTGAAAAGGTATATCCTTTGTATGCATAAATTAAAAATTAATTATAATAAATATACGAAAACGATATAACATTTGAAGATTATAAATACACATGCAATTTAATGCTTAATGAATTGAAAACGGCCATTAATATAACGTATTGTCAATTTTGCCCTCGCCCAACCTGCCTTTTTGCGTATGACCCTGTGGGCTTCAGGACCACCATTAGTCCTTACCTAATAATGTGTCACCCTAATTCTGCCCTACCCTCATTATATACTGTATATGTACACATAACACACATCTATACATACATCATACATGAACAAATAACTATGTCTTTTAATTTTTAATGTCTTTCAGATAGAGCTTAATATTGGAATTCTCAAATTATCTGTATCTATGTAAAGTATCATAAAAAGTAGTTGATTCAAAAAGAGAATCTCTTTTAATTTGAATAGTTATTTTACTATTTACTAATCTTCTGTGTAAAAGAATTATTGTAACATTTCTCCACAGATAAGGGTTTCATTTTGTGGTTATTCGCCCGCAAGGGTAATATTTGATTTTCAAAGTCTTATAATATTATTTGTATACTTGTTATGCTAAATATACATTTTTGGGAGTCTTGATGAGATCATCGTACGGATTTTAATTTATAAGACGGATTATCTAACAAAAAGATAGTATACTATACTCCTTCTGTCTTCGATTTATCTGCATCGATACTGTAAATACGGAATTTAAAAAAATTATTTCTTAATCAATTTTATTGACTTTTTAGATATATTATGATATTTTTAGGTAATAAATAAATTATAAAATATATTATGTGTGTTAGTTAAGGGTGATATTTTTAAAATGAGAGGGACTATGATACATGTACCAATTGAATTGGTAAACCCTTGGTCCCCACTCTTCTTAATTAATTCCTTCTCCTTCATTAATGTTGTTTTTTATTTTATTTTTAAATTTATTTTATTTAAATGACTATTATACCCTAAACCCTAGGGATAAATTATACTCTAAACCAAAAGGGTAAAATTACAATTATACCCTAAACTCTAGAGATAAATTATACTCTAAACCACAATGGTAAAATTACAATTATATTCCTAAAATTAAATAAATAAAAAATAAAAAATGAAAAAGAAAAAAAAGAGGAAAACACACACTGAAGGTGAAGGAATGAGATTGTACATTTTGGAATTGATAGGACAGTTGTATTCTAGTTTTTGACTTTTAAAATTAAGATAACTTTTAAAATTGTTGGTTAATGTGAAGTTTCCTTTTTTGAATAATAAAGATAAGTGTGTGACAGACGAAAATGAAAAGTTTGAAAATAAATGTGGAACGAAGAAAATATATTATAAATTAAATTAAGGAAAAAAGAAGGGCATTGTTGGATTATATTAATTAATTATAATTAAGAATAAGTTTGTGAATTATCATGAATGAAAAGCAGCAGCATCGTGACTGTAGCTCCTATGGTTTTTTTTTTTCCTTTATCATTTTAATAAATTATTGAGACACTCTTTTGTGAGACAGATTTTTTTAGACGAGTGTGAGACGGGTCAATCTATTACTAAAATATGTTTATTATAGAGATAAAATATATTTATTTGTAGTTAAAGTATGTTAATAATAAATCATATTATAACATGCTACAATCATACTTTAACACATAATCCAACATACTTTAGAAAACATACATTAACAATCATTAAACATATTTTATATAAATAATAGACATACTTTAACACGTCTCACAAACCGTCTCATATAAATAGTGTCTCACAAGAGACTTTGTCTAAATTATTTTATTAATTATTAAAATTTTTTAAATTTTTATTTTTTATTTTATAAAAATTCATAATCAGGTATAATTTTTTAAAAAAATTATCATTTTTTATTTATTTCACAAATAATTCATAAAATAGTTTATTCGAGTGATTATCACTTTTTATTGATCATATAATTTCTAATTAAAATTTTTATCACTTTTTATTCATTTCATGAATGGATCATAAAATAGTGCAATTGTCAATTGGACAGTTATCACTTTTTATTGATTACATATTATTAAAAATGTTATCACATTTTCTCTGTCCAATAAAAGTAAAAAAAAAACCATACAATTATTAAGAAATATATATACACTATTGAATAAAAATGTATATACATATGGATGCATGTGTCCACCCGGGTGCACATATTATCAACTCTTAATGAAATAGTTCAATTGATCAATTATCATTTTTTCTTAAAAATGTTATCACTTTTTATCCGTGTTACTAATTATATTCATGAAATAGTTCAATTGGTTAGTTGTCACTTTTTATTGATCAAATATCACTTTTATTAAAAGTATTATCACGTTTTATCAATTTTATAAATTGTTCCTGGATTTCACTTTCATAATAAGTTATCACTTTTTATTAAATATGTTAACATTTTTTTTAAAAAAATATGTTATCACTTTTCATTTATACTATAAACTATTAATGAAATAGTTCACTACACAGTTATCACTTTTCATCATTTGAGTATCACTTTTCCTTATAAAAAGTTATCATTTCTTATTTTTCCATGGAAGTCATTCCGTGAGACGATCTCACGAAAGTCTTTGACATTATGAATCATTCATGATATAATTCAAATAAAAATTTATCACTTTTATTTGATAAGTATCTTTAAAAAAAAAAGTGACACAATTTATAAATTTATTATATTTAAATAAAAAAATAAATTAAATGAATAATTTTTTTAATTATTATATATTTAGATAATAAAGAATATAAATAAATTAAATAATAAAAAAACATAGAAAAATACTTATGACTTAATTGAATTCCTTCCATAATTATTTGTTGAATTTTCTAATTTGATATCAATCAAACAGAACCTTTAAAATTAATTAGGCCTAATTAATTTTCTTTCATAATTAATTTTTCAATTTTTTTAATTTGAAAAAATTATGTAGGCCTTTAAAATTATTTAATTGGGTTAATAGATAATTCATATCACAAAGTAAGATCCCTAACAAGTCTCACCCAAATCTTTGCCTTATATTTTTTTAAAAAATATAAATTCTTTAATTAATTTTATTAATTTTTGAAGATAATGTAGTATTTTATTTTTATAATAATTAAATAAATGATAAAATAAGTTATGTGACCGTAACACAGTCTCACCCAAATCTTTGCCTTACAATTTATTATAAAAAAATATCTTTAATTAATTTTATTAATTTTTGTAGATAATGTAATATTTTATTAATATAATTATTAAATAAAAGATAAAATATGTTATGTGATATGAAGATATTTTTCAGAAAATAAAGTGTATTGTGAGATTATTTATATTTAAAATGTGTAATGAGTTAATTTGAGGAAATAATAATTATGATGATATGATACTTTTGTAATTCTAGTATTAGCATCCATTAGATGGTTTAGAAAATCTATTAATACATGTGTGTGTGATAAGAGATAACTTTGAAGACATGATTGCAATCTTAAAATGGTTAGGTTTTTCACCACCACATTCTCACAAGAAGATTGACTTAACATTAAACTCATGAGATTTTCCTAAATTATGAAATAAAGAGGCAATTTAGTAAAGACAAAAGTTGGGTGTTGAATTTTTTGAATGTAAATGTTGGGTTAAAAAGATTTTGTTGATATAGATAGAGAATATAAATGGATGGGGGAATAGTAGGACCATTGGTAGCACCAATTTGTTAAAGAAGTGGCCAATTTTGATTTGATTGTGTTTGCGGTTGCCCAAAACCACGCCTGCCCTATACCTAAATCTCTTTTACATTCATTCTGCGACTATTTTGGATATTAATTAACTTCACTTAAAAACCTCATCCTCTCATGCACTTTTTAATTATCAATTTGATTTTGCTATTAAATTTTGGTGTTATATCTTTTGTTACAGTAATTTGATAGATGACTCAAAGGTTGGAGACAAAATATATATCCTAAAAGGAAAATATCGACACTAAGGTGGAAATGTTGAGATTTTCCTATCATTTATGTGTCGCTCATCTAACACGTATAATAGCAGATATAACACCAAAATATAACAAGATATCCGATACCCTCGATTATATATTATCCCTCCTGCAAACTTTCACCAACAAATGAACATAGGACACCTCTCTCTCTCTCAAACAAATGAATATTAAACCTACGAACCTCACATATAAAAATTTGTGTGACACCGTCTAACGTAAAAATTTTAGGAGGCAAGTTTAAGAAGTGATAATAATTTTAATTAAAAAGGATACATGAAAAATTATATCAATTTAATTGAAATATTTTATTAATAATTTATAGAATACATGAAAAGTAATATCTAATTACGAGAAAGCATAAAATCGTAATCAATTGAAAGGATCATGCATGCTTATATAGTTGTTACTACTACGAGTCATAACTTAGTCTTCCCCACTCCCTTAACTTATGCCAACCACCCTACAATGATATACTTTCCTAAATTCTAATTTTTTATAATGCAAAGTACATCATTATTCGCAATTAAACATTACTTTTTTCAGTACGCAAATAAAATAAGACTCACGACATGATATTTTCATGAGCAAGTCTCGTGTAAAGTATTCTATACAAAGCTATTAAAGTTAATTTAGTATCTTGTAAACTAGATTTATATCATGAATCCTTATAAACTTTATGCTCCCCTTAATTTAAAAGCCCTAACAATACATAGAGTATGTAAAATTGGAAGGGGGACTATAGGGTTTACATCGTGAACCTAATTTATAAAGTATTTTTGATTAAAGTTTGAGAATAGTAAAAGAAAAATTAGTTACACTTATATTAGATTTGTGTAACCGCCGCACAAGGCTGAATATGCTCCAATTACACGAATTGAGTATCTGTGCAATTTATTTTTAATCAACGTTAAAATTTTGAGTGTGAACCTTGTACACTAATGTATCTAAACGATCTTATTCGTTAGATTAAGTTTTAATTTAATATTTATCATTAAATAAAATAAAATAATAAAAATTTAAAATAAATAACTATCTGAGTAATCCTTAATTTAAACATATAAACTCTAGGTGTACCCGGTGCATTCTAGTATTATTTTTTTTTTAAAATTTTGATGCTTTTATAAAGTATACACTACTTTATTACAAAATTCACATGTGAATAACACTCCTTCAATCTCATAAATAAATTTATAATTTTCTCATTTATTTTTTCTAAAACTGTTAAATTTTCTTGAAACTAAATTCATCAATTCTAAAATTTTATAATTTAGTTTCAATATTATCATTTCACCTAACTTTACTATTTAATTATCATAAAATATCAAATTAATCCTAATATTTGGTGAAAACATTTTTTTTTTAAAATTTAGAATTTAAAGTAGCATTGTACTTATTTTATTAAAAAGGGAATACAATACTCCCTTGAAATTCAAGTAGAATCTAAGTAGAATAGATCCAACTATACACTAATACTAAATTCATATAATAAGTGGGCAGACATTTTTTATCTATAAAATATAATTAGTCTACAAAAATTAGAGGCATTGTGTAAATAATGTCACATCTCATACGAATTTGGTGGCGCTTGAAATGGGCGCTTAATTATTGGTTGACAAAAATGGTAAGGCTGAACGAAGAGGCAGCCTTTAGCCATTGTACGAAAATGAGAAATTGAGATATAAAAAATAAATGGACAATTTAATGGGTAACTAGTCCCTTAAAATATCAAGTATTCTTGAACCGATATACCTCTTATCGATTCTTCAAGAGAAAGATGTACTTGAATATATATATATATATATATATATATATATATATATATATATATATATATATATATATATATATATATATATATCTTAAAAATCGATTCAAGTATTTTTAAGATCCACCTTTAAAGTATCGATTCAAATATTCTTTAAAATCTACCTCTAAAGATCGATTCAAGTATAATTTTCTTAAAATTTTGGATTTTTAATTTATTAATATTTCATTATTCACTTTCAATTATTTTCCTTATTCAATATTTCCTTTTCAAAATAATGTATGAATATCTTTATTTATTTCTTTTTTTACCAATACACTTATTATGATTTATTTACTTTAATACTCCCTCAGTCCCGTTTCAATGTTTACGTTTCTATTATGCGCGTCTTATTTCAATGTTTAGATTTTCTTTTTTAGGAATATGGGACCCACCTAAAATAATTAATATATCATCCAACACTAACGCACTTACCCACTTCACATTAAATATTATATTTTTCCACCCACTATCTATTAAAATATAATACTTCTTAATCAACGTGCAAAAAGCAAATGTAAACATTGAAACGAGATGGAGGAAGTATAATTAATTACAATTAATAAATTAATCTTTCAATATAAATAAATTAATTAGTATCAAATCAAATCATGTACAGAAATAAAAAATTGAGATTTTTTTAATAAATTTAAAAGAATTATTTTAATTTAATGATGAAATATTTGATATTTATTTAAACAAATAATAAAATTAAAGATTTATTACTAGGAGGTACATACTTTGATCTTAATTGCACTTAAATACAAAAAAAAAATGAAATACTATCAATTTTAGAAATATACAGTAAAGAGATAAGATTGTCCTACGTGGTTGCACATTTTTTTAGAGATGGAGAGAGTAATAAATAGTTATCATTGAAATGTACGCGTTTTCTATTTTGGTCCGTCCCAATACAAGGTGTGCGCTTTCTTTTTTTGGTAAAGGAGACCCACACATATTAATTATTTCTCTCTCCATGGGCCCACATGTCATACTAATACACGTACCCACTTTATATTAAAATATTATTTCTCTCACCTCACTACACATTAAAATATTATATTCCTTAATATGCGTGCAAAAAGTAAATGCGAACGTTGTAACGGGATAGAGGGAGTACATTATAAGGTAACATTTAAAAAATAAATACAAGTCTTCTTTCAAAAAATTAGAATATACTCCATGTACATATTTATTAACTTTACACATGATTTAATTATATGTTACATTATAAAAAGTCAAAAGTTATAATATAAAAATAAAAAACCTTCCTTATTAATTTTACACATGATTTAATTATATGTTATATTATAAAAAGTAAAAAGTTAAAAAAAAAATCTTCCTAATTAATGTTGAATCATTATATATAATATAAATTATTTAACTATAAAAAATAAAAATAAAAATTAAATAAAAATTTGCTAAAAATAAACTATATATATATAACTTTTATTCATTAGTGTATAATATTTTAATTAATGTGTATATATTTTAAATATAAGTGCATGAATAACTAAATTCTGTGTACATATATGTACAAGATATTTTGTTTTATTAAATTATAATTTCATGAATTTTATTACCATACAATTCAAAATTAAGTTAATACGTGGATGAAAATGTGATGGTAATATTTTATCATTAATATATATTTTTAGTTTATCCATTAACTCTAAAGTTTATAAATTACATTCACTCTTTAAAATTTTATTGTTGAATTGAAAAATTGCATGAGATGTTTTGTGACACTCTGGTGTGACATCTTTTATAATATCTTATTATGGAATAATATGTTGGGGTGTAGAAATCTCATCCCTTCCCACTAAGATTTTCTGACTGACTTAAGGTATAATTTTCCTTTTTTCTTTTACGTACTCCCTACATCCCATTAAAACGTGCGCACTTTTATAGAAGAAGCACGTACATTTCAGTGGGACGGAGGGAGTATTACTCATCCAACGAAGTATCATAAGAAACATTATACTAAAATTGCTCAGAAGATTGATAAATAATTGTGTTATACGTATGAAATTATGATTCGTATAAGTGATGAACTTGATACTACTATTATCTTAAATATATTATAGCATAAGTTTTTATTCTTTATTTACACCTGGCGTCGTCTCCTTGATTTATTGTTTAGAGTGAGGATCTTGTGCTCCGGAGCAACACCGTGGACCTTTAGAATTTAGTATGATGGATAAAGATATATTGTTTTGTTCTAAAGGATATACACTTTAATTAATAAGGGTACACCATTTTGTTGTAAATGGTATACACTTTTCATTAATATTTTTTATTTTTCTTTAGAAAATAAAGGGTACACATTTTTATACTAAAGAGTATACAATTTAACATAAAATTCTAAATGCACACGGAGTGTAGTCCGTGCGCCCAGGTGCACACAAGTTTTTGCCTATTGTGTATGTATCAGTGTCTTATTATTTTACTATAAAACAATACTCATTTCTTTATTTTAAAATAATATTCTGTCTATGTACTCCTTCCGTCCCGCTCAAAGGCTGTCTTTATTTTTGTATTATTATTTTTTTATATATTTTCTATTTATCGTGCTCCTAAAGTGGTGTTGAATGATATTACCGAATTGCAACGATCGTTCTTTTAGGATGGTGGGAAAAATATGAACAAGGTTTCTTGGGTTAAATGGCAAACTATTTGTTATCCTAAAGCTTGTGGGGGTCTTAGGATTAAAGATTTGGAATCTTTTAACGTAGGCTTATTAGGTAAATGGGCTTGGAGGTTTCATATTGAGAGGGATAGACTTTAGACTCATGTATTGTGGTCGAGATGGAGGGGAACAAGGGGGATTGGATCAGGTTGCAGCCCAAGGGAGAGGAGACACAATCCTTCAGGATGGTGGGGTGAAATTCTCAAAGCTATTGGAGATGATCAAACAGGTTGGTTTTTCTCAAATTTAAAAAGGGTGTTAGGGAATGGAAGAAATAATCTTTTTTGGGATGATTCATGGGTTGGAATTCAACTTAAATCTAGATTTAATAGACTCTATCGTCTTAATTTAGACAAAGACTTTAGTGTTTGGGAGATGGGAGAATGGTTTGATGGAGTGTGGCAATGGAAGTGGAGATGGAGACGAGAACTACGTGAAAGGAAGCAGAACATGCTTGATGAGCTTATTTCTCTAATATATTGGTACATCCCGAAGCAGGATATTGAAGATAAATGGAAATAGAGAACAAGGACAGAAGTCAAATACACTATAAAAGGAGCATATGAGAAAATATGGATGCAAAAGATTAGAGTACAATGGGATGAAAAAGAGGACTTTACTCTTATTTGGAATAAAGTTGTTTTGCCTAAGGTTAGAGTCCATGCATGGAGAGTTTTGTGGGATCACCTTCCTACAGTTACAAAGCTTCAAAGTAGAGGGATTATAGCACATAATGCTATTGTCACTTGTACTTTTTGCAAGAAACCCCAGAAACGATTAGTCATATTTTTCTCGAATGTGATTTCTCTTATCGCCTCTGGATGGAGTGCGCTAGTTGGGTCGGAGTCAAGACTGTCTTATCTTCGAATCCTTCCACTAGTTTACTTCACTTTAGCAGTCTTATTAATGGGAGAAAATGTAAGACATTCTTGGTGTGTGTTTGGGAATGCTTGGTGTGGCTAATATGGAAGAGAAGAAATGCAATTATTTTCAATAGTGTTAAAATGGAGAAAGTTGATCTGATGGAAGAACTTAAATCACGTATATAGAGTTGGTTATTTGAAAAACATTTAACAAGTTTGCTAATATGCTATGAAGATTTGAGACATTCACATACTTTCATTCTCTAACAGCTTTTGAACAGATGACTTCTTGGAGAAAGATTAAATCTCTAGACCTCTATTGGTTTGTATTTTCTTTTACTGTTGTACTTAATCTGTTGGGTAATTCTCTTATCCTTTTCATATTTGATTAATAATATTATTTTTCTGACAAAAAAAAAAGTTGTATTCGTAGTGAGTGGAGGGCCACATGTAGCCCTTTTTACTAAAAGTGGGAAATTGAGACATTTGGATGAGACGCTCAATATAGTAAAATGGGGACCTTTCGGTGGGATAGAGGGAGTAATATTTTTAAAATTTAATATATTTAAAAATATATATATATATATATGAGTATTATTTATTTTTTAATTAATTGAATTTCAATTCTAAATTATAAATTTAAATATAAATCGATATACTTCCTCCATCTCTCGCACTTTATATTTTTTTTCATCTTATAAAAGTTTACATCTCCCTTAAAAAGGCAAACGATCAAAATAATCATCTTTCTCTATATACTATTTAATTCACAAAAAAATCACCATTACCTAACACACTTAACATACTGTTCCATTTATTTATTACTAAAAAATACCATACCCCTAAAAGTTGACTAAAACTTTCACGCCTCCAGGGACACCGTGTCCCTAAATCCCGTATTTTTTGAAAGTTGTATTAAATGTTATACCCTTTAATATAAAATCTTGTACCCTTTATTTTATAGAAAAAATACTCAATTTTTTTAATCAAACATTTATACTATTCATACTTTAATCTATCATTTCATTGAAAAATTTATACCTTTATTAATTAAAGTGTATACCCTTCAGAACAATATATTACTCCCTTAATCTACGTGCAAAAATCAAACGTAAACGTTAACGTGACACAAATGTGAGTATACCCTTACACACCTTCTGTAATTAGAGACACAAGATATAAACTCCTAAAAATTATCACTTTTCTTAATAAAATATAGGAGAACAACTCTAAAAATTATCATTTTTTTAATAATGCGTGTCGTATAAGGGTACAATTTTTTAGGAGGGAGTACAATATACCCGGTGTACATGATACATGGGTATAGTTACAGGTATTAATAAAATAGAAAGGTGAGGAGTGACACACCTGATCGGATCCCACTAAATAAATACGAAAACGACCTACCATTTCCACTTTTCCTACCAAATTCAAAGATGCTCCTCCAGCTTGTCAACCCCTTTACCAATATTTCTTATTCCCTATTTTAATTTTTTTTATTAATTGCACATATCTATCATATACTTCCTTCGTCCGCCACAAAAATGGACATTTACTTTTTGCACGTGAATTAAAAAGTATTATTATTTAAGGTGTAGTTGGTAGTTGTATTAGTGGGGCGTATGTGTCCCATAAATTTATTGTATTAGTGATGTGTGTGGGTCCCATGTGTTTAAAAAGGAAAATGTTGACATTTGGTGCAGACGCCCAAAATGGCAAAATATGGACATTTCGGGAGGACGGAGAGAGTAATATCCTATTTCTACTCGTCTTCATTAACACTTAATGCTTACACCATTTTTTTTTCTAATTCCCAAAAATTAGTTAATAAATAAATAAAATTATATGTATGACTAATTTTGTAGTACTCCCTCCATCCGCCACAAAGGTGAACATTTGCTTTTTGCACGTGGATTAAGGAATATTATTATTTAAGGTGTAGTTGGTAGTTGTATTAGTGGGGTGTATAGGTCCCATAAATTTATTATATTAATGATGTGTGTGGGTCCCATGTATTTAAAAAGGGAAATGTGGACCTTTGGTGCGGACGCCTAAAATGCAAAATGTGGACCTTTCGGGCGGACGGAGGGAGTACGTGCTTGACTAATTTGGAATTCAATATAGCTATTTTTAATGGATTCATGTTTGTATTATTATGTACTGTTAGTTGAGGGATCATAATATATAGTACTCCCCCGTCCCACGTTAACGTTGACGTTTGCTTTTTGCACAGAGATTAAGAGATATAATATTTTAATGTATAATGAGGTGAGAGAAATAATATTTAATGTAAAATAGGTAGTTATATTAGTGTAGTGTGTGTTATACATTGAATAATTAATTGTTTTGTGTTGGCCCAACTTGACAAAAAAAAGAAATGTAAACCTTAATGTGGGACAACCCAAAATGAAAAACGTAAACCTTAACGTGAGACGGAGGGAGTATATCTTTTCACACGAAAGCTCCCTCATTTACTTTTTGCAATTAGAATTAAAATTGTTACTACTTCCGTCCTGTGCAAAGGTCTTATTTTATTATATTGGGCGTCCAATTTAAAGGTTCCCATTTTCTCATTTTAGTAAAAAGGGTCCACCACTACCCATCATATGCCTCTAATACAACTATTCAATACACATAATATATTAATATATTTTTTAATTCACGTGCAAAAAGAAAACGACACCTTTGCCCAGGACGTAGAGAGTATTATTTATGTTTAATGGTTAGTCATATTAATAATGAGAAGTAGGTCATATGTGGGTCCATTTTATTTAAAATAAAAATGAATATATTTAAAGAGACTCCCAAAATAATAAATTGTGGATGTTTGGAGTGGACAGAGGGAGTATATATATATATATATATATATATATATATATATATATATATATATATATATATATATATATATATATATATATTAGAACTGAAACTATTTTTCTTTTACTTAATTAGTTATCACCCCAATAAAGATGATACTCCCTCCATCGTGAGCAAACGTTTTATGTTTACTTTTTGAACGTAAATTAAGAGTATAGGTGTATTAGTGTTGTGTGTGGGGTCTCAAAAAATATAGAGTAATAATTATTTTGTGTAGGTTCCACTTGACAAAAAGGAAATGTAACCCTTACTTTAAGACAAATAAAAAATTTTAAAATGTAAACCTTTATTCGGAACGGAATGAATATTATTTCTCACTAAAAAATTATCCATTTTCAATTTTTACTAATTAATAATTGTCTATAAAATAATTTACTTAGATGATTATTATTTTTCATCCATCATAACGTTTTTTATTAAAATATTATCTCTCTTTATAATTATACTAAACTTATTAATTAGTTGAAACAACCTAAGTTTGCCTTTGTTTTATTGTCGAGGCAATTATATACCCTAGATCATAATCTGAAGGGTGTGATTTGCATCCCCACCCTGAATACTATAGGGGTACTCAATGCTGAGATACATTATTCGCACAAACAAGATTATTTATTTGTTATTTATTTTAACGAATTTTTTCTTTTATTAATTAAAAAAAACTAGGGTATATGAAAAAAATTGTATTTGTGAATAGATAAAATTAAGCTGCTTTTGCTCTTATAAATGATGGGGGTAGTATTAATATATTGAGCATAGTTTTTTATTTTTATTTTTATTTTTATTTTTGAGATTGTCTCATTATTTCTTTATAACTAGTTACCTATATATATTAAATTTTGAATTCCGACACTATATGCATATAAATTTCTAAGCATATTAAAATATAATCAAATGCAGGCACCTAAAGATCCATAATATTCTATGAAGCTAAATTCAACGAATTGAACGTACGTATTAGTATATTATATGTTGATATTAAAATAGTTGACTATGAGAATTAGTGAAATTAATATTGTTAGAATTTTGTTTGAAAATGAATATACAAAGAAAATGACAGATGTGAATCATTTTTTGTAATAAAAGAAGAAAAAAAAGGAAAAGATTTGCAGACCAATGGGGTTGGAGATAGCGTGAGATGATTGAATTATCTCAAAATTTTGGAATTGAAGAGAAGTGGTGGGATGGGGAGGCTGTAGAGGGGTTAAAGTTAATGGATGATGGACCACCCAAAAACTAGCATGTGGTTGGATTGAGCCAAACTTCAAGGGGGAGGGGTCCATCAAATTATATCATGTATGTATCGTATAATTGTACAGCATCGGAGCAAGAAATTTCATTTATCGTTATGTGATTTATTAATATAATAATATAAAAGATATAGGTGAGTTTCTTGTAAAATTTTCATTTACTAAAAATTAATTGATGAATTAAAGTGCAAGGGTTTGATCAGGAGTAATATTTTTAATTTAAAAGATTTTTTTAAAAAGTGAATTTTCATATATTAATGAATAATTGGTAATTAGGGTAATATTAATAGTACTATTAATAGTACTATTTTGTATGAATTTTCATATTTTAAAGCAGTAATTTAACCATTAATAGTACTATTTTGTATAATGAAGTTTTTTTCTTTTGAATAATAGACTATTGCTCTTGAAAATAAATTAAGAGTAATATTACAATTTATAGAAGAGTAATACTCAATAAAAATAATACTCGATATTATAAAGATGGACATTCTTTTACTTACACACGGTTGAGTGAAAATATATATCGAGTATTAGGAATGTATTATTAGAAGGCAAAGAATCTTGTTGCTAGATTCAACCCAACCCAAATTCAATTTGAATTTGGACTTGAATATAATAATTTATTAATAATACAATTATTGTAAAGTATTAATTGTACAATATATGAATTATAGCATATACACTTGAGTTTTTCAGAGTAATATACATCATTCAACAAAATATATCATTCATAACGTAGGAGTACTATACTGGCAAATTATTTATATGGATCCGAGTGTATCGTGCACTTACTTTCAAAATTTTATAAGAATAAAAATATGTTCCATACACTAATGAATAAAAATGTATATATTTTGTTAGTGAATTTTTTATAAATTTTTTTAATGAAAAACTAAATATAAAAAATTATACAATTATTAAAAAGTTATACACTATTAAATAAAAATTATATACATATAAATGCACATATGCATTGGGGGCATGCTCTAAAATATTAGATCTAATAGATATTGCATAGTATATAACACATTATCGTATGTTTATTTACATTTTATGAACATAATGTTTATGCCGTTATAGAGTAATGCCATATATCACAATTCACAATGCAAAGTCATAAGAGACAACATAAAATATCAACAAAAATAATATATATATTAATTCTTTTATCTTAAATTCTTGATGGTTAATTAATGTAAGTATATTAGAAATATAAATCTGAGCATAGCCAACAAACAACATTAAAATCATTTTGCAACCTTTTTCTTTAAAGATGAGAAAATGCCAAAAGAGCGTGGGTATGGACAGTAATACATAAAAACAATTATTTAAAAAAGATTCTTAGGAAAACAATAATTAGGGTCTACTTCGTAGGCCAGCTTGAACTACTAGCATGGTCCTATCTCAAAGGAGAAAGAAATTAAATTAAATTAAAATTAAAAAAAATATTTATTACTGAAGAAGAAGTGAGAATGGCATGTTCTGTCTTCACATGAGTAGTTTGGCTACTTCATTCCAACGTTGCTGCATCAACCCATATCGGCCCGGACAGCTCTTCTTGGGCCCGCCCACCTCCAATTGGGCCCGACGCATAGTTCACTGTTCACAATTTTCGTAAAAGCTTTTTTTAAAAATTATTAGATATCAATTTTCATTTGAAAAATTATTACCTTTACGCTCATAAAATAATTTAATAGGTAAATTATCACTTTTCATTAAAAAGATAATATATGAATGTATTATTATTACATACCACATTCGTTCCACATTATGGTTTATATTTTTTATTTGGTTTATCCCAAGTTAAAGATCACATTTCCATTTTTATCATGTGAAATCCAAACAAAACCATTAATTATTCTACATGTGCTCACACACAACATTAATACAACTAACATTACACATTAAATATTATATCTTAAGCCACAACCCATTAAAGTATTATATAAACCTTAATGAGGGCGGAGGAATATACATTTTATAGTACTCCCTCCGTTCCACGTATTAATGCACACTTTCTATTTTGAGGTGTCTCACGTAAAAATACACTATACATCTTAACTACTTTTTATACTTTATTCATTAATTCCAACAATTTTATTTACTTTTTTACATTTTATTCATCATTTCCAACAACTTTCTTTTTCTCTTTAAATTACCAACTTACCCCTACTTTTTCTTATATTATACTCCCTCCATCCCATTTCAATCTTTACATATTTCCAATTTGGGCATCCCATTTCAACATTTACATTTTCTTTTTTGGTAGATAAGACCCACACAAATTAATTTTTTCTCTCTCTATAACCCCACACTTCACACTAATAAACATATCCACTTTACATTAAAATATTATTTCTCTCACCTCACTACACATTAAAAGACTACATTCCTTAATATACGTGCAAAAAGCAAACGTAAAGTTTGAAACGGGACGGAGGGAGTATATCTTAAAAAATTTTATACTTTATTCATCAATCCCAACGACTTGATACTTTTTTATACTTTATTCATCATTTCCAACAACTTTCTTTTTCTCTTTAAATTATCAACTTACCCCTACTTTTTCTTATATTATACACCCTCCGTCCCGGCGTAACGTAGATTAAGGAGTATTATTATTTAATGTGTAGTAGGCAGTTATATTAGTGGGAGTGTGGGTCCCATATTTTACTTGTATTAGAAGGGGTATGTGGGTCCCATGTGTGTAAAAAAGGAAAGGAGACTCTTGGGTGGGACGACCAAAATGGAAAAATGATCCTCTTAGCCTGTGACGGAGGGAGTATATTTTAAAAATAACATTTCTTAATCCACATCCTCATACGAATGGCATAAATACCCGGGATGGAGGTAATATTATTACTGTGAATTACTAACTTCAAATTTAACTTAGATCCTCAAAAGCCTAGATCGTTCAATCTACATCCCAATATCACATCACGACATTGCCTCCATAGCATCTAAGTATCACCAATTTACATCCAATTTCTCCTCAAACCACATAATTTGATTGAATTCTCCAAAGCAAGCCCATGGAGTCCCCTAGGCTGGTCTAATCGTTCTCAAAAGGTCCACAATTCTCCATTTATTATTCGACTTCAGCCCATCCACACACTCTTAAGTTATTCCATTCATTAGAAGATCCCTCTATCATCACCTTCAAAGAGATATGATTAGTAGAGTATGAACTAAAAGAAAGGCACGAATTGTTGCTTGGATCCCAAGCCCCTGACAATTCCAGCTAAGAAAATTCATTTAGATCGGCAGGGCTGATTGCCAGTCACCGCTGTTATGTTTAAGCATTCTTAATCTATAGCCATCATCTCTTTTCTTTGTTTAACCATCATCTCTTTTTTTGTTTCTTCCATAGATGACCACTTATTTCTATATTTTCCCTATATCTTTTCTTATCATCAGGGAGAACCATCACATCATCTTTACAAGTTTTTTCACCATGTTCTTGCGTTACTATCCTCGGAATTTTCCTGTTTGATTGGTGAGGTTTTGGATTAATTTCTTGGATTCCAGAGTCAGGAAGAAGTATGAGGGGCACAACTGGCTTGCTATGTAATAGTTGATCATAAGTAACTACTAACTCAGGGAGAGGTATGAGAGGGGGTAAATTTGAGGGAGTAGGTATTTGATCAGGCATTACAGTACAATGGGTCTTGGGGGGTATATTTTGTGGGTTTTTCAGCGGAGGATTAAGCTTGTGTGGGGTTTGTGACATAGGTAGTGTACTTGTCTCATTTGGTTCACATTTTAGTAGTTTGTGCATTTCTAAATTGGGTTGGCGGGCATTTAGAGCATGAGGATGGATAGTTTTGGGTTGGCTTTGTACAATAAGTAGAGTGCGGGTATGGAAAGATTATTTTCTTGAAGTTTCATAGATAGTTGGAGCATTAAACACACAGTGTTGGGCTTTATTACGTATGATGGACATTTTCAATACACAATTAATCCCCAAGTATGAAGGATGCGATTCTAGCTTTGATAAGCAACCAAGTTATATTATCGAACCCAAAGGACGGATGATTATCAATTTATTATTATCTAAATTAACTAAAACTATGGTTTGGTAATTTAGTTGAGGAATTATAATTAATCTACTAAACAAATAATTAAATAGCAAATAAAATAGAAACCAATAGAGAATAATCGAGATTTGAACAAGTGATAAGATAGGTAGCTCTTCGAGCCATCCAGTTTCACTCATTAACTTTCCTTCAGTGTATCAATGTCCGACTCTGCCTTGTGGAATATGGACGCATCACTAAGTCATGCAAATCTACTCTATAGACACAAGTAAACAAGCGTGTAACACGTGCGAATTACCTTGGAGCAAGAATATAATTTCAACCCCCTTTCTAAGTACTATCAGTATAAATTATTTTCCATGCACTATGTGATCTAACCCGACATGATCTCCCTTTATAGGTACTATGAAATTATCCTCTTTATCCTACTTACTAATCCGAGTCTTCGAACAACTTTTCTGCTTCAAGTGTTGTCTTTGATAATAGCGTTCCACCTGATGATGCATCAATTCTAATGAAGCTTCGGAATACTCTCACTTAAAATCATAACAATAAACCCTGTTCAGCAGTGAACGCGCTCAATCAATAACCACGATATATATTCAGACTCTATATAATAGTTAATGATGCACAAAACAACTCTGAATATGGATTAAAAATGCATAGTCTTATATAGAATAAACCTCAAGTAGTGTTGTACGGAGTATATACATGGAAGTTCAATTAACTAATAAACCTTCATAAATTCTAGAACTACCAAAGCGGTTCTAGCCCATGACGCTTGGAAGAACGTTCATGGTGATTGGATAGATCTTACCCATAGTCTTGAAAATTACAAAATAAATTAAGAAGCGAAGTAAACCCTGAATGTGGGCACCGTCGTGTCTCGCTCCATCTTGAATCTTCACTAGGTTCTCACTTGATTGCTGCGCGAATCTCTCTCTACAGTTTCGTAGGATGAAGTTGGGGTTTTGATGTGGTGTAGGATGTATGTGGAATCTAACTCCCTTCTTAATGTGATCTGTATCCCCTTTTATACTTGTAAACTCTCCATATGGACCTTTACTGAACTTTTTCATGGAAAATACGAACATGCACACACTGGAGGTGAAATCTTGACGATTCGAAGCTGACGTGTCCTAGCTCTACCAGAATGGTCTTGGTCGAGCTGTGGTCGAGCTGCGTGTCTATAAACTAAAACTTCATCTTCACGTCTAGCTTGACTTCCCTGCTATTGCTCGACCAAATTACTCCTGGTCTTTCTTTGGTCGAGTTGCACCCCGAAAAACGTATTTTCCAATTCTGAGCACTTCTGACTTGTTTTCCTATGAAATTATGCTCAAACAACCTCAGTAGTATCTGATTCGCGGCTTTTCTATATATATCCCGATTTAACTCAATATACGGCTAAATCGTATTCAATTTCCACACAAATCAGAGCTCAAGATACATGAATTCTCACTCTCAACAACGTACTCCACCAAACTCTCCAAGCTCAATCACAACAGACTCAGAGCTTGTTCCCTGAAATAATTCTACCTTTTGCAGGTCAACAACGGTCTTAGGTTTGCCAATAAGTTCAAGTGATACCTCTTGGTCTTCATTTTTATGCTCAAACTTCATTTTTTGTGTGGTGATTCTTTTTTGAACTCTTAGAAGAGTCTTCTTCTCAACCCAATATTGTTACCTTTTCTTCCTATCTAATCTAAGGCTACTGAAGCATGCTTCATAGGGGATGCTTTCGTCCATACTCCAAAAGGGCATCTGTCTCCTCTCATCCTTTCTTATTTTCTTTTACCTTTTTTATAATATATTGCTTAATTTGATACTCCATAAGGCAAAGAATTGTCTGCAATTATAGATAAGTTATCATCAGCTTCAATAATATCACTTTTTTTATATGACCCAACACCCACATACATAGCAAAAAGATGGCAGACTCTCATACTTGAACGGGATCCAAATTGATCAATCTTCTTTCACTAGTAGCTTTGTACCTTTTCTTTATGGTTTAGTAACATCAATGTTAACTTTTACTCTGATACTTCTTCCAAATCCCTCCAAATTTTTAGCATCTTCTTCAATAAATTCACCGCATCTCTCAGCAATAGATTTGATGTTGATGGGGGTCCTTGTTGCCATTGAAAGATCTTGAGACGAACCCAAAAAGGGCTGTGTTAAAACTATCTTGGAAAGTTGTTCTCCATTGTCCAGTTCCTTTAGGAGCAAAAGTTCTTTTTCAAAATGTCATGGTTGAAGATAGAGTATTTGTTGAACATTATTCCATTGCTTAAACTGGAATGAGAATAGGTTTGGTTGTATTTCTTTTCCCATCATCCCTTTCTTCTTTTTCCATATCCTACGCATTGTCTCCAATAATCCGAAGGCATTGAATGATTTGGATGTCCAAATCTTTCTAATCAAACATAGTGATGGTTTCCCTGTTTCCAACTCGTTGCCATCACAAATCACAAGTATTTCATCCTCCTCATCCTTCATGCCTATAGAGTTATTGATAGATTTATTTTGCGCACTCCAATTTAATCCTCAAGTATAAGGATGTCAATCGTAGCAGCAAGTACCCAAGTTAAATTATCGATTCCACTGAGACAGTTAATTATTTATTTATTCTAGATTACTGTTTAAGAAGAATTAAGTAACCTATTTTCCAAGAGTTGTTGTGAATTAATTAACTAAATTACTGAATAATTAAAAGCAATAGAAATTAAACAAGTTTTAATTAATAGATAATCGACAGTTCTAAGGTATCATGTGTCGACCAATTAATTCAGGTTACTAGACCTTCAATTGTTCATTCATGCTGTTTCAATGAAAATACACCACATAACCCTATTATCCCACCGGATATGATCCGATTATAAGTTAACAGTATATTCGGGTTTAAATCCTAAGGTGCTCGAATATTACTAAGGTTTATTCCTAGATGGTAAGTTCGAATAACAAGATATTTTCTGGAATTACTACAAGGTTCTATCAACTTCCTACTTGAATGTCTAATTGCATTGTTCCACTAAACAATTCAAGTATTTGATTTACCAGTTCATGGAATTAAAGTGTTTATAACGGAACTACTTCAATCCCTAATAGATAGACATTTCCAATCATGATCGCACACTAGCTAACACAATAATTCAAGCATTATAGCGGATGTCATGAATATATTATGAAGACGTTACAAATTTAAAAAGTAAGTCTTAATAAAATAAGTAAAATCAAAATATCAACTGCTTAAAATCCCAATCTTTGATCTAGGTTCCCAAATCAATCCAATCTAACCATAAACCCTAGAACTATTTAAGAAAATAGCCCATGAGGTTACAATCAACACTCATGGATATGCAATTCATATCACAAATCAAGATAAAAGGAAAGAGAAGGTAAGAAACACGAAACCCTAGTGTAAGCATAGTTGAGCGTTCCTTCTCCGTCTCTCCGATCGTCCAATCTCTCTCAATTAGCACTTGGAACCAATTGAAGATGGATGGAAGATGAAAAATCAGATGTGAATCTGATATGGAGTGTTTTTGGTGTGAGAAATCGATGGATTATGGATGGGTTCTCTCCAATTTGTTCCTTGAACTCCCCTTTTTTGTCTTGGACTAATGTAGGGCTTTTTTCTCGACGATTTCTGAGCCAAAACACGATCTAAAGGGTGTAAATAAAGTTTTGTATCGAACAGGCCGGGATTGGCCTTGAAATTGGGCCGCTCGGCACTCAACTCGAGCCGAGCTACCTATGGACATGCCGAGTTGGTGCCGAACCATATACGGATGAAAAGCTAACGTCAAGAGGGTTCCATAGGAACCCAGCTCGGTAAAAAAGTCGACCACGGTGGGCCAAGCTAGAGCCGAGCTGCAGAGATTGCACTGCGCAATCTCACCGTTTCGAGCATAACTTCCTCATATGTACTCCGATTTGAGTAATTTTTGTGCCAAAATGATCCTCTTTTCTGTGGCTTTTCAACCATATATCACATGTTCAATTTGAACTTCTACAAAAATACAGAAAAATGATGTAATGTGGATGTGTGTTTTTCAGCATTCCTTCACACTTTCACTCTTCATTCCAACTTTGAACTTTTGATCATTTTTTATCCTTCAAAACTCAACAAAACACCTTAGTAGCATCTTAAGTATGCAAGATATGAAAATCACGTCATTCTACACAAAATCATGATCACATTCTATTAAAAATGGTTTAATGTGAAACCTAAAACACGTGAAATTCCACTCTCAACAAACCCCCAAACTTACTTGTTGCTCGTCCCGAGGCAACGACATAAAAAACCAATAGAGTAATTGAGAGGAAATTTCATAGCAGAAGACAACCAAGACAATATAACAATTCAAAAATCATACTTCAAATATAAGATAACCATCCATCTAAAAACATACAATTCAAATCAACTACTTCACTTTTTCGGAATGCTCATCCACCCATTCTCACAGGTAGTATTTACGCTCATTGCTCAAGTGTGAGATATACACTTAGGTAAGGTGTTTACACTCATAATCAATTCAAACACACGCGTAACCATAAGCTTGGCAATCATCTCAACTCTCGACTAAAGAAATAATTTCAACAATAGGATAACAAAGGTCTTGCAATAGGGTGTAACGTTGGCTCTTTGGTAAAGGTAAGGAATATATGGATAAAGTGACTCAATCACTAGTAGAGAATCAAAGAAGACTTACAGCTTTTCAACAAACAACTTCACTTTCTTCTTTGTCCTTCAATGCTCTTCAATTCTTCTTGCAACTTGATTCCTCCTTCACTTTTGAACACAACTCCTTACTTGAATATTTTCTTTTTCTCTTTTTTTTTTCAAATAAGGGTACCGTTTCAGGCACTACCCTTTTTCATGGGGTACCAGTTTCGGGCACTACCCCTTCATGCAAGTTTTAATCATTTTCTTCAACTATTTTCATCACTTCCAAATTACTTCTCCTTATATTCTTCTTCATAAGACACCAACTTGATTCCTTCAACTCTCTACTAGGTAGGGATTTTTAAGGCTAGCAAAGGGATCAATTGGCTAATCACTTAGGCTTCCAACAAATAAAGCTTTTAAGCTCAAAAGGACTAACTACGAAAAATTTCAATAGGTAGGATAATAATATGGCTAATGACTAATAACTAACAAAGATAGCCTAAGATCATCTCCTATTGTCTAATCAAACACATAACTTCAAGCAAGATATAAAGCCAAGTTCTAGAATATATGTGTATGAACGATACTCACAAGAATAAACTGAATCATGCAGCTTGTCATGATTTTAAAAGGCTCAAATCTCACATGGCTATACGAATGAACGAGCAATCCTAACAAAGCTACATAGCTAATCTGCCTTGCATATAATTAAACTTCAAGCATCTCAATATCAAAGCACAATATCAAATCGCTTCTCAAACATAATCACACATATAATCAAGTGCTAAGAAAAATCAGAAAATCATCATAGAGAATCATAAATCAACTACACTAACACTAAGACCAACAAACGACAAACAAAACAAAACACAAAACCTAGAAAATCGCAAAAAATTGAACCCTCAACATTCTCGAATAAATCAAAAATATTAAAAATTCATAAAAAAATCGACCCTCAAGCAACAACAAAATGCAAAAATTCTATTTAGGCACCGCAAGACAAGGTATGTACGTTACCCTTCCAAACTTAGATCAAACGAAGTGAGAAGGTAAGTTTGCAAAGAAGTATATACCGAAGTCAAACAACACCTAATAATATTTCTACATCAACACAGACATAGAAAAACAATTAAAACGGGAGGGACAACCCCCAACAGACGCTCATGTTTAATGTCGAAGAGTCACGACGGAATACCTCTTTTTGATTAATCGATCGGAGGACAGTCTTCTCGCATTCTTACCTTCAAGTACTTCCTTCATCTCTTATTTTCTGCACCAACCATCTCACCCTTCTTTGTCACCGAAACAGGACTCTTTGAGTTCTTTTCCTCCCATGACTGGCTTGATTCCTTCTTATCAATCCTCCATTCAATTGTAGGCTCAACCTGCGTAGCAAAACAAGGATCAAATAAGTTAGAATTTTCAAAACCAATATAAGAATAAAAATCCGAAGGTATGTTCGGAGGCTTCAGATATGGATCATCAATCTTTCCTGAAACCAAAAGATTATCAAACATCACATTAGAGTTAGTAGTAGGAAAAGTAAGAGATACGCTTGTTCCTGCAATCTCCTCTACCACTTCAACTCTTTGGCTCTCATGCTTCTCTTCCTTAGCAGCAGGCTTCATCTCCTCTTCAACAGTGGACTTCTTATTCTGATTCACCATGTCAGCAGTGGTCTTCCTTCTCTGTTCATCCCTTGCATCACTCAATGCAAGTAAATTCTCAAGATAATTAATACATGCATTGTTAGATAAAGCCTCAAACTGTGCATCAGACAAGGCGAAGTTCTCCTCAAACTCTGTGTCAACTACTTCCACAGACTTGCATTGCTGCTGATCTGTGGGTCACTGTATCTCATTATTCAACGAAAAGATAATTTCCTTATCATCGGCCCTCAACCTCAATTCTCCTTTGAACACATCTATGAGAGCCCTTCCAGTAGCAAGAAATGGATCCCTAAGATCAGAGTTGCACCATCATTGTCATCCTCCATATCAAGTACTAGGAAGTTTACAGGAAAAGCCAAATTCGACCCCTTCATTAACACATCTTGAATAACTCCCTCGGGGTACGTCAACGACTGATCTGCTAACTGTAGAGCAACAGATGTGGGTTTCAACTCTCCCAAACCAAGCTTCTTGAATACTGAGAAGGACATCAAATTTATGCTGGCTCCTAGATCACACAGTGCTCTTTTAGATGGTCCTTTCCAATTTCATAGGGAATGATGAAGCTCCCTGGATCCTTCAATTTTTCTGGAAGCTTCTTCTGAATTGAGCTGCAGTTCTCCGTCAAATTCACTGTCTCCACACTGTTCAGCTTCCTCTTTCTTGAGATGAGTTCCTTGATGAACCTTGCGTAATATGGCATCTCTTCTAATGCATCTGAGAAAGGAATAGTGACTTGGACAACCCTCATAGCATTAGTGCTTCCGAAACTTCTCATCAAGGCTCTTTGTCAATAATCTCTGAGGGAAAGGAATTGATACCTTTGTTATCGAAAGTCCCAAACTGTCTCTCTCGAATACCACTTCTGCTTCTCTCAGTTTCTTAGCTCTCTGCCATTTTTTATCAGCAATTGCCTGATCAGATTGACTCTGTACAAAATTCGGACACACAGGAAAACCCGGAAGACTGCTTGCCAGCTCGCTCGACCTAAGCGGAAGTAGATTAGTGTCGAGCTGCGGTCGAGCCAAATCAGAATCCACGTCTGAACCGATATGCACTCCGCTCAGCTGCAACTCGGCTACATCAGGACCCAGCTCGGCTCGAGCTGGTTGCCGAGCTGCGGCCGAACGATCCTGCTCCATCTCTGTTTTGTCATGCTTCAGTTCTACTTCATTCTGTACCAATTCTGTGACGTCCTGCATCAGTTCCGTACCTTTACACTACTTTTCAGATCTCAAAGTGATCGCATTTGCACTCTATTTAAGATTTATTTATGTATCTGAAGGAAACTTTCCCTTCTGAATCTGCTGCTGCTGATTTACCATAGTGGAGATCTGACCCATAGAATATGTGAGACTCTGCAATTGCTTATTGACTTCTTCATGGTTCTTTGTCATATTTGAATCCATGAGTACAATGCAGTTGTTAATCTTGTCAATATCTCCATCAGTCTTCTTTATATACCTGGCCAACACTTCATCAATACTAGCTCTTCATTTGCAGGCCCTCGGTTGCCTCCCACATCATCACTTGCAGGCCCTCGATTGCCTCCCACATTATTACATAATATTAAAGTAACCAGGTGTTTGTTCATTTGTTCCAATTGAGAGACAACTTTATCATTCTTATCAGCTTCAGAAAATTTCTCTTCAACCTTTGCAACTTTACCTAGTATGTAAGTCCCTTGAATCCTTTCAGATGGCCAATCCCTTGAGCTCATAGAAATATCATCAAACAACTTTTCTACGACATTGGATATTTTTTCCAAAAATTGTTCCTCCAGCAGAAGCATCTACCAACACTCTTGCTTCGTTGTCAAGGTCATTATAAAAGACACTGATGAGTTGAGATTTCTTAAATCCATGTTGTGGGCATCTCCTTAACGCATCAGTAAACCTTTCCCAAGCCTCTCCAAATGACTCATCTCTTCGCTGCTTGAATTGATTGATCTCTTGCTTAAGTGCAAGAACCTTACCCGGTGGCATAAAACGATCAACAAACAACTGTTGTAGCTCAGTCCAATTAGAGCAACTTTCTCCCTTCAATTTATCATACCACTCACTTGCCTTATCAACCAATGAAAACTGAAAAAGCCTCATCTTCCATCTATCATTAGTAGCATCAGCAGCTTTCACTGTATCCAAGTAGCTGTTGAAACGCTTAAGATGGCCATAGGGCTCATCAAAAATGCCTCCGGTGAAGGGGTTTTTCTCCACCATATTAATCAGGGCTGGCCTTATGTCATTCACCTCATCAACTTGAACGACTCCAACTACGCCTGATCCTCCTACATTGGTGGACTTGAATGTCTCTCGGATGACGATGTCATCCTCATGAGTTCTATCTCCCATACTTGCTGTTTCTGATTCGGATTCGGATTCAGATTCTGATTCTAATTCAGCCACTTCTAGGATAACCTGATTTTCTATCTGCTCTTTTTCCTTTCCTTCGATTGCTTTAGGATCCGGAGTTTCCATTTTCTTATTCGGAGGTGGTACCTTAGCAGCTTTGGGAGGTGCTTTGAAATTCTTGGCTGCTCATCTCCTTTTCCTTGCAGACTCTTCAACTTCCAGATCAAATTTGAGATCTTGCGTTCCCTTCTTTGACCTAGTGTGCATGCAATCTATAAGAAAAATTCAAGTTAAAACAATTAAATTTCAACAAAAATATTCTAATTAAATAAGTAATGAAAGACAAATAAACAATTAAAACTGTCCCCGGCACAACGGCGCCATAAACTTGATAGGCGTATTTTGCGCACTCCAATTTAATCCTCAAGTATAAGGATGTCAATCGTAGCAGCAAGTACCCAAGTTAAATTATCGAACCCATTGAGACAATTAATTATTTATTTATTCTAGATTATTATTTAAGAAGAATTAAGTAACCGATTTTCCAAGAGTTGTTGTGAATTAATTAACTAAAATACTGAAATAATAAATTACTGAATAAATTAAAAGCAATAGAAATTAAACAAGTTTTAATCAAGAGAAAATCGACAGTTCTAAAGTATCAAGTGTCGACTAATTAATTCGGGTTACTAGACCTTCAATTGTTCATTCATGCAGTTTCAAGGAAAATACACCACATAACCCTGTTATTCCACCGAATATGATCCGATTAAAAGTTAACAGTATATTCTGATTTTAATCCTAAGGTGCGCGAATATTACCAAGCCTTATTCCTAGATACTAATCAAAGCAAACAACAATACCTCTGGATGGTAAGTTCGACTAACAAGATATTTTCTGGAATTACTACAAGGTCCTATCCACTTCCTACTTGAATGTCTAATTGCATTGTTCTACTAAACAATTCAAGTATTTGATTTACCAGTTCATGGAATTAAAGTGTTTATAGCGGAACTACTTCAATTCCTAACAGATAGACAATACCAATCATGAACGCACACAAGCTAACACAATAATTCAAGAATTATAGCGGATGTCATGAATATATTATGAAGACGTTACGAATCAGAAAAGCAAGTCTTAATAAAATAAGTAAAATTAAAATATCAACTGCATAAAATCCCAATCTTTGATCTAGGTTCTTAAATCAATCCAATCTAACTATAAACCCTAGAATTGTTTAAGAAAATTAGCCCATGAGGTTACAATCAACACTCATGGATATGCAATTCATATCACAAATCAAGATAAAAGGAAAGAAAAGATAAGAAACACGAAACCCTAGCGTAAGCGTAGTTGGGCGTTCCTTCTCCGTCTCTCCGATCGTCCGATTTCCCTCAATTAGCACTTGGAACCACTTGAAGATGGATGGAAGATGAAAAATCAGATGTGAATATGATATGGAGTGTTTTTGGTGTGAGAAATCGATGGATTATGGATGGGTTCTTTCCAATTTGTGTGTTGAACTCCCCTTTTTTGTCTTGGACTTATGTAGGGCTTTTTTCTCGATGATTTCTGAGCCAAAACATGATCTGAAGGGTGTAAATACAGTTCTATATCGAACAGGCTGCGATTGGGCTCGAAATTTGGCCGCTCAGAACTCAACTCGAGCCGAGCTGCCTATTGGCATGCCGAGTTGGTACCGAGCCATATACGGATGAAAAGCTGATGTCAAGAGAGTTCCGTAGGACCCTATCTCGGCCAAAAATTCGACCACGGTGGGTCCAGCTCGCGCCGAGATGCTTCCCGAGCTGCAGAGACTGCACTACGTGATCTCACCGTTTCGAGCATAACTTCCTCATACGGACTCCGATTTGAGTGATTTTTGCGCCAAAACGATCCTCTCTTTCGTGGATTTTTAACTATATATCATATGATCAATTTGAACTTCTAAAAAAATACAGCAAAAGTATGCAATTTGGACGTGTGTTTTTCAACATTCCTTCACACTTTCACTCTTCATTCCAACTTTGAACTTTTGATCATGTTTTACCCTTCAAAACTCAACAAAACACCTTATTAGCATCTTAAGTAAGTAAGATATGAAAACCACGTCATTCTACACAAAATCATGGCCACATTCTATCAAAAATAGTGTAATGTGAGACCTAAAATACATGAAATTCTACTCTCAACAGTTATATCGAAAAGAGGCCATGTGAAAGGTGCATAGAGCCCTAGATTTAGTTTTCAAAAGTAGTACACACAACCAAAAATTCTAGACAAAAACAAAGATTCCAAACAATAAAAAGATAAAGAGATCCCAAAAGTGAAACGAAATTGAAACCTAGAAAAGGGGAACGTGTGAATAAATTAATAATAAAAATTAAAAATGAGGAAAAGCCCAAGAAAATAAAATTAGTGGAGACAATAGACACAACAACAAGGATAAAGACAAAGAAAATGTTAATAGGCTGCTGAACATATCCCCACATGGTGGAAGAGCACCGACATCTCCATATGAGATACTAAAAACCTAAATCTAAGAGGGACGAGTGTAATTTCCTTGCTAAAAAGGCTTTCAATCACCTCGAGAATGCGGAAAAATATCTTTTTGTGGATCTAAGTACACATGGTCAAACGAACAAGCAGGATCAAATAACATTCAATCTCGCCTTGATAGAATTCTTGTATATGTGGAAATCCATATTCTTAGAAAGACAAATCACACATTTAAGCAGAGTGAATTAAGACCATGCTCCCATCATCATGAAGTTTAGTAAAGATTTTATTGGAAAATGTACAAAAATCTGAAACACAGACGAGTTTTTCACTTCGAAAAAATGTGGATAGAACATACACAATGCAAAGACTTGATAAAGAGTAGTTGGACAACAAGTAAGGAGTTAGTCAACCAATTTGATATCAAAACAACTAAATACATGGAATCCCTGTGAATCTAGGGCATGAAAGAGTTTGGTAATGTAGCAAGAAAGATCAAAGTTCCTGAATCTGTTTTGGAGTTATTACAGCAGAAGATTCAGACAATAGATGTCATTTCTGCTACTAAAAAGATGGAGAAAGAGTTCAATACTTTATTAGAAACAGAGGAGACAATATGATTTCAAAGATCCAGAGCTCTTTGGTTGAAAAATGGGGATAACACCTCTTTTTTCCATTCTAAAATTATTCATCAGATGAAAAGCAACGGAATTGAAAGAATAAGAAATTTGGAATGAGGATGGGTTGATTAAGAGGAAGAGATTGGGAATGTCTTCAGAAGTTACTTCAAGAAGTTGTTTACTTCGGATGGAAATTGTGAAATGCATAGAGTTTTATAGTTAGTTGAACAAAGGGTAACACCAGATATGAATTCTCAAGTACAACGACCTTTCACTACAACTGAACTACAACTTCTCTCAAACAAATGCATCCTGCTAAGTCTCTTGGTCCAGACATTATTCTTTTTTTTATTCATTCAAAAGTATTGGCATATTGTTGGTCGTGTTGTCATTTCAACTTATTTGGATGTCTTAAATAATTCTCTTGATCCCACTTTTCTAAACCATAACAATATTGTCTTGATCCCCAAAACTAAAACCCCTGATAGTTGTAGGGATTTTTGTCCTATTAGTTTATGTAATGTCATTTTTTGTATTATTACGAAGACTATTACTAATATGCTTAAGTCCCTTTTAAATTATGTCATATCCCCATTTTAAAGTGCTTTTATCCCTATGCGTTTAATTACTGATAATGCAATGATTGCTTTTGAATCCTTTCATTACATTAGAAAAAAGAAGAGTGGTAAAAATTATCATCTGGCTCTTTAGTTAGACATGAGCAAGGCTTATGATAGAGTTGAATGGTCTTTCTTGAGGCCTATGTTACTTAAATTGGGCTTCATCGAATCATGGGTTAATCTTTTAATGAGTTGTGTACAAAGTGTTTCTTATTCTATTCTCATTAATGGGTTCCAACTGAACCTTTTATGCCGGAGTGTGGCCTAAGAGAAGGCGACCCTCTCTCACCATATTTATTCTTGTGTTGTGAAGTGCAGAAGAATTTTCTACTCTTTTACAGAATGCATAAAAGATGTGGGAAATACAAGGGCTGGAAGTGAGTAGAAGAGCTCCTCAAATTTCTCATTCCTTCTTTACAGATGATAGCATCTTGTTTTTATCGGCATATTTGGAGACTTGTAACAAAATCAAAGAGATTGTTTCATGTTATAAATTGTCATCGGGATAAAGAATCAATCTTGACAAATCAGAGCTTACAACAAGTGCAAATGTCTTCGAGGAATTAAGAGAATATTTTCGTTTATGCCTAGAGGTAAAATTAGAGTTATTAAACGGGCTAGCCCTAACCCATTAAGGCCAACCCTAATGGGGATGCGGGCTAAATTGGTCCTATTTAAACGAGCCACTAATATGTGAACCTAACCCTAATCATATCGAGCTGCGGGCTAAACGGGCCGGGCTGGTGGGCTATACAATAAAAAAATTCATAAACTAAAATTTAAAATTCAAGCAGCAATTCATAACAAAATTTAAACTTTGATCAAATGGATTTTTTTCTAATAAAGTGATTAACTAGCTTTTTAACTGTTAATGTCTGTTGCTTTTGTTTAAAGTGCTTAATAAGCTGTATAAGTAGTTATGAGCACTCACTTCAAAATGCATCACTACAAAGTAACACTAACACAAGCCTCAGCACGTCCCTTTCCATTTAGTTCCACCTTTGGCCTTTAGAACAAGCATTTCAAGGAGTTTAATAAATTCCTATTTGAAAATAAGATAGTTTCGATTTTTTATAATATGTTTCAATTAATCAACCAGGTCTTATTTAGCAATTAGCACTGAAGTAACATATCAATCCTAGCATCCAAATTAAATGTGAAACATTTTCGCATCATTCAGAGCACAATACAATTAAGTTATCACAGCGTATGCAAGTTTTATATGTCGAAAGGCTATCCCCAAAATTCATAGAAGTTAAACATAATATAATAGGCGCAGAGTTGTAAAGCAGCAATTTGAAATTTTTTTATTCAAGAAATTGCACCATTAAAAACAGTAAACATCCAATCAAATCTACATCAAGAAAAATAGGCAACACAATGCCACATCACATCAAATATACGTGACTCCAATTTCCAGCAGTAGTCGGGGCTGACTTACGAGTTGCGAGCAAGGGCGACGATGTGACGTGTGGTAGCGAAGACGTGCGGCAGCGAGCCTGGGAAGTGACTCAAAAGGGCAGTTCAAACTTCCATGAAATGAGAGAGACGATTGATGGTGGTTTGAGAAAAATTGCCTTAGACAATTAGACTGATTATGATTATGGGTTACAGTATTGAGCTTGTTTCAGACTCTCAATATGTAAACTAATGGGCTTGGGCAGTATACAAAATAGAAAGAAAAAAACTTCTAACCCGCCGGGCCAACCCGATTAGCCTAAACAGTTCGGGGCAAAAATCCTGGATGTTAAACGGACCTAAATTTATCGATCCTAACCCTAACTTTTTTCGGGTTAAATGGGCCGGACTCACGATTTTTGGGCTTTTTAACAACTCTAGGTAAAATCTATTGAACAATATTAGTACTGGAGATTGCTTAACATCACAGATTTTATTGCTGCTAAAATTTTGAAAATAAGATACTTCTTAGAGGATCCATGAGACTGCTAAAATATGATACCAACCAAGCTATTTGTGACGAAGTATTCTACAGCCTCGTGACTTGATTAATTAAGGAAAGACATGGAGAGTTGGGGATTGAAAGCTAATCAACCTAAAAAGTGAAAGATGGGTTGGCGTGAAAATTTCATGAAACCTTACACTACTTTTGGATATTACCCATCTGAACATGTGTGGAGATATTGAATAATTATGAGCTTCATTGTTGGTGAGAAGATAATGTACGGAGAATATTGAATGTAGAGGATGCCCATGAAGTCCTTGGAATGCCTTTAAGCCATCAAAGCAGGTCGGATAAAATAATTTGGAGATTTACTAAAAGTGGAAAATTTTTGCAGTAAAATCAGCATACCACTTGGCATAAACCCATTTAACTTGATGATTAAAGAAGATATATTGCTGTTAGCAAAGGAAGTGATTTGCTCAAAATTTATGTTTGCTCGTCGTGGAGCAAATAGGGTGGCACATGCTCTTGCTCACTATTGTATTAAACCCAATCTTGATTTTGATTGGGTATTTGCAGAAGTCCCTGAACAAGTTCTTTCACTAGTTATGAACGATATAGGGCATGAGCCCATGATTCTCTAATCAACGAAATTTAATTTGGATCTAAAAAAAACTTTGAATTTTTATTTTAAACTTAAGTATAGGTCGTATGATTAATGAATCTTAATTTCCTTATGAAAAGGATCATAGATTTTTCATTTTCTAAATTTCACAAGTTATTTCTCTTCACATATAATCTTCATAAGAAAACTTTCATTTCCTAAGGATTAAAATATTATAAATCGCTTATTTTCTAAATTTATAAAAAAATTCATAAATAATCTTTATAAAAAAATCTTATTCCAAGGATTGAATAATTACAGATATTTTATTTTCTAAATTTCATAAATAATGTTCACTACAATTCCTTCATGCAGACAAATGAATATTTGAACCATAATTTTTTTTCTTGGGTATGATGGATATTGATGGACACTATTGAATTTTCAAATAACTCTTTCATTTCATCATTTTTTTAATAATGTGAAAAAAACATACTGAAAGAAATTTGTTAATAATGTGTATACGTAATTAGTGCAAGTGTGGAAAATATGTACATGTGTGCAAAATACGTAATTAGTGCAAGTGTGGAAATATATTTTTTTGGAGTAAAATTTTGATAATATTAAACATGTAAAATATTGTAAATAAGGAAGAAATTTGTGTAATATATGATTCCAAGACATATATTAAAACGGGTACTCTCTTATGAAACGGATATATTTGAGACGAGTTGTGACGAGTCAACCCGTTATTAAAATATATTTATTGGGACCAGTTATTTGCACCCCCGGATTTATTGAACATACCCCAAAAATATTTAAATTGATATAATTACCCTTATAAAACTTATATTTGTTCGGTTGTTGCAACCGAAGAGTTATCTAACTTATCTATTCGGTTTCAACAACCGAACAGAACAAAGAATTCATCTATCTTATCTGTTCGATTACAAAAACCGAACAGAACAAAGAATTAATTGTTAGGTTACAACAAGCGGACAGAACAAGATTTATAATTTTTTAATTTATATCTACATTACCGAATAGATAAGATAACAGATAAGTTTCATGTACAAAATAGATATTTAAACAAAGATATTGATTTCTCTTCAAGTGAAAGTAAACAAGTTTATGTTGATTCTATCAATGGAAGTAGTAGTGGACCAGTGATTTGATAGTGGTTTAATATAATCAAATCAACAGAAACTTGCTTACTTTCACTGGGAGAGGAATCATCATCTTTGTTTAAAGATCGATGATGTATTTGAAACTTATCTATTATCTTATTTATTCGGTAAGTAGCAGTGGACCAGTGGTTTGATAGTGGTTTGATAGAATCAACAAAAACTTGCTTACTTTCACTGGGAGAGGAAATGTCATCTTTGTTTAAAGATCGATGATGTATATGAAATTTATCTATTATCTTATCTATCGGTAATGTAGGCATGAATTAAAAAAATCACAAATCTTGTTCTGTTCGGTTGCTGCAACCGAACAGTTAAGATAGATGAATTTTTTATTTTGTTCGGTTGTTGCAATCGAACAGATAAGATTGATAATTGTTCGGTTGATGCAAATGAATAAATATAAGTTTTATAAGGGTAATTATATCAATTTAAATATTTTTGGGGTACGTTCAATAATTTCAGGAGTACGAATAGTAATTTCCTATTTATTATATAAGTAAAATATGTTTATAAATACTTAAACCCTAAACACTGCCCTTGGGTGAAGGGCAGACTCAGAGCCCCCTCTATTCTCTCTCAAACTATCAAATGCCCCACCATTCCTATGCCCATCCTCTTCCTTCCTCTTCCCCAAATTGCCTAAATCTGCGCCTCCATTACTCGATTTCAATCCAAAGCCTCCCATTCTTTCACATCTCCTAGGATATGAAGGAATAAAACTCTTATTGGCCCCCAATTATCAACCTACACAAGCTTCTTCTTGAATTGATCGATTATGCTCCTGTACGATTATGTTTATTTTGGAATAAGGAATTGGGATTCACGGCTAGGGTTTCAAGGAAAAGTGGAAAATCGAAGAACATGTGATTCGAATCCGTTCAACCGTTTAATATTTATTCCTACTAAACACGTCCTGCTCATGTGCTAGTTCTGTTTGATTATTTAATGAAAATTATAAAAAATGCAACATGACCAAAATTGTAGTGAAAATAACAAAAAATGAAATTAGACTTCTTGTATGGAACCAAATTAAAGTGCAATTTTCCCTATTAATAATGTATTTTCTTTATTGTATCTTATACTAAAATGAGATGTAATATGTACATATTAGTAAGAAATCATATTTGTTATCACTTCTTATCCGTATCCATGAGATTGTCATTTTTGCCCACAAAATTATCTTCACGTGTCTTTTAATTATATGATTCCAACATAATTCACATCTCTAAAAATTGGAAATATACCTCATTGAATAATCTAAAAATTCACATTAATTTCAATTCTTTCGTATATAACATAACACAACATTATTTTTTAGAAAATAGCCACATTTTAACTTTTTTTTTACCTCTTTTTATTATGTAATTAATACATAGTCGCATATATGGTTGTACATATAATTACTTGTAGGTTGCTCATATTTTGGTAAAAAAACTATGCATAGTGTTACTCGTGATAATATATAGGGTCACATGAAAAATCGAATATAGAGTTACATTCATATATAGTCGCTTGAGGCATCGCAGACTCCGAGTTTTAAAAAATTTGAGCGTCATTCTTTCAAAAAGTTAATTAAAAAAATAATTTATGGTGGGTGATATTTTTCTAAAACTAAGTGTTAAAAGTAATATTTTTGCAGATACTCATTTTCTCTATCATAGACGATGTGATATGACTGGTGTAAAGAAAAACATACTCCCTCTGATCAACTATAAGGTAACAATTTTATCATTTTGAACATCTACTGGAAACGTATTAATATCCTTTTTGGAAAGAGGAGAAACCCACATATACAATAAATACTCCAAAAAGTTTTAAACAATTAATGTCATACCTTTATATTAAAAAGTAAGGGTAAATTTGTTAAACTACACAACATAATTTTCCACTATACGTAATATAATAATACTTCTTAATACAAATAGAAAAAAGATAATTGATACTTATTGGGTGGACATGAACAATATTTTAGGCTACTCTACCACTCTTGAGCTATTGCTATTTTTCCCTATGTGGTGTCAATGGGCTGCACATATAAGAGCACCGCTATAGCCTCCCCTTATTATGTTACATTAAGAGCATTAATTAGACTACACACTTCCACTACGAGTTTAATGCGAGATAGTTGGAAGAAAATTTGGAGAGTAAGAACATTGCCTAAAATTTGACATTTTTTATGGCGTGCTTGCTGAAATGCATTCCAACGAAGGACAACCTTAATTGTAGAAACACCGTGGTGGACCCGGTGTGTGAACTATATGGGGAAAGAGGTTGAATCTCTAACCCATCTAGTACTACGGTGCTTGAAGATAAGAGTGGTGTGGGGCCTTAGTCTATTTTGAGTAGACTTTGAAAAATTCAGAGATTCTATCTTTCGGAATTTCTTTTGGTGCATTAGTGAGCATCTAACTAATGAAGGGGTGGAGATGCTAGTTGGACTCCTTTGGCATATTTGGCAAATGAGAAATCAAGTTTATCTTGAACATAAAACTTTTGAATCTTAGAAAATCATAGAAATAATGCACAACCTCAGAATTGAAGTAAGATCAACTTTTGACATTCCTTGCAGCATAGATAAGAAGAAACACAATATGGTCAAATAGGTCAAACCTGATCATTAGTGATACAAACTGAATACAAATGCAACAAAGTACAACAATAGTACATGTTTTGGGTTTATCATTTATGATGAATGTGATGCCATAATTCTTGCAGGATCTAAAAGAACACAAGTTGTTGGGGATAGCACATTATTTGGGCTCTATCTATTCACCATGCACTACAAATATTGGGGATATCATCATTGAATGAGATTCTCAAATTCTAATTAATATTCTTAATGTTTAGTATTGAATTTACTTATATTGAATCTGAGCGCTGGGACAGTTATATATGATCTTGCATTGTAATATGAACATTGATGGTCACAAATATAGATATATTAAGCATTGATGAATGCAGTATAAACTACTCCCTCCGTCCAATTTTAATGTTTATATATTTCTATTTTGGGCATCCCATTTCAATGTTTACATTTCCCTTTTTGGAATATATGAGACCCACATAAAATAATTAATATATCACCATAGGCCCCACATCCAATACTAATACATCTATCCACTTTACATTAAATATTATATCTTTCCACTCACTATCTATTAAAATATTATACTCCTTAATCAACGTGCAAAAAATAAACGTAAATATTGAAACGGGACGGAGGGAGTATATTTATGTTCTCCATACACTTTCTATGTAAGTGACACATTCAAGAAAATATTTTGATCAATTGTAAAAAAATATTCCACGACAGTACTGAGACAGGTGAGTCTTTTAATTCTAATTCTAGAAAGCTGATACATACAAAATGAGATAGATTTAATGAGCTACTTTGGAGCTTTGAGATAAACTATGCAGATTATAATTACCTATAAAGGGAATGCATGTTAGATTATAAGTATTTTATAAGGGAAAGTTTAGCATAGCTAGTATAAAAAAAGGGGGGGAATTATTTCTTTTCTATCTTAGATTTTAAACTATATTTACTTGTTAAGTAATTTGTATCTATTATTGGCTTGACGCATTTATGTGATTGATTCCATAACTTCGGTAGGAATTGTAACTAATTATTTAGTGAGTTAATTTGACTGATTTAAATTGGACCCTATAGATTTAGGCTTGACACATTTATGTGATTGATTCCATAACTTCGGTAAGAATTGTAACTAATTATTTAGTGAGTTAATTTGACTGATTTAAATTGGACCCTCTAGATTTATCTTGTCTTCTTTCTTAAAACATCTGTTATATTTTCTTCAGCAGCTTTGAGAAAGCTCTTCAATTTAGAATACTCAGAATCTGATTCTTACAGAATGTTCTAAAGTTTGGCAACATGTTCCTTTAAATTTTTTGTCATGCGCACTACTTGAGAGCACTTTTGTAATTGCCATATATATATAAGATATTATTGTTTCCATAAGTAAATGAAATTAAAACAAGATAATATAATAATAATTCTATCATATGCTCGTCTCTTGAAATCTCGAGAGAATCACAATAATTTGATATCTGGAGAATCCTCCAATCAGAATTACCACTATTCGCTGCACTACCTAGCATAAATGATAACTTATGAAAAGAGAAAAGGACAACAGAGATATGTCCAACAGAGATGCCCATAAGATTAAGTATTCCTTCACTTACACTCCCTCTCCATCTCAGTAGTTAAGCTTTCCTTTACTATTTGAATCTTCCACACTCTCTCCAAATTTCCTTCACTTCTCAAATCTTTCATACCCTCTCCATCTTAGTAGTTAATCTTACTCTTACTTCCGTAGAATGAAGTCTTTAAGACTCTCTCCATCTCAGTTCAGTAAAGAATCCTCTCACTCCTTCTCTATCTTACTTGCATAGAAATCCTCCCCACTCTATTTGAGTTCTGTTCTGCAGTTCTGTCTTGCATGTCCGCAAGTATTTTAACTCATTTCATAGATTCTTCTGTTATGCGGCTCTTTAGATTCTCTTGTCAAGTGACTACTGAGATAATTTCTAACCCCTCCTATCATCAACGCAACTTTTCTAACCTTTCTTAAGCTATCAGGGTAACGCTTTGACCATTTTTTAGGTTGTATACATAATATAGTTGTGTAGATGCGATATTAAAATTACTGATTAGATAAAGAAATAAAAAGGGAGGGGAAATGCTCAGACCTTTTTTATTTTTATTGAAACTCTCTTATTTATTTTTCTTAAATTTGTTGAATTTTTTTTCTTAAACCTGTCTCATGTTGAGATTTTGGTGTGATGTTGGATTCGTACATGAGTTCTTTATTTTTCTTAAATCTATTTTATTTTTAGAAGTTAAATATATAATAAAAATTTATATTTTTATTACTGTAGACTTGTGAAAGTGAGTGTGAAAATGAAGTTAACAAAACACTGTTAAAGTACAAACAGTAAATTGTGAGATGTAGATTTCTTTTTCTTATTTTTCAAAATCTGCAGAAATTTTCACTGAAGTAAAGTAATTTATATCTTTATAATTTTTTAAAAATATAATAAGATATATGTTTATTATGATATTGTAAATATATCTATCAGATTTTTATAAGGAATATTAAGTTATTTAGGAGTTGTATATACCAAAAAGTGAAAATAAATGGGTTTACGGTAGAAACTTGTTACCCAATTTATGCTATTAAAATGGACGAATCTACCAAAAATTTTAATATGAAACTTGTTTTTCTATGTGTCTACTATGTTACTGTAAAATATCTTTAAAAAATATTCACTCAAATTAAAGTTATAGCCATTTTACTAAACTGTGGCAGTGCTGCCTACGAGAAACCCAAAGCTAAACTTCTTCTCTTCGTTGAACATTAGAAAGAAATATTTATAGAAAAAAGAGAACATATGAAATTTTTACTGTTGGATTGTATACTAAAAGTCTAGCTTTTGTATGAACAATGTTTAAACAATTAATTTGAAATGAGAATCATATGATCAAATGATTGCATCTTATAATTTATTTATATGCACGATGCAATAGTCCACTTACTTTATACTGTAGATAATATGTTGTGCGACAATACGCGGAAGATCATATTATCGGTTTCCTTATAAAGTATAAACAGATGCTCACAACCGAGATAGACGGAGACCCTCTATCGGGATGGTTGTAGTGTGATTTGGTATGTGTTTATCTTGACTATAGAATCACATTAGTGCACTTATGTGTATTGAGCAGGACCGCTTGAGATCGTTCGACTTATACTGACTTATAGGAGAACTTGATCTCAGTTATTATGGATGTTCGTGCTCTTAATCCCTATACAATAACCTCGACACGTAGGGCAATATGTATTTCTTTGATTCATCAATGGGTGTGATTTACATGTAATTAAATCAACAAACTTGGTGAATTGGGAAATAGTGCTGTCTCTATGGTGTGCTGTTGATTGTAGAAGGAATCCATGTCCGTCATAGGTTGATGATGTCCCCTTGAGGAGCTCATAAGGATTATCATGTAAACCCTGCAGGTGGATTTATTCCAGCATGATAATGAGGTTGAGTGGTACTACTATTGGATGAGGTATTAATTAATGGAGTTGTCAGTAATTTAAATAATTAATGGGCATTATATATCTTAAACATGGGGAGACTAACGGGCTCATAATAAGAAGGAGCCCATAACGTAATTATGGGATTAGAACGGTAGTGCAGTAATAATATTTTAGTGGTATATATTATTATTATTGGACTTAAGTATAAGTTTTGGGCTAAGCTTGGATACTTAAGCCCAATGGAGGACCAACTCTAATTTCTCTTCCTGGTCCCTGATGTAGCCCATATATAAGTCATCTCAGCTGTCCAGAAACTCTAATTTATGAAATTAAACATGCCTAACACTGTGAGGAGGGTGAGGGAATAGCAGATTGAGAAGATCTCGAAGATCATCGCCCACACGACGTCGAGATTGGACTTGGGAATACAGTAGAAGACTGGAAGGTTGTTTGCTGCTGCTGTCTGCCAAATTGCACCATTTTTATGAAATCGTACAGACCTCAGAATACAATGTTTGATATACTGACGGAAAGCCACAGAAGAGAGGATCGTTTTGGCTCATAGATCACTCAAATCCGACATCAAATGAGAGAGTTATACCCAAAACGGTTAGACTGCGCAGGTTGTCGGCGAGAATCCATCTTCTTCTACATACCTGGTAAAAGGTAATACGTTTCTTGGTTTTCTTACTTCCGCTGAATTAGAAATGTATGGAACCCTAACGGTTCACGTTAACCAAATGATCGAATGTCAATAATTGATATCAGAGCTTCGGTTTTGGGGTAAAGCGTGAAACGTCAGGCTAGGGTTTATGTCAAAATGTGAAAGGGTTTAAGTATTCATGTTATGCTAGTATACCCTATACAGATACCATATACCTGTGTTAAACATGGACTAGGGTTTAGAAATTTTTGTTTCTTGTTGAATACTCTATACATTTGACGGAGAAATTGATAATCTGGATATTTTTGAAAATTTGATAATCTGGAAATTTTCAAAAATTTGGTAATCTAGATAGTTTCAAAATTTTGATAATTTGGATAGTTTCAAAAATTTGATAATCTTGATATTTTCAATATTTGATAATCAGGAAATTTTCGAAAATTTGATAATCAGGAAATTTTTGAAAATTTGATGATCAGGAAATTTTTAAAAATTTAATAATCTGGAAATTTTTGAAAATTTGATAATTTGGAAATTTTTGAAAATTTGATAATTTGGATATTTTAAAAATTTTGATAATCTGGAAATTTCAAAATTTTGATAATCTGGAAATTTTTGAAAATTTGATAATTTGGATAGTTTCAAAATTTTGATAATCTGAATAGTTTCGAAAATTTGATAATTTGGATAGTTTCGAAAATTTGATAATCTGGATAGTTTCAAAAATTTGATAATCTGGATATTTTTGAAAATTTGATAATCAGGAAATTTTTGAAAATTTGATAATCTGGAAATTTTTGAAAATTTGATAATTTGGATATTTTCAAAATTTTGATAATTTGAAAATTTTTGAAAATTTGATAATCTGGATATTTTCAAAATTTTGATAATCTGGAAATTTCAAAATTTTGATAATCTGGAAATTTTTGAAAATTTGATAATCTGGAATTTAAAAAATTTGATAATCTGGAAATTTTGAAAATTTGATAATTTAGATATTTTTCAAAAATTTAATAATATGGAAATTTTGAAAATTTGATAATCTGAAAATTTTTGAAAATTTGTTAATCTGGATATTTTCGAAAATTTGATTATCTGGATATTTTCGAAAATTTGATAAACAGGAAAATTTTGAAAATTTGATAATTGATAATTTAGATATTTTTGAAAATTTGATAATCTGGAAGTTTCGAAAATTTGATAATCTGGAAAATTTTTAAAATATGATAATCTGAAATTTTTAAAATTTTGATAATCTGAAGTTTTCGAAAATTTGATAATCTGGATATTTCAAAATTTTGATAATCTGAAAATTTTTGAAAATTTGATAATCTGGTCGATATCGATGATTTCGATTATCTAAACGATATCGATAGTTTCGAAAATTTGATAATTTGGAAGTTTTTTGAAAATTTGATAATATGGTCGATATCGATGATTTCAAAAGTTTGGACGATATCGATAGTTTCAAAATTCTGTAATCTGGAGTTTTTTCGAAATTTGATAATCTGGAGGTTTTTACCGACATTTGTGCTTGGTGGCGAAAAATCGAATTCGCTGATATATAACTGACATAATTAATTTTATTATCTGATTATTGTTATATATCTATGCATGTACTCTGTGATTTACTGTTTCATGTGCTGTAATAGGAGCATGTTAGGTTGCGTATTTTATTTTGACTTCATTAAATAATTATGTTTGTAATGTGATGCACATGAACTTGCGCGTTGGCTATAGTGCCTTCCTCCCCATAGGATGAGTTTATTTGCGGATCACTATACAAACTTATAATTGATGACTGTAGGAAGTTATCCGAGCGCGTGTGTACTTCTCCATCTGTAAGCACATATGCTTGGACCGCGGACTTGGGGTCAAATAATGGTGTACACTTAGATGTAAATAATAAGTATCCTCCCCATCGGAGTCACTGCTTTTATTTGCATGGCTAAAGAGAAACCGACTATTAATTATTTTTCATGAGGTTAGGTTGACAAATAAAATTAATGGGTAAAACCTTCTCTTGTAAATGTTCGGGTTTGTAAACGTCCACACTATCGTGGCTTGCAGACTCATGGTGCTTGAGATGTCGGAGAATTTTATTTTATATTGGTTGAGGGAATCAATATAAATGGCTAAATTCGGAGATTTGATCAGTATGTTTATGTGATTCTCTGTAATTTCGAATGGTTTATTTCACTTATTGTTTCCTAAAAGAAATTATATTTACTTGTCCAAAATTAGATGATTAGAAAATAATATTGGTTTCGATTTTTACTGCTTAGGAAAACATGTGTTCTCACTAAAGATATCCCATGATGCCTATTTAAGTCTCTAGTGAAGAGATGAGAGGTTCATAGAAATATGATGGTCTCATGCGACTCTTCGGATACTTGAGTAAGTTAGAAAGGCAAGAGATCATGGCTAATTTGATGAATGAATTGGAAATACTTGGAGTAGGAATTAAAAGGGAAACCTAGACCAATTTATTCTTCATAGTTTGCCTAGATGTTTTAAGTAAGTTCTTCCTGAAATACAAGAGGTTGTATATGGTAGGGAACTTCTGACAAAACATGTGGCAAAGAAAATCCATTTTCATCAAAGTATGAACAAGGATAGTATACCATTCACTAGTCGTTGAAGCATGATTAGTGATGACATCTACTGACACGTTGTGTGTAGATATTGGAATCACTAAAAGCTTGCAACTAAGTGATGATGAAATAATTGAGTATATGGGTAAGCTACGAAATTAGTGGTTGTTGCAGTGAGAGTTGTTTATTTATTTTACGATATGAATAAACGTTTAATTTTGAGAAATTATCTTTACGTACGTTTTCATAGAAAGAATTTCATTTCGTTTTCTACGCATTTATAAATGGATACTCCATTTCATTTAAATGACATGATCATAGTAATGAAGGATGGAGTTATAATCTGTTATAGTATGTTGGTGACAATTTGTACACTCTTAAATCTTTTTTATCCCACGGATGCAACAAATAGTAATTAATAAAGCATCTTAAAATCTTAGTAAGAGAAAGGAACATTCGCAGATGAACTAAACATACTTTTGGTATCTAAGACTAGATCAATTTTACTTGAGTAGGAATCAAAGGTTGATAGCCGATGGACAGTTGGGTTTATCTGAAGTGAAAACTATCTAACTTGCGAGTCTTACTTGGAAGTAAAATGATTAAAGGCTTTTCAAGGCAAAAGGGGTATAGAGTGATGCAAAGATATGTTGGAAATAGTTCATACTGATTTAAGCGGTCCTAAGACTATCCCGACGAGAGGTGGACATTATGACTTAATCGTGGTGGCGAGTACCTCTTGGGATAGTTTAGGAGCTATTTATCAGATGATGTGATTAAAATCTTAAGTAGTCTACACCGGGCATACCCCAGCTGAATGATGTGGCGGAAAGAAGGAATAAGACTCTTATGAAAAATGTTAGATAGATAATGAGTTATATGGAATAATTAAATTCATTTTATGGGTATGCCCTAGAAACAGCATGTCGTATAACGTTTTTCTGTTTGTGGGATATCCTAAAAAAATGAAGGGTGGTTTATTTATTAGTCCAAAAGATCGAAGAGTGATTGTTAACACAAACACTAGATTTTTGGAAAAGGACAATGAAATAAATCACAAACCTATATATAAGTTGTTCTAAAGGATAGTGAGAGGGAAAACACAAAGTATTAGTACCAATTGTACAAGAGGAGATACCACAAGGTAAACTGCATCGCGTGTCATATCTGATACACAATTGCATGTAGTGCATTGTCGTAGTGGGAGGGTTGTTTTACAACTCGAAAGATTTATGTAATGAGAGAGTCGTGAGGCTTGGTCCCTAGTAAACATGGAATGGACCCACGGATACGACGAACCACTACAAGATAGAAATGTCGTATCTTAGCAAGTGCAATATTTCTGAAATAGAATTGATAAATTCTAAATCAAGTTTGGGAGCTTGTAGGACCACTAAATAGTGTAAAAGCCATTGGAAGTAGTCATACAAAATAAAAGAGCATCATACGGTAAGGTGAAAACCTTAGAAGCAAAGCTTGTTGCGAAAAGGTATAATCAAAAGAAAAGTTTCGATTATGAGGAAACCTGTTCGTCGATAGCTATGCCTATGTTGATCCGGACTCTTTTATCTGTTGTTACTCATATGAAATATGAGGGATAGCTAATAGATGTTAAGACATTTTTCCTGATTGGAAGTCTTGAGGAAAACATCTATGAGAAGCAACCAGAGTGATTCATTGCAAAGGGTTAAGAGCATTATGATAGTATGCTTAAAAGTGTCCATCGATGGACTAAAGCAAGCTTCAAGATCATGAAACATCCGTTTTGATGAGGAAATCCAGGCGTATGGATTTATTCAATGCGTGGATGTGTCTTGTGTATTGAAAAGAGTGATCGAAACGTGGTGGTATTTCTTGTACTGTACGTAGATGATATATTGCTCATTGGAGATAATGAAAGAGTATTGTCGGGTGTATGGGTATGGTTGATAAAGCGGTATGAGATGAAAGACTTAAGAGAAGCAAAAATATTCTTTTGATCACGGTAATACGGATCACAAGAAAGGATGTTATGCTTGTCTCAAGCTTCATGAGAAGATACGATCCTTACTTGTTTTAGCATGTGACTTTATCTAAGGAGATATGTCTTTAGACACAAAAGAAGATAAAGGTGATGAAAGCGGTTCCTTATATTTCGGCGAATAAGAAAGCTTAATCCAAGGAATCCTATGCACGAGATTGGATATCTGTTTTGCTAAATGCATGAATAGTGGGTATCAAGGTAACCCGAAATAAGAATGTTGAACTGTGGTGATATATATACTGAGGTACCTAAAAAGGACCAGGAATTATATGTGGTCTTACCGAACAGATTCACTGCTTCTTAAGGGTTACATAGATTCAGATTTTTCAAATCAAAAAGGGATGGAAGTAAATCCACTTCAAAGGTTATGTGTTTAATTTTAGGAAGTTGAGTCATAATGTGGAGGAGTGTTATATAGAAATATATTTCAGACTCCAGACTCCATCATTGAAAGATGATAAATTAGAGCCTATGAGGCAGCCAAAGTATCTGTATGACTCTAAAAAACTTCATGATGGACTTTGAAGTGTTTCTAAGTTTGCCCAAGGTTATCACAATTTATTTTGATGATAATGGTGCAGTTGCAAACTTGAAGGAAACACGAGCCCATAAGCAATTAAATACATGGAGCGTGAGTACCACCTGTTACAAGAAATCGTATGATGAGGGAAAGGTTGTTGTTGCCAAGATTGCATCAGATGATGACCTAGTAAATCTATTTACAAGGACCTTAAGGCGAGAGCTTTTGATGGTCGTGTAGTGGAGTGGGAATCAGATGTATGGCAGAAGACATGACAGCATAGTCTTTAGTATAAGTGGAGATTGTTGAATTGTATACTATAAGTCTAGCTTTTGTATGAATAATATTTAAACGATTAATTTGAAATGAGAATCATATGATCAAATAATTGCGTCTTATAATTTATTTATATGCACGATGCAATAGTCCACTTACTTTATACTGTAGATAATATGTTGTGCGACAACACGCGGAAGATCATATTATCGGTTTCTTTATAAAGTATAAACAGATGTTCACAACCGAGATAGATGGGGACCTTTTATCGGGATGGTGTAGTGTGATTTGGTATTAGTTTGTCTTGACTATAGAATCACATTAGTGCACTTGTGTGTATTGAGCAGGACCGCTTGAGATCTTTCGACTTATATTGACTTATAGGAGAACTTGATCTCAGTTATTATGGATATTCGTGCTCTTAATCCCTATACAATAACCTTGACACGTAGGGCAGTATGTATTTCTTTGATTCATCAATGGGTGAGATTTACATGTAATTAAATCAATAAACTTGGTGAGTTGAGAAATAGTATTGTCTCTATGGTGTGCTGTTGATTGTAGAAGGAATCCGTGTCCGTCATAGGTTGATGATGTCCCCTTGAGGAGCTCATAAGAATTATCATGTAAACCCTGCAGGTGGATTTATTCCAGCATGATAATGAGGTTGAGTGGTACTACTCTTGGATGAGATATTAATTAATGGAGTTGTCACTAACTTAATTAATTAATGGGCATTATATATCTTAAACATGGGGAGACTAACGGGCTCATAATAAGAAGGAGCCCATAACGTAATTATGGGATTAGAATGGTAGTGCAGTAATAATATTTTAGTGGTATATATTATTATTATTGGACTTAAGTATAAGCTTTGGGCTAAGCTTGAATACTTAAGCCCAATGGAGGCCCAACTCTAATTTCTCCTCTTGGTCCCTGCTGTAGCCCATATATAAGTCATCTCAGCTGTCCGGAAAGCCTAATCTATGAGATTAATCACGCCTAACATTGTGAGGAGGGTAAGGGAATAGCAGATTGAGAAGATCTCGAAGATCGTCGTCCACATGACGTCGAGATTGGACTTGGGAATACAGCAGAAGACTGGAAGGTTGCTTGCTGCTGCTATCTGCCAATTTGAATGATTTTTATAAAACTGTACAGACTTCAAAATACAACGTTTAATATGCTGACAGAAAGCCACGGAAGAGAGGATCATTTTGGCGCATAGATCACTCAAATCTAACATCGGATGAGAGAGTTATGCCCAAAACGGTGAGACTGCACAGGCTGTCGGCGAGAATCCATCTTCTTCTACATACCCTGGTGAAAGGTAATACGTTTCTTGATTTTCTTGCTTCCGTTGAATTAGAAACGTATGAAACCCTAACGGTTCACGTTAACCAAACGATCAAACGTCAACATTTACATATATGTCTAATATGTTCATTTAAAAAAGTTTTTGAAATTAATTAATGATTTGAGCGTTATACCCAACTTTTCAAATTGCAACAACATTTCACCTTAAGATTCCTTACATTAGTTTCTTGCATTTTGTGGTTTATTGCATGGCACTAATTTAGGCAAGCTACCAAAGAAAAAAAAATCAAACATTAGGATGCCTTCTATACTCATGTAAATTAGCATCAAAATTTACAAATCCAAAGAAAAGATACACTCTTCTACATAAAGTATGTCAAATTGGAAATTTTGGCCCCTAAATAATATTTTTCATAAAAGCATTCTCTTATCTCAAATTTTCTTTAGCAATGAATTATTGATTACAAACAAGTGTGATCATATTAAAAAAATATTTAGATGAGTGACGTCTTGGTGATTTATTCACATAAGATTAGAATTCATCATAATAATTTCTAGATAAAAACATTTAATTATGTGCTAAGAGAAAATTAAAATTTTGAAGGCATCGAGATTGTGAGGGAACTAGCAACGTGAACGCTCATCCTTAACCTCTACCTTAAATTATATCTTTGTGTGACTCATCTATAAAGGAAAAGGTGGGTTTATTGTTACGATTTCTATATTGAATGTAATTTATATTAATTGATATTATGAGTATGCATGAATATTTTACCTAAGATTGATGGGTCGGGAAACTGTACTTACAGTAGGCATTATTGCCAATAAGAAATGATGGATGCATTCGCATGACTTTGACGTATTAAATAATGTGCATCTTTAGGTGACCTGACGCATTAAATAATGAGTGCTTTCGAGTGACTTGACTATGGATTAATTCACTTTACGTTTAAAGATTCATGAGGTTCATTTCTCAAGAGATGACATCATTTTCAGTTGTAAAATCTAACAGTAAATCCCCCCATTGAGTACATTTCCATGTGCTCACCCTACTATATATTTCCTTCTACAGATGATGTGGCATAACCAGCGTGGCGAATAATGAGTTGGGGGGGGAGGGGGTTGGTTAACAGCAAAAAGTATAATGTGATTTACTCAAGTAAGTGTTAAATTTGTGAACAATGACTTTAGAATTGTCACTACACACATATCACTGAAAGACTTTCGCTACTTAAATTTTAAAATATTGTTTCAATTCTTTTTATAGTTTAATTAATCTCTCCATTATTATTATGATGTGTTTGAACTCGATTTATTTTAATTTTGCTTTTTAAAAAAAAATTTCATGAAATTTCACTATTTTAACACATAATTTGAGATGTTACAACTTTGAAGTAATTTGTTGAAACATAGACTTCATTTTTTCAATAGTGGGGAAAAATTTCCCATCAGATTTATTTTGTTCTTCTTCTACTGTAAAAATATTATCAGTTAAATAAGTAACGTTTTTACTCATAGACTGCAAAGCAATGTATGTTCAACTAATATTTCTTCTTTAGATTTGGAGTCACTCCAAGTTACTTTCAGGGATATGTTCTTTCACAGAAAGTTGGGACATTCATATTGATAATGACTGGTCCCTTTGCATTAAAGACATTGAGCATTTTCAATTTTCATAAATTTCCAATAAGTAAAGTTTGATTCATCCAAGAAATAGGGGTCGAACAACGAATCCTGCATCGCGAGAGGCCATAGTGACTCATGGGATAAAGTGTCTAAGATGTTGACCTGTTTATTATAAACTAGAACCTACTCTAAATCCAATTGTAAAAACCTTTAGATAAATATGCTAGTGCGAATGTTCATTTGAAAAGTAAGAACATGAACATAACGTAAGAATACAGTGGAATACTTTAAAAGCACACGATCTAAAAATAGGCTCCGTCTAATCCATCAAATATTTTTCATTAAAAAAGTATAAGTATTTCAATTCATCACCTACGAACAATGTTCTATACTAATTGATAATACCTTAGAACTCTTAATTACTTATTTGGCCACCATGTGGACTTGACAGCATTAAATGGACTCTCTTTAAACTTGTGACGAGATCTCCAGAGCTCGTTGATCGAACTCTCTCCTTGAATCCATGTTACAAGGACTTGTTCTTTCATATATGAAAGAACACGAGAAGGAACAGAATATAAATGAAATAAACTAAAGAGTTTTAAAATATGAACTCTCTAATACCCACACAAAAACTAATATAGGAGATCTGGATATATCGATCATCAATCAAAGAATAAATAAGTTAGAAACAATCTTATCAAATCTCTCAAAGATCTCAATTAAATAGCGATCCCATGAAATCTTCAATAAAATCTCAATCATCTTGGACATCTTTGACTACTGGACATGCTCTACATCTGCGGCGTTCCTTGATCATGAAGTTGCCTTGGATTATTCTTTTCTTGGTCATAAATGAATCAATCAAGTAATCTCATTCAAATAAGATCTTCAAATATATCTCTAAAATAAGATATTCAACATACATTTTACCTGTTGGGTATCGTGGTCGTCGACACATCAATGGAGATGAGAGGTGCTCAAGTTTTCTTGAGTTTGGCTCATGGGAAGAGCCTATGTAACACTGTGGTAAGAAGTTAAAATCTACGAAGGATTAGAGCCACAACCCACTGGACAAACTTATCACTCACACACTCACAACCTCTCTATTTCGTCACATCGGTAACTAAAGGCGAGAAGCCTTTTTATACTGAAGTCGGACCACCACCGAAAAGGAAGGTCAACCTTTCTTTCCATGGTGCAAGACGCCAAGAGAAAGAGAGGAGAAGACTAGTAAGAATTAGAGTTCCAATAGGGCGTAAGGAAAAGGGAGTCGGACCATGCTTAATTAAAAGCAGTTCAAACCCAAAGATAAAGAAGATAGGAAATTAGGCCCAAAAGGTCCAACATTTCTCCACCTTGGCCCAAATCATCACTGTGTTTATATAGTGCGGGATTTCATCATCGAACCCCTTTTTGGACAAACATGCACATTTGAAAACACAAAGTTTAGTGAATAATCTATTTTTCTATCACGAAGTAAGGCAAAATAGTGACACAAAGTCACGGAAAGGGAAATGAGACAAAGTCAAATGACACAGAGTCATAGATTCATAATATCACAGAGATATAATGAGCCGAGTACAAAGCTCATCTGTGATCCATATGTGATCACAGAGATCATGAACGCAAAGTTCAAAAAGTAATCACCAAGATTAGAAAACAAAAAACATAAGTCATGCGCGCAAACACACTAAAACAAGTTATAGCAAATAAAATATCACGAAGACACTCCACAAAGAGGCACACACAGATAAAGTATAATCTAACAATAGCTACAAAAGCTTAGATTCATGCAACATGATCCACTTCACTAAGAGACACAAATAAGCATATAATATGCACATAAGCACAAACAATACAAACAAATACTCCCTCTGTCTCTACTTCAGCTTCACACTTTCCGATTTGGTCCGTCCCAAATTCAACTTCATACTTCAATAAAAGGAAAAAAGCAACTATCTAATATTCCTCTAACATAATTTAATTTTAAATTTTCCATCACCTTTTTAACACACATAATACATTTTATCATTTATTTCTTACCCAAAAATACCATATTACCCCTAAAAGTAAGTCAAAAAGTAATTTTTCTTAAACTTCGTATCTACCGTAAACTTGAAGATGAATTTTCATCACCCTTTTAACATACATAACATACTTTATCATTTATTTCTTATACAAAAATACCATATTACCCCTAAAAGTAATTCAAAAAGTTATTTTTCTTACACTCTGTATCTACCGTAAACGTGAAGATGAATTTAGGATGGAGGGAGTAGTAAACAATAATAGTGCTCCACCTCACTAAGAACAACCAACAACAAAAGCTATTTTAAAACATGTTAGATAGAAAAAACATATTTCAAAGTACTTCTCACATAGAGAAAACACATAATTTCAAAGAAAACAAATTTCCAGAAAAACATGCAAAAACAATAAGCCACTAAAAAACACAAAAAGTATTTAAAAGGTACAATTAAATACACACTTTTCAAGCAGAAATAGTTTACTAAGTAAGGAAGTTTAAGAGTATAACTTAAACTGCCAATTTATCCATAACTCTTTAGCAGAATCATACACACCAACCTTTCAAGTTCATTCATTTCAATCTTTTTCGACTTAGTAACATCCTTCTCATAAGAGTGATCTACAACTTTAAATACTCGTTGTTGGATAAGAATACACTTCATCTTCTGTTTCCAGATACTAAAGTCACTTTTTCCATTTAAGGGGCTTATCCAAAATACGATGGAGAAGCCATATGTATTCAAATCTAAGTAGAACAATCACAAGAAAAGAAACAAATATAACAATCTTTCACATAGTTAGATTATCAAATATTCCAGCATCAACGGAAGATATGCCCAGGAATAAGATTCACCAAAGCAAATAAGATCACATAAAGGACCAGCCGCCTCAAGCATCAGCCACAGATCCTAAAAGTTTCTCACAGCTCAGAATCGATCCTGTTACAATCAGTGACACTAATCAACTGAAACAATAAAAGGGTACAGGCCAAAATACCAGTAGTGTCTCGGATTAGACCATTATACAACCACAACACCTATAAGCCACCAGCCCGTTTATACAGAGTCTGAACAAATCAACAAGAGCCCAACAAACAGTATAGCACCAAAGCCGACGGACGATTGACCAACCGACTCTAATACCACTGTTGGATATCGCGGCCATTGACACGTCGGTGGGGATGAGGGATGCTCAAGTTTCCTGAGTTTGGCTAATGGGAAGAGCCGATATAACACAGTGATAAGAAGCTAAAATCCACAAAGGATTAGAGCCACAACCCACCTGAGGATCACTCAAACACTCTCACAACCACTCTCACAACCTTTCTATTTCGTACCACGAAGGCTTGAGGCCTTTTTATACTGAAGCCGGACCACCATCGGAAAGGAAGGTCAACATTTTCTTTCATGGTAAAAGACGACAAAGGAAATAGAGGAAGGAGACTAGTAAGAATTAGGATTCCAATAGGGCGAAAGAAAAAAAGAGTCGGACCATGCTTAATTAAAAGTGGTCCAAATCCAAAGAGAAAGAAGACCGGCAATTGGGCCATCCCTATACAATAGGGCATAAAGGTTCCAACTATTAGATTTGTATACTAAAAGCCTTGCTTTTGTATTGAACAATGTTTTTAATGATTTTATTTGAAATGAGAATCATATTATCAAACGTTTTTTGCATATTATAAATTGTTTATTTATATGTTTGTGCAAAAGTCCATTTACTTTATATTGTAGATAATATGTTGTGCGACAACACGCAGAAGATCATATTATCGGTTTCCTTATAAAGTATAAACAGATGCTCACAACCGAGATAGACGGGGACTATCTATTGGTATGGTTGTAGTGTGGTTTGGTATTAGTTTGTCTTGACCATAGAACCACATTAGTACACTGCTTTGTGTATTGAGTAGGACCGCCTGAGATCGTTCGATTTGTACTGTCTATATAGAAGAATTTGATCTCTGTTATTATGAATGTTCGTGCTCTTAATCCCTACACAATAACCTCGACACATAAGGTAGTATATATTTCTTTGATTCATCAATGGGTGAGATTTAAATGAATTAAATCGACAAACTCGGTGAGTTGGGAAATAATATTGTTTCTATGGTGTGTTGTTGATTGTAGAAGGAATCCATGTCCGTCATAGGTTGATGATGTCCCCTTGAGGAGCTCATAAAGTTTATCATGTAAATCTTGCAAGTGGATTAATTTCCGACATGATAATGAGGTTGAGTGGTACTACTCTCGGAAGAGATATTAATTAATTTGAGTTATCAGTAACTTAATTAATTAATGTGCATTGTATATCTTAAACATAGGGAGACTATCGGGCTCATAATAAGAAGGAGCCCAGAACATAATTTTGGGATTGGATGGGTAGTGCAGTAATAATATTTTAGTGGACTATATTATTATTATTGGATTTAATTAAAAACTTTGGGCTAAGCTTGGTTAATTAAATCTAATTGAGGTCCAGCCCAATTTCTCCTCCTGGTCCCTGCAGTAGCCCAACTATATAAGTTATCTCAGTTCCTAATAACCTAAATCTGCGCCACTTACGTAGAAAAGAGAAAAGGAACAGATTGAGAACTCTCTGGGGATTGTTGACCACACAACACCAGAGAGTTGACTTTTGGTCATACTGTAGAAGATCAGATGTGTTCTTCATAGATCTTCATCCTCTACTCCAATCCAGAAGTCAGGTAAATTATTTTTTGCTTCCGCTGATTGTTTACCTGTGTGTTCTTTTTTATCGAATCACGTTAACCAAAACGATCCAATTGCCAACACCAACATGACCAAATTTTGGATAAATCTCCACCTTGATATTATTATTCATAAATAAAATATATTTGACCAAATTTGTGATGATCGTTGATATTTTTTCCATAAATAATTAGATTAAACTTATAAAATTTTAAGTAATTGATTTTATGCCAATATAACAAAAAAATATACATGAAATATACTCCCTCCGAGGTTAAGAGGGTCATTTTACCATTTTTGTTGTCCCACTTAAAGGGGGGCTATTTCTATTTTAGGAATGTAAGGGACCCACCACTAACATTTCATAATAATATTTTATATTTCCAAAAGATAAAAATACCCCCACTACAATTAATACATTAATTAGGTGGAAGGGTATAAAGGTAATTCAAAAATTTCACATACCCACTACACATTAAACAATAACACTTCTTAATCTACGTGCACAAAAGCATTTGGGCCTCTTAACTTGGGACGGAGGGAGTATTTTCTAACACACATGTTTTCAAACGCAGGTAATCTATTGAGGATAAGGACAAAACAAGTGATGACTCATCATGGATGAAAACAAAACTGATAGATGAATAGCAGTGGATAAAATCCCAAAGATTCCATGAGCAGAAGTTTGTTATTTGAGATTGCAAATAATGTGGTGACACGTATTACTCTTCTAGACAATTCTTAGAAATATGTTTTTACTATATATAGCTATTCCCTTCTCGCTGTAAATCAGTTTGTTCATTGAAAAGAAAATATTCTCCCATTTAATATCTTTCTACTAAAATCATGTTCTACTTGAATTCTCATTAAGGTATCAGAGCATGTTAGCCTGTTTCTGTGCCATACCTCTACCATTTTTATTTCATCTTTTGTTTTCTTATTTTTTTCCATGGCTAACGATAAAGATCAAAACATCAATTCTACATTGGTGACTCAGATCCAGACTGTCCACCCACAAAGCCAACTTATCACAGTAAAGCTCAATGAAGCTAATTACTTAGTATGCAAACAACAAACCTTGGCAGCAATCAAAGGATATGGCCTTGAGGATTTCAACACTGGAAAATCAACAAAAACCAGATCCCCTGAAAATAGGGACTGTTGATACAAATCTTGACTTCATAAAATGGATTAGGCAGGATCAACTCTTAATGTCTTAGTTATTGTCATTGTTATCTGAAGAGATACTAGTAACTACTATTGGGTTAGAAACCTCGAACGAGATCTGGGATATGCTTGAATCGAGCTTTACCAACTGTGGCTAAAATCATGCAGTATAAACTCCAACTAAACAACCTAAAAAGGGTAATATGTCAATGAGAGAGTATTTAAACAATGTAAAATCATGTTATGATGTCTTAACTTCAGCAGGGTACAAAGTGACTGATTCAGATCATATTATGCATATTCTCAATGGCTTAGGATCAGATTATAATGCTGTTATGGTTTTTGTATCTGCGAAAATTGGTGGGTCCACATTAAGAGATGTATATGCCTTATTATTAAGTTTTGAAAGTAGAATAGAAGACTTAGATTCAACTACTGGTGTGAATGAAGAAGGTTTTATTCCCGCTACAAATATTATTACTCAAAATACCTCGAGTAATAACAATTTTGGCTATCAACCATGGAGAGCCAGAGGTGGTTTTCATTCTAGTGGTAGAGGAGGCAGAGGTAGATTTGGAAGAGGCAGAGGTGATGGAAGGTTTGGGTACAACAAACAAAAATGCCAAGTTTGCAACCTCAACAATCACACAGCTGACAAATGCTATTACAGATTTGATCCAAATTATATTCCACCACAGAATCGATCTTTTGGTAATGATATGCAAAGCAAGAGTCCTGCTGCAAACACAGCTTCTGTCTACACATCACTTAACGTATGATTTGGGAAATCTCAATATGGCATCCATTTATAAGGGAACATATAAAGTTCAGATTGGGAATGGATCAGGTTTGTCTATATCTCATTTTGGTAATTCAGTAGTTATGTCACCTTATTCTGATAAATCCCATATCTTCTATTTGAAAAATCTCTTTCATGTTCCTCAAATAACTAAAAATCTTATCAGCGTTTCACAATTCGCAAGAGATAATAATGTTTTCTTTGAATTCTATCCTTCTGTTTGTTTTGTGAAGGACCAAGTAATAGGGTGGTCAATTTTACTCTAGGGAGCAGTTAAAAATGGACTTTACTCTTTCCACCTTTCTAATCAAGAGAGACATTTACCTCTTCACCCCAAGTCAACTTCTCAGCAATCCATTCCAAAAAAGATCAACATCAACTCTTCAGCTTATCTTTCTCAACTTCAAAAAAAATCTAGCTTAAATCTTTGGCATTCTAGACTAGGAAGCCTCTTTTGACACTGTCAAAAAGGCTTTGCAGCTATGTAATGTCTCTTACTTTAATGACACTGATAATAACTTCTGTTCCTCCTGTCTAAAGGCTAAAAGTCACAAGCAACCCTTTCAACTTTTGCAACCTCGTGCTTATGATATTCTTGAGTTGATACATACCGATCTTTGGGGGCCTGCTCCTATAAAATCTTTTAATGGCTTTCACTATTACATCAATTTCATTGATAGCTGCACTAGATTCACATGGCTTTATCTTCTCAAACAAAAATCTGACACTACTCAAGCCTTCATTCACTTTAAAAATATGGCAGAAAATCAATATGACAAAAAAATTAAAATGGTTCAGAGTTATGGAGGCACTGAGTAAAACTTCTTGTTGATTTTAACCATAAAAATGGCATCATACACCGAATATCTTGTCCTTACACTCCTGTGCAGAATGACTTAGCTGAGAGAAAACACAGACATATAGTTGAAACAGGTTTGTCCCTTGTAGCAGAATAAAAAGTTCCCCACTCACATTGGGATGATGCTTTTTCTACAGCAGTGCATCTAATTAATAGGATTCCTTTGAAATCCCAAAACAACGAAATTCCTCTGGAATCCTTGGCAGGTTCCAAACCTGATTATTCTACATTGAGAGTTTTTGGAAGTCAATGTTTTCCACACTTAAGGCCCTACAATAAACACAAACTTGAGTTTAGGAGTGAAGAAGGAGTATTCTTAGGCTATTCCCACCAACACAAAGGATATAAAGTCTTATTGCCCACAAGAAGACACATTGTCATATCTCAACATGTTGTCTTCAATGAGTCAAAATTTCCTTTCCACCTTCCTCAAATCCAAGAATCCCCTCCCATTCAAACTCCCATCCAGAGTCTTCATTTTCCTCTTCCATGAGTTCTAACTCTACAAACTCAAACTTTTGCCCAGGATGATCACCATTCTACAAATTCTTTAGCCTCTGCTTCCTCAACTTCTTCATCATCTTCACCTTCATCTCTAGGTGACACAACTACTAAATTACAAAATCAGAATGTAGACATTTCTAGCTCTATTTCTCCATTTGATGCATGTATTGCTGATGATTATGTTGACTCTAATGTTACAGGATGACACCCCATGATCACGAGGGCAAAGGCTGGTATATATAAATCAAAGATCTACTTCACAACAGTGGAGGTAGAACCAAAGACACACCTTCAAGCACTACAAAAACCAGAGTGGAAAAAGGCTATGGATGATGAATATGCAACATTGATAAAGAATAAAACTTGGATTCTCACATCATTGCCTCCACATAGAGATGTGATAGGATGCAAATGGGTATTTAAATTGAAAAGAAATGTAGATGGTTTGATAGCCCGACATAAGGCACGACTTGTGGCAAAAGGGTACAACCAAATGGCAGGCTTTGATTACTTTGATACTTTTAGTTTGGTTGTGAAGCCTGCAACAATTAGAGCTATATTATCCATTGCTGTTTCTAGAAGGTGGAAACTCAGACAAATTGACATAGATAATGCCTTTCTAAATGGAGATATTGATGCAAAAATTTACATGGAACAGCTACTGCGGTTTAAGAAAGGTGAGAATATGGTTTGCAAATTGGAAAAGTCTTTATACGGCTTAAAACAAGCGTCTAGGTCTTGGTCTATTAAATTTGGCATGGTTTTGCAAAATTTGGGATTCATTCAATCTAAGGCTGATGCTTCTCTCTTCCACAAACAAGAGAATCATTACATAATTTTTGTTTTAGCATATGTGGATGACATTGTCATTACAGGAAATGACAACACAGAGATTCAAAACTTTATTAATTCTCTTGCTAGTCACTTCTCCTTGAAAGATTTGGGACCTCTGCACTTCTTTTTGGGTATTGAAATCAATTACACCACGGAAGGGATACATATGAGTCAAATGAATATATTCAAAGTATATTGGAAAAGGTACAGATGGAAAATGCAAAGGGTTTGAGTTCTCATATGTTGAGTAATTCTCGTTTGTCGAAATCGGATGGGAATCCCACAGTAGATGGTAAGATATACAGGTCAGTTGTTGGAGCACTGCAATATGATACTTTAACTAGACCTGAAATCTCTTTTAGTGTTAACAAAGTTAGTCAACACACGCAAGCACCTCTAGATACACATTGGAAAGCAGTGAAGAGGATTTTACGATATCTTGCAGGAACACTTGACTTTGGATTGAACTTTACTGCCTCATCCTTAAATCTCACAGCCTTTTGTGATTCAGACTGGGCCTCAGATTTGGATGACAGACGCTCCACATCTGGTTATTATGTTTTTCTCGGTAAAAACTTGGTTTCTTGGAGCTCAAAAAAATAAAATGCCGTCTTAAGATCTAGTACAGAAGCTGAATATAGATGTTTAGCCAATACAGTTTGTGATGTTGTTTGGCTAAGCAATTTGTTAAGAGAACTCAACATCTTGCACCCTGAGCCTACAACAGTTTGGGTTGACAATGCTGGTGCAGTCTCATTACCCTCGAATCCCGTTTTTCATTCTAGAACAAAACATCTAGAATTGGATTTGCATTTTGTCAGAGATAGAGTGATGAATAAAACAGTCAGGGTGCAACATATTCCATCCATAGATCAAATTGCAGATTGCTTGACGAAGCCATTAACTGGGCAATTCTTCAATCGGACTCGAAATCGTTTGACGGTTATTTCCAAGTCCTCACTCGAATTAAGGGGGCATATTGAAGGTAAGGATAAAATAAGTGATGACTCATCATGGATAAAGACAAAACTGATAGATGAATAGCAGTGGATAAAATTCCAAAGATTCCATGAGCAGAAGTTTGTTATTTGAGATTGCAAATAGTGTGGTGACACGTATTACTCTTCTAGACTATTCTTAGAAATAGGTTTTTACTATATATATAGCTATTCCCTTCTCGCTGTAAATCAGTTTGTTCAATGAAAAGAAAATATTCTCCCATTTAATATCTTTCTCCTAAAATCATGTTCTACTTGAATTCTCATTATAAACCAAAAACAAACATAAGATTTCATAAGTAGTATTAAACAAGTTACTCAAATAGATGAATGGTGTAAATATAAATAGCGTTGATCCTTTATTATTTTGGTATATCTTATGAAAGGTATATATATACATGGCATTTTTTGCACTCACGAAAATGCAGAATTGTTATCAACTTACCAAATTTAATGGAATATGTGGATGATTTTAGAAGAAAATTTGTACATGAGTCCAATTGTCAATATTAATGCTGATGATTTTTTGATCAAGTAATTCAAATACTTGGAGTCCACGGTAACTAGTATTGATTATAGATTGTCTTTAGTTAATACTTCCTCTATCCAACAATAACATATTTATTTGTTTTTTAACATGAATTAAAGAATATTATTATTTGAGTGAGACTCCTGTGCACCCGGATGCACAGAGCAGGCGTACGGAGTACATTCCGTGTGCCTTTGCAATTTTCGTGTCCCTTTGCAATTTAAACCCCTAGCAATACATATGTTTAAATAGAATTGAAGGGGGAGAGTTGTATTCACATGGGGACACGACGTATCCCTCAGTGTCTCCAGGGGCGCAGGAGCTTTTGCTTTATTATTTTATATAAAGTGAGTAATTGTATTGATATTGAGTGATGGGTCGTCATATCTAAAACTCCTTTGCTAAAAAAAACATTGATATGTTTAAAGTAGACTATTAAATTAACAAAATGAACATATTATTGCAAAGGGAGGAGTGTTATGTTATCAATAAATTTATTATTTACTGTTAAAGTTTTATGTCAATTCACATGACATCATTATATTTTTATTTTTATTGTTTATATAATAATTTATTATTTATTTCTTTTGTTTATTTATACATAAAATTAATAATTATCCTAAAATGTAAAATTCCATAAGGTTGGTGTAAGTACAATAATTACAGACAAGCTCTTTACAGTATTGTAGATTATAATTAAGGCATGCTCTAAATAAACACCTCTTTTTATTAAATACACTCCCCAATTATTATATAAATAAAATATCTATTTTTAAAAAGTTTAAAGTATCCTTATATCATTAAATATACACCCCCTATTTTTATACATATTTAATAAATCTTAAATTGATGAATTCTTTATACGGATCCATTGTGAACAATACACATCCTTTGCTAGTATTTTTTCACTTTTTAATCTTTTTAACATGTAATCATTTTTTTTTATCTAGAATTTAATGTGTTTCGATTTCAGAGTTTCAACCACCCAAGAACAATAGTTTTTTAATCCATTAAATCTCTTCTTTTATGCGACTGTGGGGGAATGAATATGTGTGTGCAGGTTGGATTTAAGAGAAATAGATTTTATGTGCATATATTGGTGATCATGGGTACAGATTTAGTGGAATCACTATTAATAATTCATGACATTTATCTTCGTTAAAGAATGGAATTTTATGACTAAGAAGAGATTTGATGCAAAAGTTAATTAAATTGAAGAACTTATCGGAAAAGTTTAAAACTGGTGGCATCGCTTGTGGATCAAACAGCCTGAGAATTTCCTCTTGCCACAAAACCTTACCCCAAAACCACGGATTCCTTATTTCTCAAAAAGCTTGAATTAATTGCATTCAAACCAATTCATTCAATTATGTCTTTTGAGTTTGATTCATTAGAGTAATGAGGAAAGAAACATTAAATTAATATTTTAGGGATCTAAACTGTAATAATAATTAGGGTTTCATGTCAATTGATTAATTTCATAATAAGAGAAAGGGGGAACTAGAGGGGTGTATGTTTTTAAAATTAAAAAGGGTAATTTGGAGTTTTAAAGGGGGTATATATAATAAAATTAAGTGAGGGTGTATATTTAATAAAAAGGAGTATGTATTTAACAACACTCTATAATTAATATGTGGAAATATTATATAATAATGTAGGTAGTAATTAAATACATGGATATTGTACACGTTTAAGTGAGGTACATTAATTTCACAGCTAATTATAAATTAAAATCACATTATTATAATCTACGATTAAAAAATTAAAATAAAAGAAAGCTAGGAACAGCAGACACTAGACATGAAACCTAGTTAAGTTATCGATACACCCAGCTGCGTTATTTATAATCATGTGATTAATTATGTATTACTACTAATTATTATATTAAGAAACTAATTAAGAGTCAATGGTAATTAAGTTGCCTCCGTCATCTTTTCTGACTACAGTGACGCATGCACTTATCGAACTAAACGCTTTATTTGTTTAATTAATTATCTTATTAGATTGTAATTAATGGTATGACATGTAAGATTAATATTTAATCTTTATGTTATTAAAATAATTTAAATTGGGGTCTTCCCAAGGGCCAATGTCCAATTCACGTTGAGCTTCATTTGTCTTACTAGCTAGCTTAATTAATTACCCTTATTAAATTATTCTATTAACACATATTATTTGATCGATAAGAGTAACTAATGGCCGCTGAGCAACTGAGGTGAAACTTAATTTAAAGGGCAGATATTTTATTTAATAATAAGAAAATTATTCAAATGTTAATACTAGTTAAATATACAACGGTACATTATGTTATGGTGAATGAAAAATACGAAATAGAATTTTATAATTAATTGTGTTATACATATTTCTTTAAAGGTATAATTAATATTGTTGTTATCTTTTATGCTAAAACTTGCGTGAAACCGTCTTACATAAGGGATTACGTGAAAATGTCAGAAAGTGATAACCTTTATATTGAAAAATGATACTAAATTAATAAAAAGTGATAATATTATTTCATGGACAATTTATAGTATAAATAAAAAGTGATAATATTTTATATCAAAAGTGATAACGTTTTATAACGAAAGTGATAACTATTTTAAAAAGTGTAAAATTGTCTCACGTGAGACGGTCTCACACAAGACATACTCTATTTTTATGATTCTCTTTTATTTAAATTAATAATAAATTATTTCTTGGATTTTTTTTGCTAAAAGATAGACATCTTGGATCTTAAGTAGTTAATTACACTTAAGTACAATGAAAAAAATAAAAACACGGTCAATATATATATATATATATATATATATATATATATATATATATATATATATATATATATATAAAGTAAAGAGATAATTGTATAAAATAACCAAAATAGAAAGTCAAAAATCATTGGCATCCATCAAATAACTTATATAACATCCATACCCAAATGACTATTTTTGGACAAAAATACTCTTACCATGTCGGGATTCCGACACCGATTTTGACAATATCGGTTGTCGGATTCGATATCGGAAATCTGACATAGCATTCCGACAAGGTGAGGGACATCGGTTGTCGAATTCGGTGTCGGAACTCCGACATAACATTTCGACAATGTGAGGGTATTTCGTCGGATGTCGGAATCGGTGTCGGAATCTCAACATAGCATTATGACATTGTGGGGGTATTTTGGTCCAAAAATGGATAAATGGGTATAAATGTTATATAAGTTATTTGATGGGTGACAATAATTTCCAATTTTTAAAATTGATTATTTGAGCTAATCTCCCTAAAGTAAAGAGATAAAATTACTTTTTATGTAGTTGCGCATTCTTTTCTGCATTTTTTTCTTTTCAAAAACACTTTCAACTATGTACATAAACATACAACAAAGAGATAAAATTACCTCTATGTGATTACACATTTTTTTCTGCATATTTTTTTTTCTGTACATTTTTTTTCATACATTGAATTATTGCGCATTAATAAAATTTTATAGATGTTTTACTTATCATAAAAAGTGATAAAATTTCAAATAATTATGAATAATTCGAAATATAATAAAAAGTGAATTACTAATTTCAAAATTTTAATATAATCTCATGATGAAAATCTATTACGATTATTAATAAAGGATTACATAGTGACGTTTGATGATATACTATCCTTATTACCCCGTCAAGACACTACTAGAAAAATATGCTATTATAACATTTATGAGTGTCATGTAAGATTAATTAATAATACATTTAACTTAATAAGACAATTCTATAAAGTGAATTCTAATCTAATGTATTAATAGGTAGCAAACTATTAATACACTTTTATATGTCATTACTTAATGGTTTAGACTACACTTAAATAATTATTAATTTAATCATAAATATTAATTAATTAATAAATTAGTTTCGTTTAAACACTATTAATTTAATAATAACAATATAAAAAAAATTCATTTCAATCTTGGACCGCTTGCCAGGCGCTTCGAACTGGGGTTGATTGGAGTTTGTATCTTCAACTCTAACCGGATAATACAAACTTAAACTTGTCAAATTTTTTACAAATTTAATTTATATGCAATATGTAAAAAATTTAATTTATATGCAATATATTTTTTTGTTGGTCTTTTTTTTTATTTTTTTTACAGTTTTATTTCGTCTTTTTATTTGTCTTTGTTTATATATTTTTTATTTTATTAATTTTTATTAACTTTAATAATCAAATAAATATAAATAATATAATTATATTTAAAAATTGACTTATTATATTTAAAAATATGATTGATTTTTTAGTTGTTTTTATCTTACTAATTTATTTTTAATAAATATACTTTGTTGAGTCAGCGTATAATATATATATATATATATATATATATATATATATATATATATATATATATATATATATATTTATAATTATAAATTAATGAAATTATACTATTATATTCATTTACGTATTGATTTTTATAAAAAAATTTATAACTATAGTATTATGTGTAATTTAATATTATGTTTAATTTAATTGTATTATAATTAAAATAATTTAAATAAGTATATATATATATATCATTCAATTTTAATATTAACAATTATTTATTTTATTAATTTATTATTACATAATATTAAATAAAATTATTTGTATCTATTATATCATTTTATGATTATTATATGTTATTATTTAATTTGATTACATTTAAAACATATTATTATTAAATAAAAAGTATTAGTTAATATTAAAAAAAGTTATTAACACACTTTTGAGCAATGTATTAATATAGAAGTAATATTAATACATTTAGTACATAGTAGTGTATTAATAGATATTATTACAGTGTTGTTAAAAGTATTCTATTAATACATTTATTAGGTAATGTATTAATAAATATTATAATAATATAGTTATAGAATTAATGTATTAACAGAATAGCTTTAAATACATTTCAAATAAAGTGTATTAAAATTAGTGTAGTGATAGGTCTTTGTGAAATAGATATCAATAGCTTTAAACAACTCGAAGGCAAGGCGAGGAAGGTTCTTTGTGAAGACGTCGGCTAACTGTAGATCAGATGGCACATTTTAAGTATGCAACTGACCAGACGACACTAATTCCCGAACAAAATGACAATCAATGTCAATATGCTTTGCCCATTTGTGAGCAACAGAGTTCTGACCGAGGAAGATGACACTCTTGTTGTCGCAAAGAAATGTGGGTTGTGGCGTAGGAATGCGAAGCTCAGATAACAGGTTGACTAGCCATTGAACCTCCGAAGCGGTGTTAGCTAAGGCTCGGTACTCCGACTCACAACTTGAGCGGGCGACAGTAGGTTGCTTTTTCGCACTCCAAGAAACAAGATTACCACAAAAAAATATAGAATATCCGTATGTGAAACGGCGGGTCTCGGGACAATGCGCCCAATCAGCATCTGAATAAGCTAGGATAGACAGCTCAGATCGAGCGGTGAAAGAAAGTCCAAAGTGCAACGTCCCTTTTACACCGTCGTGACTTGTGAAAACTAACAAAATGTTTTGGGATATTTTATTGTGAAATGGATATATGTGAGATAGATTATGAGATGGGTCGACTCATTCATAGTATAATAGATATATATGTAAAATATATTTATTGATAGTTAATGTATATTTGTAGTTAATCATACTACAAAAATTTTAAAAAAAAAAATAATAATAATCCAGTATTCATCATACTTTAATTAAAAATGCACTTTAACTACGAATTAGTATATTTTATCTATATAACATGTATATACTTTAACAACGAAACCACCAGTTCCACCACCCATCTCACATAATTACTCTTACAAATGAGATTTTGTCAAATGTATATTGAGGTCGAGGAAGTTTTATAAATTTATTTTAATGCTAATATAAAATTGAATAAAATTTTAAATAAAGTTCTAAATTTATAATTCGAATGAATTGATATCAAATTATGAATTTAAATTTTTTCTATTTACTTTCTTTAAACGATTTTAAATATTTACCAAATTGTACCTTTCGAGAATCATTCATTGAGTAAAATAAACAGTAAAAAAGGACCAAATTTAAAAAATAATATGATAATTTTTTTTCTGAAATATCATAAAATATTAGGTAAACTTAAAAAATTAAATGAAAAAATTAAATTGAATAGTAGTAAAAATAAAAAAACGAAGTATATTATTCAAATTATACATAAATAAATTTATAAACTTCGAAAGATAATAAAGATTTTTTTCTTATTTTGTTTTTAAACAAAATAGAAATATTATAGATTAATAACACGAAGAAAAATGGTAGAGAAGGTCATCCACAAAGTTTGGAAGTTCGACCCATACATGAGGGTTTGAATAATCACGAGAAATCCTAACAATTTTGCGTGCTATATTATTAGCAACACGATTAACACGATGAATTGATAATGATGGAATTGAAGTAAGGATTTGTTTACAAGCTGCCACGTAATTCCCAAACACCGAGTCCTCCACAGTTGGATGTTGGAGCGCATCATCCACGATCTTTGCATCTATTTCTATAATCACTCGTTCCATTCCCAAATTCTTTAAATAAAACAGGATAATTTATTAAATAAAAAAAATTAAAGAAAAAACAGGAAAATTTAGAGGGAAAAAAAAGTTGAAAAAAAAATATTACACAAAAATCTTATAACTTGAGGGGTAAAAAAAGAGTTGAGTATTATGTTACGGTCTACATGTGTATTAATTTTTATTTAATACTCCGTATATATGTGTTTTTAATAAATGTATAATATTATTATTTTCATTTTTCATTAAAAACTAATAGATTGTTAAAATTTCCTAACAAAATATATAAGTTCTTATTTTGATGTACATAATTTTATTCATTAGTATATAAGTTGTGAACATGGGTGCACAAAATTTATCAAAATTAATATTTTGATCATTCAAGATCTTTTAGAATAATAAAAATAGATATCAATGTTTTTTTTAATTATTATTATTATTCTGAAAAAATGAAAAAAGAAATAGCAATTTGAAAGTGTTAAAATATTTATATTAATTTTCATAAACCCAATCCATTTTCATTTCATACCATAGCTTTCTAAATAAATTTAAAATTCATAAAATTACAAATCCTACAATTTCTATTAAAGATGTTGATGGAATATTCGTAGAGCTTTGAATGAAATGGAAGCAAGTGTTGTTCATTTAGGCCCAGAATTAACTATCATAGTCCAACAAGGAGTATTTTTAACCCAGTTAAGATAGGGCCCAGTTAAGGAAGGCTCATCAAATAAGACCCATTATGGATTGGTAGAAGGAATATTTTTCAATCCACAATTGTAGCTTGAAAATATATTTCGCATACATATCATGAAATTTAGATCCACATCATATATGATGAGGAGAGGTATTAGATTATAAAATTATTGTTATATATGATAATCAAGCTCAAGAATTTTTTACTTATATACCTAATATGGAAGTGGAGGATAGGTTTGAGACTTTTAGTAGAGTTTAATATCATTGTTAATTATCAATAATAATATAAATATATTACAAAATATTTGTAATATTTTCATAGAATTACTTTGATGACCCAAAGTTACTCGTGACACAAAACATTTTTAGCGGTTAGATAAAACTAATTTCAATTTCAGTCATTAGATTATCTCATATTTCAGTGGATATGTGAATAGTAGATTAAACATTTAAAGAAAAGAATATCACATCTCATATCTTACATAACATGAATAGAAGGTTACACATTTAAAGGAGAGAATATCACATCTCACATTTTAGGATATAAAAATGTCTCATCTCACCTATATATTAATTTTTTTAAAAAAAATTATGAGTGTTACTAAGGTGCATGTCGTACACCGTTGCACCTATAAGATCTAATCCGTTAAATTTTAAAAAATTAATCCTCATCCTTAAATTTTAATCAATAATTAAATTAAAAAATTAAGTAATTACAAATATACCTACACTAAAACCATTAATTCCCCAAAATTACCCAAAAATTATCTTATGAATAAATGTACTTTTTATGAATATTAAAAAAAAAAAGCAAAGGTCCATAATTCTGTTATTACCAAATTACTGTCTTTTTAAAATATTTAATTTAACATCTATAAGGTTATGCAATGTAACGAGGTTGATAGTAAAAGAGTTGGGCATCACGTTTCCATGGCCACCATATTATCAAAGAGGAATATTGGTAGTCATGTTTGCGTACCTAAAATGATTCACAGCTCGTCCAACAACACATTTCTAATTGATTTTCAAATAGTTTTCAGTATCTATTTAATATTTACCATCAATAAAGGTTAAGGTCACTCGCTCTCCATAGTCGGAATATTTCTTCACAAACATAATTTACAAATTGATATCTATATGTTGTGCATCAATTGTTAATTAAGAACATGAATTATCTGAAAATATTTCATTTGGATAATGAGGAAAACACAATAAATACCACGCTTAGTTTATTGAATCATCTAACAATCCCTGAAATCATCATGAATAAGAAACAATAGATATAGGGAAAGTATGTTACTTCTCTCACACAATGTAAAAAATGTTACAACCACTATCTATAGCTTAGGAGCAATTATAATTAATCAACCATTGTAATAGACATAGAAACATTTATTGGACGGGTCATCTGCGTCATTCCTGCCACTACCTTCGTAACTTACCATATTCCAACACCCCCTTCTCAAGTGGGAGGTTGTAGAGTATATGCAACCACCCAAATTTTTAGATCCAATAAGATTTTTAATTAAAAGAGACTAACAAATATCTTTATCTTTATAATAATATTGGAGAATTACTGAGATGATGATATGGCATCCCTAAAAAACTTCCATGCTGACGTGTGTCGTTCACACAATTTTTTGATTATTTTTTTTTATATTTTTATTTTCTTAATTTTTTCTTTTTGTTCCAACTCCTTTTTATCTCACCCTCTCCGTTATATTTTGATTAATTATGATTAATGATTAATAAATTTGACTTTCCATGTATAGTTTTTACTAATTAATGTAATTTGACTTTGTCTCACTTTCCTCTAATTCATACAATTATTTATGAATTAATATTATTTATTATTTATAATTTATGAAGTTGCTATTTTTACTTTTTTATAATCTTTAATTTTTTAGTATCATTAATTTATTATTTAGTATGTGGTTGATCTCACCTACAGGTGTCGAACCTGAGACATTTGGGAGTTTCATTCTTAGGCATCTCAAGTCCTCACCACTAGGCCAACCCCTGGGTTGTACGAAGTTTCATCTTGAAATGTATTGAAAATTGAATGCTTTTTATGAATTAAAATTAATTTTTTTTAATAAAAATTTGATAAACACTTATGTAGTGTAAATAAAATTTCAATTTCAGTATTACTATTAAATTACAAGGCTAATTATACAGTGCACCTGGGTGCACCCTAAGATAGGGTGCACCCACTGTAAAAATGTATACAAATATAAACAAAAACATACTCATATGAACAAAAATGTATTCTATTTAATTGTTAGTTTTTTTAATGAAAATTTGAGTGTAAAAAAATATACAATTATTAAAAAACATATATACACTATTGAATAAAAAGTTATACACATATAGATGCTAGTTTTTTAATAAAAAACTTAGTGTGAAAAATATATACAATTATTAAGTAATACGTATACAAAATAAAATAATATGTATACAAAATAGAATAAAAAATTATACATATATGTGTGTACCCTTGCATCTGGGTGCACCTAATATCAACTCAAATTACAATAAGTTAAAAATACATTTTTTTTCTAATTTTATTAAATTTAATTAAATGGGAATAAGTTAATAGTTGTGGGGTGGTGCAATTTTTTTAATGAATAATTTTACTAAATTATTACTTTTCTTTCTTTTTTTAAGAAAAAATTTAAAATGAAAGTGTTTTGCTTTCAATATGGTATTTCTTCCATCTCAAATTCAATTTCATATTATTTTTTGATCCGACTCAAACTCAAATTAACACTTACATAAAAAATAAAAAACTTGAATAATAATTTCATAATATACTTTAATTTAAAAATTATGAGAATGAGAAGTAATTTATTTTATTATATTAATTGAGATCATAAAAATTTTCTTATAATTATAGTAATAGATTATCTTATTATTTAAAATGTTATCCCGTGCAATGCACGAGCTTTGTACTAGTTACTAAAATATAACATTATTTGCAGCAGAATTAAATTAAAAGGACAACAATTAAAAATGAATCATATTTCAGCGCAGTTAAAATGAGAACTTTATTTGAGAAGTAAAATAATTGTTCAATTGAATATCAAACACTTTATTTCAAGTAAAAATAAACAATGAAATGATTTTCATTAAATTAAGTTACTTCCCATGAAATATAAATAAATGGAAAGCTTTGACTATTGAATAATTATAAAACAGTTCATCACAATATACATGTTAATGAATGTAAATAATGTGATGATACAAATAAATACCAATTAATTACTTTGTCACTCATCACCTTTCTCCGTACTCCATCAGTAAAATGTAAAAATGATGGGATGAGCAAACCACAGTCCAGTGGAAAATATTTGTCTACAACATATAACTCATGTAGAAATATCAATAAATCACAATTAACATATATAACCTTTATGTGAACATGTCTATGAATGATCGATCATGAAGGACTCCGGACGTCAACCGAGGATTACTTTAAAATTCCAACACTTGAAAGTGCCCTAACTTAAATAATTGTAGTAGCACGACGGGCCTTCCAAGGACCTTTTACAATCCAAGTATTCCCGGGGATCTTTTTATCAGTCCCGGACCTATGTCACGGTCCTTGGCTACATGTCTGTGAATAGTATTACGAATACTCTATGTCGTGAACATTATTACTAGTGATACCATGTGTCTTTGCTGTAAGCAATAACTTATCAACGTAAACACATAAGCACAAACAAAATTTAATTTCTCCACCTGGAAAATGTCGATGATGAATGGATGCACTTGAATGTAAATGATAAGTCCGTGTCTTGCAATAACTTTTCATTTATCATAGAACTATACTTATCTCAGATTAATATGCAAACTTAAAATAGGAAAAAGATAATAGGTTTGAATCTTTAAAATAGAGTGAAGGTGATATTTCGATATTTGAAACAAGAGTATTTAACAAAATTTTCTATGGGTGATTTTATTAAATATCAATGTATAAATAATTTATAACAAATAAAATAAAATAAAGATCAATATAAAAGTTAACATACTTATAATCTTTAGTGAATAAAAGAACATTTCTTAATTTCATAAAATAATAAGGTGTCCAAAAATATATTTTGGATTTTCAAAGTGACTGTAGTTAAAGCTGAAATTTCTCATATGCACTGATAATGATTTAAAATTTTAGTGAAAGTCAATTATATCATACGTTTTATTCAATTAAATTAACCAAAAATTTCATATTTTTCCTTACATCATTACACCAAAAATTAGTTTTCTTAAACTACGTGCAAGCTATTTTGGAATAGAGTGAGTACTTTTTGTTAAAAAAATAAAATCACTCCTGGCTCTTCTCACATAACTTATACTAGCAGGCGTAGTTTTAGATGAGATGTCTCACGATGAGATCATTTTACATATTTTTAATTAATTATTACTCCATTTTTGTTTGTTATCATTTTTCCTAAAAATGTTACTATTTTTATTTATACTACTCCCTTCGTCCCGGACAAAGGTCCCCATTTTCTTTTTGCGCGTAGATTAAGGAGTATTATTATTTTATGTGTAGTTAGTAGTTGCATTAGTAATAAGTGGTGAGCCATATGTGGAGCTCTTTTATTAAAAGGGAAAATGAAGACCTTTGAGTGTGACACCCAATATTAGTAAAATAGGGACTTTCGGTAAGACGGGGGGAATATAATTTATTTATGAAATATTTACTATACCATTAACACATTTTACCAATCAAATATTAGCACTTTTATTCGTTTGATAAAAGTCACTCGCGAGATTGCTTTTAAGTATAACAAACACTTATATAAATCGAGTTTATATATAAACACTATTTTTAATTATTACTTTTTAATACATGAAAAATTGCTCTTTAAAAATATAAATTATTACTTTTCTAAATGAAAAAATTACTCCACAAATTATTGTAAACCTTAATTTATCGATTACTTTTTAATACATGAAAAATTACTTTTTATAAAAATGAATTATTACTCTTAAATAAAAAATATTATTATTATTTAAAAAGTAATACTCCCTCCGGCCACTTGAAAGGTAATCGATTGCTTTTTGCATGTGAATTAAGAAGTATTGTTATTATATGTAAAGTGGGTAGTTGTATTAGAGGGAAGTGGTGGGCTTCACGGAAGGCTCAGAGGATATTGGTCATGATGAATTGTGCCTATTTTCACATTTAGGATTTACATATACACTGTCAAGGGGGTGTACTTTTTTACTAAATAAAGGAAATGAATACCTTTGAAGTGGACGCCCAAAATGGTAAAATGGATAACTTGTAAGTGGCCGGATGGAGTAATTTTTTATGGTTTAACCGATTCACACAACACTGATCCTATAATTGCCATACTAGAGTTATAATTAGGGGTGGGCGGTATGGTATATCAAAGTTTTTGAGTTATACAGTATATCATACCTTAAATATCGATATTAGAAAAGTCATACTTTTACCATACCGAAAGTTTCGGTATACCGAAACTTCGGTATAAGAAAATGACATACCTTTTGCTTACCGATATTTAAGTACTCCCTCCGTCCCATTTCAATCTTTACATAGTTCTATTTTGGGCGTCTCATTTCAATCTTTACGTTTTCCTTTTTGGTATATGGGACCCACCTAAAATAATTAATATATCACCATTGGACCCACATCCAATACTAATACACCTACCCACTTTACATTAAATATTATACTTTTCTACCAACTGTCTATTAAAATACTATACTCATTAATCAACGTGCAAAAAATAAACGTAAACATTTAAACGTTCAAATTTAAAAACATTAATAAAACATAATAAATGAAAGAGTTTAATCCTAGTGAGTGATTGTTATACCTGATAACGATTAAGTTCTAAATTAATTAATACTCCCTCCGTCCGCTTGAAAGAGGGTCTTTTTTCCATTTTGGTTGTTTGCTCCAAAGAGGGCCATTTCCTTTTTTACACACATGAGACCCACACACACCCACTAATACAACTAAAATATGGGGTCCACACTCTCACTAATACAACTACCCACTACACATTAAATAATAATACTCCTTAATCAACGTGCACAAAAGTAAAAGACCCTTTTTCCGGGCGGACGGAGGGAGTAATTAATACACACTCTTAGATTAAAATAAAAATAATTACAGTTATACTCTAAATTTTATATAATAAAACCTATAGTGCTTACGCAAATGTTTTCCAAAATTATACTAAATTCAATGATGGATCAATAATTTTAATATATTAGAATTTCTTTTAAGCATATATACTTACTAAAATAATTTACGGTATTTCGATATATAACAAAATATTGCGATTTTAAAATTTTGCATACCTTTACCGTACCAAAAAATTCAATAAGGTATCATACCTTACCAAAAATTTCGGTAAGTTTGGTATTTTTTAATATGATAAGTGCGGTATATCGAAATTTCAGTATTTTTCCCCAACCCTAATTATAACCTGGGTATTGCCCCCAGGGCATAGCTCAAGTGGTAGAGGGGAGGGTGGAAAGGTCTTCCCTGGGGTTTTAATATTGCCTTTGACATGTATTTGACCACTTGCAAGCACAAGTCAAACAGTGAGCCCTCTCTATAAGTCACTTGAGGCACATCCTGCGATTTACCTCCTTCACTAATCCCCAGAACAGAGGCGGACTAATGGTGGGGTAGACCAATCATGAGTATCGATTTAATTCGAATCAAACAACATAGGCATGAGTGCCGCATTTTGTAATGAACGATGGAGTTGACCATGAGTCGATTCTCTATGTAACTCCCCTCTGGACTCCCTCATTTCACGCTGTGTTCGCCAAAACATCTCCCCTCTTCCCCCGCCACCTCTTTCCCACTCCTTCGATCAGGTATTTCCTTCATCTGCTTTCTTGCTTTTCATTTTTTCTACTTTAGACCTCAATCTATTCAGCTTCTTGATGCAAAAGGGATATCAATCGATTTTTTTTTTCACTTTAATTAATTAAACCATAAAGGTTGTCTTTTTTCTTTTTAAGTCACTCTGTCATTGTTTCTCTGTATGATGAGATCTTACTGTTTTTGACTTCTTTCGAGGTTATTTGGGATGATTTATGTTCTATTTTGTTTTTGTAGGCCAAAGGTTTACACTTGCTTTAATGTTTTCTTGTGCTTTATAATATCTTTCGCCGCCATTTATAATTAGATCTTTCAGATAGGGCTCAAGCTATTTGTGTTCTACTTTACTCCATTTGTTTAATTGTAATCAAATTTCAATCGTGATCATAACTTCAAAGCAGATGTGTTGTTTGTCCTCATTGGTTCTATCAATGAGTAACTATTTAGGCTTGTGATCTGTTAGGCTTTTTGTTATTTTTTTGCACTTCAATTCATCATATGGTGTGGAACAGTTCAGCTTTTGTTAATTAGGAATGAGGGTTAGTTCCGAGGGGGTTGATTAGTGATGTCTTGTTTCTTTAGCCCTAGGAAATATGTCACACCCCAATTTTTTTTTTTTACCAAAGAGAATTTGAATTAGCATTTGAAATAGAATATTAAATAGGGCATGATTAAAATTTTTTTTTTAATTTATTTTAACATGTAGGAAATAATTTGCAAACAAGGAGGAAGTAGAAATGGTCCTATAAATTTCAGAAAAAAAACAAAAATTATCTAACGAGGAAAGAGTTAGCAAATGAGTTGTTTGTCCCACAAGTATTCTACAAGCTTTAGCAAAATAATTTATAAGCAAAGGGTCTAGATGTGGGATTAATCCTTTAAGTTCTGCAAATTTCTACTTTAGAATATCAATTAAAGTATTTTGCAAAAGTTTTAAAAGTAAAGGGCTGAAAGTTCCTTAAAAAAAAACCATGTCCTGCAAACATACATGACTCATTAAGTAGACCAAGGCTTGTGCAAAATCATTTGCAACATTCTGCAAAAACTTTGCAAGAAGGCCTGTAAATTTCATTCATACTTTCTGCAAAATGTAAGGTAGGACAGTAAGTATTAATTCAATTCTGCAAAAAACTTTCAATGAGGACAATAAGTATAGGTTCTTCTGCAAACTCTTTAAAATAGGACAGTAAGTTCAACTCTGCAAAATTCTGCAAATTTTCTAGGGAAGGACAGTAAGTATTAAATATTATTCTGCAAAATCCCAAAGAGGACAGTAAGTATTAGCTCACAAAATTCTGCAAAATATCTAGGGATGAACCATAATTTTTTTACTTTATCAGCCTATATATATATTAAGCAATTAAGAAGGAAATAAATAATAAGACTCTAGTCCCATAAGTTTCAAACAAACTTAAAAAAAAAACAAATTTGCTTGCAAAATGAAAGGTTAGCAAATAAGGAGACAGGTTCGGTAAGTTTTTGCAAGCTTTAGCATTTAAATCATATAAGTGGTAAGTCCAGTAAGTTTCTAAATCCTTAACGACATAATTTTCTGCCGAAACTAAAAAAACAGCAAGGTTTGAACCTAAATTCCTAAACTACAAACATAGTCCAACATGTGGTACTTTGGAAGGGAGGAAGAATTAATAAAGATGGGTAATGAGAGGGATACATCCAAGGATCTGTACAGGTGACAACCCAAGAAGACAATTTGAACCAAAACTCTTATGAGCATGCCACGAATCCACCACTTCCACCCTACTGTACTACACAACTTACTAAACAATACTAATCAATGGAATAATTTAATTCAACACGTGTACTTACCATGAAGTACAAGACTGTCACCAAAGTAAATCACAAACCCAAGCATGCAGCTGACTACCATACAATTTCTCATTTCCACTACAGATAGCAGACTCGATACATCAACATACGTGCTAAACGGTCCCAATTAAGCATTCGACACTACATACCACGACCAATCCAATTCAGAAAGTCAAATTCCCTATTAATACACTCAATTCCGAATATACTATTCTTCCAACAATATCATCGTAAATAAAATTTCAAAGCACTAGTCAAAACCGTGTAATCAAACGCCGACATAGTGAATCAGTTTCAATGTAAACATCCATATAAAAAAATGGGAAGGTTTGCAGCACAAACATGCTGCGTTAAAATTTGAAGTTTTATTATTAAGTCTCATCGCCCACAACCCCGCTCGTACGCTTTGCCACGCTCAACCTGCGATAAGAATATTTATCGGGGTGAGCAACCACACGCTCAGTGACGATCTATACATGCTTACATACATCATATAATTCATATGCGAGAATTCAATTCACTTACAATGCAATCTTATCATGTCATAATAAGGCACCTTTCGGCCCTTATCCGTGTAACTTTATGATATCGCGATTCGTTGGTAAGGCTCTCCTTCACAGCCCTTACCCATGCTATAGTATGGCACCATTACAGCCCATACCCATGCTATAGTATGGCACTTATGCAGCCCATACCCATGCCATATAATATTTCATAACATTCAAGTATGATCATCAACTCATAAGTGACACCAATTTCAAGTTTAATTCAATTACCACATACGAAATCATATAAACACATATAAGAATGAAAGAATCCCCACCTTTAACCGAGAGTACTAACGACAATATCAGAGTCTCCTTCGTCACCTACATCATCATGTTCGACCATCACTACATGACTTCGATAAACTATTGTACAACTAATCTACATACTTATTCACGTAAGGCTTGAAAATTGAGAATATTAGGGTTGACGGTTTTAAGTTTGCAGAAACAAATAAAGGAGAAAAAACAAGTATTTTTCTGGTTTTCCATCATGATCGAAGGAAAAAGAAAGGAAAAAGAAAGGAAAAAGAAAGGAAAAAGAAAAGAGAAAGAACGAGTGAGGAACTTCACCTTTCTCTCTTCGTCTGCGGCTGCGAAGTGAGTTCAATGAGTGTGTGTGGAGAATAAGGAAGACTTTGGATTATATTCTCACGGCTGGTTGTGGAGTAATCTTCGTAGGAGTTTTAACGGGCTTTTCCGAAGATGAGGGAGTTGATAAGTGGAAGATATTATCTTCCTTAATAGATAAGGAGATCACATATATTTATTCCTTGGGGAGTAAGAAACTTATCTATTTTAAATTCTCAAACTCACGGTTGATGAATGGGCTGAGTGTGGACGTGGGCTTCAAAGATTTGGGCCATGACAGAAAATCGCAAGTGAACTTACGGGCTATTACATCCTACCCTCCTAATAAAAATTTCGTCCTCGAAATTCCATAATTATATAGATATCTTACCCGTAATGAAACAGGGGTATCTTGCTTGAATTTCGTCCTTCTTTTCCCATGTAGCCTCATCTTCCGTATGCCGACTCCATTGAACTTTGACGAGTGGCACGTCATGATTTCGAATCCTTTGGACCTTTTGATCCAGAATGGACACAGGTTCTTCTTCATATGTCAGGTCCTTTCCAATCCCCAATGTCGAGAAATCCACAACATGATTGGGATCATGAACGTATTTTCTCAACATCGAAATGTGAAAAACATTGTGCACGGAGGATAACTCGGGTGGCAACGCCAAACGATAGGCTAGATCTCCAACTCTATCAAGAATTTGAAATGGACCAACGAAACGAGGTCTGAGCTTTTCTCTCCTTCCAAATCGTATGACACCCTTCGTGGGAGCCACCTTCAGAAAGACATGATCTCCGGCTTCAAAATGTAAATCCTTTCTTCGTTGATCAGCATAGGACTTTTGTCTATCTTGAGCAGTCTTGATTCTTTCTCGAATTATTCTGACCTTGTCCACTGCTTCTTCTATTAGCTTGGGGCCTAGAATAGCTTTCTCACCAACATCATCCCAATATAATGGTGATCTACACTTCCTTCCATAGAGCGCCTCGTAAGGAGCCATCTTGATAGTTGCTTGATAGCTGTTGTTGTAGGCAAATTCTACAAGAGGTAGGAACTTCTCCCATGCTTCTCCCATGTTAACAGTGCAGGCTCTTAACATGTCTTCAAAAATCTGGATTGTTCTTTCAGATTTCCCATCCGTTTGTGGGTGATAAGCGGTGCTGAAATTTAGTTTAGTTCCCATCGCCTTGTGCAGACTTACCCAAAACCTGGAAGTGAAACGCGTATCTCTGTCAGACACTATTGACATTGGTACGCCGTGCAGCCTCATTATCTCTTGAATATACAACTGTGCATACTGCTCCATCTTGAATGTCATCTTTATGGGCAAGATATGAGCTGACTTGGTCAATCGATCGACGATGACCCATATGACATGATTTTCCTTCGAAGACCTTGGTAAACCTACGACAAAATCCATGGCAATTTGCTCTCATTTCCACTCGGGGATCTCAAGTGGTTTAAGCTTTCCGGCTGGTCACTGGTGTTCAATTTTAACTTGTTGGCAAGTTAAACATCTTTCAACAAAGTATCCAATATCTCGTTTCATACTTCACCACCAAAATCTTTCCTTCAAGTCATGGTACATCTTCGTTCCTCCAGGATGAGCGGTGTATGGCGCTCCATGCGCTTCACTTAAAATCTTTTCTCTCAACTTCTCAACCATTGGAACACACAATCTTCCATTTAGAGTCAAAACTCCCTCTTCGTCCACTTTGAAGCCATTGTATTCGCCTTCAGCTAGTGCCTTCTTCATCATTCCTTGCAAGAAATGATCTTGTTCCAGAGCTTCTTTTATCTCCATTTTCAGACTAGGCTGAATTTCTAATGCCGCAATGATCGCCTTTGTGCCGGAGGGTGATGCCACCAATTCAATTTGCATCTTGGCGAACTCTTCGACCAGCTCTCCTTGCTTAGTATACAGACTATTCAGCTCCATTTTGGTTTTTCGACTCAAAGCGTCGGCCACTACGTTAGCCTTGCCTGGATGGTACTCAATGGTGCAGTCATAATCGTTCACCAACTCTAACCATCTCCGTTGTCTCATGTTGAGCTCCTTCTGCGTGAACAGATACTTCAAACTCTTGTGGTCCGTGAAGATCGTACATCTCCCACCATAAAGGTAGTGTCGCCAAATCTTCAAAGCATGAACTACGGCCGCTAACTCCAAGTCATGAGTAGGGTAGTTCACTTCGTGCGGTCTCAACTGTCTAGAAGCATATGCAATAACCTTTCCATGTTGCATCAATACGCATCCGAGTCCTTGCTTCGATGCATCACTGTAGATCGTGAACTCTTCATTCGGATTTGGGATTGTCAACACGGGTGCTGAAGTCAAATCGTGCTTTAACCTTTGAAAGCTCTCTTCACACTTGTCAGACCAAATAAACTTCTCTCCTTTACGAATTAATCGTGTCATTGGGCCGGCTATCTTGGAGAATCCTTCTATGAACCTTCGATAATAGCCAGCTAATCCCAAGAAACTACGAACTTCTTGAACATTTGTAGGTGCCCTCCACTGATTTACTGCTAATATTTTAGATGGATCTATTTCAATCCCTTGTGATGTTACCACATGTCCAAGGAATGTGACTTGCTTCAACCAAAACTCACACTTCTTGAAATTCGCGTATAACCTCTCCTTGCGAAGTGTCTCGAATACCAATCTCAAGTGCTCCTCATGTTGTGCTTCATCCTTGGAGTATACCAAAATGTCGTCGATGAAGACTATAATGAACTGATCGAGATACGGATGAAAAACTCGATTCATCAGGTCCATGAACACTGCAGGCACATTACTCAACCCAAAAGGCATGACGACGAATATATAGTGCCCATAACGCGTTCTAAAAGCAGTCTTAGAAATGTCTGACTCCTTTACTCTCAATTGATGGTACCCAGATCTTAAATCAATTTTGAAAAATACGCTTGCTCCTTCTAATTGGTCAAACAAGTCTTCAATTCGAGGTAGAGGATACTTGTTCTTTATCGTCAACTTGTTAAGCTCTCGGTAGTCAATACACATCCTCATGGATCCATCTTTCTTCTTAACAAATAGGATTGGCGCACCCCATGGAGATACGCTTGGGCGGATGAACCCCAAGTGCAAGAGTTCTTGTAGCTGAACTTTCAACTCTTGTAGTTCCACGGGCGCCATTCGATACGGAGCTTTGGATACTGGTGCTGATCCTGGTACCAAGTCTATTGAAAATTCTACTTGACGATTTGGAGGCACGCCTGGTAAATCTTCCGGAAAGACATCAAGATACTCTCGGACAATAGGTATGTCACTAGGTGGTACTTCTGTGGTTCTGGTGTCTACAACGTTGACTAGGAATCCCTGGCAGGACTTCTTTCTAAGCATCTTGGCAGCTTTTGTAGCAGATAATATTCTCGGTACTACACCACTCTTGAGCTTGTGTACCACTTCTTTCTCAAATTTTGGTTCCCTTAAGATCATTACTCGTTCCTTGCACTTTATATTGGCTTGATGATAGGTAAGCCAGTCCATTCCTAGGATCAAATCAAATCCATGCATATCCATAACATACAGCTTGACGCTAAAGTCTACTCTTTCAATGTGTACGCTCACACTTTCTACTAAGGTATTCACAACAACTCTCTCTCCCGAAGGTAGACTAATCTCAAGAGGTTCATCACTCTTGACTCGTTTACAGTTAATCTTATTAGAATACTTTGCGGAAATAAATGAATGTGATGCACCAGTGTCAAACAAAGTGAAAGCTCGGGATTTACCCACTGCTAACGTACCTGTCATAACATTAGGTTCATTGTCCCCTTCAGCTTGGTTCATGGCGAAAACTCTCACTCTTCCTCCAGTGCCTTGTCTCGTATTTCCCCCCAGAGGTGGTCCCTTACGATCAGGTTTAACGTTGGACGGCTTTGGGCAGTTCTGTGCTTGATGGCCAACTTCATAGCACCTAAAGCATTTGTTTTGTCCCATGAGGCACTCTCCATAATGATTCTTCCCGCACTGTGTGCAAAGAGGCTTTGGTCTTTGTGCGTTGGCTGGCGGGTTGTTGTTCGTTCTGGCTTGCCTTTGATTGTTGTTCCTGCCTTGGTTAGAATTTTCCCATTTCCGTTTGTTTGGGTTCTCCATCAGCTTTCTGTTCGCTCGCCCCTTCAGTAAGCAAGCTTCAACTTTCTGGGCCCTCATAAACGTGTCGACGTAGTTCATATCGGGCAGGGAAGACATTCTCTCTTGTATATCCTGGTCCAATCCATCCAGGAACTTCTTGGCTCGTTTCTCTTCGGTATTGACCAGCTGTGGAGCTGATCGACGCAGCTTATTGAACCGCCGTTCATACTCAATTACGGTCATGTTCCCTTGTTGGAGGTTGTAAAACTCATGCTCCATATTATTGCGGTAAACTTGAGGATAGTAATTGGCCATTACTATATCCTTGAACTCTGCCCAGGTAATAGCTTCCCGGTTCTCATTAGGTCTCATCTCCCAGTATCCGTCCCACCAATGATCGGCATCTTCAGTAAATTGGTAGGATGCGCAGATCACACGCTGCTCATCATTGCACCTTAAGAGACGAAAAATTCTCTCAAGTGCTCGTAGCCACTCTTCCACGTACTCGGTCCCTTCACTTCCCTTGAAGAAGGGTGGATGGTTATGGCGAATGTACTATTCTTGTATGAGCGTCCACATCAGCGTTTGGAGCATTCGGTGCGTTTGGAGGGTTTTGAACATCCCTTCTTGGAGGCATCCTTCAATTCCATCGTGAAAATAATTTTAGCATTTATTCAAGTTAATGAATGAAATTCTAATAGAAATCATATCATTGTACATAGTAGCCAATGTACGATAGAGGCATAGACATCATAATAATAAAATTTTTGATCATTGAACGAAAAATTGTCTTAAACTTGCAAATTTAATTAAAATGTTAAATAATGAAATAATGAAACAAATTCAAGTCCCTAACATAAGGGATATTGTTTTTAGTTTTAAAAAAAATAAAATTTTAAAACTTAAGAAATTTTAGTCTCCATATAATCCCGAGTCCTCGGACGGGTCTGACTCGAAATTCTCATCCATTTTTCCTTCATTCATGGCTCCATTTGGTTCGTTATCGGGTTCCGGTGCCGGTGCCGGCTCTGCAAGGTAACCTACCAATCGCTCTTCTTGCTCATTATGAATATCCCAGATATGATGTCCAGGAGGGGGGTTTGGCGGATACCATCTTGCGACTCTCATGAATAAAACGACTGTGAACTGCACGTGGTCCACTTGCGGAACTTGGTGTTGAACCGAGTGATGCATAAGGTCAGCATGTATGGAATCGGCCATGTCTTTCCAAGCCCACGGTAACGTGCTGATGAGCTTTAATCCAGCCCAATAATCAGTAATACCTTCACCTACATCCTTAACTTGTCTCCATAATTGTAGCATGTGAGCAATGTGGGTGGGCAAGTCATGTCTGACGTCCCGGTGATAATTCATGTAGGCTTGTCGTCTTGCCAAGTCACCCATCTAATGCGATAATATCTTTACAAATCATATAGGTTCGCAATAAAATTCTAAAACATTCATCATTTATCATAAAGAAAATCCCACATTATTCGTATAACATAAACTTTCATTTATATCTCGCATGTCATCAATTTATCCAATTTATACTTTCATACCTTGGTTGAAGCGGGCGTCGTACTCGGTGGATGCGTAGCAAGAGACCTTATTTAAACTTTTATACATTTGCAAAATCATATCATTCAAGCCACGAATTTCACTTATGTGCGGAAATAAAAATTTAAAATTTTTTAAGCAAGTATACAGAATCGCATACCTGCTCTGATACCAATCTGTCACACCCCAATTTTTTTTTTTACCAAAGAGAATTTGAATTAGCATTTGAAATAGAATATTAAATAGGGCATGATTAAAATTTTTTTAAAATTTATTTTAACATGTAGGAAATAATTTGCAAACAAGGAGGAAGTAGAAATTGTCCTATAAATTTCAGCAAAAAAACAAAAATTATCTAACGAGGAAAGAGTTAGCAAATGAGTTGTTTGTCCCACAAGTATTCTACAAGCTTTAGCAAAATAATTTATAACCAAAGGGTCTAGATGTGGGATTAATCCTTTAAGTTCTGCAAATTTCTACTTTAGAATATCAATTAAAGTATTTTGCAAAAGTTTTAAAAGTAAAGGGCTGAAAGTTCCTTAAAAAAAAACCATGTCCTGCAAACATACAGGACTCATTAAGTAGACCATGGCTTGTGCAAAATCATTTGCAACATTCTGCAAAAACTTTGCAAGAAGGCCTGTAAATTTCATTCCTACTTTCTGCAAAATGTAAGGTAGGACAGTAAGTATTAATTCAATTCTGCAAAAAAATTTCAATGAGGACAATAAGTATAGGTTCTTCTGCAAACTCTTTAAAATAGGACAGTAAGTTCAACTCTGCAAAATTCTGCAAATTTTCTAGGGAAGGACAGTAAGTATTAAATATTTTTCTGCAAAATCCCAAAGAGGACAGTAAGTATTAGCTCACAAAATTCTGCAAAATATCTAGGGATGAACCATAATTTTTTTACTTTATCAGCCTATATATATATTAAGCAATTAAGAAGGAAATAAATAATAAGACTCTAGTCCCATAAGTTTCAAACAAACTTAAAAAAAAACAAATTTGCTTGCAAAATGAAAGGTTAGCAAATAAGGAGACAGGTTCGGTAAGTTTTTGCAAGCTTTAGCATTTAAATCATATAAGTGGTAAGTCCAGTAAGTTTCTGAATCCTTAACGACAGAATTTTCTATCGAAACTAAAAAAAACAGCAAGGTTTGAACCTAAATTCCTAAACTACAAACATAGTCCAACATGTGGTACTTTGGAAGGGAGGAAGAATTAAATAAAGATGGGTAATGAGAGGGATACATCCAAGGATCTGTACAGGTGACAACCCAAGAAGACAATTTGAACCAAAACTCTTATGAGCATGCCACGAATCCACCACTTCCACCCTACTGTACTACACAACTTACTAAACATTACTAATCAATGAAATAATTTAATTCAACACGTATACTTACCATGAAGTACAAGTCTGTCACCAAAGTAAATCACAAACCCAAGCATGCAGCTGACTACCATACAATTTCTCATTTCCACTACAGATAGCAGACTCGATACATCAACATACATGCTAAGCGGTCCCAATTAAGCATTCGACACTACATACCACGACCAATCCAATTCAGAAAGTCAAATTCCCTATTAATACACTCAATTCCGAATATACTATTCTTCCAACAATATCATCGTAAATAAAATTTCAAAGCACTAGTCAGAACCGTGTAATCAAACGCCAACATAGTGAATCAGTTTCAATGTACATCCATATAAAAAAAACGGGAAGGTTTGCAGCACAAACATGCTGCGTTAAAATTTGAAGTTTTATTATTAAGTCTCATCGCCCACAACCCCGCTCGTACGCTTTGCCACGCTCAACCTGCGATAAGAATATTTATCGGGGTGAGCAACCACACGCTCAGTGACGATCTAAACATGCTTACATACATCATATAATTCATATGCGAGAATTCAATTCACTTACAATGCAATCTTATCATGTCATAATAAGGCACCTTTCGGCCCTTATCCGTGTAACTTTACGATATCGCGATTCGTTGGTAAGGCTCTCCTTCACAGCCCTTACCCATGCTATAGTATGGCACCATTACAGCCCATACCCGTGCTATAGTATGGCATATGCAGCCCATACCCATGCCATATAATATTTCATAACATTCAAGTATGATCATCAACTCATAAGTGACAACAATTTCAAGTTTAATTCAATTACCACATACGAAATCATATAAACACATATAAGAATGAAAGAATCCCCACCTTTAACCGAGAGTACTAACGACAATATCAGAGTCTCCTTCGTCACCTACATCATCATGTTCGACCATCACTACATGACTTCGATAAACTATTGTACAACTAATCTACATACTTATTCACGTAAGGCTTGCAAATTGAGAATATTAGGGTTGGCGGTTTTAAGCTTGCAGAAACAAATAAAGGAGGAAAAACAAGTATTTTTCTGGTTTTCCATCATGATCGAAGGAAAAAGAAAGGAAAAAGAAAGGAAAAAGAAAAGAGAAAGAACGAGTGAGGAACTTCACCTTTCTCTCTTCGTCTGCGGCTGCGAAGTGAGTTCAATGAGTGTGTGTGGAGAATAAGGAAGACTTTGGATTATATTCTCACGGCTGGTTGTGGAGTAATCTTCGTAGGAGTTTTAACGGGCTTTTCCGAAGATGAGGGAGTTGATAAGTGGAAGATATTATCTTCCTTAATAGATAAGGAGATCACATATATTTATTCCTTGGGGAGTAAGAAACTTATCTATTTTAAATTCTCAAACTCACGGTTGATGAATGGGCTGAGTGTGGACGTGGGCTTCAAAGATTTGGGCCATGACAGAAAATCGCAAGTGAACTTACGGGGTATTACAAAATATGAGCAACGGGGATGAGGTCGAATCAGTTCAACGAAAACGAGCTCCCCGTTTGAACGAGAGGATTCTCTCTTCTTTGTCCAGGAGATCAGTTGCTGCTCATCCCTGGCATGACCTTGAAATTGGTACTGGTGATCTGGCCTTGAGTTATTTTGGATTCTTTATGGTGGATTCACTTTGATCTGTTTTGAATCTATTTGATTGCAGGACCTGGAGCTCCACAGATTATTAATGTTGTATGTGATCTATGTCCTTTTCCAACCATTTTTCATTCCTCAAATTGTATATAATTGTTGTTCATGTAACGAAGCTGTGAATCTGGGACGATGTAGTAATCTTTGTTGTTAATGTTTAAAGTCTCTGTTTGAACCTTTCTTGATTTAATCTCTGCTAGATTAAAAAATCTGAGAACTTGAAGTGTTTGTGTGATAGAAATTTGCTTCATGCTTTTAGGTGATTGAGATCCCAAAAGGAAGTAAAGTGAAATAAGAGCTTGACAAGAAAACCGGTCTGATTAAGGTATGATTATAATCTTGATTGTATATTACCTGTTGAACGAGTGGAAATAAGGTAGATGATTGTACGTTGAATGGTGCAGTGATCAGTCATATCATCTCTCTGCAGGTTGATCGTATATTGTACTCCTCGGTGGTCTACCCTCACAATTATGGGTTCATTCCTCGAACATTATGTGAAGATAATGATCCAATGGATGTATTAGTCATTATGCAAGTAAGCAGCAGCTACGTCAACAGCGTATATAAAGCTATAACTGTTCAAAGATTTCTCTCATGATTGAGTTTGCAGGAGCCCGTAGTTCCAGGTTGCTTTCTTCGAGCCAGGGCCATAGGCCTTATGCCTATGATTGATCAGGTAATTCTAATCCACGTTTATCAAGTGAAGCCGATTCTCTACTGATTTGTGAAAGGCTCGTTTTTTAAATCTTTTTTGTCTAATAGGGAGAGAAGGATGATAAGATCATTGCAGTATGTGCTGATGATCCTGAGTATCGCCACTACACTGACATTAGCCAACTCCCACCTCACCGTCTTGCTGAAATTCGGCGCTTCTTCGAAGATTGTATCCTTTCTGTAACATAAGCTTCATCTAGAGTAGGGAATTTTTCATTTTCATCTAAGATTATTCGCGCCAACTTTCTGAACTATATAGATAAGAAGAACGAGAACAAAGAGGTAGCAGGGGACGAATTTTTGCCTTCATCAACTGCCGTGGATGCCATTCAACACTCCATGTAAGTTTTTGGACTCATACGAACACAAATTCATGCTCATAATTATGCAATTATTGCATGAATTTTTATAAACCATGTAGGGATCTCTATGCTGAGTACATCCTGCACACCCTGAGAAAGTAAATGAATCTATCCAAGCATCCACACCGCGAAATAATTAACGAACCCATTGAAGGGTGTTTTTTCATCAACCCCTGGTGATCATACTACAAGGAGGATACACAAACAACTTTGCCTTTGTTGCCTTTTTTTTTTTTTTTTGTTCTTTTTTTTAAACTCTCTTTAAGATAATTATTTTGACAAATTGTCTGATTTGATGGATGTATTGGGAGACTTACCTTGTTTTATTTTTAATATGGATTCAAACATTTTAACTAGTGAGGCTCCTATAGGGGTGTATTGCTGTTTAATATATGCATTTGGGATTTTGTTGGGCTCCAATTACTTCAAAGATAAGTCTGGATGGGGCAACTATTCGTGTTCTTCTGTAACTTACGTCTCAGGTTTTGCACTGTTTAGGGGGTAATTAAACTAGTGAACAAGGCAAAATTTTGTAAATTTTTGGGAGCTATGTTAAATACTTTTTGGGAGTGTTTGGTTCATACATATAATACGTGCGTTAACAAGATTTTAGGTAGTATTTGGTTCATATCATGATACTTGGGTTAACAAGACTTGTAAAATGTGAAAACAATATATATATATATATATATATATATATATATATATATATATATATATATATATATATATATATATATATTTTATGCTAATGGAGATTGTATATTGTTTAATGCTAATTTGATGGGTTATTATAACTCGCCATGGGTTGGTTCTTAAGTGTAATTTGTGTTTAATTTAAAAAATTTTGAAGATGTATCGAGTGTTATTAATTCAATATATAAACCACTTTTAAGGGCTGCAGGATCTTGGAAATGTAGATCAACTCCAAGATTGTTACTAGTTACTACAACGGTGGATATCAAGATACTTATATCTATAAGAAGCTATGGCATAAATGGGAAGCAGTCTATTAGATTATGGCTTCTGCCTAAGACAGACTATGGAAGCTACTTGATGACAGGCAATGTTGCACAACTAACAATCATATTTTCTTCACGTGCCTATATGCTAAATAGCTAAGTTCCATCTCATTTTTAACTAGAATATAGATTTTGTAAACTTTATGCTTTTGCATTCAAAAACCTGCATTGTACATTCTACTTTGTAAAAGTTTAGCTCTGAAATTAAATTAAATTATATTCTATAGTTCTTTCTTGATTAATTATGTATCTTTATTGATTACCCAATAATATAAATTATTAATTTATTATGTTGTCTTGAACACAATTATAGGGAGTATATTTTTAGAGAATTAAATATTAAAATATAAATTATTATTTCGTCTTAAGCATAAACCTTTCTCAAATTCTACATAATTGAACATAAGTTTTTTTCAAGTTTTAAAAATGAAATAGAACATTTTTTCAAATTTTCAAGTCTTAAAGTGTCAAACAATTCATATTATTTAAAATTTTTCTAAAAAGTAATAAGAACTTTCTTTCAGATATTTTTTTTTATATTCATTTAAAGAATATTTTTCAATTATATTTTTTAAATTATAACTATTATTCACACGCGTGATCTTTCAAATTAATTTGCAAAAGTGAGTGAAATATTAGCATTCAAGAGTATAAATTGATACGTTAGAGGAGCAGTTGCAGTTTAAAAGGTACTCAGAAACCAACATCACCATCACCTAAGTAGGTGGCAGTTACAATGTTGAAGAGTGAAACTGATATATGAATGCATATTAAGCAATGATGATATAATCTAGGAGAAGAAATATAGTCTACCTGCAGACTTAATTATGGTCACAATGCATTGAATTATAAACTTCACATAGCAGCAATATGAGAGTTTCAATAGAAACCTTTACAGATCCTCACTAACATGGAGATTTACCACAACAGCATTCATTAAACGAAACGACACGGACCTAGAATATGGATGGTTTCCGCGGAATTGTCATGTTTCCATCTACGACACCTGCTCTCTTTCTATCTGGATCGTGACGTGACTGATGTTGTATTCCCTCTTGATGTAGTCGATGACTTTATCCAACACCATATCAGCATCAGCTTCGGGTTTTATTCTCACGTGGCAAGCTAACAACACTTTCCCCACTGTTATTGCCCAGATATGCAGTTCATGAATTGCCACCACCTCCTCCATCTCACAAAGACCTTTCTCAAGCATCGTTGCATCTATCTCTCGGGGTGTGCTCTCCATCAGAACCTCAAGAATGTTGCGCAGCATCCTTATTGTCGTGCCCAACACGATTACAGAGAATATCAGGGTGCAGATAAGATCGATGATCTTCCACTCTGGTTTGTACCAGATTATGGCACCACCTATCATAACCCCAACACTCTGTATGGAATCTCCTAGCACGTGAAGGTAAGCACCTTGGACGTTTATATTCTGTTGCTTCTTCTTCTTCTTCTTTTGTCCACCTTCAGACTTAGCCTCACTGGATCTGCCAAGCAACGGCTCACTAATATCTCCACCATGGCTGTGATGATGCTCGTCGTGCTTGGGTTGCCCTTGTTCAGGACGATGGTAGGTGACAGTAACGCCATGGCTGTGCATGTGCTCATCCTCAGATCCATGATCATGATCCTCATGACCATGGTCGTGCCCTGAGTCATGCCCGTGACCATGACCATGGCTGTGGCCATGGCCGTGGCCATGATTGTGCCCGTGCTCATGACCCAGCAAGAGAGCCATGATAATATTGACTAACAGCCCAAAAGCAGAAACCAGAAACATCAAAAAACCTTGAACTTCACCTGATTCCTGAACAAGTCTAACTATTGCTTCATAGACAAGGATCCCAGTAAGGAGCCATATTAATTGAATCGACACCAGCGCTCCCAGTATTTCTATCCTAAAAAAGCCATACGATTGGCGCGGGGTAGCTTCCCATCCTGCAGCCCACAATGAAAACAATGAAATAGCAAAGGAGGCAACATCTGATAGTAAGTGGGCTGCATCAGTCAATATTGCCAGACTATTCGCTTTGATACCCCCAGCAACTTCGACACTCATAAAGATGACACACAACGCAACTGCAATCAAAAGTTTCCTCATAGAGGCGGAGCGCTCTTGTGCATCCTTAGAACTCGTCTTCACATCAGCAAAACCACATATTGCACCCTCACAACCTTTGCTTCCACCGAAGACCCTTTCGCTGGATGATATGTCATCAGAGACCTCGATGACATGCCCATGCTCTGAAGTTTGTGCCTCCATCTGAACATTTACAAAATTCCAATGTTAACCATCCCACTAACAATGCAGCTTTAGAACTTTCAAAGAATTTGACACCTCAAGCATATCTCTAGGACAAAACAAGAGTGAAAGCATATTGCAGATTCCGTTCCGTGTGGTTTTTCCCTCCATGTCTGCCACTACCCGCTATTTCTTTTCTTAATATCTACTCCTATTTTTCTTTAATTCCATAAATATAAACAAAGCAAGAAAGATATACCCAAAACAACAAAAACGAAGCACTATGATTTCTAGGCTCCTTTGACAAGTTCAAAGAATAAAATGTTGTATTATGATCATTTTTCAATTTTTACAAATTATAAATACTGATATTATAAAAAATATAGTAAAGTTTTAATTAATACTAAAACGACCTACTGAAGCAATTAGTCAAGGATCATAGCTTGACAGACTCATATTATTAGATAACAAGCGAATTATATATAGATTTAACATAAATTAAAGCACTTAATTTGAAGAACAAAAAATATGGATATGATAAGACACAGTGCTATTCTACATTGCAATTTTTTCTCACATTTTTCAATACTAAAAGAGAGGAGACAGCCAAGATTCCAGATTCCGACAAAGAAACCCTTCATCAACAAGGCTAACACTTGAGCAAGAATGTTTTATCTAATTAACAAAAAAAAAAAAAAATTTACAATTAAATTGGGGACAGAGTAAGAATTCAGGAACTGATACTTCAGATTTCATCAATAACACCCCCTTTGTACACTTTCAGGTATCACATAGGTCAAACCAAGCTTCATCCTCCAAAGGTCAAGGAAACCTCAAGTGATTTTCAACAGAAATCTTTGAGGGTTTAAATAGAAGGATTGACAATTTAACATGTATCCTAAATCAATTAACAATTTAGCATGTATCCTAAAAGAAACTCCTAATCATACTACAAGTAGGGTAGGGATCATACCAGAAGAAAAATTCAATAATATAAGACTGCAACAAAGTAGACAATACCTAACAAAAGACAGTAAAATTAATTACACTAAACCAATCCAAGTAGCAAATGAGATTGTTTTAAGGAGATGATCATTTATATCCATAAAAGTGAAGGGCTCCTTTAACTCTATCATTGAGATTCTTACTACACCATTAAAGACAATTGACATAAATTAAATACCTATACTATGCCTACCTAAAACCCAATAAGTACAGACAAGAGATAGGATACGAGCCACAAGAGAAAAAGAAAAAAAAAAACAGCTATCTTACTAGCAGCCACTATAATTTCTTAAAGTATGTAATGACGTTTGTATATGCTCCACAGATCACATGTCAAGGTGGACCACGAACAGACTTAAACAAATGCAATCAATGAAGGGCAAAATACTAATAAATGAAGAAAAACTAGGTTAATTAATTAGAACAGCCCCCATGACAGCAGAACAAAAATTACAAAAAAAAAAAAAAAGAGAATAAAAACTAGATCTTGCACACCATCAATTGAACAGATATTTGCAACACAACAAAAGTAATTGATTTTAGAACAATGACTACATAAATAAATGAAAAAAAATTAATAAAAGAAAAAAGTAGGGGTGTAGCAGAATCCATAAAGGGGTATATCTTTACAATGATTCTATTAACAGACAAACCTGGAAAGAATTGGTTGATTGTGAGTAGGGTTGGGAATGATAAGATGCAACTACGTAGAGCAGTTTTTGTGAAACAAGAATTAGGTAGGTGGATTGATGAATGAGAGTTGGGTTTTAAGAGAGGAGAAGGAATCTTTCATCGCACGAGGAGAGAGAGAGAGAGATGGTGGAATGGCCGGACTGATTGAAATCGTAATGGGCTTTCGGATTGGCATGTCTTTTTACTTATTGAAGATTTTCTCTTTTTTTACATACCTTTTTTATTAATGAATTGAATCCTACCCATTCCCATTATTTTTAATAAGAACTGCTATCCTTATTTTCTTGCAATTTTTTATTTATTTATTTTATTCTTTTTTCTCTTTCATCTATCCTTCATATTATTTATTTAATGAATTGTATTTTAAGATTTTTTTTAAGTATGTAAAATTATTATTTATTATTTTAAAATATAGTATATATTTAAAATTATTTCGTTATATAATGATAATTGAGGTGAAAATTATATAATATTTTAAATTTTTAACAAAAAAAATATAAGATTAATATTCTATAAAAATTAAAGATTTCTGTTCATTATAACAGAAATCTATATATTAATTCATATATATAACAGAAATCTTATCCTATATATTAATTTATATAAAAATATAAGATATTCTATAAAAATTAAAGATTTCTGTTAGTTATATATATAATTTTATATATATATATATATATATATATATATAAAATATTATATATACAATTAATAAACAATTCAATTGACGGAATGTTATTTTCTTTAATTATTAGGTATCACTTTATATAAAAAAAATATTATCACTTTTTATTCGTCATATAAATTGTTCATGTATTAAATAGTTCAATTGATAATTACCACTTTTATTTTATTTGAGATATTTTTTAAAATTGAAAATATTATCTTTTTTTGTTTATTTTACCAATTTTTTACGAAATAATTTAATTAGAAGGTTATCACTTTTTCATGATCAGGTATAACTTTTAAAATAAAAATTATTATAACTTTTTATATGTCATATAAATTGTCCATGCATTAAATAATTCAATTGATAATTATCACTTTTACTTTAATTAGATATATATTATTTTTTATTAAAAATGTTATCACATTTTATGCTTTGACAAACTGTTCAAGAAACATTTCTATTAAATGGTTATTGATGCACGTTTTCTTTGCACGCAAAATTAATCCCCAAGTATTAAAGATATCAATTGCAGCTTAAGCAAGCGACCAAGTGAAATATCGAACCCAAAGGATGGCGTATTATCAATTTAATTATTTACTAAAGTAATTAAGACGTAAGACAATAAAAGTTGTGGAATTAATCTAATAACTAATTAAACAATTAATTAAATTAACAAATAAAAATAAAATATCACTCAAAGAATACGAAAGTGGGTCAATTAGGAGAATAGGTAGCTCTAGGAAAATCTAGTTTCACGCATTAATTTCCCTTCCATGTGTAGATGTCTGACTCTTCCTTGTGGAATATGGACGCATCACTAAACCATGCATATCTACTCTATAGACACAAGTAAACATGCGTGTAACACGTGTGAATAACCTCGGAGCAAGAGATATAATTCCACCCCCCCCTTTCTAGGTACTATCAGTATCAATTATTTCCCTGGCCAATTGATACTCTAACCCGATATGATCTCACTTTATAGGTACTATAAAATTATCCTCTTTATCCTACTTAATAACTCAAATTCAATTCAATTAATAAGTATTCATATATGATAGTTCTAATGAAGCTTCAGAGTCCCCTCACTTAAAATCATAACATGGAATCCTGTTCAGCGGTGAACACACTTAATCTACAACCAAGATATATATTCAGACTCTATATACCAATTGAAGATGCACAAAACGACCGTGAATATGGATTAAGAAAGTACAATCATATATAAAATAAATCTGCAAGTAGTGTTGTACGGAGTTAACACACGAAAGTTCAATTAATTCGTAAAAACTTTCACAACCTAGTTCTACCAAAAAGGCTCTAGCCCATGATGTTACGAAGAACAATCATGGGTGTTGGATAGATCTTACCCGTAGTCTGGAAAATATAAGATAAATTAGGAAACAAACAAAACCCTAGATGCGGGAGTCATCGCGTCCTTCTTCGTCTTGAATCCTCTTCTTGGTCCTTCTATTGATTCCACAGACGAATCTTCAAAGTGATGGATGGATGGAGGGAAGAATGTGGATGATGGTTGGGGGTGATCCCCCCTTGTGAGGTGGTGTAGGATGGATGTGGTTCTCTTCACATGAATAATGATGTAAAATATATATAGGTATGAGAAGAGAATTAAATAAGGAAATAAAAGATATGGGCGAATCATGGAGGATTATGTGATAAGGAGATTTGTTGATGCGTGTTCTTGGCTCGTTAATTTATGTTTAGGTGATAAAGGTATTTAGTAACGAAACCAAGAACAAACACAATCAAACATAATAAAAATACAAACAAATTGATCAAAACCAATAGAAGACTCAATCCCCATTATGCGTGTTCTTGGCTCGTTAATTTACGTTTAGGAGATAAAGATATTTAGTAACGAAACCAAGAACGAATACAATCAAACGTAATAAAAATACAAATAAAGGGATCAAAACCAATAGAAGACTCAATTCCCACCAAAGAACTCAGTCAATTTTATTACTCTCCGTTAGAACAACACTCCTGAAATTCCCTTCTCTTACAAGTGTAATGTCTAAAGTGAGTATGAGTTACATGTCTCTCTCATGTGAAAGAGGCTATTTATACTATCTATAGGCCCTAAACATGAGCCAATCATCTTGCGCCACCTGGATGAAGACAAACCGCCTTTAATGAAGCTGTCTGGTATGCCGACCAGCTTGGGGAGGAGTCTGAGTGCTGTGGGTTGCTTTTGTAGGGTTTCACCGGTCGCCTCTGTCCTTTGCTGGTCTCCCATTGGTGGTTGGGGGAGGATGCGCCAGTCGCTTGCTGTCCTCTAGTTAGGATTGTTGTCCAAGGCATCCCATCTTCCCGTTAGCCTTGTCCTCTAACCTGCTGTACTTGTCAGTCTCTATGATGATGTTTATTCTTTACTGCACTGCTTCTATTATCCATTTGGTCTTCGGACAGGTTGACTTCCAGTGTTGTGATCCTCGTCCGAGCCCTCGAAAAATGAGGGAAGGCTGCCGAGGTTTCCTGCCGAGGGTGCTTCAGGTTTCTGTCCCTTTAATGGGTTGCTTTTTTGCCCTTTCCTTGATTGGACCTTTAGACTGTTAGCGATTTCTTTGAGCTGTCTTGGCTGTTCGTTCAGCATTATCTTCGAATTGGGCCGACTGAAGATTATGCCTCCTTCTTCAAGTATTTGAGGGTTTTGGTCCTACTAAGCATGGGGGATATAATACCCATAACATTAGCCTCTCGAGCCTAAATAATATCATGATTTGAGATTGTTCAGGGTCGAATCGTACTTCACGGGTTATATCCCTCATGCTTTGGTACTTGCGATACCAGGATTCTTCCATCTTGGCTCCTTGTCGTTTCCATTCGTTATCTTTATTCTGATAAGTTCCTAGATTATCGGGTTTTTTCGAGATGTCTCCGAGATATTCTCGTTATGGTGGGGGGTATTTTTGGCATTTGGGTGTAACTGTCGATTCAAAATTTGAAATTTGAACATTTTGTCAGTTTTCCTTTCCCTTCTCTCTCTCTTTTCTCCTTTTGATTATGTAGGCGGTTAGCGTTCCTCTTATACGGCGTGCTCATTCTCTTCCTCCAGGTATTATTCTTCTTCTCTCTTTTCCTTTCTTCCCCTGGCTCCATCGCTTTGCGTCTCTGAATTTTTTGATGTCGTCGCCTAGGGTTTCCTTTCTTCTTTCTCTCAATACCATATCCTCCTCCCGTTACAATTTCGCACTACATGGCTTGCGAGGATTCCGATTCTCCTCTTAGATCTCCCAGATCTCTTTCTCGTTTGACTGATTCTTCACTTGGTAGTTCGGGTTCCCTTTCTTCACTTTCGGAAGAAGGTTCGAGTTCCCCTTCTCCTTCCCGACTTATTTTTTATCAGAGGGTTGCCGATTTCATTTCTAATTTCATGTTAGAGCACAATCCTCAGATTGCTGTTGCCGGTCCAGGGTTGTTGGCTCATCTCGAAGAACTTCCGCGATGGGATAAGGATGTCTCCTTTTCCGCTGCCGAGTTCTCTTCTACTATAGACGATTCTTAGTTAAAAAAGAGCACTATCATTGCTCTCAGCAAATTCCAGTGTGGGGAAGGTATCGATTTCTTCCTTCCTTCTCCCGATGGCCGTATGTGTTATGCTCCGTCGAACGCTGTTGCAGCCTATGAATTGCAGCTCGAGCTCGGTCTTCAGTTTTCTCTTTATCCTTGTATCTGGGATATCTTTGAGTTTTGGGGTATAACCCCTGCTCAATTGGCCCCCAACGGCTGGGTGGCTTTGATGGGGTTTTGGTTCTTTTCCGCAAGAAAAAATATTCCTTCTTGACTACCGCTAAAATTAACTTCCTGTACGGGCTTACCCAAAATAATAGGATGAAGGGATATTATTAATTGATACCTCGCCATGCCAATCTTGTTGCTTCCTTGCCTAGTTCGGTTAAGGGGTGGAAGAATCCATGGTTTTAGGTTCGCGGGCAATGGAGGGGAACTTTCGTCTATGAGCTCGGGGACCCTCGAAATCCCACAGTGCTCCATAGAAGCTCCTTCTTCAAGCCCGTTCTCAGTGCGTGTGTGTCTCTTTCGGCTCCCTTCTTTGTCATTTAGGATATTCTAATATTTTTTTCTTTTGCTTCATCCAGTAGGTGAATCATGTGCTCTCAAGACATTGCCGACAGAGCTCCAGGACGCATTCCATCGCATTCGCGAACTCTCCGACAAAAATCGCCATTACAAGCATGTTCTCAGAGGGAAGAATCTTTTCCGAGCTGGCTTTACTACCTCAGCTATAGCTATGCTAAGTGATTTACTGTCGTTACTTCCTTGTCTGCGGCGCTCACCGCATAGCTCTCCTTTTTATATAGTTCTCCCTTTCGTATTAACCCTTCTTCATTTCTGTTATGTCTAGGGGAGGAGAAGCGTCTCATGCCCGATATTGCTCGTATTGCTACTCTCCCCTCTGCTCGTCAGCGGGCTGCGCTCAACAAGGGGAAAAAGAAGGTCTCCAAAACTTCTTCTTAGAAGCTTTCTGGAGCCCCTCTTTCCGTTCAGCCTCTTACTTCTATCAGGATTGAAGAGCCCTTAGATCCTGTTTCCTTGAGATTGGATGCCGACATCATCCGGAGTTCGACCACGGGTCCTGGAGTAAAAGTTTCTAAAAAAGCCCCTCGAGCCCCGAAGTCTATAAAAGGGAGGCCCTAGGCCGTTGCTGCCAAGTCCGTTGCCCCGGAACGGAAGTATAAATTGATGGATGAGGGTTCTGAGGAAGGTACTCATGATAGCACTGCTCTCATCATACGTCCCTCGAAGAAGGTCAGAGACGATGATGTTAGTGTTGCTATCGGTGGTTCCTCCGCTACGCCTGGTACCACCCATCGGGAGACCATAGAAGTTTGTGACATCAGCTCTTCTCCCTCTTCTGAAGCCTTTGTCCGGTCTCCTTTCGTCACTTTCGGTCAACCAGGTGGCTCTACCCCGTCCAACCTTCAACAGACCCCTGGTGGTACTTCCAGTAACTCGACCTCTCGTTGTTCCCCTTCCGAAATGTGGTGATATTATCTGAGGAAGACCCCCTTGCATTTTTGGTCACATGGCGGATCTTCTATTGAGGATGATTCTTCTGCTCTGCCTTTGTAGAATGATGTTACTCCGTTTCTTCCAATAGATTTGATAGCCAACCAGGAGCTCTTACAAAGGTATGGCCACTTGGATGAGGCCGGGAAAACCTTCCTCTGAACTCAAGAGCTTCTGTTTGATTTTGATGCTCCGGCATGTTTGGCTCGTGCTGCCACCTTTCCTTTTAAAGGTTGTACTCGAGAGCTCCTCGGTCATATGGAGAATATGTCTGCCAAGGATTCTTTCCACAGCATCTCCAGCTATTTAGGTCGACAGACGCTTCACGTTGTTAATGCCTTGCACTGTATTTCCGAGTTGAAACGACGTGAATCTCATTTGCAAGATGAGATTGCCTCTCTCCTTCAGAAGGCGAAGGATTGTGAGAAAAAATATCTGAAGCGAGCGCTGTCGAGACTCTAATTAGAGGTAAGTTGAGGATCGATCAGGACAAGAAGGCTGAGCTTCATGAGAATTTTGAGACCCTTTGTGCTCGGTATGACAGGTTGTTGGCTAACTTCGAAGAAGAGAGGAGTGCTTTGGAGCTTCAAAATAAGGTACTTTCGGACAAGGTTGCAGCTTTGGAGGTGAAACATCAGGAGGAGATCAATGCGAAGGAAAACCAGTTCCAAGCCGAGTTGTCTCGAGTCCAGAATAGTCTTCATGCCTTCCAGACATCCTCCGAACAAGAGCTTGAAAGAGTGTTGTAGGAAAAGGAAGCATCAGAGGCTTCATATGCTCAGAATATTAGGGCCGGCAAGGATGTTGTAGCCGAGGTTCTAAGGGAACGTGATGGGGCCTTGGCCGAAGTAGATCGCGTGAAGGATGAGTTCCTCCTATCAAAGGCTGACAATCTTTGCTATAAAGAAGTTATTATTCCGAAGACTACGATTCACTATTTCTGCTCTTGTGATGCTGCTCTGGCCTAGGCCTCTTCCAAGAAACCTTATCTTGATTGTCTCGATGACATACGTGGTATTCTTCGCCAAGCTATTAGTGAGGAGAAGATGCCTCCTGGGGAGACTTTAAAAGATGATCTTGATTTTTGGGTGCTTGACGAGTATTCCGACTTTATCATTGACATTCCTAAAGAATCTTCCGAAGATTCCGAGGAACACGGATCTGACGAGGAGTTTGCCGATAGTGTTTGGGATCTTGCTGTGGTTGATTCTAGGGCTGAGGATCCACTTGTTGAATTTCCCACCGAATCCGTAGGGGTACCTATCCGAGAGGCATCCATGAGGCTGAACTTCCCGAATTCGATGATGTACGTGCTTCCTGTCATGTTGTTACCGCCGAGGCCTCCAAATCTCTGCCTTCCGAGACTGCTATGGTTCCCCCAATTCCTTCGATCCCAGATGCCGATCTCCCTTCAGGTAGCACCGGGGTAGTTGATATTTCAGTGGGGCCGGCGACCTCCGAGGTCCCTTTAGGTATCTCTGAAGATGTGCCGCCCGGCGGTGGGGGTCCAAAGCCTACAGATGTGGCTGATTTTGAAACCTTCTTAGCTGATTGATGGAGTATTTTCGAGCCCCTGTTGTTGAATAGGATGTGTTTTCCTTTTTGAAGTTCATTATGAATATTTCTTGTATTCTTTCTTTTTCTTGGGTAGTAGGATTTTCTGTGATCTCCACCTTATTTGTAATCCACCTCTTATGAATGGAATTATTTTTTCTTTATTATTGGTAAGTCTCGTAAGGGCTTTCTGGTAATTTACCTTTACTTTATAGCATAACTGCCATTTTCTATCGTGTGCTATCACGTCCTAAGTCAGGCGCTACATGGGCTGATCTAGGCCTTCCGCCCTCCTTGGAAGTTGTAAGTCCCGGTGTCCCAGCCGTTGGATCATAGCCGTTTTTGGTCCCTAATTTCCAGTAATAATGCGTGTTGCACTCCAATTCTGTTAGACAACTTTCATTCTGGTTTTTTTAAATTCAATTCTTTCGTATTCTTCTCGTGTATCTCTGCGCTTCCCTTTAACTGCATCCCCCAATATTCTTGCGATTTCTGAAATCTTCCTTGTCTCTCATTCCTACTAAACCCTAGTTCTTGCATCTCTAGTTAATAGAAGCTGTCTGGTGAAGGCACTCCTCCTCCGCCTGATATTCAGGAGGTGAACACTTTTAACACTTCGCCGGTGTGCCATGTGCGACTTGGTGTCCGCAGTTCAAATCGCCTTCGTAGGATGTCGCGTCCCAATTTGAGGGATTTTACTTCCTCCTCCTCAGGTGGTAACCGTGCTTCTGCTCCCTCTCTTGATCGGCAATAAGTCCTGTTGTGCCGGCTGTAGATGCTGATGGTGCATTGATACTCGTTGATGCGGAGTTAGGCATCATACTGCCTGTGAATGTGGGAGATTATCTTCCCGTACGTCGGGATATCGACGATTTGGGACCGCTCTTCGAGGGATGGCTCAACGGCTCAACTGGGTACCACCCTCTAGGTTGTCTCCAGGATGTTTGGAAGAACTCCACCGATTATATGGTAATCCCAATGTTACCTTCGAGCTTTCCCTAAACGGTGTTCTCATTTCCGATCCCCCTCCAGGTTGTACTGCTTTTTACTATTCTCTCTTTCTTGCTGGTTTACGTCTCCCTATCCCCCATGTTATTGGTTTGTTACTGCAGAGGTGGGATATGGTCATGGGTCAGTTGTTTCCCTCTTCCTGGTTACATTTGATATCCACTATATCGCTATTTCATGTGTTGGGCCATACCATTCGAGACCCTTTCGAACTTGAGTTCCTTTTCTTTTATGCTCTATCTGGTCGTTTCGGGGGGCTTCTACCATTTGCTTCCTCGTGATAATCATCATTTTGTGGGGGCTTCTGACGTAATCGGTAGAAGTTGGGAGCAGGCTTGGTTCTGGTTGGGTAGTGATCATCGTGTCCATGTGAATCGTGTTCCCATGACTTTTCCTACTCAATTTCTTCCAATGAATAAGTGTATGATTCTTTCCCATCCTCTGAGCTCTGGACTATTTCCTACTATTCCTAATGTTCTTTTCTGATACATATAGTGCAGATACCCCTCGTCGTCTCCTTACGCGGTTGAGTGATGGTTTTTGCCATATTTATGAGGTTTTATCTCGCGGGGGGATACTTATCGTGTCTCTCCGTTGCTTTCAGAGCCCGTCCTGGTTTCGGCTGGGTTGTCTCCTCTCGGCCATAGCGCGACAACTGGTACTCCCTTCTCTGACCCTTTGGGTGTTCCCTTTGTTTGTTCTAGTTCCTTTCATTGTGTGGCTGACCTCTCTTCCTTGTTCTACAGGTGAGCTCCAAGGTGCCCTGTGGCTGGCTTATCATTAACTCTGCACAAGTATGTATACTAGTTTTCTGACGGGGAAGCTGATTCCAACTATTCTGCTCGTTCTTCTTCTCTGTCGAAGAAATGGATGATCTGTCTGTTGGGTCTGAAGACTTTAAACTTGGGGAGGATCTTTTGGTTGTGCAGCTTACTGAAAATATGGTCTTGCTTCCTTTGTCTCCTCCCCTTCCTTCTTCTATCGATGGTTCGGGATCTATCTCTGCCTCATTGCTTGGGAAGCGAGGAAGAGGTATTTATGAACAGGGTGGGCCTTCTCGGCCAACTGTAATCAGCTTTATACCTCGCCAGTCCCTATCCATTGGTGAGTTTGACCCTCTTGCCAACAGGTTACGAGGGCTGATCATCTCGGCTCGTGTCTCCTTGTCCCTTCCATGTTCATTGCATTCTCATCAGTGGTGTCCTTTTACAGATCCATTGCCCCCGAAGAGGATCTAGAAAGGGATCCAGAAAAAGATCCTGAAGAGGACCCAGAGGAGGACCTGGAAGAGGACCTAGAAGAGGATCCAGAAGAAGACATAGAAGAAGAGATAGAAGCTCTTGATCTTGAGGTGGGTAGTGATTCCGAGACTGAGGATTACGATATGATGGTTCGGCCTAGGGTGAGGTCTGCTCCGGCTATTTCCTTGAAAGTGATTGATGCTTGTTCTGTTCCTTCTGGTTCTCAAGTTGCCCCGATAGTTCCTCCTATTAATCTGAATCCTAAAGGTATTGCCGTAACTGCTGACCCTGCCGATGTTGATTTCGAAGCTGGGAGTTTGGCCGCTGAGAGGGCCTAAGCTCGCTGAAAGACTGTGGTTGAGGAAGGTGACGAACCTGATTTGTCCGAGTTACAGGAGTATGGGATTTAGGGTTTCGTTCAGGGAGCTTCTCGTCGTATGGATCCTCATGTTCCTTCGGTAGTCATTCCCAGTTCTATTCCCCAAAGCTCTTACGGCTTGGCTGTGATGGTCGGGGCTATTGTTGCTTCCCTTTCTTCCCCTCTACAAATTATGGATCAATATCGTTTGTTTGCTAGTCGGCTTATTGACCATTTTGAGGGGTCCTCTGCTTATTTCGAGGAAAGATTAAATACCTTGGAGATCGAGAATGCCAAGCTAATTTCTCTTGTTACATACCAGAAAGAACAATTGGAGGTTTCAGATTTTGAGGTTAGGGTAGGGCGGGCTACTCTTGCGTCCTTGGAGGTGGGTCTAACTGAGGCTGAAGTTGCTAGAGATGCTGCGAGAGTTGAAGTTGCCGAAGCCCGTGCTAGGTTGGCCAAAGTCGAAGTCCATATTCGAGCCCTGGAACAGCGCATTTCGCGCCCTGGCTCAGCAGAGGAGAGGGCTATCCATGCCGAAGCCCAGTTAAAGGAAATTGAGGATAAGATGGCGAGCATCTTCCACTTCCTTAGCAGTCGGAAAAAAGATTAAAGTCCTTATATTTCTTCCTTTTGTCAGTTGACTTTATTCTGTTTTAATCATGGTGTTGCTTGGAATTATACTTGCTAAGACTGTGCATGAATTCTGGTTACTGATTTCCTCTATCTTTTTTGTTTTGCCTTTGTCTGGTAGGCATGTTAGCCGATGTCCTTTTGGTTTGTGAATTTGATCATTTATGAGCAGTTGATTTACCCTTAGTTAATTCGCGAATGTCGGTGTGCTTTGTTCTGCATTTATCACTTGTTATGTGTCTTTGTTTTGTTCACCTTCTGCATGGATGCTTGTATTTTTGTCTGAAACCCTTCGTTTCCGCTGAGCGTTTGCGGTTCTGAAGCTCTGCCTGATACCGAGGTTCAAATCCTTCCCCTTGGTTCTGTTATTTCTGGCTTTGCTTAGATTACGAAGTTTAGCCTTTTGCTTCTAATTCATGTCTCGACTTTTATCCTGTATTGTACCTTTGTGCCATTTCATGAGTTATTCCAAGGAGCTCATTTCCTTTGTTCCAACCCTGATCTTCCGATCTTCCTATACATCCGCCATGTATACATACTCGTGTTTATTCCCAGTTATATCCCAAAGTCTGTTTCATTTACTCCGAACCTTATATTCCGACCCTTATATATATATATATATATATATATATATATATATATATATATATATATATATATATATATATGTTTGCGTCCTTTTCAGACGTTATTCTGAGGTCTGTTGCTACCTTCTCATTCTTGTTCCGCTATTTCAATTTTTATCTGAAACGATCTATTCCCATTATACCGAGGCTCCCTTGATTAGCCTTTTAACTCTAATATGATATTTTAACTTCTATTTTGACTTCCGACCCCAATTCTTTGGTATCTTTATTCTGATTCCCTAGAGATCCGACACTTACCCCTTTTGCTCCGATTTCCGATCCTGCCCCTTTATTTTGTCATGCCTTTCGTTTCCTCTTTTGGTTGTTTCCCTACGGTATCTCTTTTTCTTTAGTCTTCATTCTATTTCTGCCATTGTTATTTCATAATCCTTTTACTTATGCATGCAGAATTCTTTCTTAGCTTATGGGGTGATGTTTACATATTGATATCCCTAAAGCCAAAATATCCCAACAAATAAATACCCTTAACCATTTGTTATGAACATAATGACATCCTTAACCACATATTATCAAAAAGATTTTCATAAAATTTGCATTTCCACATAGTATGGCCTAATGCCTTGATTAAAAGCTGTAACAGAAATCGTGTCACCAACCTCATCCATCCTACTTTCCACTTCATTAGTAATATTTCTTCAAATGTTGTGCGTTCCAAGGGTGCGGTATCTTTTTGCCATCTACCTCTTCCAACTCGTATACTCCTCCTTCCAAAACTCTCTTAATTACGTAAGGGTCTTCTCAGTTTTGGACGTTGCCTTCCGCCGCTTGGCCCAATACTTTCTGGAGCACCAGTTCTCTGCCTTTGAATCTCCTCAGATTTATGTTGGAGTTGTAGAACCTCTCCGCTCTCTGCTTGTAGATTGCGTTATGCATTTCCGCGTTCAGTCTCTTTTTCTCCAGTAGGTCTAGATTCTCCTGGATCAATTTATCGTTTGCCTCTTCCTTGTGGAGAGCGATTCTCGGACTGGGTTCTCCTATCTCCACTGGAATCACCGCCTCAGCACTGAAGGCCATCGAGAATGGGGTTTCATTAGTGGAGGTTCTCGTCGTTGTCCTGTATGACCATAGGACTCTCGACAATTTCTCAGGCCATGTCCCATCTAACTTTTCAAACCTGGCTTTCAATGTGTGTTTGATGATCTTGTTCACCGCTTTGACCTGTCCGTTAGATTGTGGGTGGTATGGTGTGGAGGACCACTTCTTAATGTTGTAGTCTTCATAAAACTTTCTCAGTCTACCATTGTCAAATTGCTTGCCATTGTCGGTTATTATGGCAAACGGTATCCCAAACCGGCATATGATATTTTCCAAATAAATTTTTTGACCTGAGTCTCGGTGATCGTCGAGAGGGGTACTGTCTCGACCCACTTCGTGAAATAATCTACCGCCACGATAGTGAATTTGTTTCTCCCTTTTCTGGTAGGCAGCGGTCCGATTAAATTAATCCTCCATTTCTCGAAAGGCCATGGGCTGAATACTGAAGTCAGCTGTTCCGAAGGTGCTCTAACTATCGGAGCCAGTCTTTGACAAGTTGCGCATACTCTCGCGTATTGGGAGGCATCCTTTTTTAGCATTGGCTAGAAGTAACCTTGCCTAACTACTTTGTGTGCCAGAGCGATCTCACCTGTATGATTCCCGCATATGCCCTCATGTATCTCTGCTAGTACATAGCTTGCTTCCTCAAGAGTTAGGCATTTTAAGAGCGGTGATGAATATCCTCTCTTGTACAACTTTCTCTCTATTAAGATGTATCTCGCCGATCGAAGCCTAATTTGTCGAGCCTTGTCCTTATTCAAAGGTTATCTTTCTTCTTCCAGATATGCCCTGATTGGGGTCATCCATGACTCTTCTGTTGGTTGTTCATTCAGAACCCACACGGTGGTGTCTGACGAGTTCTCCTGCCTCACGATATTGATGTTATTTAGGTCCTCAGCATTCAACGCTGTGGCCAGCTTAGCCAACGCGTCGGCTCCATATTGTCTTTCCTATCGATGTATTCTAAGAACACATGTTTGAATTTCTGCAGTATGCCTGTAGCCAGTCCTCTATAGTGGCTCATGTGTTCATCCTTGGCCTCATACTCCCCTTTCATCTGGTTCACCACCAACTATGAGTCGTTGCATATCATCAGCTCATCTGCTCCCATGGCCAGCGCCATTCTTAGACCATTCAGTAGGGCCTCGTACTCTGCCTCGTTATTGGTGGCCAAGAAACCGAATCTGATCGCGGTTGAAAAGGTTTTCTCGGATGGGGTTCGTATGATGATTCCGGCTCTCGATGCCACTGTCGTAGCCGAACTGTCCATGTGCATGACCCAAGGTTTTCTTTTTTCCTCATTGGTTGCTACAGGGAAAGTCAATTCCACTATGAAGTCCGCCATGACTTGCCTCTTGACTGCATTCCTCGGCAAATACACTATATCGAACTGCCCCAATTCGACGGACCATTTTAGTAGTCTCCCTACCACGTCTGGCCTTTGGAGTACTTGCCTCAAAGGAAATGTCATCAGTACTTCGATGGTATATTCCATAAAGTATGGTCTCAGCTTCCTCGAGCTCATAACGAGAGCATACGCCACTCTCTCCATTACCGGGTATCTAAGCTTTGCGTCCATCAAGGTTTGACTTACGAAGTACACTGGCTTTTGATTCTTCTCCTCTGTTTTGACCAATACCGAACTGATTAGGGATGGCAATGGGGCGGACCAGGACGGGTACCTGTGTACCCAGGCCCGCCGCGTGCACTGGTTAGCCGCCCCGCCCTGCCCCGTGACCCGCCTCGGGTCAGAATATTAGTACCCAAACTTGCCCCTATGCAGGGCAGGTCCTCCCCGCCCTGCCCCATCTAAATAGCTTCTGAACCCTCTTCTTTGCACAATACTATAGATCAAAATGCTTCTCCTATCGACCAAAAACACCACGAATTCAATCAAGAACAAATCTATTTAAATTTTGATAATTGGCACAACAAATGCACAAAATTTCTTCAAGTTTATAAAAAATTACCCAATTAGGTCTGCAATTCTTCATGTATTCTGCCCTATTTTTCTCGCATTCAACTGAGTAAAGAAGACCTACTGACTCAATTTCTGTGCTACTAACTCAATATCTGTGCGTTGACGAGGGGCTGGTGGAACGTGAGGTACCAAGATGATGGTTGAGATGGAGGTGTCGAGCAGTCGAGGTGAGTGAGATAATAAGATTTGAAAATGAGAGTGGGAGCGTCTAAGTGAGAGATGAACGGCTAGGGTTTAGGTTGAATGGGGAAAACTTAATTATTGAATGGAATGTAAATAATAGGAACTATATATATTTTTTGAATACATAAATAAATAATATAATTTAATATATTAAATTAGTACGGGGCAGGGAAGGGCGGGGCGGGCCAACAACAACACCCATATTTGAACTGCCCCATGTACAGAACGGGGCAGTTTCGGCCCGTTCTTTGTGTGGGGCGGGCCTGGCCCAACCGGGGCGGGGCGACTTCAGGTCGGGGCAAATTGTCATCCCTAGAACTGATCGCCGTTTCGGAGACTGCTAGGTATAGCTGTAGTGTCTCGCACGATGAAGGTTTAGAGAGAATCCTAGGATCAGACAGTTCCTTTTTTATCTCGTCAAATGCTTTCTCGTACTCTTCTGTCCATTCAAACTTGGCCTTTTTGATAACGTCGAAGGACTTATATTTATCTGATGCTTTTGACATGAACCTATTTAAGGAAGCCAGCCTGTCTGTCTGTCAGGTTCTGAACCTCTTTCATGTGCCTCGGTGGGTCCATCCTTAGGATCGCCTCTACTTTTTCTGGGTTCATCTCAATCCCCCTCGAGCTGACCAAGTATCCGAGGAAGCTTCCCTTGCTTACTTCGAACGTACATTTCTTCGGGTTTAGCTTTATTCCATATTGTCGGAAGATTCTAAAACCTTTTTTAGATGGCTAAAATGATCCATCCTTTCAAGGCTCTTCACTATGGTATCGTCCACGTAGATCACCACTATCTTTCTGATCTCTCCTTCGAATATTTTGTTAATCAATCTTTGATAAGTAAGCCCCGCATTCCTTGGGCCAAATGACATGTTGTTTCATTCATAAACTCCATTTCCACATACAAAAGCCGTATTTGCTTTATCATCCGGGTGCATTGGGATCTGACGGTACCACAAAAATGCATCCATGAAGCTCATGAATTCATGTTCTGCCGTGGCATCGACCATCTGGTCGATTGATGGGAGGGAGTAACTATCCTTCAGGCATGCCTTGTTTAGATCGGTGAAATCAATGCACAGTCTCCACGATCCTTCTTTCTTTTTTACCATAACCGGATTTTATACCCTTATCGGGTATTTGCATTCGTTGATTCTTCCGCTTGCCAACAACTTATGCACTTCCAACTCCATAGCCGCATTCTTCTCTGGGCTAAATTTTCTCTTTTTCTGGTAGAAGTGGAATACTGGGATCGATGTTCAATCTGTGGCAGGCGTACTTTGGGTGCACTCCGGGTGTCTCATTTGGGTTCCAGGCGAACACATTCAGATTCTTTTTAGTAATTGGGTTAGCTTTTCCTTGAATTCACTTTCCCATTCTGTCCCAATTTTGACTTTGATATCAGCATTCTCCGGGTCCAGCTGTACTACCTCTATTTTTCCTACCGCCGAGGCTCCTTCCCTTAGTTTCATCCTCAGATCCTCGTCCAATGCCACTGGCTTCCGTCTCGGCTCCGTTGATGTAGTTTTATTTTTTTTCTTTTACTGAACAATAGGATCTGGACGTGCTTCGGTTATTGCGAGGAACATGTTATTCCCTTGTTCCTCTGCTTCTTTTTTTCCACCGATTACCGTGATCACGTTAGAGTCATTCTCCTCTTGTTCCCCTCTAGTGGTTCTTCGGTTCTTGTCCACACTCGTGACTTTCCCCTTCTTCCATGATATCTTCAAAGCTTAACATCTCGTAATCTATGTCGTGATAACTCAGACCTTCTACCTTTTCTAGGAATGAACATTCTCTCGCCCTCCTTTGATTCCCTATCACCGTCGCTACCCTACCATCCTCTGTGACAAACTTGAGATATTGATGAAGGGTAGACGAGATAACTCTGAAGGTATGGATTAACGGGCGCCCTAGTATACAGTTGTAAGTAGAGGCTTGGTCTACAACTTTGAATGTTAGCTGTTTTTGCATCTGGGTCTTCCCATCCGAACCTTCTAACTGAACTGATAAATAAACTTCCATGGTCGGCCTGGTCATTGTGTTACCGAACCCTTTTATTTCGTCACTACAAGGTCTCACCTTGTGATGACGCTCTCCTCCCAGATTTCATATTGGCATACGCTCCGGTATCTACCAAACACCTATGAACTTTGACTCTCGACAGCATAGGCGAAATGACTAAAGGGTCAGAATGAGGGGTACTTACCCCATAGAAGTCTGCTTCCGTGAAGACGATGTCGGCTTCCGTTACCCCCTGCGTTGTTGTGGCTAGCGACCACACTTGGGGGATTTGTTAGTCCAAGTCTCTTAGCTCCGTCTTCCTCTTCCTTTTTGATGCGGTGGTCAGTGCTCGAGAGGTTCCAATATAAGGGATCTCCTCCACCGGCTCCATTATATGTATCTCTCCGGGTCTGTCTCCCCTCGGGTCTTGCCCCCCGATCCTGTCTAACACTGGCGACCGTCCTGGAGATGGAGGGGGTAGGGGCATCGCTTCTCCATTCCGCCCTCTGCCCAGGGACCTCTGTCGACCTGGGGAGAGGGAAGATTAGTGTATCTCCTGTACACCCTCGGTCTCCAGGCCTGCAGCATCCCTCTTAACTTCTCCTCCTTGAACAACTTCCACAACTTCGTAATTAGATCTCGGCATTGGTCGGTTTTATACAAGTACGTCAGATGGTACATGCAGTACTTTCGAGGGTTGATGGTCTCTGAGGTTCATAGAACTGGCCTCGGCATCCGAAGAACTTGTTGATCCTTAACATAGTAGAAGACCTCGGCAATATTCAAGTTGGTTCCCAACTTTAGTTCCTCGTACATCTGCTGTACCTCAGTATCTTCCGTGAAAGGTTTGAAAGTGGCGGGCATTTTGTATTCCTTTGTCACTCCTGCGCTGACCCTCTTCTTGCTCGGTTCTGCAGAGGTGTTTTGGTTGCTTGCCTTCTTTGCCATTTTAGAAATATCTTCCCCTTGGATGTACCCGTTCGCCATCACTATGAAGGCCGCGTAGGACGCAGGAGGTTTAAGGTGTACCACTTTCCATAAGCTAGTCTCTGGTGAAGAGCTCCCATCACAGTGATGAGGCAAACTTCGTCCCCCATAACTTCTCCCATTGACCTCTGCTCGTTGAACCTTTTCAGAAAGTCTCGCAAGCTTTCTGTCGAACCTTTGCAGATATTAGCCAGCTTATGTTTTGGTTCCTTCGGTGCCCCAAGATACGAGTATTGCATTAAGAAGACCTCCATCAGCTCTCCCCATCTTTTGATGGAGGCTGCTGGGACCGCCCTAAACAAGGCATGGGCCTTGTTTCATAGGGTCAGCAGGAACATCCTGCATAACGTGATCTCGTTTGCACCTTGAGGCCTCATCCACATCAGGTATTTTTCAATGTTGGAAAAAGGATCGTAATCATAATAAAAAATCAAGCTGGAAGGAAACTTGATTCCCTGTTGCCGCGGGGCATTGCTGATTTCTGCTGTGAAGGGTGAGGGGGCCACCGATGACTGGAGGACTCCTCTTGTTCCGGACATCTCCCTTTCCAGATCCGCGAAGCGCTTGTTCACCTCTTCCTTTATCAGGGCCTGTAGATCTCTGGTTGGGGCCTTCGGAAATACTTCTTTATTCTCCAACCACATCTCTGCCTGGGCCTCCCTCCGTCTCATCCCTCTTTGTGAGGTGGGTCTTCCGTTCATCCTGTTCTGTGGTAAAGATAGCTTCGTCGTAGGCAGATCTTTCCATGAGGGATCTCGGCTCTCCTGTGAGTATGGTGTCGAAGATAAGTGGGATCTTTGGTTCCTTGGCCTTCTGCATCTGTTGTGTCTCCTTTGAGTGACAGATGGGGTTCTTCGTGGGGCTTCATCTCCCATAGGCACTTCCCTAGTTGCGGGTCGACCTCTCCTTTGAATTTGTGAGTGAGGCTGGCGGGATCCTTCTGCTCTCGGCCTTTCCCTCGGTGGAGGGTTTCCCGTCTCTTGATTCCGTCCAGGCCGTGGTTGCCTTTGAGCATCATTTCCCACAGATACTTCCGGGGTGGAGGATTCCTCATTTCTTGATTCATTTTCGGTTGCGGTTGTCTTTGAACTCCCATTTCCGGTTAACGAAGGTATTCATTGCACCTTACTTCTGCTGGAGTTTTGTTCACACTCTCCCTTTTTTCTACGTTCCTCCGTCGTATGAAGTTGATAGTTTCTCTCGCATCTCCTCCGCTGTTTTCTTTCTTGGCCTCCTTTCTCCTCTCGAGATCCTCCTGCAGATTGCAATGGCTTCTCCTGTGAGGGCCACTAAAGCTCAACCTCGCCGGTCGAACCAGGAGAGCTTCTGCGGCGTACTCATCAACCACCTATCGAATCTTTTCAGTTATCTCTTTCATTTTCCGAGGGTCGCCCAAGTTTGGGACAGGAATAGACCTCGCTGGAGTGGATATCTCCATGACTGGAGCGCTAATTTGAACATTATTCCCACTTCTCGTCACATTTCACTGGGCTCTGAAGCACTCCTCCCTCTCTTTATTTCCACGGGTTGTAAATCCTTCACCTACCATCTCGATTTTCAGACACAAAATTAAACCAAGTTCTCAAGAAGAAACAGAAGAGGGGTGGCTAATCGTAGCATTTCCCACAGACGGAGGAGTCCTCTCACTTAGAATCATAACATGGAATCCTGTTCAGCAGTGAACGCACTCAATCTACAACCAAGATATATATTCAGACTCTATATACCAATTGAAGATGCACAAAACGACTGTGAATATGGATTAAGAAAGCACAATCATATATAAAATAATTCCGCAAGTAGTGTTGTACGGAGTTTACACACGAAAGTTTAATTAATTCGTAAAAACTTTCACAACTCTAGTTCTACCAAAAAGGCTCTAGCCCATGATGTTACGAAGAACAATCATGGGTGTTGAATAGATCTTGCCCGTAGTCTGGAAAATACAAGATAAATTAGGAAACAAACAAAACCCTAGATGCGGGAGTCGCCGCGTCCTTCTCCGTCTTGAATCCTCCTCTTGGTTCTCCTATTGATTCCATAGACGAATCTTCAAAGTGATGGATGGATGGAGGGAAGAATGTGGATGATGGTTGGGGGTGATCCCCCTTGTGGGGTGGTGTAGGATGGATGTGGCTCCCTTCACATGAATAATAATGTAAAATATATATAGGTGTGAGAATGAAATTAAATAAGGAAATAAAAGATATGGGTGAATCATGGAGGATTATGTGATAAGGAGATTAATTGTGCTCCAAGAAATAGGTCATTTTCAAAAAATTTCGGAAATTTTCGAAAATTCTCGCTGGCAGTTGTGCGACTTCACGATTTTGAGCATAACTTCCTCTTCAAAACTCCGATTTAAGTAATTTTTACGCTCACGCGAACCTATCTTCCTTGGCTTTCTATCCAAATAGAGAACTCATAGAAACTCCAACATTTGAATATGTAACAAGTCATGCAAAGTGGAACAGTCGTGCTGAACAGGAACAACTTGCGCGATGTTACCACTTTGATCATAACTCTCTCATTTGGATTCCGATTTAAGTGTTTCTTATGCCAAAACGATTCTCTCTTCTGTGGCTTTCCAATCATGTATCACACTTCTAGTTTAGAATTTCATACAAATATAGAAAAATTACCCAAATTGGACGTGCGTTTTTCAGCATCCTTGCACAAATTGCACATTTTCTCCAACATTGCACTTTTGATCATTTTTCCACCTAAAATACAACAAAACACCTCAAATGCACATTTTTCTCAAATATATTAAATATAAGATACTCATGCTAATATATAACAACAATACTCATAAAAAATGTGTTAAATTGCACACTCAAACACGCTTATTTTCACTATCAACAGTTATCACATTTTCTTAATTAAATATTATTTTTATTATAAATGTTATCATTTATTACTTGTCCTATAAATTGATAATGCATAAAATAGTTTAATGGATGATTATCACTTTTTTTTGATTGTGCGTCATTTTTATATTAAAAATATTACTCCTATTACTCTTTATTATATAAATAAAATATTATTTAAAATTATTTTGAAATTTATATAAAATTAATACATTAATTAAGAATCCTTAAAAAACAAACAAAATTATAAATTTAAGTTAATAAATATAATAAATAAATGAATCATTAATACTATTAATTTACAAGTGTTTGCCAAAAAATAAAATTTTGGAATTGTGTATGTGGCAGCACCATGCTCCTCTTTGAAAAAATTTGTGTATGTAGCGTCGCCACGTTCGTTCTTGGAAAAATTGTGTACGTGGCGCATCCACGTTAATCATAATTAATGTTTTATTTTAAGTAGTTTAATATTTTAAATATTTTATTTATTTAATCCCTCTTATTAATATTAATAATCGTAATAATACAATAAATAATTTATTTTTGAGTCATTTAATATTTAAAGTAACTAATATTTTATAATCTTGCAATTAATATTTTATTTTAAGTAATTTTTAATGAAGATTTAATTTAATTTAATAAAAATATTTTAAATTTTCTTTAAAATTTTTATTATTTTAATCATAATAATTATATATATATATATATATATATATATATATATATATATATTTAAAATATGTTTAAAAAATTTTAAATATGTATTTGACGTCATTACATTCTTTTTTGAGAACTTTTGTATATTTAGTCCACTTATTATTAATAATTTTAATCTTTCAGGTAATATTTTATAAAAGAAAAAAAATTGTAGGAGGCGTCACCCCCTCTTCCTTGAAATTTTTTGTGTATGTAACATTACCATATTCATTCCTGAAAAAATTATATACGTGACGCTCTCATGGTAATATTACAATTAATATTGCTTCTTCATCTACAGGTTGGTGCTCAGGAAAATTTTTTTAGGTTTAAATATATAGTATGCAACATGCTGTAAATCTCTAAATATAGAGGTGAATATGATATAGGAAAGCAGGGATCTGATTATTCTTACTCATCAATTAGAGGATTCCAAAGGAAGACTACAGAAACTCAAAGAGAAATTCTATGAATTTGGTAAATATGCTGGCTTTTTAACCCTTCATTTTTTTTATAAAAAAAAAATATATCTGTTAGGCGGTAGTGATAAATAATGAGGTTATCTGCAAAAATATCAGTATTAGTACTTATAGATACATTTTTTACTTCTTAATGACATTAGAAAAATTTTGTGTTTTATGTGTCTGGAGCACTATAGTCTATCGTGTTAAAATTGACATTTTATTTGTGTTTCTATTCTAATATATATTATCCCAAAAATTGGAGCCTAAGTAATAACACTCATTTTTAGATGTTGGCCAAAAATAAAGTTTTAGAATTGTGTATGTGGCGATGCCACGTTGCTCCTTGAAAAACTTTGTGTATGTAGTGTTGTCACGTTCGTTCTTGAAAAAATTGTGTACGTGACGCTCTCACATTAATCCTATAATTAATGTTTTATTTTCAGTAATATAATATTTTAAATATTATTTTATTTAATCTCTCACATTAATAATATTAATAATGCAATTAATATTTTATTTTAAATAATTAATATTTTATAATCTTGCCATTAATATTTTATTTTAAGTAAATTTTCGTTAAGATTTAATTTAATCTAATAAGAATATTTTAAATTTTTTTTAATGAAAATTTATTATTTTAATCCTACTAAAAATATTGTTATATGTTCAAAAAAATTTTACTGTGCATGTGAAGTCATCACATTCGTTCTAGAAAAATTTTGTATATTTAGTCTCACATATTAGTAATAATCTTATTCTTTTAATTAATATATATTTTATAAAAAATTATAATTTTGTAGGTGGCATCACCACATTCTTACTTAAAAATTTTCATGTACTATTGTTTTATTTATTCTCTCCTATTAATAACTTACGACATTATTTAAAAGAATTAATAATAATGATTTTTAGTATGTTATAAAATTTAAATGTTTATATTGGGCTATTAATATGAAAAAGTAATAAAGTAATTTAATTAATTAATAAAAATAAAAGATAAAAAAGTGATGCTCGATTATTAATTAATTTACTATTAATAACAAATTTAATATTTTTGTGATTAATTGTAATAGAAAATATATTTTTCGACATCACGTCCTTTTTTTTTAATAGTTTTATATATTTCAAATCCCTAATTGATATAAATAATAATCCCGACACAAATTGATAGTTTATCCATTTTTTAAGCCTTAAATTAAAAATATTCATATTATGACATATCGCATCCTTTAATATTAATAAAATGTTCATATTTTTAACATAGAGGTAAAAGATACATTAAATAGTAAAATGAGAAAAAAAAACAAACAAAACAAATATATACTAATTTTAATAATAAAATATATAATCACAAAAAGATATTTTTAATATTATTATATATTTTTAAAATAAAAACATCACACATAATAGAACTCGTGTAGTTCGCGGGAGACAAAACTGATTAATTAAAGAAGAATATATATATTTGATTAATTAATAGAATAAGCGCTAAATAGTAAATAGGCAACATCAGTGTAAGCGTGCTGCCTGCATTGTGATTTATTAAATGGGTTTGATTATATCATCTCACGAAATTGAGATGCTCTCCTTGAAGTCTTAGTCTTTGCCTTTTTCTTTTACTTCCTTTCATCCTTGTTTAAAAGCATCACTCATCACACTCTATTTTTAATATGTTAAGGAATATTTTCTCCATCTAGAATTACTGTAAATATAAAATTCTAGAAAAATTGCTTTTTGGCTTTCTTTTAGTGATAATTTTATGTTTTTAGATAATAAATAAATTACTCACACAGTCCACTTGAATAAGAATCATTTGTTTTTTTGCATGCAGATTAAAGCGTATTATTATTTAATGTGTAGTGGGTAGTTGTATTAGTGGGAGTGTGTGCCCTATATTTTAATTATATTAGTGGGTATGTGTAGGTTTCATGTGTGTAAAAAAAATTAGACTCTTTAGAGCGAACGAATAAAATTAAAAAAAGACCTTTATCCGAGCGGACGGAGGGAGTATAAAGTTAAAGGATGATAATTTTAAAATTAAAGTGTGTTGTGGGATTATTAAATTATGTACTATTTCCTTTATTGAGAGTGTAAACTTATTTATAGACCGAAAAAAAATTTAATAATAATAATAAGCGTGAATTTTTTTATGAGACAGAATCAGTAATTTTATTTTGATGAGATTTCGGCTAAAAATTACTTAAAAATTATTTGATTTTTGGGTTAATTGTTTGTGGCATAATTCCCCTTTTGCTACTCGCTCGGTTCTGAGTATTTTTACTCGTTTGTACAGGTATGAAAATTAAGATTTTTTTTATATGGAGTAATATGTGGAGTAATATGTGGGAGGGAGGGATTATTTCTTTGAATCTCGTACTAACTTTTTCCTTTCAACAAATATCTTTTAATTCATCTGCATCGGTTGGATTGCTTCTTTTTTATCCAAATCGTAGGTATTTTCCATAGATTGTTGTCAATTTAGGAGTATAAAATAATTAGCTAACTGGATATAATAGTCTAATGACTTCACAACAAAATCAAGAAAGAAGTAACCATAACTTCTAGGATTACTGTTGCATAGATTATTTTAAGTTTTCTTAATTAATTTTATTTCTTTTTATTAAAAATCTTTATCACATTTCTTTAACAATATTATAACCTTTTTAATTATTATATTATAAATTATTCATAAAATAATTAACTTTTATTAATTGTATATATTTTTTATTAAAATATTATCATTTTTTATTCATGTCACGAAAGTAAATTCAATAAAACAGTCTTTAAGTATACGCCTAATTTCTAACATGAAAACCAAACACTATACCAAAGAAACAAGAGGAAGTATCACATGGATCTAGTTACATATCAAATTTTGTGATTTTCACCCATTTACTAGGACTAATTACAACTATAGTTTTAAAATTAATACTTAATAACCCTGAAATTTAAATATTAATCTTTATGAGCAAAATAAATCATTGACCACAAAAAAAGATAAAATAAGAAAAAGAAAATTCATAGATGGAATAATTTAATAGAATAATTTGCCAATAAACAAAATCTCTTGATTAGAACTATTATTCGAGTCGAGCGAGCTCGAATAGTGCATACTTGAGCTGTGGCTCGAGTAGTTTTCGAATCGAGCTCGAGCTCTGCTCATTTAGGAAATGAGCTTAAAAACGAGCTCGAGCTTAGGTCGAGTAGTTTTCGAGCTGAGTCGAGCTCGAGCTCTGTTTGACTCATTAAACAAATCGAGTCGAGTTTATCTAGACATGCACCAATTAACAGGAACCGCCAGTTCGAACCGGTGAACCGTTGGTTTTAACTGGAACCGGAATCGGAATCGGAATCGGCGGTTCCGAAACCGAAAAAAATAAATCAAAACCGGTAGAACACGGTTCGATTTCGGTTCCTACTACTCTCGAACCAAAACTGCCGGTTCACGGGTTCATGGTTAAACTACCGGTTCCTCTATTTTTTTAATTTTTTTTGAACGGCCAAGATCTTGTATCCGTTGGAGATCCGACGGCCCAAAAAAATAAACGTTGGGCTATAAACCGGCGGTTTAGGTGGGTAAACCGCCGGTTCAAGTTTAACCGGTTTAAACCGACGGTTTCAGGTGGGCCGGACAAGAAAATTTAAATTTTAAAATTTAAACGTGCGGCTGAGATTGTGTGGCCATTGAAGATCAACGGCTGAGATTGACATTTGAACCGGCGGTTCCGGTAAACAGGCGGTTCAGCCGTATTTTTTTTTCAAGGGCTAAGATTTTTTTTGTGTTCAAAATTTGAAATGGATGGATGGGATCAATTTCAATCCTCTATAAATACCCCCGAAGTGTGATCAATTTGTGCACACAACATTCAATCTATACTCTACTTCTACTACACTAGTATACTACTTCTTCTATTCTACATTCTTAATAGTTGATTTAATTCTACTTCTACTCTACACAATACACATTCTCAATTCAAGTTCTCAACTCTTAAGTTTCTTTTTTTAGTTCATATATATCAAACTCAAAAAAAAAATAGTTGTAGTCTTTTATTTCAATTCTCTCATTATCACTTTCATTTCAATTCTCTCATTATCTTTTCTATTCTTTCCCACATATACTACTAATTAGTATATTTATAGTCTTTTAGTTTTAGTTCATAAATCATATATATTCATCCTTTTTTCAATCTAAAAAAAATGTCTAGAAGAGGTTCTTCTTCATCTGGTGCCTCACCTTCTTCTTCTAGAGGAAAATTCATACCCAACACCTTAAATTGTCATCCACCACCTCCACGTGGACCATGTCAACTTCCACCAACTCTAGAAGATATTGAACTCGAAAATATTCCTTCGGATGAAGAAATGTCCCCTCATTTGTTCAACTTGAATTTTAGGGATATACTTGGAGATGATTTCACCTCCGACGACGACAACGATAATACTTAAGGTCAATCACAACAAAGGGCGAGTGGAAGTCAATCAACGTCGGGTGGTACGGGTACCGGAGATGGAGCCGGGGCTCTAGCGGAGGCGGAGGCAGAGGATCGACTCGAAGTTCCCCACAAGTGTTACGTTCCGATATATTTTTCATTCATTTCAAGAAGGAGGCGATTGAGAATTCGAATGAATTCAAAGTTATTTGCAACTATTGTGGCACAAAGTATAAATTCAAACATGGCGGAGGATATGGAACGTTCATCAAGCACATCAACTCAAAGCATCCGGACAAGATTGGCATCTCAACCGGTCAAACACAAATAGGACGAGGGTTCACGGCGTCTTCCGGAGGAGAAGGTTCATCGGCGTCGGGTAACACTCTTTTTAAATTTGATGAATCTAATTATTTGAGATTATACCTTAAACTTATGTGCACCAAACATTTGCCATTTAACTTTGCGAATAATATTTTTTTCAAGATTGGATTAATCTCACTTTAAATCCTCAAGCCCCACCTTTGCATCGTAATAAATGTAAACTTGGTGTTGCTAATGTTGTTAAAGAGTATGGTTTGGTTTTAAAACAAATTTTTCAACAATTACCTCATAAAGTGTCTATATGTTCGGATATTTGGAGCAATTTTCAGCAAAAAGCGAATTATATGGGTATTAATTGTCATTGGATTGATTGTTCATGGAATATACAAAAAAAATTAATTCCTTATAGATCATTTGATGTTTCTAATACCGCCGTTAATATTGCTCACAAAATTAGTACTATTTTGCAAGAATATGGTTTAATGCTAGTGCTAATACGACTAGTTTAGAAAGTCTTATTGATATTTGCAAACCCTCAATTGGTGATAGATTTTTTCATGTTAGATGTATTTGTCATATATTGAATTTATGTGTTCAAGATGGTATAAGTGCTTTGAAAGCACGCATTCAACCTATTAAAAGTGCTTTATGGTATATAATGAGAAACCCTTCCGTGACTAAAAGGTGGAAAATATATTGTCACTCTGTGAATATTCACCCAAAAAAATTTTCTTTAGATGTTTCAACTTGTTGGAATTCGACGTATAAAATGTTGCATGACTCTTTGGATTATAAAGATCATATTTGTGTTTTTTACTCACAAGATGCGGGTGGTCAAGTCTTGTTTGCTAATCAATGGGACACATGTTATACTTTATGTGATGTTTTAAAAATTTTTAATGATGCTACGGAAGAACTATCTGGTGTTTATTATCCTACTTCAAATTTAGTTGTTGATAATTGTGTTAAAATTGCTATGATTTTTAGTGCTAATGAAGCACACCCGTTGTTGTCAAATGCTATTATTTCCATGAAATCTAAGTGGATAAAATATTTTTTTCAAATTCCGGACTTGTGTTTAGTTGCTAAATTGTTAGACCCACGTATTAGAACGGATGGTTTAGAAGAATTGTTAACGCTTTACTATGATTCATTGTATGCTAATTGTGATTCTCCTACTAGACAACAAGCTCCAATCCTAAAGACATAGTGGAAACTACTTATAATCTACTAAATGAACTTTTTAAGGAGTATAAAGAACAAAATGGTATGAATGATGATCAATCTAGTGGTGATGATAGTAGTGATAGTGCTGATAATTCTAGAAAATATGGTGCTCTTCAAAAATTTTATAGTTTTTATGATGCTAAATCTCAAAAACGTGCACGAGTTATATCTAATCCTTTTCAAGAACTTGATTCTTATTTTACTAACACTTTTGAGTTTGATACAAGCGGAACTAGTTTTAGTATTTTGAAGTGGTGGTCAAGGAGAACAAAATCATTCCCTATTTTATCATTGATTGTAAGAGAGATTTTTGCATCTCCCGCCTCTATGGTCGCCGTCGAACAAGCATTTAGTCTTGGTAATCTCACTTTGGATCCGACACGATCCAATTTAAGTGTGACAAATTTAGAAAATTTGTGTTTGCTTGATGATTGGTCAAAGGCGGAAAGACAGATTCAAAATCAAAATGAAGAAGACCGTACGGATGATGACATTATGGAATATGGAAGCGATGTAGACTGGTAGAGTAAAAAAAAGGCCATCACCATTCACATCCACCGAGCCAAAGAGGTAAGTTAAGAGAACTACGTGGGCTTTGATTCATTTCGAGGATACGTAGACAACTTAAATTTAAGTTGAACTTGAATTTTCAAGTTTAACCCTAAATTTAAACTCAAGTCTTTTTTTTTTTTCACTCTATTATGTTGTTGTATTTTACCTTATAAAGTTTGTATTTTTCAAATTTTTATATAGTAAAAATAGATTAGTTGACATGGTTGTAAACTTGTAGTGTTCTATATTTGTAAATTGTAATGGTTTATACTTTAATATTTAAATTACAATGTGATCACATTAATTAATATTGTATGATTATGAATTTAATATCAACTTTCAAATTTTTATTTGCATTATTGAATATTGCATACATCATCTTTTCAATTTTAATGAAATTACACATACTCAAATTCAATATTTCAATTACACATGTTTTACTTATTTAGTTATTTAATAAATAAATTACACTTAAAAAAACCGTAAAATCAGCGATTTCGAACCGAAATCGGAACCGCCGATTTGAGAACCGAAACCTTAAGACCCCCGGTTCGGTTTCGGTTCCCTCTCCATTGGAATCGAAACCGCCGGTTCGGAACCAAAACCGGCGGTTTCGAACTGGGGTACATGTCTAAGTTTATCGAGTCTTATCGAGCCTTATCGAGCTGATTTTTAATATATATATATATATATCTTATATTTATTATTTTATTTAATATTTATTATATTATTATTAATTATTATTATTATTTATAATTATTATTAAAATAATCGAGTCTTATCGAGTCGAGCCGAGCTCGGCTCGTTAAGAAAACGAGCATAAGGAGAGCTCGAACTCGAGCTCAAGTAGTCATGAGCCGAGCCGAACTTTCGAGTAGCTCGTTTTATTTAACAACTCTACTCCCGATTACGGATTGAATAGCATGTACATGCTGTTTAAGAAAAGTTTTTTCAAAAATACTTTATTTACTGTTGAGTGTACTATGGTCTTTTATATTACTCCCTTCATCCCACATTAAATTGCACAGTTATTTTAGATACAAAATTTGAGGAAAAAATTTTTGATCAATTTTTTTGACTTTGAGAGGAGTAATGTAGTCTTTTTAAATAATAAGTAAATTATTAATTATAGGATAAATTGCAAAAGAAATCCCAACTTTTACTTCTATTGCAAATAAATCTCAATCTTTGAAAATTTACAAAAAAAAACCTCAACTTTTAAGTTTCGTGCAAAACCAAATCAACGGGAAGGAGATGATTGTCCGACGTCCGACGTGGCGTTGACCTTTGCCACATCAAATTTGAGTTTATTGCAAAAAAATTCACCTTTACTTAAATTGCGATTTAATCACAACCTTTCAGATTTTGGCAAAAAAAAAAAAACCATTAGTTTTTTTTTTTTAATTTAAATTGCACCCATTATATTTTATATTTAAAATTTAAATTCTAAAAAATTACTTAATTAAAATAATAAATTTATTTTAGTTTTAAAAATATTTTATGCATTGTAAAATTTTTATAATTTATAAAATCAAAGTATTTTTGAACATGTCTTAAAATTTTTTTGTAATTTTATGTTATATTTAATATGACAAAAAATATATATGCTCCATCCGCCCTCATCAAAGAGGATCTTTTTTTCATTTTGGGCGTCTCACCCAAAGAGTCCACTTTCTTTTTTTACACACATGGGACTCACACACACCCACTAATACAATTAAAATATGGGACTCAAACTCCCACTAATACAACTACCTACTACTTAAATAATAATACTCCTTAATTCACATGTCAAAAAGCAAAAGACACTCTTAGTGATGGACAAAGAGAGTATATATTTAGATGACAAAAAATTATACAAAAAATAGTTTATAATTCATGTAGACTTAATTTATAAACTCAGAGTTTTGTACGGACAAAAAATAGTATCAGTTAAATTTAATTTATACAAACCAAATTTTCATGTACTCCCTCCACCCATTTTAATTTTCATATATTTCTATTTTTGACGTCTCATTTCAATCTTTACGTTTTTCTTTTTGGCATATGGCCCACCTAAAATAATTAATATATTACCATGGGATACACGTACAATAATAATACACTTAACCACTTGCATTAAAAATTCACTATCCATTAAAATACTATATTTCTTAATCAACGTGAAAAAATAAATGTAAGCATAGAAACAAACGTAAGCATTGAAATGTAAATTTTAAAAATTAAAAGAATTCAAATATTTAGATGTTTTATAATTTTTCACAAATTAAATATTAGAGATAATAAATTTTGCTCACATAATAAAATATAAAATTTTAAATATTTTTTAACATATTAATTTGCCGTAATATTTTTTTTGAATTAAACCAATATCATCTTAAAACTTTATTATATTACATAATAATTTTTGAGAATATAATTTTAATACTCACTCCGTCCGCCGAAAAGGTGTATATTTTGCTATTTTGGGCATCCGTACCAAAGGTATATATTTTTCTTTTTAAACACATGGGATCCACACACATCACTAATACATTTAATATATGGGTCCCACACACCTCACTAATACAACTACCTACTACATATTAAATAATAATACTCCTTAATTCACGTGCAAAAAATAAATATATACCTATTTGGCGGATGGGGGGAGTATAAAATATAAATTTTTTATTAGATTGGTACAATTTTAAAAAAATAAAAATAAAAAATCTGATATTTTTTTTGTCAAAATCTCAAAGGTTGGGACTTATTTACAATATAAATAAAGGTTGATTTTTTTTTGCAATAAACTCAAAGCTGACGTGGCAAAGATCAACGCCACGTCAGACGTCAGGCAGCCCTCTCCTGCCCGTTTGGTGCGTTTTGCACGAAACTTACAGGTCGAGGTTTTTTTTTGCAAATTCTCAAAGGTTATGATTTATTTGCAATAAAAGCAAGGGTTGAGATTTTTTTTGCAATTAACCTTTAATTATATTAAGTATGTTAGATAATAATAGTAAAATGGCTTATATATGGGATTGATTCTAATACTCTCAATTCTCAATAAGTACTTATAAGATTAAGAATTTCCTTGAGAGGTGCTATCCTATATCTAAGTTTTCTTTTTAAGTACTATGATCCTATTCCTCACACTAGGTCAATTATTCAGCTGGATTAATCTTCCTAACGTCAAGGGTTCTTAGCACAAGAAGGTCATGACATAATTCTCCTTACACTAACATGCATAATCCCTATAATAAGTTGATTCAACTAACTATCCAAACACATAATTGAAATTATCATCCTAATCCAACGCAAAAGTAAATCAATCGCACAAATCATTATAAAGAAATTGAGATAGAATTTGTAAAGTCCATTCAATTAGAGAATTAAATAGCACAAAATTTTAATCAACGAACACCAATCAATATTGTTAATCTCACAAAGGATATTAGCAAAACATGGTTATCATAAAAATATAAGGAGAAAGAGATATTTAGAATATTTTGTAATCGTTGAAAACTGGTAGCCCAGCGGTTGTGCACTCTCCTAATTGTAATCGTTGGTTTGATCCTCTTGGTTGCAGAATTTTTTTATTATTTTCCAGCGTGTTTAGAATTTCAGATAAAGAAGAGCAAGTGGCCTAATAGCAAGAAAGGTAGCTAGTTCGAGACGTAATTCCATCCTGAATTTTTAATAAAGGGTGAGTGAACTTGCTAAGTTGACTCAGTGACTCAGTCTAAACTCGTTTCGAGTTGCGCAACTTGCCCTCTTGAAGGCCTGAGTGATCAAAATCATCTTGAGTTCCGTCCATTTTTAGCAATTTTTGTTTTGGCCTATTCTTACTCATTTTAATTTCGATTTGAACGTCGTTTTAACTCACGGATATACAGGACATTTAATAATATTATATTTTATTTAAAGTGTATTTATTTTAATTAATAAAAATATTATTTTTTTCGTTGCAATAATCCGTTGAAATATGAAGGAAAATAATTTTTTTTCTAAAAAAATTATTTTTTAATTCTAAAATTAAGAATATTAATTTTTATATCATAAAAATATTAGATTCAATTTACTGTAATATTATACTGTACCATTTCAAGTCGGGTTTAATTGTACAGACGCACTCCTGTCAATAATTAAATTATTTTTTTTATCAATATGGGGCGGTTATTTGCACCCCGAATTTAATTAATGAACCCCATTAATTTATAAATTTCAAATATCTTTATGTAAGAAGACGCAAATACCCTTATATTAATAATAAAATATGTTATGAAATATTGTTATACATACCTCAATTAAAATTTTAAATGCACCCCAATTGATTCATGTTCACATCATAGGTATGTTTATGGAGTTCTAGTGTTTGAGGCGATTTCGACATCATAAGAAGAGTTGGTGTCGGCGTTCGATCATTTGGTTAACGAACCTGTTAGGGTTCCATACGTTTCTAATTCAGCGGAAGTAAGAAATCAAAAAATGTATTATCTTTCACCAGGGTATGTTGAAGAAGAAGTATTCTCACTGGCAGCCTGCGCAGCCTCACCGTTTTGGGCATAACTCCCTCGTCTGATCTTTGATTTGAGTGACCTATGCTCCAAAACGATCCTCTCTTCCGTGACTTTCCGTCAGTATATCACATGTCGAATTCTAACTTCTGTACGATTTTATAAAAATTGTGCAAATTGGTGGACAGCAGCAGCAAACGACCTCTTGATCTTCTGCTGTATTCCCAAGTCCAATCTCAACGTCGTGTGGGCAACGATCTTCGAGATCTTCTCAATCTGTTGTTCCCTCACCCTCCTTACATATTAGGCATGATTAATCAGTTAGATTAGGGTTTCCGGATAGCTTAGATGACTTATATATGAGCTACAACATGGACCAGGAGGAGAAATTAGAGTTGGGCCTCCATTGGGCTTAAGTATCCAAGATTAGCCCAAAGCTTATACTTAAATCCAATAATAATAATATATACCACTAAAATATTATTACTGCACTACCGTTCTAATCCCATAATTATGTTTTGGGCTCCTTCTTATTATGAGCTCGTTAGTCTCCCCATGTTTAAGATACACAATGCCCATTAATTAATATCTCATCCGAGAGTAGTACCACTCAACCTCATTATCATGCCGGAATAAATCCACCTGCAGGGTTTACATGATAATCCTTATGAGCTCCTCAAGGGGACATCATCAAACTATAACGGACACGGATTCCTTCTACAATCTACAACACACCATAGAGACAACACTATTTCCCAACTCACCGAGTTTATTGATTTAATTACATGTAAATCTCACCCATTGATGAATCAAAAAAATACATATTGCCTTACGTGTCGAGGTTATTGTATAGGGATTAAGAGCATGAATATCCATAATAACTGAGATCAAGTTCTCCTATATAGTCAGTATAAATTGAACGGTCTCAAGCGGTCCTGCTCAATACACACAAGTGCATTAATGTGATTCTATAGTCAAGACAAACTAATATCAAATCACACTACAACTATCCCGATAGAGAGTCCCCGTCTATCTCGGTTGTGAGCATCTGTTTATATTTTATAAGGAAACTGATAATATGATCTTCCGCGTGTTGTCGCACAATATAATATCTACAGTATAAAGTAAGTGGACTATTGCATCGTACATATAAATAAATTATAAGACGCAATCATTTGATCATATGATTCTCATTTCAAATAAATTGTTATAACATTGTTCATACAAAAAGCTAGACTTTTAGTATACAATCCAACAGTTGGGATCACCCACATTCGTCATTATTCTTGTATAAGTCTATGCAGTGGATTGATTCACGAAATTGAGAGGAAATGAAGGGTAGTTGAATTGGACCTCTGGTTTGCTTGATTCCTCTAAGCAATTAACCCTACGCTGTAGAAAGAACCCCACTTCTCTATTTGTATAGTTTAAGCCACTGAGATAAGGAATGTAATCTTTGGGCTGGATGTCATAGATGAGTCCTGGATCATTAGCTGTCGATGGATTTACATGGCCCAACCCGATGGCGAAGACGCTGGCAGGTCGGGACATTTCGTCCTCGATGGGATTATTTGCGAGATTCACAATGTCCGCAGTCGTCATGATTGTGGACTTTATTACTGCGGGAGACCAGTCGAGATGCGTGCTTTTGAACAGCAATGTGACGCAATTAAGATGAGGGCACGACATTGAAGTACCAGAGAATATATTGAATGTGGATTTTGCGTTTGTGTTGTTTTCCAGAGAGCTATGCCAGGCTGCAAGAATGTCCAGTTTGAGGATAAAATTTCAACTCAATTAAATTTCTAAATGGCTCTAATTATGAATCCGTCTAACGAAGAGCGAGAAAGAAGTGAGAGCTTCTCCCTCTCATCATTCAGATTGAGGTGTATTTAAAAATTTAATTAAGGTTTGTATAACAATTTGTCATAAATAATCATATTTTATTATTTATATAAGGGTATTTATGTCTTTTCACATTAAAATATTTTAAATCTATAAATTAATGGGGTTAGTTTAGTAAATTAAATACCCCTTATCAATATTCAATAAGCATGTTGTATGTCCCAAGTGGAACAAAATTGATTAAAAGTGCACTATTAAATTGAGGTCATCATTATATTTTGTTTCTTATAAATATATTCCATTTGCCCCTTAAAGATAGCCCCCGCCAACTAACCGCCTGTTGGGACACTTTGCCCTCCGTCCACCTTAAACATGTCTTCATATGGGTGTAACATATGTATAAATGCTTACAACTTTTTCGTAAACTATTTTATAAATAATTTATAATATAAATAAAAAGTGATAATATTTTAAAAGAAAAGTGATAATATTTTTAATAAAAACTGATAATCCCTCCGTCTCGTAGAATGCTTCACGTTTACTGTTTCATGTTATTTAAAAAAATTATTATTATTTATCAATTATGTTGACTTTTGAGAGTATTGCAAGGTAATAAAAAAATATAAAATAATGGTATGTGTGTGAAAAATGAGTAGTATTTGAAATTAAAGTAATTTTTGAGGTTGTTAGTGTTTGATTGTATACTAAAAGTCTAGCTTTAGTATGAACAATGTTATAACAATTTATTTGAAATGAGAATCATATGATCAAATGATTGCGTCTTATAATTTATTTATATGTCGATGCAATAATCCACTTATTTTATATTGTAGATAATATGTTGTGCGGCAACACCCGCAAGATCATATTATCGGTTTCCTTATAAAGTATAAACAGATGCTCATAACCGAGATAGATGGGGATCTCTATTAGGATGGTTGTAGTGTGATTTGGTATTAGTTTATCTTGACTATAGAATCACATTAGTGCACTTTGCATGTATTGAGCAGGACAACTTGAGATCGTTCGACTTGTACTATCTATACAGAAGAACTTGATCTCTGTTGTTATGGATGTTTGTGCTCTTATTCCCTATACAATAAGCTCGACATGTAAGATAGTATGTATTTCTTTGATTCATCAATGAGTGAGATTTACATGTAATTAAATCAACAAACTCGGTGAGTTGGGAAATAGTGTTGTCTCTATTGTGTGCTGTTGATTGTAGAAGGAATCTGTGTTCGACATAGGTTGATGATGTCCCCTTGAGGAGCTCATAAGGATTATTATGTAAACCCTGCAGGTGGATTTATTCCGGTATAATAATGAGATTGAGTGGTACTACTCTTGGATGAGATATTAATTAATGGAGTTGTCAGTAACTTAATTAATTAATGGGCATTGTATATCTTAAACATGGGGAGACTAACGGGCTCATAATAAGAAGGAGCCCATAACGTAATTATGGGATTAGAACGGTAGTGCAGTAATAATATTTTAGTGGAATATATTATTATTATTGGACTTAAGTATAAGCATTGGGCTAAGCTTGGATACTTAAGCCCAATGGAGGTCCAACTCTAATTTATCCTCCTGGTCCCTGCTATAACTCATATATAAGTCATCTCAGCTGTTCTAATCTTAAGAGAGACACGCCTAACATGTGAAGAGGGTAGACGGAAATACAGCAGAAGATCAAGAGGTCGTTTGCTGCTACTGTCCACCAACTTGCATAATTTTTATAAAATCGTAAAGACCTCAGAATTTAACTTATGATATACTGACGGAAAGCCACAGAAGAAATGATCGCTTTGGCGCATAGATCACTCAATTCTGATATCGGATGAGAGAGTTATGACCAAAACGGTGAGGCTGTACAGGCTGCCGGTTAGAATTCATCTTCTCCAACATACCCTGGTGAAATGTAATACGTTTCTTGTTTTCATGCTTCCGCTGACTGTTAGAAACATATGAAACCCTAACGGTTCACGTTAACTAAACGATCGAACGCCAACAGTTAGATAATGTGATGTTTCCTAAGTTAGGCTGTGAAGGGTTTTGCGAAACAAATAAATGAGAAAAGTGTAAAGGATTCTATGAGATAGAAGAATAACTAATACAAAAGAGTAAAATGATCTTACTAAGACAGTCTCAAACAATTGTACCCAATTAATAAATGAATACATTAATCTATATAAGGTAATATTTTTATTTATATATATTGTGAATTATGTATAATAAAATCTCTATAAATTAATATTGTTGGGAATGTAAAATTTTATTAATTTAAAGATATTATATGCATAAGAAGTGTTACGTGAACTTATATGTATTGAAAATACGTTGATTATGAGAATATATTATATCATATTTAAGAGATTCACAATTTACATATAAATCGTAAATAATTAATTGTATTAATTGATCGGCGTGAAATTCACCTAAAATTTTGAGTTTTATTGCATAAATTTACTTGAATTTATGTGGCTTCAATTCAATAATTAAACATGAAATTCATGGAAAATACAATTAATTACTTAATTATTTGGAAAAAGATATTTATGTGATTTTTGTAGAAAATGTGTGATTTTGAGGTGAAAATATATTCTACAAGTAAAGAGGAATATGTGGGAGAAAATGAAACTCATTTCGGAGTTAAAATGAGCAAGAATGAGCCAAGACGGAGAGGCTACCCGTGCTGTCACAAAAATTCGACCATGTGCGAATTTTTGTGACAGATTCTACCAGTAAGTTTTAAAATCCTAATTTTTCAATTTTGTCCCTTGAACTAAATTATTATCAATTTAACAATACTCTAAAATAATTAACAATTAAAAGAATATATATTCTCTCTCAGTGAAGATATTGTAGGAAATGGTACAAATTTAAGTATTTTTTTACTCCTTCCGTCCCGGTGAAAGGTCATCAGTTGCTTTTTGCACGTGAATTAAGGAGTATTATTATTTTATGTGTAGTGAATAATTGTATTAATAGTGAGTGGTGGGACAAATATGGATCCCTTTTACTAAAAGAGGAAAATTAGGACATTTGGATGTGACACTCAATATAGTAAAATGGATACATTTTGATGGGACAGATGGAGTATGTTTTTCAAAAGAATTGATAGGATAAATATTTTCTTTATTTGGACATTTATTATTTTTTTTCCTTTTTATTTACTCCATCTGTCCGGATTTAAGGGTGTCATTTGCTTTTCGGGCACGGAGATTAAGGAGTATTGTTATTTAATGTGTAGTGGGTAGTTGTATTAGTAGATATGTAGGTATCATTTTTTAGTTGTATTAATGGGTGTGTGTGGATAAAAAAAGAAATGAAACCCTTGGGGGCGGAAGCCCAAAATGAAAAAATGATACACTTGAAAGTGGACGGAGGGAGTAATTAAAAGAATTGATTATCTTCTATAGAAAGAAACTAATTAAAATATTGATAGAGTTCACACGCCGACTCATCTTAATCTTATCTTAATATATATAAAGTACAATAAATCCAAACCTAACCATCTATTTCTCAAACAAATCTCAATCACCCATTAAAATAATTAAATAATTATTAAATCAGGAAATAATTTAGTCCAAATCATGATCTTCTATTTCTCAAACACAATCTCAGCCACCCATTAAAATAATTTAATAATTCACATTAAAATAATAAAATAATTGTAATTATGATTTTTTTCAAATCAGGAAATAATTTAGTTCAAATCCTGACCATCTATTTTTCAAACAAATCTCAGTCATCCATTAAAGTAATTAAATAATTATAATTATGACATTTTCAAATTAAGAAATAATTTAGTCACAACAAAAATTTAAATAATATTATTTAATAAAAATTAAATAATATTAAATGATTCTACCCTGTGGTTTAAGGTTCCAAGGTTATATTTTGTATTCGAATAACTAAGGTTATTTGTATTCGAATAAAACATGGTTATAACTAAAAAATATATAAATTCAAATAAAAATATATAGTTATTTTTTTAAAAAAATGATTAGCATAAAAATATCAACTTAAAAATAAAAGGAAATAATTTAGTTCAAATTCTGACAATTTATTTCTCAAACAAATCTCAGTCACTCATTAAAATAATTAATAATTAATTGTTATTACAACTTTCTAAATTTGCAGCATTATAATTTAGTGCATATTATATTTTAATAAATTATATGACATTCTATTCCATTGTAGAATATTGATAGGCAAAAACTCATGTGCCCCCGGGACACACCGTGTCCCTGGGGCACATGAGACCAACTCATATTGATAACAATCACATTAAATACTTGCAATAAGATATGACCTATAAATAAATAAATATAAAAAAAATAAGAATATACTCAACTTTGTAGAATATTGATAATAATCTTATTAAATCTTTATATAAATGACCATAATTTGTAGGACTTGCAATAAGATATGACCTTTAAATAAATAAATAAATATATTTAAAAGAACAAGAATATTCACAATTTGTTAATATTTTTTAATTAATATGGCAACAATATATACATTATTTACGTGAAATTACATTGCACCCAATGAATATCTTGAGATATATAGTTTAAAATAAAACTTATGTTAATAATCTCATTAAATCTTTAGCTAATATAACAACAATAAACACACACTAAAATTTTTTTTTTTAATATATGCAATTTTGTAAAATATTGTTAATAATTTCATTACTCCCTCCATCCCGTTTCAATATTTACGTTTGCCTTTTGCACGTTGATGAAGGAGTATAATATTTTAATAGATAGTGGGTGGAAAGATATAATATTTAATGTAAAGTGGGTAGGTGTATTAGTGTTTGATGATATATTAATTGTTTTAGGTGGGTCCCATATTCCAAAAAGAAAAACATAAACATTGAAATTAGACGCGCAAAATAAAAACGTAAACATTGAAATGGGACGGAGGGAGTACTATATATACACATCATTAATGTATCATCGCACATCGCAGTAAAGATTCTTTCATAGTTCTCAAATTTCTTTAGATTCTTTCATAGTTCTCAATTTTTTTTAAGAATATAGGTTTTACAATGGTTTCACAGTATACAATGAATAATGATCTACCAACTAACAAAATAAGCATGAACGTCAAACTCAGATGTGTTAGGTTGTTTGAGTCTCCAAATTTTGACGCTTTAGGTTTTTTGATTCTTCTAATTATGACCAATCTAGAAGGTATTTATCACGACGGTGAGGTTTGTAAATATATAATTACATACTCCCTCCATCCCCTTGATACGTATACATTTTTCTATTTTGGTTCGTCCCATTACAAAATATTCATTTCCCTTTTTGGATTAATGTGATCCACAACCACAACACATGGCCCCACACTCAACACTAATACAACTACCCACTACACATTAAAATATTATTTCTCTCACCTTACTATACATTAAATTATTATACTCCTTAATCCACGTGCAAAAAGTAAACGAATATCTTTCAAGGGGACGGAGGGAGTATTTGATAAATACTTAATTTTAAAATATTAGATGATTAGATGATTTTTTTAATAATTATGTTGTCTACTTTGCTCCTTATTTATTTATTTTTAATTACTATATTTTTAAGGACAGCCGCATTCAAATAACAATATCGTCAAACAACCAATGGAGATTTCAGGCTAAATTGAATGAGGGATGTGTATGAAATTATGAAGTTCATGGTTTTACAAAATAAAGCCCAATACAAAGCAACGTCAAACAAACACAAAATCAGCTTAATGATGATTACGAGTTTAACAGAGGTTTTCGATGAATCCTTTCCAGACATGCATTATAACCTGGTTTCCACACAGATGATATTGTATCTGGAAAATTAGACGATCTTAATGTACTAATAGGTACTAAAATTATAATAAACTATTTATCCAAAATAATACTCCCTCCATCCCTGAGAAATTAGTACTTTTTTTTGAAGTGAAGTAAATTTAATAATTAACCAAAGAAAATTATGGAGATATTTCTCGAGGACCATGAGTAACTGTTTTATTATTATTATTATTATTATTATTATTATTATTATTATTATTATTATTAATAATGGGTGGAGATAGCAGTGGTGGTGGGGAGAAGGTGGAAGGATTTAGCTTTTGGCAGTTAATTAGTTTTAAAAAAAAAAAAAAATTTCAGTCAGATTTTAGGTTGGACAGTTAAAATTAGTCAAAATCTAATCGATAGTTCAAATTGCAATCACTTGTTAAAGTAAAAAAGAATGGGTTAATTGCATTAAAATACATGAACTTTTCTCATTTTTTCAATTTAATCACGAACTATTTTTTTTATCAAAAAAATACATGATCTTCTCTTATTTTATTTAATTTAATCATGAATTTTTATTTTTATCAAATAAATACAATACCTTCTCTTATTTTTTAATTTAATCACAAATTTTTATTTTTATCAATTAAATACACAACCTTTTGTGTTATCTCAATTTAATCATAAATTTTAATTTTTATTCCTTTTAAACAAAATATATAATCTTTTGTTTTTATAATTTAATTACCATTTCTTCTATTTATAAAATATATGACAATCTTGATTGTTAAATAATAATATTCAATATTAAATATTTAAAATAAAATGTATAAATTAAATATTAAATATTAAAATTTTATAAACAATTTATCTTTTCCCGACAAGAAAATGGGGGACGTATGTTTTCGAAGAAAAAAAATTGTCCGACCTACAAAAATTACATATGATTTTTTCTTAAAAAATTAAATATTTTTTTTCGACAAAAATGGGGTGAGTATCATTTATTAGGCATTTATAAATTTTTTATATTTTATATATAATATTACATTATAATCAAAATATTGTTATATTTTAAATTTTGAATATATTTTATTTGTATTAATTTTTATTTATTATTAACATACTGTGTTAATTAATGTATTTAATTAATAGAAGATATTGTGATTAAATTGTGAAAAAAATTATATATATTTAATTGGAAAAAAATCGTGATTAAATTAAGAAAATACATTAAGGTCGTGTATTTAATTGATAAAATAAAAGTTTGTGATTAAATTGACAAAAAATGAGAAGGTCATGTATTTTTTGATAAAAAAATAGTTTGTGATTAAATTGATAAAATGAATAAAGGTACTGTATTTATTGCAATTAACTCCAAAAAAACTGTTATATCAAATTCTAAAAATTTAGACAAACTTACAACTAAAGTTAAAATGAAGAATTTATTATAATTAACCAAAAATAATACTCTCTCCGTCTGCTTGAACGAGTCAATTTATTTCCATTTTGAGTGTTTGCCCTAAAGAGTACTATTTTATTTTTTACACATGAAATCTATATATACCCACTAATACAATTAAAATATGAGAACAATACTCAATTAATACATTACCCATTACGTATTAAATAATAATGTTTCTTAACTCACGTTCAAAAGAAAAAACACACCCTTTCAATCCACAGAAGGAGTACATAAGAGGTTATGATGTTACACATAATATTTTAGAATTTTTTTTTTTGAAAACTACTTAACAATGAATAATAAATACTCGAAGTCGTCATCGGATCGGATGGCATGAAACAGGACCAATATTCTTATTGAAATAGTGTATATGTATCCACGTCTTAATCAAATGATTTTAAGCAAAACTGAAATTGGAATTTTTTACTTGACGACAAAATAGTAAACCTAACCTTTTTAAAAAGAGTAAATTGTAAAAAAAAATCACGAACTTTACTCCTATTGTAAATTAGTTCTTATTTTTGAGAAATTATAAAAAAAACTACCACCTTTAAATATTTTTGCAAAAAAAATCCAATTTTCAATTTAAGTAGAATTTTTTTTTGGGTTTTTTTGCAACAATACTTAAAGGTGATAGTTTTTTTACAATTTCTCAAAAGTGAGGATTAATTTGCAATAGGAGTAAAGTTCGTAATTTTTTTTTTCAATTAACCCTTTTCAAAATTGCCCCATCATATCATATCTTGACTAACTCTTAAATTAAAAATTTTATACTTGGATCAATTATTGAACACTAGAACCAATACTCATGTGGACCAATGGATACACAAATGTGCACTATCGCATATCTACCCAACTTCAAACATTTTTTTTTAAGCACCAATATTAAGCAACTCCGTCGCATTCATAAAATAGTCAATTGTTATATGCTAATATTTATGCACATTTTTTTTTAATAAAAGAACTTGTACACACCAATTACAAGAATTTGTACCCATGCAATTGAATCAGATCATATCTAAATTTTGATCTTAATTCGAACCTAGGGATGAAGTATTACAAATACAATTATAAAATATTAACATACATGGATAAAATATCATATGCAAAGGTTTTTTTTTTTTATAAATTGGTAAATGTTACTCCCTCCGTCCCACAACAAGGGGTGCATTTTGCCATTTTCGTCCGTCCCAACACAAGAGGTGCATTTTCTTTTTTAGTAAAAGGGACTCATACAAAACAATTAATATATTCTCATAGGACCCACACACACTATACTAATATACCTACCCACTTTACATTAAAATATTATTTATCTCCCCTCATCTACACATTAAATATTATATCCCTTAATCTACATGCCAAAAAGTTTTGCCACCCTTATTGTGGGACGGAGGAAGTAGTTGTTAGTGGTTAAAAGTTAGTTCACCAAACATCCATACTCCAAGATTTTCACCAAATCTTCTTATAACTCTCTACTACAATTCGTTCCAAAAGGAAATCAAACCTGGATCACTCATTTTAGTGAGAAGCCCAATGGCCAAGTGAGTCATATGCAAAGTATTTCTTGCACCAGATTCATCTTACACCCAAGTGGTTTATACTCCCTCCGTCCCGCTACAGAGTTACATTTTACTAATTAGGACATTCCACTACAAGAGTTACATTTTCTTTTTAAGTAAATGGGACCCCAAATAAATCAATCATTTTATTATTATGGGACCCGCACTCAACACTAATATAACTACTCACTATAAATTAAATTATTATATTTCTCAACCCACTACTCATTAAAATACTACTCCATCCGTCCGCCACAAAGGTGGACATTTGCTTTTTGGACGTGGATTAAAGAGTATTATTGTTTAAGGTGTAATTGGTAGTTGTATTAGTGAGGTGTATGAGTCCTATAAATTTATTGTATTAGTGATGTGTGTGGGTCCCATGTGTTTAAAAAGGGAAATGTGTACCTTTGATGCGGACGCCCAAAATGGCAAAATGTGGACCTTTCAGGAGGACGGAGGGAGTATATTTCATAATCTTTATTTTATCCATATACGGCTCAAAACATGTAAGGTATAATTGTACTTTCAATCAATAAACAAGAAGGGTTTTTTTTTTCATGATTCACAGGAAAGGAGACAAACTCAATATTATATGAGCATGATGTTTATACCTTTGCATGGTAACCATGCAAAAGTATTAATAGTATGACCATATAATATCGTCAAACATAAGATAAAATATTACACTAGGCGTCACCCCCTCTTCCTTGAAATTTTTTGTGTATGTAATATTACCATATTCATTCCTGAAAAAATTATATACGTGACGCTCTCATGGTAATATTACAATTAATATTGCTTCTTCATCTACAGGTTGGTGCTCAGGAAAATTTTTTGAGGTTTAAATATGTAGTATACAACATGCTGTAAATCTCTAAATATAGAGGTGAATATGATGTAGGAAAGCAGGGATCTGATTATTCTTACTCATCAATTAGAGGATTCCAAAGGAAGACTACAGAAACTCAAAGAGAAATTCTATGGATTTGGTAAATATGCTGGCTTTTTAACCCTTCATTTTTTTATAAAAAAATATATCTGTTAGGCGGTAGTTATAAATAATAGGGTTATCTGCAAAAATATCATTATTAGTACTTATAGATACATTTTTTTACTTCTTAATGACATTAGAAAAATTTTGTGTTTATGTGTCTGGAGCTCTATAGTCTATCGTGTTACAATTGACATTTTATTTGTGTTTCTATTCTAATATATATTATCCCAAAAACTGGAGCCTAAGTAATAACACTCATTTTTAGATGTTGGCCAAAAATAAAGTTTTAGAATTATGTATGTGGCGATGACACGTTGCTCCTTGAAAAACTTTGTGTATGTAGTGTTGTCACGTTCGTTCTTGGAAAAATTTTGTACGCGGCGCTCTCACATTAATCCTATAATTAATGTTTTATTTTAAGTAATTTAATATTTTAAATATTATTTTACTTAATCTCTCACATTAATAATATTAATAATGCAATTAATATTTTATTTTAAATAATTAATATTTTATAATCTTGCCATTAATATTTTATTTTAAGTAAATTTTCATCAAGATTTAATTTAATCGAATAAGAATATTTTAAATTTTTTTAATAAAAATTTATTATTTTAATCCTACTAAAAATATTGTTATATGTTCAAAAAAATTTTAACTGTGTATGTGAAGTCATCACATTCGTTCTTGAAAAATTTTCACATATAAATAATAATCTTATTCTTTCAATTAATATATATTTTATAAAAATTTATAATTTTGTAGGTGGCATCACAACATTCTTACTTAAAAATTTTCATGTACTATTGTTTTATTTATTCTCTCCTATTAATAACTTACGATATTATTTAAAATAATTAATAATAATAATGATTTTTAGTATGTTATAACATTTAAATGTTTATATTGGGCTATTCAATATGAAAAAGTAATAAAGTAATTTAATTAATTAATAAAAATAAAAGATAAAAAAGTGATGCTCGATTATTAATTAATTTACTATTAATAACAAATTTAATATTTTTGTGATTAATTGTAATAGAAAATATATTTTTTGACATCGCGTCCTTTTTTTTTAATAGTTTTATATATTTCAAATCCCTAATTGATATAAATAATAATCACGGTCCGAATTGATATTTTATCCATTTTTTAAGCCTTAAATTGAAAATATTCATATTATGACATATCGCATCCTTTAATATTAATAAAATGTTCATATTTTTAACATGGAGGTAAAAGATACATTAAATAGTAAAATGAGACAAAAAAAACAAACAAAACAAATATATACTACTTTTAATAATAAAATATAAAATCAAAAAAAGATATTTTTAATATTATTATATATTTTTAAAATAAAAACATCACACATAATAGAACCCGTGTAGTTCGCGGGAGACAAAACTGATTAATTAAAGAAGAATATATATTTAATTAATTAATAGAATAAGCGCTAAATAGTAAATAGGCAACATCAATGTAAGCGTGCTGCCTGCATTGTGATTTATTAAATGGGTTTGCCTTTTTCTTTTACTTCCTTTCATCCTTGTTTAAAAGCATCACTCATCACACTCTATTTTTAATATGTTAAAGGAATATTTTCTCCGTCTAGAATTACTGTAAATATAAAATTCTAGAAAAATTGCTTTTTGGCTTTCTTTTAGTGATAATTTGATGTTTTTAGATAATAAATAAATTACTCACTCAGTCCACTTGAATAAGGATCATTTGTTTTTTGCATGCAGATTAAAGCGTATTATTATTTAATGTGTAGTGGGTAGTTGTATTAGTGGGAGTATGTGTCCTATATTTTAATTATATTAGTGAGTATGTGTAGGTTTCATGTGTGTAAAAAAAATTAGACTCTTTTGAGCAGATGAATAAAATTAAAAAAAGACCTTCATCCGAGCGGACGGAGGGAGTATAAAGTTAAAGGATGATAATTTTAAAATTAAAGTGTGTTGTGGGATTATTAAATTATGTACTATTTCCTTTATTGAGAGTGTAAACTTATTTATAGACAAAAAAAAATTAATAATAATAATAAGCGTGAATTTTTTTATGAGACAGAATCAGTAATTTTATTTTAATGAGATTTCGGCTCAAAATTACTTAAAAATTATTTGATTTTTGGGTTAATTGTTTGTGGCATAATTCCCCTTTTGCTACTCGCTCGGTTTTGAGTATTTTTACTCGTTTGTACGGGTATAAAAATTAAGATTTTTTTTTATATGGAGTAATATGTGGGAGGGAGGGATTATTTCTTTTGAATCTCGTACTAACTTTTTCCTTTGAACAAATATCTTTTAATTCATCTGCATCGGTTGGATTGCTTCTTTTTTATCCAAATCGTAGGTATTTTCGATAGATTGTTGTCAATTTAGGAGAATAAAATAATTAGCTAACTGGATATAATAGTGTAATGACTTCACAACAAAATCAAGAAAGAAGTAACCATAACTTCTAGGATTACTGTTGCATAGATTATTTTAAGTTTTCTTAATTAATTTTATTTCTTTTTATTAAAAATCTTTATCACATTTCTTTAACAATATTATAACCTTTTTAATTATTATATTATAAATTATTCATAAAATAATTAACTTTTATTAATTGTATATATTTTTTATTAAAATATTGTCATTTTTTATTCATGTCACGAAAGTAAATTCAATAAAACAGTCTTAAGTATACGCCTAATTTCTAACATGAAAACCAAACACTATACCAAAGAAACAAGAGGAAATATCACATGGATCTAGTTACATATCAAATTTTGTGATTTTCACCCATTTACTAAGACTAATTACAACTATAGTTTTAAAATTAATACTTAATAACCCTGAAATTTAAATATTAATCTTTATGAGCAAAATAAATCATAGACCACAAAAAAAGATAAAATAAGAAAAAGAAAATTCATATATGGAATAATTTAATAGAATAATTTGCCAATAAACAAAATCTCTTGATTAGAACTATTATTCGAGTCGAGCGAGCTCAAATAGTGCATACTCGAGCTGTGGCTCGAATAGTTTTCGAGTCGAGCTCGAGCTCTGCTCATTTAGGAAACGAGCTTAAAAACGAGCTCGAGCTTAGGTCGAGTAGTTTTCGAACTGAGTCGAGCTCGAGCTCAGTTTGACTCATTAAACAAATCGAGTCGAGTTTATCTAGACATGCACCAATTAACCGGAACCGCCGGTTCGAACCGGTGAACCGCCGGTTTTAACCGGAATCGGAATCGGCGGTTCCGAAACCGGAAAAAAATGAACCAAAACCGGTAGAACACGGTTCGATTTCGGTTCCTACTACTCTCGAACCAGAACTGCCGGTTCACCGGTTCATGGTTCAAACTGCCGGTTCCTCTATTTTATTAATTTTTTTTTGAACGGCCAAGATCGTGTATCCGTTGGAGATCCGACGGCCCAAAAAAATAAACGTTGGGCTGTAAACCGGCGGTTCAGGCGGGTAAACCGCCGGTTCAAGTTTAGCCGGTTTAAACCGACGGTTTCAGGCGGGCCGGGCAAGAAAATTTAAATTTTGAAATTTAAACGTGCGGCTGAGATTGTGTGGCCATTGAAGATCAACGGATGAGATTGAAATTTGAACCGGCGGTTCCGGTAAACAGGCGGTTCAGCCGTATTTTTTTTTCAAGGGCTGAGATTTTTTTTGTGTTCAAAATTTGAAATGGATGGATGGGATCAATTTCAATCCTCTATAAATACCCCCGAAGTGTGATCAATTTGTGCACACAACATTCAATCTATACTCTACTTCTACTACACTAGTATACTACTTCTTCTATTCTACATTCTTAATAGTTGATTTAATTCTACTTCTACTCTACACAATACACATTCTCAATTCAAGTTCTCAACTCTCAAGTTTCTTTTTTTAGTTCATATATATCAAACTAAAAAAAAAAAATAGTTGTAGTCTTTTATTTCAATTCTCTCATTATCACTTTCATTTCAATTCTCTCATTATCATTTTCTATTCTTTCCCACATATACTACTAATTAGTATACTTATAGTCTTTTAGTTTTAGTTCATAAATCATATATATTCATCCTTTTTCAATCTAAAAAAAATGTCTAGAAGAGGTTCTTCTTCATCCGGTGTCTCACCTTCTTCTTCTAGAGGAAAATTCATACCCAACACCTTAAATTGTCTTCCACCACCTCCACGTGGACCATGTCAACTTCCACCAACTCTAGAAGATATTGAACTTGAAAATATTCCTTCGGATGAAGAAATGTCCCCTCATTTGTTCAACTTGAATTTTAGGGATATACTTGGAGATGATTTCACCTCCGACGACGACAACGATAATACTTAAGGTCAATCACAACAAAGGGCGAGTGGAAGTCAATCAACGTCGGGTGGTACGGGTACCGGAGATGGAGCCGGGGCTCTAGCGGAGGCGGAGGCAGAGGATCGACTCGAAGTTCCCCACAAGTGTTACGTTCCGATATATTTTTCATTCATTTCAAGAAGGAGGCGATTGAGAATTCGAATGAATTCAAAGTTATTTGCAACTATTGTGGCACGAAGTATAAATTCAAGCATGGCGGAGGATATGGAACGTTCATCAAACACATCAACTTAAAGCATCCGGACAAGATTGGCATCTCAACCGGTCAAACACAAATAGGACGAGGGTTCACGGCGTCTTCCGGAGGAGAAGGTTCATCGGCGTCGGGTAACACTCTTTTTAAATTTGATGAATCTAATTATTTGAGATTATACCTTAACCTTATGTGCACCAAACATTTGCCATTTAACTTTGCGGATAATATTTTTTTCAAGATTGGGTTAATCTCACTTTAAATCCTCAAGCCCCACCTTTGCATCGTAATAAATGTAAACTTGGTGTTGCTAAAGTTGTTAAAGAGTATGGTTTGGTTTTAAAACAAATTTTTCAACAATTACCTTATAAAGTGTCTATATGTTCGGATATTTGGAGCAATTTTCGGTAAAAAGCGGATTATATGGGTATTAATTGTCATTGGATTGATAGTTCATGGAATATACAAAAAAGATTAATTCCTTATAGATCATTTGATGTTCCTCATACCGCCGTTAATATTGCTCACAAAATTAGTACTATTTTGCAAGAATATGGTTTAGTTACAAAAATTTTTACAATCTCATTTGATAATGCTAGTGCTAATACGGCTAGTTTAGAAAGTCTTATTGATATTTGCAAACCCTCAATTGGTGATAGATTTTTCATGTTAGATGTATTTGTCATATATTGAATTTATGTGTTCAAGATGGTATAAGTGCTTTGAAAGCACACATTCAACCTATTAAAAGTGCTTTATGGTATATAATGAGAAACCCTTCCGTGACTAAAAGGTGGAAAAGATATTGTCACTCTGTGAATATTCACCCAAAAAAATTTCCTTTAGATGTTTCAACTTGTTGGAATTCGACGTATAAAATGTTGCATGACTCTTTTGATTATAAAGATCATATTTGTGTTTTATACTCACAAGATGTGGGTGGTCAAGTCTTGTTTGCTAATCAATGGGACACATGTTATACTTTATGTGATGTTTTGCAAATTTTTAATGATGCTACGGAAGAACTATCTGGTGTTTATTATCCTACTTCAAATTTAGTTGTTGATAATTGTGTTAAAATTGCTATGGTTTTTAGTGTTAATGAAGCACACCCGTTGTTGTCAAATGCTATTATTTCCATGAAATCTAAGTGGTTAAAATATTTTTTTCAAATTCCAGACTTGTGTTTAGTTGCTAAATTGTTAGACTCACGTATTAGAACGGATGGTTTAGAAGAATTGTTAACGCTTTACTATGATTCATTGTATGCTAATTGTGATTCTCCTACTAGACAACAAGCTCCTAATCCTAAAGACATAGTGGAAACTACTTATAATCTACTAAATGAACTTTTTAAGGAGTATAAAAAACAAAATGGTATGAATGATGGTCAATCTAGTGGTGATGATAGTAGTCATAGTGCTGATAATTCTAGAAAATATGATGCTCTTCAAAAATTTTATAGTTTTTCTGATGCTAAATCTCAAAAACGTGCACGGGTTATATCTAATCCTTTTCAAGAACTTGATTCTTATTTTACTAACACTTTTGAGTTTGATACAAGCGGAACTAGTTTTGGTATTTTGAAGTGGTGGTCAAGGAGAACAAAATCATTCCCTATTTTATCATTGATTGTAAGAGAGATTTTTGCATCTCCCGCCTCTATGGTCGTCGTCGAACAAGCATTTAGTCTTGGTAATCTCACTTTGGATGCGACACGATCCAATTTAAGTGTGACAAATTTAGAAAATTTGTGTTTGCATGATGATTGGTCAAAGGCGGAAAGACAGATTCAAAATCAAAATGAAGAAGACCGTACGGATGATGACATTACGGAATATGGAAGCGATGTAGACTGGTAGAGTAAAAAAAAAGGCCGTCACCATTCACATCCACCGAGCCAAAGAGGTAAGTTAAGAGAACTACGTGGGCTTTGATTCATTTCGAGGATACATAGGCAACTTAAATTTAAGTTGAACTTGAATTTTCAAGTTTAACCCTAAATTTAAACTCAAGTCTTTTTTTTTTTCACTCTATTATGTTGTTGTATTTTACCTTATAAAGTTTGTATTTTTCAAATTTTTATATAGTAAAAATAGATTAGTTGACATGGTTGTAAACTTGTAGTGTTCTATATTTGTAAATTGTAATGGTTTATACTTTAATATTTAAATTACAATGTGATCACATTAATTAATATTGTATGATTATGAATTTAATATTAACTTTCAAATTTTTATTTGCATTATTGAATATTGCATACATCATCTTTTCAATTTTAATGAAATTACACATACTCAAATTCAATATTTCAATTACACATGTTTTACTTATTTAGTTATTTAATAAATAAATTACACTTAAAAAAAACCGTAAAACCGGCGGTTCCGAACCGAAATCGGAACCACCGATTTGAGAACCGAAACCTTAAGACCCCCGGTTCGGTTCCGGTTCCCTCTCTATTGGAATCGAAACCACCGGTTCGGAACCAAAACCGGCGGTTCCGAACTGGGGTACATGTCTTAGTTTATCGAGTCTTATCGAGCTTATCGAGCCTTATCGAGCTGATTTTTAATATATATATGTTATATTTATTATTTTATTTAATATTTATTATATTATTATTAATTAATATTATTATTTATAATTATTATTAAAATAATCGAGTCTTATCGAGTCGAGCCGAGCTTGGCTCGTTAAGAAAACGAGCATAAGGAGAGCTCGAACTCGAGCTCAAGTAGTCATGAGCCGAGCCGAGCTTTCGAGTAGCTCGTTTTATTTAACAACTCTACTCCCGATTAAGGATTGAATAGCATGTACATGCTGTTTAAGAAAAGTTTTTTCAAAAATACTTTATTTACTGTTGAGTGTACTATGGTCTTTTATATTACTCCCTTCATCCCACATTAAATTGCACAGTTATTTTAGATACAAAATTTGAGGAAAAAAATTTTGACCAATTTTTTTGACTTTGAGAGGAGTAATGTAGTCTTTTTAAATAATAAGTAAATTATTAATTATAGGGTAAATTGCAAAAGAAATCCCAACTTTTACTTCTATTGCAAATAAATCTCAATCTTTGAAAATTTACAAAAAAAAAACCTCAACTTTTAAGTTTCGTGCAAAACCCAATCAACGGGAAGAAGATGATTGTCCGACGTCCGACGTGGCGTTGACCTTTGCCACATCAAATTTGAGTTTATTGCAAAAAAATTCACATTTACTTAAATTGCGATTTAATCACAACCTTTCAGATTTTGGCAAAAAAAAAAATCATTAGTTTTTTTTTAAATTTAAATTGCACCCATTATATTTTATATTTAAAATTTAAATTCTAAAAAATTACTTAATTAAAATAATAAATTTATTTTAGTTTTAAAAATATTTTATGCATTGTAAAATTTTTATAATTTATAAAATCAAAGTATTTTTGAACATGTCTTAAGATTTTTTTGTAATTTTATGTTATATTTAATATGACAAAAAATATATATACTTCATCCCCCCTCATCAAAGAGGATATTTTTTTCATTTTGGGCGTCTTACCCAAAGAGTACACTTTCTTTTTTTACACACATGAGACTCACACACACCCACTAATACAATTAAAATATGGGACTCACACTCCCACTAATACAACTACCTACTACTTAAATAATAATACTCCTTAATTCACATGTCAAAAAGCAAAAGACACTCTTAGTGATGGACAGAGGGAGTATATATTTAGATGACAAAAAATTATACAAAAAATAGTTTATAACTCATGTAGACTTAATTTATAAACTCATAGTTTTGTACGGACAAAAAATAGTATCAGTTAAATTTAATTTATACAAACCAAATTTTCATGTACTCCCTCCACCCATTTTAATTTTCATATATTTCTATTTTTGACGTCTCATTTCAATCTTTACGTTTTTCTTTTTGGCATATGGCCCACCTAAAATAATTAATATATTACCATGAGATACACATACAATAATAATACACTTAACCACTTGCATTAAAAATTCACTATCCATTAAAATACTATATTCCTTAATCAACGTGAAAAAATAAATGTAAGCATAGAAACAAACGTAAGCATTGAAATGTAAGTTTTAAAAATTAAAAGAATTCAAATATTTAGATGTTTTATAATTTTTCACAAATTAAATATTATAGATAATAAATTTTGCTCACATAATAAAATATAAAATTTTAAATATTTTTTAACATATTAATTTGTTGTAATATTTTTTTGAATTAAACCAATATCATCTTAAAACTTTATTATATTACATAATAATTTTTGAGAATATAATTTTAATACTCACTCCGTCCACCGAAAAGGTGTATATTTTGCTATTTTGGGCATCCGTACCAAAGGTATATATTTTTCTTTTTAAACACATGGGACCCACACACATCACTAATACATTTAATATATGAGTCCCACATACCTCACTAATACAACTACCTACTACATATTAAATAATAATACTCCTTAATTCACGTGCAAAAAACAAATATATACCTATTTGGCGGATGGGGGAGTATAAAATATAAAATTTTTATTAGATTGGTACAATTTTAAAAAAATAAAAATAAAAAATCTGATATTTTTTTTGTCAAAATCTCAAAGGTTGGGATTTATTTACAATAGAAATAAAGGTTGATTTTTTTTTTTTGCAATAAACTCAAAGCTGACATGACAAAGAACAACGCCACGTCAAACGTCGGGCAGCCCTCTCCTGCCCGTTTGGTGCGTTTTGCACGAAACTTACAGGTCGAGGTTTTTTTTGCAAATTCTCAAAGGTTAGGATTTATTTGCAATAAAAGCAAAGGTTGAGATTTTTTTTGCAATTAACCTTTAATTATATTAAGTATGTTAGATAATAATAGTAAAATGGCTTATATATGGGATTGATTCTAATACTCTCAATTCTCAATAAGTACTTATAAGATTAAGAATTTCCTTAAGAGGTGCTATCCTATATCTAAGTTTTCTTTTTAAGTACTATGATCCTATTCCTCTCACTAGGTCAATTATTCAGCTAGATTAATCTTCCTAACGTCAAGGGTTCTAAGCACAAGAAGGTCATGGCATAATTCTCCTCACACTAACATGCATAATCCCTATAATAAGTTGATTCAACTAACTATCCAAACACATAATTGAAATTATCATCCTAATCCAACGCAAAAGTAAATCAATCGCACAAATCATTATAAAGAAATTGAGATAGAATTTGTAAAGTCCATTCAATTAGAGAATTAAATAGCACAAAATTTTAATCAACGAACACCAATCAATATTGTTAATCTCACAAAAGATATTAGCAAAACATGGTTATCATAAAAATATAAGGAGAAAGAGATATTTAGAATATTTTGTAATCGTTGAAAACTGGTAGCCCAGCGGTTGTGCACTCTCCTAATTGTAATCGTTGGTTTGATCCTCTTGGTTGCAGAATTTTTTTATTATTTTTCAGCGTGTTAGAATTTCAGACAAAGAAGAGCAAGTGGCCTAATAGCAAGAAAGGTAGCTAGTTCGAGACGTAATTCCATCCTGAATTTTTAATAAAGGGTGAGTGAACTTGCTAAGTTGACTCAGTGACTCAGTCTAAACTCGTTTCGAGTTGCGCAACTTGCCCTCTTGAAGGCCTGAGTGATCAAACTCATCTTGAGTTCCGTCCATTTTTAGCAATTTTTGTTTTGGCCTATTCTTACTCATTTTAATTTCGATTTGAACGTCGTTTTAACTCACGGATATACAGGACATTTAATAATATTATATTTTATTTAAAGTGTATTTATTTTAATTAATAAAAATATTATTTTTTTCGTTGCAAAAATCCGTTGAAATATGAAGGAAAATAATTTTTTTCTAAAAAAATTATTTTTTAATTCTAAAATTAAGAATATTAATTTTTATATCATAAAAATATTAGATTCAATTTACTGTAATATTATACTGTACCATTTCAAGTCGGGTTTAATTGTACAGACGCACCCCTATCAATAATTAAATTATTTTTTTATCAATATGGGGCAGATATTTGCACCCCGAATTTAATTAATGAACCCCATTAATTTATAAATTTCAAATATCTTTATGTAAGAAGACGCAAATACCCTTATATTAATAATAAAATAAGTTATGAAATATTGTTATACATACCTCAATTAAAATTTTAAATGCACCCCAATTGATTCATGTTCACATCATAGGTATGTTTATGGAGTTCTAGTGTTTGAGGCGATTTCGACATCATAAGAAGAGTTGGTGTCGGCGTTCGATCATTTGGTTAACGAACCTGTTAGGGTTCCATACGTTTCTAATTCAGCGGAAGTAAGAAATCAAAAAATGTATTATCTTTCACCAGGGTATGTTGAAGAAGAAGTATTCTCACTGGCAGCCTGCGCAGCCTCACCGTTTTAGGCATAACTCCCTCGTCTGATCTTTGATTTGAGTGACCTATGCTCCAAAACGATCCTCTCTTCCGTGACTTTCCGTCAGTATATCACATGTCGAATTCTAACTTCTGTACGATTTTATAAAAATTGTGCAAGTTGGTGGACAGCAGCAGCAAACGACCTCTTGATCTTCTGCTGTATTCCCAAGTCCAATCTCAACGTCGTGTGGGCAACGATCTTCGAGATCTTCTCAATCTGTTGTTCCCTCACCCTCCTTACATGTTAGGCATGATTAATCAGTTAGATTAGGGTTTCCGGATAGCTTAGATGACTTATATATGAGCTACAGCAGGGACCAGGAGGAGAAATTAGAGTTGGGCCTCCATTGGGCTTAAGTATCCAAGATTAGCCCAAAGCTTATACTTAAATCCAATAATAATAATAATAATATATACCACTAAAATATTATTACTGCACTACCGTTCTAATCCTATAATTATGTTTTGGGCTCCTTCTTATTATGAGCTCGTTAGTCTCCCCATGTTTAAGATACACAATGCCCATTAATTAATATCTCATCCGAGAGTAGTACCACTCAACCTCATTATCATGCAGGAATAAATCCACCTACAGGGTTTACATGATAATCCTTATGAGCTCCTCAAGGGGACATCATCAAACTATAACGGACACGGATTCCTTCTACAATCTACAACACACCATAGAGACAACACTATTTCCCAACTCACCGAGTTTATTGATTTAATTACATGTAAATCTCACCCATTGATGAATCAAAAAAATACATACTGCCTTACGTGTCGAAGTTATTGCACAAGGATTAAGAGCATGAATATCCATAATAACTGAGATCAAGTTCTCCTATATAGTTAGTATAAATTGAATGGTCTCAAGCGGTCCTGCTCAATACACACAAGTGCACTAATGTGATTCTATAGTCAAGACAAACTAATATCAAATCACACTACAACTATCCCGATAGAGAGTCCCCGTCTATCTCGGTTGTGAGCATCTGTTTATACTTTATAAGGAAACTGATAATATGATCTTCCGCGTGTTGTCGCACAATATATTATCTACAGTATAAAGTAAGTGGACTATTGCATCGTACATATAAATAAATTATAAGAGGCAATCATTTGATCATATGATTCTCATTTCAAATAAATTGTTATAACATTGTTCATACAAAAAGCTAGACTTTTAGTATACAATCCAACAGTTGGGATCACCCACATTCGTCATTATTCTTGTATAAGTCTATGCAGTGGATTGATTCACGAAATTGAGAGGAAATGAAGGGTAGTTGAATTGGACCTCTGGTATGCTTGATTCCTCTAAGCAATTAACCCTACGCTGTAGAAAGAACCCCACTTCTCTATTTGTATAGTTTAAGCCACTGAGATAAGGAATGTAATCTTTGGGCTGGATGTCATAGATGAGTCCTGGATCATTAGTTGTCGATGGATTAACATGGCCCAACCCGATGGCGAAGACGCTGGCAGGTCGGGACATTTCGTCCTCGATGGGATTATTTGCGAGATTCACAATGTCCGCAGTCGTCATGATTTTGGACTTTATTGCTGCGGGAGACCAGTCGAGATGCGTGCTTTTGAACAGCAATGTGACGCAATTAAGATGAGGGCACAACATTGAAGTACCAGAGAATATATTGAATGTGGATTTTGCGTTTGTGTTGTTTTCCAGAGAGCTATGCCAGGCTGCAAGAATGTCCAGTTTGAGGATAATATTTCAACTCAATTAAATTTCTAAATGGCTCTAATTATGAATCCGTCTAATTATTCAGATTGAGGTGTATTTAAAAATTTAATTAAGGTTTGTATAACAATTTGTCATAAATAATCATGTTTTATTATTTATATAAGGGTATTTATGTCTTTTCACATTAAAATATTTTAAATCTATAAATTAATGGGGTTAGTTTAGTAAATTAAGGACCTTATCAATATTCAATAAGCATGTTGTATGTCCCAAGTGGAACAAAATTGATTAAAAGTGCACTATTAAATTGAAGTCATCATTATATTTTATTTCTTATAAATATATTCCATTTGACCCTTAAAGTTAGCCCCCGCCAACTAACCGCCTGTTGGGATAGTTTGCCCTCCGTCCACCTTAAACATGTCTTCATATGGGTGTAACATATGTATAAATGCTTACAACTTTTTCGTAAACTATTTTATAAATAATTTATAATATAAATAAAAAGTGATAATATTTTAAAAGAAAAGTGATAATATTTTTAATAAAAACTGATAATCCCTCCGTCTCGTAGAATGCTTCACGTTTACTGTTACATGTTGTTTAAAAAAATTATTATTTTTTATCAATTATGTTGACTTTTGAGAGTATTGCAAGGTAATAAAAAAATATAAAGTAATGGTATGTGTGTGAAAAATGAGTAGCATTTGAAATTAAAGTAATTTTTGAGGTTGTTAGTGTTTGATTGTATACTAAAAGTCTAGCTTTAGTATGAACAATGTTATAACAATTTATTTAAAATGAGAATCATATGATCAAATGATTGCGTCTTATAATTTATTTATATGTAGATGCAATAGTCCACTTATTTTATATTGTAGATAATATGTTGTGCGACAACACCCGGAAGATCATATTATCGGTTTCCTTATAAAGTATAAACAGATGCTCATAACTTGATATCGTTCGACTTGTACTATCTATATAGAAGAACTTGATCTATGTTATTATGGATGTTTGTGCTCTTATTCCCTATACAATAACCTCGATATGTAAGGTAGTATGTATTTCTTTGATTCATTAATGAGTGAAATTTACATGTAATTAAATCAACAAACTCGGTGAGTTGGGAAATAGTGTTGTCTCTATTGTGTGCTATTGATTGTAGAAAGAATCTGTGTCCAACATAGGTTGATGATGTCCCCTTGAGGAGCTCATAAGGATTATCATGTAAACCCTGCAGGTGGATTTATTCCGACATGATAATGAGATTGAGTGGTACTACTCTTGGATGAGATATTAATTAATGGAGTTGTCAGTAACTTAATTAATTAATGGGCATTGCATATCTTAAATATGGGGAGACTAACGAGCTCATAATAAGAAGGAGCCCATAACGTAATTATGAGATTAGAACGGTAGTGCAGTAATAATATTTTAGTGGAATATATTATTATTATTGGACTTAAGTATAAGCATTGGGCTAAGCTTGGATACTTAAGCCCAATGGAGGCCCAACTCTAATTTCTCCTCCTGGTCCCTGCTATAGCCCATATATAAGTCATCTCAGCTGTTCTAACCCTAAGAGAGACATGCCTAACACGTGAAGAGGGTAGACGGAACAACAGATTGAGAAAATCTTGAGGATCTTCGCCCACACGACGTCGAGATTGGACTTGGGAATACAGTAGAAGATCAAGAGGTCGTTTGCTGCTGCTGTCCGTCAACTTGCATAATTTTTATAAAATCGTAAAGACCTCAGAATTCAACTTATGATATACTGACGGAAAGCCACGGAAGAAAGGATCGCTTTGGCATGTAGATCATTCAATTCTGATATCGGATGAGAGAGTTATGACTAAAACGGTGAGGCTGCGCAGACTGCCGGCGAGAATTCATCTTCTCCAACATACCCTGGGGAAATGTATTACGTTTCTTGTTTTCATGCTTCCGCTGACTGTTAGAAACATATGAAACCCTAACGGTTCATGTTAACTAAACGATCGAACGCCAACAGTTAGATAATGTGATGTTTCCTAAGTTAGGCTGTGAAGGGTTTTGCGAAACAAATAAATGAGAAAAGTGTAAAGGATTCTATGAGATAGAAGAATAACTAATACAAAAGAGTAAAATGATCTTACTACGACAGTCTCAAACAATTGTACCCAATTAATAAATGAATACATTAATCTATATAAGGTAATATTTTTATTTATATATATTGTGAAATATGTATAATAAAATCTCTATAAATTAATATTGTTGGGAATGTAAAATTTTATTAATTTAAAGATATTATATGCATAAGAAGTGTTACGTGAACTTATATGTATTGAAAATACGTTGATTATGAGAATATATTATATCATATTTAAGAGATTCACAATTTACATATAAATCGTAAATAATTAATTGTATTAATTGATCGGCGTGAAATTCACCTAAAATTTTGAGTTTTATTGCATAAATTTAGTTGAATTTATGTGGCTTCAATTCAATAATTAAACATGAAATTCATGGAAAATATAATTAATTACTTAATTATTTGAAAAAAGATATTTATGTGATTTTTGCTGAAAATGTGTGATTTTGAGGTGAAAATATATTCTACAAGTAAAGAGGAATATGTGGGAGAAAATGAAACTCATTTCGGAGTTAAAATGAGCAAGAATGAGCCAAGACGGAGAGGCTACGCGTGCTGTCACAAAAATTCGACCATGTGCGAATTTTTGTGACAGATTCTACCAGCAAGTTTTAAAATCCTAATTTTTCAATTTTGTCCCTTGAACCAAATTATTATCAATTTAACAATACTCTAAAATAATTAACAATTAAAAGAATATATATTTCTCTCTCAGTGAAGGTATTGTAGGAAATGGTACAAATTTAAGTATTTTTTACTCCTTCCGTCCCGGTGAAATGTCATCGATTGCTTTTTGCACGTGAATTAAGGAGTATTATTATTTTATGTGTAGTGAATAGTTGTATTAGTAGTGAGTGGTGGGACAAATGTGGATCTCTTTTACTAAAAGAGGAAAATGAGGACATTTGGATGTGACACCTAATATAGTAAAATGGAGACATTTCGATGGGACAGATGGAGTATGTTTTTCAAAAGAATTGATAGGATAAATTTTTTCTTTATTTGGACATTTTTTTTCTTTTTATTTACTCCATCTGTCCGGATTTAAGGGTGTCATTTACTTTTCGGGCACAAAATTAAGGAGTATTGTTATTTAATGTGTAGTGGGTAGTTATATTAGTAGATATGTGGGTCTCATTTTTTAGTTGTATTAATGGGTATGTGTGGATAAAACAAGAAATGAAACCCTTGGGGGCGGACGCCCAAAATGAAAAAATAATACCCTTGAAAGCGGACGGAAAGAGTAATTAAAAAAATTGATTATCTTCTATAGAAAGAAACTAATTAAAATATTGATAGAGTTCACACGCCGACTCATCTTAATCTTATCTTAATATATATAAAGTACAATAAATCCAAATCTAACCATCTATTTCTCAAACAAATCTCAATCACCCATTAAAATAATTAAATAATTGTTAAATCTGGAAATAATTTAGTCCAAATCATGATCTTCTATTTCTCAAACACAATCTCAGCCACCAATTAAAATAATTTAATAATTCACATTAAAATAATAAAATAATTGTAATTATGATTTTTTTTCAAATAAGGAAATAATTTAGTTCAAATCCTGACCATCTATTTTTCAAACAAATCTCAGTCATCCATTAAAGTAATTAAATAATTATAATTATGACATTTTCAAATTAAGAAATAATTTAGTCACAACAAAAATTTAAATGATATTATTTAATAAAAATTAAATAATATTAAATGATTCTACCCTGTGGTTTAAGGTTCCAAGGTTATATTTTGTATTCGAATAACTAAGGTTATTTGTATTCGAATAAAGCATGGTTATAACTAAAAAATATATAAATTCAAATAAAAATATATAGATATTTTTAAAAAAAAAATGATTAGCATAAAAATATCAACTTAAAAATAAAAGAAAATAATTTAGTTCAAATTCTGACAATTTATTTCTCAAACAAATCTCAGTCACCCATTAAAATAATTAATAATTAATTGTTATTACAACTTTCTAAATTTGCAGCATTATAAATTAGTGCATATTATATTTTAATAAATTATATGATATTCTATCCCATTGTAGAATATTGATAGGCAAAAACTCATGTGCCCTCGGGACACACCGTGTCCCTGGGCACATGAGACCAACTCATATTGATAACAATCACATTAAATACTTGCAATAAGATATGACCTATAAATAAATAAATATAAAAAAAATAAGAATACACTCAACTTTGTAGAATATTGATAATAATCTTATTAAATCTTTATATAAATGACCATAATTTGTAGGACTTGCAATAAGATATGACCTATAAATAAATAAATAAATATATTTAAAAGAACAAGAATATTCACAATTTGTTAATAATTTTTAATTAATATGGCAACAATATATATACATTATTTACGTGAAATTGCATTGCTCTATGAATATCTTGAGATATATAGTTTAAAATAAAACTTATGTTAATAATCTCATTAAATCTTTAGCTAATATAACAACAATAAACACATACTAAATTTTTTTTTTAATATATGCAATTTTGTAAAATATTGTTAATAATTTCATTACTCCCTCCGTCCCGTTTCAATGTTTACGTTTGCCTTTTGCATGTTGATGAAGGAGTATAATATTTTAATAGATAGTGGGTGGAAAGATATAATATTTAATGTAAAGTGGGTAGGTGTATTAGTGTTTGATGATATATTAATTGTTTTAGGTGGGTCCCATATACCAAAAAGAAAAACGTAAACATTGAAATTAGACGCCCAAAATAGAAACATAAACATTGAAACGGGACGGAGGGAGTGCTATATATACACATCATTAATGTATCATCGCACATCGCAGTAAAGATTCTTTCATAGTTCTCAAATTTCTTTAGATTCTTTCATAGTTCTCAAATTTTTTTAAAAACATAGATTTTACAATGGTTTCACATTATACAATGATTAATGATCTACCAACTAACAAAATAAGCATGAACGTCAAACTCAGATGCGTTAGGTTGTTTGAGTCTCCAAATTTTGACGCTTTAGGTTTTTGAGTCTTCTAATTATGACCAATCTAGAAGGTATTTATCATGACGGTGAGGTTTGTAAATATATAATTACATACTCCCTCCATCTCTTGATACGTATCCATTTTTCTATTTTGGTTCGTCCCATTACAAAATATTCATTTCCCTTTTTGGATTGATGTGACCCACAACCACTACACATGACCCCACACTCAACACTAATACAACTACCCACTACACATTAAAATATTATTTCTCTCACCTTACTATACATTAAATTATTATATTTCTTAATCCACGTACAAAAAGTAAACGAATACATTTCAAGGGGACGGAGGGAGTATTTGATAAATACTTAATTTTAAAATATTAGATGATTAGATGATTTTTTTAATAATTATGTTGTCAACTTTGCTCCTTATTTATTTATCTTTAATTACTATATTTTTTAGGACAGCCGCATTCAAATAACAATATCGTCAAACAACCAATGGAGATTCCAGGCTAAATTGAATGAGGGATGTGTATGAAATTATGAAGTTCATGGTTTTACAGAATAAAGCCCAATATAAAGCAACGTCATACAAACACAAAATCAGCTTAATGATGAGTACGAGTTTAACAGAGGTTTTCGATGAATCCTTTCCAGACATGCATTATAACCTGATTTCCACACAGATGATATTGTATCAAGAAAATTAGACGATCTTAATGTGCTGATAGGTACTAAAATTATAATAAACTATTTATCCAAAATAATACTCCCTCCATCCCTGAGAAGTTAGTACTTATTTTTGCACGGAGATTAAAGAGTATAATAATTTAATGTAAAGTGAAGTAAATTTAATAATTAATCAAAGAAAATTATGGAGATATTTCTCGAGGACCATGAGTAACCTGTTATTATTATTATTATTATTATTATTATTATTATTATTATTATTATTATTAATGGGTGGAGATAGCAGTGGTGGTGGGGAGAAGGTGGAAGGATTTAGCTTTTGGCAGTTAATTAGTTTTAAAAAAATTATTTTTTTAGTCAGATTTTAGGTTGGACAGTTAAAATTAGTCAAAATCTAATCGATAGTTCAAATTGCAATCACTTGTTAAAGTAAAAAAAAAATGGATTAATTGCATTAAAATACATGAACTTTTCTCATTTTTTTTAATTTAATCACGAACTATTTTTTCTATCAAAAAAACATGATCTTCTCTTATTTTTTTAAATTTAATCATGAATTTTTATTTTTATCAAATAAATACAATACCTTCTCTTATTTTTTAATTTAATCACAAATTTTTATTTTTATCAATTAAATACACAACCTTTTTGTTATCTCAATTTAATCATAAATTTTAATTTTTATTCCTTTTAAACAAAATATATAATCTTTTGTTTTTATAATTTAATTACCATTTCTTCTATTTATAAAATATATGACAATCTTGATTGGTAAATAATAATATTCAATATTAAATATTTAAAATAAAATGTATAAATTAAATATTAAATATTAAAAATTTATAAACAATTTATCTTTTCCCGACAAGAAAATGGGGGACGTATGTTTTCGAAGAAAAAAAATTGTGCGACCTAAAAAAATTACATATGATTTTTTCTTAAAAAATTAAATATTTTTTTTCGACAAAAATGGGGTGAGTATCATTTATTAGGCATTTATAATTTTTTTATATTTTATATATAATATTATATTATAATCTAAATATTATTATATTTTAAATTTTGAATATATTTTATTTGTATTAGTTTTTATTTATTATTAACATACTGTATTAATTAATGTATTTAATTAATAGAAGATATTGTGATTAAATTGTGAAAAAAATTATATATATTTAATTGGAAAAAAATTGTGATTAAATTAAGAAAATACATTAAGGTCATGTATTTAATTGATAAAATAAAAGTTTGTGATTAAATTGACAAAAAATGAGAAGGTCATGTATTTTTTTGATAAAAAAAATAGTTTGTGATTAAATTGATAAAATGAATAAAGGTAGTGTATTTATTGCAATTAACCCAAAAAAAACTGTTATATCAAATTCTAAAAATTTAGACAAACTTACAACTAAAGTTAAAATGAAGAATTTTCTTATAATTAACCAAAAATAATACTCTCTCCGCTTGAACGAGTCCATTTATTTCCATTTTGAGCGTTTGCTCTAAAGAGTATTGTTTCATTTTTTATATATGAAATCTATATATACTCACTAATACAATTAAAATATTAGAACAATACCCAATTAATACATTACCCATTACGTATTAAATAATAATGTTTCTTAACTAACGTTCAAAAGAAAAAACACACCCTTTCAATCCACAGAAGGAGTACATAAGAGGTTATGATGTTACACATAATATTTTAGAATTTTTTTTTTTGAAAACTACTTAACAATGAATAATAAATACTCGAAGTCGTCATCGGATCGGATGGCATGAAACAGGACCAATATTCTTATTGAAATAGTGTATATGTATCCACGTCTTAATCAAATGATTTTAAGCAAAACTGAAATTGGAATTTTTTACTTGACGACAAAATAGTAAACCTAACCTTTTTAAAAAGGGTAAATTGAAAAAAAAAATCATGAACTTTATTCTTATTGTAAATTAATCATTATTTTTGAGAAATTGCAAAAAAAATCACCACCTTTAAATAGTTTTGCAAAAAAAATCCAATTTTCAATTTAAGTAGAATTTTTTTAGGGTTTCTTTTGCAACAATACTTAAAGGTGGAATTTTTTTTGTAATTTCTCAAAAGTTAGGATTAATTTGCAATAAGAATTTTTTTTTTTTTCAATTAACCCTTTCAAAATTGCCCATCATATCATATCTTGACTAACTCTTAAATTAAAAATTTTATAATTGGATCAATTATTGAACACTAGAACTAATACTCATGTGGACCAAAGGATACACAAATGTGCACTATCGCATATCTACCCAACTTCAAACATTTTTTTTTAAGCACCAATATTAAGCAACTCCGTCGCATTCATAAAATAGTCAATTGTTATATGCTAATATTTATGCACATTTTTTTAATAAAAGAACTTGTACACACCAATTACAAGAATTTGTACCCATGCAATTGAATCAGATCATATCTAAATTTTGATTTTAATTCGAACCTAGGGATGAAATATTACAAATAAAATTATAAAATATTAACATATATGGATAAAATATCATATGCAAAGGTTTTTTTTTATATAAATTGGTAAATGTTACTCCCTCCGTCCCACAACAAGGAGTGCATTTTGCCATTTTCGTCCGTCCCAACACAAGAGGTGCATTTCCATTTTTAGTAAAAGGGACTCATACAAAACAATTAATATATCCCCATAGGACCCACACACTACACTAATACACCTACCCACTTTACATTAAAATATTATTTCTCTCCCCTCATCTACACATTAAATATTATATTTCTTAATCTACGTGCCAAAAAATTTTGTCACTCTTATTGTGGGACGGAGAAAGTAGTTGTTAGTGGTTAAAAGTTAGTTCACCAAGCATCCATACTCTAAAATTTTTCACCAAATCTTCTTATAACTCCCTACTCCAATTCGTTCCAAAAGGAGATCAAACCTGGATCACTCACTTTAGTGAGGAGCCCAATGGCCAAGTGACGGCCAAGTGAGTCATATGCAAAGTATTTCTTGCACCAGATTCATCTTACACCCAAGTGGTTTATACTCCCTCCGTCCCGCCGCAGAGTTACGTTTTACTAATTAGGACATTCCACTACAAGAGTTACATTTTCTTTTTAAGTAAATGGGACCCCAAATAAATCAATCATTTTATTATTATGGGGTCCGCACTCAACACTAATATAACTACTCACTATAAATTAAATTATTATATTTCTCAACCCACTACTCATTAAAATACTACTCCATCCGTCCGCCACAAAGGTGGACATTTGCTTTTTGCACGTGGATTAAGAAGTATTATTGTTTAAGGTGTAGTTGGTATTTGTATTAGTGGGGTGTATGAGTCCCATAAATTTATTGTATTAGTGATGTGTGTGGGTCCCATGTGTTTAAAAAGGAAAATGTGTACCTTTGATGCGGACTCCCAAAATGGCAAAATGTGGACCGGACGGAGGGAGTATATTTCATAATCTTTATTTTATCCATATACGGCTCAAAACATGTAAGGTATAATTGTACTTTCAATCAATAAACAAGAAGGGTTTTTTTTTTCATGATTCACAGTAAAGGAGACAAACTCAATATTATATGAGCATGATGTTGATACCTTTGCATGGTAACCATGCAAAAGTATTAATAGTATGACCATATAATATCGTCAAACATAAGATAAAATATTACACTAGGCAAAGATATTAAAGCTTTGATTTAACTCGAGAAACAATCACATGAATACTTGTACGTACAACTACAAGTCTCAATCTAACTTGAAATTTATCAAGTGAGTTAAAATTTATAGGAACACATGCAAGATAAGGACAGATAATGACAAATCAAACTAGATATCATTAATCATGGAAGAAAATACCCACTCTTGAGCCCATTGTAAGATTATATTCCTTCATCCTGATATAGATTGGAACACTTTTTTGTTTATGGTCTTACCCCACATTGACACAATTCAACTCAATGGACCTACCCACGTTGATACAATCATACAATTCAACTCAAAGGACCTGTAGCTTTGGACCACTTCCTCAGCCCACCACCTAATTACCAATCCAAGCTTATGAAGCCCAATCAAGCCCATAAAATATCAAGCGATTTCACATGGATGGGAGAGGGGAATATTCAAGAATTTGTTATAGATTGTAATCGCTCTGTTTCGTTATTAATTAAATCAAAGTCGTATCACAAGTAGTGCAAGAACTTATCAGCAACTACATGTCAGAAACGAGGAAAAAACTACGTGAGAAAAACAATTAGAAGATCTCACAAGAATCTACTGTAAAAATAGTATCTGCTGGACCTTTCTAACCTAGGATAGTGATATCTGAATTCGATAGCAAGTAGCATGCTGAGAGTAAGAGGGAGGGAGGAAAAGAATTGGAGACATGATGAAATGCTTAATGATTCATGAATGTAGTATATCTAATTTAATTACTTCCGCATACACTTTAGAGGCTAAATAAATCAAATGAGACGAAGAGAAGGGAAAGAAGACTCAGACGGACCTACAGAAGTTGTTTAACTTTGGGTTCAAGTACAGGAGGGTCGATGTCGATGCCCATATTTGCTGCAGTTCCTGCTATGATCCTCATTGCCGACTCCAGCGTTATACAATTCAAATCCGGCAATTTTTCCTGTGCAATTGTCTGAAGTTGATCAATCGTGATCTTCCCAGCTTTCTCTTGCTTAGGGTTCTTTGAACCTTTATCCACGCCTAGTATGAAAATGAGAACTGATTAGCAACTTTCATCTTTGCACCTCACAAGAATGTAATGGCTGGCATAAGATCAAATGCATAAACTACCGAAATGAAAATTAACATGTGCGCTTGTAGCTTATCAATTTGACTGATCTTCGTGGTGCAAAAAATGATAGGACATCATCAGGATTGTTTTAATTTGAGTTTGCATTCAAACAATCCTAATGAAACCAACTTAAAAATAAGAGGAAAATGGAAAAATAATCTGGTTATCATGATTTGAGTTCTTAGTGAAAAGTTTCTAATGCCATACCCAAATCCTGGTAAGTCATATCTTAGGAGGTGTTTTGCAAGAAAACAAATTAAAACATCTGTAATAAGAGATATTAGAACCCTTTTAATATATTAGAATTGGGGTAAACTCCAACATAATGCTGCATAGTGTAACAAAGATATTGATTACTCCACCCCATCAACACAACAATATAAAACCAGGAACTAGTGAAGTTCAACATCGGATTCTTACTCTTCTACTCCAACCACGCATTGAAGCTACAATTGAGATGTCAATGAATTGAGAACTAATTCAAATCTTGCATAAATCATGCTTCTGTTTCGACACAAAGCACAGGAAAAACACTACAATTGTAAGAGAAATGTGACATAGATTATAGAATAAACTTCTTTTTAAAATTAAAAAAAAAAAAGATGAAGCTTGCAATGGATGAAGAAATTGTCAAGGACAGTATGATGTGGCATTGTTTTAGAAGGAGAAATAACTCATGAAATACCTCTTCCTAAAGTATTTATATCCTCTAAGTACCATCGAACAACAACGATGAGTATTCATGTCAAATGTGCAAGATCATATGTCAATAATCAAATCGACATAGATTATGATGCAGTTAACCTACAGTCAAAAAGCTTCTGCCTCATGATATGTATAAAAAGCTTACCAGCACACATTTTTTTCCTGCTTTTTTCAGTAACATCTCTTCGAGGTATTAAGACGTTAGTTTCACATTTCCTATTTGTTTTAACCGTTAACTACTCCTCCATTTCGGCATTCCAGACTCAAGTTCACACTTTTCCATTTGGTCCATTCCCAGCTCAAGTTCATACCGTATAAAAGGAAATAACACTCAACTAGCATCTCCATAACATACTTTAATTTCAAAATTGACATCAAATTTTTACACACACAACATACTTCATAATTACTTATTACCAAAATATACTAAAGTGTCCGCAAGATTACGTCAAAAGGTGACTTTTACTAATATCAGAGCAAAAATAAATAGAACATTAGTCTGAGATGGAGGGAGTAGTAGTTTTTAGTGAATTTCAACATAATATCATCACCTTTGCAACACGCATAGATCCTTCCATAACTTGCATCAATAAACTCAAACAAATAAACTCAAACAAGATTATATGTAACAACTCGTTCTGCCCTGGATTAAACTTAACTTTATTGGCTTTACGGGTGCGAGGAATCATGACAACCAGGGACGGAGGGATTTGTATATAAGTGTGATAAACAGGGGAAGAGAATTACCAGCAGCTTTCAGCAACAAAACAGAAGCAGGTGGAGTCTTCAAGACGAAAGTGAAGCTTCGATCCTGAAAATAATCAAAAACCAATCAACAAACAAACAAATAAAAAGGATTAACGTATATTGAGAGCAAATGAAACTCACGTCGTAAACTGTAATTTCAACAGGAATGATATAACCGGGTTTGTCAACAGTTCTAGCATTGTAGTCCTTACAAAACGCCGCTATATTCACACCCTTCGCACCCAATGCGGGACCCACAGGCGGCGCCGGAGTCGCTTTTCCGGCCTCCAGAGCCAACTTCACCACCCCAACCACTGCCAGTCATCCCAAAATAAATAATTAATTAACAATAACAATGAGCAACAAAGCAAATTTTTTATAATTGAGAAAATTGGAGGATTAGAATTACACATTTGAATACCTTTTTTGGGTTTTCCACCAGGTTTGGGCGGAGCCATAGAAATGATGGTGAGAGATCGCGGGGAGGAAGGAAAGCGCAGAGACCGATTCTTATTCAACAACTGTAGAGTGTTCGTCTGGTTTGAGGATAAACTGGACGATGAAGAGATGGAAAACATGGAAGATGATGGAAACTTTGCTTCATGGTCACCATTATTCTTCTTCACAGTAGGATAATTTACAGAAGATATAGAAATTGGGGAGTTGTAGGCACAGAGAGATGAAAAGGCCATCTTACGCTACGATTTTGGCCAACAGAGATGATGAAATGGATAACACAAGACAACATCCAATACGACGTAGTATAGGGCTTTTGGCCAACAGAGATGATGAAATGGATAACACAAGACAACATCCATGTAAATAAAAGCTTTAACAAAAATTAATCTTCCAACTTCAACTTTACACTTTTTGTTTTAATTCATATCAATTTTAACTTCATACTTTTATTAAGGGGAAATATATTTAATTAATATATCTCTTAAACACTTTAATTTAAAAATTATTATGACATTTATAATATACATAACATACTTTATCAGTTATTTATTAAAAAAAAAACTATCCCCAAAAATTGACTTTTATTACTATTCGACAACTAGTAAATGTGGACTTGAAATCGGGACGAATACTTTTTAACTTATTTTACTGAATTTTGTGGGCAATGTAGTCTTTATAGTTAATAAATACTAAAGTATATTACGTACATGTTGTCACGCGAAAGTTGTACTTTCTCCGTTCCACTGAAACACAAATGTTTTGCGATTTTGGTTCATCTCAATACAACATGTGCATTTCTTTTCTCTTTTTCTCTTTTATATACTATTGAAAGTGGGTGTGTGGTTTTAGGCCTGACCAAGGAAAGAAAAATGCTCCTTATCTGAAAATTTCTCCCGTCTCTTCTAATATTTCTAACTCTTATCTTTCTAATTATCTTGATTTTGATATAAATGATGGATATGGAGAAGAAGATTCAAATGAGTTAATACTTGTGAGCGAAAATGGGGAGATAATGTGGATGGATTGAAAGATGGAAAAACAACACTTTAAAGTGAAGATGAAATATGAAGAGGAAGTGTTGATACACGAGTCCAAATATCTCTGATTTCGCATTCTGTCGAGCTCCTCAATGTTAAACATGAACACTTGGTGTGAGGCAACCATCAGTTTATTGCTTTTATTTTATTTTATTTTATTTTTTTTTTGTATCTTGATTGGGTAAATTTTATTTTAGATGTGTGCATTTCACTTAGTAATAACATCTCTTTAAAACTTAGATTCAACTGACGTTTTTATCCAATTTTCAGGGTTGTGACGTTCTTCCATTGCTGCATGCACCAAATAATTTTTTTCTTGGCTCTTAAATTTGTACTATTGATCTTGATCAGTGAAAGGTATTTCTTGTGTTTGAAGCATGATTGAAAAAGGTATTGGAGTAGCGAATACGATTTCTAAACTGAGTTTTGTTGCACTTGCTCAACTTGAGGAACTCATTAATACGATGAAGGGAAGTAAGTTCTAGCTGAGGACTAAGCCTGATCGAGTTGAATAACTCGAGGAACTTGCAGCCGGATGTGAAGAAAATTGAAATCAGGTTAGTTTGTTTCTTATTGTAAATTTTCCTGTGGGTTTTGAATTCTTATGAATAAGTGGGCATGAGCTTTAAAATCTATAACTTGAAATTCTAAATGTGGATCTATGAGCTGTTATTTTCTTCTGCCTATGTTAAGATGTTTATTATGATTAATAAGGGAACGTGCTTTAATTCTTAAGTGATTGAAGTACTTGATATACTTGTTATGATGTATGTGTAGCCTTTAAGAGTATTCATTCATTCTATAAAAAAGGCCAAGTGAGATTTTAGCCTCTAAATCGTGATACATGGATGCATGATATTTTTATTCTTGAGCATATCGTTCTCATGCGTGTATTCTAGAACTTGTCTTGAGTCTCCTTGAATATTCAAGTATAGTCTAGTGGATTATAAAAATGATATTAGGTCATCTTTGATTTATATCCCGTCTTTTCCCATACATTAAATTTGAATTCATTAAATCATTAGTCAACCCGTTGAGCCTTAAAAATCCATTATTTGAATAACTCTTTGTGCTTAATCAACATTTTATTTTTCCTTATTTTACTTGAATCAATTGGGTAATTGCTGAAGAAGGTTAGAAGAAGAGTGTGAATAATTGGAGTTGAATAGGATACTTAAGAAATGAGAAGAAGAAAAGGATGTAAAAATTGTAATCAAGTTTAAAAAAATGAAAAAAGAGTGAAAAAAATAAAAATTAAGGAGAGAGAAAAAAAAATATTAGTGAGGGGTAGTGCACAAATTTAGAACCCTGGAAGTTGAAAGAAAAGAAAAAAAAATATCTTATTTCTTGGTTGAGAAAAGAATTGAATAATTTGGAGTTGAGGAGGATTCATGCTTGAATTGAAAGTGATAACGAAGAATGAAAGATCAAGATGAACTTCAACTTGATTGATCCTAGTTTTGAGTCGCTTATCTATATATTTTCTGCCTTTCCAAAGAGCTTACGTTATAACCAAATAAAAAGTCATTTTCAATCCATGATTTTGTAGCTACAAGTAAAAGGGGAGTTGAGATAATAGGCAAGTTTATGGTTACACATGCACTTGAATCGAATTTGAGAGTACTTATATATAACCTAGAAGGTGTACACTTTAACACCTTAAGCGTGAGAGTTAAACACTATATATATCTTGTGATTATAGGTGGATTGACCACTTGAATTGCTGTAGTAATTATTTTAATTTGCATGTTTTGAATGAATTGATGCTTTTGAATTTGAAGTTATGTGAATTGAGCTAAGATTGATTACATTTTTTAGGCCTAGTTATTCTTTGATCATCCCCCGTAGAACATGACTTTCTATCTCATTTTTCTTTCTCTTGGTTTGTCGTTATCGGACGAACAACACCTTAAGTTTGAGGGGTTTGATGAAAGTGAAAATCCATGTACTTTTGGGTCCTATTTGATACATCTTTTAGTATTTTAGTTACTATTATTTGCACAAATTATAATACTTTGAGTATTAAAGACAAAAAGACGCTTGAGAGGTATTTTCTCATGTTTTTAGGTGGAATGATCAAAAGTACAAAGTTGGAATGAAAGGTAAACTTGTGCAATATGTCAGAAAACACATGGCCATTTTGGATAATTTTTATGTGTTTGGGAGAAAGTCAAAAGTGATCTTGTCATAAATGGTTGGATATCCACGGAATACAAGGTCGCGTGGGCATAAGAATCACATAAATCAAAGTTCAAATAAAGAAGTTATGCCCTAAACTTTGAGGTCGCGCAATCTGCTGAAGAGCACTCGATGGTAGTAGAGCACAACCGCTAAATGACCACCAAGCAACACCGCTCGATTTCGAGCATCATTTTGGAAGAAGTCGAATTCAACTTACTGGCGCTCGATGGACACAGAGCATGACCACTCGATCCAGAGCATGACCGCTAGATCTCGAGCAACCATGCTCGATTCTGAGCAGCGCGGTCGATGACCACTGAACATGGATGCTCGATGTTGAGCAACCTTATTTTGAGGCCCATGTTCGCATTTTTCAAGCCCAAATCGATGATACATCCGATTCCACTACAAAAGAAGATTTCAACTCCAGAAAGAGAATTAAAATTAGAACACACATCAGAATCAAAACCGATATATCACATCCATCCTTCACCTTCACCATCACCCACCTTCCTCCAAAACACCTTTGGAGAGAGAACAAGACGACGTTGTCTACTTGGTTGGAGACGAAGATCCTGGCATAGACAAGAGTCGAAGAAGGGGAGTCCAATCATCTTAGGGTTCCTTCTAATTCAATTTTTTTCTTGCATTAATTAGATTTATGGTTAGGGATTATTGCTTAATTGTAATTTACTTCTATAATTTCATGCGCTAAGTCTTTTATTGATAATGCTAGGACTATAGACAATTTTAATTATGTGATTTTATTGTTTTAAACTTAGATTTACAAGTATTGCATAATGTTTATTTCTTATTGAAGAAGAGATTTTAAGACTTTTATTGTTGTGTTTTGAGTTTTGATTCTTGTGATTATTTATGAAGTTAGCTCGAATTAAATTATCATTATGATTCTTAATTTATTCATAAAAGTAGATATTTTCTGTGGCAGTTATATGAGATTAATCAATATAGCTTATAATTGCTAGACAATTAATAAGAAATATTAAATACTAAGTAAAACATCTTTACTTTGTAATTAGTAAGGAGACGTACGATTAATAACTTAGTAACTATAAAGGGAAAATCAACTAATAAGTAAGTACCTTGTAAGGGAACGTTTTAGTTGCCAAATACCTAGAAAGGAAGGGGGTTAATTACTCATCGATCCTAGGGTTTCAACTCATGATAAGTACTAGATATATAGTGTCTAATTTAGCTTAAAGATCCTCCTATAAATATCTGCGGGATAGTAAATCATAGGTCTAGAGATTTAGTCACGTGGTTAAACTGAATTGTCTTAGCATTACTAGTATTTTTCCTTGAACACCAAATCGTTTTCTCATCCATATTTTTATTTTAGTTTTATTTATTTTTATGGTTGGTAGTTTGATAACATCATTAAAAAAACCAAAGATTTTGTCTTAAATTAGAATTCTCTTTGATTGATTTCTCAGTAACTCTAGATCTATCCAGTGGGTTCGATAATTTGATTTGATCACACACACACTATAATTGATCACTTATACTTGAGGGTGAGATTCTATTTTCATAGAAAAATCGGTGAACAACCAACAATAGCATTACTTGGATCTGTAATAGTCAACAACAAATTAAATTATAAAATCTTAGAAAATTATTTTGTTAATCACTTTTAGGATTTGTCTTCTTATTTCTTGCAACCCATTTCAACTCTTGATCTCCTCCTTAGATAGGTGGTGAGTAGATGATTGGTAAAATTTGGAGAGAAAAATATGGATGAATGGATGGGACTTGAATGGGAGATGATGATGGAAGAAAATGGGAGAGAAAGTGTGTGTTTTATTCAGGAAATACGAAAACTAATTTTTTTTGTGTGATGAAATGGAGTTAAAATATCCAAATTGGGGAATCTTCAGAATTTTCTGGACATCTGGCATATTTTGTCTGCACTCGAGGCGAGTTGCTGCCTCCGACTCGTGGTGAGTTTGATCCTCACCCTTTCGTAGGGGCAAATCATCACCTCGAGGCGAGTTGTGCACCGAACTCGTGGTGAGTTCAGACATGATTTTATGCTCTTCCTCATTTGCACTTTCAGACTCTATTTTTCTCCCTTTTTCACCTGTTTTAAGCATAATTTGATCAAACCCCGGACAATTATAATATCACACTAATCACTATACAAATGTTACAATACTCCACCAATATTACTAAAACAGAATAAAAAACATGCTAAATAACCAAAATAAACCCACAAAAACTAGGTGAAAATGATGTCGATCAATGCCCAATTTAACCATATTCAAACTTAAACACTAATCCGCATACAATCACATGTCATTGATAAATTAAGAGGATCAAGGGGGAAAAATTACTACAGTATGTATCGTATGCTTGAACTCATTGCAAAAAAAATTAATAATATACTCCCTCCGTCTCACAACAAGAGATACATTTATCTATTTAGGGTATCACACACTAAGCGTTACATTTCCCTTGTTGGAAGATGAGTCCACACAAAATAATTATTATATCTTCATGAGCCCACACACAACATTAATACATTTACCCATTATATTATATTCCCTCCGTCCCGTTTCAATGTTTACGTTTGTTTTTTGCATTTTAATTAAGAAGTATAATATTTTAATAGATAGTGGGTGGAAAAATATAATATTTAATGTAAGGTGTGTAGGTGCATTAGTGTTGGATGATATATTAATTGTTTTAGGTGGGTCCCATATTCCAAAAAAAGAAAAATTAAACATTGAAATGGGACAGGCAAAATAGAAACGTAAATATTAAAACGGGACGGAGAGAGTATTATAATATATATATATATATATATATATATATATATATATATATATATATATATATATATATATATATATATATATAAGCTCACTACACATTAGAATATTATATTCCTTAATTTTCATGCAAACAGTAAACGTAACTCTTTTGATGGGATGGGGGAGTATTAAAAAAAGAAAATTTAAATAAAATTATAAATATAGAGAAAGAAATGATGAGCGGCAACCATGGATATAAATCTTAATTCGCTTCCGTTAAATGATCACATCATCTAACAACTTAAACTCATAGAGAGCAGAATAGATCACTCTAACACGGCCCCACACATGCAGAGGTAGCCGTAAGGTTTGAACCCCAAACCTTTGTTAAGTCATGACTCTGACACCATATTAAATGATTACCTCATCTAAAAAGTTTAACCTAATATAGATGAGAACCATTTAATATTTAATCAATCATTCTAACAACATCTCCAAAAACGTTTGGATAATAGGTCAACAGAGATAAAAGATAAATCCCCAACGTTCTCATCTTCAAGAACCTCATAATCTTATAAAATACTTCATCGTCTCGTGTTAAAATTTACATTTTCTATTTTAATTTATTTCAAGTTAAGTGCACATTTTATTTTTTGTCAAGTATGACCCACATAAACTAATTAATTAATCTGCATGGGATTTACACACAACACTAATATAACTACTCACTAAATATTAAATATTACTCCCTTCGTCCATTGTCAATCTATCTGTTTGATTTTTGTGCGTAGATTAAGGAGTTTGATTATTTTATGTGTAGTGGATAGTTGTACTAATGAGGTGTATGTGTCATATATTTTAATTGTATTAGTATGTGTGTGGTCTCATGTGTCTAAAAGTGGAAATGGATAGATTAAGAGCGGACGGCCCAAAATGGTAAAATTGATAGATTGACCAGTGTTGTCGGAACCGGACCGGCCAGATCGACAGGTTCAACCGGAACCAGTGCCGGTACCGGTTCGATAACCTGTAAAGAAATGTTAAAGTAGTTAAACTAGGAATAACCGGTTTGAACCGATCAAAACCGAAATAATCGTTTAACCCAGCCAAACTAGAAACCGCCGATTCTGGTGTTTTGACTATTGGATTCACACGGCCGGGAGAGATCTTGCCCTTTATCTCTTCAAACACTTCAATATTTTTTTTAATCTTCTGCCTCCTCCCCAAACAAGATCTGATAAATTCAGATTATACGTGTGTGCGCTATTGAAGGCAAAAGAATGTGGAAAGGTGAGTATAGGTAGAGAAGTGAATAGCGTAGAAGCAGATGCCCGGCACGGCGACTCTGTGGAGGCGGCGGATTTGTGGGGTAGACGGAGAGAGTTTCACGTTTCTGCCTTAAGGAAAAGAAACGGAGAATTGAGTAAAAAGTTAAAAAACAGTTATGTGGACCTGAGGAAGTTATCAATTGTAACTTTTAATTTAATTTTGACTTTTTATATGGGATATTTGAAATATTAAAAATAAATCAATGGCAGGCCCATTTAAAGTAAGCACATCACCTTGATCTTAAATTAATTAAAACTGAGTTTTGCAAAATAATAAAATAAATAATTAAAAATGTATTTTTATTATTTTTTTGGTTGAATCGCCGGTTCGACCGGTCCGACCGGTTAAACCTCAAATCGTTGAGGTCTCTGCTTTGAACCCCGGTCCAGTTATGAAAATACTGAGATTGACAGTGGACGAAGGTAGTATTTTTTTCAACCCACTACCTATTAAAATATCATACATCTTAATTTATTTGAAAAAACAAACGTAAACATTAATGTAGAATGGGAAAATAAACTATAATCTTAGATCTCTCATCTTTATAATAAATGTGACGAGAAAAGTACTCTAGTAGAACAACAATTTGTAAATCCGCTTTTAACTAATCTTGCACAAGAATTCCAGCATAAAACATCTCTTTGTGTTCATCTTTTTCCATAGCCAAAAGCTCAATTTTTCGGTTGTGATTATTTGCCTATTTCCAATCAAATCCATTGTAAGAAAAAATCCCATGTAGAGCTTCTCGTTTCTCTTCAACTGAATGATGGTGATTGAATCTTATGGCTTGTGTAATCCGTTCGCGTTCGGAATTGTTGAGAGTAAAAATCAGTGTGTTTTAGTATCCAATTTAACACTTTTTTATGGGAATTACTATCATGTATTAGAACAAATGTCTTATATTCAATATATTTGAGAAAAAATGTGCATTTGAGGTATTTTGTTGTGTTTTAGGTGGAAAAATGATTAAAAGCGCAAAGTTAGAGTGTAATACCCGAGAATTTTCCCTATTTATATGATAATATAATTTGTATTTTACGCATTTTTATAATTATTTGATAATTATGTGGTAATTGTTTCTACATTTTATTTGTCTTTGCATTTTTATTTGAGACATTTATGATAATAATGGTGACAATTTTTGAATATGTATAAATACATAAATATTAACTCGCACTAATTTGGATATAAAATTAAATTGTCTCGTGTGTATAAATATATTATTTCTAAATTATTAAGTGTCACATGTGTTCTTATAATAATAATAGTTATAAGAAAATGTACAAGGTAAGTATATTAATTTGTAAATTTATTATATCTTAATTATTAAGTATTACACGTATATTTGTAATGAATAATAATAATAATAATAATAATAATAATAATAAAAGTTTTGATTAATCCAAAATGGGTTAATAACGTGAGAGACAGTGAATACGTGGATGAATTGTAACCATAATAATAATAATAATAATAATAATAATAATTAATACATGCATACTATTATTAATAAGTTCTGTTATTAGTAAGTTGGGGTGTGGGCTGGTTTAAACCGACTAACCTCACTTACCAACTATATAAACCCATTAATGGGTTTAAATTGTGAAGTTGAGCAGTCGTGTAAAAAATAGAAAAAAAAAAAGGAGAGAGGAAAGAAAAGAGAGGGAGAAAGGAGATGAGACGGATTTGTCGGAACGAGAAGGAATGAATTAGTTATAGTTCTTCAAGACGTCTATAATATTATTACTATTGGAGTTCAGGTAAGTAAATGTCCAACTACAATGCATAAACACGTTATTGTGTGAATTACTTGTAATTTATTTGTGAAACTGGTTGGGATTTATGTGATTGAAGGTAAGTAGAAGTCCAACTAAAATGCGTAAACATGTTATGTGTGAATTATTTGTGATTAATATATAATAATTATGTTGTGAATTATTTCTGATTAGTTTAATTACGTTATAAATTATTTGTGATTAATGTGTGATACAAGTTGCAGATTTATACGATTTAAGATATTATTGTTGTTTTATATTTATTGGTCTATGTGATTAGAGATTATTCTATATGTGAATATGTGTGATCTTAAATTAAATTATTACCCTATTTTAAAATGTTGATTTTGATGTCTTAATTAATATGTGATGCATATATAGTTTCTCCTACTTGCATACATGTTCATGAAAAGTGTTTTCTGCAAAATTAATAAGATATTAATAGTGTGTGCGACCACTATATATGCACTAAGTGACGGAGGGGCGACCTAGGAAGGAGTGACCTATGGAAACCCAGAGTAGGCTACATAGAGTGGGCCACCGTCTTAAATTATTGTGAGAGTGAGAGTGGTGTTCAGTGAGGGGACTTCCGAGCAGCAGAGGTGATTAGCCATTTGTAGTAGGGATGACTAATTAAAGAATTTATTGAACCACAGGGAGGAAGGTACTAGGGTTTAAGCGATCTCGTGTTTTTTATAGTTTTATAAAGATGATCATAAAGGGATGAGATTAATCAAGAAATGACAATTAAACAATGGGATAGATGAATGGAAGATGAATGAATGAGCCAAGTAGACAGAGAATGAGACTAGCAATACTTAAAGCATGGAAAATCTAGGTATCATGCAACGGATTCATATATGTCATGGATTAATAACTAAAGGCCAACACGAATTCCACCTAAACTCCCTCTCGAGATGGATAGGATGTAGATCCTTTACAAGGTCTCAAAAAGGCTCTAAGGTTGGTTATCAATCAAACAATTCCAACTAGGTACTAAGTTCAATTAGAGAGTCCCTTCACACGATCAATTGACCTCTCGATCTAACAAACCGAATGTTCTATCAAAGGGTTCTAGATCTTAAAGGATATTTCTATCTCTTTAAAACTTATAATGCACATAAAGTGTATGAAGAAATGATTCAATGAATTATCCTAAATATATAATTGATTTCTCAATCTAATCACATGCCCATGATAATTAATCACACAAATCAACAATAAAAATCAAGCAATTAACAATCAATGATAGAAAATTAGCAAATCCAATCAACATATGAATTCAATTGCAAAATACCCAAAATTATCCAACACAATTCATATTGTTAATCTCACAAAGGAGATTAGCCTCTCATAATTTCAAAGAAAACAACATAGACAATTGTATCTCTAAAACCCATGATTGAACTACAAAGAAGTCTACAAAAATTAGAATTAAAACTCTCTTGAATAGTTTCAATGGTGCTTCTCTTTCTCTTCTTGAAATTTCCACTCCGCCTTGCTTCTCTAACTACTTGGATGATGGATTGGATGGTGGATTCAAGGATGGGTGAATGGGATGAAGGGTAGATGGAATGGAGAGGAAAGTGCGTGAAAAATGGTGTGAATTAGGTGTAGATTGGATCCAGGAACGATTTATGCCTTATTTTCACCCTAAATAATGTATTTGTGGGCCTAGAACCTTCTGGAAGACGTACAGATCCAAAAACTGACTTTTGACTGAACATGGATCGTATTCGGTACACTGGTCGTGCTTGGTAGGGCGTGCTCGGTACCTGGGTCGAGTAGGTGCAGCGCAGTCTTATCGTTTCCCGCATAACTTCCACATCCGAAATCCGATTAGAGTGATTCTTACGCTCACACGATCCTCTCTTCCTTGGATTTCTATCCATATAAAGATCTGACAAAGAGTCCAATATTTGAAAGTGTAAAAAGTCATACAAAGTGGCACATCATTTTAATCATAACTTTCTCATTTGGACTCCGAATTGAGCTCCGTTTTTTCCTACGTCTTTCTTTTCATGTCTAGAATTCATTTTTACCTGAAAATCATACGTTTAAGTTCACTTTTACACATTTCCATAAAAACACAAAACACAATCAAATAGTACACAAATACGAATGAAATAATACGAAAACACACATAAAAAGACACTAAAATTTAGGTGAAAATATCACTCATCACACCCCCAAACTTAAAGTGTTGTGCGTCCCCGAACAATAAAAATTATAAAACAAGGGGAGAGAGATTTTCACCTAGGAAAAGACTAAACGAACATAAGTAATAATACATCAATAGTAATAAGAACTACAAATCATGCTAAGTCATCCTACAACATTAGATTCATGACATGAGAAATTAACAAGTTCAATCAAAAGAAAATAAAATGTAATATAGTCCCTTTTTAGTCCAAGCCTCATATAGGTTATCAATTTCACTCAACACTATTTTAAGTAGGGTAAATCATCACTCATCAATTGATTGGATTGACCCGCTATAAACTTGCTCGTAGATTACATTCACAACCCACCAAAGTTTTCATTAGTGATCAAAAAGGTCTTTTCATTTGGATGTAATGATAGACTCTTTGGTAGGGTAGGAGGAATATGGTAATAGTGACTAAGCAAGTGTAAGTAATCGAATAAATGACCAATTTCCTCAACTACTTAACTTTTCTTTCTTCCTTTCTTTTCTTTATTGCTCACAAGCACTAATCATCATCATTATCCTTTGGATTGAACTTCTTATGATGCATACTTCCTTTCTTTTAACTTTTATTTTCTTGAGCATCTTGTTGTTGCTTTGCTCCTTCTCTTGTATTAAAGTTGCATGTACATTCTTGTTTTTGCTCTTTTTATCCTTTTTCTTGCTTACTTACCATTTTCTTTTCTTCTTTTTCTTCCTCATCAAACCTTTCTAGTTACCATATCCTCAATCACTCACACAAAAGGGTAAATATATAAGGCTCACTTGGGTAATCAAGGCTTGTAATGTGTTAAATTCACAAGAAATAGGCTTATAGGCTCAAGGTGGTTGACTAGGGATGATGTCCAAGGTATGAAAATATTTGGCAATGACTATACATGACAAGGATTAAATCATATCACTAATCTCCACTAATCGGGCTTGTTCCTATAGTCCTTAAGCAAGTTCTAGCTTATCTAGCACAATCAATCCACTCATGAAGAATAACCATGTATGCACGGTTGAGGCTCAAATGCTCACAAGCTTATGCTCGGATCTTAAAGAACTTATTACACCACATTCATCTCTAAATTGAACAAGTTAAATAGAATATGTCAAAATTCGAAAGTGTAGAGATTCTTAATCATAACTTGTCATCACTTATCACAACAACATGTCATCACTCACATTCAAAGATGACTCACAACATACCGAAAAAACAAACCACCAAAATGACCCTAAATAAGAATAAAAATACATACAAAACATATAAGAAAAGACTCACTAAAAGCAACAAAACAAAAACAAATAACATGCAAGAATAAAAATCACCATCATTAATAATAATGCACACATTCTACATCATCTATTATCAAGTAAGCTCACAATCATTCCAACCTTTGATTAAAAAGTAAACCTCCCAACAACATAACACATGAAGTAGCATGCTAATCCAATCAATCCAAATCAAATAAAATTATGCCAAGCACATAGAAGTGATGAGTGTAAAGTAAACTCCCTCAATAGGCATTTTATAGTGGAAATGGTTGGCACGAGCTTCCGTCTTGATTTCAAAACGAATCTCGATTTGATATCCGGGCTCAATTTGTGCTTCCACTACACTTTATTCATGCTTAACAACTCATCAAAACCATTAGCTCGACAATTGTAATAAGAATATAAACTATCATGCACTTTAACACAACCAATCGGACCAAAATCAATCTCAAACTCATGAAAAAAATTTTAAAATTGCCCCAAAATACGAAAAAGTATATGCCTTCAAGACGAAGTATGTCACACCACGCCATATCCCCCCAAACTTAAATTGAAACAAGAGTTTCGAGTTAAGTTTGCAAAAAGTGGTGTGACTTACCTATACACTTCAAATCTAGCACTTCTCGTATCTCCAATACGCATCTTCCTCACGAGCACAATCAACCTATATGCCAACAATGCAAAACAAAACAAGCATCCTTATTGAAAGCAATAAATAAAGCAATAAAGATAATGATGGGTTGCTTCCCATCTAGCGCTAGATTTAACGTCTTCAAGTCGGACGGAATATGAAGAACTCATCGAAATGGCCACAGATATCTTTCATCATTGCCATCGAATTTTAACCGTTGTGCTTCTTCCTCTAATAGGCACTTGTGGCAAGTAACGACCTCCGTTGCATCCTTCGAGCATGGCTTTAAAAATCGACTCTCTTGAGCTTACACTCCATTGCCCTTTCCATTCTTGAACACCATTTATTTCTTCTTACCAAATAAACTCCCAACATCTCTTCGAGTTCTCTTTTGTTCCTTAGGATGTGAAAAGAATTAATGGGTAAGACAAAATCAATGTAAACAATATTTTGAAATTCAAAGCAACTTAAAGAGTGTAAAGGTTTATAAATGTTCATTTCACTCTTCAAGTTATCATCACTTGCTTCTTGACTTTGTTCCTCTTCATCAACATCATTTGCCTCAATAGGCTCTTCAAACACCTCATTTGATTCTTCATCTCCATAAATTTCTTCTCTCTCCAATCCTTTTTCAACTTTACTTTCCTCTTCAAGTTCTTCAACTTGTTGAAAATTGGTCAAAGCACTTACAATTTGGCTTACTTGATGCTCCAAGGCTTCAAACCTCTTCTCAGTTGCTTCATCTCTTTTCTTGTCCTCCTCAAGGCTTGCTTCCATCATCTCAATCAAGACTTCTATGGATGATTTTTCTTCCTTAACTTGTTGAAACTCTCCTCCCTCTTGGTTATCAAAATTCCAACCTTGAATTTGGTGGATAATTCCCTTAAAAACTTCTTTCATAATTGTTTAGAAAATTTCCTTGGAAATCATCCACTCCCATGAAAGAAGCATGTCCTACTTGATTGTTAGGCATCCTCCACTCTTCTTGCTCCATGAGGCTAGGAATCGACACACCTTGCACATTTTGACCATCCCCCAAACTTGAACTAGGCAAGACTTGACCATAAGCACCTTGATTCATCATTCTTATTTGTCTTGTCAATTCCAAAGTATCGGGTGTAATTATCTCGGAGGATTCATTTTGAAGAAAACTTGATTGAGGATTTTGACCTTCATCACTACCTTGAGTATATCTTCTATATAATTCCAATAAGGCATAATTTTGGAATGGAGGAGAAGTATTGGTGTTGGAATTTGGTGAAGAATAAGCACATGCTTGATAAGGGCGGAATTTATTTGCATTGTAAGCTTGTTGCTATTCTCTATTTCTTCCTTGATTGTAGTATTGAGAGCTCTCTTGATCCATTTGGAAATTGTAACCATAGATGCTCTCATTCATATAGCTTCTTGATTGTGAAGGTGGAACCCTTGCAATTTGATTCCCAAAAATATCACTCAAGTATTGGTTCCAACCTTCCATTTTGATGTTCGTTTCAAATCTTACTACAACTCTTCTTCAAACTTTCTATTTTTGGCTTTGATCCCCTTTCTTCTTCTCTCAAGATAGTTTCCACGTACCTATCAAAATGAAAAAGTGAGATAAAAAATTTTCCAAAGCAAATAATAAAAAGCAATAAAAATATCTGTAGTAATACTAATCGAAACACTACTTCGTTAAACCACTAGTAACCGTTGCCTCCCCGACAACGGCGCCATTTGATTAGCCATTTGTAGTCGGGGTAACTAATTAAAGAATTTATCAAACCACAGGGAGGAAGGTACTAGGGTTTAAGCGATCTCGTGTTTGTCATAGTTTTATAGAGATGATCATAAAGGGATGAGATTAATTAAGAAATGACAATTAAACATTGGGATAGATGAATGGAAGATGAATGAATGAGCCAAGTAGATAGATAATGAGACTAGCAATACTTAAAGTATGAAAAATCTAGGTATCATGCAAGGAATTCATATATGTCATGGATTAATAACTAAGGGCCAACACGAATTCCACCTAAACTCCCTCTCGAGATGGATATGATGTAGATCTTTTACAAGGTCTTAAAAAGGCTCTAAGGTTGGTTCTCAATCAAACAATTCCAACTAGGTACTAAGTTCAATTAGAGAGTCCCTTCACACAATCAATTGACCTCTCGATCTAACAAACTGAATGTTCTATCAAAGAGTTCTAAATGTTAAAGGATATCTCTATCTCTTTAAAACATATAATGCACATGAAGTGTATGAAGAAATGATTCAATGAACTATCATAAACATATAATTGATTTCTCAATCTAATCACATGCCCATGACAATTAATCACACAAATCAACAATACAAATCAAACAATTAACAATCAATGATAGAAAATTAACAAAAATCCAATCAACATATGAATTCAATTACAAAATACCCAAAATTATCCAACACAATTCATATTGCTAATCTCACAAAGGAGATTAGCCTCTCATAATTTCAAAGAAAACAACATAGACAATTGTATCTCTAAAACCCATGATTGAACTACAAAGAAGCCTACAAAAATTGGAATTAAAACTCCCTTGAATAGCTTCAATGGTACTTCTCTTCCTCTTTTTGAAATCTCCACTCCCCCTTGCTTCTCTAACTACTTGGATGATGGATTGGATGGTGGATTCAAGGATGGGTGAATGGGATGAAGGTTAGATGGAATGGAGAGGAAAGTGTGTGAAAAATGGTGTGAATTAGGTGTAGATTGGATCCAGGAACGATTTCTACCTTATTTTCACGCCAAATGATGTATTTGTTGGCCTAGAACCTTCTGGAAGATGTACAGATTCAAAAACTGACTTTTGACCGAACATGGGTCGTGTTCGGTGCACTGGTTATGCTCGGTAGGGCGTGCTCGGTACCTGGGTCGAGTAGGTGCAGCGCAGTCTTACCATTTCGCGCATAACTTTCACATCCAAAATCCGAATTGGAGTGATTCTTATGCTCACGTGATTCTCTCTTCCTTGGCTTTCTATTCATATAAAGATCTGACAAAGAGTTCAACATTTGAAAGTGTAAAAAGTCATGCAAAGTGGCACACTATTTTAATCATAACTTTCTCGTTTGGACTCCAAATTGAGCTCCGTTTTTTCCTACATCTTCCTTTTCATGTCTGGTAGTTGGGGTTCCTTCAAATCCTAAAAATTGTATATATGGATGACGACCTGTTGGGCAGGTGTAATGAGCTGCTTTGAGATCAATCTCGAAATTGTTTAAATAAAAAGGAAATGAAGAAAGAAATGAAAAAAAATATTTATTTATTGGTGAGAAAAATGGGTCGTGACATAAAGTCACGGAAGAGAGGATCGTTTTGGTGCAAGAATCATTCAAATCAGAGTTCGAACGAGGAAGTAATGCTCAAAATCGTGAGGTCGCGCAGCTACAATTGGGAATTTCCAAAATTTTTCGAAAATTAGCCCATCTTTCCTATTTCCTTGAGCACAATTAATTCCCTTATCATATATTCCTGCATGATTCCACCATATCTTTTTTAATATTTTATTTCCTTATTTGATTCCCTTCTCACACCTATATATATTTCACATCATCATTCATGTCCTACACCACCTCTAGGGGGATCACCCCCCCCCCCACACCATCCATCATCCACATCCATCACTGTGAAGATTTGTCTCCTTTTTTCCATCCATCACTGTGAAAATTCGTCTATAGAATTAAGAAGGAGAACTAGGAGGATTTGAAGAGACAGAAGAAAGAAGGAAGGAGATCTCTACACCAAGGATTTTCCTCATTCTTTTCTTCTTATTTCTAATTTTCCAAACTATGAGTAAGATCTATCCAACCCCCATGCGTGTTTCTTGTAACACCATGGGCTAGAGTCTTTTCGGTAAATTTAGGGTTTTGGAGGTTTTATGAATTAATTAAACTCACTTGTGTACTCTCTGACAACACTACATGTGAATTATTTTATATTTGATTGTACTTTTGAAACTTATTCACGATCGTTTTGTGCATCTTCAACTGTTATATAGAGTTTGAATATATATCTGGTTGTAGATTGAGTGTGTTCATCATTGAACAGTGTTTTATGTTATGATTCTAAGGGAGTGAACTCCGAAACTTCATTAGAACTGTCTTATATGAAGTTTTATTAATTGAATTAATTTCGAGTTAATAAGCAGGATAAAGGGATTAATTTTATAGTACCTATAAATGGAGATCATATCAGGTTAGAGTACCAGGAAAACGAAAAATAATTGATACTGATAGTACCTAAAAACGGGGTGAAATTATTCTCTTGATCCAAGGTGATTCACACGTGTTACACGCATATTTACTTGTGTCTATAGAGTGAATTTACATGATTTAGTGATGCGTCCATAGTCCATAAGACGGAGTCTGCCAGTACACTTGAGAGAGATATTAATTAGTAAAACTGAATTACCCTAAATCTACGTATTCTCCATACTTGAGATACTTTCGTATTGTTCTAGTGCTATTTTATTTTAATTGTTATTTAATAATTTTGTTAGTAGATTAATAATTCAATCCTCAATCTTATTGTTTCGTCTTAATTAATTTAGTTAATAATTAAATTGATAATACTCCGTCCTGTGGGTTCGATATTAAACTTGGTCGCTTGCCTAAACTGTAATTGATATCCTTAATACTTTGGGATTAATTTTGCGTGCAAAATAAACGCCCAACAAGAATTTATACATATCTAACGTAGCGAAAAGACAGAAAGAATTACCTTTCACCGTAGACTGCATAGAGAAGATGATCTAAAGAAACGAAGAACGTTTTCTTGATTTTTTTGTTATATTTCTATGCCTCGTCTAGATGTCGTGTGAGCGACGGTCCTTTAAACATCTCAATCCGCAATCTCTTCCGAAATAATTTTGGCCGATTGTTTCCATCGCAAAATTGGGATTTCAAGATTTTAGACGTTGCATGAATTGTTTTTTCTCTCCACACTATTTTCTTATGAAAATTTCGTGACTTATTATTTTTTGGGATTGCTGATATAACTTATTTATAAGCAAAGACAGGGATCAGGAGGAAAAATTATAAGCGTTGGGTTCCTATTGGACTTAGGCATCAAAGTTTATAAAACTTATATCTTAAGCCCAATTATAATAATTCAGTCCGCTAAAGAATTAATATTGCATTACCACTGATTAGTCATTTTGTAGTAGGGATGACCAATTAAAATAATTTATCGAACCACAGGGAGGTCAGCGCTAGAGCTTAAGCGAGATCACGTTTATCGCAATTTTATAGAGACGAATCATCAATGGGTAATTTGAACAAACAAGAATATAAATCAATCAAAGCAAGCAATGATTAACAAACAAAATAGATGGATGAAATGAGTGATTTTCCAAGTTGAGTAAAAGTGAGATTAACAACATTAAAAAGTGGAAATCCTAGGATAAATGCATCAAATTCATATGATCATGGGTTTAGACTAAGAGTCAACACTAAGTTTACCTAAACTCCCTCTCAAGATGAATAGGATATGAAATCAAGCTCAATGGATTGGTTCTCACTCAAACAATTCCAACTAGGTACTAAGCTTGAGGTAAGAGTCCCTTCACACGATTAATCAACCTCTCGATCAAAGCAATCACATGTTCTATCAAAGGATTCTAAACTCTAAAGGATTTCTCAATCTCTTTACAATTTATAATGCACATGAAGTGTTTGATGAAATGATTCACTTAATTATCCTAAGCATATAATTAATTTCTCAATCTAATTACATATCTAGGATAACTAAACACACAAATTAACAAAATAAATCATGCAATTAATAATCAATGATAGAAAATCAATTAACCCAATCAACATATGAATTTAAATACACAAATCCCAAAATTATCCAACAATTCTCATGTTGTTAATCTCATAAGGGAGATTAGCCTACCATATTCATAAAGAAATTAACATAGACAATTAAATCCTTACAAATCATGATAAAACTATGAGGTTTAATACAAAGATTGAATGAAAACTCCCTTGATCTATCTTCAATGGTGATCTCCTTCACTTCTTTGCACTTTCCTCTCTTCCTTGATCTTTTTCCTTCACTTGGATGTAGAAATTGATGGTGGGATGATGGTAGATCCAAATGATGAAGAATGGATGAAGATGATGGTGTGGAATGGAGAAATGGTGTGTGAGATGTGTGTGCAGGGTCCAAAAAATGAATCTCTCTTCAAATGTTGAATAAATGGGTATTTATACCCCTTGGGAAGCTTATAGAAGTTTCTGGAAATTTTCTGATCCCAACACCTACACGGCTCGTGTGCAGCACACCGCCACATGAGTGGCCGTGTTGGTATTTCTGATGCTCGCACACGGCCTTTCTGGACAGGGCTGTGTTTGGTACACAGCCCGTGTTTCTGCACACGGTCCGTGTTCTGCACTCGGCCACAGGGGTGGCCGAGTTGGTGTTTCAGGCGACAGCGCACGGCCAATTCCGACGGGGCCGTGCACTGTACACGGCATGTGTTCTTGCTGCCTTGTTTCCTCTTTCACTATTTTGGCTCATTCTCCCTCGTTTCAACTCCTAATTGAGATCCGTTTTTTCCTACGTCATCCGAATTAAGCTCATTCACACACATTTTCATAAAAACACAAAACACAACCAAATAGAATACAAATACGGATAAAATAACATGAAAACATATATAAAAATACACTAAAATCTAGGTGAAAATATCACTCTTCAACCACCCCAATCCCAAATTATGTTATGGGCTTCTTAATATGAGCTTGTTTATCTCTCGTGGTTAAGATATTCAATGTCCACTAATTAAATGAATTACTGACAACTCAATTAATTAATCTCTAATTCCAAGAGTAGTACTTTATTATCATGTCGGATTAAATCTATCTGTAGGGTTTACATGATAATCCTTATGAGCTCTTCAATGGGACATCATCGACTTAAATAATTTGGACACGTATTTCTTCTACAATCAACAACAAATCATACAGATAGTACCAACTCCCAACTCACTGAGCATATTGATTTAATAAATATATCTCACCCATTGGTGAATCAAAATAAATATTGAATTACGTACGTGACGAGGTTATTATATAGGGATTAAGAGTATGAACATCTGTAATAACTGAGGTCTTATTCTTTTATATAATCAGTACAAATTGAACAACTTCAAATGGTTCTGCTTAATACACACAAAGTACACTACACACTATATTATCTATAATATAAAATAAATGAAAATTTTCAACTGCATATAAACAGATTATAAGATGCAATTATTTGATCAATATTTTTCATTTCAAAACATTATTATAACAGTATTTATACGAAAGTTAGATTTTTAATATACAATCCATCACTAAATTCATCTAATACGAGGAAAACCTATTTCATTTTGATTAATTTTAAAATCATACGTGACAAAGAGATTGCATGAGAGAAATTGAAGAGAGCTTTGTGGGTTCTTGAATTTAGACGTATTAAGAGTTTATAAGTTTGGGGGCGGATGTATTGAGTGTTTAAAATAATTAAGAAATTTTAATTCTTAGTTTTAAGTGAAATATATTAGTTCGGGTGTAAATTTCTTATTTGTTACCGGTCACTTAGAGACTTTTTTACACTTTTTAAAATAATTATCAATTTTATTATAAAATATCACTTTTCTTTATATTATTTCATTAAATAGCATTATCATTTTTTATTAATTGAGTATTACTTTTTATTACAAAAATTATCAATATGTGAGACGAAGTTTTTGCCTTTTTTAATTCAGCTAATCGTAATTATTTTATGCAATGACTTGTGTGAGACCGTCTCACGTAAGACCTTACGTGACACGGATAAAAAGTGATAATTTTGTAAATAAAAAGTAAAATTCAATTTATAAAAAATGATAATGCTATTTTATGAACACTTTATAATATAAATGAAAATGCTAATATTTTAGGGCAAATCTTGTGTGAGACCGTTCACATATATATACCCTTACGTAAGAAGGAAAAAAGTGATAATATCATTAATGAAAAATGATACACAATTGATGAAAAGTGATAATAGTGAATTATTTCAAGAACAATTTACAATACAGTATAAATAAAAAGTGATAACATTTTTATAGCGAAAGTGATAACAATGTTATCACTTTTTATCTATGCGTAAGGATTTATCGCGAGACGGTGTCACACAAGTCAATGAGTATTTTATCGCAAAGACAAAGTCTCTTGTGAGACGTTACTTCCATTAGACAATTTATGAGACGTGTTAAAGTATGTCGATTATTTAGATAAAGTGTGTTTAATGGTTGTTAAAGTATATTTTTTAAAGTATGTTGGATTATGCATTAAAGTATGATTTTAGTATATTATAATTTAATTTATTATTGACATACTTTAATCACAAATAAGCATACTTTATCTATAAATCACAAATGAGCATATTTTATCTATACAATTAGCACGAAACCCGCATACTACGCGAGATCATTAAATTGCTTCCTTTAAAATTTTAATATTAATATAATCTAATAAATTTAAAAGTTTAAATTGCATTAGATGAAATTTGGCGTAATTTTTCTATAAATATAAAATAAATATTGAATAGTATAAAAATACATTAGCATAAAACAACCATTAAAGGAAAATATATACAATAACCAAATACTCATTCGTCCATCCAGGTATTTATTTATTTAATTTGACGTGAATTAAAATGCATTATTATTTTATAAAGTCATTTGTTGGCTGATAATTTGATTTTGAATTGAAGGATTTGAGGTTGAATTTTACGTGCATTTTTATTAAATTAAATCTACCATTGGTTCATGTTGGAATGTTATGTATTTGAAATTCATCGCTTTCATTTGTTAGTTTAATTTAGAGATAACTTCCAATTTTTGTAGGTTCATGTTGGATTGTTATGTATCTGAAATTCATCACTCATGTTGGAATGTTATGTAATTGAAATTCATCACTTTCATTTGTTAGTTTAATTTAGAGATAACTTCCATTTTTTGTAGGTTCATGTTGGAATGTTATGTATTTGAAATTCATCACTTTCATTTATTAGTTTAATTTAGAGATAATTTCAACTTTTGTAGTTGGTAGCGTTATTTTTTAGAAGCCTTAAAAACTTCCATACAGGCTGTAGCACTACTTCTGAATGCTGAAATGGTTCTATAAATTTTACATATCAAATTACGTTATCCAGAATAATAAAATTGCAACAAAAAAATAGAAAATGACATTCATTTTATGGAGGGCGTAATATAATAATGAAAATAAGAGGATATATATTGGGTAGTATAGTAATTATTGAGATATACTAAAACAAAAAAAAGATAAAATGCTGCTAAAAGCAAGACAACTTAGTTCTAATGGCTAGGAAATTTTTGCAAGTGCTCAAAGAATAGATGTTACTTCTAAACCTCAATATATCTAGGACCACAATAGTAAAACTAAACTGAGAGATAGTATGGATCAGCTGCTTTGAACTCGAATAGACTCCTTGGAAGCGCTCCAGTGCATGTTTGCTAGCTGAATATATAGTTGCGAGCCTTAACATCACATCCATGTTGAAAAAAATTGCACCACCATATCAGCAGATCATAACAACCCACAAAATAAATTCTACAACAACATTCTTGGCATGTATCATATGATGAGGTTGGTAGTTGGTTATATGCACCAATACCGTACCATGTAATCTGTGAAGTCAAAAGTACTCATTGTTACATGTATTATGGATATAAACTTATTAGAAAACAATGATCTTAGAACATAAAAATGATATTAGATCAGTTATTATAGTGGATGCAAGTTATCTATCAATATATGTATGTGTTTGCATCTCCACTGCATATATTGATGCAACCGAAATAGAAAAGAATATCTCACGCTCAGCTGCAGCAAATTAATCATTATAGTAACCGTGAAATGAGAAAAGATGGCCATTTGGTCAAGAAAAATACACTATTTATTCATTATATTTTGTTCAAGAGAAAATGTTATAGCATCCACTGACACCATTAACAATTCTAACCACTAACAATTTATATTGTTAGCATGACTCAATCTAAATTTGAAGACATGAGAAAGATATTTCTCATCCTATATTATCTATTTATTACAGCCCAATTTGGTCCTTGATAAGTCATGAGAAAAATATTTCTCATCCTGCATTATCTATTTATTACAGTCCATCTACGACTTCACTCGGAGACCCCCAAAATCATTGATCACGGTTGTAACAAAAAACCTTACAAAATGGGTATCATAACCATCATCACTCTCTTTGTTAAATCTCTATTAATTCACTAATCAAACGGAAGATAGATCATGAATTATAACAAAATTCCACAATAAATTTTCATGAATTGTTCGAAAAAAGTGGCAAAACTAAAGGCAGGAGTGCAAGTACCTTCTTCTCAATGGCGGCAGGAGTTTGCTTGCGAGGAATCAAGAGGGAAGAGCTCTGGTTGCTTGTTAAAGCTGCCATTGGGAAGAACATCGTGCTGTTTCTTGAGAAGATTATCTTCCCTTATACTCTTCCTGATCTCGACCAAAATAATCTTCCCTCTGCCGCTGTGCCTTTTCGGCATCAACACTTATCTTGTAGTCCTTCTTCCGCACCTCCACCTTTCAGCCGCAGCGACATCTTGACAGGGCTATGGTCCGAGTTGTTTCCTTTTTTCTCTGCTCGATGGTTAAGCGACTGTCCGAAGAATTTCCGAAAAGAGAAACAAAGGAAAGTTTAAAAGGTCTATATATCAACACACAGAGTAAAAAGAACTATAGTAGTACTATGCTGACAACAAAAAGAAATTCCCCCCATGCGTTTTATCTTTATATTCTGATAATGTATTGCTAAATTCAATTGTTTGGTACTCAATGCATTCAAAATCTTGCATGTACAATATTCAAGTTTGAATATATATTTATAAGTTTATAGGTAACCTGCCAAAATGTATAAGATAGATGATCATCACACATATAAGATAGATGATCACACAGAGAATATGAATGTGCACATCTTTATCCCAGTTATAGTAAATGAAATTAACATTTAGGAAATTAACTAACAAAGACACGACATTGAAGAAAGATCAAGGAGCCAGGCGACGGACGAAATCATTCCAGACGCAATTGAGCATCAAGTGCATCTAGGTTTTCAAGATTAAATAAACGCAATTGAACATCAAGTTCATCTAGGATTTTAAGATTAAACTTCACTGATTTACCCCACATTATTTATCTCAGTATATAATATTTGCTAATGTCCTGTAATTTTAAGTATACATGCTAGCAGCAACTAAAATATATTTTTGAAAATTTGTGTAACACGGAATTATCAACATCAAGCAAGCTGCATCATGCAGATTATTATCCTTTATTAGACACCAAAAATTATAGGTTAAAAACCAAAAATCCTATATCAAAATTTAGCAAGAAACAGAAGATCAATATACAACAATATATAAATATACAGTTCAACAAACACCTTGTGTGTATAAATTTATTCTTGTTGGCATATTGCAAAGGGGCGAACAATCACCTCGTCAAACATACTATGTGTACTTTCTTCTGTAACCAAATAAATAATAAATAATTATAATAATAAAATTTATAAGACCTAAAACAATAGAATTAATATATTCGATGGATTACTAAAAAATTAAAAGAATATACCCCAGAGACAAAAAAAAAAAAAAACAACTTACCTGTTGTTTGACCTTTATTACTCTTGGCTTCTCTTGCAAACTCAAGAAGGTGTTCTGCAAGATACATCGGCAACTGATTCAGATACTTGTATCTCGAAGAGCATGATAAAATTGGGCCAAATGTATTCTTATTGTTTTCATTGTTATCACAAAATTGTTTTATTTAGAGAGGGAAGTGAAGTGCTAATAATTCCAAAAAATTAAAAGCATATTAAAAAAAACGAAATAACTTATCGATCGTTCTCAGAGTAGATGTCAGACAAAGCAATGGGTGAATTCTTAGTCATTTTCGTTCCTGTTAACCCTTTAACTTGAATAAACTTTGCACGGAATTTTCTGCATAAATTATGAATTTTGGTCTTGAACAAAATAAGATTAGAAAGAATTTTTGGTAAATCGATGAGGAGAAGATGAACACTTACACAAATCTGAATCTTAAAACCCTAATGGAGACGGCAGAGGGCGGCGAACAATGGAAAGGAAGCGGTGCCACTGTCCCCAGAAGGAGTGTGAGGCGGCGTGGACCATAACTTCATTCATAGAAAAAATATAACGGGGAGAGAGACGTGGGAGAGAGAGAGACATGGTTGAGTGACCATAACTCCATTTGTAGAGGCGTAACTCCATTTGTAAAGCCAAACGCCGAGAACTTAGTGGCGTTAAAAAGAGATGGAAAAAAAAATCATAGAAGCCCAAAAAGATAACACATCAGCATTAAAATAACCCTCATTTAATGGTGAAAAAAAATAGAAAAGCCCAAAAAATAACAAATCAGCGTTAAAATTATGTGAACTTGACAAATCAGCAATGGATTTCTGTACAGTTGACACCTCATCCATAGAAAACCCTAACCAACTATTTAATAATGGGTAAGATTTGTGTGATGCCGTTGAATGTAAGAACAGATAAAAAGTGATAATATTGTTATCAATTTCGCTATAAAATGTTATCACTTTTTATTTATACTATAAATTGTTCATGCACTGCATCATTATAACTTTCGCTATAAAATATTTTATCACTTTTTATCTTAAGTGAGATGGTTTCACACAAGACCTACCCTCTAATAATAATCCTGAATGGTTTTAAGAATAAACTGCGTTTATTAAAAGGCGGTTACTTGCACTCCCAAAATTATTATATTTATCCCAAAAATATATAAATTAAATCATCCTTAACTAAAAAGACTTAATTACCCGTATAAATTTTATATTTGTTTGGTTGCAACAATCAAATAGAGTATAATCAGAATTCATATATCTTATATATTCGGTTGTAACAATCAAACAGAATCAACCTAACGCATTGTGATTCTACTCGGAGAACTTTCATAATAGAAGAAATTGTGAATTGTAGGGAAATGTAAAAGTCAGATAATGTAATATAGAGTTTTCAAGCTTCAAAGGCTTGTTAAATTATTGCAAAGCCAAACAGATTATGTAGTATAGCATGTGTGGAAGATATAATGAAAATTAATGCGAAAGTATCTCTTGCACAGAACACGTGCATGCGGTTGTACCATGGAAACTATTTTACAGCGATTTTTTAATAGCCACTTTTGACTAAGTACAATTTTAAGTAGCCACATCCGTTAAGAATAATTTTTATTAGCCACTATTTAGTGGACTCTCCAAATTACCCTCAATAAATATCGGCTAAAGTACGAAAATAAAGAGGTCATATCATGTCACTTTTGATTGCAATAAATGGGGTGTGTGGACCACATTTAAAATTGTACTTGGTGGGTTGGTGGACCACATTTAAAGTTTAAAAATTTTTCAAATTAAAATTTTGGATGTGGGTTGGTGAGGTATATATCATATCATTAACGTCATTTTCATTCCAAATACTCCATCTTTCTTCTCTCTCATCTTTCGTCCAACATCATCTCTCTCTCTTACTCTCTCCTTTTCGTCCAACATCCTCTCTCTTCCTCTCTCCTTTTCGTCCAACATCCTCTCTCTTTCTCTCTCTCTTTCGTCCCAAAGCACAAAGAGCAGCGCCACCCATTTGTAGTACCCATTTCTCAGTATCTCCTTTCCATCTGCCGGAATAGGTGTTTCCGACGAGGTGAATTTGGTGAATTTTCGAAATGAAAAATTTTCTGGTATGTATGAAAGCTGTTTTATTTGTATTTTTAAATTATGAGTTATTTGTTTATAATGTGTCCTACATTGAGTTTGTGGTACTCATTTTCGAGGATAGAAGTACATTTTGTGTGGTTTTGTTCATATGTGTAAAATGTGAATTCATTTTATAATGTGATGAATGTGACTTAACTGTGTATACATCATGTTTAGAATTTTTTGTGTGGTGTTGTTTTTTTTTTTTTGAATTTTTTGGAAATTTTTATTGGCTGAACAGGGTTTTTTTTAAGACCGAATAGAACGAATGTGTGAGCCGAATATAACAAGTGTAGGTCGAATAGAACAAATTCTAGGAGTTATTTTTTTAAATTTTTGGAAATGTTGGTTGGCCGAATGGAGCTTTTTTAGTAGGCCGAATAGAACAAGTGTAGACCGAATAGAACAAAGTGTAGAAGTTTTTTTTTAATTTTTTGGAAATGTTGGTTGGCCGAATAGAACAAATCTTAAGCCGAATATAACAAAGATGTAGGCCGAATAGAACAAATTGTAGGACTTGAATTTTTGGAATATTTGGAAATGTTGGTTGGCTGAATAGAGATTTTTTGTAGACCGAATAGAGCAGATTTATAGGCCGAATAGAAGAAGTGTAGGCCGAATAGAACAAAGTGTAGTTTGAATAATGTCATAGCACTGACCTTGGCCGAATAGAGTAATATTCGTAGGCCGAATAGAATAGTTTGTAGGCCGATTAGAAGGAAAAGTAAGCCGAATAGAACAAATGATTGAGTGTGCCAATATTTGTTCAGTTGCTGCAGTGAACTTATTGTTATTTGATATAATTATCAGTTATTGTCTTATTAAGTAAGCTAGTTGAATTGATGCAGAGTGCATCTTTTTTATGTGTGTTACATATTATTTAACAAAAAGTTAAATTTGTGCAGGGTGAATGGAAGCGTCCAACCATGCAGGGGCAGAACTGCAGTATACATAATTACTGCAAACCTGGGGTTGTTATGGCACTTATCCGTAAGCAGTTAACAACGGTTGGGGGTAATGTGGAGGAAATGTTTAGGAGATCTTGTTTTGGTCATTACTGGGGTCTTCACGATGATTGGATCGCGCATGCTAATCTCCACGGTCTTATGACACGGGAGATCATACGTGGCGGGGATGATGTAACCGCTAGGTATTTTCAAGTTGGGAACGAGTGTCTTAACTTTAGTAGGGTAGAGTTCATGCGGATAATAGGGTTATGCTTTCAGGACAGAGTGAGGTTTGATCCGAATTTGTCGTATCATATCCCGTCTGATTAGGTGTACGATATGTATTATGGTCAGGGCGAAAGACCATTAGTAAGTGAGATTGCCCGTGACTTTGAGGGTATAAAATTTAGTGATGTTAGCCCCGAGAACGCGGTTAAATTTGCTAAGGTGCTGTTGTTGTACTATTTTCTCCTTGGATCGGATGTTACCAAGGTGAGTATAGACAACTGGGTTGGGTCCTAGTAGAGGACGAGCGTAGATGAGATTTATTCCCTTGGGGCCAGGTCAGTTATATGACTCTACTGCACTTTATGGACCACATTTTGACTGAACTTCCTAAAAGAGCAAACCCCAACAAGTACAGATACCACTTTTACGAGTGCACATTTGCGCTCCTTGTACTTGTTGTAGTAGATCACTTAAAGTTATAGTGTATTACTAGTTTCAGCAACAGTAATAATCTAACATATGTAGTTTACGTGTGACAGGTTTGGGCGTACGAGCGTCTACCTGCCCTTGCTGCACCGTATGACCATGTCCCTACCGATAGGGAGGAAAATAGGCCACTTTGATTGCGATGGGTTTTTCGTAAGGTGAAGAAGGTTGACAGGAATCTGTTTTCTCTGGTATGAAATCTAAATTTTTATGAATCATTAATCCATGTCGGTACAGACAAATCAGTGATATTGTATCTAAATGTATTTTTTTTTAATCATGATCTTGTAGTGGTGGATTTTCCGCGGGTACTCCCCCAGGAGCACAGAAAGGTTTATTGAATTGGAATAGATGATGATCCATTGCAGGGGTTGATCATGAGGCTGTACACAAAGGCATTCTCTAACCCCAGACGAAAGGTCGTCCGGGGGCCTGATTTCACATATGTAGAGCAGCAGACCGAGGCGGAGGTATACGATCCTACTAGTAATCCATGGGATCAGCAGTACTATTCTGGTGTGGCTGTTGAGGATCAGTGGACTGGCCAGCGCACGGATGATCCTTCAGCTTGGGTAACAAATTGGGATGAGCATTCTTACCGACCTCCCTATACTCCTAGTCCTGACCACAGTGGACATCATTCAGGGGAGACTAGGTATGCTGATCGCAGTTCGTATGATCTCATACATCATGTTCCTCCATCCTCTGCTCGTAGCTGGCATGCTCGAGTCGTTACTCATTATGGGAGTGGGATGGGTGACGCCCACGGATATGATCAGCAAGATTATGGATATGATGATCAGGATAACCATGGGTATGGTCAGCAGGATCACGAATATGAGCAGGACCACTACGGATATGAACAGGATTTCAAAGATAGGGTCCTCCATAGACTGGATCAGCAGGATGAGTTGTTATCCCAGCTTGCATGTCAGATGGTGGCAGAGCATCAGACACAGCATTTATTTCGACTTGCGCTTACACAGGAGTTCAGACACCTTTCAGCTGATATTTCGCGGAGTCGGGGGTCTGAGTATGAGCCATCTAGTTCGAGGTCAGGGGTTAGATCTACCCCTTCTACAGTGGTGGATCCTGTGAGTCCGATGGCTCCCACACCTGGTGTCGCTCAAGATGGTCCGATGGCTCCTGTGAGTCCTATTTTGACCATGGATTCTACATCTTATATATGCATTCCTCATAACTTATTTTGACAGATTATATTCATAGTCCACACGGCTGCGAACTACTACCCATGTGCACTGATTATGAAGGATATGAGCTTCTTCTGTTTTGACTCCTTCCGGCATAGGTGGGATGACGAACCCAACATGAGGGATCATCGAATGACAGAGACTCTGCCATTCAGACGCGTCATTCCAGCCTTGCTGCGCGAGGGTTCCGTACACTTTCCCATTGACTTCAGCTCGGGCAGAGGTTTGTTACAGACAGGAGGACGGATCCAGTTGCGGCCAAGCGTGTCTCAGGACCCTTGACGTGTTATTAACAAAGGACTTTAACTGGAGCACTCCTGATCACGTGTTGCGTTACCGGAGGCATATTGCTTTCCTAATCTTTCAGGCTGGTACCATTATCACCTCAGCATGATGTACTCATGGCAACATTAATGAAAAGGGATGACATTTGATTTAGTTAATTACAAAAAAAATGTTGATTACCGTTGGACACTTAATTGCTTTTTATTTTATTGAGAAGGACAACGTAGACGAGTGTGCCCAGTTTCACCACAAATGCCACATTTTTTATCTCTACGGATACGGGAATTTGGGGCAGCCGTCGGAGGAGGAGGTGGACCGCTGTGTGATGATGAAGCTCCAGTACAATTTACTCGATTGTGATCTGGCTGTCGGCAGCTTGAGCAAACATGCTCTTTGTGACGTCTCCTGGATGACTCCACACCTGACCTTATTCGAGACATTCGAGGTCGGCCGACCTGCCTGTGTGGTAATGGGGGGTTAACAGTCTATGAATTGACACTGTCAGGTGTGTCCTATTGACTGTAATGCGATACAGGCATCACTGGACCGGACCACATCCCTAACACACTGGTGCGATGAAAAAAGGTCGACACGAAGCTACTGGCTGGAAACCTGCAAGTACTGAAGAACATATAATATAAGAATCACAAACTCTGATGTTCGACGCAATATAATAGCAGGTATGACTACGTAGTCGATTGCCTTCATCGCATGAATACATGGAATAAGTTCTTTCTGGAATTTCTCACAGGTGCAGCTACTGTCGTTCAAATCCATTGTGAATAACTGATCACCGTCTCTGATTGCATACTTATTACCCAGAAGTCTCGATACCGGTAGCTTTTTGGTAGCAGAAGAAAGTTCCACGAGCTCGTCATGCACACGCTTGCAGAGAATGGTACACTCTTGCTCAGCTTGAGTTCGTCGTTCGTAAAACCACCTCTCAGTGGTTGTACGTGCAATCTCTAACAGCGTGCATATAGGTAGCGTGCGCGCCCAGAGTATGGCATTGTTATACGACTCAGCTGATGTAGAGTTCATAACCTCGTACCGCTTCACGGGACAATAGACCCTTGATCATTTCTCATATCCCAACGACCCAAGTAATTCCATTAACTTCTGCGACGACCGGTGCCCACTCAATGAGTTCATGCAGCTGAAAATAATAAATATAGAAAGGTAAACATTTGTAAAAATCCATTGAATGAATGAGATTCGTAAATGTGACATTACGACGAAGTAGATTTGGAAGACTAACCTGTCAAAGTCCCTCGATAGGTATGCATCCATCACACTCTGAAATCTATACAAAACGTTATTTCCATAACATGTCAACCTATTCTTTAAATGATAACCGTACAAACCATGATGTGCATCAGGATAGACAGTAGAAATAGCATGTGCGATACTGCGATGACCATCTGACACTATCAAAAGATCTCATGGACATCCGTATGCCTCTCGAACCCTTTCTAAAAACCATGTCCACGACATGTTGCTCTCGACGTCGCCAATCCCTAAGACGAGTGGAAATATCTGATGGTTTGGATAATTCGTAACTATGATGAAGACAATGCCTTTGTGTTTTCCCTTCATATGAGTCCCGTCTATGACAATGACTGGATGACCAAACTCTAGAAATCCCCGCCTAGATGCTCCAAGAGCGTAAAATGAAAACCGTAAACGGTTCTCTTCATCAACAGAGATACAGGTGTGCGTATCGGGATTTGCCAACTCCAACTGATACATGTACGCAGGGAGCATATGAAATAAGTTATCGTGATCCCCGTATGTGTGTCCAACAGCCCGGTGTTTCGCCTTTAATGCCATGTTGTAGCTAATGTCGAACCCGAAATCCTTCAATATCTCCTGTCTCATCGTCTAGGGTCGGAGCCCAGTAATCTTGTCAAATTGCCTAGCAGCAAAATATTGACCGATGATGTTGGATGACGCCTGTGTAGGAGTGGGCCTGTCTGGATCATTTAAATACTCGTGATGTTGAACGAATTTAACTACCCCCCCACAGCCCATAGCTCATTCGTACGTGCATCGCAAATCGACACTCGGTTCCACATTATATCTAGTCGAGCTAGATCTTTCAATAGTGGTCTCAACTCCGTTCTGCAAGTTATACATTCCCACAGCAGTCTGAACTTTTTTTGTATTAAATACACTTTTCTCGTGAAGAACGCCAGACGCATCAAAGTTAGGGACAGTCATCTGATCTTCTCTGTCAGCTACAACCGGAATGCCTATAACCGTGTCAGGTGCATTAGTTCAAAGTACAAGTTTACTTTAGTTCTCCTCTAAATAAACATAGTATTCATACCTGGAATCAACCAGGGACGGGTGGTGGGCCGAATACTTTGACAATCTTGTGGCTGCATTTTAGGACGGGACAAGTCGCGACTAATCAGTTCAAGAAAGTTAGGGTCGCCTCTCTGATGTATGTAATCACATACTTCTTCATACAATTGGATTCTTCTCTCCTCAGCACCATCATCACTTTCGCTAGAAGACTGATCCTGTTGTATGTCATCTTCGTTGTTTTCATGTTCTTCTTCGATAGTCCTATTACCAGGCTCAACATCATCATTATAAGCATGTACATCATCCTCGCCCTCACCAGAGTTGTCATCATCTTCAGCATCTACAGATTCTCTAAAACCACACTGCTGCATCTCTGAGGCCGGACTGTATGTCACATTCAAATCAAAATCAGACCTAGCACTAGACTGTGCCCTTGAACATGGATCATTGCTCAGACCATCACTTCCATCATTATAACCCAACCTTAACTCCAAACTATGCCCTGAACCTTGTGCAGGAGGTTCAATAAATGCATTGCCAGTGACAAGAACGAGTGTCACGTACACCATTCTTAATTCAATACAGTTGAAAACTTCTGTCACACGAGCATCATTCTTTATCTTATATTTAGACATACGGCCACTGTACTCGACGAGAGAATGAACTTCACAACCCCAATTATCCAAATCAACTTGTATTATGTTATGAATTTCTAATAGTAAACTAGTATAGTACATATTGTCATCCCACAAGTATAACCAGTGAACCTGTCCACCTTTGTATAGTAACTCATCCCAATATCCACCCCAACACATCCCAACTTTTTTATAGCTCATCTGCATATTTTTTCAAGAAAATGTAAATGACGACATCATAATTAGTTGCAAGTATTCTATTCGGCCAACAATGTACTCTATTCGGCCAACTTATTATTTTATTCGGCCCTACACTGTTTCACTAATCGTCCTACCTTCAGATGCCTTTATAATTCTGTATGTTTTCCTTCTATTCGGCCTACGTCTCTCTTATTCGGCCTATAAGGTTGTTCTATTCGGCCAACCAAAATTCTTCTATTCGGCCTATATTTTTTTTAAAAATAAAAATTAAATGTGGAAATTTAAGTTCTTCTATTCGGTCTGCGTTTCTTGTATTCGGCCCATAAGATTGTTCTATTCGGCCTACAACACTTGTTCTATTCGGCCTACTTATTTTTTATATCGTAGGATATATTTTTTTGGCCTTTTCGGCCAACGTTTCTTCTATTCAGCCTTCAAAGTTGTTCTATTCGGCCTACAAATTCTGTTCTATTTGACCTACGAGTTGATAATTTTAAAAAAAAAAATTTATGTGGATACATTTTACACTTCACATACACTCTTCGGCATACTATTATTTCTATTATAAAACGTTGAAATACATAAAATACACTCATGCAACATGTAAAAATGATCAAATTAATGCATTCATAGTTGTTAAAACAAGTTTACAACATATCTTGTATACTGCTCCCCAAATTCTCACGCCTCTAAAAATCTAGTTAAAATAGTTGCTCCCCGAATGCTCAACACTCAAAAAAACTAGAACAATGAAAATAAATATATGTGTATGATGCAGCACCATGGTTGGACCGCTATTATATATATACCTCATTTTTTATAAGCATATGAGGGAACACATGCCTACATAGTTGTACTTTGACATCTTTTTCAGAAATAGAGAAGAATCGAATTCTCCTAATATATTTTTCGTACTTTTGGTCATAAAAGTGAGGAATCTGATTCCTCAAACATGTAAAAAAGTGGGTCCCCTCAAGGGTATTTTGGTCTATTCCATAAAAAGTGGCTATAATAAATTGTATATAACATCTGTGGCCACTTAAAATTACTTTTAACTAATAGTGGCTACTTTTTGCCATTTTCACAAAATATTTCATTGTTTAACTCTGCACACATCAGGTTATTTACAATCAGCGTAAAATCATATGATGATGTGATGGAAACAAATACAACACATCAATTATTCGCATTGTTTAACTCTAAACGATAAATTTGCAATGTAAAATAGGAGAGAGAATTGCCTGCTCCACCCCTATTCCATCCCCTATTCCAAGGGGTGGAGCAAATGACACATCAGCAAATATTACATCATCTTATTTTCAAATGGGTGATATGTAACCTCATTCCACGCTATGGAACAGGGGATGCAACAGACATTGCAACAGGGGATCCCAATCCGTAAAATGGAACCTTATGAGAAATTACTGGATATTGGCTCAGTTTCATCGAGCGAGGGATAAAGTTCTTCAAAGTTGTCACTGTTAGCATTTTCAATCAAATCTTATACCACTTCAGCATAAAATCTCACGTTTTTAGAACATGACTTGTTTCTGATGTGTCCCACTTCAGCATAAGGATATCTGTTGCAATCACAAAGAAGATTCGAAGAAATAAGGTGATTATCCCAAACCACTATGCATAGAGGGTCTGCAATTGTGACACACTTCATATGACCGATAGCACTCTTGGTCCTATCATTCCATTTATTATACTATCTAAATATGGGACCCCACTTGTCAGCAATGCAACCCCCATATCTACAATTATAAAAAAATGATCAACTAAAATGCGAAAAATATATACATCAAATCTGAGAAAACTAAGATTTCTTACGTTCAGAAATCGGAAACTACAACAATGGATATCCAAAGAGTCTAAGGGAGAGAGACCGCAGACTAATGTAGATGGATAAAACCGACTAAGTGATGGATCGACTCGTCTTACATCCGTCTCATAAATAACCCATCTCATAAGGGAGTGTTTCTACTGCAAAAGTAATACTTAGTTTTAAAAGTGATAAATGGTCGCACTAGAGGGTCTCAGACGAGACTTGTTCATTATTTTATTACTATGAACTTATTTATTAAAATATTATTTGTCGTATAGCACGTTGGCACATAAGCACGTTCTATAAGAAAACCATGGCTCCTCCCCGTGCTTAGTGACCACTGTTGACTATTTGACACGAATCAAAACAAATTTGAGAAGCTTTATGAATACATAAACACATCGAATTCAATAAATAAAAATAATTAAATTAGGTGAAAATAAGCTATTTTTTATGGATTTCTGAGACACATATAGTATTTTTTATTTATATTTAAAATATATTAATTTTAATTTTGCATTTGTATTCAAAGATTTTTTTTAGAAGTATATTCATACATAGTACTCCAACTTCATAATTATTAATCGCAAAAATATTTATATTTAAAAAAGGAGACACTCTTTTGTAAGACGGATTGACTCATCACTAAAATATGTTTATTATATAGATAAAATATGCTTATTTGTAGTTAAAGTATATTAATAATGAATTACTATTGTAACACGTTAAAATCATACTTTAATGCATAATCCAATATACTTTAAAAAATATATTTTAACAATCATTAAACATACTTTATCTATATAATAAACATGATTTAACACATCGCACAAACATTGTCACACATAAGTAACATCTCACAAGAAACTTTGTCTTTAAAAATTTACACTTAAGTTTTAGTGTGTTATTTGTTTTGAGTTTTATAAATCAAATTATGAATAAAGTTTTGATTTTCAAACTCACGAATATAGATGTTAAAATAAACGAGTTACTCAATATGATTGATTTAACTCATGATTACTTAAACTCGAATTCAAGTTAGTCCCATGCTTGATTGACAATGTACTCAGTTCGGTTTGATTCAACAATAATAATTATAATAATTAATAATTTTAGTATTAATTATTATAAATATTACATTATTTTAATATAATTATTATTGAATGTATTAATAAATATAAAATATATTATTTAAAATATGGTTCGAAAAGATTTGATAGAGCTCGATAAGGTTTAATAAGCTTGCTCGTTTGGCATAATGAGTCAACTCGAGCTCAGGCTCAGTCAATTTTTTTGAATCGAGTCAAGATCGTTTTTAGACTTGATAACTACTCGAACTCGCTCGACTCGTTTAACAGACCTACTCACACATAGGTTTTAAAAATCATTTCACTAAACATTTATAAACTTTATTCATCTCTAACTCTCCCACTTGGTATAAATTATCTCTCATATTTTTTTTTTCTTTCCCCCTGTTAGCTCATCCCTTCTATCACATCAATTAATATCAAACACATATTCTACACATCTTTTCACACATTAAATTGGCATTAAATTAAAACTCACCATATGCAATACATCATTTTAACTTGGAATTGAATATGGAAGATTTTCATATCAAGATCCAATTTTTAATTTAGGTCTTAATTTTATTCTCTATTTTAGAAATGTTACAATTAAAGGTTCAATTTATCTTTTTTCTCAAATGAAGGCTTGTCGTAATTTTATTTTTTTCCGAATTCAATATATATTATAAAATATTAATAAAAACAACATATATTTAATTTTATGATTTGATTTGAAGGTGTATAATAATATTTTTAAAATATTTTGCATGACTTGAAATGAAAATATAAATTTCATGGTAAGTTTTAAAATTAAAAAAAAATAACAAATATAAAAAACTAGGCCTTAATTTGAGAAAATAAACTAAATTTAAATCTTAATTTGAAACACTTATAAAATCAGGTCTTATTTTGAGATCTAACTTAAACCCTTCGTGTGGGCTCGCCGCGCCCTTGTATGGTCGGGGGAGGCTTACCTATCTTATAATTTAGGGGCTTTAGCCATCTTTGGTTCACTAGATCCGACTCGGTTATTGAAGAGTGAATAGATCTGCCATTTCTTGAAATCTCTCTTCAGATTCAAAATCGTGGTGTGACGTGTATCCTCCCCTATTCTGCCCATGGAACAGATGAGATAAATCAAAATATGGATTTTTGTTCACGAATGAAATTTTATTGAAACTGTCCATATCTGGTTCAAGAGTCATCGATAACCATTGATCCTTAAGGCATATTCTCAAAATCCCTATATCTACAGCTGTAGTAATAGGATCATGATTTGGTAATACGCCTATTTGACCACTATTTGCAGATAAAATGATTTTTTTCACTTCTGAATCCAAAATAATTCGATTAGGGGTGAGTATTATGTGGTGTACTGATTTAACCCTCATAATATAAAATTAAATTGAGGGTTATTCTGTGGTATACCGAAAACACCGGTGCGCCTATGATTTATAGATTATTTTGTGGGGGTATAATTATTTTTATCTTTTAAAATTTTAATTATTTTATTTTAATCCAAAAATAATTATTAAGTAGTTATTCAATCTAATGAATTATATTAACTAGGTGCACCCTAATTTAACTCTAAAATTAAACTAATTTTTAGGGTAAGATATACTTGTGTGCAATAGATTGCCCATAAACTTGTGTGCAACCAATTGCCTAAAAGTTTTTGTGCAACCGTTTTCCATAATGGAAGTTTCTCTTTTATTTAATAGACGATTATTTTTAGTATAAAAATTAATATTATTTTTATTAAAAATATATCTCTTTTGAGCAATTTAAAAAGGATAGGTCTTGCGTGTAGATGTGAAAATCAAACTAAACTACTCGATACTCTATTCGAGATTATTTGATAAAAGTTCGGTTTGAACTCGGTTTGATAAAGATATCAAACAAGTTTGAACACACATTTATGTTTGATAAAATTAAAAGCTCGACTCGAGCTCGAGCTCGATTAATGAAAATAGACAAAGTAGATATAAATTTATTAAGTTACTCGAGCTCAGCTCGTGTTCGCCTTGATAAAAGCTCATTCGGGCTTGACTCGATTGCTTATCAAACAAACTCGAACATATATTTTGAAGCTCGATAATATTTCAAACAAGCTAAAAAGACTCTTCGTTCGGTTCGGCTCGACTTGTTTACACCCCTACTTGCGTGAGACCGTCTCGCTATAAAATGTTATTACTTTTCATTTATACTATAAATTATTCATAAAATAACATTATCACTTTTTATTATAAAAATTACTTCATCCGTCCACTATCAATCTATCCATTTTACCATTTTGGGCCGTCCATCCTTAATCTGTCAATTTTTCTTTTTGGACTATGGGGCCCCCACACCCTCCACTAATACAAATAAAATATGGGACCCACATCCTCCACTAATACAACTACATATTACACATAAAATAATAATACTCTTTAATCCACGTAAAAAAATAAATAGATACATTGAGGATGAACGAAGAGAGTATAATTTTCTAATAATCTCACATAAGTCCTTACGTTAGACGGTCTCACCTCCATTCCTCCCCAAATGATGAAATCTATATTTAATTTCATGCTAGTATCTATTTTGATAGTAATAGTATTTGTCATGCATAACTGTAGTATATTATGCATAAAATAATCAGAGCTTGTTTCTTATAAATAAAATTAAATTTATTATACGGTGCGCATATATATATATATATATATATATATATATATATATATATATATATATATATATATATATATATATATATATATATATATATTCATTTTAACACTTGCTATAAATTTTATTTTCTCATTTTAAATCATACAAAATTATTTTAAAAAAAATTATACACTTTCAAATCAAATTATTATATTAAATAAATTTTGTTTTTATTATCATTCTCTATTATTCTATAATATATATTGAATTTAGGAAAAAAATTACGATATACCTTATTTTGAAAAAGAAATTAAAATTTAAACCCCAAATAAGACACTTCTAAAATGGAGTTTAAATTTGAGAGATGCATAAAAAATTGGACCTTTGTTTAATAATTTTCCAAAAAGGTTATTACTTTTTTACGAAATTTATTTTGTGAACCATCTAGTATATATTTCGTGGTGGTTGGGGGCAGCGGCAGCCCTCCTCTACCGTTCATTGAGGAGACAGGTGTGTTAGAGGATATATGAATGGACAATATTTAGATGTTTAATCCATCGTGAATGGGCGGGCATCTTGTGATATTTTAATTATCTTGTTGACAACCGTTTTAGTGAGTTAGATATTGATTGATTGATTCTTTAATCTTTGGATAATTCACTACGTTAAACTGGTTATCAAGGTCATATTCAAGTCCAGCAATGCGTAAAAAAAAAAAAAATCAATAAGGAGAGTTGATATTTTATGACATTTTTGTGTGATATCTTTTCTAGTGTTACGTACTTTAGAAAAATATTTATGTGAGACCGTCTCATGTAAACCCTGACGAATGCCATAAAAAGTGATAACATCATTATAACTTTCGCTATAGAATGTTATTACTTTTTATTTATATACTATAAATTATTCACGAAATGATTCACTGCATCATTATCACTTTACATTAATTGAATATCACTTTTCATTAATGATATTAACACTTTTATCCGTCCCACGTAAAAGCTTACGTAAGACGATCTCACACAAGGCTTGTCCATTATTTCATTGCATGAGTGAAATGTAAGAGAGATAATAACAACGACGGTTGCTTGTATTTTCTTTGGACTTTGATATCTATTTTTCCATGAATTCTTCCATAGACATGCACCAAAAAACCGGAACCGGCGGTTCGAACCGAAGAACTGTCAATTTTAATCGGAACCGGAATCAGCGGTTTCGGAATAGCCAAAAAAAGAATCGAAATCAGTAGGGGAAGGTTTGGTTCCGGTTCCTCATTTTTGGGAAAAAAATCGGCGGTTCCGATTCAAAAAGCCGATTTTTCAATTTTTTTTACTTTTTTAAGTTAAAACCAAAAAAAAAAAATTTAAAAATTAAAATCGGAACCGTCGGTTCTGGAACCGAAACCTTCTTACCCCGGTTCGGTTCCGGTTCCCCCTACCTTGGAACCGGAACCGACTGTTCCGAACCGGGGTGCATGTCTATTCTTCCATAATGTTTTTTTATAACTGGCCACACATGTGTAAATTTGAACCCATCTCTAAAACCCTTTTGTTTAGACATTATTTCATTTTCCTTTTCCACTACAATAATATAAAAATGAAGTTAATATTATAATGAACTTTTATGATTTATTTAAATAAAAAAGGGGTACATACAATAATTCAATCATTCGTACTTCTTGGATGTGAACATTCAACTTGTTTCAGATACGCATAAATTTTTCTATAATCATTAAGTATGAATTTAAAACGACACTGTAAGGATTGTTGGCTACACTCTAATACTTGATGTGGTCGTTCAGAGTTGTAGGCCTCTGCTACACGACTCCAAAATCGATCTTTGATTTGGTTTCTACCCACGATTAATCTTGTGAGACATCAAGATACAAAGACAAAGACACTATCATAATAAAAAGCAAAATTAGTTGAAAGCTTAGACATTTTGGGTTAAAAAGATGTTGAAAGATAAATCAATATGTTGAAAATGAGTAGGAGAGATTGAAAAAGTGTATGGAAGAATAAATGGTATGTCATTTATTTCTAGAAAAAATAGGATCAATGTTTTCAAAATCGGATTGGACTAGATCAACGTGTTGAATCGAGAACTGATCTTAAAAATAGCTTCTTAGGGTTGAACCAGATTGAATCGAGTTGGACCGATCAAAATCGATTGAACTGATCCAAACAGTTTTAGATTTTTTTTTTTTGATAATTTTGAATTTTTTTCAATTTTTTATTTTTATTTTAATGATGTTTCACTTTTACTTTTATTTATTTTAGAACATAGTATTTAAATTACGAATTATAGTATTGAGTGAGTGTATTATAAACTACGTATGAAGTATGAATCATAAATATTTTTAATAAGATATTTTTATTTTAAATTGAATTTTAAATTTTAAAAAATAATTTTGGTGATTACACATATTTTATGTATAATGTTGCTGAGATTTGTGAATGGTAATTCTATAAAATATAATTGAAAATATGTGAAATCTAATTTTCTAATTGAACCTTCTGTTAAACCGAGCTGACAAGTTGAACCTCGAACTGTTGCCTCCACTAATTCGTTTTACGATCAGATTATAACAACACCGCATAGGATTTTTAATCCTCACAAAAAATTGATACAACGCTTGAGAAAAAAAGAGGATAACCCTTATCAACGGCTATTATTGAAAGCACATGTATTGAGCTTTTTTAGTATGTGCCAATTTCCAATATTGATCTGTCGCTTGAGAATTAAAGAAGATAACCCTTACCACGACTATAATTGAAAGTACAAGGATTGTATTTTTTTTAGTGTGTGTTAATTTCCAGATAATGATTCGACACTTGAGAATTAAAGAGATAACCTTGATTAACGAAATTGGAAGTATAATTAAGGATTGTACTTTTTGTGTGTGTCAATTTTCAGATATTGATGTGACTCTTGAGAATTAAAGAGGATAACCTCATCAACCATTATAATTGAAAACATAAGGATTAACTTTTTTAATGTGCACATTTTGAATTATATAATGGGTATTTAGGCAGGTTATTATTATTTACTTCAATTTGCTATTCTCTACTCATTTGAAATTATCTTTTTTCATCTCTATACTCATTCCATCATATATCTTCTTCTTCAAGCTCATCATCTATTGATGATTTTGATTATTCAATACTAAAAATTTATGACTTAGAAGGAAAAAATGATTATCCAACAAATACAAAATAATAATCTTATGCTAGCTTTCTTGACTAGCAAAATGCAACTTCTAGGCATGATGGCTTATTTTTAGGTCGAAGAACTATTTTTTGTGATCAAGAAGCTGCTGCAGAAAATTTCTCTAACGCAGAGAATCCAACATATAATGAAGAACATTTTCGTCGGTGCTTAAGAATGTCTCATAATTTATTCCTCAACATTGCTGATGATGTAAAAAAATTCATGGTCATTATTTTCTGCAATGAACGAATGCGGCTGGAATGCTCAAGTTGTCAACTCTTTAAAAAGTAACAACCGCAATTTGTATGCTAGCATATGCAGTTTCGATTGACGCAGCCGACGAGTACATCAAAATTGGGGAGTCTACAACCATTGAATGTGTTAAAAGATTTTGTCATATTGTTGTGGAGATATTTGCAGAGCAATATCTAAGAACGCCCAATGCGAATGACGTTGCTAGATTACTTTGATCCCCTACAAATATTCTTGAAGCTATAGTTGATTATGATATGTGGATATGACATGTATATTTTGGGATTTCAGGTTCTAACTATGTTATTAATGTGTTAGAGACTTCCCCTAAATTTCTCTAACCTTACTAGAGGCATTTGCTCATAGTATATACCCCAAATAGGAATTCAAAATATCCATGTACCTAAAAAAAAAAGTACTCCGTATTTTGCAACAAATAAGCTGCGTGTAGAAAAGATGTGGAATGTTCATTCCAAAGTCGATTTGCGATTATGGCAAATCCAATACATTTTTTTGTGTAAAATTAATTTGAAAATGATTATGCGTGTGTATATAATAATGCATAATATAATAATTAAAGATGAACGGAATCTTGATGCTACAAATGAAGAAGGAAGATATCAAATATCATTTTCAAATGTTGAATTTGCAGACAATGATCCTAATTGATTTTAAAATTTTCTTTTTCGATTTAGACAAATTAGAGATAAAGATGTTTCTTATTACCATCGAAATGCATTAATTGATTTTTTATTGAGTATTACAATTCATAATATTAGTGATTTTCAAGTGCTTTATTAATTTTATATAATCCAAATATTTAAATTAAATTAATTTCGTATTAAAATTAAAAATAAATATCAAATTTAAAAAGTGTACTATATATATTTATATTGAAAAAAATTAAATAAATATTAAATTATTTTTTTTAAAATTTTTAGTATAAAAAGTATTACAAATAGCTGAAAATAAATTAATATTCATGTACCATTTGTGATAAATGTATTGCATAATGGTGAAAAAGTGAATATCCTAATAACAATTTGAGTAACTTAGAAGGCAACTCAATTGAAAGCTTCATATATTCTTAGTCGATTAATAGCCTCATATTTATGGTTTGGTCAACTAATTCATCTCTCATAAACTTTAAATTTCAATACTGCTTATATACCGCATTTACTTCTAAATGACTTCTACAATCTTAACGGTCTCTTCTTTGAAATGATTTGGAATAAATGAGTGTACGGATAACTTGATATCTTGTGTCCAAGTGCATAGGTCTACATAGTATAACATTTTGTTTTAAAGGTATACATTTTAATTAATAAGAGTATAATATTTTATTCTAAAAGGTATACACTTTCATTAAATTTTTTTTTTCAAGAAATAAAAGATACACGTCCTTATACTAAAGAGTACATCATTTAATACTAAAGGGTATTTGGCGCACGGTGTCTCGAGAATATACAAATTTTTGCCTAATATAATTGTATTATTGTAAGTTTTGGGTTTATGCGAAAATTTTAAATTATGCATACTTTTGGGTTTATGTAAATTTATAAATTATGCATAGTAGTAAATTATATTTGTTTTGGGGTTTGATTTGATTGGTGTTTAATCAAATGTGTATAGGTGAATAATGATAGAGACATGAAAAAATATGCAATTTTAATGCATTATTTTGAAAAAAATGTCACAAACTATAATTTTTTTTAAATGGCACTATATTTGCACTTCATACACAATTTTCATGCAAAATCTCATGCGATTAGACCCTCAATTATGTTTGCAACTACTCTTGTGATTCGTACACATTTTTCAAACAGACCCCTCTTGCAACTCTGGCAAGAGAGGTAAGTATTTGTATATATTCATATACACAGTTTTAAGGAACATAGTATTTTAATATGTAGTGTGTTGAGGAATATAATTAAGTAATGTATAGTAAGTATTTATATGTTAATATTGTGTGCGGATCGCATAGAGATATATTAATTGTTTTGCACGAGTCTCATCTACCAAAAAAGAAAATGTAACTATTAAAGTGAGACACCCAAATTAGAAATACTCCATCTGTCCCGCTCAAATGGTGCATTTTACTTTTTGGCACGTGGACTAAGAAATATTATTATTTAATAAAATTCACTTTCTCCGTCCCAAAAAAGGTCTGCATATGTTTGTTTTCGGTTTATTTGGATTTTAAAAATCACTTAATAGTAGTATATGTTAGTTGCAAGAGGTAAATCATGGTAACTCAACTAGACATCATGGCTAGACCTTCACCCAACCTCACAAGGAGCCTCCTTAATTAAGAGTTTACTTTACTCCTACGCTGTGAGTGAGATTCGATCCTTGGTCTAAGTTACAAGCTTTCACTCTGCTGACCAATTGAGCTGCCCATGCGGACATAGTAGTATAGGTTTGTTTAGTATTTTTAGTAGAGTATGTTTTAACTTTATGTTAAATTAATGTGTAAGAGATGTATGTGATATATGTGTAAAAGTGTATAAATTAATATGAAAGAATAGATGAGAGAGGAGAGAGATAAAAAGAATGCGTATTAATTGAGGAGAAAAAAATATAGTGAGTTTGGAGTTAACAGGGGTTGTAGTGGTGGTTTAAAAAACATGTACATTATGAAAAACCTAAAACAAGTTTTTAATATCGAAAACAAATACTCACCCCGTTTCACCGAAATATTTTCATTTTACTATATTGGACGTTCCACTCAAAGGTTCTCATTTTTCCCTTTTAGTAAAAGGGTCCCACATATGGCACACCATTCACTACTAATATAACTATCCACTACACATAAAATAATAATACTCCTTAATCCACGTGCAAAAAATAAACGGGGACCTTTGGGATAGAGGGAGTATGACGTTACTGCTTCACGATGTTTAAGAAAATTTATTTTATTGATTTATTATTATTATTATTATTATTATTATTATTGTATTTTAGTTTATTTTTTTCAATAAATAAAGTGTAAAAATGTTAAAAAGCCCAAATTGACGAAAATAATTTAATTCGATTTATGATTCAATTTAAAAGTTTTAATCAAGTCATAAATATGCATAATCGAGTAATAAAAATAGGCAAAAACTTGTGTGCTCTCGGAGGTATATCGACATCGTGCACCTTTACAATTTAGTATAGTATACTAAATTGTAAAGGTGCACGGTGTGCTCTTGGAAGCACAAGAGACCAACTTATAAAAATATATACAATCAAATCACAAAATTATATATAAACAAATTACAATCGAGTTATTTTAATCGAGTCAACATTCGAGTCAAGAATATTTTTAAATTTTAGAATATTTTAACCCTCTTTCCTAAAATTGGGATAGAAATAAAATTTCTTATTATATATTCCCTCCAACCCAGGCTAAGAGGGTCATTTTTCTATTTTGGTCGTCCCACCCAAAGAGTCTCATTTCCTTTTTTACGCACATAGGACTCACACACCCCCTCTAATACAATTAAAATATAGGACCCATACTCCCACTAATACAACTACCCACTACACATTAAATAATAATACTCTTTAATCTACGTGCAAAAAAGAAAATGACCCTCTTACGCTGGGACGGAGGGAGTATGGGGCACTTGCCCATTCTTCCTAAAAAGAATTACTCCCTCCGTCCCATGTTAAGAGGGCTATTTTTCCATTTTGGTCGTTCCACCCAAAGAGTCCCCTTTCCTTTTTTACTCACATGAGACCCACACACTCCCTCTAATACAGTTAAAATATGGCATCCACACTCCCACTAATACAATTACCCACTACACTTTAAATAATAATACTCCTTAATCTACATGCAAAAAATAAATGACCCGCGTAAGAGTAGTATTTAAAAATAAAAAAAGTGGATAGAACAAAGAAAATAAAACAGGGCAAGCGCCTATGTTAATCACTCCATAAATCATGTTAGCATCACCATAATGCTCCAGCTGGAGAAACACATACAATAGAGTTACATCACAAAAGGGACAATTTTGTAATTGTTGAATAATTCTCTTCTCTTCTCCTCCGCTCCGCCCACTCCTCCACCTCTGCTGCCGCAGATCTGAGCAATGGGGTTTCTCTTCCACGCCATCAAACTCCCCAAGGCCATCTCCATAAGCTTCTTCCTCGACATATTCACTAACGCCACTCTCCTTTTCATATCCGCACTCTCCCATCTCGGTCTCTACAAGCCGCCCCCCGAAGAAACCCCCGATTCCACCCCCAATTCCAACAGCTACATTCTCATCCTCGACAGCTCCTCCCCTTCCCTCGTCCCCATCCCCGTCCACGTCGTCACCGCCGCCATCAAGAGCAGAGTTCGCGTTCTTCAGTATCGAGATCTCGGCGACGAATTCCGGGGGGAAAAGGTATGCAGTATTTGCTTGGATTGCATCCATGGGAGTGATGAAATTAGGGATTTGTGCAACTGTAGGCATGTGTTCCACAGGGAGTGTTTGGATACATGGATTGATGAGGGCCAAGTCACTTGCCCTTTGTGTAGGTCCATGTTGCTGCCTCCCAAAGTCAATCTCATTAGATGTAATGATAATCGAGATCACTCCTCCTTTACCACTTGATTCCATTTTGGAATTATAATTACTGCTTGTTGATTCTTGATTTGGGGCTCTCTTTCTATCACCTCTGTTTTTCTTTGTTAGATTAATTGGGAGAAAGAACCTGCAAATCAAACCCCATGTTCATATTTGAACCCTTGATTCCCACCATGATTGAGTTATCTGTTTTTCAATTTGAGAATCAAGATTTGGAACTGTGGGGTGGTTGAGCTAATTCCATCTCATTTATCTTAGTTTTTGTAGCTCAATTATGTAAAGTAATTAAGTTTGTTGGGATAATGATGAAGATAACTACTATACTACTACAGTTTATTGCTAATGAGAGGGCACCTAACTCTCAGTCAGGAACACATCAGATATGAGATTTCTCTCTAACTGCATTTATCAATTTAATTTTGATTTTGGTATTATTTTTTGTGTCAAGTTGTTATCTTCACTTACATATACATTGCATTTGCACTATGTGAGTTGGAATAGTATATACAGAGAAAATGCTCGAATAAAATTTTGTTATATTTAAAAGTTAAAACCTCACACACCACGGTGGACCAACTAACATTGTTTAATTTTTGTCCAATTGTAATTTAAATTAATATTATTAGTAAGATTATTATATTACAAATACAATGCAAACCAAAATGGTAGGATGCTTCTGCGAAATATACTGTCAACAAGGGAATAACATTTAAGGGCTAGCTTGATCCTTTGAATGATATGAAAGGATGTATATAATAGAAAAAATATAAGATAAGAATATAAGCAAAAAGTAGTTTGGTAAGTTGTATTGAGAGGAATATAAATTTAATTTTATTATTTGATAAATAAAATAATAAATAATGTAAGAGTAAAACACTTAAATGCCCTCAATTATAACTCAAAAATGGAATTTCGTTCTTTTTCTTATTTTCTGAATATTATGATTCATCCTATCATTCGAAAGGCTAAAAATATCAGACATGATAGAAGCAGCTAACATAAACCTACAACAAAATTTTATAGGTGAAGCGAGTTGATCAGGAAAAAAAAGTTTGTGGCACATGTTGCGACCCAGGTTCTTCAAAATTGCAACTGGTTCTTCAAAAATGCAGAATAACATTAAAAAAAAAAAACTAATTCACTCTAATCAAATACGCTCTAACCATAAATCCACAAAATTTAATTACCATTTCTGATTTCCTTCAACCTCTCAATTAATTAAAGGAACAAAAACTCAAATAGTAAGAATGCAGGCGAAGGAAGGAGTACAACGGCTCGTCTGTGTGCATTGGAATAGGCGTACGACGAATCTTCTCTCTTTTTTTAATGGGACAACAGTATTTTGTGCGCCAACAATGGGGTTTCCGGCGAAGATGAGGGTGGGAGATGGAAAGAGTTCAAACAATGGCGATGATATGATCCCTGCACATTCCTAGGGTTGTAGAATCGATTTAACTGCAGAAGGTAGGGGTGTAGAGATCTATAGAGGAATATCATCCCTGCACATTCCTAGGGTTGTAGAATCGATTTAACTGCAAAAGGTAGGGGAGTAGAGATCTATAGAGGAGAACGGAAAGGAAAGAATGATATATTTATTTCTTTCACAAGTGAGGAATGTAGAGAGAATTACAATGATAAAGTTTTAGTTGTTATTGGTGTCCCTTATCGATGTAATTAGTCAAAGAATTGACTACAGAATCGTAAGTTATGTTTGTTTTGGATTTTTGTGAAGTTCGAAAATTAGCAGAATATTGATATATGTTTGCTTTCTTAGTTCTTTATAAAGTACTCAATGTTTTAACTTTATATCAAATAAATATATAAAAAGATATTAAAATATCTAAGAAAAGATATGAGAGGAGAGATAAAGAGAGAAATTGCATTAATTGACGAGATATATGATATATGATATATGCAAGGTAGTGTGTTGAGGATTATAAGGTTGTAGACTTATATATAGAAGTGATTTTCAAAGTCTTTGTATAGGTTTTAAAAACCAAAATTTGATTTTGAAAACCGGAAACAAATATCACCTTAATAATGGAGAGGTGCATATGCTATAAGACCATCCTCATGCATTAAGAATCACAGAAATAAATAAACCAAGACATGCATCATCTGCACTTTGCATATATAGTAGCATTTGCATGCATTATATAGATCAATCTAGTTCCAGTTGTTCTTTCGTTCGTTGGAGCTCTTGTACTAGTAGCGCTACCAATGCTTGAGACGAAGACGCTTTGCCTTTAGGGGCAGGATATTTGAACCAGTTTTACGTCTTGCCGGAAAAGATCTCCTTGACTCAACCTTGTGCACATGCAATCCAGATTCTGAACGCTTGAAGCAAAATTTCTGCACAAAAGAAGATTTGAAGACGTTTTCTTCTAAATCTTTTGTATTATATTTTGTTAGTTCATTTCTTGTACATTCCAATTTCCCTCCATTAAAGATTGATTGGTGTATTAAATACCCAACAATGGCAAAACGAGAAATACACCAAAACAATCATTAGAAATAGAGATGTTAAACGGGTCAGCCCTAACGGGTTTCGGGTTAATCAGACTCAGTTTAATCAGGAATGTTTAAACGGGCTACTAAAAGGTGAAGCTAGCCCTAATCCTAACGAGCTTCGGGCTAAACAGATCGAACTCGTGGGCTGTAACATAAAAATATATTAAAAAGTTATAATAATTTATTATAAAATAATATATTCCTTCCATCTCATTTCAATCTTTACATATTTTCATTTTGGGCGTCCAATTTCAATCTTTACATTTCCCTTTTTAATAAATGGGACCCACACAAATTAATTATTTTTCTCTCTATGGGCCCACACATCACACTAATACACCTATTTACTTTACATTAAACTATTAGTTTTCTCACCTCACAATATATTAAAATACTATATTCCTTAATCTATGTGCAAAAAGCAAACGTAAAGTTTGAAACGAGACGGAGGGAGTGACAAATTCAAAAGTAACTAATACATTATTTAGAATTTGAGATAATTAAGATTAATACATGTAAAATATTGTTAAAACATATAAATTAATGACTAAAACTTGTGTGTTCCTGGGAATATCGTGCACCCAGATACCCTTTAATATTAAATGATATACCCTTTAATATAACGGCGTGCACCCTTTATTTCTTAAGAAAATAAAATAAAAATTAATGAAAGTGTATACCCTTTAGAAAAAAATGGTGTACCCTTATATTAATTAAAATGTATATCCTTTAGAACAAAATGTTGTACCCTTACACACCTTATGCATTTGGGGACACAAGAGACTAACTATAAATTAATAGAATTTGTGATAATTAAATTAATTCTAATATATTTATTTAAGTATTATTTTATTTATTAGAGAAAATAGTAGGTTAGAGTGAGAGAAAAAAATGAAAATTAAAGGATGATGAGAGTTTGTCCCATAATGGGTTGGGGGTAGGATAGGAGGGGTGGTTAATGTATAGATTATGGGTGTTAAGATAAATTAAAATAATAATAATAATAATAGGGCCGACCCGGTTAGCTTGTGGGCCAATCCTATTAACCCATGGATTAATCGATTCGAGCCAAAAAGCCTAGATGCTAAATGGGCCAAATTATTTTAGAATTAAACTGGTCGGCCTAAAGTTTTTGGACTTTTTAACGATTCTAATTAGAAATGTCTAACGTGAGACAAACATCGAGTTCTAAGTTAAGTTGGAAGAGAAAATGGAAATAAAGTTGCTATCTTGAATGCTTATACTCCGTCCAGGATTAAAAAGTACTTGACTTTAATTCCCACCTTTTGGAATAAACTCCCTTAAATTTTGTAATATTTAAAACCCAATTCAACAAAATTTTGCTGGGTTTGTATCAAGTTAGCCCAGTTACATGGATATTTTATCTGTACACGCACATAAATTTTTGCATTAATTTACTCTATGGTTTATAGATTGGGAAGTTAACAAAAATAGACATTTTTAAAAAGCCAACTAACAATGCCAGCAAACAATTAATTTTTTAACAAAAATAGCCAAATTGATATGAACTGACGAAATTGCCCTTAATTTAAGAAGGTTGACCTATTCTTTCACCTGCTTCCTCCAGCTTCAACCGGTGATTGCATATTTATTCCCACGCCCCACAACAACCTCAACTCACTCAACTTTTTCAGCTGCTACCGTCGGCAGCTTTGGTGGTGGGAATTTGGCTGTCATCCTTCCTAGATCGGAGGACAATCCAGCAATGCCACGTCAATACTTCGTTGCAGCCTTGGGCATTGCCATCGCGACTGCTAAGTCCAGCGCGTGGCAGTAGCTCTATTTCACAGGGCCGATTTCATCGGGTAAGAATATTCTTCATGGGGTTGTACTGAAAAAGTCGGATTGAGTCAAGTTTGTTGGTGCTGGTCAATTGAAGGGAAGTATAATTGAATCTTTGAAGATTTAATAAGTATGAAATTTAGCAAAAGCATTATATGATATGTTAGATTGTATACTAAAAGTTTAGTTTTTTGTATGAACAGTGTTTAAACAATGAATTTGAAATGAGAATCACATGATCAAATGATTGCATCTTATAATTTATTTATATGTCAATTCAATAGTCCACTTACTTTATACTGTAGATAATATGTTGTGCGACAACACGTGGAAGATCATATTATCGGTTTCCTAATAAAGTATATACAGATGCTCACAACCGAGATAGAAGGGGACAATCTATCGGGATGGTTATAGTGTGATTTGACATTAGTTTGTCTTGACTATAAAATCACATTAGTATGCTTTGTGTGTATTGAGTAGGACCGCTTGCAATCGTTCGACTTATACTGACTATATATGACAACTTGATCTCAGTCATTATGGATGTTTGTGCTCTTAATCCCTATACAATAACCTCGACACGTAAGCCAGTATATATCTCTTTGATTCATCAATGAGTGAGATTTATATAATAAATCAACAAACTCTGTGAGTTGGGAAATAATGCTGTCTCTTTGGTGTGCTGTTGATTGTAGAAGGAATCTGTGTTCTATATATCCCCTTGAGAAGCTCATAAGAGTTATCATGTAAACCTTGAAGGTGAATTTATTTCGGCATGATAACAAGGTTGAGTGGTACTACTCTCGGATTAGATATTAATTAATGGAGTTGTCTGTAACTTAATTAATGAATGGATATTGTATATCTTAAACATGGGGAGACTAACATGCTTATAATAAGAAGGATCCCATAACGTAATTATGGGGTTAGAGCTGTTAGATTTTATACTAAAAGTCTAACATTTGTATGAACAATATTTTAACAATTTATTTGAAATGAGACTCGTATGATCAAACATTTTGCATATTATAATTTATTTATATGTTTTGTGCAAAAGTACATTTACTTTATAATGTAGATAATATGTTGTGCCACAACACGCGGAAAATAATATTATTAGTTTCCTTATAAAGTATAAATAGATGCTCACAATCGAGATAGACGGGGATAATCTATCGGAATGGTTGTAGTGTGATTTGGAATTAGTTTGTCTTGACTATGAAATCACATTGGTATGCTTTGTGTGTGTTGAGCATGACCACTTGAGATCGTTCGACTTATACTGACTATATAGGAGAACTTGATATTAGTTATTATTGATGTTCGTGCTCTTAATCCCTATACAATAACCTCGACACGTAAGCCAGTATTTATCTCTTTGATTCATCAATGGGTGAGATTTATATATTAAATTAATAAACTCGGTGAGTTGGGAAATATTATTGTCTCTATGGTGTGCTGTTGATTATAGAAGGAATTCGTGTCCTATTAAATATGTTGATGATGTCCCCTTGAGGAGCTCAAAAGGATTATCATGTAAATCTTGCAAGTGGATTAATTCCGGCATGGTAATGAGGTTGAGTGGTACTACTCTCGAATGAAATATTAATTAATGAAGTTGTCAGTAACTTAATTAATAATGGGCATTGTATATCTTAAACATAGGGAGACTATCGGGCTCATAATAAGAAGGAGCCCATAACGTAATTTTGTGATTGGAGCGGCAGTGCAGTAATAATATTTTAGTGGACTATATTATTATTATTGGACTTAAGTATAAGTTTTGGGCTAAACTTGGATACTTAAGCCCAATGGAGGCCTGACTCTAATTTCTTCTCCTGGTCCCAATTGTAGCCCATAAATAAGTCATCTCAACTTCTTGGAACCTTAAGTTGTCGCCTCTTTTGACGTGAAACACAAGGATATGAGCAGATTGAGAGAATCCTGAAGATCGTCTCCCACACGACGTCAGGATCGGACTTGAGAATACAGCAGAAGATCAAGAGGTTGTTCTCTGCAGCTGTTCATCATCAACATACCCTGGTGAAAGGTAATACATTTCTATCTTATTGCTTCTGCTGGATTAGAAATGCATGGAACACTAACGGTTCATGCTAACCAAATGATCGAACGCCAACAATTGGTATCAGAGTTTCGATTTCGTGGTGAAGCGTGACACGTTAGGCTAGGGTTTATGTGATATATGTGATTAGGGTTAAAATTATGGTTTCTTGTCGAACACCCTATCTTGTATCGATGGCATACACACGATCACCACGTGACTGCTCAACATCGATGGGGCTATACGCGGTAACCTGGTAAAATCCCACGGTGGATGAACGACGGGCTGGGCTGATGATGGGCGATGCTGATCGATGACAACGCGTGAGCGGCGCTGATACTATAACATCCATGGCAAGTAGCGGCATTGTCGGCATATGCAGGATGGACAGTCGCTGGCGTAAGCGAGCATTGGTGGTGAGGTTAGCGATGGGATGCAGCTGCGTGCCTGGTGATTCATGTCGATGGCTGCAGCGGCGTGATGTTTCAGTCGGCAGACATGGCAGATGCGACTCGTAGGCTATGGTGCACTTCAGAATCAGCAGGGTACTTCGACAATGCCGGAGATCCACAACAGGTTTCAGTAGAGTCTGAACTAACTTTCGGTCGAGTCTGAAGCAGGTTTTGGACTGGTCTGATTCTTCAGGGTTAGTCGATGGCTTGGGCGTGCTGTTTGCGTACGGCAGTACTAATGGGTGGAGGCTGTGCGGGTTAGACATGTTTGGTGGTGAGTGGTGGTGATCAGATCGAGCCTTGGTCGACGATGGTGCAGGTGCAGTGACGGGATGTCTTGGCATGCAAGTTAGGGCTCACGCTGATCGTCTTGTACTCGAATCGAGCTGAAGGCCATGTGATGGCTTGACTCGAGTTTTGGTCACGGCAAATGATGTGTAGAAGCAGATACTGCTCGACTCGAGTTCAACCGATGGATGCCGCTAGAGTCGAGTTTAGCTCTGCAGTGTGGCTCGTCAGTCGATCCCTGCAACCTCACCGGGGAGGTCGAATCCTGCATAGTCGCAGCTGCTCAATTTTACGCTTGATGGCGGACGATCGAATTCGCCAATATATAACTGCCATAATTGATTTTATTATCTATTATTGTTATATATGTGGATGCATGTTTTATTTGATCTAATTGTCGTAATAGAAGCATGCTAGGTTGTGTATTATATTTGAATATTATATGCATGTTAAAAGCCCTCGGTGTAAAATAACTAAGTGGGAGAGGGGATTGGTAAATAATTCCCGCGGCCTCCATTATTGGTTTGTAAGTGATGTGAATAAACTTGCGCGTTGGCTATAGTGCCTTCCTCCATAACGGATGAGTTTATTCACGGATTACTGGTACAAACTTATTTATGATGGTTGAAGGAAGTTATCCGAGTGTATGTGTACTTCTCAAACAGTAAGGCACACAAGCTTGGGTAGCGGACTTGGAATCAAATAATGGTGTATACTTAGGTGTAAATAATAAGTATCCTCCCCAACTGAGTCACTGCTGTTATTTACATGGCTAAAGAGAAATCGACTATTAATTATTTTGTCATAAAGTTAGGTTGACAAATGAAATTAATGGGTAAAACCTTCTCTTGTAAATGTTCGGATTTGTATACGTCCACCTTAACATGACATGCAAATTCACATTGCTTGAGATGTTGGTAAATTTTATTTTATATTATTTTGAGGGAATCAATATAAATTTATAAATTCGAAGTGTTTGATCTGTTTATTATTTATGATTCTCAGTATTTTCAAATATCACTCAACTCACTTTCTGTTATACTTAAAGAACACAAACTTACTGGCACAAATTATGTTGACTGGAAATGAAACATGGATATTGTTTTAACTGCTGAAGATTACATCTTTGTACTCACTGAGGAATGTCCTGCGGAACCTACTAATGACTCTACTGAAGAGAAATGAGTAGCTTATAATTGGTGGACCAAAGCTGATAGGATGACTAAGTGCTATATATTGGCTTCAATGTCAAGTGTGCTTCAGCATCAACATCAAGCTATGAACTCTGCCTATGATATGATGCTAAATCTTAGGGAACTCTTCGGGTACCAGAGTTGACCTGCTAGGTCGGAGGGCATGGCTATGCTGATGAACACTAAAATAGCTGAGGGCTCTCCCGTAAGGGAACATGTTCTTAGAATGATGGGCTAACTCAATGAGTTGGAGGTCTTTGGAGCTGAAATCGAAGTCGATATCATACTCCAAAGCTTGCCTAGGAGTTTTGAGCAGTTTCGTCTGAACTACAGTATGAACAAACTTTTGTACACATTGGTGGAGCTTATGACAGAACTTTTGAAGGCGGAAGGGCTATTTTGTCAAGCTCCTCAAGTTCATGTTGATGAAAATGCTATTCATCCTAGACCGAGAGGTGGTAGGAATAAGAAGAAGCAAGGAAATTCAGCACCGGTAAACCAAGTGAAAGCAAAGGGTGGTGCGGTCAAGAAGCCTAAAGGCAAGTGTTTTAAATGCAAGCAGCTGATATATTACAAGGCTGACTGCCCTCTTCTGAAAGGGAAGAGGAATGGTAAGTCTTTTATACTAGTTGTTGAATCGTGTTTAGCGGCTGTATCTGCTGACACTTGGTATGTAGATACGGGAGCCACTAACCATGTCTGCAATTCTTTGCAGGGTTTCCACTAAACTCGACAGCTTAGTGATGGGGAGATTACCATACTCATGGAAAATGCTACAAGAGTAGCAGTCGTTGTAGTGGGAGATGTTTATTTATTTTTCTATAAGAATAAAACTCTTGTTTTGAGGAATTGCCTTTATGTACCTCATTTTAGAAAGAATTTAATTTCGGTGTCTAAATTGTTTATGGATGGATATTCTATTTCTTTTAATGACAAGGTTGTTTTAAGGAATAATGGAATTTTTATCTATGATGGTACATTGATAGATAATTTGTATACTGTTAATCCAATTTCTCCCACAGTGCAACAAATTGAATTGAATGATACATCTACTAATAAGAGAAAAGAACCTTCGAAAATGAATCAAACATATCTTTGACATCTAAGGTTTGGTCATATTAACTTGAGTAGGATTAAAAGGTAGATAGCTGATGGACCTCTGAGTTCATTAGTAGTGGAAAATTATCCAACTTGCGAATCCTGCTTGGAAGAAAAAATGACCAAAAGGCCTTTTAAGGCAAAGGGGTATAGAGCCAATGATCTGTTGGAATTGGTTCATTCTGATTTATGTGGCCCTATATCTGTCTAGGCAAGAGGTGGTTATGAATATTTCGTCACTTTCATTATTGATTATTCTAGATACGAATATATTTATTTGATACACCGTAAGTCTGAGTGCTTTGATAAATTCAAAGAGTACAAGGCTGATGCAGAGAAGCAACTTGGAAAATGTATCAAGACACTACGATCTGATCATGGTGGCGAATATCTCTTGGGAGATTTTAGGAATTATTTATTGGAAGAAGGGATTAAATCCCAATTGTCTGCACCGGGCACACCCCAGCAAAATGGTGTAGCGGAAAGAAGGAATATGACTTTTATGGAAATGGTAAGATCAATGATGAGTTATTCAGAATTACCAAGTTCGATTTGGGGATATGCCTTAGATACAATGGCTTACATCCTGAATTTAGTACCTTCTAAATAAGTGGCTTCCACACCCATCGAATTGTGGACCAAGCGAAAGCCTAGTCTCAAACACTTTCGGATTTGGGGTGCTCCAACACATGTATTGAAGGTGGATGCTGATAAGTTAGAATCACGTACGGATGTTTGTCTATTTATAGGGTATCCTAAATGAACAAGAGGTGGTTTGTTTTATAGTCCTAAAGACCAAAACGTGATCGTTAGCACGAACGCTAGATTTTTGAAAGAGGATTATGTAATGAATCACAAACCTATGAGTAAAATTATTCTAGAAGAAGTAAGAGGGGAAACACCAAATATAATACCAACTTTACAAGAGGATATACCACAGGACACTGCACCGTGTGTCATACATGATACACAATTGCCTGTAGAGCCTTGTTGTAGTGGGAGGGTTGTGAGACAACCCAATAGATTCATGGGATTGGGAGAGTCATCCGACTTGGTCCCAGGTGAACATGAAATCGACCCATGAAATTACAACAAAGCTCTACAAGATAAGGATGCTCAATCATGGCAAAAGACAATGAAATCTAAAATAGAATCCATGTATTGTAATCAAGTCTGGGAGCTTGTAGAACCACCTGATGGTGTAAAAGCCATTGGATGCAAGTGGGTCTATAAAAGGAAAAGAGGATCTGACGTTAAGGTGGAAACCTTTAAAGCCAGACTTGTCACTAAAGAATATACTCAGAAAGAAGGAATCGATTATGAGAAAACCTTCTCGCCTGTGGCCATGCTTAAGTCAATCCAGATTATTTTATCTAGTGCTGCTCAAATGGATTATGAGGTATGGCAAATGGATGTCAAGACAACTTTCTTGAATGGAAGTCTTGAGGAAAACATTTATATGAAGCAACTAGAGGGATTCATTGAAAAAAGCGAAGAGCATCTTGTGTGTAAGCTTAATAGGTCCATTTATGGATTGAAACAAACTTCTAGATCATGGAACATTCGTTTTGATGAAGTAACCAGTCATATGGATTTATTCAATGTCCGGATGAATCATGTGTGTACAAGAAGTGTGACGGAAATATAGTGGTATTTCTTGTACTCTATGTAGATGATATTCTTCTCATTGGAAATAATGTAAAGGTATTGTCGGGCGTAAGGGTGTGGCTATCTAAGCAGTTTGAGATGAAGGACTTAGGAGAAGCCGGACACATTCTAGGGATCAAATTAATAAGGGATCACAAGAAAATAATGTAGTGCTTGTCCCAAGCTTCATACATTGATACAATCCTGGCTCGTTTTAGCATGCAAGATTTCAAGAAAGGTTTTCTACCTTTCAGACATGGAATACCTCTATCTAAGGAAATGTGTCCTAAGACACAACAGGAAATAGAGGAGATGAAGCTGGTACCTTATGCTTCGGCAGTAGGAAGCCTCATGTATGCAATGATCTGTAGGAGAGCAGATATCTGTTATGCCATGGGCATGGTCAGTAGGTATCAAAGTAATCCAGGACAAGGGCATTAGACTGCGGTAAAGCATATTTTGAAGTACCTGCGAAGGACTAGGGATTATGTGCTAGTTTACCGTGAAAATACTTTGTTACTTTTGGGTTATACTGATTTAGACTTTTAGTCAGATAGGGATACCAGTAAATCCACCTCGGGTTATGTGTTTACTCTTGGAGAAAGAGCCATAATATGGAGGAGTGTAAAGCAGAAATGCATTGCGGACTCTACCATGAAAGCTGAATATGTAGCAGCCTCTGGGGCAGCTAAAGAAGCAGTATAGCTCAGGAACTTCTTAATGGACTTGGATGTGATTCCTGGTTTGCCCAAAGCTATCATAATTTATTGTGATAACAGTAGTGCAGTAGCAAACTTGAAGGAACCACGAGCCCATAAGGTGAGTTAACACATTGAGCGCAAGTACCACCTGATACGAGATATCGTTAGAAGAGGGGAGGTCGTTGTCGCTAAGATTGCATTTGAGAATAACCTAACTGAACCTTTTACTAAGATTCTTCCAATGAAAGCATTCGAAAGGCATGTAGAAGGAATGAGGATTAGATGCGTGTCAGCAGATATGGCAGCGCGTAGTCTTTTAGTATAAGTGGGAGATTGTTTGATTGTATACTAAAAGTCTAGCTTTTGTATGAATAATATTTTCACAATTTATTTGAAATGAGAATCATATGATCAAACGTTTTACATATTATAATTCATTTATATATTTTTGCAAAAGTCCATTAACTATATACTTAGATAATATATTATGCGACAACACGCAGAAGATCATATTATCAGTTTCCTTATAAAGTATAAACAGATGATCACAATTGAGATAGACGGGGATAATCTATCGGAATGGTTGTAGTGTAATTTGGTATCAATTTGTCTTGACTATAAAATCACATTAGTATGCTTTGTGTGTATTGAGCAAGACCGCTTGAGATCGTTCTACTTATACTGACTATATATGAGAATTTGATATAAGTTATTATGGATGTTCGTGCTCTTAATCCCTATACAATAACCTCAACACGTAAGCCAGTATTTATCTCTTTGATTCATCAATGGGTGAGATTTATATATTAAATCAATAAACTCGATGAGTTGGGAAATAATATTGTCTCTATGGTGTGCTGTTGATTGTAGAAGGAATCCGTGTCCTATTAAATAGGTTGATGATGTCCCATTGAGGAGCTCAAAAGGATTATCATGTAAATCTTGCAAGTGGATTAATTTCGGCATGATATTGAGGTTGAGTGGCACTACTCTCGGATGAGATATTAATTAATGTAGTTGTCAGTCAATTAATTAATTAATGGGTATTGTATATCTTAAAAATGGGGAGACTGTCGGACTCATAATAAGAAGAAGCCCATAACGTAATTATGAGATTGCAGCGGAAGTGCAGTAATAATATTTTAGTGGACTATATTATTATTATTGGACTTAAGTATAAGTTTTGGGCTAAACTTGGATACCTAAGGCCAATGGAGGCCCGACTCTGACTTCTCCTCCTAGTCCCTGTTGTAGCCCATAAATAAGTCATCTCATCTTCCTGGAACCCTAAGTTGTTGCCTTTTTTGACGTGAAACACAAGAATAGGAGCAGATTGAGAGAATCCTGAAGATCATCGCCCACACGACGTCAGGATCGGACTTGGGAATATAACAGAAGTCAAGAGGTTGTTATCTGCAGTGGTTCATTATCAACATACCCTGGTGAAAGGTAATACGTTTCTATCTTATTATTTTCGCTGGATTAGAAATGCATGGAACCCTAACGGTTCACGCTAACCAAACGATCGAATGCCAACAAGAGCGGCAGTGCAATAATAATATTTTAGTGGACTATATTATTATTATTGGACTTAAATATAAGTTTTGGGTTAAACTTGGATACTTAAGCCCAAATGGAGGATCGACTCTAATTTTTCCTCCTGGTCCCTGCTGTAGCCTATATATAAATCATCTCAGCTATCCGGAACCCTATTATTCACGCCTAATACACGTTGAAAGTAAGGGAGGAAGCATATTGATACGATCTTGAAGATCGTCGCCCACATGACGTCAAGATTGGATTTGGGAATACAACAAAAGATTAAAAGGTTATTTTCTGTAGCGTTCTTCCTCAACATACCCTGGTGAAAGGTAATACGTTCTATCTTCTTGCTTCCGCTGATTTAGAAATGCATGGAACCCTAACGGTTCATGTTAATCAAATGATCTAATGCCTACATGATAGTGTTGTGGGAGATGGGTAATGTAGAAAGATAATCAATTCTCTGATTTGCATTAACATTCTGGTGTACTGGATGTTAAATTCTAGTGTTAAACATCATAATATAAAGAATGAAACTGTAGGGATGTGGGTCATGAACAGAACTAATAATTTCATAGATCTGTTGTAGATGCATACTGTATTCGATGTTAATTCTAGTGTGAAACCATGAATTTGCTAAATATTGGGACATATTACGATTGTTCATTAAAACATGGACTAAAGTTGTTATGCCACTTGATGTTAATGTATTGTTGTTTATAAGATTTGACTTAAATATGTTACAAACCATTTATGATGTTTGATTGTTAAATTTGTATTGTATTGTATATTGAATATGCTTGAAATGGTAGTTTATCCAACTGTATTATAAGTGGATTTATGTCATTGTAATGCTTTGGTTTTGGGGTGCAAGACTTGATCGGTGGGTTGAAGACGCCATCACCGATCAGTCTGTCGAGATCTGTCGAGGGGATAATGTATAATGGGGCCTCACTTGGTGTAAAAAAAAGTAGGATAGTAATTATTATAATAGGATGGTAGTAGATGTGAATCACAAGCATAGTCGATTTGATAATCGGTGATAAGCACAGTGGGGAGATCGTGCAATCACGGATCTCCCCAATGGCATCTATTGAGGGTGGGATTACATAATGGAAACTCATCTTCTGGTAAGAATACTAGTAAATTTGGATTCGTTACTAATGGCTCGTCATATTTGTGATGCACAAGCATAATTGGTTTGTTCATTGGTGTGTGATCGGTGTATAACTGATCCCTCTAGCTTGATTAATCCATGGTAACAATGTATAAATTGGAATCATTTATGGGTAAATAAAATTTTAGCATTCGATGTGATACAGAATGGTGGGAATCTATACTCGGTAGGTCGTTATGTGTCACACTAAATATGTTTACAACAATGGATAAAGTCATAACACCTTTTGTAAACATTGTACTGAGTATCTTTGTGAATGTTTGCAATATAGTATCTGTAATTGACATCTTCTCTTAATGCAAACTATAATTACAGATCGGGATGCAGCACATCATCGTACACGCGAATGGTAAATGGGATGGGTCTCAGTATGTTGGAGGCATTGTGTTCGGCTTGTGAATATCTCGGGGTGTGCCCACAGTGGCAGTGTTGATGAAGATGCTCCATGACATGTTGAAAACCGATGAGAAGTTTGTGACGTATGATATATTTCAGCTCGGTAAGTTGAACGGGATAACCATTCTCATTCTAATTTTATATGATCAAGACATAGAGGGAATATTGAATACTGACAAGGTGCTGGAGATATATATACTAACTGAATCGTTACCAAATACCTCAACCACCACACACGAGGTTGCCAAGCTCAGAGTAATATCTGAACTCCCGAGAGATGGAAACAAGGGGGATGCAAGTAGAAAGGATGGGGTATATAGAATTCTTCTGCCATTGTGGAACTCCGTGGAGCCATACCACAGGGATGCCCCTTTGGAGGATTCAGCCGAGGATGATCCCCCACTATGGGATACGGACGATGCGGAGTCTAAATCTTCTGTGTCATCTAGTTATAGTGAGAATTTAGAGGATTTAGACATGCCAACTGAGGAAATAGGGGGTGTTCCTGGTAGAGGTCAAGGTGAAGAATATGGGCAAGCCTAGACCATGCCTTGCAAGGCAAATATCTCGGACACCCACCGGAACTGGATGACACACAGCTTGGCGGCGGGTTGGAGCTGTCCACACACCATATACACAAGTAGGGAAGAAATGGTGCATGAGCTGAGCATTTATCATTTGTTGAAAGACATTGGGTTTCGAGTTAATCGAGTATCCACGGGGAGATATAAGCTGATATGTAAGGGTGATTCGAATTGTACATTCTTTTTCTCGACTCGTGGCAGCTATGAGCTTTGGAGGTGTACCAATTTTCGCCCAAACACTTGCTTAGAAAATCCTAAAAGGACGAAATCCAAATCTTGCTATTTAAGAGTCATTGCGAAGTTATACTTTGAAAAGCAAAGTGACCCATTAACGGCCATCACTTCGAATGGTATTAGGAAAAAGGTGAACAAGAAATTTGGGCTAGATGTTCAGTATGCACATGCAATTAGAGCACACAAGACGGCCAAGAATTATGTATTCGGCACCGCAGATGAGTGTTTTGAACATCTACCCTCGTACCTTTACATGTTGAAAAAGAAGAACGATGGATCGGTTACTGATCTGGTGATGCATGGTGATGGCAGGTTCAAGTTTTGCTTTGTTTAGTTGGCCGCTTCAGTAGCAGGATTTAAGAATTTTGCTCGGCCAGTTTTGGTAGTGGATGGAGAGCATTTAAAGGGTGATTACAAGGGGGTCATATTTATAGCCGTTACACAAGATCCGAACAAACAACTGTTTCTCGTAGCTCATGGTGTTGGAGACACTGAGAATACGGAGCGTTGGAGGATTTCTTTGTTGAAGATCCGTGATGTAGTGGATAGCCCATCGGGGATGCTAATTGTATCAGACCAACATCCTGCCATTTGTAGTGCCATGGCATCCGTGTACCCGGATGCAGCACATGGCCTTTGTCAGCATCACCTGGCCAAAAAGCACGTTCCATTTGGTGCTGATGTTGTGAACATATTCGAGAGAGCCGCTGATATATACATGGACATGGAATTTTTAAGGTTCGAACTAAATTCTGCTGAATTCATTAAGTTTTAAGATCTTGTTCATGTGTGATGTAACAATGAATGATTAATACCGGATAATATAGAGTCGGTGATGTGATGTAAGGTTGTAGGATGGTAGCCATATATGAGGTGTTTGTGTGGGTTGAGTTAACTATTTACTTGATGTATTTATGTAATGGATATATTTGAAATAAGTTCATGGATGCATTAGGAAAATATCTACTGGGAAAGAGGATAATGTCGATCCTTACGAATGCTAGGGCTGAACGTTGGTCACCCCTAAGATGTCCAGTATGGAGGTTTGAGTTCATGTCATCGATTGCAATAGAGTCATGGACTAACGTGATAAAATGGTATCGATGATTTCTGGTCATTTACTTACTCAAGTATATCAGACAGCATATCCAGGAGTGGCATCTGAAGCATCGTGCGGAGGCTGATAGGGTCAATGGTGATTTATGTAGAAGGGTCTCTACGGGATTGGCTCGTTTGGCTGGAGACGCGGATCGTCTTATGGTGGAGCACTTGGGTAGAATGAATCTGAAGGTTTTTGTCGGTACTGCTGGTTTTTTGATTGACCTGCAGAAGGGCACCTGTGCTTGTGGATACTTCCAACATGAACTCATACCTTGTCTCCATGCGCTTGCCACAATCAGGTAAGTTAATTTTGGGTCTAACTAATGCTTGCTGTTATGTGTGGATGAAAAGCTATACGTTTTACAGCAATTTTAATATGTATTGTTGAGAACTTGTAGGGAAATGAGTTATGATGTAAACGCCTTTGTGTGTGGGTGTGACACCCGAGCTTCTCACTACTCATGTGCCAATATAATTTAATTTGTGTTATGTGCATTTTACAATTATGTGATAATTATGTGGCAATTACGTGACAATTATTTATACATTTTGTTTGTCTTTACAATTTTATTTGAGTCAAAATGGTGACAATATGTGAATATGTGTGCATAAATATTTACGTGCAATAATTTGGATATATAAAAATTATTTTATTTGTATAAATATATTATTTCTTAATTATTAAGTATCACACGTGTTCCCGTAATAATAATAGTGGTAAGAAAATGTACACGTATGTGTATTAATTTGTGAATATATTATATCTTAGTTATTAAGTATTGCACGTAAATTAAGAATGAATAATAATAATAATAAAAAGTAAAGTCATGATAATGTGGTTAATTTGCAACCATGAATTTATTTGGGTGGGAGTGACATACGTACATACATATCTTAAAAAAAAGAGGTTGATAAGGCCAAACCTTGGCCGACTTACTCCCCCTCACAAGTACTATATAAATGGGTGTGGGGAGGTGATTACCTCACCCCCAAAACAGAATTAAAAAAAAAAGAAAGAGAGATAGAGAAGAAGAGTGAGAGAGACAAAGAGAGAAGAGGAGGGAGAAAGGAGAGAGTGTCGGGATGTGCAGGCTAGAACGGGATGTCGAGAATTAGTTACAGTTCTTCAAAGGTCTATAATATTATTATTGTCAGAGTCCAGGTAAGTAGAAGTCCAACTACAATGCATAAACATGTTGTGTGTGAATTATTTGTGATTAATATGTGATAATTATGTCATGAATTATTTGTGATTAGTTTAATTACGTCATGAATTATTTGTGATAAATTTGTGATACAAGTAGTAGATTTATGTGATTTGAAATTATATCATTGTCCTATATAGATCTGTGTGATTGAAAACTGTTGAAAATATCCGTATGATTTGAAAAGATATTGGTGATAAGGATCTGTATAATCCAATATGAAGTTGTTATTCCAAAAAGGGATCCGTGTGATCCAAGGTGAAGTGGTTATTCTATAAATGGATTTATGTGATTGAAGTGAAGTTGTTATTCCAGAAGTGAATTTGTATAAATTGATGTTAAGTTGTTGCTTTATTTGTGATTAAATGTTGATATTGATGTCGTAAATGGTTTATGATGCATATTTAATTGCTTTGGTTACATACCATGCATAATCATGAAAATTCTTTTCCCAAAAATTAATAAGATACTAATGGTGTGTGCGCCCACTATATATGCATCTCTGTCAGGGTTCGGAAAAATCGTTCCCTACACTTTATTCTGAGTTCAGAAAAATCGTTCTTAGTACTTTATTCGGGGTTTGGAAAAATCATCCCCAACACTCTGCCAGGGTTCGGAAAAATCATTCCCGGCATTATATTTAGGGATCAGAATCGATCCGACAATAAGTGTGTCTATTGAGCTCTTTTGGGGTGCATATCATAAGTGCGTCGTGGAGATCCCGCAACGTGAACAATTTTCAAAATAAAAGAGACCAACTAGAAAGACTAGGAAATAGGAGATAGAAAACTAAATGCATTTTCATGCACTGACATGCATGATTTCTACTTATTGAAATTTTTGTCTCACTAGTTTATGCATTGTAGGTGAGCCTGTTGATGATTGAGTATGCGATGTATTGTGCAAGCTGTGGAGCTCCTACAGGGTTTTGAGCGGATGTACATAGATGACGACCTGTTGGGCTAGACCGTGAGTTTATTTTATTTCCGCTGATGTTTTGGTTATGTAATATAATAATTATTGTGACAAGTTTGTGTGGTTTGAAGTGGTGTCAGAAACCAGTTACATATGTTGAACTGGTGTGATAGTTTCGGTTATAAATATATTATGTGAAAAAAAATATATGCAGTTTTTTTTTATAATGATGATGTTAATTAGTAATTGAAATATAAGTTATGTAAGGTGGGTCGTGTTAGTGGGTGTTTTACCAATGACAAGGCAAAACTAATTTGAGGAGGAGCTGTATACCCCATCCCAGATCCCAAAGAATGGGTGGTACTAGAAGAGGTCAAGTTGACAGTATGTAGAACTCCACTCTTCTTGAAACAATCCGGGAGACCAAGGAGGAGCAGGATTAAGGGGATTTTAGAGAGTGCTGGACTAGGAAGTCGAGGAAACAAATGCTCAATTTTTAGAGGATTGAACCATAACCGAGCTACAAGTAGCAGTAGCAGGACACTTGTGGCACCCGAACATTCTCCATCACCTGAGCATTCAGTGACAGCGGAAGGGCCGACGTCAGTGGAAGGGCCTACGATAGCATTAGGGAAGCGAAAATGCGCTATCTGCAGAAAGTCAGGCCACACAAAATGGCATTGTCCGAGTTCATAGATGGAGCAATCGTGTAACATTCCACCTTGCGGTGGAATCAAAATTAATTTTCCAAACGTGAAATTTGTTGTGCAACTAGTAGAATCATCCTTTATTCACATTCATTTTACTGAGTCATAGTTATACGATCTCTGTGTGTAATTATGTTGGTGTACTGATATTATGTTATAATGCTCATTAATGTACATGAAAAACTGTACTAAGGTCACTGAGAAATATAGGGTTGTAATAGATGTTAATTACAACCCCCTTTTTTGTGATAGTCGGCGGGTTGATCGGTGAGATGATTGGTGGGTCGATCAGTGTGTCGTCGATAACCTCGTTATCATCTTTCGAGGGTGGGAATACACTATGGGGTCCGTATTGGGGTAAACAAGCTCATACCCTTTGGTTTGGTCCTATAGTGTGGCCCTCGAGTTGCCACAAAATAGATAGTCGGCGGGTTGATCGGTGAGATGATCGGTGGGGTGATCGGTGTGTCGCCGATCATCTCGTTCTCATCTCCCCGAGGTGAGAATACACTATGTGGGTCTATATTGAGGAAATTCAAGCTCATACCCTTGGGTTCGATCCAATAGAGTTGCAAGTGAATTGGTAGTCGGCGGGTTGATCGGTGGGGCGATCGGTATGTTGCCGATAACCTTTTTCTCATTGATCGAGGGTGGGAATACACTATGTGGGTCTGAATAGGCTATTCAAGCTCATAACCTTGGTTCGGTCCGATAGGGAGTCCCTAGAGATGCAAATGAATTGGTAATCGTCGGGTTGATCGGTGAGATGATCGGCGGGGCGATCGGTATGTCGCTGATCACCTCGTTCTCATCTCTCGAGGGTGGAAATACACTATGTGTGTCCGTATTAAGGAAATTCAAGCTAATACCCTTGGGTTTGGTCCAATAGGGTTGTCTTAGAGTTGCAAGTTAATTGGTAGTCGGCGGGTTGATCAGTGAGATAATCGGTGGGTGATTGGTGTGTCGCTGATCACCTCATTCTCATTGATCGAGGGTAGGAATACACTATGTGGGTCCAAATAGAGTTATTCAAGCTCATACCCTTGGGTTCGGTCTGGTAAGGTGGCCCTAAATTTGTAAGTGAATTGGTAGTCGGCGGGTTGATCGGTGAGATGATCGGCGGGGCGATCGATGTGTCTCCGATCACCTCATTCTCATCTGTCGAGGGTGGAAATACACTTTGTATGTCTTTATAGGGTTATTCAAGGTCATACCCTTTGGTTCGGTTCTATAGGGTGGTCCTAGAGTTGCAAGTGAATTGGTAGTCGGTGGGTTGATCGGTGGGGCGATTGGTGTATAGCCGATCACTTCCTTTCATCTCTCGAGGGTGGAAATACACTATGTGTGTCTATATAGGGTTATTCAAGCTCATACCCTTGGGTTCAGTTTGATAGGGTGGTCCTAGAGTTGCAAGTGAATTGGTAGTCGGCGGGTTGATCGGTGAGATGATCGGTGGGGCGATTGGCGAGTCACCGATCACCTCATTCTCATCTCTTGAGGGTGGGAATACACTATGTGTGTCCGTATAGGGTTATTCAAGCTCATACTCTTGGGTTCGGTTCTATAGGGTGGTCCTAGAGTTGCAAGTGAATTGGTAGTTGGCGGGTTGATCGGTGAGATAATCGGTGGGCCGATCGATGTGTTGCTGATCACCTCGTTTCATCTCTCGATGGTGTGAATACACTATGTTTGTCCGTATAATGATATTCAAGCTCATACCCTTGGGGTCGGTCCGATAGGGTGGTCCTATAGTTGCAAGTGAATTGGTAGTTGGCGGGTTGATCGATGAGATGATCGGTGGGGTGATCGATGTAACGCCGATCACCTCATTCTCATCTCTCGAGGGTAAGAATTCACTATATGTATCCGTATTGGGTTATTCAAACTCATACCCTTAGGATCGGTTCGATGAGTTGGTTCTAGAGTTGCAAGTGAATTGATAGTCGGCGGGATGATCGGTTAGATGATCGGTGGGGCGATAGGTGTGTCACTGATCACCTCATTATCATCTCTCAAGAGTAAGAATACATTATGTGGGTCCGTATTGGGGTAAACAAGCTTATACTCTCAGGTTCGATCCGATAGGGTGGTCCTCGAGTTGCAAGTCAAAGATAGTCGGCGGGTTGATAAGTGAGATGATTGGTGGGTCGATCGGTATGTTACCGATCACCTCGTTATCATCTCTCGAGGGTGGGAATACACTATGGGGGTCCATATTGGGGTAAATAAGCTCATACCCTTAGGTTTGGTCCCATTAGGTGGCCCTAGAGTTGCCACAAAAATGATAGTTGGTGGGATGATCGGTGGGTCGCCGATCACCTCGTTATCATCTCTCGAGGATGGGAATACACTACGGGGTCCATATAGGTGAGCCGATTTGTGTAGATTTTTTGTTTCTTCCTAAATTTTTTTAATAATTAAATATGGTCAATCTACTGGTGGCAGTTTGACATTTTATTGCAGTTGGCTCAGTCCGATATTTTTGCTCAAGATTGGTAAGTGGTTACACGTTTGTTTGTAGTAGATGAGTTCATTTATGGAGACTCATCCAGTTTGGTGCTACGTGTCGGACATTAGCGAACGGACACATCTAATTAAAGTGAATCCTCCACTTTTCCCCTGAAAGGTCGTCAGTGGTTGATGAGTAATTGAAATCAAATCCCCATCGTGTAATCGCTCACGACATTGCTCTGAAATCGCGACGCTACAGTGGACCCGCCTTGCAGTGTGCTGCACTGTTCTTATATATTCTACTAAATCATCCATCCTCATCCTCTAAACAAATCATCATTTTAAGCTTCCAATGGTAAACCATGGAGCGCATCCCACCGCAAGAGACTTTCTGTACGATAAACTATGGGATGCTGAAATGGATGCATGTTTTATTAATGCACTAATCCACCAACGAAATCTAGGGTAGTGCGGGAAAAGAGGATCAAAACCTAGGGCACTGTCCGTAACAAGAGATGTTGTCAACATTTCCACGAACAAGCAACTCGGTTGGGATGACATCTACGATCGTCGTGATAGCCTCCGATGCAGGTATGAAGTTTTCACGCTGGTTCTTAAACTGATGTGGGAAAGAGGAATCTACAATCATGATCAAAGAAGGACTAATGCAGATCGACTACTATGGAGGTCTATTGTTCAGGTTTGGAGAAGAGAATGTCCAAATAATTTAATTCTATCAAATATTTTCGTCTATGGGATGTTGCGTAAGGGAATAAATCATCTGCGTTCTCTCACACCTGTTTACACACTGTTTTCCAATCTGCAGGAAGACTCCTTTGCCCGTGCTTATATTCATGAAGATGAACCCGAGTGTGAAAGGCTCCATTTGATTTTCGGTGGTGCTGATCACGATGCCGGTGGTTACAGAGTCGAGATGCTCCATCGTTGGGTTGTAACTGGAGGTTCTCTATGATGACCGATGAGGATAGAAGGACTCATCTCGTACCCTTTTGATTATGTTGTCATATTTTGTTGTTGGACGTTGTTTTGGGGTACCTTTTTGTGGGTTATCAATTTGAATGTTGCCATTTTAAACATAATATTTAAGCTTGTCTTTTATCAGTGTTCATATATGGATGGTTTTAGAGGATATTTATAAAAAATATTGGGGTGGTACCTCCCCAGAACATATGACGACTGTGTTCTTATTGATGAGCATGGTTAAAGTTCAGCGTATGTCAAGTAGAAATTAGAGAAGAATAAAAACATTAATGGATTCATGGTTTGGATTATCTATTACTTCCGATAACATTACACACATTTTTCCTTGATTAAAGGGTTAATCCATACATAAACACTAACAAATGTTTAACTACATGGCCATTAGGGAAGTTTAATTATAGGGACATTATAGATTCAGCATCATTCTTCAGCTTCATCATAAGTGATTCCCTTCAAAAATATTTACTAGCATCGTACATTATATTTGGTGGGCTGAAAACTTGAGGAGTTTGAAAGCAGCTCCACCCGTGAACAGACTCCATGCATCCCACCGATCAACCACTACACATACTTAGAGATGTAGTCAGACCATTCCGCGAGGTTCGTTGTGGGGTAACCATCCTCGTCCTTCTTGTTGAGTAAAGCATCTAGCCGATCGATCCCACGTTGGAACTTACCCGTGCCAAATGAGCAGTCGAAGAGAATCCACAATGGTTCCGACTCTCCCTTGTACCTACGTGCCTCAGAGTGTTGCTGCAGTTCTAGTTAGTAGTTAGAATAAGAAATACAGGGACGAAGTTAGTTTCGAATCGAATCAATTATGCATTTGAAAACCTGGATGATGCGACTCCATGTAGCTACATCTGCCATGAGCCGGTACTGCAACGTGTCCACATGAACTCCCAAAACCCTAGTCATGGCCTCGAAGAGAGTGAAGCGAGCCTTAAATTCATTAAACTTACCCTGCACGTTCCACCTAGAGAATGTCCGTCCGCATGGTAGTTCACCACGTCGGTCACCTCGGCGAGGATGACATCATCAATGTCATCTCCATTCCACTTCCCAAATTCAAAGAACTCAGTAAGACATACTGCCATTGCCTTCTCGTCGGCGTGGGACCACCCATATTTTCTAAACATGGCATCGACCCGGTTGTTAGATGATGTAGCCATCCTCAAAATATTCAGAAATCCCAGGTTGTTGTTGGATACAGATGTGTAGATAGAAACTTGCACTGCAGTTTCTGATATACCAGCTACATAATGGGGTGAGTATGCATGAATTACTTAGAAAATTGGTGGGTGGTTGGGTGGGGAGTTATGTTGGTGATTTTGGTAGGTGGGAGTGGTTGAGATTGGCATAATGCTGTTGTCATGTGAATTTCATATAATCACAACATACAAGGATATACTCCCTAAGTCCTATATGAAGGTTTACATTTTCTATTTAGGGTTGTCCCAAGTTAAGTTTTATGTTTCCTTTGTTCCCAATTTGGGCATTTATTGTTTTTTGCCTTCAATACAGTTAAAAATAATAAGAAAAATTAAATAAATAAGATAAGTTATAAAGAAGAAGAAGCAAATAGGTACTATTAGGTGGCTTGTTAAAAATGTGCGTTTTTGTTAACAACCCTACTGGAAAAAGACAAGATAATAATACTACCAGTAATTATAAAAGGTAATTCACAGATTCGTTAAAAGAAAATTTATTTATTTATTATTATTATTTTATTGGGGATGAAATTATGCTTAATGTGCTGAACTATAGTACTGAAATGGAACTTTCTTAATAATTGTGAAGACTACTGGACCGGTTCAACCACTGAATTCACCACATTACTTTGCAATAAGTTGGGGACAATGTACACGGTGGTGCCCACTGCGCATTTGTATTCCCTCTCCAATTTGGCGGGATATTGGGGCGCCAAAAACTGTACCTTACATTAGTTCCTTAAAAAGCCCTAAAAGACAACCCTAACATCACAACCCAACACCAAATAGAGCCATACCCGTTGAAGGTAAAATATTGGGTGAAAAAATATCAGCATCATCCGAATCATCCTAATCAGCACAAAAGATAAAGCAATACCTGGTTTGCTATTGTGGAAAAGTCGCCCGCACGTACGTATCTCAAAGGCCAAGGAGCTTTGGTAGATTGTTTCATACATGTACCGACTCCATGAGCGGTGGATGCAATTTTTTCCTTTGGGCAGATCAGTACAAGATTGCTGGTCATGGTCTGTTCCCTATTATGCTCACAAGGATTGAGAATTTGGTCACCGAGAATTTGGAGTTAGCAACAAAATTAGAAAGCACATCAAAATTAGTTGAAAACCTCGCTAAGCAAATAAAGGGGGTGGGGAAAGAGGTTTGTCATGTTCGATTTCTGGGTAATTTTCTCATCCTTGTGATAATTGTCTTGTGCTACTGCTTTTGGACGATGGTAGTAACTATGTATAACATTATCCCATGACTACTCATGTATGAGAGAAGGATGTGACCTTCTATTTTGTATGACAGACATGAAGGAATCCTTTTGTAAGAAGCATAGGGTGCTATGTAATGTATTTATGTATTAATCGATAATGTTTAACGAGCTTCTAATTTCAATATTTTATATAATGTTGTTGTGTTATGAGGTCTGCAAATATTTAAAAAGATGGGTGAAATTTAAAAGTTATGGATTGGGCAATCCTCTCATTCAAAGTAGTCATTTGCACTAAGACTCACAAATTACAAAATTTCAAATAAAATTAAACTGTGCTAAAAGCATGTTCTGTTTTCAGTTGTCTTTCTTATAATATTAGTTTAAAATGGGGATTCCCACCCCGGGGGATCGCGACGGTGTCATCGGTGGTGGTGCTATCTCCTTACCGATCATATTACCGATCATCCTACCGACTATGCCTATTAGGGACATCTAAAACCACCCGATCGCCTCAATTTCCATCCCACCTACTATTCAACCCCTGTTTGAGGCCCCAATATGCATACCCACCCCCGGGAGATCGTGACGAAGTGATCGGTAGAGGCGTGATCTCATTACCGATCATATCACCGATCATCCCACTGACTATGACTGTGGGGCACATCTAGAACCAAACGATTGACACAAATCCCATCCCACATGCTTTTTAACAAGACTCTGAGTCCCCAAAATGGGAACCCACCCCGAGGGATCACGACGAAGTGATCGGTCTAGGTACGAGTGACGTACTGATCATCCCACCGACTATCCCTACGGGGCACATCTAGAACCACCATCACCGCCAGAATTCCCATCCCACTTACTTGTTTATCCCAATAGGAGGGCCCAATGTGGGTACCTATCTCCGAAGGACCGCGTCGGTGTGACATCGACAGGTGTTACGATGATAGAAAAATCTCTCAACCGTACAAATCACCGATAGCCATGCCAACTATCCTATAGTCTCACGACTAAAAGATCTTTGCCTTCCGATATCCATTTTGATTATAAATGAAATGATGACATTGAGACCATTAACATGTAACATTATCATGGTTATATCTAAATCATACATTACTTGAATAACAATAAAAAACAATAGAAGTATTACATTTTCATCATTTTTTTTATATGTGTGTAGTAATATAAACATAAATCAACTCAAACTGGAAATAAAAGACACGGATTGAGTACTTCAGCACAAGTTTATAGCATCTAACACGGCACCCCCTCTATGGCTGACAAGCATTGTATCGGGGTCCTCAATCAGTTTGGCGGTAGACGTTGGATATGGGCCACAAGATGCAATGGTATAGTGACCCGAGAGAACAAAAGCTCCATTCTGTCAAATTCAGGTTCCATTGATAGTAGTACGATCGCGCAGAAAAATAATTCTGTGACATGTCCCCATAATAATATATCAACTTCAATATTTTAAGCAGTGTTAATATTCACACGTTAATTCGTCAGCATATTAAAATGGTGTGGACCGATAAAAAAGCACATTCCAGATTCGAGGTCCGGTCCCAATACATATCAGGCGACAACATGATGCCCCAATAAGGTGTCCTAGCCCCAGGGGATCGCGACGGTGTGATTGGTGACCCACCGATCATATCACCGATCACCCCACCGACTATGACTATGATGCACCTCTAGCACCACCCTATCGACACAACTCCAATCCCACATGCTTGTTTGCCCGATTAAGGTGTCCTAGCCCTGGGGGATCATGACGATGTGATCGGTGACCGACCGATCATATCACTAATTACCCCACCAACTATGACAACGACGCACCTCTAACACCACCCTATCGACACAACTCCAATCCCACATGCTTGTTTAGCTGAACATGATGCTCCAATAAGGTTTCCTAGCCCTGGGGGATCACTACGGTGTGATCGATGACCCACCGATCGGCTATCACCCATCACCCCACCGACTATGACTACGATGCACCTCTAGCACCACCCTATCGACACAACTCCAATCCCACATGCTTGTTTAGCCCTACATGATGCCCTAATAAGGTGTCCTAGCCCTGTTGCGACGGTGTGATCGGTGACCCACCGATAGGCCCACCGATCATATCACTGATCACCCCACCGACTATGACTACGATGCACCTCTCGCACCACCTTATCGACACAACTCCAATCCCATATTCTTGTTTATCCAAACATGATGCCCCAATAAGGTGTTCTAGCCTCGGGGAATCGCGATGGTATGATCGGTGACCCACCAATCGTCCCACCGATCATATCACTGATCATCCCACCGACTATAGGGGCACCTCTATAACCAACCAATTGCCACAAAACCTATCTGACGTTTTTTTAACCCCAGTTTAGGGGCCCTATATGCATTCCCATCCCTCGAATGATCGTAAAGGGATGGTCGGTTGTGGCGCAATCGCCGTACTGATTGTATAACCGATCGCCCCACCGACTGTGCCTAGAGGGTCCCCTCTAGAACCACCCAATCACCAAAAATCCCGTCTGATGTGCTTTTTAAGCCCACTATACTGCCCCTATACCCACATCTAAGGGGTCGCGCTGGAGTGATCGGTGGTAGCGCGATCGCCCCATCGATCATATCACCAATCATCCCACCTACTATGCCTATGGGGCACATCTATAACCACCCAGGAGCTACAAATCCCGTCCTACGTGCTTTTTAACCCCAATTTAATGCCCCTATCCCTAGATCTATTCCTACCTGGGGGTCACGACAGAATAGTCGGTGGTGGCCTGATCGCCTTACCGATCGTATAACTGATCATCCCACCACATTCTATTTTGATGCAACACTAGAACAGCCATATCCTTTCAAATGCATTTAAACACGCTTGCTCCCCCCAAAATGAGGACACAATCTGCATTGTCAACATCAGGATATCGTGATGGGTTTATGGGTGATACATTGATTTACCCACCAATCATATAACCTTATCATCAAACCATTTTTTTCCAATGATGCTCAACTAGAATCACCCTATTTCCATACAACAGATCAAATGGGTAACCCCAGCCTTATACAATTTCAATTTTCATCTCATCACACATTATCGTACAGGCAATGTAGATTTTAATGTTATATAAACAGATTACACCCCACTTTCTAGAAATTTGAGTGTTTTATAGCAAAAAGTATGACATACAGAAACATAATTGTCAACCATTTCATATAGCACAACCATTTCCTCATGGAACTATAAAATCTTCACTAAAAAGTTCGGCACACAAACGCTTCCTCCATAATGTGGTGGTTTTCGGATCAACTAGATTCACATTATCCCCACAGAGCAATCTGTCAAAAAACATGTAGCACATAACGCCGCATTCATGTCCATCAAGCTGCTGTGGAGGGTGCTTAAACAACTGCAACTTGAATTTCTTCATCGCCCTTCTACAGGACCAACTTCGTGCTCCTCTAGAAAGCTGGATAATTGTGCAGCAAAGGTTTTGAAATCTTCTTGATATCTAAACTTGTTGGTCCGCGAGAGCGAATCATACGCGTACTAGTCGTGGCTCCCAATGTGCACTTCATACAGTACCCAACGGTTGGCCTGGACATGTGCAGTCCCATAAAAAAGCCTTCACATCATTCCATGGCCGCCTTGTTCCTCCCACTGGTCGCTCACCCGAAATGAATTTCACACCACCCGGCTATTTAAGTGCCCACTTCCAATACTCGCCATCTTTAATGGTCTTTATCCAATCCCAACTCAATCTCTTGAGCTTTTCCTGGAGATTGTACAATTTCATCATAATTTAAATTGCTAATGAAGGGTACAAAATGACGTCGATAGGATGTTAAATAATCAACCAGAAAGGGTTGACACCACGGTCCATCCATCTATGTACATTTCATTCCATTTCCTATCCTTGTAAGCGACAAGGTCGAGTGTCCATGTGCTGCATTCAACCCAACCCGATGAACACATCTTATTGAATTAAAGCATTCTTACTGTAATACATCAACATAGCTTACATTAAAAATACATTTTAAAGCAGTAAGTCCCTTACCCGATCGGACAACCATACTGACAGAGCATATAGAGTGCTGAAGAAATCATGGTCCAATACATCCCCACCACCAAGAGACACGGGCCATGCCGCAGATTCATTTACTGGATCATTAAATCATTGCTCGAATGCCTCCACGTGCTCATATGGATATTGCATCACCTCTCCACTACATGAGCCCTTACCAGGTTCAACCCTTCCATCAGTCACCTTGGCAAACTTGTTGGGCCGTTTAGTACTGGGGTCAGTCCATGGATCAACGGTTAGAGGACCTGACATCATATCATGTTTCTTTGTAGACCACTTCTTCATAGACCATTTCTTCGTAACCTGCTTTTTCTTTACCATCTCCTGCATCAATGATTCCTGATTCGGATCGGCTCTTACAGCCTCTGCATCCTGAGCATTATTGAATCTTTTCACATTTTGGCAACTATCCCAAAATTGTGATAATTTATTGAAAATTACATCCATACGCAAAAAGATGTCATAATCGAAAGTGTACCACGACATCATGATGGCCCATAGGGGATGAATTGATGGGTACAGGTTGTACCTCTCGGACGTCTATTGCACCCACTTATTCAGTTTGTGCTTGAACTGAACCCTGAATCTCTACATCCGTCTCAACAAATGTATCCACCAGATCCAGTTCATCTTCGCCTAGCTCAAGTCCTGAAACCTGTATCCCCTGCATGATACTCCACAATAAACATTAATAGCACAATAATGAAGTATTGTACATTCAGTTACCATCACAATCATACAAACTCTTCATCCTACATAGGCTTACCTCATTACCATGCCCAGGAGACCGACAATATTTATGTCTTCAAGTACGCCGTCTCCGATAAATTATGGGTGACCAGCAACGTCTTGGTCGTTTGCACCATCCCTTGTATACATGTTTTCCATGGTTGCTTCATTCGATTCATATTCATTGATCTCCACATCCACCTCTGGTTGTGCATCGAATGAAGGAGTACAATTGTCTGATGACTTCGCCATCGGGGGTGTCCATGGTCTCATTCGGTTTGACCCAATTTACTTCTTCCTGCTTCTCCTGATGTATTCCCTCTCTGCGTTGATGCTTGACTTCACCAATGTCCCGCTTGACTTCGGCAATGTCCCTTTCCATTGCACAAAGTCTCTCCTCAATGTGCATAAGATACTGAATGACTATTGAATTCTACTGATCGAAAGGACCCTCTTCTGGAATATCTACATGTCTTATAGATGGAGTTGTTGATTGGCTTTTGTCCATTTCCTAAGGCGATCCTCCATCCTCGTCCTACCACTCCACCAAACTCCTGAACGAACTCAAGTTCTGCTCCTCCTCAAAGGGATCCAATCTGGTTCTTGCTTCAATCTAAAATGAAGGGGTACATATGAATTGTTACAGGGGTCCCGTAACAACATACAAATATAACATAATCACACCTTATGTTGTACATCATTCACTATATCAACTCTAAACGTACCTGAAGTTCACTATAATCAACCAATCTGACATCCATGAAAAAATTTTCGGTCAATTCATCAAAAGTTGGCACTGTTGTGGGATTCTAACGTAGGATACGAGGTATGGTGCTCTCTTCTTCGGCCTTTACGCCACCGTACTTTTTCCCAACCAGCGGCATCGCCTCATAAGCTCATGCTAACAATGCATAGGAGAAACTGTTGGCATCAAGGCACTCCCTGTTCGACGAGTTCGCCTTCAGTCTGGCTTGGTAGTCCTTCAGCCTAGTTTTCATTACGCAACGAATGTCAGACACAAGGAATTGGAATGTTACCCTGCCCCATGGGTAAGCATTGAATACATCTAGATCATCACATATATTGATGTGTTGGATCTTGATGTTGCCCCCATTTGACCTGCGTGCGAGCAAGATTCCACCAACAACCACCAACAACGCAAGCTTCACTGAATCCTCCTCATTCGTGCAATACAAAAAGGCTTTCTTGACTGCTTTTAGGGACATGACCTTTGCCCCTCTAAAAATTCTCCTATGCAATCCTTCCTTTCTTTGTACTATTGGATATGACCCGAAGTGCAACCCCATAACTAATGAGAACTCCCTCTGCCCAAACTCTAATTCTAGAGATCCAAAGTGAAACTTCAATCTTTCAACCAAATCAGAGCAATCCTGTCCAAACAAGAGATGGAGATAGATCTGCCCTTGGAATTGCATTTCAGACATTCTAAGTAGGTGCCCAACAGAGGTACTCTGTAAAATTCGTAGGCTTTCAGGGCTCAGCTTCCATCTTATCTCGCTTAGAATGCTCAGATCTACTCTCTTACCAACTCTGCAGTGGAAATGGTCTGCGTGTGGGACCTTTGCCATAGATGCAATCATTGTTCCTAATAGCAAATACAAACATGTCGTTATGAGGTAACATGAATTATGCATTGAATGAGCTGCGGGGTGGCAAATACGAAATCACATATTTCAACTCACATTTCGTTAACAACACTCGTGTTTTATGCTCCACCTTCGAATTGCCATGATACTTTTATATAATGATTACGTATTGTTCAATGTGAATTATCATAACGATATCCTAAAAATTTTTCCTAAATATGATGCCTTCACATTATTATCCATGGATAAGACATATTTATAAGTATGGGATTGTTGGTATATCACAATAATAAATTGACCACTTTTATTCTACATTTGATGAGCATGTCATCCACTTGCCCATATTTCAGAGGGTCATTTCAGCAAACATTCCACTTGCTTATTCCTCACTATGATATATCTACCTCAAATTCAACAAGCAACCACTACACTCTGAAATATTTCACCACTTTTCATGCATTCTACTACAAACTACCTTCCTCACAACAAAATTTGCATATCATGAAAACAAAGATTTTACAGGGATATAAGTACCTTACTACACTTCGTTTTACAGATATGTCTTACAAACCCATTTTGAAATAAAATCTACATAATTTACCAATTAGGTGGAAATATCATCAAGGATTACATTTCTCTTGCTGTTAAAACACCAATTTCCATCATTATATGGAACAATATATATTCGACTAAGTACCCTTCTAAAATTCATTTTACAATAATATTTTATTCGCAAAATTCATTGTCCTATTTCACTACATCCTTTTCCTATTAGGTAAATAACATATCAGTCGTCATATACACCTCAATAGTCATATGAATTCTTGACATCCCTTAGTAATAAAAATCGATTTTATATCATCACATGGGAAAATATCAAACGTTATTATGAACAGTTCATGTCTCTGCTGAAAATTATTGTCCAACAGATCGTTGCCTGCTCCCCTTTCCGCTGACTTCACCTAGCCCGCAGCGTAATTATTGAATTAACTGGGTATATTGATATTCAACAACGTTTCACACTTAAAAATAAAAAATCCTAATTTAGGGTATCTACAAACTCAAGAAAACCATAGAGTTATGAACATAGAGTACCTCGAATTGATATTGGGGCTTCTATCTTGCGTTTTACCAACTATTACTCTGTCAATTTCAACAAACAGGGTATGGGTCTATTCTGCCAATTTCTCCCTATAGTGGCCCGATTTAGGAAGAATAAGCTTCAATTTCCACTCCAGGGAGAACAACTACCGCTATTACAACAAATATTGAATGCACTGGAGTTGAAATACAGATGTTGTTTGTTGGTGACATTCAGATAATTGAATTGCCTCTTCCCGCTCCAAACTTTCGCCGTCTGAAAGTCGGAGGATTTAGTGTGAATGGAATGCAGGCTACCGGTTGTTCAGGTGGCATTCAGAAGGGTAGTTTGACCATTAATTCAAAAGTTGGATATTTTTGCAAGTAAAGTATTCACATGCTGACATTGTAATTTGCATTTGGATGTTGGGCTACTTTTGAATATTGGCAGTTATAGATTCTATAAATATACTGGGATGTTGTTTGTTTTTTTATGTGAATTAATGAGTAATGTGTATTTGATAGTTTTATTTGTTGTACGCTTATACTGCTGTATACTGCTCTTTTCAAAAAGGAGAAAAAAAGGAAAATTAATATTTTTAAAGGAGAAAAAATAATAATAATAAAATGAGTATCTTTACTCGGATGTAGATGTAATTATTATCATATCATATTTGTAAGGGCTTACGTGAGATAATGGAAAAAAGTAATAATATTATTAATAAAAAGTTATCAGGGCCAGCCCTTTAGTTTTAGGGGCCCGATGCAAGGTTTTTATTAGATATTTTAGTATAAAGTAACAATAAAATCGTGAATATAATAAATACCATAAAAATTATATTAGATCGTTTCACAAATCTTAGTCCTCCCAAATCCTTTATTAAACCTCTTAACATAAATAAAATAAGATGCCTCTTAATTTTTGTTTTTAAATTAGTTTGTTAATTAATAACTTAAATTATGATAATTGGTTACATCTTTTATTCATTTAGAGAAACTCTCTTGTGAGATGGGTCAACCCATCTCTAAAGTATGCTTATTATATAGATAAAGTATGTTTGATAGTTATTAAAGTATGTTTTCAAAAGTATACTCCCTTCCTCCTGTCCTTATAGTTACGTTTGCTTTTTACACGGGGATTACGGAATATAGTGTTTTAATGTGTATTGAGGTGAGAGAAATAATATTTAAATGTATAGTGGATAGTATTAGTGTGATGTGTGGGCCCATGGAGAGAGAAGTAATTAATTTGTGTGGGTCCCATATACTAAAAGGGAAAATGTAACTATTAGAATGAGACGCCCAAAAAGGAAATATGTAACCATTAGGATGGGACGGAAGGAGTATTTGATTATGCATTAAAGTATGATTTTAGTGTGTTATAATATGATTTATTATTAACATACTTTAACTACAAATAAACATACTTTATCTATACAATAAACATATTTTAGTGATGGGCCGATCCGTCTCACACTCGTCTCACAAATAACCCGTCTCACAAGAGAGTCTCTCATTAATTTAAAATATAATTTAGGGGTAAGTTCAGATTTAGTCCTGTAGGAATTGCTAAATGCCAAAAATAAACTGGCAGATTTAGTCCCATAGGAATCTTTCATCAAACTTTGTTCATAGTTAACGAAATATTAGTAGGATCAAAATGGCAAATTGCATATTTGATTTCATAATTTGCAAAATAATCCCAAAAATAAAAATTCTTACTTTATTAAACTTTCACCAGATTTAAGTTATTATCCGCGCTTTCAAAATGATATCAGATCTTTATTTATTTATGAAGAAAATTTTTTTATAAACTCATATCACTTAACGAGAGGAGAGTTTCAAAGATATAGGGATCTGAACGAAAGTTTGACATCTAAGTATGACAGGACTATTGGCCCTGTTTAAAATGAGATCAATAGCCCTTTCAGGCCCGTTGGAGATAGTATGACATGCAATCCTATTCAAGAATATTATCACATTTCTTACAGACAAATAATGGAGAAAAGAGAAGATAGTGACAATCGATTCTGAGATAACCTGGAACGAGGAATGAAACGTGCAAGAGCTCGTGCCAATCACATAGACGAAGAACACTTGGAGAAAATCTGTCAGGATCAAATAAGATACTCTAAGGAGGTATCAAGAAATATAGTGGAACTCCATAGTTTCACTGAGATACATGGACGTGTCCCCAGACACGAAAAATAGAGGAGACGACCAAATCAAGGTTCAAGAATCCACGGACCATACCACTTTTCATAGTGGTCAGCATGACGGAGTGGAAAGAGATCATCCCAGAATCCTCTAAGATGAGTCAAGCAGTGATTTGAAAACTGGACCGGAGATCAAATCGGTGACACAAATGGTTCGAGGTTCAACCGGTCGGACCAATCGAACAGGCGGTTCAATCGAAAAAATTAAATTTATCAATTTTTAATTATATTTTAAAATAAACACTTAAAACATACATAATAAATAATTATTTAATAAAATATACAAGTTGTTACTTCATAAAGCCCAACTAATTAAAATAAAATTAAAAAATGTCCACTACTTTTGTAAAGCCCATTAATTAGGATTGTGTTTATATTAATAAGAAATTCCAATACCTCTTATAAAGTTGAGGACTATGGTTAACCTCACAAAAAGCCGTTCACTCTCCTCTTTTAGTGATATTACTCAGCTGTTATTCTCCCTCTTTGAAACAATTATGAAATCCAGTGGATTAATCATTTTTATTTAGATCGTTGGATTACGATGGATGTCTTCTCTCCTCGTTGATTTTGTGTTTTTTTCTTCAACAGTTCATGATTTTGAGTAGAGATTTCGTAGAGGTGGTGGCTGGCCGTTTCTTTTCGATCTGTTACATTTTGTTAATTTTTGGTGAATGGGTGGAATATATTGCTTTTAGAGTCAAGTAATTTGTAATTTTTTGTTATTACTATTTGATGTAACCAAGTGATGTCTTTAAGATTTCAATCTGTTAATGAATGAGAAGAATAGAAATGAAATTGTTTGGTTGGATACGATGTTGATTTAATTAAACTGGCCATTTTTCGGTTCTATCGATTTTTCAGTTATCCGGTTATACCTAGTCCAAAGTGGTTATTTTCATTTCAACCCCAAAACGGTTTATTAGGGTATATCTGATAGAGGAAGAATATATTAGTTATTTTATTATTTCATTACAAGTCAATTATTTCCTTGTTTTAGATTATTTGATTTCCTATTTCCTTATTACCTTATTTTCCTATTTCTGCCATATTAGTTATTAGGGTTAGAGTTTATCTATGGGCCTTCAAAGCCTATTTAAACTCCTATGTTACTAGGGTTCTATAATCAATAAGAAATATCTATTTACAGCCTTATTGGTTTGTGGCAGAGTTATCTCTGTGACCTTCTTTGAAGTAGTGCAGCCTTCGAGCTTGTGGCGGAGAATTCATTCTCCGTGGCCCTCTCGAGGGATTATATTCGTGTGTTCTATTTATTATATTTTTCTAGTGTGTGCATCTCTATCAATTGATCCGACCTGCTATCTCCCTTCCTCAATGATGGATAACGAGAGACTCGAATTAGTAGCAATGGAGAGATGTGATGCGATGGAGAAGGTGCTAAAAAACATGGAACAGGCTCTAGACTCGCGTGTTTCCAGCATCGAGAAAAAAGTTTCCTCTAAATTTTCTAACATTCGCAAAACCCTGGAGCACCATGATAAGATATTTCACACCATCATGGCTAAATTAGAGATCTTATTCCGGCGGATATTACAGATCCCCAACCCTTTTCCTGGACCCGGGCCACCCAGCCACTATGTACCAAGCAATACCTTTGGCGCCAATAATGACTCCTACTGATGCAGGGTCTGATTCTGAGGGTACACAATCTACCATGCATCATGCGCCATCCTGTACCGCAACAATCAACGTCACCACACACATGGTTCCACCACTCCCATCGATCAAGCTACCGAAGATGAAACTTCCACTATCTTTGGTACCAAAGATACCAAAGATGGAAATTTTCCTTTTTCATGGTCCAGATCTAATTGGCCTTCCAGAGTAATCTAAAAAACTTTTCACAGTTCACGACACTTCCTTGAATGCTCACATGAAAATAAGCATCTTGCTCGATATGTTAGCTGATGACACTGAAGAACTCTTAGGGACCATCGACCCTTTCACGAAGGAGACCCAACCTTTCCTTCCAAACACCATTGAACCAGATGGATATGGTTGATTGCAGTCTTGAGGTCAAGGCTGTTCAGAGGGGGACAATTGATAGAGGAAGAAAAGATTAGTTATTTTAGTATTTGATTACATGAAGTCAATTATTTTCTTGTTTTAGATTATTTGATTTCCTATTTTCTTATTACCTTATTTTCTATTTCTGCCATATTAGTTATTAGGGTTAGGGTTAGTCTGTGGGCCTTCAAAGCCTATTTAAACTCCTATGTTACTAGGGTTCTATAATCAATAAAATATATCTATTTGCAGCCTTATTGGTTTGTGGCAGAGTTATCTCTGTGGCCTTCTTTGAAGGAGTGCAGCCTTCGGGCTAGTGGCAGGGAATTCATTCTCCATGGCCCTCTCGAGGGATTATATTCATGTGTTCTATTTATTATATTTTTCTAGTGTGTGCATCTCTATCAATTGGTCCGACCTGCCATCTCTCTTTCTCAACGTTGGATAACGAGAGACTCGAATCAGTAGCAATGGAGAGATGTGATGCGATGGAGAAGGTGATAAAAAACATGTAATAGGCTCTAGACTCGCCTGTTTCCAGCATCGAGAAAAAAGATTCCTCTGAATTTTATAGCATTCGCAAAACCCTGGAGCACCATGATAAGATGTTTCATACCATCATGGCTAAATTAGAGATCTTATTCCGGCGGATATTACAGGATCCCCAACCCTTTCCCTGGACCCGGGCCACCCCGCCACTTTGTACCAAGTGATACATTTGGCGCCAATAATGACTCCTACTGATGCAAGGTCTGATTCTGGGGGTACACAATCTGCCATGCATCATGTGCCATCCTGTACCACAACAATCAACGTTACCACACACAGGTTTTGGTTCCACCACCCCCATCGATCAAGCTATCGAAGATGGAACTTCCACCGTCTTTGGTACCAAAGATACTAAAGATGGAAATTCCTCCTTTTCATGGTCCAAATCTAATTGGCCTTCCAGATCAATCTGAAAAACTTTTCACAGTTCACGATACTTCCTTCAGTGCCCACGTGGAAATAAGCAACTTGCTCGATATGTTAGCTGATGACACTGAAGAACTCTTAGAGACCATCGACCCTTTCACGAAGGACACCCAACCATTCCTTCCAAACACTATTGAACCAGATGGATATGGTTGATTGCAGCCTTGAGGTCAAGGTTGTTCAGAGGAGGGGCAATTGATAGAGGAAGAAAAGATTAGTTATTTTAGTATTTGATTACATGAAGTCAATTATTTCCTTGTTTTATATTATTTGATTTTCTATTTTCTTATTACCTTATTTTTCTATTTCATATTAGTTATTAGGGTTAGGGTTAGTCTGTGGGCCTTCAATGTCTATTTAAACTCCAATGTTACTAAGGTTCTATAATCAATAAAAAATATCTATTTGCAGCCTTATTGGTTTATGGCAGAGTTAACTATGTGGCCTTCTATGAAGGAGTGCATCCTTTGGGCTTGTGGCAGAGAATTCATTTTCCGTGGCCCTCTTGAGGGATTATATTCGTGTGTTCTATTTATTATATTTTTCTAGTGTGTGCATCTTTATCAATTGGTCTGACCTGCCATCTCTCTTCCTCAATGATGGATAACGAGAGACTCGAATCAGTAGCAAAGGAGAGATGTGATGCGATGGAGAAGGTGATAAAAAACATGGAACACGCTCTAGACTCACGTGTTTCCAGCATCGAGAAAATAGTTTCCTCTGAATTTTCTAGCATTCGCAAATCCCTGGAGCACGATGATAAGATGTTTTATACCATCATGGCTAAATTAGAGATCTTATTCCGGCGGATATTACAGGATCCCCAACCCTTTCCCTGGACCCGGGCCATTCAGCCACTGTATATCAAGCGATACCTTTGGCGCTAATAATGACTCCTACTGATGCAGGGTCTGATTCTGGGGGTACACAATCTGCCATGCATCATGCGTCATCCTGTACCACAACAATCAACGTCACCACACACAGGTTTTGGTTCCACCACCCCCATCGATCAAGCTACTGAAGATGAAACTTCCACTGTCTTTGGTACCAAAGATACCAAAGATGGAAATTCCTCTTTTTCATGGTCCAGATCTAATCGGCCTTCCAGATCAATCTGAAAAACTTTTCACAGTTCTCGACACTTTCTTGAGTGCTCGCATTAAAATAAGCATCTTGCTCGATATGTTAGCTGATGACATTGAAGAACTCTTAGGGACCATCGACCCTTTCACGAAGGAGACCCAACCTTTCCTTCCAAACACCATTGAACCAGATGGATATGGTTGATTGCAGCCTTGATGTCAAGGCTGTTCAGAGGGGGGGCAATTGATAGAGGAAGAAAAGATTAGTTATTTTAGTATTTGATTACATTAAGTCAATTATATCCTTGTTTTAGATTATTTGATTTCCTATTTTCTTATTACCTTATTTTCCTAATTCTGCCATATAAGTTATTAGGGTTAGGGTTAGTCTGTGTTCCTTCAAAGCCTATTTAAACTCCTATGTTACTAGGGTTCTATAATCAATAAAAAATATCTATTTGCAGCCTTATTGGTTTGTGGCAGAGTTATCTCTGTGGCCTTCTATGAAGGAGTGCAGCCTTCGGGCTTGTGGCAGAGAATTCATTTTCCTTGGCCCTCTCGAGGGATTATATTCGTGTGTTTTATTTATTATATTTATCGAGTGTGTGCATCTCTATCAATATCGGACCGGTTCTGACACCGGTTCCTGGTTAAATCTGTTGAAATGACCAGTTCGATTTTCTAATCACTGGAGTCAAAATCTTTGAGAAATTCAAAAAATGGTGCAATTCTACGGAGAATACTGCCAGAAGATGACCACAAAGTTTGCTACAATTAGCTTCAAGATGGATAAGATCGAGGCGCTGCAAAAGCAACAAATCGATTTCATCAAGAACCTAATAAGCCATGTACAACACCTGAAAACCAAAGTGATCGGGAGAAGACCAGGAGAAAGGTTGCCACCAACCTTCGAAATAGAACCCCTTTTACATCAATAGGGGAACACGATGGAGGTCACAAGGCCAAAGACCAAGAGTGAGAAGATTATCATATCCTTCGAGGGGAATCCACATCTCCAGATGGAAGGAGCGAATCTTGAGGATCTACAAGATATATATGAGTCCTTCCAATGACTAACAATTGCAGATCTAAAGATGAATATGAGAGAAACCTCGAGCTCTCAGCAGCAGTCACAGGCTCCTCAGATACGACATGATCTGAGCTGAAACGAGGGAACTTCTGAATTACATGGAGTCCATAAATTAAGACAAGAAGAGACATTGCAAAACCAAGAAAATTTTAAGATGAAGGCGATGGGATTATCCATAAGAGCAAGTCGGGTTCGAGGATCTAATTTACACAACACCCCATATGGCCGGTCTCACCTTGAATCGATAAATCCATACGGGTTGATCCTAAACCTCGACACTCTGGACTTCAAGAACAGAGAGACCTTGATCGATGAGTGGACGAATGCGATGAAGATTGGAGAAGGTGCACTGGAGCTGGATAAAAAAGGGTTCATAAGATTCCTAACTATGAGCCTAATGTTAGATTGTATACTAAAAGTCTAGCTTCAGTATGAACAATGTTATAACAATATTTGAAATGAGAATTATTGATCAAATGATTGCATGTCGATGTAATAGTCCATTTACTTTATATTGTAGATAATATGGTGTGCGGCGTCGCACGGAAGATCATATTATCAGCTCCTTATAAAGTATAAACAACCAGTTATCAGCTCCTTATAACAAGTGCTCACAACCAAGATAGACGGGGGTAATCTATTGGGATGGTTATAGTGTGATTTGGTATTAGTTTGTCTTGACTATAAAATTACACTAGTGCACTTTGTTTGTATTGAGTAGGATCGCGTGAGGTTATTCAATTTATACTAACTATATAATAGAACTAGACCTCAGTTATTATGGATGTTCGTACTCTTATCCCTATACAATAACCTCGATACGTAATTCAATATTTATTTCTTTGATTCAACAATGGGTGAGATTTAATTGTTAAATCAACATGCTCGGTGAGTTGGGAAATATTACTTTCTCTATGGTGTACTGTTGATTGTAGAAGGAATCTGTGTCCGAATAAACTAGGTTGATGATGTCCCCTTGAGGAGTTCGTAAGGATTATCATGTAAACTCAGCAGGTGGATTTGATCCGGCATGATAATAAGGTTGAGTGGTACTACTCTTGGATAAGAGATTAATTAATTGAGTCGTCAGTAACTCATTTAATTAATGTACATTGTATATCTTAAACATGGGGAGTTAAACGGGCTCATAATAAGAAGGAGCCCATAATGTAATTTGGGATTAGGGTGGCAGTGCAATAACAATTCTTTAGTGGACTGATTTATTATTATTAGGCTTAAGTATAAGTTTTGGGCTAAACTTGGATGCTTAAGCCCAATGGGAGGCCAAACCCTAATTTCTCCTCCTGGTCCCAGCAGTCCCAGTCACAGAATTACACGCCTAAATCAATCTTTAGATGAGAAATCAGATTTCTCATCAGATAAGAAAAGACATGAGAAATTCTTGGGAGACTGTGGATTGGGATCTCCTAGAGGAACGTCATCCACATGACTTCTAGACGAGGCATAGGAATACAATAGAAGATAAAGATGGGGAAAAAGGATCTAAAGTACAAAGTTAGAGGAATGTTGAAAAACGCACGCTCAAATTCAAAAATTTTTCTGTATTTGTGTGGAACTTAAAACTGGTTGTGTGATGCATGGTTAGAAATCCACGGAAGAGAGGATCATTTTGGCACAAAAATCACTCAAATCGGAGTTTGAATGAGGAAGTTATGTTTAAAATCGTGAGATCGCGCAGCTGCCGGCGATAATTTTCTAAAATTTCCATAATTAGCCTATCTTTCCTAATTCTTGGACTGTTCAGACTTCTCTGCCAATCTTTGGTGAAATGTAAAACTTTCTGTAATTTCACTGCGTTAGATGTGCATGGAACTCGAAGGAATTGCGTAGACCATAAGATCCGATCACCGTCACCTAGAAGGATTAGTAAAGTGCGCCTGCGAGTTACTCTCATACAAAGTCAACAAGGAGACCATGGAAGGAGAAGACCTGTGTAATATTGTTGATCGCATGGCCAAGATCTACAAGATTCATTTCATCGGATTGGGCTACTACGAAGGAATGGAAAAAGAAAAGAAGAAGAAGTATAGGAATGCCCTATACAGCCTGGAACTACTTGACATCTGTCACATAGATGAGTACATCAAGATCTTCACAAAATATAGATGGAAATCGAAGATCAAGGAAGAGAAAGTATTACACCTGTTCTTTGGCTAGATTTCGAGCCCATGGAGAGAAATGCTGATTAAAGAATATGAATCATGTGAGCTGGATTCAATAGCAAGGAGAATGTCTTTCCTTAAAGCCAAGATTGCGGAGTGGTTTCATCAAGCATCACTACATAAAAATTACAAGAGATTAAGGAGAATCAACAAGACAATACCTTTATGCTACAAGAATAACGATCTTCCAACCATCATTGGAAGAAACCCAAGGAAACCGAAATGGATGAGGAAAAATCATCCTTACACTAAAAGGAACAGAGGATGGAGGTCCAGAAGACCGAGATCCTGTTAGTCTAAACAAAAGGCCTGAAGCTATAAATCAGGGCAAAGGTCTGGACCAACAAGATGGAGTTCAAGAAGTCAAGCCTCATCATCAGGATAAAACCAGAGAAGTATAGGAAGAACTCCCACAAGAAAGACGTTCTGAAAAGCACCCACACAAAAAAAAAGATTCAAGGATTGTAATTGCTAGATGTATGGAGCTAGAGGGCACATATCACCAGATTACCCAGAAAACCAGAGGCGAGGAGTACGACAGTTTGAAACAACTCCAGAAATGAAGGAAGTTGTTTACTTCTATGATCTGGTAAAGGTATATTAGTTTGAAGATATATCCTCAGACGAGAGCATCTATGAAGAAGAGTTCTTCAGTAAAGACGAATCCTCCAAAGATGAGTCGGAGCGAAGAAGAAAACTTTAGACAGGGATGCAAGAGGACATGTCTGGATTCTTTTCCCAGACAACCATCTCTCATAAGACTCTTATGATAATCACGAGGAATGATCCAAAACTCAATCTATACGACGGATTCATTGTGGGACGATTAGAGCGGTTCCTCAGATTCAAAAAGATAAAGCACAACATCATATATAAGGTGATCGAAGGGGAGATTGCCATTCCTATGGAGTTCACGGGAAATATGATGGAAATGCAACTAGTTCCTTATGAAAAAATCAAGAGGGAAATCAGTAAACTCCAGAAAGAAGTAGCTAAGACCATGTCTTGGATCCATATCGGAGCCATTCGGATCCTAATAAAGCAACATTCAAAGAAGGTAATGATACACCAATTGATATTGCTATCTTTGATAAGACGATCAAGAATACGAGGGAGGCATGCCTAGGAGGACTCTCAGGAAACCTGTATACAGGGAAGGTGGCATTCTACATTTACCCAAGGATTGGCTACAATCTGGCGGACCACGATTTTAACTGAGCACTAACCCTTCATCAAGATTTCAAGAATAAAGATTTAATGAAGGAAGGGAATAGGCCGTACTCTATTACCTATAACCTCTCATACGCTCCGTCCAACACCCATCGTTCGGATCGATTCCAAATGATGGAGTATATTGAGATACCAGAAGTGTTCGAGAGAGTTGCATGTGCAACTAGGTCAGAAATAATGGAGTTGCTGCCAATCCACGACATGGATTTGCAAATCAAGGATAAGCCAGTCTGGAATAAGAAAAACAGCCTCAGATTCTAGCAGAGAAGAATTTCTTTCCAAGAAGACAGAATGATCAGTGAAAGATGGAAAAAGAAACCAATCGTGGAAGTAGTCTAGAAGCCAAAGAAGTTCACAACCAAAGGTAAACTAAAATGCCCAGAAGGATGGAGAGGAGTCGAAGTAATATTCGACATCACTAAAAAGGAAAACTCTATTCCTTGTGATGTCTTGTATTATCTCTAACAACCAACAAGGAGATATCGAGGACAGCTCAAACTCTGAGAACTTGAGCTAGTGATCGAGGGAATAGCAGAAAGTTCCCGGAGCAACTAGTTTTGGGATTGGAGTATCTCGAGGATCACAAACCTTGGAAAAGATTAAAGGATAGAACGGAATTCACGGTCAAGGGAAAGAGATAAAAGATTCAATAATAGAAGCTTGGGGTTTTATAAGTTCTGATCTACCCATGAACATAAGTCCATTCTTGATATGTATCACTGTAAGGATGAAATATAAAGAGCACTGGGCGGAATATTTTGCGGCATACATCGATTTGGGAGCTGGTATATGCACAACAAAGGAAGGAGCCTTTCCTAAAGGTTTAGGTGAAGACATGCCAACTGTACTAGGGAAAGATTTCTCTCAGAAGGTGTTAATCCTTAAAAGAGGAATCAGACAAGCAAAAATTATGATCGGAGGAGTGGATCGTACTCCATGGTACAAGGTGAAGACTCCACCAATATATTTTCACCATACCGGAGCGGATATCCTATTAGGAAATAATTTTCTACAGATATTCAAATGTTTTACCTAAGAAAACGCAACAAGAAGGCTCATTTTCACAACCCTTTGTGAACATAAGATCATTGCCCCAAGACTAAGTAATGCATTTAAGAGAAAAAAATCGATCCAATTTCGCAGCAAGCGTGGTTATAATGAAGGAAAACATAGCGAACGATCGAAGGAAATATGGCGAAGCAGTCCTTCAGATGAGAATCGAGAATAGAGGAGGATGAAAGATGGAGAAACTAAAGGAAAATACAATCCACCTTCTCAAAGCAAGCTTGGGAGAAAACGTACAGAGAGATGTCACAATCGAAGAACAAACATCTTTGGAGGACGTCAAGAAAAAGATACAGAAGAACTTCAATGACGATCCTCTAGCCTAGTGGGACAAAAATGAGCTCAAAGCCTCGCTCAAAGTGAAAGAAGGAAATGAGCATGAGTTCGTGAGATATAAGCATATCCTAATGAACCAAGATGATCGAAAAGATATGCAGTAAATACTTAAGTAACATCTTGACCTTAAGTTGATATCACCAGAAGTATCTCCATACAACAGTCTAGGATTTTTAGTTTGAAATCATGGAGAAGTCAAGCGAGGGAAGCCGAAACTTGTGATCAACTATAAAGGGATCAACAACATCTTGGAGTTCGATAGATTCTACATACCAAGTATAGAACACTTAGTCAACTGTATCAAGAATGACAAGGTATTCTCAAAGTTTGATTGCAAATCTGGGTTTTACCAGATTACGATAGAAGAATGAAGCAAGAAGTTTACAGCCTTCTCCAAACCGTAAGGACATTATATCTATTATGTCATGCCTATGGGCTAGGCAAACGCACCTCAGATATATTAAATGAAGATGGATAATCTCTTCAAATATTATTTCTCATTCATGTTCGTTTATATGGACGACATCCTCATAGCTTCAAAGAACATGAAGGAGCATTTGGCGCATCTGGAAATATTTTCAGAAGTATGTCACAAGGAAGGATTAGTGCTTTCTGAAAAGAAGGCAGTATCTGCAACAAGACAAATCGAGATTCTTGGAGTAGAGATTGATGAATCTGGAATTATTCTATAACCACACATTGTAGAAAAGGTTCAAGGATTTCCTGAATATCTCAAGGATAAGAAGCAATTCCAGAGCTTCCTAGGAGTTGTCAACTTTGCTGGAATGTTTATAAACAATCTGGCACAATACAGGAAGGTTTCAGTCCTCTGTTGAAGAAAGATGTTGAGTTCAAATGGAAGGAATCAAATCAAAAGATGGGTAAACAATTAAAAGAGGTTTGCAAAAGGCTCCCAAAGTTAGCCATTCCGAATGACGAGGAAGATCTAGTGCTATATACAGATCCCAGTGACCGTTGACGGGCAGCAGTCCTTACCAAGTCCACACTAGAAGGAGAAGTGTCATTCAGATACTATAGTGGACTCTTTGCGGAGAATGAGACAAAAAGATGGCCACTATTTCTTCTTGAAAAGAAATTCATTCTTAAAATCGATAACAGGAGTGTCAAGGCCTTTCTAAAAAATAAAATTGAATCAAAACCAGAAAAGGCTAGACTTTTAAGATGGCAAGTTGAATGTCAATATTATGATTTTAATATTGTCATTATTAAATCTGTTGAAAATATTTTGGCAGATTTCCTGATGAGAGATGGAGAGAGCTGATATAGACTCCATCTTGACCGTTTCAAGGCACCTAATGGACAACCTTGAGTTGCTCAAAAGGAAATTCGAGAATCTGGTGCTCAATGTTGGGCGTGCTGGAAAATTACAAGAAATCGATTAGGCCAAAGTGTCCAATCGTATACGAGACTGTATCCATAACAATGCGAGTCTATTCGAGCAGATACGAGATCAAATCCTCTGGGCTGTTGATAGCAATCAACAAAAGGAGAGTATCCAAGAACGAGGCTCTAAACCCAAAGCAAGGGATTCAAGTACCCTTAGCACTAGTCCTGTTTTGGAACTTCCAAAGGAAGAACTGGTCCAAGGAAAAATCGAGGCTCTGGAGTCACATCCAGAGTCGTCGAGTCAACTCAGCGCATCTGGGGTAAAGAGGAAGAGATCAGTCTTAGGCTTATGACGGGTATCGCTAAGACTAGTATTAACATATCTGATTTTTCTCATTGGTAGGGATACCAAGCTAGCTAGAAAAAATTAAATACAAGACATGGAATCTGTCTGGAGAAATGCCGGATAGATATATTAGGGGAATACCCAGAGTTTAGATGAGAGAAGGCTCAAGTCCTAATGATGTAAAGTAGTGGTATGATTTTGGGGCGTTAGCCTCAATATATACTGTTGCACCAAGCTTCCTGGAACTTTCAAAACTGCCAGAATAGCTACGGAAAGCAATTGTGAATGCATGGGAAAATAATACGACTTCGTCCAGAGGAGATATATTGGAGCTTTACTTCACTAATGCAGCTCCAGAACCACGAGGCCTTTCATTTTATCAAGCTAAGAAGACCCGATATTGAGGCATCAAACAGAATAAGGAGTCTTCTGGAAGGAACCAGTCTTGGTTTCTACATATTCCGAGAAATAAATCTCTACACGAAGAGAGAGGGGTTTGTATGCCTGCATTCAAGCAATGGATCAGGTGAAGTTCCCATTCAAATTTGAACATAAGAATATGAATGGGTCTTTCCTGTTAAACATTTTAACAGGAAAAAAATAGTGTTTGCCGAAAAAGCTTTTGAAGAAAAACGAGAGCTCATTTGGAGAAACAAGCTGCCGGTGAGTAAACAAACTCATCAGAAATACTATAACATGGCCCACTTTGGGCAGTGGATGAACAAAATATGCAGAAACTGCTCTATCCAAACAGAACCAGAGTTTGAAAAAAGAGTAAGGTTGGGCATAGGGAGAATAAGAATACTAAACCCCTTTCAGCAAAGAAAGAAGAACGAGGAAAAAAGAGGGCAAAACCTCTTCAAAATACCCAAGAGCCAGGTGACCCTTCAGACACCTCCAGAGACAAGTGACTCTACAAGATGGGCAAAAGTCAGGGGACATTTCGAAAGGTTAAAAGGAGTAACCTTCAATTTGTAGAGTCGCCTGAAACATGTAACCTTCAAATTTTTTGCAACCTTAATCTCTATACTTTCTGACATAAAATAGTAGCAGCATCCTGTACCGGCGTAGGAAATGAACTAGGATTGTGCTGAGATCTGCTGAAGGAACGAGATTGAACCATCACACTACGGAACGCGTGGTTGAGGGTCAGCTGTAAAACCTCCCGGATACCCAGAGGATTGACAGTCAAAGAAGGTACTGTTTACTGTTTTAAATTGGTTAATTATGGGATTAATTTTGTTTAATTAATATACGGAAACATGTTGGGCCTGATATGGTCGTAATGGACTATGTCTATTTTGAAAGACATAAAATAATATAAATACGGTAGTTTATAATAATATAAGTTAATTTGGGATGAAAATTTTTGAAAACTATGGTCATAATATTCTTATGGGACCAAAACTGCTGGCTATGGGACCAGTAGATTCCTACAGGACTAAAATTGAATTGAGAGAATTCTTATTGGATCAAATGTGACATTTTCCTATATAATTTATTAACGCTTTAATTATTTATCTATCTAACGAATAAATAATAATAATACTTTTAGTAAAAAGTGTACATGATTAAAAAAATGTGATAATATTTTTAATAAAAATTTAAATGTGAATAATGAAATGTGATAATTATTTAATTAAATTATTTTATAAATAATTCATTATATTAATATAAAATTATAACATTTTAAATAAAAATTAATACATATATTTATAAAAAAGTGATAACATTTTTGTTAAAATAATAAATAAAATATATATATATATATATATATATATATATATATTATTTTTAGAATTTTCAAAATAATTAATACGATAATTTATTTTAAAATGTAAATAAATAAATAAGATTAGCCACGCAGCATATAATATGCATGTTGTAGGCCCGTTGCGGGATTCGACCCTGCGCCAATAGCAAATGAAATTAATGGTAAAACCAACCAGGCTGCTCAATCTTTTAAACAGTGCCTTAAGTTGTATAATAAAAAATATTCGAGGACCGTCGTCGGAGTGGAGCTCCGTCCAGGGGCACCTCCTGCACGACCCAAGGCCGCCCCTGAAAGTGATAGTAAATCGATGAAAAGTAATAATACTATTTCATGAACAATTTATAGTATAATTGAAAAGTGATAACATTTTATAATAACTTATCACAAAAGTATAAAATAATCCCACCGTAAAACGTTCTCACACAAGAGTTAAATCCTATATTTCTACAAAAATAAATTTCTACAAAAACCCGAAGATATGTTTGCTCTTCGATTTTATGAGATATCTTCTAGAAAGATTTTTTTTCTTCTTTTTTTCCTCCTCTTTAGCCAAATAAAGTAGCTGTATTTTAGCTATTAAAAAGAAATAAGAAAAAAAAAGGAATTATTACTTATAGGCACAAATCATAAGATAATATTACTACTAGATACAATGTATAAATTAAATTACTATCAGGTACAAAAATATGCAATGTAAAGTCTTAATTACCCTTTCATAATCAGTTGAATACATAATTCATAATTAGTTAGTTAGAAATTCATGTAAACTTGTTTTATTTAATTTCATATATTTTAGTTATCTCTTCTCAAATCAATCTATTTATGAACTTCTCCTCCCGGTGTGATTACATATCAGAGTCGAAGTGTAGAAAATTGTTGGCCGCGGTAATCATCTCAATTTAAAATCACAAACCTGTAAGTATTTGTTTAATTTTGAAGATTTGTTTAATTTTGTTAATAATCACAAACATTCAACGGTAATTTATGAGGGTTTAAACATAATTTTGTAAGCACCTTTAATGGTAATTTTGTTTAACGGGTGTAAACATAATTATGTTTAATTTCCAGTCAATGGTTATTTTCCTCTTTTGTTTATAATATATTTCCTCTTTTTTTCGCGTAAAATGGTGTGAATAAATTTATCTAATTAATATGATTTTGAACTTCTGTAATTTATGAGATCTGTAATGTTTTCAAAATATAATTTTAATACTTTCTAATATCTGCGTTCTGTATGGTTATGATTTTTATTTAATTCCATTATAAGATTTTTATGAATACCAACGATTGATGTTCTTATCTATACGTTCTGTATGGTTTAGTTATTTTTTGAATACCATTATAGATTTTTCTGAATAACATCTGTTGTTGTTTTGATGTATGTATTCTGTATGGTTACCTTTTTTTCTGAATACCGTTTTAAGGTTTTTTCTGAAGACCAAATTAAATATTTTCCATTGTAAAATACCGAGAATGTTACATGCACGATATACATCATATCCCCGAAATCAATTGTCTAGAATTTGAGTCTAAAAGTGAATATAAGATTCTTGCACCCTTTTGAAACTCTCGCTGGGTTGATCGAAAAAAAACAGAATATTTTCCTATGGAGAATATCCTAAGAAAGAGAAAAACACCCGTTGAATGGTAATTATCCTTTGTTTCTCTTACTTACATATTAGAGTTGTTCTTACATTACTATTTGATCGATTTTTCTTATTTTAATGCAGAATCTTAAAAGTATGGAAAACGCGAAAGTCTGCGCAATATTGAAGATATCACCTCATTTTTTCTCCTATTTTTTTCTTCAAATGCTTGCACACTATTTATTGGTTCGTTGAAGATACAGTTTGCATATGATTAATATGCATTTTTTTATTTACATACGATGTTGAGTGGATAGAACTTCTATTGAACATATCTGTTTCTTATGACTCGTTTTTTACCTCTCAAGTTGTATTGACGACATTTTACATTTTAGAAGTGGAATTTTGTCTTCATTTTGTGTTTTAGGAATGAGAGTTGGATTATTGAGTTTGTGGATAGAAAAATTGATATTGCAAATAATAATTCTTATCGACTCTTCAGGTGATATTTCAATGTTTGTATTCAAAAATATAGAACTTAATATTCCACAAAATATTCAAAATGTATTCAATATATTTCACATTCATTCATTGAAATGCTTTTGTATTCAAAATGCTTTTGTATTCCTTAATTGTTTTCTCAATATTCTACGAAATATTCACAATGTATTCAATATATTTCAGATTCATTCCTTGAAATGTTTTTGTATTTAAAATTAATAGATATTCAAAATATTTAACGTTCAGTAACATGTATCCAAAAATTAATTACCTAAAATGTGGGGCTCAACTCACGCTTCCTATTAATGTGGAATAAGTTGAATTAATCCAAATGAAATTTTAGGATAAAAAGATGGAATAAATTCTGTTTTTAATTTTAACATAAAATATCTTTACATATTAATATATTATTGAATACAATCACATTAAAAATATAGAATATTTCAATAAAATCAATAAGTATTTAGAATATTTAATGTTTAATAATAATGTATTCATAAATGATTTCAACGAAATACTAATAATGTATTCAATATTTGATATATTTCAGATTAATTAATTGAAATACTTTTGTATTCATAATTAGTTGTTATTCAGAATACTTAAGGTTCAGCAACTTCTGATTACATAAATTTTGAATAACAAATACAATCATAACGTGACAGCTTATATTAACTAATCTCAACCTATTTCCTAGATAATAGATTTTAGTAGATTGAATACAAATATATGGAATATAAATACTTTTGAATACATAAATTTTGAATAACATATACAATCATATGTACAGATTATATTGACTTATCTCAACATATTTCAAATTTTCATGGAGACATTAATGTTTAATTAATTTTTAAATACAATTAAATTTATAATACTGTTAAAAGGGGTATTTGATGGGTTGAATTTGTAGTTGATAGTATGTTAATTTGGATATTATACCTGCTATTAGTATAATTAGATAAATTGTACCAATATGTAATGAAAAAAAAAACGATAGGAATAAGTTATTGGGGTATGATTGTTCACATGCAATGGTCGAATTCATTTCAAACCCATAATATAATTCTTAGTTGCAACTTGTAATTCTCACATTTAATCACTAGTTCCAATTTTGTCTGTCATGCTTTATCCAAAAAATATATATATATATATATATATAATAATTAACACTTAATTAGTGATCATGATTTCGATTCAAGTGAGATTTAACGTGAGACATATCTTCTTAATTGTGTAAAATAATAAATAATTTGAATTAAAAACTATAAATAATTTGAGTTTGAAAATAATAACTTTAAAATAAATAAAAAAATTAGTACTTCCTCTGTCTCTTTCACGCATTTTTTATTTCTACTATCTCACCATTAGGCACTCTTCTAAAACACAATACTACAATATCATAAAAATATCAATGCAAATATTTGTATAAACCAAATTAACATAATTAATTATATGAATGTAGATGACGTAGTAAAATAACTAAAAATTCATATTTTAAGTTGGATTCAAATAAAGGATGAGTCGATTGATCGATATGGTTTTGAAAATGGGGAACTCAATCTACGAGTAATTCAAACATGTTTGGTATTTGCGAACACGTTTGTGAACAATAATCGATCGTCTTAAGCGTGAACATCTATATAATTTATTAGTAAACATAGTATACAAACAAACTAGATTTCTTAAATAACAATATATTCTACAACTACTAATAATTTTATTTATCTTATACAGAATGATAATAAATTACTACTCTTGTTCACGAACATTCTAAACGAACACTAAACGAATCTGTTAACAAGCTTTTTTAATAAATAAATCATGTAATGCTCAACCTATATTCATCTATAAAATGAGCTTAAAAATATGTCTTAGTTAGTATTCATTTGACTAATCAAAGACACATAAACGACCTTTTATAGATTAAGCAATATGAGCGCAAAAACACATGGGACTATGAGGGGTAATAATTTTGGTTTCAATGATAATATTCTAAAATTAGTATGCTATCTCCGTCCCACTCAAAGAGGGTCTTTTATTTTTTGCACGTAAATTATGGAGTATTATTATTAATGTGTAGTGGATAGTTGTATTAGTGGGAGTATATACCACACATTTTAATTGTATTAATGGGAGTATGTGTGTTACATATATATATAAAGAAATGAGATTCTTTGGTGAGACACCCAAAAAGAAAAAAAAAAAAATCTTTTGAAGAAGACGGAGGGAGTATAATTTATTCATTAAAGAATCAATTATGAAACGATCAAAAGTGTAATTAAATAATTAAAATAGAGTATCCATGGAATCAGTTACATGTTGAATAGTATTTGTACCTCAACCTTTCTTTAGGATTAATTAAAATTATATCCATAAAATTAATATTAAACCCTAATAGCAAATATTATACTTTTGGTGTGACAAATAAACCAAAAATAAATAAATAAAATAAAACAACAAAAAAAGAAGGAAAATGTTCTAAAAATGAAGTGGTATCATAAAAAATTTGGGAAAAGGTTCACATAGCCCCCTTATCTTATGGCAGGGGTTCAAATATGCCCCTAAACAATTTTTTTGTTCAAGTCTTCCACCTCTTCAATCAGATCAAATATGCCACTCATGTTTACAAAACTTGACATTAAAGCTTTTCTTCTATTTTTTTATTTATTTATTTATAATAATTATTATTATTATTGCTCCTAAGAACTCTTAACAAATCAACAAATAAATAAAGAGTTCTACGCCATATTTGTTGACGGTAGAGGAAGGTCAACTTGCGGTGGAGGGTATCACGTCGCCGCCGACGCTAGAATCACACACTGTCCACCTCCTCTCGTCTTATTTCACACCACGCCCCTTGGAATTTCCTTACTCTTCTTGGAATTCATTCTCTGATTTCATTTATCAATGTATTCATCGACCACTGATTGTGTTTATCGACGACAAAATAGAACAAATGGCCTGGTTTAGTGAGTGATTTTTCGCGAAATCAAGTATTGTATCACTTGAATTTTGATTCTCATAAAAATTGTATTTGTTCCCACTATCTTCTAGTTAACTGATGAAGAAGAAAACCCAAAGTAGGAGGGAAATTAGTGCAAAATTAGTGGAAAGTAAGATATATTTAGTTTTTTTTTTCTTTTTTTTGGATAGAAATGCTTTGTGTTTAGTTTTTAAGAGTTGGATGGCATATTTGATTCGATCAACATAATTTAGGGGTTTGAACGAACAAAATGATAAATGAAGGGCCAACTTGATCCCTTCGGCTAAGATGAAGGGCGAGACTGACCCTTTTCCCTAAAAAGGTTTGTCATAATAATTAAATTATGTACTGGTTTCTTGGGAAACAAGTTATATGTGCACCCTCTTTACTCAGGTTAAAAAGATATTTATCTATTTAATAAGAATGTTTTATGTATTTTTTTTATGAAATTTTATTATTATAATTTTTAATAGAGTGTTGCTATTTCTACACCAACTTTATATTAAGTACACACATTTTTTATTAAATACACATACTCTTTAAATTTTTACTTTTTATTTTCATTAAATACATCCCCTTAAAATTTCAAAACTACCCTTTTATAATTAAATTTATACACACCTTCCCTTCCTCTCTTCTCCATCTTAATTTCGTGGGTTTTATCATCCATGGATATCAGTAATCGAATGAATTTTATCATTGATCAAATCAAAATTTCCGAAAGTAGAACAGAGGGTTTTTCAATTCGAAGGAGGAATGGGTGAATCGTACGGAGAGAAGAAGAAGGTGGTGGGGTCGGCCTACCTCCTTGAAGTTGTATGAGTTCATCAATGGCAGAGCAAAAGTAGATACAAATGAAGTTTTTGCTACCATGACAAACTCTTTTCCATTTCTTTGGAATACGACCGAAGCCCTTGTCGCTAAGGGAGATTTCAAGTATTTTCTACTTTGGGTTGATCACAGAATTAATACTGCCACTGCGACCTTAATCCTTGAATTTTAATATGAGTAAATTTATGTTATATTGCCCAATTACTGAAAGTAAAGCTCTGAATTTATGGGAGACACGATTTTTTCTTTTGGTTTTACACAATTTACTGCTCTCAAGTAGTATATGAAATATAATTTAATATTATATAAAGTGTGTATGTAATGATTTAAGGATAAATTAGACTTTTTAAAAATATATTTTTTAATTATATAATAATAGGATGTGCACTTAATAAAAGAATGTGTGCAAATATAATGAGCCTTTTTAATATTTAAAGCAATTAATATTTTATAATTTTACATTTATATTTTATAGGGTAGGTCTTGGGTGAGACCGTGCAAGAGACGAAGCTCCAGTTAATTAAATCTTTATATAACTAAAAGAGAGTTTGAAACTGGTGGCAGCTTTAGAATGATTTAAGGGTGAGGTGGAATTTTGTGAGATTTTTGGCCTTTTTTCCTGACATTTTGATCTCTGCAATGAATGTGTTTTCGGTGTCTCTTCATTATTTCAAAACATTTGAGGGGCCATTTTGCAAGTTTTATTACAGTCAAGAAAAACTTTCAACCAACCCTAATTTCATTGTGCCACCATTCTGTATTCTCGCTCAAAATAATGAACCACCGTACATAGGGTTCGCCGCGCACGTACGGGAACAATGCTGCGAAATTAGTTATCCTGCAATTAGTATTTACAGCTGATGTACATTTTTTTAGTCTATTATTTTAATTGTTGCAGTGTGTATGAATGCATGAATGGGTGTCTATTTTTCAAATTTTTTAAACCTGGAAACCAAATTAAGGCGGGTTCTTAAGATTGAAAAGAACTCATGAATGGATGTTGTATTGCGATTAGTCAAGACCATTAAAATCCGCATCAGACATCTTTAATTACATAACATTCTAAAGTATGACATTGAGCCACCATTCTTTTTTTATTATAAAAAATGTAATTAAAAGTTATAAAATTCTAAAGTATGACATTGAGCCACCATTCTTTTTTTATTATAAAAAAATATAATTAAAATGGTCCTGTTTTACTATAGTTCTGCATGTCTTGCATAATGTTTTTATTTTTTTTATTTTACCTTTCTTTAACATGTAGTAGTTTTTTTTGTATATTTTCACTATGGAGAAAAAAACATATATATATTTTTGCGTTTGGAGAATATGGATATATTTTGTGTAACACTTTAGCTCAAAGCTTGTTTTGGATACTAATAGCTCAAATTGTGATTCATTCTCATTTTTTAGTTTCATTACATGCACAATTTTCTCAAAACACTTATGATAATCGGAATTAAAGATCAAATATCTTGAGACTAAATAAATCGTTTTAAACTTCAACTATTCTTAATATAAAATTATTCCTAATTTAAATTGTTATTGAGAGTCTTAAATTTATTTGTTGGTTTTGACCATGGTGGTTTATACTCAAGTATTGGTTTGACAGCAAATACCAATGTCAATTTATATCTGTAGCACTTCATGATTGTGTTAATGGAGTTTCCATTTCGCTTGAGAATCTTACTTTTTGATCGATGGTTTTTTCCAAATTCTTAGATCTCAATCTTACTGAATTTAATGTTTATTTAGCGGTTGAAAAGTGGCCTTATAACTTTTTCCATCATTGAGTCTTAAGTTTAGTAAAGCGTGTGAAATTCTTATAAATTTATTTATTCTTGGTTTCTGAACCTACACATGAATGAGCTTTGATGTATTGCACAAAGAAATATGCATATATTTACTTAAGGATGTTTATGATAATATTGTATTATTGTTATTAAAGCATTATTTTATGATATTATCTGAAATAGTGATAGCAGTCTATCTAATTTGGTACTCGAGGATTCTTTAAGTGACCTCTATGTAAAAGCGTTCCAACTTAAAAGTTTGCAACTAGAACGGTATGTTTGATTTGCAAAATAATTCATACTTACATGGAAATATGTTGAAAGGGGATGATTGCCACTGCTTCACTTTCTGATTTTTACAGCATGAATTTTGGACTTTTTTAATAAGCAGAATCATACTGTTCTTCCAGCCAAATACTTGAGGAAATGAATTTACAGATGGATCAAGATGTAGATAATTTCAAAGTTTTATAATCTGAAAAATATTCGGTCAGTTTAAATACTTTTAGTAATGACGTTATACATGGATTAAAATCTCTTAACGACAAAAAACTTTATTGCATTTCTACCCAAAAAAAATCCTTTTTTATGTGAGCTTTAATTTAAAAAAATAAAAAAATTAAAATCTCTTATTAATGTTCTGGTGCATGTTTTTAGCATATTGGGTGGGTCTGCATTGGAGTGCATTGAGGGGTACATGTCAAGTTGCTGCACTTTTGTAATATGATATTTAGGTTGGAGGAGATGATTAGTTACTGCACTGCTGTAATATGATAATCAGGTTGGGGCAGATGATTAGAATTGACTTAGTTTTACTCTTGAAAATATTTAGTCTTAAATTATTTGTTGGTTTTGACTATGGTGGCTTACACTCAGAGTGTTTGCTTGACATCAAATACCAATGCCAATTTAGCAACGAAGAACTTATTGTAACAGTATACATTGTTATCAATTTAAGTCATCTCCCTTTTTTATGATCAATGTAGTTTTTATTATGTTTAATGTGTAACTTTTATAAAATATATAGTAAGAATGGGTTTCACCACTAAATTTGATGAATTGGGTGTCTTTATATGTTACAATGAGATCATTTGAAATTCTATTATATTTGAAGATTTTGGTTGATCTTTATAGTAATTCACAACCTTCAGTCACTAATATCATGGTCATTTATTTATTTATTTATTAAATTAACTGTATGACCAGGACAATATTAATTATATCAAATGAGATACTAAATGTTTTAATAGACTTTTGTGTGAAATCATCATGAATAAATCATTATGTGAGACGAATAAAAAGAAATAATATCAATAAAAAGTGATAACTAAGTAATGAAAAGTTAGTGAATTATTTCATGAACTATTTATAATATAAATAAAATGTAATAATATTTTTTAATAAAAATTAATATTAATTTTGAATTCGTAAAATGATCTTACCGTGAGACAATTTCTCCAAAAACTTCACCTTCTATAATAATTTAGTTTAGGCTAAAATTTGCATGTTCCCGAGGATACCATATACCTAAATTCCATGTTTTTCGAAGGTCGTATCCTTAGTATTAAATGATTTTCGAAAGTTGTATCATTTAGTATTAAACGTTATAAGAACTTACACCCTTCATTTTCTAAGAAATATTTTTAATCAAATATTTATGCTATTCATATTTTAACCGATATTTTCAATGCAAAAATTATACTCTTATTAATTAATGCATACTACATTATTTAGAACAAAATGTTATAATCATATACACCTTGTGTACCCGCAAATACAAGAATCAATTCTTTAGTTTATTTGTAAATTCTTTTATATTGCTATAACATAGAAATTTTATTTATTCTAAATATAAATTTTAAAAAAAGGAATAAAAATTTTAATAAAATATTTGTATATTAAATTAATTATTTAATTATAATAAAAAATTAATTATTCCGCGTATCACGGGTTTCATGCTGCTAGTAAGCTGTATAAGTGCGCTGAGACTACGCTAGTTAGTAGTTTAATTAAACAATCACGTTGATGGGCCAGTCGTCTACGTATGCGTTTTTAATTTTCGCTCTTTTATTTTTTGATTTCATTTCTATTTCTTAAAGATTAGTTAAATTGATCTTTCATGGATTAATTATTTAATATGGAGTTAGAAAATAATTAAATTGAATGGTTATCGTTTTTTAAGTTTTAAAAATCAATTTTTATTAAAATATCATCACCTTTTACCATAAATTATTTGCAAAATAGTTTAATTTAATAGTAGTTATCACTTTTTTATGATCAGATATCACAATCTACTAAAAATATGAGTGTATATTGGGTGCACCCGGGTGCAAGAATGCACCCATATATGTATAACTTTTTATTCTATTTTGTATACATATTTTTTATACGTGTTTTGTGATAATTGTATATTTTTTCACACTAAGTTTTTAATTAAAAAAAACTAACATCCATATGTGTATAACTTTTTATTCAATAGTGTATACATGTTTTTTTAATAATTGCATACATTATTCCTCATAATAGTATATGTTTTTTGTTATATTTGTATATGGGTGCACCCTATCTTAGTGTGCACCCGGGTGCACACTATAATTAGTCTAAAAATATTATCACTTTTTATTCGTTCTAAAATTTATTTATGAGATAATTAATTAATCAGACACTTATTATAATAAAATATGTTTGTGTATCACTTCTTTTAGTTAAATATCATTTTCTATTAAAAATGTTATCATTTTTTATTCATCTCATAAAATCCTTTATGACATTGCTTATCACCATTTTTTAATAAGTATATCACTTTTTATTAAAAATATTATCACTTTTTATTTATCTCATGAATTTTTGTTTTATGTAATTAGTTATCGGTTTTTCTTGATTAAATTTTTTTTTATAAAAAATTTTATCACTATTATTCACTCCATATAATTCTTTTGTGAGACAATTAAAAAAAACAAATAGAGAGTATTTATAAAAAGATACAATATTTTTTATTTAACGTGGAGTTTTTTCTAAAAATTTGAAACAATGTTATACTAAAATTAAGTGAAACAATATAATGGTAGAAATAAAAAAATTAAAAGAAATAAAATAAAATGAATAAAAAAGACGCACAGAACAGGTATTAAAAAGTTCAATGGCAATGTTGAAATTAATTCAATTAATCGTGGAATTGGATTTATGAAATGAGTAGTATATTTATTTTCGTGGGTCATGGAGTGGGTTTAGTGGTATATGATGATTGTTTTCTCTAACACACAATTAATCCCCAAGTATGAAGGATGTGATTGTAGCTTAAGCAAGCGACCAAGTTATATTATCGAACCCAAAGGACAGTTGGTTATCAATTTATTATTATCTAAATTAACTAAAACTATTATTTGACAATTGTATTGGAGAATTATTATTAAACTAATAAACAAAGTAATGAAATAGCAAATAAAATAGAACAGTAAAGAAATAACGAGAGTTGCTCAAATGAGAAGATAGATAGCTCTTCGGGCTATCCAGTTTTACTATTTAATTTCCCTTCCATGTGTCAATGTCCGACTCTGTCTTGTGGAATATGGACGCATCACTAAATCATACAAATCTACTCTATAGACACAAGCAGATAAGCGTGTAACACGTGTGAATTACATCGGAGCAAGAACATAATTACACACCTTTCTAGTACTATCTGTATCAATTATTTCCCGTGCACTAAGTACTCTAACCCGATATGATCTCCCTTTATAGGTACTATATAATCATCCTCTTTATCCTACTTACTAACCCGAATTCAATTCAATTTATAAGTATTTATATAAGTAGTTCTAATGAAGTTTCGGAGTCCCATACTTAGAATCATAACATGTAATCCTACTCAACAGTGAACGCACTCAATCAATAACCCAGATATGTATTCAGACTCTACATAACAGTTAATGATGCATAAAACAACTCTGAGTATGAATTAAAAATGCATTGTCTTATATAGAATAAATCCACAAGTAGTGTTGTACGGAATATACACACGGAAATTCAATAACTAGATAAAAACTTTCATAACCCTAGAACTACCAAAGCGAGTCTAGCCTATGACGCTTCGAAGAACGTTCATGATATTTGGATAGATCTTACCCATAGTCTTGAAAATTACAAGAAAGATTAAGTTGCGAAGTAAATTCTAGATGTGGGCGTCGTCGCTTCTCGCTCCGTATTGAATCTTCACTTGGTTCTCACTTGATTCGCAGCACGAATCTCTCTCTACAGCTCCTGCAGATGGAGTTAGGGTTTGGTTGTGATGTAGGATGGATGTGGAATCTAACTCTATTTTTGATGTGATCGGCACCCCTTTTTATACTTGTAACTTCTCCTCATGGACTTTTACTAGGCTTTTTTGTAGAAAACACGCACATGCACGCACTGGAGGTAAAATCTCGATGTTTCGAAGCTGATGTGTCCCAGTTCGATCAGACTTGGCTTAGTTAAATTGGACCCCCTTGGTTGAACCACGGTCGAACGACGTGTCTGTAAACTGAACTTTGTCTCACCTTACAGTTCGACCTCACTTGTGTGGTTCGACTTGGCTTCACATGGTCGAACGGTAGCTCCTTGGTTGAACGACCTCTGTAAGTTGAAACACTCCCATTCGACTTCACCTGTGTAGTTCGACTTGGCTGAGCTTGGTCGAACGGCAGCTATCTGGTCGAACTACGCCTCGAAAAATGTATTTTCCAATTCCAAGCACTTCTGACCTGTTTTCTTGTAAAAATATGCTCAAATTAGCATCAATAGCATATGATTTGTAGATTTTCTATAAACATCCTAATTTGTCTTGATAATAGACCAAAGCATACTCAATTTTCACACAAATCGGAGCTCAAAATACATGAATTATCACTTTCATGATACCCCCAAACTTGCATGTTGTTCGTCCCGAGGCAACAAAATCAAAACAAGGCAAGAGAGTGTAATCACGAGATCCTTATAACAAGCACAACGTATTCTAACACATGCAATTATATCAATTCAAAACATGCATTCATTCATCATATCTTTCATCCATGCAAAAATATCAATCAATTACAATACTTCTACGAGTGCTAAGTCATCTAACTCGCTAGATAAGTGTTTACTCTCGCTCTCAAGTGTAAAAGATGTACACTTTAAATAGTTAGTATATACGCTCAAAATTAATTCATATATTCGCGTAACCATAAGCTTGGTAAAGGTCTTAAAAATCAATTCATAATCGTTTCAACACTAGGATCGCAAAGGACTTGTTCTTTAGGTTATAACGTTGGCTCTTTGGTAAAGGTAGGAGAATATAGATAAAGTGACTAACTTCACTAGTAGAGAATTACCTTAGAGAGTTGTTTTTCATCGAACAGCATTAATACTTCTTGTCCTTCTTCATTCTCATGATCTCTCCAATCCTTCTTTTCTCCTGCTACACTTGGAATCAATATATTTCTTCCTTTCAAAGTATAAGGGTACCAATTTCGAGCACTACCCTTCTAAGCAATCGAGGTACCGATTTCAGGCACTACCCCTTCACAAGATTTAACCAAATACTTCTTACTTTCATCACTACGCAAACTTTCCTTTCCTTTTCTTCTTCACATACGAACTAGCAATTTATTCACCTCAACTCTTTACTAGTAAATAAGGTATTTAAAGGCTTAAGTAATAGGTAAATAAAGGTTTTTTATCATAGGCTTGCCAAAGAAAAAGCTTTAAAGGCTCAACAGGGCTTCCAATGATATATACTACAAGGTAGGATAAAATTTGGCTAAGTGGTTCAATTAAATAATAACGGCCTAAGATCATGTCCTAGTATCTATCAATCATAAACTTCAAACAAGACTCCAAGCCAAGTTCTAGAATACAAACATATGAACGGTACTCTCAAGAATAAACTATCATGCATTGATGTAGCATGATTAATAAGCTCAAATTCTCACATGGGTAATAGATTTTCTAAGCACTCTTCAAAACATGTAATCGAAATCAATCTCTACATAAACTACAAGTAATAATGGCACATATCTATCATCAATAAAATCAACATGCATCACAAACAAGTGCACACGCATAAACAGGAAGAATCATTATCACAAGCACGATCAAACATCAACAAATATATCCATCCTCAACATCATCAATCAATCTCGAGTACAAACCACTCACACATGAATCTCAAACAAATGCTTAACCACCCACACAACACCCATCATGTAAAGTGAAAAAGAGAATAGAGGTGAGAAGAAATGGATAAAGATAAAACCTGGCGCCACTACTCCTCCGGAGCATCATCATCACTCGCTTCATTGCGCCAACCGTCAAAATACCTCTGCAGGGTATCAATCTTCATGTCCAAAGCTTCATAATTCTCATTTAGATCTCCCAATCTCCTATCCATAGCATCATATCGGAGGTTGAGCGCAACGTAATTCATGTTCGCCAACGCCAATTGTCGATTTGTCTCTTGCTGGTTCACCTTCAGAGTGGCAAAATGCTCATTCAACAACCTGAAATGCTCCCGATAATAGTGATCCTGGGACTGTCAGATATCTTACTGCTACTGTGGTGGCAGCTCATAATACTTATACTGATGTGGTTGTGGTGGCTGTGGCAGCTGCATCGGAGGAAAATTCATCTCCGGGTGCTCATGAGCTAGCTGCTGCTGCTGATCATCACCCTCAATAAAATCTGTTGGATCTCCTATTAAGATCATATCCTTATCGATATAGACACCCTGAATATGCATCTCAGCTAAAAGCCTCCAGTTTCCTTCTCCAATGCAAGTGTCAGAGATAGCCTTGTGCTCTGGAATGTCCATCAAAAGACTGTTGTTGATCTGAATAGTAGTAAGATCAACAATTGACAATAGGAACTTAAAAGAAATCGGATTCTTGCCACGAATGAACATCCACATATCGTCAGTCCTATGAATCAACTCCATCCTCACACAAGATGTTAGAATCAAATCAAGGTCTCCTCGGATTGGCCGATACTTGGTCAAATCAACTCGGTAATACTCTGATATTGGAGTAATCAATCCACCAATGTTGATCTTCTGGAAGGAGTGAGTAGAGAACTTATACAACTGCTGGAAAAAGTAAGCAGCCACATTGAATTAAACTCCATTCATCATGCACCATAGCACATATAGCTCTCCTCTAGGTATACAACTCCCCTCAGATCAAGCAAACAGTGTGTTGCTTAGGATCCGATCCATGTATGCTATCACGGGGTTGCGATTAAAAGCAACTTTAGATGTATTTGTATTGTAATCACATTGCCTCCCCGAAATAGATCTCTAGAACTCATCAGCATTGAAACACTCATTATACACTTCCGAAATATCTATCGGACATCTGATCATCTCATTAAACTCACTTGCGTACATCAACTTCAGCTGGCAACCTATCTGCATCCACAATCCATAAGGAAGATAGTTATCTCCACGATCAACTCTCATCGTGCACAATACCTCAACTGTGATGTGGAAATATGTCTCCCTCTTCAACTCCATAAATCAAGTGATCCCTACTCGATTGAACATCCAACGAATATCATTGATGATGTTCATTTCCACCATTGCTTGATTATCCTGATAACGAGTCCTTGTTATTTTGTCTGAAATCGCTCCCCATAACTCTTCCTTCTCCTCCCAATCATCAATCTTTATGCCAAAATCGGAAGACCTCTACTTATCTCTCTTCAACTTCTTTGCAATTTCACCCTTCTTAGGAGACTTAGTCTCCTTCCTTTTCGAGAATGAGGCAATTCTTTTAACTTACAAATCGGAACGAGAGCTCAAGAAAGGGTGATGTGAAACTGGTCAAACAGCACAGAAAATTGCTTATTTTCGTGACTTCCAGATCGAGTTCGACTCGAACGGCATAGTCAAACTAAAGCCACCAGGTCGAACGGGATGTCTATCCACTGAAATGTTTGTAGTTCGACCAACTTGTCTTAGTCGAAGTGCAGCTGTTTTATCGAACTGCACCTCTGTAAACTGAAAAGTTGCCCCCTATTCTCCCCTGTTTAGTTCGACCACCGTTCGACCGGGAAGTGCTGGTCGAACCAGCCCTCTGTAAATTGATAAACACTCCGGAGTGCAGTTCGACCGTCGTTCGACCATAACATCTTAGTCGAATGACAAGAGTCTGGTCTAACTGGCTTCCGAGCATGTCTTTTTCATGATTTTCTTCGTCCCTTGCAAAACTCAAACTCTAAAACAGCATCAAGTATTATATTAAGTCAAAACAAAAGCTAGATAACCACTCTTAGACTATATATAAATAATGTATATTACTCCGCTCACACTATAAAATATACAAAACACCGATGAACACTAGGCAAATTGCAAAAAAATCGACACATCAAAACTGTTAAAGTTTCAATATATAGCAAAAAATCAACTCCCCAAACAAACGTTACAAAGAAAAGATTATACTCTTGGTGCTACGATTAGGTAAGTATACCACACCCCCCAAACTTAGTAGAAACTATAGTCGAAACTAAGATTGCAAAGAGATGTAAGTGTCAATTAGTAAGCACCTTAAACATAAAAATTTCTTACTCACTCTAAATAAATTAAGCAATAAAATGGGAGGTAAGCCCCCAACAAGCACTCTTGTTTAAAGTCGGAGAGTCATGACGGAAGGAGATTCATCGTCCCCTATCATCCATCATCTACCATCATCCACATCCATCCCATCATCCATCCACACCGAAGGAGATTCAAGGGTTATTCAAGAGGGAGATTAGTCAATCGAAGAGACAGAGAAGGAATTTAAGACAACGCCACACTAGGATTTTTCTATTCCCCTCTTTTCTTTTCGTTTGTCAAGACTTCTGGTATGAATTTGATAGTCATGAGAGTTGCTTGTAACCCCATGGGCTAATTTCGTTTATAGTTTTAAGGTTTGAATGATAGATTTAATTGATTTGGAGACCTAGACCAATTTTGTTAATTCATGCAGTTGATATTCTGATTTTACTTAATTTATTTAGACTTTGTTTTTCTGCTTCGTAACGTCTTCATATTAAATTCGTGACATTGCCCCTGATGTTTGATTTATTATGTTAGCTTGTGTGCGTTCATGAATTGAATTGTCTATCTGTTAGGAACTAGAGTAGTCTGTCCATAAACACTTTAATTCCAAGAACTAGTAAATCAGATACTTGAATTGTTTAGTGGAACAATGCAATTGGACTTTCAAGTAGGAAGTGAATAGAGCCTTATAGTACTTTCAGAAAATATCTTGTTAGTCAAACTTACCATCCGGACGTATTGTTGTTTGTGTTGATTAGTATCTAGGAAGGGGGCTTGGTAATATTCACGCACCTTAGGGTTTAAACAAGATTAAACTTTTAGCTTTGAATCGGATCATATCCGGTGGGAAAACATGGTTATGTGGTGTATTTTCATAGAATCTGCATGAATGAATAATTGGAAGTCTAGGAATTCAAATTAATTGGTCTATTCCGGATTACCTTAGAACTGTTAATCGTCTCTTGAGTTAAATTTATATTCTTTCTTCTTTTATTTTATTTTATTAGTTATTTATTATTTTTGTCTCTTAGATAATTAATTCAAAACACTTGAAAATTGATTACCCTATTCTTATTAAGCTAGTAATATTTAGAAGATAAATGATTAACAGTCCTTTTGGGATTGATAATTTAACTTGTTTGCTTGCCGCTACAATTGAAGTGCGTATAAATGCCTATCAAGTTTTTGGCGCCGTTGCCGGGGACAGTTTTATTTATTCATTTTCTTTTATTGCTAGTTTAATTAGGACTTTTTATTTCTTTATTTTTATTTTTTTTATTTTAATATATTCTGACTATAAATTATTTTGAGGTTCATGAGATGGACGAAATATTGAAACGCTATGGAAGTCAGAATGTTATGTATCCTTCCCCATACATAGACGAAATATTAAAACGCTATGAAAATCAGAATGCTATGGTTCCTTCTCGATATTACATGGATGAGAGGAATTATGGTTATGATTCTCCAGTGAATCAAAGTCTTTCTCAGTACTATAATCAAGTAAGATATGAAGATGAATGGTCTTGTGCTTACAATGAAAATTCTTATCAAGAAAACACCTATTCTGGATCGACCGAAGTTTCCAAAGGATTACAGGACGCGTTTGATACCTCCATTAAGAAGCATGAAGAAACCATGGAAAGGTTGGAAGTTCTAAAAAGAAAGATGAAAGTTCAATCGCAGGAGAGGAAAGTTGTATTGCAGGAGTTTCATGAAAGAACGAGAGAGATAAACAATCTTCTTGCGAATATCGCTTCAAGATCAAATGCTCAACTTCAACGAGAGAAAATAATGGACGAAGAGGAGTTTGAGGAAGATATTGTTGTTCCATTGTGCCCTGGAATGCAGTTTGAAGGTCCTATGTTGTTGTTTGAGGAAGTAGAAGTCGAAGAGGAGTCCACTAGATTAAGTCAAGTGGCTCCACTCGAATTGAGCTATCAATTGGAGTTAATTTTTGATGCCGAAGAAGAGATTGATGAAGAATTTGAGGATGTTGAGGACGAAAAGAAAGAAAAAGAGCAAAGTCAAGAAGCAATCGAAGAGGACTTGAAGAATGAAATGAGCATTTCTAAACCTTTGACCTCTTTAAGTTGCACTGAATTTGATGATACTGTTTCTATTGACTTTGTTTTACCTAATGACTCCTCACATATTCTTAGGGATAAAAAGGAGTTAGAAGAGAAGTTGGAAATTTTCATCGGAAGAAGGAATAAGTGGTGGAGTAGAATGAAGAGGTTGATGAAATTTGATTTGAACATGGTTGGTAAGGTTAAGATAAATTTTAAGAATGCCAAAAAAGCCATCCCTTGCCATAAGTATTGGATTAATGAAGAAGAACAGCGATTAGAATACGATGGCAAGTATGAAAGATATCCATGGCCATTCCGATGAACCTGAGGTATTCCGTCGTGACTCTCCGATGTTAAACATGAGCGCTTGTTCGAGGGTTGTCCCTCCTATTTTAATTATTTTTATGTGTTTGTGTGGTGTATGAATTTTATTAGGTGTTGCTCGACTACAGCATATACTTCTTTACAAACTTAGTCTATCACTTTGTTTGATCCAAGTTTGGGGGGGGTTACGTACATACATTTGTCTTGTTGTACTGAAATAAATTTTCTATATTGTTTTGTGTGCTTGGAGGGTCGATTTTTTGCGATTAGTTGATATTTTTAATTTTTTTCGTGAATGTTGATTTTTTTATTTTTTGCAATTTTTCAGGTGTTTTGTTTGTGTTTATTTGTTGTGTGTTGATCCTAGTGTCGGTATAGTTGATTTTTGGTTCTCTAGAATGATTTTCTGATTTTTCTTACACTTGATGGTATTATATGTGTTATTGTATTTGAGAAGCGATTTGATATCGTGGTTTGATATTGAGATTCTTGAAGTTTAATTATATGCAAGGATGATTAGTTGTGTAGCTTTATTAAGATTCCTCGTTCATTTCTATAGCCATGTGAGATTTTAGCCTTTTGAAATCATGACAAGTGGCATGAACTTGGTTTCAATTTTGGTATAAATTGATTAGAGTAAATGTACTCCATTGCATTTTTATTCTGACTTTCGCACTCAGCTCGACTCGAGTTCCGGATCTGAACTCGAGTCGAGTCCTGAACTTGACCTCCAACTGGTCGTGTTGCTGCTTCTGATGTCGGAGTTCGCCCTCGTGTACAGGCCCGAGTCCTGTAAACGGGTCGAGCTCTGTACTCTGGTTTTGCACTTTTTCAAACTCCAAACCCTATTTTTCCCTGCTCATTTGCTTCCGAAGCAACTCATATATGCTCAAAAACCAATCAAAACCAATTATTTCTATATTTATGACCAAATAATGGACTAGCATGCACTTCAACACCACCAAACATGCCAAAATGAACCAAACTCATGAGAAATTTTTTTAAAATTTACCCATTTTACACAAGACAAACAATCTATCAACATGATACATCAAGCATACACAAACGGTGAGTCACACCACGCACTCTTCCCTCAAACTTAAATCGAAACAAGTTGAGAATTAAGTTTGCAAAAAAATGGTGAGACTTACCCTTGTAGTTTCTACCAATGATTTTCATAAAATTACCTTGTGATGACGTATGTGTACTCCAAAATTCAAGTATGACCACTACGCACTCTCCCCCCAAACTTAAATTAACACAAGTGTTAAATTTAAGTTTGCAAAGAGTGGAGTGACATACATCTATATTCCAAATCAAGGACACCTCGTCTCCTCCATATTTATTTTTCTCATAAGCACAATCCACCTACATAACAAAAAAATAAAAGAAAAATAAAACTAAACAAGACAATTTACTAAAATGGGTTGCCTCCCATCAAGCACTTGATTTAACGTCGTCGAGCTAGATGCATTTAGGCTCTTAACAATCGGAGAAATCCAAGACCCCATCGGGCCTCATCTTCACTTTGAACATTTCCTTAACAACCTTCTTATCAACACTTTGTGCTCCTCTACTACTTGAACTCGATTCATTGCCTTTTTTCTCATATTTTCAAATCCCGGGAGTCTTTTATCAATCTTCCAATCAACATGTGAATTTCCCTCAAACTTATTCCTCTTTGAAGAAAAATTTCCTGCAAATTCAAGTAAAAAGTTAGTTAATTCTTCATCCTTTAGAATCTCACTTACCACTCAATCTTGATCATCCGGAGGCATAATGGGTGGCTTCAAATGAAGTTCTCCCCCTTTTAAATTCTTGCTTAATAGCACCAATTCTTTTACATTTGAACGGAGTGTGAGTTCCTTCTTTTCCATATCAAATTTTGCTCTTCCGGTTGCTAAAAATGGTCTTCCAAAAATTAATGGAATTAATGGATCCGCTTGCTTCTCAACTACCATAAAATCCACCGGAAAGATAAAATCCTCTATTTTCACAAGCATATCCTCCACAACTCTACAGGGCTTTATCATTGAACCATCAATTATTCTGATTTCCACATTCGTTTCCTTTAACCTCCCAATGCCAAGCTTTTCAAAAATTTTCAAAGGCATCACATTAATGCTTGAACCAAGATCACATATAGCATTAAAATATTCCCCATTTCTAATTTTACAAGTAAGAACGAATTTACCGGGGTCCTCAACCTTCAATGAAGCATCAACTTCAGCTATTTTATGATCTTGTTCCAACCACAACTCTTTATCATACTTACTTTCATCATCAAACAAAGACAAAAATTCACCAATAATCCTTCATCATCAAAAGTCAAATCATCATCAATGATAACTTTCTCCTCTACTTTAGACACGACTTCATCACAAACTACTTCTTCAATCTTTGAAACAATGTTTGTTGTTTCCACCAACCCTTTTTCAACTTTACTTTTCATATTACAAACGGTAACATACAAACATTGTTCCTTGGGATTAGTAACGGTAGTGGAGGAAAATTTACCTTTACAATGCATTTCACCTTGCTCGGTTGCCATTTGACTCATTTGAGTTTCAAGTGCTTTGATTCTCTTATCATTCACTTCATCTCTTTTCCTTCTCTCCTCCTTATCTTCCTTTATAAATTCAAACATCTTGGCCATTTGATCTTCCAACGTAGGCTTCCCTTCTCCATTTGGAGCTTTCTCCCCCGAATTAGTGCCCGATGGAAGAATAAGGGCATTCTCTTGATTCCCATATGATAAGTTTTCATACCTACTGTTGAATTGTACACTAAAAGTCTAGTTTTTTGTATGAACAATGTTTAAACAATGAATTTGAAATGAGAATCATATGATCAAATGATTACGTCTTATAATTTATTTATATATCGATGCAATAGTCCATTTACTTTATATTGTAGATAATATGTTGTGCGAAAACATGCGGAAGATCATATTATCAGTTTTCTTATATAAAGTATAAACAGATGCTCACAACTGAGATAGATGGGGACTCTCTATCGGGATGGTTGTAATGTGATTTGGTATTAGTTTGTCTTGACTATAGAATCACATTAGTATGCTTTGTGTGTACTGAGCAGGACCACTTGAGATCATTCGACTTGTACTGTCTATATAGAAGACTTTGATCTCAGTTATTATGGATGTTCGTACTCTTAATCCCTATACATTAACCTCGATACGTAGCGCAATATGTATTTCTTTGATTCATCAATGGGGGAGATTTACATGTAATTAAATCAACAAACTTGGTTAATTGGGAAATAGTGCTGTCTATATGGTGTGTTGTTGATTGTAGAAGGAATCCGTGTCCGTTATAGGTTGATGATGTCCCCTTGAGGAGTTCATAAGGATCATCATGTAAACCCTACAGGTGGATTTATTCCGACATGATAATGAGGAAGAGTGGTACTACTCTTGGATGAGATATTAATTAATGGAGTTGTCAGTAACTTAATTAATTAATGGGCATTGTATATCTTAAATATGGAGAAACTAACGAGCTCATAATAAGAAGAAGCATATAATGTAATTATGGAATTAGAGTGGTAGTGCAGTAATAATATTTTAGTGGTATATATTATTATTATTGGACTTAAGTATAAGTTTTGGGCTAAGCTTGGATACTTAAGCCCAATGGAGGCCCAACTCTAATTTCTCCTCCTGGTCCCTGCAGTATCCCATATATAAATCATCTCAGCTATCCGGAAACCCTAACTGAAAAGAAAATCACGCCTAACACTGTGAGGAGGGTGAGAGAACAATAGATTGAGAAGATCTCAAAGATCGTCGCCCACAAGACGTCGAGATTGGACTTGAGAATACAGCAGAAGACCGGAAGGTTATTTGCTGCTGCTGTCCGTCAACTTACACGATTTTTCTAAAATCGTACAGAACTTAGAACTGAACATGTGATATACATGGAAAGCCACTGAAGATAGGATCGTTTTGGCACATAGATCACTCAAATAGGAGATCAGACGAGAGAGTTATGCCCAAAATGGTGAGGCTGTGCAGGCTGCCGGCGAGAATTTATCTTCTTCAACATACCCTGGTGAAAGGTGAAACGTTTCTTTGTTTTCTTGCTTCCGCTGGATTAGAAACTTATGGAACTCTAACAGTTCACGTTAACCAAATGATCGAATACCAACACCTACGGGGTTGGTTAAAATTTCCTCCAAAATTACCTTGACCAAAACCTCATTACCTTTGTGGATATCCCCCTCCATGGTTACCAAAATTAGCACCATAATTTTTTGAAAGTTCCTCTGTTGCATAAAGGCAACTTTCTCAATTGACATATCCGGTGGACACCAAGTATCTTGAAATCCAAAATTAGGGGACATACCTTATTGAGGCATAAGTATAGACATTTGATAACTTTGAGAAGATTGACCCATATTAGGCATATATATGCCTTGTTGAGGATTTGGAAACAATTGTTGTTTCATCAAAGGCATAGGCATGGGCATTGAATTTGGAGGTACTTGTTGATTCACAATAGGCTTAGACAAAGGATCCAGAGACACTTGCACATTAGCATTCATCCTCTTAAGTATCTCCGTGACCGCCTTGTCGGTCTCATCTTCCTTTGGTGCCTCCACCTTTTTCACTAGTTGCATGCACACTTCTTCCATATCAGTAATTCTCTCCCTTTCATATATACCTGGTGCACGATCCATAGGCCATTGACCCGTATTCAAAGTAATCTCTTCACATATAGCAATAGTTCTTTCTGGAGTTTGCCCCAATATAGAACCTCCTGCCGAAGCATCAATAAGCATTCTTTCACTTCCATTCAATCTGGCATAGAAAAATCTCATTTGTTGATCTTCGGAAAACCCATGTTGTGGACACCACCTTAGCATCTCTTTGAATCGATCCCAAGCCTCACTAAAAGTTTCAAGAGGCATTTGCTTAAATTAAAATATTTGACCTTTTAGATGCAACATCTTTGATGGTGGGAAATACTTGCTTAAGAACCTTTGAGTCAACTCTCTCCATGTAATATAAGATCCCGGAGGTATAGTATGATACCAAGCCTTAGCTCGATCCCTTAATGAGAAGGAAAAGAGTTTTATCTTGACAATATCCTCACTCACTCCGTTAATCTTGATGGTATTAGCTAACTCCGTGAATTGAGATAAGTGAGCATTTGGATCTTCCATTGCACCACCTCCAAATTAATTCGCTTGCACCATATTAATCAATCCCGTTTTGATCTCAAAATTACTGACATTTAATGGTGGCCCCATCGCATAATTCCCAAATTGAGATTGGAAATGATCTCGGATATTCATCCCCACTCCATTATATCCATGGCCTCGAGATTGATTTTGCACTATCGGAGGAGCTTGTTGATTATTTCTACCTTCTTGTTGTGTCATCAAGTGTTGAATAATAGCTTGCAATTGTTGTTTTTGCAAGTGCACTTGTTGAGCATTAGCTTGTAGCACAAACTCCGGATTAACATGTCCTCCTCGAACATTATCACCCCCTTGTTGAAAATTCCTCATATGACCCTCTTCATCAACCATATTGGCATTATCCATTCCGTTTTCCATAACTTCCTTCGTAGGATCTAACACTCATCTTCTTTGTCTTCTTAAGGTAGCTTCCAATTCCAAATTCAAAGGTTCAACGGATTGAGACCTCGAACGAGTTTGCATGTTCCTACAAAAATTTCCAAATTAGCTTCCCAAATAACCAAGACAAGTAAACAAGTAACAAATAAAAGAAATACTATTATCAAAACTAATCAAATTCAAATTCATTAAAACCAAGATTTTAACATTTCCCCGGCAAGCGGCACCATGTTCTAAGTCACATTTTTGGTTAAAATAATTTAGAGTAAGAGAACTCTATCGTTGTTGTAAACGTAATGACCAAGTAACAAAACTTATAGAATATCGTCCCAAGGGAAAAGTAAAATCAAGGTGTATCTGGATTTACCTTTAATCATGTTTTGTAAAAGTGATAGAATTTGAATTTGGGTTTTAGACTAACAATTATTCTAATCAATTAACTAGAAAACAAGTAATAACTATGATTATCAAAGAACAATGAGGTAATGGAATGATTGAAATAGATCTTAGAAAGAATGCAAGGCTAACCACAATCCAAATCAAGGTAGTATCCTAGATATGCAAGACTCTAGTAGTAAACATTGTCAACAATGGAGTAGAAACAATCGCAATTGTACCCCTAATCTCTATGGCCAAGGTGACTAGGTTCTCATCCCTTTTACAAGATTAAATCCCTTTAGATTGGTCTTATTATCAATTCCCATGAAGGTACTATGACTCTAAGTGTGGTTCTTCTCATTTAATTTCTTAAATGTCCTCTTATAAGTGTTCTAAGCATTCAAAGGGTATGGCTTTCCTCTCCTCATACTAACATACATGACCATATCACTAATTGATTCAATTTATCTCTAACACATAATATTGGAATGGCCATCCTAACATGATGTGTATAGAAATCAATCACACAATTAATAAAATGAATCATGAATCACAATTTATAAAAAGAAAACCATCATCAATTCAATTTACTACTAAAATCTCACACATCTAGTTTTTCCTCAACTAATTATGTGGCTAGCCTCACAAGAGGTCTAGCCACCAACAATCATCTTACAAACCTTACAAAGTCCATAAAATGCCATTGGTAACTTCAAATCAAAGGAATTGCAAAATAAAAGTAGAAGTTCTTCCCTTGCGATTAAGAGTTGATCTCCTTCCTTCATAAACTTTCCAAGCTATTAAGCCTCAAATCTCTCTAAGGATGTTGTGGATGGAAGATGTATGGAGAGAATTATGGATTCAAAGTGATTGAAATGGATTAATTTGGTGGATTTTTTATGTAGGAGAGAGAGTATGTGTGTAAATGTGGTGTGATAGTGTGTGTTTGATCTTGATAACTGCTCAAAATGGGATCTCTCTTGTAAATCACGCTAAAATTAGGCATTTATACCTCTTGGAATCTTCTAGAACACTTGCAAACTTAATCTGAAATCTGCCTGAGCTCGACTCGAGCTGCGCTACTCGACTCGAGTAGGCACAAGTTTCTCGGCGTGCTTCTATGTGTTGATGGAGCTCGACCCGTGTGCGTCGCATGGCCTCGGCATGGGTCTGTAGCTAGTTCTGATGCTCGTACACGGAATCCTGTTACAAGCCCGTGTGCGGCGCATGACACGAGCTCGACCACGCTGCTCGACTCGAGCGTGGTCGAGTCCTGTCCACCTTCTTCATTTCAGCTCCCAACTCCATTTTGTTTTATTTTTTACCTATTTTATATACATTTAAGCTCATTTCTACACATTTATCAATCTGTACATACTTCTCCTAATTAATACAAAACTCCACCAAAAGTGACACAAATACGGATAAAAATATCTGAAAATCCACAAGAAAGACACTAAAATCTAGGTGAAAATGACGACGATCATGGCATGATTCAGTTTATTCTTGTGAGTGTCGTTCATACACACGTATTCTAGAACTTGGCTTTAGATCTTACTTGAAGCTACGTGTTTGATTAGACAATAGGAAATGATCTTAGGCCATCTTTGTATTTATTAGTCACTAGCCAAATTATTATCCTACCTAATGAAGTTATCCGTAGTCAACCCCCTTGAGCCTAAAAGCCTTATTTGTTGGAAGCCTACATGATTAGCTAATTGATCCATTTGCTAGCCTTAAAAATTCCTACCTAGTAGAAAGTTGAAGGAGTCAAGTTGGTGTCTTGTGAAGAAGAATACAAAAGGAGTAATAATTTGGAAGTGATGAGAATTGATGGAGAAAATGGTTAAAATTTGCATGAGAGGGTAGTGCCCGAAATTGGTAACCCATGAAAGGTTAGTGCCTGAAACTAGTACCCTTATTTGAAAAAAAAAATATTCCAGTAAGTTGTGTTCAAAAGTGAAGGAGGAATTCGAATTGCAAGAAAAGTTAAAGAGCATTGAACGAGAAAAAAGAAAGATAAGCTGTTTGTTGAAAAGTTGTAAGATCCATTTGATTCTCTACTAGTGAATTAGTCACTTAACCCATATATTTCCTACCTTTACCAAAGAGCCAACATTACACCCTAATGCAAAACCTTTGTGATCCTATTGTCGATATTATTCCATTAGTCAAAAGTTGAGATGATTGCCAAGCTTATGGTTACGCGTGTGTTTGAATTGATTTTGAGTGTAAATATCTTACCCTAAAGTGTATATCTCACACTTGAGTGATGAGTGTAAATACTACCCGTGAGAATGAGTGAATGAGCATTCCGAAAAAGTGAAGTAGTCGATTTAAATGGTATGTTCTTAGATGGATGGTTATCTTAGTGTTTGAAGTATGATTTTCAAATTGTTATATTGTCTTGGATGTCTTAAGCTGTGAAATTTTCTCTCAATTACTCTATTGGTTTTCTATGTTGTTGCCTCGGGACGAGCAACAGGTAAGTTTGGGGGTTTGTTGAGAGTAGAATTTCACGTATTTTATGTCTCACATTACACCATTTTTAATCGAATGTGGTCATGATTTTGTGTAGAATGACATGGTTTGCATACTTGCATAATTAAGATGCAACTAAGGTATTTTGTTGAGTTTTGAAGGGTAAAACATGATCAAAAATTCAAAGTTGGAATGAAGAGTGAAAGTGTAGAGTTCTGCTGAAAAAACACACGTCAACATTGAATACTTTTCTATGTTATTTTTGAAGTCCAAATTGATCATGTGATATATGGTTGGAAAGCCACGGAAGAGAAAATGGTTTTGGCGTAAAAATCACTCAAATCGGAGTTCGTATGAGGAAGTTATGCTCGAAACAGTGAGGTTGAGCAGCTGCCGACGGGAATTTCCAAAAATTTCCAAAAATTAGCACATCTTTCCTATTTCTTGGAGCACAATTAATTTTATAATCTCATTCCCTTCTCATACCTATATATATTTCACATCATTATTCATAAGAGACAAACCACCCTCCACAAGGGGATCACCCCCTACCATCCATCATCTACCATCATCCACATCCATCCCATCATCCATCCACACTGAAGGAGATTCAAGGGCTATTCAAGAGGGAGATCAGTCAATCGAAGAGACAGAGAAGGAATCTAAGACAACGTCAATACTAGGGTATTTCTATTCCTTTCTTTTCTTTTCGTTTGTCAAGACTTCTGGCATGAATTTGATAGCCATGAGAGTTGCTTGTAACCCCATGGGCAAATTCCGTTTACAGTTTTAAGGTTTGAAGGATAGATTTAATTGATTTGGAGACTTATACCAATTTTGTGAATTCATGCAGTTAATATTCTGATTTTACTTAATTTATTTAGACTTTGTTTTTTTGCTTCGTAACGTCTTCATATTAAATTCGTGACATTGCCCGTGATGCTTGATTTATTATGTTAGCGTGTGTGCATTCATGAATTGAATTGTCTATCTGTTAGGAATTAGAGTAGTCTGTCCATAAACACTTTAATTCCAAGAACTAGTAAATCAGATACTTGAATTATTTTGTGGAACAATGCAATTAGACTTTCAAGTTGGAAGTGAATAGAGTCTTGTAGTACTTTCAGAAAATATCTTGTTAGTCAAACTTACTATCCGAAGCTATTGTTGTTTGCGTTGATTAGTATCTAGGAAGGAGGCAGGTAATATTCACGCACCTTAGGGTTTAAACCAGATTATACTGTTAGCTTTGAATCGAATCATATCCAGTGGAAAAACAGGGTTATGTGGTGTATTTTCATAGAATCTGAATGAATGAATAATTGGAAGTCTAGGATTTTAAATTAATTGATCTATACTGGATTACCTTAGAACTGTTAATCGTCTCTTTAGTCAAATTTAAATTCTTTCTTCTTTGATTTTATTTATTATTTTTGTCTCTTAGATAATTAATTCAAAACACTTGGAAATTAATTACCCTATTCTGATTAAGCTAGTAATATTTAGAAGATAAATGAATAATTGTCCATTTGGGATCGATAATTTAACTTGGTTGATTGCCGCTACAATTGATATCCTTCACTTGGGAATTTAATTGGTTATGTGGTGTATTTTCATAAAATCTGCATGAATGAATAATTGGAAGTCTAGGAATTCAAATTAATTAGTCTATACCAGATTACCTTAGAACTATTGATCGTCTCTTGAGTCAAAATTAAATTCTTTCTTCTGCGATTTTGTTTTATTAGTTATTTATTATTTTTGTCTCTTAGATAATTAATTCAAAACACTTGGAAATTGATTACCCTATTATGATTAAGCTAGTAATATTTAGAAGATAAATGATTAACTGTCCTTTTGATATCAATAATTTAACTTAGTTGTTTGCCGCTACAATTGATATCCTTCACTTGGGGATTTAATTGGAGTGCTTATAAAACGCCTATCAATCATGCCACTTCTTCATTCTCTTTTATAGATCACCGAGTTCTTGAAATCTTAATTTTTGAACTTGTCTATTTGATTGATATGAGTCAACCTCAAGTCCTTTTGCTCCTTAAGAGACAAGTTCATACTTCTCACGGCCCAGAAAGACTTATGCTGAATCTCTATGGGTAAGTGGCACGGCTTCCCATAGACAATTTGATAAGGTGACATGTCTAGCACAGTCTTATATGAGTTCGGAACCCCCATAAAACATCATCGAGCTTCATATCCCAATCCTTCCTATTGGTTCCAACCACCTTCTCCAGGATTTGCTTTACTTGCCGGTTAGAGACTTCCACTTGCTCATTCGCTTGAGGATGATAGGGTGTAGTAACCTTATGCTTAACACCATATTCCTTGAGAACTCTTTCAATAAGCTTGTTGACAAAGTGGGAACCTCCATCACTTACAAGTGCTCTAGGAACTCCATAACAGACAAAAATATGCTTATTCATGAATGACAAGACCGTCTTTGAATTATTCAGGCGAGTTGGAATCGCTTCCACCCACTTAGAAACATAGTAAACAACAAGAAGGATGTATAGAAATCCATTAGATGAGGGAAACGGCCCCATAAAATTAATTCCCTATAAATCAAAGATCTCTACAACAATGCTTGGCTGAAGTGGCATCTTATCCCTTTTACTTATGTTTCCCATCCTTTGACATCTATCGCATGTCTCTACATAGGATTCACAATCTTTTTAAACAAGGAAGGCCAATATAAAGCGGATTGTAGTACCTTTACTGCAGTCTTTTGGGCTCCGAAGTGCCCCCTATTAGGTTGTGCATGGCAAAAATCAAGAATACTCTCCATTTCCATCTCAGGCACACACCTACAGATGATAGAATCTGTATAAATCTTGTACACAAACGGATCATACCATAGAAAAGTCTCAACATCTCTCTTGAATTTGGCAAGTTGATACCTATTGAGACCTTTAGGAATTTCACCGGATACAATGTAATTGAAATAATCAACGTACCATGGATCCATTCCTTGAGCAGCCACTACACAAGCTATCTCCGCTCCTTCAACAAACACCGTCATCACAATGCTCCCATGTCTCTAACCTTGATAGGTGATCCGCCAAAACATTCTCCGTTCCTTTCTTGTCTCGAATCTCCATATCAAACTCTTGTAGAAGAAGGATCCATCTAATAATCCTAGGCTTCACTTCCTTCTTCTCCATCAAGTACCGGATCGCAGATTGATCTGTGTACACTATTGTCTTCATGCCAACCAAATACTGTCAAAACTTGTTGAATGCATACACAATAGCTAAAAACTCCTTTTCAGTGACAGTGCAGCTCTTTTGTGCGGCATCAAAAGTTTTGCTCGCATAGTAGATGACACAGAACTTCTTTTCTCTTAGCTGCTTGAGCACCACTCCAAGTGCTAGATCAGTTGCATCACACATAAGTACAAATGACTCAGTCCAATCCGGTGTGATCAAGATAGGTGCAGTAATAAGCGCCTCTTTCAAAACCTAAAAAGCTGTTAGACATTCTTCATCAAAAACAATAGGAACATCTTTTTCAAGTAAATGAGACAGGGGCTTGGAGTATTTTGAGAAATCTTTGATAAATCTTCTATAGAATCTGGTATGTCCAAGGAAGAACTGCACTCCCTTCTCATTAGTAGGTGGTGGAAGCATCTCAATCGCCACCACCTTTGCTCGATCAACCTGCAATCTCTTGGCCGAAATATGATGACAAGAACAATCCCATCTCTCAACATGAAGTGGCACTTCTCCCAATTCAAGACAAGATTAGTTTCTTGACATCTCTTCAAAACAGTAGATAGGTTAGACAAACAAATATCAAAGGAGGAACCAAAAATAGAAAAATCATCCATAAACACCTCCATAATCTTTTTTATGAAACCATCAAATATGGCCATCATGTAGCACTGAAATGTAGCAGGTACATTACATAACCCAAAACGCATCTTGCTAAAAGCAAAGGTTCCATAAGGGCAAGTAAAAGTAGTATTTTCTTGATCCTCGGGAGCAAACATGATTTGATTATAACCCGAGTACCCGTCCAAGAAACAATAAAACTCATACCCTGCTAGACGATCTAACATTTGATCCATGAAAGGAAGAGGGAAGTGGTCTTTGCATGTATTTTCATTTAGTTTCCTATAATCCGTACACACACGCCACCCCGTAGGAATCCTAGTGGCTAATGTCTCTTCATCATCGGCTTTCACAATAGTCATGCCCCCCTTCTTAGCTACTACATGCAATGGACTCACATGGGGACTATCACTAATTGGATAAATAATTCCTGCATCTAACCACGTTAGGACTTGCTTCCTAATCACTTCTTAAATCGCGGGATTAACCCTCCGCTGATTCTGAATACATCCCTTAGCTTCATCTAGCAACCTTATCTTATGCATGTAATATGATGGGCTAATACCCTTCAAATCATAGAGTCCAACCAATAGCAGACATATACTTCCTAAGCACATCTAACAACTCTTTATGTTGATCATCAGTAAGAGAAGAAGATATAATTACCAGATAAGTTTCATTGTCGCCTAGATAGGTGTACTTCAAGTGCTCCGGTAGTGGTTTCAATTCCTCTCTCTTTTCTTCTTTCGGTGTGCTTTCTCTATCCAATGGGAGGTATTGTCTAGTCCACTTAACTTCTTCAAGCGTGGTTCTTTTTTATTCATACTTGTCATCACCTAAAGCAAGTAAATTTTCAAGGAATTCAATACATACCTCGTTAGAGAGCTCATCTAGCTTCGTGGTGGGAAAAGTAAGAGACTCCACCAAGCAGAACCTCTTCTTTATTCATTCTCAATCTAAGCTCCCCCTTTTGGACATCAATCATAGCTCCAGCTGTGGCAAGGAATAGCATCCCCAAGATAAAAGGAACATTATCCTTGTCATCTTCCATCTCTAGCATAAGAAAATCCATAGGAAAGACAAGCTTCTCCACTTTCACAAGTACATCTTCAATCACACCCTTCGAAAAAGTCATGGACCTATCCGCCAACTGTAGAGCCACTGTTGAGGGAGCGAGCTCCCCCAAACTTAGCTTCTTGAATATAGACAAGGGCATCAAGTTGATGCTTGCACCAAGATCACATAAAGCTTTCCGTGCTGGCCCTTTTCCAATTTCACATAGAATAGTGAAGCTTTCCAGATTTTTCAACTTAGCTAGAAACTTCCTCTGAATGATCGAGCTGCAGTTCTCTGCTAGATTCACTGTCTCTACTCTGTTCAAGCTCCTCTTCTTCAATATGATATCTTTAAGAAATCGGGCATAGTATGGCATCTCCATGATTGCTTCGGAAAAAGGAATGTTCAAGCTTATCTTGTTCATTATATCCTGAAATCTCTTGAACTTATCTTCCAATCCCTTCTTCACTAACCTAAAAGTAAAATGAGGAGGTATCTTTGTCTTAGGAATTTCCCATTCGTCAAGTTCAACCTCCTTCGCCTTGTCCTTCTCGACTTTCAATCTCTTGGCTCTTTCCCACTTTTCCTCTACTATAAGCTCAGTATTCTGTTCTTGTGATAGTACTGGAGTGTTCTGAATAACAGGTGTAGCATTCGGTACAGAAATGAGGGTTGATTGCCGCAATTCAACCATAGTTCGACCAGAATAATTTGGTCGAATAGGATGAGTTTGGTCGAACTGGGTGTCTAAAAATGGGATCAGTCTATCCAGGTTAGGGGTTGCTGGTTAGAACGTGGTTCGACCAGAGAGGACTGGTCGAACTGGAAGGTTTTGGCCGAACTGGAGCTCTATAAACTGAACTCAATTTTTTGGCTCAACAGGTGCTGGTTCGACCTCAGTTCGACCAGAGAGGTCTTGCCAAACTGAAATGCTTTGGTCAAATGGCAATCCAGAAAACAGAGCATCATTTCTCTATTTTTCCAAAAGTGGTTCGACCATAGTTCGACCAGTTGGTCTGGTCGAACTGAGTATGTCTGGTCGAACGGCGGTTCTGCCCTCATTGTTTTCATCCACCGACTTCATCGGACCTTTGTACTACGTCACAGACCTCAATTTAATAGCATTACAAGATTTAGGGTTCGTAATTCTTGGAGACGGGAACTTACCCTTCTCAATTATTTCTGTCAACTTATTTACATTCCCTGCCATCTCTCCCATCAACAAGGTAAGGCCTTTCATCTGCTTGGATAACTCCTAATGATTTGAATATATTTTAATCTCAATACGATCCACCATTGCATCATTCCTAGTCACATAACGGTTCACTCTATCCTCCAAACCCAATTTTCCTTCTTCCATCTTAGCACCAGGATTAACACTAATAGGAGGTTGCATCGCTGCGTTTGGATTGCTCCATGAAAACTCCGGCCTCCTTGGTTGTTGATAGTTACCCAAGGGACCACGATTGTTATAGTTTCCTTGGTAATTTCTGTTTCCTTGATTGTTTGGATACGTCGTTCCTTGAATACTTTGTCCCATGGCATAGTTTGCCTCTTCTAATTCCTCTTGGATCGGTCTTTCTTCACCGTCATCCTGCTGCATCATCATTGGTACTCTCTGTGACAAATCAGTAATCTGCTTCTGCTGAGATTCAAGTAGCTTATTGATATTAGCCAAACTAGAGACAATCTCATCTTCCCTACTCGACTTTACCATGGTGTGTTCAACATGTGCTACCTTTCCAAGGATATAGGTCCCTCTCACTCTATCAGTTGGCCAATCTCTTAAATTCAGAGAAATATTCTCAAAGAGCCTTTCGGCCTCAACGAATGTCTTAGCAAGTAGTGCTCCATTCGATGAAGCATCGAGCAGAACACGAGAATCACAATCCAACCCATTGTAAAAGATACTGATATATTGAGCTTTTGACAACCCATGTTGTAGACATCTTCTGAGCATGTCCTTGAATCTATCCCATGCTTCATGGAGTTTCTCATTACCACCGATAGCAAATTGATTGATTTATTGTTTCATCTTAAACGCCTTTGAAGGTGGCATGTATCGCTCCAAGAACTTACTTTCAATTACTCCCATGTAGTACATTCAGCTGCACAAAGAGTATCGTACCAATCTCTCGCTCTTTCAGTAAGCAAAAACTTAAATAAGATTATCCTCCTCGCATCTTCATGAGTTCCTGCATCGTTTTGTGTACTTGCATAACCAAGGAACTTATTAAGATGTTGTTGAGGATCCTTGAAAGTTCCCTCAGAAAAGGAGTTCATTTCTATCATGCTAATAAGGGCAGGATGAAGATCAAAATCAGCATCAGCTCCACGCACTCCTAACAGCCCCACGTTGCCCCCCTCCATTGTTCTTAAAGACTTCACGGATGGAAACATTGTCCGAATTTACCTTATCTTGGGCCATGTTGACTGCTTCTGCTTCCGACTTGTCTTCGGTTGCAGCTTCAATTGTTTTCGAGTTTGGTACTTCAACTTCAACACCTAGATTAAGAGCTTCGATTGTTTCCACTTCTTATTCTTCTTTTTCTTTCCCTTTTTCTTCCTTGACGATGCTCCATTTTTCGGATCAAAAGGCGTTATTGTTGCTCCCTTCGACCTAGTGTGCATACACCTAAGAAAAATTCAGCGTTAGAAATTAAAGACAAGTATGAAGTAATTTCAATTAAACTAGAAATAATAAAATCGATAATGACAACCGTCCCCGGCAACGATACCAGAAACTTGATGGGCTTTTTCTCAACACACTATTAATCCCCAAGTATGAAGGATGTGATTGTAGCTTAAGCAAGCAACCAAGTTATATTATCGAACCCAAAGGACAATTGGTTATTAATTTATTATTATCTAAATTAACTAAAACTATTATTTGGCAATTGTATTGGAGAATTATTATTAAACTAATAAACAAAGTAATAAAATAGCAAATAAAATAGAACAGTAGAGAAATAACGAGAGTTGCTCAAATGAGAAAATAGGTAGCTTTTCAAGCTATCCGGTTTCACTATTTAATTTCCCTTCCATGTGTCAATGTCCGACTCTTCCTTGTGGAATATGGACGCATCACTAAACCATGCAAATCTACTCTATAGACACAAGCAGATAAGCATGTAACACGTGTGAATTATCTCAGAGCAAGAACATAATTACACCCCATTTCTAGGTACTATCAGTATCAATTATTTCTCGTGCACTAAGTACTCTAACCTGATATGATCACCCTTTATAGGTATTATATAATCATCCTCTTTATCCCACTTACTAACCCGAATTCAATTCAATTAATAAGTATTTATATAAGATAGTTCTAATTAAGCTTCGGAGTCCCCTCACTTAGAATCATAACATGTAATCCTGCTCAGCAATGAACGCCTCAATCAATAACCCAGATATGTATTCAGACTCTACATAACAATTAATTATGCACAAAATCAACTCTGAGTATGAATTAAAAACACTTGACTTATATAGAATAAATCCACAAGTAGTATTGTATGGAGTATACACACGAAAGTTCAATTAACTAGATAAAAACCTGCATAACCCCTATAATTACCAAAGCGGTTCTAGCCTATGACGCTTCGAAGAACGTTCATGGTATTTAGATAGGTCTTACCTATAGTCTTGAAAATTACAAGAAAGATTAAGTTGCGAAGTAAACCCTAGATGTGGGCGCCGTCATTTCTCACTCCATCTTGAATCTTCACTTGGTTCTCACTTGATTCGTTGCACGAATCTCTCTCTACAGCTCCTGCGGATGGAGTTAGGGTTTGGTTGTGATGTAGGATGGATGTAGAATCTAAATCTCTTTTTGAGGTGATAGGCACCCCTTTTTATACTTGTAACTTCTTCTCATGGACCTTTACTGGACTTTTTCATGGAAAACACGCACATTCACACACTGAAGGTGAAATCCCGACGTTTCAAAGCTAATGTGTTCCAGTTCGACCAGGCTTAGCTTAGTCGAACTGGACTCCCTTGGTCGAACGGCGTGTCTGTAAACTGAACTTCGTCTCACTTTGCAGTTCGACCTCACTTATGTGGTTCGACTTGTCTTCACGTGGTCGAACGGTAGCTCATTGGTTGAACGACCTCTCTATAAGTTGAAACACTCCCATTCGACTTCACCTGTGTAGTTCGACTTGGCTGAACTTGGTCGAACGGTAACTCTTTGGTCGAACTACGCCTCGACAAATGTGTTTTCCAATTCTGAGCACTTCCGACCTATTTTTCTGTACAAATATGCTCAAATAGCCTCAGTAGCATCTGATTCGTGGATTTTCTATAAACATCCCGATTCGTCTTGATAATAAACCAAATCATATTTAATTTCCACACAAATCGGAGCTCAAAATATGTGAATTATCACTTTCATCAGTATCCGTCTCACGTAATAATATTCGTGAGACGGCCTCACACAAGTCTTTGCCTATTTTATATTATGTAATTTTTTATAAAGCTTAAATTTAATTTAGTAAGAATATTTTAAGTATTTTCTTTAATGAAAATTTATTATTTTGTGTTAATAATAATATTTTGATATGTTCAAAATTTTTTAATTTCGTATGTGACGTCATCACATTCGCTCTTGAAAAAATTTGTATATTTAGTCTCATCTATAATTAATAATCTTATTCTTTCAATTAATATTTTATAAAAAAAATTAATTTTGTAGGTGGAGTCACCATAATTTTCCTTGAAATTTTTTGTGTATAATAGTGTCACCACGTTCATTCTTATAAAAGTTTGTATACTTAACGCTCTCATGTTAATCTCACAAGTAATATTTTATTTTAAATAATTTAACATTTTAATTAATATTTTATTTAGTCTCTCTTATAATAACTTACAATTAATATATAAATTAATTAATAATAATAATAAATTTTAATATATTTTGACATTTTAATGTTTTGACCCATGGCAGTCCCTTTAATTCCTGGTAGATTGATTACTGATAATTCTCTTCATTCATTTGAAATATTCCACCAAATGAGGCATAACAAAGCTATTTATAAGGGTTCAGTTACCTTCAAACTTGATATGATTAAAGCTCATGATAGAGTAGAATGGAAATTTTTGGAGAACATAATGCAGAAAATTAGTATATATGCACCATTTCTTCGTACCATCATGCATTGTGCCTCTACTGTCTCTTACTCAATCATGGTTAATAGGAATCCCTTCGAGTGTTTCTACCTATCCATGGGCTTCCGTCAAGGGGAGCTCCTATCACCTTACCTTTTTCTATTTTGTGCAGAGTCTCTATCTGGTTTTATAAGACGAAATGTGGAATCAGGAGCCCTCCATGGGATTCATATTTGTAGACGAACCCCAACAGTCTCACGTTTATTTTTTGCTGATGATAGCATCATTTTTGGGAGAGCTAATGCTAATGAAGTTAATACAGTTAAGAAAATCTTGCATAGTTATGAGAAAGCCTCTGGACAGATAAGCAATCTTGCGAAGTCCGAAATTGCTTTCAGCGGGGGTATTCCAAATTCTAGAAAAATTATTTGGTTGATTTAGTTGGTGTATTGATCGTTGTCATTTTTACCTAGATTTTAGTGTCTTTATTTGTGGATTTTTAGATATTTTTATTCGTATTTGTGTAACTTTTGGTGGAGTTTTGTGTTAATTAGGAGAGATGTATACAGGCTGATAAATGTGTGGAAATGAGCTTAAATGTATGTGAAACAGGTCAAAAACAGAGCAAAATAGAGTCGGGAGCTGAAACGAGCAGAAAAACACCCAACTCGAGTTGCATGGTCTTACTCGACTTGCAACTCGAGTCGAGTTGAAGCTCGAGTAAATTCAGGAATTGTCCAATAGCTCAACTCGAGTTGCAAGGTCCAACTCGACTTGCAACTCGAGTCGAGTTAGGTGCCAAGGAAAGTATAGCTTCTGACACGAGTAGACAGGCAAGAGCTCGAGTTATCTTATTCGAGTCGATCTAGGTCCGAAAAACTATCCAGTTTGTAGAGACATGCAACTCGACTTGACATGCGTGTACTCGAGTTACCAACTCAAGTCGAGTTGGGTCAAAAGATAGGAAAATTTAGGAAAATTCTGGAAGCTTCTAGAAGGTCCCCAAGGGGTATAAATGCTCAATTAGTGCAAAAATTAAGGGGAGAGCCTCATTTGACAGTTATTTTGGAGATCAACACACACACTTTCTTACCACCATTTCACACACTCCATCCAATCCATCTCTTCCACCCCTTAATTCATCCATCCAATCAACTGATCTTCAATAATCCATCCATCTATCCATCCTTCCACCATTTTGAGAAGAGGAAAGCTTCAAGGATTGAAGGAGTTAGCATATTGAAGAGAAGGAAGGTTTCTCCATGAAAGGGAAGTCAATCTACTTTTCATTTATTTATTTTCTTCTTATTTTGGCTCAAATGGAGCAAAGTTTGACTTGTAATGATATAATCACAATGTGTAGTGGCTAGTCCTAAAGTAGGGCTAATCATATGAATGGTTGAGATGAAAGTTAGATGTGTAGAACTTGAGTAGTGAATTGAGTTAAATTGTGGATTTCCTTTTATGATATATGAATCATGTTTCGTTTCAATACTTGTGTGATTAAATTCTCTATGCGTGTTAGTGTGAGGGAAGGTAAGCCATACTCTTCTTATGCTTAGAACATTCATAGAGGGACACTTAAGAAATTGAGTGAAAATAACCAACTTATGATCATAGTACCTTAAGGGAATTGAGATTAAGATAATCCTAGGAGATTTAAATATGTAAAAGAGTTGAGAACCTAATTGTCTTGGCTATAGGGATTAGGGGTAAAATTGTGATTGCTTTTAGTCCACAAGTTAATGAAGTTCACTATCAAGAGTTATGCATATCTAGCTAGAGTCTTAACCATGATTATGATTAGCCTTGCTCTCTTCTCAAGTAAATTCTACCTCCATTCCATTTATCATTTGTGTGTTGATTGAATCATTACTTTGTTAGTTCAAATTCTTAATTAATTGAGTAGAACAATAATTAGTAGTCTAAATACCAACCTTCAATTTATCATCCTTACAAAGCATAAATCAATGGAAAATCCAGATACAATCATGAGTTTACTTTCCCTTGGGATGGCATACTTATAAATTTTGTTGCTTAGTCACACATGTGCAACAACGATAGAGTCTCTTACTCTAAAAATATTTTACTAGGAATGCGACTAAGACCATGGCGCCACTTGCTGGGGAAATATTAAACTTTTGGTTGTAACGAGTTTGAAGTTGATTAGTTTTGATAAGGATATTTCTTTTATTTGTTTACTTGTTTACTTATCTGGGTTACTTGGAGAACTAATTTGGAAATTCTTGTAGGTACATGCAAACGCGTTCAAGGTCTCAATCTATTGAACCTTTGAATTTGGAATTAGAAGCTACCTTAAGAAGACAAAGACGAGGAGTGTTAGAGCCTACGAAAGAAATTATAGAAGAAGTAAGGGATAATGCAAATATGGTTGATGAAGAAGGCTATATGAGGAATTTTCATGGAGTTGATAATGTTAGAGGAGGTTATAATAATCTGGAATTTGTGCCACAAGCTTATGCTCAACAAATGCACTTGCAGAACCAACAAATGCAAGCTATTATTCAAAACTTGATGGCACAACAAGAAGCAAGGAATCCTCCGGTGGTGCAAAATCAACCCCGCGGAAATGGAAATAATGAAGCGGGAATGAATGTCCGTGATCACTTCCAACCACAATATGGGAATTATGGAATGGGTCCACCATTGAATGTGAATAATTTTAAGATAAAGACGGGATTGATAAACATGGTGCAAGCAAATCAATTTGGTGGTGGTGCTATGGAGGATCCAAATGCTCACTTAGCCCAATTTACGGAGTTAGCCAACACGATAAAGATAAATTGGGTAAGTGAGGATGTTGTTAAAATGAAGTTTTTCTCGTTTTCATTAGGAGATAGAGCTAAGGCTTGGTATCATACTATACCACCGGGATCCTACATCACATGGAGAGAGTTGGCACAAAGGTTCTTGTGCAAGTATTTTCCACCTTCAAAGATGTTGCATCTTAAAGGGCAAATCTTTCAATTCAAGCAATTGTCACTTGAGACATTTAGTGAAGCATGGGACCGATTCAAAGAGATGCTAAGGAAGTGTCCACAACACGGATTCCCCGAACAACAACAAATAGTATTTTTCTATGCCGGTTTACATGGAAGTGAGAGGATGCTCATTGATGCTTCGGCGGGAGGTTCGATTTTGGGGCAAACTCTGGAAAGAGCAATTGTCATATGTAAGGAAGTAGCTTTGAATACGGGCCAATGGCCTATGGATCGTGCACCGGGGATATATGAAAGGGAGAGAATTGCTAAGATGGAAGAAGTGTGCTTGCAACAAGTGAAAAAGGTGGAGGTGCCTAATGAAGATATGACCGACAAGGCAATCACGGAGATATTAAAGAGGATGAATGCTAACTTGCAAGTGTCTCCAAACTCTACACCTATGGTGAATCAACAAATGCTTCTGAATCCTCAACAAGGTGTGCCTTTATCTTTGATGAATCAACAAGTGTTTCCTAGTCTTCAACAAGGTGGTTCTATGCCTAACATGGGTCAATCTTCCCAAAGTTGTCAAGTGCCTACCCCCATGCCTCAACAAGGTATGTCCTCTAATTTTGGAATTCAAGATACATGGTGTCCACCGGAAATGACGCTTGAGGAAGTTGCCTTCATGCAAGGAAGGAACTTCCAAGGAAATTATGGTGGTAACTTTGGAAATCATGGAGGGGGATATCCACAAAGGCAAGGAGGATGGGAGCAAGATAACTTTCAAGGAAATTTCAATCAACCTCGTAGGTATGAGAATTTGTCATATGGGAATCAAGGAAATGCACTTACTCTTCCACCGGGCATCAATCCGGGGGAGAAAGCTCCAAATCGTGAAGGAAAGTCTTCGATAGTGGATCAAATGATCAAGATGTTTGACTATATGAAGCAAAGAGATTAAGTGATTGATAATAGATTCAAAGCCTTGGAGACACAAATGAGTCAAATGGCAACCGAGGAAGGTGAAAAGCATCGAAAGGGTAAGTTTCCCCCCACTACCATTACTAATCCTAAAGAGCAATATTTGTATGTTACCGTGTGCAACATGGAAAGTAAGGTGGAGAAAGTGTTGGTGGAAATAACAAACATCATTTCAAAAGTTGAAGAAGTACCTTGTGATGAAATCGTGTCAAAAGTGGAGGAGGAAGTTGCCATTGATAAAAATTTGTCTTTTGATGATGAGAAGATAATTGGTGAATTCTTGTCTTTGTTGGATGATGAAAGTAATTGTGATGAAGAGGTGATGTTGAAACAAGATCGTGACATTGTCGAAGTTGAAGCTTCATCAAAGGTTGAAGACCCCGGTAAATTCGTTCTTACTTGTAAAATTGGAAATAGGGAATATTTTAATGCTATATGTGATCTTGGTTCAAGCATTAATGTGATGTCTTTAAAAATTTTTGAAAAACTTCGCATTGGGTGGTTAAAGGAAATGGATGTGGAAATTGGAATAATGGATAGTTCAATGATAAAGCCCCCATGGAGTTGTGGAGGATATGCTTGTGAAAATAGAGGATTTTATCTTTCCGATAGATTTTATGATAGTTGAGAAGCAAGCAGATCCTTTGATCCCATTGATTTTTGGAAGGCCGTTTTTGGCAACCGGAAGAGTAAAATTTGACATGGATAAGAAGGAACTCACACTACATTCAAATGAAAGAGAATTGGTATTATCAAGCAAGAATTTAAAAGAGGGAGATCTTCATTTGAAGACACCCATTAAGCCTCCGGATGATCGAGATCGAGTGGTAAGTGAAATTTTAAAAGATGAAGATTTAACTAATTTTTTACTTGAATTTGCAGGAAATTTTTCTTCAAAAAGGAACAAGCTTGGGGGAAATCCACAAGTTGATTGGAAGATTGATAAAAGGCCTCCGGGATTTGAAAATGTGAGAAAAAGAGATAATGAAGTGAGTTCAAGTGTTAGAGGAGCAAGAAGTGTTGATAAGAAGGTTGTTAAGGAGATGTTTAAAGTGAAGATGAGGCCCGATGGGGTCTTGGATCTCTCCGATTGTTAAGAGCTTCAATGCGTCTAGCTGGACGACGTTAAATCGAGCGCTTGATGGCAGGCAACCCATTTTTAGTAAGTTTGCTTGTTTAGTTGTATTCTTCTTGTATTTTTGGTGTGTAGGTAGAATGTGCTCATGGAGAAAATACATACGGAAGAGACGAGATGTGCTAGATTTGGAATTAAGATGTATGTCACACCACTCTTTACAAACTTAAATTTAACATTTGTGTTAATTTAAGTTTGAGGGAGAGTGTGTGGTGGCCATACTTGAATGTTGGAATGCACATACGTCATCACAAGGTAATTTTATGATGATCAATGGTGGAAACTACAAGGGTAAGACTCACCACTTTTTGCAAACTTAATTCTCAACTTGTTTTGATTTAAGTTTGGGGGATAGTAAGTGGTGTGCCTTACCACTTGTGTATGCTTAATGTATCATATTGATAGAGTGGTTATTTTGATTGTCTTGTGTCAAAATTGGGTAAATTTTTAAATTTTTTTCTCTTGAGTTGGTTCGTTTAGGTACGTTTGGTGGTGTTGAAGTACATGCTAGTCCATTAATTGTTCATAGATGTGGAAATAATTGATTTTGATGAGTTTCTGAACATATATAAGTTGTATCGGAAGCAAATGAGCAGGGAAAAATAGGGTTCGGAGTTCAAAAAAATGCAAAAATAGGGTACAAAGCTCGACTCGTGTTCAGGACCCGAGCCTGCACACGAGGCCGAGCTCCGATATCAAAAGCAGCAACACGCCCAGTATGAGGCCGAGTTCAGAACTCGACTTGAGTCTAGTAAGGAACTCGAATCGAGCTACATAGCTCGAGTCGAGCGGATCGCGAAAGTCAGAATAAAAATGCAATTTCAGGCTCATTTCTGCAGTACCATTCATCGAATCCAAAGCTCGCGTCATGCCCAGTTTATCTGTACAGCCTCCGAAATCCTTCTCAATTCTTCAAAACTCATGTGAATTGGTTAGTGTTGTGTCTATTCATCATTTTAATCCATCCACATCTAACAAAAGTTTGAATTCTCCACAATTTTGTAAGGTATGAACTCTCTACCCTAATACTTTGAATTGGAGTGTAATTCTTTAAATTAAAGCATGGGCTTTGATTGTTATGATGATTAGAGCATGGATATGAAGTTTAAACTTGAAATTCAACACGAATTTATGAATTGATTGATAATTCGAATTAGGGTTCATGAATTTGGAATTTGGGATAATTTGTGGAATGCTTAAATTGGATTGATATGTGTGTTCCAAGTGATGAATTGGCATGAGAATGAAATGGAAGTTGCAAATTTGACTTGGAATTGTGAGGTGAATTGGTGAATTTTGATTTTTCAATTGTCAAGTTGGTTTTCATGGAGATTAAAATTTGGAATTTGTGACTATTGAATGAAATTTGGAATTACTTGTTATGCATGATTGAAATTACAATGGTTTGAAGGATTGAAACTTGGCATGAAGTGTGGAATTGAAGCTTTTGAAGTTGCAAGTTGAAAATGTACACACCATGTTTTATTTGGTAAAAATTGAAGATTGGACACTAATGTTGCATAGTGATCACTTGTTGATTTGATTGAAGTTTTGAAGTCATTAGGTTGAAATGTAGATGGTAAATGCATGATGCTAACTAAATAAGTGAAGTATGAGCTTAGTGGACTGAATTGGAAATAATGTTCGTAGATGTGACTTAATTGTTGAAATTTTGCTATGTAGATGGCTCGAAGAGAAAGGGGACAAGACTTCATTATACTTAATGAAGAGGAGTTGGCACTTTGTGATGCAAATTTAAGTATAGTAGGGTTTCATCCATTTGATATGGATGTGGACTTGGTGGATGAGTGGCCAAAGTATGCTTAAAGGTGGGAGGCAATTTGTCCAAAAGTTCATGCCACTAGATTCCAGGATCAACAGACTATGGTGGATCTTGGACTTAAAGATGATTTGAGGACAATGTTCAGGAACGTCCACATGGAGAATATCTTTGACAAGAGGCCACCCACATACCGAAGCCTCACAGCGGAATTCTTGAGTGCGCTAGAGGTCGTGATGAATCACAATGAATATCCTACTTCCATCAAGTTCCAATTAGGAGATGAGTGACATGAAGTTGAAACTCCTGATCTGAATGAATACTTAGATGCCCCAGAGATTAGGATCGAGTCATCTATTCATATGTGGAGAGATACAACAAAAAGCGATGGTAGCGCAGATTGATTAATAATGGAACGGAGCAACAGTCAGAGTATTGAGCTAGTTCATCTAAAGGAACGGTTATATGGAACCTAGTTATGAGGTACTTGAAAAAGATTTTGTCGAACACCGTGTTCGGGAGATCGGAGAGTGGTTCCATAGTAGAGAGGGAGCTGCATATGATGTATTGTCTGTATCATGGGAAAGAGTTCAATATGGCTGCGAAATTCATCCAACATGCACAGAGGATAGCTAAGAGACGAGCTCATCAGCGAGTAATGATTGGAGGTATGATTACCATGGTAGCTGAGGGGCTCGGAGTTGATTTTGGTGAGAGAACTTTGAAGGTGAGTGAGGGGTTGAATGCTCATGCACTAGGATGGGTTTCTTAGCACGTTTTGGAGATAGGTATTGTTTTAAGCAAGATCGAGGCAGTCTGTTCCCTCTTCCTACTCCTGTATTGACAACGATCTTCGGTCGTAGAGCAGTTGAGAATTTGAGTATGGCTAGTGTTCAACACTCTGAGGTAGTACGAGCATTCTATCGAGCCAACCTTGAAGGTGTTGAAGAAGTGCTACAAGGAATGGAAAATGTAGCAGATGCAGATTTAGAGGAGGTTAGAGCTGAGGGTGAGCCTATGGATTTAGGAGATGAAGAAGAAGAGGAAGAAGAGCATCAGGTGGAGATCGAGAAACATGCTCCAGAGCCGCCACACTTTGAGAAGGCACCAATGGGAGGATACGGAGATCAATTGAGGTGGAACATCCTCGAAGGTGATGTTCGTGATATTAGACAGGCTCAGCAGGAACATGGGATACAGATCCGAGATCTCCAGGCTGGACAGTTCAGGATGGATCATAATTTTGAAGAAGCTCGTCGTCACATCAACAACATTGAGGAGATGACGGCCATGATGTTCAACATGCAGTTTTCTGGAGCAAAGCGTGCCTACATGCCCTGGAATCCATATCAGCCACCTCCTCCTCCGGAGCCATGAAGGGAGTACTTTTGGTGCTAGGCACTTCCATTAGTTCATTTTAGCTATGATTTGACATTTGATTTGATATTGATGGATTGGAATGTACTTAAAGAGGTTTTACTTTGGGATTTTATTTTCAGTTTTATGCAATTTTATTTCCTTTTATTTTCAATATCTTAGTTTGAGTTTCTTATCATTTGGATGTGATGGGAATTTAATCTTACTTGTTATGAATGTGAATTTATGTGTTTTGATATCTTGAGATGGATGATTTTGTTCATGCATGTTATGTGTTTGTTATGTTTCTAGTTTGGTGAGTCTTTGTTATTGAGTTATGTTTGTGATATTTTTATTCTTGTAAGAATGGTTTGGTGGTATGTTTTGGGAAGGTGTTGAGTGTTTTTGAATGTGAGCTATGATGCATTGTTTGTAATGAGTGATGGCAAGCATATTAATATTTTCTACTTATTGAAATTGTAACATGTATTACATAAGTTTTTCAATTTTGAGAAGTATGAGAGGACCAGTTGTACTTAGACAAACTAGAACTTGCTCATGGACTATAGGAACGAAGCTCGAATAGTTGAAATTTGTAATATGATCTTAGGTCATCCTTGTTAAATGAAGTCATAGCCATAAAATTCCTTACCTAAACATTATCCCTAGTTCACCAGTTTGAGTCTATAAGCCTTTTCTTTGTGATTTAAGCACAATACAAGCCTTGAAAACCCACTTGAGTCTTATATATATAACCTAAGTGTGGGTAATTGAGGATTATGATAGTTTACAAGGGAAGATGTGGAAAAATATGCAAATAAATGGAAGAAAGGTTGAATCAAGAAAAATGATTAAAGAGCTCAAGATAAAAGCAAATGCAACTTAAACAACAAGTGGAAAAGGAGCAAAATCATAAAATATGCTCAAGGAATATAAAAGTCAAAGAAAGGAAGTATGTCATTCAAAAGAAGCTCAAGGAATCCATGGTATATTGATATTTAGTGCTTTTGAATTATTGACAAAGGGAGGAAGTTTGAAAGTGAAGAAGTTGGAGAAAAGAATCATCTCTTCGATTATCTACACTTGAATAGTCACTATTATCCAAAGTTTCCTACTCTACCAAAGAGCCTAAACATTACATCCTAAGATAAAGACCTTTTTGATCACTTATTGAAACTAGGGTGGCTTGTGAACATAGTCCATGAGCAAGCTTATGGTGAGTCAGTTCTAACCGATTGATGAGTGTTGTATAAAACCTTACTCCATAGAGCATTGAGTAAATTTGATATTCTATAAGAGGCTTTGATTGATAGGGATTTGATTATTCTTTTGTCATTCTTAATATTGAACTTGTTAATCTTTCATGTTATAAGTTTGATGATGTAGGGATACTTAATGTGATTTTGTAGTCCTAGTAACTTGTAGTGTGTTATGGTTTATGTCCGTTAGGTATTTTTCTAGGTGAAAATTACTCCTCTTGTTTATCATTTTTTCGTTGTTCGAGGACGAACAACACTTTAAGTTTGGGGGGTTGATCGTTGTCATTTTCACCTATATTTAAGTGTCTTTATTTGTGGATTTTGGATGTTTTTATCCGTATTTGTGTAACTTTTGGTGGAGTTTTATGTTAATTAGGAGAGATGTGTATAGGCTGATAAATGTGTGAAAATGAGCTTAAATGTATGTGAAACAGGTCAAAAACGGAGTAAAATAGAGTTGGAAGCTGAAACGGGCTGAAAAACACCCAACTCGAGTTGCATGGTCTTACTCGACTTGCAACTCGAGTCGATTTGAAGCTTGAGTAAATGCAGGAATTGTCCAGTAGCTCAACTTGAGTTGCAAGATCCAACACGACTTGCAACTCGAGTCGAGTTAGGTGCCGAGGAAAGTATAGCTTCTGACACGAGTAGACAGGCGAGAGCTTGAGTTATCTTACTCGAGTCGAGCTTGGTCCGAAAAACCATTCAGTTTGCAGAGACACGCAACTCGACTTGACAGGAGTGTACTTGAGTTACCAACTCGAGTCGAGTTGGGTCAAAAGGCAGAAAAATTTAGAAAAATTTTGGAAGCTTCTAGAAGGTCCCCAAGGGGTATAAATGCACAATTGGTGCGAAAATTAAGGGGAGAGCCTCATTTGACACTTATTTTGGAGATCAACACACACACTTTCTCACCATTATTTCACACACTCCATCCGATCCATCTCTTCCACCCTTCAATTCATCCATCCAATCAACTTGATCTTCAATAATCCATCCATCTATCCATTCTTCCACCATTTTGAGAAGATGAAAGCTTCAAGGATTGAAGGAGTTAGCATATTGTAGAGAAAGAAGGTTTCTCCATGAAAGGGAAGCCAATCTACTTTTCATTTATTGATTTTCTTCTTATTTTGGCTAAAATAGAGCAAAGCTTGACTTGTAATAATATAATCACAATTTGTAATGGCTAGTCCTAAAGTAGGGCTAATCATATGAATGGTTGAGATGAAAGTTATATGTGAAGAACTTGAGTAGTGAATTGAGTTAAATTGTGGATTTTCATTTATGATATATGAATCATGTTTCATTTCAATACTTGTGTGATTAAATTCTCTATTCATAGCATTAGGATGATCATTCCAATGTTATGAGTGGATGTTTAATTGAATCATATATTAAAATGTGCATGCATGTTAGTGTGAGGGGAGGTAAGTCATACCCTTCTTATGCTTAGAACATTCATAGAGGGACACTTAAGAAATTGAGTGAAAAGAACCAACTTATGATCATAGTACCTTAAGGGAATTGAGATTAAGATAATCCTAGGAGATTTAAACGTGTAAAAGAGTTAAGAACCTAATTGCCTTGGCCATAGGGATTAGGGGTAAAATTGTGATTGCTTTTAGTCAACAAGTTAATGAAGTTCACTATCAAGAGTTATGCATATCTTGCTAGAGTCTTAACCATGATTATGATTAGCCTTGCTCTCTTCTCAAGTAAATTCTACCTCCATTCCATTCATCATTTGAGTGTTGATTGAATCATTACTTTGTTAGTTCAAATTCTTAGTTAATTGAGTAGAACAATAATTAGTAGTCTAAATACCAACCTTCAATCTATCATCCTTACAAAGCATAAATCAATAAAAAATCTGGATACAATCATGAGTTTACTTTCCCTTGGGACGACATACTTATAAATTTTGTTGCTTGATCACACGTGTACAACAACGATAGAGTCTCTTACTCTAAAAATATTTTACTAGAAATGCGACTAAGAACATGTATGCAAAGTTGAACAGCACTCAATATACCTCAGGCTCCCTACTCACGTGGGCAGATCGAAAGGAGCTATCTTTCATGAGATTGTGAATCAGGTGGAGAAGAAACTCAAGGATTGGAAGAGTAAGGCCCTCTCTCTTCAGGGGAAGATAACACTCATTAAATATGTGGTTCAAGAATATACCAACTTATATCATGAATTGCTTTCTGCTACCACAGAATATTATTAACCGCATCGAGTCGGCTATTGCTCTTTTTTGTGGGGCCAGAAAAACAATGAAAGACGAATACACTGGATCTCTTGGAAGAACCTTTGCAAGCCAAAAAGAGAATGAGGGTTGGGTTTTCGAAATTTACATTGCTTCAACAAAGCCATGCTAGCTAATTAAACAAGAATGGAGACTTCTCAAGGATGAAAGCTCTCTTCTTGCATGTTCTCTAAAAGCTAGAAACTTACTATCATCTGATTTTCAAAAGGCAAGAACTGGTTACAACCCAAGCTACACATGGAGGAGTATAGCTGTTAAAGAACTCTTAGAGTAAGGGATCCTTTGGGGTGATTGGCGATGGCAACTCCATTGATATTTGGAGAGACCCGTGGCTACTTGATAGCCTCAATTTACACCTCCAATCAACTCAATAAACCACATCCAATGTTTCTAAGGTTAGTGATTTATTTCTACCCGAGACTCATAGGTGAAACATGAAACTCTTACAGAATATTTTTTTGCTTAATGATACTCGGCAGATTTGTGTTATTCCTCTCTGTCATAAGGATCAACCCGATACTCTTTCTTAGATGTTCTCCAAAGATGGAATGTATAATTTTAAAACTGGTTATATGCTGGGGTTTAAAACGAAATCAGAAATGTTGCAAGCACCTAATGATCCTATTATAAAAAGGTGGAAATGGAGTTGATCACTTGATGTAACACCAAAAATTCAAGTTCATTTATGGAGGTGCATCAAAGGTATTTTCTTGTAAACATAAACATTGTGAGAAGAGGCATTGATGTTGATCCATTTTCTAGATGGTGTGGTGGTGATATTGAGACTGAAGTGCATGTTTTTCGGGATTGTTCTTGGATTAGAAATTATTTGCTCATGTCTCATTTTCATGTTTGTCACTGTCAAATCCATAGCAAATTCTTGATGAATGGGTGGATGAGGTTGGACAACAAGATGATAAAAAATTGGGATGCAAATTTGCTACACTTCTTTGGTGTATCTGGTAGGCTCGTAATTTGCTCATTTTTCAGGATAAGGTACTCGAAGTCGAACACCTCATTTCGATGGGGTTGTCACACCTAGAGGATTTCTGGAAGGCACAATCCTCATCCTCTAGTGGGAGTTCATCCCAAACATCTCGGCAATGGAGGCCACATATGATAGGATATTTAAAATAAAAACAGGCGCCTCAATTGTTCAGGGTACAGGAACTGGTATTGATGGGATGGCTCGAGACTCAAATGGATAAGTCAGTTGGTGCTTCACCGAGCATCAAGAGTCAGTTCTTCCTATTGATATCGCTGAGACGTTAGTTGTGCGTTGTAGAATTCAAATTGTTCAAGAACAAAACAACAAACACATCATTCTTAAGGTTGACTCGCTTGTACTCTATTATGCCTTATGCCTTGATCAAATCAAAGAATGATCTATCTTACTTTGACTCTATCGTTGAGGACATCCTGGCTTTATTCCCTCTTTTGAAGACATCTCTTTTAGTTGGGTTCGTCGTTCGGCAAACATTTTTAGCCCACAAGCTAGCAAAATTTGCTTTCAATAATTCTTTAGCAAGTTACTTTAATGTTAGTATTCCTCTACCTATTATGTCATATATTAATGTAGTTCTCTCTGATGTTGAATGATTAATCTTACTTTTGGATTTAAATAAATAAATAAATAAAATAAAATTTTCTCACCTTAAACCAACGTGGATGATCTCGTGCAAATGTTTATAACTGAATTATGGGAATATGCGTTAATCATACATAAATATATATTTACTATACTTAATAATAATGGAGTAATAAATATTTAAAATAATTTTAAAAATGTTCCTTCATGAAAAAGAAAATAAAAAATAAAAAAATGAAACCTTTAATTAATACATTAATGGTTCAGTTAAGTCATTTATACATCATATTTGAATCAACAAACATATACTAGTAGTCTAGTACATAAAAAAATGTTACCTCTTCCACTCTTTTAAATTGTGAATAATAATTTTCATTTTCATTCTATCTATTAAATTGTGAACAATTTTGATATAAAATTAGGTGAACCTGGTTTGCATTGATTACTCTTAATATATGAAAAATTACTTTTTAAAGATATAAATTATTACTTTTTAAAATGAAAAAATTAGTCTTCAAATTCTTATACATCTTGATTTATTGATTATATTTTAGTATATGAAAAATTACTCTTTAAAGATATAAATTATTACTCTTCTGAATAAAAACACTAAATTTCAAAGAGTATTAAACACTAAATAAATACAGTTTATACTCCCTCTATCCCCAACTCAATTCTCTATTCCACTTTCCATATTTTATTGGTATTGCATAACATAAAAAACTATACCCTACTATTTATCATTAAACCTTTGGGGCATGTAGCGTTAGTTTAGGCATTGATTGTAACACGTGGCATGTATCTAAAGAGTGGAATAGGAGATGAAACACGTATGTGGAATAGGTGATTCTATTTGCTCTATCCCACACCACCCTTCACACTTTCCATATTCGTATGTCCCACACCACCCTTTACACCACAAAAAAGGAAACAATTCAACAACCTCAAAAGTTACTTTAATTTCAAATTTGACACTCATTTTTCACACACATACCATTTCTTTATACTTTTTTATTATCTAAAAAAACTTCAATACCCTCTAAAGTCAACAATTTGGTTTAATTTTTTTTTTAAACAACATGGTACAATAAACCGGAAGGGTTGTTCGGAACGAAAGGAGTAATAAACTTCAATTTCGAATTGTCTTTTTTTTTAAACTCCATCACAATGTACTTTACTACATTTATTAATTAAAAGTACCCCCACTATATAACTCAAAGTGATTTTTGTTGGAAATTTTAGGTGAATGGTAAAGTCACCTTAAAATGGTGTCTATTAGTGTATTCAAATGATGTGATTGTTGAATAATTATGTCTTTCATTAAAAGACATTTGAATTTGAATTCAAAATCAAATCCAATGGTCGCATCAATTCACGAAAAGACATCTTAAAATCTATAAATAGACCCTCACATTCCATAATCCAGCACTCGAATTTCACTTGATCTACACTTGAAAATCATTTTGAAAGCACACTCACATACGCATGTCGTGGATATCCAATAAAGTCGAGTGAAATTGAGTTGTCCAAAATAATTCGTGGTGTATTCATAGATCGTCCTACTCCTAAGGTGAGTTCATAATATTGGTTGGTTCGCCGTATCTTATGATTGTAGTGCTACTGTCACAAGATGTGAGTCGTTGTATCTTGGAGATGATTGACATCAAACCATAAGCACCAAAGTGGGACAATTTCGTCTTAAGGAGAAAAAGTGTAACTCTTGACTCGACTCAAATTCCGTTCTTATTATTTTCTATCATATTTTCTAGTCAACATATTATATCGAAACCCAAATATATCCAACAATAATTACTTTAATATGAAGAAAATATAAAACTACAAAGAAACTTATACGAATGTTTGTTTGAGACCACATATTTGTTAGATCTCTATCAAGAAGCAGAGTGGATGACCCCACAAACACTGGCTGTTACTTTTTATTGCAAGAAACTTTGTTTTCATGCAGAGTATACATCATGATGACAACGTGTAGTGTCCTAATTATATAAATGTCACCCCCTTTCAACTGCTCATCCTCCAAAAATAGAAAGATTAAACAAAATCACTTGGGTTAGATTTGCAATTGGGGGATGAATAGCTCCATGTTCAGTTTGTTTGATGTTGTTTGTGCAGAGCTGCAGGGGTGGAAAAGGTAGAGAAAGAGATAAAGCGTGTTAATTTAGAAAAGGAAACATATGAAAGTTGAGTGAGTTGGGAGTTTATAGGTAAATATTGCAAGTTTGAATTCTCTGTTCTACATTCGCTGTTTCATTAGTGTTTAACAATATAAAAAAATTATACCTTAAAAATGATCATTTAACCCTTGGACTTGTGTTGAATTTTGAGCATTGATTATGATACATTGAGGAACAGGGGATGAAATACCATTGTGGAATAAGTAATCCTATTTGTAAATATTGTGGTGATTTTTAGAATATATAGGTGTATGTTTGGAAAATCAAATTTGATTTTCAAGACCCTAAACAAGCATGGCTTAAAAGGCAACCTAAATTTTCTCTTTTTTTATATATATATATTGTGAATGACATAAAAGATAATGCATTGAAATTCCATAGAAAATTATGAATGGTTGTCCATGGTATGAGTTGTACGTTGTAATTAATGGAAAATAATACTTAGAATGTACCGTGACTATATATTTTATATGACACGACACTACTTACTTCAAGGATATAAGAAACGAGATGGAAAATCACAATTCATAGCTTTTATGCATAATCAATGTCTGTTGCACGTGAATTGCACCAACTCCTCACATGTTCACTCATCTAAACTCTATCGAAACAAATTCACTCACATAATTATGAAAAATACAAAAAGTTAACGATCATGTGCATTACATGTAAGAAGCTAGAAGATAAGAAAGAGATGGTAGAGAAGTAATAATATTTTAACAAAATGATACTCAATTAATGAAAAGTAATAATGATGCAAAATTAACTATTTTATGAACTATTTATATTATAAATAAAAAGTTATAAGATTTATAAAGAAAAGTGATTAATTTTTAATAAAAAATAATAACTAATTAAAAAGTGTAAAATGATCTCACCGTCAAACGATCCCTCCCAAAACTGCAGCAAAAAAAAAAAGTAACACTTGTATGAGATGGTCTCACCGTAAAATTTTTTTAAATTTTTTAAATTAGTTGTGACTTTTTAAAGTTGGAAATCATATTATCACTTTCTTTATACTATAATAGTATAAATTTTTCATGAAATACTTTACAAAATGATTATCACTTTTTATCAGTTAATTGTTACTTTTTATTGAAATATTATTATGTTTTATTCATCCTACATTGGAATGTATTTTCTCTTTCTGAATTATGTCATGCCGGCATGTGATATGAATGCATAGGATGGTGTGGAATGTTAGTGTTGTAAGTTGTGATGAGTTGCTTCTAATTGGCTGAGTTTTCTTTTGATAATTACGCATCATGTCCAACGTCAATTGTTTGCTCATTTGCGGTAAGATTGTGTGTCGGAAAATAGTACTCATATGATCCATGTATATACATTAACTAGTTTGTTGGCAGTGGCGGAATATTTTTAGTTAAATTAAAAGAATTAAAACAATAATTTCATTATTACAGATGCCTTAATTAATATTTTCAAGTAATAAATGATGTTAAATTGTGTTTAACCAATAAAAAGTTACTACATGTGTTTTTAAAATGTATTTCATTAGAAATGACACATGTTTTTAAAAAACTTATAAAAGGAAATTACTTCCTAATTATGTATATTGAGATTCTTCAACACTTGGAATTGCATATAATATTGGATATGCGTTTCCTTGTCACTGGTGTATTAATTTTTGTATGTTGCATAATTAAATGAATGAACATGAAAGCACAAGTGTTAAAGTCTATATTTGTTTAAGGTTCATGTAAGTTTTAAAAACATGTGTATTAAAATGATCACCTCGTCTAAACGAGTTTTAACAAACAACCTTCATTCAAGATCAAGCTCAGTATTATTTTTCTTGAAGAGTTCAAGATTTGATATTTCTTAATGAACGAGATTAAATAGATTAAAACTCGAACTGGTTCATTTACACCACTATCAAGTCGAGCTCAATGGGTCTCCAAGTAGGTTCAAGAAAGGAATCATCATCCCCAGAGATAAAGTACTCATCATTCCCTCAAATTTTGCAAACCCAACTAATCTGGTGGTAAAAGAATTAAAATTTGGTTGCTCTGATCCACTGCACTTGATTCACTCAACCATAATCCCAAAAAATAAACCCAACAGACAAACTGATTTAGCACAAGCCATATACTATATGTTTGGGTCAAGAATTGGAGATTAATCAAATAAAATATTCAGAAATTAATTTAGAAAATTAACATTGCTGAATATAAACGAGACAACAGTGGTGGAGAAACAAGAAAGAATTGAATCTGCCTCTTATTGTATAGCAGGATATTTTCTTAATCAAATTACAGATTTCCAGTAATGCCCCTTTCGTATCATCTCTTCTTCTTTGGCCTCTTTCTCTGGTTAAGTTGTATGGAGTTTGCAAATTAAAAAGGCAACAATCTATCCACCAAATAATTTTCTGTTGAGCGCCTAATGAATCCTGCAACGACCCTTGGGTCACAACCCAGGGCCTGTTCTTGCAAACTTCCTCGCGACCCCAAATATAACAGCTTTCGTTAGTAGGCCTCGATCAAACGTGCACGCAAGGGCAAGAGCACCACCAACCAAGAGGATCTTCGGAAGACCTCTTCGTGGTGGTTTTTCTGTATCCGTTGAAACTAAAGACTCAGCCTCGGATGCACCACTAGTGGTCTCCATGGATTCTAGAGAGTCGAGATTTAACTTAGAGTTGATTTGAGCCATGACAGCACTGCGAGAAAGTGGAGCTCCTGATTCCCTATACTTCTGGTAGGCACGCAAGCCAGGATCGATCTTCTTGACAGCAGCCCACATACCTTGACGAATACCAAGTTTTGCAATTTCCCGAGGAATGCCCATGTCTTCATGATGGAAGAATATGACCTCACAAGCAGTAGGTCGCCCGTCCCTCTCCGACTCAGCTAAAAGAATAAAGGGAGATGATGAGATTTTAGACACGAAATCACAATCAGTCATATACACAAGTCTGTTTTTCCTAGCTCCATAATGACTTTTTAGAAGAAGCCTTTCTTGTTTTACATTGACGTGAATACAGAATTTAGCAATAAAACATACTTTTGTTTTCATACTTTAATTTACTTTAGAATCACGTTTTAATGGGTCAAACATCATTACTTTAAATTCAATTCATTTCTTTTTGACATCAAATTGTAGGATCAAACTTCGAAGTTTTACAGGTTAATACTTTAATAGTAACAACTAAATTTCATACTTTCAAAGTACGAAATCAAAAGTATGCCTGTTATATTGTCAAAATGTCAGAGATGGTGTCATTAATTCTCATAAATTGATAAGTAGTTCTTTTAACTGTTTAAACTAGAGCTTCCAAAGCAACATCTTGAGCTTAACTCGTGGTGATTGTAAAATGGAAAATCGGTACCTGCACGAATGCACCAACTAGAGTAGTACAAATCAACTCGTCTTGGCTTGTTTTTACGAGGCACCGAGGGGCGTGGCACACCCTACAGCATAAAGAAATTACATTGGTATGTTTATCTCAAAAGACTATCATTCAAATAGCATCTCAGTTAAGTAGAAACTGAAATACCACCCACAAGGATATAAGTTAAAAGAAACTCAGTAACACCGAGGATTAATAAACCATATAGGTTCAGAATGCATACAAGCAAATCCTAGACAAATCCATTGTTAAAATCCTATCAACACAACGAAGAACCTCCATAAAGCTATTAGTTAGCCTAATCTGAGGTCAATACCACAAGTGTAGTAGAATCTAAAATTTAACATATTCAACATGTTTGAGCAATACAATTAGTGCGACATCAAGAAGCAAAGCAATTAATTACATTTCCACAGATTATAACCATTTCCCAGTTCCCTACATCCCAATCGGTACAAGAGCAAGAACTAATTAGCACTTCTCTTACCTTTGTTACACAGTAATAAGTGCGTCCAGATTGCCAAATCCGACGGCCTATAATGTATTCTCGGTCACTACAAAAGAAGGGAAACTGCAACACAAGAAAAGAATGCAATCAACACTTCATTATCAAAGCATCATTCATACACCAAAACTTAAAACAAAACACTCCCCACCTTCCGAGTCCAATGAACAATCATTGTCCCTGTCTTGGGGCATTCCTCCAGAGTTTCGGCATGGAGAATCATATCATCCCATTTCAATCTGAACTCGTCATCCCAGAAGAAATCCCTCAACATTTCTGGAGTTGCATCTTCATAAACAGTTCTACTACGATATTGAGGAGGTCCAGTCTAAGGGAAAACACAAATAATCCGCAATTATAATTCACAAACAATGCTAATAATCAGTTCTTGATTAATATATAATCAGTAACAATCAACCCTACCTCTGTATCCCTTCTCCAAGCCTGATAGGTCATATTAGGGGCTGACTTATTCATCATATGAATCCAAGCAGGACCTCCATCTTTCTCCTCAACTAAATTGTAAAGGTGTTTCACATCATTCTCATTCACAACCTTTGATTTCTCATCAGTCTCCATCTTTGACGAGCTAAACGTAGAAAATTCAACTTATCACTAAAATCAGTCGAATTGGAAGGATAACAAATCAAAGAAATAGCAACTACAAAGGACTAATTTAAATTAATTAAGATAAAAAGTGTAACCCAGAACAACCAATCAATTCTCTTTAACAAACTGTAAATAAACCAACGTGATAGACTCTGCAACGTACCTGCAATCAAGATATGAAGGTTCTGAAGGTGAGGATAGGGTTTCCCTGTCAGCAGAAAAATCAGGAATCCAAGAAATGGAAGAGGGAATTTGCCTCTTCAATGAGCTCAAGCTCGGGATTGAAGCAGAAAACTGAGGTAACACCACCACCAATTTATTCGAATCAAGAAAATCCACATTCAAATTGGCCCATTTAGGTTTCCATGCCCAACCCAGTAACACACCGACGACAACAGTCACCCAGATGGGCGCCATGAACACCATCAGCTCAGCAATCACATCTCCAATGGTGGGCTTCTGCAGAATCTCAAGAAAAACCGAAACAAGAGCCATATCTAGAAACCCCTAAACACGAAAAGTAACCCTAAACACAAACAACCAGCAAAACCCACGATTCAATCGGGTATAAGATTTAGCTTTAAAGCGCAGAGATGAGTCGAGGGTTTCAGTAAAGATTTCGAATAAACCCCCAATCAACCAATCCAATTGCAAAGATTGGGGGGGGGGGGGGGGGGGAGGAGAAAAGCAATGGATAGGAAGAAGGGGTAATATTAATACTGAATTATAAGTGGTAGAATTTGCAGAAGCGGGAAGGATGAAGACAGAAAAGTATGTGCTGTAGGCAAACACAAAATCCGAAGAGAGAGAGAGAGAGAGGATAAGGATGGGAGTGTCAGAGAGAGAGAAGCGGTAGGCAGAGAGAGGCGTAGGAGAGATTGCGGTATGGCCCCTTCAATTACACTTCACAAGAATCAACTGGTTTCCATTACCAACCATATCTGAATCTCTCTCTACATTCCACCTCCAAACAATCTCGTTTGTTGCTATCTGCGCAACCACAAGTAGCCGCAGAATTCCAAACTAGTTGGCGGATGATGAAGAAATTTAATGGAAAATTGAAATTCCTTAATGGCGTGAAATTGGTTTGGTTTATGGTATTGATTTGAGAGGATTGAGAATGATTGTTGGATTGATTTATAGGAGGGGTGTGGGGGTGGGTTTGGTCTGTGGCGGGTGGGGTGGGTTTGGTCTGTGGAAGGGAGGCCGCGTTCTCATTTTTCACGTTTGGATGGTGTTGGGATTTTACGTTTGACTTTCATATGTACTAGTGTTATGGTAGTAAGACTGCATCATTTTCTATTCTTACACCAAGCTATAAAAAAACGCGATTGTTGCTTATATTTTTTAAATCCTACTCCCTCCGACCATTCCACCATTTGGTTTTGGTAAGAGAGCACCACAAACCTAAACCATACAATTTATCAATTTTCATTAATTTAAGTATCATTTTTTATTAGAATACTACTCCCTCCATCAAGTGAAATGCGAACAGTTACCTAATGTTTATAATAAGGTATTGTTTGCATTTCATCGGGACGGAGGGAGTATTAATTTTTATTCATCTCACGAAAACTTTCTTGTGAAATTGTCTCACACAAGTATTTGTTTCGATAAAATTTTGTGAAAGGCCATTGTTGATAGTTGCCTTCGTTGTGAATGACTCAAATTACACCAAATATGAATCATAAAAGAGCAAGAAAAAACACTTTATATTGATAAATAGAGCTTGAAAGCTCAAATTGATATATGCACTTTCAATCTCTCATCTCTCAATTTGAAGTGTAGAATTATAAGTGTAAAAAAGGCGTGTATGATTTTGTATCTTGCTCGATTTATACTTTCCTCTTATGTTATCCCCTTGGATGGGTGGAGTCACTTCATGCTTGATCCATAGCTAAGTGAGCCTTCCATTGAGATTGTGTCATGTGTCACTAAGGGAATCATTAGTCAACTAATTTAATATCATTTACATTCTTATCTTGTGATTGGTGGAGAGGAAATTCTTATCATTTACATTCTTATCATGTGTTTCTAAGAGTATGAGGTGCATGTGTATGAGTTGGTTAGATTTGAAAAGTGTTCCCCCACAAGAATTTGTTGTTGTTTGGGAAATTTAATTGGTTAGTAAGAATTAATTAATAAATTAATCAAAATTAAATAATAATTAAAGTGAGTGAAATTAGTCTCACACATGGAGTTGATAAAATATGGTAAATTGGTGATTTTGGGTCTAGAGGTTGCCCGGTAGAATCAATGACAAATCTGTGTGTGAGCAAAATCAGTGAAAAAATTGTGTGTGATCATGTTAAGAACAGAAAAACAAGATAAAGAAAATCAAACGGTAAATATCGTTTGCCTAATCAAACGGAAAACTCTGTTTGCCCAAAAGTCTCCAGGCTCCTTAATTCAATAATAATTCGATAAAAATTTCATAAATCCTAATCACATCTTAAATAATACTACTCACTAATACCAAAAAGGAAATAAACCAAAATCCTACGGACCTAGACAAAAACATAATAAATAAGTCTAACCCACGAATAATGAGCTCAAGTCCTAAACATAAAGATAATTAAAATAAATAAATCAGCCCACGTATAGTGGACCTAAGCCCGCCCCCGTCGACCGTGAACCCTAATTTTGCTTCCTATCAATTCCATCCTCCTTCGAAATAATCTTGTCCTCAAGATTCTAGTCAGGTAACCGCCCTAGAGAAAACTTGAAACCCCTGTCCCTCCTCAAAAATCTCTTCATGTTCATCCATTAACTCTTTTCTCGTCACCTCGCAATACTCGTACTGTTTGAGGTTCAACTCCTCATTCTCCTCAGCCAAAATCACTCTCAGTTGTTTGAATGAACAGTCATGCCCAGGTGGAAAGGGTTTCTTACACCTAAAGCACAACCTTTTTTACTCTCAGGTCCTCCAAGACTCTCGGTGTAAGCCGAGTATATTTGAAACGGGTAGTTGACTGCCCGGACAGCCCCAAATTTATCCCATACAGCCCTGAATTTGTCCCGGACAGCCCTGAATTTATCCCGATGGATGCGTAACCGGCTTAGAGAAACTGCCGGTCGACCCATGCGCACTGCTACCCCCTGCTGTCACATTACTTACAGCAGATTGCCTTGAAAAACTGTCAGAATGCATTCTCGAATCGCTGAAAATCTGACTCCCTTGCCCTCCATTCTAAAAGGACAGATTATCCTCAACATCCCTAGCTAATTCCATCATTGTCTCTAAATTATTTGGGCGAAGTAGCTGTAGTGAACCCCGAATCGGACCCTTCAACCCATTCATGAAATATCCCAAATAGTGTGCCTCAAACAATCTTGGAACCTGATCCGCCATTGGACAAAAATTGAGATGTAATCTTCCACTATTACGGATTGCTCAACTCTGGATAGTCGTTCGAACCTACTCCCCTTAAATCGTGTGTCGAAATGCGCCACCAGCGCCTCTGAGAATTCATCCCAAGTCAACCCAGGCTTGCGAGAACGCAACCAAGTCACCCAATACAGCGCCTGCCTCCTCCATTGCAACCACTGTCGCAGGCACCTTCATTCCCGGGCTTGTGTTATGGATTTCAAATTGTTGAGTGGCACTTGCCAGCCAACTAATAGGGTCTGATCCATCAAAGTACGAAAGTTGCACCGAACCTATCTGCAATTGAGAGTGAATCTCCGGTGGTAGAGTCATCGTTTCGGTTCCGTGGTGGCGACATCCTTACGGCACAGATCTGCAGCCGACTGTTGCGATCCCGAGGTTTTCAGGTTCACTTTCAAAAGTTCGCCAAGAGTAGCCAATATTTCTATCAAATTCTGCTTCATCTCTTCCTGATCAGCCTCAAGTTTATCTAATCTCTCTCCTGAATAATGAGTAGTTGCCATGTTGATGGGAATAGGATCCGGCAGGTTGGACCAATTGTTATGAACAGAAAAAATAAGATAAAGAAAATCAAACGGTAAATACTGTTTGCCCAATCAAAAGGAAAACTCTGTTTGCCCAAAAGCCTCCAGGCTCCTTAATTAAATAATAATTCGATAAAGAATCCATAAACCCTAATCACACCTTAAATAATACTACTCACTAATACCAAAAAGGAAATAAATCAAAACCCTAAGGACCTAGACAAAAACATAATAAATAAGCCTAACCCACGAATAATGGGCTCAAGCCCTAAACATAAAGATAATTAAAATAAATAGATCAATTCATGGATAGTGGACCTAAGCCCGCTCCCGTCGATAGTGAACCCTACTTTTGCTTCCTATCAGATCACAATCACTAATTAAAATAGGAATCTCGTCATATAGGAGTGATATCTAGAGCCTATAAATATGGTTATTCTGCACTAATTCCATTCAGTACACCATATCCAAAGCAGCTGCATACATAACCACTTACATTTCTATTCTCTCTTAGTTCGCCGGAGTTCCTGCAATAACGGTGTTATTTCGCCGGAAACGATAAGTCATTTTATCTTTGGAAAGATCCGTCAAGATCGGACCTTTAAGAAGATCCGTCAAGATCGGAGCACTGGTTACTATTTTCCTTCTCCGTCGTTCTATCCTTATCACCATAAGTCCCAAACTTATATTCGGTCATCTTTAGAATAAATAACTAATGCTCTTTTCATCACAACATGATTTACATAAATACTGTGAGTACAAAATTTAATAAAGATTGAATATATAATATTTTATTATTTTGATACCATATATATTTCTAAATTAATTTGTATATAAAATGTTATATAATATAATTTTCACATGAAATATAAAATTTTTATATATATATCAGTATTTAATATTTAATATTTAAAAATAAATCATGAATATTCATTTTATATTTCTTTAAAGTAATAGAATTAATACAGTATTTTAATAATAAAAGTATTTTAATAATAAAATAATTATTATATGTTGGGTGGGCCACCATTCACCATTTAATATAAATCATTTTATTTATAATTTTAAATTTTGATTTTAAACTCAAATGGGCTAGTTCACCTATCACTGGGCTCCTCACTAAAGTGAATGACTCAGGAAATTGAATTAGGGGGAGTTATAAGGAGGCTTGGAGAAATGGGGAGTATAAGTGCATGGTAAACTATATACTAAATATACTAACAACTAACATTTATCGATAAAAAAATTGATTTTAAATATTTTAAAATTTTATAAAAGAAATACTCCATCCGTCCCTTGGTAAGAGTCTCATTTGTTTTTGGGCACGTGAATTAAGGAGTATTATTATTTAATGTATAGTGTGTAGTTGTATTAGTGGGTGTGTGGGCCCAATGTTTTAATTGTATTAGTAGGTGTGAGTGGGTCTCATATGTTCAAAAAAATGAAATGAGATCCTTTGGGTGAGACAATTAAAATGGTAAAATGAGACTCTTACCTAGGGACGGATGGAGTATGAGTAGTAAAAAGATAAAAATAAAAAAATTATAGAGTGAAATCTATAGTCTATATATAGTATTTAATATTTAATATTTTAAAATAAATCATGAATATTTATTTTATACTATACTTTAAATTAATAAAATTTTAGTGTTTTAATTATAAAATAATTATTATATGTTGAGTGGGCCACCTTCACCATTTAATATAAATTATTTTATTTATAATTTTAAATTTTGATTTTAAATATTTTAAATTTGTAAATAAAAAAATATGAATAGTAAAAAGATAACAAATAAATTATAGAATGAAATTAAATTAAATATAAATTTATAATAATATAATCATTATTATAACATTTAAGTTTCTTTCAATGAAACAATCATTGCTATACATAGGTGAGACCTATTTACCTCCAACCACTTTTAAAAATGGGGTTACATGACTATGAGATCACGTAAATATTATCATTCAAGTGATAGTATATATATATATATATATATATATATATATATATATATATATATATATATATATATATATCATAGCAGAAACTTTTTTTGCTGACGTGTCGTCTTCAGAGCACTCCAATGTGACGTGTAATTTTCTCAATTTTTTATATTTTTAATATTTTTTAATATTTTTCTTATTTACTTTTAATTAACTGCCTTATTTAATATTTTCTTTTTTAAATAATATATTTCTTATTTTTAATAATGATTAAATTTTTAATATTTTATTTATATATTTGGATATCATTAATTAATTACTAAATCTTTTAATGCAATAAATTAATTAATATCAAATTAAAAAAAATATATATATATATAAAGGGAAAAAAGAATATTTCATATAATATTCTCTCTCACCCACCTATAAATAAGACTTTTTGGTTATTCATTCTAAATACACACATTCGATTTTCCAGATGAATAGGAGCTTTCTTTAAGTTCCTCTAGAGAATTGAATTATAAAAGTATAAAAATTTATTTCGATAGAAAGAATCGAGTAAAGATTCGATCTACCTCTAAAAATAAATTCAAGTATTCTTCAAGAGGAAGAGAACGAATTCAAGTATTCTTGAATCGATTTACCTCTTAAGAATCGATTCTTCAAGAGGAAGAGAATAGATTCAAGTATTCTTGAACAGATTTATATCTTAAAATCGATTTTTCAAGAGTAAGAGGATCGATTCAAATATTCTTCAATCGATTTACATCTTAAGAGTATTGATTCAAGTATTCTTCAAGAGGATCGACGATTCAAGTACTCTTGAATTGATTTACCTCTAAAGAATAAGAGGTTGAAAAACTAATTCATGTATCGAATCAAAAGCTTAAGTTCTTTAAGTTAAATCATTATTTCATATCAAATAACATTAAAATTGAGTTTGTAAATATTTATTAATTTTTAAAATTTAGTATATTAATATTTATTTATTTATTTACATATATCTTAATTATTTAATTATGACATATGAAATATAATTTATTTTTTTAGTTGTTTATATAATTTGAAACTAGTAAAATTAAATAAAAAATAAATTAATAAATTCATCACAAATTTATAAATATTTAAAAGAATATTATATATAAATTAATTTTATATATATTATATATACATATATTACATTAGTTTTTTTTTAAAATAACAATTAATGAAAATAGAATTATATTATATAGTTAAATAAGATATACTTAAACCATAATCATGAGTAAAAAGTAATGCTCCATTTAAATATTATTTATAATATTATGCATATTTTTAAAATATATATATATATAGCAACTATTTAAAATATTTTAATAATTTTATTTTAATTAATTATAAATTGCTTGACTTTATTTTTCATAATAATCAATATATATATATATATATATATATATATATATATATATATATATATATATATATATATATATATATATATATATATATATATATATATATATAAATTAAGTATAGTGTAGCAAAGTCTTTTTTCCTATACATTTACTATGACTTATTTATTTTAGTATCATTAATTGTAATTATTTATAAATCATTCGATACAAATAAATTAATAATATCAAATCAAATCATATATATAAAAAAAATTGAGATTTTCTTTGGTATATAATTGATATTTATTTTAGACAAACAGTAAAATTAAGAATTTATTATTACTAAGAATTACATACTTTGAACATTATTGCACTTAAATACAATAAAAAATAAAATACTGACTACTACATAAATACAAGCAAATACATAGTAAAGAGACAAAATTATCCTTATGTGGTTGCACATTTTTTTAGAGAGATTGAGGGAGTAGTAAATAGTTTTCAGTTATATTATGTTATAAATTAACATTTAAAAAATATATAAGTCAAGATTCTTTCAAATAATTAGAATATATATATATATATATATATATATATATATATATATATATATATATATATATATATATATATATATATATATATATATATATATATATATATTAACTTTTTACATGATTTTGTTATACAATACATTACCAAAAGCCAAATGTTATAATTTGTTGTAAATTCTTTACGTTGATGAAAGAAATTGTCTAGCTATAAAAAAAACACCTTAATTAATTTTGTTACGTCATATAACACGGATTATTTAATTATAAAAAATAAGAATAATAGTTAAATGATATCGCATTGTACGCGGGTATATATATATATATATATTATTTTTAAATTAATATTATAGTATGTGATATGTCCTACAATAATAGTTACATATTATCATTTTGAGCGCCTCACTTCAATAGTTTTGTTTCCCTTTTTAGTAAATAATACTCACACAAAAACAATTAATATAGTTGAGGCTCACACACAACACTAATATATTCAGTTTACATTAAAATATTATTTCTCTCAATCCACTATAAATTAATATATTATATTTCCTAATACCTATTCAAATGCAATCGTAACTATTACTATGTAACTGATGGAGTATTTCATTGGAATGATCTAGGTACGTACTCACACAATATTTCTCATTTGATAACTTTTAATCTTGCACGAGACTCTTTTATGAATATTTTTCTTTTAATTATATCATTTTTATTAAAACTATTATCAATTTTTATTATATGTAAATTTTTAAGAAATAATTTAAAAGTTTAATTAGTAGTATAACTTTTTTATGATGTAATCTCTTATAAATCGAGTTTACATTATAAATTCTTGGGTCCCTTTAATTTAATTATTCTAGCAATAAATAGAATATAGTATAAAATTAGAAGGAAGACCACAAAGTTTACACTGTGAACTCGGTTTACACAATTGTATTTTTTATATAATATTATAGCATGCAATACACATCGCTTATTTTGTTAGGTTGTAATTATACTTATGCAACTTTTGACTTATAACATCGATCTTCGACTTAAGATTTTCATATTAAATACGATATAGATTGGTCAATCTTTATTAATTAAAATTTGACAATTGAAATGTGGACTGTTTCTAAACTACGTGGATTGGGAGGTCAATTCAAAGGTTGTTTTTACGTGTGTGCATAACACATTTAAAAACATTAAACAAATTGCGTGACACCGTGAAAGGAATTAGGGGAAGAATAAAAAGTAATAATAGATTTAATAAAATATTATACTGTATATATAAAGTAATATTAATATACATTCAATTTAATTTTTTTAAGAACATGAAAAGGTAAATAATTACAACACTTTTGAAGGGGTATACATGTGTGATACTGTCCAACGTTTAGATTAGTTATATATTTTTATTAAAGATGTTATTATGTTTTAAATTATTTTTTTAATTTATAATATAACTTGTTTATAAAATAATTCACAATATCGTTATTATTTTTTATCAATTGAATATAATTTTTCATTATAAAAATTATTACATCTTACCAGTTTTATGAAAATTATTTCATATAACGATTTCATACATGTCTTTGTTTTAAAAAAAAGTTAAACTTGAGAAAAAAAGAAAATCTGAAATTATATCAGTCAATTTGAGATAGTTTTACCAAAATTTTATCTAAGTAATAAATTAACAAGATTAGCAAATACTATGATGTAAAACGATGTAACGAAATCATTAGTTTAATACGATAGAATAAAAAGAAATAAAACGTTTTACAATAAAAAGTGATGTATAACCAAGAAAATGTAACAATTGTTCAATAATAATATTTTTAATTAAAAAAAGGGTAAATTATCAAAAAAAATCCCTTGAGATTTGTCCAAACTATCAAATAAACCTCATAGTTTGAAAAACTACAAATTACACCATTTGGCTTGTTTATTATTTGAACAATAATAAAAATACACATTATTCAAACTAAAGAGCTATGGAAATGACATCAAGACTAACATTTTATTTTTAAATTTCACTATTTTATTTTTTATTTTTATTTTATAAATGTAGAAAACTAGGGTTAGATGGATTTTTTATATATCTTTTTAACAAGAAAATGACATCAATACCTATATATTTAACATTATTTTTTTAAATTTCACTATTTTATTTATTTTTTATTTTTTTAAAATTTCAATACCTAGAAATTAGAAGGATTTTTTTTATTTTTTAACATGGAAAAAATAAAAAGTCTTCTAATCCCAGTTTTCTAATTAATTTTTTTTAAAAAAATTAGTGAAATTTTAAAATACATTGCTAAATATATGAGTATTAATGTCACTTCTTTTCCTCTTTATTTAAAAAATGGATATTTTTATCAATATTTAAATCAAATACAAGTCAAAGAGGATACTTGGTAATTTTTCAAATCACGTAATTTATTTGGTATTTTGGACAAATCTCAAAGGTATTGGTAATTTATCCTAAAAAAGTGACATCAAATAATAATAATAATAATAAGATGGCCCAGACAAATGTTTATTTAAAACTAATTAATTAAAGGTATAATTAGTGTCTACTTTACAAAGATGGCAACTCTTGTGTAAGGCCATTCGTGAACCTTTTTTTATTTTCTTACAAAGTTATTATTTTTTATTAAAAATATTATATTTTTTTATTTATATTAGGAATTGTTTATGAAAATTTTATTTTACCATTCTCACTTTTCGAGTATTGATTTTTATTAAAATGTTATTGTAACAATAAATTTTGCGTTTATTGAGAAATAAACACAAAGCGTATTACATAGATAATCCAGACATATTTGACTTAAAGGATTTATAAACGAGTTACAATTTCTAATTAATTATATGATTCTTCTCTCAGATCAATTTTGACTTTGACTTGTATTGACTTGACTGTGTGTTGAGCCAAATTTTAGTTGAAGCTTGTCCGAACTCGGATTTGATAGTTTATAATATGGAGGCGTCGAACCTTTGTTTGGATTAAACGTTATTCTTGAAACTTTCCACGAAGAGCTCGTTAACTCCATGAAGAATGTTGAAGAACTTGATGCGAAGAATGCTTGATCTAGGTGGTCTTAGCACTTTGATCTCGGATTGTATGTCGTTCTTAATTTGAAAATCTTTGAAAGGAGTTGTTGATGTGAGTGTTGAATCCAGTGCCATCACATCTGGAATCACATCGATATTCAACGATTTCTCTAACTGCTAACATTTTTATGTTGTTCGAATTGTGTTGTTTAAAGTTGTTTCAGGTATGAAGCAGTTGATGTTGTCGCTGGTCAGAAGATCAAATGCAGTCAACATACATGGAAGTTATGTGTGGAGGTCACCCAGAGTTAAAGTGTAGTTATTACCTCACACATGGGTGGTTCTTCCCTCAATGGATCACTCACTTGACCAACTCCTGTAGCATCTACTCGTCTATTTAAAAAGCTGCTAGATGGTTAGGACATAAAGAAGAAATTCCAATTGCAATATACAAAAGCACCGTAATTAGATAGGTTCTGTTGTAGTGTTTTCACTAGTGTTGTCACACCTCGTATAACACTTAATGTATAATGTTATCCCGTACGTTTTGTACGTACTGTTCACAAGAAGTGGAAGTGCATACTTGAAGTAGGCTTAGATTTGCCATTTGGAAATTTGTTTAGATATAATTAGATCCAATTTTGTATTCGAGAGTGGAAATAATGTTTCCATCTCTAGAATGTGTTTTTGTAATCACATTTTCCAAAATAGTGATATTTATGCAATGAGCCCGCCACAAACGAAAGTTTGTGAAAAGATTGAGTAATCTGTGTATTTAAGTCTTCCGCTATTTTTAAACTTTCTTACTCTGTACAATTTTCTATAATCATACAAGTTAGTATAGTACTTAGTATCGACAACACTTTGGACAACATTGCTATAAAAAATACACTAACACCCAACGAGCACCCGACAAGTGGCATCAGAGCCAACACTTAACGGTAGTAAGTGTTGTTCCTGGTGTTAAGTTTTGTGTTGTCATGGATTACTCCAGAGGATCTGTTGCCCGTCTTTCCATATACTTGTTGGAATAAATTATGTCGCATGGAAAAGTCAAGTGAGGAGCTACATCAAAATCCTTGATGAATGTGCTTGAAAAAGCATATTATTAGGATGGACACCCCCGATGACTGAAGACAAAGATGGAAACCAGGTTCTTAAGAATGAGCTTGAATGAACCACTGAGGAGAATAATCTATCACTGCAAAACTCAAAGGCCATCAACGAATTAACTCTTTGGTTAATAGAGTGATGTTCAACTTGATCCAAAACTGTGTATCTGCAAATGATGTTTGGGAAAGGGTTTAAGAACATTGTGAAGGATCTGGAAGTTTTCATAGGGCAAATGCGAGGATGCTAAATACGAAGTTCGAAAGATTGAGGATGAATGGTGATAATAGGGGTGTTAATACGGGCCGAGCCCGCCGGCCCAGACCGTTTAAACCTGAAAATTACAGGGGTAGGTTTCTACATATAGTGGACCGTTTAATACCGGTCCTTTCTGGCCCGGACCGGCAAGCCCGTGTCTAAATGGTCTGCCCATCGATTTTCCGGGCCAGCCCGCCAGCCCTTGGTATTTTTTAATTACTATTAGATGGTAGATTACCTCTCCCAACTCCCAAGCCCAGGCCCAATTGAAATTAGGTATTCTTTCTACCTTTAGCCATTTCTTTCTGAGCTCCATCCTTAATTCTTCATCCCCTCTCATTTATCCTATTCGCACCAGCACCAGCAGGCGACCTCACTCTACCTAGCGCACCAGCAGGTTATTAATCACTTTCTCTGTCTTTGACTTTCCTGATATTCAAGATTTTAATTGAATCTGATAGTCGTCTACCTTGATTTAGATTTATAAATTTCGTGAAAGCTAAATGTCGCAATTTACCGTATTTCTCAATTTTTTTTTTCTTCATGTCCAATGCGTTTTTATGATGTTTAATTTAAGCTAGCAATTTAGGGTTTGGATTTGAAATACGTCTGATACATTTGTTAGGGTTCGACGTGGTGGACCGGGTTATACATCCGAGTTCATTTGGGTTTTCTGATTAAACAAATAGGCTTGGGTTGTTGGGTTTTGGTTGGGTAGTGATTTTCCCTCAAGAGTTAACCTATATTATGATGATATAAGCGTGATATCACTATTACCCAAAAAAACTAAATAAGCAACTAGTAACACCACTTTCATATTCTGCAGTAAGTTTGCTGAAAGATCTTCTGTTAATGAGAGTAGAGCATAATGAGCAGCTAAATTCAGCATTTAAGAAAAAAAGTATCTAATGGTGCAGACTAGACCTGGTCATGCCCAATATCTTTGAAAAAAAAATTATAATAATATTATAAATTCTTTATGTAACTTCATCTATTATGTTGTATTTAATTGCAATTACTTATGAATTTGCGAACTTAATTTGTACTAAATGTAGACTCGATTTCTTTCTTATTTTACATGCATTGTGTATTACCTGCTAGCCTTAATTAATGTTCAAATATGTTTTCTCAATTTTGTCGGTTGCTTGAGTTATATTTAAATTTTTTGCAGCATGGATTCTGAAAGTCAAGTTGGTAATGATGATGATGTGGAGATCATGGACTCTAAGGCCACACCAAAAAATACAAGTGTACATGATAATTCTGATAAATCTTCAAACGGAGCAGAGAATTCACTTCTCCGGTATGTAATATTTTTTCTAAACCTCTTGATGGAAAAGTGATTTGTAAAAGGTGTCATAAGGAGTATACTTGGCTTAATTCCAATTATGGAACTTCAACACTAGGTCGCCATATGATAGATTGCATGAAGAAGCCTGTTTATGGAAATGTTGGTTTGATGTTAGATGGTGAAGGGAAATTAAGATCTAGGAAGATTGATCAAAAGCATGTTCGTAAAATGATTAGCATGGCAATTATTTCACATGATCTTCCACTTTCCTTTGTTGAATACAAATGGGTTAGAGAATTGCTCAAGTATCTAAATCCTGATGTCAAAAGTTTTGGTAGATTAACAGCTACTATTGATGTTTTGAAGTTGTATGATGTTGAAAAGGAAAAACTGAAATCTGTGATGATTGATAGTCCTGGGAGGATTTGTTTAACTTCTGATTGTTGGACTGCATGTACTGGTGAAGGTTATATTTCTTTGACTACACATTTCGTAGATTGTGATTGGAAGTTAAATAGCAAGATAATTAACTTTTGTAAAATGGAGCCACCACATTCAGGATTTGAATTAGCAAATAAAGTGTTTGCTTGTCTGAAAGAATGGAAAATTGAGAAAAAAGTGTTCTCTTACTTTGGATAATGCTTCTGCCAATGATAATATGCAAGTAAAATTGAAAGAAAAGCTTGTTTTACAAAACAGTCTTTTATGCAAGGGTGAGTTTTTTCATGTGAGATGTTGTGCTCATAACTTGAATATTATTGTTCAAGAAGGCATGAAAGTAGCTAGTATAGCTATAAAAAAGATAAGATCAAGTATCAAATATGTGAAGGCTTCGGAAGAGATAATGAAGAGTTTTAATGAGTGTGTGGCACAAGTTGGTGGCATTGATACTAAAGTAGGTTTGCGTTTGGATGTAGTCACCAGATGGAATTCTACTTATGCAATGCTTGAGAGTGTAATTAAATATAAGAGTACTTTTAGTTTACTTCAGACGAATGATGAAGGGTTCGCATTCGCTCCAACAGATGATGAGTGGATTAGAAGGGAGAAAATGTGTTAGTTCTTATGCCCATTTTACACAATCACAAATCTGATTTCTGGTTCGTCCTATCCTACTTCCAACTAGTATTTTATACAAGTGTGGAAGATTGAATGTCTCTTGAAATCAAATGTTTTGAGTGATGATGAAGACATTAAGAGTATGACTTTGAGAATGCAAGAAAAATTTGAGAAATATTGGAGGGAGTACAGTAATGTGCTTGCATTTGGTGCAGTGCTTGATCCTAGAGCAAAATTAGGAATGATCAAGTATTGTTATTCTCAACTTGATCCAGCTAAAACTCAAGCGAAGGTTGATCTTATTAGGAGTAAATTGCAAATGCTTTTTGGTAAGTATGAGAAATGTATATCATTGAATGAACCACATGGAAGTTGCTCTCAAAGCACTTCAAACTTTTCATCTTTCTCTACACCAGCAGCAAGTGGAAAAGGGAAAGAGCAAGCAGATATCAATTTATTTGATGTAAGTCTTTATCTTATCTTCTTTAAGAAATCGTCTTTTTTACTTTTTTTAGTTACATTATGTTAATTTATTTTATTTTATATAGGTTATGGAAGATTGGCAGAATACATCCACAAATTCTCAAAATGAAAAATCCACATTAGATCTATATTTGGATGAGGCGCTTTTTGAATTGAAATACCATCCAAATTTGGATGTTTAAAGTTTTGAAAAAAATTATAAGAATCGGTGTCCAGCTTTATCTACCATGGCTTGTGATATTCTTAGTATCCCAATCACCACTGTGACTTCTGAATCAGCTTTTAGTATTGGGTCACATGCACTCAACAAATATAGGAGTCGACTGCTCGGACAATATGTTGAAGCACTTATTTATACACGGAGTTTGCTAAAAGGCTTTGTTGATGGTAATACTTCTATTACAATTTACATGTTTTAAATGTTGATTTGCTTTTCATACAAATTCTTAAATTTCTTATATTACTAATTATATGCTCTTGTAATATTTAGATGATGGCGAATTGGAAGATGGAGATATCTATTTGTCCAAGGAAACACCAAACGCTAAAGAAGGAACAAATATTTAAATTTAATGTTGGAGTGGGAATGCATGAAGTTTGGAATTTACTTTTTTATATTCGATCTTTTATGTTAATGTTTGATTGTTATGTATTTGGATGAATTGTATGAATCATATTTTGAATTTAAATTTAAATTGTGTTTTGTGTTTTTTTTATTTGAATTTTATTTTATTTTTTAGTGGCTCGCTAGTAGCCCGTTTAGCCCGCAAATCGTCAAGGTTAGGTTTAGGTCCGGACTATTAACAAACCGTTTAAAGTGGACTACATAAACCGTGGCCCGTTTAGCCCGTGGCCCTATAGGGCTAGACTTGTAGGTTTAGGGTTGGCCGGTTTAACACCCCTAGGTGATAAGATAATCTCATCCTACAATGAACAGTTGTTTGAGGTGGTGGGTGAATTGCAATCTCTTGGAGATCTCCAATGTCAGGTTAGTCAACAAAACTCTTCGTACGTTTCCTAGGAAATTTAATGGTAAAGTATATGTCATGGAAGAAGTTATGAACACAGATTTGTTGAATCATAATGAGCTTATAAGTATTTTGAAAAGTTATGAAATGGATGTACAAAGGTGTTGTTTTCAAAGGTGAAACTCCTTCATGTTTTGAAAAAATATCGACTACAACTTAAATTGAACAAGTTGAAGAAGATGTTGACAACATTCGGATAACACTGATAGTATTACATTACTTGCTAAGAAGTTTGAAGCTTTCTTGAGACAAAAGAAAAACAAATCTAAAGCAAACGTTCAGCCTAAGTTAGAGATCAATAATTCCCTTCAAACATCTGCTCGTAAAACCACTCAAAGGAGAAATTTAAGTATAATCCTGAATATAGGAAAAAGATCATTTGTGGTGAATGTACTAGTTTTGATTGTTTTGCAAATGAATGTGCTAATACTTTTATGAAGAAAAGGATGAGGTTAAACGTTTGTTTGGGTGATGATGATTCTGAAAGAGATCTAGAGAACAAGGATGAAGAACTTGCATTTTTGACAGATTATGTGAGTGAAGATCATTTTGGAAGTGATTCGGATGTTGAGCCTGGTGTGACAACATTGGCAACAACATCATGCAGGTTTCAGTTTACTTCTGATTCTGATGTGAACTTTACTATTGCTTTCTGTGTTGGCGTTTGATTGTTTAGTTAACGTGAACTGTTAGGGTTCCATGTATTTCTAATCCAGCGGAAGCAATAAGATAGAAAAGTATTACCTTTTACCAGGGTATGTTGAAGAAGAGAATGAATTCTCGCCGACAGCATGTGCATTCTCACGACTTTAGGCATAACTTCCTCATCTGATCTCCGATTTGAGTGATCTACGAGCCAAAACGATCCTCTCTTCAGTGGATTTACAATGGTGTATCACATCTCTAGTTTGGAGTTCCACACGATTTTAGAAAAATCATGGAAGTTGACAAACAGCAGCAGCAAACAACCTTCTGATCTTCTGATGTATTCCCAAGTCCAATCTCGATGTCGTGTGAGCGACAATCTTTGAGATCTTCTCAATCTGCTGTTCCCTCACCCTCCTCACAATATTAGGCATGAATAATAATTAGGGTTTCCGGACAGCTGAGATGACTTATATATGGGCTACAGCAGGGACCATGAGAAGAAATTAGAGTTGGGCATCCATTGGGCTTAAGTATCCAAGCTTAGCCTAAAGCTTATACTTAAGTCCAATAATAATAATAATACATACCACTAAAATATTATTACTGCACTACCGTTCTAATCCCATAATTACGTTAGGGCTCCTTCTTATTATGAGTCCGTTAATCTTCCCATGTTTAAGATATACAATGTCCATTAATTAATTAAGTTATTAACAACTCCATTAATTAATATCTCATCCGAGAGTAGTACCACCACTACAACATAAGTCACATTACATAACACGCAAAATATGTTACTTAACAATTAAAAAATATTATTATAGGTCAAAAATAACACTTTTTGCGGTGTCGTTGTTGCCCCTGTTATCTAAAGTCTAATGTTACACTTTTTTTTATGATAACACCTTATATCAATTTTAACATTTTATTGTAACACTTTAAAAAAGATTACATATATTGTTAATGTAACATTTTTTTTCCTAATGTAACATTATTTTGGTAACACTTTTGAATGTAAATATAAAATTATATACATTATTTTGTTAACACTTTTAGATATAATGTAACATTAATTACATTGTTTTGCTAACACTTCTAAATATATTGTAACACTAACTACATTATTTTGCTAACACTTTTAAATATAATATAACATTTACTATATTGTTTTGATAACACTTATGAATATAATGTAACATTAGTTACATAATAATTTTATCACTTTTACGAATATATGTAACACTTTTGCAAAACAATTAAGTAACACATATTTTAACACTTGATATATTTATTTAATATATAATAATAATAATAAAATTATTATTATAAATTATTATTTCTTTATTAAATATTAATAATATATTGATTATTTAATAATCAATGATGCCAATAATTTAATAATAATAATTTTATTAAATTATTATTTTTTTTAATAAACTTAATTTATTACATATGTTAAAAAATATATCATTACTAAAATCTAAATAATTGCAAAACAAGGTAAATATACAATATTATTTAAATTTGTGTAGTATGATGAAGTACATACTTATATATCCACATACCTAAAATTAAGTTTTACGCAAAGAAAGAAAATAAAAGAAAGCCTAATAAGTGGTCTTCATCTTGATCTTTGTTTCCAAAATCACACATCACCATTGTCAAAGTCACCATCCTGACTGTCTTCATCATCATCTCTTTCTTCATTCCTCTGAAAACAAGAACAATACTTATATAAGCTATAGAAGAATCATTTCAAATATTTCTACTTAAATTATCTCCGGTCAAAACTAAAACTATTCAATTTCATAAGTATCACATGCCATATACTAAATATAATTCATAAAAGAGAATTGAAGCTCAAAATTTTGTATAATAATAGCACAATTCAATAGTTATCACATCCAATTATATGTTTAATTTCCCGAAAAAGCACAAGTACTAGCTATGATTTTTTCACAACTCATAATTAATTAGATATGAACAACAACATAATACCATGAAAAAGCAGTTGTTCTAATTCTAAACAAAGCAAAAATTCAATAACTTGAACACATAAATACCAAATGGCCCATGCAGCAACATTAGAGGTTAAACGTAGCAACACAAATTATAAACGTAGCAACACAAAAATTATATAACTCAAAATCTTAAGAATTAATGCAGTTACAGCTATCAAAATACAATAAATGAAGCAACACCTCATTCAATCATTATGGTGTCATATCTGCAAGTACATACTTTAAAAATTAACAAACTAATAAGTCATAAAATAGATGAGCATAACCTTCTTTGATGAGATGACCTTAAAGTTCTAGTGATTTTCGCTAGCTCGTTGTCGTCATGCTCTTGATTTACCTTCTGCACATCACCGTTTTCTTCTTCTGGTACAAATTCAACATCATTTGTAACAATTTATTTTTTCTTATTGATCTTTTACTTCTCGGGCTTTGTGAATTGTGTTACACAATAGGCAAGGGTTTTAACCCCTAATTCCTTCATCTTTCTTTTATTTTCTTCAATTGTTTTTGACCTCTGGTTCTCATATTCTTCCATGTTGATCTATGCTACTCTGCAATCAGCAAAAAACATAAAACCTTTTCCCTATACATATAAAAACATATAAGACACTAAAACAGAGTAAAATCTGATTATTCAAATTGTAGCAACAATATTATTGAGAAGAGAAACCTAACATATTTCTGTTCATCTCACAAATGTGAGTCACAAACTAATTTTAGAGCATAACATTTGAGTTTGATTACATGGTGAAGAAGCAAATGCAAATAAAATCTTTGGAATGAATTAATGAATATTGGTATAATGAGGAAGTTTTTCAATCTGATCTTCAATTTTGCGGTACTGTTTAGAAACCTAGTACGTTCTTTCTTATTCAAATCAAAGATCAAAGGAGGGAGAGAAAGAGGGAAGGGAGTCGGCCTTTCCCTCTAACCCCTGTAAAGGAAAAGAAGAGATTCAATAATCAAAGAGAAGGAAGGTGAAGTGTAACATTGCATGTAAAATAATACGATATATGGCAGCTACCCAATTGCTTTACACACTCAAGATCATAACATGCCATGAGTTTCTAAGTCATCGTAACCTCAAATACAGAATTTTAATCAATAGTACGATGATTAATACAGCAGTCATGAATATGAAAATAGCTAAGACAGTAAGTCTAACATGATTATGTTCAATCTTAGTGGTGCAACTAACACTTTTTAGTGAAATGAATAATATACACGAGTTGCATGGTTCAACTGGAGTGAAGTGTAGACAATATATATATTTTTTAAAATTATTCACGTATTCATTCTGAATAAATGTGATGCGAAAAATATTCCAGCACACATTGGGTGTATTTAAAAATTACTGATCTTGATCGGGAGTGAGTTAGAGAGTGAAAAATATATGGATAGAAAGCCCTATCAGTCTAATTTCCAACTCAATAAGCAGAGAGCCATTTGGAATTTTCTACAAGAAGTTATGTTCGTTTTCCTAGAAGGTAGCAGATGAATCCAAAAATGTGCCAAGTTCAAGCATTTAAGTGTTTTGAGTCTTTCCACTTATCATTTCTTGGTTAAGTCAGCATATTTAATTTATTAATTGTTATAATAATGATAAGCATGAGTTTTAGTGGTCAAAGAAGTACTTAAGGTGGTCAAATGAATCTAGTAAGTGTAGGGTCAAATTTTTAATGTTTGGATGATTCTAGGTTCTTGAATGGCTCCTATAAATAGAGTCTCATTCCTTTGTATTTGGAAGCAGAAAATATTGAGAAAATATAATATATTTGGAGTGTTTACTCTTGTCTAGCAGATGGATTTCTTCTAATTATCTCTTAGTCTTTTGGTGGATTCCTTAAGGCGACGAGTTTATTCCAAACTTGTGGTGGATTCCATTGTATTCGAGTGTGTGCTAGTGTTACCTCCTAAATCTCTAATTTCCCGGTATCAAAACAGGTATTGTTGAGGCAATTTAATCTTGTATGCTGTGTCACTACATCAGATTTTTGGGTATAATGTGATTGAAGCAATCTGCCTTAATTCATATATGAAGTTATCTCTATTTATTGTATTTTGACTATGCTGGCAGACTCCTATTGAGATAGAAGGACCGAAGAATGCAAACATTAGGGATGGGGCAGCTGTGGTGCAATATCTTGTTTGGCTGGACAAACAGGTACAAAAATAAGTACATGAAAGTCTAAAATTGTTTACTATCTTATACCTTACTGTATAGCGTTAATTGTTACTTCTTGTGGTGGGTATGGCCTTAGCTAACACTATCTTCAGAATTTAAGAAATCACTTTCCACCCTTAATTTAAGAAACTACTAGTATGACTACAATAACAAGAAAAATAGAACTACAATTGTTGAGTCAAAAGTTAAATACATTTATGCCACATCAACAAACTTACAGGATCACCTAGCAAACATACCCATGATGCACCACTTAATTGAAATTACTGTCTATTTATTAGATAATTAAACATCAAACTAAGGTAGCTAGATACCAACTTACTCTTCATGAACGGGTTTTAAACATTCGAAAATTTGGCATACTGTACAACATGTCATTTAAGGAAACAACACACATTCTACTGATCATTTACACAAAGAATTTTGTAGAAGCTATATATATATATATATATATATATATATATATATATATATATATATATACATACACTACTAAAACTTCATAGATAAGACATAATTCATGCGAAGCAACGAGATGAATTTAGGGAAAATTTTACCTTGGAAGCAGCCACCGCCTTGTTCAAGGATTAGAACTCATCATTTAGCATACATCAGCAAATCAGATTTATTGCAGGGAAGTTTTGAGCCAAATGTGTCCTCCACCGAAATTTATTTTAACCAAACTGGAGCATTCACATAAAATTCACATCAAGAACATAGAGAATAGAAACAAAATTCCAAAAAAACTAAATTCACAACTGTTGCTTAAATGGAATATCACGTATAGGAAAAGGGAACGAACAATGTACTTGTTGAGTCTACATCCTATTTCAAGCCTAGGCAGGTCGACCGTAATCACACATAAAAAATAACACTAGTTGCAAAACATATCATAGAATTAACGAGCAACATTTATTGGGTATTCAGTATAATATGTGTAGACCGTACCAGTAATGAGCATCATGAATTGAAGAGAAAAACGGATGTTACCTTATAGCCGCGAGCAAATATAATTCTTGAAGAATACTCCCTACATAATGTAATGAAATAACTATATGAGTTCATAATATTTTTAAATTGAATTTTAATTAATCTAGGGCTTCTATACCTGGAAATCAAAACTACAATTGCTGAGATTACCGGCTTGTTTTTGTCGATTTCTCACCCAGCCCAATTCTGCAACACCCAATTGTGAAATTCCTATGTAATTAAAATGTATCTCTGCCACCTGTTCCCTCCCACTCGCAGATGACGAATCCCCAATTCCAGTCGCCCGCCATTTGTGTGGTCACGATGAAAACTCAAATTTTTTTCAGGAATTGATTTCGCGCATTCCCCTCCCCTCAATTCAAGGAAGCTAAAAATCTGCATTTTTTTTCTACTAATAACTTTTTTATTATTGAAATTTCTAAGACACATTAAAAAAGAAATATTAATAGTATATACTAATAATTTTTAATACAATAATAAACACTACAATTAAAAATTTAGCATGAAAATTTTAACTATAATAAAAATAAATAAAATACTCATTGATTTTTTTTTCATTCACCAAACAACAAAATTATGGTCCAAGTAGTCTCGTTATAGCAGTCAAGCACATCGTAAACTCGAGCTTGGTTCGAGTAGTTATCAAGTCGAGTTGGAACTCGGCTCAATTATAAAACGAACCTATACACGAGCTTAATATATTAAAAAATTACTCGTTCAAGCACGAGCTCGACTCACTTTAATACACAAAATAAGTTGACATTTTAATAGCCTTATTGAGTTTATTGAGTTTTATTGACCCTATCGAGCCATAATTTAATTAATATATTTAATATTTATGTTTATATTTAATAATTATTATTCACATATAGTTAAATAGTAATGATTAATATTATAATTATTATTGTCGAGTCTTATTCCCGTTTAGATCACTTTGGCTCGTTAGCTAAACGAACATAAGGCTATTTCAAGTTTCTGCTAGAGTAATTATAAATTGAACCGAGCTTGAGCTATAGCGAGCCGAGTTGAGTTCTTGAGCATCATTATTATTATTTTCTTTAAGGCAAAAACTTGTGTGTCTCCGGGGACACACCGTGCCCCATGGGAACACAACTCTCCCCCTTCATATTCTATTTAAATCTATGTATTACTAGGAGTTTAAATTGTAAAAGGGCATGGTGTCCTGCCTCACTCCTTCTTTAATACGCCTAAGTGCAAGGTGAAACACAGATCATACTATAGTTTGCCTTAATTCAAATCTGACAAGATTATTTACACTTTCTTTTAAATCTTCTAAAACATTCTTTTTTTTTTCATTTTGCACCTAAGAATTAATTTTATTCAATCATATGTGTCTACACAAGTTTGTGATAATATGATGAATCAATGAATTAAGAGTTTATTAGGGAATGATTATTTATTTGATAATTTATGTAATAGTATAATAAATTTATTCGACAAGTATATATTTATTAATAATACTGGTATAATCCATCATAATTTAAATCTTAATTTTGTTTTAGGTAACTTTATATGTTTTTTTAATAGGAAACTACCAAGTGTGTTCACAATTGACTAAGTGTACAAAAATAAGAATTTTATATTTTATTAATTAAAATATTGTATATACGTTACAACATTTTTTAATTGGCAAATTCTTGTGTGCTTAAAATGAAAATTTAATATTTTAATTAAAATATTATATATATATATATATGTTCTAGTTTAACATTTTTTAATTGGCAAATACATGTCTGAACCGGTTTCACATGTAAACTCTTTTTTATCAATTACTTTTAAATACATGAAAAATTACTTTTTAGAGAGTAAACTATTACTCTTATAAAGGAAAAAAATTACTCTTCAAATTCTTGCACACTCTGATTTTGATTATTTATAGAGCATGAAAATTTCTTCTTTAAAGAGATGAATAATTACTATTTTGAATAAAAAATTACTATTCAAAGATTAATTTATTATGAACTAAATAGTAATTTTACAAAATTAGCATCGTGTGAATCCGATACACACCAAACTCACTCTTTTTAATTAAATTGTATTTTGAGATTGGATAAGTCTTTTGTGTGACCATCTCACGTGAAACACGCTTTAATAATTTTTTACGTATAATTAAAAATATATTAGTAATTATGTTAATTATTTTTTTATAAACATGAATATAAAATATCACTTACTGTATTATGTATTATAATTAAACTCAAATTGTATAATATATACTCCCTCCGTCCCATAATACTTTTCACATTTACTGTTCTACGTTGTTTAAGAAAATGTGTACTTTTTGACCAATTTTATTGACTTTAGAGGGTATTGTGGTATTTTTAGATAATAAAAAATTATAAAGTAATGATTTGTGTGTGAAAAATGAGTGGTAATTTTGAAATTAAAGGAATTTTTGAGGTTGTTAGATAAAGTGATGTTTTCTTTTTTTGGAGTGTGAAAGATTTTGTGGGACAAACAAATGAGAAAAGTGTGAAAGGTTTTACAGGACGGAGGGAGTACTATATATATATATATATATATATATATATATATATATATATATATATATATATATATATATATATATATATATATATATATATATATTCTTATTACTCTTATATTTAATTATATTCCCTACATCTCACTGAAAGTTTACCATTTTACTATATTGGTTGTTCCATTCAAAAGTCTTTATTCTTCATTTTTAATAAAAAAAATCACCACTCACTATTAATACAACTAAAATAATAATACTTCTTAACGTACGTACAAAAAACAAACGGTGATATTTTGGTGGAACATAAGGAGTATATTAGTATAATAATAATTCCCACCCTTTGACCCTTTCCTTTAATTAATTATTTGTGGGATAGAAAATGTTAAAAAGCGGGAATAAGATATTTTGTAATAATTTCCTCCATTCTACCGTTTCCTTTAATTTATTTGTGGGATGGGAAAGGAAATGTTAAAAGCCGGGAAAAAGATTTGGAAGGGAAAAAAATTAAACGGAAATCAATTGCCAATATACTTTCACTTTTGCTCTTAGGTCGCAATGATCTCGATACTTCTTCCACCAACATCAACATTGGTACATAGACAAAGCAAACCAAGTTATACTTTCATCCCATACGTAAAAATTATGTCCTGAACAAGGCTATTACCAATGCAAAACCTTCCCACACCCCTAATATTATTTTCTTGAAACACATATTTCTTGCATTGTTTAACAAAAGGGAAAGTATACCTTGCAAAGAAAAAGGATTATTATTGACTTTTGGTCATTTCATGAAAATGTTTAATTCTATCTTTTAATATAAAAATAAGTTATTGTATATATTTTGATTACATTATTTAAATGAATTGTCCTTGATTAAAAGACTATATCAAGATGGATAGAATTACTTTTAAGGATTTTGATAACTTAGAAATAATTCAACATCATTTTTTTTCATAAATAAATACACATTTTTTAAAAAATAATTAAATTAATTTATACAAAATAAAATTTATTACAAATAAAAATTAAAACTCTAAAAACTATGCGTATTTTTCATAAACATATGTATAATACTCCTTTCAAGTCACAAAAGTTTTCACTTCATTATGGTTAATCCCACAAAAGTAACAAAATTAATTGTATATAGCATTTAGTGTGACATAAATACTTATTACATAAAATTACAAAAAGTATGACATAAATAAATATATTAATGGTAAAAGTGTTATTTAAAAATGTTACTTATAAAGAAGTGTTATAAAATGATGTTATTTATATAAAAGTATTACTTGAGAAGTGTAATTTATATAAAAGTGTTATATGCATATGTTACATATTAAAAAAGTATTACTCGTGTATGTTACCTATACAAAATGTATTACAAATGTGTTAAATATTATAGTAACTTAGAAAGTGTTATCAATTTGTGTTAAATAAATTGAAAGTGTTACTAAGATGGTGTTATGTAATGTCACTTATGTTGTAGTGCACTCAACCTAATTATCATGTCAGAATAAATCCACCTGCAGGGTTTACATGATAATCCTTATGAGCTCCTCTAGGGGACATCATCAACCTATGTCAGACACGGATTCATTCTACAATCAACAGCACACCATAGAGACAGCACTATTTCCCAACTCACCGAGTTTATTATCTTTCCATGGTGGAGTCCGAAATATATTTCTATATAACACTTCTCCATCTTATGACTCTACTTCCTAAAATTAAACACATAACCTTTGAGGTGGATTTATTGTCGTCCCTATCTAATTTGAAAAATCTGAATCTATGTAACCCATAAGAAGCAGTGAATCTGTTCGGTAAGTCCACATATAATTTCTGGTCTTTTTTAGGTACATAAGTATATGTCTTACCACATTTCATCATTCTTGTTTCGGGTTATCTTGATACTCACTGACCTTGCCTTCGGCAAAACAAATATCTGATCTCGTGCATAGCATTCCTTAGATTAAGCTTCCTTATTCGCCAAAGCATAATGAACTACTTTCAACTCCTTTTTCTTCTTTTGTGTGAAGACACATTTTCTTAGATAAAATCACATGCTAAAACGAGTAAGGATTGTATCATTTCATGAAACTTGAGATAAGCACGACATCCTATCTTGTGATCACCATGATCGCAAGGATATATCTTGCTTCTCTTAAGTCCTTCATTTCATACTATTTTATCAACCATACCCATACGCCCGACAATACTCTTTAATTGTCTCCAATGAGCAATATATCATCTACGTACAGTACAAGAAATACCACCATGTTTCCGTCACTCTTTTCAATACACAAGACACATCCGCGCATTGAATAAATCCATATGCCTGGATTTCCTCATCAAAATGGATGTTTCATGATCTTGAAGCTTGCTTTAGTCCATCGATGGACACCTTTAAGCTTACAATCACAATGATCTTAGCCCTTTACAATAAATCACTCTGGTTGCTTTACATAGATGTTTTCCTCAAAACTTCCAATCAGGAAAGTTGTCTTGACATCTATTCACTATTCCTCATATTTCATATGAGTAGCAACAGATAAAAGAATCCGGATCGATATAGGCATAGCTACCGGCGAATATGTTTCCTCATAATCGAACCCTTTCGCAACAAGCTTTGCTTCCAAGATTTTCACCTTACCGTATGATCCTCTTTTATTTCGTATGACCACTTCCAATGGCTTTTACACCATTTAGTGGTCGTAAAAGCTCCCAGATTTGATTTACAATCAGTAGATCCTATTCCAGAATCATTGCATCTTGCTAAGATATCGTATTTTTATTTTGTAGTGTTTCGTCGTATCCATGGGTCAATTACATGTTCATTATGGACCAAGTCTCATGACTTTCCAGAAATATAAATTTATCCAGTTGTGGAACAACCCTCCCACTATGACAAGGCACTACATGAAATTGTGTATCAAATGTGACACGTGATGCAGTTTACTTATGGTACATCCTCTTGTACAATTAGTACTAATACTTTGTGTTTTCCCTCTCACTTCCTTTAGAACAACTTATACATAGGCATGTTATTTATTACATAGTCCTTTTCCAAAAATCTAGTATTTGTGTTAACAATCACCCTTCGATCTTTTGTACTAATAAATAAATCACCCTTCATTTTTCTAGTCTATCCACAAACAGACAAACATCAAAAGACATGTTTTTTATAGGGCATACCCATAAAATGAATTTAGTAATTCCAAATAATTCATCATCTATCTAACCATCACCATAAGAGCCTATTCCTTCTTCCCGCCACACATTCAGCTGGGGTCTGCCTAGTGTAGACAACTTGAGATTTAATATCATCCTCTGATTAACAACTTCTAGACCATCCTAAGAGGTGCTCGCCACCATGATTAAATCGTAATGGCCACCTCTCGTCGGGATAGTCTTAAGACCGCTTAAATCAGTATGAATTTCTAACATATCTTTGCATGACTCTATACCCCTTTGCCTTGATAGACCTTTAATCATTTTACTTCCTAGCAAGACAGGCAAGTCAGATAGTTTTCACTTCAGATAAACCTAACGGTCCATCGGCTATCAACCTTTGAATCCTACTCAAGTAAAATTGATCTAGTTTTAGATGCCAAAAGTATATTTAGTTCATCTCCGAAGGTTCCTTTCTCTTATTGGGATTAGAAAACTCGTTATTAATTACAATTTGTTGCATCCTTGGATAAACATGACTTAAGAGTGTACAAATTGTCCGCCAACGTAACACAACATATTATAGCTACATCCCTCATCACTATGACCATGTCATTTAAATGAACTAAAGTATCTATCCGTGAATGCATAAAAACTTAAATGAAATTCTTTATATGAAAACGTACGTAAAGACAATTTCTCATAATCAATCGTTTATTCATATCATAAGATAAATAAACAACTCCCACTGCAACAACCACTGCTCTTGTAGTTTTACCCATGTACATAATAATCTCATCCTCACTTAGTTATAAACATTTAGTGATTCTGGTATCTACACACAATGTGTCAGTAGATGACATCACTAATCATGCTTCAACAACTAGTGAATGAGATACTAACATTGTTCACATCTTGATGAAAATTGATTTCCTTCGCTATTTGTTTTGTCAGAAGTTTCTCATCGAATACAACCTCTTATAATTCAGGTGGAACTTGCTCAAAACATCTAGGCAAACAATGAAGAATAAATTGACCTAGGTTTCCCTTTCAATTTCTGCTCCAAGTCTTTGCAATTAATTCATCAAATTAAGCATGACTTCCTGTCTTTTAACCTCACTCAAGTATCAGAAGAGTTGCATGAGACCATCATATTTCTATGAACATCTCACCTCTCCACTAGAGACTTTAATAGGCATCACAGAACATCCTTAGTTAGAACACATTTTTATTTTCCTAAGCAGTAAAATTCGAAATCAAGATTCTTTTCTAATCATCTAATTTTGGACCAGTAAATATATTTTCTTTTAGTAACTAATAGCGAGATAAAACCATTATGAAATTCAGAGAATCATAAATAAATACATCGATCAAATCTTTGAATTTATCCTTTTATATTGATTCCCTCAAAACAATATAAAATAAAATTCACCAACATCTTAAGCATCGTGAGTCTACATGCCACGTTAGTGTGGACGTATACAAACTTGAACATTTACAAGAGAAGGTTTTACCTATATTTCATTCGTCAACCTAACCTCATGACAAAATAATTAAAAGTCGGTTCCTCTTTAGCTATGCAAATAATAACAGTGATTCCGTTGGGGAAGATACTTATTATTTACACCTAAGTGTACACCATTATTTGATCCCAAGTCCATTGCGCAAGCGTATGTGCCTTACAGTTGGAGAAGTACACACGCGCTTGGATAACTTCATACAATCATCAATTATAAGTTTGTACAAGAGAACCGCATATAAACTCATCCATTAGGGAGGAAGGTCTATGCCAACACACAAGTTCATGTGCATCACATTACAAACAATAATTATTTAATGAAGTATGTACCAGTGATCCATGAATAAACTCATCCGTTGTGGAGGAAGGCCTATTGCCAACACACAAGTTTACTCACATCACTTACAAGCCAATAATGGAAGCCGCGGGAATTATTTACCAATCCCTTCTCCCACTTAGTAATTTAACACCGAGGATTTTTACATGCATATAATATTCAAAATAAAATATGCAACCTATCATGCTCCTATTACGGCACATAAGGCAGTAAATCACAGAGAATCATGCATAAATATATAATAATAATCAGATAATTAAATCAATTATATGCAGTTATATATAAGCAAATTTGATTGTTCGCCACCAAGCACGAATGCAGGCTACTCAGACGGGGATCGACCTCCCGGTGAGGTCGCAGGGATCGACCTGCCTGGTCAGGCCGCGGGGTTCGGGGTAGTACCCCGAAACTTAATTTGAAAATCAGAACCACCAGCACTGATCGCCTACGCCTGGCAAGACCCTTGCACCCTTTGTACACTGCCGTGCGCAGCACATGGTGATCCGCGCTTAACCTTGCACGCCACTGTGCGCGCCTGCCTGGTAATCCACATGTGATCGAACTCCTCACCGTGCAAGCCTCCGTGCGCGTCAATGGGTGCTACGCCCTCCAAGTAGGAACGTTCGCCCACCACATTTGCTTTCACCGAGAGCCCAACATGCTTTCCAACACCTCAAGCTCGGCATCACACTCTCTCCTGTGCCCGCCCGAAAGACTGCTCGCCAACATGGGTTCGTCGTCCGGCGTCCCACACAGTGCCATGCATGTCTGCTTGAAACGTTCGTGCTGACGGGCGCCTATTCACTACAAACATGCATCATGCCCTGTTGCACGCCTGGTCCAGTGCTCGGCTGCCAACGTGCGCCAACATCCTTCACACAATGCTGAACGAGTGTCGTGTTCACTCATGCTCGGTATCATGCTGCTCACACGGTAATCGGCGCACCAACGTGCAGCTTCTATGCATGCCTACGAGCTCCAATCATTCAGTCCCATTGGATGATAGGCCCGCTGCCGTGTGCCATTATCTCGCAAACGCTCGCCCATAGCCCGACCTAATCTTCTCCAGTGCCTGATTCCATACGCTCGTCAGCCTCTGTGCGTACTCAGCACATCATGGGGCACACCGCCGTGTGTGCTATCTATCCTGCCGTGTGCGCAACGTGTCCCAGCCGTGCAGTGTTTCCCACGCCCGGCTATACCCATGCGCTATTGGCATGATGTCGTGTGAGTCCAGTAGCCCTCCGTACGCCTGAAACCCCCAGAGTCCACACGACCCTGTGCTCGGCCAAAAGCTGTTCTGCCCGCCAACTTGCATCCAACAGGCTTCCTCGCCCGATTCCCCAGGAACTCATCATCGTCGTTCACCGTGAATTTAACAAACAGGTACAGTTCGAATCATTCACCACCATCGACAATACATGGATTATACAGGCACAATCAAATCATATCAAAACCCTAATCATACATTTGATTCTATTTCGAACAATAAACACATAAGACGCATAAACCCTAGCCTAACATGTCACGCTTCACCATGAAACCGAAGCTCTGATACAATTGTTGGCATTTGATTGTTTGGTTAACGTGAACCGTTATGGTTTCATGCATTTCTAATCCGCGGAAGCAATAAGATAGAAACGTATTACTTTTCACCAGGGTATATTGAAGAAGAGAATGAATTCTCGCCGATAGCATGCGCAGTCTCACGACTTTGGGCATAACTTCCTCATCTGATCTTCGATTTAAGTGATCTATACGCCAAAACGATACTCTCTTCAGTGGTTTTCCAACGGTGTATTACATGTTCAGTTTAGAGTTCCACAAGATTTTAGAAAAATTATAGAAATTGACGAACAGCAGCAGCAAACAACCTTCCAATCTTCTGTTATATTCCCAAGTCCAATCTCGACGTCTAAGAACTCAATGCGTATTTTTTTTGCACGCAAAATTAATCCCCAAGTATTAAGGATATCAGTTGCAGCTTAAGCAAGCGACCAAGTGAATTATCGAACCCAAAGGACAACGTATTATCAATTTAATTATTAACTAAATTAATTAAGATGAAAAGCAATAAAGATTGGGATTTTAATCTAATAACCAATAAACAATTAATTGAAATAACAAATAAAATATCACTCGAAGAATACAAAAGTGGATCAAGTAGGAGAATAGGTAGCCCTAGGATAATCCAGTTTCACGCATTAATTTTCCTTCCATGTGTTGATGTCCAACTCTGCCTTGTGGAATATGGACGCATCACTAAACCATGCATATCTACTCTATAGATACAAGTAAACATGCATGTAACACGTGTGAATAAACTCGGAGCAAGAGATATAATTTCACCCCACTTTCTAGGTACTATCAGTATCAATTATTTCCCTATCCAATTGGTACTCTAACCCGATATGATCTCCCTTTATAGGTACTATAAAATTATCCTCGTTATCCTACTTAATAATCCGAATTCAATTCAATTAATAACTATTCATATATGATAGTTCTAATGAAGCTTCGGAGTCCCCTCACTTAGAATCATAACATGGAATCCTGTTCAGCGGTGAACGCACTCAATCTACAATCAAGATATATATTTAGACTCTATATACCAATTGAAGATGCACAAAACGACCGTGAATATGGATTAAGAAAGCACAATCATATATAAAATAAATCCACAAGTAGTGTTGTACGGAGTTTACACACGAAAGTTCAATTAATTCGTAAAAATCTTCACAACCCTAGTTCTACCAAAAAGGCTCTAGCCCATGATGTTACGAAGAACAATCATGGATATTGGATAAATCTTACCCATATGTCTGGAAAATACAAGATAAATTAGGAAACAAATAAAACCCTAGATGCGGGAGTCGCCGCGTCCTTCTCAGTCTTGAATCCTCCTCTTGGTTCTCCTCTTGATTCCACAGACGAATCTTCAAAGTGATAGATGGATGGAGGTAAGAATGTGGATGATGGTTGGGGGGTGATCCCCCCTTGTGGGGTGTAGGATGATTGTCTTGTGGTTCTCCTCACATGAATAATGATATAAAATATATATAGGTATGAGAAGAGAATTAATTAAGGTAATAAAAGATATGGGTGAATCATGAAGGATTATGTGATAAGGAGATTAATTGTGCTCCTGGAAATAGGTAATTTTCCGAAATTTTTGGAAATTCTCGTTGGCAGCTGTGTGACTTCACGATTTTGAGCATATTTCCTCGTCCAAACTCCTATTTTAGTGATTCTTGCACTCATGCGATCCTATCTTCCTTGGCTTTCTATCCACATAGAGAACTCACAGAAACTCCAACATTTGAATATATAACAAGTCATGCAAAATGGAACAGTCATGCTGAACATGAACTGCTTGCACGATGTTACCACTTTTACCATAACTTTCTCATTTGTATTTCGATTGAAGTGTTCCTTACGCCAAAACGATCCTCTCTTCTGTGGCTTTCTAATCATATATCACACTTTCAGTTCTGAGCTCCACAAAAACAAAATAATTACATAAATTGGACGTGCGTTTTTTAGCATTCCTACACAAGTTGCACATTTTTCTCCAACTTTGCACTTTTGATCATTTTTCCACCTAGAACATAATAAAACATCTCAAGTGCACCTTTTTCTCACATATATCGAACAAAAGGCATTTGTGCTAATATATAACAATAATTTTCATAAAAAGGTATAAAATTGGACACTAAAATACGTTTATTTTCACTCTCATCAGTCGTGTGGGTGACGATCTTCGAGATCTTCTCAATCTGCTGTTCCCTTACCCTCCTCACAATGTTAGGCGTCAATAATAATTAGGGTTTCTGGACAGCTGAGATGACTTATATATGGGCTACAGCAGGGACCAGGAGGAGAAATTAGAGTTGGGCCTCCATTGGGCTTAAGTATCCAAGCTTAGTCCAAAGCTTATACTTAAGTCCAATAATAATAATATATACCACAAAAATATTATTACTGCACTACCGTTCTAATCTCATAATTACGTTACGAGCTCTTTCTTATTATGAGCTCGTTACTCCCCATGTTTAAGATATATAATGCCCATTAATTAATTAAGTTACTGACAACTTCATTAATTAATATCTCATCCGAGAGTAATACCACTCAACCTCATTAACATGTCAGAATAAATCCACCTACAGGGTTTACATGATAATCCTTATGAGCTCCTCAAGGGAACATCATCAACCTATATCGGACACGGATTCCTTCTACAATCAACAACACATCATAGAGACAACACTATTTCCCAACTCACCGAGTTTGTTGATTTAATACATATAAATCTCACCCATTGATGAATCAAAGAAATACATACTGTCTTACGTGTCGAGATTATTGTGTAGGGATTAAGAACACGAACATCCATAATAACTGAGATCAACTTCTTCTATATAGAGAGTACAAGTTGAACGATATCAAGTGGATCTGCTCAATACACACAGAGTGCACTAATGTGATTCTATAGTCAAGACAAACTAATACCAAATCACACTACAACCATCCCGATAGAGAGTCTCTGTCTATCTCGGTTGTGAGCATCTGTTTATACTTTATAAGGAAACCGAAAATATGATCTTTCGCATGTTGTCGCACAACATATTATCTACAGTATAAACTAAATGGACTATTGCATCGATATATAAATAAATTATAAGACGCAATCATTTGATCATATGATTCTCATTTCAAATAAATTGTTATAACATTGTTCATACTAAAGCTAGACTTTTAGTATACAATCCAACATTCTATTATAGAGAAAGTACCTCACAAGAACTCTTAGAGAGTAAGATTACTGAACTCTTAAAAGAATTAAAGGTTGTCAACCAAGTGAATGATGGATTGATTTAGACCATTGCAAGATTTGAGGTAAATCTTACAAAAAATACACTCAACACGAAAAATATTATAGGAAACAAAGTTATCACAGTCAAAACACAATATACCAACAGGGAAGCAATTATGCACTCATTGCTCTAAACCACCGATCTTTATCCTCTTACCATTAATCTAACCATGTTTTTGTTATATGTTGAGGTTTTTAGTTGCAAATTGAAATTGATTTCTATTAAAATATATTGAAGAACACAAACAAAAACATCCAAATCATTCTTCTCTAGTGTCATCTAAAATTCAAATAAAGAAGAATGAATCTAAATTAATGTCAACTAACATCGAGTTAAAGTAGTATCAAATCAATTATAGGTCGAAGAATAAAAATCTGAAAGCTTGAAAAATTACTTTTTTTTTGGGGAAACCATAAAGTTTCTACTAGTTGTAGAACTTCCGGCATTCGAGGATGCAATTCAAGTCTCGTAGGCAGAACTGATTGCGAAAGAACACCGTAATTGATGAGAATAAGAAAGGTATAAGGGATGTGAAACCACTATCTATTTAAATATTATATCTCTTAATCTATTTGAAAAAACAAACATAAACATTAATGCAGAATAGAGGAAAAATCTCATATAAATATGGGCAAATGGTCACATATGCCCCTAAACTTTATCATCCGGATCAAGTAAGCCCGTAAACTATAATTTTGAACAAATAAACCAATTATCTTTATAAAATTAAACAAATATGTACTTATATCATAATAATTTTGAAGCATTTTACAGGTTAATTTCAAAACAATCCGACAGTTAAAAATTTTTAATCTTTATATTAAAATAAACCTCTTCTTACATTGAGAAAAATCATTATAAAAAACTTTTATTACTTCTAACTTTTAATACAAAAATAATTAATCTATTAATATTGAATTTAAAATTCGAAACCATTGATGAAAAGCTCAAAAGAAAGGGTTTCTTACTATATCAAGTTTGTAAAATTTTTATAGTTGGATTGATTGGAAATTCACTTAAAATAAACTTATATTTTTGAAATATTTGCTACGAAATTGTGGCATCAAAAATTTGTCTCAATTTATATTGAATTTAAAATCCAAAATGGTAGATGAAAAATTCGTAAATAGTTCTTCATTTCAATATAAAGTTTGAAAGTTATTAACAGTCGGATTGTTCGTAGATCAACTTATAAGAAAATTATATACTACTATTAATGTTTATATTTTTGATATAAGACTTTTATGATCCATTTTTAATAGATATAAGGGGTATGAGTGTTCAATTTTAAAATATAAATGGCATGTTTGTTTAATTTTATAAAAATAAAGGATTTATTTGTTAAAAAAATAATGGAAAAGACTTGGGTGAGACCATCTCACGGATCCTCTTATGTGAGACGGATCATCCATTAGCTCATTTACCTAATTTTAAAGGGCTTTGTTTGGCTATAATCAAATTAGAAAATTGAAAAATTAATTATAGAATGAAATTAATTAGGTTTAATTATTTTTAAAGGGCCATGTTTGGTTGATAAAAAATTAAAAAATTAATTAGGCTATATATATTATTTTTTTATTTAATTTTTTATTATTTAAAAATGTAACAATTTAAATTTTGTTATTCATTTAATTTATTTTTAATTTAAATATTATAAATTTATAAAATGTGATAACTTTTATATTTAAAAGTGATACACAATTGATGAAAAGTGATAACACTATTGTGAATTATTTCATGAACAATTTATATATAAATGAAAAGTGATAACATTTTTTTAAAAAAAGTGATAAGATCTTTAATAAAAAGTGATGACTATTTTTAAAGTTAAAGTGTATTTCATGAATAATTTAAAAGTTGGATGAAACATGATAGTAATATTTTTAATAAAAGTGATTCATAATAGAATAAAAGTGATATCCGTAATTATTTTCACAAACAATTCACTTGAATAATAAAAAGTGATAATATTTTTAATAAAAAATAATACTCCCTCCATCCCGTTTCAATGTTTACGTTTACTTTTTGCACGTTGATGAAGGAGTATAATATTTTAATAGATAGTGGGTGAAAATATATAATATTTTATGTAAAGTGGGTAGGTGTATTAGTGTTGGATGATATAATAATTGTTTTAGATTGATCCTATATTTCAAAAAGAAAAACGTAAACATTGAAATGAGACGCGCAAAATAGAAACGTAAACATTGAAATGGGACGGAGGGAGTACATGATAAAGAAAAGTGATAACCGTTTAGTAAGATTATTTTATGAACGATTTACATGATGAATAAAAAGTGATAATATTTTTAATATAAATTTATATATCCGATTAAAATAAAGTGATAACAAAATAATTGAACTGTCTATTAACTAATACTTCTACTTATAATAATAAGAATAATAATAATTGATTATATTTTTTAATTAAAATGATTACTTGAAAATTATATTATAATAATAAAATGAAAATTAATTTAAATTTAATTGTTAATCATGCATGGTCGGGCATAGGGATGGCAAAGGGCACTGTACCCTCTTTTTTTAGGGTACCCATACCCGTATCCGCTTATTTTGATAACTACTCGTACCCGTCCCGTACCCGTTTAAAATATTACTAGTGGTACCCGTATCCGTCCCATACCCGATTGTTACTACTCGCAGGGTACCCGAACCCGGTAACCTGTATTTTCCAGAATACATAATCATATTCCTAATATAAATTTCAAGTCTCAAACATTAAATAAAAATTAAAACATAAAAACATGACATAATATCATAAAACAAGTTTTAAGGTACTTCAAATAACATATAAATAAGATAATTTGATAGAAATCATTGAAATGGAGTTCATACTTTTCTGCAGCAAGATGAGCTCCATCTCTTTCTCTCCTTGTGCATGATCAACCTATCAAATTATTAAAAATAACTATTAGATTTACATAGATTTTAGAAATACTTTAAAATTCTAAGATAAAATAATGTTTTGGTTTCTAAATATTCTTACTCTCTCATGAGGAGGATAAATCAACATCTTCTTCACTTGTGCATAAGTTGCTTGATTCAATTGTCGAACAAGAATCTACAAAACAGAAAATGAAAGAAAGAAATTAAAAAATCAAGGAATAAAAGTATAATATATAATACATATACTTTCAAACTCTAATCAACTAAAATTATTACCTTCAACTGTGGACTTCACTAACCAATTTTGAGAACACATTAATGCTTCCAATGTATCAGGATTAAGTCTACTACGATGGAGGCTGACAACTCTTCCTCCTGTACTAAATGCAGATTCAGATGCAACAGTAGACACTGGAATAGCTAAAAAATCTCTAGCAATCAGCTGTAATGTAAGATATTTTATCCCATTCGTCTTCCACCAATTCAGAATATCAAAATCTTGACTCCAAGGCAACACCGGCTCATCAAGATAATAATCCAACTCACTTTTCACCAAAGCACAAGTTGAAGAAGAACTAAGAAATGCAACTAATTCTTGCATATTTTGATCTTGGGAAAGACGTGGAACTTTAGACTGTAAGACTGGTTTTGTTTTAACATTGGAACCCTTAGATTGATACTCATTAACCAAGTCATAACAAGTTTGTTTAACTATCTCGACTTCCTTCTGAGCACTCCCATTTCCAAATATGAGAGAAAAATAAAACTCCACCACCTTCAACTTATACCTAGGATCCAACACAACAGCAACAACAAGAACAAGATGCACAACACTCCAATATTTTTCAAACTTTTCAAACATTTTTATAGTCATTTCTCTAATAACCTCATCCTCAATGAACATCCATTCTTCCATGGAAGTTTTTAGCTAACACATTGTTATAAAGAAACAATTGGTTGTTGGATACTTTCTTCCAGAAAATAACTCAGTAGCATTGTAAAACACTTCATGTTTTTCAGTAATTTCCTCAGCTAATTCCCAATCTTTATCACAAGGCACATCAACATAATTCTTCTCCCTAACTCTCAAACGAGGAAAGACAAGTTTGTATTGAATTGTTGTACGAAGCATCAAATAGGTTGAGTTCCAACGTGTTTTGCAATCTAAAGACAACTTTTTTACCACATAAAATCTTTAATTGTTTGACCATTTCATCAAACTTTTCTACCCTTTGAGGTGTAGATAACCAAAATGGTAGCTCTAATACTCGAAAGAGATTTCTCAATCACAGACAACCCATCTTTCACAACAAGATTTAAAATATGTGCAGCACATCTCATATGCAAAATCTTCCCCTCACATAAAAGATCACCACATAACTTTTCAGTAATAATAGAAATCATACCATCATTAGAAGGACAATTATCAACAGTAATGGTAGAAATCTCGGTCTCGATATTCCACTTTGTCAAACCATCTATTAAGTTCTTTGCAAGCTCTTCCTTTTTGTGAGGAGATGACACATAAAAAAACCTACAAGTTTCACATACAACATATTAGAAGTAGAAAATAGAATCTAATAATAAACATAGTATCAAATAAGTACTGTAATAAATGTGAAATGTTGAATTTTTTTCCTTACCGAAGGATTCGACTTTGTAGCACTCAAAAATCATCAATGTAGTGGGTTGTTATTAACATATAGCCTTTCTTTTGATTTGATGTCCACATATCAGTAGTAATGGCTATTCGGCTTCGAAGATTCCCCAACTCTTTATACAACTTCTCAAATTCATTATCATAGATAGCAAAAATGTCCTTTTTGATAGTGTTTCGAGAGACCATCTTGAAAAGAGGCTGGAGACTAGAATAGAATTTCTTAAATCCAATATGCTCTGCAATCGAAAGAGGATACTCATGCAAGATTATTGCACATGCCAACTCTTTTCTTGATTTTTCTTGATCAAATGTGTAATTTCCAAACTGCACTTTGCCATCAAAGTTCTTATCCACCACAAGTTGCTTTTGCTTTTCCAAAGCTTTGATGATATCTTGAGTATCCTTCCTTCCGCAAGTTTTTAAATGGTTGTGCAAAGACTTTGTCCCATTCCCACTAGGAGCTCTGAGTTTTGAGTTACACTTCTTACAAACTGCATATTCTGTTCTAATTTTATTGAAGTGGTTCCAAACAGGTGATGTCAACTTCCTCTTTTTTGGCCAGGATTGACTGCATTCTCTTCTTGAGTATTGTTTGTAGTAGTAGGGTTTGGTTCAGAACTTTGAGCATCTAATGAATGTTCGACTAGCATATTTTCTAGAAGTGGTTGATCAAGAGGGCCACCACATGGTTCAGCACCTTTGCAACTATCAACACAATCACTTGCATTTGGAGTTGACATTTAGAAATCTAAACAAAGAACACATGTTTCAAATGTGAGTTTCATAATAATAATTGGAAAAGAAAGAATTTATTTTTGAACTTAAAAGTTATTTCAATCAAACTTGTAAAGACTTATCAACTTATTCTCCAACTTGGAGAATAAATCATTACAGATTCTTGAAACTAATGATTCAACACAACTATGAAACTAATACTTTAATGATTTTAAAGTAGGAAAATAAATCATTACAGATTCTCGACGTCATAAGAAGTAGGAATACAGTTTGATTGTTAGTGTCTATAGAATTCCAGCAATCTTAATAATATTACAGTTGATGTGAAAAGAATTGAAACATAATATTTCAGCATACATCATACAGCTATGAAACTAATGCTTCAAAATTAAAATCATTAAAAAGAGGAACAACATAGTAAAATACAAATACCGTCAGCTTCGTTTCTTCCACGCCATCAGCTTCGTCGCGGTGTCTTTTGAGATGAGATGACCTGTCAGCTTCGCCTTCGTCGCTGTGTCTGCTTCAGAGCCGCCGGAAATGTTAGGATCAAGGGTAGACGACGTCGTCCACACTGGAGGTGGAACGGCCGCACGACGAGTGGTCGGCGGAATAGCAGTGGCGGAGACGGAGAAGAGAGAATCAGCAGCGACGACGAAGGTAAAATGGAAGGCGAAGAAGAGCAAAACGGCACCGTTGTCGGCTCATGGGTATGAGATTACGTGAGGCTGTGGCTTGTGGGGGATCAGGGATCTAGGACGAGATATGAGATGAGAACGGCAATAGATCTTAAAATAAAACTTCTTTGCGAATTTAGGGTTATGAACTTATGGTCCAATATTCGATATTTGTGCTCCTGATTTACTATAACTTTTAAAAAATTAAAAAATATAACAAGAATCACTTGTGTACAAATGGTAAAGGTATCACATTTTTTTATTGATAGGTATGAGTTCGAATATTCTTAATGAATCCTCAATAATATATATACATGTTATATGCATATGGGATGGGTTTCTATGCGGGTACCCGATACCCTTATCCGATGTTATGCAGGTACGGGCAGCGGGTATCCGAGGGGTCTATCCCAAACCCTACTCGAACCCTAATGGGATTTTTTTTCTTTTCCCAAACCCGTCCCAAACCCGTTTACAGGTACCCGTACCCGTCCCATTAGTGTTCGGGTGGGTAGGGTACCCGAAAATACCCGTGAAACTGTCATCCCTAGTCGGGCAGGGGTATCCGATGCTATCCCAAACCCTACTCGAACCCTAATGGGATTTTTTTTCTTTTCCCAAACCCGTCCCAAACCCGTTTACAGGTACCCGTACCCGTCCCATTAGTGTTCGGGTGGGTAGGGTACCCGAAAATACCCGTGAAACTGTCATCCCTAGTCGGGCAGCACACAGGTAATTAGACGTTGCCTACAAATTGAGTTTATTTGTTAATGAAAATTGGCATTTTAATTAAGAGGGAGACTCCTATGCACCCGGGTGCACGGAGCACATATCGTGCGCCTTTGCAATTTTCGTTCCCCTCTACAATTTAAACCCTTAGCAATACATAGATTTAAATAGAATATAGAGGGGGAGGGTTGTGTTCACATGGGGACACGGAGTATCCCTCCGTGTCCCCGGGGGTGCAGGAGCTTTTGCCTTTAATTAATCGCCAAACGTTGTCCTTTTTTCTGTTTATTTTTTTATTAATTTAATTTTAAATATATTCTATTTGGTTAATGGACCATCCGTCTCACGAATTAAGATCCGTGAGACAGTATCGCACAATACCTACCCAAAAATAATTTAGAAACTTATTTGATCCAGTGATATAGTTTAAGGATATACTCTAACTTATAAATATTGTCTTAACAAAATTTGGGGTGATTGTGGGGTGCACCTAGTGCACCGGTGTACCTAGTGCACCGATACACCCCAAATTTATAGGTTAAAATGGGGAGTGAGTAGTTTTTTTTTTTTTTTAAAAAATGACTTATTTTATTTATTTAATGGTGGAGATTGAAATGTAAGTTACAATTGTCCAGGTGTACCGACTCTAAAATTTGCTAAGTATTTTGAAAAATTAAAAACAAAATGATAAGTAAAGAAAGAAGATGCGGAAAAACGTGGAAGCGAGAGAATGAAGCGTGGGCATAAAAACCCGTAAAAGCGAGATTGGGCGTTATGGTCCAAGCAAAATTCTACAGCGGAAACCAAGAAAGAGGGCCTAAATCCTCGAGATCCGGCGACGGTGTTCGTCGGATTTCGTGTTTACATCTAGATCTACCACTTCTCACTCTTTCCATCCGACGGTGGAGAGATGAAAGGCGCTACTACTCTCATCGCGGCCCTGGCTGCCACTTCCGCCGTCGCCCTTTCCTCCCCCACTTCCGCCCTCCTTGCCTTCACATCCAACCACCAGGTAACTCTTTCTTGCTAAATCTCTAGATTTTATTTCCATTAACTGCCTGTAATTCATTTTCCACGCCATTTAACATCGAATTCGCTCAGCAATGCAAGTTGTTAGGGATTGTTCCAGAGGGTGGGTAGCAGAAAAAAATATTATGTTGAATACTGTGTTTTTAGCTTTGCTTGAGTTGATTATTTTAATTGTTTCAAATAAGACTGCCAATTTGATCCCTTATAATTTTAAGCCTCAAATGTGTTTGTTATACTTTATAACCTATAATTGGTGATTTGTTGAGTTTCTGTAAATTTGTATTTTAATGTTGTGTCTTTTTCTGTTTATTATGTGTGAAGGAGAAGAGCATGAAATCAGGGGTGAGATCAGAGAAAGGGGAATTTGCTCCTAAGTTTGATGGTTTGAGGTTCATTGAGACCCTGGTTACAGCTCACAGGTGATGAATATCATGTTTTCTGTTAATTGTGTCTAACAAAAAATGATCACTTTGAGTGGGAGTTAGGAAAAAGTTTACAGCTTTATCATATATGGTTGCTGGGGATCCTGCTTTTATGTTGTGTCTATGGTGATTGTATCTTTAGGGTTTACGATTATTTTGCTCATGGTTGGTAGTTTTCCAAGGTATCCCCGTGAGATTTGACATGAATATCTAATCCTATTGCTATTGCTACTTGTGTTATGTACTTAAATTTTCTTTTGATTAATTGTGACAACATTACGATCTGGTTACTGTGGTCATGAAGCATTTTATTATCAGCAGTATTCTTGATTCTCGAGGAAAGTATTAGAACTTGACCTACTGATCACTGATGCTTTGTTATGATATAACATTACCCACTGGTATGGTATAGTATGGTATGCTCTCATGACTATATTTTATTGTTCTTCATAACACTGCTGGAACTTGAATTATTTATCACAGATCTTGGTTGTCGGATACTTTATTTTGTTTTATCAATTACGGGTTTCGTTTATGGTCTTCTCAAGCCTTTTCTCTTTTCTTCAAATGCACTTGGGCTCCTCATAAATCCAACAAAATGCATTGGCATTTGGGATTCTATGGGACTTAGTAACCTAACAAATAATAATAATTTATTTTGGGATTTTTGTAATGATTAGATTTGCTAGTAGTTGAAGGGTTTTTTTCTTGTTTTGAAATCTCAATTTCAAGCAACAACCTTGTTAGATTATAGAACCCTACAGCCATCAGATAGGAACCACCAAACTCTTCCTTGCCCTTCTCTAATCTTATCTTAAAACAAAATTTGGCTTCTGTGTTGCGTGTAATTGATCACCACTCCCTGGATGATTAGTGTTACTAGTGTAGTTTATGATTAGTATTTAAATCCACCCATGGTTGGCTAGTTTAGCTTTCTTTTGGTTCACAAACAAGAATGGGGAAGCCACATTGCTATGAAATCTATGATTATCAACAAAACATAAAATCGTGTTTAACAGAATTCTAAACTAATATAGTATATTATAAATTCTGTTGAAACCAACATTTTGTTTTCACATTTGTCATTGATCTTATGAGAAGTGTATATAGATTTTCTTGAAGTGCAAATACTCAATTGTATCTCCTCCACTTTGAGCAGTTTTACTAGATTTTAAAACCATTATATTTTCATCTCATATTAATTGTTCCTTCCAAGCAAAAGGAAACACTCTCTTGTAAGACGGGTTGTAAAGCGGGTGGACCCATTATTAAAATATGATTTTGAATAGATAAAGTAAGATTATAAAATAGTTACAATATGATGAATGATATATTGTTATAGTATGATTCACTAAGTATGATATTGAATTTTAAAGTGTGATTTTAAAGTTGTTAAAGTATGATGGGTTAACAACCTTAAAATCATACATATTATACTTAGTAAATCATAATATAACCACCTTAAAATCATTTACTTTAATGAATAATTCATCATATTTTAATTATGTTAGTCATACTTTATCTATTTAAAAACCATACTTTAATTATATGTCAAATAATAAATTCATATATCTATTGTCTCACGATAAGAGAGACTTGTCTACAAAAAATATACAATTGCGTTGTTATGGTTGAAAATTAAGTTTGATAATTCTCTTCATGATCCATATCTTCTTGAAGGCAATTATTTTTTTAAGAAAGATCAGTCTATAAAAAGTATACAATTGTGTTGTTATGGTTGGAAATTAAGTTTGATTTCCTAGTGTTTAATGTTTATTCTTATTAGTTAGTGTTAATTTTTAGGGTATAATTATAATTTCACCTTGTGGTTTATGTAATATTTTAACCTTGTTGGTTTATAGCCTAATTTACCTCTCAATTTATCAAATATTGTGGCTCATATGCTACTTTACCTCTAGGGTTTAACATCTTCATTCTTAGGGTTTAGTACCAATTTTAAGGGTATAATTGTAATTTTATTATTGCAGTTTATGTAATACAATAACATTCTTTTTGGTTCATGATTTATTTTACTCTACTTTGAATTTACCTATAAAAAAAATATAGTGTTAATTCATAGGGTATAATTATCATTTTCAATGCATTGGTTTGTAAGTGTCGCATTGCCCACACATACTCCTTGAATGCATTTGCTGCTTAAATTTTTTACAACTCTTAACAGTGCTTTATGACATAGAGCTTTTCTCCAACCTTAATATCCTGATGTTAGTCTTAAAACATATAGGATTATCACAGACAATTGAAACAATTGACAATAAATAATTAGCTGAACTTCTACGTGTAATTTTCATGATCTAGGTTAAGACAATTTGAAGATAACTATTTTGACCAAGTAAAATTGTTTTAGTATTTAAAGTTAAATGTGCAATATCCGTAGAAGGTAAAACTCTTTAGTGAGTGAAATACAAATTTACAAAGATGGTTTTGAAAAAGAAGACCAAAATATTGGTAATTTAATTCAAGATGAGATGATATCATTGCACCATACATGCATTCATTCATGTGCGCGCGTATATATATATATATATATATATATATATAATTGTAGTTTAATAATTGTAGTTTTTTTATATTTAATTTTTTATTAAAAAAAACTAAAAGAAAATTCACAAATAAAGTGTATATGTTTTTATTTATTAATACTAGGTATCTTGCACCTCATTGCTGAGGTTCTAGCCCGGACTATTGCAATAAATATTATGTGTACATTATATATTTGAGCTATATGTACTTGACGCCAAACGTTCTAAGCAAAATCTGCACATAGTGACTGTGTATATTACATATATTTACCATGAGATATTCTCAGGAGAACCGATGACCATTTGAACTAAAGCCGATATACGTTGCAAGTAAAATATGCACATGGTGACCATGTGCATCACGTATATTTATCATTAGATATTCTAAGGAGGACTGACGTAGTTGCATATGGTTCGCCCAAAAGGTGATTTTAAAAATGTGAGAATTCTTGTTCATTCTTGTTTGAAAAGGGGGGTGAATAGTGTTTGATCTTCAGTCATTCTTGTTTCATGTGCTTTAGGTTGCCATGGCTCTTGTGTGACTCTGGATTCGCAATTCTTTTACCTGAATTTTCATGAGTTGATCATATTTTGCTTTGTTTCAGCTAAAGTTAAAAAGGCAATAACACCAACAGCTAGTAGGCAATTTGTGACGATGGAAAGTGATCTTAAGATATACTTCATCCGTCCCCCAAAGTATTTCACACTTTCTTTTTTCATCCGTCCGTTAAAGTATTTCACACTTTACTTTTACTAAATTTGATAAAAATACATTACAATAATACACACATTTTACCCACATTCCAATATAATATTTACTTTTTCACATCTCACAACAACTTTACACACATTTTTCATTAAATCAATTAAAATATATATTCTCTGTCTTACTTTATACATAAAAATACAAAATTTTCTTAAACTCCGCGCACACCTACGTGAAATACTTATTGGTACGGAGGGAGTATAGAAGTTATCTTTGAGTTAACCAAATATTCCAAATTGTGACAATCAAAATCATATATTCAACTTCTAATAAACAGTACTACTTACCATCACGTAACTGAGCTTGCGGTTCCATGGCTTGCAACCAAAGCTTAAGCTCTGTATTCTCATTACTCAGCCCTGTTGTTTCTCTCTGAAAGAGAACATTTATGTGCAAAACATATTCAAGAGTTAAAATTTGAATATCAAATGGTACTAATGCATAAACCAGAAAGAAGCTATCATTTTGGTTCCTTGTCTAAAGGGGAAAATTTTTTTATTCTTATAGTTAGTAAAGTTGCTGCAATATCAAATGGTTGTTGAAAAACTGATTTATAAGTGCCCATGCTGTGTATTTGAATATTTCTAACCATATGGTACTTATGGATAAGGACTGTTGAAACATAAAACAGAAATAGTGAGTACTTCCAGCATTATACACCTGTAACAATGTCAGTTGTGCAGAGAGAGTTGTTGCTTCAGTTTGGAGGGTCTAAACTTTTCTTTCCAGTTCAGATAAGTACAGAGCCTTCCGCTCTTTTGGTCGAGCAGCAAACTGCTGATTTGCCAAAATCCTGTATGATATTTTGAGTGTTAGTCCATTGAATGACTGAAGGAAACACAAAAGAGAGGGTTGACATAAGAGGTATATACAACTAAAGTTTATACAAAAAATTGAATAGGAAAATATCATCACATCTTTTAAAAAAGTTCAAGTCCAGATACATGCAAATGAAACTAAAACTTTCTCGTGGTTAAATATAATACATCATTGTTAATTCTTATGAGAATGTCCTTGTATAAAATAGCATATTATTCTTACCATTCTAGAAAATATACTCTGTTAAGTAGAAATTATGTTGCTTAAGCAATACAGGCTCCTCGTATAATCCTACATTAGCAGCTCCTATATTCAGCTTTCCAGCTATCCAGACATTGAGAGTGTAGTTGAGATTCCCATGGGAAAAGACAGACACTGATCTAAAATGACATAAATTTTACACGCTGCCTTCTAGAATAAAATTTGGGTTGCTTATCTACTTGGTCTTATTCAAGAAATTTGCAACAAGATCATCTTTTTTGAAGTAAACTACCACATCAAAGCAGAAATGACAATCACGTGATTTGCAATCCAAATATTAAACGGTTTTTCCAAATGGTACACCAGTTAATAGTCAATTTTATCACCAACTTATATCAGTTTCATTGAATAAATTTACTTGAAAGAAGCAATGTATTACAGAACAGAAGGAAATTGTAGGCTTACAGTGTGGCAATAGCAGTACTGATATGAGTCTTGTCTTCTGGGAGCAATCTAGCAAAACCAAATTCAGCAATTCTTGGTGTAAAATCCTCATCTAAAAACAAATTGCTCAATTTATGTCCCTGTTTATTATCCTTAGGTTTGATTTTTCATGAAGAAAAGCCAAACCTTCAGCAATATCCAATATGATATGCTACCATTATTCCCATCCCAGCGGCGCTACATCCTTCCTTCCCAACTGATCATGAGAAATGATGATAACAAATGTAAAATAAGGGAATGACAATCAAAGGCAATTCAAGATGGAAAATTGATTACCTAGAAAGTCATGAAGGATGTGATTTGGCAAGAATTCGTAAACAGGGAGACTCTCGGGCCCTGTAATGCTGCAACCCAAAAAGCTTCACTAAGTTTACATGTTGGATATCTTTATGCAAATTAACCTTGTTGAAGAAATGATCTGCCCATTGTGTCGTGTTAAAGAAAAGCTGCTTAACTGCAACATTCTCCCCACCTTGAAATACTCCCTTCTCCAAAAAGAGTCAATATAAAATAGCATTAACAATTCCAAAGGGAATTTTTCTTTCTAGATGAATAAACTATAGAAATTAGGTTACCTTGTAAACAGAACATGATCCTCATTGACCCAGCTTATTGGAATTGTCAAAGTAATTTGTGGCTTTCTCTAGAGTTTCCTATGAAAAGTTTATTTTTGACTTTGTAATTTTGGGCAATAGAGCACCAAGTTTCATCCTATATGTCATTAGATTGATTTGACTTAGATATTCAAGAAAGTTCAATCCATGAAATAAGTAGTACAATGAGCGATTAAACAGGTACCTCTCTTCCGTTGTATAATCCTTGCAAATAATGAAATTGAAGCAAGAAATACCAAATAAGCAATAACAACAAATGTTGAGGCAATAATAGTGGCACAACGATGAGAATCCCCTAATATGTCATAAGATATATAATTTAGTTAATGAGATGGTATATGCATATATTGGACAAAACCAATAAACATATAATGGTCATTCTTTGATGAGAACTGCAGAATAACTAATAACTCTCTAACCTATCATGTTATGAGGCCTTATATCCATAGGCAGGTGTGATTAGCTATAATGTCCCATTTAAACTCTTCAATCTCAGTCTTAAATTGTTCTAATATAAGGAACAAAAAAGGTTTAGCACTCATGTGGCAACCTAGTAGTTATATAGCTGACTATACCTCAATACTTTCAAATGAAACCATAAGATAAATATGTGGATGAGAGAAGTTATCAAGTACTTAGTTCCTTTTTACTTCATAGAAAGGTTAAATGTTGATGATAATATTCATATAAGTTGACTTGTGTGAATAAGTAAGAATTTTCATATAACTGTGTGAATAAGTAAGAATTTTCATATAACTCCAAACGCATTTCATATCGACAGCACACATGTAGATTAGAAAGGGGTTCGCAGAATTGATAGATTCTCAAAAGTGGATATAGAGAAAATTATTTTACCTATTCTCATAGCCTTTTATGCAAGTTCATGGATTTCTTCCATAGATTAAAGTAGATGAATGCGACAGGTCAAAAGACGTGGCCATTACTGATCAGTGCTGCCAACGACCAGCTGATGAATCATGATATGGTCGTGATATACGTCATAGTAGTACTCATTTAGTTCACGCCTTCAAGCCAAAAGAGAATTAGACTTACATAATGAGAGGGAAAATACTTGATAGAGATAAGGATAAACAGATTCAACTAACCATGCCATTAGAGAGGTAAATGGCTCCAAGCTGAGGGTGGATTGAATCGGACTTCCTCTGGCAACTCCGATTGCAAATCATGAAGACTACAAAATTAGAAAATATTGAGGTTCCGATAAGCATAGGGAGACTACGGCAGAATAAGAGGGAATGCCCTGAAAACAAATACTTCTCGTAATAATAAAATATCTCCATCCTTATCCCCCCAACTTATATAACTTTCTTCCAAAATAAGATAAAACTGAAGCATTCTTGTTTTGACCAAATTGTCATCAATCAGTGATCCCACTTTCTAGGGATGTTTACATGCCCTGCATGTCGAACATGGTCAATTCATCATTCTAATATAATTAACATGAGCCTTATCAGAAGTTTTTTTTTTAATTATTTATAACTTGAGTCAAGATATTTTCTGCATATTTTTCCTTTTTTATTGGTGAATTGTATCACACATGTACAAATCCAATATTAGAGGAAAAAACCATAAGAATCCACTGTCATCCCATGACAAGCATATATTTTCATATACATGCAGATGAATCAGTTAATAGAAGAAACACTTCTTTAGAATTTTAAGAAAAGTGGATCAGTAACAGAGGCATGTGATGTAATAAGATGTTACATTAAAGTTTAACAAAGCAAAAAAAAAAAAAAAAAACCCTGATAATATGAATAGTGATATTCCTTATAATCAGCATAACATCAGCATACATGAAGGCATTACCAAGAAGATTACACAATTACAAAGCAGAACTTGAAATCAATATACATTAGGAAGAAGAAAGAAATGCATCACTCAACTCCACATTGAGAAATCCATACCTCGTTGCAATGAATTTCTACCCAATTGAAGAATATCCATGGAAATAGATAGAGTAAAATCTTTCAATTTGGGGGAAATTTCAGTCAAGTTAGGGTTCGGAAACACAAGTACAGGCTGACTGGCGTCGATGAAGGAGAGATGATTCTGGCAGAGCAGCCGACCAAAAGGGAATCCAAATTTGTTGTCTACGAAAAACTGGAGCGCACATAAACGATAGGGAACGCGGCGAAGTATGGTTGAAGGGAGAAGGCATGGACAAATCCCAGAAAGAGAAGGTGAGTCGGGAACGACGACCCATAGAAACTGAAATAACGTCACGAGAGAGAGAATCGGTGGGAGATATACCTGTGATTGAAGAACTGCTCTTCCAACCTTGAAACCCGGTAACGGCTACGGCGACCTCGTAATTAATGAGTTGGTGGCGCAACGCGGTCATAAATTGAGCAATTTGCACTACGCAGCAGATTAAGAACGGTGGAGGTAATATCTATTTTAGACGCGTGGCAATATGTTTGGACGCGTGGCAATGCGGGTGACCGGCAACCGACTATAAACTGGCTACTATAACATGTTTGGTTCTTTATTAATAGTTAAGGATATATGCTTTTATTAATAAGTTATATGCTTTTGAAAATGAATGAACAGAATAGTTTGTAACTTAAGATAGCTTTGCAAATTTCAGTGACGAGATTATACTCTATTAGTTACATAATTTTAGATAAACACTTTAGAGTGGAATTGCCTCATGCCTCATGAAGCATGTCTCAAGATGAATAAAAATAATATTATTTTACTAAAAAATTGTTCTTGAATGATGAAAGAAATATTTAATAAATAATTTGTAATATAAATAAAAATGAATAGATGTTTTTAATGAAAAATAATAATTAATTAAAGGAAAAGAAGTAATGTTATTTAAATGAAAGGTTATTACTAATGAAAGAATTATTTTATAAAGGATTATATGAAAATTTTATTTTATAAATAATTTGTAGTATAAACAAAAAATGGATAGATATTTTTAATGAAAAATACTCTCTATGTCTCGTAGAAGGTTTCACACTCTTCTCATTTGTCCGTTTCACAAACCTTTTACCCCAAAAAAAAAGGTGGAATTATTTAATAACCTCAAAATTATTTTAATTTCAAATTCATTACTCATTTTTCAGACTTATAATATTATTTTATATTTTATTTATTATCTTAAAATGCTAAATGCTCCAAAAGTCAATAAAACTAGTAAAAAAATAAAAAAAATTTTAAACAACATGGAACATTAAAAATAAAGTTTGTTACTAAATGGAACAATGTTGCTCATAATTTTAAATGTGCCAATACGCGAAACTAACAAAAACTCTATTGGTAAAAAATAATGGTAACTATTTTTAAACTTTATTTCTTTTTTAATCAAATAGTACACATACGGATCAAAATATTTTCAAGGGAAAAAGTTGAAAAAATTGACACAGGAACTGATATAGTAACTGACACGGAAGTCGATACGATAACTGACAAGGGAACTGATACGGTAATCGACACAAGAACCGACAGTCTTTTACAACACAATTTCTACATTTTGTTTTCTACTTAATTTTCTTTATTTCCTTACCAACATCAGACATCGGGACCGACACACACTCCTACACACTCATCCACATAATAAATTGAATATTATAAGTTGAATAGTGAAAGTACTAAAATCCAAAAAATAACATTTGATTAAAATTGATATAAAAATTGTTTTCGATAAAAATATTGAAATATAAAATTTGGGTGTATTTTCAATTCTCCATTTTAAATTATTTAATGGTAGTTAGTGGCATCGATTCAATTTGTTCAGTTGTAATGTTTAGATATGTAGGTCGTTGGTTAATATTCTCACCCTTGAATTAAAGAATATTATCATTTATGTGTAGTAGATAATTGTATTAGAAAGATGAAGAGAAAATGAATACTTTTGAATTGACTATCCAAAATGGTAAAATTAATTGGAGGGAATATATAGCATGTCAGATATAGTACTACCCCCATACGTTTTAAAAAAAGGAAATGAATACTTTTTGATTGATCGTTCAAAATAATAAAATAGATACCTTCGTATATTAATTGGAGGGAATGTATAGCATGTCAAATATAGTACTACCTCCATATTCTTCAAAGAGGTTTATTTGTTGGAGTATTATTATTTATTGTGTAATAAGTAGTTATATTAGTGGATATGTAAATTCTATATTATAATTGCATTAATAGATATGTGTTTATTATTTTGAGGATTTACCCAAAATAAAACTCTTTTGAGGGAACCGTGGGAGTATCAATTAGTTGTAGGGTGATATATGGTGGATAATTTATAAATAGATTATGTCGGTTCCTTTATACAATAGAGTGTCAGTGGTCTTTTAAGAAGTGTTGCTACTTAATCCATAGAAAGACAGAATGTTGCACGAATTATAATTTATTATACACAAAAATAAAACTCTGTCCGTTCACTTTTTTACCGTTAAATTGGTATGACTAAATGGAATAAAAGGGGAATGAAATTGAACTCATAAATTACTAGTAATAAAATTGAATAATTAAAAATTAATTTGATCATGATTAGTTCAGAAATAACTCAAGTAATAGAATTTGTATTCATTAATTAATTTCAATCTCATTAATAGTATTTTTATAATATTACATTTAAAATGTAATTTATATAAAATATTAAATTAATTAAAATTTTAATGAAGATTTTATATATTTTAATAATTATAGAAAAATATTATATTAAAAATAAAATAAAATATTGATATTTTTTAAATATAGATAAAATTTAAAATACAAATAAAAAATTTATATATATTAAAAAATATTAAACTATGTATAAAATATTATATATATATATATATATATATATATATATATATATATATTACATGTATATATTCAATTTAATTAATAGTATTAATTTTTTATATATAATTTACTAATCCACATGAAAAAAAATAGTAACTTATAAGTGTTCCGATGTAGTATTAGCATTTGTTGGGTAAAATAATAAGGCAAAGACTTCCCTAGGACTGTCCGATTTTTCTAATGTGATAATGACAAAAAGTAGCCACTTTGACTTAAATGTAATTTTTTCTAGCCACTTATGTTAAAATCAATTTTTTCTAGCCACTTTTTATATTTAAGACCATTTTACCCCCAAACTTCAATTTAAATTTAATTTTAAATCAAAAAGAATATTCAAACAAATAATTTTATCCGATTGACTCCCGAAATGACCTATATACCCTTAACATTTTCGGATCAAATAGTTGTTCTATTCGGTCTATACATATTTGCCTATTCGGCCTATACGTATTGGTCTATTCGGCCTATATGTTTTCAGACCAAATAGTTGTCCTATTCGACCTATACATATTTGCTTATTCGGCCTATACATATTGTTCTATTCGGCCTATACGTATTGCCTATTCAGCCTATATGTTTTCTTAATTTTTCATCACTTTTATCACGCTTTAAAATGGTATCGGAGCCCTAGGTTTATTAATTTATGAATGGAAAATTTTATTATAAGCTAGTATCACTTAACGAAAGGAGAGTTTCAAAGAGATATGGATCCGAACGAAAGTTCGACATTCGAGAGTGACAGGACTATCAGCCCTGTTCCAAACTGGAGCAACAGGGATTTTTGGCCTATCAACTATGATGAGACAAGCAGCTCTATACAACAATATTATTGTGTGTTGTATAGACAATATGCAGAAAAAGAACATGAGGATGTCGACCGATATTGGGAAGGTGTAAACCAAAGGAGAGAGTTGGCAAATATTCGTGCCAACCACACCATGGAAGAACATCTGGAGGAACTACGCCAGATGCAGATAGGATACTCTAAAGAAGTATCAAGAAACATCGTGGAAATCCGAAGATTCACCAAGATCCATGGAAGCATCCCCAGACATAGACAATGGAGGAAACGACCCAACCAGGGTCCAAGAGAGATCTGCAAGCCTTACCACTTTTCACATTGGATAGAATGACAGAGTGGAAGGAGATCGAGGCAGACAACTCTAAGATAAACCAAGATCTTAGAGAATTACAGAAGACGGTGATATTCTATGGAGAATATTGCCAAAATATGTCCAGGACAATATTTGAGATCAGCCTCAAAATGGATAAGGTGGAAATGCTGTAGAACAGACAACTCGACCTCATCCAGAGGCTGATAAATCAAGTGGAATACCTGGAAATCAAAGTAGCCGGGAAAAGATCAGGAGAAGGTTGCCACCAACCTTCGAAATAGAACCCCTTTTACACCAAAAAGGGAAGACGGCAGAGGTCACAAAACCAAAGTCCGAAAGTAAAAAGATGATTGCTATCCTTCAAGGAGAATCCACATCCCCGGATGGAATGAGCAAATCTTGAAGATCTACAAGATCTATATGAGTCCTTCCAAGAACTATCAATTGTAGATCTAAAAATGAATGTCAGAGAATCATCAAGCTCCCAACAACAGTCGCAGGCCCATCAGACACAAGATGATCAGAGCCAAAATGAAGGAACCTCTGGATCACACGGAATCCATGGGGCAAGGCAAGAAGAGACATTCCAACAACCAGGAAACTTCAAGATGAAGGCAATAGGAATGTCAAAAGGGGCAAGCCGAGTTCGAGGATCAAACCTACACAACACCCCATATGGTCAGTCTCACCTTGAACCAATAAATCCATACGGGTTGATCTTGAACTTCGATACTCTCGACTTCAAAAATAGAGAGACCTTGATCGACGAATGGACCAATGCAATGAAGATTGCAGGAGGCGCGCTGGAGCTGGATAAAGAAGGGTTCATAAGATTCCTAACTATGAGCCTGGAAGGATCAGTAAAATGCGCCTGGGAGGTACTCTCAGACGAAGTCAAGAAAGAAGCCATGGAAGGTGAAGATCTAAGCAATATTGTTGATCGAATGACCAAGATCTTTAAGAACCACTTCATCGGAGTAGGCTACTTCGAGGGAAAGGAAGAAGAAAAGAAGAAGAAGTATAGGAATGCCCTATATAGCTTGGAGCTACTTGACATCTGTCACGTAGACGAGTACATCAAACTCTTCACAGAGTATAGATGGAAATCGAAGATCAAAGAAGAGGAAGTATTCCACCTATTCTTTGCCAAGATTCCAAGCCCATGAAGGGAAATGCTAATCAGAGAGTATGAATCATGCGAGCTGGATTCAATAGCAAGAAAGATGTCTTTCCTCAAAGCCAAGATTGCAGAGTGGTGCTATCAAGCATCACTACACAAAAACTACAAGAGACTAAGGGGAATCAACAAGACAGTACCCTTATGTTGCGAGAATAATGATCTTCCAACTATCATTGGGAGAAGCCCAAGGAAGCAGAAAAGGATGAAGAGAAATCATCCTTACACACAAAGAAGCGGAGGATGGAGGTCCAAAAGACCAAGATCCTTTTGGTCCAAGCAAAAGGCCCGGAGCTATAAATCGGGATAAAGGATCGGACCATCAAGATGGAGTTCAAGAAGTCAAGCTTCATCCTCAGGGTCAAACCAGAGGAGTACAGGAAGAACTCCCATAAGAAAGACGTTACGAAGAGCAGCTACACGAGCCAATGAAAGATTCAAGGATTGTAACTGCTACATGTGTGGAGCGAGAGGGCATATCTCACCAGATTGCCCAGAAAACCAGAAGTGGGGGATACAACAGTTTGAGACAACTCCAGAAATGGAGGAAGCTGTATACTTCCAAGATCTGGTTCAGGTATATCAATTTGAAGATATACCCTCAGACGAAAGTATCTACGAAGAAGAATTCTTCAGCCAAGACGAGTCTTCTGAAGATGAGTCGGAGTGAAGAAGAAAACTTCAGACGGGAAATGCAAGAGGATATGTCGGGATTCTTTTCCCAGACATCCATCTCTTATAAGACTCTTATGAGAATCATGAAGGACGATCCAAGGCTTAACCTTTATGATGGATTCACTATAGGAAAGCTGGAGAAATTTTTTCCAAGCTTCAAGAAGAGAAAGCACAACATCATATATAAGGTAACAGAAGGGGAAATTGTCATCCCCTATGAACTTACCGAAAATATGATGGAAATGCAGCTGGTTCCTTATGAGGAGATCAAGAGAGAACTCAGCAAGCTCCTAAAAGAGGTATATAAGACCATGTCTTGGGTCCATATCGGAGCTATTCGGATCCTCATCAAAGCTACATTCAAAGACGGAATCGATACGCCAATCAATATTGCAATCTTTGATAAGAGGATCAAGAATCCAAGAGAAGCATGCCTCGGAGGAATCTCAGGGAACTTGTATGCAGGCAAGGTGGCATCCTACATTATCCGAGGATTGCCTATAATCTGGCCGATAGAGATTTTAGTAGAGTACTCACCCTTCATCAAGATTTCAAGAATAAAGACCTGATGAAAGAAAGGAACCGACCCTACTCTATTACCTACAGTATCTCATATGCTCTATCCAACACCCATCATTCGAATTTATTCCAAATAAAGGAGTATATCGAGATACCAGAAGTGTTTGAAAGGGTTGCATGTGCAACCAGGCCATAGATCATGGAGTTACCGCCGATTCACGATATGGATTTGCAGATCAAGGATAAGCCGATCTGGAGTAGACAAAACAGCCTCAGATTCGAGCAAAGAATGATTTCTTTCTAAGAAGACAGGATGATCAGCGAGAAATGGGGAAAAAACCCAATCGTGGAGGTAATCCAGGAACCGAAGAAGTTCACAACAAAGGGTGAACTAAAATGCCCAGAAGGATGGAGAGGAGTCGAAGTAATATTCGACATTACTAAAAGGGAAAATTTTATTCCTTGTGATGTCTTATATTATCTTCAACAGCCAACAACTGGGAGATATCAAGGACAGGTCAAACTCGGAGAACTTGAGCTGGTAATTGAAGGAGTAGCAGGAAGATTCCTAGAACAACTAGTGTTGGGATTAGAATTTCTCGAGGATCACAAACCTTGGGAATGATTACAGGATGGAATGGAATTCATGGTCAAAGGGAAAAGATATAAGGTGTACTAGTAGAGGTTCGGGTTTATAAGCTCTGATCCACCCATGGCCACAAGTCCATTCTCAATATATATCACCGTCTGGATGATATATAAGGAGCATTGTGCAGAATATTTTGCGACGTATATTGATTCTGTAGCCGGCATCTACATAGCAAAAGAAGGAGTCTTTCCGAAAGACTCAGGTGAAGAATTACCAACGGTGCTAGGAAAAGATTTATATTAAAGGGTGCTAATCTTTAACAGAGAAATTAAGCAGGTGGAAATCATGATCGGAGGAGCAGATCGTACCCCATGGTATAAGGTGAAAACTCCACCGATATATTTCCACGACACCGGAGCAGATATTCTGTTAGGAAATAATTTCCTACAGACATTCAAGCATTTCACCCAAGAAAACGCAACAAGGAGGCTTATTTTCACAACCCTTTGTGAACATAAGATCATCGCACCAAGACTGCATAATGCATTTCAAAGAAAAATGCCAATCAGATTCCGCAGCAAGCATGGTGATGAAGGAAAACTTAGCCATCCAAAGATGAATGATCGAAGGAAATATGACGAAGCAATCCTTCAGATGAGAACCGAGACAAGAGGAGAATGGAAGATGAAGAAACTAAAAGAAAATATAATCCTCCTTCTCAAAGCAAGCCTAGGAGATAGTCTATAGAAAGACGTCACAATCGAAGAACAAACATCTTTGGAGGACGTCAAAAAGAAGATACAGAGGAACTTCAATGAGGATCCTCTAGCCTGGTGGGATAAAAACGAGCTCAAAGTCTCACTCAAAGTGAAAGAAGGAAAAGAGCATGAGTTCGTGAGATACAAGCCTATCCTAATGAACCAAGAGGATCGAAAGGATATGCAGCTAATACTTAAGGAACATCTGGACCTTAAGTTGATATCACCAGGAGTATCCCATATAGCAGTCCAGGATTTCTAGTTCGAAATCATGTAGAAGTCAAGCGAGGAAAGCCGAGACTTGTGATCAACTACAAAGGGATCAATGAGTTCGATGGATACTATATACCAAGTAGGGAACACTTGGTCAACTGTATCAAGAATGTCAAGGTATTCTCAAAGTTTGATTGAAAATCTGGGTTCTACCAGATTATGATGGAAGAAGGAAGCAAGAAGTTCACAACCTTCTCAACACCACAAGGCCACTATATCTGAAATGTCATGCCTATGGGCTTGGCAAATGCACCCTAGATATACCAAAGGAAGATGGATAATCTATTCAAAGAATATTTCTCATTCATGTTTGTTTATGTGGATGACATCCTCATAGCCTCAAAGAACATGAAGGAACTTTTGGCGCATCTGAAAGTATTTTCAGAAGCATGTCACAAGGAGGGATTAGTGTTTTCTGAAAAGAAGGCAGTAATTGCAACAAGGCAGATCGAGTTTCTTAGAGTCGAGATCGATGAGTCTGGAATCATCCTACATCCACATATTGTAGAAAAGGTTCAGGGATTTCCTGAAGATCTCAAGGACAAGAAGCAACTCCAGAGTTTCTTAGGAGTGGTCAATTTTGATGGAATGTTCATCAACAATCTAGCACAATACAGGAGGTGTTCAGTCCTCTGTTGAAAAAAGATGCTGAGTTCAAATGGGAGGAATCACACCGAGCAATGGTTAAACAACTAAAGGAGGTTTGTAAGAAGCTCCCCAAGTTAGCCCTTCCTAATGACGAGGATGAATTGGTACTCTACACAGATGCCAGTGACCATTGGTGGGCAGCGGTACTAACTAAGTCCACACCAGAAGGAGAAGTGCCATGCAGATAGTGTAGTGGACTCTTTGCGGAGAATGAAGCGAAAAGGTGGCACATCAATGAAAAGAAGTACTTTGCGGTTCGGAAAGCGTTCAAGAAATGGCCGCTATTTCTTCTCGCGAAGAAATTCATCCTTAAAATTGATAATACAAGCGTCAAAGTCTTTTTAAAAAATAAAATTGAATCTAAACCATAAAAAAGCTAGACTCTTAAGATGGCAAGAAGAATGCTAATATTATGATTTTAATATTGTCATTATTAAATCTGTTGATAATGTTTTGGCAGATTTCCTGACAAGAGATGGAAGGAGCTGAAATAGACTCATCCTAACTGGATCAAAGCACCTGATGGACAACCTTGAGTTGCTCCAAAGGGAATTCGAGAATCTGGCGCTCAATGCAAAGCGTGCTAGAAGAATACAAGAAAGTGATCAGACCAAAGTGTCTAATTGCGTACGAGATTGTATTCGCAACAATGCGAGTCTATTCGAGTTACTACGAGAGCCACTCATCTGGGCTGTTGATGGCAATAGCAATCGACAAAAGGAGAGTAGTCGAGAACAGGGCTCTAAACCCAGAGCAAGAGATTCAAGTACCCTTAGCACAAGTCCTAGATTGGAACCTCTAAAAGAGGACTCAGTCCAAGGAAAAATCGAAGACATGGAGTCACATCTAGAGTCGATGAATCAACCCAGCACCTCTGGGGTTAAAGAGGGAGAGATCAACCTTAGGCCGATGACATACACTGCTAAGGTTAGTATTAACCTAGCTGATTTCTCTTATTGGCAGGAATACCAGGCCAGCTGGGAGAAATTGAATACCAGACAAGGAATCTGACCGGAGAAATGCCGGGTGGATATATCTGGGGAATACCCCCGAATTTGGATGCGAGAGGGCTCAAATCCAATGGATGTGAAGCAGTGGTATGACTTTGGGGCACTAGCCTCGATCTACACTATTGCACCGAGTTTCCCAGAATTTGCAAAACTTCCAGATTGGCTGAGTGAAAAGGTTTTCAAGGCATGAGAAAACAACTCGACTCTATCCAGAGGCGATGTATTAGAGCTGTACTTTACCAGTGCGGCCCCAGAACCAGTCGGTAAAGGCAACCAAGAGGCCTTCCATTTCATCAAGTTAAGAAGACCATATGTTTCAGCATTAAATAAGATCAAAGAGCCTTCTGGAAAGGAACCAGTCTTGGTTTCTACATTTTCTGAGGAACATATCTCTACGCGAAGAGCGAGGGGTTTGTATGCCTACATCAAAGCCATGGTGGAGGTGAAATTCCCATTCAAGTTCAAACACAAGTCTTTGAATGGGTCTTTTCTGTTGAATACTTTAACAGGAAAGAAAACACGGTTTGCAGAGAAGGCGTTCCAAGAAAAACAAGAACTTCTCTGGAGAAACAAGATTCCTGTGAGTAAACAAACTCATCGGAGATATTGCAACATGACCCATTTTGGGCAGTGGACAAACAAGGTATGTTCGAGCTATTCCACCCAAACAGAGCTAGAGTTTGGAAAAGGAATAAGGCTGGGCTTAGGGATGATCAGAACTGCTGATCCACCCCCAAGGGAAACATGTGGAAAGAAGATGGTTAAACCTCTTCAGATACCCAGGAGCTGGGAGAATCATTAGGCACCAAAGAGGACAAATGACTCTTCAAAAAAGCAAGAGCTAGGTGACCTTTCCGAAGGGGTAAGAGACATGTGACCGACAAGGGTGGCCCACAAGAAGGCATCCAATAAAAAAAGAAAAGACCAGCCAGCTGCTAAAGTTGGAATCCAATGGGAATGACGTAAGAGCTTACGTAAGAATATTGATGTAGGCAGTGACGTCATAGAAATTAGAGAGGCTTTGAAATCTAGATTTCGGGTCCGAGAGCCTCTATAAATAAGAGGATTGAGGAAGCATAAGGCATCGACCATCACCCTCTGTTTTCTCTCATTCAATAAACATTGTAGTTTCTTTTCTTTCTTTATATGAGTGTTTCTGTTCCAGCTACCATAGGTAGCAAAAGGAGTTTCTCCTCTTGTTCGGTGAGGATGAGTGTGTAATAAATTTCTCCATTCAATAAATAAATAATCTTGGGCTACTGCCCGAAACATGTAACCTTCCATTTTCTTCTGCAATTTTTAATCTCCATACTTTCCGACGAGAAACAGTAGCAGCATCCAATACACCCGGTGTAGGCTACGAACCAGGGTTGTGCTGAAGTCCACTAAAGGAACGAGATAAAACCTCCCGGATACCCAGTGGATTGACGGTCAAAGAAGGTACTATTACTGTTTTAAGTTGGTTAGTTATGGGATTAATATTGTTTAATTTGTGCACGGAAGCATGTTGAGCCTGATATGGTCATAATGGACTATGTCTATTTTAAAGAAGAAAATTGTGATAAAAAAAAGAAAAAAGAAGAAGGGGTATTGAAAATCATATACGAATATCAATCGGGAAGAGTAAATAAAAAGATTTATTTGTTTTAAAGAGAAGGGTATTTTTGGAATGAATAGTATAAAGTAGCTAAAAAAAATATATTATTATGAAGGTGGCTAGAAAAAAATTAACTTAAGGAATAGTGACTATTTTAAAATTTTGCCATTTTCTAATTTGGTGGAACCGGGTATTTTAATGAAAATGGATCTCATTAGATGGATAATTTGGTGGAACCGGGTATTTTAATGAAAATGGATCTCATTAGATGGAAATGGGTCGTTAGGTTAAAAGTGTCAAATTAAGTTATTGCTAATTATAATCGGGGTTTTCTGGATTCCACCTGTTCATCTTCATTCAACTGACATCTTCATCTCCTCTCCGTCAATCGGAGATCAATGCCCAAATCTGGCAACACAATTACCGTCACTTGGTCTGGCATTGATGCCCCATTCAATCTCGATTGGCTGTCCCCACCGCCTATTTCCACGGTGACCTCTGCACCGACGGAGTCAGTATCTCCGGCGTTGACAAGTAAGGAGTCGCCGAAATCGATATCAGCTCTTTTTCAGGCCTTTCCTCCATGATTTGCTTCCATTTAGGAGAGAGATAAGGTCTCACTCTTTGCCGCGGTTCGAGTCAGAGAGTATCTATTTCGAATTCGCTGACACCACCAGCCGTCGGCCCAAATCTCCACAAAATCACTACTGTAGCCCTCTAACATCGACAAACCAATATTGTTTTACTAGCTTGAATTCAAATCTTCCATGGCATGATTTGCTTTTCCTTTAATTAGATGGGAGCCACGTCCAATGTGCTTTGATAATTTGGGAAATGACGTTTACGTGATGGATTCCAAGGTGAAGGAAGCAATTGATTTTGGGTCGAAAAATAAAGAGAAACTGAGATGTGGTTTTGATGAGAGGTTTGTTCAGGTTCTGAGAGTGACCAAGGTGTTGAAGGGAGGAAAACAACTACATTTTAGAGCTGTGGTTGTGGTGTTGAGATAAGCAGGGCAATGTGGGAGTGGCGTTGGTACAACGCTGGCTTTGTTCTACAACCTTGGAAGTGATGCGGTGATCTACCCGGCGCCTGCATTGGTGGAGAAGGAGGACGAGAAGAATCTGTACCTGAAATTCGTGTTCGACGACTATATGAAACTGTATGCTGGGGGTGAAGTTTCAGGCCAAGGAGCCAATATTTGAGGTTTTCAAAAATGCAAACACTGCAAGTTTGGAACAAGTTGCATATACTAAACTAACTAATGTTGTTTGTTTCATTGGTTGGGTTTGTTAATATGGTTTTAGAGAGTATGTGTTGGGTTGTACTTGCTAGATTATATGCACACTAGATCACCTATTTCTTAATCAATCATTTCATCTCTGCATTCCTATTCTATCTCATTCTAACATTCTAATTCCAATTATATGTCATGTTATGATTGATTCTTCCAATTGGAATTTTTATGCCATTGTAGGGCTTGGAAGTAATTATTCATGGAGGAGGTTGGAGGTGATGGCCCTGCAACAGCTGTAACTATGGAACAAAGGAGACATGAAATGATAAAAGTTTTCTAGTTTAGGATTTAGGGACGATATTTGTTATTTGGATTTTTTATGGATAGCTAGTGGCATAGAGCTTCTAATTAGTTTTTATGTATTGAATGAGTTACTTGAAACAATTTTTGACTCAGCTTGAAATAAAGTTTTTTAAAAATATGTTGGATTCCTGCTGCTCTTTTGAGTCAAATTTGTTTGAATCGATTCTAGAGTGATCTTTGTTGTCATCATGCCATTATATTATTCCATTTGCCAAGTATTTTTGTTTCTTATGACTATGCGTGAATAGTTTGCTTTGATTTTTGATGCAGGGCAGATTTGTTGAATCTGTCACAGCCTGATGTTTCAGTCATAACTATCTCCACAGACCTTTGATTAACGTTTCGTTGGTGGCATTGGAAAGCCAACTCAATTATCTTTCCAACCATATATTATTGACTGTCAGATTCTAAGTATGGAGGGAGCTATGACCATTCAAAGTCCAACATCTGGACCAGTAACTTTGAATTTTCATTTATGATGGAAGTTTGAAGGTTATTTCTTTAATTATGTCTCTTTACTCTTTCTCCTATATATACCTAATGTAATGGAGATCTAGATAAGATTATGAAGATTAGAAAATTATGAATATTGTATGAAGATTGAGAATAGAGTTCTCATTATCTTGTTTATCCTAACTTGTGAGTCGAATTTTGCATCCTATATTCTTTCTTCTCTTTATCCTGCTATCACCCCTTATCATTTGGTATTCAGAGACAGCGTACGCTCTTGGTATTCTCATCCTTTGGCTGTGGTAGCAAGGAGAGGTAGAGGCGGACGTAGAGGAAACATGGAAATTTTTGAAGATGAACGTGATGCTGTAATTCAGGCACTTCAGAGGCAAGTTGAGGAGTTGACCATACGTCTTGATCGTCGGGAAGCCAGAAGCAAACGTAGTTCAGGCCATGGTGATTCCAGCGATGAATTAGAGTATGCGGGTCCTTTCAGAAATAAAGAAGCTAACAACATCTTCATTTTCCATCCTATCGATTATGTAAAACCAAGTTGTTTTACTAATCAAAAATATTGTTTTGAGTGCAAAGGGTTAGGACACTTTACTGTAGATTGCCCAAATCCAGGTATAATTACTCTTGTTGAAGAAGAGTATGAAGAGGAGCATGAAGAAACAACACCAATTTATGAAGAGTACGATGATGATGTCACTTATAAGGATCATGGAGAATCTTTAGTGATACAACGTAGCCTTGATGCAACGTATGATGCATGGCTTCGTTACGATAATTTTCACACAAGGTGTACATCAATTGACAAGGTATGTGATATTATTGTTGGTGGTGTGAGTTTTGAAAAAATTGTGGCTCCAATCGCCGAGTGTTCAAAAGGAGTTAAGTTTCAATGGTCCGAAGAAGTACAAAAGAGTTTTGATCTTGTCAAACAAAATGTAAGATTAAAAAAGAATGCTGATAAGCATCGAAGGATGAAAGAAACTCGGAAACGTGGTGGTGTGAGTTTTGAAAAAATTGTGGCTCCAATCGCCGAGTGTTCAAAAGGAGTTAAGTTTCAATGGTCCGAAGAAGTACAAAAGAGTTTTGATCTTGTCAAACAAAATGTAAGATTAAAAAAGAATGCTGATAAGCATCGAAGGATGAAAGAAACTCGGAAACGTCTTTGTGTGCAGTTGAAACGAGTGATGTGGAAAATATTCCAGCACAGATGGGGTGATTTAAAAAATTTACTGGTAATGATTGGGAGGGATTCAGACGGTGATCAATACATGAATAGAAAGCTCTCTCAGTCTAGTTTCAAATGCAGCAAATGGAGAGTCGTTTGGAATTTTCTACAAGAAGTTATGATCATTTTTCTAGAAGGTGGCAAGTGTACCCGAGAATCTGCCAAGTTCATGCATTTGAAGTTTTTGGAGTCTTTCCAACTACCTTTTCTTGGTCAAGTCATCCTATTTACTATATTAACTGTTGCAATAATGTTGTGCATGGTTTTTAGTGGCCAAAGAGTTACTAAAGGTGGAGTTGCTGGTATCTCAACTACTTTCAATGTTGCTGATCTTTCAACATATTTTGATCATGAAGAAGTTCTAGATTCGTGGTCTAATCTTTTCCAACCGGCGGAGAAGTTAAAATTGGAAACCAAAGATCATCAACCTCACAAGTTATCATGTCTACTAAAAGATGGCAGCTTCAAGTGGATAAAGGAAGCACTAAAAAGCTTTGAGCTTCTCAAGAGGAAAGTCACGGAGGCTTTGATGTTACAGCTTCCAGATTTTGGAAAAGTGTTCGGAGTAGATTGCGATGCTTCAAATAAGGGTAATCTATTGAAAAGCTTAGTTGAGAAAAATCCTTGTCAATGGGATGTGATTCAAGCGGAGTTTGATCGATCGTCAAGTCAAAAAATGGGGTGGAGCCCTTTCGAGGTTATTCATGGAAGAAATTCTATCACTTAGATGGATTCAACTTCCATTTCCCTAACTCATCATATCAGTCAAGATGGAGAAGTTCATAAAAAATGCAAGCAAGATAGTTGTGGAAAATTTCATGATAGATTTCTCTTCAAGGGAACAAGCTTACATATTCTTAAATATTCTCTTAAAGAATATATCATCAAAGAGCTACATGGTGGTGGTTTTTGTTGGAATTTTGGATGTAGCAAAACTTTGTGGCTGATGACGAAAGAAAGTTTCTTTTGCTGGAGCATATACAACAAGTTCAAGAAGAAGAAGGTTGGTCCTTGTCAAGTGTTGAAGAAAATAAATGAAAATGCCTATAAGATTGAGTTGCCAGAGCATTTGGGTACTCATTCAACTTTCATTGTTCGTGATCTGACATCGTATTATGGAGACAACGAGCTGAACTCTGAGACGAGTTCTTTCCCACCCGGAGAGAATGATGCAGGGCAGATTTGCTGAATCTGTCACAGCCTGATGTTTCAGTCATAACTATCTCCACAGGACTTTGATTAACGTGTCGTTAGTGGCATTGGAAAGTCAACTCAATTATGTTTCCAACCATATATTATTGACTATCAGATTCCAAGTATGGAGGGAGTTATGGCCATTCAAAGTCAGTTCAACATCTGGTCCAGTAACTTCGAATTTTCATTTATGATGGAAGTTTGAAGGTTATTTCTTTAATTATGTCTCTTTACTATTTCTCCTATATATACCTAATGTAATGAAGATCTAGATAAGATTATCAAGATTAGAAAATTATGAATATTGTATGAAGATTGAGAATAGAGTTCTCATTATCTTGTTTATCTTAACTTGGGAGTCGAATTTTGCATCCTATATTCTTTCTTCTCTTTTCCTTGTTATCATCCCTCATCAATTTTGATGCACCATTGTCTATGATAATAGTCATATTTTTGTAGAAGAATTTTGATATGAGAAGTTGCAGCATGAGGTGGATTTTTTTTTATTTTTTTCTTTCTTCCTGTAGGGTGAATTATATGGAGTATTGTTTATTTTGTTAACATTTTTTAGGTTACAAATAGGAGTAAGATAATACAAGATAATGGGGGAGAGTTTTAGTATAGAGCTATCATGGGATGTTTGAAAAACAAAAGTCATTACAAATAGTAGCAGATTATGCAATTCTTGTAAGATAGGAGTATGAAATTTCTGAATTTTTTGAGGATTTTTTTCTCTAGTTTCATTTCATTTATAATCATTTATCCGTCAATGTAATATTAACTGTTAATTGGATTACTCTTTAGAATTAATAGGATCACTCTTTGAAATTGGTAAGATTACTCTTTGATTTTTGAAAATGAATGCATTTATTGTGAAAAATTATATTGTAGTACAATAAATAATTAGATTACTATTTGGGATTAATTAGATTACTCTTTTGAATTAATAGGGTTACTCTTGAGTTTTTTTTTTCTTTTTTTCTGAGAATGAACACATATATTGTGAAGAATTAAATTATATGCAATTTGTAGAGATAATTAGATTACTCATTGCAAATCACTATTTAGAATTAGTAGGATTACCCTTTGATTTGAAACGCTAATTTTTGAAATTAATTGGATCACTTTTTGTAATTAGTAGGATTGCCTTTGAATTGAGACCCTGATTTTTGAAAATGAACTCATATATTGTGAAGAATTAAATTGTAGGACTTTGATTTTTTTAAATTACTCTATAGAAATAATTAGACTACTCTTTAAAATTAATTGGATTACTCTTTTAAATTAATAGGATTACTCTTAAGATTTAAAATTATTTTATAGAAATAATTAGATTACTCTTTAAAATTAATTGGATTACTCTTTTAAATTAATAGGGTTACTCTTATGACTTTGATCTTTTTAAAGTGAACCCATATGTTAAATTGTACAAAATCTCTAGAAATTAATTGGATTAGTTTTTAAAATTAATAAAGAGATCATTTTTTAAAATTAACAAGATTACCCTTTGTTTATCAATAAAAAGATAATAATAAAAAATTCAGAGTTGAAAATGGTGTGATATCCGGGAAACTCACTAATTCTCACAAAAACCTGTGCTTCGTTCAAAAATCAAAACAAAGAAATTAATCATGAATGACAACTAACCATGTGGGCTAGCTCACCTGGCCACTGGGCTCCTCACTCAAGTGAGAGACCCATGTTCGATTCTCCTTGGGAACGAATTAAGAGGGGAGTCATAAGGAGGGCTTGGTGTAATTACTAACTATACTAACAACTAACATTTACCCCTGCAATAATACTGATGCATACTAAAATCAAATACTCCATCTCTGGCAATGTGGAGAAGGTTGTAACAAGTTTGCGATTGATGCCTGGGTTAGGATCAGAGCTGGGAGGAACGGCCCTAGCAATGTGGAGAACCCCATCACATTACTACGTGGAAACTCTTGAGCATTCGAGTTAAAGGGGAAGGCAATTCAAGAGCTGCTTGATTTCACCTTCACGGAGGCAATTCAGGAGCTGCTTGATTACAACTGCACGGTTCACTTTAAAATGGAGGATACTGAAGAAGATTTGGGCGGAAGAAGCGAAGAGAATAACGAAGAAGATGAAGACTTGGGCTTCGAAATTCTAAAATTTAGTTGTCCGTTTCATCGAATTCTCATTGACGCTCAATTTCTGCGCCGTCGTGGTAGATGTTTACTGTCGAGATTAGCTCCGCCGTGTTGGGATGCGCGATTGATAGAAGTGGTTGCCGAGGAAGATAAAGATGCGGCGCCGACGCGGGATCAGTAATTTAATCTGTGGAATCAGATTAAGATTTACAATCGAAATAAATCTCAGATTGAATCGCGGAATTCTGGGTACTGAGGGAGAAAGAGGAGGATGAGCATACCATATCTTTTAATCAGGATCCCGTTCTACCAAATTTTGGTAGGACCGGTTCTACCCTAATCATTCTCAAATAATAATATGTTACTCCCTTTCATAAGATTGAATCGCGGAATTCTGGTACTGAGAGAGAAAGAGGAGGATGAGCATACCATATCTTTTAATCAGGACCCCATTCCACCAAATTTTGGTAGGACCGGTCCTACCCTAGTCATTCTCAAATAATAATATGTTACTCCCTTTCATCCCGTCCCAATAATTACGCTTCTTTTTAAATTACAATTATAAAGGAAGCGTAACTATTAGGATGAAAGGGAGGAAGTACTATATTAATTACAATTACTTTCAATTAAAAGTTGTTATTACTTTTCTTTTAAAATATTATTTATACTATAAATAATTTAAGAAATAATTCACAATATTATTATCACTTTTGATCAATTAATTTTTGGGTTAATTCTTAAAAAATTCACCATCACGACCTTTTATTTTGTCAATTCAATACACATTCTATTTAAAATTTTCAATTCTATCACGAACTTTTATTTGTGTCAATTAAATACACGATCTATATAATATTTTTAATTCTATCACAATTTTTATTTTTCCAATTTAATACACCATATATTTTATATTTTCAATTCAATTCATTACTTATTATTATTATTATTATTATTATTATTATTATTATTATTATTATTATTATTATTATTATTATTATTATTATTATTATTATTATTATTATTATTATTATTATTATTTAACAATGGAGGCAGCATTATTGAAATCAACACCTTAAAAATTAAAATGAAGAAAATAGGAAAATATTAGAAAGATAAAATTTTGTGAAAAATAGAGGAAAATGTAAAATTTCGTCGTGATTTAACTTATACTATAAGTTAGCTTTAATTTATAAATTTTTACAGATACTATTATTAATCATGTTCATGTTTAGCCTCATAGGCTAAACAAATTATGTGTTGATCCATGACTATCTATAACGTTAAACTGGTAATTATATGATTCATGTCTAGATTATACTGTATTGATGACTATGCTATGCTGTAATGATTTAAGGTAGGATTATTTATATTGACTGGCCTTATAATTCATATTTATGCTATGTGGTCTTCTGTGTGTCCGTCTTAGCCGTTTGAAAGGCGTTTTAGGACTTTTTGAAGACATTTTAAGCATAATCTGTCTAATAGGATGCCGGTTAGTTTCTTAATCCATAAAAGTCCTTGTTTATAATCATGTAAATCAGTAAGTCATAGTTAATCACAGTTCGATCCTGCATGTATGGTATCAGAGCCTGGTTAGTATTATAGTTATGTTTTGGGTCAACACATATGTAATCATGAGTAATTTCATGAATTTGATTAATAATCATAATAATAATGTTAAAAATAGTCAGGATGAAGAGTATGATATCCCTAGGAATTTAGATCTACTTAATAAGTGGACTATTCCAAAATTGAACCCAGATTGATTTACAAATTAGGTACATTTGAAAAAATGGGATTACTTCAGGTAGTTAAGACTACTGAATAATCTATTTCATTAGATAATAATGAGATGATTATCAAGTTATTATCTGATAAAGATATTAATAAATATAGAAATGGATACAATTTCCTTCATATAGGATTAGTCCAGATTGCATTTAAACCTTTAACTTTGAAAGGTTTACCAGAAAGCTTTATAGCAGCTTTACGAGATGGTAGAAATCTTAATTGGAGACAATCGTTGATGGGTATAATACAATCCAGTCTGGCCAATGGTCCAGTATATTTTAATGTTTATCCCAATTTACAATTATCATTGTCTGATGTCAATATACTTGATGCATTAACATTAAATGTTAAAACTAATGGATATAATTATCTTCCTGGAACAGAAACTATTTGTGTCTGTTATAGGATATATTATAAACCATTAATTACTCTGAATCCTCAGTGTAAGATGATGGATTATAAAAATGAAACAATTATTATTGAAACTAATTTCAACAGGTCAAATATTATGACCAGAAGACCTATTAAATGGGAAGAAATAGAATTTCCAGATAATTGGAAAATTGAACAAGCTGTACCAGTTCAAACGCAAGTACAGAATCAGAATAATATTCTGAATATTATTCAAAGCTCAGAAGGAACTGTAGATATACAGTTTGAGCCAAATAGGATACAAAAAAGTAATTCAATGAGAAATTATATTTCTCCAATTGATTACATGATAGAAACACCAAGAGCTTCTACTTCTCAGATAAGAGAAAACATAACTCATATATCCCAAATGGGAAATGAAAATTATACAGATGATATGGAATCTGTAATAGGATTAAATCCTGAAATAAGAAAATTATATAAAAATAGGAATAATATTATTAAAGAATCCAATAGGATGGAACCGACAATGTCGGAAATGTATGAATCTATATAATTTATGGATTTTGAAGAAATTATAGATTTCAGTCAAGGTTCTAAAGCCAGAAAAATTATTTCTGAAGAATTTAAAAGTGAAGGTTATACACCTTTTAGAAATTGGTTTTTTGATAATTTCACTAATATTGAAATTAGTAAATTTCAATATGAGTTTTATAAAACTTGTGAAAAGAAAAATATGATAATACCATTTGCAGTATGATTTATAGAAACCTATGTTAAGAATTATATTCTTATTTTGGAAAGAAATTATACTTTACAAAATGGTTCAGTGGTTTCAGGAATATATCCACCACAACAATTATTTAAAATCAATGATTTGAATTTCTTAGCATTTGCTAAATTAATTGAAGATGATACACTTCAAGTTACCAGCAAACATATTAATAATATGTTTAGAGGTCAGAATTATACTAATTTATCATTAGTAATAATGAATGAACAAATTCAATCTATCAATGATAAATTGAATTTGATAATTGAAAAGATTAATGAAAAATCTCTTGATAAGGGAAAAGAGATTATGGAAAGCAAGGAAGAAGCTTCTACATCAGAAGTCTTCAATACTCCTATAAAAAAGGAGATATTTCATAGTTTTCAACATCCTCCAATAATTTCAAATTTTAAAACCCAACCATTATATGAGTTGGAAAAATATTTGGAAGAAAGGTTTAATAAACTGAGTATAAAAACTCTAGATAAAGAGTTGGATTATAATTTGATAGAAAACCCAGATTATAAAGAGGTTTTTCAAGATCAAATAAATAAACTCCATAATAAATGTGCAGATAAACTCATTCAGAGTAAGTTCTATTATAGTAGACCTACTCCTATGGATGTATTGCATGAAGAATATACTGATACAATAGATATTAGTTATTCTGGAAATAAGATTTACGAATGGAATATTGATGGATATTCTAATAAACAGATTTATAATACTGTACATAGAATGTTGATGTATTCTACAATATGTAAGAATAGCCAAAATAGTGATAAAACTATTGCAGCCATGATAATAGCTGGTTTTACAGGCCAACTTAAAGGTTGGTGGGATAATTATTTAAATTCGCAAGATAGAGATAATATTCTCAATGCTAATAAACAAGAAGATAATAAAATTATTGAAACTGCAGTTTATACATTAGCAGTAAATGTAATTGAACATTTTACAGGAAGATTTAGCAATAATAGTGATACTATTAGAACATTATTGCAAAATCTACGATGTAGAACACTCTCTGACTTTAGGTGGTATAAAGACACCTTTTTAAGCAGGGTAATGGAATTACCAGAGTGTAATAATGCTCATTGGAAATCCAAATTTGTAGATGGATTACCAAATTTATTTGCTGAAAGAATAAGGAAAATAATAAAAGGTAATAATATTACCATTCCTTATGAAAGATTTACATATGGTGCTCTAATAGACACTTGTATTCAAGAAGGATTAGCTTTATGCAATGAAATAAAGCTAAATCAACAATTGAAAAGACAAAGTTTCTTAGAAAAGAAACAATTAGGAGAATTTTGTCAACAATTTGGACTGGACAATGCTTCATCCAGTAAAAAGAAAAAGGAAAAGATTTATAAGCCTAAAATGAAGAAATATTCTTCGAAATATATTGAAAGAAAAGGAAAAAGGAAAGAAGAAAATTTCCAAAGGAAAAATGAATTCCAAAAGAAATCATATATGAAAAGATTCAATAAGAATCAAAAGATATTGTACAATATGTAAAAGAAAAGGTCATACCAACGAATTTTGTTGGACAATGAAAAGAATTTCTAATTTAGAAATTCCTGATGATATAAAAGATATTATAATACAATCTTTGATAGAAAAATCTGAATCTGAGGAATTAGAATCAGAAATTTCTACTACTTCTGAATCAGAAGATGAGATTGTAAGAAATTTAGAAAATGAAGAACTTTATGAAACAGAGGAATGTGAACCCTGTAAAGAAGGATTAATATGTCCTAAAGAAATTAATAATATTGATAATAATCAATCTGAATTTTATAAAATAATGTCACAATTCTCTAATATGAGTATTAATGTTTTAGATTCTCAAAATATTTTTGAGTTACTAAAATTGATAAAGGATCCTCTATTAAGGACCAAAATAATTGATGAATTAGGAAATGAAAATGGTGCTTCGACATCTACTTCTAATAAAGAAGAAGAAAAAATAAAAGATATTCTTAATAAGAATAAATCTTATAATATGTCAGAGGTTATGAATCAATTAAAAATGAAATATCAAAGTCAAAGAGATATATCTCTGCCAGATATTTATAAAGAGACTAATAATCTGAAAGAAGAAATAAAATTCTTAAAAAATGAGAATTTTATTCAAAAGTCTAGAATATCTAGAATAGAAAATAATATTAAAGAAAAAAATGAAATTCTTCCAGATGAGATTAGTGATTTACCTATAGTAGAGAAAGATAACTTTCTTTCTACTATAGAAACAATTATATCTAAAAAATGGTATATTAAGATATCATTATTGATTGATAATCATTATACAAAATCATTTATTGCTCTTGTTGATAGTGGAGCAGATTTGAATGTTATACAGGAAGGATTGATTCCTACTAGATATTTTCATAAAACAAGTCATACATTATGGCATGCTGGTGGTGATAAACTCCAAATAAATTATAAAATACCTAAAGCTTATGTATGCATTAATGGTAAATGTATTGCGCAGAGCTTTATATTGGCAAAAAATATTTCAAACCAAATTATACTTGGTACGCCATTTTTAAATAATATTTATCCCATAAAAAATATTGATAATAAAGGGATAATGGGAACTTTTCAAGGAAAAGATATTTTTCTTGAATTTATGGTAGAACCTATTACGAGAAAATTGCATAGTCTTTTTGATAATATCAAAGCTAAGCAAAATCAGATAGGATTCTTGAAACAAGAAATTAATCTTGTTACTATTGATGAACAATTAAAAAATCCTAAATTACAGGATAAAATTAGTATTTTGAAAAATGAACTTTCATTAGATATATGTAATGAACATCCCAAAGCATTCTGGGATAGAAAAATGCATATTATTTCTCTTTCTTATGAGGAAGACTTTAATGAAAGAAATATTCCGACAAAGGCTAGACCCTGTCAGATGAATTCAGAATATTTAGAATTATGCAAAAAGGAGATTGAATCCTTACTACAAAAAGGACTAATAAGTCATTCTCAATCGTCGTGGTCATGTACTGCATTTTATGTTAATAAACATTCTGAAATAGAAAGAGGTATTCCTAGATTGGTTATTAATTATAAACCTCTTAATAAAGTTCTAAAATGGATTAGACATCCAATTCCGAATAAAAAGGATCTATTAGACAGACTTTATAATGGTCTAATATTTTCAAAATTTGATTTAAAATCAGGATATTGGCAAATCCAGGTCAATAAGTCTGATAGATATAAAACAACATTCAATGTTCCAATTGGACATTATGAATGGAATGTTATGTCATTTGGGCTTAAAAATGCTCCTTCTGAATTTCAGAAGATAATGAATGATATATTTACTCCATATAGCGAATTTATAATTGTCTATATTGATGATATTTTGATTTATTCAACAACCATTGAAATGCATTTTAAGCATTTGCATATATTTAAGCGTTTGATAAAACAAAATGGTCTAGTTATATCTAAACCAAAGATGGATTTATTTCAGACTAGAATAAAATTTCTAGGACATATTATTGAAAAGGGAAATATAATTCCTATTAATAGAAACATAGATTTTGCTGATAAATTTCCTGATATAATAACTGAAAAAACTCAGTTACAAAGATTCTTAGGAAGCCTTAATTATATTGCTCCTTGTTATTATAATTTGGTAAAAGATACATCTATTTTATATGATAGATTAAAGAAAAATCCCAAACCATGGACTGATAGTCATACTAATGCAGTCAAGAATATTAAGAAAAATGTTAAATCATTACCATGCTTAATGATTAGCAACCCTAATTGGGAGAAGTTTATAGAAACTGATGCTTCTGATATAGGATTTGGAGGGATTCTTACCCAGAAAAATCCAGATAATAAACAAGTGCATTTAATTAGATTCCATTCTGGAAAATGGAGAGATGCACAGATAAATTATGCTACTATTGCAAAAGAGATTCTTGCTATAGTAAAATGTGTATTAAAATTTCAGGATGATTTATACAATCAAAAATTTACTATTGTCACTGATTGTAGTGCAGTTAGATTTATGTTTAATAAAGATTTTAAACATGATGTTTCTAAGCAGATGTTTGCTAGATGGCAGGCTCATTTAGCCCCTTTTGATTTTAATATTATACATAAGAAAGGAGAAGATAATAATCTTCCAGATTTTCTAACCCGTGAATATTTCAATTGCAGGAATGAGACGGGGTAGTGGGTCTTCCTCCCCATGGAGAGGAAGAGGTGGAAGGAGTAGGGGTTATACCCCTAACACTCCTACAGACAAAGGTAAAGCTCCTGAGATTATATCTCAGCATGGAAAAAGAAAACTTGTGAACAAAAATTTGTCACAAGAGTTTGAAGAAATGGAAACAGAAAGGAGTGATACTCCTACTAATACTACCTTCGCCAATATTGTGGCAAATATTCAATACCATGAAAAATATTTCAGAAAAGACTATGAAGAAATAATCTTCAAATTAGAAGATAGGGATCTCAAATGGACTGATGATCCATGGTTTTTAATGAATAGATATTTGGATAATGGTTCCAATGAAATGAGGACTTATAAGTCTCGAGGATACTATGAACAAATATTGATAAAGAGTGAAAGCTGTGATATCAACCATTTCACTACTGGTAATAATGAAGAAATTTATAGCTTCAGTAAAGTATTGATAAAAAAGATTATATCTTTGGAAGAATGAGGAATTTCTCCTCTAAGGGAGAAATCAATGCAGCATGATGTCACAAAAGCAGTCATTAAATACAATTACTGGGATTATTGTGATGCATTTGAAAAATTCCTAAACTATGAAAATGATAAAAGACATCATACATGGTTTATCAAAATATGTTCTAAGATTTATAATCTTGAAATGCCAAATTGGTTTTATCTATTGTATCAGTATATTCTTCATGTAATACATCCATAGGAGTAGGTCTACTATAATAGAACTTACTCTGTATGGGTTTATCTGCCCATTTATTATGGAGTTTATTTATTTGATCTTGAAAAACCTCTTGATAATCTGTGTTTTCTATCAAATTATAATCCAACTCTTTATCTAGAGTTTTTATACTCAGTTTATTAAACCTTTCTTCCAAATATTTTTCCAACTCATATAATGGTTGAGTTTTAAAATTTGAAATTATTGGAGGAGGTTGAAAACTAGGAAATATCTCCTTTTTTATAGGAGTATTGAAGACTTCTGATGTAGAAGCTTCTTCCTTGCTTTCCATAATCTCTTTTCCCTTATCAAGAGATTTTTCATTAATCTTTTCAATTATCAAATTCAATTTATCATTGATAGATTGAATTTGTTCATTCATTATTACTAATGATAAATTAGTATAATTCTGACCTCTAAACATATTATTAATATGTTTGCTGGTAACTTGAATTGTATCATCTTCAATTAATTTAGCAAATGCTAAGAAATTCAAATCATTGATTTTAAATAATTGTTGTGGTGGATATATTCCTGAAACCACTGAACCATTTTGTAAAGTATAATTTCTTTCCAAAATAAGAATATAATTCTTAACATAGGTTTCTATAAACCATACTGCAAATGGTATTATCATATTTTTCTTTTCACAAGTTTTATAAAACTCATATTGAAATTTACTAATTTCAATATTAGTGAAATTATAAAAAAACCAATTTCTAAAAGGTGTATAACCTTCACTTTTAAATTCTTCAGAAATAATTTTTCTGGCTTTAGAACCTTGACTGAAATCTATAATTTCTTCAAAATCCATAAATTATATAGATTCATACATTTCCGACATTGTCGGTTCCATCCTATTGGATTCTTTAATAATATTATTCCTATTTTTATATAATTTTCTTATTTCAGGATTTAATCCTATTACAGATTCCATATCATCTGTATAATTTTCATTTCCCATTTGGGATATATGAGTTCTGTTTTCTCTTATCTGAGAAGTAGAAGCTCTTGGTGTTTCTATCATGTAATCAATTGGAGAAATATAATTTCTTATTGAATTACTTTTTTGTATCCTATTTGGCTCAAACTGTATATCTACAGTTCCTTCTGAGCTTTGAATAATATTCAGAATATTATTCTGATTCTGTACTTGCGTTTGAACTGGTATAGCTTGTTCAATTTTCCAATTATCTGGAAATTCTATTTCTTCCTATTTAATAGGTCTTCTGGTCATAATATTTGACCTGTTGAAATTAGTTTCAATAATAATAGTTTCATTTTTATAATCCATCATCTTACACTGAGGATTCAGAGTAATTAATGGTTTATAATATATCCTATAACAGACACAAATAGTTTCTGTTACAGGAAGATAATTATATCCATTAGTTTTAACATTTAATGTTAATGCATCAAGTATATTGACATCAGACAATGATAATTGTAAATTGGGATAAACATTAAAATATACTGGACCATTGGCCAGACTGGATTGTATTATACCCATCAACGATTGTCTCCAATTAAGATTTCTACCATCTCGTAAAGCTGCTATAAAGCTTTCTGGTAAACCTTTCAAAGTTAAAGGTTTAAATGCAATCTGGACTAATCCTATATGAAGGAAATCGTATCCATTTCTATATTTATTAATATCTTTATCAGATAATAACTTGATAATCATCTCATTATTATCTAACGAAATAGATTCTTCAGTAGTCTTAACTACCTGAAGTAATCCCATTTATTCAAATGTACCTAATTTGTAAATCAATCTGGGTTCAATCTTGGGAATAGTCCACTTATTAAGTAGATCTAAATTCCTAGGGATATCATACTCTTCATTCTGACTATTTTTAACATTATTATATGATTATTAATCAAATTCATGAAATTACTCATGATTAATCCTATTACAGATTCCATATCATCTGTATAATTTTCATTTCCCATTTGGGATATATGAGTTCTTTTACCATACATGCAGGATCGAACTGTGATTAACTATGGCTTACTGATTTACATGATTATAAATAAGGACTTTTATGGATTAAGAAACTAACCGGCATCCTATTAGACAGATTATGCTTAAAATGTCTTCAAAAAGTCCTAAAACGCCTTTCAAACGGCTAAGACGGACACACAGAAGACCACATAGCATAAATATGAATTATAAGGCCAGTCAATATAAATAATCCTACCTTAAATCATTACAGCATAGCATAGTCATCAATACAGTATAATCTAGACATGAATCATATAATTACCAGTTTAACATTATAGATAGTCATGGATCAACACATAATTTGTTTAGCCTATGAGGCTAAACATGAACATGATTAATAATAGTATTAAACAATATAAGAAATAAAATGAAAATACTTACAAAGTTTTATACTGTAGAAGTATTATTACAAGATTATAAAATTTTTACAAGGAAGAAGGGGGGTTGCTCAGCACATGAGCTACAAGCTTTGATCAGACTATGGCTTACTGATTTACATGATTATAAACAAGGACTTTTTTGGATTAAGAAACTAACCGGCATCCTATTAGACAGATTATGTATAAAATATCTTCAAAAAGTCCTAAAACGCCTTTCAAACGGCTAAGACGGACACACAGAAGACCACATATCATAAATATGAATTATAAGGCCAGTCAATATAAATAATCCTACCTTAAATCATTACAGCATAGCATAGTCATCAATACAGTATAATCTAGACATGAATCATATAATTACCAGTTTAACATTATAAATAGTCATGGATCAACACATAATTTGTTTAGCCTATGAGGCTAAACATGAACATGATTAATAATAGTATTAAACAATATAAGAAATAAAATGAAAATACTTACAAAGTTTTATACAGTAGAAGTATTATTACAAGATTATAAAATTTTTACAAGGAAGAAGGGGGGTTGCTCAGCACATGAGCTACAAGCTTTGATCAGAGAGAAGGGGGATTTCTGATCGATGCCTACAAATGAAAACTTCTAGCCTATTTATACAAAATGAAAACGCGTCCCAACAGTGGAAAACGCGTGAATGTACAGAGAAAAGCCGAAATTTTCGGCATGTACAGTATTATTCCTGCAACAAAGTCAAAAGATGAACAGTATTTTGTCTGCCAAATAACGTAAGTAATGACGTTATTTTGCTACAGTATGAATAGTATCTTGTCTGTTAATAACGTAAGCAATGACGTTATTATATGATTGTGATCTGAGGTCTATTTTCCTCCAGACTTCTTTGATGAAGAAGATCCTTCTTTTCTTGGTGCCAATTTTTCTATCAAAGTATCATTTAATGAGTCAAATATATCATCTATATTGACTTCATTAAGATCTTCATTTGGATCTTGAGCATCCTGCATTTCCTCAGATGCTGCTGAGTCATCTTTATCATCTTTAAATTGAGATAGGAGACTCTTTTTCATTTCTTTAATATATTCAGCTATCATCTGCTGCTTATTCAAATTTTCTGATCTCATTATTGCCTTTTTAATAATGTAATCAAAAGGCGAGTATGACTGAGTATTTTTTAGTTGTTCCTCATATGAACAAACCTGTTTCTCTATTAGAGAAAATGTCTCATCACCATTCATTCTTCCAGTTAAGGGATCAATTTCCACCAATTTCTCCCAGAACTTTACATGATAAGTTCTTAATAAGCATGGGATACCCGTTTTGGTATAACCAAATTCTGGTTTCCACTTCAAAATCCATGGTAATGAAAATTCTATGAAAAAGTAACAAGAAGCTATTCCTTCTATTACAATTTTTGAATTTTGTCTATCATTCTGGGAGAAACATCTACCCATTTTATAAAACAATCTTTGGTTTCTACTGGCAATATCTCCGGTATGGGACCATAACAATTACACCAATGGATAAACCAATTTGGTATTTCAAGATTATAAATCATAGAACATATTTTGATAAACCATGTATGATGTCTTTTATCATTTTCATAGTTTAGGAAATTTTCAAATGCATCACAATAATCCCAGTAATTGTATTTAATGACAGCTTTTGTGACATCATGCTGCATTGATTTCTCCCTTAGAGGAGAAATTCCCCATTCTTCCAAAGATATAATCTTTTTTATCAATACTTTACTGAAGCTATAAATTTCTTCATTATTACCAGTAGTGAAATGTTTGATATCACAGCTTTCACTCTTTATCAATATTTGTTCATAGTATCCTCGAGACTTATAAGTCCTCATTTCATTGGAACCATTATCCAAATATCTATTCATTAAAAACCATGGATCATCAGTCCATTTGAGATCCCTATCTTCTGATTTGAAGATTATTTCTTTATAGTTTTTTCTGAAATATTTTTCATGGTATTGAATATTTGCCACAATATTGGCGAAGATAGTATTAGTAGGAGTATCACTCCTTTCTGTTTCCATTTCTTCAAACTCTTGTGACAAATTTTTGTTCACAAGTTTTCTTTTTCCATGCTGAGATATAATCTCAGGAGTTTTACCTTTCTCTGTAGGAGTGTTAGGGGTATAACCCCTACTCCTTCCACCTCTTCCTCTCCATGGGGAGGAAGACCCACTACCCCGTCTCATTCCTGCAATTGAAATATTCACGGGTTAGAAAATCTGGAAGATTATTATCTTCTCCTTTCTTATGTATAATATTAAAATCAAAAGGGGCTAAATGAGCCTGCCATCTAGCAAACATCTGCTTAGAAACATCATGTTTAAAATCTTTATTAAACATAAATCTAACTGCACTACAATCAGTGACAATAGTAAATTTTTGATTGTATAAATCATCCTGAAATTTTAATACACATTTTACTATAGCAAGAATCTCTTTTGCAATAGTAGCATAATTTATCTGTGCATCTCTCCATTTTCCAGAATGGAATCTAATTAAATGCACTTGTTTATTATCTGGATTTTTCTGGGTAAGAATCCCTCCAAATCCTATATCAGAAGCATCAGTTTCTATAAACTTCTCCCAATTAGGGTTGCTAATCATTAAGCATGGTAATGATTTAACATTTTTCTTAATATTCTTGACTGCATTAGTATGACTATCAGTCCATGGTTTGGGATTTTTCTTTAATCTATCATATAAAATAGATGTATCTTTTACCAAATTATAATAATAAGGAGCAATATAATTAAGGCTTCCTAAGAATCTTTGTAACCGAGTTTTTTCAGTTATTATATCAGGAAATTTATCAGCAAAATCTATGCTTCTATTAATAGGAATTATATTTCCCTTTTCAATAATATGTCCTAGAAATTTTATTCTAGTCTGAAATAAATCCATCTTTGGTTTAGATATAACTAGACCATTTTGTTTTATCAAACGCTTAAATATATGCAAATGCTTAAAATGCAATTCAATGGTTGTTGAATAAATCAAAATATCATCAATATAGACAATTATAAATTCGCTATATGGAGTAAATATATCATTCATTATCTTCTGAAATTCAGAAGGAGCATTTTTAAGCCCAAATGGCATAACATTCCATTCATAATGTCCAATTGGAACATTGAATGCTGTTTTATATCTATCTGACTTATTGACCTGGATTTGCCAATATCCTGATTTTAAATCAAATTTTGAAAATATTAGACCATTATAAAGTCTGTCTAATAGATCCTTTTTATTCGGAATTGGATGTCTAATCCATTTTAGAACTTTATTAAGAGGTTTATAATTAATAACCAATCTAGGAATACCTCTTTCTATTTCAGAATGTTTATTAATATAAAATGCAGTACATGACCACGGCGATTGAGAATGACTTATTAGTCCTTTTTGTAGTAAGGATTCAATCTCCTTTTTGCATAATTCTAAATATTCTGAATTCATCTGACAGGGTCTAGCCTTTGTCGGAATATTTCTTTCATTAAAGTCTTCCTCATAAGGAAGAGAAATAATATGCATTTTTCTATCCCAGAATGCATTGGGATGTTCATTACATATATCTAATGAAAGTTCATTTTTCAAAATACTAATTTTATCCTGTAATTTAGGATTTTTTAATTGTTCATCAATAGTAACAAGATTAATTTCTTGTTTCAAGAATCCTATCTGATTTTGCTTAGCTTTGATATTATCAAAAAGACTATGCAATTTTCTCGTAATAGGTTCTACCATAAATTCAAGAAAAATATCTTTTCCTTGAAAAGTTCCCATTATCCCTTTATTATCAATATTTTTTATGGGATAAATATTATTTAAAAATGGCGTACCAAGTATAATTTGGTTTGAAATATTTTTTGCCAATATAAAGCTCTGCGCAATACATTTACCATTAATGCATACATAAACTTTAGGTATTTTATAATTTATTTGGAGTTTATCACCACCAGCATGCCATAATGTATGACTTGTTTTATGAAAATATCTAGTAGGAATCAATCCTTCCTGTATAACATTCAAATCTGCTCCACTATCAACAAGAGCAATAAATGATTTTGTATAATGATTATCAATCAATAATGATGTCTTAATATACCATTTTTGAGATATAACTGTTTCTATAGTAGAAAGAAAGTTATCTTTCTCTACTATAGGTAAATCACTAATCTCATCTGGAAGAATTTCATTCTTTTCTTTAATATTATTTTCTATTCTAGATATTCTAGACTTTTGAATAAAATTCTCATTTTTTAAGAATTTTATTTCTTCTTTCAGATTATTAATCTCTTTATAAATATCTGGTAGAGATATATCTCTTTGACTTTGATATTTCATTTTTAATTGATTCATAACCTCTGACATATTATAAGATTTATTCTTATTAAGAATATCTTTTATTTTTTCTTCTTCTTTATTAGAAGTAGATGTCGAAGCACCATTTTCATTTCCTAATTCATCAATTATTTTGGTCCTTAATAGAGGATCCTTTATCAATTTTAGTAACTCAAAAATATTTTGAGAATCTAAAACATTAATACTCATATTAGAGAATTGTGACATTATTTTATAAAATTCAGATTGATTATTATCAATATTATTAATTTCTTTAGGACATATTAATCCTTCTTTACAGGGTTCACATTCCTCTGTTTCATAAAGTTCTTCATTTTCTAAATTTCTTACAATCTCATCTTCTGATTCAGAAGTAGTAGAAATTTCTGATTCTAATTCCTCAGATTCAGATTTTTCTATCAAAGATTGTATTATAATATCTTTTATATCATCAGGAATTTCTAAATTAGAAATTCTTTTCTTTGTCCAACAAAATTCGTTGGTATGACCTTTTCTTTTACATATTGTACAATATCTTTTTTGATTCTTATTGAATCTTTTCATATATGATTTCTTTTGGAATTCATTTTTCCTTTGGAAATTTTCTTCTTTCCTTTTTCCTTTTCTTTCAATATATTTCGAAGAATATTTCTTCTTTTTAGGCTTATAAATCTTTTCCTTTTTCTTTTTACTGGATGAAGCATTGTCCAGTCCAAATTGTTGACAAAATTCTCCTAATTGTTTCTTTTCTAAGAAACTTTGTCTTTTCAATTGTTGATTTAGCTTTATTTCATTGCATAAAGCTAATCCTTCTTGAATACAAGTGTCTATTAGAGCACCATATGTAAATCTTTCATAAGGAATGGTAATATTATTACCTTTTATTATTTTCCTTATTCTTTCAGCAAATAAATTTGGTAATCCATCTACAAATTTGGATTTCCAATGAGCATTATTACACTCTGGTAATTCCATTACTCTGCTTAAAAAGGTGTCTTTATACCACCTAAAGTCAGAGAGTGTTCTACATCGTAGATTTTGCAATAATGTTCTAATAGTATCACTATTATCGCTAAATCTTCCTGTAAAATGTTCAATTACATTTACTGCTAATGTATAAACTGCAGTTTCAATAATTTTATTATCTTCTTGGTTATTAGCATTGAGATTATTATCTCTATCTTGCAAATTTAAATAATTATCCCACCAACCTTTAAGTTGGCCTGTAAAACCAGCTATTATCATGGCTGCAATAGTTTTATCACAATTTTGGCTATTCTTACATATTGTAGAATACATCAACATTCTATGTACAGTATTATAAATCTGTTTATTAGAATATCTATCAATATTCCATTCGTAAATCTTTTTTCCAGAATAACTAATATCTATTGTATCAGTATATTCTACATGTAATACATCCATAGGAGTAGGTCTACTATAATAGAACTTACTCTGAATGGGTTTATCTGCCCATTTATTATGGAGTTTATTTATTTGATATTGAAAAACCTCTTTATAATCTGGGTTTTCTATCAAATTATAATCCAACTCTTTATCTAGAGTTTTTTTACTCAGTTTATTAAACCTTTCTTCCAAATATTTTTCCAACTCATATAATGGTTGAGTTTTAAAATTTGAAATTATTGGAGGAGGTTGAAAACTAGGAAATATCTCCTTTTTTATAGGAGTATTGAAGACTTCTGATGTAGAAGCTTCTTCCTTGCTTTCCATAATCTCTTTTCCCTTATCAAGAGATTTTTCATTAATCTTTTCAATTATCAAATTCAATTTATCATTGATAGATTGAATTTGTTCATTCATTATTACTAATGATAAATTAGTATAATTCTGACCTCTAAACATATTATTAATATGTTTGCTGGTAACTTGAAGTGTATCATCTTCAATTAATTTAGCAAATGCTAAGAAATTCAAATCATTGATTTTAAATAATTGTTGTGGTGGATATATTCCTGAAACCACTGAACCATTTTGTAAAGTATAATTTCTTTCCAAAATAAGAATATAATTCTTAACATAGGTTTCTATAAACCATACTGCAAATGGTATTATCATATTTTTCTTTTCACAAGTTTTATAAAACTCATATTGAAATTTACTAATTTCAATATTAGTGAAATTATCAAAAAACCAATTTCTAAAAGGTGTATAACCTTCACTTTTAAATTCTTCAGAAATAATTTTTCTGGCTTTAGAACCTTGACTGAAATCTATAATTTCTTCAAAATCCATAAATTATATAGATTCATACATTTCCGACATTGTCGGTTCCATCCTATTGGATTCTTTAATAATATTATTCCTATTTTTATATAATTTTCTTATTTCAGGATTTAATCCTATTACAGATTCCATATCATCTGTATAATTTTCATTTCCCATTTGGGATATATGAGTTCTGTTTTCTCTTATCTGAGAAGTAGAAGCTCTTGGTGTTTCTATCATGTAATCAATTGGAGAAATATAATTTCTTATTGAATTACTTTTTTGTATCCTATTTGGCTCAAACTGTATATCTACAGTTCCTTCTGAGCTTTGAATAATATTCAGAATATTATTCTGATTCTGTACTTGCGTTTGAACTGGTATAGCTTGTTCAATTTTCCAATTATCTGGAAATTCTATTTCTTCTCATTTAATAGGTCTTCTGGTCATAATATTTGACCTGTTGAAATTAGTTTCAATAATAATAGTTTCATTTTTATAATCCATCATCTTACACTGAGGATTCAGAGTAATTAATGGTTTATAATATATCCTATAACAGACACAAATAGTTTCTGTTACAGGAAGATAATTATATCCATTAGTTTTAACATTTAATGTTAATGCATCAAGTATATTGACATCAGACAATGATAATTGTAAATTGGGATAAACATTAAAATATACTGGACCATTGGCCAGACTGGATTGTATTATACCCATCAACGATTGTCTCCAATTAAGATTTCTACCATCTCGTAAAGCTGCTATAAAGCTTTCTGGTAAACCTTTCAAAGTTAAAGGTTTAAATGCAATCTGGACTAATCCTATATGAAGGAAATTGTATCCATTTCTATATTTATTAATATCTTTATCAGATAATAACTTGATAATCATCTCATTATTATCTAATTAAAATAGATTCTTCAGTAGTCTTAACTACCTGAAGTAATCCCATTTATTCAAATGTACCTAATTTGTAAATCAATCTGGGTTCAATCTTGGGAATAGTCCACTTATTAAGTAGATCTAAATTCCTAGGGATATCATACTCTTCATTCTGACTATTTTTAACATTATTATTATGATTATTAATCAAATTCATGAAATTACTCATGATTAATCCTATTACAGATTCCATATCATCTGTATAATTTTCATTTCCCATTTGGGATATATGAGTTCTTTTACCATACATGCAGGATCGAACTGTGATTAACTATGGCTTACTGATTTACATGATTATAAATAAGGACTTTTATGGATTAAGAAACTAACCGGCATCCTATTAGACAGATTATGCTTAAAATGTCTTCAAAAAGTCCTAAAACGCCTTTCAAACGGCTAAGACGGACACACAGAAGACCACATAGCATAAATATGAATTATAAGGCCAGTCAATATAAATAATCCTACCTTAAATCATTACAGCATAGCATAGTCATCAATACAGTATAATCTAGACATGAATCATATAATTACCAGTTTAACATTATAGATAGTCATGGATCAACACATAATTTGTTTAGCCTATGAGGCTAAACATGAACATGATTAATAATAGTATTAAACAATATAAGAAATAAAATGAAAATACTTACAAAGTTTTATACTGTAGAAGTATTATTACAAGATTATAAAATTTTTACAAGGAAGAAGGGGGGTTGCTCAGCACATGAGCTACAAGCTTTGATCAGACTATGGCTTACTGATTTACATGATTATAAACAAGGACTTTTTTGGATTAAGAAACTAACCGGCATCCTATTAGACAGATTTTGTATAAAATGTCTTCAAAAAGTCCTAAAACGCCTTTCAAACGGCTAAGACGGACACACAGAAGACCACATATCATAAATATGAATTATAAGGCCAGTCAATATAAATAATCCTACCTTAAATCATTACAGCATAGCATAGTCATCAATACAGTATAATCTAGACATGAATCATATAATTACCAGTTTAACATTATAGATAGTCATGGATCAACACATAATTTGTTTAGCCTATGAGGCTAAACATGAACATGATTAATAATAGTATTAAACAATATAAGAAATAAAATGAAAATACTTACAAAGTTTTATACAGTAGAAGTATTATTACAAGATTATAAAATTTTTACAAGGAAGAAGGGGGGTTGCTCAGCACATGAGCTACAAGCTTTGATCAGAGAGAAGGGGGATTTCTGATCGATGCCTACAAATGAAAACTTCTAGCCTATTTATACAAAATGAAAACGCGTCCCAACAGTGGAAAACGCGTGAATGTACAGAGAAAAGCCGAAATTTTCGGCATGTACAGTATTATTCCTGCAACAAAGTCAAAAGATGAACAGTATTTTGTCTGCCAAATAACGTAAGTAATGACGTTATTTTGCTACAGTATGAATAGTATCTTGTCTGTTAATAACGTAAGCAATGACGTTATTATATGATTGTGATCTGAGGTCTATTTTCCTCCAGACTTCTTTGATGAAGAAGATCCTTCTTTTCTTGGTGCCAATTTTTCTATCAAAGTATCATTTAATGAGTCAAATATATCATCTATATTGACTTCATTAAGATCTTCATTTGGATCTTGAGCATCCTGCATTTCCTCAGATGCTGCTGAGTTTTCTTTATCATCTTTAAATTGAGATAGGAGACTCTTTTTCATTTCTTTAATATATTCAACTATCATCTGCTGCTTATTCAAATTTTCTGATCTCATTATTGCCTTTTTAATAATGTAATCAAAAGGCGAGTATGACTGAGTATTTTTTAATTGTTCCTCATATGAACAAACCTGTTTCTCTATTAGAGAAAATGTCTCATCACCATTCATTCTTCCAGTTAAGGGATCAATTTCCACCAATTTCTCCCAGAACTTTACATGATAAGTTCTTAATAAGCATGGGATACCCGTTTTGGTATAACCAAATTCTGGTTTCCACTTCAAAATCCATGGTAATGAAAATTCTATGAAAAAGTAACAAGAAGCTATTCCTTCTATTACAATTTTTGAATTTTGTCTATCATTCTGGGAGAAACATCTACCCATTTTATAAAACAATCTTTGGTTTCTACTGGCAATATCTCCGGTATGGGACCATAACAATTACACCAATGGATAAACCAATTTGGTATTTCAAGATTATAAATCTTAGAACATATTTTGATAAACCATGTATGATGTCTTTTATCATTTTCATAGTTTAGGAAATTTTCAAATGCATCACAATAATCCCAGTAATTGTATTTAATGACTGCTTTTGTGACATCATGCTGCATTGATTTCTCCCTTAGAGGAGAAATTCCCCATTCTTCCAAAGATATAATCTTTTTTATCAATACTTTACTGAAGCTATAAATTTCTTCATTATTACCAGTAGTGAAATGTTTGATATCACAGCTTTCACTCTTTATCAATATTTGTTCATAGTATCCTCGAGACTTATAAGTCCTCATTTCATTGGAACCATTATCCAAATATCTATTCATTAAAAACCATGGATCATCAGTCCATTTGAGATCCCTATCTTCTAATTTGAAGATTATTTCTTCATAGTTTTTTCTGAAATATTTTTCATGGTATTGAATATTTGCCACAATATTGGCGAAGATAGTATTAGTAGGAGTATCACTCCTTTCTGTTTCCATTTCTTCAAACTCTTGTGACAAATTTTTGTTCACAAGTTTTCTTTTTCCATGCTGAGATATAATCTCAGGAGCTTTACCTTTGTCTGTAGGAGTGTTAGGGGTATAACCCCTACTCCTTCCACCTCTTCCTCTCCATGGGGAGGAAGACCCACTACCCCGTCTCATTCTTGCAATTGAAATATTCACGGGTTAGAAAATCTGGAAGATTATTATCTTCTCCTTTCTTATGTATAATATTAAAATCAAAAGGGGCTAAATGAGCCTGCCATCTAGCAAACATCTGCTTAGAAACATCATGTTTAAAATCTTTATTAAACATAAATCTAACTGCACTACAATCAGTGACAATAGTAAATTTTTGATTGTATAAATCATCCTGAAATTTTAATACACATTTTACTATAGCAAGAATCTCTTTTGCAATAGTAGCATAATTTATCTGTGCATCTCTCCATTTTCCAGAATGGAATCTAATTAAATGCACTTGTTTATTATCTGGATTTTTCTGGGTAAGAATCCCTCCAAATCCTATATCAGAAGCATCAGTTTCTATAAACTTCTCCCAATTAGGGTTGCTAATCATTAAGCATGGTAATGATTTAACATTTTTCTTAATATTCTTGACTGCATTAGTATGACTATCAGTCCATGGTTTGAGATTTTTCTTTAATCTATCATATAAAATAGATGTATCTTTTACCAAATTATAATAATAAGGAGCAATATAATTAAGGCTTCCTAAGAATCTTTGTAACTGAGTTTTTTCAGTTATTATATCAGGAAATTTATCAGCAAAATCTATGCTTCTATTAATAGGAATTATATTTCCCTTTTCAATAATATGTCCTAGAAATTTTATTCTAGTCTGAAATAAATCCATCTTTGGTTTAGATATAACTAGACCATTTTGTTTTATCAAACGCTTAAATATATGCAAATGCTTAAAATGCAATTCAATGGTTGTTGAATAAATCAAAATATCATCAATATAGACAATTATAAATTCGCTATATGGGGTAAATATATCATTCATTATCTTCTGAAATTCAGAAGGAGCATTTTTAAGCCCAAATGGCATAACATTCCATTCATAATGTCCAATTGGAACATTGAATGCTGTTTTATATCTATCAGACTTATTGACCTGGATTTGCCAATATCCTGATTTTAAATCAAATTTTGAAAATATTAGACCATTATAAAGTCTGTCTAATAGATCCTTTTTATTCGGAATTGGATGTCTAATCCATTTTAGAACTTTATTAAGAGGTTTATAATTAATAACCAATCTAGGAATACCTCTTTCTATTTCAGAATGTTTACTAACATAAAATGCAGTACATGACCACGGCGATTGAGAATGACTTATTAGTCCTTTTTGTAGTAAGGATTCAATCTCCTTTTTGCATAATTCTAAATATTCTGAATTCATCTGACAGGGTCTAGCCTTTGTCGGAATATTTCTTTCATTAAAGTCTTCCTCATAAGGAAGAGAAATAATATGCATTTTTCTATCCCAGAATGCATTGGGATGTTCATTACATATATCTAATGAAAGTTCATTTTTCAAAATACTAATTTTATCCTGTAATTTAGGATTTTTTAATTGTTCATCAATAGTAACAAGATTAATTTCTTGTTTCAAGAATCCTATCTGATTTTGCTTAGCTTTGATATTATCAAAAAGACTATGCAATTTTCTCGTAATAGGTTCTACCATAAATTCAAGAAAAATATCTTTTCCTTGAAAAGTTCCCATTATCCCTTTATTATCAATATTTTTTATGGGATAAATATTATTTAAAAATGGCGTACCAAGTATAATTTGGTTTGAAATATTTTTTGCCAATATAAAGCTCTGCGCAATACATTTACCATTAATGCATACATAAACTTTAGGTATTTTATAATTTATTTGGAGTTTATCACCACCAGCATGCCATAATGTATGACTTGTTTTATGAAAATATCTAGTAGGAATCAATCCTTCCTGTATAACATTCAAATCTGCTCCACTATCAACAAGAGCAATAAATGATTTTGTATAATGATTATCAATCAATAATGATGTCTTAATATACCATTTTTGAGATATAACTGTTTCTATAGTAGAAAGAAAGTTATCTTTCTCTACTATAGGTAAATCACTAATCTCATCTGGAAGAATTTCATTCTTTTCTTTAATATTATTTTCTATTCTAGATATTCTAGACTTTTGAATAAAATTCTCATTTTTTAAGAATTTTATTTCTTCTTTTAGATTATTAATCTCTTTATAAATATCTGGTAGAGATATATCTCTTTGACTTTGATATTTCATTTTTAATTGATTCATAACCTCTGACATATTATAAGATTTATTCTTATTAAGAATATCTTTTATTTTTTCTTCTTCTTTATTAGAAGTAGATGTCGAAGCACCATTTTCATTTCCTAATTCATCAATTATTTTGGTCCTTAATAGAGGATCCTTTATCAATTTTAGTAACTCAAAAATATTTTGAGAATCTAAAACATTAATACTCATATTAGAGAATTGTGACATTATTTTATAAAATTCAGATTGATTATTATCAATATTATTAATTTCTTTAGGACATATTAATCCTTCTTTACAGGGTTCACATTCCTCTGTTTCATAAAGTTCTTCATTTTCTAAATTTCTTACAATCTCATCTTCTGATTCAGAAGTAGTAGAAATTTCTGATTCTAATTCCTCAGATTCAGATTTTTCTATCAAAGATTGTATTATAATATCTTTTATATCATCAGGAATTTCTAAATTAGAAATTCTTTTCTTTGTCCAACAAAATTCGTTGGTATGACCTTTTCTTTTACATATTGTACAATATCTTTTTTGATTCTTATTGAATCTTTTCATATATGATTTCTTTTGGAATTCATTTTTCCTTTGGAAATTTTCTTCTTTCCTTTTTCCTTTTCTTTCAATATATTTCGAAGAATATTTCTTCTTTTTAGGCTTATAAATCTTTTCCTTTTTCTTTTTACTGGATGAAGCATTGTCCAGTCCAAATTGTTGACAAAATTCTCCTAATTGTTTCTTTTCTAAGAAACTTTGTCTTTTCAATTGTTGATTTAGCTTTATTTCATTGCATAAAGCTAATCCTTCTTGAATACAAGTGTCTATTAGAGCACCATATGTAAATCTTTCATAAGGAATGGTAATATTATTACCTTTTATTATTTTCCTTATTCTTTCAGCAAATAAATTTGGTAATCCATCTACAAATTTGGATTTCCAATGAGCATTATTACACTCTGGTAATTCCATTACTCTGCTTAAAAAGGTGTCTTTATACCACCTAAAGTCAGAGAGTGTTCTACATCGTAGATTTTGCAATAATGTTCTAATAGTATCACTATTATCGCTAAATCTTCCTGTAAAATGTTCAATTACATTTACTGCTAATGTATAAACTGCAGTTTCAATAATTTTATTATCTTCTTGGTTATTAGCATTGAGAATATTATCTCTATCTTGCGAATTTAAATAATTATCCCACCAACCTTTAAGTTGGCCTGTAAAACCAGCTATTATCATGGCTGCAATAGTTTTATCACAATTTTGGCTATTCTTACATATTGTAGAATACATCAACATTCTATGTACAGTATTATAAATCTGTTTATTAGAATATCCATCAATATTCCATTCGTAAATCTTATTTCCAGAATAACTTATATCTATTGTATCGGTATATTCTACATGTAATACATCCATAGGAGTAGGTCTACTATAATAGAACTTACTCTGAATGGGTTTATCTGCCCATTTATTATGGAGTTTATTTATTTGATCTTGAAAAACCTCTTTATAATCTGGGTTTTCTATCAAATTATAATCCAACTCTTTATCTAGAGTTTTTTTACTCAGTTTATTAAACCTTTCTTCCAAATATTTTTCCAACTCATATAATGGTTGAGTTTTAAAATTTGAAATTATTGGAGGAGGTTGAAAACTAGGAAATATCTCCTTTTTTATAGGAGTATTGAAGACTTCTGATGTAGAAGCTTCTTCCTTGCTTTCCATAATCTCTTTTCCCTTATCAAGAGATTTTTCATTAATCTTTTCAATTATCAAATTCAATTTATCATTGATAGATTGAATTTGTTCATTCATTATTACTAATGATAAATTAGTATAATTCTAACCTCTAAACATATTATTAATATGTTTGCTGGTAACTTGAAGTGTATCATCTTCAATTAATTTAGCAAATGCTAAGAAATTCAAATCATTGATTTTAAATAATTGTTGTGGTGGATATATTCCTGAAACCACTGAACCATTTTGTAAAGTATAATTTCTTTCCAAAATAAGAATATAATTCTTAACATAGGTTTCTATAAACCATACTGCAAATGGTATTATCATATTTTTCTTTTCAAAAGTTTTATAAAACTCATATTGAATTTTACTAATTTCAATATTAGTGAAATTATCAAAAAACCAATTTCTAAAAGGTGTATAACCTTCACTTTTAAATTCTTCAGAAATAATTTTTCTGGCTTTAGAACCTTGACTGAAATCTATAATTTCTTCAAAATCCATAAATTATATAGATTCATACATTTTCGACATTGTCGGTTCCATCCTATTGGATTCTTTAATAATATTATTCCTATTTTTATATAATTTTCTTATTTCAGGATTTAATCCTATTACTGATTCCATATCATCTGTATAATTTTCATTTCCCATTTGGGATATATGAGTTCTGTTTTCTCTTATCTGAGAAGTAGAAGCTCTTGGTGTTTCTATCATGTAATCAATTGGAGAAATATAATTTCTCATTGAATTATTTTTTTGTATCCTATTTGGCTCAAACTGTATATCTACAGTTCCTTCTGAGCTTTGAATAATATTCAGAATATTATTCTGATTCTGTACTTGCGTTTGAACTGGTACAGCTTGTTCAATTTTCCAATTATCTGGAAATTCTATTTCTTCCCATTTAATAGGTCTTCTGGTCATAATATTTGACCTCTTGAAATTAGTTTCAATAATAATATTTTCATTTTTATAATCCATCATCTTACACTGAGGATTCAGAGTAATTAATGGTTTATAATATATCCTATAACAGACACAAATAGTTTCTGTTACAGGAAGATAATTATATCCATTAGTTTTAACATTTAATGTTAATGCATCAAGTATATTGACATCAGACAATGATAATTGTAAATTGGGATAAACATTAAAATATACTGGACCATTGGCCAGACTGGATTGTATTATACCCATCAACGATTGTCTCCAATTAAGATTTCTACCATCTCGTAAAGCTGCTATAAAGCTTTCTGGTAAACCTTTCAAAGTTAAAGGTTTAAATGCAATCTGGACTAATCCTATATGAAGGAAATTGTATCCATTTCTATATTTATTAATATCTTTATCAGATAATAACTTGATAATCATCTCATTATTATCTAATGAAATAGATTCTTCAGTAGTCTTAACTACCTGAAGTAATCCCATTTTTTCAAATGTACCTAATTTGTAAATCAATCTGGGTTCAATCTTGGGAATAGTCCACTTATTAAGTAGATCTAAATTTCTAGGGATATCATACTCTTCATTCTGACTATTTTTAACATTATTATTATGATTATTAATCAAATTCATGAAATTACTCATGATAAATTGAATTTGATAATTGAAAAGATTAATGAAAAATCTCTTGATAAGGGAAAAGAGATTATGGAAAGCAAGGAAGAAGCTTCTACATCAGAAGTCTTCAATACTCCTATAAAAAAGGAGATATTTCCTAGTTTTCAACCTCCTCCAATAATTTCAAATTTTAAAACTCAACCATTATATGAGTTGGAAAAATATTTGGAAGAAAGGTTTAATAAACTGAGTATAAAAACACTAGATAAAGAGTTGGATTATAATTTGATAGAAAACCCAGATTATAAAGAGGTTTTTCAAGATCAAATAAATAAACTCCATAATAAATGGGCAGATAAACCCATTCAGAGTAAGTTCTATTATAGTAGACCTACTCCTATGGATGTATTACATGAAGAATATACTGATACAATAGATATTAGTTATTCTGGAAATAAGATTTACGAATGGAATATTGATGGATATTCTAATAAACAGATTTATAATACTGTACATAGAATGTTGATGTATTCTACAATATGTAAGAATAGCCAAAATAGTGATAAAACTATTGCAGCCATGATAATAGCTGGTTTTACAGGCCAACTTAAAGGTTGGTGGGATAATTATTTAAATTCGCAAGATAGAGATAATATTCTCAATGCTAATAAACAAGAAGATAATAAAATTATTGAAACTGCAGTTTATACATTAGCAGTAAATGTAATTGAACATTTTACCGGAAGATTTAGCGATAATAGTGATACTATTAGAACATTATTGCAAAATCTACGATGTAGAACACTCTCTGACTTTAGGTGGTATAAAGACACCTTTTTAAGCATAGTAATGGAATTACCAGAGTGTAATAATGCTCATTGGAAATCCAAATTTGTAGATGGATTACCAAATTTATTTGCTGAAAGAATAAGGAAAATAATAAAAGGTAATAATATTACCATTCCTTATGAAAGATTTACATATGGTGCTCTAATAGACACTTGTATTCAAGAAGGATTAGCTTTATGCAATGAAATAAAGCTAAATCAACAATTGAAAAGACAAAGTTTCTTAGAAAAGAAACAATTAGGAGAATTTTGTCAACAATTTGGACTGGACAATGCTTCATCCAGTAAAAAGAAAAAGAAAAAGATTTATAAGCCTAAAAAGAAGAAATATTCTTCGAAATATATTGAAAGAAAAGGAAAAAGGAAAGAAGAAAATTTCCAAAGGAAAAATGAATTCCAAAAGAAATCATATATGAAAAGATTCAATAAGAATCAAAAAAGATATTGTACAATATGTAAAAGAAAAGGTCATACCAACGAATTTTGTTGGACAAAGAAAAGAATTTCTAATTTAGAAATTCCTGATGATATAAAAGATATTATAATACAATCTTTGATAGAAAAATCTGAATCTGAGGAATTAGAATCAGAAATTTCTACTACTTCTGAATCAGAAGATGAGATTGTAAGAAATTTAGAAAATGAAGAACTTTATGAAACAGAGGAATGTGAACCCTGTAAAGAAGGATTATTATGTCCTAAAGAAATTAATAATATTGATAATAATCAATCTGAATTTTATAAAATAATGTCACAATTCTCTAATATGAGTATTAATGTTTTAGATTCTCAAAATATTTTTGAGTTACTAAAATTGATAAAGGATCCTCTATTAAGGACCAAAATAATTGATGAATTAGGAAATGAAAATGGTGCTTCGACATCTACTTCTAATAAAGAAGAAGAAAAAATAAAAGATATTCTTAATAAGAATAAATCTTATAATATGTCAGAGGTTATGAATCAATTAAAAATGAAATATCAAAGTCAAAGAGATATATCTCTACCAGATATTTATAAAGAGATTAATAATCTGAAAGAAGAAATAAAATTCTTAAAAAATGAGAATTTTATTCAAAAGTCTAGAATATCTAGAATAGAAAATAATATTAAAGAAAAGAATGAAATTCTTCCAGATGAGATTAGTGATTTACCTATAGTAGAGAAAGATAACTTTCTTTCTACTATAGAAATAGTTATATCTCAAAAATGGTATATTAAGATATCATTATTGATTGATAATCATTATACAAAATCATTTATTGCTCTTGTTGATAGTGGAGCAGATTTGAATGTTATACAGGAAGGATTGATTCCTACTAGATATTTTCATAAAACAAGTCATACATTATGGCATGCTGGTGGTGATAAACTCCAAATAAATTATAAAATACCTAAAGCTTATGTATGCATTAATGGTAAATGTATTGCGCAGAGCTTTATATTGGCAAAAAATATTTCAAACCAAATTATACTTGGTACGCCATTTTTAAATAATATTTATCCCATAAAAAATATTGATAATAAAGGGATAATGAGAACTTTTCAAGGAAAAGATATTTTTCTTGAATTTATGGTAGAACCTATTACGAGAAAATTGCATAGTCTTTTTGATAATATCAAAGCTAAGCAAAATCAGATAGGATTCTTGAAACAAGAAATTAATCTTGTTACTATTGATGAACAATTAAAAAATCCTAAATTACAGGATAAAATTAGTATTTTGAAAAATGAACTTTCATTAGATATATGTAATGAACATCCCAATGCATTCTGGGATAGAAAAATGCATATTATTTCTCTTCCTTATGAGGAAAACTTTAATGAAAGAAATATTCCGACAAAGGCTAGACCCTGTCAGATGAATTCAGAATACTTAGAATTATGCAAAAAGGAGATTGAATCCTTACTACAAAAAGGACTAATAAGTCATTCTCAATCGTCGTGGTCATGTACTGCATTTTATGTTAATAAACATTCTGAAATAGAAAGTGGTATTCCTAGATTGGTTATTAATTATAAACCTCTTAATAAAGTTCTAAAATGGATTAGACATCCAATTCCGAATAAAAAGGATCTATTAGACAGACTTTATAATGGTCTAATATTTTCAAAATTTGATTTAAAATCAGGATATTGGCAAATCCAGATTAATAAGTCTGATAGATATAAAACAGCATTCAATGTTCCAATTGGACATTATGAATGGAATGTTATGCCATTTGTGCTTAAAAATGCTCCTTCTGAATTTCAGAAGATAATGAATGATATATTTACTCCATATAGCGAATTTATAATTGTCTATATTGATGATATTTTGATTTATTCAACAACCATTGAAATGCATTTTAAGCATTTGCATATATTTAAGCGTTTGATAAAACAAAATGGTCTAGTTATATCTAAACCAAAGATGGATTGATTTCAGACTAGAATAAAATTTCTAGGACATATTATTGAAAAGGGAAATATAATTCCTATTAATAGAAGCATAGATTTTGCTGATAAATTTCCTGATATAATAACTGAAAAAACTCAGTTACAAAGATTCTTAGGAAGCCTTAATTATATTGCTCCTTATTATTATAATTTGGTAAAAGATACATCTATTTTATATGATAGATTAAAGAAAAATCCCAAACCATGGACTGATAGTCATACTAATGCAGTCAAGAATATTAAGAAAAATGTTAAATCATTACCATGCTTAATGATTAGCAACCCTAATTGGGAGAAGTTTATAGAAACTGATGCTTCTGATATAGGATTTGGAGGGATTCTTACCCAGAAAAATCCAGATAATAAACAAGTGCATTTAATTAGATTCCATTCTGGAAAATGGAGAGATGCACAGATAAATTATGCTACTATTGCAAAAGAGATTCTTGCTATAGTAAAATGTTTATTAAAATTTCAGGATGATTTATACAATCAAAAATTTACTATTGTCACTGATTGTAGTGCAGTTAGATTTATGTTTAATAAAGATTTTAAACATGATGTTTCTAAGCAGATGTTTGCTAGATGGCAGGCTCATTTAGCCCCTTTTGATTTTAATATTATACATAAGAAAGGAGAAGATAATAATCTTCCAGATTTTCTAACCCGTGAATATTTCAATTGCAGGAATGAGACGGGGTAGTGGGTCTTCCTCCCCATGGAGAGGAAGAGGTGGAAGGAGTAGGGGTTATACCCCTAACACTCCTACGACAAAGGTAAAGCTCCTAAGATTATATCTCAGCATGGAAAAAGAAAACTTGTGAACAAAAATTTGTCACAAGAGTTTGAAGAAATGGAAACAGAAAGGAGTGATACTCCTACTAATACTACCTTCGCCAATATTGTGGCAAATATTCAATACCATGAAAAATATTTCAGAAAAGACTATGAAGAAATAATCTTCAAATTAGAAGATAGGGATCTCAAATGGACTGATGATCCATGGTTTTTAATGAATAGATATTTGGATAATGGTTCCAATGAAATGAGGACTTATAAGTCTCGAGGATACTATGAAAAAATATTGATAAAGAGTGAAAGCTGTGATATCAAACATTTCACTACTGGTAATAATGAAGAAATTTATAGCTTCAGTAAAGTATTGATAAAAAAGATTATATCTTTGGAAAAATGGGGAATTTCTCCTCTAAGGGAGAAATCAATGCAGCATGATGTCACAAAAGCAGTCATTAAATACAATTACTGGGATTATTGTGATGCATTTGAAAAATTCCTAAACTATGAAAATGATAAAAGACATCATACATGGTTTATCAAAATATGTTCTAAGATTTATAATCTTGAAATACCAAATTGGTTTATCCATTGGTGTAATTGTTATGGTCCCATACCGGAGATATTGCCAGTAGAAACCAAAGATTGTTTTATAAAATGGGTAGATGTTTCTCCCAGAATGATAGATAGACAAAATTCAAAAATTGTAATAGAAGGAATAGCTTCTTGTTACTTTTTCATAGAATTTTCATTACCATGGATTTTGAAGTGGAAACCAGAATTTGGTTATACCAAAACGGGTATCCCATGCTTATTAAGAACTTATCATGTAAAGTTCTGGGAGAAATTGGTGGAAATTGATCCCTTAACTGGAAGAATGAATGGTGATGAGACATTTTCTCTAATAGAGAAACAGGTTTGTTCATATGAGGAACAACTAAAAAAATACTCAGTCATACTCGCCTTTTGATTACATTATTAAAAAGGCAATAATGAGATCAGAAAATTTGAATAAGCAGCAGATGATAGCTGAATATATTAAAGAAATGAAAAAGAGTCTCTTATCTCAATTTAAAGATGATAAAGATGACTCAGCAGCATCTGAGGAAATGCAGGATGCTCAAGATCCAAATGAAGATCTTAATGAAGTCAATATAGATGATATATTTGACTCATTAAATGATACTTTGATAGAAAAATTGGCACCAAGAAAAGAAGGATCTTCTTCATCAAAGAAGTCTGGAGGAAAATAGACCTCAGATCACAATCATATAATAACATCATTGCTTACATTATTAACAGACAAGATACTATTCATACTGTAGCAAAATAACGTCATTACTTACGTTATTTGGCAGACAAAATACTGTTCATCTTTTGACTTTGTTGCAGGAATATTACTGTACATGCCGAAAATTTTGGCTTTTCTCTGTACATTCACGCGTTTTCCACTGTTGGGACGCGTTTTCATTTTGTATAAATAGGTTAGAAGTTTTCATTTGTAGGCATCGATCAGAAATCCCCCTTCTCTCTGATCAAAGCTTGTAGCTCATGTGCTGAGCAACCCCCCTTCTTCCTTGTAAAAAAATTATAATCTTGTAATAATACTTCTACTGTATAAAACTTTGTAAGTATTTTCATTTTATTTCTTATATTGTTTAATACTATTATTAATCATGTTCATGTTTAGCCTCATAGGCTATACAAATTATGTGTTGATCCATGACTATCTATAATGTTAAACTGGTAATTATATGATTCATGTCTAGATTATACTGTATTGATGACTATGCTATGCTGTAATGATTTAAGGTAGGGTTATTTATATTGACTGACTTTATAATTCATATTTATGCTATGTGGTCTTCTGTGTGTCCGTCTTAGCCGTTTGAAAGGCGTTTTAGGACTTTTTGAAGACATTTTAAGCATAATTTGTCTATTAGGATGCCGGTTAATTTCTTAATCCATAAAAGTCCTTGTTTATAATCATGTAAATCAGTAAGCCATAGTTAATCACAGTTCGATCCTGCATGTATGGTATCAGAGCCTGGTTAGTATTATAGTTATGTTTTGGGTCAACACATATGTAATCATGAGTAATTTCATGAATTTGATTAATAATCATAATAATAATGTTAAAAATAGTCAGAATGAAGAGTATGATATCCTAGGAATTTAGATCTACTTAATAAGTGGACTATTCCCAAGATTGAACCCAGATTGATTTACAAATTAGGTACATTTGAAAAAATGGGATTACTTCAGGTAGTTAAGACTACTGAAGAATCTATTTCATTAGATAATAATGAGATGATTATCAAGTTATTATCTGATAAAGATATTAATAAATATAGAAATGGATACAATTTCCTTCATATAGGATTAGTCCAGATTGCATTTAAATCTTTAACTTTGAAAGGTTTACCAGAAAGCTTTATAGCAGCTTTACGAGATGGTAGAAATCTTAATTGGAGACAATCGTTGATGGGTATAATACAATCCAGTCTGGCCAATGGTCCAGTATATTTTAATGTTTATCCCAATTTACAATTATCATTGTCTGATGTCAATATACTTGATGCATTAACATTAAATGTTAAAACTAATGTATATAATTATCTTCCTGGAACAGAAACTATTTGTGTCTGTTATAGGATATATTATAAACCATTAATTACTCTGAATCCTCAGTGTAAGATGATGGATTATAAAAATGAAACTATTATTATTGAAACTAATTTCAACAGGTCAAATATTATGACCAGAAGACCTATTAAATGGGAAGAAATAGAATTTCCAGATAATTGGAAAATTGAACAAGCTGTATCAGTTCAAACGCAAGTACAGAATCAGAATAATATTCTGAATATTATTCAAAGCTCAGAAGGAACTGTAGATATACAGTTTGAGCCAAATAGGATACAAAAAAGTAATTCAATGAGAAATTATATTTCTCCAATTGATTACATGATAGAAACACCAAGAGCTTCTACTTCTCAGATAAGAGAAAAAAGAACTCATATATCCCAAATGGGAAATGAAAATTATACAGATGATATGGAATCTGTAATAGGATTAAATCCTAAAATAAGAAAATTATATAAAAATAGGAATAATATTATTAAAGAATCCAATAGGATGGAACCGACAATGTCGGAAATGTATGAATCTACATAATTTATGGATTTTGAAGAAATTATAGATTTCAGTCAAGGTTCTAAAGCCAGAAAAATTATTTCTGAAGAATTTAAAAGTGAAGGTTATACACCTTTTAGAAATTGGTTTTTTGATAATTTCACTAATATTGAAATTAGTAAATTTCAATATGAGTTTTATAAAATTTGTGAAAAGAAAAATATGATAATACCATTTGCAGTATGGTTTATAGAAACCTATGTTAAGAATTATATTCTTATTTTGGAAAGAAATTATACTTTACAAAATGGTTCAGTGGTTTCAGGAATATATCCACCACAACAATTATTTAAAATCAATGATTTGAATTTCTTAGCATTTGCTAAATTAATTGAAGATGATACACTTCAAGTTACCAACAAACATATTAATAATATGTTTAGAGGTCAGAATTATACTAATTTATCATTAGTAATAATGAATGAACAAATTCAATCTATCATATAAATATAAATTTTTTGTAATAGTATATATATATATATATATATATATATATATATATATATATATATATATATATATATATATATATATATATATATATATATATATATCGTGGACACATAAACACATATAATTACGTATTCCCTCCGTCCCATCCTAATAATTATATATTTTTAAATTGGGTGTTTCACTCTAACAGTTATATTTTTTTTTGTATGAGACCCACACAATTAAGTAATTAAAATATCTCAATAAGACTCATCCGCCACATTAATACAACCATCCACTATACATTAAAATATTATTTATCTCACCTCAATATATAGTAAAATACTAAATTTCTTAATCTCCGTGCAAAAAATAAATATAACTATTTAAAATGGGACGAAGGGAATATATATGTATGAGGTTTTATATTGTGATGATATGTATATTTAATTTAGTTCTTTATGTGTAATGAATTAAATAATATTTAGTTGAATCGACGTTATACGACCCTTATTCGTTTTTCATCTATAGATTGTAAACAATGGGGATGAATATATATACTGTTAAGCAAGTTTCCATGATTACCAGCTTGTTGTCCAACTCTTGGCAATACCTAATTGCCCATACTTGAGTTATTTGATAACAGTAGCAACCAAGACAAAATCTCCAAGTTCGTCAGTTTAGTTTGTTCACACCACTCTAAGTAACCGTGGTGAAATATTCTTGGAGGAGTTTACTGTTGATTTTCGATACAATCAAACCCGACGTTGATGCTTAATTGGGTTGAATCTGTTTTAAAATGAAAGCTTGGTCAGGAAACTGGTTTTTCTATTATCCAATGATATTGATGATGAAAAGAAAGGAGAGGAAGATATTGCGTATACCAACTAATCATTGAGAGAGTTGGAGTTGAAGGATGTGAGGAAATAGTATATGGAGGAAGAGTCCATTGGCATAAATCATGTGCTTGGTTGGTTGATCAATAGTATAAAATGATGATAAAGACTTCAAGAAATATTCTCGATGATCATTCTGGAGGATCATAAAGAACACATAAGTGATACATTCCTTTCTTCTTCGTCTATAATGAATTTTGTTGAATTCCTTGAACATTAGAGCAATGTCCTCCTAGTTAGAGTTTATTGTTTTAAGGTAAATTATGGGGGTGTGTATAATTTTTAATTTAAAAGGGTAGTTTTGGAGTTTCGATGGGTGTGTATATAATAAAATTAAGAAATAAAATATTAAAGGTGGTGTGTATCTAATAAAAAGGGGTGTGTATTTAACAACACTCTTATAAAAAATCAACAATTTTAATTTTTTTATTAATATTTATATTTCATTATATAATTAGATGTTAACGTATAAACAATTTTAAATAATGATCTTAATTACTTAACATTATTTTCAAATACAATCCAAATTTTTTCGATAATACATCATGATAAGATTGAAAATAATAATAATAATTATAATTAATGAATTGAATTGAAAATATAAAATAAATAGTGTATCAAATTGCAAAAATAAAAGTTGTGATAGAATTGAAAATATTAAACAGTTCGCGTATTGAATTGACAAAAATAAAAGATCATGATAGAATTGAAAATATTAAACAAAATCCGGGGACACACCGTGCGCCTTTAGAATGTAGTATTATGGGTATATTGTTTTGTTCTAAAGGGTAAACACTTTAATTAATAAGGGTACACTATTTTGTTCTAAATGTTATACACTTTTCATTAATATTTTTTATTTTTCTTCAGAGAATAAAGGGTACACATCTTTATATTAAAGGATATACAATTTAACACAAAATTTAAAGGCGCACGGATTGTTTCCCATGCGCCTGGTGCACACAAATTTTTGCCAAAAATAAAAGGTTGTGATAAATTTGAAAACCCCAAATAAGGTGGTGAATTTTTTAGGAATTAACTCCTAATTTTTTTATTATAAAGGTTATTAATTTTTTGTTAGGGAAGTTATTCCTACCACAATGTTATGGAAATCTTTTAAGTATGAAAGGTGGGATACAAGTTTATACGAAGTAAACATAATTGTAAATAATAATTAATATAATAAATATTAATTAAATTCACATATGAGAAGTGTGGATAATGCAGAGAGAAGAGAGTTAATAATTAGTTACTTAACTCCTTTTATATTTGAAAATAAGATACGGAAGGTAGTTGTCTTAATATGTTCATACGCTTAAACGCTGAAACATGCTGAAGGGAGAACGCAGAAGCAGAATACAGAACTCTGAGAACCGTTTTCTCTCTCTCGTGTTTTTTCTCCCGAAATCACAAACAAAATCCAGTCATCATATTCCACAATAATACAATATCATAGAAATTAATATTTCAATCCCGTGTTGAAGATTTGATCCAGAGATTACAGTTCTATCGTGTGTATCAATCGGTTCGTACGTGTTTCTTCCGTTGCAACGAAAACTCTACGAAGAAAGGTATGATTTCTCCCTATGTATGAATGTGAGTTTTCCAACATTGGTATCAGAGCCAATGGTTGGTACTCCGTATGTCTTCTGGATCAAATTTTTCAAGGTTTGAGTTTTCTGCTTTTTATAGTTAAATGCTCATACATGATCCTAGTGCTTTATGTTATATGATTTTGTATTATGTGACATTGATGAGTCATTATGTAAGTTTGAGGCAGAATTTTTGATGTCCAGTGGCTATTCCATGTTGTTGACATTTTTTAACATTTCAAACTCTTTACGGCTTTAATTTTTTATTAATTTTTCGTGCAAGTGAAAGCATGTTTTGGTTATACTCTGAAAAGGCCTCATCGGGAAGAGTCCGTCAGTATTTTTTATGCATTTTTTGGCCTTCTAAAACTCAAGATATAATTTTTTGAAGTTATTTCCGTAATTGGGCCTAATATGCAAAGTTTTAGAAAGTTTGGGGGTTTGTTTTTGAAAATTCGATAAAGTTGAGGGACTTTTTCACAATTTAATAGAGTTTGAAGGTTGACCAGGTTAGACCAGTCAAACCGGACCGAACCTACGTGGACTAGACCGGATTAGGGTTGAACCGGACCACTAGCAGAACCACCAGAGGTCAGGCACCTGTGGTGGCGCGTGTAAAGCATGCGATAGTGGTCTACGGCTCTGGCGGTGGCGCGTGAAGCTCATGCACCGGTAACCGGTGACTCCGGCGGTGATGCGTGGAGTTCACGCACCGATCGACACTTTTCCCGACGGTGGCGCGTGTGATACACGTACCAGCAAGAACCTTTCTGACAATCAGCGCGTGGAGGCGCGTGAGGGCGCGTCCGGAAGCGCGGGTGGCGCATGACGGCGCTAGCCGGCGCGTGGTGGTGCATGGCAGCACGTGAGGTTATTTTCCGGCAACTGTCTGACGTATTATGACGTGTTTAACGCGTGGAGTCCAATGGTGACATTTTCGAGAGTGTTTGACGTCATCTTTAGTGTGTATTTGTAGTTTTAGTTCATTTTGTGACATATTTGTTGAATACAAACCTATGGGGTGGTTATTTTGGTTGCAATTTTTAAGAAAATGCATCTTAATATGTCATTTAATTCTAAATTCATGGTGTTAAGTGATGCTAGAATTGTTTAAACTCTTGTAGCCTATGAAAGTGGGAGCCAAAATGAGTTGGACTTATTCACTTGTGAATGTGCCTATTGCATCTTGGAAAGTTATTTCCATATGCATTATATGGAGAGGAAATTCATGTGATATAGTTTGACTAACACTGTTGTGTTTGATATTTGATTGCTCATTTTTCTCGGAGACATGTCAGGATCGGGAACAATTACAGAGGAAGACATTAGGACTATAGATGAATTCTTCCATGAATTCTTGAATTATGAAATGAAGCCTACACACAACATAAGGGACCACACATTGGTTTTGATTGAACTCTACAACCAGATGATGCATTTGATTTATAGCAAAATGATTCCAAGTAATAAGTATTTTCAAATTACTAGTCCTCAAACCTGGGCGAACACTTTGCCTCCCTACCTTTAAAATGTTTTTTTTGGGCTAAGTGGGAGTCTTACCAAGTGAAATCTAATGGTTGTTTCATTATGCTTGATTTGGTCGATGCTTCTGTAGCAGAAGATAGGACATAGGCACTGAGATCAGCCTGCTTGAGGATGAGAAGGATTCGACACTCTGAATTTTTGAGATTGAGTGGTCGAGACAAATGTCAGATAAAGAATCCTCATTTAGATCCTCTAGGGCGAGTTGTCTTTAGTGTGGGGACTAAAGAATTTGATTGGGAATATTATTTTAAATCTAGTGATAAATTAAGAGATACAATCAGTATTTATTGCTAGTTTATTTCCATTGTATTTCTAATTGGAAACTCAGGGAGTTCATAAGAATTTTATGTTCATAACCTGTCAGACTTGGAGTTTTTGCTATTGTGGATGGTTGTTTAAGTTCTGTCTATAAGTGACTGTTCAATGTTATTTGATTAATTACTTGAACAATATGTTTTTACGTTTTGAATCAAAAATCTAGTATTATAACACATGATTAGATTGATGATTAGTAGTCTCCGAGCTATTTTTCGAGATTAAGTCTTATGTTATTTATTGAGATGTCTCTGTTTGGCATGACGTAAACTTAATAAAACATTATTAACATACTGAATCACTTTAATCTCTAATAAAGATCATGACATCAAAATCTATTGTTGCTGAGTTGAACAAAGGAGAGAAACTCAATAGTGATAATTATGACACATGGCGTCATAAAACATGGTACATATTGTATGAACAAGATGCATTGGATGTTATAAACCAAGTGACGACTGATCCAGGCGTGGGAATTGGAAATCAAGGGAGATGTGACCAAGAAGCATACCAGACATGGAAAAAGAAAAATTCCATTGCACAAGGTATTCTTGTAAGCTCAGTAATCGATGCAATAATTCAAGAATGTGAGCAGAATCCCACCGCACATGATAGCTGGATGTATCTGTGTGAGAAGTATGGTGGCACATCGGTTACAAGGTTTAGGCAGTTGACTATTAAGTTTGATACTAAAAAAAGGAAACCAGATTATAACATTAGACAACATCTCAAGGAGATATGTAATATGATTATTGAACTTAAGACTGCCGGTCAATATACTCTCTGAAGAACAGCAAATCCAAGCCCTAATCCGCTCTTTACCTGATTGTTAGAAACATCTCAAAGTCAACTTGACGCATAATGAAAGCATTAAAACTTTCAATGATGCTGCTCGTCATGTTAAGTTGGAAGAAGAGAGGCTCGGAGCCTCAAAGCCTTCTTCTGGTCCTTCTATACTGGTTCCACTTCTAAGAGAGCTTCGGACTTCAAAAGGAAAAGGAATTAGAAGAAGCTGGGACATAAGGGAAATTAATTTGATGGTGATGGTGGTAAGCCTGTTGATGCACGTTTTCTTTGCACACAAAATTAATCCCCAAGTATTAAGGATATCAATTGCAGCTTAAGCAAGCGACCAAGTGAATATCGAACCCAAAGGACGGCGTATTATCAATTTAGTTATTTACTAAATTAATTAAGACGAAAGACAATAAAAGTTTGAGGTTTTAATTATTAAATACTAAATAATTAATTAAAATAACAAATAAAATAAGTCATTTAGAAGAATACGAAAGTGGATAAAATAGGAGAATAGGTAGCTCTAGAGAAATCCAGTATTACTACTTAACTTCCCTCTCAAGTGCAGGCCAACTCTGCCTTGTGGACTATGGACGCATCACTAAACCATGCAAATCTAATCTATAGACACAAGTAAATATACATGTAACACGTGTGAATAACCTCGGAGCAAGAGACACAATTTCACCCCCCTTTCTAGGTACTATCAATATCAATTATTTTCCACGTCTGGAACCTAACCCGATATGATCTCCCTTTATAGGTACTATAAAATTACCCTCTTTATCAAACTTACTAACCCGAATTCAATTCAATTAATAAACATTCATATATGACAGTTCTAATGAAGTTTCGGAGTCCCCTCAGTTAGAATCATAACATGGAATCCTGTTCAGTGGTGAACGCACTCAATCTACAACCAAGATATATATTCAGACTCTATATACCAATTAAAGATGCACAAAACGACCGTGAATATGGATTAAGAAAGCATAATCATATATAAAATAAATTCATAAGTAGTGTCGTACGGAGGACACACAAGAGAGTTTAATTAATTCATAAAACCTTCATAACCCTATATCTACCAAAACGGTTCTAGCCCATGACGTTTCGAAAAACAATCATGGGGGTTGGATAGATCTTACCCATATGTCTGGAAAATACAAAATAAATTAGGAAACGAAGGAAACCCTAGATGTGGGCATCGTCGCATCCATCTCCGTCTTGAATCCTCCTCTTGGTTCTCCTCTTAATTCAATAGATGAATCTTCAAAGTGATGGATGAATGGAGGAAAGGATGTGGATGATGGTTGGGGGGTGATCTCCCTTGTGGGGTATAGTATTGTTGTGGCTTCTCTCCAATCCAATCTCTCTCCTAATAATGTGATCTACATCCCCTTTTATACTTGTGAGCTCTCTTTATGGACTTTGGATGGGCTTTTACTTGAGACATACATCAAATTTGGCTAAGGAAACTCAAAATTACCAAAAATATCACAAGCGCAATTTTGTTCTACAAGACCTTCCTTGGTCGAGCAACACTTCCTGGTCGAATGCTGGTCGAATAACCATTCTATAAGTTTTTGGCATTTTGTTCGACCAGACTTCTCCCGTTCGACCTGATTTCTTCTGGTCGAACGGACTCCATTGGTCGAGCAAGATTGCGCAGTCTCATCGTTTTGCACATAACTTCCACATCCAAGCTCCGATTTGAGTAATTTTTACGCTTATGTGATCCTCTTTTCCTTGTCTTTCTATCCATATAAACAACTCACAGAAAATCCAACATTTGAATGTATAAAAAGTCATGAAACGTGGCACAGCCGTTCTATTCGGCACAGCTTGCGCGATGTCACTACTTTGATCATAACTTTCTCGTTTGGATTCCGATTGATGTGTTCTTTACGCCAAAACGACTCTCTCTTCTGTGGCTTTCCAACCATATATAACACTTTTAGCTCAGAGCTCCACACAAACACAGAAAAAATATACAAATTGGACGTGCATTTTTTAGCATCATTGCACAAATTGCACATTTTCTCCAACTTTGCACTTTTGATCATTTTTCCACCTAAAATACAATAAAATATCTTAAGTGCACCTTTTTCTCAAATATATTGAATATAAGATACTTATGCTAATATATGACAACAATTCTAATAAAAAAGGCGTTAAATTGTACACTAAAACACGCTTATTTTCACTCTCATCAATCCCCCAAACTTATCCGTTGCTCGTCCCGAGGCAACAAAATAAAAATAGAGAGAGAGTGTAAGAAAATTAGCGGGGAAACAAGGACTATGTTCAATACCCCATTCAAAATACAATTGTCCTCAACTTAGGTCATGCAACTCTCATTACATGTAATAATAAATTCATAGCATACAAGATAAGACAATCACCACCAATTCAAATGCTCCGTTAACATGTTCTCAATGGAAGTATATTTCACTCGCACTCAAGTGTAAAAGATGTACACTTATGGGTTAAGGTGTTTACGCTCAAATTCAATTCAGGTGCATGCGTAACCATAAGCTTGCCTATTGTCTCAACTCTCCTTTTACTTGTAGCTAACAAATCATGGATAAAAAAGGTCTTTTATTTGGTTGTAATATGGGCTCTTTGGAAAAGGTAGGAAATATATGGCTAAGTGACTCAAAACTCGGATCGATCAAGCTGCAGCCTCTCACAATCTTTCATTCTTCCCCATCACTTCAATCAAGTACAACATTCTCATCAAACTCTCCCATCTTTCTCTTTCTAGGACAACATATTTTTTCAACTTTTTCTAACTCTTCAACTCCATCATTCTCCTTTTCTTCACCCTTTTTTCTCTTTTTTTTCTTTTTCTTTTATTTTTTGAGGTACCAGTTTCGGGCATTACCTCTCACATCCTCCATAGGGTACTAGATTTAAGCACTACACAAGGGTGTTTGTATCCATGGAGTACCAGATTTAAGCACTACTCCAAGTATTTTCCTTTTCATACTTAAGACTCTTCTTTCATCATCCTTATCATCCCTCAAATCATCACTCTCTTCAATTAAGCTTTATTGGCTATCAAAAGAATAGATTTAAAAAGGCTCATATGGGCTGACAAGGGATTTAATTAATTCAGGTAAAGTATATGAGAAAAGATGGGCTATTCAAAGATGGCCTAATATCATTTCCATAATCCGCTAGACTAATTTTGAATATTCAAGGAGACTCAAGGCAAGTTCTAGAATACACGCACAATAACGATACTCACTAGAAGAGAAAATATCATGTGATTATGTTCATGATCAACGAGGCTCAAAATCTCACATGAGTTTTTAACAAGTAACAGAGCACTTTTCACGGTAAGTAATATCTCACAAGTACACATAGAACTTCATACCACAATATAAGTCAAGTACACTTCCTTCATCAATTTCAAAAGCATATGAATTTCAAGCACAATTTAAAAATATAAGCTAATGTGTATCACAACCATAAACTCAATTCTTCCACTCTCATGAATTAAAAGCACACATAAAAATTAGAATAAGGAACGAGGGCACCTGATTTATCTTCAACGTATGCACGAGCTCCTTTAGTTGTTCAACTCGGTCATCTTGCCACTCTTCTACCTTTTTCTATAATAAAGCTCAAACAAACTCATCATCACATGATTCATCAATAATAAAATAGGAGAACTAGAAGAAAGAATCAATTGACTATCTAATCGACTCCACACACTAGAAACACCACTGAACACTAGGCAAATTGCAAAAAATTGACACATCAAAACCGATTAAAGTTTCAACATACCACAAAAAAATCAACTCCCCTAGCAAAAATTACAAAGAAAAGATTATACTCTTGGTGCTTCAATGAGGTAATAACATCACACCCCCCAAACTTAGTAAAAACGTAAGTTGAAACTAAGTTTGCAAAGAGATGTAATTGCTGATTAGTAAACACCTTAAATGTAAAAATTTCTTTCTCACACAAAAGAAATAAAATAATAAAACGGAAGGGACAAGCCCACAACAGGCACTTATATTTATCGTTGGAGAGTCACAATGGAATACCGCTTTGTAGACTACTTGAACGGAGGACGGTCTTCTCGCATCCTCACCTTCAAATACTTTCTTTCCCTCTTCTTGTCTACACTCAGCACCTCACCTTTCTTGGTTACAAAAATATGATATCCAGAATTTCCTGTATCCCATGGCTGTCTAGACTCCTCTTGTCAATTTTCCACTCAAATTCAGAATCATCTTTCCTAGTAAAATCAAGATTAAACAAGTTAGAAACCACAACTATGCTCTTGCATGATTGAGTCTCCATGTGCATCTTCATTGCATGATTAAGAGAGAAAACCACATCTTCATTATCCATCTGCAGTATAAGCTTCTCGGCTCTCAACCTCTTTGTTCTTTCCCAATTTTTCTCTACTATAAGCTCAGTATTCTGCTCTTGGGATGGTTTTGGAGTGTTCTGAACAACAGGTGTAGCATTCGGTATCAAAATGGGAGGTTAGTGAAGTTGTTCGACCACTGTTCGACCTAAATAGTCTGGTCGAACAACAGTGGTGCGGTCGAATGAAGGCACTGTAAACTGATTCCGTTTGTTCAGCTCTTGTTCGACCATCGTTCGACCAGAATGGTCTAGTCGAACAAGATTGTTCTGGATGAATAAAGTCCCTGTAAACTGAGCGCGATCTATCTTCTCCGTAGATGCATGTTCGACCATTGTTCGACCAAAATAATCTGGTCGAACGGTGGTGCTTTGGTCGAATGGCGGGACGTAAAACAGAGCATCAAGATTCTGTTTTCCGAATCTTGTTCGACCTCAGTTCAACAATCAGGTCTGGTCGAACAAGACCTCTGCCCCCTTCATTTTTACTCGTCGATTTCATCGGACCTTCATACTGCATTTCCGACCTCAATGTGACGGCATGATAAGACTTAGGGTTCTCAATACTTTGAGAAGGAAACTACCCTTTCTCAATAGTTTGAGTCAATTTGTTGATGTTTCCTGCTATCTCTCCCATCAACAATGTAAGGTAGGGGTGTTCACGGTGTGGTTTGATGGTTTTTCTACATAATTCAAATTGCGTTGTTATGTATGTTTCAGTTTATTAATGAAATGTAAACTGCGGTAATTCACATGATATTGATTATGCAGTTTTATGCGGTTTTGAACGATTTTTTGCTGTTTGATGGTTTCACTTACAGATTAGTTTAAATAATAAGGTTATGCTATTAAATTTTTTGTGGCTAACGAAAATTCATAAGATAATTCAATCATAATTGACAACAATGCTTTGAATAAAAATAAGTTATATAGAAGAATTAAGCAACGTTAAAAAAAAGTGAAACAACGCATTTTTATACTTGTAGATTATTATAGAAGGAGGGTAGTAAATTGAGTATTTGGTAATTGGTAGAGTTTCTTATTACAACATTAGGGGAGTGACAAGTTAAAGAAAAAAGTGAAACAAAGCATTTTTATACTTGTAGATTATTATAGAAGGAGGGTAGTATATTGAGTATTTGGTAATTGGTAGAGTTCTTATTACAACATCAGGGAGTGACAAGTTAATGGCATGGTAATGGCTAAAATACTCTATATACTAATAATAGTCCAACACATATTATATATTATATAATTATATATTGAGTTATAGCTTATATGTAATATATGCGGTGCGTTCGATGCGATTTTCATTAAAAAATTGAAATTGCACCGCATAGTGCGGTACGGTTTTGCTTTAAAAAATAAATTGCAGTATGTTCAAAGAATTAGGTATCGCGGTGCGGTGCAATGCGATTCAATCAGTTTTTGTGATTTATAATTTTTCTTGCCAACCCCTAATGTAAGGTCTTAAACTTGTTTAGAAAGATCATCATGATTGGCATCAATCTTCTTTTCCAAATTGGTCTCAAGATGATCTACTCTTGTATCATTCCTTGCCATGTACCTGTTCACTGTATCCTCGAAACCCGATTTCCCTTTTTCCACCTTAGCACCCGGATCAACACCAATAGGAGGTTGTACCGCATTATTTGGATTGCTCCATGAAAATTCTGACCTCCTCGGTTGTTGATAATTACCCGGTGGACCACGATTATTGTAGTTCCCTTGATAATTCCAGCTTTCTTGATTTTGGAACCTCGTTCCTTGAATACTTTGACCCTTGGCATAGTTCGCCTCTTCCATATCCTCTTGGATAGCTTCTTCATTGCACACATCCTGCATGGTTGGTACTCACTGCGATAAGTCCATGATCTGCTTTTACTGAGACTCCAGTAAGTTACTGACATTAGTCAAACTAGAGACGATCTCATCGTCTCTTCCCAACTTAACCATTGTATGCTCAACCTGCGCTACCTTTCCAAGAACATAAGTGCATCTCACTCTATCCGTTGTCCAATCTCTTGAATTCATCGACATATCCTCAAAGAGCTTTTCGGCCTCCACGGATGACTTTGTAAGCAATGCTCCATTAGAAGAAGCATCTAGTAATACTCGAGAGTCACAGTCCAATCCGCTATAAAAAATATTGATGTATTGAGCTTTAGATAGACCGTGTTGCGGACACTTCCTAAGCATGTCCTTGAATCTGTCCCATGCCTCATGAAACTTCTCATTACCATGGATAACAAATTGATTGATTTCTTTTTTCATCTTGAACACCTTTGAGGGTGGCATGTATCGCTCCAAGAATTTCACTTTCAATTTCTCCTAGGTATTACATTCAGCAGCATTAAGATTATCGTACCAATCTCTCGCTTTTTCATTCAGCGAGAACTTAAACAATATGATCTTCCTCGCATTCTCGTGAGCTCCTGCATCTTTTTGTGTACTTGCATACCTAAGTAACTTATTCATATGATGCTGAGGATCTTCAAAGATTTCCCCAGAGAAGGGACTCCTTTCAATCATGCTGATAAGAGCAGGGTGTAAATCAAAATCAACTCCAGCCCCTCTTGCTCCTAACAGCCCCGCATTGCCTTCTTCGTTGTTCTTAAAGACTTCACGGATGACAAGTGTATTAGGATTTGCCGCCATGTTGACTGCTTCTGCTTCCAAGTTGAATTCGGTTGCAGCTTCAGTTGCTTGCAGCTTCAGCTCTCCAACGTCAACTACTTGATCAATAGTATCGGTTGGCCCCTTGTTCTTATTCTTGCTCTCTTCTTCTTAGCGTTCATCTTCCTCGCTGATGCCTCTACTTCTGGATCAAAAGGTTCTAGATTAATTCTCTTCGATCTAGTGTGCATACACCAGAGAAAAATTCAAAGTTAGAAAGAAAAGAAAATAAGAATAAAATAGTCCTAATTAAACTAGAAATAATAAACTAATAATTAATGTCGTCCCCAGCAACGACGCCAAGAACTTGATGCACGTTTTCTTTGTACGCAAAATTAATCCTCAAGTATTAAAGATATTAATTGTAGCTTAAGCAAGCGACCAAGTGATTATCAAACCCAAAGGAAGACGTATTATCAATTTAGTTATTTACTAAATTAATTAAGACGAAAAGAAATAAAAGTTTGAGGTTTTAATTATTAACTACTAAACAATTAATTAAAATAACACATAAAATAAAGTCACTTAGAAGAATACAAAAGTGGATCAAGTAGGAGAATAGGTAGCTCTAGGATAATCCAGTTTTACTACTTAACTACCTTCTTTATCCTGCTTACTAACCCGAATTCAATTCAATTAATAAACATTCATATATTACAATTCTAATGATAATAAACATTCATATATGACAATTCTAACGAAACTTCGGAGTCCCCTCACTTAGAATCATAATATGGAATCCTGTTCAGCGGTGAACACACTCAATCTACAACCAAGATATATATTCAGACTCTATATACCAATTGAAGATGCATAAAACGACCATGAATATGGATTAAGAAAGCATAATCATATATAAAATAAATCCACAAGTAGTGTTGTACGGAGAACACACAAGAGAGTTTAATTAAAATATAAAACCTTTATAAACCCTAGATCTACCAAAACGGTTCTAGCCCATGACGTTTTGAAGAACAATCATAGAGGTTGGATAGATCTTACCCATATATCCGGAAAATACAAAATAAATTAGAAACTGGTTAGTCATTTGTAGTCGAGATGACTAATTAAAGAATTTATCGAACCACAGGGAGAAAGGTACTAGAGTTTAAGAGATCTCGTGTTTGTCATAGTTTTATAGAGATGATAATAAAGGGGTAGGATTAATCAAGAAATGACAATTAAACAATTAAATGACAAGATAAACAATGGAATAAATGAATGGAAGATGGATGAATGAGCCAAGTAGATAGAGAATGAGACTAACAATACTTAAAGTGTGGAAAATCTAGGTATCATGCAATGAATTCATATGTGTCATGGATTTATAACTAAGGGCCAAAACGAATTCCACCTAAACTCCCTCTCGAGATGGATAGGATGTAGATCCTTTACAAGGTCTCAAAAAGGCTCTAAGGTTGGTTCTCTATCAAACAATTACAACTAGGTACTAGTTTATTAGAGAGTCCCTTCACACGATCAATTGGCCTCTCGATCTAACAAATCACATGTTCTATCAAAGGGTTCTAAATTTCAAAGGATTTCTCAATCTCTCTAAAACTTATAATGCACATGAAGTGTATGATGAAATGATTCAATGAACTATCCTAAATATATATTCCCTCCGTCCCTTGGTAAGAGTCCCATTTGCTTTTGGGCACGTGAATTAAGGAGCATTATTATTTAATGTGTAGTGAGTAGTTGTATTAGTGGTGTATGGGCCCCATGTTTTAATTGTATTAGTGGGTGTGGATGGGTATTGTATGTCCAAAAAAGAAAATGGGATCCTTTGGGTAGGACAATCAAAATGGTAAAATTATCCAACACAATTCATATTGCTAATCTCACAAAGGAGATTAGCCTTTCATAGTCTCAAATAAAACAACACAGGCAATTGTATCTCTAAAACCCATGGTCAAACTATAAACAAGTCTACAAAAATTAGAAATAGAACCCCCCTTTGAATGTCTTCAATTGAACTTCTCCTTCTTCTTCTTGTAGTCTTCACTCCACCTTGCTTCTATAACTACTTGGATGGTGGATTGGATGGATGGATTCAAGGATGGGTGAATGGGATGAAGGGTAGATGGAATGGAGAGGAAAGTGTGTGAAAAATGGTGTGAATTAAGTGTAGATTGGATCCAGAAATGATTTTTGCCTTATTTTCACGCCAAATGATGTATTTGTAGGCTTAGAAACTTCTGGAAGACGTACAGATCCAAAAACTAACTTTTGACTGAACACGGATCGTGTTCGATTCACGGTCGTGCTCAGTAGGGCGTGCTCGGTTCCTGGGTCGAGTAGGTGCAGCGCAGTTTCACCGTTTTGCGCATAACTTCCACATTCGAAATCTGATTCAACTGATTCTTGAGCTCACGCGATCCTCTCTTCCTTGGATTGTTATCCATATAAAATCTTACAAAGAGTCCAACATTTGAAAGTGTAAAAAGTCATGAAAAGTGGTACTCCATTTTAATCATAACTTTCTCGTTTGGACTCCGAATTGAGCTCCATTTTTTTCTAGATCTTCCTTTTCATGTCTAGAATCCATTTTTACCTGAAAATCATATGTTTAAGTTCATTTTCACACATTTCTATAAAAACACAAAACACCTCCAAAATACACATAAATACGGATAAAATAATGCGAAAACACACATAAAAAGTCACTAAAATCTAGGTGAAAATATCCCTCATCAAAAATGAAGGAAACCCTAGATGTGGGCCTCGTCGCATCCTTCTCCATCTTGAATTCTCCTCTTGGTTCTCCTTTTGCTTCCACAGATGAATCTTCAAAGTGATGGATGGATGGAGGAAAGGATGTGGATGATGGTTGGGGGTTGATCCCCCCTTGTGGGGTGTAGTATTGTTGTGGCCTCTCTCCATCCAATCTCTCTCCAATCCAATCTACATCCCCTTTTATACTTATGAGCTCTCCTTATGGACCTTGGATGTTCTTTTACTCGAGACATATGTCAAATTTGGCTAAGGAAACTCAAAATTACGAAAAATACCACAAACGCAATTTTGTTCGACCAGACCTTCCTTGGTCGAGCAACACCTCCTGGTCGAACGCTGGTCGAACAACCCTTCTGTATGTTTTTGGCATTTTGTTCGACCAGACTTCTCCCATTCGACCTGATTTCTTCTGGTCGAACGGACTCCATTGGTCGAGCAAGATTGCGCAGTCTCACCATTTTGCGCATAACTTCCATATCCAAGATCCGATTTGGGTAATTTTTGTGCTCATGCGATCGTCTTTTTCTTGGATTTCTATCCATGTAAAGAACTCATAGAAAATCCAATATTTGAGTGCATAAAACCGTTCTGTTCGGCACAACTTACGCGATGTCACCACTTTGATCATAACTTTCTCGTTTGGATTCAGATTGAGGTGTTCTTTACGCCAAAATGACCCTCTCTTTTGTGGATTTCTAACCATGTATCACACTTCTAGCTTAGAGCTCCACACGAACATAGAAAATTATACAAGTTTGACATGCGTTTTTCAGCATAATTGCACAAATTGCACCTTTTCTCCAACTTTGCACTTTTGATCCCTTTTTCCACCTAAAATACAATAAAACATCTCAAGTGCACATTTTTCTTAAATAGATTGAATATAAGATACTTGTGCTAATATATGACAACAATTCTCATAAAAAATGTATTAAATTGGACACTAAAATACGCTTATTTTCTCTCTCATCACCTGTCGATAATCCAACTACAAAAACTGATGAACAGAAAAGGGAAAACAAGCATGAAAAAAAGAATAAGAAAGATAAATGCAAGATGCCATGTTACAATTATAGTAAGCTTGGTCATTATGCTCGTGAATGCCCTGAGCCCAGGAGGGACAAGGTAGATTCATCTTATTCTATTTTGTGTGAAATTTATTTCTCGAGTGTTGTCTTGCTATCTGATTCTTATCCATTGTGGATTATAGACTCAGGAGCAACAGACCATGTGAAGAGAGACAGAGGAGCTTTTGTAGATTTTTTACGTGTTCTGAAGGGGACTAGGTGGATATATGTAGGAAATAATACACGAGTCGAAGTCAAAGGACTTGGGACTTGCAAATTGGACCTTGACAATGGTCGGGACTTTATCCTACATGATGTTCTATATGCTCTGGAGAATCACGCGAAATTTCATTTTTGTTTCAGTTCTACTTAATTTGGGTTATGATGTATTATTCACTAAAGGTACTTTGGTAATGAGCATTAATGATACTTGTTATGCATCTGGACATATAACTGATGGCTTTATGGTTTTAAAAATTGTAATAGAATGACGTTTAGTTATTATGATGATTATTCATATTCACTAAATGCTCGTTCTTCTAGTAATGCAAATGTGAATGATGATGTTTAGCATGCTAGATTAGGTCATATTGGGCAAGATATGATGAATAGACTTGTTAAAGAAGGATTCTTGAATCTTTCTTCTAAAGTCGAATTATCCAAATGCAAACATTATCTTGCTAGCAAAATGACTAGAAAACCTTTTGGTAAAGCTATTGTGTCTTAATCTCCATTAGAAGTAATCCATTCTGATATATGTGGTTCTGTAACTGTGAGAGCACGACATGGAGTCGCTATTTCATTACGTTCATTGATGATTATTCACGTTTTGAATATGTCTATTTGATATCTTATAAGTCTGAAGCATTGGATTATTTTAGACAATACTTGAGTGAAGTTGAAAATCAAAAGACAAATCTATCGAAGTTTTAAGAACTGATAGAGAAAGTGAATATCTATCAGAACAATTCAAGAAATTTTGTAATGAAAAAGGTATAATCCGATAATTAACTGTTCCTTATACACCTCAATAAAATGGTGTTGCTGAAAGAAGGAATAGGATTTTGGTGGAGATGGTTAGATCCATGATGGCACAAGCTAATCTACCGATCTCTCTTTGGGGAGATGCGTTACTATCGGCAGATTATATGCTTAATCATGTGCATTCCAAATCAGTTGCTTCGACTTCATATGAACTTTGGATGGGTAGAAAACCTGACTTGTGTAACCTTAGAGCTTGGGATCAGGAGCTTACTTACATGATTCATCGAGTCAGTAAGGAAAATTGGGGTCCTAGAGGCGAACATTCTAAGGGTTACGTGTTCATAGGAGATCAGGATGGGAGCTTCACTGAGATAAAATCACATAATGCTAATTTTTTGAAAACTGAATTTCCTAGTAAAGGGGGCATCAGGGATGCTAAACCTATTTTCGAAGTAGTAGAAAATCAATACCTACAATATCCAAGTGGTAGTAGTTTAGCTGATGGTATGGATCTTGATAGATATTTGCCGATCGAGGATTAGGCGATTCCCAATGAGAGCATTTTATCTACAATAGACCATCAACAGCTATCTCGAAAAAATTCTAGGAAACATGTGCCCAAAGGCATTATGATACTGAAGGGCATGCCTTCTTAGTTTCACCAGAAAATGGAGATGTTTCTCCTATTGATGAGGAAGAGCCCACAAATGTTAGAGAAGCTCTGACTTGTCCGACAAAGGAGAAATGGATGAAAGAGAGGATGAAGTCAATGAAGTCAAATCAAGTCTAGGAACTTGTAGATCTTATGAAGGGACGAAAGGCAATTGGGAATAAATGGATTCTCAAAATTAAGAGAAAGGCTCAATAGAGGGGTATAAAGCTCATCTGGTGGAAAATGTTATACTCAACAAGAGTGTATTGACCATGAAGAAACTTTTTCACCTGTGGTGAGGTTTGCCTCGATTCATCTAATGTTGGCTATAGTGGCTAGTATGGATTTAGAGTTACACCAAATGGATGTTAAGACCGCATTTCTCAATGGAGAATTAGAAGAAGAAATCTACATGCAACAGCCTATAGGATTTATTCTTCGAGGTCAAGAGGATAAAGTTTGTAGATTAAATAAGTCGATCTACGGACTCAATCAATCCTCTAGACAGTGGTATTTGAGGTTTCACAATGCGATCATCTCACATAACTTCATGATAAATGAAGACCACTGTGTTTACATTAAATGGTCTAATAGATATTTTGTGATTCTATCCTTGTATGTGGATGACATACTACTAGCTGGAAATAGCAAAGAGTATCTTGAAACTATAAAAGGATGGTTATCTTTGAATTTCGAGATGAAAGATATGGGTGAAGCAGAGTACATACTTGGTGTAAAGATCCATATGTATCGTTCAAGAAATTATTAGGTTTGTCTCAAGAGACTTACATCAAGAAACTATTAGAACGGTTCAAGATGAACACCTGCAAACCTATAGATACTCCCATTGTAAAAGGCGAATCATTGAGTCAACAAATGTGTCCCAAGACTCAAGATAAAAAGAATGAAATGGCTAAAGTACCATATGCCAATGTGATTGACTGCGGACTATTCTCTCTGTTATCAAGGGAATAACAATATACTGAATGAGTATATAGACGCAGACTGGAGTGGTCATTTAGATGAACGTAAATCAACTTCCGATTATGTCTTCTTACTCATAATGGAGCAATCTCATGGTGTAGCAAGAAACAGACTTAAATAGCACTGTCCACTAATGGAAGCCAGGTTTGTGGCATGCGAGCCTGCAGTTCAAAAGGCTATTTGGTTGAGTAGATTCATGAAACATTTGGAGGTCTCAAACACTCTAGTGAGAGCTGTTTTAATTAATTGTGATGATCAAGCAGCCATTGCTTACACAAAAGACCCCAAATATCATGAAAGACCAAACACATTGATACGAAGTTCAACTTTGTTAGAGATATTGTAGATAAGAAGAAAGTGATTCTTAGTTACATTTTACTCGTTTAATGTTAGCAGATCCTTTTACCAAACCAATTCCTAGAGATGTATACATAGTACATGTAAGGGATTGAATTTGCAAATGATTTAAAATAATGTATTGAATATGTTTGTGTATGTTAATGGAATAGGTAATGGCTTAACTATACATATATGTTTTATAAATTATATGTGATGATTCATATATAATAGTATGTCGGCAAGTTATGATTGACTATCTCATACGAGTATTCTCCTCTAGCTAAGTGGGAGCTCAGAGATGAGATTATGATAATTAATGTAACCGGGATAGATTTCGCCACGAATTTGATCCAACTAGTTGTAAAGCTAAATCGACATAGATCCTATACTTTGGAGGAAGGATATCCGGGTTAAGTATATGGGATACACTTGAATTTTGATTTATACGATGTCTAAATTAAATGAAATACGAGATACACTTTCTTTGAAGGATGTTAAAGATATTGTGACATGTGTTTTAGGAAAACGACATGTGCTAAGTTGATCCCAACAGGATTGAGAAAATTATCTCTATTTTCTCAAAAGTATGAGTCCTTATCTATTGGTTACCCTTATGACTTTCTACTATATTCTAAGTCTTCACTTTGGTGTTGCTACTTTAGCATGTTACCAAAAGAGCTATGGTTAATAACGGCAATGCGGTACATGTCTAGGAAAGCAGCTACAGTGGGAGACTGTAGATATTTAGTAAGATGGGGAGAACGTCTTAATTTAACATATAATATTGTGATTCATGGATTAGTCAATCAAATAGGGTCTTGATTATGAATACATAATTTTTTTGCAAAAGAGTTGAATATTCTCTGACAAATTCAGGGATTGAAAAGAGATATATCAACTTATGTTTAATATTCAAGAATTCTGGGGTATAGCGAGCTTGTTGAGTTTCTTTGATAAACTGGTTGAGTTGCTATATATCTCTAACAAGTGTATAACGATTAAAACTCATATCTCGTTGGTCACACAATGTATTAATCTATGCGAGAATATGATTCATGAAGAAATTGAGTCAGACGACTTTTGATTTCATATGTGAGTGGGAGATGTAAATAATAATTAATATAATAAATATTAATTAAATCCACATATGTGAAGTGTGGATAATGCAGAGAGAAGGGAGTTAATAATTAGTTACTTAACTCCTTTTATGTTTGAAAATAAGATACTGCGGAAGGTAGTCTTAATATGTTCATACGCTCAAACGTTGAAATACGCTGAAGGGTTACAGAACGCAGAAGCAGAATACAGAACGCTGAGAAGCGTTTTCTCTCTCTCGTGTTTTCTCTCCCGAAATCACATACAAAATCCAATCATCATATTCCACAATAATACAAAGATACTGCGGAAGATAGTTGTCTTAATATGTTCATACGCTCAAACGTTGAAATACGCTGAAGGGTTACAGAACGCAGAAGCAGAATATAGACGCTGAGAAGCGTTTTCTCTCTCTTGTGTTTTCTCTCCCGAAATCACATACAAAATCCAGTCATCATATTCCACAATAATACAATATCGTGGAAATTAATCTTTCAACCCCGTATTCAAGATTTGATCCAGAGATCACAGTTCTATCGTGAGTATCAATCTGTTCATACGTGTTTTTTCCACTGCAACGAAAACTCTACGGAGAAAGGTATGATTTCTCCCTATGTATGAACGTGAGTTTTTCAACCATAATTAAATCATAATTAGTGAAATCAGAGTGTGAATTAAAATAGGAATGGATGCAGAAAGGAAAGATGAGAAAAAGTGATGAAAAGATTGAGTTTAATTCCATCATCCTCCCCTGCTTCAAAATCTTCATTCTAAAATCTCTAATTTCCATTATCACTTTTATTCGGTGATAATAATTCAATTACTCACTAAAATTTTAATTAATTTAGGCGTCTAAAATTATTTCTTGTTTTCTAGATAATCATCGATGTCTGGGTGTTCTATTTTATTAAATTTATTTTCTAAATCCCAAAAGATAATTTTCAAGGATTAGTTAATAATAGTATTGTTAATACATTGCCTACCTTATGGTTTCAAATTATTTTTATCCCTTTTTAATATAATATATATATTCCATCCATCCCGATAATTAACGCCCGTATTTTTGTGCACAAAGATTGAGAAAAGTTATTTTCTTATGTATAAAGATGTATAAAATTATTGAAATGTGTGTATAAAATGAGTATTTTAGATAATTTAATGAAAAGATGTGCAAAATTATTGAGATAAAAGTAAGTATAATAAAAATGTATATTTTTCCATTTTAAGAAACATACATAAATATAGTAAAACGAATCTAAAAGAAAAATGTGAAATAATTAGTGGGATGAAGGGAGTAACTAATAATTTATGAGTATGGGAAGTGAATAAGAGAGATATTATCCATTGGGCCATAAAAAAAGCAGCGACTCCAATTTGCAAGGCCCAGAATTCCATTATTTATCAAATATACCATCCCGTATATAATAATATACTATTTCCTCCCAATCAATTAAATTTTAATATAATTAAAATATAAGGCTCATACACCCACTAATACAATTATTTACTACACATCAAATATAATACTATTTAATCCACGTGAAAAAATAAACGGGACTCTTTAAACCGAATAAGGGAGTAGCTTATATATTACTTAAAAATATTACATTACTATTCAAAAGCCAATAAAATTGGTAAAAAAATAACTTTATTTTAAACACCAGCATTTACTAAGGGAGTATATCTCCTCATACAAGACAATAATATTCCTTTAAAAAAAAAACTAGTATATCTCTTCCATGTAAAAATCGTCTTTCAGGGTGGTAATGAGTCTTCAAAGCTTTGGTTGGCTCGATAGTCCATAGAGAGTATCGATTGCTAGTGAGTCTATTTGATCAACATATATTGGAGAAATTTCGATTTTGGAAGCACAAATTTTACTAAAACTGGGCAATAACACCTTTACTGAGTATTGAGGCAAAGGTAATATATATTCGGTGTGGATTTATAAATAATGATTGTGAATTTTATTGTAAAAATTAATATTTTTTTTAAAATAAAAAAAATAAATATTATACATATGATATGTTGTTAGTGTAATGAAAAAGAAAGCATTAAGAAATGTGGCTGAAAAGGCGATACTCAAATTTCAAGCAAGCAATAAAGCAGTATTAGAGAGGTCATGAAATGCAAGAAAAGAATCAAAATGTATAAAATGGAGTATCATTGAATTGGAATGCAAATTCTCTTGTCAAAAAATCCATATATTTATTTGTAAGTGGTAATAATAATTTGTATGAGCGTCTGTTTTTTGCACGTATATTAAAGTACATAATATTGTAGAGATGAGAGAAATAATATTTTAATGTAAAATGGGGATGAAGGGAGTATTATTATTTTTAAAACTAAATACAACCAATGCAAGTATAGAAAAGATGTAGCAATAACTTTTAAAGTGTCTTGATGTAGTAGAACAAATGAGGAGTATCATTTAGAATAATTCCCAATTCTTGAGAATCGCTCACGGATTCACTTTTTATGAATAAGAAATTACTTTTCATGGGAAGATACCCATTTATATACTCATTCCGTACCACCTAAAGAATCCTTTTATTCATTTTGGGCGTTCCACACAAAGAGTTTTATTTCCTTTTGTATATATATGGGACACATACACACCTACTAATACAATTAAAATATGAGGCTCACACTTTTACTAATACAACTACCCACTACACATTAAATAATAATACTCCTTAATCCACGTGCAAAAAATAAAAAATTACCATTTGGGTGGGACGGGGGGAGTATGAGTTAGTCTCCTATAAATCGAGTTTATGATGTAAATACTTGTAGTCCCCCTTGTAAATCCTTATAAATTTTATGGCCCCCCTTAATTTAAACACTCTAGCTAAACATATATTATAATAGAATTGTAAGGGGGACTATAGAGTTTACACCATGAACTCAATTCATAGGAGTGTTTGTCTTTATATATATATATATATATATATATATATATATATATATATATATATATATATATATATATATATATATATATATATATATATATATATATATATATATATATTCCCTCCGGCATGAGATTCATTTACTTTATGCATATGTGTAGTTGATAGTTGTATTAGTGGGGTGTGTGAGTCACACATTTTAATTATATTAGTGATGTGTATAAGTCTCATATGCTAAAAAAGGAAAATAAGATCTTTTGGGGCGAACGACTAAAATGAAAATATGAGACCCTTGCTGACGGAGGGAGTATATATTATCAATCCTACAACAGGTTTAAGAAAAGTTGTCTTTTTTTTTCCACCAACTTTATTAACTTTTGAGGATAATATGATATCCTTTTAGCAATAGACAAATATAAGTTACGGGTGTGTGATGAGAACAACTTTTAAAATTATAAAGTATTGAAATATTATTTATTTTGAAACTTCTACTATTTATATGGTATATTTTTTTGAGGTATATATGTAGCTTAGAAATTGATAATTAATAATTATTTTATATTAAATCAATATTTAAGATATGAAGATTATATGGAAGATAATGTTCAATGGACATTGCTGATGTGAAGTGTTGAAACCAGTGTCATTACATCTGGAATCACATCGATCCTCCATCAGTTATTTTAAATAGCCACATGTGTGTGTTCAACTTATGTTTTGTTTAGTGTTGCTTTCACGATTGTAACAGTTGAGAGTTGTATATGTTGGATGCAGAATTGAAGTCAAACACAAGCCTAGAAGTGTCCAGGAAAGATCTAGAATTCTAGAAGGATCTAGAAGCTGATGATAACTACCCAAAGTAGTGGCGGTTATTTCATTAATCATGGGTGGTTTAAATATCTTCTAGTGGACCACATATTTGACTCCTAAAGCATTCCCACGAGTATTTACAGAAACTGCTGGATGATCAGAATTAACTCTCATCGATCAACTTGGAGAGATCCTACATAATAGAGAGACACTGCACTTAGGGTTTATCTTTAGGTTTCTATGGTAGTGTTTTCACTGATGTTGTAACACCCTTTTCAACATCACGTGTATAGTATTATCTCGTTCATTTTGTGTGTACTGTTTACAGACAGTGAAAGTGCACACTTGAAGTAGGCTTAGATCTAACAATCTAGGTTTGCCATTTTGAAACTTGTTTGAATTTTATCGGATTTTGTGTTTGAAGAGTGGAAGGAATGTTTCCATCTCATAAAATCTATTTTTTTAATCACTTTTTCCAAGATAGTAATATTTATGCTATGAGGCCGCCACAAACTTAATTAAGTTTGTGGAAAGATTGAGTAATTTGTGTGTTAAGTCTTCCACTATTTAATCTTGCAATTCATATTCAAGTTTCATATTCTAATACGAGTTGGTATTATATGAAGTGTCGACCATACTTAGGACAACATTACTGTCGATAACACACTTACACCCAATGGGTACCTGACCGACAAGAGAGATAAAATGAGAGAATAAAAAATATTAAGTGAGGAAAGAAAATGTATAAAAGATACATAAATTTTGAAATGGGACCGGCTATACGCACTCCCGATTTTAGTAAACTGATGAGAGTGTAAATTCACGCAATTTAAGCTCTGATTTATGTGATAATGATGGATGATTTGATCCTAAGTAGAGATGAATCGAGATAAGTAGTGGAAAGTCACGAATCAAGTGCGTTTGAGGCCGTTTGAGTAGATTCTTGAAGGAAAACAGGACAGAAGTGACCTGAACCGAAAAAGGGGCATGAAAGCACCTGGTTCGACTAAGAAGCCTGTGGTTTGACCATTGGTTCGGGTCGAACCAGTGATCCACAAAGTTGTTACAGAGTGGTTCGACCATGACCTTATGGTTCAACCAGATATGAAGGTCGAACCGTGGTTGAACCAAATGCCTAAAGAGATGTAGAAGGGTTCGATCACGATGCTTCTGGTTCGATCGGCGGTCGAGTCAAACCAGAAATCTGCCAGTTCCTTACATGTTGGTTTGACCAGGTTGATAATGGTTCGACCAAGGGCTTTGGTCGAAACAACGCACGAGAAGCTTTTGGATCATTATTTTTACACCTTCAGTACGTGTTTTCTCTCAAAAGCCCATTAGAGGTCCATTGGAGAAGCGAAAAATATAAAATGAAGACCCTACGCAGAAGAAAGAGAAGTTCACCACAACCTTCATTCTACACAACATCCGAAATCTTACCATCATCCACGAAGCTGTGGAGAGAGATTCGTCTGTCGAATCAAGTGAGAACCAAGTGAAGATTCAAAATGGAGAGAGACGCGATGACGCCCACATCTAGGTTTTACTTTGCTTTTTAATTTATCTTATAATTTTCAAGACTATGGGTAAGATCTATCCAACCACCATGATTGTTCTTTGATCAATCATGGGCTAGAACCTCTTCAGTAATTCTAGTGTTTATGAAGGTTTTATGAGTTAATTGAACTTCCGTGTGTATACTTCGTACAACACTACTTGTGGTTTATTTTATATAAGACTAATTTAATTCATACTCAGAGTTGTTTTGTGCATCATTAATTGTTATGTAGAGTCTGAATACATATCTTGATTATTGATTGAGTGCGTTCACTGATGAGCAGGATTACATGTTTTGATTCTAAGTGAGGGGACTCCGAAGTCTCATTAGAACTATCTTATATAAATACTTGTTAATTAAATCTTATTCGCGTTAATAAGTAGGGCAAAGAGAATAACTTCATAGTACCTATAAAAGGGAGATCATATTAGGTTAGAGTACTTAGTGCACGTGAAATAATTGACACTGATTGTACCTAGAAAGGGGGATGAATTATATCTCTTGCTCCAAGGATATTCACACGAGTCACACGCTTATTTACTTATGTCTATAGAGTATATTTGTATGGTTTAGTGATTCGTCCATACTCCATAAGGCAGAGTTGGACATTGATACACGGAAGGGAAGTTAATGAGTAAAACTGGATGGCCTGAAGGACTACCTAATTTCTCACTTATTTACTTTCATTTAATCTCTACTTCTTGTTTATTTTAATTGCTCTTTTAATTATTTGTTTATTAGTTACTTAATCCATCACAATTATATTACCAACCTAGTCTTAATAAGTTAGATTATAATTAAATTGATAATAAAACGTCCCTTGGGTTCGATAATCACTTGGTTGCTTATCAAAACTGCAATAACATCCTTCATACCTGGGGATTAATTGTGTATTGAGACAGCGCCCATCAGGTTCTTGGCACCGTTGCCGGGGATGACATTAATTATTAATTTATTATTTCTAGTTTAATTGAGACTATTTTCTTGTCTTTATTTTCTAACACTTATTTTTTTAGGTGTATGCACACTAGATCGAAGGCAGGAACATTAGCACTTTTTAATCTAGAAATTGGTGCATCGTCGAGGAAGAAGAAGGCAAAGAAGACGAAGAACAAGAAAATAGAACCAATGAAGCTCTTAATTTAGGAGTTGAAGTTGACGAGCTGAACTCGGAAGCAATTGAAGCTACAACAGGAGAAAAATCAGAAGCAGAAGCAGTCAACATGGCCCAAGATAGGGCGAATCCAGATAATATTGCCATCACTGAAGTCTTCAAGAACAACGGAGGAGGCAACTTGGGGCTGCTAGAAGCAAGAAGGGCCAATGCGGATTTTGATCTTCACCCTTGATCAACATGATAGAAAGGAGTCCCTTCTCTGGGGGAACCTTTGAAGATCCTCAATAGCATCTGAATAAATTCCTGGTGTATGCAAGCGCACAAAAAACGCAGGAGATTATGAGGATGCGAGGAGGATTGTGTTGTTTAAGTTCTCGCTTACTGAAAGAGTGAGAGATTGGTACGATACTCTTAATACTGCTGAATGCACTACCTGGGAGCAATTGAGATTGAAGTTCTTAGAAAGATACATGTGTTGGATTGTATATTAAAAGTCTAGCTTTAGTATGAATAATGTCCAATTTATTTGAAATGAGAATAATATGATCAAATGATTGCGTCTTATAATTTATTTATATGCACGATGCAATAGTCCACTTACTTTATATTGTAGATAATATGTTGTGCGACAACATGCGGAAGATCATATTATCGGTTTCCTTAAAAAGTATAAACAGATGCTCACAACCGAGATAGATGGGGACTCTCTTTCGGGATGGTTGTAGTGTGATTTGGTATTAGCTTGTCTTGGCTATAGAATCACATTAGTGTACTTGTGTGTATTGAGCAGGACCGCTTGAGATCGTTCGACTTATACTGACTTATAGGAGAACTTGATCTTAGTTATTATGAATGTTCGTGCTCTTAATCCCTATACAATAACCTCGACACATAGGGTAGTATGTATTTCTTTGATTCATCAATGAGTGAGATTTACATGTAATTAAATCAACAAACTCGGTGAGTTGGGAAGTAGTGCTGTCTCTATGGTGTGCTGTTGATTGTAGAAGGAATCCGTGTCCATCACAGGTTGATGATGTCCCCTTGAGGAGCTCATAAGGATTATCATGTAATCCCTGCAGGTGGATTTATTTCGACATGATAATGAGGTTGAGTGGTACTACTCTTGGATGAGATATTCATTAATGGAGTTGTCAGTAACTTAATTAATTAATGGACATTGTATATCTTAAACATGGGGAGACTAACGGGATCATAATAAGAAGGAGCCCATAACGTAATTATGGGATTAGAACAGTAGTGCAGTAATAATATTTTAGTGGTATATATTATTATTATTGGACTTAAGTATAAGTTTTGGGCTAAGCTTGGATACTAAAGCCCAATGGAGGCCCAACTGTAATTTCTCCTTCTGGTCCCTGCTGTAGCCCATATATAAGTCATCTCAACTATTCTAAACCTAATTCTCTACACCTAACATACATGAGATAGAGAATGAACAGCAAATTGAGAAGATCTCGAGGATCGTCGCCCACACGACGTCGAGATTGGACTTGGGAATACAGTAGAAGACTGGAAGGTCGTTTGCTGCTGTTATCCGTAACTTTGTAAAATTCATATAAAATCGTACAGTGCTCCGAATTTGATAGTTAATATACTGATGGAAAGCCGCCGAAGAGGGAATCGTTTGAGCGCATAGATCACTCCAATCAGAGTTCAGATGAAGAAGTTATGGCTATTCTTGTGACGCTGCGTAGGCTACCGACGAGAATCCATCTTCATCAACATACTCTAGTGAAAGATACGTTTCTTGTTTTCGTGCTTCCACTGCATGTTAGAATCGTATGGAGTCCTAAAGGTTCACGTTAACTAAATGATCCAAGCGCCAATAATATGCCACCTTCCAAGGTGTTTAGGATGAAGCAAGACATCAATCAATTTGCTATCGAGAGTGGAGAGAAATTTCATGAGACTTGGGACAGATTCAAGGACATGCTTCGAAAGTGTCCAAGGCATGGGCTATCTAAATCTCAATACATCAGTATTTTCTACAACGGGTTGGATTGTGATTCTCGAGTGTTGCTAGATGGTTCTTCTAATAGAGCATTGCTTACAAAGACATCTGTTGTGGCAAACTCTTTGGGGACATTTCTATGAATTCAAGAGATTGGCCGACTGATAGAGTGAGAGGCACTTATGTTCTTGTAAAAGTCGCGCAGGTTGAGCATACATTGCTTAAGTCGAGTAGAGAAGATGAGATCGTCTCTAGTTTGGCTAATATCAACAAGTTACTTGAGTCTCAGCAAAAGCAGACTATTGACATAGCGGAGCGAGTACCAATTATGCAGCAAGATATTTGTAATGAAGGAGCTAGCCAAGAGGAATTGGAAGAGACAAACTACGCCATGGGTCAAAGTTTCAAGGAACGAGGTTCCAAAATCAAGTAAACCAGAATTATCAAGGGAACTTCAATAATCGTGGTCCCCCTGGTAATTATCAACAACCAAGGAGGCCGGAGATTTCATGGAGTAATCCTAATGCAGCAGTACAACCTCCTGTTGGTGTTGATCCGGGTGCTAAGGTCGAAGAAGGAAAATTGGTTTTGAGGATACGGTGAACATGTACATGGCTAGAAATGATGCAAGATTGGATCGTCTAGAGACAAAGTTAGAGGCGAAAATTAGAAAAAATCATGAAGATATATTTAAGCAGATGAAAGACTTGTCATTATTGGTGGGGCAGATGGTCGGGAATGTAAATCAATTGACCCAAACGGTGGAGAAGAAAAAGTTCCCATCTCAAAGTATTACGAACCCGAATGAGTGCCATGCCATCTGTAATGCCCCGAGTTACGCTATGGGGTTGGGACGCTACTAGATATACAATTCCCCATATAATAAAAAAATGGTCGAGAAAGCACAACGGAAATAAAATAAAAAAATCCCCAAAACGATAATATAATAAAGCGAAAATTGCATAGAGATTCATTTTACATGATAACGTCTACTCACCTGAGTAGAGTGGAATATTCAAAATACGTTCAGATGATATATCTGAAATAAAGTTCTTAATATAGTACTAAAATATAAGACATGATAAAGTCCTCTATGGGTTTGGTACATCAGCAAGGACCTCTTCATCTTCTAAACCTTACTCTGAAAATCAATAAGGGGTGAGCGTCTAAAATACACACAGTAGGTTAACTTAATAATTGCATAGTTAAAAAATAAATATGCATGCCAAATATACCATAAAATTTAACATATGCCATTTTAATAAAATAATTTACACATTGTCGTTCGATAACTTAATGAAAATATTTTAGGTCGAACCGTCATCCGATAACTTGTGTTAGTTGGTATATGTACACTGGGCCGTCACCCCAGTACGATGTTAGCATACTTTGAAATACATTTTAGTACTGAACTGATGTAGTTAGTAACTTGTGTTAGTTGGTATATGTGCACCGACTCGTCACCCCATACAAGTGTTAGTAAAAATATATTTGTCATCGAACTAAAAGGACACATGGCACATGACATGACATATCAGTAACACATATCACATCTTAACATAGCAATCATGACATAAAATTGTAGCACTCGGTAAAGAGTGAAAGTTACCCCCACCTTGAACTTATTGAAAATGTGTAAAGTGGACTAGGCTTGCTCGTTATTCTCAGGTATGCTTGCAAGGGTATACTAAACTGAGTCTACTTCTAATAATAATTTCTTGTACTAAAATTAAATTTCTAATGTAGTATAATTAAAACAAACTAATTATTAACTTAATATAATATAAATAGTTAATCGTTAAATAAAATAAATTTAAAATAAGATAATAAGTGGAAATAAATATTTTAAAAATAATTATAATGACGAAATTATTGTTAATATTTATTAAAAAATTAAATTATTATTATTATAATTATAAAGTTAAATATATATATATATATATATATATATATATATATATATATATATATATATATATATATATATATATATATATATATGTATGTATGTATGTACAGACGTGTTTTCAAAACAAACAATCTGTTTGTTTCTTTAAAACTCATATTCTCGATTTATTATATATATATATATATATATATATATATATATATATATATATATATATATATATATATATATATATATAATTATATTTTTTATAAATTGCAATCAAGTCCCTACTTTATATCAAATTCTCATTTAAACTTACCATAAACTTTATACTTATTACAAAATGAAGCAACTTGAGTTATATAACTCCGTTTGAAAATCCAAAAACACGTATGGAGTCCTCGCAAGGTGAGGATCACATGCGTACCAATTTTTATGAAAATAACGATGTTTAAAGGGGATAAAATTTTCACACAAAGTGGATCTCTTCCCATATTTCCATTTCACGTCAAAACTCAAAACTAATTATATGTTTGTGATCCTCGTGAGTAGAGCTTCAAAATGGCCTATAATATCTAAGATATGTCACACCGAAATAAAATATGTCATTAAAGGTTTAAAAGCTTCGACAGGGCTTTTCTCACTCATACGAAATCTATGTCACAAAAGACTTATATATTTGGAATCTACGCAACGAGACGATCATTTTCGTATATAACATGTTAAGGATGGACAAAGAATCAAGAAATCTACAAAACATCAGTGTGTAAACTATATATGTATATACGATATATGCGAGTATATATGTGTGTGTATCTATTAACTGCTACAACTAATTTCTATTCCTTTTAACTTACCTTTCTCACACAATCACTCTGAAGAGGTTGAGTAATCTCCTTCACCTTTCCCACTTACCCTTTTGATTTTTTTGAATGTATATAAAGTTAAAGATAGATCACAAAATTTTACCCTTATTTGTTAGAAGCTAGTAAACTAGGTACTAGGTTTTACAACTCATAATCACATGTATAATTATATAATATTATATATACACACATACTATATTATTATTATCTCTATTTATATGTAATACCAATTATTATTATTTATATAAAATAAATATATATATATATATGCTGATATTATATCCACCCTTACTAAAATAAAAATTTCGTCCTCGAAATTTCACTTACTAGGTATGAGTAGTCCTGGATATTTGTTTCTTATGTCGTCTTCACGTTCCCATGTTGCTTCTTCTATATTGTATCTACTCCATTGAACTTTAACTAAAGTAACTTCACGATTCCTTAGCTTATGAACTTTTCTGTCAATAATGGCTATAGAAAATTCCTCGTACGTTAAGTTGTCGTCGATTGTTATAACCTCGTGGTTAAAAATGTGGCTTGGATCAAATACATATTTTCGTAGCATGGACACATGAAATACATCATGTACTCCAGCTAGTTCAGGTGGTAAAACTAATTTGTATGTCAACTCGCCGACTCGTTCGAAAATCTCGTAAGGCCCAATCTATCTTGGCTTGAGTTTTGATTTCCTTCCAAAGCGAGAAATTCCTTTCATTGGTGAGACTTTGAGAAAAACTTTATCTCCTTCCTGAAATTGCAAATCTTTGCGTCTCTTATCAGCGTAAGACTTCTGTCGATTTTATGCTGTCAAAATTCTTCTTCTAATTCTTTTAATTGCTTCCACCGTCTTTTCTACTATCTCTACTCCTAGAACTTTCTTCTCACCAACTTCGTACCAATAGAGAGGAGATCTACACTTCCTTCCGTAGAGTGCTTCGTAAGGGGCCATACTTATCGTGGCTTGAAAATTGTTATAAGCAAATTCTATCAGTGGTATGTATCTTTCCCAACTTTTCCCAAAATCTAGGACGCATGCTCTCAACAAGTCTTCCAATGTTTGAATTGTCCTTTCAGACTGACCATCAGTTTGCGGATGAAATGATGTGCTAAACTTAAGTTTTGTGCCCATCGCGTTTTGTAAGCTGTGCCAAAATTTTGATGTAAACCTTGGATCTCGATCCGAAACTATAGAAACTGGTACACCATGTAATCTGACAACTTCTTCTAGATAGATTTGTGCAAGCTTATCCATTCCATGAGTCATTTTGACTGGGATAAAATGCGCTGACTTGGTCAAGCGATCCACTATCACCCATATAGCTTGATTTCCTCGCACTGATCTTGGTAAACCAGTAATGAAATCCATTGTGATATGCTCCCATTTCCACTTAGGAATCTCTAATGGCTTCAAGAGCCCTGAGGGTCGTTGATGTTCTGCTTTCACTTGCTGGAAGTCACTTTTGGAAAAACAAGCCTATATACCTCTTCATATTTCTCCACCAAAATGCATTCTTCAAGTCTTGATACATCTTGGTTCCTCATGGATGTACCGTGTATGGAGTACAATGAGCTTCTGACAAAATTTCCTTAATAAGATTCTCATTTTTAGGAACACATAATCTTTTTCCAAAGACGAGTGCACCATCTTCAGTGAGAGCAAATCCCTTTCCTTCCCCAATTTTTACGCGTTCCTTAATTTTCCTGAGAAATTCATCTCCATCTTGAAGTTCCTTGACTCTATATCTTAAGGAGGGTTTAATCAGTAACACAGTTAATACTGCTTCATGCTACTTGAAGGTATCACGACTTCTAAACTCATCCAAGAGAACTCAGCCACCAATAACTCTTGGTTTGTTATAAAATAAGCTAATTCCCCTTTTTCTTTTCTACTTAGAGCATCTGCTATCACGTTTTGGATGGTACAGTATTGTACAATCGTAATCCTTGACTAATTCCAACCATCTCCTTTGCCTCATGTTTAATTCCTTTTGTTCAAAAAAGTATTTTAAGCTCTTGTGATCCGTATAAATTTGACATTTTGCTCCATACAGATAATGTCTTAATATCTTCAAGGCATGTACCACAACTGGTAATTCTAAATCATGAGTTGGATAGTTCTGTTCATGGATCTTGAGTTGTCTAGATGCATAGGCAACTACTTTATTACGTTGCATCAGAACACATCCCAATCCTTGCTTTGAAGCAACACTATAGATGACAAATTCTTCTGTCCCATCAGGAATTGTCAGTACAGGTGCAGTGATCAATTTCTGTTTAAGAAGACTGAAACTCTTTTCACACTCTTCCGTCCAATGGAATTTAACTTCCTTGCGAGTTAACCTCGTCAAAGGCCCGGCAATTTTCGAAAATCCCTCAATAAATCTTCTGTAATATCTAGCCAATCCAATGAAACTCCGTACTTCTCCTACATTCGTATGTGTCTTCCATTTCTCTACTGCTTCCACCTTGGTCGGATCCACCTCGATTCCTCGAGCTGACACAATGTGCCCAAGAAAGACAACTTTGTCTAACCAAAACTCACATTTCTTGAATTCGGCATACAACTTTTCCTTTCTTAGTGTCTCTAGAATGATTCACAGATGTTCTTCATATTGTTCCCGATCTCTAGAATACACTAAGATATCATCAATGAATATGATCACAAATTTGTCCAAGTACGAGTGGAAAACACGATTCATCAAATCCATGACAATTGCTGGTGCATTGCTGAGAACTCATAATGCCCGTAACGTGTTCTAAAAGTAGTCTTAGAAGTGTCGCTCTGCTTGATTCGCACTTGACGATATCCAGACTTCAGATCTATCTTGGAGAATACGCTAGCACCGTCAAGTTGATCAAATAGATCCTCAATCCTTGGAAAGGGATACTTATTCTTGATGGTAAGTTTATTCAATTCTCGATAATCGATACACATCCTAAACGAACCATCTTTTTTCTTTACGAACAAAACAGGTGCTCCCCATGGTGAAACACTAGGGTGTATGAAACCCAAATCCAAAAGTTCTTGTAATTGGATCTTCAATTCTTGTAACTCCTTTGGTGCCATTCGATAAGGTGCTTTTGAAACTGGTGCTGCTCCCGGTACTAGATCGATTATGAATTCTACTTATCTTTCGGGTGGCAAGCCTGGTAAGTCTTCTGGAAACACATCTCCGTATTCCCGCACAATAGGAACATCCTCTATGCTCATCTTTTCGCCTTCACTTTCCACGATATTCACTAAAAATGCTTGACATCCCTCTTTCTTCATCATTTTGATTGCTTTCATTGCAGTTATACTCGCGATACTACTCCTACTTTCGCTCCATGAAATGTAAACTTCTCATTTCCTTTTACGACATCTAATTACAGTATGATTAGCTCTAAGCCAATCCATTCCTAAAATTACATCAAAATCTTTCATCTCAATTACGTGAAGGTCTGCGAGTAGGACTCTGTCATCTATCCCTATCTTCACATTTTTGCACAACTTCATAGTTCGGATGGAGTTACCTGAAGGTATACTAACCTCAAGAGTTGATTTGTCTAACTCCTCACAATTATTTTCTACTTTCTTATATATCTTAGCAGATAAGAATGAATAAGTGGCTCCCATATCGAAAAGTATAAGAGCAGGAGTGCCAAATACGGATAGCATATCTGCCATTATTTCTGATTCTTCTTTAGCTTCTTGCTGTGTCATAGCAAATGCACGTACTGGTCTAGCACTCGATCCTTCTGCGTCTTTAGACTTTGGGCATTCTAGTATGGTGTGTCCCAATTGCCGGTATCGATAGCATATTCCACTTCCATATAAGCATGCTCCTAGGTGATTCTTTCCACATTTTGGGGAGGAAGAATTTGTTTCGAGTGGCAGTGGTTCTGATCCTTCTCAAATTTTAATCTGCTTTTTTTGAATCTTATGATTTCTTTTTCCAATCACCGGTCCTCCCCACTTACGCTTTACAGGTATTTCCATTGCCTTTTTGTTCTGGTTACTGTTGTTCTTCTATCGAGACTCAATTTCATGAGTTCTGGAAAATGCATCTGCAAAAGTCATCATTCCTTATCCAGCCAAAATAGTGTTGATCTCAGATCGTAATCCCTTTTCAAATCGTCTAGCTTTCTTCTTCTCCATGTTGACAAGGTGTATGCCAAATCTCGAGTGTCGATTAAATACCCTTTCATATTCGAGAACACTCATTGTTCCTTGTTTTAAGTGTTGAAATTCACTTTCTTTTTCATCTTAGTACGACTGAGGCATATAGTTTTTGATGATCACATCCTTGAAGTCTTCCCATGTCATTCTGGCCTTTTGTACAGGTGTCTTAGTACATCCGAAAGCCTCCCACCAGAAATCTGCTTCACCCACGAACTGGAAAACCGCACACGCAATCTTCTATGCATTAGTGCAATCGAGATAGGTAAAAATCTTATCCAACAACCTCAACCATTTCTCAGCTTCCACAGGGTCCTCCGTTCCGTTGAATATTGGTGGATTGAAATGTCAGAATTGTTCAATTACCAAAGTTGGTTTATTTCTAGGATTAGGTTCTGGTGGTGGTGGTCGTACAGAGTTTGCTTGAAATTGTTGAGCAAATCCCCGAAGAATTGTCACTAAATTATCTCCTGGGTCGCCAAAAACGTTTTTAAGATTCTCATTTGTAGGTAGGTTTTGTGGTCTTCTTCGACTCATGATCTGATCAAAGTTTTTATACTCATCATTATTATATGCTGGTATATCATTTAAACACGATGCGTAAAATGCATAAACACACATATATTTATATATATACATATATTAGTAATAGCAAAATGTTGTCATTGGCACTCTGATTGTTATGTATACATATGCATTTAAAAGTCATTCTTAATCTAAAATACTATCAAGAGAACCTATTTAGTGCGACATCTAGGCTATCTATATACATCACCCAATTATGGGTCAAAAAGGTTCTATCTACTAGAACATGTCGCTACTAACTATAGAAAAATCTTAATAAGTCTATGTTAGGCTAGCCACTAGTGTGCCCTAATCCTCCACCACTCTATTAGCAATAACCCCGTCAACCTCGAAATCAACAGGTATATCAACAAACATCTCCATAGGATCCACTGGTACAACCATAGGGAAATGCATCATCGGCACACCGAGGAATCCGACAGGAGGGAGGTGCATGGCCTCGAAGGAGCCATGTGTGGCACAAACAGGCATTGAAAGCCATATAATTCACCTCGTGCCCTGGAGGAGCCACAAACATCTCATGATAAATCTGTTGGGCAAGCTCAACCCATAAGCCGGGCAAAGTATGAATAAGGATGAAGAAGTAATGCAGCTCAGTCACCCTCTGAGCTTCGAGAAAATCCTCATGGTGAATGAAGGCCATTAAGGCCAAGTAAGTACCTAAATCATCAATCTCAGTCCTGCCACGAAGTGTGGCTCGATGGGCTCTAAATATGTGCGATAGCTGCCTCCATCTGGTTTACACAATTTAAATTTACTCTAAGGTCATTCAAATATTAAAGAACTTAAAACATAAAATAATTAAAATAATCACACATAAAAATTCCTAAAGTATACTTACGATGTAGTCATAAAATAGTCAATTATAGGTATAAAATTCTAAGTCAGGTACTTGAGCGAGTCTTAGATAGACCGCACTGATACCATGTTGTAACGCCCCGAGTTACGCTATGGGATTGAGACACTACTAGATATACAATTCCCCATATAATAATAAAGGGGTCGAGAAAGCACAGCGGAAATAAAAAAAATCCCCAAAGCGATAATATAATAAAGCGAAAGTTGCATAGAGATTCTTTTTACATAATAACGTTTACTCTCTTGAGTAGAGTGGAATATTCAAAATAAGTACGTTCAGATGATATATCTAAAATAAAGTTCTTAATATAGTACTAAAATATAAGACATGATATAAAGTCCTCTATGGGCTTGGTACATCAGCAAGGGCCTCTTCATCTTCTAAACCTTGTTCTGAAAATCAATAAGGGGTAAGCGTCTAAAATACACTCAGTGGGTTAACTTAAATGATTGCACAGTTAAAAATAAATATGCATGCCAAATATACCATAAAATATAACATATGTCATTTTAATAAAATAATTTACACATTATCGTTCGATAACTTAATGAAAATATTTTAGACTGAATCGTCATCCGATAACTTATGTTAGTTGGTATATGTGCACCGGGTCGTCGCCCCAGTATAATGTTAGCATACTTTGAATTATATTTATTATTGAACCGACGTAGTCAGTAACTTGTGTTAGTTGGTATATGTGCACCGAGTCGTCATCCCGTACAAGTGTTAGTAAAAATATATTTGTCATCGAACTAAAAGGATACATGGCACATGACATGACATATCAGTAACACATATCACATCTTAACATAGCAATCATGACATAAAATTATAGCATTCGATAAAGAGTGAAAGTTACCCCCACCTTGAACTTATTGAAAATGTGTAAAGTGGACTAGACTTGCTTGTTAGTCTCAGGTATGCCTGCAAGGGTATACTAAACTGAGTTCTACTTCTAATAATAATTTCTTGTACTAAAATTAAATTTCTAATGTAGTATAATTAAAACAAACAAATTATTAACTTAATAAAACATAAATAGTTAATCGTTAAATAAAATAAATTTAAAATAAGATAATAAGCGGAAATAAACATTTTAAAAATAATTATTATGACGAAATTATTGTTAATATTTATTAAAAAAATTAAATTATTATTATTATAATAATAAAGTTAAATATATATATATATATATATAGTATATATGTACATACGTGTTTTCAAAACAAACAATCTGTTTGTTTCTTTAAAACTCATATTCTCGATTTATTTTAAATATATATATATATATATATAATTATATTTTTATAAATTGCAATCAAGTCCCTACTTTATATCAAATTCTCATTTAAACTTACCCTAAACTTTATACTTATTACAAAATGACCCAACTTGAGTTATACAATTCCGTTTGAAAATCTGAAAATACGTATGGAGTCCTCGCAAGGTGAGGATCACATGCATACCAAATTTTCATAATAACAAAGTTTATAGGGGATAAAATTTTCACATGAAGTGGGTATCTCTTCCCATCTTCTCCATTTCACGTCCAAACTCAAAACTAATTATATGTTTGCGATCCTCGTGAGGAGAGCTTCAAAATGGCCTATAATATCAAAGCTATGTCACACCAAAACAAAATATGCCATTAAAGAGTTAAAAGCTTCGACAGGGCTTTTCTCACTCATATGAAATCTATGTTACAAAAGACTTATATATTTGGAATCTACGCAACGAGACGATCATTTTTGTATATAACATGTTAAGGATGGACAAAGAATCAAGAAATCTTCAAAACATCAGTGTGTAAACTGTATATATATATATATATACGATATATGTGAATATATATGTGTGTATCTATCAATTGCTACAACTAATTTCTATTCCTTTTAACTTACCTTTCTTACACAATCACTCTGAAGAGGTTGAGTAATCTCTTTCACCTTTCCCGCTTACCCTTTTGATTTTTTTTGAATTTATATAAAGTTAAAGATAGATCACAAAATTTTACCCTTACCTGTTAAAAGCTAGTAAACTAGGTACTAGGTTTTACAACTCATAATCACATGTCTAATCATATAATATTATATATATACACATACTATATTATTATTATTATATCTATTTATATGTAATACCAATTATTATTATATATATAAAATAAATATATATATATGCTGATATTACACCATCACGTTAAAGTCTGGAATACAGTATGAAGGACCAATGATGCAAGAAATGGATTATGGAGCTCTAGGAGCTCGATTCGACCATGGTTCGACCAAGACAGCAGGTCGAATCACACTGCCTAAGTCAAACCAAGCACCTGGCAGCCTCCGAAGAGATCAAATGTTCGACCAACACTACTCTAGTTCGACCAACCCTGAAGGTCGAACCACGGTCGAACCAGCCTGTCCAAAATACTCTGAAGTCGGGTTCGACCAACACCATCCTAGTTCGACCAACCCTGGTGGTCGAACCAGGGTCGAACTGACCTGTCCACGAGATGCCTTACTTTCTGAAGCCCTGTTCGACCACTACACTCCTGGTTCGACCAGCACTCATGGTCGAACCGAGGTCGAACCATCTCATTTAGTATTGTTTTCCATGCAGAATGCTTTACCTGATGTTGAGGATAATCCAATACCATCCAAAGAGTAGAATACTGAGCTTATAGTGAAAAAGAAATGGGAAAGAGCGAAGAGATTAAGAGCCGAGAAGGATAAAGCGGAGAAGGTTGAACGTGATGAATGGGGAATTCCTAAGACAAACATACCTTGTCCGTTTCCTTTTAGGTTAGTGAAGAAGGGATTGGAAGAAAAGTTCAAGAAGTTTTCAGATATCATAAACAAGATAAGCTTGAGCATTCCATTCTCTGAAGCAATCTTAGAGATGCCATATTATGCCCGCTTTCTAAAGGATATACTTTTGAAGAAGAGAAGTTTGAATGAAATTGAATCGGTGAATTTGTCAGAAAACTGCAGCTCGATCATTCAGAGGAAGCTGCCAGCTATGTTAAAGGATCCGGGAAGCTTCACTATTCTATGTGAAATTAGAAAAGGCCGGCACGACGAGCCTTGTGTGATCTTGGGGCAAGCATCAATTTGATGCCCTTGTCAATATTTCAAAGGCTTGGTTTGGGGGAGTTAACTCCCACAACAGTTGCTCTACAATTGGCAGATAGGTCTATGACTTTTTTGAAGGGTGTGATTGAAGATGTTCTTGTGAGAGTAGAGAAAATAGTCTTTCCAGTGGACCTTCTAGTGCTAGAGATGGAAGATGACAAGGATAATGCCCCTATTATCTTAGGGAGACCATTCCTTTCCACTGCTGGAGCAATAACTGATGTTCAAAATGGTGAGCTAAGGTTGCGGATGGATAAAGAAGAGGTTCTGTTCAACCTTTATAAAGCAATAAAAATGCCGATGGAGACGTAGTATCGCAGCATTGATGTGGTGGAGGAGATAGTGAAGTAAGACATGTCCTTGATCCTTTCAAAGGATCCTTTGGAGACATGCTTGACAGAGTCTCTTAATTTTCCAAACACAGAGCTAGATGAGCTTTCTAATGAGGTATGCATTGAATTTTTTGAAAATTTACTTGCTTTGGGTGGTGACAGGTATGAATCGAAAAGAACCAAGTTTGAAGAGGTGAAGTGGACTAGAAAGTACTTGCCATTGGATAGAGAGATCACAAAAAAGAAGAGAAGAAAGAGGATTTGAAACCACTACCGGAGCACTTGAAGTATGCCTATCTAGGTGACAATGAAACTTATCTGGTAATTGTATCTTCTTCTTAACTGATGATCAACTCGAGGAGTTATTAGAAGTGGTTAGGAAGTATAAGTCTGCGATTGGTTGGTCTCTTGATGATTTGAAAGGTATTAATCCTTTATATTGCATGCATAAGATTATGTTGTTAGATGAGGCTAAGGGTAGCATTTAGAATCAACGGAATGTGAATCCCGCTATTCAAGAAGTGATTAGGAAACAAATCCTAACATGGCTAGATGCTGGAGTTATATATCCAATTAGTGATAGTCCCCATGTGAGTCCATTGCATGTTGTAGCTAAAAAGGGGGACATGACTATTGTTAAATCAGATGATGGAGAGGCATTAGCCACTAGGATTCCTACGGGATGGCATGTGTGTACCGATTATAGGAAAATAAATGAAAATACACGCAAAGAACACTTTCCACTTCCTTTCATGGATCAAATGCTTGATCGTCTTGCATGGTATGACTTTTATTGTTTCTTGGATGGGTACTCGGGGTATAATCAAATCATGATTGCACCCGAGGACCAGGAAAAGACTACTTTTACTTGCCCTTATTGAACTTTTGCCTTTAGGAAGATACCTTTTGGGTTTTGTAATGCGTCTGCTACATTTCAGCGTTGCATGATGGCGATATTTGATGGCTTGATAGAAAAGATCATGGAGGTGTTTATGGATGATTTTTCTATTTTTGGTTCCTCCTTCGATATATGTTTGACTAACCTGTCTTCTGTTTTGAAGAGATGTGATGATACTAACCTGGTTTTGAATTGGGAGAAGTGTCACTTCATGGTAAGAGATGAGATTGTATTGGGACATCATATTTTAGCTAAAGGATTGCAAGTAGATAGAGCAAATGTGGTGGCGATTGAGAAGCTTCCACCACCCACTAATAAGAAGGGAGTGCGGTCCTTCCTTGGACACGCAAGATTTTATAGAAGATTTATCAAGGACTTCTCAAAATACTCCAAGCTGTTGTCTCACTTACTTGAAAATGATGTTCCTTTTAATTTTGATGATGAATGTCTAACAGTTTTTTACGTTTTGAAGGAGGCACTTATTGCTGCACATATCTTGATCACACCGGATTGGACTCAGCCGTTTGTATTTATGTGTGATGCAAGTGATTTAGCACTTGGAGTGGTGCTTGGGCAGATGAGAGAGAAGAAATTCTGTGTCATTCACTATGCGAGTAAAACTTTTGATGTAGCACAAAAGAACTACACTATCAGTGAAAAGGAGTTTATAGCTCCATTCACTAAGTTTTGACAGTATTTGGTTGGCATGAAAACCATAATGTACACGAATCATTCTGCGATCCAGTACTTTATGGAGAAGAAAGAAGCAAAGCCAAGGATCATTAGATGGATCCTTCTTCTGCAAGAGTTTGATATGGAGATCCGGGATAAGAAGGGTACAGAAAATGTGTTGGCGGACCTATTAAGGTTGGAGACAAGGGAGCATTGTGATGATTCTTTTGATTACATAGAAGAGATGTTCTCTGATGAGAAGATTATGGCGGTGTTCGCTGAAGGAGCAGAGACAGCTTGTGTAGTAGCTGCTCAAGGAATGGATCCATGGTATGCGGATTATGTCAATTACATTGCCGTAGGTGAAATTCCAAAAGATCTCAATAGGTATCAACTTGCGAAGTTTAAAAGGGATGTTGAGAGTTTCATATGGTATGATCCGTTTGTCTACAAAATTTGTACGGATTCTATCGTCCGTAGGTTTGTGCCTGAGATGAAGATGGAAAGTGTTCTTGTTTTTACCATGCACAACCTAACGGGGGGAACTTCGGAGCCCAAAAGACTGTAGCTAAGTTACTACAATCCACTTTATATTGGCTTACTTTGTTTAAAGATTGTGAATCATATGTGGCGACATGCGATAGATGTCAAAGGATGAGAAACATAAGTAGAAAAGATAAGATGTCACTTCAGCCGAGCATTGTTGTTGAAATCTTTGATGTATGGGGAATTGATTTTATGGGGCCGTTTCCCCCATCTAATGGATTTCTCTACATCCTTCTAGCAGTGGATTATGTTTATAAGTGGGTGGAAGCAATTCCTACTCGCATGAATGATTCTAAGACCGTGTTGTCTTTCTTGAAGAAACATATCTTTGCCCGTTATGGAGTTCTTAGAGCACTAGTGAGTGATGGAGGTTCTCACTTCATCAACAAGCTTCTTGAAAGAGTTGTCAAGGATTATGGTGTTAAGCATAGGGTTACTACACCCTATCATCCTCAAGCTAATGGGAAAACGAAGTCAACAACCGACAAGTAAAACAAATTTTAGAGAAGGTAGTTGGAACTAATAGGAAAGATTGGGCTATGAAGCTCGATGATGTGCTTTAGGGGTTCTGAACTGCATACAAGACTGTGCTTGACATGTCACCTTATCAAATTGTCTATGAGAAGCAGTGCCACTTACCCATAGAGATTCAGCATAAGTCTTTTTGGGCATTGAGAAGTTTGAACTTGTGTTTTAAGGATCAAAATGAGTTGAGGTTGACTCATATCAATCAATTGGATGAGTTTAGAAATCAAGCTTTCAAGAATTCAGTGATATACAAGGAAAGAATGAATAAATGACACGATTCGAAGATCACTTACAAGGAATTCAAGAAAGGGGATGAGGTATTACTCATTAACTATCGTTTGAAGCTCTTTGCAGGAAAATTGAAATCGAAGTGGACGGGACCGTTCATTATCCATAGAGCCTGCGGAGGGGGAGTTTTGAGATCATGAACAAAGATGGAGATATCATAGCAGCGAATGGGCATCGTTTAAGGCATTATAAGTCGCCGGATGATGCTTGCATCATCTTTGAGGATACCGTACATTGAATTGGTATCGTCGTGACTCTCCGACGTTAAAGAGCGCCTGTTGGGGGCTTTCCCTCTTGTTTTATTGGAAACTTACTTTTGACTATAGTTTCTACATAGTTTGGAGGGTGTGATGTACTTACCTTATCGTAGCACCTAAAGTATAATCTTTTCTTTGTAACGTTTGTTTGGGGAGTTGATTTTTTACGGCATGTTAAAACTTTCATCGTTGTTGAAGTGTTGATTTTTTGCAATTTATCTAATGTTCAGTGGTGTTTTATTTATTGTGTCGTATGCGGAGTATATATACATTTATTATTGAGTTTTAATGGTGGTTCTCTAGCTATAGTTTTGCTCTGTTTTGGTACCTAATGATCATTTTTTAGCTTGAAGTTTGCAGGGGACGAAGAAGAATCAAGTTTGAAGGATCAGAAGGCCCCTTCGACCAAGAGAGAAGGTCGAACCAGATGGTTCGAGTCAAACTGGCAATCAGAGAAATCATTACAGGTTGGTTAGCCTAGGGGCTTATGGTTCGACCAAGGGTTCAAGTCAAACCAGCCACCAGAAAGTTTGTTACAGGTTGGTTCGCCCTCGACATGCCAATTCGACCAATGGTTTGAGTCGAACCAAATGCTGAAGTTGTCCAGAAACATCATTCTACCATGACGAGGTGGTCCGACCACCTCGTTCGAGTCAAACCAGCCCAGGAAAAGGGAAGGCGATTGAAATCCTCTCTAAAAGGAAGGAGGATAGGCAGCCTCGTGAATACGAGGTTACAAAGAAATTACGGATTAAGGAGAGGCTGCTAAGGAACTTTCATATACAGATGGAGAATTGGGAGGAGATTATGGATCGATGGGGTATGATGTCCGATATGATCAATCGCACGAGATACCAGGATGATGATGCAATGAGGACAATGAATATCCAGGATGATATCATGTGGATGTTTGATCAAGTGGGCAACTATCACTTCATGGAGCCAATTGAGCATCCTGAGATAGAGATACCGCAGCAACATGAGATGCCACCACTACCGCAACAGCATGAGATGCTACCACCACAACAGCAGCATTGGGGCGGTCCTGATGACTATTATAGTGAGCAGTGTCGGTTGATGAATGAACACTTTGTCAACCTGAACAATAACCAGAAGGAGACGAACCGCCACTTGGGCTTGCTAATGATGAGCTATGCCACGCTCGATATGCGTTACAACGCGCTGTATGCCAACTATGTGGTTTTGGATCAGAGATTGGGAGATTTGAATGACAATTATGAAGCTCTGGATAGGAAGGTGGATAGCCTACAGAGAGATTTCGATGATTGGCGTATGGGAGATAGTGATGATGATGCTCCACAGGAGTAGAGGGCGCCAGATTTTCATTTTTATCTGCTTCATCTCATCCCCCTTCTCTTTTATCTTTACAGGTTGGATATTTGGTGGTGTGAGTGGTATGTACTGATAGTCTATATTGATTATAATGTTGGATTTGATTGGTGATACTTGATTTGGATTGATATGATGGGTTCTTTGATAAATATGTTGCATTCGTATTTTGCATGTGTTGATTTGTTGATGAGAAGCATGTATAACTTGTTAAATATGTGGAGTTCATTGTGAAATTGATCTTTATTATATGCTATGAGGAGTGCTTAGGATTCTATTACCCATGAGAGAATTTGAGCCTTATGAAATCATGCTACATCCATGCGTGATAGTTTATTCTTGTGAGAATCGTTCATATGACCATATTCTAGAATTTGGCTTGGAGTCTTGTGTGAGACTTATGATTGATTAGTTATTAGGACATGATCTTAGGCCATTATTGTTTATTTGAGTCACTTAGCTAAATTTTACCTTCCCATATATTGTATAAATCATTGGAATCCCTGTTGAGCTTTGAAAAACTTTTTCTTTGGCAAGCCTTGATAAAAAGCCTTTATTTATCCTTTACTTGAGCCATGTTGTATATCCTATTCATTAGTAGAGAGTTGAGGTTAATATATGCTAGCTTGAATGTGATGAAGAAAAGGAAGGAAAAATTGGTTGAGAGTTATGAAGTGAAAAGAAAAATATTGTTAATCTTGTTTAGGGGTAGTGCTTGAAATCGATACCCCAACTGCTTAGAAGGGTAGTGCCCGAAATTGATACCTTTGTACTTTGAGGAAATAAGAAATTGAATCCAAGGAAAAGAAGGAAAAAGATGAATTGCAAAGGTCATGAGAACAAGATGGAGAAGAGGAAGCTGTTTGATGAAAAGCAAAGCTCCAAGGTAATTCTCTACTAGTGAATTAGTCACTTTATCTATACTTTCCTACCTTTACCAAAGAGGCAACATTACAACCCAAAAGCAAGTCCTTTGTGATCCTATTAACGAAGTGATTATAAGATGATTTTTGAGACTCTTGTCAAGCTTATGGTTATGCGGAAATATGAATTAAGTATGAGCATGTATATTAACCTGATTAAGTGTATTTTACACTTGAGCGCGAGAGTAAACACTTATCTTGTGAGCTATATGACTTAGTAATCCGAAACGTATTATAATTGAGTGATGTTTTTGTGTTAATGAAATGTATGATGCGAGTGGTACTTGTTTTAAATTGATAGAATTACATATGTAGGTATGTATTGTACTTGACTTGATGGCCTTATGAATTTTACACTTACTCTTGTGGTTTGATTTCGTTGCCTCGGGACGAGCAACATATAAGTTTGGGGGTTTGATGAGAGTGTAAATTCACATAATTTAAGTTCTGATTTATGTGATAATGATGAATGATTTGATCCTAAGTAGAGATGAATCGAGATATGTAGTGGAAAGTCACGAATCAGGTGCGTTTGAGGTTGTTTGAGCATATTCTCGAAGGAAAATAGGACAGAAGTGATCGAAACCGGAAAAGGGGCACGAAAGCACCTGGTTCGACCAAGAAGCCAGTGGTTCGACCAATGGTTCGGGTCGAACCAGCGATCTATAAAGTTGTTACAAAGTTGTTCGACCACGACCTTATGGTTCGAGCAGCCAAAAGGTCAAACCATGGTCGAACCAAATGCCTAAAGAGATGCAGAAGTGATTCGACCACGATGCTTCTGGTTCGACTGGCGGTTTGAGTCGAACCAGGCATCTGCCAGTTCATTACATGTCGGTTCGACCAGGCTGATAATGGTTCGACCATGGGCTTTGGTCGAACCAATGCGCGAGAAGCTTCTAGATCCATATTTTTAGAACTTCAGTACGTGTTTTTGCTCAAAAAGCCCATTAGAGGTCCATTGGAGAAGCGAAAAATATAAAAGGAAGACCCTACATAGCAGAAATAGATGTTTACCACAATCTTCATTCTACACAACATCCGAAACTCTACCATCATTCACGAAGTTGTAGAGAGAGATTCATCTGTCAAATCAAGTGAGAACCAAGTGAAGATTCAAGACGGAGAGAGACGCGACGGCGCCCACATCTAGGGTTTACTTCGCTTCTTAATTTATCATGTAATTTTCAAGACTATGGGTAAGATCTATCCAACCACCATGATTGTTCTTTGATCAATCATGGGCAAGAACCTCTTCGGTAGTTCTAGGGTTTATGAAGGTTTTATGAGTTAATTGAACTTCCATGTGTATACTCCATACAACACTGCTTGTGGTTTATTTCATATAAGATTATGCTTATTTAATTCATACTCAGAGTTGTTTTTTGCATCATTAATTGTTATGTAGAGTCTGAATACATATCTTGATTATTGATTGAGTGCATTCACTGCTGAGCAGGATTACATGTTATAATTCTAAGTGAGGGGACTCCGAAGTCTCATTAGAACTATCTTATATAAATACTTATTAATTGAATCTTATTCAAGTTAATAAGTAGGACAAAGAGAATAACTTCATAGTACCTAAAAAGGGAGATCATATCGTGTTAGATTACTTAGTGCACGGGAAATAATTGATACTGATAGTACCTAGAAAGGGGGGTGAATTATATATCTTGCTCCAAGGATATTCACACGATTTACTTGTGTCTGTAGAGTAGATTTGCATGGTTTAGTGATGCGTCCATACTCCATAAGGTAGAGTCGGACATTGATACACAGAAGGGAAGTTAATGAATAAAACTGGATGGCCGCCCGAAGGACTACCTAATTTCTCACTTATTCACTTTTGTTTAATCACTACTGCTTATTTATTTTAATTTTTCTTTTAATTATTTGTTTATTAGTTACTTAATTCATCACAATTATATTGCCAAACTAGTCTTAATAAGTTAGATTATAATTAAATTGATAATAATACGTCCTTTGGGTTCGATAATCACTTTGTCGCTTATCAAAGCTGCAACAACATCCTTCATACTTGGGAATTAATTATGTGTTGAGAAAATGCCCATCATAAACCTACCTCATAAATATCTTAGACTAAAATATCCATATTTAAAAAGACATATACCCTTAAGAATATAAATATGTACAACATGAACGGCCACTCTAATCGAACAGATATCAAGAACTGGACATATCTCCAAACAGATGTCTCTGTTCGCTTGCAAGAACCGTATATATCTGACAACATGAACAACCAGTATAATAGAACAGATATCACTTATTTTCTTCTAAGATCGAACATATCTATTACTCATGGAGGCAAGTCGATCTCCTACTGGATTCCACATAGTATCTTTGCAACGTGCGATTCGAATGAGATGCTTGACTCTCTATAGATGACGTGGAACACTATCATTGTCCACCACCCATTGGACCACTGGAGAGACCTTTCCAGTGCGATGCATTACACTATATATGTATATCTTGAGAGACATCTGAATTTGATTTAAACACTATATGTATTGCTTGTGGGGCTAACATTTTATTGAATTAGATGGTAGTGTATGATATGATATAGAACTGTACAAAATACTAATTGCATAATAATAGTTTGCAGTGAAATGATATGGGGTGGCCCGTTATTTTAACCCTTCTACTCCATTTCAGTTTGATGGCTGCCTCTCTCTACATACTCGTACACCAAGTACAGTTAACTCTTCCTTAAAACAATATCTTTGGAACTTGATAATGTTTTTGTGCCTCACCTCTATCAAGCTTTGATTTTTTATGAAAACTATGAAATTTGGGATTGGCTTGCTATTACTTGAGTCTAAAATGTTGAGCCTTTTTACTGCTACGATCAGTCCGATTCACATTACAGTATCTATCATCTTGATGGGGTAAATATGTATTTTGATGGGGTGTGTTTAGTAATATATTTATAAGAATTAAATTATATTAGGGTATATTTAGTAATTGTGGTACATTTAGTAGATTTGGGTACGAATAGCCAATCCCTTTTGAAATAATAAAGTTCATAAATATATACAAAATTAATTTTCAAAATTTAAGAGTGATTTTTAAAAACCTAAACCTTAGTTAACAAATCAAACACAGGCTTAAAGCTTGAAGAATTTATTATTAAAGTTAAAAGAAAATAAGAATAGGGGAGGCAAAGCCTTGGATAAATAAATGGTCGAACCCATAAAAATAAAGAGGTGGTCTAAACAAATGACCATAGTAAATTAAAAATGGCTAACAGATGCCATATACCAAACATGTCTAAAAGACTAATATCTTCCAACACATGCGTATGCAAAGTACAGCAACATAATTTCCAGTTCAGCTATTAGCCACCAGTGGAATACATCCAGGCATGTTATATCAAGGTTCATAGCCGGAAGGGCTGAACCATAGTCAGATCAACGAGGGCTGAGACCAGCTCAACCAAATATTGGGCATAGCCCAAAAAAATTGCCTAAGCATCCAAACCAACAAAGTGCACAGGGCCAAATTAATGAAAACATCCACACAAAGGCGAGGAATATAAGAGACCACACAAGTATCCATAATCTGTATTAGATGCAGCGAAGGGGAACAGCAATATGGGGGGTGTGTGTTTAACAGTAGCAATAGTCCTGCCAAAATTGGAATCGAAAGATCGACCCCTCAATACGCCTCTACCTTCAAAAATATAATCATCGAAACATCAGTATAGTAGACATGAGAACAAGAGAACTTGTGCCTGTTACTATATGAGTTAAGCAACAACCAATATTTATCATCAAATAACCAAAGCCACAACATTAATAGATCAGGGAGATACACCTTCCAATAGAATAAGGCAGAACAATCAGATGCATCCTCCAAACAGAAAATAAGCAAACTCCAACAAAGAATAAATTTGTCAATGTCCATAGAATTGGAGAAAATTCAATTGCCCTAAACTGGAGATTTAATCCTTAACAGGGGATCAATATAGAAAGAATCGCTCAAGGCGAGGTCGATGGCAAGAGCACATCGAAATTGTGCGCACCGAAGGAAGATGCAGCGGAAGAAACTAGTCAGCAACAGAAGTCGAACAATGCGTTGGCGACGGTAGGAGGCCATCAATAATGATTGCGCACCAGTGGGAAGAGCGGGCCATCCGCTTCTATCAGTGGGCGGCGATAGTGAATTTATTGGGTGAAAGGCAGGGGATACATTGAGCAATCGCCGATATCGTAAAATCTATGCTTATGGCAGCGAACGACCTAAGGCTTGGCACGAAAAATCAAAAGCGGCATAGAGCAGAGAATAAGGAAAGTACTGTGAAGTCCGACGACGGCCATCTGCAGGAAAATCAATCGCAGGAATATCACACGAAGCGATGTCAAATCGTTGGCCTCGATACGGCAGAAGGGGATTATCAAGGGGTGAATCCCTTTGCAACAGCCGCGACCATCCTAAAGGTTTAGCCAGAAAAAGTTACCTGGCGGCGGCTAGAATTGATGGTCAACCGTAGAAAAATCTGCCCTTGGATGATATGAACGGCGGTAGACTAGGGAAAAATAAAGCAAAAGTCTAGAGGGAGGGGGAGAAAAAAATAAGAGAGAGAAAACACGCTCCCCCCTCCCTTTAAAGCTTGAAGAATGTATTGAGACAACTAATTAGAAAATTGTAGAATAAATACTCCAAGAGCAATGCTAGTGTACATATGTTGTTAACATACAATAAGATCTATCCAATCTAAATGGGTTATATATAAAGTAAATTTTTTCCTTTTTTTTTCATTCTCTCATCTTCGTTATTCAATCTCATGTTGTGATTTTTATTTCTCTCATCTTCCTCATTCTCTCTCCTGAAAATCTCCCCTTCCCCTCTCAAATGGCGGTGAATTGTGGATAAAAGAGCAATACAATCGTGGATATTATCAAACAACACGATAAAGTTAATAAATACATTTAAGATTAAAAAAATATATTTATGTTATAAATTATACTCCCTCCGTCCCGTTTCAAAGTTTACTTTTGCTTTTTGTATGGAGATTAAGGAATATAGAATTTTAATGTGTAGTGAGGTGAGAAAAATAATATTTTAATGTAAAGTGGGTAGGTGAATTAGTGTGATGTACGAGCCCATGAAGAGAGAAATAATTAATTTATGTGGGTCTCATTTACCAAAAAGGGAAATATAAAAATTAAAATGTGATGCCCAAATTGGAAATACGTAAAGATCGAAATATGACAGAGGGAGTATACACCAGTGAATTAAAATTTGCACAATCATTTATAAAGAATTCGAAAATATTCGATATATTATTCAAAGTTAAATACATTTAAGAATAAAAAGTAATATACTTCATATATATAATATGTACACCAGAGAGTTAAATCAAGTAAAGTAATAGAAAATTTGAAATTCTTCATACATTTTTAATTTAATAAAAAACATACATTTATCAGTGAAAACTTGTACAGTTCGTAATCAAAGCTTATATAATTGATCAATAAAAGTTATTACTTTGATTTTTAAAAATATACATTTCTTAGTAAAAACTTGAACACTTACTAATCAAAATGTATACAATTGATCAATAAATATGTTGTAATCTTCTTCTCCTCTTTCATCGCCTCACAATTGAACAGATCTCACCAGATCAAAATTTAACTCCAATTTTTACGACAAACTGACAATTATTATACTACCATTTCCAGGTTCGTTGCCAAAGTGCGCTTCAACCGCTATGAGTCGTCACCGCTCCAGTCTGTTAGAAGTTGCGAATGCTAACCACCCAACTCCAACGATGCCATTGACCGTCGAAACTCAGATCTGATGCCTCCACAGCCCAAAAGATTCACTGAAATCCACAATCAACTGCAAACTTGATTGTTGTTAACCTCAAGTCAAGGCATCTGGATCTGTCAAAACTCCTCAAATTCACCATATCTGTCACTGCACCAACCACCGGTGAAAAGCCAACTCGATTATTGTAAGCAACACGAAGAGAAGAAAAGGAGTGTGAAAGTATTACGGAAAGGAGAGGAGGGTAGAGAAGGAGGGATGAGGAGAGGCATTGGTGAAAGAAATGAGGAAGTGAGGAGTAGAGAAACAGAGTTTGAGAGAAGGAGGCTGGAATGAATTAAGAGAAATTAGGGTTGATGGGTCTAAAATTACTTATATACGATACAAACATTTAAAAAAATATTTAGTATTTAATTTAATATAATAAAAATACATGTGCATTTTAATTACAATAGACACTGCTAAATCTTCACAAATTTAATGGAAAAGTAATTAATTATGTAAAAATTTGTGCTAAAAATTTATTATTTGAGGGTACAAACTAATTTTTATACTTTTTTCTAATAAATAATAATTAAATTTTTTTTGGGGTACAGTTATACCTCTTGTCAGCCCCTAGATCCCCCTCTATCACCAAGCACTATTTGTAATATTATTCTTTGGTTAATAAAACCTTACTTTTTAAAGTGATGAAATCAAAATTTGCTCAACAAAAATATAAAAAATCACATCATATCATAATTTGAAAACTTATAGTTTCAATTTTTAAAAGAGTAATACTCTCCCTGTTTATCAATAAGGTATCTATTTATTTTTTGCATATGAATTAAAAAGTATTATTATTGTATATAAAAGTGAATAAAGTGTATTAGTGGATAGTGGTGGCCATGTGTGTTGTCATTTTATTAAAAAGAAAAAATGAATACCTTTAGAGTGAACCACTAAAATAACAAATTAGTGACCTTATCACGGGACTAATGGCCTAATAAAATTTTGGGTTAATTAGGCTAAAAGTCTCAACCTTTTCGCGGATTGCGAATTAATCCAAACTTTTTAATATTTACAAATAAGTTCTTGACCTTTAGTCCGTTTTGCAAATCAAGCCACCGGGCAGCAAGAGGACTGCTCAGATGATGATGTGTCTATTTTTCTGCCAGATCACATACACATGTAAAAAATAATAAATAAAAAATATTTAATGTGTTTACAATAGTGTGATTTTTTCAAAAATGAAAGTCAATGTTGAAAATGAATAATATAATATATAATAATAAATAAATAACTAAATTTTGTGAACGGGAAGAACTCCTTAGTATCCAAACCTGAAATTTACCCAGAGAAAACATTTACCTCCAGAGAAAGTATTTGAGAATACGAATTCAAATGAAAATTTTGAGCACAAAATAACACAAATATTCCTGTAATCTTAACTCAAATATAATAGAACCAAGAGTCATCAATCTGATATCTTTCCAGTGCTTGTCCAAAAATTCAAGAACACCCAAATTTACAAAAATACATGTAATTGAACCAAGAATCACCCAAATTTTTTTTTCAAATTTTATAAAAGCAGCAAATCCCAACTCCGTCAATATCAACAAGACAACGAAAAGTAAAGAATACTACTTTTTCTCATGCTTATTAATGTCCTCGACGCCACCGCTGGTGGCATCTTCTTCTACCTTTTCGGCTTCGCGCTGGCCTTCGGCTCGCCATCCAATAGCTTTATCAGCCGCCACTTCTTGGTTTGAAGGAGATCTCCTCTTCTCTCTTCGACTTCAGTTTCTTCCTTTAGCAATGGGCTTTCGCGATCGCCGTTGCCGGAATTACCAACAGCTCCATCACTTAAAGAACCCATATCGTGACTTACTTAATTTATTCTACTTTTCTCACCGGATTTGTTTACCTAGTAGTTTCTCTGGTTCTGGTCGTCGACGACTGGGCATGCGCCAACAACACAAGAAATCTATTTTTCAGATCCAGAATCAATGACTTCGTCGATTCCGACATCATATAAATGATCGGAATCAACCAGAATGGTCTGCCTTGGAACGCGAGTTCTATGTGAAGTGGTGCCCTATAATGAGATGAATCAGATTCAAGATGATGTTTGGAACGACGCTGTTTTCTTGATAGGTGGGATGTGGATTGATAGAAAAAGTGATACGTCAGCCACCGGGCAGGCCTCTAGCTGCCGGTGGCTTGATTTGCAAAATGGATTAAAGGTCGAGAACTTATTTGTAAATATTAAAAAGTTTGAACTTGTTGGCGTTCGATCGTTTGGTTAACGTGAACCGTTAGGGTTTCATATGTTTCTAATTCAGTGGAAGCAAGAAAATATAGAAACGTATTACCTTCCACCAAGGTATGTTGAAGAAGAAAGATTCTCGCTGGTAGCCTGCACAGCCACACCGTTTTGGGCATAACTCTCTCTTTGATCTCCGATTTGAGTGTCTATATGCCAAAATGGTCCTCTCTTCAGTGGCTTTCCAACGGTATATTACACATTTAGTTTTGAGTTCCATACGATTTTAGAAAAATCGTGAAAGTTGACGACCAGCAGCACCAAACAACCTTCAGATCTTCTGCTGTATTCCCAAGTCCAATCTCGACGTCGTGTAGTCGACGATCTTCGAGATCTTCTCAATCTGCTGTTCACTCACCCTCATCACAGGTTAGGCATGAATTACTTTTTTGTTACGGTTTCTGGACAGCTGAGATGACTTATATATGAGCTACAGCAGGGTTTGGCCTCCATTGGACTTAAATATCCAAGCTTAGCCCAAATCTTATACTTAAGTCCAATAATAATAATATATATCACTAAAATATTATTAATGCACTACAGTTCTAATCCCATAACTACATTATGGGCTCCTTCTTATTATGAGCCCGTTAGTCTCCCCATGTTTAAGATATACAATGCCCATTAATTAATTAATTAATTAAATTACTGACAACTTCATTAATTAATATCTCATCCGAGAGTAGTACCACTCAACCTCATTATCATGCCGGAATAAATCCACCTGCAGGGTTTACATGATAATCCTTATGAGCTCCTCAAGGGGACATTATCAATCTATAACGAACATGAATTCCTTCTATAATCAACAGCACACCATAGAGACAGCACTATCTCCCAACTCACCGAGTTTATTGATTTAATTACATGTAAATCTCACCCATTGACGAATCAAAGAAATACATACTGCCTTAAGTGTCGAGGTTATTGTATAGGGATTAAGAGCACGAACATCCATAATAACAGAGATCAAGTTCTCCTATATAGTCAGTATAAATCGAACGATCTCAAGCGATCCTGTTCAATACACATGAAGTGCACTAATGTGATTCTATAGTCAAGACAAACTAATACCAAATCACACTACAACCATCCCAATAGAGAGTCTCCATCTATCTCGGTTGTGAGCATCTGTTTATACTTTATAAGAAAATCGGTAATATGATCTTTCGCGTGTTGTCGCACAACATATTATCTACAGTATAAAGTAAGTGGACTATTGCATCGTACATATAAATAAATTATAAGACGCAATCATTTGATCATATGATTCATATTTCAAATAAATTGTTATAACATTGTTCATACAAAAAGCTAGACTTTTAGTATACAATCCAATAGGACTAATCCGCAATCCTCGAAAAGGTTGGAACTTTTAGTGTAATTAACCCTAAAATTTATATGTACTAAAATATAATGGGTAAATTAGGATGCAAAAATTTTTGGAACAATTTTTTTATTTAGAGGACTAATATTTCATTTTTCCTAAAGAGTTTTCATTTACTGAAAAATAGTCTCTATTCATCTGTCACTTAACTTCACTAGCACTGTATGTACGTAGATTAAGAAAAGTTATTTTTTGACCAAATTTATTAACTTTTTAGGGGTATTGTAGTATTTTTAGTTAATGAATAAATATAGCGTATGTTATGTGGGAAAGATATATTTTTAAATGCAATTTATTACATGCAACTGGGTGCAAGATTGCACCCAGATCCAATCCGTTTCCATGACCCGGAGTATAAATATATTCCTTCACCCAAATTTCATTTTAAAAAAATCATTTCTATCAGTTTTCTCTCTGGAACCAAGCCCAACCTCTCACAATTTTCTCTCTCTAAGAAATCCCACCCACCATTCTGCCTTTTTCTCTCTTTCTCTCTTCATTTTCGCATGTTCTCTCTGTAAATCCCTACTAACCATTTTCATATGTTTGATCTCCAAAGCATTCTTCAATTTCTCCTGGTACATGCATTTATATTTCTGTTTTATTTTTTTATTTTTACTGTATGATTACTTCTATTTCTTTCATTGTATCGTGTTTTAGGGTGAGTTTAGTGGTTGTTTTGTATTTCTACGTTCGATTTCTATGATGTACTAAATGACATTTTTTATTTTTAAAATTTGTATTCACACTTGCTCTTCCTATGAAAATGATAAAACTAGTTCTTCTGTATGTATTTTTCTTGACAGATGGAAGTTAATAGTTTTAATTGCTTTAATATATTGATTTTGATTATTTTATATGATATTTGTTTATACTGTATAACTTTTAAGAATCAACTGTATAAGTTTTTAAATCAACTGTCTAGGTTTTTGCCTTAGTTTTAATATGGGATCTTCATTTGAAAGGCATAGTCAATAATAAATCTTATTAAAAGGCCCAAGGTTATAAAATTTTGTGTAAATGGCAACCCTTTAAAAAATAGGATTTTACGTAATTATTAATACTTTATGGACTTTTAAGAAAATAATAAAAGTTTGGAACTTTTTTGTAAAATAAAAAAATGGGGGATTTTACTAAATTATTAATATTTTATGAATTTTTGAAAAATTAGCATTTATGCTCATAACAGTAACCGTTTCGTTATACCGACTTGTATGTCGTTATTCAAAATTCGAGTTATCCCGGGGTCGTTTTAGTAAAAAATTCTCACATTTATCTCATTGTATATCATTCGATTTATTTTTTAAATGAATAGTCAATTTAGCATTGTCTGGCTCCATAATGGAATCATTCCGTTATAACGACTTGCACGTCGTTATTCAAAATTCGATCGATTTTAGAGGCCTTCATTCGCTTTGATCTCCACATACAATGTCAAAATATAATATTCTAATAAACTAACAAATAGATGTTGATATTCAGTCTCAAATGAAGTATTTCATATATGTTAAATAAAACAATCATATAAAACATACAATTTGAATGCGAAGTATTACAAATATGAAGTATCACACTTAAATTTTTGTATGGGCTTGTTAAAATATTATGAAATTAAGGCATGTGTTTAATATGAGGTCCAAATGCACAACTTAATTGTCATGTACGAAAATATGCGTGTTTATGCTCATAACGAAATCATTCCGTTATACCCACTTATATGTCGTTATTCAAAATTTGAGATATCATGGGGTCGTCTCAGTCAAAATTTCTCACTTTTACCATCATTGTATGCTATTTGATTGATTTCTATAGTAAATAGCAAATTTAGCATTGTTTGACCCAATAATGGAATCATTTTGTTATAACGACTTGCACACCGTTATTCAAAATTTGATCGATTTTAAAGGCCTTTCATTCGCTTGGATCTCCACATATAATGTCAAAACATAATATTCTAATAAACTAACAAATGGATGTTGATATTCAGTCACATATGAAGTATATCATACCTATTAAATAAACACAAGTATATAAAGTATACAGTTTGAATGCAAATTAAGTATTATAAATATGAAGTATCTCACTTAAATTTTTGAATGGGCTTGTAGAAATATTATGAAATCAAGGCATGTGTTTAATATGATGTCCAAACACACAACTTAATTGTTATGTACAAAAATATGCGTGTTTATTCTCATAACGGAATCATTTCGTTATACCCACTTATATGTCGTTATTCAAGTTTATCTCAGGGTCGTCTCAGTCAAAATTTCTCACTTTTATCATCATTGTATGTTATTTGATTGATTTCTATAGTGAATAACAAATTTAGCATTGTTTGACCCTATAACGGAATTATTCCATTATAACGACTTGCACGCCGTTATTCAAAATTTGATTGATCTTAAGGGCCTTTCATTCGCTTGGATCTCGACATACAATGTCAAAATATAATATTCTAATAAACTAATAAATGGATGTTGATATTCAGTCACATATGAAGTATCCCATACATGTTAAATAAAACAAGTATATAAAGTATACAATTTGAATGCGAAGTATTACAAATATGAAGTGTCCCACTTAAATTTTTGAATGGGCTTGTAGAAATATTATGAAATCATGGCATGTGTTTAACATGATGTCCAAACGCACAACTTAATTGTTATGTACCAAAATATGTGTGTTTATGCTTATAACGGAATCATTCTGTTATACCCACTTGTATGTCGTTTTTCAAAATTCGAGTTACCCCGGAGTCGTCTCTGTCAAAATTTCTCACTTTTACCATCATTGTATACTATTTGATTCATTTATATAGTGAATAACAAATTTAACATTGTTTGACCCCATAACGGAATCATTCTATTATAACGACTTGCACGACGTTATTCAAAATTCGATAGATTTTAGGGGCATTTAATTCGCTTGGATCTCCACATACAACGTCAAAACATAATATTTGGATAAACTAATAAACAAATATTGATATTGAGTCAGAAATGAATTATTTCATACATGTCATATGAATAAGTGTGTAAAGTATAAATGTTCGGGTGCGAAACATTACAAATATGAAGTATGCCACTTGAATTTTCGAAAAGGTTGATGTTTAACTTGAGGTCCAAAATCACTACTTGATTGGTATGTACGAAAATATGTCCGTTTATGCCCATAACAGAATCATTATATTTTACCTACTTGTATGTCGTTATTCAAGATTCATATTATCCCGTGGTCGTCTCAGTCAAAATTTCACACTTTACCTTCATTGTACACCATTTGATTGATTTATCTAGTTAATAGATTGTCTGACTACATAACAAAAATGTTCCATTATATCAACTTGAATGCCGTTATTCTAAATTCGAGCAATTTTAGGGGCCTTAAATTTGCTCGGATCTCCATATACAGCTGTAAAACTTAATATTATCATAAGGTAACAAAGGAATGTTGATATTGACTCATTTATGAAATAATATCTCATGAATGTTCTAAGTAGTATGTGATAAGTTCGGATGTGAACCATTACAAATCATAAGTACCTATTAGTATTTTCGAATGAGCTTGTAGCAATATGATGAAATCAAAGAAGGTGTTTAGTATGAGATCCAAAATCACTACTTGATTGCTATGTCAAAAATATGTGCATTTATGCTCATAACGGAATCATTTCATTATACCCACTTGTATGTCGTTATTCAAAATTAGTGTTATCCCGAGGTCGTCTTAGTCAAAAGTTCTCACTTTTACCTTCATTGTACACCATTTGATTGATTTCTCTATTAAATAGTCGATTTAGCATTGTTTGACTACATAACAAAATTACTCCGTTATAACGACTTGCACAATGTTATTCAAAATTTGAGTGTATCTAGGACCCTCATAGCAAAATATCTCACTTTTACCATTATTGTACACAATTTGACTGAATTTATCTAGTGAATAACTAATTTAGCATTGTCTGACCCCACAACGGAACCATACTGTTATAACGACTTGCACGCCGTTATTTGAAACTTAAATGGTACTAGGGGCCTTCCAAAATTTGGCATTTTTCTTGATCTGATTACAAAATTTCTATTGACCATTTTTAATATTTTATTTAAAAATTAACAAAAGAGTAGACAAACAAATAAATATTTAATGACATTTATTAAAATAAGGGATAATGAAATTTGTCGTCACAATATATATATATATATATATATATATATATATATATATATATATATATATATATATATATATATATATATAATACCGCTGTTTTACATAAGAACCAAAAGAACAATTTAAGTTTTTATTTCTTTTCTTGCAACAAAATAACTACATAGTAATCTTTTTCTGCATTATCATTTTCCCTAAATATCCAAAACAAATAGATTCAATTATAATATTTCAACAAAATATTAACACAGAATAATGTATTTTTATAAATTAATATTAAACTAAGACCTGTTACAAAATGAACTATTGTAGTTCGAATCTTGCTAGCTTGCCATTAAAATTGAATCAAACTTTGTTCATTTTTGTTGGTCTTACTTGCTTTATCATCGATTAATGAATAATCTGGCATCCTAGTACCTGTACCATCACATTTAAAAATTCACTTTCCAATTACGCGTTCAGAATCCTAACACTAAAAGTACCAGATATTGGAATTACCATATAACCAAAGACCCGAAAGTGAAGAGAGAACAAGTCCATGCAATGCTTTCACCAATCTCAGAAAATGTGGACTTTGATGCTTTAACCCATTTAGTTTACTATTGTTGAAATCAACTATAATTAGCCTATTAAATATATGCTGATATGGACATGATGAACTCAGAGGTATGGTTTTAAAATTCACATTAGAAAATGGTAAAACTATATTTTTCGTAGAATGACCGTGCGTAACTCACTGCAGACACCAAAAATTTTAATTAGCCAACTCCTTTCTAAACAAATAGATTCAGAATATCAACAAGGAAAGTAATAATTGAAATAAGCGTTGTGCCACTAAAATAAAGATCTACATATTTAGATCATATGTAGTAAGACAGCAAGCTCACCAGCCAGCCATCAAAGCCTAGAGCAACAGCAAGCTCTTTCAATCAGTTAGCATACAATTTAACAGAATATTTTGTTGATAACAATTCATCAGCATGCTTTTTTCCTTCATCCCACTCCATGATGAAAGTCCCTAGTACCTTAAAGTTGTAATGATACAATCAGTGACTTGTACATAAACACAAACAGAGGCTAAATCTGTAAATTTGACATGAAAAGAAATCCTGATTAACAAAAACATATCAGTCAAAATTGGAAACTCCTTATTGTGTACTTGGCAGTGAATCATATTTAGAAAAGTTTTTATTACACAAACAATGCACCTTTTCAACATCATCAGACAAAAATAACAATTACAATAACGTTAATAATTTAAAGTTGCTGCAGATTTCCAAATTGAGAACAATTTTAAAGTATGTCTAATAATTATCAGGTCTCTGATAGTAAAAAAGAACACTAGCAAAAAGGGCAGAAAATGGGCCCTATATCAAATACTAATTAATTGTTTTATATGGGTCTAACTAGACAAGAAAAAATGTAAACCATAACTTAGGACAAACCAAAATGAAAAACATAAATTTTAACGTATTACTTTTGAATTGGATTGAATTTTACTGTACAAATTTAAATTTATATTTATGCACTTACGTATACTGGAAATTTTATCTTATATAATTAACATACAAACTCTTATTAAAAATAAGTTTTAGGGCTTGTCTATTTCACCATATTTGTTCGTGACACAGATAAGAAGATTGTAAATATTTGTGTGCAATCAATTGTACGTAAGTTTTCGTGTAATGTTCTCTGCTCTTCAGTATAATAGAGTGTTATATACTTCTGTGTATAATGGATGGTTACTTTTCAATTACGTATGTTTATGTTTGGATTGATGCATATTTAATAAATTATAAATAGTGATAGTCCATATTTATTTTGGGATTTTGGTAGGGTGTGTTTTAAATTTATATATGAAATCTATGTATAAGAGTTGTGTGGTAATATGTGTAAGAGATTATTAATTAATGTTAGTGAATAGATAAAGAGAGAAAAATATTAATTGAAAAGAGTTAATGTATGGTAGTAGACATGCATATTTTAATCGGAATCGTCGGTTCCGAACCGAAAACCGGCAGTTCCAACTAGAACTGAAACTAGCAGTTCCAAAACAGGAAAAAACCAAACCGAAACCGGATATATATCAGTTTGATTCCGGTTCCTCATTCGTGAAACCGGAACTGGCGATTTTTGCAATTTTTTTACTTTTTTCACGTTTTTAGGTTGAAAAAATTTTAAAAACCGGAATCGACGATTCCAAACCAGAAGCGAAACCGACCTACCATCGGTTCGGCTCCGGTTCTACATTTTTCGGAGCTGAAACCAGCGGTTTCGAACCGCCGTACATGTCTATATGGTAGGTGGTTGGTTGAAGATTTGTAGGGTGTATAGGTATGTATGAGTAATTTTTAAAATTTAGGTGTGATTTTGAAAACCTAAATCTAATTTATTAAAATTTAGTTGTGATTTTGAAAACCTAAATCTAATTTATTGAACCTGAAACGAACACAACGTTTTAATATCAATTATGTTTATCACTCTTCAGAGAAGAGTAACATTTGATATTCTAAAGAGTTACATACGATATACTACTAGAAAGAGGTCACCTTTACTAAATTTCATGCTAACATCTCTTAAGAAATAATAATATTTTTAATTAAAAGTGATATCTAATAAGTGAAAAGTGATAATCATTCAATTAAAATATTACATGAATTCGAATGATAGATAAACATACTCCTTCCGTCCCGCACCAAGGGTCACTTTTTTTCATTTTGGTCGTCCAACCCAAAGAGTTTTCTTTCTTTTTTTATATCCATGGGTCCCACACTCATCCACTAATACAATTAAAATATGAGGTCCACATTCTCACTAATACAACTACCCACTACACATTAAATAATAATACTCCTTAATCTACGTGTAAAAAAGCAAAATGCACCTTGATGCGGGACGGAAGGAGTATATACTATATGTTCTTTTATAATTTTCATACTTTCCAATTTCATCAATTTCATTACTTTTGCACATGTCAATAAAATAACACAATAATGTTAATATCCTCACAAAATTATAATATTATAAAAATGTTACCTACTTTTTTTATTTAAGTTTAGGATCATTTCGGGGTGCATCTTATGATTTATAGTGTAAAAGTTAGGGTGTAATGAGTAGTTATTAAATTTATTTTTAATTATTTATTTTATTTAATGGTAAGGATTAAGTGAAAATTTATTATTTAGATTGTTCAGTCGTTCAAGTACACCATTATTTCAAGTACACTATACACTGTTTGACTCTTATTTTTTTTTAATTAATTATCCGAATTTCCGTTTTTATATACTCCCCCATCCCCCTTATTTTGCACCACTCCTTTTTATAAGTTACAAAGGAATAATAGTAAATTATATACCTTAAAAAAATAAATTCTTAATTAACAACAATTTAATGATAAATAGTTCTTGATTATAAAGAGCGAAACAAATTAATCTCATGAGATAATTTCTACCAGACTCGCTCAAATTTTAGATAGTCAAATATGTATGTACAAATTACTCTCCCAAAGGGTGTGTTTACTTTTTGCATGTGGATTAAGAAGTATTATTATTTAATGTATAGTGGCTAATTATATCAGTGGAGTGTGAGTCTCATATTTTAATTATATTAGTGGGTGTGTATGGATCCATGTATGTAAAAAAGGAAAGAGGACTATTTGAGTGAGACATTAAAAATGGAAAAAAGTGACCCAAATACCCTTTGGGTGGGACGGAGGAAGTAAATATTTACAAGTGTTCACACACATTTAATTTAATAAATACTCTATCCGTCCCAAAATTGATTGCACACTTTCCATATTTTCCGCCCCAAAATAGATTGCACCTTCCAAAAATTGTAAAACAAATTACCAATTTATCCTCACTTTTAAACCATAAAGTTAATCCAAAACATAAACCAAATGCATGGACAATTTTATCCCTCAAAATTGAGTTGAAAAGTCAATAAAGCAACATTAGTTAAACTTCATATCTACAGTAACAGTGCAATCAATTTTGGGACGAAGGGAGTACTATTTTTTATCAACTTCACTTTATACTTTTCGTTTTTACTTCGTTTTTGTTTTAACTTCACGAATAAAACACATAATTAATATTCATTTAACACATTTATATTTTAAAATTTTCATATTTTTTAAAACAAATTATGTACTTTATTATTTATTTATTACTCAAAAATACTAAACTATTCAAAAAAAAAAGTAAAAAAAGTAAATTTTATTAATATAAATGTCAAGAAATGTGAAATTGAATCCTGGCAGATGGAATAGAAGTCTAAATATTCCACACAAAAATATTCACATTTTTTATTTAGTTTAACCTATAAAAGTTTTTATATTTTTTAAAATAAAAATCAAGTAAAAATAACTAATCTTTTACTCTCTCCGTCCCACGACAAGGAGTGCATTTTGCCATTTTCGTCCGGCCCAATACAAGAGGTGCATTTTTTTTTAGTAAAAAGGACCGACACAAAATAATTAATTTATCCCCATGGGACCCACAAACCACACTAATACACCTACCCACTTTACATTAAAATATTATTTCTTTCACATCATCTACACAATAAATATTATATCCCTTAATAAACGTGCCAAAAAGTTTTGTCACCCTTGTTATGGGATGGAGGGAGTATTATAATTTATTTCTTGGATTCCTGAAAATCGTTCACTTTTTTCTTATTAGTTCCTCCAACATAATTATTCACCCCAAAAAAAAAAATATCATCTCAACTAACACTTCAAAAGTATATATTAATTTAAAAAAATATATCATCTATTCTTTTTATGCATAACATACTTTATACTTTATTTATTACCTAAAAATACCACATTAACCCTAAAAATTAATAAAATTAGTCAAAAAATATTTTTTTAATATTTATGATACAATTAAAAATGAAAAATAGAGAGAGAATAGTATTTTAAAAAAAATGTATCACCCCACATAATGCAAATAATATATTGTACACTTTTTTATTAAAAAAAATACTAAGCTATCTCGAAAATGAATTCTCAACTTATGTGAGAAAAAAAAAAAGATAAATAATAAATAATTGGGTAGGTCTTGTATGAAAACGTCTCACAGATCTAATTTCGTAAGACATATCCATCAAATAAATAATATAATGTAAAAAATAAATAAATAAAAATGAAGTGGCCGGCGTAGTCGGTCACTCGCACCACTTCTCGGAATAACTAAATAAGGCAGCATATTCAAATCAATTAATTAAAGTAATATATATATATATATATATATATATATATATATATATATATATATATATATATTTTAAAATTTAATACTTTTAAATTATTATAGTGCAAGTAATAATACTATAATATGATCATTAAAAAAAAATTGAAAGTGATTAATTTAAAATTCAAAGTGATACACATTTCATAAAAAAATCATAAATTATAATTAAAGTGGTAATATTTAATATATATATATATATATATATATATATATATATATATATATATATTGTAAGATTATTATGGTCTAGTGCCATTAATAATTAAATATTTATATATAAGATATTTATTATGATCAAATATCTTAAATAAAAGATACGATTTAAATAATAATATATATTAGATAAATAAGGTCATATATATTTATGGATAACAAATCACATTGATAGAATGTGATTTGATAAAGATTTGATATTCAAATCTGATACCTATTAAAAAAGACACGGTATTATGATATTCTATCACAAAATATTTTACGCTGTATCATAAAGAAGAAGGAGAGGAGAGGAGAGAGAAGCCCGTTCCTGGTGGTGTAATCGTAGGGTCATATGAAGTATCAAAGTATGTCTCCTAATTATTATTACGAGATGTAAGAATCATGAAATCCAAGATCCATGGCAATAATTGTTTACATAAAATTATGCTTACATGTGGTATAGAGCCATGTTTCAGATTTCATGAGTTTTCATCCTTCAATGATTTATGTATGTATTCTAAAATTTATTATTGAATATGCAAAATCAATTATGAATTTTGATTTGTATTTAATCGCAATTCATTAATCTAACTTCCGCATTGGTTGTCCAATGGACATGATCAAGTTTCTCATGTTTAAAAGAATATGAGCAGTACGTAGCTTTCATTCAAATTTGTTTAGTTTTACAATTATGTGATTAATGTAATAATTATGGTTGAAACGTGGCTAAATATAATGTAAATTTAATCAAGTTATTGATAATTAATGGTGATATATCATGACTAATTAAATGATCTAATATATTTGTGACTACATTGTTGTGATGAAACTCATGAATTAAACATCATTCTGCATAATGTATATATAATTGCTAATGTATTAAACATCATGAATTAAAATATTATGGGGTCGAATTTAAAGGGAGTTGACCATTACAGAATTATTTATGAAGTGTGACAATATATATAATTGCTAATGTATCATTCTGCATATTATTTATATATTTAATTGTATGATGAATGAAAGTATAGATAAATTATTAACGCCAAACTTAATTTTAATATTTGGTTGCCTTAATTAAAATTGATTATTGAAATCTTATGACACCTACAAGAATCTGTAGGTGATTCGAAGTTAAATAAATAAACGAATTTATATGATTTAAATTTTTAATGTTAGTCTGTTAATCACCTAAGTGGTCTGACCTGGATGATTAATAAAAATAAATCATATAATTAAATTTTAATTTTCCATATTTATGTGAAGTTTGAATAAAGAATATTATTTTATGGGTTATTAAAATTTTCATAATTATAAGACTTTATATTCACCCAAAGGTGATGGCTAGTCTTTATAATTCATGAATATGAATGTGATAATTAATATATTATGTCAAACTTATTTGTATGTCCAAAGATTACAAAAGAGTTTTAATGGATATAAATAATTATCAAATTATGTATAATTCACAAGCAATCCTTATGATTATGATTGTATATTATTGTATCTCCCAAAGGAGAACAATAATATATATTAATTTATTCCAATCCTGAATCTATGACTCATAATTTTATTCTTGCAGTACCCACTCCAATAAGTCTACACTCGCATGTTGCGTCTGTTCCATTGTATAATGGATTAAACTACTGTAATTGGTGTGAATAAGTCCAATTTCATCTCGGTGTTTTGGATCTTGATTCAGCACTTCTTACTGAAAAGCCTGCTATTACTGATGAAAGCTGTGCTGATGATAAATATAACCATGATGCTTGAGTTAGATCAAACAGACTCAGCCTAATATTTATGTGAATGAGTGTAGCCGAAAATATCAAATCAGCTATTCCTCCAACTGAAAGTGCTAAGGAATTCATGAAGTTAGTAAAAGATCGTTCCCAAACTGCTGATAAATCTCTTGGTGGAACACTAATGACTACTTTGACCACCATGAAGTTTGATGGTTCCCGTAGCATGCATGAACATGTCATTGAAATGACAAACATAAAAGCAAGACTCAAGTCCTTAGGGATGAATGTGGATGATAATTTCCTTGTGCAATTTATCATAAACTCATTACCTTTTGAGTATGGTCCGTTCCAAATGAAATATAACACCATGAAAGATAAATGGAATGTGAATGAACTTCACAGAATGATAGTTCAAGATGAAACACAGCTTAATAATCAAGGAAATAATTCTGTTCATCTTGCTGTCAATCATGAAGCTAGAAAGAAAGCCGAAAAGAAGAAAAGAAAGGGAAAGCAAGGACCGCGTAAGATAAATGTGCCTAATGCTCCAACCCAGCAACGGGAACAAAGTGGTCCCATTAAGTGCCGGTTTTTCAAAAAACCGGGGCATTATCAGTGGGATTGCCAGAAACGTAAGGAATGGTTCGAAAGGAAAGGTATACTTAATGTTTTAGTATGCTATGAATCTAACTTAGTTGAAGCTCCTAATAATACTTGGTGGCTTGATTCTGGCTGTACCACTCACGTTTCAAATTCGATGCAGGGATTCCTTACGACTCGAATCACAAACCCAAATGAGAGCTTTGTCTATATGGAAAATCGAGTCAAAGCTCCTGTTGAAACAATTAGAACTTATCGTTTAATCCTTAATTCTGGATACCATTTAGATTTATTTGAAACTTTTTATGTTCCTTCAGTTTCTCGTAATTTGATTTCCTTATCTAAACTTGATTCTAATGGATATTCCTTTAAATTTGGAAATGGATGTTTTAGTTTATTCAAACAAAATATTTTTATTGGTTCTGGAATTCTTAATGATGAATTGTACAAATTCGAACTTGATTCCAATTTTGCCGAAACTTTGTTAACCTTGCATCATAATGTTGGAACTAAATGTGGTTTAGTCAATGAAAGTTCAGCTTACTTGTGGCATAAACATTTGGGGCATATCTCCAAAGAAAGATTACAAAAGATTAGTTAAAGAAAAGCTTCTTCATGATTTGGACTTTACTGATCTTGGAATCTGTGTGGATTGTATTAAAGGAAAACAAACAAAACACACAAAAAAGGGGCCACAAGAAGCACACAACTTCTTGAAATAATACACACATATATTTGTGGGCCTTCTGATGTTCCCTCTTTAGGGAAAGAAAAATATTTTATCACCTTTATTGATGATTTTTCACGTTATGGTTATATCTATCTATTACATGAAAAATCTCACTCAATAAATGCTTTAGAAGTGTTTGTAACCGAGGTTGAAAGACAATTGGATAGAAAGGTGGAAATTATTAGATCTGATAGAGGTGGTGAATTTTATGGAAAATATGATGAATCGGGCCAATGCCCAGGTCCATTTGCTAAATTCCTAGAAAAGCACGGTATTTGTGCACAATACACAATTCCTGGTACATTGCAACAAAATGGTGTAGCGGAAAGATGTAATCGTACTTTATTGGATATGGTTAGGAGTATGTTAAATAATTCATCTTTACCCATTTTCTTGTGGATGCATGCACTCAAAACTGCCATGTACTTGTTGAACAAGGTTCCTAGCAAAGCAGTTCCTAAAACACCTTTTGAACTATGGACAAGTAGGAAACCAAGTTTAAGGCACCTGCACGTTTGGAGTTGTCCGACAGAGGTAAGAATTTATAATTCACAAGAAAAGAAATTGGATCTAAGAACCATTAGTGGTTTCTTCATTGGTTATCCAGAAAAATCTAAGGGGTACATATTTTATTGTCCTAATCATAGTACAAGAATTGTTGAAATTGGAAATGCTAGATTCATTGAGAATGGTGAAATCAGTGGGAGTAAAGAACCACGTAAAGTGAACATTGAAGAAGTTAGGGTGGAGATACCTTTACCCAAAACTTTATCTAATGTTGTTGTTCCTACAGTTTTTAAACCACTAAACGACTTACAAGAACAACATATTAATGATCTTGCTCCCAATAATGAACATGATGAAATCATCATCAATGAATCTGTAGAAGATGAAACACACCAAATGGCATTAAGAAGGTCTAAAAGACAAAGAAGACCTGCCATTTCTAATGATTATGTGTATTATTTGCAACTGTCAGAATTTGGCATTGGAATTAACGATAATGATCCAGTTTCATATAAAAAGGCCATAGAAAGTACTAATTCTTCTAAATGGATAAATGCTATGAAAGATGAGTTAAAATCAATGGCACATAATAAAGTTTGGGATCTTGTAGAATTGCCAGAAAGTTATAAAAGAGTTGGATGCAAATGGGTCTTTAAGACCAAACGTGACTCTAATGGCAATATCGAAAGATATAAGGCTAGACTTATTGCTAAAGGTTTTACTCAAAGAGATGGTATTGACTATAAAGAGACATTTTCGCCTGTTTCTAAAAAGGACTCCTTTAGAATTATTATGCTTTGGTGGCTCATTATGATTTGGAGCCACACTAAATGGATGTCAAGACAACTTTTCTGAATGGGAATTTAGAGGAAGAAGTTTATATAGATCAACCTGAAGATTTTTCTATTGAAGGGAAGGAACACATGGTATGTAAACTTAAAAAATCAATATATGGACCCAAGCAAGCCTCCCGTCAGTGGTATCTTAAGTTCAATGATATCATCACTTCTTTTGGATTTAAAGAAAACATCGTTGATCGATGTATATAGCTGAAAGTAAGTGGGAGCAAAATAATCTTCCTAATTCTATATGTTGATGATATCTTGCTTCCAACAAATGACCTTGGTTTATTATGTGAGACCAAGAAGTTTCTCTCTAAGAACTTTGAAATGAAAGATATGGGTGAGGCAACTTATGTGATCGGAATAGAAATATTTCGTGACAAATTGCAAGGATTATTGGGGTTGTCTCAGAAAGCATATATCAATAAAGTTCTGGAGAGATTTAAGATGAAAAAGGTGCTTACCAAGCATCGTTCCAATCCAATAGGGAGATAAGTTCAGCCTCATGCAGTGCCCTAAAAATGAATTGGAACGTGAAAAATGAAAGATATTCCTTATGCATCGCTTGTAGGTAGTTTGATGTACGCACAAACTTGTACACGACCAGATATCAGCTTTGCTGTTGGGATGCTTGGTCGCTATCAAAGTAATCTAGGAATTGATCATTGGAAAGCTGCAAAGAAATTTTTGAGGTATCTGCAAGGAACCAAAGTACACATGCTTACTTATCGAAGATCTGATCACCTAGATGTGATTGGATATACTGATTCAGATTATGCCGGATGTGTTGATACAAGAAAGTCCACTTTTGGCTATTTATTCCTTTTAGCCGGAGGTGCTGTATCATAGAAGAGTGCGAAGCAGTCTGTAATTGCTGCGTCCACTATGGAAGCTGAATTCGTGGCTTGTTTCGAGGCCACAATACAAGGAAATTGGTTGTGGAACTTTATTTCAGGGCTTGAAATAGTCGACAGTATTGTTAAGCCGCTGAAAATTTATTGTGACAATTCCGCTGCAGTATTCTTCTCTGAAAACGACAAGTATTCCAGAGGTACAAAACATATGGAATTAAAATATCTTGCCATCAATGAAGAAGTCAAAAAATAAAAGATGTCAATTGAGCATATTAGCACCAATCTTATGATTGCGGATCCGTTAACTAAAGGACTGCCTCCAAAGACATTCATTGGACATGTCGAAAGTATAGGGATTATTGAAAAATTTAAGTTTAGAATATGCATTGACATTATGAGCTCTTTATGAAATTGTTTTGACATTAATTGAATCTTGTATTATCATTTCAGTATACATGAATGTTGACACTAAGTAAACAAGACTTTATCTCAATTTGAGATATTTATGTGGACCATTATTGATCCTTAGGTTTATGAGTCACGTTGAGTAGAAAGCTAATATCATAGTACATGGAAGGAACTATGTTGAGTAAATGATATAGAACCGTCATGACTTGTGTTAGTCTATACTTAATATTGACATTATGGATTGACCAATTAGTTTATCTTATATCGCGCAACTTATGTAAATTATTTAAACACTTACATTTAATGTTTAATTCTGTCACTCGACCAAGTGGAGAATGTAAGATTATTATGGCCTAGTGCCATTAATAATTAAATATTTATATATAAGATATTTATTATGATCAAATATCTTAAATAAAAGACACAGTTTAAATAAATAATATATATTAGATAAATAAGGTCATATATATTTATGGATAACAAATCATATTGATAGAATGTGATTTGATAAAGATTTGATATTCAGATCTGGTCCTCTCTCCACCTATTAAAAAAGACACGGTATTATGATACTCTATCACAAAAAGTTTTACGCTGTGTCATAAAGAAGAAGGAGAGGAGAAAGAAGTCAGTTCCCGATGGTCTAATCATAGGGTCATATGACGTATCAAGGTATGTCTCCTAATTATTATTACGAGATGTAGGAATCATGAAATCCAAGATTCATGGCAATAATTGTTTATATAAAATTATGATTACATATACTCCCCGTCCTGTTTCAATATTTCCATTTACTTTTTGCACGTTGATTAAGGAATATAATATTTTAATAGATAGTGGGTGGGAAAATATAATATTTAATGCAAAGTGGATAGGTGTATTAGTGTTGGATGATATATTAATTGTTTTAGGTGAGTTCCATATTCCAAAAAGAAAAACGTAAATATTGAAATGAGACGCGCAAAATAGAAACGTAAATATTGATACGGGACGAATGAAGTATATATTAAACAAAGAAATGTGATATTAAATTACTCAAATTATTTCATAAATAATTTGTAAGAAAGACAAAAAGTGATAATATTTTAATCAAAAGTGATATTTAATTAAGAAAAAAGTGATAAACATCCAATTATTATATTATTTGATGAAAATTTATAAGACGGACAAAAAGTGATAATATTTTAATAAAAAATGATAACATTTTCAATAAAAAGTGATACTCATTTTTTATTAAGAAAACGTGATACACATCCAATTAGTATTAACTAAAAATTTTATGTGACTGATAAAAAGTGATAACAGTCACCCAAAAAGTGATAACATTTTTAATAAAAAGTGATACCTGATAAAAGAAAAGTGATAAACATCCAATAAAATTATTTAATAAATATATTTTATTATACATATAAAAAGTTATAACATTTTTAATGGAAAGTGATATATGATAAAGGAAAAGTGATAATTATTTAAATAAATTATTTCATTTATCACTATTAATATAATAAATAAATAATGACAATTAATAAATAAAAAGTGAAGTTATCATCCAAATTATTTGGTCAATTATTATTTTGACACGATCTATATATTTACTTGTGGTCTTTAAGATAAAAAAACTCTAATTTATTTACAAATCATTTTTTTTTAAAAAGTAAAATGGCGAAAGAAATGTGAATTAATTGAGTTGGGCTAACATGCACTCCATTTAGCAGTCAGCATTAAGTTGGTGGTTGCCATTAGATCCGCGAGTTTTCTTATAGGTTATATTTGATCCGTATCACGAATGTGATTCGTGAGACGATCTCATACAAGTCTTTGTCTTAATAATAAAAACATTAATACTTCTAACATGAGGAGTATATTATTTAATAAATAAATAAATTGAGTAAACTTAATTACTCACTCACGAAAATATCATTCACTTTCAATCTTATACATTACTGTCTTCCTCTATGTGATACGGACTCTTTCGGCTAGTTTTAAAGTTTATGTTTTTCTAATATATAAATTAAGGAATATAATATTTTAATATATAGTTAGTCAAAAAATATAATATTTAATATAAAATAAATAATTGTATTAGTATTGTATGTGGGTCTATGAGTATACTCTCTCCGTCCTATATCTGGAGGGTCGTTTGTTTTTTGCACGTGAATTAAGGAGTATTATTATTTAATGTGTAGTGGATAATTGAATTAGTGGGAGTATGAGACCCATATTTTAATTGTATTAATGGGTGGAGATGGATCCATATGTATAAAAAAAGGAAAAATGACTCTTTGGGTGGAACGCTCAAAATGAAAAAAAAGACCTCTTTAAAGGGTACGGAGGGAGTATATTAATTGTTTTATGTGACACTCATATCTACCAAAAAGGAGAACATAAAGATTAAAATAGGATTCCCAATTTAGAAATATGTAAAGATTGAAATGAGACGAAAGAAGTATACATTATGTCATTTTGATTTGTCCCATTATAAAATATCCAACTAATACTCAACACACTATACATGAGACTCACATTCAATATTAATACAACGACACACTACACATTAAAATATTATATCACTTAATACACTGCACATTAAATTATTATTCTCTTTAATCTACGTGCTCCTTAACTCATGTGTAAAAAGTAAATTGATGTCTATTAGCAGAACAGAGGGAGTATCTAAGAAAAATTATTGTTTACTAATTCTATTAATTTTCATGGAATAATTTGGTATTACTGGAAAATCTTCTTATATATTAAAGTAAAATAATCTTTCCAATTTTTGAAATGGCATAATTAGATTAATAGAATATTTATGATTTAATTTTCATGGAATAATTTGGTATTACAGGAAAATCTTCTTATATATTAAAGCAAAATAATCTTTCTAATTTTTGAAATGACATGATTAGATTAATAGAGTATTTATGATTTTCTTTTTAAATTGTGAGGTGGTGAAATATTATTAGTTAATTGATTTTGAAGGGTTCTTGAGTTCGAATTTCAATAGACACATCTTTTTAATCTTTTTTAAATGAAAATTTCATTTTTTGGTTGGACTGAAATTTTAACTAAATAATTATAATTGCAACATATTTTATCTAGCTAAGCCCAATTCACCATACCGAAATTTCTTTTTAATTTTTTATGGATGAATAGAAATTAAATGATGGGTCACTTATTATAGGATACATAAAATAATGCATAATTGCTATAAACTAAATGGTTCAAATAACTAATACTCATAACTAAACAATTATATATTGTGATAACATAAATACCCCTCTGTGTTTGCACATTTTGTTCTGTACATTTTATTTTAAACAATTTCTCTTGCACATATTTTTTTTGCACTTTTTATTTTGGACGTTTTGTTTTTGCACATTTTTTTTTTTTGACAAAATTAAAGATACAACGAAAATATGGAAAATTCATTATAACCCTTAAACAAGGTCATCAACTAAGCTACCTAAAGCTTTACATGTTCAAACATCACAGACCAGCTGACTAACACATAACATGCATATCAAATTATCAAGCTTGGTAGATGATAGATGAATTCACAACATCGATTATTTTTCAAATTACAAGTAATATATAGCAATTAGCAATTAGCAATTAATTAAGTAGATGGAGGGTGATATGACATTAAGATTAGATGGCGGAAAGAAGATGGCACTGGTTGTAGGGTGCAACTATCAAGGGGATTGGGCTTTGAATGGATGCCGGAACGACGCGTTGGGCATGCGGCGGACACTGTCGGAGAAGTTCGGGTTCGACAGCAGCTCTACCAAGCTCATGTTGGATACACCGGGGAATAGGGAAATGCCGACAGCTGCTAAAATAAAAAGTGAGCTAAACTCTATGGTTAGTCGGACTCGATCAGGATACGTCTTATTTTTCTTCTTTGCCGGCCACAGAACTGACTCTGGCCCCAACCGTTATCCTCGTAAATACCAGGCCATCAAACCAAGATTCTCCAATGCTCGAATGAAAAGAACCACTAGTCACTTCTTGTTTGTATTCCACGAGCTATATTGATCACATCCCTCACATGGGCGTACTGTTTGCAGAACTTTGGAGTGACCTGTGAAGGAGAAACTAAGTTTAATTTAGCACAAATAAGAAACGAAATGGCACCGCAAATCAATGAGAAATACTGCTTTAACCTTGGCATGGTGTGGGTGCTGCAGCATTCCAACCAGATCATGGTACACCAAAACCTGCAACAAGTGTATTCTTGTTATAGATGACCGATAACAACATAACACAAGCCTTACCAAAAGAATATAGTAAGACAGCGATATACAGATGTGTGCAGGCACAAACAATATCTTCAAACACACACTTTGTGCTTGTTTCATAAAATCAAACTTCTATTAACATGTTTCATGAATTCAAATACCAATTTAATCAAAAACTCATTCAGGCATTTTTACAAACACATTGTAAGCATATAAGAATAAGCATATAATCATTTGTAAAAGTGAAATCATTCGATCCCCAAATTTCTCAATACTAAAACTATCTCAAAATTCCATCATAATCCTACACAGAATAGAGATTATAATCCTTACAATTATACAATTTAGTCATGACTCGTTTATTCACAAGTATAATTATTACACACCTATTTTCGATGAAAACCAACTCACCTTCTGAACTACGATGTCAAACAGTGAACAATGAAAAGTGGCAGTAACGATGATGGTTGCTCCACGAGACCAACGATTATGCTCTCTCTGTGCACATTCATAATCTGCTCTCTCTCTCCCTCTCAACGTAATTGCTGTGAAATTTCGAAAATCTGCTCCCTCTCTCTCTCCCTTCCATTTATTCAACAATAACAATGCTTAATTTTTTTTTATATGGCAAAAGCTTGTGGGTGTCCGGATACATGCTAAATTGTATACTCTTTAGTATAAAGATGTGTACCCTTTATTATACAAGACAAAAATTTGTGTGGCTTTAGAATTTTGTGTTAAATTGTATACCCTTTATTATAAAGATATGTACCCTTTATTTTCTGAAGAAAAATAAAAAAATATAATGAAAAATGTATACCCTTTAGAACAAAATGGTGTACCCTTATTAATTAAAGTGTATATCCTTTAGAACAAAATAATGTACCCTTATCTATAATACTAAATTCTAAAGGCACACGGCGTGCGCCCGAGCGCACGCAAACCTCACTCTTTTTATTTATTAATTTTCTGTTAGTTTTTTATTACGTAAATTAATTCTATTATTTTAATTTTTAATATAAATATTAATAAATATTTGAATAAAAATTAAAATTAATTAAATTTAGTATATATTCTAAAAATATTATATTTAATTATTTTAAATAAGTATTTATATTTCATTCGTCCTAAAAATTGTTCATGCAAAAAATAATTTAACTAACAATTACTCCCTCCATCCCAGTTAATGAAGGCCACAGACCTTATGTTTAACATAAGGTCTCTGACCCTCTTAGCCTGAGACGAATGGAGTATAACTTTTCTATAATTATGTATCACTTTTTATTAAGATTGTTACCACGTTATATTTACATCATTAATTATTCATGTATGAATTAGTTCAACTAATAGTTGTCATTTTTCCTTTATGTATCACTTTTTATTAGATTATTATCACTTAATTGTTCATGAAATAATTTAGTAGAATTGATTATCACTTTTTCTTAATCATGTATCACTTTTTATAAAAAAATATTATTACTTTTTATTCAAAAAAATAAATTATTGATGAAATAGTTTAACTTGATGGTTATCATTTTTCATTTTCGTTTATCACTTTTAATAAAAATGATACCATTTTTTATTTTTCCTATTAATTGTTCAATTAAAATTGATTATCACTTTTTATTAATCAGATATCACTTTTTATCCGCGTTACTAATTTTTTTTCGAGGTAGGTTATTAATAAGAGTGAAAATCAGCGTGTTTTAGTGTCCAATTTAACACCTTTTTATGAGAATTATTGTAGTATATTAGCACAAGTGTCTTATATTCAATATATGTGAGAAAAATGTGCATTTGAGGTGTTTTAGGTGAAAAAATGATGAAAAGTGCAAAGTTGAAGAAAATGTACAACTTGTGCAAGAATATTGAAAAATACACGTTCAACTTTTGTAAATTTTCTGTATTTTTGTGGAGGTCCAAATTGGGCATGTGATACCTCGTTAGAAAGCCACGGAGGAGAGAGTCGTTTTGGTGTAAGAATCACTCAAATTGGAGTTCGGATGTAAAAGGTTATGCACAAAATAGTGAGACTGCGCACAAGTCGATTCTGCGCACAATTGTGTTTCTCGACCATTGCTCGACCAAGAGCCAAATTGCTCGACCAGAACAGTTTGGTTGAGCATTATCGCGAATTTCCAGTTTCGTGTGGTTTTTACACCCCAGTGCGTATATGTACATATTTTCGTCTAAAAAGTCCATCCAAGATCCATTAGGAGAGTCTAAAAGTATAAAGGGCATCATTATAAGGGTTAGAAGGAGGCCAAAATAATCCTACACCACCCCACATGGGGGATTACCCCCCACACCATCACCTACATCCATCCCTTCTTCCATCCATCCATCCATCACTACGAAGATTCATCTGTTGAGTCAAGAGGAGAGTTCAAGACGGAGAAGGATGCGATGATGCCCACATCTAAGGTTTTTATCGTTTCCTAATTTATTTTGTATTTTCCAGACATATGGGTAAGATCTATCCAACACCCATGATTGTTCTTCGCATCATTATGGGCTAGAGTCTTTTTGGTTGATCTAGGGTTTTAAAGGTTTTTATGAATTAATTGAACTCTCTTGTGTATCCTCCGTACAACGCCACTTGTGGATTTATTTTATATATGATTATACATTCTTAATCCATATTCACGGCCGTTTTGTGCATCTTCAACTGTTATATGGAGTCTGAATACTTCCTCCGTCCCATAATACTTTCACGTTTACAGTTCCACGCTGTTTAAGAAAAGTTGCACTTTTTGACCAACTTTATTGACTTTAGAGGGTATTGTAGTATTTTTAGGTAATAAAAAAGTATAAAGTAATTAGATGTGTGTGAAAAATGAGTGGCAAATTTGAAATTAAAGTAACTTTTGAGGTTGTTAGATAAAGTGATGTTTCCTTATTGGGATGTGAAAGGTTTTGTGGGACAAACAAATGAGGAAAATATGAAAGATTTTATGGGACAGAAGGAGTATGTATCTTGGTTGTTGATTGAGCGCGTTCACTGTTGAATAGGATTCCATGTTATGATTCTAAGTGAGGAGACTCCGAAACTTCATTAGAAATATCATATATATATATATATATATATATATATATATATATATATATATATATATATATATATATATATATATATATATATATATATATACTTATTAATTGAATTGAATTTGGGTTAATAAGTATGATAAAGAGGTTAACTTTATAGTATCTATACAGGGTTAGAGTACTAATTGGTAAGGAAAATAATTGATACTAATAGTACCTAGAAAGGGGGTGTAATTATATCTCTTGCTCCAATGTTATTCATACGTGTTACACGCATATTTACTTGTGTCTATTGAGTAAATGTGCATGATTTAGTGATACGTCCATAATCCACAAGGTAGAGTCGCACAATATACTTGAGAATGAAATTAATGAATAAAACTGGATTATCCTAGAGTTACATATTCTACTACTTGATTTACTTTCGTATTTTCCTAGTTCTTGATTTATTTTATTTGCTATTTTAATTAATTGTTTATTAGTTAATAATTAAATTCTTAAACTTTATTGCTTTTGTCTTAATTAATTTAGTAAATAATTAAATTAATAATACGCCGTCCTTTGGATTAGATATTTAACTTGGTCGCTTGCCTAACCTGAAATTGATATCCTTAATACTTGAGGATTAATTTTGCATTCAAAGAAAACGCTCATCAGATATCACTTTTCCTTGATCATATATTATTTTTTGCTAAAAATATTATCAATTTTTATCCTATAAAATACTAATTATAAATATAAAAGATTAATATTAAAAACTTTACTAAATATAAAAATCAATATTGCTCATAAGAAATATAAAATTAAAAAAAATTATTATAACAAGTGTTAATAAATTAGATTGATTATAAAAATAATAAAAATAACGACAGTTTCTTCATGGTGCCGATCCATGAACTTACTGTGATGTTTTGCACCAGATATGCAAAATTCTATTAAATTAATGACATTAAACGTGTAAAAAATTATAAGACAAGTTAATTGGGATGAGATCATATCCGTCTCACGAAATAAGATCCGTGAAACAGTCTCATCCAAGTCTTTGTCATTTTTTTTTGTTTTGTTTATTTTTTTACTGAATTAAAGTATTCTTTAAATGACAATTTTATTAATTATAATTACATTAAGAATGGACAATTATTTAACTCAATATAAAATTCATTAAGTAATTCAAGTTCAATTTTTTTGCAAAACTTAATTTTATCCACTCTAATTTTGAGTTGAATATATCATATTATTAAAAATTTTATTTTATTAGGTGCATAGAATGAAATAATAAATTTTAATAATACCATAAAAATTAAATCTATAGAGATATAAATGAAGGATAACTTACAATATAATATTAATATATGAAATAAATAGAAAATACATATTTTTCACTCGACTTAATTTATACACTTTAAGGTATTATTTTTATAGTCGAACAAAAATTATACTTTCAATTATCCCAAATAGATATGATTATATTTTATTTAAAATATATAGATTTAAAATTAATAAATAAATAACAGATAAGATAACTCGTGTCGCACGTAGACACCGTACTAATTTGAAATGTATATTTTATGAATTAGTTGAAGATGAAAATTTTAAATTAAAGTATTATCTTCATTCGTTTTAAAGATTTTCCATTTATCATTTTGCATGTAAATTTTAAAAGTTTACAATTTTATTTTGATAAAAGGGCCTCACTCTATCTACAGGACCCCAACACACCACTAATATAATGAATACCAGGGGGAGTAGCGACTTTTATACAACTTTGTCTAATTTTTGTTTCAATTTGCCCCCTGTTTTTTATGAAAAATATCTAAAAATATCTGTAATCCTTAAATTCTTTAAACTTTAATTCTAGATATTCTATCTAATAAAGGATCCGATGAGAAATCGATGACAGTGTCCCCCAATAATGGGGGCAGAACTATCGGGAAAGCAGCTGGCAGAATTGGACAATCGATCCAATGAAATCCTCCAGCTTAAGACATAAGACGAGAAGGTAGTAGTTGTCCCCAGAAGCCAACTCGTCCAATTCTATTCATTATTCATGAAAAAATAAATACTACTTTTTAAGAGTTAAATTTTTGTTTGGTCTCATAATTTTTTTTCTCTTTAATTTTAGTCCCAAAATAGATATTTATGTGTAATAAGACCCGTATCTTTTATTTTTTTATTAATTTTGACCCAATATTTTTCGGAATTGCCATTTGTTGCTGGAAACCGGCGAGTGATGTTGACGCAGACTCCAATTTTTTCTCGACCAATGAATGTGACACCTCATACTTTATTTTTTAAAAAAAATTGCCCATTCACCTCATTTTTAAAACATTTTAAAATGTTTTATTTACCCAAAATTGAAAAATCAAATTTTGCAAAACAAAATTAAAAATCAAAAAAGAAAATCAAATCCAATCCTAAACTAAACTAAAATTTATCCAATCCCTAATTCTCTATTATTCACAAATTATCCTAATTCCATAATGAAGAACCCTAATCTATCCACAATCCAACAAAAACCTTATTCCATTTACTCAAACAAGCATACATGTCGCCATATCCAATCAAATATTCAAGTGTATTGTCGAATTTCATTTGGTGTTCCATTCATTTAAGTTTTAAGGAATTTTGGGAAATATAGTTGAATTTGACAAGCTCAATCGGTAAGAATCGGACTTTCTTAAGAAATTGCAGCCACCAACCTTGTCGGAAACACCTGCCTTCTCACCGGGAACCCACCACTATCTGCTGCTAGCTACCAGAATTACCACAATTGTCTGGTACTGCCTGATCTGCTGCGCTGCTCACCACCAGTCCGTCGTCGTCTCACCGCTGTCCAACACGGACTCGCCGTTATGTTGCCCCATTCGCCTGAGAACTATGCTCTAACAACCATTTCCGATCATATCTGTTGCCTAAGTCGCCGAAGTCCGTCGCGCTGCTCCCATTTCGACGCAGTCGACTTCCAGCCGTGACATCATCACACCATCGCACCGTAGATCGCTGCTGATGCCAGCCATCCACTCCAAGGAAGAAGATGATGAATATCTCTGTTAGGATTCTTCAAATTGGGGCCTCGTGAAAACAGATTAGATTTTCTTTTTAATTTTCATTTGTAATTTGTAATTCAAGTTTTTTTTTATTTCTGTTTAATTTTAAATTCAGATTTTTTATTTTATTTTAATATTATTTTTTATTTTTTTAATATGTTGTTTCAATTTATTAATTACTCCCTCCGTCCTAAACTCGTTGTCTTAGTTACTGTAGACACCAAGTTTTAAAAAAGTTGATTTTTGACTAACTTCATTGACTTTTTAGGGGTATTGTGGTATTTTTAGGTAATAAATAAATTATAAAGTATGTTATGTGCGTTAGGTGGGAGTGGTAATTTTACATTCACGATTCTCCCTGTTAGCTTCTCTTCTTCCTCTTGTTGCGATTGAATTTCAAAAATCACATCGAAATCTCGAGATTCTTCTAGTCCTACTAGAATATTGACATCTACATTGTGGTTCCATCCCTCGAAATAGTACGAGAAATTGTTGAATTCAACTGTCGGGTTCCTCTATTTGAGCAAGTGGTCGTAATCTGCATCTTTCCCAATCTTCAGTTTGCGTTGTCTTACCAATTTCTCGTGCCTAAAGAGACATCCGCAGAATCCCCAAAAACTACTTCCCCAGTTCAACGTTAAGGTTCGTTCTTCTGTTCTTATTACTTAAACCCCGTATTGCCAGTAATTTGTGATTTAAGAATTTTTACTCTTATGCACTGCCAATGAAATATTTGTGAGATTAAATTTGGGGGAACATATGGTGGAGGGAATAAAAGTGTATTCTTTATTGCATGTGGTGTGAAATGAGTATTTAAAATTGGCTGCTGATTAAGCTGTAATAAAATGGGTTTTGATCTCCTAGTGTTGAAGAAGGTCTTGGGTTATTGGGTTGACGTAGTTCTTGGACAATTGGATAGAATTATGGTGTCTGAGTAAGGTGCAATGACATGGCTAGGGCTCGTACTATCATAGTAGTTCTTGGATGTATATCATTAGCTCGATTCCGGGTACTAGCCATTTTTTCGGAATCGGGATTCAAGAAACATTCTAAACACTATGTTAGAATTTCCCAAATGATCTTACTTTAATTTTCATTGAAAACTACATAATAGTGAGTCTAGTTTGTTAGTATCATAATCAAAACATGAACCGTGTGTTTGTTTTGTTTATATTACCGTATGTTTTTTTTTATTTTCAGTTTACATGTTCATATTCTGGTTTAAACAATTGTCCATTACAGCCACGATTACCACACACACCAAATTTGCTTCCTATCATGGGCGGTGAACGAGTTCCCCCGTTCAAGTCCTGATCACTCACGCAACGCCACCTTGTACCTCACATTAATGTAACACACCCTATTGTAACAACCATGTACTTGGTCACCTATACCCTTACCTACACGGCAACCATTATATTCACCTACACCCTTACCTACATGGTTAACAGCATGGTCTTATCTTTGGAATTTGCAATCCAACATATTCACTTTAACATCACTACTTTGTAGAAATTTGTGCCCATCAATTACTACCCTTGTGCCTATTCAGTTCATAAATTTTATTTATGTATTGGGGCTGTTTCCAAAGCTATAATGTGTTATATACTGATTACAGTAAGCATAATGTAGGATTTTTATTTTTACAGGTGATCCACTCCAAAAAAAAGGATGGGCAGGGCACACCTTCAAAATCCAAATCCAGCATCCGTTTCAAAGAGAGCCGACCTCAAGATCTTTAATGAGATTCAAGAGAAACTCCAACCTACAACAATGGCAAGGTTCCAGGATAGCTGTTTTGGGCAGCTTATGGGGCTGACCGAGTTTCAGTTCCAAGGGCAGATTTACCTTTAGCTTTTGTTCTATCTTGATGTGGAATCATCGTCCGACGTCTTTACTTTTTGTGTCAATAACACCATGGCACATTGTGGCCCAAGAGAATTTACACTGGTCACGAGTTTGACCATTGGCCCTTACCCTACCCTTCCTGAATGAAGTAAAATTCAGGGTCGAATGTTTAGAGACTTGGATGTCCTTCCAATGAGTGATATTAGGAGCAAGCTATCAGACAAGTTAGACGATGAAGACCAACTTAAGGTAGCTCTTTTGATCGTGTTGGGCTATGTGCTATTGTCACACGGTTCAAAGTGTAGTAATCTTGACATGGAATACGTAGAACTTGCGAACGATCTGGACAGTTTCAACTCCTTTCCATGGGGCCATAACGTGTACACTCACCTTCATTCTGAGTTTCGATTATTGAGGAGGAATAGGGGTATTTGAAAGAAGGCAAAGTATGTGGAAAATTCGAGGGGCACAGAGGCACTCGACGCCTATGGCTTTGCCATTGCACTGCTCTCCTGGTCTTATATGTTGGCATTTGATCGTTTGGTTAACGTGACCTGTTAGGGTTCCATACATTTCTAACAGTCAGCGGAAGCAAGAAAATAAGAAACGTATTACCTTTCACCAAGGTATGTTGGAGAAGAATTATTGCCGGCAGCCTGTGCAGTCTTACCGTTTTGGGCATAACTCTCTCATCTAATATTGGATTTGAGTGATCTATATGCCAAAATGATTCTCTCTTCCATGGATTTTCGTCAATATATGATACGTTGAATTTTGAGGTCTTTACAATTTTATAAAAATAATGCCAATTGGTGGACAGAAGCAGCAAATAACTCTCCGGTCTTCTGCTGTATTTCCAAGTCCAATCTCGGCGTCTTGTGGGAGACGATCCTCGAGTTCTTCTCAATCTGCTGTTCTATCTACCCTCTTCACGTGTTAGCCGTGTCTCATCTTAGGGTTAGAACAGTTGAGATGACTTATATATGGGCTATAGCAGGGACCAGGAGGAGAAATTAGAGTTGAGCCTCCATTGGGCTTAAGTATCTAAGCTTAGCTCAAAGCTTATACATAAGTCCAATAATAATAATATATTCTACTAAAATATTATTACTGCACTACCGTTCTAATCCCATAATTACGTTATGGGCTCCTTCTTATTATGAGCTCGACAATCTCCCCATGTTTAAGATATACAATACCCATTAATTAATTAAGTAACTAACAACTCCATTAATTAATATCTCATCCAAGAGTAGTACCACTCAACCTCATTATCATACTGGAATAAATCCACCTACAGAATTTACATGATAATCCTTATGAGTTCCTCAAGGGGACATCATCAACCTATGTCGGACACGGATTCCTTCTACAATCAACAACACACCATAGAGACAATATTATTTCCCAACTCACAGAGTTTGTTGATTTAATTACACATAAATATCACCCATTGATGAATCAAAGAAATACATACTGCCCTACGTGTCGAGGTTATTGTATAGGGATTAAGAGCATGAACATCCATAATAATTGAGATCAAGTTCTTTTATAAGTTAGTATAAGTCGAACGATCTCAAGCGGTCTTGCTCAATACACACAACTGCACTAATGTGATTCTATAGTCAAGACAAACTAATACCAAATCACACTACAACCATCCCAATAGAGAGTCTCCATCTATCTCGATTGTGAGAATCTGTACTTTATAAGAAAACTGATAATATGATCTTCCGCGTGTTGTCGCACAACATATTATCTACAGTATAAAGTAAGTAGACTATTGCATCGAACATATAAATAAATTATAAGATGCAATTGTTTGATCATATGATTCTCATTTCAAACAAATTGTTATAACATTGTTCATACAAAAAGCTAGACTTTTAGTATACAATCCAACAATCTCCCACTTATACTAAAAGACTATGTTATCATGTATTCCGCCATACATCTGATTCCCACTCCCACTACACGACCATCAAAAGTTCTCGCCTTAAGGTTCTTGTAAATGGATTTACTAGGTCATCATCCGATGCAATCTAGGCGACAACAACCTTTACCTCTTCATATGTTTTCTCGTAACAGGTGGTACTCGCACTCCATGTGTTTAATTGCCTTATGGGATCGTGATTCCTTCAAGTTTGCAACTGCACCATTATCATCAAAATAAATTATGATAACCTTGGGCAAACTTAGAAACACTTCAAAGTCCATCATGAAGTTTCTAGAGTCGTACAGATACTTTGACTGCCTTATAGGCTCCAATTTATCATCTTTTCATGATGGAATCCGGAGTCTGATATATATTTCTATATAACACTCCTCCACATTATGGCTCTACTTCTTAAAATTAAACACATAACCTTCAAGGTGGATTTACTGTCGTCCCTATCTGATTTGAAAAAATCCAAATCTATGTTACCCCTAAGAAATAGTGAATCTGTCCGGTAAGCCCACATATAGTTTCTAGTCATTTTCAGGTACTTCAAAATTATGTGTTACCATAGTTCAACATTCTTATCCGTATTACTGTGATCAAAGGGATATTTTTTTTGCTCCTCTTAAGTCCTTCATCTTATACCTTCTTTATCAACCATACCCATACGCTCGACAATACTCTTTCATTGTCTCCAATGAGCAATATATCATCTACGTATAGTACAAGAAATACCACCACATTTTGATCACTCTTTTCAATACACAATACACATCCGCGCATTGATTAAATCCATATGCCTAGATTTCCTCATCAAAACGGATGTTTCATGATCTTGAAGCCTGATTTAGTCCCTCGATGGACACTTTTAAGCTTACTATCACAATGCTCTTAGCCCTTTGCAATGAATCATTCTGGTTGTTTCACATTGATGTTTTCCTCAAAACTTCCAATCAGGAAAGCTGTCTTGACATCTATTTGCTGTGAGTAGCAACAAATAAAAGAGTCTGGATCAACATAGACATTGCTATCAGCGAACAGGTTTCTCATAATCGAACCTTTTCTTTCTGATTATACCTTTTCGCAACAAGCTTTGCTTCCAAGGTTTTCACCTTACCGTATGATCCTCTTTTATTTTGTATGACCACTTCCAATAGCTTTTAAATCATTTAGTGGTTCTACAAGCTCCCAGACCTTATTTAGAATCCATAGATCCTATTCCACAATTCATTGCATCTTGCTAAGATATCGCATATTTATCTTGTAGTGCTTCGTCGTATTCGTGGGTTAATACCATGTTTACTAGGGACCAAGTCTCACGACTCTCCTAAGACATATATCTTACAGGTTGTCGAACAACCCTCCCACTACGACAAGGCACTATACACAATTGTGTATCAGGCGTGACACGTGTTGCAGTTTATCTTGTGGTATATCCTCTTATACGCTTGGCACTAATACTTTGTGTTTTCCCTCTCACTTCCTTTAGAACAATTTATACATGGGTTTATGATTTAATACATAGTCAATTTCCAAAAATCTAGTGTTTGTGTTAACAATCACCATACGATCTTTTGGACTAAATAAATCATCACCCTTTATTTTTCTAGGATATCCCTCAAACAGACAAACTTTATATGAATACTGTTTCTAAGGCATACCTATAAAATGAATTTAGTAATTCCAAATAATTCATCATCTATCTATCATTTCCAAAAGAGACTCACTCCTATTAAGATTAGAAGACGCATTATTAATTACTATTTGTTGCATCCATGAGATAAACATGATTTAAGAGTGTACAAATTGTCACCAACGTACAACAACATATTATAGCTTCACCCTTCATTACTATGACCATGTCATTTAAATAAAATGGAGTATCCATCCGTAAATGCATAGAAATTGAAATGAAATTCTTTCTATGAAAACGTACGTAAAGACAATTTCTCATAATCAAACGTTTATTCCTATCATAAGATAAATAAACAACCCCCACTGCAACAACCACTACTCTTGTAGTTTTACACATGTATATAAAAATCTCATCCTCACTTAGTTATAAACATTTAGTGATTCCGGTATCAACATACAACGTGTCAGTAAATGACATCACTAATCATGCTTCAACGACTAGTGAATGAGATACTAACCTTGTTCACATCATGATGAAAATGGCTTTCCTTCGCCACATATTTTGTCAGAAGTTCCTCACCATATACAACCTCTCGTATTTCAAGTAGAACTTGCTCAAAACATCCAGGCAAATTATGGATAGTAAATTGATCAAGGTTTCCCCTTCAATTTCTACTCCAAGCATTCCCAATTCATTCATCAACTTATCCATGACCTCTTGTCTTTATAACTTACTCAAATATCTGAAGAGTCACATGAGACCATCACATTTCTGTGAACCTCTCACCTCTTCACTAGAGACTTTAAAAGGCATCATGGGACATCCTTAGTGAGAACACACTTATATTTTCCTAAACAGTAAAATTCAAAACCAAGATTCTTTTCTAATCATCTAATTTTAGACCAGTAAATATAATTTGTCTCAGTAAACAATAAGCGAGATAAAACCATTTTGAAAATTCAGAGAATCATAAATAAATACACCGATCAAATCTTTGAATTTATCTATTTATATTGATTCCCTCAAAACAATATAAAAATAAAATTCACCGACATCTCAAGCACCGTGAGTCTGCAAGCCACGTTAGTGTGGACGTGTACAAACTCGAACATTTACAAGAAAAGGATTTACCCATTAATTTCATTTGTCAACCTAACCTCATGATAAAATAATTAATAGTCGGTTCCTCTTTAGCCATGCAAATAATAGCAGTAACTCCGTTGGGGAGGATACTAATTATTTACACCTAAGTGTACACCATTATTTGATCCCAAGTCCGCTGCCCAAACTTATGAGCCTTACTGTTGGAGAAATACACACACGCTCGGATAACTTTCTACAATCATCAATTCTAAGTTTTTACCAGTGAACCGCATATAAACTTATCCGTTAGGGAGGAAGGCACTATAGCCAACGCGCAAGTTCATATACATCACATTACAAACAATAATTATATAATAAAGTCTATACCAGTGATCCGTGAATAAACTCATCCGTTAGGGAGGAAGGCTCTAATGCCGACGCACAAGTTTATTCACATCGCTTATAAAACAAAAAAGAGGTCGCATGAATTATTTACCAATCCCTTCTCCCACTTAGTTATTTAACACCGAGGGTTTTTACATACATATAATATTTAACAATAAAATACGCAACTTAGCATGCTCCTATTATGACACATAAGGTAGTAAATCACAGAGAATCATGCATAACATAAATAACAATAATCAGATAATTAAATCAATCATTAACAGTTATATATCAGCGAATTCAATTGTTCGCCACCAATCACGAAATTGAGCAGCTGTGACTATGCGGGGTCCGACCTCCTCGGTCAGGTTGCGGGGTTCAGGGCAGCGTCCCGAAATCTAATCTGAAATTCAGAAGTCGATCTTCATGAATTTTTCTCCAGAGTATTTGCCCGACAACCTGTTCCACCACTCCGGTACCCTATTCAATATCCACACGCCAAGCTGCCTATCCAACGTGTTTCACAAAAACCAAGCTCGACTCAAGCAACTCACCACGCCAAAACTCGACAAGAGCTTGCCATCGAGCTTATCTCCGTGCATCAAAAAACACTAATACGATTAATGTCAGGCACCAGCACGAGTCGTGCCGTCCTTAAACTATAGCCCCACATACAATCGTGCTTGTCCAGCCGCACACCCAATTGCTTGGTACCCTGCACGACCAGTGTGGGAAGCTGTGGGCAGTCATGCCGGCTAAGCCTCCGGGTCGTGCCACAATCTCTTGGCTAATGCCCGCCACCGTGCGCCCAACACTAGGGAATCGTGCTCCAGAAGCTCTCGCACGCCAGCACCCATGTGCCACATAGGGCCCAGTCATGTACGGCCGCCACCCACCCTGTCGCGCCCGCTGCACGAAGCTTATCCAACGCCTGTGATGTGCTATGCCACGTCCAGTTCCTATCATGTTTATCTGCTCACACGACTTGTGCCGGAAGCAATCGACAGTCGTGCAAGCAACACTTCCTGGTCTGCCATATCACTTTGCCTATCCGCGTGCCAATGCTTTCCCAGTCGTGTCATTCCATTGCACGACTCGTGCGCCTCACGTCAGACATGTGATGGAAGTTGTGCGCTGCAAGTTGCTCGCCCGCACGCCAACACACACGACTTGTGCAACTCACGCCCCCACGGACCCGCCCAAAAATCTGCATGACTCACCCAAAACACCACAGGGTTCGATCGGATAAAGATACTTACACGATCGGAACATGGCTGCAGACTTGCCTGAAAATGCCCCTCGACTAGCCTAGAACAATGTTCTGACGTGCCCTAGTCTACAATTGTCACGCTAGTGCCAACTGCCGATGCTGATCATCACGCCATTAGCATCATCGACTATCCATAGTGTTGCAGGGATCGGTCAGCGCGCCTCTCTGCCATGTCCGCGACGTCGCGGTATCCTCCAAGCATCCTTCAGCCATTCATTCTGTTGGTGTCTCGTCAGCCACATGTGATTATCGTTGTCACAAGAATCCTTGATCTCATGCGACGGCTGATCTGATTCAAGATAGTCTACTCCTCAGCCATGTCCCGCTATGGATTGATGCACAAGCTGCCGTCTCATGCAATCGCCGAGCATCACTTACGAAATCCAGAACACATGCCCATCTGCAGCATACCTAGCTGCGCGCCAGTGCCCAACATCTGGCTTTCCACCATGCGCATGTCACCCGACAATCGCTCATCTCCATGCACGCCAGCGAGGTATACTCTTATCATGCAGCCGCCATCCTTTCCTACCATTGGCTTTCACCAGCAACGATCAGCCATGTCCATGCATCATGATGTCCAGCTGCACATGCTGACAACGCCATTGCCTGCTTGCAGCTTTGCCGTGCGCCGACAACCCATGTCTCGTGGATTGCCACTGGCCTTTCACTCAAGCCCGTAATCAATCCAATGCATGGTGATCATGTGCTTGTGTCCAATTAGATTATTCAACAAGAAACTTAATTCTAAACCCTAATCACATTGAACACATAAATCTTAGCCTAACGTTTCACGTTTCACCACGAAACCGAAGCTTTGATACCAATAGTTGGCATTCGATAATTTGGTTAACATGACCCGTTAGGGTTCCATACTTTTCTAACAGTTAGCGGAAGAAAGAAAATAAGAAACGTATTACCTTTCACCAGGGTATGTTGGAAAAGATGAATTCTCGCCGACAGCCTTTGCAGCCTCACCATTTTTCATAACTCTCTCATCCGATATCAGATTTGAGCGATCTATGTGCCAAAAAGATCCTCTCTTCCGTGGCTTTCTGTCAGTATATGACAGATCGAATTCTAAGGTCTTTATGATTTTATAAGAATCATGCAAGTTGGTGGACAGCAGCAGCAAATAACCTTCCGGTCTTCTGCTGTATTCCCAAGTTCAATCTCGACGTCGTGTGGATGACGATCCTCTAGATCTTCTCAATCTGCTATTCTGTCTACCCTCTTCACGTGTTAGGTGCGTTTTATCTTAGGGTTAGAATAGCTGAGATGACTTATATATGGGCTACAGCAGGGACCAGGAGAAGATATTAGAGTTGGGCCTCCATTGGGCTTAAGTATCCAAACTTAGCCCAAAGCTTATACTTAAGTCCAATAATAATAATATATTCCACTAAAATATTATTACTGCACTACCATTCTAATCTCATAATTACGTTATGAGCTCCTTCTTAATATGAGCCCGACAGTCTCCCAATTTTAATATATACAATGCCCATTAATTAATTAAGTTACTGACAACTCTATTAATTAATATTTCATCCAAGAGTAGTACCACTCAACCTCATTATCATGCCGAAATAAATCTACCTGCAGGGTTTACATGATAATACTTATGAGCTTCTCAAGGGGACATCATCAACCTATGTCAGACACAGATTCATTCTACAATCAACAACACACCATAAAGACAACACTATTTCCCAACTCACCAAGTTTGTTGATTTAATTATACATAAATCTCACCCATTGATGAATCAAAGAAATATATACTGTCCTGCATGTCGAGGTTATTGTATAGGGATTAATATCACGAATATCCATAATAACTGAGATCAAGTTCTTCTATAAGTTAGTATAAGTTGAACGATCTCAAGCAGTCATGCTCAATACACACAAGTGCACTAATGTGATTCTATAGTCAAGACAAACTAATAGCAAATCACACTACAACCATCCCGATAGAGAGTCCCCGTCTATTTCGGTTGTGAGCATCTGTTTATATTTTATAAAAAAACCGATAATATGATCTTCCGCGTGTTGTCGCACAACATATTATCTACAGTATAAAGTAAGTAGACTATTGCATCGAACATATAAATAAATTATAAGAAGCCATCATTTGATCATATGATTCTCATTTCAAATAAATTGTTATAATATTGTTCATACAAAAAGCTAGACTTTCAGTATACAATCCAACATTATGATGTTATCCCATCACTGAGAATTAAATACGGAGGTTTGTTGGAAGAAAATCGTGATCTAACCCCATGTATTCTGGGCTGGTAACTGAGTAGCTGGATCAAGTATACAGAATTGAGGAAGAAAGTATTTATTGATCTGCGTGGCGTGGATAAGATTGCTTCAAATGTAAGTTTTAACTATCAGTTCAAGCTTGATTATTTTAGTAATTTACAGTGTGTAACTCATTTTATTTTGCAGGTGGTGGTTCACGAACGTCTTGAGCCCTCGGAGATTGAACACGACAATGCTTCGTACACTAGCGTCGTGACTTGGGAGGAGGAGTTTGGTTTATGTTTTAATGGTAGTCTGACACATTCAGAGTCAGCATCGGATGTTGATGCGAATGGCTCTTTCGATGATTTAGATGCAGCTCCACACTCGAAGAAAGCTTCTAGGAAGAGAAAATTTGCCAATGCTCAAGATGAACTTGTCGGAGTTAAGAGTGAACTCGCCGAAGTTAAAAGTGAACTTGCCGAATTTAAGAGTAATCAGTTGACCATGATTGATGAGTTGAGACAAATAAGAAGGCGTCTAGACATTCTTACCCCTTCGTCCACAACTGGACAGTCCAATAGAGAAAGTAAGTAGAGCCCAGCTTCCTTGGAGAGGTTCGACGATGATAGTTTTAAGGACATAGGCGGTGATCGCCAACACATCCCCAGTACAACTCCACCACCCACTACCCTAACAATTGATAGTGTTGACCTTTCTACAGCCAATCCTAATGCCATCGGGCCTGATCACATTGTCGGTGAAGATCCTAAGGCATCTCAGGGTAAAGAGGCAAATGTGGAGGCGCCGATTGGGTGTGATGAGCAATACCCCACTAGTTCACCAAAGATTGTTTCGAAGGACATTCAGATCTTCGAACTATAGATGGATCTAAAGGGCAAAAAGGTAAAGATTAAATTTGCACCTATTTGGGTTCGAATATGTATTAGATCAGGTTTTTATGTCATGTTTTCTTAGTGAATACTGTACCCTAACATAGCTATTTCATATAAGATGAAGGGTAAATAGAGAAAAGGAAATCATGCTAGCAAGCGGACTATTATTCCCAGTTCATAAATGAAGACTCCTTTCACATGTGAAAAAGCTTTCAAGATGAGAAGGAGTTCAATGGATGCGAATGTGGATACCAGTGATGATGCAACTATTGAATTGCAGAGGGTTGATGAGTATTCGGAAGACTTGATTGAATTCTTTGAGAAATCGTGAGAGTAATTGAAGAAAAATTCTAGCAACCTCATATTGTCTATTGATCCCAGTCGAAATATGTTGAACTAGTCTTTTTTAGAAAACATACACAAAACGAATGGCTCGTTGTCCAATAAGCTATTTTACTTAGCTATGAACTGATAATCCACATAATATACGTTGCGTTCCTATGGGTCCTGGTTTTTAGGGTTTAGTATTTATTATTTTAGGATTAAATGTTTAACTTTTATTCTGAGCCCTTTTATATGTTAATAAAAAATTATTATAGGTTTAGGTGTTTATAAATAAATGAGATGGCCTGATAAGTTTCAGCACGATTGGACAGTGGTCAAGCTCCACTTTTGGGTAGTTCCCTCAAATTTGTGTACATTTTGAAGACGGTAATGATGTGATGCCCTCAACATATAGTCTAATTGTTTATTTTTTTATTACCCGCAGAACAAAATGCAGCTATTGACAAAGAAATTTTCCCGCACCAAAGAGATAAGCAGCCATGGAACTGGTCTGCCCAGTTCAGCTTACTTAAGAGCTATATTGAGGGTGAACTTCCAGAGTGGGGCCCTAAGAGAACATGGAGGGATGTAGGTACCATCTACGGAATTGCATTTGTGAATGAAAATCATTGGGTGTTTTACGTGATACACCTCTCGGGACGTCGCATCGTCATCTATGACTGCAGCTCTAGAACAATGAAAAGGAAGTACCGGAGCAAGTTTGAACTACTTTCTATAATGCTTCCAAGTGTGTTGGTTCAATTCGATTTGACATCCGACAAACATGCTAATAAACCTTTCTCCTTGGAATGGTATGTAAAGTGCCCACAGTAGGATACTGGTAACGATTGTGGACCCCTGTATCATGTTCTTCGACAGATTGATAAGGCCCGATGGCTGTGTTGATGACATCTATCCGAACAGGTGTCTGATAGAATGTGTTTGTTAATGTGCTAAATTTCATCGAGATGACTACATAAGACCTTAATATGTTGTACTTGTTGGACTAATCTTTTGATAAATTGTTATTTGAACTAAAATCAAACATGAATATGTATGTCTTTATGGATGGTTTCAGAATCATTTTTAGGTTAGTTGTTCATTTAGAATTTATATATAAATATTTTTGTTCACACCAGATTGTCCTAGAAGGTATCCATGTTATGTTCCATTTGCCCAACTTTCATGACCCTAATAAGTATAAAGTATTTTAACCTATAATATTGAGGATCTTGATGGCTGCCTAGATGGTATACATGCTGATATCCATGCTGGTAATCGTCAAGATCTACATCAGTACTATTAGTGGGCCTGTACTCTATTTCGAAGAAACCCAAAACCAAAATCTTATAGAAGCCCATTAGTGTTTAAGATACCGCTCCATTATTCCTACTCAACCAACCTTATCTACCTGAAAATAGGCAAATACCAGTGACATTATCTTCCCATTAATACGACGAACAAAAAATCAAAAGTAGTGATGAATATTATCGTGAGGTTTTTTCTATTTAATTAAAAAATTGCTGGGATACTGGATATTCTCAATTACCAACCGGCTTTCCCTATTATTCAGTATACAGGATAACATCCACCTTTCATAGTTACCATATCCAGACCATGATTATGAAGCTATTTCTATCTATCGGGCGATGAACGTACGTTTTTATAACAGGCAAGCGAGGCATCGGTATAATACTCTGAGGATGATGGAAATTTTTCCTGAACATGTAGTCGCTGGAGATCAGATTGAGAAGTTCAACTTGTCCAAGATCATCAACCTTTTTGGGTTGAAGCAAACCCTAAACAATGTTGGTACTTATAATAGAGAGTCCGTGCTGGAGTTTTATGCAAATTTATCGAATACAATGACCAACCCAGAGTCAGGCCGGTATGATAAATTATTTTTAGAAATAAAATCATCCATTTCACTCCTGAAAAAATTAATCTTGCTGTTGGTTTGCCCTCATTCGATGGAGAGAATGGGTACGAGCCCGATTTGGATATTGTTGTACAATTCCTGACAGGGCTGAGTGGTATGAGATGGCCAGAGAAAGGATTACCAATCCACTATTTGCGTTTGCCTTTCAAAGCACTTTCCGTTATTGCATTATGCAAATAGGTACCTTCCGATAAAAAATGCCGACTCGTACCTCATCAGGGTAGAGTCATGCACGCTGTTGCTATTGGTAGGCGACTAGATTTTGGCTTGATGGTGTATGAAAAAGTAATGCAATTTGTGGACAACATTGAACACCAACTACGAAGATTGCCATTTCCTACTATAATTTGGAGATTATTACGTCGTCAAATTTTGTGCCCGATTGGTGTCAGAGTATTTAGAACCCAAATTTCCACCACTGGATTTGAGTGTTGCAATACCCATGCCCGATATTGCTTACTTTCTTGGTGATTGTGAACTACACAGTGCTTCAAGAAACGTGTAGTTCATTGTCCAGAAAATGAAATGCTATCACAACGGCAGGAGAAGAAAACAACACTTCACTGGAATCTATTTTGTAATCTTGTTGGTCAATTTAGACCTTATTAGTAGTATTTTAGTTAGTAATAGTGAGGATTTCTTCCGGTTTGTACCTGTGTGATAATGTTAATGACTACTTTTAGTGTTATGAATATGAAGTACTCATAGTACTTAATTATTTACTTAATGCAACTATCCCTGCTTGAAGATTAGCAGTGACCGTAGAAACCACCAAAAACCAAAAGACAACTTTCTAAATACCAACATAAGAAAATATTATGCTGGATTTAGAGTAGACTCCAAATTACATCAATCAAAGTTTAAAGGAGGAAACTTGTGTTGATTATTCTTTAAATATTAAGTACTTGACCCAACACAGATATCGTTGAAATGCTTAATGTATTTTGGAAAAATCAGTTTATTAGTTGTATGATGATCAATCATGATACTAACATCAGGATTATCATGTCTCTTTTTACTCATATCGTGGAATGAGATGATCACCTACATGATCACCCACCCGATAGCCTACATGTTTACCTACATTATTACCTACATGATCACCTATATGATCTTTCCCATGATCACCTACATGATAACCTACAACTAAGGGTTCACTGTACTTGCAATTCCCTTTTTTAAGTATAAAATGCCAACGATTCAATGATAGTAATGCACCCCCACATTATTCGAAAACAGGATAACAAAAGATATAATAATACATTATGCTATTAGCTTTAAATAATGGAACATAGTCGTCCCTGTATAAAAATCAACCAATCTAACCAGGACACCCATCATTAGGGTCGCCTATTATTGCCGCCATGCCTCTTCTTTCGCTAATCAGATTGGCCCAAACAACATGTGCATCCTTTCGTACTCTGGATCAGTGGAATGAGATGATCACCTACATGATCACCTACTTATTAGCCTATATGGTTACTTACATCATTACCTACATGATCACCTATAAATAAGAGTTCACTGTACTTGCAACTCCCTTTTTGCATGAATTCCATTTTTGTAATGATTCCACTAATTACTGTGTTTATTGTACAATTTATGATATAGTACTTACTGTGTTTATTGTATGAAATTCTATTTTTTTTAATGATTCAACTAATTACTTTAATCATAAGATCGACTGGCACGTGTGATATAGTAATGTAACTCTCACTTTTTTTATATAAAATGCCAATAATTCAATGATGGTAATGCACATATGTCCTTGCAAATGAGATTTGGCTCAGACAACACATACATCATTTCGTACTTCGGATCATCGCCATGTACATATGTCCTTGCAAATGTGTTTTTCTATTAACATGAAATTGAAGAAAAATACAATTATTATAGCATTTGTTCTACTGAATTAATTACATTGAGTAATATTCCAACCGAAATTATGCATTAGAAGGCTTGAATGTTTACATGAATTATGGATCTCCAAAGGAGCCTATCCGCCTGGAGATTTATGTCATTCTTTGAGTGAATGCCTCTTTGGCGCATCCTCTCAAGCACATAAGTAAAAGTTTCATAGCATTTTCGTAGAAAGTCTCTTCTATCATATGAATCTTTCCAAGTGAGGCACTTGTGCATTGATAGATTCAAGACGTCCTTGGCCACCCTCAATGCATACCCCGTAGGACCCATCTCTATATCATACTCACCAATATTCTTCTGATGTATGAGTGCGTTAAGAAAGCAAGCATCCATCTCGGCATCCCATTTTCCATCGTACAATGTCATTCCTGGTAAGGGAATGTTGGTCATCTTGATGAATATTGTGGGCAAGAAGAAGAGATTATAATGTGTGATTGGGATACGAAGTGCATTGATACAAATATACACACACAATTAGATAATGGCAGTTTTTAGTATGAATTCGAAACAACACGACCATTTAGTTGTGTGAGCAGTTACTAGATGACTAACTCCATTAATTTTAGTATAAATTCAAAACAACACAACCATATAGTTGTGTGAGAGGTTACTAGATGACTAACTCCATTAAAAATATATCCGTGACAAGGCTGCATAAATTCCACGTGTTAATAATTTTTAAAGTGGCTTGAAAAAATCAAATTGCTACCCAACAAAATGATAATGGAAATGCTACCTAAATATGAATCTCATGTAATCCGAATCAATTTTTTTAACAACGATTCACTATAAATCACAAACAGCCAATTAAAATCTAGATTCAGTTGTTGGAACTCCCAGCATCACAATACATGTTGCTTCCAAATTCATCTTCCTACATCTTGTCGGCTTTGGCCTTGATCATTTCCCGAAGAAAACTTCCGAACATAGAATTGAGAAGACTACATAACTTCTCAGGATGTGTTCTCAGCCTTTCCACACCCTTATCCGCCTAAACAAGTCATGTTTGAGGATGAGAGTTTTAAAAGACAACATCATAAATAGTATTAGAATAAGATGCTACCTTGATTAAATTTGCCCATGTGTTCTCGTTGGCGGTAACAACACCAATTCGGTAATGCACTGTGCACTAGGAAATTTGAAAGTGTGATCGTAGGTTCGCCAAGAAGGCTCCAATTTTTTGAGTTTTCCTCGTATGTTTTTCACAGAGAACATCCGCTATTGCTTCTCGTTTAGCTCACTAGTAATCTCTTGAAGTAGGTTTTGAGAGATACTTACTTCTTTCCAGGAACAAGCCTCCTTCATGTCATAGAGGATTTCACAAAGAGCGCGTTCATCTTCATCTCCCCAGACATAGTTGGCCCACATCTTGTCAACTCGATGAAATAAAGCCATAGTTCAGACTGAAGAAGATAGTAAGATTGGGATGTAGAAGGCTTATTAGCACAACTTGGTATATATACATATGAATTAAAACCCTAGTTGTGCAATGAGAAATCAAATAAGGAAAAGCATCGCGCTGCATTCATTGTGGTTGAATTATAGTAGTTGTGCTAAAATTCGAAAAGAAGAATGTTCAAACACACCAAAAAATGAAACGAGATAGATAAGCTAGTTCTCTTTGGTAATATCTTTAGTGAACTACTTAATCTTCAAATTAATTGCGTTTGTTGAAGAGCAGCACTATAAAGGTGGGAAAGATAGGTATATGGATACATAGTGGTGTACATGTATCAAGTATTCACTAAAATCCAAATCCAAATCAATGATTTAAATTCTTTTTATTATTAAGATATTTTTTATGGCACTCTGTAAGAATTGAATATCTCCACATTTGAGGGATTTGGAGTATATTACATCCATATATATAACTTATTTGTAATAAAAAAATTAGAAAATAAATAAATAAAGATACAAGAAGATACATAAAATATTTACTAAGATATTAGAGATAAGATATTAGAGATTTTTCTAGATCATAATCTGTAATATTTCTAATACACGCATAGATCCTTACCTTATAAGATAATAATTTTTCTAAATCCGTCATATTTCAATGTTAAACACGATGAACCAAGTATGTTGTCAACACGATGAAAGGACGCAATACTTGGTTAAGAAATTAGAAGATAATATGATTAGGATGTTGAGGGCTGACTATCAAAATTTGGTATATATAGATATGATGTGAAATTCTAATTTTGTGAGTACAAATCAAATAATGAAATGCATGTACCCTAATGAATTGAATCAACCATCAATGTTGATGCAACCAACAAAGTAAAGGACATTAATTTCATTAGAAACTCTCATACTCCTCCATAAATGCATTTTGAAACAAAATCCATAATTTGATATCATATAATATTGAGTTGTCTAAAAAGTTGATTTGTAAGAGTACTATAACCTTTCAGAATTGAATTGTAGTACTTCATATATATATATATATATATATATATATATATATATATATGTATATATATATATATATATATATATATACACACACACACACACACGCACATGAGAATGTAAACTCCTAATTTGCAGGTTGAGGTGGTACTTCATATCTAATGTCATTAACGTTTTGAATGGTTGTAAGCTGGGATGTTAATCACTAATATTAATTACTAACAAAAAAAATAGGGTTGAGAATGGAAGACTCAAACTAGTTAATGTAAGTATTTTTAATTCAAATGATGTTATTTTTTATTTATTTATTATCTCAAAATATCACCGATTTAGAAAAGTTAACAAAATACTTAATAAATTTCATCAATTTATTGTGTACGACTTTCTTCACCATTATTCTGTAGTACATTGTAACCTCTAATAATAAAATTTAAGTGTATAGGTAACCAGCAGGTTTACTGGGTTTGGGCTTGAATTAAATAAGGTTTTGTCTTGGTGGCCACTTGGACGCAGATGTGGGCCTCATATTTTTTTTAAATAATGCAAGTACATTTTAGAGGGTCCAATAATGTTTGGGTTGTTAATCGTTAATTGCTACCCAATTGAATTATCTCGGGAGTGATGACTCGAGCCAATGGATTCTTCTACTTCCGTTAAAACTCGGAGGGATCAATCAGATCTGTACATGCTACCTACCAGTCGCTACTAGAGAAAATGTAGGTTAACTTGAAGTGATCGAGGTCACCATCTCCAGATGACGATTATGAAGCTATTTCTGTCAATCAGGCACTGTCCGCGTGTTTCCATTATAGGCATGCAAGTCATCAGTATAATACTTTGAATAATGTGGCATTTTTCAGAACGTGTTGTCGCTGAAGACCAAATTGAGGAGTTCATATTGTCTAAGATCATCGATCATTCTGGCTTGAAGAAAACCCTAATTGATGTTGGTACTTATAACAGAGAAGACGTGCTGGAGTTCTATGTAAATCTGTCGAATCAAATTACCGACCTAGAATCAGGTCGGTATCAAAAAATATTTTTCAGAAATGAAATCATCCATTTCACTCCTAACAAAATTAATGATGCTCTTGGTTTGCCCTTATTCGAGTGAGATAACGGGTATGAGCCCCATTTGGATATTGTTGCCCAATTCCTGATAGGCGTGCATGGAATGAGTTGGCTGGCGATTGGACTTTCGATGCACTATGTACGTGTACCTTTCAAAGCTCTTTCCACATAACATTAAGCAATTGGGTACCTTCGGATACAACATGTTTACTAGCACCTCTTCAGGGTAGAGTCATTTATGCCGTTGCTATAGGTAGGCGATTAGACTTTGGATTGATGGTTTATGAACACGTAATGCAATTCGCGGGGACTATCAAAATCAAACGAAGATTGCCCTTTCCTATAATAATTTGGAGATTATTAGTTCGTCAAATATTTTCCCCGATTGGTGAAAGAGAGTCATTGGAGCCCTCATTTCTACCACTAGATTTTAATGTTGCAATTCCTCTGGCACATACAAATTGTTGTACTAGTGAGTCTGATATACACAATCGACTAAGCAACTTGGTCAGCATATTTTCCAATCAATTAGAAGCTATAGTCGCGGTTGTGGAAGAAAACAAGACTACACTCTCATCGTTTGTGGAATTCTTAAAGCTACTTAGAAATTGTGGGCAACCCAATTGTGAGGAGTAGTTATTTTGTAATTATTATGATATTGTCATCAGTCGTATGATTATATGAATTTTCTTTTTCTAGTGAGATGACTTAGCTATTGTAATCAAGTGATCGATGCACTGTATTTAGAAAGAGGGTTGAGATAAGTTTGGGCATTTCGTGAATATAAATTTGGGCAATTCCGGAAAGTAGAGTGTTGAGATAAATATTTCCAAATCTCCACTTACTTATTCAGCCGATATTATTTTAATTTTTTTGATATCGTGTGGATAGATCCAACCAAGAGCCAAATGTCAAAGATCATTGGATATCATACCAGGGCCACTCCGCAATACCAATGCAAAAGAAGATGACTTGAATGGTCACCAACATGACTACCTACATGGACACCTACATGTGTACTTACTTGAATACCAGCATGGTCACCTACTTGGTCACCTTCCTGGTCAAAGAACATGCTCAAATCCATCAATTCTGTTAGTTTCTTTGTATAATGACAATATCATAAATGTTATAAAAAACTTTCTGTAATCAAGAGATCGATGCACTATACTGAGAGAGAGAGAGAGAGAGAGTTGAGTTAAATATGGTCTTTCTTCATTATAAATTTGGACCACTCAGGAGTGGAGAGTGTTGAGATAGTACATTGCCAAAATCTCCAATTACTTAATCAGCCAAGATTATTTCAATATTTTTGATATCGTGTGTAGTTGTGGGCATTTTTTTTGGGTTTAGGGTACCGAACCGATACGAAAAAATTAACCAAAAAATCTAATTTTTTCAGGTAATTCCGAATTTGGGGTTTACCCGAAGTCGAAGCTATAACTTCAGTTTGGGTTTTAGGCATTAAAATGTACTCGAATTATCCGATCGGGTACCCAAAGTTTTTTTTCACTCTTATATAAATTATAAAAAATAATTTGATTCATGAAATATTAAAATTTTGATGCATTCTTAATTTTTTAATCATAAAATATACTTATTATCCTTTAAAAATACTTAATGAAATTTATTTATTTTTTAAATTGTCAATTATTTTTACATAATAAAAATAAAATTTTGTATTATTACATCCTTATCTTATCAAATTTAAATTTGAATTCTCCTTATATCATTAATTTTAGTATGATTTAAGTTATCATATACTTTAATGTATAAATATTTTTAATTAATTAGATAGAAATAATATATAAAAATATATATATTTAAATATCTCACAACATAATTAAAATATGCTATCTAAATTCTAACATTATTATAAAAATTCATATTATTATGATGTGATATGAATTTATTATATTCTTTTATAATTATTTAAAAATGAAGAAAAAAATGATAAAAGAGATCAAATAAAATATTGCCTCAAACATAAAAAAAAATTAAATCACAACTAATTAATTTATTATAAAAATACTTAAAAAAATAAAAAATAAAAAAGAGGTATTTTTGGGTAACCCGAACCGGGTACTGGAAATATCGGGTTCGTAACATATCGAATTGGGTTCGGATAATATATTTTCAAATCCAAAATTTCGGGTACCTGAACCCGAAACTCGACCCGTGTCCACTTTTAATCGTGTGTATAGATCCAACCAAGTGACAAATGCCAAAGATCTCTCGATATCATACCAGGGCTACTCCGCAAGACCAGCACAACAGAAGATGACTTGAATGTTCACCAACATGACTACCTGCATGGACACCTGCATGGGTACCTACGTGAGCACCAGCATGGTCACCTACAGGGTTACCTTCTTGGTCACATAACATGCTTCAAATCCTTTCTTTATATATGAGGGCTGTAACTAGATAAAAATCATCTAAATTTAATAAATTATAATTTTTTTTGTTAGACAATATATACAAATATTATATTTTTTTTTCAAAAAACGCCTGTGGCCATGACTTAATGCTCCAATAAATATCCTACAAATTAATTTTAAACTAGGAAAATCAAATAGTGTTTCATATGAAATATTTAAAACTTGAAAATTTGCAAGTTTTCCTGATTCCTAAAAGTCAAGGAAAATAAAATCTACAAAAAACAACCGTTTTTTTCCCAACAGGAAATATGCAACTCAAAATTCTCAAATTAAATGTCTATAGATCTCTAGTCATCTGTAATATTTTAAACCTTGATATATACAAATTTTTATTGCATTTTCATAACCCGTAATTCTAATTCTAATGTGCTAATGACATCCTCATAGGAAGTACTCTAACTTTTCACCATCTGTTTGTCGGTGATTTGATTTCCCCACATGTCAACTAATGGCTAGTACACGTTTGGTGTTGAAAAGGAATACTTTAATCAATTAATTGATTGAATAAGCTAATTATTACTATGGTATATCATTACGTAATATTACATGATGCTTTCCTCAACTTGTAAAATACTCAACTCAATTCATATACTTGCGCACAGTTAATATTAATATACTACACCACACATATGTTAAAGTTCTATTGTACCCAAACTTAAATGTCCACGTTACACACATGCATGATTTCCCATCCAATATCCACAAACAAGGCACCGTACAATGTAGAAGGACATGGTTACTTAGACAATATTGTCAGGTCTACATGTTTTCCTGGTCTGCATTTTCACCTACACAGGTACCTATGTCAAGACCAGTAGATTCATCAACACAGTCACCATTATGTGTACATACATCAGAGAGCAATCTCATAATATAAGCAGCACTAACTAAATAATACATCAGTAATACAGTAAGTTTCTAGGTATTATAGCACAAGCTGCACAACGACGTGAATGGAAGGTCTTTAGATAATTAATGACTACCAATAATACAATAAGTTTCACATAAAGAATTAGTTCGTCACCACACACAGAATCCATCTATATTTCATAATCAATAAAATCTCAAGCTCCACGATCAAGATTAGGGCAAGCCTTCTTTGTGTGGCCTGGGAGGCGACAAACTGAGCATTTCCACTTTACGCTGAGCATAGCTGGCCCATCAACAAATGGGGACAAATTTCCAACTCCACCCACATCATCGTCCTGGGGTACAACCTGATTAAAGGTACAAGTTGCCCTATTATGGTTAAGGCCACCACAATTCGAACACTTGTTGCCTCTCCTCATGCTCTGACTAAGTTCTAACGCACTCTTAATGTGACTACGTTTTGGCCTCCCGGACGGCTTGGGGGAATTTGGAGGTGTACAGACTATGTCTCGTATTAATAGAGGGACATCCCAGTCCTTCGAATGCAGCAACGGGTAAAAAGTACCACCCCACATCGATAAAACCATCTTATTCTTAAAACAATCCCCAACATAAGAGTTCACATCAAGGTCCTTTTTCCTACGACATATTATAAAATTAATAAATTGAACGTGATATTAGATTATATCGAATAGTTGTGAGTTAGTCTATCAAATATACAGTAATGTATCTGATCGCAGCAAGTGCGTGTGTACATGAAATCAGCTCTTTTTGGAAATAACAGCAATCACATTCAGGCTTTTCCAGATCTAGAAAAAATATATCGGTGCCAACCACAACCTTGAAGCATTGGCCTATGGAATTTTCAATGTCAAGATGGTCCGACCTATGGAAAATTTCAGAAGTCATACTCTCACGCACATAGCACTGTTATGCTTTTCTGATTCGTGCCTTCTCGTACCATGCCATTCTTGTATCAGTTGACAAACCTTTTCCAATAGATATATGATTGGAAAGCGACGGTCTCACTTAAGACAGTTGTTCCAAGATTCTACAGCGTTGGATGTCATAAACTCATAGCGACGCACAACACAATGCACTCTACTCCAATGCTCTTTTCTAGCTTGTTGAGGATTATATCAATGCAATCACGACTACCACATCTGTATAGTGCATCAATCAACCTGTTTACAAAAAAATATAAAAATTATTATTAGTTCGAGTGTGGGAAACACATCTGCATATATTTTAAAATTTCAAAATGAACTAAATAGGGACCTTCATACATATGCATCTCACTGCCCCAATTACATAATAAAATTTACACAAGAAATTGATGCTTTGAAGATATAGAGTATTTAACCAATCAAATTCTGTCTCTCGATACGTACTGGCTGCTTTTTCAAATATGTTGACAATACATTTTCCAAATGGCACAAACTTCTTCCCTAAATGATATTGACACAGAACATGCATAGCACCTAGGAACACATGCTCCACAACTTTGATAATTGCTAGATTCTGATCCGATACAATCAACAAATGTGGTGGGCACCCCATTGCACTCTGAACGTTGGACAGAAATAGAGTCCACAGGTCCGTGTTCTCTATGTCGCCAACCCCAGTTGCTAGTGGGTAAATTTGCTTGTTAGGATCTTGAGTGACCGCCACAATTACCACTCCCTCGTACTCTCCCTTCAAGTGAGCGGTGTCGATGACTATAACTGGTCTAGCAAAGTTCTTGAAACTATTCATACAAGAGCACAAAGCAAAGAAGGAAAATTAAATTTACCATCATCATGTGTCTTTAGGTGTGTCTTTGTGCCTGGATTACACTTCTCCAACATGTACAGATAAGAAGGGAGTAATCTAAAGCATTCGGTTAGAGTGCTATAAACAAACGTGTTAGGCAATTTATAGAACATAACAACATGACCATACTTTATCACAATATCATAACGCTTTTTCATGTTGTCAACAATACTTTTGGATGAAAGGACAGTCTTTAAATGCCTTTACTTGTCATAGTACAGTTTTGCTATCACTTTCGAATAACAGGATCGCAGCGTCTACGGTTGGCATTACTGAAGCACGAGTGCAGACATATGTGCATGCACCGGGCAGCAAGGAAGAATGAGAACATGATTGTATCTTTGCAAACACCTCCTACCTACTTGGCTCAAAATGCTTCACTCGAAAATCTACCCCCTTAATGAGGTGATAAATAGAGACGTCATCTACAAGATCATCCTTGCTTGGGTAAATCTTCTTAACATACAGATCATTAATGACTTCATACTCACCATCTAAAATAGGTGCACTAGAAGGGGAAATGGGAGCATTACTAGGTGTGCTGAAAAGAAGAGCATTAGATGTGGAGTCAGGATTGTTTCTTCTAAATGAGGGGGGAAGGTTGAGGAGAAATTCAACTCCTCACCGAGAAGATGATCAAATTCAGAATCCCCTTCACACTCGCTCACTTCAGTATCAGTATCTTCCTCGAAGAACGAATCTCCTTCAACATCGTCCTATACTGAGTCGTCCATACAGTCCAAAGGGATGTCCATACTCACACCATCAGCCCTAGAGTCAATCGGGAATTCATAATCCCTGTCATTGAAATAATCCAACATTGTCGCAGCCTTGCTCCTATCAACATTGCACTCGGATGCTTGTCCACCAATCGTGATATTTCCACTACTGATTCGATCTACATAAACCTTCGGGGTACCTTCGGTTCCAAGTAGACAACTTACATTGAGATCGTTGTTGATTGGAAGACGGACATTCACCTTATCAACCTTCTGTACTTTGTATATATCGTAGTACACAGTTCTTGGATCCAAATTCAAGAGGCCGTTCACCAATTTTCTAAATGTGACCATTGTATGGTCTCCCATAGGCATCCGCAAACCCCACATGGCGCCTTCAACATACTCAACCCCATTCCATTCCCCGTTAGCATAAACAAAAATAATCTGAACCGGCAGCATAACACTGCACACAATAATTATAAGTTCAGCTAGAAATTTAATTTGTTTTAGCCATTCTTTGAATACTGCCATCTTTAAACAGGACTTAAGACTCCAACATAATTGTCTATGATCAAGTTTATGCTTCAATGAATCCAAGTTTCGTACATGTGATTCTAAATTTACAGAAATACATTATACGTTTTCACCACAATGACATCAAACATGAATCACAAATACTTGTGTAAAGCAGTTTCTGATGAGTGTGTAAATTCACATAATTTGAGTTCTGTTTCTTGTAATAATGATGTATGATTTGATCCTAAGTGGAGATAAATCAAGATATGTAGAGGAAAGTCACGAATCAGGTGCGTTTGAGGCCGTTTGAGCGGATTTTCGATGGAAAATGGGACAGAAGTGATCGAAACCCGAAAAGGGATGTTTTAAGCACCCAGTTAGACTAAATGAGGGGTGGTTCAACCAGCACCATGGTCGAACCAGATGTCAAAAGTCAGCAGAAGAGCGGTTCGACCACGACATTATGGTTCGACTAGGAATGTTGGTCGAATCGTGGTCGAACCAAATGCCTAAAGAGAAGCATTTATGGTATGACCACGAAGCTTCTGGTTTGACCAGCTATTCGAGTCGAACTGGCCACCTGCCAGTTCATTACAGGCTGGTTCTACTAGGCCATGTGTGGTTCGACCAAAGGTGTTGGTCGAACCAATACACGAGAAACTTTTGAATTCATATTTTTACACCTTCAGTATATGTTTTTGCTCAAAAAGTCCATTCAAGGTCCATAAGGGAGCTAAAGTTATAGAAGGAAGAACCTACGCAGCTGAAAAAAGACGTCATTCACCACCTTCATTAGACACAACATCTAAAACCATACACCATCCTACGGAGCTGTGGAGAGAGATTCGTCTGTCGAATCAAATGAGAACCAAGTGAAGATTAAAGATGGAGAGAGATGCGACGACGCCCACATTACTTTGCATCTTAATATATCTTGTAATTCTCAAGACTATGGGTAAGATCTATCCAACCACCATGATTTTTCTTCGATCAATCATGGGCTAGAACCACTTTGGTAGTTATAGGGTTTATGAAGGTTTTATGACTTAATTGAACTTCTGTGTGTATACTCTATACAACACTACTTGTGATTTATTTTATATAAGACTATGTATTTTTAATTCATACTCAGAGTTGTTTTGTGATTATTAATTATTATGTAGAGTTTGAATACATATCTTGATTATTGATTGAGTGCGTTCACTTCTGAGCAGGATTACATGTTATGATTCTAAGTGAGGGGACTTCAAAGTCTCATTAGAACTGTGTTATATAAATACTTGTTAATTGAATCTTGTTCAGGTTAATAAGTAGGACAAATAGAATAACTTCATAGTACCTATAAAGGAAGATCATATCAGGTTAGAATACTTAGTGCACGGAAAATAATGGATACTGATAGTACCTAGAAAGGGAGGTGAATTATATCTCTTACTCCAAGGATATTCACATGTGTCACACGCTTATTTACTTGTGTCTATATAGAGTAGATTTGCATGATTTAGTGATGCGTCCATACTCCATAAGGTAGAGTCGGACATTGATACACAGATGAAAAATTAATAAGTAAAACTGGATGGCTTGAAGGACTACCTATCTTCTCACTTATTCACTTTCATTTAATCTCTACTGCTTGTCTATTTTAATTATTCTTTTAATTATTTGTTTATTTGTTACTTAATCATCACAATCATATTGCCATATTAGTCTTAATAAGTTAGATTATAACTAAACTGATAATAATACGTCCTTTGGGTTCGATAATCACTTGGTCAATTATCAAAGCAACAATAGTATCCTTAGCACTTGGGGATTAATATTGTTTGTAGAGAAAATGCTCATCAAGTTCTTGGCGCCGTTGATAGGGACGACGTTAATTGTTAGTTTATTATTTCTAGTTTAATTAAGACTATTTTATTCTTGTCTTTATTTTCAAACGCTTATTTTTCTTAGGTGTATGCTCACTAGATCAAAGGTAGGAGAGTTAGTACCTTATAATTCGAAGATCGGAGAATCGTCGAGGAAGAAAAGAAAGAAGAAAAAGAAGAACAAGAACGTGGAACCAACTGAAGCTCTTAATTTAGGAGTTGAAGTTGACAAGATAAACTCGAAAGTAATTGAAGCTGCAACTGGAGATAACTCGGAAGTAGAAGCAGTCAAGATGGCAGCGAATCCGAATAACCTTGCCATCCGTGAAGTCTTTAAGAACAACGGAGGAGGCAATGCGGGGCTGTTAGGAACAAGAGGGGCCGGAGCTAATTTTGATCTTCACCCTGCTCTGATCAGCATGATTGAAATGAGTCCCTTCTCTGGGGGAACCTTTGAAGATCCTCAACAACATCTGAATAAGTTCCTTGGTTATGCAAGTATACAAAAGGATGCAGGAACTCATGAAGATGCAAGGAGGTTCATCTTATTAAAGTTCTCTCTTATTGAAAGAGCGTGAGATTAGTATGATACTCTTAATGCTGCTGAATACACTACTTGGGAGCAATTGAAATTGAAATTCTTGAAGCGATACATGCCACATTCAAAGGTGTTTAAGATGAAACAATAAATCAATCAATTTGCTATCAATGGTAATGAGAAATTTCATAAGGCTAAGGACAGATTCAAGGACATGCTTAGTAGGTGTCCACAACATGGGCTATCTAAAACTTAATACATCAGAATTTTCTATAACAAATTGGACTGTGACTCGAGTTTTACAAGATGTTTTGTTAAATGGAGCACTGCTTACAAAGTCATCCGTTGAGGCTGAAAAGCTCTTTTAAGATATTTCGATAAATTTAAGAGATTGACCAACTGATAGAGTAAGAGGCACTTTTGTTCTTGGAAAAGTAGCGTAGGTTGAGCACACTATGGTTAAGTCAAGTAGAGAAGATGAGATCGTCTCTAGTTTAGCTAATATCAACAAGTTACTCGAGTCTCAGCAAAAGCAGATTACTGACATAGCTCAACAAGTACCAATTATGCAGAAGGATGTTTGTAATGAAGGAGCTAGCCAAGAGGAATTGAAAGAGGCAAACTACGCTATGGGTCAAAGTATTCAAGGAATGAGGTTTCAAAATCAAGGAAACCAGAATTACCAAGGGAACTTTAATAATCGTGGTCCCCCGGGTAATTATTAACAACCAAGGAGGTCAGAGTTTTCATGGAGTAATCCTAATATAGCGGTACAACCTCCTGTTGATGTTGATCCAGGCGCTAAGGTCGAAGACGGAAGGCGTTGTTTTGAGGATACGGTAAACAGGTACATGGCGAGGAATGATGCAAGAGTTGATCGTCTAGAGGCCAAGCTAGAGGCAAAAATTGATGCAAATCATGAGGATATATCTAAGCAGATGAAGGACTTGACGTTGTTGATGGGGCAGATGGCCAGAAATGTAAATCAGCTTACGCAAACCGTAGAGAAGGGTAAGTTTCCATCTCAAAGTATAAAAAACCCGAAACAGTGCAATGTCATCACGTTAAGGTCTGGAACACAATATGAGGGACCAATGATTTGGAAATGAATTTTGAAGCTCCTAGAGCTCTATTTGACCAGGGTTCGACAAAGCTAGCAGATTGAACCACATCATGGAGGTCGAACCAAGCACCTGGGCAACCTCCGGAGCTTCCAGCCGAATGGTTCGACCAAGACCCTCATAGTTCAACCAACCCTATTGGTCGAACCGTGCTCGAACTAGTCTGTCCGGGAGAGAGCACACTTTCTGAAGCATAGTTCGATCTACTACCCTGGTTCGACCAGTACCCATGGTCGAACCACCTCGTTCGACACCATTTTCCATGCGAATGCTTTACATGATGTTGATGCTACTCCAGTTCATCCAAAGAGCAGAATACTGAGCTTATAGCGGAAAAGAAATGGGAAAGAGCAAAGAGATTGAGAGCCAAGAAGGACAAAACGGAGAAGGTTGAATGTGATGAATGGGGGATTCCTAAGATAAAGATACCTCCCCTGTTTCCTTTCAAGCTAGTCAAGAAGTGATTGGAAGAAAAGTTCAAGAAGTTTACAGATATCATCAACAAGATAAGCTTGAGCATTCCTTTCTCTGAAGCAATCTTAGAGATGCCTTACTATGCCCGCTTTCTAAAGGATGTATTGTTGAAGAAGAAAATCTTGAACATAATTGAAATGGTGAATTTATCTGTGAATTGTAGCTCGATTATACAGAAGAAGCTGCTAGCTAAGTTAAAAGACCCGGGAAGCTTCACTATTCTATGTGAGATTGGAAAGGGGCCGGCACTACGAGCCTTGTACGATCTTGGGGCAAGCTTCAATTTGATGCCATTGTCAATATTTCAAAGGCTTGATTTGGGAGAGTTCACTCCAATGACAGTGGCTCTACAATTGGCGAATAGGTCCATGACAGTTTCGAAGGAAGTGATTGAAGATATTCTTGTGAAAGTAGAGAAACTGGTCTTTCCTGTAGAATTTCTTGTACTTGAGATGGAAGATGACAAGGATGATGTCCCCCTTATCTTAGGGAGACCATTCCTTGATATAGCTGAAGCTATGATTGATGTTCAAAAGGGTGAGCTAAGGCTGCGGATGGATAAGGAAGAGGTTATATTTAACATAGATAAAGTAATGAATATACCAATAGAGACTCAGTGTCACAACATTGATGTGGTAGAGGAGATCCTGAAAGAAGATATGTCTTTGATCTTTTCAAAGGATCCCTTGAAGACATGCTTGGCGGAGTCTCTTACTTTTCCCACCACAGAGTCAGATGAGCTGTCTAATGATGTATATATTGAATTTCTTGAAAATCTACTTGCTTTAGGTGATGACAGGTATGAATAAAAAAACCAAGCTTGAAGAGGTGAAGTGGACTAGGAAGTACTTGCCGTTGGATAGGGAAAGCACAGCAAAAGAAGATAAGAAAGAGAAGTTGAAACCACTACTGGAGCACTTGAAGTATGCCTATCTAGGTGACAATAAAATATATCCGGTAATTGTATCTTCTTTAACTGATGATCAACTTGAAGAGTTATTAGATGTGCTTAGGAAGTATAAGCCTGTGATTGGTTGGTCTCTTGATGATTTAAAAGGCATTAATCCATCATATTGCATGCATAAGATAAGATTGTTAGATGAGGCTAAGAGTTGCATTCAGAATCAGAGGAGGGTGAATCTCACTATTCAAGAAGTGATTAGGAAGCAAATCCTAACATTGTTAGATGCAGGAATTATATATCCAATTAATAATAGTCCCCATGTGAGTCCATTGCATGTTGTAGCTAAAAAGGGGGCATGACTATTGTAAAAGCCAAAGATGGAGAGACTTTAGCCACTAGGATTCCCACGGGATGGCGTGTGTGTACGGATTATAGGAAACTGAATGAAAATACATACAAAGACCACATCACTCTTCCTTTCATGGATCAAATACTTGATCGTCTTGCAGGGTATGATTTTTATTGTTTCTTGGATGGGTACTCAAGGTATAATCAAATCATGATTGCACCTGACCAGGAAAAGACAAATTTTACTTGCCCTTATGAAACCTTTGCTTTTAGAAAGATGCCTTTTGGATTGTGTAATGCGCCTGCTACATTTTAGCGCTGCATGATGGCCATATTTGATGGGTTGATAGAAAATATCATGGAGGTGTTTATGGATGATTTTTCGGTGTTTGGTTCCTCCTTTGATATTTGTTTATCTAACTTGTCTACTGTTTTGAAGAGATGTCAAGAAACTAATCTTGTCTTGAATTGAGAGAATTGCCACTTCATGGTAAGAGATGGGATTATTCTTGGGCATCATATTTCAGCTAAGGGATTGCAGGTAGATAGAGCAAAGGTGGTGGCGATTGAGAAGCTTCCACCACCTACTAATAAGAAGGGAGTGTGGTTCGTCCTCGGACATGCAGGATTTTATAGAAGATTTATCAAAGATTTCTCAAAATACTTCAAGCCGTTGTCTCACTTACTTGAAAAGGGTATTCCTTTTGTTTTTGATGATGAATGCCTAACAACTTTTCAGGTTTTGAAGGAGGCACTTATTATTGCACCTATCTTGATCACACCGGATTGGACTCAGCCATTTGTACTTCTGTGTGATGTAAGTGATTTAGCACATGGAGTAGTTCTTAGGCAGATGAGAGAGAAGAAGTTTTATGCCATTTACTATGCGAGTAAGACTTTTGATGCAGCACAAAAGAACTAAACTGTCACTGCAAAGGAGTTACTAGCTGTTGTGTATGCATTCAATAAGTTTTGACAGTATTTGGTTGGCATGAAGACCATTGTGTACACGGATCATTCTGCGATCCGGTATTTGATGGAGAAGAAGGAAGCAAAGCCAAGGATCATTAGATGGGTCCTTCTGCTGCAAGAGTTTGATATGGAGATCCGAGATAAGAAAGGTACAGAGAATGTTTTGGCGGATCACCTATCAAGGTTGGAGACAAGGGAGCATAGTGATGATTCTTTCGAATACATAGAGGAGATGTTCCCAGATGAGAAGATTATGGCGGTGTTTGCTGAAGGAGCGGAGAGAGCTTGTGTAGTCGCTGCTCAAGGAATTGATCCATGGTATGCGGATTATGTTAATTACATTACCGTAGGAGAAATTCCAAAGGATCTCAACAGGTATCAACTTGTGAAGTTTAAGAGGGATGTTGAGACATTTATATAGTATGATCCATTCGTCTATAAGATTTGTATGGATTCTATCGTCCGTAGGTGTGTGCCAGTTGGATTGTATACTAAAAGTCTAGCTTTTTGTATGAACAATGTTTAAATAATTTGAAATGAGAATCATATGATCAAATGATTGCGTCTTATAATTTATTTATATGTTCGATGCAATAGTCCACTTACTTTATAATGTAGAAAATGTATTGTGCAACAACACGCGGAAGATCATATTATCGGTTTTCTTATAAAATATAAACAGATGCTCACAAACGAGATAGACAGGGACTCCCTATTGGGATGATTGTAGTGTGATTTAGTATTAGTTTATCTTGACTATATTAGTGCACTTGTGTGTATTGAGAAGGACTGCTTGAGATCGTTCGATTTGTACTGTCTATATAGAAGAACTTGATCTTAATTATTTTGGATATTCGTACTCTTAATCCCTATACAATAACCTCGACACATAGGGCAGTATGTATTTCTTTGATTCATCAATGAGTGAGATTTACCTGTAATTAAATCAACAAACTCGGTGAGTTGGAAAATAGTGATGTTTCTATGGTGTGCTGTTGATTGTAGAAGGAATTCGTGTCTTAAATATGTTGATGATGTCCCCTTGAGGAGCTCATAAGGATTATCATGTAAACCCTGCAGGTGGATTTATTCCGGCATGATAATGAGGTTGAGTTGTACTATACTACTCTTGGATGAGATATTAATTAATGGAGTTGTCAGTAACTTAATTAATTAATGGACATTGTATATCTTAAACATAGGGAGACTAACGGGCTCATAATAAGGAGCCCATAACGTAATTATGGGATTAGAACGGTAGTGCAGTAATAATATTTTAGTGGTATATATTATTATTATTGGACTTAAGTATAAGCTTTGGGCTAAGCTTGGATACTTAAGCCCAATGGAGGCCCAACTCTAATTTCTCCTCCTGGTCCCTGTTGTAGCCTATATATAAGTCATCTCAGTTATCCATAAAATCTTAGAGATTGACCACGCCTAACTGTGAGGAGGGTGAGGGAATAGCAGATTGAGAAGATCTCAGGGATCGTCGCCCACACGATGTCGAGATTGGACTTGGGAATACAGCGGAAGACTGGAAGGTTGTTTGCTGCTGCAGTCCGCTACATTCTACAATTTTTATAAATTCATAGAGACTTCAGAATAGGACCTGTGATATACTAACAGAAATCCACGGAAGAGAGGATCGTTTTGGTGTGTAGATCACTCAAATCTGACATCGGATGAGAGAGTTATGCCCAAAACGGTGACGCTGGGCAGGCTGGTGGTGAGAATTCATCGTCTTCAACATACTCTGGTGAAATGTAATACGTTTCTTGTTTACTTGCTTATGCTGCTTATTAGAAATGTATGGAACCCTAACGGTTCATGTTAACCAAACGATCGAACGCCAACAATTGGTATCAGAGCTTCGGTTTCGTGGTGAAGCATGAAACGTTAGGCTAGAGTTTATGTCAAAAGGTGAAAAGGTTTAAGTATTCATGTTATGCTAGTATATCCTATTCAGATACCATATACCTGTGTCAAACGTGGACTAGGTTTAGAAATTATTGTTTCTTGTTGAATACTCTATACGTTTGACGGCACTTTTCGAAAATTTGATAATCTGGAAATTTGTGAAAATTTGATAATCTGAAATTTTTCAAAAATTTGATAATCTGAAAATTTTTGAAAATTTGATAATCTGGAATTTTTCGAAAATTTGATAATCTGAAAATTTTGAAAATTTGATAATTTGGATATTATTGAAAATTTGATAATCTGGAAATTCTAAAATTTAATAATTTGGATATTTTCGAAAATTTGATAATCTGAAAATTTTTAAAAATTTGATAACTTGAAAATTTCAAAATTTTGATAATCTGGATATTTTCGAAAATTTGATAATCTGGAAGTTTTTCGAAAATTTGATATTCTGGAATTTTTTGAAAATTTAATAATTTGGTCGATATCGATGATTTCGATAATCTGGACGATATCGACGGTCTATATCGATAGTTTTGAAAATTTTGATAATCTTAATATTTTCGAAAATTTGATAATCTAGAGTTTTTCGAAATTTTGATAATCTGGAAGTTTTCTAAAATTTGATAATTTGGAAATTTTTGAAAATTTGATAATCTGGACGATATCGGTGGTCGATATCGATAGTTATAAAAATTTGATAATCTGAAAGTTTTTTGAAAATTTTATAATCTGGTCGATATCGATAATTTCAAAATTCTAGACGATATCGATTGTCGATATCAATAGTTTCAAAATACGATAATCTGGAGATTTTTGAAAGTTTGATAATTTGGATGTCTTAGCCGACATTTGTGCTTGGTGGCGAACAATCAAATTCGCTGATATATAATTGTTATAATTTGATTTAATTATGTGATTATTGTTATATATGTATGCATGTTCTCCGTGATTTACTGCTTTATTTGCCATAATAGGAGCATGCTAGGTTGTATATTTTATTCTGAATATTGTATGCATGTAAAAACCCTCGGTGTTAAATAACTAAATGGGAGAGGGGATTGGTAAATAATTCTCGCTGCCTCCAATATTAGTTTGTAAGTGTTGTGAGTAAACTTATGTGCTGGCATAGACCTTCCTCCCCATCGGATAAGTTTATTCACGAATCACTAGTACAGACTTCATTAAATATTTATTGTTTGTAATATGATGCATATGAACTTGCATGTTGGCATAGACCTTCCTCCCTATCGGATGAGTTTATTTACGGATCACTGTGCAAACTTGTAATTCATGATTGTAGAAAGTTATCCGAGCACGTGTGTACTTCTCCATCTGTAAGGCACATAAGCCTGGACCGCGGAATTGGGATCAAATAATGGTGTACACTTAGGTGTGAATAATTAGTATCCTCCCCATCGGAGTCACTGCTATTATTTGCATAGCTAAAGAGGAACCGACTATTAATTATTTTGTCATGAGGTCAGGTTGACAAATTAAATTAATGGGTAAAACCTTCTCTTGTAAATGTTCGGGTTTGTAAATGTCCACACTATCGTGGCTTGCAGACTCACGGTGCTTGAGATTTTGGTGAATTTTATTTTTATATTATTGTGAGGGAATCAATATAAATGGATAAATTCGAAGATTTGATCGGTGTATTTATTTGTGATTCTCTATAATTTCAAATGGTTTCATTTTACTTATTGCTAACTAAAGAAAACATATTTACTGGTCCAAAGTTAGATGATTAGAAAAGAGTCTTGGTTTTAAATATTACTGCTTAGGAAAATATAAGTGTATTCTCACTAAGAATATCTCATGATGCCTTTTAAAGTCTCTAGTGAAGAGGTGAGAGGTTCATAGAAATACGATGGTCTCATGCGACTCTTCAGATATTGAGTAAGTTAGATAGGCGGGAGGTCATGATTGAATTGATGAATTAATTGGAAATGCATAGAATAGAAATTGAAAGGAAAATCTAGATCAATTTAATTCTCCGTAGTTTGCCTAGGTGTTTTGAGCAAGTTCTATCTGAAATACAATAGGTTGTATATGGTGGGGAACTTCTGACAAAACATGTGGCAAAAGAAATCCAAATTCATCAAGATATGAACAAGATTAGTATCTCAATCACTAGTTGTTGAAGCATGATTAGGGATGGCGTTTACTGACATGTTGTGTGTAGATACCAGAATCACTAAAAGCCTGCAATTAAGTGATGATGAGATTGTTATGGACATGTGTAATGGTATGAAAGTAGTGGTTGTTGCAGTGGGAGTTGTTTATTTATCTAACAATGTGAATAAACGTTTGATTTTGAGAAATTATCTTTACGTATGTTTTCATATAAAGAATTCCATTTCAGTTTCTATGCATTTACGGATCGATACTCTATTTCATTTAAATGACATGGTCATAGTGATGAAGGATGGAGACATAATACGTCGGTGGACAGTTTGAACACTCTTAAATCATGTTTATCCCACGGATGCAACAAATAGTAATTAATGATGCGTCTTTTAATCCTAATAAGAGAAAGACTCTTATGGAAATGATTAGATAGATGATGAATTATTTGGAATTATTAAATTCATTTTATGGGTATGCCCTAGAAACAACATGTCGTATAATGTTTGTCTATTTGTGGGATATCCTAGAAAAATGAAGGGTGATGATTTATTTAGTCCAAAAGATCGAAGGGTGATTGTTAACACAAACACTAGATTTTTTTTGGGAAAAAGGACTATGTAGTAAATCATAATGCCATGCATATATTGTTCTAAAGGAAATGAGAGGGAAAACACAAAGTATTAGTATCAAATGTACAAGAGGATATACCACAAGGTAAACTGCAACACGTGTCACATCTGATATACAATTGCGTGTAATGCATTATCGTAGTGGGAGGGTTGTTCGACAACCTGTAAGATATACGTTTTGGGAGAGTCGTGAGACTTGGTCCCTAGTAAACATGGAATGGACCCACGGATACGACGAAGCATTACAAGATAAAAATGCCGAATCTTAGCAAGATGCTATGATTTCTGAAATAGAATCAATGTATTCTAAATTAGATCTGGCTGCTTGCAGAACCACAGATGGTGCGAAATCCATTGGAAGTGGCTCTGTAAAATAAAAGAGGATCATAGGATAAGGTGAAAACCTTGGAAGCAAAGCTTGTTGCGAAAAGGTATACTCAGAAAGAAAGGGTTAGATTATGACAAAACTTGTTTGCCGGTAGCTATGCCTATGTTGATCTGGACTCTTTAATATGTTGCTACTCATATGAAATATGAGGGATAACAAATAGATGTCAAGATAGCTTTCCTGATTGAAAGTCTTGAGGAAAACATCTATGTGAAGCAACCAGAGTGATTCATTGCAAAGGGCTAAGAGCATTGTGATAGTAAGCTTAAAAGTGTCCATCGATGGACTAAAGCAAGCTTCAAGATCATGAAACATCCATTTTGATGAGAAATCCAAGCATATGGATTTAATCAATGCGCGGATGTGTCTTGTGTATTGAAAAGAGTGACGAAAATGTCGGAAACTTGGTGTTATTTTTTGTATTGTACGTAGATGATATATTGTTCATTGAAGACAATAAAAAAGTATTGTCGGGCGTGTGTGTATGGTGGATAAAGCAGTATGAAATAAAGGACTTAAGAAAATCAAAATATATCCTTTTGATCACGGTAATACGGATCACAAGAAAGGATGTTATGCTTGTCTAAGTTTCATGAAATGATACAATCCTTACTCATTTTAGCATGTGACTTTATCTAAGAAAATGTGTCTTGACACAAAAGAACATAAATAAGATGAAAGCGGTTCCTTATGCTTCGGCAAATAAGGAAGCTTAATCTAAGGAATGTTATGCACGAGAATTGATAACTATATTGCAAATGGCATAGACAGTGGGTATCAAAAGTAACCCAAAATAAGAATGTTGAACTGTGGTAACACATAATTTTGAAGTACCTGAAAAGGTAGAAATTATGTGTGGACTTACCGAATAGATTCACTGCTTCTTGTGGGTTACATAGATTCAAAATTTTCAAATCAGATACGGACGGCAGTAAATCCACCTCAAAGGTTATGTTTTTAATTTTAGGAAGTTGAGTCATAATGTGGAAGAGTGTTATATAGAAATATATTTCAGACTCCAGACTCCATCATGGAATGATGATAAATTGGAGCCTATGAGGCAGACAAAGTATTTATATGACTCTAGAAACTTCATGATGGACTTCGAAGTGATTCTATGTTTGCCCAAGATCATCACAATTTATTTTGATGATAATAGTGCAGTTGCAAACTTGAAGGAATCACGAGCCCATAAGACAATTAAACATATGGAGCGATAGTACCACCTGTTACGAGAAATCGTATGATTAGGGGAAGGTTGTTGTCGCTTAGATTGCATCGGATGATAACATAGTAAATTCATTTACAAGGACCTTAAGGCGAAAGCTTTTGATGGTCGTATATTAGGAATGGGAATCAGATGTATCGCAGAAGACAAGACAACATAGTCTTTTAGTATAAGTGGGAGATTGTTGGATTGTATACTAAAAGTCTAGCTTTTTGTATGAACAATATTTAAACAATTAATTTGAAATGAGAATCATATGATCAAATGATTGCGTCTTATAATTATTTATATGTTCGATGCAATAGTCCACTTACTTTATACTGTAGATAATATGTTGTGCGACAACACGTGGAAGATCATATTATCGATTTCCTTATACTATTAATCCTTGTCTGAAACTATGGATGTTCATACTATTAATCCCTATAAATATTATGGATGTTCATACTATTAATCCCTATACAATAACTTTGACACGTAGGGCAGTATGTATTTCTTTGATTCATCAATGGGTGAGATTTACATGTAATTAAATCAACAAACTCGGTAAGTTGGGAAATAGTGTTGTCTATATGGTGTGCTTTTGATTGTAGAAGGAATCCTTGTCCGAAATATGTTAATGATATCCCCTTGAGGAACTCATAAGGATTATCATGTAAACCCTGCAGGTGAATTTATTCCGGCATGATAATGAGGTTGAGTGGTACTACACTGCTCTTGGATGAGATATTAATTAATGGAGTTGTCAGTAACTTAATTAATTAATAGACATTGTATATCTTAAACATGGGGAGACTAACGGGCTCATAATAAGAAGGAGCCTAAAACGTAATTATGAGATTGGAACGGTAGTGCAGTAATAATATTTTAGTGGTATATATTATTATTATTAGACTTAAGTATAAGCTTTGGGCTAAGCTTGGATACTTAAGCCCAATGGAGGCCCAACTCTAATTTCTCCTCTTGGTCTCTGTTGTAGCCCATATATAAGTCATCTCAGTTGTCCATAAAATCTTAGAGATTGATCACGCATAACTCTAAGGAGGGTGAGGGAACAGCATATTGAGAAGATCTCGAGGATCGTCGCACACACTACATCGAGATTGCACTTGGGAATACAGCAGAAGACTGGAAGGTTATTTGTTGCTGTTGTCCTCTACATTATATGATTTTTATAAAATCATACAGACTTTAGAACAGGACGTGTGATATATTGACGGAAAGCCACAGAAAAGAGAATCCTTTTTGCGCATAGATCACTCAAATCTGACATCGGATGAGAGAGTTATGTCCAAAACGGTGACGCTGCGTAGGCTGTGGCGAGAATGCATCGTCTTCAACATACCCTGGTGAAAGGTAATACGTTTCTTGTTTACTTGCTTCCGCTGCTTGTTAGAAACGTATAGAACCCTAATAGTTCACGTTAACCAAACGATCGAATGTCAACATGTCTGAGATGGAAAGTGTTCTTGATTTTTGCCATACACAACCTAACGGGGGGCACTTCGGAGCCCAAAAGACTGCAGCGAAGGTACTTCAATATGCTCTTTATTTGCTTACTTTGTTTAAAGACTGTGAATTCTATGTGGCGACATGCGATAGATGTCAAAAGATAGGAAGCATAAGTAGAAGAGATGAGATGCCACTTCAGCCGAGCATTGTTTTTGAAATCTTCGATGTATGGGGAATTGATTTTATGGTCCGTTTCCCTGATGAGAGTAAAAATAAGCGTGTTTTAGTGTCCAATTTAACACATTTTTTATGAGAATTTTTGTTATATATTAGCTCAAGTGTCTTATATTCAATATATGTGAGAAAATATGCGTTTGAGATATTTTATTGTGTTTTAGGTGGAAAAATGATTAAAAGTGCAAAGTTGGAGAAAAGGTGAAACTTATGCAAGAATGTTGAAAAACGCACGTCTAATTTGTATAATTTTTCTGTGTTCATGTAGAGCTCTAAAATGGAAGTGTGATAGATAGTTGGAAAGCAACAGAAGAGTGGGTCGTTTTGGCATAAGAAACACCTCAATCAGAGTCTAAACTAGAAAGTTATGATCGAAATGGTATGTTACGCAAGCTGTTTCTACACAGCACGGCTGTTCCACTTTACATGACTTGTTACATCTTCAAATGTTAGACTTTTGGTAAGTTCTTTATATGAATAGAAAGCCAAGGAAGAGAGTATTGGGTGAGCGCAAGAATCACTCAAATTGGAGTTTGGAAGAGGAAGTTATGCTCAAAATCATGAAGTTGGCAACTGTCAGCGAGAATTTCCGAAAATTACCTATTTCTTGGAGCATAATTAACCTCCTTATCACATAATCCTCCATGATTTACCCATATCTTTTATTCTCTTATATTTAATTCCCTTCTCACACCTAACCTATATATATTTTACATCATTATTCATGTGAGGAGGCAAGCAACACAATCATCCTACACCCCACAAGGGAGGATCACCCCCAACCATCATCCACATCCTTTCCTCCATCCATCCATTACTTTGAAGATTCGTCTGTGGAATCAAGAGGAGAACCAAGAGGAGGATTCAAGATGGAGAAGGACGCGACGACGCCTACATCTAGGGTTTTATTCATTTCCTAATTTATCTTGTATTTTCCAGACATATGAGTAAGATCTATCCAACCCCCATGATTGTTCTTTATAACATCATGGGCTGAACCTTTTTGGTAGATTTAGGGTTTTGAAGGTTTTTTATGAATTAATTTAACTTTCGTGTGTATACTCTGTACAACACTACTTGTAGATTTATTTTATATAAAACTATACATTTTTAATTCATACTCAGAGTTGTTTTGTGCATCATTAACTGTTATGTAGAGTCTGAATACATATCTTGGTTATTGATTGAGTCCGTTCACTGCTGAGCAGGATTTCATGTTATGATTCTAAGTGAGGGGACTCTGAAACTTCATTAGAACAATATTATATAAATACTTATTAATTGAATTGAATTTGCATTATTAAGTAAGATAAAGAGGATAATTTTATAGTATCTATAAAGGAAGATCATATCGGGTTAGAGTACCAAACGCACAGGGAAATAATTGATACTGATAGTACCTAGAAAGGGGGTGAAACTATATCTCTTACTCCAAGATTATTCACACGTGTTCGCTTGTGTCTATAGGGTGAATATGCATGGCTTAGTGATGCATCCATAATCCACAAGGCAGAGTCGAACATTGATACACGAAAGGAAAAATTAATGAGTGAAACTGAATTGCCCGAAGAGCTACTATTCTCCTACTTGATTTACTTTCGTATTTTCTTAGTTCCCAATTTATTTTATTTGTTATTTTAATTAATTGTTTAGTAGTTAATAATTAAAATCCCAACTTTTATCATCATTCGTCTTAATTAATTAGTAAATAATTAAATTGATAATACGCCATCCTTTGGGTTCGATATTTAACTTGGTCACTTGCTTAAGCAGCAATTGATATTCTTAATACTTGGGAATTAATTTTGTGTGCAAAGAAAACACGTATCATTCCCCCATCTAATGGATTTCTCTATATCCTTCTAACAGTGGATTATGTTTCTAAGTGGGTGGAAGTCATTCCCACTCCCATGAATGATTCAAAGACTGTGTTGTCTTTCCTGAAGAAACATATATTTGCCTTCTTTGGAGTCCCTAGATCACTTGTAAGCGATGGAGGTTCCCACTTTGTCAACAAGCTTCTTGAAAGGGTTCTCAAGGAATATGTTGTTAAGCATAGGATTACTACACCCTATCATCCTCAAGCTAATGGTCAAGCTGAAGTCTCCAACCGATAAGTGAAACAAATTTTGGAGAAGGTAGTCAGAACTAATAGGAAAGATTGGGCTATGAAGCTCGATGATATTTTGTGGGGATTCCGAACTGCGTATAAAACTGTGTTTGATATGTCACCTTATGAAATTGTCTATGGAAAGCCATGCCACTTACCTGTTGAGATTCAACATAAGGCTTTTTGGGCTTTGAGAAGTTTGAACCTGTGTCTTAAGGATCAAAAGGAGTTGAGATTGACTCAAATCAATCAACTAGACAAGTTCAGGAATCAAGCTTACAAGAATTCAGTGATCTACAAGGAAAGAATGAAGAAATGGCATGATTCAAAGATCACTTACAAGGAATTCAAGCAAGGTGATGAGGTATTACTATTTAACTCTTGTTTGAAGCTCTTTACAGGAATATTGAAATCGAAGTGGATGGGACCGTTCATTATCCATAGAGCCTGCGGAGAGGGGAATTTTGAGATCATGGACAAATACGGAGACATCATAGCGTCGAATGGACATCGACTGAAGTACTATAAGTCACCAGATGATGCTTGTGTCGTCTTTGAGGATACCTTGCATTGATATGGTATCGTCGTGACTCTCCGAAGTTAAACAAGAGCGCCTTTTGGGGGCTTTCCCTCATGTTTTATTACTTTATTCCATTTGTGTGCGTAAGAAATTTTTATATTTGAAGGGCTTACTTATCGGAAATTACATCTCTTAGCAAACTTAGTTTCGATTATAGTTTATTCTAAGTTTGAGGGGTGTGATGTACTTACCTCATCGTAGCACCGAGAGTATGATTTTTTCCTTGTAACGTTTGTTAGGGGATGATGAGAGTGTAAATTCACATATTTTGGGCTCTGATTTGTGTGAAAATGGAGTACGATTTAGTTTTTTATTAAGATGAATCTACATGGTTATGGGAAGTCACGAATCAGAGGGTACAAGTATTGTTTGAGTATATTTGGATAGGAAAATAGGTGTAAAAGGCTCGGAATTGGAAGACATGATTTTGGAGGCGAAAGTCGAGTGTTGTTCGACTCAGAGAGCCTGTTTGACCAACATCAGTTTGGTCGAACAGAGGAGGACAAGTCGAGCAGGATGTGTAGACCCGTCCCGAGAGGTAGCTCGACTTGGAGAGGTTGCTCGACCAACATCGGCTTGGTCGAGCAGATAGGATGAGGTCGAACAGAATACCAAAATTATCCAGTGAGCTTGTTCGACTTGAAGGGATTGCTCGACCAACATCAATGTGGTCGAGCAAGAGAAGGTTGGTCGAGTAGAGTGCCGAAATTGTCCAGAGAGTTTGCTCGACCAGTTGCACAAGTTGGAGGCCTTGTTCGACCAGTATAACTTGGTCAAACGGAGTGTCGCTGATGCTATTTATGGTAATTTTGGATTTCTTTTATCAAATTTGACGTGTGCTTCAAATAAAGGCCCATCCTAAGCCCATAGGAGGTCCTATGAGTATAAAAGAAGAGCTTCCGTAGGAAAAAAAAGAAGACAACATATATCTTCTCGTCTGGCGAGTCAAGTAAGATCATACCAACTAGCCATGATTGTTCCTAGATCAATCATGGGCTAGAACCACCTTGGTAGTTCTAGGGTTATGAAAATTTTATGAGTTAGTTGAATTTCCATGTGTAAACTCCATACAACACTACTTGTGATTTATTCTATATAAGATTATGCCTTTTTAATTCATTCTCACGGTCGTTTTATGCATCTTTAACTATTATGTAGAGTCTGAATACATCTCTTGGTTATTGATTGAGTGCATTCACCGTTGAGCAGGACTGCATGTTAAAATTCTAAGTGAAGGGATTCCAAAGTCTTATTAGAACTATCTTATATAGATACTTGTTAATTGAATCGTATTTGGGTTAATAAGTAGGATAAAGAGTAGAGCGTCATAGTACCTAAAAAGGGAGATCAAATAGGCTTAGAATACTAAGTGCACGGAAAATAATTGATTATGATAGTACCTAGAAAGGAGGGTGAAGTATACGTCTTGCTCCAAGGATATTCACACGTATCATATGCTAGCTTACTTGTGCCTATAGAGTACGCTTACATGGTTTAGTGATGCATCCATAAACTACAAGGCAGAGTCGGACATCAACACATGGAAAGGAAATTAACGAGTAAAACTGGATTACCTGAAGAACTACTCTATTACTTACTTGATCACAATCGAAATTTCTCTATTACTTGCTTATTTATTCTGCTATTTCAATTATATGTTATTTAGTTTCACAATTAAACCAAATCCAATTTACCAACATAATCTTAGTTAATTAGAAAATAATTGAATTGATAATAATCCGTCCCTTTTGTACGATAAATACTTTGTCACCTTTTGAAACTACAATTGATATCCTTATACTTTAGGATTAATTTTGTGTGTTGAGAAAATGCCCATCAAGTTCTTGGCGCCATTACGGGGACATCATTAAATATCTTTTGATTATTTCTAGTTTAATTAATATTATTTTATTTTTATTTTTGATTTTTAACACTTATTCTTCTTAGGTGTATGCTCACAAGATCAAAGAAAGGTAAATTAGAGCCATATAATCTAGAGATCGGAGCATCGTCAAGGAAGAAAAAGAAGAAGAAGAGTAAGAGCAAGAATATAGATCCAGCTGAAGTTCTTAATTTAGGAGTTGAAGTTAACGTGCTGAATTCCCAAACGATTGAAGCAGCAACCGAAAATAATTTGGAAGTAGAGACAGTCAACATGGCACCGAATCCTGATACACTTGCCATCCATGAAATCTTTAAGAACAACGGAGGGGAGAATGCTAGGTTGTTAGGAGCTAGAGGGACCGGAGCAGATTTTGATTTACACCCTGCTCTTATCACCATGATTGAAAGGAGTCTCATTTTTGGGGGAACATTCGAAGATCTTCAACAACATCATAATAAGTTCCTTGGATATGCAAGTACACAAAAGATGCAGGAGCTCATGAGGATGCGAGGAAGATCATATTGTTTAAGTTCTCGTTGAATGAAAAGGCGAGGGATTGGTATGATAATCTTGATGCTACTGAATGTGATACATGAGAGAAGTTGAAATAAAATTCTTGGAGCGATACATGCCGCCTTCAAAGGTGTTTAAGATGAAGTAAGAAATCAATCAATTTTCTATCCATGGCAATGAGAAGTTTCATGAAGCATGGGACAGGTTCAAGGGCATGCTTCGTAAGTGTCCTCAACATGGGCTATCTAAGGCTCAATATATCAGTATATTCTACAATGGGATGGATTGCAACTCTCAAATTTTAGTCGATGCTTCTTCTAATGGAGCATTGATTACGAAGTCACCCATTGTGGCCGAGAAGCTTTTCGAGTATATTTCGATGAACTCAAGGGATTGGCCAACGGATAGAGTGAGAGGACTTATGTCCTTGGTAAAGTAGAACAGGTTAAGCACACTATGGTGATGTTGGGGAGAGATGATGAGATCGTCTCTAGCTTGGCTAATATTAGCAAGCTACTAGAGTCTCAACAAAAGCAGATCACTGATTTATCTCAGAGAGTACCAATGACACAGCAGGATGGTGGCTATGAAGGAGCAAACCAAGAGGAGATCGAAGAGGCAAACTACACATGGGTCAAAGTATTCAAGGAACTAGGTATCCGAATCAAGGAAATCGGAATTATTAGGGGATTTACAACAACTGTGGTCCCCCAAATAATTACCAACATCCTAGAAGGCTGGAGTTTTCATGGAGCAATCCGAATAATGAGATGCAGCCTCCTATTGTTGTTGATCTGAGAGCAAAGGTGGAAGAAGGGAAACCAGATTTTGAGGATACTGTGAATAGGTACATGGCGAGGAATGATGCAAGAGTAGACCATCTCGGGGCCAAGTTAGAGAAGAAGATTGATAAAAATCATAAGGATTTGTCTACGCAAGTGAAAAACCTCACGTTGTTGATGGGGAGATGGCCGGGAATGTAAACATATTGACTCAATCTATTGAGAAGGGGTAATTTATATCTTAAAGTATTGAGAATCCAAAGTCTTGACATGCCATCACATTGAGGTTGGGAACGCAATATGAAGGTCTGATGCTACTTGCGAGTCAAACTGAAGGAAACCGAAGAGTTGCTCGACCAGACTAGAGTTGCTCTACCAGACCGACTGGTCGAGCAGAGGTCAAACAACTTTAGAAAAAATAGAATTACGATACTCTATTTTTTGACCAACCGTTTGACAGACATGATACCGTTCGACCTGACCACCTTGGTCGAACGGAGTTCGAGTAGAAGCAATACCACGAGAGCTCACGATCTAGGAACTTGTTCGACTAGAACCAATCTATTCGAACAAACCACCCTGGTCGAACAGAGATCGAGCAGAAAGTTCAGAGCCCGATTCGATGCCGAATGCGACACCTGTTGATTGGAACACTCCAACTACATCTCAAGAGCTGAATACTGAGCTTACAGTAGTAGAAAGAAAATGGGAAAGAGCCAAGAGGTTGAGAGCCGAGAAGGTTGAACGTGATGAATGGGGGATTCCCAAAACAAATATAACTCCGCCCTTTCCTCTCGAGCTAGTTAAGAAAGGATCAGAGGAAAAGTTCAAGAAGTTTTCAGAGATCATAAACAAAATAAGCTTGAACATTCCTTTCTCTGATGCAATTTTGGAGATTCCGTACTATGCTCGCTTTCTGAAGGATATTCTTTTCAAGAAGAGAAGATTGAACAGAATTGAGATGGTGAATTTGTCTAAGAACTACAGCTCGATCATTCAAAGAAAGCTACCAGCGAAGTTAAAAGATTCGGGAAGCTTCACAATCTTATATGAAATTGAAAAGGGGCCAGCACGTCGAGCCTTATGTGATCTTGGGAAAAGCATCAATTTGATGTTGTTGTCCACTTTTAAAAGGCTTGGCTTGGGGGAGCTAACTCCCACATCGGTGGCTCTACAGCTAGCGGATTGGTCTATGACATTTCTGAAGGGTTTGATCGAAGTCGTTCTAGTCAAAGTTGAAAAGCTAGTATTTCCTGTGGATTTTCTGGTGCTTGAGATGGAAGACGACAAGGATAATACTCCCCTAATCTTAGGGAGACCATTTCTTGCAACTGCGGGAGCTATGATAGATGTGCAAAAAGGTGAGTTACGATTGAGGATGGATAAAGAAGAAGTCCTATTTACCTTGGACAAAGCAATGAAGATGCCGATGGAGATGCAATGCCACAACATTGATGTAGTGGAGGAGATTGTGAATGAAGACATGTCTTTGATTCTATCGAATAATCCTCTTGAGACATGTTTGATGGAGTCTCTTACTTTTCCCACTACGGAGCTAGATGATCTCTCCAATGAGGTATGTATTGAATTTCTTGAAAACTTGCTTTCTTTGGGTGATGACAGTTATAAATTGCAAAAGACAAAGACTGAAGAGGTCAAGTGGACTAGGAAGTACTTGTCTTTGGACAGAGAGAGTGCATCTCAAGAAGAGAAGAAAGAGGAGTTGAAATCGCTACCGGAGCACTTGAAGTACGCTTATCTTGGTGAAGGTGAAAAATATCCGGTAATTGTAACTTCTTCCCTTGATGATCATCAACTTGAGGAATTGCTAGATGTGCTTAGGAAATATAAGTCTGCGATTGGTTGGTCTCTTGATGATTTAAGGGGTATTAGTCCTTCCTATTACATGCATCGAATAAGATTGTTAGATGATGCCAAGAGTAGCATTCATAATCAGCAGAGGGTGAATCCCGCTATTCAAGAGGTGATTAGGAAATAAATCCTAACGTGGCTAGATGCTGGAATTATATATCCTATTAGTGATAGTCCTCATGTGAGTCCATTGCATGTTGTAGCTAAGAAGGGGGGCATGACTATAGTGAAAGCCGAAGATGGTGAGACCTTAGCCACTAGGATTCCTACGAGATGGCATGTGTGTACGGATTACAGGAAGTTGAATGTAAATACATGCAAAGACCATTTCCCTTCCTTTCATGGACCAAATGCTTGATCGTCTTGCTAGGTATGAGTATTATTGCTTCTTGGATGGGTACTCGGGTTATAATCAAATCATGACTGCACCCGAGAATCAAGAAAAAACTACTTCACTTGCCCGTATGGAACTTTTGCTTTTAGAAAGATGCTTTTTGGATTGTGTGATACGCTTGTGATATTTCAGCGTTGCATGATGGCCATATTTGATGGATTAATAGAGAAGATCATGGAGGTGTTTATGGATGAGTTTTCTGTATTTGGTTCCTCTTTTGATACTTGTTTATCTAACCTTGCTACTGTTTTGAAGAGATGCCAAGAAACAAATCTTGTCTTGAATTGGGAGAAGTGTCACTTTATGGTAAGAGATGGGGTTGTTCTTGGCCATCATATCTCGGCCAAAGGATTGCATGTAGATAGAGTAAAGGTGGTGGCGATCAAGAAGCTTCCACCACCTACGAATGAGAAAGGAGTGCGGTCTTTCCATGGACACGTCGGTTTTTATAGAAGATTCATAAAAGACTTCTCAAAATACTCCAAGCCCTTATCTCATTTACTTGAAAATGATGTTCCTTTGGTATTTGATGAAGAATGTCTAACAGCTTTTCAGGTTTTGAAAGAGGCGTTTATTACTGCATCTATCTTGATCACATCGGATTGGAATCAGCCATTTATACTTATATGTGATGCGAGTGTTTTAGCACTAGGAGTAGTGCCTGGGCAGTTGAGGGATAAGAAGTTTTGCATCATTTACTATGCGAGTAAGGCTTTTGATGCGGCACAAAAGAACTACACGGTGACTGAAAAGGAGTTTCTTGCTATGGTGTATACATTCAATAAGTTTCGACAATATTTGGTTGGCTTGAAGACTATAGTGTATACGGATCACTCTGCGATCCGATACTTGATGGAGAAGAAGGAAACAAAGCCAAGGATCATTAGATGGATTCTTCTTCTACAAGAGTTCGATATGGAGATCCGAGATAAGAAGGGTACAGAGAACATTTTGGCGAATCACCTATCAAGATTGGAGACAAGGGAACACTATGATGATTCGTTTGATTACATAGAAGAGATGTTCCCTGATGAGAAGATCATAACGGTGCTTGTTGAAGGAGCTGAAAAAGCATGTGTAGTGGCTGCCCAAGGGATGGATCCATGGTATGCGGATTATGTAAATTACATTGTTGTAGGAGAAATCCCGAGAGATCTCAACTGATATCAACTTGCGAAGTTCAAGCGAGATGTTGAGACTATTATATGATATGATCTATTTGTCCATAAGATATGTATGGATTCCATAGTCCGTAGGTGTGTGCCGGAGATGGGAGAAGGAAAGTGTTCTTGAGTTTTACCATGCACAACCTAACGGGGGGCACTTTGGGGCTCAAAAGACGGCAGCGAAGGTACTTCAGTCAGCTCTTTATTGGCCTACCTTGTTCAAAGACTGTGAAACCTATGTGGCATCATGTGATAGATGTCAAAAGATGGGAAACATAAGTCGACGAGATGAGATGCCACTTCAACCGAGCATTATTGTCGAGATCTTCGATGTATGGGGGATCGATTTCATGGGACCTTTTCCCCCATCTAATGGATTTCTCCATATTCTCTTGGCAGTGGACTATGTTTCCCACTCGAGTGAATGATTCAAGGACTGTTTTATCTTTCTTGAAAAAATATATCTTTACCCGTTATGGAGTTCCTAGAGCACTAGTGAGTGATGGAGGGTCTCACTTCGTCAACAAACTTCTTGAAAAGGTGCTTAAAGATTATGGAGTTAAGGATAGGGTCACTACACCCTATCACCCTCAAGCGAATGGCAAGCAGAAGTCTCCAACTGCCAAGTGAAACAAATCTTGGATATGGTAGTCGGAACCAATAGGAAAGATTGGACTATGAAGCTCGATGATGTTTTGTGGGGGTTTCGAACTGCTTATAAGACAGTGTTAGATATATCACCGTATCAAATCGTCTATGGGAAGCTGTGCCACTTACCTGTAAAGATCCAGCACAAAATTTTTGGGCTTTGAGAAGTTTGATCTTGTCCTTAAAAGATCAAAAGGAGCTGAGGATAACTCATATTAATCAATTGGATGAGTTTTGGAATCGAGCTTATAAGAACTCAGAGATTTTTAAGGAACGAATGAAGAAATGACATGATTCAAAGATCGCGTACAAGGAGTTTAAGCAAGGTGATGAGGTATTACTTTTTAATTCTCGCTTGAAGCTCTTCGCAGGGAAATTGAAATTGAAGTGGACGGGGCCGTTCATTATCCATAGAGCCTGCGGAGGGGGGAGTTTTGAGCTTATGCACAAAGATGGGGACATTATCGTGGCGAATGGGCAACGATTGAAGCATTACAAGTCGCCGGATGATGCTTGTGTCGTCTTTGAGGATACCTTGCACTAGATTTATACCGTCGCGACTCTCCAACGTTAAATATGAGCGCCTATTGGGGGCTTTTCCTCCCGTTTTATTGCTTTAATTTCATTTGTGTGAGTAAGAAAATTTTATATTTGACGTACTTATCTTTCAGAAATTACGTCTCTTTACAAAGTTAGTTTCGACTATAGTTTCTACTAAGTATGGGGGGAGGGGTGTGACGTACTTACCTCATTATAGCACGAAGGATATGATCTTTTCTTTGTAACGTTTGCTATGGGAATTGATTTTTTGCGGTGTATTTAAACTTTAGCCGGTTTTGATTCATTGATTTTTTTACAATTTGCCTAGTGTTTAGTGGAGAGTTGTTTTTTTTGTGATTTCGGATTTACACTTGATGTTATAAGGTTTCTCTAGCATAATTTTTGGATATCTTGATACTTGTGGTTGTCCTAGAGTTGAATATTACAGGTAGATACGAGAAGGGTATGAAATTTAGGTAGTTCATGGGCTGTTCGACAGGGCTATTTGGTCGAGCAATGGTAGAGCAAATGGCAAAAATCTTCTAGAGAGGTTGTTCGACTGAAATCTTGCTGCTCGACCACGAAGCTAAAGTCTAGCAACGGTCGAACGAAGTGAGTAAAACTTACAGTGAGTTTGTTCGACCAATTATTGGTTGCTCGACCAAGAAATTCAAGTCAAACACTGGTCGAGCAAGGCAGAGAAGAACATGGGGCACGACGTGGCAAGTTACTCGACTTCCAACATCTGTTTGACCAAGAACTTTAGGTCAAACGGAGGTCGAGCAAAATGCACAAATTGTCCAGAAAGCTTGCTCAACCTCGACAATGTTGTTCAACGAAGGGATCTAAGACGAGCGGGGGTCAAGCAAAATGTTGAATTGTCCAGAGACTTTGTTCGATTTAGCACAAGTTGTTCGACCAGGATTTGAAGGTCGAACGGAGGTCGAACAAGTCAGGGCAAAACAGGGACCTGATTGCACGTGTTGCTCGACTTCCACATATTGTTCAAACATGATTTGGAAGTCAAATGGAGGTCGAGCTAGGTGATTTTTAAGGCAAGATCTGGGTCATTCAACTTAGAGATGTTGTTTGACCATACCTAAAAAGTTGAGTTGAGGTCAAACCGAGTCTGGGAGCAGTTTTAAAAAGAGTGAAGGATGGGTGAGCGACAATAATTGGTTGATGAACACGATGGCGCACATAGTGATCTCAGAGACGTGTTTGGGAAGAGGAAATTGGAGACTGCTGGCTGATTTGCATGAGCAAGGAATCGGCTTGGACGAGGACGTGATTCTTATTGGAGATCCAACTGATTTTGAGAAGGAAGAGCCACAGCCACCACAAGCTTTTGATTATCAAGAGGACATGCCTCCGATGCAGCCTCAGCAGCCGTTTGAGCCACCACCACCACCACAGCCACAGCAGGACTATTGGGTGGCCTAGGATCAGTTCTATCAGGAGCAATTTCGATGGATGCATGAGCATTTCGCCACGCTCAACGCGAACTAGGAGGACATAAATAGACAGCTGGCACTTGCGAATGCTAACTATGCTGCACTCAACACGCGTTATGTTTAGATAGATGGACGGTTGAGGCAGATGCATGATCATAGGCGCACGATGGATAGAAATCTCACCGCTCTTCATAGAAATATGGACCGATGGTGGCTGGAGATGGGAGATAATGATGATGAGGGAGGTTTGGATGATATTGATGCTTCGGAGGAGTGATGAGCGTCAGGTTTTTTATTCTTTTCTGATTCTTCTCATCTTCATTCTCTTTTACACTTCACAGATGCAAGCTTGAGTGTTTGGGTGTAGTGGTGATTCGGGCGTGAGTGGTCTGTATTTGATAATGATGATGATTGAATGATGGATGTTATGTGCTTGGGATGAATTCATGATATGAATGGGTTCGTATTTGATGCATGATAATTTGTTAATGGCAAGCATGTTCTATTTGTACTTGTAATTCATAGAAAATTGATGCTGATTGCATGCTTTAAAGAGTGCTTAGGATTCTATTAACCTTGTGAGGATTTGAGCCTTTTGATCGTGCTATGCGCATGATTATTCATTCTTGAGAGTCATTTGTATACTCGTATTTTAGAACTTGACTTGGAGTCTTGTGTGACACTATAGTTGATAGATACTAGGAAATGATCTTAGACCATTATTGTTAATCGAGTTACTTAGCCAAATTTATCTTACCCTATTATATGGTTATCATTGTAAGCCCTTTTGAGCCTTTACGTTTTTTATTTGTCAAGCCTTGATAATGAGCCTTTTACCTTTTAAGCCTTAAAATACCAATTACTAATAAAAAGTGGAGGTAGACTAATGCTCGAGGAAGCTTTGAAGAGGAATAGAAGGAGAGATTTGATGAAAGTAAAATCGAGAGACAAGAAGTTAAATCTTATGAGGGATAGTGCCTGAAACTGGTATCCGGAATATTAGAGAGGGTAGTGCCCCAAACTAGTACACGTATACTTGAAGAGCACTGGAGTTAGCATTTTACTGCGAGACGTTGATTCAAATAAAGATGGTGGATTGGTGTATGAACGCGATTGTTAAGGCAAAGAAGTGACGGAGAGAGCAACTAAAAACAATATACCAAGGTAATTCTTTACTAGTAAAGTTAGTCACTTATCTAAATTTTTCCACCTTTACCAAAGAACCAACATTATAACCTTGAAGCAAGTCCTTTGTGATCCTAGTATTGAGTCGATTATGGATGGAGTTTTGAGACCCTTGTCAAGCTTATGGTTACGCGACTATATGAATTGAAATTAAGTGTTGATATTAACCACAAGGTGCATATCTTTAACACTTGAGTGAGAGAGTAAATACTTACCTGTGAGCTAGATGACTTAGCAACTCGTAGATTTATTATAATTAATTGATATTTTTATGTGAATGAAAGGTATGATGGTTGAATGTTTTAAGTTAATATAATTGCATGTGTTTTGATATGTTGTACCTTGTGATTACACTCTCGGGATTTGTTGATTTTCGTTGCCTCGGGACGAGCAATATGTAAGTTTAGGGGTTTGATGAGAGTGTAAATTCACATATTTTGGGCTCTAATTTGCATGAAAATGGAGGACGATTTAGTCTTTTATTGAGACGAATTGACACATTTATGGGAAGTCACGAATCAGAGGGTACAAGTGTTGTTTGAGCATATCTGGATAGAAAACAGGTGTAAAAGGCTCAGAATTGGAAGACACAATTTTGGAGGCAAAAGTCGAGTGTTGTTCGACTCAGAGAGCCTGTTCGACCAACATAGTTTGGTCGAATAGAGAAGGTCAAGTCGAGCAGATTGTGCAGGCCTGTCCAGAGAGGTAGCACAACTTGGAGAGGTTTCTCGACCAATATCGGCTTGGTTGAGCAGATGGGATGAGGTCGAACAGAATGCCAAAATCATCCAGTGAGCTTGTTCGACTTAAAGGGCTTGCTCGACCAACATCAATGTGGTCAAGCAAGAGAAGGTTGGTCGAGCAGAGTGTCAAAATCGTCCAGAGAGTTTGCTCAACCAGTTGCTCGAGTTGGAGGCCTTGTTCGACCAGTATAGCTTGGTCAAACGGCATGTCGCTGATGCTATTTATGGTAATTTCGGATGTCTTTTACCAAATTTGACGTGTGCTTCAAATATAGGCCCATCCTAAGCCCATAAGGAGGTCCTATGAGTATAAAAGAAAAGCTTCCGCAGGAGAAAAAAAGAAGACAACATACATCTTCCTTCATCCACCAAACTTTACCGTCATCCGAAGGGTCGTGAGAGGTTCGTCTGGCGAGTCAAGTAAGATCATACCAACAAGCCATGATTGTTCCTAGATCAATCATGGGCTAGAACCTCCTTGGTAGTTCTAGGGTTATGAAAGTTTTTTGAGTTAGTTGAATTTCCATGTGTAAACTCCGCACAATACTACTTGTGGTTTATTCTATATAGATTGTGCCTTTTTAATTCATTCTCAAAGTCATTTTGTGCATCTTTAACTGATAGTACCTAGAAAGGGAGATAAAGTATACGTCTTGCTCCGAGGATATTCACACGTATCATACGCTAGTTTACTAGTGTCTATAGAGTATGTTTGCATAGTTTAGTGATACGTCCATAAACTACAAGGTAGAGTCGGACATCAACACATGGAAAGAAAAATAAAAAGCAACATTGGATTACCTGAAGAACTACTCTATTACTTAATTGATCACAACCAAAATTTGTATATTGCTTACTTATTTATTCTGCTATTTCAATTATATGTTATTTAGTTTCACAATTAAACCAAATCCAATTTACCAACATAATCATAGTTAATTAGAATATAATTGAATTGATAATAATATGTCCCTTGTGTACGATAAATACTTGGTCACCTTTCGAAACTACAATTGATATTCTTATACTTGAGGATTAATTTTGTGTTTTAAGAAAACGCCCATCAGGGGCGTTGATTTTTTGTGGCATATTAAAACTTTAATCGGTGTTGATGTGTCAATTTTTTTACAATTTGTCTAATGTTCAGTTGTGTTTTATTTATTGAGTCGTATACGGAGTATATGCACATGATTTATGAGCCTTAATAGTGGTTCTCTAGCTTTAGTTTTGCTTTGTTTTGGTACTTAATGATCGTTTTTGAGCTTGAAGTTTACAGGGGACGAAGAAGAATCAATTTTGAAGGATCAGGGGCTCGTTTCAACCAAGAGTGAAGGTCGAAAAAAGCAGTTCGAGTTGAACTATGGATCAGAGAAAATGTCACAATGTGATTCGACCAAAAGGGTTGTGGTTCGACCAAGTGTTCGAGTCGAACCAGCTACCTGAAAATTTTATACAGGCTGGTTCAAGTCAAACCATATTCAGAACGCGTCCAGAAGCATGGTTCGACCACCTAGTATTAGTTGAACCAACCAGGTAAGTTGTGTTTTAAATTTGATTTTTGCTCCCATTCCGTACATTCTTCACACCACCCCCTCACTCGAATCCTTTCCGAACCAAAAACCCTCTCTTCTAAACTTCAATTTTACTTGATTATACTCTGATTAAATCACTTTCTACCATTCCCATACTCGATTTCTCAAGGATTTGGAGCATTTTAGTTGCAAAAACTAGGGTTTTCCATTTAATTTAGGAATTTTCATACATTGTTGATACTAAGCCATGGCTGGATCGAAAGGTATATTCTCTTGACTCTATTACCCTAGGATTGAAGTTCTATTGCTTGATTTTAAGTGGGTAAGTTGATTGAACTCATTTTTATATGGATTCATGGTGTAATTTGAATTTCTTGTGTGGAATCTCGTATGAACAATTGATGGGTCTGATTTTAATTGATGATTTGTTGTTAGACCTTGATTGAATTGTTGAATTTAATAGATGCATGCTTAAGAAAGTGAAGTGATGATGTAATTTTTAAGGAGATGAATTTGAAGTGAAATTGAATTAGCATGTGTATAATTCATTATTGAATTTTATGAACACATGGAGATTGGGAGCATGATTATTTGGAATTTACTATACATGTATAGCTTGAAGTCTTGAGTAGAGTTTCATGTGTAGTTGGTTTTGAAATAGGATTGGTTACTTTTCTTGCAATTGTTTGGTATTGAAATATTGTTATGAATGAAAAGGAAAGGAAATTGATCTGATCCAAGAAGAGGGAGGATAGGCAGCCTAGTGAAGACGAGGCCACGAAGAAATTACGTCTTAAGGAGAGGTTGCCTAGGAATTTTCACATACGAATGGAGAATTAGGAGTAAATAAAGGAATGATGGGTGCTATGTCCGATAAGATTGCTCGAACAAGGTACCAGGATGATGGAGCCATGATTACAATGAATATCCGTGATGATATTATGTGGATGTTCAATCATGTGGGCATCCGTCATTTCATAGAATTGAAGAGGCCGACGTACTTTCATGTGACTGCGGAGGTTTTGTGCTCGATCACGGTTAAGAAGGGTTCTAGTTTTCTTCCTTATGAGTGCTCGTTCCAGCTGGGAGACGAGATGAGAACGTGGACAACTAAGGATTTTAATCGGTTGCTAAGGACTCTGAGTGGGATTTCTAGGCACGAGAATGGGTACTTTAGACCAAATGATTTCTGGAGATCGATTTCAGGAGAGAACATGGATTTCAAGACGAAGGAAGCTCATGCTGCTATGATACGCAACCTCGTACTTTGATACATGGATAGAATTTTGGAAAACACACTGTTTCCTGATCTGAGGGGTGTTGCATCTTGAGGGGAGAGTTGTATGCTCTATGCTGTATGATGAATGGAGTGCAATTTAATGTGGGTTCGTATTTGATTCAGCAGCTTTACAGATTTAGGAATTCTACTTTTCAGAGAGTGAATATATGAGGATTGCTTACTCCTGTGGCTGAGTCGTACCACATGGATTTCACTGGCATTACACCTATCATGGAGGATCCAGACTTAGTCATGAGTGCATGTGTTAAAGCTAGGTTTGCTTATCATCGAGATGGAGATTGGATGTACACTAGGGGATCTAAGCCCTTTTCTTTCATGTTTCCATACGATGTGAGGGCTTTGACTACGATCTGGAATGAGGATAATAGATTGATGAATAGATTGATGACAACTCTGGCGTACAAGGCTATATCGATTATCTGCTTGAGAAGAGATTATTGGAGGACTGTGGCTCTGATGTATACTGCCGGATGTATCAGTTGCTACAAAGGACCGTAGATAAAGGGCAGTAACAGCAGCAAGAGCCGCAGCAACAACATCAGCTCGGAGAGTGCGATGAACACGATGATAAGCATGTTGAGATGCCTGGAGAGGAGCCTATCCATCCTGGGATGGATATTCCATAGTAGCATGAGATGCCACCACCACCATATCTAGCACAGCCATAGTAGCAACATTGGGGCAGCCCTGACGAGTATTATAGAGAGCAGTTCCGTTTGATGAATGAGCACCTTGTCAATGTGAACAACAATCAGAAGGAGATGAACCATCAATAGGGCCTTCTAACGACGAGCTATGCCACACTCAATATGCGTTACAACGTGCTGCATGCTAACTATGTGGTGATGGATTGGAGATTAGTGGAGTTGAATCACAATTATGAGGAATTGGATAGAAAGGTGGATACACTTCAAAGAGATTTTGATGATTGGCGCCGAGATGATGATGATGATGATGATGATGATGCTCCGGAGGAGTAGAGGGCTCCAGGTTTTCATCTTATCTGCTTCATCTCATCCCCCTTCTCTTTTTCTTTTTACAGGATGGGTATTTGGTGGTGTGAGTGACATGTACTTATATTCTGATTCTGATTTGAGATTGGATTGATGTGTGATACTTGATGATGATGATGATGATGATGATGATGATGCTCCGGAGGAGTAGAGGGCTCCAGGTTTTCATCTTATCTGCTTCATCTCATCCCCCTTCTCTTTTTCTTTTTACAGGATGGGTATTTGGTGGTGTGAGTGACATGTACTTATATTCTGATTCTGATTTGAGATTGGATTGATGTGTGATACTTGATTCATAAGGTTAGATTGTTATTGGTGATCTTGATTTGGATTGATATGATGGGTTCTTGATTAGTATGTTGCATTCGTATTTTGCATGTGTTGATTTTGTTGATGAGAAGCATTTATAACTTGTTAAATATGTGGAGTTCATTGTGGAATTGATCTTGATTATATGCTATGGGAGTGCTTAGGAAATCTATTACCCATGTGAGAATTTGAGCCTTATGAAATCATGCTACATACGTGCAGATAGTTTATTCCTGTGAGAATCATTCATAAGACCGTATTCTAGAACTTGGCTTGGAGTCTTGTGTAAGACTAATGATTGATTAGTTATTAGGACATGATCTTAGGCTATTATTGTTTATTTGAGTCACTTAGCCAAACTTTACTTTCCCTTATACTGTATAAATCATTGGAAGCCCTATTGAGCCTTTAAAAGCTTTTTCTTTGTTAAGCCTTGATAAAAAGCTTATTTATCCTTTACTTGAGCCTTCTTGAAAACCCTATTCATTAGTAGAGAATTGAGGTGAATAAATGCTAGCTTGAATTTGGGAAGAAAAGGAAGTAAATTTTGGTTGAGCGATATGAAGAAAAGAAAAAATATGGTTAAATCTTGTTTAGGGGTAGTACCTGAAACTTGTACCCCAATTGTTTAGAAGGGTAGTGCCCGAAATTGGTACCCTTGTACCTTGAAGAAAGTAGAAATAATGATGTTGATGCCATGGAAAAGAAGGAGAAAGATGAATCACAAAGATCATGAGAATAAGATGGAAAAGATGAAGCTGTTTGATGAAAAGTAAAGTTCCAAGGTAATTCTCTACTAGGAATTAGTCACTATATCTATATGTTCCTACCTGTACCAAAGAGCCAACATTACAACCCAAATGCAAGTCCTTTGTGATCCTAGTAACGAAGTGATTATAAGTTGATTTTTTAGACCCTTGTCAAGCTTACAGTTACGCGGGAATATGAATTGAATATGAGCGTATATATTAACCTTAAAGTGTACATCTATTACACTTGAGAGCGAGAGTAAACACTTATCTTGTGAGCTAGATGACTTAGTACTCTGAAGCGTATTATAATTGAGTGATGTTTTGAATGAATGAAATGTATGATGCGGGGGGTACTTGTTTTAAATTGGTAGAATTGCATGTGTAGGTATGTATTGTACTTGACTAGATGGACTTGTGAAATTTACACTTACACTTATGGTTTTGATTTCGTTGCCTCGGGATGAGCAAAATGTAAGTTTGGTTGGGTTTGATGAGTGTGTAAATTCACATAATTTGAGCTCTGATTCTTGTAATAATAATGTATGATTTGATCCTAAGTGAAGATAAATCGAGATATGTAGTGGAAAGTCACGAATCAGGTACGTTTGAGGCCGTTTGAGCGAATTTTTGAAGGAAAATGGGATATAAGTGATCGAAATTGGAAAAGGGGCGTTTTAGGCACCCGGTTTGACCAGATGGAGGGTGGTTCGACCAGCACCATGGTCGAACCAAGCGTCGAAAGTCAGCAGAAGAGAGGTTCGGCCATGACATTGTGGTTTGACCAGGCATGTTGGTCAAACCGTGGTCGAACTAAAAGCTAAAGAGAAGCAGTTGTGGTTCGACCACGAAGCTTCTGGTTCAACTAGTTGTTCGAGTCAAACTGGCCACCTGCCAGTTCATTATAGGCCAGTTCGCCCAGGCCATGTGTGGTTCGACTAAGGGTGTTGGTGGAACCAATACGAGAAACTTTTGGATTCATATTTTTACACCTTCAATACGTGTTTTCGCTCAAAAAGCCCATCCAATGTCCATAAGGAGAGCTAAAGTTATAATAGGAAGACCCTATGCAGCTGAAAAAGGATGTCATTCACCATCTTCATTCCACACAACATCCGAAACCCTACACCATCCAATGAAGCTATGGGGAGAGATTCGTCTGTCGAATCAAGGGAGAACCAAGTGAAGATTCAAGACGGAGAGAGACGCGACGGCGCGCGCATCTAGGATTTAATTTGTATCTTAATTTATCTTGTAATTTTCAATACTATGGGTAAGATCTATCCAACACCATGATTGTTCTTCGATAAATCATGGGCTAGAACCGCTTCAGTAGTTCTAGGGTTTATGAAGGTTTTATGACTTAATTGAACTTCTGTGTGTATGCTTCGTACAACACTACTTGTGGTTTATTTTATATAAGACTATGCATTTTTAATTCATACTCAGAGTTATTTTGTGTATCATTAATTATTATGTGAAGTCTGAATACATATCTTGATTATTGATTGAGTGCGTTCACTGCTGAGCAGGATTACATGTTATGGTTCTACGTGAGGGGACTCCAAAGTCTCATTAGAACTGTCTTATATAAATACTTGTTAATTGAATCTTATTCGGATTAATAAGTAAGACAAAGAGAATAACTTCATAGTACCTATAAAGGGGGATCATATCGGGTTAGAGTACTTAGTACACGGGAAATAATTGATACTGATAGTACCTAGAAAGGGGGTGAATTATATCTCTTGCTCCAAGGATATTCACACGTGTCACATGCTTATTTACTTGTGTCTATAGAGTAGATTTGCATGGTTTAGTGATGCATCCATACTCCACAAGGTAGAGTCAGACATTGATACACGGAAGGGAAATTAATAAGTAAAATTGAATGGCCCGAAGGACTACCTATCCTCTCACTTATTCACTTTCGTTTAATCTCTACTGCTTGTCTATTTTAATTGTTCTTTTAATTATTTTTTTTTGTTACTTAATCATGACAACCATATTGTCATGTAAGTCTTAATAAGTTAGATTATAACAAAACTGATAATAATACGTCATTTGGGTTCGATAATCACATGGTCGCTTATCAAAGCTACAATAGCATTCTTAACACTTTGGGGTTAATATTGTGTGTTGAGAAAATGCTCATCAGTTTTACGTTGTAAAAATAAAAGGAATTACAGTGAGACTAACACAATAATGATTCAAATAATGCAAAAACCAAACTGCCCTTTATCCTAACATCATACATATCTAGGGCAGTGCAAATTACTGGTAATTACCAAGTCAGTCAAACACACACTAAATTAGCACATTAACACAAGAACATAAAGCATCACACTCAAATCACCTAGGGCAACCTGGTCGGATTAAGATGATAGAAAGCATAGAGAATTGAATAATTCAGAAGTAATAAACAGAGATTAATTAAATAGATTCAGAAATAATTCATTCCTACATTATCCAGACCTACATTATCTACAACTAATTCAGCAGATTGCCATGCTTTAAATGTTGCTCTTACATCTCCCTTCCAACTCGGGTGACTGTCGTTAATTAAGATGGATATGAATCATCGAACTGAAGGATACGACCTTAAAGTGGTATTGTAGTGAAGTGGATGTGTGTAATTGTAGCGATTTATACATCTCAAATTGGTTCAAATTATCGAGCTGAGTTAGACGACATTGGACAGATAATGTGGAAGGGTGGATTCTTCATTCATTTCAGTAAAGTCGAGTTGTGGAATTGCGATAAAGTGGAGCTGAAGGCAATAGTGGAATCTCTCTTCAATTCTGCGACTAGAATGCGTGGTGGAAGGGGTAAAATCGAAATTGGCATGGTGGAAGGGATAAAATTGAAATGGGCATGTTGGAAGGGGTAAAATTGAATTCGGCGATGGTGGAATCTCTCTTCATTTCAGCGACTAGAATGCAAGGCGTGGTGGTGGACTGGGAGCGACAATTCCACCTCTCTTCATTTGATGGAGCTGAAGTTCACGTGGTAGATGGAATGGATGACGAATTTCACGAATCAGCTGAGGGCGAAGACTTTAGGTTATTAAATATTTAGGCGTGTAAAGTGGTGGGTACGGTGGGTGGGTGGGGTGGGATGAGTGTAACATCCAGGTGGTAATTTTGGTTAAATGAATGAAGGGTTAGTATTGTCCAAAAAATGCGAAATGATTATTATTGATAATTAAGTAAGATTTTTGCTGGTATAAGTTTTTCACTCTTCATTTTGAATAATTTTATATATTGGCACATAGAACTATACACTATATATTAAAATAGGGAGAAATTTTAAAATACCCAAAATTTAAAGTTTTAAATTAATACCACCACTTTTTCTCTCTCCTATGAATAGTAACATTTTTGGACTTTAAATCCCTTGTGTCAGTAACCTTGTCGGCTACTATTATGGTGGCCTTCATGGCTGCCAGCATGGCATCCTTGTCGGTTTAAACTCATTTTAACTCAATATCGGTATTTTCCTTTTCCTCAAAATAGATATAGTCCATTACGACCATATTAGGCCCAGCATGATTCCGTACATTAATTAAACAATATTAATCTCGTAATTAATCCCATGTAAAATAGTAACAATACCTTTTTTGAACGTTAATCCACTGGGTATCCGGGAGGTTTTACAGTTGCTCCTCACAGCCAACCACGTGCCCCGCAGTATGATGGTTCAATCTCGTTCCTTCAGCGGACCTCAGCACAACCCTGGTTCATTTCCTACACCGGGTGTATAGGATGCTGCTACTGTTTCTCATCGAAAAATATGGAGATTAAGATTGTAGAATATAATGGAAGGTTACATACTTCGAACAGTAGCCCAAGATTATTTATTTATGGAATTGAAATATTATTACAAAATCTTACTACTTAAACAAGAGGAGAAGACTTTTCTAGCTACCTATGGTAGCTCAAATGGAAACACTTATACAAGAAAAGAAAGGAACTACAATGTTTATTGAATGAGAGAAAAGAGAGGGGAATGGTTTTTGATGCCTTTTGCTTTCTCTAAGCTCTTATTTATAGAGGCTCTCAGACTTGAAATCTGAATTTCAAAGCCTCGTAAATTTCCATGATGTCACCGTTTATGTAATTTTTCTTATGTTAGCGCTTACATCATTTTTATTGGATTCCAACTTTAGAAGCTGGCTGGTCCCTTTCTCTACATTGGATGCCCTTCTCTGGTCATCCTACTTGTCTTTTGCAGGGGTTACATGGCTCTTACCCCTTTGGAAAAGTCATCCGACTCTTGCTTTTTTGAAGGGTCATTTTTCTTCTAGGGTATGTGAGGGATCCTCCGTCTCTTGGGTGTTTTGAAGAGGTTTTACCCTATTCTTTCCTCGTGTATCCCTTGCTGGAAGGGGTCTAACATTCTTATTCATTTCTATGCTTAGTTGTACTTCTTTTCCAAACTCTGGTTCAGTTTGGATGGGGCAACTGGTGCATATTCTCTCCTTCCACATTCCTCGGTAAATCATACTGTAAAATTTTTGATGAGTTTCTCTACTCATCGGTAATTTATTTTTCCAGAGCAGCTTCCTTTTCCCTTTGAAAGAGTCTTCTGTATACTTTGTCTTTTTTTCTATTAATGTGTTTAACATGAAAGATCCGTTCTCTGTGTGGTTTTCAAATTTGAATGGAAACTTCACTCATTGCTTTGAAGTAAGCGTACAAACCCCTCGCTCTTTGCTTAGAGATTTGATCCTATGAGTATGTTGAAACCAGGACTAGTTACTTCCCAGAAGGCTCCTTAATGCTATTTGCAGCCTTAATATCTGGCCTTCGTTGTTTGATACAATGAAAGGCTTCACGACAGCCTTTTCCAACTGGTTCCGGAGCTGCACTAATGAAGTATAACCCTGATGGTTCTCCCCTGGTCAAAGTATTATTGTTTGACCATACATTGGACACTGCATCCCCTATCCACTTTGGTAGTTTTGAAATTTCTGGGATTCTAGGCGCCATGGTGTATATTGAGGCTAATGCCCCAAAGCTGAACCATTACTTAACATCTTCTGGATTCGACCCAGGCCTTATCCAGACTTGGGATATTCCCCAGACACATCTATCCAGTACTTTTCCAGATGGATTCCCTGTCGTGTGTTCTATTTCTCCAAACTGGCCCCTGGTATTCCTGCCAATGAGAAAAATCAGCTAAGTTAATACCAACCTTAGCAGTTCCTGTCATATGCCTAAAGTTGATCTCTCCCTCTTTAACCCCAGAGATGCTGGGTTAATTCGTCGACTCTAGATGTGACTCCAGAGCCTCAATATTTTCTTTAACCAGTTCTTTCTTTGGAAGTATCAATCCAGAACTCGTGGTAGGGTACTTGAAGCCCCTGCTCCAGTTTTAGGGCCCCATTCCCGAATTCACTCATTTTGCCGATTGTTCATGACTATCTGGATTAAAGGCACTTTTATTGTCTCGAATAGACCCGCATGGCTACGGATACAATCTCGTATTAGATTAGACATTTTGGTCTCATCTTCTCGTTCTAGTTTTCCAGCAACGTTAGTATTCACTGCCAGAGTCTCGTAATCCTTTTTGAGCGCCATAAGGAGGTCCATCAGGTGCTTGGATCTCATTAGGATGGAGTCTATTTCACCTCCTTCCTGTTGGATTATATACTAAAAGTCTAGTTTTTTTTGTATGAACAATCTTATAACAATTTATTTGAAATAAGAATCATATGATCAAATGATTGCGTCTTATAATTTATTTATATGCATGATGCAATAGTCCACTTACTTTATACTGTAGATAGTATGTTGTGCGACAACACGCAGAAGATCATATTATCAGTTTACTTATAAAGTATAAACAGATGTTCACAACCGAGATAGACGGGGACTCTCTATCGGGATGGTTGTAGTGTGGTTTGGTATTAGCTTGTCTTGGCTATAGAATCACATTAGTGCACTTGTGTGTATTGAGCAGGACCGCATGAGATCGTTCGACTTATACGGACTTATAGAAAAACTTGATCTCTGTTATTATGGATGTTCGTGCTCTTAATCCCTATATAATAACCTCGATACGTAGGGCAGTATGTATTTCTTTGATTCATCAATGAGTGAGATTTACATGTAGTTAAATCAACAAACTCGGTGAGTTGGGAAGTAGTGCTGTTTCTATGGTGTGTTGTTGATTGTAGAAGGAATCCGTGTCCGTCATAGGTTGATGATGTCCCCTTGAGGAGCTCATAAGGATTATGATGTAAACCCTGTAGGTGGAATTTATTCCGGCATGATAATGAGGTTGAGTGGTACTACTCTTGGATGAGATATTAATTAATTGAGTTGTCAGTAACTTAAATTAATTAATGGACATTGTATATCTTAAACATGGGGAGACTAACGGGCTCATAATAAGAAAGAGGCCAAAACGTAATTTTGGGATTGGAAAGGCAGTGCAGTAATAATATTTTAGTGGAATATATTATTATTATTGGACTTAAGTATAAGCTTTGGGCTAAGCTTGGATACTTAAGCCCAATGGAGGCCCAACCCAATTTCTCCTCCTGGTCCCTGCTGTAGCCCATGTATATAAGTCACCTCAACTTATCTGGAACCCTAATCTTATTCATTATTCATCTGTGATGAGGGTTGAGAGCAGATTGAGGAGGTCTCGTAGATCGTCGCCCACACTACGTCGAGATCGGACTTGGGACATACAGCAGAAGATCAGAAGGTAGTTTACTGCTGCTATCCGCCACCTTGCGAAATTCATATAAAATCGTACAGTGCTCAGAATTTGATGATCAATATCTGACGGAAAGATGTTGAAGAGAGGATCGTCTGAGCACAAAGATCATTCAATTCCGACATCAGACGAGGAAGTTATGGCCATTCTCGTGGGACTGCACAGTCTACCAGCGAGAATCCTTCATCTTCAACATACCCTGGTGAACGGTAATCGTTTCTATGATTTATTGCTTCCGCTATGATAGAAACGCATGGAACCCTAACGAATCATATTAACCAAACGATCCAAGCGCCAACAATTAGTATCAAAGCGTAGGTTCTAAGGCTAAACGTGACATGTTAGGTTAGGGTTATGTGTTAATATGTTTCGACATAGAATACATGTATTATTAGGGTGATGATTTATTGAGTTATCGATGGATATCCCTATGAAATCTCTACGTGTTATTATCGGATGTGTATGTGCATCATCGTCAATACCTTCCTTGTTCTTCACGCGTGCCTAGTGAGAGAAATCGCTAAGTTTGATTCACGATGGGGCATGCGGGATTTGATCGTTGATTGGCGTTGATGAGCGATGGCCACAATCTCGTTGGCTGTCCGATTACCATCGAAAGCAGAAGTTGTGAACGATGAGTGCAGATGTGCGTGATGATGAACGATGGATTGCAACATACATCATGTCTTGGATAATAATCGAACCAGAAGAAAGCCTACCACGTGTGAAAGGGCTGTTGTTTCGAGGGCTATTGTTGGTAGAACCAATTCGAGGCTGGTGTAATCAAGTCGGGATCAGCACACGGCGTTTGTACCTAATGGTTGAGGAACGGGGGCTGTTCATCTGTTCGTTGATGAAATTAGCAATCGGCAACAAGATGTTGAGCACCGGATGTCAGCGCCACGATTGGCTCGCTGCTAGTGGCAACACGGAGGCAAGCAGAGCCTAATGATCGTGAGCGACTTTTGTCGGATGTATGATAAAACTTAACGGCGATGGTCACATGAACTGTTGGTAAACGTCTGGATATTCCCTGGCATAGCAAAGGAGTTCACAAGGGGTTCTTCTGAGCGGGGGAAGATGTCTGAAGGCTGATGAAGGCGTGCGAATGATGCATGGTAGCAGGCGCCGTGTGGTTGCTGGGTGAAGGGCGCTCGTCAGGTATCGGCACATGGAGGCGAGCGCGATACCAGGAGGATGACTAGAAAGTGACGCTCGCTGCTTGTCGCGCAAGCATGCTCGGAGACGTGCGACTTAGCGATGCTATCAGGCGATAAACCTAGCACGCCGAATGTGAGAATTTTATCCTAGGCAGACAAGCGGGAGGCACGTTGGAAAGTAGTTGAGCACGGTGAGTTCTTCCGGCGATACGGCTGGGAAGTGGACCAACTATGGTCTGACCAGCTATTGAAGGGGCAAGCAAGGACCTGGGTGAGTCTGGACGTGTCCAGTGTGAGTTCCGAAAAGGTTGCAGTTTTTCGAATGAGTTTGCAGTCGGTTTTCGAGTGAGTCATACCTGGTCGACTGGTTTCTGGAGCGGGTCTGTTTATTGTCCATTCAGGACGACGCTTGGTTCGGAGGGACTCAGTCTATCGGAGGCGCGAGGCTGGGTATCGTCGAAACTCGGAACTTGCGGTGCTGGTTGCACACTTCGGCAGTCAGTTCTGACCGGTGTTCGTCCAGTTTTCTGGCGAGTTAAGGCTGAGAGCAAAGCTGTATTTCGAGGAGTCTTCATAGCGACCAGGTCGAGTCCTTCTCGTGGCTGAGCGAGTTGGCGGACGGCATTGTAGGAATCATGGTGGAGCGGTGCCGCTAAAGACGGCTATTTCCGGGTTGCTTGGTTCCGTGAACGCGGTGGTTGCTGTTGGCGTGTGATGGACTCTGGCGAGCAGCATTTTTCCGGCATGTTTTCAGTGGGCGTTTGCTTGGTTGGAGCGGCGTCAGCAATCTGAAAAACTGAACCGCGGTGCTCTAACTTTCTGGTGGGCTTTTGGACTAAGAAGAAAAAGCGTTGATGATTGCTGTGATCCGTGTGTTTGGGGTTGGCTTGGGGCACAAGTTTTCTTACTTGTTGTGCAAGTCATCTCATTTGAATGGTTGAAGTGTTGACTAAGTCAACTTATTTTTGACCAATTTTTATATTCTTATATATAATTGCTAATAATTATTTTTATTTGCCAATTATTATTATATATTTGGATTGCATGTCCTATTTGATTTACTGTCTTATTTACCGTAATAGGATCATGCTAGGTTGCATATTTTATTCTGAATATTATATGCATGTTAAAAACCCTCGGTGTTAAATAACTAAGTGGGAGAGGAGATTGGTAATTAATTCTCACGGCCTCCATTATTGGTTTGTTAGCAATGTGAATAAACTTGCGCGTCGGCATTAGAGCTTTCCTCCCCATCGGATGAGTTTATTCATAGATTGTTGGAACAGACTTCGTTAAATAATTATATTTTTAATGTGATGCATATGAACTTGCGCGTTGGCATAGACCTTCCTCCCTATCGGATGAGCTTATATACGGTTCACTGGTACAAACTTATAATTGATGACTGTAGGAAGTTATCCGAGCGCGTGTGTACTTCTCTATCTGTAAGGCACATAAGCTCGCGCAATGGACTTGGGGTCAAATAATGGTGTATACTTAGGTGTAAATAATAAGTAACCTCCCCATCGGAGTCACTACTTTTATTTGCATGGCTAAAGAGGAACCGACTATTAATTATTTGTCATAAAGTTAGGTTGACAAATGAAATTAATGTGTAAAACCTTCTCTTGTAAATGTTCGGGTTTGTAAATATCCACACTATCGTGGCTTGCAAACTCACGGTGCTTGAGATGTCGGTGAAATTATATTTTATATTATTTTGAGGGAATCAATATAAATGGATAAATTCGAAGATTTGATCGGTGTATATTTTATGATTCTCTGAATTTCAAATAGTTTTATTTCACTTATTGTTTACTAAAAGAAACATATTTACTGGTCCAAAATTAGATGATTAGAAAAGAATCTTGGTTTGAATTTTACTGCTTAGGAAAATATAAGTGGTTTCTCACTAAGGATATCTCATGATGCCTATTAAAGTCTCTAGTGGAGAGGTGAGAGGTTCATAGAAATATGATGGTCTCATGCGACTTTTCAGATACTTGAGTGAGGTTAAAAGGCAAGAGGTCATAGTTAACTTGATGAATCAATTGGAAATGCTTGGAAGAGAAATTGAAGGGGAAACCTAGGTCAATTTATCATTCATTGTTTGCCTAAATGATTTGAGCAAGTTCCACCTGAATTACAAAAAGGTTGTATATGGTGGGAAATTTCTGACAAAACATGTGGCAAAGGAAATCCATTTTCATCGAGATGTGAACAAAGTTAGTATCTCATTCACTAGTTGTTGAAGCATGAATACTGATGGCATCTACTGACACATTGTGTGTAGATACCGGAATCACTAAAAGCGTGTAACTTAGTGATGATGAGATTATTATGGACATGGGTAATACTACGAGAGTAGTGGCTGTTGCAGTGGGAGTTGTTTATTTATCTTACGATATGAATAGACGTTTGATTATGAGAAATTGTCTTTACGTACGTTTTTATAGAAAGAATTTTATTTCAGTTTCTATGCATTTACGGATGGATACTCCATTTCATTTAATTGACATGGTCATAGTAATGGAGCTATAATCTGTTAAGGTACGTTATTGACAATTTGTAAACTCTTAAATCATGTTTATACCACGGATGCAACAAATAGTAATTAATAATGCGTCTTTTAATCCTAATAAGAGAAAGACTCTTACACAAATGATTAGATAGATGATGAATTATTTGGAATCACTTAATTCATTTTATGGATAAGCCCTAGAAACAGTAATTCATTTGAATGTTTTTCTGTTTGTGGGATATGCTATAAAAATGAAGGTGATTTATTTAGTCTAAAAGATCGAAGGGTGATTGTTAACACAAACACTAGATTTTTGGAAAGAGACTATGTAATAAATCACATACCCATTTATAAGTTGTCCTAAAGGATGTGAGAAGAAAACACAAAGTATTAATACCAATTGTATAAGAGGATATACCATAAGTTAAACTGCAACGCGTGTCACGTCTGATACACAATTGCGTGTAGTGTCTTGTCATAGTGGGAGGGTTGTTCGACAACTTGCAAGATATATATTTTGGGAGAGTCGTGAGACTTAGTCCCTAGTAAACATGGATTGAACCCACGGATACGACGAAGCACTACAAGATCGAAATGCGATATCTTAGCTAGTGCAATGATGTTGAAATAGATTTGATGAATTTTAAATTAAATCTGGGAGCTTGTAAGACTGGTGTAAAAGCCATCGGAAGTGGTCATACAAAATAAAAGAGGATCATATGGTAAGGTGAAAACCTTGGAAGCAAAGCTTGTTGCAAAAAAGGTATACTCAGAAAAAAGGGTTCGATTATGAGATAACCTGTTCGCCGGTAGCTATGCCTAAGTCGATCCGGACTCTTTTACCTGTTGCTACTCATATGGAATATGAGGGATAGCAAATAGATGTCAAGACAACTTTCTTGAATGGAAGTCTTGAGGAAAACATCTATGTTAAGCAACCAGAGTGATTCATTGCAAAGAGCTAAGAGCATTTTGATATTAAGCTTAAAAGTGTCCATCAATGGACTAAAGTAAACTTCAAAATTATAGAACATCCGTTTTGATGAAGAAATCCAGTGGTATGGATTTTATCAATGCTCGGATATGTCTTGTGTATTGAAAAGAGTGACGGAAATATGGTGGTATTTTTTGTATTATACGTAGATGATATATTGCTCATTGAAGACAATGAAAGAGTATTGTCGGGCATATGAGTATGGTTAATAAAGCAGTATGAAATGAAGGACTTAAGAAGAGTAAAAATATCCTTTTGATCACGGTAATACGGATCACAAGAAAGGATGTTATGCTTAGCTCAAGTTTAGCAAAATGATACGATCCTTACTCATTTAGCATGTGAATTTATCTAAGTGAATGTGTCTTGAGACACAAAAGGAGATAAATGTGATGAAAGCGGTTCCTTATGCTTCGGCGAATAAGGAAGCTTAATCTAAGGAATGATATGCAGGAGAATGGATAACTGCATTGCCAATTGCATAGACAGTGAGTATCAAGGTAACTCGAAATAAGAATGTTGAACTGTGGTAAGACATATATTTATGTACCTGAAAAGGACTAGAATTATATGTAGGCTTAACGGACAGATTCGCTGCTTCTTATGAGTTACGTAGATTCTGATTTTTCAAATCAGATAGGGATGGCAGTAAATTCACCTCAAGGTTATGTGTTTAATTTTAGAAAGTAGAGCCATAATATGGAGGAGTGTTATATAGAAATATATTTCGGACTCCGGACTCCGGACTCCATCATGGAAAAATGATAAATTGGAGCCTATAAGGCAGCCAAAGTGTCTATATGACTCTAGAAACTTCATGATGGACTTTGAAGTATTTCTAAGTTTGCCCAAGATTATCACAATTAAAATTAATGATATTGGTGCAATTGCAAACTTGAAGGAATCACGAGTCCATAAGGCAATTAAACACATGGAGCGCGAGTACCACCTGTTACGAGAAATTGTATGATGAGGGGAAGGTTGTTGTCGCCTAGATTGCATCGGATGATAACCTAGTAAATCCATTTACAATTTATTTGAAATGAGAATCATATGATCAAATGATTGCGTCTTATAATTTATTTATATGCACGATGCAATAGTCCACTTACTTTATACTGTAAATAATATGTTGTGCGACAACACGCGGAAGATCATATTATCGATTTCCTTATAAAGTATAAACAGATGTTCACAACCGAGATAGACAGGGACTCTCTATCGGGATGGTTGTAGTGTGGTTTGGTATTAGCTTGTCTTGGCTGTAGAATCACATTAGTGCACTTGTGTGTATTGAGCAGGACCGCATGAGATCGTTAGACTTATACTGACTTATAGAAAAACTTGATCTCTGGATGTTCGTGCTCTTAATCCCTATACAATAACCTCGACACGTAGGGCAGTATGTATTACTTTGATTCATCAATGCGTGAGATTTACATGTAATTAAATCAACAAACTCGCTGAGTTGGGAAGTAGTGTTATTTCTATGGTGTGCTGTTGATTGTAGAAGGAATCTGTGTCCGTCATAAGTTGATGATGTCCCCTTGAGGAGCTCATAAGGATTATCATGTAAACCCTGCAGGTGGAATTTAATCCGGCATGATAATGAGGTTGAGTGGTACTACTCTTGGATGAGATATTAATTAATTGAGTTATCAGTAACTTAAATTAATTAATGGACATTGTATATCTTAAACATGGGGAGACTAACGGGCTCATAATAAGAAGGAGCCCAAAACGTAATTTTGGGATTGGAAAGAAAGTGCACTAATAATATTTTAGTGGAATATATTATTATTATTGGATTTAAGTATAAGCTTTGGGCTAAGCTTGGATACTTAAGCCCAATGGAGGCCCAACCCAATTTCTCCTCCTGGTCCCTGCTGTAGCCCATGTATATAAGTCACCTCAACTTATCTGGAACCCTAATCTTATTCATTATTCACTTGGGACATACAGTAGAAGATCAGAAGATAGTTTGCTGCTGCTGTCCGCCACCTTGCGAAATTCATATAAAATCGTACATTACTTAGAATTTGATGATCAATATACTGACGGAAAGACGTTGAAAAGAGGATAGTCATAGCACAAAGATCATTCAATTCCGTCATCAGACGACGAAGTTATGGCCATTCTCGTGGGACTGCATAGTCTGCCAGCAAGAATCCTTCATCTTCTACATACCCTGGTGAACGGTAATTGTTTCTATAATTTATTGCTTCCGCTATGATAGAAACGCATTGAACCCTTACGGGTCACGTTAACCAAACGATCCAAGCGCCAACACTTCCATCTCTCGTCAGAAAATCTGCCAAAACATTTTCAACAGATTTAATACTGACAATATTAAATTCATTATATCGCATTCAGCTTGCCATCTTAAAAGTCTAGCCTTTTCTGGTTTTGATTCAATTTTATTTTTTAGAAAGGCTTTGACACTCGTGTTATCGATTTTAAGGATGAATTTCTTCGAAAGAAGAAATAGCGGCCATTTTTTGAACGCCTTTCGGACTGCAAAGAACTCTTTCTCATTGATGTGCCATCTATTTGCCTCATTCTATGCAAAGAGTCCACTGCAATATCTGCATGACACATCTCCTTCTGAAGTGGACTTGGTAAGTACCGCTGTCCAACAATTGTCATTGGCATCTGTATAGAGCATCAGGTCATCCTCGTCATTCAGAATGGCTAACTTTGAGTGCTTATTGCAAACCTCCTTTAATTGTTTAACCATCTCTCGATGTGATTCCTTCCATTTAAATTAGACATCTTTCTTCAATAGAGGACTGAACACCTTTCTATATTGTACTAGATTGTTGATGAACATTCCAGCAAAGTTGATAACTCCTAGGATGCTTTGGAGTTTCTTCTTGTCTTTGAGATTTTCAGGAAATCCTTGAACCTTTTCTACAATACGTGGTTGTAGAATAGTTCCGGACTCATCAATCTCTACTCCAAGAAACTCGATCTGTCTTGTTGCAATTACTATCTTTTTTCAGAAAGCACTAATCCTTCCTTGTGACATACTTCTAAAATTACTTCTAGATGTGCTAAATGCTCATTCATGTTCTTTCAGGCGATGAGGATGTCATCCACATAAACAAACATGAATGAGAAATAATTTTTGAAAAGATTATCCATCTTTCTTTGGTATATATGGGGTGCGTTCGCCAAGCCCATAGGCATGACATTTCAGATATAATGGCCTTGAGAAGGCTATGAACTTCTTGCTTCCTTCTTCCATTATAATCTGGTAGAATCCAGATTTGCATTCTAACTTTGAGAATACCTTGGCATTCTTGATACAGTTGACCAAGTGTTCCCTACTTGGTATGTAGAATCCATCGAACTCCATGATGTTGTTGATCCCTTTGTAGTTGATCACAAGTCTTGACTTTTCTCGCTTGACTTCTCCATGATTTCGAACTAGAAATCCTGAACTACTGTATGTAGATACTCCTATTGATATCAACTTAAGGTCCAAATATTTCTTAAGTATTAGCTGCATATCCTTTCGATCCTCTTGGTTCATCAGGATAGGCTTGTATCTCACGAACTCATGCTCCTTTCCTTATTTTACTTTGAGTGAAGCTTTGAGCTCCTTTTTATCCCACCAGGCTAGAGGATCCTCATTGAAGTTCCTCTGTATCTTCTTTTATACGTCCTCCAAAGATGCTTGTTCTTCGATTGTGACGTCTCTCTGTAGGCTTTGTCCTAAGCTTACTTTGAGAAGGTGGATTGTTTTTTCCTTTAGTTTCTCCATCTTCCATCCTCCTCTAGTCTCGATTTTCATTTGAAGGACAGCTTCACCATATTTCCTTCGATCATTCATCATTGGATGGCTAAGTTTTCCTTCATTATCACCACACTTGCTGCGAAATCTGGTTGGCATTTTTCTTTGAAATGCATTACGCAGTCTTGGTGCGATGATCTTATGTTCACAAAGGGTTGTGAAAATAAGCCTTGTTGTTGCGTTTTCTTGGGTAAAACGCTTGAATGTCTGTAGGAAATTATTTTCTAACAGAATGTCTACTCCGGTATCATGAAAATATATCGGTGGAGTTTTTACCTTGTACCATGGGGTACGATCCGCTCCTCCGATCATGATCTCTACTTGCTTGATTCCTCTTTTAAGGATTAGTACCCTTTGTGAGAAATCTTTCCCTAGTACTGTTGGCAACTCTTCGCCTGAGTCTTTAGGAAAGACTCCTTCCTTTGCTGCGCAGATACCGGCTCTAAATCAATGTATGCCGCAAAATACTCTGCACAGTGCTCCTTATATATCATCCTGATGGTGATATATATCGAAAATGGACTTGTGGTCATGGGTAGATCTGAGCTTATAACCCGGAGCTTCTGCTAGTGGACCTTGTATCTTTTCCCTTTGACCGTGAATTCCGTTCCATCTTATAATCAATCCCAAGGTTTGTGATCCTCGAAAAACTCCAAACCTAGCACTAGTTGTTTCAGGAATCTTCCTACAACTCCCTCGATAATTAGCTTAAGATCACCAAGTTTGAGTTGTCCTTGCTATCTCCCAGTTTTTGGCTGTTGAGGATAATATAAGACATCACAAGGAATAGAGTTTTCCTTTTTGGTGATATCGAATATTACTTCGACTTCTCTCCATCCTTTTGGGCATTTTAGTTCACCTTTAGTTGTGAACTTCTCCGGTTCCTGGATTACCTCCACGATCGGCTTCTTTCCCCATATTTCACTGATCATTCTGTCTTCTTGAAAAGAAATCATTCTTTGCTCGAATCTGAGTCTTTCTTGCCTGTTCTAGACCGGCTTATCTCTGATTCGCAAATCCATATCGTGAATTGGCGATGACTCTATTATTTCTGGCCTGGTTACACATGTAACCCTTTCGAATACTTCTGGTATCACAATATACTCCTTCATTTGAAATAGATCCGAATGATGAGTGTTGGAGAGAGCATATGAGATACTGTAGGTGATAGAGTACGGCCGGTTCCCTTCTTTCATCAAATTTTTATTCTTGAAGTCTTGATGAAGGGTGAGTACTCCACTGAAATCTTTATCTACCAGATTATAGGCAATCCTTGGGTAGATGTAGGATGCCACCTTACCCACATACAGGTTTCCTGAGATTCCTCCAAGGCATGCCTCCCTTGTATTCTTGATCATCTTATCAAAGATTGATATATCGATTGGTGTATCTGTAGGTACTTGAATTTTATTGCTTATTAAAGGAAAATATGTGACAAATTAAGGCAATAATTATCAATTAATTATTTATTTATTTAGAGATTTAAATAAATCTATTCCTAAAATAAATGAGTAAATAATTGATAATTAGGCAAGATCTAGTCAAATAAGTCTAACTTAAAGCCTAAGCAAGTGAAAGACCCAAGCCCGCAGAATCAGGTCAAATCAGCCCTGGACCAATCAAATTGCGAGTTATTTATGGGGCATCCTCATCCTTCACCTATATAAAGAGCCCTCCTCCATTTATTCCGAGAACATACTAAAACATCTGAAGGCGCAGACGCTTCTGAAGAGATCTAGAATACGAGCAGTGCTCCCTTTAATCTTCAAGCCAAGAACAGCTTTCGATCTGAGATCAAGGTGCCAAGCCCCTCCGATCCGGCGTTCTTCCAGCCAACCGCCTCCGATCAGAGATTAAGGTGTCAACCCCCTCCGATCCAACATAGTCAGAAACAACACTCGACTTGAGATCAAGGTGCTAAGCCCCTCAGATTTGGCGTTTCTTCTAGTCAGACTCATCCAACAGTCTTTTGAAGTAACAATTCTACCAAATTGAACGACAATCTTCATAAGAAGTCTTAAAATCAACGTTCAATCCGAACAAAGGCTCGACGCCTCTGGATCAACGTTATAAGACTACACATTCGAGCTCGTATAAGCTTCATCTGAAGATCCGGCTCAACACACACACTGTCAACATAGTCAGTATACACTCCAGTCAAAGAAGTCAAAGTTAAAACATACAAGTCAAGTCAAGCCAAATTGGTTCGAGAGAAGAATCAGAGGATTGATTGAGATCGTAACTCGTTTACATATCTTTCAAATTAAATCCATCTGAAATTATCTTTGTACTCAACTTGTATTTATTTCATCATAAATACAAAATTTATTATTACAAATTTTGGCATGCCCAGTGAGACTGTCTCCACCTCTCATCATTTCTTTCTACAAACACAAATAATGACTCCTCTTAGGATCGCAATCAAAAGTTCATCTACCTCAAAGCCTTTAGAGTTGCAAGCTGTGAAGACTCAAATGATGACTCCATTAAAGATTGCAATAAGAAGCCTATTGCATCAAAACCTCCAAAGTTGCAAACTGACAAGGTTGAAGACTTTACAATAAGTATGTCTGAAGGCTCCTCAAAGACAAACCATGTGGTGGGGATTACTTTCAATAAGCCATTACAGGGCGATAAAGATGGTGATGATGACTCTGTCTGCTCAACTCTTCACTCCATGTCAAGTTCACCATATGCCTTAACTACAACTGCAGTGATTACGACGAGTGCTATAACTTTCGAAGAACAACTCGCGAGTATGATGAAAGCCATTGAAGGACTCGCCAAATATATGGAAGTTCAAGACTTAAAGATCTCCCAACTTAAGAAACAAATAGAGAATACGGAGGCAAGTCATGCAAAGAGAAAACAAGTCAACGATGAACATGAAGAGGAGGACTCCGCAAAACACGATCCATCTGAAGAAAAGTCAGTTGAGGATAAGATACAAGTTTCAACTGACGAAATACAATAAAAAATAAGTTTGAAGGGAGCTCCAAATCTTCTTCAACCTATGCCATGCCATATACAAAGAGGATTGACAACTTGAGGATGCCAATTGACTACCAACCTCCCAAGTTTCAACAATTTGACGGCAAAGGCAACCCAAGACAGCATATGTGGCACACTTCGTCGAGATATGCAATGATGCTATAACCTACGAAGATCACATGGTGAGACAATTCGTCCAATCACTAAAAGAAAATGTCTTCGATTGGTACATCGACTTGGAAGCTAACTCCATTGATAGTTGGGGCAAATGAAAAAAGTATTCCTCAACCGCTTCTATAGCACACGAAGAATTGTTAGTATGATGGAGCTAACAAATACTCGTCAAAGGGATGAAGAATATATCATCGACTACATCAACAGATTGAGAAGCCTAAGCCTCAATTGCAAAGAAAAGTTGTCAGAAACTTCAGCTATTTAAATATGCATTCACAGGATGCAGTGGAATCTTCACTACATTCAAAGGAATTCGGCCAAAAACTTTTGAAGAGCTGGCTACAAGAGCTCACGATATGGAGTTGAGCCTGACGTCAAATGACATCGAATGGCCCTCTATTCAAGACTCTTACGAGTTTAAAGACATGCCTTTTGATGATCTCGTGGAAGAAGAACAACAAATAAAGACTGCAGTTTCTATAAAGATTCATAGAAACAAAGTTAAAGCAAGAGAAGACAGTGCATCCCAAGATTGGGGGCATTGAACTGTTGATAAATCAAATATCAAGCTCCTTGACACGAGCTAAAATTGTCTGCATTACGCTCCTTGATACGAGCTTAAACTATCTAAAATCTCCCAAGTCAAAGCTCTCTGACACGAGCAAAAATTGTCTACATCACGCTCATTGACACAAGCTAAAACTATCTACAACTCACGCTCCTTGATATGAGCTAAAACTATCTACAAGTCACACTCCTTGATATGAGCTTAAACTATATAAAATCCTCAAGTCATAATCCTTGATATGAGTTTAAACTTTCTAAAATCCTCAAGTCATGCTCCTTGATACGAGCTTAAACTGTCTAACTCAAATTGAATCTCCTTGGGAAGAGAAAAAAAACTCTCCACACATAAAGCTCCTTGATATGAGAGAAAACTATCCACACAATGCTCCTCGACACGAGAGAAAACTGTCCACACAATGCTCCTCGACACGAGTGAAAAATGTCCACACAAGGCTCTTTAGCACGAGTATAAACTGTCTACAAGTTCAAATTCAAGACTCATTGGCACGAGTATAAATTGTCAGTAAATTCAAGTTCAATGCTCCATGACGCATGAGCCTAAACTGTATGTTACTTCTTGCCCGCATGAGTATAAAATGTGTACGGCACCCCCCAATCCAAACCGAATCATGTTCCTTTGAACTACGTTATGACATGATCCTCTTCAAATATGTAAGTAGGCAGCTTAGCACTCTGCTAAGTTCAGTCATAATTCAGGTTATTCGTATCAAGTTAGTGAGGCAAGCAATAAAATTTAATAATGTTGATCAAGAATGGATTTTCACAATTTGTTCACTTCAACACAAAGACGTCCGTGAACAAAATGCGAGGGGGCATTTGTAGGTACTTGAATTTTATTGCTTATTACAGGAAAATATGTGACAAATTAAGGCAATACTTATCAATTAATTATTTATTTATTTAGGGATTTTAATAAATCTATTCTTAAAATAAATGAGTAAATAATTGATAATTAGGCCTGATCCAGTCAAATAAGTCTAACTTAAAGTCTAAGCAAGTGAAAGGCCCAAGCCCATAGAATCAGGTCAAATCAGCCCTGGACCAATCAGATTGCGAGTAATTTATGGGGCATCCTCATCCTTCACCTATATAAGGATCCCTCCTCCATTCATTCCGAGAACACACTAAAATATCTGAAGACGCAGACGCTTCTGAAGAGATCAAGAATACAAGTAGTACTCCCTTGAGTTCTTCAAGCTTCTTCAAGCCAAGAATGGCCTCCGATCCGAGATCAAGGTCCCAAGCCCCTCCGATCCGACATTCTTCCAGCCAACCACCTCCGATCAGAGATTAAGGTGTCAAGGCCCTCCAATCTGGTGTTCTTCCCGTCAAAAATCTACGATCATAGATCAAGGTGCTAAGCCCCTCAGATTCGACGTTTCTTCTAGTCAGACTCATCCAATAGTCTTTGTGAAGTCAACGATGTTCTGCCAAATTAAACGACATTCTTCATAAGAAGTCATCAAGTCAACGTTCAATCCGAACAAAGGCTCGACGCCTCCGGATCAACGTTATAAGACTACACATCCGAGCTCGAACAAGCTCCATCTGAAGATCCGGCTCAATACACACACTGTCAACATAGTCAGCATACACTCCAGTCAAAGAAGTCAAAGTCAACACATACAAGTCAAGTCGAACCAAATTGGTTCGAGAGAAGAATCAGAGGATTGATTGAGATTGTAACCCGTTTACATATCTTTTAAATTAAATCCATCAGAAATTATATTTATACTCAATTTGTATTTGTTTAATCATAAATACAAAATTTATTGTTACAGTATCGATGCCTTCTTTGAATGTTTCTTTGATAAAGATCTGAATAGCTCCGATATGGATCCAAGACATGGTCTTGGCAACTTCTCTCTGGAGTTTACTGAGTTCCTTCTTGATCTCATCAACAGGAACTAGTTGCATTTCAATTACATTTCCCGTGAGCTCCATGGGGATGTTAATTTCCCTTTCGGTCACCTTGTATATAATGTTGTTCTTTCTTCTTTGAAGCTGATGAACCGCTCTAATCGTCCCACCGTGAGTTCGTCGTATAAATCGAGTTTTGGGTCCTCTCTCATGATTCTCATAAAAGTCTTATGAGAGATAGATGTCTGCGAAAAGAATCCAGACATATCTTCTTGCAACTCCTGTCTGAAATTTTCTTCTTCACTCTGACTCATCTTCAGAGGATTCATCTTGGCTGAAGAATTCTTCTTCACAGATGCTCTCATCTGAAGGTATATCTTCAAACTGATATACTTATACCAGATCTTGGAAGTAAACAGTTTCCTCTATTTCTAGAGTGGTTTCGAACTATCACACTCACCGCTTCTGGTTCTCTAGGCAATCTGGTGAGATTTGTCTTCTGGCTCCACATGTATAGCAGTTACAATCCTTAAATCTTTCATTAGCTTGTGTAGCTGCTCTTCGAAACGTCTTTCTCGTGGGAGTTCTTCCAGTACTCCTCTGGTTTTGACTTCTTGAACTCTATCTGGATGGTCCAGACATTTGCCCTGATTTATAGCTTCGGGCCTTTTGTTTGGACCAAACGGATATTGGTCTTCTAGACCTCCATCCTCCGCTCCTTTGCGTGAGGATGATTTTTCTTCATCCTTTTCTGCTTCCTTGGACTTCTTCCAATGATAGTTGGAAGATCATTATTTTCGCAATATAAGGGTACTGTCATGTTTATTCCCTTTAATCTCTTGTAGTTCTTGTGTAGAGATGCTTGATGACACCACTCTGCAATCTTGGCTTTGAGGAAAGACATCCTCCTTGCTATTGAATCTAGCTCGCATGGTTCATAATATTTGATCAGCATATCCCTCCATGGACTTGGAATCTTGGCAAAGAATATGTGGAATACTTCCTCATCCTATATCTTCGATTTCCATCTATACTCTATGAAGAGTTTGATGTACTCATCTACGTGACAAATGGCAAGTAGTTTCAGGCTGTATAGGGCATTCATATACTTATTCTTCTTTTTTCTTCCCATTCCTTCGAAGTAACCTACTCCGATGAAGTGGATCTTGAAGATCTTGGCCATGCGATCAACAATATTGCCTAGGTCTTCGCCTTCCATGGCCTCTTTCTTGACTTTATTTGAGAGTACCTCACAGGCGCACTTTATTGATCCTTCTAAGCTCATAATTAGGAATCTTATGAACCCTTCTTTATCCAGCTTCAGTGCGCCTCCTGCAATCTTCATTGCATTTGTTCACTCATCGATCAAGGTTTTTCTATTCTTGAAGTCTAGAGTGTTGAGGTTTAGGATCAACCCGTATGGATTTATTGATTCAAGGTGAAACGGACCATATAGAGTGTTGTGTAGATTAGATCCTCGAACTCGACTTGCTCCTGTTGACATTACTGTCGCCTTCATCTTGAAATTTCCTTGATTATGGGATGTCTCTTCTTGTCTTACTTTATGGACTCCATGTGATCCAGAAGTTCCTTCATTTTGGCTCAAATTCTGTTGGGTCCGAGGAGCCTGAGATTGTTGTTGAGATTTTGAAGTTTCTCCAACATTCATTTTCAGATCTATTATAGTTAATCCTTGGAATGACTCATATAGATCTTGTAGATCCTCAAGATTTGTTCTTTCCATCGGGGGATGTGGATTCTCCTCGAAGGATAGCGATCATCTTCTCACTCTCGATTTTTGGCCTTGTGACCTCCATCGTCTTTCCCTTTTGGTATAAAAGAGGTTCTCTAAGATCTTGATTTATCTTCGAGTTATCTGCCTCGATCTCTTTCCACTTTGTCATTATGACAGCCATAAAAAGTTATAGGACTTGCAGATCTCTCTTGGACCTTGATTAGGCTGTCTCATCCATTGTTCGTGTCTGGGACACATCCATGTATCTCAGTGAAACTTAAGAGTTCTATTATATTTCTTGATACTTCTTTGGAGTATCTTATTTCCATCTAGCGGCTTCCTCCATATGTTCTTCCTTGGTGTGATTGGCACGAGCCTCTGCCCGCTTTCATCCTCGTCTGAGATCTTTCCAAAATCGGTTGTTGGCCTCAACTTTCTTTTCCGCAATTTGCCTATACAATATATTATAATATTGTTGTACATGACTATTGTTACTCTCGTATCCAATAGGCCAATATACAATGTTGCTCCAGTCTTGAACAGGGCAAGTAGTCCTATCACTCTCGGATGTCGAACTTTCGTTCGAATCCATATGTCTTTGAAACTCTCCTCTCGTTAAGTAATATGAGTTTATAAAAATTTTTCATTTATAAATAAATAAACCTAAGGCTCTGATACAATTTTAAAGCGTGAGGAATATAAGGAAAATTAAGTTGAAATGAGGCTGTCATTTTAAAGTATATTTTAGTTCACAGCATGATCACCTATATGACTACCAGCATGGTTACCGACAAGCATTGAAAATTTTGACCAGTTGGCCCGTTTGATTGGTTGACCAGTCTGACTTTTCAACTTTTTTTGAAGGGCAAAACTATCCGAAAACTGGCAAATGGGTAGATTTAATAACTTTTTTGAAGGATTGACAAAATTAAATTTTCCATTGCATTTTGGGTATTTTTGTATATTAGCACATTAAAATATTATTTTTCTCACATTTATAATGCTTTAATAATACAATATTCTTTAATCCCTATCCAACAATAAACATTACTCCCTCCGTCCCATTTCAATGTTTACGTTTATATTTTGGGCATCTCATTTCAATGTTTACGTTTTTCTTTTTGGAATATGAGATTCACCTAAAACAATTAATATATCATTCAACACTAATACACTTACTCACTTTACATTAAATATTATATTTTTTCATTCATTATCTATTAAAATATTATACTCCTTCATCAACGTGGAAAAAATAAACGTAAATATTAAAATGGGACGGAGGGAGTATAAGAATGACGAGGGGGGGTACTATTACTAAGAATTGATTTATTTTTATTTTTAATGTAAAGCATAATGAATTTTAGAAGACTTGGGGGGTTTTGTTTTTTTTAAATGTATTTGGTATGGTAGAAAATGACACATGGATTCGAATTGTCTTCACAAATTTGGAGAGCGTAACATCTCATAAATGAAGGGTGGTGATTACGCGAGAGACAGAGGGCATGGATGGAATTAAAAGTTAACGGTCCCCCACCCCACGTCATCGCTTTTGCATATCCTAGCAAACGGCGTGTAGGCTGGAAAGCGACGTGTTTTGACGGAGACCGTCAATCGCAATTTACAGCTAATCAGAGCAGCTGTTGCGGGGGTTTATTTATTACCGCAAATGAGTGAGATGTAAAAAAAGTCAAACTCAGACTTAATTTTACTTTTCCTTTTCTAATCATCACCTACTCTATTCCCATGCAGTCTACCTCACCCTATACTACCCCTACGCACCTTTACTCGTTGACCGTTAAAAAGATTGAGATTCACCTTACTCATCGTAATCATATTACGACCAATGCTACACAATATTCCATGAATAAATTAAGTTTGGTCTCTAAATAACATGTGATAAAGAAAGTGTACAAATGTCCAATGGGAAAATTGATTAATCAATCATTTGAATTAGTTGTACACCTCCCCATCTCCCCCACTCATTTCAATCTTAAACATTTTCATTTTTGACATCAATCTTTATATTTTTTTTAATTAAATAAAATACACAGAACAATTAAAATATATTCAAGAAACTCGCACGCAATGCTAATAAATTATTCAATTTATATTAAAATATTATATTTTCAACTCACTACACATTAAAATATCATATTCACTACACATTAAAATATCATATTTTCTAATATTCGCACAAAAAGCAAATGCAAATATTAAAGTAGGAGAAAAGGAATATGTCTAATGGTAAATTGATTAAAATAATAGTTACGTTATGCATTTTTATGTTTTCTGCATTGAATTAAAGAGTAATATTATTTTATATAAAGTATATAGTTATATTAATGGTGAGTGGTGGATTATGTTAGCTCTATGAAGGAAATAAATACCCAAGTAAATTATCTAAATAACAAATTATACATTGTCAGCAAATTGAGAAGTGTATAGTGAGAATTGCGACTCAGTGCGACTCATTAGACAAAAATTTAGTCTCTCCATCCACTAAAAAGGTGTGCATCTGTTTTATTTAAGAATTATAACATTTGATTTGCTGTGAATAAATTTTGGTTGCATCATATTTTTTCACCCTATGACTAATGCAAAGGGATGCTATATATATTATGTAATATTTGAAACTTTTTTTTGGTGTATGACATTCATTTACTATAAGAGAATATACTTCCTCCGTCTCAAGAAAGTCTGCACTCCTCTTTCCGGCACAGAGATTAAGAAAGTAATAACTTTTAGGGGTATTATGATATTTTTTAGTAATAAATAAATGACTAAGTATATTAGGTATGTTAGGCAGGTATAATATCTTAGTTCAACTAGATTTTTTTTAGAAAGTCCAAAACCTATTTATTTATTTTTATAGCCCAAAAGGCCAGCCCAATTAAGCCCAACTAGATTTTTTTTAGAAAGCCCAAAACCTATTTATTTATTTTTATAGCCCAAAAGGTCAGCCCAATCAAGCCCAACTAGATTTTTTTTAGAAAGCCCAAACTTATTTATTTATTTATTTTGTGGCCCAAAGTTTCAGCCCACTTAAATGGCCTGATATATAATTAGAAAGGCTAAAGTTAAAAAAAAAAAAAAGAGAGAAGAACGGGAGAAGAAAAGCAAAAGAGGGGAAAGAAAAGAGTGAAGAGGAGAAACCCTTGTTGATCAAATTCTCCCTTACAACCCTCATCCTAGGTGGTTTCTATGTGGTTTTGAGGTAAGTGGTGTGTGAATTAAGCTTCCTTCTTCCATGATTTTGTAATTTTGTGAGGTTTTTCTTTTTGGTATGTGGGTAATTTGCAGACTGTTCGAGCTGATTTTGACATATCTATTGCCCTCGAAAGTTTGCAAACTTAATTTCTGTACGTAGCTGAACTCGTTAGCTTTCCGTAGCCACTTGAAACGCCTCAATCCGATTATTCTACAATTAGTTATGATTTTTCTCGTAAACTGCCGCTAGCTGGAAAATTTCAGAATTTTTATGTCGAATTCAAACTTATTTTCTATCGTTTCGTTTAGTTAATCTATTGAAACGGGTTATGTGGGATTGGGAACTGATGTTAAGGAGTTACATGCCATTTTTATTTAATATCGACTCGTTCGAACTCGATTAGGATTTGTTTTTAGCAATGAAAGGGATGTTAACGCTAATAGTTAGTTATATTTAATTTGTCTTTAATTGCTCATCTCCTTTCTAGGTAAAGAACCATCGACGAAGGGCAAGGGACCGACTTCAGATTCCGGAGAGAGTTAATCACTTCCTTGTGAGTTGATAATTCGGGAACGCCTTCTCTTGTGGGAAGTGTGGACCCTCGATAAATGTGCATTTATTTTAGTTTTAGTTAATTGATAAGAAAATTATTTGGTATTATGTTATGTGGTAAAGAGCCTGATTGGCTCGATTGCTCTGGTTAGAGTCATGTTAGCCATTTTATGAGTATTATTGATTTCTGGTTATTCTTGTGTGCCAATTAAGACTCTAACTTGAGTCGTTATTCATCTTATGATGCACATGCATATGTGTGCCTGGTACCAAGGTTAAGTAGCCCGAATTGGTCACGGTTCGGGTGAGTTGGAGCGACATTGATTAAGTAGCCCGAATTTGTCGCGGTTCGGGTGAGTTAGAGTGACAACCAAGTTGCCCGTGATTGGCAAACTTGGGTGAGTTAGATCTAACGGGACACCTGTCCATTTGCCAAATACTGATACTCTGGAGGGTTATCGTTAGATGGATCAGTCTATTATAGGCTCAGTCAATGTCACCGGTGTGGGACATGCATGTCATATATGTTTATATGTTTGATCATTTTAAGTATTCACGTCGACATTGAATTGTGAACTTTAGCACTTGGCGTATTGAGAAAGAATATTAATGTGCATTTTATCTAGAGTAACGGTGACGGGCTTGGACTGTCTCTCGACGGAGAGCTCAGTTCGAGGAGGATATTGACTACCCACGCGTCTTTTATGTGATAACATGTTTGAACTAATTGTGTTATTCGTAAATGTGCACTAAGGTTTTTATTTTCATTAATATGTATACTGAGTGAGAAATAGTTATTGTGGGACGAAATGTGGGATTTTATGTTATGAACCGCGAGTGGAATACATGCTTCGTATAAGGGTCGGGGTGACCGGCTTATCACCTCACTGAGCTAGTGGTTTTGCTCACCCCCATCATTCTTTCCTTTTCAAGCTATTGATATCGTTTTGGTTGGAGGTTTTCCTATCGTTTGCTCGTCATCCAATCCGTATTTTGGGTACTTTCTCTTTTATGTAAATTGACGGATTCATTGGCGAGATTGTATAGTTTATATTTGGTGACCCCCTTGATGTCTTTTTGTACCTTCGCGATGTTATATCGTTCATGTATATTTTCTTTAAGCTAAGTTACACCGTTGTATTTTGTACCTTTGTAAATCCTTGTTGATACTTTTTGAGATGATGTCCTCGGGTTGTACCCGTTGTTATCAGTTGTTCAGCTCTACAGGTACTTGATAGCAAGCCTTACGTTTTCTATAAACTTTGTGGAGTGGAGTGCACCCATTCTGCGAAATTTATGGTTAACGTGGCGGTTGTCGCGTTCTGTCTGGGGTCAGGGCGTGACAACTTTCTTGGTATTAGAGCCTGGTTTTATGATTCTCATTCTTTTTGTGTCAAGCCAATGAGTCCAACTTTGTTTCTATGTCATCCTAAGGTATCGTATTGCCTTGACGTTGACCTTGCATTTTCTTTCCTTTCTTCCTTTCAGTCATTATGGCACCTCCAGTTCGTCGTCGAGGTCGAGGTCGAGGTCGAGGACATGCTCCTCTTGATCCTCGAGTCCTCTACTCTCTTCTGTTCCTCGTGGACCTCAAAGGCATGTTTCTTCTGATCATGTCATTCCTCCGACGGTTATGGACCCTATCAATTCTGATCATAGGGTGCCAGTTTCCCAAGTAGAGCAACCACGGGCCCAGTTGCGGGTTGAGCACATGATGGCACCCGAGCAGTACCAATTGTATTATGAGCACATGCTTCTCGAGGTGCACTTTTTATACCTGATTTGGTGAAAGCAGTTGAAAACATGGGGACTTCGAAATTTGACGGTGCAAGAGATGCTTCTAAAGCGGGGGCATGGTTAAAGGAGATTACAGAGACCTTTGACACCTTGATGATTGAAGAATGTTATCGTGTGGTCATTGCGACCAAGCTGTTAGGCCCAGATGCACGAAGATGGTGGCAGAATCTAAAAGAGACATCTTCGGTTACTATTACGTGGGCTATCTTTGTGGAACGATTCAAAGATCGATACTTCTCTCAGTACATCAAGGATCAGAAGAGAAAGGAGTTCTTCAACCTCTTTCAAGGCATTATGTCGGTCGTTTTGTACGAAAGCAAATTTCTGGAATTGCGAGAATTCGCTCCTGAGTTATATACGACGAGAGACTTATGCAAGAGATTTGAAGATGGTCTTAATTTAAATATTCGAGATCGCATCAAGTCCGGAGACAAGTACGAGAGTCTTGACGATCTCGTAGAAGAAGCCCTGAGGGTAGAAGGTTTAGTTCAGGCGAGACATAAGCTTGCAGAACGATCTCAAAAGAAAAGGCAAGGGAGCGCATTTCCAGGAAATGCATCGAAGGTGTATAGGGGTGAGGGATCTTCGCGTGGCGCACCAAGTTCGGCATCTATTAGTTTTCCTCAACCTCGGGAGCAGTTTAGTCGAGGCGGGAGCAATGTCTCGGGATCGGTTGGTGAAAATCGCAAGTGCCAGAATTGCCTAAAATATCATGACGGCCCCTGTAAGGCTCCTCAAGTATGTTTTCAGTGTCGACAGCCGGGGCATATGCGAAGTTCTTGTCCTCAGCTTATGGGAACGAGCAGTCAGGGTTCTGGTCAGCTTCGTGGTAAACTAACATATTCTACACCCAGAGATACTCGATCTGCAGTTACCAGAGTGCCCGATGCCTCAAGCGGCCCTAGTACTCAATCACCTATGCAAGGAAGGAAGCAAACTAGAGTATTTCATATTTCCCAAGAAGAGGCTCGCTCAGATCCGAAGGTTGTGACAGGTAATTTATAATTTGAGTATTTTCACATGCTAAATCTAACCCCGCCTTGTTATGCCACTTGATTACGAATAAAACATTCGTAAGAAATTCTATCTTTTTAAATTTTTAAATCACAACCATGTGTTTGTGGGAGACCATCAGGTCTACGCTTTATTTGACCCAGGTTCTGATAGGTCTTATATCCGAGATGATCTTACTGCGATCTTAGATTATCCTATCTCTCATTTGTCACCTGGAATCATCGTTCATACCCCTCTTGGAGAGCGTCTAATTCGTGATTCGGTTTTCTTGGTTGTCCATTGAAGATCAAAGATGTCATTTTAGAGGCTGAATTGATACCATTGCCTTTGATTGATCTTGATGTTATTCTTGGCATGGATTGGCTTTCTTCTCATCATGCAATTCTCGATTGCCACGAGAAGCTTGTTATTTTTCATAGACCAGGATTCTCAGAACTTGTTTTTGAGGGTAAACTTCAAACGAGATCCCTCTCTTTTATTTCAATGTTGACTGCGCATAAATTAATGCGTAAGGGTTGTGAGGCATTCTTGGCATTTGTCATCGATACTTCTCTTTCTGAAACTAAACTAGATGACATCCCAATCGTGAATGAATTTCCTGATGTCTTTCCCGAAGACTTACCAGGACAACCTCCGAATCGAGAGATTGATTTTTTCATTGACGTACTTCCTGGAATCACATCTATATCGATTACTCCATATCGAATGTCGCCTGCTGAGCTTAAGGAACTCCAGACACAACTTGGGGAATTATTGGAGAAGGGTTTCATACGACCTAGCACATCTCCATGGGGTGCTCCAGTTCTTTTTGTCAAGAAGAAAGATGGATCACTTCGTCTATGTGTCGACTACCGTCAATTGAACAAGGTGACAATCAAGAACAAATATCCTCTTCCAAGAATCGATGATCTGTTTGATCAATTGCAAGGAGCAACTGTGTTCTCAAAAATTGATTTGCGATCCGGTTATCACCAACTCAAGATTAGGGAATCTGATATCCCTAAGTCTGCTTTTCGAACCAGATACGGTCATTTTGGATTCTGTGTTATGCCTTTTGGACTCACAAATGCTCCTGCAGCTTTTATGGATCTTATGAATCGGGTCTTTCGGCCGTACTTAGATAAGTTTGTCATCATCTTCATTGATGACATTCTTATTTATTCTAAATCGGACGACGAGCATTCTCATCATCTAAGAATTGCTCTGAACATTCTCATAGAAAATCAGCTTTATGCTAAATTCTCGAAGTGTGAATTTTGGCTTCGCGAGGTAAGCTTTTTGGGTCATCACATTTCTAAACTAGGAATCTACGTCGATCCAGTGAAGATTCAAGCTATACTAGATTGGGAGCGTCTAAAGAACGTGACAGAGATTCGTAGTTTTCTGGGATTAGCTGGATATTATCGACGGTTTGTCAAAGACTTTTCGTTATTGGCTTCATCTTTGACTAAATTGACTCGAAAAGGGGTAAAATTTGAATGGAGTGAAGAATGCGACGAAGCATTTCAAGAATTGAAACGACGACTCGTTTCAGCTCCTATTCTTGCTTTGCCAGACCCAGCGATTGGAGAATTTACCATTTATAGCGACGCCTTGAGACAAGGATTAGGATGCGTTCTCATGCAAGAAGGAAAGGTTATTGCCTACGCTTCAAGGCAATTGAAGAAGAACGAAGAAAATTACCACACACATGATTTAGAGTTTGCTGCAATCGTCTTTGCATTGAAGATCTGGAGGCACTATCTGTATGGTGCAACTTGTCGGGTTTTCACTGATCACAAGAGATTAAAGTATATCACCACGCAAAAGGAGCTCAACCTCAGACAAAGGCGATGGATGGAGTTGATTAGTGACTATGACTTAGTCATCGATTATCATCCTGGCAAGGCGAACGTTGTTGCAGATGCTCTGAGTAGAAAGTCTTCTACCTCACTTGCTTTGATTCAATCTTTTTATCTTCCTATGTTGGAGCAATTTAAATCTTTACACATTTCGCTCGATTGTGAAAAGTCTAATGATTCTGCCTTTATCGCCAAATTCGAGGTTAGACCTACCTTGTTCGAGAAAATTCGAGAAAGACAATCACACGATGTTTATTTACAACAGAAGATGGCGAAGCTAAATCAAGGAAAAGAAACAGAATATCAAATTCGGGATGATGGACTTTTTACTTTTAAAAATCGTGTTTGTGTTCCATCAGAACTTGATGTTCGTAGAGCTATTCTTGAGGAAGCCCATTCTTCAGCCTATGCTATGCATCCTGGTAGTACCAAAATGTACAGAACACTTCGGGAGCATTATTGGTGGTCAGGTATGAAACGGGACATTGCTGAATTTGTATCAAAGTGCTTATCTTGCCAACAGATTAAAGCGGAACACCAAAAACCAGCCGGCATGCTTCAACCACTACCTATTCCTGAGTGGAAATGGGAAAACGTCACAATGGATTTTGTTTCTGGTTTACCTCGAACCCAAAAGGGTCATGACTCAATTTGGGTCATTGTCGATCGTCTGACGAAATCGGCACATTTCCTTCCAGTGCATACCAACGAATCTTTAGAGAAACTTGCCAAGTTATATGTCGATGAGATCTTGAGATTGAACGGAGTACCAGTGTCAATCATATCTGACCGTGATCCAAGATTTATTTCCCGTTTTTGGCCTATTCTGCAGAAAGCGCTAGGTACAAAATTACTATTCAGTACCTCGTTTCATCCACAGACTGATGGACAGTCAGAGAGAACTATACAGACACTAGAAGACATGTTACGTGCAGTAGTGTTGAATTTGGGAGGTAGCTGGGATAAGTACGTGACTTTGGTGGAGTTCGCTTATAACAACAGTTATCATTCAAGCATTGGAATGCCCCCGTACGAAGCTCTGTATGGCCGAAAGTGTCGAACACCACTCTTTTGGGATGAGGTTGGCGAGAGACAAATCGAACAAGTAGAGCTTATCGAAGATGCAAAGGCAAAAATATAACTTATTCGAGACAGACTTAAGGCAGCGCAAGATCGACAGAAAAACTACGCAGATAATAGGAGGCGCGATTTGGAGTTTAATGAAGGAGACAAAGTTTTTCTGAAAGTTTCTCCATGGAAGGGCGTGTTGCGATTCCGCCGTCGAGGAAAGTTGAGTCCAAGGTATATTGGCCCGTTTACGATCGTGCAAAGGATTGGTCGTGTCGCGTATCGACTTGAGCTACCATCGGAATTGTCGAAGATTCACGATGTCTTCCATGTCTCTATGCTTAGAAAATATGAACCAGATCTTTCGCACGTGCTCAAAGATCCCCCAGTTGTATTAAAGAAAAATCTATCGTACGAAATACAACCTGTTCAAATTGTAGATCGCCGAGAGAAAATGCTTCGTAACAAATCCATTCCTATGGTGAGAATTCTATGGAGAAGTGATCAAATTGAAGAAGAAACATGGGAACCAGAGTCAGTCATGCGTCAACACCATCCAAATCTCTTTTCATCTCTAGGTACATTTATGTTTCGAGGACGAAACTTTTTGGAGGAGGGGATACTTTATAATATCTTAGTTCAACTAGATTTTTTTTAGAAAGCCCAAAACCAATTTATTTATTTTTATAGCCCAAAAGGCCAGCCCAATTAAGCCCAACTAGATTTTTTTTAGAAAGCCCAAAACCTATTTATTTATTTTTATAGCCCAAAAGGCCAGCCCAATCAAGCCCAACTAGATTTTTTTTAGAAAGCCCAAACTTATTTATTTATTTATTTATTTTGTGGCCCAAAGTTTCAGCCCACTTAAATGGCCTGATATATAATTAGAAAGGCTAAAGTTAAAAAAAAAAAGAGAGAAGAACGGGAGAAGAAAAGCAAAAGAGGGGAAAGAAAAGAGTGAAGAGGAGAAACCCTTGTTGATCAAATTCTCCCTTACAACCCTCATCCTAGGTGGTTTCTAAGTGGTTTTGAGGTAAGTGGTGTGTGAATTAAGCTTCCTTCTTCCATGATTTTGTAATTTTGTGGGGTTTTTCTTTTTGGTATGTGGGTAATTTGCAGACTGTTCGAACTGATTTTGACATACCTATTGCCCTCGAAAGTTTGCAAACTTAATTTCTGTACGTAGCTGAACTCGTTAGCTTTCCGTAGCCACTTGAAACGCCTCAATCCGATTATTCTACAATTAGTTATGATTTTTCTCGTAAACTGCCGCTAGCTGGAAAATTTCAGAATTTTTATGTCGAATTCAAACTTATTTTCTATCGTTTCGTTTAGTTAATCTATTGAAATGGGTTATGTGGGATTGGGAACTGATGTTAAGGAGTTACATGCCATTTTTATTTAATATCGACTCGTTCGAACTCGATTAGGATTTGTTTTTAGCAATGAAAGGGATGTTAACGCTAATAGTTAGTTATATTTAATTTGTCTTTAATTGCTCATCTCCTTTCTAGGTAAAGAACCATCGACGAAGGGCAAGGGACCGACTTCAGATTCCGGAGAGAGTTAATCACTTCCTTGTGAGTTGATAATTCGGGAACGCCTTCTCTTGTGGGAAGTGTGGACCCTCGATAAATGTGCATTTATTTTAGTTTTAGTTAATTGATAAGAAAATTATTTGGTATTATGTTATATGGTAAAGAGCCTGATTGGCTCGATTGCTCTGGTTAGAGTCATGTTAGCCATTTTATGAGTATTATTGATTTCTGGTTATTCTTGTGTGCCAATTAAGACTCTAACTTGAGTCGTTATTCATCTTATGATGCACATGCATATGTATGCCTGGTACCAAGGTTAAGTAGCCCGAATTGGTCACGGTTCGGGTGAGTTGGAGCGACATTGATTAAGTAGCCCGAATTTGTCGCGGTTCGGGTGAGTTAGAGTGACAACCAAGTTGCCCGTGATTGGCAAACCTGGGTGAGTTAGATCTAACGGGGCACCTGTCCATTTGCCAAATACTGATACTCTGGAGGGTGATCGTTAGATGGATCAGTCTATTATAGGCTCAGTTAACGTCACCGGTGTGGGACATGCATGTCATATATGTTTATATGTTTGATCATTTCAAGTATTCACGTCGATATTGAATTGTGAACTTTAGCACTTGGCGTATTGAGAAAGAATATTAATGTGCATTTTATCTAGAGTAACGGTGACGGGCTTGGACTGAGGAGGATATTGACTGCCCATGCGTCTTTTATGTGATAACATGTTTGAACTAATTGTGTTATTCGTAAATGTGCACTAAGGTTTTTATTTTCATTAATATGTATACTGAGTGAGAAATAGTTATTGTGGGACGAAATGTGGGATTTTATGTTATGAACCGCGAGTGGAATACATGCTTCGTATAAGGGTCGGGGTGACCGGCTTATCACCTCACTGAGCTAGTGGTTTTGCTCACCCCCATCATTCTTTCCTTTTCAGGCTGTTGATATCGTTTTGGTTGGAGGTTTTCCTATCGTTTGCTCGTCATCCAATCCGTGTTTTGGGTACTTTCTCTTTTATGTAAATTGACGGATTCATTGGCGAGATTGTATAGTTTATATTTGGTGACCCCCCTTGATGTTCTTTTTGTACCTTCGCGATGTTATATCGTTCATGTATATTTTCTTTAAACTAAGTTACACCGTTGTATTTTGTACCTTTTTAAATCCTTGTTGATACTTTTTGAGATGATGTCCTCGGGTTGTACCCGTTGTTATCAGTTGTTCAGCTCTACAGGTACTTGATAGCAAGCCTTACGTTTTCTATAAACTTTGTGGAGTGGAGTGCACCCATTCTGCGAAATTTATAGTTAACGTGGCGGTTGTCGCGTTCTGTCTGGGGTCGGGGCGTGACAGCAGGAGTGATTTTTTTGTAACTAAAGTGATGGGGAAGGGTGATTGTGTTTGATTTTTTGCCTTTTTTTAGTAAAATACAAATTTTTACGGAATAAACTAAAATGAAAAGTGTGTCATTTAAAATGGGACATAGGGAATATATCTTTTGAGTAAGCACTTAAAATGAAAAAATGAATACATTTCAAATAGAAGACAAAAATATACAAAATATTACCATGGATTTTATCATGAGGTTGAGTTGACCCAAGAACGGTCATTTGGCCCCTTGAAATCTTAAAACAGATTAACGCTAATATACATATGATATTTACTTCTAAATGTGAAATTTGGATTATGTAAAATGATTTACATTTTGATCAATTCTATTTTGATTTAATGTATCTAATTTATTATTTTGGTTCGTCCAATTACAAAGTATTAATTTTCTATTTTAATAAATGGATAAAAAAATAGTTACTAATATAATTCTATTATTCTATAAAAAAAGAATAATATGAGGACATATCAAATTTTAGAATAAATTTTTTTGTCATAAATTTAAATAAGTTAAAATTTATGTTAAAAATATCTCTATATAGTATATTAAAAAAAGTGTCTAACTAAAGTGCAATTGGGCATAGATTAAATTTTAATTTAATTTTTACTATTAAATTAAATTTAATGATTAAAAATCAATTTACGTTAGATATAATCTAAAATCACCCTAAAAGTAAATAAATTTAATATTATGTATTAGTAAAATAAAAGAAATATATTGAAATTATTATAAAGTTAAATAAAAAGAAAAGATCAATTTCACCAATTATAATGAAACCAATAAATATATATATATATATATATATATAAAATACATAAATATTTAATATTTCTTTTAATTAAAAAATTAAACGAAATCAACATATATATATATATTAATAAAAAGTAATAAAAAAATAAATTTAAAAATAAAATAATAAATTGTTAAATGTGTTAATTAAAAGAAATTATTACCGAATTAACAAAAAAATAGGTGAATTTGAAATTTAAAGAGAAAAAAATCATCACAAAGTTAAAAAATACAAATAAATAAACTTAATTATTATTAATAAGATAAAAATCTAAAGAAATTTTAAAAAATCATCGCAAAGTTAAAGAAAAAATACAAATAAATAAAATTAATTAGTATTAATAAGATCAAAAGAAATTTAAAATAAATTAGAACGAAATTATTAAAAAAATTAAAAAAAATAAATAAAATATCTGAGTCAATTCTTTAAAACTTGAAGAAAGTTTCAAAAAGATAATTTTTGTGCGTATAAAAAAGTTTAAAACTTGAAGAAAGCTTTAAGAGAAAATTATAGAGTATACAAACTGGACATCAACGTTGATAAATAAAGAATTCAAAATAAATGAATATGTATGAATAAAAAAATTAAAAAGAAAATATAAAATATTAATCAAAATAAATTTAAATAATTAAATAAAAATTAAATACTAACTTGAAGAAACTTCAAATAATTAAAAGACTAAACGAAATCAACGTATATATTAATAAAAAGTAATATAATAAGACAAAGATTTGTGTGAGACCATCTCACGTAAGGGCTTACGTGAGACCGCCAGAAATTGATAACTTTTACATAAGAAAGTAATAATAAATTAATGAAAAGTGATAATGATATTTTATGTACAATTTATAGTATAAATAAAAAGTAATAATATTCTATCGCAAAAGTGATAATGTTTTATAGGGAAAGTGATAACTATTTTAAAAAGTGAAAAATAGTGTCACGTGAGACGATCTCACGTAAGACATACCCATATAATAAATAAATTTTAAAAATAAAATAATAAATTGATAACTTGAAGAAAGCTTCAGGTAATTAAAAAATTAAACGAAATCAACATATATATTAATAAAAAGTAATAAAATAAATAAATTAAAAAATAAAATAATAAATTGATAAATGTGTTAATTAAAAGAAATTATTAAGGAATTAACAAAAAGAAAAGGTTAATTTGAAATTTAAAGAGAAAAAATCATCTCAAAGTTAAAGAAAAATACAAATAAATAAACTTAATTAGTATTAATAAAAAGATAAAAATTAAAAGAAATAAAATATAACGAAATTAATAAAAAAATTAAATAAATAAATAAAACATCGGAGTATTCTTTAAAACTTGAAGAATTTTTCAAAAGGATAATTTTGCGCGTAGAAAAAAGTTTAAAACTTGAAGAAAGTTTGAAGAGAAAATCATAGAGTATATAAATTGGACATCAACTCATAAGTATAAAAAAATTCAAAATAAATAAATATGTATGAATAAAAAAATTAAAAATAAAATATAAAATATTAATCAAAAAAAATTTAAATAAAATAAATAAAATTTTGAATACTAACTTAAAGAAGGTTTCGTGAGAATAATTTTTATGAGTGTGAAGTGAATGAGTAAAAGATCATAAGTGAAGGATTTTTTTTTTTTTACTATATTTTAAAATAAGATTTGATGACATCCTAATTCAAATCTTTAAGTAAATATATGTATTTATTTATGAAAATTTTAATTACACGTATTTATCTACTAAAATTTTAATTAATATTTAATTTTGATTTGATAACATTCATATTTATATCTTAAAATAAATATACGTAATTATCTATATTAATTAATTATTTAAATAATTAAAAAAAATTGTGGAGATGACACCTTATCAAAATTAATCTCTATTTTAGTAACTACATACCTCATCAAAATTATGGATCCCGTGTATTACAAGGGTTTTAAAGTTACAATTTTAAAAAATATAATTCAATAATTCAATAAATAAAATTTTAAATAAATAATATTTTATTATACCCTAATAAATCAATTAAATATAGGTACACCTCAAAATCACCATAAAAGTAAATAAATTTAATATTATGTTTTAATAAAAAAGAAAACAAAAAATTATTAGGAAATTATTATAAAAAGAAAGAAGATAAATATCACCAATTATAACGAATCAATACATATATTAATAAAAATAAAAATAAATAATTTAATATTTCTATTTATCAAAATATTATAACCAAATCCATATATGTATGAAATAATAAAAATAAAATAATTACATTAATAAATTTTAGAAATAAATATATGTAATTATCCATATTAATTAATAATTAAAATAAATCCATATTCAAAATTTTAATTAAATATATGTATTTATCTACATTAAATTTTAATTAATAATTAATTTTGATTTGATCATATTTTATTCAAATCTTATATAAATATATGTAGTTATCTATATTAATTAATAATTAAAATAATAGAGAAAAATTGTGGAGATGACACATCATCAAAATTAAACTCTAATTTAGTATATTAAAGATATATATATATATATATATATATATATACATATATATATATATATATATATATATATATATATATATATATATAATCATATCTGTTGACGGCTGTTCTTGGCTCGTTAGTTTAGTATATGAAAGATTAAGGTTTTTAAATAACGAAACCAAGAACGAATACCATCAAACAAAATCAACCACAAATAAAGACCAATAAAGAGATCAAAGGTTCTCAAAGACTCGATTCCCACCAAAGAACACAACCAATTTTATTACTCTCCCTTAGAACAACACTCGTTTTTTCTAAATACTTACAAGTGTAATGTTTAAAGTGAATCTCAATGTCCTGCCTCTCTCCTGTGAGAGAGGTTATTTATATTGTTCTAAAACCCTAATTCCGAGCCAATCGTCTTGCGCCACCTGGATGAAGACAAATCGTCTTTAATGAAGCTGTCTGGTACGTCGACCATCTGCAGGAGGAGTCTGAGCGTTGTTTGTTGCACTGCAGGGGGTTTGTAGGGTGTCTCCATCCTTTGCTGGCCTCTCATTGGTTGTTAGAGCAGAGCGCCTCAGTCACTCGTTGTCTCCTAGTTAGGATTGTTGCCCAAGATATCTCATCTTCCCGTTAGTATTGTCTTCTAGCCTGCGGTACTTGTTCCTTTTCATTATGGTGTCTGTTCTTTACTGTTCTGCCTTCGCTGTCTCCTTTGACTTTTGGATAGATTGGCTCTCGGTGCTAGGGTGTTCGTCCGAGGTCTTGGCCAAGGTAAGCACGAATGCCGATTACTTTATCGAGGACATTTCCTGGCTTCGGCCTTGTCAGGTGGGCTCGTCTTTATTCTTTCTTGGGCTGGGCCTTCGTGATGTCCTGACCCTTTTGGGCAGCCTTAATTATTTTCTCATTTTCTCCTACTGGTTGGGCCACCGAGGGGTTGGGCCTTCCTCTTCAAATATAATGGAGCCTATTGGCCTCTTGGGCCCATCAAGCATGGGGGATATAATACCCATAACATTATTCCCTCGAGCCTGAATAATTTCATGACTTGAGATTATTCAGGGTCGAATCATACTTCGCGGGTTACATCCCTCATGCTTTGGTGCCTGCGATATTAGGGCTCTTTTCATCTCGGCTCCTTGTTGTTCTCAATCATTGCCTCTTTCCTGATACATTCCTGCCTTCTCGTGTTATCTGCGCCGTTTTAAGATATTTTTATTCTGATGGGAGGGTATATCTGGTATTTCGGGGTGCAACTGTTTGATTTGAATTTTGAATTTTAAAAATTTTTCTGCCAGTTTTCCTTTTCTCGCTTTCTCTTTTTTGTCCCTTCAATTTTGTGGGTGGTTAGCGTTCTTTTTATCTGGTGTGCTCGTGTTCTTCTTCCAGGTATTATTCTCTCCTCTTCCTCCTTTCCTTTCTTTTCGTGGTTACTTCCTTTTGCGCTTCTGGACTTATACGATTATCTCGATATGGCTCGCGAGGGTTCTTCTTCTCTTCCCAAATCCCCTGGATCCCGTTCCCGTTCAACCGATTCTTAGCTCGATAGTTCTGGGTCATCCTTGTCCTCATCCTCATCATCTTTGGGGGAGTGTTCGGATCCTCTGTCTCCATATCAGATTGCATTTAATCAACAGGTCATCAATTTTGTTTTTGCCTTTACATTGGAACACAATCCTGAAATGGTTGACGCTGGTCCTAGATTGTTGGGCCATCTCGGTAAACTTCCGTTGTGGGGTGAGAATACTCCCTTTTCTGCTTCTGAGGTTCCTTCAGTCCTTGATGACTCTTGGTTACGGAAGAGCCCTATTATTGCTCTTGGAAAGTTTCAGTGTAGGGAGGGCATCTACTTCTATCTTTCTTCTCCCGACGCGCGTATGTGTTACGCTCCGCCGAATACTGTAGCGGCTTATAAATTGCAATTCGAACTTGGTCTCAGGTTTCCTCTCCACCCTTGTATTCGGGATATCTTCGAATTTTGGGGTATAGCCCCAGCTCAACTGGCTCCCAATGGTTGGGCAGCATTGATGGGGATTTTGGTCCTCTTCCGGAAGAGAAAATATTCCTTCTTGTCTGCCATTGAGATCAACTACCTGTACCGGCTCACTCTGAATAACAAGACTAAGAGATATTATTATTTGGTACCACGCCATACCAATCTTGTTGCTTCTCTGCCCAGTTCCGTTAAAGGGTGGAAGAATCCTTGGTTCTGGGTTTGTGGGTCTTGGAGAGGAGATTCTGTGTATGATCTTGGGGACCCTCAAAATCCCACCGTACTCCCCAGAAGTTCTTTCTTCAAGCCTGTCCTCAGTGCGTGAATGTTTCTATCGGTTCTCCTTTATATTATATGGGAAACTCTAATATTTCTTTCTTTTACTCTGTGCAGTAGGGGATATGTGTGCCCTGGAGACGATGTCGGCTAGGTTTCAGAAGGCTTTCCACCGTGTTCGTAAACTCTTCGAGAAAAGGCGCGGTTACTAGTGGGTTCTCTGAGGGTCCAACCTTTTTGAAATCAGCTTTACCACCACGTCTATAGCCATGCTAGGTAGTCCATCTGTGATTATTTCCCCGGCTAGAGGGTTCACCGTATAGCTCCCCTTCTCGTATTAATCTTCCTTCCTTCTCTTGTTATGCCTAGGGGAAGGGAAGCGTCCACGTCTTATGCCTAACGCTGCCCGCATGGGTACTCTTCCCTCTGCTCGCTAACGGGCTGCGCTCTCCAAAAGAAAGAAGAAAGCTTCCCAGACTTCTTCTCTGAAGGCCTCTGAAGTCCCACTTGCCGTGCAATCCCTTCTGTTAGGATGGAGGAGGTTTCGGATCTCATCTCCAAGAGGTTTGAAACAGATATCGTCCAGGTGCTTACTAGGGGTATTTAGGAGAAGATTTTTAAGAAAGCCCCTCGAGCCCCGAAGTCCAAAAAAAGGGCTTCTGAGATCGCAGCACCTAAATCAGTTGCTTCGAAGCGGAAGTATAAATTGATGGAGGAGACCTCCGAAGAGGATATTCCTAACAGCACTGCTTTTACTACGCAACATCCGAAGAAGACCAAGGATGATGATGCAGGTGTTGTTGCTGGCGGTTCATCTGCAGCTCTTTGGGATGCTGTTGAAGTTTGTGATATCAGCTCCTCCCCCTCTCCAGATGTCTTTACTTTCTCTCCTTTTGTTATCTTAGGCTCTTCGAGTGTTGCCTTGCCCTCCGAGGTTTAGCAGACTCTTGGTGGTACCTCCTATAATCTGGCACCTTGTTGTTCTTCTTCGGAGATGTTGCGGTATTACCACGAGAAGACTCCTCAGTGATTTTGGTCACATGGCGGTTCTTCCTCCGAAGGTGCTCCTCCAGTTTTGCCCTTGTCAGATGATGCTACCCCGTTCCTCCCTGTGGACCTGGTGACCAGGAGCTTTCACAGAAGTATGGCCACCTGGATGAGGTCGGGAAGACTTTTATCTGAACTCAGGAGCTCCTATTCGATTTTGATGTTCCGGCTTATTTGGCCTGTGCTACCACCTTCCCATTTAATGGGTGTACTCGAGAACTCCTCGAGCGTATGAAGAATATGTCTACCAAAGATTCCTTTCACAACATTTCTAGCTATGCAGGTCGGCTAACGCTCCATGTTGTTAATGACTTACATCGTATTTCTGAGCTAGAAAGGAGTGACTTCCGTTTGCAAGATGAAGTTACTTCGCTCACTCGGAAGGTGAGGGATACTGAGAAAAAGGCCTCCGAGGAAGGTGCGACCGAGGCTTTAATCTGGGGTCAGTTGAGGGTTGAGCAAGACAAGAGAGTTTAGCTCCAAGGAACCTTTGATGTCCTCTGCACTTGGTATGACAGTCTGTTAGGTATATCTGCGGAAGAGAAAAGTGCTTTGGAGCTTCGAAACAAGGTACTCTCGGCTGAGATTGCCGCTTTGAAGGTTAAGCACCAGAAAGAGATTATAACGAAGGATAATTAGCTCCAAGCCGAGCTATCTCGAGTTCAGAATAACTTTCAGGCTTTTTGGATGTCCTCAGAATAGGAACTTGACAGGGTGCGGCAAAAGAAAGAGGCGTCTGAAGTTTCTCATGCTCAGAGGATTAAGGCATCTGAAGATGTTGTTGTCGAGGTTTTGAGGGAGCGCGATGTGGTCTTAGCTGAGGTGGGGTGGGTTAAGGATGCTTTCTTTCTCTCAGAGGCCGACAATTTGTACTACACTGAAGTTCTTCTCCCGAAGAATAGGATTCATTGCTTATGTTCTTGCGCATCTGCTTTTGCTCAGGCTTCTACTCGGAAACCCTATCCTGCTTTTCCTCGACGACATGCGTGATATTCTCCATCAAGCCATCAGTGAGGAGAAAATGCCTCCCGTGGAAACCTTGAAGGGTGATATTGATTTTGGGGTGCTTGGTGAGTATCTGACTTTATCACTGATGTCCCTAAAGAGTCTTCTGATGAGTCCGAGGATGGTGGATCCGATGAGGAGTTTGCCGAAGGTGTTTTGGATCTCGCTAGGGGCAATTCTACGGCTAAGGATCCATCCGCTGTGCCCCATGTTGAGTCTGTAGTGGTGCCTATTCAAAAGATTCTTGTTGAAACTGAGCTTCCTAATCTCGGTGGTGCACATATTCCCTGCTAGACTACTTCTGTCGAGACTTTCGAAGCTCTACCTACTGAGGCTGCTATGGCTCTTTCAATTCGACCCACCTCAGAGGTCGATCCTACTTCGGATCGTATCATGGATGTTGCATTTCATCGAGGTCGACGACCGCTGATGCTCCTCTGGGTGCTCCTCTGGTTTATAATCTACAGAGGCGGTCGATCCCGAAACTTTTCTAGCTGATCAGTGAAATATCCCCGAGCCCTTCGTGTTGAATAGAGTATATTTTCATGTTGAGGGTTCATTATGTATTCCCCTTGTATTCCTTTTATTTATCGGTTGATAGGACTTTGGACTATCTCCGTTTCCCTTGTAACTCATTTATTTATGAATGAAGTGTTTTTTCTGTTCCATTAATAGATCTATTAAGGGTGTTTTGGTAATTTACCTCTACTTTCAAACATAACTGCCATTTTTCTATCGTGGGATGTCACGTCCTTTGTCAGGGTTTGCATGGATTAATCTGGGCCCTCCTTTTTTCTTGAAAGTTGTAAGGTCTCATTCTCCCAGTCATTGGATCCCAGTCGTTTTTGCTCCATAGTTTCTAATGATGATGCATGTTGCTCCTTGCCTTGTCAGGCAGTTTCCTCTTTGGTTTTTCGAATTTCAAATCTTTCGTATCCTCTTCCTAAGGCAGTTTCTCTTTGGTTTTTTGAATTTCAAATCTTTCGTATCCTCTCCCTATATTCTCAATTTTTTAACATAATGCCCTTGATTTCTTTGCGATTTCTGGAATTTTTGCTATCTTTGTGCAATCTGAGAATCCATCGTTCTTCTGTCTGCCGCTTTGTCAAAACCCTAATTTTCAATTCTTCGTTCGTGTTCCAAAAATGTCTGGCGAAGGTACTCTTCCTCCGACTGACATTCAAGAAGTAAATACCTCCTACGATATGCCGATGAGCTGCACGTGGCCTGACGTTCATAGCTCTAACCACCTTCGCCGGATACCCTGCCACAATCTGATGGATTTGTCTATGTCCTCCTCCTCCGGTGGTGATCAAGCTTCTATTGATTCTCCCAACAGGCAACCGATTTTGGTTGTACCAGCCGCGGGTGTTGGTGGTGCGGCAATCCTTGTTGACGCTGACTTGGGTGCTATACTTCCTCTTAATGTGGGGGACTATCTTCCCCATCGCCGAGATTTTGATGACCTGGGGACTACTCTCCAAGGGATGGCTTAGCATCTCAACTGGGTGCCGGCCTCTCGGTTAACTCCGGAGCTATTGGAAGAGCTTCACCAGCGGTACGGTAACCCTAATGTCGTCTTTAAACTTCCTTTAGATGGAGTTCCTATTTCCGACCCTCCTTTGGGTCGCACTGTGTTCACCCTCTTTTCTCGCCGCTTTGCGTCTTCCTCTTCCTCTTCCTCCTGTCATTGGCTTGTTATTACAGAGATGGGACATGGTCATAGGCTATTTATTGCCTTCTTCCTGGCTGCATCTAATCTCCACTATGTCACTGTTTCAAGTGTTAGGTCATACTATCCGGGACCCGTTTGAGCTCGAGTTTCTCTTATATTACGCTGTGTCTGGCCGATCTGGTGGTTTTTACCACTTGCTGCCCCGTAACAATCATCACTTTATGGGGGCCTCTGATGTCATTGGCCAGAGTTGGGAGCAAGCATGGTTTTGGCTAGGCGGTGACTACCGAACTCATGTCAATGGAGTCCTCATGACCTTTCCTATTCGATTCCTACCGTTAGATAAGTGTATGATTCTCTCCTTTTTCCAAAGCCTTGGCTCAACTGTTTCCTGCAGTTTCTGATGTTATTTTTATGCAGGTCCTCCTCCTCATCCCCTCGAACGGCTGAGCGATGGCTTCCGTCGAGTGTACGAGATCTTATCCCGTTGTGGAAATACCTATCGCATCTTCCCACTGATTTTTGAGCCTATCTTAGTTTCGGCTGGGTTGTCTACTTTGGGTCGTAGTGCCACCACTGATGCTTCTCTTCTCCTGATCTCTTCTGATTCTGTATCCCATGATTGACCTTTCTTTCTTGTCCTATAAGTGAACTCCAAAATGCTCTTTCCCTGGTGGGATCGATTGGTTCCATGGCCGGTTTTTCACTAACCCATACACATATGTTTATCAGTTCTCTGACGAAGAAACCGATCACGATTACTATGCTTGTTCTCCATCCCTCGACGATGATGGAACGATGGACGACTTGTCTTTTGGATCTGAGGATATGAGGCTTGATGAAGATCTTTTGGTTACCTAGTCTACGGAGAATACAGTCTTGCCCCCTATGTCTCTTTCCCGTCAGTATTTGCGTCGTTCTAGCATCACCCCTTCTGGTGTTTACTCTATTATCGGTTCTAGGTCTATTTCCACCTCTCTGCTTGGAAAAAGAGAGAGAAGTGTTTATGAGCACGGCGGGCCTTCCCAGTCGATTGTGATAAGCTTCGTGCCTCGTTTAATTCCCCTCGTTGGTGAGTTTAATCTCCTCGCTATGAGATTAAGGAAAATAATCGTGTGATACCCGAGCTTCTCACTACTCATGTGCCAGTATAATTTAATTTTTGTTATGTGCATTTTATAATTATGTGATAATTATGTGGCAATTATGTGATAATAATGTGACAATTATGTGACAATTGTTTCTATATTTTATTTATCGTTATATTTTATTTGAGACATTCGTGATAAAAATTGGGACGGTGTGTGAATATATGAGTGCATAAATATTTACGTGTATTAATTTGGATATATGAGTAAATTATTTTATGAGTATAAATACACTTTTCTTAATTATTAAGTATCACACGTATTCTCGTAATAATAATAGTGGGTAGAAAAATGTACACGTATGTGTATTAATTTGTAAATGTATTATATCTTAGCTATTAAGTATTGCACGTAAATTAAGAATGGATAATAATAAAAAAAAGAAAAGGTTGAGGCGGTGGGATAGTCGTGTACGACTTCCACCCCACCCCTCTATAAATACATATAAACCCCTGTTCAGGGGTAATTCAGAGCAAAACAAAAAAAAGAAAGAAAGAGAGAGAAGAAATGGAGAGAGAGGAGAGAGAGAAGAAAGGGAGAGAGAGGAAGAAGAGAAAGAGAAGAAGGTGCGCGCCGGAACGTGCGTGTCTGAGCGAATTAGTTACAGTTCTTTACGGGGTTTATATTACTGTCGGAATCCAGGTAAGTAGAAGTCCAACTACAATGCATAAACGTGCTGTTTGAGAATTATATGTGATTAATATGTGATAATTATGTTATGTGTTATTTTGATTAGTTTAATTACGTTATGAATTATTTGGAGATTAAATTGTGATACAAGTTGGTGATTTATGTAATTTTGGAAAAGTAGGGTTCATATTCAACAATATTATTTATAAATTATTTGTGATAAATTTGCAATACAAGTTGTGGATTTATGTGATTTAAAATAATATCATCATCCTATATAGATCTGGGTGTTTGGAAACTGTTGAAAATATATTTGTTTGGCTTGAGAAGATATTGGTGATAAGGATATGTGTGATCCAAGATAAATTGTTATTCCAAAAAGAGATCCGTGGGATCCAAGGTGAAGTGGTTATTCTATAAATGGATCTATGTGATTGAGGTGAAGTTGTTATTTCAGAAGTGGATTTGTGTGAATTGAAATTAAGTTGTTGCTTTATTGTGATTAAATAGTGATATTGATATTGTAAATATTTATGATGCACATTTAATTGTTTTTGGTGCATACCAGCATAAACATGAAAAGTATTTTCCTCAAAATTAATAAGATACTAATGGTGTGTGTGGCCACTATATATGCATCTCTGTCAGGGTTCGGAAAAATCGTTCCTGACATTTTTATTAGGGGTTCGGAAAAATCATCCCCACCACTTTGCTAGAGTTCGGAAAAATCATTCTCGGCACTATTTTTGGGGTTCAGAAAAATCGTTCCCATTGAGTTCATTTGGGGTGCATATCATAAGTGTGTCGTGGGGATCCCGCCACGTGAACAATTTTTAAAATAAAAGAGATCAACTAGAAAAAATTAGGAAATAGGCGATAGAGAACTAAATGCATCTTCATGCACTGACATGCATGATTTCTTCTTACCGAGATTTTTATCTCACTAGTTTATGCATTGTAGGTGAGCCTGTTGATGATTGAGTTTGTGATGTGACTGTGCAAGCTGTGGATCTCCTTCAAGTTTTGAGAGGATGTACATAGATGACGACCTGTTGGGCTAGGCCGTGGGTTTATTTTGTTTCCGCTGATGTTTTGGTTGTGTAATATAATAAGTATGGTCGCGAGTTTGTCTGGTTTGAAGTGGTATCAGAAACCAGTCATGTATGTTGAACTGGTGTGATGGTGTTGGTTATTAGCCTATTATGTGAAAAAAAAATTTATATGCATGTTTTTTTATAATGATGATGTTTATGTTAAATAGTATTTGAATTATATGTTGTGTAAGGTGGGTCGTGTCAGAGTGGTTTCAGAGCACGGTTTTGGTCCTGCAGACTGTCTATGTACATGAACTCATTCTTTGGAACGCAGCTTTGCAAGTAAGTGCTATTTTCATTCTGTGTTGTTATGTGTCTTATAAATTATATTGGCTATGTGGTATAGGAAGTGTAGTTAGTAGACAAAATGGTAAGAGCTACGGGTGAAAGTTCTGATGGGGATAGGATTGTTGAGCAAGCAGCACCTCCTGAAGGAAATAATCGTGATGCAGTGATTACTCGACTAATGGAACAGGTTGAGCGCCAGTCCCAATAGATAAAGCAACTGATTCAGCAGAGAGATATGGGTGGACAACCAGAAGGTAATGCAAACCAAGATAGACGTCAAGTAAAACGTGTGAAAATGGTTTGTGAGAGGTTTCGAAAGTTGAGCCCTCCAATATTTGAGGACGCAGCAGACCCCACAGATGTAGAGGATTGGTTACGCACGGTGGAAAACATGTTTCAATATAGTAGAATTCCAGATGGGGATAGAGTGCTATGTGCTTCTTTCATGTTACGAGGAAGTGCAGGCCACTGGTGGGATACGATTAAAAGTATCAAGGATGTCACGACTATGACATGGGAAAGGTTCAAGGAGCTTTTCAGAAACAAGTACTTTACGGCACCAGTGAGAGCCATGAAGATGAACGAGTTCATACAGTTGAGGCAAGGTGGCATGTCAGTCACAGATTACCTTCGTAAGTTTGAGCAGTTGTCGAGGTTTGCTGAACATATGGTGAGTACGGAGGCACTGAAAGTGGAGAGATTTGTGGAAGGCTTAAGGCCTGAACTTTACAGAGATGTGAGTATGGCGGGACTGCATGGAACAACATACTCACAAGTTGCAGAAAGGGCTCAAATTGCTGAGCAAGCGGAGACGATGATCAGACAAGCGCAAGCTATCAGACGTCAATTTCAACAGAAACCAATGCAGCAGTTTGGGAGAGTTGATAAGAGGCCGATGCCATTTCAGAGGCCGAATTCAAATGTTCAAGTAGAGCAAGGACAGAGACGAGGAGAACCCAACAAACGTCCTAAATTCGATCAGGGTAAGGTGCCACCGGCGCCGCCACTACCTATATGTACTAATTGTCTTAGATCACATGGTGGAGAGTGTCAAATTCCTCCGAGAACGTGTTACACATGCGGGGAGAAAGGACATGTGACTACTACTTGTCCTAAGAAAGGGAAGCAGGCATAGCAGGGAAGAGCTCTAGCTAGGGTGTATACTTTGACGCGAGAGGAGGCAGACACGAATCCCTCAGTTGCCACGGGTAAGTTCTCTATTTTTGGAACTTCTACATATGTGCTATTTGATTCTAGAGCAACATATTCATTTGTATCCACTGAGTATGTGAAAAAGTTGGGTGGAACACCTAATTTGATAGAAGCTAATTATGAGGTGATGATACCTTCTGGTGAGTCAAAGCAACTAATCAACTTCTTCGAGGTTGTGTTATTCCTATTGAAGGAAGAAGACTCCTCGCTAATTTGATTGTGTTAAGTATGAATGATTATGATATCATATTAGGCATGGATTGGCTGTCAAAATACGGTGCTACAATAGATTGTCAGAAGAAGAGTATCACTTTTCAGCTAGTGAAAGGAGAACCGTTCACTTTTGTTGGAATCAAGAAAAGCTTTAGATTTCTGATGATATCAGCAGCAAAAGCACAGCGGTTGTTGGAAAGTGGTTGTGAGGGGTATCTGGTGAGTGTAATGAATGTTGAGGGGCAGCAATGTCCAGTTCTTGATAATGTACCAGTAGTTCGGGAATATCTGGAGGTATTTCCAGATGATCTTCCGGGTTTGCCACCAGACCGAGAAATAGAGTTTGTTATTGAGTTACAACCAGGAACTGCTCCTATATCTAAAGCGCCATACAGAATGGCACCAGCTGAACTGAAGGAATTGAAGATACAGTTACAAGAGTTGCTAGACAAAGGATTCATCCAACCTAGTTTCTCTCCTTGGGGAACACCAGTTTTGTTTGTTCGAAAGAAGGATGGCACATTGAGGATGTGCATTGATTATCGGGATCTCAATAAAGTTACGGTAAAGAATAAATATCCATTGCCTCGCATTGATGATCTGTTTGATCAGTTACAGGGTGCAGCTATCTTTTCGAAGATTGATTTGCAGTCGGTGTATCATCAGTTGAAGATAAAGAAGGAAGATATTCCAAAGACTGCATTCAGTATAAGGTACGGGCACTATGAGTTCTTAGTGATGCTGTTTGGATTAACAAATGCTCCTACAGCATTTATGGATTTGATGAATAGAGTATTTCAGGAATTTCTCGATAAATTTGTGATTGTGTTTATCGATGATATTCTAATTTACTCTAAGAATAAGGAGGACCATGAACTGCACTTGAGAAAGGTGTTAGAGATTCTGAAGGAGAGGTAGTTGTATGCGAAGTTCAAGAAGTGTGAGTTTTGGTTAGACCGAGTTATTTTCTTGGGACACGTGGTATCGGGAGAAGGAATTTCAGTGGATCCAGGTAAAGTTAAAGCAATCCATGATTGGCCACAACCCTCAAATCCCACTGAGGTTTGTAGCTTTCTTGGATTGGCGGGATATTATCGAAGGTTTGTTGAAGGATTTTCTAAGATTGCTTCACCATTAACACAGTTGACCAGGAAGAATGTGAAGTTCACATGGACGGAGGAATATGAACAAAGTTTCTAAGAATTGAAGAGACGATTGACATCAGCACCTATCTTAACTCTTCCTATGGAGACAGGAAACTTCAAGGTTTACAGTGATGCTTCAAAGAATGGTCTTGGGTGTGTATTGATGCAAAATGGAAAAGTGATAGCGTATGCATCCAGACAGTTAAGGGAGTATGAGAAGAATTATCCAACTCATGATTTAGAGTTAGCCGCAGTGGTGTTTGCACTCAAGATATGGAGGCATTATCTGTATGGGGAACGTTGTGAAATCTATACTGATCATAAGAGTTTGAAGTACTTTTTCACTCAGAAAGAGTTGAATATGAGGCAAAGAAGATGGTTGGAATTGGTGAAGGATTACGACTGTGTTATCAATTATCATCCGGGAAAAGCCAATGTGGTTGCTGATGCATTGAGCCGAAAGGCAATACAGAGTGTAGCTGCTATGACCGTAAATCAGAAACCAGAGTTGCTTGATTTGCAAAGGATGGGTATGGAGATCATTCAGGAAGGATCCTTGGAAGCAAGGATGGCAGCTCTGACACTTCGACCAACTTTGATGGATAAGATTCGACAAAGCCAACAAGAGGATAAGTTGTTTGACAAGATAAAAAATGATATCAGCTCTGGAAAGTCTTCTGACTTCCAATTAGGAGATGATGGCGTGATTCGTTATGGATGTCGATTATGTCTACCTGAAGTGAATGACATTCGAAAAGAAGTGATGGCAGAAGCTCATTCAACACCCTACTCTGTACATCCAGGAGCTACTAAGATGTATAGAGATTTGAAGGCACATTATTGGTGGCCAAGGATGAAGAGAGATGTTGCTCGATATGTGGAGCAATGTTTAACTTATCAGCAAGTCAAAGCCGAGCATCAGAGACCAGCAGGAACTTTGCAGCCTTTATTTATTCCAGAATGGAAGTGGGAGAATATCACGATGGACTTTGTTATCGGACTACCGAAGACAGTGAAAGGTCACGATGCCATTTGGGTTATTGTGGATCGATTGACTAAGTCAGCTCATTTTCTTCCTATTAGCTCTACGTATTCCATGGATCGTTATGCTCAACTATATATACAAGAGATTGTCAGACTCCATGGAGTACCACTCACCATTGTGTCAGACAGAGATACGAGATTCTTGTCTGCTTTCTGGAAGAGTTTACATAAGGCGTTGGGGACACAGTTATCTTTCAGCACAGCATTCCATCCACAGACAGATGGTCAATCAGAGCGTACATTACAAATCTTGGAGGATATGCTCAGAGCGTGTGTGTTGGATTTTCAAGGTCAGTGGAGTAAATTTTTGCCTTTGATAGAGTTCTCGTACAACAATGGTTATCAGTCTACCATCGGGATGGCTCCATATGAAGCATTGTACGGGAGAAAGTGTAGATCTCCAGTACATTGGGATGAAGTTGGAGAGAGGAAACTTTTGGGTCCAGACTTGATTCGTGAAATGTCAGAAGCTGTTATCCGTATACGAGAAAAGATGAAAGTTGCTCAAGATCGGCAAAAGAGTTATGCAGACAAACGGAGGAGAGAATTGGAATTTGAAGTGGGTGATCAGGTATTTTTGAAAGTATCTCCAATGAAGGGGATAATGCGGTTTGGAAGGAAAGGGAAACTCAGTCCAAGATATGTTGGTCCGTTCACTATCATTGAGAGAGTTGGTAGTGTTGCCTATAAATTGGAGTTACCAGCATCGATGTCTAGAGTACATGACGTGTTTCATGTATCTGTGTTGAGGAAGTATGTTCCAAATCCATCTCATGTTCTCAGGCAGGAACCAGTTGAGTTGAAGAAGATTTGAGTTATGAGGAAATACCAGTTGAGATCTTGTGGCGAGAAGTGAAGAAGCTCAGAAATAAAGAAATACCATTAGTAAAGGTATTATGGAGGAACCAGTTAGTTGAGGAGGCCACTTGGGAAAGAGAGGATGAGATGATGACTAAATACCCAGACCTCTTCAGGTAAGTAAATTTCGAGGACGAAATTTTTATAAGGTGGGGAGGATATGATACCCGAGCTTCTCACTACTCATGTGCCAATATAATTTAATTTTTGTTATGTGCATTTTATAATTATGTGATAAATATGTGGCAATTATGTGATAATAATGTGACAATTATGTGACAATTGTTTCTATATTTTATTTATCGTTACATTTTATTTGAGACATTCGTGATAAAAATTAGGACGGTGTGTGAATATATGGGTGCATAAATATTTACGTGCATTAATTTGGATATATGAGTAAATTATTTTATGAGTATAAATACACTTTTCTTAATTATTAAGTATCACACGTGTTCTCGTAATAATAATAGTGGGTAGAAAAATGTACACGTATGTGTATTAATTTGTAAATGTATTATATCTTAGCTATTAAGTATTACACGTAAATTAAGAATGGATAATCATAAAAAAAAGAAAAGGTTGAGGCGGTGGGATAGTCGTGTACGACTTCCACCCCACCCCTCTGTAAATATATATAAAACCCTGTTCAGGGGTAATTTAGAGCAAAACAAAAAAAAAAGAAAGAGAGAGAGAGAGAGAAGAAAGGGAGAGAGAGGAGAGAGAGAAGAAAAAGAGAGAGAGGAAGAAGAGAAAGAGAAGAGGGAGTACGCCGGAACGTGCGTGTCGAAGCGAATTAGTTACAGTTCTTTACGGGGTTTATATTACTGTCGGAATCCAGGTAAGTAGAAGTCCAACTGCAATGCATAAACATGCTGTTTGTGAATTATTTGTGATTAATATGTGATAATTATGTTATGTGTTATTTTTGATTAGTTTAATTACGTTATGAATTATTTGGAGATTAAATTGTGATACAAGTTGAGATTTATGTAATTTTGGAAAAGTAGGGTTCATATTCAACAATATTATTTATAAATTATTTGTGATAAATTTGCTATACAAGTTGTGGATTTATGTGATTTAAAATAATATCATCATCCTATATAGATCTGTGTATTTGGAAACTATTGAAAATATATTTGTATGACTTGAGAAGATATTGGTGATAAGGATATGTGGGATCCAAGATGAAATTGTTATTCCAAAAAGAGATCCGTGGGATCCAAGGTGAAGTGATTATTCTATAAATGGATTATGTGATTGAGGTGAAGTTGTTATTACAGAAGTGGATTTGTGTGAATTGAAATTAAGTTGTTGCTTTATTGTGATTAAATGTTGATATTGATATTATAAATGGTTTATGATGCACATTTAATTATTTTGGGTGCATACAATGCATAAACATGAAAAGTGTTTTCCTCAAAATTAATAAGATACTAATGGTGTGTGCGGCCACTATATATGCATCTCTGTCAGGGTTCGGAAAAATCGTTCCCGATATTTTTATTAGGGGTTAGGAAAAATCGTCCCCACCACTTTGCCAGAGTTCGGAAAAATCGTTCTCGGCACTATTTTCAGGGTTCGAAAAAATCGTCCCAATTGAGTTCATTTGGGGTGCATATCATAAGTGTGTCGGGGGGATCCCGCCACATGAACAGTTTTTAAAATAAAAGAGATCAACTAGAAAAAATTAGGAAATAGGCGATAGAGAACTAAATGCATTTTCATGCACTGACATGCATGATTTCTACTTACTGAGATTTTTGTCTCACTAGTTTATGCATTGTAGGTGAGCCTGTTGATGATTGAGTTTGTGATGTGACTGTGCAAGTTGTGGAGCTCCTTCAAGTTTTGAGAGGATGTACATAGATGACGACCTGTTGGGATAGGCCGTGAGTTTATTTTGTTTCCGCTGATGTTTTGGTTGTGTAATATAATAAGTATGGTCGCGAGTTTGTCTGGTTTGAAGTGGTATCAGAAACCAGTCATGTATGTTGAACTGGTGTGATGGTGTTGGTTATAAGCCTATTATGTGAAAAAAAAATTATATGCAGGTTTTTTTATAATGATGATGTTTATGTTAAATAATATTTGAATTATAAGTTGTGCAAGGTGGGTCGTGTCAAATCGCCTCCATTCGCACATCCTCTTTTTTTCCATGTTTGTGGCATTCTCATTTGTGGTATCCATTTGCAGATCCTCCTCCTGTAGCGCCCGAGGTTGAGATGTTGTCTGAAGAGGATCCAGAGAAAGATCCAGAAGAAAACTCTGAAGGTGGTTCCGATGAGGATTCTGAACAGGCAACAGCTCCCGATGCGGGAGCAGACAGCGGTCCTGATCTTGAAGACTACGACATGATGGTAGGACCGAGGGTGAAGCTCGTCCCCAGTGCCAATGTTAGCTCCGTCCCTTAGACTTTTCATATCGTTCCTAAAGTTACTCTTCCCAATCGAACCTCGATGGTGCTACTGCAACAACCGATCCCACCAAAACTAATGTTGAAGCTGCCAGGTTGGCTGCCGAGAGGGCTCGAGTATGAGGGAAATATAGAGCCGAGGAAGCTGATGAGCCTGACCTTTTCAAGCTGCGAGAGCTCAGAATCCGGGATTTCATTGTCGGGGTGAGTTCTCGGGTCTCCCATCAAGCTTCTCCATCTGTCATTCCCAACTCTCTTTCCTAAGATTCCTTTGGCTTGGCCGCGATGGCTGGTGTCGCCATTGCCTCCCTTGCTTGTTCTTTGCATGCTATGGATCAGTCCCGCTCGTTCGTTGGCCGGCTCATTGATCATTCCGATGGATCCTCTACTAGCTTTGAGGAAAGAATACATGCTTTGGAGGTTGAGAATGCCCAGTTGATTTCTCTGGTCGAGCATCAGAGGGATAGACTGGTTGTCTCCAAGTTTGAAGTCGATATGGGCCGAGCCACTTTAGAGTCTTTGGAGTCACGCTTAACCGAGACTGAAATTGCTCGAGATGCTGCCCGGATCGAGGTTACTAAAACACGTGCCAGATTGATTGAAGCCGAGGCTTGCCTTCGAGCTTTGGAGCAGCACATTCCTCGTCGCGGCTTGACTGAAAAGAAGGCCCTTCGCGCCGAGTCTCAGCTGAAAGAGATGGAGGACAAGATGGCCAGCATTTTCCATTCCTTCAGCAGTCGAAAGAAATATTGACGCTCTCAACATTCTCGATTTGTTGGTTCATTCCTTTTTCGTCCTGATTCTATTGTTGTTTCAAACTTTATCCCTTTATGGTTAGTTGTATGTTTTGAAATCTGACTGTTCCCTTGGTATAACTACTTGATGACTGTTGGTTGTTTGTCATTGACCTGTATTTGTTGGTGTGCCTCGACTTTACGCTCTCCATTTTCTACGTATCACTGTTTGTTTAGGAACTTTTTGTGTAGATGTTCGTGTTCTTTGTTTGATGTACCTCCTATCTATGCCCGGTTATATGCTAATTTGAGGTTCCATCCCTATCACAAGACTCTAATTCTCTGCCTGCACTGCCCTTTGGCTCGGGTACCTCCCGATGCCTTCATTCTATTTTAAGTGATGTCTTGAAGCTGCCTACCTTTATTTCTATTCCGATATTCCGATCCCCGTGTCCCTTCATTAGGAGAGTTCCCTTTATCCTAACCCCTGATGTTCCGACCCTTGTGCCTATCCGCCATACACATGTTTGTGCTGCCTTTCGATGCCATTCCGAGGTCAGTTGTTGCCCCTTCATTCCGGCTCTGTACTTCCCATTTACGCCCGAGGCGATACCATTTCCCTCATACCGAGGTTCCTTCAACCAGCTTTTTAATTTTGATATCTGATACCTTGGTTTTGACTCGCTAGTCCGATGCCTCGGTATCTTTGTTCCAATTTCCCTGAATCCGACATTTTCACCCTTTATTACCAGTTTGACTTTGCCTTTTTAACCCGCCTTGCCTTTCTGTTCCCCTTTTTAGGTTGATATCCCTTTGTTTATGCTAGCAGTATTCTTTGTCAGTGTACAAGATGATGTTTATATTTTTGTATTTCCCCGAAGCCATGGTATCCCTATATGTGAATATGTTGTTTTACCCATTGGGACGAGCGTACTGATCCCCTTAACCATACACAAACTTATTGATATTCCTAAGACCGTGATGTCCCCATAACTAAATACCTTTCCTTCTTTTGTGATGAACACATTGATATCCTTAACCATATGTCATTAAAAAGATTTCCATACAAATTACATTTCTATATAGTATGGTCTAATGCCTTGATTAAAAGCTGTGAGAAGTCATGTTACCAACCTCATTCACCTCACCTTCTTCCCCCTTATTGATAATATTTCTTCAAGTGTTGCGCATTCCATGGGTGTGGTATCTTCTTCCCATCCACTTCTTCCAACTCATATGCTCCTCCCTCTAGAATCCTCTTGATCACGTAGGGGCCTTCCTAGTTTTGGCCACTGCCCTGTGCAGTTGGACCCACTATTTTTCGTAACACCAACTCCCCACCTTTAAACCTTCTCAGTTTTCTCTTGGAGTTATAAAATCTCTCTACTCTCTGCTTGTAGACTATATTATGCAACTTCGCATTCAATCTCTTTTCCTCTAACAAGTCTAGACTTTCTTGGATCAATTTATCATTTGTCTCTTCTTAGTGGAGAGTGACCCTAGGGCTGGGTTCTGCTATTTCCACTGGTATCACTGCCTCATTACCGAAGGCCATTGAGAAAGGGGTCTCATTTGTGGAGGTTCTCGTCGTCGTCCTATAGGACCACCGCACTCCCGACAGCTCTTCAGGCTATTTCCCATCTAGCTTTTCCAACCTGGCTTTAGTGTGTGTTTGATGATCTTGTTTACTACCTCGACTTGCCCATCGGATTGCGGGTGGTATGGCGTGGAGGACCATTTCTTGATGTCGTAGTCTTCACAAAATTTCCTCAGTTTGTCATTATCAAACTGCTTACCGTTGTCTGTCACAATGGCGATTGGTATCCCAAACCGGCATATTATATTTTCCTAGATGAACTTCTCGACCTGAGCTTCGATTATCGTTGAGAGGGGTTCAGCCTCTGCCCATTTTGTGAAGTAATCTACTGCTACGATGGCAAATTTATTTCCCCTTTTCCCAGTAGGCTAAGGTCCGATCAAATCAATCTCCCATTTCACGAAGGGCCATGGACTGAACACTGAGGTCAGCTGTTCCAACAGTGCTCTGACTATTGGAGCCAGCCTCTGGCAAATTGCGCAGGCTCTTGCGTATTGGGTGGCGTCTCTTTTTAGTGTCGGCCAGAAGTAGCCCTGCCTGATCACTTTATGTGCTAGAGCGATCCCGCCCGTATGGTTCCCGCATATGTCTTCATATATCTTTGCTAGCACATGCTTGCTTCCTCAGGAGTTAGGCATTTCAGAAGCGGCAACGAATAGCCTCTCTTGTACAGCTTCCCCTCTATTAAGACGTATCTCGCCAATCGAAGTTTGATCTGCCGAGCCTTGTCCTTATCCGAGGGTACTATTTCTTCTTCCAAATATGCCCTGATTGGGGTCATCCATGACTCTTCTGCTGGTTGTTCATTCAGGACCCACACAGCGGTGTCTGACGAGTTCTCTTGCCTCACAATGTTAATGTTATTTAGGTCCTCAGCATTCGACACCATGGCCAACTTAGCCAATGCGTCAGCTCCCATATTGTCTTTCCTGTTGATGCATTCCAAAAACACATGTTCGAATTTCCTCAGTAAGCCTACAACCAGTCCTCTTTAAAGGCTCATGTGTTCATCCTTGGCCTCGTACTCTCCTTTCACCTGGTTCACCACCAACTGTGAGTCGCTGTATATCATCAGTTCGCCTGCTCCAATGGCCAGCGCCATTCTTAAACCATTCAGTAGAGCTTCGTATTTTGCCTCATTGTTAGTAGCTAAGAAACCAAAATGGATAGCAATTGAGAAGGTTTCTCTGAATGGCGTTCGGATGATGATTCCTCTGCCCGATGTTGTTGCTATTGCCGAACCATCCACATGCATGATCCAAGGCTTTTCCCTTTAACCCTCGGCTGGTGTAGGGAAGGTTAGTTCCACTATGAAATCCGCCATGACTTGCCCCTTGACTGCATTCCTCGTCAGGTACGCTATGTTGAACTGCCCTAGTTCGAAGGACCATTTTAATAGTCGTCCTACAGCATCCGGCCTTTGGAGTACCTGCCTCAAGAGGAACGTTGTCAGTACCTCGATAGTGCGCTCCATGAAGTATGGTCTCAGTTTCCTCAAACTTATAACGAGTGCATACGCCACCTTCTACATTACTGGATACCTGAGTTCTACATCTCTCAAGAATAGACTTACAAAGTATACTGGCTTTTGGTTCTTTTCTTCCATTTTGAACAATACTGAACTGATTGCGCTTCTCGACACTGCTAGGTATAGCTACAACGTTTTGCCTGGTGAGGGTTTGGAAAGGATCTTGGGATCTGACAGCTCCCTTGTGATCTCGTCGAATGCCTTCCCGCACTCTTTCATCCATTCAAACTTAGCCTTTTTGATGACGTCAAAGAAGGGTTTACATTTATCTGCTTGACATGAACCTGTTCAAAGTAGCTAATCTACCCGTCAAGTTCTGGACCTCTTTCATGTCCCTGGGCGAATCCATTTTTAGGATAGCCTCCACCTTTTCAGGGTTCATCTCGATTCCCCTGGAACTGTCCAAATATTCGAGAAAACTCCCCTTGTTTACCCCGAACATACATTTCTTAGGGTTTAGCTTCATCCCGTAGTGTCCGAAGATTTCGAAAACCTTTCTGAGATGGTCGAAGTGATCCATCCTTTTCAGGCTCTTCATCACGGTATCATCCACATAGACCTCGACTATTTTTCTAATTTCTCTTTTGAACATTTTGTTGATCAGTCTTTGATAAGTAGCCCCTGTATTTCTTAGACCAAACGGCATGTTGTTCCACTCATACACTCCGTTCTCGCAGAAGAATGCCATATTCGCCTTGTCATCCAAGTGCATAGAGATCTGGTGATACCCCAAAAATGCATCCATGAAACTCATTATCTCGTGTTATGTTGTAGCGTCGACCATCTGGTCAATCGACGGGAGTGGATAGTTGTCCTTCTAGCACGCCTTGTTTAGATCAGTGAAATCGATGCACAGTCTCCATGATCCCTCCTTCTTTTTTACCATAACTGGGTTTCGCACTCTTATAGGGTACTTGCATTCGCTAATTCTTCCACTCGCCAGTAGTTTGTGTACTTCCAGCTCCATAGCCGCATTTTTCTCCGGGCTGAACTTCCTCTTCTTTTGGTGAAACGGTGGGACGTTGGTGTCGATGTTTAACTTCTGGCAAGCGTACTTCGGATGTACCCTGGGTGTTTTGTTTAGGTTCCAAGCGAACACATCTAATTTCTCCTTCAGTAGCTGGGTTAGCTCTTCTTTGAATTCGTTTTCCCACTCTGTCCCAATCTTGACCTTGATATCAGCATCCTTTGGATCCACTTGTACCACCTCTGTTTTTCCCACCGCCGAGGCTCCCTCTTTCAATTTCATCCTCGAATCTTCGTCCGTTGTTATTCGCTTTTGCCTCGACATCCTTGATGCAACTTCTTTCTCTTCTCGTTCTTTAACAACTAGATCCCGATGCTCTCCTGTTGTTTCCACAAGCACTTTATCCCCTTGCTCCTCTGCTTCCTTTCCTTCCGTGATCACCAGGGTTGGTTCGGGATCTTTATGTTGGATTGTATACTAAAAGTCTTGCTTTAGTATGAACAATATTATAACAATTAATTTGAAATGAGAATCATATGATCAAATGATTACGTCTTATAAAGTATAAATAGATGATCACAATCGAGATAGACAGGGACTCTCTATCGGGATGGTTGTAGTGTGGTTTGCTATTAGCTTGTCTTGGTTATAGAATCACATTAGTGCACTTTGTGTGTATTGAGCAGGACCGTCTGAGATCATTTAACTTATACTGACTTATAGAAAAACTTGATCTCTGTTATTATGGAAGTTCGTGCTCTTAATCCCTATACAATAACCTCGACATGTAGGACAGTATGAAACTCGGTGAGTTGGGAAATAATGCTGTATCTATGGTGTGCCGTTGATTGTAGAAGGAATCCATGTCCGTCATAGGTTGATGATGTCCACTTGAGGAGCTAATAAAGATTATCATGTAAACCCTACAGGTGGATTTATTCCGGCATGATAATGAGGTTGAGTGGTACTACTCTCGGATGATATATTAATTAATGGAGTTGTCAGTAACTTAATTAATTAATGGACATTGTATATCTTAAACATGGGGAGACTAACGGACTCATAATAAGAAGGAGCCCAAAACATAATTTTGGGATTGGAAAGGCAGTGCAGTACTAATATTTTAGTGGACTATATTATTATTATTGGACTTAATTATAAACTTTGGGCTAAGCTTGGATACATAAGCCCAATGAAGGCCCAACCCAATTTCTCCTCCTGGTCCCTACTGTAGCCCATGTATATAAGTCATCTCAGATTATCCTGAGCCCTCATGATGCACCTAAAACACGTGAATGAGAAGGAGGAAAACAGATTGAGAGGATCTTGAAGATTGTTGCCCACACAACATCAGGATCAGACTTGGGAATACTGCAGAAGATCAGAAGATCGTTTACTACTGCTGCTGATCATCCTCTACATCAACCCAGGTGAAAGGTAATATAATTCTGCTCTTTTGCTTACACTGCAGTAGAATCGTATGGAACTCTAACGGGTTACGTTAACCATACGATCGAACGCCAACACTTTATGCCTTTGATCTCCCTCCGGTGGTTTTTCTGCCTCTACTGGCGTCTCACAGGTCTCCCATTTTTCCATGATATCTTCGAAACTCAGCATTTCGTAGTCCATGTCATGATAGCTCAGACCTTCCGCCTTTTCTACAAATGAGCATTCCATTGCCCTCCTCTGATTTCCGATCACTGTTGTTACTCTGCCATTAGCTGTGACAAATTTAAGGCACTGGCAGAGGGTGGATGGGATAGCTCCGAAAGCGTGGATCAACGGTCGCTCCAGTATGCAGTTGTAGGTGGAGGCTTGGTCCACAACATTGAATGTCAACTGTTTCTGCATCCGTATTTTCCCATCCGAACCTTCTAACTGAACTGACAAATGAACTTCAATGATTGGCCTAGTCAATGCATTGCCGAAAACTTTGATATCATCACCACAGTGCCTCATCCCCCCAGATTTTTGAATACTTCTTTGAATATTATGTTGGCATATGCTCCGGTATCCACTAAGCATCTATGAACTTTGACTCCCGACAGTGTTGGCAAAATGACTAAAAATGATGAGTACTTACCCCGTAGAAGTCTGCTTCCATAAAGGTGATATCTGCTTCCGTTATCCCTTTCACCACCGAGGTTAGCGACCACACTTGAGGAATCTGTTGGTCAAAGTCCCTCAGCTCTGCCTTCCTCTTCCTTTTGGATGCTGTGAAGAGTGCTCGAGAAGTTCCGATATAGGGGATTTCCTCTACTGGCTCCATCATGTGTATCTCTCCTGTCTGTCTTCTCTCGGGAGTGGCCCTCCGATCCTATCAAACACTGGTGGTCGTCCTGGAGTTGGAGGGGGTAGGGGTATTGCTCCATCATTCTGCCCTCTGGTTGGGGACCTCAGTCGACCTGGGGGAGGGGGAAGAATAGCGTCTCTCCTGTACACCCTTGGCCTCGGGGTCTACAGCATCCCTCTTAACCTTCCTTCATTGAATAATTTCTATAACTCCGTGATAAGGTCTTGGCACTGGTCTGTGTTGTGCCCATGTGTCAGATGGTACATGCAATATTTCTGAGGGTTGGTGAGCTCTGAAGTTCGGAGGACTGGCCTCGGCATTTGAAGGACTTGCTGATCTTTGACGTAGTAGAAGACCTCGGCAGTGTTCAAGTTGGTCCCCAATTTCAGCTCCTCGTACATCTGCTGCACCTCCGTATCCTCCGTAAATGGCTTGAAAATAGAGGGTGCCTTGTAGTCCTTCATTCCTCCGGTACTGATCCTCTTCTTGCTTGGCTCTGCCGAGGGGTTCTGGTTACTTGCTTTCTTTGCCATCATGGAAATATCTTCCGCCTGGATATGCTCGTTCACCATGACAATGAAGACCGCGTAAGACACGGGTGGTTTGAGTTGAACTGCTTTCCATAAACTGCCTTCTGGGTGGAGATCCCCCATCACTGTGATGAGACAAGCTTCGTCCCCCATGACTTCCCCCATCGACCTTTGCTCGTTGAATCTTTTCAGAAAGTCTCGTAAGCCTTCTGTTGAACCTTGACGGATGTTAACCAGCTTGTGCTTTGGTTTCTTTGGTGCCCCAAGATACTAGTATTGCCTTAGGAATACCTCCATCAACTCCTCCCAGCTTCTGACGGAGGCCACCGGGACCATCCTAAACCATGCGTGAGCCTTGTTTCTTAAGATTAGCGAGAACATCCGGCATAATGTGACCTCGTTCGCACCCTAAGCTCTCATCCACATTACATATTTTTCGATGTGAGAATATAGGTCGTAATCGTAATCGAAAATTAAACTGGAGGGAAACTTGATCCCTTGTTGCCGAGGGGCATTGCTAATTTTCACCGTAAAAGGTGAAGGAGCCACCGATGTCTGGAGGACCCCTCTGATTCCGGACATCTTCCTTTTCAGATCTGCAAAACTCTTGTTCACCTCCTCGTTTATCAAGGCCTGCAGATCTTCGATCGGAACCATGGGGAATATTTCTTAATTCTCTAACCGCATCTCTGCCTGGGTCTCCCTCCGCCTCGTCTCTCTTTGCAAGACGGGTCCCTTGTGTGTCCTACCCTGTGGTAAGGACAGCTATGTTGTTGGCAGATCTTCCCACAAGGGATCTCGACTCTCATATGAGTAGGGCACCGAAGATGAATGAGACCTCTGATTTCTTGGACTTCTAGGTCGATTATGCCTCCTTTGAGAGATGGATGGGGTCTTCGTGGGACTTCTTCTTCCACCGGCACTTCCCTAGTGGTGGGTCGGCCTCTCCTTTGATTTGGTGGACGATGCTGGTGAGATCCTTCTGTCCTTGACCTTGCCCTCGGTGGAGGGTTTCCCGCTTCTTGATTTTGTTCTTGCCGTGATCGCCTTTAAGCATCATTTCTCACAGATACCTCCGGGGGTGGAGGATTCCCAGCTTCTTGGTGCATTCTCGGTCGCATTTGCCTCTGAGCTCCCGTCTTAAGTTGATTAAGGTACTCGCTACGCCTTCCCTCTGCAGGGGTTTCATCCAAGCTTTCTCCTTCTCTAACATTCCTCCTTATGAAGTTGATTGTTTCTCTCGCATCTTCCCTGCTCTGTTCCTTCCTGGCCTCTTTCCTCCTTTCGAGATCTTTCCGCAGATCAGCATGGCTTCTCCTGTGAGGACCGCCAAAGCTCAACTTCGGCAATGGAACCGGGGGAGTTTCTGCAGCTTACTCATTAATCACCCTTTGGATCCTTTCATTCATTTCTTTCGCCTTTTGAGGACCACCCAAATTTGGAATGGGAATTGACCTCGCCGGAGTGGACACCTCTCTGACTGGAGCACTAATTTGAACATAGTTTCCACTTCTTGTCACGTTCCGTTGGGCACTGTAACATTCCCTTTTTTGTTGCCTCGGACTATACATCCGTCACCTCCCATTTGATTTTCAGGTGTAAAACAAAGGCCAGAGATCTTTTTTTCACCGAATAAAACTAAGATTTTAAGAAGAAATAAAATAAGGATGGCTAATCGTAGCGATTCCCACAGACGATGTTGATGGTTGTTTTTGGCTCGTTAGTTTAGTATATGAAAGATTAAGGTTTTTAAATAACGAAATCAAGAACGAATACAATCAAAAACAATCAACCACAAATAAAGACCAATAAAGAGATTAAAGGTTCTCAAAGACTCGATTCTCACTAAAGAACACAACCAATTTTATTACTCTTCCTTAGAACAACACTCGTTTTTTTCAAATTCTTACAAGTGTAATGTCTAAAGTGAATCTCAATGTCTTGCCTCTCTCCTGTGAGAGAGGTTATTTATATTGTCCTAAAACCCTAAATTCGAGCCAATCGTCTTGCGCCACCTGGATGAAGACAAATCGTCTTTAATGAAGCTGTCTAGTACGCCGACCATCTGCAGGAGGAGTCTGAGCGCTGTTTGTTGCACTGCAGGGGGTTTGCAGGGTGTCTCCATCCTTTGCCAGTCACTCGTTGTCTCCTAGTTAGGATTGCTACCCAAGATATCTCATCTTCCCGTTAGTATTGTCTTCTAATCTGCGGTACTTGTTCCCTTTTATTATGGTGTCTGTTCTTTACAGTTCTGCCTTCGCTGTCCCCTTTGACTTTCGGATAGGTTGGCTCTTGGTGCTAGGGTGTTCGTTCGAGATCTTGGCCAGGAAAAGGATGAACGCCGAGGTTCCTTGCCGAGGACGTTTCCTGGCTTTGGCCTTGTCAGGTGGGCTCGTCTTTATTCTTTCTTGGGCTGGGTCTTCGTACTGTCCTGACCTTTTTGGGCCGCCTTAATTCCTTTCTCATTTTCGCCCATCGATTGGGCCACCGAGGGGTTGGGTCTTCCTCTTCAATAATAATGGAGCCTATTGGGCCTCTTGGACCCATCAAGCATGTGGAATATAACATACATAACAATATCTATTAAATATATTTGTATAAGAAAAGTGTAAGAGAATATAAGTAAATATATCTATGGGCAAGAAAAAAAAAAAAATATATATATATATATATTTATTTATTTATTGAGAGATTCTAGTGTGTAATCAAGTGTATGGTGCATTATTTAGAATATCATATGTTACTCTTTAAAATACATAAGATTACTATGACAGTAGTGGAGGTTTGGGTGGTATCAGACATGGTTTTTTACAGAGGTGTTGTGTGGTGGGTGCTATAGATTTAAATAGTCATTACTTGCACTTGTACTCGCACCATGCAGCCCTCATAAAATATCTACATAATGCCATTATGATACAAGATTTGGGCCCTCTGATATATTTTCTAGGCATTGAAGTTGCGTCTTGCCGAGAAGGCTTATTTTTGTCTCAGCATAATTACACAATTGATCTTCTTAAGAAGTTTCGTCTTGATAGCGTCAAGCCCCTTACTACACCTATACTATCACAAAAGCCTCCTAGTATCAATGGCTTAGTTGCTGGGAGTGGTGGAGGTTTGGGTGATATCAGACATGATAGTTTGACAATGGTGTTGTGTGTTGGACCCTGTACATTTAGATAGTCATTATTGGCTCTTGTACTCGTACCATTACAACTCTCATAAAACATCTACATAATGCCTTTATAGTGAAAGACTTACGTTATTATGAATTGTTTCTTATAAACTTAATCTTACATTATTATGCATGTTTACACTAGGGTGCAGATTATGATACGAATGGAGAGATTTTTTAGACGGATATATATATATATATATATATATATATATATATATATATATATATATATAGACGGGTCGACCTATATCAAAATATGTTTATTATATATGTTAAATAAATTTGTTTATAATGAATCATATTATAACACTCTAAAGTCATACTTTAATGTATCATCATCATATTTTTATACTTTAAATAAAATATTTTAACTACCAATAAATTTATTTTACATATACATCAGTTATATTTTAAATGTCTCACGACTTATCTTACACAAGCACTGTCTCATAAGAAATTTTGTCTATACTCATATAAGTCAATTTTATCTTCACATTTTCGTATTTCGTCCATTTCACAATAAGCTACACAAAAAAAGGAAACAGTACATCAATTTTATAACCTCAAAATGTATTTTAATTTTAAAATTATCGCCTCTACATAATACACATAACATACTTTATAAATTTTTTTTATTATATAGAAAATTATATTATCCAACAAAAATTAATTTATTACAGTTAATAATAACACTTTTCTCAAAGAAAGACTATCTTGTGAGATGTGTTATTTGTGGAGACGGGTGTGAGATGGGTCGAACCATCACTAAAATATATTGATTGTATAGATAAAATATGCTTATTTATAGTTAAAGTATGTTAATAATAAATCATATTATAACACACTAAAATCATACTAATGCATAATCCAACATACTTTAAAAAACATACTTTAATAATTATTAAACATACTTTATCTATACAATCAGTATACTTTAGTGACGGGTCGACTACCCGTCTCATAAGAGATTTTGTCTTTTTGAGATACTGACTATAATATCGTGGCAAATTAATGCATGACGAATGAAGTATGTAGTATTTACCTTACGTCGAAAAAAAATTAGATACACATATTAAGAAGAGTGAATAAATATATATATTTTTTAATATAATGATCATATATTGGGTATAAATAAGTTTGGGTACGAAGGTTGTGTGGTATTTATTTTATTTCTGTTTTTTTTTTACTAATTGAATCATAATGTTTAAAAATTAGATTTTATTAATTTATAATTGAATTTAATGACTTATTTATTGAGTTATAGCAATATTTATAAATTAAATATGCACATGGCTTTATAAATCTATTTAAAACATACTAAATTTTACTCCATTCATCTCTCTCATGATGAAGTTCACGGCTAGATATAAAGTTTATGATTTTTTTTTTTAAATTTCTTTTACGGGTATTGATTTCTTTGGTTGATAAATAAATTTTGGAATAAGTTATGAGAATTGAAAATTGATGACAATTTTAAAATCAAATTATATTGTTTGATTATTTGATTGAGTGTTTTCTTTTATTTCAGATGTGAACTTGTTTATAAAACGAATAAAAACAATAAATTGTACTTATTTATGTGATGGAAAGATTTTTTTTTTTAATATTTAGATTGAATTTTTATATGTGACCCAATACACTATAAAAAAACTATTTTTTACCAACAGAATATTCCATTGGTAAAAACATTAATTATATTGTTAAATTGACTTATCAAAGTATTAGCAATGGAATCCGTTGATAAAATTTCGTTGGTAAAGTGGTGGTTGGTGAATTTTTTGCAATGAAAAATCAATTTCGAAAAGGCACTCCCTCTGCCCCAAACTTATCTTCACTTTTATTGTAGATACGCAATTTAAGAAAATTCACTTTTTAACTTACTTTTGGAGGTAGTATGATATTTTTGGATAATAAATAAATGATAAAGTATGTTATGTGTGTTAAAAAAGTGATGACAAATTTAAAATTAAAGTACTATGTTAGAGGGATATTAGTTAGTTGCTTTTTCATTTTATATAAGTGTGAAATTGAATTTGGGACGGATCAAAATAGAAAGTGTGAAGTTGAAATTAGGACGGAGGGGGTATCATTTAGTTAAAATTGATATAAAAGTTATTTGTGATTGGTAAAAATATTGAAGTGTTAAATTTGTGTATATTTTCAAGGCAAAAACTTCTGTGCACCCGGGCGCACGGACCATATTCCGTCGCCTTTAGAATTTTGTGTTAAATTGTATACCCTTTAGTATAAAGATGTGTACTCCTTATTTTCTAAAGAAAATTATTGTGTGTATCTGGGTTCATGGACAACACTCCATGTGCCTTTAGAATTTTGTGTTAAATTGTATACTCTTTAGTATAAAAATATGTACCCTTTATTTTCTAAAGAAAAAAAATATTAATGAAAAGTGTATACCCTTTAGAATAAAATGGTGTACCTTTTATTAATAAAAGTATATGCCCTTTTGACCAAAACAATGTATCTTTACCCACAATACTAAATTTCTAAAGGCGCATGGAATGTGTTCCGGTGTGCCCGGACGCATGCAAGCCTCACTCTCTTTTCAATCCTCTATTTTAAAAACATGCTTCTTCAATTAAAATTTTGCTTATCTATATATATATATATATATATATATATATATATATATATATATATATATATATATATATATATAATAATAATAATAATAATAATAATAATAATAATAACATAACAATTAACAACAAATATAAATGTGGAAATTGTAAAGAGGCTTAGTATAATATTCTATAAAATTTGAATATTTTTAAAGATTAATGGAAAACAAAATTATGAACTTTACTTCGCAAATAAAAATTGAAAAAGAACGTGCCTTCAAATATTATTTAAAAATTCATCATGTTAATAAAACTGCATGATAATTTTTATTATTTTAAAATTACTTTTTAAATGATGTCGCTATGACAACACAATTTAAATATTTTGGAATTAATCGCGAAACACAACGTAATCACACATAGTAGCATTTGCCCTAAAATACATGTTACATATGTAGGCATGTCTCCCTTTAAATTTTTTAAATCAATTCAAACACTACTCCGTCCAGACAAAGGGAATATGACTCATTATCAAAATTTTTAGGGCAAACTAAACAAACAAAGTTTATGATATTGAAACATTATGGAGTAGTATAATTTAACCACATGATATTAGAGTCAAAAGCAAGCAGGAGAAAAAAAGGGACTAGAAAGCAAACAATTGGAATGAGAACAAACGAAAGCAGTTGGGAGAAATAAATGAGGCACAAAACTGAAAACATTAACAAAAAGGAAAACCTGAGGGCACATTTGCTGCACATCTCTTGGCCAAAGTTCAACCCTTTAATGGCTAAGAGAGCAGAAGCAATTAATGTGAGGTTTCAGCTGTCACCCAATGAAATTGAGCGCATAGGTTCCATCTTCACTACAGCTTTTACTGCTACTATTATTGTAGCCATAGCCATGGGGTGAGGGTGACCCCAAATTGGAACCACCTCTTGTTGTAGCATTCCCAAGACACAAAGCCTCACCTAAGGGCCCCCCAGGTGGTGAAGTGTTCATCCAAGAAATCATTCCCATATTGCCCTTGTCATTCTCCAAATTCCCACCACCACCACACATGGAGAGGCTATGAGATGGTGATTCTTTCTCTCCCCAAGCATCTATGAAGTGCCTTGTTGTTTTGGGGTGGTTGTGGAGGTTGCTGGTATCTGGGATGTAAGGACTCATCATGAAATGATCACCACTTTGTTTGTCTTGGATATGTGGGTTGTTGTAATTGTTATATGCAGGGATGTTATTCTTGTTGTGATCAGAGTTGGATGATGGTGATATGTGTAGTCCTGCTGTCTCCCATTGTTGTTGTTGTTTATGAGTAGAGACACAGTTTGTATTGCTGCCAATTTTCATAAGCCACTCAATACACCTTCAATAATAGTAGATAGAAACAAGGCATTTATGTGCATACTAACAAACCACACCAGACCCACAACATGTACCATCAATCTTTGGATAAGAACAACGACAAATGAAGAGAGAGAGAGAGAGAGAGAGAGAGAGAGAGAGAATACCTGTTTTGGTCATATGATGTAGGAGGAGTGAGTGTTGGGAATTGACAAGGGGGTTGTTGTGGGGTGTTGGTAGAAGAAGGGATGAGGAGGGATTTGTGGGATTGAAGTTCCACAAGTTTTCTTGAACGTGGTCTGCTCTTGTGGGCATGGCGCTCACAGTACTTGTGCTCTGGTGCAACATCTCTTGAGCACCTCCATTTCTTACCATCTGTTCTCTTACACCTCCATGGCTCTGGATCTGACCCACCTGTTGAGAACCTCGTGAAGTCCAGCCCCCCTGATGCTATATGTAAACAATCTATTTTAACGACACAAAAACTAAAAGAAAAAGGGAAAGAGAGAGAGAGAGAGAGCGTGTGTACTGTTGTATTGGGAGAGAGAAGTTGGGGGAGGGGATCTGGAAGAAGGCAGTAGGAGTTGTGGAGGAACAGGGACAGAAGCCATGATGTACTTGTGTATAGTATTCTGTCTCTCCAGTTCTTGCCATTGTGATGCAGTGAAAAGAGCTTTTCCACACACACCCATTCCTGCTCCTGCAACAAAAACTGTAAGACAAGGAAAGGAAAAGCAGAGAGGGGGGGTGTATTGCTTTGAAGAAGCATACCATCAGCAAGTCCATAGACATTACCAGCAGGTGGGTTCCTGGATCTGCTGAAAAAACCACCACCTGCATATATAATACACACAGATCAGCTGGATAATAAACAGACAGATCTTGAATAAAAAAAGAAGTAAATCCATCACATTCTTACAGGAATACGAATCAGTGGTCTGCATCTTGAGACCAAGTCCAACCTCACAGTCGACTGACCACGATGGTTTCTTTTCACTTCCCCTCCTCATCATTAACTGATATTCTCTTTGTCTTTCCTTTATATAAAACGAACCCACAAATCTATGCTGCAAAGAAGAAGAAGCAGAGTTTGGGTTCTTCTGTTGACTATATGTAGAGGCCCTGGGTGAGGGGGGTGGTGTAGGAGGGTTACGGTGCCGCCATTTAGAGATACAAGTGTGTATTTTGATATTTGCTTCCTATTCTTCCAACATTCGCCCCCGTCACATTTTCATATACCCCACCCCTCTCCCCATATGATGTAATGTAAATAAATTTACAATTCTTAGTGTGTAAGATAATGTTCCGGACCATTTTCTAGTTATCATAAAATTCTTTCTGTTTGCTAATATAATTTTTTTTTTTAAAGTAAGAAAAATACTTAGTATATTCTTCGGTCATACAACGATTGACGTTTTTTTCTTTTTAATTTATCCAACAATAATTAGCATGACTCAAAAGTAGAAATTGTTAATTTATATATACACCAAGTTATAAAATAAAAAAAGGGTAGTAGTAATATGAGAAGTAGAATGATGTTGTTGGGGAAATATGGGGTACACCAAACAATCACTTTACAATATAAATAATGAAAATAAAATACAAGAAAAGAAGAAACGAGAAAGGTCTTCAAATCTTATCTTTGTATCTTTATTTGGATCTGGATCTTCAAATGAAACTGACGCGGGAACAGGATTTGAATCTTGAACCGAGTCGAGATTGGATCTCTTCACGCAAGACGTAAAACCCCCCGGTAGTGCTCCGGTTCTTGGTGCAATGCCCCCAAAGGTAAATCGGTTCTTCGTTTCTGGCGAAGCAACACCGCTATCGCAGGAACTCCGGCGAACTAAAGATGATGGAGAACTAAAGATGATGGAGAACTGGATCGTAACTATGATGCAAATGCTTTGAGATGCAAGTGCTCGTTGATTGTAGTTTGTTTGTTGTTGTTTAGAGTGCATGCCGAATGACCTTATTTATGGGTGTACCATACCACTCATCCATAATGGCGATTGCGTGATTTATGATTTATTAATTGCTGATGGCGTAATTTCCTCTATTAAGCAATTATGACGATTTGATTGCTGATTGCGTGATTTTCTCTAATCAGCAATTATGGAGGGTTATTGGGTCCAGATTCAACGAACCTACTTCAAGTTCAACAAATTTTTCCATAAGAAAGGATTCGTCTTCCGCCTTGATCCGATTTTTGAGGATTTCCTCCCACGTGGGACAATAATTTCATATTAATTCTCATTACGCCTCATATAACCTCTCCAGTAGATGAACTAAATTACACTCACCCACTACACTCATTTAATTGGTGATTAATTTAACAATTAACCATTACTAACCAATTAAATTCAATTAATTTAATTAATTAATTAAATTAATTCCTACAATCCCCCACATGAGTGGAATTTGGTGAACCCACATGAAATGCAGACACACAATCCAGTCCTCATGAGACAGTAATGTATCAGGATAGGTAGCTCGGGACTCTGAACCTTCCGTAGTCCAACACTATCGAGTATACCGGTGGCTTAGTAGACACAAGGTCTTTGAACTACTCCCCCTTAGCGTATATTGAGACAACAGTGTGAACGCATCAATGCCTCTCATCATCCTTGTTCTCACGTTTTGGTCCGTTTCAGCCATGGACCCCCTTTGGATTCATAAGTGTTTCACTTGAAGCGGCCACTCACTTCACATTTACATAGGTGATCTCCTATCTTGAGTACCCCGTTATACTCAACCAGACTCTACTTGGCCTTATAGGAATCATTAAATGTCAAAGACTTAACCTCACCACAAAATGGGTTTCCATACTTGGTAATATTGCTCTACTAAGGAATGGTAGGTACCAAGTTTCACTTGAACCTCCACAGTTTCGTTGTCCCATTAAACCAAGTTCTTGGGATCTCCAATCATCATGGTTGAGTTTCCACTGTTTTAATTCTAACTTTGTGAATTTTAATCACATTCCTTCTAGCAATTTTATTGATCTTGATTTTCACACATGTGTGAGTGGATCCACTTTCTTTTCTTCAAGATCAATTTATTGTGTATTAAACACAACCACATTTCATCTTTAATTCAAACACCCCCACATATGGAGTCTCACACCCCATACTCGGGTAGCACCTCCACACTTGGAGTGATACCCCCACACTCGGGGTGGCACCCCCATACATGAGGGTTTTAAGCGTTCCATGAATTTTGGATTTTATCCAAACTTCACATAATCATACATCAATTCACATGACAGTAACATGTCATGAGCATTTTAATTTGAATCAAAGATATTTACATCTTCACTTGCCTTCTCGGCTAACACATTGCTACTTTCGGCTTTATTTTCTTTATTTCTTAAAGAGTTCAACAACTCGGTAAGAATTTAAGTGCCACAATAACATTGCAAAGTGCATTACATATGCCACTAAGAATGAATTTCTGCACAATAATTATCCTTATCAAATTCAGTGATCTCGGATCCAACATCTCTATAGATGTTCGTTTCGTACGTTTCGACTCCCATAAATTATTTCGGGCTTCTCCCCGGTGCCAGAACCATGAATGGTCTCGACATCCCTATTGGAGGATATATCCTTTGGGATTCAAATCCAACAGGATTCATAGTTACTATTTGGGAACCATTCCCAACAGAATCTCCATTGGCATTGGAGATTTCACCCACTTTTGGGATCGATGCTCCGTCAATATCCATATCTTGATTGTAGATGCAGGGGTTACAATGTTTTTACGTCTTGCAATTGTTGGGAAAATATGGGGGTGCACCAAACAATCACTTTACAATATGAATATTGAAAATAAAATACAAGAAAAGAAGAAACGAGAAAGGTCTTCAAATCTTATCTTTGGATCTTGATCTGGATCTTCAAATGGAATTGGCACAGGAACATGATCTGAATCTTGAATCGAATCGAGATTGGATCTCTTCCCGCAAGACGAAAAATGCCCCAGTAGTGCTCCGAATCTTGGCGCAACGCCCCCAAAGGTAAAACGGTTCTTCTTTTTCGGTGAAGCAGCACCGCTATCACAGGAACTCCGGCAAACTAAAGATGATGGAGAACTGGATCGTAACTATGATGCAAATGCTTTGAGATGCAAGTGCTCATGATTGTGGTGTGTTTGTTCTTGTTTAGAATGCATGTCGAATGACCCTATTTATAGGTGCACCATACCACTCAGCCATAATGGCGATTGCGTGATTTACGATGTATTAATTACTGATGGCGTAATTTTCTCTAATCAGCAATTATGACGATTTGATTGTTGATTGCGTGATTTCCTCTAATCAGCAATTATGGATGGTCATTGTGTCCAGATTCAACGAACCTACTTTAAGTTCAACAAATCTTTCCATACGAAAGGATTCGTCTTTCGACTTGATCCGATTTTTGAGGATTTCTTTTCACGTGGGATAATAATTTTATATTAATTCCCATTACGCCTCACATAACCTCTCTAGTAGATGAGTCAAATTACACTCACCCACTACACTCATTTAATTGATGATTAATTTAACAATTAATCCTTACTAACCAATTAAATCCAATTAATTTAATTAATTAATTAAATTAGTTCCTACATATATTACTATAGAAAGTTAAGGAGTAGAAGCAAATGATTTTCTAACACATTTTAATGGAATCTTTGATCTTTGAGAGAGGTAAAGTCGAATCGAGTAAAATTCTTTCCGTAACAAGAAACAAATTGCAGTAGAGCTCCAGTCTAATCTAAGAGGATATTCTTCAAATGTGAAATGCCTTCTCATTTACGGCAAAGGCAGCACCCCTATCATAGGAACTCCAATATATAAACTTAAAAAATAGAGAATTGGATCGTCTAATGACTATGATGCTTTTTGTGCTCGAATGCATGTTGTGAGAGGTGATGGAATGCATGTGGATAATTTTATTTATAGGAGCACCGGACCACTCCACATAATGGCTGAGGGCGTTCATTATGGGATGGGGCGGATTCATGCTAATTAGCGACAATCGTGAAATGTTGTCCCCACGTGCAGTTGACTGTCGCACGTCAAGATTCATTGAATCTGCTGTAGAGAGAGATTGAGCTCCACGGGCTGCATGATTTTTGATTGGGCTCAAGCCCAACTGTGGCCCGACTTTTGCCCAAAAAATTATATAGGTTACGAGACCAAGGTTCAAAGTCCACCCAAAGTCCAATTGTCAAGTCTAAGGCCACAATCACGCCACGACCACCTGGCAGCGGTACTGGAGGCGCACCCGTATTTGCCTGTGGTGATTTGGATGATCACCATTACTCACTAATTTGGAATTCCATATTAGAATTGGACTAATAAACATTAAAGAATTAATTCCCTCATTCAAGGAGGAATAATCCTCATTAATTCACATTAAATACCTCTAAAGGGGGTGACTATTTGCACCCACAGATTTACTAAACGAACCCCACTAATTTATAATGTTTATGTGAAAAAACTTAAATACCCTTATATAAATAATAAAATAAGATTAAATATGATAAATTGTTAAACAAACCCAACTAAATTTGTAAATACACCCCAATTATTCGATGACATTACAGAGACACTACAAAGGCGTACGCCAGCGCCCTGGGGAAGTTTGCAGCGAAGATTCACAACCCCAATAGGAAGGGTACCCGGGTCTGGTTGGGAACCTTTGATACGGCGGTAGAGGCGGCGCTGGCCTACGACAGGACGGAAGCAAGGCCATCCTCAATTTTTCTCTCGAGAATGGGAACTTAAACACCACCACGCCGGAGGAATGCGCCACCGCCACGGGGCCGGTCGGATGCCAGAAAAGGTAGAGGGAAAGTGATTGCGTGGAAATTAGGGAAAAAAAGAAAGTTAAGAAAGAAGAGAAAGTTCAAGTGAAACAGAGACGAGTTACCGGTGGCGGTGCCGCTAATGCCGTCAAGTTGGACTGCGATTTGGGATTGTGGAGATGGGAAGTGGATATTTAACGTACTGCCATTGTCGCCGGTATCTCCTACGATTATTCGATCTCATTGTTGCTGGTTTTAATAGCTTATTATTAGGGTCATGTACTTCCTTTTGCTTTACTAAGTCATTAAGTCCTGTTCTCTTTGGTAATCAAAATCTAATTCACATAATTGAAATAGTAATATCATTAGTAAGTGCATATCACTGACTGTGTAATCTTGATTTTGGTTATGGTTGGCTAGGATTCCAAGTGTGCCACTCGCTTGGAAGAGGTACAGATTCCGGCATGGGCACTCTCTTGATATCAAAGATCAGAGAGGAATTTCAAGACATAATGATGCTCACATTCTCCATTTTCCCTTTGCCTAAGGTTTCCGATACTGTTGTAGAACCCTACAATACTGCACTTTTTATTTGGTGGATCATGATTGGAATTATAAGTTTTTGTTTGAAGAAATTTTCAATTGATGATCTAATAAATTATTGAAAAAATTCTAACAGGCTTCTTCTCTTTCTTTTTGAATTTGAAGCACTGCGTAGGAATAAGAAAAGAGAAAGAAGAAGAATTCAACGGTTTGTGAAGAGAAAGAGAGAATGGTCATAATAAGGGTACTTTTGACATATTAATTAAGAAAAAATTAAATTTATATTTTTGGGGTATGAATAGTAATTTTGGGGGTGTAAATAGTCACCCCCTATCTCTAAATTTTGTGAGAATAAGTGAGTTTAATTTCACTCGCTTTATTATTATATTTAACTAGTGTAATTCCCGTGCATTGCACAGGACAAATATTTTCTACGTTTATTTATTTTTTTTATATTTTATATTAATTTTAATAAAAAATAAAATGTGGAGGTTTTTTTTAATGGGAAATGTATTATTAGTTTTATTTTGAATTTATTTAAGTGTTTTATCCATCTAAATCAGTTACAATTTATTGGCGTTCGAGTCTTATAAATTCAAATATTTATAAACTTTTTTTTAATCTAAGTGTTTCTTTAATATTTTACTTTTTAAGAAATTACACGTATTATCATTGTAATTGGACTATTAATAGTACATTTATCGATTATTTACAATTTATCTATATACTAGTATGAAACCTGCGTACTACACCCGCATACTACGCGGATTATTTAATTATTATTCTTATTTTTATAATTAAATAATTCATATCATATAATGGTTCAACATTAATTAGGGTGATTTTTTTTAATAGTTAGAAAATTTCTTTCATCAATGTAAAGAATTTACAACAAATTATAACTTTTGACTTTTGATAATGTGACATTCATGTAAAAAGTTACTTCATATGTACATATATTTTAATTTTTTGAATGAATTTTGACTTGTATTTTTTTTAAATGCTACCTTATAACATAATACAATTGAAAATTATTTATTATCCCCTACCTCTCTAAAAAAAATTATAAGAAACTAATAATATATATATATATATATATATATAAAACTTGTAATGACTTTATTATCTTTCTTAATTTTATTGATTTCAAATTATATAAACAACTAAAGAAAACAAATTCTATAATTCATATATTGTAATTGAACAATTAAGATATATGTAAATAAGTAAATAAATAAATATTAATATACTAAATTTAAAAAATTAATAAATATTTACAAAACTCGATTTTAATGTTATTTGATATGAAATAATGATTTAATTTAAAGAACTTAAACTTTCGATTCTATACATGAATTAGTTTTTCAATCTCATATTCTTTAGAGGTAAATCGATTCAAAAGTATTTGAACCGTCGATCCTCTTTCACTTGAAGAATACTTGAATCAATTTTATAAGTAGATCTTAAAGAATACTTGAATTGATTCTTAAAAAGTAATGCTTGAATCGTTTTTTTTCTCTTGAAGAATCGATTCTTAAGATGTAAATCGATTCAAGATTACTTGAATCGATCCTCTTACTCTTGAAAATTTTGATTTTTAAGATATAAATCTATTCAAGAATACTTGAATTTGTTCTCTTCCTCTTGAAGAATCGATTTTTAAGAGGTAAATTGATTATAAAATATTTGAATCAGTTCTCTTCCTCTTGAAGAATTCTTGAATCAATTTTTTAGAGGTAGATAAATCTCTACTTGATTCGCTCTATCGAAATAAATTTTTATACTTTATAAATCAATTCTCTAAAGGAACTTGAAGAAAGCTCATATTCCTCTTGAGAATAAAATTTTTATAGGTTGAATCGATCCTCTTACTCTTGAAAAATCAATTTTAAAGATGTAAATCTATTCAAGAATACATGAAGCGATTTTCTTCCTCTTGAAGAAATCGATTTTTAAGATGTAAATTTATTCAAGAATACTTGAATCGATTCTCTTCCTCTTGAAGAAATCAATTTTTAAGATATAAATACTTGAATCGATTCTCTTCCTCTTGAAGAAATCTATTTTTAAGATGTAAATCGATTCAAGAATACTTGAATCAGTTATCTTCATCTTGAAGAATACTTGAATCGATTTTTTAGAGGTAGATCGAATCTCTACTTGATTCGCTCTATCGAAATAAATTTTTATACTTTCATAAATCAATTCTCTAAAGACACATATTCCTTTTGGAGAATCGATAAGAGGTAAATCGATTCAAGAATACTTGAATCAGTTCTTTTCCTCTTGAAGAATACTTGAATGAATTTTTTAGAGGTAGATCGAATCTCTACTTGATTCGCTCTATCGAAATAAATTTTCATACTTTCATAAACCAATTCTCTAAAGACTCATATTCCTCTTGGAGAATCGAATGTGTGTATTAGCTAGAATGAATAACAAAAAAATCTTATTTATAGGTGGGGTGAGAGAGAATATTATATGAAATATTCTTTTATCCATTTATATATATGATTTAATTTGATATTAATTAATTTATTGCATTAAAAGATTTAGCAATTAATTAATGATATCCAAATAAATAAATAAATAAAATATTAAAAATTTAATCATTATCATTATTAAAAATAAGATCACATTATTTAACAAAGAAAAATATTAAATAAGGAAGTTAATTAAAAGTAAATAAGGAAAATATTAAGAAAGTATTTAAAAATCCAAAAAATTGAGAAAATCACACGTCACATTGGGGCGCTCTAAAGACGAAACATCAACAAGAAAATTTTCTGCTATAATATATTTAAGATAGAGTTAATTTCTAAAAAAATTCACCACCTTATTGGGGATTTTCAAATCTATCACGACTTTTCATTTTTGTCAAATCAATACACGATCTATTTAATAGTTTCAATTATATCACGACCTTTTATTTTTATCAATTCAATACACAATCTATTTTATATTTTTAATTTTATCACAACTTTTATTTTTGTAATTTAATACACCACTTATTTCATATTTTCAATTAATTATTATTATTAATTAAAAATTAAAATACAATATAGGTCGAATAAATAATTTGTTTCCTTGTTATTGTTATAGTAAATTCATAGCTATAATTAAGTTGTGAAAGAGAATTATTTTAATATATTCACTATGTAAAATTATATTTCATTGTAATGAATATTTTTTTTAATTATTATGTTCGAATTTATTACTATTATTATAGTAAATTTAAAATTATAACAAAAATATTATATAAATGAAATTATTTATTGAAAATAAGGATTTTATAAAAAAATAAAATTAATAATTAATTTGAGCTTAAAAAAATAGTGTATTAATCCCATTATTTAATAAATACAAGTTTTAATATAATAATAATGATAATAATGAATTGAATTGAAAATATATAAAATAAGTAGTGTATCAAAGTGCAAAAATAAAAGTTGTGATAGAATTGAAAATATAAAATAGATCGTGTATTGAATTGACAAAAATAAAAGATCGTGATAGAATTAAAACTATTAAATAGTTCGTGTATTAAATTGACAAAAATAAAAAGTCGTGATAGATTTGAAAACTCCCAAAAAGGTGGTGAATTATTTAGGAATTAACCCTTTAAGATATATATATATATATATATATATATATATATATATATATATATATATATATATATATATATATATATATATATATATATATATATATATATATAAATAAGTAGCTAATGTCCATATATGGAAAGTTTTTCATTTTCCGTCTAAACAATTCTATTCGATATATCCCCAAATTCTTATTGTTTCTTCATTTTATTGTCTTTCAATTTCTCGCATTTTAATTAACTCAATTTCTCGTCTTTTCTAACTGTTTTGATAATTAATTCTAATGATTAATATCGCATTTTTATATATCTGGAATGTGGCTCTCAACATTTCATTTAAATGAGCATTCAAATGTATATGTTCATACTTTATACAAAAAATAATTGTATAATTTTGAACTATTTTTTAATCTATTGTTTTTTATGTGTGAGATGAGTTGATTTACTGTTAAAGTATGATTGTTATATTAATAAAATATGCTTATTAGGTTCACTTAACATTTAAATGAGGCATAAATATTAATCTACTTGCTCATTCAAATTGGAATAAATACTCGATATGGAGAAATTATTAAATATTGAAAAATGATGTTCATGCAACGCACAAGTAACGAGTAGAGTAGGATAAATTTCAGCCGTTTGTGAGGTGTTCAGTCACATGTTTAATTAGAATTAATAGTTATGTATGAGAATGGATTGCATGTCAACAAAAAATAATCAATAATATAATTATATAGCGAAACCTGAAAAATAATGAGAACTTGCGATTTTATTTTTAATTTATGATGCTTACATATAGTGATTACCCGTAATAAAAGAATATATATAAAAGATATTTATATAAAATAATTGACCATTTCAAAAAAATAATATTTACTATATGCTCTAATTTTTTTTAAAAATCTATTCACGTGCAACTCAGGGGTAAGTGTTTATAGTAGTTATTTATATTTATTCATATTTGAATAATAATTTTTGTTTTCATGTTGCACTTGTTGAAAAAAAGTTATTAAATTTTCAAAAGTATATATAAGACTTAGAGGATTTTTAATACTTCCTCCGTCCCGTTTCAATGTTTACGTTTCTATTTTGCGCATCTCATTTCAATGTTTACGTTTTTCTTTTGGAATATGGGACCCACCTAAAACAATTAATATGTTATCCAACAATAATACACCTACCAACTTTACATTAAATATTATATTTTTCCACCCACTATCTATTAAAATATTATACTTCTTAATCAATGTGCAAAAAATAAACATAAACATTGAAATGAGACGAGTATAATACAATAATTAAAAGAAATAAAATTTGATAATCAACCATAGAAGAAAATAAATATTCATATTTTTATATTACTTTTATTGTGATATTATGAAAGGTAATGCATTTTAATGGTATTAAATTATTTTTCCCTAAGTTTGTTATTTTCAGTTTTAATAATTTTGCATAAAATAACCTTTTTAAATAGGGATATTCTTTTGTGAGATGATATATATGAGATGGATTGTAAGACAAATCACCTCATTCTTTAAGTATAGTTGTTATATAAATAAAATATACTTATTGATACTTAAAATATATTTGTAGTGAATCATACTATAACACTTTAAAAATATACTTTAATTCATTATTCATCATACTTTAAAAAAACATACTTCGACTATGAATTACTCCATTCATCTCATTTCAGAATGCACACTTTTCATTTTGAGTTGTCCCACAAAAGTTTGTACATTTCTAAAAAACAAAAAATCAAATACACCCCCTTCCCCCATACACTTTATTTACAAAAAAAAAGTCACTCCTACCTAGCACACCTAATATACTTTATCATTTATTTATTGCCAAAAATACCATAATACTCCAATAAGTTATCAATTTTCTTAATATTAGTGTATAAAGTGGGGTGCAAATATTTGTGGAACAGAGGAAGCGATATATAACAATTATTCTTTAACAAGATATCGTCCCGTGTCATATAATTACCGTTGTGAAGATTTTGTCCATTAAATATTAGTACAAAACTTGCAACATTTAAAATACTGTAAGTTTAGTACGTAAATAGGTTTCAACTTATAAATTTGTGACATAAACTAATTCAAACTCAAAGTTATGACATATAAAATAAGATAAATAAAATTTAGAAGTAAAGAAGAGTTTACTAGTTTACCATCAAACAAATTGATGATGCCTTATCTTGACAATAAAAGATGGAAAACTAAAATTTATTTATTTATAAGTATATTTTAAGACTTTTAAGTTTTGTCCACAAAGTTCTCTCATTTTAAATGAAAATCATGTAAGTGTAGTTAAATTTGGGGCTAATAATTGATATTATTAATAGAAGAAATGAAAGTGTAGTTCAATTTGGGGGATTGTAAATTAAATTAATTTTTTGAAAAAAAAATTAGAATTTCAATTTAAAAATTATTTTTTTTCCAATTTATTAATATTTGTCTAGTTTGTAAACCAAATTATAAGTTCAATTTAAAAAAAAAATTCCTTAAACTGCAAACACATATAGGAGTTTGCAAGACATATAACTCTAATAAGTTATTGTAACTCGAACTAACTGAAAATTAATAAAATTACAGAAAAATAATTATAACAAAAAAATGTTTATAGAACTTAATTTACTCAGAGGACTTGCAATAGTAATTAAAAGAAATAAAATTTGGTAATCAAGTTAAGTCTACTTAGATTAGAGGACTTCCAACTTAATTTTGAATAGAGAGAAAAAAAAATATTAACGTCAATTATACATACACATGAGAAACTATACTTAAATTGTTAAATGACCATCTCATCTAAAAGTTTAAGCTGTTAGAGAGGTAAATCGTTTAATACTTAATTAAATCATGAGAAACTATAACCAAATTGTTAAATAATCACCTCATCTAAAAGATTAACAGCAGGTAAATCGTTTGATACTTAATCAAATGATTTATCCTAAACGGATCTATGATATTTTCTATCAAAGTTTCTGAGGGTCCAGGTTTTTTGTAAATTCTTTTACGATATGATCCGTTTAAAAATGGATCATACCTTTGGATAAGTATTCCTTTGTAGAATCCTCATTGCACAAACGAGTCTTTGTTTCGAGTATATTCAAATAAAGATCTTCTTTGTCTAAAGCTTTAATTCGATTTATAAACTCGTTGTCGAAATTTTTTCTTTTTTGTTTGTTGGACGAGTCTTTGTTTCGAGTATATTCAAATAAAGATCTTCTTTGTCTAAAGCTTTAATTCAATTTCTAAACTCGTTGTTGAAACTTTTCCTTTTTTGTTTGTTGGTATAAACACAAGGTGAAATGCTTAGTCTGGAAAGAAGCATGAGAAATGTGATAGTTTTACCTGGTGATGATGATTAGATTGATGAGTACGTGTTGTCGTTTTAGGTTGAATTTACTAATTGTTGATATTAGCATGTAATAGAACTAGAGCATCGAACTAAATATTTGAAATAATTTCAAATCACTCTAACACGCCCCCTCACATGCAGGCAGAATTAATTTTTGCCTCAATCTTTGCATGTAAAATTTTCTGATAAATGGGGAGCGGTGAGGTTCGAACCCTGGACCTTTGTTAACCATGGGCTCTGTTACCATGTTAAATGACCACCTCATCTAAAAACTTAAGTTGTTAGAGATGTAAATCATTTAATACTTAATCAAATAACTCTAACACAAATGTTTAGCTAATAGTTGCACCTAGTTAGGGATGACAACGCCTATGCTACTTACTTGTTCAGAGTTACCTGTACCCATATTCATTTAAATGTCGGTTCATTCGTACCTGCACTTATCCGTTTAAAAAATTTATAATTATATTTGTACCCATCCCAAATATATTTATCAATACCTGCGAATTATCCATACATGTTTTGTACTATGTTATTTTATAATTATTTTTTAAGTTATTAACTTTAAGTTTGAAATTTTTTTTACACCACTATTAACTTAATACAAAATAAATACAATACAGATTTATTATTTTTAAATAAATATGAATTAAATATGATAAAAAAAATTTAAAAAAAAAACTTAAAGCTACTTTGTCCTGCTAAAACAAAACTTATACTCCCCAATTTAGTGTTTCGACCCGTGTGGTACACAAACAATAGTGAATCAATAATTCCAATTCAAAGTAGATTATGAAAAGGACAAAATTAGAATTTTCAGCATTAAGAATAATAAGAATTTACTTTCAAATCAAGACTTTTCATGAAAGCAGGTTCGATGAAGATGAAAGGAGTATATCTAATACTCCCTCCGTCCCATACTTATCACACCTTTCCTTTGTAAATTACAAAGAAATTGTGCAGATAAGTATGGGATAGAGGGAGTACATTGCGTTGTTGCTAGCGAACAACCGCAGAAAGAGGATTTGTTACTGGGGAATGAGGAGGGGATGAGTGAGATTGAGTAGGTGTTTTTACACCAATACGAAGTGTGACACGATGCGCTAGAGAGACAAATGATATACTCGAAATATTAACAAAAAGCATGAGGAATAACTTATGGATAAAACAGCCGAGGATAATCATCATCCCCACACTACCGAGGCCGACCCACCTTTATTCTCAGCCTGCCCGAGGATAAGCCCAACACATTTCCTTAGTCAAGCAAAATTGGGATCTTCCCCATATCCGTATTCTCAGTTATCATATCTCCAACTCGTTAGAAACATCCCCAACATAGCCAAAGATGGATTAAGCTACACCCAAGTAGCATGAAGATGAATGATATGCTTACCTCTAGGGGTGGGAAAAAATATCGAAAACTCGGTACACCGAGCTTATCGTATCGAAAATTATCGAATTTTAACTATATCTAAATTTTTGATACGGTATGATTGCCATACCAAAAATGACAGTACGGTATCGGTAACATGTTTGAAAATTTTTGGTATTTCAGTATACCGAAAAATATTTTCGGTACCGTGAATACCGAAAATTTTTATATTTATTTTTAAAAAATTTATTTTTATATAATATATTTTTAGTACACTTCTTATTATTAAAATTTATATATCTAACTTTAATAACAAATGACCTATAAATGTAGTTTAAATTTATTTAAATATAATTTTATCTAATAATAAAATATTTTATTATTAAGTATATATGTAATTATTGATGCACGTTTTCTTTGCACGCAAAATTAATCCCCAAATTTTAATGATATCAATTGTAGTTTAAGCAAGCGACCAAGTGAATATCAAACCCAAAGGACGACGTATTATTAATTTAAATATTTATTAAATTAATTAAGACAAGACAATAAGATTTTAAGGTTGATTATCTAATAACTAATATGCTGAAAATTAAATAATAAATAAAATAAAACAGCACTAGAAGAATACTAAAGTGAATCAAGTAGGAGAATAGGTAGCTCTAGGGTAATCCAATTTCACTCATTAATTTCCCTTCCGTGTGTTGATGTCCGACTCTTCCTTGTGGAATATGGATGCATCACTAAACCATGCATATCTACTCTATAGACACAAGTAAACATGCGTCTAACACATGTGAATAACCTCAGAGTAAGAGATATAATTTCACCCCCTTTTTACGTACTATCAGTATCAATTATTTTTCTAGTCAATTGATACTCTAACCCGATATGATCTCCCTTTATATGTACTATAAAATTATCCTCTTTATCATACTTAATAACCCGAATTCATTTCAATTAATAAGTATTCATATATGATAGTTCTAATGAAGCTTCGGAGTTCCCTCACTTAGAATCATAACATGGAATCATATTCAGCAGTGAACGCACTCAATCTATAGCAGTTGTCTCTACTGCGACTGAGTTACAGTGGATTCGTTCCCTTCTCTCTGAATTGTATGTCTCGCTTCCTTTGACTCTTAGTATCTATTGTGACAATATTGGTGCCACATATCTTTCATCAAATCCAGTTTTCCATTTAAGAATGAAACATATCTCCATTGACTTTCACTTTGTGCGAGAGCTTGTGAAGACTTCTCAACTTCGTGTCTCTCACGCCTCCTCCACTGATTAGTTCGCTGATTCTCTCACAAAGGGGCTATCTCGACCGCGTCTTCAGCTCCTGCTTTCCAAGACTGGTGTGATTAATCGCCCTCCATCTTGATGGGGCGTGTTAGGAATAATATGTATATAACCAAGATATATATTTAGACTCTATATACCAATTGAAGATGCATAAAATGACCGTGAATATGGATTAAGAAAGCATAATCATATAAAATAAATCCACAAGTAGTGTTGTACGGAGTTTACACACGAAAGTTCAATTAATTCATATAAACCTTCACAACCCTAGTTCTACCGAAAAGGCTCTAGCCCATGATGTTGCGAAGAATAATCATTGGTGTTGGATATATCTTACCCGGATGTCTGAAAAATTACAAGTTAAATTAAAAAACGAAATAAACCCTAGATGCGAGAGTCATCGCGTCCTTCTCTGTCTTGAATCCTCCTCTTCGTTCTCCTCTTGATTCCACAAATGAATCTTCAAAGTGATGGATGGATGGATAAAATGATGTAGATGATGGTTGGGGGGTGATCCCCCCTTGTGGGGTGTAGTATTATTGTGGCTTCTCTCTAATACAATCTCTCTATTCTAATGAATAATGATGTGATCTACATACCCTTTTATACTTGTGAGTTCTCCTTATGGACCTTGGATGGGTCTTTTCTTGGAAAACATGAAAAAACATGAAATGAGATGTAAAACACGCAACACACACTAAGTGATATAAAAACACGCACATATTCGGAAATTCTCAGAAATTCTCGCTGGCAGCTGCGCGACTTCACGATTTTGAGCATAACTTCCTCTTCAAAACTTTGATTTAAGTGATTCTTGCACTCACGCGATTCTCTCTTCCTTAGCTTTCTATACATACAAAGAAATCATAGTGAATCCAACATTTATATATGTAACAAGTCATGCAAAGTGGCACAGCCGTTCTATTTGGCACAGCTTGCGCGACGTCACCACTTTGATCATAACTTTCTCGTTTGGAATCTGATTGGGGAGTTCTTTACGCCAAAACGACCCTCTTTTATGTGGCTTTTCACTCATTTATTACAGTCTAATTCAGAGCTTCATATGAATACAGAAAAATTACATAAGTTGGACGTGCGTTTTTCAGCATTCCTGCACAAATTGCACATATTCTCCAACTTTGCACTTTTGATCCTTTTTCCGCCTAAAACATAACAAAACATCCCAAGTGCACCTTCTTCACACATATATTGAATATAAGATACTTGTGCTAATATATGACATTAATTCTCATAAAAAAGATGTTAAATTGGACACTAAAACTCGTTTATTTTCACTCTCAACAGACCCCCAAATTTACCAGTCGCTCGTCCCGAGGCAACAAAATAATAATAAAGAGAGAGAGTATAAAAATTAGTGGGGAAATAAGGACTCTGACTCATACCATATTCAAAATACAATTGTTCTCAACTTAGGTCATGTAACTCTCATTACATGTAATAATCAATTCATAGCATACAAGTTAAGACAATCACCACCAATTCAAATGCTCCATTGATATATTCTCATGGGAAGTATATATCACTCACACTCAAGTGTAAAAGATCTACACTTATGGGTTATGGTGTTTACGCTCAGATTCAATTCAAGTGCATGCATAACCATAAGCTTACCTATTGTCTCAACTCTCCTTTTACTTGTAGCTAACAAATCAGGGATCAAAAAGGTCTTTTGTTTGGTTGTAATGTAGGCTCTTTGGAATAGGTCGGAAATATATGGATAATTGACTCAAAACTCGGATCAATCAAGCTGTAGTCTCTCTCGATCTTTCATTCTTCCTCATCAGTTCAATCAAGCACAACATCCACTTCAAACTCTCCCATCTTTCTCCTTCAAACAAAACATATTTTTTTCAACTTTTCTAGCTCTTCACTCTATCATTCTCATTTTCTTCACCCTTTTTTTCCCTACTTTTTATTTTTCGAGGTACCAGTTTCGGGCACTACCTCTCACATCCTCCATAGGGTACTAGATTTAAGCACTACCCTAGGGTGTGTGTTTCCATTGAGTACTAGATTTGAGCACTACTACATGAATTTTTCTTTTCATCCTTAAGACTCTTCTTTCATCATCCTTGTCTTCCCTGAAATCACCACTCTCTTCAATTAAGTTGTATTGGCTATCAAAAGAATGGATTTAAAAAGGCTCAAATGGGCTGACAAGGGATTTAATGAATTCAGGTAAAAAATATGGGAAAATGGGATAAATAGCAAAGATGACTTAATATCATTTCCATAATTCGCTAGATTAATCTTGAATATTCAAGGAGACTCAAGGCAAGTTCTAGAATACACACACAAGAACGATACTCACCAGAAAAGAAATATCATTGGATTATGTAACATGATCAACGAGGCTCAAAATCTCACATGGTTTTTTAACATGTAACAAAGCATCTTTCATGGTAAGTAATATCCCATAAGTACACATAGAACTTTATACCACAATATAACTCAAGTACACTTCCTTCATCAATTTCAAAAGCATATAAATTTCAGGCACAATTTAAAAATACTACAAGGTCACATGGATCACCAAAACCAATTAGATCCCAATCCTTTCACTCCTACTAATTAAAAGCACACATAAAAATTAGGATAAGTAAATGAGGGCACCTGATTTTTCTTCAACGTATGCACGAAATCCTCGAGTTGTTCAACTCGGTCAGGTTAAAGCCTCAATTTACCTGTTTCTATCATCAAAGCTCAAGCACACCTCATCATCAAAGATTCATCAATAATAATATATGAGAACTATAAGAAAGACACAATTGACTATATAAACGAATCCACACACTAGAAACTCCACTGAACACTAGGTAAATTGTGAAAAATTGACACATCAAAACTGATTAAAGTTTCAACATACCGTAAAAAATAACTCCCATAGCAAACATTACAAAGAAAAGATTATATTATTGGTGCTGCAATGAGGTAATAACATCACACTCCCCCCAAACTTAGTAAAAACGTAAGTTGAAACTAAGTTTGCAAAGAGATGTAATTGCCGATTAGTAAGCACCTTAAATATAAAAATTTCTTACTCACACGAAAGAAATAAAGCAATAAAACAGAAGGGACAACCCCCAACAGGCGCTCATGTTTAACGTCGAAGAGTCAAGACGGATATAACCTTTGTAGGCTACTTGATCGGAGGATGGTCTTGTCGCATCCTCACCTTCAAATACTTTCTTTCTCTCTTCTTGTCTACACTCAATACCTCACCTTTCTTGGTCACAAAAATATGATCATCAGAATTTCCTACCTCCCATGGCTGTCTAGACACCTCCTTGTCAATCTTCCACTTAAATTCAGAATCATTTGTCTTAGAAAAATTAAGATTAAACAAGTTCGAAACCACATCTATGCTCTTGCAAGACTGAGTTTCCATGGGCATCTTCTTTGCTTGATCAAGAGAGAAAACCACATTTTCATTATTCATCTGCAGTCTAAGCTTCTCTGCTCTTAACCTCTTTGCTCTTTTCCACTTCTTATCTACTATAAGCTCAGTGTTATGCTCTTGGGATGGCTCTAAGGTGTTTTGATGAACAGGTGTAGAATTCAGTATCGAAACAGACGTAAAATGAGAATGCTCAACCTCCGTTCGACTTGGGTAAGTTGGTCGAGCAACTTGTCCTTGGTCAAACGACGTAGGCGATCGTGACCTATGCTCCTTCATGTGTTGCTCGACTTTTGCTCGACTTAGGAGATCTGATCGAGCAATCTGGTCCAAGTCGAGCACACCTCCCGATCGAGAGCTACCCGTGGCCAGGTACTGCTCGACTTCCGCTCGACTTGAAAGGTCTGATCGAGAGGAAAGGTGTTGGTCGAGTGGCAAACCTGAAAATAGAGTGTCGTGATTCTATTTTTCTAAGCTTGTTCGACCTCTGCTCGACAAGTTGATCTGGTCGAGCAACTTAAGTTTAGTCGAGCAACTCCTCTACTCCCTTTGTTTTCGCTCGCAAGTATCATCGGACCTTCGTACTGCGTCCTGGACCTCAATGTGATGGTATTATCCTCCAACCTTTGTTTCAATTGATTCACATTCGTGGCCATATGCCCAATAATTAAAGTAAGGTCCTTCAACTGCTTAGATAAATCTGCATGATCAATATTAATTCTCGCTTCGATGCGGTCAACCCTTGCATCTCTCAACCATGTATCGATTGAAGATATTTTCAACACTCTTCACTTCATGCTGCTACATACTAGGCCTCCTTTGTGTCAACTTTGTAATCTGACTTTGCTGAAATTCTAGCAGCTTGTTGATGTTAACTAAACTAGAGACGATCTCATCATCCCTATTCGGCTTCACCATTTGATGTTCATCCTGTGCTACCTTACCCACTGCATAAGTTCCTCTAACTCTCTCCATAGGCCAGTCATTTGAATTTATAAAGATGTCTTCAAATAACTTTTCTACTTCAAGTCCTGTCTTAGATAACTGCGCTCCTCCTGATAATGCATCAAGAAGAACACGCGATTCACAATCCAATCCATAGTAGAAGATGCTTACGTATTCAGCCTTAGACATCCCATGCTGTGGGCACCTTCTGAGCATAAATTTAAACCTGTCCCACGCCTCATAAAATTTTTCACCCTGATTCATAACAAATTGGGTGATGTCTTGCTTCATTCTTAAGATCCTTGAGGGTGGCATGTATCTCTCCAAGAACTTCTGCTGCAGTTGGTCCTATATAGTGCAATCCGTGGCATCAAGAGTCCCATACCAAGCTTCCGCTCCATTAATCAAAGAGAACTTGAATAGCGTGATTCGTCTAACATTATCATTATCTCCAACACCCTTTTAAGTGTGCATAACCAAGAAATCTTTTGAAGTACTGACATGGATCTTCAAAACAACCTCCAGAAAAGGGATTCTTCACTACCACGCTGATAAGGGTGGAATATATCTCAAAATCATCATCTCCCCCCTTTGCTCCTATCAACCCCATGTTGCAAATCCCATTGTACGTGAAAATTTCACATATGGAAACATTATCCGGATACTTCCTTGCTCCGGCCATGTTTAACACTGTGTGTTATTTCTTCCTTTCCTTCCTCTCTTTTTCCTAGTGCAGAAGTATCTTAGAAAAATTTAAGGTAAGATAGAAATAAATAATCACAAATAGAATTCTTAATCAAACTAGAAATAATAAACTAATAATAGCCATCCCCGGTAACGGCGCCAAGAACTTGATGCGCGTTTTCTTTGCATGCAAAATTAATCCCCAAGTATTAAGTATATCAATTGCAGCTTAAGCAAGCGACCAAGTGAATATTGAACCCAAAGGATGACGTATTATCAATTTAATTATTTACTAAATTAATTAAGACAAAGCAATAAAATTTTAAGGTTGATTATCTAATAACTAATATGCTGAAAATTAAATAATAAATAAAATAAAATAGCACTAGAAAAATACGAAAATGGATCAAGTAGGAGAATAGGTTGCTCTAGGATAATCCAGTTTCACTCATTAATTTCCTTTCCGTGTGTTGATGTCCGACTATGCCTTGTAGAATATGGATGCATCGCTAAACCATGCATATCTACTCTATAGACACAAGTAAACTTGCGTGTAACACGTGTGAATAACTTTGGAGCAAGAGATATAATCCCACTCCACTTTCTAGGTACTATCAGTATCAAATATTTTCCTGGTCAATTGGTACTCTAACCCGATATGATCTCCCTTTATAGGTCCTATAAAATTATCCTCTTTATCATACTTAATAACCCAAATTCAATTCAATTAATAAGTATTCATATATGATAGTTCTAATGAAGCTTCGGAGTCCCATCACTTAGAATCATAACATGGAATACTGTTCAGCGGTGAACGCACTCAATCTACAACCAAGATATATATTCAGATTCTATATACCAATTGAAGATGCACAAAATGACTGTGAATAAGGATTAAAAAAAACAATCATATATAAAATAAATCCACAAGTAGTGTTGTACTGAGTTTACACAAGAAAGTTTAATTAATTCATAAAAATCTTCACAACCCTAGTTCTCCCAAAAAGACTCTAGCCCATGATGTTGAGAAGAACAATCATGGGCGTTGAATAGATCTTACCCGGATATCTGGAAAATTACAAGATAAATTAGAAAACGAAATAAACCCTAGATGCGAGGAGTCATCACGTCCTTCTCCGTCTTGAATCATCCTCTTGGTTCTCCTCTTGATTCCACAAACGAATCTTCAAAGTGATGGATGGATGGAGAAAATAATGTGGATGATGGTTGGGGGGTGATCCCCCTTGTGGGGTGGAGTATTATTGTGGCCTCTCTCTAATCCAATCTCTCTATTCTAATGAATAATGATGTGATCTATATCCCCTTTTATACTTGTGAGTTGTCCTTATAGACCTTGGATGAGCTTTTTCTTGGAAAACATGATAAAACATGCAATGGAATGTAAACCACGTGGCACACACTGAGTGGTGTAAAAACATGCACAAATTCAGAATTCTCGAAAATTCTCGCTTGCAACTGCGCGACTTCACGATTTTGAGCATAACTTCCTCTTCAAAACTTCAATTTGAGTGATTCTTGCACTCACGCGATTTTCTCTTCCTTGGATTTCTATCCATATAAAGAAATCATAGAGACTCCAACATTTGAATGTGTAACAAGTCATGCAAAGTGGCACAGCCGTTCTGTTCGGCACAACTTGTGCGACGTCACCACTTTCATCATAACTTTCTCGTTTGGAATCTGATTGGGGAGTTCTTTACGCTAAAAAGACCATCTATTCTGTGGCTTTTCAACCATATATTATACGTCCAATTCAAAGCTTCACATAAACATAGAAAAATTACACAAGTTGGACGTGCGTTTTTCAGCATTCCTGCACAAATTGCACATTTTCTCCAATTTTGCACTTTTGATCATTTTTCCACCTTAAACACAATAAAACACCTCAAGTGCACCTTTTTCTTACATATATTGAATATAAGATACTCATCAAAAAGGTGTTAAATTGGACAATAAAACACGCTTATTTTCACTCTCAACAATTATGCATCACATTTATTCATATATTTTTTTAAAGTAAAAATAAATTCTAATACTTATAAATAAAAATATATTACATTTGATATCATAATATAGTGTAAGAAAAAATAAATAAATTTATATACTTATTTTTTAATAAATTAGTAGTTGATTTAAATAACATCTATATAATTATCATGTCCATTAATTGTAATATAAAATGTATTAGAATATTTTATTTTATTATTTTTTTAATTAAAATTAAAAAAATTAAAAAAAATCGGTATGACTCGGTATACTAATATTTAAGTATGAAATGGTATGTCAAATTTTCAGTATAAATTTGGTATTTACCGAAAAATCGGTGTAGTATAAATATTGGCACGTATTGATGAGAGTGATAATTCACATGTTTTAAGCTCTGATTTATGTGGAAATTGGGTACGATTTAGTCTATAATCAAGGCAAATCGGGCTATTTATGGAAAGTAGTGAATCATATGCTACTGAGGCTGTTTGAGCATATTTATACAGGAAAACAGGTCAAAAGTGCTCAAAATCGGAAAACAAAAATTTCGTGATGCTGCTCGACCAGAGAAGGGCATATCCAAACCCTAACGCCATCCGCAGGAACTGTAGAGAGAGATTTGTGCAGCGAATCAAGTGAGAACCAAGTAAAGATTCAAGATGGAGTGAGAAGCGATGACGCCCACATCTAGGGTTTACTTCACAACTTAATCTTTCTTGTAATTTTTAAGACTATGGGTAAGATCTATCCAAATACCATGAATGTTCTCCGAAACATTATGGACTAGAACTGCTTTGGTAGTTCTAGTGCGATGAAGGTTTTATCTAGTTAATTGAACTTCCGTGTGTATACTCCGTACAACACTACTTGTGAATTTAATTTATATAGGACTATGCATTTTTAATTCACACTTAGAGTTATTTTGTGCATCATTGATTGTTATGTAGAGTCTGAATGCATATCTTGGTTGTTGATTGAGTGCGTTCACTGCTGAGCAGGATTTTATATTATGATTCTAAGTGAGGGGACTTCGAAACTTCATTAGAACTATCTTATATGAATACTTATTAATTGAATTGAATTCGGGTTAGTAAGTAGGATAAAGAGGATATTTTCATAGTACCTATAAAGGGAGATCATATCGGGTTAGAGTACTTAGTGCACGGGAAATAATTGATACTGATAGTACCTAGAAAGGGGGGTGAAGTTATATCTCTTGCTCCAAGGTTATTCGCACGTGTTACATGCTTATATGTTTGTGTCTATAGAGTAGGTTATCATGGCTTAGTGATGCGTCCATATTCCACAAGGCAGAGTCGGACATTGACATACGGAAAAGAGGTTAATTAGTGAAACAGGATGGCCTGAAGAGCTACCTATCTTCTCACTTGTTTAACTCTCGTTTATTTCTACTATCTCAATTTTATTGTTATTTAATTACTTTGTTTACTGGATTAATAACCATTATACAATCAAATTGCCAAACAATAGTTTCTTTTAATTTAGATAATAATAAATTGATAATCATCCGTCTTTTGGGTTTGATAATATAACTTGGTCCCTTATCTAAGTTACAATCACACCCTTCATACTTGGGGATTATTGTGTGTTGAGAAAACTCCCATAAAGTTTCTGGCGCCATTGCCAGGGACGGTTGTCCTTATCAATTTTATTATTTTTATCATAATTGAAAGTATTCCATACTTATCTTTAATTACTAACACTTATTTTTCTTAGGTGTATGCACACAAGGTCAAAAGGAGCACTATTAGTACCTTTTAATCCGGAAATTAGAGCATTGTAAAGGAAGAAGAAGGTAAGGAAAAAGAAGAATAAGAATAAGAATGTGGAAGCAACCGAAACTCCTGATCTAGGAGTTGACATTGAAGTACTGAACTTGGAAATGATTGTAGCTGCAACCGAAGACAAGTTGGAAGTAGGAGCAGTAAACATGGCCCAAGATAGGGTAAATCTGGATAATGTTGCCATTTGTGAAGTCTTTAAGAACAATAGAGGGGACAACGTGGGGCTGTTAGGATCGCGTGAAGCCGATGATGATTTTGATCTTCATCCCGCTCTTATCAGCATGATAGAGAGGAACTCCTTCTCTGGGGGGCTTTTGAGGATCCTCATCAACATCTTAATAAGTTCATTGGTTATGCAAAGTACACAAAAGGATGCAGTAACTCATGAAGATGCAAGGAGGATCATCTTATTTAAATTCTCGCTTACTAAAAGAACGAGAAATTGATATGACACTCTTAGTGCTGCTGAATGTACTACATGGGGGCAATTGAAAGTGAAGTTCTTAGAGCGGTACATGCCACCTTCAAATGTGTTTAAGATGAAACAAGAAATCAATCAATTTGCTATCGGTGATAATGAGAAATTCCATGAGGCATGGGATTATCTAAAGCTCAATATATCAGTATTTTCTATAGCGGGTTAGATTGTGATTCTCGTGTTCTACTATATGCTTTATCGAATGGAGCATTAGTTACGAAGACACCAGTTGAGGCCGAAAAGCTCTTTGAGGATATTTCGATGAATTCAAGAGATTGACCAACTGATAGAGTTAGGAGCACCTATGCACATGGAAAGGTAGAGTAGGTTGAACACACCATGTTAATGTCAAGTAGAGAAGTCGAGATCGTCTCTAGCTTGGCCAAAATCAACAAGCTACTTGAATCTTAGTAGAAACAGATTATAGAGATGTCACTTAGAGTACCAATGATGCAACAACAGGATGTTGGTAATGAGGGAGTAATCCAAGAGGAATTAGAAGAGGCAAACTATGCCATGGTCAAAGTATTCAAGGAACTATAGGTTTCAAAATCAAGGAAACAAGAATTACCAAGGGAATTACAACAATCGTGGTCCCCCGAGTAATTATCAATAACCAAGGAGGCCGAAATTCTCATGGAGCAATCTGAATGTAGCAATCAAACCTCCTATAGGTGTTGATCCTGGTGCTAAGGTCGAAGAGGAAAAACCAGGTTTGGAAGATACTGTAAACCGATATGTGGCTAGGAATGATGCAATGATGGATCGGTTGGAAGTAAAGATAGATTCAAATCATAAGGAGTTATCCAAGCAGATGAAAGATCTTACTTTGTTGATGGGTGAGATGGCGGAGAATATGAATAAGCTTACGCAGATAATTGAGAAAGGTAAGTTTCCTTCTCAAATTATAACAAACCCAAAATCTTATAATGTCATCACTTTGAGGTCAGAAACGCAGTATGAAGGTCCAATTCTACTAGTCAGTGAAAATGGAGAGGACGTGTCTCCACTCGACCACCGCTCTACCAAGACTCTTGGTCGAGCTACAGTCGAGCGATACTCTGAGTTTCTGAAAAGTCACGATCTGATTATAGGCACCTCGCTCCACCAGACCCTTCTGGTCGAGCTGAGGCCGAACAGATACCTGTACATCTGGACAGTCAAACTCTAATTACAAGCACCCCGATCAGGTTGCTCGACTAAACCCTTTTGTCCAAGCAGAGGTCGAGCAAGGTCAGTCGACTCCAATTTCCATGTAGGACATTACACCTGCAGTTCAGAATACTCCAGTACCATCACAAGAGCAGAATACTGAGTTGATAGTAGAAAAGAAGTGGGAATGAGCCAAGATATTGAGAGCCGAGAAGGATAAAACGAAGGAGATTGAACGTGATGAGTGGGGAATCCCAAAGACAAAGATACCTCCTCCCTTTCCTTTAAGGTTAGTGAAGAAGGGATTGAAAGAAAAGTTCAAGAGGTTTTCGGATATCATAAACAAAATTAGCTTGAACATTCCATTCTCCGAAGCACTAATGGAGATGCCTTATTATGCTCGATTCTTAAAAGATATCATATTGAAGAAGAAGAGCTTGAACAGAGTTGAAACTGCTAATCTATCTGAGAACTGTAGCTCGATCATTCAAAAAAACTACTAGCAAAGTTGAAGGATCCGGGAAGCTTCACTATTCTATGTGAGATTGGAAAGGGGCCGGCACAAAAAGCTTTGTGCGATCTTGGTGCAAGCATCAACTTGATGCCCTTATCTATATTTAAGAAGTTAAGTTTGGGGGAGCTCGCTCCCACAACAGTAACTCTACAATTGGCAGATAGGTTTATGACTTTTCGAAAGGGGTGATAGAAGATGTTCTTGTAAAAGTAGAGAAGCTTGTCTTTCCTGTGGATTTTCTTGTGCTAGAGATAGAAGATGACAAGGATATTGTCCCTCTTATTTTAGGGAGACCATTCCTTGCCACTGCTGGAGCTATAATAGATGTCCAAAAGGGGGAGCTTAGACTTCGCATGGATAATGAAGAGGTTCTGTTCAACCTCGATAAAGCATTGAAGATGCTTATGAAGACACAGTGTTACAACATTGATGTGGTAAAGGAGATTATGAAGAAAGACATGTCCTTGATTCTTTCAAAGGATCCCTTGGAGACATGCTTGGCGGAATCTCTTACTTTTCCAACTACGGAGCCAGATGAACTCTCAAATGAGGTATGAATTGCATTTCTTGAAAACTTACTTGCTTTGGGTGATGATAGTCATGATCCGAAAAGAAACAAGTTTGAAGAGGTTAAGTGGACTAGGCAATACCTACCATTGGATAGAGAGAGCACACTGAAGGAAGAAAAGATGGAGGAGTTGAAGCCACTGCCGAAACACTTGAAGTATGCCTATTTGGGTGATAATGAGACATATCCGGTAATTGTATCTTCTTTCCTTACTAATGATCAATTTGAAGATTTGTTGGATGTGCTAAAGAAATATAAGTCTGCTATTGGATGGTATCTTGATGATTTGAAAGGTATTAGTCCATCGTATTGAATGCATAAGATAAGGTTGCTAGATGAAGCTAAGGGATGTATTCAAAATCAGCGGAGGGTTAACCCTGTGATTCAAGAAGTGATTAGGAAGCAAATCTTAAAATGGTTAGATGCAGAAATTATTATCCCATTAGTGATAGTCCACACGTGAGTCCATTGCATGTTGTAGCTAAGAAGGGGGGCATGACTATTGTGAAAGCAGATGATGGGGAAACATTAGCCACTAGGATTCTTATGGGATGGCGTGTGTGTACGGATTACAGGAAATTGAATAAAAATACATGCAAAGACCATTTCTCTCTTCCTTTCATGGATCAAATGTTGGACCGTCTAGCAAGGTATGAGTTTTATTGTTTCTTGGATGGGTATTCGGGTTACAATCAAATTATGATTGCACCTGAGGATCAGGAAAAGACTACTTTTACTTGCATTTATGGAACCTTTGTATTTAGAAAGATGTCTTTTGGATTATGTAATGCGCCTGCTACTTTCAAAAGGTGCATGATAACCATATTTGATGGGTTGATAGAAAAGATCTTGGAGGTGTTTATGGATAATTTTTCTGTGTTTGGTTCCTCCTTTGATATTTGTCTAACCTATCTATAGTTTTGAAGAGATGTCAAGAAATTAATCTTGTCTTGAATTGGGAGAAGTGCCACTTCATGGTGAGAGATGGGATTGTTCTTGGTCATCATGTTTCGGCCAAAGGATTGAAGGTTGATAGAGCCAAGGTGGTTGCAATTGAAAAGCTTCCACCACCCACTAATGAGAAGGAAGTAGGGTCCTTCCTTGGACACGCAAGATTTTATAGAAGATTTATGAAAGACTTCTCAAAATACTCTAAACCGTTGTCTCACTTACTTGAAAAGGATGTTCCTTTTAATTTTGATGAAAAATGTCTAACATCTTTTTAGGTTTTGAAGGAGGTACTTATTACTACACATATCTTGACCACACCAGATTGGACTCAGCCATTTGTACTTATGTGTGATGCAAGTGATCTAGTACTTGGAGTGGTGCTTGGGCAGTTGAGAGAGAAAAAGTTCTGCGACATCTACTATGCAAGTAAAACTTTTGATTTTGCACAAAAGAACTACACGGTAACTGAAAAAGAGTTTTTAGCTGTTGTGTATGCATTCAACAAGTTTCAACAGTATTTTGTTGGCATGAAGACTATAGTGTATACGGATCACTCTACGATCTGATACTTGATGGAGAAGAAGAAAGCGAATCCCAGGATTATTAGATGGATCCTTCTTTTACAAGAGTTTGATATGGAGATCTGGGATAAGAAAGGAACAGAGAATGTTTTGACGGATCATCTATCAAGGTTGGAGACAAGGGAGCATTGTGATGATTCATTTGAATACATAGAAGAGATGTTCCCAGATGACAAGATCATGGTAGTGTTTGCTGAAGGAGCGGAGAAAGCCTTTGTAGTAGCTGCTCAAGGAATGGATCCATGGTACGCTGATTATGTTAATTACATTGCCGTAGGTGAAATTCCTTAATGTCTCAATAGGTATCAACTTGCCAAATTCAAGAGAGATGTTGAGACTTTTATATGGTATGATCAGTTCGTCTACAAGATTTGTACGGATTCTACCGTTCGTAGGTATATGCCTGAGATGGAGATGGAGTGTGTTCTTGATTTTTGTCATGCACAATCTAACGTGGGGCACTTTGAAGCTCAAAAGACTGCAGCGAAGGTACAACAATCCTCATTATATTGGCCTACCTTGTTTAAAGATTGTGAATCCTATATAGCGGCATGCGATAGATGTCAAAAGGATGGAAAATATAAGCAAAAGGGATGAGATGCCACTTTAGCTAAGCATTGTAGTAGAGATTTTCGATGTATGGGAAATTGATTTTAAGGGGCCCTTTCCCCCTCTAATGGATTTCTCTACATCCTTCTTGCTGTTGATTATGTTTCTAAGTAGGTGGAAGCTATTCCAACTCGCATGAATGATGCAAAGACGGTGTTATCTTTCTTGAAGAAACATATTTTTGCTCGATATGGAGTTCCTAGAGCCCTTGTGAGTGATGGAGGTTCACTCTTCGTCAATAAGCTTATTGAGAGAGTTCTCAAGGAATATGGTGTTAAGTATAAAGTTACTACACCCTATCATCCTCAAGCAAGTAGGTAAGCAGAAGTCTCTAACCAGCAAGTGAAGCAAATACTGGAAAAAGTAGTCGGAACCAATAGGAAAGATTAGGCAATGAAGCTCGATGATGTTTTATGGGGGTTCCAGACGACATACAAGATTGTGCTTGAAATGTCAACTTATCAAATTGTCTATGAGAAGCCGTACCACTTACCCGTAGAGATAAATCATAAGTCTTTTTGGGCCGTGAGAAGTTTGAACTTATCTAGTAAGGAAGTAAAGGAGTTGAGGATGACTCACATCAATTAATTGGATGAGTTCATGAATCAAGCTTTCAAGAACTCGATGATCTATAAAGAGAGAATGAAGAAGTGGCATGACTCGAAGATCACTTTCAAGGAGTTCAAGCAAGGAGATGAGGTATTACTCTTTAACTCTTGTTTGAAGTTTTTTTCAGGAAATTAAAATCGTAGTAGCTTACCTTCCCGTATTATTATTTATTTTATTTCGTGTGAGTAAGAAATTTTTATGTTTAAGGTGCTTACTAATCAGCAATTATATTTTTTTTGCAAACTTAGTTTCGACAATAGTCTCTACTAAGTTTGGGGGTGTAATGTTCTTACCTCATCGTAGCACCAAGAGTATAATCGTTTCTTTGTAACATTTACTAGGGGAGTTGATTTTTTGCGGTATATTGAAACTTTAACTGGTTTTGATGTGTCAATGTTTTGTAATTTGCCTAGTGTTCAGTGGTGTTTTAGTTGATTTTGTAGTGTGAGCGGAGTTATATATAATTTAAAGGGTCTAAGTAATGGTTCTCTAGTTATTGTTTTGACTTGATATTATACTCAATGTTGTTTTAGAGTCTGAGTTTTGCAAGAGATGGATAAAATCACGAAAAATGAGTGTCAGAACCTCGCCCGACCAAAAGTTGGCCGCTCGACCAGTCACTGAGGTCGAGCAGACCACTGTAAAACGGATCCTATATTTTTCAGAATGTAGAGGTCACACTCGACCAATTAGGGGCCGCTCGACTAGAACATCTTGGTCGAGCAGAACACAAAAGACGATTTCAGCTTACAATGTGGTCGCTCGACCAGTTCAAGGGTCGCTCGACCCAAGCGGAGTAATTTTCGCGAATAAAAGGTCAGTTTCCACGCTGCTCGACCATACATAGTATACTCTTCTTTACTCAAGACCACACATATTCCACATCAAATTTTGGAGATTCAAGTCAATTCAGGGCTTTTCTACCCAAATTTTGAGTTTTATTTTTCTTCACTTCTACACACCAATGGCTAGAGATAAAGGTATGTTTTCTCGACACATTACCCTTGAATTTGATTGTACTTTGATTAGTTTGGATGGGTAAGTTGATTAAGCATGTTTTTGGTTTGAATTGTGATATGAAATTGGGTGTTTTTGTTGAAATTTTACATTAGTTTACATGAGTTCAATATTACGTTGGATTGATGGAATTTTGTGGAATTGATGATGCATATGATACGAGCTTAGGTTGAATTGTTGAATTTATGCATGAGCTCGTTGATTTTAAGTGATGAGTATGAGAAATTTGAATTGTGGAATTGAGTTGAATGCTTAGGAATTGAGTTTAATTGTTGAATATTTCTTCTGAATTTCCTATTAAGCATATTAGTATTTGTTGAAGTATAGTGGATCCTTTGTTGAATTTAGGACGTAGAATGTTGATTTTTCCAGGATGTAACTTGTTGAGGATTATTGTTTCGACTCATACATGTGAAGTTGTGGAGAGGTTGAGTTTGAATTTATTATGCATATGATTTGAAGTCCTGAGTAGAATCTTTGAATAAATAGTCCTAGGATTAGTATATTCGTGCTTACGCCTATATTTTGTATTGAAGTATAATTTTTGTAGGAAAAGGCATAGCATCCTCGTCTAAAAGGACGGGATGGGGAGTACCAAGGAAAGTAGAGACGACTACGAGGCTTAAGAAAAACAAATTGATGATGTCTGACTTTGGAATACAAATACCGGATTGGGATGAAAAAGAGGAGCTATGGAGAGTGATTTCGAGGAAGATCACTCAAACTCGTTATCAGGATAATGAAGCCATGATGGAGATGCATATAATTAATGATATCAGGTGGATGTTCAATCAAGTATGAATCAGCGGTTTCATGGATTTGAAGAGAGATACCTATTTCCATATCACAGCTGAGATGTTGTGTACGCTGGAGGTGATTCGTGGGGAGTACTTTCTTCCTACAGCTTTGTGGTTCCGACTTGCAGGGGAATTGAGGTACTTATATGCTAGTGAGTTCAACATGATATTTGGGTGCCTGGAGAATATATCGACGCTAGGGAATGAAGGATTTAATGCTAATTAATTCTGGAGATTGATTACAGGTTTGCAAGGAGGCTATGATCCTTAGCGATCAAGGGCTGCTTTCATTCACAATCTGGTGATCGCTACATGGATAGGACCCTCAGAAACTCCATTTTTGCTAGAGCTGAAGGAGGGTGTATTCCGAGAGGTGAATTGTATGTTCTTTGGTGTATGATGAACATAGTTCATTTTAATTTGGGTGCCTATATATTACAGTAGCTGCATTGGTTCACTTCACACACATTTCAGAAAGTGAACATCGGAGGTTTGATTACACCATTGGCCGAGCACTACAATGTGGATTTATCAAGGTTTAGGCTAGTCCAAGGTGATTCGAATTTGATTATGTCGGCGTGTGCGAATGAACTTGGCTCGGAGGGAGGATGGTGTATGGATGTTCATCAACCCTATTTCTTTCAAGATGCCTTTCTCTCTTATTGATCTTACTTCTGTTCAGATCAATGCGAACTTATTCATGAACACTCCTCCTCACATCACGATCTCTACTACTTATTGTATGAATGAAGATTGGCGAACACTGGCTCAGATGCATTTGGATAGGGTCTACCTAGACCTTGATATGATTCTAGTAGAAGAACTAGAGGAGTTCGATGAGGACGAGCAACAGCAGTAGCCGTTTGGATAACATCAGCCACAATAGTTTGAGAAGCCAATTCCTAAGGTACATATGGAGATGGCTCACGATTTTTCGGAGATGGGAGTTCCTCTGATGCAACCACCACTACCACAGCATCAATATGATTTCTGGTAGGCTCAGGATCACTTTTATAGAGAGCAATTTTGAATGACGCATGAGCACTTTGCCGCATTGAATACCCCAGCAGGAGATGAACCACCAACTTGCTTTGGTGAATATGAACTATGCTGCGCTCAACCTGAGGTATGATGTTATGGATAGAAGGTTGGGAGATTTGTATGAGAATTACGAGGCTTTGGACAGGAAGGTTGACACCTCGCAAAGAGATTTCGGTGATTGACACAATGATAATAATGATGATATGCTCTGAAGGAGTAGTGTGCGCCAGGTTTTTTTTCTTTTGTCCATTTCCTCTCATCTACCTTCTCTTTTTCACTTGATAGGTTGGATTTTGAGTGGTGGTTGATTTTTGGTTTTATATGTGAGTGACATGTACCATATTGATATTGATGGTGTGATGGATACTTGTACATTGATGATGATTCGATGGATTGAGTAGATATAGTGGCTCTTCTACATGTATGTGCGCTTGAATATGATATATGTTGATTTTGTTGATAAGAGGCATGTATGTTTGATTACTAGTAGTTTATGTGGAAGTTTGATATTGATTGTTTACTTTGAAGACTGCTTAGGAAATCTATTACCCATGTGGGAATTTGAGCCTATTAATCATGATACATGATTGTATAATAGTTTATTCTTGAGAGTATCGTTCATATATTCATATTCTAGAACTTGGCTTGGAGTCTTGTGTGAGATTTATGATTTTCAGATACTAGGACATGATCTTAGGCTGTTATTGTTGAGCCACTTAGCCAAATTTTACCTATCATTATAATGTTGTATCATTGGAAGCCCTATTGAGTCTTTAAAAGTTTTTTTTGGCAAGTCTTTGATAAAAAGCATTTACTTTACCTTTACTTAAGCCTTTTGAATATCCTATTTACTAGCATAGAGTTGATGTGAATAAATGCTAGTTATGAACTTAAAGAAAGAAAGGAAGGAAATTGGTGAAGTGATTAAAGTGAAAAAAAGTGTGGTTAAATATTGTTTAGGGGTAGTGTCTGAAACCGATACCTCCACTTCTTAGAAGGGTAGTTTCTAAAATTGGTACCCTTATATTTTAAGAAAGAAGTTGTTGATTCAAAGTGAAGAAGGAGAAAAGAAGTATCGAAAAGAAGATGAGAATGATGAAGGAGAGGAAGAATGAAGCTGTTTGATGAAAAGCTAAACTACAAGGTAATTCTTTACTAGTGAATTAGTCACTTTATCTATATTCTCCTACCTTTGCCAAAGAGCCAACATTACAACTCAAGAACAAGCCCTTTGTGATCCTAGTATTGGAAAAATTATGGATTGATTTTTGAGACCCTTGCCAAGCTTATGGTTACGCGAATGTATGAATTGATTCTGAGTGTAATTACGAACCCTTTAAGTATACATCTTTTATACTTGAGAGCGAGAGTAAACACTTTCCTAGTGAGTAAGATGACTTTGCACTCATAGAAGTATTGTGATTAATTGATATTTTTGTATAAATGAAAGGTATGATGATTGCATGTTTTGGAATTGATGAAATTGCATGTATTATTATACGTTGTGCCTGTATGAGGATCTTGTGAATCACACTCTTTGCCTTTGTTTTGATGTCGCTGCCTCGGGTCGAGCAACATGGAAGTTTGGGGTTTGATGAGAGTGATAATTCACGTGTTTTAAGCTCTGATTTACGTGGAAATTATGTACGATTTAGTCTATAATCAAGGCAAATTGGGTTGTTCATGGAAAAGTAGTGAATCAGATGCTACTGAGGCTGTTTGAGAATATTTATACAAGAAAACAGGTCAGAAGTGCTCAGAATCAGAAAATACAAATTTCGAGATATTGCTCGACTAGAGAAGGGGCCGTTCGACCAAGACCGTTTGGTCGAGCGACAGTGAAGATTCTCGAGTGGAGCACTGTATAAAGTTTCAGCTAATAGGAAGGCCGCTCGATAGCTGCTCAACCTAGCTGAGCCCACTCGACGTGAATCATCTTGGTCGAGTGGAGACACGCGTGTTTATTTTTGGTAATTCCGACTCTCCTATGCATGTTTTGGCGTATTCTCAAAGAAAAAGCCCAGTAAATGTCCTTAAGGATGGTTTACAAGTATAAAAAGGGAAGCAGATCACATCAAGAAGAGAGTTAGATTCCACATCCATTCGACACCACATCCATACCCTAACTCCATCCACAAGAGCTGTAGAGAGATTCGTGCAACGAATCAAGTGAGAACTAAGTGAAGATTCAAGACGAAGCGAGAAGCAACGTCGCCCACATCTAGGGTTTACTTCACAACTTAATCTTTCTTGTAATTTTTAATACTATGGATAAGATCTATCCAAACACCATGAACGTTCTCCGAAACATTATGGGCTAGAACAACTTTGGTAATTCTAGGGTTATGAAGGTTTTATCTAGTTAATTGAACTTTCATGTGTATATCAGAGTTGTTTTATATAAGACTATGAGTTTATAATTGGTACTCAGAGTTGTTTTGTGCATCATTAACTGTTATGTAAAGTCTGAATATTGTTGGCGTTCGATCGTTTATTTAATGTGAACCGTTAGGGTTCCATGAGTTTCTAAATCAGCGGAAGCAAGAACATAGAAACATATTACCTTTTACTAGGGTATGTTGAAGAAGAGGAATTATATCTAGCAGCATGTGCGAACTCACGACTTTGGGCATAACTTCTTCATCCAATCTCCGATTTGAGTGATTTTTACAGCAAAACGATCCTCTATTCCGTGGCTTTATAACCTTGTATCACACCACCAGTTTTGAGTTCCATACAAATCAGAAAATTTGTGGAAGTTGACGATCAGGTTGCTGAAAATGACCTCTCCGATCTTCTACTGTATTCCGAAGCCAAGTCTTGAGTTGTGTGGGCTACGATCTTCAAGACCTCTCAATCTGTAATCCTCCCTCAAACTCACGTGTGTTAGGCGCAGTCATTAGGGTTTCTGGATCACTAAGATGACTTATATATGAGCAACAACAGGGACCAGGAGGAAAAATTAGTGTCGGGCCTCCATTGGTCTTAATTATCCAAGTTTAGCCCAAAACTTATGCTTAAATCGAATAATAATATATTGCACTAAAATATTATTACTGCACTGCCGCTCTAATCCCAAATTACGTTATGGGATCCTTCTTATTATGAGCCCGTTAGTCTCCCCGCGTTTAAGATATACAATACCCATTAATTAATTAAGTTATCGACAACTCCATTAATTAATATCTCATCCGAGTGTAGTACCACTCAACCTCATTATCATGTCGGAATAAATCCACCTGTAAGATTTACATGATAATCCTTATGAGCTCTTCAAGGGGACGTCATCAACCTATTACGGATACGGTTCCTTCTACAATCAATAGCATACCATAAAGAGAACACTATTTCCCAACTTACCGAGTTTGTTGATTTAATACATGTAAATCTCACTCATTGATGAATCAAAAAAATATATACTGGCTTACGTGTCTAGGTTATTTTATAGTGATTAAGAGCACGAACATCCATAATAACAGAGATCAAGTTCTCCTATATATTCAGCATGAGTAGAACGATCTCAAGCGGTCCTACTCAATACACACAAAGCATACTAATCTGATTTTATAGTCAAGACAAACTAATACCAAATCACACTACAACCATCCCGATAGATTGTCCCCATCTATCTCGATTGTGAGCATGTATTTTATAAGAAAACCAATAATATGATCTTCCGCGTGTTGTCGCACTAACATATTATCTACAGTATAATGTAAGTGGACTATTGCATCGACATATCAATAAATTATACGACACAATCATTTGCTCAATGATTCTCTTTTCAAATATTGTTAGAACATTTTTCATACTAAAGCTAGGCTTTTAGTATACAATCCAACAATCTCCCACTTATACTAAAAGACTATGATGTCATGTCTTCTGCCATACATCTGATTCCCACTCCCACTACATTACCATCAAAAGCTTTCACTTTAAAGTCGTTATAAAAGGATTTACTAGGTTATCATCCGATGCAATCTTGGCAACGAAAACCTTCCCCTCACCACACGATTTCTCATAACAGGTGGTACTTGCTCTCAATGTGTTTAATTGCCTTATGGGCTCGTGATTCCCTGAAGTTTGCAACTGCACCATTATTATCACAATAAATTGTGATAACCTTGGGCAAACTTAAAAAACACATCCAAGTCCATCATGAAGTCTCTAGAGTCATATAGATACTTTGGCTACCTCAGATGCTCCAATTTATCATATTTCCTTGATAGAGTCCGAAATATATTTCTATATGACACTCCTCCACATTATGACTCTACTTCCTAAAATTAAACACATAACCTTAATGTGGATTTACTGTCGTCCCTATCTGATTTGGAAAATCTGAATCTATGTAACCCACAAAAAATAGTGAATCTGTCCACTGAGTTCACTTATAATTTCTGGTTCTTTTCAGGTACATAAGTATATGTCTTACCACAGTTCAACATTCTTGTTTCGGGTTACCTTGATACTCACTGACCATGCTCTTAGCAAAATAGATATCAAATTTCGTGCATAGCATTCCTTAGATTAAGCTTCCTTATTCGCCGAAGCATAGGGAACCGTCTTCATCAGCTTTACCTTCCTTTTGTATCATAAGATACATTTCCTTTGATAAAGTCACATGTTAAAACGAGTAAGGATTGTACCATTATATGAAGCTTAAGATAAGCATAACATCCTATCATGTGATCCGTATCACCATGATCACAAGAATATGTTTTGCTTCTTTTTAAGTCCTTCAGTTCATATTATTTTATGAACCATGCCCATACGCCCGACGATACTCTTTCATTGTCTCCATTGAGCAAGATACCATCTACGTATAGTACAAAAAATACCAGCACGTTTTCGTCTCTATTCTCAATAAACAAGACACATCTGCACATTAAATAAATCCATATCACTGGATTACCTCATCAAAATAGATGTACTTTGAGTTCAAAGCTTGCTTCGGTCTATCGATGGACACTTTTAAGCTTATACTCAAAATGTTCTTCTCTCTTTTCAATGAATCACTTTGGTTGCTTCAAATAGATGTTTTCCTCAAGACTTTCAATCCCGGAAGATATCTTTACATCTATTTGCTATACCTCATAATTCAATATGAGCAGCAACAAAATAAAAGAATACAGATCGACTTAAACTTAGCTACTGGTGGAAAAGGTTTCCTCATACTTGAACTCACCCTTCTTTCTGAGTGTAACATTATACAACAAGCCTTGTTTCAAAGGATCACCTTACTGTATGAACCTCTTTAATTTTTCTTTCAGGTTGTAAAACAACCCTCCCACTACGACATATCACTACACGTAATTTTGTATCAGACATGTCACGCAATGCAGTTTACTTGTGGCATATCCTCTTGTACAATTGGTACTATACTTTGTGTTTTTCCCTCTCACATCCTTTAGAACAATATATACATGGCTTTGTAATTTATTACATAGTCCTTTTCTAAAAATCTAATGTTCATGTTAACAATCACCCTTTGATCTTTTGGACTATAAGATAAGACACCCTTCATTTTTCTAGTATATCCCACAAATAGACAATCATCAAATCAACATGTTATTTCTAGGCCATACCCATAAAATGAATTTAGTAATTCTAAATAACTCATCATCTATCTAACCATTTCCATAAGAGTCTTATTCCTTCTTTCCACCACACCAGTCTGATGGGGTTTGCCCGGTGTTGACAACTTGGGATTCAATCCCAACCTCTGATAAATGACTCTTAAACTATCCTAAGAAGTACTTGCCACCGCGATTAAATTGTAATGACTTGATGTATATTCGATGACACTTCATCGCATGACCCATGCACTTTTGAATTAATCATAGTGCTAAGACTTGTGGGGCATCAATATATATCTAACCACCTCTCGCCTGGATAGTCTTAGGACCGCATAAATCAGAATAAACCAATTCCAACATATCTTTGGCTCTACACCCCTTTGCCTTAAAAGACAATCATGACCTAGTCTCAGATGCCAAAGGTATGTTTGGTTCATGTCTGAAGGTTCCTTTCTCTCATTTGATTAGAAGACGCGTTATTAATTACTATTTGTTACATCGCGAGATAAACATGATTTAAGAATGTGATTGTCTACCAACGTACTACAATAGATTATAGCTTCATCCTTCATTATATTGACTAAGTCATTCAAATGAACTTGAGTATTCATCCGTATACGTATGTAAAGATAATTTCTCAAAATCAAACGTTTATTCCTATAAAAAATAAATAAACGTCTCCTAATGCAACAACCACTACTTTAGTAGCTTATCTATGTACTCAATTATCTCATTAGCCCTTAGTTACATGCTTTTAGTAATTTCGGTATCTACGCACAACGTGTTAGTAGATGCCATCACTAATCATGCTTCAACAACTAGTGAATGAGATATTAACCTTGTTCACATCTTGATGAAAATTAATTTCCTTCCCCCACTACTATAAAATTGTGAATAAATAACATAGCATAGATATCGGTTATTTGTAAAACTAATATTTATAGTTTCAGTAACCGATATATGTTCTACAACCGATATCTATAATGTCATTAATATCTTAATAGATATTGGTTATACCTTGCTGATATCTTTTAACGATGTCTATAGATGTTATAGATATCGATTATGTCAACCGATATCTTTCCACTGATATTAATAAATATTTTTTTATTACTTGAAAATTAAAAAAAAATCTCTTACCCAATTAAGTCATTCTTACCACAAAAAATAAAAATTTAATCATTCTTCATTTAATTGGGAATAATGGTTAATTCCTAGCCATACATTTTCACATTTTTTCTACTGATCCCTAATTCAACACCCTCACGCCGCCACCGATAAGAGATTCACTCTGCCAGCACCCATCTGTTCACGCCATTGGTACGAGTCGATGATTCACGCCACCATCACCCGCTACCCGTTCACGCCACAGGCACCCGTCATTTGTTCTTACAATCAGCACCCACTGCACATTCCAGCCTCCAGTTTGCACCACTCTGTCTCGCCGCCGTCATGCACTGCCCGTTCATTCTGTCATTACCCGCCGTCAATCCTTCAACTCTTTTGCACCGTTGTCACACCGTTAGCTCTCGCACCGTTGTGCTTGTAGGCTGAGAGCACTCATTGTGAGGTTAGTTTCACTCTCTCAAGTTTATCGATCTAAGATAGATACAATATTTTCGACGTTATGAAATTATGGATTTTATTTTCTGTATTAAGGATTCATTCTTTTGTCTGAGTTACTTGATTTGTGTATATCTCTATCGCTGTTGGTAACCCATTTGCATCAAATATTTTTTACAATATAGTTTATGAATATTTTATTTTCTTTGCGATTCATGAAGTGAGGTAAAAGAAGAGTAGCATGGCTATTTTAAAGAACTATTATCTCTTGTTCACTGTTTCAACTACACATGATGTACATTAACTGTTATCTAATGTTTTTAGTTGATTTTTTCATATAGTTTGTAAATTAGTCAATGAGATATTCTCTAATGTATCCATTACATGCCTCAACTTCCCTTTGCTTCTTCCCATGGGTCAAAACATATTGAAGTTAGGATTAATAGAATGGAGTTCGGGTGGTGAAGGTACGATTTGGCCTTCTTAAGTTCTGCCTTATATTCTTTGAGAGAATTTAGAAATCAATGGACTAATGAAATTGCATTTAATTAAGATATAAGAACATGAAGTGATGCGGAAAATATTTCAGCACACATGGGGTATGTTTGAAAAATTACTGGTACTGATTGGGAGTGAATTAGACAGTGAAAAGTATATTAATAAAAAGCCCTATTAGTCTAGTTTCCAACACAGTAAATGGAATGTCGTTTGGAATTTTCTACAAGAAGTTATGCTCGTTATTCTGGAAGGTAACAGATGCTACCGAGAATCTGCCAATTCATGCATTTGAAGTGTTTTGGTGCCTTTTCAACTATCATTTCTTGGTCAAGTCAGCATATTTACTATATTAACTATTATATTAATGTTTGTATGGGTTTTAGGGGTCAAAGAAGTATTTAAAATGGTCAAATGAATCTAGTAAGTGATGAGTCAAGTGTTTGATGCATAAGTGTTCTAGAGTCTTGTAATGGCTACGATAAATAGAGTCCCATTCCATTGTATTTGCAAGTAGAAAAAATTTGTGAGAATATAAGTTATTTGAGAGTGTTTACTCTTTTCTAGAAGATGGATTTCTTTTAAATCTCTCTTAGTCTTAGTGGTCCAATACCTGAATCATTTGCTAACCTAGAGAGGTTTGAAAGAGTGTCAGTGCTGAAATTATATCTTAGCTCAATTAGTAATGGGTCCCATCTCTTGAATGTCCCATACTTGTCTTGAAACAAAGTATCTTATCTTCTGCACTACTAGTTTGCTACTTCCCATTCACACTACTGTCCTTCTATGAATTGTCATCATCTCATATATAGCTTCTTTAAGGTTATAATCCATTTAATTATTTTTAAATTTATGAACTAACATGGAAAGTTCGAAAACACACATCTTATGAAGGTTTAATTTTTCTCTAATATGTCGATAATTTTGGAATTATTACTAGATTATACTTCTAATCGCGTAACTTAAATCTTGTCTTGTAAAATTATAGCAGGTTAAAAATGATTGGATGTTTATACGCTCTTTAATTTGAATTATGAAATCAAATTTAACTTCAAATACAGAGATAAAAGGGAAGAAAGATGACTGGGAATGTGAGTATAAGGTGAAATCAGCAGTTTTAGCAATTGATGTAGATTTGTACAAGATCTCTCCCCATCTTCTCTGTCAAGACAACAAAAGGGTACTTTTCTTTCTTATTTCTATTGTCTTTTCATATAATTTTACGTAGTCTTTGCATCATTAAAGCATTGAATTGACTTTTTGCTCACTGAATTAGTTCACCATTGAGTTCATGTTTGATATCATCATCCATTAATGTCTTATAAATATCGAACAAAATGAAATGATGAAATTAATTTTCTATTCCTAAAATTTATAAAATAATAGGGCCTAACAAACTATGTTGATTAAAGCTAGCTGTGAGAGTTTTAGTTTTTCTTTAAGCTATGTAAGTATTATGTATTCAATAATAGGTCCAATACAATAATGTCATTGCATGGTGCAAATTGGTTATTTAGGTAAAAAACAAATGGATAAACAATGAATTCTTAAAGATAGGTTAACACATGAGTACAAAGAAGGTGTAGAGTCTTTCTTGCACTTTGCACAAGAAAATGTTGTCAATCTTGAAAAAATATCATGCCCGTGTGTAAAGTGTGGGAACCTACATAGTAGTAAAGTTGTGACAGTAAGGACGCATTTGTTAGTTCATGGTATGGATATGACATATAAAACATGGATATGGCATGGAGAAGAAGCATCCAACGAAGGGCACGTGCTCTTTCGGATGGAATGGCGGGCACAACTTCTAGTCAAACATGTTTAGTGCCATGTAATGCGTCAGGTAAGTGTAAAATTTACGAATTACTCATTTAAAATATATTTTCAAATACTTATTTTATTTTAATTTTTGGAATGTGCAGTAATCACTGGGCTTTTACACTTATCTTCCCACATGATGAAGAGGTTTTCTTGATGGATCCTCTTTATAATGGCATTCATGATTTAGGATGGAAGAAAGTGGTTGAAATGTAAGTTATCATTCTAGTACTGAGAACAGTAACCTCTTATAGTGTACTTCTATCATTCTAGCTTGAGTTTATAATTTATACTTCTATTATGTTTCTAATGTTTTAATAGGGCTTTAAAATGTTTAATACTCAAGCAATGGGAAAGAAAAGAAAGAAACAAACGACGTGGAAAGTCATTAAGGTACAAAAAGCTGCCAAATATTTATAGTTATCGATTTACCAAAAACTATGCACTTATATTACTTTGAAAATATCTAGGTACCTAAGCAACCAGATTCCTTCCAGTGTAGTTTTTTTGTGATGAGATACATGAAGGAAATCGTTGAATCAAGTGTATCTATAAATATGTCATCCATCCAATCATTGGTAATATTGTATTTATATGAGTGAGTAATACTATATTAGATATCTGATTTATATTTTTTGAATATTATAGTTCACACAAAAGAGTTACACACTAGGTGAAATCGATAAAGTGCGAATGGAGTGGGCTGAATATTGTCAAACATAAATGTATCCGTAGAAAAAGTTATTAAAAGTTAATGTATTGGATCTACTATATAAGAATTATTTGTTTGTAGTATTCATATTTGTGTTTCAAATAATATATGACATCGTAGAATATCTAAAGTTGTATGATCCAAATTAAGGAACAATGATATATTGTACCATGAAAGAAGAATTTAATGTTTCATACTAGCTTTATTACTGGTGTTTTAGTTTTGGTTCTCTTAATGCTACAGATATGCATAGCTAGCTGCGGTGCAGTGGATTTTATCAATCAAAAAGGACATCATGACGTTTTGTGGTTGGGATATCACGAGTACCTCTCCATGTATTAGTTATATGTGTTTTGTACTTTCTTTTCAGTACTTATTAAGTCATTTGAATATTTGAAATGTTCGACAATGTAGTAATGGATACTTATTAGTTTAAGAATGAAATATTTGTCGAAATGGATGAGACATTTGAAATTCAACCTAAATTTAGAATTTATTGTTTAAAAAATTTGGGCAGGTTAAAATATCAGTGGATTTACAAATAGATATCAGTTACTAAATGATATTTATACTCTAGAAAGATATCAGTTTTTCACCGATATCTATTCATCAATATATTTAATATCAAGCTAATTAATATTGGTGTTTTCATCATAGATATCGGTTAGTAACCGATATCTATTTATCAAGTAATTTAATACCAGACTTATTAATATCGATATTTTCATCATAGATATCGATTAATACCCGATATCTATATAACACAAAGATATCGATTTTTCTCCGATATCTATTTTTCAATGCATTTAAAATCAAGTTTATTAATATTGATTTTTCTACATAGATATCGGTTCACAATCGATATCTATAACATACATAGATATCAGTTTTTCTCCGATATCTATTCTTCAATACATTTAACATTAGGCTTATTAATATCGATTTATTCTTTATAGATATGAGTTAATAATCGATATCTATAATAGTAATATATATCAGTCAAATAATCGATATCTATTTAACATACCTATAATATCGCCTCCATTTATAACGGTAAAAAATTCTAATAGATATCGGTTATTAACTGATATCTATTCATAGTCTTGTAGTAGTGCCCACTTTTTTTGTCAGAAGTTTCCCACCAAGTACAACCTCTCGTAACTCAGGTGGAACTTCCTCAAAACATCTAGGCAAAATATGGAGAATTGACCTAGGTTTCTCTTTCTATTCTACTACAAGTTTTTCCAATTAATTCATCAAGTTAACCATGACCTCTTGTCTTTCTAACTTACTCAAGTATCTGAAGAGTCGTATGAGACCATCATATTTCTATTAACGTCTCAACTTTCCACTAGAGACTTAAGTAGACACTAGAGGACATTTTTAGTGAGAACACATACGTTTTCCTAAGCAGTAAGAACCAAAGCTAAGATTCTTTTCTTCTCATCTAATTTTGGACCAGTAAATATATTTCTTTTAGTAAACAATAAGCAAGATAAAACCATTTGAAATTGCAGAGAATCACGTAAATAAATACACCGATCAAATCCTTTGAATTTATCCATTTATATTGATTCCCTCAAAACAATATAAAATAAAATTCACCAGCATCTCAAACACCGTGAATCTGCATGCCACGTTAATGTGGACGTATATAAACCAAACATTTACAAGAGAAGGTTTTACCCATTAATTTCATTCGTCAACCTAACTTTATAATAAAATAACTAATTATCAGTTCCTTTTTAGCTATGCAAATAACAACAGTCACTCCGTTGGGGAGGATGCTTATTATTTACACCTAAGTATACACCATTATTTGATTCCAAGTCTGTTACCTAAGCTTGTGTGCCTACAGTTTGAGAAGCCCACCCGTGCACAGATAACTTTCTACAATCATCATAAAGAAGTTTATACCAGTGATCTGTGAATAAACTCATCCGTTGTGGAAGAATGCACTATAGCCAACACGCAAGTTTATGTACATTACTTACAAACCAATAATGGAGACCGCGGAAATTTACCAACCAATCCCCTCTCCCATTTATTTATTTAACACCGAGAATTTTTACATGCATATAATATTAAAGAATAAAATACGCAACATAACATGCTCCTATTACACCAAATAAGGCAGTAAATCACAGAGAATCATGCATATATACTCCCTTCGTCCCACTAATAGGTATTCGTTTGCCTTTTACACGTGGATTAAGGAGTATAATATTTTAATATATAATGAGATGAGAGAAATAATATTGTAATGTCTAATGGGTAGTTGTATTAGTGTTAATTGTGTTCCACATGTGTGTCAAATCAATCCAAAAAATAAAATGGGTACTTTGTATTGGGAAGGACCAAAATGACAAAATGGATACGTATCAAGGGGACGGAGGGAGTATATAATAATAATCAGATTATCAAACCAAATTAAGACAATTATATATTAGCGAATTCGATTGTTCGCCACCAAGCATGAATGTCGGCAAAGACCTCCAGATTATCAAATCTTTGAAAATCTCCAGATTATCAAATTTTTAAAACTATCGATATCGACTAAATTATCGAAATCATCGATATCGACCAGATTATCAAATTTTTAAAACATCCAAATTATCAAATTTTCGACACTATCGATATCGATTGTCAATATCATCCAGATTATCGAAATTATCGATATCAACCAGATCATCAAAATCATCGATAGCGACATGCAACCATAAATAATAGGGTAAATTACCAAAAACCCCTCGAGGTTTGAAAAATTATCAATTACCCCCTTTAATTTATTTTTTATTTGAACATTAATAAAAATACACTTTTTCTTTAAATAAAAAAGGATGTAAATGATATCAAGACCCATATATTTAACATTGTATTTTTTAATTTCACTATTTTTTTAAAAATATTTTTTAAAGGGGGTAATTGGTAATTTTACAAATCACGGGATTTATTTGATAATTTGGACAAACATCGAGGGGGGTTTTGATAATTTACCCTACATAATAATAGACAATTAAATCAATTATGCAGTTATATATCACGAATTAAATCATCATTTAAATTAGGAAGTCTTTCCTAACTCCAACTGTTGAACCGATGCCTTACGCAACAAGAAGTATTACTTGCGTCTGGCCTGCACGTCATACGAAAACAAGCTTGACTGACCACACAACACGTCGACACGACTCGTGCCAGGCGCCAGCACGAGTCATACTGCTCCTAATGCTGCTGCCACATGCCTTCCAGCGCCACACTTGCGCCTCAAATAGGTTGGTATGACTCATGCCTGCTTTCCGCACAGGTCATGTCGGCTGCAAACACACTAGTCTTGCAGTCAGCCACCACCGCCGCGTTTAGATCCCCGACCAGTCTTACCGATCACTGGCACGACTCATGCTGCATGCGCATGCTGGTCGTGCTGGCCGCTTCTCGCCAAGGCTGCGACAGCCAGCTGCGGGTCACCTGGCCTGCATCGTTGCTCCGCGCATCGCCCGCCGATCATGCCGTCAGTCAGCACGGATTGTGTCGTCCACCATCAGTTCGTCGCCCCACTCGTGCCACCTAGTCGTCGCACCGCAAGTAGTTCAGCATCGATGGCACCCAATGCCGCCCTCCATCCAGCCTGCTGGCACGACTCGTGCCACCCACTAGCACAACTCGTGCCACCTTCCAATGCTACCGTGGAGTCATCCATGTCTTCGCCGTGCAACCGCGCCCCTCCTTGTGCCACCACCAGCACCGCCGTCCTACCACACATCGACGTTCGTCGATAATAAATGTACCATCGTATCAAGATAAAGTATTCAACAAGACACAATAATATTCTAAACCCTAGCTTAACGTTTCACGCTTCACCACAAAACCGAAGCTCTGATATAAATTGTTGTCATTCGATCATTTGGTTAACGTTAACTGTTAGGGTTCCATGTACTTTTAAATCAGTGAAAGCAAGAACATAGAAACACATTACCTTTCACCAGGGTATATTGAAGAAGAGGAATTCTCATCGGCAGCATGCGCGACCTCACAACTTTGGGCATAACTTTCTCATCCAATCTCCGATTTGAGTAATTTTTACATCAAAACGATTCGCTCTTCCATGGCTTTCTAACCATATATCACATTACCAGTTTTGAGTTCCACACTAATTCAAAAAATCATAGAAGTTGACAATCAGGTAGCAGAAAATTATCTCTCATTTCTTCTGCTGTATTCCAAAGCCTAGTCTTGACGTTGTGTGGGCGACAATCTTCAAGACCCTCTCAATCTGTAATCCTTCCTCAAACTCACATGTGTTAGGCGTAGTCATTAGGGCTTCTGGATCACTAAGATGACTTATATATGGGCGACAACAGGGACCAGGAGGAAAAATTAGTGTCGAGCCTCCATTGGCCTTACGTATCAAAGTTTAGCCCAAAACTTATACTTAAGTCCAATAATAATAATATATTACACTAAAATATTATTACTGCACTACCACTCTAATCCCAAATTACGTTCTGGACTCCTTCTTATTATGAGCCCGTTAGTCTCCTGGCGTTTAAGATATACAATGCCCATTAATTAATTAAGTTACTTACAACTCCATTAATTAATATCTCATCCGAGAGTAGTACCACTCAAGGGGACATCATCAACCTATTTAATAGGACACAGTTTCATTCTACAATCAACAACACACTATAGAGACAATATTATTTTCCAACTCACCGAGTTTGTTGATTTAATACATGTAAATCTCACCCATTGATGAATCAAAGAAATACATACTAGCTTACGTGTCAAGGTTATTATATAGGGATTAAGAGCACGAACATCCATAATAACAGAAATCAAGTTCTCTTATATAGTCAGTATAAGTCGAACGATCTCAAGCTGTCCTGCTCAATTCACACAAAGCATACTAATGTGATTTTATAGTCAAGACAAACTAATACCAAATCAAACTACAACCATCGCGATAGATTGTCCCCGTCTATCTCGGTTGTGAGCATCTGTTTATACTTTATAAGGGCACCGATAAAATGATCTTTCGCGTGTTGTCGCACAATATATTATCTACAGTATAAAGTAAGTGGACTATTGCATCAACATATCAATAAATTATAAGATGCAATCATTTGATCAATGATTCTCATTTCAAATATTGTTAAAACATTGTTCATACTAAAGCTAGGCTTTTATTATACAATCCAACAAATGCATATCTTGGTTAATAATTGAGTGCGTTCACTGCTGAGCAGGATTTCATATTATGATTCTAAATGAGAGGACTCCAAAGCTTCATTAGAACTATCTTATATGAATACTTATTAATTGAATTGAATTCGGAATAGTAAGAAGGATAAAGAGGATTATCTCATAGTACCTATAAAGGGAGATCATATCGGGTTAGACTACTTAGTGCAGAGGAAATAACTGATACTGATACTACCCAGAAAGGGGGCTGAAGTTATATCTCTTTCTCCAAGGTTATTCGTACGTGTTACACACTTATCTGCTTATGTCTATAGAGCTGGTTAGCATGGCTTAGTGATGCGTCCATAGTCCACAAGGCAGAGTTGGACATTGACATACAGAAGGGAGGTTAATTAGTGAAACTGGATGGCCAGAAGATCTACCTATCTTCTCACTTGTTTAACTCTTGTTCATTTCTACTATCTCAATTTTATTGTTATTTAATTATTTTGTTTACTAGATTAATAACCATTTACAATCAAATTTCCAAACAATAGTTTTTTTTAATTTAGACAATAATAAATTGATAATCATCCGTCCTTTCGATTCGATAATATAACTTGGTCGTTTTTCTAAACTACAATCACATCCTTCATACTTGGGGATTATTGTGTGTTGAGTAAACGGCCATCAAGTATCAGTATGAGATAAATTTTACCAAAATTTCAGTATACCAAAAATCGATATACCAAAAATTTAATATCAGTATCAGTATGGAAAAAACCAAATTGAAATTTTCAATACGATATTACTATTTCGGTATACTGATTTTTCCCACCCCTACATACCTCCAACAAAATTAGATGATCTCTTTGATGAGAGTGATAATTCACGTATTGCAAGCTTCGATTTAAGTGAAAATTGAGTACGATTTGGTCTATTATTGAGACAAATTGGGTTGTTTATGGAAAAGCTACGAATCAGATGCTACTAAGGTTATTTGAGCATATTTGTATAGAAAAATAGATCTTAAATGTTCAAAATTGGAAAACACGATTTTGGAGGCAATTTTGCAAGCGTTGCTCGACCTGAAGAGGTTGTTCGACCAGTATGGGATTGGTCAAACAAAGGAGCCAAGTAGAACGAGAGGCGTTTCAACTTGCAGAGAGGTCATTCGACCAGTGAAGCCTGTTCAACCAAAAGAAGTCAGGTGGAACAAAGTGAGTTAAGTCGAACGAGAAGTAGAAACGAAGTCCAGTTTACAAACATGCTGTTCGACCACACTAAGTCTGGTCGAATGGCTACGTATTAGCTCTAAAAAGTCGGGATTTTCACATCCAGTGCATGCATGTGCATGTTTTCGACGAAAAAACCCAGTACAGGTCCATAAGGAGAAGTAACAAGTATAAAAAGGGGTGCCGATCACAGCAAAAAAAGTGTTAGATTCCACATCCATCCTACATCACATCCAAACCCTAACTCCATCCGTATGAGCGGTAGAGAGAGATTCGTGCAGCGAATCAAGTGAGAACCAAGTGAAGATTCAAGACGGAGCAAGAAGCGACGGCGCCCATATCTAGGATTTACTTTGCAACTTAATCTATCTTGTAATTTTCAAGACTATGGGTAAGAACTATTCAATCACCATGAACGTTCTTCGAAGTGTTATGCGCTAGAACCACTTTGGTAGTTCTAAGGTTATGAAGGTTTTTATCTAGTTAATTGAACTTTCGTGTGTCTACTCCTACAACACTACTTGTGGTTTATTTTATATAAGACTATACTTTATTAATTCATACTCAGAGTTGTTTTGTGCATCATTAACTATTATGTAGAGTCTGAATACATATCTTGGTTATTGATTGAGTGCGTTCACTGCTGAGCAGGATTAATTGTTATAATTCTAAGTGAGGGGACACGAAGCTTCATTAGAACTATCTCATATGAATACTTATTAATTGAATTGAATTCGGGTTAGTAAGTAGGATAAAGATATAATCATATAGTAACTATAAAGGGAGATCATATCGAGTTAGAGTACTAAGTGCACAGGAAATAATTGATACTGATAGTACCTAGATAGGGGGTGTAATTATATCTCTTGCTCCAAAGTGATTCACATTTGTTACACGATTGTCTGCTTGTGTCTATAGAATAGATTTGCATGGTTTAGTGATGCGTCCATATTCCACAAGGCAGAGTCGGACATTGACATACGAAAGAGAGATTATTTAGTGAAACTGGATGGCCCGAAGAGCTACATATCTTCTCACTTGAGCAACTCTCGTTTATTCTCTACTGTTATTTATTTTAATTTCTATCTTAATTAATTGTTTATTTGTTACTTAATCATTATAACTTTATTGCCATATAAGTCTTAATAAGATTAGATTATAATAAAATTATTAATAATATGTCCTTTGGGTTCGATTATCACTTGGTCACTTATCAAGGCCACAATAGCATCCTTCACATTTGGGGATTAATATTGTGTGTTGAGAAAACGCTCATCAAGTTCACTTGGTCACCCTGCTCTGATCAACATGATTGAAAGGAGTCCCTTCTCTGGGGAACCTTTGAAGATCCTCAACAACATCTGAATAAGTTCCTTGGGTATGCAAGTACACAAAAGAATGCAGGAGCTCATGAAGATGCAAGGAGGATCATCTTGTTTACGTTCTCGCTTAATGAAAAGAAGAGTGATTGGTACGACAACCTTACTGCTACTGAATGCGATACCTGGGAGAAATTGAAATTGAAATTTTTGGAGCGATACATGCCACCTTCAAAGGTGTTTAAGATGAAACAAGAAATAAATCAATTTGCTATCTATGGTAATGAGAAGTTTCATGAGGCTTGGGACATATTCAAGGACATGCTCCGAAAGTGTCCACAACATGGGCTTTCTAAAGCTCAATACATCAGTATTTTCTACAATGGATTGAACTATGATTCTCGAGTATTACTTGATGCTTCTTCTAATGTAGCATTGCTTACAAAGTCATTCGTAGAGGTCGAAATGCTCTTTGAGGATATTTCGATAAATTCAAGAGATTCGCCAACTGATAGAGTAAGAGGCACTTATGTTCTTGGAAAGATAGCGCAGGTTGAACACACTATAGTTAAGTCGAGTAGAGAAGATGAGATCGTCTCTAGTTTGGCTAGTATCAACAAGTTGTTTGAGTCTCAGCAAAAGCAGATCACTGCTATAGCGCAACGAGTACCAATGATGCAGCAGGATGTTGGCTATGAAGGAACTAATCAAGAAAATTTTAAAGAAGCGAATTACACTATGGGTCAGAGTATTCATGGAAAGAGGTATCTGAATAATCAAGGAAATATAAATTACCAAGAGAACTACAATAATCGTGGTCCCCCGGGTAACTATCAACAACAAAGGAGGTCTTAATTTTCATGGAGCAATCCAATTACGGCGATGCAACCTCTTGTTGGTGTTAATCCTGGTGCTAAGACGGAAGAAGGAAAACCTAGTTTAGAGGATACAGTGAATTGATATGTGGCTAAGAATGATGCTAGGATGGATCGATTGGAAGAAAAATTGATTCAAATCATGGAGAATTATCTAAGCAGATGAAGGAACTAACATTGTTGATGGGTCAGATGGCGGGGAGTGTAAATGAGTTGACACAAACAATTGAGAAAGGGAAGCTTCCATCTCAAAGTATTACAAACCTTAAGTCTTGTAATGCCATCACATTGAGGTCCGGGTCGCAATAAGAAGGTTCGATGAAATGGGCGCGCAAAAAAGAAGAAACCAGAAGCATTGTTTGACCAGAACTACCACGTTCGACCAAACCTGTTGGTCGAACAACACTAAAAAAATGGTGTTACGACACTCTATTTTTTGTTCTGCCATTTAACAAAACCACTTCTGTTCGACCAGATTACTCTGGTCGAACCATGGTCGAATAGGCACCTGTGGAGAAGAATGATCGCGCTCAGTTAACAGGGTCTCCATTCGACCAACCTCATATCATTTGACCAGACCACTCTAGTGAAACTATGGTTGAACAGGAGCGAACAAACTGAATCCATTTACAGTGCCCTTATTCGACCACACCCAAGTTGTTCGACGAGATCACTCTGGTCGAACAGTGGTCGAACAGCTTCATGTACCTCCCGTTTTGATAACGAATGCTACAACCGTTGTTCAAAACACTGCAGAGCTATCACTAGAGCAGAATACTGAGCTTATACTAGAGAAGAAGTGGGAAAGAGGTAAGAGATTGAAATCCAAAAAGGATAAAATGAAGGAGGTTAAACGTGATGAATGGGAAATCGCTAAGACAAAGATATCTCCTCCATTTCCCTTTCGGATAGTGAAAAGGGATTGGAAGATAAGTTCAAGAAATTTCAAGAAATAATGAACAAGATAAGCTTGAGTGTTGCTTTCTCCGAAGCAATCATGGAGATGCCGTATTATGCTCGATTTTTTAAAGATATCATATTCAAGAAGAGAAGCTTGAACGGGGTAGAGACAGTGAATCTATCAGAGAACTGCAGCTCGATCATTCAAAGAAAGCTGCCGTAGAAGATGAAGGATCCAGAGAGCTTCACTATTCTATGTGAAATTGGAAAGGGGCCGGTACTTAAAACTTTATACGATCTTGGAGCAAGCATCAACTTGATGCCCTTATCTATATTTAAGAAGCTAAGTTTGGGGGAGCTCGCTCCTACAATAGTGGCTCTACAATTGGAGGATAGGTCTATGACTTTTCCGAAGGGTGTGATAGAGGATGTACTTGTTAAAGTGGATAAGCTTGTCTTTCCTGTGGATTTTCTTATGCTAGAGATGGAAGATGACAAGGAATATGTCCCTCTTATTTTGGGAAGGCCATTCCTTGCAATAGCTAGAGCTATGATTGATGTCCAAAAGGGGGAGCTTAGATTGAGAATGTATAAAGATAAGGTTCTTTTCAACCTAGATAGGGCAATGAAGATGCCAATGGAGATGCAATGTCACAACATTGATATGGTGGAGGAGATCGTGAAGGAAGATATGTCTTTGATCCTGTCAAAGGATCATCTGCGACATGCTTGATGGAGTCTCTTACTTTTCCTACCACGGAGCTAGATGAGCTCTCTAATGAGGTATGCATTGAATTTCTGGAAATTTTACTTGCTTGGGGTGATAACAGGTATGAATCTAAAAGAACCAAGTTTGAAGAAGTCAAATGGACTAGGCAATACCTCCCATTGGATAGAGAAAGCACACCGAAGGAAGAGAAGAAGGAGGAGTTGAAACCACTACCGGAGCACTTGAAGTACGCCTATCTAGGCGATAATGATACTTACCCGATAATTGTATTTTCTTCTCTTACTGATGACCAACTCGAAGAGTTGTTAGATGTGCTTAGGAAGTATAAGTCTATTATAGGTTGGACTTTTGATGATTTGAAGTGTATTAGTCCATTGTATTGCATGCATAAAATTAAATTGCTAGATGAAGCTAAGAGTAGTATTCAGAATCAGCGGAGAGTTAATCCCACAATTCAAGAAGTGATTAAAAAGCAAATCCTAACGTGGTTAGATACAAGAATTATATATCCAATTAGTGATAGTCCCCATGTGAGTCCATTGCATGTTGTAGCTAAAAGGGGGCATGACTATTGTAAAAGCCGAGAATTGCGAGACCTTGGCCACTAGGATTCCTACGGGATGGCGTGTGTACGGATTATAGGAAAATGAATGAAAATACATGAAAATACATGAAAATACCATTCTCTCTTCCTTTCATGGATCAAATGCTTCACCGTTTAGCAGGGTATGAGTTTTATTATTTCTTGGACGGTACTCGGGTTACAATCAAATCATGATTGCACCCGAGGATCAAGAAAAGATGACTTTTACGTGTCCATATGGAACCTTTGCTTTTAGGAAAATTCCTTTTGGATTGTGTAATACCATGTTATATTTCAGCGTTGCATGATGGCCATATTTGATGGGTTGATAGAGAAAATCATTGAGGTGTTTATGGATGACTTTTCTATGTTTGGTTCCTCTTTTGATATTTGTTTGTCTAACCTAGCTACTGTTTTGAAGAGATGTCAAGAAACTAATCTTGTCTTAAATTGGGAGAAGTGCCGCTTCATGGTAAGAGATGGGATTGTTCTTGGTCATCATATTTCTGCCAAGGGATTGGAGGCTGATAGAGCTAAGGTGGTGGCGATTGAGAAGCTTCTCCACCTACAAATGAGAAAGGAGTGCGGTCCTTCCTTGGAAGGTGCCGCTTCATGGTAAGAGATGGGATTGTTCTTGGTCATCATATTTCTGCCAAGGGATTGGAGGCTGATAGAGCTAAGGTGGTGGCGATTGAGAAGCTTCTCCACCTACAAATGAGAAAGGAGTGCGGTCCTTCCTTGGACACGCAGGATTTTATAGGAGATTTAATAAAGACTTCTCAAAATTCTCCAAGCCCTTATCTCACTTACTTGCAAAGGGATGTTCCTTTTATTTTTTATGAAGAATGTCTAACTACTTTTTAGGTTTTGAAAGAGACGCTTATTACTGAACCTATCTTGATCACATCGGATTGAAGTTAGCCGTTTGTACTAACATGTGATGCAAGTGATCTAACACTTGGAGTGGTGCTTAGGCAGCTAAAGGAAAATAAGTTCTGCGCCATCTACTATGCGAGTAAAACTTTTGATGCAGCACAAAAGAACTACACTATAACTGAAAAGGAATTTTTAGCGGTGATGTATGCATTTTATAAGTTTCGACAGTATTTGGTTGGTATGAAGACTATAGTGTACACGGATCATTCTGTGATCCAATACTTGATGGAGAAGAAGGAAGCGAAGCCCAAGATTATTCGATAGATCCTTCTTTTACAAGAGTTTGACATGGAGATCCGAGACAAGAAAGGAACAGAAAATATTTTGGCGGATCACCTATCAAGGTTAGAAATAACGGAACATTGAGATGACTCTTTTGAATACATTGAAGAGATGTTCCCATATGAGAAGATCATTGGGGTGTTTGTAAAAGGAGCAGAGAGAGCTTGTGTAATGTCTGCTCAAGGAATGGATCCATGGTATGCGGATTATGTCAATTACATTGCCGTAGGTGAAATTCCAAAAGATCTCAATGGGTATCAACTTGCGAAATTTAAGAGAGATGTTGAGACTTTCATATGGTACAATCCGTTTCTGTACAAAATTTGTATGGATTCTATCGTCCGTAGGTGTGTGCCCAAGATGGAGATGGAGAGTGTTCTTGATTTTTGCCATGCACAACCTAACGGGGGGCACTTCTGAGCTCAAAAGACTGCATCCAAGGTACTACAATCCACTTTTTATTGGCCTACCTTGTTCAAAGATTGTGAATCCTATGTGGCGACATGCGATAGATGTCAAAGGATGGGAAATATAAGTAAAAGGGATGAGATGCCACTGCAGCCAAGCATTGTTGTGGAGATCTTCAATGTATGGGGAATTGATTTTATGGGACGTTTCCCCATCAAATGGATTCCTATACATACTTCTAGTAGTAGATTATGTTTCTAAGTGGGTGGAGGTCATTCCTACTCACATGAATGATTCAAAGACCTTGTTGACTTTCTTAAAGAAACATATCTTTGCTCGTTATGAAGTTCCGAGAGCACTTGTAAGTGATAAAGGTTCCAACTTCGTCAACAAACTTCTTGAAAGAGTTCTCAAGGATTATGGTGTTAAGCATAGGGTTACTACACATTATCATCCTCGAGAAAATGGGCAAGCGGAAGTTTCTAACCGGCAAGTGAAGCAAATCCTGGATAAGGTGCTTGGAACTAATAGGAAGGATTGGGCTATGAAGCTCGATGAGGTCTTATGGGGGTTCCAAACTACGTACAAAACTGTGCTTGATATGCCACTGTATCAAATTATTTATGGGAAGCAGTGCCACTTACCCATAGAAGTTCAGCATAGAGCTTTTTGGGCATTGAGAAGCTTAACTTGTGTCTTAAGGATCAAAAGAAGTTGAGGATGACTCATATCAATCAACTAGATGAGTTCAGAAATCAAGCCTACAAGAACTCGGTGATCTATAAAGAGAGAATGAAGAAATGGTTGTTAGATTGTATACTGAAAGTTTAGCTTTTTGTATGAACAATGTTTTAATAATTTAATTTATTTGAAATGAGAATCATGTGACCAATGAAAATAATTTATCGAACCACATGGAGGTCGGCGCTAGAGCTTAAGCGAGATCACGTTTATCGCAATTTTATAGAGACGAATCATCAATGGGATTGGTTGATCAAACAAGAAAATAATCAAAGCAAGCAAGCAATGATTAGCAAACAAGATAGATAGATGAAATGAGTGGTTTTCCAAGTTGAGTAAAAGTGAGATTAACAACAATTAAGAAGTGAAATTCCTAGGATATATGCATCAAATTCATATGATCATGGGTATAAACTAAGGGCCAACACTAGGTTCACCTAAACTCCTTCTCAAGATGAATAGGATATGTCAATGGATTGGTTCTCACTCAAACAATTTCAACTAGATACTAAGCTTGAAATGAGAGTCCCTTCACACGATTAATCAACCTCTCGATCAAACCAATCGGATGTCCTATCAAAGGGTTCTAAATAATAAAGGACTTCTCAATCTCTTTACAATTTATAATGCACATGAAGTGTTTGATGAAATGATTCAATTAATTATCCTAAATATGCAATTAACTTCTCAATCTAATCACATGTTTAAAACAACAAACCATACAAATCATCATAAACCTCAAGATCTAAAGCATTAATGATAGAAAATCAATTAACCCAATCAACATATGAATTTAAATACATAAATCCCAAAATTATCCAACAACTCTTATGTTGCTAGTATCACAAGGGAGATTAGCCTATCATCTTCATAAAGAAATTAACATAGATAATTAAATCCTTGCAAATCATGATAAAACTATAAGGTTTAATACAAAGATTGAATGGAAACTCCCTTTATGTCACTTCAATAGTGATCTTCTCTCCTTCTTTGCACTTTCATCTCTTCCTTGATCCTTTTCCTTCACTTGGATGTAGAAATTAATGGTAGGATGATGGTAGATCCAAAGGATGAAGAATGGATGAAGATGATGGTGTGAAATGGAGAAAATGGTGTGTGAGGTGTGTGGGCAGTTGTGAATTTCAGATGATAGATCTCAAAATGTTAAATGGAGTGGTATTTATACCCTTCTGGGCCTTCTAGAAGAAATATGGAAATTTTCAGGAATTTTGACACCGACACGGCTCGTGTGCTGCAACACGGCCCGAGTCATGTCTAGGGCACACGGTCAACGCAAGCCTCAAACAACGCATGGTCCGTGCGCAGCACTCTGCCACAGGGGTGGCCGTGTTGTGTCTTCTGATGCTCGCACACGGTCATTCTGGACAGGGCCGTGTTTGGTACACGGCTCAAATTTCTGCACACGGCCCGTGTTCTGCACTCAACCACAGGGGTGGCGGAGCTGGTGTTTCAGGCGACTGCACACGACTTTCGCTTACAGGTCCGTGTGCAGAACTCGGGTCGTGTACACGATACGGCTCATGTTCCTGCACACGGCCGGCCATGTTCTTGCTTCCCTGTTTCCTCTTTCACTGTTTTGGCTCGTTCTCCCTCGTTTCAACTCTGAATTGAGATCCATTTTTTTCCTACGTCTCCCTTATCATAGGTTTAAGCTCATCCACACATATTTTCATAAAAACACATAATACAACCAAAGTACACATAAAATACAAATAAAATAATACGAAAACACATATAAAAAGATACTAAAATTTAGGTGAAAATATATCTCATCACACCCCCAAACTTAAAGTGTTGTGCGTCCCCGCACAACGAATGTGATAAACCAAGGGGTGATATTTTCACATAGGAAAAGACTAAACGAACATAAGTAATAACACATCAATAGCAATAAGAACCACAACTATGCTAAGTCATCTACAACATTAAACTTATAACATGAAGAATTAACACATTCAATTTCAAGAGAATAAAGTGTAAAAGTCCCTTTTTGGTCCAAGCCTAACATAGATATCAATTTCACTCAACACTCTATGAAGTGGGGTAAATCAACACTCATCAATCGATTGGCTCGACTCGCTATAAGCTTGCTCGTGGACTATATTCACAAACCACCAAAATTTCAATTAGTGATAAAAAAAAGTCTTTCATTAAAGATGTAATGATAGACTCTTTGGTAAGGTAGAAAGAATATGGTAATAGTGACTAAACAAGTGTAAGTAATCAAAGAGATGGCCAATTTCTCCAACTTCTCCCCTTTTCTTTCTTCCTTTCTTGTCTTTAATGTTCACAAGCACTAATCATCAACTTTCTTTGGATTGAGCTTCTTTCGATGCATGCTTCCTTCTTTATACTTTTGTTTATTTTGAGCATCTTGATGTTGCTTTGCTCCTTTTCTTGTTTAAAGGTTGCATGTGCATTCTTAGTTTTGCTCTTTTCATCCTTTTTCTTATTTGTTTACCATTTCATTTCTTCATTTTGTTTTTTTTATCAAACCTTTTGAAACCACATCTCCTCAATTACTCACAAAAAAAGGGTAAATATATAAGGCTTAAGTGGGTAATCAAGGCTTTAATGTTCTAAATTCACAAGAAATATGCTTAAAGGCTCAAAGTGGTTGACTAGGGATAATGTTCATGGTAGGGAAATATATAGCAATGACTATTAAATAACAAGGATGGCCTTAGATCATTTCACTAATCTCCACTAATCAGGCTCGTTCCTATAGTCCTTGAGAAGTTCTAGCTTATCAAACACAACCAATCCACTCATGAAGAAAAATCATGTATGCACGGTTGAGGCTCAAATTCTCACAAGCTTATGCATTGGACCTTTAGAACTTATTACATCACATTCATCTCAAAATTGAACAAGTTAAGTAAAACATGTCACAATTTGAAAGTGTAGAGATTCTTAATCATAACTTGTCATCACTTATCACCACAACATATCATCACTCTTAATCAAAAATAACTCACAACCTCCCTAAACAAACCACCAAACAAACCAAGATAAAAATAAGAAAACACACAAAACATAAAATAAAGACACAACAAACAAGAAATAACCAAAAACACATAACATACAAGAATAAAATTCCCATCATTAGAAATTTAAGCAAACATTCATATCATCCATGACAATTAAGCTCATAAGCATCACAACCTTGATTGAAAAGGAAATCATAAATTAGGAAAATAAACCTCCCAAAAATATAACAAATGAAATAGCATGCTAATCACATCAATCCAAATCAAAATCAATTAGAAGTGATAGGGTGTAGAGTGAACTCCCTCAATAGGCATTTGGTAGTGGAAGTTGTTAGCTCCAAGCTCCATTCATGCTTCTAATACCCTTCATTCATGCTCAAAGACTCATCAAACACCATTAGTTCAACAATTTCCTTAAAATATGGACTATCATGCACTTCAACACAACCAATCAAACCAAAATCCAACCAAAACTTATGAGAAAATTTTAAAATTGACCCAATTTTACAAGAAGGCTTCTCATCATCAAAATATCATCATATCAAGCACACTCAAGTGGTGAGTCACACCACACACTCTCCCCCCAAACTTAAATCGAAATAAGTTGAGACTTAAGTTTGCAAAAAGTGGTGGGACTTACCCTTGTAGTTTCCATTGATGGTCTTCTTGTAGAGAAATAAATGCATCCACATGAGTCAAGTTGTGTTCACCACGCACTAGCCCCCCAAACATAACTCGAGACAAGAGTCGAGAATTAAGTTTGCACAAGTGATGCGATATGCCTATTCGACTCCATTGAGCACTTCTCTTTTCTTCACTATGCTTTTTCTCACAAGCACAGTCTACCTACAAGACCAAACAACAAAACAAGAGTCAAAAGATAAAAAGAATGAGTTGCCACCCATTTAGCGCTAAGTTTAACGTCTTCAAGCCGGACGGAAGTTTACGATCTTGGACCATAGGATGGTCCATCAAACTCTCTCCTTGCATCCTCACTTTAAACATTTGCTTTGCCTTCTTCTTTTCCACTAGCTCCACTTTACCATTCTTGCTTATAAGCATCAAATCATCATCAAGAAGTGAATCTAGTGGACTTCTCCTTTCTCCTTTATCAATTTTCCAATCAAGGTCTGGGACTTTCTTCCTATCAACATCACAAGAAGACAAGTTAGCATTTGACATTTTCATATAATCATGAAGAAATTAATTTAAATTGTCAAAGAGAATAGAGTTATTATCCATAAGATCATCCGGAGGCTTCAAATGAGACTTAGCTCCTTTTTTCTTATTACACAAGAATCTGACACTCTTTCCTTTTGAACTTAAGGATAACTCTTCTCTTCCAACATCAATCTTTGCTCTTCCGGTAGCTAGAAATGGCCTTCCCAAAATAAGTGGAACTCGAGGGTCCGCCTTCACTTCTAACACCATGAAGTCGACCGGGAAAGCTAGCCCTTTCACTTTCACCTCCACGTCTTCAACAATCCCGAGTGGCATCACAAATTCACCATTTACAACTTCAAGACAGATAGTTGTAGGCTTAAGCTTTCAAAGATCAAGATCTTTGAACGTGGCATGAGATATCACGTTGACGCTTGCCCCCAAGTCACACAATGCATCAAGGGTACCCTTCCCTTCAAAATCACAAGGAATTATGAATTTTCCCGGATCACCAACTTTCGTAGGCCCCCTTTTTTGCATCGATTCACTTGTTTCGGATGACTCTTCTTTCCTTTTCTCCATATACTTCTTCTTCAGAACTTTCACATGCTCTTCAAACTCTTTTTTCTTCTCTTCCTTTACAAACATTTGTGGATAGGGAATAGGGAATGAAGTGATCAGAATACCCCAATAGTCATGCTTGTACTCCTCTTCTTTAGCCTTCTCCTTCACTTTCTTTTCGTCTTACACCCTTTTCCACTTAGGTATCCATTTAGGACCCTTCTCTTCTTTCTTACTTATCTCTTCAATTTCTCCAACAACCTTGCTTTTCACCAACCCTTCTTCAACCATTCATTCCTCTTTCATATCAACCAATAAACATTGAGCTTTCAGATTGATTTCGGTTGTGGCCGAAAACTTTCCTTTTTGTTGAGCACTCAAAGAACTTGCCATTTGTCCAAAATTATAATCCAAAGTCTTGAACCTCTTGTCATTTGCTTCTTCCGCCTTTTTTGATGCTTCATCTCTAGCTTTGTTTGATACGATCAATTGCTCAAGTAGCTCATCGATTGATGCTCTTCCCTCATTGTTCGGTGCCTTGGCTCCCGGTTGATATCCCGGAGGATAAGCAACTGCATTGCTCGAATTAGAGTAGGAAAAGTTACCTTGCATTTGTTGTTGTTGTGGGTATGAGCTTCCACTACCTTGACCATTAAAGTCTCCTTGCCTTGGTGGATAATTCCCTTGACCTTGGTTGAAACTACCTTGAAAATTATTTTGGTAATTTCCTTGGTAGTTTCTTCCTTGTATGTTTGACACATCTTCCACATGTGGTATAGAATTGGCCCATTGTTCTCCACTCACAATGTTCGGAGGTAGCACACCTTGATCGACTTGTAGCCCTTCAACCATGTTAGCTCCTTGATTCACACCTTGGTTCAAACTCATTTGTTTCATAACCTCTGCCACTATCTTTTCCATGCTTGGCGTACTTTGCTCCACACTAGCACTCTTCACACTAAACTGTTTCCCTTGATCAAAACTCTCAAAACCATAGTATCCACTTACCTCTTTGGTGGCCATTGATATACGTTTGTAGCAATCTCATTAAAAATATGTATAGCGCACCCTTTTCGGAGTCACTCCATGTACGGATCCACTCGCCGAAGCATCAACATACATTCTTTGACTATTTACCAAACTTTGGTAGAAAAATTCAACTTGTTGGTTCTCCAGGAAGCCATGTTGTGGACACTTGCGTAGCATATCCTTAAACCTTTCCCACGCTTCATAAAAACTCTCTTGAGGCATTCGCTTGAATTGAGTTATCAAGCTCTTCATTTGAAGCGTCTTAGAAGGCGGGAAATACTTGTTCAAGAACATTTGAGCAAGTTCATCCCATGTGTTGCACGTACTGGGAGTAATAGTGGATAGCCATGTTTGTGTGTGCTCCCTCAATGAAAACAAAAACAACCTCATCTTAATACAATCTTTGCTCATCTCATTCATCTTTAAGGTGTTGGCAATCTCAATAAATTGAGCTAGATGAGCATTAGGATCTTCATTCGGGGTTCTACTAAACTGTTGTTCTCGCACCATAGAAATCAAGTCTGCCTTGAATTCAAAGTTGTTGGCATTGATTGGTGGACCCATCATTTGTGGTATTGCCCTTGGCATGAAGAAATCCTGGATCACCCTTTGATCATTGTGAATTCCATGTTGCACCGGAGGTGGTGGTGGTGGCACATAAGATTGTTGAGGATGGGCATAAGCTTGCGGAAATCCTTGTTGCATTAAAGCTTGTTGCACCATTTGTTGAAGCAAAGTTTGATTGTTGAAAGCTCCATGATTTTAATAGGCATGTTGAGGAGGGTTGGCATTAAATTGAGGTGCGTTATCTTGCACATTTTGTTCACCTTCCCTATCATGCTCTATTTCTACACGATTGTCACTATTTTTGGTTTTGTTCTCCTTTCTTCTCCTTCTCAACGTATGCTCAATCTCCCAATCAGTAGATTCTATTTGTTTCCCTTTGGGTCTTGTTTTCATACACCTTCAAAGCAAAAGAAGTTAGAACAAAGTTTTCAAAAGCAAATACAAGAAAACGAATAAAAAATGTCTCTAGTAAGGTTATTCAAAATGATCCTTCTTCAAGCTACTAGCAACCGTTGTCTCCCCGGCAACAGCTCCATTTGATTAGCCATTTTGTAGTAGGGATGACCAATTAAAACAATTTATCAAACTACAGGGAGGTCGGCGCCAGAGCTTAAGCGAGATCAAATTTATCACAATTTTATAGAGACGAATCATCAATGGGATTGGTTGATCAAACAAGAAAATAATCAAAGCAAGCAAGCAATGATTAGCAAACAAGATAGATGGATGAAATGAGTGGTTTTCAAAGTTGAGTAAAAGAAAGATTAACAACAATTAAGAAGTGAAATTCCTAGGATATATGCATCAAATTCATATGATCATGGGTATAAGACTAAGGGCCAACACTAGGTTCACATAAACTCCTTCTCAAGATGAATAGGATATGGAATAAAACTCAATGGATTGGTTCTCACTCAAACAATTCCAACTAGGTACTAAGCTTGAAATGAGAGTCCCTTCACACGATTAATCAATCTCTCGATCAAACCAATCGGATGTCCTATCAAAGGGTTCTAAATAATAAAGGACTTCTCAATCTCTTTACAATTTATAATGCACATGAAATGTTTGATGAAATGATTCAATTAATTATCCTAAATATGCAATTAACTTCTCAATCTAATCACATGTTTAAAACAACAAACCATACAAATCATCATAAACCTCAAGATCTAAAGCATCAATGACAGAAAATCAATTAACCTAATCAACTTATGAATTTAAATATATAAATCCCAAAATTATCCAACAACTCTCATGTTGCTAATCTCACAAGGGAGATTAGCCTATCATCTTCATAAAAAATAAACATAGACAATTAAATCCTTATAAATCATGATAAAATTATAAGGTTTAATACAAAGATTGAATGGAAACTCCATTGATGTCACTTCAATGGCGATCTCCTCTCCTTCTTTGCACTTTCCTCTCTTCCTTGATCCTTTTCCTTCACTTGGGTGTAGAAATTAATGGTAGGATGATGGTAGATCCAAAGGATGAGGAATGGATGAAGATGACGGTGTGAAATGGAGAAAATAGTGTGTGAGGTGTGTGGGCAGCTGTGAATTTCGGATGATACATCTCAAAATGATGAATGGAGTGGTATTTATACTCTTGTGGGCCTTCTAGAAGAAATTTGGAAATTTTAGGAATTTTGACACCGACACGGCTCGTGTGCTGCAACACGGCCCGTCATGTCTAGGGCAGATGGTCAACGCAAGCTTCAAACAGCGCACGGCACGTGTGTAGCACTCGGCCACAGGGGTGGTCATGTTTTGTCTTCTGATGCTCGCACACGGCCATTCTGGACAGGGCTGTGTTTTGTACACGGCCTGAATTTCTGAACATGGCCCGTGTTCTGCACTCGGCCACAGGGGTGGCCAAATTGGTGTTTCAGTCGACAGCGCACGGCTTCCACTTACAGGCCCGTGTGCAGAACTCGGGTCATGTACATGACACGACTCATGTTCCTGTTCATGGCCGGCAATGTTCTTGCTGTCCTGTTTCCTCTTTCACTATTTTGGCTCGTTCTTTCTCGTTTCAACTCCGAATTGAGATGTTTTTTCTACGATTTAAGCTCATTCACACACATTTCCATAAAAACACATAACACAACCAAATTACAAATAAAATACAGATAAAATAATACGATAGCACATATAAAAAGATACTAAAATTTAGGTGAAAATATCACTCATCATGTGGTGTTACACTGAAGATCATATTATCGGCTCCTTATAAAGTATAACAGATGTTCACAATCGAGATAAACGGGGACTATCTATCAGTATAGTTGTAGTGTGATTGGCATTAGTCTGTCTTGACTATAAAATTGCACTAGTGCACTTTGTGTATTGAACAGGACCGCTTTGATCTCTATAATTATGGATCTTCATACTCTTAATCCTATACAATAACCTCAACACGTAAGCCAGTATTTAATTATTTGATTCATTAATGGGTGAGATTTAATAGTTAAATCAATATGCTCGGTGAGTTGGGAGATGGTGTTGTCTCTATGGTGTGTTGTTGATTGTAGAAGGAATATGTATCCTAATGGAATTGGTTGATGATATCCCCTTGAGGAGCTCATAATGATTATCATGTAAACCCTGCATGTGGATTTATTCCTACATGATAATAAGGTTGAGTGGTACTACACTCGTTAAATATATTAATTAATGGAGTTGTCAGTAACTTAATTAATTAATGGGCATTGAATCTTAAACACGGGGAGACTAACGGGCTCATAATAAGAAGGAGCCCATAAACGTAATTTGGGATTAGGGTGGCAGTGCAATAATATTTCTTTAGTGGAATGATTTATTATTATTGGACTTAAGTATAAGTTTTGCGCTAAACTTGGATGCTTAAGCCCAAAGAGAGGCCCGAACCCTAATTTTTCCTCCTGGTTCCTGTTGTAGCCTATATAATAGTCAATCTCAGCACTCCGGATAATCAGTAACACACACCTAAACACGTGATCAGCATATTTGACTGTAGATTGAGTTCATTTTGTAGATCGTTGCCCACACCAATATCAAAACGTGGCTTAGGAATACAACAGAAGATCAGAAGGTCGTTTGTTCTTGCTGCTGTTGATCAACCTCTACATCAACCCTGTGAAAGGTAATCAATTCTATGATTATGCATCTATTGCGATAGAATTGCATGGAACCCTAATGGTTCACGTTAACCAAAAGATCCAAATGCTAACAATGGCAAGATTCAAAGATCACCTATAAAGAGTTCAAGCAAGGAGATGAGGTATTACTTTTTAACTCTCGTTTGAAGCATTTCGCAGGAAAACTGAAATCGAAGTGGACGGGACCGTTCATTATCCATAGAGCCTGTGGAGGGGGGAGTTTTGAAATAATGGACAATGATGGAGAGATCATAGTGGCGAATTGGCATCGATTGAAGCACTTTAGGTCACCGGATGATGCTTGAGTTGTCTTTGAAGATACCTTACATTGAATTGGTACCGTCATGACTCTCCGACGTTAAACATGGGCGCCTGTTGGGGGCTTTCCTTCCTGTTTTATTGCTTTATTTATTTAGTGTGAGTAAGAAATTTTTATATTTAAGGTGTTTTCTAATCGGCAATTACATCTCTTTGCAAACTTAGTTTCGACTATAGTATCCACTAAGTTTGAGGGGTGTGATGTTCTTACCTCATTGAAGCACTAAGAGTATAATCTTTTCTTTGTAACGTCTGCTAGGGGAGTTGATTTTTTGCAGTAAATTGAAACTTTAAACAGTTTTGATGTGTTGATTTTTTTGCAATTTGCCTAGTGTTCAGTGGTATTTTATTTATTTTAGTGTGGACGGAGTATTATACATGATTTTATATAGTCTAAGAGTGGTTTTTTAGCTTTTATTTTGGTATTATGATGCTTGATGATGTCCTAGAGTTTAAGTTTTGCAGGGAAAGAAGATAAGAGTTTGAAATTTCAGAAGTTCGAAGGCTCGTTCGACCAGACTCTATTGTTTGACCAAAACATTATGGTCAAACGGTGGTCAGACAGGATGCCTGAATGCGAAACAAACTTATAGAGGTACCATTCGACCGGTGAGCCTTGCTCGACCAATATTTTATGGTCGAACGGCGGCCGACTAAAACAGGGGAGAACATGGGGTGATTTTCAGTTTACAGAGGTGTTGTTCAACCTCATAAAGTTGTTCGACCAAGCCAATTTGGTCGAATAGAGGTCGAATGAGGTCACATTTTAAAGGCCGACTTGTGCTGTTCGACCAAAAACCCTTGTTCAACCATACCGTTTGAGTCAAACGTGGTTTGAAATCGAGAATTAAGGTCAGTTTTCTTCATTCCATTCGATCGATTTCCGTCACCCTCTCTCGAACGACCATCACGAATTGTAAGTTCTTCATTCCAAACTCTTTCCGCACTTAAATCTTCCTCTCCACACACTTCCACATCCAAGATTTGGAGGATTCAAGTCCGAATTGGGGCTATTTCATTCAAAATTTTGGGGTATTATCACCGTACATCACACGCACACCATGACCAACAAAGGTATATTTTACTACTTATTTCCTCTTGAATTAAGTGATTATGCTTAGTTAAGGTTGGGTAAGTTGGTTAAACATAGTTTTAGTTGGATTTGAAGTGTTTAATTTTTGGTGTTTTTGTTAAAATTTCACTTGAATTGGCATGATTCGATTTACATTGGATTGTTGAGATTTTTTAGAAATTGATGATGCATATCTTGTGGGCTTGATGTGCAATTGAAAGTGGAAGATGAGCATGTTAATGGTTTTTGTTGAAGTTGATGTTGAAATTTAGAAGCATGTTTCATGTGTGTGATAATTTTAAGACTATTGGTTGACATGGTCCCATGATTGATAGTGTTGAGATTATATTTGTTATGATTATTAGATGAACACTTGAAATATGGATAATTAAGTCATGATGATGGCATATGGATTTGAATTCTTGAGTAGAATTCATGCTTTGATTAGTCTTAAGATTGGTAAGCTTACTTTATCTCTTTTGTTGTGTATTGAAGTATAGTTTTTGTAGGTAAAGAGATTGCTTCATCTTCGAAGTGGAAGGAGACTAAGTCTCCTAGGAAAGGTGCGAGTGCAAAGAAGTTAAAGCTTGATAAGAGGAGACCTTCCGATTTTGGTATTAAGATCGAGGATTGGGAGGAGAAGAAGGAAATTCGGGCAGCTATTGCAAGCAAGATAATGAGGACTTGTTATCAAGATGATCAAGCTATGGTGGAGATGAACATTATCAACGATATTCATTGGATGTTCAATCGAGTAGGGATCACCAGGTTCATGGAGATAAAAAGGGAGACGTATTTCCACATCACAACTGAAGTATTGTGCACGATGAGAGTCAATCGTTGAGATCATTATCTTCCTTATGGATTGTGGATGCAGATTGGTGGACAATTGCAGCTGATGTATACTAGTGAATTCAATGAGATGATTGGTTGTGAGAATGTATCTGAGGTGGAGCTTCCTAATTTCCATGCTGATGAGTTCTTAAGGTCTGTCTCGGGGAGGCAAGGTCGTTATAATTCAAATACTTCTAAGGTTGCCTTCTTCCGCAACCCTGTGATAGCTTATATGTACCGAATCCTGAGCAACACATTGTTTACTCGATCCGAGGGTAGTTGTATTCCTAGTGGGAGTTGTACGTGCTCTGGTGCATGATAAATGGAGTCCGCTTCAACATTACGGCTTATTTTTTCCAGCAGTTGTACACGTTTTCTACTATTTATTTCCAGCGAGTCAACGTTGGAGGGTTGATTACTCCGATAGCAGAGCATTACCAAGTTGATTTGAGAAGGCACAGGCCAATTCGAGGGGATCCTGATTTGATTCTATCATCCTGTGTTAGGATGGGGTTGATTCAGATGATGGATGATACTTGGATGTTCATCTGTGGCAATAATCTACTTTCTTTTTATTTCCACTACCGATTGTTGATCTTACTTCAATTCAGATTAACACCAACCTATTGATAGATACCTCGGAGCATAGTGTGATTTCCAAGACTTTTTTGGAAGAGGGAAATTGGAGACTTTTGGCTAAGATGCACTTACATGGAGTCCTCATTCATAAGGATATGATTTTGGTTGGTGATCCAGCTGATTTTATCGACGAGGATCTGCCACAACAGCCAACTTTTGTGTATCTTAAGATGGATTTGCCTCCGATACCACCGCACCAGCAGCAGGATTTATGGTAGGCCCAGGATCACTTCTATAGGGAGCAGTTCAGATTGATGAACGAGCATTTTTCCACTTTGAATGCGAACCAGCAGGAAATGAATCGCCAGTTGGCATTGGCATTTCAAATTATGTTGTGCTCAACCTTCGTTATGATGGTCTGGATCAGAGATTGGTAGAGGTGGATAGGAAACTATATAATCTTCATATGGATTTTGATTATTGGCGCATCGAGATAAGTGATGTTGATGATGATGCTCCGGAGGAGTAGTGGCGCTAGGTTTTTATCTTTTTCTATTTCCTCTCATCTTTATTCTCTTTTTCACTTTACAGGTTGAGTGATTGTGAGTGTTGTTGAGTGTTTGATTGAGATTCATGCATGGGTGGTTTGTATTGATATTGATTGATGATGATGGATTCATGGTTATGTTTGATTTGGATGTGATCGGATTGATTTGGAGAGCAAGATGTTACTTCTAGATTATGCATGAGCACTTGTTTTTTATGCATGTTGATTTTATTAATGATGGCATGTACTATTATTGCTTGTAGTTTATGTAAATATTGATGAAGATTGCATGCTTTGAAGAGTGCTTAGGAATCTATTACCCATGTGAGAATTTGAGCCTATTAATCATGCTACATGATTGCATGATAGTTTATTCTTATGAGTATCATTTGTATGTTCATATTCTAGAACTTGGCTTGAAGTCTTGTTTGAAATTTATGATTGATAGATACTAGGACATGATCTTAGGCCTTTACTGTTTAAATTGAGCCACTTAGCCAAGTACCTTATAATATTAATCATTGGAAGTCCCGTTGAGCCTTTAAAGTTTTTTCTTTGGCAAGCTTATGATAAATAGCCTTTATTTACCTATACCTGAGCTTAAAATACCCTATTTACTAATAGAGAGTTGAAGTGAATAAATTGCTAGTTCGTGTGAAGAAAAAGGAAGGGAAAGTTACATAGTGATGAGAATAAAATAGTAGTTAAATCTTGTTGAGTGGTAGTGCCTAAAACTGGTACCCCAATTGCTTATAAGGGTAGTTCCCAAAATTGGTACCCTTTACTTGTAAGAAGAAAAATATGGATTTCAAGTGAAGTCAGAGACGAAGTATTGAAAGATGAGCGAGAATGATGAAGGAGGATAAGTATTAATGCTATTTGATGAAAAGCAAATCTCCAAAGTAGTTCTCTACTAGTAAAGATAGTCACTTTATCTATATTCTTCTACCTTACCAAATAGCCAACATTACAACCCAAAGAACAAGTCCTTTGTGATCCTAGTGTTGAAACGATTATAAATTAATTTTTAAGACTCTTGCCAAGCTTATGGTCACGCGAATATATGAATTGATTTTGAGCATATATATTAACCCTTTGAAAGTGTACATCTTTTACACTTGAGCATGAGAGTAAACACTTACCTAGTGAGCTAGATGATTTTGCACTCGTAGAAGTATTGTGGTTGATTGATATAGTTGCATGGATGAAAGGTATGATGGATAAATATATGTTTTGAATTGATATTATCGCATGTGTTAGAATAAGTTGTGCTTGTTAGAAGGACTTTGTGATTACACTATTTTGCCTAGTTTGGATTGTCGTGGCCTCGGGACTAGCAACATGTAAGTTTGGGGATTTGATAAGAGTGATAATTCACGTATTGTAAGCTCCGAGTTATGTGGAAATTGAGTACGATTTGGTCTATTATTGAGATGAATCGGGTTGTTTATGGAAAAAGCCACGAATCAGATTCTACTAAGGCTATTTGAGCATATTTGTACAGGAAAACATGTCTTAAGTGCTCGAAATTGAAAAACATGATTTTTGAGGTGATTTTTCGTAGTGTTGCTCGACATGAAGAGGTTGTTCGATCAGCGTGGAATTGGTCGAACAAAGGAGCCAAGTCGAACGGGAGGCATTTCAACTTACAGAGAGGTCATTCGACCAGTGAAGCCTGTTCGACCAAAAGAAGTCAGGTCGAACGAAGTGAGTTAAGTCGAACGAGAAACAGAAACGAAGTCCAGTTTACAAACATGTTGTTCGACAAGCGTTCGACCAAGAGGTCCCATTCGACCACACTAAGCCTGGTCGAACGGCAACATATCAGCTTAGAAAAATGGGAATTTTCACCTCTAGTGCATGCATGTGCGTGTTTTCGACGAAAAGCCCAGTACAGGTCCATGAGGAGAAGTAACAAGTATAAAAAGGGGTGCCTATCACACCAAAAAGAGAGTTAGATTCCACATCCATCCTACACCACGTCCAAACCCTAAATCCATCCGTAGGAGCGGTAGAGAGAGATTGGTTCAGCGAATCAAGTGAGAACCAAGTGAAGATTCAAGACAGAGTGAGAAGCAACGGCGCCCACATCTAGGGTTTACTTCGCAGCTTAATCTATCTTGTAATTTTCAAGACTATGGGTAAGATCTATTCAATCACCATGAACGTTCTTCAAAGCGTTATGGGCTAGAACCACTTTGGTAGTTCTAGGGTTATGAAGATTTTTATCTAGTTAATTGAACTTTCGTGTGTATACTCCGTACAACACTACTTGTGGTTTATTTTATATAAGACTATGCTTTATTAATTCATGTTCAGAGTTGTTTTGTGATTATTAACTGTTATGTAGAGTCTGAATACATATCTTGGTTATTGATTGAGTGCGTTCACTGCTAAGCAGGATTCCATGTTATGATTTTAAGTGAGGGGTGTTGAGAGTGAAAATAAGTGTGTTTTAGTGTCCAATCTAACACCTTTTTGATGAGTATTGTTGTTATATAATAGTACAAGTGTTTTATATTTGATATATGTGAGAAAAAGATGCACTTAAGGTGTTTTATTGTGTTTTAGGTGGAAAAAGGGGTCAAAAGTGTCAAGTTGGAGAAAATGTGCAATTAGTGCAAGGATTCTTTGAAACGCACATCCAACTTGTGTAATTATTATGTGTTCGTGTGGAGCTTGGAATTTAAAGTGTGATATGTGGTTGGAAAGCCACAGAGGAGAGGGGCATTTTGGCGTAAAGAACACCTCAATACGAATTCAAACGAGAAAGTTATGATCAAAGTGGTGACGTCGCGCAAGCTGTGCCGAACAGAACGACTGTTCCACTTTGTATGACTTTTTATACATAAAAATGTTAGATTTTCGGAGATTTCTTTATATGGATAGAAACCAAGGAAGAGAGGATCACGTGAGCACACGAATTACTCAAATTGGAGGTCGGATGTGAAAGTTATGCGTGAAACGGTGAGACTGCGCAAGCTTGCTCGACCAGAGGAGATCCGTTCGACCTCCGTTCGACCAGAATCACTTTGGTCGAACAGAAACATGCAGATCTGATTTTTATGGGATTTTCACCCCCTGTTCATGAATTTTCGTATTTTCCAAGAAAAAGTCATCGTAGCTCCATAAGGAGAGCTTACAAGTATAAAAGGGATGTAGATCACACCAAGAAGACACATTATCATAAAATTAGATTAGATTGGAGAGAGCCACATCCATCATACACCACCCCACAAGGCGGGATCACCCCCCAACCATCATCCACATCCAATCTTCCATCCATCCATCACTTTGAAGATTCGTCTGTGGGATCAAGAGGAAAACTAAGAGTAGAATTCAAGATGGAGAAGGACGCGACCACGCCACATCTAAGGTTTATTTCATTTCCTAATTTATCTTTTAATTTTCCTGACAATCGGATAAGATCTATCCAACACCCATTATTATTCTACGTAACATCATGGATTAGAGCCTTTTTGGTAGAACTAGGATTGTGAAAGTTTTTACGAATTAATTGAACTTTCGTGTGTAAACTCCGTACAACACTACTTGTGTATTATTTTATATATGATTGTGCTTTATTAATCTATATTCACGGTCATTTTGTGCATTTTCAATTGGTATATAGAGTCTGAATATATATCTTGGTTGTAGATTGAGTGCGTTCACCACTAAACAGAATTCCATGTTATGATTCTAAGTGAGGGGACTTCAAAACTTCATAAGAACTATAATATATGAATATTTATTAATTGAATTGAATTCGAGTTATTAAGTATGATAAAGAGGATAATTTCATATTACTTATAAAGGGAGATCATATCGGGTTAGGGTACCAATTGGCCAGGGAAATAATTGTTATTGATAGTACCTAGAAAGGGGGGTGGAATTATATCTCTTGCTCTGAGGTTATTCACACGTGTTACACGCATGTTTACTTGTATCTATAGAGTAGATATACATGGTTTAGTGATGCGTCCATATTCCACAAGGCAGAGTTGAACATCAACACATGAAAGGGAAATTAATGCGTGAAACTGTTTTATCCTAAAGCTACCTATTCTCCTACTTGATTTCGTATTCTTCGAGTGATTTTTTATTTTATTTGTTATTTTAATTAATTTTTTATTAGTTTAATAATTAAATCCTAAAACTTTATTGTCTTCGTCTTAATTAATTTAGTTAATAATTAAATTGATAATACGCCGTCCTTTGGGTTCGATAATTCACTTGGTCGTTTGCTTAAGCTGCAATTGATACCCTTAATACTTGGGGATTAATTTTGCATGCAAAGAAAACGCGCATTAAGTTCTTGGCGCCGTTGCCGGGGATGGCTATTATTATTAGTTTATTATTTCTAATTTGATTGACTTTTATTTGTGATTATTTAATTCTATCTAACATTGAATTTTTTTTTAGATACTTGTGCACTAGGAAAAGGAGAGAAAGGAAAGAAGGAATAACACATTGAGCTAAACATGACCGGAGTAAGGCAGAATCCAGATAATGTTGTCATACGTGAAATTTTCACGAACTATGGAATTGGTAACATGGGGTTGATAGGAACAAAGAGGGAAGATGATGATTTTGAGATACATCCCGCTCTTATTAACATGGTAGAGAAGAATTCTTTTTCTAGAAGTTGTTTTGAAGATCCATATCAGCATCTCCGAAGATTTCTTGGTTATGTAAACACTCAAAAGGGTGCTGGAGCTCATGATAATGCTAGACAGATTGTCTTATTCAAGTTTTCTTTGATTGATAAGGTAGAAGCTTGGTATGAGACTCTTGATGCAGCCGACTGCACTACATGGGACCAACTATAGCAGAAGTTCTTAGAGAGATACATTCCACCCTCAAGGATCTTAAGGATGAGGCAAGAAATCGCCCAATTTATTATGAATCAAGGTGATAAATTTTATGAGGCATGGGACAGGTTTAAAGACATGCTTAGGAGGTGTCCACAGCATAGAATGTCTAAAGCTTAGTACAAAAGCATCTTCTACTATGGAATGGATTATGAGTCGCGTGATTTTATTGATGCATCATCAGGTGGAGCGTTGTTATCAAAGACAGCACTTGAAGCAGAAAAGTTATTTGAAGACATCTCTATGAATTCACGTGACTGGCCTACATAGTGAGATAGAGGATCATATGTACTTGCCAAAGTAGCGCAGGTTTAACATCAAGTGGAGAAGCCGAATACGGATGATGAGATTGTTCCTAGTTTAGCTAACATCAACAAGCTACTAGAATCCCAGCAGAGGCAAATTACAGAGTTGACACATATGAAGCAGAAAGAATTGAAGAGTGTTGAAGATACCTTCAATCGATACATGGGTGAGAACGATGGAAGGATTGACCACATCGAAGCTAGAATGAATGTTGATAATGCAGATTTATCTAAGCAGTTTAAGTACCTAACTTTGATTATGGGGCAGATGACCGCGAACGTGAATCAATTAACACAAATGTTGGAGAATAATGCTATCACATTGAGGTCCGGGATACGGTACAAAGGTCCAAAGATGCCGGTGAGCGAGAACGAATGAGGCAGGGGAGTTGCTCGACCAAACCACATCAGCTTGACCAGACCTGATGGTCGAGCTGAGGTTGAGCAAGCTCCGGATAAATAGATTCACGACACTTTATTTACGGGTGTGCCACTCGACCAGCACACTTTTGCTCAACCAGACTATCCAAGTCGAGTAAAAATCGAGCAACACCTGGGAACAGGAATCCCTCGAGTAGGAGGTTTGCTCCATTTGGAATAGGTTGCTCGACTAGATCACCTAAGTTGAGCAAAGTGCACAAAACTTACAGAGAGGTTTGCTCAACTTGGACCTGGTTGCTCGACCATACCACAGAAGTCGAGCAGGGGTCGAGCAACACCTGGGGGAGCAGAGGTCACTATCATCCATGTTGCTCGACTTCGACAGAGTTGTTCGACAAAACTATCCAAGTCGAATGGAGGTCGAACAGTCCCGTTTCGAGCTCGATTCGATCCCGAATGCTACACCTACTGTTCAGAGTACTCTAGAGCCATCCCAAGAGCAAAATAATGAGCTTATAGTAGAGAAGAAGTGGGGAAGAGTAAAGAGGTTGAGAGCCGGGAAGCTTAGACTGCATATAGATAATGAAGATGTGGTTTTCTCTCTTGATCATGCAATGAAGATGCCCATGGAGACTCAATCATGCAAGAGCATAGATGTGGTTTCTAATTTGTTTAATCTTGATTTTTCTAAGACAGATGATTCTGAATTTAAGTGAAAGATTGACAAGGAGGTGTCTAGACAACCATAGGTGGAAGGAAATTCTGAGGATCATATTCTTGTTACTAAGAAAGGTGAGGTGTTGAGTGTAGACAAGAAGAGAGAAAGAAAGTATTTGAAGGTGAGGGACCATCCTCTACCGTCGTGACTCTTCGATGTTAAATATGAGCGCCTGTTGGGGGCTTTTCCTTCCATTTTATTGCTTTATTTCTTTCATGTGAGTAAGAAATTTTTATATTTAAGGTGCTTACTTATCGGCAATTACATCTCTTTTCAAACTTAGTCTTAACTTACATTTTTACTAAGTTTGGGGGGAATGTGATGTTATTACCTCATTGAAACACCAAGAGTATAACTTTTTCGTTGTAATGTTTGCTAGGGGAGTTGATTTTTTGCGGTATATTGAAACTTTAATCAGTTTTGATGTTTCAATTTTTTACAATTTGCCTAGTGATCTGTAGTGTGTCTAGTGTGTGGAGTCAATTAGATAGTCAATTGATTCTTTCTTATAATTCTCTTATTTTATTATTGACGAATCCTGTGATGATGAGCTTGTTTGAGCTTTGGTGATAGAAAAAGTTAGAAGAGTGGCAAGATAACCGAGTTGAACTTGAGAAGCTCGCACATACATTGAAGAAAAATCAGGTGCCCTCATTTCCTTATTCTAATTGTTATGTATGCTTTTAATTCATGGAGTGTAAGGATTTAGTTTATATTTTTTGTGATCCATGTGAGCTTATATTGTTTAAATCGTGCTTGGAATTCATATGCTCTTGAAATTGATGAAGGAAGTGTACTTGAGTTATATTGCGATATGAAGTTCTATGTGTACTTGTGGGATATTACTTACCATGAAAGGTGCTCTGTACTTGTTAAAAGCCCATGTGAGATTTTGAGTCTTGTTATTCATGTACACAAACACATGATATTTATTTCTGGTGAGTATCGTTCTTGTGTGTGTATTCTAGAACTTGCCTCTTGTCTTACTTGAAACTACATGTGTGTTAGATGATGAGAGATGATTTTAGGCCATACTTGAATTTATGAGTCACTTTGACAAATAATTTCCTACCAAATAATTATATATCCGTAGTTAGCCCTTTTGAGCCTAAAAGTCTTATTTCTTTGGCAACCTACGAAGATAGCAACTTTGATATCCTATTTGAGCCTTAAAATTCCTATATTTAGTGGAGAATTAAATGCTGTCAAAGTATGTGAATTGATTTTATTGGATTTTGGAAGGAATAAAATATTTGGAGTCGTATAAGTGATTATGAGTTTAAAAATAAGTTGTTTAGGGATAGTTCCCGAAACTGGTACCCCGAGATGCTAGAGGTAGTGCCCGAAACTGGTACCTCAAGAAAGGAAAAAAAGAAGAAAAAAATGTGAAAATGAGAGAAAAGAAAATTAGAAGAGCATGAATCTGGATAGCCTTGAAGTGTAAAAAAATCTGCAGTACAAAAGATCTTCGATTTTAATTCTCTACTAATTGAATCACTTTATCCATATGTTTCCTACCCTTACCAAAGAGCCAACATTACATCCAAAAGTAAAGTACTTTTTGATCCTATTGTCGAATCATACTTGTATTGGTGGAGAGTTTGAGACTTATGGTTACGCATGCACTTGAATTGAATTTGAGCATAAACACCTTAAACCATAAGTGTACATCTTTTACACTTGAGTGCGAGTGATATATACTTCCTATGAGAACATGTGAATTGAGCATTTGAATTGGTGGTAATTGTCTTAACTTGTATGCTATGAATTGATTATTGCATATAATGAAAGTTGCATGACCTAAATTGAGGACAATTGTATTTTGAATATGGTATGAGTCATAGTCCTTATTTTCCTGCTAATTTTCTTACTCTTTCTCCTTATTTTTATTTTGTTGCCTCGGGACGAGCAACGGGTAAGTATGGGGGTTTGTTGAGAGTGAAAATAAACGTGTTTTGGTGTCCAATCTAACACCTTTTTTATGAGTATTGTTGTTGTATATTAGCACAAGTGTCTTATATTCGATATATGTGGGAAAAGGTGCACTTAAGGTGTTTTATTGTATTTTAGGAGGAAAAAGGGGTCAAAAGCGCCAAGTTGAAGAAAAGGTGCAATTTGTGCGAGGATTCTCTGAAACGCACGTCCAACTTGTACAATTATTATATGTTCGTGTGGAGGTTAGAATTGGATGTGTGATATATGGTTGGAAAGCCACAGAAGATATGGTCGTTTTCGCATAAAGAACACCTCAATAGGAATCCAAACGAGAAAGTTATGATCAAAGTGGTGACGTCGCGCAAGCTGTGCCGAATAGAACGGCTCTTCAACTTTGTATGACTTTTTTTACATACAAATGTTGGATTTTCTGAGAGTTCTTTATATAGATAGAAAGCCAAGGAAGAGAGGATTATGTGAGTACAAGAATTACTCAAATTGGAGGTTAGATATGAAAGTTATGCGCGAAACGGTGAGACTGCGCAAGCTTGCTCGACCAGAGGAGATCCGTTCGACCTCCGTTCGACCAGAATCACTTTGGTCGAATGGAAACACGCAGATCTGATTTTTATAGGATTTTCACCCCCTGTTCGTGAATTTTCGTGTTTTCCAAGAAAAAGCACATCCTAGGTCCATAAGTAGAGTTTACAAGTATAAAAGAGGATGTAGATCATACCAAGAAGACACATTATCATAGAATTAGATTGGATTGGAGAGAGCCACATCCATCATACACCCCAACCATCATCTACATCCAATCTTCCATTTATCCATCACTTTGAAGATTCGTCTGTGGAATCAAGAGGAGAACTAAGAGGAGAATTCAAGATGGAGAAGGACGCGACCACGCCACATCTAGGGTTTATTTCGTTTCCTAATTTATCTTGTAATTTTCCAGACATCCGGGTAAGATCTATCCAATATTCACGGTCGTTTTGTGCATCTTCAATTGGTATATAGAGTCTGAATATATATCTTGGTTGTAGATTGAGTGTGTTCACCGCTGAACAGGATTCCATGTTATGATTCTAAGTGAGGGGACTCCGAAGCTTCATAAGAACTATCATATATGAATACTTATTAATTGAATTGAATTTGAGTTATTAAGTAAGATAAAGAGGATAATTGCATAGTAACTATAAAGGGAGATCATATCGAGTTAAAGTACCAATTGACCAGGGAAATAATTGATACTGATAGTACCTAGAAAGGGGATGAAATTATATCTCTTGCTCTGAGGTTATTCACACGTGTTACACGCATATTTACTTGTATCTATAGAGTAGATGTGCATGGTTTAGTGATGCGTCCATATTCCATAAGGCAGAGCCGAACATCAACACACAAAAGAGAAATTAATCCGTGAAACTGGATTATCCTAAAGCTACCTATTCTCCTACTTGATCCACTTTTGTATTCTTCAAGTGATATTTTATTTCATTTGTTATTTTAATTAATTGTTTATTAGTTTAATAATTAAATCCTAAAACTTTATTGCCTTCGTCTTAATTAATTTAGTTAATAATTAAATTGATAATACGCCGTCCTTTGGGTTCGATAATTCACTTGGTTGCTTGTTTAAGCTGCATTAATATCCTTAATACTTGGGGATTAATTTTGCATGCAAAGAAAACGCGCATCAAGGGGACTCCGAAGCTTCATTAGAACTATCTCATATAAATACTTATTAATTGAATTGAATTCGGGTTAGTAATTAGGATAAAGAGGATAATTATATAGTACCTATAAAGGGAGATCATATCGGGTTAGAGTACTAAGTGCACGGGAAATAATTGATACTGATAGTACCTAGAAAGGGGGTGTAATTATATCTCTTACTCTAAAGTGATTCTCACGTGTTACACGCTTGTCTGCTTGTGTCTATAGAGTAGATTTGCATGGTTTAGTGATGTGTCCATATTTCACAAGGCAGAGTCAGACATTGACATACGGATGGGAGATTAATTAGTGAAACTGGATGGCCCGAAGAGCTACCTATCTTATCACTTGAGCAACTCTCATTTATTCTCTAATGTTATTTATTTTAATTGCTATCTTAATTAACTGTTTATTTGTTACTTAATCATTACAACTTTATTGACATATTAGTCTTAATAAGATTAGATTATAAATAAATTAATAAGAATACGTTCTTTGGATTCGATAATAACTTGGTCACTTATCAAGGCTACAATAGCATCCTTAACACTTAGGGATTAATATTGTGTTGAGAAAACGCTCATCAATCTTACAATCATTCGTTCGAACATGATCTGACGGTGGAAAAGATGATCAGCGCTAATTGGTATGAGATGGAGACTAGTGATGGGGAGACAGGATCGGCGGTGGACAATGAGATGGGCAGCGTACTTATGGGCAGCGAGTTGTTGACTCTAATTCAGAATGTAGGCGATCAATCGATGATACCTGCTAGTGGAGATGGCAACGTGCACGATGTGAAGTGCGCGATGGCAATGAACATGACGGTAGGGGAGCGTACAGCGATGGCGATGTAATCCCACCTAAGGTTTTTTTTGATAAATCGGGCAGTGGCCCTTCCTTGTGGGCGAAGACTGGATGTGAGACATGTGACAAATCTGGCAATTCGAAGGCCCCTTCTAAGCAACCGAAGGAGCCTATTGATTATCCAAGTTCGTGAACAACTACAACATTGATTAGGAACGGAAATTAGAATACATCACATCGGATGTTGATGGCTCCATATTCCTCGAACCTGATAATGACTCTGCAAAATGGAAATTTTCTCTTGTTGGCTACTTTTCTGGGTGGTTTTCCAGCATGCAGGCACTGCATGTATTGTGTAAGACTTGGGGTGTTCGTTACACAATCACTATGCATAATAGTGGTTGGATAATTTTTTTATTGTCATCGGAGGAGGATGTGCAACATGTGTTGCAAATGGAGCCGTACTCTATATGGCAAAGGTACTTGATGCTCGGGAGACTCCCTAGAGCCTTTCAGTTCGATGATAGGGAGATCTCTCATGTCCCGGTGTGGATTCGTTTTCCATCTCTTCCTTTGGAGAATTGGACTAGGAAACACTTTAGTAAGATCGCCTCTTTGGTTGGTCGCCCGATTATGATTGATGAGGCTACTAGTACCAAGGATAGAGTCTCGTTTGTGACAGTTTAGTAGATATGGATGTCTCTCAAAAATTACTGGATGAACTTGTTGTTCGCTATCTTGGTGGTCGATTTGTTCAACCAATACTCTATGAGCAGCTCCCATCCTACTAAAACTCTTGTAAGAAGTTTGGCCATGTGGAGGGTATGTGTGCTATTAACGGAAGAGCTACTAATGGGGGTGAAACTAGTGGGGAAAGATGATTAGGAATTTAAGGAAGTGAAAATCAAGAAAGTAAGGAAGAGAACTAAAATGAAGAAAAGTGGGCTAGATGTGGCGCAAGATCATGCCGCTACATTAGGGTGCTACAAAGTTCTTGAGAGCATGGATGAGGATGCTCCCGTTAAACCCCAACATGATGGAAAAGCTCCCAGAGTGTGACTGATTTCAGGGTGGTCCGTACAACAGTCGCGAACCAAGTGATGTAGAATTGGATGAGAATTATGTGGAAGATGAGACCGATCACTCTCCATCTCCGCATCTTCTCAATCGTGGAGATTTTGGAAGGTGTAATATAGGCATTGTTATTCGTGAGCCTAATACTCACATGGGGAAGAATCATCACTCTGGAGTTAAACCTTCGATTAAATCCCATAGATGAAGATCCTTGCATGGAACGTGCGAGGATTGGTGAATGCTCCATCTCAACGTGTTGTTCGCAGGTTAGTGTGGTGGATATTACGAGTAGAATAGAACCTGGTTGGAAATGTAGTTCAAAATTTTGATGTTACTACTGGTGGTCGTATTATTGTTGTGTGGGATCCATTGCTTGCTTCTTTTGAGTCAGGGGTTTTTCATGAACAGTGTATTTCTAGTATGGTCCGTTGTATGGTTACTTGCAAGTAATTCTTTATCAGTGTTGTGTATGGCCGAAATGGTGTGGTTTATCACCGTAGGTTGTGGGAGCAACTAGTCACAGTTGGCCTGGGTGTTGATTCCCTTTTGCTTCTTCTTAGGGATGGCCCGATGAGCGTTCAGTGGTGGTTCCTTCGAATAGAAATTGGATAGGGTGCATTTTGAGGAATGTTATGTGGAATTGGGTATTGATGATGCCAAGTCCAGGGGGCTTTTCTTTACATGGAAAATGGCACATACTGGAGCCGTATTCAAAGAGTGCTTGCCAATGGGTTATGGACTGTGGATTCTAGAGTGGTGGAGGCTGACTTCTTAGCAATGGGTACTACATCTGATCATTGTCTTATTCTGACATCTGTCTTCCATTGTGATGAGGAAAGAGGGTGCCCATTCAGGTACTTGAACATGTGGAGAACGTGTGATAGTTTCCTTGGAGTGGTGCAAGAGGTGTGGAACACTCAGGTGGTGGGCACCCTTCAGCTCACTGTTTGTCGTAGGTTGAAACTCCTTAAACCCGAAAATTGCGTTTGTTGGGTAAGAGGGATTTTGGCCATATTGCAGAAAGGGTTGAACATGCTTGCGGAGAGGTTGCCAAACTTCATTTTGTTAGCCATGGCGACCCTGGTAACGTTGAGTTGTGGGCTAAGGTTCGTGAGGTAGTTAAACAGTTGGAGTTTCTCACGAATGCTGAGCACTTGTTCTTTAAGCAACTGACGCATGGTGAGTACTTGAATAATCAGGAAAAAGCGACCATATTTTTCCACAGGATGATTAAGTCTCATTGGAGCCGCAATATTAAACCTCAATTCGCACTGAATACAGTATACCACTTCCTGTGATGAGGTCGTGAATGAGTTTCTCACCTTCTATAGGGGCTTATGGGTATTTCTAGCCAATGTGAGAATGTTGATTCGTCTATTTTTGAGTGGGGTGCTAGATTAACAGATGAGCAGGCTTCCGAGATGATAGCTGATTATCGTCTAATTCACCTAAATTTTATCTTTTTTTATGTTCGTTTTGTGCCTGTTCAGTTTGTTTTGTATTGTATTTTGAGTGATATTGATGGATTTGATGAAATTTACTAATTTGAGTTTGCATTAATGTTAAAGAGGTGTTTTGGAAGGAGAATCGAGCGTGCGTGGAGATAAAGTTGAAAATCCAAAGTTTGTCACAAAAACTCAGTCGAATTTCTACTTCTTCGATCGAGTTTCTCGTAATGCGTAGTGCCCAAAGTATTGTCACAAAAACCCAATCGAATTTGTGAAAATTCGACCGAGTTTCTCTGATCCCGTGGATTTGAAAAATGGGGGAAAGACACGAAAATTTGATCAAAGCGGAGAAACTTAGTTGAATTTTTACGTAGTTCGAATGAGAAACATGTTCAGATTGAAAAAGCATAGATGGCAGGAAAATTCGACCGAAGCACAGAAACTCGGTCAAGTTTTCATGCATATTTTCTAGCTGTCAACTCTGAATTTAGGACTATCAAGAGGGGTATAAATACCCTTAATATTCATCCTCTAAACTAATTGGAAGACAGATTCCTTGACACACACACCACACACTCTTTTACACATTTTACGCCTTCATCTTCATCCATCCTTCATCTTCTCATCTACATTTAATCATCCATCATCTTCTCATCTTCCCATCACAAATCTATGAGGATTGAGGCTTGAAGATTGGGGATTGAAATCTGAAGGAAGAAATCCAACCCAACTCAAGGAGGGAAGATATTTTGCCTTTCATTTGTATTTTCGTTGATTTTTTTACAACAATGGATATTTGTAAATATTTTGATGATGTTTTCATATTATTTATTGTTGGCTAGACCTCTTATGAAGTTAGCCACATGATTGATTAGGGATATATGGATTTGTTGGATTTTAAATTGTTTAGTTGATATGATTTTTGAAATTTCTTGCATGATTCGTGAATTACTTTATTTGTATTATGATTGTGTGGTTAAAGTCTCTATTTATGATGTTAGGAAAGTCATTCCAATATTGTGACTAGGGTTTTGATTGAATCATGTTATGGATTTTGTATGTTAGTATGTGAAGTATGTGGTACCATCTTTATATACTTAGAACATTCATGTTGGGACACTAAATTGATTTATAATATTTGGTTGTTATTGAGTGAGAAGGATAATTCTTATAATCATAGTACCTTTAAGGGAATTGAGAGTGAGATATAATCTTTTGTGCTTTAAACTTATAATGAGTTGAGAACTTAATCACCTTGGCCAAAGGGATTAGGGGAATATTTGTGATTGTTTTTATTTCAATTATCATTGATGTTTGCCATTTGATTCTAACAAGTCCATTTTTGTCCTTAATTTTGATTGTGGTTAGCCTTCCTCCTCTTTATATTGTTCTACATCCACTTCATTTTCATCTTGGTAACTTGACACTCTTGTTGATCATCTTTAATTGTTAATTGTTTTTACTTGCTATTTTCTTAGTAATTGGTAGTTAAATTATTCTTTTAATTGTCAAAACTCAAACTCCGATCACTTCTATAAAGCATGATTGAAAACGAATCCGGATACACCTTGAATTTAACTCTCCCTTGGATCGATATTTAAAATTGGTCAATCACTACACACGATAGGGTACGCTTACCTTAATCAATTTATACAAAAATTGAGACTAAGTTCAATAGCCCCTATCTCTGCTGAGGAAATTAAAAAAGTCGTCTAGAATATGAATGTCAACAAAGCCCCTGGACAAGATGGCTACACTCTAGCATTTTTTCAAGGATGCATGGAATTTAGTCGGAGGTGATGTGGTTGGAGTTGTACAGGAATTCTTTGATACTGGGAGGATCCTTCGTCAGATGAATTCCACTTTTAATACTCTAATTCATAAGGGTGTCCATGACCCGAGTGTTAGAGATTTTCGCCCCATCTCATGTTGTAATGTTCTCTATAAAATTATTTCTAGAGTCATTGTGGAACGTACTATGGGCGTGATGGATGTATTGGTAGCTGAGAATCAGTTTGAGTTTGTGAAAGGGAGGCAGATGAGGGACTGTATTATGTTGGCGCAGGAGGTGGTGAAAAACTATGGTTGGGCAAGAGGGCATATAGCTCCACGCATGGTGATTAAGGTGGATATTAAAAAGGCTTATGTTGATTGTGACTTTCTGAGAGATGTTCTTTTTGACCTTCGGTTTCCTCCGAAGATAGTCGGATGGATTATGGAGTGTGTTACGACTACCTCCTATTCTATCCTTATCGATGGCTTTCCAGAAGGTTTCTGTGAAGGGAAGAGAGGATTAAGGCAAGGGGATCCTCTCTCATCTCTTCTATTCATTTTGTGCATGGACTATTTTATTGGGGTATCAGGTTTGGAAGTGAGTGAAGCGAAGTTTAGCCTGTTTATAGCAGGGGTGTCAATGGAGAAAGAGCAGAGGAGCAAGGAAATTCTACCTTTTCGGGAGGGTAACTTTCCCGTCCATTATCTGGGTGTATCATTGCATGGTAAGAAGTTAGGAGACTCTGCATTTGAGCCACTCATCACACAGATGGAGAATTATATCCGTGGATGATCTAGTCGTCCTTTATCTTATGAAGGCCGGTTAGAGCTTATCCATTATGTTATTTATGGTGTGATGAATTTCATCTATGGTGAAGATTCCTAAGGGGGTGATATCGAAAGAATGGAAATGATGATCAGAAAATTTCTATGGGGTACACTAGGGAGCAGTGAAATTGAGTGATATAATTTTACCGAAAGAGCAGGGCGGCATTGGCTTAAGGAGCAACGAGCTTCTTAATGATGTTTCTCTCAGTGGAGTCTTATGGGATGTTCACTCAGAGAGGAGATCGTTGTGGGTCAAATGGATCAACTCGATCTACCTGAATGGAGCATCGTGCTAGGAAATAGAGGTGGGTCTTAGTGCCTCCATTATGAGAAAGAATCTACTTAAAGCCAGGAACAGAATCGGTGCTCGGCTAGGAGGCGATATTGTTGAATCTTCTGTTGCATCCTCAGAGATGGGTAGATTGAAGGTGGGCAAACTCTATTCTAGAGTTGATGATGTAGGGCCAGTTCGGTTTGTGTATAAAAAGTTGTGGTGCTCGTAGGTTCCCAAAAAACACTCTTTTCATATGTGGCTAGTCTTGCGTAATCGGCTTTACATGATGGATATATGGAGATGGTTTAAGACCCTTTTGGAGTGTTGTTTGTGTGTGGGCAGGTTGGAGACCAGGGACCATCTTCTCTTTCGCTGTCCCTTCGCGAAAGAAGTGTAGGATCGAGTTAGGACTATTTGGGGTGGACTAGAGTGGTGTCGACTGGTATGGCAGGTATCAAGTGGTTGCACGAGGAATGTACGATTCCTGTACAAGAGAGACGAAGATGGGTGCTGGCTTTCTATGGCAGCGTGTTCTTCATCTGGAAGGCACGCAATGAAGCTCTCATGGAGAGTGTTCATTCGACGGTTCACAAAGTAGTTAATTCTATTTTAATGCATGTAGTTAGGTTTGATCATTTTCTAGCTATGGAGTATGTTTATTGCTTGTTTATTTTGGTGTTGTAAGTTAGACTCTGACTCCGGCCTCTTGAATAATTCTGAATAAATTAACATTTACTCAAAAAAAAAAAGATGCTCTCTTCTCCAATGAGACGCCTAGAAAGAAAATGAAACCACTCCACAACTAATTGATTCCACCTTGTACACATGACAAACCTTATTGGATCACACAAGAAGCTAAGGATCAAGGCTTGAGCCCATGTAAGGAACGTGAAGACAACACAACTATATATGGAGGAATTCTACACATAAAATGGACTTTTTGTTAACTTCATCTTTTCCTTCACATATTCATCACCCATAAATATTTCTCTATCTATATTTCTCTATTGTAAAGTTCCTCAATGGAACCTCAATGTACAAGAATGATTCATGAACATAAAATAGCTCCGGACGACGGAGAAAATTACACATGCTTTATGTGTTCGATTGCATTTACCGTTCTATTCATATCTTTATTTTACACCATGAATCCAGTAGAAATCGACCATCAATAGCTATTATGATGATTGTCCATATTATGGTGATTAGTAAATTTTAAAGCCTTCGTTGGAGGATTTGATTAAATGCCTAGCAAATAGCATATTAGTATTTCAACGAACAACCTAAATGAGTCATAAAAATTTGGAGTTTCAATGTAATATATTACCATCAAGGATAGGTTGTTTGAAGAAAAAAAAAGTGCAAACCAAGTTGAATATATCGTGAGATCCTGATGAGCATAAAAATTGATAGAAAATATTGTCCATTTTTAGATAGGTTTTATATAATTAAAATTTCTTTTAGAGATTAATTTCTTTAATTCCTTAATTTTGTGGCTAAAGACCCTCCTTCTAGAATTTTCAGGAATTATACATGAAATGAGTTTCTTTAAGCAGTTACAAAGGCATAGAAAAAAACAGAGCTCAATTTGAAGCTAAAATAAGCAAAAATGGACAAATATAATAACTGTGCTCCAGCTGGAAATTTTGCAGCATATTAGCTGCGGGCCATTACAAAAATTTGGCCCATTTATATCTGTATTGTAGCCCAAATCATTTTTTGATTAAGCCTTAGGAGTTGGGCCCACTTAATTTAGAAGAGGAGCTATTTTTCTTAAAAATTGGGCAAACCACACGTGAATATGCTCATTTGCAATTCCAATTGCAACATTTCCAGCCCTTTTCACTTGCCCATTATCCTTATTAAAAAATGAAGCAAGCATGTGCTTACACAGAAAAAAAAAAAAAAAAGAAAGAAAAATAGAGGAGCAGAACGTGTGGAGGACAAATTCAATTCCATTCCAAATTCTTCTATTCTCAAATTTCCCCTTTCTCCCCTAATTCATCATCCCCAAATTCCATCTCTAATCCATTCCACTCATTTAATTCACTACATCCACTCCTTATGGTAAAAGTATCTTCGTTTCGTCGGGCTCGAAATAGAATCGATCGTCTGGGTATTCCCACTACAATGATTGAGGAGTGAAAAAAGCCCGGTTAATTTGATCTTTATACTACCCTCTCCATCCCGATAATTATTACACGTAATCTTATGTGTGGGGATCAAGAAAAATTCATTTTTGTAAGTATAAAAATATGTAAAATTATTGAAATATATGTAAAAAATAATAATTTAGATAATTTAATGAAAGAGAATAAGTATAAAAAATTAGTATTATTTAGATGTATTTTTTTATCATTTTAAGAAACATGCATAAGTGTTAGCACGTATCAAAAAGGAAAGTGTAAAATAATTATTGGGACGGAAGGAGTACTATATAGCAGATTTTTTAGGTGAAGTGTCTTTCGATTCTTATATACTCCCTCCGGCCAATGCAAACGTATGCATTTGCTTTTTACACGTGAATTAAGGAGTATTATTATTATATTTATAGTGAGTGGTATTAGAAGGAAGTGGTGTGCCGTGTGTGGTGTTTTTTTACTACAAAGGGAAAATAGAATAGATATCTATTAATTAATTGTCCAAAATGATAAAATGAATACTTTTAAACTAATAGAATATAATAGATACCATGGTTTATAGGATTTGTTCATCTCCTGATCTTAGTTATATTTTTGTTTACTTATGAATTATTCAGTTAACCACTATGATTTTTTAAATTATTTTTGGTAACACACCAAGCCATATGCTTGGATGCAATATTTTCTGTGACTTTAATTTTAGGGGATGTATCACCATGGTATGTTTTCTATTTCCATCTTTATACTCAATATCTAATTCTTACAATGAATCTGATATAGTATTTGTTCAATTTTTAAACTTATTTATGATTTATGTCTGAATTTGAAGGAGAGAAGAGGAAATAATTGCTAAGGATCTGTTCTCAAATTGATGGGAAGATGGATAAGACAGAAAAGGTGAAGAGAAGAACAAAGTTTGGTTTAGCTCAAGTAAAGATCGAGGTTGTTCCACTAGTTTCTTGAGTTTCATCTTAGTTGTGTTGTTAATATAATTTTTTTCAAAAAACATTCCTTCATTAGTAAACATTTTATTTTTTCTAACACATGCTTTATACAGTCATCTCTTAAATTAAAATCTTAACTAATATGGGTATGATTATTTTAGAATTCGTCTATATTCATATCTAATGAATGAAAAATTATGAGAAATAATTTGTTAATTAAACAAAAACGTTGTCCATCATAACTTATGTTAAGAAGTTTCTTAAATACAGTATTGAATTCATATTACAAAAAAAAATATTGATCCCTTCTAAGAATACATTCACACTTTCCATTCTGCTCCGTCCCAATAATACTTTCACCCCCTAAAAATGAAAACAACACACAATATCAATAACCTTACAATACTACAATATTACAAAAATGTCACCTTCTTTTTACACACAATCTAGTCAAAGTCAACTATATCATACATTTTATTTTATTCAATTACCCCAAATACCCCCTCTCTTTCTTACATCACTACAATAAAAAGTTAATTTTCTTAAACTGAATGTCACCAAATACGCGAATGTATTTATGGGACGGAGGGAGTATATCTTAATCCTAATTCTATCCTATCCTAATATAGTAACCCTTCATTTGGTAGGTTAGAAAAGATAAATAAGTATTATGGGGAGTAAGTATTGTGTATGTTAATTCAAGGAGGTAATATGAATGAATGATTTTGTTTGGTAGAATGTATAAAGAGTAATAAAAATATTATGTAGTGTTTGATAAGTAATATTAGTATTATGTATTAGATGTAATATTACCTTTATGCCCTTATTTAATTTATAGATTTTAAATATATCCTTTTCAAAGATGATACTCCCTCCGCCCAAAGAAGTTGGTATAATTTTTTTGGGCACGGAGATTAAAGAGTATAATAATTTAATGTAAAGTAAAGTGAGAGAAATAATATTTAATGTGTAGTAAGTAGTTGTATTAGAGGTGATATGTGAGGCCCATGAGAATAGATTAATTGATTTTGTATGGGTCTCATGTATTAAAAAGGAAATGTGTCAACTTTAATGGGACAAACCAAAAAGGAAAATATGTCAACTTATATGGGACAGATCTACGTAATCAAATAAAATATGCTGTAAATTAATAAATTTATTAAAATTTAGATAATATCTTTATATTAGATTTATAAAAAAAAAATAGAAACAAAATGCAAAATATAACCACAAATTTACAAACTAATAAAAAAAACCACAAATTTACAAGACTAGAAATTAAAATTCATAAATGTGATTATGATATTTCAATTCAATGGGGAAAAAGTAATTTGCAATACATAAATAACCTTCGAGCAAACACGCCTAAAATTCATCACCAGAAAAATAATCAAAAGTGAATTACCTCAACATGAAAACTCATTCCTTGTATAAATCATTATAACTGCTCACCAAATCATTAATTAATTTATTTCTCATGCTTAGTTTCAAGTTTAGCATAAGCTTCTCTCAGCTCCTACAAAACTCAATTCCTTTGTGCAATTAGATCAATTAGTACAAGCATTACAATTAACATACCTGCTCGTCGACGATTTAGAGAAAGTTTGCGCACGGATTTTTTACCAGAACTCTTCAATTCTTTGACTAAGAAGTAGTTTCTAGATAGCCCGTATTCCTCTTCCTCTAAATCATTCGATTCCGTACTGGATTTGAGAAGAGGGAGTGGTCAGTCGAGAAGATAGGAATAGTATTCAATGGTTTTGCAGCCGTGGAGGAGAAGGAAACCCCTGGTCAGGAAGGGCCGCAGAACAGAATGGGATCTATAATTAAAACGCCGGCGGCAGGACAGGACATCTCTTGGCAGGGAGATTGAGAACCCCTAGACAGGGGAAACACCGCAGCATGATTTTCACAACAAGACAAGCGGCGATGATGAATAGAAGTCGACAGAGACTTCAAATCGGAGGGTCCATGGACGTTGTTGAGCGAGATTGTCACAGAGATTCGCATCGGAAAAAGCCCGCTGGTGCTGAAATAAGTAGGAGACGCTTCTGATAAACACGGCGGCAGCGATGGAGGCTGCCCTAGGCAGCAAAACAGGACCTAATCCACCAGCACAAACTGATTCCTTGGGGGATTGATAGAGAAAGGAGCCCGGGCGGGCGCTGTACTGTCGGGGGTTCCCATCGTTGGGAGATTCCCGTGTAGCAATAGATTTTCAAAGTAGGGTTTTGAATTGATGAAGCAAATGTTTATTCCAAACCTATTTTGGGAATTTCCATCTCGAGTATGGGTTCACTGCGTAATATTAATATCACCTCCACCTGTGATATTAATTATGCTGAAGGCAACAGTGCCAATCCACGAACATGATTTCTACAGCGGGCACATTTACATATTAGTATGCCCTACCAAACAATGTATTAGATCATATTAATTGTATAGAGAACCCATATTACAACCTACCAAAAGAAAGGTAAAAGTACGGAGTGTTTCTAAAACATTTTATTCCCTCTTTATCCTTAACTCTTTTTTACTTTCTTAACTGTGACCTTAAATAATTAATACTCAGTCTTTACTTTCTCTTCTTCATTACGTTGTCTGTTCAATTCATCAAATAAATCAAATGATCAATGAATCGTTTCGATTATTGTAAAAGAAGAAGCAATGATAATGGCAGGGTTTCCTCTCGATGATAATGCCTCGATTTCCATCAGATTTTTGAATAGAAGAGATAACCCTCTTTTTTGGCCGTGTCTTCTCCTCCTGATAAAGAAGAATGTAGAAAGACCAGCAACACTCTTAAGGCTGATAATGGTAAACTTACTCATCGAGAAGGACATCAACGTACTCGACGCGTTGAGAGAAGATTTTAGGTTTAGTACTCGGTCTCTCAATTTTATTACAAATAATAATTCAGAAAATCGGTCTAGTTTTACAGATATTGATTGATGATTCAGTCGATGCTACCATGTTTTATATTTAGCCTAATTCCACCATGCGATCTGGAGTACTGTTTGCCTACGTGTGTATTGGTTATTTTACTTTGAAACTTATTTGTGTCGTATTAGTACTCTTCTTGAGACTGAATTTTAGTATTTTACTTCTTGATACAGGTAGACATTGATTTTGAAATATCTGAATCTGAATACGAAAGAACTAGAGCATTTTATGAGATTTTACTTATTGATACAAGTAGATAATGATTTTGAAATATCTGAATCTGGATACGAAAGAACTAGAGTTTTATATGAGAGGCTTTTGAACTGCCAAAAAACTGGAAAAGAAGACAGAGGATGGTCCTTGTAACACTCCAATATTTTCGAATCTATATTTTTGTAAATTTAATTTTAAATAAAATTATATTATTTATTTTAATGTATTATATCTTTAATTAATAATATATATATAAATATATTTAATAATAATAATATAATATTAGTAATAACACATGTGTGTGTGTGCAAGTGGAATTTTTTTCAGATAAGGCAAAACCTTTAGATAAGGTTACTGTACAATTCTTTGTAACCAAGCTTTCACTATTATATATATAAACTCATACATAACTCACTTATATATATATATATATATATATATATATATATATATATATATATATATATATATATATATATATATATATATATATATATATATATATATATATATTACACGCACGGCTTCTCTTGCATATTTCATTTTGTAATTTATTTTTATCATATTATATACCAAAATGTTCGTCTCGAAGCGGAGATTCTAAATATATGTCTTTTATAAAATAGATGTCATTTGAGCTAGAAAAGCTCCGTCGAAGTTTTTAACCCTTTAATGGCATATTTTGTTTTGGTGTGAGTTAGTTTTAAATTATAGGCTATTTTGAAGATCTCTTCACGAGGATCACAAAAATATAATTAATTTTGAGTTTGGACGTGAAATGAAGAAGTTACGAAGAAAGCCACTTCGAGTTCGATAATATCTTCCATTTGAAGTTCGTTATTTTCATGAAAAATTGGTATGCATGTGATCCTCGCCTTGCGAAGACTCTATAAGTACTTTCGGATTTTCAAACAGAGTTGTATAACTCAAATTGGGGCATTTTGTAATAAGTTTAAAGTTTAGGGTAAGTTTAAATGAGAATTTAATATAATGCAGGGACTAGATTGCAATTTATAAAAATATATATAAAAATAATAATAATAATAATAATAATAATAAGTAATAATAATAATAATAAATAAATAAATATCCATGTTAATTTTGAGTTTGTAAACGTGGCGAGTTTCAACGCTATAATTTTTAAACATTATATTATAAACTTTATCATTTTTTATATTAATTAATTGAATTTTATAATTATAATTACATGTTTTAAATTATTTTTAAGTATTAATTATAATTTTACCAATATATTATTATTTTCAATGTAGAATCTTTATTTTATATTTATTATTAAAATTAGTATATATTTTCAAGAATTTCTGAGATCGAATAGCAAGTCTTGTGAACTCTACAATTGTCAAGAAAGCTTTAAGGTGAGGTAACTTTCACTCTTTACCAAATACTATATTTTATGTCATTATTGCTATGTTAAGATGTGATATGTATTACGGATATGTCATGTTATGTTTCATGTGTGCTTTTAGTTCAATGATAAATATTTTTTTACTAACATCGTACGGGGTGATGACTCGGTGCGCACAGACCAAATAACACAAGTTATTGGTTACGTCGGTTCAGAACTAAAATATATTTCAAAGTATGCTAACATCGTACTGGGGTGACGGCCCGGTGCACACAGACCAACTAACATATGTTATCGAACGACGGTTCGGTCTACAATATTTTCAATGAGTTATTGAACGACGACGTGCAATTTATTTTATTAAAATTTGCATGTGTTACATCTTATGGTTATTTGGCATACATATTTATTTTTTACTGTGTAATTATTTTTAGTTAACTCACTGAGTATATTTCAAACACTCACCCTTTCCACTCCAAATCCTTTTCAGGTTGAGGCTGCAACGGCGTACCAGGGGCGGATACGTTACGTAAGAGCTTTTTAATTAATATGTTGCGTGAAATATTTTTATATAATTTCTAATGATATACTTTTGTATAATTTTCATTGTTTATGATATTTTATTAATTTTATTTTTCACGCCCACATTGAAGGATAATATTATCAAAAAATTGCGAATAAATCTCCTTTTCTATTTATTGAAAAACTGGGCGTGATAGATAGTTTAGAGTGGGTCTACGTTTCTGTGAACTCGTATTTTTTTAAAATAAATCATCTACGGATCTACGTTTTTGTGGACTCATATTTTTAAAATAAATTATTTACGAGTATATATTTCTATGGACTCGCATTTTCAAAATAAAGTATTCACTTGTCTACAATAAACTTGTATTTTCAAAATAAAATTATTTTCTAATGATACTCGCTACGCATCAACCTGGTACACGACATCAGCTTCAAGGTACATATGTATTTATTTTATTATTTACCCCAATTCTTTAAAAGTGAGAAGTTATTTCTGAAATTCGAGGACGAAATTACTTTTAGGGGGATAGATTGTAACACCCCTGTATATTTTTGTAAATTTAATTTTAAATAAAATTATATTATTTATTTTAATATATTATATCTTTAATTAATAATAATATATATATATATAAATATATTTAATAATAATAATATAATATTAATAATAACACAAGTGTGTGTGTGCAAGTGGCATTTTTTTCAGATAAGGCAAAATCTTTAGATAAGGTTACTATACATTTCTAGGTAACCAAGTTTTCACTATTATATATATAAGCTCATACATAACTCACATATACATATATACACACAACTCACTTATACACACACATATATATATATATATATATATTACACGCACCGATTCGCTTGAATCTTTCATTTTGTAATTTATTTTTATCATATTATATACCAAAATGTTCGTCTCGTAAATTCCTAATATATAATTCTTTTATAAAATAGATGTCATTTGAACTAGAAAAGCTCCGTCGAAGTTTTTAACTCTTTAATTGGATATTTTGTTTCGGTGTGAGTTAGCTTTTATATTAGAGGTCATTTTGAAGCTCTCCTCACGAGAATCACAAACATATAATTAGTTTTGAGTTTGGACATGAAATGAAGAAGTTACGAAGAAACCCACTACGAGTTCGAAAATGTGTTCCATTTGAAGTTCGTTGTTTTCATGAAAAATTGGTATGCATGTGATCTTTGCCTTGCGAGGACTCTATAAGTACTTTTGGATTTTCAAACGAAGTTGTATAACTCAAGTTGGGTCATTTTATAATAAGTTTAAAGTTTATGGCAAGTTTAAATGAGAATTTAATATAATATGGGGGCTTGATTGCAAAAACATATGTAATAATAATAATAATAATAATAATAATAATAATAATAATAATAATAATAATAATAATAATAATAATAATAATAATAATAATAATAATAAATATTCATGTTAATTTTGAGTTTGTAAACATGCTGCTCAGGGGCAAGATTCAATACCATAATTTTTAAATATTATTCCCTTCATCCCCTTGAAAGGTATCAATTCCACTATTCCTGGCATCTGCTTCAAAAGTATCAATTTCCTCTATTTAATAAAGAAAATACACAATATGACCCACCACTTCCCTCTAATACAATTACCCACTTTATCTATAATAATAATACTCCTTAATTTACGTGCAAAAAGCAAATATATTTATATGTTTTAAATTATTTTTAAATATTAATTATAATTTTACCAATATATTATTACTTTCAATGAAGAATATTTATTTTATATTTATTATTAAAATTAGTATATATTTTCAAGAATTTCTGAGATCGAAGAGCAAGCTTTATCTACTCTACAATTTTCAAGAAAGCGTCAAGGTGGGGTAACTTTCACTCTTTACCAAGTGCTACATTTTATGTTATGATTGCTATATTAAGATGTGATATGTGTTACTGATATGTAATGTTATTTGCCATGTGTGCTTTTAGTTCGATGACAAATATTTTTCTACTAACATCGTACGGGGTGACGACTCAGTACACACAGACCAACTAACACACGTTATTGGCTACATCAGTTCAGTACTAAAATGTATTTCAAAGTATGTTAACATCGTACTGGGGTGACGGCCCGGTGTGCACAGACCAACTAACACAAGTTATCGGACAACTGTTCGGTCTAAAATATTTTCAATGAGTTATCGAACTCCGACATGCAATTTATTTTATTAAAATTGACATGTGTTACATCTTATGGTATATTTGACATATATATTTATTTTTAACTGTGCAATCATTTTTAGTTAACTCACTGGGTGTATTTCAAACACTCACCCCTTCCATTCCAAACCATTTTCAGGTTGAGGCTGCGACGGCGTACCAGGGGCGGATGCATTGTGTTAGAGCTTTTTAATTAATGCGCTACGCGAAATATTTTTATATAATTTCTAATGATATACTTTTGTATAATTTTCATTATTTATGATATTTTATTAGATTTATTTTTCACGCCCACATTGAAGGTTAATATTATCAAATAATTACAAATAAATCTCCTTTTCTATTTATTGAAAAACTGGGGCATGACAGTAATGTTGGGTACTTAATTTGTTTTGATATTATTTTCTGTACCATTTTAGTTTTATAATCTGGTGATAGCTGATATTTCAAGAATTTACAGGTACGAGGTGTATATCAATAATCTATAATTCTCAGAAGAATCACAGACAATGAATCTTAAGATTTTGGAAGCAGCATACAAATGGAAGAATCTGAAGCAGATCCTGTGATGATTGTAGGTTTTTGTTAATAATTGCTGGTGTTTAATAATTGTTAATTAGTAATTGCTGCCACCATGCATGACCTGCATAGTGTTATGTTTATGTTCATGACCATGACCACTGATCATTAGGAAGTAAAGACTACCAATCTTCCAGGTTTCCTACCTGAATGATGCTTAATCAGCATTTAGTATTGCCACAAATTTTCGGAACTCTGAAGTTTTTATAATATAAAGGTTATTGAACTTATGATTTTCTCTTATATCATGTAACCAGGCTGTAAGGGAGAATGTATTAACATCATTTATGTCTCTCTCAAGTAGTGTTCTTCTTTGCAGCGATGTAGCAGTTCACGGGCTTGACATTCCTGTAAGACTTTTTCTTATTAATGCGGGATCTGGATTCAGGCTCTTATAAAACACTATTAACTCATTTCTCAATTCAAAGACCATCTCCAAGATCCATGTGAGCCATATTCATTTACATATTATACATCTGATATTTCTCTTTCATTTCATATAGTGAAGTTTCTATTTTTCTTTAAGCTAGGTTTTGGATAACAAATACCAAAGCAAGCTTATTGAGGTCATCACTGCAAAGCAAAATTGGTATAGTAATTTAAGTATCATTAAAAAAAACTTGATTGGTGGTTACATATGAGACTCCTTTTACCCGATCCTAAATCATATGCAGTATGATGGTAGCTCATAGCTTATAATGAGAGTGCTGGAAGCTTTTGAAAAAAATATGGAAATGTTTATAGCTGTTTGATGAGAGTGAAAATTTACGTCTTTTTGGTTTCACAATGCACTATTTTTACTAGAATAATGCTATGTAATTATGTGGAATTGCGTAGTTTACATATTTTGCATACTCATGGTGCTACTAACGTGTTTTGTGGAGTTTTGAAGGATAAAAATAGGTTGAAATGGAGCAAAACCAAAGACGGGCAAGAAACGAGCTCAAATAGGCCTTACTCGAGTTGCAAGGGTCAGCTCGACCTAGCAACTCGAGTCGAGTAAGGTGCCGAAGGGGGTCAGAAGTGGTCAGTGAGCCAACTCGACTTGTCTTGTGCAACTCGACTTGCAGCTCAAGTCGAGCTGCATTGAAGGCAAGTCGAGTGGCATGTCTTGTGAGGCAGAGCAGGGGCAAATGGTGTCCAGAGAGCCAACACGAGTTGACAGGCAGTAGCTCGACTTGCCAGCTCGACTCGTGTTGGTGTACAGAGGAAAATCAGTTTCAAAGCATGGCAGCTCGACTTGACAGGGGGACGCATAACTTGGCAACACGACTCGAGTTGGGTTACTCGAGTTGCAACATAAGACAACTCGAATCATGTTGGCAACTCGAGTTGGTCACTCCAACTCGTGTTGCGTTAGTTTGGGCCGAAAATTAGGATTTTTAATCTCCTGTGCGTGACAAACGTGAGATATAGCCCAGCAAAGTCAATTTTCCTGGCCCATGGTATAAAAAGGGGGATCAAACACTTTGAGAGGGGGCCGATCATTCACCATAGAAACATAACGTGAATTCAATTCACGTACCATCCATCCATTCCCTAATTCACATCAAACCATCCATTCATCCATCCCATCGGTCCAGAGAAAGAATCAAGTGCAATTGAGAGAGCAATCCAATCTGACAGATGGAGGAGAGATGCGAGCCACGTGACACTAGGGTTTCGTTATCTTTTCTTAATTTATTCTTTTGTGATTTTGATATGTATTTGATAGCCATGAGGGTTGTTTGTGACCTCATGGGCTAAAACCCTTTTACAGTTCTAAGGATTTAAGGTTAGGGCAGTTGATTTGGAACCCTAGACAAAGTATTGTGAATTTAGGCTATTATTGATTCTTGTTTATTTGATTTATTCAGATTATGTCATATGTTTGTAATGTCTTCATAACATGCTATTGATTGCCCAAGATGCTTGGTGTGTTGTGCTAGCTTATGTGCATACGTACTTGATATTGTCTGTTTGCTAGGGATTATAGTAGTTTTCCCGTGAACACGATAATCATAAGGGCTGGTAAATAAAATATTTGATATTCTTAGTGGAACAATGCAATTAAGAAATCAAGTAGGAAGTGAATAAGTTTGAGTAATACTTTCAGAAAATATATGTTAGTCGAATTGGTCATCCAGAAATTTATGAAATTCGCCTTATTAGTATCTAGGAAGGAGGTTCAAAACTGTTCACGCATTACTTTGTGATGAATTTCCTTTAAAATTGCATGAATAAACAATAGGACGTTTAGGAGACCAAATCAATTGCGCTACACCTGATACCTTAGAGCTGTTACTTCTCTCTTGATCAAATCTTGAACATTCCTTGCTTTTACTTAACTTGTTATTTATTATTTCAGCACTTTTGTATTTAATCATAATTCAAACACTTGGAAATTATTTACTTTAATTCTAGTTGAATAGTAGCACAAAATAAATAGATAATCAAATGTCTCAGTGAAAATGATATTATTTTTAATTGGGGTACTTACAATTGATATCCCTACACTTTGGGATTAAATTGGAGTGCGCAATTTTAGCATAATAAGTTTATGGCGTCGTTGCCGGGGACAGTAAATTATTTATTTGCTTTTGTTACTTATTTGGAATATTTGCTCTGAGATTTAATTGTCTGCACTTTAAATTTTCTTAAAGTTGCATGCACACCAGGTCAAAGAAGGGAACACAAAATCTTGAATTTGATCCGGAGGTTGAAGCGTCTGCTAGAAAAAGGAGTGGAGCAGCAAAGAAGATCAAAGCACCTCCTAAGGCTGTTAAGGTACCGAATCCGAAAAAGAAAGTGGATGTATCAGCACCTAAAGCAGTCATAGTGGAGGAAGAAGATCAGGTTATCCCAAAAGAGGCTGAGTCAAAAGTTGAAGCAGAAACAGCAGTAGAATCAGCTATGGGAAATAGAACACATGAAGATCACGTTGTCATTCGGGAGACATTCAAGTCTACCAATCTTGGAGGATGAAGCGTAGTTGGGGTCATTCAAGCTGATGAAGCAAATGATATAAGACCAGCCCTTATCAACATGGTGGAGAAAAATCCTTTAGCCGGAGGTTTTTTGATGAACCATATGGACATTTGAAGCGCTTCAACAGCTACATGGATACGGTTAAAGCCGCTGACAATACTAATGACAGATGGAAGATGAGGCTTTTCCAGTTTTCTTTAGCTGACAAGGCAAGGGAGTGGTATGACAAGTTGACTGGGGACAACTGTGCTAATTGGACTGAGTTGCAACAATTGTTCGTGGATCGTTTTATGCCACCAGGAAAGATTCTTGCACTGAAGCAAGAAATTAATCAGTTCAAACAGAGGAGAGATGAATCATTTGGAGAGGCTTGACAGAGATTTACAGATACATTGAGAAGATGCCCTCAACTTGGATTCAAAAAGTCTCAACTTATAAGTGTCTTTTACAAAGGCCTCGATAATGAATCAAGGGTGTTAGTAGATGCATCTGCAGGAGGAATGATTTTTGGTAAGACATCAAATGTCGTAGAAAAGTTTTTTGATGAAATCTCTATGAACTCTAGAGATTAGCCTTCATAGAGAATACGGGGAACTTATGTCTTGGGAAAAGTGGCACAGGTGGAACATAAATTTTCTGAAGCTGATAAGAATGACAAGGTTATCTCTCAATTGGAACAGATTAACAAAATTTTGGTTACATTGATATCTGGTAACAGTGGTTGAGGCAACCAAGGGCAAGCAAATGATGATGTGGTTATGAATGTTCAGGGGGTTGAGGATGCAAATTGGGACCGAGTCTACAGGGTTCAAGAGCACCTCAGAATTGGCAAGGAAACAGGTACCCCCAAGGAAATTCTAATCAAAGGAATAACCAAGGTGGAGGCCATGGCAATCAAGCAGGTCTAAGCAATCAAGGAGGATGGCAGAATCAGCAGAGGCTTGAAAACTTTGCTTATTCAAATCCGAATAATGCAGTTCCATTTCCTCTTAATTTTGATCATGGAGCCAAGACTGAAGAAGGAAGAGCTAGCATTGATGAAGTGTTGGCTAGATATATGAAGAAGACTGATGGAGATATTGACAAGATCAACAACTGCATTGTACTCATGGATTCGAATATGACAAAGCAGAATGAAGAAGTCAATAAGCAATTGCAGAGTCTCACATATTCAATTGGTTAGATCTCTATTATGGTAAATCAGCAGCAGCAGCAAATTCGGAAGGAAAAGTTTCCTTCAGACACAGAAAACAACCCGAAGAAGAGTGCAAATGCTATTTCTTTGAGATCTGGGAAGCACTGTAAAGGTCAAGAACTGATGCAGGACATGACAGAAATGGGAAAGGAAGGAATAGAAGAATAGCAAGGTCGTTTAACAACTAGCTCGACTCCTGTTCAAGCCGAGTCAGGTTTAGGGGGTGATCCGAAAGAGCTACAGGATGCAGTACAACCCCAGCTCAATATAAGCTCACCTCTTGGGTTCCATGTGCTTACAAATTCTGTTGTGAACCAATCTGATCAAGCCATAGCTGATAAAAAATAGCAGCGAGCGAAGAGGTTGAGAGAAATGAAAGAGGTTTTCGAGAGAGACAATTTGGGACTTCCAAAAACAAAGGTACCACTTCGGTTTCCTCAAAGGTAGATGTCGAAGAGCTTGGATGAGAAGTTCAGGAAGTTTGCTAAAGTTATGAGGGATGTCCAAGTTACTATTCCCTTTTCAGAGGCATTGGATCAGATGCCACATTACGCAATGTTCATCAAGGAGCTCATCTCGAGAAAAAGAAAGCTGAACAGTGTGGAGATGGTTAACCTAACGGAAAATTACAGTTCCATAATCCAAAAAAAGTTACCTGAAAAGCTGAAAGATCCTGGTAGCTTCATCATTCCTTGTGAGATAGGAAAATGACCGTCAAGAAGAGCATTGTGTGATCTAGGAGCCAGCATAAACTTGATGTCTTTATCAGTGTACAAGAAGCTTGGTTTGGGGGAGTTGAAACCCTCATCTGTGGCCTTCCAGTTAGCAGATAGGTCGCTTACATACCCCGAGGGAGTTGTAGAAGATGTGCTGGTGAAGGTATCAGATTTGGTTTTTCCTGTGGACTTTCTAGTACTTGACATGGAGGATGAAAAGGATGGCGCGCCTCTTATCTTAGAGCGTCCATTTCTTGAAGTTACTTGCATTAGGTGAGGCAAGAAATGCACAAATAAGGAAGACCAAAGCTGACATGGTGAATCGAGAGACGAGTACCACTATTAGCTGTTTAACATAAAATTTTTTAGTTTGATCCATAATAAAAGCTATGGGCTAGATTTTTCACTGTTACTCAATTTGTAGCTAAGTAGATTTGCTAAGATCATTATTAATCAATAGAGTACTTATTGGGAAGAATTTAAGTCAAAGGACCCTTGTAGCTTCTCTCATATAGCTAAAAAGAAATTAAATCCTCTTAAGCATGCCATCAAACACAAAATAAAAGTTCATCTTTATGCCTTTATATGATTGGCTAATTTGGAAATAAGAAGAAAATGTAAAATATTTCAAGCATATATATGGTGGATACAGTGTTTAGATATTTCAGCTAGTTTACAATAATTCATTAGATCATCGTTTTATTTTTATAAGTTATATACTTCCATATTACTCTAAGATCAATTATTTCTGTATGAAACTGCAATCTTCTTTTAGTTAAGTTTCTGATTCACTTATTCGTGTTCTTATTTATGATGTTTGGACATATTTTGCTCAGAGATGACCATTGCTTAATTTAATTTTAGATCATGCAGAGTTCATTTAAAGGGAAAGACTCGAGCCTGTTCTTCTCAAGGAACAAAAAGAACAGAAAGAAAAATCTCTTGCATCGGAAACCAAAGAAGAATTTCACTCAATGTTTTGGAGAAATTATTTGTGATAAAACTGAAAGTTTTATTGACAAAGGGTCAATCTGTTCATCAGCCGTTCTATTGGAATCTTTAAATAAACCTTCTTTCTCGAACATAAAATTCAAGCAAGACATGATCTCATCCAAGGTAATTTATCATACTATTTATTAAACCTTTGACTTTTGACTCACTTAATTCATACTTATTTGCGGGTGATCACGTGCATAATATTAGTATGAAATGCTTATCATGTTCTTTTCTGCAAGTTTTGGTATCTAACTGATTCCCTTCATAATATTTTCAATGTTATTCTTGTGGCATTATTTAAGGTTATTGAAATCTAATATCCTGAGGGGACCAATATTATTTGTATGCTCATGCAGACTTGGTTTGGTTACTAGGAGATTTTGATGATCAGTGAAAAGTTAGAGGATTGCGTATAACTAGTGATAAGAAGATTATGCAGATGCTCACTCATATCATCATTCAAATTCAGGAAATGAGCTCTTCGCAATCTCTATACCATTTTTACCAATGACCAGATTAGGATATCAAAATTTACATTCACAGTGGAGTAGTGAGGACATGAGCTCTAATGCATCACAAGTGACAACAGAGCGTAGATATTTCTTCCTCTAGGTGACATAATGTTAAAATATACTTTCATCCAATGTATCTATGCATTTCTTTTGATTGAACTTTCAAGATTTTCATAACTGTGAAGATTAGATGGTTTTTGTGAAAGCCCCAAAATATTTAAATTTCAAGTTCGTTGATTGCGATCAATAGTTCAGGGTCATTTCATACAGAGCCCCGGAGCTTTGGCTTGAAATAGGTGTTTTCATTTATAGATGGCAGATTGATTAGAAATGGATTGAACAAAAACATAAAGCTACAAATTTTGGAGAATCTGGAATCTGCCATTGGCAGATTCTCCAAAATTTGTAGCTCTATGTTTTTGTTCAATCCATTTCTAATCAATCTCAAGTTGGTTTCATGTGCACAAACGTACACCAGGTATGCAAAGACAAAATATTTTGTTCGAAAGAGTACATTTTAATTAATAAGGGTATCATATACTCGAAGAGATACTCCAGACGAATGAAGTTTCATCAAGTTTTTAATTCATATAAAATTTTAAATTATAAATCATTCTAAGATATATTATAGAGTATAACGTGCAAGCAACGTGCAATGCACGTTTAAAATAACTAGTACTTTATAAAAATCTTTGAATTTTGTGAACAATAAAAACTCTTATTTAGAAATTCTTAAATGGATAAATTCAAGTATAAATGTTGTTAAATGAGCACCCCATCTAAGAGATTACTCTGTTTCGAACCCTGGACCTTCATTTGGTGATGGCTTAAAAGTCAAAATTACGATTTATGTATCACATTTTGTACATTTTCATCTTTACGACACTTTTTGGTTGGACTATACTTTATTGTGTTTCTTTGATAGATTTATAATATTTTGTCCGTCACATTTTTAACTTGACTTTGAATTTAAATTGATTTAATAAATCGATAAAATTATTATTCCATCTTTATTTTGAATTTTTGTATGATAAATTTAAAATGTAAGCTAAATCAAATATGATTAATGTAACCGACCTAGGAAGTAGCAAAGAGATAAAAACATGAGAAAGAAATAGGAAAAAAAATAATTGAAGAAAGAGTATATAATAAGTGGTATAATAATAGTTAATATGATTTGTAGGTGTATATATGAAAATTTTATGAAATCTAAATTTGAAATGATAAATTAAAATTATTTTTTTTATTGTTAACTAAAATCAAGTATTAATGATATTAATTTTAGGGTTAATTTTATGAAAAGTCTAAACCTTTTCGCCGATTGCAAATTAGTCTAACCTTTAAATTTTTTGAAAAAAAAACATCAAATTATATTTTTTTTATTAAATTGAACCAATCTAATAAAATTAAAAATTTTATATTTAAGTTTTAAATTTTAACAAATTATTATGTAAAATATAAAATTCTAATATAATATTAATTTAATTAAAAAATACAAATTAATATATTAAGAAAAAAAATTTTTATTAAATCTTATTATGTGAAAAAAACTAATTAATATTTAATTAGAAAAAAATAATCTCTAAATATTTTGATTGTTTTAATTTGGGTTTATTAATAATAGATACAAGTTTTAAGCTAATTATTAGGAGATACAAAATGAAATTGAATTACTAATAGATACATTCTGATATTTTGTTTTTCCATGTTTACCCTTAATAGTTTCCATGTTTAAATTTTATTTACTCATTCACATTCCATAAAAATACATAATATCTCAATAGAATAACAGAAATGTTTGCGATTAATCTCAATCACACTTCTGACGTTAGTTCACGCTGAAAGTACCCAACGCTTTAATGTACACCAATGTTCAAATATTATGACATGAACACCAATATTCAAAACAAATCAATGTCCACCATTGCACACCTATGTCGCATATGCTTCAATGTACACTAATTTTCAAACAAAATAAGATGAACACCAATGTTCATCACTTCCCACAGATTACTCGCCGCCGAAAAATATACGAATGCACAATTGATTTCTTCCAGCGTTGATGTACACCTATGTGCACTAATGTACATAAAAATTGAGAAGAAAACCTCTTCACCAAGAACCAAATTATTTAACTTAAACACCCAAATCACTATATTTTACAAAAAATTAAAACCCAATACTGTACAATGTACAAATATAGCCAAAAAATTGTTCAATCGTTTACTCTTTGATGTAGTATACACTATTGTACAGTGTTCGATTTTTAAATAGAAGACCTTAGAGAATCGTTCACCCCTCAAATTTTAATATTTTACAACACATCCACAATCGTTCAGAACCCTAATTTAATCCCAAATTTTGAAAGAAGGAGAAGAGAAAACGATTGAACAAACAAGTTAAGGATTTCGATTCTCACCTTAAACCCCCACTGCGAGTAGTCATGAAAGTGGTCGTCGATAAATACCCACCTTAATCCAACAAACATAGTAGTCAATAATGTGAATTTAACACTGATGTATACCTATTTGAGGGATTGTCGTGAATTAAGAAAGAAGAAAGTATAAATTTTATTGCGAAATTTCTGGAGAGAGATAGGGATTTATTATACATTCCTTTTAAAATGATTTTTAACACTAGTGTTAAGTATGAGTAATATGGAAAATACGGTATTAAAGTTTTTATGTGTGAGTAATTATATAACGTCAATGTACTACGAGGTAAATAGGAAGATAATTTTGTTCCTAGTAGTTACTGACCCTTTTAATTTTTTCAAGATTTTACAAATTATAAAATTTTTACAATGAAAGTTATATTAAATCAAAGATTTGGATGAGAGCGTCTCACGAGAATATTTTTGTGAGACGAATAAAAAATGATAACATTTTAATAAAAAGTGATCTATAACGGTGCAGTGAATTATTTATGAATAATTTTAGTGTCAATGGTCATTTGTGTCCAAAATACACCCAAACAATAACAATACCAACATCAAACAACTTTTATAACAATTCTAACCAATTGCACCCTACAATCTCCACCCTCTAACCTCCCCTTCCTGCCACCGCCCACTGCCAATACGGTCAACGACACTCACCGACGTCCATACCAACTTGAGACACATTAGGTATTATTAGTTTAAGAGTAGAAGCATTAAAGTCCAAAAAGTTTCTAACCAATTTTTTTACTACTTAAATGTTAATTAGTTTTTTTTTCACGTAATAAGATTTAATAAAATGAAAAAGTAATTTTTTAAAAATATTAATTTGTTTTTAAATTAAATTAATATTATGTTAGAATTTTATATTTTAATATAATAATTTTTTAAAATTTAAAATTTAAATATAAAATTTTTAATTTTATTAAATGGGTGTAATTTAATAAAAAATATAATTTTATGTTTTTCTTGCAAAAATTTTAAAGGTTAGGACTGAATCGCAAATTAAGTAAAGGTTGTAGTTTTTCTTGCAATAAATGTAAAAATTACATGGAAGCTGACGTGGCAAAGGTCAACACCAGCGATCAGGCAGTGTTTGCCCGATGAGCTTAATTTGCAACATACCTTAAAGACGGTGGACCGATGAGCATTTTCTTTGCACGCAAAATTAATCCCCAAGTATTAAGGATATCAATTGCAGCTTAAGCAAGCGAACAAGTTAAATATCGAACCAAAAGGATGGCGTATTATCAATTTAATTATTTACTAAATTAATTAAGACAAAAGTACAAAGTTTGAGGTTTAAAATTATTAAACTACTATGCAAAATTATTAAATACCAATTAAAATAAAGTAGCACTGGAAGAATACGAAAGTGTCTCAAGAATGGAGAATAGGTAGCTCTAGGGTAATCCAATTTTATTACTTAATTTCCCTCTCAAGTGATGGCCGACTCTGCCTTTTATACTATGGACGCATCATTAAACCATGCAAATCTACTCCATAGACATAAGTAAATATGCGTGTAACAAGTGGAATAACCTCGGAGCAAGAGACATAATTTCATCCCCCCCTTTCTAGGTACTATCAGTATCAATCCCAAGTCTGGTAAATAACCCAATATGATCCCCTTTATAGGTACTATAAAATTACCCTCTGTATCCTTCTTATTAACTCGAATTCAATTCAATTAATAAACATTCATATATGACAATTCTAATGAAGTTTCGATGTCCCCTCACTTAGAATCATAACATAAAACCCTATTCAGCAATGAACGCGCTCAATCAACAACCAAGATATGTATTCAAACTCTATATAACAGTTGAAGATGCACAAAACAACCGTGAATATGGATTAAGAAAGCACAATCCACAACGGTTCTAGCCGGTCATGACTTGCGAAGAACAAGTAGTGCTGTATGGAGGACACAAAAGACAGTTTAATTAATTTATAAAACCTTCAAAATCCTAGATCTACCAAAACGGTTTTAGCCCATCACGTTGTGAAGAACAATCATGGGGTTGGATAGATCTTACCCATATATCTGAAAATTTGAAAATAGAAGAAAATAATTAGAAAAATCCTTGGTGTAGAAGTCTCATTCCTTCTCTCTTCCATGAAGGATGTGGATGATAGTGTGGGGGTGATCCCCCTTTATGGGTGGCGTTGGCTCTCTTCACATGAATAATGATGTAAAATATTATATGTGTGAGAAGGAAATGAAATAAGGAAAGAAAAGATATGGGTGAATCATGGAGGATTATGTGATAAGGAGATTAATTGTGCTCCAAGAAATAGGAAAGATGGGCTCATTTTTGGAAATTTTCGGAAATTCTCGTCGACAGCTGCGCGACCTCACGATTTTGAGCATAACTTTCTCGTCCGAACTCCGATTTGAGAAATTCTTATGTCAAAACGATCCTCTCTTCCGTGACTTTCAAACCGTGTATCACATTACCTGTTTTTTGTTCCACAAAAATACAGAAAATTACACAATGTGAACATGCATTTTTCAACATTCTTCTAATTTTGCACTTTTAATCATTTTTCAACCTAAAACACAATAAAATACCTCAAATGCAAAATTTTCTCAAATCTATTGAATATAACACACTTGTGCTAACATATGACAATAATTCTCATTAAAAAGGTATTAATTGGACACAAAAACCCATTGATTTTCACTCTCATTATGGACTTTTTGTAAAATATTAAAAGTTTAGACTAATTCATAATCGGCGAAAAAATTTAAACTTTTTATATAATTAATCCTAGATTTTATCAAATTTTTGTCAGATTTAAAGATATTTATTTTTTAAGGGATTCACACATGCAATTAATACTATTTTTTTTTTTTTTACAAAATATTCATTTCTTTTTTTATATGTAAGGACAAGTCTCACATTTCATAATAAATTTTTTAAAAAGTTATTAAAATTAAACAAATAAATTTACTTTAATTTAAAAAGTAAGGCAAAAATATAAGTTACTCCCTCCGTCCTGGAGATATTGACGTATTTTTTTGGACACGAAGATTAAGGGTATAATAATTTAATGTAAAGTGAAGTGAGAGAAATAATATTTAATGTGTAGTAGGTAGTTGTATTAGTGGTGAGTGTGATATGTGTGTGGGCCAATGTAAATAAATAAATTATTTTTGTGTGGGTCACATGTTCTTAAAAAGGAAATTTGTCAATTTCTGTGGGACAACCCAAAAAGAAAAGTGTGTCTATATCTTTGGGACAGAGGGAGTAGCATTTAAAATTCATTCACTATACATTAACCCTTCATTTGGTAGGTGAGAAGAGATAAAGAAGTATTATGGGGTAAATATTATGTACTCACTCCGTCCCATTTCAGATGACAAACTTTTCGTTTTGGGTTGTCCCACAAAAGTTTACACCTTCCTAAAAAAGTAAAAAAGTCAAACGCAATCACCCTTCCTCATACACTTTATTTATAAAAAAAAAACCACATTTACCTAATACACATAACATACTTTATTATTTATTTATTACCAAAAATATCATAATAGCCCTAAAAGTCACTTTTCTTAATATGCGTGCATAAAACAGTGTGCAAATATTTGTGGGATGGAAAGAGTATGTTAATATAAGTAGGTAATATGAATGAGTGATTTTGTTTGGTAGAATGTATAAAAAGCAATAATAATATTATGTAGTGTTTGTTAGGTAATATTAGTATTATGTATTAGATATAATATTACCTTTATGCCCTTATTTAATTTATAGATTTTAAAGTATATCATTTTCAAAGATGATGATTGGTACTATTTAAATAATTTTATTATTTATTCATTTAAATTTTATTTCTATGTAATCAATTACACTATATTGTAAATTAATAAATTTCTTAAAATTTAGATGATATTTTAAAATTAGTTTTTAAAATGAAAGGTAGAAATAAAGTGCAAAATATAACAACAAATTTACAAGACTAGAAGAAAAAATTATAAATGTGATCCTCTAATATTTCAACTCAGTTACACATCAGTTAATCAAATAAGTATTATGATTCTGAATTCCAATGGCTCTAATTGAGGTGTTCATACATATTTCAAGTAGAAATTGTATATTACAATCTAGACGTAGTTCAACACATCATCACAAAATTTACAGAACATTAAAATGAAATGCCACCATCCAAAATATGAGATAATTTGGCCTCTCAATTTGGCGTCTACCACCGTTTACTTATGTTTCCTCAACGCTGTATACATTGTGGCAACTTTTTGTAGCTTGGGTGCCTTGAGGAACTAGCTCAACTCTCATTGTCTCTTTAATGACCATTACACTATCCCTCCATTTACAAACAACCTAGTTGACACAACATGCAAAAGTTCAATAAGATTAGAAATCTACAAATACAAAAAGTTTTCTGTATTCAACACAAGATGGAAAACTATCTTACAATTCTTCCCAAGCATATAAATAAACTGAACCACCACCTAGTCTACGGCATCAAGAGTTTTCACGTTATTCATCCACAATACAAACATAAACTACACAAGTTAGAGTTTAATATTCCAACTCCACCATAGAAAACCACCAACTGTGTTTTAGTTATCATGGAATAGAAAAGCATGACGGTTAACAACCAACTGATAAATATATCTTTGTCACTATATAAAACATCTTGATGAAACTGTTTTAAGTATTAAGAGCAGGGTCAATAGAGTGGAAATAAGTAATTGCAATCACACGTTTTATGAAATTGTGAAAGTAATTAGGTAAAAATAATTTGTTTGACGGAATTTTATTTTTGTAAAATATGAATGACGCAAAGCTAACTTTGCTGAAATTTTGACATCTTGATAGATTTAAAAATCATATTATTGTGGGTCGCATAAATCTAAGGCTCAAATATAAGAATATTGTGGCTTTAAGGAAGAAAATTGTCTTGCATGTTATTTCACATATTGAATAAAAAACATAGAGATCCTCTTTAACTGCTTCAGAAGTAACTCTATTAATTTTAGAATTGATTAAACGGCCAAGATATGTAATCCTAGGCCAATTCATCACAGAAAAGAAATAAACTAATTTTCAGCAAGACTTACATTTGTTCTATGTGAGTCATAACACTGCCTCAGAGTAAGAATATTTATATTTGACTGAATTGTTGCACAAAAATAAGTTAAGCCTTTTAGGTGTTCAAGTTTTGGTTCCCATCACAAGGATTTAAATCTAAGTTCCAATCCCTTTTGCCCAACTGCTCAACTATCCTAAAGAGCATTCTTTGTAAAATAGAAAGATGAGTACAACTCATAAATGCACAGTGCAGTCATGTCAAAGTAAGAAAAAATGAATCAACTATGCATCAACCAAAACCAAAGGTATGACCTCTTTCAAGTTCTAACTATTTTCTACAACCGGTAAATATGGTCTAAATATTTCATTGATCTGTAACACTTGGGTTGGATTACTTCAACTTCATTAATTCAGAGTGAGCCCCTTTCGCAACTACAAATAATTGACAGACATATGTATGAAAATATACTAAGAATGTTACTACGTCAAAAGTTGCAAATGGATTACCTAGATAAATCTTTAGCAAAATTCATTAATTATTTTTTGGAGATGTACTACCACAAATAAACACAATTAAACACATTTCCCTTCAAAGAACAACCACTACAAAACACAAGTACAATGCACACTTACAACCATGTTGTGATGCGATACAAAACTGAGAACTTCTCTTACATTCAAATTAACAAGTGCACTAAACACACATGAATCAATTATTTTGTAAGTCATTCTAATCATGAAACTTAGAATAATGAGCTCAATATTTTTAAAGCTAACAATTGATTGTCTATACTATATGTGGTTCCAGCAGTTAATGAAATGGCTTATTAAACAAAAAAACAGACCCTGATTCGTTGAATTATTCACTTCTCTGATGAGCTTGGGCCCCGTATCTTCCTGAATCCAACAAATGCAAACAGCAAAAAAGATTCAGCAAAAAGAAAATATGGACTCCTTAGTACTTTGATTTCAAAATAGTATAACGTTAACAGAATATTTCAAATTCAGGAAATATTAGCATTCCGCACAAAGACATACTGTTAGTGACGAAGCAGCGATTAAACTGCATGCGTTCGTGAGCACGGCCCGTGGTTATTTCTTCTTGCGTTGCTTTGCTAAAGCTGAAGTTTCTCCTTCCACACTTCCCGCATGACCATATGAACCCTAAAACCTTACCTTCAAATGTACTCCCTCCGTCTGGATTCTAGAGTGTCATTTGCTTTTGGGCACGGAGATTAAGAAGTATTGTTATTTAATGTGTAGTGTGTAGTTGTATTAGTGGAGGTGTGGATCCTAATTTTTAGTTGTATTAGTGGGTGTGTGTGTGGATAAAAAATGAAATGAGATCCTTGGGGGCGGACGCCCAAAATGAAAAATGATACCCTTGAAAGCGGACGGAGGGAGTACTTTGCACTCATTAGGCTCAAAGCTCTTCATAGCGCGGAAGAAGCTTTAATTTAACCAGTGCTCGGCTACTGAAGCTTCTACAGGACCGTAATGGGGAGATCTTCAAATTAGATCTATAATTGGTGCTGCTGGCGATTTTTTTCTTTTCACAATCCATTAAAGAGTTGATGGAGAACTATTTGAATCGGCTTATAGTCACACTATTTGGGCCTGAAATATTTCCTCCAGCACGATGACCTTTATGCCATTTCGACAACATCAGATGGTTTCAATCAGTTATTAGAAAATCGGATCGGGAACGAACCGGAAGAGGCAATCCAACCGGTCGGACCGGTTCAACTGGAAAATTAAATTTTACATATTTTCAATTATATTTTATAAAATTACCAATTATAAAAATATATAATCACCTAAATTATTTTTTAAAATTTAAAATACAATTTAAAATCAAAATATAATTGAATAAAATATCTGTAGCTTATAATTTATACTTCATACATAGTTTATAATATACCCACTCAATATTATAATTCATAATTTAATCCAAAATGTAAATATTATGTTTTAAAATAAATAAAAATAAAAGTGAAACATCATAAAAGTTAAAAAATAAAGATAAAGAAAGTAAAAAATAAAAATAAAAATAAAAAATATTGAAATAGGTTGAACCGATTCAATCGATTTTTCCGATTTTGACCGGTTCAACCCGGGATAACTCCAAAAATGGTTTTATAAGCTTTTCGGATCAGTTCCCGGTCTAACCGGTTGAACCGGCAGGTCCAGTTCTGTTTTTAGAATATTAGTTTCAACTAAATCTTGTCTTCCTATTCTAACAATTTCAATTTAAATTTGAATTTTGGGAGGTGAATTACCTCGAATCAGATGGAAGGCATAGCTGGAAATTGATGAGAGTTAAAATAAGCGTGTTTTAGTGTTCAATCTAACACCTTTTTTTATGAGAATTATTGTCATATAATAGCACAAGAATCTTATATTCAATATATATGATAAAAAGGTACACTTGAGGTGTTTTATTGAGTTTTACGTGGAAAAAAGATCAAAAGTGCAAAGTTGGAGAAAATGTGCAACTTGTGTATGAATGCTGAGAAACGCATGAACAAATTGTGTAATTTTTTATTATTTGTGTAGAGCACTGAATTGAAAGTGTGGTATATGATTAGAAAGCTACAGAAGAGAGGATCATTTTGGCATAATGAACGCTTCAATCAGAGGTCAAACGAAAAAGTTATGATCAAAATGGTGACATCGGACAAGTTGTTCCTGCTCAGCACGTTTGTGTCATTTTGCATGAATTTTTATACATTTAAATGTTGGAGTTTATGTGAGGTCTTTATATGAATAGAAAGCCAATGAAGTGAGGATCACGTGAGCACAAGAATCACTCAAATCGGAGCTTGTAGGTGGAAGTTAAACGTGAAACGATAAGATTGCGCAAGCTAATTCGACCTCGCTGATTTGGTTCAACCACTGATTCGGGTCAAACCAAGAACATGAAAATGTGTTACAGAGTGGTTCGAACTCCCTGATCTGATTCAACCAAGTCAAAGGTTGAACCAAATGCCTGAACAGCTCCAGATCCGTATTTTTACACCCCAGTGTGTGTATTTTCGTATTTTCCAAAAAAAACTCATCCAAGGTCCATAAGGAGAGCTTACAAGTATAAAAGAGAATGTAGATCACACCAAGAAGATAGCACAACAACACAATCATCCTACACCCCACAAGGGGGGATTACCCCCCAACCATCATCCACATCCTTTCCTCCATCCATCCATCACTGTGAAGGTTCGTCTGTGGAATCAAGAGGAGAATTCAAGACGGAAAAGGATGCGATGACTCCCGCATCTAGGGTTTTATTTGTTTCCTAATTTATCTTATATTTTCCAGACACATGGGTAAGATCTATCCAACCCCCATGATTGTTCTTCGCAACATCATGGGCTAGAACCGTTTTGGTAGATCTAGGGTTTTGAAAGTGTTATGAATTAATTAAACTCTCTTGTGTGTCCTCCGTATAACACTACTTGTGGATTGATTTTATATATGACTGTGCTTTCTTAATCCATATTCACGGTCGTTTTGTGCATCTTCAATTGGTATATAGAGTCTGAATATATATCTTGGTTGTAGATTGAGTGCGTTCACCGATGAGCAGGATTCCATGTTATGATTCTAAGTGAGGGGACTCTGAAGCTTTGTTAGAACTATCATATATGAATGTTTATTAATTGAATTGAATTTGGGTTAGTAAGAAGAATAAAAGGGTAATTTTATAGTACTTATAAATGAAGATCATATCGGGTTAGATTCCAGACGTGGGAAATAATTTATACTGATAGTACCTAGAAATGGGGTAAAATTATATCTCTTGCTCCAAGGTTATTCACACGTGTTACACGCATATTTACTTGTGTCTATAGAGTAGATTTGTATGTTTTAGTGATGCGTCCATAGTCCATAAGGCAGAGTCGGCCTGCACTTGAGTGGGAAGTTAAGTAGTAAAACTGGATTACCTTAGAGCTATCTATTCTCCATTCTTGAGCCACTTTCGTATTCTTCCAGTGTTATTTATTTTACTTGTTATTTTAATTAATTGTTTAGTAGTCGATAATTAAACCTTAAACTTAATTGTCTTTCATCTTAATTAATTTAGTAAATAATTAAATTGATAATACACCGTCCTTTGAGTTTGATATTTAACTTGGTCGCTTGCTTAAGCTGCAACTGATATCCTTCATACTTGGGGATTAATTTTGCGTGCAAAGAAAACGCGCATCAAGTTTTTGGCGCTTTTGCCGGGGACGACTGTTATTATTAGTTTATTATTTCTAGTTTTATTAAGACTTCTATTTGTGATTATTTATTTCTATCTAATCTTAAATTTTTCTAAGGTACTTGTGCACTAGGAAAAGGAGGGGAAGGAAAGAAGGAATAACACATTGAGTTAAACATGACCGGAGCAAAGCAGAATCCAGAAAATATTGTCATACGTGAAATTTTCACGAACTATGGGATTGGCAACATAGGGTTGATAGGAGCAAGGGAGATACATCTCGCTATTATTAACATGGTAGAGAAGAATACCTTTTCTGGAGATTACTTTAAAGATCCATATCAGCATCTCCGAAGATTTCTTAGTTATGCAAACACCCAAAAGGGTTCTGGAGCTAATGATCATGCTAGACGGATCACCTTATTCAAGTTTTCTTTAATTGATACAGCAGAAGATTGGTATGAGACTTTTGATGACATAGATTGCACTACATGTGACCAACTACAGTAGAAGTTCTTAGAGAGATACATGTCACCCTCGAGGATCTTAAGAATGAAGCAAGACATCACCCAATTTGTTACGAATCAGGGTGAGAAATTTCATGAGGCGTGGGATAGGTTTAAAGACGTGCTCAGGAGGTGCCCACAGCATGGAATGTCTAAAGCTCAGTAAATAAGCATCTTCTACTATATATTGGATTGTGAGTTGCGAATTCTTATTGATGCATCATCAGGTGGAGCACTGTTATCTAAAACAGCAATTGAAGCAGAAAAGTTATTTGAAGACATCTCTATGAATTCACGTGACTGGCCTACGAAAAGAGTAAGAGGATCTTATGTGCTTGGTAAAGTGGCTCAAGTTGAAGATCAAGTTGTGAAGCCGAATAGGGATGACGAGATTGTCTCTAGTCTAGCTAATATCAACAAGCTACTAGAGTCCCAGCAGAAGCAGATTATAGAGTTGACACAAATGGGGCTTAGTATCCAGCAGCAAGAAGTGAAGAGTGTTGAAGATACCTTCAATCGATACATGGCAAGGAATGATGCAAGGGTTGACCGCATCGAGGCTACTATGAATGCTAAGCATGCAAATTTATCTAAGCAGTTGAAGGACTTTACTTTGATGATGGGGCAGATGGTCGGGAATGTGAATCTACTAACGCAAACGTTGGAGAAATGAATGTTCCTGTCTCGAGGCATAACGAACCCAAAAGAGTGTAAAGCCATCACGTTAAGGTCTGGAACACAGTATGAGGGACCGATGATGCAAAAAATAGATTATGAAGTTTTAGGAGCTCAATTCGACCATGGTTCGACCAGAACCATAGGTCGAACCAGTTCGATTAAGTCGAACCAAGCACCTGGGCATTCTCCGGAGCTTTCTGATACACAGTTTGACCACTACATCATGGTTCGACCAACCTCCTTGGTCAAACCAGCTGTACTGGGGAGTTTGAATTTTCAGATGGTCGGTTCGACCTTTATGGACCTGGTTCGACCAACACTCAAGGTCAAACTGAGGTCGAACCACCTCATCCAGCATCATTTTTCGCGCAGAATGCCTTAACTAATGTTGATGTTACTTCAGTGCCATCCCAAGGTCAGAATACTGAGCTTATAGTGGAAAAGAAATAGGAAAGAGCCAAGAGGTTGAGAGCCAAGAAGCTTAGACTGCGGATGGATAATGAAGATGTGGTTTTCTCTCTTGATAAAGCAGTGATAATGCCCATGGAGACTCAATCATGCAAGAGCATAGATGTGGTTTCTAACTTATTTAATCTTGATTTTACTAAGAAAGATGATTCTGAATTTAAATTGAAGATTGACAAGGAGGAGTCTAGACAGCCATGGGAGAAAGAAAATTCTGAGGATCATATTTTTGTGAACAAGAAAGGTGAGGTGATGAGTGTAGACAAGAAGACGGAAAGCAAGTATTTGAAGGTGAGGATGCGAGAAGACCGTCCTCTGATACAGTAGTCTAAAAAACAGTATACCATCGTGACTCTCCGACGTTAAACATGAGCACCTGTTGGGGGCTTGCCCTTCCATTTTATTGCTTTATTATTTCTTTCGTGTGAGTGAGGAGTTACTATATTTGAGGTGCTCACATTTCAGCAATTACATCTCTTTTCAAACTTAGTTTCGACTTATATTTTTACTGAGTTTGGGAGGGATATGATGTACTTACCTCGTCTTATGAGCACCGAGGGTATAAATTTTCCTTTCGTTGGTTGTTTGTTTGTCAGGGGGTTGATTTTTTGCGGCATATTAATATTTTAAGCGGTGTTGATATGTCGATTTTTTGCAACTTACCTAATGTTTAGTATGTTGTGTTGGTGTGTCTAGTGTGTGGAGTCGATTAGATAGTCAATTGAGTCTTTCTTATAGTTCTCCTATATTATTATTTATAAATCATGTGATGATGAGGTATGTTGAGCTTTGATGATAAAAACAGGTAAACTGAGCTTTGACCCGACCTAGTTGAACAACTCGAGGAACTCGTGCATACTTTGAAGGAGAAATCAAGTGCCCTCATTTTCTTATTCTAATTTTTATGTGTACTTTTAATTCATGAGAGTGGAAGGATTGAGTTTTTGGTTTTAGTTATCCACATGAGCTTATTTTGTTTAAATTGTGCTTAAAATTCATATACTTTTGAAATTGATGAAGGAAGTGTACTTGAGTTATATTGTGGTATGAAGTTATATGTGTACTTGTGGGATATTACTTACCATGAAAAGTGTTCTGTTACTTGTTAAAAACACATGTGAGATTTTTAGCCTTGTTGATCATGTTACATAATCACATGATATTTCTTTTCTGGTGAGTATCGTTCTTGTGTATGTATTCTAGAACTTGTCCCTTGTCTTACTTGAAATTACATGTGTGTTAGATGATGGGAGATGATTTAAGGTCATCCTTGAATTTATAAGTCACTTAGCCAAATAATTTCCTATCGAATGATGTTTATCCGTAGTTAGTCCCGTTGAGCCTAAAATCCTCATTCTTTGGCAGCTTACGAGAAATAACCACTTTGAGCATATGAATTTTTTGAGCCTTAATTGTCCCTCACGAAGAGAATTAATGGTTTTTCAAAGTGTGTTGATGGAGTTTTATAACAGTTTGGGAATGAATGAAATTGGTGGTGAAACAGTGATTGAGCTTGAAATTGCATCTGAGGAGAATCATTGAGTAGTGCTTAAATCTAGTACTCCATTGAATCAAACATCTTAGGGTAGTGCTTAAATCTAGTACCCTATGGAGGATGCGTGAGGTAGTGCCCGAAACTGATACCTCGAAAGAAAAAAAAGAGGGAAGAAAAAAAAAGAAAGAGAAGGAAATAATGTTGAGCTAGAAAGAAAAAGAAAAAGAAAAGTAGAAGAGTTGAGGAGGATGTTGTGTTTAATTGAAGTGAGAAGAAAAATGAAAGATCATGATGGAATACGCACTTGATTGATCCGAAGTTTGAGTCACTTATCCATGTTCCTACCTTAACCAAAGAGCCAACATTACATCCAAAAGAAAAGCCTTTTTTTATGTCGAATCATACTTTTAGTGGTGGAGAGTTTGAGACTTTTGGCAAGCTTTTAGTTACGCATGCACTTGAACTGAATATGTGCGTAAACACCTTAACTCATAAGTGTACATCTTTTACACTTGAGTGCGAGTGATATATACTTCCCGTGAGATTATGTCAATGGAGCATTTGAATTGGAGGTAATTGTCTTATCTTGTATGTTATGAATTAATTATTACATGTAATGAGAGTTGCATGACCTAAGTTGAGGACAATTGTATTTTGAATGGAGTATGTGTCATAGTCCTTGTTTTCTCACTAATTTTCTTACTCTCTCTCTCTCTCTTTATTTTTATTTTTTTGCCTCGGGACGAGCAACGGGCAAATTTGGGGGATTGATGAGAGTTAAAATAAACTTGTTTTAATGTTCAATCTAACACCTTTTTGATGGAAATTATTGTCATATATTAGCACAAGTATCTTATATTCAATATATGTAAGAAAAAAGTGCACTTGATATATTTTATTGTATTTTAGGTGGAAAAAGGATCAAAAGTGCAAAGTTGGAAAGAAAGTTGCAACTTGTGTATGAATGCTGGGAAACGCACGTCCAACTTGTGTAATTTTTTTGTGTTGGTGTTGAGCTCTGAATTGAAATTTTGATATATGGTTGGAAAGCCACAGAAGATAGGATCGTTTTGGCATAAGGAACACTTCAATCGGAGGCTAAACGAGAAAGTTATGATCAAAATGGTAACGTCGCGCAAGCTGTTTCTGCTCAGCACGGTTGTGTCATTTTGTATGACTTGTTATACATTCAAATGTTGGAGTTTTTGTAAGTTCTTTATATGGGTAGAAAGCCAAGGAAGTGAGGATCGCGTAAGTGTAAGAATCACTCAAATCAGAACTTGTAGGTGGAAGTTATATGAGAAACGGTGAGACTGTGCAAGCTAGTTCGACCTCGCTGATCTGGTTCGACCACTGGTTCGGGTCGAACCAGGAACCTGAAAATGTGTTACAGAGTGGTTCGACCTCCCTGATCTGGTTCGACCAAGCCCAAAGGTCGAACCAAATGCCTGAACAGCTCCAAATCCATATTTTTACACCCCAGCGTGTGTATTTTTGTGTTTTCCAAAAAAAGGTTCATCCAAGGTCCATAAGGAGAGCTTACAAGTATAAAAGAGGATGTAGATCACACCAAGAAGAGAGCACAATGACACAATCATCCTACACCCCACAAGGGGGGATCACCCCCCAACTATCATCCACATCCTTTCCTCCATCCATCCATCACTGTGAAGGTTCGTCTGTGGAATCAAGAGGAGAACCAAGAGGAGAATTCAAGAAGGAGAATGACGCGACGACTCCTGCATCTAAGGTTTTATTCGTTTTTTAATTTATCTTGTATTTTTCAGACATATGGGTAAGATCTATCCAACCCCCATGATTGTTTTTCGCAACATCATGGGCTAGAACCGTTTTGGTAGATCAAGGGTTTTGAAAGTTTTATGAATTAATTAAACTCTCTTGTGTTTTCCCCGTATAACACTACTTGTGGATTAATTTTATATATGATTGTGCTTTTTTAATCCATATTCACGGTCATTTTGTGCATCTTCAATTGTTATATAGAGTCTGAATATATATATCTTGGTTGTAGATTGAGTGCGTTCACCGCTGAATAAGATTCCATATTATGATTCTAAGTGAGTGGACTCCAAAACTTTGTTAGAACTATCATATATGAATGTTTATTAATTGAATTGAATTCGGGTTAATAAGCAGGATAAAGAGGGTAATTTTATAGTACCTATAAAGGGAGATCATATCGGGTTAGATTCCAGACGTGGAAAATAATTGACATTGATAGTACCTAGAAAGGGGGTGAAATTATATCTCTTGCTCCAAGGTTATTCACACGTGTTACACGCATATTTACTTATGTCTATAGAGTATATTTACATGGTTTAGTGATGCGTCCATAGTCCACAAGGCAGAGTCAGTCTGCACTTGAGAGAAAAGTTAAGTAGTAAAACTGGATTACCTTAGAGTTATCTATCCTCCATTCTTGAGCCACTTTCGTATTCTTCCAGTATTATTTATTTTACTTGTTATTTAATTAATTGTTTATTAGTTGATAATCAAAGCTTAAACTTAATTGTCTTTCGTCTTAATTAATTTAGTAAATAATTAAATTGATAATACACCGTTCTTTGGGTTCGATATTTAACTTGGTCGCTTGATTAAGCTGCAACTGATATCCTTCATACTTGGGGATTAATTTTGCATGCAAAGAAAATGCGCATCAACAATCGGAGGAGCCGAGAGACGAGGGACGACGATTAAGGAAAATAAAAGGGAAGGAATCAGCTGATAACGATGAAGATCTCCGTACCTATTGATGTGTGCGTCCTTAATTTGAAGGAACTTGTTTAGGGTTTTGAAATTGAGGAAGATCCCGTTTTATTCCAGACCTATTTTTGGAATTTTCATCTCATGAATACCTATATTGTGCGACCTATAATATTAATACCACAGCAAGTGTGATATTAATAATTCTAAAGGCTACAGTACTAATCCACCAAATGGGATTTCTATAACAAGCCCCTTCACCTATTAGTATACCCTACCAAACAAAGTATTACAACATATTAGCTATATGAAGAACTCATATTAAGGTCTAACGAACGAAGGGTAAATACTAAATTGTATACTCCTAATTGCAGAGAACTGAAAAGAGTAATTTAATTAAAATAAATCATTTATTTAATATAACTTTTTTATTACATCACACTCTATTCAACATATATTTACATATGTAAACTATTTTTATCAATACATTTTCAACTTTAAACTTATTATATTAAATTAATACCCCTCCGGCCACTTAAAAGGTAACTGTTTGTTTTTTGCGCGTGGATTAAGGAGTATTATTATTATATGTAAAGTGAATAGTTATATTAGAGGGAAGAAGTGGGACATATGGTGTACTTTTACTAATTAGGAAAAATTGATACATTTGAAGTGGACGCTCAAAATGGTAAAATGAATATTTTGTAAGTGGCCGGATGGAGTATTTAATTATTAAAAATAGTAACACGATGATTTCGCATAGCGGATTAAATACTAGTAACATTAATAATAATAAGACTAAAACTTTTTTTTTGGGACACCGTGTCCTAAAATCTTATATTTTTCGGAAATTATATTCTTTAATATTAAATATTATACTTTTAGTATATGAAAATGTACCTTTTATTTTCGAAAAAAAATTAATTTTTTTGATTAAACTTTTATACTATTCATATTTCAATCGATTTTTTCAATAAAAAATATACATTTATTAATTAAAGTGTATACACCTTAGAACATGATGTTATACACTACCCAAGAGACCAACACTAATAATAAAGGGTACTTGATTTAAATTTGGGAATAACAATTATATTATGGATATCACTGAGGGGTAAACAGGAGTAAGAGTATTGAGATTATAAAATATAAGAGTATAATTAATGAATCTAAACACATGTACCAAGCATATAAAATTATAATCTAACATTTTCTCATATAAAAACATTAATTAGCCATGACTTTAAGATAAATAACCCACCTCCTCTATTAATTATTTACTAATTATTATGTGATTAATTAGTAAAGATAATGTAGAATAACATGATCTATATAGGGGTAGATTCCGCAAGTGCATAAGTAGGGGGTGGAAGCGTGATTTTATAGCCGTTACAAAGTTTAAAATAAAGTAGTTGATTCTATTCCCAAGAGAATTTGTCAGTTTTGTTAATCACTTCTCCACGTGACTTGTTTATCACTTTCTCACCATGCCTACATCCATCTCAATCTTCATCTACTCACCTTTTTCTCTTTTATTACCTCACAATTTAGGGAATTAATCGTGAATATACCCTCCCACATTATTATAGATTCATTAAATGCTTAATAACGTTCATTTTTAAACATAACTAAACAAATTTTAACACACTTTTTCTTAAGAAATTAAAATGATATATTCTCTTCATCCGCTTCTAAGGTGTACATTTTACTATTTTTAATGTACGCTTCAAAGGTATTCATTCTCTCTATTTAGTAAAAAAGTACACTTTATAGCCCACCACTTCCCTCTAATACAATTACCCACTTTATATATAAAAATAATAATACTACTTAATCCACGTGCAAAAAGCAAATGGATACCTTAGAACCGGACGGGGGAAGTACATGTTTAAAATTTAAAATACTTCATCCGTCCCTCATATTTTTACCTACTTTCCATTTTGGGGTGTCCCACGTATTTTTACACATTCCATTAATAGTAAAAATACACTACACATATTATCTACTTTTTACACTTTATTCATCAATCTCAATAATTTTATTTACTTTTTTACACTTTATTTATCATTATCAACAACTTTATTTATTTTTTCTCTCAATATTACAAATTTATCCTTACTTTTTCTTACATTATATATTAAAAAAATAACACTTCTTAATTTACGTGTCCGTACAAACGGGTAAAAATACCCGAGACGGAGGGAGTAAAAGAATTAAGTGAATTCCCTATTTATTCTTATAATATTTTTAAATTTACTTTAACCAACCTGATAACTTTAATAAACAAAACACTTCCTCGTTTACTAGAACAGATACAGGAGTGATAAATTGTAACTTGTGCATCATTAGACTTGTTCTAAAATTTGTTGTTCCAATCATGGGTGCATGAGTCACCTTCAATATATGTTGTTGATAGTAAGTGAATTAGTATAAGCTAAAATATAGAGGAAATACCAACAGTTGCCCTATCCTGCATTTTAAAATGCAAAAGTGGGCATTTTAAAATGCAAAAGAGCCCACTTTGACTTTAAAACTTAAAAATTGGCCACTTTCGTACTTGAATGACCTTAATACCTTTATGTATTTTTTGGGTAATTGTAACTTAAGGAGGCAATGATAATTTTAAGGGGACAATTGTACCTTAAGGAGGCAATTCACAAGGGGGCAACAGAGGCAAATTGACCGATGGGCATAATCTTTATTTTGTTCTATTCGGTCTTCTAGTCGGTCAATCATTTAATGATCAGTCTTCTAATCGGTCTTCTATTCTGTCAATCTTTATTTTTATTATATTCGGTCTTCTAATCGGTCAATCATTTAATGATTGACAGAATCAATGATTTTTTTTTCAAAATTAAGTATTTAATTTTAAATAAAAATGATAGGTCAAATGGTATTAATGACAAATTATATGAAAGTGGGCAGATTGCTTTTTAAAAAAGGAAGTTGATATTTTTGCAAGTTAATCTTCTATAGGCATAAATGCCTATTCCCAAAAATATACTATTCCTTTCATCTCAAGGAAATAGCGGTATTTATTTTATATTATCAGAAGATAATGCATCCGTTTGAATGGGAAGTACTAATTTTCTTGTTTTTAACATTTGAAAGTACTAATTTTCTTGTTTATAACATTTGAATTATGTATTGAGATACACAATTGGTGTTATTGGGTAGGTTACAAACCAACTTAATTGGTTAAAATCATGTATTTCATTAATAAAAAAATTAATAAAAAAATTGTACATTCTCTTCCGTATCATATAATTAAAATCATGTATTTCATTAATAAAAAAATTAATAAAAAACTTTACTTCCTCATTCATATCATTTCAATCTTTATATAATTTCAATTTAAGAGTCTTATTTCAATTTTTATATTTTCTTTTTTAGTAGATGAGAGTCACACAAAATAACTACTTATGAAACCATACAAATATCAATACAACTATTCATTTTACATTAAAATATTATACTATTTTTCAATCTATTGCACATTACAATATTGTATACCTTAATCTCCACATAAAAAAACAAACATAAAAATTGTAAAGGCAAGGAGGGAATATTACATACGAAACGAGATTATTAACTATTAATCAGTTTATAAGTGAAAATCAATAATAAATATTACTCCCTAGTCCCGTGGACACTCTCCATCTCATTTTCACCGTTTACTATTTACACGTAATTAAAAAATTACTTTTTTACTTTGTTAATTTTATATGGAAAAATTACTATTAAATACACACTTTGTACCCCTAATTACTATTAGATACATTTATTTAAAATAATTATTATCAAATACAAAATATTAAAGTAAAATACCAAATATAACTCTAAACTCATATACTTTTAAACCACAAACCCTAAACTCTCATCCACCGCTGAACCACCGCCGTAGCCGTCGGACCGCCGCCGACCGGTCGCGCGGAAAAGTGCTTCGCCGAAGCTCCGCTGGCCGACCGCGGGAAAGTTGCCGGACCGCCGTTGCCGCCGCCGGAGCTCTGCCGGACCACCACACTTTTTTGTTGCACACACTTTTTTATACTGCACATACTTTGTTGCACACGAACTTTTGCTGCATACAACATTTATGTGCAGCACATTGTGGGGTTAATATTGGAATATCACTATATATTTTTGTAGTTAGTAGTAATATTTTTGTATGTTTGTATCTCATAATAATTAAGAGTTTTTTTTGTGTAGCTAGTAGTAATCCTCCCATTTTATATTTAAGATATATAATAAGTTTTTTTTTTTGGCAAAATTTATTATTATTATTAGTATAAGGGGTAATGAAATATACCCTAATATTTTAGGATATTAAGTAAAATACAAAATATGCTATACGTAGAAAAACTAAAAGATACTCTCTATGTTCTAAAAATACTTGTACACATTCTATTTTGATTCGTTTCAAGAATACTTGCACACCCTAAAATGAAAATAATACATAATATCAATAACTCTATAATATTACAATATTACAAACATGTCACCTTTTTACATGTTGTGATACCCGAGCTTCTCACTACTCATGTGCCAATATAATTTAATTTGTGTTATGTACATTTTATAATTATGTGGCAATTATGTGATAATAATGTGGCAATTATTTGACAATTGTTTTTACATTTTGCTTTATCATTATATTTTAGTTGAGATGTTCGTGATAAAAATTGTGACAATATGTGAATATATGTGTTCATAAATATTTACGTGTATTATTTGAATATATAATTAAATTGTCTTATATAATTAAATATATTATTTCTTAATTATAAACTATCACATGTGTTTTCGTAATAAAATAGTAATGAGAAAGTGTACACGTAGGTGTATTAATTTATAAATGTATCATATTTTAGTTATTAAGTATTGAACGTATATCAAGAGTCGATGATGATGATAATAATAATAATAATAATAATAATAATAATAATAATAATAATAATAATAATAATAATAATAATAATAATAATAATAATTAGATATGAAAATAGGAAAGTCACCTCAGTTACCAACATCACACGTGTATACTTCCTTAACCAAAAGGATTAATATGGGTGTGAGAAGAATAGTGGGCGAATAAAAAAAATAGTGATAAGATCATATAGTAGCCGACTTACCTTATTTCACCTTCTATATAAACTCATTTGGCAACTTGGTAAGCAAAGCGTAGGCTAAAAAAAGAGAGAGAAAAGAAGAGAGAGAGAGGAGAGAGAAGGAGGGGAGAGAGAAAGGAGGGGAAGAAAGGGGAAAGAAGTGCGCCGGAACAGAAAGGATTAGTTGCAGTTCTTCAGGAGGTTTATATTACTGTCGGAATTCAGGTAAGTAGAAGTCCAACTACAATGCATAAATATGATGTTTGTAAATTATTTGTGATTAATATGTGATAATTATGTTATGAATTATTTGTGATTAGTTTAATTACGTTATGAATTATTTGGGATTAATTTGTGATACAAGTTGTGGATTTATGTGATTTGGGGAAAGTATGGTTCATATTCAACAATATTATTTGTAAATTATTTGTGATAAATTTGCAATACAAGTTATGAATTTATGTGATTTGAAATAATATCATTATCCTATATAGATTTGTGTGAATATAAACTGTTGAATATAGATTTGTATGATTTGAGAATATATTGTTTATAAGAATCTTTGATCCGAGATGAAGTTGCTATTCTAAAAAGGGATCGTGTGATCCAAGGTGAAGTTGTTATTCTATAAATGGATTTATGTGATTGGGGTGAAGTTGTTGTTTTAGAAGTGAATTTACGTGAATTGAAGTTGTTGTTTTATTGTGATTAAATATTGATATTGATATCGTAAATGGTTTATGATGCATATTTAATTGTCCTGGTTGCATATCATGCATAAACATGAAAAGTGTTTTCCCCAAAATTAATAAGATACTAATGGTGTGTGCGGCCATTATATATACATCTCTGTTGGGGTTCGGAAAAATTGTTCCCGACACTTTATTCGGGATTCAGAAAAATCATCCCCAACACTCTGTCAGGGTTCGTAAAAATCGTTCTCGGCACTATATTCAGGGATCGGAAAAATCAATCTGACACAGTGTGTGTCTATTGAGCTCATTTGGGGTGCATATCATAAGTGTGTCGTGGGGATCCCGCAACGTGAATAGTTTTTCAAAATAAAATAGACCAACTAGAAAGACTAGAAAATAGACGATAGAAAACTAAATGCATTTTCATGCACTGGCATGCATGATTTCTACTTACTAAGATTTTTGTCTCACTAGTTTATGCATTGTAAGTGAGTCTGCTGATGATTGAATTATGTGGTGTTTTGTGCAATCTGTGGAGCTCCTTCAGGGTTTTGAGCGGATGTACATAGATGACGACTTATTGGGCTAGGCCGTGGGTTTATTTTATTTCCGCTGATGTTTTGTTATGTAATATATTAAGTATTGTTACAAGTTTGAGTGGTCTGAAGTGTTGTCAGAAATCAGTTACTTATGTTGAATTGGTGTGATGGTTTTGGTTATAAATATATTATATGAAAAAAATATATATGCAGGTTTTTAATGATGATGTTTATGTTAATTAGTATTTTAATTATAAGTTATGTAAGATGGGTCGTGTCACATACAGTCTAATCAAAGTCAATTATATCATACACTTTATTCTATTTAATTACTCAAAATACAGCATTCTCTTTCTTATATCATTATAATAAAATTTTACTTTTTTAAAACTCCGTGCCATATAAATACAGATGGAGGAAGTAATTTTTAAATTAGAAGTATAGCGAAGATAGTAGTATATTTTTTATATAAAAATGTAAAATTAAAACTTAACCGAATTAAAACTTAACCGAATTAAAACAAAAAGGGTAACGTTGAAGGTAAAACGAGAGAATAGTTAAAAATCATGTAAGATAAATTGATGCGCCAATTGTTTATGGATAATAACAGGCAGTTGTGCAATTTCGAATATGACATGTGAAGAAATCTTGGTTTCCACCTGACTTCCTTATCTCAGTCAATGTACGGTGATTCCAACTTTTTAATATAAATTTTTATTTTGTTGAAAAAAAAAAAAGAGGATACACCGGATTTTACAATTTTTATTTTTATTTTTTCATATAAAAATGGTTCACATGAAGAGAAGTAGTATTTTACAATTGGATGTAGGGTGCACTCTTGTGAAAAGAATTACTCTTTAAAATGAGGGCTAATTCTTAGAATTCATAGGTTATCATATTTGATGACTAATTACAAAAGTATAAAATGATTTTATCGTGTGATACTCCTGACATCTTAAAAAAAAGTAATAACTAATTAAGAAAACGATAACGGTATCATTATGTGACGGTCTTATTAGTGTTGCTTTATTTTTATTTTTTTAAACAGAACATATTAACGACAAAATAATATATTTAGTTGCTAAAAGTAAAATAAAAATCATTAAAATTAAAGATATTTTGTCAATATTTTTTTATATATCCTTAATATATCTTAATATTCAATAAAATTTGAACTGTGATAAATCGATATTGATATTTCTCGATACTTTTTGTGTATCTGAAAAACATAATTTTCTACTTATATTGATATCGGTACTATCCAAATACGGATATATTCGTTGAAATACCAAAGATATTTCGAAAAATTTTAAATCTTGATAGAGACCTCCGATTTTATTCAAATGGTATTTTTACCAAAGCGTTCTCGTAAGTCATATTCGATTTTATACAAATGGTATTTTTATCGGAGCGTTCTCATAAGTCATCGTGTCTACCAGAGCGTTCTCGTAAGTCATCGTGTCGCTGCCATCGGCTACGGAGTAACCAATTGGTACAAAGTATTAGATCCTCAAGAACTAGTGGGGAAAAGATTGGGAAGAGGGTGGGTATATGAAAATGGATTAATTAGTCTCCCCGTCCACTGTTAATCTATCCACTCTTAATCTATCCATTTCCCTTTTTAGACATATGGGACTCACACTCTCACTATTACAATTAAAATATGGGACACACACCCTCCACTAATACAACTACCCACTACACATAAAATAATAATACTCCTTAATCCACGTGTAAAAAGCAAATGGATACATTAACAATGGCCGGAGGGAGTATTATATAATATTTTCTTCATCCCAAGAATACTTACACACTTTCTATTTCGATCCGTTTCAAAAATACTTGCACGTACTAAAAATAAAAATAATACACGATATCAATAATATCACAATACTACAATATTACAAAAATGATACATTCTTTATACACACAATCTAGTTAAAATCAACAATATCATACAATTTATTCTATTCAATTATCCAAAATACTCATTCTCTTTCTTACATCATTACAACAAAAAAATATTTTTGTTAAACTCTGTGCCACCAAATACGTACATGTATTCTTGGAACGGAGGGAGTACACAATATTAAGTATTATTACTATAAGGTACATACAATAAAATATATTACTACTAGATACATAAGATTATAGTGATATACCTAATGTGCCTCTATGTTTAATGAAAAGTGATATTATTGATATATTTAATAAAATAAAAAAAGTAATAACTAATTAAGAGAACGATGACGGTCTCATAGATGACGGTATCACTTTGAGACGATCCCAGTATTGCTTTATTTATTATTATTTTTAAAAAAATAAATTAATGACAAAATAATGTATTTAGTTGCTAAAAGTAAAGTAAAAATCATTAAAATTACGGATATTTTGTCAATATTTTTTTATATATTTTGATATTCGAAAAAATTTAAACTGGTATTAACTGATATTGATATTGATATTTCCTAATACTTTTTCAATATCCGAGAAAAAATAACTTTCTATTTAATATTGATATCGGTACTCTTCAAACACGGATATATTCATTGAAATATCAAAGATATTTTGGAAAATTTTAAATCTTGATAGAGACTTCTGATTTTATTCAAATGGTATTTCTTGGAGCATTCTCAAATAAGTCATTGTTTGGTCGCTGTCGTCGGATACGAAGTAATTATGTTTAGGACAAAGTATTAGATCTTCAAGAACTAGCGGGGAAAAGATTAAGGAGAGGGTGGGTATATGAAAATGGATTAATTATTATGTAATACACAATATTAAGTATTATTACTATAAGATATATACAATCAAATATATTGCTACTAGATACAAAAGATTAGAGTGATATACCTATATACACTAATTTCAATTGAATTTTTTTTAAAAAAATTATCAATTTATCTAATTGCCGATTTATACACTAATGACACATTACTTTTCACTCCATCTCTCTCAAATATCGACACCTGCTTAAGAAGAACTTTGCTCTGCTGGATCCTATATCATTCCTACTATCTCTCTCCCTTCTCCACCACCTTCAACTTCTGGTAACATAAACACCCAAAGAAATGGGTGATCTACCCATCCTCTCCTTATCTACACCTAACTCGGCCTAAATATTAGGCCTTCGCATTTCACCTTCTAATTTTTTATTTTTTTAATTCCTTTTCCATGCATTATTAGGATTGTTTATAATAACCATACAACCAAAATATGTTCTTCTTTTCTTAAATATGTGGGGCAACGTAGGGTTGATTTATTCGATTTTGTATTCTTGCAAGGGAGTACTCTAATTTTGCGAAGGTTGCATATGTTCTTCAAGATATAATTGCGTATATTATTGAAAGTGTATCTATTTGTTGGATAACAGCAATGTCGTATGGCAATTCTTCAATTGACTTGGCAAAAGACGTCATGGTTTTATTAGCGTTGCGGTCCACCGGTAAGAACCCAACGTTTACCCCTTTCATGTTGGTTATGTTAACGTTCCCAGAGGTTCAAATGCGCCTCAGATCTAGCCTTCTTCGAAGAGAACTGAGACAAGAGAGAGTTTGTAAATATATCATATTCGTTCTTCTATAGGTTGTCTTGGTAGCCGTAGGCACGGTCCATGTCAGCGATGGGATTTGTGGAAATATAGAAACTAGCGTAATAAGAATATTGTGCAGGAACATAATAGATTATGTAAAAAATTTAAAATGTTGTGCAATAATATACTTCCTCCGTCCCATAGAAGTTGGTATAATTTTTTTGGGCACGGAGATTAAGGAGTATAATAATTTAATATAAAGTGAAGTGAGAAAAATAATATTTAATGTGTAAAGGGTAGTTGTATTAGAGATGATATGTGGGGTCCATAAGAATAGATTAATTATTTTTGTGTGGGTCTCATGTATTAAAAAAGAAATGTGTCAACTTTAGTGGGACAAACCAAAAAGAAAATTTTGTCAACTTCTATGGGAGGGAGGGAGTAATAGATTGTGCACACTTTTTAATATGTTATGCAATATTAATATAATAGATTGTGTAATATTTTAATTTTTTGTGTGGCAGACCAATTTACACACAAAAACGTAAACTGATTCCAATCAAATAAACATCTAGGTATAATTTATTTCCAGCAAATATATACACTTTCAATAATAGTAATGTTGTGCAGCCTTATACACAAATTGTGAAAACATGAAGCTAGTTGTTCAACCTTGTTCACAAATTGTGCGGACAGAAACTTATCAAAAATTCATCCGATTCCAGATTAAGAAGGCAAATTACATCTAACCGATTTGAAAAATTAAATACTATTTTAATCACAAATTAACTATAAATACAGGATGATGATACAATTTGTTGCAATTTTCATGGTAGACATTGTAGAGAATAAATTGGGAGAGTAAAATTAAATTTGTGCAATATAATTTTGTATCTTTTAATATTAATTAAGCTCACATATCTAGTAGTAATAATAAGATATGGGAGTGAGACGCACAAAGAAAAAAATATAGTCTTTGTGTGGAATGGAATATTAAAGAGAAACCTGCTTCCATGTTAATTTTTGTATCATATCAAGGGAAACTCTCTCTTCGAATATATGCCCCACTCAAACTTTATTGGAAATAATTTAGTTCTAATTGAATTTGAGACTCGTTTAAATATATTATGAAATATTTTAATTGTTAATTTAAAATATTTATTTGTATATAATAAATATTAATATTTAATTAATAATAGTATAGCTTTTATTATTATTTTAAATGGTTTGAGATAAATACAAATATTAAAAATTTAAATAAATGCGAATATAAATATATTCCAAATTAAGCAAACGTTCTATTTATCATCGGTACATTTGGGTAATTTGTACTTTGCCCATAAGTTGATGAGAAGGGTAATAATATTGAAATTTCTCTGACGTTGATAAGATAAAACACAATTTTGATTGGGACTAAGGTGAGAAAGGTCCACCAAATTGAATTGATGGAATTTTCTTCCTTCACCTTTAATGTGTGTTTCACCCAAAATAACACATCAACTTAAAATGAGATAAAAATAAAATTCTTTAAAAAGAGAAATATCCTAGGATATTTATACCCCTTCACCCAAAATTTTTCACTCCAAAAAAGGTGGCCTTTAGCCGGCAAATAATTTTCTTTACTGTTTTTACTGGCATTCGATCGTTTGGTTAATGTGAACTGTTAGGGTTCTATGCGTTTGTAAATCAGCGAAAGCAAGAACATAGAAACGCATTACCTTTCACCAGGGTATATTGATGAAGAACAACTATAGAAAACAATCTGTTGATCTTCGATTGTATTCTCAAGTCCAATCTTGAAGTCGTGTGAGCGACGATCTTCAAGATCCTCTCAATCTGCTATTCTCCCTATCCAAGTCGCGATTAAGCGTCTCTAATTAGGGTTTCCAGACAGATGAGATGACTTATATATAGGCTACAGCAGGGACCAGGAGGAGAAATTAGAGTCATTGGACTTAAGTATCCAAGTTTAGCCCAAAACTTATACTTAAGTCCAATAATAATAATATAGTCTACTAAAATATTATTACTGCACTACCGCTCTAATCCTAAATTACGTTATGGGCTCCTTCTCATTATGAGCCTGTTAGTCTCTCCATGTTTAAAATATACAATGTCCATTAATTAATTAAGTTACTGACAACTCCATTAATTAATATTTCATCCGAGAGTAGTACCACTCAACATTATTATCATGCCGGAATAATCCACTTGAAAGATTTACATGATAATTTTTATGAACTCCTCAAGGGGACATCATCAACCAGCATTATTTCCCAACTCATCGAGTTTGTTGATTTAATATTTAAATCTCACTCATTGATGAATCAAAGAGATATATACTGGCTTACTTGTAGAGGTTATTGTATAGGGATTACGAGCATGAACATCCATAATAACAGAGATCAAGTTCTTCTATATAGTCAGTATAAGACGAACGATCTCAAGCTGTCCTACTCAATACACACAAAGCATACTAATTTGATTTTATAGTCAAGACAAACTAATACCAAATCACATTACAACCATCCCAATAGATTGTCCCCGTCTATCTCGATTGTGAGCATCTATTTATACTTTATAAGGAAACCGATAATATGATCTTCCGCGTGTTGTCGCACAACATATTATCTACAGTATAAAGTAAATGGACTTTTGCACAGACATATAAAGAAATTATAATATGCAAAAAATTTGATCATATGATTCTCATTTCAAATAAATTGTTAAAATATTTATTCATACAAAAACTAGACTTTTAGTATACAAACTAATAGTTTTGACGTGAGATATTTCGTTTGGCGTATGATTAACACAAAAATAATAATAATAATAATCGAATTTATATTACTCTTTAATAAATAAAATTTACATTTCAAATATATGAATTATTATTCTTCAAAATGAAAAATACTACTCATTTCATTATGATTATAAAAAAATGGCAATATATTAGAATTTTTATTATATTAAAGATAAAATCTTTTATTATGAGATGTTACTTATTTTAAACGATTTGTGAAACGTGTTAAAGTATGCCTATATAGATAAAGTATATTTAATGGTTGTTAAAGTATTTTTTTAAAGTACGATTGGTGATGAATTAAAGTAAGTATAATTTTAGGGTGTTATAATATGATTCATTATTGATATATTTTAACTACAAATAAATATATTTTACCTATATAGTATATAATAAGCATACTTTAGAAATTGATCGACTCGTCTCACAATCCGTCACATAAAAATCCATCTCACAAAAAAGTATCTCTATATTAAGAAGTAAAATATGGATTTAAATGCAAAGAATTATATGTCTTGCCTTAGCATTTTCTCCTTTTAGGATATATTAAGATTTTCCATCTCTAACACTTATTATTCATCTAATAATATGATACAATTGATGTCACATCAAAATAACACTGAAAATTCGAACATTCTTTAGAGTTGGAAATTAGAGATGGAAGGTGAATCATTAGTAGTAGAAACTGTTTCTAAGACAATTTGGAACTCACATTTTTCGTTTCTATTCATCCTACGGTTATCTTAAAAAAAAACTAATACTCATATTAATATAAAATAATAGTGATGCAGTAAATTATTTTATGAAAATTATGTAGTATATATAAAAAGTAATAACAATTTTAATTAAAAGTGATAAATATCTTTTAATAAAATAATAAATAATTATTTAAGAGAACATAAAAATAACTTCACGCAATACGGTCTCGCACAACTGTGACCCAACAATATAATATATATATATATATATATATATATATATATATATATATATATATATATATATATATATATATATATATATATTATGACAAAGTCTCTTGTGAGACGGTAACTATGTTAAATGGGTCGATCGTTAAAGTATTATTGTTATATAAGTAAAGTATGCTTATTGTTTGTTAAAGTATGTTTTTCTAAAGTATGATGAATAATTTATTAAAGTATGCTTTTAAAGTGTTATAATATGATTCGCTGTAAATATACTTTAAGTACCAATAAACATACTTTACTTATACAACAAACATATTTTAACAATTGGTCGACTCATCTCATAATTCGTCTTATAAATACCCATCTCACAAGAGAGTAGCTCTATATATACTCCCTCCGTCTATCCGTAAGGTACCGTTTGTTTTTTGCACGTGAATCAAGGAGTATTATTATTTTATATATATAAAGTAGGTAGTTGTATTAGTAGTAAGTGGTTGGTATGTGTGGAGCCTTTTTACTAAAAAGGAAAAATGAATACCTTAAGAGTGGACGATAAAAATGACAAAATTGATATATTATCAGCGAACGGAGGAAGTATATCACATCAATCAATAACCTCAAAATTCATTTTATTTAAAAGATATAATTCCTAATCTCCCACTAAACACAGTACATTAACTTTCTTTTATAATCCCTCTGTCCCCTTGATAAGTGTTTATTTTGCCATTTTGGTCCGTCCCAATACAAAGTATTCATTTCCTTTTTGGGTTGATCTAACACACAATAATATTATTATAGTCAACTCACTACACATGGGACCACACTCAACACTAATACAACTACCCACTACACATTAAAATATTATTTCTCTCACCTCATTATACTGTAAAAGATTATACATCTTTATCCACACGCAAAAAGTAAACAGACACTAATCAGCGGGACGGAGGGAGTATCTAAAAATACTTTAACTCTCCCTAAAAACTCAATAAAATTAGCAAAAAGAAATAATCCCTTTATACCATCAAAATGCCCCATTTCTACTCACTATAATAAATTAATAATACTCCTGAAATCAGGGATAAAAACTGTTTTAATCCCGTAACTTTCCTCATGGTCTTTTTCAGTCCCAAGAAAGATAAGTTTGTCAAATTAGTCTCATCGGTGAAAAATAGGGCCAACTACGTCCTATTTTTGTCGAAAAACAACACGTGACAATTGGAATTGCTGATTTCCAACTGGGACGATGAAATGGCGTCCACCTGGCATTCCAACATGGCATTTTTTTTGAAGTTTTAAATAATTAAAAAAAATAAATTAAAACTATTAAACATATTAAAAAAAACTAATTAGTAAACTTAAAATTAGATTTTAACCATGAACTCCATTGTCCGCCACTGCCGCCGTCTCCCACCGTCATTTGCCAGCACGTCTTTCTATGGGCGAAGACAGTTTGAGCTTCCATTGCTTCCAGGGAGACTTCAACCCTATTTTCCGCCATCTGCTTGGATCAAGCGTGGATAATTTGGAATTAATGGGATTGCCGAAGGGGCAAAGATTAGGAGAAAGTGGGATCTTGCAAGGATTGGGGCTCATCAGGGGTAGACCCAATGGGAACAGAGAGTTGAAGAATGTAAACAATAGGTTGGTTGAGGAATACACCATCGAAAAAGAAACTGGGAGAAGATGGAGAACCATGAAAATGGGGCAAAGGGAGTGGATTCAGCCATCTTGCATCTGTTATCCCCATTTTCCTCTACCTCCAATCCTCCTGCAACATTCCAATGGCCACCATCGATGCCGCAGCCCACAGTGCAAACACCAATTCCAATTCCACCAGATCTGAATTCAAATCTTAATCCACCGCAAATGGCGCACTAAACCCCAACTCCCTTCAACCCTCTGGGAAAATTGCCCTAATCGTAGTCGGGATCATCCAGGAGCAGGCGACTGCTGCTCCGCCCGACAACCTTCTAGTGGGCACGTACATAATCCGAACGAGCGAGCCTTCTGGACCTGGGAGTGAAGAGTGTGCAATGGGATTGGCTGTGCTCTCGACGGGCTATTTGAAAACGGCGACTATGGTGCTGCGGTCAGCTGTACTCAAGGACTAGTACCTGCGGTCAACACCCAATGCATCAACCACATCTAAATCGACCCTCACAACGTCCACAAGGTTTGATTGAAGCTCCGCTACGCCGACATCACCGATGCCTCCTCCCTCTGCCATTGGCTCGACATTATTCTCCCCAAAGAGGTCTACAACCTCGCTACCCAGTCCCATGTCGCCGCCTCCTTTGAGATCTCCGATTACACCGCCAACGTCGTCGCCACCGGTGCCCTATGCCTCCTCGAGACCGTTCGTTCTCACATCTTCGCCTCCGATCGATCCCACATCAAATACTACCAAGCTGGGTCATCGGAGATGTTCGGATCCACGCCTCCACCCTATTTGTTCAGAAATAACTTTAAATTTACTAATTAGTTTTTTTAATATGTTTATTAGTTTTAATTATATAAAATTTTAGAAAAAAATGCCATGTTGGAATGCCAGGTGGGCGCCACGTCATAGTACCATCCGGAAATCACGATTCTGGTTGTCACGTGTCATTTTCCGGCAAAAATAGGACATGTTTGGCCCTAATTCTTCATCGGTGGGACTAATTTGACAAACTTATCTTTTTTGGGACTGAAAAAGACAATGAAGAAAGTTATGGGACTAAAACGGTTTTTATCCCCTTAAATCATGTATAAAAAGCAAATGAGGACACTCAATAAATTTAGCAAAAAGAAATACTCTCTTTATTCCATCGAAATGTCCCATTTCTACTCACTATAATAAATTAATATTAATACTCCTTAAATCATATATAAAAAGCAAATGAGGATTTATGGTTGAAAAGAATAAGTATCCTTTTTAGTTGGCAAATACTAATGTGCACCAATTTTTAAGGTGCACCAAATAACCCAAATTAAATTGACCCATCATATATAAAAAAAAAAAATTGACCCATATTTCATTATGTTCCCTTTCTCCTGCTCCTTTCTTCTAAATTTCTCTTTTCCCTTATTTTCCTCTTCTAAAATTTCTCTCTCCCCTTATTTCCATCACTCTCTCTTAATTTTTTCACTTTCACTCTCCTAATATTTAAATATTTTTATATTTTTGGAATTAATTTAATTTTTTTATTTGATTCAAATTGATATTAATTGAATTTTAGACGGACGGTGTTAATGTATATGATTGTATTTATAATTGTATTACTTTTTTAAAGTAGTGTACAAAATTAAAAATATTAAAAAAATAAAAAAAACGTAATACAATTATTAAGAAAAACGTATACACTATTGAATTGCAAAAAATACAATATCTGATAACAAATATTTGAAGTAATTAAAGATTGCAGATTTGAACATATTAAACAAATTCAACAATGGTATATTTTGAACGTTAATTTCATAACAAAAAATTTTCCATGATTATTCTTTCTATCATCTCCACTAATTTAACACATATACATTAATTAATAAAAAGTAATACAGTATCATAAAAAATATAATATAGTTTAACAAAATGTACTTAACAGCGAGATTGACAGTTTTCTTCTCAATAGGACTATACCACGTCGGATCTACCACCTCTTCGTTGTCTTACTCACCACCAATCTGCCATCGTTTTCCGCTGCCGCACCACGTTGTCGACACCATGTTGAAAGAAAAATCAATGGCATCGTCGCTCATCAGATCTGTTCGAACCGTAGCCGAATCTACTTTTCTCCAGATCTGTTCGAACCACCGTTGGAAGACGAATCACCGTAAATCATCAAGTGAGAGAGAGCAGGTTGGAGAGAAGAGAAGGCAGATTAGAGAGATCGAAGAGGGCGAAAACATATTAGAGAGAAGAGGGAGAAGTGGATGAGAAAAAGTGTGAGAAGTCAAGTGATACAGATCGAAAGAAGAGAGAAAAATGAGTAGGATCGAGAGAAGAGAGAGATGATGCAGATCTAAAGAAGAGAGAGTAGTGGAATCGAGAGAAGAGAGAGAGATGAGAAGAGAGAGATGGGCAGATCGAGATGAGAGAGAGAGAGATAGGAATGGTAACGAGAGAAGAGAGAGGGGAGTGGAAGAAACGACCCTAATTGGATTTTTTTACCTTTTATATCTGAACCCGTTTTTAAATACTGGTACTGTTTTTAAGGTGCACTTATTGCACAGTAGATCAACTCTTTTTAGTTTGAGTACTTTGGAGTTGGTGTATATATATATATATATATATATATATATATATATATATATATATATATATATATATATATGAAAGAGTTTTTTATATTTCATCCATCCCATAAATAAATTTACGATCCTTTATATTTTTATTCATCTCATAAACAAATTCACACGAATATAAGAAAATAAACACAAACTAACGACTTCACACAAACATTTTAATTTCCAAATTGTAACTCATTTACAATTAATTTACTTTATAATTTATTTATTACTTAAAAATAACAAACTATTCCTAAAAACAAGTTAAAAACAAAAATTTTTAAACTTCGTAGCTGACGGGAGGAGTACTAGGGTTCGAAACGAATTAGATAGTCAAATTTAATTAAACGGTGGTTGATTGGTGCATGCAACTGAAAAATCAAGAGAAAAAAATAGGGAAATACCACAATTTGCCCTATATGGGGAAGTCAACATCTTTTTTGCCCTACATTTTCTAATACATCTAAATTACCCTAAAAATACATGCAATGACATGAATACCCTCAAGGATGGTCCACCTTTTTGTATTGGGAATGAGTTGACAACTACAGTTGCATGCAAAATAGATGTGTCAGGGAATATGTTGATTATTTAGGGGTGACACATTAATTAAAGAAGAAATAAATAAATCTATTAAAATATAATCCCTAATTCGGCGGACAAGCTGAATGAAGTGAAAAAGCCAAATTTTAAGCGCACACCTACAATTTAAAATTCACGAAATTTAATTTTTAAATTCCTTAAATTGTTAGATTATAATAGATTTTTTTTATTAATTAACACATGCAGTAATTAGGTGATTAAACACATGCAAAATTAACTACCTACCACTCCACTGAAACACACTTCATTAAATGGGGTGAAAATTAAGGCACTGTGTTCACAATCAGTTCATTTAGCGTGTCCGCCAAAAGTAGTTGCCCAGTAGAGCCTGTCCGCCAAAAATTGAGCATGTACGCCGATGATTTGAACATAAATGAGCCTATCCGCCGATAATTTCACCATACTTGCACATGTCCGCCGAATCTGTACCATATATGACCCTGTCTGCCTACTATTTGACCCTATATGAGCATGTCCGACGATTTTCTCACCCTAATTTATCATGTCCTCCGATGTTTTGACCCTAATTGATCATGTCCGTCGATATTTTCACCCTAATTGAGCATGTCCGCCGATATTTTCACCCTAATTGAGCATGTCCGTCGATTATTTGAGCGTAATAGATTATGTCCGCCGATTTTCCCACCGTAATTGGGCATGTGAACTGATTATTTGACCCTAATTGAGCATGTCCGCCGAAATGTTACTGGTTTTTGAACATGTCCGTCAATTTTTAATGCATAATTGAGCATGCTTGGCCATTTTTTAATCATATTATATCATGTTCTCCGATGATATTTGGCTACCTGAGCATGTCCGTCAAGTTTGAGCAAAATTCAACATGTAAGTCATTATTTTTTTAGTATAATAGACATGTTCGTCGATTTATGGACCTTAATTGAGCTTGTTCGCATACGTACGACTTAATGTTTAACTTGCATGTGTGCTTGATAATTTAATGCTTAATTTCTGTGTACCTACTAAATTGGCGTATCAGAAAAATATTTTAATGAATCCTGTGTCAATATAACAATTAATTATCCTTTTGTTGAAAGGTTTAGGCCTCGGATTGGAAATGACAAATTTTTTTATATGGTGGGGCGGCTGGTGGCAAGGTTTAGAGTATGTATGTGGCCAACACACGAGCTTAGTTTTAAATTCAGATCAGCTGACGTTGGATTTTATTATTGGGCATGTGCACAGTTTAGTTTGCACCGATTTGAATCATTTCAAATATGTTATACACACACTTGTGGACATCGGTGGTTGTATAACAAAACATAAGGTGAAGGATGATATGGATATTAGGGGGTTGTATGAGCAGGTTGATGAGCCGATGCTGTTTGTCACAGTTAAGGCCATACCACAGCAATCAGTTGATAATTATTGCACTAGTGCGGCGCCAGTGGGGAGCAATTATTGGACTGACTTGCTTCATTCACAAATTTCATCTGTCAATATTCATAGTCCCGTAGATTTGGTCGGACCGAGTACGAGTATAGGTGTGGGCGTGTCGAGTCGTACGACAAATATTGATTTGAACAGTGAGTATGCTAGCGAATAGTTGGATGAAGAAGAGATGGAGAATGGAGATGAGATGAGATGTGCTCCTCTGATGGGTTTGAGGGTTCAGAGGGTGATAAGTTTGATGGTTTTGCTAGTTCTCAAGACTATGGGTCCGATGGATCGCAAGGCCATGGGTATGATTCATTTGAGGGTCCACAGCGTGAGGATTTTGAAGGTGCTGAGGCTTCGCAAGATGAGGGCGCGATGGTGATCAACTCAATGCTGAAGATGAGGATCCTGAAATTGCTCTATTCGAGAGGTTCTGTTCCTACATCAGAGCTAAAAGAGGAATGAGTTTCCTGGAACCCGTTACTACACACATGCAGATGCCCACACCAGTACGTCCTAGTCAAGACACAGATAGGTCTTGCAGCCGTCCATGGAGCATTCCAGGTATGTGTCGAATATAGTACCCGGTAATTTACTGCACTTTATTGTATTCTAATACCAATTGAAGAATAACTAATCCATTGTTGCAGGGTTCTTGGAACAGTGTAATGTGGACAATGAAGTTGAAGACAATAACAACATTGATACTTCAGTGGAGATTCATGAAAAAAGTGCCTTCGATAAAAAAGGTGATTGCCAGTATGCGTTGGGTATGTACAACTTGCGGAATCAAGTTGAGACACGGGTCAAGAAATCTGACACCTACAGGCTCAACGTCGTCTGCAAGTACCGAGTGGAGCAGGGTTGTATGTTTGAGATGCATTCTAGTGGCCTAGGTGGAGTATGGAGGATAATCAAGTTTGGACCTCCACATGTATGTCGTTTGAACCCAGACATTAATGCGCCAAGGCAAGTTGGTTCGAAAACTATTGGCAGATACTATGCAGCTCGACAGTTCAATAAAACTCAGCATTGTGTCCTGCTGGAATGGCAGATGAGATACGTAAAGCATTTGGTTTCGACATCTCCTATAATTAGGCCCTCAAATCAAAACATATTGCTGTGGGACACACGTACGGAGACCATAGTTCTTCCTTCAGTTCCCTACCTTCGTACTTGCATAACCTAAAGTTGGAAAATCCAGGCACGCATACAGCACTGGCAACTGCAGATGACAACTCTTTCAAGTAAGTCAATACACAACCCTTCTATATTATGAGGTATATAGGTGTACTAAATACTTCGATGCAGGTATGTCTACTGCGCACTTGGTGCTTCGATACTTGCCAAAGCCAGCCATCCCGTGATTGTCATTGATGGTACACACATAAGAGCAAAGTACCGTGGGATCGTGTTCGTTACAGTCACTCATGATGGCAACCACAATATTTTTCCCCAGGCAGTTAGTGTAGGTGACACTGAAAATAATGAGTCATGGTGCTGGTTTCTTCAAAGGTTGAAAGAATCGTACGGAGCTCCGCATGGGCTCTGTTGACCTTGACGTCATCCACAGTTATGTATGGGGATTGGACTACTGTCGCTTTTCTCTTTGGACGTTGCGGACGACGTTGGAAATGCTTTTTAGCTGACACCATACTGAAACCAGTGTCTTCGGGAGTAGAATAACTAGGCCCTACAGGAGTTGAAACTCCGGGAGTAGAATAACTAGGTTGTCTGTGTGATCTAGGTGCCTCAGGGAAACTTGTTGAGCCACCTGGTACCAATTCCACATCTCCGGCAAATAGGTCCCCTGGTGTTGCATAACTACTAGGTGGGGGTGTAGTCTGTGCACTCCGTTGTTCTTCAAAGGTAGCTGGAATACTTGGTACTTCGTATGTAGATGGCTCAGGTGGTGGACCCTTGAATCCCTCCTTAAACATTTTATATATGTTACCAAGAATTGACCTCTCGTGGCTACGGTGCACACAGGTCTGTGCTCCAATCAACCATCCAGCAACCCTTTTAAATTCACCGCGGCCCTCCTCCTGTCTTCTACGAATATCAGCTAGCTCTACATCCAGTTTGTCAAACCACTTCTCCCGTCTATCGTCTCGATCCAGCAGCTGATTGAGAAGGGCTTCATGTTCGAAAAAATTTTGATCATGATCATCCATTCTCCTCATAATTCGATCGTACTGTTCTTGAAATAGACCCCCACTGTCTTCTCTCTGCTGATGAGGCATGAAATGATCCCACTGTGGACTTGATCTGGATTGAGGATGGAAATCATCCTGGGTAGATGGAGGGCTACCAGGTGATCCGTGAAACCCTAGACCTCCTTGGCTATAGACAGATCCTCCATACCCACTGTACTGACTCTGCTGTGACCCTTCACTTCCACCATACGGATGTGATTGATGTGGGACCTGAAACCCACCAAAGTTAAACTGATATGGTCCCTGATATGGTCCTTGATATCCACCAAAAGGAGAAGAGTACGATGGTGGCTGAAATCCAGCTGAAGGGAAATATGGTTTTCCAAACACAGGAGGATATGATCTCTCCAGAATGGCCATTATCGGGTGTGGAACTACAGCATTATGGGGGCCATGGCTAAGAGGCATGGGCGTGCGATACTTTGAACCATACTGAGATGGCCGCGGGGGTGAATCCTCAGATTGTATGTCATCCTGATCACCCATTACCTCATCATCATCATCATCTTCGTCGTCCCCTCCGACGGCATGAAAATCACGTAGTAAGTCCTCTGGTGCTGCTGTTCTTTGTTGTCCCCATAATGCATCAGCAACCCCAACACCTATCATTCCACAGTATTGCTCGCCGCCAGCATAATTTGAAGAAATGTTCAGTTCCACCGGAATGGCACCTTGACCACTAATTTCATCTTCGTAATCAGAACTAGAGCGCACCACTTGTTTCTTACCCTTAGCCTTCCCTTTTGGCTTTGGATCCCCAAAGACCCTAAACTGAACATGAAAACCAGAACTCCAATCAGAATGTATTCCCCTGAAATATGATCGGCGGTACTCCTTAGGGAGGATGGCAGGTAAATCAACAACTCTTGGGTCCTGAAAGTAAAACAATAAAACATAAACACATATACTCAGGTGACAAAAAAAGGCCTCCAAATGCATTCAAGTTAGATAATCAAAAGCTTAATCGCGTAAACATAAAAGTGACAAACCTGTCTAAAAAACTGAGTGTCGTCAACTTTTTTGGCAGTAGTATATGTCCAGCGAAGACACAGAGGTCTGACATCCGGCTCGTGCTGTCCATCGGTCAACATTGCTGCAAAACCTGCGATGCGCTCAGAGGCCCAAACCTGTGACCAAACATCAAAGTAATTTCATGTCAACATATATCTTTTTAAATGCATTTAATATAAGAATAAAAATGGTGAAATAAAGTCAGTATCACTTATTGCTAGGGCAAATGAGCATCCATAAAAGTTGATGCGCTGATGTTTGTCTAACTCTTGCACCGTAGTCTTTACAGAGTCCATATGGTGCAGTAGGGTTACGTATGTGTACTTACCCCATGGGAAAGAGTTTCACAGGTCATCATTTTCAGCTAAATACCATACCCAGGGCTCTATGTATACTTTTGACGTATCCCGGCCTAGCAAAAAGTAGTACAGCAGTAGAATGTTGGCCGCTTTCACCGCATTTTGGCCCTTATATTTGTTTTCATTGAATCTTCTCATAAGTTCATCAACCAGGACCCTCTTCGAACGAAAGGTAGCAAACAAAATGTCTGCTGGTGGCAGAAATGAATCATCCAGGTCAATATCCCCACGGTCCTCAAACCCTAGTCCCATAACACGCATAAACTCCATGGGTGTGAAGCTAAGAATTGTATCAGACACCCTGAAGTACCGGGAGTACATATCTGAACCAGGGATTACAACCTCTTAAGCCATCAGCTGAAATAAAGCTTTAGGAGACCCATAATCTGAATCCAAATCCCAAAAATGCCTGAAACAATATCTTCTGAACCTCCGCACTGTTTGATCGCCACTCTTTGTAAGCACCTCGCGTACGCAATTCAGAGCTTTGGAAGGCCTACAATAACCTTTAATCCCAACTTTTCAAGATTGAAGTCCACGTCGTTTCCAGCTCCACTACAGTGCATGCCAACTCGATTAGATATAAGACGTGACTACATTTTATACATAAAACTTCGGCGGACAGGCTATTTAAGGCTTGAATATTCAGCGGTGATGCAAATTGAACACTTATTCATCAGTGAACAGGCTAAATTAGGGCACAACATCGGCGGACAAGCTTTTTTTATGATGAAATAATGGCAAATTATGCTAAATAATGCTAAGAAATTCGGCGGACAGGCTATTTAAAGCTTGAGGAATAAGCGGTGATGCAAATTAAACACTTATTCATCTGCGGACAAGCTCATTTAAGGCATAACATCGGCGGACAAGCTATTTCATGCAGAAATAATGCCAAAATAAGCGAAATAATGCTAAGAAACACGGCAGACAGGCTATTTATTGCTTCTGGTATCACCAGTGACACAAATTATGGACTTATTCCTCAGCGGACAAGCACAGTAAAGGCACAAAAACGGTGGACAAGCTATTTTATGCAGAAATAATGGCAAAATTATGCTAAATAATGCTCAGAAATTCGGCGGACAGGCTCAAAAAACGCATAAAATCGGCGGACAAGCTCAATCAGGGCCAAAAAATTGGCAGACATGCTCAATTGTACTACAAATATTGACATACAAGGTCAATTTACATACAATTATCGGCGGATATGTTCAACTACGCTAGAAACATCGGCGGACAAGCACAGTAAAGGCACAAAAACGGCGGACAAGCTATTTTATGCAGAAATAATGGCAAAATTATGCTAAATAATGCTCAGAAATTCGGCGAACAGACTAAAAAACGCATAAAATTGGTGGACATGCTCAATTGTACTACAAATATTGACGGACAAGGTCAATTTACATACAATTATCGGCAGACGTGTTCAACTACGCTAGAAACATCGGCGGACAAGCTCAAAAAGATTAGAAAAATATGCCGACAAGTTCAATTACACTACAAATTACACTGAAATTTCCAATTATACTCAAATAATTATCATCGAACATGTAAACTTAAAATTCGTCGGACACGACAAATTCATACAGTAACAACTCCAAATTCAGACTCTACTTCCTCGGGGGACAAGAACAACTCCAAATATAGACTCTACAGTATCAACTCTAAATTCACTATACTTTAATTAAATCGCAATTCTGCAAAACCCTAAAATCCTAAAGACGGAATATCTGGTTATTCATATTTGCTGCTGCTAATTTTCGACGTGGAGATAACGATGGATTGAACGACACGCCGGAGGCCCGGACGGAGCGCTGTGTCCGCCAGAAAAATCGAGAGTTTGAGAGAGAGAGAGAGAGAGTATGGGTGGGATGAGGGCCGATGAAAAGAGAGAGAGACAGAGAGTAAAAAACAAAAATTTTGAGAAAAATGGGTTAAAGATTCTCTCCCCAATTTCAACGCCTCTAAAAGCGGTATTTTTAACTGCTGGGCTACTATTCCGAGATTTCGAAAAGAAGGAAAAAATATGACATGTGTCAGGGGGTAAATTAGGAATATACACTAAAAGTAGGGCAAATTAGATGTTTTAAAAAGAATATGATAAAAAAAATATTGCATGAGTGACAAAAAAATAACTACTGTGGTTCATAAAAGTTTGGAATGAAAAATTTGACGATAGAAGGCATTAATGTTACGAGTACAATGATTGGTTGAAAGAAATGCGACTATTTGCGGGAAAATAAAATCTGCCATCACTTCTATTTTTAGATTTGAAAACACAACCAAAAATACAAACTACAATTCCAACAATTATTCCTTAGCTCCTATCAACCATCATTTGATCCTAATTCCGCCTCACCTCAGCCACCGCCGCAGATCGGTGGTCGAACACGGCGATATCTCTCCTCCGATGCTCTCCATGTAGCACGAGTAATTCGATTGCTCTTCCATCCCCACGTATCCCGCCTGAACACTCTTGAAGCTAGGGCTTCTCAAATTCTGGCTGAAGCTGTTGCACCCAAATCCGAAATTCACGCAGTACGGCTCCTGTATGGGATACGATAGTCGTTTTTTCGCCGCCGTTGATCCGCCGCGTTCCCTCTCCGGCGTCGACAGCCTCTGCCGCGGCGCGCTCTGCGAGCGGATCCTTGCTTTCGCTGACTCTGTGGCGGCCATGTAATTGGGGATTGAGGAATTGGGGGTTCCCTCGTTTACGTTCGTGCTGTAGCGTGAGATGCTGCTGTTGATGCGCTGCGTGGAGCGTAGATTGGGGGTGTTGGCTGTCGAATAGCTTTTCTCTTCCTTGGAGCTTCTTGGAGTGCTTGGTCGGATCCTAGATGGTGTGGAAGGGGTTTGAATGGCGGAGAAGCTGTAGAGTGATCGATGGTGAGGGGAAGCAATCGCCTGCCTGTGGATTGGACTCTGGCAGCGTGATTTACGACCATTTGTTGTTGTTTTGAGAGAATCGATTTCAACGGTTTTAATGGAGTCTCTTCTGTAATCGGTTGAAGCTCTGCTGTTGTTGTTGCTTTCCGATTGCTTTGTTGCCATCCATTTGTCGTGCCAAGTTGCTCTGTTTTCTACCTCGTTTTCTGCACCATCGTACTGCTGCTTTCTCTGGGAATCAATTATTTTGTTCTGTAGAAGAAAACAATAATTATGTTCATTCATTCAACTCCATGGATTAATTATCAAGTTGTATTGTACCTACCTGTTGAGAGAATGCAAAAGCCAGGGATTTTTCATGTGTTAATGCAGCTTCATTTCTGGCTTTGAGGATGGCTTCAAGCTCTTCGAGAGTCCGTGGGCACTCCCTCCAGTCATCAGTAATGGTGCTTCCGTCTCTAGACTGTTAACACAAACACCATTAATGCATTTCACATCTTCTCTCTACATACCTTAATTAACAATAACTATGAATGATAAACAAACAGCTTACTCTGGACTTTCTCTCTCTGATGTCTCTCAGATACTTGGACTCCCATAGGTTGCTGGTTTCTCCAAACATGGACCTCCTCCCTGATCCTCCATCGTGGGACAACCGAGCTCGTTGATCACGCACCCGTGCTTGCACTCGGAGAAGTGATTGCATGCATCGCATCGTCATATTTGCTTGCTTCCTCACGTTCTGTCCTCTGATTAGAGCTTGAAGTTGCACTATCCCCTTGAGTGCAATCAGTGCTCTCCTTGCCTGCAATCACTCCCAAAACTTGTGAGCAACACAACACAGCAACTACTTCATCTAACTCTATTCGTTTAATTCTATCACTTACTAGATAGCCCCTGAAGGCAGTTTGAATGACTTTGGCTGCAGACTGTTGTTTGAATGAAGTGGCATTGGAGGGGTGCGTTAACCGGATGATCTCCACAGTAGCTTTAGCAGTTGCAACGGCGGCCTCGGCCGCCGCTGCGGTGGCTGCCGCCACGGCAATAGCATGCCTATGGTCGGGTGTTTTGGGAGCAATGCAGTCTGTAGCTTCTTTGGGTACTTCAGTTAGTTGAGCATTGTTGGTGGTGTGTTTCTTGAACAGCCATCTCCTCCTCTCTGTCTTCTGCAGGGAGAAGGGAAAGAAATCAAAGGATTGATTTAACGCCATTGAAGAGTTGAAGTTAGTAAGATTTAGACAAAAGAGTCTTACCTTTTCTTCCTCATCTTCTTGCTGATGTTCCACTTTCCTTCTGCTGCTCTTCTTCTCAGAGTCTTTGGTGGGGGACCTGAATGCCCTCTTCACTGCAGTCAACCAAGAAGTGGTACCCTTCTTTACCATTGGAAGCTAACTCAGAAAGCTTTGCTACATGTAAAGAAAAAAGGTACTCCTACACTTTACTATTACTATAGTCTATATAATTCCTCCTCTCTAGCTAATGAATATGATGCATATATAGAATAATGGAGGGGGGGAGGGGGGGCTGAAAAATAGTATGCTAGGAGTGATCTTTTAATTGGGTGCTTATCTGTGGAGCACCATCTAATACTATGCGAGCTTCAATATTTCTGTAGGTGTTTTGTAATGGCATGGGACATAAAAACTAATGGTGGGGGTTGTCAGAAATTGCACATAAAATTGAGAGAGAGGAGAGAGAAATGAAAAGCAATAGTTGCATAAGATTCCAAGGACCCCTTAAAATAGTTTGGGTTTCTGATTGGTTGAATGTGCCTTTATGTTATGCATAAATAATGGCCGACTCCCCCACTCAGTCATTCACGTGTTATGTCATACAATTGTGAATAGGAGGGAAAATAAAGAGTTAGTATGAAATATGAGTTGGGTTATTTTATTTTTTACATTTTAATTGTTTGTTTTATCCCTCTCTGAGCTGTAAATGCGTTGTATTTACGATATCTAGTCTTGTGGTCATATGCTCATTCCAAGGGGGTCTGCAGGCTGCTATCAAACACTTACAAGTACATATTATCTAGAATTTTGGGTTATTAATATAATCTAAATTCTATCATGTATATAGCAAAAATAGAATCAATTGTTCACCAAAGTTTGCATAAAAGGCCATCCATGGATCTCCAGCTTTGTACTTTATCTATTATAAAATGAATGTGTTTGCAATGAAATTAATATACTCATCTCCCTCACTCTCTCTCTCCCACTTCACACTTCGTCACTTGCAAGAGAAAGGTCCTCCATATATATATATATATATATATATATATATATATATATATATATATATATATATATATATATATATATATTTATTTATTTATTTATTGAACAAAAGCTCCTTTAAGAGTGAAGTATATATCAATATATAACATGAAAATGTGTGATATGCAGTCAATATTGTATGTTGATTTCTTCGATGATACTTCTCTTGTATTCATGCATATATACATATGACATGGGGTTATTTATTTTTAATTTCACTATCTTGTAGTTTATATGAAGTGTTTTATTAGAAAAAAATGAAGTAAATAAGAACTCCATGATTTTAATTGTGTGAGAATGTGTAATATCAAGACTAGTTATAATTTCATTATGTTAGTAATTCAGATGAAGAGTTTTATTAGAAAAAAAGTAAATATGTAATGATATTAATTGTCGTGTGAAGATGTGTATAATATGAATATTAGTGTTGATGTGAGTGTTGAGGCAGTTTCACATATTTGGAATCACACCAATCATCCAGTAATTTTTATTAATATTTTAATATTTTTCGACTTGTGTTTTGTTTAATATTACTTTCAGATTTGTAGCAATCAAAGTTGGTATGTATCAGAAATTGATTTAAGGTCAATACAAACTTGAAAAGTTAGTGGAGGTTACCGGAGTAGTGGGTAGTTATCACCTCACTCATGAGTGGTTCAATCTCTAAGACCATTCACATGTTTGACTCCTCAAGCATTACCACGTCTAGTTATAGAGCTTTCGGATGGTTAGAACAAGTAATCTTGGAGAGAAGCTACAAAATAGAGAGACATCATACTTAGATAGTTTATCTTTCTATTTCTCCTATAGTGTTTTCACTAGTTTTGTAACGCTTTGTTCAATATTATGTGTATAGTATTGTCCCATTTATTTTTTGTGTATTGTTCACAGGCAGTGGAAGTGCATGCTTGAAGTATGCTTAAATCTAAAAATATATAGGTTTGTCATTTAGGAACTTGTTAGGATTTTATCTGAATTTGTAATCGAGAGTGGAAGGAATATTTCCATCTCTTGAATCTATTGTAATCAATTTTTCCAAAATATTGATATTTATGTCAAGAGGCCACCACAAACGAAAGTTTGTAGAAAGATTGAGTAATTTGTGTGTTTGAGTCTTCCGTTGTTTAAACTTGCAATTTTTATTCAAGTTTATATTTTGATAAAAGTTAGTGGTTTACGTAGTGTCGACAACATTTCAGAAAATATTTTTATCGAAAACACACACTTATTGGGCACCTGACAACTAGTTTTATGATAAATTCTACTTAAATATTGTAAACTGGAATCGTCTCACGGGAAGACTTTCATAAAACAGATAAGATATAATAATGTTTTAACAAAAAGTGAAACTCGAATTAATAAAAAATATGATTAATTACTAATAGGTACACACTTTGTACCTCTAATTACTACTAGATACATTGATTTAAAATAATTATTATTTAATACAAAATATTAAAGTAAAATACCAATTATAACTCTAAACTCATACACTTTTAAACCACAAACTCTAACCACCACCCACCGCGGGACCACCACCGCCACCGCCGGACCACTGCCGCTGCCGCCAGCGGCCGGTCGTCGAAAAATTGCCGCCGCCGGAAAATTCGTACCGCCGGAAAATTCTGTACCGCTACCGCTGCCGGACCACCACACTTTTTTGCTGCACACTCTTTTTTTTTTACTGCACACACTTTGTTGCACACGAACTCTTGCTGTACACAATATTTATGTGCAGCACATTGTACGGGTAATATTGAAATATCACTATATATTTTTGTAGTTAGTAGTAATAGTTTTGTATGTTTGTATCTCATAGTAATTAAGGATTTTTTGTGTAACTAGTAGTAATCCTCCCTAAAAAATAATAGTAGTGTAATGAGTTATTTTATGAAAAATTTATAATATAAATAAAAAATTATAATATTATTAATAAAAACTGCTACTATCTTTAATAAAAGAAATAATAATTATTTAAAAAAACATAAAAAGAGTTTTAAGTGAAACGAAATGAAGCAAGTGTTGTCTCTTAATTATTATTGCTCCTTCCGCGTTACGGTTTACACTTTCTATTTTAATTTAATCCAAGTTAAAGTTTACATTTACCTTTTTATCAAGTAGAACTTACACAAAATAATAAATTATTATACATGGGCCCACACACAACACTAATACAATTATTCACTTCACATTAAAAATATTATATCTCTCAATTCACTGTCTATTGAAATATTATACTCCCTCCATCCCACCGAAATGTTCCAATTTACTATATTGTACGTCCTATTCAAATGTCACTATTTTACACTTTTAGTAAAAAAAGGCCCACATGTAGCCCACCATTCACTATTAACACAACTACTTACTACACATAAAATAATAATACTCCTTAATCTACGCACAAAAAGCAAATGATCACCTTTAAACGAGACTGAGGGAGTATCTCTTAATTTTATATGCAGAAAATAGTAAAGCAGGACTGAGAAAGTATGTTACCCTCACACATACACATTAGCTTTTTGCTTTTACTTTTTAATAATTTATGAATTTTGATTCTCAATAAAAAAATTACGAGACATTATTTCAAGTAATATATATATTAGCTTTTTGCTTTTAATTTTTAATAATTTATGAATTTTGACTATCTCAAAAAAAAATTTACGAGACACTATTTCAAGTAATATATACTCCTCTCTTTTTATATTTACTATTTCACATTGTTTAAAAAAAATTATCAATTTTGTTGATTTATTAGAAGATAGCGTAGTATTTATAAGTAGAGTTGATATTAGGTGTACTCGGGTGCGTGTATAATTTTTTATTCTATTTTGTATATATATTATTTTATTTTGTATACATGTTTCTTAATAATTGTATTCATTTTTCACACTAAGTTTTTCATTAAAAAAACTAGCATTCATATGTGTATAATTTTTTATTCAATAATTCATACATGTTTTTTTAATAATTGTATATTTTTTACACTCAATTTTTCATTAAAAAACTACAATTAAATTGTATACATTTTTGTTTATATTATATATATTTTGTTTATATTTGTATATATTTTTAAAAGTGGGTGCACTGTATAATTAGCCTTATAAGTAATAAAAGTAATATAAAATAATAATAAGCGTATCAGGTGAAAGTGATAAATAATTTTTTTTAATTATGTGCAAAAAAGCTATTTCCTTTTTTAAAGTATGAAGTATATTATGGGATCCACAAATGACAAATATATATATATATATATATATATATATATATATATATATATATATATATATATATATCATTAAAACGTCACTAAAATTGTAAAAGATAAACAATAACCTAAGTCATTAGGAATAATGTTAAAGGTAAATTAAATTGGTTGTAAAACTCTTGTACGTTCGAAGTTAAAAAAAAAAAAAAAAAACATATCAATTTAGAGTTAATTGAGCTTGTATTTGTGTACACTGTTGTTTGTACATTCATCCATAATTAATTTTTAAGGTAATCGTGTCGGTAAAATTATTTTATATTTTTTATTAAAAATATTATCACTTTTCTTTTAAAATATTATTATTTTGTATTTATACTATTAATTATTTATAAAATAGTTCACTTTTCATTTAACTATTAATTATTCATGAAATAGTTCACTATTTCATTAGAGTTGATCAATTGTATACAAATATACAGTAATAACAATATACTCATATCACAAACGGATCAGATATAAAATACAAAAAAACCAGCATCATTTCTCACTTTTCTCCTTTTCACACATGTTTATTTCTCACGAGTTTCTCCGCCTCCATCTCACGATCTCTTTCTTCTTCATTTTTGGATTTCCGCCTCAATCTCACGGTCTCTTTCTTCTTCATTTTTTGATTACTACCACTGCCTCCACCGCCGCTTCTACCCCTACTTTCTGATCACCAACCCCACCGCCATCATCGCCGCCTCCACCTTCCACCGCCTTCATCGCTGCCTCCACCCCTACTTTCTGATCTGCATCGCTACGTCAAATCTGGAGCGATTCGCTCTAGATCTGCGTCGGGTCCCTCTTAAGATCTCTTATTTCACTCGGATCTGTTTTCTTTTTGCTCTTCATCGTCTCTTTCCATCTATGATCTATTCATCTCTCCAAATCTTAGATCTGCTTTTACATGTTAAAATTTTAATAATATGCTTTTTTTTAAAAACATATACATCTATGTTAGCAAACTTATACGCCAATGAATTGCCATCTATACATCTATAGAATTTCAACAACTTCTAGATTATGTGTTTGCATTTACAAATGAATTATACTTTTTATACTAAAGTATATATAAAATAATAATAAAAAAATATACACTTATTAATAAAAATGTATACACTATTGAATTATACTCCTAACTTATACATTAATATATGTGTGATTTTATATACTACCGGTAATATTTTTTGTTCAATTTACTAATTAACTATGAAATGTAGTAATTAATTTTACAGATAAAAACTGCATCGTTTTAATATTTAAATACATATTTAAATATTTTTAAAATTATATTTAATCCACTAATGTACATGTATTTTATAATAAATGTATTAGATCTTATACTGAAATGTATAACATTTTATACTAACATGTATAACTAAAATTAATAAATATATTGATGAAAATATTAATAAATATAATATCAACATTATTTTTTTGAAAAAATAATACGTTTATAGAAAAAAATACATGATTAAATTACAACTACTCTACATTTGATTATGAAAATGCATATTAAAAATCAATTAAATTTAATACAACTTTTTATATAAATTTAATGATACATCTAAGAATTAAACGTAATACATTTATATAATAAAACGTATACACTGACGAATTAAAACAGAAACTTCACAAAATCTCCAACAACAGAAACATCAATTAAATTTAATACAACTTTAATTAAAAAACGTAATAATTTAAGAATTAAATGTAATATATTTATATGATAAAATGTATACACTAACGAATTAAAACAGAAACTTCACAAATTCTCCAACAACATAAACATCAATTAAATTTAATATAACTTTTTATATAAATTAATGATACATTTCAGAGTTAAAAGTAATACATTTATAAAAAAAAAACATATACAATGATGAATTAAAACAAAAACTTCACAAAATCTTTAAGAACAGAAACATCTCACACAATCTCCACCCACCTCCACTCACCAACATGAACTTCCACCACACCATTCAACAGTCAAATAAAATAATCAAAATTAATGCAGAATATCAATAACCTTCATAATCTTTTCACCTATTTTCTTCATCGTGATGACATGGATGAGATTTGATTTGGTTTATTCGCTATTAGATCATTGAGCTTGTTCAAGCTTCTTCAGATATGATTGGATAAGGACGAATGTGACTCTTACTTGTTGGAATCGGGAAGGAGGAATTACAGATTGAGAAACTCTTACTCCATTTTTTATGAGAATTTGTCCCCGTTGAATTTATAGATTGAAGCTTAAGTTAATGCCGAGGCTGGTGATTGGCGTGACCGAGACAGATAGCACGGGTTAGAAAGATGTCACGCTAGGAGAGAGACTATTTTTGACAATGTCGGGCGGCGCCAAGGTTGTGCAGAAACATAGGGATGGTAGGGAGAGAAATAGAAAGTAGAGAGAGAGAGGAGGAGCGATGGGTTGGGAGAGAGGAATGGGTGAAGCATAGAATGACCCATCAACACTTAATAAAATATAAATATCTGGGTCAACGGGTCAAAATTAATCTGGTTGGATCTTAACAATTAGGTACAGTAGTTTCAGTCATTCTATTATCATTTTTCATCAATAAACAGTATTACCTATTCAATTGTTCACTGTTCCATTATTTTAAAGTATTACACATCAACCCATGTATCACCTTCATTTAATACATTTAGGTGATATTCATTTCGGTGAAATCCACACTCATGTGTTGAAAATCATTCCTATATTTACTTTCTCCCCCCTCAATTAATATATTTTATCTTTTCTCTTTCATCTATTTCTTATACACAAATTAATACATTTTTATACATTAATTTGACATAAAATTAAAATATACCTTACCAAAAACACAAAACAAGCATACAATTAATATTAATGGTTTTCAACTTCCACAAATATACCTCAATTTTACTAAACATACCTCATAAATGAATAAGACTAAAATATCCTTAATAAATAAGACATAAATACCCTCATAAAATTATTAAAATTTCAACTATATATTTCATCTCAAATTTTCATACCCATGAACCTTGACCGACTAAAGCTTAGTCACACGTTGTAATTCAATTTTAAGTCATAAATTCGTAATGCAATGGAGCAAGGGTAGAGAAAGATATATACACATACAAAATCTTGTGCAAGAATTTTCAAGAAATAGAAATATAGTTACGACATACAGCAAAAGTGTGGATGATGACGTATGTTCGCTTTCTGTACCCGAACAATCACAAAGTGTTCGATTAGTGTAACCGAACATGAAGAAAATATTTCATCCTCTCTCATCCAACTACCATGTTTTCTTATCTTAATGTTGATGATCTTTTCCCAAAACGCACGACGACGTTAACTTCGCACTTAGGCCGTCGGCCATGGCTGCCGAGATCAACTGCTATGGAAGCACGGACATAGCATTCGAAAAGTATGACCAATCACTGATTATTAATCTACAACTCACAATCGATTTGCCATGGTGAACCTTAATGTTATGGCCGATACTGAATTCGGAAGGAAGAATCGTGAAGTTGCTGCATAATTAATTAGCGTAATCAAAGAGGCTCAAAACTTCACGGCAGTGTTCAATATTGTAGATGTTTATCTTCGATAAAGTTCCTGCGTTTTGTCTAGTGGTATGAAGAGGATGATGAAGAATCATGATGATGAGATTCTTCCAAGAATTAGAGTGAAAGGGCAAGGATGTAAAAGATGGGGTATGTTTAGTAAAATAATCTCTCCGTCCCATAATATTTTTCTTACTTTCCTTATTTGTTTGTCCCATAAAATCTTTCACCCCAAAAAAGGAAACAACATTTTATCCAACAACCTCAAAAGTTACTTTAATTTCAAATTTGTCACTACTTTTTCACACACATATCATTACTTTATAATTTTTTATTACCTAAAAATACTACAATACCCTCCAAAGTCAATAAAGTTGGTCAAAAAGTGCAACTTTTCTTAAACAACGTGGAACAGTAAAGATGAAAAGTTTTCCGGGACGAAGGAAGTATACATGTATTTTATTATATTGTGGTATATTTAGTAATTGGGGTACAATTAGTAAAATTGAGGGTGCGTATAGCCATCGCAATCCCAAAATAAAAATCTCTTAGTATACTTTATTATTTATTACTTAAAAAAATAGCTATAAAAACATCTATAAGCAACTAATATTCTTAATTTATGTGTGAAACAAAATGTAAAAAAAGTTATAAGATGGAAGAAATAGAGTACTTAAATGATAAAACATATTTTGTGTTAAAATGATTATAAAAATTATGAAATTAAATTGTGTTAGATGAATATTAGTTAAATACATTTTTAAAAGTAACGGTAAAGTTAAAGTTTGAATATTAGTTAAATACTACATTTTTAAAAGGAATTTGTAAAGTTAAAATTGGAATGGAGAGAATATATCATAATGATATATTATGTACTCCTTGTAAGATATTTTGCGCTGATATAGTAGATATGAAAATTTTTTTGACAAACTTTATTGATTTTTAGGAGCAATGAAATATTTTTAGTAATGAGTTAGTAAAATATATTCTCTCCGTCCAAAAATTTTTTGCACACTTCCTTTGTAAATTATAAAGGAAGTGTGCAAAACATTTTGGGACGGAGGGAGTATTATGTATGTTATGTATGAGTGATATTTTTAAAATTAAAATAATTTTTGATGTTATTAATTAATGTGATTATTATTATTTTTTTCTTTGAAAATAAGTGTGAGATAAATAAAAAAAAGTGAAAAGATAATTGTACCATAGAACATACAACAATTAGCATGTATATTTTATAGTATAAACCAATTCACTAGCTATATTTTAATTTTAAAGTTATGATATTACTTTAATATGTATAATATTTTTTATAATTTATTTAGTTTTAAAAAAAGGAAAAAATAACTAACAAATTAACCATTTTTTCAAACTTTAAATTATAGGGTAAATTACCAAAACCTCCCTCAAGGTTTGTCCAAACTACCAAATAAATCACGTGGTTTGAAAAATTACCAATTACCCACTTTAACTTGTTTTTTATTTGAACATTAATAAAAGTACACATTTTCTTAAAATAAAGAATGATGGAAATGACATCAAGACTCGTATATACTGTATTTTTAAATTTCACTATTTTTTTTTAAAAAATATTTTTTAAAGGGGATAATTGATAATTTTTCAAATCAAGGGGTTTATTTGATAATTTGGACAAACTTTGAGGGAGTTTGGGTAATTTACCCTAAATTATATTAACATTGAACTTCTCCAGGTGGCAAAAGAGCATAAATATAAAGGAGTAACAATCCACCCATCTTGAAACCGACCCAGAGGTGATGTTGAAACCGACCTCCTCTGATGTTTGATTCCGATTTAATTTTTCAGATTTAGATTTAATAAAATTTCCCTATATACACTTATATATCCTATCACCATACACATTATACTATCTCTTCTCAATTAATATTTTTTCTTTCTTTCTCTCTCCTTTCTTTCACCTCAATTAATACTCGACATAAAGTTTAAACATATCATACTTAAATACAAAATAAACATAATAACAAACATATAATAACATTATTCACTAGTTTATTAAATCAACTTAAACCTAAAACAAACATCCCCTTATAATCTTGTTATCACTGTTAATCCCCAATAATAATAATAATAATAATAATAATAATAATAATAGTGTTAGGACTTTATTAGAAAAATAACTTTTGTCCTACTTTTAATGTTCAATTTAACAAAAATACTCTTATTCGGTTGTTGACTCGGCTATTTAATTGTATGTACTTACTCCCTTTGTCCCACTGAAACCTAAGCATTTTTTCATTTTGGTTCGTACCAATATAAAGTGTGCATTTATTTTTATAAAAGGGTCCCACACAAATTAATTTTCTCTCTCTTTGGCCACACATTACATTAATACATCTACCCACTTTACATTAAATTATTATTTCTCTCACCTCACAATACATTAAAATATTATGCTCCCTCCGGCCACTTACAAAGTATTCATTTTACCATTTTGGACGTCCATTTCAAAGGTATTCATTTCTCATATTTAGTAAAAAAGTACACCATATGGCTCACCACTTCCATCTAATACAACTACCCTCTTTATATACAATAATAGTACTCCTTAATCCACGTGCAAAAAGCAAATGAGTACTTTTCAAATGGCCGGAGGGAGTATCTCTTAATTTACGTATAAAAAGCAAATACATACTTTTCAACGGGATGGAAAGAGTATTATTTATAACTTGAATGTATATATTAGAACTCACTTAAAGTTTTTAAATCAAATTATAAATCACATCAATGATATTTTCGCCATTTCGAATATTTTAATATTTTTAATTAAAAATTGAACATTTTCAAAAATGATTAAATCCAAATGGATATACTGAAAAAATTCCATAATAAAACTAATAATTATTGGATTAAAGGTGCAGAGGGAATCGTATAGTTATCTGGGTAATAGCAATGTCTGAAACTGGTTCTTTCAAAATGGACCGGTCAAACATGTTTGTTCTGCCAGTTTAGCTTCCCAACCTGTCTAATATACATACGACATATGTCATCGAAATTTTTTTTTTAATTTTTTTATAAAATCTACTTCTTTCTTCCCATAAAAAAAAAGGAAAAATAGTGCAGTGCCCTATAGACAATATCAAATTACTTTATTGTCCTATATTTAACAAAATTTCTTTTTCTGCCTGAAATTACAAAAATACCCATTACTCGAATATTCGAGTAAATACAATTCGAGTAATAATAAACTAAATAAATGAATAAAAATTTTGAGTAAATATTCGAGTAAATGAGCGAGTAAGATTAAATGTCGAGTAATTAGCAATTCGATTAAAGTAAGTTTGAGTAATAGTCACATCGAGTAAGTCAATTCGAGTAAATATATTCGAGTAAGAAAAATCGAGTAATAGAAAATATGAGTAAGGAAAATAATAGTAAGAAAATCCGAGTAAGCAAATTTGAGTAGTAGTCAAATTTGAGTAAAGCAATTCTCAAAATAAAAAAAAATTAAAAGAATAAAAGAAAAATCGAGTAAGTAAGGAAAAATTTGAGTAAGACAACCCTAAGTAAAAGTAATTGTGGCAAATTCGAGTAATAACAATCATTTGAGTAAGGCACTAGCGAGTAAGAAAAATTCGAGTAATAAGCTAGTTCGAGTAAGACAAAATGAATAATAGTAAAATTTGAGTAAACAATTCGATTAATTCAAGTAAGGCTAATTCAAGTGATAGTATATCGAATAAGGCAAAATCCAATAAGGAAAATTAAAGAATTAATAAAATTTCGAGTAATAAAAATTGATGAGTAATGTGAATTTCGATTAAAACTGATGAGTTAATCTTTTTAAAGTATTTTTAAAAAAATATATATTGAAGTAAAATAATGATTTGTAATTCGATTATCCATTTACTCGAAAAATTCTTTATTCAAAGCGTAATATTAGTCGAAAATTTTTCATTTATTTTTTTCGAATTAACACTACTCGAAATTTATTAATTCTTGGAATTCAATTTAATATCAATGCGACATTTATAGAAGGATTAATTGCATTAAAATACACAATATTTTCTAATTTTCTCAATATAATCACGAACTATTTTTTTTATAAAAAAAATCACAAAATTTTCTTATTATTTCAATTTAATCACCAACTTTATTTTTATCAATTAAATATTTAAATTAAATACATGGTTCTTTTGTATTTTATAATTTAATTACAAATTCTTCTATTAATAATTTTTATGACTCTCTTGATTAAAATATATTACAATATTTAAAATAAAATACATAAATTACATATTATATAGTATTAAAATTTTATAGACAATTTTTTTCCCAAGGTGACAGTTTTACATACGTTTGGAAAAAAAATTAATTAAGGTGTGATAGGTAATGATTGAATATGAAATATTAAAATGTTATAAAATAAATTTGTTTTAAAAAAAATTGTGAGAGTCATATATCAAATACTATTTATGACAGGTGATTATTTGGGTGGGATGTACAAAATAGAAAAAATACCCTCTTGAAATGGGACGGAGAAAGTATAATTTATACATTGTAATTTAAATATTTAATATATTTAATACGTATTGATTTTCGTTCATTAACATAGTAATATATTGTTGGCCGTTTAACACACAATTTAATCCTCAAATATGAAGGATGTTTATTGTAACTTAAATAAGCGCCCAAGTTATATTTATCGAATCTAAAGGATGGGTTATTATTAATTAAATTATTATCTAAATTAATTAAAACTATGGTTGGCAATAATGTTTGGAATAATTATTTACACTACTAAATAAACAATAAAACAACAAGTAAATAGATAAGCGTAGAGCATTGACGAAAGTGAATAGGTGAGAAGATATGTAGTTCTTCGGGCAATTCAGTACCACTCATTAATTTTCCTTTCGTGTATCAATGTCTGACTCTGTCTTGTGGAATATGGGCGCATCACTAAGCTATGCTAATCTACTTTACAGACACAAGTAAATAAGCGTATAACACGTGTGAATATCCTCGGAGTAAGAGATATAATCCATCACCCTTTCTAGGTACTATCAGTATCAATTACTTTTCGTGCACTAAGTACTCTAACTCGATATGATCTCCCTTTATAGGTACTATGAAATTATAATCTTTATCCTACTTGTCAACTCAAATTAGATTCAATTAACAAGTATTTATATATAATAGTTTTAATGAAACTTCGAAGTCCCATTACTTAGAATCATGACAACATGGAATCCTGTTCAGCAGTGAACGCATTCAATCAACAACCATGATATATATTTAGACTATATATAATAGTTGAAGATGCACAAAACGACTCTAAATATGAATTAAAAACGCATTGTCATATATAAAATAGACCACAAGTAATGTTGTACGGAGTATACAAACAAAAGTTCAATTAACTTGTAAAACCTTCATAACCCTAAAACAACCAAAGCGGTTCTAGCCCATGATTGGTCGAGGATCAATCATGGTGGTTGGATAGATCTTACCCATTGTCTTGAAAATACAAGATAAATCAGTGCCCTACAGACTAAAACAAATTACTTTCTCACCCTATATTTAAGAATTTTTTTTTATGCTCGAATTTACCAAAATATCATTACTCAAATATTCGAGTAAAACATTCGAGTAATATTTCGAGTAGATAACTAAATAAATATCTAAAAATGAAGTAAATTTTTTTAGTAATAATTCGAGTAATGATTGTTTAATTTTGTTAGTTTTCGAGTAAGGAGTAATAATTGGAGTAATAACTTCGAGTAATAATTTTGATTAATGTTTGTTTAAATTTTGAGTATAGGAGTAATAATTTCAAGTAAAGGAATAACAATTCAGGTAATAATATCATGTTACCAATTCGACTAATGTGTGTTTAATTCTGAATTGAGGAGTACTAATAATTTAAGTTATTATATACTCCCTCCGTCCTATTTCAAACTTTACGTTTGTTTTTTACACATAGATTAAGGAATGATGAGAATCATCAATCAAGACTTCATATGAAATATAGGAGAGATGAGAATAAAACACATCTAGAAAAGTTGCAACGCTCTCTTCTGAAAATTAAAAGATTATTGATTAAGATACAAACGAACAACAAATACTCTCTTCGTCTCATGGTAAGAGTCTCATTTGCTTTTGGACACGTGGATTAAGGAGTATTATTATTTAATGTGTAGTGGGTAGTTGTATTAGTGGGTGTGTAGGCCCCATATTTTAATTGTATTAGTGGGTGTGGGTGGGTTCCATATGTCCAAAAAAGAAAATGGGATCCTTTGAATGAGACAACCAAAATGGTAAAATGGTCCTCTTAGCATGGGATGGAGGGAGTATATAAAATGGAATGAAACAAAATAAAATATGAAAGAGAGATATTGGACAACCTTCACTTGGATAGTTTCTTTTAAGAGATCGACGAATACATGCAAAAAAATGCAAGGAGTATTATTAAGGAGTATCGACGAATACATGCAAAAAAATGCAAGGACAACCAAAGGGTAGTGTTTACTTTTTGTACGTAGATTAAGGAGTATTATTATTTAATGTGTCATGGTTGTTTTTAAAACTATTTTAGAAAATTGATATTAAATCGAGTAGAGGAAAAATACGCATATTATATTTTAATAATGTAAAATATATAAAATAAAAAATACAAAATTAGAATTATAATATAATTTAATATACAAAAATATGTTTAGACAATTTAATAAACAATATATAAAATACATAATACACTACAACAATGAAATTAAAAATTATTTAAATGATATGATAACTATGTGTTCACGTAATAAAAAAAATACTTTTGAAAAGAAATTTTAATTGATAATTTATACATGGCAAAGACGTGTGTGATTTACGTGAGACATATAAAAATGATAACTTCTATAATGAAATGTGATACTCAATTAGTAATAAGTGATAATGTTATTTCATTAACGACTTATAGTATAAATGAAAAGTGATAATATTGTATAGTGAAAGTGATAACATTCAATAGTGAAAGTGATTACTAATTTAAAAAGTATAAATAAACTCACGTGAGACAGTTTCACGCAATACTTGTTCTTTATAAATGAAAGTGATTACTAATTTAAAAAGTATAAATGATCTCACGAGAGAAAGTTTCACGAACACTTGTTCTTTATAAATGGATGGTTGACGTAATAAGAAATTAATGTACTTTTGAAAAGAAATTTTAATTAATAATTTAATTATTTGAAAAATAGATGGATTTAGTTTTTTGAAAAAAAGAAAGAAAAGAATTTAGTAAAAATTAACGACATAAAAATTATGGAAAGAAAAAAGAAAAATAAAAGAATGGATGAGATGAAATGAATAAAATAAATTGATGAGATGTTTTAAAAAGTTGATAATCACAATCAATGAATGAGATATAATAATAGTTAATAAAAGCAAAGATATGTGTGAGAGCGTATTAAGTGAGACGATCAGAAAGTGATAACTTTTATATTATTAAAAAGTGATACTAAATTAATGAAATGTGATAATATTATTTCATGAACAATTTATAATATAAATTAAAAGTGAAAATATTTTATAACGAAAGTGATAACTATTTTAAAAGTTGTAAAATGGTCTCACGCTGTCTCAAGCAAGACTAACCATAAATGAATAAATGAATGACTAACATTTAATTTTATCAAGTTAAATTAGGAAGGTTAAAATGAAATGAAATAATTTTATGTCAAACTTTGTATTTTTAGGTTTGGTTTATTATTATTATATATAAAAAGAACAAAGATATAAAGATAAAGATTAAATCTATTAAGTCCAAATTCGATTCCATAATCATGTTACTAGAATTATACACCCAAATTGTCCACTAACCCGAAATTCTTTTACTCATATTGTTACTTGAAATATTAATTCTTAAAGGTAAATTTGTATTTACTCGAATTTATAAAATTTACTCATTAGATTTGCATTTTCCTCAAAAGTGTCTTTTGCTCAAATTGTTATAAAATTTCTGTTACTCGAATATATATTAATTTTAAATTGTTAGTCGAAACATTAATGCTTGATTTGCAAATACAATTTCTTTTACTCATCTCTACACTTGCGTTAAAATTTTAAATTTCGAGTCAAATTAATTCTAATTTGAATTAATAGAAATTTCAAATTCAACTTAATATTCACATTATTCATTTCAAATTAATGCTTAAATTTTGAAATTTTCGAGTTATGTGATATTACTTATTTTTAGTAATTGTAAATTTTGAGTAACATTAGTAATGGACTATTTTCGAGTAAATTGAGATAGAAGAGTTCCTTAATCGAAATTATTGTGTTACTCAATAATAAAGTTTACTAAAAAATTTTAATTAGTTTCTCAAATGTTTAACTCATAAAGACATTACTCGAATGTATTATATATTACTCGAATACTCTCTTCACTTAATTACATTATTATTCACGCATATTACTCGAAAATTACATTACTCGCTCATATTACTCGAAAACATTATATTATTGTTTTACACGAATTTTTTGTTTACTCGAATTTTTTTTTACTTTATTATTATTTTACTCGAATATATTACTCGAATGTATTCGAGTAAGGATAATTTCGTAAATTCGTGCATAAAAAGACATCTTTTTAAAATTAGGACAAAAAAGTTATTGCTTAATGTCTGCAGGGCACTGTGATGAATTTCTTCTAAAAAAATTCCAACTTACTATTATTATTATTTTTTTTAAACAAGTTCACACTCCTTCATAAGAAAATAACACACAATTTAATATTCCCGTCCAAAAATTTATCTTCACATTTACTGTAAATATGAAGTTTAAGAAAAGTCATTTTTTGACTTACTTTTGGTGGTAGTATAGTATTTTTGGGTAATAAATAAATGATAAAATATGTTATGTGTTAAAAAGGTAAGGACAAATTTGAAATTAAAGGATGTTAAAAGGATATTAGTTAGTTGCTTTTTCTTTTTTTATGAAAGTGTGAAGTTGAAATTGGGACGGATGGAGTATTATTTTAAATATTTTAATTTCAAAATTGTATATTTACGAGTAGCATAACTTACTTTATAATTTATTTATAAAATCCCTCCGTCCGGTTCTAAGGTATCCATTTGCTTTTTGTACGTGGATTAAGGAGGATTATTATTATATGTAAAGTGGGTAATTGTATTAGAGGGAAGTGGTTGACCATATTATGTTCTTTTTTACTAAATAAGGGAAATTGATACCTTTGAAGCGTACACTAAAAATAGTAAAATGGATACCTTAGAAGCTGACGGAGTGAATATTACTTAAAAATATTAAACTACCCCTAAAAACAAGTAAAATTAACCTTTCTAGGAATTCGTATATAATGTAACTTTGAATTTCATTATGGGATAGAGGGAGCATAATTTAGTATATATTAACTAAAATTTTAAAATAAAAATAATGCAGAAAATTTTCTTTTACGAAAAAAAGTTTTAAAGGGAAAAACTTGTGTGGAACTGTTTTCACAAAAAAGATTACCTTGAAACAAATAAAAAATGAAAATATTTTGAAAAAATAAATACTCACATTAATAAAAAAATTATAATGATACACTGGTTTATTTTATAAATACTTATAGTATAAATAAATAATTATAATAAATTTAATGAAAATCGATAACATATTTCATTAAAAAAATTAATAACTATTAAAAAAATATAAAATAGTATTAAGACACAATAATAGAAAAAATATTTAAATGTTAGGAGTATAATTTAAATCCTTATATACCTAATAAGAAGAGAGAGAAAATTGCCTTCCTAAATGATCTTAATATATAAATATAAAATTTTAAAAACGTTTTTAATTCATAAAATTTTATTTTATAAGACAAATTAAGAATCATCACCTCATAAAATTTTATGAATGTAAATTTAATTAATTATTGAAAAAAATAATGAAATTTCAAATTAGCATAAGACCTTTTTTTTTAACTAATATTTAAATAAATAATTGATTTTAATACAAAATTTTTTTAGACATAATACTTCTACTTTTATACTCTCTTCGTCCCATTTAAAGGTCCTCATGAGTATTATATTGGGCGTTCCATCCAAATGTCCTCATTTCCCACTTTTAGTAAAAAATTCTAACATGTGGCCCATCACTCACTCTTAATACAACTATTCACTATACATATAATAATAACACTACTCCTTAATGTATGCACAAAAAGCAAATGACCACCTTTGGATGGGACGGAGAGAATACTAAATTTTGTTATATATGTCAATATGGGCATCATTGTAAAGATTATAAAAAGACGATTCATAAGAGACGATTTTCACTAATAATAAATTTAAAATGAAAAGGTTTTTTTTTTTTAAATTTGAGTGAAAATAAAAAAAAATATAAAAAAAAATAGAATGTTAAAAATGTGATTAGATGTTAATTTACAACTTTTAACTTCAATCTCCCATTTTAGGTATGAATTACATGCACTTCTCAATTAGAATTGTTCACCTACATTTTTCAATTTTTATTCTTGTAAACTTACTACAAACAGAATCAAGTTTTTTAGGTAAATATTCTAAAATAGTATTATTGTGTTATTATATATATATATATATATATATATATATATATATATATATATATATATATATATATATATATATATATATATATATATATATATATATATATATATAATTTATTAAAGATAGTATAAATTTAAATTTTATGTCAAATTATGTAAAATGATATTAATTGATGTCAGATAAAAGAAGAAAAATTATGAAAAAATAAAACAAAATTAATTGAAGAGATATAATATATGAATTGAGTTAAAATTAATACTTTCACCATTTCATAAAAATAATTCACATTTTCTATTTTTGGTCGTCCAATAAATGTTTTCACATTCTTAAAAAAATAATTTAAGAAATATAATAATACTTCTTATTCCAAATGAGAAAAACAAAGGACCATCTTCAGAATAGATGGGGAACACATAAAATTGAAAAATCTAAAATATAATTTTTTAAACTTAAAATAAAACAAGCCTGGCCTAAAATTAAATTTTTGATAGTTTAACTTGCCATTTAGTACAATTGAAATTGCTTTCTTCTGGGATGAGGAAGTTTAGCCCATGGTGTAAAAGTTGTCAATTTTTCATTTTTATTTCTCACAAAAGTACGGGAATTTTCAAAAGTAAACATATACTAAATACAATTAACTAGTAAATATTCCATACACTTTAATTTAAAAAATAACATCTCCACCTAACCCTCATAGTATACTTCATAATTTATTCATTACTAAAAGAAAATCAAATTGCCAAAAGAAATGTACATTTTCTTGATTTCGGCGGAAAAAATGTAACAACTTATTCCAGATGGAGAAAAAAAAATGTGACTAACTTATCCAAATGGAGAAAGTAACATAAATGAATAGTAAAAAAAAGCCCATGGATTATCACTTCAAATTTCAAAATAAGCAAGTAAACAAAATTGTATATACAACAGTGAGTATAGCCACTCAAATAGCAAGTTAAAGGCGAAAGAGAAGAAGCAAATTAATTGGCATTAAACAAAATGCTATGATACACAGACTAAAAGTTGTTTAATGTTCATGATTTGATAAATCCAGTATAAAGATAGATACAAAAAGGTTTCCTCCTCACCAGCACCACAGCACCAGGTCTTCAACCGACCATATCTACGTCGCAACTGTTCTCTTCTTCATTCGATGAATTAACTGATGCAAAAAGATGCTCGATTCTCAGAGGAGAATGTCGAGCAGCGTACTGGAACATCACCTGAAACACAAACCATGATCCAACATCAAGGAGACATCATTTATACAATTTAATGTAAAATTTTCAACTGTAGTTCAAAATTAGAACGAATTGAAAAGCTGCGACATGATAATGCAATCTACATTGATTCTTGAATGGAGAAACGAGATGTAAAATGCATAGAAGGATAACCAGTTTATACAGCCTGCTCACCTTGGAGTAACTATCAGAAAATGCTCGTGCTCGATTTGATTTTCCAACATAGTGCAAATCAGCCTTCTCTAGTTTACCATCTGCAAAATATAAGCCTCCTTCATTGATGGCAAAGCGTAGGAGATCGCCACCCTTAAGTCCTGTCTGAAATCCACGAATAAGAATTAGTTGTGGTATATAGGTCTTCCCAAAATTGGTTGTAGATTGCACCTAATATATACTTGAATAATGTTTGGCAGAGGCAAATAGACAATTTTCATGCTCCACAGGTTTGAGGACATTTGGATCAATATAATGACTAATCCATATACTTATTTGCTATAAACAACAAAATAGGATAAAAATATAATCAAAGAATGTGATGCTCAATGATCTTAATAATCCGACAGAATAACAAGGCAGGTTAACAGAGCCTGATCGAAAATTTGTTAAAATAGTACTACGAGTGTTATTTGTTTCTTAAATTATTTAGCAAGTTAACCCATGAAATCTCAATATGCAGCAATTCCAAGTTTTTCCTTTTAGACCCAAATTATGACCCTATTCATTAATTAGAGTCTTGATTCCAATTAAATTTTTGGTAATCCTCAGCAAGGTATGACATGGTGTACTTTTCTAAACAAGATGAGAAGGAAAAATCCACTTTGTGGCTCTTACCCAAAAAATTGTCCTCACGTTATTAATCTAACAACTCTGTTCAATTTGGGACGTGGGGCATAACATCTCCTGTCATATTTTATTTTGCGATTTCAGCATCTAGATATCAAAACAATCCTAAGAATACCTGTGAAACTGTGAAACTATACTACCCAATACAGTATAAAATATTTTCTCTCCACTTTAGTAACAACAAATAACATATTAAAAGAAATCCAACAATTCTTCAATATGATTAGACATGAAGTTTTGTACCGTCCTACTCAAAATCCCAAAAATTAACATAAATTATACTATTCCTATCCGGATTTAAAATCCAGATTTTCACCATCCACTTTACCCCGTAGAGAACATACAGATTACAGATATAAAGAGTCTAATCCACTCAAAGAATTTTCCATTTGGTCGAGAAAGAAAAGATTCAGACATCTTTACGAACATTTACAGGGGTTTTGCTCATGAAACTTATTGTTGAATTGAACAAAAGTTCCACCAATTTTCCAAACACACCTTATTGACTGGCGCAATTTCCTAAGTGTCTTCTTAATTAGAATGCAACCCAATATCGAACATAAATCTACATATACTCTGAAATGAGAAATCTCTTTTAGCTTACTCTTAACTACAATGGTAAATTCAATTTGTTTTCCCATATGACAATGTCAGGAAGTTCTATTATATAACCACTGAAATAGCTCCTTCAGGAAAAATTGGAGAAGTTTAATATTTTAATCATTGAAATTGTAGAACTACTATATAATATTTTAATCATTGAAATTGTAGAACTACTATCATACTCATCTACTAGAAAGCAAACTAAAAGATCTAATACTACATAACCCTGATTTTTCTACCAACTAATTTTCAACTATTCTAATGAGGAAACACTAGAATTCTTTTAGAACAAGGATCAAACTGAAGTAAATAATTAATGACCAAATCCCCAATTCTTAATCATTGAGCAAAGATCAACTAAACAAAATACTAAAAAGGACTAAATTTGATAGGAAGCAAAATTAGGGTTCACGGTCGACGGGGGCGGGCTTAGGTCCACTATCCGTGGGCTGATCTTATTTATTTTAATTATCTTTATGTTTAGGGCTTGAGCCCATTATTCGTGGGTTGGGCTTATTTATTATGTTTTTGTTTAGGTCCTTAGGGTTTTGCTTTCTTTCCTTTTTGGTATTAGTGAGTAGTATTATTTAAGGTGTGATTAGGGTTTATGGATTCGAATCAAAAATATTATTGGATTAAGGAGCCTAGAGGCTTTTGGGCAAACGGAGCTTTCCGTTTGATTGGGCAAACGGTATTTTACCGTTTGATTTTCTTTTTCTTAATTTTCTGTTCTTATCAAAATTCTAGAATGTTTATTGAATCATAGGATTTGACTACCTATTTGCAGATTTAAAAGCTTCCAGATATCTTCTAATTATTGCTCCATACCATTTACACTCTTCACATTTTCCTCATTTGTTTGTTCTAATACACTCTTTCACACCCCAAAAATAGTAAAAGTTTCAAAACAAATAACCTCTCAATATATTATATTGTAAAAAAAGCCACCATAGCCTAACACATAACTTAATCTTATCATTTATTTATTACTAAAAAAAACTACATTACCCTTAAAAGTCAATAAAGTTGGTCAAATAAACAATATTTCTTCAAGTCCTCGTATTTAGGGTAAATGTGAAGAGTCAATTGGGATGGAGGGAGTATTAACTAATCAATCAACTTAGGATCCAAATTAAACTCTTTAAATAACTGGGCATCACACTTGGCAGGATAGAATTCTAAAAATTTTAGGTCACTGAAGAATCAGCAATTTCATTTTCCACGAAAGCAAGCATTCAAACCTTTTGTATGAAGTCACTGTTTAAGCAACTAAATATAACAGGTGGATCATCTGATGTTGCTAGTCGCCCATCATCCAGTAGCTCCAGTACCACCTGATGATTTTTCAAAGGTGAAAGATCAGATCAGGAGCAATATTCCACTATCTATTTGTAGAAACATTAATTACACAGGGAAGCCACTATGCATGCAATGCTTACACGGGGAAGCCTTTGTGCGTGCAATGTTTAATGTAGGCTCTATGAAACACTAAAAAAGATTTCATAGAAGCACCCTTAAAAATTTCTACGTAAAAGTGGCACATTGTTATGCACAACATGACAAAGAAATACATAAATGCAGCAAGAATTTTCCTCTGGGACTTCTATCTCCTTGAGAACCTGAACCTCATAGAAAACAGGTGCCAACTCCAAACAATTTTTTTTTACCAACACACTTCATCAACATGGAAATTATAACAATGCATTAACGACAAGAAATAACTCTTTAAGGAGGCTTAATTTCAAATAACAATGGACAAATCAATATTTCAATCCTTATGACATGAAGCAACTGACAGAAGTATGAAAATATTTTGAAGTACGATTGGAAGCTCTAGATAAAAGATTTAATTCCAAATCTATTGTTGTATACCTGTTGTTGATCAGGAATCTGTCCCTTATTATCCGTGTCAAGAACATATTGACTACAATTCTCGTCCTTCCAGACTAATACCAAAGGCGTACTTCCTGATTCATAATGTGCATGCCTAAAAGAATTAAAACCAACATTGGTTTTTAGAGTACATAATATTTTTCTTGGAAATTACATAAAACATAATAATAATTCATTAAACAGAAGGACAAGGAAAAACACATCTCTATATGATCTTAAAAATTAAGTTACCTGGTGACAGGAAATGGGTTATTGGAGAAAACATACATTAATGACACTCTTCCCATCATAATAATAGTCTGCAAATTTATTCAACACACTAAGTCTACACGTCATACATGTTATGAAAAGCATCCAAGTTTTTCTCAATAAGATGGCTGATGGCCACTACTGCATCAGACAATGCATGTCATGGATTTAACATCTATACTGAAATTTTCTTAAGAAAATAGAGATATGACTACAGAATACAAGATTAAAAATATCCCTATCCCTAGTTCCTATGTTATTATACAAGTTCAGAATCAGATAGTCAATCCTGCTTTGTCTACTTTAAAAGATTCTGATCACACAACTGCAAGCCAATTTAATGCAACTGGGGAAAATTGTGTCAATGCGTAGCTTCTAGCACACCAAAAATGACCACAGAAAGTAATCATGACACAGGGACTCTACATCTACAAAAATACAGTGGATTAAGATAAAAGCAAGTACTAGCATCTTTCTGGTCCAAATCATTTTAAAGATTTATCATCACAGAAAGTGAATACGCAAGTGTTTCGCAATTCTCTAAGCATTTACAATGATGTGATATGAAAATCTATCATGAAAATCAGACAGTCCGAGAGAATCTCACTTATTATAGAACAACAGCCCATCCTTCACATATGGAACAGATCCAGTATAAGCCGTTTTGAAACCCTCGTGGTCACAGTTGTACATAAGCACAGTTCTGAATCTATATTTATGGTAAGATGAAGGATCACCACAAGCTCCTGCCTCGACAAGCTTGCTGTTTAACCAAAAAAACCTGAACTCCGTGGTGCACTCATACATAGACATTCCCCCCCAGCATACCATGTCAATAACATAATATGTTTGATCTGGCTGCAAGTCAAAGCACAAGATGGCAAGATGTAAAACATATGAATCCAGGTAGAAGCAAAGGGGATCATAAAAACTTAATACCTCGTGAAATATGCAATCAAGTATACAATAAGATTGGCCAGATCGAGCATTGTTATTACCCCTGGAACCATTGGGTAAAGCAGATGGAAATCGGTGCAGCATACTGCCATTGCGCAATCTACTAACAGTTATCCCATTAGATGCCACCACAAAACAGCGTTTTCCAGCTGGTCTAGCACATACATACCTGTACAGAGATGGAAATGGGTTTGAATATGCATATTAGATCCTCAAAGATTATATGGCATGAATAAATAGTAACCGTCGTGAGTGGTCTAGCTCTCTGTTTTCCTAATCTATCCTTGAGGCTTCAGAACTTCATTACAATAAAATGATTAAAAGTGAAGTTAAATAGCACCATAGGCACTCTTTTTTTCCTATTTCAAGCTCTTAATTGAAAATAGCACCAGAAACTAAAGGAGATTAGTAGTACATTGTATAAATAGTTTATTCCCACCTTTCTGAAATACTATAAGCAAGTTCTCCTCTTTTATTTAAAATTTTTATAGTTTGTGGAAACATAGATTTTTATAACAAATTTGAACAGAATCAGAATGTAAGATGATAATATTATAACCACAAACTAAATTAAGAACGGAATTAACTTCAGGATATACAGATGGAGAGCGAAGTGGTTAAAATAATTAAAAAGGGCAGTACCAATCCGCATTCAATCGTTCAGGCGCATCAATCATCCATTCCGGTAACATGAGCTGCTTGGCAAACCATCGCCGGGCTTCGGGCCCTTTCAAACTGGCCGCCTGGCGAACATCAAAATCTTGAGCCCGCCCTTCCACCTGCAACATGGTTTCAAATTCTTGCACCGGCACGCTTTCAAATTCGAGCTCCGGCTCGACCGAATCATTTTGAAGGGACAAAATAGTTTGCGCCAAACATCGTGCCTGATGCTGGGCATCGCGGCGATTTTGGGCCTGCCGTTGCAAGGACAGCTCTCGCCTCTTCTGTTGGTCGGAGATTGCCGCCCGTTTGAACGGTCGGCGGACATCTGGCGGCGCCATGAGAATCGCAGAGCTGTATGGAGAGGAATCCTCTCCCTAAAATGCTTGTCAAATCACCTGCTCATCCAATTCGCAGCGTTGATTGATCAAATAAATTAGCCCTACGATCACAAAGATGATTAATTTGGTAAATTTGTTCATTACCAATTTGTACCCTATAATTGTGGATTATTTTTACTTCGACCCTTGAAATCGAACTATTAGTAGATTACACACCCCAATATATGGTTGGGAAGCCTTATAAGTAATACAATAAATGAACAGGCATTTGGAATTTTCTAATAAGAGTTGTGCCCATCTTTCTAGAAGGCGGCAGATTGCATTCGATAAGCTGTCAGTCTTTTCATTGTCTTCTGAGTGATTCGAAGTTCATTTTTTTGACAATTTATTTTATTTACCATATGACATGATACAATAATTCTATTAATGAGCCTTCATAATCAAATAATGCGTGAGTTCAAATGAATCTAAAGAGTCATCATATTAAGTTGTCATTGTGCATGCATGCTCTAAAGCAAAAAAGGGTCACTTTGAAAGGAAGCTGGTACTCATAGGAAATGAATTAGATATTGATCAATACATAATTGGAAAGCCTTATGAGTCTAGTTTCCAACACAATAAAGTAAAGAGGCATTTGGGATTTTTTAGCAAGAGTTATGCCCATATTTCTAGAAGGTGGCAGATTTCAATCGAGGAGCTGTCAATTTCGTCTTACTATGGTCTTTTGAGTCTTTCGACCTTCATTTGTTTGTCAATTTATTTTATTTATCATATGATATGATACAATAATGCTATGCATGAGTCTTCATAATCAAAGAATGCATTTGAGTTTAAATGAATCTAGAGTCAATATATCAAATTGTCATTGCTACATTCATGCTCTAAAGCAAAAGGAGTCACTTTGAAAGGAAGCTGGTACTGATAGGAAATAAATTAGATATTGATCAATACATAGTTGGAAATCATTATGAGTCTAGTTTCCTACACAATAAATGAAGAGGCATTTGAAATTTTCTAGCAAGAGCAATGCTCATATTTTTAGAAGGTAGCAGATTGCAATTGAGGAACTTTCAGTTTTGTCTTTCTATGGTCTTTTGAGTCTTTTGACCTTCATTTTCTTGTCATTTCATTTAGTTACCATATGAAGTGATATAATAATTCTATGCATGAGTCTTCATAATCAAAGAATGAATATGAGTTTAAATGAATCCAAAGAGTCATCATATCAAGTTGTCATTTCTACATTCATGCTCTAAACCAAAGAGAGGTACTTTGAAAGGAAGCTGGTACTGATAGGAAATTAATAGATATTGATCAATATAGGGTTGGAAATCATTATGAGTCTAGTTTCCTACACAATAAATGAAGAGCCATTTTGAATTTTCTTGCAAGAGTCGTGCCCATTTTTTAAATGCATATAGTAATATTTTACAAACCTAAATCATCCACTAAACATATAAGCATACTTCATTTGACAACAACATAAAAAAAAAATACCTCTCACTTGGAAGTCCACCAATTTATTCGGATAATCTTAGATATATGCCCAGGATTTCATAAGAAAGAGAATCAAGTCCCAACTGAACTGAGGACTGGGAAGAGGGAAGTAAAAGTAAAAGTGATTCAGTTTGCTCACTCACACGCATAAGCTTTTCAAATTAATCACATAAATAAATAATGGGGATCTCTTAATACTTAACATAATAACACAGCCAAGTAAGAAAGCCTAAGACACCATGCAAGATTTGTTTATTTGTAAAGCATTCATAAAACTGTCATCGGTTATCCAAGTAGTTAGTCCTGAGCCCTGACACCCAAGATTTTGCAGTCTAAACTGACTAAACTTCACATTATAAATGTACAATAAAAGAAATGTAAAGTAAAAGAAAATACCGAAGAACACATAAACTATATATTAAAGTTTTATTGGTTTGCAATTATCATAGGAACAGGCTAACACTTTTTATTGGTAGCTTTTGTTCTGTGCTAATTGCAACATCAGAATGGTACACCCAAATCTTCTTACTCACAATCAATTAATGTTTTTATTATCATAATTAAACTGCCCTCAATTACTGCGTGAATCAGAATTTAGTTTCATACTGTGCTCTTTCTTTGAATTTGAAAGCAATTGAAAATGGAAACCGGGCAGCATTCGCATACCTTAGAACCATATAATTTTACAAACACAGCTAATTAGTGACTAGTGAGATGGCTAAGATGAATGTTATTTTCGACGAGGGCTTGAGGAACAGGTAAAAATACTTTAACGAAATTCACACAAGCAACCAATTAGCAGTTTTTATAAGCAAAAAAGCCTAGCTTTTAACACACTTCACCAAATCACGCCCAAAGAACTTTACCATGTTCTCAATTCAAGGATACTAATTTTATCAACACCCGTTCACTTAAAATTTACATGACTACAGTGAGGAGTGCCGAAAAATCGAAGATTGTCAAAGAGATTGAAGGAACACGGAGGAGCATAGAGTACGATGTCAATCGAGATTCAGAGAAAGGATTTTCAGAAAATAACGAAAGAGAAATGTTACCTGCAAGAAGACGAGTAGGGGAAGCACCGGCGAAGACTGGTGGAGGCGCAACGGAAGTCGACTTGTGATGGGATCAGAGGAATTCCTAAAGAAAAGTGTGGATGGAGGGGGAGAGAACGAAGGAAAGATTAGGAGTTTGATTTTCAGTTTTTCACCCCACTTCCATCCTGGAGACCAGCCAGGTGCAGAGGGGAATGGGAGAGAATGAAGAGGAAGTGGGTTTCTAATTCATTCCGGTGGGAGAAGCTAATTTAGGTAATTATTTTTGTTTAATTTTTATTTTATTTTATATATTATCCCACACTTAAGGAGTAAAAAATTTGTGGGTAGGTGATCTATCTACCCAATAATAAAAAACATGTGGGCCGAATAGAGCATTTTTGTAGGCCGAATAGGAGAACCTTTTGGGCCGAATAGAGGAAACATTGGCCGAATAGAAGAAAAAAATAGTGAGACTTTTTAAGGTGTGTCAAGGTAGGCCGAATTTTGAAACAGTGTAGGGCTGCATACATTAATTTCTTGACCGAATAGAATACAATATGAGTACAAATTTTCTAATGTTTTAATGATGCAACTAACCTCCTAATGTTTTAATGTTGATGTCATTAAAGTTTTCTTGAAAAAATGTGCAGATGAGTTATAAAAAAGTTGGGATGTCTTGGGGTGGAGCTTGGGAAGATAAATCCAGAAATGCATTGTGCTTGACACTGGGACGAAAAGATAGAAGAAGAGAGATGATGTTAGCAGAAAGATGAGAGAAAAAGAACGAAAGAAAGAAAGAAAGAATGGAGAGAAAAAGGTGAAAATGACGTTAATGATGTACTCTATCAACCCACATCCAAAATCTTAAATTCAAAATTTAAAAACTTTAAATGTGGTCCACCCACCCCCCATTTACTGCAGTCAAAACTGACATGATGATGGCCCCATTATTTTCGTCCTTTAGCTGACAATTAGGGGGTAATTTGGGGAGTCCACTTGAAAGTGGCTAGTAAAAATTGATTTTAAGAGATGTGGCTATTTTAAATTGTATTTTGTCAATAGTGACCATTAAAAAATCGGACACTTTTATTATTCCAGTGAATTGTATTTCGTGAAATAATTTAATTATACGAATATCACTTTTCTTAGATTATGAATCACTTTTTATTAAAAATATTATCACTTTTTATCCATTCTATAAATTATTTGTAAAATACACTTTGATAATTAGTTATCACTTTTAATAAAAGGTGTTATCACTTTTCGTTAAAAATGTTATCACTTTTCATTTATATTATAAATTGTTCATGTATTTTCACAGCACTATTATCACTTTTCATCAATTGAGTATCACATTTTATAAATTTATAATATTTAAATAAAAATTAAATTAAATAAATAAAAATTTTAATTAATAAAAATTTTAATAATAAAAATATAATTAAAAAAATAACATTATATATATACAAAAAATATATATATAAAAGACCTAATTAATTTACTTTTATAATTAAATTTTTAATTTTCTAATTTGACTACAACCAAACAGGGCCCTTAAAAATATAATTAATGGGTAAATGAGTGATCCGTCTCACATAAGGGGATGAGTGAGACGGTCTCACCCAAGTCTTTGCCAAAATTTGTTATATGATATAATTATTTAAAACTTTAAATTTTGTTAAAAAAATATTTGTTTAATACCATAACTATAAATTTTAGTTTGATTTTATTTAAGGGCGGTGTTATTGCACCCGAAACATTACTTAAGGCACCCGAATATTAAATTTATTTTTAGTAAAAATATCATATTACCCCTAGTTAAATTATACACAAAAGTTCTTAAATCCAACGTTTAATTTATTACTTTCCGCACCCAAAACATACACACTTTCATTCTCCTGCCAAGATCAAAAAGTATCACCACCAACACACATGCCTCTAGAAAATCTGTAATTCTAACAGTTTTAGCAATAGAGAAACAAAGTTTGACTGATACTTTGAGAAAGGTGAAAGAGAATTAGAAAATTTGTATATTGCATACATAATGAACGGATATGATTTTAGATTTGGGTGGTCATATATGCTATTATTACAGAATTTTTCAGAAAAAGAGGGGAAAAAAATCAAAATCACTTGATGCTTACAAGAACTTCAAAGCAAAGACAAAAACAAAAATTGATGGTGATTTGGGTATTTTTGTTGTTGTAAAGGTAATCAATTAAAGGTCTCATAGATTATTTTTGCAGTTTAAAATTCCAAAGAACAATAAATGAGAGAAACATGGTTAATGTAATCTTCATTAAAATTCAATTCCCTTTCTTAATTTCTTTCGATGGCCAGTTTTTAATTATTTTGAAGGTGAGATTTGGGTGGGGAAAGCAATAAAATTTGGGTGGAAATTGAAGAAATCTTGTGTCTAATTTAAGGAGGGATAATATTGTATTTTTACTAAAAATAAATTAAATATTCGGGTGCCCTAAGTAAAGAGTCGGGTGGCAATAGTACTGCCCTTTATTTATTATCGCCGAAATTCTCGATTTTTCCCAAAAAAAACGTCAATTTCAAAAAAACCATGCAAATAAAATTCAATCAATGATAATATCGCGTTATAATTTAATTTTTTTAAAATTTAAATAAAAAATACTGACTCACTTATAGGCCATCTCAATTCTTGAGATGTTAGCTCGGGCGTAATGCACGACCTAGCTACAACTGAAGCCACAACTCAAAAGGTGTATTCATTTTTGGTGTAACATATCCATGCTTCTACCATCCTTGAGCAAGGCTATCACATATGCTTCAAGACAAGCACAAAGATATAAAGCTGAGTTTAATAAAATTGAAAATAATTCGGTATAACTACCGGGTAGTAGAAGTAGCATATATATGAGCAAATGCATGAGAAAAATTTTACAACAACCTCCAATAGAAATCTGTGATGAAGTGCTTGGATTGAGGTGGCATCGCAACAAAAAAAAAATGGGGGGGGGGGGGGGGGTTATACCATGAAATATTACAGTCAAACAGTGAATAAGATAATTAAATATTAGTGGGCGTCACATTCCCAATAAGCTTGATTTATATGCGGGGATATTAAATGTGCACAACTGGTTATGATTTAGTTAAGAAAACACGAGTCATGTTGTGCATTTTATTTATTTATTACGAAGCCACGTGTTGCTCAAAACATATGCTTAATGTGCTTTATATTTTCAGCTGAAGCTTTTGGTACATTTAAACGCTACCCATGAGGTGAGCATATACATGCACATAACAAACATACTTTGTTATCTAAATATGTGATTTAAGAAGTTGATGCACATCGCAGTTTGGAACATATAATTATTGCTTGGCCTTTGAACTTATTAGTCAAGGGAACTTTGAGTTATTCTGTCACTCATGCATATATCTGGGATAATGGAAAGAAGATTATAACTACAGTCATGAAAGAGATTAAATGTAAATGGATGAGGTATCTGAAAAGAGTAATGAATAGGAATGTTTCAACACTGCCTTTTTTGAAGTCTTACCATTATAGGAAGTTGGGCATTACATAATAAATTTGATAAATGCAACAGAGATACATATTCATAAGAAAACTTGCAGACCTTGTTGCTTTGAATATGACCTTTTTTCCAGTTCTGATGAAGTTTCATAGAGGAGAACAAAACAATTACAAGTCCAATAGGCAATTTGTCATACACCAAGTGGGCGGGAGAACAAAACAATCACGGGGACTACAAGTCTAATAGGCAATTTTTCATACACCTAGAGGGCAGGAATGGCGAAGCAAACACTACAACATAAGTGACATTAAGTAACAACTTAGAGTAACACTTTTATTTTATTTAACATAAATTAGTAACACTTTCAAAGTTATTATAATATGTAACACCTTTTATATAAGTAACATAGACGAGTAACATTTTTCTCATATGTAACACATGCATTTAACACTTTTTAATAAGTTACACTATTTATTAAACATTTATTTATAAGTAACACTATTATATAACACTTACTCTACTTTTTACACAAGTGAAATATTTATGTTACATTTAAATATAGTTTTATTTACTAAGTATATAAATAAATTATATAAATATCTATATAAATAAAAATTAATTATTATGTTATACTATATATAAATAAATAATATGGGTAAAAAGTATATTTTTGTACTTCATATAGTACTTTTTATTTGTAAAAAAAAATACGCATTTTTTTATTTGAAATAAATCTTATATTATACTCCATATAAAAAATAATTATAAGTGCAAAATGATAAAGAAAATGAATTATTTTTAAGAGGCCGTTTGGTATGTTCAGAGAAATGGAAATAACAACGCGAATAATAGTATATATATATATATATATATATATATATATATATATATATATATATATATATATAAAATTTATAATGGTATTATTTGGTTAATAATAAGAATATAATCTTTGATTTTGTTTATTTTACCTAGAAATGGAATCAATTTCGATTTATTTTTTAATATTTTTAAATACAAAATTTACTTTTTATTTATTTATTTTTATGCTTTTATTATAATAATCAAATAACATTTTAAAGAGATAAAAATATAAAAGAAAAACGATCTTATTCCTCTAATTCCATTGTTAATGGTAGTTATAATAGCAAAAAAGTGAAGGAATCGCATTCCTCACTTCTAAAAAAGGTAAATAGATTCTAGAAAGTAACTATATAAAGTAAATTACAAAGTAAAATATGTCAGAAAGAAAAAAAAGAGCAAAGTATTTTTATGTATTTTGTTTTGATACCAACAAATATCATGGAAAACTCGTTGTCCTATCTGCCTACCAATTTGATTAAAGAAAGTCCTGAAATATTTATGAAAGGAGATACTGTGTAATTAATTAAGTTTTGGAGCCGACCTAAGTGTAAGTATCTTTATTTAAATTTATGATGTTTCTTATATTATCTCATTTTGACATGAGAATGCTTTTAATACTCCTCGAGAGTATTTAAATCCTAACAAGAGATCAGAAATTGTAAAAGTAGCACTTGGACGAACTTTTGATATATCACATTTTGATGATCTTCTAACTCTAATGTGTATCCCAAAAAACTAACACCTAGTGATTACAAGGCTAAGTCTTGTTTACAAATATCAACTAACTTTGAGATGAATAGATATTACAACAAAGTGACTCTCGAATTACAATCATAATAGCAAAAGGGTGATTCTAAAATTCAGATACAAACGAATTACAGAAAAGATATTATAGTTGGTGCTTCTCGCGTGGTGGATGCATACTCCAAGTATCAACAGCGGGAGTGAACAAATAAAAGATATGTAGCCTAGGAGCACAAATGAGTAGCCCAAAGGAAGAACTTCCAGCACCATAAAATTGCAACAACAATTTTAACAAATGATGAGAACATCTAGAAATTGCAGCCACATTCCTGAATTTTTTAAAATTTTACTGTTCTATGAAATCAGAATAATCAAACAAACATCACATCTTCATTCTTCCAATTACACACTTCTAGAGCCATGAAACAAATGGCCTCAAACAAAATAATAAAATTCATCCCAACGTAGCCCTTTCAAAGGGAAAGTGCATTCAAATATAATTTTCAAAATATATTCTTTAACTGATATTTCATAATAAAGGTAACTTTTCTCAGTCATGACAAAATTTAATAGGCTCTGTACAAATCAATTTATGATCGATTGGTTTTCAAAGAACCAAAAAAAAAATGATCGATTGAAAAGTTAAAATCAGAGTTCCTCATAGTTTATATTAAATTTCAGACGTCAGACAAGACAAACTACTAGCATATTTTACACAAAAAAAAAAAGGCAAAATGATTCCAACTGATCAAATGCTAAATAATGAAATTTATCTGCATCTCATACCAACCCGTACGCCACATGACGAGCATAAACAAAATGGAAGCATATCTTGCATAGATGATCAACAAAACATGAATATAACAATATTTTTCTTGTGGTTATCAGGAGAGAACACCAATACGTCCCCCACACAAATTATCAATGTATAAATGATTATATCGAAAAGCATCACTGACCTCTCAAGTGTATAGAAACTTCCAGTGAAACCTTGCCCTTGGAAATTACAACATGCCAGCTAAAAAAATGTATCACCGCTTCGAAATAATTTGAGGGGATTATCAGCTTCAGCTAGTAAATATTTAAAAAAAACATGCTGGCATCGAGCCTGTATTTATGTAAAAAGATATATAAGTTTTGGTATTCTCATTTATATGCAAGATGCAGAGAAGACAATGTGCCTTCTAAACAAACAATCAAATCAGCCATAAAACGATTCACATTGATTACAGTGCAAAATTTCATTACAAATTACAAATGTATTTTTTTAGTTTCCACCCTTTTGCTGATATTACTGGCCTGCTCCATAAAGTGTGCAACATAAGTAGAACCACAGACACATAATAATAAAACAACATACATACACAACTTGATAGCATGAGTTTCACATCAAACCAATAGATTCAAAAAAAATTCTAAACAATTCGTAGCATGACCTGAGAAAAATAGTATTTCTTCTTTCTCTCTCTCTACCAACCCTCATCTTCTTAAGAGTACCGACAAGCCTGGATTTTCGCGCACTTTATAGGGAATGGGTAATGGGACACACAATCTCTTCCACAGATTAGACTATAACAAGCTTAAACATAAATGTATTAAGTATCACAAGCTCAAACATAAATGCATTAAGTAATATTACAGAGATGCTTCTGATGGAACTTATGCCCTATGGTGCATAATATTCAGTCGCACTCAAGCCATAAATTCCAATTTCGAGCATAAATCGATTATTGAAATCATGATTATGGAACATGATAATGTGCATAACAATGTTGTTACTTACAACTTATTACTGTGAGCAAAGTAGAGCATTCTTGTCTGTTGCCTTACTACCAAACTATCCATGTATATTGAGGGGGATTCATGTAAATTATCCAATTATTTACTTTAAGTCACTCAACTTCTCCTTGATCAAGATTTTTCCAGTAGAAATATCAATTGTCGAGCAAAATTGCGAAGTAATTGGATATGAGCATTGAGAATGCAATTGTGTTGGCAAAAAATTCATTAAACAAGTAAAGGAACGGATAAATGGACAGCAAGAAGCAACAAACCACAGCACCTACAACTCTCAATTCCTTGATTAAGAATCACATCACTGCACAAACCTGGATGATTTAAAAAAGAGGTCAAGTTCAATGGACAATAAATGTAATCAAAGAGAGATGTTGTCCTACTATATATACTGAAAATAAAAATGCAGTAATAAAAGATTTGAGGGGAAAAAAAAGACATTTTTTTCACTCTTGAACTCTTCCAAACAAAAAATATATATATGAATACTGCGATACAATGAATCCAAGAATGTACCATATGATGTAGCAATTGATGTCCTTCAAGTTCAATCTACAAGGAATCCCAACATCAACAAGCACTACAGACAGCACATTATTGATACCATCACAAACCATTAAAACAAGAGTTAGTATGTAGCAATTCTGAGTTCTCATGGAAATGCAAGATAATCAAATACTTTTCCATTTTACATGCTCATAAAAGGCCAGCGATAAATAGCAAATTTGTCGAACATAACTTATAACTCATTATAAATTGCTATATTAAAAGAACTTTAGCCCCCCAAAAAAAGCAGCCAAGATGAGAGCTTCTCCACTCTTACACAAGGTTATGGACATCTAAGAGGACCCATGCAATAGTAGCCATAGCAAAGGCAAAGCATTAAGAAAGATTTATATGAACAATAACTTGCTAAGTATCAACTATGGTATAACTGAGAGACAAACCTCAAAGAAAATATACATAATGACATAAAAATAAATTGGAGTAACACTTCTACAATCCCGCATTAGATATAAGAAGTAGTTTTCCAAGTACTTTTAAAAACAGTAATATTTTTGAACAACAAGGCTAACTCGTCTTATGTATCTATTTTATTTCTTGGTTTGTTTTGTGATCTTGTAGGACCAATATGTGAAACTCCACCCATTATGATCAATTTTTTAAAATATCTATGAATTCAGCTAACTAATTAAGTAATTTACTAAACCAGAAAAACAAATTGAAAGCAAGCATCACTCACAAAAAGATGTTGTAAAGACTTCATCTATGTTGTGCGTCGTTGCGTATATGTGTGTTGAATGTGGTCTTCATTGTTTGTAGAACGCACAACGACACCAAAATCAGAGGAGAAATCCCCATCACCACCATCGGAAGAGGCAGGGAAGGTTCTAGATGGCAAGATAAAGGATTCAGCACTGCATTGATGGGATTGGCTGGTAATAGAGTTTTCCTTCTTCGGATGTCTTTCACAGGTGATGCAAAGCTGAAGATAATAGTTGGCTCACAATTTCTTCACTGAGTTGAATTCCTCTTCCATCACTATACAGTTTAAACCATGAATTCAGAAGGCTTTAACATTGCAGAGATGGATTATCAAAAGAAAATTTCAGTACATAACACAAGTAACAGTAGGTTAGAAATTCATGTCAAATCTCACGGGGAATCCTTGGACTACTACTAACCATGAGCAAAATAATCATAAACGCTACAGATAAATTCTCTACATATACAAAAAGAAAGCAGGATCTCCACAGAAACCATATATGATTAAGCAGTAAGTTTTTGCTTACTCTCACTCAAATTAATAATTTTTTTCTTGGGCATAATTAACAGAGAATATAATATTCATCACCTGTGAGCTGTAACCAGGTTCTCAGTGAACCTCAAACCATCAAAATTAGGAAAAAAAATTCCCCCTTCTCCGATCACACCCTTGATTTCCTGCTATTCACCTGATGGGCGCATTCATTAGATGCGAAGCCAGGAAGAGCGGAAGTGGGGAAGGAAAGGGCTACCGTGGAAGTGGCAGCCGAGGCCTTGATGAGAATACTAGTGCCCTTCATCTCTCCACAACGATTGAAACCCGACGAGGATTTGGCCCTCTTTCTTGGCTGCCTTTGCTGAATTATTCTTATAAAATTGATTGATTAGGGCAGAAGAGAAGGTAAATTAGGGGGGATGATTTGGGATTCGCGCTTTATTTTTTCCATGTACATATATATTGGCGCTCTTTTTACAAGTCTCCCGCAAATTTTTTGAGACGGCCGACGAGGGGATTTTATTAGAAAAAATTAGGATTTATTACTTGTAAAAAAAATAAATTAATATTATTAATGGATACAAAGTATATATTTTATTATTATCCATTATAAAATTATTTAATAAAAAGTCACATTTATCCCTATTTCTATATACATCAATTATCCACGCATAAACTAAAACTGAAAATGAGAAATTCTCGTTTTAAAATTTAATGAAAATTTACATTATCAGTGAATGCAGTTTCAATATATATTTGTGGATACATAAATTCTTTTCAAAACGTTAATTTATTTCTGAATACAATACAAATTTAAAACCTATATTTTTGAATACAATGCAAATCTAAAATGTAAATACTTTTAAGTGAAAATTTCTTATCTAGTTAATATTTTATCAATTTTAATAATGTTTTAAATAATTTTTTAATACCAAAATAATCTTATTCGTCACGTAATCTCTTAATTAATTTGTTAACTAATTTATTTCTTAATACATTACAAACCTGAAAACCAAATACCAAAATATTTTTGAATACATTGTGGAATTTTTTTATCGTGGTATTTCTAAATTTGAATACCAAAATATTTGATCCATTCTGGTATTTCTAAATTAATTTCTGAATACTGAAATAATCTGCGCAATTCTTAATTAATTTTGAATATTAAAATTATTATCGTGGTAATAATATTTGATACATTCCCATAAATTTTTTTAATTAATTTCTGAATACCAAAATAATCTGAACCATTTTTAATTAATTTTTGAATACCAAAATTATGAAGTATATCTTGCTCTCTCGAATGTGTAGAAATTGGTTATGATAATTTGAAATTTTAGAAGAATTAAAATGGAATGAAATATAAGAATTTTTAGGAGAATTAAGTGGAAATCTGTTTTTAATTTTAAAATAAAATATCATTATATTATTATTACTTATTATTGAATATAATCATATTAAGGATAAAAAAGGTATTTCAATCTTTTAAAATATATTGAACACTAATAAATTTAGGTTAATGTACCTGTGAGTAATAATAGTACATAAATTGTATCTAATAGTAATGAACCCAAAAAATTAATGTTAATGTCAAACATACAATTACACAAAGTATATATATATATATATATATATATATATATATATATATATATATATATATATATATATATATATATATATACATACGTGTTGATAATAAAATCAATTACAAATAAATTTAATTAATATACTTCATCTAGGCAATTAAATTAAATTATTTTATCTAGATAGTAGTGTGTACATTTTAATGTGTATATATAAATATATTTTAATTTAATTATATACTCCCCTATCTCATGCAAATGTTATTTTTGCTTTTTACACCTGAAATAAGAAAGTTCACAATTTTACTATATCAGGTGTCCCATCCAAATATCCTTATTTTCCACTTTTAGTAAAAAGGTATCACATGTGGCCCACTACACATCCACTAATACAACTACCTACTATACATAAAATAATAATACTTCTTAATCTACGCATAAAAAGTAACCAATGACGTTTGGGCGGGACGGAGGGAATATTATTATTTAATGTGTAGTGAATAGTTATATTAGTGGGTTAGTAGCCCCATATTTTTATTGTATTAGTGGGTGTGTGATCTATGTGTGTAGAAAAGAAAGTGAGACTTTTTGGGTGGAACTCCGAAAAAGAAAAAATGGAAATTTGGGTGGGATGGAAGGAGTATATATATACTCCATATACTCCCTCTGTCCCATATAATGAGAGCCAGAGACCTTATGTTTAACATAAGACATAAGGTCTCTAACCTTTTAGCATGGGATGAAGGAAATATATATATATATGTGTGTCTCATTCTTACAAATTATTGGAGTATTATTAGTGTAATGATATCAATACTCTTAATTAACTTACTACACAATTTTGGATTAGAAAAAGATAAAATATTTATTGGACCATGTTTATCTTGTATTATGGTGGATTATGTTATATTATACATTTGTATTTATATTTTTAGATTATAGAATATTTAAGAGTATGATTGCTTTTTCAATATATAAATAAGGAGCATTTATCATATATTCTGACTCACATTAGACTAAATCATAAAATAAAAATAATTATTATGGAGTAATAATTTTTAACATCACCATAAAAGTAATACTAGAAGGATACAAATTGAATTTTAATTTAAGAAAGCGTTGATTTTTTTATGTCTCAAAATGTACGAGGGTTTCTAAATAATATACATTTTAATTAATAAAATTATAATTTTTCATTGAAAGGTTTGAGACTCGAGATATTCCCCACTACATGGCATGACACCTTTCACTCATCCATTCCGCCCGCCCGTCCAGCTATGAATAGATTAAATATTTAATTAAGAAATTAAGATATTTTCTCAGAAAATCAACAGTTTAAGTTATCATAATAAATAATACTCACTCCATCCCATAAAACTTTTGACACTTTCTTTATTTATTTGTCAAAAAAATAAATAAATTATAATGAATATATATTGACAAGAATAATATATTTTGAATATTAATTTTAGGTGATTTTGAGGTACATTTAGTTGTATGGATGCATCTTTGGATTAATAAGGTAAAAGTTAAGATATAATAAGTAGTTATTGAATTTATTTTAAATTATTTTATTTATTTAAATGCTAATATTAAATAAAATTATGATCAAATGATTGATATTCCATTTAGGTGCACTATAATTACACTCATTAATTTAATAATAAATTGAAACGTTTTGTATATAATGAAATGTTATTTAACTCCTAAAATACTTATATTCATTACAAACACAATATAAAGATTGGTGGATTCATCCGTAAATTATATTTTTGCAAAATTACTTTTTAGTATGTAAAAAAATAAATTTTGAATAGTAATATGAAAGAGTAATAGTTTATTTCTGTAATGAATAATTTTTCATTACAAAAAAATTAATCGATAAATCAAGGTTTATAATAATTTAAAGAATAATTTTTTTATTTTAGAAGAGTAATAATTTATATTTTAAAAAGTAATTTTTTATGTACTAAAAAGTAATAATTGAAAACAAGCTTCACATGTGAACTCGATTCAAACAAGTTTCATATACAAATTAATTATCATATATTTATTGAAAATATTATTACTTTACTTTTAAAATATTATCACTTATCATTTATTTTTTTAGGATGTCCCCGAAAGAACTACACCATTATTACTTTACATCAATTAAATATTATTTTTTATTAAAATATTATCACTTTTTATTTATTTCACAAATCAAGAAAGAGACGATGTCGCACAAATATTTACTTTTAAAGGGGTAAATATATGACGCATATATTTATTTTAAAATTTAAAAACATCTTCATATAATATTATTAAGATTATACGACTAATAAAAAGTAAATTATTCATTGTGTATATAATATATGAAAGTATACTGCTAATTTGTTTTCTACTTAAATAGTATGAATTTTTTCACATCACATCTGAAAATCACATTTTTCTTCTATTAAATCATTAATTTTCTATTCATTATTCTCTCTCCTTATGCGTATTATCTCTCTCTTATCAGTTAGATTATGGAAAATTAGAAATAAGAAAATTGAATATTCTCCACTCCAACTCATTTACCCTCTCAAACACCGCACACACTCATTTCTCCACCTGTGATGCTGTAGTCATTCTCTTTTACCAGCACCGTCGGTCGGGTGAATAGCAAAATTCCGCCATTTATATACCCTAGATTTGTAGTCTGATTTCCTTAACCTTATATAAAGCCCTAGATTAGTCTGATTTGCAAATGTTGATTTTAGGGAAAACTGTTAAGAAGTCGTTGATTTCATGTGATAAGGTACGTACGATATCAATTACTTCTTATTTTTAATCATAACGAGTCTTTTGTTTGGATTTAGATTAATTATCCTGCAAATGATATTGCTCGCTGCTGCCGGTTAATTTTCATTCACCATTGGGCATTGACGGTACAAAAACTGGGTCTATAACTCTTAGAAAGTATTGTTAGCAATACAATTCGAGATTGTTAGCCCGTATGGCTTTCTATCAGTTTTGTGAATGTCTGTGTTACATTATACTTCATATTTATTAAAATTGTTGTCATTCAACAATATAGAACTGTAATTTGATTTCCCTACTCTTATATGAAGTTTTAGATTAATGGAAATTCTAACTAAGAGCTCCTATGGATGGAACATATTTTTTCATAGGTGGATTTTAGGGAAAAGGGTTTAGGAGTTGCTGATTTCATGCCGAGAAGGTGCGTTTAATAACAATTAGCTCTTCTTTTTCTTTTTTTTTTAATTACCCTGCAAATCCATTGGTTCGCCGCTTCCCGTTAATACTCATTAACCATGGACGATACTAGAAGTGGGTCTGTTACTCTTAGAAAGTAACCCTAGCAATATAATTTGAGATTGTTATCCTGTATGGCTTTCTTACCGATTTCATGCTTCATATTTATTAAAATCGTTATCCATTAACAATAGAATTGTAGTTTGCTTTACCTACTCTTATATGATGTTCTAGATTAGTGAAAATCCTAACTAAGAGCTCTTATGGACGAACCAAGTTTTGTCAAAGTTGGATTTTAAGGAAAAGGGTTAAGGAGTTTCTGATTTCACACTGATAAGACCCGTACAATATCACTTAGCTCCTTTTTTTTTTAATTATTATCATAACGAGTCTTTTTTTTTTAATTAAGAATAATTGCCCTGCAAATCAAATGGCTAGACGCTGCTCATTAATGCTCATTCACCAGTACTAGAGTTGGATTCTAATACTCTTAGAAATTAATTGTAGCTATATAATTAGAGATTGTTATCCCATATATGTCTTTCTATCAGTATTTTGGATGTGTATTTTACATTAGACTTCATATTTATTAAATATGTTAACAATCAACAATATAGAATTGTAGTTTGCTGAATATGACGTGCAAGTATATGGTTCTACACTTACCGTTGTCCTGAATATGATACATCAATTGTTGAAATGTGTAACAGCTAAACTGTAACTAAGATCTGATTGAATTATTTGTTGCGTTTTGTGAGTTTATTATGTTCTTTCTAGGAATTGACACCTGCACCTACGTATCCTCTGCTTGTTGGACTTTCAGCAATAGCTTTGTTCGTAAGTATGCTTTGGGGTTCAGATTAATATTTATTTTGCTACTGTTTAATAAATCAATTAAGAATATTATGTACTTCATATTGTATAGTGGTGTAATGATAGATTTAGTTATATTGTAATTTAAATTTGCCTAAATTCTAAGTTGTTGATTTTACCTTTATGAAGAGTTCTTTCTTTACTTACTACAATAACAGTTTACAATAAGGAAATCTTAATTTGTAATGCAAGAGATAACAATCTGATGTCAACCAATAATAATGTGACTCTTTGGATGAGAAAAGTTCTTTTGCTGCTTCATGTATGTGCAGGAGGGAACATTAATTCAAAGTTCGAATTAAATTTTCTTACAAAGCAGATTTACATCATCTCTGGGAATTCTTAAAGGGTACACAACATGATCTGCCTCAAAAAATTCTGTAATTTCTTGGTGTTTTCCTTTGAGATACACCATCTAAAAGGTTCAATCTTATTCTATTCAAGCAGACTCTTTCCCTCACATTTTTTATATAATCTAATTAAGTTCTGATACTTTATTTTAATTTCAGTTATGAAGTAGTTGGCTAATGATTTTTTGTTCTTAAATTTGGTGGTTCGGGGGATCTTGGCAATGGACCGGAGTATTATGAATGATATTACCAAAGTCTTCATCCTACACAGGTGGACCTATCTCTTAATTTTTGTATCTGTATATTTTTATGCTTTATACGCAGTTTGTGTGTTTTTAATATAGAGTTGAAGATGTATTTGTGATTTATTTGTCATTTGTCAGGTAGGATTTCATTTTAGCAATATAGCTCAGCTCTGATCTTCATGTATGCATGCTATGTTCCTTGATTATGTTACAAATATATCAGCTAGAGCTTTTTAGGAACCTATTTTGGTTTATGTGTGATATTAACTACTTTGCTTGATTGTTCTTTTAAAAATGGTGACATGAGCTGCTGCCTTATTTCTTTTGCTCAAGTCATCACCCTTTTCCAACATAATAGGGATTCTTAGCATCGGGGATGACAAGAGAATCTGTTGTTGCGCTTAAAAAATGTGCATTGGGTTATCATTTGTGGTACGTGCATGTTAAAGTATAGTCATGTTTGGTAGAATGTCATTGCTTGATTTCTTTCAGGTACATTATGTGTTTACGACAACGTCATCTATCTAATTATCCATGCATGACTTCTTTTTTAGGATTTGTTCATTGTTCTCAGCTCAAACACATGATTACAGGTTCAGTTACAAGTAAATCTGGACTCTTGATCTATGTGAAATTGATTGTTTTCTGGTGCTCTCTTGATGTTTGGCTGAGACTGAACAGTGCCTTATGTCATAGTTTCTACTGCTTTTGATAAATATGTCATTGTGTTGTGCTCTCTTGGTTCTGTGGTTTGCTGGAACTCTATGATTATGGGTACCTGCTGATACAAGCTTGTTTTCCTTGTTGTTTCTTGACTTTTGGAGTTCTACCTCCTTCACGGGAGACTGTTTAGTTTCTGTCTAGGCCACTTTAATGTTGCTAGATTTTCTGTGGAAATTTTCTGTTGCTGGTAGAATTTAGGTTGTTTGATCTGTGTTTTTTCCTACTAATTTCTGCTATTTTTACTATGTGTTGCCTTTTTTCTCTCTTGATTCTGTGGTTTCAGGTTTGCTGGAACTCTGCATGTTTATGCTACCTTGTTTTCCTTGCTGTTTCTTGAGTTATGGAATTCTTCTTCCCTCACTGGAGACTTGTTTTAGTTTCTGTCTAGGTTCTGTTCAAGAAGAATTTACTGGTGCTGCTGTGTTTGTCTCCCACTTTAATGTTGCTGGAATTTCTGTGGATATTTACTGCTGCTGGCAGAATTTAGGTTGATTCAGCTGGGTTTTTTCTGCTGAATTTCTGCTGTTTTTAATATGAGTTGATACTGAATATTTGCTGTTACTGTATACTACTTACCCATGATGAGGAATTTGCTATGTGGTTTTGCTGGTAGTTTATTGTTTTGTTCCTGCTGCTTATCCTTTCTTGTTGTGTGCTATCACAACCTTGGTGCAAAATTCTGATTTTCTGCAGTTTGCTACCAGACTACTGCTGCTGTCTCTCGCATGTGGAAGGCAAGATATGAAATATTTTAGCTACTTTTATACTGTGTGACAGTTACAGTTCTTTGCTGCTTCTGTATGCTTTCTGTTTGTACTTGCTGACAGTTTTCTTGGGCTATCTAAGCAGGTTTTAGTATAAGGGTAGCTGCCCCTTATTTCTGGAACCAAGTTGCATTGATTACTGACTTTGTTGTGCTGGTATTCTAGCTTAAAGTTGATGATATATCTGGTTTTAGTTGCTGATGGGTTTAGCTAAAATCTTTAGTCTCTTGTCGGTCCTTGTGATGATGGGTTTCTGCTGATTTTGTTGGTAGGCAGACTGCATCTACTCAGAAACCTTTTGATCGTTGGTGTCCTCACGGATCGCATGTCTTGAATCTTTTGACTACATTGAAAGCTCTGGTAGCTGTTGTATCACAAATCTACTTGAATCTGATTGTAATGAATTATAGTTTTCTCTAGACTATACAAATTTCTATTTTTGTTGTTGCTAGTTTGCAAATATGTGCATTCAGCAGTTTTAGCAGTTTTTTCCTTTAAATGAAAGCTGCTAGAGAGCTAACAGGATCATAGTTCTTTTGTTGGATGATGTGACAGGCCATACCTAAGTCAAATCAAGGTTTTTTTTTTTTTATTTGACTCACACATCTGTGCTTTTGATGGAATATGCTTTGTATGAATACACCGTATAATAATAATAAGTAATAATAATAATAATAATAATTTTTAATGTTTTATAAATAATTAAAATGTTAATTCATGTGTTACATAATTGCCTTTTAAAGTGTTACGCTACATTCTTAAAAATTATATAATTATTATGTAATAAATGTTATATTATATTTAAAAGTGTTAGCAAAGAAAATGTAATTAATGTTACGTTATATTTAAAAATGTTACCAAAATAATGTATTTAATGTTACACTATATTAAAAAGTGTTAACAAAATAATGTTATATTAGTAAAGGAAAATGTTACCTTAAATGTATATGTAACATTTTTGAAAAGTGTTACAATAAAATGTTAAAATTGATATGAGGTGTTATCATAAGTTAAATAAGTGTAACATTAGCCTTTAGGTTACAGGGAAAACAGCGACACCGAAAAAAGTGTTATTTATGATCTATAATAACACTTTTTAATTGCTAGATAACAATTTTTTGGTGTTACATAATGAGACTTATGTTGTAGTAAATGATCTATAAATTCAGTACGATGGAGAAGACAGTGGACGGAGCTGACGAAAGTGGAAAGGAGGGAGACACGTAGACGAACATAACACAATTTAAAAGTGATAATATTTTAATAAGTGATATCGTTGAATTAATCGTCTTACGGAGGTAATTTCTTGAGAGGGATAAAAATTGATAATATTTTTTAATAAAAATTGATAATGATCTAGTGAACTACTCCCTCCGTCCCAGGAAAATCTGCACCCCCTTTCCGGCATGGAGGTTAAGAAAGTGAAAACTTTTAGGGGTATTATGATATTTTTTGGTAATAAATAAATGATAAAGTATGTTTGGTGTGTTAGGTAGGGGTAGTTTTTTTTTTGTAAATAAAGTGTATAGTGAAGGGTGATTGTGTTTGACTTTTTACTTTTTTAGGAAGGTGCCAACTTTTGTGGGACAACCTAAAATAGAAAGTATGTCATCTAAAATGAGATAGATGAAGTATTTTATTAACAATTTATAGTATAAAAGTGAGAAATGATAATTAATTACAAAAGTATAAAATGATCTCAATATGAGATAGTCTCTCTCCTTAATTTTATAGTTAGTCTCTCTCCTTAATTTTATAGTTAATCGCATATAAATGAATGAGTTTAAATCTACACCAAGTGTACAATAGACTCAGATTACCGTCTCATATGAGACTGTTTTTATATTTTTTTAAATAGTTATAATTTTTTATCAAAGACATTATCACTTTGTATTTATACTACAAATTATTTATGAAATACTTCAGTTTACTACTATCACTTTTTACTAATTCGACCATATCATTTTATTAAAATATTATCACTTTTTATCCGTCTCATGAGAGTCTTTTCGCGAGACGATCTCACATAAATATTTTGTCGTTAAATAAATAAGGAGTTCACTAATTCTAAATCATTAAATTTAACAAAAAATTTTAAATTTAAATCATTAATTAATTAAATTTAATTTTAATTTTAATTATAATAATTAATTATTGGTTGGGATGAACACGTCTGCAAAGTCGCCACTACATATCATTAACCCAAATTCTAAATAACCATATTTTTGTTGGTGTTCGATCGTTTGGTTAACGTAAACCATTAGGGTTCCATACGATTCTATATCAATGGAAGCAAGAACATAAAATCATATTACCTTTCACCAGGGTATGTTAAAGAAGAGAAAAATTCTCGCTGGCAGCATGCGCAGCCTCACGATTTTGGGCATAACTTCCTCAACCGATCTCTGATTTGAGTAATATACATGTCAAAACGATCCACTCTTCCGTGACTTTACAATGATATATCACAAGAATAGTTTGGAGTTACACACAATTTTAGAAAAATTATGGAAGTTGACAAATAACAGCAGCAAACAACCTCTTGATCTTCTGCTGTATTCCCAAGTCCAATCTTGACGTCGTGTGGGCAACGATCCTTAAAATCCTCTCAATTTGCTGTATTCTCTACTCTACTCACGGTTAGACGTGTATGTCTTAGGTTTAGAATAGTTGAGATGACTTATATATAGGCTACAACAGAGACCAGGAGGAGAAATTAGAGTCGGGCTTCTATTGGGCTTAAACATCCATGTTTAGCCCAAAACTTATACTTAAGTCCAATAATAATAATATATTCCACTAAAATATTATTACCGCACTGCCGCTCTAATCCCATAATTACGTTATGGACTCCTTCTTATTATGAGCCCGTTAGTCTCTCGCATTTAAGATATACAATGACCATTAATTAATTAAGTTAATGACAACTCCATTAATTAATATCTCATCCGAGAGTAGTACCACTCAACCTCATTATCATGCCGGAATAAATCTACCTGTAGGGTTTACATGATAATCCTTATGAGCTCCTCAAGGGGACATCATCAACCTATTTAATAAGACAGGAATTCCTTTTACAATCAACAGCACACCATACAGACATCACTATTTCCCAACTCACCGAGGTTATTGATTTAATTACAGTAAATCTCACCCATTGATGAATCAAAGAAATACATACGTCTTACGTGTCGAGATTATTGTATAAGGATTAAGAACACGAACACCCATAATAACTGAGATCAAGTTCTCTTATATAGTCAGTATAAGTTGAACGATCTCTAGCGGTCCTGCTCAATACATACAAAGTGCACTAATGTGATTATATAGTCAAGACAAACTAATGCCAAATCACACTACAACCATCTCGATAGAAAGTCCCCGTCTATCTCGGTTGTGAGCATCTGTTTATACTTTATAAGAAAACTGATAATATGATCTTCCGCGTGTTATCGCACAACATATTATCTACAGTATAAAGTAAGTGGATATTGCATCAGACATATAAATAAATTATAAGACGCAATCATTTGATCAATATGATTCTCATTTCAAATAAATTGTTATAACATTTTTCATACATAAAGCTAGACTTTTATTATACAATCCAACAATCTCCCACTTATACTGAAAGACTATGCTGCCATATCTTCTACCATACATCTGATTCCCACTCCCACTACATGACCATCTAAAACATTCGCTTTAAAGTCTTTGTAAATGGATTTACTAGGTTATCATCCGATGCAATCTAAGCGACTACAACCTTCCCCTCATTATACAATTTCTCATAATAGGTGGTACTTGCTCTTAATGTGTTTAGTTGCCTTATGGGCATGTGATTCCTTCAAGTTTGCAACTGCACCATTATCATCACAATAAATTGTGATAATCTTGGGCAAATTTAGAAACACTTCTAAGTCTATCAAGAAGTTTCTAGAGTCATATAAATTCTTTGGCTGCCTCAAAGGCTCCAATTTATCATCATTCTATGGTAGAGTCCGAAATATATTTCTATATGATACTCCTCCATATTATGACTCTACTTCCTAAAATTAAACACATAACCTTGAGGTGGATTTACTGCTGTCCTATCTGACTTGAAAAATTCGAATCTACGTAATCCATAAGAAGAAGTGAATCTGTCCGGTAAGCATACATATAATTTCCAGTCCTTCTCAGGAACTTCAAATATGTCTTATCGCTATTCATCATTCTTGTTCCGGGTTACTTTGATGCCGACTGTGCATGCGTTTAGCAAAATAAATATCCAATCTCGTGCATAGCATTCCTTAGATTAAGCTTCCTTATTCGCCAAAGCATAAGAAACTGCTTTCTACATCTTTATCTTCTTTTGTGTCATAAGGCACATTTCTTTAGATAAAGTCACATGCTAAAACGAGTAAGGATTGTATCATTTCATGAAGCTTGAGATAAGCATAACATCCTATCTTGTGATCCGTATCACTATGATCATAAGAATATATTTTGCTTCTTCTTAAGTCCTTTATTTCATACTGCTTTATGAACCATATCTATATGCCCGACAATACTCTTTCATTGTCTCCAATGAGCAAGATACTATCTACGTATAATATAAGAAATTCCACCACGTTTCCGTCATCCTTTTTTTAATACACAAGACACATCCGCGCATTGAATAAATCCATATCACTAGATTACCTCATCAAAATAGATGCACTTTGAGTTTAAAGCTTGCTTTGGCCCATCGATGGACACTTTTAAGCTTACACTCAAAATGCTCTTCGCACTTTGCAATGAATCATTCTGGTTGATCCACATAGATATTTTCCTCAAGACTTTCAATCACGGAAGTTGTCTTGACATCTATTTGCTATACATCATAATTTAATATGAGCAACAATAAAATAAAATAAAAGAATTCGGATCAACTTAAACTTAGCTACCGGCGAAAAAGATTTTCTCATACTCGAACTCACCCTTCTTTCTGAGTGTACCTTTACGCAACAAGCCTTGTTTCAAAGTATCACCTTACTGTCTGATCCTCTTTTATTTTGTAAAGCCAATTTCAATGGCTTTCACACTATTTCGTGGTTCTACAAGCACCCAGATCTAATTTAGAATCCATAGATTCTATTTCAAAATTCATTGAACTTTGCTAAGATTCCGCATTTCTATCTTGTAGTACTTCGTCGTACCCATGAGCCGATTTCAGGTTTACTAGGGACCAAGTCTCACTACTCTCCCAAAACATAAATCTTTCATGTTGTAAAACAACCCTCCCACTATGACAAAGCGCTACACGCAATTGTGTATCAGACGTATCACGCGTTGCAGTTTTCTTGTGGTATATCCTCTTGTACAATTGGTACTATACCTTGTGTTTTCCCTCTCACATCCTTTAGAACAATTTATACATGAGTTTGTGATTTATTACATAGTCCTTTTCAAAAAATCTAGTGTTTGTGTTAAAAATCACCCTTTGATCTTTTGGACTATCAAATAAATCACCCTTCATTTTTCTAGGATATCCCACAAACATACTAACATCCTTTCAACATGCTGTTTCTAGGTATACTCATAAAATGAATTTAGTAATTCCAAATAACTCATCATCTATCTAACCATTTTCATAAGAGTCATATTTCTTCTTTTTGCCACACCAGTCAGCTGGGGTTTGCCCAGTGTTGACAACTTGAAATTCAATTCCAACCTCTGATAAATAGCTCCTAAACTATCCTACGAGATACTCACCACCGCGATTAAATCGTAATGACTTGATATATATTCGATGACCATTCACCGCATGAGCCATGCACTTTTGAATTAATCATAGTGCTAAGACTTGCGGTGCATCAAAATATGTCTAACCACCTCTCGCCTGGATAGTCTTAGGACTGCATAAATCAGAATGAATCAATTTCAACATATCTTTGGCTCTTCACCCCTTTTCTTTGAAAAAGCAATCATGACCTAGTCTCAGATGCCAAAAGGTATGTTTGGTTTATATCCAAAGGTTCCTTTCTCTTATTAGATTAGAAGACGCGTTATCATTACTATTATGTTGCATCCATGGGATAAACATGATTTAAGATTGTACAAATTGTCCACCAACGTACTACAACAGATTATAGCTCCATCCTTCATTGTAATGACTATGCCATTCAAATAAAATAAAGTATCCATCCGTAAATACATAGAAAATGAAATGAAATTCTTTATATGAAAACGTACGTAAAGATAATTTCTCATAATCAAATGTTTATTCCTATCGTAAGATAAATAAACAACTCCCACTGCAATAGCCACTACTCTCGTAGCATTACCCATGTCCATAATAATCTCATCATCACTTAGTTACACGCTTTTAGTAATTCTGATATCTACACACAATGTGTCAGTAGATGCCACCACTAATCATGCTTCAACAACTAGTGAATGAGATACAAACCTTGTTCATATCTTGATGAAATTAGCTTTCCTTCACCACATGTTTTGTTAGAAGTTTCCCACCATATACAACCTCTTGTATTTCAGGCAGAACTTGCTCAAAACCTCTAGGAAAACTATGGAGAATAAATTGATCTAGGTTTTCCCTTCAATTTCTACCCCAAGTATTTCCAATTCATTCATCAAATTAACCATGACCTCTTGCATTTCTAACTTACTCAAGTATTCGAAGAGTAACATGAGATTAACCATCATATTTCTATGAACCTCTCACTTCTTTACTAGAGACTTAAATAGGCACTAGAGGGCATCGTTAGTGAGAACACATTTTTATTTTCCTAAGCAGTAAAAATCAAAACCAAGATTCTTTTCTAATCATTTAATTTTGGACCAATAAATATAATTTCTTTTAGTTAATAATAAGTGGAATAAAATCATTTGAAAATACTGAGAATTACGTAAATAAATACACCAATCAAATCTTCGATTTATCCATTTATATTGATTTCCTCAAAATAATATAAAAATAAAATTCACCAACATCTTGAGCATCGTGAGTCTGCTTGCCACGTTAGTGTGGACGTATACAAATCCGAACATTTACAAGAGAAGATTTTATCATTATTTTCATTCGTCAACCTAACTTCATGACAAAGTAATTAATAGTCAGTTCCTTTTTAGCCATGCAAATAACTGCAGTGACTCCGTTGGGGAGGATACTTATTATTTACACCTAAGTGTATACCATTATTTGATCTCAAGTCTGCGGTCCAAGCTTGTGTGCCTTACAGTTGGAGAAGTACACACGCGCTCGTATTACTTCCTACAATCATCATAAAAAAGTTTGTACCAGTGATCCGTGAACAAACTCATCCGATGGGGAGGAAGACACTATAGCCAACGTGCAAGTTTATTCACATCACTTACAAACCAATAATGGAGGCCACGAGAATTATTAACCAATCTCCTCTCCCAGTTGTTATTTAACAACGAGGGTTTTTACATGCATATAATATTCAAGAATAAAATACGCAACCTAGCATGCTCCTATTACACCAAATAAGGCAGTAAATCATAGAGAATCATGCATACATATATAACAATAATCAAATAATCAAATCAAATTATGACAGTTATATAGTAGCAAATTCGATTGTTCGCCACCAAGCATATCGACAAAGACCACCAGATTATTAAAATTTTGAAAATCTCCAGATTATCAAATTTTCGAAAACTTCCAGATTATTAACATTTTGAAACTATCGATATCGACCGTCGATATCGTCCAGATTATCGAAATCATCGATATCGACTAGATTATCAAAATTTTGAAAACTTCCAGATTATCAAATTTTCGAAACTATCAATATCGATCGTCGATATCGTCCAGATTATCGAAATAATCGATATCGATCATATTATCAAATTTTTAAAAACTTCCAAATTATCAAAATTTTAAAACTATCGATATCGTTCAGATTATCAAAATCATCGATATCGACCAGATTATCAAAATTGTTGATATCGACTAGATTAACGAAATCGTCAATATTGACCAGATTATCAAATAATCGATATTGACATGCTACTATATATAATAATAGATAATTAAATCAATTATGACTGTTATATATTATGAATTAAATCACCACTTAAATTAGAAAGTCTTGTACGATACTCTAGCAGTTGAACCGATGCCTTACGCAACAAGCAGGATTACTTGCTCCCTAAGTCGTTCATCATCACGGGTTGCCTTGACCCAGAACATGCCGGAACACGTCGCCGTCGAGTCCATGATCGCCACTAGTCATGCCGCCTGTCGTTGGCGGTAGCGCCGACAGCCTTCGCCACATTGTGCTCCCTTCGGCACGACTGATGCACAAGCTTCCGATGGCCCTCGCGCCTGCTGGTCGTGCTCGTGTCGCGTGCCGTGATGAATCACCATGCCCCATCATCGTGACACATCCCTGCCAGCAGCACTACTGCTTGCGCCTGACGATGCACGACAGGACTCCACTCGAGCTAGTGGCTCGATTCGAGCAGCACAGTTTGCACCGATCATCATTCTGCACGTTCATCGGTCTCGCCACCGTCGTGAGCCATCAAACGTAAAGAGTATTCAACAAGAAATAATAATTTTAAACCCTAATCCACGTTTGACACAAAAACCCCTAGACTAACGTGTCACGTTTAGCCACAAAACTGATGCTCTGATATCAATTATTAGCGTTTGATCATTTGGTTAACGTGAACCTTTAGGGTTCCATATGATTTTATATCAGTGGAAGCAAGAACATAAAATCATATTATCTTTCACCAGGGTATGTTGAAGAAGAGAAAAATTCTCGCCGGCAGCATGCGTAGCCTCACGATTTTAGGTATAACTTCATCATCCAATCTCCGATTTGAGTGATATACATGCTAAAACGATCCTATCTTCCGTGGATTTCCAACAATATATCACACAAACCGTTTGGAGTTGCACACGATTTTAAAAAAATTATAGAATTGAGAACAACAACAACAAACAACCTCTTGATCTTCTACTGTATTCCTAAGTCCAATCTTGACATCGTATGACCGACGATCCTCAAGATCCTCTCAATCTACTGTTCTCTCTACCCTAATCACGGTTAGGCATGTATGTCCTAGGTTTAGAACAATTGAGATGACTTATATATAGGCTATAACAGGGACCAGGAGGAGAAATTAGAGTCGGACCTCCATTGGGCTTAAATATCCATGTTTAGCCCAAAACTTATACTTAAGTCCAATAATAATATATTCTACTAAAATATTATTATTGCACTGGCGCTCTAATCCCATAATTATGTTATGGGCTCCTTCTTATTATGAGCCCGTTAGTCTCCCGCGTTTAAGATATACAATGTCCATTAATTAATTAAGTTACTGACAACTCTATTAATTAATATCTCATCCAAGAGTAGTACCAATCAATCTCATTATCATGTTGGAATAAATCCACTTGCAAGTTTACATGATAATCCTTATGAGCTCCTCAAGGGAACATCATCAACCTATTTAATAGGACACAGATTCCTTCTACAATCAACAGCACATCATAGAGACAACACTATTTCCCAACTCACCAAGCTTATTGATTTAATTACATGTAAATCTCACCCATTGATGAATCAAAGAAATACATATTGCCTTACGTGTCGAGGTTATTGTATAGGAATTAAGAGCACGAACATCCATAATAACTGAGATCAAGTTCTCCTATATAGTCAGTATAAGTTGAACTATCTCAAGCGGTCCTCCTCAATAACACAAAGTGAACTAATGTGATTCTATAGTCAAGATAAACTAATACCAAATCACACTACAACCATCCCGATAGAAAGTCCCCGTCTATCTCGGTTGTGAGCATCTGTTTATACTTTATATGGATACCGATAATATGATCTTTCATGTGTTGTCGCACAACATATTATCTATAGTATAAAGTAAGTGGACTATTGTATCAGACATATAAATAAATTATAAGACTCAGTCATTTGATCAATGTGATTCTCATTTAAAATAAATTGTTATAACATTTTTCATACAAAAAGCTAGACTTTTAGTATACAATCAAACAATTTTAATAAATTAGCTAGCAACAGATATATGAAGAAGTAAGAGTGTGTTCATTGATGAACACGTGGAAATAGAGTGACAGAATGTTGGACGCGCGTGGAAAGGAGGTGGGATTAGCAACTGGTGAGTTAACGGCCCATGGAAGGGCAACTCAGACTTAACAGATAGTAATAGATATCTTAAAATATGTTTAATAAATAAATATAATAAAAAGAAATAAAACAATTTTTAAAAGAGGCGTGATTAACAATAATCTCAAATCAAAATTCAAAATTCATAAGTGAAAAATGAGAAAGGTTTGGTCTTATCTTCTCAAACCCATTCACTGGGATAGTATCTATCTCCAATCCAAATTCTGAAACCAAGAATTCACCATTGCAAGAGTTGTTAAGAAGCTCGAGACTAGTAGAATCAACTCGATTACCTCTGAAAAATTAGAATTGAGGTTGTGTTCAACCCATTTAAATCGGGCCTTTTTGGCGCCCATACTAATTAGCTTGTGGGCTAATACAGCTGATCCATATGATTTAACTATTTTTATTTTTTTTACATATCTCATTCATATGAGTTGATCTACTGTACAATAGTTGTACAGTAACAACATATTTATATTTTGTAATGGATCAAGTATAAATGATATTGAACCGGGATAATAATGTCACTTCTTCACATTCTCCTCATGTTTCTTCTTATCGTACACTAATACAATTAGTTATTAATAAATATACTTTTACTAATAAAATATTATACACTTGTGCAATAAAACTTATACACTTTAATTATAAATACGAGTAAAATCAATAATTCCTCCAACACAATTCTCATTATAACTGTTTATCAATAGCAACCAAATCACTCTTCGAACACCCCAACTGTTTATTAATAAAATGTTATACACTTCTTCTATAAAACATATATACTCTATGTTTAAAAAGTATACATTAATAAACATAAATAAACATCTTCATCCTCCACCACAATTCTCAATTCATAGTAATTTTGAAATCTCAACCAAACAACTTTTCCTACTCACGAGACATTCGACAAGATCTGATAAAAATTTGATGGAACTGAGAAAGTCGACAACCAAAATAATCAGAAACGGTGTGTAGATTTTGGAAAGGGGAGACATCATGAAGAATCGAATAATCAAATTGCATGTAACAAATCTGAAAATTTGAAAAGAAGAATCAGAAGCAGATCTCTAAAATTAAGAATTCAAAATCACCAATTGTGCGTTGAGAGATAGGATTCCCAATGACATTGTCGTCATCTTCTTTCGCCGCCTTCGTTCCCTACTGCCATCTTCTTCGTTGCCAATTAAAATGAGAAATGGATTATGAACAGAGAGAGTGAGGGAAGGACGCGAGCAGAGAAATGTGAAAGAAAAAGAGAGGTAAGAGAAAAATTGAATGAAATTTGGAATCTAATTCTAATTTATATGTCGGGTCAAAATTGGAATTTGATAGGGTTTGACCCTGTTAACAACATCCAATGGAGGTATATTAGCAATTGTCCATTTATATATACCAATCATGTTGTAAGAATAAAATAAAAATACAATTCCTTTTGTACTGGGCAGATCTGTGAAACCTATTGAAACCATTTTACTTAGATGGAGGTGAGCTAAAGATGTCATACAACAACTTTGTTTTCGTGTGAGCCATATTTATCGTGAAGCAAATTCAACATCAGACATTTTAGCGTCGGTTGGAGGATCGTTTACTTGGTACAGTCACTTACCGCCACACATGGATGAAATCCTTTTTCATGATATGAACCCTGAATATTATAGGTTCAAATAAGATGTGTCCTATCTTCTTTTAGAACATCTTTTTTACTTTCTGATCTCGTTGTATCTCTTCTTTTTCACCATTTATAATATGAATTATTTGTTGAAATCATTTTACTTTTTTAATTAATAATTATTTTTTTGTTAAAGATTTTATTATTTTTCTTTAAGAATATTTTATTTTTTATTTATATATTATAAATTGTTCATCAAATAATATAATGCACTATTAATTATCACTTTTTATCAATTGAGTATAACTTTTCAATAAAATATTATTACTTCTTATCTATTTCACGGAACTTATTCCGTGAAACTGTCTCACTCAAGTATTTTGCCTTTATATTAGTATTATTAATGAATTTTATCAATTGAATATAATTATTCAACAAAATATTATCACTTTTTATCAATTTTACGGAGATCACTCCATGAAATCATCTCACTCTAGGTCTTTTACCTTTTTATTAGTATTACTAATAAATTGATCATTGCATAGAATTTGATACGTTAATAGTCATGATTATCATGTATTAAAAAATTAATTGATGGAATACACATGAACAAACAACATGAATTCGTTCAAATTTCCTATTGCGAAATCCCTGTTTCACTAAAACTAGATAAGCTTCACCTCACTTCATAAGGTGCTAGCCCATATTTTTGTAAATTAATATATATTTATGTTCATTCTTATGTATCTATGTTCGTTGTATCCCAATAAAAATCTTTTCATGTATCCTGCTCCAAAACTTACGGTGTGTTTTCAATTTAGTGAAAGCATTGCCCCCAATAAATATAATTGGAGATAGGCTAAGAATATCTTAAGAATATTTTTCAACCAACGCCATACTTTAGAACCTCAAACATATCTATGAAAGAAAATATACAAAATTAAGAATTTCACTTCACAAAACATTTGTAAAAATGAAAATTCAAGTGTCAACTTGATCACATAGTCTCTTTGTAATCTAGTGCATCAAAGTCCTTAGTTAAAAATCCATAGAGGTTTTCGCAACTGTAAAATAAGGATTACAGTAAATTAATGAGCTTAATTGCACGCCCACAAATAAAAGAGGAAAATTTCATAGATAAAAATAGATAAGTTGATATCAGAGCATGATTTTGGATCTCATGATTTTTCATCTATTAATGATTTACCAAAAAAATAATTATGATTTTCATCCAAAATCAGTTACTTATTTTGATTTTGAATTTAACCAATAGGATGGTGTATTATTTTCGTTGTTTGTAATTATGCAAATTTGATTTCGTGAAACATAATGGGACGTGACTCATGTGATAAATTACTTTGTTCCTATCTAGTAATTTTTAAACAGAATGTGCATTAATAATAAACTTATGAATGTGTTTTATATTATAATCAATTGCAAGTCATTATTACAAAATTCACGAATTTTGGTGAGTTGGCTAATTAAATCATCGAATCATTAAACCAAATGTATTTAATTGGTCTTATGTTATTTTGATAATTCTGCTATTCATGTTGACATAATTCATTGGAATTGCCAATTTTATTACTATGATAATTGAATCATGATTACAATTAAAATAAAAGGCGACGACTTAATTTTACTGACTGCATTGTCATCTCAAGTTTATAACCCAAAATTCATCATGATTGATTATTATTGTTATTATTTTAATTATAAAAGCAATTAATATAGTTGAATACTAATTAATTACTAATGTTAAGATGAATAAATGTAATATTTTTTTATGGTAATATCATGTTACATAGTATTGTTGCATATCTAAATAATTATGATTGACTTATGATAATTTCAATTTATGTTAAATTATACTTATAATTAGTGTTTAACTATGATAACAACATTGATTATTATTCATCTTACTTTGAATAATCTATTAAGAGAATCTTTGATAAGATTATAATGGATGATTTTACGATTTAAATTCATTTAATGATGGTCTCTATTAATTACCAAAGTGGTCTGACCTTAAAGATTAATGAAGAGAAATTGTATAATTAAATTTTAATTTCTCATATTTATGTGAGCTTGAATAAAGAGAATTATTATATGAGCAATTAAAATTTTTATAATTATAAGACTTTAAATTCACCCAAAGGTAATGTCTAGTTTTTATAATTCATGTATATGAATGTGATAAATTGATAATTAGTATATTATGTCAAACTGTTTTGTATATCCAAAGATGACAAAATAGTTTTAATGATAGATTTAATTATCTAATTATGTTAAATTTACAAGAATCATTATGATTATGATTGTAAATTTTCGTGAGAACATCAATATACATTTATTGCCTTCAATCCCGAATCTATTATTAAATTACTCAAGATATTTATGAGAATAAATTATATTATTCTTATACTTAAAATACCTATATTAATTAGTCTCTACTCGCATGCTGCGTTTGTTCCATTACAAAATGGATTAAAGTAATTTAAATAGTATGAATAAATCTAATTTCACCAAAGTGTTTTGAATTTTATTTGTCACTTCAAGATAAATTGCTCATTTGGCTGTACTAGCGATAAAGCTAAGTAATCTAACTATAATGTTTGGGTTAGATCAAACAGATTGAACCTAATGTTTATGCGAATGAATGTGGCTAAGAAATTAAGTCTATCATACCTAAATTTAAAAGTGTCAAGGAATTTATGAAATTGGTAAGAAATCGTTCATAAATTACTAATAAATCTCTTAATTGAACACTAATGGCTACTTTGACCACCATGAAGTTTGATGGTTCTCGTGGTATGCATGAACTTATCATTAAAAATAACAAATATTGCAACAAGAATTAAGTCTTTCATATTGAATGTGATAAGAACTAATTAGTGCAGTTTACAAACTTACTACCTTCTAAGTATGACCTGTTCCAAATGAACCATAGCACCATGAAAGATAAATAGATGTGAATTAAATTCACGTAATGCTGAAATATTGGTTTAAAAGGAAAGGTTTAAGAAAGAATTTAAACATTATGTTCGTTTAAAAAAAATAATGAAGTTGAAACCAAACTTGACATTAATGTTTGGGGTAACTCTAAAAAAGAATTATTTTAAAGATTAATTAAGAATAAAGCCTTTCATGATCTAGTCTTTTACTGATCTTGATATTTGTGTGAATTGCATTAAAGGAAAGTAAACTAAACACACAAACAATAGAACCACGATAACTACACAACTTCTTATAATAGTTTACACCACTAATTGTGGGTCTTATGATAATCCATTCTTAAAGGAAAAAATATATCATCATCTTTAAATTTAAAATTTAAAATTTCACATTATGGTTTTTTTTAACTACCCAATATTGATAATCCATTCTTAAAGGAAAAAATATATCATCATCTTTAAATTTAAAATTTAAAATTGCACATTATGGTTTTTTTTAACTACACAATATTATAAATAAGGCAAATGAAAATAAGAAGGGGGACAAAGAGAAATGGAGAAGAGGAACATGAAAATAAAAGGCCAAAACAAGCGGCTTGCCAAAAAGAGCCTAAATAGGTGGCTCTGAAATTCAAACGAAAAATACAACATGATGAAATAGTACTGACTAAATCAGAGAATAAAGAGCCAAACAGGTGGCTTATAAATGATCCAGAACATTTGGTTCAATAACGTAAATCAGTCAAAACTAATAAGATTTGTACACCACATTGGTTGAATGACATACTCATCTAACAACGAAGTACGGGCTGATTGAAACCAATAAAATGATGGGATCAAGGGACCCCATAGAGGCAGTGATAGTCCAACGAGCTAGCTGACCACAGAGCAAGAGCGAGGACCAGTGTTTGTAGTAAATTGGGGCTGATCTTAGGCAGAAAGTCCTTGCCATAATCGGGCTAAGGTTTCGTGATCAACAAATGGGTTTATATCAGCAAACGGTGTTTGTAGTAAATTTTCACATTATGATTATATTTACCTTTACAAGAAAAATCTCATTCTATAAATGCTCGATAAATATTTATTAATGATGTTGAGAAAATTAGATAGAAAAGTAAAAATTATGAAGTTAGGAAGAAGTGATAAATTTCATGAAAATTATGATGAATTATCATGCTCAATTACTAAATTACAAGAAAAGCTTGAATTTATTCTTAATGCAAAATATAACGCACACCACAACAAATTGGTGTTGCAGATTGATATAACCGTACTTTATTGAATATGGTTAAAAGCATATTGAATGATTAATCTATACCTATATTTTGTGGATATATGCACTTGCATAAAACTGCCACTTACTTGATGGTCGAGTTTCTAGTAAAGTAGTTTTGAAAACACCTTATGAACTGTGAATGCATGGGTCACTATAAAAAAATTCCCTTTTACCAACAGAATTTACCAATAGAATTAATTTTGTTGGTAATTACCAACGAATTGCCAATAGAAATTGAATTTGTATGATAGCAATGGAATACCAATGAAATATTACCAATGAAATGAATTTCGTTGGTAATTAATTACCAAAGGATTGCCAACAAAAATTAAATTTATGTGGTAGCAACGGAATAGAAATGAAATATTTACCAACAGAATGATTTTCATTGCTAATAAGCAAGAGATTAGCAATGGAAATTAAATTCGTGTGCTAGCAATAGAATATTTCTCAACGGAATGAATGCCGTTGGTAATTACCAAGGGATTGCCAACGAAAATTAAAATGAAATAATGAATTCCGTTGCTAATTAGCAATGGATTACAAACGGAAATTAAATTCGTGTGATAGTAACAAAATAGGAAAGGAATATTTACCAAGCGAAATTAAATTAGTTATACTCCATTACATTTCGTTTCGTCAAAACATAAAGCTGAATTCTAGAAGGTGAATTACGAATTTCCTAAGAAGGAAAAGAAAACAACATGATTTAATTTCATTTTCACTTATATCCGCCTACATAATTTTATGCAGAAAAAGTTTGATTCGAATCGAAGATATGGAAGGATTGATTTAAACTAGCAGGTGTTGGAATTTTTTAACAAGCCAGCGGTTATGGAAATATTTTTGACATATTGATTTGTGCGGTGCCGATTAGATGATCGGTCCAAATTCTGATTCATTTTGACCGTTCTAGTAGGCCTTGGAGCCGGTCTTGCCCTTTTTATCGTCGACTTTTGTTTAATTTCCACGGAAGGAGCCAGAATATGGATAATTCCTCAGCTTTGGAGCTTATGGACTCTTCTCCTGCGCCGCTGCGGTAATCCGATGTGGTTTATGTTATTTGTGGTGGTGATATCAAGTAGGTTATCGAATTTACTGGTTTCTTTTTTATTTTTTAAGTATTTGCTATGAACATAATAATCTATTGGAAATTTATAGGTCAATTTGGGGAAATAGGAAGAGTGGAATCTAAGATATTTTCATCTGAATTAATTGTATGTGGAATGGACTTGTTGCTTTTAATAGAATTAGATCGTTATCTTTTTGTCATGAATTTGGGACCAATCGAGATTATCAGTTCCAAAATTTTGTCTTCCAATAGAGAATAACTAGAACAGATGCAAGCTACTATACTACAAGCTGTATCTGTGTATGTTTCTGCTCTATTTTGGGTTAGTCGCCAGCCAAATATGGATGCAGTGTTGCTAAAGTAAGAAGTGTGATTATTTTGGATTATTGAGTGGAGATTGCTTTATTTATTTTGGTGAAATGATTGATGTATAGTTATGTGTAGAACAGTAGATGATAGTAGAGATAATATATGTATAAAGTATCAAGAACTTGAACAAGCTGAATGAACTGGTGTATATAGAGAAATACAAAGTTTAAGTGATCGAAGATGGATCAATACTCTCGGGGAAAAAATGATTAGGTTGATGGTAGGGTTAGTGAGCATAAGTTGGAAGCAAGTACCCACTTGGCATTCGCAGAAGATGAAGAGACAGCTAATATTATGTAGGCATAAAACAGTAAGTGGGAGCATGAAAGAATGTTGAGATGCAAATGACTCTATTAACACCATTTGGGTGCTTAAAGACAAAACTGTCCTTACAACCCCTGTTTGGTCCTCACATCCGACCCCAAGCCTCGCCTCCACTGGACTGCTGACCTCCATCAGCGCTTCGTCGACGCCGTTACCCAGCTTGGTGGCGCCAGTGGTTAGCATTTCTTTTCCTTTACTTCTTCTTCTTCTTCTTAATTTCCTGTTTTCCCCATCGTTATTCACATAGGGTTCTGTTAAATTGATGCTTGTTTTCACGGTACGGATTGCATCTCCTTTCATACATGACTGTCTTACCCAATTTGTTAGATCTCTAAATTATTTGTGTTTTCAGCTTGTTAATGTTTTTTGTTTATTTTGAAATTTGACAACTCATGTTTCTGTTTAGGAAGAAATGTATAATTTTGTGTAATTCCTATTTAAAATTACTTGCATTCGACCTGATTGGAACTTTTCTCATTGCTTTCATGATAAGATTTTCTTTTGTAAATTATGATAAATGTTACCCTATACTACAACATAAATAGTATTAAATAACACCTCATAACAACACTTTAAATTTATATAACACAAAATGGTAACACTTTTTAGATTATTATGATATATAACATTTTTGTAACACTTTTTACATAAGTAACACATACATGTAACACTTTTCTAATATGTAACACATGCATATAACACTTTTATATATATAGCACATTTTATGTAACACTTTAATATAACATTTATACATAAGTAACATTTTTAAGTAACACTTCTACATACATAAATTATTTACATAATATTTTAAATACTGTAGTATTTTTAAAACACCATAATATATATATATATATATATATATATATATATATATATATATATATATATATATATATATATATATATATACACTACCCATATTTTAAAAAATTACAAATTTATTAGTATATTTAAAAAAAATTGAAAAAAATAGTTTAATGCAATTATATAATATATATTCATTACATAAAATATATTTATTTTAATATATATTATTTAAAATTGAATTATAAAATTTTTAAAAAATATATTATTTACGAAAAATTATTTTAAATTATATTTACTAATATTTTATGTTAACGGTTAAAATATTTAAATACAAAATTTTATTTGAAAAGGAAAAAAGAATTTGAAATATATCTTAAAATAAATATTTAGTATTTGTTAAGATCGATGGAATAGCTAAGTTGGTAGATGAAATACATTATAACTTAGGTCATGGTTTCAAACCCAAGCAATTGCATTTTTATTTTTTAATTTTATAATAAGTGTGAAATATTTCAAACCCAAGCAATTGCATTTTTATTTTTTAATTTTATAATAAGTGTGAAATATACATTGTGGTGTAACTTTTATAAATTATTATCAAAGTAAATGTAACATTTTTATTAAGTGTTACTATATTAAAAAAGTGTTTTATAGACAATAAGTAACAGGGGCAACAGCGACACCCTTAAAAGTATTACATATCCTTATAATAACACTATTAAGTTATTAGATAATATTTTTTACGTATTACGTAAAGCCATTTAGAGGTTCTATTTTATTTTCTCTTTGCGTTTTTTGTTGGTTGTCTTGCTGAACAAATTGGCATTACGAAATTCATCAGCTACATCCATTAGCTTCTCTCTCTTGTCATTAGTCTGATGTATGGCAGATAAAATGAAGTGATGTGCTTCTAGATGATTTTCATTAGTCTGATGTATGTGCCATTGCATGTCTGTTTTTATGTTCATATATCTGTATCTTGGATTTTTATTGTCAATTAGAAGAATAGCATATAGATTGTTCGCTAGTAAACCATGCATTTCTAAGAGCTACTCAAACGAATGATTTCAATTTCTTAATTTGGAACTTCTCAGCCAAATAATTTCCGTAAAACTGCAATTTCGACATTTTACATAGTCTGAAAATTTTCTATTTTTATTTTTTTTCAGAAGCTACTCCAAAGGCTATCATGCGTATAATGGGTGTCAAGGGATTGACTTTGTTTCATTTGAAGAGTCATCTCTAGGTTTCACTTTCTTTTTTCTTGTCACTAATCTCTCAGTGGAGCTTTACTTACATGTTTCATTCTTCATTGCAAAAATATAGACTTGGCAAGCAATCTAGGAAAGAAGTTGGTGAAGTTTCAAAAGATGGTAGGTCTAGTTCCCTTTGGCTATCTCCACTTGAGTCAATTTGGTTGGTCTTTTTTGTCCTCTTGTTTTAGTTTGAGCATGATGTATTTTTTGTGATTGAATTTACAGTTTTACCTAGAGATACTGACACTGTAATGAACAAAGAGGCAAATTAGCTTTAAGTTAAATATTGATCATCAAGATGAATTGCCTTGGATAATTGTTGCTTAGAGTCTTGTTATTTGACATCTGATTTTACTAGTTTATTTACCAAATGGCGAGACTTTCAGGTGCATACCTTATGGATAGCCCTCGTGGCAACAACTCTCCTCAAAACTCACAAGCATCTGATGTAAATGAGTAAGGGTTTAAATTGTTGCCTAATACGTCTTTTTGCGCAGTTTGAACTGAAAAAGCTAAAAAATTGTATCAATGTTTGGATGATGACATGCTTAGGGGTTATGAGAGCACAAATGGATCGAAGTTCAAAGCAAACTGCATTTGCAACTCAAAGTAAGCATTCCTCATCTGCCATTATTATAATTTGTGTATTTCAATGATTACAGCGAATGTTAGGGGCTTTTAACCCTTATACAAAAATGGAAACTGGACACCAACTTCCGAAAAATTAAAAAGAGGAATCTGGCCACTTTGCCTTTAAAAGATTAAGGTACTCTTGATGCGATGAAGTTTTTAAACAAGTTCTTATATTTTATCATTCTCAACCATTCATGCTTCTTTACCTCCCACTTTCGATACACCGGCTTAATGCACTAATATTAAAAATCATAGCCTGAGTTTAGGTTTTCAATCTAAGCAATATTAAACACAATCGTCTGTTCGCTTATTTCTACTCTTTTTTTTTTTGTTTCTTGAGTAGGATCCCTGCTAGCATAAATTTTTATTCTTATGCTCATACTCTTGTTTTACTTTGATCAATGAAAAGCTATTTTTACTATTTTAGGACCCCTGCCCCTGCTAGTATAAGTTGTTATCAATTGTTAATACCCTAATATTACGTACAATCATATCTATTTCAAAATAGTAGCTTTAATTTCATCTATATAATAGTAGCTTTTGTTGATTTATGAATGACATCTATTTTCTTAATAGAATTCTTGGATTCGAGAACCATCACTAAAGGGAGAATTCGTGGAGATTTGCTATACATAAGCCTTTTTACTTGTTTAATGTAGAATTTCAAGTTTCATTATGTTTTGTATTCGACTATAAATTAGGTTTATACTTATAATGATACTTTGATATTTATGTTTAAAATATTTAGGCATATTTCAGTTTTAAATATATGTAGTATTTTTAGAATACTTATTTTATTTAAGGTGGAGAGAAAAAAAATGTATATATTATTTATGCAATGAGCTATCCAAATTGATTTAAAATAAAAATTACTAATTTTAAATTTACCAACGGATTAACAATGGAATAAATTTACCAACGAATTAGCAACAAAATTATTACCAACGGATTAGGAACGAAATATTTACCAACAGATTAGTAAGGGAATAATTACTAACGGATTAACAACGGAAATTTTGCCAACGGAATATTTACCAAGGGATTAGGAACGGAATAAATTTATCAACAGATTAACAAGGGAATTATTACCAATGGATTAACAAGTGAGTATTATCAACGGAACTTAATTTTGATTGCTAATATATTACCAACCATCACTTTAAAAGCGGAAAATTTTGGTTGCTAATTCGTTGGTAACACGATTTAGCAACGGAATTAGGACATTTACCAATGGATATTCCGTTGGTAAAAATGGATTTTTTTGTAGGGGGTTAAAACTTGATCTTAGGCAGTTGCATGTTTTAAATTGCTCCGTAGGGATAATGATTTACATCCACGTAAAAAGAAATTGGATATAAGAAAGTTAAGTGATTTCTTTATAAATTATCCTTAAAGTCTAAAGGGTATGAATTTTATGCTCTTAACCATAGTACGAAACTGAAATGTCAAATTCATTAAAATTTATAAAATCAGTGGGAGTATAAAACCATGAAATGTGGTTATTGAAGAAGTTGGGTGGAGAATTTAAAAATACATTTATCCAAAACTTCTTCTAAAGTTGTTATATAGTTGTCGAATAGCCAAACAACTTTTAAGGACAACATATAAAATATTCAACTCTCTTAATAAATCTACTTTTACTAAATCAATTGTAAATGAGCTTGCATTAGATATATCACATCAAATAGCATTAGAAATATCTTAAGGACAATATATCCGACGATTGCAAATGTGGTATAATAAAATGAGCTAATTTGACATTATAATATATAAATGGTAAAATTCCAGTTATAAGTCATGGAAAGTACCAATTCTATTAAATGAGTAAATTCTATGAAAGACGAGTTCAAATCTAATAAGTTGTATTTTAGCATGATTATTTGGTGGAAATTCAAGTCTATTTGATTGAATTATATGTTCTTTATGTGCTAATATTGACTTATCTTGTCTTTGAGAGATAAATGCTTTAATGATACAAATTGATGTGCAAACAGGCTGTTAAGTGGAAGAAAAACATTTCTGCCCGTGGAGTCAAACGAAAATTAAGAGCATATAAGGAAACAAATCGGTTAGCATATCTTCCACATATTTGAGTGCCCAAATCTCCTCCAAATATGCGGGATTCACAAGATAGGTGGCATATATGGAAAAGAGATATTTTGGGAAGTGAGAAAAAAGGAAAGAAGGCAATTAGGATTTCTTGGGGATAAGAAGATAAATAGGGAAGATTCATTCATCATGAAGGGACACATTTTTTTTTGAAGAAGAGAAGGAAGAGGCGGCTGCAAGGAGAAGTGAAGAACATCGAAGAACAATCGACATCCTGGTTTAATATTCTTAATTTGTTTTTTAGTATGTACTTATGGGGCTAATCCCCTTTTCTAGTTTAGGGTTTCGTGAACCTCCCGTTGAATGTTGATTTAATTGTTAGGGATTTTACATTGAATCTTTTGTGCGAATTTATTCCATTGCATGCATTGAACCGTTTTAAAGCAGTTTGATAATTATTTTAGACTAGCCATCTAGTTTGATTATTTAATTATTTATTGCTATTTCATGATCCACAATCCGTAATTGTTGTGAGGAATGAATTTATTAGTAAAATAGAGAGAGCCCCTCTAAATGTAATGAGATCTAGGTTGTATGATTCTTAGCTGATTCGCATAGCCTAGTAATTCTCATGTTTGGTGTTTTAATGCATTGTCGAGTTCGAATCCATAGGGTCACTCGGGAATAGTTCAATTTGGTGGTTGTACCCTGAATTGTTAATCCTAAGAACATTCGGTTTGATTGGTCGTACCGTCAATCTAGGAATTTGAGTTTGCACATTAGGTAAGATGTTTAATTCTTGTGATTGATTGATTAAGTAAGCGGGATCGTTGCCTTAAACTAGGTTTGTCTACATTGGTTAATTCCTAAATCACCTTCGTTTTGATTACTTGAGTAATTTGAGTTGATTTATATGTTCATTGGTACTTTCAATTTTCACCAATCTAAATCCCCCTATTTATTTTTATGTTATCAACACTTTAATTTAATTCAAATTTTGATTTACTCTCTTGGGTTCGACCCGTACTCTCTTCTATACTTTGTAGTGGATTGAGACGGATAAATTATAAATTCTTATTTTTGGTGGGCCGACGACATCCTATCAAAATCAATGGCTCATAATGAAGTTTATATCTTGTAAGAATTTCCAGAAAGTTATAAAAGAATTGGATACATATGTGTCTTTATGATCAAGAGTGAACAGATGACAATATCAAAAGATATAAAACAAGAATTGTTGCTAAAGATTTTTATCAAAAATATGGCATAATTGTAAAGAGATATAACGAATTATTTCTATACATGACTCCATTAGAATTATCATGGCTTTGGTAACTCATTATGTCATAGAATTGCAACAAATGAATGTTATGACTGCTTTTCTAAATGGTGATTTGGTGGAAGATAAAGTTGAATGGATCAACTCAAGAGTTTTTTCCATTGAAGAAAATATCATATGACATGTAAACTTAAAGAATCAACATACAAACTTAAGCATGCTTTACTTTTATGATATCTTTTGGATTTTAAAAAAAAAATCATAAATCGATGTACATATCTGAAAGTCATTTGGAGCACATTAATTCTATATATTGATGATAAACTTGCTTGTAACTGATGATCTTGGTTTATTATGTGAAACCAATAAGTTTCTCTCAAAGAACTTTGGAATGAAATATATGAGGAGACAACTTATGTGATTGAGATAGAAATATTTCAATACATATCACAATGATGTTAAGATGTCTCAGCAAGTATATTTTATTAAAGTTATATAGAGATTATGGATGGAAAAGTGCTTGTAAAACATCGTTCCAATCCGGAAGGGAGATAAGTTCAACCTTATGTGAGTTAAATTCATTTTTTGTCCTGTAACTAAGCAAAACTTTGATTTTTGCCTTAAAAAAGATAAGTTGTTCAATTTTGCCCTATAACTAATAAATTGTTTCAATTTTTTCCCAATTTTGGTCGGAAAATGCGAATTTCGCCGGAATCCGCCACGTCATGCTTCAATTTGGGGATTTCCGGCTGGTCAATCCGACGTGGCAATTTTGACTTTTTTTTAACCAATGAATCCGTCACGTCATATCCACCTATTTATTTATTTATTTTATTTCCCCAAATATTTAATTAAATTAGAAATATAAAATAAAAAAGAAAAATCAATAAAATAAAATAAATTAAAACCTGAAAATGAATTTATATAAAAAAAATTAAACGTGTGAAATCCCCTAATCTGCTAAAGCCCTAACCACACGATATCGACGAACAGAGCAGAAACTGACTCCGGCGAGAAACAAGTGCTTTCCTCTTCCAATTCCCCGGCCATGGCGCGTGATTTCGGTGGGAATACCTCGGAATTTATCGGTGAGAACGAGCGACTCAGAAAAGAAAACGTTCAACTCAACAAAGAGCTAAGACAGATAAGAATTTATGCAGCGATATATACGTCCTGATGTCGAATTACGGCGATGATGGCGACAACGAGATTCTACAAGGAGATGCAGACGGCAGTGGCCACCGCGGCGGCAAACGACGGTGAGGAATTCAACATCAGATCGGCGGCGGAGGAGATCAGCGCGAGACTGTTCGGGTACTCATCGGGATGAAGCGTGAGAGGGAGGACGAAGGAAGCTTGGCGGAGTAGGAGATGATGGATCTGCAGCTGCAGCAACCATGAGATTTGATTTAGCAGCAGATTAGCGGATTTCATAGTGTTCACGTTTAATTTTTTTTTATAAATTCAATTTACAGGTTTTAATTTATTTAATTGATTTTTCTCTTTTATTTTTTTTATTTTATATTTCTAATTTAATTAAATATTATGGTGATTGGGAAATAAAATAAATAAATAAATAGGTGGATATGACGTGGCAGATTCATTGGTTAAAAAAAGTTAAAATTGCTACGTCGGATTGACCAGTCAGAAATCCCCAAATTGAAGCATGACGTGGTGAATTCCGGCGAAATTAGCATTTTCCGGCCAAAATTGGGCAAAAATTGAAACAGTTCATTAGTTAAAGGACAAAATTGAATAACTTATTTTTTTAGGGCAAAAATCGAAATTTTGTTTAATTAAAGAGCAAAAAATGAATTTAACTCACCTTATGTAATGTCCAAAAATGAATTAGAACGTGCTACGATATTCCTTCTGCATATATTATTGGTAGCTTAAGATACACCAAATTTTACAAGGACCATATCTCTGTTAGAATGCTTGGTGATTACCGAAGAGTTTCATAAATGGATCACTAGAATGTTGCATAAGAAAATATTAGAGTATTTAAATAAACTAAAGCACTCGTGCTTACTTATTGAAATTTTAATTACCTAGATGAAATTAAATATATATTAAGATTAAGATGATTATATGATGAAAAAAAGTTTACTTCGACTTTTATGTTTCTTAGTCAAAGATATTGTGTCATGCAAAAGTGTGAAGAAGTTTGTGGAAACTCCATTCACTATTAAAGTTATCTTGTGGCATGATTTGAGGCAACAATTTAAGGAAGTTGAATGTTGAACTTAATTTCAGGACTTGAAATAAGTTGATATTAATGTCAAGTCGCTGAAAATTTATTATGATTATTCCGTTGCATTGTTCTTCTCTAAAACGATAGATATTCCAAAGGTGCTAAATAGTATGGAATAAAAATATTTGTCGTTAAAAAGAATTTTAGAAACAAAGATGTCAATTGAGCATAATAGCACCAATCTTATGATTTTGGATCCATTACGTAAATGATCTTCTCTAAAGACATTCATTAAGCGTTACGTGAATATGAGATCATGAAAAGACTGTAACAAATTTATGATGAACAATTGACATTAAGAGCTCATTATTATTTGTTTATAATTGATATCTTGTTTTGTCATTTTAGTATATACATGAATGTTGACATTAGTTAAATAAGATTTTATCTCAAATTGAGATATTTATGTGGACCATTATTGATCTTTAGGTTTACAAGTCACGTTGAGTAGAAAAATAATATCATAGTACATGGAAGAAACTATGTTGAGTAAATGATATAGAACCGCCATGACTTGTGTTAGTCTATATTCAATATTGGCTTTATGATTTGACCGATTAATTTATCTTATATCGCTCACATTTTTTAAATTATTTAAACCCTCATGTTTAACGTTTGATTCTGTCACTCGGCCAAGTGGGAGAATATAAGATTATTATGGCCTAGTGTCATTAATAATTAATTAAATATATAAGATATTTATTATGATCAAATATCGTAAATTAAGATATGGTTTAAATTAATAATATATGTGAGATAAATAAGGTCATATATATTTATGGATAACAATCACATTGATAGAATGTGATTTGATAAAGATTTACTATCCATATCTGGTCCTCTCTCCACCTATAAAAGAGGCACAGTTTTATGAATTCTCTATACATAAAAGTTTAAATATTGTGCTCTAAAGAAAATGGGTGAGGAGAGAGAAATCAGTTTCCGGCGTAATTTGTAGGAACATATCAAATTGTAGGAACATATCAAAGCAAGACCATGGTCAGCACATCAAGGTAAGTCTTCTATCATTGTTACAACATGAAGATCTAAGATTCATGCCAATTATTTAATTAATTACTTACGTCAAATTTATTCTTACGGCGGCCTCTACCGCGTCGAATATCCCCAGTCCCTGATCTCCGTCGCGAACTTTCCCCATGGCCACCACCTCACGCCATTGTACGCCTTGGGCTTTGCCGCCCACTGCCCCGGCAGCGAGTCCACCTTGTCGTAACCCTGTGACTTTAGCATGCCATACAACAGCATCACCTCGAAATCGTGATCGTTGAATAGGAGGTTATCCCACGGCCACAATGACTCCGTAGTGTAAGAAATGGCTGCTGAAATCGAATGCGAAATCCCCATTGTCCAAATCATCCTCGGAGTCGCCATAGTTGGAGGAAGTGGCGGTGTTGATTTCGAATTTAAGGATTCTGGGTTTGTGTTCCTACTCCAAGGGATACCACTACTGAGGATGAAGTGAGAGAATTTTTCACAAAGAGATTTGGAAAGTTCATAGAGGATGTGATAATGCAAGAAGTGGAAAACAGGTACTGCAAGGATGGTGGCGAAGAGCAAGTCGGCGGGAGTGGTGGATGAGATAGTAGGGGGAACAAGACCATCTATTACACGTTTCATGCCACATGTGTGGCTTATTAAAAAAAATTACACGTCTGGATTATCGGGTGATCAACCCGCTACAGCCAGTTAGAGGACGAATTTGTCGAATTTTTTTAACTTAATGAACCAATTTCAAAAAGTGTAATACCGATGGACCAATTTCAAAATAAGAGAAAGTTAATGGATAAAAAAATATATTTACCCCTTTGATTTTTGATGTGGTGTTATTTCTATTAACTTGATTTTAGAGGGTATATATCCCAGTAGCCAATTTAGATGGCAATTTTAAGGGTGCGACTATTCACACTCCCGAAACTACCTAATGCACCCCAAAAATATTTAAAATATAATATTTTTTATTAATATAACTTAAATGCTCTTATCATTAACTATGCCAATAAACATGTTCTTTTTTACTAAATATACCCCTACATTAATCTTAACGTGATTTTGTCTTCTCTCCTCCAAGAAAAGTATTGTGCGGCCTATCGTCGGCCGTTGTGCATTTTGGAACGCTGAATGAGACATCTTCTTTTGTTTAATTTGAATCCCCTTTGTTTTTTTTTTTAAAATTCTCTCCCTCACTCTCATCAAAACCAAATTTCTGTAAATGACATAATTGGAGTGGTTTTCAATCGCACCATCTTCTCAAAGAGTTCAACCAATTTTCATTGTCACCGATAGGCGACAATATTGAAACGCACCAATTAAACCGCGCCGCAATTAAAGTCCCGAAGAGTCCAACTCTTTCGGCGGAGCCAACCTCGATGCCGCCGTCATCCTTGTTGGTAGCGAGGCCGATGGGGTTAGACGACATCGGAGCCGCAGTTGAACTCTGGTTGGATGGATGGATGGAATCCGACCCATACATTGTCCCACCTCTGTCGCCGATGATGTTGTTGCTTCTGCGGCTGTGTTGGTGGTTCAACTTCAACGAGCAGCTCCGCACCGGGATCTCTCTAAAAATTGCAAAGAGGAGAGAGACGATGTATTAAAGTGTTTAAACATGTAGAAAAGATTAAATTGAGATGTTGTTAACGGAAGATCAAATGTTAAACCGTATACAAGGATGTTTCTGTTTTGAAGGAGAGAGACACATTAAAATGGGAGGTATATTTAGTAAAAATAGAATATGATTATTAGGATACTTAGTGATAAGGGCATTTAAGTCATATTAATAAGAAATATAATAATTTTAATATTTTTGGGTGCCTTAAGTAGTTTTGTGGGTGTTAATAGTCGCATCCCAATTTTAATTGGCAAAATATTTTGTGATACAAACATTAATATTTAAGATAATTATGTATTTTCATTTTGGGCGTCCCACCTAATTATTATATTTTCTTTTATGGTAAATAAGACTCACACAAAATAATTACACACAATATTAATATAGCTATCTACTTTACATTAAAATATTATTTCTCTTATCTCACTACTCATTAAAATATCATAATTTTTATCCTCGTGCAAATTAAAATTAACTATTGCTCCAGAACGAAGGGAGTACATTTATAAATAATAAAAATATGAGTTGGTTTGTATAATGTATTCTGATTTTGTTTTGAAGGGTATTCACATTAAAGATATCTTTATCTAACTAAAAATGAAGGTTTTCTTTTGGCAGGTGTGAAACCCACATGAATCTTAAGATAATTTGTCATTTTCTCAAATTTTTGGAATTTTTGAAAAATTTCTTTTAAATTAAGTTTCTCTTGCAGAAAATTCATAACAATTTATTAGTGGAGTAATGTTCACATAAACACACCTCTCTCTTGCGTTTTGCGTTATGAAAATTCATAAAAATTTAGTTGTCTACTTAGCTGATTCAGGATCACACATGACCATAATAAAATCTGACTGTTAGATTAAGTTGCTTTTAATCTACACCGTTGAAACATTAAAAAATTATTTTATTGTATATAGGATACCTGCTTAACTGGTTTTCAAAAAGTGAAAAGATTGCACAATTCACGACAAAGTGAGAAAGAATAGCGCAATCTCCCATAATGTTTAAATTTCTGCATCATCTTAAGCAGATCCTAAGCACCGTTCAACACTCCACTTATATCACATCTATAGTCTGCACTGCACTAATTCACCATTCAACTGTGCACTTGATATCACATCTACAGATTGAAGGTGGTTTGATGGTATTCAATTGAGAAATATATACACCATCTCTTCGATTAAGGGGGCTTGCATTGCACATATTAAAAGGCTTAAGGAAGATGAGGTTTGGGTGGCGGGATACAACTCCAAAGTCAGGTTATGGCTAGACAATTGGATTGGAAAGTCTATTGCGGATTTGGTGGATATTCCACAAGAGTTCCGTCATAGATTTGATGACATTATTCGAGACAATTTTTATGATAGATGTTGGCACTTTACTGAAAGTTTTATTAACTCTTTTCCTCACATTATGGAGGCAATTCTAACTACTAGAAAGTTTTCAAGTCTTGATGATTGCAGGTTCTGGAGTAAATCATTGCGGGAAAAGATTACGTCCAAGATTGCATACATGCACACAAGGCAATCATTTCTGCAAACGAATTGGGGCTCATGGATTTGGGCGAGCTTTAACTCCCTGGCGGTCAATTGCAGTGTGGAAGGCTATAAAAGGGATTCTCACTACATGGGAGGTGCTTCGACAAACGGAATTTCGAGGGCCATCTAGATGTTACCTATGTAAGAATGCGGAGGAATCAATGGATCATATTTTCCTTGAATGTCCAGTGGCATTGGAGATACTACACAGAGTCCTTGCGGGTTTTTCATTTGGAGGAAGAATGCACTTGGATCAGACATTCTTGGGATTCCTGATACAGGCTATGGGATTCTCGTAAAGTAAACATGTTTCATCTATTTGAAGGCTTGCTTTGGTTTCCTATACTTGGATAATCTGGCCGGAAAGGAATACGATGATGCATGATGGATATATGGATAAGCTTGCTGATAAGTACGTTAAACCATCACAAGTTGCGACTGCTCTAATGGCATTAATAAAAGAGGGGAACGAGCTGAATATGGGTACTATGCACAATACGATAGATGATTTCAACACTTTGAGGTATTTTGAAATTCAGGGGGCTCCGAGGAAGGCTCCAACGTTTACTCCAGTTAAGTGGATACCACCTGAGGCAGATTGGGTTAAAGCCATTGTTGATGGATTTGCAGGAGGTGCACCAGGGGTGATGTCGGGCCGAGGGTTGTTTCGCAATTGCTGAGGATTTTCGATGGGTGGTTTCAGTTCTGGATTCGGGCATGGGTTTGCAATGGAAGCTGAATTGGCAGCAGCATGTTTAGTCATTGAGTTGGCTAGTGAGAAGGGGTGAACTACGCTTTGGCTTGAATCGTACTCTACGTATGTGTTACATGCATTTGAGCATGATCATCCGATTATCCCTTTGAGACTTTTATCAAGATGGAGGTGAGCTAAAGATGTTATTCAGCAAATTCACTTTCGTGTGAGTCATATATACCGTGAAGCAAACTCGGCTGATGATGTCTTGGCGTCGATTGGAGGAGTGTTTACTTGGCACAATCATTTGCCTTCGCACATGGATGAAATCCTTTTCCATGATATGAACCGTGAATATTTTAGGTTTAAACAGGGTGTGTCCTATATTTGTACTCTTTGACCTTTGTACTTTTTCTTTCCCATCTTTAATAATATGATTTATTGGTTGATATCACATCTACAGTGCATTTAGAATAAGTCTGCACTGTCGTGTACTATGCACTATTAGCCTCATATAATTATACTTATGTCAACCATTAATTTATTTTTCGAATAATACCAATAAAATTTTTAAAATATATTTTTTGTCAAATAATTTTATAAATATATTCTTAGGTTTTTAAATAAATATTCTCACTTTATATATATATATATTATTTAATCTTGAACAAAAAAAAAGACATTGCTAACAATTTTTTAAAATCGGATCGGACCGGCCGGTTGGACCGGGAACCGGACCCGGAACTGGTCCGAAAAACCTATAAAACCATTTTTGGAGTTGAACCGGGTTGAACCGGTCAAAACTGGAAAAATCGATTGAACCGGTTCAACCGATTTCAGTATTTTATTTATTTATTTTTTATCTTTTTTTATTTTTTTAACTTTTATGATATTTCACTTTTATTTTTATTTATTTTAAAACATAATATTTACATTTTGGATTAAATTATGAAAATTATAATATTGAATGGGTATATTATAAATTATGTATGAAGTATAAATTATGAACTATAGTTTTTTTTATTTAATTATATTTTGATTTTAAATTGTATTTTAAATTTTAAAAAATAATTTAGGTGATTATATATTTTTATAATTGGTATTTTATAAAATATAATTGAAAATATGTAAAATTTATTTTTTTCGGTTGAACCGGTCCGACCGGTTAGACCTCGAATCGTTGCCTCTTCCGGTTCGTTCTTCGGTCCAATTTTCTAATCACTGATTGCTAATGAGAAACATTGTAAAGAACAAAAATAAACAAATCATAATAAAGAAAAAATGTGCATAGATTTGAGTGCATAGTAGAATGGAGAGAGCATAGAGATAGATAGGTGGAAGGGGATAAAGATGTAACATGAAAGGAGATGACAAAAAAGAAATATTTCAAGGAATAAAAGGTAGAAGGAGGGACTCTATAAAAATAAAAGTAGAAGAAGATATGAAAACTGCAAATAATGGAAGACATTATGCAGACAATATGAAAATTGTGTTATGTTGCAAAGAATTGAGGGTAGAAGTAGTAGTGATGAGAAAGGAGAGGAATGGACGCAGTGATGAGAGAGAATAAGTAGCAGTGATGAGAAAGAAGAGGAACGAACAGTGATAAGAGAGAATAGAAATATTAAATTCTATTTTACCTTCGACCTGCTGATACTTGGGGTCATGTGTGGGCTTGGGTCAGTTAAGAATTGCCCAAAATTTATTAGTACAGTAATGTTCACATAATCACACATTTTTGTAGATTGAAATCTTCTGGAGGAGGAATTATTTAGCGGTTCTAGGTGCAGGTGGGTTGTTGGTGTGCATTCTGCTATAGAGGGTATTGCTTGGAGTGGCAATTACTTTAATTGGCTTATTAGATGACATGGCTAAGTATGGCTTTCTGGCTCTTTCATTCGCAATTGTTGCTTTTACTGTGAGTAGTTCATTGAATATTTAACAAAGTGATTTATTATTATTTTGAATCTATGTTATAATTTGTCTTTTCTATGAAGTAGCAAAATGATGCCCATCTACTCTCAATAAGATTATATTCAAGTTTCAATTTCTCAATAAGAATGTGAACTTGAAATCTTAATCCTGTGAGTTAAAGATGGTGAGCAACTATTACTTGGGCCAATACATTAAGATGGAGATCATCTCGGATTTATAATTCTTCATATTGTGTTTCCATGATTTAAAAAACTGGTGATTGCACAATTCAAGGATAATTAACATCCACAATAGATATTTATGTAAAATCTCTATTTAATTTAATGTAAACATAGTTTGCATCACCTTTCATTATTATACGCTTTTATGTTAATTAGAATCTATATCTAAAAAAACTATAAAGAAAAGAGTTGCCTGTAGTTAAGACTAAATATCTTGACTCGGCAGATTTGATTAATCTCAGACTTTTGAGAATGATATAACTTTGTATTATTTGTGCCTATTGTTTAATATAAATCATCTATAATTTACTTACAGAAGCATGGGTGTTGATTCAGTTATTTGTGCACAATTTTAGTTGTTTCTTGCTTTAGTTCTTTACAATAAATATAATCAATAAAAGAAAAAAGTTTTCAATCAAATGATAGTATCATTTTTGTTTCAATTGATGTATTGTTGGCTGATATATTCTAAATTATGTAGGATGACCAAGAAGGTGCTAGAACCTTCGAAAAATTCATACGCGGGATGGCGACATGGCACGGATCCTACTAATTGTTAGGAAGTGACAATGAACATTGTGAAAGTTGTGTCAAGTTTGTATCCTATCTGTTTTGATCAAATTAAGACAATAATACAACTGCAAATTTCTAGAGAATGTAGAGGTTAAATATTCTTGAGAAATAAAGTATTATATTGATTAATTGTCATTTTGCTAGGTCTCCATTCAACATAAATCTTATGATGATTTATCATCTTCTCAAATTTTTGGAATTTTTGGAATTTTATTTTAACTTCTCAGTGTGTTTTGTATTATTGAAATGTTTTAGTTGTATTATTTTCACATAACCCCACCTCTCTCTATATGTCGACAATACAGTTGCTTTCTGTTCATCTCTCGCCAGTAACTACTCGCCGCTGTCTCAATCAGATTTTTCATCATTCTCTAGACTTCTATCTAAGATTCGGGTAACTGTTTATATAATCTTAAGATCCGTAAGGTGTTTCTTATATTAATTTAGCCCAATCCACATTTGATGCTGCTAGAGATTTCAATTTTCCAATTACCCTACACTCCGCTCCAATAAGCTCCCACCCTTTCCTCTCTCTTTCCTGTCTTGAAAAAATTTAGGAAGGTTCTTAAGAATTCATTTGTGCGGCATAAAGAGGCGGAGAGATTGCAGATTTCAGCCTTCTGGAGGAGGAATATCTGGTGATTCTGGGTGCAGGTGGGTTTTTTATGTGCATTCAACTATAGAGGGTATTGTTTGGAGTGGTGACTACTTTCATGGGCTTCTCATTGAGCATGGCTATGTATACCTTTCTAGCTCTTTCATCTGCAATTGTTACATTCACTTTGATTTGTTCCTTGATTATTTATAGTTGTTGGCTTCTATCAATGAACTGTTGGATTATTATTAGAGTAAATATCAAAATTGGTCCTGTAAGTATGACGTTTTTCAACTTTACTCCTTTTTCTATTGCAATTCTTAATTTTGGTCCTTTTTGGTCCACTTTTAGTCTTTTTAGTCCATATTTAGTCCTTTTTGTCCAAATTTAGTCCTTTATGTTAAAAAAAGTCCAAAAATGGTCAGAAAGTGTATACATTTAGGACCAAAAGTAGACAAAAAAAGGACCAAATTTTGAAAAAAGGACAAAAACTGGACCAAAAGGACTAAAAGTGGACAAAAAAAGATCAAAATTGAAAATTGCAAAAGAAAAAAGAACTAAAGTTGGAAAACGTTATACTTACAGGACTAATTTTGATATTTACCCTTATTATTATTTTGAATCTATATTGCAATTTGTCTTTTCTGTGAGGTAGCAGAACTGATGGATTATTATTAGGCCGCGGCTATTCGCACACACCGTTTTACTTCATACACCCAGTTATATCTATACATACAAAAATGATATATACACACACTTGGAAAAGACTAAATCACCCTTAATACAATACACTCATATACACAATCTCTTCCCCACACTTTTTCCATATTTAATTAAACATTACTTCCTTAACCCACCTCCACATTTAATTAAACATCACTTCCTTCACCCACCTCACTTTGCTTCGTCGGCCAGTTATGGAATTTTCCGATGAAGATGAATCAGATGGTGGCGGAAATGGCAGTAAAATCAGTAGTAAGATGAAAGGGAGTTCAGCTTCTTCGGGTATCGACACCGCCGACTAATTACATATGCCAAAATATGAATGCCACAAAGTCGAATCAATTCGTTAGTAAATTTTTGGAATCTTGTGGCTTTATCAAGGTTTAATTTTTTCCTCCTTAGGATAACCAACTAGCACACACTTAACTGCTCTAGGATCTAGCTGAATTTGTCGAATCGAGGTCGAATTGAGCTCCTGGAGCTTCAGAACGTCCACTTTCTTATGTTATAGATGTAACTATCAATATTCCATGTAAAACACAATACAGGAAAAGAATACAACATACGCTGTCCGGAGGCACAACCTCAGAGGATTCAGTCGAAATGATGGCGCGGTCATGTAGAGGACGGGCGATAGCAGCGAAGGTTCTTGGACTTGAGCCTCTGAGAGCAGGACTAAAATTGGATTTGGTAAAAGATAAAGGACTAAAATTGATACTGACGGAAAGCCGTTGAAGAGAGAATCGTCAGAGCACAAAGATTATTCAATTCCGACATCAGACGAGGAAGTTATGGCCATTCTCAAAGAAAATTCGTTAGGATTTGACCATGTAGCATGATAAAAGCCACACAATTCACGTGAAACGAGTCCAGATACTAACATTTTGGACTTGGGTTGGTTTAGAGCTTTACAATCTCTACAATTCAAAGCACAAGAAGTCAATTTGTGAGAGAACAACATAAACACAAGGCAATGACCGGCGACGTAGTGCTCAATTAGGGCCATTTTACTTGGGAGAGTAGGCTTTTCAGTCTTGCTTTGATTGGAGAACTCAAGTCTGCTGCTGTCCACCCGCCCCCTTTGCCGCGTTCGCAGCGCTGCTCTCAGCGTGCATCGTGATTATTACACCAAGATTACCCCTGCAGTTAATTTTTGTCCATAGACGATGTTAATGTTGCTCAAGGTGACACTTGTTCTAATATATAACAACAATTCTTATCAAAAATGTATTAAATTGGATATTAAAACACGCCTAATACAAATATTAATTTTAATACGTCATTTTATAGAAGTGTTACTCATAATCGAGTTTGTTGATTTAATTATATGTAAATCTCACCCATTGATGAATCAAAGAAATACATACTGCCCTACGTGTCGAGGTTATTGTATAGGGATTAAGGGCACGAACGGGGGACGCCCACGTCGGGTGCCGGGGCACGCCGGGGGACGCCCACGTCGGGTGCCTAGGCGGGCCGGGGGACGCCCAAGACGGGTGCCGGGGCACGCCCGGGGGCGCCCACGTCGGGCATGTAAACTTTTCTATTGTTAGTTTATTGATCAAAATGGGACACTTCACTTTCACAACACAAAGAAAAAAAAAAGAAGAAAGAAGAGAAGAAGGGAGGAAGAGGAGGAGAAGAGAAGATCAAACATAGTGAAATGGCGGGTGGAGTGCCATCGTTTATTATCAATGTTGTTAGTAAGTGATTCCCCCTTCCAATTTGTGTTCTAAAATTCTAGGGCTTAGTATTATGTATGAAATTATGTTAAATATTTGTAATTTTATTGTGGGTAATGTTGTGGGTAGCATGATATTTGTTGCAGTTGGGGAACTCAATATGGGTAGTTCTTAAAATGGTGTAAAACGTTGATGGTGAACGAACATAGCGTGTCGACCCTTGTTCGTCGCGAATTTAAAGGCTGTTCGACCAGCAATGGTCGACTAGAAGCCTAAATTTCGACTATCCATGGTCGAAAAAAAAGAAAAATTTTATCCACCCTTAGTCGAAACCCATTGAAAATTTCGACTACTCTTGGTCGAAAATTTTGCAAAATTTCAACCACCGGTGGTCGAACAGTATGCAATTTTTCGTCCACAGTTGGTCAAAAATTTTACCAAGTTTCATCCACTCATGGTCGAACAGTGTGTCTTTTTTTATTTGATCTTGGTCGAACGTGGGGTACATTGTTATAACATAATTTGGTATATAGTGTATTTACTATGCCTTATCACATATATGGTTTATTTAATTGAGCATGTTTATAGTGTAGTAGTAGGTTGTTGTATATTATGTTTGTTATAACATAACTTGTCCCTTATCCCTTATCAACCTACTTTACCTTATCACATATTATATTTGTTATAACATTATTTGGTTGTTGTATATAGTGTAGTAGTTTGAGCATGCTAGCTTTATTGATTATACCTTATCACATATATGTTGTTGAGCATGATTTCAATTTTTTTCGCAGATAGATTTCGCCGACGTAATCCCCCCACCGCATCCAATAGACAAAGAGGAATGAGGCTTGATCATGATGCAATGCCTCAAGATGCTCCACAACCACAACCACAACCCGATCCAATTCCTCTACCCGAGCCAATGCATGATCACGACGAGCTAGAAGCACAACCTCAACCCATTCACACCCACAACTTAGTGAAGATGAAAGTGATGGTGGCGAAGATGAAAGTGAGGGTGGTGAGGCCTCAAGTGAGGGTGGCGAGGCCTCAAGTCCGGAGGTCAAGTGAAAGCGATCATGATCCAACTGCTGATGTGTTGATCAATTTTTAAAAATACGTGGCACATGAAATATGGGAATATGGCCGTGAAAGATTGGTTATTAAAGAGCAAAATCACGTGAATAAAATGATTGAGTAGAGCTACATGGAGGATGCATCAACTCGTAATTTCATAATCTTATTCTGTAGGGCTGGATTTTACAAGGTGAGGCAAATCTCCTACCGCAAACCAAATAAAAATATCATTCTCGCATTTGTTGAGAGATGGCATCCAGAGACAAATAATTCTACATGCTATTCGGGAAAATAACCATAACACTCGACGATGTGTTTTGTCTTACGAGATTGCCTATATCTAGTCGTACAGTTGGCTTACATGGAGATAGACAAAGGCCTACTGAAATGATTATGGAGCTTCTGAATGTTGACAGAAATGTAGCTACAGAGGCACTGGGCACTATCCGTGGTCACTCTATGACTATAGAGTGGTTGATATTGGATTGTATACTAAAAGCCTAGCTTTAGTATGAACAATGTTTTAACAATATTTGAAATGAGAATCATTGATCAAATGATTGCATCTTATAATTTTTTTATATGTCGATACAATAGTCCATTTACTTTATACTGTAGATAATATGTGTGCAGCGTCGCACAGAAGATCATATTGTCGACTTATTATAAGTATAAACAGATGCTCACAACCGAGATAGATGGGGACAATCTATCGGGATGGTTGTAGTGTGATTTGATATTAGTTTGTCTTGACTATAAAATTACATTAGTCACTTTGTGTGTATTGAGCAGGACCGCTTGAGATCGTTCGACTTATACTGACTATATAGAAGAACTTGATTTCAGTATTATAGATGTTCGTGCTCTTAATCCCTATATAATAACCTCAACACGTAAGCCAGTATTTATGTCTTTGATTCATCAATGGATGAGATTTAATTATTAAATCAACAAGCTCGGTGAGTTGGGATATGGTGCTGTTGATTGTAGAAGGAATCTGTGTCCTATTAAATAGGCTGATGATGTCCTCTTGAGGAGCTCATAAGGATTATCATGTAAACCCTGCAGGTGGATTTATTCCTACATGATAACAAGGTTGAGTGGTACTACTCTCGGATGAGATATTAATTAATGGAGTTGTCAGTAACTTAATTAATTAATAGGAATTGTATATCTTAAACACGGTGAGACTAACGGGCTAATTTCTCCTCCTGGTCCCTGTTATAGCCCATAAATAAGCCACCTCATTAATCGAGAATCCTAATTATTATCTGCGCCTAATACCGTAGAGAGCGTAGGGAGGATTATAGATTGAGAGTCTTGAAGATTGTCGCCCACACGACTTACGACGTCAAGACTAAGCTTTGAGAATACAGCAAAAGATCAAGAGATTATTTCTGCAGCTGTTCTAACTTCTCCGTCAAATCTTTAGTGAAAGATAAATTATTCTATTTGTTTCCGCTGCAATAGAATTACATGGAACCCGAACGAATCATGTGGACTATAAGATCCGATCACCATCAGTTGAAGGATACGTTCAAGGACGACATTACATCTCAGTATGATGATGAGCTTGAGGGCTGTGTCAGAGCGTACTTGTTGTACATGTTTGGGACGACGTTGTTTCCCGACAAGAGTGGGAATAGGGTTCATACTTCTTGGCTTGAGTTCCTTTGCGACTTGGGCGATCTCCATAAGTATGCATGGGGAGCTGCTGTGTTGGCCTATTTATATAGGCAATTAGGGATTGCATCGAAAACAGTGACCCGACAGATAGTCGGTTACACGACCATATTGGAGGTACTTAATTTTTATTTTATACCATGGTTTTATAGTTCATGCTGTAATGATGATATCCATTCGCTTTTAATATCATGCTTGGATCAATGAGCATTTCCCATATTTGTACAGGCCTCCACCCAATGGGAATTAACTGGAGAGCTACCCACTAGCCATGAGATGGTGACCTGAAGCTCACTCTACTCCCTCAATTCAAATAATTAAAGCATTGATTGAGCGGATTGATCGCATGGATGCGAGTGAGGTAAAATTTATTAATTTAGAATGTATGATTTATTCATTTTATTAAGGATTGTGATTTTTATTAATTGCATTTAGGTCATTTGGGATCCATATGTCAACGTGAGACACCTGTTTCTGAGGTACGATGTCACCTTTTTTGAAGGGTTACTGTCAGCAAGAGACATTGTGGAGCCCTACATGCCAGATAGGGTCCTTTGATAGTTTGGGCATATGCAGACCATTCTCCCCGTGCCATTAGCGCTTAGGTGGTTGCGGACTGGGAAAGCTACAGCCAATAGTAGAGGTGCATGGGGTACGCATGTTGACCTCTTCGAGAGATGGAGACGACATATTCTCTTAGGTGAGGACTTAGGTCGATTGGCTATGCTAGGATGGGAATCTGCACCGGGCTACCTAGAATGGTATGCAGATAAAGGCCGCCCCAGAGTACGAAAACCTAGGAGAGGAAGGGCTTGGATGTTTGAGCCACCACCCCTGCTATACACCCTTTTGAGAGGGTCTCCACCGCCACCGGAATTATGAGGTCAGTACTTGATCGATGAAGACACAGTGTGTCCATTCCGGGGGATGAGGCTATACTGGCTATGGCAAGCGCCTACACATGTCTCAGTAGCATCAATGCAGGCAACTTTGGCCCTTCTCGTGACCCATGATTATTTAAAAACTTTGTAGTATTGTTTAGAGTAATTGAAACTTTGTTTGGGTTGAAACTTTGTTTGGGCTAACTATTATTTGGGTTGAAACTTTGTAGTATTATTTGGAGTAATTTGTTAACTTTTTAGTACTAGAATGAGATGTTTCTAGTAGAAGAATTTGAATCGTACAAGAATTTACGGGCAACTTTACTTCCTACAGCTATTTCGCGTGTTATATTATGTGATATATGCAGAAACTATTGACTATGTTGAATTATAAACACACAAATAAATCTTAAGAGTTGATTTCAACCTGTTTAAACACTAATAGTCGAGAATAGGCCTACTGTTCGACCACACTTAGTCAAAAATTTTACAATATTTCGACTAGTCATGGTCGAAAATTTTCAAATTTCGACCACTGATTGTCGAAATTTTATAAGAATTTCGACCACCTCCAGTCGACAGTTTTTAAAATTTTCAACCACTAATGGTCGAAATTCTCTAAAATTTTTCTCCAAGTGGTCGAAAGTTTGTATAATTTTTGATCTTTTTTCATCGAACAGTGTCAAAATTTGCACAATCTGTTGGTCGAAATAATTATTTTACATTCATTGATGTCACATAATCATCCATAATGCGAACAATGAAAGATAAAACATAATAATCCAATACATATTCAAACATGGTGATAAAATAAGAAATATGGAGCCAAAGTATGTAATCACTCGAGACAAATTATTTCCTTGCTTCTCTGAACAGCTCCCGGTGATACAAGTAGGTCATATGCATCTACTCGTGGTCTCAAGAAAAACTCCCAACTATCAGCTTCTGGGAGATGATAGGTTGTCCATTGAGAGGCAATAGGTGGTAGCGGACATTCGTTGGATAAGAAAACCTAAATATTTTATAAATCATGTTAGTTTATAAGATCAATGAAATAGAACTTAAAAGCTTAAACAATAATTACCTGAATGAAGTGATTATTGTTTACTAGACCTATTGCAACAATTTTGGGAATTGGGTTGATTCTACTCCACAATAGGAGAAAGGTGGTACAAAATTCATCGCTTATATGTATCAGAGCTATGTTATACTTGGATGCGGCAACATAACCCAATTCTGGAATGCAAAACCAATTATCTTTTGGGGAAAACTCAACATCACATTGGAGTGATTTTAACACATACTCCACACAATCGATCTCAATGAACATTTTGGCATAAACGTCTGCATGAGCTTTCAACTCATTGAAAAGATCAGTCTGCACCCGGCCCCAACCCTCCTCTCCATAATCAAGCAAATCTGCGAGTGCACGGAACCCGCAATGACCATCCCCTTTCACATTCTTCGTGGATATTACGTATTTCGCAAAATGTGGAGGCAATGCATCAAGATGACATCCTTTGTTATCCATAACTCGTGTGCAGAAACGGCGAATAATCTTATAAAAAATACCATATATTTGTTATTAAGAGTTAGTCAACTGATAATAAATGAGCTAAATAGACACAATATGTACCTTTTGTTTGGCTAGTCGTTTCTGTTGGATTATATACTAAAAGTCTAGCTTTTTGTATGAACAATATAATAACAATTAATTTGAAATGAGAATCATACGATCAAATGATTGCGTCTTATAATTTATTTATATGCACGATGCAATAGTCCACTTACTTTATACTGTAGATAATATGTTGTGCGACAACACGCGGAAGATCATATTATCGGTTTCCTTATAAAGTATAAATAGATGCTCACAACCGAGATAGATGAGGACTCTCTATCGGGATGGTTGTAGTGTGGTTTGGTATTAGCTTGTCTTGGCTATGGAATCACATTAGTGCACTTGTGTGTATTGAGTAGGACCGCTTGAGATCGTTCGACTTATACTGACTTATAGGAGAACTTGATCTCAGTTATTATGGAAGTTTGTGTTCTTAATCCCTATACAATAACCTCGACACGTAGGGCAGTATGTATTTCTTTGATTCATCAATGAGTGAGATTTACATGTAATTAAATCAACAAACTCGGTGAGTTGGGAAGTAATGCTGTCTCTATGGTGTGCTGTTGATTGTAGAAGGAATCCGTGTCCGTCATAGGTTGATGATGTCCCCTTGAGGAGCTCATAAGGATTATCATATAAACCCTGCAGGTGGAATTTATTCCGGCATGATAATGAGGTTGAGTGGTACTACTCTTGGATGAGATATTAATTAATTGAGTTGTCAGTAACTTAAATTAATTAATGGACATTGTATATCTTAAACATGGGGAGACTAACGGGCTCATAATAAGAAGGAGCCCAAAACGTAATTTTGGGATTGGAAAGGCAGTGCAGTAATAATATTTTAGTGGAATACATTATTATTATTGGACTTAAGTATAAGCTTTGGGCTAAGCTTGGATACTTAAGCCCAATGGAGGCCCAACCCAATTTCTCCTCATAGTTCCTGCTGTAGCCCATGTATATAAGTCACCTCAGCTTATCTGGAACCCTAATCTTATTCATTATTCACGTGTGATGAGGGTTGAGAGCAGATTGAGGAGGTCTCATAGATCGTCACCCACACGACGTCAAGATCAGACTTGGGACATACAGCAGAGGATCAGAAGGTAGTTTGCTGCTGCTGTCCGCCACCTTGAGAAATTTGTATAAAATCATACAGTACTCAGAATTTGATGATCAATATACTGACGGAAAGCCGTTGAAGAGAGGATCATCTGAGCATAAAGATCATTCAATTCCGACATCAGACGAGGAAGTTATGGCCATTCTCGTTGGACTGCATAGTCTGTCAGCGAGAATCCTTCATCTTCTACATACCCTGGTGAACGGTAATCGTTTCTATGATTTATTGCTTCCGCTGATATTAAAAATGTATGAATCCCTAACGGGTCACATTAACCAAATGATCCTAGCGCCAACAATTGGTATCAGAGCTTCGATTTCGTGGTGAAGCGTGACACGTTATGCTAGGGTTTATGTGGTTAGTTTTTTGAAATTAGGATCACATGTTTAGGGTTTTGGTTTTACTGCTAAACCATGAATATCCCTATGTGATATATACCCTGTATCATACCTATTTTTTCTATGGTTGAGTGTGAGAGGATTCGACGAAAATTGTTCGTCAATTTCACATGGAAGGAAGAAAAAGTGGGCAAAAACAGATTCACGTTTTTGAGAGAAAAACCAGCACAATGATATTGCCGAGGCAATAACCGGACTTTCAACCATCGGATCAAGCTGAATTTTGGTCAGAACGTTCAGATTTTATGGATGTTCATTCTGAACAGTGTAGATCGTATTTGGAGCTTTGTGTTGTCGGGAATATGCCGAAAACAGAAGCAGGTTTTTAGGCGATTCTGTTCTGCGCAGTCTAGGGAAAAGAGCCGTTTATCATAAACTAACCGTTGGATCGACCTGTAATTTGGACAGCATGTTCAGAACTCACAGGAGTAGATTCTGAACGGTGAAGATTGGATTCTAAGGTGTCTACAGTTTCGAAACCTGAATGACAGTTGGTGTAGTTTGGTGCAAGTAGTCCCTTGGACGAGCGACAGCCCGAGCGAGGAGCGCTCGTCAAGGCACATGGTGTTGTACACAGCATCAAGCGAATGGCATGGCTGGGGCGCATTTTGAACCGGGCAAGGAGCGATCAACTGCTGGGCGTGTGCTGCTCGTTGGCATGTGGAGCAGCGTGCTGAGTATCGGGCGGCCTGATGGGCATTGGTGCTTGTTGGGAGCTCGGGGCGTGACGTGTAAATCTTGCACGTTGGAGAGGAGTCGCACACGTTGGCTTGCTGGACGCTGGGATGGCGTACATGGTGGCGTGCCATGTAGCGCGCGGAACACTGTGTGAGGCTGCGCGGATGAAGGTTCGATCGATGCTGTACCAGGTTCGAGCGGATTCACATCAGGATCGATTGGTCTGCATCAGGTTCGATCGATGCTGCACCAGGTTAGAGCGGATTCACATCAGGTTCGATTGGTCTGCATCAGGTTCGAGCAGATTCACATCAGGTTCGATTGGTCTGCATCAGGTTCGATCGATGCTGCATCAGGTTCGACCGGATTCACATCAGGTTCGATTGGTCTGCATCAGGTTCGATCGATGCTGCACCAAGTTCGAGCGGATTTGCATCAGGTTTGACTGGTTTGCATCAAGTTCGATTAGTCAGCATCAGGTTCCGCGTGAGTCTTCACAATGTGATCGGGCAGGGTGCCGGAGTGGTGGAGCAGGCTGCGGGGAGGTCGATCCCCGTTGCAGTTGTCCGCATTCGTGATTGGTGGCGAACAATCGAATTCGCTGTTATATAACTGTTATAATTTATTTATTAATTGATTATTGTTATATATGTATGTATGCTTTCTGTGATTTACTGCCTTATGTGCCGTAATAGGAGCATGCTAGGTTGCGTATATTATTCTGAATATTATATGCATGTAAAAACCCTTGGTTTTAAATAACTAAGTGTGAGAGGGGATTGATAATTAATTCCCGCGTCCTCCATTATTGGTTTGTTAGCAATGTGAGTAAACTTGCGCGTCGGCATTAGAGCCTTCCTCCCCATCGGATGAGTTTATTCATGGATTGCTAGAACAGACTTCATTAAATAATTATATTTGTAATGTGATGCATATGAACTTGCACGTTGGCATAGACCTTCCTCCCTATCGGATGAGCTTATATGCGGTTCACTGGTACAAACTTATAATTGATGACTGTAGGAAGTTATCCGAGTGCGTGTGTACTTCTCCATCTGTAAGGCACATAAGCTCGCGCAATGGACTTGGAGTCAAATAATGGTGTACACTTAGGTGTAAATAATAAGTATCCTCCCCATCGGAGTCACTATTTTTATTTGCATGGCTAAAGAGGAACCGACTATTAATTATTTTGTCATAAAGTTAGGCTTACAAATGAAATTAATGGGTAAAACCTTCTCTTGTAAATGTTCAGGTTTGTAAACGTCCATACTATCGTGGCTTGCAAACTCACGGTGCTTGAGATGTCGGTGAATTTATATTTTATATTATTTTGAGAGAATCAATATAAATAGATAAATTCGAAGATTTGACCGGTGTATTTTTTTATGATTCTCTGAATTTCAAATAGTTTTATTTCACTTATGGTTGACTAAAAGAAATTATATTTACTGGTCCAAAATTAGATGATTAGAAAAGAATCTTGGTTTGAATTTTACTGCTTAGGAAATATAAGTGGTTTCTCACTAAGGATATCCCATGATGCCTATTAAAGTCTCTAGTGGAGAGGTGAGAGGTTCATAGAAATATGATGGTCTCATGCGATTTTTCGGATACTTGAGTGAGGTTAAAAGGCAAGAGGTCATGGTTAACTTGATGAATCAATTGGAAATACTTGGAAGAGAAATTGAAGGGGAAACCTAGGTCAATTTATTATTCATTGTTTGCCTAAATGTTTTGAGCAAGTTCCACCTCAATTACAAAGAGGTTGTATATGGCGGGGAATTTCTGACAAAACATGTGGCAAAGGAAATCCATTTTCATCGAGATGTGAACAAAGTTAGTATCTCATTCACTAGTTGTTGAAGCATGAATACTGATGGCATCTACTGACACGTTGTGTGTAGATACCGGAATCACTAAAATCGTGTAACTTAGTGATGATGAGATTATTATGGACATGGGTAATACTACGAGAGTAGTGGCTGTTGCAGTGGGAGTTGTTTATTTATCTTACGATATGAATAGACGTTTGATTATGAGAAATTGTCTTTACGTACGTTTTCATAAAAAGAATTTTATTTCAGTTTTTATGCATTTACGGATGGATACTCCATTTCATTTAAATGACATGGTCATAGTAATGAAGGATGGAGCTATAATCTGTTAAGGTACGTTATTGACAATTTGTAAACTCTTAAATCATGTTTATACCACGGATGCAACAAATAGTAATTAATAATGTGTCTTCTAATCCTAATAAGAGAAAGACTCTTATGCAAATGATTAGATAGATGATGAATTATTTGGAATTACTTAATTCATTTTATGGATAAGCCCTAGAAACAGTAATTCATTTGAATGTTTGTCTGTTTGTGGGATATGCTATAAAAATAAAGGTGATTTATTTAGTCTAAAAGATCGAAGGGTGATTGTTAACACAAACACTAGATTTTTGGAAAGAGACTATGTAATAAATCACATACTCATTTATAAGTTATCCTAAAGGATGTGAGAAGAAAACACAAAGTATTAGTACCAATTGTATAAGAGGATATACCACAAGTTAAACTGCAACGCGTGTCACGTCTGATACACAATTGCGTCGTGAGACTTAGTCCCTAGTAAACATGGATTGAACCCATGGATACGACGAAACACTACAAGATCGAAATGCGATATCTTAGCTAGTGCAATGATATTGAAATAGAATTGATGAATTCTAAATTAAATCTGGGAGCTTGTAAGACCACTAAATGGTGTAAAAGCCATTGGAAGTGGTCATACAAAATAAAAGAGGATCATATGGTAAGGTGAAAACCTTGGAAGCAAAGCTTGTTGCGAAAAAGGTATACTCAGAAAGAAAAAGTTCGATTATGAGATAACATGTTCACCGGTAGCTATGCCTAAGTCGATCCGGACTCTTTTACCTGTTGCTACTCATATGGAATATGAGGGATAGCAAATAGATGTCAAGACAACTTTCCTGAATGGAAGTCTTGAGGAAAACATCTATGTTAAGCAACCAGAGTAATACATTACAAAGAGCTAAGAGCATTTTGATATTAAGCTTAAAAGTGTCCATCAATGGACTAAAGCAAGCTTCAAAATTATAGAACATCCGTTTTGATGAAGAAATTCAGTGATATGGATTTTATCAATGCTCGGATATGTCTTGTGTATTGAAAAGAGTGACGGAAATGTGGTGGTATTTTTGTACTATACGTAGATGATATATTGCTCATTGGAGACAATGAAAGAGTATTGTCAGGCGTATGGGTATGATTAATAAAGCAGTATGAAGTGAAGGACTTAAGAAGAGTAAAAATATCCTTTTGATCACGGTAATACGGATCACAAAAAAAGGATGTTAGGCTTAGCTCAAGTTTAGCAAAATGATACGCTCCTTACTCATTTAGTATGTGAATTTATCTAAGTGAATGTGTCTTGAGACACAAAAAGAGATAAAGGTGATGAAAGCGGTTCCTTATGCTTCGGCGAATAAGGAAGCTTAATCTAAGGAATGCTATGCATGAGAATGAATAATTGTATTGTCAATTGCATAGACAGTGAGTATCAAGGTAACTCGAAATAAGAATGTTGAACTGTGGTAAGACATATGTTTATGCACCTGAAAAGGACTAAAAATTATATGTAGGCTTACCGGACAGATTCGCTGCTTCTTATGAGTTACGTAGATTCGGATTTTTCAAATCAGATAGGGATGACAGTAAATCCACCTTAAGGTTATGTGTTTAATTTTAGGAAGTAGAACCATAATATGGAGGAGTGTTATATAGAAATATATTTCGGACTCCGGACTCCATCATGGAAAGATGATAAATTGGAGCCTATAAGGCAGCCAAAATATCTATATGACTCTAGAAACTTCATGATGGACTTTGAAGTATTTCTAAGTTTGCCCAAGATTATCATAATTTAAATTAATGATATTGGTGCAGTTGCAAACTTGAAGGAATCACGAGGCCATAAGGCAATTAAACACATGGAGCGTGAGTACCACCTGTTACGAGAAATTGTATGATGAGGGGAAGGTTGTTGTCGCTAGATTGCATCGGATGATAACCTAGTAAATCCATTTACAAGGACATTAAAGCGAAAGCTTTTGATGGTCGTGTAGTAGGAGTGGGAATCAGATGTATAGCGGAAGACATGACAGCATAGTCTTTTAGTATAAGTGGGAAATAATATGTTATATACTAAAAGTCTAGCTTTTTGTATGAACAATGTTATAACAATTAATTTGAAATGAGAATCATACGATCAAATGATTGCGTCTTATAATTTATTTATATGCACGATGCAATAGTCCACTTACTTTATACTGTAGATAATATGTTGTGCGACAACACGCGGAAGATCATATTATCGGTTTCCTTATAAAGTATAAACAGATGCTCACAACCGAGATACACAAGGACTCTCTATCGGGATGGTTGTAGTGTGGTTTGGTATTACCTTGTCTTAGCTATAGAATCACATTAGTGCACTTGTGTGTATTGAGTAGGACCGCTTGAGATCGTTCGACTTATACTGACTTATAGGAGAACTTGATCTCATTTATTATAAAAGTTCGTGCTCTTAATCCCTATACAATAACCTCGACACGTAGGGCAGTATGTATTTCTTTGATTCATCAATGAGTGAGATTTACATGTAATTAAATCAACAAACTCGGTAAGTTGGGAAGTAATGTTGTCTCTATGGTGTGCTGTTGATTGTAGAAGGAATCCGTGTCCGTCATAAGTTGATGATGTCCCCTTGAGGAGCTCATAAGGATTATCATGTAAACCCTGCAGGTGGAATTTATTCCGGCATGATAATGAGGTTGAGTGGTACTACTCTTGGATGAGATATTAATTAATTGAGTTGTCAGTAACTTAAATTAATTAATGGACATTGTATATCTTAAACATGGGGAGACTAACGGGCTCATAATAAGAAGGAGCCCAAAACGTAATTTTGGGATTGGAAAGGCAGTGCAGTAATAATATTTTAATGGAATACATTATTATTATTATTGGACTTAAGTATAAGCTTTGGGCTAAGCTTGGATATTTAAGCCCAATGGAGGCCCAACCCAATTTTTCCTCCTGGTCCCTGCTGTAGCCCATGTATATAAGTCACCTCAGCTTATCTGAAACCTTAATCTTATTCATTATTCACGTGTGATGAGGGTTGAGAGCAGATTTAGGAGGTCTCGTAGATCGTCGCCCACACGACGTCGAGATCGGACTTGGGACATACAGCAGAAGATCAGAAGGTAGTTTGCTGCTGCTGTCCGTCACCTTGCGAAATTTGTATAAAATCGTACAGTAATCAGAATTTGATGATCAATATACTGACGGAAAGTCGTTGAAGAGAGGATCATTTGAGCATAAAGATCATTCGATTCAGATATCAGACGAGGAAGTTATGGCCATTCTTGTGGGACTACACAGTCTGTCAGCGAGAATCCTTCATCTTCTACATACCCTGGTGAACGGTAATCGTTTCTATGATTTATTGCTTCCGCTGATATTAGAAATGTATGGATCCCTAACGGGTCACATTAACCAAATGATCCTAGCGCCAACAGTTTCTTGGTTGTGAATTGAGGAGTAGGGGCCGAAGGCCCGACGTAGTACACCACATTAGGAATAGGAGAGCAACTATTAACCGTGTGTTTTCAGGTAACTCGAACGAACTTAGATCCTTCTTCGTCTGTGAAGCATTCTTTTTTGAGGATTTTGGCCAGCCCCTAGTACGTGTGGCTACACCTGGAGCAGTCAAGGATGTTGTGGAAGGGATGACTGTCTCTTGCATCCTACACCACATCAATTCACCATAGCCATCGTCTGTCTCATCGAAGTTTGATAAGAAGTTGTTCATGAACTCCACAACTTTCACCCTTATATCTGTATTTCGATTTCCACCAACTCTCCATGGCTTCATATCTAACTTTCTCCAGAAATCGTCAATATTTTCCAATGGGATAGACACCCATTTGCTAACAAATTCAGACAACTCATGTTTGCAAGGCAAACCTAAAGTGTAACGTGGAACACAGCCATACAAAGATACATCCAACACACATTGGCGAAGACAAAAAATCTCATCATAGAATATCTTTAGAGCGGTTGTACATACAAGCCCACGGAGCTCTCGGAATGGCACAATATGAAATTCATGTTGGACCACGTTGATGCTTTTCTCAAAAGAATGATTTATTGTCATGTGAGAGGCCTCCATCAACATGTTAAATTCTGTCCAACACTTTTCAAAATCACATTGTTTTTTTGTAATTGCCTCTTTAGTGCTAAGTGTTTGCCTTCGGCGCTGAAATAAAATTTATAACATAATAAATATATGTTATTTTTAAACTAAAAAACTTAAGAAGAATTGAAATATCATTTACATACCGGCTATTCGTGGTATTTCCATAATGTTTGATGGCATTCTTGTTCACATAAATAAATTTCTATTTGTAGGGCTCCACCCAGTTGTTCATAGCATACTCAACCGCCTCAGGGTAATTACGGAATTCATGCCTAAACCTCTTTACCCGTTCCGTGAGTAGTTCATCATTATCCAATAACACCACCAAATTCCATGCATGCATGAAACCCTCCCATTTATCCTTTGGATGGACGTTTTTTTTCAATTCGCCATGATGTTCTTGTTTATATGCTACCGACAAAGGAAATGATTGGTACCGGGAAAGACACTCTCAATGGCATTGATTAGAGCTATCTCTTTATCAGTCACAATTAAGGAAGGCAAACATGTTTTACCCATTACATCCCTAAGTGTTGTAAGAGCCCACGAGTAGTTATCTTCCTTTTCCTTCTCAAGAAATACAATTGCCACAAAAAACATCATGCCAGTTGAAGTGACACCAACTATTTCAAATAAAGGCATCTTGTACTTGTTCATCTTGTATGTTGAATCCATAAGCGAAACTTGAGGAATAGCACACAACAAATCTATGTATGTGTAAAGAATAAGTCTCTAACATTACCGTTTTCGTACAGCTTCCGGTGAGAAAATAGTATTTTTGTTCCTCCAACTTCTTCACCACATATTGCAACTGAGAGCGACCGACACGATCAGCAATTCTATTTTTTTGCGATATTGTATATAGTTCGTATTGTAGTCTTGTTATCGGGGAATTTATGTTTTAGAAGCTCTATCATATTCTTTGGACGGACATCTTGGAGTGACATATCAATTACAAAATTTTCCTCTGCCTCCTTTAGCCTCCCTGCATAAGCATGCCCCTCCAAATAATTGTCAATCGAGTGGCTATGAACACCGTTAATAACCTCCAATGCCCATGCTCCTCCCTTCTCTAATTCTCTCCCCTTAAGAAAAAACGGGTAATTACACTTCTTTATACTCGTCTCTCTCTTTTTTACTTTCTTCTTACTTGGACCACCCTTCTCCTCTCGTTCCTTTTCTGGATCCACTTCTTTGTATCGGTTTACTTTGGCCTTAAACTCTCTCTACTTTCCACCACATTCACAACCCAAAAATAGCCTTCCCTTTTTTCCTCCTCCTCCACTTTATCGGAGCGTTTTACTACAACCACCATCTGATTATCTAAACCAATACTTCGAGCCCAGTTTATCAAATCCTCTCTTGTATTAAACCATTGATGGGTTTCAAATAAGTCCGTGTAATCCTCAACCATACAAACATCTGTACTAAGCTCATTCCCCAATAAGATGACACTACATTTAGTAGAAGGAAATGATTCCTACGTACAAAAGAAAAGGGTTAAAACTGGAAACCAAGCATAGTGCTGGAAAAATACACACTGTTCGATAGAAAGTTGTTGAAAAAAATTGGTCAGTTATGGTCGAAATTTTCTGGTCGAACACATACAAAATTTCGACCATCTCTGGTCGAACACATCCAAAAATTTTGACTCTGGTTGGTCAAACAATTCAGCGATAGGAAAAAATGCGAAAAATAACTTTTTAATCGGTGTAAACACGTAAATATACATACCTTTACGTCCTTAGGTATTTCTTCTTCCGACATGATGACCGTGTGAGCAAATGTGATTGTTTATAGATGGGGAGAAAATCTAGAGTTTGTGAATGTTGGAGGAAGAAGATGTAGAAGAAGAAGTGGGTGGGTGTGAGTTTTGTTTTGTGATTTTGGCTCAAATGTTTTATGTGAATGTGATGTGTGTGTATTTATATTTTTATTGAATTGTTATTGTTAAAGTGTTTGGTGTGTGTATGTTGTAGTATTTATTATTTTAGGAATAATATTGTATTAAATGTGTGTATGTCAAAGGGATACTTTGGTAATTTAGTATATATATTTATTAATTTAAAATTCAAGTGGGTATATGGAAGTAAAACCGTGTGTGCGAATGGCCGCGGCCATATTATTATTTTGAATTTTAGAACTTTATATTTCTATTCGCTATTGGTTACTTACATTAGAAATCAATTGCAGGTCAGTAAACAATATCAAAAATATTGTGGTAGGACGATTATATTCATACTAACTATTTTAATGGAAGCTATAAGCAATAAGCACAAATATGAAACATTTACGTACCGCTTCTTTCATGATTTCTGCTCTTGCATGATGCAGAAGCTACAATACTGCCACAACTTCTATTTTTACAGGCTTATAGTGAAGTCTATTAATGACAAATTCATCGTGTTATTGAGAAGGTCATATCATTTTATAAAATTGAAGATACTAAAGCCATTACTTCAAATTCAAAGTAGTGTTAAAAGGGGTTAATTCTTTGATTTTTTTTTTTAATGATTATAGACTTGCCGAGGATTCTCCTTAATTGTATAATCATTCTAAAAAATATTCATTATTTTATATATTTGGTAGTAAAATAGTATGATGCTGCAGTATTCTTTTAATAATATTTTAATACTAAAATATTATCATTATTTTAATAATTAAAATTTTAATAATACCGCATAGCACGCGGGATACATATTAATAAACAGACTATTAATGTTTGACTAAACAAAAATACTTTTCTTATACAAAAATTAAAAGTATGAGTTTAGTATAAAATTGAATTTAAACATGAGTTTAGTATAAAATTGAATTTAGGTACATGGGCTAGATCGTTGTGTCCGATGCACACAAGAGTAAAGACTTGCACGAGATTGTCTCAAAGATCTTAATTCGTGAGACGGATCTCATAATGAAGACCCGCGATTAAGAGATCCACGGTAATATGAAATCAGTTAGCAACAATCGCTTATCTTTTTATTTTTGTCTTTTAGCGTTTTTTTTTTCGTTTAACCTATAATATAATTTTTGTGTTTCTTTCTTTTTTTATATTAAAAAATGTAACGATAAATTTTGTTGTTAGTTTTATTTAATTTTTGGTTTAAATATTCTAAATTTATAAAAGTGACAATATATTTTTTAGGCAAAAACTTATATGACACCGTCTCACGTATACATGAGACGAATAAAAAATGATAACATTATTATCATTTTCGCTGTTAAATGTTATTACTTTCGCTATAAATTTTTATAACTTTTTATTTGTACTATAAATTATTCATTAAATAATCCACTGCATCATTATCACTTTTCATCGATTGAATATCACTTTTTGTTAACGATGTTATCACTTTTTATCTATTTCACGTAAGCACTTACGTGAAATGATCTCACACAAGACCTACACATTTTTTAAAATAGTACTATTTTTTTATAAAAATAATACTCAATTAAAGAAAAGTGATAATTATCCAATTGTATTATTTCGAAAATAATTCATAGAATAGATAAATAAATAAATTATTTTTAATAAAAAGTAATATTTAAAAAAACTGATTAAGAGAATGCTAAAAAAGTGATTAAGAGAATGCTAAAAAAGTGATAACATTATTAAAATATGTGATATCTGATCAAGAAATTGTGATATCCGTCCAACTAAACTATTTAATGAACAATTTGCAGGATAGATAAAAAATGATAATATTTTTAATAAAAATTTATATATATGATAAAAGAATAGTAATAATTATTCATTGTTCAATTGAAATTTTTTATGAATAATTTGTATGACGATCAAAATGTGATAACATTTTAAATAATAAGTGATACTCGACCAAGAAAAGTGATAATCGAGCAATTAAATCATGAATAATTAACAAAAATAATAAAAAAATAATAATATTTTTAGTTAAAGGTGATAATTGATCAATAAAAAGTGATAACCATATAATTAAATTATATTATGAGTAATTGTAAATAAATAAAAAGTCATTACATTTAAAAAAAAAGTGATATCAAATTATAAATAAGTGATAAAATGGAGATGGACTAAGGTGGAACTGGTCCTTTGAAATTTTGGTGGAACCGGATCCCTTTTTCCAGTTGGTCTCCACCCATCTGTTTTCAATCACGCATTCCCATCTGTTTTCAATCAGACATTTCTATCCTTTCAAATTTTCTCTCTCTTGAAGAGTTGCTCCTTCCCACAAACCCACCGCCTTCCATCCCAGCCACCAGTTGCCGGAATCCAATGTGAGTTCATGGTGCTGCTGTCCCACTCGCCACCCTGATTTAGAAATCCAGCCGCCGATCTCGTCAGCTCAGTCATTCGATCTGCCGCCGCTCCCCCGTTTCACTCTGCCATCTCTCTACTGCGCGTCGCCGTCAACCGCACACCGTACAAGTCCGACGCCATCTTGCCACCTGGTTCGCTGTCCCCTATCGTGTCAAGTTCGCCTCCTCATGATGTGTATAGGGTCGATTCTGGATGGGTTTGCCATCGGTATGAGGTGTGGAATGCCGAAATTGAAGCCGTCTACGATCTCCTCTATCCCCCCCCACCTTCCGACAATCGCTTCGCTGCTGCCCGCCATCCATTTTTTGCTTCTCGTATCATGTGATTTTTTAACACCCCAAGCCCCATGTCTTCCTTCTCCAACCTAAAGGAAGAAGTGGAGCAGACCTACAATTAAGCCAGATGGAGTTCAACGTGGCTTTGTAAGATCAGCTTTTAGGCATTGATTAAAGGTTTGGGTTAATTTTGTGGTTTGAATAACTTGTGGATGGATAGGTTGGAGAGATTTTTAGTGAATGAACTAATTCTTGTGATTACAGATGAACTTTTTCTCATCTTGTTGAAATTATTTTTTGTTTTTTTTTTCTTTTTCTTCTTTTAAGTGGATTTCTCGTAGTTGTTATTTGTTTTTGCATATGTAAAATTTATATGATTAAATCAGTAGGATTGAAGTTAATTTTGTATATAATTACTATTTCTTCTAAGTGGATGGAGTGTTATGAGTTAACTGTCTTTCCAAAAGAATAAATTTGTTATGTATAAAATCATCAATGTGCTGACTGAGAACCTCTATATAAGGTTTAGGGCTAATTCTTATATAGGAAGAATAGTGTCAAATTTCATATATGCCTCATAGAGTCACTTTTAAATAAAAAAAACAATGAAGAAGAGTCACTTTTAAATTTAAAAAAATGGAGAAGATGAGAGTAGCTGCTGATTCGATTTGGGAAATATATCATATGAAGTTCTTTTGTAGACTAACAAGGAAATGCTTTATCTTTCCATTAGCTTAGAGATTTTATTCAATTTAATTTTCACAACACGTAGCATAATGTTGGAAAATCAAAATTTCAAATAATAGAGTAATATAATTCATTTTAAAGAGTAACATAATTAATTTAAAAGAGTAACCTAATTAATTCTAAAGAATAATCTAATTAACTTTACAGAGTGATCTAACGACTTACATATTACATAAAATTTAATTATTTACAATATATCACTTTTCTTTAGAAAATCCGAATATATGAAATTAAAAAGTAACCAAAATTATTAAAAAGAGTAACCTAGTTAATAGGAAAAGAGTAACCTAAAAGATGTGAACCAAATAGAACAAAATTTTATTTTCTGAAATCCAAATATGAAAGTAAAGAGTAACCCAAATTATTAAAATGAGTAACTCAATTAATAGAAAAGAGTAATCTAAAAGATGTTAATCAATAGAAGAATATTTTATTTTTTGAAATTCGAATATGAAAATTAAGAGTAACCAAATTAAGAGTAACCCATATTATTTAAAAGAGTAACCCAATTAATAAAAAAGAGTAACCTAAAATATGTTAATTAAATAAAAGAATATTTTATTTTCTGAAATCTGAATATGAAAATAAAGAGTATCCCAATTATTAAATGGGGGGAGTTGATCAAATAATAAATGGGGTTGGATATACTTATTAAAATGTATGTTTTAACGTTTCATAATGTGTTTAAAATTTGGTGACTATTTCATCTTTTCTTTTATAAATATATTTGTTCAATATAAATTAAGATGGAACTTTGCAGAAAATTGATCAACATCACTGCACAAGGAGTGAAAAATTTCAATAGTATCTCTTATCCCTTCAGTCCACATGGAGATTCGTGAAATTATGGCTCAATGTGGAGATTTGTGAAATTTTGATTAAAAACAGTCTTTCTCCTTTTAACACTCAAATTGCAATCTCTCATCAAATTGAACAAAAATCACATTTATATTTTAAACTACAAAAACACCACCTCACCAACCAATTTCTCCTCTAATAAAATCTCACAATCCATCACTCTTCCTGTTGCAACATTTCCCATACTCTAACTTTCTCTAATTAACCTTTAATTACTAATTAATCAACAAAATCATATGGATCATCAATCCCTTTTCTCTACGCTAATCCTCCTCATCCTCCACTGCGCCACCACCCTGACCCAAACTCCGGCCCCGCTTTGGCTGGACCGACAAACATCACGAAGATCCTCAAAAAAGTAGGGCAGTTCACCACCCTCATCTGCCTCTAAAAAATCCTCCAAGTGGGAGATCAGATCAACACTCAGCTCAACAACTCCAACTAGGGATTCACCATCTTCGCCCCCACCGACAACGCCTTCGCCGCCATCCCCGCCGGAACCCTAAACCCCTTCTCTGATCAACAAAAGGTTTCCCTTTGTGCAGTTCCACATTCTCCCCACCTTCCTCTCCACTTTCCAATTCCAAACCATCGGCAACCCCATCAGGAATCCGGCCGGTGACAGCGCCGAATTCCGAAGGCTCTAAACAAAGCTGATATGGATTCTGAAAACTCCACGTGCATCGACGCAGGAGATAATGACTCCGTCGTGGCAGAGGTTGCCGCAGAAAAAGTTTTCGGGACGGCGAAAGAGGTAGATTGTAACGTGGCATTAGTTTTGGGTTTCGATAGATTGTGACATGTCATTAGTTTTGTGAGGGAATGGGATTTGCAGAAGGAAATGTGTTTGAGCTTTGACCCAATATTAGTGTATAAGATCCGGTCCTACACAGTTAGAAATTTTGAACGCTTCCATTCTAGTTATTGTCGATAAAATGTTAACAGGGTGCTATTTGCCAGATAGTTAATACTTTATTAATTTATTTTAAATTTAAAAAAAAAAATTTTTACAGTTAAAATGAAAAAATAAAATAGATAGTAATAATTGCTAATATACATAGAGAGAAATAAAATAGATAGTAATAATTGCTAAGATAAATAGAGAGAAATAATCGCTCAGCTGCGAATCTCATGCTCGCGTCTTTATAAGGAAAATGGATAATCCGTGAGATGGTCTCGCACAAAACCAGAATGATTATTTTAGCAATTTTCCCATTATTTTTTAAAATAAATAAAAAAATAGTAATATACTATAAAAAAAAACACATGCATTTAAATAACCGACTGATATATTTCGGTTTTGTTAAATTCGATTTTAAAAAATTTGGTTCGGTTTTTGATTTGTCAAAAAAAGTTCGATAAAAATTCGGTTTTTGTATTTCGATTGGTCCAGTTAACCGAACCGACCGATGCACACCCCTATGCATCCGGATGCTCACGTATATCCATATGTATATGAATTTTTATTTAATAGTTTATAAATGTTTCTTAATAATTATATACTCCTTATATTCAATTTTTTTATTATGAAACCTAACAGAAAATTCTCTAACGTATATTCTTTCGGTCCCGGTTAACGTTAACGTTTACTTTTTGCGTTTAGTGAAGTGAGAGAAAAAATATTTAATATTATGTGAGTAGTTGTGTTAATGTTATGTGTGAACCAATTAAATAATTAATTATTTTGTGTGGGCCCAAATGACAAAAAAAGAAATGTACATTTTTTTTCATAAATGTATACTCCCTCCGTCCCATTTCAGATAGCACACTTTCCATTTTGGGTTGTCCCTCAAAAGTTTACACCTTCCTAAAAAAGCAAAAAGTCAAACACAATCACCCTTCCCCATGCACTTTATTTAAAAAAAAATCACCATACCTAACATACTTTATCATTTATTTATTACCAAAAAAATATCATAATACTCCTAAAAATTATTACTTTCTTAATTTCCGTGCCGAAAAGTGATACCATTATACTCCTAAAAGTTATCACTTTCTTAATTGTCGTGCCAAAAAGTGAGGTGCAGACTTTCGTGGGACGGAGGGAGTATGTTTTTATTCCTAAGTGTATAAATTTTTAAAAATAAATATACGGTACACTCGAGTGCGAATAATTTGTCTTAAATAAAACTAATATAAATTGATATACAAAAATCAATTCCGCCCACCCATATTAACTTCTTCTAATTATCATTCTCTTTCTCAAAATTGAACAATCCCCATTTTATGGAGTGTAAGTTAATTTTTTTTTCTTAACAAAATTAAGGCATCGATGCATCATCTCTTGATTTCCCCCAAAGGTGAAATTTGGCGGGATAAATTCCCTCAAAAATCGGAGTAACTGGCCGCCTGTGAGACGTAATAAACCATAATCCATTTCCCCAATACCCACTCTCTTCTTCGTTTTCAGATTTTGCTCCAAAAATGTCCGACCTTCTCTCCGACGTCTCTTGGGAATCCGATTGCCAGCGGAATCCCTTTTCCGGTTCAGAAGTGTTTGCAAGGCGTGGCAGCGCATCATCGACGATACCTCCTTCATCAAGGCCCACACCCACCATCAATTCCACAATCACACCCTTCTGGTTGTAGATCAAACTGAAGAAACCCATCATTCCTTCTCTCTAGACTCCCTCAACTTCATCAATGCCCTCAAATCATTGATGCCACACCCATCAAACGCTTCGTCTGAAAAGGTGTGCTGCGCTCGCCAGATTTGGCTGTGGTTGCCTCCTGCAACGGTTTACTTCTCTTATCTCATCATCAGGGCAGAAGCATCGAAGATGAAGATTTATGGGCAATATGGAACCCGCTAACCAATGATTGCCACAAGTTGCCCATACCCGATGTTGCTTCTGACTTCTTTGGCTGGGGTTTTGGGTATGACTACGATTCCGATGACTACAAAGTTGTGAGGATTGATAATGAGGGCTCTGATGGATACATTGAGCTCCAAACTCTGGTTTATAGTTTAAAATCAGATTCGTGGAGGATGATTGAGGACTATCCTTGTGGTGATCTATTGGGAGAAGATGAGGGCTCTTTCTTGGATGGAAAATTGTACTGGAGATCAGCGGATGGAGTGACGGAACTCGATCTTAAGACTGAAAGATATTACAAGTTTCCATTGCCACCACAACCCGAAGAATCTGAAATTAGTCAGCAGTTGGAGGCAGTGGGTTGATGCTTGATTTACGGTTTCAATTATATCAGAAGGAACCAATTAGATGGATGGATGATGAAAGATAATGGAATGGAGAAGTCTTGGATTAAATTGTTTACGCTGTAGTATCCTCGTTTCGATGAGCCATGGTTATTGAGGGTTGTTTCCTATTTGAAGAACAAAAGGCAGGTCCTTCTGTATCATATAAAGGGTCCATTCATGTGGCATGATATCGAGAATAATTCAGCCAAGGGCATTTATGGCCTCTATGATATTACTATTTGTAAAATCTGTTCGGGAAGTCTTGTTCGGCTCAGTCTTGCATCTGCAACAACGTCATGGAAGAAGAAGAAGAGGAAAGATACAAGGTATGAACATCAGCCACCCACCCACCCTCTTCTTTAATCTTCATGATGATTTATATCTCTATTTAGAATGTACAGTCTTATAAAATAGAATAATGTGATGATCAGAATGTACAGTCTTATAAAATAGAATTAAATGAGTGATGATCTAGAGTTAGTGAACTTTTGAATTCATCATTAAATGTTTTAAGATGTCTGGTTTACCCTTGCAGATTGAAGTTAATGGTAAAGTGATGATGCGATGAGTAAAAGGTTTTGTAGTGAGACCGAAGAAGAAAAGTGTTGGGACACATTAAGAAGACTGGAGGTTTCCACTTTTTCCCTGTTCTTCTGAAACACTTGTGCTTAAATAAATTAATGCCATAGCTCAGCAAGCATATAATCCAATGTGTTCCTATAACTCTTGGGCTTGTGAAAAGGGTTCTTCTTTTCGAGTCATTTAAGAGGAGGGGTGGAATTAAAGGCACTTGAGTTCATTTACCCGAATCAAAGGGGAAAGAGAAGCCAGTAGGATTATGGTCGACCATAAAGGATAACAAGGATTTGTCTAGTGTTTGTGTCTAATCTGGTCAATTTGAACATGTAAATGATGTGGGATGGCTGGAATGCTTGAACTTTGAATCAGATACCTGACCCTATAAATAATTAGAATGCTCTTGCTGTGATATGGTCTGCAGAATTGAGTCATCCAGAAACTTTGGTATTGTTTTCTGATAAACACTTCAGGCTTTTAAATGAGTTAGTATTTGAATAATAACATAAGCTAACTAGCTGTATTATAGTCTATTAAATCTGATTCCTAAAATGTTGTTGCTGAGATCTGGTCTGGTAATTTCAGTCCTCCAGAAACTTTTGTATTCTTTGTTATTAAACTCTGTAGACATATATGAAATAAAACTAACTAACCAGCTACTTTAAAGTCTATTGAATAGTTTTTTGTTTTAATAAATTGAACATTTAATCTAATGCTTTCATTATCCCGCTAAGGGAACATGCTCCATTTCTCACATCTTGCAATCTTTCACGTTGTTGTTATGGTTTTTGTTTTCAATCATAGCTGGTTCTGTATTGGATTACACTGCACTTGATTTTACTGACCTTTTATTTGTTGAAATATAATCAAAATTTTTAGTCAAATTTAAAATTTGAATGTTGCTTCTGCATAGAAATGATTCGATGAGAAATCTAAATGTAGCAGCGTTTGTAGTGTCAGGTTATGCATCAACAGAAGGGCAACAATGCAAACCTTTCAATCCTCTCCTTGTGTTATTATTTCTGTGATGTTGTTGCTTTTCTGGTTTGTTTGGTTGTTTATGTTGTTTTCTTCTGATTATTTTTTGTCCTAATTTCTTGTTTTGTGTTTATTTTGCTGTTATGCGGATGTTGGCTTTTGTTATTCTGCTGGTAGAGCTCTGTTTTGGTTCTGCTGTTTTGCTTGTTTTCTGATTTGTGATATTGTTGTGTGCTATGGCATCCTAGGTTGTGCTTCTCAAAACTCGGATTTTGCTGGTTATGTAGGCTGGAGAACAAAGGGTTGTTCCTTTGCACCAGCTCTTTTGGCAGCATGATCAAAATAGGCTGGAATTACATTTAGCTTGTTATGGGCTTCGAAATGCTACTGCTTGTGGTTTCTTGGAGAGTAGACTATGTAGTATCTTTGACATCAGCACCTTTTGCTGCTTGTATTTTAGTTCTGTCTTGATACATCCATATTATTGTTGTATGACAGCAGCACCATTTCCTTTCTGGATCCATGCTGCTTTCGGCTCTGCCCTGATATGTCTTTGCTGTTGTTGTTGTCCTTTGTTTTGGACTGCTGCTGTCTAGAATTTCTGCTTTTGCTAGTTTTGGGTTTTCATCGATTCTGCTGTGGGACTCTGTCTGCCTTCATGGTTTAATGGTTGGGTAGCTGTTATGTTTCCTAGTTCCATGTTGTTTAGTTTCTGTCATGGTTGATCCTTCTGATTTTTCTTGTTTTTTTCTTCACCCTGCTGTTTGTGCGTGTTCTGGGGCTTCTGTATCTGCTAGTAGATTCTTTCAGTTTCTTTAGTATTATGGAGTACTTGTTTGCTGCAGGTGATTTGGCAGCCAAGGCTTAGGTTAGGGTGGTATTATTCTACTAGTTATGGGCTACTTTCTGATACTGCTTGTTTGTTATCCTCTACTTTGAGGGCAGGCTCTAAATTTATCTTGGTAGCATGATATTTGTCTTGCACAAATTTCTTTGGTGGCTGGCTTTGATGCTCTATTCTGTGGCTGCTGGTTGCTGCATTTCTGATTTTCCAACTTACGATAACTACCTGGTGCCGCTATGAGGAAGTTGGTTGCTGTGTGACTTGGTTAGTGGAGGAACAACAACATTTGATGCTCAGTTTCTGCAGATTTCCTACATTGCTTTGCTGGTTTTTTCCTTGTTAGTGGTTGTCTTGTTGCTTAGGGATGCAATCCGCATATGATCAGGTTTGTTTTTGGTGTGTCTGCTGTTTTGATATACTATTGCTGCTAAATTATGTTGCCATTGATTCGGTGTACTGCTTAACCTGGATCAGATTTCTATCTTGATTTTTAGCTCTTCTGTTAGCTATACAAATTTCTTTTGTAGTGGTTGCTAGCTTGTTTGGGTAAATATTATTGCCGCTAAATGTGTATTCATGTTAGATTATCTAAACAAAATAAATTATTGTGATGATAGTGGTGACATAATAATTACGGTAAGAAAATTACAAATTTTATTTTTGTTACTTTTAAGTAAGTGATGAAAAATTATGCAATATATATATATATATATATATATATATATATATATATATATATATATATATATATATATATATATATTTTGTCTTGAAATAAATTATGAGGATCTGATATTTATCGTCACTGTATTTTTACGTTGGTGACGAAAATATTACGTTACTAATTACTTCCTCCGTCCACCTTTAATCTATCCTCCACCCTTAATCTATTTATTAATTTTTCTTATTAGACTTATAGATCTACACCCTCTAATATAAATAAAATATGAGACTCTCACCCCTCAATGATACAATTACCTACTATACATAAAATAATAATAATATCCTTTAATTCACATACAAAAAGTAAATAGATACATTGATATTGTAGGTGGGGAAATATTTTATAAATTGATAACAAAACATGGGGTAATTTTGGGGTGCACCGATGCACCTAAGGGTTTAATGGTGTAATTTAGGATATAATAGTAATTACATAATTTTTTTTACATAAATTAAAAAAGTTGGTTACTATTTAAAATCTAAGGGTGGAGATTATTTGTTTTAAATTTTAATTGGTTAGATCTTACATGTACACCAGGTGCATAAGACTCCAAAACATACCATCATCACCAAAATAATATTTTTTGTAACATAAAAATTGGTCACAAGTTACTATAAAATTGTCATTAAATGAAAATTGATAACAAAACATAACATCATCACTAAAATAATATTTTTTGTAACATAAAAATTGGTCACAAGTTACTATAAAATTGTCATTAAATGATCATCCGTCAAAATATTGAAATATCATGACGCATTAGTAATTATAGTCATTAAATACCTTAATTAATGACAAAAACTTAGATTAGTGGTGACAACAATAAAATGTGTTAAAAAAATTTGTCACCCTTGAATTAAAAATTACTCTCTTCATCCGTCCCGAAATATTGCATGAAGATTAAGAAACACTCTCCCATCTCACTTTAATTTTTACATTTTCCTCTTTAGTAGATGAGAGAGATCACACACAACTAGCAACAACTAATCAAATTGCAGGGGAAATTGTGACTAAATTGAGAAATCATGTTATAAAGGTATGAACAAACCGTGAGAGAAATGTGAGAAATATCGTATGAATACTTATAATATCTCTTACTCTTTCGAATGATAGCATGATAGTAAAATTTAATAAAAGGCCGTTTCTTGTGTTTTATTTTGCAATAACAATAAATTAGGGATATCAATGGGCCGAGTTTGGGGTGGGTACTTTACTACCCGGACTCGATCCGTTTTAAAATTGCTTTCTCCGAACCCTTCTCGAACCCGAACGGGTCTTACTACACAGCCCCATACCCAGTCCAGAATGGGATGGGGTCCGACCCGACCTGCTCTCCTTCCTTTTTTATTATTTATTTTTTTATTTTTTTTATTTTTAAAGACTTATGTTGCTGGAATTTTAATCTCTCCACACGTAAATACTTAAAAACAACAACTCTCTGCACTTCATCATTCTCCATCTCTTCAAATAATAATTCTGTAAAAAAAAAAGAATTCAAACAATAATAATAACTATAAAATTAGTAGTAGAGTATAATTTTAAATAATTATAAAAAATAAATAATATAATATTTATATTTAGTATGGGGTGGTAGAGTACCCGTGGGGCTAAAGTAATACCTAGACCTGACCCGTTTCTAAACGAGTCTGGGGCGGCCCGCCACGTTTTTAATTCGGGACGGTCTGGGCGGCCCAAATCGTGTGGGGGCAGGTCGGGTACCTTGAGGGTTTGGTAAGTTAAAGATAATCCTTTTTTGAATGTTTGATTATACCTTGTGAAGTCTATATTCAGATATTTCTTGCTATGGGTCCTCCCTCCTACAAGGCTGCTATCATATTTCTTGCCTCTCTCATCTGTGGCGCACAGCTGTCGCTATTTGGGCAGTCTACAATTTGCGCCGCTGTACGTTTCAGATATTTCCAATTTCTCATGGCGATGGAGGATTTCTGTTGTCGGCTTTGCTGACTTCCCCTCAGATTTATTGGCGGCTACTCGTGCCAAATCAGCCGCCGGATACACTGCCGTAGGTTCTCCTTTTCATGGCCGCCGCCCCTTGGCTGCCACCGACGTGCCTTAGCCGTCGTCTTGCTTCGTGCGATTCTCGCCGCTTCCGTCCTACAGCGGCTGGTCAGCTCACAACTGCCTCCTCCCGGGACTACTGATTCTGCAGGATTCTTCAAGGCTTTCCTCCCTTTGGGGCTTGTTTCAGTTCTCTATTCATCAACAGATTTGTTGAATGATGCATCTGATGGGGTTTAGAAGTTCATTTCTGTTGAATGATGCATTTATTGGTTTCTTTGATTTGTCTGATTTTAAGCAGGCCAAGGATGATGCTCACATATTATTCCTGTTGTTTTTTGGGGCTTGTTTTGCTATTACAGTGTTTCAATTGGTTATGAACGAGCCCTTGCCGAATCTAATTGCTACTGTTTTGATTGCATACACTCGGCTGAAAGCAATTTTCCTACTAGTTTAAGCAATGACGGATCCAGGATTTTATCCTGGGACCCAATTATTCACTTCATCTCAAAAGTTGTTCACGTTTGCTATTTCACGTTATTTTAAAAAGAAACTATATTATTTACCAACTCTACTTACTTTTTTAAAGAGCATTTTGGTATTTTATTAAAAAAAAAACTCCACCAAAGTGTAAAGTATGTTATGTGTTAGGTAAGATTGATGATTTATGGGTTTAGATTTCATATGCCAAAACTCTACTTACTATTTCGATTTAGATTTCATATGTCATTCCTCTAATTTTTTTCCTTTTCTTACTCTCTTCTTTCTTTTTTTCATTTATCTTTTAAACAAATGATATTTATTAGTCTATATTCAGACATGATTAAATATATGTTGCAGTTTCAAAAATAAAAAATTAAAGTAGTCTGAAAATTATATGCTAAGACGAAAATAAAATTAACAAACGAAGAGACAAAATATTATTTATAGAGAAATTTCTAATAATGTTGTATAGTCATCCTATAACAAAAAAAGTTGAATTAATCCCTTTTGTTAATTTTTTTAAATAAGGTCAAAATAACCGTGGCAGTTTGATATTCTTATTGCAGTTGACTCAGTCCGAATTTTTCGCTCAATTTTGGCAAGTGTTGCACGTGCGTGAGGAGTAGATGAGTTCATTTATGGAAACTCATCCAATATGCTGCCACGTGTTGGACATAAGCAAACAGACACCTTCACTTAAAGTATTCCTCAATTGTTCCCCTGAAAGATTGTCGAACGATGATGACTCTTTGAAATCAAATCCCCGTCGTGGAATTGGTTCCAAAATTTCTAATCAATCGTGATGCTATAGTGGCCCTGCCTCGTAGTGTGTTGTAATGTTCTTATATATTCTTCAAAATCAACCATCCTCATCCTCAAAACCAAGTGATATGAAGCAAAATTAGGGTTTACGGTCGACGGGGGTGGGCTTAAGTCCACTATCTGTGGGCTGATCTTATTTATTTTAATTGTCTTTATGTTTAGGACTTCTGCCCATTATTCGTGGGTTGAGCTTATTTATTATGTTTTTGTTTAGGTCCTTAGGGTTTTGACTTCTTTCGTTTTTGGTATTGGCGAGTAGTATTATTTAATGCGTGATTAGGGTTTATGGATTTTTAATCAAATTATTATTGGATTAAGGAGCCTGGAGGCTTTAGGGCAAACAGAGTTTTCTGTTTGATTGGACAAACAGTGTTACCATTTGATTTTCTTTTTATTTCTATTTTCTGTTCTTATCAATTAATCCGACTTGTCGGATCCCGTTCCCGACGACATGGCAACAACCCATTCCACTGAAGAGAGATTGGATAAACTCGAGGCTGATCAGGCAGAGATGAAGGAGACGTTGGCTGAAATTTTATCTACTTTGGGTGAACTTTCGAAGGTGATTCTGGAACCCTCGGGATCACAACAGTCGGCTACAGATCTGCGCCACGAGGATGTCGCCACTACGGAGACCGAAACGGTGACTCTACCGCCAGCGATTTACGTTCAATCGCAGATATGTTCGGTACAACTTTCGTCTTTCGATGGATCTAACCCTATTGGTTGGCTGGCACATGCCAATCAACAGTTTGAGATCCATAACACAAGCTCGGGAATGAAGGTGCCTACGGCAGTGGTTGTGATGGAAGAGGCAGCGCTGTATTGGGTGACTTGGTTGCATTCTCACAAGCAAGGGTTGATGTGGGAAGAATTCTCGCAAGCGTTGGTTGCACATTTTGACACGCGATTTAAGGGCTGCAGGTTCGAACTTTTGTTCGAAGTTAAGCAATCCGGAGAACTAGCTAAGGATGTTAAGGATAATCTTAAAGATGAGGAACAAACCTTACAGAGTGATAGCAGCCCCGGGCATCAAGTGAACAACAATTTTTCTCAACCGGTTATAAAAAATTCTGGTTAAGCATTTAGCAAGAACTGATTAAAAAGGAAAGTGTGAAATACAAATATCAATAACTATCATTAATAATTACTCTCTCCGTCCCGCTACAAGAGTTACATTTTACTAATTTGGTTGTCCCGCTACAAGATTTATATTTAATTTTTTAATAAATGAGACCAACATAAATCAATTACTTAATCTTTATGGGCCCCCCACACAACACTATTACAACTACACACTTTACATTAAATTATTATATCTCTCAACTCACTACACATTTAAATACTACTTCATATTTTTTAAACCCTGTGTAAACAGTAAACATAACTCTTTTTATGGGACAGAGGGAGTACATTTTTAGAAGGGTTAATAACAAGAAAAATCTCCACCTTTGCTTTCATTGCAATTTAGTCCAACTTTTAGAATTTGGCAAAATAAAGTACATCACTTTTTAGGTTGGTTGCAAATGTGTCTCAACGGGCAGCTGTGTCTTGCCCAATTGCTGAGTTGGCAAATTACCCCTCTACACATTCCGTCAATAATTTTTCCTTCCGAAGAGCTCCGGCGTTTCACAATGCCTATGCATGTCATTCACCCAAATTGGAAAATTACAGCATCTGCATTCCCTCGCTCCTTCACGTTGCAATTACTCTAGATGTTGAATATCTACGAGGCTCAATCGCCGCACTGCATCAGTTCTTCAACATTCTAAGTTCTTTCACTTCCTGATGTTGGAAATTGGCCTTGAAACCATCATCCGATCTACAATCCCCTTCAAGATTCAATCCAATTCTTCCCCTTCTGAACCCCGATTTCCCCCACTCTCAACAACTATTCAACATCATCATTCTTTACATTCAAAAAAATTTGAATTCACGCACAAAAAGGCGGCGGCAACAAAAAAAATGGCATCCTCTCTGAAAAAGGCAACAATGGCGACGACGATGAGGTGAAGAATGAACTGGTGAAATTGAACATCAAATGGGTGGATCTCCTGCTGGATAACATCGCCGCCGTTGGGTTAACGGGGCTGCTGACGTGGGCAAGCGTCCAAGTTTAATGGCAGCTGAAATTTCAATATGCAAACACAAATTTGTTTATTGCCACGCCAATTTATCAAAATATTTCACGAATTATTTTTGGTTGAATTCGAGATTTTTCGGTGTATTTTGCGGGGCCTTGGAGCATTGATTTTATTCAAAAATAATAGAAAGGCACTGTCCAAGCAAATGAGATATGCTCTCAGTAAAAAAAAAAAAGGTCTTGCGGATAAGGAAGCATATACTCAAGCAGCTAGATGAATTATTTGATGGTCAAGAAAGAAAGTTAGGCATCAAAGCATCTAGGTAATTCACTGCTGCAAATGCAAATGGTTGAAGAAAAAGATGAAGAATCAATGGAATAAGCATTGAAACTGGTGTGGCCCACCTCCAAGAACTTTATGCGCGTTTTCTTTCCTAGCAAAATTAATTTCAAGTATTAAGGATATCAGTTGCAACTTAAGCAAACGACCAAGTGAAATATCGTACCCAAAGGACGACGTATTATTATCAATTAAATTATTAACTAAATTAATTAAGACAAGTGACAACTATCAACTACTAAACAATTAATTAAAATAACAATATAATAAATTAAACACTAGAAGAATACGACTGTGACTCAAGAATGGAGAATAGGTAGCTCTATGATAATCCAGTTTCACTCATTAATTTTCTTTCGTGTATCAATGTCCAACTCTGCCTTGTGGAATATGGATGCACACTAAGCCATGCATATCTGCTGAATAACCTTGGAGCAAGAGATATAACTTCACCCCCTTTCTAGGTACTATCAGTATCAATTATTTCCCCCTAGGATTGGTACTCTAACCCGATATGATCTCCCTTTATAGGTACTATAAAATTAACCTCTTTATCATGCTTATTAACCCGAATTCAATTCAATTAATAAACATTCATATATAATAGTTCTAATGAAGTTTCGGTGTCCCCTCACTTAGAATCATAACATGGAATCCTGTTCAACAGTGAACACGCTCAATCAATAACCAAGATGAACATTCAGACTCTATTCAACAGTTAATGATGCACAAAACGACTCTGAATATGGATTAAAAACGCATAGTCATATATAAACTAAACCACAAGTAGTGTTGTACGGAGTATACACACGAAAGTTCAATTAATTTATAAAAACCTTTACAACCCTAGTCCTACCAAAAATGCCCTAGCGCATGATGTTGCGAAGAACAATTATGGGTGTTGGATAGATCCTTCTCCGTCTTGAATCCTCCTCTTGATTCAGCAGACGAATCTTCAAAGTGGTGGATGGATGGAGGAAAGGATATGTATGATGGTTGGGGGGTGATCCCCCTTGTGGGGTGTAGGATGATTGGGTTGCGGTTCTCTCCACATCAATAATGATGTGATCTGCATCCCCTTTTATACTTGTAAGTTCTCCTTATGGACCTTGGATGAGTTTTTCCTTGGAAAATACGAAAATACACGCTACTGGAGGTACGAAATTACCAAAAATAGAATTTATTGTCCCCGCTCGACCAGAATGGTCTTGGTCGAGCGGGATTGACCTTGGTCGAGCGGAGGTCGAGCGGCATGTCTGTAAGCTGAAACTTCTTCCGATGTGTCGCTCGACCCGCTCGACTGTCGCTCGACCAAATGGTCTTGGTCGAGCGGCACATAATCAGGTCGAGCGGCATTGCGTAGTCTCACCGTTTCGCGCATAACTTCCACATCCGAGCTCCGATTTGAGTGATTCTTGCGCTCACGCAATTCTCACTTCCTTGGCTTTCTATAAATATAAAGAACTCACAGAAACTCCAACATTTGAATGTGTAACAAGTCATGCAAAGTGGCACAGTCGTGCTGAGTAGAAACAACTTGCGTGACGTCACCATTTTGATCATCTTTTTTGGGTTCCGATTGAGGTGTTCCTTATGCCAAAACGACCCACTTCTGTGGCTTTCCAACCATGTATCATACTTTCAATTCAGAGCTCCACACGAACACAGAAAAATTACACAAGTTGGACGTGCGTTTTCCAGCATTTCTACACAAGTTGCACATTTTTCTCCAACTTTGCACTTTTGATCATTTTCCACCTAAAACACAATAAAATACCTCAAGTGCATCTTTTTCTCACATATATCAAATATAAGACACTTGTGACAATTTTTATAAAAAATATGTTAAATTGGACACTAAAACACACTTATTTTCACTCTCATCACCTACCCTTGCAGTTATTACGTTAGTGATGCATTGGACGGTTGGTCTAATAGTAATTTGCCAACTCAGTATTCGGGCAGGACACAGCTGCCCGTTGAGACATATTTGCAACCAACCTAAAAAGTGATGTATTTTTTTTGCAAAATTCTAAAGGTTTGAATTAAATTGCAATGAAAGCAAAGGTAGTGGTTTTTCTTGCTATTAACCTTTTTAAAATGGTAGATAGGGTTAATGTTTAATTACCAATTTGTACCCTCCAAGTGTGGATTATTTTCACTTCGCCCGTTGAAATCGAAATATTATCAGATTACACCCAAATTTCGAACTCCTTTCAAAGTCGCTAATCAGTAGTCACATAAAAATGCATGGGGAAAAGTGAAATCAGGAATTTAAAAAATGAATAGTGGCTCCTCCCCCCAAGAAACACAGTACAAAGATTTAAATTTAAATTTTGTAATCCATTCAATTCAAACTGAAGCAGCAATCTTTGAGCGCTAAAATCACCCCCTATCAAATCCCTCTTCTAAGTTTCCTCACAACACAACCATGGGCTGCGTATCATCCACACTACTCTCCCAAGACGATGAATTCCCCCAGATTGGTGGCTCCACCGCCTTCAGCCACCACATCGTCTCCCTGACCTCCACCACCTACGGTCTGTTATCCCTTGATCCTCCGCCGCATTCTCCGACCTCCACCGTCGCTCCGACGCCCCCCAGGATCACTCTGGGCTCCCTCTTTCCCAGCCCATTATCCGAACCCCGTTCCCTCCGATTCGAAACCATCAATTCATGGGACTTAATGTCGGGTCTGGATGCAGATCATATCCCCAGCCTCCGTTTCGCCTCGATTCACTCGAAATCGTCTGATCTCACGGTGGATAAATACGCCGCCGCTTTGCCCTCGATTCACTCCAAATCGTCTGATCTCGCGCTGGATAAATACGACGCCGTTTTGCAGGGGAATGAGGAGAATTTCAGCCCGAACCACACCTCCGGCGAGGTCAACGAAGGAGGAGATCGGTGTGAATTGACTTGTCCTCCTAATGGGGAAAACAAGGTGGTGATATACACTACTACGTTAAGGGGAGTGAGGAAGACGTTTGATGACTGCAATGCTGTAAGATCTGCGATGGAGGGGCTTGGGGTTTCGGTTCATGAGAGAGATATTTCGATGGATAGAGGGTTTAGGGATGAGTTGAGGAAGTTGATGAAAGGGAGAGGGAGGAGTGAGTTGATCCCACCTAGAGTGTTCATTAAAGGGAGGTACATAGGTGGATTTGAGGAGGTGATGAAGGTGGTGGAGGAAGGGTCCTTAGGTGAATTGGTTAAGGGATTACCTAGATTGAGGGAAGGCTATGTGTGTGAGGGGTGTGGTGGGGTGAGATTCTTGCCTTGTTTCCGGTGCAACGGGAGTTGTAAGACGGTGGTGGAGGTGGAGGAGGGCATCGAGGTTGGGCAGAAGCAGGGGAAGAGGACTGTGATTGTGAGATGTAGTGATTGTAATGAGAATGGATTGGTGCATTGCCCAATTTGCAGTTGAGCTTTTTGGCTTTGCACTAGCTTATGTGTTTATTCGGATAGTAAAATATTGATGTTCTTGCTTATGATATTATGCTCTTGTTTCACAAATCAATTCTTTCTTGATCCAATTTGAATCCACAAAATGAAAATTTAATTGTGTTATGTGAAATTAGTTACTATTACTGGCACTGAGTTTTCACTTAGCAGAAGCAATTATCTAGGCAGTTTAGGTTAATGAGCTAAGTGACTTCAGACAGTTTACTTTAGTTGGTTTTGTATATAGTATAACATTTTATGCATAATATGGACATAGTATTTGATCCAAGTTATTGTGGTTATGTGATGTGGTGCACTTGTCTAGCTGTTTTAAACTTGAGGATATGCTGATATGATTAACTCCATGAAATGTGAGTAAGTAGTGTAAGTTAGCATTAAAAGATAGGGATTGATAGGTCAACCTCTATGACAGCTACATGCCACTCTCTACTGCTCACCTGCCTCCTTGTAGACCAGACCAAGAACAAATGGGATTAGCATCATTTTCTTTGATGATCCAATTGTAACGAACTCCTCCGTCTCCAGTTATGATGTTCAAGATTGTCTATACTTGTGTTCTCTTGCGAATGAATGAACACCTACTTGTGCTTCCATTTTGTAAACTGTTTCAGCATGTTTTGCTAGAACAGGCTAAGATAAAACATGATTGACCAATTATGAACTTGGGTTTTGATGGATTCAGATTAGTCCTCCCGTCTGCGTGTACCATAACACTACTAAGTTCAGCACATGATGTTGCATTTGATGGTCAGTTTGAAGTGATGCTGTCAGCCATAGCTGTCTGAACTTTATTCCCTTGGTCCTCATGTTTCTCTGTCTTCTCTTTCCTACAGAGTAGAGTTTGTGTATATATCAGAATATCATATCAACCAACAAGTGTGGTTTCAAATTCAACGGTGGCTTTGTGTTGTGCCCACAGTCTGCCCACATAATTTGGTGCAACTTATTAATCAATTCAGCTGATGTGCTCATGACAATATTTTTAATGTTATTAGTATTAATTAGTGGATCCCAAGTCAATAACATATTTGTATGATTATAGTCAAAGATATTTTAATATCCTTCGCCATACATTTAACTTTTTCTTCCCAGATCCGGATCCCAATCCCTACCCCGATTATACAAGTTTGGTGGTGAACATATGTGAAGAACTTCTGGTTTTGTTTAGTGACAGGCTATTTCTATAGAAGTATTAGTATATAAACACATGCGTTTTATGCATGTTTATTATGTAAATAGATCTTTTTTTTTAAAGACAAAAAGTTTTGATTAAATTATTAAAATGGGTATAAAGAATACCCATAGGTGTTAGTTACACTTCACATCACATCAATACATACTCCTCCGTCCCGTTAAAAGAGAGTCTTTTTCTTTTTGTACGTGAATTAAGGGGTATTATTATTTAAAAGAGGGTCTTCTTTTTTTTTTCACGTGAATTAAGGAGTATTATTATTTAATGTGTGGTGAATATTTGTATTAGTGTGAGTATGAATTCCATATTTTTATTTTATTAATGAATGTGTGTGGGTAGTGTAAAAAAAGAAAATGAAATTTTTGGGTGAAAAAGACTATTTGGGGAGGGAGTATACATTATGTAAATAAATCTTATTGATAACTTATTTATGTTCATATAAATTCTTTTTATGCACCGCGTTTATATAACTTAATTGAGCAAAACTTGTGTGGGCAAGTTATACATAATCAAATCTGTGAAATCATTTTCACTAAAGTATGTTTATTATATAGATAAAGTATGCATATTTATAGTTAAAGTATGTTAATAATAAATCATATTATAACACGCTAAAATTATACTCCCTCCGTCCCGTTTCAAACTTTACGTTTGCTTTTAGCAAGTATATTAAGGAATGTAGTATTTTAATGTGTAGTGAGGTGAAAGAATGATATTTTAATGTAAAGTGGGTAGGTGTATTAGTGTGATGTGTGGGTCATGGAGAGAGAAATAATTAATTTGTGTGAGTCCTATTTACCAAAAGGGAAACGTAAAGATTGAAATGAGACGCCCAAAATGGAAATATATAAAGCATGAAATGAGACTGAGGGAGTACTTTAATGCATAATAAGCATACTTTACAAAGCATACTTTAATAACCATTAATCATACTTTATTTATACAGTAAGCATACTTTAGTGATGGGTCGACCCGTTTCACAAATAACCCATTTCACAAGAGACTTTGTCTTAGGGTATAGTTTACCCTTATGGTTTATTGTTTATCCTAAAGATTTAAGGTTAATTATAAGAATATAATTGTAACTTGGCTATTGTGATTTATGATATATTTCGCTCCAAAAGTTTATGATATATTTCACTCATAGGATTAGAATTTAATGTGTAATTGTAATTTCACCCTTTTGATTTATGATATATTTTACCAATAGTGATTTAGGGTATAATTGTAATTTCACCCTTATACTTTATAATATAATTTAACCCTAAAATTTAAGGTATAATCATCCTAGAGTTTCGGGTTTATGATATAATTATAATTTTATCATTGTAATTTAGGATATATTTCACCCTTAATTATGGTTTAGGGTATATTTTACCCTTAGTTTCTTAAGTACAATTAATTTAAAAAAACATTAATGGAAGAATTAAATTAATGGCAATAACTAGGTTAGAGTGCTTTTTTTTCAATTGTGCAAAAAGGTGGTTCCTAGGAGTATTTTTTTTTCAATTTCATGGAAACGTGGCCCCACCCCAATCTCAACTCCAATTCACTTGTTAGTTACAGCCAAGATTCGCTGTTTGCTTATTACTCTCCCCATCCCATCGAAAAATCTCAATTTTACTATATTGGATGTCCCACTCAAATGTTTTCATTTTTTCTTTTTAGTAAAAGGATCCACATATGGTTCATCGTTCACTACTAATACAACTACCCACTACACATAAAATAATAATACTCCTTAATCTATATGAAAAAAGCAAATGAGACCTTTGCCCGGACGGAGGGAGTATTATTTTTTTTCGTTCATTTTCCTTTTTATTTTTATTGGTATAATTGTAATTTTAAATTATAAGTTAGTGTATACTCCCTCCATCCCGGGCAAATAACACAATTTGCTTTTTGCACTTAGATTAATGAGTGTTATTATTTTATGTAAAATGAATAGGTGTATTAGAGAGATGTGATGGATATTGGTGGACCATTGGTGGAACCTTTTTACTAAAAGAGAAAAATGATGCAATTTGGACGGAACACCCAATATAGTAAAATGATACTATTTGAGCAGGACGGATGAAGTATTTAATATTAATTGTTTAGAATATATTTTACCCCTAAAATTTACTTATGGCTAAAACTTGTGTGTTCCGGGGACATTGTGCGCCCAAATATCCTTTAATATTAAATGGTATACCTTTTAGTATAAGGACGCGTACCCTTTATTTTCTAAAAAAATAATTTTTTTAATAAAAGTATATACCCTTTAAAATAAAATGTTGTACCCTGATATATTATAGTGTATACCTTTTAAAACAAAATGGTGTACCCTTACACATCTTGTGCACATTGGGATACAAGAGACCAACTCTTTACTTATTATATCTTAGGGTTTTAGATTAATTATAAGGGGTCGTTTTGTAGCATGTATTAGGGTGGTATTGATGCAGTATCCCTCGTAATACTACGTTTGTCTCGATATATTCATAATACCCATGATCCGGTATTATTTCGATCCAATGTTAATGATACCTTCCCCTTGGTATTGTGTAAGTATTGTGTATCCCATCTCAAGAGGTGAGATACATAATACTCCCCCCGACCCGTTTTAATGTTTACGTTATAATATTTTAATATATATTATGTGGAAAGATATAATATTTAATGTAAAATGGATAGGTGTATTAGTGTTGGATGTGGGGACATGGTGATATATTAATTATTTTAGGAGGGTCCCATATTCCAAAAAGGGAAACGTAAACATTGAATTGGGACGCCCAAAATAGAAATATATAAACATTGAAATGGGATGGAGGGAGTACCAAAATTTAGTACCTAGGGATTAAATGTAATTTTACCATTATACCCTTATCCAATAATAATAATAATAATAAAATTAAAAATTAATAATAATAAATAATATTAATATTAATTAATAATTAATAATAATAATATTATGAATAATAATAATATAAATAATAAATAAATAAATAATAATAATATTATTAATAATAAGACAAAGACTTGTGTGAGACCGTCTCACGTAGGGCTTACGTAAGACGACAAGTAAGTGATAACTTTTACATAGAAAAGTGATAATAAATTAATGAAAAGTGATAAAACTATTTTATGAAAAATTTATATTATAAATAAAAAAGTAATAATATTTTATAGCGAAAGTGATAATGTTTTATAGCAAAAGTGATAACTATTTTAAAAATTGAAAAATTGTCTCACGTGAGACGGTCTCACGCAAGACCTACCCTAATAATAATACTAATAATAAATAATAATAATATTAATAATAATAATACTCCCTCCGTCCCGTTTCAATGTTTACGTTTCTATTTTGCGAGTCTCATTTCAATATTTACGTTTTCCTTTTTGGAATATGAGACCCACCTAAAACAATTAATATATCATCCAACACTAATACACCTACCTACTTTACATTAAATATTATATTTTTCCACCCACTATCTATTAAAATTTATACTTCTTAATCAACGTGCAAAAAATAAAGACTTGTGTGAGACCGTCTCACGTAAGGGTTTATGTGAGACGGCCAGAAAGTGATAACTTTTACATAGGAAAATGATAATTAACTAATGAAAAGTGATAATGCTATTTCATGAACAGTTTATAGTATAAATAAAAAGTGGTAACATTTTATAGCGAAAGTGATAATATTTTATAATGAAAGTGATCACTATTTTAAAAAGTGAAAAATGATCTCACGTGAGACGGTCTCACGCAAGACCTACCCTAGTTATTAATATCAACAATAATAATATTAATAATAAATAATAATAATAATAGGCAAAGACTTGTGTGAGACCGTCTCACGTAAGGGCTTACGTGAGACGGTCAGAAAGTGATAACTTTTATACTAAGAAGTGATACTAAATTAATAAAAAGTGATAATGTTATTTTATAAATAATTTATAGTATAAATGAGTGATATCATTTTATAGTAAAAGTGATAACTTTTTATAGCGAAAGTGATAACTATTTTAAAAAATGTAAAATGGTCTCATGTAAAACGGTCTCACGCAAAACCTATCCATAATAATAATAATAATAATAATAATAATAATAATAATAATAATAATAATAATAATAATAATAATAATAAATTATTTGTAGGTACACACTTTGTACCCATAATTACTGTGAAATACATTGATTTAAAAAAATTACTTTCACATACAAAATATTAAAGTAAAATACCAAATATAACCCTAAACCCATACACTTTTAAACCACAAATCCTAAACCCTCACCCATTGCCGGACCGTCAGAGCGTAGGTCGGCCACCAGAAACTGCCGGACCGCCGATCAATTGCCGAAAACTATCGAACCGTAGGCCGATCACTGGAAAATCGCCAGACCATCGCCGTCGCCGCCAGAGCTCCGCTTGACCGCCGCCGGACCACCACACTTTTTTGCTGCACACACTTTTTTTACTGCTCACACTTTTGCTGCACAGGAACTTTTGCTGCACACAAACATTTATGTGCAGCACATTGTAAGGGTAATATTAGAATATTACTATATATTTTTGTAGTTAGTAGTAATATTTTTGTATGTTTGTAATCTCATAGTAATTAAGGAGTTTTTGGGGATCTAGTAGTAATCCTCCCTAATAATAATAATAACAACAATAATTATAACAACGACAACAACAACAACAACAACAACAACAACAACAACAATAATAATAAAAATAACAAGAACAACAACGACAAGGGTAGGTCTTGCGTGAGACAATTTTTCACTTTTTAAAAGAGTTATCACTTTCGCTATAAAACATTATCACTTTTTATTTATACTATAAATTATTCATGAAATAACATTATCACTTTTCACTAATTTATTATCACTTGGGTATAATAGTCATTTAAGTATAGTAATTTTATTTTTTAAAAAAATAATATTAATGAAGGAGGAGAAATTAATTAAAAAGGGTGAGACCACAGGTTCCACCCAAGTTACATTCTAAATTAATTAAAGGGGAACACATGTTAATTAATTAGAAAAAGTGGGGACCACATGTTCCATCAAAGTTGCTCTCAACTTAAAGAGTGAGTTTACTGTGAATCGAATTAACACGTGAACCATATTTTGTATAATTACTCTTTAGTATATATGAAAAATTACTCTTTGAGGGCTGCTATTCGTACCCCTTAAAAATACTAAATGATCCCATCTGTTAAACGTACCCAGCAAATTATATCAATAATTATATACTCCCTCCATCCGATTATAAGTGATCCGTTTGCTTTTTGCACGTAGATTAAGAAGTATTATTATTATATGTAAAGTGGGTAGTTGTATTGACGTTCGATCCGTTGGTTAATGTGAACCGTTAGGGTTCCATGCGTTTCTAAATAAGCGGAAGTAAGAACAAAGAAACGTATTACCTTTCACCAGGGTATGTTGAGGAAGAACAGCTACAGAAAATAACCTCTTGATCTTCTGCTGTATTTCCAAGTCCAATCTTGACGTCGTGTGGGCGAAGATCTTCAAGATCCTCTCAATCTGCTTCTTCTCCTACTACTAACGTGTTTTAGGCGATAAATTAGGATTCCAGGAAGTTGAGATGACTTATTTATAGGCTACAGCAGGGACCAGGAGAAGAAATTAGAGTCGGGCCTCGATTGGGCTTAAGTATCCAAGTTTAGCCCAAAACTTATACTTAAGTCCAATAATAATAATATATTCCACTAAAATATTATTATTGCACTGCCGCTCTAATCCCAAATTACGTTATGGGCTCCTTCTTATTATGAGCCCGATATTCTCCCCGTATTTAAGATATACAATGTCTAATATTAAGTTATCGACAACTCCATTAATTAATATCTCATCCGAGAGTAGGTACACTCAACCTTGTTATCATGCCGAAATAAATTCACCTGCAGGGTTTACATGATAATCCTTATGAGCTCCTCAAGGGGACATCATCAACCTATTTAATAGGACACTGTTTCCTTCTACAATCAATAGCACACCATAGAGAAAGTACTATTTCCCAACTCACCAAACTTGTTGATTTAATTACATGTAAATCTCACCTATTGATGAATCAAAGAAATACATACTGCCTTACGTATCGAAATTATTGTATAGGGATTAAGAGCACGAACATCCATAATAATTGAGATCAAGTTCTCCTATATAGTCAGTATAAGTCGAACGATCTCAAGCGGTCCTACTCAATACACACAAAGCATACTAATGTGATTTTATAGTCAAGATAAACTAATACCAAATCACACTACAACCATCCCGATAGATTGTCCCCGTCTATCTCGATTGTGAGCATCTGTTTATCTTTATAAGAAAATCGATAATATGATCTTTCGCGTATTGTCGCACAACATATTATCTACAGTATAAAGTAAGTAGACTATTGCATCGACATATAAATAAATTATAAGATGCAATCATTTGATCACTGATTCTCATTTCAAATATTGTTAAAACATTGTTCATACTAAAGCTAGACTTTTAGTATACAATCCAACAAGTTGCATTAGGGGGAAGTGGTGAGGCATATTGTGTACTTTTTTACTAAATAGGAAAATAGATACCTTTAAACCGGACGTAAAAAATAGTAAAATGGACACCTTAGAAGCGCACGGAGGGAGTATATTACTCCCTCCGTCCACTGTCAATCTATCCATTTTACCATTTTGGGCCGTCCAATCTTAATCTATCCATTTCCACTTTTGGACACATGGGACCGACCCACCACTAATACAATTAAAATATGGGACCTACACATCCCACTAATACAACTACCCATATACATTAAATAATAATACTCCTTATTCCACGCGCAAAAAATAAACGAATAGATTGGGGATGCACGGTGGGAGTACTAAACCTACCCCATTTTTTACATTTCTACCCTTTTAATTATAAACATTAATGTTTATTCCATTCACAATTAAAACTTCCAAATAAAAAAAACTAACGCTGGCCTATGAAAAAGAAGATAGTAGCCATTTTACCTCTACCATCTACAACAATCGAGGAATAAAAATTATTACCTCTGAAAGAACCACCATCACTTCCTCCATCACTAAGAAACCTAAAGTTTTAATTCATACAATCAAAATCTTTTCTGCTTTTTCCAATTATATTTTGGAACTCCTCAAGATTTTATTCAACGACAGCCTTCCACCAACGTCACCATTTACTGTTGGCTCGTTATCAAAATTCTAAAATATTAAATTACTCTTCGCCCCTTTTAACATTGAATTCTAATATATGTATGCTCCCAATAAAACTAGTCCAAAAATATCTCAATCCTCCTGTACAATGACTCATTTCGGTGAATATGTGATATTATGAAGTATCAATGAGATTATGCGTATTTGATGGGCATTCACCATAACAGGCTTATACATCACTACTGAAATCGAAGGCTGCATATTCCTCTTTCACGTATTCTTTTTTCATGAATAGGAAAAAAGGTGTAACTAATTCCTAAACCTAGAAGAAATTTAAATAAGCTTGGAGGTGGAATATTAATATTACATGGTCTGCTGTGAAAATAGTAAAGACTTTTTAACATGAGAAAATCGTTAAGAAACTCAAGAAAATCTACGGTCGATCCCTTTTATTCCTTTGCTGGGATGATCTTGGTAATGGTAATATGGATGACAATTGATTCTTTAAATAAACGGGGTAAGTATAGTAATTTTAGGTATAAATAATTTGACTTTAAAAATATATTTCATACAAGGGTATTTTAGTCTAATTAACTAAGGATATACTATTAGTCTAAATCTTTTAAGGGGTATGTTTAGTATTTTTGGGAGTACCAATAGCCGCCACCTTACTCTTTTTGAAGAGTAATATTTTTTATTTAGAAGAGTAATGTGTAATCTCTCAAAAGAGTAAATTTTCATGTATTAAATAGTAATCGATAAAGGGTTTACAATAATTTTATTGATAGTCGATTTTTAGTGTATAAAGTGGGTGTTTAATGTGGCTGTAATAAAGTTTAATCGGACTAATCAAACACAATAATAAGAGAAAGTAGAAGAAAGAAGACGACATAAGAATTCCTTCAAAGTGGAGAGTTTATCTCTCTAAGTTATTTTTTGCGAGCGTGGTAGGGATGAATCCTTTTCTTTACAGTGGGGAGAAGGGATGCAGAGAGTTGATAATGGAGATGAGGAGGAAGATGCATATGATGATGAGTATTCAGAAAGAAGGAGATGATCCTGGGTGTTTGGGAAAGCCCCTATTTATACAGGTGGATTGGGTCCACTTATCCTAGCAATAAATGCTCTGGGCCCACAACTTAGCAGACATTTATTGCAAGATAAAATAAGTCTAACATGATTGAATAAGGAGGTGATCTCTGAGAAGGTGATATCCAGGGGAGGTGATTTATGACGTGGCAATCTTGACAAGAACTTGGCAGGTGGCTGGCAGACTTGGCAAAAGATTGGTAGACTTGAAAAAAAAACATACATACACCAACGTAACAGTACAAAAAGAGAATAAAAAAAAGAGAATTAAAAAAATAAAATTAGATGAAACAACAAAACACACATTGAATGTGAAGGAAAAAGGTTCCACTAGGGATGTCAATTTCGGCTCGCCCCGCACATTTTGGGGCGGCCCAGACATTGTCCACAGGAGAAACAAGGCAGCTTTTCGAGGGCTTTCAAGCATATGCATGGGTTCAGTAAGGCTCTTTGAGTATACCCCCTCAACTATTGTGACTTAGCCCCCGAGTTTAGCCTTTAAGGTCAATGTCGTGGCGACTTGGAGGGTTTCAGAGCCTATACTTGGAGGTGAGTAGGGCTTCTTGAGCTTTTCCCTTCGGTGTCTGGCCTTAGCCCCCGAGCTTGGTCTTTTGGGTCCATGCCTCGATTGTTCAGGGGGCTTCGGTGCTTAGGACGATTTTCGAGTTTCCACATTCTTGAATATCCTCAAGACGGCTCATTCGGTAGGTCCGTGCAAGACCCATTGGTTGGAGGAGTTCTGCGTGTAAGGCCAGGACTTTTATAACCTAGGTGACTGATGGTGATCAGATCTTATGGTCTACGTAATCCGTTCGGGTTCCATGCACATCTAACGCAACAGAATAATAAGAAAGATTACCTTTTACCGAAAACAAGCGGAGAAGTCTGAATCAGCTGCATAAATGATCTCTTGATCTTCTGCTGTATTTCTATGCCTCGTCTAGATGTCGTGTGGGTGATGATCCTTTAGGCGATCCCCAATCCGCAGTCTCCCTTGAATTTCTCACGTTCTCTCTTATCCGATGAGAAATCTGATTTCTCACGTAAAAGTTGATTTTGGCGATAATTCGTATGATCTGAAACTGCTGGGATGGCTTATTTATAGGCTACAACAGAGACCAAGAGGAGAAATTAGGGTTGGGCCACCCATTAGGCTTAGACATCTAAGTTTAGCCAAAAACTAATAATTAAGTCCAATAATAATAATTCAGTCCACTAAAGAAATATTATTTCACTGCCACCCCAATCCCAAATTATGTTATGGGATCCTTCTTGTTATGAGCCAGTTTAACTCCCCGCGTTTAAGATATACAATGCCCATTAATTAAATGAGTTACTGACAGCTCAATTAATTAATATCTTATCCAAGAGTAGTACCACTGAACCTTATTATCATACCGAAATAAATCTACCTACAGGGTTTACATAATAATCCTTATGAGCTCCTCAAGGGGACATCATCAACCTAATTCATTAGAACATGGATTACTTCTACAATTAACAACACACCATAGAGACCGTATCATCTCCCAACTCACCGAGCATATTGATTTAATAATTAAATCTCACCATTGATGAATCAAAGAAATAAATACTGAATTACGTGACGAGATTATTGTATAGGGATTAAGAGTACGGACATCCATAATAATTGAGGTCTAGTTCTCTTATATAGTCAGTATAAATCGAACAACCTCATGCGGTCCTGCTCAATACACACAAAGTGCACTAGTGTAATTCTATAATCAAGACAAACTAATACCAAATTACACTATAACCATCCCGATAGATTGTTCCCATCTATCTCAGTTGTGAGCATCTGTTTATACTTTATAAGGAGCTGATAATATGATCTTTCATGCGACGCCACACACCATATTATCTATAATATAAAGTAAATGGACTATTGCATCGACATATAAATAAATTATAAGATGCAATTATTTGATCAATGATTCTCATTTCAAATATTGTTAAAACATTAATAATACTAAAGCTAGGCTTTTTATATATAATCCAACAATAGGTGGCATGTTTGGAATATGTTAATTATTCATCCAAACAAGTCGACTCGATTGGATCTGTCTTCAGAGAGTTCGAATTTACTTCCAGATAGATATGCTCAGTTGGATCTACCTTCTGGTAGGTCAGATCTGCCCTCGAACTGGTCTGCTTGAACAGATCTGCCAGTGGGTATGACAGACCTGCCTCGCCTGTCAGATCTTTATTCATGGGCCGGCCATCCCTCTTTTACACATTTCCAATGCTTGTCCCAATTGGACAAAGTGGCGTGTCATCTCCATGAATGCTTAGTAAGATGGCAAAAAGTTCCATTGGATGGCCACCCACATGTTTGATCCTGACTGTAGGGCGGCGGCAGCTAGTACAGTGTATGTCTCGTCGCTCATCTTTTCTCCTGTTGCTTTTTGATCGTTGAATCTTTTTAGGAAATTTTCAAGGGACTCATTAGGACCTTGTTTTATGTTTGCTAGTTTTAGCTTTGAGCCCTTTATGTGAATCAGGTAGACAAATTAAGATAGGAAGAGTTTGGAGAGTTCTTCCCAGCTACTAATAGAGTCTGGGGAGAGTGAGCTGTACCAAGTATAGGCTGTGTCCTCGAGAGTTAACGGTAATAGCCGGCACTTAGTAGTTTCCGAGCTTCCATGGGCGGTTGTCCACATTGTGAATTTGTTTAGATGCACCATGGGGTCAGATTTACCTTCATATGTGCCAATTTGTGGAAACTTCACATTCAGTTGATATGGTTGAGAGGTGATGTTTGGTGTGAAACTCCCACAGGTGGCTTTTTCACACCAAAGTGTTGTCTTTTTTTAACTCATCTAGCCCCTTTTCATGGGCATTATTTCTTCTTCTAGTGCTTTCATTATGGCCACTTTGTGAGTATGGCCCCTACTGTGAGTTGTCTTCTTCTTTTTAAATGGGTAAGTCTTTGAACTCGGACTCGTTTGGTGAGAGTTGGATGCCATGATTTTTTGGAGTTGCAGGGGGAGAGCCCTCCTTCTAGTGCCAAATATTGATAGTCGATTTTTAGTGTATAAAGTGGGTGTTTAATGTGGCTGTAACAAAGTTTAATCGGAATAATCAAACACAATATTAAGAGAAAGTAGAAGAAAGAAGAGGACATAATAATTCCTTCAAAGTGGAGACTTTATCGATCTCTCTCTGTTTTTTTTGCGAACGTGGCAGGGATGAATCCTCTTCTTTACAGTGAGGAGAGGGGATGCATAGAGTTTATGAAGGAGATGAGGAGGAAGATGCGTATGATGGTGAGTATTCAAGATGAAGGAGATGATCATGGGTGTTGGGTAAAGCCCCTATATATACAGGAGGATTGGGTCCACTTATCTTAGCAATAAATGCTTTGGGCCCACAACTTGGCATGAATTTATTACAAAATAAGATAAGTCTGACATGATTGGATAAGGAGATGATATTTGGAGAAGGTGAGATATCCAGCGCAGGTGATATGCAATGTGGCAGACTTGGCAAGAGCATGGCATGCTTGGCGGGTATTGAGAGTGAGAATTAGCGTGCTTTATTATCAAATTTAACACCTTTTTTATGAGAATTATTGTCTTATATTAGCACAAGTGTCTTATATTCAATATATTTGAGAAAAAAGTGCATTTGAGGTGTTTTATTGTGTGTTAGGTGGCAAAAGGAGCAAAAGAGCAAAGTTGGAGAAAAGGTGCAACTTGTGCAAGAATGCTGAAAAACGCACGTCCAATTAGTGTAATGTTTCTGTATTTTTTTAGAGTTGAAAACTAAAGATGTGATATATGGTTGGAAAGCCACAGAAGAGATAGTCATTTTAGCATAAGAAACACTTCAATTGGAATTCAAACGAGAAAGTTATGATCAAAATAGTGACACCGCACAAGATGTGCCGAACAGAACCACTATGCATCTTTGCATGGCTTGTTACACCTTCAAATATTTGAGTTTTCATAAGCTCTTTATATAGATAGAAAGCCAAGCAAGAGATAATCACGTGAGCGTAAGAATCACTCAAATCGGAGTTTGATTGTGGAAGTTATGTACGAAACGGTAAGACTACGCAAGATGGTTCGACCTCCTTGATCTGGTTCGACCACCCATGAAGGTCGAACCATGGTCGAACCAAATGCCTGAAGCTAAGTTAAATCATCGATGTTGATTCTACCATGGTTCGACTAAGCCTATAGGTCTAACCATCATGCGGGATAACTCCAGATCCGTATTTTTACACCCCCGGTACGTTTATTTTCGTGTTTTCCAAGAAAAAGCACATTCAAGGTCCATAAGAAGAGCTTACAAGTATAAAAGGGGATGTAGATCACACCAAGGAGACAACAACACAATCATCCTACACCTCACAAGGGGGGATCACCCCCAACCATCATCCACATCCTTTCGTACATCCATCCATCACTGTGAAGATTCGTCTGTGGAATCAAGAGGAGAACCAAGAGGAGGATTCAAGACGGAGAAGGATGTGACGACTTCCACATTTAGGATTTTATTCGTTTCCAAATTTATCTTGTATTTTCCAGACATATGGGTAAGATCTATCCAACCCCCATGATTATTCTTCGCAACATCATGGGCTAGAACCATTTTGGTAGATCTAGGGTTTTGAAGGTTTTATGAATTAATTAAACTCTCTTGTGTGTCCTCCGTACAACATTACTTGTGGATTGATTTTATATATGATTGTGCTTTCTTAATTCATATTCACGGTCTTTTTGTGCATCTTCAATTGGTATATAGAGTCTGAATATATATCTTGGTTGTAGATTGAGTGCGTTCACCGCTGAACATGATTCCATGTTATGATTCTAAGTGAGAGGACTTCGAAACTTCATTATAACTATCATATATGAATGTTTATTCATTGAATTGAATTCGAGTTAGTAAGCAGGATAAAGAAGGTAATTTTATAGTAACTGTAAGGGAGATCCGGGTTAGATTTCAGACGTGGAAAATAATTGATGCTGATAGTACCTAGAATGGGGGGAGGATGAAATTACGTCTCTTGCTCCAAGATTATTCACACGTGTTACACGTATATTTACCTATGTCTATAGAGTAGCTTGATTTGCATGGTTTAGTGATGCGTCCATAGTCCACAAGGCAGAGTCGGCCTGCATTTGAGAGGGAAGTTAAGTAGTAAAACTGGATTATCTTAGAGCTACCTATTCTCCATTCTTGAACCACTTTCGTATTCTTCCAGTGTTATTTATTTTATTTGTTATTTTAAATTAATTGTTTATTTATTAGTTAATAATTTAATCCTCAAACGTTGCCTTTCGTCTTAATTAATTTAGTAAATAATTAAATTGATAATACATCGTCCTTTGGGTTTTATATTTAACATGGTCGCTTGCTTAAGCTGCAATTGATATCCTTAATACTTGGGGATTAATATTACGTGCAAAGAAAACACACATCAATTTTCTTGGCGCCGTTGCCGGGGACAGTCGTTATTATTGATTTTATTATTCTAGTTGTTTAAGACTTTTATTTGTGATTATTTAATTCTATCTAACTTTAAATTTTTCTGAGGTACTTGTGCACTAGGAAAAGGAGAGGAAGGAAAGGAAGGAATAACACACTAAACTAAACATGGTCGGATGATGTTGCCATACGTGAGATTTTCAAGAACAATAAAATTGGTAACATGGGATTGATAGGAGCAAGGGGGGAAGATGATGATTTTGAGATACATCCCGCTCATATTAGGAAAAGAATAATGCTAGGCGGATCGCCCTATTCAAGTTCTCTTTAATTGATAGGGCATAAGCTTGGTATGAGACTCTTGATGCTACTGATTGCACTACATGGGACCAACTGCAGCAGAAGTTCTTGGAGAGATACATGCTACTCTCAAAGGTCTTCAAAATGAGACAAGAGATTACCCTATTTGTTATGAATAAGGGTGAAAAATTCCATGAGGCGTGAGATAGGTTTAAAGACATACTCAGGCGGTGCCCATTCCATAAGGTGTGGGATAGATTTAAAGACATACTCAGGCGGTGCCCACAGCATAGGATGTCTAAGGCTCAGTACATAAATATCTTCTACTATGGATTGGATTGTGAGTCGCGTATTCTTATTGATGCATCACCAAGTGGACCGATGATGCCAAAAATAAATTCTAGAGTTTCAGGAGCTCGATTCGACCAGGGTTCAACCAAGATAATAGGTCGAACCACATCACCTAAGTCGAACCAAGCACCTGGCCATCCTCCGGAGCGTTCAGATGGTCAATTCGACCAACACCAACCTGGTTAAACCAATCCTGAAGGTCGAACCACGGGTGAACCAGTTTGTCCGTGAACTCTGAATTCTCTGATGTCGGGTTCGACCAACCCAGCCATGGTTCGACCAACCCTGAAGGTCGAACCATGGTCGAACCAGCCTGTACGAGGGATGCCGAACTTTCGGATGCTCAGTTCGACCACTACACACCTGGTTCGACCAGCACCCAAGGTCGAACTGAGGTCGAACCACCTCGTCTAGCACTGTTTTTCACGCAAATGCCTTACCTAATCTTAATGATGCTCCAGTGTCATCCCAAGGGCAGAATACTGAGCTTATAGTAGAAAAGAAGTGGTAAAAAGCAAAGAGGTTGAGAGTCGAGAAACTTAGACTACAGATAGACAATGAAGATGTGGTTTTCTCTCTTGATCATGCAATGAAGATGCCCATGGAGACTCAATCATGCAAGAGCATAGATGTGGTTTCTAACTTGTTTAATCTTGATTTTAATAGGACAGATGACTCTGAATTTGAATGGAAGATTGACAAGGAGGAGTCTAGACAGCCATGTGAGGAAAAAAATTTTGAGGATCATATTTTTGTGATCAAGAAAGGTGAGGTGCTGAGTGTAGACAAGAAGAGGGAAAGAAAGTTCTTGAAGGTGAGGATACGAGAAGACCATTATCTGATCCAGTAGTTCAAAGCAGTATTCTGTCGTGACTCTCCAACGTTAAATATGAGCGCCTGTTGGGGGTTTGCCCCTCTGTTTTATTACTTTATTTCTTTCGTGTGAGTGAAGATTTATTATATTTGAAGTGCTCACGCTTCGGCAATTACATCTCTTTTCAAACATAGTTTCGACTTACGTTTTTACTAAGTTTGGGGGGTGTGATGTACTTACCTGGTCTTATGAGCACCGAGGTTATAATTTTTCTTTTCGTTGGTTGTTTTGTTTATTAGGGGGTTGATTTTTTGCGGCATATTAATATTTTATCCAGTGTTGGTATGTCGATTTTTACAATTTACCTAATGTTTAGTGTGTTGTGTTGGTGTGTCTAGTATGTGGAGTCGATTAGATAGTCAATTGAGTCTTTCTTATAGTTCTCTTGTTTTATTATTGATGAATCCTGTGATGGTGAGTGTGTTTGAGCTTTGATGATAGTAAAAGGTAAAAGAGTGGCAAGATGAGTTCTACACTGAGTCTTTGAACTGACTGAGTTGAACAAGTCGAGGGGCTCGTGCATACTTTGAAGTAAAAATTAGGTGTCCTCGTTTTCTTATTCTAATTTTTATGTGCGCTTTTAATTCATGAGAGTGGAAGGATTGAGTTTTTGGTTTTGATGATTCACATGAGCTTATATTTTTATATTGTGCTTAAAATTCATATGCCCTTAAAATTGATGAAAGAAGTGTATTTGAGTTATATTTTGATATAAAGTTCTATGTGTACTTGTGAGATATTTCTTATCATGAAAAGTGCTCTGTTACTTGTTAAAAACCCATGTGAGATTTTGAGCCTCGTTGATCATGTACATAATCACATGATATTTCTTTCTGGTGCGTATCATTCTTGTATGTGTATTCTAGATCCGGCCTTTTGTCTTACTTGAAACTACACGTGTGTTAGATGATGGGAGATGATTTTAGGCCATTCTTGAATTCATGAGTCACTTAGCCAAATAATTCCCTACCGAATGATGTTTATCTGTAGTTAGCCCCGTTGAGCCAAAAATCCTCATTCTTTGGCAGCTTACGAGAAATAACCACTTTGAGCATCTAAATTTTTTGAGTCTTAATTGTCCCTCATGAAGAGAATTAATGACTTTTTAAAGTGTGTTGATGGATTTTATAACAAATTGGGAAGGAATGAAGTTGGTGTTGAAACAGTGATTGAACTTGATAATGTATCTAAGGAAAATCATGGAGTAGTGCTTGAATCTAGTACTCCATTGAACCAAACACCCAATGGTAGTGCTTAAATCTAGTACCTTACGGAGGATGTGAGAGATAGTACCCGAAATTGGTACCTCAAGTAAAAAAAAGGGAAAAAGAAAAAAAAGTGAAAGAGTTGAGGAGGATGTTGTGCTAAATTGAAGTGAGTAAGAAGAATGAAAGATCATAATGGATTGCGACTTGATTGATCCGAGTTTTGAGTCACTTATCCATATATTTCCTACCTTAATCAAAGAGCCAACATTACATCTAAAAGAAAAGTCCTTTTTGATCCCATTGTCGAATCATACTTTTAGTGGTGGAGAGTTTGAGATATTTGACAAGCTTATGGTTACGTTTGCACTTGAATTGAATTTGAGCGAAACACCTTAACCCATAAGTGTACATCTTTTACACTTGAGGGCGAATGATATATACTTCCCATTAGAATATGTCAATGGAGCATTTGAATTGGTGGTGATTGTCCTATCTTGTATGCTATGAATTGATTATTACATGTAATGAGAGTTGCATGACCTAAGTTGAGGACTATTGTATTTTGAATGAGTTATTTGTCATAATCCTTATTTCCCCGCTAATTTTCTTACTCTCTCCCTCTCTTTATTTTTATTTTCTTGCCTCGGGACGAGCAACGAGTAAGTTTGGGGGATTGTTGAGAGTGAGAATAAGCGTGCCTTAGTGTCCAATTTGAAACCTTTTTGATGAGAATTATTATCTTATATTAGTACAAGTGTCTTATATTCAATATATTTGAGAAAAAGGTGCATTTGAGGTATTTTATTGTGTTTTAGGTGGAAAAAGGATCAAAAGAGAAAAGTTGGAGAAAAGGTGCAACTTGTGCAAGAATGCTGAAAAATGCACGTCCAAATTGTGTAATTTTTATGTATTCATGTGGAGCTCAAAACTAAATTATGATAAATGGTTGAAAAGCCACAAAAGAGAGAGTCATTTTGGCATAAGAAATACCTCAATTAGAATCCAAACGAGAAAGTTATGATCAAAATGGTGACGCCGCGCAAGCTATGCCGAACAGAATGAATGTGCCACTTTGCATGTCTTGTTACACCTTTATATATTGGGATTTTTGTAAGTTCTTTAAAAAGATATAAAGCCAAGGAAGAGAGGATCGCGTGAGCATAAGAATCACTAAAATTGGAGTTCGAATGTGGAAGTTATGTACGAAACGGTGAGACTACACAAGCTGGTTCGACCTCCTTGATCTGGTTCGACCACCCATGAAGGTCGAACCATGGTCGAACCAAATGCCTGAAGCTGCGTTAAATAGCCGATGTTGATTCGACCATGGTTCGACCAAGCCCATAGGTCGAACCATCATACGGGAAAGCTCCAGATCAGTATTTTTACACCCCCAGTACGTGTATTTTCATGTTTTCCAATAAAAAATTCATCCAAGGTCCATAAGGAGAGCTTACAAGTATAAAAGGGGATATAGATCATACCAATGAGACAACAACACAATCATCCTACACCCCACAAGGAGGGATCACCCCCAACCATCATCCACATCCTTTCCTCCATCTATCCATCATTGTGAAGATTCGTCTGTGGAATCAAGAAGAGAACCAAGAGGAGGATTCAAGACGGAGAAGGACGCGACGACTCCCGCATCTAGGATTTTATTCGTTTACTAATTTATCTTGTATTTTCCAGACATATGGCTAAGATTTATCTAACCCCATGATTGTTCTTCGTAACATCATGAGCTAGAATCGTTATGGTAGATTTAGGGTTTTGAAGGTTTTATGAATTAATTAAACTCTCTTGTGTGTCCTCCGTACAACAATACTTGTGAATTGATTTTATATATGATTGTGCTTTCCTAATCCATATTCACGGTCGTTTTGTGCATCTTCAATTGGTATATAGAGTCTGATTATATATCTAGGTTGTAGATTGAGTGCGTTCACCGCTAAACATGATTTAATGTTATGATTCTAAGTGAGGGGACTCCGAAGCTTCATTAGAACTATCATATATGAATGTTTATTAATTGAATTGAATTCGGGTTAGTAAGCAGGATAAAGAGGGTAATTTTATAGTACCTATAAAGGGAGATCATATCGGGTTAGATTCCAAACGTGGAAAATAATTGATGCTAATAGTACCTAGAAAGTGGGGTAAAATTATGTCTCTTGCTCCAAGGTTATTCACACGTGTTACACGCATATTTAATTGTGTCTATAGAGTAGATTTATATGGTTTAGTGATGCGTCCATAGCCCACAAGGCAGAGTCAGCCTACACTTGAGAGGGAAGTTAAGTAGTAAAACTGGATTACCTTAGAGCTACCTATTCACCATTCTTGAGCCACTTTCGTATTCTTCCAGTGTTATTTATTTTATTTGTTATTTTAAATTAATTAATTATTTATTAGTTAATAATTCAATCCTCAAACGTTATTACCTTTCGTCTTAATTAATTTAGTAAATAATTAAATTTATAATACACAGTCCTTTGGGTTCGATATTTAACTTAGTCGCTTGCTTAAGCTGTAACAGATATCCTTAATACTTGGGGATTAATATTGCTTGCAAAGAAAATGCTCATTAGTAGGTGGCTGGCATACTTGGCAAGCTCTTGGCAGGCTTGAAAAGCTCTTGGCAGGAGATTGGTAGACTTAGCAGGAAGGCCTTGGTCGGTCAGCATGAAGGCCTCGGTCTATCGAGAGGAAGACCTTGGGCGACAGGAAGGCCTCAGTCGGTCGGCCGTCAGGAAAACTTCGGGCGGCAGGCAACCTGACAAGTAAGCAGACAGTGCAGCAGGCTCGCGGCAGACAGCCTGGCAAATAGGCTGACACGCGGTAGGCAGCCTGGCAAGTAGGCAACTCGACAAGTAGGCAGATAACGTGATTAGGCTCGCGGCATGGAGTCTGGTGGATATTTATGGCTGTAGGCTGGCAGACTTGGCAGGAGGCTGGCAACTTTGAAGGACCTTCAACCTTATCCTATATGTAGTGTGGTGACTTAAGTGTTGACCAACTATCACAAATTTGAACCGTAATTTTTTTATTTAAAAGTGTAATAATTTATGCATTTAAAGAAATTGAAAATAAGGTTTATGTATTAACTTGTTCATGTTCACCAAAATTTAATGAACATTATACCAAGGTGTAACCGATTCCACCACGAAACCAGCCACTTAGTGCCTTTTTATTTTAATTTGATTTTGTTACCCGTGTGTTGCACGGGACAAAGATTTATACTCTCTCTTGTCACATGAATACTATTACGTTTATTGTTCGTATGGGTATTATTGTTGTGTGTAAGCCCCATAATGTTAAGATAAGTGTATGATGGAAGTAGGTATGACAACGGGTAGGGTACCCACTTATTTTGGGGTACCCGTACGGCCGTACCCGATTAAAAACAACTACCCGTACCCATACCTATCCCATTTACAAAATTTATTATAGTACTTGTGCCCGTCTCATACCCATTTATGAATACACACGAGTACCTATATCCATTTAATATTAATTCATTTTATATATATGTATATTTTTTATTGTTTAAATAAATATAATACTCCCTCCGTCCCACGTATTTTTACCCACTTTCCATTTTGGGGTGTCCCACGTATTTTACCCATTCCATTTTTGGCAAAAATACATAATATTTTATTACCTACTTTTTACAATCCCAACAACTTTAATTACTTTTTTACACTTTATTCATCATTCCCAATAACTTTATTCACCTTTTCTTTTTAAATTACTAATTTATCCCTACTTTCTCTTACATTATATATTTAAAAAATAAAACGTCTTAATCCCCGTGCCCGTACAAATGGGTAAAAATACCCGAGACGGAGGGAGTAATAAAAATTACATTATTATTATTAATTAAATATATAATAAATACACTATAAATTCTATTATTTTAAATAAATATTTAATAAATATGTTTACATAAAACTTATACTCCCTATTAATTAAATATATAAAATAATTCATAATTAATATATAAATTATATAATATATATTAAATTTTATAAAAATATATATAAACGGGGTACCATATGGTATTGAGTCATCACCCGTACCCATCTCAAATTCTAATGAAATTTTATGAAACTATACGTATTTGTACCAAACCTGTTTACAACTACCCGTACATGTTCCATTAAGATTCGAATAGTTTGGGTACCTAAAAATACATGTCCCATTGTCATACCTAGATGGAGGAAGTATAATATAAATTCTATTTTTTAAATAAATATTTAATAGATATAATTTAATAAAACTTACAACTATTAATAAAATAAATAAAATATTTCATAATATGCAAATTAATTATATTAAAATAAATATACATAGAAGGGTACCCGCAGGTACCGAAGGATTACCCGTACTCATCCCAAAACCTAATGAGATTTTATTTTACTACTCGTACCAATCCTAAATCCGTTTAAAATTACCCGTATCCATCTCATATGGTTCAGATAGATCGGGTACCCATAAATACCCGTCTCAACTTTATCCCTAAACATGATGTAATTGAGTACTTATTTATTAATTATATATATTTATTTATTTACCAATTTTATCAAACAATTTCTTATCTTACAATAAATAATTAAACATTCTGTCATTAACATTATTTTAAATTGTTGAAAAGAAATTTAAATTGATATTTTAGATATCTGGGTTTACAAATTAAAAAATTATTTAATTTTGAAAATATTATTATGATATGTGTACCCGTCTCATACCCGTTTATCAATACTCGTGAATAATCAAAATTCACTTAATATTCATATAGTATGGAAGAAAGTAAAACAAGTCCAGAGTTGGTCTTGATAAAATTGCATTAGGGTTGAAAGAATAAAAAATATCTTCTTTTATGAATTTTAATGTAATTACATAGAAGTCTTTTACGTTTGTTTAAATGACTAAATAAGCACCATATATAACCTTAAAAATTAGTCATACAACTCAACGGTGGAGATCAATTTTCACTAAATTGATGGCCAAGATTAAAAATAGAATGACTCAAAAGGAAAGTTAAGAAATTGGGGGGGGGGGGTTAGGATTTAGGTCATTTATTTTTTGCATGTGGATTAAGGAGTATTATTATTTAATATGTAGTTGATAGTTGTATTGGTGGGGTGTATGAGACCCATGCATTTATTGTATTAATGATGTGTGTGGGTCTCATGTGTTTAAAAAGGAAAATGTAGACCTTTGGTGCGGACGCCCAAAATGACAAAATGTAAACCTATCTAGCGGACGGAGGGAATATTATTCTTATTTTTTATAATTAAATAATCTATGTCATATAACGTAACAACATTAATTAAGGAGATTTTTTTCTTATAGCTAGACAATTTCTTTCATCAATGTAAAGAATTTGCAAATAATTATAACATTTGACTTTTTATAATATAACATATAATTAAATCGTGTAAAAAGTTACTATATGTACATATATTCTAATTATTTGAAAAAATCTTCAATTATATTTTTTTAAATATTACTTTATAACATAATACAATATAAAACTATTTATTACTCTCACTGTCTCTCTAAAAATATATGCAACCATATAGGGGCAATTTTGTTTCTTTACTGTATATTTATGTAGTTGTTAGTATTTTATTTTTTTCATTGTATTTAAGTGCAATTATGATCAAAATATGTAACTCTTAGTAATTAGTCCTTAATTTTATTGTTTGTCTAAAATAAATATCAATTATATATAAAAAAAATCTCAACTTGTTCTTTTTTTTTTCTATACATGATTTGATTTGATATTGATTAATTTACTTGTATCGAATGATTTATTTATTAATTGCGATTAATGATACTAAAGTAAATAAGTTATAGTAAGTGTATAGAAAAATAAATTAATAGTAAGACTATACGTGAACAACACGTTAGCGAAAAAAGACTTTGATATACTATACTTAATATATATATATATATATATATATATATATATATATATATATATATATATATATATATATATATAATGAAAAATAATGTTAAATATTTTTTAATTAATTAAAAAAGATTAATAAAATATTTTAAATAGTTGCTATATATATATATATATATATATATATATATATATATATATATATATATATATATATATATATATATATATATATATATATATATATATATATATATATATAATCTGCGTAATATTATAAATAATATTTAAATGAAATATTACTTTTTACTCTATGATTTAGTATTTCTTAATTAACTATATAATAATAATTCTATTCTCATTAATTATTATTTTTAAAAACTAACTAATGTACTATACATATAATATAAATAAAATTAATTTATATATAATATTCTTTTAAATATTTATAAATTTGTAATTAATTTATTATTTTTATTTTTTATTTAATTTTATTAGTTTCAAATTATATAAATAACTAAAGAAAATAAATTTTATAATTCATATCTCATAATTGAATAATTAAGATATATATGTAAATAAATAAATATTAATATACTAAGTTTAAAAAATTAACAAATATTTACAAACTCAATTTTAATGTTATTTGATATGAAATAATAATTAACTTAAAGAACTTAAGATCGTCGATCCTCTTGAGGAATACTTGAATCAATACTTTAGAAGTAGATTTTAAAGAATACTTGAATCAACTCTTAAATACTTGAATGAATACTTTAGATGTAGATCTTAAGTAATACCTGAATCGATTCTTAAGAGGTAATACTTGAATCGATTTTTATTTAAATCGATTCAAAAATACTTAATCGATCATCTTCCTTTTGAAAAATTGATTTTAAGATGTAAATTTATTCAAGAATACTTGAATCAATCTCTTCCTCTTGAAGAATCGATTCTTCTTGGATCAATTTTATACCTCTTGAAGAATACTTGAATCAATTTTTTAGGGGTAGATCGAATCTCTACTAGATTCTCTCTATCAAAATAAATATTTATATTTTAATAAATTAATTATCTAGACGAACTTGAAGAAAGCTCCTATTCCTCTTGGAAAATCGAATGTGTGTATTCCTCTTATTTATAGGTGGGGTGAGAGAGAATATTATATGAAATATACATTTTTTCATTTATATATATGATATGATTTAATTTGATATTAATTTATTTATTTATTGCATTAAAAGATTTAATAATTAATTAATGATAACTAAATAAATAAATAAATAAAATATTGAAAAATTAATCATTATTAAAAATAAGAAACACATTATTTAAAAAAGAAAATATTTAATGAAGTAAATTAAAAGTAAATAAGGAAAATATTAAAAAAAGTATTAAAAAATCTAAAAAATTGAGAAAATTACACGTCACATTGAAGCGCTCTGGAGACGACAAGTCAGCACGAAAAGTTTCTGCTATAGTATACTTAGAATATATATATATATACTAGTATGAAACTGCGTACAACGTGGGATCCTTTAATTATTATTCTTATTTTTATAATTAAATAATCCGTGTTATATAACGTAACAACATTAATTAAGGAGATTTTTTTTAATCCATTTTTTTTCCTCTTGAAGAATCGATTCTTAAGATGTAAATCGATTCAAGAATACTTGAGTCGATTCGCTTACTCTTGAAAAATCGATTTTTAAAATGTAAATTTATTCAAGAATACTTGAATCGATTCTCTTCCTCTTTAAGAATCGACTCTTAAGAGGTAAATCGATTCAAGAATACTTGAATAAGTTTTCTTCATCTTGAAGAATACTTGAATCGATTTTTAGAGGTAGATCAAATCTTTACTTGATTTTCTCTATCGAAATAAATTTTTATACTTTTATAAATTATTTTTTAGAGAACTTGAAGAAATCTCATATTCCTCTTGGAGAATAAAATGTGTGTATTTAAAATGAATAACTAAAAAGCTTTATTTATAGGTGGAGTGATAGAGAATATTATATGAAATATTCTTTTTTCCTTTATATATATATGATTTAATTTGATACTAATTAATTAATTTATTGCATTAAATTAAAAGATTTAGTAATTAATTAATGATACCCAAATAAATAAATAAAATATTGAAAATTTAATCATTATTAAAAATAAGAAATAAATTATTTTAAAAAGTAAATATTAAATAAGGAAGTTAATTAAAACTAAATAAAGAAAACATTAAAAAATATTAAAAAATTTAAAAAATTATGAAAATTACACGTCACATCGAAGTGCTCTGGAGACAACACGTCAGAAAAAAAATTTTATGCTTATTTATTTATGTCATATATCACCTCTAAATTTATATTTAATTCATTAATTTTTAAAAATAATTGTAGTTTAACCTTTATAATTCATGAAGCGTCTCATTTTGTTATAGTGAAATGATTTTTTATTTTATTCGTAAAGTTAATGCTTTATTTTTGAGTTTATTTTAAGATAGAAATTAATTTAACAAAATAACTAGGGTAGATTCCGTAACAGATCTCACTACTCACCTAAAATTGATTAATTTGACAATTAATGGTTGAGTTTTAATCAATTAGTTCTGGAAGCCTTTTATTTTTTAAATTTTCTATTTTAAGAGAACCTTTACAGGGGACAAGCCCTGCATCATGAGTTAAAAAAATGATGATTATATGGAATTTTCAAAAAGTGTCAGGATAAAATACATAATTGACTCCAATATCATATTTTAATTTGGAATCCAATTATTAGGTTGCATTTGGGATGGCAGTCTATTGAACGATCTTTACTGTAAAATTAAATTTTAATTTAATCTTTATTATTTAATTAAAAAATAATTAAAAATTTTAAAAAAATATATGCAATATGCACTGTACTTTAATCCACTAAAAAAACTGTTTTTTTACCAACAGAATATTCTGTTTGTAAATATTTTAGTTTTATTGATAAATTGGTTAATCAACGGGTTAATAATGAATTTCGTTGGTAATTTTCCATTAGTAAAGTGGTGATTGATAAATTTTTTGCAATCAAAATTCAATACAATCAATAAATAATTCTGTTGGTAATCAGTTTTAGGCTAATAAAGCCATTGACTATTATATATTGAAATTAAAATATAATTTTTACTAGCAATTGTTGATAAATTTCGTTAATATATATATATATATATATATATATATATATATATATATATATATATATATATATATATATATATATATATATATATATTGGTGTTTTAAACTATCAAGAATTCACCCATAATCACCCTTTAATTTGATACTCCTTATAATGTGATAATGTATTGGTCACATTAATCCACTAATCCGTCTTAATTAATACACTATATTCATCCAAAAAGTATTACCGAATAAACTTACAATACAAATTATCTTTAAATATATTTTAATTTAAAAAAATATCACTTTCATCAAACATAATTCTTTTATCATTAATTAATTTACAATATGTTCGAAAATTAATAAAATTGGTAAAATAAAAATTATTTTTCATAAATATATATAGTTTCACTATTACTATAAATACTTATGTGAGACGGATTGTGAGACGAATCGACACGTTGTTAATATATCCTTTTATATAAGTAATGTATGCTATATGTAATTAAAGTATGTTATTTTTAGGTAGGATAAATAATGAAATAATATATATTTTTAAAGTGTTATAATATGATTCATTGCAAGCATACTTTAAGTACTAATGATATGATTGATATGCCGGAATGAATTGGGAATGGAATAAGAATTTCCAATTTAATTCAATTCCTATGTTTGGTAAGATTTTAATAATGGGAATACTCATTCCATAAGGAATGTGTATTCCACAAAATTGGGAATCACCATTTCGCCACCCCTCATGACTTTACGTATTCCATGCTTTATGGAATCAAATTTTTATTTTTAATATAACATAAGATACATTAATAATTATAAATAATTTATTTTTATTTACATCACATCTCTTTTTGTGTAATTACGAAAATAAAAAATAAATTAATATTTTTTTATTTAATATATAATTTTTTTATTAAAAAACATAATATTTAATTATTCACTAAAAATATTAAATTATTTAAAAATTTAAAATAAAAAATTCTTATAATTTAATACTCATTATAATAAAAATAATATAAGAAAAATAAAAAATTTGTAAAAGAAAGAAATTTAAAAGTTTAAAAATTATATAATTAATTAAATCTTTATTTTAAATAAATTTATTAAATTATATACAAAATATTATAAATTAAGATTATTTTTATATTCAATACGCATATATAATATTAAATATAAAATTTTATTTTATTTATAGAAATATTTTTTTAAATTACAAACAGATTTTTATTTAAAATTTTAAATATTATATTTCTTATTTTTTATTTTATAATTTTTTATTAGAATAATTATTAAAATATATTAAGATTTAAATTAATTTAAAATTTAAATAAAATGAAATTTGAATAAGTTAATGAATGTATTTTCTATTACCTCATTTATTTCTAATCAATACCAATCATGAGAATAATTGTATTTTGTCATTCCTTTCCCATCTCTATTTCATTCATTATATCATTCCATTTCAGCGTAATTTCATTCCATCATACCAATCATGCCGTAATAAATATATTTTACCTATATAACAATTATACTTTAATAATGAGTCGACCCGTCTCTTAATCTGTGTCGCATATACTCCCTCCATTCGCTTTCAAGGGTATCGTTTTTCATTTTGGGCGTCCGACCCCAAGGGTCTCATTTCATTTTTTATACATATGAGACCCACATACCCACTAATACAACTAAAATATGGGACCCACACCTCCACTAATACAACTACCCACTACACATTAAATAATAATACTTCTTAATCTACGAGCAAAAAACAAATGACACTCTTAAAGGCGGATGAAGAGAGTACCTGTCTTACAAGAGAATATCCATACTTAGATGGCCAGATGTGGAGAGGATTATCATTATTATTTTTTAAATGTGATAATTTGTAATTTTATTTTGTGTGTTTACAGTTTTATTTTGCTAGTTTTATAGAGTGAATGGTTATACTCTCTCATTCCGTCCGGTTCTAAAGTATCAATTTATTTTTTGTACGTGGATTAAGGAGTATTATTAGAATATGTAAAGTGGATAGTTGTATTAGAGGGAAGTGGTGAGCTATATTGTGTATTTTTTTTACTAAATAGAGGAAATAAATACTTTTGAAGCGAACGCCAAAAATAGTAAAATGAATACCTTAGAAGCGGACGGGGATACTTATTAAGAATATAATCATACACTTAGCGTTAATTCAGAATACGTACATTTATAACATATGTGAAAAAAAATAAAACAGTAATGAATGAGGTGATCGCATGCATCACTGAATAGTACTCCCTCCATCCACCGGAAATGTATACATTTTGCTATTTTGGGCGTCCACACCAAAGGTATACATTTCCCTTTTTAAATATATATATGGGACACACACTCCACTAATACAAATATCTACTACACATTAAATAATAATACTCCATAATCCACGTGTAAAAAACAAATGTATACGTTTGTGGCAGACGGAGGGAGTATAATTATCAATTAACGCATGCCATGCAAAATTCAAATTATCTACTCCCTCGGTCCCGTGTAAAGAGGTGCATTTGCTTTTTGTACGTAGATTAAGAAGTATTATTATTTTATGTAAGTGAGTAGGTGTATTAGAGAGATGTGAAAGATAGTGGTGTACCATTGATGAGCCATTTTTACTAAAAGAGAAAAATATTACAATTAAAATGAGACGCCTTGTATAATAAAATATTGCTATTTGTACGGGATAGAGGTAGTACATGTGTATTCTTTAACAATACATACTAAAAGTTCTGGATGTATCTAAAATAACAAAATTAAGAAATGGCATAAGAACGAACGAATAAATAAATAAAATCAGAAAATAATAATTACTACCTCCATTCCTAAAATCAGAAAATAATACTCCATCCAACTTATTCTGCATCGTAACGAAGTTTAAAAAAAAATTATTTTTTGATCAATTTTATTAATTTTTGGAGGGTAATGTAATATTTTTAGATAATATTAAATGTAAAGTATGTTATATGTGTTAGGTGAGAATGTCAAATTTGTAATTAAGGTGTACTTTTTAGAGTAAGAGTTAACGTTTTTTTTTGGGTAATTAAATTTAATGTGGGACGAAAAACAAAAAGTGTTGAAATTTAAGTGTCACGTGTAATAAAATCAGAAAGTAGAATTAAGCAGTGCATGGTGGAACAAATACTCCACTATCAAGTAGTTGAAAGTTGAAACAATCCCTGTTGAATTGAATATCTGTTTCACGTATATATGTATCTTTGTTGAAAACTGAAGATGCGACATAATTATTAGGTACAAAGATACTACGTACATATTCATCCCACCCATATGTATCCCTACATTAACTTAATTATCATAACAAACCCCAATTATTAACATGTGTATGCGTATCTATGGATCTTTTCTAGTATATATTCAAATGAAATCTTACTGTATTATACTGACAAGTGGCACAGCGGGTCAGAAGACGACGACGACAGCGATTACGACGATCGAGCAAAGTTCCACAGATCCGTCTCAGAGCTCGACACATCCTGATGATGATGCTTGTGGTGATCATCTGAACTATGCATGTTCATCAGCTCGTGGTCGAACGAAAACGAAAAGTCTTCGCTGTAGCCGGCATAGTGCTTAGAAGACTGTCCGTTGAGCTGAGATGCCACCAGCCGATCCAGCGTGACCCAATCGCACGCGGGTTCGGATGATAGCCCGATTTCTGTCACTAGATCGGCAACGGAGGATTTGAAGGGGAAATCTTGGGATGGGTTTTCATTTAGGGTCGGACTTTCTAATTCGGGAAGGTGTAAGAAGTCTGGAGAGGAGTGATTTGGGAAGTGCATGATTGGTTCGTTTTCTTGCTTGCAAGAAGATGGTCTTCCCATGTACATGAGAATTTGGTCGAGAACGCCGTCGTTTCGTGGGAGGTTGTTGGAGAGAAGTGAGGTTGATGGGCTTTCTAATGCTTTGTGGTAGTTCTTCTTCTTGAACACACGACATACCACCCACCCTTCTTCTGGCCCTGAATCTACACCCGTGTTTGACACCTGAGATTACATCCATTACCATGTTTAATTATAATAATATAATCTTATAATTTGCATGTGATTAATTAATTAATACATCAACATGGTGATTAGATTGGTTGGTAGCGATTGACTTTGCGTGAAAGTGATGCATTAGAGAAAATATCACGAATCACAATTCGTTCTTGTAAATATGGCCGATTCAAACTTTAGCTATTTTTTATTTGCAATTCTCACTTTTGATTACTCCCTCCGTCCCACGGCAAGAGTCTCTTTTTTCCATTTTGGTTGTCCCACTCATCACCTCTAATACAATTAAAACATAGGGCCCATACTCCTACTAATACAACTACCCACTACACATTAAATAATAATACTCCTTAATCCACGTGCCAAAAAGCAAAAACTACCCTTGGGACGGAGGGAGTAAATCTTGTCCTATTTTGGTCCTCTTTATGTAAGAATTTGATCAATTATGGTCCAAAATTTGGATAAAACAAAGAAGAAAATGGACTAAATTTGGAACAAAGATCAAAATTGGACAAACTGGATTAAAGTCAGACAAAAAATGATTAAGATTGAGAATTTAAAATAAAAAATAACTAAAGTTGGAATTTACTAGAGGACGAATTTTGATTTTTTGCGATGTGAATTATGAATGATAGAAGAGAAAGAAATCTAAGGGGTTTGCTCTTTTCTTTCATCAGGTTAAGCATCTTTTTTGTTGAATTTGTCACTCAGTAATACAGGAAATCCGATGTGGGAGTATAACAAGACAAACACTACTAAGTAAATTTCTAACATGTATTTTTAATTCCTTAATCATTGATCAGGATTAATCATGTTATTCCTTGAAGAAGAAGGGCCTTTAATTAATTTCAACTAGGGAAAGTTTTCCGTAGTTTAAGGCACTGACTCGTAGAAACATGGGGGCTAATCCATCAATCAATAACAAGGTAGAAAATAAGAAAAAGAGTAGGGTAATAAAATGATTATCATCTTACATTATTAGCAGTGGAGTCATGAGTACTAGTGTTGTCATCCAATCTATATTCATGCATAATCCAATCAGATTTCTGACCATGTGGAGCTCTCCCTCTGTAAAAAACCAGGGTTTTCCTCATCCCTATTCGCCGACAATTGCTGTGGATCACCTTGTCCCGCCCGGTCGCCTTCCAGAAACCGGCCGCAGTGGCCCGGTTAGTCCGCGTCCCGGTGGGATACTTCTTGTCTTTATGGCTGAAAAAGTACCAGTCATTCTGCGGGGTGGATCCAATCTTGCATTTCTCTATCAATATATAAACAATCAATTAAATTAGTCATGAGTTTGATCAAGTGGAGATGTATGTATATTTTAAGAAAGATTTTGGAATCAAAACCTTGAATATCCCAGGGTTCGAGTTTGTTGAGATCGACGTCACGAATGACGTCGAGGTCAATTTTGTGAGAAGCTACCTTCTTGCGGAGGTAGTAGTGGAGGAGCTCCTCCTCGGTGGGGTGAAATCGGAATCCGGGGGGAACCTTGGAATGTCCGTTGACGGACAAGTTCATATCTTCGGACATTGGGTGGTAAGTAACTACTTTTGATGGGAGATGTAAGAACAAATTAATTGATGTTCAACTTTAATGAGGAAATAAAGGTTGGAGAAGATGAATGATTTATATCAAAGTGGTAGGGTTAAAATGCATGGGGAAAGTTTTGGTATCATGGTAGGGTGGGGCCTATTGTTTTTTTCAAGAATACCAACCACCTTTATGAAGAGAGAGAAGTGTAAATGTAGGGCTGCTCATTATAGGCAGGCATGGTACTTGCTCGAATTCTCTGTGCCATTTTGGTATATCATCTCATATGCTAAATTGTTGGATGAACGACACGTAGGAGAGAGGAAACTATACCCTAGCAATGGTTGGATTTAATTTCCCTTTTATGTTAACGCGTGACACATAAGATGATGCACGAAAATGATGCAGAAGATCCGGTGTTGTATGGGACCCACTTGGGATGTTCATAGTCTAAGCTGATGGCCACAGGAGTCCATCCTTAACCGTGACACTCGACCTCAAAATCTCTAAGAAAAGCTCCCTCTAAACCACCACTCTCTCTCTCTCTCTCCCTCTCTCTCTCACACAGTGTACACAAAGAATCTATCTATCTCTCTCTCTCACACACACACACACAACTCAATTTCTCATTTTACTCGTGCACCCAATCCTAACGACATGAGGGCATGTGACAGAGATGATGTGGGTTGGGGTGGGGTGGGGTGGGGAGGGGAGGGGGGGTTAGATTGGGGCTTGCATACGAGGTTATTAATGTTGCTCGTATTCTCTACTAACGTACATTGTCTTCACTCACTCATGCATTTCCCAATCTTGTCTTTTTTTAATAAATATGAAACTAATGAATATTGTTGAAACTAATTTCTTTTATCGTACCAATTATTGTAGAATATTGCGTAAGTGTCCATACTTCATTTGTTTTTCTTCCTCTCAAATCTACTTGTTATGAAATACCCCTTTTATATATATGTATATATATATTATTGCAAAATTACAATGTATGACATCTTTTTACATAAAAATTCATGTGAACGTAAAATTATAAATATACATAATATAATTACACACCACACATAAAATAATACTCTCCTCATCCAAACTTTAATTATGCACTTTTTATTTTTATCTCCTCAAACTTTGAGTTCACTCTTCCATAAAATATATAGAGCGACTCTCTTGTGAGACGGATATACATTACTCATTTTTTAAGTATAATCGTTATATGAGTAAAATATGTTTATTGGTGTTAACGTATGTTTGTAGTGAATCATAATATAATACAAAAAAATATACTTTAATTCATTATTTATCATACTTTAAAGTAATATACTTAAATTAACAATAAATATACTTTACCTATATAACAATAATACTTTAACAATAAGTCGAGCCGTCATACATAATTACTGTCTCACAAGATACTTTGTCAAGATAATACTAACACTTACATTTTAATTTCAAATTGACTTTCTATTTTAACACATACTTTACCTTCCATTTATTAAAAATACAACATTACTACAAAAGTAAGAAAAAAAACTCTTATTAATATCCATGCAAATATTAAATTTGGAGTTAAAGTTGGGACGGAAAAGTAATACTCCCTCCGTCCCCTTAATACGTATCCATTTTTTCAATTTGGTCCGTCTCATTACATAGTATTCATTTCCCTTTTTGGATTGATGTGACTTACAATCACTACACATGACCCCCACTCAATACTAATACAACTACCCACTACACATTAAAATATTATTTCTCTCACCTTACTATACATTAAATTATTATACTCCTTAATCCACATGCAAAAAGTTAATGGATACCTTTCAATGGGACAGAGGGAGTACTTCTTAATTCCATGTAAAGAAAAAAATGTATAACTATCGAGTAGATGCAGGAGAGTATACATATACACACACACGTATGAGAGGTGCTAATTTGCACCGAGTATATGGTGTTTCTTTCCGGGGAGTTTTAATTAGAATCTAGAGTGTTGTTCATTATAATACCCAATATTAATGATCTCCTCGGAAGAGTTCATTGTAATATATTACTATATATATATATATTAATAGAATAACAATCGACTATTATTTATAAAAAATGATAGTTAATTTATTTTTAAAAATCCATTTTATCTTAAAACAAATTTTACATGAATGTTGCCCAAAAAGACATTAGTAGATATACGTCAATCATACATTCGCACTCGTCACCCTTCAAATACGGCAAATTTTAGTCGTTGTGTATATTTATGAATCAAGAGTAAAAGTTGACATATTAAATCTAAGCAATAAATTTCATGGAATCCTAAATGAAATAGTTAGTTGCTCATGTACTTTTTATTCTAATTAAGGTATAATTTTTATTTTTAAAGTTCAAGTGTGAGTATAAAAACTATTTTATTCTCTTTGCTTATGTTATATTTTTGTCTTAAAAAAAAATTTTCTATTTAGTACCACCAATTAAGAAATATGAAAATTATATCCCATTTTTACAGGAAAATGAGAAATTGTCAGAAACTCACCGATTTCCGGCCTGAATGATGACGTGGTAGCCATTTAATTTGTTTTTAAATATGTTTAATAATTTTTAATTTATGTTTTATTAATTATTTATAATTTAAGAAAAAATAATATGCACTGTTGGTATTTAAATTCAATGAACATGCTGAATCAAATGCCAAGTGACCGCCACGTCGTCATTCTGGCCGAAAATCTGTAAGTTTCAGGCAATTTCAACATTTTCCGACAAAAATGAGACATTTTTTGCCCTATTTCTTTACCAGTAGTACTAAATTGAAATCTTTATTTTATTTAGGACGAAAATTGAACATAAGAAAAGTTATAGGACTAAAATGTGTTTTTATCCCTTTAAGTGTGGTTTATACAATATAAATTGTAATTTCATATTTGTATTTATGTAATTTTTTATTTCTTTAAGTTCATGGTTTATTTTAACTTTTGGTCAATAAAACATTGTGGTTCTTGTATTATTTTACTTATAACGTTGATCTTCATTTTTAGGGTTTTAGTACTAATTCAAAAGGTGTAATTGTATTTTCATCTCAATTTTAACCAACGGTTCTTAACCTATTTTACCCATGATTTAGGATTTCTCTTAGATAATAGTATTAATTCTTATAATATGATTATTTCTTAAATTTTTAATTAAAAATACACTCTTAAATCAATTGCTAAATTTCCAAATCAAGATGATATATATGAGTTAAATAACTAAATTTAGAAGTAATTACGTGTCATAAAGATATCATTTATTTACAAAATTGACAACTTATTAAACGAGGCATGCTCTTATATATTGTTAATCAGTCAGCTTCAATTGTTATAATGCCAAAATTTACAGTGGATTTCTTTTATATTTTAGGGTTACATTTCTTATTTCGTGTTAAGATGAGAGTTACATAGGAAAGGAAAAAAAATAACATTTCTCATTAACGTTGAGTTTGTTTTTTATTTATCTAAATTCAAAAATTAATGAATAGTAGTATATGTTTGCTTTAGGTTTTTGTTTGGGTAAATTTTAAATTTATATCAAATCATAAGAATGTGTAGTGATATTTGTACAAAAACTGTATTAATTAATGTGGGATGAGAAAGATAAAGAAAGAATGAATATCGATTGAGAATATATAATGCATAAAAATAACGAGAAATTGATTTGTAGGTCTTGAATCACTTTAAAGACACCATTTTCACATAATGAGATAAAAATATTTATAAAAAAAGTTTAATTAATAAATTCGATTTTTTTCAAATTAATATTTAATAATATTGCATAATACGCGGGTTACATGCTAGTAATACATACAAGATGAGTGAGTTAAGAGTTAATAAGGCTTGTAAATGCTTATAGAGGTGGTTTTAAAAAATTTGTTGTAAATTTTAAAAATAAAAAATCGGATTAAAAAAAAATAGCTTAGTACTTATGATTTCTTTTAAGATCTCCCTCTATCATAAGAAATCGTTCACTTTTTATTTTTACATAAAAAATGTGGACGATTTCATGGAAGGGAAGAAGTATAACACTTACTCCAAATTAATCTCTCTCTCTTAATAGTTACTCATTAAACAATTTGAATCGAAGGGTTAACAACAAATTAAATATATTTTGCATTTGGGTTTGTACTTAGAGATAAAACATTTTGTTTTAAAGTGTATATTATTTTTCTTGAAAAAGATCCGTTAATATGAACAAATTGATATTTGATTAATTTTTTTTCTAAAATATTAATAATATATATTTTTATGGAGTATTAAACAGTATAACATTCGATATTAAATGGTATAAAATCGGATTTGTGGTGTGCCGTGGAAGGATTGAATTATATCCGAAGAACATGCGAAAAGAGGCGCACCGACCAATTTATATGGGCCTGAATCTTCTATGTTATTTTGGTGTAACATTTCTCGTGCCACTCCATTAGATGTTTCACTTGTGAAACGTATGAGAGAGGAGAGAAACTATACCCTAAATCAACCAGTAAACCCTAGGGGCAAGAGATTGGATTTCTGCACCCTGCCACATGTCATTCAATAAAAAGATATTACAGTAGATGTCACATCAAATTATGAGAGAGGAGGAAAACTATACACTAAATCAATCATTAAACTTTAGGGGCAAGGGATTGGATTTCTCCACCCCGCCACGTGTCGTTAAATAAAAAGATAATACAGTAGATGTCACACCAAAGCGTCACATGATCACATCCCCTGCCAATTTATATATCAAGTATTCTTGAATTTGGATTGAAAATAGGAGTAATATATTCTTCCAAGCAGGAGAGAATCAAAATACCACTGTTCTAACATGAGAAAAAATAAGACCACTTGAATTAAAATACCATCGTTCTAACATAGAGTAGAATCGCTCACGAACCTAAATCCGTGCATATAGACGCAAGACTTTGTCGAAAAAATCCGAAAAAGTTCAAATTATACTCATGATCCTTCAAATAATTATTCAAATATTAATTATTTGCACTCTGAATCAATAATAAATAATAATAATAATAATAATAATAATAATAATAATAATCTTTTTAACAATGGATTAATAGAAATTAATAATCAACAAAAATTACATTTATTTTTTAGTAATGGAATGCCAACTGATAAATAATATTTTTACTAATAGAATAATATCCATTTTTATTTACGAATAAAATTAGGCAAAGATTTGGGTGAGACTGTCCCTCGGATTTCATTATGTGAGACGGATAACTCATTAATCCAATTAGATAATTTTAAAGGCCCTATTTGATTTTATAAAATTAAAACATTGAAAAATTAGTTATAGGAATAAAATTTAATGGGCCTTGTTTGATTGATATTAAATTAGTTTATTTAAAAATTAATTATGAAAGAGAAAATTAATTAGGTGTTACATGCATATACATATTTTTTCTACATTTTTTTATTTAATTTATATTTTTTATTATTTAAAAATGTAATAATTTAAAATTTATTATTTATTGAATTTATTTATTAATTTAAATATTATAATTTTTAAAATGTGAAAATATTTTTAAAATGTAGTAACAATTTTTTTAATGTTAAAAAATACTAATCAAATAAAAGTGATAATTTTTCATTTGAATTAACTTTTCATTTGAATTATGTTATAAATAATTCATAATGTTAAAGACTTATGTTAGTTCGTATTATGATTGACTTCTGTGAAAATGATAAGAAGTGATAACCTTTAGAGTGAACCCCGTGGAAAGGATAAGAAGTAGTAATCTTTATAAAGAAAAGTGATCCCCAATTGATGTGAAAAGTGATAACGGTGATGTAAACTATTTCATAAACAGTTTATATTATAAATGAAAAATAATAACATTTAAAAAAAGTGATATCATCATTAATAAAAGTGATAAATAATTACGTTAGTGAATTTCACGAACAATTTATAGAATTGATAACACATTATAATATTATTAATTAAAGTGATATTAATAAAAAGAAATAACTGATCAATTAAACTATTTAATAAATAATTAGTAGGACGATTAAAAAATGATAATATTTTTAATAGATAATGATATTTGATCAATGGAAATTGATAAAAGAAAATGAAATTTGAATGATCAAAATTGTTACTTGTATAGTTAAAAATTATTTCATTAGACAAAGTTTCTTGTGAAACGGTGGTGCCTGTATGAGACGGCTTGTGAGACGTGTTAAAGTATGATTGTTATATAGATAGAGTATGTATTAGGTTTATGGATCACCAAATAATGCAAATTAAAGTAGTGGAAGGAACTAAAAAAAATACAAGAGTGGAATGAAAGAAAATCCAAGAAAAAGAGCTTTCTGGAGCAATTTTAGTTAGAACACGAGTTTGAATATCTGTCAGTTCGTTTGTTCTAACCCAATCTTCATAAGTAAGTTGTCTTCCAGTTTGGATATGAGCTTCAAAATATATTGAGATCTAGTTCTGACTTGATTTTCAAAAATTAGCAGATTCCAGTTCTTACACGAACATAGTTGTGCAGATTTCCAAAACAAACATAAAAATCATTAGATAGAAATTAAGTCGAGTCAAGTCTAGGACGTTACCCGCAAAATAATCACGTCCCGGTAGTGCTCACAGTTCTGACATGTTGTTCAAAGGTAAAATAGCTTTATCTCTCGTACGAGTTGCACCCTACGTACGAGAGCTCTGACGAACGAAGAAACGATAGAACTTGATTGCTTTCTAAATATATGTCTCACTAGTATGCAGAAACTCAAAAGTTTGAAAATTTTGGGAGAGCTCTCAAAGTATTTCAAAGCATTCATGTATCTCATCTATTGCAAGGTTTTTTTTCCTCATTTTGCAACAATGATGAATAGTCCTTTTTATAGGCATCACTCCATTCATGTTTCATGTTCCTGCTGCAGTTATAACTGCATTCAATAGGTATTCAAGAGGGCTAATTAACACTTGTGATTATAAGTTTTTACATGTTGTTACATATTTGACTTTGCCATATTTGTACTCAATCGTTACACATTCAAATTTGAATTTGTAACTTAAGGTTGAACGTTTCCTAGTGTCATGAACAAGGCCGGCCATTTAGTTTTAGGGGCCCGGAGCGAAATATTTTTTAGGCCTTTTATTTTTTTTCAAAGTATAAAAGATAATAATAATAAAATAGTAATATAAATATAAATATACAATTAAGCCTCTATTAATATATAAGCTAAGATTTGTGTGAATGAAAAGTGATACTCCTATTAATATATAAGCAAAGATTTGTGTAAACGAAAAGTGATACTCAATTAATAAAAAGTGATACTACTATTTCATGAACAATTTACAATATAAAAGAAAAGTGATAACATAACATTTTATAGCGAAAGTGATAACTAATTTAAAAAGTCTAAAATTGTCTCATATTAACCTAGTATATATATTTGATATCTCTAAATTATAAGAAAAAAAATCTAATATACTATATTTTATGATATTTCTCTACAAAGAAAGAAAAAATCTATATAATATGTAATAATTGCATCATGTGTGCAATACATATCTCAATTAAAATTCAAAATGGGGTTTTTGACATGGCCCGGATTCGAAAAGGGTAGCAAAAGGAAAAAGTTCTAATTCCAACTGAGCCATTTAATATTATTAAACAAGAAATCAACTTTAAAATATATAACTAAATTAAATATATACATATATAATTTTACAAAAAAATCGGGGGCCTTGCTCGAGGTGGGGCCCTGTGCGGCGGCACTTCCGGCACCGCCCCAGGGCCGCCCCTGGTCATGAACCATGTAGGCCTCATTTTCAGTTGGAAATAATATGAAACGAGCCAACTCAAAATAAACCTCCTTCATTTGAATTCTTACATGACTTGACCTTGGTCCAAAAATCAAAATAAACTTTAATATAAAAACCCTATAGTTATGGCTCTCATGTTGTGCTAAGAATTTAATTCTTTCCACACTAAAATTCCATGATGATATTGATTTATGTTTACTAACATAAAGATCCATTATTTGGGGTTCAAAATATTTGAACAAAAGTAACTTCCACAAAAATTACATTCAATCATTCAACTTGTGTGTTAAATTCTCACTCACCATGAATTTGTTTTGAGATTACTAATGCACCATGATTATCTATTCGGATATAGCCCTTAAATAAATTCGTCATTATATATTCAATTAAATTATATATTAATCTCTAAACCAATTTCTCCAACAATCCCCCACATGAGTAGAGATTAATGCTTATAATTATGCAAACTAGTAACCTTGTTCTTAGAAGCAATATTGCATCTAGATAGGTAGTTTAGGACTTTGAACCATCCGTAGTATAATATTTTCAAGTATACCGACGCTTAGTGGATATAACGGCTTGAACTACTCTCTTTTATGTATACCGAGTCAACAATACAGACACAATAATGTTTATTCATCTATTGTTCTCACGTTTTGGTCCATTTTGGTCATGAAACCCACTTTGAATTCATAAGTGTTTGAACATAAAGTGGCTCTCACTTCACACTTACATAGGTGATCTCTTTTCTTCGAGTACCCAATTATACTCAACCTCCACGAGGTGTTCTAAGAAACATTAAAAGTCGAATAGACTTAGCCTCACCGCAATACTGGTTTTCAATACTTGTTATTATGCTCTTCTAATGAATGGTTAGTCTACACAATTTAGTTTTCCCGTTGAACCAAGATTTTAGGATCTCCAATCAACAAGGTTGGGTTATCACTGATTCAGTTCTTACATATGGATTTTAATCACATTCCTTCTAGCAGTTTGTTCATTTGATCTTAACTTATTACTTTTATGAGTGGATTTGCTAGGTTGTCTTTTGACTTCGTGTAAATTAATATTATACCACTCGAGATCAATTTCTTACTATGTTATGTCACCTATATATATTTCTTGATTTTCCATTGTACATATCACTCAGTGCTCTATAATCGTGGCCTTGCAATACAATGTATCATCACCATAGGTACGGGTTTGTTCTAACAAAGAATATTCTCGAGGAAATTACGAAGTCATTCTGCTTCTTCATCAGCTTTATCTAAAGCTATAAATTCGGATTTCATTGTGGAACGGACTATATATTTTTTTTAATGGATCTCCAAGACACCGCGGCTTCTCCAATATTGAAAATAAATCCACTAATTGAAAACGAGTCTCTTGTGTCTGATATCCAATTTGCATCACTATACCCTTCAAGTAAAGCTAGATACTTTGTCTAGTGTAGCCCCACATTAGAGTGTATTTTAAGTATCTCAACACTCTTCTAAGTGCCTTCCAATATTTATTGCTCAGGTTGCTCATGAATCTACTTAGTTTATTTACTAAGCATGTAATGTGCGAACGTGTACAATTTGTATTGTACATTATGCTTCCTATGACCCTTACATGTTCTAATTAAGCAATTGGTTCACCTTTGTTCTTACACAAGTGAACGTTTAGTTCCATAGGTGTCTTAGCCTGTGGATCTTCAAATGCATCAAATTCTTCAACACTTTCTCAATAAAATAATGTAGTGATAAGAAAATTCCATTAGACATTATTTGAATTTTAATTCCAAGAATTACATTGGCCATGCACATGTCTTTCATGTCAAAATTTCGACTCAACATTCATTTTGTTTCAATAATTATGTCATGACAGTTAAGTGCATACCCAACAAATATGCAATCAACTGTTTTAGGTCTAATTTTAACTTGTTTAGGTAGAGGCACTTCAACCTTAGCCAAACACCCCACACTTTGATGTACTTATACGAAGGTTTTTGCATTTTTCATATTTCATATGGAGTATGTTCTTTGTTTCGTGTGGAATTTTTTTTAAAAATGTGGTTAGCCAATAAGATGGCTTCTCTTCAAAAATTTTGTGGTAACACTGAACTGATTAACATTGCGTTCATCATTCTCTGTAGGATTCTATTTTTTCGTTCGCAATGCCATTTGATTGAGGTTAATAAGGAGCCGTTGTTTGATGTATAATACCTGATTAGGCACATAGCTCTTCGAACAGTGCTACATATTCGCCACCTCTATCACTCCAAATTATTTTGATTCGGGTATTAAGTTGGTTGTCAACCTCATCCTTGTAGAGTTTGAATACTTCTATAACTTCATCTTTACTCCTTAAGAGATACACATCACAAATTTTTGTGCAATCATCAATAAAAGTAATACAATATTTTTTTCCACCTCTACTTTGTACAAACTTTAAATCATATGTATCCGTGTGAATTAATTCTAAAGGTTTAGTACTCCTTCCAACCATATAAAACGGTTGTTTTGCCATCTTTGCTTCTACACACACTTCACATTTCTTAGAAGTGTCGACATTTGCTACTTTAAGCAATTCAAGATTTATTAATCTTTTAATATTTTAAGATTTACATGTCCCAATCTTATATGCCATAAGAAAGAGCACTCAACATTATAAGCGAAAGTAGAACCACTTTTATCCATTGTCTTTTTGCCATCACGGCTTACAACCATAGTGTTAAGTTTGAACAAACTATTTTCAAGATGCTTACTACCTAGGAACTGGCCAAACTTACTAAGCACAAGTTTATCAGACTCAATACAAGTTTGAACTGATGACTAACAATGAGTGAACCGGAGATCAAGTTCTTTCGGATATCCATCACATGCAACACATCCTTCATTTTGAGTTCTTTCCCGAAAGTCAGTTTCAATATTACACTTCCAACATCAGCCACTTCAGACGAGGCTTGATTTTCCATGTGGAGTTTTCTATTTTCGGCAAGTGTATAGGTAGAAAATGCATTTTCTTTGAACAAACATGAAAAGTGGCGTCGGCGTCCATGAACCGTTCTTTAATTAATTTATCGACCAAGTTGGCCTAGAAAACCACTGCGGACATGTCTTAATCCGTTAGCTCACAATTTTAAACCACATTAGCATTCATAGGCCTATTGCCTTTGTTTTTCTAAGGTTGACGAAAATCTTTCGCTTTATGATTCGGTTTGCCACAATTGTAGCATTCATCAATAAATTTGGATTTTTGAACTGTTTGTTTACCTTTATCATCAGAACTTTTCCTCTTATTAGATGGGTCCGCATAATGCTCTTTTAAGTTTGCCTTAGCTTCAATTGAAGGTCGGCTAAACTTACCATCCATCTTCCAGTTATCCTCTTCTATTCTCAACTAGACAATATATTCTTCGAGTGTCATTTCCTTTCGTTCGTGTTTGAGATAGCTTTTAAATTCTCTCTAGCAAGGAGGTAGCTTCTCAATCACGACAGCGACTTGAAAAGCATCAGGGAGAGTCATACCCTCAGCGAGATTATCATGTAAGATGATATGGAACTCTTGAACTTGTTCCACCATAGACTTAGTGTCTATCAACTTAAAATTCAAGAATTTTGCCACAACATACTTCTTTATTCTGGCATCTTCGGCCTTGTATTTCTTGTATAAAGAATCCCATAGTTCTGTAGATGATTTTACACCACATTACACACCATAAAATAGTCACTTAGGCCACCATGTAATTACGGACAATGAAGTTCCCATGACTCAATTGATTAAAAGAAACATGGCTTTCAGTATTATCGTTGTCTTTGGTGAGCACTGATGAGCGTTTTCTTTGCATACAAAATTAACCCCCAAATATTAAGGATATCAATTGCAGCTTAAGCAAGCGACCAAGTTAAATATCAAACTCAAAGGACGGTGTATTATCAATTTAATTATTAACGAAATTAATTAAGACAAGATGACAATAAGATTTGAGAATAATTATCTAATTAACTAAATTACTAACAATTAAATAACAATTAAAATAAAATAAACACTAGAAGAATACGAATGTGACTCAAGAATGGAGAATAGGTAGTCCTAGGGTAATCTGATTTCACTAATTAATTTTTCTTTCATGTATCAATGTCCAACTCTGCCTTGTGGAATATGGACGCATCACTAAGCCATGCAAATCTACTCTATAGACATAAGTAAATATGTGTGTAACACGTGTGAATAACCTTGGAGCAAGAGATATAATTTCACCCCCCTTTCTAGGTACTATTAGTATAAATTATTTCTCCATAGGATTGGTACTCTAACCCGATATGATCTCTCTTTATAAGTACTATAAAATTAACCTTTTTATCCTGCTTATTAACTCAAATTCAATTCAATTTAATAAACATTCATATAAGATAGTTCTAATGAAGCTTCGGAGTTCCCTCACTTAGAAACATAACATAAAATCCTGTTCAGCAGTGAACGCGCTCAATCAACAACCAAAATATATATTCAGATTCTATATAACAGTTGAAGATGCACAAAATGACCCTGAAAAGGGATTAAAAATGCATGATCATATATAAAATAATTCCAGAAGTAGTGTTGTACGGAGTATACACACGAAAGTTAAATTAATTCATAAAAACCTTCATAACCCTAGATCTACCAAAACGTATTTAGCCCATGGTGTTGCAAAGAACAAGCATGAGGATTGGATAGAACTTAACCCATAGTCAGGAAAATACAAGATTAATTAGGAAACGAATAAAAACCCTAGATGTGGGCGTCATCGCGTCCTTCTACGTCTTAAATCTTCCTCTTGGTTCTCCTCTTGATTCAGCAGATGAATCTTCAAAGTGATGGATGGATGGAGGAAAGGATGTGGATGATGGTTGGGGGTGATCCCCCCTTGTGGGATGTAGGATGATTGTGTTGCGATCATTCCTTAGTGTGATCTGCATCCCCTTTTATACTTGTAAGCTCTTCTTATGGACCTTGGATGTGATTTTTCTTGGAAATACACAAATACACGCATTGGGGGTGTAAAACACGACAAAATAAATTTGCGTGTCCCTAATCAACCAAACTGTTCTTTTCGAGCAAGGTCGACCTTGGTTGAGCGGCAGATCGAGCGGAATTGCGCAGTCTCACCGTTTCGCACATAACTTCCACATCCAAACTCTGATTTGAGTGATTCTTACTCTTACTTGGTCCTCTTTTCTTTAGCTTTCTATCCATATAATGAAATTATAAAAAATCCAACATTTGAAGGTATAACAAGTCATGCAAAATGACACAGTTGTGCTGAGTAGGAACAGCTTGTGCGACGTCACCATTTTGATCATAACTTTTTTGTTTGGACTCCGATTGAGATGTTTCTTATGCCAAAACGATCTTCCCTTCTATGGATACACAAGTTGGATGTGCATTTTTCAGCATTCTTGCACATGTTACACCTTTTCTCCAACTCAACACTTTTGATCCTCTTTCCACCTAAAACACAATAAAACACCTCAAACGCCCCTTTTACTCACATATATCAAATATAAGATATTTGTGCTAATATATAACAACAATTACCATAAAAAAGGTGTTAAATTGGACACTAAAACACGCTTATTTTCACTCTCATTAACCACAGACGTATTTTTCTTTAAGAAATTATTCACTTGCAAAGTTGTGAGATAGAACAATATTTTTTGTTGTCATCTCTTGAAGTTAACACCCGTGAACTTCTCGGGCTTCTCCCCGGGTGCCAGAGCAACAAATGCTCTAGGCGTTCAGGAGGGAGGATAAAATCTCAGGTTTTAAATCCCGATAGGAGGGTTTGAAGTTTCACCTACATTCGGGGTCGATGCTCCACCCACATTCGACATTAATTAGTTATAGGTACGAGGTAACTATGATTGTTTTTGCGAATATAAGCCCAAGCAATGCTAATTACAGTAGTGGAAGGAACAAAAAATACAAGAGTGGAATGAAAGAACATAGTACAGTCTTGAATAAAAGAAATACAAGAAAATCAGCAATCAGGAGCAATTTCAGTTCGAACACGGGTTTGATCTCCTATCAAGTCGTTAGTTTTGACCCAATCTTCTGAAGTAAGTTTACTCCAAGTTTAAATCTGAGCTTCAGAATATGTTGAGATCTAATTCTGACTTGATTTTCCAAAATCCGCAGATTCCAGTTCTTACACAAACAGAGTTGTGTAGATTCCAAAACAAAAAAGAAAATCGTTAGATAGAAATTTAGTCAAGTCAAGTCCAGGACTTTACCAGCAAAACAATCACGTTCCAGTAGTGCTTACCGCTTAAGGTTCCAACGTGTTTTTCCCAATGGTAAAATGACTTCGTCTCTTATACGAGTTGCACCCCACGCACAAGAGCTACAGCGAACGAAGAAATGATTGAACTTGGTTGCATTCTTAATATGTGACTCCTTAGTATACACAAACTCAAAGTTTGAATATTTTGGGAGAGCTCTCAAAGTATTTCATGTTTCATGGTTTTTCCCATTTTCATAATTTCTAGCAATAATGATGAATGATCATATTTATAAGCATCATTTCACTCATGTTTCATGTTTCTGCAGCAGTTATAACTGCATTCAATATGGCTAATTAACACGGGTGGTTACCAATTTTTACATGTTGTTACAGATTTGACTCTGCCATGTTTGTACACAACAAGTAAACATTCGAATTTGAATTTGTAACTGAAGGTTGAACATTTTCAAGTGTCATGAAAAATATAGGCCTCTTTTTCAGTTGGAAGTAATATGGATTGAGCCCACTCAAAATGAATTTCCTTCTTTTGAGTTCTTATATGACTTGACCTTGGTCCAAATATCTAAATAAACTATAATTCTCCATAAAGCATATGGTTATGGCTCTCATGTGATGCTAAAAATTTTAATTCTTTCCACACCAATATTTCATGATGACATTAATTTATGTTGAATAACATAAATGTCCATTATGTGGGATTCAAAATATTTGAACAAAAGTAACTCCCACATAAAATATATTCAATCATTCAACTCCACATAAAATATATTAAATCATTCAACTTATGCATTAAATTCTCACTCACCATGAATTGGTTTTGAGATTACTAATACACCATGATCATCAATTCGAATATAGCCCTTAAATAAATTGGTCATTATATAATCAATTAAATTGAATATTAATCTCTAGACCAATTTCACCAACTGCTTTATTCTTATTTTACTAATTATTTATTTATTATTTAAAGTGACTGTATTACACTTAGAGAGTTAATCAAGTTGGATGAAAAAAATAATAATAACTCTCACCAATGTATATATCTAAAGACATCTATTCTACAGTTTTCTTTTGCTGAAGTAGATAGTCTGTCCTTCTCCCTTGGTGATATGGCAGCACCAGAATTTTTGAAACACTTTCCATTTTCTTTTTATTTTATTATATTTTTTGTTCTTACGTTTCTTTTTACATTTATTATGCTTTCCTTTTTTATGTTTTTACTCTCTTTATTATTTTTTTTGTTCTTACGTTTCTTTTTGCCTTTATTTTGCTTTTCTTTTTATGTTTTTTTCTCTCTTTATTATATTTTTTGTTCTTACGTTTCTTTTTGCCTTTATTCTACTTTCCTTTTATACATTTTTTTCTCTTTCCTTTCTGCTTTATTTTTAATTTCTATTTTGTATAATTTTATTATAATTCTCTCCTTCAATCTATCCCCTTTATCTTCCACCATGAAATCGCTACTACCCTCTTACATTCTATTTCTCTTTCTTGTAATCGCCATCACCGAGGCTATCTCCTCCGTCTCTATTCCAGTATAGCCTCATTAGGTAATGGATCCATATTCCTATTTCTTCTAATTAGGCTTTTAACTGATAATATTTAGAATTGATTAATATATCTATCTTAGTCGGATTTGATATTTTGTGATGCTAACTTTTGGGGTTTCTGCATATTCTAGATATGATGAGTATGAATTCTATTATCTTCTTCGCCTTATTTTGTGATGCTTCTTCCCTCTAGAATCAAGTACTTAAGGCTTTCTGAATATGATGAGTATGTTCCCATGGTTGATAAGTCTGTTGATTCTGGATGGAAGAAGCAAAAAACACACGAGAAACTTGATATTTTAAAAGGTACCACGAACCAACTATGATTGCTTTTGAAGTTCTACATTTATTTTGAGTCAGGGTCTTTTGATGCTCTGTTTATTAATTTTCATCTTCTTCTACTCTGTTAATTCATTTCCTTTGCTCAAGGTATTTTTCAAACTAACCTTTATTTGATTATTAACTTTTATACATGAAAATTATATTTTACATCAAAAGCCAATCTCACTTAATTGTTGGCTGATTTTCCTATTCATTCTTTCCATAATTAACGCTCCCCCCTTTCTCTTTTTTTGTCCTTTAGTTTCAATATAATTGAAATTTGTCCTTTAGTTTCAATATAATTGGAAGAATATAATGTTTTCACCAGTCCGCAACCTTTATAGCCGCCATAGCCTTTGTAGATATCAGCACGATCACTTTAACCACTCCACTATATTCATTGTCACCACTGCCATAACCATGTCTGTTGTCTCTATTTCTACAGTTGTGGCCTCATCATCCACCTCTGATGCTCTGCATTGTGGGGAACACTCAATATTTCATCCACAAAGTTACTCATGGCCATGTTCGTATCCATAAATCATATCTAATGGGGTAAGCATGATTCTTTTTTATTATTTTAGTCCAATTGTTAATCGTGTTTTTTTGTGCTCTGTTTATCCTAAGTACACTTATTTTGTGGAACACTAAATATCTGTTATGTTTCAGAAGTTGTGAAATTGGTACATTATCTCACTCCTTTTTCGGGTTAAATATGCAACATTTTAAGTTTTAATATATTACTCCTATCTTTCTAATTAGAAATACACGCGAATCTGAAGTTTTACAGCTTCTATTTATTGAGTTGGTATATTTTTTATTTTTTATTTTTTGAATTGTTTGTCTGTTTTGTGGCTTTGATTTCATTGGTGACATTTCATGAGTTAAAGGTAATGAAGAAGTACGACTTCCCAACTGATTGTGAAGTTATCGACATTCTCGACACTGTTGCTTGCCAACTAATTGCTACATAGTGACTTAAGAATTCAGTCTATATTACTATAAGATAATGGATAATATTAAGAGTTTATGCTCTTGACTAATAGTAGAAGTTTCAAAGTTTGTTATATATTTGATTTGTTTATTGATCTGCGGATTCTCTCCTCATTATATTTATTTAATTGATGATTGATGAATGATTTTGAAAAATTTAGTAAAAAAACTCATAATAATTTCATCATTAATGTTCTGAATTTTACAACAAAGCAATCTTACTTTCCCATGGTTAATACTATTGAAATACAAAATTAACTTTAAATTTATAATACTAAAAATTTAAATAAAAAATGTTAAACAACTTCAAATCAAAAGATTTTGATTTTATAAAATGCTTATATTTGATTAAGTTATATTCAATTATTAATTAACTTATGGTATTGATGAGAGTGAAAATAAGTGTGTTTTAGTGTCCAATTTAACACATTTTTTATGGGAATTGTTGTTATATATATTAGCACAAGTGTCTTATAATATTTAATATAAGTGAGAAAAATGTGCATTTGAGGTGTTTTATTTTGTTTTAGGTGGAAAAAAAGGATCAAAATTTCAAAGTTGGAGAAAAGGTGTAACTTGTGCAAGAATGCTGAAAAATACACGTCCAACTTGTGTAATTTTTTATATTCGTGTAGATCTCAAAAATATAATTTTGATATATGGTTGAAAAGCCACAGAAGAGAGGATCGTTTTAGTGTAAGAAACATCTCAATCGGAGTCCAAACAAGAAAGTTATGATTAAAATGGTAACGTCGCGCAAGCTGTTCCTACTCATTATGATTATGTCACTTTGCATGACTCTTTACATCTTAAAATGTTGGAGTTTTTGTAATTTCTTTATATAGATAGAAAACCAAGGAAGAGAGGATCGTGTGAGCGCAAGAATCACTCAAATTGGAGTTTGGATGTGGAAGTTATACGTGAAACGATGGGACTGTGCGAAGTAACTTGACTTGCCGCTCGACCAAGGTCGACCTCACTCGACCAAGACCATTCTGGTCGAGCGAGGACACGAAATCCTATTTTGGTAATTTAGTACCTCTAGTGCGTGTATCTTCTTATTTTCCAAGAAAAAATTCAGTAAAGGTCCATAAGTAGAGTTTACAAGTATAAAAGGGGATGCAGATCACATCAAAAAGAGTTAAAGATTACACAATCCATCCTACATCACCCCACAAGGGGGATCACCCCCAACCATCAACCACATCATTTCCTCCATCCATCCATCACTGTGAAGATTCGTCTGTGGAATTAAGAGTAGAACCAAGAGAAGGATTCAAGACGGAGAAGGACGCGACGATTCCCACATCTAGGTGTAAAATCTATCCAACCCCCATGTGTGTTTCCTACAACACCATGGGCTAAAGCCTTTTTGGTAGATTTAGAGTTTTGATGGTTTTTATGAATTAATTGAACTTTCGTTTGTATACTCCGTACAACACTATTTGTGAAATTATTTTATATATGATTATGCGTTTTTAATCCATATTCAGAGTCGTTTTGTGCATCTTCAACTGTTATATAGAGTCTGAATATATATTTTGGTTGTTGATTGAGCGTGTTCACTGTTGAACAGAATTCCATGTTATGTTCTAAGTGAGGGGACTCCGAAACTTCATTAGAACTATCATATATGAATGTTTATTAATTGAATTGAATTCAGGTTAATTAGCAGGATAAAGAGGTTAATTTTATAGTACCTATAAAGGGAGATTATATCGGGTTAGAGTACCAATTCTAGGGAGAAATAATTGATACTGATATTACCTAGAAGGAGGGGTGAAATTATATCTCTTGCTCCAAGGTTATTCACACGTGTTACATGCATATTTACTTATGTCTATAGAGTAGATTTGTATGGCTAGTGATACGTCCATATTCCACAAGACAGAGTCGAACATTAATACACGAAAGTGAAATTAATGAGTGAAACCGGATTTTTCTAGTGCCACCTATTCTCCATTCTAGAGTCACATTCGTATTCTTGTAGTGTTTGATTTATTTTATTTGTTATTTTAATTTATTTATTAGTAGTTGATAATTAATTTCATAAATTTATTGCCTTGTCTTAATTAATTTAGTAAATAATTAAATTGATAATACGCCGTCCTTTGGGTTCGATATTTAACTTGGTCGCTTGCTTAAGCTGCAATTAATATCCTTAATACTTGGAGATTAATTTTTCATGCAAAGAAAATGCTCATCAGATATGTTTCACAAATTTTGATCGTGGAATTAAAAAGTTGATTATCAAATCATTTAAGTTAAATATTTAAACAATAAACATATTTAATTAATCAACAATAATGATTAAGGAAATTAGTCAACAATATTGTTTAAGTTGTAAATAATTTCAAGACATTTATATTAAGACAATTAATAATGAATTAATTGAGATTGGGAAAACATAATACTCTCCCTCATATATTTGCTTTTTTACGTAAATTAATAAATATATTATTTTAATATATAATGGGGTTGGGAATATAATATTCTACTTGAATTATTAGAGCACCAATTATGCATTAATTTCTAAAATATTGGATATATAATTTCTTACATAAATTAATAAATATATTATTTTAATATATAATGAGTTTAGGAATATAATGTTCTACTTGAATTATTAGAGCACCGATTATACATTAATTCTAAAATGTGGGATATATTTTAGTATAGGACAATTCTTGCGTGACACCATCCCACTGACCATTTAACATTTTGTAATTATGTTATCACTTTTGCTATAAAATATTATCACATTTTATTTATACTACGATTTATTTACGAAATACATTATCACTTTTTGTTAATTGAGTATCACTTTTTATCGGTCTATCGTAAGTCATTACGTGAAACGGTCTCACACAAGTTTTTGCCTTACGTTTGAATCCTGATTTTTAAAAATTTCTCTTTAATATATAAAAAATTACTCTTTGAAGAGTAATAGTACATCTCTCTAAAAAGTAATTTTTCATGTACTTAAGATTAATTAATAAATCAGGGTTAATAATAATTTGAAGAGTAATTTTTTCATTAAAAAGAATAATAATTTATGTGTCAAAGAATAATTTTTCATATATCAAAAAGTAATCATTAAAAATAGGATTCACTTGTGAACCCATGGAAGTGATTGTATAGAATATAATAATTTAGAGCATGTGATTATGTGCTAATTAATAGAATATGGGATAATTAAAATATGAAGAATTTATGCATATGATTAAAGCACCCAGTAAATTTGAGAATGCACCGATAATGCGCTCTAATTATTCCACGCAATCTGAATTTAATAGAAATTCTTTAACATTAATTGATATTCTAATAAGGCAAAAACTTGTGTGTTCGGGGGCACCGTGCGCCCATCGTGCGTCCAGATACTCTTTAGTATTAAAAATGATGTACCCTTTAGTATAAGGACGTGTACCTTTTATTTTCTAAAAAATAAAAAATAAAAATAAATAAAAGTGTATACCCTTTAGAATAAAACTGTGTACCGTTATTAATTAAAATTTATACCTTTTAGAATAATATGTTGTACCCTTACACATTTTGTGCACCTGGGGACACAAGAGACTAACTCTTCTAATTATTCTTAATTTAGCATAAATTGTGGAATATAAAAATAATAATATTAATAATAAATTATTATTATTATTATTATTATTTTTATTATTATTATTCATTTATGTTCGTGGTTTAATAACACATAATTTAGTGCATAATTACCGATTATTTATAATTGGAGTTTGCTATTTACACCGCAAAATGCTAAACATACCCATATATGATTTAAATTAAAATATTTTTAATTAATAAGACTAAAACTATCTTTTAAGTTAAAACAAGTATTTTAACCCGTGCGCTGAACGAGGATAGATTTTAAAAAATAAAATTATATAAATATTGATTTTTTGTAATAGTAAATATATATCGTGAACACATAAACACATATAATTACGTATTCCTTCTGTTCCATCCTAATAATTACATATTTTTAAATTGGGTGTTTCATTTTAACGATTACATTTTTTTTGTGTATGAGACCCACACAATTAAGTAATTAAAATATGTTAATGGGATTCATCCGCCACATTAACACAACCATCCACTATATATTAAATATTATTTATCTCACCTCAATACATATTAAAATACTAAATTTCTTAATTCCCGTGCAAAAAGCAAATATTACTATTAGAATGAGACGAAGAAAATACATATGTATGAGGTTTTATATTGTGATGGTATGTATATGTAGTTTAGTTCTTTATGTGTAATGAATTAAATAGTTTTTAGTTGAATCGACGTTATACGACCCTTATTCGTTTTTAATGTATAATAAATTAATGTTATTATAAAAAATCAACAATTTCAAAATTTTATTAATATTTATATTTCATTGCGTAATCATATGTTATGAACAATTTCAAATAATGTCTTAATTACTTAACCTTATTTTCAAATACAACCCAAAATTTTTCAATAATTAACTCAAATTAAAACAAATTTCAACCCAATTTTTTTGTCTATGAGACTCATACTATTAAGTAATTAAAATATTTTAATGATACTCATCCGCCACATTAATACAACCATCCACTAAATATTAAAATATTATTTATCTCACCTCAATACATATTAAAATGCTAAATTTCTTAATCCCTGTGCAAAAAGCAACCCGTGAAAAATGCAAATATTACTATTAGAATGGGATGAAGGGAATACATATGTATAAGGTTTTATATTATGATGGTATGTATATTTCGTTTAGTTTTTTATATGTAATGAATTAAATACTTTTTAGTTGAATCGACGTTATACGACTCTTATTCGTTTTTCATGTATAATAAATTAATGTAATTATAAAAAACCAACAATTTTAAAATTTTTATTAATATTTTATTTCATTACGTAATCATATGTTATAAACAATTTCAAATAATGTCTTAATTACTTAACCTTATTTTCAAATACAACCTAAATTTTCCAATAATTAACTTAAATTGAAACAAATTTCAACATGTTAATTGATAAAAAAAAAATGCATACAAAAATAATATTTTTAATTTTAATTATTTTGTTTGACATAAAATTATTAGTGTTAAAAAATGTGATAGTAAAACACCTAAATATATTTATTTAAGGAAATAAAAATAAAATGAGTGGCGAGAAATTGAGAAAAAGTGAGAAATTGAAGAGATTTTGACCCAAATTTTGAGCGGGAAAAAGAAGTTGACTTTAGGTGCTTTTATATATAAATATAATATAGATATAGATATATCAAATATCATCTATTTTAAGATGCACCTATTCATACCTCTTTTTTATTTTAATTAATGCACCCCATAATTTTTAAATTAAAGTATTCTAATATAATAAGAATAAAATTTATTTAAATTAATTAATAAATATTCAATCAAATTACGTATCATGCCTAAATACTTCTGTCTAATTCAATTACCGATAGTAATGGAATTTCGTTATAACATATTCAACTACTCTTTCTATTTTCTCTATGAATTGAAAAAATGGGCCAATATTACTATGAGACGAAAGTTTTGAATTTTTTTCCGTAAAATGTGTAAAATTATGATTGAACAATTTCTCTTTTCACATAACGAAAGTGATCGCTATTTTCTTTTGAAAAATATTAATTTCACCCTCAAGTATAAGGAATCAATTGTAGTGCGAGTGTGACCAAGTTTAATTATCGAATCCACGGGATAGTGTCAGAGTGACAAATAAATCTAATATGATTATTTCTATCTAAGACAAATTCAATTTATAAAAATCAAATAATAATAAAATAAATAAGATAGGATACGCTGGCGAGAAAACAATCAAGTATTCCAAGATAAGAGACTGATAATGCTAAGGACAATCCAGCTTAACCATGTGAAAGATTATTCTAAACTCAAATTAATTACCTGCAGATATTTATAAGAGGATCATTAAGCCTAGTTAGACCACCTTGATCGGGTAAGATCTAACATTATAATGAGCTGCAAATCCTAGGATCGATAAAGAATTAACTCTCTCTCCCTCTACAGGTACTTAATGCTAAATTTCATTAAAGGCTAGAGCACTAGACTTCCATTTCTAGGTACGCAATTATTAAACCCTTTTGTCTCCTTACCAATTACCTAATAATGATGTTTTACCAAGTAATTAATATTCCAAATTGATTATCTAACATTATTAGGTATTATAGACCAATCTCCTAAGACTGTCACAGGAAACAACAACTATCATGCAGAAATAAAGAATTCTATCAACTATCAATCAGTGATACCATCATGAATAATCAAATGAATCAAAACCCAAAACACAATAATATGAAGTCTCAAAATATCTTCTTCAATATGAAAATAAATATTCTGCAGTATAAGAAATCCAAATCTAGGGCAATCAAATCACATAGTCAAAATTGTCTTAATCCCTAACATAACCAAAAAGATACTTAGCACATGGAGTTACAAGCAATAACCATTTGTATGATAGAAGACTTACCCATGATCTAAAAACTAGAAAGAATAAAGTAAAGAAAAGAAAATTTATTTATAATTGGTTCTCCTTCTTCAACTTCGTCCTCGCCAGAATTCCCGTCTCCAATCAAGTAGATGAATACTCTCTTGAATCCTCTCCAGATGGTGGATGACGGGTAAAAGATGAAAGGCGAATATGGTGGATTAGGTTTAAAACCCTAGGTGATGTGGTGGTGGTAGATTAGACGGGTTCTCCACACATTTATGTGGTGATGAGAATAGATTATATATAAGTGTGAGAATGGAATAAAATAAGGAGTAAAAAGGATGTGAGATCTTGAAAAATAAGGAAAAATATAATTATGGAAGATATGGAGGTATGTAAAATTAGGAAATAACTTGACAGCTGCGTGACCTCACGCTTTTGAGCATAACTTCTTCATCTGAATTCCGATTGAGGTGATTCTTGCGTTCATGCGACACTCTCTTCAGTAGCTGCAGTCCTCTGTTTCCTTGACATATTGCACAAATTCATCCTTCATTCCAATTTATCATTTTTCATCATTTTCCTATCAAAACACAACAAAATACCTCTCAAACACCTTTTAGAAAATAATTATTCAAAGTATTAAGATTTGTGCAAATAATAGCAATTAAACATTAAAAAATGTATCAAATTGGACCAAAAAATACATGAATTTCCACTCTCATCAGCAAGTCATAAAAAAACTCCTTGCAATATGAAAACAATATGTAGATATTTGATATACCCAGTAGAATTGTCATTGTCATCTTGAGTCTCCTTACCTCTCATGGGATTTGTGGAGCCAAATTTGTTAGTGAAAATGTGAATAGTTTTTCCCGAAACTCCATAGAAAATTGAAGAAGAATTATAAAAACTCTAATTCTCATCTTAAACAGTGCCTTTTGAGGTACATTAAGTAAAAATCTCTTTTTTTCTACTTAATTAGGGTTTATATAATTAATGGGGTATGTTAAGAAAAAAATTAGGGTACGAATAACTATGTCATTAATTAAAAGGGTAAAATAATCTAAAATGGGATATATTTAATAATTTATGTATATATCTTTTAATTTTGGTGAGGTACATTTAATATTTAGAGTGTATTTAGTATAATTGAGGGTATAAATAGTCACGACCTTTATAATTAAATATTTATTTATATCTACAATTAATAGTGGATGGTGCATGTGCATAATTTTGACATAATTCAAATATTTTTATTTTATTGACATTTTTACGCAACTATTGACTTTGATGCTATAATATTTTTTTTCTATCTTCTTACTCGTATCATAGAAGTACGTGTAATGGAGAGACATAACAAAGACGTTAAACTAGCCTACATAAAGAGGAGGGATTTATAGAATCAAATGAGAGTCAATAATTCAATATGTAAATATTTTTGATCAATCAATTGCATAATAATTTTATTTAGGATAAACAATGATATGTTAATGTTATGTAGTACTAAAATTTAATGTTATGTTAAACATTTTTCGACATAACAAATAATGATATGTAAGATAAACAATTATATATAATTTCAATTTTTTTTCATTCATGTAATATTAGTTGAATTTCGTTCTTATACAAAGCGATGCATATGGACATATCCTTAATGACGTAAATAATGAAAGGGGAAGGACAAATATTTTATTTAAAAAAAGTACTCCCTCCCCCTGCCTCAAAGGGGTGCATTTACTTTTTGCACGTGAATTAAAGAGTATTATTATTTAATGTGTAGTGTGTAGTTGTATTAGTTGGTGTCTGAGACCCATATTTATTTATATTAGTGGGTGTGTGTGAGTCTCATGTGTGTAAAAAGGAAAATGAAACCCTTAAGTGATGTTTAATTTGGGGTTATGTGGGTTTGAAAATCATGAATAACGTGTTCTATGTTTGTTTTGGGTTTTGAGTAGGGTATGTTTTAACTTTATATCAAATCAATGTATTAATTTATTTAAAAAATAAAATGAGAGAGGAGAGATAAAGAGAGAAAGTGTATTAATTGAGGAGAGAGAATGTAGTAGGTATATATAGGGGTGATTTTTAAAATCTTGATGTGGGTTTTGAAAACCAAAACCTGGATTTGAAAACCGTAAACGAACATTGCCTTAGGGGGCAGACACCCAAAATAGAAAAATATGACTCTTTAAAGCGGACAGAGGGAGTAATAATTTAGTTACAAAATAAATATGTATTTTATAATAATAATTCAGATAAAAAAATATATTAATGTATTAACAATGGTATAACACTGATTAAGTAAGAAAACTTACATATTACAGGTAATGTGTATATTAAAAAAAATTAATAAAAATATTTATTATTAAAAAAATATGTATTTAGTAGTAATAATTAAAAAAAATTAAATATAGCGCATCATATCTGTGCATCTCACGGGCGCAACACTAGTGTTTTCTTATTTTACTTTTCAGTGTATCTCAACTATTATGCATACTTCTATAGTAAATATATACACTATACAATAAAATCCTCCCAAAACCGTCATGCATGCACTCTCATCACCCTGTGCCGCCCTAGTTGTGGGAAAAAATCCTCATTATATATATATACTAGTACGAAATTCGCGTGATACATGGAATTATTGAGTTGTTATTTTTTATAATTAAATTAATATTTTGATATAATAAATTAATTATTTTTAATAACGAAATCCATTGGTAAAGTAGTGATCAGTAAATTTTTTGCAACAAAAATTCAATTTCGTTGTAAATAATTGCGTTTGTAATTTATATAATAATTTCATTGATAATCCGTTGATAAATAGTAATGGATTTTACTCCGTTGGTAAAAACATAAAAAATTCGTTGGCATATATTACTAAAAAATGTAATTTTTATTGGCAATGCATTAGTAAACTAACAGATTAATTTCTATTGGTAAATTCTGTTACTAAAAATGAGTTTTTATGAGGTGTAAAATTCATGGGCAATGAAATAGCAAATTTTAAGAAAATAAAAGTAAATATGCAGTATGGATATTGTCGAAGATTTTGAAGAGATGATTAAATATATTTTTTTTATTAAAAAGTAATTTTGAAAGGAAAAGTTTATAGACATTTTAAAATTTAATTAAATCAAAGAATAAAAGAAAAGATGTGATTGGTTGATTATTTATCATGCATTAAATACTCATTGCATCTTACCTCTTCCATTATATCCAAATATATGAAGAAAAACATAAAATAAAAAAATTGACAAAATGCCACTTCAGCCTTAAAATGCTCTTGTGATGACACATCAGACAAAGCAAACATTCCTTTCGTATAATAAAATAAATATAATTGAATTAAAGAATAAAAGAAAAGATGTGATTGGTTGGTTATTTATCATGTATTAAATACTCATTTGCATCTCACCTCTTACATTATAGCCAATACATGAAGGAAAACATAAAATCAAAAATTTGACAAAATGCCACATCAGCCTTAAAATGCTCTTGTGATGACACATGCAAAGCAAACCTTCCTTTCCTTTGGTATAATAAATATAAATGCTCTGTTAAAAATTATTAGTTATTTAAAAATAATACACATAGATGTATAAAAATAATAATAATATCTGATTTATCTATATAATTCATTTTTATTATCTGTAAAATAATAGACAATTTAAAAAATTACAATTTAATGAAATAATGTTTAAAGAATGATGAATATATATTATGTTTAAAAATATTAAGAATTGATCAAAATTTTAATATTTCATGAATTTTCATATTTTTCCTATAACTAATTTAAAAGTCTATAAAAATAAACTTCGGTTATCCAATCAAATAATTCAGGTACATTTTTAATACCCAAAACCCAAACCGAAATTATAACTTCGGTTTTGGGTTACGAGAAATCAGATTTTTTAAGTTCGTTGGGTGCGTTTTGCAGCAATACTTAAATGTAGTTTTTTTAATGGGTTAATTACAACAAAAGTCTCAACCTTTTCGCGAATTGCGGATTAATCCAAACTTTTCATATTTACAAATAAGTACTCGACCTTTAACCCGTTTTGCAAATCAAGCCACCGGGCAGTTGGCGACCTGCTTGATGGCTGACGTGTCATCTTTCTTTCACGTCGCCATCCACGTGTACAAAACGACGTTGTTTCAGCCTTCCACTTGTCAAAAAGTTAATTGCATGAAAAGCCACAACCTTTTCGCTTATTGCGAATTAGTCCAAGCTTTTGGATATTTGCAAATAAGTACCCGACTTTAAGACTATATTGCAACTCTAACTATCGGGCAGCTGGAGGACTGCCCATGCGATGACGTGTCACTGTATATTCCAATTCTCTCTGCACTTGTTAACAAAACGACGTTGTTTTGATTTTTTTAAAAATTAAAATTTAATTTATATAAAAAAATATCATTATATATCACACATTAACGTCATCCATCAAAATTTTCCATGTGAGGGGTTGTGGTAGACAATTTCTGAATTTCGAATAAATGATCCATACAATAATTGTTGTTGCTATATACAATAAAAAATTAAAATGACATCGTTTTGTTAACAAGTGCAGAGTAACTCTCCATATACAGTAACACGTCAGCATTCGAGCAACCCTCCAGCTGCCCGGTAGTTCAAGTTGAAATACGGGGTTAAAATGGAGTACTTATTTGTAAATATTCAAAAGTTTAAAATAATTCGCAATTAGCGAAAAGGTTGGGACTTTTCATGCAATTAACTTTTTGACAGATGGAAAACTAAAACGACGTCATTTTGTACAAGTGGAATGCGACGTGGAAGAAAGATGACACGTCAGCCACCGGGCAGGTCCCCAACTGCCCGATGGCTTGATTTGCAAAATGGGTTAACGGTCAAGTACTTATTTGTAAATATTGAAAAGTTTGGAGTAATCCGCAATTTGCGAAAAGGTTGAGACTTTTATTGTAATTTACCATTTTTTTAATTTATCAAAGTGAATGATTAATTTGCAATAGGATTAAAGTTTATAATTTTTATTGCAATTAAAATTCGTGGTTTTTATCGATATTAACCTTTTTTTAATTGATTATTTATATTTTTCATTTAAAAAATATTACTCCAACCGTCTCACATTAAGTTAACTTAGAGAGGATAATATTGTATTTTTAAGTTATAAATAAATTGTAAAATATCTTATAGGTTATAGGTGAGAGTCGTAAATTTGTAATTAAAATGTACTTTAAATTTTAAGAACTAATATGATGTACTCCCTCTGTCCCGTTTCAATGTTTATGTTTACTTTTTGAACGTTAATTAAAAGTATTATATTTTAATAGATAGTGGGTGAAAAAATATAATATTTAATGTGAAGTGGGTAGGTGTATCAGTGTTGGATGATATATTAATTATTTTAGGTGGGTCTCATATTCCTAAAAAGGAAAACGTAAACATTGAAATGAGATGCGCAAAATAGAAACGTAAACATTGAAATGGGACGGAGGGAGTATTCTTTTTTGGGTGGTGAATTTAATGTGGGATAGACGAAAACGGAAAGTATGAAATTTAATATGGGACTGAGGGAGTATATTGAGATATGATTCAATTTATATACTCCTTCTGTCGTATTTATGCATACATTTTCTATTTTGAAGTGTTCCAAATATTTATGCACGTTCCGTTTAATAGTAAAAATACATTATACATTTATCTATATTTCACACTTTATTCATCAATGTCAACTGTTTTATTTACTTTTTTTCACTTTATTCATCATTTTCAATAATTTTATTTACTTTTTCTTTTTAAATTACCATTTAACCAAACTTTTTCTTACAGTTTATATTAAAAAAATATTTCTTTACTTATGTGTCCATACTAACGGGCATAAATACCAGGGACAGATGGAGTATAATATTTTAAGTAAAATAATTAATGATGAGATTAATGAATTGAATTGATTATTTAGTTAGGATTTATTACTATCCAGTACAATATATCCTATAATATTATAGGAGATACAATGTATATATTCTATTACTAATTAATGCAAAATTATTCTATAAAAAGCCTCAATTATCCCTAAATACATTACGTAGATAAAATAGGTATATATTTACGTTATCCCATAGATTCGCAGATTATGTGTAAGTTAATTTTTGAATACAAAATATATAATTTTTGAACACAAATATATTAAAAATAAATATTTTTAAATACATAAATTATGAACATCAACAAATTAAGTAAACTTCTGAATACAAAATATATAATTTCTGCGCGCGCGCGCACACACATATATATATATATATATATATATATATATATATATATATATATATATATATATATATATATATATATATATATATATAAAATTTGAATACAAATATACAAAAATATATTTGAAAATAAATATTTCTAAATAGATAAACAATGTGAATGTGATCAGAAGATGAATTCGAGCTACCGAGACGACGTGTTCTTGGAGTATTTTTTTAATATAATGGCTAATTAACCATTAATAATCACAATAAAAAATAGTTAAATGTATTCAGAAATAGTTGTATGCAATGTATTAAAAAATATTTGTATGCATTCGTACCAGACGTTGATGCTAGACACAGTAATATAATGTGCGTTATCTCCCACCTATTTTTGTGGAGAAATTAGTGGAAGACATTATCTTTATGTATCACACATTTAAATTAATATTTGAATATATAATTAAAATAAGGATAAAAATGGTATTTTATGTATTCAATTTGTATTATGTATCTAGTAGTAATATAGATATATAAATTGTATCTAATAGTAATTCACCCATTTAGTTAATATAAGAGTTGGTCTATGTGTATCCAGGTCCATATGGTGTTCAAAGGTATATCATTTTGCTCTAGAGGGCACACACTTTAATTAATAAAAGTTACTCCCTCCGCCCCACTACAAGGAGTACATTTTGCCATTTTCTCCGTCTCAATATAAGATATGTGTATTTTTCTTTTTAGTAAATAAGATCCACACAAAACAATTAATATATCTTTATGGGACCCACACACCACACTAACACACCTACCAACTATACATTAAAATATTATTTCTCTATCTTCAACTACACATTAAATAATATATCCCTTAATCTACATACAAAAAAGAAATGCCCTCCTTGTATTGGGACGGAAAAAGTATTATATTTTCAATGAAAAAGTCATTGAAATATGAAAAAATATTAAAATTTAACTAAAAAGATTGATTTTTTTTTTAATTTTTTTGGGAAAATTAAGAGTATAAATTTTTATATTAAAAGATATAACATTCAATACTAAAGGGTATACAATTAGATTCGGTCCAACGAAACTAGCTCCATGTGCCCGGGTGCACGTAAGACTTTGCCTTAAGATAAATGTCAAAATATTCTATAATTAAATTAAAGTAATCATATTTAGGTTAATTGCAAGAAAAACTACAAATATTAATTTCTAAAAAAACCACGAACTTTATTCATATTGTAAATTAATCTCCATCTTTGAGTGGAGGCAAAAAGACTAATAGAAAATTGAGTGGCCTTTGGATATGCATTATCTGGGTTATTTGAAAGTGGCGAAACAAGGTTGTTGTTGAGAAGTGAGAATGGAACTTTAAGAAGATTGAGGAAGAGATCAAAGGAAGATTTTAGAGTTGGGACAAGGTCTATTCGGGTTTAGCAACTGATGTTAGTTTTTTGGATTGGTCATCCTGTGCACTCCATAGTATATGGAGATATTGTAATTTGACCTGTCTTATATGTATTATTACTCTGTATTGTGGTGGTTTTGTATTGCTTGTACCTTCTCCACTTTCTATATATATGATATATTTTTTCTGATTAAAAAAAAATCCACATCTTTGAGAAATTGCAATAAAAAATTCCACCTTTAAATATTTTTGCAAAACGTATTCATCAGGTGGTTCGTAAAATTCACTTTCGTAAATAATATCACTTTTTATTAAATATGTTATCACTTCTTTAAAAGAATGGTATTACTTTTTATTTATATTATAACTATTCATAAAATAATTAACAACAACGTTATGACTTTTTATTTATTGGATATCACTTATCACTTCTTATCCTTTTCACCGAAGCCATTTATAAAGCGGTCTCACACAAGTCGTGACATTATGAATTATTCATGACATAATTCAAATAAAAAGTTATCACTTTTATTAAATTAGTATTCTTTTAATAAAAAAAAATTACTACTTTAAAAAATATTATCACATTTTATAAATTTATAATATTTAAATTTAAAAATAAATTAAACAACTTATAAATATTAATTTTTTTAAATAATAAAAAATATAAATTAACTAAGAAAAACATAGAAAAAATACATATACATATGTAAGACCCAATTTTCATTCCATAATTAATTTTTAATATTCTAAATATCAACCAAATACATCCTTTAACATACTTGGGCCTAATTATTAATTAATACTATCTCTGTCACATAATACTTTTCACGTTTACTGTTCCACGTTATTTAAGAAAAGTTGCACTTTTTAACCAACTTTATTGACTTTAGAGGGTATATTAGTATTTTTAGGTAATAAAAAAATATAAAATAATGATATGTGTGTGATAAAGGAGTGACAAATTTGAAATTAAAATAACTTTTGAGGTTCTTGGATAAAGTAGTGTTTCTTTTTTTGGGTGTGAAAGATTTTGTGAAACAAATAAATGTGGAAAATGTGAAAAGTATTATGGGACGGAGGGAGTATTTTTGAATAATTATTTTTTCAATTTTTTAATTTGATAGCCAAACATGTTCCTTTTAAGTTATTAAATTTGATTAATGGATAATCCGTATCACGAAATAGGATCGTGAGACTGTTTCACCAAAGTTTAAAAATAAACTAAATAAATAAAAAAAAGGAAAGAAAGAAATAGGGAAGGGCATCCATAATTCTATAGGGTCCGAACCTGCCACATACGGGTTAGTTAAATAAGACGCAAATCCCAGCCTATCTTAATTATTTTGACATTCTTGTTTATAGTATAGTATTTTATAATAATAAAATTCTCTCGAGTGGTCCATAAATCAAATAACCCTACATCAGCTTTATCACAGATTTATGGTCCTTGAGTCGTCGCCTCAATGGACTCAACGGGTCGGGTAACAATTCAGAATTTTCCTTTTTCTTACGTTTCACACATGTAATTCGTAAAATTAGCATGAAATTTTGAAATAACGATTGCATGTCGATGAGGGGGAATGATTTATCGAATTAACTATTAAGGTATAGTTAGCAAATCAATCTACCGAAAAATGGAGAAAATGATTGTGTTAATTGGGGTACTAGGTATTTCATGAAGAATTAAATGTGATACTTTGTTATTTTGATGGATTGAGGAGTAGCTTGATTTAAATGTTGCAATGCAAATAATGAACAATGAGAATAAAGCTAAGACGGGGAGGGGGGGGGGGGGGGTAGTTACATGAATTATTGAGAATATTACTTCATATCGAACGTTTATACGTAAATGAAAATGACATATTAATTTCTTATACTGAATATTTTAAAGGGCAGTGCTATTGTCATTCGAAACTTTACTGAAAGCACTCGAAAGTGTAAAAAATACATTATGAAAATACTATATGCCCTTATAATGAAACTTTCATAATTTACTACTCAACATCTAAATTACTTTTCACATCCAATCCAACCACTCTCCCAACTCAAACTGTTTTAAACAAAAATTCTATTTCTCATAGTTTTCAAACATTCTTAAATACTCCCTCCGTCCGCCACAAAGGTGGACATTTGCTTTTTGCACGTGGATTAAGGAGTATTATTTAAGATGTAGTTGGTAGTTGTATTAGTGGGGTGTATGGGTCTCATAAATTTATTGTATTAGTGATGTATGTGGGTCTCATGTGTTTAAAAAGGGAAATGTAGACCTTTGGTGCGGACGCCCAAAATGGCAAAATGTGGACCTTTCAGGCGGACGGAGGGAGTATTAAGAAGTTATAAAAATATTTATGCAAATGATTTTCCTGAAAATCATTCTTTAACTAATTTGCCAATTAAAAAAATTTATGTGCAAATCATCATGTATGATAAAACATTATTTGATGCGTTAAATCGGAAAATCAAACCATGAAATAATTTTTAACCCAAATAATTGTTAGTGGATTCAAATTCTGATTGACTATGTATCTATTAATTTGTTGGATATTCTGTGTTTTCTATAATGTTTTGATTTCCTCAGCAGACAATCTTATTGGAATTTGCAGAAACGATTTCCAGATTACGGAAACGGATCCCCTCTTTTTACTTTTATTCTATTTGCACGGCTTCTTTTCTTTAAATTTGTGAAATCATCCTCTGGTGTAGTTATCGAGATTTCAGACACAGAGAATATAAAGGACTTTCAAAAATCATGCTGGATTGGGTGTACAAAGCCATTAAAGTGTTGGGTGGATGAATTTTAAATTTAATATATAAAGGCTAAATCGGTATAATCAGAATATATTTTTTTAATTTTCGAGTGCATTTATTTACCTAAAATTTTAGGTGGTAATAGCATCGCCATACTTAAAAAAAGATAATTGCAATAAATGAATTAATAAGTATTTAAAGTACAAAAGTATGAAAAGAAAAAGTAGTAAAAATCATATCTACCAATTATGTTAAAATATTTTTAATTTTTTTTAACTAATTAGTTATTTTTTTTATTATTATTATTTTCCATATGTTCTAAAAGAATGAAGTTGATGCATGAAAGATAATTGACATATCAATTACTCATTAACAATACTCTTACAGGATATGAATAAGAATAAGAAGGCAATTATGATAAATAAATTAATAACTAAAAAAAAGTAATATTACTGTCCGACAATCTCCCACAAATATTCAATTATAATATACTCTCTTCGTCCCATAAAGAAGTTCACAGTTACTATAGATACGGAGTTTAAGAAAAAATTATTTTTTGGGGTAGTTTGATATTTTTAGGTAATAAATAAATTATAAAGTAAGTTATGTGAGTTGTAAAGGGGTGACAATTTTGAAATTAAAGTGTGTTGTGTGTTATTGATTTGTGTGTATTTCCTTATTTGGGGATGTGATCTTGTTTATGAGACGGACAAAAATAGAAAGTGTGAATTTGTTTATGTGACGGAGTGAGTAATATTTAACCATACAAATAAAAGCTCACGTTTTTTCCAGTGCAACAATTTACTCCAAAAATTTGGACCGCAAATAATTTAATGATAGGATCATTTAATATTTTGATTATATATAAACAAGATCCAATTACAAAACATTCTTTCATGATTATAATACTCCATCCGTCCCATTCTAATGGTTACACATTTTCATTTTGGGCGTTTCATCCTAACGGTTACATTTCCCTTTTTAGCATATGAGACCCATACAAATTAATTACTTTTCTCTCTATGGGTCCACACATCTCACTAATACATCTACCCACTTTACATTTAATTATTATTTATCTCACCTCAATACACATTAAAATAATATATTTATTAATCCCCGTGCAAAAAGCAAACGTAACTATAAGGACGGGATGGAGGGAGTATGTATTTTGACGTTATTTTATTTAAATTAAATACTTTGTAACTATAGCTGTCAAAATGGGTTTAGCCAACCCGCCCCAATCCACCTTAATCACCAATTTTTCAACCAAAAATTAACCCGCTACATAAAAGTCTGCCCCACTTCAAACCCACTAAAGTGTGGGCTAGCTCGCACCGCCCCACCAACCCAACATCAACCCACTTTTATAAATTAAATTTAAAAAAGTGACATATTTTAATATTTATAATAAAAATATTATCACCCAACCCTCCCCTACCCACCCCACTTCCCACCCACAATTTTTTTTTAATTTTTTTAGATTTTAATATTTAAATAATAAAATTATTATCACACAACTCTACCCCCTATCCACCCACCCACCCCACCACCGACAAATTTTATTTTTTTTTAAATTTTAGATTTTAATATTTAAATAATAAAAATATTATCACTCAACCCTTCCCCCTACCCACTCACAAATTTTTTTAATATTTAAATAATAAAATCTAAAATTAAAAAAAAAAATGGGGGGCTGGGGGTGGGTGGGTAGGGAGAAGGGTTGGATGATAATATTTTTATTATTTAAATATTAAAATCTAAAATTTATTAAAAATAAAATTTTTGGGGGTGGGGATGGGTAGGGTAGGGTGATAATATTTTTATTATTTAAATATTAAAATATAAAAGTTTTTTTTGGTGGGTGGGTGGAGGGTAGAGTTGGGTGATAATATTTTTATTATTTAAAATATCGTTTCTCCCTCTCTGATTAGTGCAAACATCGTTGCGGTGATTGCTGAACTTCTGACAGGTTTATCAACTGTCTCCCCTTCTCGCAGTTCATAGCCATTTTGCATTGCATTGTTCCTCTCTTGCCACATGATCCATATGTAGGTGACAATAGCCAAACGCCATAACGAAGTGACTTGTTTACTCTTCGAAATTTCCATCACTTGTATTAGAAATCCCACGAACGTGTGCTCTAGATCAATCCTATTACCGAAGTGAAAGCCAGACAACAACTTCTTCAATACATGCAAAGAAACAGGACAACAAAGAAATATGTGATCAAGAGACTCTTCCCCTCCTTTACAAAGGTAGCACTGTGATGCTCCGTTGAAACCCCTATCTCTAATCACATTCCATGTCGTTAGAACTCCATTGATTGCCTCCCAAAGAACCAATGATCTCCTTGGGGGGATAAATGGCGCCCATATCCAGGAGCCCCATATTGGCACAATAGATGGCTGTCGAATATGCATATAGGCAATCTTAGATGTGACTTTTCCTTGTATAGATTTGCTCCAAAACCTGCAATCCTCCACATTAGGAGACATACGTGTGGCCAAAATAGAGTCACTATATTTGGGAAGGTGGTAGTGAAACTCTCCGTGAAGTGCCAGAAGTCATCGTAAAAATAGTCACCAATGACTTGATCAAAGTGGTGTCTATACTCCAAAGGGATGTCAACTATATCAGCAATTGGCGTTCCTAACCAATTATCTAGCCAAAACCAGACTCTAGAATTGTATCCAACTTCCCATATTTCCTCTTCCATCAGCCTTTTAATATGTGGCATGCATGCTGATCGAATAGAGGATGGAAAGTAGTTCAATTTGAGGACATCTTCATTAAACCATCTTTTCTTAATACACCTCAAATCCCCTTTCCCCTCAATTACAACCCATGAAAACTTCATTAAATATGCTTCATTCATCGCCCTTATACATCTAATTCCTAAACCACCTTCTTGAGTAGGGCAGCATAGCCGCTTCCACGCGACAGTGAAATGATGTTGTTTCAAAGCATCCCCCGACCACACGAAGTTCCTACATGCAGTGTTAATCTTCTTAATTAGGCCACAAAGCCATTTATAAACCATCATAACATGTACAGTCGAAGAAATTATCACTGAATTGATCATGCAAATACGACCAGCCATAGATAATATACTACCCTTCCATCGTCGAAACTTATCAAGAATCCTATTAGTGGCCTGCTTAAAGTATTCAGCTTTGGGTGATCCTATTAAGATAGGCACACCCAGATGGACAAAAGTGAATTTACCCTCTTGTATTCCAAGGCTGTTTAAGATACGATGCTTAATCACTTGCCTTACATGCTTTCCAAAGAAAACCTTAGATTTTTGTGGGTTGAATATTTGCCCTGATGCAGTAGCATAGTTCAATAGAATATTGCGAAGACATCCCAAAGATTTCTCATCCCCTTTGCAAAATAAAACAATGTCATCAGCATAAAACAAGTAAGAGGGTAGCGGATTAGACCTGTTCGCGTACACACGAGAGATGATTCCTATATTCATTTTCATTCAATCCATCTCCCAAGTACTTCCTCTGCCACACAAAACAACAAAGGCGGTAGTGGATCCCCCTGATGGACTCCACGGCCACAACCAAAGAAACCCTCCAGTGCTCTGTTGACCAATACTGAAACCCTAGCTGATTCAAAAATAGCATTGATCCATTTTATAAAGCTATGATGAAATCCCATTTTCTGCAAGACAATCAATATAAAATCTCATCTAAGAGTGTCAAAAGCCTTCTTGTTGTCAATTTTGAATCCCACGCTGCCTTCTTTAGAGTTGTTTAAACAATTAAAGCTCTCCGATGCAATGGCTATACAATGATGAATACTCCTCCCTGGAATGAATTCAAACTGATTGCCACCAAGTTTTTTATTCAGCAATGGCCCCAATCTGGTAGCCAAAATCTTATTAATTATTTTGAAGAAGAAATTACAAAGATTTATCGGACGAAAATCCTCCACTTTGTTTGCCCCTTCAACTTCGGGTACAAGAATAATAAAATTGTTATTTATACCCTGCGGCATCACTCCTGTGTGAAAGAAGTATTGCACTGCTCTGCAAAGATCCTCCCCAATAAAATGCTAGCACTTATGATAGAATTGTCCTCCTAATCCATTCGGGCCTGGCGAATTATCTGCTGATAAATCCATGGCCGCCTCCTTGATTTCCTCCATGGTTGGAGGTATGATGAGTTTGTTATTGTCTGCATCCTCCACAAGGGTTGAAATAAAGTTCAGCTGATCAAAATTTCCCTCCTCCGTAGATTTCTGAAATATAGCTTTGTAGAAGAGAACAATGTGATCCACAATTCGTTTCCTATCATCAGTAACTTCACCGCCAATCTCCATTGATGTAATAGCAGTTTTAGCTCTTTTAATATGATGAGCTCTATGGGTGATAATATTTTTATTATTTAAATATTACTCCTCCGTCTCACAAAAAGAATGGCGGAATTTTTTTGCATGTAGATTAAGGGATATAATATTTGAGTGAGGCTCCTGTGCACCCGGGCGCACGGAGCACATTACTTACGCCTTTGCAATTTAAACATCTAGCAATACATAGGTTTAAATAGAATATAGAGGGGGAGGGTTGTGTTCACATGGGGACACAGAATATCCTTCTGTGTCCCCAGGGGCGCAGGAGTTTTTGCCATAATATTTAATGAGTTGTTGGAGGTAGTTGAGGTAAGAGAAATAATATTTTAATATAAAATGGGTAGGTGTATTAGTGTGAAGTGTGGGGTTATGGAGAGAGAAAAAGTTAATTTGTATGTGTCCCTTTTACTAAAAAGGAAAATGCACCTCTTGTGTTGGGAAGGACGAGAATGGTAAAATACACTCCTTGTTGTGGGACGGAGGGAGTAAAATCTAAAATGTTTTTTTAAAAAAAAATTGGGGGTGAGTGAGGGGTAGGTGATAGGTGGGTGAGGGGTGGGTAGGTCATAGGTGGATAGAGGGTAGAGTGTGTGGGCTAACTCGCAGCCCGTCCCACAATAGCTCCCCACTAATGGCCCGCCCCACTGGTAGCCGCCCCCACTTGGGCTCATCATAAGGTGGGTTGAGGTGGGTTGTGGGCTGAACCGCCCCACCAATCAATTCTGACAACTCTATTTGTTACAAACAAAATTTGACATAATAATAATATACAAGGAAGACAAAAATATCAAATTGCCGCCACTTTTCAAAGCAAAATATACTTAACACGCAAGTACACCCCATAATTGATAAATGGGACATTATTTTGTGAGACTGAATTGTGTGGGACAGAGGATCCATTATTAAAATATGCTTATTTTATATGTAAATTGTATTTTGTTAAAGTTAAAATATATTAATAATAAATCATATTATAACATCTTAAAATAATACTTTAATGCATAGTACGTCATACTTTAAAAAACATATTTTAACAGCCAATAACGTGCAACAGATTGGATAGATTTTTAATTTCTCTAGGATGGTTATCAGAGTGGCCTAATGATGGAGATATGATGGTGATTAGAATATTTTATAATAATGTTATGATTTATTTCCTTTTATTTATATTTGTCATTAATATGTCAGATCTTTTTATCACCTATAAATAAGTGATATTTTAATAGTTTTAGGGAGTTGAATTTGATTAATGAAAAGTTTGAGTTTATTCCATTCTGTCGTGTTTTATTTATATTCTTCCAGTATTTCTCTTGAATCAACGGACTAATACTCGTTTGTGCTATTTCTACAAGATTCTTATGAGAAGAATCAATGTTCGAGCAAATATCTATCTCGCTATTCTGATATTCTTTGTAGAATTAACTAATTACTATCATATTTTATCGTCATTTCATATCTTCCGCTGCATCAGTTGGTAATCAGAGTCAATTTATGATCCTCGATAATGATTCCGAGGCATCAATCGGTATATGATATCATGTATGATGAGCAGATATATGAATATGATATTCTTTCTTTTTTTGATCTATTTTCTCTGTTCAATCTTGATTTGGACGAGTTTGTTGATGGTGGCTATGAAGGTCCACCGATATTTGATGAGGAAGATGATGAAGTTTCTTATGGTGGCTGATGAGAGTGATAATTAATTCACGTGTTTTGAATGCCGATTTGTGTGGAAGTACGATTTAGTCTATTATCAAGGCAAATCGGGTTGTTTATGGAAAATCCATGAATCAGATGCTACTGATGTTATTTGATCATATTTATACAGGAAAACAGATCAAAAGTGCTCAGAATGGGAAGACACGTTTTTCAAGGCGTAGCTAAATCAGAAAGGAGTAGCTCGACCAAGCTTAGGTTGGTCGAGCTACACGATGGAAGTCGAACTGGAGGCATTCGGATTATAAAGGTGTCGTTCAACCAAGGTAGTGTAGCTCGACCAAGAGCAATTAGGTCGAGCTACAATATGGAAGTCGAGTTGGGCGAAGCTTCAGTTTACAGACACGTAGCTTGACCGTGGCTCGACCAAGGAGGTCTAGCTTGACCAAAACCAGTCTGGTCGAGCTGGGATATGTCAGTGGCGAAATGTCGAGATTTCAACTCCAGTGCATGTATTTTCGTGTTTTCCAAGAAAAAACCCAGTAAAGATCCGTAAGGAGAGTTTACAAGTATAAAATGAGATGTAAATCAGATCAAAAAGGGAGTTAGATTCCACATCAATCCTACATATATCCAAACCATAACTCCATCCTACGGAGCTGCAGAGAGATATTCACGTAGCGAATCAAGTGAGAACCAAGTGAAGATTCAAGAAGGAGCGAGAAGCGACTGCGCCCACATCTAAGGGTTTATTTCGCAACTTAATCTTTCTTGTAATTTTTAAGACTATGGGTAAGATTTATCCAAACACCATGAACATTCTTCAAATCGTCATGGGCTAGAACTGCTTTGGTAGTCTATGGTTTATGAAGGTTTTACTAGTTAATTTAACTTCCGTGTATATACTCCATACAACACTACTTATGGATTTATTATATATAAGATTATGTGTTTTTAATTCATACTCAGAGTTATTTTGTGCATCATTAACTGTTATATAGTGTCTGAATATATATCTTGGTTATTGATTGAGTGCGTTCACTGCTGAGCAGGATTCCATGTTATTATTCTAAGTGAGGGGACTCCGAAGCTTCATTAGAACTATCTTATATAAATACTTATTAATTAAATTGAATTCGGGTTAGAAAGTAGGATAAAGAGAATAATTTCATAGTACCTATAAAGGGAGATCATGTCGGGTTAGAGTACTTAGTTCACGGGAAATAATTGATACTAATAGTGCCTAGAAATGGGCTGAAATTGTGTTCTTGCTCCGAGGTAATTCACACATGTTACACTCTTGTGTCTATAGAGTAGATTTGCATAGCTTAGTGATGCGTCCATATTCCACAAGGCAGAGTCGAACATTGATATATTGAAGGGAGAATAATTAGTGAAACTGGATGGCACGAAGAGCTGCCTATCTTCTCACTTTTCAACTCTCGTTAATTCTCTACTATTTTCTATTTTATTTTCTATTTAATTAATTTTTCTAGTAGAATAATAATTACTCAACTAAATTGTCAAACAATAGTTTTAGTTAATTTAGTTAATAATAAATTAATAATCATCCGTCCTTTGGGTTCAATAATATAACTTGGTCGCTTATCAAAGCTACAATCGCATCCTTCATACTTGGGAATTAATTGTATGTTGAGAAAACGTCCATCAGTGGCTACGATGGTCACCCATCTTTGATGAAGAAGATAAAGAAAGTTTCGGCTATGAAACCCACCAACTTTTCATAAAGAAGGTGATGCAATTTTTCACGACGTTGTGGTGATCTAATTTTTTATAGAAAGATAATTGAAGTTGCTGTTAATGCGCCTAATTCAAAGGATTCGTATGATCCAAAAGATTCATATTTTCTGGATCTCATAATTAGCTGCATTATTGAATATGAAAGTGTTATTTTAAATGATTTTGGGTTGTATGGATTCAAGGATGTTCCAGCATGTCTTTGCACTTTCATTCGTGATATGACCCTGTACGATTTGAGGTCGAATTGTCTCCAAACGGAGGAGAATGATGGATATATGATGTTGATTAGAATATTTTATAATAATGTTATGATTTATTTCATTTTATTTATATTTGTCATTAATATGTAAGATCTTTTTATCACCTATAAATAAGTGATATTGTAATAGTTTTCAGGAGTTGAATTTGATTAATGAAAACTTTGGGTTTATTCCCTTCTGTCATGTTTTATTTGTATTCTTCCGGTATTCCTCTTGAATCAACGGACTAATACTCGTTTCTGTCTATCTCTACGGTATTCTTGTGGGAAGAATTAACGTTCGAGTAGACATCTATCTCGCTTCGTAGAATCAACGAATTAGTATCCTATTTTATTGTTATTTTCGTATCTTCCACTACATCACCTAACTCCAAGCAATCTGGGCTTAAAAGATCCATATCAGACCATGCTCCTACCTTACTCATCATGGATTCCCTCATTAATTGGGGTCCAAAACCATTTAAAATTATCAATTGGTGGCTGAATGAAGACAGCTTCAAGAATTTAATTACATCAGAGTGGCCGTCTTTGGATGCCAAAGGATGGGGATGTTTTGTTATCAAGAAGAAATTGAAGTTGTTGAAAGAAAAAATCAAAGTATGGAAATCATGTCATGTAAGGAGGTTGGACTAAGAGATTGATGATGCCAAGGAAAAAATATATTCCTTATATAGGAAAAAAGAGGCAGGCGAATGGTCCACCACAGATAAAGAGCAGTACGTAGAAGCTTGTTGCGTCATTGAGGAAGTCTTGAGAAAATCTGACATATTGAGCATTCAAAGATCAAGATCGAGATGTCTTCAAGAGGGGGATTCAAATTCTAAGATCTTCCATGTTTGTGTCAACAGTTGAAACAAATTATCTGAGATTAAAGGTCTTTACTTCAATGCAAAATGGGTGGATGAAGTGAAAGATCTGAAAAGTTGCATTTTTTCTTTCTTTAAGGAGAAGTTTGCAGAACATGATAAACTGGATCTTAAGATTAAAGGCATTCCAGCTTCACACATCAGTGAGCCAGTTGATGCTGTTCACATTGCTCCATTCACTAAAGATGAAATCAGAAAAACTGTTTGGGGATGTAGAAGGAACAAAAGCCCAGGTCCTGATAGATTTAATTTCCATTTCTTTCACCAGTTTTAGGAGATTATGGAGGAGAACTTCTACAGGTTTTTTTTAGAATTTCATGAGCATGCTAAATTCGTGAAGGGAGCTAATCCATCATTCATCACTCTAATACCTAAGGTACGCAATCCTAACACCATCCTGGAATATAGGCTTATATTTCTCATTGGCAGCATGTATAAAATTTTTTTCAAAGGTGTTAGCAAATATAATGAAAAAGGTCATGGAAGAACTCATATCCCCTAATCAATCTGCATTCATTAGTAATAGAAATATTATGGATAGTATTCTTATTGCTAATGAAATAGTGGAAGAGATAAAGAAAAAGGGAGAAAGGGCTTTTATATTAAAGATAGAATTCGAGAAAGAATATGACTCGGTTAATCTGAAATTTTCATGGGAGATGTTGGAATTGTTGGGATTTGATGCAAAATAGTGTGCCTGGATAAAAGAATGTACTTCTTTAGCTACTGCATCTGTATTAGTAAATGGAAGCCCTACGGAGGAATTTAAAATTGAAAGAGGGATTAGACAAGAGGACCCTTTATCGCCATTCCTTTTCCTATGTGTTGTTGAATGCTTGAGTCGTATGGTGAAAAAAGCATGCTCTAAAGGTTATTTTACTCCTATGAAAGTGGGTATGGAAGGAGTGAAAGTTTCTCACCTCCAATTTGCAGATGATACAATATTTTTTGGGAAGGCATTTATAAAGAACTTTTCTATATTGAAGAGTATTATGCCGATCTTTGAGATATGGTTAGACCTAAGTATTATTTTTAGCAGAAGTGTTTTGGTGGGTATTAATGTGGAAAATGATACACTTACAGATATGGCTTATATTTTAAACTGTAGATTGGGATGTTTACCGCTACAGTATTTGGGGCTTCAAATTGGGATATACTACAACAAGAGAGAAGCTTGGACTCCAGTTCTCCATAAACTTGAAAGTCGATTAAATTGATGGAAAAATAAGAAGCTGTCTTTTGGTGGAAAAATAACCCCTTTTGAATGCTACTCTTTCCAACATCCTTATTTACAACGTACCCTACGCTAAATCTCCAAAGAAAATCATCAAGAAGATAATGTCATTGCAAAGTAAATTTTTATAGGGTGAAGGGAAGCAAGGCCTGAAAAAATTGCTTGATTAAAATGGGAGCATGTATGCAAAGGAAAGCAGTATGGAGGCTTGGGTGTTAGAATATCGATCTTTCAACAAGGCTCTTCTAGGTAAATGGGGTTGGAGGATTTTAGAAGGAGAAAACCTACTTTGGGTTAAGTTGATTCAACCAAACGTACGGTGATATGATGAAGTGTGTTGAGATGTGGAAAATGAAGAATAAAATGTGCAAAACATGGACAACATGGTGGAAGTCTCTTATATACCTTATCGCTGAAAATGAGTGGTTCCTTGAAGGAAGTATTCGAAGAACTACCAATGGGCAGAATACTAGTTTCTGATTTTGCAATTGGTTTGGCAGCATCACCATGAAATCCAACTATCCGAGACTTTTCTCGTGAGAGATGAATCCACAATATTCAGTGGTAGAGAGAATGAGGAGGGTTAAGGGGGATATTGTTGTGAATTGGAATTGGAGAAGACCTTTATTCTCATGGGAGGAAGAAAATGTAAAAGAGTTATGTGTGAAAGCCAGTAAATATATCTTCTCTTCTCAAGATAAGGATAGATGGATATGGAAACACTCACTGTGGAAACTATACAGTGAAGTCAGCATATAGCAAGATAGAAGAAATGCATGGCTTGATTTCTGGGAGTCCTAATATGATTGGTGGAGTGTGGAATAAATGTGTTCCAATAAAAGTTATGGCTTTCTCTTGGAAAGCAATCCAAAATAGGAATAAAAAATTTTCAAGGGTATGTCAATTATGTGGATCTACTAAGGAAGAATTGAATCACTTGGTTATTCATTGTGTTGTAGCATATAAGACATGGAAGCATGTCTATCAATGGTTCAACATCAAATATGCATGTCAAGAAAATACATTGTTGGAGGATTTTATTCATCACAGTGAGAAGGTGTTCTTGAAAAAAAAATGATCTCTGGGAATTGGTATGACATAGTGTAGTATGGCAAATATAGAGGGTAAGAAATGATAAAGTGTTCAATGGAGGGACTGTTAACTGCGAAAATATAGTGATGATGATCAAAATCAACACATGGATTTTGATTAAATATAAAGATCGCATAACGTCGGGATATACTTTCAGTAAATGGTTGAGATAACCCCAAACATTCATTAGTTTGCGAAGAAGGTGCGAAGATTTATGGTTTTACTGCTTTATCCTATCACATTGTAATTTCTTTGTCTTACTTTAATTTGTAATATTTTTACTCAATTGAGTTAGAGCACCTCTAATGCTCTACTAACATTAATAAAATTTTTGGCTTCTTCTAAAAAAAAAAAACCATTAACCATATTTTATCTATGTAACAACAAAATTTTTTTATATATGATGAAATAAACCAAAAAAGGGTACAAATATAATCCAAACGAATTTACAATCTCTAATAACTCATCTGATTCATCTCTCGAACTAATTTGTCCTTTACTTGACTTTTGTGTTGACTGTGTATGTTGACTTTGACTTGTGTGTTGACTGCGTGTATTGAGTTGGAGTGTGTGTTGAGTCAGATCTTCAGTTGAAGCTTGTCCGAGCTTGGATTTAAAGTCTTCTGACGTTAATCTGGAGGCGATGAGCCTTTGTTCGGATTAAATGTTGATTTGAGAACTTTCTACTAAAAACGTCATTCACTCTGCGAGGTGTGAGAATTTATCATTTAGGAATCAAGGGAATCCACTTACTCTTCCACCGGGAATCAATCCAGGGGAGAAATCTTCTAATGGTGAAGGGAAGCCTACGATGGATGATCAAATGACCAAGATGTTTGATTTTATGAAGCAAAAGAAAGAGGTGAATGATAAAAGATTTGATTTTATGAAGTAAGAGAAAGAGGTGAATGATAAAAGATTTGACTTTATGAAGTAAGAGAAAGAGTTGAGTGATAATATATTCAAAGTCTTGGAGACACAAATGAGTCAAATGGCAAGTGAAAGGGGGGACGTTCATCGTCAAGGGAAATTCTCATCTACAACCATTACTAATCCGAAAGAGTAATGTAAGGCTATAGAACTTCGTAGCAGAATAAAATACGAAGGACCATCTTTGCCAACGGAAGTAGAGGAGGTAGAGTGTGAAGTTGAGCCTATGGAAAGATTGGATGAAGAAGGGAAAGAGAAAGAAGTTGAAATTGTTGAAAAAGATAAAAGTACCCCTATACTTGAAGAAGAAAATGTGAAGTCTCCAAAAAAGTGGGAAAGATGTAAAGAAGCAAAACGTAAAGAGAAAGAAGAAAAGTTTGAAAGGGATAAATGGGGAATTCCTAAGTTGACCGTTGCAATTCCGTTTCCACAAAGATACTTGAAAAGGGGATTAGAAGAGAAATTTGCCAAGTTTGTTGAAATGTTGAAGAAGATACATGTGAATATTCCTTTTGCGAAGGCTTTACTACAAATGCCCAACTACTCCAAGTTTTTGAAGGATATTTTATCAAAGAAAAGAAGTTTGGGAGAGTTTGAAACGATGAACCTTACGGAGGAATATAGTGCGATCTTGCAAAAGAAACTTCCCCCTAAATTGAAAGATTCGGGGAGTATTAAATTCGAGGAATTGGTGAGGTCAAACCGACGTCAGTTTTAACTTGATTAGATTCGGGGAGTATTACAAAGCCTTATGTGATTTGGGGGCTAGTATTAACTTGATGCCATTGTCTATTTTCAAGAAGTTGGGCATTGGTGAGGTCAAACCGACATCAGTTACACTTCAATTAGCCGACCGGTCGTTGACATATCCAAAGGACATTGTGGAAGATGTTTTGATCCAAGTTGGCAAGTTTGTATTTCCCGTTGATTTTGTGGTATTAGATATGGATGAGGATTCAAATGTTCTATTAATACTTGGTCATCCATTTCTTGCCACGGGAAAGGCATTGATAGATGTCTCACTTTGAGGGTGAATGAAGAAGAGGTGATATTTTCTTTAAGAGAGGCTATGAGGTATCCACGGAACAAGGAAGAATGTAGAAGAGTGGAGGTTGTGAACAATATTGTTGAAGAGCATATGTATCACCTTCACTCCAAGGATCCGTTGGAAATTATCATAAGTCATTCTTACTCTATTGAATCTCTTAAATCTAAATCTTCTTTTTGTTTGGAAAATGATAAAATGATTGATGAATTACATGGTTTAAATGCTTGTAGAGAACTCACAAGTGAGGAAGCAAAGGAAGCAAAAGTGGAGAGACTTGATGTAGAACTAAAAGAGGAAGTGCAAGAGAAGATAAAGGTAGAGTTGAAACCATTGCCGGAGCATTTGAAGTATGCTTACTTGGAAGAGAATGAAACGTATCCGGTAATCGTATTCTCTTCCCTTAATGATTTAGAATTAGAAAGTTGTTAAGAGTTTTGAGAAAGCATAAATCCTCTATTGGTTGGAGCATAAAAGATTTGAAAGGTATTAGCCCATCTATGAGTATGCATAAAATTCATTTGATTGATGATGAGAAATCTTGTGTGCAAAACCATCGTAGATTAAATCCTATAATGCAAGAAGTGGTAAGAAATGAGGTGTTAAAATGGCTTGATGCAGGAATAATCTTTCCAATAAGTGATAATCAATATGTAAGTCCTTTATATGTAGTGGCAAAAAAGGGTGGTATGATAATTGTTAAATCCGATACAAATGAAACGATTGCCACTAGAACTATCACGGGTTGGAGAGTGTGTGTTGACTATCATAAACTGAATGAAAACACTAGGAAAGATCATTTCCCATTGCCATTCATAGATCAAATGTTGGATCGTCTTGCGGGGCATGCGTATTACTGTTTCCTTGATGGTTATTCCGGGTACAATCAAATATTGATTGCACCGGAAGACCAAGAGAAGACAATTTTCACATGTCCATATGATATGTTTGCATTTAGAATGATGCCATTTGGTCTTTGTAATGCCCCTGCCACTTTTCAGCGTTGTATGATGGCTATCTTTGATGGTTTAATTGAAAATATAATGGAGGTGTTTATGGACGATTTTTCCATGTATGGTTCCTCCTATGATGTAAGCTTGACTAATCTCACTGTTGTGTTGCAGAGGTGTGAAGAGTCGAATCTTGTGCTAAATTGGGAAAATGTCATTTTATGGTGACCGATGGGATAGTATTGGGGCACAATATTTCAAAGCATGGGTTAAAACTGGATAGAGCTAAAGTAATAGCCATAGAACGTCTTCCTCCTCCTACTAATGAGAAGGGGGTGAGATTGTTCTTAGGCCATGCGAGCTTCTATAGACGCTTCATTAAGGATTTTTCCAAAATTGCTAAACCTCTTTGTAAATTGCTTGAAAAAGATTGTCCATTTAACTTTGATGATGAATGTTGTGTATCATTTCAGGTGCTTAAGGATGCTTTCACTTCATCACCAATACTCGTTACCCCGGATTGGAGTTTGCAATTTGAACTACATTGTGATGCTAGCGATCAATCCATTGGAGTGGTGTTGGGCCAAACAAGGGAGAAGAAGTTTAGAACAATCTATTATGCCTCGAAGACATTGAATTCATGCCAAGTTAATTACACCACAACGGAGAAGGAATTTTTAGCCGTTGTGTATGTTTTTGAGAAGTTTCGACCATACTTGGTTGGAACGCAAACGATTGTTTACACGGATCACGCGGGTATAAAATACCTCATGAGTAAGAAGGATGCTAAACCTCGTTTAATCCGTTGGGTGTTGCTTTTACAGGAATTTGATGTGGTCATCAAGGATAAGAAAGACATGGAGAATGTGATCGCGGATCATTTGTCAAGGTTGGAAAATGGAGGTGAGAATGAGGATATAAAGCCAATTGGGGATGAGTTCCCGGATGAGGAAAATTTGCTATTAGAAGTTGAGCAAGTGTGTACTCTCATGGTGAATGTGCTGCCTTGGTATGCCGATTATGTCAACTTCATTGTGTGTGGAATCAAGCCCACATTGCTTAATGAGTACAAGGAAAAGAGGTTTCATGTTGAAGTGAAGAAATACTTGTGGGATGAGCCATATTTGTTTAAAATTTGTAATGATGGAGTAATAAGGAGATGTGTGGCCAAGGAAGAAGTTATGGGAATTTTTGAGCTATGTCATTCATGTTTGTATGGAGGTCACTTCGCTCATCAAAAGGCGGGGGCTAGGATCCTACAATTGGGTTTTTATTGGCCAACATTGTTTAAAGATGCAAAGAAGTTTGTGGCAAAGTGTGATAAATGCCAAAGAATAGGGGGAATAAGTAAGCGAGATGAGATGCCCATGAGCTTGAGGATTGATGTGGAAATATTTGATGTATGGGGCATTGATTTCATGGGACCGTTTTCCTCGTCTAAAGGATATGTGTACATCTTGCTAGCCGTGGATTATATGTCAAAGTGGGTGGAGGCAATCCCCACTAAGACAAATGATGCTTTGATTGTGCAAAGGTTCTTGAAAAAGAATTTTTTTACTAGGTTTGGAGTTCCATGGGCTTTAGTGAGTGATGGAGGATCACACTTTGTAAACAAGTTTATGGAGAGCTTGTTGAAGAGATATGGAGTGAAGCATCGAGTGACTATACCTTACCACCCTTAAGCAAATGGTTTGGCGGAGGTCTCAAACCGCCAAATCAAGTTAGTTTTGGAGAAGACCATCAATGGAGGGAGGAAGGATTGGTCAGACAAGCTTGATGGTGCCTTATGGGCTTATCGGATGGCTTTTAAAACCATTCTTGGTGTGTCACCGTACCAATTGGTTTATGGTAAAGATTGTCATCTTCCCGTGGAGTTGGAACACCATGCATTGTGGGCTATCAAACGCCTCAACATGGATGAAAGGGAGAGTGGTCAAGCAAGGTTGTTGAAGTTGGTTGAGTTGGAGGAGTTTAGAGGAAGAGTATTTGATAACTCAATCATCTACAAGGAGAATATAAAGAGATGACATAATGCTAAGGTCAAGGAGAAGACGTTTGCTCCAGGGGATAAAGTTCTTGTATTCAATTCGAGGCTCAAGTTGTTTCCCGGAAAGCTTAAGTCTAAATGGATGGGGCCATATGAGGTGCTTGAAGTGTTGAGTGGACATACGTTGATGTTTAAGGGTCCTAATAATGAGTTTGTGGTAAATGATCATAGGGTGAAACATTACCTATCTTCTTCTCAAAAGGAGACAGTGTATGTGGATACTCTCTTTTCTTGATCCTTTTTGAGTTTGTAGTAGTGTAGATTTTATTTTCTTTTTGTTATTGTTTGATAGTTTTTCTTGTAGATTTGGAATGTAGGTGATGAAGCTCATGGAGAAAAGTGCATATGATGGAAGTCAAGAGTGCAAATGGTGAAATAATGATGTATGCCACACCACTCTTTACAAACTTAAATTTTAACACTTGTGTTAATATAAGTTTGGGGGGAGGTTGCGTGGTGGACATACTTGATCATATGAAAGAGTATAAAAGGTGCACGTGAATCATCATGAGGTAAGTTCATGAAGAGCATTGTGGAAACGACAAGGGTACGTCTCACCAATTTTTGCAAACTTAAATTCGCAACGTGTTTCGATTTAAGTTTGGGGGGAGAGTGCGTGGTGTGACTTAAACCTTGTTTATGCTTTAGTGTGTGATGAATTATGTGTGTTGTTGTTATATTGTCTTGTGGCAAAATGGGCCAATTTTGAAAATTTTCTCATGAGTTAGGATAGTTTTGGCATGTTTGGTGGTGTTTAAGTAAATGATAATCCATTATTTGATCTTAATTGTGGTGTGAATAATGTTGGGATGTATTTTTTAGCATGAATAGGGTGTAAGTGAAGTGCAAAAACAGGGTAAAAATGAGGTGAAGTGTGAAGTTGAAAAAACAGGAAAAATCACTGCACGGGCCGAGCTCGGTACACGGCCCTGTGTGGACAGGCCGTGTACTGACATCAGAACACGCTACTCGCCCAGGGTCTTGACCGAGCTCCGAGCTCGAGCCGTGCAGGAGAGAAGGAACATGGGTCGTGTGCGGAGCACGGCCCTGTTATAAGTGGCCAAGTATGAACGTCAGAAAATGCTACACGGCCACACTTGAGGCCGTGCAGCACTACACGGACCGTGCAGGGTTTAATTCCAATTTATTAAAGGGCCGATCCATACTCACTTCCACACACATTCTCACGTCCGTACGCACCATCTGCACACCAAATTCTTTTCCTTAGGGTATTAATCGACCACGAAGGTTAGTTTTGAGGGATTTTGAGAAATTTTCTTCAATTGTGCACTCAAAAGAACACTTCTCCACATCCAAGTTTGAAAGGTATGAACTCTTTGAACCCTAACTTGTGAATTTTGATAGAAATTGGATACATTGATGCATGGGCTTTGTGATATTGTGTGTTTTGAACGAATTTGTGAGTGATGAACATACGTGTGTCACTTTGATTTTTGAATTGGGAATAGAATTAGGGTTCATGAGAGGCTAAATTAGGGGATTGTTTAAGAATGATGAAATTGATTGTATGTTTTGTGCAAATTGAGTGATCATACTTGTGTAATGTTTAAATTGTGACAAATAGACTTAGATGTTGAGGATTTGGGCATGAGGCTACGGGAATTGTATTTTGAAAATGTATTGAAACGTTATGCATGCCAAGTGTTCGATGAAATGTCTAAGTGAAGATTTTGATTGATTTGAGATCATAGGTTCTTAGTGCTTCGTGAAATGTTTTGGAACTTATGTGTGCAAGGATGCTTAGAAATTGAGATATGAATCATGGTTAGTTGAGATGAATGATGGTGAAGTGCATGTTGTTAATAAGTTTGAAGTCATAATGATGTGGATGTGTAATGTTGATGCATAGTATATTTCACACTAAGTTGAATGACTAGGGTGGAATGTAACTAAGTGCATTTATATTTATTTAATGAAATTGCATATGACTTAGGCCTTGTTGTGAATTGTAGATGGCCGAGAGGAGAGTTAGACCAAGAAATGAGATTTCATTGTCATTACTGATCCAGAGGAGTTGGCTAATCTTGATGCAAAGCTAATGGATGATGTGATCCATCCAGATTATTTTGGAGTGGAATTTGAAGATTATCTCCATTGGAAAACACTGGCTCTGAAGATCAAACCGACTCAATTCCAAGATACATAAACAATGAGAGGGCTAGGAATTGAGGAAGATTTGAGGAAGTTGTTTAAGTTTGCACAGATAGAAGATTTCTTTTATAAGAGGTCACCCACTTACTACCATCTTACTGCTGAGTTCATGAGTACACTGCAAGTGAAAAATGATTGGAATGGTTTTCCTCATTCAGTGACATTTCAGCTTGACAATGTGTTGAGAGAAAAGATTCCTTTGCCTGTGTTGAATGAATTCTTTGGGTGCCCACCATGCGAATATCATCGGAGCTTTTATGCAGGAGGAACTTTCAACCAGCAGGAATGGTGGAAGAGCTTGGTGAATGACGGGACGGAAAAAGCAGGATATGTTCCCAGTGCTTCAAAGGGAACTGCAATCCAGAACCCAATGATGAGATACCTAGAGAAGATTGTTTCGAACACCATCTTAGGGAGGTTTGAAGGTGGAGCTGTGGGAGAGAAGCAGCTCTATATTATGTATTGCATATACAAGAAGTTACCTTTGAATGTGGCAGCACATTTTGTGCAACATGCGGAAAGAGTTGCAAAGAGACAAACATCTCAGGGTTTGATGTTAGGAGGAATGATCACCATGATTGCTCAAGGCTTGGGTGTCAATCTTGCAGCTATGGAGAATAGGATGGTGAGTGAGGGGTTGAACTACCAACAGTTGATGAGGATGGAGTTCTTGTCCATGGTTGGAAATCAGTATTGTCTGAGGCATGAAAAGGGAGCTCTATTTCCCTTGCCAACTCCAGAGTTCACTACAGTGTACACTATAAGGAAGCTTGCTAATTTGGCAATGGTAGTGTGAACCATTCCAAGGTGGTGAGAACTTTTTACAGAAGAAACAGAGATGAAATGGAAGAGGTCCTTAGACAGATGAGGGTTAAAGAGAACGAAGAGCTGGCTAATTTGAGAGCAGAGCCAGTGCCTATAGAGGGTGATGAGCATGATGCACCACCGGAGCAGGTGGAGTTTCAGGAGCAAGCCCCTGAGCCACAACAGTTTGAGGAAGAAGAGCAACATCCACCAATGGGCCCAGAACAGGGTAATGATCGATGGAACTATATGATGGATGAGGTGAGAGATATGAGGCATGTGCATCAGACATATGGAGCACAGATAAGGAAGATTCAGCAGGAGCATGGAGTTCATATTCAGGAGTTAAGAGCTGGACAGCGTCAGAGGGAGTATTACGAGGAGCGGTCACAGGTGCACGCCAACAACATGGAGGAGATGATGATGATGATGTTCAACTTCCAGTTTCCCGGATCTCCTCGTACATACATTTCATGGAATGTCTATCATCCATCTCCACCTCCAGAGCCATGAAGGGAGTACTTTGAGTGCTAGGCACTTTCATTAGTTCATTTTAGCCATGATTAGACATTTGATTTGTTAGGATTTGATTGGATTGTACTTAAATAGTTGGTTTTTGGGAGGTTTTACTTTGGGATTTTATTTTCAGTTTTATGCGATTTACTTTTCGTTATTTTGGTATTTTGGTTTGATTTTCATTATTTGGATGTGATGGGAATTTGATTATACTTGTTATGGATGTGAATTGATGTGTTTTGATATTTTGAGATGGATGATTTTGTTCACGCATGTTATGTGTTTGTTATGTTGTTTGGTGAGTTTTCGATTATTGTGTTATGTTTTTTTGATTTTATTCTTGTAGGGATGGTTTGGTGGTATGTTTTTGGGAAGGTGTTGAGTATTTTTGAATGTGAGCTATGATGCATTGTTTGTGATGAGTGATAGCAAGTATGTTAATGGTTTTCACTTGTTGAAATTGTGACATGAATTACATAATTTGTTCAATTTTGAGAAATTTGAAGGATAATTAGGTTTCTTTTGGTCCAAGCAAAAGCTTGTGAGAATTGAGCCTCAACCGTGCCTCCATGGTTAATTCTTGATGAGAGGACCGGTTGTACTTAGACAAACTAGGAACGAAACCCGAATGGTTGAAATTTATGATATGATCTTAGACCATCCTTGTTAAATGAAGTCATAGCCATAAAATTCCTTACCAAAAACATTATCCCTAGTTAGCCACTTTGAGCCTATAAGCCTTTTCTTTGTGATTTAAGCATAATACAAGCCTTGAAAACCCACTTGAACCTTATATATGTAACCTATGTGTGGATAATTGAGGATGATGATGGTTTACAAGGGAAGATGTGGAAAAATGTGCAAATAAATGGAAAAAATGTTAACTCAAGAACAAGGATGAAAGTGCTCAAAATAAAAAGTAAGTGCAACTTCAAAAAAATTTAAAAAGGAGCAAAATTCTAAAATATGCTCAAGGAACGCAAAAATCAAAGAAAAGAAGTATGTCATTCAAAAGAAGCTCAATAAATCCATGGTATGTTGATGTTTAGTATTCTTGAACAATTACAAGGAAGGAAGTTTGAAAGTGAGGAAGTTGAAGAAAAGAATCATATCTTTGATTATCCACACTTGATTAGTCACTATTATTCAAAGTTTCCTACCTTACCAAAAAGCCTTGAAACTATGGTGGCTTGTGAACATAGTCCATGAGCAAGCCTATGGTGAGTCGATTCTAACCGGTTGATGAGTGAAGTTAAATAGAGTAAACCCTACTACATAGAATGTTGAGTGAATTTGATATCCTATGAGAGGCTTGGATTGAAAGTCACACAAATACAGTTAAAAACATCCAAAAATCTACAAACAAAGACACTAAAATCTAGGTGAAAATGACTACGATCAACCCCCCAAACTTAAAGTATTGTTCGTCCTCGAACAATGAAAAATGATAAACAAAAGGGGTAATTTTCACCTAGAGAAACACTTAATGAACATAAAGCACAACACATCACAAGTAATAAGGACTACAAAATTATATTAAGTATCCCTACATCATCAAACTTATAACATGAAAGATTAACAAGTTGGTGGAGTTATTGTTATAATGTGAAATGTGGTATGAATTGTGTAAATGAGCTTAAATATGTAAAAAACAAGTCAAGAAATGGATAAAAACGGAGTCGGGAGCGAAACGGAGAAGGAAGAACAAGGCACACTTGGACACAGGTCGTGTGTGGAACACGGCCCTGTCCAAAGTGGCCGTGTAATGTAATCAGAACTCGCTGCTCGCCCAGGAGGAAAGCCGTGTTCTGGCGCACGAGCCATGCATTGCTGCACGGCCCGTGTACAGATCACGGTCCTGTAAGAAGAAATCATGTAATGTCATCAGAAAATGCTACACGACTATGACCAAGGCCGTGTAGCGCAGCTCGAGCCGTATCCAAAAGCACGCACAACACGCCGAAGTAGGTGTGCCCTACACGGGCCGTGTAGGTACAAAAATCTGTGCAGTTTTCAGAATGTTCCAGAAGCTTCTAGAAGGTCCATTAATGATATAAAAGGGTGACTTGTGCGAAATTTGAAGGAGATCATAATTGAGAGCAGTTACACACACTCCACACCATATTTTCATACACTAAATCCATAGATCCATCTTCATCAATTAGATCCATCCAATTTCCATTTGATCTTCATTAATCACTCCATAAATCCATTATCCAATCCATCCATCCACCATTTGAGAAGAGAAAACATCAAGGATTGAAGGAGTTAGCCTATTGAAGAGAAGGAAGGTTTCTCCATGAAAGGGAAGTCAATCTACTTTTCATTTTGGCTCAAATGGAGCAAAGCTTGATTTGTATTGATCTAAACACAATGTGTAGTGGCTAGTCCTATAGTAGGACTAATCTTATGAATGGTTGAGATGAAAGTTAGATGTGTTGAACTTGAGAAGTGAATGTAGTTAAATTGTGGATTTCCTTTTATGATATATGAATCATGTTTCATTTCAATACTTGTGTGATTAGATTTTCTATTCATAGTATTAGGATGATCATTCCAATGTTATGAGTGAATGTTTAATTGAATCATATATTAAAATGTGCATGCATGTTAGTGTGAGGGGAGGTAAGCCACACCCTTCTTATACTTAGAACATTAATAGGGGGACACTTAAGAAATTGAGTGAAAAGAATCAACTTATGATCATAGTACCTTAAGGGAATTGAGATTAAGATCAATCTTAGGATATTTAGACTTGTAAAAGAGTCAAGAACCTAATTGCCTTGGCCATATGGATTAGGGGTAAAATTGTGATTGCTTTTAGTCCACAAAATAATGAAGTTCACTACCAAGAGTTATGCATATCTAGCTAGAGTCTTAACCATGATTATGATTAGCCTTGCTCTCTTCTCAAGTGAATTCTATCTCCATTCCATTCATCATTTTTTGTTGATTGAATCATTACTTTGATAGTTCAAATTCATAGTTAATTGAATAGAGTAAGTAGTAGCTTAAACAATCAAACCTTCAATCTATCATTCTTACAAAGCATAAATCAATGGAAAATCCGGATACAATCATGAGTTTACTTTCCCTTGGGACGACATACTTATAAATTTTGTTGCTTGGTCACACGTATACAATAACGATAGAGTCTCTTACTCTAAAAACATTTTTACAAGAGATGCGATTAAGAACACATGAACTTGGTTTCAATTTTGGTTAAATTGATGTAGAGCAAGTGTACTCTATTGTGTGTAGCACGTAAGCGACCAAGTGAAAAATTTATATAATATCGAACCCAAGGGCGAAAGTGGGTAGCCGTGTTTGAGAAGTGTTTCACTCTAGTAGGACAAATCAAAGAAGGTAAGTTGGCTCCCCTTTGATGGTGAACTTCCTCCTCATTTATCATGCTATAATCTTCAACCAATGATGAATTCCTCTTCTTAGATTGGTGGATTGATGGAAAATTGGATGGATTTGAGGAGATCAAAAGGATTGGTGGATGAAGTGAAGGGTGGAAGAGATGATGATGAATGTGTGTGATTTTGGTGTTTAGTGTTTGTGGAAACTGATCCCAAATGATTCCTCCCGGATTTTGTGATCAAAATATGTATTTATACCCCATAGAAGCTTCTAGAACAAGTGGATATTATAAAATTGTCTTTTACACCTACACAAGTCGTGTAGCAGCACACGGGCCGTGTAGGGTAATCGCGTGAAGCGCAGTCTCAACGTTTTGCTCATAACTTTCATATCCAATCTCCAATTTGAGTGATTCTTGCGCTCACGCGATCTCTCTTCCGTACCTTTCCAACCATATATCACATGTCTAGTTTTGAGCTCCATATAAATACAGAAAAATTACACAAGTTGGACTTGTATTTTTCAGCATTTTGCTTTGGATCGTTCTTCCTCATTTCAACTCCGAATTGAGCTCCGTTTTTCCCACATCTTCTTTATCGTGTCTAGAATATTTTTTTACCTGAAAATCACACAAATTACACTAATTTACCAATTCTCTAAATATTCACAAATATAGCACAATTTAAGGCACTTAATCATGAAAATCTCACATTTATCATTTCAAAGCACACATCTCTATATCTTCATATAACACCACCAAATAATATACAAAATGAATCAAAACACACAAAAACACATAATAAAAGACACTAAAATTTAGGTGAAAATGACACCGATCAATCCCCCAAACTTAAAGTGTTGCTCGTCCTCGAGCAACGAAAATGAGAAAATGAGAGGGGGAATTTTCACCTAGAGAAAGACCTAAAGAACATAAGCAACAACACATCATAAGTAACAAGGACTAAAAATTATATCAAATCACACTACAACATTAAAATCATGACATAAAAAATTAACAAGTTCAAGTCTAAGAAAATTAAGAGTAATAAAGTCCCTTCCGGTCCAAACCTCATGTCGGATATCAAAATGAACTCAATACTCTATGAAGTAGGGTAATTTTTACTCATCAATTTATTGAACCCGACGTACCATAGGCTTGCTCACGGACTACGTTCACAAGCCACCAAGGCTTCAACTAATGATCAAAAGGGACTTTACTTTTGGATTTAATGTTAGGCTTTTTGGTAAGGGTGTGGAGATTATGGATAAGAGTGACTCATCAAGTGTAGATAATCAAAGAGATGATCAGCTTCTTCAACTTTTCACATTTCTATCTTCCTTTCTTTTCTTTTCTCATCACAAGCACTAATCATTATCATTCCTCCTAATCATTATCATTCATTTGATTTCTTGAGCTTCTTTTGATTTCATGCTACCTTCCTTTGACTTGGCATTTGCTTGAGTATAATTTTATTATGTTTACTCCTTTTTCTTATGTTGAGGTTGCATGTACATTTTGGTTGAGCTCTTTTCATCATTCTCTTGCTTGTTTACCATTTCCTCTCTGCTCTAGCACAATTCTCACATCAAAACTTGTTGATCATCATCTCCTCAATCACCCACACAAAAGGTATATATGAAAGGCTTAAGTGGGTAATCGTGACTTGTAATGTGCTTATATCACAAGAAATAGGCTTTAAGGCTCAAAGTGGTTAGCTAGAGATGATGTATAAGGTAAGGGATTATATGGCAATGACTTTAAAGTAACAAGGATGGCATAAGATCATATCACTAACCTCCACCAATCGGGCTCATTCCCGTAGTCCATGAGCAAGTTCTAATTTATCAAGACTCAATCGATCCACTCATTAAGAAATTAACCATGGATGCACGGTTGAGGCTCAAACGCTCACAAGCTTTTGCTCGGACCTTTAGGAACTTATTACACCTCAATTCATCTCAAAATTGAACAAGTTAAATAGAACATGTCACAATTTTAAAGAGTAGAGATTCTCAACATAGTTCGCCATCACTTATCACAAACAACATGCCATTACTCTCATTCAAAAATGACTCACAACATCCCAAAACAAACCACCAAGCAACCCTATACAAGAACAAAAATACACACAAAACATAAGAAAAGTCTCACCAAACAAGGAACAAGACAACAACACAAAACACGCAAAAACGACAATTCACCCATCAAAAAAAATCAAGCACATATCCTCATCATCCAATATCATTTAAGTTCAAGATTTCGCCACCTTATTCAAAAATAAGAAAAAAGAACTAATAAAACAACTCCCAAGTACTTAACAAATGAAGTAACATGTCAATCCAATCAATCCAAATCAAATCAAATTGTATATGCTAAGCAAATGGAAAAGATGAGTAGTAAAGTGAACTCCCTGAAAAGGCATCTGGAGGTGGAAATGGCTAGCACGGACAAACGGGCTGCATACAAGATGAACTAGAATCTTGGGATGCATATTGAGTGAATGGCGGGTTTGAAACTGCTCACGAACTCGGGTTTTTAAAACTGCCTTCAGACACTACACGGGTCGTGCTTTGCTACACGGCCTCAGTTTTAGCCGTGTAGCGTTTTCTGATGCTTGAGCACAGCTGCGTGTTACAGGGTTGTGTTCCACACACGGCCTGTGTTTCTGTCCCCTGCACGACTCGAGTTCAGAGCTCGCCCTCGACCCTGGGCGAGTAGCCTCTTCTGATTTCAGTACACGGCCAATCCTCACAGGACAGTGTACTGAACACGGCTCGTGTAGCTATTTGCCCTGTTCTTCCAAATTTCACACTTCACACCTTATTTTGCTCTGTTTTTATACACTTCCAATGTACCTCACATATGCTCAAAATTTCATAAAAAATCATCAGCTCAACAATTGTAACCAAAATATAAACTAACATGCACTTCAACACAACCAAACTAACCAAAATCAAACCAATACTCATCAGAAAAATTTTAAAATTTACCCAATTTTACAAGAAGATCTCTCAATCAACATAATAAGCACACTCGAGTGGTGAGTCACACCATGCAATCTTCCCCCAAACTTAAATCGAAACAAGTTGAGAATTAAGTTTGCAAAAAGTGGTGGGACTTACCCTTGTAGTTTCCACCAATGATCTTCTTGTAGAGAAGCATATGCATCACAACACTCAAGGTACGTCCACCACGCACTATCCCCCCAAACTTAAATTGAAACAATAGTTTCAATTTAAGTTTGCAAAAAGTGGTGAGACGTCCCTTCACACTTCAAATCAAGCACTTCTCATATTTTCAATACGCATCCTTCTCATGAGCACAATCAACCTACATACCAAAAAATACAAGAAAACTAAATCAAAGCATTTAAATGAAAGCATTAAAATAAACGATGGGTTGCCTCCCATCTAGCGCTAAGTTTAACGTCTTCAAGCCGGACAGAATATGGAGAACTCATCGGAATGGTCAAGGATATCATTCGTTCTTGCCATCAAATTTTAATCTTTGTGCTTCTTCCTCTATTAGGCATTTGTGGCAAGTAACAACCTCGGTAGCATCCTTCGAGATTGGCTTTAGAAATTCAACTCGTTTGAGTTTGCATTCCATTGACCTCTCCTTTCAAGACCATCACTTATTCCTTTTTATCAAATATGTTCCCAACATTTCCTCAAGTTCTCTTTTGTACCTAAGGTATTGAGAAGAATCAATAGGTAAGACAAAGTCAATATAAACAATATTTTGAAAATTAATGCAACTTGAAGAGTTAAAAGGTGTAGACATGCTCATTTCACTCCCGAACTCATCATCAAGTGCTCTTAGACCTTGTTCCACTTCATCAAACTCATACTCCTCCATTGATTCTTCATCTTCACTTAAATTTTCCTTATCAACAAGGGACAAGAAATCTTCGATAATCTCTTCATTCTCAAACCTCTCTTCTGCCTTAGGCTCTTTACTCCTCTCACTTTCCTCCTCTAAGCTTTCTTTTACCTTGTCTTCCTTATCCTCAATAAGCTCAACATCTCTTGAGTCTTCTTCATTATCCCCTGAACACTCTTCTACTCCAACTTTTCTTCAATATTTTCATCAAAAATTTTCATGTCGTGAAGAGTGTTCCGTTCACTTATCATTTAACTAATTTGACGTTCAAGGGCTTCAAATCTCTTATCACACAACTTTTTCTCTTGTTTCATAAAGTCAAATCTTTTATCATTCATCTCTTTCTCTCGTTTCATAAAATCAAACATTTTATCATTCACCTCTGTCTCTTGCTTCATAAAATCAAACATCTTGGCCATTTGATCCTCCATCATAGGCTTCCCTTCACCATTAGAAGATTTCTCCCCCGGATTGATTCCCGGTGGAAGAGTAAGTTCATTCCCTTGATTCCCATATGAGAAATTCTCATACCTACGAGGTTGGTTAAAATTTTCTTGAAAGTTACCTTGCCCCCATCCTCCTTGCCTTTGTGGATATCCTCCTCCATGACTTCCAAAGTTACCACCATAATTTTCTTGGAAGTTTCTTCCTTACATGAAGGCAATTTCCTCAAGTGTCATCTCCGGTGGACACCATGTATCTTGAATTCCAAAATTAGAGGACATACCTTGTTGAGGCATGGATGTAGGCATTTGACAACTTTGAGAAGATTGATCTATATTAGGCATCGTCATGTCTTGTTGAGGATTAGGAAACACTTGTTGATTTACCATAGGTGTCGAATTTAGAGACACTTACATGTTAGCATTCATCCACTTTAATATCTCTGTGATCGCCTTGTCGGTCATATCTTCCTTAGGCACTTCCATCTATTTCACTTGTTGCAAGCATACTTCTTCCATCTTAGCAGTTCTTTCCCTTTCATAAATTCCTGGTGCACGATCCATAGGCAATTGACCCGTATTCAAAGCTACTTCCTCACATATGGCAATTGCTCTTTTCGGAGTTTGCCCCAAAATCGAACCTCCCGCCGAAGCATCAATGAGCATCCTCTCACTTCCGTGTAAACTGACATAGAAAAATCCTATTTGTTGTTCTTCGGGGAATCCGTGTTGTGGACACTTCCTTAGCATCTCTTTGAATCGGTCTCATGCTTTACTAAATGTCTCAAGTGGCAATTGCTTGAATTGAAAGACTTGCCCTTTAAGATGCAACATCTTTGAAATGTGGAAAATACTTGCTCAAGAATCTTTGTGCTAACTTTCTCCATGTGGTGTAGGATCCCGGTGGTAATGTATGATACCAAGCCTTAGCTCTATCTCTTAATGAAAACGAGAAAAAATCATTTTAACAACATCCTCACTTACCCCATTTATCTTTATAGTGTTGGCTAACTCCGTAAATTAGGCTAAGTGAACATTCGGATCCTCCATAGCACCACCACCAAATTGATTTGATTGCACCATATTGATCAATTCCGTATTTATCTCAAAATTATTCACATTCAATGGCGGGCCCATTCCATAATTTCCATATTGTGGTTGGAAGTGATCACGGACATTCATTCCGCCTCCATTGTTTCCATTTCCACGGGGTTGATTTTGCACCACCGGAGGATTATTCCTTGCTTCTTGTTGTGCCTTCAAGTTTTGAATAATAGCTTGTATTTGTTGGTTTTGCAAGTGCATTTGTTGAGCATAAGCTTGTGGCACAAATTTCGGATTATTATAACGTCCTCTAACATTATCAACTCCATGAAAATTCCTCATATTGCCTTCTTCATCAACCATGTTTGCATTACCTCTTACTTCTTCCATAATATCTTCTGTAGGCTCTAACACTTCTCGTCTTTGTCTTCTTAAGGTAGCTTCTAATTCCAAGTTCAAAGGTTCAATAGATTGAGACCTAGAATGCGTTTGCATGTACCTACAAAAATTTCCAACTTAGTTCTCCAAGTAACAAAGACAAGTAAACAAGTAAACAAATAAAAGAAATATCCTTATCAAAACTAATCAACTTCTAACTCGTTACAACCAAAAGTTTAATATTCCCCGGCAAGCGGCGCCATGTTCTTAGTCGCATTTCTTATAAAAATGTTTTTAGAGTAAGAGACTCTATCGTTGTTGTACACGTGTGACCAAACAACAAAATTCATAAGTATGTCGTCCCAAGGAAAAGTAAACTCATGATTGTATCCGGATTTTCTATTGATTTATACTTTGTAAGAATGATAGATGAAGGTTTGATTGTTTAAGCTACTACTTACTCTATTCAATTAACTATGAATTTGAACTATCAAAGTAATGATTCAATCAACACACAATAATGAATGGAATGGAGGTGGGATTCACTTGAGTAGAGAGCAAGGCTAATCATAATCATGGTTAAGACTCTAGCTAGATATGCATAACTCTTGGTAGTGAACTTCATTATTTTATGGACTAAAAGCAATCACAATTTTACCCCTAATCCCTATGGCTAAGGCAATTAGATTATCGACTCTTTTACAAGTCTAAATCACCTAAGATTGATCTTAATCTTAATTCCCTTAAGGTACTATGATCATAAGTTGGTTCTTTTCAATCAATTTCTTAAGTGTCCCCCTATGAATATTCTAAGTATAAGAAGGGTATGACTTACCTCCCCTCACACTAACATGCATGCACATTTTAATATATGATTCAATTAAACACCCCTCATAACATTGGAATGGTCATCCTAATACTATGAATAGAAAATCTAATCACACAAGTATTGAAATGAAACATGATTCATATATCATAAAAGGAAATCCACAATTTAACTACATTCACTTCTCAAGTTCAACACATCTAACTTTCATCTCAATCATTCATATGATTAGCCCTACTATAGGACTAGCCACTACACATTGTGTTTAGATCAATACAAATCAAGCTTTGCTCCATTTGAGCCAAAATAAGAAGAAAATTAACAAATGAAAAGTAGATTGGCTTCCCTTTCATGGAGAAATCTTCATTCTCTTCAATATGCTAACTCCTTCAATCCTTGATGTTTTCTCTTCTCAAATGGTGGATGGATGGATTGGATAATAGATTTATGGAGTGATTAATGAAGATCAAATAGAAATTGGATGGATCTAATTGATGAAGATTGATCTATGGATCTAGTGTGTGAAAATATGGTGTGGAGTGTGTGTAACTGCTCTCAATTCTGATCTCCTTCAAATTTCGCACAAGTCACCCTTTTATATCACTAATGGCCCTTCTAGAAGCTTCTGGAACATTCTAAAAACTACATAGGTTTTTGCACCTACACGACCTGTGTAGCAGCGCACGGCCTGTGTAGGGCACACCTACTTTGCATGTTGTGCATGCTTATGGACACGGCTCGAGCTACCTCTTGGTCATGGACGTGTAGCATTTTCTGATAATATTACACGACTTCTTCTTACAGGATCGTGTTCTGCACACGGGGCGTGCAGCAGTGCACGGCTAGTGCGCCAGAACACGGCTTTCCTCCTGAGCGAGCAGCGAGTTCTGATTACATTACACGGCCACTTTGGACAGGGCCGTGTTCCGCACACGGCCCGTGTCCAAGTGTGTCTTGTTCTTCCTTCTCCGTTTCGCTCCCGACTCCATTTTTATCCATTTCTTGTCCTGTTTTACACATATTTAAGCTCATTTACACAATTCTATCAATTCATACCATATTTCATATTATAACAATAACTCCATCAAAAGTCACATAAATACGGTTAAAAATATCCAAAAATCCCCAAACAAAGACACTAAAATCTAGGTGAAAATGACAACGATCAAAGAACACTCGGGCTGTTGATTTGAAGAATGCTGGATCAAAGAGTTTAGAACCTTGATCTCTGATCGGAGGTTGTGACTTGAAGAACGTCGGATCAGAGGGGTTTTGAACCTTAATTTCTAACCGGAGACTATTCTTGACTTGAAGATCTTGAAGGAGTGTGGCTTGTGTTTTCAACGTCTTCAAAAGTATTATCATCTTTAAGTGTTTGAGTGTTTATCAGAACGAATGGAGGAGGACTACTTTTATAAGTGAAGGGTGATGAACTTTCCATCTTTAACTCGCATTCTAATTGGCCAAGGCTTAATTTGACCTGATTTTGCGGGATTTGATCTGATTAGTTGATACAGATTTGATTTGATCACATCCAAGGATTTGGGCTTTGACATCCTTAACTTGCAAGCCTATTTGATTTGGACTTATCTGACTGGATCTGATCAATTATAAATTATTTACTAATTAATTTTAGGAATTTATTTATTTAAATTACTTAATAAATAAAAAATTAATTGACATATTTTCCGTTTAATAGGCAATAAAATTCAAGTGATTTTGTAACATCCCATAAATTTTCAATGTCTATTATTGTGGCCCATTTCTTAAAGGCCCAAAACAAGCCCATAACCATGTTTAACCCATTTATTTCTAACAGCGTGCATGAGAATGAGAAAAAAACTGATTTGAAACTTTCCTTTCTAAAGATGATCTTCTCAAATTATTATCTGCAGTAAATATCATCTTCAAATCAATCTCTAAATTAACTTATCTAATTAAGGTAAGTTTGTCAAATTCTGCAAAAGAATATCCGTTAGGGTTTTGTACAGCCACAATATGTATATTTTGGCATGCTTAATTCTATCTTCTTCTCACTTAAAAAAAGTTTCTCACGAGGCTACAATTAAGAGAGAGGGTAACAGTTTCTCTTCTCTCAATCTTTTCTGTTTTTATTCGTTGAAACTCTAACCCTAATTCCTCTCATCTACAACTCTTGTATGCTTTGGATTTAAGATCAAGTTTTATGATCGTAGTACCACATATTAGTAACGTTTAGTCGTTTATTATAGGCTTTGGAGAAGAGTTGGAGTGTGACGTGTAGTATTCGCGTTTAAACTTCCCAAGGTTAAGGTGGGGATTTACCCATCTTATATCGGTTAATTGTTTCATATGTGATTGTTTATTATTAGTGAATTATTATCAATTCATATTTTTATTTGAAGTATGTGAATCGATATATGCAATACAGATATTGGACCGTAATGGTGCCCTACCAATGTCATGGGTAAAGAATCGCGATGTCGTATCTTTTGTCATGGATAATGAACTGAAAGGTGCCTTATCAATATGTCAGAAATTATATTGTAAGTAATTTAAATTTTCGTATATGAAATATTGATGTATATGAGTATGATTAATTTCCACTGAGCTGTGGTTGCTCACCTCTATTTTTACCCCCTTTTAGATTAAGCGTGTCAATAGCGTACGAGTGGGAACGCGATAGCTGGGATACCTAATAAAGATTAATAAATAATGAAAAATATTTTAAATCTCAGTTAGGGTTATGAAACTGTGAATTATTGCTTTTACTCTCCATGTTTTCGTTGTGGTTTCTTAAAAATTTTGGTCTGAATATTTTTGCAACTCCCTACATGTGATTCTGTCTTTTTATGAAATAATGAATTATGTTAGATTTTGATTTATTATATTCCGTAGATGGTCACTACACGTGTGAATATTGAGTGGAAAATATATATGTGTATGTGATGTAGTCTTCATATCTTCAATTGTAATTGGTATGCATGATCTGTAAATTTGACCCCACCTATTACCTTTTAAAATAATAATTTTTAGTGTGTAAAATTTTGTAAGTGGGCGTATATTGTAGGTTAAGGTCATTTTTTTCAAATTATTAAAATGGCAGTAATTTATTTTCCAAATTAGAAATAGTTGAAGCTCAATTCTTTTCTAATTATTTGACTAGGGAGAAATTAGCTTATTATTGCAACTTATTATAAATTAATATTTAGATGCCTAGTTTTGTTTATAATTATTAAGAGTGCAATGGTTCGAAATTATGTGGCGTTTTTATTTAAGATGTGGTCACAAATTTCCTTTCCAATTTTTTTAAAACTTCTAGTGACCCGCTTAAAGATGTATTTTAATTAATTAATTATATGAAATGAAAATCTGAAAATTTATTTCACGCCCCACTAGTTTGGCGTTGATGCGTCTTATTTATGTGGTATAAATTTTGGAGTGTTACAATATGGTATCAGAGCAGGTACGCGGTTCTGCATAATTGTTCAAATTTTATTTAAATTCTGCATATACATGATTAAATAATTTACATGATATGATTTCATAATTGAATAAAATTTTTAAATGAAAGTAAAGTCTTTTTCTACGCATCTACCGAGTACGACGCCCATTATAAGTAAGGTATGAAAGTATTAATTGCTTAAGTTGATTACATGTGAATATAAAAGCAAGTTTATGTTATATGAGTTATATGAACTTGATCGGTGTCATTTTCACCTAAATTTTAGTGTCTTTTTATTATATATTTTCCCGTATTTTTATTGATGTTGTATATCTTTTGGTGGTGTTTAATGATGATAAGAAGACTTATGCTTTGAATTGATAAATGTGTGATTTTCATGATTAAGCGCCTTAAATTGCGCGATATTTGTATATTTAGAGGATTGGAACTTTGGTGTAATTTGTGTTATTTTCAGATAAAAATGGATTCTAGACGCGATAAGGAAGATGTGGGAAAAACAGAGCTTAATTTGGAGTTAAAACGAGGGAGAACGAGCAGAAATAAAATTATTAAAAATTGTACCAACTCGACCAGAGTCCTGAACTCGAGTCGAGCTCGGTCAAAAGTCAGATTTTTGATCAACGGCTATTCTAGAAGTTTCCAGGCTTATAAATATATGTTTTGACCACAAATTACGAGAGGAATCATTCTGGATCAGTTTCCACACACACTAGACACCTAAATTCACATACATTCATCTTCATCTCTTCCATCCTTCATTTCATCCATCCTATCCACTTGATCTCTTCAAATCAATCCACTATACCATCAATTCACCAATCTAAGAAGGGAAATTCATTATTGGTTGAAAATTGGAGCATGTTGAAGGAAGAGAAGGCCTACTTTGAAAGGGAAGTCAACTTACCTTTAATTTGTGAATTTCTTCATTATTTGGCTCAATTGGAGCATATCATGGATTGTATAAGATTTATCATGATTTGTAGTGGCTAGTTCTCATGTGAGGCTAGCAATATGATTGATTAGGGTTTATGTAGAATTTTCACACCAAATGTTTGATAAATTGATTGTTATGAATATTTTATATCATGAATTCTTATTCTCATCTTATGTATGATTTGCGTGGTTAAATTATCTATACATGATATTAGGATAGCCATTCCAATTGTTGGCGTTCGATCGTGTGGTTAACATGAATTGTTAGGGTTCCATGCGATTCTATATTAGTGGAAGAAAGAATATAGAATCGTATTACCTTTCACCAGGGTATGTTGAGGAATAACAGCTGCAGAAAACAACATCTTGATTTTTTGTTGTATTCCCAAATCCAATCTTGACGTCGTGTGGGCGACGATCTTCAAGATCCTCTCAATATGATTCCTCCCTCTATCTCAGGTGTGTTAGCTGCGATCATTTAGGATTCCGGATAGGCTGAGATAACTTATATATGGGCAACAACAGGGACCAGGAGGAGAAATTAGAGTCAGGCCTCCATTGGGCTTAAGTATCCAAGTTTAGCCCAAAACTTATACTTAAGTCCAATAATAATAATATAGTCCATTAAAATATTATTACTGCACTGCCGCACTAATCCCAAATTACGTTATGGGCTCCTTCTTATTATGAGCCTGTTAGTCTCCCCATGTTTAAGATATACAATGCCCATTAATTAATTAAGTTACTGACAACTCCATTAATTAATATCTCATCCTAGAGTAGTATCACTCAACCTTGTTATTATGTCGGAATAAATCCACCTGTAGGGTATACATGATAATCCTTATGAGCTCCTCAAGGGGACATCATCAACTTATTTAATAGGACACGGATTCCTTCTATAATCAACAGGACACCATAGAGATAGCACTATCTCCCAACTCACTGAGCTTGTTGATTTAATATTTAAATCTCACCCATTGATGAATCAAAGAGATATATACTGGCTTACGTATCGAGGTTATTATACAGGGATTAAGAGCACGAACATCCATAATAATTGAGATCAAGTTCTCCTATATAGTTAGTATAGGTCGAACGATCTCAAGCAGTCATGCTCAATACACACAAAGTGCACTAATGTGATTTCATAGTCAAGACAAACTAATACCAAATCACACTACAACCCTCCCGAGAGATTGTCCTTGTCTATCTCGATTGTGAGCATCTATTTATATTTTATAAGAAGCCGACAATTGATCTTCATGCGACGCCCCAGGCGGTGGGAGGAAATGCAAAACAAACCACTAGAGGAAAAAGAAGGGTTTTTTCTATGAACCAAATTGAGGAGAACAAAGATCCTGATGTTATGACATGTACATTATCAGTGGGTAAATCACGAGCCTTCACTTTGTTTGACACTGGTGAATCGAATTCTTTTATCTCTACGAAGTATTGTCATAAGATTCATTATAAACAAGTAAAGAGTGATGAACCTCTTGAGATTAGTTTACCATCGGGAGAGAGAATTATTATGCATTCCTTAGTGGAGACGTAGATTTATGTATTAAAGGGGTAGATTTTAGTACCAAGCCGTACGTTTTGGACATGCACGGATTCGATATGATTATAGGAATGGATTGGCTTACGTATCATCAAGCTAACATCAAGTGCAAGGAACGAGAAGTGGTCCTAAGGGAGTCAAGATCCGAAAGAGAAGTCGTCCATAAGATCAAGAGTGGTGTTATTCCAAGAGTTTTATCTGCTATGAACGCCGCAAAAATGCTTAAGAAGAAGTCTTGCCAAGGTTTTCTAGTCAACATTGTAGGCACCAAGACTACGGAGATATCAGCCAGTGACTTACCAATTGTACGTGACTATCTCGATGTCTTTCTGGATGACTTACTAGGAATACCTCCATATCGACAAGTGGAATTTTCAATAGATTTGCTGTCGGGATCAGCACCAATTTTCAAAGCCCCATATCGAATGGCACTCATGGAACTACAAGAATTGAAGGTTCAGCTACAAGAGATTTTACACCTGTGATTCATTTGCCCAAGCATATCACCATGGGGAGCGCCAGTCCTTTTTGTTAAGAAGAAGGACGAATCGATGAGGATGTGCATTGATTATCGATATCTTAATCGACTGACGATGAAGAAAAAGTATCATTTGCCCCGAATTGAAGACTTATTTGATCAACTGGAAGGATCTAGTATGTTTTCCAAAATCGATTTGAGGTCTGGATACCACCAATTGAGAGTGAAGGAGTCAGATATTTCCAAGACTGCCTTTAGAACCCGTTATGGACACTATGAATTTATCGTAATGCCTTTTGGCCTAAGTAATGCACTTGATGTGTTCATGGATTTGATGAACCCAGTATTCCACTCGTATCTCGATCAGTTTGTCATAGTCTTTATTGATGATATTTTGGTGTACTCCAAGGATGAAGCACAACATGAGGAGCATTTGAGAATGGTGTTCGAGACACTTCTTAAGGAGAAGCTATACGTGATGTTTAAGAAATGTGAGTTTTGGTTAAATAAAGTCACTTTCCTTGGACATGTGGTGACATCACAAGTAATTAAAGTCAATCCCTCCAATGTTCAAGAAGTTTTGATTTTCTTGGGGTTAGCTAGATATGACCAGAGATTCATAGAAGGATTTTCAAAGATAGCCAGATCGATGACACGTTTGACTCACAAGGGAGAAAAGTTTATTTAGTCGAAAACTGTGAAGAGAGTTTCCAAAGGTTGAAGCACGACCTGACTTCAGTACCGGTCTTGACGATCCCCAATCCTAATGAAGAATTCATAGTCTATAGTGATGCATCAAAATAAGGACTCGAATATGTGTTGATGCAACATGGAAAGGTTATCGCTTATGCTTCTAGACAGCTAAGACCGCATGAGATAAACTATCCTACGCATGATTTGGAGTTAGCGGTTGTGGTTCATGCCTTGAAGATTTAGCGATACTATCTTTATAGAGGAAGATGTACAATCTTCATGAACCATAAAGTTTGAAGTATCTTTTCATGCAAAAGGAGCTCAACATGTGACAACGGATATTGTTAGAATTGGTGAAAGATTATGATTGTACAATTGAGTACTATCCAGGCAAGGCTAACGTGGTAGCCGACGCCTTGAGCCAGAAAACCAAAGTGGAGCTTAATAATTTGCATACCAAGCAAGAAGAGTTTATCAAGGAATTCGCCAATATGCAAATCGAGTTGGGAAGAGAGAGAATATTTCCACCATTTCAATATTTGTTAAGCAATATAGAGAAAATTTACTCTTTCATAGAAACAGAGTAGGGAAGAAGTCTTATGTATGTTCCGATTCATTTCTCTCCATCTTCACTCATGACTCATGCAATCCTATATGTTAGATTAGTCGAGTTAATCGTCATTAACAATCACATAATTTATTACTCCCCCAAACACAAAACTTGCTATCTTTAACCTTACGTACTATCATTTATTATTATTCATAATTTTCAAAATTTACGCACTTAGTAAGACAAATTGTTCCTTACACCAGATTGTACGTACACTCGAATTTTTTTTAATACACCAACAATTACTCTTTAAAGTAATGAATTACTCCCCCTACGTCCCAGGAATACATGCACATATTTAGTGGTTTGAAGTTTAAGAAAAATAATTTTTTATTGTAATGATGTAAGAAAGAGAAGGGTATTTTAGATAATTGACTAGAATAAAGTGTATGTTAGAGTTGACTTTTACTATATTGTGTATAAAAAGAAAGTGACATTTTTGTAATATTGTAGTATTGTAAGGTTATCAATATTGTGTAATGTTTCCATTTTTTTGGGTGTGCAGGTATTCCTGAGATGGATTAAAATAGAAAGTGTGCAAGTATTTTTTTATTAGAGTGAGTACTATTATTTTTTTAGAGTGAGGCTCTTGTGTTTCCGAGAACACTGTGCCCCTTTGCAATTTCCATGACCTTTTGTAATTTAAACTCATAGCAATATATAGGTTTAAATAAAATATGGAGGGGGAGGGTTGTGTTCCCATGGAGACACGGTGTGTCCCCGGGAGCACAAGAGCTTTTGTCTAAGTCAAATTTCGTTACATTGTAAGTTTTTCACAATTTTCAAATTGATATAAAATATTTTTCATTAAAAAAATAATAATTCATTACTTAAAATACTTTTCTATATATTAAAAAATAAAATGAGCGCTTATTGTAATATGTTCAATGAAACATACTTTTTTAAAAAAAAATAAAAAAAATTATACACTCAATGAGTAATGGTGTACCACAGGGCCCCACTCAACGGTAATGTTCATTGAAAAGTTACCTATTATAAATTATAAATTCACAGTCGGTTGATATAAAATTTCAATCATAATAACCTTTTAAGTTTTAAGTTCTTTTTCAACGTCAATCCGTCTTTTAACAGTAACTCATCGGAAAAAAAATAAATTGCAAAAAATTTAAGTAGTTATATATCGAATAGGGGGAATTTTTTAAAAATAAAACATGTAAAAAAAAATTTTAAAAGAGAAAATGTAAAAAAATTCATGAATTATTTAATAAATTGTTGTGGTAGATATTTTTAATACTCTTTAATCTAGGACAAAGACTTGTGTGATACCATTTCACGCAAGTCCTTACATAAAATAGATAAAAAGTGATAACATTATTAATGAAATTAAAGTGATATTCAATAGAATTAAAAGTGATAATGGTGTTGTGAAATAATGGTGGAGTGTATAAGAAGTTATAACATTTTATAACGAATGTAATAATTAATTACAAAAGCGTAAAATGATCTTATCGTAGTACGTTTTTACACAAGGCTAGTGTAGGAAATAATTCCTAATACCTTAAACCCTATTATGATAAACTGAGATCAAACTGTAATGCGGAAGCGTACCTGATCCATTGAGTCTCTAGGCGGAACACGAACTCGATGATCGGTAGGTATTATGGTCTTCCTCAACTAAACCTCCTTATTCCATATGGGGACCGTAGTAATCCCTCCCGATGGGGAGAACGGAAAACCATGTGCGGCTTAGTATATTGGGGACCATAACCTGGGAGCCTTTATATACTACTTGACTAGACCACCCATAATCACCTAATCATGTAGTATTGGGTATCTACTCAATAAGCCCATATCATTTATTATTATGGCCCATTGACTTTTAATCTTAATTGGATCACTTTAATTAAGTCCATAAAATAATTGAATAGCTAATATAATTGCATAATAATATATTGCCCACAATTACATTATATTGGAAATTAAAAATTTCCAACAATCTCCCACTTGGGCTATATATTTTCCGTTAGCAATTATATCAAGAGTCCTTAGTTGCGCAACCTTATGCTATTCCTCTTCAGGCTATACTTAACAATCTGGTCCATCTCATATACTAATATGGAACTACCGCGGCATTCACCACATTATAAATCGTGATTAAACCCCGACAATCACCATATCAATATACTCAATGACATAGATCAAATATGGTGAGTAGCATGGAAATTACATGTCAAATGTGATCAACATCATGTCTATTTCCAACTGGTCCAACTTTAAACTTTAGTGAGATCAATCCATAATATAAAATATTACAAAATGAAATTACTTAAGTGAATTCACAATGAATTCAAAGCCATGAACTTTATTTTGCAGAAAACTGAATTATCCAAATCAAAGTGTTTTGAGAACTTTAAAGAACAATAAATATAGACTCCAGTAAACTAATGTATTTTAAAACCATATAACACCCACATGATTAGCTAGCTCACAAAATTGCAGGGCGTTGAATACATAATTGGTGGATCCATATTTAGAGACTATCATAATATGCTCTTCTAAAATTTTATCTACACAAAACACTTTCTTTAACAACCAAGAATTTTATATCAATATGCTTGACTTATAAGTACTCTTATCGTTAATACTTTACTGTGAACTAACTGTCATAATCAACTTTATGTGACAAATCTTCGCAATCTTTATTTCATGTTTGAATGCCCTTAGTGTGCTACTAATTCTGTTGTCATGGTTAATGAGCTAAAGTGTTTGCTTAATACTTTTACTTGTATAGCTCTCCGACCAACAGAAAATATAGCCTGAAGTGGATCTTATACTGTATTGACATCCAACAAACTCAAAATCAGAATTCCTCATGATCTCTAACAAATCTGATCCCTGATGTACAAGCATATTATTCTTAGTTCTCTATACATACTTTATAAAGATCCATACTAGAGTTACTTAAATGTCTACTTAATATACCAATAACATAAGCCAAATTAGGTCTTGTAGAGACCTCATCATACAACAACTTCCAACAACCAATGAATATGGAATGTTTCTACATTTCTTAAATCTTTAGTTTAACTTTAGGGCACCTGATTGAGACTGCACTTGTCTCCCTTAGTTTAACTTAAACATTCTCCCACTGAATCACATAATCATCTACATTTGTCTCAAAACCAAATGAGACACTTACTTCATGATGATACTTGTGATTCCTTTACGAAAAAAATTTGCTTGAATGCATAGATGGATTTCCTATTAGTTCTTAAACCATTTAGATCGTATCATCAGTGTTGCGATCAAGGAACTTTATCTTTACATCCATATAATATGATTCAAGATCAAAATGTGTTACTAATGTCACAATTATCTTATAATAATGTCTTCCTTCCCTTTTGAGTATAATCCTATATCAAGATGCAGACCTAATCATCTTGTATTGTTTTATACTCATAACTTATAGCATTAACACACTTTGGAGTAATTGGACCTTTCATGGTTTGATGAACATTGTTTGAATGTTCTACCATTAATTTCATAGTGTCCTCATTATTCAGGAGAAAACTACATAATCTTCTGAATTATCTTTCTCCCAACTCTGGTGGTTTCCTTAGTGACATTAATTCTTGAGGTTGTTGAATTTGTTATTCCTTAAATATTATTGACATTGTCATATCGTTATTCTGAATTTGCACCAATTCTTTAAAGCATAAGTGGGGATCGAATCGACTCCTCCTTAAGGACAATGTCTCTAATATTATTCTTCCCCCAAAATCAACATCCTCACATAATACCGTATTACCCGTCTCAAATATGATCCGATCAATTGGATCATAAACTTATTATCTTTATTTAATACCAATAAAGTAGCTTGTATCTATTTGAATCCAATTTTTTTTAGTAGATCCCAATGATCTAGCCTTAGTTGGATATCACCATATGTGAAACTCAAAGAGTTCTCACAACTACTTTGGTTGGAACTTTTTTGAGACCATAAGCTGCAATCTTTAGTATTTCTCCAATTAGTAACCATATATTGTGGAGTACTATTTGTGTCTTTTAACTACACCACAACACCATTCATACTAAGTAATCTTAATGTGGTGTATTATAAAATAATTCCACAAGCCTTAGGAGAAAACGAAAGGTTATACTTTAGTTTCTTTTTAACAGCTTTCCAAACGGGTTTTTCTTTGTTGCCCTTATACTTTATTGAGAAAGAGTTTGTTAGAAACTTATTAGTTCATCCTTATTGTTGAAGTTCTCATCATGTATAATTTTGTTGTTGACATAGGTTAAACTTAATTAAAAGACTTTTTAATTGTACAGAGAATTAATCCAAAATGATTATCATGCTTGCACTAAACTTTATAATCTTTCAAATTTTAAATAGTTTAGAATCATCTTAAGGAATCTATCACATCATTAGTATCAAGTCCAATGACAACAATACTAACTTGTAAGTGACACTCTCTACGTAGTAGTCAAATACTGACAATAAAACTGTCAAGCAATAGTCTTCCTTTGGGCCGACTTATTACTCACATGTTAAACAAATAATCGTCACATATTTACCACCACAGGTGCTTGTGTATTTCTGCCAAATATTAATCTACCTATGGGCCGATCAATACCCGCATGAAGATACACTTGCAAAATATTATTAATCAGGGACCCATCACAAGACACTTTGTGCAACATTAACCTCGTCTATGGACAAAAATTAACAGCAAGGGTAATCTTGGTGTAACAATCAAGTATTGACAATAAGTTCTGTCAAACAAGAGTCTATCTGTGGACCGACTCATGTTCACATGAATAATCCAAATATTTATCACATACTTATTATCACATGTGTGTTATTATTCTGTCAAACTGTGCCTACCTGTGGGCCGAACACAGAACACGTAAATAATACCACACCCATCTATGTAATTTCAATAAAACTTTTCTCCACACACGATATTGCTGTGGCAACATGGTGCTTCGATTGACTAGATTGAAGGTTTACTAGACTAATTAAATAAATATTAAAATATTTAATTTAATTAAACGATATTTAACTGTCTCCCCAATTTAATTTAATTTTATTCCTCTAACCAAATAGGAATATTAGATGATTCATTATCCTATAATGATGAAAGATCTCATTTACTTAATTAGGGATTCCAAAATCCCAATTTAATATAACTGATTACGACATGTTTCCTTATTGCCATTATACAGAATATGCAGCACTCACAAATCAATTCAATCCATACATGTCTAATACATTGTGAGCAAAACCCATAGTTATAATTAATAAATCAATCCAAATGAATTACATCAGATTTGGAATACTGAAAAAGCTCACTATGTATTCAATTAAGAAAATAATAGACAATTGTCCCAACACTCACATACCATAACACATCATAATTTAATTAATATTAAATTCATATGTGAATAGAGGAAAAGGTGAGCACCACATGCAATAAAGATTACCGTGACTTTACAGCCTTTTATCTCAAACTGTGATAATCTATTGCTAAAACACACATGTTGTATTTAATATGCACAAGTAATATGTAATAATTTCAAACCGTAGATGATTTATAACCAATTAATCAAAATAAATATGAATTCATATATTTATATATGATAGCAATTAATTGTCTAACTGACAGCAATCTTCGGCCCACTTAATTAAAAAAAAATGCAGATTTCATAATTATCAAATACTAAGATTTCACGAAAAGCACATAATCAATAACAAAAAGCATAAAATCTCAAAATTAAAATGCACATTCATGGCGTCATTCATGATTGGAGATGAGGCATCACCATTAATGAAATAATTCATTAATATAAATTAATATAATCTTTAACACATTTCCAATATTCTTAATTAATTAAACATGGCCATAATCAATTAGTGAGATTTAATTAATACATCACCAAAGCGCAACCCCAGAATTAATGTGCAATATTAATTAATAATTAATCATTAAACAGCCTTTAACCATTAGAGAAGAGAAAACCGAAATTGAATACCAGAGTACCAAAAAATGGATCCGATAATAATCAAACATATATTATTAAAAAATCTAATTTCATCAAATCTCAGAGAATTACAAATAGGGTGGCTCTGATACCACTTGTAGGAAATAATTCCTAATACCTTAAACCCTATTATGATAAACTGAGATCAAACTATAATGCGGAAGCGTACCTGATCCATTGAGTCTCTAGGCGGAACACGAACTCGATGATCGGTAGATATTATGGTCTTTCTCAACTAAACCTCCTTATTCCTTATGGGGACCGTAGTAATCCCTCCCGATGGGGAGAAGGGAAAACCATGTGCGGCTTAGTATATTGGGGACCATAACCTGGGAGCCTTTATATACTACTTGACTAGACCACCCATAATCACCTAATCATGTAGTATTGGGTATCTACTCAATAAGTCCATATAATTTATTATTATGACCCATGAACTTTTAATCTTAATTGGATCACTTTAATTAAGTTCATAAAATAATTGAATAGTTAATATAATTGCATAATAATATATTGCCCACAATTACATTATATTGGAAATCAAAAAATTTCCAACAGCTAGTCGATTAAATTTTATAGCAAATAATAACTAATTAAAAAATATAAAATATTCTCACCGACGATTTAATACATGACTTAGGCATGATTAAGAGTCGGCCTTGAAATTCATCAAGCTTCTGTAAAGTATTATTAACCTTTTCCCATTTCTACCAACTAATTATGTAACTGTGGTCCGTATTTAAATTAATTTCTTTCTAAAACTCCACCAAAGATTATTTCACATGGTAATAGTATCAAATAAGAGCCACTTCTAACTAACCTAATTAATTAAATTATTTAATTTTTGCGCACACACATTCCTATATATAATTATAACATCGACCGTTGAAAAGGAGTGGGAGGCTAAATTTTATAATTATTATCATCTCGTACCTTTTGTAAAGTTTACATAAGTTAAAATCATTTTTAGTCCCATAACTATTGAGAATTTTTTATTCCGTTCCAAAAAAGATAAAATCTTCAATTTCGTCCCGTAACTCCTGAATTGGGTCAATTTTGGTCCCAAAATCGCCGGAAATTGGTTTTTTGACCGGAAATTTGCATGTGCCCCTCACATGATCACTCGTAAAACGTAGATGCCTACTTTCCCGCTGGTGGTGGTCGCCATTTCCTCCTCCGAGAAACCGCCCCTGGTTAGAAGGATCAAGCAGTTGGCCATGTCTTCATCTTCTTTGGCGCCACTGGAGGAGGTGGAGGAGGACGGCCTCAGGTGCTTGGCCCGCTTGCCTTTGACGATGATATGATCGCCGAATTCCTCCATGATTTCGATATTCATCGTGGAGAGCAGACTTAATTTGCAGCGAGTGGAAGCGTGAGAAAATGAAAAAGAGTGATGAGAGAGTGTGAATTGGTAGCTGATGTACATATACAAATATATATATACATACGTATACTGATATACATATATATAAATGTATATATAAAGTGTGAGTATGTGTGTATACATACGACTACTTCCAGCGGAATTTCATCGAGCACCGAAGAAGATGAAGACATGGCCAACTGCTTGATTCTTCGGCCCCTTCTTGTTGATGTAAATCACGAATCGACGCCGTCTTCACCGCTGGAAACTCTCGAGGCACCGCCACAGCCATTCATATTGCCGGTGTCTCCTGCTCGCTGCCGCCGAAGTCGCGAACACCACCGGCCAGAAACCACATCAAGCAGCCCCTTCGCCGGAAGAAACACTTTTGCTCATCTTCTCGCCAACTGCCACCGCCCGTCATCTCCACGGATTAGCCCATCATCCAGCCACTGTCGACGGCTGCAGATCAGCCGTAGTCCATCGCTGTTCGTTGATGTATATGATGTGGAAAATAGAATTAAATTATGTGGTAGAAGGTGATGTGTATTTTTCATTGGCCCATGTTAATGTGAATTGCCACGTAGGATTCAACCGCCGGAATTTGTGATCACGCACGGTGCACGGTGCGAATTCTGGGCCTGAAATTGGAGTTCCGGCGACTTTGGGACCAAAATTGGCCAATTTCAAGAGTTACATGACGAAATTTAAAATCTTATCTTTTTTGGGACAGAATCAAAAATTCAATATAGTTACGGGACCAAAAATGATTTTAACTCAATAAAATAAGACATATATTACAATTTTAACTTTAGGGTTTATATTGCATTTTCCATTTTGAGATTTGTATTGTTAATTAATGCATAACTAAAATATTCTATTCGTATACGTAAGTAAGAATCCATTACTATTTTATATAGTATAGGTTTAGGACTAACTTTTGTCCCTAAGATTTAACTTTTCCTCTATTTTAGGAGGAATGTATGTGTAATGAGATGAGATTATTTTATGTTTTTTCAATTAGTTATTATTCTTTATTGAAAATGATACTATAACTTTTAATTAAAAATTTTAACACTTTTCATTTATATTATTAAATGTTAATAGGGAATATCAAATTTTATCATTCAGGTATCACTTTTCATTAAAATGTTATTACTTCTAATCTATTTTATCAGTCTCATTTTGTGGTACGAACTCACACGTGTTAATATTTTTTAAGATATATTCACTCCGACCAGTGCAAACTTCCACATTTTATCTTTTTATGCTCGAAGGTACCCACTTTTTAAGTAAAAGGCCCCAACGTCATGATTTTCAAATCGGATTGGGCCAATCGTTTCGACCGTTCTATCAGGAACCGATTCGAAAATCCAATAAGAATCGCTTTCACAGTCAAATCGAGAAAAATTGGTTTGAATCGGTTAAAATCAGAATGATCGATTGAACCATCCAAACAAAAAACAGTCAACTTTGAATTTTTTTTTTAATCTAACATTTTTTTTAAGATGATAGAAACAGATTTAGAAAAAAATATATATCATTTCAAGTCAATTTCAATTTTTTCTCTTTTAACTTTCATCTTAATAATAAATACTTCCTCCCTCCCATAAAAATACAAACATTTGCCTAATGTTTGTTTTTTAAGGTATTGTTCCCATTACTTAGGAGGGAGGAAGTAGCATTTATTGCTAGGGGAAGAGATTTAGGGAAAAAAATCATTTAACTCCTAATTTCAATATTTCCTATTTAATTTTTTCTTTAAAGTACAATTAGTGATTGGTTACAGTTTTATAATTGACAAATTAAGATCTTTGTATTAAAAAATGATTTAAGTTTTAATTAACATGTATATTAACCGGTTCGATCTCGAACTATTAAGAATACCAGTTCGATCTAATTCAACTATGACAACACTGTCTCACATATAATTCATCACTCACTACTAATGCAATACAATAATTTACAATTTATAAAACAATAATACTCATTTATACTCATACAAAAAGTAAATGTGGATATTTGCACTGGTTGGAGGGTAACTATTCTTTCATTTTTTAAAAATTATTAAGTTCACACAAAACGATGCACACGTGCATCCATATGTGTATAAATTTTGAATAAATATTCTATGTATCCAAGTGCACACGTGCATTTATATATATACGTTATATTCAATAATGTATATATGTTTCTTAATAATTTTATAATTTTTTACATTCATTTTCTCAATAAAAAATTAACAAAAAATTCGCTAATAAAGTATATACATTTTTATACATTAGTGTATATATTTTTATTTATAAGTGTAAATTTTTTTTTAAGTGGGTACATGATGCATTCGAATGTACAAGATAATTTGCCTATAAAATTATTAGTATTTCTTTAATTAATATGCAAGGAATATTCCATACAACCAATTCTAAATATAACAATTAAATTAACCCTTAAAAATAAAATAACATATAAATATTTAAAAGGATAAATAATATAATCCCTCCGTCCCGTGTAAGGATTACAATTTCCATTTTGGGTTGTCTCATGTTAAAGTTTACATTTATTTTTTTGTCAACTTGGGCCCACACAAAACAATTAATTAATTCATGTAGAGCCTACTCACAACACTAATACAATTACCTACTTTACATTAAATATTATTTATCTCACCTCATTACACATTAAAATATTATATCTCTTAATCTCTATATAAAAAGAAAACTCAACGTTAACACCAAATAAATGGAGGGAGTACTAATTATTTATAAAGGAAAAAATACAAAAAAGTTCTAAATTAAAAGTTAATCTTAATCCCAAAGATAAAAGTTATACATAATGAACCACAATTAAAGTTACTCCTTATGATAATATTACAACAATTATTTACCTTTCATATGCAATATAATAAGAAAGAGCATTCTCTTTCTTTAGTATTCTCCTCGTCCATTACACCACTACAATTTTGTGGGTAACTATCTCACGAAGGATTTACGTAAAACGAGTAAGAAGTAATATTATTTTAATAAAAATAATATTCAATCGATGAAAAGTGATAATAATACAGTGATTTATTTAATTAATAATTTATTGTATAAATAAAAAATGATATTATTTTTTAATAAAAAATATAACATCTTTAATAAAAAATGAATAACTAATTTAAAAAGTATAAAATAATCTTGCCATGAAATGGTCTCACATAACTAGGGATGTAAACGAACCGAACCAAGTCGAATATCACCAAACTTGAGTTTGGCTAGTTTATAGTTTGCTCGGCTCGAGCTCGGTTCGAATATTGATATTTAGGCTCAAGCTCGGTTCGTTCGAAAAATGATGAGTTCGCGAATAGTTCGAGTTCAGCTCGATTAAAGTTTTATAATAATAATTTATGTTTAAACTCGAATTTGAGCTCGGGTTCGAATTTATTAAAGCTCGAGTTCGAGTTTGTTATAGCTCATTTACGTATAATTCTAATATGAATGCGATCCTCTTAAAGAACATGTTCACGAACAGACTCACGAGCTCATTAACGAACAGGTTCGCGAATTTTCGAACCAAATTAAGTAGGCTCGAGTTCGGCTCGATAAGTTATTCGAGCTTGATATTCGGACTCGACTCGACTCGACTCGTTTAACTTAATAAACGAATTCGAACGAATATTTTATCGAATCGAGACTCGAATAGTTCATGAATAACTTGATTTGGTTACATCCCTACACATAACACTCTCTATTTCTTTTATCTTAATACCATCCACGTAGCAAAAGAGCAAAAGTATCAAAATAAATAATCTCTCAACAAATAGTATGCTTTAAAAGATGTCATTCTTACCAAATACACATAATTTAATTTATAATTACTAATAAAAATATCACATTTCCTTATAGCCAATAAAATATATAAAAAGAAAAAAAAAGCAATATTTCTTAAATCTTATATCTATAGTAAGTGTAGAAGAGTCAATTAGGAAGTAATAATATATATATATATATATATATATATATATATATATATATATATATATATATATATATATATATATATATATAGACAAAGTCTATTGTGAAATGCTACTTATGTAAGAAGGTTTGTAAGACGTGTTAAACTATGTCTATTATATAGATAAAGTATGTTTTGTAAAGTACGATGGATGATGAATTAAAGTATGATTTTAAGATGTTATAATATGATTCATTATTGATATATTTTAATTATAAATAAGCATACTTTACTATATGATAAGCGTACTTTAATAACGGATCAACCTATCTCACAACAGTCTCACAAGAGAGTATATATATATTAATTAAGTATATGGGACCCACACACAATAATAGTACAACTATCCACTATACATGAAATATTATATCTTTCAACACACTCTTATTAAAATGTTATACTCCCTCCGTCCCAGGCTAAGATGACCATTTTTTTATTTTGGTCGTCCCACCCAAGGAGTCTCATTTCATTTTTTATACATATGGGACCCACACACCCTCTCTAATACAATTAAATATTGGGACTCACACTTCTACTAATACAACTACCCACTACATATTAAATAATAATACTTTTTAATCTACGTACCAAAAAGCAAATGACCCTCTTAACGAGGGACGGAGGGAGTATCTCTTAATTTGCTTGAAAAAACAAACGCAAATTTAAATGTGGGACGGAGGGAATACTTTCAATATAAAAATGCATTTTACATTTTCCATGTGTAACACTTAAATAAAACTGTCTTGACTATTTTTCGTTTTCTTAATTAATTATCAATTTTCATTAAAAATATTTTTGTTTTTTTATTAAAGATATCAATTTTTATTTTTATATTGAACTATCTATTATTTGTTATTAATCAGGTATATATAAATTTTTATTAAAATATTATTATTTTTATTATTTTATAAACTCATTTTCCGATATGGTCATTTTCATATATATATATATATATATATATATATAAACAAAAATGAAAATTGTAAATTGGTTAAAACTTGCATGTCCCTGGAACACCGTGCCCTAAATCTCATATTTTTTTAAAGTTGTACCCTTTAGTATTAAATATTGTTATAACCTTTAGTATAAGAATGTATACGCTTTATTTTTTGGAAAAAATTATTTTTTTTAATTAAACATTACTCACTCTGTCCCCTTCAAATGTTTTTTTTTCATTTTGGGCGTCACACTCAAAGAGTCCCCTTTCAATTTTTTATACACATAGACTCACACACCCACTTATACAATTAAAATAAGGGGCTTACACACCCACTTATAAACTACTCATTACAAATTAAATAATAATATCCCAAAAAAAACAAAAGTATCCCTTTCTTTGCAGAAAAAATATATCTTTATTAAATAAAGTGTATATATTAGTTAAAACAAAATGTTATACACTTACTCATCTCGTGTACTAGACAAATTTTCAAGACTTTTATCTCTCTAACACACGTCATTCATCCGATTAATGACGATTAGACTCCATGAAAAATAGGTTGTGTGGATTACATCCGTCGATTAATTAAGGTGAATTTGTGAGTAGATATTGGATTGGTGATGATTATAATTCGATCACGAAAATAACATCACTAATGCAAAAAAATTAAATACCGTTATGAAGTCATTGGGGTTGGGTCTTTAATATAATCATGTTCCATCTTCTATCTTCCCCCAATTTCTTACTTTAATTATGAATTTAGCCAACAATTGACGAAGCAACCACTTCCCCTTTATTTACTAACCATAGCCACTGCCCTCTTCTTTCTTTGTCTGCCTCATCTTTAATTACTTCTTCTTGGTTGCATTATTAATTTCATATTAACTCATTTCCTCATTATTATATTCATTATGTAATAAAGTAAGTCTCCATTAACGTGGACCCAAGCTGTGATGATGTGTGCGTGACGGCAGTAACTAAGCATTTTTAAAATTAATTAAAATATACTTCTCACATCCCAAAAATATACTATACACTTATTTGGTGACACGAAATTTAAAAAAATTGAATTAGTCTTGTAATGATATAAGAAAGAGAAGATATATTTTGAATAATTGAATTGAATAAAGTGTATGAAATAGTTGATTTTAACTAAATTGTGTGTAAAAAGAATATGACATTTTTATAATATTATACTCCCTCCGTCCCATTAAAAAAAGAGGGTGGTTTTTTTTAACGTGCATTAAAGTATATAATACTTAAAGTGTATATGAGGAGAGATTAATAATATTTTAATGTATATTGGGTATGTGTATTAGTATTGTGTGTGGATTCCATGAAAATATATTAATTTTTTTATGTGTGTCTTATTTACTAAAAAAGAAAATACATCTCTTGTATTGAGACGGAAGAAAATGATAAAATCCGATCCTTTCAGTGAACAGAAAGAGTATTATTGTAAAATAATTGATATTGTATATTATTTTCATCGTTAGGGTTTTCAATTATTTTCGAGACGAACTCAAAAGTGTGTAAATATTATGTAACAGAGGAAGTATATATTTTTAAAATTAATTAATTGGTGTTGTAGTTTGCATGAGAATCAAGCTCAAAATATGAGGGTTCGCTTTCACCATTCATATTTCTACCTCTTACGGTTATCATGGTCACATCATGTCTCTAATTGGAAATGAAGCATACCTAATTTACTATATATTTTCTACAATTAATATAATTATGCATGTTTAATTACGATACGTTTTTGGTCCACCTTTAGGACTTTTTTGTGTGGCGTATTTCTACACAACTCTAGACGTACCCAACATTCGAAAATTGACGTGATTGGAAAACCCTAATGATAAATGTGATGTCAAATATTATTGAGATTGTTCAACAAGCCTAAATATTATTGAGATTGTTTAAATAAATAAAGGATTTTAACGTATTGAGTTCCTTCATTAATGTTAGACAAATTAGTCATAAATTATTAGAGCTAGTCCTCAACTAATCAAACGTATTTAAACTAACCACTTGAAAATATAATCTGATCAAAATCCTAGAAGGATTTAAGATAAATGTATCACTATCAAACCACATGATAAAATTATAATATTTTAATTTGAAAATAAAATTGTAAAATTTAATATATAAAAACATATTTCTAACTTTATACTGACTTCGTGTACCGATAGATATTCATTTATTTTTTACAGGTGAATTGACGAATTATTACTATTTTATAGTGAGTAGTTATATTAGTAGTATTGTGTGGTGGGTCGGGACCCTTTTGCTATAAACGGTAAACTGATATTTTAAGGTTGACGACCAAAATGTAAAATTGATATCTTATCAACAAAGGGATGGGGTATTATACTTAAAGTAACACTTGTATAAGACCGTCTCATAATAGGACTGTTCAGTCTGAATCTCCTATATTACATTTTTTTCTTATTAGTTATCATTTTTCATTTAATATTATCACTCTTTATTAAAAAATATCATCATTTTTTATTTATACTACGAATTGTTAATGAAATAAATTATTAGATGGCTATCACTTTTCATCAATCAAATATCACTTTTTATATAGATATTAATAATTGGAATAATTGCATTTCTATTTATAAGAGTAGTCTTTTTTTCTTTTCTTTTTTCTCTAACCTCTTTTTTATCTCAAAAGTTGCAATTTAGATCATTGTCATTATTTTTTGTATGGAAACCGTTTAATGTTTTTAGTCTCTTTATAGTATACATTCTTTTTTAGGTTTCCAAAAGTTAATGGCAGAAACTAAATTGTAATTTTTGGGACGAAAAGAAAAGTTAGAGACCAAAAATAAAATAAAATTGTTCGTGTGGAACAAAAATGCAATTTTCTCTTTAATAATTAAATATTAAAAAAAATTATATGAGCATGTATTGCCTACAACTTGTACCATGTGGAATAGGATGGTGTGCACCTTGCATACGATCGTTTTTTCATTTTCTTAAATAATTATCATTTTTAAAGATATTACTCTTTTTGTTCCAATATAGTTTTCACAACTTTTTTTTTTGTAAATTTTAAAAGGGTGTGAATACTTTGATGAGAAGGATAGAGAATTATTTTCATTGAAAATGTTAAACACTTTTTATTTATACTACAAGTTGTTCATTAAATGATTCACTATACTTTTATCACTTTTCATTATTTCGAGTATCACTTTTAATAAAATGTTATCACTTTTTATCTATCTCACGGACGTGAGACGGTCTCACACAAGTTTACCAACCAATTATTTAATAATAACTATTTACAATTAATTATTGTTAATTATAATTAAGTGCCAATATATAAAATTACCCAAAATAAAGAGTGAAAAATTAATACCAACAATCATTTAACTTAACTATGTTTATTAACTAATTGATACTTTTTAAACTCTATTGCCCTTCAATGTATTTTATTAATTTTACCAGGGGTGGTTCACCCATACCCAACCTATCCTACCTCCACAACCAGGCGGCGGCAGCGGCGGCTCCGACAATATCTCCGGCAACGGCGGCTGCAGCTCCAATGGCGGTGTTTCCGGCGACGACCGCTCCAACAAAAATTCCGGTGACGACGTGGCAGCGGCGGGCCTCCAATGACCGGCGGCAGCGGACGGCCGGTCACCGGCGGATGGGTGGTCGGCGGTGGCAGTCCAGCGCGGCAGTGGGTGGGTGGGGAATTTAGGGTTTGTGGTTTAGGGTTTAAGGGTTTTGGGTATATTAGGGTTTAGGGTTAATGTTGGAGGGTAATAATGTCAAAAAAATGTATATTTGATAGAATTGATAAATTCAAAACAAAAGTGTCGGTTTTAATTTTGTACTTTAAAATTTGTATAAAAAAAAGTTCTCCCTATAATTAATTAATTGATATAGTTATTAATTACAAATACCTTTAGAAATATCACTGAATCCTAAATATAAATGTAACATTAAGGAAGAGAAATGGGTCATAAAGAGCAGGGTAAAATTACATTTATATTTTTAAAATTAATATTAAATCATTATAAGGATAGAAAAATATACTCTAAACCATAATATTTCATGAATCGAGATAAAATAAGGTATGAACCAGCTAGTAGGAGTAAAATTAGTTGTAAATTAGCTAGTTGTGATATTAGTGTATATTTTATCATGGTTAGCAATATGTATACTCCCTCCGTCCCAGGTAATGAGGGCCAGAGATCTTATATTTAACATAAGGTCTCTGACCCTCTTAGCCTGGGACGGAGGGAGTATTAAATTTAATGACAAAGTCTTTTGTGAGACACTATTTATGTGAAATCATTTGTGATACGTGTTAAGGTATGTATATTATATAAATAAAATATGTTTAATGATTGTTAAAGTATGTTTTGTAAAGTATGATGGATGATGAATTAAAGTATGATTTTAGTATGTTATAATATGATTCATTATTGACATACTTTAACTACAAATAATCATATTTTACCAATATGATAAACATACTTTAATAATTGGTCAACTCGTCTCACAACCGTCTCACAAAAAACTCGTCTTACAAGAGAGTCTCTCATATTTAATTAATTAAAAATATACTAAATAAATTAAAAAAAAAACATGTGAAGTCCGTGCAGTTCTGAACCGGCTGTAGGCAATAGTCCGTGGAGTACTATAATATTCTAATTCCATCTCATTTAAAATTTATACAAAATTCAAATTTATTATTTATTCATATGTAAATTCTAACTAAATTTCTCATAGTTCTAATATCCATATAATTATATGAATGTATAGTCGTTAAATTCATCATATATATATTAGAGTCATCAACCCAACATTAACTCACTTTTATAAATTAAAATTTAAAAAAGTGACATACAACTTTTAGATTTTAATATTTAAATAGTAATAAAAAGTATTATTCATCAACCCTACTCCCTACCCACCTCAACCCCTCCCACCCCTCCGCCCCCAAAAAATTTTTTTTTAATTTTTTTTTAAATTTTAATATTTAAATAATAAAAATATTATCACCCAACCCTACTCCCTACCCACCCCAAAAAAAAATTAAATTTTTTTAGATTTTAATATTTAAATAATAAAAATATTATCACCCAATCCTACCCCCACCCCACCCACCCACCTAAAATTTTTTTTTTTAAATTTTAATATTTAAATAATAAAAATATTATCACCCAACCCTACCATCTATCCACACCACCCCCCACCCCAAAAAAATATAAATTTTTTTTTTAGATTTTAATATTTAAATAATAAAAATATTATCACTCAATTTTACCCCCTATCCACCCACCACCCCAACCCACCCACCTGCTCCCGACAAATTTTTTTTTTTTAATTTTAGATTTTAGATTTTAAAGTTTAAATAATAAAAATATTATCACCCAATCCTACCCCTTACCCCTACCACCCCGAGCACCTTCCCACCCAATTTTTTTTAAATTTTAATATTTAAATAATAAAAAATTTTGGCGGGCAGGTGGGTGGGGTGGGTAGGGGTAGCGTTGGGTGATAATATTTTTATTATTTAATTATTAAAATCTAAAATTATTAAAAATAAAAATTTTTTGGGGGTGGGTGGGTGGGGTGGGTAGGGGGTAGGGTTGGGTGATAATATTTTTGTTATTTAAATATTAAAATCTAAAATATTTTTTAAAAAAAAAATTCTGGAGAGTGAGTGATAGGTGGGTGAGGGGTGGGTAGGTCATACGTGGATAGGGGGTAGAGTGTGTGGGCTAGCCCGCGGTCCGCCCCACCAATGGCCCGCCCCACTTGGCCTCATCATAAGGTGGGTTGTGGTGGGATGTGGGCTAAACCGCCCCACCAACCCATTCTAACAGCTCTAATAGGATTTCTGCGTTGTTCTAGTAATCAACAAAAAGAATTAAAAATAAATTAGAAAAGAAAGAGATCACAACCATCAGAATTGAATAAAAAAACAACTAAAGAAAAAAGTTAAAGAATTAAATAAAAAACAACTAAGAAAAAAACAAAGAGATCAAACGATCAAAGTTTAATTTACGATCAAAATATAAATAAAGAATTAAAAAAGAAAGAGATTACAACAGTTAGAATTGAATAAAAAATAATTAAAAAAGAGATCAAACTATCAAAGTTTAAATAAATACTAAGAGATAGATTAGTGAGAGATTAAAGAATTAGAAAAGAAATAGATCAAAAGCAAAATTATTACAATAAACAGTATTATACGGATAAGAATTGGGGGCCCTAAGATTTGGGGCTCTGGGCGGTCGCCCTTCTCGCCGATGCCCAAGACCTGCCCTGTTGATGGATAACATGTAGAAGAGAATACTATGAAAAGGAAAGTATATACCCTAGCAATATTTTTTTGCATTTTCTTCTCCATCTACCTATCATATAATTAATGATATAGGCCTTCCAACTGAGCTTGGTTGCTGCAGGGCGGGGGTTCGAATCATGCCTTTGGCATGGATTTGGCCCCTTGCGAGCACAAGTTTAACAGTGAGCCCTCTCTATAAGTTACTTGAGGCACATCCTGCGATTTACCTCCTCCACTAATCCCCAGGGTAGGGTCGGTGGGGGCCCCTAATGGTGGGGTACACCATTTTCAATGATATGAGATAGTAGATGAAAATGGGGCAGAAAATTTCTTGACCAATAAGGAATAATGATCATGAGTTTAGGCTATAAATTAAGAATTATACTCCTATATATGTGTACCTTAAATCACAAGTATAGACAACCTATTTTTGTGCAACTAAAATTGTTAAACCCTAAAAACTTAAAAATATTAGTATATTAAACCCTAATTGTGGATGACAAATCTGGCAAAATGCATTCATGTACGCAAGTATTTGCTTTAATTATTATAATCTCTGAAATTAATTTGATATTTTCTGAATCTGCAAGGGGATTAGAAATAATTGGAGTCTCAAGGACAGAAATTTGTACCAGATATTTCATCAATTGAATGAAAAGTTTATTGAATAATATTGTCTTAATTTTAAATTACTTTTTTGATTAACCAATAATCACTTATTTCACTGTCATTAAAACACGTGGTCGTCTACACCAACTTTTATTACAAGAGTTGATATATACCTTTATACTCAAATTAACATCAACAATATAAAGAATTAAAATTTATTCTCTATATATAATTAAATAATAAATACATGTGTTAATAATATTGACGTAAAAAATTCGACATATTGATGTGGAATGGATATCTGGGTCAGTAAATTAAAAATTGTAACTTTTTTGACAAAAATATAATAAATCAAAGAATCTTATGTATATTATCAGATGGGATTTGCAGCCAAGAATCTGCATAAAGCAGCTTTATTTGAGGAAAAAAGTGATCAATGAGTGTATAATTATTAATGAATGATTCATACATTAGTACTGCTGATGATTTTAATAGCAAACATTTGGGGCCAATTTGTTGAAACCAAATTATATATAATTAACACAATTCACCTTTGTTATACAGATATTCATCATATCTAATGGTTGGAAATAAGTAATGCTTCATTTTAATATAGTAATTAAAAGGGTAAATATCAAAATTAGTCATGTAAGTATGACATATTCCAACTTTAGTCTTTTTTTTTGCAATTCTCAATTTTTGTCCTTTTTTTTACTTTTAGTCATTTTAGTCCAGTTTTGGTCATTTTTTGTCCACTTTTAGTCCTTTATGTATACACTTTCGGACCATTTTTGAACTTTTTTTAATATAAAGGACTAAATTTGGACAAAAAGAACTAAATTTGGACTAAAAGTGGACAAAAAATGACCAAAATTGATAATTGCAAAAGAAAAATGACTAAGGTTTGAAAACGTCATATTTACATGACCAATTTTGATATTTACCCTAATTAAAATCAAAAGGTTTTGGGTGATTTGGAGAAATAAAGGAGATTTTGATATGTAACATCGTCTACATTAATATATTGAGTATGTAGTGAAATGAAATTCCTTTAATTATTGAAGACAGTGAGTAAAATAGAAGATAAACCATAGTTGAAATTGCAACGATATTTTTAAAATGGGATAATTTCATATTTAATCCCGTAAGAATTGTCCAATGCCAAAAAGGTCTCAAAACTGGCAAATTTAGTTCCATATGAATTTTTCATCTAAATTGTTAATAGTTGACGAAATATTCTGAACCATTAATGAGACCAAAACGGACTATGTCTATTTTGAAACACAGTTTATAATATAAATCTGGTAGTTTATAGTAATATAAGTTAATTTGAGATGAAAATTTTCGATGATAATATTCTTATGGGACCAAAATCGCTAGCTATGAGACCAGTATATTCCTACGAGACTATAATTGAATTGAAGGAATTCTTATGGGACCAGATGTGGAATTTTCCTTTTTTAAAATTAACCCCAAACATTAAAGATAAAATGATAGTAGTAAACAAATATAAACCACAATATTTCATGAAGCAAATTAAATATAAGCAAATTAAATTATAAACTACCATAATCAAATATTACGTGAAAGGTAAAATTACTATTAAATTTTAAAGTTAATTAAATTTTATATAAAGTTGATACAAGTTTTATATAAAGTAATTAATTAAAGTATAATATGGACGAATTGACTATTTTATTGTTAAAATTTATATAGACATTTTTAAAATATGAAATTTAATTATCGTTAAAATATTACCAGTTAATTATTATATTGGGTATGCTTCTATTGTAAAGATAGTTATTTGATTTTACACGTGAATGAATTAAAGAGTATTATTAATTATGTGTAATTGGTAGTTGTATTAGAGAGATGTGATTGATCATGATCATTTTACTAACAAAGAAAAATAAATATATTTTTGTAATAATAAAATGAGTACTTTTGGACTGATTGGAGAGAGTAATACTTTTTGGAACAAAGATTATTTCATAGTAAGATTATTTTATTTTATTTTATTTTTAAAAATTAATTATTAATTAAGTTTTATTAATATTGTAATTATTTTTATTAAAAATATTATCACTTTTTATTTATATTATTGATTGTTCATGAAATAATTCATTGTAACATTATCATTTTTCACCAATCAAATATCACTATTTATTAAAATGTCATTACTTTTATCAATCTTATCCTCATCATTATGTGAAACGATCTTTCTCATTATATTATCGAAGGTTGAATTATTTATTATCAAAATTATATAAGAAATTTATTAAGTATGCTATAGTTTGTTATTTAAGCATGATATATGTTATTTACTCCAGGTTTATGATTATTTATATTACTTGAATTATTTATTATCAAAATTATATTAGAAATTTATTAAGTATGCTATAGTTTGTTATTTAAGCATGATATAAGTTATTTAAGGTTTATGATTATTTATATTACTGATATCCCATACATTTCAGTTAGATGTACGGATATAATTTTTTATTCGCTATAAAAAAAGCCTTGAATAGAGACGGTTTTAGAAACGACTTTTAATAATTTGAGATGATTTTATGGCCGTCTATAATTTGTGCGTAGCTAGAATAGAGACGGTATTTGAGACGGTTTTATAACTCTCTCCAACTACTAACTTTGCCTACTGTATTTGAGACGGTTTACCATGCCCCCGACTGAGGCTCGAGACTACTAGGCCAGCATCATCTTCTTCTTTTTTCTTTATTTATTTATTTAATTTAATTTATAAGAATATTGTAATTCAAAGCCTTGAAGAGGATTCGAACCTAGACCTGCGAGCTCTTATGGGCATCATGTATGCCAACTTTGCTAAATGTTATTCTTATTATGTATTTTTTACACTATATATGTATACATACACTTATTTCTGCTCTTGGTGGACATGGTTTGAACCTCGATTCATTAATTTTGGTAAATTTAATGGTTAAAAAGGGCTTTAGAGACGGCTAAAAACCGTCTCTAATTGAGACGGAAGAAAATCGTCTCAAATATAGTCTCAATTATAAACCATTAATAGTTTGAGACGGCAAAAAGTCGTCTCTAATACCATCTCATCATTAAACCATTTTTGTTACCGTCTCAAATTGAGATGGTTTGCATCCGTCTCAACAATTGAAACTGTCAGAAACCATCTCAAAATTACACGATCCGATTCTCTAACCTGCCAACACATTCCGTCTCTAAAACCATCTCAAATAGAGATGGAAAAACTCCGTCTCTAATTAAGACAGAAAAAAATCGTCTCTAATACCGTTTCAACGTGAAGCCGTTTCTAATGTCGTCTCAATGTTAAATTTGTTATTATTGACCAATAGTCAACGAGAATGTTATCTCTAATTCTCAAAAGTCGTCTCAAATAGAGACGACTAACACACCGTCTCTAATTTTGGTCTCTAATCAAAGCTTTTTTTTGTAGTGATTTAATACTCCATATCTCTTAATAATTGTATAAGTTTTTTATATTTAGTTTTTCTTTAAAAGAATTTACAAAAAATTTACTAAAAAGTGTATACATTTTTATTCATTAGTATATACTATATTTTTATTTATAAGTATATAAGTTTTTGAAGGTGTGTACACGGTGCACCCTTATGCACAAGATAATTAGTTTTAATTCAATAATATACTCCCTCTGTTTGGTTGAATGAGGGTGTTTTGATTCTTGCACGTGTATTAAGAAGTATTATTATTTAATATATGTAGTGGATAGTTGTATTAGTCAATATATAGTTTCCATATTTTAATTGTATTAATAAGTGTATAGAGGTTCCAAATGTGTAAAAAAATAAAAGGTTCGAAAATGAGAAAATAAAAAAAAGGCTATTTCAAACGGACGAAAAGGAGTATAATGTTTCTTGAATAAATGTATTTTTTTTATATTCAAACCATTATTTTCTTATTAAAATAATAACGCTTAAAATTCACTACCAAACTATATAAATTTTGATCTATTAATATTAGTATACATTTATTAATTACTGTATATGAGTTAAATGTGTGTGCATGAATTAGCTTCCTTACAATCATAGGATATTTTACTTTTTAAAACTCCCTCGTTCTGATTTAAAGAATCTTCTTTCTTTTCGGTACGTGGGTTAAAAAAATATTTTAATTTAATATGTAAAAATGTGTAGTTGTATTACACTAAAAAAATTATCAATGAATTAACAACAAAAATGATATTTTTGTTTTAGCAATGAAATACCAATAGATTTATTTTCTATTTTAGCAACGGAATTCAATCTGTTGGTAATTATCAACGGATTACCATGGGAATCATTATACAAATTGCTAACGAAATTATTAGCAACGGATTACCAACGAAATTATTTACCAACGGAATTGATTTTTCGTTGCTAAAAAATTTACCAACCACCACTTTACCAACAGAATTTTACCAATGGATCCCATTGCTAATCCATTAGTAAGTCAATTTAACAATGGAATTAATGCTTTTACCAACGTAATATTCTGTTGGTAAAAAACAGTTTTTTTTGTAGTGTTAGTGATTGTGTGAGCCCATATTTTTCTGATTTAAAGAATCTTCTTTCTTTTCGGTACGTGGATTAAAAAATATTTCTATCTCCTTCGATTCTAAGGTATCCATTTGCTTTTTGCATGTGAATTAAGGAGTATTATTATTATATGTAAAGTGGGTAGTAGTATTAGAAGGAAGTGATGAATTATATTGTGTATTTTTTTACTAAATAGGGGAAATAGACACCTTTGAAGCGGACGCCAAAAATAGTAAAATGGATACCTTAGAAGCGGACGGAGGGAGTATAATTTAATATGTAATGCGTAGTTGTATTAATAATTGTGTGAACCCATATTTTAATTGTATTAGATGATGTGTGTGGATTCTATATATATAGAAAAAGAATAAGATTTTTTTTAGGACGGACTCTAAAATGAAAAAAAAAAAAAAAGCTTTTTAAAGTGGTAGGGAGAGTAATTATATTAACGGTACTTTCCACACGTAATATTAGTATTATCTTAAATAATTAATCTTTAGAAAAGTTCAGAAATAGTTTAGTCTACTATAATTTTAAAAAGTTATAATTGAGTTATTATAAATTAAAATACATTAAAATTTTACATAATATTTCTACAAATAATTTTAAATAAGATAATTATAAAATTTTAAAAATTAATTTTAGAGCGACGCATATATAGAAAAATAGAGAGATAAAATATTGATGAAGATCTACGTTCAAATTAAATTTTATAAAATTATTATTATTTACAAACAGTTCAAATTCAATTTTATAAAATTATTTAATTATTTGTAAAGTCTGTGACTTTGTGTACTCCAAGACATAAATTTGGATTTGTTTCAATTTTATATTTTTTAATAAAAAATTATATTTTGAATTTTTATGAAACAATAATATTTTTTATATTTCAATTATTTTTTAATAAAAATAATATTCTTATTATTTCCTCCGTTCACCCCTAAAAAAATTTATTATATCATTTTGGACGTCCTTTTCAAAGGTACTCATTTTTATTTTTTAATAAAAAAGTCTCACATATAACTCACAACTCACTATTAATACAACTTCCTATTACGTATAAAATAATAATATTTTTTGATATATTTTAAAAAAAAAAAGGTAAATGGCCACATTTTATTAATTAAAGATTTCATCAATTGATGTGAGTATAATGAGGATGCGAAATCCCCAATTTTATACACTCAAACTTCATCAATTTATTTTGCTAATTTTTATATATTCAGACTTCCTCAATTTATTTTGCTTTATTGAAGTACTTTTAAAATTTGTTTTCACTTTTTTTTTCAATTAAATTCGTTACAAAAAAATATTCACTTTAAAAAAAATGAAAACGTTATAAGAACTATCACCTCCTATATATACATTTTATTTTTTTAAGAAAAAATACTCGTACCTATGATTCTTTATTATTTGTTTATTCTATGAAAATATCATAATATTACCTCTAGAAATCAAATTTTACAAATGTGCCCAATTAAATTAAAAAAAAATACAACTGGAGACTGGAGTATATATCAAATTAATTTTAAAATATTTTAATCGTTTAAGTATAGTGATGTCATACGAAAACCTAAATTTTGAAATACATGGCATGCAGGCAGAGGGTCACTGTCACGCAAGACTACCAAACTCATCCTAAACACATAGTCAACACATACACAGCTCTATTAAACACTCTGATATACTCCCTTCGTAGTTAAGTAATAACTTTTAGGGATATAATATTATTTTTTAGGTAATAAATAAATAATAAAATATATTAGATTGAGATGATTTTTTGTAAATAAAGTGTATGGCGAAGGGTGATTGTTTTTTACTTTTTGCTTTTTATAGAAATGTACAAACTTTTGTGGGACAATTCAAAATAAAAAGTGTGTAAATGAGATGGAGGGAGTATATAATAAAGGAAAATGCATTTGGTTCGAAAATAGGTGAATATCTTTTTTTAGTCCTTTTATTATTTTAATTTTCAATATTAATTCTTTTTCATTCATATTAAAAGAAAAATTAAAATTGTTGATACAGGAAACTAGCACGTATTTGTGGTTTTCCAATATCTCCGGCCAGAAAACTTAATTGGCTGTCTAGTTCACGTAAACAAATTCACATTTAATTATTATTATTATTCAATTCATAAATAATATTACATAAATAGACCTTGTGTGAGATCGTCTCACGAATCCCATTATATAATACGGATTCTACCCTGCCCATTAACATTAAAAAAAAATAAATGCGGTCATCTGGTAACTGAAAGAAAAAACCGGTAGTTGACAAATGAAATAGGTAATAGGTTGGTCGTGTATCCGCTATGCATGCTACCTTATTCTTTTCGTTACTTAAAAAAAAAATTATTTACATTAATTTTAATTCTTTTGTTTAACAATTATAAATTAAAATATATAATATAAATATTCTCTAAATATTAGTATTTTTTTAATAAAGTATCACATTTTATAAAATATATTATCACTTTTTATTAATTCTCTAAATTATTTACATATAAAATAGTTTATTTATAATTGTCAATTTTCCTTCATTAACTATAATTTTATATTAAAAACATCATTATTTTTCTCCGTATTATGAATTATTAAAAAATACTATAATTTAATTTCGATTAGCACTTTTCTATGATAATCTATCACTTTTAATTTAAAATGATCTATCACTTTATATCTTTCGTATAAATTCTTTATGCATAAAATAGTTCAATGAATACTTTCGTTTTTACTTAATTATATGTCACTTTTTACTAAAAATATAATAATTTTATTTTTACTTATCATATGAATTCTTCATGAAATAGTTTAATTGAAAAATTATTACTTTTTTATTTTTTTTAACATATTACTTTTTATTAAAAATATTATCATTTTTTATTTAATTAATCAAATTATTTCACAAATAAACAATTCGTAAGAAAAACAAAAAGTAATAATATTTTTAAATAAAAGTAATAGTACTTGATTAAGAAGAAGTGATATACATTCAACTAAACTATTTAATGAAAATTTATAGAACGGTTAAAAGTGATAACATTTTATTAAAACGTGATAATTGATCAAAGAAACGTGATAAATATCCAATTAAATTATTTAATGAATATATTTTTTAAAAAATAAAAAGTGATAACATTTTTAATGAAAAATTATACTTGACAAAAAAGTGATAATATGTTAATTGAACTTTTTCATGATGAACTATTAATAGAATAAATAAAAATTGGTAACTAATCAGTTAAATTATTATCTAATTTTTTTTTCAATTATATAATATTTAGACATAATTTACATTAATTGTGTTCTTAAAGAAAATATTTTATTTATTCACAAATGGTAATATAGATGTAAATTTAATAGGCAAAGGCTCGTGTGAGACAGACGATCTTATGTGAGACAAATAAAAGTGATAATATCACTTTCGCTATAAAATATTATTACTTTCACTATAAAACGTTATCACTTTTATTTATACTATAAATTGATCATAAAATAGTTTACTGCACCATTATCACTTTTCATCAATTGAGTATCACTTTTTGTTAAAAATATTATTACTTTTTATCCATCTTACTTTAGAGTTTACGTGAGATGGTCTAGTATACGTTATAATAAATTATAGTAATAAAATAAAGGGTAGGTCTTGCGTGAGACCGTCTCACGTAAGATCATTTTTCACTTTTTAAAATAGTTACACTTGCGCTATAAAATATTATCACTTTCGCTATAAAATGTTATCACTTTTTATTTATACTATAAATTATTCATGAAATAGCATAATCACTTTTTATTAATTTATTATAACTTTTCTGTATAAAAATTGTCACTTTCTGGCTGTCTCACATAAACTTTTACGTGAGACGGTCTCACACAAGTCTTTCATAAAATAAAATAAAGCCTAACTCAATTGTATAAAAATAAAAAAAAATCAAACAACAAAAAGAGCAACGAATTAAAATAAAGAAAAGAAAATCAAACAACAAAAAGGGGAATAAATTAGTGACTGGACGTAGCAGGTAATAAGTTGCCTTGCAGATCTGCAAATTTTTAATGGGCCGGTATTTGACCCATCTCACGGGATGAGGTTTGTGAGACGGTTTCGTATAAGTTTTTGTTTTTAATTAATATAATTTGAATATTGTATCTAGTAATAATAAAGGTTAATAAATTGTATCTATAAGTAATAGACCCTATAATATATTTAAAAATATACTCCCTCCGTCCCACAGCAAATGTCTCTTTTTTCTATTTTGGTCGTCTCACCCAAAGGGTCCTCTTTCATTTTTTACACACATGGGACCCACTCATCCCCTCTAATACAATTAAAACATGGGATCTATACTCTCACTAATACAACTACCCACTACACATTAAATAATAATACTCCTTAATCCACGTGCCAAAAAGCAAAAACTACCCTTGCTGTGGGACGGAGGGAGTATTTAATTTTTTAACTCATAAATAACCACATATTTACGTGCACTCTAGTTCACAACGGCTTATCCTTAACACTTTTTATAAGTTTCAAGAATCCATTGCACAATATCCGTTTACATAATACAAGCATGTCGAATCTTATAACACCATAAGACCATCTCCCACTACATTTTGCAGCACATTTACTCATAAAATGCAGTCAACTAAGTAAATCATCTCCAGCAGTCTCATCTATTTTTCACTCCAAAACTTAAAATAATAATATATTCAGTTTATTAATAATATTTTTATTTAATTTTACACTTAATTTTTTTTTATTTTTGAATACAAAAAATAATATAATAAAAATGTCAATATGCCTAAAATTAAAAATAACATAATCACTTTATAATTTATTAAAACATGAAATTAAGACAATAATTAAAATTAAAATTACATTACATAAACATAAACATAAAATTAAACCTAACAATTATAATATTTTTATTTATTTAAATTAATTATTATAAATAAGAAAAAAATATTTTTTTAATAAAATACAGAATAATTGACGGTAATATATAAAACATACATATTAATTTATTATTAACTATTAAAATATTTTCTGTTATTTAAATTATATAATTGAAAATAAGTAAAAAGAATTGGATGCAAACTTTACTGTAGCGTCTGAATTTTCCAAATGCTACCGTGCTTTTCTCCAATTTGCAGTCTAATATGCTGACCTGTGGAGTATATGACTCCATTTTGCAGTTCCAGCCACTTTTGCATCCTTGCTGGACTGCAGGGGCGGATCCAAAAATATTTTTTTGGGATATGATATGAAATTACAAAAATATATTTTATATTTAAAATTAAACGGTAAATAAAACAAAACTTAAAAAAATTACTATTACTGTTGATAATTTTTATTTGTAAAAAAGTACATTATTATCATGAATTTATGCCATAAATTTAGAAAATAAAAATAAATTGAATTTAAAATTGTGTTGCAATTAATATTTGGAGTACAAATGAATAAGAAAAATGTATATAAAAGTAAAGCAATGAAGAAACAAGTACTCAAAGTTTAAATTAAAAAACAAAACAAATAATTAAAATTAAAATTTTGAAGTGAAAATTAATAAGAAAAATGTGAATAAAAGTGAAGCAACAAAGAAACAGTACTCAAAGTTTAAACATAAAAAAAATTGAAAGAAGAAGTGTATCCTAATATTATTGAATAATAATTCAATAAAAAGAAGAAAAAAATTTAAAAGAAATATAATTACAGAAAAGAAAAAAATGAAAAAAATATAAATACATTAATAAAAAGAAGAAAAAAATTAAAAGACATATAATTACGGAAAAAAAATGAAAATAACTGAAAAAGTTGTGGGGTTTGTACCCCGGCGTCGCTTGAAATTACATAGCATAAACCAATGCGCTATGTATGATTTATATTACCTAAGTCCTATATATATATTACTACATTTTTGATTTGGTGGTACAGCTGTAAGCCCATATAGCCAATTGGATCCTCCCTGCGGGAGATGCTCTAATGATTGTCTCCATAAAGAAGAACACTCTTTCTGACATACAAAAAAAAATAAAAAAAATAAAATAATAATAATAATGTCATGATTTATATTTGGTAAAAAATCGTTTTTGTCCCCTCTAAAATTACAAACATCTTTTTTGTCCATTTTATCTAAAATATACAAAAATACCCGATGTTTAATTTACATTGTTAAATTATACTTCATCCGTCCCACAATAATAGTTAGACATTTTTTTTATTTTGGCCGTTTTACTTCAATAGTTATGTCACACAAATTAATTACTTCTCTTTTCATGACCCACAAATCACATTAATACAATTACCTACTTTATATTAAAATGTTAATTAAAATATTATACTCCTTAGTCTCCGTGTAAAAAGCAAACTTCTAGGAAGAAGTATATGCTAACGAATAGGGTTGGGTCAAATAACGACGTTTTAAAATAAAGAGTGAGTCTTGCGCGAGACCGTCTCACATATCCTAATTCGTGAGACAGATTATCCATTAATTAAATTAAATATATTTTAAAATTAAAATTAATAAAAAAAGTAAAAAAAGGGCTCTGTTTGGTTTTTGTTTAATCAAAACCGCAAATTCCAATTGAACATTTAACTAAGATTAGCCTTCACTGAAAATGTTTTAACGGCCAACAGAAACAGTTTTTTTCTTTTTAATATATATTATAATTTTTCATAATAAAATATATTATCAATATTATAATAATAATAATAATTATTATTATTATTTGTTCATTAAATAATTTAATTAATGTTTTTTTATCACTTTTCTTTATGATGTATTACTTTTTCTTATGAAATGCATATTTATTATTATTTAATAAAATTGTAATAATTCAAATCTTGTTGTTTATTTAAATTATTTTTTAATTTAAATATTATAAATTAACAAAATACTAATTTTTATAATGAAAAGTGATACTTTATTGTTGAAAAGTGATAAAATTTTAAAAGTATTGTGATAACATCTTTAGTAAAAAGTGATAATTGATTACGAAAGTGTATGTCATGAACAATTTATAAAATGTATATTGTGATAATATTCTTAATAAAAGTGACTCCTAATAATAATAATAATAATAATAATAATAATAATAATAATAATAATAATAATAATAATAAAGTGATATTCGTTCTAACTGAATTATTTCACGAACAATTCAATGAAATAATATAAAAGTGATAATATTTTTAATAAAAAGTTATACATGATTAAGAAAAAAGTGATAACCGTTTAATATATATATATATATATATATATATATATATATATATATATATATATATATATATATATATATATATATATATTCAAAATTAAATATTAAATTAATTTCATTCTTTAATTAATTTTTCAAAATTTGAAATTTAATAATAATCAAACATTCAAATAGGGCCTTTTAAAAAAATTCAATTGAGTTGATGGATAATCTATCTCACGAATTAGGATCCGTGAAATGATTTCATGTAAATTTTTGCATAAAATAAAAGTACGCTATTAGAACAAATAGTAGAAAAACACGAATGGCATAAAACAAAATGACTCAAATAAATGAGGTAAAATGGTAGGAATGGAAGAAACTAGGAACAAATCATAAGAAATGAGAAAAAGAAAAAAAAAATGGAATGATAACGGAAAAAAGAGGAACATAAGGAGAAGAAAGAAATAAGACCACATGGGGGCGAATAGAGTTATCATATAGAACTTTTTTTTAAAGTAGTTATCACATAGTAGTTATCACATAGAACTAATACAGAAAAGAATGGTAAAATAATGTTTAGTACCTGAGTATTAAATGTCGGTATTGTATATCCTATCTCAAGTAGGGGATACACAATACTATAGGAAGGGTATTAATGGTTTCGGCTAAAATTTTTCTGATTTCTAGGTATTATAAATATATCAAGACGTACATGATATATTAAGGAGAAAAACTGTATCAATCCCACCCTAATATACTCAAACAAATGAGCTCTTAGGTAATAAAAGGTGTATAAACTATTGTGTGTTAAAAGTGATGACAATGTCAAAATAGAAGTACTCCATATCTTAAGGAATTTTGAACTAGGATTTTTTTTTTTTTTGAGTTGAATCTTATTGTGGTACAATGAATGAGAAAATGATGAATATAATCTCGATTAGGGAAATAATATATTTCCTCTATTCCACTGAAAGATCCATATTTTACTATATTGAATATTTCATTTAAAGGTACTCATTTTCCCCTTTCAATAAAAGGGGCCCATATATGCCCATCATTCCACTGCTAATACACTACCCACTATAAATAAAATAATAGTACTACTTCTTAATTCATGTAAAAAAGTAAATAATGATCTTTCACCGGACGAAAATAATATTATTCACTTATTAATTTAATTTTGACGCCCCTTAGTTAAAAATTTGGACGGTTTCAAGCCAAAGTGCTCCTCCGCTGTCATGTAGACAAATAAGACCGGCCCAGTCCTTCTATTATTGTTTTAAATTATTACTACCCCAACCCCAATAATTGATTCTCAATTATAGTGTGGAAATAATTAATATAGGTTAAGATTATGAAAAAAAAGTCACCTATATAACTTAACAAGACTTGCTTATAATTATATTTGTCCTAATTGTTATCCTTTTCTCAAATAAGAAAGAAAAAAAAAAGTCACCTAAAACTTAACAAGACTTGCTTATAATTAAATTTGTCCTAATTGTTATCCTTTTCTCAAATTATTAAGAAGGGAAAATAAACGCTTAAAATAGTCTTATGGGATCGTTTAACTTTTATTTTAACAAAGATATTATTGTAAGTAGATGAATTTAATTGCTGGATAAAAAAAAATATACTCATATTAAATATTTATTTATCAAAGAATTTATATAAAACTAATTCTTATAATAAATAAATAAATATTAATTGATAATTAATATCATTATTTGTGTTCAAATCCAAATCAAGTGAGCTTAAAATAAATCAAGCTGGTCTGACTCAAATCACATAAACCCTAAAATAAATTGAATAGGCCGAATTCAAGTCAAGCCAAGAGAAATGTAAAGTGAGTATGTATATTAATGTTATGCATGAACCTTATAAAAATGTATTAATTATTTTTGTAGGTCTTATCTACCAAAAAGGAAAATATAGATATTTAGGTGTGATGCTCTAATTAATAAAATGTAATTCTTGTGGAGCGATAAAGAGAGTATATGAAAAGTGATAACTATCTAAATGAACTATATATTATATAAATAATTTGTAGTATAAAAAAAAATGATAACATTTTTAATAAAAATTATTAACTGATTAAAAATAAATAAAACAATCTTACATAAATATTGCTCTATAATTTTAATTTAGTATAATTATAAATAGATATAGATGTGGACGGATAGATGTGTTGAACCATGTATGAACATGAGTTCCACTTCCCTTAATCTTTTTTCAAACTTTCAACTTGTACTCTAATTTTTTTAATTTACTTTTTAGTACATGAAAATTTATTCTTTAAATAAATGAATTATTATTTTTTTAAATAAAAAATTTTACTTATCATAATTTTATTTTGTTGTTGAAATAAATAATATTTTTAATTAAGAAGAAATATTTCATATCTCTAAAAATTAATTTTTAATATACTAAAAAGTAATTTTATAAAATTAAGGCGGTGAACTTGGTTCATAGGAAACTTTCGATTTTTTTTAAATTTTATTTTATGTGATAATATAACCCAATAAGCCCCCCCCCCCCCCCCCCCCCCCTCCTTATTAACAGTTTTTTTATTAATTTTATATGATAATACAACCCGCATCCTCTAAATTGTATTCTTATGAGCCAAAATTTTCTTATTAACAGGTTTGGTATCAAAATAAGTTTAGATATTTGCAATTAGTATGTCAACTCTTTTATTATTAAATTTAAAATGTACTAACATAAACTAATTGCACGATATAATTTTAATATATATATATATATATATATATATATATATATATATATAATTGAGAAGTAAAAGTGATTTTCCAAAAACACATGTGATTCTCTCATCATTTGTTTATACAATATATATATATATATATATATATATATATATATATATATATATATATATATATATATATATATATATATATATATATATATATATAATTGAGAAGTAAAAGTGATTTTCCAAAAACACATGTGATTCTCTCATCATTTGTTTATACAATTTTTTTTAACATGTGTTGTCTTATTGCTTCAACTATGATGAATGCATTTTTCTTATAATACAAGGGTGTAACTTAGATGAACCAGTCTCACCAAATGAATTAGTGGAACATTTGGTTCCTCACTTCTTAATTAATTTCATTTTTTTATTAATGTTGTTTTATTATTTTTTTAAATTTACTAAAACTAAATGATTATTATACCCTAAACCCTAAAAATAAAATATATTTTAAACCAATGGTGAAATTACAATTATACCATAAACTTTAAACACTTGGGGTAAAATATACCATAAACCACAAGGGTAAAATTACAGTTAATCCCTATATCCTATGGGGAAAATTACAATTATACCTTAAACCCTAAATCCCAGGGATTAAATATACCCTAAATCACAAAGGTAAAATTACAATTATACTCTAAACCCTAAAGTGAAATATATCCTAAAATATAACGGTAAAATTACAATTATACCCTAAACCCTAGGGGTAAAATATATCATAAACCACAAGAATGAAATTATAATTATACCCCTAGGATTAAATAAAAAAAAATAACAGGAAAAAAAAAAAGAAAAAGAACAAATATCAAAATGAATTAAGGCAAACACGTAAATTAGCAAAATGTAAATTGAAATGAGGCCATGGGGCCGGTTCCATCAAAATTATTGCCTTAATATAATAATTAATGTTTGAGAAGCCTGCCATGGGATCGGTTCTATACAATTTTGGTGAAATCCGATCCTCTAATGTTTAAATAAATTCTATAGGCTTTATGGCAAATGAGCTTCAATTACAAATTAAATTGTTAATGGATTAAAATTAGCTTACTCAAAGTAATGGGCTTCAACACATGAACAGCACAACAAAAGACAGCATGAGGTTGTTGAAGAAGAAGAAAAGATTGATAATTTCGCCTTTTGATGTCTTCGATCCTACTGCCCTTCCGCATCGGAACTTTGGATTGAGGATTTTCTCCTGCAAATTATTTCCAATGTCCCAAGTCCTCTCCTCAAAATCAAGGATTTGACACATACAATCATTTATGAGTCGAAAAGAAGCTGGAACGAGCATACTGTCCAAATCTTGGCACTGCTCTTGGTCCACTCGTCCTAACCTAGATTTCGATCAATGCAACTTTTGAACCAATAAAGATGGATTTTGGGCATTCGTGAAAAAGTTTATGGGAAGGTACAAAGAATTGAACCAAAATATTGAGAGTTTATGTTATTAGCAATTTGTCCTTCCTAGCTTATCTTGTTTGCAAGGTTGCATAATAACCGTGTCTTAAAGGCTCTTCTGCAAAACATAAAACATTTTACTTTCATTCCCCCTTCAAAGCATAAAGGTGAGAATTATTATTTTTCCTTGAACTCCTCCCTTTTAAATCCTTTAATGGAGTAATATAGATATATAAACGAAAATTTCTTTTGTTTATTTATTTATTTACTGATTTAAATGCATTGAAGTTGCTAAAAAAAAAATATGACAGAAGCATATTCGATAACAATCATGTTGCGATAAAAAGAAGACCACCAACCAAATGGAAACATGGAAAACCGTAGCTTTTCATTTTGGTACAGAATCATGGCAAGAATCAAAGTCTAGTAATCAACAATAAGTAAAAGCAAAGATGGATTTTGGTAACAAGCTTATCAGTCTATCTCATGATTCACAGCATTTTACTGTGTAACAAAGCGTTACAGCTACAGAATCAACTCCAACAAATTGAGACACTTTATTTCATGAAAGTTCCAACTATGCAAATATGATCCTCCATGTACTGAAATGGTCACAGTAGAAACTGGCATAATAAAGAGTAAATATAAAAATCAGTCCGGTAAGTATGACATTTTCCAACTTCAATCCTTTTTTATTCCATTTCTCACTTTTGGTCCTCCGGAGTCCGTTTTTGATCCTTTGGTACAAATTCAGTCCTTTTTCGCCTGAAATTTAAAAACTCGCCGAAAAATTATTCGTGAGTTGCACGCACTTAAAATTGGTCATGTAAGTATGGATTTTTTCAACTTCAGTCCTTTTTTTATTGCAATTTTCACTTTTGGTCCTCCATTGTCCAATTTTAGTCCCTTTTGTCCAAATTAATCATTTTTTGCCGAAAATTTTAAAAACTCGCCAGAAATCATGTGTGATTTGCACGTGTTATTATTGTATAGAATAGATAAAATATGATAATGGAGTAATAAATTATCCCTAACAATGAAAAAAAATGATGCTCATCTAATTGAATTATCTCACGAACAATTCACTAGAATAATAAAAAGTGATAACATTTTTAATAAAAAAGTGAGACATGATAAAGGAAAAAGTGATTGCTATTTAGTTAAATTATTTTATGAACCATTCGTAGATTGAATAAAAAGTGATAATATTTTTAATATAAAATAATGCTTGATGAAAATAAAGTGATAATAGACAATTGAATTGCCTAATAAACGATTAATAATAATAATAATAATATGATAATAATAATTATTATTATGATAAATATTTTATAATTAAAAGTAATTAATATGATAATAAATTTATAATAAAATAAAAAAAATAAAATGGTTAATTAATCATGGGCATTGAGCATAGTCACAGTTTCACTGCATTAATTGGTTAGTGTTTTGAGTCGCAAGTAAAACAGAGCCCTTGTTCCTTTTTAATTTATTTTTAATTTAATTTAAAATATATTTAATTGAATAAATGGATAATATGTCTCATGGGCAAAAGCAAAAATATAAAGAACAGGTTTTTTGCATTGGGAGATGTAAAGGTTTTTTAATGAGTTTTAGGCTCACCATCCAAGTTTTATAAAATTGGAGAGAGTGGAAGAAGAGAGGGTGGGAATCACGGTGGAACAGCAGAGCGCATGTCTCTCACGCGGGCCCGTGCTGCTCTCACTCTGTAATTTTTTAATTATTTTTTTCTTCGCTGCTCATTACACATGGTTACCCCTGCTCTTTTTTATATATTATTAATGTCTTCTTTGTTGGCACATGCAACTCACGCATGTATTCGGCGAGTTTTTTAAAATTTTAGCGAAAAATGATTAAATTTGGACAAAAGGACTAAAATCGGACAATGGAGGACAAAAAGTGAAAATTGCAATAAAAAAGGACTGACGTTGGAAAAATTCATACTTATAGGACCAATTTTGAGCGCGTGCAACTCACGCATAATTTTCCAGCGAAAAAGGACTGAATTTGGACCAAAAGGACCAAAAACGGACCCTGGAGACCAAAAGTGAGAAATTCAATAAAAAATGACTAAAGTTGGAAAATGTCATACTTACAGGACCGATTTTGATATTTACTTGCATAATAAATTACAACTAATTTTATTTTTTTTGAACTCACATAATACACATACAGGGCTATTAAAATATTTGAAGCCCTTCCTACTAATCAGAAGATAAAGACTTTTTCCATTTCACACAAAAGACGTTTTCTTAAATAAAAATGTATGACATTTTAAGAAGGGTATAAGATCGGTTACTAGAATATACCTCCTCAGAGCGATCATGTGCGTAATGAAGAGTAGCATCATCTTGTAATAATAACAATAATGATTAAATAACCTCCTTATTTCACATTATGGATGGTCAAGAGTTTAAGAAATACGATTATTAGAAAAAAACAGCAGCAAAGTTCCAATACAAATGAATTATGAAATGTACATTTTCAACATGTAATACCTTTTCTACTCATCTACGTTCGCATTATCAATTTTTAATCGCAAAGAATTTCGTGGAACTGGATCACCACTCTTGCATAAAAAATTGTCACCCCTCTAAAAATGAGTTAATTTTTTTGTTATATTGTAGGGGTAACAATTTGCCATGCATTAGGAAACAATGTCAAGCATAAGGATAATAATTGTCACACATTTTTAATAGATTAGATCTAAAACTATTAATAAACTCAGAGGGGAGATTATTGGTTTATATGGTGATTAAAAATATAGAAGTAGAAATCTAAATTTTCATGCTCTCATTACAAAGTCAAAGGAGTTGTGCAGAAATAATGCAGTGAATTATAGTTTTAAGGCTAGTTTATTCAGCAGCAGAGAATTCAATATATATTTTGGTGGCAGTAAATCATGATATGCTGTCAAGCTTCTAAAGTCGTTTCACATTCTTCATTATTTGGAACTATTGATACTTGTTTGCAAATAACAAGTTAAAAATGGATTACATAGAAAATAACAAGTACTGAAAATCCATAACAATTTAAAGAAAATTAAATACTCATAGGGGAAACAAATCAAGCATTACAAACGTGTTTGAATAATCGATTTTAAGTTTTATAGTGTCGAGGATTTCGGTGCGGAGACCATCGAGATGGGTGCGACGAACATCAATCAACACACAGAGTTTAGCACTCCGATCAGGATCCAATGCCTCCATTTGTAAAATGCAGGTATCAAAATGACCGTCTTCATCTCCAGAGCGGCTGAGTTGAAGAGGAAAGATGGAAGGGTATGTTAGCTGCATCCAATGAGGAGTATTGGGAGGAGAAAATTTTGATAAGAGAGAAGTCAATGTCCTAATGTGTCCATCATCATCAAGACTACCATATTCCAGCCAGGTTTCAGCATAAACACGAAACACGAATATATTGTCATTACTTTTAAACGACACTCTCGGAAGCAAAGCAAATTGGCCACCAAACAGCGCTACAAAGTAATCTCTTACAGAGTGAGGCACTTGAACTCGACACGCATTTAATTTGATATCCAGGATAAAGCCTCCAAATGAGAGTGTAGTTAAGAAAGTGAATGATGCCACGGAAACCATATCTCCTAGAGAAGGAGAGGGAGAGGGAGATGGTAACCAATTCATCTCATTTACAGAGGGCAAGGGCAATCCAGGGAGTGGTATCCAAGTATCATACAACTCAAAAGCCATAAATATCAGGGGATGCTGGATGAGAGCGATCAATATCCTTATCGAACTCAAAATGAGGAGGGATAGGAGGACCCAAGAATACAGAGGAGAAAACCAGACTGTGTCTGCCGTCAGGTGCAGGGAGGGCATTAGACTGGCATTTGATTTGAAACCTTTTCAAATATCTCATCTCCTGCCATTGACGAATCCAATAGATCGGGTGTCAAGGCTATTTTGGCAGCAGTTATTGCCTTAAGATCGGGCTCGGGATCCAGATCTCGAATAAATACACAGACGCACAAAATGCTTCGTATTTACAAAGATGAATGGCAGGCCGGATATTCTTAAACTCATCCCCACCGCCATAACAATCTGAATCTGAATTTAGATTCGACATGTATATTTTAATTTCCCCGTCGAAAGGCAAAACAATCCGACCTTTCTTGATTTGGGATTTTCAGATTTAGACCACCATTGTTGTTCCAATTTTCCTGATCCAGGATCGTCACATTCGGACGATTATCATTGCATCTTTTGGGGGGTCATTCATGCCGCTGGATTGATGAGCAATTGCTCTGCTCTGCACTGCGTCTTGCTGATTTTAATTTTGGCACAATTGTGGGAAGACATAAAACTAAAGGGATTGTGAGTGTGAGTGCGAGTGTAGGCTAATTCTTCGAAGAATCGGGGGATTTTGATTTGGGAAATTTACAAAAATGCCACTTTCAATACATTTTTACCCACCATAATTTTTTTTTCAAAGTTGTCACTTTTTATATTTTTTGACCTAAATACCCTTTTCACTCATTAAAACCCATTTTTTCTTCTCTTTTAACATTTTGCCTTATTCTCTCTTCTCACTCATCGTTCTTCAAAATTTCTAAAAATTTGAGAAGGCCACGGCACAGCGCATCGGCACAACACGAGAAAAGCGACAACAACACAACACAACCCAATATGAATTTAGGTTAGTAAAGCTTACAAGTTGTTTTTCATAAACTAAATTTAGGGTTTTTGTAAAAATTAACATGTGAGTACTTATGTTGGGATGATGTTATTTTGGTGTTTGATTAGATGAATAAGGATTTTTACATCACCTGACGTGTTTAGAATATTGATCAACACACATATTGTGAATATTTTAGAAAAAATCTAAACTTTGATGTATAAAAATCACAATTTACAAAGAGTCTCGTGACAGGTTGCACGTAAGGTCGCACGCACCTTCAGTAAGAAGTCACTTGTAAGTCGCACGAATGATTGCGTGAACAGTCGCTAGTGGGTCGCGTAGTTATTTGCGTGCATGGTCACATGAATGGTCGCATGAATGGTTGCTTGATTAGTTACATTAGTAGTCAGACGCATGCATGGTCGCTTAGTTAGTCGCGTGTATGGTTGCTTGAGTAGTGTGCATTGTCGCTTGATTAGTCACGTATATAGTCGCATGCGTGCATGATCGCTTGGTTAGTCGCATTTATGGTGGCATGTGTAGTAGCGTGCATATTTGCTTGAGTAGTCGTACATGGTTGCGTAAATAGTACGTGCAAGGTCGTTTTGTTAGTCGCGTACATAGTCACATATGTAGTCGCATGAATAGTCGCGTGAGTAGTTAGTCGCGTGCACATGATTTGTCAAGCATATAAACAAATGAGGCTGCACGTAAATAATGTATATACAATTTTTAATATTTTTTTAATAATAAATATATATTTTAAATTTCAGATAAGATTTCTATTCTATGCATTTGGGATAGAAAATGGCTACGTGATTTCGGTCAATGGAAATATGATGGAGAGAAAACCAAGTCAAAAATTGTGTAGGCAGATATAGACACAAATTATGAATAATTGTTAGACAAAATATTTGATGTGACCAAAGTTAACAAAGAAAATCATGACATTAAGATGTCATATTGGTTTGGCTAGAAATCAAATGGAATCGTGCCTCCTTGTCCGGTAAATGAGTTTGAGTTATATGACGTCCACATGTTGCTGATGATGAATAAGAAAAATCCATTATCATTGCCCTTGTGTTTGAAAATTATTATGGCAAGTATAACTTCAGCGTGTTCAAATGCATTAGCTATTGGTTTGAATCGCAATTTTCCTCCATCTGAGTTGTCATCAAAATTTTATAGCACAAATGCACTTATATTATCATATGCTGAACCTGTGTTTCCCGTTAGGAATGAAGAAGAATGGGATATCTCGGACAACATTAAGGATATTATTATCCTTCCACCGAGAATGTGTGTCTCAGCAAGTTGACCGAGAAAACAATGAATATTGTCTCAAGAAAAAGAGGTAGTGAAAAGATCTTGCTCGCGTTGCCATCGGACTGGGCATAATCGAAAAACATGCAAAAATCCCGTACCTTTACATCCACCATCATAGACTTTATATGGACTTAGTATGTTTATATTTTTTTTGTAATTTATATGTTCAGTTTGTATTGACAAGTTAATTTGACACTTTAATATTTATTATGTTTGTTTACTTCACAATATTACTTATGTTTTACTAGGTGGTTAGGTTAGCCACACAACTATTCGCATGTAGAGTCACGTGTGTATTAGAAATGCACTTTAGTTGTAAGATAGATTGCACAGTTTGTCACACAAAAATTGCATGCAGAGTTGCACACAGGGTCGCACAAGAGGTCGTACAAAGGTCGCGTACTGGGTTGCAAAAAAGGACACACAAATAGTCGCGTACAGGGTCACATATATGGTTGCACAAAGAGTCGCGTACAGGATCGCACAAAAGTCGCGTATAGTGTCGCACAAATAATCGCATTTATAGTCGCACAGTTGATCGCGTACAGGGTCGCACAAAGGATCGCGTACAGGGTAGCACAGATGCATATAGAGTTGCACAAAAGGTCACACAAATGGTCGCGTACAGGGTCGCACAAATGGTCGCGTAAAGGGTCGCACAAAAATCGCGTATAGTGTCGCATTCATAGTCACACAGTTGGTCGCGTATAAGGTCGCACAAAGGGTCGCGTACAGGGTCGCACGGACGCGTACAGGATTGCATAAAAGATCACACAAACGGTCGCGTAAAGGTTGCGTACAGGGTCACACAAAAAGTCATATATAGGGTCGCGCAGTTAGTTGCGTGGTACTGTGTGACCTTTTTTGCGACTGTTTGTATGATTGTTCAAGCTTCATGTGTAACCAAAAAAATTCGACTAAATTGCTTATAATAAAAAAATCAATGGTCCAAATAAAATATTACAAGGTTAAATGAACTTCGAATACATAAGAGTTAATGGTCCAAACAAAAATACCTACTTACAGTGATTTGAGTACACAACTCTACAGAAATGTTAAGCTAGCATATTTTGCAAACTGCATTGTCATAAGTTCATCTAATAACTAAATAATTGAATTACTACTAATTACAGTGCAACGAGCTTATTTGAGAATTAGCTCCGCACAAAATCGTTTCCTCCACTCAAAATATTTTGAAGGATCGATCTTATCAACCAAGTGGTCAGTGGCAAGACACCCAATAAACTTGATAGCTAAAAGACCGCAATCATCTCCTCCAAGTTGGTTAGGTATTTGGTCATAGAGTACCAAAGTCCATTCATTCTTGGCGTCTTTAATACCCTTTTTTTCCAAACTTTTGCCTCTGAACAAATAGATGAAAGCATCACCGCCATATGTTTAAACTTGTTTTTCAGTATCATCCATGAAACAAATATATATATTTCCTTTTTTGTTTTTTCTGAGCTCCAAAAGGAAAACACTTTCACAACCTTCAATAATTCAATCTACAATCAAATAAATAAATAAAGTTTTAACCTCACATAATCGAGTCTACTAGCTGGTAATCTGTATCCAAAATACCAGAAAACTATCTAATCAACAAAAGGAAAATTAAACAAGAGAGCAAAAGGGTAAACGAGTAATGGAAGTAAGTAAAAACATAGAGAGCAGTAGATGGAAATTCATTGAATCAAATAAAAGGGAGAAAAAAATCAAACCTGAATAAGATTACAATACCACCAAATGGAAATGGAGGAGAACAGAAGGCATAATGATATAACAAGCGAAAGAAGACAAAACCCTAATCCAATTGCGGGTGAAAGGGGAATTCTATATTACAAAAATGAAGAATAGAAAAGAGGTGGAGGGTGAATTTGGAAGGATGATAATATTACAAAAATGCTAACATATAGTCCCAAATCTAATCTCAATTCTGGAAACCCAATTTCAATTTGGATAGAGATTGAATTGACGGAAACCAATTTCAATTTAGACAGAGATTGAACCGACGGAAACCTAGGGGGAGAGAGAGAGTAGTTCAACCGAGAACTTACTGGATTATTACTGCCTAGCAGAGTTCTTCACGTAGTTGAAAGAGAGATGATTCTGCTGGTGGATTGCTTGCAGTTTCACTCAATGCAATTCTCTAAAATTTAGATTTCAGGAAGAACGATGAAGAGAGAATAGGGCATTCTTATTTGAAGTAATAATAGTCTGACTTTTTAATTTCATATTATTAAATAAAACTCATATTTAGTGGGGTATTTCTGTCCTAAAATATTTGAAAGTGGCATTCTTCAAAAAATATTAACGTGGATGGCATTTTTCAAAACAGATTATTAAATAGGGCATTTTAGAAAATTTCCTTTTGGTAACTTAACAACTTCTCGCAAAAAAATCTCTTTTCGACAAATACTTATCCTTAACCATTAATCTATCCAAAAATAACAAAGAGTTATCCATGGAAACCCAAACCCCTTATATAAGAAGAGATCATCTTTCGATTTTTTTCATCACAACAAAGTATTAGTTAATTAACATTGTTTCTTTGCATACTTGTATTCTTTTTCACCTCTTCTGCATGTATAATCCTTTTCCTTTCTTTTTTCTATGCAGGCTATACAAATTTAACGCTGCAGGCTTAATCTTTTCCAACTAGAAACATTCAATCATTGGTGCGGAGGATTGGGACAGCGAGATTTCTGGCGGTGAATCAGACCCGCAATTTCACAGCGAGTGCGACGTGAGTCCTGAGTTTCAAACCCACAATTTTCAATGGCTGAACTCTCCCGGTGGCTGCTCGATGCACTCGCACCTTTGGCAGTGTTGCATCCTAATCCTAATATATTAAAAGTGAGCACTTGTAAAACCCTTTTAGACACTTTTGTCCTTTATATTTTAAAATATTTACTCCCTCCGTCCCATGATTAGCCATTTTGTAGTAGGGATGACCAATTAAAATAATTTATCGAACCACAGAGAGGTCGGCACTAGAGCTTAAGCGAGATCACGTTTATCGCAATTTTATAGAGACGAATCATCAATGGTTTGGATGTTTAAACTAGTAAATAACAATAACCAAAGCAAGCAATGATTAGCAAACAAGATAGATGGATAAAAAGTGGTTTTCCAAATTAAGCAAAAGTGAGATTAATAACAATTAAGAAGTGGCAATCCTAGGATAAATGCATCGAATTCATATGAATCATGGATTGAAGACTAAGGGCCAACACTAAGATCACCTAAACTCCCTCTCAAGATAGATAGAATATGAATATCAAATAGCTCAATGAGTTGGTTCTCATTCAAACAATTCCAACTAGGTACTAAGCTTGAAATGAGAGTCCCTTTACACGATTAATCAACCTCTCGATCAAACCAATCATATGTTCTATCAAAGGGTTCTAAATTCTAAAGGATTTCTCAATCTCTTTACAATTTTTAATGCACATGTAGTGTTTGACGAATGATTCACTCAATTATCCTAAGCACATAATTGATTTCTTAATCTAATCACATATTTAGAACAACTATACACACAAATCATCAATACAAATCAAGTAATTAATAATCAATGATAGAAAATCATAGATCAAATCAATATATGAATTCAAATAGACAAATCCCAAAATTATCCAACAACTCTCATGTTGCTAATCTCACAAGAGAGATTAGCCTACCATATTCATAAAGAAATTAACATAGACAATTAAATCCTTACAAATCATGATAAAAATATGAGGTTTAATACAAAGATTGAATGAAAACTCCCTTGATCTATCTTCAATGGTGATCTCCTTCCCTTCTTTGCACTTTCCTCTCTTCCTTGATCCTTTTCCTTCACTTGGATGTAGAAATTGATGGTGGGATGATGGTAGATCCAAAGGATGAAGAATGGATGAAGATGATAGTGTGGAATGAAAGAAATGGTGTGTGAGGTGTGTGTGCAGGGTACAAAAACCGAATCTCCCTTCAAATATTGAATAAATGGGTATTTATACCCCTTGGGAAGCTTCTAGAAGTTTCTGGAAATTTTCTGATCCCAAAACCTACACGGCTAGTGTGCAGCACATGGCCACAGGGGTGGCCGTGTTAGTATTTCTGATGCTCGCACACGACCTTTCTGGAGAGCACCGTGTTTGGTACACGATCCGTGTTCCTGCACACAGCCCATTTTCTGCACACGGCCACATGAGTGGCCGTGTAGGTGTTTCAGGCAACGGAGCACAGCCAATTCCGACTGGGCCGTGTTCTGTACACGGCCCGTGTTCTTGTTGCCCTATTTTCTTCACTGTTTTAGCTCGTTCTCCCTCGTTTCAACTCCGAATTGAGATCTGCTTTTTTCTACGTCTTCCTTATCATGTCTAGCATCTATTAAAAGTTAAAAATCATAGGTTCAAGCTCATTCACACACATCAACACTCTTTATAGTGGTAATACAACACTCATCAATCGATTGGCTCGACTCGCTATAAGCTTACTCGTGGACTACATTCACAAATCACCAAAGTTTCCATTAGTGATCAAAAAGGTCTTTCATTAAGGATGTAATGATAGACTCTTTGGTAGGGTAGGAAGAATATGGATACAAGTGATTAATCAAGTGTAAGCAATCGAAGAGATAGCTACGTTCTTCCATACTTTCACTTATCTTTTTTCCTTTCTCAACTTTGGTAATCGCAATCACTAATCATCAACTTTCCTTAGATTGAGCTTCTTTTGATTCATGCTTTCTTTTTCGAACTTTTAAATACTTGAGCATTTTGTTGGTGCTTTGCTATTTTTCTTATTTTATGGTTGCATGTCCATTCTTTGCTTGTGCTCTTTTCATCCTTTTTCTTGCTTGTATATTATTTCCTTTCTTGTCTTTCTTCCTTATCAAACCTTTCTAGTTACCATCTCCTCAATCACTCACACAAAAAGTGAATATATAAGACTCATGTTGGTAATCAAGGCTTGTAATGTGCTAAATTCACAAGAAATAGACTTATAGGCTCAAATTGGTTGACTAGGGATGATGTTCATGGTATGAAAATATATGACAATGACTATTAATGACAAGGATGACCTTAGATCATGTCACTAATCTCCACAAATCGGGCTCATTCCTATAGTCCTTGAGCAAGTTCTAGTTTATCAAACACAACCAATCCGCTCATGAAGAAAAACCATGTATGCACGGTTGAGGCTCAAATTCTCACAATCTTATGCATTGGACCTTAAGAAACTTATTACACCACATTCATCTCAAAATTGAACAAGTTAAGTAAAACATGTTACAATTTGAAAGTGTAGAGATTCTTAATCATAATTTGTCATCACTTATCACCACAACATATCATCACTCATATTAAAAAATGACTCACAACCTCCCTAAACAAACCACCAAACATACCAAGACAAAAATAAGAAAACACACAAAATATAAAATAAAGACTCAACAAACAAGAAACAAAACAAAAACACATAACATGCAAGAATAAAAATTACCATCATTAACAATAAAGTACACATTCTATATCACCCATGACAATTAAGCTCACAGTCATTCCAACCTTTGATTGAAAAGGAAATCCTAAATTACGAAAATAAACCTCCCAAAAAATAACACATGAAGTAACATGCCAATCCATCAATCCAAATCCATATAAATTATGCTAAGCACATAGAAGTAGTAAGGTGTAGAGTGAACTCCCTCAATAGGCTTTTGGTAGTAGACGTTGTTAGCTCCAAACTCCATACATGCTTCCAATACCCTTCATACATGCTCAACAAAACCATTAGCTCAACAATTTCTTTAGAAATGTGGATTATCATGCACTTCAATCACCACCAATCATACCAAAATCCAATCAATACTCATGAGAAAAATTTTAAAATTGAGTCAATTTTACAAGAATCACACACTCAAGTGGTGAGTCACACCACACATTCTCCCTCCAAACTTAAATCGAAACAAGTTGAGACTTAAGTTTGCAAAAAGTGGTGGGACTTACCCTTGTAGTTTCCATTAAAAATCTTCTTGTTGAGAAGTAAACACATCCACACGAGTCAAGAATTAAGTTTGCACAAGTGGTGACATACTTCCTCAAATCCATGAAGCACTTTTCTTTTCTTCAATAAACCTTCTTCTCACGAGCACAATCCACCTACAAGACCAAAATAAACAAAACAAGCATCAAAATATAAAAAAGAATGGGTTGCCTCCCATTAGCGCTAAGTTTAACGTCTTCAAGCCGGACAAAATTTTACGATCATTGGACCAAAGGATGATCCATCCCATTCTCTCCTCGCATCCTCACTTTGAACATTTGCTTTGCTCTTTTCTTGTCTACAAGCTCAACTTCACCATTCTTGCTTACGAGCATCAAGTCATCATCAAGGAGTGATTCTAGTGGACTTCCTCTTTCTTCTTTGTCTAATTTCCAATCGAGCTTCGATGCTTTCATCCTATCAACATCACAAGAAGATAAGTTAGAACTTGACATTTTCATATAATCATGAAGAAAGGAATTTAAGTTGACAAAGAGAAGAGAATCATGATCCAATAGATCATCTGGAGGCTTCAAATGAGACTTGGCTCCTTTTTCTTTGTTACACAAAAATGTGACACTTTTTCCTTTTGAGCTCAAGGATAACTCTTCTCTACCAACATCAATTTTTGCTCTTCCCGTCGCTAGAAATGGCCTTCCCAAAATAAGTGAAATTCGAGGGTCTGCCTTCACTTCTAACACCATGAAGTCGACGAGAAAGGCTAGCCCTTTAACTTTCACCTCCACGTCTTCAACAATCCCTAGTGGCATCATAACTTCTCCATTTTCTACTTCAAGACGGATAATAGTAGGCTTTAGCTCTCCAATTTCAAGGTTTTTGAATGTGGCATGAGACATCACGTTGACGCTTGTCCCCAAGTCACACAATGCATCAAGGGTACCCTTCCCCTCAAAATCACAAGGAATGATGAATTTCTCTAGATCACCAACTTTTGTAGGCTCCCCTTTTTACATCGACTCACTTATTTCGGATTGCACTTCTTTCTTTTTCTCCTCATACTTCTTCTTAAGATTCTTCACATGCTCTTCAAATTCGTTTTTGTTCTTCTCCTTTACAAACATTTGTGGATAGGGAATAGGGAATGAAGTGATCGAAATACCCCAATAATCACGCTTGTACTCCTCTTCTTTGACATTCTCCTCCATTTTCTTTTCCTCTTGCACCCTTTTCCACTTAGGTATCTATTTAGGACCCTTCTCTTCTTTCATTTCTCCAACAACCTTGCTTTCCACCAACCCTTCTTCAACCTTTCGTTCCTCATCCGTATGAACAAACAAACATTGAGCCTTCGGATTAACCTCGGGTGTGGCTATAAATTTTCCTTTTTGTTGAGCGCTCAAAGAACTTGCAATTTGTCCAACATTATACTCCAAAGCCTTGAGTCTCTTTTCATTTGCTTTTTCTGCCTTTTTCAAAGCTTCATCTCGAGCTTTGTTTGATGCTATCAATTGTTCAAGTAGCTCATCGGTTGATGTTCTTCCCTCATTGTTCGGTGCCTTGGCCCCCAGTTGATATCCCGGAGGATAAGCAACCGCATTGCTCGGATTAGAGTAGGAGAAGTTACCTTGCCTTTGTTGTTGTTGTGGGTATGAGCTTCCACTACTTGGACCATTAACGCTCCCTTGCCTTGGTGGATAGTTTCCTTGGTTGTGGTTGAAATTACCTTGGTAATTGTTTTGATAATTCCCTTGGTAATTTCTTCCTTGCATGTATTGCACATCTTCCACTCGTGGCATTGACATAGCCCATTGTTCTCCATTCATAACATTCAGAGGAAGCACACCTTGCTCACTTTGTGGCCCTTCAACCATGATAACTCCTTGATTTACACCTTGGTTCAAACTCATTTGCCTCAACATTTCCATCGCTATTGCTTCAACACTTGGCATTTGTGGCACACTTGGCTCAACATTCAAACTCTTCACACTAAACTGTTGCCCTTGATCAAAATTCTCAAAACCATAGCATCCACTAACTCTCTCCGATGGCCATTGGTAGACATTTGTAGCAATCGCATTAAAAATCCTTATAGCCCTTTCCGGAGTCACACCAAGTACGGATCCACCCGCCGAAGCATCAACATACATTCTTTGACTATTTACCAAACCTTGGTAGAAAAATCTAACTTGTTGGTTCTCCGGGAAGCCATGTTTTGGACACTTGTGTAGCATATCCTTAAACCTTTCTCACGCTTCATAAAAACTCTCTTGAGGCATTTGCTTGAATTGGGTAATCAAGCTCTTCATTTAAAGTGTCTTAGAAGGTGGAAAATACTTGTTCAAGAATATTTATGCGAGCTCATCCTATGTATTGCACGTACCCGGAGTAATAGTGGATAGCCATCTTCGTGCACGCTCCCTCAACGAAAACGGAAACAACCTTATTCTTATACAATCTTCACTCACCCCATTCATCTTCACAGTGTTGGCAATCTCAACAAATTGAGCTAGATGAGCATTAGGATCTTCATTTGGGGTTCCACTAAATTGTTGCTCTCTCACTATAGAAATCATGCCCACCTTAAATTCAAAGTTATTGGCATTGATTGGTGGTCCCATCATTTGTGGCATTGCCCTTGGCATGAAGAAATCCCGGATCACCCTTTGATCATTGTGAATTCCATATTGCACCGGAGGTGGTGGTGGCACATACGCTTGTTGAGGAGGAGCAAAAGCTTGTGGATATTCTTGTTGCCTTAGAACTTGTTGCACCATTTGTTGAAGCAAAACTTGATTGTTTCTAGCTCCAAAATTTTGTTGAGCTTGATGAGGAGGATTAGTATTGACTTGAGGTGCGTTTTCTTGCACGTTCACATTTTGTCCTCCTTCTCTATCCTGCTCTATCTCCACACGATTATCTTCTTGGAAATTCTCTATTAACTCACTATTTTTGGATTTGTTCTTCTTTCTTCTCTTTCTCAACGTATGCTCAATCTCTAATCAATAGGTTCTATTTGTTTCTCTTTGGATCATGTTTGCATACACCTTCAAAGCAAAAGAAATTAGAACAAGGTTTTCAAAAATAATTGATTTCTCAATCTAATCACATATTTAGAACAACTAAGCAAACAAATCATCAATACAAATCAAACAATTAATAATCAATGATAGAAAATCATAGATCCAATCAACATATGAATTCAAATACACAAATTCTATAATTATCCAACAACTCTCATGTTGCTAATCTCACAAGGGAGATTAGCCTACCATATTTATAAAGAAATTAACATAGACAATTAAATCCTTACAAATCATGATAAAACTATGAGGTTTAATACAAAGACTGAATGGAAACTCCCTTGATCTATCTTCAATGGTAATCTCCTTCCATTCTTTGTACTTTCCTCTCTTACTTGATCCTTTTCCTTTACTTGGATGTAGAAATTGATGGTGGGATGATGGTAGATCCAAAGGATGAAGAATGGATAAAGATGGTGTGGAATGGAAGAAATGGTGTGTGAGGTGTGTGTGCAGGGTATAAAAACCGAATCTCCTTTCAAATATTGAATAGATGGGTATTTGTACCCCTTGGGAAGCTTCTAGAAGTTTCTAGAAATTTTCTGATCCCAACACCTACACGGCTCGTGTGCAGCACATGGCCACAGGAGTGGCCGTGTTGGTGTTTCTGATGCTCGCGCACAACCTTTCTGGAGAGGGCCGTGTTTGGTACACGGCCCGTGTTCCTGCACATGGCCCGTTTTTTACACACGGCCACAGGGGTGGCCGTGTAGATGTTTCAGGTGATGGAGCACGGCCAATTCCGACAGGGTCGTGTTCTGTACACGGTCTGTATTTTTGCTGCCCTATTTCCTTCACTGTTTTAGCTCGTTCTCCCTCGTTCAACTCCGAATTGAAATCCGCTTTTTCCTACGTCTTCTTTATCATGTCTAGCATCCATTAAAAACTAAAAATCATAGGTTTAAGCTCATTTACACACATTTCAATAAAAACACAAAACACAAACAAATAGAATACAAATACGAATAAAATAACACGAAAACACATATAAAAAGACACTAAAATCTAGGTGAAAATATCACTCATCATCCCACAAAAGATTGCAACCCCCAAATTCAGTACGAAAATTAAAGAAGTGATAACTTTTAGGGGTATAATGGTATTTTTGTAATAAATAAATGATAAAGTATGTTAGGTAGAGATGATTTTTTATAAATAAAGTGTATGGAGAAGGGTGGTTATTTTTTACTTTTTACTTTCTATGGAAATGTGCAAACTTTTGTTGGACAGCCCAAAATAGAAAGTGTACCATTTGAAATGAGACGGAGGGAGTACAATGTTACCTAAATCAATGTCTCTTCATTTTATCATAATTTTGCAAAATTGTAATCTATGATAAATCTAAGAGTTGGTCTCCTATGTCACTGGGGACGCACTGTGCCCCCATGGGAGCATAAGAATAAAATATTACTTACTAGTATTAAATTCTTGTGTTCCCATGGGGCACACAAGTTTTTACCTAAATCTATTCTATTCCTTTTCTTACTAAATACTACTACTGTTAAATTTCCACCCATTAAACTTCCTCGATGAGCCTTTGTCTGCGCCGACGATTCACTAGCAAATGAGTACAATTGCTATGCCTGATCCAACCTCTGTCCAGGTAGACCCTCATAATATAGCTACAAATGTCTTAATTTCAGTTATGCAATTCTTGATTGAAGAGTGGCTGCAGGTGAATTAGCAATCAGTACAGGGCCTTTTCTATTCCAATTTCAGAAATGGTACTCAACGAGTTTTGAGTGGATATTTTCGTAATTGTTGGCACATGCAACTCACGCATGTATTCGGCGAGTTTTTTAAAATTTTGGCAAAAATGATTAAATTTGGACAAAAGGACTAAAATCGGACAATGGTGGACAAAAAGTGAAAATTGCAATAAAAAAGGACTGACGTTGGAAAAATCCATACTTATAGGACCAATTTTGAGCGCGTGCAACTCACGCATAATTTTCTAGCGAAAAAGGACTGAATTTGGACCAAAAGGACCAAAAATGGACCCCGGAGACCAAAAGTGAGAAATGCAATAAAAAAAGGACTAAAGTTGGAAAATGTCATACTTACAGGACCGATTTTGATACTTACTCGCATAATAAATTACAACTAATTTTATTTTTTTTGAACTCACATAATACACATACAGGGCTATTAAAATAATTGAAGCCCTTCCTACTGACTAGAAGATAAAGACTTTTTCCATGTCACACAAAAGACGTTTTCTTAAACAAAAATGTATGACATTTTAAGAAGGGTATAAGATCAGTTACTAGAATATACCTCCTCAGAGCGATCATGTGCGTAATGAAGAGTGGCATCACCTTGTAATAATAACAATAATGATTAAAAACCTCCTTATTTGACATTATGGATGGTCAAGGGTTTAAGAAATACGATTATTAGAAAAAAAAAACAGCAGCAAAGTTCCAATACAAATGAATTATGAAATGTTCATTTTCAACATGTAATACCTTTTCTACTCATCTATATTTTGGTGGCAGTAAATCATGATATGCTGTCAAGCTTCTAAAGTCGTTTAACATTCTTCATTATTTGGAACTATTGATACTTGTTTGCAAATAACAAGTTAAAAATGGATTACATAGAAAATAACAAGTACTAAAAATCCATAATAATTTCAAGAAAATGAAATACTCACAGGGGAAACAAATCAAGCATTGCAAACGTGTTTGTATAATCGATTTTAAGATTTATAGTGTCGAGGATTTCGGTGCGGAGATCATCAATCAACACACAGAGTTTAGCACTCCGATCAGGTTCCAATGCCTCCGTTTGTAAAGTGCAGGTATAAAAATGACCATCTTCGTCTCCTGAGCGGCTGAGTTGAAGAGGAAAGATGGAAGGGTATGTTAGCTGCATCCAATGAGGAGTATTGGGAGGAAGAAATTTTGATAAGGGAGAAGCCGATGTCCTAATGTGTCCATCATTGTCAAGACCACCATATTCCAGCCAGGTTTCAGCATAAACATGAAACACAAATATATTGTCATCACTTTTAAACGACACTCTCGGAAGCAAAGCAAATTGGCCACCAAACAGCGCTACAAAGTAATCTCTTACAGAGTGAGGCACTTAAACTCTACACACATTTGATTTGATATCTAGGATAAAGCCTCCAAATGAGAGTGAGTTAAGAAAGTGAACGAGCCACGTAAACCATATCTCTTAGAGAGGGAGAGGGAGAGGGAGAGGGAAAGGGAGAGGGAAACCAATTCATCTCATTTACAGAGGGCAAGGGCAATCCAGGGTGTTGGTAACAGTATCATACAACTCAAAAGCAATAAGTATCAGGGGATGCTGGATGAGAGTGATCAATATCCCTATTGAACTCAAAATGAGGAGGGATAGGAGGACCCAAGAATACAGAGGAGAAAACCAGAATGTGTCTGCCGTCAGGAGCAGGGAGGGCATTAGGCTGGCATTTAATTTGAAACCTTTTCAAATATCTTATCTCCTGCCATTGACGAATCCAATAGATCGGGTGTCAAAGCTATTTTGGCAGCAGTTTTTGCCTTAAGATCGGGCTCGGGATCCAGATCTCGAATAAATACACAGACGCACAAAATGCTTCGTATTTACAAGGGTGAATGACAGGCTATATATTCTTAAACTCATCCCCACCGCCATAACAATCTGAATCTGAATTTAGATCCAACAGGTATATTTTGATTTCCCCGTCGAAAGGCAAAACATTCCGACCTTTCTTGATTTGGGATTTTCAGATTTAGACCACCATCGTTGCTCCAATTTTCCTGATCCGGGATCGTCACATTTGGACGATTATCGTTGCATCTTTTGGGGGGTCGTTCATGCCGCTGGATTGATGAGCAATTGTTTTGCTCTGCACTGTGTCTTGCTGATTTTAATTTTGGCACAATTGTGGGAAGACAGAAAACTGAAGGGATTGTCAGTGTGAGTGTGAGTGCGAGTGTGGGCTAATTCTTCAAAGAATCGGGGGGATTTTGGTTTGGGAAATTTACAAAAATACCACTTTCAATACATTTTTACCCACCATAATTTTTTTTCAAAATTGTCACTTTTTATATTTTTTTGACCTAAATACCCTTTTCACTCATTAAACCCCATTTTTTCTTCTATTTCAACATTTTGCCTTATTCTCTCTTCTCACTCATCGTTCTTCAAAATTTTTAAAAATTTGAGAAGGCCACAGCACAACGCATCGGAACAACACGAGAAAAGCGACAACGACACAACACAACCCAATATGAATTTAGGTTAATAAAGCTTACAAGTTGTTTTTCATAAAATAAATTTAGGGTTTTTGTGAAAATTAACATGTGAGTACTTATGTTGGGATGATGTTATTTTGGTGTTTGATTAGATGAATAAGAATTTTTACATATTGATTAACACACTATTGTGAATATTTTGGAAAAAATCTAAACTTTGATGTATAAAAATCACAATTTGCAAAGAGTCTCGTGACAGGTTGCGCGTAATGTCGCATGCACCATCAGTAAATAGTCACTTGTAAATCGCACGAATGATTGCGTGAATAGTCGCTAGTGGGTCGCGTAGTTATTTGAGTGCATGGTCGCATGAATGGTCGCGTGAATGGTTGCTTGATTAGTTGCATGAGTAGTCAGGCGTGTGCATGGTCGCTTAGTTAGTCGCGTGTATGGTTGCTTGAGTAGTCGTGTGCATTGTCGCTTGATTAGTCGCGTGAATAGTCGCATGCGTGCATGGTCGCTTGGTTAGTCGCATTTATGGTGGCATGTATAGTAGCGTGCATATTTGCTTGAGTAGTCGTGCATGGTCGCGTAAATAGTACGTGCAAGGTCGCTTGGTTAGTCGCGTACATAGTCACATATGTAGTCGCATTAATAGTCGCGTGAGTAGTTAGTCGCGTACACATGATTTGTCAAGCATATAAACAAATGAGGCTGCACGTAAATAATGTATATACAATTTTTAACATTTTTTAATATTAAATATATATTTTAAATTTCAGATAAGATTTCTATTCTATGCATTTGGGATAGAAAATGGCTACGTGATTTCGGTCAATGGAAATATGATGGAGAGAAAACCAAGTCAAAAATTGTGTAGGCAGATATAGACACAAATTATGAACAATTGTTAGACAAAATATTTGATGTGACCAAAGTTAACAAAGAAAATCATGACATTAAGATGTCATATTGGTTTGGCTAGAAATCAAATGGAATCGTGCCACCTTGTCTGGTAAATGAGTTTGAGTTATATGACGTGCACATGTTGCTGATGATGAATAAGAAAAATCCATTATTATTGCCCTTGTGTTTGGAAATTATTATGGCAAGTATAACTTCAGCTTGTTCAAATGCATTAGCTATTGATTTGAATCGCAATTTTCTTCCATCTGAGTTGTCATCAAAATTTTATAGCACAAATGAACTTATATTGTCATATGCTGAACCTGTGTTTCCCGTTGGGAATGAAGAAGAATGGGATATCTCGGACCACATTAAGGACATTATTGTCCTTCCACCGAGAATGTGTGTCACAGCAAGTTGACCGAGAAAACAACGAATATTGTCTCAAGGAGAAGAGGTGGTGAAAAGATCTTGCTCGCGTTGCCATCGGACTGGGCATAATCAAAAAACATGCAAAAATCCCATACCTTTACATCCACCATCATAGACTTTATATGGACTTAGTATGTTTACATTTTTTTTGTAATTTATATGTTCAGTTTGTATTGACAAGTTAATTTGACACTTTAATATTTATTATGTTTGTTTACTTCACAATATTACTTATGTTTTACTAGGTGGTTAGGTTAGCCACACAACCATTCGCATATAAAGTCACGTGTGTATTTTAAATGCACTTTAGTTGTAAGATAGATCGCACAGTTTGTCACAAAAAAATTGCATGCAGAGTTGCACACAGGGTCGCACAAGAGATCATACAAAGGTCGCGTACTGGTTGCAAAAAAAGTCACACAAATAGTCGCGTACAGGGTCACATAGATGGTTGCACAAAGGGTCGCGTACAGGGTCGCACAAAAGTCGCGTATAGTGTTGCACAAATAGTCGCATTTATTGTCGCACAGTTGATCGCGTACAGGATCGCACAAAGGGTCACGTACAGAGTCACATGGATGCGTACAGAGTTGCACAAAAGGTCACACAAATGGTCGCGTACAGGGTCGCACAAATGGTCGCGTTAAGGGTCGCACAAAAATCGCGTATAGTGTCGCATTCATAGTCGCACAGTTAGTCTCATACAGGGTCACACAAATGGTCGCGTACAGGATTGCATAAAAGATCACACAAACAGTCGCGTAAAGATCGCTTACAGGGTCACACAAAAAGTCGTATATAGGGTCGCGCAGTTAGTTGGGTGGTACTGTGTGACCTTTTTTGCAACTGTTTGTATGATTGTTCAAGCTTCATGTGTAACCAAAAAATTCGACTAAATTGCTTATAATAAAAAAGTCAATGGTCCAAATAAAATATTACAAGATTAAATGAACTTTGAATACATAAGAGTTAATGGTCCAAACAAAAATACCTACTTACAGTGATTTGAGTACACAACTCTACAGAAATGTTAAGCTAGCATATTTTGCAAACTGCATTGTCATAAGTTCATCTAATAACTAAATAATTGAATTACTACTAATTACAGTGCAACGAGTTTATTTGAGAATAGCTCCGCACAAAATCGTTTCCTCCACTCCACATATTTTGAAGGATTGATCTTATCAACCAAATAGTCAGTGGCAAGACACTCAATAAACTTGATAGCTAAAAGACCGCAATCATCTCCTCCACGTTGGTTAGGTATTTGGTCATAGAGTACCAAAGTCCATTCATTCGTGGCGTCTTTAATACCCTTTTTTTCCAAACTTTTGCCTCTGAACAAATAGATGAAAGCATCACCGCCATATGTTTAAACTTGTTTTTCAGTATCATCCATGAAACATACATATATATTTACTTTTTTGTTTTTTCTGAGCTCCAAAAGGAAAACACTTTCACAACCTTCAATAATTCAATCTACAATCAAACAAATAAATAAAGTTTTAAGCTCACATAATCGAGTATACTAGCTGGTAATCTGTATCCAAAATACCAGAAAACTATCTAATCAACAAAAGGAAAATTAAACAAGGGAGCAAAAGGGTAAACGAGTAATGGAAGTAAGTAAAAACATAGAGAACAGTAGATGGAAATTCATTGAAGCAAATAAAAGGGAGAAAAAAATCAAACCTGAATAAGATTATGATACCACCAATTGGAAATGGAGGAGAAGAGAAGGCATAATGATATAACAAGCGAAAGAAGACGAAACCCTAATCCAATTGCAGGCGAAAGGTGAATTCTATATTACAAAAATGAAGAATAGAAAAGTGGTGGAGGGTGAATTTGGAAGGATGATAATATTACAAAAATGCTAACATATAGTCCCAAATCTAATCTCAATTCTGGAAACCCAATTTCAATTTGGATAGAGATTGAATTGACGGAAACCAATTTCAATTTAGACAGAGATTGAACCGACAGAAACCCTAGGGGGAGAGAGAGAAGTTCAACGAGAACTTACTGGGATTATTACCGCCTAGTAGAGTTCTTCACGCAGTTGAGAGAGAGATGATTCTGCTGGTGGATTGCTGGCAGTTTCACTCAATGCTGCTCGATGGGCTCGCACCTTCGGTAATGTTGCATCATAATCCTAATATATTAAAAGTAAGCACTTGTAAAACCCTTTTAGACACTTTTGTCCTTTATATTTTTAAACATTTACTCCCTCTGTCCCACAAAAGATTGCACACCCAAATTCGACACGGAGATTAAGAAGTGATAACTTTTAGGGGTATAATGGTATTTTTTTGTAATAAATAAATGATAAAGTATGTTAGGTAGAGATGATTTTTTTTGTAAATAAAGTGTATGGGAAATGATGGTTGTTTTTTACATTTTACTTTTTTATAGAAATGTGCAAACTTTTGTTGGACAGCCCGAAATGGAAAGTGTTACGCCCCGACAGCAGACGGAATGCGACAACCTCCACGTTAACCATAAATTTCGCTGAATGGGTGCACTCCACTCCATGAAAATTTATAGAAAACGTAAGGCTTGCTATCAAATACATGTAGGACTGAACAACAGATAACAACAAGGATTTACAAAGGTACAAAATACAACGATGTAACTCAGTCTGAAGAAAATATACACAATCGATATAACATCGCGAAAGTAAAAAAAATACATCAAGGGGGTTACCAAATATAAACTATACAATCTCGCCAATGGATCCGCCAATTTTTACACAAAAAGAAATATACCCAAAGCACTGATCGGATGACGAGCAAACGATAGGCAAACCTCCAACAAAAAAGATATCAACAGCCTGAAAAAGAAATGAATGATGGGGATGAGCAAAACAACTAGCTCAGTGAGGTGATAAGCCAGTCACCTCAACCATTATACGAAGCATGTACTCACACTTGCGGCTCATAACATAAAATCCAACATTTCGTGCCACATTAATTATTTCTTACTCAGTATACAAATTAACGAAAATAAAACCTATGTGCATATTTACGAATAACACAATTAGTTCAAACAACATGTTATCACATAAAAGACGCGTGAGTAGTCAATATCCTCCTCAAACTGAGCTCTCCCTCGAGAGTCAGTCCGAGCCCGTCACCGTTACTCTAGATAAAATGCACGTTAATGTTCTTTCTCAACACATACCAAGTGCTAAAGTTTACAATTCAATATGATGTGAATCCTTGAAATGACAAACATATAAACATATATGACATGCATGTCCCACACCGGTGACGTTGACTGAGCCTATAATAGACTGATCCATCTAACGATCACCTTCCAGAGTATCAGTATTTAGCAAATGGAATGTGCCCCGTTAGATCTACCTCACTTGGGTTTGCCACGTCACGGGCGACTTGTTTGTCACTCTAACTCACCCGAACCGCGACAATTCGGAGTACTTAATCAATGTCGCTCCAACTCACCCGAACCGTGATCAATTCGGGCTACTTAACCTCGGTACCAGGTATGCATGTGTATCATCAAATACATAACAAATCAAGTCATAGTGTTAATCAGCACACAGTCACAAGAATAACAAGAGATCAATCCTTAAATAATTCACAATAAATGATACTAGATATCGAGCCGGCAAGGCCCTACAACATAAATTAAAATCAACAATACCCATAACATATGACCGACATGGCTATGTAGGAAATAATATAAGATAATCAATGGACCATATTAGGCCAATCAGGCTCAAACCAGAACAATCGAGCCAATCAGGCTCAAACCACATAACACATTACCAAATTATTTTCTTATCAATTAACTAAAAAAAAATGAATGCAACCTTGTCGAGGGTCCACACTTCCCACAAGAGAAGGCGTTCCCGAATTATCAACTCACAAGAAAATGACTAACTCTCTCTGGAATCTGAAGTCGGTCCCTTGCCATTCGTCGATGGTTCTTTACCTAAAAAGAAGATAAGCAAATAAATACGAATCAATATACATAACTATTAGGCGATAACACCGCCTTTCATCATTAAAAAAATATTAATCAATCTCGAGCGAGTCGATATTAAATAAAAACAACATGTGACTCCTCAACATTATCTCTCAATCTCATATAACATGTTTCAGATCATTTCTTAAACGAAACGATAGGAAATAAATTTGAATTCGATATAAAAATTTAGAAATTTTCCAATTAGCGGCAGTTTATAAGAAAAATCATAACTAATTGTAAAAAAATCGGATTGAGGCGTTTCAAGTGGCTACTGAAAGATAACGAATTCAGCTACGTACAGAAATTAAGTTGCAAATTTTTGAGGGGAATAGCTATATCAAAAGCTGTTCGAACAGTAGCTGCGAATTACCTAGCGACAGTTTACGAGAAAAATCATAACTAATTGTAGAAAAATCGGATTAAAACGTTTCAAGTGGTTACGGAAAGCTAACAAACTCATATACATACAGGAATTGAGTTTGCAAATTTTTTAGAGCAATAGCCATGTCAAAAGCAATTCGAACAGTAGCTGCGAATTACCCCAATACCAGAAAAAAAATCTTCAACAAAATTACAAAATCGTGAAAAAGGAAGCTTGATTTATACATTACTTACCTTAACGCACTTAGACACCACCTAGAATGAGAGTTGTAAGGGTGAAATTGATCAGCAAGGGTTTCTCCTCTTCATTCTCTATTTCCCCTCTCTATTTTTTTTCTCTTGCGTTTTCCTGTTTCTTTCTTTTTTTTTTATGAAATATGATGTAGTTGAGGCTATTTAAGTGGGCTGACTTTAATAATATGTTATGCCATCTAAGTGGGCTGACCTTTGGGCCACAAAAATAAATAAATAAATAAATAAATAAATAAATAAATATTTGGGCTAAAAAGTTGAGACTAAGACATTATAATTGTATCCCCTCCTCTTAAAAGTTTCGTCCTCGAAACTAAACGTACCTAGAGATGAAAAGAGATGTGGATATTGTTGACGCATGACTGACTCTGGTTCCCACGTTTTTCTTTAATTTGATCACTTCTCCATAGAACTCTCACCATAGGAATGGATTTATTACGAAACATTTTCTCTCGGCGATCTACAATTTGAACAGGTTGGACTTCGTACGATAGATTTTCCTTTAATACAACTGGAGGACATTCGAGCACGTGCGAAGGATCTGGTTCATATTTTCTAAGCATAGGGACATGAAAGACATTGTCAATCTTTGACAATTTCGATGGTTACTCAAGTCAATATGCGACACGATCAATCCTTTGTAAGATCGTAAACGGGCCAATATACCTCGGACTTAACTTTCCTCGACGGCGGAATCGCAACACGCCCTTCCACGGAGAAACTTTCAGAAAGACTTTGTCTCCTTCATTAAACTCCAACTCGCGCCTCCTATTATTTGCGTAGCTTTTCTGTCGATCTTGCGCTGCTTTAAGTCTGTCTCGAATAAGTTGTATTTTTTCCTTTGCATCTTCGATAAGTTCTACTGGTTCGATTAGTCTCTCGCCAACCTCATCCCAAAAGAGTGGTGTTCGACACTTTCGGCCATAGAGAGCTTCGTACGGGGGCATTCCAATGCTTGAATGGTAACTGTTGTTATATGTGAACTCCACCAAAGTCACGTACCTATCCCAGCTACCTCCCAAATTCAACACCACTGCACGTAGCATGTCCTTTAGTGTCTGTATAGTTCTCTCTGACTGTCCTTTAGTCTGTGGATGAAATGAGGTACTGAATAGTAATTTTGTACGTAACGCTCTTTGCAGTTTAGGCCAAAAACGTGAAGTGAATCTTGGATCTCGCTCAGATATAATTGACACTGGTACTCCATGCAATCTCACGATCTCATCGACATATAACTTAGTAAGTTTCTCTAAAGATTCATTGGTGTGCACTGAAAGGAAATGTGCCGATTTCGTCAAACAATCGACAATGACCCAGATTGAGTCATGACCCTTTTGAGTTCGAGGTAAATCGAAAACAAAATCCATCGTGATGTCTCCCATTTCCACTCAGGAATAGGTAGTGGTTGAAGCATGCCGGCTGGTTTTTGGTGTTCCGCTTTTATCTATTGGCATGATAAACACTTTGATACGAATTCAGCAATGTCCTGTTTCATACCTGGCCACCAATAATGCTCCCGAAGTGTTCTGTACATTTTGACACTACCAGGATGCATAGCATAGGCTGAAGAATAGGCTTCCTCAAGAATAGCTCTACGAACATCAAGTTCTGATGGAACACAAACACGATTTTTAAAAGTAAGGCGTCCGTCATTCCGAATTTGAAATTCTATTTTTTTTCCTTAATTTAGCTTCGCCATCTTCTGTTGTAAATGAACATCGTGTGATTGTGTTTCTCAAATTTGCTCGAACAAGGTAGGTCTAACCTCGAATTTGGCGATTAAAGAGGAATCATTAGACTTTTCACAATCGAGCGAAATGTGCAAAGATTTAAATTAATCCAACATAGGAAGATAAAAAGATCGAATCGAAGTAAGTGAGGTAGAAGACTTTCTACTCAGAGCATCTGCAACAACGTTCGCCTTGCCAAGATGATAATCGATGACTAAGTCATAGTCACTAATCAACTCCATCCATCGCCTTTGTCTGAGGTTAAGTTCCTTTTGCGTGGTGATATACTCTAAGCTCTTGTGATCAGTGAAAACCCGACAAGTTGCACCATAAAGATAGTGCCTCCATATTTTCAACGCAAAGACGATTGCAGCCAACTCTAAATCGTGTGTAGGATAATTTTCTTCGTTCTTCTTCAATTGCCTTGAAGCGTAGGCAATAACCTTTCCTTCTTGAATAAGAACGCATCCTAATCCTTGTCTCGAGGCGTCGCTATAAACGGTAAATTCTCCTATCGCTGGTTTGGCAAAGCAAGAATAGGAGCTGAAATGAGTCGTCTTTTCAATTCTTGAAAAGCTTTCTCGTATTCTTCACTCCATTCAAATTTTACCCCTTTCCGAGTCAATTTAGTCAAAGATGAGCCAACAACGAAAAGTCTTTGACAAAGCGTTGATAATATCCAGCTAATCCCAGAAAACTACGAATCTCTGTCACGTTCTTTGGATGCTCCCAATTCAGTATAGCTTGAATTTTCACTTGATCGATGTAGATGCCTTCTTTAGAAATGCGACGACCCAAAAAGCTTACCTCAAGAAGCTAAAATTCACACTTCGAAAATTTAGCATAAAGTTGATTTTCTCTAAGAATGTTCAGAGTAATTCTTAGATGATGAGAATGCTCGTCATCTGATTTAGAATAAATAAGAATGTCATCAATGAAGACGATGACAAACTTATCTAAGTACAGCCGAAAGACCCGATTCATAAGATCCATAAAAGCTACAGGAGCATTTGTGAGTCCAAAAGGCATAAAACAGAATTCGAAATGACCGTATCTGGTTCAAAAAATAGACTTAGGGATATCAGATTCCCTAATCCTGAGTTGGTGATAACTAGATCGCAAATCAAATTTTGAGAACACAGTTGCTCCTTGCAATTGATCAAACAGATCATCGATTCTCGGAAGAGGATATTTGTTTTTGATTGTCACCTTGTTCAATTGACGGTAGTCGACACATAGGCGAAGTGATCCATCTTTCTTTTTAACAAAAATAACTGGAGCACCCCACGGAGATGTGCTAGGTCGTATGAATCCCTTCTCCAATAATTCCCCAAGTTGTGTCTGGAGTTCCTTGAGCTCAGCTGGAGACATTCGATATGGAGTAATCGATATAGGTGTAATTCCAGAAAGTACGTTAATGGAAAAATTGATCTCTCGATTCGAAGGATGTCCTGTAAGTCTTCAAGAAAGACATCAGGAAATTCATTCACGATCGGAATGTCATCTAGTTTAGTCTCAGAAAGTGAAGTATCAATGACAAATGCCAAGAAAGCCTCACAACCCTTACGCATTAATTTATGCGCAAACAACATTGAAATAAACGAGAGCAATCTCATTTGAAGTTCACCTTTAAAAACTAGTTCTGGGAATCCTGGTCTACGAAAAATAACAAGCTTCTCGTGATAGTCGAGAATTGCATGATGAGAAGAAAGTCAATCCATGCCAAGAATAACATCGAGATCGATCAAAGGTAATGGTATCAATTCAGCCTCTAGAATGACATCTTTAATCTTCAATGGACAATCAAGGAACCCGAATCATGAATTAGACGCTCTCCAAGAGGGGTATGAACTATAATTCCAGGTGACAAATGAGAGATAGGATAATTTAAGATCGCAGCAAGATCATTCCAGATATAAGACCTATCCGAACTTGGATCAAATAAAGCATAGACCTAGTAGTCTCCAACAAACACGTGGCCTAAAGAAGCAATATTAGATGAGATTGTGATTTAAAAGTTTGGAAAGATAAAATTTCTTACGAATGTTTTATTTGTAATCAAGTGGCATAACAAGGCGGTGTTAGATCTAGCATATGAAAATATTCGGATTATAAATTACCTGTCACAACCTTCGGATCTGAGCAAGCCTCTTCATGGGAAATATGAAATACTCTAATTTGATTCCTTCCTTGCATATGTGATCGAGTACTAGTGCCGCTTGTGGCATCAGGCACTCTGGTAACTGCAGATTGAGTATCTCTGGGTGTAGAATATGTTAGTCTACCATGAGGCTGACCAAAACTCTGACTGCTCGCTCGCATAAGCTGAGGACAAGAACCTCGCATATGCCCCGATTGTTGATACTGAAAACATACCTGAGGAGCCTTGCAGGGGCCGTCGTGATATTTTAAGCAATTCTGTCACTTGTAGTTTTCACCAACCGAACCTGAGACATTGCTCCTACCTCTATTAAACTGCTCCTGAGGCTGAGGAAAATTAATAGATACCGAACTTGGTACGCTACGCGAAGATCCCACACCCCTATACATCTTCGATGCATTTTTTGGAAATGCACTCCCTTGCCTTTTCTTTTGAGACCGTTCTGCAAGCTTTTGTCTCGCCTGAATTAAACTTTCTACCCTTAGGGCTTCTTATACGATCTCGTCAAGACTCTCGTACTTGTGTCTGGACTTGATGCGATCTCGAATATTTAGATTAAGACCATATTCAAATCTCTTGCATAAGTCTCTCGTCGTATATGACTCAGGAGCAAATTCTAGCAAATCAGGAAACTTACTTTCGTACTCCACGACCAGCATAGTGCCTTGAAAGAGGTTGAAGAACTTCTTTCTCTTCTAATCCTTGATGTACTGAGAGAAGTATCGATCTTTGAATCGTTCCACAAAGATAGGCAACGTAATAGTAACCGAAGATGTCTCTTTTAGATACTGCCACCATCATCGTGCGTCTGGGCCTAACAGCTTGGTCGCAATGAACACATGATAACATTCTTCAATCATCAAAATATCAAAGGTCTCTGTAATCTCCTTTAACCATGCACCCGCTTTAGAAGAATCTCTTGCACCGTCAAATTTTGAAGTTCCCATGTTCTCAACTTCTTTCACCAAATCAGGCATAAAAATGCACCTCGAGAAGTAGAACCTCCTAAAGCCATTTTTGGAGCAGAAACTGGTACATTAGATGTAGGTCGAATAGGTTCATTAGCGCGAAGAACATCCTCAGTGACAGTCATAGTCGTAGGTGGTGGAACACCATGTACTCACATGTGATCGTAATACAACTGGTACTGCTCTGGTGTCATCATGTGCTCAACACGCAACTGGGCCCGTGGTTGCTCTATCTGGGTAACCGGTACCCTATGATCAGAATTGATAGGGTCCGTAAACGTCGGATGAACGGCATGATCAGAAGAAACATGTCCTCGAGGTCTGTGATGAACAAAAGAAAATAGAGGACTCGGAGGATCACGAGGAGCGTGTCCTCGACCTCGACCTCGACCTCGATGACGAACTGGAGATGCCATAATGACTGAAATAAAGAAAGAAAGAAAATGCAAGGTCAACATCAAGGTAATACAATACCTTAGAATGACATAGAAATAAAATTGGATCCGTTCACTTGACTCAAAAAGAATGAGAATCATATAATCAGGCTCTGATACCAAGAAAGTTGTCACACCCCGACCGCAGACGGAACGCGACAACCGCCACGTTAACCATAAATTTCTCGAAATGGGTGTACTCCACTCAAAGAAAATTTATAAAAAATGTAAGGCTTGCTATCAAGTACATGTAGGACTAAACAACTCATAACAACGGGTACCACCTGAGGACATCACTTTCATAACGTATCAAAGAGGATTTACCAAGGTACAAAATACAATGATGTAACTTAGTCTGAAGAAAATATACAAGCGATATAACATCGCGAAAGTTAAAAAAATACATCAAAGGGGTTACCAAATATAAACTATACAATCTCGCCAATGGATCTGGCAATTTTTACACAAAAAGAAATGTACCCAAAGCACTGATCAGATGACGAGCAAACGATAGGCAAACCTCCAATAAAAAAGATATCAACAGCCTGAAAAGGAAATGAATGATGGGGATAAGCAAAACCACTAGCTCAGTGAGGTGATAAGCCGGTCACCCCAACCCTTATACGAAGCATGTACTCACGCTTGCGGCTCATAACATAAAATCCAATATTTCGTCCCACATTAATTATTTCTTACTCAATATACAAATTAACGAAAATAAAACCTATGTGCGCATTTACGAATAACACAATTAGTTCAAACAACATGTTATCACATAAAAGACGCGTGGGTAGTCAATATCCTCCTCGAACTGAGCTCTCTGTCGAGAGTTAGTCCGAGCCCGTCACCGTTACTCTAGATAAAATGCACGTTAATGTTCTTTCTCAACACACACCAAGTGCTAAAGTTCACAATTCAATATCAATATGAATCCTTAAAATGATCAAACATATAAACATATATGACATACATGTTCCACACCGGTGACGTTGGCTGAGCCTATAATAGACTGATCCATCTAACGATCACCTTCCAGAGTATCAGTATTTGGAAAAAGGACAGGTGCCCCGTTAGATCTAACTCACTCGGGTTTGCCAAGTCACGGGCGACTTGTTTGTCACTCTAACTCACCCTAACCGCGACAATTCGGGCTACCTAATCAATGTCGCTCCAACTCACCAGAACCGTGACCAATTCGGGTTACTTAACCTCGGTACCAGGTATGCATGTGCATCATCAAGTGCATAATAAATCAAGTTATAGTCTTAATCAGCACACAAGTCACAAGAATAACAAGAGATCAATCCTTAAATAATTCATAATAAATGATACCAGATATCAAGCCGGCAAGGCCCTACAACATAAATTAAAATCAACAATACCCATAACATATGACCGACATGACTATGTAGGAAATAATATAAGATAATCAATGGACCATATTAGGCCAATCAGACTCAAACCACATAACACATTACCAAATTATTTTCTTATCAATTAACTAAAAAAAATGAATGCAACCTTGTCGAGGGTCCACACTTCCCACAAGAGAAGGCGTTCCCGAATTATCAACTCACAAGAAAATGACTAACACTCTCTGGAATCTGAAGTCGGTCCCTTGTCCTTCGTCGATGGTTCTTACCTATAAAGAAGATAAGCAAATAAATACAAATCAATATACATAACTATTAGGCGATAACATCGCCTTTCATCATTAAAAACAATCTTAATCGATCTCGAGTGAGTCGATATTAAATAAAAACAACATGTAACTCCTCAACATCATCTCTCAATCTCACATAACTCGTTTCAGATCATTTTTTAAATGAAACGATAGGAAATAAGTTTGAATTCGACATAAAAATTCTGAAATTTTCCAGTTAGCGGCAGTTTACGAGAAAAATCATAACTAATTATAGAAAAATCGGATTGAGGCGTTTCAAGTGGCTACGGAAAGATAACGAATTTAGCTACGTACAGAAATTGAGTTTGAAAAATTTTGAGGGCAATTGCTATATCAAAAATAGTTCGAACAGTAGCTGCGAATTACCTAGCGGCAGTTTACGAGAAAAATATAACTAATTGTAGAAAATTGGATTAAGGCGTTTCAAGTGGCTACGGAAAGCTATAAAATTCAGCTACATACAGGAATTGAGTTTACAAAATTTTGAGAGCAATAGCCATGTCAAAATCAATTCGAACAGAAGCTGCGAATTACCCCAATACCAGAAAAAAAAATCTCCAACAAAATTACAAAATCGTGGAAAAAGGAAGCTTGATTTATACATTACTTACCTTAACGCACTTAAACACCACCTAGAATGAGAGTTATAAGGGGAAATTGATCAGCAAGGGTTTCTCCTCTTCATTATCTATTTCTCCTCTCTGTTTTTTTTCTCTCGCGTTTTCCTCTTTCTTTTCTTTCTTTCTTTTTTTTTATGAAATATGATGTAGTTAAGGCTATTTAAGTGGGCTGGCCTTAATAATATGTTATGTCATCTAAGTGGGCTGGCCTTTGGGCTACAAAAATAAATAAATAAATAAATAAATTTTTGGGCTAAAAATTTGAGACTAAGACATTATAGAAAGTGTGCCATCTGAAATAAGATGGAGGGAGTGCAATGTTACTCAAATCAATGTTTCTTCATTTTATTCTAATTTTGCAAAATTTATTTGTAATCTATGATAAATCTAAGAGTTGGTAATGATATTTTTGAAATGAGTAAAATTCCTTTAAATTTTTGAAGACAGTGAGTAAAATAGAAGATAAACCATAGTTGAAATTGCAATGATATTTTTAAAATTAATCCCAAACATTAAAGATAAAATGATAGGAGTAAACAAATATAAACCACAATATTTCATGAAGCAAATTAAATATAAGAAAATTAAATTATAAACTACCATAATCAAATATTACGCGAAAGGTAAATTTACTATTAAATTCTAAAGTTAATTAAATTTTATATAAAGTTGGTACAAGTTTTATATAAAGTAATTAATTAAAGTATAATATGAACGAATTGACTATTTTATTGTTAAAATTTAAATAGATATTTTTAAAATAAGAAATGTAATTATCGTTAAAATATGGCCAGTTAATTATTATATTATGGTATGCTTTTATTGTAAAGGTAGTTATTTAATTTTACACGTGAACTAAAGAGTATTATTAGTTATGTGTAATAAATAGTTGTATTGGTGAGATATATGATGATCCATGAGGCTATTTTACTAAAAAGAAAAAATGAATATTTTTGTAATAATAAAATGAGTATTTTTGGACTGATTGGAGTGAGTAATACTTTTTGGAAAAAAGATAATTTCATAGTAAGATTATTTTATTTTATTTTTTAAAAAGTAATTATTAATTAAGTTTTATTAAAGATGCAATTATTTTTATTAAAAATATTATACTTTTTATTTATATTGTTGATTGTTCATGAAATAATTATATATACCATTATTATTTTCACCAATCAAATATCACTATTTATTAAAATGTCATCACTTTTATCAATCTTATCCTCATCATTATGTGAAACGATCTTTCTCATTATATCATAGAAGGTTGAATTATTTATTATCAAAATTATATTAGAAATTTATTAAGTACGCTATAGTTTGTTATTTAAGCATGATATAAGTTATTTACTCCAGGTTTATGATTATTTATATTACTTGAATTATTTATTATCAAAATTATATTAGAAATTTATTAAGTATGCTATAGTATGTTATTTAAGCATGATATAAGTTATTTAAGGTTTATGATTATTTATATTACTGATATCCCATACATTTCAGTTAGACGTATGGATATAATTTTTTATTTAATACTCCATATCTATTAATAATTGTATAAGTTTTTTATATTTAGTTTTTTATTAAAAGAATAAAATTTGCTAATAAAGTGTATACATTTTTATTCATTAGTATATACTATATTTTTATTTATAAGTATATAAGTTTTTGAAGGTGTGTACACGGTGCACCCGGATGCACAAGATAATTAGTTTTAATTCAATAATATACTCCCTCTGTTTGGTTGAACGAGGGTGTTTTGTTTTTTACATGTGGATTAAGGAGTATTATTATTTAATATGTAGTGGATAGTTGTATTAGTAGGTGTGTAGTTTCCATATTTTAATTGTATTAGTGAGTGTATGAAGGTTCCATATGTGTAAAAAAATAAAAGGTTCGAAAAAAAAAAAAAAAAGACTATTTCAAACGGACGAAAAGAGAATAATGTTTCTTAAATAAATGTATTTTTTATATTCAAACCATTATTTTCTTATTAAAATAATAACGCTTAAAATTCACTACCAAACTATATAAATTTTAATATATTAATATTAGTATACATTTATTAATTACTGTATATGAGTTAAATGTGTGTGCATGAATTAGCTTCCTTACAATCATAGGATATTTTATTTTACTTTTTAAAACTCCCTCGTTCTGATTTAAAGAATCTTCTTTAAGTGGATTAAAAAATATTATAATTTAATATATAATGTGTAGTTGTATTAGACTAAAAAAAATTATCAATGGATTAGCAACAAAAATGATATTTTTGTTTTAGCAATGGAATACCAACATATTTATTCTCTATTTTATCAACGGAATTCAATCCGTTGATAATTACCAACGGATTACCAAGGGAATCATTATATAAATCACCAACGTAATTATTAGCAACGGATTACCAACGGAATTTTTTACCAACGGAATTGATTTTTCGTTGCTAAAAAATTTACCAACCACCATTTTACCAACGAAATTTTACCAACGGATTCTGTTGCTAATCCGTTGGTAAACCAATTTAACAATGGAATTAAGGCGTTTACCAACGGACTATTTCGTTGGTAAAAAACAATTTTTTTTGTAGTCTTAATGATTGTGTGAGCCCATATTTTTCTGATTTAAAGAATCTTCTTTCTTTTCAGTATGTGGATTAAAAAATATTATAACTTAATATGTAATGTGTAGTTGTATTAGTGATTGTGTGAGCCCATATTTTAATTGTGTTAGATGATGTGTGTGGATTCTATATATATATATATAGAAAAAGAATAAGTTTTTTTTAGGGCGGACTCTTAAAATGAAAAAAGAAAAAACTTTTTAAAGCGGTAGATAGAGTAATTATATTAACGGGTACTTTCCACACGTAATATTATATTATCTTAAATAATTAATCTGAAAAGTTCATAAATAGTTTATTCTACTATAATTTTAAAACGTTATAATTGAGTTTTTATAAATTAAAATACATTAAAATTTTACATAATATTTCTACAAATAATTTTAAATAAGATAATTATAAAATTTAAGAAATTAATTTTAGAGCGATGCATATATAGAAAAATAGAGTGATAAAATATTGATGAAGATTTGCGTTCAAATTCAATTTTATAAAATTATTATTATTTACAAACAGTTCAAATTCAATTTTATAAAATTTCAAATTCAATTTTATAAAATTATTTAATTATTTGTAAAGTCTGTGACTTTGTGTACTCCAAGACATAAATTTGGATTTGTTTCAATTTTATATTTTTTAATAAAAAATTATATTTTTGATTTTTTTATGAAACAATAATATTTTTTATATTTCAATTTATTTTTTTAATAAAAATAATATTCTTATTATTTCCTCCGTTCACCCCTAAAAATTTTATTTTATCATTTTGGGCGTCTGCTTTAAAGACACTTATTTTCATTTTTAATAAAAAATGTCTCACATATAACTCACAACTCACTATTAATACAACTACCTATTACATATAAAATAATAATATTCTTTAATATATTAAAAAAAAAGGTAAATGGCCACATTTTATTAATTAAAGATTTCATCAATTGATGTGAGTATAATGAGGATACGAAATCCCCAATTTTATACACTCAAACTTCATCAATTTATTTTGCAAATTTTTATACATTCAGACTTCCTCCGTTCCACAAATTAAATGATAACTTTTAGGGGTATAATGATATTTTTTTATAATAAATAAATGATAAAATATGTTAGGTAGAAATGATTTTTTTGTAAATAAAGTGTATAGAAAATGGTGGTTGATTTTTACTTTTTGATTTTTATGAAAATATACAAACTTTTGTGGGACAGTTCAAAATAAAAAGTGTGTCATTTGAAATGAAAAGGGAATATATAATATGGGAAAATGCATTTGGTTCGAAAATACTAGGTGAATATCTTATTTTAGTCCTTTTATATTTTAACTTTCAATATTAATTCTTTTTAATTCATATTAAAAGAAAAATTAAAATTGTTGATACAGGAAACTAGCACGTATTTGTGGTTTTCAATATCTCAGGCCAGAAAACTTAATTGGCTGTCTAGTTCACGTAAACAAATTCACATTTAATAATTATTATTATTCAATTAATAAATAATATTACATTTAATATTTTTATTTATCTAATAAATAAGTTTACATACCAAAATAAAGAAATGTCACCGGATTTGATAACATAATAACAATAAACTTTAATTTTGAATTTATTACCATTTTAAACTCATATAATTTAATTTTTAATTAATTTATTATTTAAAATATCAAATTATCCCTAAAAATTGAGTCAAAAGCAAACTTTCATAAGGTTATCTCCAGCCGTTGAATCTATTTGCAGTACATTTATTTTTAAAATGCGATTAACTTAATAAATCATTTTTAGCAGTATATTTTATTTTTTCTTCAAAATTTAAATATTAATTTAATATTCATTATTATTATTATTTTTGAATACAAAAATAATATATATAATAAGAATATTAATATTTCTTATATATTAAAACAGAATAAGTTTCTTAATTTAGTTTTTCCAAAGTGTGAAGTGAGATTTATGTCATTTTAAAAAATAATAATTAAAATAGGATTCAAGAACCCAATTACACTGGTTCGCCTTTCTTAATACATGTTCACATAAACATGTGCCAATTTCTTGAGATGGGGGAGTATCATCTTTACTTTATATAGGACTTTTCATTTTGCAACCTCAATGATCAATTTCGTTTAAAACATAGTTTTAATACATAGCATCACATATGTATAATGAGTGAGGCCTGAATGCGCCTGATGCACACCATACACCTTTAGAATTTAATATTATGGATAAGGGTATATTATTTTGTTCTAAAGGGTATACACTTTAATTAATAAGGATACACCATTTTGTTCTAAAGGGTATACACTTTTGATTAATATTTTTTTATTTTTTTTCAGAAAATAAAGGGTACACAACTTTATACTAAAGGGTATACAATTTAACACAAAATTCTAAAGGCACACGAAAAGTGCTCCCATGCGCCCGGGCACACAAGTTTTTGCCATGTATAATTTACGCACAATCAATTTCATTTAAAACATATTTTTAATACATAGCATCACATATGTATAATTTACACTCAGTCACACACTCAAATATGTATATACTCCCTTCGTTCTACATAAATGGATACTTTTGCTTTTTGCACGTAAATTAAGAAGTATTATTATAAATAGTTGAATTAGTAGGTGTATGGACCTCAATTATGATTGTATTAGTGGGTGTGCATGGGTGACATGTGTAAAAAAGAAAATAGAACTCTTTGGGTGAAGCCCCTAAAAAAAGAATTCTTTGAAAGGGACAGAGGGAGTACTTCGAATTTAATATGAAATAAAATAAGGATGTGTTTGGATGGAAATATTTGAGGAGGGATTTATAAATCTCATTCTCAAATTTCTCCTTCATGTTTGGATACAAAATGAAATCAATGAATTTATAAATTCAAAATTTTAAGTGAATAGATTTCAAATCAATTGGTTTTGAATTTTGATACTTTTTAGTTGTTTTGAGAGGATTTTCGCATCCTTACTCAAATTGTGTCATTTGAAATCCTTCCGTTGTGTAATTAATATATTAATATATAATTATAGTATGAAAATTAATAAAATAATGAGTGAGAATCCTGTGCACCTTGGCGCACGGAGCACATTTCGTGCGCCCTCCGTGCGCCTTTGCAATTTTCATATCCCTCTACAATTTAAACCTCTAGCAATACATATGTTTAAATAGAATTGGAGGGGAGAGAATTGTGTTCACATGGGCACACGGAGTATCCCTCCTTGTCATCGGGGGCACATGAGCTTTTGCCTAAAATAATTATATATATATATATATATATATATATATATATATATATATATATATATATATATACGAGTACATATTCCGCATAATATGCGGATGCATTATATTTTATAAAAAAATAATTAGATAATCCAATATTATATGCATATTGTAATTTGATAATGAGAATATTCTCAAAATTTTTGAAGATATAATTTTATTAATTGATTTATTTATTTAATTTTAAGGTTTACTTTTTAATTCTAAATATAAAGATATACATTAGTAATATAATAACAAAAAAGAAAGATTATATGTGATATTAAAATAAAAAATAAAAATATTTATTCTTACCAATCAAAAAATATGATTAAAGTTGGTGTTTAATCCACGTATCTAACCAGCTCGAGTGGTTCACCGGTTCCACCGTATACATAAATAATAATAAAATAATTAGTTGAATATATTTTTATGCATTGGTTTAATTATCTATTCCTAACCAATTAAAAAAAATTAAAGGTGGTATTTAATTTATAGATATACATAAATAATATAATAATAAATAAATAAAAGTAGAAAGATTATATATGTGAAATTAAAATAAAAAATACAAAAATTAACCACATCGCGATCCCTCATACTTTTAAAAAGTTATTTATAGCAGGGTACTCGTAATTAGTATATATAAGATAAGATAAGATATGAGTACATATTCCCGCATAATATGCGGATGTATTATATTTTATAAGAAAATTAATTAAATAATTCAATATTAAATGCATATTGTAATTTAATAATGAGGATATTCTCAAAATTTTTGAAAATAAATTTTTATTAATTGATTTATTTATCTAAAAGAATATAATTAAATATGGTATTTAATTTATAGGTATACATGAATAATATAATAATAAATAAATAAAAGTAGAAAGATTATATATATAATTTAAATAAAAAATACAACAATTAACTACGTTGCGACACCTTATATTTTTAAAAATTATTTATAGTAGTGTATTCGTAATTAATATATATATATATATTATTTTATTTTTATTTTAACCCCCTACCACCAACCTAACCCTACCCCTACCCCACCCCCACCTATTTTTTTTAAAAATAAAATTTTAAATATTAATATTTAAATAATAGAAATATTTCCATCCAACTTATCTCTAGCCACCCACCCTAAACCCATCTCCCCAGTCCCCACATCCTAAAAAAAAATCTAGATTACCATCCAGCCTATCCCCACCTACCCCACATCCACTAAATTTAAAATGACTCAATCTAAATACAACCTAATTGAATACTTAGTAAAGAATGACAGTGCATATTGCATTAAAAGAAAAAAATACTCCTTCAACAATAGAATTTACCATGAAATACAATTATTAATAATTTTAAATGAAATTCAATTTGTTGCTGATTATTATTGGATTGTCAATTAAAAAAAGGTAAATATCAAAATTAATCCTGTAAGTATGACGTTTTTTAACTTCATTTTTCTTTTACAATTCTCAATTTTGGTTCTTTTTTGTCCACTTTTAGTCCTTTTGGTCCAGTTTTGATCATTTTTCAAAATTTGGTCATTTTTTGGTCCACTTTTGATCCGAAATGTATACACTTTCGGACCATTTTTGAATTTTTTTAACATAAAGGACTAAATTTTGACAAATAAAGACTAATTTTGGACTAAAAGGACTAAAAGTGGACCAAAAAGGACCAAAATTGAGAATTGCAAAAGAAAAAAGACTAAAGTTGAAAAACGTTATACTTACAGGACCAATTTTGATATTTACTCATTAAAACAACCTTTATCTTTAAGCAATGGAATGTCATTGAAGTTATAATATTTTAACCAATGAAATAATATTTATTGTTATTTACCAACGAAATCATAAATTACCAGCGAAATTATTAGCAATAGGTTACGAATGAAAATATTTACCAACGGAACTGGATTTTCATTAATAAAAATTTATCACCCACCATTATACCAATGAAAATTATTATCGAATTTTATTATTAATTTGTTGGTAAAGAATATGTTTTTTTTTTCTTTTTTTAAGTGTTGTAATTTACTTGTCTATTCTTTAACTAACTTGATATTACTTTAAAAATTACTGTTATAATTTTTAAGTAACATTAAAAAAATTTGTTTTTCACTGTATATAATACTACAACTTCTTGCATTGTTTGGTTTTAGCACCCAATTTTATAGAACAAGAAAATAAATGATTTAAAAAAAAAAGACTGATAACATTTTTGGGCCTCCATTTCATCACTTTGGGATGGTTGGTGTGGCGGCAGGCAGCCTTAATTGTATTCTTTAATTGATTAATTAATTCGTGGAATGCTTTTGATTTATGATATACTATCATGTAATTAATCAAACGTTACGTTCTTCTTACTATATATGAATTATTTGTAATTATGATTTGGGTTTGGAATATCTGGGGAATGATTTTAAAATCATTGTAAATGTGACTATTATATATTATTATTATTATTTTATTATTTTATTTTTAAGATCAAAGTTTCTTTTGTATGTTCATGTACGCAAGTGTCTTTTGACATTATTACAGTACATATAACGTGTGACTAAAAATAATTATTATATTTGTTTTCGGTATATGAAAAGATAATTAATGCCAAACCATAATGTCAACGGACAAAGTTAGAATAATGACAAACTATATTTACTATGTCGATATATTTCTAATCTAATCAAAGTATATATAATTGTTAAAAGTTTGTGTAAATAAACATTAGAGTATTAAAGTATTATGTATTATTGTTTGGCATAAATAGTAAGCATCGCTAATGCGCATAATGGGCTACGTTTTTTATTTTTGTGTAATTATTTTTTCATATGGGCTTGATCCATATGATCTTATGGAGCACTTAAATATTACTAAGCCCGTATGTGAACCAAAATAGAGTGCCTCAATTTCAAGTATTTTTGCAATTTTTATTTATTTATTTATTTCCTTCCTTTGGATTAATTTTGTTCCTTTCGAATTATAATAACACTATATAATATTAACATTCTGATATCACATACCTTTCGCTATGTTTGTATTAGGTTTTAAAATTTAATTTTTGGTTTTCAAAATCTACATTCAAGTTTTAAAAATTATCCAGGTATACGCGTACAAACCCTATTAGCATGTAACTTACATACATTTTATATATTCTCTCATCTCTATTAATATTAATACTCTCTATCACTCTCTCTTTTCATTTATTCTTTCACATCAATTAATATACTTTGACACATACTACCATACATATTTTACATATTGGTTTGACATAAAGTTAAAATATACTCAACCAAAAAATCAAAATAAACATATACTACTATTCACTAATTTTCAAAATTCAGATAAATTGAAAACAAACGTAGCATTTGCATTTTATGAACACAAACCTATTTGTTGGTATTTTTTTAATTAAAGGATGGTGGATTTTGTCCCACATCGAATGGAAGATCAAAAGGGGAGGATTCCTTAATGCTATTTATGAGCCTTGGTTTTGATATCAAGTACAGCAATCAAAAACACTATAATCTTTGTGTATGATTCATCTAAATTCCTTTCTTGTATTCTCTATTTTGAGAGTTGGTAGAAAAAGTGTGAACTAGTCAAATATTTGTAATAGTGTGGTGAGAGAAAAATTTTTGTGTGATTGTAAAAGGCAGCGATGTTAACATCGGTAAGGTGGCAGTAATTGCTCAAGGTAGAGAAATGGACGTCGGTACGGAGGCGGTAATTGCTTAAGGTGGAGCAATGGTGAAAAGTCACTGGTCAAGGTGGAGTTGGTGCAGCAAATAGCTCTTAATATTGAGGTATATTATTAAGGATCCTTATGACATGCATAGTTGTCATGAAAAAGGATGTAATAATGTTAGCTGGTCCACAAGTTTACACACGGACATTAACTTGGCGGTGATGTGGGTTGTGTGGTGGAAGTATATCGATGGTTGATGGACTTTCCAGGAAGCCAAGAGTTGGAAGTAGTACCATAAATTTCAGCAGATATTTTCGATATGTGCCGAAGGAAATTTTTAGAATGATTTATTCTAAGTGGTCTACTCATATGATGGAGTAGGATGATTCTCAGGGTTGAGAATTGATTGTCGATGAAGACAAAGAGTCTTCTTTTATTTTGTCAAGGTGGAGATTGTTGATTTTTTGTCAATTTAAAAGAATGTGGTTTTCGTCCCACATCGGATGGAAGATCGAAAGGTGATGGTTCCTTAATGTAATTTAAGGAAGCCTTGGTTGTATATCAATTGCACTAATCAAACACACTATAATATTTGTGTATGATTCTTCTAAATTCTTTTCTTGTTTCTCTATTTCCAGAGTTAGTAGAAAATGTGTGAATTAGTCAAAGATTTGTAATAGTGTGGTGATTGGAGTAGGGAGAGAGAAATTTATGTGTGATTATAAAGTTTCACAAATTGGTATTTTTTTGGTTTGTGATTTTTTCTCTGGTTCTAGAGTTTCCACGTAAATCCTTGTGTTGTTCTTTTCTACGTATTTCGATCTCGGTTATATTTTGTTTGTCCCTTAATATGAATGTGAATCTGCTTATCCCAATAGTAACAACTTTATTCACAATTTTTTATTTGACTTTCATATTATCTTGACCTTTCCTTATATTATACTATACTTAAAAGTGATTCTTAATTCAAGACACAAACGCGTGTACATTAAAAATTGTATTAATTGCTTATGGATCAATCAATAAATTGATAATGGGTATTGTATATGTTCATTGTTTAATAAGTAGTAATTTTATTCACAATTTTTTATTTGACTTTCAGATTATCTTGACCTTTTCTTACATTATACTATACTCAAAAGAGATTCTTAATTCAAGACACAAACGAGTGTACATTAAAAATTGTATTAATTGCTTATGGATCAATCAATAAATTGATAATGGGTATTGTATATGTTCATTGTTTAATAAGTAGTAATTTTTTTTTAAAAAAAAATTATATTCATATTTTATTAACATGCTCATAAAACCCAGTAATTTAGTACTTGCTTTACTATATTTATTAAATAATTCTTAAAAAGTTGTTTCTTTCTTATGTTTAGGTTTCAGATAAAATATAAAAGCAGTAATATTTGGAAGGTAGTCACTTTTTAGGAAATAGTAAATTGCGTGTCCCTTTAATTTATACTGCTCGTGTATTACGCTAAATAAAATGAATAAAAAAATATGTGGGGTGCCCAGCGGGTGTAAGCGTGTTTTTCATTAGAAATGTTGTCCTAAATATTGTCGACACTTCGTACAACACTTGCTCATATCAGAATATGAAACTTGAATATGAATTGCAAGTTTAAACAATGGAAGACGCAAACACACGAATTACTCAATCTTTCCACAAAAATTTCATTTTTGTGGCGGCCTCATGGCATAAATATCACTAACTTGGAAAAAGTGATTACAAAAATAGATTCAAAGAGATAAAACTATTTCTTCCACACTCGAACACAAAATTAAATAAAATCCAAATAAGTTCCAAAATGACAATTAGATTGTTAGATCTAATCCTAATTCAAGTATGCATTTCCATTACCTGTGAACAGTACATACAGAACAAACGGAATAATAATATACACGTAATATTGAACAAAGTGTTACAACATTAGTGAAAATACTACAGAAGAAACCTAAAGATAAACTCTAAGTATGGTGTCACTCTATTCTATAGGATCTCTTCAAGTTGATCGATATATTTTGACCATCCAGCAGCTCTATTAATAGGCGTGGGATTGCTGCATGAGTCGAACATGTGAGTGCTCCGCTATGAGCTACCCATGAGTGAGGGCAATAACTACCCATTACTCGGGTATCCACTATCAATCTTCTAGATCCTTTTAGGGCTTTTCCACATTTGTGTTTGAATTCAAATCAACATCTTCCACGTACATCTTTGACTGCTACAAACCTGAAAGCAACATTAGCACAATACAAGTCAAACAACATGAATGTGTTAGTGGTTAGTAAAAAACACTCGAGGATCAGTGTGATGACATTGACCTCAACACTTCACATCAACAATCTCCCCCAATCACATCTACCTGCAACCACATAATATGATGTAAAGATAATCAAAGTAGAGCAAGATAACCAATACAATACATCAGATGCTAATTCGAAAGTTGTGCAAATAACTAAGCACAACAGAGCATAATTACCAAAGTGGTAAAACCATTCATAGCTAAACAGAAAAAAACCTAAAACCAACATAATAAAATGAGTTTGTTAGTTATTAAAAAAATATCAGTATCACAGACCAAAATCATCATCAAATTGTTAGAGTTGAAAGCATCCTCACCAAGGCTGTAAAATGCTTCTAGCCCCCATCAAACCAACCCTTTTCGAACCAAAACAAGGACATTGTTGGCTCTCCAGCCTTTCTGTGAAATCCTCCTCAGATGAAGCTTGAGCTAAACAACAAATCTTTCCATGCCATATTTCTTAAACTTTGAATTTTATTATTTTGCCATGTCCTTTCCAGTGGCGCCCATAGTTAGTGTATCTACTTTCGATTCAACCAGTTCAATCTTCTTTCAGCACAAATGAGATCTTACATCAAACATTTCAATTTAGTAAAACTTAAAATGTAATAGACTCACGCGAAATAATCAGAAAATATGAAAATAAACATTGGATGCGTTCAATAGATAAAATATATATTCAGGTTGGCTGGGAAAGCAGAAAAATCAAACACTATCGAAATGCTTCAATCATTAATTGGAAAAACAAGATGGTACACACATTTGATTTTGGGGTGAGGCCTGAAAGTCAAAGAGAATTGACACCTGCACCTGTGTATCCTCTGGTTGTTGGATATCCAGCAATACCTATATTTATAAGTATGCAAGTTAGTTCATATAATCGGCGTGTAGAATATATATATATATATATATATATATATATATATATATATATATATATATTAAGTATTGGTAATTAATATTTCATCGAGCATTTGATTTGTTAATACTGATTATTGTTTGTTTCACTTGTGGATTATTGGTTGAAGGATCTGTATCAAGGTTTTGTTGAATGCACATGTCAGGTCCTTGGAAATCGTAAATAAAGATGTTAAGAAGCCAATGATCAGAAAAAAGACTTATTGAAGAATAAAATTTAAACTATGAGAAGATAGCAGGTCTAGAAAAGCAAGCTTGTGCTTGAAGTGGTGGTGATAGTGGAGTTGTGCTGAGAAGAAAAAATGAGTAGTTGGGTGAATATTGTTGTAATCTTGAGTTGTTCTTTCATTTTAAATTAGACACTATTATATTGAGCATTTCTATAACTCCTCTGTCATCTTGGATCCAACTTTGAAGCAACAAAAAGTACCATGATGCTTGGAAGTATATAAAATTCAAATGAGATCATGCAGATGTACTATGCATATGATTATTCAAAAGAGTAACTATGTATGTACTCCCTCCGTCCCGGCGTAAGAGGACCATTTGCTTTTTTGCACGTAGATTAAGGAGTATTATTATTTAATGTGTAGTGAGTAGTTGTATTAATGGGTGTGTGGGTCCCATATTTTAATTGTATTAGAGGGGGTGTGCGGGTCCCATGTGTGTTAAAAAGAAAGGGGACTCTTTGGGTGGGACGACCAAAATGGAAAAATGACCCTCTTATCCTGGGATGGGGAGTATGTATTAATCTATTTTGATTAATATGGTGTGCTTGGTTTCTACTATTCATCGCCCTGTCTTAGGGATTAGTAGAGGAGATATTCTAACCATATTTTTATTCTCCCCGATGCTACTTATCCATATAATCTTATTAATCATGAGGGAGACTGGTGGATTGCATTAGATACAAGCTTAGAGTTCGCATATAGGAATAAGCTCTTTTGTTTACAGACTAAAAAAGTAATGATCAATGATTTAATTGATACTCAACATCTAAAAGTCTCAAACTCCTACTAATATTCACTTAAAAAAGAAATCAATTAATAAAGTACAGTTAGCATGATTTAATCTAAACGTCCAATCTCTAACATCAATAACACGTATAATCCCATTCAGTGGAATCAGTCCAGATTCAAAACTCTAATACTTTTGTCAAGCTTAGGGGACGTTTGCACAAAATGTAGTTTCTCAAGGCCACATACATTACAAAAGACTAAAACCCGAAGTATATCTATACCTCAAGTATAGTAAACTAAAACTCATATGCCTACCTAAAATTGTCGAAAGGCCAACAAAATGTAAAATTTCCAAGTCCCTCCTAAACGGAAAATATTGAATCAAGAATAATGAGTCACGCACAAAATCGGTATAAATTCAGAGGAAAATAGTACCTTAAATGAGTCGATCCTTGTCAAATCCAATAAGAGCGGCCGAGCAATGGATCGTGACGTGTTCTCTTGGAAGTTAGGGGTATAACAGTAAGTGAATATGTATCCCAAATGGGTACCAATCGAATATTCGATAAGACTGAGAGAGGGGATAGTGGCGATAAGAAGAAGGAGAAGTTGAAGTAATGAGTTTAAGGGAAGAAGGCTTGAAGTTGCTCTAATGGCGATCATTTTGACTTTGACTTAAACACCAAATAGTTTCTTGAAGTTTATGTGTGGTTATAATGGATAATTCTGGATTGTATGAGGTATTAAATGGCAAAATTTTCATGGCGTATCATGTCACTTCACCTCCTCATTCGCAATAATCATCTAAATTCCCAAGTTAATTGAGTCATTGATCTTCCCAAGCACCACTCCAAGTGCTTGATCCTTGCATCACACATAAGTACAAACAGTTGAGTCCAATCCGGTGTGATCAACATAGGTGCAGTAATAAGTGACTCATTCAAAACATGAAAAGTTGTTAGACATTCTTCATCAAAAACAAAAAGAACATCCTTTTCAAGTAAGTGAGACAATGGTTTTGAGTATATTGAAAAGTCTTTGATAGATCTCCTATAAAATCCTGCGTGTCCAAGGAAGGACCGCACTCCCTTCTCATTAGTAGGTGGTGGAAGCTTCTCAATCGCCACCACATTAGCACTATCAACCTGCAATCCTTTAGCCGAAATATGGTGCCCAAGAACAATCACATCTCTCACCATGAAGTGGCACTTCTCCCAATTCAAGACAAGATTAGTTTCTTGACATCTCTTCAAAACAGTAGATAGGTTAGATAAACAAATATCAAAGGAGGAACCAAACAGAGAAAAATCATCTATAAACACCTCTATAATTTTCTCTATCAACCCATCAAATATGGCCATCATGCATCGCTGAAATGTAGCAGGTGTATTACACAATCCAAAAGGCATCTTTCTAAAGGCAAAAGTTCTATAAGGGCAAGTGAAAGTAGTCTTTTCCTGGTCCTCGGGTGCAATCATGATTTGATTATATCCCGAGTACCCATCCAAGAAACAGTAAAAATCATACCCTACAAGACAATCAAGCATTTGATCTATGAAAGGAAGAGGGAAGTGGTTTTTGCATGTATTTTCATTCAGTTTCATATAGTCCGTACACACACGCCATCCCGTAGAAATCTTAGTGGCTAGAGTCTCGCCATCATCGGCTTTCACAGTCATGCCCTCCTTCTTAGCTACAACATGCAATGGACTCACATGTGGACTATCACTAATTGGATATATAATTCCTGCATCTAGCCATGTTAGGATTTATTTCCTAATCATTTCTTGAATAGCGGGATTTACCCTTCGCTGATTCTGAATGCTACTCTTGGCTCCATCTAATAATCTTATCTTATGCATGCAATATGATGGACTAATACCTTTCAAATCATCAAGAGACCAGCCAATTGCAGACTTATACTTCCTAAGCACATCTAATAACTCATCGAGTTGATCATCAGTTAGAGAAGAAAATACAATTACTGGGTATATTTCATTGTCACCTAAATAAGCATACTTCAAGTGCTCTGGTAGTGGTTTCAACTCCTCTTTCTTCTCTTCTTTTACTGTGCTTTCTCTATCCAAATGTAAGTACTTCCAAGTCCACTTCACCTCTTCAAACTTAGCCTTTGTGATTCATACCTGTCATCACCCAAAGTAAGTAGATTTTCATGAAATTCAATAATACCTTATTGGAGAGCTCATCTAGCTTTATGGTGGGAAAAGTAAGAGACTCTGCTAAGCATGTCTCCAATGGATCCTTTGAAAGGATCAAAGACACATCTTCCTTCACGATCTCCTCCACCATATCAATGTTGTGACACTGTGTCTCCATTGACATCTTCATTGCTTTATTGAGGTTGAATATAACCTCTTCTTTATCCATGCGCGGCCTTAACTCCCCTTTTTAAACATCAATCATCGCTCCAGCAGTAGCAAGGAATGGTCTCCCTAAGATGAGGGGAACATTATCATTGCCATCTTCCATTTCAAGCACAAGAAATCCACAGGAAAGACTAGTTTCTCCACTTTTACAAGAACATTTTCAATTACATCCTTCGAAAAACTCATAGACCTATCCGCCTATTGTAAAGCAACCGTTGTGGGAGTTAACTCCCCCAAACCAAGCCTTTGAAATATTGACAATGACATCAAATTGATGCTTGCCCCAAGATCGCACAAGGCTCATCGTGCCGACCCCTTTCCAATTTCACATAGAATAATGAAGCTTCCCAGATCTTTTAACTTAGATGGCAGCTTCCTCTGTATGATTGAGCTGTAGTTCTAAGACAAATTCACAGTTTCAATTCCGTTCAAGCTTCTCTTCATCAAAAGTATGTCTTTTAGAAAGTGGGCATAGTATGACATTTCCAAGAGTGCTTCAGAGAAAGGAATGCTCAAGCTTATCTTATTTATGATATCTGAAAACTTCTTGAACTTTTCTTCCAATCACTTCTTTACTAACTTGAAAGGAAACGGAGGAGATATCTTAGTCTTGGGAATCCCCCATTTATCACGTTCAACCTTCTACGCTTTATCCTTCTCGGCTCTCAATCTCTTTACTCTTTCCCATTTCTTCTCCGCTATAAGCTCATTATTCTTCTCTTTGGATGGTACTGGAGTAGCATCAACATCAAGTAAAGCATTCGGCGTAAAAAATAGTGCCGAACGAGGCGGTTTGACCATGGTTCGACCATTAGTACTGGTCGAACTAGGTGAGTAGTGGTCGAACCGTGCTTCAGAAAATGTTTTTGTCGAACCGTGTTTCAGAAAATGTTTTCTCCCCCGGACAGGCTGGTTCGACCATGATTCGACCAACAGGGTTGGTCGAACAATGAAGGTCGTGGTCGAACCATGCTTCAGTTAAAACAGGGTATCGCGGACAGGCTGGTTCGACCACTGTTCGACCAATAGGTTTGGTCGAACCATGCTGGTCATGGTCGAACCGGCCGACTGGAGCTTCCGAAATAGTTTATGGTGTCATCGATCCTTCATACTGAGTTCCAAACCTCAACGTGATGGCATTGCACTGCTTCAGGTTTGCTATACTTTGAGATGTGAACTTATCCTTCTCTACGGTTTATGTCAATTGGTTAACATTACCGGCCATCTTTCCCATCAACAACGTCAAGTCCTTCATCTGCTTAGATATATCCTCATGATTTGCATCAATCTTTGCCTCAAGCTTCGCCTCTAGGCAATCCACTCTTGCATCATTCCTTGCATGTACATGTTCACAGTATCCTCAAAACCATGTTTTCTTTCTTCGACCTTAGCACCGGATCAACATCAATAGAAGATTGTACTGCTGTATTTGGATTACTCCATGAAAACTCTAGCCTCCTTGGTTGTTGATAATTATCAGGGGGACCACGATTATTGTAATTCCTTTGATAATTCCAGTTTTCTTGATTTTGGAACCTCATTCCTTGAATACTTTGACCCATGGCATAGTTCGCCTCTTCCAATTCCTCTTGGCTAACTCCTTCGTTACAAACATCCTGCTGCATCATTGGTACTCGCTATGTTATATCAGTAATCTGCTTTTGCTGAGACTCAAGTAATTTATTGATACTAGCCAAACTAGAGACGATCTCATCTTCTCTACTTGACTTAACCATTGTGTGCTCAACCTGCGCTACTTTTCCAAGAACATACGTGCCTCTCACTCGATCAGTTGGCCAATCTCTTGAATTCATCGAAATATCTTCAAAGAGATTTTCAGCCTCAACGGATAACTTTGTAAGCAATGCTCCATTCGATGAAGCATCTAGTAAAACTCGAGAATCATAGTCCAATCCGTTATAGAAAATACTGATGTATTAAGCTTTAGATAGCCCATGTTGTGGACACTTCCTAAGCATGTCCTTGAATCTGTTCCAGGCCTCATGAAACTTCTCATTACCACTGATATCAAATTGATTGATTTCTTGTTTCATCTTAAACACCTTCGAAGGTGGCATGTATCGCTCCAAGAATTTTAATTTCAATTGCTCCCAAGTAGTGCATTCAGCAGTATCAAGAGTATCGTACCAATCTCTCGCCCTTTCAGTAAGCGAGAACTTAAACAAGATAATCCTCCTTGCATCTTCATGAGTTCCTGCATCCTTTTGTGTACTTGCATAACCAAGGGACTTATTCAGATATTGCTGAGAATCTTCAAAGGTTCCCCCAGAGAAGGGACTCATTTCAATCATGCTGATCAGAGCAGGGTAAAGATCAAAATCAGCTCCGGCCCCTCTTGCTCCTAACTGCCCCACATTGCCTCCTCCGTTGTTCTTAAAGACTTCACGGATGATAAGATTATCCGGATTCGCCGCCATGTTGACTGCTTCTACTTCCAAGTTGTCTCCGGTTGTAGCTGCAATCATTTGTGAGTTCAGCTCTTCAACTTCAACTCCTAAATTAAGAGATGTAGTTGGTTCTACGTTCTTACTATTCTTCTTCTTCTTCTTCCCCTTCTTCTTCCTTGACGATGCTCCAATCTCCGGATTATAAGGTTCTAAATATCCTACCTTTGATCTAGTGAGCATACACCTAAGAAAAATAAGCATTAGAAAATAAAGACAAGAATAATATAGTCTCAATTAAACTAGAAATAATAAACTAATAATAAATGCCGTCCCCGGCAACGACGACAAAAACTTGATGAGCGTTTTCTCAACACAAAATATCAATCCCCAAGTATGAAGGATGCTATTGTAGTTTTGATAAGCGACCAAGTATTTATCAAACCCAAGGGACGTATTATTAATTTAATTATAATCTAATTTAATCATAATCTAACTTATTAAGACTAGCATGGCAATATAAGTGTGATGATTAAGTAACCAATAAACAAATTATTAAAAGAACAATTAAAGTAAACAAGCAGTCAAGATTAAACGAAAGTGAATAAGTGATAAGATAGGTAGTCCTTCGGGCCATCCAGTTTTACTCATTAATTTCCCTTCCATGTATCAATGTCCGACTCTGCCTTGTGGAATATGGACGCATCACTAATCCATTCAAATATACTCTATAGACACAAGTAAATAAGCGTGTGACATGTGTGAATATCCTTGGAGCAAGATATATAATTCACCCCCTTTCTAGGTACTATCAGTATAAATTATTTTCCATGCACTAAGTACTCTAAACCGACATGATCTCCCTTTATAGTTACAATGAAGTTATTCTCTTTGTCCTACTTATTAACCCGAATTCAATTCAATTAACAAGTATTTATATATGATAGTTCTAATAAGACTTCGGAGTCCGCTCACTTAGAATCATAATATGGAATCCTGCTCAGCAGTGAATGCACTCAATCAATAATTAAGATATGTATTCAGACTCTACATAACAATTAATGATGCACAAAACAACTCTGAGTATGAATTAAAAAGCATAGTCTTATATAAAATAAACTACAAGTAGTGTTGTACGGAGTAACACACGGAAGTTCAATTAACCCATAAAACCTTCATAAACCCTAGAACTACCGAAGTGGTTCTAGCTCATGATTGATCAAAGAACAATCATAGTGGTTGAATAGATCTTACCATAGTCTTGAAAATTACAAGATAAATTAAGATGTGAAGTAAACCCTAGATGCGGGCGCCGTCGCATCTCACTCCGTCATGAATCTTTACTTGGTTCTCACTTGATTCGACAGACAAATCTCTCTCCACAGCTCTGTGGATGGTGGTAGAGTTTTGGATGTTGTGTAGAATGAAGATGAACGTCCCTTTTCAGCTACGTAGGGTCTTTTTTATACTTGTAAGCTCTCCTTATATACCTAGGATGAGCTTTTTCAGCGAAAACACATATTGAAGGTGTAAAAATACAGATTCGAAAGTTTCTCGCGCACCGGTTCGATCAAGGCCCCTGGTCAAATCAACCAAAGCCTGGTCGAACCTGCTTGTAAAAAGTTAGCATGTCCCTGGTTCGACTCGAACTATTGGTCGAATCAGAAGCTTCGTGGTCGAACATTCACCTGTGAATAGTTAAACATTTGGTTCGACCACGGTTCGACCAATACACCTGGTCGAACCGTACTGTCATGGTCGAACCATACTTCTGCCAGTTTTTGGTGCCTGGTTCGACCAGGGGTGCTGGTCGAACCACCCCATTTGGTCAAATCGGGTGCCTACAACACCTCTTCTCCGATTCTGATCACTTCTATCCTGTTTTCCTTCGAAAATCCGCTCAAACGGCCTCAAACACACATGATTCATGACTTTCAACTACATATCTCAATTTATCTTCACTTACGATCAAATCATACATCATTATCACAAGAATCAAGGCTTAAAATACGTGAATTTACACACTCATCACTTACCTATAGAGATTCAGTATAAGGCTTTTTGGGCTTTGAGAAGTTTGAACCTGTATCTTAAGGATCAAAAAAAGTTGAAATTGACTCAAATCAATCAACTAGACGAGTTCAGGAATCAACTTACAAGAATTCGGTGATCTACAAGGAAAGAATAAAGAAATGGCATGATTCAAAGATCACTTACAAGGAATTCAAGCAAGGTGATGAGGTATTACTCTTTAACTCTCATTTGAAGCTCTTTGCAGGAAAATTGAAATCGAAGTGGACGGGACCGTTCATTATCCATAGAGCCTACGGAGGGGGGAGTTTTGAGATCATGGACAAAGATGGAGACATTATAGCGGCGAATGGGCATCGACTGAAGCACTATAAGTCGCCGGATGATGCTTGCGTCGTCTTTAAGGATACCTTGCATTGTTATGGTATCGTCGGACTCTCCGATGTTAAACAAAAGTGCCTGTTGGGGGCTTTTCCTCATGTTTTATTGCTTTATTTCATTTGTGTGCATAACAAATTTTTATATTTGAAGTGCTTACTTATAGGAAATTATATCTCTTTGCAAACTTAGTTTTGACTATAGTTTCTACTAAGTTTGGGGGGTGTGTTGTACTTACCTCATCATAGGATCGAGAGTATAATCTTTTTTTTGTAACGTTTGTTAGGGGAGTTGATTTTTTATGGTATATTAACACTTTAATCGGTGTTGATGTGTCGATTTTTTTTGCAATTTGCCTAATGTTTAGTGTTGTTTTATTTATTGAGTCGTACGCAAAGTATATATATGGTTATTATGGAGTCTTAATGGTGGTTCTCTAGCTTTAGTTTTGCTCTGTTTTGATACCTAATGATCATTTTTGAGCTTCAAGTTTGCAGGGGACGAAGAAGAATCGATTTTGAAGGAACAGGGGCATGGTTCGACCAAAGGAGGAGGTCAAGCCAAGTGGTTTGAGTCGAACCATGGATCAGAGAAAATGTTACAGGTTGATTCGACCAAAAGGTATGTGGTTCGACCAAGTGTTCGAGTCGAACCAGCCACCTAAAAGTTTATTACAGGCTGGTTCGACATCGACACCATGGTTCGACCAAAGGTTTGGGTCGAACCATATGTATAATGCGTCTAGAAGCGTGGTTCAACCACCTGGTTTGAGTCAAACCAGGACAGTTAAGTTGAGTTTTATATCTGATTTTCACCCTCATTCCGTATATTCTTCACACCATCCTCACTCGAATCCTCTCCGAACCAAAAATCCTCTCTTCCAAACTTCAATTTTACTTGATTATACTCCGACTAAACCACTTTTCACCCTTCCCATACTCGATATCTCACGGATTTGGAGCATTTTAGTTGCAAAAACTAGGGTTTTTCATTCAATTTGGGGATTTTCATACATTATTCATACTAAGCCATGGCTGGATCGAAAGGTATGTTCTCTTGACTCTATTACCCTAGTATTGAAGTTCTATTGCTTGATTTTAAGTGGGTAAGTTGATTGAACTCATTTTTATATGGATTCATGGTGTAATATGAATTTCTTGTGTGGAATATTGTATGAACAAGTGATGGGTCCGATTTTAATTGTTGGTTTGTTGTTAGACCTTGATGTTTACATGCAATTGTTGAGTAAATTAAGTGGTGAAGTGAAGCATGTAAAATTTAAAGTTGAATTGTTGAATTTGATAGACGCATGCTTAAGAAAGTAAAGTGATGATGTAATTTTTAAGGAGTTGAATTTGAAGTGAAATTGAATTAGCATGTGTATGATTCATTGTTGAATTTTATGAACACATGGAGATTGGGAGGGAGCATGATTATTTTGAATTGAATATACATGTATAGCTTGAAGTCTTGAGTAGAGTTTCATGTGTAGTTGGTTTTGAACTAGAATTGATTACTTTTCTTGCAATTGTTTGGTATTGAAGTATTGTTATGTAGGAAAAGAAAAGGTAATTGAGATCCGCTCCAAGAAGAGGGAGGATAGGCAGCCTCGTGAAGATGAGGTCACAAAGAAATTACACCTTAAAGAAAGACTGCCTAGGAATTTCCACATACGGATGGAGAATTGGGAGGAGATAAAGGAACGATGGGGGTGCTATGCCCGATAAGATTGCTCGAAAGAGGTACCAGGATGATGGGGCCATGATTACAATGAACATCCGTGATGATATTATGTTGATGTTCGATCAAGTGGGCATCTGTCATTTCATGGAATTGAAAAAAGCCGACGTACTTTCATGTGACTGTGGAGGTTTTGTGCTCGATCACGGTTAAGAAGGGTTCTATTTCTCTCCCTTATGAGTGCTCATTCCAGCTGGGAGGTGAGATGAGAACGTGGACAACTGAGGATTTTAATCGGTTGCAAAGGACTCCGAGTGGGATTTCTAGGCACGAGAACATGTACTTTAGACCAAATAATTTTTGGATCAATTTCAGAAGAGGACATGGATTTCAAGATGAAGTAAGCTCGTGCTGCTTTGATTCGCAACCCCGTGCTTCGATACATGGATAGAATTTTAGAAAACACACTGCTTGCCCGATCTGAGAGGAATTACGTCTCGAGGGGAGAGTTGTATGCTCTATGGTGTATAATGAATGGAGTGTAGTTTAATGTGAGTTTGTAATTGATTCAGTAGCTTTACAGATTCAGGATTTTCACTTTGTAGAGAGTGAATATAGGGGGATTGCTTACTCCTGTACCACATGGATTTCACAGGCATTACGCCTATTTTGGAGGATCCGGACTTAGTCATGAGTGCATGTGTTAAAGCTGGATTTGCTTATCATCGAGATGGATATTGGCTATACACTAGGGGTTCTAAGCCCTTTTCTTTCATGTTTCTATATGATGTGAGGGCTTTGACTACGATCCGAAATGATGATAATCAGTTGATGAACACTCTGGCGCACGAGGCTATATCGATTACGTGCTTGAGAAGAGGTGATTGGAGGACTGTGGCTCAGATGTATGCTGTAAAGATGTATCAGAAGCAGCAAAGGATTGTAGATGAAGGGAAGCAACGACATCTAGAGTCGCAACAGTAGCATCAGCACGGAGAGCACGGTGATGAGCATGTTGAGATGCCTGGAGAGGAACTGATCCATCCTGGGATGGATATTCTGCAGCAGCATGAGATGCTACCACCACCATATCCAGCATAGCCACAGCAGCAGCATTGGGATGGCCCAGATGAGTATTATAAAAAGCAATTCCGATTGATAAATGCCATCTCGTCAACTTGAACAACAATCAAAAGGAAACGAACTAGCAATTGGGCCTACTGACGACAAGCTATGCCGTGCTCGATATGCGTTACAATGCGCTACATGCTAACTACATGGTGATGGATCAGAGATTAGGGGATTTGAATGACAATTATGAAGCATTGGATAGAAAGGTGGATACACTTCAGAGAGATTTTGATTATTGGCGCAGGGGCAAAGATGATGATGATGATGATGATGATGATGACGCTCCAGAGGAGTAGAGGGCGCCATGTTTTCATCTTATCTGCTTCACCTCATTCCCCTTCTCTTTTTCTCTTTACAGGATGGGTATTTGATGGTGTAAGTGGCATGTACTTATATTCTGATTCTGATTTGAGATTGGATTGATGTGTGATACTTGATTCATGAGGTTAGATTGTTATTGGTGATCTTGATTTGGATTGATATGATGGGTTCTTGATTAGTATGTTGAATTCGTATTTTGCATGTGTTGATTTTGTTGATGAGAAACATGTCTAACGTTAAATATGTGGAGTTCATTGTGGAATTGATCTTGATTATATGCTATGAGGAGTGCTTAGGAATCTATTTACCCATGTGAGAATTTGAGCCGTATGAAATCATGCTACATACATGCATGATAGTTTATTCTTGTGAGAATCGTTCATATGACCGTATTCTAGAACTTGGCTTGGAGTCTTGTGTGAGACTTATGATTGATTAGTTATTAGGACATGATCTTAGGTCATTATTATTTATTTGAGTCAATTAGCCAAATTTTACTTTCCCTTATACTGTATAAATCATTGGAAGCCCTGTTGAGCCTTTAAAAGCTTTTTCTTTAGCAAGCCTTGATGAAAAGCTTATTTATCCTTTACTTGAGCCTTGTTGAATGCCCTATTCATTAGTAGAGAGTTGAGGTGAATATATGCTAGCTTGAATGTGAAAAGAAAAGGAAGAAAAATTTAGTTAAGCGATATGAAGAAAAGAAAAAATATGGTTAAATCCTGTTAGAGGTAGTGCCTGAAACCTGTACCCCGACTGCTTAGAAGGGTAGTGCCCAAAATTCGTACCCTTTTACTTTGATGAATAAAGATGTTGATGCCAAGAAAAAGAAGGAGAAAGATGAATCGCAAAGATCATGAGAATAAGATGGAGAAGATGAAGCTGTTTGATGAAAAATGAAATTCCAAGGTAATTCTCTACTAGTGAATTAGTCACGGCCGTTTGAGCTGATTATTGAAGGAAAAAGGGACAGAAGTGATCGAAACTGAAAAAGAGGTATTTTAGGCACCCGTTTCGATCAAATAGGGGATGGTTCGACCAACACCCATGGTCAAACCAGGCGCCGCAAGTCAGCAGAAAAGCGGTTGGACCACGACATTCTGGTTCGACCACGATATTATGGTTCGACCAGGCGTGTTGGTCAAACCGTGATCAAACCAAAAGCATAAAGAGAAGCAGTTGTGGTTCGACCATGAAGCTTTTGGTTCGACTAGCCGTTCGAGTCAAACCGGCCACCTGCCAGTTCATTACAGGCCGGTTCAACTAGGCCATGTGTGGTTCGACCAAGGGTGTTGGTCGAACCAATACGCGAGAAATTTTTGGATTCATATTTTTACACCTCCAGTACGTGTTTTTGCTCAAAAAGTCCATCCAAGGACCATAAGGAGAACTAAAGTTATAAAAGGAAGACCTTACGCAGCTGAAAAAGGATGATTCACCACCTTCATTCCACACAACATATGGAACCCTACACCATCCTATGGAGCTGTGGAGAGAGATTCGTCTGTCAAATCAAGTGAGAACCAAGTGAAGATTCACGATGGAGAGAGATGCGACGGCACCCGCATCTAGGGTTAATTTCGTATCTTAATTTATCTTATAATTTTCAAGACTATGGGTATGATCTGTCCAACCACCATGATTGTTCTTCGATCAATCATGGGCTAGAACCACCTTGTTAGTTCTAGGGTTTATGAAGGTTTTATGAGTTAATTGAACTTTCGTGTGCATACTCCGTACAACACTACTTGTGATTTATTTTATATAAGACTATGTGTTTTTAATTCATACTCATAGTTGTTTTGTGCATCATTAATTGTTATGTAGAGTTTGAATACATATCTTGATTATTGATTGAGTGTGTTCACTGTTGAGCAGGATTATGTGTTATGATTCTAAGTGAGAGGACTACGAAGTCTCATTAGACTATCTTATATATACTTGTTATTGAATATGATTCAGGTTAATAAGTAGGACAAAGAGAATAATTTCATAGTACCTATAATGGAGATCATATCGGGTTAAAGTACTTAGTGCACGAGAAATAATTGATACTGATAGTACCTAGAAAGGGGGGTGAATTATATCTCTTGCTCCAAGGATATTCACACGTGTCACACGCTTATTTACTTGTATCTATAGAGTAGATTTGCATGATTTAGTGATGCGTCCATACTCCACAAGGCAGAGTCGGACGTTGATACACGGAAGGAAAATTAATAAGTAAAATTGGATGGCCTGAAGGACAACCTATCTTCTTACTTATTCACTTTTGTTAATCTCTACTGCTTGTCTATTTTAATTATTATTTTAAGTACTCCCTCTGTCCCGTTTCAATATTTACGTTTGCTTTTTGCACGTTGATTAAAAAGTATTATATTTTAATAGATAGTGGGTGGAAAAATATAATATTTAATGTGAAATGGGTAGGTGTATCAGTGTTGAATGATATATTAATTATTTTAGGTGAGTCCCATATTCCTCAAAAGGAAATCATAAATATTGAAATGAGACACGCAAAATAGAAACGTAAATATTGAAAAGGGACGGAGGGAGTATTTGTTTATTGGTTACTTAATCATCAAAACGATATTGCCATATTAGTTATAATAAGTTAGATTATAACTAAATTGATAATAATACATTCTTTAGGTTCGATAATCACTTGATCGCTTATCAAAGCTACAATAGCATCCATAACACTTGGGGATTAATATTGTGTGTTGAGAAAATGCTCATCAATCCTTCATCCTCAAGATCTCGAATTGCGCGTTCAGTATCCTCACCTTTGCCCTTCGGACACTTTCAAATACTTCACAGTACTCTTGAAGCCTTTCCCAAGAATCCTTCGTCGAGATACAATTCTAGATCAGGTTGAACATTATTGTATCAAATGATGAGTTGATTGTATTGAGGGCCTTGTTGTTCAGCAACGATTATTTGTTCTCCTTAGCAATCCATTCAAGCTCACTCTTGATGATAAGATCTCCATCTTTGCCGGCAACAGTACGGGGTGTCCAGACTTCCAAAATGGTCTTCCAAGCACGTTTATCCAGGGACTTGATGTAGCTCATCTTCGGCTTTTTCACAAGGCATAATTGGATCCATCAAATATGGGAGGATGGTTGATCGATCCAGCAGAGTAATCCATGACACTTCAACACTTAATATCAGGAATCAACATTTAGTACCGTCAAGTATTGACTATAGTGCCAATTTCCATATGCCCAGCAGGTGTAAGTGTGTTATATGACAGTGATGTTGTCCTAAGTGTGGTCAACACTTCGAACAACACTGACTATTATCAGAATATGAAATGCAAGTTTTAACAGTGGAAGGCTTAACACATGGATTACTCAATCTTTCCACAAACTTAAAATGTTTGTGGTGAACTCATAGTATAAATATCACTAACTTGGAAAAAGTTATTACAAAAATATACTCTAAGAGATGAAAAATTCCTTCCACTCTTCGAACACAATATCAGATAAAATCCAAACAAGTTCCCAAATGGCAAACCTAAATTATTATATCTAAGCCTACTTCAAGTATGCACTGCCCGTAAACAGTACACACAAATCGTTCAGGATAACAGTATACACGTAATGTTGAATAAATTGTCAAAACATTAGTGAAAATATTATACAAGAAACCTAAAGATAAACTCTAAGTGCGGCGTCTCTCTATATATAGGATCTCCCCAAGTTTTTTCGCTAATCTTCAAGGTCTGAGAGCTTCTATATATAGTCGTGGATCATGCTGTAGCCAATTTCAAATGAGTGGTCCACTAGGAGATATTAAACCAACCTTGATAGAAGAAATAACCTCCCACTACATTGGGTAGTTATCTTCATTCTCTAGAACCTTCTAGGATTCTTGATCTTTCGAAATTGGTCTCCAGGTTTGTGGGTCCCTTTAACATTGTATCTATCACGTACATCATTCAACTGTCACAACCCTGATAGCAACATTAAGCAGAAAACAACACGAGCAACATTAATATTTTAATGGTAAACTAAGTGGAGGATCGGTGTGATTCCAGATATGACGACACTGGTTTCAACACTTCACATCAACACAATCAATAAGATTTTTTTAATTAAAAAAAATACTAGCTAAAAAATATGTAGGTTAAAACAAAAGTTTTAATATTAAATTAATATTAATTTGTTGATAATTAGATATTTCATTTTTGTTAAGGTAAAATATTTTCATAAATCATATAAATTTCTTTTTCAAAATTAAGGTCCAAACATTAATTATTATATTAGTAAGAAAAATACATTTATTATAGTTGAACTAACAAGAAGACAACACATGTTAAAATAAAAGTACAAACAAATCATGAAACTTTTTAGAAAATCGCAACTTCTTCTCACTTATAATCTGTCTGTTTTGCATCTCCGTTTTGTATTTTCTTTTGCACGCAAATTAAGAGATTTTAATATTTTAATGTGTAGTAAGGTGAGAGAAATAATATTTAATGTGAAGTGGGTAGTTGTATTAGTGTTATGTGTGGACCCTGAATAATTAATTGATTATTTTGTGTGGGTTCAATTTGATAAAACAAAAGGTAAACCTTAACTTAGACAAAATCAAAATAGAAAATATAAATCTTAACACGAAAAGGAGGAATCGAGTATATATATATATATATATATATATATATATATATATAAAGATTTTATCGTGCAATTAGTTTATATTAGTAGATTTTAAAAATTATTAAGAATAAAAGTGTAGCCATATTAATTATTGAAACTTATTTTTCTTCCAAACTCTTTAATAAAAAAAATAAGGGCTTATTAGAATACAATTTAGAAGATGTGGGTTATGATATCACCAAGAGCGAAAATATCCTGATATATCCATGATATATCCATTTTTTTAGAGTACCGATATCGATATGAGGAAAAAATATATTTCTTTTCTGATATCAAGGATATATCGGGAAATATCAGTAACAATATCGATATCGAATTGCCACTGTTCAAATTTTTTTAGATATCCATATATATTGAGGAAATATCGATACAATATCGAGGATATATCGAAAATATTGAATAATTATCTATAATTTTAAAAAATAAATAATTTTTTTTTTACTTTTACAAACCAAATACATTTTTTATTAATATGTTTAATTTAAAAAAATTAAAAAATAAAGCAACACTTGTGTGAAACCATCTCATGGTGAGATTATTTTACGTTTGATTAATTAATTATAACTTTTTATTAAAATTGTTATCCCTCAATTGCCATATGGTGTAGGTTCAATCATGCCTCAACAACATGGTGATTGGATTAGCCCACACTATCTAATCCATTCTCAAACAGTTGGACAAGATAGTACAACGTACTACTGGCACATTCAGAACTATGTTAAGAATTTCTCTAATTCGATGAACTGGTACTAATATTGTTTAGATCTAGACGACATGACATGTTTTACATTTGAGCCTCATAGATAATCATTTTGGTATTAGTTATTATGTATTAAACAATAAGTAGTTATTATTATGTGACTCTAGATTATTTAAATATGTTGTTATTGATTTGCTTATCAAGTGTTATGAGTTGTATTGAGATTTTAAAATGTATTTATATATTAAAATTAATTATAATATATTGAAAAGTTAATTAATTAATTTTCTTCTATTTTTTAAGTTTTCGTTATTTTTTAAATTTTTACCGATATCGATATCGATATTCGATATATCCATCAATATATCCGTAAATTTGAGGTACTGATATTTTTACCAATATCGATATTTTCATCCTTGGATATCACATAAACTTAATTTTTAAAAAAAAAATTGAAAGAGTCTCCTATGAATTAGGTTCATCATGCATTTTAATTTTACAAAATTACTCTCCAGTGCATGAAAATTATTCTTTATAAAGATGAACTATTACTCTTTTAAATGGAAAAATATTTTTCATCTCAACAACAATATAAAAATTTCTAACTCATCAGAATTTGAAAAATAATAATTTTCATTTAAAAGAGTGATAGCCATTTGTCTAAAAAATAAATTTTCATGTATTAACGTGTAATTTCGATAAAATTAGAATGCAAGGTGAATCTGGTTCACATTAGTATTTGCAAAAAAAATTAAGGGAACTAATGATCATACATTTTCTAACATATCTATCCTTCCACATCTATATTTATAACTAGTATGTTGTCCGTGTGTTACACATGATTTTTTTTAATTTAAATTTATAAAAGATTTTACAAATAAATAATACATTTAGTATTATTATAAATAACATAATGTGTATTATAATTCAATACTCCCTCCGTCTACTCTTAATGATTACGCTTCTTTTGTAATTTATAAAGGAAGCGTAACAATTAGGGTGGGACGGTGGGAGTAATTTTATAATTGATTTTAAATTTCATGTGATTGCTAATTGATAGTATATGCCAATTAAAAACATATTTTGAATCTCGAATTAGTTAATCAAATTTGAAAAAATAAAAATATAAAATTGAATAAACATCTATAATTTATATATATATATATATATATATATATATATATATATATATATATATATATATATATATATATATATATATATATATATATATATATATATATATTCTTTACGGATAATTACTGTTAGGTACATTGAAATCTCCTTAATTACTGTAATATACAAACTTAAAAAATACAATATGCTGCACACAAACAGTTACGCTGCACACAATCATTTACGTTATGTGCAGCAAATACTATGTAAAATATTTATGTACAGTAAAAAATTTTATGTTCAACAAAAATAATACGTCCAACAATAAATATTATGTGCAGCAAAAAATATCGTAAGTGTTATGTGCAACAAAAAATTCGTAAATATTATGTGCAACAAAAATAATGTTATTTATGTGCAACATAAAAGCTGTTAGGTCACATTAAGTTGAGGGTATATTGGGTAATTGATCTTTATTTTTGTATTTAGGAGTAATTTTTGTAAATTGATGTATATCGTAGTAATAATAGGTATTAAGTGTGTACCTAGTAGTAATTATTCCATTCTTTACTATAGCCTCATTTATAACGTGAATAATTTTCACTATTTTGTGTATATTATAATATACGCCCTCCATCCGCCTCTAAGGTGTCAATTTTATAATTTTTGTGTTCGGTTCAAAGGTATTTATTTTCCCTATTTAGTAAAAAAGTACACAATATGGCCCACCACTTCCCTCTAATACAACTAGCCACTTTACATATAATAATAATACTCCTTAATTCACGTGCAAAAAGCAAACGGGCACCTTAAAACTGGACGGAGGGAGTAATAATTAAGAATATATTTTCAAATTGACAAAGTTTTTTGTGAGACAAATTATTTGTGAGACGGGCCGACACATCACTAAAGTATGCTTATTAAACTATGCAATTCCATTAAACCAAATTAAATGAAAAGTACATAACAAAGACCAAAAATAATGTAGGACAAAAGAGAACAGGCGAGGGATCCTATTATCCAACCGACAAGGGAACATATGAGGGATCCTGTTACCCAACAGACAAGACACATTCTAAGAAGATGAGGCCAAATCCTGTACAGCCAAATACACGGCTGAAAAAGAAACATATAACAAAAAGCAGGCTGGCCAAGAGACCGTAGTCCCCCTGGTGGGCCTCATTAAAAACCTTTATATGGAAAAACCCTGTGGAAAAAAACTATATAGAGGAAAAGAGCACCTTCCAGAAAAGGGGGTAAAAAAACCAACCATCTAACCTAGACCTATGCTCAGCCCAGGAAAGAGATGATCGAGTGCTAAAAATGCCAAGGAGTCTTTGATGAGCGTTTTCTCAACACACAAAATTAATCCTCAAGTATAAGGATATCAATTGTAGTTTCAAAAGGTGACCAAGTGTATATCGAATTCAAGGGACAGATTAGTATCAATCTAATTATATGCTAATTAACTAAGATTATGTTGGTAAATTCGAGTTGGTTTGATTAAGAAACTAAATAACATATAATGAAAATAGCATGGTAAGTAAACAAATAAGAGTAGAAATTCGGTTGTGATCAAGTAAGTAATGGAGTAGTTCTTCAGGTAATCCAGTTTCATTCGTTAATTTCTTTTCCATGCGTTGATGTACGCTTCTGCCCTGTGGTTTATGGACGCATCACTAAACCATGCAAACATACTCTATTGACACAAGCAAGCAAGCGTTTGACACGTGTGAATATCCTTGGAGGAAGACGTATACTTTACCCCCTTTCTAGGTACTATCATAATCATTTATTTCCCGTGCACTTAGTACTCTAACCCGATTTGATCTTCCTTTTTAGGTACTATAAAGTAATACTCTTTGTCCTACTTATTAATCCGAATACGATTTAATTAGCAACTATCAATATAAGATAGTTTTAATAAGACTTCGGAATCCTTTCACTTAAAATTATAACATGTGATTCTACTCAGCGGTGAACGCACTCAATCAATAACCAAGAGATGTATTCAGACTCTACATAACAGTTAATGATGCACAAAACGACCGTGAGTATGAATTGAAAAAGCACAATCTCATAAGTAGTGTTGTACGGAGTTTACACATGAAAATTTAATTAACTCATAAAACTTTCATAACCCTAGAACTACCAAGGTGGTTCTAGCCCATGATTGATCTAAGAACAATCATGGCTAGTTGGTATGATCTTACTTGACTCGCCAGATGAACCTCTCTCTCAACCCCTTCGGATGGTGGTAGGGTTTGGTGGATGATGAAGATGTGTGTTGTAGGATGGATCTCTTCATGTGTTTTTCTCCTGCGAAAGTCCTTCTTTTATACACATAGGACCTCCTTATGGGCTTATGATGAGCCTTTGCATGAAGCACACATAAAATTTGGTGAAGGACATCCGGAATTACTATAAATAACCTCAGCGACACGCCGTTCGACCATGGTATGCCAGTCGAACAAGGAGCATCTGGTCGAGCAAATGTTCTGGACAAATTCGGCATTTTGCTCGACCAAACCACTCTTGCTCGACCAGATTGATCTTGGTCGAGCAACTCCTCCAAGTCGAACGAGCTCACTATAAGTTCTCCACTTTGCTCGACTTCCTCTCATCTGCTCGACCAAGCTAGTGTTGGTCGAGTGTTAGGCTTTTTCTGCGCACTATAATTTAACCTCAAGTGTAAGGATATCAATTGTAGCAGCAAACACCCAAGTTAAATTACCGATCCCACTGAGACAGTTAATTATTTATTTTACTATGAATTACTAATTAATCAGAATTGAGTAACCGATTTCCAATGTTTTGTTGTGAATAAATTAACTAAAATACTGAAATATTAAATAGCTGAATTATTAAAAGCAATAAAAATAAAATAAGTTTTAATCAAGAGATAATCGACAGTTCTAAGGTATCAGATATAGACAAATTAATTCGGGTTATTAGACTTCCAATTGCTTATTTATGCAGTTTCAATGAAAATACACAACATAACCCCGTTAACCCATCGTGTATGATTCGATTCTAAGCTAACAGTATACTCTGGTTTAAATCCTAAGGTGCGCAAATATTACCAATCCTTATTCGTAGATACTAATCAAAGCAAACAATAATACCTCGGGATGGCAGTCCTGACTAACAAGATATTTTCTGAAATTACTACAAGGTTCTATTCACTTCCTACTTGATTGTCTAATTGTATTGTTCCACTAAACTAATCAAGTATTTGATTTACCAGTTCATGGAATTAAAGTGTTTATAGTGGAACTACTTCAATCCCTAACAGACGGACAATACCAATAATGAACGCACACTAGCTAACACAATAACCCAAGCATTATAGCGGATGTCATGAATATACTATGAAGACGTTACGAAGCAGATAAGCAAGTCTGAATAAAATAAGTAAAATCAAAAGATCAACTGCATAAAATCCCAATCTTTGGTCTAAATCTCCAAATCAATCAAATCAATCCATCAAACCCTAGAACTGTATATAAAATTAGCCCAAGAGGTCACAAGCAGCACTCATGGTTAAGCAATTCATACCAAAAATAAAAGTAAAAGAAAGATAAGAATTATGAAATCCTAGCGTAAGCGTAGTCTCACGTTCCTTCTCTATCTCTCCAATTGCTCGATTCTCCCTCAATTAGCACTTGGAACCCTCTTGAAAGTGGATGGATGATGAAATCAGGTTGTTAATCTGATATGAAGGTGTTGGAGGTGTGAATTGATGATGAATTATGGATGGGTTCTCTCCAATTTGTGTATCGATCTCTCTTGATCTCTCTTGGACTGTTGCAGGGCTGTTTTGCATCGATAACCCCTTCAAAACACGATCTGAGATATATATATACAGTTCTGCATCGAACAGGTCTCGTCTTGGCCCGATTTTGGGCCACTCGGCACCTAGCTCGAGCCGAGCTGGGCCTAAATGTAGCCGAGCGGCATATGGGTGAAACGAGGACGTCGTTTAGGCTCCGTGTGACCCCAGCTCGGTAGCTTTTGCCCATGTGGAAGTGCTGCTCGCCGCTCGCTACCCGCCGAGTTGTAGAGACTGCACTGCGCGATCTCACTGTTTCGAGCATAACTTTCTCCTGCAGACTTTGATTTGAGTAATTCTTGTTCTCACACGTTCTTCTCTTCCTTGGATTTCTATCCATGAAAAGAAATCTCAAAAAATCCAACATTTGTATATGTAACAACTCATGCAAAGAGGCACAGCCGTTCTGTTCGGCACAGCTTGTGCGACGTTACTTCTTTGATCATAACTTTCTCGTTTGAAATCTGATTGGGGTGTTCTTTACGTCAAAACGACCCTCTCTTCTGTGGCTTTCCAACCATATAACACACATTCACTTTTTATCTCCATAAAAATACAGAAAAACTACACAAGTTGGATGTGCGTTTCAGCATCATTGTACAAATTGCACATTTTCTCCTACTTTGCACTTTTGATCATTTTTCCACCTAAAACTCAACAAAACACCTTAGTAGCATCTTAATTACGTAAGATATGAAAAATACACAATCTTACACAAAAGTATGGCCATATTCTAACAAAAATGGTGTAATGTGAGACCTATAATGCGTTAAATTCCACTCTCAACAAACCTCAAACTTACTTGTTGATCGTCCCGAGACAACGACATAGAAAACCAATAGAGTAATTGAGAGGGAATTTCACAGTTTAACACATCCTAGACAATATAAGAATTCAAAAATCATACTTCAAATACTAAGATAACCATCCATCTAAAAACATACAATTCAGATCAACTACTTCACCTTTTTGGAATGCTCATCCACCCATTCTCACGGGTAGTATTTAAGCTCATCACTCAAGTGTGAGATATACACTTTAGGGTAAGGTGTTTACACTCAAAGTCAATCCAAACACACGCGTAACCATAAGCTTGGCAATCATCTCAACTCCTGACTAAAGGAATAATTTCAACAATAGGATCACAAAGGTCTTGCATTAGGTTGTAATGTTGGCTCTTTGGTAAAGGTAGGAAATATATGAATAAAGTGATTAAATCACTAGTAGAGAATCAAAGATGACTTACAGCTTTTCAACAAACAGCTTCACTTTTCTTCTTTCTCCTTCAATGCTTTTCAATGCTTACTTGATTCCTCCTTCACTTTTGAACACAACTTCCTTATTCGATTTTTTTCTTTTTTTTCTTTTATCAACTAAGGGTACCAGTTTTAGGCACTACCTTTTTATGGGTACCAGTTTCGGGCACTACCCTTTCTTGCAATAATTTAACTATTCTCTCTTCAACAATTTTCATCACTTCCAAATTACTTCTCCTTTTATTCTTCTTCACAAGACTCCAAATTGACTCCTTCAACTCTCTTCTAGGTAGGAATTTTTAAGGCTAGAAAAGGAATCAATTAGCTAATCACGTAGGCTTCCAACAAATAAGGTTTTTAGTCTCAAAAGGGTTGACTATGGATAATTTCAATAGGTAGGATAAATTTGGCTAGTGATTAATAAATAACAAAGATGGCCTAAGATCATTTCCTATCGTCTAATCAAACACGTAGATTCAAGCAAGATACAAAGCCAAGTTCTAGAATACGTGTGTATGAACGATACTCACAAGAATAAACTGAATCATACAACTTGTCATGATTTCAAAAGGCTCAAATCTCACATGGCTATTGGAATAAATGAGCACTCCTAATAAAGCTACATAGCTAATCCTCCTTGCACATAATCAAATTTCAAGCATCTCAATACCAAAGCACAATCTCAAATTATTTCTCAAGTTCAATCACCCAGCATGAATCAATAACACATAATTCTATGAATAACACAATGAACTCCTAATCAATAATCCAATATCATCCATCCCATAAACAGTAACAGAGCACAATATAATACTATCAAGTGCTAAGAAAAATTGAAAAATCATCATAGAGAACCATACAACGACCACGCTAATACTAGGACCAACAAACAACAAACAAGACAAAACACAAAACCTGAAAAATCGTAAAAAAATCGAACCCTCACATCAACGAATAAATCGACAATATTAAAAATCCACAAAAAATCAACCATCCAAGCACACACAATGCAGAAAATTTACTTCGGTACTACAAGACAAGATATGTACGTAACCTTTACCCAAACTTAGATCAAATGAAGTGAGACACTAAGTTTGCAAAGAAGTATATACCAAAAACAAGCATCACCTAATAAAATTCCTACATCAACACAGACATATAAAAGTAATAAAACGGGAGGGACAACTCCCAACAAGCGCTCATGTTTAATGTCGGAGAGTCAAGATGAGATACCTCTTTTTGATTTATTAGCTCGGAGGACAGTCTTCTCGCATCCTTACTTTCAAGTACTTCCATCCTCTCTTGTTCGCACCAACCACCTCATATTTCCTTGTCACCAAAATAGGAACCTTTGAATTCCTTTCCTCCCATAACTGTCTTGATTATTTCTTGTCAATCCTCCACTCAATTGAAGAGTCAACCTTTCTAGCAAAATGAGGATTAAACCAGTTAGAATCGTCAACACCAATATAATAATGGAAATCAGGAGATAAGTTGGGAGGCTTTAGATATAGATCATTACTTCGTCCTGCAACCAAAAGATTATAAAGCAACTAACAGAATTAGTAGTAGGAAAAGTAAGAGATCCACTTGTTTCTGCAATCTCCTCTACCACTTCAATTCTTTTGCCCTTATGCTTCTCTTCCTCGGCAACATGTTTCATCGCCTCTTCAACAGTGGCCTTCTTAGTCCGATTTACCATTTCAGCTGTGGTCTTCCTTCTATGTTCATCTCTAACATCACTCAAAGAAAATAAATTCTCAAGATAATCTATACATGCATCGTTAGATAAACCCTCAAACTCTGCATCAGACAAAGTGAAGTCCTCCACTACTTCCACAGATTTGCATTGCTGCTGATCTATAAGCCACTGCATCTCCTTATTCAAAGAGAAGACGATTAAATAATCTCAAAACAATTAAATATTCTAATTAAATTAGTAATAAAAGAAAAATAAATTATTAAATTGTCCCCGGCAACGGCGCCATAAACTTGTTAGGCTTTTTCTGCGCACTATAATTTAATCCTCAAGTATAAGAATATCAATTGTAGCAGCAAGCACCCAAGTTAAATTATCGATCCCACTGAGACAGTTAATTATATATTTGACTATGAATTACTAATTAATAAGAATTGAGTAACCGATTTCCAATGTTTTGTTGTGAATCAATTAACTAAAACACTGAAATATTAAATAGCTGAATTATTAAAAGCAATAAAAATAAAATAAGTTTTAATCAAGAGATAATCGACAATTCTAAGGTATCAGGTATAGACTAATTAATTCGGGTTTTTAGACCTCCAATTGCTCATTTATGCAGTTTCAATGAAAATACACCACGTAACCCCATTAACCCACCGAATATGATTCGATTCTAAGCTAACAGTATACTCTGGTTTAAATCCTAAGGTGTGCAAATATTATCGATCCTTATTCCTAGATACTAATCAAAGCAAGAAATAATACCTCCGGATGGTAAGCCTGACTAACAAGATATTTTCTGGAATTACAACAAGGTTCTATTCACTTCCTACTTGATTGTCTAATTGCATTGTTCCACTAAACTAATCAAGTATTTGATTTACCAGTTCATGGAATTAAAGTGTTTATCGCGGAATTACTTCAATCCCTAACAGATAGACAATACCAATCATGAACGCACACAAGCTAACACAATAATCCAAGCATTATCTCGGATGTCATGAATATACTATGAAGACGTTACGAAGTAGATAAGAAAGTCTGAATAAAATAAGTAAAATCAAAAGATCAACTGCATAAAATCCCAATCTTTGGTCTAAATCCCCAAATCAATCAAATCAATCCATCAAACCCTAGAACTGTATATAAAATTAGCCCATGAGGTCACAAGCAACACTCATGGCTAAGAAATTCATACAAAATATCAAAGTAAAAGAAAGGAAAAGATAAGAATTATGAAACCCTAGCGTAAGCGTAGTCTCGCGTTCCTTCTCCGTCTCTCCAATTGCTCGATTCTCCCTCAATTGAACCCTCTTGAAAGTGGATGGATGATGAAATCAGGTTGTTAGTCTGATATGAAGGTGTTGGAGGTATTAATTGATGATGAATTATGGATGGGTTCTCTTCAATTTGTGTATCGATCTCCCTTGATCTCTCTTAGACTGTTGCAGGGCTGTTTTGCGTCGATAACCCTTCAAAACACGATCTAGGACGTATATATACAGTTCTGCATCGAACAGGTCTCGTCTGGGCCCGATTTTGTGCTGCTCGGCACCTAGCTCGAGCCAAACTGGGCCTAAATGTAGCCGAACTGCATATGGGTGAAGCGAGGATGTAGTTTAGGCTCCATGGGACCCCAGCTCGGCATATTTTGGCCACGTGGAAGTGCCGCTCGCTGCGAGCTACCCACCGAGCTGCAGAGACTGCACTGCGCGATCTCACTGTTTCAAGCATAACTTTCTCCTGCAGACTCTGAAAATCAACAAAACACCTTAGTAGCATCTTAATTACGCAAGATATGAAGAATATACAATCTTACACAAAAATATGGCCATATTCTAACAAAAATGGTGTAATGTGAGACATATAATGCGTGAAATTTCACTCTCAACATCAAGCAACATCTCCAAGTCAAACTGGCTCACTTGACGGGCTCTAGCAATCTGCTCGACTTGTCATCTCCCGTTCGACCACCTGTTGCTGGTCGAACAAGCCATCAGAGGTCGAACAACACCTTAATCTCGCCTTCAAAATCGTGTCTTCCAATTTCGAGCCTTTTTTACCTGTTTTCCTATACAAATATGCTCAAATAGCCCTTGTACCCTCTTATTTGTGCCTTTTCCATAAATGTACCGATTCGTCTCAATAAAAGACCAAATAGTACTCCATTTCCACTCAAATCAGAGCCCAAAACATGTGAATTTACACTCTCATCAAACCCCCAAACTTTTATGTTGCACGTCCCGAGGTAATGAAAATTAGACAAAGTTAGAGAGTGTAATCACAAGGTACAACATATAATTATATTAACTTAAAACATGCAACTATCATACCTTTCATTCACATAAAAACATTAATTAATCACAATACTTCTACGAGTGCTAAGTCTTCTAGCTCACGGGTAAGTATTTACTCTCTCACTCAAGTGTAAAAGATATACACCTTATGGTTGTATCAACACTTACTTTCAATTTATATACTCGCGTAACCATAAGCTTGACAAAGGTCTCAAAACTCCATCCATATAGGTAAGTGACTAACTTTACTAGTAAAGAGTTACCTTGGTATATTATTTTCAGTTGCTCCCTCTTCACTGCTTTATCTCAACGATCACGTTCATAGACCATTCCTCCACCGTTACTTGGCTCAACTTCTCTTCCGTAGTCACACGCTAATTCTGGTGTTCTTCAAGTATAAGGGTACCAGTTTCGGGCACTATCCTCTCTAGCATTCGGGATACCAGTTTCAGGCACTATCCCTCACAAGATTTAACTTCTTGTCTCTCGAATTTACTTTCATCAAATCTCTCATCCTTTTTAAAACTTCCTAAAGCATTCGTCTAGCTCCACTCTTTACTAGTAATTGGGTTAAAAGCTCAAAAAGGTAAACAACTCAGTATCGAGGCTTGCCAAGAAAAAGGCTCAATAGGGCTTGCAAAGATATTTATATAATAAGGTAAGATAAATTTGGCTAAGTAACTCGATCAACAATAATGGCCTAAGATCACTTCCTAGTATCTATCAATTATAGATTTCATACAAGACTCCAAGTCAAGTTCTAGAATACGAGTACACAAACGTCTCTCAAGAATAAACAATCATGCATATAGCACGATAAAAAGGCTCAAATCCTCACAAGGTTAATAGAATCCTAAGCACTCTTCAAAGCATGCAATCAACATCAATTTCTTATGAACTACAAGTACAAGTAGAACATGCTTGCCATTAACAAATTATCATGCATCAATAAGAACCCATTCATAACATGAATTCATCCCAAGCACATCATATCCATCATTCAATCATCATCATTATACAAACCACTCATGCAAGAATCACCACTACACCCAAACACTCAAACCAGCATCTGTTAAGTAGAAAAGAGAATGGGAGATGAGAAGAATAAAAAAAGAATACAAACCTGATGCTCATCACTCCTCCGGAGCATCATCTTCCTCCGAACTCCCCGCATCCTCACCATCCATCTCCAGCCGCATCCTGTCTACATCTCTATGCAAGGCATTGAGAGTCCTATACATCATTCGCCCATGATCCTGCAACTGCCTCAACCGTCCGTCCATCTCAACATAACGTGTGTTGAGTGCAGCATAGTTGGCATTTGCAAGTGCCAGCTATCGATTCGTTTCTTGCTGGTTAGCGTTAAGTGTGGCGAAGTGCTCATGCATCAGTCGGAATTGCTCCCGAGAGAACTAATCTTGGGCCACCAAATAGTCCTGCTGAGGCTGCGGTTGTGGTTGTGGCGGTGGTGGTTCGAAAAATTCTCGCTTGAACGGCTGCTGTGGCTGCACCAGAGGCAAGTCCTCCTGATAATAAAAAGCTTGTGGTGGCTGTGGCTCCTCCTCGAAATCAGCTGGATCTCCAATAAGAACCATGTCCTCATCCAAGCTAATTCCTTGCCTTCGCAAATCAGCCAACAATCTCCAATTCCCTCTTCCCAAGCACGTCCTAGAGATCACTATGTGCTTTTAGTATTCATCAACCAATTCTGATTCCTCCTCACATTCGTAAGGTCGGCTATCTCTAGCGAAAATCAGAGTGTGCGAGGCTTCTTTTCTCGGGTAAACATCCAAGCATCATCCACTCTCTCAATTAGCCCCATCCTGACACATGAGGTCAAGATCAAATTCGGATTACCTCGAACAGGCTCATACCTACTCAAGTCAATCCTGTAGTACTCCGCTATGATTGTGATCAGTCCCCCAATGTTTACTCTCTGAAAACTGTGCATGGTGAACTTGTACAGCTGATGTAAGAAGTAAGCGGCGACGTTGAAGCGAACTCCATTGAGCATACACCATAGGACATAGAGCTCTCCTCTTGGAATACAGCTCCCTTCATACCTTCCAAACAAAGTATTCCCTAAGATCTGATCTATGTAGGCACTAACCGGGTTGCGAATGAAAGCAACCTTAGAAGTGTTGGAATTGTAGTCCTCTTGCCTCCCCGTTATATCTCTCCAAAAATTGTTTGCCCTGAAGTCATCACTCTCGTTTCCAACCACATTTTCATAGCCAATGATCTCGTTGAACTCATGAGCCCACATAGTCTGCTCTTGACCACCTATTTGCATATGAATGCCATAGGGAAGATATCCATCACCACGCTCCACTCTTAGCATGCACAATACTTCCACAGTGATGTGAAAGTATGTCTCCCTTTTCATCTCCATGAATGCTGCGATGCCCACTTGGTTGAACATCCAACGAATGTCATTGATGATGTGCATATCCATCATGGCTAGATCATCCTGATACCTCATCCTTCTTATCTTCCACAAGATTGCATTCCATAGTTTCTCTTTCTCCTCCCACTCGCCAATCTTGATTCCAAAATCCCTTGGTGTTCTCCCTTTATCCATCTTTATCTTTTTGACGATCTCCACCAATGGGGGTGACTTGTTCCCCTTTCTCTTTGAAGAAGAAGCAATCTCTTTTCCTACAAAAATTGTACTTCAATACAACAAAAAGAAGATAATACCAAGCCTATGTCTATCATGAATCATACTCAAGACTTCAAATTCATGTATCCAATTCAACTCAATCTCAAGTGTTTCCTAATCATCAAACTCTAAACCAACACTATCAATCAAAATTATCAAGATTCAAATAATCCAACACTACTCCACATCAACATAATAGCAATTCAACTCCAAGTTTCACCAATTCCACAAAACATGCTCAAGTTCCATCACCAATTGCATCTCATCAATATCCAAATTCAATGAGCCCATATGTATAATTCAAAATTAAACCAAAGCCCATGCCTCATACAACATCAAATTCACAAAATTTCCACAATTCAACAAAGCACAATTCAAGAATTTTCAGATGCAATCTATAATAACAACTCAAGCAATTCGACACCAAATCTAGATGAATCCACTCACCCATTCTTTACTACTCAACATCATCACAATCCGCAAGTAAAGTGCGAAGAAAACATACTTCGTTTGACTGAAAATTCCCCAAAAGTTGACTGAAAATCCGAGATTGGATCTTACAATCCCTCGAAATTGGATGTGAAGTGTGTGGAAGAGAGGATTAAAGTGTAGGGATGAAGTTAAGGGGAAGAACTTATGATTACGAAGTAGTGCTCGAGAAAGGGTGATGGAAGTGGGTGTCGAATGGAATGAAATACCTTTTAAAAACTACTCCAGTCTCTATTCGACCTCCATTTGACTTGCTAGGAATGGTCGAACAATGTTTGCTAGCCAACGAGCCAGATCTGACCTTTTAAATTCGTCTAGCTCGACTTCCGTTCGACCTGAATTTCTTGGTCGAACAACACGTGGAAGTCGAACAACGCGTGTAGTCGAGACCTCCGTTCGACCTCCGTTCGACCTCCATGTCTTGGTCGAACAGGTGCTGGAAGTCGAGTAAAGTGCCTCATCATGCCCCTTGTAATTCTCTGTCTTGCTCGACCATTGTTCGATCTCATACTCCTGGTCGAGCAACCACTGATTGGTCGAACAAACTCTCTATAAGTTTTTCGTCATTTGCTCGACCAGTGCTCGACTCCAACTTTGTGGTCTAGCTAGAAGGGTTAAGTCAGGCAGCTCCTCTGGAAGATTTTCACACTTTGCTCGATCGTTGCTCGACCAAAAAGCCTGGTCGAACAGCTCCACGATCTCCCTCAATTTCGTACCCTTCTCATTTTTTTCTGCAATATTCAACTCTAGGACGACATCAAGTATCAAGATATCTAAAAATTAAGCTAGAGAAACCATATAACTTTGAGTGCAACTCCGCAATCACACCAAAAATAACAACTCTCACTAAACACTAGGCAAATTGCAAAAAAAATCGATGCATCAAAATCGGCTAAAGTTTTAATATACTGTAAAAAAACAACTCCCCCATCAAACATTACAATGAAAAGATCATATTCTCCGTGCTATAATGAGGTATACATCACACCCCCCAAACTTAGTAGAAACCATCTGTGAAACTAAGTTTGTAAAGAGATGTAATTTTCGAATGATAAGCACGTTAAATAAAAAAATTTCTTACTTACATTAATGAAATTAAAGCAATAAAATGGGAAGGAAAGCCCCCAATAGGCACTCATGTTTAACGTCGGAGAGTCACGACAACACCAATCTAGTGCAAGGTATCCTCAAAGATGATGCAAACATCATCCGGCGACTTGTAGTGCTTCAACCGATGCCCATTAGCCGCAATAATGTCCCCATCTTTGTCCATAAGCTCAAAACTCCCCCCTCCGCAGGCTCTATGGATAATGAACGACCCCGTCCACTTCTATTTCAATTTCTCTGCGAAGAGCTTCAAGCAAGAATTAAAAAGTAATACCTTATCACCTTGCTTGAACTCCTTGTAAGAGATCTTCGAATCATGTCATTTCTTCATTCTCTCCTTAAAAATCTCTGAGTTCTTATAAGCACGATTCTTAAATTCATCCAGTTGATTAATATGAGTTATCCTCAACTCCCTTTGATCCTTTAAGGACAAATTCAAGCTTCTCAATGCCCAAAAGCTTTGTGCTGAATCTCTACGGGCAAGTGGCACGACTTCCCATAGACAATTTGATACGGTGACATATCCAACACCGTCTTGTAAGCAGTTCGGAACCCCCACAAAACATCATCGAACTTTATAGCCCAATCCTTCCTATTGGTTTCGACTACCTTCTCCAGGATTTGCTTCACTTGGCGGTTGGAGAATTCCGCTTGCCCATTCGCTTGAGGGTGATAGGGTGTAGTGACCCTATGCTTTAATCCATAATCCTTAAGCACCTTTTCAAGAAGCTTGTTGACGAAATGAGAACCTCCATCACTCACTAAAGCTCTAGGGACTCCATAACGGGCAAAGATATGTTTCTTCAAGAAAGATAGAACAGTTCGTGAATCATTCACTCGAGTGGGGATAGCTTCCACCCACTTAAAAATACAGTCCACAGCTAAAAGAATGTAGAGAAATCCATTAGATGGGGGAAAAGGTCCCATAAAATCGATCCCCCATGCATCGAAGATCTCGACAACAATGCTCGGTAGGAGTGGCATCTCATCTCGTCAACTTATGTTCCCTATCTTTTGACATCTATCACACGACACCTCATAGGTCTCACAATCTTTAAACAAGGTCGGCCAATAAAGGGCTGACTGTAGTACCTTCGTTGCCGTCTTTTGAGCCCCAAAGTGCCCCCCGTTAGGTGTGCATGGCAAAACTCAAGAACACTTTCCATCTCCAACTCCGGCACACCTACGGACTATGGAATCCGTACATATTTTATAAATAAACGGATCATACCATATGAAGGTCTCAACATCTCGCTTGAACTTTGCAAGTTGGTATCGGTTGAGATCTCTCGGGATTTCTCCTACGGCACTGTAATTGACATAATCTGCATACCATGGATCCATCCCTTTTGTACCCACTACACATACTTTTTTAGCTTCTTCAACAAGCACCGCCATGATCTTCTCATCAGGGAACATCTCTTCTATATAATCAAACGAATCATCACAATGTTCCCTTGTCTCCAACCTCAATAGGTGATCTGCCAAGACGTTCTCCGTACCTTTCTTATCTCGGATCTCCATGTCAAACTCCTGCAGAAGAAGAATCCATCTAATGATCCTCGCATTCATTTCCTTCTTCTCCATCAAATACCGAATCGCAAAGTGATCCGTATACACTATCGTCTTCATGCCAACCAAGTACTGTTGAAACTTATTGAATGCATACACCATAGCAAGAAACTCCTTTTCAGTCACCGTGTAGTTCTTTTGTACCGCATCGAAAGTCTTACTCGCATAGTAAATGGTGCAAAACTTCTTATCCCTCAACTGTCCAAGCACCACTCCAAGTGCTAAATCACTCGCATCACACATTAGGATAAACGGCTGAGTCCAATCCAGTGTGATCAAGATAGGTGCAGTAATAAGCGCCTCCTTCAAAACATGAAAAGCTGTTAAACATTCTTCATCAAAAACAAAAGGAACATCCTTTTCAAGTAAATGAGATAAGGGCTTGGAGTATTTCGGGAAGTCTTTTATAAATCTCCTATAAAAACTGGCGTGTCCAAGGAAAGACCACACTCCTTTCTCATTCGTAGGTAGTGGAAGCTTCTCAATCGCCACCACCTTTGCTCTATCCACCTGTAATCCTTCTGGCAGAGATATGATGACCAAGAACAACCACATCTCTCACCATGAAGTGACACTTCTCCCAATTCAAGACAACATTTGTTTCTTGGCATCTTTTCAAAACAGTAGCAAGGTTAGATAAACAAACATCAAAAGAGGAACCAAATACAGAAAAGTAATCCATAAACACCTCCATGATCTTTTCTATCAACCCATCAAATATCGCCATCATGCAACGCTGAAATGTCGCAGGCGCATTACATAATCAAAAAGGCATCTTTCTAAAGGCAAATGTTCCATACAGGCAAGTGAAAGTAGTCTTATCTAGATCCTCGGGTGCAATCATGATTTGAATATAACCCGAGTACCCATCCAAGAAGCAATATACTCATACCCACCCCGCAAGACGATCAAGCATTTGATCCATGAAAGAAAGGGGAAAATGTTCTTTGCATGTATTCTCATTCAACTTCCTGTAGTCCGTACACACACGCCATCCCGTAGGAATTCTAGTGGCTAACGTCTCATCATTTTTGGCTTTCACTATAGTCATGCCCCCCTTTTTAACAACAACATGCAATGGACTCACATGGGGACTATCACTAATAGGATAAATAATCCCTGCATCTAGCAACATTAGGATTTACTTCCTAATCACTTCTTGAATAGTGGGATTCACCCTCCGCTGATTCTAAATGCTACTCTTGGCTTCATCTAACAATCGTATTCGATGCATGCAATACGAAGGACTAATACCTTTCAAATCATCAAGAGACCAACCAATCCCAGACTTATACTTCTTAAGTACATCCAACAATTCCTCAAGTTGATCATCATCAAGAGAAAAAGATACAATTACCGGATATTTTCCATTGTCACCAAGATAAGCATACTTCAAGTGTTCCGGTAGCATTTTTAACTCATCTTTCTTCTCTTCTTGAGGTGTACTCTCTCTGTCCAAAGGCAAATACTTCCTTGTCCACTTCACCTCCTCAAAATTTTTTCTTTGTGATTCATACCTATCATCATCTAAAGCAAGCAAGTTTTCAAGAAATTCGATACATACCTCATTGGAGAGTTCATTTAGCTCAGTAGTGGGAAAAGTAAGAGACTCCATCAAGCATGTCTCAAGAGGATCTTTGGAAAGAATCAGAGACATGTCTTCATTAATGATCTCCTCCACCACATCAATGCTGTGACACTGCATCTCCATCAGCATCTTCATTGCTTTATCCAAGTTAAACAAGACTTCTTCTTTATCCATCCTCAACCGTAGCTCACCCTTTTGCACATCTATCATGGCTCCAGCAGTCGCAAAGAATGGTCTCCCCAAGATTAAAGAAGCATTATCCTTGTTGTCTTCCATCTCTAGCACCAGAAAATCCACAGAAAAGACAAGCTTTTCAGCTTTGACTAGGACGTCTTCGATAACGCTTTTCAGAAATGTCATAGACCTATCCGCTAGCTGTAGAGCCACCGATATGGGAGTTAACTCCCACAAACCAAGCCTTTTAAAAGTGGACAACGGCATCAAATTAATGATTGCCCCTAGATCACACAAGGCTCGATGTACCGGCCCCTTTCCAATTTCACACAAGATGGTGAAGCATCCCGGATCCTTTAGCTTAGCTGGCAGCTTCCTTTGTATAATTGAGCTGTAATTATCAGACAAACTCACCATTTCAATTCCGTTCAAGCTTCTCTTTTTTAAAAGAATATCCTTTAGAAAGCGGGCATAATACGGTATCTCTAGAATTGCCTCAGAGAAGGGAATGTTCAAGCTTATTTTGTTTATGATCTCTGAAAACTTCTTGAACTTTTTCTCTAACCCCATCTTCACGAGCTTGAGAGGAAAAGGCGGAGGTATCTTTGTTTTGGGAATCCCCCATTCATCACGTTCAACCTTCTCCGCTTTATCTTTCTCGGCTCTCAACCTTTTGGCCCTTTCCCACTTCTTTTCTACCACTGTAAGCTCGGTATTCTAATCTTGAGATGTTTCTGGAGTGTTATGCTCAATAGGAGTCGCATTCAGCATCGAATTAGACTTTGAATTATGCTGCTCGACCTTAATTCAACTGAGGTAGGTTGGTTGAACAACTTGATTTTGGTCGAGCAGCTCGTCTGATCGTACCTTCTTATCCAGAACATGTTGCTCGACCACCATTTAACCAATATGGTTTGGTCGAACAGTATGGTGTTGGTAGAACGAAGTCCCAGATCACTAACTCTTATCGCAGTGCTTTTGTTCGACCTCCGTTCGACCAAGATGGTCAGGTCGAACAGCATAGTGTTGGTCGAACGGTTGATAAAAAAATAGAGTATCGTAATTCTACTTTTCCTGAGGTTGTTCGACCTTTGCTCGACTAGGTAGTCTGGTCAAACAACTCCAGTCTGGTCGAACAACTCCCATGTCTCCTTCGACTTGAATGGCAGACAACATCGGACCCCCCTCCCTCATATTGCATTCTCGACCTCAATGTGATGGCATGACAAGACTTTGGATTCTCAATACTTTGAGATGGAAACTTCCCTTTCTCAATAGTTTGAGTCAATTTGTTTACATTCCTTGCCATTTCCCCCATCAACAACGTGATGTCTTTCACTTTCGTAGACAAGTCCTTATGATTATCATCAATCTTCTTCTCTAACTTTGCCTCGAGATGGTCTACTCTCACATCATTCCTCGCCATGTATCGGTTCACTGTATCTTCAAAACCCGACTTCCCTTCTTCCACTTTAGCTCCCGGATCAACACCAATAGGAGGCTGCATTGAATTGTTCGGATTGCTCCATGAGAACTCCAGCCTGCTAGGTTGTTGATAATTACCCGGGGGACCACGGTTGGTGTAATTCCCCTGATAATTCCGGTTTCCTTGATTCGAGTACCTAGTACCTTGAATACTTTGACCCATGGCGTAGTTTACCTCCTCGATCTCCTCTTGGCTTGCTCATTCGCAACCACCATCTTGCTGCATTATTGGTACTCTCTGGGATAAATTAGTGATCTGCTTTTGTTGAGACTCTAGTAGCTTACTAATGTTAGCCAAGCTAGAGACGATCTCGTCATCTCTCCCCAACTTTACCATTGTGTGCTCCACTTATGCTACTTTCCCAAGAACATAAGTGCCTCGAACTCTATCAGTCGGCCAATCTCTTGAGTTCATCGAAATATCTTCGAAAAGCTTCTCGCCTCAATGGGTGACTTCGTAAGCAATGCTCCATTAGAAGAAGCATCAAGCAAAACTCGAGAGTCGCAATCCAACCCATTGTAGAATATACTGATATATTGGGCCTTTGATAGCCAATGTTAAGGACACTTACGAAGCATGTCCTTGAACCGGTCCCAAGCTTCATGAAACTTCTCATTCCCATGGATAGAAAATTGATTGATTTCTTGCTTCATCTTGAACACCTTAGAAGGTGGCATGTATCGCTCCAAGAATTTCACTTTCAACTTCTCCCATGTATCATATTCAGCAGCTTCAAGATTATCATACCAATCTCTCACCTTTTCATTCAACGAGAACTTAAACAATATGATCTTCCTCGCATCCTCATGAGCTCCTGCATCTTTTTGTGTACTTGCATACCCAAGTAACTTATTAAGATGTTGTTGAGGATCTTCGAACGTTCCCCCATAGAAGGGACTCCTCTTAATCAGGTTATAAGAGCAGGGTGTACATCGTAATTGGCTCCGGTCCCTCTCGCTCCTAACAACCCAGCATTGCCCCCTCCGTTGTTCTTAAAGACTTCACAGATGGCAAGTGTATCAGGATTCGCTGCCATGTTGATTGTTTCTATTCCAAATTTCTTCGGTTGCAGCTTCAATCATTTGCGAATTTAGCACGTCAACTTCAACTCCAAAATTAAGAGCTTCAGTTGGATCAACGTTCTTATTCTTACTCTTCTTCTTCTTTTTCTTCCTTGACGACGCTCTGATCTCTGGATTATATTGTTCTAATTCACCTTTCTTTGATCTTGTGAGCATACACCTAAGAAGAATAAGTGTTAGAAATAAAAAATAATAATAATCTCAATTAAACTAGATATAATCCAAAGATATTTAATGTCATCCCCGGCAACAGCGCCAAGAACTTGATGAGCATTTTCTCAACACACAAAATTAATCCTCAAGTATAAGGATATCAATTGTAGTTTCGAAAGGTGACCAAGTGTATATCGAATCCAAGGAATAGATTAGTATCAATCTAATTATATGCTAATTAACTAAGATTATGTTGGTAAATTCGAGTTGGTTTGATTAAGAAACTAAATAACATATAATAAATATAACAAGGTAAGTAAACAAATAAGAGTAGAAATTCGGTTGTGATCAAGTAAGTAATGGAGTAGTTCTTCAGGTAATCCAGTTTCATTCGTTAATTTCCTTTCCATGCGATGATGTTCGACTCTGCCCTGTGATTTATGGACGCATCACTAATCCATGCAAGCATACTCTATAGATACAAGCAAGCAAGCGTATGACACGTGTGAATATCCTTGGAGCAAGACGTATAATTTACCCCCTTTCTAAGTACTATCATAATCAATTATTTCCCGTGCACTTATTACTCTAACCCAATTTGATCTCCCTTTTTAGGTACTATAAAGTAATACTCTTTATCCTACTTATTAACCCGAATATGATTCAATTAGCAAGTATCTATATAATATAGTTCTAATAAGACTTCGAAATCCCTTCACTTATAATTATAACATGTGATTCTGCTCAGCGGTGAATGCACTCCATCAATAACTAAGAGATGTATTCAGACTTTACATAACAGTTAATGATGCACAAAACGATCGTGAGTATGAATTGAAAAAGCACAATCTTGTATAAAATAAATCACAAGTAGTGTTGTATGGAGTTTACACATGGAAATTTGATTAACTCATAAAATTTTCATAACCCTAGAACTACCAAGGTGGTTCTAGCCCATGATTGATCAAAGAACAATCATGGCTAGTTGGTATGATCTTACTTGACTCGCCAGACGAACCTCTCTCTTAACCCCTTCGAATGGTGGTAGGGTTTGGTGGATGAAGAATATGTGTGTCGTAGGATGGATCCCTTCGTGTGTTTTTCTCCTGCGAAAGCCCTTCTTTTATGCACATAGGACCTCTTTATGGGCTTAGGATGAACCTTTGCTTGAAGCACAAGTCAAATTTGGTGAAAGACATTCGGAAATACCATAAATAGCCTCAGCGACACGCCGTTCGACCATGCCATGCCAGTCGAACAAGGAGCTTCTGGTCGAGCAAACGTTCTGGACAAATTTGGCATTTTGCTCGACCAAACCGCTCTTGCTCGACCAGATTGATCATGGTCGAGCAACTCCTCCAAGTCGAACGAGCTCACTGCAAGTTCTCCACTTTGCTCGACTTTTTCTTATCTGCTCGACCAAGCTAGTGTTGGTCGAGCAATATCTCCAAGTTGAACTGGCTCACTGGATGGGCTCTGGCAATCTGCTCGACTTGTCACCTCCCGTTCGACCACATGTTGCTGGTCGAACAAGCCATCAGAGGTCGAACAACACCTTAATCTCGCCTCCAAAATCGTGTCTTCCAATTCCGAGCCTTTTTCACCAGTTTTCCTAACAAATATGCTCAAATAGCCCTTGTACCCTCTGATTCGTGCCTTTCCCATAAACATATCGATTTGTCTCAATAAAAGACCAAATAGTACTCTCTTTCCATGCAAATCAGCGCCCAAAACATGTGAATTTACACTCTCATCAGTCTTACACCCAGCAGAATGGTGTAGCAGAAAGAAGGAATAGGATTCTTATGGAAATTGTAAGATCAATGATAAATTATTCGGAATTACCAAATTCATTCTGGGGATATGCCTTAGAAACATCAACTTACATCTTGAACTTAATACATTCTAAGTCGGTAGCCTGCACAACCACGGAACTGTGGACCAAGTGAAAGCCTGTTCTGAAACGGATTCAAATTTGGGGTGCTCCGGCACATGTGTTGAAGGTGGATGCTGATAAGTTAGAGTCACATACTGAAGTTTGTCTGTTTATAGGAGATCCTAGAGGAACGAAAGGTGGTTTGTTTTATAATCCAAATGATCAAAAGGTGATCGTTAGCACGAACGCCAAATTTTTAGAAGAGGATTATGTGATGAACCACAAACCTATGAGTAAAAGTGTTCTAGAAGAAGTAAGAGGGGAAACACCAAATGCAATACCAACTGTACAAGATGATATACCACAAAACACCTGATACACAATTGCCTGCGGAGCCTCGTCGTAGTGGGAGGGTTGTTAGACAGCCTGATAGATTCATGGGATTGGGAGAGTCATCCGACTTGATCCCTGGTGAACATGAAATTGACCCATGGAATTACAACGAAGCGCTGCATGATAAAGATGCTCAATCATGGCAAAAAACAATAAACTCTGAAATAGAATCCATGTATTCTAATCAAGTTTGGGAGCTAGTAGAACCGCCTAATGGTGTAAATGCTATTGGATGCAAGTGGGTCTACAAAAGAAAAAGAGGATCTGAAGGTAAGGTGGGAACCTTTAAAGCAAGGCTCGTTGCGAAGGGATATACTTAGAAAGAGGGAATCGATTATGAGGAAACCTTCTCACCCGTCGTCATGCTTAAATCAATACAGATTCTTTTATCTATTGCCGCTCATATGGACTATGAGGTATGGCAAATGGATATCAAGACAGCTTTCCTTAATGGAAGTCTTGAGGAAAACATCTATATGAAGCAACCAGAGGGATTCATTGCGCAAAGGGAAGAACATCTTGTGTGTAAGATTAATAGATCCATTTATGGATTGAAACAAGCTTCTAGATCATGGAACATTCATTTTGATGAAGCAATCCATTTATATGGATTTATTCAATGTCCGGATGAATCATGTCTGTACAAGAAGTGTGTTGGATACGTAGTGGTGTTTCTTGTACTTTACGTGGATGATATCCTACTCATTAGAAGCAATGTGAAGGTATTATCGAACGTAAGGGTATGGCTATCCAAGTAGTTTGAGATGAAGGACTTAGGAGAAGCCGGACACATTCTAGGGATCAAATTAATAAGGGATCGCAAGAAAAAATATTATGCTTGTCCCAAGCTTCATACATTGATACAATCCTGGCTCGTTTTAGCATGTAAGACTCCAAGAAAGGTTTCCTACCTTTTAGACATGGAATTCCTCTATCTAAGGAAATGTGTCCAAAGACATAAAAGGAAATAGAGGAAATGAAGCTGGTTCCTTATGCTTCGGCAGTAGGAAACCTCATGTAGTGAAATTGGTAAATGTTATTTCACTAAAAACGGTTACATCAAGTACTTACATACGATGCGAATATAAAATCTAACCAATCTATCCAACCTACTTAAGCAAAAAGCCTAAGGTGAATAATAAAATACATCATGGATTCATATACAAAGATGTTATATGAAGTTTGATTATGTCAGCAAAGTAGTTCGGGGACAGCATCCTTGTGCCAAACTGAAGTGCATTTCTTTTCATCCAAATGTAGTAGATCATGGTAGCAAATGTGATGAAAAGAAGTCTTATTGCCTTGTTGTTGTTTCTGGTATTCTGCAGAATCTTACGGAAGGCATCTGTGACTGAAGTTAGCCTTCCTCTTCTCCACCCAATCCATTTTCTAACTTCAATCCAAATGTGTGTAGTACAAGGGCAACGAAAGAAGAGATGCAATGTAGTTTCCTAATCGAAGTAAAAACTACATCGTTTATCTTTTCCTGTGCACCAAATCATGTCCTTTGTAGCAACTCTTTCTCTACGCACTAACCATAGTCTGAAACTGAACTTCCTCACAATCCATTTGTGCTAAATTTGTTTATGGACAAAGCTTGAGTCCGCTGTATATCTACTCCTCAGATGATCATACATACTGCTGGCTTTGAATATTCCATTATCACAACACTTCTCCATAATACCAATCACTTCTTCATCTCCTTCTGATTCATTCTCTATAGCATTCCTAATGGCAATGAGAACTCTCCATAATATGTAGAATTATTAACGGGAGAGATCATTGTCAATTGGGAAGATGAGAGGTAGACAGAGTTGATCCATTTCACCCAGAGAGATGAGGCTTCCCTGTGTACATCCCACAGTGCTCCTGCCAAAATGGTCCTTATTCCAAGTAATGATGTCCTTCAACCCTAGCCCCCCTGCATTCTTAGGTTGAAGGATATCATTCCAGCTTACCGGGCTCACCTACCTTTCCCATAAGAATCTGCGAATAATGGTCTCCATCTTCTTGACAATCACAATTGGAATTTTGAAAATGCCATACCAAAAAGATAGAATACCATATATCCCAGAAGTGATAAGTTCCAAACGACCCGTGAATGACAACAGTTTAGAAGACCAAGTTTGTATCATGTTGTTAATGTCATTCAAAAGGGGTGTAAAATCCTCCACTCCTATTCTCTTGCTACAAATAGGGATGCCCAAGTATTTGAAAGGAATGTTACCTGTATTGAAAGGAAGAATCTGGGAAATTCTGCGTTGGACACGAGCCAAAACTCCCGAGGTAATGAGGTCAGATTTCTGAGGATTTACAGTTAACCCAGAGACTTCAAAGAATCCATTTAATATCCTTTCAATACACCTTGCAATTGCAACATCTCCATATCCCAAAATCAGAAGATCATCTGCAAATATCAGATGTGAGACATCCACACGTATACAGATTCTAGAATGAAATCTGTACTCATGAAGATCTACTGCTCTACTCATCAATCTACTAAGGTACTCCATGCAAATCACAAAGAGGAGCGATGAAATCGGATCACTTTGTCAAAGACACCTCTTGCCTTTGAAAAACCTTCTGGTTTGCCATTGATGAGTAAGGAGTAGGAAGTAGTAGTAGTAACACACTGCTCAATCCAAGCACGAAAAATAGGGGGAAAACCTAATCCTATAAGCAATTCAAAGAGATATTTCCAGCTAATAGAGTCATAAGCTTTGGAGATGTCAACTTTGACTGCTATCCTAGGGTATACAGTCCCAACTCTCTGTCCATAGCCCCTACAGATCTCCTCTACAAGCATGACACAGTCTCTCAATTTTCGTCCTTTAATAAATCCAAATTGAGATTGATTTATTAAGGAAGGAAGATAAATTCTGAACCGAGCTGCCAAGATTTTAGAGATAATTTTGTACACCGTGTTGCAACACGAAATGGGTCTAAAATCTTGGACTCTCGGCTCATGGCTCTTTTTGGAATTCAAGGAGACAAAAGTAGCATTCAACTGTTTTAGGAATTTCCCTTTCCGAAAGAATTACTTCACTGCTGCCACTACATCACCACCAACCACATTCCATGCACTCTGAAAGAAAGCCGAGGTGTAGCCATCAGGACCAGGAGATTTGTTTTTGTTGATTGACCATAATGCTTCCTTAATTTTTACCTCATCTACCGGTGCTTCAAGATTACTAGCATCCACAGAAGAAAGTTTCCGTCCTCTATCCAACACCTCCTGCTCCACTGACTGGGATGTCAGACCCTCCTCAACAAGTATTGATTGATAATAAGAGAGAAAAGTATTAATCAATTCTTGGTATGAAGAAGTGTGTCAGCTCTCAGTGTGAAGAGAATGAATACCATTCCTCACTCTATAACTTCGGATAAGAGAATAGAAGTACTTTGTAGCGCAGTCCTGGTTCTTAATGTGCTTGTGTTTGAGAACCTGCATAAGAAAGTTAGTCTCACAATCCTCCAAATGCTTCTATTTTATTAGCTCCTCAATGATCTCCAGGTGTAGCTCATGATTATTCAGGTTTGACATAAAAAGAGTCTGGCGATAATGCAGGTGTTCGATTCCTCTAGCTACTCTTTCAGAAATATGGTAATAGTTCTATTTGTGCAACTCTTTCAGTGGTTTTTTAGAGTTTTCAACTTCTGGCAAAGGATGAACTGCTTTGTACCTGCAACGTGTACCTACCAATAAGAAGAATCAAGTGCAATAAAATTATTATGGTTAGTCCAAAAATTACAGAATCTGAAGGGTCTTATATAGTGGGGGTTTGGATTTTGAAAGGAGATGATGGAAGGGCAATGATCAGAATGAGTGCCCTGTGGAAGAAAATTGGTTTGTAGATCCCAACCCATACTCCTCCAAATTTTGGACGTCATCACTCTATCAAGTTTTGAAAAAGAAGTTCCATTCGACTAAGTATAGAAACAACATGTCGAGTAAGTATCTTCCAATCCCAAAATAGAACAAGTTTCATGCATTTCCCTAGTCCCCATATTCTGTGAAGAAGTATTTCTTTCACACTCAAATCTTATACAGTTGAAATCACCTCCTAAGATCCATGGTAACTAGTTCGAGTGAAAAAGGGAGTGGAGGTGTTGCCACAAGTTTCTCCTAGCAATGTATCGGTTTTGGGCATAGAGGATCGAAACAGCGAACTGTTTTAAGGTTGTAAGACATTTAGCATTCATCAAGATGGATTGATCACTTAAGACAAAGTTATCCAATTCCAACCACATTGGATTCCAGATGACCATAATCCTTCCACCATTACAAAGCTCAAAATTCTGAATGTGATTCCAACCAGGGAAGACTCTCTTAATAACATCATCCACTTTCTGTACAGAAAGTTTAGTTTCCACCAAACCTTCAATACTCACATCATAGTTACGCACCAGTTTTTTCAGTGCGTTGTGGGTTGGTGTGTGCCCCATCCCACGCACATTCCATAACAAAAGAGTTATGAAGAATATTCAGAGGATGGAATGCCCTCCTCTGCAATCTTCTTGCTAATCCAATCTCCATAATCCTGGAAGTTCTTATCATGTTCCTCTTCTTCCGTGCTTAAGCTACCCACTGCTTTGTTCTTCTTGTGTTTATAATTTCTGCCCGTGGAGTCTGAGGATTCACCACTGTACACTAGTTTCCAAATTTGGTTGGGTGTATGGCCCTGGATCAGAGTGGAGTGAAGGTTGGCGAGGGAGGTTTCAAGAACTCGGTCTTGAAGAGAGCGGAGAAGGGGAGTTAAGTCTTCTGGAGAAGTGAGGGGTTCAAGATTGGTTAGGGGGTCAAAACGGTAAGGGGAGATTGGGCTGGATTGATTATGTTTATTGGGCTCAAGGGTGGGAACCGGGCTGAGATGAGAGGGACTTAAATTGGGAGTAGAATTGGGCTTAGGATTATTAGAGATGGGCTCACAGTAGTTATTGGGGGTAGGATTGGGCCCGTTTAAATTTGGGGGTTGTAAGTGGATTGGGCTTGGGTTTCGAGACGTTGGGCCTGGGATTTGGGCCATTGGGTCGACCCTGACGATTTCTATTTCTCTTCCGTTTGCCTTGTTGGTATGGGACCTCCACTACTGTACGATTCTCCAGTTGCTGTGGATCACGCCGACGGCATTCAACAGCGTGGTGTCCTAGAGAATTGCAATCGGAGCAGAACTTGGGTCGGAATTCATAAAACACTTTTTGTTTGAAGCCTACAAATTGACTTTGAACCCATATTTCGTCCGGCAGGGGCTTAGTAGCATCAATATGGACCAAGACCCGAGCAAAGGATACTCGTTCTTTGTTCGTTGTGTATTAATCCATCATAACAGGCTCACCGATGGTTAAAGCAATAAGACTCAATCGATCAGAGGACTAGTATTTGAGAGGGAGTGAGGGGAATCTGTGCTAAACCGGAATGATCGAGAGTCCTACTTAATCAAACTGGAAGTCCTCAGGCATTCTTCTCAGCATGAGGTAAACCAAATTTCCATCGTATGGTCCATTAAGAAGGACCTTCTAGACATCTTCCTCACTGCTCAATTTGAAGATAATCCACCCACTGTCGTGACTGAAAACTTGAACTTGAACTCCCCATCGATTGATAATGTCTTTAACTGCTTGAAAACCCAGATATCTACTTGTGAAACATCTAATTAAGGTATAGTTCTATTCATCATCTTCATCGTCTAAAATTAAGGCAATACCGGGTTCTTGAGGGGGGGATGAATTTGAGGGTATGTTTAGGATGGGGCCGGCGATTATGGCTATTGGCGTTCAAGGATGGGGAAGAAGGACTCGTATGCACAGAGGGGGGGTTAGAGGGAGAGGTTTGTGGCATTTTGGTGGATGGGGGGATAGGGTTGATAGAGGGGGGAGTGGAGTTATGAGTATCATGAGACTTGTGCAACAAGAGAAGGGGATGAGAGGTGGATGCTCCGGGTGACAAATGTGGGGGTTGTGAAGGGAGGGGAATGGGTCGGACAGAAGATTTGGTGGGAGGATGTGATCGGGGGTTAGGATTCAAAGGAGTGAGGGCCACCAGCCGAACTTCCGGTGACTAAAACTAGGGGGAGCTGGTGGTCGGATGCATCGGATCAGGGAGAGATAGGGATGGAAGAGGCGAGGAGAGAGAGGGTGTGGTTCTCAATAATTTTTCTTTGAAAGAGATAGAGTTGGTGGGACTTTTGTGGGTACAGTGTGGCAGGTGGAAGAAAAGGGTATTAAGTTTGACTCAATGGATAAAGGTGGATACGTGTCAAACTTTTCTTGTTCCATTTGAGCATCTTGCGTACAGATGTCTATTTTAGCAGCACCTATTGTACCATTAGTCACCACATCCACTTCTGAAAGCAATTTCAGTTTCAAAATTGAGATTTGGGGCGTTGAATTATCCAGCAGATCTTCACAATCTGGGATTGATTCACATCGAGTATTAGCAGAATCATAATATCTCCCCTCTGATTTTTTTTCTTCTAAAACCATATTTCCAATATTACAGTGATAATACAAATCCTCATCTTCCTTATTTTCCTCAACAAAAGTACTGTTATTCGCCGCTTCCAAGGATGAAGGCAACTGCAGATTTAATTGTTGATTTTGTTTTGGATTAGAGAGATTTCTTCCATATCTGCTTCACCTGAAACTGCTTCCGGATTATACATCACAGCATTGGGTTTCTCCTCTATTAAATATGTCCGTGGTCTTATTTGATTATCAACAGCATCTTTCTCATCTTCTTCTCTTAGAATATCCTCAACAGCGGCGACGGCTAGAGAAAAATCCAGAATAGACAGCTGGGTGTTCATCGAACATTCCATACACAAGGGAGATAGAGGATTAGCTCTTGAAACAGTGTTGGTGCTAACCTTGGATTTCTTGCCTCTCGTCCCATTGTTCTTCTTCCAGCTAGATGAGGAAGACGGAGCCTTGGCTGATTGCTGGGTTCTCATGGGGACGCCGGATTCCTGTCACACCGGAACTGGGACTGAGGCACAACTGGATGATGACTACTCAAGGGTAGCCAGAGGCCATCATCAAGTTAACCTAGCTAGATGAGGGGAGGTCGTTGTCGCTAAGATTGAATCTGAGGATAATCTAGCTGATCCTTTTACTAAGAGCCTTCTAGCGAAAGCGTTTGATGGGCATGTAGAAGGAATGGGGATGCGTGTTAGCAGATATAACAACGTAGTCTTTTAGTATAAGTGGGAGATTGTTAGATTGTATACTAAAAGTCAAGCTTTTGTATGAACAATGTTTTAACAATTTATTTGAAATGAGAATCATATGATCAAACATTTTGCATATTATAATTTATTTATATGTCTGTGCAAAAGTCCACTTACTTTAGTGTAGATAATATATTGTGCAACAACACGCGGAAGATTATATTATCGATTTCCTTATAAAGTATAAACAGATGCTCACAATCGAGATAGATGGGGACAATCTATCGGGATACTTGTAGTGTGAATTGATATTAGTTTGTCTTGACTATATAATCACAGATGCTCACAATCGAGATAGATGAGGACAATCTATCGGGATACTTGTAGTGTGAATTGGTATTAGTTTGTCTTGACTATATAATCACATTAGTATGCTTTGTGTGTATTGAGAAGGACCGCTTGAGATCGTTCGACTTATACTGACTATATAGAAGTACTTGATCTCTGTTATTATGGATATTTTTGCTCTTCATCCCTATACAATAACCTCGACACTTAAGCCAGCATGTATTTATTTGATTCATCAATGGGTGAGATTTACATGTATTAAATCAACAAACTCAGTGAGTTGGAAAATAGTGCTGTCTCTATGGTGTGCTGTTGATTGTAGAAGGAATCTGTGTCCTATTAAATAGGTTGATGATGTCCCCTTGAGGAGCTCATAATGATTATGATGTAAATCTTGCAAGTGGATTAATTCCAGCATGATAATGAGGTTGAGTGGTACTACTCTCGGATGAGATATTAATTAATGAAGTTGTCAGTAACTTAATTAATTAATGGGGATTGTATATCTTAAACATGGGGAAACTGTCGGGCTCATAACAAGAAAGAGCCCATAACGTAATTTGGGATTAGAGCGACAGTGCACTAATATTATTTTAGTGGAATATATTATTATTACTGGACTTAAGTATAAGTTTTGGGCTAAACTTGGATACTTAAGCACAATGGAGGTCCGACTCTAATTTCTCCTCCTGGTTCCTACTGTAGCCTATATATAAGTCATCTCAGTGATGCGGAACCCTAATAGACACGCCTAATACACGTTAAATTAGGGAGGAGAGTCGATTGAGAGGATCTTGAAGATCGTCGCCGACACGACGTTAAGATTGGACTTAGGAATACAACAAAAGATTAAGAGGTTGTTTTCTGCACATGTTCTTCTTCAACATACCCTGGTGAAAGGTAATACGTTTCTATGTTCTTGCTTCCGATGATTTAGAAATGCATTTATTTTTAACAATATATTTATAAATTTAAATTTAAAAAATCTTTGTAAATTAATGATTATAGTTATTTAAATTTATTTTTTAAAAAAAAAATTGATTTATTCAACAAAATATGAAACTTTAATTATCAATGATACTTAATTTTTTAAATTAATTTTTATATTTAGAAAAATAAATTAAATAAACATATTTTCTTTGTAAGTAATTTTTTTGGAAATACAGAATACATATATTAAATAGAAAAATCAAATTAAAAGAAACCTTCATTTATCAATATTAAATTGTATTAAATGGAGACCAACCAATAGTAGAGCAACCACATATAAAAAATAAGTCAACAATAATCACATGATGACGCATGTTTTTTTTTTTAAATTATTTTAAGAAATACTTCACGATTAGATGTATTAAGATTGTACTCCATCCGTGTTGCTTAAGAGAAACTCATTTTATTATTTTGGACGTTTACCCTAAGGGTCTCATTTCCCTTTATATAGATATGAGGTCAAATACACCTATTAATACAATTAAAATATGAGGCTCACACACACTACATATTAAATAATAATATTTATTAATACACGTGCAAAAAGTAAATAAGTCTCTTTCAAGCTGACAAAGGGAGTATGATATTGAAATTATAGAACAATATTTAAGTGAGAACATTTTATTTTTCTTAATTAGTTATTAATTTTCATTAAAAATGTTATCACTTTTTTCTATGCTACAAGTTATTTATAAAATAGTTCACTTAGATGATTATTAATTTTCATTTATCATTTAACATTTTTATTAAAATGTTATCACTTCTTATTCGTTTCACATAATTCTGTGAAGCAATCTCAAGTGTTGCCAAAGTTATAATGTTAAAAAAAATTCTATCCATGGATTTTTTAATATACAATTTTATTGTTTTGATGTTAAGTTTTAGGGGAAAAAATTAATCATTAAGTTGATCTATTTTTTTAAATTTGTCTGGCAAGAAATAAAAACTTTAATTTGCTAAGTTAGCCTATTTTTTTAAAAACAAACTCTATTATGAGATGATGCTTGTGTAAGATGGTTTGTAAGATATGTTAAAATATGATTGTTGTATAGATAAAATATGTTTATTAGTTGTTAAAGTATAATTTTCTAAAATAAGATGAATGATACATTAAAGTATGATTTTTAATTATTATAATATGATTCACTACAACTATACTTTAACTATTAATAAGTATACTTTACCTATATAATAAACATACTTTAATAATTGGCCGATATATCTCACGATCCGTTTCTCATATATCCACAGAATTCCTCTTTTTTAAATTAGTCTATGATAATTTTTTTAAAAATTAATTATTTAATTAACTTTGAAAATATGCTTAGCATCGTAAGCTAAACCTCACAACCGTGAAAAATCCACAACAAAAACCTGTCCCACGAAGTGTGGAAATATGCCAGGCAATGTCAGACTTTGTATTAATAGACGTGAGCCTGTTAATAAATATTTTTTGGACCAAACCTATTTAATATGATAGGCCTTTTTTTAAGGATAAGCATGGAATTTTATTAAACAAAGTCTACTTAACATGCAACAATTTAAAGTTATAATAAGCAATTACCACATTTAAATCACCACAAAATTTAAAATACATTGCATTACAAAGTTAAGGGGTACAGTGATATATTGGAATCTCTTTAATTAAAGTATTATTAACTACATAAATATATAGTGATATTTCAACTTTATGGTTACAATGTGTTGCACACAAACAATTACGTTGCACATAATCATTTACATTATGCGCAGTAAAAAATTTATGTGCAGCAAATGTTATGCGAATCGATGCAGTAATTTTTTTTAAATTTTATGTGTAGCGTGTGGCTTAATTATTTATAGGATTAATTACTCTAAGATACAAGGTAAACATGATTATTATTATTATAAGATACATTCATAAGAAAACATTACTATGGGATACAAAAAGATGTAACAAAGTACCCAAATTACCCTTAAATGATTTAAATTTAAAAACATAATCTTACCTAATAAATCTAACTTATTTTACTCTTTTAAATGCTTAAAACATCACGTACGTTCGGTTATAATTATTTGGGATAGTGATGGTTGCCATTTAGGCAATTTAGCAGCACCATCTTGCTTTGTTCAGCCATTGGAGTTTGATACCATTCATCGTCGATGTGTTTGTTGGGCATACTATCGTCTTCTTATTGAGTAGTACGGTGGTCATCTCATGAATTTTGCAGGTTATATCTTTACATCTAGTCGGAAATTTCCATATTAATTAGCAGCAAGAGTTCATTTTCTGCATCAAATATTCGAAGTTAAGTTTACAATTCTTGAATTTATTTCTAAAAATAAACGATTAACAATGTTGGAATTAAAATTTTGTATATGTTGTACATGTTAGCCTGTGTAAAATTAGAATATCTGAAAATTTGTATATTCGAAGAAAAGTTTATGTTGTACGTGTTAGTTGTGAAAACACATCCATACGATTGTAATGGTTCAATTTTATGCTAAATTACACTCTCTTGTAGGTTCTTCGGCAACTCCGAGATGCGGGTAGGTACTAGCAGAAACATGCATACATTTGTTTATTTATTTTTCATTTGATTTCTGAAACTGTTGGTTTCGTGTTCCTGAAACTGTTGATTACGTGTTATTGTTTTTATTTTGATGTAAAATTTAGTTTATTGAATGAGTTCAGCTCAGGTTGATCCTCACTAGCAATTCTAATTCTTCATAATTACATCTTTTAGGCGACTAATTGAATTTTGTATATTTGATGAATGAAATTGGAAATCAGAAGATTGTGCTAAATTACACTCTCTTGTAGGTTCTTCAAATTATGGAGGATTCCATAATGTTTAGTGTGAGACATCAGAAAATATGCAAATTCATCTTTGGTGTGTCAGAGACGTCACGGGTTGATTTGCACTATGAAATTTATGAGAAGTGGGTTGATTTAGAGAAAGTAAAATTTGAATGCATTTGTTGCTTTGGTGAATGCCGTAGAATCTCTTTGTCTTCGGATGCAGATTTGAAGAACATTATATCCGTTTGCGAGCGCACATCCTTGGATTTTGTGTCCGCTGATGTGTCAGTAAATGAACCACATTTAAGAAATAATTCTCAGCCTGCTCTACCGTGCATGGGTTCCATAAATTCTAAGGTCATTCGTCTAGTTTTTGAGAAAGCAAACTCAAATGAATCAAATCTGAACGATGGACAATATGAAGAGTTTGCTGAAAATTCAAGCATGTCGTGTTTTGATATCTGTCCACTTTTGAAAAAGAAATCATTATTATCAGATCCTTGGTCCAACATCATGAAAGATGGTGTTGGGTTAGTGTTTCAAAGAGGGGGTAAGGAATTTCGGGAGAAGCTAATAAAGTGCACTTCACAAGTAGGATTCAGATTCAAATATCACAAGAATAATGCAAGATATATTCATGCTATCTGTAGTAATTCAGATGATTGTTAGTAGTTTATAAAAGTAAAACTTCTTACGCTGTCATCAAAGTTTCAGATTTATGAGGTAAATTTGGTCCATAAATGTGTTGGGATTTTCCCAAAAAACGAAACAAGACGCTTCTCCCCCAAAATTATTGAAAATTTATTTGTGGACAAAATTAGAGATAAACCTCACATGGGGGGAGTTGGTGTAAAATCTGATTTCTTAATCACATATGGATTCGAGATCCCTTATTGGAAAGCATGGAGAGCGAAGGAAAAAGCTAAGGATCAAATATGGGGATCATATGCAGAATCTTATGATGATCTACGTTGGTATTGTTCTTCAATTAAATCCACCAATCCAGGTAGCGTCGTTGTACTTGACCACAATAAGGAATCACACCGATTTGAACGCTTATTTATATCGTTCAAATCCTGCATAGATGGGTTTAAGAGTTGTTGTCCAATGATCTTTATTGATGGCACAATCATGAAAGGTCAAGCCAGTGGCACATTACTAGCAGCCACCGCGAAAGATTGTGACAACGGTATCATTTATAGTTTTTAATCTATATTAATTTATCACAAGTTTCTTATTTTTACTTTCACATCTATTATGTATATTATTTTGTAGGGTTGTTCCCATTAGCCATTGTTGTTGTCTCTGCCGAAAACACTAAGAATTGGATGTGGTTTTTAACAATGATAAGGGACAACATTACACATGACAAAGAGATTTTCTATATATCCGACCGCAATGTTGGGCTAATATCAGCATTTTCCTTGGTTTTTGACAAGTCAGTTCACTATTTTTGTTTGTTACATTTATTAATGAACCTGAAGGGAAAATGTTCTCTTGTCTTGAGTAAAAATAAATGTGTAGATTTGTGGTGTATTTTCAATAAATGTGCATATGCCCCCACAAAACAGTTTTTTGATGAGAAACTTGCAGCTTTCAAGGAGCTTGGTGGGAAATTGGTTGAAGAATGAGTATCACAATTACCATACGAAAAATGAGTTGTGACTTATTCTCCTCATATTACAAGATATGGTGAAATGACCTCTAACGCTATTGAGTCATTTAATGCCTGGCTAAACGACACTAGAGATTTACCTATCACTCACATGATCGACCGTATTCGCAAAGGCACCCCTTTTTATTACTCACATGATATATATTTTTGTGGTAAGTAATAGATTTTTATTCATTATTCATTGACTTGTTGTTATTAATTATTGGCTTCCTTCAAAAGTATCGGACAAACGGTATAACACATCACAAAAGGCTAATGCTATTACATTTTTATGATTTTTGCATCCTTTTGAATTATTAGTTTTATGGTAAGTACTAACAATGAAACAGGATTAACAAATAATATTAGTATTAATTTTTATTTTAGATAACCTATCCCATTTTGTCCAATACCCCAGCCATTACCCCATAAGAGCAAAAAGTTATTACCGAACAAAAATATATTTCAAAGATCACCAATTCTCATGTTTAACATTGCTTATTCAAAAACAATTACATTGCAAGAACAAGATTTAATTCACTAACACACATATTCATAAACCATCATTAGACGAGGCAGTGTCATATGAACTTGTACTTGAGGGTCCACTTGGATTCTTTCTTCGGGCACATTCAATCTCAAAGTCGGATGTAGTATCACTTGCTACCATTTATTGTTTACCTATATTATGGTTTAAGAAATTTCAAAACCCAACAAAAATAAACTGTTGCGCTACATTTAAAATTAATGCACAAATTTATATTCTTGCACAATTTTTCACATTTCACACATAATCCGTCACATTGATCCACAACCTTCCCAAATTACTACACAACATTCCTTAGGTTCTGCATAAATTTTAATCCTTATTGCACAACATTCTATAAGTACTGCACAACATCTATTACTTACTTCACAACAATCCATAATTATTATACAACATTCCCAAATTAGTGCAAAACATTACATATATTATATAAATCATAACAAAAACACAATCAGAATTATAAAGTAGCATTACAATACGTAAACATCAATTATATTACTAATATTACCTTTTTGCTTTAAGATGGTAAGACTACCGATTTTGATTGAATGATTCGATTTGCTCAGTGTTCCTCTTTTATGAGGGCCAATTGATTTTCTTCTTCCCTTTCTGCAGTAAGGTGATTTTACCATTTTCCTCATGATATTAATTCTGTATAAGAATTAAAATCACAATATTATTCAGTTATATTGGGGCAGTGCAGATAAAATTAAGGTGGTTGTTGTTCGGTTTTTGTCCGGTGAAGAAGAATTATCTCATAATAGCTCTAGTTAAACACCACACCACACTATGAACGCACAATACTGGAACTAAACAGAAAAACACACTGATTTAGTTTCTTAAAAGCTTTTTATTGTTCACCTCATGTGAAAATGGACATATGTAGTGTTAAAATAACATAAAAAGAGATAATTTACAATAAACTGAAAAAAGAGATAAAATTATGCAATGCAATTAGGAAACAGACAACAGGTTGGTTACATAAAAATTGTTTGATTGTACATGAAAATGCGAGCAATTAAAAAAGGCTCAACTTCACAAGTCCATTTACACAACTTCTCCCCAAATTAAATCAAGTCCAACTCTATTTCACTACCACAGTAGCTGCTCATGCTCCCAAATGAAAACCAAGATGAAGAATAAGACACGGCACGATTTTTATGAAATTCACCGAAGTTACAAAGTTGGAATAGCTATGGAGTGAAAATTGAAAATGTAGAAGCTACCTGGAAATAATTAAAGATAATGGGCATTGTTTCCCTTTGATTGGCATATCAAAGGAATTTCTGTTGAATCTGGCTCTATTCTCTTCCCACCACAACCTTGCTTGAATTTCTTCAAATCTTTCTCGCCTGTACAGATCACTCCCAAGTTAGATAACAATATTTTTTAAGTAGCTTATAGATAATCATAAGGTGTAAGTATAAAATAAGAAGAGATCTCTGTGTTAACACATTAGTGTACTCTACGAAAATGGAAGAAAAAACAACCTCAATAATAGAGGATTGTGCAACTTGGGCAAAATTAGGGCTTCAAAATTTGTCAAAAAATTGGGGAAATTGGGAAAAATTTGGAGAATATTGTGAGAGTAAAACTATGTCGTTAAAATTTGGGCTCCAAATGGGGAAATACAAAACTGAACTGTGTAGACTTATTACCTTGTACAAAATTTTGATGGTCGTGTGGTGGGAGAGATGGACTCGGCGGTGGGTATAGCCCTAATTAATATAACTAAGATGGACTCTAACTTTGTAGTTGTAAGATGGGAAAGATGGGCTCTAATTATGAAAATGACGGAAGGAGAAATGGAGAAGTGGCGGCGGTGGCGGCGAGGGGTTGTGCGGTGGATAGAAAAGAGATTGGTGTCTGCAGTGTCACCTCTCTTACGGTTGTGATATGAGAAAGATGGGCTCCAATTGTGAAAATGATGGAAGGAGAAATGGAGAGATGTCGGCGGTGGCGGCGGGGGTTGTGCGTTGGAGAGAAAAGGGATTGGTGTCGGCGGTATCACCTCTCTTACAGTGGTGAAATGAATTTGTTAAATTGGTGAAATGAATTCTTGTAATTGTGCGCGGGCACAAAAGGGATAAGATAATATTTGTTCTAATTTTTATGGATTGTGATAAGAATTATATTTGAAGGGTATATTTGGGATTGTGCAATGTAATTTGGTATCCAATAGTATTTATTTTAGGATAACATTCCTAGGAGTAATAATAGGATATAATTTACATCTATAAGTAAGTATCCCTTATTTATAATCTTTATTATGTACAACGTATATTTTGTGTGCATCGTAACTTCTTTATTATTTTTAACGCGTGTGGAGCGTAACTTATACTCACTAACGCTATCTCATTAACTAATCATGATGAATTTCTATCTCCAAATTTGTTGCAAGAACTTTATTTTTTTTGGAGCAAAATTAAAATTTGAGCAATTTTGATAAAACTACTGAACTAACAAAATATTCAATGGCCACATCTTCACAATCAAAACAATCCAGATTAATCATACAAGAAGAAGAAAACAAAATTAATCAAATCTGTCAAACAAAACACAAATACTCATATAAACTCGGTTTACATAGCTTATTATGTAAATCCTGATTTTTTCTCACCCTAATCCCTCCCACTTCCAATTCTATTATACCCTATGTATTGCTAGGGGTTTAAATTAAAGGGAAAAATAAGGTTTACAAGGGTTTATGATATAAACCCGATTTACAAGAGACTAACTATAAACAAAATTAACAAAGCTCCCAAGCATTAGATTTACACCCAAAAAGCAACAAAAAAAAATCAAATTAAAACCTAATTCAATAACAAAAAAAATCTAAAAGAAAATCAAATTACCAATTCACATGGGAACTCACCAAAACTCCCTAATTCCTTTAACTACACATACCTGGGAGCAGTACTATCCTAAATAAATTGAAAGGAAACACCCAGGGGGGACACTGATGGGGAAGAGGGAAAATTGGGGTAGGCATGAGAATTGTAAAATAATTTCTAAGTCAAGTATTCCATCTTTTGAAACCCTCTGTATTTTTCGCTCATCAATCTCCTCATGGAACCTCTCGTGCTTCTCCACTGCATTGTTGGATCCGACCAAAGTTGTTACAACCCAATCCACCACGTTCTTGCAATTGTTCTTATATCCAAGGTCGACGGTGAGAGGGATGGGGACTGGATCTTTGGGATTGGCTGTCTTTTTAAGCAGATCAAGAGTATTGTGGGCATCCTTATCTTCCCCGATCCAACATCTTCTTTGAGGGAGAGACATTTGAGGCTCCCGATCCAACATCTTCTTTAAGGGAGAGACGATTGAGGATGAACTCTTCCTCAGCCACTACTTAGGAAAAAGATTATGGTTTGGGGATCAGTGATCTAGGACTTCCAATTCCATAATTAATCGGCCGTGGTTATTAAGAATGGTTATCTAAAGGTTATATTTGGAAATTGGTTTTATCTTTTGTATCTAAAAGTAATTTTAGTTAAAGGATGTACCTTAGAGTAATAATAGGTACAAAGTGTGTATTAGATAGTAATTATTTCCAAAGTTATATAAGTTCATAATAATAATAATAGGATAGGTCTTGCGTAAGACCGTCTCACGTGAGACCATTTTTTACTTTTTAAAATAGTTATCACTTTCGCTATAAAACATTATCACTTTCGCTATAAAATGTTATCACTTTTTTATTTATACTATAAATTGTTCATGAAATAGAATTATCACATTTCATTAGTTTATTATCACTTTCTTATGTAAAAGTTATCACTTTCTGGCCGTCTCACGTAAGCTCTTACATAAGATGGTCTCACACAAGTCTTTGCAATAATAATAAGGGCGGCGCTATTGCCACCTGAAACATTAATAAAGGCACCTGATTCTTAAAATAATTGGTATAGAAATTCCTATTATGTCCATCCCTAAACCCGCATCTTGCACGACTTCACTATTTTGCTAAGCCCAACCAATAGATTGCTAAGCCCACCCAAATTATTAAAGTCACAAGATCTTCGTCTTTAGCAGGTGTGAAAAATTGAAGACCCCTCTCCATCTTTCTTTCTCTCTGCATCCTCATCACACGTTGCAAAGAATTTTTGAATATATTTTTGGGAATTGAAAGAACCTGCCCATATCACAGATATGACAAAGTATGCACCCATTAAAATTCTTTTGGCCATGTCTTATACTCGATTAACATATTCTTAGGATGCAATCTAAATATTAAGAGCAACCTCAAAATTTCCATTACACAAACATCAATCAATCTTCTCCAAATACATGATCAAAAACCCTCCACCATCACAAACCGACGTGGATCACAAAATCTGGAGCAGCTTTCCCGATCACCTCCTCAAACGGGTCCTCTCCTTATTACCCCTCAAAATCCTCATCAACTTCAGGTCAACCTGCAAACTCCTCTTCAACACCTCCACCAACTCATATTCCACAAATTCCCTCTGTCTCTAAATCTTCAAAATCAGAAAAACTGTTGTTGTTGCTTATGGCAAATCAGAGCATATTTGGGTCATACAATCTCCGGCAATAACAGTTGATATGATTGTGAATTTGTTAGTAATTTTGGAGAACAAAATAATAATTTGGGTGGGATTAGTGATGATTTCAGGTGCAATTAGTAAAATTAGTTGGTTATGACTATTTTGGGTATAGGTTTAGAGGCAAGGTTATAATAGGAATTTTACTTTTAATTTTTTTAGAATTTGGTGCTCTTAGTAATATTTCGGGTGGCAATAGCACTGCCCTAATAATAATTCTAATATGTTCAATCATGATATGCACATTTACTTATGCCTAGGATATTGTAATAGTCTCTTAATAATTGTGCTTATAGCCCAGTTAAGAAAATAGAGAGAAAATGTCTCAAGAAACACTAAATAATTAACATAAATGAAATTAGATTTTATACATCAATAACTTGCTGGTAACATTATTCATTAGGAGTATCATATTCAATTTCCATAGTCTTTTAAACTCATACTCCATCTTTCTTGTAATTATTGTTATGTTTCTTTTGTAATTCAACAGGACTGAGGGAACACATCGCAACATATATGAAAACCTTAAAATTTCCCCATTAATGCCAAATACTATTATCAAATTAAAACATATAAAATGAAAACGAAGAATAGATGTGACGTGCAATTCGAACAAGAAACTCTCAAACACTCAAGATCACACTCACATAAAATGATAGAACTCAAAACTAAAAATGAAAGCAAAGAGAATTACAGTGGTTCGATTCAGTAACCTACATTCACTTGGGAAGAAGAGAACTCTTTTATTGAGCGTTGATTACAAACTAGATCGAAATTGATCTCAATCCTACAGTTATACACACTGTAAATCAACTCACAGATCACTCAACTCTTAATGTGAAAAACTGATGTGATCAGCCTACTTTGAGCCCTTATATCTTGCTACCCTTCAACCTATTGATCCGATTGAACCTCCACTAGATAGCCCTCACTGAATAGATGAAATGTAGCCTCCTAGCCAGTTCCAGGTGTCTCAATAAACTGCCTAATAACAACTCACAACATAGCTGTACAACCTTGCTTCGAAAAGTTAGTTTCCAATCTGTTTTGCTAGTTTGAGCTGTTGTAACTCTTCCAACTTATTCACATGCATTCATGCATCACGAGCGAACTAAACTCCAGCTAGACTATAGCATCTTCCACATGTACACCTCCCATGCAAGTATCTATATTCATCAATCTCTACCTTAGATGTTGCATGTTCAATCTGATCCCTTTTTCCCATCTTGCTGCTTTTAAGGAGCAGCAACCTTTATGTCTTTATGCATACCAACTAAAGTCTTGCACAGCTCAAATTTAGTTGCTGGCAATGCTTTAGTAAGACCATCAGCTGGATTTACAGTTGTATAAATCTTTCTTACAGCAACAACTCCACTTTCCACCAATTCCTTACAAAGTAAAGCTTAACATCAATATGCTTTGTACGTTCATGATACCCCTATTGCTTAGCTAAGTGTATTGCACTTTAGTTATCACAATAAACCACCACAGTGTCCTGATATACTTCTAATTCCTTGAGCAAACCAGTGAGCTACATGCCTTCTTTAATTGATTCAGTGAGTGCAATAAACGTAGCTTCTGTAGTAAATAGTGCCACAACAAACTGATGGCTTGCCTTCCAGCTCACTAATGTATTATACATGTTGAACACATACCCTGTAAGAGATTTTCTAGAATCTAAGTTTGCTGCAAAATCAGCATCAACATATCTAATGACAACTTCTGATTCTGATTCTTTTCTCTGGAACTTCAACCCTGCTTGTTCAGTTCATTTGACATATCTCAATGCCCATTTTACTACTTCCCAATGTTGCTTACCTGGACAACTCAAGAACCTACTGATCAAGCTTATTGCATAAGCAAGATTAGGCCTAATGCAAACCATAGCATACATAAGACTCCCCACTGAACTTGCATATGGAATCTTACTCATTTAAGTTATTTCCTTGTCTAGTTTTGCTCTATTAAGTAGTGACAGACTCAATCCTTGCTTAGCAGGTGTTGAAACAGACTTGCACATGTCCATATTTTACCTCTTAAGCACCTTAGTCAAATATGATTGCTGTTTCAACACCAAAGTACCAGCTGATCTATCTCTGTTGATTTTCATGCCTAAGATCATCTTGGCTTCTCCAAGATCCTTCATCTTAAACTCAGCTTTGAGTACTTCTTTCACTGCATCATACCTTTAATGCTTTTACAAGCAATTAAGATATCATCCACATAGAGAAGTAGGTATGTATAATAGTTGTCTTCTTCTTTGATGTATACACATCTATCATAGAGACTTATCTGAAATCCATTTGCTACTATGTGCTCATCAAATCTCAAGTACCATTGTCTTGGACTTTGTTTCAAACCATACAATGATTTGAGTAACAAACAGGCCTTTGTATCAGCCCTCTCAACTGTAACACCCTCTGGTATTTTCATGTAAATACTCTCCTCCAACTTCCCATGTAAAAATGCAGTAGTGACATCCATATGAAGAAACTTAAGATCATACTAAGTAACTAGAGTAAGCAATACTCTGATTGAGTAAAGTTTGACCACAAGAGAGAAGATCTCATTGTAATCCACACCTTTTTTCTGTGAGAACCCTCTAGCTACTAATCTAGCTTTATATCTTACTCCACCTTCAGTTGCAAGTGCTGGTTTCCTCTTGAATATCCACTTACATCCAACTAACTTCTGAGTTTTTGGTTTATCAACTATCTTCCATGTCCCATTTTTGTTCAGAGACAACAACTCTTCTTCTCCATGGCTACAAGCCACTTGTTTCTGTCTTGACTAAACGATGCCTCAGTGTAGTTCCTTGGCTCATAAGCTTCAACATCAACTACTGTATATAGTGTAAATGACACTATATCAGCTTGTACATACCTTGCAAGTGGTACAATTATTCTTTTTGTATATCCCTTGCAAGCTGATAAGTATTTGGTTGCCTTGAGCCCTTGCTACCTCATCTGTATATCTGTCAGTAGGATCATCCTCACTTCCACCAGACCTGATCATGTCTCCAGACTCCACCTCAAGCTCAGATTGCTTATGCTGATTATCTTTGATCAATGGTATCTTATTATCAATAAAAACAACATCTCTGCTAACTATGAGTTTATTATCATCATAACACCATAGCTTGTACCCTTTTACTCCCTTAGGATAGTCTATCATAGCACATTTAAGTGCTCTTGGCTTTAATTTATCCTGTTTTACATGAGCATAAGCCTAACACCCTATTACTTTAAGATGTGAGTATGTATGGAGCTTACGAGACCACATTTCCTCTGGAGTTTTAAAATTCAGAGCTGTAGCAGGACATAAGTTGATCAAATAAGTTGCAGTTGCAGCTAATTCTCCCCAAAACATTTTGTTTAAACATGTACTACTCAACATGCATCTGATCCATTGAAGAAGTGTTTGATTCATCCTATGTCATTCTGTTGAGGGGTTCCAGGAACAATCTTATGTCTCTTAATCCCTCATTCCTTGTAGTATGAATTAAACTCTTCAGATACAAACTCCAGACCATTGTCAGTCCTCAAGTATTCCAACCTACTGCCAGTGCTATTTTCAGTTTCTATCTGCCAATCCTTGTAGGTAGTAAATGCCTCATCCTTTGTTTTCAGAATATAAATCCAGAGCTTCCTGGAGTAATCATCAATGATGGTCATGATGTATCTCCCTCCACCTCTAGTTGCTATTCTTGAAGGTCCCTAGATGTCTAAATGTACATAGTCCATTCTTGATTTGGTTGTATGTTCTAATTCACCAAAATTAAGTCTCTTGGACTTACCAAGAATGCAATGCTCACATTGATTGAGCTTCCCATCTGAACTGAATTTAATCAGTTGTTGCTTAGCCAATTCTTGCATCCCTCTTTTATTAACATAGCCCAACCTACCATGCCACAACTTGGCATCATCTTGCTCATTAGTGTTGTGTACTTGTCCAACAACTACACTTCCATCCAAGAAATACAAATCAGATCTCCTGGTTCCCTTTATGACTACATTATCTCACTTAGTCATTGTGAGAACTCCCCTCTTTAAGTTTGAATAAAACCTTAAGAATCAAGCATCACAAGAGAGAGGAGGTTCCTTCTTAATTCAGGAACTTATCTTACATTCCTAAGAAGGTTCTGAACTCCATCAAACATGAGTAATCTGATGGATCCCACTCCCTTAATCTTACAAGATTGATCATTACTTAATAGCACTGATCCTTCTTCTTGATGCTTTAATTATTCAAACCATTGCTTCATAGGTGTCATATGGAATGTACACCCTGAATCCAGTACCCACTCAATAGATACATCTGATGAAGTGATGGACAGAGCTTCAATACCAGCATTATTTTGTATTTCTCTAACCTGATTTACCTTGTTCCTTTGATTTTCACTAAGTGCATCAGATTTCTTTGACTTGTTAGCTTTCCATTTTGCACATTGTCTTTTAAAGTGACCTGGTTAATGGCAGTAATAGCATTTTTTGGCATTTGATTGTCATGTTGTCTTCTTCTTCTGATCAGTAACAATACCCTTGTTCCCTTTCTTATTTTAGTTTCCTTTCTTAGCAAAGAGGAACTCTGCACCTAATTTTTTAATGTTATCAGCTCCCATCTCTAGATCCTTTGATCTTAGTACTGACAGTACATCTTCCAACTGAACAACATCCTTTCCCCCATAAAGAAGAGCTTCTTTGAAATACCTTTTGGATCTTGGCAAAGCAGATAACAACATGATGGCCTTATCTTCACCTGTCAGTTTGAAATCTACATTCTCAATATCATCTATTATCTTGCAGAGCTCATCAGCTTGATCCATCAGAGACCTTTCATCAGTCATCTTGAAGGCATGTAATCTTTGCTTCAAATGTAACGAATTTGCAGTTGATTTTTCCATAAACAGGGATTCCAATTTGTTCCATACTCCAATGGCAGTTGTTTCCTTTGCAACTTCCCTTAATGTTTTATCACCTAAATACAAGATAATTATAGAGTATGCCTTTTAAAGTACCTGATCATCAACTAGACCTCTTACACCACCCATTGTAGCTTGAGGATCTTTGATTATTTCTGTCTTCACTGTGGAGGAGGTTTCAATGCATCCATCAAGCCTTGCTGCATCAGGATAGCCTTCATCTTTAACTTCCATAGGTTGTAGTATGATTTCTCTGTGAGCTTTTCAACATCAAATGTTGTGGTGTTAATCTTGAATGTCTGATGAATGTATCTTCTTCCCACAAACGGTGCCAATTGACGTGCAATTCGAACAAGAAACTCTCAAATACTCAAGATCACACTCACATAAAATGATAGAACTCAAAACGAAAAATGAATGCAAAGAGAATTATAGTGGTTCGATTCTACAACCTACATCCACTTGGGAAGAAGAGAACTCTTGTATTGAGCGTTGCTTGCAAACTAGATCTAATTGATCTCAATTCTATAGCTATACACACTGTAAATCATCTCACAGATCACTCAATTCTTAATATGAAAAACTGATGTGATCAGCCTACTTTGAGTCCTTATATCTTGCTACCCTTTCAACCTATTGATCCGATTGAACCTCCACCAGATAACCCTCACTGAATAGATGAGATGCAGCCTCCTAGCTGATTCCAGGTGGCTCAAAAAACTGCCAATAACAGCTCACAACACAGCTGCGCACCCTTGCTTCCAAAAGTTAGTTTCCAATCTGTTTTGCTAGTTTGAGTTGTTGTAACTGGTCCAACTGATTCACATGCATTTATGCATCACGAGAGAACTAAACTCCAGCTAGACTATAGCATCTTCCACTTATACTCTGATCGGTGTCCTTTTCACCTAGATTTTAGTGTCTTTTATAATATTTTTATGTGTTTTTATTCATTTTGTATATCTTTTGGTGGTGTTTTATGTTCATATGGAGATTTATGATTTAGAATGATAAATGTGTGATTTACATGATTAAGTGCCTTAAATTGCGCGATATTTGTAAATATTTAGAGAATTAGTACTTTGGTTTATTTTATGTAATTTTTAGGCATAAATAAATTGTATAAGTGAAGAGGAAGATGTAGGAAAAAGCAGAACTTAATTCGGAGTTAAAACGACGGAGAACGAGCCAAAACAGTGAAGCAGCGCGAAACTGTCACAAAAATTTGACCCTTGCACAAAAATTCGGTCGAATTTTTGTGAATTTTTAGGAAAAACTGGGGCGAAATATAGCAACGGAGGCTGAGCATACTGACAGAAAAATTCGACCATGCTCATGAAAATTCGATCGAATTTTTCTATAGATTTGCAGAAAAATTCGACAACACTCACAAATATTCGGTCGAATTTTTGTGAAAATTGCCACCTGTGCAGAAAATCAGTTTTAACTCCCTTTTTGGCTGCTTTTTCTCCAATTTTTGAGAGGATTAGGGCTTCACTTGGGACACACACATCACACACAATTTTCTCCATTTTACACCATCATCTTCATCCATTCTTCATCCATCCATCTACACTTGATCCCCTCCATCAAATCTACCATCCAAGTGATCAAGGAAGCAAGAGAGATTGAAGATCATAAGAAGAAGAAGGAGATCTCCATTGAAGTCCTTCAAAGGGGAATCTAATTCTAAATTTTGTGAACTTCTTTATAGATTTATCATGGAATTTGTGGATTCAATTGTCTATGTTGATTTCTCTAAGACTATGATATACTAATCTCCTTTGTGAGATTAGCTCCATGATTGGTGTTGGATAATTTAGTTTTTATGCAAATTGATTTTATTCTTGAATGGGCTTTGTGTTATTTCTATCATTGATTGTTAATTGCTTGATGTGTATGATTGATTTGTGTGATTAATTGTCATGGGCATGTGATTAGATTGGTAGATCAATTATATGTTTAAGATAGTTCATTGAATCATTTCATCATACACTTCATGTCCATTAATTTAGAATGAGATAGATATATCCTTCTAAATTTGGAACCCTTTGATAGAACATTTGATTAGCTTAATCGAGAGATTTGTTGATTAGATGACGAGGCTCAAGCCATTAGTGAATTCATAGTACCTTAAAAGGGAATATTGCCTATGATTTAGTACCTAATTAGGGAACTCGTAGAGTAATTAGTACCTATTGGGAGGTGTTCGCTATGGTCTCTATCCTTTGTGCTTTTGGGAGCCTTATTGAGGGCCTACATCATATACTTCTTGGTAGAGAGTTTAGCTGGAATTAATGATCGCTCCTATACCTTGTCCATGATAGATTATAATCAATTGCATGATTACTTTGTTATCTATGCCATGATTATTGCTAATCTCATCCTTGCATCATTTGGATCCCATTTATCTTGCATTCATTTAATCATTTATTTCTTCCATTAGTTTAATTGCATTCATTTGCATCTATCTTCCTATTCGATCGTCCTTATAAAATCACGATAAACTTGAGATCGCTTAAACTCTAGTGCCTTCCTCCTTGTGGTTCGATAAATTCTTTAATTGGTCATCCCGACTACAATCCAACCAATCATACACCTCACATGCAAGCATCTACATTAATCAAGATGATTACCAGTCCTATGACTTGACTGTGTCGCACTATAAATGAAAAATTCAAGGCTGAACATCTCGCTATCTAATTGTTCAAGAAACCAAAGAACATAAGAATTACATGATCTACCGCTTACAGCAATTACGAAAATATCCACTCAAAACTCGCTGAGTAACATTTCTGAAATTGGAATAGAAAAGGCCCCTGTACTGATAGCTAATTCACCTGCAGCCACTCTTCAATCAAGAATCGCATAACTGAAATTAAGACATTTGTAGCTATATTATGAGGGTCCACCTGGAAAAGGTTGGATCAGGCATAGCAGTTGTACTCATTTGCTAATGAATCGTCGGCGTAGACAAAGGCTCATCGAGGAAATTTAATGGGTGGAAATTTAACAGTAGTAGTATTTAGTAAGAAAAGGAATAGAATAGATTTAGGTAAAAACTTGTGTGCCCCATGGAAACACAAGAATTTAATACTAGTAAGTAATATTTTATTCTTATGGTCCCATGGGGGCACAGTGTGTCCCCAGTGACATAGGAGACCAACTCTTAGATTTATCATAGATTACAAATAAATTTTGCAAAATTAGGATAAAATGAAGAGACATTGATTTGGGTAACATTGTACTCCCTCCGTCTCATTTAAGATGACACACTTTATATTTTGGGCTGTCCAACAAAAGTTTGCACATTTCCATAAAAAGTAAAAAGTAAAAAATAACCACCCTTCTCCATACACTTTATTTATAAAAAATCATCTCTACCTAACATACTTTATCATTTATTTATTACAAAAATACCATTATACCCCTAAAAATTATCACTTCTTTAATTTTCATGCCGAATTTGGGGATGCAATCTTTTGTGGGATGATGAGTGATATTTTTACTTAGATTTTAGTGTCTTTTTAAATGTGTTTTCGTGTTATTTTATCCGTATTTGTATTCTATTTGTTTGTATTTTTTGTTTTTATTGAAATGTGTGTGAATGAGCTTAAACATATGATTTTTAGTTTTTAATGGATGCTAGACATGATGAGGAAGACGTAGGAAAAAATGGATTTCAATTCGGAGATGAAACGAGGGAGAACGAGCTAAAACAGTAAAGGAAACAGGGCAGCAAGAACACGGACCGTGTACAGAACACGGCCCTGTCAGAATTGGCCGTGCTCCATCGCCTGAAACACCTACACGGCCACCCCTGTGGCCGCGTGCTGCACACGAGCCGGGTAGGTGTTGGGATCAGAAAATTTTCAGAAACTTCTAGAAGCTTCCCAAGGGGCATAAATACCCATTTATTCAATATTTGAAGGGAGATTCGGTTTTTGTACCCTGCACACACACCTCACACACCATTTTTTCCATTCCACACCATCATCTTCATCCATTCTTCATCCTTTGGATCTACCATCATTCCACCATCAATTTCTACATCCAAGTAAAGGAAAAGGATCAAGGAAGAGAGGAAAGTGCAAAGAAGGGAAGGAGATTACCATTGAAGATAGATCAAGGGAGTTTCCATGCAATCTTTGTATTAAACCTCATAGTTTTATCATAATTTGTAAGGATTTAATTGTCTATGTTAATTTCTTTATAAGTATGGTAGGCTAATCTCCCTTGTGAGATTAGCAACATGAGAGTTGTTGGATAATTTTGGAATTTGTGTATTTGAATTCATATGTTGATTGGATCTATGATTCTCTATCATTGATTATTAATTGCTTGATTTGTATTGATGATTTGTGTGCTTAGTTGTTCTAAATATGTGATTAGATTGAGAAATCAATTATGTGCTTAGGATAATTGAGTGAATCATTTCATCAAACACTTCATGTGCATTATAAATTGTAAAGAGATTGAGAAATCCTTTAGAATTTAGAACCCTTTGATAGAACATATGATTGGTTTGATCGAGAGGTTGATTAATCGTGTGAAGGGACTCTCATTTCAAGTTTAGCACCTAGTTGGAATTGTTTGAATGAGAACCAACTCATTGAGCTATTTGATATTCATATCATATCTATCTTGAGAGGGAGTTTAGGTGATCTTAGTTTTGGCCCTTAGTCTTCAATCCATGATTCATATGAATTCGATGCATTTATCCTGGGATTGTCACTTCTTAATTATTGGTAATCTCACTTTTGCTTAATTTGGAAAATCACTTTTCATCCATCTATCTTGTTTGCTAATCATTGCTTGTTTGCTTTCTTTGGTTATTGTTATTTACTAGTTTAAACATCCAAACCATTGATGATTCGTCTCTATAAAATTGCGATAAACGTGATCTCGCTTAAGCTCTAGCGCCGACCTCCCTGTCGTTCGATAAATTATTTTAATTTGTCATCCCTACTAAAAAATGGCTAATCAAATGGCGCCATTGCCGGGGAGGCAACGATTGCTAGTAGCTTGAAGAAGGATCGTTTTGAGTAATCTTACTAGAGATATTTTTTTTTATTTTATTTGTTTACTTGTATTTGCTTTTGAAAACCTTGTTCTAATTTCTTTTGCTTTGAAGGTGTATGCAAACAAGATCTAAAGAGAAACAAATAGAACCTATTGATTAAGAGATTGAGCATACGTTGAGAAGGAGAAGAAAGGAGAACAAATCCAAAAATAGTGAGTTAATAGAGAATTTCCAAGAAGATAATCGTGTGGAGATAGAGCATGATGCAGAAGGAGGACAAAATGTGAACGTGCAAGAAAACGCACCTCAAGTCAATACTAATCCTCCTCATCAAGCTCAACAAAATTTTGGAGCTAGAAACAATCAAGCTTTGCTTCAACAAATGGTGCAAGGGCTAGCCTTTCCGGTCGACTTCATGGTGTTAGAAGTGAAGGCAAACCCTCGAATTCCTCTTATTTTGGGAAGGCCATTTCTAGCGACGAGAAGAGCAAAAATTGATGTTGGTAGAGAAGAGTTATCCTTGAGCTCAAAAGGAAAAAAGTGTCACATTTTTGTGTAACAAAGAAAAAGGAGCCAAGTCTCATTTGAAGCCTCCGGATGATCTATTGGATCATGATTCTCTTCTCTTTGACAACTTAAATTCCTTTCTTCATGATTATATGAAAATGTCAAGTTCTAACTTATCTTCTTGTGATGTTGATAGGATGAAAGCATCGGAGCTCGATTGGAAATTAGACAAAGAAGAAAGAGGAAGTCCACTAGAATCACTCCTTGATGATGACTTGATGCTCGTAAGCAAGAATGGTGAATTTGAGCTTGTAGACAAGAAAAGAGCCAAACAAATGTTCAAAGTGAGGATGCGAGGAGAAAATGGGATGGATCATCCTTTGGTCCAATGATCGTAAAATTCTGTCCGGCTTGAAGACGTTAAACTTAGCGCTAAATGAGAGGCAACCCATTCTTTTTTATATTTTGATGCTTGTTTTGTTTATTTTGGTCTCGTTGGTGGATTGTGCTCGTGAGAAGAAGGCTTATTGAAAAAAAGAAAAGTGCTTCATGGATTTGAGGAAGTATGTCACCACTTGTGCAAACTTAATTCTTGACTCGTGTGGATGTGTTTACTTCTCAACAAGAAGATTTTTAATGGAAACTAAAAGGGTAAGTCCCACCACTTTTTGCAAACTTAAGTCTCAATTTGTTTTATTTTAAGTTTGGAGGGAGAGTGTGTGGTGTGACTCACCACTTGAGTGTGTGATTCTTGTAAAATTGACTCAATTTTAAAATTTTTCTCAAGAGTATTGCTTGGATTTTGGTATGATTGGTGGTGATTGAAGTGCATGATAATCCACATTTCTAAAGAAATTGTTGAGCTAATGGTTTTGTTAAGCATGTATGAAGGGTATTGGAAGCATGTATGGAGTTTGTAGCTAACAACGTCTACTACCAAAATCCTATTGAGGGAGTTCACTCTACACCTTACTACTTCTATGTGCTTAGCATAATTTATGTGGATTTGGATTGATGGATTGACATGTTACTTCATGTGTTATGTTTTTGGGAGGTTTATTTTCGTAATTTAGGATTTCCTTTTCAATCAAAGGTTGGAATGATTGTGAGCTTAATTGTCATGGGTGATATAGAATGTGTACTTTATTGTTAATGATGGTAATTTTTATTCTTGCATGTTATGTGTTTTTATTTTGTTTCTTGTTTGTTGAGTCTTTATTTTATATTTTGTGTGTTTTCTTATTTTTGTCTTGGTATGTTTGGTGGTTTGTTTAAGGAGTTTGTGAGTCATTTTTGAATATGAGTGATGATATGTTGTGGTGATAAGTGATGACAAATTATGATTAAGAATCTCTACACTTTCAAATTGTAACATGTTTTACTTAACTTGTTCATTTTTTAGATGAATGCGGTGTAATAAGTTTCTTAAGGTCCAATGCATAAGATTGTGAGAATTTGAGCCTCAACCATGCATACATGATGTTTCTTCATGAGTGGATTGGTTGTGTTTGATAAACTAGAACTTGCTCAAGGACTATAGGAATGAACCCGATTTGTGGAGATTAGTGATATGATCTAAGGTCATCCTTGTCATTAATAGTCATTGCCATATATTTTCGTACCATGAACATCATCCCTAGTCAACCACTTTGAGCCTATAAGCCTATTTCTTGTGAATTTAGCACATTACAAGCATTGATTACCCACATGAGCCTTATATATTCACCTTTAGTGTAAGTGATTGAGGAGATAGTAACTAGAAAGGTTTGATAAGGAAGAAAGACAAGAAAGGAAATAGTAAACAAGCAAGAAAAAGGATGAAAAGAGCACAAGCAAAGAATGGACATGCAACCATAAAATAAGAAAAATAGCAAAGCACCAACAAAATGCTCAAGTATTTAAAAGTTCGAAAAAGAAAGCATGAATCAAAAGAAGCTCAATCTAAGGAAAGTTGATGATTAGTGATTGTGATTACTAAAGTTGAGAAAGGAAAAAAGATAAGTGAAAGTATGGAAGAAAGTAGTTATCTCTTCGATTGCTTACACTTGATTAATCACTTGTATCCATATTCTTCCTACCCTACCAAAGAGCCTATCATTACATCCTTAATGAAAGACCTTTTTTATCACTAATGAAAACTTTGGTGATTTGTGAATGTATTTCACGAGCAAGCTTATAGCGAGTCGAGCCAATCGATTGATGAGTGTAGTATTACCACTATAAAGAGTGTTGAGTGACATTTATAACCTATGTGAGGCTTGGACTAAAGGGGACTATATTACACTATTATTCTCTTGTGATTGAACTTGTTAATATTTTTTGCATGTTATGATTTTAATGTTGTAGGATGACTTAGCATGATTTGTAATTCTTATTATTATTGATGTGTTATTACTTATGTTCGTTTTGTCTTTTCCTAGGTGAAAATCTCACCCCTTGGTTTATCATTTTCGTTGTTTAGGGACGCACAACACTTTAAGTTTGGAGGTGTGATGAGTGATATTTTCACATAGATTTTAGTATCTTTTTATATGTGTTTTCGTGTTATTTTATCCGTATTTGTATTCTATTTGTTTGTGTTTTGTGTTTTTATTGAAATGTGTGTGAATGAGTTTAAACCTATGATTTTTAGTTTTTAATGGATGCTAGACATGATAAGGAAGACGTAGGAAAAAGTATATCTCAATTCGGAGTTAAAACGAGGGAGAACGAGCTAAAACAGTGAAGAAAATAGGGCAGCAAGAACACGGACCGTGTACAGAACACGGCCCTGTCGGAATTGGTTGTGCTCCATTCCCTGAAACACCTACACAGCCACTCTTGTGGCCGTGTGCAGAAAACAGGCTGTGTGCAGGAACACGAACCGTGTACCAAACACGGTCCTGTCCAGAAAGGTCGTGTGCGAGCATCAGAAATACCAACACGGCTACCTCTGTGGCCATGTGCTGCACACGAGCTGTGTAGGTGTTGGGATCAGAAAATTTTCAGAAATTTCTAGAAGCTTCCCAAGGGATATAAATACCCATTTATTCAACATTCGAAGGGAGATTCGGTTTTTGTACCCTGCACACACACCTCATACACCATTTCTTCAATTCCACACCATCATCTTCATCCATTCTTCATCATATGGATCTACCAATATCCACCATCAATTTCTACATCCAAGTGAAGGAAAAGGATCAAGGAAGAGAGGAAAGTGCAAAGAAGGGAAGGAGATCACCATTGAAGATAGATCAAGGGAGTTTTCACTCAATCTTTGTATTAAACCTCATAGTTTTATCATGATTTGTAAGGATTTAATTGTCTATGTTAATTTCTTTATGAATATGGTAGGCTAATCTCCCTTGTGAGATTTGCGACATGAGAGTTGTTGGATAATTTTGGGATTTGTGTATTTAAATTCATATGTTGATTGGATCTATGATTTTCTATCATTGATTATTAATTGCTTGATTTGTATTGATGATTTGTGTGTATAGTTGTTCTAAATATGTGATTAGATTGAGAAATCAATTATGTGCTTAGGATAATTGAGTTAATCATTTCGTCAAACACTACATGTGCATTAAAAATTGTAAAGAGATTGAGAAATCCTTTAGAATTTAGAACCATTTGATAGAACATATGATTGGTTTGATCGAGAGGTTGATTAATCGTGTGAAGGGACTCTCATTTCAAGCTTATTACCTAGTTAGAATTGTTTGAATGAGAACCAACTCATTGAGCTATTTGATATTCATATTCTATCCATCTTGAGAGAGAGTTTAGGTGATCTTAGTGTTGGCCCTTAGTCTTCAATCCATGATTCATGTGAATTCGATGCATTTATCCTAGGATTGCCACTTCTTAATTGTTGTTAATCTCACTTTTGCTTAATTTGGAAAACCACTTTTCATCCATCTATCTTGTTTGCTAATCATTGCTTGCTTGCTTGCTTTGGTTATTGTTATTTACTAGTTTAAACATCCAAACCATTGATGATTCGTCTCTATAAAATTGCGATAAACGTGATCTCGCTTAAGCTCTAGTGCCGACCTCCCTGTGGTTCGATAAATTATTTTAATTGGTCATCCCTACTACAAAATGGCTAATCATGGGATGGAGGGAGTAAATGTTTTAAAATATAAAGGACAAAAGTGTCTAAAAGGGTTTTACAAGTGCTCACTTTTAATATATTAGGATTAAGATGCAACACTGCCAAAGGTGCGAGCGCATCGAGCAGCCACCGGGAGAGTTCAGCCGTTGAAAATTGTGGGTTTGAAACATCAGGACTCACGTCGCCCTCGCTGTGAAATTGCGGGTCTGATTCACTGCCAGAAATCTCGCTGTCCCAATCCTCCGCACCAATGATTGAATGTTTCTTGTTGGAAAAGATTAAGCCTGCAGCTTTAAATTTGTATAGCCTGCAAAGAAAAAAGAAAGGAAAAAGATTATACATGCAGAAGAGGTGAAAAAGAATACAAGTATGCAAAGAAACAATGTTAATTAACTAATACTTGGTTGTGATAAAAAAAATCGAAAGATTATCTCTTCTTATATAAGGGGTTTGGGTTTCCATGGATAACTTCTGTGTTATTTTTGGATAGATTAATGATTAAGGATAAGTATTTGTCGAAAAGAGATTTTTTTGCGAGAAGTTGTTAAGTTACCAAAAGGGAAATTTCTAAAATGCCCTATTTAATAATCTGTTTTGAAAAATGCCATCCACATTAATATTTTTTGAAGAATGCCACTTTCAAATATTTTAGGACAGAAATACTCCACTAAAAATGGGTTTTATTTAATAATATAAAATTAAAAAGTCAGACTATTATTACTTCAATTAAGAATGCCCTATTCTCTCTTCATCGTTCTTCCTGCAATCTAAATTTTAGAGAATTGCATTGAGTGAAACTGCAAGCAATCCACCAGCAGAATCATCTCTCTCTCAACTGCGTGAAGAACTCTGCTAGGCGGTAATAATCCCAGTAAGTTCTCGGTTGAACTCCTCTCTCTCTTCCCCTAGGGTTTCCGTCGGTTCAATCTCTGTCTAAATTAAAATTGGTTTCCGTCAATTCAATCTCTATCCAAATTGAAATTGGGTTTCCAGAATTGAGATTAGATTTGGGACTATATGTTAGCATTTTTGTAATATTATCATCCTTCCAAATTCACCATCCACCTCTTTTCTATTCTTCATTTTTGTAATATAGAATTCCCCTTTCGCCTGCAATTGGATTAGGGTTTCGTCTTCTTTCGCTTGTTATATCATTATGCCTTCTCTTCTCCTCCATTTCCAATTGGTGGTATCGTAATCTTATTCAGGTTTGATTTTTTTCTCCCTTTTATTTGCTTCAATGAATTTCCATCTACTGCTCTCTATGTTTTTACTTACTTCCTTTACTCGTTTACCCTTTTGCTCTCTTGTTTAATTTTCCTTTTCTTGATTAGATAGTTTTCTAGTATTTTGGATACAGATTACCAGCTAGTAGACTCGATTATGTGAGCTTAAAACTTTATTTATTTGTTTTATTGTAGATTGAATTATTGAAGATTGTGAAAGTGTTTTCCTTTTGGAGCTCAGAAAAAACAAAAAAGGAAATATATATGTATGTTTCATAGATGATACTGAAAAACAAGTTTAAACATATGGCGGTGTTCATCTATTTGTTCAGCGGCAAAAGTTTGGAAAAAAAAGGGTATTAAAGACGCCAAGAATGAATGGACTTTGGTACTCTATGACCAAATACCTAACCAACGTGGAGGAGATGATTGCGGTCTTTTAGCTATCAAGTTTATTGAGTGTCTTGCCACTGACCACTTGGTTGATAAGATCGATCCTTCAAAATGTGTGGAGTGGAGGAAACTATTTTGTGCGGAGCTATTCTCAAATAAACTCGTTGCACTGTAATTAGTAGTAATTCAATTATTTAGTTATTAGATGAACTTATGACAATGCAGTTTGCAAAATATGCTAGCTTAACATTTCTATAGAGTTGTGTACTCAAATCACTGTAAGTAGGTATTTTTGTTTGGACCATTAACTCTTATGTATTTGAAGTTCATTTAATCTTGTAATATTTTATTTGGACCATTGACTTTTTTATTATAAAAAATTTAGTCGAATTTTTTTGGTTACACATGAAGCTTGAACAATCACACAAATTGTCGCAAAAAAAGGTCACACGGTACCACGCAACTAATTGCGCGATCCTATACACGACTTTTTGTGCGACCCTGTACGCGAACGTTTGTGTGATCTTTTATGTAATCATGTACATGTCCGTGCGACCCTGTAAGCGACCCTTTGTGCGACCCTGTACGCGACCAATTGTGTGACTATGAATGCGACACTATACGCGATTTTTGTGCGACCCTTTACGCGACCATTTGTGCGACCCTGTACGCGACCATTTGTGTGACCTTTTGTGCAACTTTGTACACATCCATGCGACCCTATACGCGACCCTTTGTGCGATCCTGTACGCGATCAACTGTGCGACTATAAATGCGACTATTTGAGCGACACTATACGTGATTTTTGTGCGACCCTGTACGCGACCCTTTGTGCAACCATCTATGTGACCCTGTACGCGACTATTTGTGTGACCTTTTTTGCAACTCAGTACGCGACCTTTGTACAACTTCTTGTGCGACCCTGTGTGCAACTCTTCATGCAATTTTTGTGTGACAAACTATGCGATCTATCTTACAACTAAAGTGCATTTCAAATACACACGTGACTCTACATGCGAATGGTTGTGTGGCTAACCTAACCACCTAGTAAAACATAAGTAATATTGTGAAGTAAATAAACATAATAAATATTAAAGTGTCAAATTAACTTGTCAATACAAACTGAACATATAAATTACAAAAAAAATGTAAACATACTAAGTCCATATAAAGTCTATGATGATGGATGTAAAGGTATGGGATTTTTGCATGTTTTTCGATTATGCCCAGTCCGATGGCAACGCGAGCAAGATCTTTTCACAGCCTCTTCTCCTTGAGATAATATTCGTTGTTTTCTCGGTCAACTTGCTGAGACACACATTCTCGGTGGAAGGACAATAATGTCCTTAATGTGGTCCGAGATATCCAATTCTTCTTCATTCCCAACGGAAAACACAGGTTCAGCATATGACAATATAAGTGCATTTGTGCTATAAAATTTTGATGACAACTCAGATGGAGGAAAATTGCGATTCAAACCAATAGCTAATGCATTTGAACACGCTGAAGTTATACTTGCCATAATAATCTCCAAACACAAGGGCAATGATAATGGATTTTTCTTATTCATCATCAGCAGCATGTGCACCTCATATAACTCAAACTCATTTACCCGACAAGGAGGCACGATTCCATTTGATTTCTAGCCAAACCAATATGACATCTTAATGTCATGATTTTCTTTGTTAACTTTGGTCACATCAAATATTTTGTCTAACAATTGTTCATAATTTGTATCTATATCTGTCTACACAATTTTTGACTTGGTTTTCTCTCCACCATATTTCCATTGAATGAAATCACATAGCCATTTTCTATCTCAAATGCATAGAATATAAATCTTATCTGAAATTTAAAATATATATCTAATATAAAAAAATGTTAAAAATTGTATATACATTATTTACGTGCAGCCTCATTTGTTTATATGCTTGACAAATCTTGTGCACGCGACTAACTACTCACACGACTATTCATGCGACTACATATGTGACTATGTACGCGACTAACCAAGCGACCTTGCACGTACTATTTACGCGACCATGCACGACTACTCAAGCAAATATGCATGCTACTACACATGCCACCATAAATGCGACTGACCAAGCGACCATGCACGCATGCGACTATTCACGCGACTAATCAAGCGACAATGCACTCGACTACTCAAGCAACCATACACGCGACTAACTAAGCGACCATGTACGCGCCTGACTGCTCATGCAACTAATCAAGCAACCATTCACGCGACCATTCATTCGACCATGCACGCAAATAACTACGCGACCCACTAGCGACTGTTAACGCAATCATTCGTGCGACTTACAAGTGACTACTTACTGAAGGTGCGTGCGACCTTACGCGCAACCTGTCACGAGACTCTTTGCAAATTGTGATTTTTATACATCAAAGTTTAGATTTTTTCCAAAATATTCACAATATGTATGTTAATCAATATTCTAAACACGTCAGGTGATGTAAAAATTCTTATTCATCTAAACAAACACCAAAATAACATCATCCCAACATAAGTACTTACATGTTAATTTTCACAAAAACCCTAAATTTAGTTTATGAAAAACAACTTGTAAGCTTTACTAACCTAAATTCATATTGGGTTGTGTTGTGTCGTTGTCGCATTTTTCGTATTGTGCCGTGGCCTTCTCAAATTTTTAAAAATTTTGAAGAACGATGAGTGAGAAGAGAGAATAAGGCAAAATGTTGAAAGAGAAGAAAAAATGGGGTTTAATGAGTGAAAAGGGTATTTAGGTCAAAAAAATATAAAAAGTGACAATTTTGAAAAAAAAATTATGGTGGGTAAAAATGTATTGAAAGTGGGATTTTTGTAAATTTCCCAAACCAAAATCCCCTGATTCTTCGAAGAATTAGCCCACACTCGCACTCACACTCACACTCACAATCCCTTCAGTTTTTTGTCTTCCCACAATTGTGCCAAAATTAAAATCGGCAAGCGCAGTGCAGAGCAGAGCAATTGCTCATCAATCTAGCGGCATGAACGAGCCCCCAAAAGATGCAACGATAATCGTCCGAATGTGACGATCTCGGATCAGGAAAATTGGAGCAACGATGGTGGTCTAAATCTAAAAATCCCAAATCAAGAATGGTCGGAATGTTTTGCCTTTCAACGGGGAAATCAAAATATACCTGTAGGATCTAAATTCAGATTCAGATTGTTATGGCGGTGGGTATGAGTTAAAGAATATCCGGCCTGCCATTCATCCTTGTAAATACGAAGCATTTTGTGCGTCTGTGTATTTATTCGAGGGAGGAAGCCCTTTCAATCTGGATCCCGAGTCCGATCTTAAGGCAAAAACTGCTGCCAAAATAGCTTTGACACCCGATCTATTGGATTCGTCAATGGCAGGAGATGAGATATTTGAAAAGGTTTCAAATCAAATGCCAGCCTAATGCCCTCCCAGCACCTGACGACAGACACATTCTGGTTATCTCCTCTATATTCTTAGGTCCTCATATCCCTCCTCATTTTGAGTTCAATAGGGATATTGATCGCTCTCATCCAGCATCCCCTGATACTTATTGCTTTTGAGTTGTATGTTACTTGGATACCACTCCCTAGATTGCCCTTGCCCTCTGTAAAAGAGATGAATTGGTTTCCCTCTCCCTCTCCCTCTCTAGGAGATATGGTTTCCGTGGCTTCATTCACTTTCTTAATTCTCTCTCATTTGGAGGCTTTATCCTGGATATCAAATCAAATGCGTGTCGAGTTCAAGTGCCTCACTTTGTAAGAGATTATTTTGTAGCGCTGTTTGGTGGCCAATTTGCTTTGCTTCCGAGAGTGTCGTTTAAAAGTGATGACAATATATTCGTGTTTCGTGTTTATGCTGAAACCTGCTGGAATATGGTGGTCTTGACGATGATGGACACGTTAGGACATCGGCTTCTCCCTTATCAAATTTTCCTCCTACCAATACTCCTCATTGGATGCAGCTAACATACCCTTCCATCTTTCCTCTTCAACTCAGCCGCTCAGGAGACGAAGACGGTCATTTTGATACCTGCACTTTACAAACAAAGGCATTAGATCCTAATCGGAGTGCTAAACTTTGTGTGTTGATTGATGATCTCCGCACCAAAATCCTCGACACTATAAAACTTAAAATTGATTATTTAAACATGTTTGTAATCCATGATTTGTTTTCACTGTCAGTATTTCCTTTTCTTGAAATTATTATGGCTCTTGAGTACTTGTTATTTTCTATGTAATCCAGTTTTTAACTTGTTATTTGCAAACAAGTATCAGTTCCAAATAAAGAAAAATGTGAAACTACTTTAGAAGCTTGACAGCATATATTCATGGCTATCAAAATATATATTGAATTCTCTGCTGCTGAATCATTTCAACCCCGTGTATGAAAATTATTATCCTTTATGATTAAAAATTGATAATGCGAACGCAGATCAGTAGAAAATGCACATTTCATAATTCATTTGTATTGGAACTTGCTGCTAGTTTTTTTTTTCTAATACTTGTATTTCTTACACCCTTGACCATTTATCATGTGAAATAAGGAGGTTATTTAATCATTCTTGTTATTATTACAAGGTGATGTTACTCTTAATTACGCACATGATCGCTCTGAATTAAGAGGCATATTCTAGTCATCAATCTTATACCCTTCTTAAAATGTCATACATTTATGTTTAGAAAAATCTTTTCTGTGACATGGAAAAAATCCTTATCTTCTGTCAATCTGAAGTGCTTAAATTATTTTAATAGCCCTGTATGTGTATAATGTGAGTTCAAAAAAATATTAATATTAGTTATAATTTATTATGTCAGTTTCTACTGTGACCATTGCAGCACATAGAGGATCATATTTGCATGGTTGGAACTTTAATGAATAAAGTGTCTCAATTTGTTGGAGTTGATTCTGTTGTTGTAACGTTACGTTACACATGTAGAATGCTGTGAATCGTGAGATAGACTGATAAGTTTGTTAAATCCATCTTTGCTTTTACTTCTTATTGATTACCAGACTTTGATACTTGCCATGATTCTTTACCAAAATGAAAGATTTAATCTTGTGTGAACTGGGTTTACGTTGTAAACACTGTGTTCCCCCTTTAATTTAATCTCATAGCAATACATAAGGTATAATAGAATTGGAAGGAGGGACCGCAAGGTTTAAGGTGAGAAAAGACCCGGGTACACATAATAAGATATATAAATCGGGTTTATAAGAATGTTTTTTAAATGAAAAGCTATGGTTTTCCATGTTTCCATTTGGCTGGTGGACTTCTTTTTATCGCAACGTCATTGTTATCTAATATGCTTCAGTCAAATTTTGTTTTTAGCAACTTCAATGCATTTAACTCAGTAAATAAATAAATGAAAAGAATGTTTTCATTTATACATCTATGTTATATCAAAGATATTTAAAGAAATAAGAGAGAGGAGTTCAAGGGAAAAAAACCAAGTAAATAACAATTCTCACCCTGGTTACAATTCAAGCTTATAGTTTCGAAGGGGGAATGAAAGCAAAATGTTTTATGCTTTGCAGAAAAGCCTCTGAGAAACGGTTATGCAACCTTGCAAACAAGATAAGTTAGGATGGACAAAAAAACTCTCTATTTTTAGGTTCAATTCTTTGTACCTTTCCATAGTCTTTTTCATGAATGCCCAAAATCCATCTTCATCCGTTCAAAATTTGCATTGATCGAAATCTAGGTTAGGAGTTAGGACGAGTGGACCAAGAGTTGTGCTAAGATTTGGAGAGTATGCTTTTTTTAAAGGTAAAGAGAATATATAATACTTTCTCTATCCAGCCCAAACGTCATCGGTTGCTTTTTTTGCGTAGATTAAGGAGTATTATTATTTTATGTATAGTGGATAGTTGTATTAGTAGTGAGTGGTGGGCCATATATGGTACCTTTTTATTAAAAGTGGGAAATTGGACATTTGGATGGGATACCCAATAGAGTAAAATGGAATCTTTCAGTGGGACAGAGGGAGTAGTACTCAATTGAGTACCAGGGGTACTCAAGTCCCATGATATAAGATTAAAATTTGGAGAGAGTATGCTTTTTCCAGCTTCTTTTCAGATCATAAATGATTGTATGCTTATAAATGATTGTATGTGTCAAATCCCTGATTTTGAGGAGAGGACTAGGGACATTGGAAATAATTTGCTGGAGAAAATCCTCAATCCAAAGTTCTGATGTGGAAGGGCAGTAGGATCGAAGACATCAAAATGCGAAATTATCGATCTTTTCCTCTTCTTCAGTAACCTCATGTTGTCTTCTGCTGTGCTGTTTGAAGCCCATTACTATAAGCTAATTTTGATCCATTAACAATTTAATTTGTAATTGAAGCCCATTTGCTGTTAAGCCTATAAAATTTAGGTATGTACTATTCACACCCCCCCCCCATTTTACTTAATACACCAATTCAAAGGTCAATTTTTGCTGAAATATCAAAATTACCCTCTTAATTTTAAAGAAATTACGAATATGTCATTACACAATACATTCATATTTTTACTTAATACAACCAAAAGTCAAAAAGTCAACATTTGACCGAAAAAGTCAAAATTGATGGCTGAAAATTTCTAAAAAATTACAGAATTGCCATTATAATAATTAAAGCTTTTTAATCCCTATTTTCGTTCCAAATTCAATTTAAAAATAGTATCAGAGCCCATGTTTATTTATTTATAGATGAAAAATTATTATATACTTATATCATTTAACGAGAGGAGAGTTTCAAAGAAATATGGATGCGAACGAAAGTTCGACATCCGAGAGTGACGGGACTATAAGCCCTGTTCAAAACTAGAGCAACAGCGCCTACTGGCCAGTTGGATATGACGAAACAAGCAGCTCTATACAACAATACTACAATATTTTGTATAGACAACAAGCAGAAAATAAGGAAGAGACCATCGACCGTTTCTGGGAAGGTCTCGACCGAAGATGGAAATTGGCAGATGCTCGTGCCAATTATACAGAGGAAGAACATCGGGAAGAAAGCCGCCAGATGGAGATAAGATACTCCAAAGTATCAAGAAACACAGTGGAACTCCAAAGTTTCACCGAGATCCATGGACATGTCTCCTGACACGATCAATGGAGGAGACGACCAAATCAAAGTCCAAGAGAGATCTGCAAGCCCTATCACTTTTCATGGCGGTCATAATGACATAGTGGAAAGAGATCAAGGCAGATAACTCTAAGATGAACCAAGATCTTAGAGAATTACAGAAGATGGTGAAATTCTTTGGAGAATATTGCCAAAACATGTCCAAGACGATATTTGAGATCAGCCTCAAGATGAATAAAATGGAGACGTTGCAGAACAAACAACTCGACCTCATCAGGAAGTTGATAAAGCAAGTAGAGGCAGTAGAAACCAAGGTGACGGGGAGAAGACCAGGAGGAAGGTTGCCACCCACCTTCGGAATAGAACCCCTTTTATACCAAAAGGGAAAGACGACGGAGGTCATAAAGCCGAAGACGGAGAGTGAGAAGATGATCGATATCCTTCGAGGAGAATCCACATCCCAGGATGGAAAGAGCGAATCTTGAGGATCTGCAAGATCTATATGAGTCCTTCCAAGGACTAACCATCGTAGATCTAAAAATGAATGTTTGAGAGACTTCAAACTCTCAACAACAATCTCAGGCTCCTCAGACCCGACAGGATCTGAGTCAAAATAAAGGAACTTCTGGATCGCATGGAGTCCATGAAGCAAGACAAGAAGAGACATCCCAAAACCAAGAAAATTTCAGGATGAAGGCATTGGGACTGTCAACAAGAGCAAGTCGAGTTTGAGGATCTAACCTACACAACACCCCATATGGTCAGTCTCAACTTGAACCGATAAATCCACGGGTTGATCCTAAACCTCGACACTCTAGACTTCAAGAACAGAGAGGTCTTGATCGATGAATGGACAAATGCAATGAAGATTGCATGAGGCGCACTGGAGCTCGAAAAAGAAGGGTTTATAAATTTTCTACCTATGAGCCTGGAAGGATCAGTAAAATGCATCTGGGAAGTACTCTCAGACGAAGTAAAAAAGGAGGCCATGGAAGGAAAATACCTAGGCAATATTGTCGATCGTATGGCCAAGATTTTCAAGATCTACTTCGTCGGAGTACATCAAACTTTTTAGATGAGTACATCAAACTCTTCACAGAGTATAGATGGAAATTGAAGATCAATGAGGAGGAAGTATTCCACCCATTCTTTGCCAAGATTCCAAGTCCATCGAGGAAAATGCTAATCAAATAATATGAATCATGCGAGCTGAATTCAATAGCAAGAAGAATGTCTTTCCTCAAAGCCAAGATTGCGGAGTGGTGTCATCAAGCGTCACTACATAAGAACTACAAGAGATTAAGGGGAATCAACAAGACGGTACCCTTATGGAGGTCCAGAAGACCAAGATCCTTTTGGTCCAAGTAAAAGGCCCGAAGCTATAAATCAGGGCAAAGGTCTAGACCATCCAAATGGAGTTCAAGAAGTCAAGCCTTATCCTCAGGATCAAACCAGAGGAGTACAGAAAGAACTCCCACTTGAAAGATGTTCCGAAGAGCAGCTACACGAGTTAATGAACAATTCAAGGATTGTAACTACTACACGTGTAGAGCCAGAGAGCATATCTCGCCAGATTGCCTGGAAAACCAAAAGTGAGGAGTATGACAGTTCGAAACCACTCCAGAGATGGAGGAAGCTGTTTACTTCCAAGATCTGGTACATGTATATCAGTTTGAAGATATACCCTCAGACTAGAGCATCTATGAAGAAGAATTCTTCAGCCAAGACGAATCCTCCGAAGATGAGTCAGAGTGAAGAAGAAAACTTCAGACAAGAGATGCAGGAGGACATGTCAGGGTTCTTTTCCCAGACATCCATTTCTCATAGGACCCTTATGAGAATCATGAAGAAGGATCCAAGACTTAATCTATATGACGAATTTACCGTAGGACGACTAGAGTGATTCCTAAGCTTCAAGAAGAGAAAGCATAACATCATATATAAGGTGACTGAATGGGAAATTGCCATCCCAATGGAGCTCACGAATAATGTGATGGAAATGCAACTAGTCCCTGTTGATGAAATCAAGAGGGAGCTCAGTAAGATCAAGGAAGAAATGGCTAAGACTATGTCTTGGATCCACATCGGAGCAATTCGGATCCTCATCAAAGCAACTTTCAAAGAAGAGATCGATACACCAATCGATATTGCAATCTTTGATAAGAGGATCAAGAATACAAGAGAAGCATACCTGGGAGGAATCTCAGGGAACTTGTACGCAGGCAAGGTAGCATCCTACATATACCCAAGGATTGCCTACAATTTAGCAGATAAAGACTTCAGTAGGGCACTCACCCTTCATCAAGATTTCAAAAATAAAGACTTGATGAAAGAAGGAAATAGGTCTTACTCGATCACATACAGTATCTTGTATGCTCTATCCAATACCCATCATTCGGATATATTCCAAATGAAGAAGTATATTGAGATACCAGAAGTATTCGAGAGGGTAGCATGTGCAACTAGGCCAGGAATAATAGAGTTACCGCCAATCCATGATATGGATTTGCGAATCAGAGATATGTCGGTCTGGAGCAGGCAAGATAGCCTCAGATTCGACCAAAGTAGGATTTCTTTCCAAGAAGATAGAATGATTAGTGAAAAATGGGGAAAGAAGCCGATCGTGGAGGTAATCCAAGAGCCAGAAAAGTTCACAACTAAAGGTGACATGAAATGCCCAGAAGGATAGAGAGGAATTGAGGTAATTTTCGACATTACTAAAAAGGAAAAATCTATTCCTTGTGATGTCTTATATTATCTCCAACAGCCAACAACTGGGAGATATCAAAGACAACTTAAACTCTAAGAACTTGAGCTGGTAATAGAAGGGATAGCAGGAAGATTCCCAGAATAACTAGTGCTGGGATTGGAGTTTCTCGAGGATCACAAACCTTGGGAACAATTACAAGATGGAATGGAATTCACGGTCAAAGGGAAAAGATACAAGGTTTACTAGTAAAGGCTCTGGCTTACGAGCTCTGATATACCCATGACCATAAGTCCATTCTCAATATATATTACCGTAGGGATGATATATAACGAGCATCGTGCATAGTATTTTGCGGCATATATTGATTCAGGAGCCGGCATTTGCACAGCAAAAGAAGGAGTATTTCCTAAAGGCTTAGACGAAGAATTGCCAACAGTACTAGGAAAAGATTTCTCTCAGAGTGCTAATCCTTAACAGAGTAATCAAACAAGCGAAAATCATGATCAGAGGAGCGGATCGTACCCCATAGTACAAGGTGAAAACTCCACCGATATATTTTCACGACACAGGAGCGGATATCCTGTTGGGATGCAATTTCCTACAGACATTCAAGCGTTTTACCCAAGAAAACACAATAAGGAGGCTTATTTTCACAACTCTTTGTGAATATAAGATCATCGTACCGAGACTGCTTAATGCATTTCAAAGAAAAATGTCAATCAAATTTCGTAGCAAGCGTGGTGATGAAGGAAAACTTAGCCATCCAAAGATGAATGATTGAAGGAGATATGGCGAAGCAGTCCTTCAAATAAGAATCGAGACTAGAAGAGGATGGAAGATGGAGAACCTAAAGGAATATATGATCCACCTTCTCAAAGTAAACTTGGGAAAAATCTTACAAAAAGATGCCACAATCGAAGAGCAAATATCTTTGGATGACGTCAAAAGGAAGATACAGAGGAACTTCAATGAGGATCCTCTAGCCCGGTGGGGCAAGAACGAGCTCAAAGCCTCTCTCAAAGTAAAAGAAGGAAAGGAGCATGAGTTCGTGAGATACAAGCCTATCCTGATAAATCAAGAAGATCAGAAGGATATGCAGCAAATACTTAAGGAACATCTAGACCATAAGTTGATATCTCCATACAGCAGTCTAGGATTTCTGGTTCGAAATCATGGAGAAGTCAAGCGGGGAAAGCCGAGACTTATGATCAACTATAAAGGGATCAACAACATCTTGGAGTTCGATGGATACTACATACTAAGTAGGGAACACTTGGTCAACTGTATCAAGAATGCCAAGATATTCTCAAAGTTCGATTGCAAATCTGGGTTCTAATAGATTATGATGGAAGAAGGAAGCAAGAAGTTCACGACCTTCTCCACACCACAAGTTCATTATATCTAGAATGTCATGCCTATGAGCTTGGCAAACCCACCCTAGATATACCAAAGAAAGATGGATAATCTTTTCAAGGATTATTTCTCATTCATGTTTGTCTATGTGGATGATATCCTCATAGCCTCAAAAAACATGAAGAAATATTTGGCACACCTGGAACTCTTTTCAGAAGTATGTCACAAGGAAGGATTGGTACTTTCTAAAAAGGAGGCAGTAATTGCAAAAAGACAGATCGAGTTTCTTGGAGTAGAGATTGATGAGTCTGGATTTATTCTACAACTACACATTATAGAAAAAGTTCAAGGATTTCCTGAAGATCTCAAAGACAAGAAGCAACTCCGAAGCTTTCTAGGAGTGGTCAACTTTTCTGGAATGATCATCAACAATCTAGCACAATACAGGAAGGTGTTCAGTCCTCTATTAAAGAAAGATGCAGAATTCAAATGGAAGGAATTACACTGAGAGATGGTTAAGCAATTAAAGGAGGTTTGCAAAAAACTCCCGAAGTTAGCCATTCCAAATGACGAGGATGAACTGGTACTATATACAGATGCCAGCGACTATTGGTGGGCGACGGTTATAACTAAGTCCAGACCAGAAGGAGAGGTGCCATGCAGATACTGTAGCGGACTCTTTGCAGAGAATGAGACAAAGAGATGGCACATCAATAAAAGGAGTTCTTTGCGGTTCGGAAGGAATTCAAGAAATGGCCGCTATTTTTTCTCGCGAAGAAATTCATCCTTAAAATTGACAACACAAGTGTCAAAGCCTTTTTGAAAAATAAAATTGAATCAAAACCAGAAAAGGCTAGACTATTAAGATAGCAAGCTGAATGCCAATATTATGATTTTAATATTACCATTATTAAATCTTTTGATAATGTTTTGGTAGATTTCCTGACGAGAGATGGAAGGAGCTGAAATAGACTCTATCCTGACTGTTTCAAGGCACCTAATGAACAACCTTGAGTTGCTCCAAAGGGAATTTGAGAATTTAGCACTCAATGCAATGCACGCTGGAAGAATACAGGAAGGCGATAAGACCAAAGTGTCCAATTGCATATGAGATTGTATTCGCAATAATGTGAGTCTATTTGAGTCATTACGAGAGCCACTCCTCCGGGCTGTTAATAACAATAACAATCGACAAAAGGGGAGTAGTCGAGAACGGGGCTCTAAACCTGGAGCAAGGGATTCAAGTACCCTTTGAACGAGTCCTAGATTGGAACTTCCAAAAGAAGAACCGGTCCAAGGAGAAATTGAGGCTCTGGAGTCATATCTAGAGTCAACGAGTCAACCCAGCACCTCTGGGTCAATGAGGGATAGATCAACCTTAGGCCTATGATGGGCACTGCTAAGGTTGGTATTAATTTAGCTGATTTCTCTTATTGGCAGGAGTATCAGGCCAGCATGAGAAATTAAACACCAGACAAGGAATCCAACTAGAGAAATGCCAGGTGGATATATCTGGGGAATATCCCCTAATTTGGATGCAAGAAGGCTAAAATCCAAATGATGTAAAGCAATGGTATGATTTTGGGGTGCTAACTTCAATATATATTGTTGCACCAAGCTTCCTAGAGCTTTCAAAATTGCTAGAGTGGCTAGGAAAAACAGTTTTCAAGGCATGGGAAAACAACTCGACTATATCCAGAGGAGATGTATTGGAGCTTTACTTCACTAGTACGACTCCAGAACCAGTTGGAAAAGGCAACCACGAGGCATTTCATTTCTTCAAGCTAAGAAGACCCGATATTTCAGCATCAAACAAAGTCAAGGAGTCTTCTGGAAAGGAGCCAGTATTGGTCTCTACATTTTCTGAAGAACAAATCTCTACGTGAAGAGCGAGGGGTTTGTATGCCTGCATTCAGGCAATGATTCAGGTGAAGTTTCCATTCAAGTTCGAACACAAGTTGTTGAATGGGTCTTTTCTATTAAACATTTTAACAGGGAAGAAGACATGATTTGCTGAGAAGGCCTTCGCCGAAAAACAAGACCTTCCTTGGAAAAACAAGTCCCAGTGAGTAAACAAACTCATCGAAGATATTATAACATGGCCCATTTCGGGCAATGGTCAAACAAAATATTCACAAGTTGTTCCACCCAAACAGAACTAGAGTTTGGAAAAGGAATAAGTTTGGGCATAGGGATAATCAGAATTGCTGAAACACCTAGAGGGTAAAATCTCTTCAAATTACCCAAAAGCCAGGAGAATCATCAGGCACCAAAGAAGACAAATGACTCTTCAAAAAAACAAGAGCCAGATGACTTTTCTGAAAGGGTAAAGGACATGCGACCGACAAGAAGACATCCAATAAAGAAAATGGACCAGCCAGCCACTAAAACTGAATCCAATGTAGGTGACGTAAGTGCTGACACAAATATGGTAACATAAGCAGTGACGTCACAAAGAATTCAGAGGCTTTAAAATCCGGATTTCAAATCCAAATTCCTCTATAAATAGTAGGGCTGAGAAAGTGGAAGACATCGACCATCACCATCTGTTTTCTCTTTCAATAAACATTGTAGCTTCTTTCATTTTTTTGTATGAGTGTTTCCATTTCAGCTACCATAGGTTAATAGAGGAGTCTTCTCCTCTTGTTTTAGTAGTATGAGTGTGTAATAAATATTTTCATTCCATAAATAAATAATCTTGGGCTACTGCCCGAAGCATGTGATCTTCCATTTTTCTACAATCTTAATCTTCATACTTTCCGACAAGAAACAGTAGCAGCATCCTGTACACCCAGTGTAAGAAATGAACCAAGGTTGTGTTGAGGTCCGCTGAAGGAACGACTGAACCATCACACTGCGCGGCGCGTGGTTTGCTGTGAGGAGCAGCTGTAAAACCTCTCTTGGATACCCGGTGGATTAACAGTCAAAAAAGGTACGGTTACTGTTTCAAGTTGGTTAGTTATGAGAATAATGTTGTTTAATTAACGTACGGAAGCATGTTGGGCCTGATATGGTCATAATGGACTATATCCATTTTTGAAAGAAAAAGGAATGAAAAGGGATTAAAAAAAATTGGTCAAAATTGTAAATTCCAGGTCAACAATTTGGTCAACAATTTGACCGATCAAAATTAAGTCAAACTGGTGGATTTATCTCAGTGAGTGTATTTAAAAATTTGAGGCATTCAGGGTAAAATTGTAAAATTTTAGTCAAAATTGGAAAAAGTCAAAACTGGGAGGGGGGTTGTATTTGGTAAAAGGAGAGGTGTGGATAGCGAAGGCCTAAAATTTATTTAAACATTAAAGGATCCGGTTCTATCAAAATTGTAAATAACCAATCCCATAGCGGTGCTTCTTAAACATTAATTATTATATTAATAAGAAAAATGCATTCATCATTGATGAACCAATAAAAAGACGACACATGTTAAAAAAAAGTATAAACAAATCATGAGGGTGACATATGTGTTTTTAGAAAATTGCTACTACTTTTCAATTATATATATTAAGATTATATGGAGCAATTAGTTTATGTTAATAGATTTTAAATTTAAGGATAAAAGGGTTGAAATACTAATTGCACTTTCTAAACTTATTTTGATTCATGATGGCCTATTATAATACAATTTAGAGGATGTGGATTATATTATGATTTAAAATTAATAAAAACCTGTTAATAAAATTATAAGGGCTTATTAAATTACAATTTAGAGGATGTGGGTTATATTATCACATAAAGTTAATAAAAAAGAAAAAATTGAAAGAATCCCCTATAAACCAAGTTCACCATGCCATAACAACAAATTTTGTATTTATAATAACAAAATAAATACAAAACTGGGTATAAAGATAATTTCTTGATGGATTTAATTTGGAGAATATGTAAGCGGATTTTAATCTCAATCAATCCTCTGATTCTTCTCTCGAACCAATTTGGCCTTGACTTGAATTTGATTTAACTTGTCTGTTTGACTTTGACTTCTTTGACTGGAGTGTACACAGATTGTGTTGACAACATGTATGTTGAGCTGGATCTTCAAACGAAGCTTGTCCGAACTCGGGTGTGTAGTCTTAAACGTTGATCCAGAGGCATTGAACCTTTGCTTGGATTGAATGTTTACTGGAGGGCCTTTCGCAAAGAACGCTTGATCTGGGGGACTTGGAGTCTTGATCCCAGACAGTAGGCCGCTCTTGACTTGAAGTTACTTTGTAGATGATCTTGAACTTTTCTTGACTTGAAGCTTGAAGATCGAAGGTCGTTCTTGACTTGAAGTTACTTTGGAGATGCTTGAACTTGTTCTTCACTTGAAGCTTGAAGATCTTGAGATTTTTTGAAGATCTTGACTTGTGCTTGAAGATGCTTTGAAGCTTTGGAGGCTTGAAGACTTGAAGATCTTGAGCTTGAAGCTTTGGAGGCTTGAAGACTTAAAGATCACTTGAAGCTTTGAAGACTAGAAGACCGCTTGAAGGCTTGAAGATCTTCGAAGGTCGCTTGAAGACTTTAATATGCTTGAAGATCTTGAGCTTGATGTTTTTTAGGCTTGAAAACTTGAAGATCTGAAGATCGCTTGAAGGCCTTCACTCGTTCTTCGCTTGGAGCTTGAAGACTTGAAGATTTGAAGATCCTTGAGCTCGTTCTACGATTGTAGCTTGAATATAACTTGAAGACTTGAAGATCCTCGAGCTCGTTCTTCGCTTGAGGCTTCGAAGACTTGAAGATTTGAGGGAGCTGCTAGTGTTCTCGATCTCTTCAGGATCGTCTCGTCTTCGGCTGCTCGAATGTCTGTCTGTCTCCGTCGAATGAATGGCGGAGACCCCTTTTTATAGGTGAGAAAGGAGGTTCAAGCCACCTTTGGGCCTCACTTAACGGGCTTGTGCTCCAACTTGAATGGACCATAATCGGGCCTATTTGATTTGGGTCTGATTTAATTTATATGGGCTTGTTTGACTTGGATCAGACCTCATTTGACTTGGGCTTAGTTGACTTGGGTCAGACCTCATTTAACTTGGGCTTAGTTGACTTGGGTCAGGCCTCATTTAATTTAAGCTCATTTAATTCAAATTATTTATTAATTTACTTTAGGAATTAATTTATTTAAATTTCAAAATAAATTAATATTTAATCAATAAAATACACGTGTCGCTATGTGATTGGACCGTAAATTTCTATTGCTTACAAATGCGTCTTAATTTTATAAAATTATTCTCAAATAAATGAAAAAGTATTCTTTAAAGGAATACACTATTACTCTTCTAAATAAAAAATATTTTTTAATATATTAACAACAATATAAAAATTCGTAACTCATCTAAATTCGAGGAGTAATGTTTTTTTATTTAAAAGAGTAATAATTCATTTGTCTAAACAATAAATTTTTGAGTAAATTCTATAAAATTGAAGTACACAGTGAACCCAATTCACAGGAGTCTCTAAAAAAAATTAAGGAAATGCATGTTGATACATTATTTAACACATCTATCCATCCACATCTATTTCTATTTATAATTATAATATATTAAAATTATGGAGCAACATTTATGTGAGATTGTTTTATTTATTTTTCATTAGTTATTAATTTTCATAAGAGATGTTATCACTTTTTTCCATACTATAAATTATTTATATAGTTAATAGTTCACTTAGATGGTTATCACTTTTCATATACTCCATATGTCGCTCCCAAGAGTTACATTTTACTAATTAGGACGTCTCACCTAAAAAGTTACATTTCTTTTTTTGGCAAATGAGACCCACAAAAACAATTAATATATTTTTATAGGATCCACACATAACACTAATACACATACTCACTTTGCATTAAAATATTATAACTCTCAACCCACTACAACTCTCAATCCATTACACATTAAAATACTATATTCTTTATTCTCTGTGCAAACTTTTTAAATGGAATGGAAGGAGAATCAATTATTACTTTTATAAAATGTTGTCACTTCTTATCAATTTTACACAATGGCTTTTGTAAGACTATTTCACATTGGTAAAGTTATAATATTAAGAAAGAATTTATCCATCGTTTTATTAATATACTCCCTTCATCCCGCATTAAGGTTTACGTTTTTCATTTTGGACTGTCCTACATTAAGGTTTACATTTCCTTTTTTGTCTACTTGATCCCACACAAAACAATTAATTATTCTATGTAGGGCTCACACACAATACTAATACAACTACCCACTTTATATTAAATATTATTTCTCTCACCTAACTACACATTAAAATATTATATCTCTTAATCTCCTTGCAAAAAGTAAACATCAACGTTAACGCGAAAGGGAGGAAGTACAATTTTATTGTTTTTATGTTTAGTTTTGAGGGAAAAAAATTAGTCAGTTGAGTTTATCTATTTTTTAAAACTTTAATTTACTAAGGAGTCTATTTTTTAAAGAAAAAGTCTCTTGTGAGACTGTTATTGTATAAAAAGGTTTGTATGGCATGTTAAAATATGATTGTAATATAGGTAAAGTATGCATATTAGTTGTTAAAGTATGATTTCTTAATGTATGATGAATGATGCACTAAAATATGATTTTAGGTTTTTATAATATAATTCATTACAAACATATTTTAACTACTAGTATATTTATTTAGACAATAAATATATTTTAATAGTAGATCGATTTATCTTTCATATATCAACTCATAAGAAAGTCCTTTTTTTCAAATTAGTACGTGATATTTTAATTTTTTTAATTGATATTAATTAACTTGTGCTTAGGATTGAAAGCTAACCTCACTTGCAAAATCCAAGACAAAAACCCGTACCACTGTAGGTGCAAATAGGTTATGCCCAGGCCAAGTCAGACTTTATATTGATAGAACTAGGCTAGGCTTTTCTTAAGGTTAAGCCTGAATTTTATAGAACAATCTAGAACTAAGAACTTGTTTAAACTCTACTTAACATGCAACCATTCAAAATTATAATAAGAAATTACCACGTAAATCACCACAAAATTTAAAGAGTTACTCTCTTATAAATAAAATTTAAGTCATAAATTCTTATAAATCATGTGTTTTTTTCTAAATCGATAGTTATATTAATAACTCAAACATAAATACAACACGTGACTAACTAGCCAAGAGCACCGTCTAAACGGACTCGATTGAATCTTATAATTTATCGAGAAACAGAAAAACACCCACTAAAATTTACATCATAAATTCTTATAAATCATGTGTGATCGCCTTAATTTGGTATTTAAAATGCATTGCATTACAAGATTAAATAAGTTCAAAGTCTAATTAGCAATCTTACCCATCACAACACCGCCCAAACAATTCCAATGTCGCACACAAAAGAATTAAAAATGTAAATATTTATTCTTCAAGATAATTTTTTCTTCATGATCAATCCTACAAAATTAAGAAATAAAGTCAATAATTACGAGTACAGATGCATGAATGTTCTGCAAAAAAATAATATGAAAAGGGATGGATAATATTGAAATAAAAACTGGTTTCATATTTAGGAAAATACAGAGAAAAACCAGTACTATTTGCATATAATTCTAAAACTAGATGGAAAAATATCTCTACACAATTCCAAATCTTTACAGTTGATCATTGAGCAATTTAAAAAAAAAATTAATCTTACTACAATGAGCTAGGAAAAAAAAACAATGAGCTAGAAAGTGTACTTCGTGTTGAGTGGTGACTAATATAGAAGAGTAATCGTTTTTTATGCTATAGAGTAATCTTCAATTGTACTAAAGAGTAATCATTCAAACAAGAGATTAGTTTCATGCTAGATTTGCACATTTTTTATTAGCATACATCTTCTCACGAGAAACTTTCCTGGATGAGAATTGATAACATTTTAATTAAAAGTGATACTCGATTTAATGAAAAGTATAATGGTGCAGTAAATTATTTCACGAACAATTTGTAATATAAATAAAAATTGATACTCCCTCCGACCTAAAGATATTGACACACTTTCTTTTTTAGGTTGTCCCATTGAAATTGACATATTTCCTTTTAAAAGATATGGGACCCACACAAAAACAATTTATTTATTTACATGGACCCACACACACATCACACTCACCACTAATATAACTACCTACTATACATTAAATATTATTTCTCTCACTTCACTTTACATTAAATTATTATACTCTTTAATCTCCGTGCCCAAAAAAATGTGTCAATTCTTTTGGGATGGAGGGAGTAACATTTTTAAAAAGAAGTGATATTTTAAGTAACTGAATTTTATTGTCAGATAAATAAAATGCAAAGGAAAATATTGATTAAATATTTATTTATTAAGAAATTTAAATAAATTAATTACTAAAATAAATGAATAAATAATTGATAATTAATATAATTATTTGAGCCCAAATCCAAATCAAGTGGGCTTAAAATAAATTAAGTGAGTCTGACCCAAATCACATAAGCTCTAAAATAAATTAAGAGGACCTGATTCAAGTCAAGCAAGCCCTAATCAAGTCCAGCAAGACTAATTAAATTAAATATGCCCAAATTTTCCAACAGGCTTAATTAAATTGGATAATCTCAGTTCAAGTGTGAACACAATCTTTTCCAAGAGAAAATATTTTATAAGTGATTATTTTATCCACCTAAAAATAAAGGTCTTCATAGCTCATTTGAAGCATCCTGGATCCCTTAATTTTACGAAGATAAAAAGACTTCAAAGTTGTCTGGATTGTTTTTTAAAGTTTTTTAAGAGAATCAAATCAAGAATCCTGAAAATTCTTTACAATAACAAAAGAAGAAATGCTTGGTGATTTTAACTTGGAGAAACGTCGAATTTGAAGGTTTTAGCACATTAATCTTAGAACAAACGTCGTTCTTGATTTGATCCCTTGAAGAACTCTATTGAAGATTTCTGAACAATTCAGACAACTCTGAATTTGATTCCTTGAAGAATTCTATTGAAAATCTCTAAACAATTCAGACAATTCTGAAGTCTTTTGCCTTCATAGAATTCAGGGATTCAGGATACTTAAAATGAGCTCTGAAAATCATTATTTATAAGTAGAGGAAATAACTACTTACGAGATATTTTCTCTGAGAAAAATTGTGTTCACACTTGAATTGGGACTATCTAATTTAATTAAAAATCTGATGTACTTGATTTAAGTCTATTTAATATAATTAGACATGTTGGACTTGATTTGAGATTGATTTATTTGAACTGGACCCACTTAATTTATTTTAGGATTTATGTGATTTGGATCATGTCAACTTGATTTTTTTTAAGCCCATTCGACTTTGATTTAGACTCAAAGAATTATACTAATTAATAATTATTTATTTATTTATTTTAGAAATTAATTTATTTAAATTCTTTAATAAATAAATATTTAATATATTTTCTTTTATATTTTTATTTATCCAAAAATAAAATTCATCTGCTTACAATAATAACTTTGTTTTAAAAAAAATATAAGTATTTAAAAAAAGTAAAAATGATATCATTGAGACTATTTCTAGCAAAAAAAAAAAAAAAATTCCCCTCCTCTATTTTAGAAAAGGATAATAGTTAGGACAAATTTAATTATAAGCAAATCTTGTTAAGTTATATAGGTGACTCTTTTTTTCCCATAATCTTAACCTACATTAAAATAATAATATAAGGGCTGGGCCGGTCTTAAAATTAAATTAATGAGTGTGAATAAGATATTATACTCACCCAAATCCAGATTAAGTTTATCATTTGCCTGTGTCACAATAAAACTCGCGTCCTAAAAAAAATAACATCCCGTTCAAAATATTTAAAATATACTTTAATTTTAAAATTGTCATCACTTTTAATACACACAACATAGTTTATATGCTTTTTTACCTAAAAACTCGTTTTCTTGGGTGTATTAGGGTGGAATTGATATAGTTTCCTTCCTTATATCATGTTTGTCTTGATGTATTCATAACATGTAAAGATCGGGAAAATTTTAGCCCTCAACTACTAACATTCTTCTTATGGTATTGTATTGTGTATCCCCTAAACATGCATAAAAACCCAGAACTGGTGGTTCCAATCGAAACTGGATCTGGCGGTTTCGTAATCGACCAAAATAGAATCGAAACCAAATACTCCCTCTGCTCCAGGGTAAGAGGCTCATTTTTTTCATTTTGGGCGTCTCACCCAAAGAGTCACATTTCCTTTTTTACACACATGGACCCACACACCCCCTCTAATACAATTAAAATATGGGACACACACTCCCACTAATACAACTACCCACTAGACATTAAATAATAATATTCCTTAATCTACGTGCAAAAAGCAAAATGACCTTCTTACGCTGGGACGGATGAAATATATATTCCGGTTCGGTTCCAGTTCTTCATTTCGTGAAATCGGAACTGGCGGTTTCTGGATTGGAACTGCCGGTTTCTCAATTTTATTCATTTATTTTTTACATTTTTAGATTGAAAAACAAAAAAAAAATTCAAAATTGGAACTGAAACCTTCCTACCCTGATTCGGTTTCGATTTCTATTTTTTAAGATTAGAACTTGAACCGGTGGTTCCGAATCACCGTATATTTCTAGTATCCCCACTTGTGTGATATACACTACTAACATTTAATACTCAGTTATTAAACATTATTTTGCCTTTCTTTTCTATACTCATTTTATGTGATAACTCTATTCGCCCCCATGTTCTCTGTCTTATTTCTTTCTTCTCCATTTGTTTCTCTTTTTTCCATCATAATTCCTTTTTTCATTTTATTTTTTTTCTTCTTCTCATTACTTATCATTTGTTCCTAGTTTTTTTCCATTCGTCCGAATTAACCCAGTCTATTTGAGTCATTTTTGTTTCATCTAAGCAACTTCTATTTAAGCCATTCTTGTTTTTCTACTATCTGTTCTAATAGCGTACTTTTATTTCAAAATATCGATATTTGTAATAACCTTAATTTTCAATATAAATAAATATATACATGTTCTTTTTATTATTTATAAAATATCTATATCAACGTATCTTTTAATAATCCTCTCATTAATATATAATTATATTTATATTTATATCATATACATTCTTTCCATGATATTTTTACAAGATATTATAATAATTAATAATATTATTATTAAGGATTTATGATGATGGATATTATTATTATAAAATATATATGATACATAACTTATTATCCGATGGTATCCGATTTATGCAATGTAGGATTTATCCATTATCTCCACTTTTCCTTTTCCTAAACGAAAGGTGATTCAGTTCAACGCACGCATATAATATCTAACTCCTCAAATACAATTCTCAACCCCGACAACTAGTTTGCCATTTCCCTAATTTTTTTTCTCTCCTTTTATATACGCTCATATACACATAAGAAATCGTTAATATTTGGTATTACGATCAAATTATTTGAGGTGAGGGATTTCTTACTTATTTTTACTTAGTATTATAAGCGATGATTTTGAGTTCATGTGATATTATGAAATATATTATTAAATTAGATATTAGATATTTAGATTATAAAGTAAATATGTCTTACGGATATGTGAAGGTATTTGAGTTCTTATGATATATTGAAAATCCTATATATAAAATTTATGAGACGTGAAAGAAAAATGTCTTCTGGACAATAAAGTAGGAGGTCTGGACCTAAAGGAGGGGTCTTATGAACTATATGAAGAGGAACATATTTATAAGAATAAGTAAAGTATTATAATGTGGTTGAGATTATGACTTAATTATGGTTGCGTGTGATGTTTGGTTTGATAAGTAGTGATTTCTCACTGAGTGGTTTCGCTCACCCCTTTATCTTCTTCCCTTTTTCAGATGAAGCTGACGTGGTGGGATTGGATGATGCTTAGCAAAAATAGCACAAATTAATTAAAGGCATTAATTTTATTTTAATCTTTTTTTATTAGGAAAAATTTAGAATGTGACAAAATGGTATCAGAGCGCTGTATACCCAATTTTTTTATAAAAAGCTAGCATCCATTCGTCATACTGCGACAGTTCGTTGAGGTATGAAATTTACATTAGCTCATTTTATGCAAGATTAGCAATTTTTATGAATTTCAATATATTTATTTATAAAATAAAATTTTGATAGATTTAAAATTGTGCATCACGATATTTTATATTTGTAATAGTTTGCAATTTTGTATATATTTTTTAAAAATTAAACTTTCCTTCCAACATATAAAAGTGTTATAATATGTATTTTTCACTTTATAAATTCTGTAAATTTTATTTATACACGCATTCTTCAGTTAATAAAATCTAAATTTCCAGGCCGAAATTTTTCTAAAGAGGTAGGAATGTAATAACCTTAATTTTCAATATAAATAAATATATACATGTACTTTTTATTACTTATAAAATATCTATATCAACGTATCTATTAATAATTCTCTCATTAATATATAATTATATTTATATTTATATCATAGACATTCTTTCATGATATTTTTACAAGATATTATAATAATTAATAATATTATTATTAAGGATTTATGATGATGGATATTATTATTATAAAATATATATGATCCATTATCTCCACTTTTCCTTTTCCTAAAAGAAAGGGGATTCAGTTCAACGCACGCATATAATATCCAACTCCTCAAATACAATTCTCAGCCATTTCCCCAATTCTTTTTCTCTCATATACACATAAGAAATCGTGAAACACCGAAGAGAGAGGGAGAAAACACCGATTCTCAGCCATTTCCCCAATTCTTTTTCTCTCATATACACATAAGAAATCGTGAAACACCGAAGAGAGAGGGAGAAAACACCGAAGAGAGAGGGAGAAGTGGGAGAGGGAGAACTAGGTTAATATTTGGTATTACGGTCAAATTATTTTAGGTGAGGGATACTTATTTTTACTGAGTATTATATACGATGATTTTGAGTTCATTTGATATTATTTGAAGTATATTATTAAATTAGATATTAGATATTTGGATTATAAGGTAAATAAGTGGTGAAGGTATTTGATTTCTTATGATATATTGAAAATCCTATATATATAATTTATGAGACATAAAAGGAAGATGTCTTCCAACTGGAATCGAAATCGGCCAGTTTCAAAAAATGTGGAGCCAAAATCGAACCGGAGGCAGGAAGATTTCAGTTCTGGTTTTCAATTTTATTATTATTTTTTAGCCTTTAAACCTAAAAAAATAAATGAAAAACTGCCGGTTCCAGTTTCACGAAATGAGGTCCTATCCTATGTCTTGAAATATGATTGTGAATAAGGTGCAATTAATTACGCAATTACTCAAATTAATTAAGTATTAATTCGAAAATACGTTGTAGCTTGAACTAGCTTAAGTAATTCAAGAAATCTTCTCAAGCACTTCACCAAGATCGGTCCTAGGCTTCAGAGGAAAAAGGGGCAAAAGTGTATAGTTTGACAAAAGGAGCAACTTGTGCAAAAATGCTAAATAACGCACGCTCAGATTGCTTAATTTTTCTATGTTCATGTGAAATTAAAAACTGGTAATGTCATATATGGTTGGAAAACCATGGAAGAGAGGATCGTTTTGGCATAAAAATCATTCAAATCGGAGTTCGAATGTGAATGTTATGCTCAAAACGGTGAAACTGCGCAAGGCTGTTCGACTAAGAGACCTCCCGTCCGACCTATAGACCAGCTCAACTAGTTCATCTCCGCTTGCTCAATGATGCATGTTTTCTTTGTAAGCAAAATTAATCCCCAAGTATTAAGGATATCAGTTGCAGTTTAAGTAAGCGACCAAGTTAAATATCGAACCCAAAGAACGGCGTATTATCAATTTAATTATTTACTAATTAATTAAGAAGAATGACAATAAAGTAAGGATTTTAATAATCAACTACTAAATAATTAATTTAAATAAAAAATAAAGTAAATAAGAAACTAAAAAAATATGAAAGTGAATCAAGTAGAAGAATAGGTAGCTCTAGGATAATCCAGTTTCACTCATTAATTTCCCTTTCGTGTATCAATGTCCGACTCTACCTTGTGGAATATGGACGCATCACTAAGCCATGCAAATCTACTCTATAGACACAAGTAAATATGCATATAACACGTGTGAATAACCTTGGAGTAAGAGATATAATTTATTCATACAAGATAGTTCTGATGATTCCGAGTCCCCTCACTTAGAATCATAATATGGAATCCTGCTCAGCAGTGAACACACTCAATCAATAACCAAGATATGTATTGACTCTACATAACAGTTAAGGATGCACAAAACAACTCTGAGTATTAATTAAAAACGCATAATCTTATATAAAATAAATCCACAAGTAGTGTTGTACGGAGTATACATACGAAAGTTCAATTAATTCATAAAAACCTTCAAAACCCTAGATCTACCAAAAAGGTTCTAGCCCATAATGTTACGAAGAATAATCATGGGGGGTTGGATAGATCTTACCCATATATCCAAAAAATTAAAAAATAGAAGAAAAGAATTAGGAAAACCCTTTTATGGCACCGTTGTCGGGGACGGCTGTTATAATTGATTTTATTATTTCTAGTTTGATTAAAACTTTTATTTGTGATTATTTATTTCTATCTAACCTTTAATTTTTCTGAGGTACTTGTGCACTAGGAAAAGGAGATGAAGGAAAGGAAAAAATAACACACAGTGCTAAACATGGTCGGAGCAAGGCAGAATCCGAAAAATATTATCATACTTGAAATTTTCACGAACTATGGGATTGGCAACATGGGTTTGATAGGAGCAAGGGGGCAAGATGATGATTTTGAGATACATCCCGCTCTTATCAACATGGTGGAGAAGAATTCCTTTTCTGGAGGTTGTTTTGAAGATCCATATCAGCATCTCAAAAGATTCCTTGGTTAAGCAAACACTCAGAAGGGTGCTGGAACTATTGATAACGCTAGATGGATTGCCCTATTCAAGTTTTTCTTGATTGATAGGGCGGAGGCTTGGTATGAGACTCTTGATGCAGCAGACTGCACTACATGGGACCAACTGCAGCAGAAGTTTTTAGACAGATACATGCCACTCTCAAGGATCTTAAGAATGAGACAAGACATCACCTAATTTGTTATGAATCAGGGTGAGAAATTTTATGAGGCGTGGGATAGGTTTAAAGACATGCTCAAGAGGTGCCCACAACTTGGAATGACTAAGGCTCAATATATAAGTATCTTCTATTATGGATTGGATTGTGAGTCACGAATTCTTATTGATGCATCATCAGAAGGAGCGCTGTTATCTAAGACAACACTTGAAGCAGAAAGGTTATTTGAAGACATCTCTATGAATTCACCTGACTGGCCTACGGAGAGAGTAAGAGGATCATATGTACTTGGCAAGATAGCACAGGTTGAACATCAAACGGTGAAGCCGAATAGGGATGATGAGATCGTCTCTAGTGTAGCTAACATCAACAAGTTACTGAGTCCCAGCAGAAGCAGATTACAAAGTTGTCACAAAGAGGGCCTAGTATGCAGCAGCACGAAGTGAAGGCCAGTATTGAAGATACCTTCAATCGATACATGGCTAAGAATGATGCAAGAGTGGATAGACTTGAGGCTGCTATGAGTTCTATCCATGTAGATTTGTCTAAACAACTGAATGACCTAACTTTGTTGATGGGGCAGTTAGTCGGGAATGTGAATCAGCTGACGCAGATGTTGGAGAAAGGAAAGTTCCTATCTCAAGGCATAATGAACCCGAAAGAGTAACCATCATGTTGGGGTATGGAACGCAGTATGAGGCACTGATGATACCAGCAGTGGATTCTGGAACTTCAGGAAGCCGGTACGACCCCGGTTCGACCAAGACCCTTGGTTGAACCACCCATAATAAGTCAAACCAAGCACCTGGGAACGTTCAGGAGATCGCCGATGATCGGTTCTACCTCGGTTAGACTAAGGTCTTAGTCGAACCAGCTCCTAAGATAGTTTAATAGAAAGCCACATAAGTGAAGATCATTTTTCGTGAGAATCACCTCAATCGGAGATCGAATGCGAAAGTTATGGTCAATGATGGAAGATAATTTTAGGTCATCCTTGAATTTATAAGTCACTTAACCAAATAATTCCCTACCGAATGATGTTTATCCGTAGTTAGCTCCGTTGAGCCTGAAAACCTCATTCTTTGGTAGCCTACAAGAAATAACCTCTTTGAGCATCTGAATTTTTTTAGCCTTGATTGCCCTTTATCTAGTGGAGAATTAATGGCTTTTCAAAGTGTGTTGATGGAGTTTGATAACAGTTTGGGAAGGAATGAAATTGGTGTTGAAGTAATGATTGAGCTTAAAAATACATCTAAGGAAAAATCATGGAGTAGTGCTTAAATCTAGTACTCTATTAAATTAAATACCCTAGGGTAGTGCTTAAATCTAGTACCTTATGCAGGATGTGAGAGGTAGTGCCCAAAACTGGTACCTCAAGAAAAAGAAAAAAAAAAGAAAAGAGAAGGAAAAAAAATGTTGAGCTAGAAAGAAAAGGAAAAGTAAAAGAGTTGATGAGGATGTTGTACTTAATTGAAGTGAGTAAGAAGAATAAAAGATCATGATGGAATGTGCACTTGATTGATCTGAGTTTTGAGTCACTTATCAATATATTTCCCACCTTTTCCAAAGAGCCTATATTACAACCAATAAAAGACCTTTTTGATCCATGATTTGCTAGCTACAAGTAAAAGGAGAGTTGAGACAATGGGCAAGCTTATGGTTACGCATACACTTGAATTGAATTTGAGCGTAAAAACCTTAATCCATAAGTGAACATCTTTTACACTTGAGTGCGAGTGATATATACTTCCCGTGAGAACATATGAATGGAGCATTTGAATTGGTAGTGATTGTCTTATCTTATATGCTATGAATTGATTATTACATGTAATGAGAGTTGCATGACCTAAGTTGAGGACAAGTGTATTTTGAAGGGAGTATTTGTTATAGTCCCTGTTTCCCCGCTAATTCTCTCTCTCTCTCTCTCTCTCTCTCTCTCTCTCTCTCTCTCTCTCTCTCTCTCTCTCTCTCTTTATTTTGTTGCCTCAAGATGAGCAATGGGTAATCTTGGGGATATCAATTGCAGTTTAAGTAAGCGACCAAGTTAAATATCAAACTCAATGGATGTCGTATTATCAATTTAATTATTAACTAATTAATTAAGAAGAATGGTAATAAAAGTTGGGATTTTAATTATCAACTACTAAACAATTAATCTAAATAACAAATAAAATAAATAAGAAACTAGGAAAATACGAAAGTGAATCAAGTGAGAATAGGTAGCTCTAGAATAATCCAGTTTCACTTATTAATTTTACTTTCGTGTATCAATCTCCGATTCTGTTTTGTGGAATGTGGACGCATCACTAAGCCATGCAAATCTACTCTATAGACACAAGTAAATACGCGTGTAACACGTGTGAATAACCTTGGACAAAAAGATATAATTTCACCCCCCTTTCAAGGTACTATCAGTATCAATTATTTTCCTGGCCAATTGGTACTCTAACCCGATATGATCTCCCTTTATAGGTACTATAAAATCACCCTCTTTATCCTACTTATCAACCCGAATCCAATTCAATTAATAAGTATTCATATAAGATAGTTCTAATGAAGCATCAGAGTCCCCTCACTTAGAATCATAATATGGAATCCTGCTCAGCAGTGAACGCACTCAATCAATAACTAAGATATGTATTCAGACTCTACATAACAGTTAATGATGCACAAAACAACTCGGAGTATGAATTAAAAACGCAAAGTCTTATATAAAATAAATCCACAAGTAGTGTTGTACAGAGTATACACACGAAAGTTCAATTAATTCATAAAAACCTTCAAAACCCTAGATCTACCAAAAAGGTTCTAGCCCATGATGTTGCGAAGAACAATCATGGAGGTTGGATAGATCTTTTATGTCCGGAAAAATAGAAAATAGATGAAAAGAATTAGGAAAATTCTTGATGTAGCGATCTCCTTCCTTCTTTCTTCCGTTTCTTCAAATCCTTCTTGGTTCTCCTCTTAATTCAACAGACGAATCTTCAAAGTGTTGGATGGATGGAAGAAAGGATATGGATGATGGTTGGGGGTGATCCCCCCTTGTGGGGTGTAGGATGATTGTGTTGTGGTTCTTCTTGGTGTGATCTACATCCCCTTTTATACTTGTAAGCTCTCCTTATGGACCTTGGATGGGCTTTTTCTTGAAAAATACAAAAATCAGGCATTTGGTTCGATCATGGTCCGACCTTCATGGATGGTCGAACCATGTCATCGAGGTCGAATCACACTGTAATAAACTTTCAGGTTCCTGGTTCGGGTCGAACCAGTGGTCGAACCAAATCATTGAGGTCGAACCAACTTGTATAATCTCACCATTTCGCGTATAACTTTCACATCCAAACTCCGATTTGAGTGATTCTTGTGCTCACGCGATCCTATTTTCCTTGTCTTTCTATTTATATAAAGAAATAAAAAAAATCTAAAATTTGAATATATAAATAGTCATGCCAAGTGATACAACCGTGCTGTGCAGGAACAGCTTGCGCGGCGTTACCATTTTGATCATAACTTTCTCATTTGGATTCCAATTGAGGTGTTTCTTACGCAAAAACGATCCTCTCTTCTGTGGCTTTCCAATTATATATTAGACTTATAGTTCAAAGCTCCATATGAATATAAAAAATTACACAAGTTGGACGTATATTTTTCAGCATTCTTGCACAAGTTGCACATTTTCTCCAACTTTGCTCTTTTGATCATTTTTCCACCAAAAACACAATGAAACACCTCAAATGCACCTTTTTCTCACATATATCAAATATAAGACACTTGTGCTAATATATGACAATAATTTTTATTAACACGCTTATTTTCACTCTCATCACTCAACTCAATCGACCTCAGTTCAGGCGGTCCAGCTCAACTTGTTTAGCTCCGCTAGCTCAACTTAGTCCATCTCAGCTCAGGTGGTCCAACCCGACTAGTTCAGCCAAGCTGACCTAGCTTGACTAGTTTAACTCCGCTAGCTCAACTCAACCGACCTCAACTCAGGTGGTTCAGCTTGGCTTGACCAGCTAAGGTGGTTCAGCTCAGCCAAATCATGCAAACTCTGTTGAATACCAATGCGCCACATGTCCAGACTTAGGTGGCAGCTAGCTGGTTTGGCATCATCTGAGTGTGCTGACTCATAGAGGCTAGGGATCTATGGCTATAGACCTCATGATTGCACTTCCTAGTATTTTTTTGCCTATAAATAGTCCACCTTGTGTACAAAAGAATTGAATGGGAAAATTTGCAAAGTAGTGGATACCATGTCAATTCTATGACTTAATTTACGTTCAACTAGCTAGTTACAATATTCTTCATCTTATCTAATCAACACCTCGACTAATCATTCCCGAAAGACTTACCTCAGAATCCTGAAGTCCTTAAAAAGATGATGGATGTGTTACATCTTTCTAAGGTAGAGCGAACAACTAAGCTAAGGCCAGAGGTTGAGAAAAGAGCCACTACTACACCAAAAGCAAAGAAGTGTATAGACCTCGACGAAGTTCGAAGTGGAATAGCTGAATCAGGAATACCAATTAGAGAGTCAGCTTTGGCAAGACTGGGAAAAAATAAAAGATGCTCGTCAAGTAATTGGCGAGCGTAGAGAGAGATCTTGGACAACACAATTTATTCTGGATCAAGTAGATGAAGTAAGATTATTGGTTAAAAGAAAGAAAAATAAGGGTATTGATGACCCAAGCATAGTCCATAGAGTGAGTAACGTTCTGGTGCAAGTTCTACCTCAATCGTAGGAGGTAAGAAGTGAGATGGAGGAATTCCACCTCTTAAAGAAGAGAATGGAAGAAACTGAAGAACAACAATGACATAAGTTCGGTTTGCCCACCTTGGTACCAAGACAATCACCTTTCGCTTCTAATATATTACTTAAGCTAGTGCAGCAGAAACTAAAGGCCCTTCAGATTTCGGTGTACAATGGTGATTCTGATCCTCACGTATATTAAAACAAGTACATGTCTTGGATGATGGCTCATGGTAGCTCTGAGGCTACAAAATGCAAAAACGTTCCACTCACGCTGGTTGATCGAGTGCACCAATGGTTTTATTCTCTGAGTCCAAGCTCGATCACTAGCTGGGCGGACTTGCACGCTTGTTCTTGTAACAATTCTCTAGATCCAGTATTCATAGAACACCTGAGCAGCACTTGGCTAATATTAAGCAAGGAGCACGTGAGTCGATTAAAGTATATTTCGACCGCTTTAACCATCTACTCATTAATGGTGAAAAAATAAGAGACGAAGCTGCAATCCCTCTTGTAACCTTGGGACTACGAGTGGGCAACCGATTATGAAAGTCTGTAAGCAAGAATTATCCTAAAATATTTGTAGAATTCATGCAACGGTCTTAGCAAGCTAGTGCAATTCATGAGCATTATAGCAGAATAGTAAACGACAAAATAAAGGAAATAAGACATGTACATATTGGAAGAATTATAAGAAAAATGGAGATTTTAAAGCATGTAAATCTCACGTTGGTGACTTAGTCCTTTAGAAAATTTTGAGGTCGAAAAAGTTATCCTCAAGCAAAATTTGAAAGGCCAATATAGAGTTACACGTAGGCTTGAAAATGGGGTATATAAATTAAAGGTTTAGACGAAAAAAGCGAAAGAATGTGCAAAACTTGAAGGTCTACTACAAGTAAAATAATTCAGTCTGACTATTTACATATAAACTAGATTTGTTTGTACATGCATGCTAGTCAATTTCGCTAGTCAGTCTGATTATGTACATATATGTTGTAAATATGGGAATAAAAAAGGCTTTTGTTCGAAGAAGTTGTTCGAGATCATTATTGTTGGGAGTGATGAAGATAATTGCTATAGAACCTTATCAGCTCAATTGACCCTTCACCAATTCCAACAGCTGAGCTCGTTATTCACCAAAGTTAACAGCTCAGCTCGCCTTCACTAGTTTCAGCAACTGAGCTGGTTCTTCACCAAAGTTATCAGCTCAGCTCGACATTCATCCATTTCAGAAGTTGAGCTGGTTCTTCACTAAAGTTATTAGCTCAGCTCGACCATCACCAGTTTTAGCAGTTGAGCTGGTACCTCACCAAAGTCATCAGCTTAACTCGTCCTTCACTAGTTTCGGCAGCTGAGCTGGTTCCTCACCATAGTTATCAGCTCTGCTCGACATTCACTAGTTTTAGCAGCTGAGCTGGTACCTCACCAAAGATATCAGCTCAGCTCTACCATCACCAGTTTCATCAGCTGAGCTGGTAACTCACCAAATTTGTCAGCTTAGCTCGTCCTTCACCAGTTTCTGCAACTAAGCTGGTTCTTCAACAAAGATATCAGCTCATCTCGCCCTTCACCAATTTCAGCAGCAGAGCTTGTTCTTCATAGAAGTTATCAGCTTAGATCGACCATCACCAGTTTCAGTAGTGAGCTGGTACCTCACCCAAGCTATTAGCTCAGCTCGCCCTTCACCCGATTCTGCAGTTGAGCTGGTTTTTCACCAAAGATATCAGCTCATCTCGCCCTTCTCCAGTTTCTGAAGCTGACCTGGTTCTTCACCAAAGTTATCAGCTCAGCTCAACCTTCACCAGTTTCAGCAACTAAGATGGTACCTTACCAAAGTTATCAGCTCAACTTGCCCTTCACCAGTTTCAGTAGCTGAGCTGGTTCTTCACCAAAGATATCAGCTAGCTCGACCTTCACCAGTTTCAGTAGCTGAGCTGGTTCTTCACCAAAGATATCAGCTAGCCCGACCTTCACCAGTTTCAGCAGCTGAGCTAGTTCATCACCAAAGATAATAGATCAGCTCGCCCTTCACCAGTTTCTGCAACTAAGCTGGTACCTCACCAAAGTTATCAGCTCAGCTCGCTCCTTCACCAGTTTCTTCAGTTGAGCTGGTTCCTCACCAAAGTTATATGCTCAGCTCGACCTTCACCAGTTTCAACATCTGAGCTGATACCTCACCAAAGTTATCAGCTCAGCTCGCCCATCACCGGTTTCAGCAGCTGAGCTGGTTCTTCAACAAAGTTATCAGCTCAGCTCAAACTTTACCAATTTTAGCAGCTAAGCTAGTTTTTCACAAAAATTAGCAGCTCAGTTAGCTTTCACTGATTTTGACAGCTAAGCTAAGTTATCAGCTTAGCTGGCCCTTCACCAATTTCAGTAGTTGAGCTATGTAATCAAGGGCACATCATGAAGGTTCACAAATTTCTCAAAGGTAATACATCGACTCATCTTATAGTTTTTCATATAAATAAGTTCCCAAATTTTATATATTAAAAAGTTAATTACTCCCTCTGCCCACTGTCAATCTATACATTTTATCATTTTGGGTCGTCCACTATTAATCTATATATTTCCACTTTTAGACACATGAGACCCACCCACCCACTAATACAATTAAAATATGGGACCTACACACCCCACTAATACAACTACACACACATTAAATAATAATACTCCTTAATTCACGCGCAAAAAGCCAACGGATATATTGGGGATGGACGGAGGGAGTATTATTTAGCTTAGCTGCTAATTTCTACAAATTCATGTTTCAACCTAGCAATTTAATTTTCAAAAACTAACACTTAGCTTAGCTTCTAATTTCTAAAAATTCATGTTTCAGCCTAGCTGAATAATTTTCATCATTCTGCTTAGTTGCTAATCTCTACAAATTCATGTATCAGCCTAGCAGAATAATATTCAAAAGTTATTATTCAGCTTAGCTACTAATTTCTACAAATTCATGTTTCAGCTTAGCTGAATAATTTTAAAAAAATTATCATTACGCTTAGTTGCTAATTTCTGCAAATTCATGTTTCAGTTTAGCTAAATAATTTTAAAAAAATTATCATTAGGCTTAGCTGATAATTTCTACAAATTCATGTTTCAGCCTAGCAGAATAATTTTAAAAAATTATCTTTCAGCTTAGCTGCTAATCTCTACAAATTCATTTTTTCAGTCTAGCTAAATAATTTCCAAAAGTTATTATTCAAATTAACTGCTAATTTCAACAAATTCAAGTTTCAGCCTAGTTGAATAATTTTTAAAAATTATCATTAGGCTTAGATGCTAATTTCTACAAATTCATGTTTCAGCCTGAATAATTTTCAAAAATTATCATTCAGCTTAGATGCTAATCTCTACAAATTCATGTTTCAGCCTAGCTATATAATTTCCAAAAATTATTATTTAACATAGCTACTAAGTTCACTAAATTCATGTTTCAGCCTGACTGAATACTTTTCAAAAATTATCATTCAGTTTACAGCTAATTTCTACAAATTCGTGTTTCAGTCTAACTGATTACTTTTTATAAATTAATATTAGCTTAGCTGATCATTTCTCCAAGTTCACGTTTCAACCTAACTGATTAATATTTAAAAATTAAAAATTAATGTTCAGCTTAGCTGATAAGTTTTTTTAATTTCACGTTTCAGCCTAATTGTTTAGTTTTTAAAAATTATTATTCAACTTAGCTGATAATTTCTACAAGTTAACGTTTCAGCCTAGTTGATTAATTTTTAAAATTTAATAATCGATTAGCTAATAATTTCTCCAAGTTCACGTTTCAGTCTAGCTTATTAATTATCATAAATTAATATTCAGCTTAGCTGATAATTTCTCCAATTTCGCGTTTCAACCTAGCTGATTAATTTTTATAAATTAATACTCAGCTTAGCTGATAATTTCTCCAAGTTCACGTTTCATCTTAGCTGATTAATTTTCAAAAATTATTATTCAGCTTAGCTGATCATTTCTCCAATTTCACGTTGCACCCTAGCTGATTAATTTTCATAAATTAATATTTAGCTTAGCTGATCATTTCTCCAATTTCACGTTTCATCCTAACTAATTAATTTTCTTAAATTAATATTCAACTTAGCTGATCATTTCTCCAATTACACGCTGATCATTTATCCAATTTCACGTTTCAGCCTAGCTGATTAATTTTCTTAAATTAATATTCAACTTAGCTGATAATTTCTCCAATTTCACGTTTCAGCCTAGCTGAGTAATTTTCTTATTAATATTCAGCTTAGCTAATAATTTCTCCAATTTCATGTTCAGCCTAGCTGTTTAATTTTCATAAATTAATATTCAACTTAGCTGATCATTCTCCAATTTCACGTTCAGCCTAGCTGATTAATTTTCAAAAATTATTATTCAGCTTAGCTGGTAATTTCACCAAACATTTCAGCCTAGCTGATATTCCTCCAAATGTATCAATATTAGCCTAGCTTAAATTTTTTCCTAATGTTTAAGTTTTAGCCTAGCTGATAAAGTCTTAACATGTTCATATCAGCGTAGGTAAAAATTTTTCCACAAATCAAGTTTTAGCCTAACTGATAAAGTCTTAATATGCTCATATCAGTCTAGCTAATAATTTTTCCAAAAATCAAGTTTTAGCCTAGCTGATAAAATTTTAACATGCTCATATCAGCCTATCTAATTATTTTTCCAAAAATCAAATTTTTAATCTAACTGATAAAGTCTTAACATGCTCATATCAGCCTAGCTAATAATTTTTCCGAAAATTAAGTTTAAGTCTAGCTGATAAAGTCTTAACATGCTCATATCAGCCTAGCTACTAATTTTTCCAAAAATCAAGTTTTAGCCTAGTTGAGAAAGTTTCAACATGCTTATATCAGCCCAGCTAAAAATTTTTCCAAAAATCAAGCTTTAGCAGCCTAGCTAATTAATTTTTCCAAAATCAAGCTTAGCTTAGCTTATAAAGTTTTAACATGCTCATGTCAGCCTAGCTAATAATTTTTCCAAAAATCAAGTTTTAGCCTAGCTGATAAAGTCTTAAAAGGATCATATCAGCCTAGCTAATAATTTTTTCAAAAATCAAGCTTTAGTCAAGATGATAAAGTCTTAACATGCTCATATTAGCCTAGCTAATAATTTTTCCAGAAATCAAGTTTTAGCCTAGATGATAAAGTTCAAACATGCTTATATCAGTCTAACTATTTATTTTTCCAAATATTAAATTTTAGCTTAGCTGATAAAAATTCAAACGCACTCATATCAGCTTTGCTAATTATTTCTCCAAAAATTATATTTTAGCCTGGCTTAAATTTAACAAAAGTTGTTTATATCAGCTTGAGCTAACTATGACATATTAGCTTAGCTGGTGATGAAATTTTTATGATATTTCCGTGTTATTAAGGTTATGAAAATATCATTATACTAAATAAGCTCATGGACCTACCAAAGAATATGGCTGGTTAGAAGGGTTCAGACCTGCTAACCAAGCTCTGAGTTTCGAGAGTGCTGTGAAATCCTACAAACAGTTTTGCTTTAAACTTAAGTTGGGTTAGTAACAACTACTAGCTGAACTCAATATAAATAAAGTTCGTAGATGAAACGAGCTAGCCTCGGTCTAAGTTGAACAATCATCGACCATGTTCACATATGAGTCGAGCTAGCCTCGATCTAAGTTGGACAAGAGTCGATACAAATAAGGCCAGGTCAAACTCAATACAAATCAAGTTCACAAATGAAACGAGCTAGCCTCGGTCTAAGTTGAACAATCATCGACTATGTTCACAGATGAGTCAAGCTAGCCTCGATCTAAGTTGGACGAGAGTCGATACTAATAAGGTTAGGTCAAACTCACTACAACTCAAGTTCACAAATGAATCAAGCCGGCCTCGATCTAAGTTGAACAGTCATTGACTATGTTCATATATGAATCGAGCTAGCCTCGATCTAAGTTGGACAAGAGTTTATACTAATAAGTCAATACAAACTCAATACAAATAAAGTTTGTAGATTAACCGAGCTTAAGTTAAATAATCATAGACTAAGTTTACAGATGAATCGAGCTAGCCTCGATCTAAGTTGAGTGAGAGTAGATACTAAGAACACCAAGTCAGCTGAACAGACGTTGCGAGTCTATCTAAATGCTAAAGGGTTATATGGATCATATTCCTCACTTCCAACTCCATGGAGTTCCACCTCAACTAATATATTTCCATCGACTCTCTAGCAAAGAGCTTAGCTCCCATCACCTTTTCAAGTAAGGAACTAATTCTCAAAACTTCCACCAAGAGGCTTGTTTTAGTGCTAATTCTCAACACCTCCACCAAGGAGCTTAGCTTGGAGCCACTCTTCAACACCTCCACCAAGGAGCTTGGCCTGGAGCTACTTTTCAACACCTCCACCAAGGAGCTTGACCCAAAGCTAGTTTTCAACACCTCCACCAAGGAGCTCGTTCTGGAGCTAGTGTTCAAAACCTCCACCTGGAGCTAGTCTTCAATACCTCCATCAAAGAGCTCGTTCTGGAGCTAGACTTCAACACCTCTACATGGAGCTAGTTTTCAACACCTCCAGCAAGGAGCTCGTTCTGGAGCTAGTCTTCAACACTTTCACCAAGGTGCTCGTTCTAGAGCTAGTCTTCAACACCTCCACCTGGAGCTAGTCTTCACCACCTCAACCAAGGAGCTTAGCCTAGAACTAGATTTCAACACCTTCACCATGAAGCTTGGCCTGGAGCAAGTTTTCAACACATCTATCGAGGAGCTTGGTCCGGAGCTACTTTTCAACATCTCCACCAATGAGCTTGTTCTGGAGCTAGTTTTCAACATCTATACCAAGGAGCTTAGCCTGGAGCTAGTTTTTAAACTTTCACCAAGGAGCTTGGTTTGGAGAAGGTTCTCAACACCTTCACCAAGGAACTAGGCCTAGAGCAAGTTTTCACACCTCCACCAATAAGCTTTTTCGGGATCTAGTTTTCAACAGCTCCACCAAGGAGCTTGTTCTGCAGCTAGTTTTTAACACCTTTACTAAGGAGCTTGTTCTGGAGCTAGTCTTCAACACCTCCACTAAGAAACTCTTTTTGAATCTGGTCTTCAACACCTCCACCAAGAAGCTCGTTCTGGAGTTAGTCTTCAACACCTCTACCAAGAAGCTCGTTCTGGAGCTAGTTTTCAATACCTCCATCAAGGAGCTCATTCTAGAGCTAGTCTTCAACATCCTACCTAGAGCTAATTTTTCACACCTCCACCAAGGAGCTCGTTCTGGAGCTAGTCTCAACACCTCCACTTGGAGCTAGTCTTCAACATCTCCACCAAGCAGCTCGCTCTATAGCTAGTCTTCAACACCTCCACTTGGAGCTAGTTTTCACAACCTCCACCATGAAGCCTGTCCTAGAACTAGATTTCAACACCTCACCCAAGGAGCTTGGCCTAGAGCAAGTTTTCAACACCTTCACCAAGGAGCTTGGTCCGGAGCTACTTTTCAATACCTCCACCAAGGAGCTTGTTCTGGAGCTAGTTTTCAACACCTCCACCAAAGAGCTTGGTCTGGAGTTAGTTTTTAAAACTTCCACCAAGGAGCTTTGTGTGGAGAAGGTTTTCAACACCTCCACCAAGGAGCTTAGCCTGGAGTAAGTTTTCAACACCTCCACCAATGAGCTTGTTCGTGATCTAGTTTTCAACACCTCCACCAAAGAGCTTGTACTGCAGCTAGTTTTTAACACCTCCACCAAGGAGCTCGTTCTGGAGCTAGTTTTAAACACCTCCACTAGGAGCTTGTTCTAGAGCTAGTCGTCAACACCTCTACCAAGGAGTTCGTTCTAGAGCTAGCTTCAACAACTCTACTTGGAGCAAGTTTTCAACACCTCCACTAAGGAGCTCATTACGGAGCTAGTCTTTAACACCTCTACTAATGAGCTCGTTCTGGAACTAGTCTTCAACACCTACACCAAGGAGCTCGCTCTTGAGCTAGTCTTCAACACCTCCATCTAGAGCTAGTTTTCACCACCTCCACCAAGGAGCCAAGCCTAGAACTTGATTTCAACATATCCACCAAGGAGCTTGGCCTGGAGCATGTTTTCAACACCTCCACCAAGAAGCTTGGTCTGGAGCAAGTTTTCAACACCTCCACTAAGAAGCTTGGCCTGGAGCAAGTTTTCAATACCTCCACCTAGGAGTTTGGTCTGGAGCTACTTTTCAACAACTTGCCTGTTAGCTAGTTTTTAAAAGTTCCACCAAGGAGCTTGGCCTGGAGCAAGTTTTCAACACTTCTACCAAGGAGCTTGACCTAGAGCAAGTTTTCGATACCTCCACTAATGAGCTTGTTCGGGATCTAGTTTTCAACTCCTCCACCAAGGAGTTTGTTCTGGAGCTAGTACTTAACACCTCCACCAAGGAGCTCGTTCTGGAGCTAGTTTTCAACACCTCCACCAAGGGATTTGTTCTGGAGCTAGTCTTCAACTCCTCCACCAAGGAGACAGTTCTAGAGCTAGTCTTCAACACCTCCACCTAGAGCTAGTCTTCAACATCTCCATCAAGAAACTCGTTTTGGAGCTAGTTTTCAATACCTCCATCAAGAAGCTTGTTCTGGAGCTAGTTTTTAAAACCTCCATCAATGAGCTCGTTCTGGAGATAGTCTTCAACACCTCCACCTGGAGCTAGTCTTCAACATCTCCATCAAGGAGCACGTTCTAGAGCTAGTTTTCAACACCTCCATCAAGAAACTTGTTCTGGAGCTAGTTTTAAATACCTCCACCTGGAGCTAGTCTTCAACACCTCCACTTAGAGATATTCTTCAACACTCCACCAAGAGTATATTTCAGGAGCTATTTTTATAACCTTATTCATATGGTGAACTCAACCCCCAAATCACTTCGGGGCTCGACTTTTGGAGCTAGTGTGGATAAGATGCTGTTAATTACGCAATTACTCGGATTAATTAAGCATTAATTCGAAAATACAATGTAGCTTGAACTAGCTTAGGTAATTCGAGAAATCTTCTCAAGCACTTCACCAAGCTCGGTCCTAGGCTCCAGGGAAAAGGGGATAAAAGTGTATAGTTTGAGAAAATGAGTAACTTGTGCAAAAATGTTAAATAACTCACGCTCACCTTTCTTAATTTTTCTGTGTCCATGTGGAATTAAAAACTTGTCATGTCATACATGGTTGAAAATTCACGGAAGAGAAGATCGTTTTGGTGCATCACTCAAATCGGAGTTTGAATATGAAAATTATGCTCAAACCGGTGAAACTGCACAAGGCTGTTCGACTAAGAGACCTCTCGTTCGACCTATGGTCCAGCTCAAGTGGTCAGCTCAACTAGTTCAACTCTGCTTGCTCAACTCAATCAACCTCAGTTCAGGTGATCCAGCTCAACTAGTTCAGCTCCGCTAGCTCAACTCAATCCACCTCACCTCAGGTGGTCCAGCCCGACTAGTTCAGCCTAGCTGATCTAGCTAGGCTAGTTCAGCTCCTCTAGCTCAACTCAATCGACCTCAACTCAGGTGGTTCAACTCGGCTTGACCAGCTAAGGTGGTTCAACTCAGCCAAATCATGCAAACTCCGTTGAATACCATCGCGCCACATGTCTAGGCTTAGGTGGCAGCTGGCTGGTTTGGCATCATCTGAGAGTGCTGACTCATAGAGGCTAGGGGTCTATAATTATAGACCTAATGATTACACTTCCTAGGCTTTTTTTGCCCATAAATAGTCCCCCTTGTGTACATTAGGATTGAATGGGAAAATTTACAAAGTAGTGGATATCATGTCAATTTTCTGACTTAATTTACATGCAACTAGCTAGTTACGCTACTCCTCGTCCTATCTAATTAACAGCTCGACTAATCATTCCGAATATCCTTTGTGTTTAATAAGTCTCGATTATCACCTAAGCTAAGGTTAAGAACTTATTATCAACAATGATATTTTGAGATTCATTTGTGATGTGGAACAACTATTATCTAGTCTGAATACTCTTTAGTCTTTCGTTTCTATGATGTGATCAACTCTAATTATTTTGTTTCTATTTGGTATTTGGAGAAAGTTTCTCCTTAGATATGGTTTATTTAAATCCAACTGTATTGATCTTTTTTAGATGTCTTTTGGATGTGTGCACTTTGTATGTACGTATTTTTATGATGTGTAATGATGTTTCGCAATAGTTGTATCTCATTCTGTGTTGACTCAATTTACTTGAAAATTCAGAGGCTATGCACTAGTGTGTCTCTCATTTGATGCTTTCCAGTTTTGCCATGATTGATGGACTTTATTCATGTATGTGTGTTTATTATTCAGTTTTTCAAGTTATATTTCCAAATCAATCCATAGTGTGGATACAATATTGCAGACTTGGTATCAAGAATATATCATAAGTTGAGGTACAATTTTCTGCAAACTTTAAAATAGGTCATTTCATTTACTATTTTAAAATTATAAAAGAACAAATGAATCTTTAACGTGCACTCCCTCTCATTGCCTAGAAAATGTGGAAGAGGTAGATGCCAGATGGTGCATTGCGTATGTTAATCCCAACTTACAAAATACCATATCGTGGTATCAACCTATTTTAATCACAAATTAAAAAATATATCATACTAGTATAGAGCCCGTGCGATGCACAGGATTTTTTTTTATATAAGATAATTTATAAATATATTTAAAATATATATAAAGAAAAATAATAACTAATTAAATTATATAGTTTTATTAGACATGATGAGTATCTTAAAAATAAAAATAAATATTTATAATGATTTCTTAATTAAATATACTAAAAAATATATAAACATCAATTATGTAGGCATCAAGTTTGTTATGATGAATTTTATTTCATAACATAATTCTGACTTCTAATCTATATTTTTTTAAAACATTGTCGAAATGTCAATATTTATATTAGGTTAATGACTTAAAAGTTCAACGCCTCTAACTAATTATATTAATGTCAGATTTTTTCCTATATTTACAAATATTTATCATAACTCAAATACTCCCTCTCTTTTTCAGGAAGTAATAATAAAATATATTTAATATTTTTCTCTTCTACTCTTTTTTTAATCAAATCTGTTTCTTGTATGGATAATTTCAAGAAGTACTAATAAAATATATTCACTATTTGTCTTTACTACTTTTTTGTGTAATCAAATCTGTTTCTTAAATGAATAACTCTTACCATAACTCTCAGGGAATCCCCGACCTCTAAAATAAATAAGTTTATAGGATTTCAGTATTATTTTCATCACAATCTCAATCTATAGTTTCTCAATTTTAAATACAATCATGGAAATCCCTAATATTAATAATCAAATCCATATAAGTTGAACAATCTCACAATAATTACTTTATATTTTTTTCGTGAGCAGTAGAATATAATAATCTTTCAATGAGTATGATAAATTAATGATCATAAACACAATATCCTTAACATTTGCAATAGATTAATTCATTAATTAGATTATTGATTAATTTCTGTATTGAATGAGAATAATTATGCATAAATAAATAAGAATATAGTAAAAATTATTGTAATTTCTTCAAGATTCGAGTAAAATAATCCAATTCTTAAATTAATTAATTGAATTATTAATTAAAATTAAATTCATTAAAATTAAATTATTGATTAATAAAATATCAATTAATTTAATTTGTTTGATTTGTTTGAAAATAAAAAAATAATTAATTTAAATTAATCTATTATCTAATTAAGCATTGTATGATGATTTTTGAAATTCAATAATTGAAATAATTAAATATTGATTGATGATGATCGATAATTAATACTTGATAATAAATATGTAAATAAGTATTATTATAGTATATTGATTTTTGAATTATAATTATTATTAATACATTATTCGTTTATAAAATTAAAAATCAATTAATCATACATAATTTTAAAGGAATTTTAATTAGGATATTATTAACTACCCAAATCATGGATTTTTCTCTTTTTATCAACATTTCCAATTATAAAATATTAAAGAGTTAATTGCTAGAAAACCTATAAAATTTACTCTTATTTCAAATTAATCACGAAAAATATAAAAAAAGACTTCCACATTTAAACATTGTTACAAAACATACCAATTTTTTTAAAACAAAATTCTACTTTTAATCTCACATTTGAGAAATATATCACATGTTAGGTGCGTTTTGTAGCAATGTTTAAAAGTAAAAGTTTTTTTGCAATTTTTTAAAGGTGATGATTAATTTGCAATATGGGTATATTTTGTAGTTTTTCTTACCGTTAACTCAATATATTAATTTGTGTTATAATTAGATTTGAAATCTCAATATTTATTGATTTATTATTTCATTATCAACCTATAAATAAACTTATAATAATTTATCAATTAAATATTGATTAAATTTTTCTTTAATAGGTTAAAGTACTATTAAATACGTTACTTAACATTTTGAAAAACTTTCTTTGAATGGTGTGAATTTCATCAACCATTTACTTTTATAATTTATTAAATTGCATTAAAAAAGATAGTTGGCATTATTTATTCAATAATTTATTATTTCTCTATCAACATTTAAATTAATTTACAATAAATCCTCTGCTAAACATTAATTAACGATAATTGAAAATGAATAGTTTTGTAATTAAATATATAATTATGGTGATTGAGAACTAAATTAACAAATATAGAACCATGAATATATATTATTTTATTAGGATAACAAAATTTTAGTTTATTCTAAATTTAATCCAAATTCTCTTAGCACTAATAACATCCCTCAAATTAACATATAATTCTTCATTTCTCTTCAATTCTTTGCAAATTTGATCAAAATTTTCTTTAATAAGTTAAAGTATTAAAAACATTTTAAAAATCTTTCTTCAAATTTTTTTGTATTCTTCAACCATTCACTTTTATTATTTGGTAATTGCATTACAAAGATATATACTTTTCATTTCACTGTTATTAATTTATTATTTCCAAATCAACATTTAAATTAATTTATAATAAAATAAATAATTTTGTAATTAAATATAGAATAAGGGTGATTGAGAACTAATAGTCATTAATAATTATGGAAACACGAATATTAATTTTATTAGGATAATATATAATACAACAAAATTTTAGCTTAACCTAAATTTATTACAAATTCTCTTAGCACTATTAACATCCCACGAATTAAAATTCTCCATTTATCTTCGATTCTTGCAAATTTAGTCAACGCAATAAAATATTCATGATCAATGATGATATTCTCTTGATACAAAACACATAAATAATAAATAAATAAATAATATATAATGTGAATATGTAGAAATTAAAGATAATAAAATGATTAAATTAAATAATAGATTTAAAAATTTTTCAGATAAATTTTAATATAATAAAATATTTTATAAAATCTATACAAAATATTTTTTAAAAAAAAAAACTTCATGAGGAAGAAGATTTCTTTAATTATATGTTCAGGTTACAAATATCATTGACATAACTTTTATCCTCATCAAACAAATGAATAAGAAAAAATAGAGTAGGGAGAAATAAATAAAGATAGGAATATCAAAATAACATCTTTATTAATCATTTTGGATAAGTACTGTAGAAGGGGAGGAAGGATAATGGAATGGAAATTCATGTTTGGAATATGAGTATCATTCCATTTTACACTGAATTGATTTCTCAAAAGGTGGGAATCAATTCAAACACTCCCTAGATCGAATGACTATCATTCAAGCCCCTTACTCAACCCACTTTCATTTTTTTTCTTTTTCTTTTTTCTCTAAAAATTATTTTTTATTTTTTAAATTTATAAATTATTCTAACAGAAAATTAAATTTTATTAAAAAATCCTTTAAAAAACATTATATTAATTCCATTCTTAAATAATTTTGAAATAATTCAAACAAAATCAATAGTAATTATAGTTATTCCCAATCATAACCAAACAATAAAGTTTTAAAGAACAAACCCTTTCCTATTCCTCAATACTATCATTCCTATTTCGAATCTCATTCCTTTAAACAAACCAAATATCCCCTAAACAAAGCGCGTGGATATAGTTGATACAACTCTCGTCCTTCTCAATTGCATGCAGAATAATAAATGGGATGAGCGATGTGAAATGGGTTAAGAGTGAAAATCAAGAATTAAACAAAAATCTACACAAAAATTATAAAATTCATCGTTTTTAATCGGAGAATGCTGACATAGATAGAATGATAAGTCTGAAACTATTAAAAAAAATGGAGGGGGAGGGACAGAATCGTTGGCACTCTATCAAGAAGAAGAGGCTATTGAAAATAATAAAGAATAAAAAAGAAGTAGCAAAAAATCAAAAAATAAAGACACTCAAATAATATCAGATTATGTACTAAATACATAACCCTAAAAGCACATAATATATAAATTCCCATATGAATATATATAAGAAGAAATAATATAATTTATAACATAAACTAAAAAATATAGGTACAATAAATAAATATATATATATATATATATATATATATATATATATATATATATATATATATATATATATATATATGAAACATGAAAAAAGAAACTAATAAAAACAACATATAAAATAAACAAAATGATTTCAATGCAATACAAATATTTGTATGATCATGTGTTTATATATATAGATACATCGTAATAAATATTAAATGATTGTGATTATTTATTTTCTTAAATATTATATGAAAATTAAGTTATAATGGATTAAAATTAGGCACACATTGATTAGTATTTAAATTCAATAATTAATATAATTATAGAAAACAGAATAAAGAAAGTTTAATTATAGAGGGTTAAAAAAATCAAATTAATGTGAAAATTAAAAAATGGAAACGTAAGAAAGAGAAGAGACAATGTTGAGACAATGAAAACAGAGAGGGAGAGAATGGAGACGTTAAAATAAGATTATAAAAAGAGCTTCAAACACTCTCATGATGCCATGTCATCAAGGAAAAAAGAGAAGCATGCCAAGTCAGCAAAAGAAAACTGAGAAAATAGATGTCTTTATATTTAATATAAACAAAAAAAATTAAAATAGAAATTAAAATTATCTTATGCAAGTAAGTTTGTATAATGAATATATTTTTTTTAAATAATGTAATCTAATGTAAATTGAAATTATTTTATATGTCAATGAAGAAAAAATAAAAAAAGGTGTTTGTCATATTTAATTTTTTTAGTAAAGTAATGAAACATATATTAAAATTTAATAAATTAATATATATATATATATGGTAAATAATATATACATTAGATTTAAATTTGAAAGGTAATAAATAACATGGAAAATTAAAATAATATAGGTATATATAAATTATATATAATTCCTAAAAAGAATTTTAATTAGACCTCATAATCTCAACACAATTAATGAAAATTGTAAAATAAAATCAACACATTAATGGAATTAATTAAATAAAATTAAAATAATCTAAAATTCATATGTAATTACCAAATAATTCTAGTTATGCCACATCAACTAAAAAAATTCTTAAATAGATGTCTTTAAATAAATATATATTAAGTTAGAACCATTTGAAAGGAAATGAAAATTTACGCAGAGTAAAATACGCAGACCCTTAACGTAAATAATATATAAATTTTCATATGAATAGAAAAAAAATAAAGAAAAAAAAGAATCAAGAAAATAAATTAAAATAAAATAAATATATTATATTATATAAAATATTAAAAATGAAACAATATAAAATAAACAACTTTGGTAAAATAAAATTGTAAAATAATTCGATTATAAAAACAAAAATTTACGAAGTTAAATTATTAAAAAATTAAATTAAAATTTACATATCACAAAGGAAGCTATTGAGAGATAAAAAAAATAAGAAAAATAATAAAAATAAATTAATTAATATTTTTATATTTGGGAAAAGAGAAAATGAACTTAATAAAGTAAACATATTAAAAAAATATTAAAAGAGGTTAGAAGTTATCAAAATGAAATACGAATGTGTGCATATTTTTCTATTTAATCACTTTATATATAGACATTGTTGAGTAATTGAGTATTAAACTATACTCCCTCCGTCCCAGACTAAGAGGGTCATTTTTCCACTTTGGTCGTCCCACCCAAAGAGTCTCATTTCCTTTTTTAAACACATGGGACCCACACATCCCCTCTAATACAATTAAAATATGGGACCCACACTCCCACTAATACAACTACCCACTACACATTAAATAATAATACTCTTTAATCTATGTGCAAAAAAACAAATGACCCTCTTACGCTGGGACGGAGGGAGTATATCATAATTATTTCCAAAAAATTAGCTTTTGATTGATTAATATTAGCAATTGATGGACTAATTATTAATAAAAAAAGTTAAAAACAAAAATTAAAATTATCTTATGAAAGGAAGTTTAGATAAAGAATATATGTTTTTTTTTTTAAAAAAAGTAATGTAATCTAATTCAAAATAAAAGTATTTTAAATGTCAATGCATATTATTAATGGAGAAAAAAAAAGGTGTTTGTCATAATTTTTTTTTTTGTAAAATAATGAAACATATATTAAAATTTAATAATTTAAAAGAAATACATATTGTAAATAATATTTACATTAAATTTAAATTAAAACGATAATAAATAACTTAGAAAATTAAAACAGTATAGTTATATATAAATTATATATAATTCATAAAAAGAAAATAACATATCATCATCTCAATTACAATTAAGGAAAAACTCAAAACAAAAGTCAATACATTAATGGAATAACTAAAATAAAAAAATGAAATAAAATCAAATTAAGTTAAAAATTACATGTCATCACCAAGCAATTCTAGCTATGCCACATCATCATAAAAAATTGTCAATTAGATGTATATTATTAAGATATGACAATTAGATTTACTCTAATTATCTTTATGTTATTTGATTTTTTTTCTTTCTTTCATTGAGGGCGGGTATTTACACCCCGAACTTACTGAACGAACCTCAAAAATATTTTAATTAATTTTTTTAAAATTAATAAAACTAAAATACCCTTATTACTAAATATACCCCCAAAATCCCCCTAAATAAATCATCACATTCTCTACCCTCCCTTCCTTCCTTGTTCTGTGAGATAATAATCATATACAAACAATGCAAAATACAGCATAAATACAGAGCCAGGAAAGCCCTCACAATGTGCAAGTAAAATACACACAATACATATGGAACAAGAGTCAAGATTCGCCTATCGTTTGAACCACCATTGCCATTTATTAATCTCTGGAAAGCAAAAGCAGCAAGACTCCTTCCAGCAAAAAGACTAAATCTCAACTTATTGGAGGACGGTTGGCCCCCACTGCTTATTGATGTCGACTCCACCCCATCATCCATCGTCATTGTATCCATTGCGTTCAATTCAACCTCATTCATGCCTAAGTTCACATCCAACGACACTCTCCTCGCCCTCAGCCAATCCACCACATCACACGACACTCCTCCACACTTCTTCACCTTAATCTTCACCAAATTCGAACATCCAAAGGCGAATGCCTCAATTCCAGAATCCATTACATGAAATCTCAGTATCTTCGACGGTCTCACTCCCACAAAGCACCAATCTTTCCAACTTCTTGCAACTCGACGTCATAGACGTTAAGCTCACGGAGCTAGGGTTCACCTCAATAAGCACCAACTCCACCAGATTAACACTGTTATTTGCAACAGCAATCAATCCCTCATCACCTATTACCAAAATAATTTTTCGGGACTGGCGGGTTGATGCAGGCCCTAACGTCGACTGGAAACGCGAAGACTTCGGGCTCATCATCATCACCACATGTTAATAATTTTGCCAAATAACTCCACACGTAAGCTGTGATGTAATACCCACTGCATATATGTCTTATTATTATTATTATTGTTATTAAATATATATATATATATATATATATATATATATATATATATATATATATATATATATATATATATATATATATATATATATATATATATATATATATATATTGGATAAGACACACGCACGTAAGCACACATAAGTAAGCACACACACGTAAGCTAGAGCTTGGAAGTCAAGTGGAGGAGATTTGATTAGATCTTACAGTGAATTTTACGTCATCAACCCAATACCTTCTATATATATCTATCTTATCTACCACTATCATTTCTTAAGAGTTTTGCAATAGAAGCTAACAGGTGAGGTGAGTATATATATATATATATATATATATAACTCACGCACACACATATACATATATATGTTAATACACACTGACCTCTTTCACATTTATCTTTCTGTAATTTATTTTTATCATGTTATATACCAAAATGCTCGTCTCGATGCGTAGATTCCAAATATATTACTCTTTTCTGAAATGGATTTCGTATGAGTATGAAAAATTTAGTCAAAGTTTTAACCCTTTAATAGCGTATTTTGTATCGTTGGGACATAACTTTGATATTATATGCCATTTTGAAGACCTCCTCACGAGGATCACAAACAAATACTCCCTCCGTCTCATTTCAATGTTTACGTTTGCTTTTTACACGTCAATGAAAGAGTATAATATTTTAATAGATAGGGGGTGGAAAAATATAATATTTAATGTAAAGTGGGTAGGTGTATTATTGTTGGATGATATATTAATTATTTTAGGTAGGTCCCATATTCCAAAAAAGAAAACAACAATATTGAAATGAGACGCGTAAAATTGAAACGTAAATATTGAAACGGGACGGAGGGAGTAATTAGTTTTGAGTTTGGACGTGAAATGGAGAAGATGGGAAGAGACCCACATCGTGTGAAAATTTTGTCCCCTTTAAACTTCGTTATTTTCATAAAAAATTAGTATGCATGTGATCCTCACCTTGCGAGGACTCCATACGTACTTTCGGATTTTCAAACGGAGTTGTATAACTCAAGTTGGATCATTTTGTAATAAGGTTAAAATTTAAGGTAAGTTTAATAAGAATTTAATATAACGCAGGGACTTGATTGCAATTTATAAAAATATATATTAAAAAAATTCAGAATTTAAAAGCTGCGTATGCAGTTGCAGCAGGAGTTATGCTTTTGCTTATTCTATTTATTTATTTATTTACTTTATTTAATATCATAATTATATATTTAACTTAATATTTTTATATTAAGTATTATTATAATTTTATATATACTTTAGCATTTCATTTATAATTATATTTTTGACTTATATAGTTTTTATATTAAATATTATAATTATATATATATATATATATATATATATATATATATATTTAACATTTTTATTTATTTATATGATTTAATTCTTTTAAATATTAATTATAATTTTACTAATATTATTATTATTAGTATAAAATATTTATTTAATATACGTTTTTAATATAATTAATGTCATTTGTATTCATATTTTTAATGTTACGATTTATTACTAAATTTGTAAACTATGATCGTTAAATTATTATTTTTAAAATTTTAAAGTATGTATTTCTATTTATTATTTTATTTAACAATTAATTATTTATATTTTCTTTAAGTTAATAATTAGTTTATTTTAATTACTTCCTCCGTACCAAATTTTTTGCACACTTTCTTTGTAATTTACAAAGAAAGTGTGCAAAATATTTTGGGACGGAGAGAGTATATGATAATGTTAGAAATTTAGTTTTAGTATAGGAAATATTATTAGAAGTAGAACTCAATTTAGTATATCCTTGCAGACATACCTGAAACCCAAGAGCAAGTGTAGTTCAGCTTACTATTTCCTAGAAAGTTCAAGGTGGGGGTAACTTTCACTCTTTACCGAGTGCTACATTTTTATGTTATGATTGCTATGTTAAGATGTTATATGTGTTACTGATATGTCATGTTATGTGTCATGTGTGGTTTTAGTTCGATGACAAATATATTTTTACTAACACTTGTACGGGGTGACGACTCGGTGCACATATATCAACTAGCAAAAGTTACTGACTACGTCGATTCAGTACTAAAATGTATTTCAAAGTATGCTAACATCGTACTGGTGTGACAGCCAGGTACACATATACCAACTAACACAAATTATCGGATGACGGTTAGGTCTAAAATATTTTCATTGATTTATCGAACAATAATGTGCAAAATTATTTTATTAAATTGCCATATGTTACATTTTATGGTATATTTGGCATACATATTTATTTTTAATTGTGCAATCATTTAAGTTAACATACTGAGTGTATTTTAGGCGCTCAACCCCTTATTGATTTTCAGAACAAGGATTAGAAGATGGAGAGGCACATGTAGTTGTCCCAAGCCCATAGAGGACTTTATATTATGTCTTATATTTTAGTATTTTATTAAGAACTTTATTTCAGATATATCATCTGAACGTACTTATTTTGGATATTTCACTCTACTCGGTGAGTAGATATTAATATGTAATAATCTTTATGCAATTTTTATTTTATTATATTATCGCTTTGGGGATTTTTAGATTATTTTCGCTGTGCATTCTCAACCCCTTTATTATTATATTGAGAATTGTATATCTAGTAGCGTCCCAACCCCATAGCGTAACCCGGGGCGTTACAGTGTGGTATCAGAGCGGTCTATCTAAGACTTGCTCAAGTACCTTATTTAAAATTGTATGCCATACCCTAGGATTGACTATTCTATGACTATGATGTGACTACACTGTAGGATTTTTTTATGTGTGTTTAATTTATATACTAGTGTATAATATTAGTAATATTTTGACCAGTTCATGAGTCGGAGAAGACCACAAAATCTACCTACAAATGAGAATCTTGAGAACGTTTATGGTGACCCAGGATATGATTTAGTGATAATCCTTCGGGGATTGACTCAACAATTTAACGCAAACTCTGCATGACCACCACCACCAGAACATACTCCTATAAATGAACCAACCTTGGTAATTGAACATTTCCGACGTTTCAATCTACCAATATTCAACGGAACGAAGGACCCTGCAGAAGCTGAGAAATGGTTGAGGTCGTTGGATAAGATTTTCACCTATCTCGATTGCACTGATGCACAGAAGATTACGTTTGTGGTTTTTAGTTTGTGGGTGAAGCTGATTTCTGGTGGGAGGCTTATGCACGTACCAAGACACCTGAACAGAAGGCAAGGATGACATGAGAAGACTTCAAGGATGTGATCATTCAAAACTACATGCCTCAGTCATCCAAGATGAAAAAGAAAGTGAATTTCTGCACTTAAAATAAGGAACAATGAGTGTTCTCGAATATGAAAGAGAATTCAATCGACTCTCCAGATTTGCCACTTATCTTGTCAACTCGGAGGAGAAGAAAGCTAGACGATTTGAAAAGGGATTGCGATCTGAGATCAGTAATGTTTTAGCTGGACAAGGAACAATGACTTTTGCAGAAGCATTTTTCAGAGCTCAAGAAATTGAGTCTCGTCAGAAGGACAACAGTAACCAGAACAAAACGGTGATGGAGATACATGTAAAGCACAAGTGGGGAGGACTGGTGATCGAAAATGAAAATCAAGAATCAGAACAAGCAAATAAAAATCAGAGGTGGATTAAGACCACTGCCACTCGGAACAAATTCTCCCTGCCCGAAATATGGTAAGAATCACCTTGGAGCATGCTTATATGGACCTTGAATATGTTATCGATGCCGTCAACTGGGACACACCATACTGGATTGTCCAAAGACTAAAGCAGCAGGAGGATCAAGTGTTAAACCAGCACGTGCATATGCTATGACACAGCAAGAAGTTGAGGAAGAACCAGAAATAATGGCAGGTATGCTATCAATATTTGGCACTCCTACTCTTATACTTTTTTATATGGGGGCCACTCATTCATTCATATCTGCTAAGATGTATAAGAGAGTAAAAAATAATTGTGAAGAGTTAGACAAATCAACTCTTGAGGTTAGTATACCTTCCGGTAACTCAATCCGAACCATGAAGTTGTGCAAGAATGTGAAGATAGGGAAGAATGACAGTCCTACTTGCAGACCTTCAAGTAATTGAGATGAAAGATTTTGATGTAATTTTAGGGATGGATTGGCTTAGAGCTAATAATGCTATAATAAGATGTCGTGAAAAAGAAGTACAGTTCCAACTCCGAGGAGATGAGAAATTTACTTTTCATGGAGCGAAAGCTGGAGTAATATCTGCAATGAAAGCAATCAAAATGAAGAAAGATGGATGTCAAGCATTCTTAGTGAGTATTGTGGAAAGTGAAGGCAGAAAGATGAGCATAGAGGATGTTCCTATTGTGCGGCAATACGAAGATGTGTTCCCAGAAGACTTACCAGGATTGCCACCCGAAAGACAAGTGGGATTCACGATCGATCTAGTACCGGGAGCAACACCAGTCTCAAAGGCACCTTATCGAATGGCACCAAAGGAGTTACAAGAATTGAAGATCCAATTACAAGAACTATTGGAGTTGGGTTTCATACATCCTAGTGTTTCACCCTGGGGAGCACATATTTTGTTCGTAAAGAAGAAAGATAGTTCGTTTAGGATGTGTATCGATTACCGAGAACTGAATAAACTTACTATCAAGAATAAGTATCCACTGCCAAGGATTGAGGATCTATTTGATCAACTGGGCGGTGCAAGCGTATTCTCCAAGATAGATCTAAGGTCTGGATATCATCAAGTGCGAATCAAGCAGAGCGACACTTCGAAGACTGCTTTTAGAACAAGTTACGGGCATTATGAATTCATAGTGATGCCTTTTGGTCTCAACAATGCACCAGCAATTTTCATGGATTTGATGAATCGTATTTTCCACTCGTACTTGGACAAATTCGTGATCGTGTTCATTGATGATATCTTAGTGTATTCTAGAGATTGGGAACAACATGAAGAACATCTGAGAATCGTTCTAGAGATACTAAGAAAGGAAAAGTTGTAAGCCAAATTCAAGAAATGTGATTTTTAGTTAGACAAAGTTGTCTTTCTTGGGCACATTATGTCAGCTCGAGGAATCGAGGTGGATCCAGCCAAGGTAGAAGCAGTAGAGAAATGGAAGACACCTACTAATGTAGGAGAAATACGGAGTTTTATTGGATTAGCTGGATATTACAGAAGATTTATTGAGGGGTTTTTGAAGATTGCAGGCCCTTTAACGAGATTAACGAAGTTAAATTTCATTAGACGGAAGAGTGTGAAAAGAGTTTCAGTCTTCTTAAATAGAAATTAATCACTGCACATATACTGACAATTCTTGATGGGACAGAAGGATTTATTATCTACAGTGATGCTTCAAAGCAAGGACTGGTGTGATACCCGAGCTTCTCACTACTCATGTGTCAATATAATTTAATTTGTGTTATGTACATTTTATAATTATGTGGTAACTGTCTTTACATCTATTTCTTTATATTTTTATTTGAGGCATCCGTGATAAAAATTGTGAAAATATGTGATTATAGGTGTGCATAAATATTTACGTGTATTAATTTGATATATAATTAAATTGCATTATGTGTATAAATATATTATTAAGTATCACACGTATTCTCGTAATAATAATAGTGATAAAAAATGTACACGTATATATACTACGTGGGTTTTTCTTTATCCAATTCACTGACCCCCTTCTCACCTATATATACTACTCATTTGGGCAATCAATTGGGGAAAGCAGCCGAGAGAAAATAAATTCGTGAGTAAAAAAAGACGGAGAGAAAGAAAAGAGAGGGGAAGAGGAGCGTGTCGTAACGTGAAGGAAGAGATTAGTTATAGTTCTTCACGAGGTCTATAGTATTATTGCTATTTGGAGTCTAGGTAAGTAGAGGTCTAACTACAATGCATAAACATGCTGTTTGTGAATTATTTGTGATTAATATGTGATAATTATGTTATGGATTATTTGTGATTAGTTTAATTACGTTATGAATTATTTGGGATTAATTTGTGATACAAGTTGTGGATCTATGTGATTTGAAATAATATCATTGTCCTATATAGATCTGTGTGATAGAAAACTGTTGAATATATATCTGTATGATCTGAGAAGATATCATTTATAGGGATCTATGTGATCCAAGGTGAAGTTGTTATTCTATAAATGAATCTATTGATTGAGGTGAAGTTGTTGTTCTGGAAGTGGATATGTGTGAATTGAAGTTTATTGCTTTATTCTGATTAAATGTTGATATTGATGCGTAAATAGTTTATGATGCATATTTAATTGCCCTGGTTGCATACCATACATTATCATGAAAAATATTTCACCAAAAATTAATAAGATACTAATGGTGTGTGCAGCCACTATATATGCATCTCTGTCAGGGTTCGGAAAAAATTATTCCCGACACTTTATTCTGAGTTCGGAAAAATCGTTCTCAGTACTTTATTTGGGATTCAGAAAAATCATCCCCAACACTCTGCCATAGTTCGGAAAAATTATTCCCGATATTATATTCAGGGATCAGAATCGATCCGACACTAAGTGTGTCTATTAAGCTCATTTGGAGTGCATATCATAAGTGTGTCATGGGGATCCCGCAACGTGAACAATTTTCAAAATAAAAGAGACCAACTAAAAAGACTAGGAAATAGGCGATAGAAAACTAAATGCATTTTCATGCACTGACATGCATGATTTCTACTTACTGAGATTTTTGTCTCACTAGTTTATGCATTGTAAGTGAGCCTGTTGACGATTGAGTTTTGTGATGTGACTGTGCAAGCTGTGGAGCTCCTTCAGGATTTTAAGCGGATGTACATAGATGATGACATGTTGGACTAGGCCGTGGGTTTATTTTGTTTCCGCTGATGTTTTGTTATATAATGTAATAAGTATTGTGATAAGTTTTAGTGGATTGAGGCGGTGTCAGAAACCAGTTACGCATGTCGAACTGGTGTGATGATTTTGATTTTAAATATATTATGTGAGAAAAAAAATATATGCAGTTTTTATACTGATGATGTTTATGTTAATTAGTATTTGAATTATAAATTATGTAAGGTGGGTCGTGTCAATTGGGATGTGTTCTGATGCAACGTGATAAAGTAGTTGTCTATACATCTAGACAACTCAAGATCCATGAACAAAACTATCCAACTCATGATTTAGAATTGGCAGCGGTGGTACACGCCTTGAAAATTTGGAGACATTATTTGTATGGAGCAAAATATCAAATTTATACGGATCACAAGAACTTAAAATATTTTTTAGAACAGAATGAACTAAACATGAGGCAAAGGAGATGGTTGGAATTAGTCAAGGATTACGATTGTACAATATTGTACCATCCAGGGAAAGCAAATGTGGTAGCAGATGCTCTAAGCAGAAAAGAAAAAGGGGAATTAGCATGCTCTATAACAAACCAAGAATTATTGGTGGCTGAGTTCTCTCGGATGAGTTTGGAAGTCGTGATACCTCCAAGTAGCATTGAAGCAGTATTAATTGTGTTACTGATTAAACCCTCCTTAAGAGATAAAGTCAAGGAACTTCAAGATAGAGACGAATTTCTCAGGAAATTTAAGGAACGCGTGAAAATTGGGGAAGGAAAGGGATTTGCTCTCACTGAAGATGGGGCACTCATCTTTGGAAAAAGATTATGTATTCCTAAAAATGAGAATCTTATTAGGGAAATTTTGTCAGAAGCTCATTGTACTCCATACACGGTACATCCAGGAGGAACCAAGATGTATCAAGACTTGAAGAAATATGAAGAGGGATATAAACTTATTTATCCAAAAGTATATGACTTGCCAGCAAGTGAAAGCAGAACATCAACGACCCTTAGGGCTCTTGAAGCCATTAGAGATTCCTGAATGGAAATGGGAGCATATCACAATGAATTTCGTTACTGGTTTACCAAGATCAGTGCGAGGAAATCAAGTTATATGGGTGATAGTGGATCGTTTGACCAAGTCTGCGCATTTTCTTCCAGTCAAAATGACTCACGGAATAGATAAGCTTGCACAAATCTATCTAGAAGAAGTTCTCAGATTACATGGTGTACCAGTTTATATAGTTTCGGATCGAGATCAAAGATTTACATCAAAATTTTGGTATGGCTTACAAAACGCGATGGGCACGAAGCTAAAGTTAGCACGACGTTTCATCCGCAAACCGATGGCCAATCTGAAAGGACTATTCAAACATTGGAAGACATGCTGAGGGCATGCGTCCTAAATTTTGGGGAAGGTTGGGAGAAATACATACCACTAATAGAGTTTGCTTATAACAATAGTTTTCAAGCCACGATAGGTATGGCCCCTTACGAAGCACTCTACGGAAGAAAGTGTAGATCTCCTCTCTATTAGGACGAAGTTGGTGAGAAGAAAGTTCTAGGACCAGAGATAGTAGAAAAGATAGTGGAAGTGATTGAGAAGATCAGAAGAAGAATCTTGAAAAAACAAAATCGACAGAAGTCATACGATGATAAGAGATGCAATAATTTGCAGTCCCAGGAAGGAGATAAAGTTTTTCTCAAAGTCTCGCCAATGAAAGCAATTTCTCGTTTTGGAAAGAAGGGAAAACTCAAGCCAAGATACATTGGGCCATACGAGATTTTGGAGCAAATTAGCGAGTTGACGTACAAATTAGCTTTGCCTCTTGAGCTAGCTGGAGTTCATGATGTATTTCACGTGTTTATGCTACGGAAATATGTATTTGATCCAAGTCACGTTGCTAACCACGAGGTTATAACAATCGACGACAACTTAGTGTACGAGGAATTTCCTATAGCCATTCTTGACAAGAAAGTTCATAAGTTAAGGAATCGTGAAGTCGTTTTAGTCAAAGTCCATTGGAGTCGACACAATGAAGAGGAAGCAATGTGGGAACGTGAAGACGACATACGAAATAAATATCTGGGTCTTCTCTTAACTAGTAAGTGAAATTTCGAGGGCAAAATTTTTATTTAGTAAGAGTGGATGTAATACCCACTGTATATACTTCTTATTATTATTATTATCATATACATATATACATATTTATATATATTGTAATATAAGTTGCAGATGATATTATATATATATTACAATTGGATAAGACACACACATGTAAGCACACATACGTAAGCACGCATGCATAAGCTAGAGCTTTGAAGTCAAGTGGAGGAGATTTGATTAGATCTTACAGTGAATTTAATATACAGTACTTGATTGCAGGACTTGATTGCAATTTATAAAAATATATATTAAAAAAAATTCAGAATTTAAAAGCTGCGTATGGCAGTAGCAGCAGGAGTTATGCTTTTGCTTATTCTATTTATTTATTTATTTACTTTATTTAATATCATAATTATATATTTAACTTAATATTTTATATTAAGTATTATTATAATTTTATATATACTTTAACATTTCATTTATAATTATAATTTTGACATAGTTTTTATATTAAATATTATAATAATAATTATATATATATATATTAATTTAACATTTTTATTTATTTATTTATATGATTTAATTCGTTAAATATTAATTATAATTTTACCACTATTATTATTATAAAATATTTATTTAATATCCATTTTTAATATAATTAATGTCATTTGTATTCATATTTTTAATGTCACGATTTATTACTAAATTTATAAACTATGATCGTTAAATTGTTATTTTTAAAATTTTAAAGTATGTATTTCTATTTATTATTTTATTTAACGATTAATTATTTATATTTTCTTTAAGTTAATAATTAGTTTATTTTAATTATATGATAATGTTAGAAATTTAGTTTTAGTATAGGAATTATTATTAGAAGTAAACTCAATTTAGTATATCCTTGCAGGCATACCTGAGATTCAAGAGCAAGTGTAGTCCAGCTTACTATTTCCTAGAAAGTTCAAGGTGGGTAACTCTCACTCTTTACCGAGTGCTACATTTTATGTCATGATTGATATGTTAAGATGTGATATGTGTTACTTATATGTCTGTTATGTGTCATGTATACTTTTAGTTCGATGACAAATATATTTTTACTAACACTTGTACGGGGTGGCGACTCGGTGCACATATACCAACTAACACAAGTTACTAACTACGTCGGTTCAGTACTAAAATGTATTTCAAAGTATGCTAACATCGTACTGGGGTGATGGCCCGGTGCACATATACCAACTAATACAAGTTATCAGATGATGGTTCAATCTAAAATATTTTCATTGAGTTATCGAACAACAATGTGTAAAATTATTTATTAAAAATTGGCATATGTTACATTTTATGGTATATTTGACATGCATATTTATTTTTAACTGTGCAATCATTTAAGTTAACCCACTGAGTGTATTTTAGATGCTCACCCTCTTATTGATTTTCAGAACAAGGATTAGAAGATGGAGAGGCTCATGCAGTTGTCCCAAGCCCATAAAGAACTTTATATTATGTCTTACTCCCTCCGTCCGCCATAAAGGTGGACATTTACTTTTTGCACGTAGATTAAGGAGTATTATTATTTAAGGTGTAGTTGGTAGTTGTATTAGTGGGGTGTATGGGTCCCATAAATTTATTGTATTAGTAATGTGTGTGGGTCTCATGTGTTTAAAAAGGGAAATGTGGACCTTTGGTGCGGACGCCCAAAATGGCAAAATGTGGACCTTTCGGGCGGACGGAGGGAGTATATTTTAGTATTTTATTAAGAACTTTATTTCAGATATATCATCTGAAAGTACTTGTTTTGGATATTTCACTCTACTCGGGTGAGTAGACGCTAATATGTAATAATCTCTATGCAATTTTAACTTTATTATATTATCGCTTTGGAGATTTTTATATTATTTCCGTTGTGCATTCTTGACCCCTTTATTATTATATTGAGAATTGTATATTTAGTAGCGTCCCAACCCCATAGCGTAACACGGGGCGTTACAATCACTACGAAGGATGACACGTGCCCTAACACTGGATTTCTTGTCTCCACCATATCCTTCAATTTCTTCATCTCGATTTGGGTTAGAATGAACGTTGCTTAAACTCGATTTGTGGGTAATGGGAAATTAGAGAAAGATATGTCGAAAATAAGCTAAGATTTCAAGAATGATTATTGATGAAGGCCCTGATTTTGATAAACCCGAACACAGAAGCAGCGTCCCCACAAACAGAGTCACTTGTAACGACAGAGTTTTCAGAATCTTCTCATCGGATTCCTTGTCGATCGTCTCTTCCAACAACGGGATGTAGTCGTAGAACACACAACACGACGCGGAAGGGGAGAGAATGAGATGTATTATTTAGAGGGATAAATAATAGTTTTGTGGTGTATTTAGTAATAAGATAAATAGTAATGAGACACTCTCTTGTGAGACGGGTTATTTGTGAGATGGGTGTGAGATGGGTCGATCCATCACTAAAGTATGCTTATTGTATAGATAAAGTATGCTTATTTGTAGTTAAAGTATGTCAATAATAAATTGTATTATAACACGCTAAAATCATACTTTAATGCATAATCAAACATACTTTAACAATCATTAAACATATTTTATCTAAATAATAGACATACTTTAACACATCTCACAAACCGTCTCACAAAAGTAATATAAAAAGATTAATTTTGGGGTTTGTTCAGTAAGTTCGGGGTGGATGCAAATAGCCACCCCTTTCATTTTTTCATTTTTTAATCAAATTTTTTTTGTTTTATTAATTCAATAACAAAAAGAAATTATTTCGTTAATTATTTTAGAATTTAAATTGTGTATTTTATATTTATTTTTAAATATTTTTGTGATGTGGAATTAAAAAATTAAAATAAAATAATTGAAGTGGCAGATTCATTTTGTCATTAGAAATTCTCGGTGTAAATTGGATAGTGGCGGCTATTCGCACCCCCAAATTTACTAATCGTACCCCATTTACTAGACATACCTCAATATATTTTAGTTATATATATACATATTACTAAATACACCCCATTTGAGACGTTTTTACCCTTTAATTATTAATTAAGAAAAAAAAACCTCAAGATCATATTCTTCCTCTCTCTCACATAAGATAATGTATCCTCTCTCTCACACAATATAATGCAGTGTAGAAGAAATAAATTAATGATGATTGTACGCCCTTTCTAATATGAAAATATTGAGAAGCAATATGAACCCCTAATCCTCTATTACCTTCCCTCATACATCGAGAGGTAATTTTAAGAGAGATAAATAGAAGAGAGATGACACTTTAATGGGGGAATGATGAAGGGAGGATCTTGTCTCTCTAATTTTTTTTATTTGAGATTCATGCAATGGTGAGATCATGTGACCAGTTTCTTTTGGTTCAGTTTGGCAATCTCCATTGCCTCGATCACTCGAAACGACCAACAAAAATTAATTCTTCGATCAAAAAGTATCAACGTTGTTAGTTCAATCTTGGAGATATGATTTAAAATTATTTTCTTCAATGGAAAAGTAACAATATTGTTGTTAAAATAGAAAGTTCAATCTTGAAGATATGATTTAAAATTATTTTAGAAAGAGATGGATTGATGAAATATAGGATTAGATTGTGGAGAAAACCTCATTTTATAAAGATGAACATAAGGATATTTTTGTCATATTAAATGAGGATATTTTAGTCTAGATTATTTATGAGGTGCATTTAGAAAATCCGGGAGTACGAATAGCCGTCCCCAATTGGATATAGCAGCTGGAAATCCACAATTTGTTGTCTCACGTGAAACGCACGTGCACAATTCCTGCAAAAAAATCGAGTTTTCGTTTAATTTGGGGTCAAAATCTTGCAATTTCGATAGTTGCGCAATGAAATTAAAAGGTTGGTTTGAAATCGAATTACTTCTTCTTTGATTGTGGAACGAAAATGAATTTAACTCCCTTTTTCACTATGGGTGGGTATAGATTTTTGAACTTGGAGATATAATACATAGCATTATAATTTTTCAATAAAAAAAATAAGGGTACAAAAAAGGTATTATTTAAAAAAAAATCATATAAAATATCTAGAATTTTTTTTTATTTGGGGTGCGTTTGTATCTCATTTAATAGGCTCACTCACCAATCCACGATATCTACTTGTTAGGTTAAGTTAAGCACATTTGTGGAAGGAAAATTTTAGCAAAACCTCTTAGTTGTCCCCTTTATTGGATTCCGAATCATTCGTGACACTTTTGTACTCCCTCCGTCTATGATAAACGTCTATTAAAAATAGTATTTGTTACTGCAGAATAAACCAATTTGAAAACGGGATAACATGCTTTATAGGGCATCAGCTCTAATATCATAAGTGTTTCCTCGTAGGAACGACCACGAATTTGATCAATTATTCTTCTTGCTTTATTAGCAGATAAAGATATATGTCGATCTAAAGCATATACTTCTGTTTTTTTCTCCCTTAGCATTAGCATAAGGTTTCTCTCGTACTAATGAATCTCTCCATTTGCTTTTTAAAGAGTATTATTATTAATGGGAAATGAATACATTTGGATTAGTTTCTTCTATGAATTTATACATTAATTTAGGTATACATTCTCTTCTCTTCACTCTCCTACATGCATGGTGGAGCTGGGACAAAAATTTTTATGGGGCTAAAAGTAAAAATACGTTGATCATGATAATTCATATTCGAGCATTATATATACAAAATTGTATAATACAAAAGAATAACTTCCTACTAAAAAAATTAAAAATATTTTCAAACAATCCTTAATGTCTAAATCTAAGAGAAGAGTAGATAATTTATTTTTCATTGATTCAAAATGAGAAATTATAAAATATGTGGTTGAGGTGTAAGCTATTTCTTTTATCAACATACACAATCAAATTATTTGCAAGAATAATTATTAGGAGTTTAAGGGGCTAAAAATCATTATTAAATCTACTGGTATTTATATTCATTTTCGTACTCCCACTATTTTTGCACATTTTCAAAAATAGTAACACTAGAATATATTAATATTCTTAAAACATTACATATTACAAAAACGCTATCTAGTTTTTACACTTACTCATGAATTCCAATAATTTTATTTATTTATTTCTTTGAATTACTTAATTTACTCCTACTTTTTTTTTTACATATTATATATCTAAAAAATAATTTTTTTTCTAATTTACATACCCACATGCATGTGCAAAGATAATGGAGAGGAAGGAATACTATATATACATTGATGGATATTAGAAAGTTTGGGGGGCTAAAGCCCCTCATGGTTATGGAAGGATACGCCCTGCCTACATGCACGTTGAGGAACAAAATAATAATATTACAAAAAATAATACAGCAAAATGTTGGGCAACTTTCAATGAGAGGCCAATAAATGCAATAGTTGGGATATATCATATATGGCCTTAATTTAATTTTTTTGGAAGAAAATTAATATTGCTGGTTGACCAAAAATGATGTGCATTGAAAGGGAGCGCTATCAATGAATGGGACTGAAGGGAATGGTATGGGAAAGTGGATATAATTTTAATTTTTTTTGAAAGAAATGGAAATATTACAGGATATATATATATATATATAGATGTCATGTGAATCAATATTAGTGTGGATGGTGCATAATTTTAAATTATAAGCATCATTCTTAAGTAGTTAAATTATCAATGCATATTAAATTTAATACAGTACATACTTTTTAGTTAATTTACTAGCTAGGATTTTAACTTTTTTAAGTGTTGACAAGAAAAATCATAAACTTTGGCAAATTAATCTCTGTTTTTTTAGAAATTTAATAAATAAATAAATAAATAAAAATTCTTTTAAATATTGCTGCAAAATACACTCAATATGTGATATATTTCTCAAATATGGGACTAAATATGAGTTTTTTTTAAAGTAAGAAATTGAGTGTGAATTGCACAGAGATTAAAAGATAATATAATATTTTAAAGATAGTGGGTTGAGAAATATAATACTATTTAATATGAAGTTGACAGTTGTATTAGTCTTGTGTATGAGTTTATGTGGAATAAATAATTTTTTGTGTGGGTCCCACTTGACAAAAAATGAAATGTAAACCTTAACTCGAGACAAATCAAAATGAAAAACGTAAACTTTAATGAAAAACGGAGGGAGTATTTTTTTAGTTAGAATTAGTGCATCTTTTTAAAGAGTAAATTTTCATGTACTTAAGAGTAATCGATAAATCAAGAAATCAGGGCTTATAATAATTTAAAGAGTAATTTTTTCATCTAGATGAATAATAATTTATATCTCTAAAGATTAATTTTTCATGTACTAAAGAGGTAATAATTGAAAACATGATTCAAGTGTGAACCCAAGTCACACAAGTGCTTGTCTTTTAATATATATATATATATATATATATATATATATATATATATATATATATATATATATATATATATATATATATATACTAATATAGATCCCGTGTATTACACGGATTTTTAAAATTACAATTATAAAAAATATAATTCAAGTTTAACATAACTATCTATTCAATTATAATCTAATATAATTTCAATTGAAAAGTGAAATTCAATTTATATACACTCAAATATGAATTTGCTTTTGTTGGTAAAAGTTTAATTTCGTTGTTAAATTGATTTATTAAAAAAAATTTAAAGAATATTAAATTGATTTTTCAAATTTTGTTATTTTGTTGCAGAATTTAATTAATCAAAAAAAATTTAATATGTTAATTTAATCATTGAAGGAAAAATTCATAATAAATTTAATTAATAAAAGATAAAAAAATTCAATATAAATCAATTCGATTAAATAAACAAAATTAACAAAATTAGTTTAAAAAATTATAATATTAACCTTGAAAAAAATTACTAACATAAAGAAATAAAAATATTAAAATATAATAAAAAATTTAAAAGAAAACAGAATTAAAATAATTTTCAAAAAATAAATAATTAAAAGAAAGTTTGAAAATATAAAAAATATCCATAAAATTAACCAATAGAAATTTTTTTTAAAAAAATATATATAATAATAATAATGAATATCTTTCTTTAGAACTTTTAAGAAATTGAAGAAAACTTTTATTTATAATAATAATAATAACAACAATAATAATAATAATAATAATAAATAAATAGTTTTATAGGTCACTTACTAGGAGTTACATAAAATAATGCATAATTGTTTTAAACTACATGACTCAAAGTACTATTACTCATAACTACACAATTATGATTGTTATACCATAAATACCCCTATGTATTTGCACAATTTGGTTTTGCACAATTTACTTTGCACATTTTAAATTCCGGCAGCAGGCGACTGCGGTCAGGCCGGCGGTCAACGCTGGTCAACGGCCGATCAACGCCAGCCCGACTGCTGTCAATGCCGATCAACGATGGTCGACAGTCGGTCAATGCCAGTCAATGGTCGGTCAACGCCGGTCAACGGTCAGTCCGGCGGGTGGGTGGGTGAGGGGTAGGGTTGGTTATTTAAAAGTGTCTGAGATTATAAGGTTATATTTGATATTTTACCTTAATATTTTGTATGTGAAAGTAATTATTTAATTTCCTTGTATCTCATTGTAATTTAGGTTAAAATTGTGTATCTATTAGTGATTTTTCCTAGTTTTATTTATAGGTTCAAAGTTTATTATTTGCACAAAAATCACATGAAAGACTCCAAAAAAATTATTATTATTATTATAAAAATCAAGAATTAATTTTGTTATGGTTTTTTTTTCTTTTCTTATTTCTTTAAATTGATTTATAATAATTTTTTTATTAATATATAATAATTTTGTTATAATTTATTTCTTTAATGATTAAATTTACATATATTTTTTTTATTAATTTCATTATATATTTTTATATTTTTTAAAATTTCTTTTACTTCTTTTTTATTTTTAGTAGTATGAATATTAAATTTATCTCTTATTATTTTTTTGATTAAATATCATATAAGTGGAGAGGGATAATTTTTTTAATTTTTTTTTTTATGTTTATAAATAAGATTTGATTTGATTTTTATTTGATCTAATCATATAAATATTCGAATCTTAAGAAAATTTATGTATTTATCACTAAATATTAATTAGTAATTATTAAAATTAAAATTAATTCAGGTGATGACATATCATTAGAATTTAATTTTTGTTGTAATTTAATCATGAAAAAATTTAATAACGTTAAAAAATCAAATTAATAATAATAAAAATTCAAATTAAAACCAAAAAAAATTAAGTAAATACAAAATTAATAGAGAAATCATACAAAAAATTAATTAAAAAAATAATAAAACTAACCAAGAAAAAAATTATTAACATAAAAAATAAAAGATTAAAAAATTAATAATAATAAAAAATTTAAAACTACATAACAGAATTTTAAAAAAATTATAATATAAACAAAAGTTAATCAAGAGAGAATTTAAAAAATATAAAAAAAAAACAGCAAAATTTAAATTATATATATATATATATATCATCCATATTCAATTTTAAAATAAATTTATTCATACTATATCATTAAATTTTAATGTTGGTGAAATAATATTAAAAAAAAAATGATAACTAAAAAAACTTTAGAAAATTATAAAAGAAAAATTATAATAAAATTAATATAAATTTTTAAAAAATAAAAAACAAAAAATAAACTTATTATAAATAAATTAAAAGAAATAAAAAAATAAAAAGAAATCATAACAAAATTAATAACATGAAAAAAATTAAAATTACATACTAATAATAATAAAATAAAAACAGAATTAAAACCAAAAAAAAATTAAATAAAAATATATATAATCAAAGGTGTTACATAATAACAATTAAAAACAAAACAAACTAAAAAAATGTGTACGAATCAGAGCTGAAGGAGGCAAAAAAAAATAAGTTTATAAAATTAATTAATTTAAAGTAAAAATCATAAAAAAAAATAGTACATGCTAACAAAAAAAATTACTAATCAAAAGGTTACGAATAAAAAAAAACAAAGTTAATTACAAATCAAAATATTACAAAACAAAAAAAAATCATAATTAAAAGTATAAAAAAGAGTGTACGAATCAAAAGTGAAATTATAAAAAATTGATTAATTAATTTTTTAAAATAACCATGAAAATATAAGTTAATTATGTAAAAAAAAATTAAAAGATTATAAAATTACATGCTAACAATTTTTAAAAAATGAAAAAAAACCAATAAATAAATAAATAATTTAAAAAATATTAAAAAAATAAATAATAATAATAATAATAAATGGATACCTTTTTTAAAATTTGAAGAAAAGCTTTAGTTCGTCGTGAATAAATTATATGAGTAGAACGAATGAATAAATAGTTTTATTTATAGGCGTAGAGGGGATAATTTTTTTAAATCTTATAGTAAATATATGTATTTATTTATATTATATTTTTAATTAATAGTAATTTGATAATATCATATCAAATCTTAAAATAATATATGTATTTATCTATATTAAATTTAATTAATAATTTAAATTATTGAAAATTTTAATTTCAATTAAATATTAAAAATAATTAAGATTAATTCTGGTAACGACACAACATCAAAATTAAACTCTCCTTTAGTATATTAAAGATATATATATATATATATATATATATATATATATATATATATATATATATATATATATATTTAATTAAACGAGGATTACTTTTTTGTCCATTCACAATCATTTTTTTTAAACATTATAACTTCTTATTCACCTCACCAAATCCATTAGGTAAGATATTATAGAGTGATTTGATTAAATATTAAAGGATTCATATCTCTATAAATTTGAGTTTTTAGATAATGTGGTCATTTAACCCTTTACATGTGAGGGAGCGTGTTAGAAATATTCCAATATAATTAAGGATGAGTTTTGCATGAGACCATTTTACGAATCCCTTTATAGATGGAGCTACAATTAGATAAATGGATTCTGAATTAGCCCGTTGATCATTAGCGCTAATAATTATTAGTTTAATTAAAATATAAAAGCTCACAGGCCATGCATGCTGTTTTACTTTTCTATTTTTCCATTCCTCTCCAATATTTGATTTTATTTTTTTATTCAATAAGATTAACTGAAGTGCTCTTTGTATGTAATAATTATTTAATATGAAATTATTAAATAATTAACAAAATGAGGTATCACTTTTGATCAAATAAAAATCATATTTTATTAAAAATATTATCACTTTTTACCCGTCTCACAAATTATTTGTTAAATAGTTTAATTGAATAGTTATCACTTTTCCATAATCAGGTATCAATTTCTACTAAAAATATTATCACTTTTTATTCGTCTTACAATTTATTTATGAGATTATTAATTAATTGGACAATTCTTATAAAAAGTATTCATGTATCACTTTTTTTATTTAGGTATCAATTTTTATTAAAAATGTTATTATTTTTTATCCATCTCATGAAATCTTTTTATGAGATTACTTATCACTTTTTCTTAATTAAATATTACTTTTTATTAAAAATATTATCACTTTTTATTCATCTCATAAAATTCTTTTGCGAGATTGATTATTACTTTTTTCTTAATAATTATTTCATTTTATATAAAATATTATCACTTTTATCATTTTATAAAATTATTGTTGTGAGATAATTTATACTTAAAAACAAATAAAGAGCACTTAAAAAAATAAAATATTTTATAATTAACATAAATTTTTTTTCAAACTTTAAATAAATACTATACTAAAATAAAATAAATAATGGCAGGAATAAAATAAATAAATACAAAAAAATGCATGGGTTAAACTGCACTTCCCGTAATTATCGAAACATATTCGGTGAATGTGACTACATCAATTTTGCGGGTCTATTTCTTGGCTTTGTAATGTCGTGAGACTGTTTCACACAAGTCTTTGCATATAACTAAAAGGATATTGAAGTATTATTATACTATCTATTTTTCTAATAAAAAAGAAAAAAGTTGGAACAATTTTATCTGTATCATTCATAAAAAAAAGTTTGAACAATCTAAAAAGAGAAAAAAAATAATCTCAATAAAATAATATCAACACATTTTTATGAAAAATTATTACTCTTCAAAATAAGGAGGAATATTATTGTTTATTTATAGTAAATAATTATTTGAGAGGGATAATTCCAAAAATAATTCTCAAGGAATAGGTGAATCCATATTTGGTTCTTAAGTTATGAAAATTTTCAAGAGTGGTCCTTTTTGTCTCAAAATTGGTCCTTTTGCTATTTCCAAACCTAATTTCCACCATGCTATTTATGGAAATGCTATTAGGTTTATAAACATAAATATACTTGATTCTAAAGGCTGATTTTCATCTGATTTCAACTCAAAATGGTATCAGAGCCCTAGGTTTATTTATTTATGAATAGAAAAATTATTTTATACTCGTAACACTTAATGAGAGGAGAGTTTCAAAAAATATGGATCCGAACGAAAGTTCGACATCCGAGAGTAATAGGACTATTAGCCCTGTTCAAGACTGGAGTAACACGCCTTCTGACCTGTTGGATACAGGAGTAACAATAGTCCTATACAACAATATTATAATATTTTGTATAGGAAAATTTTGGAAAAGAAAGTAGAGGCCAACGATCGATTCTGGAATGGTCTCGAACGAGGATGGCAACGGGCAGAGGCTCGTGCCAACTACACCAAGGAGGAACGTCTGGAGGAAGACCGCCAGAATGATATAAGATACTCCAAGGAGGTGTCAAGAAATATAGTGGAACTCCACAGTTTCACTAAGATCCATGGACGTGTCCCCAAACACGGACAATGGAGAAGACGACCTAATCAAGGTCCAAGAGAGATTTACAAGCCATACCACTTTTCATGGTGGTCAAAATGATAGAGTGGAAAGAGATCGAGGTAGATAACTCTAAGATGAACCAAGATCTTAGAGAATTACAGAAGACCGTGAAATTCTTTGGAGAATATTGCCAAAAACATGTCCAAGACAATATTTGAGATCAACCTTAAGATGGATAAGGTGGAGACGTTGCAGAACAAACAACTTGACCTCATCAAGAAGTTGATAAACCAAGTAGAGTCCCTGGAAACCAAGGTGACGGGGAGAAGGGTAGGAGGAAGGTTGCCACCAACCTTCGGAATAGAACCCCTTTTACACCAAATGGGAAAGACGACGGAGGTTGCAAGGCCAAAGACAGAGAGTGAGAAGATGATCGCTATTCTTCGAGGAGAATCCACATCCCCGGATGAAAAGAGCGAATCTTGAAGATCTCCAAGATCTATATAAGTTTTTCTAAGGACAAACTATCGTAGATCTAAAAATGAATGTTGGAGAATCTTCAAACTCTCAACAGCAATCTCAGGCTCCTCAGATACAACAGGATCTGAGCCAAAATGAAGGAACTTTTGGATCACATGGAGTCCATGAAGTAAGACAAGAAGAGACATCCCAAAACATAGAAAATTTCAAAATGAAGGGGATTGGGCTGTCAACGGGAGCAAGTCAAGTTCGATGATCTAATCTACACAACACCTCATATGGTCGGTCTCATCTTGAACCAATAAATCCATATGGGTTGATCCTAAACCTCGACACTCTAGACTTCAAGAATAGAGAGACCTTGATCGATGAGTGGAAAAATACAATGAAGATTGCAAGAGGTGCACTAGAGCTGGATAAAGAAGGTTTATAAGATTCCTAACTATGAGCCTAGAAGGATCAGTAAAGTGCGCCTGGGAGGAAATTTCAGGCGAAGTCAAAAAGGAGGCAATGGAAGGAGAAGACCTTGGCAACAATGTTGATCGCATGGCCAAGATCTTCAAGATCCATTTTATCGAAGTAGGTTACTTCGAAGGAATGGAAGAAGAGAAGAGGAAGAAGTATAGGAATACCCTATACAGTCTGGAACTACTTGACATCTGTCACGTAGATGAGTACATCAAGCTCTTCACATAGTATAGATGAAAATCGAAGACCAAGGAGGATGAAGTATTCCACCTGTTCTTTGCCAAGATTCCAAGCCCATAGAGAGAAATGCTGATCAAAGAATATGAACCATGTGAGTTGGATACAATAGCAAGAAGAATGTCCTTCCTGAAAGCCAAAATTGCGGAGTGGTGTCATCAAGCATCACTACACAAGAACTACATGAGATTAAGGGGAATCAACAAGACAGTACCCTTATGCTGCGAGAGTAGCGATCTTCCAACCATCATTGGAAGAAGTCCAAAGAAGCAGAAAAAGATGAAGAAAAGTTATCCTTACACTCAAAGAAGCTAAGATGGAAGTCTAGAAGACCGAGATCCTTTTGGTACAAACAAAAGGCCCGAAGCTATAAATCAGGACAAAGGTCTGGACTCCAGATGGAGTTCGAGAAGTCAAGCATCATCCTCAGCATCAAACCAGAGGAGTACGGCAAGAACTCCCACAAGAAAGCCGTTTCGAATAGCACTCATACGAGAAAATGAAAGATTCAAGGATTGTAATTGCTACACGTGTGGAGATAGAGGGAACATCTCACCAGATTGCCTAGAAAACCAAAAGCGAGGAGTACGACAGTTCGAAACAGCTCCAAAAATGGAGGAAGTTGTTTACTTCTAAGATCTGGTACAGGTATATCAATTTGAGGATATACCCTCAGACTAGAGCATCTATAAGGAAGAATTATTCATTCAAGACGAATATTCCGAAGATGAGTCAGAGTGAAGAAGAGAGCTTCAAACAGGAGATGCAAGAAGATATGTCTAGATTCTTCTCCCAAACATCTATTTCTCACTAAGCCCTTATGAGAATCATGAAGGAGGATCCAAGGCTCAACCTATACGATGGATTCACCGTAGAAAGATTGGAGCGGCTTCTTAGCTTTAAAAAGAGAAGATATTATTGGCATTTGATCATTTGGTTAACGTGAAACGTTAGGGTTCTACACGTTTCTAATTCAGCGGAAGCAAGAAATCAAAGAAACGTATTACCTTTCACCAGGGTATGTTGAAGAAGAAGGATTCTCGCCGGCAGCCTACGCAACCTCATCGTTTTGGACATAAATCCCTCGTCTGATCTCCGATTTGAGTGATCTACATGCCAAAATGATTCTCTCTTCCATGTCTTTCCGCCAGTATATCACACGTTAAATTCTGACTTCTGTATGATTTTATACAAATCGTGCAAGTTGGAGGACAGAAGCAGCAAACGACCTCTTCATCTTCTACTGTATTCCCAAGTCCAATCTCAATGTCGTATGGGCGACGATCTTCAAGATCTTCTCAATCTACTATTTCCTCACCCTCATCACAATGTTAGGCATGATTAATCAATTGATTAGGGTTTCCGGACAGCTGAGATAACTTATATATGGGCTACAGCAGGGACCAGGAGGAGAAATTAGAGTTAGGCCTCCATTGGGCTTAAGTATCCAAGCTTAGCCCAAAGCTTATACTTAAGTCCAATAATAATAATAATACCACTAAAATATTATTACTGCACTACCGTTCTATTCTCATAATTACGTTATGAGCTCCTTCTTATTATGAGCCCGTTAGTCTCCCCATATTTAAGATATACAATGTCCATTAATTAATTAAGTTACTGACAACTCTATTAATTAATATCTCATCCGAGAGTAGTACCACTCAACCTCATTATCATGTCAGAATAAATCCACCTGCAGGGTTTACATGATAATCCTTATGAGCTCCTCAAGGGGACATCATCAACCTATGACAGACATGGATTCCTTCTACAATCAACAACACCATAGAGACAGCACTATTTCCCAACTCACCGAGTTTATTGATTTAATTATATGCAAATCTCACCCTTTAATGAATCAAAAAAATACATATTGCCTTACATGTCGAGGTTATTGTATAGGGATTAAGAGCACGAACATCCATAATAACAAAGATCAAGTTCTCCTATAAGTCAGTATAAGTCGAGCGATCTCAAGTGGTCCTGCTCAATACACACAAGTGCACTAATGTGATTCTATAGTCAAAACAAACTAATACCAAATCACACTACAACCATCCCGATAGAGAGTCCCCGTCTATCTCGATTGTGAGCATCTGTTTATACTTTATAAAGAAATTGATAATATGATCTTCCGTGTGTTGTTGCACAACATATTATCTACAGTATAAAGTAAGTGGACTATTGCATCGAATATATAAATAAATTATAAGACGCAAATCATTTGATCATTGATTCTCATTTTAAATAAATTGTTATAACATTGTTCATACTAAAGCTAGACTTTTAGTATACAATCCAACAATCTCCCACTTATACTAAAAGGCTATGATGTCATATCTTCTGCCATACATTTGATTCTCACTCCCGTTACACGATCATCAAAAGCTCTCGCCTTAAGGCCCTTGAAAATGGATTTACTAGGCCATCATCTAATGCAATCTTGGTGACAACAACCTTTTCCTCATCATACAATTTCTCGTAACAGGTGGTACTCGAGCTCCATGTGTTTAATTGCTTATGGGCTCGTGATTCCTTCAAGTTTGCAATTGCATCATTATTATCACAATAAATTGTGATAACTTTGGGCAAACTTAGAAACACTTCGAAGTTTATCATGAAGTTTCTAGAGTCATATAAATACTTTGGCTGCCTTAGAGGCCCCAATTTATCATCTTTCCATGGTGGAGTCCGAAATATATTTCTATATAACACTCCTCCATCTTATGGCTCTACTTCCTAAAATTAAACACATAACGTTTGAGGTGGATTTACTGTCGTCCCTATCTGATTTGAAAAATCTAAATCTATGTAACCCATAAGAAGCAGTGAATCTGTTCGGTAAATCCACATATAATTTCTGGTCCTTTTCAGGTACATAAGTATATGTCTTACCACAGTTTATCATTCTTATTTCGGGTTACCTTGATACACACTGACCATGCCTTCGGCAAAACAGATATCTGATCTTGTGCATAGCATTCCTTAGACTAAGCTTCCTTATTCGTCGAAGCATAAAGAATCATTTTCATCTCCTTTATCTTCCTTTGTGTCATAATACACACTTCCTTAGATAAAGTCACATGCTAAAACGAGTAAGGATTGTATCATTTCATGAAGCTTGAGATAAGCACAACATCCTATCTTGTGATCATTATTACTATGATCGCAAGGATATATTTTGCCTCTCTTAAGTCCTTCATTTCATACTACTTTATTAACCATACTCATACGCCCGACAATACTCTTTCATTTTCTCCAATGAGCAATATATCATCTACGTACAATACAAAAAATACCACCACGTTTCTGTCACTCTTTTTGATACACAAGACACATCCGTGCATTGAATAAATCCATATGCCTGGATTTTCTCATCAAAATGGATGTTTCATGATCTTGAAGCTTGCTTTAGTCCATCGATGGACACCTTTAAGCTTACACTCAAAATGTTCTTAGCCCTTTACAATGAATCGTTCTGGTTGCTTCATATAGATGTTTTCCTCGAGACTTCCAATCAGGAAAGCAGTCATAACATCTATTTGTTATTCCTCATATTTCATATGAGTAGCAATAGATAAAAGAGTCCGGATCGACATTGGCATAGCTACTGGCGAATATGTTTCCTCATAATCAAACTCTTTCTTTCTGAGTATACCTTTTCACAACAAGCTTTGCTTACAAGGTTCTCACCTTATCGTATGATCCTATTTTATTTCGTATGACCACTTCCAATGGCTTTTATACCATTTAATGTTCGTACAAGCTCCCAAATTTGATTTAGAATCATAGATCCTATTTCCAAAATCATTGCATCTTTCTAAGATATCGCATTTTTATCTTGTAGTGCTTCGTCATATCCGTGGGTCAATTCCATGTTTACTAGAGACCAAGTCTCACAACTCTCCCAAAACATATATCTTATCAGGTTGTAGAACAACCTTCCCATTATGACAAGGCGCTACATGTAATTGTGTATCAGATGTGACACGCAATGCAATTTACTTGTGGTATTTCATCTTGTACAATTGGTACTATACTTTGTGTTTTTCCTCTCACTTCCTTAGAACAATTTATACATGTATATGCGATTTATTACATAGTCCTTTTCCAAAAATCTAGTGTTTGTGTTAACAATCACCCTTCGATCTTTTGGACTAACAAATAAATCACCCTTCATTTTTATAGGATATCCCACAAACAGACAAACATCCTTACGGCATGTTGTTTCTAGGGCATACCCATAAAATGAATTTAGTAATTCCAAATAATTCATCATCTATCTAATCATCATCATAAGAGCCTTATTCCTTCTTCCCGCCACCAGTGTAGTCAACTTGAGATTTAATCTCATCATCTGATAAATAGCTCCTAAACTATCCTAAGAGGTACTCGCCACCATGATTATATCGTAATGACCACCTCTCGCAGGGATAATCTTAGGACCGGTTAAATCAGTATGAACCATTTTCAACATATCTTTAGCTCTAAACCCCTTTGCCTTAAAAGACCTTTAATCATTTTACTTCCAAGCAAGACTCACAAGTCTGATAGTTTCCACTTCAGATAAACCCAACAGTCCATCAGCTATCAACTTTTGAATCCTACTCAAATAAAATTGATCTTATCTTAGATGTCAAAAGTATGTTTAGATCATCTCCGAAGTTTCCTTTCTCTTACTAAGAATTAGAAGACGCGTTATTAATTATTATTTGTTGCATCCGTGGGATAAACATGATTTAAGAATGTACAAATTGTCCAACAACGTACCACGACATATTATAGCTTCATCCCTCATCACTATGACCATGTCATTTAAATGAAATGGAGTATCCATCCGTAAATGCATGGAAACTGAAATGAATTTCTTTCTATGAAAAAGTACGTAGAGACAATTTTACATAATCAAATGTTTATTCCTATCAAAAGATAAATAAACAACTCCCATTGCAACAGCCACTACTCTCGTAGTTTTACCCATGTCTATAAATCACTTAATTGCAGACATTTAGTGATTTTGGTATCTACACACAACGTGTCAGTAGATGTCATCCCTAATCATGCTTCAACAACTAGTGAATGAGATAATAACCTTGTTCACATCTTGATGAAATTGGATTTCCTTCGTCACATATTTTATCAAAATTTTTCCACCATATACAACCTCTCGTATTTCAGGTAGAGCTTACTTAAAACATCCAGGCAAATTATAGAGAATAAATTGATCTAGTTTCACCTTCAATTTCTATTCTAAGCATTACCAATTCATTCATCGACTTATCCATTCTAACTTACTCAAGTATCTGAAGAGTCGCCTGAAACCACCATATTTCTATGAACCTCTCACCTCTCCACTAGAGACTTTAATAGGCACTAGAGGGCATCAATAGTGAGAGAGAACACATTTATATTTTCTTAAGCAGTAAGAATTAAAACCAAGCTTCTATTCTAATCATCTAAATTTGGACAAGTAAATATGTTTCTTTTAGTAAACAATAAGCGAGATAAAACTATTTTGAAAATTCAGAGAATCATAAATAAAAAACACCGTTCAAATCTTCGAATTTATCCTTTTATATTGATTCTCTCAAAACACTATAAATTAAAATTCACCAACATCTCAAGCACCGTGAGTCTGCATGTCACGATAGTGTGGACGTATACAAACCCGAACATTTATAAGAGAAGGTTTTACCCATTAATTTCATTTGTCAACCTAACCTCATGACAAAATAATTAATAGTCGGTTCCTCTTTAACCATGTAAATAACAGCAGTGACTCCGATGCGGAGGATACTTATTATTTGCATCTAAGTGTACACCATTATTTGCATCAACTTATCCATGACCTCTTGCCTTTCTAACTTACTCAAGTATCTGAAGAGTCGCCTGAGACCATCATATTTCTATGAAACTCTCACCTCTCCACTAGAGATTTTAATAGGCACTAGAGGGCATCAATAGTGAGAGAGAACACATTTATATTTTCTTAAGCAGTAAGAATTAAAACGAAGATTATATTCTAATCATCTAAATTTGGACAAGTAAATATGTTTCTTTTAATAAACAATAAGCGAGATAAAACCATTTTGAAAATTCAGAGAATCATAAATAAAAAACACCGATCAAAACTTTGAATTTATCCTTTTGTATTGATTCTCTCAAAACAATATAAAATAAAATTTACCGACATCTCAAGCACCGTGAGTCTGCATGCCACGATAGTGTGGACGTATACAAACCCGAACATTTACAAGAGAAAGTTTTACCCATTAATTTCATTTGTCAACCTAACCTCATGACAAAATAATTAATAGTCGGTTCCTCTTTAACCATGCAAATAACAGCAGTGACTCCGATGGGGAGGATACTTATTATTTGCATCTAAGTGTACACCATTATTTGATCCCAAGTCCATTGGGCAAGCTTATGTGCCTTACAGATGGTGAAGTACACACGCGCTCGAATAACTTCCTACAGTCATCAATTATAAGTTTGTATCAGTGAACCGCATATAAACTCATCTGATGGGGACGAAGGCACTGTAGCCAACACGCAAGTTCATGTGCATCACATTATAAATAATAATTATTTAAAGAAGTCTGTACCAGTGATCCGTGAATAAACTCATCCGATGGGGAGGAAGGCCCTAATGCCGACGTGCAATTTTATTCACATCACTTACAAACCAATAATTGAGGCCGCGGGAATTATTTATCAATCTCATCTCCCACTTAGTTATTTAACACCTAGGGTTTTTAATGTATACAATATTCAATAATAAAATATGTAACCTATCATGCTCCTATTATGGCACATAAGGCAGTAAATCACATAGAATCATGCATATAACATATATAACAATAATCAGATAATTAAATCAATTATAATTGTTATATATCAGCGAATTTGATTGTTCGCCACCAAGCACGAATACGGGCAACGACCTCCAGATTATCAAATTTTCAAAAATCTCCAGATTATCAAATTTTCAAAAATATCAATATCGTCAGATTTTCAAAATCATCGATATCGACCAGATTATCAAATTTTCGAAAAACTTCCAGATTATCAAAATTTTGAAACTATCGATATCGTCCAGATTATCAAAATCATTGATATCGACCAGATTATCAAATTTTTAAAAATTTTCAAATTATCAAATTTTCAAAATTTTCAGATTATCAAATTTTCGAAAACTTCCAGATTATCAAATTTTTGAAAATATTAAGATTATCAAAATTTTGAAATTTCCAGATTATCAAATTTTTAAAAATTTCCAGATTATCAAATTTTCGAAACTTCCAGATTATCAAATTTCCAAAAATATCCAGATTATCAAATTTTCATCGAGTGTCGTCAAACATATAGAGTATTCAACAAGAAACAATAATTTCTATATCATAGTCCACGATTGACACAGGTATATGGTATATGAATAGTGTATACTAGCATAACATGAATAATTATACCCTTTCACCTTTTGATATAAACCTTAACCTAACGTTTCACACTTCACCACGAAACGAAGCTCTGATACCAATTGTTGGCATTCGATCATTTTGGTTAATATGAAACATTAGGGTTCCATATGTTTCTAATTCAGCGGAAGCAAGAAATCAAAGAAACATATTACCTTTCACCAGGGTATATTGAAGAAGAAGGATTCTCGCCAGCAGCCTGCGCAGCCTCACCGTTTTGGGCATAACTCCCTTGTCTGAGCTCCAATTTGAGTGATCTATATGCCAAAACGATCCTCTCTTCTGTGGCTTTCCGTCAGTATATCACACATCAAGTTCTGACTTCTCTAAGATTTTATAAAAAATCGTGCAAGTTGGTGGACAGCAGCAGCAAACGACCTCTTGATCATCTGCTGTATTCCCAAGTCCAATCTCGACGTCGTGTGGGCGACGACCTTTGAGATTATCTCAATCTGCAGTTCCCTCACCCTTCTCATAGTGTTAGGCGTGATTAATCAATTGATTAGCATTTTCGGACAGCTGAGATGACTTATATATGGGCTACAGCAGGGACCAGGAGGAGAAATTAGAGTTGGGCCTCCATTGAGCTTAAGTATCCAAGCTTAGCCCAAAGCTTATACTTAAGTCCAATAATAATAATATATACCACTAAAATATTATTATTGCACTACCGTTCTAATCCCATAATTACGTTATGGGCTCCTTCTTATTATGAGCCCGTTAGTCTCCCCATGTTTAAGATATACAATGCTCATTAATTAATTAAGTTACTGACAACTCTATTAATTAATATCTCATTCGAGAGTAGTACCACTCAACCTCATTATCATGCTGGAATAAATCCACCTGCAGGGTTTACATGATAATCCTTAATAGCTCCTCAAGGAGACATCATCAACTTATGATGGACATGGATTCCTTCTACAATCAACAGCACACCATAGAGGCAGAACTATTTACCAACTCACTGAGTTTGTTGATTTAATTACATGTAAATCTCACCCATTGATGAATCAAAGAAATATATATTGCCTTACGTGTCGAGGTTATTGTATAGGGATTAAGAGCACGAACATCCATGATAACAGAGATCAAGTTCTCCTATAAGTCAGTATAAGTCGAACGATCTCAAGTGGTCCTACTCAATACACACAAGTGCACTAATGTGATTCTATAGTCAAGACAAACTAATACCAAATCACACTACAACCATCCCGATAGAGATTTCTCGTCTATCTCGGTTGTGAGCATCTGTTTATACTTTATAAAGAAACTGATAATATGATCTTCCGCATGTTGTCGCACAATATATTATCTACAGTATAAAGTAAGTGGACTATTGCATCGAACATATAAATAAATTATAAGACGCAATCATTTGATCATTGATTCTCATTTCAAATAAATTGTTATAACATTGTTCATACTAAAGCTAGACTTTTAGTATACAATCCAACAAGTATCACATCATATACAAAGTGATCGAAGGAGAAATTTCCATTCTGATGGAGTTCACGGGAAATATGATGGAAATGCAACTAGTTCCTTATGAAGAAATCAAGAGGGAACTCAGTAAGCTCCAGAAAGAAGTAGTCGTGACCATGTCTTGGATTCATATCGGAGCCATTCGAATTCTCATCATGGCAACATTCAAAGAAGGAATTGATAACCCAATCGATATTGCTATATTTGATAAGAGGATCAAGAATACGAGAGAGGCATGCCTAGGAGGACTTTCAGGAAACCTGTACGCAGGGAAGGTGACATCCTACATTTACCCAAGGATAGCCTACAATCTGGCAGACCGAGATTTCAACAGGGCACTCACCCTCATCAAGATTTTAAGAACAAAGATTTGATGAAAGAAGGGAATAGGCCTTACTCTATCACATACAGTATCTCATACGCTCTGTCCAATACCCATCATTCAGATCTATTCCATATGAAGGATGATATTGAGATACCAGAAGTGTTCGAGAGAGTTGCATGTGCAACTAGGCCATAAATAATGGAGTTACCGCCAATCCACGACATGGATTTGCGAATCTAGGATAAGCCAGTTTGGAATAGGCATGATAGACTCAGATTCGAGCAGAGAAGGATTTCTTTCCAAGAAGATAGAATGATCAGTGAAAGATGGGGAAAGAAACCAATTGTGGAGGTAATCCAGGAACCAAAAAACTTAACAACAAAAGGTGAACTAAAATGCCCAGAAGGATGGAGAGGAGTCGAAGTAATATTCGATATCACCAAAATGGAAAACTCTATTCCTTGTGATGTCTTGTATTATCTTCAACAACCAACAATTAGGAGATACCAAGGATAACTCAAATTTGGTGATCTTGAGCTAATAATCGAGGGAGTTGCATGTAGATTCCCAGAACAACTAGTGCTGGGATTGGAGTTTCTCGAGGATCACAAACCTTGGGAACGTTTACAAGATGGAATAGAGTTTACTGTCAAGGGAAAAAGATACAGAGTTTACTAGAAGAGGCTATTTTCTGTCCATGACGATGAGTTAATTCTCGATATATATCACCATAGAGATTATATATAAGGAGCAACGTGCGGAATACTTTGCGGCTTACATCGATTCAGAAGCCGGTATCTGCACAGCAAAGGAAGGAGTCTTTCCTAAAGATTCAGGTGAATGATGCAAGATTTATTTGCATGCAAAATTAATCCCCAAGTAGTAAGGATATCAGTTGCAGTTTAAGCAAGCAACCAAGTGAATTATCGAACCCAAAGGATGGCGTATTATCAATTTAATTATTAACTAAATTAATTAAGACAAGATGGATATTAAGTTGAGTATTGAATTATTAATCTACTAACAAAAATATAAAATAACAATTAAAATAAAATAAACACTAGAAGAATTACGAAAGTGGATCAAGTAAGAGAATAGGTAGCTCTAGGGTAATCCAGTTATACTACTTAACTTCCCTCTCAAGTGCAAGCTGACTCTGCCTTGTAGACTATGGACGCATCACTAAACCATGCAAATCTACTCTATAGACACAAGTAAATATGCGTGTAACATGTGTGAATAACCTCGGAGCAAAAGATATAATTTCATCCCCTTTTCTAGGTACTATCAGTATCAATTATTTCCCCCTATGATTGGTACTCTAGCCCGATATGATCTCTCTTTATAGGTACTATAAAATTAACCTCTTTATCCTTCTTATTAACCTGAATTCAATTCAATTAATAAACATTCATATATGACAGTTCTAGTGAAGTTTCAGTGTCCCCTCACTTAGAATCATAACATGGAATCCTGTTCAGCGGTGAACGCAATCAATCTACAATCAAGATATATATTCAAACTCTATATACCAATTGAAGATGCAAAAAATGACCGTGAATATGGATTAAGAACGCATAATCATATATAAAATAAATCCACAAGTAGTGTTGTATGGAGTATACACACGAAAGTTCAATTATTCGTAAAAACCTTCACAACCCTAGTTCTACCAAAAAGGCCCTAGCCCATGATGTTGCAATGAACAATCATGGGTATTGGATAGATCTTACCCGTAGTCTGAAAAATACAAGATAAATTAGGAAAAGAATAAACCCTAGATGTGGACGTCGTCGCGTCCTTCTCCATCTTGAATCCTCCTCTTGGTTCTCCTCTTGATTACATAAACGAATCTCCAAAGTCATGGATGGATGGAGAAAGGGATGTGGATGATGGTTGGGGGTGATCCCCCCTTGTGGGGTATAGGATAATTGTGTTGTGGTTCTCCTCCAATCCAATTCTACCTCTTGGTATGATCTACATCCCCTTTTATACTTGTAAGCTCTCCTTATAGACTTAGGAAGGGCTTTTTCTTGGAAAACACAAAAATTCACGAACAAGGGTGTAAAAAAGCATTTGATTCAACCAAAACAGCGTGGTCGAACCAGCTTGCGCCAACTTCACCGTTTCACGTATAGCTTCCACATTCGAACTTCGATTTGAGTGATTCTCGCACTCACGCAATTCTCTATTCCTTAGCTTTCTATCCATATAAAGAACTCACAAAAAATCCAAGATTTGAATCTGTAACAAGCCATGGAAAAAAAATAGTCGTTCTATTCGATACAGCTCGCGCGACGTCTCCATTTTGCTCATAACTTTCTCGTTTGGATTCCGAATGAAGTGTTCTTTATGTCAAAATGATCCTCTCTTCTGTGTCTTTCCAACCATATATCACACTTTCAGTTCAGAGCTTCACATGATACAGAAAAATTACACAAGTTGAATGTGCATTTTTCAGCATTCATATACAAGTTGCACCTTTTCTCCAATGATCCTTTTTCCACCTAAAACACAATAAAACACCTGAAGTGCACCTTTTTCTCACATATATTGATTATGAGATACTTGTGCTAATATATGATAATAATTTCCATCAAAAAGGTGTTAGATTGGACACTAAAACACGCTTATTTTCACTCTCATCAGTGAAAATTTGCCGATTGTACTGGGAAGAGATTTCTCTCAAAGGGAGCTAACCCTTAAAAGAGGAATCAGACAAGAAAAAATTATGATCAGAGGAGCGGATCGTACCCCATGGTACAAGGTGAAGACTCCACCGATATATTTTCACGACACCAGAGCGGATATCCTGTTAGGAAATAATTTCCTACAGACATTCAAGCGTTTTACTCAAAGAAATGCAACAAGGAGGCTTATTTTCACAACCCTTTGTGAACATAAGATCATCGCACCGAGACTGCATAATGCATTTCAAAGAAAAATGCAGATCAAATTTCATAGCAAGCGTGGTGATAATGAAGGAATACTTAACCATCCAAAGATAAATGATCGAAGAAGATATGGCGAAGCGGTTCTTCAGATGAGAACTGAGACTAGAGGAGGATGGAAGATGGAGAAACTAAAGGAAAAAACAATCCACATTCTCAAAGCAAGCTTGGGATAAAGCCTATAGAGAGACGTCACAATCGAAGAGCAAACATCTTTGGAGGACGTCAAGAAGAAGATACAGAGGAAATCAATGAGGATCCTCTAGCCTGGTGGGAAAAAACGAGCTCAAAGCCTCACTCAAAGTAAAAGAAGGGAAGGAGCATGAGTTCGTGAGATACAAGCCTATCCTGATGAACCAAAGGGATCGAAAGGATATGCAGCTAATACTTAAGGAACATCTGGACCTTAAGTTAATATCACCAGGAGTATCACCATACAGCAGTCTAGGATTTCTGGTTCGAAATCATGGAGAAGTAAAGCGAGAGAAGCTGAGACTTGTTATCAACTACAAAGGGATCAACAATATCTTGGAGTTTGATGGATACTACATACCAAGTAGGGAACACTTGGTCAATTGTATCAAGAATGTCAAGGTATTCTCAAAGTTCGATTGCAAATCTAGGTTTTACCAGATTATGATGGAAGAAGGAAACAAGAAGTTTATAGCCTTCTCCACACCGCAAGGACATTATATCTGGAATGTCATGCCTATGGTCTTGGCAAACGCACCCCAGATATACCAAAGAAAGATGGATAATCTTTTCAAAGATTATTTCTCATTCATGTTTGTCTATGTGGATGATATCCTCATAGCCTCAAAGAACATTAAGGAGCACTTGGCACATCTGGAAGTATTTTCAGAAGTATGTCACAAAGAAGGATTGGTGCTTTATGAAAAAAAGGCAGTAATAACAACAAGACAGATCGAGTTTCTTGGAGTTGAGATCGATGAATCTGGAATTATTCTACAACCACACATTGTAGAGAAAGTTTAAGGATTTCCTGATGATTTTAAAGACAAGAAGCAACTCCAAAACTTTCTAGTAGTTGTCAACTTTGTTGGAATGTTCATCAACAATCTAGCACAATATAGAAAGGTGTTCAGTCATCTATTGAAGAAAGATGCATAATTCAAATGGGAGGAACCACACCGAGAGATGGTTAAACAATTGAGGAAGGTTTGCAAGAAGCTCCCGAAGTTAGCCATTCCAAATGATGAGGATGATCTGGTTCTATATACAGATGCCAGTGACCATTGGTGGGCAGCAGTTCTTATGAAGTCCACATCCAAAGGAGAAGTACAATGCAGATATTGCAGCGGACTCTTTGCGGAGAATGAGGCAAAGAGATTGCACATTAATGAGAAGGAGTTCTTCGCAGTACAAAAGGCATTTAGAAAATGGCCGCTATTTCTTCTTGCGAAGAAATTCATTCTTAAAATCGATATCACGAGTGTCAAGGCATTTCTAAAAAATAAAATTAAATCAAAACCAGCAAAGGCTAGACTTTTAAGATGGCAAGCTGAATGTCAATATTATGATTTTAATATTGTCATTATTAAATCTGTTGAAAATATTTTGGCAGATTTCCTGACGAGAGATGGAGGGAGTTAAGATAGACTCCATCCTGACTGTTTCAAGGCACCTGATGGACAGCCTTGAGTTGCTCAAAAGGGAATTCGAGAATCTAGTGCTCAATACTGGGCTTGTTGGAAAATTACAAGATATCGATCGCACTAAAGTGTCCAATCGCATACGAGACTATATCAACAACAATGCGGGTCTATTCGAGTAGATACGAAAGCCACTCCTCCGGGCTATTGATAACAATCAACGAAAGAAGAGTATCTAAGAACGGGGCTCTAAACCCGGAGCAAGGGATTCAAGTACCCTTAGCACAAGTCTTGGATTGGAACTTCCAAAGGAAGAACTGGTCTAATGAAAAATCGAGGCTCTGGAGTCACCTCTAGAGTCCTCGAGTCAACCCATCTCCTCTAGGGTTAAAGAGGAAGAGATCAGTCTTAGGCCTATGACGGGCACCGCTAAGACTGGTACTAACATTTATGAACTTTCTCATTGGCAGGGATACCAAGCTAGCTGGGAAAAACTAAATACAAGACACGGAATCCATCCAGAGAAATGCCGGATAGATATTTCAAGGGAATACCCCCGAGTTTGTATGAGAGAGGGCTCAAGTCCGAACGATGTAAAGCAGTGGTATGACTTTGGGGCGTTAGCCTCAATATATACTGTTGCACCAAGCTTCCTGGAACTTCCAAAACTGCTAGACTGGCTAGGGAAATCAGTTGTGAAGTCATGGAAAAATAATACGACTTTGTCCAGAGGAGATATATTGGAGCTTTACTTCACTAGTGCAGCTCCAGAACCAGTCGAGAAAGGCAACCACGAGGCCTTTCATTTTATCAAGCTAAGAAGACCCGATATTGAGGCATAAAAAGAATCAAGGAGTCATCTGGAAATGAACCAATCTTGGTTTCTACATATTCCGAGGAACAAATCTCTACGCAAAGAACGAGGGATTTGTATGCCTGCATCCAAGCAATGGATCAAGTGAAGTTCCCATTCAAACTCGAACATAAAACCATGAATGGGTCTTTCCTATTTACTTATTTACCTTTTTTCATGTGTCCCCAAGTGTAGGGAATCAATTGTAACTCAGCGCGTGACCAAGTAAAAATATCGAACCCAAGGGATTAGCGTTAAATAAGATACACACTAACAAATTAGCACCACTAACAATTAAGACAAAGTAACCTTTTCTGATTTTGGAAATTATTAAACTAATTATGCAGAAAAATAAATATTAAATAAAATAAATAAAAATAAAAACCACAAACAATCACAAGTATTTCAAGAGAGAAGACAAGATAGCTTTAGAAAATTCAGTTTAAATTAGTCAAATTAAATCACTAGACAATCGGTTATAATTCCTGCAGATTTTATGGAAGCAATCACATAATTATGTTAAATCCCTCTTTTAAAGTAAACTTAACACATAAATCTGGTTCAACCCTCAGATGCAGAAGAATAATTTCTACTCCCTTTCTAGGTACTTCATGCAAAATTATATTAAAGACTAGAGCACTAGACTTCCCTTTATAGGTACTTAAGAATTAATCCACAATTCCCACCTAACAATCTAAGAAACCAAATCATCTAGAATGGTAATTAATAGATATATTAAGTGTCCAATATTAATTATTCTAATGAATAAACGTTATATGGTTAGATCCCCTTTACACATAATAGATAGACAAATATAATCACTTTATGGCACAAGAAACAAGCATAAATATGCATAAGACAATGACATATCATGAATGAGGGTAGACCATATAAGACAAATATATAAGTCTCAAATTCAAAGCATTAATAAGGGAATAATAATACTGCAGAAATCCATAATCTAGTCTAGGTCATCAATTCAAACTTCAAATCCTAAAACTATCCAGAAAGTACTAGTTCATGGTGTTACAAGCAACAACCATGTCTATGGAATGAAACTTACACATGAGTCTATAAATCAACAATAAGAAATTAAATAAGGAAGAAAAACCCTTGTTTGAAATAATTCTCCGTCTTCTCTTTCTGTCTTGATGAACCTCCTCTATTCTCCTTCTCAAGTAGCAAACACCGTGATTGAGTGTGATAGGTGAAAGGCGGGTGAAGGGTAGAGATGGATGGCGGAAGGTGATGAGTGAATATTGCGTAGTCCAAAGGGTTTGGTGGAGAGTTATGGAGAGTTAGGGTTTGGAACACCCCAAGGGCTCCTTTTATAGTTGAGGGCTGATAAAATTCGAATTCCACCTCAAAATATGACTTTTTCACGTCAAAAACACGAACAGGCCGAAAATTGGGCCGCCGGGTCGTGCCACTCGTCAACAGATTGCACGACCTCACTGTTTTGCTCATAACTTCTTCATCCGGACTCCGATTGAGGTGATTTTTGCTCTCAAGAGATTCTCTCTTCCTCAGCTTTCTATCCATATAAAGAACTCACAAAAAATCTAATATTTGATAGGCACTAGTCGTGTAAAAGTGGCACGAGTCGTGCTGGTCGGCACAGCTTGCGTGGCTTCACCATTTTGATCATAACTCCCTCATCTGACTTCCAATTGAGGTGTTTCTTGAGCTAAAATGACCTTATTTTCTGTAGCTTTCCAACCATATATCACATGATCAGTTTGGAGTTCTACACAAATACAGAAAAATTATACAACTTGGACATATGTTTTTCAGCATTCTTTTACGATTTCACTCTTCGTTCCAACTTTGCATTTTTAATCCATTTTCTATCTAAAAACACGAAATAACACCTCAAATGCACCAATATCTAAAATATATAAAAATTAACCATTTAGTGCTAAAATACGAACATAAATCCCACAAAACGGTGCTAAATAGGACCCTAAAGCAGATGTTCACACTAAACATTTTTAAACACTTTAAAAAGAAAAAAGATAGTGTTTGCTGAAAAAGCTTTCGAAGAAAAACGAGATCTCCTTTGGAGAAACAAGATACCAGGGAGTAAGCAGACTCACTGAAAATACTGTAACATGGCCCACTTTGGGCTGTGGACAAACAAAATATGCTCAAACTGCTCTACCCAAATAGAACTAGAGTTTGGAAAGGGAGTAAGGTTGGGCATAGGGAGAATAAGAATTGTTGGACCCCCTTCAGCAAATAAGGAAGAACAAGGAAAAAAGAGGGCAAAACCTCTTCAAAATACCAAAGAGCCAGGTGACCCTTCAGACAACCCTGGGGACAAGTGACTCTACAAGGAGGGCAAGAGTCAAGGGATCTTTCGAAAGGTCAAAAGGATAAGGGTGGTCATGTGACCCTTTGAAAGAGGCAAAAGACGAGTGCAGGACAGCTGCCAACAATAATTGATGGAATGACTTAAGCAGTGACGCCAGCACAATGACTTAAGCAGTTACGTCAGCAAGAGTAAAGAGACTTTGAAATTCGGATTTCACATCCGAAAGCCTCAATAAATAGCAGAGCTGAGAAAGCAGAAGGCATTAACCATCACCCTCTATTTTCTCTCATTCAATAAACATTGTAGTTTTCTTTCTTTTCTTGTATGAGTGTTTCTGTTTCAGCTACCATATGTAGCTAGAGGAGTCTTCTCCTCTTGTTTAAGTAGTATGAGTGTGTGTAATGATATTTCCATTCAATAAATAAATAATCTTGGGCTACTTTCTGAAGCATGTAGCCTTCCAATTTTTTACAACCTTATCTTTCATATTTTCCGACCAAAAACAGTAGCAGAACCCTGTACATCCGGTGTAGGAAACGAACCAGGATTGTGCTGAGGTCCTTTGAAGGAACGGAGTTGAACCATCACACTGCGGGGCGCGTGGTTAGCTGTGAGGAGCAGCTGTAAAACCCTCCAAATACCCGAAGGATTGCGATCAAAGAAAGGTACTGTTACGGTTTTGGTTGGTTAATGTTAACTTAATGTTGTACGGAAGCATGCTGGACCTGATATGGTTGTAATGGACTATGTCTTTTTGAAGAAATGAATGAAAATCAGATTTATAATGAGGTATTACATAAAATTGAGCATAAAATAGAAAAAACCTGGTAATAGTAGAAATTAGATTAGTAATAGCAAGAAGGACAAAAAATGGACCATAAAGGACTCAATTTGAAAAAATCAATAAAAAAAGGACAAAAAATGGATAATGTTATTCCTAAAGGACTAAAAATGATATTAACCCTTATTTGAGAGAGTAACATTCAAATATTAGGCAAAGACTTGTGTGAGACCATCTCACGTAAAGACTTACGTAAGACGGTCAGAAAGTGATAACTTTTATAATGAAAAGTGATACTAAAATAATAAAAAGTGATATATTATTCCATGAACAATTTATAATATAAATGAAAAGTGATAACATTTTATAACAAAAATGATAACGTTTTATAGCGAAAGTGATAACTATTTTAAAAAGCGTAAAATAGTCTCTCATGAGACGGTCTCACGCAAGACATACCCCAAATATTGCATATTGGAGTATTATTATGCTATCTATTTCTAATTAAAAAGAAAAAAGGAACAATTTTATCTATATCATTCATAAAAGATGAACGATCTAAAAGGAGAAAAAAATCAATAAAATAATGTCAATACATTGTTTTAAAAAATGTTACTTTTCAAAATAAAGAGGAAATAAAAAAATTTTCCTTTCCAAAACAAAGAGTAATATTATTGTTTATGTATAGTAAGTAATTATTTCGAGAAGAGTAACATTCAAATATTTTGGAGTGAGTCTTATATGAATTTTTATGGTGTAAATTTATAGTCTTCCAGTTAAAAAGATAATTATATTCTTAATTTTTCTAAACTCTATACTCTAACTAAACATTAAACTGTAAGAGTATAATAAAATATGAATTACTAGATTGCAAGCTGAACTTGGTTCACATAAGTAAAAAGTATGGGAGAGTAATGTATAATTAGTTATAATAACTCTTTTAAGAAGATCAATACTTGAAATTATAAAGAGTAGGAATAATATTTTCGATAGAAATTGTTGCATGATAGTATTTTTTTATATATATATTTTTAGGGGGCGTTTAGTTTGTGAGGAGGAAGCGAAATGAGAATCATAATAATAGTGGTGAGGAATGATAATAGGTTTATCTTTTATTCTTATATTATTTGATTGATATAAGAGAATAGGTATCATAACTATTGATATTGTTTGGTATGATTAAATTCTTTAGGAATTTATTCATATTTTTATTTTTTATTTTAATATATTTTTGCTATTAATAACAGAAAAATATTATTATAATATTTTTAATTTTAATAAAATTTTATTTTATTAAAAATATATTAATAAATAGGTATTGGGCTTTTAAAGGAGGAATGATACCCATAGTAAAATTAAAATTAGTGAGTAATGGGGATTCCTCACTTTTTTTTTTTAACAAAAATTATTGTTGCACTATCAAAACCTTCAACCAAACATGTTTTTTCATTCCCATTCCATTTCCTTAACCCCAACAAACAGCCCCTTAATTATTATCATCATAAAATTAATAAAGTGAATCAATGAAATACATATTTTTAGTCTATATTCAAAAAGCAAATATGAAATGGAGAAAGTATATTATTTTATGGTTCACTTGCATCTAGCTTAGTTTGTGGATCCTAATTTTAGCACTATAAAGTTAGACACGTGATAAATTTTGTTTTAATACACTTTCTAGTTTCTCCCATTCATTAATAAGACTTGTATGTACTTTCTATATAAATATTTAAAAGTGAAAATGTCGCATGTTATCCACTTTTTTAATATAAATAAATTCTTTTTTCCATTTATCAGAAAAAATAATAATCCTTTTTTCGCCCACAGATAATATACTAAATGGAAAAGTTTTGCGGTACACTTTAGGCTTTTAAAAATATCTTTTCTACCCATTTCATAAGAGAATGTTAAAAAAAATGCCCAAATAAAAAGTATCGAGTCATCTTCTTAAACTTTTGAAAAAATATTAACAAGTTAATTTTTTTTAATTGACTCAATTCATTTTTTTTACTCGATTCTGATTTGTTACTAAAAAAATATTATATTGATTTTCATTTTTTACTAAAATAGAATCAAATTTTTAATGGATCGAGCCATAAGCTCCTGTAGAGCAGTTTGCTTATTTAAATGAAGAGTATAATATGAAAAATTTACAAAGTACATCAATTATAAGTCCTTAAAATTATAATCATACATTATATCCTAAAAATTTATCTAAAATATAAGAATAAAAATTAATTATAAAACATAAAATCGTATGTAAATACAGAGTGAAATTAAAATTAATTTTAAAGAAAAACTAAATATTCAAAATAAAATATTAAACTTTATTATTGAATAAAATAGGGAAAATGGTCAATTTTGGATCTCAATTTTATTTTATTGGATCAAATTGGACCCATAACTAAGGGTTTTTTTTTTCATTCAAGCCCTGATCTATTCTAATGGGATCAAATTACACCCTTTCCATAAAAATTAGGGAGAATTGAAATAATACACAAAATTCATAATGCAAAATTTTTACTAACACTTTATTTTGTTTATTATCTTTTTTACACAATTGTACTTTTTGAGACTTTTTTACCCTTACTATCCAAAATCAATATCCAATGTGTCCCCTGTGTGGGTCACCCACACGGGTTCACCGGCAACGGTTCCAGTATAGGTCACCCATACGGTTGGTGTCGACGGCAGCGGGCGGTGATCGGCCAGAGGCGGCGACGGCGACCAACTAGCAGGCGGTGGTTGTCGGCGGCGGGTTGTGGTGGCTTGCAGCAGTGGGGTGTGTGGGTGAGTGGATGGATATTTATAAATATTTTAATTTTGGGGGAGGGATATAATGGTCTCTTTATAGGTCTTTTGATTACAAAAGAAATAATATATTTGAATTGTTGGTATTGATATTTGATATATGGATTTGTGTAGTTTTACCTATTGCACTAAAATTAAATATTAAAATAATTATTTTTCACTCTCCTAATTAATTAGTGTAATTTGCGTTAAAACTTATTAAACCCACAATTAGTGATTTATAACATAAAAAATATATCACTCATCACTGTCGTCGTCGCTTCTTGCCACTTTCTCTCGCCAAATCTCCGACAAAACCCTACCACCAACCACTGCCCTCATGGCCACCCTGCCAGCTCTGAGAACAAGCCCAAGCCTCAAGTTATTGTCACTCGGGATACTCTCAATGCGCTCCGATCCCACATTTTTTTAAGTCTCCTTTGGAAACAACGTCGAGGAGAGTGTCTCCGTGTACGAGGGGAGGCGGGGTGAAGGGTTTGCGTCCTCAGCGGCGACGCACTGTCACCAATGTTACTCTATACTAGCCGGGGGGCTCGGGGGTCATGTTGCACGGTCGCTTCGAGATACTCTCCATTTCCAGCACGGTGCTGCTGTCGGGTGTAGGTGGACTCGATATTTTTGTCCGGTGGGCAGGGGCAACTGGTCGGGGAAGTGTGGTAGTGCCGTTGATAGCTTTTGGGCACGGATTACTTCAGTTAAATCATTAATTGTTTCATTGGTTTTTAATCCAAGTTATTTAGGAGAGAGAGAGAAATATGGTACTCCCTCCATCCCATTAAAGTTGTGGCATTTTCCTTTCTGGTTATCCCATCGAAGTTGTGACATTTCCAAAAATAGCAAAAAATTATTACCAAAATAACATCCCAATATATCAAATATTTTAAAATTACCACTCCACTTAATTACATTAACAACACAATTAAACACTTAAATTAATTTAAAACTAACTTACCACCTAATCAAACTTCTCAACCCATCTGCATAATTAAATTACCCAACCTTTTTGGACCCAACTCCTGATCTCTTTCTTTCCCCCAAATCCAACCTCTATCTTCTTCCTTTCTCACAAACCCTAGCCTCCATCTTCTGTCTTTCTTACAAACCTTAGCCTTCACCTTCTTCTCTCTTCTCACCGCAAGGATCCTCGCCTCTCACAAATCTTAACCTCCATCTTCTTCTCTCTTCTCGCAGCACTGAGCCCATTCCCTCTCCGATTCAATCCTTTCTTTCATAAACATGTCGTCTGATATATTTTCTCACGAAGAAATTGGGGATAATCCGATAGTGACTTCCAATTCTTTATCTATGGTGAGTGAATCGGAGCTTGGGTTTAAATACCCTCATTAAGTTGGCAATCTATCTTGGATCTTGAAGAGAGAGCTTGAGAGCGACGGATCTGGCGAGTTCGAGAAGAACGAGGGCTTTGGGGGCAATTCCGACCTAGAATCGATGGTCCTGGAATCTCTCTTGGGGGAATCGGAGTCGATGGTATCCAAATCACCATTATGAGATTATGACCTAGTAAACATGGTTGTTCCCGATACTCAGTCGCTGGAGACATGTGAGCTAGTCATTCCCAACACTCAGTCACCGAAGATCTGTGAGCTCTACGTTCTTGATACTCAGTCGCTGAATAATTATGAACAACTTGTTCCTGACCCTCGGTCACCTCCTCATTGTGATAGCCAGCAGATTGAATTCCCTGAAAGTACATGAGCCATCATCTATGAGCTCATCTGTATAATTTTTCCAGCATATAGGTATAAATTTTCAACCCAATATTTTTATCTGTCCATCTTGATTTTCTTTAAGGTGTTTAGTGTGTTATGTGATTTGTGTGCATTTATAATACCTTGTGAGGCACTTGGATTCAGAATTTTCTTTTTAGAGTATTATTCATGCTAATTGTTATGTTAATTTTGTATGTATGATGCCCTGTGAGGCTAATGTCATGCTGATTATGGATTACTGATTTTATGTATATTTTGTGTCTTTATGATGATGTCCTGTGAAGCTGTGATTTTTGTGGCTCTGTGATGATTCCTTCTGAGGCTTTTTGTTGATGATGAAGATTGTGTCTTTGTGATAATGCCCTGTGAGGCTATCTGATTTTTTTAATGCAATAGACGTGTTCATATAATGGTTGTTGATGAATGATGCCATGTGAATTATTTTCAATGCAGATTGGCGATGGTTGAGCATTTTATGTGGAAAATTGTTGAGCTTGGTGTGGACCCAATGATGAAAATTTTCGGAGGGAATTGGTATTATTAATGTTGGTTGGGATAATTTGACACCCTATGATTGCACCTATTTATGAAGGCACTGTGAGGGTTCTTAGGGTATTATAAATGTTAATGTGGTACTTGTGATGAAAAATTAACATGTCACCAATAAGTTACTAGCCTATTTAGGATACTCATGCATTTTAATGCCACTAATAGAGTCACCACTAGGAATAATGCCCTGGTTTGGAGACCTATGGCCAATGATAAAATTATTCTGAGGCTTTATACAAAACATAAAATTAATTTCACAATATATTCATTGTTTAAAGCTTAAACAAATTATAACAGGAATAGAGCTTACTTAAGTGTTTGATTTATGCTGTAAACAAATGCACAAAAATAAGAAAAACATCCTTATACTAATAACAGAGTCACCACTAGGTATAATACCCTAGTTAGGAGACTTATGGCCAATGATGAATTTTTTCTGAGGCATTTACCAAATATTCCTTATTTACATCTTAAACAAAACATACAAGTAAAAGGGCATACAAGTGCCATGTTTATGTTGTAAACAAAAGCAAAAGAAGAAAAACATCCTGTTGTTAATTGTTGAACCCTAACACTTGCATCAGATCTGAAATGTCATAGATAGGTTTATATACCCTAACACTTTCAAGTATAGTATTAATGGACTGCCACACCAACCCTTCATCTAATTCTAGGCTAATTGGTAGAGCATTTTCCCTAATCACCTTTCCCTTTCCCATGTGAGGACTTTGTAGTTGATGCCTCCATTCACTTTCAATATCTCAACTAGGCAACTCTGTAGACTAAGAAAAACATTGTTTAACGTATGAGGGATTAGATTTTCAAAAGAACGCTTCACATTCCCAATCAAATCATCAATAGAGTAATTAGGAGTGTCTCTTTTAAGGGATTGAATAGCCCTAATCCACCCCAAATCATTGATGTTTGTATCAGGGGACTGTTGGGTTGACATACATTTCTGATATTAAAACCATCAAAATTTGCAGCCTTCCTAAATACTGAATCATCATCAGATATGTGGGGCTTAGCATTATCCTATTGTATCAATATGTTCTTGTTCATATTAGGTGGCCACTTCTCCTTAATGGCTGGTATAACCTATGAGAAAGAAAAAAAACATATTAATGTTATCCTTTTGAGAAATCAAAAGAAATGGTGACTTAATGATGTTCAACACTGGATGATTAACTTAAATTAAAGGTTGACAATGTATACCTTGTTCACAATGTAGTCCTTTATCACAATCTTGTTGACACTATCTATATTTTTTGTCACCATAGTACCTCTCACCCTATTTTTTGAATTCCTTATAGCTAGTACAGTCTCCGTGAATGGAAAATTTCCAATTTTTCCATCAAATAAAACCTGTCCATCACTATCAAAAATAGGTCTAGATACTGCACACATGAACATCACTTTAATTATGAAATTTTTAGACTTGCAAGTTCTATGTGGCTCATCTTCTCCTGGGAGTAAATAGTACCTCTCACTTTCTTTAGTCAAGTAGTACCATTTCTCATCAATATGCACTACATTTGCATTTCATTAAATTTAATCTTCTTTGCGTACCTGTGAAGGTTAGAGCACTTAAATTGAAATTAAGCCTTTGAAGCTTGATCTTTGGAGCTAGCTCAGGTTTGATTGTGTTTGTGTGTGCTCTAATTTTTCCTTTCGTAATCCATCTTCCCACAGTAGATTTGCTTACTTTCAGCTCTGTTGCAAGATCTCTAATAGTTTATCTCTGCGTAAATGGGATAGCTTTTATAGCCGCAGCATCAAAATGCACCTTCTTGCTGCGTTCTGCTCCTGCTTTGTTAGATTTCAGAATAATTGGAACGTTTGCAGCATTTTGCTTCCTTACTTCAGCCCATACGTATGGAATACGGCTTCTAGTCACACCAAATAACTTTGTGGCTTCTTCTACCTTTCCATGATTTATTCTGTTATTTTTGCTGTTAGCTATGATGTATTATGCAATCATATTTTTGGTTTTGGGTGATAGCTCATGCTTGGATTTTTCCTTCTTTGCTGCTATTCATTGTTGCTAATTCACATCTATGAGGGGTATTAATGGCTTCCCTCCTAGCTGATTGTGCTATTTATTGTGGTGATTTGGAGGGATCTTTGAAAATTAATAAATCAGAATGCAGGAAATTAGAGGGAAAAGACAAATTTTGGAGGGTAATTTTGATGTGACATGATGTTTTGGAGGGAGATACATCCAATGAATTGAAAAATCTGAGGTTGTACTCTTATTTATTGTACTGATATTTTAATGAAATGCAGGATTTTTTTTTATCAAGGTTGTAAATTTGTGTTATGTAATTTTAATGTAATGTAGGATTTTTTATTTTATTTTATTAGGGTTGTAAATTTGTAAGTTATGTAATTGTTTTATTTACGTATTTTTTTCAATTTTTTTGTATATTTGTGTTGGGTTAAGGTTAGTGGTTAACTTTAATGATAAAGTTAATCACAACACATTAACAACACAAATGGACAAATTTGCTCTTGAAAAGTAGGTTGAAAGTCAACAAAATACAACTCCTTAATCTCCGTGCCCAAAAAAATATAACACCTTTTCTGGGACGGAGGAAGTATATATATTGATATTTAATTTTTAAGAAAAGGGATAATTTGATACATTAAAATAAATTAAGGGGTTAAGTGAACAAAATCTTAGTTAAGGGGCCACTTTGATTTTATTATGAAATAAGAACAGGTTAAAATTACCCTTTCCTCAATAAAATAATAGGGTGTATATACAATGGAATGGATGACATAGATATCTTTGTCAATGGCTTGAATAATTTACTAATCCTCCCCCAAACAGTTACGGTTACTTTTAATACAAAATTAAAAAATATAATAGTATTTTAATGTATGGTGAGGTAAAAGATATTCTTTTCGTTTCATTTTAATTTTTACATTTTATTTTGGTTGATGGAACCACACAAAACAATAAATATTTTAATGTGACTCACGCACAACACTCATACAACTATCTACTTTATATTAAATATTACTCCTATATATCTTTTTATCTATTACACATTAAAATACTCCCTCCGTCCCTTTCAAAGAGGATATTTTTTCATTTTGGGCGTCCCACCCAAATAGTCCTCTTTCATTTTTAACACACATGGAATTCACACACACCCACTAATACATTAAAATATGGGGCTCACACCCTCACTAATACAATTACTCACTACACATTAAATAATAATACTTCTTAACCACGTGCAAAAAATAAAAGATCTTCTTTCTATGGTACGGAGGGAGTACTATATTATTCCTTAATCTCTGCGCAAATGTCAACATTGAAATGAGACAGAAAAATTATAATATTTATATATATATATATATATATATATATATATATATATATATATATATATATATATATATATATATATATATATATATATATATATATTGCGAATTGTTGTATTAATATTGTGTGTAACACTCATAAAAATATATGAATTGTTTCGTACACTTCTCGATTACTATAAAAAAAATGTAAACTGAAACTCTGTACTTCCTCCGTCCCGTCAAAATAGTACCATTTTACTATATTGAGTTTCTCATCCAAATTGCACCATTTTCCTCTTTTAGTAAAAAGGATCCACCAATGGTCTACCACTGGCCATCACATCTCTCTAATACACCTACTCACTTTACATAAAATAATAATACTCCTTAATCTACCTGCAAAAAGTAAATGCGCCTTTTTGTCCGGGATGGAGGGAGTAAATAATACAGAGAGGATGTAGTAATTAATTACTTAAAAATTAATTGTATGAAATTACAGAACTTTTTAATTCCGAAGACAAAAATAATTAAGAAATGTATAGTATTCATAAATGAAGAAGTCAAAGAATGAGAGCGTGACTTGTGGGTTCAAGTGTTGTGTTGTGTTGTGTTGTGTATAAATATAACATGGAATTAGGCTTTGGGAGTCATTGCAGTCTACACACACAGTTGGAGAGAGAGAGATTTGCAAATTGCAGAGAGAGAGAGAGAATGGGTAGTTTGGGAAGCAACAGCTACAAGGTGGAGCCCTGTATATCAAACGACACCGTCGGAAAGGTCATAACATGTAAAGGTACAACACACACCATCAACAATATCTTACAGGTCATTTAAAATATTAATTTATCCTTAATTACATTAATGAAATGGAGAGATTTACAGCGGCGGTGGCGTATGGTCCGGCGGAGGCGCTGGTGGTGGAAGAGATTCAGGTGGATCCTCCTCACGAAATGGAGGTCCGAATCCGGATCCTTTTCACCTCCATTTGCCATACCGATCTCAGTGCTTGGAAAGGCGAGGTATGTTACACATGGACTACTTTTTACTTCCGTTTTCTTTTGATTTCATTTTCATATTTTGTCTAATATTTTAATTATGAGTAAATTACCAAAACTCTCTTTTAGATTTGTCCAAATTACCAAATAAACCCCGTGATTTGAAAAATTACCAATTACTCCCTTTAACTTGTTTTTTATTTGAACATTAATAAAAATACACTTTTTCTTAAAATAAAAAAAGATGGAAATGACATCAAGACCCATATATTTAACATTGTATTTTTAAATTTCACTATTTTTTTTAAAAAAATGTTTTTTAAAAAGGATAATTGATAATTTTTCAAACCACGAAGTTTATTTGGTAATTTGGACAAACCTCAAGAGGATTTTGACAATTTACCCTTTAATTATTAAAAATTCTTTTCTATCAATTTGAAAGTTTTCATTTGTCTTTTTCATTAAAATTAATGAATGAAGTATAAAATTTTTAATATAGAGTTGATGAAATATAATGATATTTTTATTTTTATTTTCACTAATTTTAATTTTATAAAAATTTACAAAATTAAAAATTATAAAAGTGATGTATAATTTTTTACAATATATGTTATAATTTTTATAAAAGTGATGTATAATTTTCATTAATTTCACATCATTATACTTCATTCACTTAAAAATTTACATCACTTTTTAATAAATATGAGTTCACACCAAAATTAATATTCCCAAATATTTATAAAAAATTATGTAAACTTTTATGTGAGCCTAATAAAATAATAGCAAAATATATGGTAAGATGAAGGGAATATATAACATGGATAACATAAATTTCCTAAATTAAAATATAATTATGTTTTAATAATTATTTTTTGACAAGAATTTTGTCTAGCTTTGGTCCTACTTACAATACTATAATAATATGATAAAACGAAAACTATTTTACATTTTATTTAATCAAAATTAATAATTTCGTTCACTTTTATCTTATCCTTCTCTTTTTTTATATTATTATATTAGAAAATTAATTTTTTAATTATATAAAACTTACTTCCTCCACTTTATATTATATTTCATACTTTTTTTTATTTGTATTATATTAAATTTCACCATCCAAAATAAAAATATCATATTAATCTTCAATTTTAAAATTACATACTAGTATTAATTATAAAGTTAACACCCTCACTTATTAATCATAATATTCTTTATAATTTATTTAGTTTTTAGTAATGCTAAATCATCCTTTAAAAGTTAATATATATATATATATATATATATATATATATATATATATATATATATATATATATATATATATATATATATATATATATATATATATATATATAAATGTCGCTATAATTCATTTTTCAACTTACAGAATCTTTAATAAAATAAATTGAAAAAATCATTGCCAAATTACAAGATTTGTTCTTTTTCATGTGGTGAAGGTTCCTGAAAGTCAGCGGGCTTACCCTCGAATTTTTGGACATGAAGCATCTGGGTAAGAACTCATTAATTAACTTTTTTTTTCTCTAAAAATATTATTTAATAAACCCATAGTGGCATTTATTGTTAGACTTATCCTAAATCACAAATATATTCATTTATTTATTTCTAAATATACAATTAATAAATTATACTTTTGTGTTGGAAAATTCTTCATACTTGCTTTCTTACGTATTTAAGAATATTTAATTTATTGATTAATATATGAAGACCTATATGAAGGGTAGGAATAAGAGTATATTTTTTCAATAACAAAGTGAAATATATAAAATGAAAAGTTATTATTATGTAAAAGCTATTTAAATTAAAATATATAGATAGTTGAAACTATAATATTTACAATATTTATTAATGCCAATTTTCCATACAAAAGTTAAATGCATGCTCTTAACAATTCATGCTCTAATTAAAAGATTAATTTTGTCGCAGCCTATTCACCAACTATATTGATTTTGAATTTAATAATAATATATAATTAATATATTGCCGAAGCTAGAGGCAAGTCTGTAGGAGAGGTACTCTAAAAATTGTTAGGTATAGCATGCACCAAGTGTCGCTAATTAATTGATTAACTATTTCTTAATTAATTACCATTTTACAAAGTGTCTGCATAGTAATTGCTCCTTCCTCTAGTTTAAGATAAATATAAATATTAAAAAAGATACTTTATTACTAATTTTTTAGGAATTTTTTTTAATAAATAAAAAGGAAAATATGTTATGCATAAGTGTAGATTACAATTTTGAAATTATTACCTTTCAATATTAATGTTTTAATCAATTAATAAAAATTACACTTTGTGTAATTAATGTACATAATTAATCATGAAAAAACTAGTCATCTTATGGCCATTCTTAATTAACATTAACTTTTTTAATTCAATGTAATCTGGTGTTCGAATTTCCATTTTCACATTTCATGTTGTGATAAGCAATATTATATAAATGAGTACTAAATTCTTATGATACTTAATGGTAGAATGTAATTTTGGCACATGTCATCTATTTAAAAAAGCTAATTATTAAATAAAAAATTAGAATACGTGATGTCATGGAGAAGAAAATATTAAACTTATAATACATTAATATTTTTTTATCCTATTCAAATAGAAAAAGAATGTTACATATATAAATATGAAAATAGAAATAAAAATAATTATATTATGAAATCTCGGTATTAATTGTGTAGCATTAGGATTAGGGGCTAAGTTGGTTTGAATTAATATTGTGATAAAGTGTTGTGGAAAGCTTGGGAGAAGGGGTAACGGATCTACATATAGGGGACTATGTGGTCCCCATCTTCAACGGTGAATGCCAGCATTGTATATATTGCAAATCAGAGAGAACCAATTTATGTGAGAAGTTTCGGGTCAACCCGTTCAAGAGTACCATGACCCAGGACGGCAAGTGTAGATTCTCCACCCGTGATGGAAAACCCATTTACCACTTTCTCAACACCTCTACATTTACCGAATACACTGTTGTTGACGCGGCGTGTGTGGTCAAGATTGACCAAAATGCCCCCCTCCACAAAATGACTCTCCTCAGTTGTGGTGTTTCCACAGGTAAATTTACTTCTTTTTCATTTTTATTTTTAAACTCTCTAGTTAATACTCCCTTCGGAAATGTATACATTTTGCTATTTTGAGCATCCACACTAAAGGTATACATTTCCCTTTTATAAATACATTGGACCCATACACATCACTAATACATTTAATATATGAGTTCCACACACCTTACTAATACAATTGTCTACCACCCATTAAATAATAATACTCCTTAATCCACGTACAAAAAATAAATGTATACGTTTTGGGCGGACGGAGGGAGTATAATTAAATCATACTCCTTCTGTCACGCGTTAAGATTTACTCCCTCCGTCCTGCTAAAAGAGTTACATTTCTTTAGTAATTTACAAAGAAAGTATAATTCTTTAAATGGGAAGGAGGGAGTACAATTTTCATTTTGATCTGTTCGAAGTTAAGGTTTACGTTTTCTTTTTATCAAGTTGAACCCACATAAAACAATTAATTATTATGTGTAGGGCCCACACACAATATTAATACAACTACCTACTTTATGGTATTAAATATTGTTTCTCTCACCCCACTACACATCAAAATATTATATTTCTTAATTTATTTACATGAAAAACAAACGTCAAAATATTATATTTCTTAATTTACATTAAAAAGCAAACGTAAATGCTTTTTTGTAAATGTTAGGAAGGCAGTATTAGTTAGATCTCTTATTAACCTGCTAGAATTCATGCATTCCAATCAAATTGATAAAATCAGATTGATAGAATTAATTCAATTTTTAAGAGTATTAATTAATTTTATTATAGAGATATTTATTGTGTGGAATTAGGTGTAGGTAATCTCTTTCTGGAAAATGTTGGTTTTTTTAATGTTGAGTATTAAGAATTACGGCAAACAAAATTAAATTTTTTATTTTAAAAATTAAACTGGTTAAACTTTATGAATAAAAATAAATTAACAATTATTGTGTGGACCCTCATACATGGTATAGGTCTAGGAGCAGTATGGAACACGGCGGACGTGGAAGCCGGCTCAACCATCGCTGTTTTTGGTCTTGGAGCCGTCGGATTGGCTGTAAGTTTCCCCCAATCTTTAATTTATACTCACTATACTATATTTATTTATGTGAAAATAGTATTTTATTTGTGACGATTTTACTATTTTGTTATTTTCTACATCAATAATTTACTTTTATTCCTATTTTTATTTTGAGATACTTGGGTGCAAGTGTTTTCTTTCGAGAAATTATATTATATACTTTAAAATGGAGTAATATAATTTTAAAGTTGGTTGCTCCTTTTTCAAAAATGTTCTCTTTATTTTATAAATAAATTAGCATTTACTTTTTTTTCATCTCATAAACAAATTCATACTTTCAAATAAGAAAATAACACATAATCCAACAATCATTTCAAAATTATCATCCTATTACAACTTAATAATTTATTTATTATCTAAAAATATTAATTTATTCTTAAAAGCAAGTTAAAAAAGAACTTTTCTGAAACTAAATATCTACAGTAATTCTGAATTTTATTAAGAGATAGAGGAAGTATAACTTATCATACACAATGGTAATAATATTACTCTTTGTTAAAAGTGTTACAATATATATTACAAAAAAAGGCTAATTATTCGGTGTATCCGGTTGCACCGTTCATTCACTTTCAGAAACTTGTGCACTTATTAATAAAAATTGTACTTCCTCCGTCCCACGTTAAGGTTTACTTTTTCCAATTTGGATTGTCTCACATTAAGATTTACATTTCCTTTTTTGTCAAGTTGGTCCCACACAAAATCATTAATTATTCCAAATAGGGCCCACACACATATATTAAGTTTACGCGTTATTTTACTTTTACATTTTTATAGTACAAATGGTTATTATTCTATTAAATTAAATGTAGTTTTGATTATTAAGTCTAAATAAATGAAAATGCTATTTCCATTTCATAATAAGTGTTTTATTTTCTATTTTCGTCTATTTTATAATAAATATCTCATTTCAAAAAAGGAAACTTTATATTAACAAACATTCTAAAAATTTATAAAAATTTTAAAAATACCACCTTCAATTTACTATTTACCATCTAAAATTATCACAATACACTTAAAAAATTAATAAAATTAGTTAAAAATTAACTTTTTCTAAACTTTGTACATACAGTAAATAAGACTACTATTATGAGATGAAGGGTATCAAACAATACTTTGAAAGAAAATTTTAATTAAACGAACCCAACATAAAGATAATATTAAAAATTAAATTAGTTTCTATTAGCAAATCTTAAGTATACTATAGTAGAAACGTTTTTTGCTAGCGTGTCGTTTTTAGAGCGCTCCAATGTGACGTGCAATTTTTTCAATTTTTTGGATTTTTAATACTTTTTTTAATATTTTCCTTATTTACTTTTAATTAACTTCCTTATTTAATATTTTCTTTTTAAAATAATGTGTTTTTTATTTTTAATAATGATTAAATTTTCAATATTTTATTTATTTATTTGGATATCATTAATTAATTACTAAATCTTTTAATACAATAAATAAATTAATTAATATCAAATTAAATCATATATATAAACGGAAAACAAGAATATTCCATATAATATTCTCTCTCACCCTACCTATAAATAAAACTTTTTGGTTATTCATTCTAAATACATATATTCAATTCTCCAAGTGGAATATGAGATTTCTTCAACTTCCTTTAGAAAATTGATTTATGAAAGTATAAGAATTTAATTATTTCGATAGAGCCAAATAAGTAGAGATTCGATTTACCTCTAAAAATCGTTTCAAGTATTCTTCAAGAGGAAGAGAATTTATTTCTTCAAGAGGAAAAGAACTGATTCTAGTAAAGTATTCTTTAAGAGGAAGAGAACTTATTTCTTCAAGAGGAAGAGAACTTATTCAAGCAAATTATTCTTCAAGAGGAAGATAACTTATTTCTTCAAGAGGAAGAGAACTGATTCAAGTATTCTTGAATCGATTTACCTCTTAAGAGTCGATTCTTCAAAAGGAAGAGAATCGATTCAAATATTCTTGAATAGATTACATCTTAAAAATCAATTTTTCAAGAATAAGAGGATCGATTCTTCAAGAGAAAAAAATCGATTCAAGTATTACCTCTTAAGAATCGATTCAAGTATTTTTTAAGATTTACTAAAGTATTGATTCAAGTATTATTCAAGTGAAAGAAGATCGACGATTCATGTACTCTTGAATCGATTTACCTCTAAAGAATAAGAGTTTGAAAAATTAATTCATGTATAAAATCGAAAGCTTAAGTTCTTTAAGTTAAATAATTATTTCATATCATAACATTAAAATTGAGTTTTTAAATATTTGTTAATTTTTTAAATTTATTATATTAATATATATTTATTTACATATATATCTTAATTATTCAATTATGACATATGAATTATAAAATTTATTTTATTTAATTGTTTATATAATTTGAAACTAATAAAATTAAATAAAAATTAAATAAATAAATTTATTACAAATTTAAGAATATTTAAAAGAATATTATATATAATTAATTTTATTTATATTATATATATATTACATTAATTACTTAAAAATAATAAAAATAGAATTATTATTATATAGTTAATTAAGAATTACTAAACCATAATCATGAGTAAAAAGTAGTACTCAATTTAAATATTAAGTATAATATAGCAAATGCTTTTTTCGCCAACGTGTTGTTACTATTTATTTATTTTTTCTATATACATTTATTATGACTTATTTACTTTAGTATCATTAATTGAAATCAATAAATAAATAATTCTATATAAATAAATTAATTAGTATCAAATCAAATTATATATAGAAAAAAAGAATAAATTGAGATTTTTTATATATAATTGATATTTATTTTAGATAAACAGTAAAATTAAGGATTTATCACTAAAAGTTACATACTTTGATCATAATTTAAGAAAAATATCATTAATTAATGTTGTTACATTATATAACACGAATTATTTAATTATAAAAAATAAGAATAATTATTAAATGATCCCGTGTTGTACGCGTGCTTCATACTAATTTATATATATAAGGACAACTTCTATTAAAAAATAATAATAGAAATATAATATTAAAATTGAATAGTTTCTATAGCAAATATAAGGACAAAATGTATGTTCTATAGAATCAGTACTAATATGAGTATTTTTGCAATTTCTACTACCATCCAAATCAATTGTGGCTGTCACCGTTTGCATACAAAAAGTAATATTTTAATTTTGTAAGGATAATATATAAAATATAATGTATATTATATATTATGATAATGACAATGACATTTAAGAAAATAGAGTAAATAAATGGTGAGGGAGTATATCTCATTCATGAGACATTTGTAATACTCAACATTTTATAATCTTAAAATTAAGAGAACTTTTCTATGAAATTAATTTCATGTGAATTTTTGTGATCTACATGTTCTATGATTAATTAAATACAATTATATCTAAAATTAATATTAAATTTTAATGGTAAAAATTAAACCAATACGATATAAATAAATCATATAAAAAGCAAAATAGTAAAAGAAAAAAGAACGATTTCATTAAATGATCTACTTAAAATCAATATTAAATCATAAATTCTAAAAGTAAAATAAATCATAAACCATAGGAAAATACTCCCTCCGTTCCTAATTAAAGTTTACTCTTAAATTTCATGGATATTAAAAAATTGTGTTTTTCATTTACTTTTTCAAATAATTTGATAGTTTTGGAAAATAAATAGATTAAAGTATGTCATACTATGTGTAAAGTATTTGTGATAAATTTAAAAATAAATTGTATTATAAGGTTATAAAGTTTTTTTTTTCTTTTTATAAAGTGAGATGAGTTTGAATCAGATAAAAATAGAAAATATGAAAATAAGTTGACGAGGGAGGGATATAAAATAAGAAAAATAGAAGTCTAGATTAGTAGAATAATTTGTTATATAAGGTAATAATACTATCTTCGTCAAACATATTTTTACCCGCTTTTCATTTTGAGTCGTCCCACATATTTTTATATATTTTAAATGTGAAAAATGTATTTTACATTTTATCTATTTTTTACATTTTATTCATCAATTCCAATAACTTTATTCATCATTTTCAACAATTTTATTTACTTTTTCTCTCAAAATTATCTATTTATTACTAATTTTTCTTACATTATATATTAAAAAATAAATATTTCTTAATTTTTTTGTCCGTACAAACGGGTAAAAATATCTAGAATAAGGGGAGTAATATAATACTTGTGGGATCAGTATGAGATCTGTATGTCTGTCTTTAGTTATGATTGTAAAATACTATAAAGTAAAAAATAAGAATTGTCAATATGTTGTTACAATATTGTATACGATACGAGATCTCTATATTTATTTAACTGCGATTATGTTGTTACAATATTTATTTTACTTAGACAAACTTCTGACTAGTCAACAAATTCCAAATGGTCACATCAACAAATATAAAATACTTGCCGACGCTACAAAAGAAAAGCTAGTTCTTTTATTAATTTAATTGATACTTTAGTGTCAATGTGTTTTTTTAGATAATAAATAAGGTGTCAAATATATTGTATATTAGATGAGATAGCATTTTTAAAAATAAAATGTATATTGAGGTTATTATTAATTTATATTTTTTTATTGGATGATGTAAGTTATTGTGGAATGACAAAAACGAAAAATGTAAAAATAATTATGAAACGAACTAAATATATATTTCACACTTTCTATTGTGCTTTTTTTAAGAGTAAACTTCATCATCAAAATAAAATAAAAACTTCCATCTAAATAGATAACTCAAAATATATTTTTATTTTAAAATAATATATTTTATAAATTATTAATTAAAAAGGTATATTATTCTTAAAAAATAATAAATTTTGCTTCTTTTTTTTTAATTAAGCTTTGTGTTTATCAAATAAGTATAATCTAATTGGGAATTAAAAGAGTAAATAATAATTTCCAGGAATTGGCCCAACGATGATGAATTGAGGTCTTTAGATGAAATTCCAAGTCTCATGTTTGAATTTCCTAAGCTTTCAGATTTAAAACAATAAACTATTGTGGAAACAATCATATTGCAAAATTTTATCTTGAAATGTAGAAAAAACAAAAATTCAAATAACGTTGAGAAAGAATTAACTAAAAATAGTATAATACTCGTACATATCTATCTAGTCTTAATCGAGTGTTCATAATTTAATGCATAAATATCTAACAAAGTCAACCCTCTAACTTCCCATCTGCATCATATCATTTAATTTCGTGTCCAACTGCCGCCTTATTAAAAAGGAGTAGTATTATCTAAAGTTTATTATACTATTCATATAAATTTGTTTGAATTATTTTGATAGATCTTATCTACTCCTATTTACAAATTACAAATGGGTCAAATCCTGTAATATAACGGGTTGAGTATTTAGTTATTACAAAAAAATGTCATAATTAAAATTGAATTTGAAAAATATTATATATATATATATATAAATGTCACCTTTTCAATCGTTTTTTCCTCCTCCTTATTAGGCTATTTAAGTATTACATAATTGTAAACACGCAACGTAATACATATATTGATTAAAAGAAAATTTATATAATCGCAGATGTATATATAATTGCACATACGTATATTCGTATGTTATATCGCATAATCGCGTAAAAATTTGTATATGAAATTGTAGTTGCAGTCGTATAAAGCATCGCAAACTATGAAAATTGACGTCTAAAATAAATAAACAAAATATAGCATTTATTCGAAAAAAAGTTATAGTGAATAATTTTTTTTAAAGGAAAATATTAAAAGTGAAATTTTTACATATACCTTTTATTTATTTTTAGGTATATATAATCATTTAAAATTTGACAAAATAAAATTTTGTGTGACTGAAATGAATTTTGTGAAATAAATAATTAGTAAAAATAACATTTTCAATAAAATATGATATTGGACCCATAAAATGTGATAAATTCAATTAATTATTCAATTATTAATCAATGATCTACGGGTCAATATTAAATGATGTCACACAAAATGTATTAGTATTAAATATTTATTACTACTCATTTTTGTTCATTCAATTGTCAATACTTATTATTATCCATATTAATTTAATATAATTATTATTTTTATGTATATTTATATTTAAAATAATATTCTTGTCAAACTTATTATTTACTAGATGTATAATAAAATTAAGTTACTTTTAATTAAATATGAAATAAATATATAAAAACATACAACTATAAATTAAATATATAAATTACAATATATATCCCAACTTATATTTTACCGTTATTGTAGATATGAAGTTAAAGAAAAATTAGTTTTTGACAAATTTTATTAATTTTATTTTTTGGTGGTGTAGTATTTTTAAAAATTAAATTAAAAATTAAGTTATGTGTGTTAAGTGAGAGTAGTAAATTTGTAATTAAAATATATTTTTAGGATTGAAGATTGATGTCAAATTTTTTTTTTCTTTTGTGGTGAAGTTTAATATGTGATAAACAAAAATAGAAAGAGTGAAGTTTTAATTGTGATGGATATAGTAGTATATAAACTAAATTATACTCCATATATCTCTGTTTTAGAAACATATTCATTTTCTTTAATGCACTTTTAAGAGTAATTGGATAGTTTTGAAAGAATGAGTAAAGGATGTTATATGTGATATTTGAAAGATTTATTGTTTTAAAAGTATTTCTATTTTGAAAATGTGATGTGAAGGTGGTTGAAGGGGCAAGAACCAGAGGAGCATCAAGAATTATTGGTGTCGACATAAATCCTGATAAACGATTCAAAGGTATTTTATGTTTATTTCTTTGTGTACTAAAATATTCATACTATGGAATTTATAATGAGAGAATTAAAATTTATAAAGTAACACCATACTTGATGAAGTGTAAATTGAGTGTATAAATACATTCTAATTTTACACTTTAAGATGACAAAATATTTATTTAGTACTATGAAATGTTACTCTTTCTAATAATAAAATTTTACACTTTTTTAAATGAATGTAAAAAATTTATGAACTTATAAGTAATACTTCACTAACTAACTAATAAAACTCGGGTGTAAGTATATATACCCGTATGTAAGGATAATTTACTTTATTTCAATGTTGAATTTATTATAAAATATTGCAAATTTCTTGAGAAAAAGTTTAAGGATAAAATATTAAAATTTTAAAAATAAACCTAGTCAATTTGCGATTAAAAAATGGGGAATGCGTATGCACAAAAACACATGGAAGAGTTTGGTGTTTCCTCCGGTATTCACTATATAATTGGTTGACATGCTATTTTTTATCTCTAAATTTACGTCAAATGCTTCGAGGTTTTATTGATAATTTATAAAGTATAATGTTTTTATATTACAAAAATATAGACTGTAGAATAAGGAATTTAAGGAAATAAAAACACAATCCTATATTTTTCCAGCTCCCTGATCAAATTTTATTTTTAATATGATATTTTTAATTGCTTTAATAGCAAGCGCTTGTGTAAATTGCTTTTACGTGTAAACGCTGTGATCTTTCCTTCCAATCCTATTATAATATATACTTCAGGTTTAAATTAAAGGGGACCACATAATTTACACTGTAAATTCAATTCACGGTAAACTAATTCTTGCTTTAATAGGTGAAGCAATTGGAATCACAGACTTCATAAATCCAAAAGATTTGGAGAAGCCAGTGCACGAGGTTAGAGATTTTATCTCTTCTAATTTAAGTGTAATTTACTCTTCCGCTGTAAAATATTCTTCACAATTGTACAATTATTTAAATTAAAAGAAAACAATTCATTTTATTAGTTTTTTTTTTTTGAATTAAGTAATTAAGAACTTTTAGATATATACTCCCTTCTATCCCCGCGAATTTATATGTACTTTCTTTGTACATAAATTTGTGAGATGAAAGTAAATAAAAAAATAAAAAAAATACAAATTTGAAATTAGTTAATATTATTATTATTATTATTATTTTGAGTGAAGATTATTTTAGACAAATAAAAAGATATATATAGTGTGAAGAATATTTGAGATGAGGAAGCAATGTGTGTTACGTATAACTCACTAATCCTTTAAATGTTCATCACTACTGTAAATGTGTAGTTTAAGAATGTTTATTCTCACTAACTTTTAATTTTTAAAAATATTGTTAAATTGTATATTTAGGTAATATATACTTCATATAAAATAAAAAATACATATATAAGTAAGGGATGTCTTTTTAAGAGTTATTATGTGATGCATGTGTGAAACTTCTAATAGGATGACCCAATGAAAAAAATGTGAAACTTTTAGCGTGACAAATATATTAATGTGTTTTTCTTATCTTTCCTTTTATTTATTGAAAAAATTAGAAAATAATGAAATTGTTTATTTTGTGGTCAGAAAATAAGGGAAATGGTGGAAGGAGGAGTCGATTATAGCTTTGAGTGTGCAGGAAACCTGGATGTTCTGCGCGAGGCCTTCTTGTCAACTCATGATGTAATAACTTCACTCCTTTTAAACATACTATTTGCCTTTCTAGTTAATTATTTATTCAAGAAAATAAATTAAATTAAATTAACATGCTAGAAATTTTGTGCATAATCCATTTATCTTAATCCTTCCATTAAACTTTTAAGTTTCATTCCAATATATATATCATTTCTTGTTACGCCATTTATAACATTACAAGATATAATTCGAATGTATAGTTTCTTCTTAATAATTAACCATATCACTTTTTTAAATGTATACCAAAAATATGATTAAAAGTATTTGATGAATAATTAAAATTGTATTTTGGTGCAGGGTTGGGGATTAACAGTAGTTATAGGAGTACATGCATCACCAAAATTGCTTCCTCTGCATCCAATGGAGTTGTTTGATGGGAGAAGAATTGTGGGATCAGTGTTTGGTGACTTCAAAGGCAAATCCCAATTGCCTCATTTTGCAGATCAGTGCATCAAAGGGGTAACTTAATTTATTTATTTGGATTATTCATATACATACCTCTTCTATTTTATGCTCCATGTGATATAAGTTCAAAAGTTTTGGTGTGATTATTTTATGCTTTTTTAATTAATTATTATTATTTTCTTTTAAAATGTTATCATTTTTCTTGAATGTTATTATTTTTTATTTATACTATAAATTATTCATCAAATTATTCATTGCATCATTATCATGTTTCATTAACTAAATATCACTTTTTATTAGTTTCACGTAATATATATATATATATATATATATATATATCACAAAATAAGGTATAATTTTATATTAATGATTTAGTGTTAAGTTACATGGATTACATAACAAGAAGCTTTAACAATAAATTATTAAAGCTCAAATCCTAGTAAGTCTAAATATGAAATCTTAATCCATAGAAAACACAATTCATATTAATTAAGAAGTATGAGGTCCTAATTTGAGGGCGTGGTTAAATTTGGACTGATTATTGGATACAAGAACCCTAAATAAGATTGTTCCTGGTAATTTATGTATGAATCCATGTGGAAGTAACAAATATGATACTTAAATATCTTTAATTTAAAATTGCAGGAGGTGAAGTTGGATGAGTTTATCACTCATGAGATGCCTTTTTCCAAGATTAATGAAGCTCTACAGTTGCTGATTGACGGCAAATCTTTAAGATGCCTTCTCAACCTATGAGAGTTATTTATGTTTATTTGTGCTGGATAACAATATTCTATGATGTACACAATAAAAGCATACTTCAACCAGTGTTTGTTGTATATTAATGGAGAGGTTTTATTAGACATGTATTTTCTCTAAATAATCTCTTTTCACCTTAAAAAAAAATCCCCAGAGCATGATTATTATATACTCTTTTCGTCCCACAATAATAGTTACATATTTTTAATTTGAGCATCTCATCTCAATAGTTATATTTTTCTTTTTTTATAAATGAGACATATACAAATTAAATAATTTATATATTTTAATGGGGCTCACACACAATACTAATACAACTACTCACTTTACATTAAATGTTATTCGATCATCTCACTACACATTAAAATATTATATTTCTTAATTCCTATGCAAAAAGTAAACATAACTATTATTACGGGACGGTGTAAAATATGTTTATTGGTAGTTAAAGTATTCTTATAGTGAATCATATTATAATTACCAAGATGTAGGGAATAAATCCATAGATTCTAAAACTTAAAACTTTATTATAATTAACCGAGATTTAAACTTTAAAGTGGAAGCATACCTAGACCATTGAGCTCTCTAGGCGGAACATGAGTTCGATGATCTAGTGGTATTGTAGTCTTCCTCAACTAAGCCTCCTTATTCCCCCTAAGACCGTCGTAATCTCTTTCGATAGAGAGAATAAAAAATTGTGTGCGGCTTAGTGTATCGGGGACTATAACTTAGGGTACTTTTATATACTACTCAACTAGACCACTCATAATCACCTAGCTACGTAGTATTGAGTATCTACTCAATTGGCTCATATCAAATAATGTAGCCATAAACTTTTACGTTAATTTAATCATTTCATTAAGCATAGTATATTATTTGAATAATAATTAATATAATTAAATAATAATATACTGCACATAATTAGATTATATTGAAAATTTAAATTTCCTAACAATCTCCCACTTGAACTATATATTACTTTCCAAAGGAAATTATACTAGGAGTCCTTGGTGCACAACTTTATGCTATTCATTCAGACTACTTTCAACAATCTGGTCTATCTCATATAATATCAATGTAATTATCCTGTCATTCACTACATTACAAATTGTGGTTAAACCTCGACAATCACCATATAAATACACTCAATGGTATTGATCATATATGGCGAGTAGCATGAAAATTACATGTAATGTGATAAACGTCATGTCTATTTCCAACTGGTCCATCTTTAATCTTTAGTAAGATAATTCCATAATGTAAAATATTACAAAAATGGAAAATTACTTAAATGAACTCAAAATGAATTCATAACCATCAACTTTATTCCGCAGAAAACTGAATTATCCAAAATCAAAGTATCTTGAAAACTTTAAAGAGCAAGAAATACAGACACTAAACCAATGTATTCTAAAACCATATCACAACCACATGAATAGCTAGCTCATGAAAATTACAGGGTATCAAATACATAGTTAGTGGATCGTCTTTCTTTGATAGCCAAATATATTTTATTGTGAAGTAATTGTTGCGATAAACTTTATGTGGCAAAGCTTCACAGCCTTATTTCATGATTGAATGTCCCTTAATGTGCTACTAATTCTATTGTCATGGACAAAGAGCTACAAGTGTCTTCCAAACACTTCTGCATAATATAGTTCTCCCAACCAATAAAAAATGTAGTTTGAAGTGGCTCTTATAATGTATTAGCATCTAAACAGACTCAGAATAAGAACACCTTATAATCTTCCATAAATTTGATTTATAACATGTAAGCGTGTTATCTTTATTTCTCTATAAATACTTTATATAGATCCATAATATAGTTACTTAAGTATCTACTTAATATACCAACGACAAAAGTCAAATTAGGTCTTGTGCAGACTTGACCATACATCAACTTCCAACAACCAAAGCATATAAAATATTTTACACTTCTTAAATCTAAAAGTTTAATTTTAGGGCATCAGATTGAGACTGCACTTGTCTCCTTTAGTTTAACTTAAACTTTCTCCCACTTGATCGCTAAAATCTCCATGCGTGATAAAAGTAAGTGTACTACATAGTGTAGGCTCAAGTGACCAAGTAGTAATATCTAATCCACGTGAAAGAATCCTAGTATATCTGGACCTTAATCTTGTTATGCTTTATAAGAATGATCGAATTTGAAGGTTGATAATGAATAATGGTTAAAGTAACAATTATCTAAGAATTAACTTGAGAAGAAAATAACAAATGAATAATTCAAATCACACAAGTAGAGAATGGAATGGATAATGGTGTAACAATCTAAGGAGGTAGCAAGACTAACAACATTATGGTCAAGGATTGGTCTAGACTTATGAAAATGATATGGTGATTATCTAAGATCAAGGTACAATAAGCACCCACTAAATCTACTTAAACTCCTTCATAAGACACTTAAAATGTAGAATACCAAGGAAATCTCTAAAAGGCTCTTAAGAATATCTCAATACTCATAATTCTCATTAAGTTACAATGCTTATATTGGTAGGTTCTTTAACTAATTCAAACACCATCACAAGTAATTCTCACAAGTGTCCTATAATGATATTCTAAGCATGAATTGGTCATGATCACTAACTCAAGTCACACTAAAAGCCAAAATCCACAAGGAGACATGATTTAATTAACATTCATACAACATAATTGAGTTCACATTCTAACAACATGACATGGTGAATTAAACACATAAATTATCATATGAATTAAGAAATAAACATTCATAATAGAAAATACACAAAATCTATTCGATTCACCATTACAATTCACAAGCCTGAATTCCCTAATCAATCATGTTGCTAGTCTCACCAATGGGACTAGCCTAACAACTTCATCATGAATTCAACACAAAGTGTCTTACATAACTCCATTGATACCATTAAATGAGAAAAATCACAAATCAAAAGATCAATTGCTTCCATTGTGAATAGTGGAGATCCTTCCTTTAAAATGCAATCTTCTCTTCAAAACTTGAGCTCCTCCTTAGAAAGATGATGAGTAGATAATTTATGAAAGAATTTATAGGATTTGATGGTGAATATAGATGGAATGAATATGGAGATGTAGAGAGGATACGCGTGTGAAAAAGTGTGAGAAAGTGTGTGTGTTCTAAGCAGAATTTGAAAATTGATTTAAAATCAAACGGAAAGGCAGTTTTAATCACATGGGAAGATTGTAGAATCTTTTAAACAGATGGCTGAATATTGCTTTGACTCGACTCGAGTTGTGCAACTCGAGTCGTATCGAGTTTTGGCATGGTTTTTTTACAGTTACAGAGCTCGACTTGTGTTCAAAACTAAGCCTTCTAGTTCGGGCTTTTGTAGGGTCAACCTCCGAACTCGATGTGTGTCCAACGTCTGAGCTCGACTCGAGCCCTGAACTCGAGTCGATTCCTGTCGCTTTTCAGCATTTGAGGCTCTTTCATCTCCCGACTCCATTTTGCTCTCTTTTGCACCTGATTTGAGCATATTTCAATCAATTTCAAAATATTCTTCTCAATACTCTAAATGCACAAAAATGCTATAAAACACCACCAATGATACACAATCAAGAACAAAATACACAACAGATCTACTAAAAATGATATAAAAATCTTGGTGAGAATTACTACGATCAAAACCCTTAAAATTGAATTGTTTCTTGTCCCTAAACAATGAAAATAAATAAACAAATAAGGAAAAATTTTCACCTAGGAAATATGAACTAAGGAAACACAAGCAAATAGCAAGAATAATAGATCACATTAGGACTCCCTTCTACAAAGAACTTTACACATGAGACTTTCATAAGCTCAACATCAAGAGAACTCAAGGCAGTATTGTTCCTTCCAATCCAAACTTCATGGTAAATGTATATACACAACTCTCTTTAAGTATAGTAATAACGATCACTCATTAACCAATCAAGCCCGACTCACCATAGGCTAGCAAGGAGACTACGTTCACAAGCCACCATAGTTTTGACTCAAAAATCAAATAGGTCTTTTCTGTTATATGTAATGTAAAGCTCTTTCGCAAGAGTAGGGAAAGTATGGACAATAATGACTTTAAAAAATAATTGTGAATAATCGATGAGATGATCTCTTCAAACCTCATCAATCTGTTGGGGAATATTGGGGTGCACCACACAATCATTTTACAATATGCATACTGAAAAGTAATAAATAAAATACAAGAAATGAAGAAACGAGAAAGGTCTTCAAATCTTATATTTAGATCTGGATCTTCATACGGAACTGGCGCAGGAACTGGATCTGGATCTTGAACCGAGTCGAGATTGGATCTCTTCCTGCAAGACGTAAAATGCCCCGGTAGTGCTCTGGTTCTTGGCGGAACATCCCCAAAGGTAAAACGGTTCTTTCATCTCAGGCGAAGCAGCACCGCTATCGCAGGAACTCTGACGAACTAAAGAGGATGGAGAACTGGATCGTCTAGACTATGCACTATGCAAGTGCTTTGAGATGCAAGTCCTCATTGATTGTGGTATGTTGGAATGCATGATGAATGACCCTATTTATAGGTGCACCATTCCACTCAGCCATAATGGCGATTGCGTGATTTACGACGTATTAATTGCTGATGGCGTAATTCCCTCTAATCAGCAATTATTACGAATTAATGGTTGATTCCGTGATTTCCTCTAATCAGCAATTATGGAGGGTTATTGTGTCCAGATTCAACGAATCTACTCCAATCAGCAATTATGAAAGGATTCGTCTTCCGGCGTGATCCCATTTTTGAGGATTTCTCTCCCCGTGGGACAATAATTTCGTATTAATTCCCATTACACCTCATATAATCTCTCCCGTAAATGAGTCAAATTACACTCACCCACTACACTCATTTAATTGGTGATTAATTTAACAATTAACCCTTACTAACCAATTAAATCTAATTAATTTAATTAATAAATTAAATTAATTCCTACAATCCCCCACATGAGTGGAATTTGGTGAACCCACATAAAATGCTGACACACAATCCAGTTCTCGTGAGAAACTAATGCATCCGGATATGTAGCTTGGGACTTTAAACCTTCCATAGTCTAACATTATTGAGTATATCGGTGGTTTAGTAGACACAAGGTCTTTGAACTACTCCTCCTTAGCGTATACTGAGACAACAGTGTGAACGCATCAATGCCTTTCATCATCCTTGTTCTCACGTTTTGGTCCGTTTCAGCCATGGACCCCCTTCGAATTCATAAGTGTTTCACTTGAAGCGGCCACTAACTTCACACTTACATAGGTGATCTCCTATCTTGAGTATCCCGTTATACTCAATCAGTGTCTACTAGGCCTTATAGGAATCATTAAAAGTCAAAGACTTAGCCTCACCACAATACGGTTCCAACACTTGGATTTATTGTTTTTATAAGGAATGGTAGGTACCAAGTATTACTTGAACCTCCATAGTTTCATTTTCCCATTGAACCAAGTTCTTGGGATCTCCAGTCATCATGGTTGGGTATCCACTGTTTTAGTTCTTACTTTGTGAATTTTTAATCACATTCCTTCTAACAATTTTATTGATCTTGATTTCACACATGTGTGAGTGGATCCACTTTCTTTTATTCAAGATCAATTTATTGTGTATTAAACACAACCACTTTTCATCTTTAATTCAAACACCCCTACATTTAGAGTGTCACACCCCATACTAGGGTAGCACCCCCCACATGTGGAGTGATACCCCCACACTCAGGGTGGCACCCCCACACTTGAAGATTTTAAGTGTTTCATGAATATTTTTAGATTTTATCCAAACGTCACACAATCTTACATCAACTCACATGACAGTGACATAGTATGAGCAGTTTAAATTAAAGATATTCACATCTGTACTTGCCTTCTCGGCTAACACATTGCCATTTTTGGCTTTATTTTCTTTATTTCTCAAAGAGTTCAACAACTCGATATGCATTTAAGTGTCATAATAACATTGCAAAGTGCATTATATATGCCACTAAGAATGAATTTCTGCACAATAATTTATCCTTATCAAATCCAATGATCTCGGATCTAACATCTCTATAGATGTTCGTTACGTACGTATCGACTCCCGTAAATTATTTTAGACTTCTCCCCAGTGCCAGAGCCACGAATGGTCTCGACATCCCATTGGAGGATACATCCTTTGGGATAAAATCCAATAGGATTCACAGTTTCTCTTTGGGAATCAGTCCCAACAGAGTCCCTATTAACATTGGAGGTTTCACCCACTTTTGGGATCGATTCTCAGTCAATATCCATATCAGTTGTCATAGTGATTGATGGGTGCAGAGGCTACTTGTTTTACGTCTTGCGATTGTTGGGGAATATGGGGGTGCACCACATAATTCCTTTACAATATGAATACTGAAAAGTAATAAATAAAATACAAGAAATGAAGAAACGAGAAAGGTCTTCAAATTTTATCTTTAGATCTGGATCTTCAAACGGAAGTGGCGCGGAAACTGGATCTGGATCTTGAACCGAGTCAAGATTGGATCTCTTGCTGCAAGACATAAAACGCACCGGTAACGCTCTGGTTATTGGCAGAACGTCCCTAATGGTAAAATGGTTCTTTCGTTTCTAGCGAAGCAGCACCGCTATCGCAGGAACTTCGACGAACTAAAGAGGATTGAGAACTGGATCGTCTGGACTATGTACTATGCAAGTGCTTTGAGATGCAAGTGCTCGTTGATTGTGGTGTGTTGGAATACATGGTGAATGACCCTATTTATAGGTGCACCATTCCACTCAGCCATAATGGCGATTGCGTGATTTACGACGTATTAATTGATGGTGACGTAATTACCTCTAACTAGAAATTATGATGAATTAATTGCTGGTTGCGTGATTTCCTCTAATCAGCAATTATGGAGGGTTATTGTGTCCAGATTCAACGTACCTACTCCAATCAGCAATTATGAAAGGATTCGTCTTCCGTCGTGATCTGATTTTGAGGATTTTCCTCCTACGTGGGACAATAATTTCGTATTAATTCCCATTACACCTCACATAACCTCTCCCGTAGATGAGCCAAATTATACTCACCCACTACACTCATTTAATTGGTGATTAATTTAACAATTAACCCTTACTAATCAATTAAATCCAATTAATTAAATTAATTCCTACACAATCCAACTTAACTTTTCATCCATTTCCTTTCCTTTCTTCAACATATAACTCGATCACCATCCTTCTTTGAATTTGAGATAAAGAAGTATGATAAAGAAGTAAGATAAAATCAAATCCACAAACAAATCCCAAAATATTAAAGAAAAATCCATCCTCAACATAACAAATCAAAGTTCAATAATCTAATTCATCACAAGTTATTCCTATCAATTAGACCAACTAATGAACTTTACAAATAACTCCCTTCATTGCTCCGAAGGTAGAGGCGACTGCATCTCCCTAGGATTGAACAGACGAAGAGCATTAGGAAAGTAAAATTTTAACATCATCACCATCATCTCCTCGATTGTACAGAGTTTGCCCTCGACACTAGCTTGGGAAGTGAAATGAAATGGGCAGAAATTGACCTGGGTGCCCGATTTTATTCTAGATTTCGATCCCAACTCGACACATGTCTCAGATTGGAACTCGAGTGGATTTTCAAACTCGACTTTGGCCAAGGTTGAGTTCATGTTTCAGGCTTCCACGCCTGGCCTCCTGCAGGGTCGACTTACGAAGCTCGAGATGAGCTCGAACTCAATCTTCTAATTTTATTTAAAAAAAAATTCCCTTGCTTTCTCCTGATTTTATGCTTAGAAAACTTCATTTCTAATTAACAAACACATTAAAGTTCATTAGCAATCCAAATATAACACAAGTATGGATAAGGATGCCAACTTACACCACTAAAAAAATCTAAAACAGATCTATGCTCATGAGAAAATTTTAAAAATTCACCCAATTTTACAAGAATAACTCACAATCATTGCAATACAATAAGTACACTCAAGTGGTGAGTCACACCACACACTCTTTCCCCAAACATAAATTGGAAAAAAGAATTGAGAATTAAGTTTGCAAAGAGTGGTAAGGCTTACCCTTGAGGTATCAAACAATGCTCTTTTCATAATCAAGTATCCAACTCTCTCAACAAGCATAGCCAAGCTACCCACAAAAAGTACCAAAAACATGAAAAACAAATAAAAGAAAAATTAAAGAGAATGTGTTGTCTCACATCTAATCCTAAGTTTAACGTCTTCAAGCCAGATTGATTTTAAGCTTTTACAACCCAGAAAAAACCATGACCCTATCGGTCCTCATCTACACTTTGAATCTCTCCTTGATCACTTTCTTATCAATCACCATTAGCTCTCCGTTTTTATTAACAAGCTTCAAATCACCAAAAATAGCTTCTATTGGACCCCTTTCTTCTCCACATGAGTTTTATTGATTCTTATCAATCTTTCAATCTACATCAGAAGCTCTCCTCTTATCCTTGTCATAAACCAACGTGCTAGAACTTGGAATTTTCATGTATACACGAAAGAAAGCAGTTAAAGTATAAAAAAAATAAAAAAATCCAAAGAATCCTCATGTTCCACATTATCATCCAGAGGATTAGATGGGGGATTCAAATGAGAACCTTCTACTTTCCTCCTAGCACACTTAAGAATTTAACGCATTTTGCTTGCAATTTCAATAAGAGTTCTTCTTTCTCCATATCAACGTTAGCCCTTCCCATGGCCAAGAAAGGCTTCCCTGATATAAGTGGAACCTATGAATCCGCTATCACCTCAATCACCATAAAATCGACCGAGAATGCTAAATTCTCTACTTTTTCCACATCTTCCACTACACCAAAAGGTCTAACCATGTTTCCATCAACAACCTCTAAACTCACTATATTGAAAATTATAAAAAAAAATTCATAGATATTTGAGTTTTTCTCATTCCTAAAAAAAAAAATCAATGAAAATATAATTAATTAAAGAAAATTTATATATAAGAACAAATGTGGGGAATGAGGTGGAGTTGTTAGCCCAACCAAATATTGATTTTCAAGGTGGGACTTTTAGGACACATCCACAAAATGTTTAATTCCCACCTACTTTTATAAGTTATTATATTATAATTTCTTAAAAAAAATATTTAAATTTATAATAAAATCAGTATAAAAAGTTCGAAGTCATGAATATTATATATAAGTTATCATTTTCAATTACTAAAGAAAAAAATAAGGGATTAAAAATTTTAAACAAACACTTGTGTGTACCATTATATGAACTTTAGTAGTTTATATTTTATTATATTAGAATTTATTATTTATTATTAGTGTTTAGAATATTTAAATTTTAAATTATTACTATAATTTTTAAAAAGAAAGCGTTTATATTATAGAGAATCTCCATTTTATTTTTTTTTTATTTTTTTGCATCAGATAAATATTAATTTTGCTGAATAAAGATAATATAAAGTTTAAATTGTGCAAAAATAAGAAACCTTTCATTTCCTTGTATACTAATTAATCCTTCTAATTCTAGAAGACTACAATATAATTTATACTTTTTTTTGGAATTCACACAAACATCAATATTCCAACACAAGTTCAAGAATCTTAAATTAGGCAAAAGATGAATTGTTTCGTCTTCTCTGTAAGACCTATAAATATAGACCGCATGATCCAAACATTTCACATCTGCATAGAACTCATCCACATCCTAAGTATGAAGTTTGATATTCATTTTTTTTTTTAACCTTTAGATTTTATATGTTCTTTATTATCTTAATTTTATCAGAGAGTCATATCCATAAACTTATAATGGAATTATCACACAATATCATACATATCAAGATAGTGATGGCACCACTCTTCAATTTGGTCAAGGATATCAATTCTTCAACGGAAGAATGGACAATGAAGTTACGTTTAATTCGTACATACCATGTTCCTGCATATGGCAATATAAGATTTAGCGAAACTATGGAATGTGTCTTTCATGATAAAGAGGTATGCACTACTACAATATTCACATGCATAATTTTACAGATTTGCAAACACTAACTTATATCCAACATTTAATTTTTTTCAGGGAGAGAGACAGCATGCAACAATCAAAGCAAGCCTCATAGATCATTTTAGGCATTTACTAACAGAAGGTAAACTATATACTATAAATAATTTAGTTGTTGAAGTGAACAAACAGGTTTATAAGACTACAACCAACAAAAAGTTGTTATATTTTATCAATGAAACAAGAGTGGTGAAAGTTTTAGACGATCAATTTCCCTCTAAATCGTACCAAGTTCGGAATTTTGGGGATCTTTCAATTGTAGCTAAATTGAACGAGACTGAAATATTTTTTATCCAAACAAATATACCTATTTATTATATTTATAGTTGTTATAAGTTCATAATGATTTCACCAGATCTCTATTTATTTATTTTTATTACAGACATGATTGGAATCATGACCAAAATTTCACCTCTACAAACAAGGATATACAAGGAGGAGAAAAGATTTGAAAGTATTTTTTTCTTTGAGTAATATATTTGAATTAATTATATATTTTTTTTGTTAAATACTAAGAAAACTGTTTTATTTAATAACTAGAACGAGTTACTATCATATCCACAATTCACTTTCCAAAACTTGGATTCAATTTGGAAAGTAGTGAAGTCATAGAATTTAAGTAATGGTAAATTTTATTTTATTTTTTTCTAATGTACAAAGCATGTAATTTTTATATTGTTAGACTGACTTTTTAATGTACCTATATATCTAGTATGATAGAAAATTATATACCAATGCCAAGTTTCAATTCTATTTAACTAAAAAATTAATAAAATGTATGAATATAACAAGCAGAAGTTTTCAAGTCAGGATGCAACCAACTTAGCCATATTAGTTTGAGAATGCTGCACAATAATTGATGAATTAACTCAAGGGAGAAAGATGACATAAAATGTTATAAGAGAAGCACGCAAGAAGATATACTTGTTCGTCCAGCTGAAGTTTTCATAATCATCCGATGGTAGATTTCAAGTAAAAGGTAGGCTATAGTAAGTTCTCTCAATTAACCAAATCTCCTCCTCTTCTCTGCTCTAAATCTTAACAATTGAACTGCACGACTAAAACAACATCAGCAAACTAAAAATATATCAAGGAAAGTATTGCCTTAGTGAGAAGACCTAATGGCCTCTGTCGGAAGAAAAGATTATTGAAGAGAAGGTGAGAGCACAATCATCACCATTACCAACGTCACTGATTTTTTAACTAAGAAACCAAGAAGACCGATCTTTGGATTAGAAAATTGACTGCACCAATCTCGTTGCGGTGACACGAACGAAGCAGTGATGGATCGAAGTTTTAGAGAGGTTGTTACCGAATCCGGACGACGGACTATCATTCAGTGGTGGAGGTTTGGGCGAATCATTATTTGGTGGAGGTAATGAAACGTTCGGTTTCAACGGCGATGATGGTGGTGAGGATGAATTTAGACTTTGGAGACGCCGGTAGTGTTGAGAATGAATCTAATGGCATTGAAGAAGAATCGGGCGCTGGCGGGTTAGAAATGAATTCGCTGAAATTGTAGAATCGTACTTCTCCAAGTAAATAAACCCCTGATCCAATATTATTAATGCTTTCCAAAATTTAATAAATAGAAAAAATTATAAATCGTTATTGTAATATTAGAAAATACTTTATAATAATTAAATTTTCGTTGGCAATCCCTTTCTAATTATCAACGGAATGAATTCCGTTGGTAAATATTTTGTTGTTATTCCGTTACTATTAAATGAATTTAATTTCCATTGGCAATCATTTAGTAATTACCAACAAAATTCATTCCGTTGGTAATATTCCGTTGCTATTCCATTGCTATTACAAGAATTTATTTTCCATTGACAATCCCTTGGTAATTACAAAACGGAATTAATTATGTTGGTAAATATTTCATTACTATTATATAAATTTTATTTTTGTTGGCAATCCCTTGGAATTTACCAATGAAATTCATTCCGTTGGTAATATTCCGTTGCTACTCCATTGCTATTACAAGAATTTATTTTCTGTTAGCAATCCCTTGATAAATACCAATGAAATTAATTCTGTTGATAAATATTCCGTTGTTATTCTGTTGCTATCACACGAATTCAATTTCGGTTGGCAATCCATTGCTAATTACCAACGGAATTCAATTTCTGTTGGCAATCCCTTGGTAATTACCAACGAAATTCATTCAGTTGGTAAAAATGAGTTTTTTTTTGTAGTGATAGTTTTATAAATTGAAGGTTTCAATGACATTTTTAGTACATGAACAATTTATAAACTCACAACTGTCTTTTATTGAAGTGCTATCATTTGAAGGAGCAAATGACGTCCTTAGGACATGAACAATGTTAAACTTTGTACATGGCTTAATGGATTTTTATGCAGCCAATAAGTGAGAAATTATCAAACAATAAGAAGAAATCAAGCAGCAAAATACCAGAGCAAAAGACAAAGCATCATATTGCAAAGCCTACTCACTTATGATATTACAATAAATTGCTAACTTAACATTATGATACAATGACCCATTAACTCTATTTTCTACTTCTTGAGTGAGTAATTATAAGCATACCTGCCAAAAGAAAATACAAACAATTAAAAAAAATACATCATTTGAATATATCAGTAGGTTAAAACTCAGAATTGAAATCAATCAATCAAGTGGTGGATGAACAATAATAAAATATCATTGAATAAACATAAACTCAATTAAAGATATTAAGTAGACTGCACTGTCTTGCAACGTAACATACACTACAAAAAGTTCTTTTTTACCAACGGAACGCCAATGAAAATTGAATTTGTGTAATTGCAACAGAATAGGAAACGAAATATCACCAACGGAATGAGTTCCATTGGTAATTATCAAGGGATTGCCAACGGAAAATAAATTCGTGTTATAACAACGGAATATTACCAATGGAATAAATTCAGTTGGTAATTACTAAGGGATTGACAACAGAAATTAAATTCATGTGATAGCAACAGGATAGCAGCGGAATATTTATCAATAGAATGAATTCCGTTGGTAATTACCAAGAGATTGCCAACAGAAATTAAATTCGTGTGATATCAATGGAATAAAAATGGAATATTTACCAACGAAATGAATTTCGTTGGTAATTACCAAGGAATTGACAACGGAAGTTAAATTCGTGTGATAGCAATGGAATAGCAACGGAATTCATTCCGTTGGTAATTACCAAGGGATTGATAATAGAAATTAAATTTGTGTAATAGTAACGGAATAACAACAGAATATTTACCAATAGAATTTATTCTGTTGGTAATTACCAAGAGATTGTCAACGGAATATTTACCAACATAATCCATTCTGTTGCTAATTACCTTTTACTTAATTATAAACTATTTTCTAATATTAGATTAATAATTTTTAATTGCTTATATTTATTTAATTTGGAAAATTGATCAATAATTATAACAATGATAATAATATTATGGTAAAATGTAATTCCACAAATACTAAATTTGACTTTTCTTTTAAATATAAAAAATTAATGTTAGTTTGGATCAGGTTTTTTTTACTTGGAGAAATTAATCGATTTCTTTTCACGGTAACTTTTTGTGAAAATGTCGATCGACGATTTTACGATTTCACCAAAGCCGGCGGATTCATTTCCAACGCCGCTAGCGCCTAATTCATCTTCAACGCCATCAGATTCGACTTCATCATCTCCAACTTCAGATTCATCCTCAATACTACCGCCATTTCCAAAGTCTAAATTTATCCTCAACACCACAGTGAGACGCTAATTCATCACCACCATCATCACCGTCGACATCGGACGTTTCATTACCTCCACTAAGTAACGATTCGCCTACACCTCCACCACTGAGTGATAGAACGCCGTCCGAATTCGGTAACAACTCACCTCCAGCTATGCCGCTGATTGGCAATAGTCCCCTTCAAAAGTGAATCCTCCGCCGAGTAATAAGGGTGGTAACAACGACAATTGGGAAAACAACAACAAACTGCGCCCAATTTCGATATGTGCGGTTAGATCTCTCTCCTTTTGTTTTCTAGTTTTGTGAATTTGTATTTAATTTGGTGATGTCTGATGTGTGTATCTAAATTTTGAGTTTTTAGTTTTAAGAGATGTTACTTTAATTTGTGGAGGAAGGAGTGCCTAAAAAGTATTCAATTGATTGGAAAATATGTAGTTGTGTACACATTGCAGAATAGAGAAGAAATTGATATAGGATTGCGCTCAACACAATTCACTCGTTAGGAACGAATTTTATGATTAACTTCAATACTACGATAATTTGCTTAGGCTAATGCAATTTTTCTAATGAAAATCAATCAATGATGACCAATGATTCATTTTGACCATGCTGGAAAGAATGGAGCTTAATTTGTTCCACTAGTTTCAATCCTTCTATTTCCATTGAGATTGAAGAATTTGGATCCATTGATTTGAACTCCATAAATTATACTCATTATTTTTGGGGAATTCTTCATCGATATCTATTATATAATATTTTTAAACTGTTATTTTAGCAATAATTTGAATATGTAATCCAATTATGTGATGTCATTTAAAACCATTCCTTCTATTCCTCATTTTGCTCCATATCCTTCTATCCAAATGCAACCTTATGTTACATTGGAATGTGAAGGATGTATATTTACAGATTTAGAATCATGCCAATAAGAAAATAGTTATATACATTTGCTTGACTGTTGGGTCTTGAAACCATTTGATACTTTTGATTCTTGAATTTGTAGATGTAGATAATGATGGTATGTAAAAAGAACTATTCTGTAGTCTCTGCTCAAGTAAGAGGATAATCTTATTGCACAAACTTTGAACTTTCCTCTGTCCACTTTCTTTTTCAAAGAGGCTTTGAGTTCTCTATTGGTGACAAATAGTTTGTTTTGGTTCTGTTATGTTAATTTTGGAGCGCTGTTAATGCACCATTGCATGCTGCCAATCAGAGTTTCTTCGTCATGCAATCTTTAAAGCTTTGAGCAAATTTAGAATGTGGGCAGTCCGTAGAGCCTCCATTAAGCTAAGGTAATGCATTATTTTGAAGTTATTTTGTTTCTTTAAACATGTTTTTCCAAACCCAGAATTTAAGGTTGATCTTTATGTTATGTTCGTTCTTTAGTTGACTACTTGTGCTCCTTTTTTCTTATAACAATTGGTTTTCTTTGTTTATTTGTTTGTTGCATTAGCATTTCTTAGCATTGTTGTGTGAGATTTTTTGAGTTGGTTCTTGGATGAAGGGTAGGAGGAGATGAAGAATGTTTCTGTTTTGGGGTTTATATTCTTTGATTTTGGAGTTGGTTATTTATGATATTATATCCACACAACAGGGGTGAATCTTTACAATTTCCATGTGCTTGTGCTATGTATCTAGGTGATTATGGTCATTCTGCTATTTCTCTGTATGAAAGATATATTAGACCAAAGTGAGCTGTGGTATGCTCTCTAAAGAGTAATTTTCTTATTTACTTCACCCTCATACATGGTTGAATATTTTATTTTGTTGTTCTTATGCATATCCCAAAGTGATGCTATTTGTGAGATGATTATCGAATTTTCTATTAGTCTTTAATTATTTTCGGACTGCTACTTTCATGTTTCATGACATTCTTCTTGATCTGTCCATGCTAACACTGCTACATTTACCATTAGGACTGTCATATTTGCTCCTATCTGATGCTGTTGGACATTAAACTTGTAGTTTGTTTAATACTCTTTCAAAGGAATAATAATGAGATATGTTTTTCAGGAATCAAGGATTTACCATAAGGAGCAGTCGAATTTGCTGCGCGGCTGTTGTTTGGAAAACTTGCAATGTTTGGGTAATTTAAATCTCCGGCAAGAATATTTTATGGGTTGCTATCTCGTACAAAGTCATATATCACATCATGTCGTTTTTTCTTATGAATGCGTTTATGCTTACGATGATGTTTTGATATTTATGTTAGAGATTATTTGGATATTTATTTATCTTGTATTCGACTATGAATTAAGTTTGTACTTATAATGATAATTTGACATTTATGTTAAAAATATTTAAGTAATATTTTAGTTTTAAGTATAATTTATATTTTTAGAATATTTAATTTAAGATAGAGAGGAAAGAAATAGGCATATACTCCCTCCGTCCGCCAGAAAGGTATACATTTTGCTATTTTGGGCGTCTGCAACAAAGGTATACATTTTCCTTTTTAAATACATGGGACCCACACGCATCACTAATACATTTAATATATGGGTCCCACACACCTCACTAATACAACTACCTACTACAATTAAATAATAATACTCCTTAATCCACGTGCAAAAAAAAATATACATATTGGGCGGACGGAGGGAGTATTATTTATGCAATGAGCTATTTGAAATTTATTTTAAATAAAAACTGAACAACGGAATTTTTATCAACAAATTAAAATGGAATATTTACTAATGGATTGACAATGGAATATTTACCAACGGATTAGCAATGAAATTTTTACCAACTGCTTAGTAATAGAATATTTATCAACGGATTAGCAAAAAAAAATTTTTTACCAACATTGTAACATCCCAAAATTTCTTTACACATATTTATAAAGTTTTGGATAAGGATAAGTTTAAGTTTATGAAGTGACGTGTGTTGTGTGATCAAATTGGCCTCCAAGTAATTATTATAATATTAATATGTGGTTAATATTTTTTTTTTATTACAATCTTTGCCTCCACGTTTTATGTATATATACTCTTGTTTTCTTTTAAACTTGGGGGAGTTAACTCAAGGTGAGAAAGTAACCTCTTCATTCTTCACGTGCGCGCATATATATATATATATATATATATATATATATATATATATATATATATATATATATATATATATATATACTAGTATGAAACCCGCGTACTACATGAGATCATTTAATATTACTCTTATTTTTTATAATTAAATAATCTTTGTCATATAACAATTCAATATTAATTAGGGATATATTTTTTTTATAAGACAACTTCTTTCAACAATATAAAAAATTTACAACAAATTATAACTTTTAAATTTTGATAATTGATTACCTTTTTCTCAACACACAATTAATCCCCAAGTATGAAGGATGTTATTGTAGCTTTGATAAACGACCAAGTGATTATTGAACCCAAGAGACGTTATTATCAATTCATTTACAATCTAACTTATTAAGACTAGGTTGGCAATAAATTGGTGTAATAATTAATTAACTACGACACAAGTAATATAAATAGCAAGTAAAGTAAACAAGCAGTAAAGATTAAACGAAAGTGAACAAGTGAGAAATTAGCTAGTTCTTCGGGCCATCCAGTTTTACTCATTAACTTCCTTTCTGTGTATCAATGTCTTACTCTGCCTTGTGGAGTATGGACGCATAACTAAATCATGTAAATATACTCTATAGACACAAGTAAATAAGCGTGTGACACGTGTGAATATCCTTGGAGAAAGAGATATAATTCATCTCCCTTTCTAGGTAATATCAGTATCAATTATTTTCCGTGCACTAAGTACTGTAACCCGATATGATCTCCCTTTATAGGTACTATGAAGTTATTCTCTTTGTCCTACTTATTAATCGGAATTAGATTCAGTTAACAAGTATTTATACAAGATAGTTCTAATAAGACTTTGGAGTCCCCTCACTTAGAATCATAATTATAACATATAATCCTGCTCAACAGTGAACGTACACAATCAATAATCAAGATATGTATTCAGACTCTAAATAACAATTAATGATGCACAAAACAACTCTGAGTATGAATTAAAAAGGAATAGTCTTATATAAAATAAACCACAAGTAGTGTTGTATGGAGTATACACACGAAAGTTCAATTAAATCATAAAGCCTTCATAAACCTTAAAACTACAAAGCGGTTTTAGCTCATGATTGATCGAAGAACAATCATGGTGGTTAGATAGATCTTACCCATAGTCTTGCAAAATACAAGATAAATTAAGAAGCGAAGTAAACCCTAGATGTGGGCGTCGTCGCGTCTCTCTCTGTCTTGAATCTTCACTTGGTTCTTACTTGATTCGACAGACGAATCTCTCTCCACAGCTCCGTAGGATGATGGTAGGGTTTCGGATGTTGTGTAGAATAAAGGTGGTACTTTTCTGCTGTGTAGGGTCTTCCTTTTATACTTTCAACTCCTCCAACGGACCTCTAATGGGCTTTTTGAGCAAAAATACGTACTAAAGATGTAAAAATACGGATCTGAAAACTTCTCAAGTGCTGGTTCGAGTAAAACCCTTGGTCGAACCATTAATGTCCTGGTCGGACCAGCCTGTAATGAATCTGCAGATGGCTGGTTCGACCCGGTTCGACCCAAACCACCGGTCGAACCACAAGCATCGGGGTCGAATCGACTTTGCACCACTTTAGGCATTTGGTTCGACCATGGTTTTACCTTCATGCCTGGTCAAACCATATCATCATGGTCGAACCACACTGTACAGAACTTGCAGGTGCCTGGTTTGAGCCAAACCAGTGGTCAAACCACTCATGTCCTGGTCGAACAAGATGCTTAAACTTTCCTTTTCTGGTTCCGAGTACTTCTATCCTGTTTTTCTTCAAAATCCACTCAAACGGCCACAAACACACCTGATTCGTGACTTTCCACTACATATCTCGATTTATCTCAACTTAAGATCAAATCACACATCATTATCACAGAAATCAGAGCTCAAACTACATGAATTTACACTCTCATCAATAATGTGACATAATTAAATCATTTGTAAAGTTAATATATATGTACATATATTATAATTTTTTGAAAATAGACTTGTATTTTTTTCCTCTTGAAAAATCGATTCTTAAGATGTAAATTCATTCAAGAAGTCTTGAATCGATCCTCTTACTCTTGAAAAATTAATTTTTAAAACCTAAATCTATTCAAGTATTTTTTGAAAAATTGATTTTTAAGATGTAAATTATTCAAGAATACTTGAATCAATTATCTTTCTCTTGAAGAATCAATTCTTAAGAGGCAAAACAATTCAAGAATACTTGAATTAGTTATCTTTCTCTTGAAGAATACTTGAGTCGATTTTTAAAGGTAGATCGAATATTACTTGATTCACTCTATCGAAATAAATTTTTATACTTTCATAAATCAATTCTCTAGAAGAAATTGAAGAAAGCTCATATTCCTCTTGGATAAACAAATGTGTGTATTTAGATTAATAACCCAAAAGTCTTATTTATTGGTGGTGTGAGAGAATATTATACGAAATATTCTTTTTTCCTTTTATATTTATATATATGATTTAATTTGATATTAATTAATTTATTCCATTAAAAGATTTAGTAACTAATTGATAATACCCAAATAAATAAATAAAATATTAAAAATTTAATCATTATTAAAAATAAGAAACACATTATTTAAAAAAAGAAAATATTAAAAAAGGAAATTAATTAAAAGTAAATAAGGAAAATATTAAAAAAAGTATTAAAAAATCCAAAAAATTGAGAAAAAAGTGTGTTGATATATATCAACACACTGACTTCTTTTACATTTTCCTTTTTGTATTTTATTTTTATCATATTATATACCAAAATGATCGTCTCGATGAGTATATTCCATATATATAATTCTTTTATGAAATAGATATGATATGAGTTAGATAAGTTCCGTCGAAGTTTTTAACCCTATAATGTCATATTTTGTTTCGTTGTGATATAACTTTGATAATATAGGTCATTTTGAAGCTTTCCTCACGAGGATCACAAACGTATAATTGGTTTTGAGTTTTGATGTAAAACAAAGGATTTATAAAGAAATATACTTTGTTTTCGAAATTACGTCTCATTTAAACTTTTGGATTTTCAATCGGAGTTGTATAATTTTAGTTGGGTCAATTTGTAATAAATTTAAAGTTTAGGGTAAGTGTAAATGAGAATTTAATATAATGTAGGGACTTGATTTCAATATATATAAATATATTAAATAATAATAATAAATAAATCAAAAACCAAGTTTCGAAAAGCAACTTTCGTTTTTCGTAGCCATATGTATTATATTTGGCAAAAGCTCTTGTGTGTCCGGGCACACGGATTTAGATCCGTGTGGCCAAAAAAACCCAGTTCAATCTAGGGTTCCATCAATTTCACACGCCTCCATCTCTGCCATACCTGCACTCTCTCTTCTACTCTCTCACCCATTTTCCTTCTCGATTGATTTTTCGGCTGCTGCTCGCCGTCAATTAACTATGGTATTTTGGTGGAGATCGCGAGTGTTGCGACCGTTTATCTAGCTCTGTCCAGGTATCAAAATTCCATCTATCTGATATTCAATTTCTTGTCAGAGATCGTGGAATGTGGTCTTCTGCTTCACCATTTTCAAATGGGAATGGGAAATTTGTGTCTGTATGTGAGTTTGTCTATGTGAAGATGGATGTAGAGAGAGAGAGAGACAAGACGTATATATGTATGTGTGTTTATATCTGCGTATAGTTGATGTGTGAAATATATGTATGTTTTTTGAAAAGATTAACCAGTGTGAGTTTATGTGAGAGATCGTGGAATGTGGTGAAACAATCTCATACCCTACACTTTGAGAGTCAATAGAGTTTTCTAGAGTAAGGATACTTCTTATTTTTTTCTGTCTTGATAATTCTTGATATAAAAGTGAATCCCCTATTGAAATCTAATCATGGTTGATAATAGTTGACAAAACATTGACATTTTCTGTGGATTTTTTCTTATTTGATTGAATATTATGTTTGTCTCCTGAAGTTATGATGACAAACTGCTACTTCAAAAATTTTGTGTACTTATGAATCTGCCTTAAATATGCTGATAACAGGTTCAAGTTAGAACAAGTTATCAGTCTTCTAACCTGCAGTAGAACAAGTTATTAGTTTTTGATCTTATACTTGTTTAACTATTACTAATGTTAGCTTATAAATTAATCTTCAATACCACATGCAAATTTTTTATTGATAAAATATTAGAATGGGAACCCAATTTTAATGGTTACATTTGTTCTTTTAGTAGATTACTTACTTTACATTCTTTAATTTTTATCAATATCTTTAGTTCCTGTTATATATATATATATATATATATATATATATATATATATATATATATATATATATATATATATATATATATATATATATATATATATATATATATATATATTTCACTTCAGGTTTTAATTACAATCATGAGATCAAAAACTTGTCCTTCAAAACGTGTGAACAAATTGAAACAGAAAAAGAATGTTGTGGCTGAGTTAAATCAAGGCCCATCAAAAAAGCAAAAAAAAAAAAAAAAAAAAACCTGTGGAGGGAACGTCATCTATTGCTGTGGAAGTAAATGAAGCCCTATCAAACTAGGCAAAAAAACTAACCCATACCAAGGCATTATCTTTCTCTATTCATTATTGTTGCAAATAATACATTTTTAATGAGCAAAGTGTATATTTTTAACATGTAAAAGGTACAGATTTTAGAGTGTTCCAAGTTTCTGTTAAAGGTATTATGGCATATTGCAAAGAGTATATATTTAGGAAAGGGTACATTGTTAATAAGAAAATGGTGCACTGTTAATGAGTAAATGATACATTTTTTCTCATGAAAAGAATCCACCTATATAGTTAACTTGTATGATTTAACTAGAATGTTGTTTGTCCAAATTACATGTATATATTTAGGAAATTATGTTAAAAATAAAGTTTAATATACATGCGAGTGCTTCAATTGCTTTTCTTTTTTTATTATATTTAGCCATTATTTATGGAAATGATGTTATGCTCAAAATCAACATGATCATCCGTAAAAAAAAGCAACATGATCATACAATTAACTTAATAATCTCAACCCTTATATAATCTGATGACTATATTTATTGTTATTTAGGATTAAACTTTATGAGGGTAAAGGGTATGGAGTTGAAAAGGGTATATTGTTTGGCATGCAAATGTTATAATGGTCATTGAAACTGTATGGAATTGCATAAATTATTTTGTTTACAAAGGGGACATGGCATTTTGTTTGCAAAAAGTATGTTATAAATGATTTTTTTCATGCACAGTTTAGTTGATATTTCGTTAGTTGATATTTCGTTATTGTTGTTTTATAATTCCGTGATTAATTTTTTCAGGACATTAACCATTTTATGTAGACCTCAGGGTCTACATTTCTTGATTCAATCGTTAACCGACCAACAAAAATATGATGTCAAGGATATTGGATTTGGAGGGCTTTTAGATATGAAAATATCTAAGTTGTATCACATTGACATGCTCAAATGGTTGGTTGACAACTTCAATGGCTCTGCACGGTTGTTAACAGTTGACGAGTTTCATACTATTCCTATTACAACTGATGATGTTTATGATATTTTGTGCATTCCTAGGAACAAAGGTTTTCCAATTTCAAAATATCCAAAACATACAGAGTCTGAAGTAATAAAATATCTCGATGAGTCTTATGAAATTAAATCTAGGTGTAAGATTCCTATTTTGGAAACTATTTACGTGAGAAATTGGCTTCAGGTGGGGAAGATTTTAAATGTATTTTTATCTTGTATTGCCTGTCATCTTTATTAACCCCATCTCCTAACTGTTTGCTCCGAAATAGTATTATCAAGCCTGTTGAGAATGTCAATGAAATTCGTAATCTTGATTGTTGTGATTATGTCTTGGATGAGCTTTGTAATTATGTGAAGGCACACCATGCTAAATCCACTATAAATGTTGAGGTTGTATTCTTTTGCTTCAAATATTCTATTTCCATAGGCTTGTATGGAAGGGTATACCTCAACCAATCACACCACCGTTGATTACACATTGGACAGATGAGAAAGTGTTTGCTTGCTGTAATGAGAAGATTACAGCGGGTAAATTTGGATGTGGTATATTAGACAAGAAAACATTCCCACTTTCTGTAAATGGCCAATTGAAGATGATGGAGGATGTTGAAGTAAGAAAACAATCTGCTGGTGGAGTTAGTTTTGAGGTATAAATCTTTCTATCTCTAATATGCTATTAATCAGTTTGATAATGAAATTTTGTGACCTTTAGATAGCACTCTTTGTTAAGTTGTTGTGTTATGTTCATTATTAAGTTGCAAGGCATAAGGGTATGACATGTAGTAAACCAGTGTACTATTATTATTATCAATATATATGTTTTACTGATTTATATGCATATTTTTCTGTTTTATTTTAATTTTAGGGTTTGTATGATATGATGAACGAACTGGTGTTTTAAAGGGAAAAGTTGAGAAGAAAAAGGGAAAAGCACTAAAGGCTGTAGAAGAGAAAAAAGGGCTGCTCAAGAGAAATATAAAGAATTGGAGAAAGTTGATTTGGGGAAGAGGCATAATTGATGGTGTTTTTTGGAGTTGTTTTAATTTTTGGATATGTTGTGTTGATGACTAGTATAATGCTATCATATCAAGTTAGAATGATAACCTTTATGCATTACATAATTAGTTTTTGCTATAGTTTATGATCAATAAGTGAGACAATGTCATTGTATGTGAAGGAAAAATTATTTCTTTTTGTCTTTCATTTACACTTAGTGAACTTGCATTTGAATTTAATCAATAAGATTGTTACTTCAAAAGGTATATTATTATCTTGTAAGGGTACATTGTTGTCATGTAAAAGGTATATTATTGTCATATAAACTGTATGTATCCAAAAGGATACATTGTTGATGAGTAGAGGATACATTGTTTATGAATAGATGGTAAGTTGCCATGCAAAGAGTACGGAGTTTAGAGTGTTTCAAGTTTATTATAAGAGGTATTATGACATGGATAAAAGGGTATCTTTCGTATAGGTAAAAGGTACACTATTGATGAGTAAAGGGTACATAGTTTGTCATTTAAAAGGTATATTGGTTGTGTAAATTGTATGAGGTTGCAATTGGTATACTGTGGTCATGTTATTTCTATCGAATTTTGCAAAGGGTACATTGTTAATTATTAAAAGGTACATTATTTATGAGTAAAGAGTACATTGTTTGTCATGAAAAAGGTATACACTTAGTGAACTTGCATTTGAATTTAATCAATATGATTGTTACTTCAAAAGGTATATTATTATCATGTAAAGGTACATTGTTGTCATGTAAAAGGTATATTATTGTCATGTAAATTGTATGTATCCAAAAGGATACATTGTTGATGAGTAGAGGATACATTGTTTATGAATAGAGGGTAAGTTGCCATGCAAAAAGTACAGAGTTTAGAGTGTTCCTAGTTTATTATAAAAGGTATTATGACATGGATAAAAGGGTATCTTTCGTATAGGTAAAAGGTACACTATTGATGAGTAAAGGGTACATAGTTTGTCATTTTAAAGGTATACTGGTTGTGTAAATTGTATGAGGTTACAATTGGTATACTGTGGTCATGTTATTTCTATCGAATTTTGCAAAGGGTACATTGTTAATTATTAAAAGGTACATTATTTTTGAGTAAAGAGTACATTGTTTGTCATGAAAAAGGTATAGTCGTCACGTAAATTTGTTAAGTTTCATAAGGTACATTGTTGATGAGTAATGAGTACATTGTTAATAAGTAAAAGGATGTTGTTTGTCATGTAAAGGGTATAGATTTTAGAACATTTGTTATTAATTTACTACATAATAATTTACTCATCAAAATCCAAGAAATTTATTAATTCATCAAAATCTATCACAATATTTCACATATACATTACTAAAGTAAACAAGCATTTGGAGTTTTAGATCCAAATTCCTTTGTCAACTCTAAAGTTTTCCGCTTACTTTTTTTGCTTTTTTTCAAAGTGACCCTTTATCCTCTTCTTCCTCCCTTTTGTAACTGCATTAACTGGATCCAACACAATATTAGATAAATCCTTGTTTTGGACAACTTGTTCTTATTGTGCTGAAGAATTCGCTACCAGAGCATCAATAGCCAACAAATCTCTTGCATATGCATCATCTATATACTTCTTTGCTTCTTCATTGCCCTGACATTTCAACGCTAAATTATATTCCCTCCGTCCCGTTTCAATGTTTACATTTACTTTTTGCACGTTCATTAAGGAGTATAATATTTTAATAGATAGTGGATGGAAAAATATAATATTTAATGCAAAATGGGTAGATGTATTAGTGTTGGATGATATATTAATTATTTTAGGTGGGTCCCATATTCCAAAAAGGAAAACGTAAATATTGAAATGAGACGCGCAAAATAGAAATATAAATATTGAAACGGGACAGAGGGAGTAATATTTTCTTGCTGCTTCATGACTCCAAGATGTTTTATCTCCATTCTTTTCTGTGTCTCTACTAAACTGGTCCCATATTTCACACTTGGCTAGCTTCGTCCACCTTTTTTGTATATAACAATCTGGTATACGATCTACTGAACTAATGTGTAGAACTCTTAAGTGTTTTTCTAGTCAATCCAACTAAAGAACCAGTCATGTCTTCACAATCCTCATTATTTCCTATGAAACAGAAATGATATAAGAAAAATAAGTACTCTTTCATTATTGAGAAACATAAATTTATGTTTGATAAACTAAAGCATAAATAATATACATTTTTTACAGTAATTATAGTCAATTTTAATGAACGCACCTTCGTTTTCTCTTTCTACAGCATCTTCTCCATCAAGATTTTTTCCATGGCTTGTGGAAATATTTTCATTAGACACGCATGATAAATCAATTATATTATGTTCACCACTTATTAATGCAATACTTTCTTCATACATTCTCATTCCCTCAAAAGTTTCTTCATGAGTTGGGTCCATGTTATTTTCAAATATGCATGATAAATCAAAAACATCATCTCGAGATGAGAGAGTAGAATAAGATCTGCACACATGCAAATTGCCTTTTTAATATAAGTGCACAATAGTAGGTACAATAAAAAATAAAGATTTTGAACACAGTTACAGAAATTACAACTAAAGTGTATATCAGTTACTGTTGAAGGGTATATTTTTTTCATGCAAAGGGTATATTTTTTTCATGTGAATTGTATGGATTTGCAAAGGGTATATAATTGATAATTAAATGGTACAATATCGTACAATATCGATTAGTAAATGGTACATCGTTTGTCATGCAAAGTATATATTGGTCATGTAAATTGTATGAAGTTGCAAAGGGTACATTTTTGTCATAAAAAAGGTATACTACATATGAGTAAAGAGTATATTTTTTATGAATTGGGTACATTATTCTGGCATTGGTGAAGGAATTAAAAGATGATTACTAAGACATGTCATTAAATAACTATGAATTAGCTGACAACCATGACTTTTTGTATTAATGGATAAAAGGAAACGAGCAAGAACCTTCACATTGCTCTCCTCCATCAGAATCCCTTTGATCTTGCCGCATCTTATCTTTACCTATACAAATAAACAAAAAAATTGCAGGTAAAAGTCAAACCAACTAGAGAATATATACAGTAAATTGGATATGAAGTATAAAGATGTAGAAATAAGGGGATAAAATTTGAGAATTGAAAAAAATTATGTTGACTGATGGGGTGTTCAAGCAGGTACTGTCATTACAACTAAATGGTATATCAGCTACTGTTTAAGGGTACATATTTGTCATGCAAAGGGTATATTATTTTCATATGAACTGTATGGATTTGCAAAGGGTATATTATTAATGAGTAAAGGGTACATTCTTGAACAATAGAGAGTACATTGTTGTCATACAAAGGGTACAGAGTTTAAAGTGTTTCAAATTTATTATAAAATATATTATGACATGATGCAAAGGGTATATTGCGAATGAATAAAGTGTATATTATTAATTAGTAAAGAGTACATTGTTTGTCATTATCTCAAATTATGGCATAATATGGTTTCACCAAGCCATTAAGAAATCAAAACTAAAAACATCCAAAAGAGAAAAAAAGTATCCAAATTTCTAGCACACCCTAAACAAATTAACTAAACAATTATGTGAAATAACCAATTTCACAATCAGCAAACCTTGAACAAATTATACACACAAAGCTTACCAACACAATTTCTACACTCATGGCTCAATAATTAAACTTGAATATGCATCAATATTCACAATTTTATCTAATACAATCAATTAATTAGGAATCCCCAACCAGAAAGCTCCCACACTCATGCATTCATCAACATACAAGTACGTTTATGGAAGAAGAGTAACATAATTACATCACTATAACAACAGCGAAACTTGCTCGGATTTTTGCTGGAGAGAAACTAGGGCGAGGATAAGAAAAAAATCCTAATCAAGATTGGGGGACTGTGAACACACACCTGGGAATTGATCGTACGCAATCAGGTAAAATCTGATGCTTGAGGTAGAATCGCCCGCTCTAGATCCGCACTCCAGATCGCTGTTCGCTGCACTCCCAGCGTGAAGGAGAAACACACACTCAAACGTGAAGAATGTGTTTTAAATTTTCTTTTTTATAATTATGATTTTTATTTTTTCATTAAATAGTATTATTATAATTTTATTATTATTATTTTAAGGGAAAATTTTTTATTTTATTTTGTAATAATATTAGTATTTATATATTCAAGAATTTTTGAGATCGAAGAGCAAGTCTAGTTTCTTCCACGTCTTTTTAAGAAGTCTCAAGGTTTCAAGGTGGGGTAACTTTCACTCTTTATCGAGTGCTACATTATATGTCATGATTACTATGTTAAAATGTGATATGTGTTACTTATATGTCATGTTATGTGTCATGTGTGATTTTAGTTCGATGATAAATATTTTTCTACTAACATCGTACTGGGTGACGACTCGGTATGCACATACCAACTAACACAAATTACTGGCTACGTCGGTTCAGTACTAAAATGTATTTCAAAATATGCTAACATCGTACTGGGTGACGACCCGGTGCGCACAGACCAACTAACACAAGTTATAGGATGATGGTTCAGTCTAAAATATTTTCAACGAGTTATTGAACGACAATGTGCAAAATATTTTATTAAATTGGCACGTGTTACATTTTATGGTATATTTGGCATGCATATTTATTTTTAACTGTGCAATTATTTTTAGTTAGCCCACTGAGTATATTTCATATACTCACCCCTTCCACTTGAAACTCTTTTCAGGTTGAGGTTGCGACGGCGTACAGGTGACGGATGTGTTGCATGAAAGATTTTTATTAATGCACTGTGCTAAAATCTTTTTATATAATTTATAATATTTAATCATTTGATTAAATTGTTCACGCCCCCATTAAAGGTTAATATTATATAAGAATTACGAATAAATCTCCATTTCTATTTATTGAAAACTGGGGCATGACAAACAGATTAGTAACGGAATATTTACCAATGAATTAACAATGAAATTTTTACCAATGGATTAACAATAAAATTTTTACCAACGGAATTACAATGAAATATTTACCAATGGATTAATAACGGATTTTTTTATCAACGGAATAAATTTAGCAACGGATTAGCAATTGAATTATTACCAACCTATAATACTTCATAGGTTGTTACCTTGAATACTATTTGGTGTTTGCTGTTTTGCTTCAAAGTGCATTCAACATAATTTTTTTTTTAAATTTGTAATTAAACAGGGTATTGAATAATTTCTCTCTAAGTGAATAGTTTTTGTAATTTCTTGCATCGTGGTGTTTTGTATAATTTTCTCTGAAATATATTTATTTTACATTTTAGAATTAAATTGCAACGTGATTTTTTTTATACCCCCTCCGTCCCAAAGATATTGACACACTTTTCTTTTTGGGATCCTACAAGAATTGACATATTTCCTTTCAAAGAACATGTGACCCACACAAAAATAATTAATTTATTTACATGGGCCCCACACACACCACTAGTATAACTCTCCACTAAATATTAAAATATTATATCTTCAACACACTATATATTAAATTATTATACTCATTAATTTCCATACCAAAATAAAATGTGTCAATATTTCCGGGACAGATGAAGTACTATACTGATCTCGAAATTAGGATCAAGTTAATTTAGCATGTAGATATTATATTTGAGTTTTGATTTTTGAAATAGACTATGTAAACTCATAGCTTATAAACTGTTTTTCTTATGTTGTTTTATTTTTTGTTTGATAGGAATATTTAAATAATCATTGTGTATATATTGATTTTCAAACTTTTTGATCTTTAACATATATTATTGAAATTAATTACTTTTCATTCTTTCAAATCGGTGGTTAAATAGTCCATTCTAGTACTTTTAATTATTTAAAATTATCTTAAATGTGATAAATTATCAATGTTGTCATGGAATAAAGCAATTTGTGTGGAAGAAAAATATTACATGAAATAATAATCCAAGGGAATAAAATTTGAATTTATTACATTTGCATGACAAATTATGAGAAAATTCATGTGGTGCATTAAGTAAGCCAACCTTTTAATGAAAATGTGACAATTTCTTTTTATTGTTATTGTAGCTAGATGTATGGTAACAAAATATATGATGCCACATTATTCGAATATTTTATGACAAATTTATTTTCGTCATATAAAATTTTTTGCTTATGACAATAAATCTCGTCACTAATTACTGTAAATTTATCATTAAAGAATTAACCTCCAATATTATGTATGAAAAAGGTATCCTTAAAAGAATTGTGACGTATTTTTAAATTGTTGTGTTAAAGTATAACTCACCCTCTGATAAAAAGATGACGATTTCTATTTATTATCACTATGATATGACATTGATGACAAAATATATGATGTCACTAACTGTTTAGAAGTTTCATGACAATTTTATTTTCGTCATGAAATTATGTTTTATTCATGACATTAGTGTTCGTCGCTAATTATCATAAATTTGTCAGTAAAGAACTGACCTTAAATTTTTTATAGGAATAAGATATCCAAAATTAAAATCATAAATTTATCAATGTCATCACGAAATTAAGTAAATAGTGATGAAAAAAATTACATATAATGGCAACAACAAATTTCATCGTTAAAAGATACATTTTAGCGACGAAAGTAAACTTCGTTATTTTTAATTATAAAATATGACAAAAATCTTGCGTCGTAATTTTTTTCATCACAAAATGTATAATTTCTTGTTGTGAACGGATTAGCAACGAAATATTAACAACGGTCCTCAATTTTGGTTGCTTATGCATTACCAATCACCACTTTAACAACTAACAACTAAAAATTTTAGTTGTTAATCCATTGGTAACATGATTTAGCAACGAAATTAGGGCATTTACCAAAAGAATATTCTGTTGGTAAAAAATTATTTTTTTTTTGTAGTGATAGTGTTGTAAAGATAACTATCATTTAACCTTGTAATCTTTTATTCCTAAGAATTGTTTGACACTTTCAGTTCGAAAGTAGAAAAGATAGATCATATAATTTATGAAATAAGTACGTTAACATCTAGCACCTAACAATGTTATGTGCAAAGGCTTTGTTTTAAAATTGCAAATGTTTATCATGATAAAATTTTAATTTATTTCCTCCAGAAATTATAATTTAAATTATAAAATGAGAAAAAACTAAATATTATAAATTATATATAACGTAGCTAGCTTTGAAATCCCACCCCTAATACTATAAATTCAACATCAATTCTTCATCATGAATCAATAAAAAACCACACCTGTATCACAAATATCATGCATGAATACAGCTACAAAAATCTAATCTAATTCACGTTCATACACTTCAATATATTCGTAGTATCATATTTCACTATTCACATATTTATGTTATCTTTGTAACAGCCAATACTTAGCTCATTAAAAAGGTAAGAAATAACTGAAATTATCATTTATATAATGTTTTCATAACCGAATCGGAGATAGAACCGGTGTCCCCAACGGTTCGAGGTTCAACTGGAAAAATAAAAATGATCTAATATAATTTTACATTAATAATTAAATCACTAAAAAAATAAATAAAAGTTGATAGAGATATTTTTACCTTGTTGGCATAATAAAAAAAATTCTAGCAACAAAAAATTAAAGGTGTAGGATATTTACACCCCCAAAATTACTAAACATTCCCCAATAATATTTAAGTTTAAAATTTCTTAAATTATATTACAAAAATACCCTTAATAACAATGTAATTTTTATTACTAAACATATCCATCAAAACACTTACTTCCTCTCTTTCTATCTCTGCAGAATCGGTTGATACTCTCATCCATACACCTTTTTCTTCTTCTATTTTTTTCTCTCCATAATTTTTTCTATTTTTTCATGGTGCTCGTTCTTCATGAGGTGTTAGGGTATTCAAAAATATTAGAATCCCTAATATTAATCAGAACCTAGAGTTAATCATAATTGGAAGTTATTAAAATCGCAATACGACAGTTGAATATAACAGCCCATCCCAAATGACCGAAAAATCTAGCACGTTCCTTTTGCTCCGCCAATCGCTGCCGCACAACATGAACTTTCACACACTAATCCCAGGAGTCTTGAATCTTAACAAAAGCCAATTACCTATAAATTAATTAACTACCCCTTTTTGTCATATTTTAATCCCAAAAACTTATAAAGCTCATTATTTCTGCTACCCAGTGCCTTATTTAGGTCCATCCTTCCTCTCTCTCCTCACAATATCTCACAACTCAATTGAATTTCCATTGTGATTTCCAAATTTCATTTCCACACAAACAACTAGTTTGTAGAGAATAGAGATGAGAGTTTCAATTGAATTATGTAGAGAGAAAGAGACTGTGGATGTTTGGGGTATGTTTCGTTAATACATTGGGAATGTTTAGTAATACATTTGTAATAAGGGTATTTTTGTTATATTAATTAGAAATTTTAAAATTTTATATTTTCGGGTATTTTAGCAATTTCAAGGGTGCAAATAGCCACCTCCATAATTAAATATATAAAATGAAATATAAATTATAAAAAATATAAATAAATATATAGTATTTCATGAAAGCTTCCAATTTTGATTTACCTCTTTACATTGGAATTGAAATGTGATGTTTCAAAAAATGTTTAAGAGAATTAATTTAAACCTTTGAAATAAGTAATATGAAAAATAAATTTAATTTAAATAATATTTTTTTAAAACACTTTAATTAGGAAAATGAATACCACCATGTTAGCTTCTACCACCCCAACAACCCCGCCCATTACCTCAATCCACCATTGCCGCCACCAAAATAGGTACGTTTCCTATAAATCTTTCCATTCCATCCTCTCTGGTCACTAACAAGGTCGTTTCACCTGCTCATCCATCATTCTCCAAACGCCTACTGCAGCCACCGCCCTCCACCTCCTCAGATAGCACAGTCGGACCCGCTATTCTCTCGGAGAATGTCTTTCTTAGTTAGCTTTCATGAACTCTTTTGAAGGTTAGAAAAGAAAAGTAAAATGTAAAATGAATTATTTCCTCCTTCTCTTCCATTTGTCAACAGTCAAACTCAGAAACTACTTCTCTTCCATTTGTCAACAGTCAGACTCAGAAGAAAAAAATTAAAAACAGGAAATTTCCATTTTGGTCGGTTCTACCGGTTATTCCAGTTTTGACCGATCACAACCAGTTCTTCCTGATTTTAATAAGAAAATAGTTTTTAGAATTTTGTGGACCTGTTCTGGCATCGGTTCCCGTTAGAACTGGCCGGTCCGATCCGATTTTAAAATCATTGCATTTATATGAACTGCTTTCCCACAAAATCTCATTCAATAACATATATTAATTACTAAGAATTCATTACATTATTAATTAAGTGGAAATTTTACTTTCTAAAAATTCAAAATATTTAGTCAAGAAAAAACAGTATTCATGAACTCTTAATATAAAAATTTAAATATAAGAAAATTAAAAGTACTCAAATAGACAAAGAAATTTTGACATTCAACAGTTCCCGCTTCAGCATCTCATGAAAACCCGAAATGCAATTTTTATAACCGGAACAACAAATATTTTCTTCATATTAGAAACCTATGAAACAAAATTTCAAAAAATGTAGGAAAATTACACCTCAGCCTTAAAAAACTCCCAAATTGACACATAGGTAGGGAGAAACCTTTGTTTAGTCAGATAAAGGTAATTAAAAAAACATTTTTAAAATTTTCAATAATAATAATAATAATTATAAAATTAAAATTTTAAATTTTTTACTTTGTTTTTTTAATATTCAGAATATGCATTAAATAAGATATATACTAGTAAATTAACATAGTAAATGTTTATTAGGGATATGAGATTTTTAATTTGTACAAATTAAATTAATAATATTATAATTATAATTATAATTATAATAATGTATATCTATATATCTATAAAAAAAGAAAGTCTTCCATAAATAGAAATTAGCGTTTTTCCGCCAAAAATTATTACTATTTATAGAATATATTAATAAAATAATATATTTATTGTATTTAGCGTGAAAAATATTGTAAAATAATTTAATAAGAACAATAAGAGAGACATGGAGAAGAAGAGAAGAATACAGAAGTAGAGAGAAAGAGAGATTTCTATTAACATGGCTGATGTGAATGTCTACAAAACTCTAATATTCTCGCTCTTTATATAGAGAAGCGAAAGGGTAAAATGGTAAATAAACTCTCTTCATATTATAATAATATAAGGAGTAATGCCCATATAAAATATTTCACAACACTCCCCCTTGGACATTACAACGTTACAACGTCATATGCATGCCTCGTTAAAAACCTCACTAGAAAACCCTTTGGGAAAAATCAGTCGAGGAAAAGAGTACATGTCTTATCATTTTAATATTTCATAATAGTTGCCTCATTAAAAAACTTTTAACTAATGAAATCTCGTAGGAAAAAACTTAGTTAAAGAAAAAGAGTGCAGCTTGGTCTTCAGGACCAAATCTTCAGGATTATATAGAAGTTGTTTCTTTCCTAAGACTTTTAACTTGTCTATCTCATTAAAAACCTTCAACTAAGAAAACCTCTTATGAAAAAATCTAGTTAAGGGAAAAAGAGTACATGTCTTAAAATTTTCATGTGTTGCTTTAGTTGTCTCATTAAAAACCTTCGACTAAGAAAACTCAATGGGAAAAACTTAGCAAAAGAAAAAAGTACAACTATTGGTCATCAGGACCTAATCTTCTGGATTGTTTAGAAATTATCGCTGCCCCTCAAGATAACAGTATTTTAAAATATAATTGCTGATTTTCAAGATCGAAAGTTTAGAATTTAATTGAAATTATTACTCCCCCTGAAGACGACAAATTTCTGGGTCTACATAATACAATACTACAAGCACATACTAAAATATAATTTGGGAGTAAAAACAAAACATCGATAAATAATTCAGATTTCATATGAGCAAATACTATGTGTAATATCTCACTGCTTTTCTGGAGCACATAAAATAAATTTGTGATGTCTCTCATAATATATTAATTTCTCATTTATGCAACACAAAATTTATTATCTTATAAAATATTGGGAAAATGTGTGATACCCGAGCTTCTCACTACTCATGTGCTAATATAATTTAATTTGTGTTATGTTCATTTTATAATTATGTGACAATTATGTGATAATAATGTGACAATTATGTGGTAATTGTCTTTACATTTATTTATCTTTATATTTTTTATTTGATACATCCGTGATAAAAATTGTGACAATATATGAATATATGTGTGCATAAATAATTACATGCATTAAATTGTCTTATGTGTATAAATACATTATTTCTTAATTATTAAGTGTCACACGTGTTCTTGTAATAATAATAATAGTGGTAAGAAAATATACATGTATGTGTATTAATTTGTAAATGTATCATATCTTAGTTATTAAGTATTGCACGTATATTCATAATGGATAATAATAATAATAATAATAATAATAAAACCTATTGTACGTGGCAGTAATGATCATCACACAAACTGTTTATAATCAATAATAATTAATATTATTATTTACTATAAATAGTAAAGTTTGGGGGCGGTGGGTTTACCCCCAACTCCTTATATAATAGGAGTAAACCCATTTGGGTGGTAGGCAATCAAATCAGCGACAAGTCGTGAGGAAAAAGAGAGAGAGAGAGAGAGGAAGGAAGAAAGAGAGAGGGAGAAGGCTTGCCGAAAAGGGAAAGAAGAGATTAGTTATAGTTCTTCACGAGGTTTATATTACTGCTGGAATCCAGATAAGTAGAGATCCAACTACAATGCATAAATATTTGTGTGTGAATTATTTGTGCTTACTTGATGAATATTATCTTATGGATTATTTATGATTAAATTGAGATAGAAGTTGTGAACTCATGTGATTTAAGGTAAGTAGAAGTCCAACTACAATGTATAAACATGTTGTGTGTGAATTATTTGTGATTAATTTGTGATACGAGTTGTGGATTTACGTGATTTTAAGTAAGTAGTTATTCATATGCAGCTAAATATCATTTTGTAAATGATTTGTGATAAACTTGTGATGCAAGTTACGGATCTATGTGATTTGAAATAATATCATTGTCCTTTATGGATCTGAGTGTTCGGAAAACTGTCGAATAAAGATCTGCGTTATATGAGAAGATATCGTTTATAAGGATCTGTGTGATCCGAAGTGAAGTTGTTATTCTAAAAATAAATTTGTGTGATTCAAGGTGAAGTTGTTGTTCCAGAAGGGGATCTATATGATTTGAATTTCATTATTGTTTTATTCTAATTAAATGTTGATAATGCTGTTGTAAATGGTTTATGATACATATTTAATTGCCCTGGTTGCATACCATGCACAATCATTAAAAATATTTCCAAAAAATTAATAAGATACTAATGGTGTGTGTGTCCCCTATATATGCACTCTTTTAGGGACCGCCGAAAATCGGTCCAAGTCATGTGTTGACCCACCCCATTCAGGGATCGCGGAGCAATCCGAGTCATGTGTTGACTCAATGAGTTGCTTGTCGGCTCACTTTTATTCAGGAATTGCAGAGCGATCCGAGTCATTTATCGGCTCATCTTTATTCAGGGATCGGAAAAATCGATCTGACACTAAGTGAGTCTATTGAGCTCAGTTGGGTATCATAAGTGTGTCGTGAGGATCCCGCAACGTGAATAATTTTCAAAATAAAAGAGACCAACTAGAAAGATTAGGAAATAGGCGATAGAAAACTAAATACATTTTCATGCATTGTCATGCATGATTTCTACTTAATGAGATTTTTGTCTCACTAGTTTATGCATTGTATGTGAGCCTGTTGATGATTAAGTTTTGTGATGTGACTGTGCAGGCTGTGGAGCTCCTACAGGATTTTGACCGGATGTACATAGATGACGACCTATTGGGCTAGGCCGTGGGTTATTTTATTTCCGCTGATGTTTTATTATCGTCACAAGTTTGGATGGTTTGAAGTGTTGTTAGAAACTAGTAACGTATGTTGAACCAGTGTGATGGTTTTGGTTATAAATATATTATGAGGAAAAAAATATATGCAGGTTTTTATAATGATGATGTTTATGTTAATTAATACTTGAATTATAAGTTATGTAAGGTGGGTCGTATCAAAATGTATATTTCATCATGTCCCATGGGCTATAAATTCATTATATCAACAATCTTATCCTAAAACAAGTTTGAGACTTCAACATTATGGGGATCACTTAATTGATATTCAAATCAATATACCAATGTCATGTTGGTTTCTTATAAATAAACCAATATATTTTGTATCTACGAGATACTTGATAAGTGATATTTTTACCTAGATTTTAGTGTCTTTTTATATCCATTTTCATAGTATTTTATCTGTATTTATGTGTCATTTTGTTATGTTTTGTGTTTTTATGGAAATGTGTGAGAATGAGCTTAAACGTATGTAAAATAGGTGAAAACAGAGCAAAAATAGAAAAGAGAGTTGAAATAAAGAAGAAAAATAGGGCACGACCCGACTCGAGCCAAGTGCTGCAGCTCGAGTCGAGCTGGAGCAGCACGATTCGTGCGCTGCGCACAGGCTTGTCCAGAATGGCCGTGCGTCGACGTCAGAAACACCTACACGGGCACCCCTGTGCTCGTGCACTGAACACGAGTCATGCTCAGAATTAGTACTCAAGTCTAGCTCTTGCATTCGACTTGAGCTCCGTCTGCTGCCGAGAAATGCCGTCAAAACGTGACACGACTCGAGCCGTGTTGTAGCACTCGAGTCGTGTTGTGTAAATTTCTGTGAAAAAAATTAGAAACATTCTAGAAGCTTCCCTAGGGGTATAAATACTCAATATTTCCACATTTGATCAGTTTTTGGCGAGGGTTTCCACTGTTCACCTACATCACACACTAATTCCTCCATTTCACACCATCTTCTTCATCTATTCACCATCCTTCCCATCTACCATCATCCTACTATCAAAACCTTCATCAATTTGAGGAAAAGAAGCAAGGAAGAGAGGTGAATTGCAAGGGGAAGAAGAAGATCACCATTAGAGGCATCCAAGGGAGTTTTCATCCAACTTTGTATTGAAACCTTATAGTTCATCATGTTTTGTAAGGATCTTAATGTCTATGTTGAGTTCCTTTTAAATATGGTAGTCTAATCTCCCTTGTGAGATTAGCAACATGAGAGTGTTTGATAATTTTGGAATTTGTGTATCTAAATTCATATGTTGATTGGGTTAATTGATTTTCTACCATTGATGCTTTAGATCTTGATGTTTATGATAATTTGTGTGGTTTGTTGTGTTAAACATGTGATTGATTGAGAAGTCAATTGCATATTTAGAATAATTAATTGAATCATTTTGTCATACACATCATGTTCATTATAGATCTTGAAGAGAAAGAGATGTCCTTTATAATTTAGAACACGTTGATAGGACATCCGATTGGTATGATCGAGAGATTGATTAATCGTGTGAAGGGACTCTTATTTCAAGCTTAGTACCTTGTTGGAATTGTTTGAGTGAGACCAATTCATTGAGCTATGTTGGGATTCTTAAACGAATCGATATCCTATTCATCTCGAGAGGGAGTCTAGGTGAACTTAGTGTTGGCCCTTAGTCTTAAGCCCATGATTCATATGAATTTGGTGCATGTATCCTAGGATTTTCACTTCTTAATTGTTGTTAATCTCACTTTTGCTTAATTTGGTAAACCACTTTTCATCCATCCATCTTGTGTGTTAATCTTTGCTTGTATTGATTGATTTTAATTGTTTGTTTGGCAAGCAACTTTTGATATTTCGTCTCTATAAAATCATGAAAAACATGATATCGCTTAAGCTCTAGTGCCTTCCTCCCTGTGGTTCGATAAATTCTTGAATTGGTCAACATGACTACAAGTTATGGCTAATCAAATGGGGCCGTCGCTGGGGAGGCAACAATTGCTAGTAGCTTGAAAAAGGATCGTTTCGAGTAATCTTAATAGAGACATTTTTTATTTTATTTCTTTACTTGTTATTTGTTTTGAAAGTCTTGGTTCTAATTTCTTTTCTTTGTGAAGGTGTATGCAAACAAGGTCAAGAGGGACACAATCAGAGCCCATTGACGTGGAAATAGAACAAACCTTTCGAGAAATGAGAAGAGAGAACAAGAAGAGTGATAAGATGGAGAATTTTCAAGTAGATAATCGTGTGGAAATAGAGCATGATGGGGAATGCGGACAAAACATGCAAGATAACACACCTCAATTCAATGCAAACCCTCCTCAACATGCCTATCAAAACTTTGGAGCTATCAACAATCAAGCTTTCCTTCAACAAATGGTGCAACAAGATTTAATTCAACAAGGCTTTCCACAAGCTCATGCTCCTCCTCAACAAGCGTATGTGCCACCACCACCTCCAGTGCAACATGGAATTCATAATGATCAAAGAGTGATTCGGGATTTCTTTATGTCGAGGGCGATGCCACATATGATGGGTCCACCAATCAATGCCAACAACTTTGAATATAGGCGGGCTTGATTTCTATGGTTAGAGACCAATAATTAGGCGGAACTCCGAATGAGGATCCCAATGCACATCTAGCTCAATTTATTGAGATTGCCAACACTGTGAAGATGAATGGGGTGAGTGAGGATTGTATCCAGATGAGGTTGTTTTCGTTCTTGTTGAGGGATAGAGCTCGAACATGGCTCTCCACTATTACTCTGGGTACGTGCAACACATGGGATGAGCTTGCACAAATATTCTTGAACAAGTATTTTCCACCTTCCAAGATGCTTCAAATGAAGAGCTTGATTACTCAATTCAAGCAAATGCCTCAAGAGAGTTTTTATGAAGCGTGGGAGAGGTTTAAGGATATGTTTCGCAAATATCCACAACATGGATTCCCGGAGAATCAACAAGTTAGATTTTTCTATCAAGAACTAGTGAATGGTCAAAGGACACTTGTTAATGCTTCGGCGGGTGGATCCGTGCTAGGAGTGACTCCGGAAAGGGCAATAAGAATATTTGATGAAATTGCTACAAATATTTATCAATGGTCACCGGAGAGAGTTAGTGGATGTTATGAGTTAGATCACATGGAGCAAGGATAACAGTTTAGTGTGAAGAGTGCTAATGTGGAGCCAAGTGTGCCAAGTGTTGAAATGATAGCGGCGGAGGTGTTGAGACAAATGAGCTTGAATCAAGGTATGAATAATAAAGGGCCAAATATGGTTGAAAGTCAAGTTGATCAAGGAGTGCTTCCTCTGTATAGTGTGAGTGGAGAACAATGGGTTATGACAATGCCACGTGTGGAAGATATGCAATACATGCAAGGTAACAATTACCAAGGTAATTTCAATCAAAACCAAGGAAACTATCCACCAAGGCAAGGAGGCTTTAATAATTAAGGTAGTGGAAGCTCGTACCCACAACAACAAAGGAGGCAAGAGAACTTTTCTTATTCAAATCCGAGCAATGCGGTTGCTTATCCTCCGGGATACCAACCGGGAGCTAAGGCACCGAACAATGAGGAAAGAACATCGATCGATGAACTACTTGAACAATTGATTGCATCAAACCAAGCTCGAGATGAAGCATTGAAAAAAGCCGAAGAAGCAAATGATAAGAGGTTTAAAGCTTTGGAGTATAATGTTGGGCAAATTGCAAATGCTTTGAGTACTCAACAAAAAGAAAAGTTTTCGGCCACACCCGAGGTTAATCCAAAAGCTCAATGTTTTTAGTTGAGAGAAAAAAGGAACGAAAGGATGAAGAAGAGTTGGTGGAAGGAAAGTTTGAAGAATGAAGAAATAAGTAAGAAAGAAGAGAAATGACCTAAATGGATACCTAAGTGAAAAAGGGTGCAAGAGGAAAAGAAAGTGGAGGAGAAGGTCAAAGAAGAAGAGTACAAACGTGACTATTGGTGTATTCCGATCACTCCATTCCCTATTTCCTTCCCACAAATATTTGTAAAAGAGGAGAAGAAAAGAGAGTTTGAGGAGCATGTGAAAAATCTCAAGAAAAAGTATGAGGAGAAAAAGAAAGAAGATCTACCCGAAGCAAGTGAGTCGATGCAAAAGGAGAGGCCTACAAAAGTTGGTGATCTGGGAAAATTCATCATTCCTTGTGATTTTGAAGGGAAAGGCACTCTTGATGCATTGTGTGACTTGGGGGCGAGCGTCAATGTGATGTCTCATGCTACTTTCAAGAACCTTGAAATTTGAGAGCTCAAGCCTACTACTATCCGTCTTGAAGTTGTAAATGGAGAGGTTGTGAAGCCATTGGGGATTGTGGAAGACGTTGAGGTGAAAGTGAAGGGGCTAGCCTTTCCAGTCGATTTCATGGTATTGGAAGTGAAAGCGGATCCTCGAGTTTCACTAATTTTGGGAAGGCCATTTCTAGCTACGGGAAAAGCACGAATTGATGTTGGGAGAGAAGAGCTTTCATTGAGTTCAAAAGGAAAAAGTGTTACATTCTTATGTAACAAAGAAAAAGGAAACAAGTCTCATTTGAAGCCTCCGAATGTGCCTCCAGATGATTTTATGGAACATGATTCGCTTATCTTTGACAACTTAAACTCATTTCTTCATGATTATATGAAAATGTCAAATTCTAACTTGTCTTCATGTGATGTTGATAGGAAGAAAACTCCGGAGCTTGATTGGAAAATTGACAAAGGAGAAAGAGGGAATCCACTTGAAGCTCTTCTCGATGATGATTTGATGCTCGTAAGCAAGAATGGTGAAGTTGAGCTTGTAGACAAAAAGTGGGCTAAACAAATTTTCAAAGTGAGGGTGCTAGGAGAGAGTGTGATGGACCATCCTTTGGTCCAATGATCGTGAAATTTCGTCCGCCTTGAAGATGTTAAACTTAGCGCTAAATGGGAGGCAACCCATTCCTTTTATTTTTTGATGCTTGTTTTGTTGTTTGGTCTTGTAGGTGGATTGTGCTTGTGAGAAAAGGCATAGTGAAAAAAAGAGAAGTGTTTCATGGATTCGAGTAGGCATGTCGCATCACTTGTTGCAAACTTAATTCTCGACTCTTGTCTCGTGTTAAGTTTGGGGGGCTAGTGCATGGTGGACATTGCTCAATTCGTTGGATGTGTTTACTTCTCTACAAGAAGATCATCAATGAAAACTGCAAGAGTAAGTCCCACCACTTTTTGCAAACTTAAGTTTCAACTTGTTTCGATTTAAGTTTGGAGGGAGAGTGTGTGGTGTGACTCACCACTTAAGTGTGATTATTGTAAAATTGACTTAATTTTAAAAATTTTCTCATGAGTTTTGGTCAGATTTTGGTCTGGTTGGTGGTGTTAAAGTGCATGTTAGTCTATATTTTTAGTACAATTGTTGAGCTAATGGTGTTTGATGAGTCTTTGAGCATATAAATGAAGGGTATTGGAAGTACGAATGGAGCTTGGAGCTAACAACTTCCACTACCAAATACTTATTGAGGGAGTTGACTCTACACCCTATCACTTCTAATTGTTTGACATGATTTGATTTTGATTTGAATTGATGTGAATACCATGTTACTTCATTTGTTATGTTTTTGGGAGGTTTACTTTTGTAATTTAGAATTTCCTTTTTAATCAAGATGGGGATGTTTGTGAGCTTAATTTTTTGGATAATTTGAATGTGTGCTTCATTTTATATTGATGGTGATTTTTATTCATGCATGTTATGTGTTTTTGTCTTGTTCCTTGTTTAGTGAGTCCTTTTATGTTTTGTGTGTTTCTTATTCTTGTTTAGGGATGTTTGGTTGTTTGTTTTCGGGATGTCGTGAATCGTTTTTGAATGTGAGTGATGACATGTTGTTGTGATAAGTGATGACAAGTTATGATTAAGAATATCTACATTTTTGAATTGTGACATGTTTTACTTAACCTGTTCAATTTTGAGATGAATGTGGTGTAATAAGTTTCTTAAGTTCCAATGCATAAATGTGTGAGTAGTTGAGCCTCGACCGTGCATACATGGTATTTTTCTTCATGAGTGGATTGGTTGTGTTTGATAAGTTAGAACTTGCTCAAGGACTATAGGAATGAGCTCGATTAATGGAGATTAGTGATATGATCTAAGGCCATCCTTGTTATTCATAGTCATTGCCATATATTTTCCTACTACCATGAACATCATCCCTAGTTAACCATTTTGAGCCTTAAAGCCTTTTTATTGTGAATTTAGCACATTACAAGTCTTGATTACCCACATGAACCTCATATATTTACCCTTTTGTGTGAGTGATTGAGGAAATGGTAGCTAGAAAGGTTTGATAAGGAAGCATAAGAAGAAAGGAAATGGTAAGCAAGCAAGAAAAATGATGAAAAGAGCACAAGAAAGAATTGACATGCAACTTCAAAACAAGAAAAAGAGCAAAATACCAACAATATGCTCAAGTACTTAAAGTCTAAAGAAAGAAGCATGAATCAAAAGAAGCTCAATATAAGGAAAGTTGATGATTAGTGCTTGTGATTACCAAAGTTGAGAAAGAAAGAAAGACAAGTGAAGGTATGGAAGAAAGTAGCTACCTCTTCGATTACTTACACTTAATAAGTCACTCTTTCCTATATTCTTCATACCCTACCAAAGAGCCTATCATTACATCCTTAATTAAAGACCTTTTTGATCACTAATGGAAACTTTGGTGGTTTGTGAATGTAGTCCACGAGCAAGCTTATAGCGAGTCGAGCCAATCGGTTGATGAGTGTTGATTTATCCCACTTTAAAGAGTGTTCAGTGAAATTGATATTCGATGAGAGACTTGGACCGAAAGGGACTATATTACACTTTTGTTCTCTTGAAATTGAACTTGTTAATTTCTCATGTCATGAATCTAATGTTGTAGGATGACTTAGCATGATTTGTAGTTCTTATTGCTATCGATGTGTTATTACTTATGTTCATTTAGTCTTTTCCTAGGTTAAAATCTCTCTCCCCTTATTTTATCATTTTCGTTGTTCGGGGGACGCACAACACTTTAAGTTTTGGGGTATGATGAGTGATATTTTTACCTAAATTTTAGTATCTTTTTAAATTCGTTTGCGTAGTATTTTATCCATATTTATGTGTTATTTTGTTGTGTTTTGTGTTTTTAAGGAAATGTGTGAGAATGAGCTTAAACGTATGTAAAACAGGTAAAAATGGAGTAAAAATAGAGAAGGGAGATGAAATAAATAAGAAAAATAGGGCACGACCCGACTCGAGTCGTATGCTGTAGCTCGAGTCAAGCTGGAGCAACACGAGACGTGCGCTGCGCATGGGCCTGTCCAAAATGGACGTGCGTCGTAGTCAGAAACACCTACACGGGCACCCCTGTGCCCGTGCACTGAGCACGAGTCGTGCCCAAAATCAATACTCGAGTCGAGTTCTTGCACTAGACTCGAGCTCCGTCTGCTATCGAGAAATGTTGCCAGAACGTGACACGACTCGAGCCGTGTTGCAGCACTCGAGTCGTGTTGTGTAAATTTCTGTGAAAAAATTAGAAACATTCTAGAAGCTTCCCAAGGGGTATAAATACCCAATATTTGAACATTTGATCAGTTTTTGGCGCACCTACATCACACACTAATTCCTCCATTTCACACCATCTTCTTCATCTATTCACCATCCTTCCCATCTACCATCATCCTACCATCAAAACCTTCATTAAATTTGAGGAAAAGAAGTAAGGAAGAGAGGGGAATTGCAAGGGGAAGAAGAAGATCACCATTGGAGGCATTCAAGGGAGTTTTCATCCAACTTTTGTATTGAAACCTTATAGTTCATCATGTTTTGTAAGGATCTTAATGTCTATGTTGAGTTCCTTTTAAATATGGTAGTCTAATCTCCCTTGTGAGATTAGCAACATGAGAGTTGTTTGATAATTTTGGGATTTGTGTATCTAAATTCATATGTTGATTGGGTTAATTGATTTTCTACCATTGATGCTTTAGATCTTGATGTTTATGATGATTTATGTGGTTTGTTGTGTTAAACATGTGATTAGATTGAGAAGTCAATTGCATATTTAGGATAATTAATTGAATCATCTTGTCATACACATCATGTTCATTATAGATCTTAAAGAGATAGAGATGTCCTTTATGATTTAGTACCCGTTGATAGGACATTCAATTGGTTTGATCGAGGGATTAATTAATCGTATGAAGGGACTCTTATTTCAAGCTTAGTACATTGTTGGAATTGTTTGAGTGAGAACCAATTCATTGAGCTATGTTAGGATTCTTAAACGAATCGATATCATATTCATCTCTAGAGGGAGTCTAGGTGAACTTAGTGTTGGCCTTTAGTCTTAAGCCCATGATTCATATGAATTTGGTGCATGTATCATAGGATTTCCACTTCTTAATTATTATTAATCTCACTTTTGCTTAATTTGGTAAACTACTTTCATCCATCCATCTTGTGTGTTAATCTTTACTTGCATTGATTGATTTTAATTGTTTGTTTGACAACCAACCTTTGATGATTCGTCTCTATAAAATCATGAAAAACGTGATATCGCTTAAGCTCTAGTGTCTTCCTCCCTGTGATTCGATAAATTCTTGAATTGGTCAACCCGACTACAAGTTATGGCTAATCAATACTTGAGGATATGATTAATTTTATGTAGCTTCTCTTTATCCGAGAGTCATAAAATCTTGCTAGCAAGTTCATCATAAGTGCATATTAGGCCTGATACAATTATGAGAAAACATGTGTTTTAAAAGCACAAAATGGAGGGACTTCTAGCCCAAAATATCCTCATTATATACTTCAAGTATATAGACATTAGTTTTCCGCTTCAAGTGATAAAAAACGACAATTGGCATACAACATGAATAGATATATCGAAAATGATCTAAAACAATCATCAAAATAAATTAACTGGTATTTAAAAATTTAAAATATTCTCAATCTACAGGTTGAGACAACTATTTATTTTATCCAAATTCTTTAATTCTGAAAAATCCGTCTTATTTTTAATGAGTTACCTTATATAAATTTCTTATATATTCCAATCTTAAACCATTCATATACACACAATTTTCATTCTTCCTCAAGAAGAAATAACAAATTAACATGTAGCATATCTATATTAACTGTTTCAAGGTCTTGCAATGACCAATATTGTAGCTATTAATTGTGATATTTTATTCTCATCCAAATTGAGAAGATTTAATCCTTTGTGGATTTTCATGTAAATCATATAATGTTGTGTATTTACTGCATATCTAAATATATTGAAACTCTCATATAAATTAAGTAGCGAAACGTAATGTATAATGGGAGAGATATATCATTAATATATTGGGCCTCTGCAAGAACCCTTTAAGCTTTAACTGATCACCACTTTATCATTCATATATCCTTTTGGAAAAAATATTTATATCACATTAGAGAACATTTAAAATAAATATTTAATGAGTTAAAGCTCAATCTCAATGCTTTATTCTGTCTTACAAAATATTCGTGCTTCTGTCACTCTGATATCATATATAAGTTTTGGATCCAGATTATTGTTTAAGACAGTAAAAGCGATCAAAGAAGCAAATGCGTCGTCGACAATTTTCTATTTCAATTCATATTCTTCTCCCAAACTCTATAATGATTCCTATATTTATATAACTAGATCCTCATAATTTTTCAATACGTTTGGATCTAGCCATTTCGCATACCTAGTATTTTAGTTATTTTGATGCACGTGCGAATTTACTGGGTATTTATTTTCGGGACAAATCTATTGAAGATAGTTTTTGTTATTAAAACAAACTCTTCATATACTTGTGGAAGTGACTATTTATTCTTAAAATTAATTTTCGCGGATATTTAATTTTCAAATCATAATTTCTTTCACGCTTCTAGTATTGATAAATAATTATTTAAAGTATGATGTCCCTGGGGAACTCCACTTCCAGTGGTGCATTTATCATAAATATAAGGGGCTTTGTCACTTCATCATAATAGTTTGACAGTCTACTTGCTATTGCAAGCTAATAATCTTTTGAACTTCTGGTTCAGCCAATCTAGCACAAATAATATAATTTCTTGGCATTCACATAAATATTGGGCTTAAATCTCTCCCTAATGCCGTGAAATAATTTTCATTATATATGTAATTAGCGTACTAGAATATATATATTGATCCCCTATTTCGGGCTTTATAAAAATTGACGGATAATTATAATTAGAATGCCCATTGAAATACGCTATAGTGGTGACATATAAAATATTAATTGCACAATTCAAAATTTGCAGATGGGAAATCTTAAAGGCTTCTGTCCATGATTTACCAGCACTAATTATAAAGAGGGTATAATTATGATATGCAGGAGCCAGATTTGTGTTAAGTTATTCCACGTTCCCCAAATGTTAATATTGGAATTTTATAATAATATATTCACTAAGTGTGAACATATATAAGACATTGGATGTTCCACTTTTTCAGTGTAATAATCAAATATTAAATATTTGATATTTTCATATATAATTTAATTTGTATTAGTGCACTATGAATAAAAATGTATTTATTCAGTGGATACATCAATAAAATATTTTGGTCATCAAATTAAAAACTTAACCAATTTTTCTCCGTGAATCTCTTGAACAAATTATGAGAAATAATTCCAACTTTAGTATGTAACTATCATACCATAAAAAAAAAATTCCATACAAACTTCACTATTGTCATTTCATATCTCATGACTAAAAGATTTTAAATTATGTGGCTCATCTGTTTGTCTAAAATAACTCAATCACTCATGCCGTATTTTTTAAAAAATGTTGGGTTTCAAAAATTAATATCACAACAATATAAAGTCAAACTTACAAAATGTGTATGATCAAACAAAATCATTTAATTGTATATAAAAATAAAATAATAATGTCATAAAAAGATATCATGTTAGAACAAATATTTTTATACAGAGGAATATATCTAAATTGTCTAGCATTTTAAGAAAATCTCAAATGTTGAAATCATATTTGGTCTTCTTAATCATCAAGCTTAGATCACAAATTTGTCATCATTGACTTGGTCAATATTTTTATTGCTTCAGACTAGTGAATATTTTTATTTACATAATTTTTATTCCAAAAATATATATTTTTCCACAATATTTTGATATTCCACAACGTTATTTGTTGTGTGTAGACCATACATTGATATGTATAACAAATTTGCTTCTGCTGAAGTGCTTTGGTTAAATCTTTAAATTCATCCTCAACATACGAAAAGGTCAATGTGAATTTATTTTTTCAATTATAATTAATTCTTACTCTTCCTATGACCTTACGTGTCAAATATAATTAATACAATTCTTTGGGTACGTACTATGTGCTTCAAGCATAAGTTTTGAATCAATTAGTGTAGTATTATGATTTATTTATTTATAATTAATTATGTTTTTTTCGATCATTTACCACATTGTGAGTCAACTACTTTGATAAGAACCTTAATAAAATCAATTTAAATTTTGTCAATCACTACAAGAAAGCCAATGTAAATTCACTTTTCTACTATAACTATTTTTTACTCTTCCTCTGCCCTTCCACGCCGAATATAATTCATTTAGAATATATCATGTACTTCAGGCACAAGTTCTGAACCAATTTATCAGCATTATGATCTTTCATTTCCAATTAATTGTGTTTTTCTTCATCCAATAGTGAAGAAATAAGCTTTGAATGCTTAGTATAATTTTTAATTTGTACTGCTTCTGGAGTATGGCGTTGCTAGCATGGAAGGTGGAAAGAAGTTTCTGTAATATTCTACTTACAGAGTTTCAATTGTGAGACAATATGATGTAAAGCAAAATTGTATTCTGTTACAAATTAAAAATCTTGAAATCATAGATTCAATTAGCATATATAACTTGAAGAATAATTATCAAAGTTTTCAAAGGAATCCTTCAAGGATTGCCATAAGATAAAGGGGTATTTTTTCGGTTAGATCCTTATTCAAATTATGACGAAAAAAAACTAGTGCTTTGGCCTTCTGGGCAAGAATATATTCAACTTTTGGAATACTAATTTGCTTAAATTTTGAGGAATTGAAACTCAATTTTAAATAATTATTGTCATCAAAGGTGAGCTCAAAATATTCACTCATAATGATGTCAGACTTTTTTAATGAACTACAATTAATATAAGAATAAAAATAAATAAATTAATTTAAGGGATTAAAACACAAAATCTGTATACAAAGTCCTAATGTTGGATTTAAAAAAATTTCAAAGTTTTGAATAAAATAGTCCTCGGAAAAAAATAATCAATATTTGATGTATCAATGATTTAATTAAATAAGATATTTAACATATCAAGACACTTGTGTTCAATCAGTGCATATATTCAATAATGGAAATCTATTGTTTCACTCAAATATGCAAATATTAAATACCAAAATTTTAGGTACTAAGCAAATAAATTATTTGGTAGTATCATAATCAATCATATATCCAAAGTTATGGCCAATTTAATACGTAATCAAATAATTCCTCAATCAAATATATCAATTTAGGAAACACATTCATTAAGTCAGCTTTATACATTTATACTAAATAATAATAATAAAATTAATAATAATAATTGAAATCACACGTTTACCCTAAATATTGTATATATAAGGTAATAAAAATTATGAGCATAATATGAAATTCTGTTAATGAGTAATAATCATTCAAAGGTCAAACAATGGGACATTGATTAGAAGCTTTCAATTGTAAGTGTGCACTCAACAATTTAAAAAAAATATATTCCACTTTAAAATTATCTATACGTAAATCTCTAAAAAAAATTTTTTTACTTTAAAGTAATGATCTGATCCAGTATAATCTTAAAAAGATTATCAACAATTCACATAAAGTAATTCGATATTAAATTAAATAAAGTATAAAGTAAAAATAAAATAATTATTGAAAACATGAATGAGCCCTAAATATTCATTAAGCATAACAATTAGGATCATAATTCGAAACAATACTCATCGATTTTGACAGATTCATGACTACAAAAAGTTGTGCACTATAGAAATAATATATAAGGAATGACTTTTATCTCATTAATTAATCTAATAAGATAAATCTAGTACATGAAAAAAAAATCACAGATTCATGATTTTGAACAATTTCATTAAAAAAAATTATTTTGTATAGATTCATCACTACAAACAATTTTGAATAATTATGAATCTATATGATTTGGACGCATGTTTATATTTTATTGAAATAATTGTGAAGATTAATAAATCATAAAGATCATCGGATTACCTCGCAGAAAAGACACGATTCTTTTTTATAGTCTACCTTCAATTGTATCTCAGTTGTTGGTTAAAAAAGACACGATTATTTTCTATAGTCTACCTTTAATTGTATCTCAGTTGTTGATTAGAGCGTGCTGATAACGTGTTGTAAAATAATTTAATAAGAACAATAAGAGAGACATGGAGAAGAAGAGAAGAATACATAAGTAGTGAGAAAGAGAGATTTTTATTAACGTGGCCGATGTGAATGTCTACAAAACTCTAATATTCTCACTCTTTATATAGAGAAGATAAAGGGTACAATGATAAATAAATTATTCCTATTCCAATAATATAAGGAGTAATGTCCCTATAAAATATGTCACACTCAAACACGCATAAAAGAAACAGATTTCTTGGGAATAGGAAGATTTCTTAAAATCCTGTACTACTAATTAATACCACCAATTTATTCAATAATTTGAATTAAAACTCCGACCTCTCATCTTCCTTCTCATGAAAGCTAATAAATAAATAATGTCATCTAACCACACTGTATTGTAACCGGCGAGATAGGTATGGTGAGCAGCGCAATTGAGTTTCCTCTTACGATTATAACGGAGTAGGTGGGTTTGTGGCAGAATCGGAGGGAGACTGCTGAGAAGGAGGAGGGGAAATCGAGCAGGAAAGTGGTGGAGAAGAACTCTGGCCAGGAATGGTAGCGGGGAGAGAACTCTAAGAAATGTATGGTATCCTGACTGATGAGGAGCTCTTTATATATCTTTTTCTGATCTCTAATCTCTATTGGTTACACTTCTAAAAAGTGAGAAAGATATTTTCAGAGTTATTATTTTTGCATAATCCAATTACTCTATTATCTTGGTGCTCTATTTAACCTCAGATTCCGGCATATAAAGTGTATACATCTGAATAGTGCTTGTGATCCTTTTTGTTCAACATCATTTAGGTACATCTAAAAATGCACCTCAAAAGGAATATTTTGAAGTGTCAAGTTTATTTTGTGCATTCACTTCCATATCCATTATAGCTGCCATATTTAGGAATGTATACTAAAAATCTCTCGTCTTTCTTGATAATCAAGCTTCATTAAATTTTTTTAGATTGTGCTTTTATAAATTTTTATATTTCCCATTACTGATGGCGTTTTCTCTATAATAATCTGTTAAGGAAAATAATATATGCTAATTATATATTATTTTCCTTAACATAATAATCCCTTCTGGATTCAGAGGCAATAGTGGCTCCTAGAAAGATGGTGAAAGTCTTCTACTCAACTGCAGTTTCTAGATATTGGGTATTTGGGAATAAATCAAATTGAGGGACCTGCCATTTCCCTAGTATGGGTTTTAGGCCTTGCAATAGCATTCAATATTCTTCAGCTCTTTGCCATTGGCTTGGTGAGATCATGCCCGAGATTATTATTCAATAATCACCGCTCCCTACATTCAGATCATTCTTGATCTGTAGGTGTATTCTCAAGTGGCATACGAGATTCATTCTTGATCTGCAGGTGTATTCTCAAGTGGCATACAAGATCATGGAAAAGAAATCAGTGGATATTTTCTCTGTTGTTCACTGTGATGTAAAGCTCAGTAATGTTCTGCTAGACAAGGATATGACTGCTCGTGTTGGTGATTTGGGCATTTCCAAAATGTTCGAGAAAGACTAGACTCTGGCTCAAACATTAACTCTAGAAAATATCAGTTATTCAGCACCAGGTGAAGTATATATAGTTAGTCAATGCTAATAAAATCTTATTTATGTATTTCTTTCTTATGTTGTCAGAATTTAGATAATGTATTTTCTTACTTACATAATATGGATCGAAAGGAACAGTGTCAACAAAGGCAGATATGTATAGTTTCATTATAATGATGTTGGAGTTGTTTAAGAGGAAGAAGCCGATAGACGAACCCGACACATGACATGTTTATCAAGGAAATAAGCTTGAAGCAATGGGTAAGTGAAGCAGTGGAAAGAGATGCGATAGGCGAACTTGTGGCTTTGATCTCCGCAGAGGATAAAAAGATGTGTATCCTTCGTGTTTGCTATGGCAATGGAATGTTCACTTCAGACATATCTGTTGGAAATTTTTAATTTCCAATATAATGTAATTGTGGGCAATATATTATTATGAAATTATATTAGCTATTCAATTATATTATGGACTTAATTAAGTGATCCAATTAAGGTTAAAGGTCCATGGACTATAATAATAAATGATATGGGCTTATTGAGTAGATACCCAATACTACATGATTAGGTGATTATGGGTGGTCTAGTCAAGTAGTATATAAAGACTCCCAGGTTATGGTCACCAATATACTAAGCCGCACACGGTCTTCCCTTCTCCCCATCGGGAGGGATTACTACGGTCTCCATAAGGAATAAGGAGGCTTAGTTGAGGAAGGCCATATAACCACTGATCCTGAGTTCGTGTTCCGCTTAGAGACTCATTGGATCAGGTACGCTTCCGCTTTATAATTTTGATCTCGTTAATCGTAATAGGGTTTAAAGTATTATGATTTATTAATTAATTTCCTACAAGTGGTATCAGAGCCACCCTTTTATGATTTTCTGAGATCCGTAATATTAATATTTGGATATTAAGATGTGAAATAATTTTTCGTATATTTTTCTATTACGGATTTAGATTTCCACTTTGATGAGTATTCTGTAGAATTTTTTAAGTTTGGAATCTGAAATAATTCCATTTGGATTCGTGACCAAAGGCAATAATATATATATATATATATATTTTTTTTTTAACCACTAAAGCTTTTCTTATTTGCTCTCAGAAACTCTAACTGTCATAAGATGTTTTGGTCAATTTATTTATCAATAACATTGATATTTATGAAATTTAGTGACTTAATAGTCATGGGCCGTAGTGATAAAGTATTTTACAGGCGATCTTTGTTAATTTCATGATAAATTAGAGTAAGTCACTCAAGATAATCGATACATCATATAATGTACTTGCATTCAGTTATGCATTTTAAGAGGGAAATCATTGGCATTATTTTTGTTTCAAGTTTGGCTTATGTCAATTAGATGTTATCGGATTTAAGAGAGATTTGATTCATAAAATCTCATTCAGATCTTAATGACCTTATTTAAATTGAGATTTATATATCGATTCAAGTGAACGAATTCTGCGGAATCACATTTAAATGTAATGATAAAAATTCGGTTTGCTGATGTTGACTTCGGTTATTTTATGACTCGTGAATTTGGATTAATTTATGGGATCACAAATCAGTTTCAAATTTGGTGCTCATCATTTCAACTATTTCGGTGAGTGAATTATACTTGCTTCATGTGTCGTTGAGATGTTAAAAAAAATCCTTTTTAAATTTGGTATCATGTGTATCTCAATCAAGGAATCTACCTTAAGAATTATATTAATTTTAATTATTTAAGTGATTTTGATGACATCATGGTTAAATATTTTGGATCCGGTTAATGGGGAAATTTAATCATCAAATAATTAGTTTGACATCGAATTGCTCATACTTAAATTTTAGAAAATATTGATTGTATAACATGTGTTGCATCATTTAAGATGTGGGTGCAGATTGATTGACACATAAACATGTAGTGTCATTCAAAAGACTATTGATTGGTAATGTCATAATATGGTTGGTATGACATGCATTCTATAGTGTGGTAATTTAATAATTTAATTTATTGTAACTTATTTTGCCCAATTAATTATTTTGCTACATTTTACGTAATTAAATTATTTTAGTTTTGTGAGCATTATCATGTATTCAATTCGTGTAGAGGGCAAATAAGATTTATATGCCGTGACATTCAATTCTAATTGATATTTGCCCATATAGCACATTATTTGATGATTTTTTTTATGATGAGTTGATTACTTATATCACCTTCATGTTATGGTTGAGGTACATGATTATGTAATGACATAATTTATTATAATTAAAGGTATTTAATGGATTGAATTATTTTGTATGATTGATACATTTTATTATTCTAATTATCATGATTGTGTGGCATTCGTGATGTTCCAATATGTTTCAATATTGATACAAGATTTGGTTTTATGTTCACATAAATATAAGAGTATTGACCTAGTTTAGTTTATTGTAAATAAGGCTTTGAAATTCTTATTTAAGTTAGGAGATCTTTCATCATTATAAGGTAGTGAATCATCTAATATTCCTATTTGGTTAGTGGAATAAAATTAAATTAAATTGGGGAGACAGTTAAATGTCGTTTAATTAAATTAAATATTTTAATATTTATTTAATTAGTCTAGTAAATCTTCAATCTAATTAATCGAAGCACCATGTTGCCACAGCAATATCGTGTGTGGAGAAAAGCTTTATTGAAATTACATAGATGGGTGTGGTATTATTTATGTGTTTAGTGTTCGGCCCACTGGTAGGCACAGTTTGACAGAATAATAACACACATGTGATAATAAGTATGTGATAATTATTTGGATTATTCATGTGAACATGAGTCGGTCCACAGATAGACTCTTGTTTGACAGAACTTATTGTCAATACATAATTGTTACACCAAGATTACCCCTGCAGTTAATTTTTGTCCATAGACGAGGTTAATGTTGCACAAGGTGTCTTGTGATGGGTCCCTAATTAATAATGTTTTGCAAGTGTATCTTCATGCAGGTATTGATCGGCCCATAGGTAGATTAATATTTGGCAGAAATACACAAGCACCTGTGGTGGTAAATATGTGACGATTATTTATTTAACATGTGAGTAATAAGTCGGCCCAAAGGAAGGCTATTGCTTGACAGTTTTATTGTCAGTATTTGACTACTACTTAGAGAGTGCCACTTACAAGTTGGTATTGATACTAATGATGTGATAGATTCCTTGAGATGATTCTAAACTATTTAAAATTTGAAAGATTATAAAGTTTAGTGCAAGCATGATAATCATTTTGGATTAATTCTCTGTACAATTAAGAAGTCTGTTAATTAAGTATAACCTCTGTCAACAACAAAATTATACATGATGAGAACTTCAACAATAAGAATGAACTAATAAGTTTCTAACAAACTCTGTCTCAATAAAGTATAAGAGCAACAAAGAAAAACTCATTTGGAAAGCTGTTAAAAAGAAACTAAAGTATAACCTTTCGTTTTCTCCTAAAGGCTTGTGAAATTATTTATAATACACCACATTGAGACTACTTAGTATGAATGGTGTTGTGGTGTAGTTAAAAGACAAAAATAGTACTCCACAATATATGGTTACTAATTGGAGAAATACTAAAGATTGCATCTTATGGTCTCAATAAAGTTCCATCCATAGTAGTTGTGAGAACTCTTTGAGTTTCACATATAGTGATATCCAACTAAGGCTAGATCATTGGGATCTACTAAAGAAAATTGGATTCAAATAGATACAAGCTACTTTATTGGTATTAAATAAAGATAATAAGTTTATGATCCAATTGATCGGATCATATTTGAGACGGGTAATACGGTATTATGTGAGGATGTTGATTTTGGGGGAAGAATAATATTAGAGACATTGTCCTTAAAGGGGAGTCGATTCGATCCCCGCTTATACTTTAAAGAATTGGTGTAAATTCAGAATAACGATATGACAATGTCAATAATATTTAAGGAATAACAAATTCAACACCCTCAAGAATTAATGTCACTAAGAAAACCACTAGAGTTGGGTGAAAAACAATTCGAATGATTATGTAGTTTTTCTCTTAAATAATGAGGACACTATAGAATTAATGGTAGAACATTCAAACAAGTTCATCAAACCATGAAAGGTCCAATTACTCCAAAGTGTGTTAATGCTATAAGTTATGAGTATAAATCAATACAAGATGATTAGGTTTGCATCTTGATATAGGATTATACTCAAAAGGGAAGGAAGTCATTATTATAAGATAATCGTGACATTAGTAGCACATTTTGTTCTTGAATCATATTAGATGGAAGTAAAGATAAAGTTCCTTGATCGCAACACTGATGATACGATCTAAATGGTTTAAGAACTAATAGGTGCATTCAAGCAAAAAATTTTTCGTAAAGGAATCACAAGTATCATCATGAAGTAAGTGTCTCATTTGGTTTTGAGACAAATGTAGATGATTATGTGATTCAGTGGGAGAATATTTAAGTTAAACTAAGGGAGACAAGTGCAGTCTCAATCAGGTGCCCTAAAGTTAAACTAAAAATTTAAGAAATGTAGAAACATTCCATATTCATTGGTTGTTGGAAGTTGTTGTATGATGAGGTCTCTACAAGACCTAATTTGGGTTATGTTGTTGGTATATTAAGTAGACATTTAAGTAACTCTAGTATGGATCTTTATAAAGTATGTATAGAGAACTAAGAATAATATGCCTGTACATCAGGGATCAAATTTGTTAGAGATCATGAGGAATTCTGATTCTGAGTTTGTTGGATGTCAATACAGTATAAGATCCACTTCAGGCTATATTTTCTGTTGGTCGGAGAGCTATACAAGTAAAAGTATTAAGCAAACACTTTAGCTCATTAACCATGATAACAAAATTAGAAGCACACTAAGGGCATTCAAACATGAAATAAAGGTTGCGAAACTTTGTCACATAAAGTGTATTATGACAGTTAGTTCGCAGTAAAGTATTAATGACAAGAGTACAATAAGTCAAGCATATTCTTATTGACATAGAATTCTTGGTTGTTAAAGAAAGTGTTTTGTGTAGATAAAATTTTATAAGAGCATATTATGATAGACTCTAAATATGGATCCACCAATTATGTATTCAACGCCCTGCAATTTTATGAGCTAGCTAATCATGTGGGTGTTATATGGTAAAAGAATACATTAGTTCAGTGAGAGTCTATATTTATTATTCTTTAAAGTTTTCAAAACACTTTGATTTGGATAATTCAGTTTTCTGTAGAATAAAGTTCATGGCTTTGAATTCATTGTGAATTCACTTAAGTAATTTCATTTTGTAATATTTTACATTATGGATTGATCTCACTAAAGTTTAAAGTTGGACCAGTTGGAAATAGACATGATGTTGATCACATTTGACATGTAATTTCCATGCTACTCACCATATTTGATCTATGTCATTGAGTATATTGATATGGTGATTGTCGGGGTTTTAATCACGATTTATAATATGGTGAATGCCGCAGTAGTTCCATATTAGTATATGAGATGGATCAGATTGTTAAGTATAGCCTGAAGAGGAATAACATAAAGTTGCGCAACTAAGGACTCTTGATATAATTACTAACGGAAAATATATAGCCCAAGTCGGAGATTGTTGGAAATTTTTAATTTCCAATATAATGTAATTGTGGGAAATATATTATTATGCAATTATATTAGCTATTCAATTATATTATGGACTTAATTAAGTGATCCAATTAAGGTTAAAGATCCATGAGCTATAATAATAAATGATATGGGCTTATTGAGTATATACCCAATACTACATGATTAGGTGATTATGGGTGGTCTAGTCAAGCAGTATATAAAGACTCCCAGGTTATGGTCCCCAATATACTAAGCCGCACACGGTCTTCCCTTCTCCCCATCGGGAGGGATTACTACGGTCCCATAAGGAATAAGGAGGCTTAGTTGAGGAAGGACATATAACCACTGATCCTGAGTTCGTGTTCCGCTTAGAGACTCATTGGATCAGGTACACTTCCGCTTTATAATTTTGATCTCGTTAATCGTAATAGGGTTTAAGGTATTAGGATTTATTAATTAATTTCCTACAATATCTCCTTGAAAAAAGGATCAACATGATAGAAGCAGTGAAAATTCTTCAGAAGATCAAATCTGAAATTGTAGAGTAATAGTTTATTTTAGGAACGACAAATTATTTTGTAGAGTATTATTACTTCACCAAATGTCTTAGGAAAATAATATATTACGGAACAAAAAATTATTTTTTAATTAATTTAATTGATTTTTTTTTTTTGGTAAAGTTGTATTTTTAAGTTATAAATGGAGTACTTCCTCCGTCCGACACAAAGGGATTAATTTACTATTTGCACGTGGATTAAATAGTATTATTATTTAATGTATAGTGGGTAGTTGTATTTTTGGGTATGTGGGCCCATATTTTAGTTGTATTAGTACATGTGTGTGGGTCCTATGTGTATAAAAAAAGGGAATGTGACCCTTAAGGGCGGATGCCCAAAATGAAAAATGAGACTCTTTGAGGCGGACATATGTAGTATATGATGAAGTTATATATATTGGATGATAATGACATCTTTTAAAATACAACATATTGAGAAATTATTTGTTTAGAGTGAATAGTATAATGGTCAAACAAATTTGAAAAGAATAATTTTTTTTTTTAAAAAGTGCATCTATATTTGTGTGAGTTTTGAAAACAAAATAAGCATAGCTTTAGAATATTCACATATTAATAATTATTATTACACATTTTTTAAAGTTAATGAGTAAAGGTTTAATGATTTTAGTTTGGTATTTAGATGATGGATTATATTAGTTCAACTATAAATATTGTATACAACGAAATTTTTCAAAATCTGAAGTACGATCAAGTAATTTGTCTTTACTATTTATACAAATTATCTACTATTTCAATGTGATGAGTCAAACAAATTGCATTTTATTTACAAATAACTTTATATTTTATATTCCCTCTTTCTCACCATAACGTTAACATATTTTCATTATGGGTACACATCATAAGATTTACATTTCCCTTCATAATAAATGAAGCTCACATAAAACAGTTAATACATCTCAATAGAACCTACATGACTCAATACTAATAGAATTACTCATTATACATTGAAATACTATATCTCTCACCCATACCACACATTAACACGGCCCTAAACGACACAATACTTATACAACTACTCATTATACATTAAAATACTATATCTCTCACTCCCACCATACATTAATAATTTAATATGGTATAATATATACTCCTTCTGTCCCACCCAAAGAGTCTCTTTTTCCATTTTGAGCGTCCCTACCAAAGAGTCCCCTTTTCTTTTTTACACACATGAGACCCACACACACCCACTAATACAATTAAAATATATGACCCACACTTTCACTAATACAACTACCCACTACAAATTAAATAATAATATTCCTTAATTCATGTGCAAAAAGCAAAAAAAATCATTTGCATGAGACGAAAGGAGTAAATAAAGTGTACATTAAATATAATTATATAAATATATCTTACTCTATATATAAAAGGGCTTTGCTGCAAAACGGGCCTGTTTTTGTTCCATTACCGGTCATCTTATGCACACGCTTCGACCTTCTACGAAACCTATTCACACATGGCACAAACATTGAATGGACACAACGCCCTCTACACCCCCACCGCATTCCGCTGTAGGAATGAGATATCTTCTGCCCAATTTGTCCATTCAGACAGGCATCAACTTGTTCTCCACTTGTGATTTCACTTCGGTTGGCGCCGCTCCACAAATTTTGTTCACGCCACCATCTTTGTCATCGCGCTTCAACTGCAGCCCAAAGGTAATGTCCCCTCCTCCTTCGGCTGTGGTGATGTGTTCCACATTTTGAACTTAACCGAATGTCATGTGTGCGTCTAAGGTGTTCGCTGAAATGCTTGAGTGGGAACTTGTTTAGAACTCATGCCATATGCTTTGATTTTATTAAGAGTTACTTATATAGAACTCATGCTATATGCTTTGATTTTATAAAGAGTTCGAAAACCTAGCTTTTCGCTTACTTATTTTTCATTACAGAGTCTTAGTTGCGGAGTTCAATTGTTATACTATGTAGAATAGAAACTTGAAATCTGAAATTGGGACAAAACGGCCGAACTATCCTACTCAGTTGTTACATGAGACAACTGTGAAATTCATTTGAACTGAAAACTAAGGAATAGGTTAGAAGCTTGATTTAGTGGAGAAGATGTAGTGTTTGCAATAACTGTGGTATCTTTTTGATGAGTCGCCACTCCAAATGACGTTTAAATAATGATTATATGTGCAAACACCCCAAGTTATATAAAATACAAAACATTGGACCCTTGATTTTCTCTGCTCTTATAATTTATCTATCTATGTCTATGGTTAGATTCGTACATAAATGTTCTCTGTAATATTGCTGCTTTCCAATTTCTTTTTTTTTTTCTTTTTGTTGTATTCTCGAGCTGCTGTTCTATGATAAATTTGTATTCACTTCAACATTCTCGCCTGTCTTAATTTTTACTAGGTTTTTTCCCTCTGACCTCGCATGGACTGATAACGTATGCTCAGTTACTTTAAATACCATACTAATTCACCATTACGTCTTGTCTCTGTGGCATATGAGAACTTCATTACTATTTATTACTACAATTGCCTCAAAGAAGATGTCATTATTACGCACTTTCGAAATTGTTGTCATACCATAAAATGCACAGACAACGCAATATCTTTCGTTATAGGCAGTGGAATCTTGTAAGGCTTCTTTTATTTTGTACTATTACTACAGTGAATTAGTTGTTATTTTTCTTGTACTTATGTTTCAATCTCTATTTCTTTAGACATTACTCACAAGCTTACCGTTGATTCTCATGCAGACTTCGCAATGCTTGGCTCGTCGTCCACCACCCGTAAAAAATATATCCGTTCCTTATAATTTACTCAGCGTCATCTTTATACTTGCCCCATAACACTCCACAAATTCACTCTATTTCTTTGCTTACACAAATGCACTTCCTCCTCATCTCAGATCAATAGAAGAGTTGAGCACAACTTTCAAACACCTAACTCCATACAGTAGCACGTGGTACGTTAGAGCTGTTGTAGCTGAAAAAACACTTGCTCGAGATACTCAATGGGAAAGGCAACAAAGATTTGTGCTGGTTGATAAAGAGGTAAATTCAATTAATTTTACATCATGCATGATTCACACTATAGCCTCACCAACATTATATCGCTATTTACTTCAACAGAACCAAAGAATGCCCTGCATAGCGTATAATGTTGATGTCGACCAGCTTAACGACACACTCCAGCTGCACCAGACATACCACGTTGGTAACGCCGTCATAAAGGAAATATCTGCAAGGGGAGCGTATTCACTTCCGTATAAATATCAGGGTTATCCTTAAAAGGAGCAGCTACATAAACCCTGTAGACAATTAGGAGCTCACTTTACCCACTGACCACCTGTATGAGTTGACGCCCTTTGCATTGTGCCCTCGCTTCGCTGACATCCCGGGAAAACATATCAGCTAAGTTTTCCATTGTACTTAATATTTGTTACATAATTTTCTCTTATTTAGAACTACATAGATACCATGCCAATGCAAATGGCCCCAGCGTTTAACATTACTTATCCTTTTTCAGATTTGCTTTGTGGAGTAGTACATGCATTTGCCCCTAGGTTTATCCAAAAAATTCAACGACATGTTCAGGATTTTATCGTCGTGAATGATGAGTGAGTGCCCTAACCAAAAAATTCCAACCTTCACATGGCGTTTTGCCCATTTACATTACGATGTCTTCGTACAGGCGCAGACCATTGTTACTGTCACTATGGGAAGAATTTCATTTAGCATGAAGGACTACGTTTAACTGAAAACATCAACAACATGCCTGTCATATTGGGTATCCGCCTCTCCATGCCCACCTTTGACGGTAATCCGCAAAAAAAGCCTACTATTTCCAAATTTTGTACTTGGTATTCATTTAAAAGTTGTAGAGATGAACACATATGAAAGCCAAAAGCGTTTAAATGATGCGATGACATATTTACTCCATATAGGTGTAAATATTGGCACGTTACCGCATAACACCATCCTGTTTGACCCAGAGCTCCCACAAACCAACCCTCTGAAATCATGGTACCTACAATCTGCTACGCGTACTAAAAGACAACAACAATTAATTTACTGCTCTCTCTTTCTCATTTCAGATTCTAAGTTGCACAACATCATAAAACCATGTGTGACCCTTTATGTTCTCAGGTTAGCTGCGCACAGAGAGTACATAGAAAACATCATTGTGCATCAGCTGTATAAGAAAGAGCACCAGCACACCGTCCCAACAACTCCATCTAAAATTCACACAATTTACGACATTTTAAACGCAGCAGAACCGGTACCGACTACTTCTTTCTTCATTTAATATAAGAGCTACAGTTTTACTCTTTCATGCATTACTTTGAATTTCTATGAATTCCTATGACATTCTCGTGCTACGATATGCTTGATGAATACTGCATTGCAACTTCCAGAACTCATCAACTTGTACTCCATAATTTCTTTTAAAGCTATGCCACAGTTTAAAATAGGATTACAAAATTTTAGACTGTATAAAATTATTGCCCATACACATATTATTTAATTTCCCACAGCCTACTACCTGCACTGAATTCTATAGTTTGTTACCGCTATTATACTATTAGAAACCGTTGAAGAGAATATATTGAACCTTGTGAGTCTTTAGTTTACTTGAAGCTCATGTAAGCAAACATTCTTTATGCCTATCTGGAAAAAAAAAGCATTTGCGGAATTCCTTCTCTGTATGCTATTTATTGTGAACTTTACATTGTATAAAATTACTGCCTATACACTTATTTTTTAATTTCCCACTGCAGCCCGACTACCTGCACCTGAATTTTACGTCTGCCATTGCTATTACAATTTTAGAAATTGGTGAAGAGAATATATTGAACCTTGTCACTATGGACAGTTGTACTTTGTTAATATTCATGTGTAAGCTGCCAATACGTTAGCACACAAATGAAATAATACTCCTTAAAAAAAACCAGTAAATTATTAGAAATGGTATTGCTAAATTGACTTTGCTAGATAAAAGTTACTCATGTTATTGAGTAAGAGTGGTCGAAAAGGTGCAGGAAAATGTCAGGTAGAGTGCTAGGTAAGCTCAAGAAAAGCAGCAGTGGGCAACAGTAGGAATACACCCAGAGGTATTTAACGAAATTTTCTCACTTAACACGAACAAACCTTTAAACAAAACCACATGCTTTATTACTATATCATACCACACATAATCCATTACTGTCTGTGGACACCTTAACTGTTGCCTAGAATTCTGTGCACCTTATGGTGAACGAGCTCTATTATTACTTCATGAAATTGAAGCTTACAATTTGCAACATGTAGGGTACTCTCTCACCTAATAACTTTATGCCCCTAAATATTGCAGTTAGAGCTTAAGAACCAAGCTACGAGAACCAAATGAAAATCAGATTTGCCGCAGAACTTTTTTTTATTGGATTGATAATTTGTTCATGAAGTACCTGCTGAAACCTACTACACACAAAAAGAAAATAACTCTGTCACTTGCTTTTTATTTTATATTCGGCAGATATTGTTGCTGTTGATTTATTTCTGAAATTGTTTGCCCCTACCCTCAAAAACTAAACTCCAGTTCTAATGTCTTTTCCACTTTACATCCCTGTTCTGCAATAACCATTTCACAAGCTCGAAACCAATGTAAGTAACATGTCCAACAACATTCACACCTACAACTTACCAACTTACTGAATTTACATCATAATGGTAATGCTCATGAATTTGCGTTTTTAATGATTGGATGCCAACTCATGTTTATTACTTAAGCATTGTTTTCTTAGTACCAGTTTAAACATAATACAATAATTGCTCTAAAACCAAATTACACTGACACAGGCTGCGCTTCGAAGTTAAACTGGATGATGGCACAGCAAAGTTAAACGCCAACGCAGAAAAAAGAGAGGCCGAAACAATGCTAGGAATACCTGCTGACGCAATCATGGATGCTGAGGATCAGGTACAGACTATAAAAAAAAGGGAAAAAACTTGCTAAAAATTACATTCGCACACTAACGCAAAACTCTGTCTGTTAGGATAACCCATTCCGTCCACATGAGGTGAACAACAAGTACAAAGATGTAAACATGCTCTTTCACATTAGGGCATCCACCAGCGACCCTAATCCAAGCCCCAAGTACTGCAAACACACTATCATTGAATATATCCAGGAACATTACTCAGCCCCAACAGCGTCAATGTCTGCAGAGAGTGGAACATCCATGGACACAACATCTTCAACAGCGAAACCACTGCCAAAACGTTCACTTGATGCTGCAGATGAAACAACCCACCCCACCATAAAGCAAACTAAACAAGACTAAGGTCAGCCAACAGTTTCACAGCCCACATTCATATAATTTTTTCCTATTTGTTTAAGCACCATTTAACTGTATATTTCTTTCTCTTTGCTTCTTACTAGCTCTTCGAGCTTGGCACAGTTATAGTACACCGATTTTATAAAAAAGTTATAACGAAAAGCAGCAGCACACAATTTTCATCAAGTTTTGACTACGGTATAAAAAACGGAGACACCCAAGCTCCACGTGCTTTTGTTATAGTACGTCGACTTTACAAAAATTATAACGAAAAGCAGCGGCACACCATTTTCATCAAGTTTTGACCATGTCGCATCTTGTTTTGCTATAGACTACTTCTAACTGCTTGTTCACTGTGTACGAAACGAGCATTCCAATGTATATTATCCACTGCGATTGTATAGACAAGTTATATAACAGTGGAGTTTTGGTAAAAAAAATACACTACCACTATACCATTACACTCATATATATCAAAAGTGATCTTTTGATAGTATAATTCATATATATTACCGTGCCTTCAAATTAAGTGCCAAAGAATACACTGCCAACGGGCTAAAACCTCACGCAGTGAGGTGCTCCCACTAGTATTTATAAATTTATATATTAGTAATCAATATTGAAATAAATTAAATAAAAAAATATTACTATAATTACAATAATAATAATTTTTTTATATAAGAGACCATGCGGGAGAATTAGTAGTGAGATATAAATATACACATATTAACATTAAACCGACCCGTTAGTATGCCTGTAACCTGTTGGGCTTACTCGGATCTCAATAGGTCCGGGTGCGGGTCACGGATTCACGATATTTTGAAGCTACGCTAAAGCTACCCGCAGCAAAGCGTTACGGACGCCACTTCATTTTCCAAACCCAATTTCACAGCGCTCTGGGTTCCGCTCTTCTTCTCTCGACCAAAACACTGAATTTGATTCATCCACGCTTCCTCAGGTACGTCTTCCATATGATTCTGGGTTTATTATGTCGTTTTGGTGAAACTCGAGGGGAATTAGGGTTTGATACAAAACCAAAATAGGTTTAGAGGTTTTTAGAAGCTATGAAAAGCCGGTCGCATAGGCCGACGGCGGAACCCCACCACGACGACTGGGTGGATGGGTCATGGACGGTGGACTGTATTTGCGGTGTGAATTACGATGACGGTGAGGAGATGGTGGATTGCGATGAGTGCGGGGTGTGGGTGCACACGCGCTGCTCGCGTTATGTCAAGAGTGAGAAATCATTCTCTTGTGATAAGTGCAAGAGCAAGAACAGCGGCGGTGGTGGAGGTGGCGGCAGTGTTGGGAATGACAGCGAGGAGACAGAGGTGGCGGAGTTCTTAGTTGAGTTACCCACCAAAACGCTGCGGATGGATAATCCCATTCCGACAGCTGTGTCTTCACATAGGCCCTTTAGGCTTTGGGCTAATATTCCTATGGAGGAGAAGGTTCACGTGCAAGGAGTGCCAGGAGGGGAACCTGCCCTGTTTTCTGGAGTGGAAATGTCTTCCGTTATTGGACCTCAGCTGTGGAAGTGTGCTGGTTATGTTCCTAAGAAGTTTAACTTTAGGTATTCTGAATTCCCATGCTTGGGTGACGTTAAGGTTGAAGAGGAGGAGGGAAGGAGGGATAAGACTAGTGGTGAGGATATTGGCAATCGAGATGATAATGGTGCTGGGGTGTTGATCTCTTTGCTGCAAAAGAAGGATAACGTTTTGCCTGCTCCAGTAATGGATTCCAGCTGTTTAAGGGGACCTGTTGAAAGCAAACCTTCTCTTGAAGTAGTGACTCCAAGAGAGAAGAAGAAGAAGATGGTGGGTGTTGAAGATCCAGATTCTAGGACCCCTGAAAAAAGCATAAAGAAGGAAAGGAGCTCATTGCCTGTTCTCTTGCTCTCTGGAAAACGCAGAAAAGAGGGTTTTATGTTGTCAAAGGATCAACGACTGAAGAAAAAGGCGAGGTCCATTGAGAGAGAGGGATATGTAAAAAAACGAGCTGTTCATTCATCAAAAGCAGGTGATTTTTACATTCATTTTACTATATTTTACCTATTTTAGTATTTATTCCTCCGGGGAGCTTATTGTGCTTGCTTTGGTCAATATTCTATATATCAATGGTCATGTACTTGCCAAATGTTGTGTTTTTATGCTGATCTGCATGATTTATTTTTCCACCTAAACTAGTAGTTTCAACTTTCTCAGGTGATGGAAAACGGTTGGAATTTTCTCAACACAAAGGCTCCAAGGCTACTGGTGAGAAACATTCCCTTGGGGATCGACTACTGGATGGTCTTGGTGAGTGTGCTACCAACTTAGCTTCAAATGAGCACGGTTTAGAGGCCACCCTCAAAAATGATGTTTCAATTGATGAAATATCAAAAAGAGGGAGTAGGGGAGATGATGTTCTTGTGGGATCTGACAATGTCTCTAAAACCAGTTCTCTCTTGGGATTATTGCCAGAAGTCACTGATTCGCAGAAAACACCTATAAAGGAAGAGGTATGCACTTCCATTATGGCATTATCATGTCATTTGTTGTAATATCATCATATGTAGAGTTTGCGTCATTAATCATCTAATTTGATTCAAATTAAAGCTGTTATTGGGCCATTTTATCTGTGCATTATCATATTTTCAGTGAAATGCCTAGGTTTATAATTCAAGGTGAATTGGAGTACGCAATTACTCATAAATATTTAGCTATTTGTAGTCTGGAACTAAAGAGATTGTTGGAACCTACCTCATTGCTTGCTTTATTTATTCTTTTCTTATCCGCTCAATGCATATAATTTATCATGAATTATGGCTCTTCTTGCTGTGGCGGAATAGTAATTCTGTCATCACTGTTAGAATACTATTCCTTAAAGATATAAGGAGAACATGTGTTTCTAGCATAGTTGTTACATATGCGTGGCTCAAGCTGAAGGCATGCCGGGCACAACCTTTTGCGTGTTTCCAGCCAAAAGGTAATGTTCAAATATGCACGCCTTTAGTTCCTATTGAGCTTCTGGCTAGGCGCCTTGGATGTGCAGTTTTGTAAGATTTCCTTATTTGCTGTATGCTTTTATTTTGTAAGGTTTTGTAAGTTTGAACCATTGATTTAAGATGTACATGATTAACACTACCCTTATTATTTCAAGAAAGATAAGAAAGATTAAATTTTAAAAAGAAATAAAGATCAAAGGAAACTTCTTGTCCACTTACACTTTCAAGTGATAGGCCTAAACAAGGAAAAGTGAAAGGTATCTTATACAACTGCCTATATTATTTATACTTTGAGACGAAGTAGAAATTAATGTTGAAGAGGATAAATACAACACTAAGACAAATGATGATTAGTTGATAACTATGTCCTTGCATTGTCATGCAAGGTTTTTGCCAAGAGAAATAATTATGAAAACAATTTATTTTGTTGAATGACAACTTCGTTTAAAAGCTTAGGCTTATCGAGAGGGGTATTATTTAAGTAATTTATTAAGTGTGTTGTCTTTATATTTAATTAATGTTTTCAACAATTATTTTTAAAAATAAAAAATGAAAACAATAAAAAACATGAATGGGGAAATATGTAACTTCATAGTTTTGTAGTAGTTTGAGCTCTTATTTGATAAGTAAACTTGTTCCATTTCAAGAATAAAATTTGATATGCATAAGAAAAAAAGTCTCGTAGTTAATCGATCTTAGTATAAGGATAAGCTGTTGTGTGAAGGTGATGATTTGACTTGGGGTGTAGTTTAGGACTCTTGGAGTGGAAGAGCCATCATATGATATTTAATTCCTCATTTGCATTTTGTGCTCATGTTAAATGTTTAAATTTTATGATATACATTTTCAACTTGAAAAAATTAGGTAATATATGCCAAATTTGTTATCTTCAAGTATTGGATGTGTGGCTCATGTTATGTTCCTAAATATAATAGAGGCACACTTTATGCATGAATCTTGGAGCTAGAATGCCTTGTGACCTCTCACCCCAAACTAGTTTATGAGATTTTTTTTTTAAAAGTTTTTATTTATTGGAAAAATTCTTATAAGCATAGATAAATTTCTAATTGATTATCCTACTATTACCGAATAAATATTAGCAACTATTTTAAAAACTTAATTGCTACAAATGTGAAAGGATAACTATTTTGGTTGGAAAAAGCTTGTCTGGAAAGCCACATGTGTTTAGGTGGTTTTATAATAGTATATTGCTTTGATTAGTAGTACTTGTGGAATTGTAATATCCTTCCATCCCTCAACACAATTTATGTCTACTGTTCCATATTGTTTAAGAAAAATGTTTTTTGACCAACTTTAGGTGACCAACTTTAGTATTTTTAGGTAATAAATAAAGTTTAAAGTAATGTTATGTGTGTTTAGGTGAGAGTGGCAATTTTGAAATTAAAGTAACTTTTTGAGGTTATTGGATAAAGATGTTATTTCCTTTTTGGAAAAGTGAAGGGTATTATTATAAGATAAACAAATGAGGAACGTGTGAAAGGTTTTATCATTTTATGTGACAAGAAAATGAGGAAAGTGTGGAAGGTTTTATGCAATTGAGGCATAGTTGTCAAAGGCGCGCCTTAGGCGAGGCGAAGCCCTGATCGCCTTTTGGGGTTTAGGTTGAAAACCCTCGCCTTTGTGTTCCTTTTGCGCCTTTTTGGATGTAAAAGGTGCGTCTCGGATACATTTCCAAATTTTGGATTTATTTATTTTTTGTTTTTCTGTTTGTCTATATTTTTGATGAAGAGTAAAAAAATTAATGAATATAATGATCAATTTGATGGTGAAGAAGAGAATGAAGATTATGAGGACCGTAGACCATGATAATTATGATTTTTATCTCATTGGTAATCATTTGAGTCTTTGACATTTGATATTTTCTTAGACTTGAAGGATTCTGCTTATTTTCTTTTTTTGATTGTCTATTTTTGTTGAGTACTTGAATTGTGAAGTTCATTATGACGTTATGCACGGGTTTTTAATTTGTGATTATGTTATTTGTGAGTTATTATGTATTATTATTTGATTTTTTTTTATTTTTACCTTTTTTTTAGTTGGATAATTATGTGTTGAGTTGAATATATTAATGTATAAATGTTCTAGAGTAGCTTGTACCTTAGGCGCGCCTTAGGCTCCAACAAGGCTTTTGTGCCTCTCGCCTTTAACATCTATGGATGGAGGGAGTATTCATTAGCTTAGGAACCTTAAGTATTAGAGATCTACTTCCATGAAACCGTTTGTGGGTGCCCCTTTTTAGAAAATGGTACTCTTTCGAACGCTGAGTGTTATTCTTCAGAATATTAGAGGGTATGCTTGTTTGAGGTTTATGTGGGTTTTGATAACTATGAGTAATGATAATTTAGTTTGTTTTGGATTTTTTGTTGGATAGGTTTTAACTTTGTCAAATTAATGTGTAAGAGGTGGGTATTGAAATGTGTGAGATAGTGATAATTGATGTGAGGAAAGATATTCTTGATGAAGAGGTGAGATGATTTATGGAAGGTGGGTGGATTGGGGAGTAATAGGGTTGTAGGTGTATATAGGGGTGGTTTTTTGAACTCCATCTAGAGTAGCAGTGTTTTTTAAAGCCTCAAACAAACATAGTTTGAGTGCCAATCTTTTAGAAAAGTTGTAACTTATCATATACTTCCTTTGTCCTGGAAACATGTGCACCATTATCGTACACTTGTAGATTAAGAAAAGTTGCCTTTAGACCAACTTTATTTGCTTTTTTTGTGGTGAAAGGTTTATGTAATAAATAAAGTATAAAATATGATGCGTGTGCTAAGTGATTGTGACATTTTTTAAGTTAAAAGTATATTTTGAGGTTATTGGATTGAGTGTGTATCTTCTTTTTAGGGTGGTGCACATCAATGTGGTATAGACGAAAATGGTAAGTGTGCACATTGTTTTGGAATGGAGGGTGTATAAGAGTAGTCTTATGCTTCATTCCATACTGTATTACTCTTTAGAATTTCAAGTATTACTCTTCAAAATATCCGTGTGTTACTCATACATAAGAGTAATTACACTTTGTATTGAAGAGTAACCATCTTTTATATTGAAGAGTGACACTCCATCATGCACGCAGAAGAGTAGAAAATGGGGGCACAGCCACTTTTGTGCCTTGGGGAATACAATATTTGTTTTTGTCATGACTTGTGTGTTTTGGATGTAATAGCTGTATTAAATAATATGAGCTGGTTAGTAGCCACTAGCCACATGGCTAAGTTATCATCTTTTCTAATTTTTATACCTCACACCAGGAGAGCTCTTGTGCTTGTACCTATTGCTTAGTCTCCAGGACTCCTCTATGCCATTGTCTGCCTTGCCCTTTAGTTCTATGTTTACTCTATCAATTTTATCATCCTTAGTTAAGCTTTATTTATTGTTACTTATTTAATCATTACAGTCATAAGATAGTTATTACTCGGTATATGTTTTACTCATCTAGGTTGCTGGGTGTATACAGATTGGGGCTCATGAGAAGAAGCCTGTGGTTGTAGAGGTGAGAACTGCTGTTGAAGATGCCAAAGAAAGTGAACACAGCTTAAATTCAGATGATGATCAGGCAGATTCACGGCCTAATAAGAAATTGAAAGGTGGGATGTATGCTGATGATCACACAGATCATTATGGTGAAACTTTAAAGAATGATGTTAAAATAAACAGCCCTAAAGCCACAACTCAATACCATGAGTCAACTGTCAATATTACCTCAGAAGGTAAAGTAGTTGGAATATCAACCATAGGCTCCGAAACAAGTGAACCTAAGGTACTCGATGAAAGCAGGACCTTGACTGCTGGTGGTTCAAGAACCGATAAGTCTGAAGAATTGGGTGGTAGTGCCTGTCAGTCCAAGAGAGAACCTCACGGATCTGAAGGTTCTTTGGTATCAAGAAAAAGGACTTCGGGACTTAAACATAGTTCAGAAGTGGCTGATGAATTGCTTAAATCAGATGTCGCAGCCAGAAGTAACTCAACAGCTTCTTATCAACGCAAAGCAGTCATTTCTACATTGAAATCATCTTCAACTTCAGGAAGTATTAAGTCCAAATCCTCTGAAAATTGCATGGCTGCAACTGGCCAAAATCTTCCTATTCACAGTAGACAAAAGGAGTTGTCTGATGGCAGTTCACTAACTATGAAGGACAATTCTTCTGCTGATAAAGTTGAGCATGAAGAAAAAAGTGTTAGGCAGAAGAAATTAGTGAAAGAACCTGCAAGATCAAGCTCTCTTCCAAAAGTATCAGAGCCCACTAGATTGTTAAATGCATCTAATTCCAAGCGACCATCAACTGATTTAAAAGATCCCACTGTCCATTCTTCTTCAAAAGCGATTTTGGTGCCAAATGTGACATCTGGTCGTATTTTAAGTGAGTGTGCCAGTCCACCAACGACGGAAGGTGCTTCACACTTGGAGAATAAAACTGCGAATTCAACTGTTCCTGTAAGAGGTGAAAAGTTTCAACAGTCAAGTAGTCATCCATCGTCTAGAGGACATGTAACTTCAATGACTGCTCAAACATCCTCAAATGTTCCTGCCACCTTGAGTGATGAAGAGGTATGGAGAAACTACATGAGCTACTTTTCCTTGTTTTAATGTTACATTAAACCTTGCAACCTATGCCATCTGCAGCTTGCTTTACTTTTACATCAAGAGCTGAATAGTTCTCCAAGAGTTCCTAGGGTGCCACGCATGCGTCATGCTGGCAGTTTGCCTCAGTTAAGTGGTCCAACTGCAACAAGCACATTAATGAAACGATCATCTAGTGGTGGGGGTAAAGATCAGAGTGTGGTATGTCTGTTTTACTTAACCTGCTTAGTTTTTTTATTTTTATTTTTTGCAAATTTCGTAGTATTGTTAAATCGAGGTGATGAGTCATATCTTACTGAACTGAAGGCTTCTAGAAGGAGGGTCAAAGATTCCTCTGGTGAAGGTTCGCATACTTCTCATGAGGTTGATAATGAAGCTAAAAAGATGGAAACCAAGCCTCACTCGACTGATAGCAGGAGGCAGGATACTGGCTACAATGTGGAGTTGGTTTCAAGAAAGGATGCAGATGGAGGTCTAGTGAAAAATGTTCAGTTAATGAAGAAAGCATATGTTGGCAGCTCTTTTTCATCATCTGGTGAGGCCAATGGACACAATATATCTTCTAGTCACCCGTCTTCGAGGAATGCTTCTGATGATGATCCACGTCTTCGTCAAACGAATCACACTTTACCCAGTTTGTGCTCTATCTGAGGGAAAATTCAACTTTTATATATTTTATAATTGTGATTCATATTGCTAGAGCATGTCTGCTACGATTTTCCTTAAAACGATTTCGAAAGCGTAGTTCTCCCTCATAATTGAAGAAGCAATGATGTGTAGGTTTGATTGCTGAAATTATGAGCGAAGGCAAGCGCATGACATATGAAGAACTCTGTAATGTGGTTCTACCGGTAAGCTAGTTTGATTATTTCATGGCTATCATCACTCCTTTTCTTCCTGTCTACAGTGAAAACTCTTTGTATTCCATTTTTTCTAAACTTATTTGACTACAATTTTTTTTTTTGCTTATTCCTAGCATTGGCCTCACCTAAGGAAGCATAATGGAGAGCGCTATGCGTATTCAAGTCACTCCCAGGCTGTACTTGATTGCTTGAGGAACCGAAGTGAATGGGCACGTTTAGTTGACCGAGGTCCAAAGGTACTCTTTTCTATGTCTCTTTAGTATTTAAATACTCCCTCCATCCCATGACAAACTTCACACTTTCCATTTCCATACATCCCACACTAAACTTCACCAACCCAAGAATGGAAATACAATCTCAATCCTGTAACCTCGAAATTCATTTTAATTTCGAAATTGTTATCCACAGTTTATGTAGCATATTTTATTATTACTTAAAAAGATTACATTATCCACCAAAAGCGAATTAAGTTGGTAAAAAAAAAAACTTTTCTTAATCATCGAGTCTACTATAATGGTTTTATATGGGACGGAGGGGGTATAAAATTCTTTTAAATTTGTGTAACATTGTCAGATCAGATATTTTTGCAGCGGTTTTTTTTTTTAAAAATAGAAATGATATGATCATGCCCAATAAACAAACATGAATTTAGTAATGTTTTCCCTAGTCCTAATATGTCACTTAAGTTGATCTCATGCAATCATTTTTATAATTTTATGAAGAATTTACTTGTATAAATTAGGTATTTACTATTCCTGTGTGGATTTACCTAACCAAACCTGGACCCAGGCCAGGTAAATGCTATTGACCTGTCTGACAATCATTCCATTAAAAACTAATACTAAAATTCTATTTCGGAGAGGTTGAATAGCTAGCTGCTTCTTTTGTTCTACCCCTACTCCCTTTCCTTGTATATCTATGCATGTGTTCTTGATTGATTATCTTGTTGGTTTCTTACTGATCATTTTGCGGAATTGAAATTGTTCTTACAATATACTAAAAAGTGATTCTGGTAATTATGTAGTACGCTCTTTTAGCATTAATTCTCTGTCTTGCTAGTTCTTAGGTGACAATGGTATTGTTTCTGAGTGTGTATGATTGTCCGTCCTTACATATAATTGCGTAAAATTCATTATTTTGTTTAGCAGTACTTCTAAATTCCAAAATTTGTGACCATATCAACTAAAGGCAAGTCAATATCCTCTTCCAGACCAATGCTAGTAGAAAGCGACGGAAACTTGATGCTGATTCAATTATCATGGAGTCAGAGGAAAATGAAGATGAGAAAGTGAAAAATGCCAAGGATGTTGGGACAAAGAGTTTTGATTCACACCAGGAAGACTTCCCTAAAGGAAAACGAAAAGCCAGGAAGCGCAGGCGACTTGCTTTACAGGGAAGAGGTATTGTGAGGAGGAGGCGTAGGGCTGATGTCATTAGTGACGATGAAAGTGAATCGTTTTCTAATTCTAGTGAAAATAGTGTGTCCAGTGAAGAAGAAATACAAGGTGGTGGGGCATCTTTTGTTGGGAGTGAGGCCTCCTCTAGTTCAGAGGATGAGATTCGATAGATCTCAAAATGTGTGGGTACTCTTCCAGTGTTGAAGCCGTCACCGTTTTGATTTAGATGAAGTAAAGCTGTTCAGCTGATCTTTTGGTTAAGTTTGGTCATCAAGTGCAAATATACATGCTTATATAGAAGGCTTTTTTGATGCGCAAGGACATGTAACAATGTTGTATATATTGATTCCAAAGAATGAATTTGGTCATAGAAGTATCACTAGGTAGTTTTAACTAGATTTTTTAATGTAGAATATCTTATTCTGCCTCACTTAGCCCTTTTATTTTTGTAATCTGTATTCAGATTCTCTAATAATACACACAGCTTCTATCGTCTTTTCATATGACCTTGTTTGAACAGTATCTGTTATATTGGATTGCGGTCTTTATCAAGGCTGGAGAATTAATCGTAGCTGCTCGACTTTCGTTGGACCTGGATATCTCCAGTAACTTCTGGTCAATTTCCTAACATTGTAGCACGCTGCGGTGATAGGAGATGGAAGCATTGGTAGATGATGCTCATCTGTTCTTATTAGCTCATATGTCTGCTCTGAAGATTGTGTGGTTGACAGATTATAATTAACTTTATTATTTTCATTGCATGCAATTTCTTTAGGGTGGTTTTTGTTTTGGATGCAAGTAGAAATAAAAAATCTTGATTTAGGATTAGTTTTATTTAGTAAAACTAAATCTATATTTGTGTTAGAGAGATTCAAGTATTGTAGATTTTTACTTCATCTCAAATCAATTTGTAAGGGGTAATGTTTATAAGATAGTAGGATGTGATAGATTGATGTAATACGATTTTATTAAATCCCAACTTAATGGAATAAATAATTTTAAACCTGGATAGGAAACAAACAAAACCTATAATATTGATATGTAGCTAATGACAATTTTTTTTATGATGATAAATTATTATGAGATTTTGGATGTTTTCAAATTCAACAATTGATTTAGGGTTTGACTGTTGCCACCCCGGATCAATCAATATTTCCATTTTGTTATTTTTGTGTTTCACAATAAAATTTACTCTCTCCATTACATATTAAATTTTACAATTTTTATTTTTGCTCGTCCCATATTAAATTTTACCATCTAAAAAAAAATATCATATCAATCTTCGACCTTAAAAGTATATTTTAATTATAAATTTATCACTCTCACCTAACACATAAAACATACTCCCTCCGTCCCGCCCAAATAACATCATTTTACTATATTGGACATCCTATTCAAATTGCACAATTTTTCTCTTTTAGTAAAAAGGGGCCACCACTACCCATCACATCTCTCTAATACACCTACCAACTTTACATAAAATAATAGAGTAAATTACCAAAACCCCCCTCGATGTTTGTCCAAATTACCAAATAAAACCCGTGGCTTACAAAATTACCAATTATCCACTTTAAAAAACACTTTTTTTTTAAAAAAAAATAGTGAAATTTAAAAATACAATGTTAAATATATGGGTCTTGATGTCATTTTCATCCTTCTTTATTTTAAGATAAAGTGTATTTTTATTAATGTTCAAATAAAAAACAAGTTAAAGGGGGTAATTGGTAATTTTCAAACCACGGGATTTATTTGGTAGTTTGGACAAACCTCGAGGGGGATTTTGATAATTTATCCAAAATAATAATATTCTTTAATTTACGTGCAAAAAACAAATGAACCTCTTTGCTTGGGACGGAATGAGTACTTTATAATTTATTTATTACTTGAAAATATTATATTACCCAAGGCAAAAAAAAAAACAAATTTTCTTAAATTTCGTATCTACTTAATGAGATGGAGGGAGTAACATATTTCTTCCATTTGTAAATGGGTTTTCCATCTTAACAGAAACTTCATACCCCAAAAAGTTCAATAATGGGCAGACAGTTATGTGGTCCGGGTTCGAACATGCACTTTGATTTAACAGTTACTCTATAACATATGAAAAATTACTCTTTAGATAGATGAATAATTTACTCTTATGAATAAAAAAATTTACACTTCAAATTCTTAAGCTTTCAGATTTTCAGCATGTTCTTCTTTCACTATCTCTCCCTTGCCATTTAGAATGTCCTCAAATGCTAGAATTTTATACTCTGTGTCATGATAACTCAATCTTTCCAACTTCTCAAAAAAAGAACACTCCCTTGCTTTCCTCTAGTTCCTAATCACCGTTGCCCCTTAGCCATCAGCCCTAACAAACTTAAGACATTGGTGAAGAGTAGAGAGTACTGCCTCGAATGCATAGATCAAGGATTCTCTAAGGATACAGTTATACGAGGATAACTGATCCACAACCTTGAATGTAACTTGTTTCTGTATCAGAGTGCACCCATCCGAACTTTCTAACTGAACTGATAGATCCACCTCCAATATGGGTCGGGTCGGGGCATTCCCGAATCCTTTTATCTTGTCACCACAAGCCCTGACCTTGTGGTGCTTCTCTTCTCCGAGGTTTTCGAAGACGGATTTAAAGATTATATTTGCATATGCTCTGGTGTAAATTAGACATCGGTAAACACGTATACCAAACAATATGGGTGAATGACAAGAGGGTCAGAGTGTGGTGTACTTACCCTGTAAAAATCTATCTATGTATAGACTATGTCTGCCTCCCGAACTTCTCTCTCTTCCGAGGATAATGATAGAATTTGTGGCACTTGTAGGTCCAGCTCCCTAAGTTCGGCCTTTCTTTTCTTCCTTGAGGCCGTAGTGAATGCTTGCGAGGTGCCGTCGTAAGGAGTACTCGGTCGCTTCCATCATGTGTATCTCTCCTGGTCTATCTTGCCTCAACTCATTCTCCCTTTCGACCCTTTTTGGTATTCTCGAGCTCCTAGGTTGAGCGGAGGCAACTCTTGGACTTTTCAATTTCTCCCTCTGTCTGGGGACCTTCCTCTCCCTGGTGGTGGAGAAATATTATCCCTTCTTATCCTCAGCGTTGGGGTAGCAACAACCCCTTCAACCTTCATTTCTTGAATAACCTTCAAAGTTCTGCGATTAGGTCTCTCCATTGGTTGGTGTAGTGCCATGCATTTTGGTGATATTGGCAATATCTCATTAGGTTCAGATACTCTGCTCCTTTCTGATCAGCCTAAGGACTTGTCTATCCCTTATTTGATAGAACACTTCTGCCGAAGAAAGATTTACCTTGGCCGTCAGTTCTATCTGCATAGCTTGGATCTCATTATCATCGAGAAAAGGCTTAAAAGCGGCTGGTGCCTTATAGTTTTTCCCGTTATTGTTTACTTTCTTCTTTCCTACCTCTGTACTGGCTTGTTCGTCCTCCTTTCTTTGCCAATGCCAAAGTATATTTGGTCTGAATGTATTCATTAGCCAATGTCATGAATGCGACATAAGTCATGGGTGGTTTGAGTTGAATGACTTTCCACAAATGGGTGTTTGGATACAAAGCCCATACTGCAATAATTAGATATGCCTCAGCATATATAATCTCGCCTTTTGATCTTTGTTCGTTGAATCTCTTCAAGAAATCTTAGAGACTTTCCTTCGGATCTTGACGATAGCTAGCCAACTTGTGCTTCGGCTTTTTTGGCCTTCCCAGATAAGCGAATGGGGCAATGAATGCATTATGTATTGATACAGCTGGGATAGCTCTGAACCACATGTGAGCTTTATCCCCCAAGGTCAGCGGAAACATTCGACACTGGGTCTCCTCATTGCTTCACTGAGCCTCCATCCACATTAGATATCTATCTATGTGGGCGTAAGAGTTGGAAATACAATTGAAAATGGGAATCTGTGGCAATTTCATTTTCAACTACCTAGGGAGGTTATAGATCTCTGCGGCAAAAGAGGATTGGCTAACCATTTGTTGAAGGTTACCAGGTTCTCCGATCTTCAGTCTTTTTCTATCTCCTTCAACCTCAGAAGTGTTGGCGTTCGATCGTTTGGTTAACGTGAATCTTTAGGTTCCATGTAATTCTATATCAGCGGAAACAAGAATATATTTGCATTACCTTTCACCAGGGTTTGTTGTTGAAGATGAAATTTTTGAAAATTTTTGAAAATTCTCGCCGGCAGATTGTGCGACCTCACGATTTTGGGCATAACTTCTTCATCCAAATATCGATTTTAGTGATTTTTATGCCAAAATGATCATCTCTTCCTTGGTTTTCCAACCATGTATCACACCACCAGTTTTGAGTTCAACACAAACACAAAAAAATTATAAAATTTGAGCATGCGTAGATATTGAACAGTAGAAACCAACGACCTTTCGATCTTCTGTTGTATTCCTAAGCCACGTATTGACGTTTTGTGGGCAACGATCTCCAAGACAATCTCAATCTGCAGTCATTCTTCCTACATATGATTTTGAGCATGTAATGCTAGGAACCGGACTGCTGAGATTGACTATTTATAGGCTACAACAGAGACCAGGAGGAGAAATTAAAGTTGGGCCTTCCATTGAGCTTAAGTGTCCAAGTTTAGCCCAAAACTTATACTTAAGTCCAATAATAAACCAGTCCACTAAAGAAATATTATTGCACTGCCACCTTAATCCCAAATTACGTTATGTGCCCCTTCTTATTATGAGCCCGTTATTCTCCCTGTGTTTAAGATTCAATGCCCATTAATTAATTAAGTTACTGACAACTCTATTAATTAATATTTTTGTCGAGAGTAGTACCACTCAATCTTAGTATCATTCCGGAATAAATCCACCTGCAGGGTTTACATGATAATTATTATGAGCTCCTCAAGGGTATATCATCAACCAATTCCGTTAGGACACAGATTCCTTCTACAATCAACAGCACACCATAGAGACAACACCATCTTCCAACTCACCGAGCTTATTGATTTAATAATTAAATCTCACCCATTGATGAATCAAAGAAATAAATACTGACTTACGTGTCGAGATTATTATATAGGGATTAAGAGTACGAACATCCATAATAACAGAGATCTAGTTCTATTATGTTGTTAGTATAAACCGAACGATTTCACCGCGGCCTTGCTCAATACACACAAAGTGCACTAGTGCAATTTTATAGTCAAGACAGACTAACGCCAAATCACACTTCAACCATACCGATAAATAATCCCCTTCTATCTCGGTTGTGAACATCTGTTTATACTTTATAAGGAGCCGATAATATGATCTTCTGTGTGACGCCGCACACCATATTATGTACATTATAAAGTAAATGGACTTTTGCAACAATTCATAAACAATTATGCTAAACGTTTGATCACATGATTCTCATTTCAAATATAGTCAAAACATTGTTCATATAAAAAGCTACACTTTTAGTATACAATCCAATAATCTCCCACTTATACTAAAAGACTATGCTGCCATATCCTCTGCCATACATCTAATTCCCACTACATGACCATCAAAAGCTTTCGCCTTAAGGTCATTGTAAAAGGGATTTACTTGGTTATCATCCGATACAATCTAGGCGACAATAATTTTTCCCTCATTATACGATTTCTCGTATCAGGTAGTACTCTCTCTCAATGTGTTTAAGTGCCTTATAGGCTCATGATTCCTTTAAGTTTGCAACTGCACTATTATTATCACAATAAATTGTGATAATCTTGTGTAAACTTAGAATCACATCTAAGTCCATTAAAAAGTTTCTAGAGCTATACAGATACTTTGGTTGCCACAAGGCTCCAATTTATCATCTTTCCATGGTGGAGCCAAAATATTTCTATATAATCACTCCTCCATATCTCCACTTCCCAAAATAAGCACATAAACTTGATGTGGATTTACTGTCGTCCCCATGATCTGAAAATTCAAATCTATATAACCCACAAGAAGCAATGAATTTGTCCGGTGAGCTTACATATTATTTCTAGTCCTTTGAGGAACATTAATATATGTCTTACCAGTGTTCAACATTCTTATTTCGGGTTACCTTGATATCTTCTAGCTATGCCTTCGGCAAAACAGATATCCATTCTCGTCATCACATTCCATAGATTAAGCTTCATTACTGCCGAAGCATGAAGAACCACTTCCATCTACTTTATCAGCTTTTATATCAAAAGACACATTACCTTAGATAAAAGACACTCCATTCCGAAAGGTACAAAACCTTTGTAGGAGTTGCATGCTAAACGAGCAAGTATTGTATCTGTTAGCGTTCGATCGTTTGATTAACGTGAACCGTTAGGATTTCATGCATTTCTAAATCAGTGGAAGCAAGAACATAGAAACATATTACCTTTCACCAGGGTATGTTGAAGAAGAACAGCTGTAGAAAATAACATCTTGATCTTCTGCTGTATTCCCAAGTCCAATCTTGATGTCGTGTGGGCGACGATCTACAAGATCCTCTCAATCTGCTGTTCTCTCTTCCCTACTCACTGTTAGACGCGATAAGTTAGGGTTTCCGAACAGTTGAGATGACTTATATATAGACTACAGCAGGAACCAGGAGGAGAAATTAGCCGGGCCTCCATTGGGCTTAAGTATCCAAGTTTAGCCCAAAACTTATACTTAAGTCTAATAATAAAAATATATTCCACTAAAATATTATTACTGCACTGTCGCTCCAATCCCAAATTACGTTATGGGCTCCTTCTTATTATGAGCCCGTTAGTCTTCTCATGTTTAAGATATATAATGCCCATTAATTAATTAAGTTACTGACAACTCAATTAATTAATATCTCATCCGAGAGTAGTATCACTCAACCTCATTATCATGCCGGAATTAATCCACTTGCAAGATTTACATGATAATCCTTATGAGCTCCTCAAGGGGACATCATCAACCTATTTAATAGGACACGGATTCCTTCTACAAGCAACATGACACCATAGAGACAACATTATTTCCTAACTCACCGAGTTTGTTGATTTAATATATGTAAATCTCACCCATTGATGAATCAAAGAAATACATATTGGCTTACGTGTCGAAGTTATTATATAGAGATTAAGAGCATGAACATCCATAATAACAGAGATCAAGTTCTTCTGTATAGTCAGTATAAGTCGAACGATCTCAAGCGGTCCTGCTCAATACAAACAAAGCATACTAATGTGATTTTATAGCCAAGACAAACTAATTCCAAATCATACTACAACCATCCCGATAAATTATCCCCGACTATCTCGATTGTGAGTATCTTTTTATACTTTATAAGGAAACCGATAATATGATCTTCTGCGTGTTGTCGCATAACATATTATTTACAATATAAAGTAATAGGACTTTTGCACAAACATATAAATAAATTATAATATGCAAAACGTTTGACCATATGATTCTCATTTTAAATAAATTGTTAAAACATTGTTCATACAAAAGCTAGACTTTTAGTATACAATCTAACAATCTCTCACTTATACTAAAAGACTACGCTCCCATATCTGCTGACACGCATCTAATCCCCATTCCTTCTACATGCCCATCAAACGCTTTCGCCGGAAGGCTCTAAGTAAAAGGATCAGCCAGGTTATCCTCAGATGCAATCTTAGTGACAACGACCTCCCATCTTTTAACGATATCTCATATCAGGTGGTACTTGCACTCAATGTGTTTACTCACCTTATGGGCTCGTGGTTCCTTCGAGTTTGATATTGCACCACTTTTATCACAATAAATTGTGATCGCTTTGGGCAAACCAGGAATCACATCTAAGTCCATTAAGATGTTCCTAAGCCATACTGTTTCTTTAGCTACCTAAGAGGCTGCTACATATTCAGCTTCCATGGTAGAGTCCGCAATGCATTTCTGCTTTACACTCCTCCATATTATGGCTCCTCTTCCAAGAGTAAACACATAACCCGAGGTGAATTTACTAGCATCCTTATCTAACTGAAAATCCGAATCAGTATAACCCAAAGCCAATAAAGTATCTGCCCAATAAATCAACATATAATCTGTAGTCCTTCGCAGGTACTTCAGAATATGCTTTACCGCAGTCCAATGCCCTTGTCCTGAGTTACTTTGATACCTACTAACCATGCCCATGGAATAACAGATATCCGGCATCATGATTAGCCATTTTGTAGTAGGGATGACCAATTAAAATAATTTATCGAACCACAGGGAGGTCGGCGCTAGAGCTTAAGCGAGATCACGTTTATCTCAATTTTATAGAGACGAAACATCAATGAGTAGTTTGATCAAACAAGAAATTAAATAAATCAAAGCAAGCAAGCAAACAAAATAGATGGATGAAATGAGTGGTTTTTCAAGTTGAGTAAAAGTGAGATTAACAACATTTAAGAAGTGAAAATCCTAGGATAAATGCATCAAATTCATATGATCATGGGTTTAGACTAAGGGCCAACACTAAGTTCACCTAAACTCCCTCTCAAGATGAATAGGATATGGAATCAAGCTCAATGGATTGGTTCTCACTCAAACAATTCCAACTATGTACTAAGCTTGAGGTGAGAGTCCCTTCACACGATTAATCAACCTCTCGATCAAACAAATCACATGTTCTATCAAAGGGTTCTAAACTCCAAAAGATTTCTCAATCTCTTTACAATTTATAATGCACATGAAGTGTTTGATGAAATGATTCACTTAATTATCCTAAGCATATAATTGATTTCTCAATCTAATCACATATCTAGAACAACTAAACACACAAATCAACAAAACAAATCAAGCAATTAATAATCAATGATAGAAAATCAATTAACCCAATCAACATATGAATTTAAATACACAAATCCCAAAATTATCCAACAACTCTCATGTTGCTAATCTCACAAGGGAGATTAGCCTACCATATTCATAAAGAAATTAACATAGACAATTAAATCCTTACAAATCATGATAAAACTATGAGGTTTAATACAAAGATTGAATGGAAACTCCCTTGATCTATCTTCAATGGTGATCTCCTTCCCTTCTTTGTATTTTTCTCTCTTCCTTGATCCTTTTCCTTCACTTGGATGTAGAAATTGATGGTGGGATGATGGTAGATCCAAAGGATGAAGAATGGATGGAGATGATGGTGTGGAATGGAAGAAATGGTATGAAGGTGTGTGTGCAGGGTCCAAAAACTGAATCTCCCTTCAAATGTTGAATAAATGGGTATTTATACCCCTTGGGAAGCTTTTAGAAGTTTTTGGAAATTTTCTAATCCCAACACCTATACGGCTCATGTGCAGCACACGACAACATGGGTGGCCGTGTTGTTGCCACAAGGGTGGCCGTATTGTGTCTTCTGATACTCGCACACGACCCTTCTAGATAGGGCCGTGTTTGGTACACGGCCCGTGTTACTGCACAGGACCACAGGGGTGGCCGTGTAGGTGTTTCAGGCGACGGAGCACGGCCAATTTTGACAGGGCCGTGTTTTGTACACGGCCATTGTTCTTGCTGCCTGTTTCCTTCACTGTTTTAGCTCGTTCTTCCTCGTTTCAACTCTGAATTGAGATCCACTTTAAGCTCATTCACACACATTTCAATAAAAACACAAAACACAACCAAAGTACACCTAAATACGGATAAACTAATACGAAAATACATATAAAAAGATACTAAAATCTAGGTGAAAATATCACTCATCACCTCATACATAGCATTGCATACATGAGGCTTCCTACTGCCAAAGCATAAGAAACTAGCTTCATTTCCTCTATTTCCTTTTGTGTCTTTGAACACATTTCCTTAGATAGAGGAATTCCATGCCTGAAAGGTAGGAAACCTTTCTTGGAATCTTGCATGCCAAAACGAACCAAGATTGTATAAATGTATGAAGCTTGGGATAAGCACAATATTCTTTTCTTGTGATCCCTTATCAATTTGATCCCTAGAATGTGTCTGGCTTCTCCTAAGTCCTTTATTTCAAACTTCTTGGATAGCCATACACTTACACCCGACAATACCTTTACATTGTTTCCAATGAGCAGTATATCATCCATGTAAAGTACAAGAAACACCACTACATTTCTGCCACACTTCTTGTACATACATAATTCATCCGGACATTGAATAAATCCATATGACTGGATTACTTCATCAAAACGGATGTTCCTTGATCTAGAAGCTTCTTTCAATCCATAAATGGACCTATTAAGCTTACACACAAGATGCTCTTCCCCTTCCGCAATGAATCCCTATGCTTGTTTCATATAGATGGCTTCCTCAAGATTTCCATTCAGAAAAGTTGTCTTGACATCCATTTGCCATACCTCATAGTCCATATGAGCGGTAACAGACAAAAGAATCTAGATTGACTTAAGCATGGCGACGGGTGAGAAGGTTTCCTCATAATCGATTCCCTTTTCTGAGTATATCCCTTCGCAACGAGCCTTGTTTTAAAGGTTTTCATCTTACCGTCAGATCCTCTTTTTCTTTTGTCGACCCACTTGCATGCAATAGCTTTTACACTATTGGGTGGTTCTACAAGCTCCCAGACTTTATTAGAATACATGGATTCTATTTCATATTTCATTGCTTTTTGCCATGATTGAACATCTTTATCATGCAAAGCTTCATTGTAATTCCATGGGTCGATTTCATGTTCACCAGGGACCAAGTTGAATGACTCTCCCAATCCCATGAATCTATCAGGCTGTCTCACAACCCTCCCACTACGACGAGGCTCCACAGACAATTGTGTATTAGGTGTGACACGTGGTGCAGTGTCTTGTGGTGTATCCTCTTGTACAGTTGGAATTATATTTGGTGTTTACCCTATTACTTCATTTTTACTCATAGGTTTGTGGTTCATTACATAATCCTCTTCCAAAAATATGGCGTTCATGCTAACGATCACCTTTTGATCATTTGGATTATAAAACAAACCACATTTCGTTCCTCTAGGATATCCTATAAACAGACTAACTTCAGTACGTGGTTCTAACTTATCAGTATCCGCCTTTAACACATGTGCCGGAGCACCCCAAATCCGAATGTATTTTAGAAAAGGCTTTCACTCGGTCCACAGTTCTGTGGGTGTGGAGGCTACCAACTTAGAAGGTACTAAGTTCAAGATGTAAGTTGTTGTTTCTAAGGCATATCCCCAGAATGAATTTAGTAATCCCGAATAACTCATCATTGATCTTACCATTTCCATAAGAGTCATGTTCCTTCTATCCACTACACCATTATGTTGGTGTGTGCCTGGTGCAGACAATTGGAATTCTATCCCTTCCTCTGATTAATAATTCTTAAACTCTCCTAAGACGTATTCGCCACCACGATCAGATCGCAGTGTCTTGATACATTTTCTAAGTTGCTTCTCCATATCAGCCTTGTACTCTTTGAATTTATCAAAGCACTCAGACTTGCGACACATCAAATAAATGTATCCATATCTAAAATAATCGTCAATGGAAGTGATGAAGTATTCATAACCACCCCTTGCCTGGACAGACATAGGACCACACAAATCCGAATGAACCAATTCCAACAGATCCTTGACTCTATACCCCTTCGCAAGTTGGATAATTTTCCATAACTAATGAACTCAAATGTCCATTAGCTATCAACCTTTGAATCCTACTCAAGTTAATATGTCTTAGTCTTAGATGCCAAAGATATGTTTAGTTCATTTTCGAAGGTTCTTTTCTCTTATTGGTAGATGTATTATTCAATTCAATTTGTTGCAGTGTGGGAGAAATTGGATTAAGAGTATGCAAATTATCTATCAATGCACCATCACATATAATAATTCTATTTTTTCTTAAAACAACCTTGTCATTAAAAGAAACAGAATATCTATCCATAAACAATTTAGAAACTGAAATTAAATTCTTTCTAAAATGAGGTACATAAAGACAATTCCTCAAAACAAGAGTTTTATTCTTATTGAAAAATAAATAGATGTCTCTCACTGCAACAACCGCTACTCTTCTAGCATTTCCCATGAGTATGGTAATCTCCCCATCACTAAGCTGTCGGGTTTGGTGGAAACCCTGCAAAGAATTACAGATATGGTCAGTGGCTCCCGTATCTACACACCAAGTGTCATCAGATACAATTGCTAAACACGATTCAACAACCAGTAAATAAGACTTACCATTCATGTTCCCCTTTAGAAGAGGGCAGCATGCCTTGTAATGTCCCGACTGTTTGCATTTGAAGCACTAGCCTCTAGGCTTCTTGACCACACCACCCTTTGCCTTCACTTGGTTCACCGGTTATGAATTTCCTTGCTTCTTCTTATTCCTACCGTCTTTCGGCCTAGTATAAGCAGCATTTTCAGCAACATGAACCTGAGAAGCTCTATGAAATAGTTCTTCCACCGCCACAAGTTCTGTCAGAAGTTCCGCCAACGTGTACAAATATTTATTCATACCGTAGTTCAGACGAAACTGCTCAAAACTCTTAGGCATGCTTTGGAGTATGATATCGATTTGGGTTTTCCCATCGATTTCAACTCCATGAACCTCCAACTCATTAAGTTGGCCTATCATCCTAAGGACATGTTCCCTTACGGGAGTGCCCTCAGTCATTTTGGTATTCATTAGTACAGCCATGCCCCTCGACCTAGCAGGACAACTCTAGTGTCTGAAAAGTTTCTTAAGATTCTACATCATATCATAAGCGGAGTTCATAACTTGATGTTGATGCTGAAGCACATTTGACATAGAAGCCAAAATATAGCACTTAGCCATCCTATCAGCCTTAACCCATCTATTATAAGTAGCTTTTTCCTCTTGACTAGAGTCATCAGTAGGTGCCACATAATACAAAGATATAATTTTCAGCACTTAAAACAATGTCCATGTTTCGTTTCCAGTTAACATAATTTGTGCCAGTAAGTTTGTGTTCTTTAAGTATGACAGAAAGTGAATTGAGTGTCATTTGAAAATTCTGAGAATCATAAATAAATAAACAGATCAAGCACTTCAAATTTATCAATTTATATTGATTCCCTCAAAAAAATATAAAATAAAATTCACCAACATCTCAAGCACCGTGAGTCTGCATGCCACGATAGTTTGGACGTATCAAACTCTAATATTTACAAGAGAATGTTTTACCCATTAATTTCATTTGCCAACCTAACTTCATGATAAAATAATTAATAGTCAGTTCATCTTTAGCCATGCAAATAACAAGAGTGACTCCGATGGGAAAAATACTTATTATTTGCACCTAAGCGTACACCATTATTTGATCCCAAGTCCATTGCTCAAGCTTATGTGCCTTACAGATGGAGAAGTACACACGTGCTCAGATAACTTCCTATAATATTATAAAGAAGTTCGTTCTAGCAATCCATGAATAAACTCATCCAATGGGGAGGAAGACACTATAGCCAACACGCAAGTTTACTCACATCACTTACAAACCAATAATGGAAGCCACGGGAATTATTTACCAATCCCCTCTCCCATTTAGTAATTTAACACCGAGGGTTTTTACATGCATATAATATCCATCAATAAAATACGCATCCTAGCATGCTTCTATATTCAGCAATTTAAAGTAATAAATCACATAGAACATGCATATCATATATAACAATAATCAGATAATTAAATCAAATTATGACAGTTATATATCATGACGAAAAATACAGAAAAAAATACACGTCAAATGGAAAAATGAAACTGCTATCCTTCAGACACATCGGCACAATTCATGTGCACTACAGCACGAGTCGTGCCGCTCCCATGCCGCCCACTTCCGCGCCAGCGCGCCACACCTCCATCGGTCGTGCCGCCTATCGGCACGACTCGTGCTGACCCTGTCCGCCGCTCGTGCCCGTCACCTCTGGCATGCTGGAAACAACTCTTATCCATCCCAGTGATCGACACGACACGTGCGACACAATTGTGCCAATCATGCCGACAGCCTCCGCCCACCCGTCGCGCCGCGCCTGTTCTCCCCTAGCCCTGCAGCCCTCGGCAAGACTCGTGTACGAGCCTTGTGTTGGCGATCGATCATTTGGTTAACGTGAATTGTTAGAGTTCCATAAGATTCTATATCAGTGGAAGCAAGAACATAAAATCATATTATCTTTCACCAGGGTATGTTGAAGAAGAGAATAAATTCTCGCCGGCAGCACGCGTGCCTCATGATTTTGGGCATAACTTCCTCATACGATCTCCGATTTGAGTGATTTTTATGCTAAAACGATCCTCTCTTCCGTGGCTTTTCAATGACATATTACACAAATAGTTTGGAGTTACAAACGATTTTAGAAAAATTATGGAAATTGACAAACAGCAGCAGCAAACGACCTCTTGATCTTCAGCTGTATTTCCAAGTCCAATCTTAACGTGTGGGCGACGATTTTCAAGATCTTCTCAATCTGCTATTCTCTCTACCCTACTTACAGTTAGGTGTGTATCATTTGGGTTTTCGGACAACTGAGATGACTTATATATGGGCTACAGCAGGAACCAGGAGGAGAAATTAGCATTGGGCCTCCATTGGACTTAAGTATCTAAGTTTAGCCCAAAACTTATACTTAAGTCTAATAATAATAATATATTCTACTAAATATTATTACTGCACTGCCGCTCTAATCCCATAATTACGTTATAGACTCCTTCTATTATGAGCCCGTTAGTCTTCCCGCGTTTAAGATATACAATGCCCATTAATTAATTAAGTTACTGACAACTCCATTAATTAATATCTCATCTGAGAGTAATACCACTCAACCGCATTATTATGCAGGAATAAATCCACCAACTGGGTTTACATGATAATCCTTATGAGCTCCTCAAGGGGACATCATCAACCTATTTTATCGGACACGGATTCCTTCTTCAATGAACAGCACATCATAGAGACAGCACTATTTCCCAACTCACCGAGTTTGTTGATTTTATTACATGTAAATCTCACCCATTGATGAATCAAAAAAATACATACAGCCTTACGTGTTGAGATTATTGTATAGGGATTAAGAGCACTAACATCCATAATAACTGAGATCAAGTTCTCCTATGTAGTCAGCATAAGTCGAACGATCTCAAGTGGTCCTACTTAATACATACAAAGTGCACTAATGTGATTCTATAGTCAAGACAAACTAATACCAAATCACACTACAACCATCCCAATAGAGAGTCCCCGTCTATCTCGGTTGTGAGCATCTGTTTATACTTTATAAGAAAATCGATAATATAATCTTCTGCGTGTTGTCGCACAACATATTATCTACAGTATAAAGTAAGTGGACTAGTGCATCGGACATATATATAAATTATAAGACGCAATCATTTGATCAATGATTATCATTTCAAATAAATTGTTATAACATTGTTCATACAAAGAGCTTGACTTTTAGTATACAATCCAACAATCTCCCGCCTACACTAAAAGACAATGCTGTCATGTCTTCTGCAATACATCAGATTCCCACTCCCACTATACGACCATCAAAAGCTTTCGCTTTAAAGTCCTTGTAAAAGGATTTACTAGGTTATCATCCAATGTAATCTTGGAGACAACAACCTTTCTCTCATCATACGATTACTCGTAACAGGTAATACTTGCTCTCCATGTGTTTAATTGCTTATGGGCTCATGATTCCTTCAAGTTTGCAACTGAACCATTATTATCACAATAAATTGTGATAACCTTGGGCAAACTTAGAAACCACATCCAAGTCCATCATTAAGTTTCTAGAGTCATACAGATACTTTGGCTGCCTCAGAGGCTCCAATTTATCATCTTTCCATAGCGGAGTCCGAAATATATTTCTATATGACATTCCTCCATATTATGGCTCTACTTCCTAAAATTAAACACATAACCTTAAGGTGGATTTACTGCCGTCCTACCTGACTTGAAAAATCTGAATCTACATAATCCACAAGACACAGTGAATCTGTCCAGTAAGCCTACATATAATTTTTAGTCCTTCTCAGGCACTTCAAATACGTCTTACCACAGTTCATCATTCTTGTTCCGGGTTACGTTGATACCGACTCTGCATGTATTCAGTAAAATAGATATCCTTTCTCGTGCATAGCATTTCTTAGATTAAGCTTCCTTATTTGCGAAAGCATAAGGAACCGCTTTCTACACCTTTATTTTCTTTTGTGCCTTAAGACACATTTCCTTAAATAAAGTCACATGCTAAAATGAGTAAGGATTGTATCATTTCATAAAGCTTGATATAAGTACAACATTCTTTCTTGTGACCCGTATCACCATGATTACAAGAATATATTTTGCTTCTCTTAAGTTCTTCATTTTATATTGCTTTATGAATCATACCCATATGCCCGACAATACTCTTTTATTGTATCCAATGAGCAAGATACCATCTATGTATAATACAAGAAATACCACCACGTTTCCATCACTTTTACACAAGGCCCATCCGAACATTGATTAAATCCATATGGATGGATTCCTCATCAAAATGGATGCTCCATGATCTTAAGGCTTGCTTTAGTCCATCGATGAACAATTTTAAGCTTATACACAAAATGCTCTGCGCTCTTTTTAATGAATTACTCTGGTTGCTTCACATAGATGTTTTCCTCAAGACTTCCAATCACGGAAGATGTCTTGACAGCACATCATCAACCTATTTAATAGGACAAGGATTCCTTCTACAATCAACAACACACTATAGAGACAACAATATTTTCCAACTTACCGAGTTTGTTGATTTAATTTCATGTAAATCTCACCTATTGATGAATCAAAGAAATACATACTGCCTTACGTGTCGAGGTTATTGTATAGGGATTAAGAGCACAAACATCCATAATAACTGAGATCAAGTTCTCCTATATAGTCAGTATAAATCGAACGATCTCAAACGGTCCTGCTCAATACAATAAAGTGCACTAATGTGATTCTATAGTCAAGACAAACTAATGTCAAATCACACTACAACCATCCCGATAGAGAGTCCCCGTCTATTTCGGTTGTGAGCATCTATTTATACTTTATAAGGAAACCGATAATATGATCTTCTGCACGTTGTCGCAAAACATATTATCTACAGTATAAAGTAAGTGGACTATTGCATCGGACATATAAATAAATTATAAGATGCAATCATTTGATCATATGATTCTCATTTCAAATAAATTGTTATAACATTGTTCATACATAAATCTAGACTTTTAGTATACAATCCAACATGTAGAACAACCCTCCCACTATGACAAGGCACTACATGCAATTGTGTATCAGATGTGAAACGCGATGCCGTTTATTTGTGGTATATCCTCTTGTACAATTGGTACTAAAATTTGTGTTTCCCTTCTCACACCTTTTAGAACATTTTAATTCATGGATTTATGATTTATTACATAGTTCTTCTCCAAAAATCTAGTGTTCATGTTAACAACCACCCTCTGATCTTTTGGACTATTAATTAAAACACCCTTCATTTCTCTAGGATATCTCACAAACAGACAAACTTTATATGGCATGTTGTTTCTATGACATACCCATAAAATGAATTTAGTAATTTCAAATAGTTCATCATCTATCTAATCATTTCCATAAGAGTTATATTCCTTCTTTCTGTCACACCATTCTGCTGGGGTTTACCCGGTGTAGACTACTTGAGATTCTATCTCAACCTCTGATTAATAGCTCCTAAACTACCCTAAGAGGACTCGCCACTACGATCAGATCGCAGTTATTTGATATATTTTCCATGACGCTTCACCTCATCAGCCATGCACTTCTTGATTAAATCATAGTACTCAGACTTGCAGTACATCAAATAAATATATCTTGTTTCTAGAATAATCGTCAAACTAAGTGACGAATATTCATAACCACCTCTCGCCTGGACAGTCTTAGGATCACATAAATCAGAATGAACCATTTCCAACATATCTTTACATGGCTCTATACCCCTTTTGCCTTGATAAGGCAATTAATCATTTTCACTTCCAAGCAAGATTCGCAAGTCTGATAGTTTCCACTTCCAATAAACCTAATGGTCCATCGGCTATCTATCTTTGAATCTTACTCAAGTTAATATGATTCAGTCTTAGATGCCAAAAGTATGTTTAGTTCATCTCCGAAAGTTCATTTCTCTTATTATGATTAGAAAACACGTTATTAATTACTATTTGTTGCATCCATAGGATAAACATGATTTAAGAGTGTACAAATTGTCCACCAACGTACCATAACAGATTATAGTTCCATCCATCATTACAATGACCATGTCATTTAAATGAAATGGAGTATCCATCAGCAAAACATAGAAATTGAAATCAAATTTTTTCTAAAGGAGGTACGTAAAGATAATTTCTCAAAATCAAACGTTTATTCATATCATAAGATAAACAAACAACTCCCACTGTAACAGTCACTACTTTCGTAGCTTTACCCATGTATACAGTAATCTCATCATCACTTAGTTATAAATATTTAGTGATTTTGGTATCTACACACAACTTGTCAGTAGACGCCATCACTAATCATGCTTCAGCAACTAGTGAATAAGATACTAACCTTGTTCACATCTTGATGAAATTGGCTTTCTTTCGCCACATGTTTTGTTCATACAATTTCCCACCGTATACGACCACTTGTAATTCAGGTGGTACTTGCTCAAAACATCTAGGCTAACAATGAAGAATAAAATTGACTTGAGTTTCCCCTTCAATTTCCCACCGTATTCGACCATTTGTAATTCACGTGGAACTTGCTCAAAACATCTAAGCTAACAATGAAGAATAAAATTGACTTGGGTTTCCCCTTCAATTTCTACTCTAAGGACATCCAATTCATTCATCAAGTCTACCATGACCCCTTGCCTTTCTTTCTTTCTCAAGTATCCGAAGAGTCGCATGAGACCATCATATTTCTATGAACATCTCACCTCTCTACTAGAGACTTTAACAGGCACTAGAGGGCATTCTTAGTGAGAACACATTTTATTTTCCTAAGCAGTAAGATTTAAAATCAAGATTCTTATCAATCATTATATTATGGACCATTAAATATATTTTCTTTTAGTTAACAATAAGTGAAATAAAACATTCGAAAATCCTGAGAATTAAGTAAATAAATACAACGATCAAACATTTCAAATTTAAAATTTATATTGATTCCCTCAAGAATAATATAAAATAAATTCACCGACATCTCAAGCACCGTGAATTTGCATGCCACATTAGTGTGGACGTATAAAACCCTAACATTCGCAATAGAAGATTTTACCAGTAATTTCCTGTAATCATCAATTATAAGTTTGAACCAGTGATCCACAAATAAACTCATCCGTTGGGGAAGACGACACTATAGCCAACTCACAAGTTCATGTGCATCACATTACAAATAATAATTATTTAAAGAAATCTGTACCAGTGATCCGCAAATATATCCATCCGTTGGGGAGGAAGGCACTATAGCCAATTCGCAAGTATACTTGCATCACATTACAAACCAATAATGGAGGCCGCGGGATTTATTAACCAATCCCTCTCCCACTTAGTTATTTAACAAGAGGGTTTTTACATGTATACAATATACCAAATATAATACGCAACCTAGCATGCCCCTATTACTGAAAATAAGACAGTAAATCACGGATAATCATGCAAAAATATATAACAATAATAACCATAGAAAATAATTAAATTTTACAACTATTATGGCCAGATTATCAAATTTTCGAAACTATCGATATCGACTGTCGATATCATCCGGATTATCAAAATCATCATTATCGACTAGATTATCGAAATCGTCGATATCATTTAGATCATCGAAATCATCGATATTGACTAGATTATCGAAATCGTCGATATTGTCCAAATCATCGATATCGACATGCAATCACATATAACAATAATAGATAATTAAATCAATTATGATAGTTATATATCACAAATTAAAATGGTACTAGCATGCTTCTATTTAAGGCACTAAATCAAATAGAACATGCATCCATATATAACAATAATCAATTATGGCAGTTATATATATATTCCGGATTAAATCGCCAAAAATAGGACGTCTTGTCTAATACTCCAGCGATTAAACCGATGCCTTGCGCAACAAGCATGATTACTTATGCCCTAAGTCGTTCATCATCACGGGCTGCCTTGACCCGGAACTCGCCAGAACACGTTGCCGTCGCCGTCCATGATTGTCGCCGGTCATGCCGGTTACACGCAACAGCTGGTCGGACTGCAGGCAGTCCGCTCCTCAGCCATGCAAGGCCGCCGTCCCCATCGCGTCTAAGCCATCGTGCCGTCTATCGCTATGCATTCATGTCGCCACCTCACTCCACAAGGGTCGTGCCATCCTGCCGCACGATCAGTGCCACCAAGCATCCACCAGCACACCATATGTCCTCTTGCATGATCCGCGCGACCTGCCACTGCTGCCAGTGTCGCTGGGTCACGTCGGATGCGACTTGCCAGACTCGTGTAACACTTCCGTCAAGCTGCAGCGATGCCCGCTTCCAGTCGACATTGTCGTGTTGTTTCCAAGCGGCAGCGAGCCGCGTTGTGTCGCCATGCCATCAGGCCATGCGTGTGCCGCTGTGCGGTTGTCGTGTGCAACCACGCTTCGTCGTCGGCGCCGATCGCGCCGCTCTCCTTCGATGCCCATCTGCCGCTCGCCGTGTGTAGTCGTCGACCAACATCGTTCGTCCAAATACATAGGGTACACAAATATAATATGAAATATTCTAAACCCTAAGCCACGTTTGACACATAAACCCTAGCCTATCATGTCACGATTAACCATGAAACCGAAACTCTGATACCAATTGTTGGCGTTTGATCATTTAGTTAACGTGAACCGTTAGGGTTCTATGTAATTCTATATCAACAGAAGGAAGAATATAAATTTGCATTACCTTTTACCAGGGTTTGTTGTTGAAGATAAAATTTTCGAAAATTTTCGAAAATTCTCGCCGGCAGCTTGCGTGACCTCACGATTTTGTGCATAACTTCTTCATCCAAACTCCAATTTGAGTGATTTTTGCACAAAAACGATCCTCTCTTCCGTGACTTTCCAACCATGTATCACACCACCAGTTTAGAATTCGAAGAAAACACAGGAATATTATGGAAGTTGAGCATGCGCAGATATCGAACATTAGGAACAAACGACCTTCTGATCTTCTGTTGTATTCCTAAGCCGCGTCTTGACGTTGTGTGGGCAACGATGTACAAGAAAATCTTAATCTGCAGTCGTTCCTTCATACACACGATTTTGGGCGTGTAATGCTAGGGTTCCAGACTGCTGAGATTGACTATTTATAGGCTACAACAGGGACCAGGAGGAGAAATTAAGGTTGGGCCTCCCATTGGGTTTAAGTGTCCAAGTTTAGCCCAAAACTTATATTTAAGTCCAATAATAATAAATCAATCCACTAAAGAAATATTATTGCTTAATCCCAAATTACGATGGACCTTCTTATTATGAGCCCGTTATTCTCCCTGTATTTAAGATTCAATGTCCATTAATTAATTAAGTTTCTGACAATTCCATTAATTAATATATTTGCCAAGAGTAGTACCACTCAATCTTATTATCATGCCGGAATAAATCCACCTGCAGGGTTTACATGATAATCATTATGAACTCCTCAAGGGGATATCATCAACCAATTCCGTTAGGACACGAATTCCTTCTACAATGAACATCACACCATAGAGACAGCACCATCTCCCAACTCACTGAGCTTATTGATTTAATAATTAAATCTCACCCATTGATGAATCAAAGAATTAAATATTGGCTTACGTGTCGAAGTTATTGTATTGGGATTAAGAGTACGAACATCTATAATAACAGAGATCTAGTTCTATTATATAGTCAGTATAAACCGAGCAATCTCACCGCGGTCCTGCTCAATACACACAAAGTGCACTAGTACAATTTTATAGTTAAGACGGACTAACGCCAAATCACATTAAAACCATACCGATAGATAGTCCCCGTTTATCTCGGTTGTGAACATTTGTTTATACTTTATAAGGAACCGATAATATGATCTTCCGTATGACGCCGCACACCATATTATCTACAGTATAAAGTAAATGGACTTTTGCAACAATTCATAAACAATTATGCAAAACGTTTGATCACATGATTCTCATTTCAAATATAGTCAAATTATTGTTTATACAAAAAGTTTGACTTTTAGCATACAATCCAACAAGAAGCACTTCTTCCATCAACTCTGCCTTATCATTCCAAACTGGACCTCTGGAAATGAAGACATCTCCAAATATTCTTTCGCCACTGAGGCACTGCAGGCTCTCTGGAAGGATGTTGCTCTCCTTTTTCTATTGTATCATGGTGGTATTTGGATCTCATGTTGTGTAGAGCGAGCCGGCGGGTTTTGCCTTTGAGGTTAGGGTGATGGTGGTGGGTGTCGATTTACTCCATCATGTCTCCTGGCTGGAGGCGGTGGTAGAGTTCGCTGGGCTACTCCACTTCTGAATCCTACGAGGACACTTTTCCGTCCACAGCATATCCAAGACCTCCTTGTTCCTCCTGATGACTATCATTTCTTCGGCTCCTTGAACGACCTCTATTTCCTCAGCCCTTGGAGTTTCATTAGTGCTTTCATCCAGCTATTTATTTCTTCTTTTGAAATTATTGATGATATTCCTGGCATAGCCATCACTGTTGACTTGGCGTTTTCCTCTACGAACTTCTCTCCTTTTTTCCAACTCTTCCCTTAAGTTAGAGCTCGTTACTCCACGAACATTATTTAAATTCAACCTGAGGCTAAACAGTCAGTGCAGTATACTCATGAATAATAGTTCTGATTTTCTCATTCATTTACCTCGTTCTTTCTGGGTTATTTAGGACAGGAATCAATGGCATGATCGGAGTTGTTAGCCCCAACTCCCTCACCTGAACGTTGATCGAATTCCCAGTTTTGGTTACATTCCGGCGGACTCGAGTTTCGTCGGCCATTGTTTCACTGACCACTTCAACTAAACTTGCATTCACCATTATCTTCCTGATCTCAAAACATAACAAAAAAGGTTAATTTCTCTAGCGTAAACAGTTGATGGTTGTTATTGTGGATCTAGTTATGATTAAGATTAAGCATGGAGCAGCAAATGAATTTCACAATAACAAGATCATCAAACAAAGTTCTAAGAAGAAATGTTAGAACAAGCACTCTCCTCTTTATTATATTTAGTGACTTTGTTCATACATTCACCTCAAACTCTCAACACTCAACAATGGGGAAGAACAAGTGAAGTGTCCCCTGTCTCTCCCAACCAAGGAAAGTCTATTTATATGTTATGCTTTCTTCTTCTCACATGTTCTCATCCTGCCCTAGCTCTTGGCCAATTAAAAGATGCCAAGTGTAAGAAAGGTAATTAGGTCTGCTGCCAGTGGAGGAGACCACCTCTGCCATATAGGTAAGATATGAAATTGGTTCATGTCCTTTGGTACTTTCCTATTGGTTAAGGGAGTGAGGCATGTCCTTTGTCTGTTGTCCTTGTGATGGTGATGTGGAGAGTGACTTATTCTTATCCTTTTTACTTATTGTATTCGAATAGTCGTTCGATCTTGCCACCCTCTGCTTGAAAGCCTCACCTTATTCTCAACCGGAAACTAAGTTATCATAAGGTTAGTTTAGCCCGAGGATATTTGATATGCCGACCTAGGGTAATAAGGTCGGCCATGTGTGTCTTTGTGCCTCTCTTCTGTCCTCAATCTCGGCTCATGGGCCCATGTTTGTAGCCAGCCGATTATATTGGGCTAGTCTTATCCTCGGTCCAATAAGGTCTTCCTTGATATTTGAGGTTTTTTCGGGGCATTGGGTCGTACTCCTACCCCTTTTGTTTTGGACTTGAGCCCATTAATTATTTGAGTGAGGCATAATACCCATAATATAGAACATCACTAATCATGTTAACAATGTGATGAACATCACTCAATCACACTTATAAATTTAAAATGTTTTTAACATATAATTTTTTGTTTATTCTAAAGTTAATTTTCAGATATGGTGGATAGTTTTTTCTTATTTTAAGGAATGCAATTAATATTTAAGTGCATTATTGTAAGACTAATAATCTTGTGAATAATAATAAGATGATAGTTAGTCTAAAATAAAATATAGTACTTAATTTTAATTTCAGCCTTTCCAGGTAATTGTTTTAATGAAATAATGGAGTCATTTTTGTATGGTTATCCAAATTAAATATCCATACCTCTGTTGGCTCACTTTCATGAAATAACACGTGCTCGAAAAGATGTGCAAACGTCTACTAAATTTGAGAACCATTTTATGGTAAACCGTTTTTCACTTTTTCTCTTTTTAAGGATCACTTGGGTGACCGAGATGTGGGCCCTCACCCCCTCTCGTGAGAGGGTCATGGGTGACTGCGGATCACACAAGAATTACCCTCTCTTTTTTAACGTTTTTATCTTTTGATCCAACGTTGTTAACTTTTGACTTGAACTAATAATTTCAACTAAATCATGAGATCGTTGAACTTGAATAACAAAAATTCAATAGACGGTTTCAAGACGGATAATTACTTTATCATCAAAAAATTTATGAGACCATTTTATGAAAAGTAATCTTGCCCCGTATTACTAGTTTATATGGCTAGCAATTATTTTCTACCGACAAACTAACTACTCCCTCCATTCCATCTTAATGTTTACGTTTGCCTTTTGCACGTTGATTAAGGAGTATAATATTTTAATAGATTGTGGGTGGAAAGATATAATATTTAATATAAAGTGGGTAGGTGTATTAATGTTAGATGATATATTAATTGTTTTAGGTGGGTCCCATATTTCAAAAAGGAAAACGTAAACATTGAAATGAGACGCGTAAAATAGAAATGTAAACATTGAAACGGGACGGTGGAAATATTTTTTTTATAAGAATTGATACCACTTTTCTCTTTATGATACCCTTTTGTAAATAAAAAAAAACAAATACAATAAAGAAAAACAAAAACAAACTCGAATGGAATCGATTCTACATAAAACTAGATTATTATTTAGTATAAATAAAATTATTTTATAGTTTAAGAAATAGTTACTCTTCTGTAAAAAAATAACACTTCCCTCTTTCCCATATTGAAATTCAGAGTTAATTTAAATAAGGAATTCTAAAAATGCTTTTTAGATTTGTTTTTAAAGATAGTTTAATATTTTTATGTGATAAATAAATTATAAAGTAAATTATATAAATTGTGAAAATGTGTCAATTTTGAAATTAAAATGTGATGTGGGTTATTGGAATATATATTATTTCTTTATTTGGGGTGTAAACTTATTTATTAACAGACAAAATTAATAAGTGTAAATAATAGAACAGAGGAGTTTTATTTAAAAAATAACCCTCCATATTTTAAAAAATAATCCTTTTAAAAAGGCAAAAATTTGTGTGACAATAATACATTGAACTATTTTATAAACAAATTATAGTATAAATAAAAAATGATAGAAATTTAAAAAAAAAATAATATCTCTAGCATAAAAATAATAACCATTTAAAAAATATAAAATTATCTCACAATTATACGATCTCACTCAAACAATAAAAAAAATATAAAATTATCTCACCATTATACGATCTCACTCAAAACCGACCACCCTAAACAAAATTGCACCATACATCCAACTGTACAGTAGCACATTTAAAAAAAAAAAAAAGAGCAACACTTGTCAAATACTTTTGAATGTTTTGAACATACCTCTAAATCCGATTCCACACAATTATTACTCTAAATAATTAGGAGATTAATTTAATTAGATTAACATCTGCAACATAAATATGTAGCATAGGATCCCGAATCCTCAAGACGAATAAAAAACCATAAAAGTAGCGGTCCATCATTTATGCATGTAATGTAATCTAAGTAGAATATATTAGCACAAAAATAATTAGACTCATCATGTGCTGGCAGTGCTGCTTTCCTGATCTCTTGACAACTCACACAAGCCCAGAGAGAGAGAGAGAGAGAGAGAGAGAGAGGGAACAAAAAGCAAGAGTGCCAGCCTGAAAGTGATAAAGAGCAGTGCATCTTTCTAATATCTCATCACTCACTCAATAAAAGAATACCAAACCCCCCATTGCCAGTTACTTGAGATCCCTATCCCTATAACCACTGCATTGTTTCCGTCGACCAGCCGGCTTCGAGCCAAGAAGACAACAAACCCGCCTTCATCCTCTAATTCCGAACCTCTCCTCTCCTCTCCATCTGATGCGCCCCATCGCCGATCAGAGTCGGAATGCTAGTATGGCGGAGACCGTGAGGCACAGAAATGATAATGTCCAATGCAAGGGGAGTCTCACCTGCATTGCATTTCAAACAACACATTACAAGTGAAGTTGATATATATCAATCAGCCCCTATCCTACTACATTTCAACACCATGTACATGATTATTCTCTTCTAAGGGATTTTCAGTTATCTAAGATGTATGGGATTTTCAGTGATCTAAGATGTAATCTTGACTATGCTTGCCCTCTATATTAACTTTGGTATGAAAACGGAAACGTAAATAGAAACTAAATCTAGTCTAGTTCTGATCATTACAACCATACCATACCATTCAAGAAACATAACCCTTTTTGTAGGTTTTAAATCTTGTCATCAACCTACAAACAAGTCATGAAAAGTTGAACCAAACAAAGTTATTCGAATTTTAACACTTCTAAACCGATGTGGTAAAATGAATCATGGACAAAGTAGGATAAGAAAGGAATCACTTCCAAAGTGAAAACAGGGCTAGTAGGGTGGATTGTATGTCCAACAAAAATATCTCAAATTTGGCCTAATTATGATCACAACATTCAAATTAGAGAACGTTCGAAGGTGGCTCTGCTCCCAAACCAAAATGTATCAGCTTCAATCCCTTCGTTTGTCGTCCCACTCAACTAATATTAAACTTCTCAGTTCCCCCCTTGTCCTAAATAGTCTTGACAAGCCCACTTGTGCTGCTGTGCTGTGCAAACTCTGATGGTTCTAATTTAATCATTTCTCACCATTTAAACAACACTACTCAAATATGCAGTCTTCAATTCAACTTAATCAGTTCCACTAGCAAGAGCTTCTCTCTTTCAACATTTATGTCAAGATTCAAATACTTGTTTCATTACTTTTTGCATCATTATATTGCTTAAAGAGAAATTGCTAGCGATTAACATTATGGACTAATAGGACATCAATAATCAATCAATCATCCAAGTTTACAATTAAAGGCAGAGTTATAATGCAATCCAGATAACAGAAAATTAAAAACAAAGAGAGAGAGAGAGAGAGAGAGAGAGAGAGAGAGAGAGAGAGAGAGAGAGAGAGAGAGAGAAACTGACCGCATCATCGGCAGTAATGGCTAAGTATCCGTTAGAAGAGGTCCCAGTTACCGGTGGCGACAAGCCAGACGACGTCGTACCACCAGAGGACCCTGTGGAGTTGGTTGTGATATTAAACCCTAGATTATACACCGGCGTCCCATCGGGCTTGAATAGCCCAAAGTTCCTCTCTGAAGTGGGCCCGGGCTTCTCGTTCTCGTTAAACAAAGCAAACAGGTGTACGTTCAAGTCCCAATTGGGCCTCAGCGGCGACCCCTTCTTCTCAGAGACAAGCTTAATCAAGTTCCCATTATACTTGCGGGCATTCTCCGGCGTCGCCCCTGCCTCGTCGGCGTCCCCCCTCGACGGCCACCCCGTTTCCGAGATCTGCAAACACACGTTTTTGTAACCTAGCTTTTCCATGGCGGAATGAGCGGCGTCAATTTGGGCGTAGAACATGTTATCGTAATGAAGGCCCGATACTGGGTCCACCATTCCCGAACCCGATTCGAACAGGACAAAATCTAACGGCACCTGTTTGGGGTTAGCCTTGTAGGCGAAAAAGGGATAGGCGTTGATTAAGAATGTGGAACCCACTTTGCAGTGGAAATCGAGGATGCAGGTCAATTTCTGGGTGAGATCCCGGCGGAATGCTCCAGCGGAGGGCGGATAAGAAACTTCCAGAACGGCCAAATTGTGGGCGGTGGTGACGGTAACTTGCTTATCGAGGTTGAGAGAAACGAGAGCGGAGTGGATGCTTTCCATGGCGGGGAGGAGATTGGAGGAGAGAGTGGAGTCGTTGAGAGTGAGAACTTCATTTCCTACGGCAATGCATGTGACCTTGGTCGCCGGTAAGTAGCACTGAACATTGGATTTGACCCAGGCGAGAGCTTGCTTGGGGTCTCGCATCCGGGACAGGTACTCGTTCCCGAGGCCGACGATGAACTCGACGCCGGAGTTGGCGAAGGCTTTGAGGACGCGCGGATCGGCGTCGTAGAGCTTGACGCGGGTGGCGCCGATGGATTTGACGAGGGGTACGACGGATTCGGGGTGGGGGAGGTTGTTAGCGATCTGGCCGTAGTTGATGCCGAGGGAGAAGGCCGGCGCCGGCGAGAGGAACAATGAGGCTGCTGCATAAGCATTCATTCAGCTTAGGTAATGAGGAAATAAGAGCAGAGATTAGAGTGAGGAAAAGTATTAGATATATACCTGAGAAGAGGAGGAGAAGAAGTAGTGAGGAGGAAGGCGGCGGCATGTCTGATTACAACAATGGCGGTGGAGAGAGAAAAGAGTGTGCAGTGACAGTTTCTCTGCTTGGCTCCTCTCTTAAAAAAGCCCTCTCTCACTAAAAAACACATTCTCTCTCTCTTCTTAAAAAGCGACTCTCTCAGTATCACACTTTTATCTCTTTCTCTCTCTTCAATTGAGATTAAATTAAATTGAATTAAATAAAAGCAAAGTGAGCCCTTAAACCAGAAATCTTATGCCATGTCTTTTGTGTTATTATCTCTTATTAACTCATACCACTGTACTTTATTTTACACAAATCATTATATGGATTTAAGCTTATTTTTCTCAAAAGATGACGATAAAGGATAATATTTTTAATGGCATTTGTGAAATGGATTAACGCCTACCTTATTGATTATAACTTTGTATCATACTTATATTCATTTTTCCTATACTTATCTTCACTTAAGAGTTTCATAAACTAGACCATGCAATTAATCTGAAAAATAGAGTTAGGGATGCTATTTTTTTGTAATTTAAAATTAAACAGGCTAATCGGACTTGCATGTTGGGATTTATTTTTTCTTTTAAACCGCAGGTTATTTTCCCTCCTTATTTTTCCTCTTTTTTGTCAATTGTCATGTCACTCCCCGGTTCCCGTCTCCCCACCTTTTCTTCCCTCTAGGAGCGCATTTACTTCTTTAGGTAACCCATTTTTAGGTCGGTTAACCATTTTTAATTTCTATTTACTATTTTATTTAATTTTGATGGGTTATTCATTGGGACTGAGTTAATTTGTCCAAAATACACTGTTCACCTTATTTAAATAACCCAGAAAATGTCGTTAGTTTATTCTGACCTTGTGGGTTAGAAGATAAAATGACTTATTTATCCTTAATTTTTCTTCATAACAGGTTTTGCTCCAACCCTAGACACTAGACGACGTTCTCTCTAGTTTGTCTTCTCCCACTCAAACATTGGGAACGAATCCTACTGTAAGTAAGGCGTCTTCCACACCTAGCAGCTGAAATCTTAGGTTGGGTCAACTCTAGCCCGCAGACGACTGTAGCAAACACCTCTCTATTCTCTCGGTGTTGTGTAAGTTTTTTTTCCTCCTTTCCATCTAGAGTGTTTTATTTTTGCGTGACTTTTTGTCCATTACCTTTTTTTTGTATGGGAAAACATCAGTAGTTGCCACATCCTTGTAAAAAAATTTAATGATTGAAGTGCATTTGAATTATAAAATAATTAATACATTGTGATTGGATCAAAATTTTACAAAAAACTTGTGGCAAGAATTTGTAAAAACAAGTTATCATTGAATGCAAAGCATCAACATGTTTATCTGTATGAGTGTAAAATAATATTGAGAGTAATAACGGCGGTTTTTTTTCTTCTTTTGATTGAAGTTTAAGTAAAACTCCACTTTTTTATTTTGAATGAACGCTAGTCTCAGACAACGGATATTTGAGAGAGAGAGAGAGATCCATAAACATCATCAGTGATGCAGTATTTTTTTTCTAGTTTAGATGCAGGAATAGTTTTGAAAAAAAAGAAATAGTAAAATATGATCCATCACCCCCACAAGCCTACTCCAATTCAGCAGTTTATTCTTCTTCCTCTTCTTCTTATCGACTTTAGAGTTTTTGTTTAAAATAATTGTATATATCGTAAATATGAATGCCAATTTTATTTTATTTTTTATTTTGCAAAATTGATGCTAGAGTGTCTTCCTATCATGGATCCTAGCCAATCCAAAGACTTAAGCCGTCAGGAGAAGAATTTCATTGTTCTGATGAAATAACTTATATGATGATGGTCTCAACTTTTTATTTGCATATGCTTCGTTTCTTGTCATTCAATCAATGAGAACGCCTACAACATCAGTATAGTATAATAGCTAAGATACTTATGTTGGCGTTCGATCGTTTGGTTAACGTAAACCGTTAGGGTTCCATGCAATCTATATCAGCGGAAGCAAGAATATGAATTTGCATTACCTTTCACCAGGGTATGTTGAAGAAGAGAAAATTCTCGCCGGCAGCATGCGCGACCTGACGACTTTGGGCATAACTTCCTCATCCAATCTCCGATTTGAGTTATTTTTGCGCCAAAACGATCCTATCTTCTGTGTCTTTCCATCCATGTATCACACTACACGAATTCAGAAAAATCATGAAAGTTGATTATCAGGTTGCTGAAAATGACCTCTTCGATCTTCTGCTGTATTCCCAAGTCTAATCTTGACGTCGTGTGGGCGACGATCTTCAAGATTCACTCAATCTGCTCTCTTTCCTCGTTTCACGTGTGTTAGGCGTTGAATTAGGGTTCCAGATAAGTTGAGGATCCTTATTTATAGGCTACAGTAGGGACTAGGAGGAGAAATTAGAGTCGTACCTCCATTGGGCTTAAGTATCCAAGTTTAGCCCAAAACTTATACTTAAGTCGAATAATAATAATATATTCCACTAAAATATTATTATTGCACTGCCGCTCTAATCCCATAATTACGTTATGAGCTCTTTCTTATTATGAGCTCATTAGGCTCCCCATTTTAAGATATACAATGCCCATTAATTAATTAAGTTACTGACAACTCCATTAATTAATATCCCATCCGAGAGTAGTATCACTCAACCTCATTATCATGCCGGAATAAATCCACTTGCAGGGTCTACATGATAATCCTTATGAGCTCCTCAAGGGGACATCAACCTATTAAATAAGACATTGATTCCTTCTACAATCAACAGCACACCATAGAGACAACACTATTTTCCAACTCACTGAGCTTGTTGATTAATACATGTAAATCTCACTCATTGATGAATCAAAGAAATACATATTGACTTGCATGTCAAAGTTATTATATTGAGATTAAGAGCACGGACATCCATAATAACTGAGATCAAGTTCTCCTATATAGTCAGTATCAGTCGAACGATCTCAAGCGGTCCTGCTCAATACACACAAAGTGCACTAATGTGATTTTATAGTCAAGACAAACTAATACAAAATCACACTACAACCATCTCGATAGATTGTTCCCGTCTATCTCGATTGTGAGCATCTTTTTATACTTTATAAGAAAACTGATAATATGATCTTCCGCGTGTTGTCGCATAACATATTATCTACAGTATAAAGTAAGTGGACTATAGCATCGACATATAAATAAATTATATGACGCAATCATTTGATCAATGATTCTCATTTCAAATATTGTTAAAACATTGTTCATAATAAAGCTAGGCTTTTAGTATACAATTAACAACTTAGACAAATACAGTACATGTGTGAATTAACTCATATATCAGACAAAACTTGTACGGATCATTTGAGGATAAATATGGCTACATTCTTTCTTCTTTGCCACAAATTAGAAGTGATAGGTGGTCTTGAGGCTACCCAAAATTATAGTGTTGCCGAGCAACTTACCACATTTTTATCTATAATTGCCCACCACATAAAGAATCGAATTGTTAAATTTAATCACAAGCGGTCGGGTCGAACTGTCAGCGTTAACTTTCACAAAGTTCTGAATGATGTTATTAAGCTCCATCTGATGTTGTTAGTACGACCGAACTGAATCCTATAGACGTCGAGTCTACATACAATATATGGAAATATTTCGAGGTAACTTCTCTTTACATTACTTCTTTGATCAATTTTATATGTTTGGTTTGAGTTTAGGGTGTTACATTCGAAAAAATATTTAATCTTGCAGGGGTGTTTAGATGCATTGGATAGTTCATACGTCAATGTTATAGTCTCTGTGAGTGAGCAAGGACGTTATCGGAATAAGCATGGTAATACTGCAGTCAAAGTTCTAGCAGTTTGTGATATTAATATGAATTTCATTTATGTGCTGAGTGGTTGGGAAGGAAGTGTTAACCGGGTGTTGCGCATTGCTTTGTTAAAGAATCCTGGTGTTTTAGTACCCTAAGGTATTCATTGTTAATATCAATCCAACGTTATGTTGAGTATCATTTTGTTTTGGATTTTTTACATAATCATTTAATCAATTGTGCAGGAAAATGGAGGATATGCTAATGGAAATGGATTTCTAGCTCCTTGTTATGGTGTTCGGTACCATTTGAATGAGTGGGGTGCCAGAAGACAGCTTCCTAGGAAAAAGGAGGAGTACTTTAACATGAAGCACTCACGTGTACGAAATGTGATTGAGAGATCATTTGGGATTCTTAAAGGTCGATGGGCAATTCTTTGCAGTCCATCATTCTATCTGGTTAAAGTTCACACCGTATCGTCATGGCATGTTGTCTCCTATATAATTTCATCTGAAGAAATAATGATTTAGATCCTTTTGAGGTTCAATTGACAGAAAATTTGTAAAATGATGATGCTGATGACACTCTTCACCAATTAGAGAGCACTCAATCAGGGAGGAATTGGAAAGATGAATTGTCATTGTTTATGTATAATGAGTGGGGAAGATGATGATGTACATTATTAAAAAAACAAATACTCTTGTCTTTTACTATATTTGGTTGTAAGCAGATTATGGGAGAATGCTAATTTAATGTATGACTTTGTGGCCTGCTAGTGTTTTTAATGATTATATATTGAGTTCAGTGTTGCATTATTGATGTGCTTCCAGGTTTATTATATATTTCTCAAACATTTGATGAATTTTTTGGCTTTATCTTTGCAGTACTCATGGATGTAACTAATTGTAGTCAAGGTGAAAGTAGGGATACCACTTCAAACGGAGAACGACGCCGTGTTTGGTCTCGTCATGAGAAAAATGCCCTTATCACAACCTTAAGAAAGATAATTGAAGATGGGAAAAGTGTTAGAATTGTTTCAAGAATGGCTACCTTGGAATTCTGGAGCAGGCTATGCACAAGTTGTTGCCAGGTTGTGATCTTCGAGTTCTTCCACATATATCTTCAAAGATGTATGCTTGGAAAAAGGATTATGACCATCTGCAAACTATGATGGGTATCTCTTGCTTTTCTTGGAATCCTGAATGTGGGCAAATTATTGTAGAGAATGAGTCAGTCTGGCAAGAATATGCTAAGATATTAATCTTATTGCTGAAATTCAATAAAATATTGCTAATTCTTACTCTGATGTTTTATCATACATTCTGTATTAGAGACTACCTCTCACGGGGCAAAATGAGACACAAGTTGTATCTTTTCTACGACAAATGAGGGATATATTTAGAAAAGATCAAGCAATATGAGAGCACGTAGAGGATTGTTATGAAGCTTATGGTGTCCAACTGAATGAGAATAATGTAGTACTATGTTAAATTATCTCCTAATGATGCAGCTGATCAAAATGAGGGCATTCAATTTTGTCACGATCTGACGCAACAACTTCTGGAAAGAAGACTAGTCGTAAAAGAAAAGTTGTCGCTCTTGATGCCATAGGGGAGCAAATGGTTAATCTTATGAGTCAATTCAACGATCACACAGATGCTCGTCTAGGTGAAATTTCTCGTCATTTAGGGTATGAGACTATTATATCTGAGAAGCGAGCAAGTCTAAATGAAGCCTTGTGCGAAATGGGTATTTTGAGCCACGATGAACTAATTGAGGTGGCGAAAGTTCTAATGAAAGGTGATAGGGAGCTTGAGTTATTTTTTTTCTTTCCACCTTTGGACCGGGTTCTAATGGTGACACCCATGGTGGCAAGGCTTCACCAAGTTTAAAGACGACTGCATTGTTAAATTCATGCTTGTATGACCGAATTTGAGAATAGTTACCTTTGTGAAGTGGAAGTTGTGTATGCCAAACTTATTATCATTTTATTTTAATTGCAGATTACATTGCTGCTTGTTTAGATGATAATTCCTAAATATATTCTAGTTGGTTGACATTGGTATTTGCATTTCTATGTAGTATTTCTATTACTTTTCCAGTTTATGGAATAACTTTTTATGGGTTTTATTTGCATTTCTATGTATTTCTATGTTCCAATTATTTGTATTTTTATGCATTTCTATGTATTTCTTGTTACATTTCCAGTTGATGAACTTGGTATTATAATACTGAGGTTTAGATAGTGAGAGAAGCATTAGATCCTAATAAAACAAAATGCTGAGGTTTTGATGGCAAATGCATATATGGGAAATCAATACATTTCTAGCATGTAATATAAGCAATCAAACCGTATATAGTGCAATAAGTTTGACAATTATATGACAATACTTAGTGGAAAATCATATTAGATTTTTAAAGTGTAGTGTGAACCTCGTAAGCAAGATTCAATAGCTTCAATGATTCTTCTATGAAAATAAACATATGTTCCATAGGAAAGAGAAAGAAACGTTACGATTAATGCACTTGTTGTCTAAGAAATTATCTATGATATCTAATGTCATTATTTATTGAAGTTTTAAGTTTGGGTGCGGCTATTCGCATCCCCAAAACTTCTTAATGCACCCCAAAATTATTTAAATTATAATATTTTCATTTAATATTACTTATATATCCTTATTACTAAATACACCCCTCAACTATATTTTAATTTTACTAAATATACCCCTACATTAATCTTAATATGAAACTGTCTTCCCTCTTTTCAAACCCAGCATAAGGATAAAGGATAAAGCGTAGTTTGATTCTGTTTCAGACGAGGAAAATTAGGTTGAGAATTATATTAAATCGATTTCGTCTTCGAAATCTTCATCCACCCCCGGTGAATTAATAAACCACATCTATGGTTTCAATCTGTATAGAGCGATGAAAAGGAGAAGATGATGAGAGAGAAGAGATGATGATAATAGAGTATGCGAGAGAGATATAGAGAGGAATTGAGAATTAAAAAGGGGTTAGATAAAATTAACAAGTGTTTTCCGTTAGAGAGTGGGAGGATTTGGACATAGCAACACCACCCATACCCATTGATGCAACATCTAGGCTAACAAACCCACTCTCAGGATATATACTAATATTGTGTGTGTTGCATATATATACATATACATACAATGCCAACGGGAACACCATTGTTGTAGAAAATCAAAATTCTTCTATTATAGTTAGGTTTAACATAACTCTATACAATATTAGCATTGCATACCCATTACAGGAACACCATTAATTTTAGATTTCTCTTCAAATTCATATCTATTCACCAGGGGTGGATGAATATTTCGAAGAAGAAACTGAACTAATTTAATTCTCACCCCAATTTTCTTAATCTGAAATAAAATCAAACTACGCTTTATCCTTTATCATTGTGCGGGGTTTGAAAAGAGAAGAAGTTTTATGTTAAGTAAAACTAAAATGTAGTTTAGGGGTGTATTTAGTAATAATGGTATATAAGTAATATTAAATGAAAATATTATAATTTAAATAATTTTGGGGTGCGTTAAGAAGTTTCGGGGGTGTGAATAGCCGTACCCTTTAAGTTTTTAAACTATCAAATACTCATCCTTGAAATGTATGGTGTGGTTCAAGTGTGTATATGTATTATATATGGAAAAAATGAAACCACATAACTTAATTCTTGCGCTCGAACCCTGATTGGTGTTTGGTGCTCCATGAGAACTGCTGCTGCTTGTAAAATCTGACCATGCTTCTTCATTCCATAAGGCATTATCCATATCAAGAGAGCTTTCCAAAGACGTGCACACACTTGTATTTCCTCCAGTGTAAGGGTTACTGGTCTCTAATATAGAGGAATCTTGTTGAACTTGGGCTTCGGTGTTGCTCGATATTTCAATTATAGAGTGTACGTTATCATTGTTGTGTTGGATGTTCACTTCATCGAACATCTTCTTTAGCTCATCAAACAAATGCTCGCCTTCCTTGTAGTATGCGGCAACTAACTTCTCTTATTGCAATATGATAATTTATAATATTAGAATTAACGAAACCATAAATAAAGAACAATAAACCTCACATATCTAAAACTTACATCTATCATGCGCTTCCACACTGCATCCGAACAACCTAACATGTTGGCTAACGGGTCAAACCCAATTTCTTTTTAAGAAGTGAGCCACTTCCATACCTTGTACCTCTTGTTCAGTTTTCGTTTTTGATTCATACAACATTCAAAGTTAAAATTTGAACGTTGTGTAGTGTTCAAGTCGTGCATAGCAAATGCAATAGCTCGCTCATTTTTCTCTGACAACCTACACTTTCGATGCTTATTGAATGAGCAAACATGCAATAAATTGAATGTCAACTTCACGACTCCACTGAGTAGCAAAGAACACCTTATCTTGATTTATTGCAAGTTTTTGAATACCAATCAGGGCCATGATAGACTTGCTAAATAAAGATTTACTCCCTCCGTCCAAAGATATTGACACACTTTCCTTTCTACATTATCCCACAGAAATTGATACATTTTTTAAGAACATGGGACCCACACAAAAATAATTAATTAATTTACATGGACCCACACACACATCACACTCACCACTAACACACCTACCCACTACACATTAAAATATTATATCTTAAACTCACTAAACATTAAATTATTATACTCCTCAATCTTCGTGCCCAAAAAAAGTGTCAATATCTACAGGACGGAAGGAGTATATGATAGTGCAACTCTAAGGATGAAGCTGCCATTTATATAAACTATTTTATACACTTTTTGTTGCATTGAATGAATGTGGTTAAGTTAGATTGAGAAGACTACTCAATGAATAAAGTTGAAATTTTTAATGCATGAGCAAGAAAGCTAAATAGTAGGTTGGTGAGAATTTACTAAAGCCCTTACCAACACATCCAAGTTTTCAGAAAATGCAGAGATAACTACTGGACAAAAATTTAATACATGAGTTGAACCTTGAGCAATGTGTTGGTGAGAATTTAATTGGCTCTTTAATAAAATTATATTGCGTACAAGATCTATAAAGATACTGCATTCAACAAAATCATCACCATCAAGTCATTCATACATTAATGATATGTTAATATCCAATAGATTATCTCTTGCTGAAAATGATTACATCAAGAAGCCATTGACATTACACTAAGCAATTTTTTCCACTTATACCAAACTCACTAAAATACTAATACATTCCAATACCTAACTTAAATATGTTCTTCCACACCCAGTGTTAGCTAATGCTAACAAGAAAATGATAGTATTTGAGTAAATGAATGGAATTAAGCCATCCAAGTTTCATGACTATGGACCCAATTATATAAATTTCCTTGTGTTGTCATTGGCTTCTTGAGAATATAACTAAAGCTATCACAATAGCAAATAAGCATATAGCAAACATGCTGCATCTAAGTGGCTTACCCGCTATTGCGTCTAAAGTCATTTCATGTTGCTTAAATCCATCAAGAGATGCTTTTAAACTATGTTCACTTCGTCTTAACTCCTCGATCATTGTAATAAGCCGAATCTTGTTAGTTTCAAGATTATTGATACTTTGTTGTTGTTTCCCTATAGTGTCATTCAAAATAGCGATTTTATTGTTGCACTCAATGCAATCAATGTTATCAAGCCATTCGAAGAACTCACAACTAAACAACTGCAGAAGTAAGATTACCACATCTTGTATGTAATAAAGAGAGCATGTCAATAAAAGACTTGTAGAGGACTAACACGTTGGCGTCGACACCATATAATTCTACGATCGCAAATTTAAGAAACTTTTGAAACATATTGGATAACGTTTTCACCACAGTGACATGCTCTACGTGCAAATGTAGTAAACTTTTGAGTTGATATGTCCACATTAGAGGAGCTCACTGCAATAATAATCATGTAATTAACTGGATAGATCGTTCCACATTTTTTTCCCTCTATTTTCTTCAGGGATAAAAACTCAAATCTAAAAACGATTCAATTCAACACTAAAATAAAAAAATTTAGAGAGAGACACAGATATAGAGAGAGTAACCATGAATCCTATTCCCCATCTTTTTAAAAAAAATCAAAACTTGAGGAACCCTATAACCACAAACTCAATCCACCCATCAACAAAATAAGGAAGCCCAAAAATTTAACCGTTAAAATTTATCAATAAACTCAATTTTCCTTACTTGCTTGTTCGGTGACAACGCAATGAGCAAGTCGTGCAGAGAAAGTTAAAATATAGGGTAAGAGAAGTTTGATTAGTGAGACAAATACTAAAATTATAAAAGAATAATAAAACAAAGCTTGAAAGGTAATTAAGTAAATCTATAGAATTAAAGTCAGAAAGTAAATGTGACTAAGAGTTAACTTATCATATAAAGTAAACCAAATTATACCATTTTGAATGTTAAATTATAATGTGTTATCTAAACCAAATTAAAGAAATAAACACGCTACTACCCTATTACTCCTCCCTCTATTCCCACTATTTGACCCTGATCATATCACTTCTCTCTTTTTATTTAACTTCCTCACCATTCTTTCACTTTCTAATTCACTTATGACCAAGGGTGCACAAAATTACCAATTTTAATATCCCGCAGTTACCGTACCGGAAATTATCGAATTTAATGAAAATTTTGATATACCAAAAATTTCGGTATGGTACGGTGCTGTACAGAAATTTTTGGTACGGTATCGGTAAGTGACTTGGAGAAATTTTGGTATCTTAGTGTACACCGAAATATCACAAAAGATTGGTAAGAAGATATATAATTCGGTATACCGAGATAATTTTACTTAGATTAATTAATATAATAAAAATATTGATTACATATTCTAAAATTCTATTATAAAAATAAATTAAAATATCTAAGTTAGTATATAAATAAGTAAACAAATGGAACTAAGAAACCCTAATATGTATCCACTCCTCGCCTCCTTCACCATTTTAGAAACCCGCCCAAATCCACGCTCACCTCCCATTATCCATGCCCACCACCCACCATCCTCCTTCTTTCCATAGCAAAACCTCTTCCTTCCGACGCTCTCCCGCTCCGACGCCTTTAGTGGAAACAAGTAAAAATTTTTTTTTTCTTGTGCGATTCATCACCATAAATTCTCCGATGGCCTCGCGTTGCTGATGTTGTTGATTTTGTTATGATGCTAAAAGTGGAGCCTTAGTAATTTCGTTGTTGATACTGTTAAATAAATGAATTGAATTTTGATGTATTTTTTTATTGTTTGAATTGTATTACTGCTTATTTGTAAGAAATTTGGATTATTGAGATATTGAATTTATGATGTTATTTTTTTCTCTTCTCTCTATGAGTCGGTATTGTGCCGGTATTTCAATATGCTACTATGTTTCGGCATTTCGATAAAAAATGGAACTTGTTAATATACTGAAATTTTGGTATACCGAATTTCGATATACCGACATTAACGACACAATATTGGTATGAATTTTTTAATATCGATTATTTTGTATGGTGTACGGTATGACAATATTTTTTCGGTATGGTATGGTATACTACCCCTATTTCTAACTTTAAAACCCTCAATCTTTTCTTTTTTATGATTCTACTTATAATTCTAAAACAATTTTAATTATTCATAAAAAAAATTAAATATGTTTTATAAATTGAATAATGAATGAATAAATAAATTATTATTATTCTTAATTATTTCAAATTTTATTTAAATTTTATATTCTAACAACATCTTATATGTAGTAATTTTAGTTGTCTCAAATTTTAAATAATATTGAATTGATTGTGTTGTGTTTAAGTAATTTAAATTTAACTATGTATTTATTTATTTATTTATATATTTTTCTTGTACAATCCGCACTAGCCCGAAACCCATTAGGGTCAGGGTTAGGTTAACCATTTAAGAGCCCTTATAAATAAGATCGATTAACCCAAAATTTATGTAGCTCAAAGTTTGATAGGGCTGACCCGTTTAACATATTTATCTTCATCATGTAAAAAAAATACATCACATCAGCCAATAACCCAAAAAATTCATCTTAATTTAAAAATGAGTTGTTATCCGGTGTAACTGGGTGCACAAGTATAACAATGGTCAAACCATCTTAAAACGGGTCATATAAAATGTCAAACTCATTCAATTCACATTTAATTTTTCTCGCTGTCCTCACTCTTTCTCCCCTTCTCCTCTTCATCTCTGAATTTCTCCCTTCTCCCTCTCCATCTCTTCCAAAACTTTTTTTGCCGCCGCACCACCACTTCATCTACACCTTTATTTTCATTCCATTATCTCCTATCAGATATGTTCATCTACACCACATACGTCTCTCGCCTACTGATCTATTCTTCGACATCACCCCTGCCGCTTCGTGCAACTGCCGCACCACTGTCTTCACTCAATCAACTATTACGTCACTGTTCTAGGATCACCTCTTCGATTTTCTTGTATATCTCTATTAATAAAATGAAACATGAGATATCTCATGTTCTTCAGCGCATTGTTGGATTTCTCCCATATATTCAAATGATTTGCACTTATTTCTCTCTCTTTCTTTCTCTCTTTCCATTTGAAATTACCACAAATACATGTTTAAATTGGAAATTAAAAGAATTTATAAATTGATGCAAGTGATTTTGTTTTTTAATTATTTGAATGACAAATATGAGTAAATTTTTTTATAATGTAATGAGTAACTTCCATTGTTCCTTTGATCAAAGAATGTATTGGTATCATAATCACCTTGTATGGTATTAATTTACTTAACATTCTCTCTCTTTAGTTGGTTTAATTGTAATTTTATTAAATATAAAAGTAATACATTTGTTAATAAAACTTATACAATACTGAGGAAAAACTAATACAACATATAATATACATTCGTCAACAAAAATTTTTTACAATATTGAGGAAAATTTAATATAATACCTAAGCAAATACAACATACAATTTAAGTACACTATAAATAATATTTTAAAAAGTTATACATTTGTCAATGAAAATGTATACAATATTGAGGAAAAACTAATACAATACCTAAACAAATACAACATATAGTTTAAGTAAATTATGAATAAAGTTGTAAAAGGATACATTTGTCAATGAAAACTAGTATAGTATTGAGAAAAAAACTAATACAATATCAAAACAAATACAACATACTGCAATTTAAGTATAATATTAAATAAATACAAAGTATTAATACATATGACATTCAAAACTTATACAATATTTACCCAACATCATATATACTGAAGAAGGAACATATATAATATAAAGCAACAACATAAATACTAAGACAGAAACCTATACAATTGGTTTCAAAAACTTATACAGTACAAATAAATATTCAATACAATAATCAGAAATCAATAATAGACAAAAACATAAACTTATATACTTTATTTTTAAAACTTATAAAATATTAACCAACATTATAGACATTGAGGCAGAGACATAATAACCATATTAAAAGGAAAATTAGGTGTATTGGGTCAATCTAGTAAAAATTTTGTCTAAATGGCCTTTGACCAAAATAGTATTTTATTTTTAATTTATAAAAAAGGAAAAATGGAAATTATCATTTACAATTGAGACTCAAAATTTTCTTTAATTAAAATTTGCCCCACCTCTCCAAAATCATTCTCTCAAAATCAAAAAGGTTAGGAAATAGTCGCTCATTCAATCCATCAGTTCTGGATAGGTATTTTTTTTCCATTCAGTTTCCTTGTCGTTTAACTCCGAACCGTATGTTCTGCAGAGTAGGATTTCTCCACATATCTCCTCTTGCCCTAACCTGTGATAATGGAAAATACCCTCGTCGGAAACAACCAAGACGACTCCTCAACTACCGAGGGCGTCTACCTTCTGTCTTTCGATCCATTGAAACTGGCGGCCTTTATTTCGTATCCGCTCCAAATGCTTGAGGAATTAGAGTCTTGGGTCTACTTCAAGTCGTTTCACCACCTGTTCAATCAAGCTATGATGAATCTATTGTCCGCCGATGGCCTACCGCATCGGCGGTGGATTTTGGTTTGCCATGACATGGCAGAAGGGTATACTGATGATAAATTTGTGCAGGGTGGGATAAACGCTGATGCGTATGCGATATGGCATTGGCATTTCATTGATGCCTTTGTATACTTTTAGCATAATTTAGTGACTTTGCCGCCTCCCTGCTGGACTAATATTGCTCAAAGACATGGTGTTAAGGTATGATGGGTGTAGGAGATTTATTTTCCTTTGTGAGTGTGTAAATTTTCAGTCATTTTTTTCATCATGGCATTTTTATTTTGTGGAAGTTTGTGTTGATCATTGAAAGGTAGGTGTTGTCCAACTTTACTTCAATGGTAAAAAAAATAAAAGGCATCCTTTGTGTGGTTTTCAACGACTTTTTATATGGTGATGATACTTGACCTTATAATACTAATACAACTTACTCATTTCACATTCAATATTATTTCTTTCACCTCAATACACATTAATATATTATATTGTACGTGCAAAAAGCTAACGGGAGTACATTTAATTTTTAAAATTGAACTTTTCTTAACCAATGAAAAATTATTCTATTAATACATTTGATATTTCAACCAAATATACTTTCTAAAAAAAGTAATATTCTAATTAATTACAATAAATGCTTTTTTTTAAATAAAATAGGTTAATTGCAAGAAAAAATATCAATATTTACTTAGATTGCGAATTAGTCTAGATTTTTTGAAATTTTAAAAACAAGTACCATACCCGACTTTAATATTGAGTTGCAAAGTCCCCGCTCCCATTTCCAATTTCGATCGGTGACTATTCCATAGCAATGCTTCATCACCTTCATAAATTCAATATACCCGGATTTGTTGAGTACACCCTTGTATTCTCATGCTTCCAGACCAATTTATCCTCTTACATGCAATTGTGAAATTGGAATGGCAAGAATTCTAGAAGCATTTTTATGTATTGTTAAAATGTTGATGGATCAAAATATCATTTCACGTTGCCAAATCATCCGAAATCGAATCCCTTACCCACAATTGTGATGGAAACTAATCCCTCTCTGAAGAATTCAAAGAACTTTCACCGCCTCATAACCATGACTGATTCCATACATTGATTGTCGACCATTTACCAACATCAGATGTTAATTCAAGTTTAAACACTTCATTTCCATTTAAAATGCTTTGCCAAATGAAGCTGGAGTTATGACTAGAAGCTGTTGTTCGAAACATATATACCATGAGGAAAGTACGAACCAGACTCATTTTGAATTATTCTCCACTCCTATTTAGCCAAATTAAAGAGCTTTATTAAAGGAACCAAGATCCCTCAGGCAAATTCCCCTTCCAATTTCAGTCTACACAACTCGTCCCAACTGATCCCAATGAGTTCATCTATCCTTGTCCTTTTGTCCGGTCAGAATCAACTGATGGCATGTTGGATATTATCAATAACCTCATCAGGAATTACTAAACAACTCACGAGATAAGTTAGAATAGCTTATATAACTGATTTAATCAAAGTTAGTTTCCCTGCAAATTAAAGGGTCATGATCTGAAAACAACACAACGGGACCTACCCACATATGTTAGAACATGATCTAAAGAAGATACTTACCAAATAATATGCACCACTTATAATAAAGATAACCAATTAAGGATTTTAGAAAGTAATGCAGAAAATTAAATAGCTAAATAAAATAAATAAATAACATAAAGGGCACATACAACCATAAATATTTCAAGAGACAAGAACAAGATATTTTTAATACAATCCAGCTTAAATCAGTCAAATCAATTCACTAAATAACCAGTTATAAATCTTGCATAAGTTATGGAAGCAAATATGTTAAATTTTCTAGGTCAAGCAGACATAGTACCTAATTACATGAGATTAAAGATTCTAAGATCGCAGGAAAAAATAAATTCTATTTTCTTTTTAGGTACAACTATCCTAAGACATTTCCTTAGAAGGTACTTATACACTAATTACATGCACTCCTTTTATATGTACATAAATTAAACTCATATTTCCTACCCAATTATCTTTCACTTTCATGCAAAGACAAATAAGACATCCAATATTGAAAGTTAAAATAAATAAATGATATATTGGTCAATCCCCTCTACTTATAACAAGTAACTCATAAAATTTGACACAAGCAACAATTATAAACATATATAGGTTAATGACATGAAAATAATTGAATACAGAACAAAAATATAAGACTCAAATCAAATACTTTAATAAAGGAATAAACATTCTGCAAAAATTCATAATCTACTCTAGATCATCAAGCTAACATAGTTTAAAACTTTTAAGATCCTAAAACTACCAAAGAAAACTATTTCATGGTGTTAGAAGCAACTACGTACCATGCCAATATAATGAAACGTTTTCATGAGTCTATAAATCAACAATAAGAAGGAATTAAAGAAAGAAGAAGAACCCTTTGGTCCAGCGTAATTCTCCGTCTCCTCTTTCAGTCATGATGATCCTTCTCCATTTTCCTTCTCAAATAGCTAATACCATGATTGAGTATGAGTGATGATAGGTAAAGTCGGATGAATAGTCGAGGATGAAAGGCAAAAGATGATGGGTGCTAGGTATACAAAAAAAAAATAAAAATAAAAACTAATATAAATAAAATAAAATAAACATTCAAATCAATATTTTAAAACTAACATTTCCATTTTGAAATTTTCGCAAATTGTACAGATTACAGTTAATTCCACATATATCAATCACTATAAAAATTAGGATGATTTTTTTTTTTAACAGGAACATACTCATCCATAAGAAACATTCATTTTCTTTTGGACTCTTCGAACAATTGATGAATAACACTAACTCTTATTGTCCACCTCTAGCAGATGTGAGACCAGTGATACAGGAATAACGTAAAGACATCCTTACAAAAAAAAAAAAAAAAAATCTCTCAAGATTATACACAAATTATGAATCAAGTTGCTCTAATCTCTCTCTTTCAAATCAATCTAACATGCCCCCTCACATGCAGGTGGGGTTAATTTTTGCCTCAAGCCTTGCATGTGAAATTTTCTCATAAATGGGTGACGGTGAGGTACGAACCCTGCACCTTTGTTAACCATGGGCTCTGATACCATGTTAAATGACCACTTTATCTAAAAGTTTAAGCTTATAGAGATGTAAATCGCTTAATACTTAATCAAATTACTCTAACAGTATTAATGACTTTCTACACGATTATCCCTTCTTACTCGTGCTTTCTCCTCTTTTCTTTAGTTTCATACTTTTTATCATTTTTCCACCTAAAAACACGACATAACACCTCAAATGCCACCAATATCTTAAATATATAAAAAACAAATATCTAATGTTAAAATATGATATTAAACTCCACAAAAACGGTGTCAAATCGGACCCTATAAAACGTGCAGATTTTCACATTCATCAAACACCAACAAATCAAACCTTATTTTCCACGATAGGGCGAATTTGGTCAGTTCCGGTTCTGAAACACCAACTCGCCTCTTGCGAAATAGTGGGATTTGTGAGATGGTCTCACCAAAGTTTTTGCCATTACTCCCTCCATCCGCCAAAAATGTATACATTTTCCTATTTTGGGCGTCCGCATCAAAGGTATACATTTTTCTTTTTAAACATATGAGACCCACACACATTACTAATACATTTAATATATGGGTCCCACATACCTCACTAATACAACTACCTACTATGCATTAAATAATAATACTCCTTAATCCACGTGCCAAAAGTAAATGTATACATATTGGGCGGAGGAAGGGAGTATTAAATTATCAATATATACCGCTGTCTTAATTCTTATTGATTTTCAAAAATAAAATAAATAAAATAATCTAATTAAATCATATTAGAAATAATGAGATGTAGTATAGTGGAAAATAGATAATTCATCTTATTAAAAAAAAGAAGAAGTTGATTTTCGTTTTTTCAGTTGAACTGTCGGTTAGACCGATCCGACTGTGAACCATTGGGGCAACCAGTTCGATTTCCGATCCGATTATGAAAATATTGATTTTATTTAGAGTTGGTCTCTTGTGTCTCCAGGTGCACAAAGTGTGTAAGGGTACACCATTTTGTTCTAAATGGTATACACTTTTCATTAATATTTTTTATATTTTCAGAAAATAAATGGTACATGTCTCTATACTAAAGGGTATACTATTTAGAGACACTCTCCTGTGAGACAGTTTTTTTGTGAGACGGGTTGACCCATTACTAAAGTATGCTTATTATATAGGTAAATTATGTATATTTGTGATTAAAGTATGTCAATAATTAATCATATTATAACACCCTAAATACTTTAATTCATCGTTAATCATACTTTAGAAAACATACTTTAACAATCATTAAGAATATTTTATCTATATAATATACATATTTTAACATGTCTCACAAGCCGTCTCACATATGTAACGTCTCACAAGAGAGTTTGTCTACTATTTAATACTAAAGGGTATGGGCGCACGGTATGCCCGGAGAAACATAAGTTTTAGCCTTTTATTTAATCCCTCCTATTAATAATTTTAATAATGAAATTAATATTTTATTTAAAGTAATTAATACTTATTTTATTTTAAGTAATTTTTATGAATATTTAATTTAATCTAATAAGAGTATTTTATTTTATTTTTATAAATTTTTTAAATCTAATAAAATCTTTTTATATAAAATATATTTAAAAATTTTTAATTGTGTACACAACGTCATTAATTTTGTTCTAATTTTTTTATTTTATGTCAACTATTATTAATAATTTTAGTCTTTCAATTAATATTTTAATAAAATAAATAAATAAATAGATAAATAATTTTGTAGGTAGCGTCACCCATTCATCCATGAATATTATTATGCATGTGGCGGTACCACATTCATTCCTAAAAAATTAATATATGTGGCACTCTTATGTTAATCTTGCAATTAATATTTCATTTTGAATAATTTGATATTTTAACTGTGGCATATCTTATGGGAGACAGTCTAACGTAAGCTCTTACGTGAGATGAATAAAAAGTGATAATATTGTTAATAAAAGTGATACCCAATCAATGAAAAGTGATAACGGTGCAGTTAACTATTTTATGAACAATTTATTGTATAATATAAATAAAAATGTAATAACATTTTGTAGCGAAAGTGAAAACAATTTATAGTGAAAGTGATTATGATGTTCTCAATTTTATTCACATCATGCCAGCCCTTACGTAAGACAATCATGCACAAGTTATTGACTTTTAACTAATGTTTATTTAGTCTCTTCTATGAATAACTTACAATTAATATTTAAAATAATTAATAATAATAATGAGTTTAAATATATTTTTACGTTGAAATGTTTTGGTTGAGTTATTCAATAAAAAAATAATTAAATTAATTTACAAAAATAAAATATAAAAAAGAGTGATGCTCGATTATTAATTAATTTATTTTTAACAATAAGTTTAATAGTATTTTTGTGATATAATTGTGATAGGAAAAATATTCATACACATCATTTTCTTTTGTATAGTTGGGGAAAGATCAAATTAGGCCTTCAAATTATACCATGTGTTGCAAATATGCTCTTTCATCTACCAAGCCCTTATGTGAGATGAGCATGCACAAGTCATTGACTTTTAATTAATGTTTATTTAGTCTCTCCTATGAATAACTTACAATTAATATTTCAAATAATTAATAATAATAATAATAATGAGTTTAAATATATTTTTAGGTTGAAATATTTTGGTTGAGTTATTTAATAAAAAATAATTAAATTAATTTACAAAAATAAAATACAAAAAAAAGAGTAATGCTCGATTATTAATTAATTTATTTTTAGTAATAAGTTTAATAGTATTTTTGTGATATAATTGTGATAGGGAAAAATATTCACGCACATCATTTTCTTTAATTTGTATAGTTGGGGAAAGGTCAAATTAGCCCTTCAAGTTATAACATGTGTTGCAAATATGCACTTTCATCTACCAAGTCCTTACGTGAGACGACCATGCACAAGTCATTGATTTTTAACTAATGTTTATTTAGTCTCTCCTATGAATAAATTACAATTAATATTTAAAATAATTAATAATAATGAGTTTAAATATATTTTTACATTGAAATGTTTTGGTTGAGTTATTCAATAAAAAAATAATTAAATTATTTTTCAAAAATAAAATATAAAAAAAGAGTGATTCTCGATTATTAATTAATTTATTTTTAACAATAAGTTTAATAGTATTTTTGTGATATAATTGTGATAGAAAAAATATTCACGTACATCATTTTCTTTTGTATAGTTGGGGAAATTTCAAATTAGCCCTTCAAGTTATACCATGTGCTGCAAATATGCCCTTTCATCTATGCTTTTGAAGCACTTTTTTCCATCTATTTGAATAAAGTAAACCCTCTAACTATTGAAATTGAATATTTATGTATCCTTCTATCTATATTACACAAATATAGTTAGTTTCAGTAAATAACACCTTACGCTACATAATTAAAACTCCTTTTTAATAATAGAATTAACAGTAGAATTTAATTTGTTGATAATTATCAACGCATTGCTAACAAAAATTATATATATATATATATATATATATATATATATATATATATATATATATATATATATATATATATATATATATATATATATATATATATATATATATTTATTAACGGAATGTCAACGAATTTATTATTTTTTACCAATTGAGTAAAACTTATTTCTATTTACCAACAAATTACCCACGAAATTATTATATAAATTACCAAATGAATTATTATATTTATAGGTTCAAAGGTGGATGATATATATATAAAATATGCTTATGATAGTTAAAGGATGTTTACAGGTATAAAGGTGGAATCTCCCACCCCAAAACCCCTGCACCCCGGCCCGACAGAGTGGTGGAGAGGCTAATCAGGGTGACTAATTGATCAACAGAGGCTAGATCATGCTCACTGCACACAAAGAGCCCCTCTCCCTTGCACCCTTGCCCGACGAGTGGTGGAGAGACTAATCATAGTGACTCAATTGATCAATAGAGGCTAGACCATACCCACTGCACACAAGGAGCCCCTCTCAACCCGACAGAGTGGTGTAGAGGCTAATCATGGTGACTCAACTGATCAATAGAGGCTAAACCATGCTCACTGCATACAAAGAGCCCTTCTCCCCTGCACCCCGGCCCGACAGAGTGGTGGAGAGGATAATAATGGTGACTCAACTGATCAATAGAGGCTAGACCATGCACACTGCACACAAGAGCCCCTCTCAATTTGAGAGATTGCTCCCACACTGCGGCTGTGAGATTCGATCCTTGGTCATAGGTATAAGATTCGATCCTTAAACCCTTGCCCGATAGAGTGATGGATAGACTAATCATGGTGTCTCAATTGATCAATAGAGGCCACACCATACCCACTGCACACAAGGAGCCCCTCTCAACCCAACAGAGTGGTGTAGAGTCTAATCATGGTGACTCAACTGTTCAATAGAGGCTAAACCATGCTCACTGCACACAAAGAGCCCTTCTCCCCTGTACCCCGGCCCGACAGAGTGGTGGAGAGGCTAATAATGGTGACTCAACTGATCAATAGAGGCTAGACCATGCACACTGCATACAAGAGCCCCTCTCAATTTGAGAGATTTCTTACACTGCGGCTTGTGAGATTCGATCCTTGGTCATAGGTATAAGATGTCACCCCTATGACCAATTGAGCTGCCCATGCGGGTGTTAAAATATGTTTGTAGTAAATTATACTATAACACCTTATAGTCTTATTTTAATTAATAATTTATCATGCATATTTAAAAAAAATATATTTTAACTATCAATAAAGACATTTGAATTATATGACAATCATACTTTAATAAAGAGATGACCTATTTCATATTCAATCTCACATGGACATCTTCTAAAAAAAAACTTATATTAATATGTAATAAACTAATACTCCCTTCGTCCCATGAAAAGAGTTACGTTTACTGTTTGCATGGATATTAAGAAATATAGTATTTACATGAGTAGTGGGTTGAGAGATGTAATAATTTAATGTATAGTAGGTAGTTGTATTAGTGAAGTATATGGGCCCCATGAAGATAAAGTGATTGATTTATGTTGGTCCCATCTACTAAAAAAGAAAATATAACTCTTGTAGCGGGACGCCCTAATTAGTAAAATGTAACTCTTGTGGTGGAACGGAGGGAGTAATATACAAATTAATTTTATATAATGAAGCTTGAAGATAAAAAAATCAATTTATAAACTCTAGTTTTATACTGAGAAAAATATTCGTTAAGATATAATTTATATAAATCAAAATAAATTTCGTGTACTTATCATCATACTTTCCTTTTTTATCAATCTCACACTTACCTTCATCACACCACATCAATCAATAACCTCAAAAAGTTATATATTAATCTAAAAAATACCACTTTCACCTAACACATTGTCCCTCCGTCCCAAACATAAGTTCCCGATTACTGTAGATATGAAGTTTAAGAAAAAGTTACTTTTTGCTTTACTTTTAGGGGTAGTTTGGTATTTTTAAGTAATAAATAAATTATAAAGTAAGTTATGTAAGTTGTAAAGGGGTGACAATTTTAAAATTAAAGTATGTTGTGGGGTTATTGATTTGTATGTATTTTCTTATTTGGGGATGAGAACTTGTTTATGGGACCGACAAAAATAGAAAGTGTGAATTTATTTATGGGACGGAGGGAGTATAACATACTTATATATACTTTATTTATGGTCTTAAAAAGTCAAAAAATATTTGTCGAAAAATAATTTTTTATAAAGTAAATATCTACAGTGCTGGTGAAAATAATTACGGGACAGAGGGAGTAGTAAAAAATTAATAAATAAAAAATTAAAAGACTTTATAAAAAAATAAATATTTAATATAACCTTTAGTATGGAAATATAAAATAAAAATAAATATTTAATATAACCTTTAGTTATGAATTTAAATTTAAAAATAAAATGTACTCCCTTGTCCCCTTGAAAGGAATCCGTTGACTTTTTGCACATGGATTAAGGAGTATAATAATTTAATGTATAGTAAGGTGAGAGAAATAATATTTTAATGTGTAGTGGGTAGTTGTATTAGTGTTGAGTGTGGGTTATTAGTAGTTGTAGGTCACATCAATCCAAAAAGGAAAATGAATACTTTATAATGGGACGGACCAAAATAAAAAAATAGATACGTATCAAGGGGATGGAGGGAGTAATTTTTTATAATATGGTGCAATTTTTTAAAAAAATTGATGGTCTTTTTTGCCTAATTTCAAAGGTTGGGATTAAATTGTAATTTAAGTAAAGATTGAGATTTTTCTTGCAATAAACTAAAAGCTAACATGGCAAATGTCAACGCCACGTCAGCAGCTGCCCGATGGGTGCAAATTGCACAAACATGAAAGGTCATACTTTTTTTTTGCAATTTCATAAAAGTTGTGATTAATTTACAATTCGTTGAAAGTTTATGATTTTCAAGACAATTAATCCAAATTTTATTGGGTTTTGATGCTATTATGCAATTAATTGATTATAGAGTGTTGATTGAAGTTTCGAGCAAAAATTTGAAATATTTTGTATGTACCGGTATGGATTCGTAGGCCGACTAGTTCAAAGGAGATTAAACTCATTGTCATCTAGCAGAAACCCTCATTTCTGGCATTCTGTATGGAAAAATCACACGTTGATTGCACCCATTGGTTTCAAATCTAAAAAATTTGACGTATTATTCTAATTCTAGTACCCCCTCCATCTCAAGTAAACTCTTAAGTTTGTTTTATGCAAATATATTAAGTTATAGTATAATATTTTAGGTAAAGACTTGCATGTCACCGTCTTATAGAATGATTTTCAAGATGAATAAGAAGTAATAATCTTTATAATAAAAAGTGATACTCAATTAATAAAAAATGATAAGGGTGGTGCATTGATCTATTTCATGAACAATTTATAGTATAAATAAAAAGTGATAACATTTTTAATAAACAATGATAAATAATTACGAAAGCGTAAAATGTCTAACCATGAGATAATCTCACACAAACCTACCCCAATACTTTAAGAGTTGATATCTCGTGCACCCGTATACACTCTTAGAGCTATATGTGTATAACTTTTTATTTAATAGTGTAGTACATATTTCTTATAAATAGTGCAGTCATATATGTATAACTATTATAAAAAGTTTAAATTTCGAAGTATGGTCTGCTCCTATGCCCTAAAATTTGAAGAGTGCAAATGAAAGTTTCGTTATGGAAAAGAGTAGTAATTTATTGAAAAGCATTCGATAATGAGTCGAAGCTTAGGAATTCCGATGAAGCGCCCTAACCCTGGTCCGAGCGAGTTCCGCAAGCCATAATTCTTCTCCTGGAAGTAAGTATGACGGAGTGGAAAGAGATTGTTCCAATTACCTATAAGATGAGCCAAGATTTTAAGGAAATACAAAAGACAGTGGAATTCTTGGTATTCTTGGAAAGAGATTGTTCCCATTAATTTCTCCATTTTGTATATATATGAAATATTTCTGCATATGTATGAAAATTTTTGGTATTCAAGTTTCAGATTTGTATTGTATTCAAAAATAAATTAATTAATAAATTACTTAAAAAATTAGTACGATGGATCATATTATTATGGTATTCAGAAATTGTTTAAAAATTATTAGGACTGATCGTATATTAACAAGATAAGAGATTTCCACAATATATTCAAAAATATTTATTAATATTCAGAATTTAGATTTGTAATATATTCAGAATAAATGATTAGAAATATTTCAATTTTAATGTATTCGGAATTAATTTAATTTTCAAATAACGTAATTGTATTTAGAATTAATGTAATTAGAAGTATTCACATTTCATATTTGTAATGTGTTCAGAATCAATTTAATCTACAAATCACATTTCATATTTGTAATGTGTTCATAATCAATTTAATTTACAAATCACATAATGTGTTCAAAATTAATGTAATAAGAAATACTAAAATTTTAGATTTGTAATGTATTCCAAATCATTTTAATATACAAATCACGTATTCAGTAGGGTGGATCCAGACTCATATATATATTTGCTGGTGGATTACAACACTTTGATTGACGAGATCCCCATAATAGGAATAAAGCAGTAGCGAAAAGGTCAGATCGTGGAGTTAGATTAGGGCAAACAGTATAGCGGTGACATCTGCCGAGTCCAATGTACGATAGATGATTTTAGCGATTTTCACGCCAGGACTCTAGAGATTCAACTCATATTCTATCAGTATATTACCTCTCTGATCAACGATATCCTCATGGTAGGGATTGGCAGTGGCAAAAGGATCAGGAGGTTGATAAGGTCTAACACTCTGAATACTCTTAATTTCTTCCATGGGCATTTTCACTCTAAATACTCTTAATTTCTTTCATGGGCATTTTGTGAAGTGGATTGATTATGGAAATTAATGGATAAAGAACAGAATATAGGAAATGGATTTGATGTGTAAACGTGAATTTCTATCTATTTTATAAATAGTTGATGTATAAAAGGGTAATTGAGACTTTTTAATAAATATTTTTGTAATGGGTAGTATTAAAATATATACATTGTATCTAGTAGTAATATTAATGTATATTTTGTATTAATTAATAAATAAATCCTAAAATAATAATGAACTTTACAAGGTTATAACCAATCGGGTTTAATGTAGAAAAAATATTTTATAGTTTACAAAGGTTAGAACCAATTGGTTTTAATTTGAAAAAAGTTTTTTTTTTAATATCTTCATTCATTAAGAAGCATATTTCCTTCATTTCGATGCTCATTTTCTTGTTTCGATCAATATTTCCTTCATTTCGATACAAATTTCTCATTACGAATGCACGCATTCTTTTGATGCTCATTTCAATGAACGTTTCCTTCATTTTCGATGCTCATTTCTCATTTTGATGAAGTTTACTTCATTTCGATTCTCATTTTCTAATTTCGATGCACATTTCCTTCATTTCGATGCTCATTTTATCATTTCAATACACGTTTCCTTCATTTCGTTGCATGCTTCCTTCATTTGGATGCTCATTTCCTTCATTTCAATGCTCATTTCCTACATTTCGTTACTCATTTTCTCATTTCGATCAATATTTCATTTGCTTCGATGCTCATTTTCTCATTTCGATGCACATTTTCTTCATTTCAATGCTCATTTTCAAATTATAATGCACGTTGCCTTCATTTCGATACTCATTTTCTCATTTCGATGAACGTTTCCTTCATCTCAGGTAATCCCCTCTATCAAATTGCTCCGACTAAGAACAACGCCATCACTTAATTTGAAAAATATTTTTTCAGTTTTTTTTAATATCTTCAATAATGAATTAATATTACATCAAACTCGATAGGTTCAATCTTTGTAAAGTTAATTGTATTTTTTAGTAATTTTTATTGATTTTTTTCATATTTAAGTATAATAAATCTGTACACATACACACACATATATATACATATATATATATATATATATATATATATATATATAAAGTAAATAAATAAAAATAATTCTAATATTTAATTAATTATTGAATGTATGAAAAATTTAAAAAAAACGTAATTTTATTATTTCAATGCACGTTTCCTTCATTTCGTTGCATGTTTCCTTCATTTGGATGCTCATTTCCTTCATTTCAATTCTCATTTCCTACATTTCGATACTCATTTTCTCATTTAGATCAACATTTCATTTGCTTCGATGCTCATTTTCTCATTTCGATGCACATTTTCTTCATTTCAGTGCTCATTTTCTCATTTCAATGCACGTTGCTTTCATTTTGATACTTTTTTTTAGAAAATAAAAGATATATGTATTTATACTAAAGGGTATACTATTTAATACTAAGGGGTATGGGCGCACGGTGTGCCCTCGGGGACACACAAGTTTTAGCTTTTTATTTAATCCCTCCTATTAATAATTTTAATAATGAGTCCGATCAAAAAAATAATTTTAACAATGAAATTAATATTTTATTTTGAGTAATTTTTTATGAAGATTTAATTTAATCTAATAAGAGTATTTTATGTTATTTTTATAAAATTTTATTACTTTAATCTAATTAAAATCTTTTTATATAAAATATGTTTTAAAAATTTTAATTGTGTACACAACGTTATTAATTTCGTTCTTAATTTTTTTATATTTTGTGTCACCTATTATTAATAATTTTAGTCTTTCAATTAATATTTTAATAAAATAAATAAATAAATTTGTAGGTAGCGTCACCCGTTCCTCCAGGAAAATTATTATGTATGTGGTGGTACCATATTCATTCCTAAAAAAATTAATATATGCGGCACTCTCATGTTAATTTTGCAATTAATATTTCATTTGAATAATTCGAAATTTTAATTGTGGCATGTCTTATGTGAGACCGTCTCACGTAAGCCCTTACATGAGATGAATAAAAAGTGATAATATTAGTAATAAAAGTGATATGGATTCGTAAACCGACTAGTATAAAGAAGATTAAACTCATTGTCATCTAGCAGAAACTCTCATTTCAAGCATTTTGTATGGAAAAACCTCACGTTGATTACACCCATTGGTTTCAATCCTAAAAAATTTGACGTATTATTCTAATTCTAATGCTCCCTCCATCTCAAGTAAACTCTTATGTTTGTTTTATGCATATAAATTAAGATATAGTATAATATTTTAGGCAAAGACTTGCATGTCACTGTCTCACAGTATGATTTTCAATACAGATAAGAAATAATAATCTTTATAATGAAAACTAATATTCAATTAATGAAAAATGATAAGGGTGCAGTGATTTATTTCATGAATAATTTATAGTATAAATAAAAAATAATAACATTTTTAATAAAATATGATAAATAATTACGAAAGCGTAAAATGTCTAACTTGTTGGCGTTTAGATTTTTTGGTTAACGTGAACCATTAGGATTCCATGCAGCGGAAGCATAAGAGTGGAATCGTATTACCTTTCACCAGGGTTGATGTAGAGGAAGAAAAATTCTCCAGCAGCCTGCGAAGCCTCACGGTTTTGGCCTTAACTTCCTCATCCAATCTCCGATTTGAGTGATCTATACGCCAAAACGATCCTCTTTTCCGTGACTTTCCAATGATGTATCACATGAACAATTTCAACTTACACACAATTTTAGAAAAATTATGGAAGTTGACGGACAGAAACAACAAACAACCTTCCACTACACCAAAAAAGCAATGAGACAACAGAAAATATACAACATAGATCAGTAATATGTATTATCGTATACCTTATATGTGTAGTCTTAAATATATATATATTGTCTTAAATTTTTTTTCACGCACAAGGACAGCACATATTATCTAGTATTGTCTTATTGTGTTGTCGTATATACCACTTTTCAAATGAATTCACTGTAAGACAACATATATTAATATGTTGACGTAAAATTTTTCACGCACAAAGACAACATATATTCATCTATGCTGTCTTAAATTATCATAATATTTTATTTTAAGAATATATATATAATTTTTTAAATATATTTTAAATATAAAAATTAGGGAGATATAGATAGGAGACTTAGAAAATTTTGCTTTCCTCCATTCTGCCCTAATCGTGCGTGAACACGCCGCGTCCCCCTCCACCGTGTTCGCCCGTCGCCATTCCAAGCCCCATCGCCCGTTTTCGCTGCCCGCCGCGTCGCCCGTTGCTCGTCGCCCTTGCTATTCGCCCGTTGATGTTGTCCACCGCGTCGCCTGCTGAGTCGCCCTAGCTGTTCGTCCGCCGCCAGCAACCGCCTGCCTGCCGCCAGTCTCGACCGTCCGTCCACTAGCCCTCCTGTCGCCAGCAGGCCCGCCCGTCACCAGTCTCTCCCGTCTTCACTCTCGTCATGGTACTCTCTCTCCCACCTCTTTCTTACTCTATTTTGATCTTTTTGAGGCTAAGGGACGTTTAGCTCTCCAGAGATTCTCTCCCTTCTCACTAAAAATTCTCCTGCCTTTTCCCTCCGGTTAACTGCCGGTAATAGCCTAATAAAAGGCCAAATCCTTCTTCCCAACAAAAAGGGTCACTTGCCAACGACCATTATAGTCAAAATTTTAGCACGGACATTTTATCTCCTTTCGGATCTGAATTCTCACATTTTTCTTCACTTCTTGGTCTCGCCGGCTCCCTTCCGGCACCGCTTAAGGTTTCGGCCGTTTACTTACGCCGCCGCCTAGGGTTTTCCAGATCTTGCTTCGCTTTGGGCAGTAGCCCTTCCCGCCGCCGCCTGATTTTACAACCGATCGCGGATCTTGTCCTATTGGCGGCCATCCACGACAATCACCCACCGTACCGCCATCATTCAATTTAAGGGTTGCCTCTCCGTCGTCCATCCTCAAGCTGTTCGCGATGGAGGATCCCTGCTTCTCTGACCCTGTTGTCGGCTGTGTAGATTTGGGCGGCGTCCGCCGCACCTTCGATGCGATTTCTCGAACGGGTGCAGTCGACCCCATCTATAATTATTGGCTGCCAACCATGTTTATTCAGTCACTGGAGAGGCTTTATTGGCCGTCGGTGCTCCCACAGTCCGCCGCCCTGCCCTGCCCTCTGGGCTTGCCTATTGCAGCAGCGGCTGATCCAAATGTGTGCGCGCGAGAATCTTCATGCTCTGCCATTACAGCCTTCTCCGTCTGCCACTGGAGTGTTCATCCTAACCGAATTTCTGAGATGTTTCTACTCACCGCCGATTGCAGATTTGTCACACCCCAAATTTTTACCAAGAAAAATTCGAAGAGTATTTGAGATAAAATCTTAATTAGGGCATGATTATTATTATTATTTTTATTTTAACATGTAGGAAATAATTAGCAAATAAGGAAGAAGTAGAAATGGTCCTATAAATTTCAGCAAATAACAAAAAAAAAGTTATCTAGCAAAAGAAAGAGTTAGCAAATGAGTTGTTTGTCCCACAAGTATTCTACAAGCTCTAGCAAAATAATTTATAAGCAAAGGGTCTAGATGTGGGATTAATCCTTTAAGTTCTACAATTTCTACTTTAGAATATCAATCAAAGTATTTTGCAAAAGTTTTTAAAAGTAAAGGGCTGAAAGTTCCTTCAAAAACCATATCCTGTAAACATACAGGACCTTTTTAAAAAGACCAAGGCTTGTGCAGTATCATTTGCAACATTCTGCAAAAAAACTTGCAAGAAGGCCTATAAGTTTCATTCCTAGTTTCTGCAAAATCTAAGGTAGGACAGTAAGTATTAATTCAATTCTGCAAAAATTTCAATGAGGACAATAAGTATGAAATCTAACTTGCAACTCCTAATTCTGCAAAATTTCAAGAGGACAGTAAGTTTAGGATCTTCTGCAAACCCTTTAAAATAGGACAGTAAGTTCAATTCTGCAAAATTCTGCAAAAATTTCAATGAGGACAGTAAGTTTTAATTTTACACTTTACTTGACCACATAAACATGTAGGACTTGTCATTCCAAAAGTAAAATCTACCACGACTACACCCTACATTTTTACTGTCAAAATTAGAATTTTGCCTAATCATACCATGTAGTTTGATTACTCAATCTGTACACTTCAAGTTGTACTCCTAAGTACAAGTCAACCATTAATTAATTCACTACTTAACCCATTACAAAGACTAACACATTAGCATGCATACTGTCAAACAGAATAAGTAGCAAACTTGAATTTGTCCTTCTCGAATCTAACATAATGGGTATGCTGCCAATTTTTGAGAGAAAAAAAAATAGCAGCAAAACATATTTCAAATACTACCATGTACGACAGCAAGGAGAACATGCATTCACCTCACCGACAACTTCCAATCACATAAAGCAAAACTTGTATTTATAAACATCAAAGGAAAACAGCAACACCGACCCTCTACAAGTGCCACGAAGACTGATACAAGCATGTTCTAATTTTCCTACATCTGCAGAACTGTATTAAGGCCAACATGACCACCATGTTATTCCTGCATGAAATTCAATTTAAAAAACAAGAATTACTATGACAGCAAGGTGATTTGAAGATTTGAGAGTCACAATTAAAATCACATGTTTATTTACTACTTCATCCCCAAACCGAACACTTTCCATACTAATTATAATTCAGAACTGGAACACCATAGCAAACACCTGACACCAATTATTAACATTTTCAACAGCATCGTCGAACTAAATAAACTTCAATTCGCTAAAACAGAGCCAAAACTTTACTCAAACGTGAAGGATCAGTTCTAATGTAAGTATTCAGTGAAACAGAAAATATAGAAGGCTCGCAACACGATATACGCTGCATTAAATTGTAGTCTTATTATTAAGTCTCATTGCCCACAACCTCCACTCGTACGCTTTGCCACGCTCAACCTGCGATAAGAAATATTTATCGGGGTGAGCACCCACACGCTCAGTGAAGATCTAAACATGCTTATATACATCGAACAATCCATATACGAGAATTGAAATCACTTACAATACAAACTTATCATGTCATAATAAGGCACCTTTCGGCCCTTATCCGTGTAACTTTACGATATCGCGATTCGTTAGTAAAGCACTCCTTCACAGCCCTTACCCATGCTATAGTATGGCACCATTACAGCCCATACCCGTGCTATAGTATGGCACTTATGCAGCCCATACCCATACCATATAATAGTTCATAACGTTCAAGTATTATCATCAACTGGTAAGTGACAGCAAATACAAGTTTAATTCAATTGGCACATACGTAATCATCTAACACATATAAGTATGAAAGAATCCCCACCTTTAACACTCGCGTAACCTTAAACTTGCGTACTAACGTCACAATCGTAGTCTCCTTCGAAACCTATAATTACATGACCGATCGTTACTATTTTAATACTGTAATACTATCATACAACAAATCTGCAAATTTTTGTAAGGTTGCAGACTAATACTATTTGAGTTTGGGTTTATAGAAGAAGCAGAAAAGAAACGAAAAGAATAGATTTCAGTTTTACGATGAACATAGGAAGAATAGGAAAAGAAAAGAACAGAAAAGAAAGAGGAAATAAAGGAGTCAGTGTTTTACCTTTTCTCCTATAGCAGCGTATGAACGAAAAAATGTTTAGAGAGGATGAGCGTAATATGAAACTGCTTAATTATTTATGGTTTATCACTGCAAGATCCTAGCGGATATACTCCCAGTAGGGTTTTCAACAAACTCTCCCTCAAATAGAGGAGATAATATTAGGAAACAGGTATTTTCTTAATGGATAAAAATATCAGCATGATTCTTGTGGAGTAAGTAAATTCAAATTTTTGCTTCCCTTTTGATCTCACGGCTGATTAAATAAAGGATGGGCTGTGTAAATCCTTTCTTCGTTGATCAGCATAGGACTTTTGTCTATCTTGAGCAGTCTTGATTCTTTCTCGAATTATTCTGACCTTGTCCACTGCTTCTTCTATTAGCTTGGGGCCTAGAATAGCTTTCTCACCAACATCATCCCAATATAATGGTGATCTACACTTCCTTCCATAGAGCGCCTCGTAAGGAGCCATATTGATAGTTGCTTGATAGCTGTTATTGTAGGCAAATTCGACAAGAGGTATGAACTTCTCCCATGCTTCTCCCATGCTTCTCCCATGTCAACAGTGCAGGCTCTTAACATGTCTTCCAAAATTTGGATTGTTCTTTCGGATTGCCCATCCGTTTATGGGTGATAAGCTGTGCTGAAATTTAGTTTAGTCCCCATCGCCTTGTGCAGACTTACCCAAAACCTGGAAGTGAAACGCGTATCTCTGTCAGACACTATTGACATTGGTACGCCGTGCAGCCTCACTATCTCTTGAATATACAACTGTACATACTGCTCCATCTTGAATGTCATTTTTATGGGCAAGAAATGAGCTGACTTGGTCAATCGATCGACGATGACCCATATAGCATGATTTCCCTTCGAAGACCTTGGTAAACCTACGACAAAATCCATGGCAATTTGCTCCCATTTCCACTCGGGGATCTCGAGTGGTTTAAGCTTTCCGGCTGGTCGCTGGTGTTCAATTTTAACTTGTTGGCAAGTTAAACATCTTTCAACAAAGTATCCAATATCTCGTTTCATACTTCGCCACCAAAATCTTTCCTTCAAGTCATGGTACATCTTCGTTCCTCCCGGATGAGCGGTGTATGGCGCTCCATGCGCTTCACTTAAAATATTTTCTCTCAACTTCTCAACCATTGGAACGCACAATCTTCCATTTAGAGTCAAAACTCCCTCTTCGTCCACTTTGAAGCCATTGTATTCGCCTCCAGCTAGTGCCTTCTTCATCATTCCTTGAAAGAAATGATCTTGTTCTTGAGCTTCCTTTATCTCCTTTTTCAAACTCGACTAAATTTCTAATGCCGCAATGATTGCCTTCGTACCGGAGGATGATGCCACCAATTCATTTGCATCTTGGCGAACTCTTCGACCAGCTCTTCTTTCTTGGTATACAGGCTATTTAACTCCACTTTGGTTTTCAGACTCAAAGCGTCGGCCACTACGTTAGCCTTGCCTGGATGGTACTCAATGGTGCAGTCATAATCGTTCACCAACTCTAACCATCTCCATTGTCTCATGTTAAGTTCCTTCTGCGTGAACAGATACTTCAAACTCTTGTGGTCAGTGAAGATCGTACATCTCCCACCATAAAGATAGTGTCGCCAAATCTTCAAAGCATGAACTACAGCCGCTAACTCCAAGTCATGAGTAGGGTAGTTCACTTCGTGTGGTCTCAACTGTCTAGAAGCATATGCAATAACCTTTCCATGTTGCTTCAATACGCATCCGAGTCCTTGCTTTGATGCATCACTGTAGATCGTGAACTCTTCATTCGGATTTGGGATTGTCAACACGGGTGCTGAAGTTAAATCGTGCTTTAACCTTTGAAAGCTCTCTTCACACTTGTCAGACCAAATGAACTTCTCTCCTTTACGAATCAATCGTGTCACTGGACCGGCTATCTTGGAGAATCCTTCTATGAACCTTCGATAATAGCCAGCTAACCCTAAGAAACTACGAACTTCTTGAACATTTGTAGGTGCCCTCCACAGATTTACTGCTTCTATTTTAGATGGATCTACTTCAATCCCTTGTGATGTCACCACATGTCCAAGGAATGTGACTTGCTTCAACCAAAACTCACACTTCTTGAACTTCGCGTATAACCTCTCCTTGCGAAGTGTCTCGAATACTAATCTCAAGTGCTCCTCATGTTGTGCTTCATCTTTGGAGTACACCAAAATGTCGTCGATGAAGACTATAACGAACTGATCGAGATATGGGTGAAAAACTCGATTCATCAGATCCATGAACACTGCAGGCGCATTACTCAACCCAAATGGCATGACGACGAATTCATAGTGCCCATAACGCTTTCTAAAAGCAGTCTTAGAAATGTCTGACTCCTTCACTCTCAATTGATGGTACCCGGATCTTAATCAATTTTGGAAAATACACTTGCTCCTTCTAATTGGTCAAACAAGTCTTCAATTCGAGGTAAGGGATACTTGTTCTTTATCGTCAACTTATTAAGCTCTCGGTAGTCAATACACATCCTCATGGATCCATCTTTCTTCTTAACAAACAGGATTGGCGCTCCCCATGGAGATACGCTTGGGCGGATGAACCCCAAGTGCAAGAGCTCTTGTAGCTGAACTTTCAACTCTTGTAGTTCCACGGGCGCCATTCGATACGGAGCTTTGGATACTGGTGCTGATCCTGGTATCAAGTCTATTGAAATTCTACTTGACGATGTGGAGGCACGCCTGGTAAATCTTCCGGAAAGACATCCAGATACTCTCGGACAATAGGTATGTCACTAGGTGGTACTTCTGTGGTCCTGGTGTCTACAATGTTGACTAGAATCCCTGGCAGGACTTCTTTCTAAGCATCTTGGCAGCTTTTGCAGCAGACAATATTCTCGGTGCTACACCACTCTTGAGCTTGTGTACCACTTCTTTCTCGAATTTTGGTTCCCTTAAGATCATTACTCATTCCTTGCACTTTATATTGGCTTGATGATAGGTAAGCCAATTCATTCCTAGAATCAAATCAAATCCATACATATCCATAACATACGGCTTGACTCTAAAGTCCACTCCTTCAATGTGTACGCTCACATTTTCTACTAAGGTATTCACAACAACTCTCTCTCCCGAAGGTAGACTAATCTCAAGAGGTTCATCACTCTTGACTCGTTTACAGTTAATCCTATTACAATACTTTGCGGAAATAAATGAATGTGATGCACCAGTGTCAAACAAAGTGAAAGCTCGGGATTTACCCACTGCTAACGTACCTGTCATAACATTAGGTTCATTGTCCCCTTCAGCTTGGTTCATAGGGAAAACTCTCCCTCTTCCTCCAGTGCCTTGTCTTATGTTTCCCCCCGGAGGTGGTCCCTTACGATCAGGTTTAACGTTGGACGGCTTTGGGCAGTTCTGTGCTTGATGGCCAACTTCATAGCACCTAAAGCATTTGTTTTGTCCCATGAGGCACTCTCCATAATGATTCTTCCCGCACTGTGTGCAAAGAGGCTTTGGTCTTTGTGCGTTGGCTGGCTGGTTGTTGTTCGTTCTGGCTTGCCTTTGATTGTTGTTCCTGCCTTGGTTAGGATTTTCCCATTTCCGTTTGTTTGGGTTCTCCATCAGCTTTCTGTTCGCTCGCCCCTTCAGTAAGCAAGCTTCAACTTTCTGGGCCCTCATAAACGTGTCGGCGTAGCTCATATCGGGCAGGGAAGACATTCTCTCTTGTATATCCTGGTGCAATCCATCCAGGAACTTCTTGGCTCGTTTCTCTTCGGTATTGACCAGCTGTGGAGCTGATCGACGCAGCTTATTGAACCGCCGTTCATACTCAATTACGGTTATGTTCCCTTGTTGGAGGTTGTAAAACTCATGCTCCATATTATTGCGGTAAACTTGAGGATAGTAATTGGCCATTACTATATCCTTGAACTCTGCCCAGGTAATAGCTTCCCGGTTTTCATTAGGTCTCATCTCCCAGTATCCATCCCACCAATGGTCGGCATCTTCAGTAAATTGGTAGGATGCGCAGATCACACGCTGCTCATCATTGCACCTTAAGAGACGAAAAATTCTCTCGAGTGCTCGTAGCCACTCTTCCACGTACTCGGGCCCTTCACTTCCTTTGAAGAAGGGTGGATGGTTTTGGCGAAACTCATGTACAATTCTTGTATGAGCGTCCGCATCAGCGTTTGGAGCATTCGGTGCGTTTGGAGGGTTTTGAACATCCCTTCTTGGAGGCATCCTTCAATTCCACCATGAAAATAATTTTAGCATTTATTCAAGTTAATGAATGAAATCATAATGCAAATCATATTATTGTACAAGGTAGCCAATGTACGATATAGGCATCATAATAATAAAATTTTTGATCATTGAACGAAAAATTGTCTTAAACTTGCAAATTAAATTAAAATGTTAAATAATGAAATAACGAATACTAAATAATGAAATAAATTCAAGTCCCTAACATAAGGGGTATTGTTTTTAGTTTAAAAAAAATGAAATTTTAAAACTTAAGAAATTTTAGTCTCCATATAATCCCGAGTCCTCGGACGGGTCTGACTCGAAATTCTCATCCATTTCTCCTTCATTCATGGCTCCATTTGGCTCGTTATTGGGTTCCGGTGCCGGTGCCGGCTCTGCAAGGTAACCTACCAATCGCTCTTCTTGCTCATTATTAATATCCCAGATATGATGTCCAGGAGGGGGGTTTGGTGGATACCATCTTGCGACTCTCATGAACAAAACGGCTGTGAACTGCACGTGGTCCACTTGCGGAACTTGGTGTTGAACCGAGTGATGCATAAGGTCAGCATGTATGGAATCGGCCATGTCTTTCCAAGCCCACGGTAACGTGCTGATAAGCTTTAATCCAGCCCAATAATCAGTAATACCTTCACCTACATCCTTAACTTGTCTCCATAATTGTAGCATGTGAGCAATGTGGGTGGGCAAGTCATGTCTGACGTCCCGGTGATAATTCATGTAGGCTTGTCGTCTTGCCAAGTCACCCATCTAATGTGATAATATCTTTACTAATCATATAGGTTCGCAATAAAATTCTAAAACATTCATCATTATTCGTATAACATAAACTTTCATTTATATCTCGTATGTCATCAATTTATGCAATTTATACTTTCGTACCTTGGTTGAAGCGGGCGTCGTACTCGGTGGATGCGTAGCAAGAGACTTTATTTAAACTTTTATACATTTGCAAAATCATATCATTCAAGCCACGAAATTCACTTATGTGCGGAAATAAAAATTTAAAAATTTTTAGGCAAGTATACAGAATCGCATACCTGCTTTGACACCAATCTGTCACACCCCAAATTTTTACCAAGAAAAATTCGAAGAGTATTTGAGATAAAATCTTAATTAGGGCATGATTATTTTTTTTTATTTTAACATGTAGGAAATAATTAGCAAACAAGGAAGAAGTAGAAATGGTCCTATAAATTTCAGCAAATAACAAAAAAAAAGTTATCTAGCAAAAGAAAGAGTTAGCAAATGAGTTGTTTGTCCCACAAGTATTCTACAAGCTCTAGCAAAATAATTTATAAGCAAAGGGTCTAGATGTGGGATTAATCCTTTAAGTTCTGCAATTTCTACTTTAGAATATCAATCAAAGTATTTTGCAAAAGTTTTTAAAAGTAAAGGGCTGAAAGTTCCTTCAAAAACCATGTCCTGCAAACATACAGGTCCTTTTTAAAAAGACCAAGGCTTGTGCAGTATCATTTGCAACATTCTGCAAAAAAACTTGCAAGAAGGCCTATAAGTTTCATCCCTACTTTCTGCAAAATCTAAGGTAGGACAGTAAGTATTAATTCAATTCTGCAAAAATTTCAATGAGGACAATAAGTATGAAATCTAACTTGCAACTCCTAATTCTGCAAAATTTCAAGAGGACAGTAAGTTTAGGATCTTCTGCAAACCCTTTAAAATAGGACAGTAAGTTCAATTCTGCAAAATTCTGCAAAAATTTCAATGAGGACAGTAAGTTTTAATTTTACACTTTACTTGACCACATAAACATGTAGGACTTGTCATTCCAAAAGTAAAATCTACCACGACTACACCCTACATTTTTACTGTCAAAATTAGAATTTTGCCTAATCATACCATGTAGTTTGATTACTCAATATGTACACTTCAAGTTGTACTCCTAAGTACAAGTCAACCATTAATTAATTCACTACTTAACCCATTACAAAGACTAACACATTAGCATGCATACTGTCAAACAGAATAAGTAGCAAACTTGAATTTGTCCTTCTCGAATCTAACATAATGGGTATGCTGCCAATTTTTGAGAGAAAAAAAAATAGCAGCAAAACATATTTCAAATACTACCATGTACGACAGCAAGGAGAACATACATTCACCTCACCGACAACTTCCAATCACATAAAGCAAAACTTGTATTTATAAACATCAAAGGAAAACAGCAACACCGACCCTCTACGAGTGCCACGAAGACTGATACAAGCATGTTCTAATTTTCCTACATCTGCAGAACTGTATTAAGGCCAACATGACCACCATGTTATTCCTGCATGAAATTCAATTTAAAGAACAAGAATGACTATGACAGCAAGGTGATTTGAAGATTTGAGAGTCACAATTAAAATCACATGTTTATTTACTACTTCATCCCCAAACCGAACACTTTCCATACTAATTATAATTCAGAACTGGAACACCATAGCAAACACCTGACACCAATTATTAACATTTTCAACAGCATCGTCGAACTAAATAAACTTCAATTCGCTAAAACAGAGCCAAAACTTTACTCAAACGTGAAGGATCAGTTCTAATGTAAGTATTCAGTGAAACAGAAAAGATAGAAGGCTCGCAACACGATATACACTGCATTAAATTGTAGTCTTATTATTAAGTCTCATTGCCCACAACCTCCACTCGTACGGTTTGCCACGCTCAACCTGCGATAAGAAATATTTATCGGGGTGAACACCCACACGCTCAGTGAAGATCTAAACATGCTTATATACATCGAACAATCCATATACGAGAATTGAAATCACTTACAATACAAACTTATCATGTCATAATAAGGCACCTTTCGGCCCTTATCCGTGTAACTTTACGATATCGCGATTCGTTAGTAAGGCACTCCTTCACAGCCCTTACCCATGCTATAATATGGCACCATTACAGCCCATACCCGTGCTATAGTATGGCACTTATGCAGCCCATACCCATACCATATAATAGTTCATAACATTCAAGTATTATCATAAACTCGTAAGTGACAGCAAATACAAGTTTAATTCAATTGGCACATACGTAATCATCTAACACATATAAGTATGAAAGAATCCCCACCTTTAACACTCGCGTAACCTTAAACTTGCGTACTAACGTCACAATCGTAGTCTCCTTCGAAACCTATAATTACATGACCGATCGTTACTATTTTAATACTGTAATACTATCATACAACAAATCTGCAAATTTTCGTAAGGTTGCAGACTAATACTATTTGGGTTTGGGTTTATAGAAGAAGCAGAAAAGAAACGAAAAGAATAGATTTCAGTTTTACGATGAACATAGGAAGAATAGGAAAAGAAAAGAACAGAAAAGAAAGAGGAAATAAAGGAGTCAGTGTTTTACCTTTTCTCCTGTAGCAGCGTATGAACGAAAAAATGTTTAGAGAGGATGAGCGTAATATGAAACTGCTCAATTATTTATGGTTTATCACTGCAAGATCCTAGCAGATATTCTCCCAGCAGGGTTTTTAACAAACTCTCCCTCAAATAGAGGAGATAATATTAGGAAACAGGTATTTTCTTAATGGATAAAAATATCAGCATGATTCTTGTGGAGTAAGTAAATTCAAATTTTTGCTTCCCTTTTGATCTCACGGCTGATTAAATAAAGGATGGGCTGGGCTTGAATATGGGCTTCAAGGAGTTGGAAATAGTGGGCTTTGATGATTGGGGGCTTAAAATTACGGGGTGTTACAAGATTTAAACGCTGGATTTATTTCAGTCTTCATCCGAATAGGATCTCGCTGCTGTTGGTTTTTTCCTCACACGCATCCTGTTCGTGACAGATACTTTCAGGTTTTCCTCTTCATTATGGAAATTTTTGATTGACACACTCTAAGGATGTTCCAGATTGTGGTAATTACTCCTATTGATAGGTGTATTTTTCTGTTCTGATTTTGATTTGACTTTGGTCAGATCTAGATGTATTTGTGATATTGGGATCCAGTTTTGTTGTTTTGTTTAAGATAGTTGATTTTGGATTGCTTGCCTTACCTGTTTGATGCCATTTTGATTTACTAATTGAAGCTTTGTGGAAGCATACTCGCTAGTCTTCATGCCAACTTCTTGGCTAACCACAAGTTCATGCTGGCCACTCTTTGGGTTTACTTGGTACAGTAGGCTTCGAGATATTTCTTTTGAGGCTAGAACACTCTTGTAGAAATTTTTTTAATTATGTAGTCTCTTCTTGATTTCAATTGAGACTAGTGCACATTAGAAGTTCATGTTTAAAATTTGTTTAGTCTCATTAATTACATTTTTATTACACGAGTTTTCGGTGTTTGGTTTAATTAGTCGGTGCATTCTTACACTTATGTGGAACTGTTAATTATGTTGATTGTTGTAATTTAGTGTGTTTGTAGTCTCTATTTTATGTTTTTGTTTGATTCCATGTTTTGCTGATAAAAGGTTAGGTTCTTGTTTTATTGCATGCAATTTTGTAATGAATTTACTTATTATCTACTCTTTTTAACCTGTTTCTTTAGTTCTTAAGAGTTCTTCATTGCCATTGAAACATCAATTCCAATTTTCATTACTCTATCAGTAGTTGTTGAGCAGAAAAACTTCTATGCTAGTAAAGTGGGGTTGCAATTTTGTGTAATTAATCTCTTCTGATACTGTTTTGTTTATTGCCCTGGCATAGGTTGTTGGTCGGGAATCGTTAAGATTGTCGGAATCTGAGAAGAAGAGTAGCCATGGAAATCCTGCATGGGGTGAGAAGAGTGGCATTTCATTTTCAGGTAGTTTGAATCGAGTTCATACTATGTTCTGTGGTCCTACTCTATTTTGTGTGAATATATATGTTAGCATTTAGCAGATGCAGTTGTTTTTTGTTTTTAAATCTCATGTTCTTGTACTAAAGGTGAAAATAGTTTTGTAGTATGGTTGATTAGTCACTACTGACTATGTATGATGAACTTGTTTAATGGAACAAAGTTGTGACAGTGAACAGAATCAAAAGAATTTCTAGCCACTATTTTACTTGCAATTTCCTTATCTGTTTCAATTTCATGTGAGTTTGGATTGTTTGTCTTCTTTTTTAGACAACTATGGTCTGGGAGGTGAAGGGCAGAGCAAGAGCAAAGACACTAGATCATTTAGTTTCCTTCGGTCTCTATAAAGGTATAAAGCTGGTACTTAACTATGCATACTTTAATGATCATAACTTTATAAATTTATTGCTATATTGAAATTGGTGTTAGACCAACTTTGATTCCGTTCTCTCTTAATGTTAAATTTGTATTTGTTAAATATGCCCTTAGAATGAAAAATTGGTATGACGTATGTTAAAGCAATGGATTGTACTGCTATTTTTCTTCATGAGATAATATAAGATTTGAATTATTGGTGTAGCTAATTTATTTCCTCAGGTTTATTTTCTAAACTCTTACATGGTTATATTGTAAATTGGAATTTTCTAGTTGATTTTGTCTTATTTAATATGGTTGTCCTCAACTGTTTTCAAGTTTTTTAGCCTCATGGTAGGTGTTTTAACTTCTCATGATAAAGATTATGGTTGTGTTTTGACAGACACATACAGTTGAAAGAAGAGGTGTCAGAGCTAAAAGGGAATGATCATGACTTGTTGATGTATTTAGATTTTCATTAATTGTCTAGACTTGGATCCATAGTTTCGTGATTTTTAAACCAATTCTATTTATGTCATGTCTTATGGGATGTATTTGGATTTTGCCAACATTTAGATTTGAGAGGGATATTTGATATTTAACATGTTTTGGATTATTTAGAATGTATTAATACATTTTAATTTTATTATTTTGTTTATAAATTAATTATAAAATATTTTGTATAATAATTAATTGGTTCGGCAATACGTATAAAATGTAGATACTATGAATAATTTAATAATACTACATTAATAGAAAATACATATATCCATTGTCTTAACTAAATAAGACAACATATATAACCTATTATCTTAAAAAAAATTAAAAAGAAGCACAACAACAACACATAAAGATGCACAACGACAACACATAAATATATGTTGTCATTGTGTGTCTATTTTTATAAAAAAGGTGCACAATGACAACACATAATATGTGTTGTCGTTGTGCGTCTTTTCAAATGTCCTACGACAACAGGGACTTCGACAACAGAGATTTTTTCTAAAAAGAAGCTAACAGACAATACATTATACGTGTTGTCTTAATGTATTTTTGGTATAGTGTTCTGATCTTCTGTTGTATTCCTAAGCCACATCTTGACGTTGTGTGGGCAACGATCTACAAGATGATCTCAATCTGCAATCCTAATCTACTGTTCACGATATTATACGTGTGTTAATTATCCGAACTACTGAGATTGGCTATTATATAGGCTACAACAGGGACCAGGAGGAGAAATTAGGGTTTGGGCCTCCCATTGGGCTTAAGCATCCAAATTTAGCCCAAAACTTATCCTTAAGTCCAATAATAATAAATCAGTCTACTAAAGAAGTATTATTACACTGCCACCCTAATCCCAAATTACGTTATGTGCTCCTTCTTATTATGAGCCCGTTAGTCTCCCCGTGTTTAAGATTCAATGCCCATTAATTAATTAAGTTACTGACAACTCCATTAATTAATATTTTTACCGAAAGTAGTACACTAAACCTTATTATCATGCTGGAATAAATCCACCTGCAGGGTTTACATGATAATCATTATGAGCTCCTCAAGGGGACATCATCAACCAGTTCCGTTAGGACACAGATTCATTTTACAATCAACAGCACACCATAGAGACAGCACCATCTCCTAACTCACCGAGAATATTGATTTAACAATTAAATCTCATATATTGATGAATCAAGAAAATAAATATTGGCTTACGTGTCGAGGTTATTGTATAGGGATTAAGAGTACGAACATCCATAATAACAGAGATCAAGTTCTATTATATAGTCAGTATAAACCGAACGATCTCAACGACAATCCTATTCAATACACTAAGTGCACTAGTGCAATTTCATAGTTAAGACAGACTAATGCCAAATCACACTACAAACATACCGATAGATAGTCCCCGTCTATCTCGATTGTGAATATCTATTTAACTTTATAAGAAGCCGATAATATGATCTTTCGTGTGACACTGCACAAAAATATTATCTACAGTATAAAGTAAGTGGACTTTTGCAATAACATTATTTCAAACATTTGATCACATGATTCTCATTTCAAATATCGTCTAAACATTGTTCATACAAAAAGCTAGACTTTTAGTATACAATCCAACATAACTTAGAGATAATCTCACACAAACCTACCCAATACTTTAAGAGTTGATATTTCGTGCACCCGTATTCACGCTTGGACCTATTTTGGAGTAAAATTGATAAAATATAAGGGGAGGAGTTGAAGGAGATCGATCATTATTAGCTAGCTAGTGATGGTCTAATGGAAATTATAGAAAAGATGAAGGAATGGCATGGATTGAGAAAAAGAAATCATTCTAATTGTCAAACGTACGCTGGCCATGCATGCTGATTATGTGGAGTGATGAGAGTGAAAATAAACGTGTTTTAGTATCTAATTTAATACCTTTTTTATGGAAATTATTGTTATATATTAGCACAAATGTCTCATATTCGATATATGTGAGAAAAAGGTGCATTTGAGGTGTTTTATGGTGTTTTAGGTGGAAAAAGGATCAAAAGTGCAAAGTTGAAGAAAAGGTGTAACTTGTGCAAAAATGCTAAAAAACACACGTCCTACTTGTGTAATTTTTTTGTGTTTGTTTGGAAGTCTAAATTGAGAATGTGATATACTTTTGGAAAGCCATGGAAGATACGGTCATTTTGGTTCAAGAAACACCTCAATCAGAGTTCAACCGAGAAAGTTATGATAAAAAAGGTGATGTCGCGCAAGCTGTTCCTACTCAACATGATTGTGCCACTTTGCAAGAATAGTGCCTATCAAATGTTGGACATTTTATGATTTCTTTATATGAATATAAAGCAAAGGAAGAGAGGATCTCGTGACCGTAAGATTCACGCAAATCGGAGTTCAGATGTGGAAGTTATATGCGAAACGGTGAGACTGCGTAAGCTTGCTCGACTAAAAGAGTGTTGCTCGACCAAGACTAGTTTGTTCGAGCAACGGTCGAGCGGCGTGAAAAAGTAGCTTCTGCGCACATGTGTGTTGCTCGACCATTGCTCGATCAAGAGCCATGTTGCTCGACCAGAACAGTTTGGTCGAGCAACATCCCGAATTTCCACATCTAAGTGGTTTTTACACCCCAGTGCGTGTATGTGCGTATTTTCGTCTAAAAAAGCTCATCCAATGTCCATTAGGAGAGTTTCAAGTATAAAAGTACATCATTAGAAGGGTTAAGACCACAATACAATCCCTACTACACCACCTCACAAGGGGGGTTCACTCCCCACACCATCACATGCATCCATTCCTTCCGCCATCTATCTATTACTGTGAAGATTCGTCTGTGGATCCCAAAAGGAGAATCAAGAGGATTTGAAGAGATGGAAGAAAGAAGGAAGGAGATCGCTACACCAAGGGTTTTCTTAATTTTTTTCTTCTATTTTCTAATTCTTCAAACTATGGGTAAGATCTATCTAACCCATATGTGTTTCCTACAACACCATGGGCTATAACATTTTTGGTAGATCTAGGGTTTTGAAGGTTTTTATGAATTAATTGAACTTTTGTGTGTATACTCCGTACAACACTACTTGTGGAATTATATTATATATGATTATGCATTTTTAATTCATATTCACAGTCGTTTTGTGTATGTTCAACTATTATATAGAGTCTGAATATATATATATATATATATATATATATATATATATATATATATATATATATATATATATATATATATATATATATATATATATATATCTTGGTTGTTGATTGATGTGTTCACTGCTGAACAGGATTCCATGTTATGATTCTAAGTGAGGGGACTCCGAAGCTTCATTAGAATTGTCATATATGAATGTTTTATTAATTGAATTGAATTCAGGTTAATAAGTAGGGTAAAGAGGTTAATTTTATAGTCCCTATAAAGGGAGATCATATCGGGTTAAAGTACCAATCCTAGGGGGAAATAATTTATACTGATAGTACCGAGAAAAGGAGGTGAAATTATATCTTATGCTCCAAGGTTATTCACACGTGTTACATGCATATTTACTTATGTTTGTAGAGTAGATTTGCATAGCTTAGTGATGCGTCCATATTCCACAAGACAAAATCAGACATTGATACACAAAAGGAAAATTAATAAGTGAAACTAGATTACCCTAGGGCTACATATTCTCCATTCTTGAGTCACATTCGTATTCTTCTAGTGTTTATTTTATTTTAATTGTTATTTAATTTTTAGTATTTTAGTTAATTGGATATTAATCCTTTAAATCTTATTGCCACTTCGTTTTAATTAATTTAGTAAATAATTAAATTTATAATACTCTGTCATTTGGGTTCGATATTTGACTTGGTCACATGCCTAAGCTGCAATTTAAATTCATAATACTTGGGGAATAATTTTGCATGTAAAGAAAACACACATCATGGAGCTTTATGGAGGATTTAAAATTTAATAAATGAGACATGATTGATTCATTTTTCCATGTTAGTAATTGAGTTAGAAATTCAAGTGGGGCTCAGCATGGATAATTGAATATACGAGTATGTGAATTGGCCGAATTGCATTATTAATATATGGGCCCAGCCCACTACGCTAACAAAGCCCATGCCTATGACATCCTGCCTTCTTTCAGTTATATATGTACACACGTTCATGCCCTAACTGAACACAGAAGTCATACGATACAGTTCACGCCTCACGCAATTCCGCCTCTTACCTTCTATATGTGGGATTGTATACTAAAAGTCTAGCTTTAGTATGAAAAATGTTATAACAATATTTGAAATGAGAATCATTGATCAAATATTTTGTAAATTATAATTTATTTATATGTTATTGCAAAAGTCCACTTACTTTATACTGTGGATAATATGGTGTGCCATGTCGCACGGAAGATTATAATATCAGCTCCTTATAAAGTATAAACAGATGCTCACAATCGAGATAGACGGGGACAATCTTTGGGCATGGTTGTAGTGTGATTTGGTATTAGTTTGTCTTGACTATAAAATCACATTAGTGCACTTTGTGTGTATTGAGCAGGACCGCTTGAGATCGTTCGACTTATACTCACTATATAGGAGAACTTGATCTCAGTTATTATGGATGTTTGTGCTCTTAATCCCTATACAATAACCTCGACATGTAAGCCAGTATGTATCTTTTTAATTCATCAGTGGGTGAGATTTAATTATTAAATCAATAAACTCGGCGAGTTGAGAAATAGTGTTGTATCTATGGTGTGTTGTTGATTGTAGAAGGAATCCGTGTCCTATTGAATAGGCTGATAATGTCCCCTTGAGGAGCTCATAAGGATTATCATGTAAACTCTGCATGTGGATTTATTCCGGCATGATAACAAGGTTGAGTGGTACTACTCTCGGATGAGATATTAATTAATGGAGTTGTCAGTAACTTAATTAATTAATGGGCATTGTATATCTTAAACACGGTGAGACTAACGGGCTCATAATAAAAAAGAGCTCATAACGTAATATGGGATTAGAACGGCAGTGCAATAATAATATTTTAGTGGGCTATATTATTATTGGACTTAAGTATATATGTTTTTAGCTAAACTTGGATACTTAAGCCCAATGGAGGCCCGACTCTAATTTCTCCTCCTAGTCCCTATTGTAGCCCATATATAAGTCATTTCAACTGTCCGAAAACCCTAATTGACTCCTAAAACACATTAAAATGAGGGAGGAAGCAGATTGAGAGGATCTTGAAGATCGTCGCCCACACAACGTCAAGATTGGACTTGGGAATACAGCAGAAGATCAAGAGTTTGTTTCTGCAGCTGTTCTTCCTCAACATACCCTGGTGAAAGGTAATATAATTCTGTACTCTTACTTCCGCTGATATAGAATTGCATGGAACCCTAACAGTTCACATTAACCAAATGATCGAACACCAACACTATCCTTCACTTACCTTTCATCCATCATCTTTCACACTCAGTCACGGTGTTTGCTACTTGAGAAGGAGAACGGAGGAGGATCATCAAGATGAAAAAAGAAGACAGAGAATTATTCTAGGCAAAGGGGTTTTTCTTCTTTCTTTTATTTTTTATTGTTGATTTATAGACTTATGAGTAAGAACAATTTCATTGTCGTGGTTGTTGCTTGTAATACCATGGACTAGTTTCTTCTTAATAATTTTATAAGGGTTTGAAAGTTTATCATGTTGATTTGAGATTTTAGACATCTATGATGATAATTTTTGCAGAATATTTATTTCTTACTGACATCTTACTTTAAACTTTTATGATCATGTTTATTTATTTTCTTGTCAATTATATATTCATGATATTATTATTGATTGATGTATGATTTAGATTTGAATGTCTTGCATGATTATATTTGTTATTTCGTGGAGATCGTCTCTAGCTTGGAAAATATTAACAAGTTACTTGAATCCCAGTAAAAACAAATAATGGAGATATCGCAGAGAGTACCAATAGTGATGCAGCAAGATGTTGGTGAAGAAAGATCGATCCAAGTGGAATTTGAAGAAGCAAACTATGCCATGGGTCAAAGTATTCAAGTAACTAGATTTTAAAATCAAGGAAACCGGAATTACCAAGGGAACTACAACAACCGTGGTCCCCCGGGTAATTACCAACAACCAAGGAGGCCAGAATTCTCATGGAGCAATCCAAATGCGGCAAGCAAACCTCCTATGGGTGTTGATCTAGGTGCTAAGATCGAGGAAGGGAAACCTTGTTCGAAAGATATTGTGAACCGATACGTGGCTAGGAATAATGTAAGAGTGGACGTTTGGAAGCAAAAATAGATTCAAATCATGATGAATTATCCAAGCAGATGAAGGATCTAATTTTATTGATGGGCGAGATGGCGGGGAATATGAAAAAGCTTACGAAGATAGTTGAGAAAGGTAAATTTCATTCTCAAAGCATAACTAACCTAAAATCTTGTAATGCCATCACTTTGATGTCAGGAACGCAGTATGAAGGTCCAATGCTACCAGTCACAGAAAATGAAGAGGTCGTGTCACCGCTCGACCACCGCTCGACCAAACCATTTGGTCGAGCTGAGGTCTAGCGGCATTCCAAGGACCGAAGATGTCAAGGTTAGAGTACAGACATTTCGCTCGACCAAAATATTGCCGCTCGACCAGACCCCTCTAGTCGAGTGGAGGTCAAGTGGAATACTGTACAACTGAATAACCAAGGTCAGAATACAGATACCTCGCTCGACCATTACCAGCTCGCTCGACCAAGACCTTTTAGTCGAGTGGAGATCGAGCGAGGTGTGACGATGCCGACTTCTGTAGAGGACATTATGCTTGCCGTTAGAATACTTCAAGACCATCTCACAAGCAGAATACTGAGCTGATAATTGAAAAGAAGTGGGAAAGAGCAAAGAGATTGAGAGCCGAAAAAGATAAAGTGGAGAAGGTTAAACATGATGAGTGAGGAATCCCAAAAAAAGATACCTCCTCCATTTCCTTACCGGTTAGTGAAGAAAGGATTGGAAGAAAAGTTCAAAAGATTTTTAGATATCATGAACAAGATAAGTCTGTACATTCCTTTATCCGAAGCAATCATGGAGATGTCATATTATGCCCGATTTTTGAAAGATATCATATTGAAGAAATGGATCTTGAACAGATTTGAAACTATTAATTTATCAGAGAATTGTAACTCGATCATTCAAAAGAAGCTGCCAGCAAAGTTAAAGGATCCGAGAAGCTTCACTATTCTAAGTGAAATTGGAAAGGGGCCGGCACGAAAAGATTTGTGTGATCTTGGTGAAAGCATCAACTTGATGCCTTGTCTATATTTAAAATCTAAGTTTGGGGGAGCTCGCTCCCATAACAGTGGCTCTACAATTGGTGGATAGGTCCATGACTTTTCCGAAAGGGGTGATAGAGGATGTACTTGTGAAAGTGGAGAAGCTTGTCTTTCCTGTGGACTTTCTTGTATTAGAGATGCAAGATGACAAGGATAATGTCCCTCTTATCATAGGGAGGCCATTCCTTGCCACAGCTATGGTCGATGTCAAAAAGGGGGAGCTTAGACTTCGCATGGACCATGAAGAGGTTTTGTTCAACCTCGACAAAGCAATGAAGATGCCTATGGAGACACAATGTTACAGCACTGATGTGGTGGAGGAGATTGTGAAGGAAGATATGTCCTTGGTTCTTTCGAATGATCCTTTGGAGACATTCTCTTGCTTTGGATGATGATAGGTATGAACCAAAAAGAACAAAACTTGAAGAGGTGAAGTGGAATAGGAAATACCTACCTTTGGATAGAGAGAGTTCACTAAAAGAAGAAAAGAAGGAGGAGTTGAAACCACTACCGTAACACTTGAAGTACGCCTTCTTAGCCAACAATGAAACATATCCGGTAATTGTATCTTCTTCTCTAACTAATGAGCAACTTGAAGATTTATTGGATGTGCTTAGAAAAAATAAGTCAGCTATTGGGTGGTCTCTTGATGATTTGAAAGATATTAGTCCATCGTATTGCATGCATAAAATAAGGTTGCTAGATGAAGCTAAGGGTTGTATTTAGAATCAACGGAGGGTTAACCCCGCAATTCAAGAAGTAATTAGGTTTCAGATCTTAACGTGGTTAGATGTAGAAATTATATATCCCATTAGTGATAGTCCCCACGTGAGTCCATTGCATATAGTAGCTAAAAAGGGAGACATGACTATTGTGAAAGTCGAGGATGGCGAGATCTTAGCCATTAGGATTTCTACGGGATGGCGTGTGTGTATGGATTATAGGAAACTGAATGAAAATACATGCAAAGACCATTTCCCGCTTCCTTTCATGGATCAAATGTTGGATCATCTAGCAGGCTATTGATGAGAGTGTAAATTCACGTATTTTGGGCTTTGATGGAATGGAGTATGATTGAGTCTTTTATTGAGATAAATCGGTATGTTTGTGGAAAAGTTACGAATCAGAGTGTACATGGGCTGTTTGAGCATATTTGTATAGAAAAATAGGTGTAAAAGGCTCAGAATTGGAAGACACGATTTTAGAGCAAGTTTCGAGTGCCATTCGACCTGGAGAGCTTGTTCGACCATCATTACTTTGGTCGAGCAGAAGAGGCTAAGTCGAGCAGATTATGCAGATCCGTCCAGAGAGTTAGCTCGACTTGGAGGCGTTGCTTGACCAACATTGGCTTGGTCGAGCAGATGAGCAGAGGTCGAACAAAGTGAACAAAACTTAAAGAGAGTTTGTTCGACTTGAAGGTGTTGTTCGACCAACATCAATTTGGTCAAGCAAGAGAAGGCTGGTCGAGCAGAATGTCAAAGTTGTCCAGAGAGCTTGCTCGACCAGTTGCTCGAGTTGGAGGCTTTGCTCGACCAGTCCATGCTTGTCGAACAAAATTTCGCTGTTGATATTTATGGTAATTCCAAATGTCTTTTATCAAATTTGACGTGTGCTTCAAACAAAGGTCCATCCTAAACCCATAAGGAGGTCCTATAAGTATAAAAGAAGAGCCTTCGCAGGAGGAAAGAGACAACACATCATTCATCATCCATCCTTCACCAAACCCTACCATCATCCGAAGGAGTCGTGAGGAGAGGTTCGTCAGGCGAGTCAAGTAAGATCATACCAACTAGCCATGATTGTTCCTAGATCAATCATGGGCTAGAACTACGCAGGTAGTTCTGGGTTATGAAAGTTTTATGAGTTAATTGAATTTCTATGTGTAAACTCCGTACAACACTACTTGTGGTTTATTTAATATAAGATTGTGCTTTTTCAATTCATACTCATGGTTGTTTTGTGCATCATTAACTGTTACGTAAAGTTTGAATACATCTCTTGGTTATTGATTGAGTGCGTTCACCGCTTAGCAGGATCACATAATATAATTCTAAGTGAAGGAATTCCGAAGTCTTATTAGAACTATCTTATATGAATACTTGTTAATTGAATGTTATTCGGGTTAATAAGTAGGATAAAGAGTATAACTTTGTAGTACCTATAAAGGGAGATCAAATCGGGTTAGAGTACTAAGTGCATGGGAAATAATTGATTATGATAGTACCAAGAAAGGGGGATGAAGTATACACCTTACTCCGAGGATATTCACACGATTCATACGCTTGCTTACTTATGTCTAAAGAGTACGCTTGCATGGTTTAGTGATGCGTCCATATTCCACAAGGTAGAGTCGGACATCAACACATGGAAAGGATATTAACAAGTAAAACTGGATGACCTAAAAACTACTCTATTACTTACTTGATCACAACCGAATTTTCTCCATTGCTTGCTTATTTACTTTGCTATCTTTACTTATATGTTCTTTTGTTTCGTAACCAAACAAAATCCAATTTTCCACATTATCTTAGTTAATTAGAATATAATTGAATTGATAATAATCCATTTCTTGGGTACGATAATCACTTGGTCACCTATCGAAACTACATTTGATATCCTTATACTTGAGGATTAATTTTGTATGTTGAGAAAACGCCCATCAGCAATGAATTTTATTATTTCTTGGAGGGATATTCGGGTTATAATCAAATCATGATTGCACTCGAGGATTAGGAAAAGATAACTTTTACCTACCCATATGGAACCTTTGCTTTTAGGAAAATACCGTTTGGATTGTGCAATTCGCCTGCTACATTTCAGCACTACATGATGGCCATATTTGATGGGTTGATAGAGAAAATTATGGAGGTGTTTATGGATGATTTTTCTGTGTTTGGTTCCTCCTTTGATATTTGTTTATCTAACCTATCTACAATTTTGAAGAGATGTCAAGAAACTAATCTTGTCTTGAATTTGGAGAAGTGCCACTTCATGGTGAGAGATGAGATTGTTCTTGGTCATCATATTTTGGCTAAGGGATTGCATGTTGATAGAGTAAAGGTGGTGGCGATTGAAAAGCTTCCACCAACCACTAAAGAGAGAGGAGTGCGGTCCTTCCTTGGACACGCCGGATTCTATAGAAGATTTATCAAAGACTTATCAAAATACTCCAAGTCCTTATCTCAATTACTTGAAAAGGATGTTCCTTTTGTTTTTGATAATGAATGTCTAACAACTTTTTAGGTTTTGAAAGAGGCGCTTATCACTGCACCCAGTGTTTTTATAACCAGACTGGAGACCAAATCGGTGGCCTCAACGGTTCGAGGTCGGACCAGTCGGACCGGTTGGACTTGCGATTCAATCGGAAAAATTAAATATATATATTTTTTATATTTAAAAAATATATAATAAATAAAATCATTTTAAAAAAAGAAAAGAAAGATCCATCCTTTAAAATTTAAAGTTATAGCCCATTAGCCCTTTGAAACATAAAGTTATAGCCCATTAGCCCATAACATGAGTTAGCATTTATATTAATTCCATTTGATAATATTATTAGAAAAAGTAAAAGCATATTAAATCAAATTTTAAATGGCAACATGTGGTCAAAGACTCAAAAGGAAAAGAGGTAGGGTTTCTACTGAAGACAGTATCGCCATTTCTCCCCCGTCACAAATCTCTCTCTTCCAGATTTATTTCATTCAATTTTTCTTCAAACTTCAATTCGGACATCAATTTGTAAATATTAGTTGAGAAAATTTCAGCGGAGACAATTTGTCGAGGAGGCGCTCAGCTACTGAAAAAGAGAGAGGGTTCGTGTTCTTCAATTTATTTGATTTGAATGAGATGCAGTCGATGTATGTAGATAAACTGCGAGAGTGACGCAAGTTTGTATGGTGTTACTTATTTTTATTTTCTAATATCTCTCCCTCTGTAACCATGAATTGGATATATGTATATAAGATTTGTGATTTTTGGAGTTGGAGAAGTTTGGAATTTGAATATGATGTGAATTTGGAAACAAAACCGGCCATTTTCCGGTTCTACCGGTCTTGTTGGTTTACCGGTTTTGACCCGTTCAAGCCGGTTTTTCACGGTCCAATTGGAAAAATGGTTATATAGGTCATTCTGGACCAATTCCACCTCCGGTTCCCAATTCAACTGCTTGAACCGGCCGGTCCGGTTCGGTTTTGAAAATACTGACTGCACCTATCTTGATCACACCGGATTGGACTCAGCCGTTTATACTTATGTGTGATGCAAGTTATCTAGCACTTGGAGTGGTGCTTGGGCAGTTGAAGGAAAAGAAGTTCTGCGCCATTTACTATGTGAATAAAACTTTTGATGCAACATAAAAGAATTACATTGTTACTGAAAAGGAGTTTCTAGATGTTGTGTATGATTTCAATTAGTTTTGCCAGTATTTTGTTGGCATGAAGACTATAGTGTACACGAATCATTCTACGATCCGGTACTAGATGGAAAACAAGGAAGCAAAGCCAAAGATTATTAGATGGATCCTTCTTTTACAAGAATTTGATATGGAGATCCGAGATAAGAAAGGAACGGAGAATATTTTGGCGGATCACCTATCAAGGTTAGAGACAAGGGAACATTGTGATGAGCCTTTGAACACATAGAAGAGATGTTCCCTGATGAGAAGATTAGGGCGGTGTTGGCTGAAGGAGCGGAGAAAGTTTGTGTAGTAGTTGCTCAAGGAGAGGATCCATGGTATGCATATTATGTTAACTACATTGTTGTTGGTGAAATTCCTAAGAGTTTCAATAGACATCAACTTGCTAAATTTAAAAGAGATGTTGAGACTATTATATGATATGATCCGTTTGTATACAAAATTTGTATGGATTCTATCGTCCGTAGGTGTGTGCCTGAGATGGAGATAGAAAGTGTTCTTGATTTTTGCCAAGCACAACCTAACGAGGAGCATTTCAGAGCTCAAAAGACAGCAACTAAGGTACTACAATCTGCTTTATATTGGCCAACTTTGTTCAAAGATTGTGAATCCTATGTAGCGACATGCGATAGATGTCAATAAATGAGAAACATAAGCAAGAGAGGCGAGATGCCACTTCAGCCAAGCATTGTTGTAGAGATCTTCGATGTATGGGGAATTGATTTTATGGGGCCGTTTCCCCCATCTAATGGATTCTTATACATCTTACTCGTCGTGGATTATATTTTTAAGTGGGTGGTAGCCATTCCTACTCGCATGAATGATGCAAAGACTATTTTGTCGTTCTTGAAGAAGCATATTTTTGCCTGTTATGGAGTTCCTAGAGTACTAGTAAGTGATGGAGGTTTGCACTTTGTCAACAAGTTTATTGGAAAAGTTCTCAAGGATTATGGAGTTAAGCATAGGTTATAACACCATATCATCCTCAAGCGAATAGGCAAGCAGAAGTCTCTAACCGGCAAGTGAAGCAAATCCTGGAGAAGGTGGTTGGAACAAATAGGAAAGATTGGGCTATGAAGCTCCATGACGTCTTATGGGGGTTTCGAATTTCGTACAAGACTGTGCTAGGAATGTCACCTTATCAAATTGTCTATGAGAAACTGTGCCACTTACCTGTAGAAATTTAGCATAAATCTTTTTGGGCAGTAAGAAGTTTGAACTTATCCATTAAGGAGGTGAAGGACATGAGGTTGACTCACATCAATCAATTGAATGAGTTTAGAAGTCAAGCTTTCAAGAACCAGGTGATTTACAAGGAGAGAATGAAGAAATGACATGATTCAAAAATCACATTCAAGGAGTTCAAAGAAGGAGATGAGGTATTGCTACTCTCGATTGAAGCTTTTTGCAGGAAATTTAAAATCAAAGTGGACGGGACCGTTCATTATAAATAAATCCTGTGGAGGGGGAGTTTCGAGATCATGGACAAAGACGGAGTCATCATAGCGGCAAATGGGCATCGATTGAAGCACTTTAAGTCGCCGGATGATGCTTGCGTTGTCTTTGAAGATACATTGTATTTGTTGGCGTTCAATCATTTGGTTAACGTGAATCGTTAGGGTTTCATGCAAACTATGTCAGCGGAAATAAGAAATCAAAGTTTGCATTACCTTTCACCGGGTATGTTGAAGATGCACAATTGCAGAAACAACCTCTTGAACTTCTGTTGTATTCCCAAGTCCAATCTTGATGTCGTGTGGGCGACGATCTTCAAGATTTTCTCAATCTGCTTTCTCCCTCTATTTCACGTCAAAAATGGAGACAATAATAGGGTTCCAGGAAGCTGAGATGACTTATATATGGGCTACAACAAGGACCAGGAGGAGAAATTAGAGTCGGGCCTCCATTGGGCTTAAGTATCCAAGTTTAGCCCAAAACTTATACTTAAGTCTAATAATAATAATATAGTCCACTAAAATATTATTACTGTACTGCCGCTCGAATCCCATAATTATGTTATGGGCTCCTTCTTATTATGAGCCTGAAAATCTCCCCATGTTTAAGATATACAATGCCCATTAATTAATTAAGTCACTGACAACTCCATTAATTAATATCTCTTCCGAGAGTAGTACCACTCAACCTCATTATCATGCCGGAATTAATCCACTTGCAAGATTTATATGATAATCCTTTTGAGCACCTCAAGGGGACATCATCAATACAAGCATACTAATGTGATTTTATAGTCAAGACAAACTAATAGCAAATCACACTACAACCATCCGATAGAGAGTCCACGTCTATCTCGGTTGTTAGCATCTGTTTATACTTTATAAGGAAATCGATAATATGATTTTCCGCGTGTTGTCGCACGACATATTATCTACAGTATAAAGTAAATGGACTTTTGCACTAAACATATAAATAATTTATAATATGTAAAATATTTGATCATATGATTCTCATTTCAAATAAATTATTAAAACATTGTTCATACAAAAAGCTAGACTTTTAATATACAATCTAATAATCTTCCACTTATACTAAAAGACAACGCTGTCATATCTTCTGACTCACATCTAATCTCCATTCCTTCTACATGCCCATCGAACGCTTTTGTTGGAAGGCTCTTAATAAAAGGATCAACTATGTTATCCTTAGATGCAATCTTAGTGACAACGACCTCCTTTTTTCTAACGATGTCTCATATTAGGTGGTACTTGCGCTCAATGTGTTTACTCGCCTTACGGGCTTGTGGTTCCTTCAAGTTTGCTACTGCACCACTGTTATCACAATAAATTGTGATTACTTTGGGCAAACCAGGAATCACATCCAAGTCCATTAAGAAGCTCTTGAGCCACACTGCTTCTTTAGCTGCCTCAGAGGATGCTACATATTCAGCTTCCATGGTAGAGTTCGCAACACATTTCTGCTTTACACTCCTCCATATTATGGCTCTTCCTCCAAGAATAAACACATAACCCGAGTTGGATTTACTAGCATCCCTATTTGACTGAAAATCCGAATCAGTATAACCCTAAGCCAACAAAGTATCTGCCCAATAAACCAGCACATAATCCCTAGTCCTTCACAGGTACTTCAAAATGTGCTTTACCGCAATCCAATGCCCTTGTCCTAGATTACTTTGATACCTACTGACCATGCCCACGGCATAACAGATATCCGGCCTCGAACATAGCATTGCATACATGAGGCTTCCTACTACCGAAGCATAAGGTACCAACTTCATCTCCTCTATTTCCTTTTGTGTCTTATGACACATTTCCTTAGATAGAGGTATTCCATGTCCGAAATGTAGAAAACCTTTTGGAATCTTGCATGCTAAAATGAGCCAGGATTGTATCAATATATGAAGCTTGGGACAAGCTTAACATTCTTTTCTTGCGATCCTTTATTAATTTGATCCCTAGAATGTGTCCGGTTTCTCCTAAGTCCTTCATCTCAAACTGCTTAGATAGCCATACCCTAACGCCCGACAATACCTTTACATTGTTTTAAATGAGAAGAATATCATCCACGTAGAGTACAAGAAATACCACTACATTTCCATCACACTTTTTGTACACACATGATTCATCCGGACATTGAATAAATCCATATGACTGGATTACTTCATCAAAACGGATGTTCCATGATCTTGAAGCTTGTTTCAATCTATAAATGGACCTATTAAGCTTACACAGAAGATGTTATTCGCCCTTTGCAATGAATCCCTCTGGTTGCTTCATATAGATATTTTTCTCAAGACTTCCATTCAGGAAAGCTGTCTTGGTATCCGTTTACCATACCTCATAATCCATATGAGCAGCAATAGATAAAAGAATCCGGATTGACTTAAGCATGGCCATAGGGGAGAAGGTTTCCTATAATCGATTCCTTCTTTCTGAGTATATCCTTTAGCGACAAGCCTTGCTTTAAATGTTCTCACCTTACCGTCAGATCCTCTTTTCTTTTATAGACCCACTTGCATCCAATAGCTTTTACACCATTGGGTGGTTTTACAAACTCCCAGACTTGATTAGAATACTTGGATTCTATTTCAGATTTCATTGCATTTTGCCATGATTGAGCATCTTTATCATGTAGAGCTTTGTTGTAATTCCATGGGTCAATTTCATGTTCACCAGGGACCAATTCAGATGACTCTCCCAATCCCATGAATCTATCGGGTTGTCTCACAACCCTCCCACTACGGTGGGGCTCCGCTGCCAATTGTGTATCAGGTGTAACACGCGGTGCAGTGTCTTGTGGTATATCCTCTTGTACAGTTGGTATTATATTTGGTGTTTCCCATTTTACTTCTTCTAGAATATTTTTACTCATGGGTTTGTGGTTCATTACATAATCCTCTTCAAAAAATCTAGCGTTGGTGCTAACGATCACCTTTTGGTCTTTAGGACTATAAAACGAACCACTCTTTGTTCCTCTAGGATATCCTATAAACAGACAAATATCAGTACGTGATTCTAACTTATTAGCATCTATCTTTAACGCATGTGCCGGAGCATCCCGAATCCGAACATGTTTCAGAACAGGCTTCCGCCCAGTCCATAGTTCTGTGGGTGTGGAGGCTACCGATTTAGAAGGAACTAAGTTCAGAATGTAAGCCGTTGTTTCTAAAGCATATCCCCATAACGAATTTGGTAAATCTGAATAACTCATCATTGATCTTACATTTCCATAAGAGTCCTATTCATTATTTCTGCTATACCATTCTGCTGGGGTGTGCCCGATGCAGACAATTGGGATTCAATCCTTTCATCTAAAAAATAATTCCTAAACTCTCCCATAAGGTATTCACCACCACGATCAGATCGTAGTGTCTTGATATATTTTCCAAGTTGCTTCTCCACATCAGCCTTGTACTCTTTGAATTTATCAAAGCACTCAGACTTGTGGCGCATCAAATAAATGTATCCATATCTAGAATAATCGTCAATGAAAGTGACGAAATATTCATGATCACCTCTTTCTTGGATAGACATAGGACCACATAAATCAGAATGAACCAATTCCAATAGATCCTTGACTTTATGCCCTTTGCCTTAAAAGGCCTTTTGGTCATCTTTCCTTCCGATCAGGATTCGCAAGTTGGATAATTTTCCACTACTAATGAACTCAAAGGCCCATCAGCTATCAACCTTTGAATCCTACTCATGTTAATATGACCTAGTCTTAGATGTCAAAGATATGTTTGATTCATTTTCGAAGGTTCTTTTCTCTTATTGGTAGATGTATTATTCAATTCAATTCGTTGCACTATGAGAGAAATTGAATTAAGAGTATACAAATTATCTATCAATGCACTATCCATATAATAATTCTATTTTTCCTTATAATAACCTTGTCATTAAAAAAAAGAATATCCATCAATAAAAAATTTATAAACCGAAATTAAATTCTTTCTAAAATGAGGTACATAAAGACAATTCCTCAAAACAAGAGTTTTATTCTTATTGAAAAATAAATAAACGTCTCCCACTACAACGACCGCTACTCTTGTAGCATTCCCCATGAGTATGGTAATCACTCCATCACTAAGCTGTCGGGTTTGGTGGAACCCCTGTAAAAAATTGTAGACATGGTCAGTGGCCCCCGTATCTAAACACCAAGTGATAGATACAGCCGCTAAACACGATTCAACAACTATTATAAAAGACTTACCATTCTTGTTCCCCATTAGAAGAGGGCAGTCAGCCTTGTAATGTCCCCACTGCTTGCATTTGAAGCACTTGCCTTTAGGCTTCTCGACTGCACCACCCTTTGCTTTCATTTGGTTTACCGGTACTGAATTTTCTTTCTTCTTCTTATTCCTACCGCCTCTCGGCCTAGGATGAACATCATTTTCAGAAACATGAACCTGAGGATCTCGACGAAACAACCCTTCCGCCGCCACAAGTTCTGTCAGAAGCTCCGCCAATGAGTACAAATGTTTGATCATACCATAGTTGAGACCAAACAGCTCAAAACTCCTAGGCAAGCTTTGAAGTATAATATCGACTTGAGTTTCCCCATCGATTTAGCTCCAAGGACCTCCAACTTATTGAGTTGGCCCATCATTCTAAGAACAAGTTCCCTTATGGGAGTGTCCCCAGCCATTTTGGTATTCATCAGCACAGCCATGCCCTCCGACCTAGGAGGACGACTCTTGTGCCCGAAGAGTTTCCTAAGATTCTGCATCAAAAAATCTCCATCGATCCCCGGAGTGGTTTCTCCCCACAAACCAAAATTTACAGCAGCCTCCGTCCCCCAGTCCCCCTCCCTACTCCCTCTCAACCCCTCTCCGTTATCCAATTTGCCCTCTCTTTCCTCTATTCCCCCATCTCCACCGCGCTCTCCACCACTGATTTTCTTATCGACGTCGCCGACGGCCGGCGCCTCAATTACTGCGCCTTTCTCCAACAAGTCGCTTCACTCTACTCTTCCCTCAAATCCCGCCTCTCCATAAATGACGTTGCTTTCATCGTTTCCCGCCCTCTCTCCACATCCCTGTTCTCTACTTCTCTCTCCTCTCTCTAGGCGTCGCCCTCCAATCCCGCTTGCTCTCCCCATGAGTTGACTCACCAAATCCAACTCAGTTGTTCGAATGGGGGAGAAAATCAGTCCCCCTTCCCCTCAAGCAAGAAGCAAGGAAGAGGCCATGTAATTTGGAGCTAGGGCATCGATCTTCCCGTTGCTAAGATATTTGAATTTGAGATGAAATAGATTACTGTTTTAATTTGAGATTAAACAGATTACTGTTTTATACATGCCAAGAGAGCCTTCTTTTTACCATTGGTGAGCTCCCTTTTTTCATACTTGGTAAAAGATAAATTATTATCTAATGTTCAATTTAATTTTAAGTTTTCATTTGCTCTAGACCCGTCAGCCTGCGGGGCGGGACAGGCCAAAACCCACCTCAACCCGCCATTTGGCGGGATTAGGCGGGTTGCGGGTTAGAAATGTTCAGCCCAACCCATCCATAAGCGGATCGCAGACTATGGCGAGCCAACACGTCAATTTTTTTTCTTTTTTTCTTTTTAATTAGAGATGATATTATTAAAATGAAATACTAAAATAATGGTACAAAATACTACAATATCAACAAGACAATTAAAAACATCAACATGATTCCTATAGAATCTTCATTCTTACCAACTACTCTCTTCATAAAAAAGTTCCAAATATTTGAAAATTCTCTCGACTTATATTTACCACTTGTTCATATTTCTAATATCATATGCTCCCTCCGTCCAGTGCAAAGGTAATGGTTTGCTGTTTGCACGTGGATAATTCTAAGGTCTTTATTTGCTTTTTGCACGTGGATTAAGGAGTATTATTATTATAGGTAAAGTGGGTAATTGTATTAGAAGGAAGTGGTGGATCATATTGTGTACAATCTTTACTAAATAGAAAAAATTGATACCTTTGAAGTGGACGCCAGGAATAGTGAAATAGTTACATTTGGACTGGACGGAGGGAGTATATTATTACTTTGATTCAAATCGGCAAACTCCATAATTTTTCTCTTCTAATATGCAAGAATATAAATACAAACACAAATAGGAGTATTAATCCCCCCTAAACAAAATAATTACCTAAACGTAATCAACATTTTTTTTCAAATTTTCAATCTAAATCAAGAATTAAAAGAAGAACATGTTTAAGGCAGTAAACTTTGTAAAGTATAATACACGAAAAATAAATTTTAGGCATTTCTCTCGAGTTCGACATGTGGCGGGCTTAGGCGGGGCAGGCCAAACCCGCCTCAACCAGCCATTTGGCGGGCTTAGGCGGTGCAGGCCTAGGCGCGGTGTGGGCTAGAAATGCTCGGCTCAACCCACCAATTATATAGGCGGGTGCGGTTCGGCCTGACGGGCCCAACCCATTTCGACGGCTCTACTCATAACTATGCAAACACTAATTTAATTATATTAGCATGGGTACATAAATATACGAAATTTTCATTTTCTCATAACTATGTCTTTAAATTTTGAAAATAATTTTCAACATAAAAATTATGAGGATTGAAAGAGTCCAACTATAGTGCACCTGATGTACCGGTGCATTTGGACGATCTTAGCCGTTAGATTACTTTTTAGCTTAATCTTAACCATTAAATAAAATGAAATAATTAATTTATTTTTAAAAAAACTATCCACTAACCCATATTTTTACCTATTAACATGGGGGTTGACCGGTGCACCCTAGAATGACCCTTAATTTTGTTCAAGAATATGATCTATTTAATGCAAGAATAGAAAAAATAATTGAAATTTATTTACAAAATATAATCTAATTAGAAATTAGAAAAAAATATACTTTTATTGAACAAAACCAACCCATATTTCAATATACAACATTTCAAAATGTGCGTTATTACTTCACGTTATATTTTATAATCTATTTTAAAATAAGTTATACAGTAATCTTATGTTTAACTAAAGTGTAATTTTATATTATATTTAATTAAAGCATGATATATATGTGGGCGTTCGATCGTTTGGTTAACGTGAACCGTTAGGGTTCCATACGTTTCTAACAGTCAGCGGAAGCAAGAAAACAAGAAACGTATTACCTCTCTCCGGGGTATGTTGGAGAAGTTGAATTCTCGCCGGCAGCCTCAGCCTGCACAGTGTCACCGTTTTAGGTATAAATCTCTCATCCGATCTCGGATTGAATGATCTACGCGCCAAAACGATCCTCTCTTCCGTGGTTTTTCCGTTAGTATATCACACATCAAATTCTGAGGTCTGTACGATTTTATAAAAATCATGCAAGTTGGCGGACAACAACAGCAAATGACCTCTTGATCTTCTGCTATATTTCCAAGTCTAATCTCGACGTCGTGTGGGCCAAGGTCTTCGAGATCTTCTCAATCTACTGTTTCGTCTAACCTCTTCACGTGTTAGGCGTGTCTTATCTAGAGTTAGAACAGTTGAGATGACTTATATATAGGCTACAGTAGTGATCAGGAGGAGAAATTAGAGTTGGGCCTCCATTGGACTTAAGTATCCAAGTTTAGCCCAAAGCTTATACTTAAGTCCAATAATAATAATATATACCACTAAAATATTATTACTACACTACCGTTCTAATCCCATAATTACGTTATGGGCTCCTTATTATGAGCCCGTTAGTCTCCCTATGTTTATGATATACAATGCTCATTAATTAATTAAGTTAATGATAACTCCATTAATTAATATCTCATCCGAGAGTAGTACCACTCAACCTCATTATCATGCCTGAATAAATCCACCAGATGGGTTTACATGATAATCCTTATGAGCTCCTCAAGGGGACATCATCAACCTATAACGGACACGGATTCCTTCTACAATCAACTGCACACCATAGAAACAACACTATTTCCCAACTCACGTAGTTTGTTGATTTAATTACATGTAAATCTCACCCACTGATGAATCAATGAAATACATACTGCCTTACGTGTCGAGGTTATTGTATAGGGATTAAGAGTACAAACATCCATAATAACAGAGATCAAGTTCTTCTATATAGACAGTATAAGTCGAACGATCTCAACCGGTCCTGCTCAATACACACAGTGTGCACTAATGTGATTCTATAGTCAAGACAAGCTAATACCAAACCACACTACAACCACCCCGATAGAGAGTCCCCGTCTATCTCGGTTGTGAGCATCTGTTTATACTTTATAAGGAAACCGATAATATGATCTTCCGCGTGTTGTCGCACAACATATTATCTACAGTATAAAGTTAGTGGACTATTGCATCGTATATATAAATAAATTATAAGGCGTAATCATTTGATTATGTGATTCTCATTTCAAATAATTTATTATAACATTGTTCATACAAAAAGCTAGACTTTTAGTATACAATTCAACAATCTCCCACTTATACTAAAAGACTATGCTGTCATGTCTTCTGCCATACATCTGATTCCCACTCTCACTACACGACCATCAAAAGCTCTCGCTTTAATGTCCTTGTAAGTGGTTTTACTAGGTTATCATCTGATGCAATCTTGGTGACAACAACCTTCCCCTCATTATACGATTTCTCGTAACAGGTGGTACTGGCGCTCCATGTGTTTAATTGTCTTATGGGCTTGTGATTCCTTCAAGTTTGCAACTGCACCATTATCATCAAATAAATTGTAATAACCTTGGGCAAACTTAGAAACACTTCAAAGTCCATCATGAAGTTTCTAGAGTCATACAGATACTTTGGCTGCCTCATATGCTCTAATTTATCATCTTTCCATGATGGAGTCCAGAGTCTGAAATATATTTCTATATAACACTCCTCCATATTATGACTCAACTTCCTAAAATCAAACACATAACCTTTAAGGTGAATTTACTACCGTCCCTATCTGATTTGAAAATCTGAATATATGTAACCCATAAGAAGCAGTGAATCTGTTCGGTATGCCAACATATAATTTCTAGTCCTTTTCAGGTACATAAATATATGTCTTACCACAGTTCAACATTCTTATTTCGGGTTACCTTGATACCCACTGTCCATGCGTTCAGCAAAACAGATATCTAATCTCGTGCATGGCATTCCTTAGATTAAGCTTCCTTATTCGCCGAAGCATAAGGAACCACTTTCATCACCTTTATCTTCTTTCATAGTCTCAAGACACATTTTCTTAGATAAAGTCACATGCTAAAATAAATAAGGATCGTATCAAGCATAACATCCTTTCTTGTGATCCGTATTACCGTGATCAAAATGATATTTTTTTCTCCTTTTAAGTCCTTCATCTCATACCGCTTTATCAACCATACCCTTACGCCCGACAATACTCTTTCATTGTCTCCATTGAGCAATATATCATCTACGTACAATACAAGAAATACCACCACGTTTCCGTAACCCTTTTCAATACACAAGACACATCCGCGCATTGATTAAATCCATATACCTGAATTTCCTCATCAAAACAGATGTTCCATGATCTTGAAGCTTGCTTTAGTCCATCGATGGAAACTTTTAAACTTATTATCACAATGCTCTTAGCCCTTTGCAATGAATCACTCTGGTTGCTTCACATAGATGTTTTCCTCAAGACTTCCAATCAGGAAAGCTGTCTTGACATCTATTTGCTATCCCTCATAATTCATATGAGTAGCAACAGATAAAAGAGTCCGGATCAACATAGGCATAGCTATCGACGAACTGGTTTCTCATAATCGAACCTTTTCTTTCTGATTATACGTTTTCGCAATAAGCTTTGCTTCCAAGTTTTTCACCTTATCGTATGATCCTCTTTTATTTTGTATGACTACTTCCAATGGCTTTTACACCATTTAGTGGTCCTACAAGCTCCCAGATATGATTTAGAATCTATCGATTCTATTTCAGAAACCACTGTATTTTGCTAATCTTGTTGTGCTTCGACGTATCCGTGGGTCCATTCCATGTTTACTAGGGACCAAGTCTCAGACTCTCCCAAAATATATATTTACAGGTTGTCAAACAACCCTCCCACTACGACAAGGCACTACACGCAATTGTATATCAGACGTGACATACGTTATAGTTTACCTTGTGGCATATCCTCTTGTACACTTGGTACTAATACTTTGTGTTTTCCCTCTCACTTCCTTTAGAATAATGTATATATGGGTTTATGATTTAATACATAGTCCTTTTTCAAAAATTCAGTGTTTGTGTTAACAGTCACCCTTCAATCTTTTGGACTAAATAAATCATCACCCTTCATTTTTCTAGGATATCCCACTAACAGACAAATATTATGCGAATTCTGTTTCTAGGGCCTACCCATAAAATGAATTTAGTAATTCCAAATAATTCATCATCTATCTAATCATTTTCATAAGAGTCTTATTCCTTTTCCCCGCAACACCATATACTTGGGGTATGCCCGATGTTGACAACTTGAGATTTAATCTCATCCTCTGATAAATAGCTCCTAAGTTTCCTAAGAGATCCTCGCCACCATGATTAAATCGTAATGACCACCTCTCGTCGGGATAGTCTTAGGATCACTTAAATCAGAATAAATCAATTCTAACATATCTTTGCATGGCTCTATACCCCTTTACCTTAAAAGGCCTTTAATCATTTTCACTTTCAAGTAAGACTCGCAAGTCAGATAGTTTCCACTTCTAATAAACCTAACGGTCCATCGGCTATCTACCTTTGAATCCTACTCAAGTTAATATGATTTAGTCTTAGATGCCAAGAGTATGTTTAGTTCATCTCCAAATGTTCCTTTCTCTTACTAAGATTAGAAGATGAATTATTAATTACTATTTGTTGCATCCATGGGATAAACATGATTTATGAGTGTACAAATTGTCACCAACGTACAACAACAGATTATAACTTCATCCCTCATCACTATGACCATGTCATTTAAATGAAATGGAGTATCCATCCGTAAATGCATAGAAACTGAAATGAAATTCTTTATATGAAAAACGTACGTAAAGACAATTTCTCAAAATCAAACGTTTATTCATATCGTAAGATAAATAAACAACTTACACTGAAACAACCACTATTATTGTAGCATTACCCATGTCCATAGTAATCTAATCATCACTTAGTTGTACTCTTTTAGTGATTCTGGTATCTACACAACTTGTCAGTAGATGTCATTACTAATCATGTTTCAACAACTAGTGAATGAGATATTAACCTTGTTCATATCTTGATAAAAATTGATTTACTTTGCCACTTGTTTTGTCAGAAGTTTCCTACCTTATACAATCTTTTGTATTTCAGGTGGAACTTGCTCAAAACATCTAGGCAAACTATGTAGAATAAATTGATCTAGGTTTCTCTTCAATTTTTCTACTCCATGTTTTTCCAATTCATTCATCAAGTCAACTATGACCTCTTGCCTTTTAAACTTACTCAGGTATCCGAAGAGTTACATGAGACTATCATATTTCTATGAACCTCTCACCTCTCCACTAGAGATTTTGATATGCATCATATGACATCCTTAGTGAGAACAAATTTTTATTTTCCTAAGCAGTAAGAATTAAAATCAAGATTCTTCTCTAAACATCTAATTTTAGACCAGTAAACATAATTTCTTTCAATAAACAATAAGTGAGATAAAACCATTTGAAATTCAGAGAATCACAAATAAATACACCGATCAAATCTTCGAATTTTATTCATTTATCTTGATTCCCTCAAAACAATATAAAATTAAAATTCACCGACATCTCAAGCACCGTGAATCTGCAAGCCACGATAGTGTGGACGTTTACAAACCCGAATATTTACAAGAGAAGGTTTTACCCATTAATTTCATTTGTCAACCTAACCTCATGACAAAATAATTAATAATCTTTCCTCTTTAGCCATGCAAATAAAAGCAGTGACTCCAATGGGGATGATACTTATTATTTACATCTAAGTGTACACCATTATTTGACCCCAAGTCCGCGACCCAAGCTTATGTGCCTTACAGATGGAGAAGTACACATGCGCTTGGATAACTTCCTACAGTCATCAATTATAAGTTTGTCTAGTGATCCGCAAATAAACTCATCAGATGGGGAGGAAGGTCTATGCCAACACGCAAGTTCATGTGCATCACATTACAAACAATAAATATTTAATGAAGTCTGTACCAGTGATCCGTGAATAAACTCATCCGATGGGGAGGAAGTTTATGCCAACACGCAAGTTTACTCACATCACTTACAAACCAATAATGGAGACCGCGAGAATTATTAACCAATTTCCTCTCCCACTTAGTTATTTAACACCGAGGCTTTTTACATGCATATAATATCAAAATTAAAATACGCAACCTAGCATGCTCCTATTACACCAATTAAGACAGTAAATCACAAAGAATCATGCATACATATATAACAATAATCAGATAATTAAATCAATTATTAACAGTTATATATCAGTGAATTCAATTGTTCGCCCCCAAGCACAAATGTTGGCTAAGACCTCCAGATTATCAAACTTTCGAAAATGTACAGATTATCAAATTTTTGACTCTATCGATATCGACCATCGATATCGTCCAGATTATTAAAATCATCAATATCGACCAGATTATGAAAATCCTCGATATCGTTCAAATCATCAAAATCATCGATATAGACATACAACCATATATATAAAAAAATAATAGACAATTAAATCAATTATGGCAGTTATATATCACGAATTAAATCGCCACTAAATTAAGAAGTCTTGTCCGACACTCCAGCTGTTAAACCGATGCTTACGCGGCAAGCAGGATTGCTTGCGCCCTAAGTCGTTCAACATTAACGATTGCCTTGACCCGAAACTCGTCGGAACACGTCGAATGAAAAAAGAATGCACCTGCCTACGATTCAGTCCTGCAAGACTCGTGCCGTCTGCTGTTGGCGGTCGTGCCGACAGCCATCGCCACTCATGCCGCCCACAGTGCTACGTCTTCGCTAGACATCTGTCGGCACGACTCATGCTGGAAACTGGTGCTAGTCGTGCCGAACTCCACAGCCATCGTTCGTCACTTCCGTATGCTACGCATACCCAGACATTCTGCCAGCACAACTTGTGCCGACCGACAACATCAGTCGTGCCGACCACATCTCCTGTGCGCTGCATCCGTGCCGCCCATGCCATCCGCGCCAGTCAATCATGCCGGCCAAGCCCGCCGTCTCCTCGCCAGCCTGCACCTATCGTGCCGATCTCCAGCGTGGACCAGCACCGCTCTATGCTGGCATGACTCGTGCCACCCGCCTCTGCCACGCCGCAAATAGTCTAGCATCCGACACCGCCCTCCACCCAGCCTGCCAGCACGAGTCGTGCCAACCTTTGGCACGACTCGTGCCACCTCTCAGTGTTGTCGTCGGGCTGTCTATGTCTAAGCAATCTGCGCATCATCATCTGCCAAAATGCGACCCGAGTCGGCGACTCGACTCTTGCCGTCATCAGCCGCCATCGCCATCAAACATTCATCGATGACAATCACACTAACATATCCGGATAAAGTATTCAACAAGAAATAATAATTTCTTAACCTTAGTCCATGTTTGCCACACAAACCCTAGCCTAACGTTTCATGCTTCACCAAGAAACTGAATCTTTGATACCAATTGTTGGCATTCGATCGTTTAGTTAACGTGAACCATTAGGGTTCCATACGTTTCTAACATTCAACAAAAGCAAGAAAATAAGAAATGTATTACCTTTCACCAGGGTATGTGGAGAAGTTGAATTCTCGCCTGCAGCCTGCACAGTCTCACCATTTTTAGGCATAACTCTCTCATTCGGTCTCGAATTTTAGTGATCTACACGCCAAAATAATACTCTCTTCTGTAGCTTTCCGTCAGTATATCACACATTGAATTTTGAGATCCGTACCATTTTATAAAAATTATACAAGTTGACGGACAGCAGCAGCAAACGACCTCTTGATTTTCTGCTATATTCTCAAGTACAATCTCGATGTCTTGTGGGCGACGGTCTTCGAGATCTTCTCAATCTGCTATTCCATCTACCCTCTTCACGTGTTAGACGTGTCTCATCAAGGGTTAGAACAGCTGAGATAACTTATATATGGGCTACAGCAGGGACCAGGAGGAGAAATTAGAGTTGGGCCTCCATTGGGCTTAAGTATCCAAGCTTAGCCCAAAGCTTATACTTAAGCCCAATAATAATAATATATAACGCTAAAATATTATTACTGCACTACCTTTCTAATTCCATAATTGCGTTATGGGCTCCTTTTTATTATGATCCCGTTAGTCTCTCTATGTTTAAGATATACAATGCCCATTAATTAATTAAGTTACTGACAACTCCATTAATTAATATCTCATCTGAGAGTAGTACCACTCAACCTCATTATCATGCCGAAATAAATCCACTAGCTGGGTTTACATGATAATCCTTATGAGCTCCTCAAGGGGACATCATCAACCTATAACGGACACGGATTCCTTCTACAATCAACATCACACTATAGAGACAGCACTATTTCCCAACTCACCGAGTTTGTTGATTTAATTACATGAAAATATCACCCATTGATGAATCAAAAAAACACATACTGCCTTACGTGTCGAGGTTATTGTATAGGGTTTAAGAGCACGAACATCCATAATAACATAGATCAAGTTCTTCTATATAGATAGTACAAGTCGAACGATCTCAAGCGGTCCTGCTCAATACACACAAAGTTCACTAATGTAATTCTATAGCCAAGACAAGCAATACCAAACCACACTACAACCATCCAGATAGAGAGTCCCCGTTTATCTCGGTTGTGAGAATATGCTTATATTTTATAAGGAAACCGATAATATGATCTTTCTCGTGTTGTCGCACAACATATTATCTACAGTATAAAGTAAATGGACTATTGCATCGTACATATAAATAAATTATATGATGCAATCATTTGATAATATGATTCTCATTTCAAATAAATTGTTATAACATTGTTCATACAAAAAGCTAGACTTTTAGTATACAATCCAACATTATAATTAGGCAAAAACTTGTGTACACCCGGGCGCACGTGGCACACTCCGTGCGCCTTTAAAATTTTGTGTTAAATTGTATACTTTTTAGTATAAAGATGTATAACCTTTATTTTGTGAAGAAAAATAAAAAATATTAATGAAAAGTATATACCCTTTAGAACAAAATAGTGTACCCTTATTAATTAAAGTATATACCATTTAGAATAAAACAACGTACCCTTACCCATAATACTAAATTCTAAAGGCGCACGGTGTGCACTCGGGCGCACACAAGCCTCACTCATATAATTAATCTTCTATGTTGTGTATCTCTTCACTTATATAAGTTCCTGTGATTAAAAAATAATTTTTATACAAATTATATAATATAATTAAAGAGTACTTTGAGTAATTCAAAATTAATATCGAAAAGAGTTAGTCTCTTGTTTCTCCGGATGCTGATTAAAAAATACACTTTTTTATACAAATTATATAATATAATTAAAGAGTACTTTGAGTAATTCAAAATTAATATCTAAAAGAGTTAGTCTCTTGTTTTTCCGGATGCACAAAGTGTATAAAGGTATAACTTTTTGTTTTAAAGATTATTATACACTTTGAGTAATAAGGGTATAATTTTTTAATTGAAAATGTCGCAAAAATATAAATACAATATTTGTTTGATTAAAAAATTAATTTTGTTCTCTGAAAATTAAGGATATAAAATTTTATACTAAAGAATATAAGAATTAATTAATATTAAAGGGTACGAATTATAAAAAAGTGTCGTAATGTTATAATGCAAGTTTTACCCTATATAGGAAAGGTGAAAAAAATTGTTGAATTTATTTAAATAAATAAATAAAAGTATGCAGTATTATTGTGAAAATATTACTCCCCTTACTCATGATCTACACTATAAGTTGTACCCCATTCGCGATCTAACTATGAGTATAATAAATGATATAGAGCATATATTAAATTATACTCCCTCCATCCCAAACTCGTTGTCTTAGTTACTGTAGACACGGTGTTTAAGAAAAGTTAATTTTTGACTAACTTTATTGACTTTTTAGGGGTATTGTGGTATTTTTAGGTAATAAATAAATTATAAAGTATGTTATGTGTGTTAGGTGGGAGTGGTATTTTTGAAATTAAGATAAACTTTTGAGGTTATTGGTTGATGTAAAGTTTCCTTTTTTGGAATAAGACAACTAGTTTGGGACGGATGAAAACGGAAAGTAAGACAACGAGTTTGGGACTGAGGGAGTAGTAATTAATATTACTTAAAGAATAGAATAATTTGCATAAAAGAGAAAATGTTTCACATAACAAGTGATGATTGGAGAGGTGATAAGGAATTGCGACATAAAATAAATAAATAAAAAAATAAAAAGGTAAAATATAAGCGTGAGACCGTTTCAGACCATTTTTCACTTTTTAAAATAGTTATCACTTTCGCTATAAAACATTATCACTTTCGCTATAAAATGTTATCACTTTTTATTCATACTATAAATTGTTCATAAAATAGCATTATCACTTTTCATTAATTTATTATCACTTTTCTTCATAAAAGCTATCACTTTCTTATCATTCACGTAAATCCTTACGACGGTCTCACACAAGTCTGCCTAAAATTTAGAGGATCTTTTGGGCCAATGAAGTGATGATTATTGGTTTCCATGCCAATGTTATCTGAAAACATCATATGCCATGAAATTCAGATCACACATTTAATCAATTTCTTAGCAGACAAAGATACAATGTACTCGCTCTAACATTAACATATATACTCCATTTGTTTCGCCTAAAGTTTGTATTTCTTATTTTGATCTGTTTTAGATTACATTTTCCTTTTTGTCAAGAAGACCCACATGAGACAATTAATTATTCTACATGGAGCCCATACACAACACCAATATAATTACTCACTATACATTAAATATTATGTCTCTCAACATACTGCCCAATAAAATATTATATCTCTTAATTTATGTACAAAAAGAAAACGTAAATATTAATAACGACAGAATATCCCTTCCCGAACAATGTGCTCAAAAGTGTAAGTGCTTTAAGGCTAATACTCCTGTGCATCTGGGTACACCTCAGGATACGTTGCACTCACCTTCAGAAACATGTACAATTATGAATAAAAACACATACAATTATGAACAAAAATGTATACAATTTGTTAGTGAATTTTTCGTTAGTTTTTTTAATGAAAAATTGAGTATAAAAAATATGTATATAATTATTAAAAAACATGTATACACTATTGAATAAAAATTTATACACATATGGATGTTATTTTTTTTTAATGAAAAATTGAGTGTGAAAAAAGTATACAATTATTAAAAAAATATATATATACAATATAGAATAAAAAGTTATACACATATGGATGCATCATATATCAATGTGTGCTTTAATTATAAATCAACATCATTTCAAGATTAGTGCTTTAAAATGATCTATGAGTTGTGTGCTCAATATGTGTAAGTGCATTAACTATAAATCAGAATCATTTTCAGTATTAGTGTTTTAAAATGATCTGAGTTGTGTTGGGCACAATTCAGATGAATGATTGATAATCTTGTTGTGCTCTTAAAAATACTTTATTTATACCTTACGCATGAACAATAAATTTAAATTATATAAGTTAAACATCCACTACTAAAAAAAGAAAATTTTTTCAATCCATGACCTAAAATATATATTAACTATCAATTTAAAGTCTGAATTATTTTTTTTATAGATTTGGGGCTCGAATTTTGTATAACTATCAATACAAGACTCATAATCCTAACACCGTCAACTAATCTTTTAAAGGAACCTAAAAATTTTCTAGGTGTCAACAAATTAATTTTAAATAATACTTCATTAAATAAGATTTGAGGGATTAATCAATATAATTTCTTCTGAACTGAGTTACTGGAAAATTTCCCAGGCCTGTATACACCTCCACCTTGTATCTTTTGGGAGTGGGGGGTCGCTGTTCGAGACGAGATCACCGCCCTTTAATTCGTCCTTGCAATCTTGAGATTCTCCCTTGACCATCCTTTTTAAAATCAAAGATGTTTTCGAATCCTCTTTGTGTTTCTTCACGGAGAATTTCGCAACTATCACCATCTCTTCCGCATTACGAAGTGGCTGCCAACCGCCGACTTGACAGACATCGCCGGAACTACAACTACTGAAACAAAGAGAAGTGTGAGGAAAATCAAATGAGATCTGGAAGCCATAATTTTCAATTTCTAAAATAGAGATGTTTATACTTTATTGAAGAGATAAAAAATGAAAGGATAAGAAGATGACAACATTTATCAGTGCTCGACAATGGCAATAAGAGCATATCGAATTTCTTCATCATCGACGCATGGGTGGCGGTAGTCTGGACTTCGCGATGACTGAGGGATGGAGGCGCAGCACCGCTGCCACAAATTAAGGAATCTACTCATCTTTCTCTTAAACCAAAATTCGTTTCACAAGAAACCCATTTGCTAGAATTTGAAAAATCATTTTGATGTGGACAAATATATTAATTATATTTATTTATTGATTAAAATGCCTAAACGGTTATACTATAATAGAGAAGTGCCTACATAATGAATCCTAGAAACTCCGTCAAAGGGAAGAGATAAAAGGGAGAGGTATCATTAATATGATATTATAGATAGACAAGAAACTAATTTGAGCGTAGGAGGGTTTACGTCGGAGATCTTCTCCAGTGTACTTTTGCAGGTTAATTTTGCAGCCGTGCGAGGAGTCTTAAGCAAAGCGTATGGAGGGGATTGCAAAATTTTAAGTTAATTGTGTATCCTCCTAATTTTTTATATTATTATTGTATTTATTTAATAATTATTTGATGTATATTCATCAAATGGCGCCGCCTATGGGAAAATAGAGTTAAGGAGTGAGTTATTTCTCGCTGATCTTAGCCTAGTTACTTCATTATTTCTTGAACAGTTATCTATTTTATCTGTTTTGTTGCAGCAACCGAATAGAATAAAGATTTCATCTATCTTATCTGTTCAGTTGCAGCAACCGAACAGAACAAATAATTCATTTATCTTATCTGTTCGGTTGCAAAAATTGAACACAACAAGATTTTAGATTTTTTTAATTTATATCTACATTACCGAATAGATAAGATAACAACTAAGTTTTATAGATATCATCGATCTTTAAACAAAGATGGTGATTCCTCTCCCAGTTAAAGTAAGCAAGTTTCTGTTGACTCTAGATTCTATCAAACCACTGGTCCACTACTACTTCCGTCGATAGAATCAACAGAAACTTGTTTACTTTCACTGGAAGATAAATCACCGTCTTTGTTTAAAGATCGATTATGTCCATGAAACTTATCTGTTATCTTATCTATTCGGTAATGTAGATATGCATTAAAAAAATCACAAATGAATTCTTTGTTCTGTTCGGTTGCTGCAACCAAATAGATAATAGATAAATTCTTTGTTTTGTTCGATTATTGCAACCGAATAGTTTGTTAGATGACTGTTCGGTTGCAACAACCGAATATATATAAGTTTTATAATGGTAATTATGTCAATTTAAATATTTTTGGGGTACGTTCAGTAATTTTGGGGTGCGAATAGCCGCTCCCTAAATATACAGAAAGCATGATTTATAAATGTAAACCTCATGTGGTCAAAAAGATAATCATCAACTCAGGTTTGGTTATTTCGGTTAAGCCCGAAGGCTAAGAAAAGGTAGTGTTCAGGAAATTCAGTTAAGATTTTTTCCGAGGTCCTTCATTGCTCTATTCGTGAGGTAATTTCTGCTTTATCTCCTGAATTTTGAATTTATGTTTCTCCTTCCCATTTCTTCCATCACTATGAAGAACAAATAACCAAATTTCCAAAAGCAATGAAAGCGCACATGATGAGTGCGAGAGAATGCCCGAATGAATGGTTGTATTACTTTATACCTCTATTTCTTCGAGGTGCTAATAAAATTTAGTTGGCAGAGAGTCAAGATCATGCCTCCCACAAACAGACTCCAGAGACTCAAGAAACTTATTGAATTGGACACAACTTTGTCGTAATAGAAATAAAAGGTCAAAGGAAGTCATGCACTTGACAAAAGAATCACAGTCAGATCAACTGAATACTAGTTTGCTTCTACTTTCATCTTTGATATTTATCATATTATTCGTATGAGTGGGTGTTGATGATTTTGTTAAAACAAATCATCCCATAAGTAATCTGAGAAGTGAGAGAACAAAATGTTTATTGCTACGCTGGTTTATTAGCTACTGTTGCATCTTGTGGGTTTTGGTCATGCTTTACGTGTACTGGTGTTTCAGCTTCTTTCCAATTCTGTTTAGTCACAGATGAGAGTAAAAATAAGCGTATTTTAGTGTACAATTTAACACCTTTTTAATGGGAATTATTGTCATATATTAGTACAAGTGTCTTATATTCAATATATGTGAGAAAAAGGTGCACATGAGGTGTTTTATTATTTTTTAGGTGGAAAAATGATCAAAAGTGCAAAATTGAAGAAAAGGTGCAACTTATGTATGAATGCTGAAAAACGCACGTCTAACTTATGTAATTTTTTTGTGTTTATATGGAGCACTGAACTAGAAGTGTGAAACATGGTTGGTAAGCCACAGAAGTGAGGATCTTTTTGGCATAAAGAACACCTTAATCGGAATCCAAACGAGAAAGTTATGAGCAAAATGGTGAGGTATCGCGAGCTGTGCCGAATAGAACAGCTGTGCTACTTTGCATGACTTGTTTCATATTCAAATGTTAGAGTTTTTGTGAGTTATTTAGATGGATAGAAAGCCAAGGAAGAGAGAATCACGTGAGTACAAGAATCACTCAAATCAGATCTCGTATGTGGAAGTTATGTGCGAAACGGTGAGACAACACAAAGCTGGTTTGACCAGAACTAGTGGTTGAACCACCCTTTTCGTGGTCGAACCAGCAGCCTGAAAAATCGTAAAAGTGTGGTTCGACCAGCCATGAGATTGAACCATGGTCGAACCACATGCCTGGAGTGCAAAAAATCGTCGATTTTGATTCGATCATAGTTTGACCAAGCCTATAGGTCGAACCATGGTCGAACCACATTCCTGAACAGCGCCGGAACTATATTTTTACACCCCAAGTGCATGTATTTTCATTTTTTCCAAGAAAAATTTCATCCAAGGTCCATAAGGAGAGCTCACAAGTATAAAAGGGGATGTAGATCACACCAAGAAAAGAAAGATTGGAGGAACCACAACACAATCATCCTACACCACACAAGGGGGGATCACCCTCCAACCATCATCCACATTCTTTCCTCCATCCATCCATCACTTCGAAGATTCATCCGTGGAATCAAGAGGAGAACCAAGAGGAGGATTCAAGACGGAGAAGGACGCAACGACTCCAACATCTAGGGTTTCCTTTGTTTTCTAATTTATCTTGTATTTTCCAGACATATGGGTAAGATCTATCCAACCCCCATGATTGTTCTTCGCAATATCATGGGCTAGAACCGTTTTGGTAGATCTAGGATTTTGAAGGTTTTATGAATTAATTAAACTCTCTTGTGTGTCCTCCATACAACACTGCTTGTGGATTTATTTTATATATGATTATGCTTTCTTAGTTCATATTCACAGTCGTCTTGTGCATCTTCAATTGTATATAGAGTCTGAATATATATCTTGGTTGTAAATTGAGTACGTTCACTGCTGAACAGGATTCCAGTTATGATTCTAAGTGGGGAGACTCCGAAGGTTCATTAGAACTATCATATATGAGTGTTTATTAATTGAATTAAATCCGGGTTAGTAAGCAGGATAAAGATGGTAATTTTATAATACCTATAAAGAGAGATCATATCGGGTTAGATTCCAGACGTGAGAAATAATTGATGCTGATAGTACCTAGAAAGGTGGGTGAAATTATGTCTCTTCCTCCAAGGTTATTCACACGTGTTACACGCATATGTACTTGTGTCTATAGAGTAGATTTGCATGGTTTAGTGATGCATCCATAGTCCACAAGGCAGAGTCAGCCTGTAATTGAGAGGAAAGTTAAGTAGTAAAATCGAATTACCCTAGAGCTACCTATTCTTCTACTTGAGTCACATTCATATTCTTCTAAGTGCTTTTATTTTAATTGTTATTTTAATTAATTTGTTTAGTAGTTTAATAATCCAATGCTCAACCTTTATTTCCAATTCGTCTTAATTAATTTAGTAAATAATTAAATTGAAAATACGTCGTCCTTTGGGTTTGATATTTCACTTGGTCGCTTGCTTAAGCTGTAATGATATCCTTAATACTTGGGGATTAAATTTGCGTGCAAAGAAAACGCGCATCAAGTTCTTGGCACCGTTGCCAGGGACGGCTATTTGATTATGACTTTTATTTGTGATTATTTATTTCTATCTAACCTTAAATTTTTCTGAGATACTTGTGCACTAGGAAAATGAGAGGAAGGAAAAGAAGGAATAACACACAGAGCTAAACATGACCGGAGCAAGGCAGAATCCAGATAATATTGTCATACGTGAAATTTTTACGAATTATGGGATTGGCAACATGGGTTTGATAGGAGCAAGGGGAAATGATGATTTTGAGATACATCCCGCTCTTATTAACATGGTAGAAAATAAATCTTTTTCTGGAGGTTGTTTTGAAGATCTATATTAGCATCTCAACAGATTTCTTGGTTATACAAATACGCAAAAGGGTGCTGGAGCTAATGATAATGCTAGGCGGATCGCCCTATTCAAGTTCTCTTTAATTGATAAGGCAGAAGCTTGGTATGAGACTCTTAATGCCACAGATTGCACTACATGGGACCAACTGCAGTTGAAGTTTTTGGAGAGATACATGCCACCCTCAAGGATCTTAAGAATGAGGCAAGACATCACCCAATTTGTTATGAATCAAGGTGAGAAATTTCATGAGGCGTGGTTTAAAGACATGCTCAGGAGGTACCCACAGCATGAGATGCCTAAGGCTGAGTACATAAGCATCTTCTACTATGGATTGGATTATGAGTCGTGTGTTCTTATTGATGCATCATTAGGTGGAGCGTTGTTATCTAAGACAACACTTGAAGCAGAAAAGTTGTTTGAAGACATCTCTATGAATTCACGTGACTGGCCTGTAGAGAGAGATAGAAGATCTTATGTATTTGATAAGGTGGTTCAGGTTGAACATCATGTGGAGAAGCCGAATAGGGATGATGAGATCGACTCTAGTTTAGCTAACATCAACAAACCACTAGAGTCCCAGCAAAGGCATATTGCAGAGTTGATACAAAGGGGGCCTAGTATCCATCAGCAAGAAGTGAAGAGTGTTGAACATATCTTCAATCGATACATGGCTAAGAATGATGCAAAAGTTGATCGGTTTGAGGTTACTATGAATGCTAATCATGTAGATTTATCTAAGCAGTTGAAGGATCTTACTTTGATTATGGGGCAGATAGTCGGGAACATAGATCAATTGACACAAACGTTAGAGAAAAGAATGTTCTCGTCTCAAGGCATAACAAACCAGAACGAGTGCCACGCAATCACGTTAAGGTCTGGAATGCAGTATGAGGGACCGATGATGTCGAAAATGAATTCTGAAGCTCTAGGAGCTCGATTCAACCTTGGTTTGACCAAGCCAGCAGGTAGAATCACACCCTGAAGATCGAACCAAGCACCTGGGCTACCTCTGGAGCATCCAAATGGCCGGTTCGACCAATACCACACTGGTTCGACCAACCCTGTTAGTAAAACCATGATCGAACCAACCTGTCTGCAACACTCTATTTTATCTGATGTTGGGTTTGACCAACACCATACTGGTTCGACCAACTCAGGTGGTCAAACGATGGTCGAACCAACATGTCCGCGAGATTTTATACTATTTGAAGCTCGGTTCGACCACTACACATCTGGTTCGACCAGTACTCATGGTCGAACCCAGGTCGAACTGCCTCATCCTGCACCGTTTTTTGCACAGAATACTTTACCTGATGTTAACGGTACTCCACTGCCATCCCAAGGGCAGAATACTGAGCTTTTAGTGGAAAAGAAATGGAAAGAGCAAAGAAGTTAATAGCCGAGAAGGTTAGTCTGCAGATGGATAATGAAGATGTGGTTTTCTCTCTTGATAAAGCATTAAAGATGCCCATGGAGACTCAATCGTGCAAGAGCATAGATGTGATTTCTAAATTGTTTAATCTTAATTTTAATAGGACAGATGATTCTGAATTTGAGTGGAAGATTGACAAGAAGGAATCTAGACAGTCATGGGAGGAAGAAAATTTTGAGGATCATATACTTGTGACCAAGAAAGGTGAGGTGCTGAGTGTAGACAAGAAGAGGGAAAGAAAGTACTTGATGTTGAGGATGCGAGAAGACCGCCATCTGATCCAGTAGTTCAAAGTGTTATTCCGTCTTGACTCTCCGACGTTAAACATGAGCGCCTGTTGGGGGCTTGTCCCTTCCATTTTATTGCGTTATTATTTCTTTCGTGTGAGTGAGGAGTTATTATATTTGAGGTGCTCACGCTTCGGCAATTACATCTCTTTTCAAACTTAGTTTCGACTTATGTTTTTACTAAGTTTGGGGGGTGTGATGTACTTACCTCGTCTTATGAGCACTAAGGGTATAATTTTTCCTTTAGTTGGTTGTTTGTTTGTTAGGGGGTTGATTTTTTGTGGCATATTAATATTTTAACCGGTGTTGGTATGTCGATTTTTTGTGACTTACCTAATGTTTAGTGTGTTGTGTTGGTGTTTCTAGTGTGTGGAGTCAATTAGATAGTCAATTGAGTCTTTCTTATAGTTCTCCTATTTTATTATTAATGAATCATGTGATGATGATGTGTGCTTGAGCTCTGATGATAGAAAAAGGTAAAAGAGTGGCAAGACAAGTTTTACGCTGAGGCTTGACATGATCAAGTTGAATAATTCGAGGAACTCGTAAATGTTTGAAGGAGAAATCAGGTGCCCTTATTCCTTATTCTAATTTTTATGTGTGCTTTTAATTAATAGGAGTGGAAGGATTGAGTTTTTGTTTTGGTGATCCATGTGAGCTTATATTTTTAAATTGTGCCGAGAATTCATATGCTCTTGAAATTGATGAAGGAAGTGTGTTTGAGTTATATTGTGATATGAAGTTCTATATGTACTTGTGAGATATTGCTTATCATGAAAGGTGCTCTGTTTCTTTTTAAAAATCCATGTGAGATTTTGAGCCTTATTATTCATGTATATAATCACATGATAATTTTTTCTGATGAGTATCGTTCTTGTGCTTGTATTCTAAAACTTATCTTGAGTCTCCTTGAATATTCAAGATTAGTTTAGCGGATTATGGAAATGATATTAGGCCATCTTTGAATAGCCTATCTTTTCCCATATACTTAACCTAAATTCATTAAATCCCTTGTCAACCCATTTGAGCCTTTTTAAATCCATTCTTTTGATAGCCAATAAAGCTTAATTGAAGAGAGTGGTGATTTGAGGGATGATAAGGATGATGAAAGAAGAGTCTTAAGGATTAAAAGGAAAATTCTTGGAGTATTGCTCAAATCTAGTACTCCATGGAAACAAACACCCTAGGGTAGTGCTTAAATCTAGTACCCTATGGAGGATGTGAGAGGTAGTGCCCGAAACTGGTACCTCAAAAGAAAAAAAAAAGAGAAAAAAAGGGTGAAGAAAAGGAGAATGATGGAGTTGAAGTGTTTGAAATAGTAGAAAAAAAATGTATTGTGCTTGAAGGAGAAAGATGAGATAGTTTGAAGAGTATGTTGTGCTTGATTGAAGTGATGAGGAAGGATGAAAGATCGAGAGAGACTGCAGCTTGATTGATCCGAGTTTTGAGTCACTTATCCATATATTTCTTACCTTTTTCCAAAGAACCTATATTACAACCAAATAAAAGACCTTTTTTATCCATGATTTGTTAGCTACAAGTAAAAGAAGAGTTGAGACTTTTGGCAAGCTTATGGTTATGCATGAACTTGAATTGAATTTGAGAGTAAACACATTAACCCATAAGTGTACATCTTTTACACTTGAGTGCGAGTGATATATACTTCCCGTGAGAACATATCAATGGAGCATTTGATTGGTGGTGATTGTCTTATCTTGTATGCTATGGATTGATTATTACATGTAATAAGAGTTGCATGACCTAAGTTGAGGACAATTGTATTTTGAATGGGGTATTTGTCATAGTCCTTATTTTTCCGCTAATTTTCTTACACTCTTTCTCTTTATTTTTATTTTGTTGCCTCAGGACGAGCAACGGGTAAATTTGGGGGATTGATGAGAGTGAAAATAAGTGTATTTTAGTGTCCAATTTAACAACTTTTTAATGGAAATTGTTGTCATATATTAGCACAAGTGTCTTATATTCAATATATGTGAGAAAAAGGTGCACTTGAGGTATTTTATTGTGTTTTAGGTGGAAAAATTATCAAAAGTGCAAAGTTGGAGAAAAGGTGCAACTTGTGTATGAATGCTGAAAATCGCACGCCCAACTTGTTTAATTTTTCTGTGTTTGTGTGGAGCTTTGAACTAGAAGTGTAAAACAAGGTTGAATTTTTTTTCAGTCTATGATAGGATTGTGTTGCATTAATACTTTTTAAAATTATCGCTTAAAGAATTTTTAGTGTTATTTGAAATACTAGAACGATGATTGTTGATAGAAGTTTATTTTCATGAGAAAGAATAAAGATAATGAAAGTATCACTATTTTTATTTCATGAAATTTGGGGTATATTTAGTAATTTTGGGGTATGTTAGTAATAAATCAAGTTAATATAATTCTTGTAATTGTAAAGGTATTTAAGTCATACAAATTAAAAGTATTTTAATTTAATGACTTTTGGGGTATGTTAAGTAAAAAATGAAAAAAAAAAACGAAAAAAAATAAAGTAAAGAAAGAACCATTAAAAAAATAAAAAAAAACAAAGAAAAAGGAAGGAAAAAAAAGTTGTGGAAGACAGGTGATTTAAAATTGGGTCAGGTGTTTTCATGTTCAATTTATAAGAGATAGGGGACACATTTGATTTGATTATTATTAAATCAAGGATGAATTTCATCCATAAAAAAATGAAAATGGCTTAAATGTACATAAAAATAGGTAAATGGCTTCTTTGATTCATTGATATAAGTATAAGGGCATGTTTGATCCTTTTCCCTAAAATTTATCTGGTTACAGTGTATTTTCTCAATGTTTAGTGCATTATTAAATTTTTTATGTGATATATTATTAATTAACAATAAATTTATAATAAATATAACCTTAATATAAATAAATAAAGTAAAATATTTTTTATGAGATCCGTGAGATGGATAATCCTCTATCCATTTAAAATAAAAAGTTGCTAATAACCCATTGTATATTACGTTAATACCCTTCATCCCATTATAATTAATTGGTAAGCATTTTGGCATCAATTCATAGGTACATGTTCTCTTTTATTTACTCTAGGTTGCTTTTAATTTTTTTTTTAATTACTTTGATTACTTATTTTACATTTCGTTAATTTTTTATTAAAATATAAAATAAATATTCAGCAAAAATTAAATTTTATCAAAATATTAATATATCTCTAGTATAACAATTTAGTCGGTTATTTTTCTTCAATAAGATATCACTTTTTACTTTTTAAAAAAATATTATTATTTTTATTCGTAGTATAAATTATTTATAGATGAAATAGTTCAGTGGATGTGGTTATCACTTTTTCCTTTGTTGGATATAATTTTTTTTAAAAAAATATTTATATATCACTTTTTATTCGTCTATGTTCTTTAAATAATTCAATTAAAAGAATATAAATTTTTCCTGATCAAATAACACTTTTATTAAAAACATTATCACTTTTTATTTGTACTACGGATCTTGAAATAATTCAATTCAATGAGTATCACTTCAGATATCACTTTTTATTGGAAATATTATCACTTTTATAAGTTTTATTTATGAATTCTTTATAAAATGGAGTATCATTTTAATTAGATGATTATCACTTTTCCATAATTAGATATTTTTTATTAAAAATGTTATCACTTTTTGTTCGTCATATTAATCTTAAAATAATTCAATTTGACGAGTATCACTTTTGCTTCATCATGTCACTTTTTATTAGAAATATTATCACTTTTTATTAATCTTATGAATATAGTTATAAGTAGTTTAATTGAATAATTATCACTTTTTCTTAATAAAATATTATAAAAATAATATCACTTTTTTATTTTTCATGCGAATTATTTATAAAATAATTTAAGGCAAAGATTTATATGAGACAGATAAAAAGTTATCACATTTCAATAAAATAATAATACTTAATTGACGAAAAATAATAATGGTACAATGAACTATTTAATAAATAATTTATAATATAAATAAAAAGTGATACCATTTTAAAATAAAAGTGATAACATTTTTAAATAAAAGTGATAAATAATATGAAAATGTAAAATGGTTTCACCGGTATTATATAAAACTCCTCCATAATTTAATTAGATGTACATCACTTTTCTTTTTTTATCAGGTATAGTTAACTTTTTATTAATAATGTTATTTTTTTATCAGTCTATAAATTAATATATATATTTTTTTAAAAGGTCACTTACTAGTAGGTACATAAAATTATGCATAATTGCTGTAAAGTACATGACTCAAAGTACTATTACCCATAACTACATAATTATGATTGTGATACCATAAATACCCCTATGTATTTGCACAATTTGTTTGCACAATTTGGTTTTGCACAATTTGCTTTGCACAATTTTGTTTTTGCACATTTTAAATTCCGGCAGCAGGCTGCGGTAGTCAGCGGTGGTCCGGCCGCCGGTCAACGCCGATCAACGGCCGGTCAACGACTGGTCAACATTGGTCAACGCCGGTCAATGGCGGGTGGGTGGGTGAGGGGTAGGGTTGGTGGTTTAAAAATGTATGGGATTATAAGGTTATATTTGATATTTTACTTTAATATTTTGTATGTGAGAGTAATTATTTAAAATCCTTATATCTAATAGTAATTTAGGTTAAAAGTGTGTATCTATTAGTGATTTTTCCTTTTTAAATTATTTTAAAAAATATCAAAATTAAATAAAATCCTCATATAGTGTAAAAATTAAGTTAATGACAGTTAAAATGAATTTTAGTTAAGCGGCCAACTTAATGGCAACTACGTAATTTTGAATTAAAATGCATGTTGAGCACATTAACCCTCCTTTGTAGACCCGCGAGAAATCTTTCTAAATGGGTCAATTGAGATCCGCCTCAGAATATAAGATCTGTGACACGGTCTCATACAAGACTTATCCTATATTTTAAGAATTTTGATTTTGCTTAAATATTTTGTATTAATTAAATTTAATAATATATTTATGTTGTGGAATAAATTTTATTAATTTCTTATATTTAAATAATAAGGAATAATAAAAATATAACATATGTTAATTCAATAATTCGATATGGTTTGGTTAAAGACAAAGACTTGTGTGAGATCGTGTCATATAACGGTTTATCTTAGACAGACAAAAAGTGATAATTTTTATAATGAGAAGTGATACTCAATTAATGAAGAGTGATAATGATATTTCATAAACAATTTATAGTATAAATGAAAAATGATAACATTTTATAACGAAAGTGAAAAGGTTTTATAGCAAAAGTGAAGACTATTTTTAAAAAGTACTCCCTCCGTCCCCTTTAAATGGTTTTTTTTTCCATTTTTGGCGTTCTACCCAAAGAATCTCATTTCCTTTTTTACTCACATGAGACCCACACACACCCTACTAATACAATTAAAATATGGAGCTCACACACCCACTAATATAACTACTCACTACACATTAAATAATAATACTCCTTAATCCACGTGCAAAAACCAAAATCACCCCGTTGCGTGGGACGGAAGAAGTATAAAATTATTTCACATGAAACGACCTCATACAAAGCTTACTCTTGGTATAATTGGATTTTCAGTATTAATTAGAAGGGAATACTAGTAACGGTGAGACTTGGGTGATACCGTCTCACAAATAGTTTAACTCATAAATTTAAAGGTAAATTAATTAAGCCTTACATGTAAGGAGTATATATTTTCTGCGCTTTTCTTTTTTAATTTATATTTTTTATTATTTAACAATATAATAAATTAAAGATTCATTTAATTTATTTTTTATTTTAATATTATAAATTTATAAAATGTGATAATAAAATACTAGTCAAATAAAAATGATAAATTTTCATTTAAATTATGTTATGAATAATTAATGTTAAAATCTTATGTGAGTCCATCTCACGAATTACTTCCATATAGTGATAATAGTAATGCGAATTATTTCATAAGTCATTTAAACTTTAAATAAAAAGTAATAACATTTTAAAAAAGTAATAAAATTTTTAATAAAAAGTGTCGAATAATTACGGAAGTGAATTGTAAGATTGATAAAACGTGAAAATATTTTTAATAAAAGAAATACTAAAAAACATAATAACTGATCAATTGAACTATTTAAGAATAATTAGTGGAGCGAATAAAAGGTAATAATATTTTTAATAGAAACTGATATTTGATCACTAAAAAATAATAACTGTCAATTGCACGACTTTATAAACTAATTGTAAAACTCCGATAAAGTATTTATTTTTTTTAAAATCGTGAGATAGTTCCCCAACAAACTTAAAAAGAAACAACGTGATAAAAATGTTCAATGGTTGTATATTATTAAAAAAAATGAAAAAAAAAGTAAAAAGGAAAGAGAAGAGGTTACTAATGGTGACTGGAAAAGCACGTAACCAACATCAGATTAAAAATCATTTTGATGATCGACAGCTGAAAATTATACACACTGAATTCAACGGTAGATAGTTTGCTTGTGTCATAACTCATAAGTGACGTGTGTCACGTAAGAATATCACAATATTAATATGTGCGTCATTAATATTTTGTACTTATAGTTTATTTAGGATGCATTAATTACGTATTGAGTGTTAAGAATTTTATTTCATTTCATTCAAAAATTAAGTTAAGTAATTTGGGATGTAATTAATTTCTATTTTTATTTTTGGAAAAAAAAATGTATTAATTAATATGAAAGGCATAAGGCATGAAAAAAAACAGTACAATATTGAAGGGATAAGTTTTGTATGAGACCGTCTCACGGATCTTAATTCGTGAGACTAATCATTCTTAACCCAAATTAATATATTTTATGTTAAATTAAATTAAAAAGAAAGAGGACGACTAAAGTACAACCAGGCGTATGAAATAGTTGGTGCAACCGGATCATATAGCAATAAGGATTAAATTCTTGGATCCACAACCTAGGAATCCTGCAATATTAGCTCGTCGGACCCGTTCCGAAGCCACCAAGCTATCTTCACCCAGATCGGACGAACGCCGCCACCGCGCGCAACCAACCCGCACCGAAAAAGTCATGAGCTGCCGCCCTAAAACGTGAACCAGCAACCATTGCCGATAGGTCGCTACCGGTGGTGGAGGTCGAACCTGTCGCTGCAAGAAGTCAGCATCGTCGCCCAGTAGGCGGCTCGATATTGCAATAGCAAAGAGGCATTCGACTGCCGTTAAATTAAGGCTCACTGTCGATTTCTTGGAAAAGAAAGAAGGGTGAGGACGAGGCTCACTGTCGATTCCTTCGAAGAAGAAAGAATGGCAAGAAAGAGGCAGCCGTCGATTCCTTAACGTCTTAAGGAAGAATGGCGAGGTCAATCCGTCATGGTGGCTGGAAAAAATGGCATGTGCTTGTTGTGGCGCTCTCCAACTTGTGCTTTCACCCATCTCCCTCTCCCTCTCCCTCTCCCTCTCCCTCTCCCTCTCCGCCTTAAGCCCGCTTACACCCGTCAATTTCTCAGATGCCGTTATGGCGCTCTCGCTCTCAATGCTACAACCCTGCTTCCCAACTCCAGTAAGACTCACAACCTTCCATTTAATTTCATTGGAAGTAGAATAATGGACTAATTTGCTCCAACATCTCTCCCTTTTTCTTATTATTTGCTGTTTGGTTTAGGTATAATGTTGTATTCGTTGTTTCAAGATATGGGGTTCAATGAGAAAGATACTGAAGCAATTTTTAATGCCAATCCAGCTCTTAAATTTACTACCTTTGAATCTATTCGCAGTAGAATTCAATTGTTGCAATCTGCTGGTTTAACTGATCTTGCTCTTTCCAGATTAGTTGCCAAACGACCAGATGTGTTAGCAGCAAAAGAAATTTATGGGCTTTTATGCTTTATTCTTGATGATAATTGTATTGAAAGGGAAAATTGATCCTATTCAAATTGAGAAGCTGTTGAATGCAACAACCCCAATTGGTAGATTAAAATGTGTGGATTAGCAGAATTTTGGTACATGCCATTGATATTTCGTATTTATTTTAGATTCTTGCCTAACGCTTATACAGGCGTGAAAGTAATAATACATTGTCTGCTTATTGTAGATTAGGGGTTCATTATTCAATCTTCTTTCTCATATTTTACTCCACCTTGCGTGATTTTATTGTGTCTTGATCCATTTTCCGTTTGGTTTTTCTTAGATACCAGTATCCTTTTAAATCATAAATCTCTCACCCTGTTAGTTTTTCTCTTAGATTATAGTAACTGATGATTATGGCTGTGAACTGTGCACTATTAATCGTAATGCAAACTATTATCAATACGAAATTACAGCAGGTTTTCTTCTTCACCAGAAATGGCTTCCAGAAGCTGGATAAGATCAAAGACTCAAATAGACAGAGTAAGCAGCTGGAAGATCTTACCGGGAAGAAATTAGGGAATGTAGAGTGTGAATATGCTACATGATAACTCCATTTTTGTGCTTCTGGTTTGAATTTGATTAGAGCTTAAATACTAGTTTGTATGCAGAAATTGAGGGGTAAGGGGGACTTAATGGATCCAATTGCAAAAGTAAGGAAGAAAGGGGAGTAAAAGTAAAATAGGAGACCAAATTTGAATTCAATTTCAAGAAGTGGAAATTTAGGCATTTTCATGTTGTATTCACTATGCATTATTTATTTAAAGAGTGGTACAATTAATTTTAATTTTAAAGAGTGGTCTAATTAATTTCAAAGAGTAATCTATTTTATTTCAAAGAGTAACACTCTATATATTAAGAGTTTCATATCAAAGAGTGGTCCAATAATTTAAGAGTAATCTAATTAATTCCAAAGAGTAATCTATTTAATTTCAAAGAGTAACTTATGTATATTAAGAGTCTCTAATCAAATAGTAATCCAATAAATTTAAGAGTGACCTAATTAATTCTAAAGAGTAATTTAATTAATTCCAAAGAGTAACATATGCATATATTAAAAATGCGGTCCAATAAATGAGAGCTTATTTTGTCAGCTATATAGCACGTTTGTTTATTTAAATTTTAGAAAAAGCCAAAAAGATATTACTTTATATATTATCTAACTATTTATTTTCCATTTATTGAAGGACGTGAGTACGTTTTTGAACTATTATACTCCTTTAAAGGTTTCTTTAAAGGTTTTGAGGAATTTTTCAGCAGAAGTCCTTTCACTAATGGCATCCCAGAGCAGTAAATATGTTACTAAATATGTTACTGTCAAGATAACTTGACATGATCTGAACTTTCAAAGTTATTTACTAAATATGTTACTGTCAAGATAACTTAACATGATCTGAACATTCAAAGTTATATTAAAATACTGTGAATTGTATATTAAGATCTCAAGATGTAATTAATTTCAAAGAGTTATCACATTATTTCTATAAAATTATTAGTAATTACATACAATTTTAATTATTTACGGTGGCTTCATTTACAAATATTAGAATCTCAAATCAAATAGTGATCCGATTAATTTCAAAGAGTGATCTAATTAATTCAAAAGAGTAATCTAATTATTTCTATAGAGTGATCTATAAACCTATTAAAATCAAAGAGTGGTCCAATTAATCTCAAAAGAGTTATCAAATTAATTCAAAGAGTAATCTAGTTATTTTTATAGAGTGATCTAAAAACCTAAATATTGCATACAATTTAATTTTTCTTAATGCATAACTTAGTTTTAAGAAAATTATGGTCTAATCAAAGAGTAACCCAATTCATTATAAAAAGTAACCCAATTAATAAAAAAAAAGTTACCTTGTTGACTAACAGAATAAAACATAGTTCATACAAATCAACATAAAAAGTAATACAAAAGTTTGTTCATAGTAATTCAATTTATTATAAAGAGTAACATAATTAATAAAAAATATAACCTTATTGACTAAAAAAATACAACATAGTACTTCATACAAATCAACATAAAGAGTAATAGAAAAGTTTGTTCATAATAACTCAATTTCTTATAAAGAGTAACTCAGTTATCTAAAAAAGTAACCTAAAAGAAAATAAAAACAGAATAATTCAAAATTTTTTTATAATAATCCAATTCATTATAAAGAGTATCTCAATTAAATAAAAAATAGTAACCTAAAATATAATAACCAAACATAACAATATATGAAAAAATAAAATAAAAAATAATAACCTAAAATATGATAACGAACAATATATGAAAAATAAAATAAAAATATACCTCAACCCACAACTTCTCCAAATCCACCATTTCCAATTCGATTTCGGCGTTATTTTTTATGCAGTGATTGGGTTTTGTTTTTTTAAAGCATGAGTTCCTGCTATTATTCCACTTACTTCCCAATTTTACATATACTACTACATATACACACCGACACCATAATTTTTATGTCAAAATTAAAACAAAATGAAGAAGAAACACATCACTGATTTCTACTTTTGGTTTTTTCTGTACATGAATATTTCTTCTCCTTACAGTACTGCAACATACTACCTAGCTAAATTCAATATAATTATTCCTCTAATTTATTTGAAAGTGAAAAAAAAGAAAGTTGCAGCGGATTCAACTCCTCAATCCCCCTGCGTACCCAGATTCGACTCCTTATTTGCTCCATTTCTTGATTCCTCCCAAAGCAGCTGTAGCGTCAACAACTAGGTGGCTGTTGACTTGGATTTCGATTTAGATCTCATCACAATATCAGAAAACCTACTTACTCTAAATCTCAGCCACTGCCAAAACAGCACCGGTCCCGATCAAGAAACTTAAGCCTTATCCATACCTAGGAAATTCGATTGCAGTGTTAGAAATTCGATTGCAGTGTTGCCAAGTGAGCCCATGTTCACTCGGCCTTCTGACTCGATCCAATTTGTCCTCCTAGTTGACTCACAGAAAAGACGAAGGTAGATTGGATTTGTGATGTGGCATGAGATTTGGGCAAATAATTCATATTATTAAAATGAAAATGAAATAAGAGTACAATGAAAGAATAAAAAGATTTTCTAAAAAATAGTAGGAGCCTATTTAAATCTAAAATATTCGTGATTCATTTTGTGAAATAGGATCCCATTCAAATGAGGTGGTGATTGAAAATGCCACTTGAACACGCCTCCTATTGATGCTAGAGCATCAGCAGCAGCATTGGCCTCTCTGTAAACATGAGTGATGCGAAAATGAATTTGTTGCACAATGTCTTTGGCTCACCTCCATCGTCCCATTAGCCTCCAAGGAATGACTGGCTGAGCAATTTCAAACGCATGCAACACGTAGGTTGAGTCCGTTTCTAACCATAGCCATTTCCACCCCTTCTCATTAGCTAACTCAATGGCTAGACAAGCTGCTGCAAGTTCAACTTCCATGGCAAAGCCATGTCCAAAACCTAAGCTGAATCCCCACATGAAGAATCCTCAGCTGTTTCTAAAAAGTCCACCTTCTGACATGACTCCCGGCGTCCCTCAAGCAAATCCATCCACATTCACCTTCATGCACCCAGCCGATAGTGGTATCCATTTAACCGGGATGACCCTTGGAGCTTTTCTATGAGCTCCTTTTATCCCAAAGTACTGCAATGTGTTGAAATCCTCCATAGAATTGTGCATAGGTCCCATGCTTAGTTCATTTCCCTCCCTTATCAAAGCCATAAGATTAGCCGCCACCTGGGAAGGTTTCACATGTTTATCATGAAGATCATTCGTGTATCCCTCAAACATCATACCATTTCGCTCCTGCCACATAATCCAAGTGTAGGAAACCATAGCAAGTCTCCATATAGATATAATCTGCTTGCTCCCAATACTTGTCATAGCTTGCAATAAAAATCCCAAGTATGTCTGATTCAAATTCATTGCTGCACCAAAAGAAAACCCCTCTAGAACCCTGTTAAGAATCTCCACCGAAACCGGGCATTCAAGGAATAATGATCCATGGTCTTCTCCGCATTTTTGCATAGGTAGCATCTCAACGTGCCCTGAAACCCTCTCTAACGAAGAGCATCCCAAGTAGTGATTACACTGTTGATCACCTTCCAAGCTGTGATGGACTATCGTGGGGGAATGAAACTTGCCCAAAATCAGCTTCCCCTTTTTTTTTGAAGAAATGATTGCCTCGTGTGCATGTAGGCAATCTTTGATGTCACCTTGCCTCTAAGTGATTTACTCCAAAACCTGCAATCATCAAGACTTGGAGACATTATAGTTAATAGAATAGCCTCCACAATATGAGGGTAAGTGTTAGTAAAACATTCAGTAAAGTGCCAGCACCCATCATAGAAGTAATCCCCAATTTTGTCATCAAAGAGATGACGAAAGTTATGTGGAATCTCCACCAAATCAGCGAGGGGTGTTCCGATCCAATTATCAAGCCAAAAACAACTTTTGAATTGTAGCCTGCAACCCAGACTTCATCCTCCTTCAATCTATTGATGTGTGTAACACAAGCCCCTCTAATAGAAGAAATCGTGTACCCTATCATCTTTTTACCATCAAACCAATGACCTTTGATCATTGCCAAGGCCCCCTCCCCATCCATAACATCACATGAGAGTTTTATGATGTAAGATTCATTGGCTGCTCTTAGAGATCTAATACCAAGTCCCCCATCCGTCACAGGGCAAATACCTTGCTCCAAGACACCGTGAACTATCTTTGTTTATTAACATCCCCTGACCATATAAAATTCAAACATGTAGCTTCGATCTTTTTAATCAGGTGCCTAGGCCACTTATAAACCATCATCACGTGTATAGCTGAGGCGATGATTACCGAATTGACCAGAAAAATTCGGCCTGCCATGGATAACGAATTCCCTTTCCACCTCTGAAATTTGCAGAGAACACCATCAGTAGCCTGCTCAAAGTATTCTCTCTTTGAGGCTCCAATAAAGATTGGGACTCTCAAATATTTAAAAGGTAATCTTCCTTCCTGGATTGCTAACTCATTAATGATCTTTCTCTTAACCGCCAGCATTACATGTGACCCAAAAAAGACCCTCGATTTCTGAGGATTAAACTCCTGACCAGATATATTCGCATAGGCATGTAAAATATCTCTAATCCCCTCAATCGACTTTTCATTCCCTTGACAGAATAGCATAATATCATCTGCATAGAAAAGATAAAGAGGTAAAGCTGTAGTCCTGTTGGCTCTTACTTGCATAATGTCACCAGTTCCAATTCTGTGTTCAATCCATCTTCCCAACACCTCTTCTGCAATGCAAAAAAGTAGAGGGGATAACGGGTCACCTTTCCTAACTCCTCTCCCGCAACCAAAAAACCCCTACGGACTTCCGTTGATGAGGACTGGAACTTTAGCTGAGTCAAAGATTCTAGATATCCAGCCAATAAACTTGCTGCTAAATCCCATTTTAGAGAGCACATGTAGAATAAAATCCCATCGAAGAGTGTCAAAAACTTTCCTAATGTCAATCTTGAACCCAATACTTCCTCGTCGAGAGTTGTTAAGGCAGTTGAAGCTTTCTGAAGCTACTGCAATACAATTGTGAATGCTTCTTCCCGGTATAAACCCAAACTGATAGCAACTCAAATTTCTCGATATGATAGGACCTATTCGAGAAGCTAATATCTTTGTGATAATTTTGAAAAGGAAATTACATAGGTTGATTGGTCTAAAATCCTCGACTTTCTTAGCCCCTTCTACCTTTGGAACAAGCACTATAAAGTTGCAGTTAATACCTCCTGACAAAAAAGAATTCCTGAAGAAGTATTGTATTGCCTGGTAAAGATCATTTTCAATGAAATGCCAACACTTTTGGTAAAAAGATCCCCCAAAACCATCAGGTCCAGGTGCGCTGTCTGCTGAGAGATCCATTACATCTTTCTTAATCTCCTCCAAGTCTAGAATAGCTGTGAGAGTATTATTATCTTCCTCTCCAACAAAGCTATTGATAAAGTCAAGTTGATCCAACCCTTGCACATCATATGGTTTCTGAAAAAGACGAGTATAGTATTGCACAATATGTTGTGCAATCCTCTCTTTGTCATCCGTAACTTCACCATTGATATTCATACTAGTGATTACAGATTTAGCATGTTGTACCCTACGATATTTATGAAAGAATTCCGTATTCCTATCCCCGTCCTTAAGCCAAGAAGCTCTACTCTTCTGACTCAGAAATTCATTTTTCTCGGTGAGGGCCTTATTCAAAGCAATGTGCGTATCCACCTCTTAAAGGAAAAGATCCTCATTATCTCCCAAAGTCCCAACTGCATCCTGAATCTCCCTCAAGGCAATCCATGCTGCATCTACCTCATCAAAAAAATTACCAAATGTACTCAGGTTCCAAGCTTTAATCACAATTTTCAATCTTTTCAGCTTGAGAGCAAATTATGTAATTGGGTCGCAATGTAAGACTGTTTCCTTCCATGATGTCTCCGCCAGAGCATAAAACCCTGTGTCATGCAACCACATCTTCTGAAATCTAAAAGGCCTAGGGGAGCTGTCCTTTTGCATACAAGTTACAAGAATTGGAGTATGATCCGATTCATGCCTTGGTAACACAGTGTTTTCAATGCAATTCCATGCATCTAGAAAATCATCGTCCATGATAACTCTATCAATTTTAGAGGCTTTCATGCCTCTCGTGGCTGATCTACAAACCCATGTGAACCTCGCACCTTTTTTATCCAAGTCATGCAACCTAGAGGTATTAAGAAACTACCTGAACTTCTCTGGACCTAGGTTGTCTTGGCGAGTGCTATGAAGACATTCATGAGAGCCCATCACCATGTTAAAATCACCAACAATCATCATTCTAGCACTTAAATATGAAGTGATATCGCACCAAAGTTGTCGTCGAGCAATATGATCTGTGCTTGCAAGGACAAATCCAAACAGGTAATTTGCAGCATTATGAATAAAATCAAAAATCATAATCTGAGAGGATGAAAAAATAACCTGTACGCTGGATATGACTGATGGATTATAGAAGACCCATATGTTGGGCCGAAGGTTATCTCTATGATTATGCCCAACAAACTTTAGCCCCATTCGAGTCCACACATGCTCTGGAATTGAGTTGTAGAGCACCTTTGGTTCAGCAAGAGCTAACCAAGCAGGTTTATTTGATTTGCATAAATGCATTATGACATTTTGAGTTGGTTTCCCACCAACCCCTCTTACATTCCAAAAGAGCGCTTTCATTATTTACTAGGCTTTCGGCCATGCTTAGGAGGCTTGGTAGAACTCCCCCAGTCTTTCGATGAAGCGGATTTCATGTTCTTAAAGTGTTTATTTTTGGGTAGGCCATGTTTTACTCCTGGAACTTTTGGTACCCGAAAGCGAGTAACAGGTGGATCAGGTCGTACAAATTTTGAGGCACTACTACTGGTGTCCCGCACCGAAGGCTTAGTGTCGTGGGCCACAATCTGAGTTGAAGTTCCAACCACTTCCGGACTTATCACTGCAAATGGGATTGGCTCCTCCTCTCGAACAACCAGCGCCATGCCATGTACATTTTCATCTTCAGCATGATGTCCAATATCATCCTCCTTTTCCTCTTAGTTCTCACAATCCTCATGATGGCTTCCCTCCTCATCAGAACTCTCCTAACTACCATTTCCCTGGCTTTCTTTGTCTCCCTGGTTTCCCTCCTCATCATATTCATTTTTCTTATCATCCTCATGATTATTCTTTTCCTCCTGGTGAATTTTTGGATCTTTATTCATCTCTCCATCGTCCTGATCAAGATTGGAAAACTTATTAGAAGTAGGGACCGATTGAGCAGGCAGTTCCTTATTTTTCCAAACTTTAGGAGGAGCCACGAAACCTTCTTGTAATCTGCATTATTTTTTGCTTTCTCCTTACGGCGGGTTTTTTATCCTGCTTCTTGAGGTAGTTCGATACACAATGACACAATATTTTACAAAACTTATAATATTTAGGGATGTATTCTTACCCAAAAGATACTCTAATTACACTCTCTGAAGTATCTATGTTCAATGTGCTAGGAAGTTCCTCCTGAACATCTGCGTTGACCAAAATTCTAGCAAAGTGACCCATTGAGCCATCTAATGATTTAGCATCAATACGGATTGGCATCCCTACTGCGCGGGCCACACCCTTAATAACCTCCTCATGCCAAAGTTCTAAGGGAAGTTCATATACTGTGATCCAGATAGGGACGATGGAAGACTTGATTTTGTAGGGATTAAAGGAAGGGGACCATTGTTGTATTCTCAACTGCACTTTACCTGTATCCACGAATTTTAGCTTGAGAAAGGAAGCCCTCTGTTCATCACTCTCGATATAATAGTATAGTAACCCCTGCCCAAGGGAATGATCAGCAACTCCTTTTTGTTTAGCGATTTCTTCAACAGACTTTCGACCTCTACTTGGGATAGGGGCTTGGATCCCTTCTCGATCAAGACCCTGATAATAATAAATTTCGAGAATAAATCCTTACAAGTTTCATAGAAAGATTTATTAATCGATAATGTCAAGGTATCACCTGATTTTTCAATGGGCCTCGCCACAGGATCTCCATGGGATCCCTTGCATATGGCCCTCTTCATACGAGCATATGGATCACCCGCATCCCTTGCACGAGAGGCATAGGAATCATCTACTGTAAAGCCGCTTCGGGATCCATATTTCGTATTAGGGTTACGAGTATCAAACCATGTAGGTTGCTTGCGCTGCAAGTTAGGATTTAAAGGCTGTGTAAATCCTTGAGTATGATCAGAAGTCCTCTGGTATGCAGTTGTTGAGCCAATATTTAGACGATCAGCAGATTGACTCGGCGGGATAGCGTTCCCTGCATTACCGCGATTTTGACGAAGTAAGTCCTCAAACGAAGGAAGTGTTGAGGACTTAGGAGCATGATGAGGATGGAGATCAGGGAGTTGGAGGAGGCCGTCAGTAGGCGGCTCCACCATGTTGGAAAACTTAAGCGGCGATAAATAATCAAAACACGGGAGAAACCCTAAAGAGAGAGAAAACATCTTTTTGCGAAGCATTGAAATATAGAAGCTGTGGCATGATATTTGGGGAAGGAATGCATTCTGCAAAAGGAATCGGATCAAATCTTGGCCCAATAACTGCATATAAGATCCGGTCCTACCAATTAAAAAAAAGCAGGTTGTATTAAAGTCTTTGTACAAAAGAATGAAAGGAAAAAAAAGAGGGCCACGTTTGGCTTTTAATTATCCAGTTTTACGATAAATTTGGCACCTGCTTCCATTATAACATTTCAACTCACGTTATTCATGACCTAGGATTCGATCTGACGTTATTAATTTTTTTACTTCTAATAAAAAACATAATAGTATTATTAATTATTATTATTAATTATATGTTATTATTAATTATTCATTAGATAAACTGTTTTATTATCACTTTATTTTAATCAAGTATCACTATACATTAAAAATATTATCATTTTTAATTGATTATAAAATAATTAAATAAAATTGTTATCACATTTTCTTTATCATATATTACTTTTTTATTAAACATGTTATCACTTTTATTTCAATGAATTGTTCGTGAAATAATACGATTAGATCGTTATCACTTTTCTTTGATGAGCAATCACTTTTTATTAAAAATGTTATCACTTTATATTATTCTAGTAAATTTTTTGTGAGATACACTTTTTAATTAATTATCACTTTTTATTAAAGATGCTATCACTTTTCTTTTAAAAAGTTATCACTTTTCATTTATATTATTATCACTTTTCATCATTTGATTATCACTTTTTATAAGTTTGTAATATTTAAATTAAAAAATAAATTAATTTAATAAAAAAATTTAATGTGAAGACCTAATTAATTTAGTTTCATAACTAATTTCTTAATTTTCTAATTTGATTACGACCAAACAAGGACCTTTGAAATGTACTTAATGAGCTAATGAGTGATTCGTCTCACATAAGGGAATCCATGAGTTGGTCTCATCCAAGTTTTTGTCATATTAAAGAAGTTTCAAGTTGCAAAATCAAAGTAAAACAACAAAAGTATTATGATGCGATTAGTCTCCAAACTCTCTCAAACTGCTTTGACTATGTTATCATTTGAGAAGAGGGAAAGGATTGTCTAATAAGTTTCTGTAGTCAGCGCCGACCATTTAAACTTTTTTCGTGATAGCCAGCTCTATAGACGAGCATGTACTTCTCTAAATAAGCTTTTAATATCAATCTCTTTGGATTTGAAGATTTCTTTTTCAATTCGTGCTTTCCACAAGATCCAGATGACAGTGGTCCAAAGATAAACATCAAAAGATTTAGTAATACCTCCCCCAAACAGATTACTAAAGTAAAGGAAATGGAGTCTAACATAATGAGAACGCTCCTGATTTCTGAAACCAATGTAGACATTTCATCCAAAATGAATGAGAGATTTAACAGTTGAGTAGTAGATGATGGATGTCTTCCTCATAATCTTCACGAAAAGGACATGAGATAACTGAGTTTGTGTAAGGATGTTACGAAGTCTTAGCTTTGTGCAGGTTGGAATTCTTTGTCATATTGTACGCCATCCAATCATTTGCACATTTGGGATAGTAATGCTTTTTCAAATTTGGGTAAATTCTTTGTCCTAGAAGCCGGCTCCATTTTTTAGCTTTTGTAGAACGAGTTGATATGAATCTGAAACTTTATATCTGCCATGCTTTCTTAGTTTTCTGCGCCATCTATCTTCCTCTCCTCTGTTAGGTTGGAACCTATTTAAAAGTGATAAGAAATGGATAAGAATTATATGGTCTCTCTCAACTAAGTCCCTTCTCCAATTCCACTTCCAAACTTAGTGTTCACCCTCCTGTTCCCCTATATTCATAACTGAAACATTATTAACCATACTCAGTCTAAAAACTCTAGGAAAATTTTTCTTTAAGATACCCTCACCACTCCAATTTTCTTCTTAAAAAAAGAAATTTCTCTCCATTCCACAATTCCCTAATCTAATTTTCCTCAAACCAACCCCCTCTATTCCATTCAACTGATTTGATGATATTAGCCCACCATCCCCTAATAACCACCCCTCTAGATGAACATGTAATCGAGTTAGATCTAGTCCAAGACTCTCCCCACCTCGACCTAATGATCCTAACCCACAATTTAGACTTCTCCATATGATATCTCCACATCCATTTACCCAAAATCCTTGATTAAAGCACTCGAGAATTTTTTTACCCCAAGACCGCCCCTATCTTTAGGTTCACATATTGCTTTCCAGCTAATCCATTATGTTTTTCTCTCGCTCTCTTCCCCCTCTCCAAAGAAAGGTGCATTGAGTTTGTACCAGTTTTTTATCACACATTTCAGAATTTGGTATAGCGACAGTAGGTAGGTAGGTAAGGCGTTAAGAACTGAATTCACCAGAACAGCTCGACCACTCATAGAAAGTGTTGGATTGTATACTAAAAGTCTAGCTTTTTGTAAGAATAATGTTATAACAATTGATTTGAAATGAGAATCATATGATCAAATGTTTTACATATTATAATTTATTTATATGTTATTGCAAAAGTTCTCTTACATTATACTGTAGATAATATGGTGTGCGGCGTTGCACGAAAGATCATATTATTAGTTTTCTTATAAAGTATAAATAGATTCTTACAACCGAGATAGATGGAAACAATCTATCCGGATGGTTGTAGTGTAATTTGGTATTAGATTTTCTTAACTATAAAATCACATTAGTATGCTTTGTGTATATTGAGCTAGACCGCTTGAGATCGTTCGACTTATACGGGCTATATAGAAGAAAATGATCTCAGTTATTATGGATGTTCGTGATTTTAATCCCTATACAATAACCTCGACACGTAAGCCAATATGTATTTTTTTTATTCATCAATGGGTGAGATTTACATGTATTAAACCAACAAACTTGGTGAGTTGGGAAATAGTGTGTCTCTATGGTGTTCTATTGATTGTATAAGGAATCCGTATCCTATTAAATAGGTTGATGATGTCCCCTTGAGGAGCTCATAAGGATTATCATGTAAACCCTGTAGGTGGATTTATTCCGGCATGATAACAAGGTTGAGTGGTACTACTCTCGGATGAGATATTAATTAATGGAGTTGTCAGTAATTTAATTAATTAATGGGCATTGTATATCTTAAATATGGGGAGACTGTCGGGCTCATAATAAGAAGCAGCCCATAACATAATATGGGGTTAGAGCGGCAGTGCTGTGATAATATTTTAGTGGACTATATTATTATTATTATTGGACTTAAGTAAGAGTTTTGGACTAAACTTGGATACTTAAGCCTAATGTCCAACTCTAATTTCTCCTCCTGGTCCTGCTGTAGCCTATAAATAAGTCATCTCAACTTATTCGGAACCTAATTATTCATGCCTAAACACACGTGAGGTTGAGGGAGGAAACAAATTAAGAGGATCTTGAATATCGCCGCCCACACGATGTCAAGATTGGACTTGGTAATACAGTAGAAGATCAAGAGGTCGTTTACTGCTGTTGTTTGATCTCTGAATGCTCAAATTTTATAATTTTTCTATATTCATGTAGAACTCAAAATTGGTGGTGTGATACCTGTTTCGAAAGACATGGAAGAGAGGATCATTTTGGCACAAAAATCACTCAAATCGGAGATTGGATGAGGAAGTTATGCCCAACATAGTGAGTTCGCGCATGCTGTTTATAAAGTTTATACTCTGGTGAAAGGTAATGCAAATTTATACAATTGCTTCCACTGATACAAAATTTCATGGAACCCTAACGGTTCACATAAACTAAACGATCGTACACCAATATAAAGTTTATTAAGGACCCAACCACTGAGACTTTTCTTGGTCTTGTGAATAAGGATATTCCGACCCCCTTCTCTCTTTTAATTGCAACCAATCATAGTCCCAATATAATTAAAAGAAAAAGAACAGGTAAGGCAGCCCAGAATGACTAGATAAATCCATCAAATCAGGTTGCATATTAATCCTATAGATTTTGCTTTATGAAAGGTTTATCTTGAGTCTCGAGATGAGTTCAAAAATCAATAACAACCACTTTAGAACCAGACATTTTTTTGGACGCCTTGCCAAAAAATTTTATCATCTGCATACTGCATATGAGATAACTTATTATTCTCATTTCCAATTTCCATAGGGTTGAAGAGATTGATCTCAAAAGCCTTTTTCAAAATACAGCTTAAACCTTCTGTAATAATCAGGAAGAGTAAGGGATCCCCCTGTCAGATACCATGTCTTAACTGAAAATCCCCTAAGGGGCTCCCGTTTATAAAGACATCAAGGTGGGCTATCGAGATGCATTCATAGATCCATCCTCTCCATTTTTCGTTGAATCCCATATTCTTCATCATGTCATTGAGAAAGTTCCAATTGATAGAGTCGAATGCCTTTGAGAAATCAATTTTAAAGTAGAAACAGGCTTCTTTAGAGCTCTTGACTTCTTCCAGTACTTGTCCTTCTTTCTGCTCACTTATGTGAGTTTTCCATGAGTAGATGAAATATGGTTTAATTGTGTCCCAACACTCTTTCAGAAAAGAAAAGTTAAAACCTTCTGGACCCGTGATTGGTCGTTAATAGTCGGAACGACCAATTAAAGAATTTATCGAACCCAAGGGAGGTAGGTACTAGAGTTTAAACGATCTCATGTTTGTTATATTTTTATAGAGATAATCATAAAGGGGTAGGATTAATCAAAAAATGACAATTAAATAATTAAATGACAAGATAAACAAATGGATAGATGGATGAAAGAGCCAAGTAGATATAGAATGAGACTAGAAATACTTAAAACATGAAAAGTCTAGGTATCATGCAACGAATTCATATATCTCATGGCTTAATAACTAAGGGCCAACACTAATTCCACCTAAACTCCCTCTCGAGATGTATAGGATGTAGATCCTTACAAGGGTCTCAAATTAGCTCTATGGTTGGTTCTTAATCAAACAATTCCAACTAGGTACTAAGTTCAATTGGAGAGTCCCCTCACCCGATCAATTGACCTCTCGATCTAACCAATCGAATGTTCTATCAAAGGGTTCTAAATCCTAAAGGACATCTCTATCTCTTTAAGATTTATAATGCACATGAGGTATATGATGAAATGATTCAATGAGCTATCCTAAACACATAATTGACTTCTCAATCTAATCACATGTTTAAAACAACACACCACACAAATCATCATAAACATCAAGATCTAGAGCATCAATGATAGAAAATCAATAAACCCAATCAACATAATTATTCAATTGCAAAATACCCAAAATTATCCAACACAATTCATATTGCTAATCTCACAAAGGAGATTAGCCTTTCATAGTCTCAAAGAAAACAATATAGACAATTGTATCTCCAAAACCCATGATTAAACTATAAAGAAGTCTACAAAAATTGGAATTAAAACTCTATTGAATAGCTTCAATGGTGCTTCTCTTCCTCTTCTTGCGATCTCCACTCTCCCTTGCTTCTCTAACTACCTGGATGAAGATTTAGATGGTGGGATGAAGATAGATGGTATGGATGAAATTGATGGTGTAAAATGAAGGAAATGGTGTGTGATCTAGGTGCAGGGGTGAAACCCTACGAAATTCTAGACAAATGTTGAAATTGGGGGTATTTATACCCCTTGTGAGCTTTTAGAAGGTTTGTTGATATTTTTCTAATTTTTGCACGGACACGGCTCGTGTGCATGCACACTGGTCGTGTGCGTGCACACGGCCATGGCCGTGTTGGTGTTTCAGGTGCTGGCGCATGGCCTTGGCTTACAGGGGCGTGTTCCGCACACTGGTCGTGTTGGTGCTGCCCCTATTTTTCTTCTTTCATTTTGGTTCGTTCTCTCTCATTTCAGCTCCGAATTGAGATCCGCTTTTTTCTCACGTCTTCCTTTCCGCGTCTAAAATCTATTTTTACCTGAAAATCATACGTTTAAGCCCATTCTTACACATTTCCAAAAAAACACAAAACATAATCAAATAGTACACAAATGCGGATAAAATAATACGAAAACACATATAAAAAGACACTAAAATTTAGGTGAAAATATCGCTAATCAACCCGGACTTTTGTTTCCTTCACATGAGTTCAAGGCTGATGAGATTTCCTCTTCTGTGAATGGGCTAGTAAGCATCAGGTTATTTTGTACAAAAATTTTCATAGTAGTAAAGTCATTTGGTAATCTGATATTCGATGAATTTATCTACTCAAAATGGTTTTTGAAGGTAAGCTAGATAATATTTTTTACTTCTTGAATGTCTTCTTACTATCCACCATCAATGAGGAGACCAGAGATTTCACTTTTCTTTCTTCGGAAGTTGATACAACGATGAAAGAGGAAAGTGTTTGTTTCTCCATCTGTGATCCATTTTGATCTTGATTTTTAAAAGAGAATATCGCTTCTGTTTCTGATGTCCGATATGAGTAAAGCTTTTTTATTATAAAGAGTAACATAATTAATACAAAAAAATAACCTTATTGACTAAAAAATAGAATATAGTACTTCATACAAATCAACATAAAGAGTAATAGAAAAGCTTGTTCATAATAACTCAATTCACTATAAAGAGTAACTCTGTTATTTAAAAAAGTAACCTAAAAGATAATAAAAACATAATAATTCAAAAACTTGTTTATAGTAATCCAATTCATTATAACGAGTATCTCAATTAAATAAAAAATAGTAACTTAAAATATAATAACCAAACATAACAATATATGAAAAATAAAATAAAAAATAATAACCTAAAATATGATAATGAACAATATATGAAAAAATAAAATAAAAATACACCTCGACCCACAGCTTCTCCAAATCCATCATTTCCTATTCGATTTCGGTGTTATTTTTTATGCAGTGATTGGGTTTTGTTTTTTTAAAGCATGAGTTCCTGCTATTATTCCACTTACTTCCCAATTTTACATATACTACTACATATACACACCGACACCATAATTTTTATGTCAAAATTAAAACAAAATGAAGAAGAAACACATCACTGATTTCTACTTTTGGTTTTTTCTGTACATGAATATTTCTTCTCCTTACAGTACTGCAACATACTACCTAGCTAAATTCAATATAATTATTCCTCTAATCTATTTGAAAGAGAAAAAAAAGAAAGTTGCAGCGGATTCAACTCCTCAATCCCCCTGCGTACCCAGATTCGACTCCTTATTTGCTCCATTTCTTGATTCCTCCCAAAGCAGCTGTAGCGTCAACAACTAGGTGGCTGTTGACTTGGATTTCGATTTAGATCTCATCATAATATCAGAAAACCTACTTACTCTAAATCTCAGCCACTGCCAAAACAGCACCGGTCCCGATCAAGAAACTTAAGCCTTATCCATACCTAGAAAATTCGATTGCAGTGTTAGAAATTCGATTGCAGTGTTCCCAAGTGAGCCCATGTTCGCTCGGCCTTCTAACTTGATCCTATTTGTCCTCCTGGTTGACTCACAGAAAAGACGAAGGTAGATTGATGTGGCATGAGATTTGGGCAAATAATTCATATTATTAAAATGAAAATGAAATAAGTGTACAATGAAAGAATAAAAAGATGTTCTAAAAATAGTAGGAGCCTATTTAAATCTAAAATATTCACGATTCATATCGTGAAATAGGATCCCATTCAAATGAGGTGGTGATTGAAAATGCCACTTGAACACGCCTCCTATTGATGCTAGAGCATCAGTAGCAGCATTGACCTCTCTGTAAACATAAGTGATGCGAAAACGAATTTGTTGTAAAATGTCTTTGGCTCGCCTCCATCGTCCCATCAGCCTCCAAGGAATGACCGGCTGAGCAATTTCAAATGCATGCAACACGTAGGTTGAGTCCGTTTCTAACCATAGCCATTTCCACCCCTTCTCATCAGCCAACTCCATGGCTAGACAGGCTGCTCCATGGCAAAGCCATGTCCAAAACCTAAGCTGAATCCCCCCATGAAGAATCCTCGGCTGTTTCTAAAAAGTCCACATCCTGACATGACTCCCGTCGTGCCTCAAGCAAATCCATCCATATTCACCTTCATGCACCCAGCCAGTGGTGGTATCCATTTAACCGGGATGACCCTTGGAGCTTTCCTAGGAGCTCCTTTTATCCCAAAGTACTGCAATGTGCTGAAATCCTCCATAGAATTGTGCATAGGTCCCATGCTTAGCCCATTTCCCTCCCTTATCAAAGCCATAAGATTAGCCGCCACCTGTGAAGGTCTCACCTGTTTATCATGAAGATCATTCGTGTATCCATCAAACATCATACCATTTCGCTCTTGCCACATAATCCAAGTGTAGGAAACCATAACAAGTCTCCATATAGATATAATATGCTTACTCCTAGTACTTGTCATAGCTTGCAATAAAAATCCCAAGTATGTCTGATTCAAATTCATTAGTGCACCAAAAGAAAACCCCGCTAGAACCCTGTTAAGAATCTCCACCGAAATCAGGCATTCAAAGAATAAATTATCCATGGTCTCTTCTGTATTTTTGCATAGGTAACATCTAGACGGGCCCTGGAACCCTCTCCAACGAAGAACATCCCAAGTAGTGATTACACTATTGATCACCTTCCAAGCTGTGATGGATCGTCGTGGGGGAATGAAACTCGCCCAAATCCAGCTTCCCCAATTTTTTTAAAGAAATGATTGCCTCGTGTGCATGTAGGCAATCTTTGATGTCACCTTGCCTCTAAGTGATTTACTCCAAAATCTGCAATCATCAAAACTTGGAGACATTCTAGTTAATAGAATGGCCTCCACAATATGAGGATAAGAGTTAGTAAAACATTAAGTAAAGTGACAGCACCCATCATAGAAGTAATCCCCAATTTTATCATCAAAGAGATGACGAAAGTTATGTGGAATCTCCACCAAATCAGCAATGGGTGTTCCGATCCAATTATCAAGCTAAAAACTAACTTTTGAATTGTAGCATGCAACCCAGACTTCATCCTCCTTCAATCTATTGATTTGTGTAACACAAGCCCCTCTAATAGAAGAAACTGTGTACCCTCTCGTCTTTTTACCATCAAACCAATGACCTTTGATCATTGCCAAGGCCCCCTCCCCATCCATAACATCCCATGAGAGTTTCATGATGTAAGATTCATTGGCTGCTCTTAGAGATCTAATACCAAGTCCTCCCTCCGACACAGGGCAACATACCTTGCTCCAAGACACCGTGAACCGACTTTGTTTATTAACATCTCCCGACCATATTAAATTCCTACATGCAGCTTTGATCTTTTTAATTAGGTGCCTAGGCCACTTATAAACCATCATCACGTGTACAGCTGAGGCGATGATTACCGAATTGACCAGACAAATTCGGCCTGCCATGGATAACGAATTCCCTTTCCACCTCTGAAATTTTTGCAGAGAACACCATCAGTAGTCTGCTCAAAGTATTCTCTCTTTGGGGCTCCAATAAATATTGGAGCTCCCAAATATTTAAAAGGAAATCTTCCTTCTTGGATTGCTAACTCATTAATGATCTTTCTCTTAACCACCAGCTTTACATGCAACCAAAAAAAGACCTCGATTTCTGAGGATTAAACTCCTGACCAGATATATTCGCATAAGCATGTAAAATATCTCTAATCCCCTCAATCGAGTTTTCATTTCCTTGACAGAATAGCACAATATCATCTGCATAGAAAAGATAAGGAGGTAAAGTTGTAGACCTATTGGCTCTTGCTTGCATAATGTCACCAGTTCCAATTCTATGTTCAATCCATCTTCCCAACACCTCTTCTACAATGCAAAAAAGTAGAGCGGACAATGGGTCACCTTGCCTAACTCCTCTCCTGCAACCAAAAAACCCCTCCGGACTTCCATTGATGAGGACTGAAACTTTAGCTGAGTCAAAGATTCTGATATCCAGCCAATAAACTTGCTGCTAAATCCCATTTTAGAGAGCACATGTAGAACAAAATCCCAATGAAGAGTGTCAAAAGCTTTCCTGATATCAATCTTGAACCCAATACCTCCTCGTCGAGAGTTGTAAAGGCAGTTGAAGCTTTCTGAAGCTACTGCAATACAATTGTGAATGCTTCTTCCCGGTATAAACCCAAACTGATAGCAACTCAAATTTCTCGATAGGATAGGACCTATTCGAGAAGCTATTATCATTGTGAAAATTTTAAAAAGGAAATTACATAGGTTGATTGGTTTAAAATCCTCGACTTTCTTAGCCCCTTCTACCTTTGGAACAAGCATTATAAAGTTGCAGTTAATACCCCTTGGAAAAAAAGAATTTCTGAAGAAGTATTGTATTTCTTGGCAAAGATCATTTTCAATGAAATGCCAACACTTTTGATAAAAAGATCCCCCAAAACCATCAGGTCCAGGTGCGCTGTCTGCTGAGAGATCCATTACAGCTTCTTTAATCTCCTCCAAGTCTGGAATAGCTGTGAGAGTATTATTATCTTCCTCTCCAACAAAGCTGTTGATAAAGCCAAGTTGATCCCACCCTTGCACATCATCTGGTTTCTTAAAAAGACGAGTATAGTATTGCACAATATGTTGTGCAATCCTTCCGTTGTCATCCGTAACTTCACCATTGATTTTCATACTAGTGATTGCAGATTTAGCATGTTGTACCCTGCGATATTTATGAAAGAATTTCGTATTCCTATCCCCGTCCTTAAGCCAAGAAGCTCTACTCTTTTGACTCAGAAATTCATTTTTCTCAGTGAGGGCCTTATTCAAAGCAATGTGCGCATCCACCTCTTGAAGGAAAAGATCCTCATTATCTCCCAAAGTCCCAACTGCATCCTGAATCTCCCTCAAGGCAATCCATGCTACATCCACCTCATAAAAACATTACCAAATGTACTCAGGTTCCAAGCTTTAATCGAAATTTTCAATCTTTTCAGCTTGAGAGCAAATTGTGTAATTGGATCGCCACGTAAGACTGGTTCCTTCCACGATGTCTCTGCCAGAGCATAAAACCCTGTATCATGCAACCACATCTTCTGAAATCTAAAATGCCTAGGGTAGCAGTCCTTTTGCATACAAGTTACAATAATTGGAGTATGATCTGATTCATGCCTTGGTAACACAGTGTTTTCAATGCAATTACTTGCATCTAGAAAATTCTCATCCATGATATCTACAAACTCACGTGAACCTTGCACCTTTCAATTCCAAGTCATGCAACATAGAGGTATTAAGAAACTCCCTGAACTCCTCTGGACCTAGGTTGTCATGGCGAGTGCTATAAAGACGTTCATGAGAGCCCATGACCGTGTTAAAATCACAAACAATCATCATTCTAGCTCTTAAATGTGAAGTGATATTGTACCAAAGTTGTCGTCGAGCAATATGATCCGTGCTTGTATAGACAAATCCAAACCGATAATTTGCAGCATTATGAATAAAATCAAAAATCATAATCTGAGAGGATGAAAAAATAACCTGTACGCTGGATATGACTGATGGATTGTAGAAGACCCATATGTTGAGCCAAAGGTTATCTATGTGATTACGCCCAGCAAACTTTAGCCCCATTCGAGTCCACACATGCTCTGGAATAGAGTTGTAGAGCACCTTTGGTTCAGCAAGAGCTAACCAAGCAGGTTTATTTGATTTGCATAAATGCCATATGACATTTTGAGTTGGTTTCCCACCAACCCCTCTTACATTCGAAAAGAGCGCTTTCATTATTTACTAGGCTTTCAGTCGTGCTTAGGCGGCTTGGTAGAACTCCCCAAGTCTTTCGATGAAGCAGATTTCATGTTCTTAGAGTGTTTATTTTTAGGCAGGTCATGTTTTACTCCCGGCACTTCTGGTACTGTTGGTACGGATACTCCAACTCATCAGTTTAGTTTGGGCTTATCCACTTAATTAGACATGTGATGGATATAAATATATAATATAGTAATATACACTGAATATCTTACTAACTATATTTATATATTATAATAATAATTATTATTATAACTATAGATATTACAATATATATATATATATATATATATATTAGAGGATATTACATGAACAAATGTATGTAAATGGTATTTATGATATTTAAGGTCAAAACCTACTAATATATAGATTGAACTCTTTATAATTAAAATTAATAAAAACTAATAAAATTTAAAAAGTGTGATAAAATTACAAAGGGCCACAATTCAATTATATATAAATAACTTTATCCAACAGATACTATATAAATACATATTTCACATTCTCATAAATTAGTATTTATATTTTATTAAATAATATGTATATATTTTATATTATATTATATTTTTTTATTAAATTAATAAAATGAACGGGGATTTAAAGTGTAGAGAAAAGATTAATTTATCATTGACTTTAAAAAATTGTGACCACAATTCACTCCCCTGCCTTTTTTATATTTTATATTAAGAAAGTTTTAATTTTAATTATTATAAATACTGTTTACATATATTTATTCATATTTAAAATGTTTATAATAAATTAATTTTCTCCTTCACTTTAAATCCTCTTATCATGAATGTATATAAATAACTTTATCTAATAGATACTAGTTAAACATATTTTTTATATTTCATAAATTGATATTTATATTTTATCAAACAGTATGTATATATTAATATTATATTTATTTTATATTTTCTTTGACTTATGCAAAATTTTTAAAAATATTAAATTAATTTAATTTAATTTAATTTTTTTCCTATTCAATACACGAGCATAATACTCGTGTTACATATTCATGATCATAAAGATTTAAAGCGATGAGAGAAGATTAATTTATGATTGACTTTTAAAAATTTGCTTTTAATATGAATAAATATATGTAAATGGTATTTATGATATTTAAAGTCAAAACCTACTAATATATAAATTGAACTCATTATAATTAAAATTAAAAAAAAAACTAATAAAATTTAAAAAGCATGATAAAATTACAATGGGCCACAATTCACTTATATATATAATAAACTTTATTCAACATATACTATATAAACACATATTTCACATTCTCATAAACTAGTATTTATATTTTATTAAATAATATGTATATATTTGTATAATATTATATTTTTATTAAATTAATACAATGAACGGAGATTTAAAGTGCAAGGAGAAGATTAATTTATCATTGACTTTAAAAAATTTTAACCACATTTCACTCCCCCTGCCTTTTTTTTATATTTTATACTAGGAAAGTTTTAACTTTAATTATCATAAATACTGTTTAAATATATTTATTCATATTTAAATGTAAATTTTTAAAAGTCAATAATAAATTAATTTTCTCCATTCTTTTTAAAACCTCTTATTATGTATATATATAAATAATTTTATTTAATAGATACTACTTAAACATCTTTTTTACATTTTCATAATTGGTATTTATATTTTATCAAACAATATGTATATATTTATATTTTATTTTATTTTACATTTTCTTTGACTTATGCAAAATTTTTAAAAATATTAAATTAATTTAATTTAATTTAATATTTTTCCTGTTTAATGTACGAGCATAATACTAGTATTACATATTCATATTCATAAAGATTTAAAGTAAAGAGATAAGATTAATTTATGATTGAATTTTAAAAATTTGCTTTTATATATGAATAAATGTATGTAAATGGTACTTACAATTAAAATTAATAAAAACAAATAAAATTTAAAAAGCATGATAAAATTACAAAGGGCCACAATTCACTTATATATAATTTATATTATCCAACACATACTATATAAATACATATTTCACATTCTTATAAATAAGTATTTATATTTTATTAAACAATATGTATATATTTATGCTATATTATATTTTTTTTATTAAATTAATACAATGAAAGGGGATTTAAAGTGAAGGGAGAAGATTGATTTATAATTGACTTTAAAAAATTGTGACCACAATTCACTCCCATGCCTTTTTAATATTTTATATTAGGAAGGTATGTAATTTTTTAAAAGTCAATAATAACTTAATTTTCTCCCTTCACTTTAAATCCTCTTATTATGAATATATATAAATAATTTTATCTAATAGATACTACTTAAACATCTTTTTTACATTATCATAAATTGGTATTTATATTTTATCAAACAATATATATATATATTTATATTATATTTTATTTTATATTTTCTTTGACTTATGCAAAAAAAAAATAAAAAATATTAAATTAAATTAATGTTTTTCCTGTTCAATGCACGAGCATAATACTAGTGTTACATATTCATAATCATAAAGATTTAAAGTGAAGAGAGAAGAATAATTTATGATTGACTTTTAAAAATTTGATTTTATATATGAACAAATGTATGTAAATGGTATTTATGATATTTAAGGTCAAAACCTACTAATATATAGATTGAACTCTTTATAATTAAAATTAATAAAAACTAATAAAATTTAAAAAGTGTGATAAAATTACGAAGGGCCACAATTCAATTATATATAAATAACTTTATCCAACAGATACTATATAAATACATATTTCGCATTCTCATAAATTAGTATTTATATTTTATTAAATAATATGTATATATTTTATATTATATTTTTTATTAAATTAATAAAATGAACGAGGATTTAAAGTGAAGGGAAAATATTAATTTATCATTGATTTTAAAAAATTGTGACCACAATTCACTCCACTGCCTTTTTTATATTTTATATTAGGAAAGTTTTAACTTTAATTATCATAAATATTGTTTACATATATTTATTCATTTTTAAAATGTTAATAATAAATTAATTTTTTCCTTCACTTTAAAACCTCTTATCATGAATATATATAAATAACTTTATCTAATAGATACTACATAAACATATTTTTTACATTTTCATAAATTGGTATTTATATTTTATCAAACAATATATATATATATATATATATATATATATATATATATATATATATATATATATATTAATATTATATTTTATTTTATATTTTTTTTTGACTTATGCAAATTTTTTTAAAAATATTAAATTAATTTAATTTAATGTTTTTCCTATTCAATGCACGAGCATAATACTAGTGTTACATATTCATAATCATAAAGTTTTAAAGTGAAGAGAGAAAAATAATTTATGATTGACTTTTAAAATTTTGATTTTATATATGAACAAATGTATGTAAATGGTATTTATGATATTTAAGGTCAAAACCCACTAATATATAAATTGAACTCTTTATAATTAAAATTAATAAAAACTAAAAAGTATGATAAAATTACAGAGTGCAACAATTCAAATATATATAAATAACTTTATCCAAGAGATACTATATAAATACATATTTCACATTCTCATAAATTAGTATTTATATTTTATTAAATAATGTGTATATATTTTATATTATATTATATTTATTAAATTATTATATTATATTTCCATAAAAACACAAAACACAACCAAATAGAATACAAATACGGATAAAATAACACGAAAACACATATAAAAAGATACTAAAATTTAGGTGAAAATATCACTCATCACACCCCCAAACTTAAAGTGTTGTGCATCCACAACGAAAATGATAAACCAAGGGGAGAGAGATTTTCACCTAGGAAAAGACTAAACGAACATAAGTAATAACACATCGATAGCAGTAAGAATTACAATTTATGCTAAGACATTCTACAACATTAAACTCATAACATGAAAAATTAACAAGTTCAATCTAAAGAGAATAAAAGTATAATATAGTCCCTTTTTAGTCCAAGCCTCACATATGTTATAAATGTCACTCAATCCTCTTTAAAGAAGGGTAAATCATCACTCATTAACCGAATGGCTCGACTCGCTATAAGCTTGCTCGCGGACTATATTCACAAACCACCAAAGTTTAAATTAATGATCAACAAGGTCTTTCATTAAGGATGTAATGATAGGCTCTTTGGTAAGGTATGAAGAATATGATAATAGTGACTAAACAAGTGTAAATAATCGAAGAGATGACCAATTTCTCCAACTTCTCCACTTTTCTTTCTTCCTTTCTTGTCTTTGGTACTCACAAGCACTACTCATCAACTCTCCTTGGATTTCTTGAGCTTCTTATGATTCATGCTTCCTTTCTTGGATTTTTAAGTACTTGAGCATATTATAGTTGCTTTGCTCATTTTTTTTGTTTTAAGGTTGCATGTTCATTCTTTCTTGTGCTCTTTTTCATCATTTTTCTTACTTGTTTATCATTTCCTTTCTTCTATTTCTTTCTTATTAAACCTTTCTAGCTACCATGTCCTCAATTACTCACACAAAATGGTACATATATAAGGCTCATATGGGTAATCAAGGTTTGTAATGTGCTTAATTCACAAGAAATATGCTTATAGGCTCAAAGTGGTTGACTAGGGATGATGTTCAAGGTAGGAAAATATATGGCAATGACTATAAATAACAAAGATGACCTTAGATCATTTCACTAATCTCCACTAATCGGGCTCGTTCCTATAGTCCTTGAGCAAGTTTTAGCTTATCAAATACAACCAATCCACTCATGAAGAAAAATCATATATGCACGGTCGAGGCTCAAATTCTCACAAGCTTATGCATTGGACCTTAAGGAACTTATTACACCATATTCATCTCGCAATTGAACAAGTTAAGTAAAACATATCACAATTCGAAAGTGTAGATATTCTTAATCATAACTTTTCATCCCTTATCACCACAACATATCATCACTTATATTCAAAAATGACTCACAACCTCCCTAAACAAACCACCAAACATACCAAGACAAAAATAAGAAAACACACAAAACATAAAATAAAGACTCAAGAAACAAGAAACAAAACAAAAAATCATAACATGCAAGAGTAAAAATTACCATCATTAATAATAAAGCACACATTCTATATCATCCATGACAATTAAGCTCACAATCATCCCAACCTTTGATTGAAAAGTAAACTTCCCAAAAACATAACACATAAAGTAGCATGCTAATCCATTCAATCCAAATCAAAATCAATTAGAAGTGATAAGGTGTAGAGTACTCCCTCAATAGGTATTTGGTAAGGAAAGCGTTCGCTCCAAGCTCCATTCGTGCTTCCAATACCCTTCATTCATACTCTAAAACTCATATAACACCATTAGCTTAACAATTACATTAAAATATGGACTATCATGCACTTTAACACAACCAATCAAACCAAAATCCAATAAAAACTCAAGAGAATTGACCCAATTTTACAAGAAGACTTCTCATCATCAAAATATCATCATATCAAGCACACTCAAGTAGTGAGTCACACCACACACTCTCCCCCCAAACTTAAATCGAAACAAGTTGAGACTTAAGTTTACAAAAAGTGGTGAGACTTACCCTTGTAGTTTCCATTGATGGTCTTCTTATAGAGAAGTAAATGCATCCACACGAGTCAAGTTGTGTTCACCACGCACTGGCCCCCCAAACTTAACTCGAGACAAGAGTCGAGAATTAAGTTTGCACAAGTGGTGACATACTTACTCAAATCCATGAAGCACTTCTCTTTTCTTCAATAAGCCTTCTTCTCATGAGCACAATCCACCTATAAGACCAAACAACAAAACAAGCATCAAAGTATAAAAAGAATGAATTGCCTCCCATTTAGCGCTAAGTTTAACGTCTTCAAGCTGGACGAAATTTCACGATCATTGGACCATAGGATGGTTCATCACACTCTCTCCTCGCATCCTCACTTTGAACATTTGCTTAGCCTTCTTCTTGTCCACTAGCTCAATTTCACCGTTCTTGCTTACAAGCATCAAGTCATCATCAAGGAGTGATTCTAGTGGACTTTCTCTTTCTTCTTTGTCTAATTTCTAATCGAGCTCCGATGCTTTCATCCTATCAACATCACAAGAAGATAAGTTAGAACTTGACATTTTCATATAATCATGAAGAAAGGAATTTAAATTGTCAAAGAGAAGAGAATCATGATCCATAAAATCATCCGGAGGCTTCAAATGAGACTTGACTCCTTTTTCCTTATTGCACAAGAATGTGACACTCTTTCCTTTTGAGCTTAAGGACAACTCTTCTCTTCCAACATCAATCTTTTCTCTTCCGGTAGCTAGAACCGGTCTTTCCAAAATAAGTGGAACTTGAGGGTCCGCCTTTACTTCCAACACCATGAAGTCGACCGGGAAAGCTAGCCCTTTCACTTTCACCTCCACGTCTTCAACAATTCCTAATGGCTTTACAACCTCACCATTTATAACTTCAAGATGGATAGTTGTAGACTTAAGCTCTCCAAGATCAAGATCTTTGAACGTGGCATGAGACATCACGTTGACGGTTGCCACAAAGTCACACAATGCATTAAGGGTACCCTTCCCTTCAAAATCACAAGGAATTATGAACTTCCCCAGATCACCAACTTTTGTAGGTCCCCCTTTTTGCATCGACTCACTTGTTTCGAATTGCTCTTCTTTCTTTTTCTCCTCATACTTCTTCTTAAGATCCTTCACATGCTCTTCAAATTCCTTTTTCTTCTCCTCCTTTACAAACATTTGTGGGTAGGGAATGAAGTGATCGGAATACCCCAATAATCGCGTTTGTACTCCTCTTCTTTCACCTTCTCCTCCACTTTCTTTTCCTCTTGCACCCTTTTCCACTTAGGTATGCATTTAGGTCTCTTCTCTTCTTTCTTACTTACTTCTTCAATTTCTTCACCAACCTTGCTTTCCACCAACCCTTCTTCAACCTTTCATTCCTCTTTCATATCAACCAACAAACATTGAGCCTTCGGATTAACCTCGGTTGTGGTTGGAAACTTTCCTTTTTGTTGAACACTCAAAGAACTTGCCATTTATCCAAAATTATACTCCAAAGTCTTGAACCTCTTGTCATTTGCTTCTTCCGCCTTTTTCGATACTTCATCTCTAGCTTTATTTGATGTGATCAATTGCTCAAGTAGCTCATCGATCGATGCTCTTCCCTCATTGTTCGGTGCCTTGGCTCCCGGTTGGTACCCGGAGGATAAGCAACCGCAATGCTCGGATTAGAGTAGGAGAAATTACCTTGCCTTTGTTGCTGTTGTGGGTATGAGCTTCCACTACTTTGACCATTAAAGCCTCCTTGCCTTGGTGGATAATTCCCTTTTCTTTGGTTGAAACTACCTTGAAAATTATTTTGGTAATTCCCTTGGTAGTTTTTTCCTTGCATGTATGATACATCTTCCACACGTGGTATAGAGTTGACCCATTGTTCTCCACTCACAATATTTGGAGGAAACACACCTTGCTCACTTTGTAGCCCTTCAACCATGTTAGTTCCTTGATCATTTCCATTTTGATTCAAGTTTATTTGCTTCAAAACTTCTGATGCTAACATTTCAATGCTTGACATTTGTGGCACACTTGACTCAACATTCAAACTCTTCACACTAAACTGTTGCCCTTGATCAAAATTCTCAAAACCAAAGCATCCACTTACTCTCTCCGATGGCCATTGGTAGACATTTGTAGCAATTTCATCAAAAATTCTTATAGCCCTCTCCGGAGTCACACCAAGTACGGATCCACCCGCCGAAGCATCAACATACATTCTTTGACTATTTACCAAACCTTAGTAGAAAAATCCAACTTGTTGGTTCTCCGGGAATCCATATTGTGGACACTTGCGTAGCATGTCCTTAAACCTTTCCCACGCTTCATAAAAGCTCTCTTGATGCATTTGCTTGAATTGAGTGATCAAGCTCTTCATTTGAAGCATCTTGGAAGGTGGAAAATACTTGTTTAAAAATATTTGTGCAAGCTCATCCCATGTGTTGTACGCACCCGGAGTAATAGTGGAAAGCCACGTTCGAGCTCTATCTCAACGAGAACGGAAACAACCTCATCCGGATATAATCCTCACTCACCCCATTCATCTTCACGGTGTTGACAATCTTAATAAATTGAGCTAGATGAGCATTAGGATATTCATTCGGGGTTCCACTAAATTGTTGCCCTCTCACCATAGAAATCAAGCGCGCCTTAAATTCAAAGTTGTTGGCATTGATTGGTGGTCCCATCATTTGTGGCATTGCCCTTGGCATGAAGAAATCCCGGATCACCCTTTGATTATTTTGCATTCGATGTTGCACCGAAGGTGGTGGTGGTGGTACGTAAGCTTGTTGAAAGCCTTGTTGCCTTAGAACTTGTTGCACCATTTGTTGAAGCAAAGTTTGATTGTTCATAGCTCCAACATTTTGATAGGCATGTTGAGGAGGATTTCCATTAAATTGAGGTGTGTTGTCTTGCACGTCCACATGTTGTCCTCCTTCCCCATCATGCTCTATTTCCACATGATTATATCCTTGAAAATTCTTCATTAACTCACTATTTTTGGTTTTGTTCTCCTTCTTCTCCTTCTCAACATATGCTCAATCTCCCAATCAATAGGTTCTATTAGTTTCCCCTTGGATCTTGTTTGCATACACCTTCAAAGAAAAAGAAGTTAGAACAAGATTTTCAAAGCAAATACAAGTAAATAAATAAAATAAAAAATATATCTATATAAAGATCACTCGAAACGATCCTTCTTCAAGCTACTAGCAACCGTTGCCTCCCCGGCAACGGCACCTTTTGAATAGTCATTTTGTAGTAGGGATGACCAATTAATATAATTTATTGAACCATAGGGAGGTTGGCGCTAGAGCTTAAGTGAGATCATATTTATCGCAATTTTATAGAGACGAATCATCAATGGGATTGGTTGATCAAACAAAAAAATAATCAAAGCAAGAAAGCAATGATTAGCAAACAAGATGGATGAAATGAGTGGTTTTCTAAGTTGAGTAAAAGTGAGATTAACAACAATTAGGAAGTGGAAATCCTAGGATAAATGCATCAAATTTATATGATCATAGGTATAAGACTAAGGGCCAACACTAGGTTCACCTAAACTCCTTCTCAAGATGAATAGGATATGGAATAAAGCTCAATGGATTTGTTCTCTCTCAAACAATTTCAACTAGGTACTAAGCTTGAAATGAGAGTCCCTTCACATGATTAATCAACCTCTCGATCAAACCAATCGGATGTTCTATCAAAGGGTTCTAAATAATAAAGGACTTCTCAATCTCTTTACAATTTATAATGCACATAAAGTGTTTGATGAAATGATTCAATTAATTATCAACATATGCAATTAACTTCTCAATATAATCACATGTTTAAAACAACAAACCACACAAATCATCATAAACCTCAAGATCTAAAGCATCAATGATAGAAAATCAATTAATCCAATCAACATATGAATTTAAATACATAAATCCCAAAATTATCCAACAACTCTCATGTTGCTAATATCACAAGGGAGATTAGCCTATCATCTTCATAAAGAAATTAACATAGACAATTAAATCCTTACAAATCATGATAAAACTATAAGGTTTAATACAAAGATTGAATGGAAACTCCCTTGATGTCACTTCAATGGTAATCTCCTCTCCTTCTTTGCACTTTTCTCTCTTCCTTGATCCTTTTCGTTCACTTGGATGTAGAAATTAATGGTAGGATGATGGAAGATCCAAAGGATGAAGAATGGATGAAAATGATGGTGTGAAATGGAGGAAATGGTGTGTGAGGTGTGTGGGCAGCTGTGAATTTTGAATGATCGATCTCAAAATATTGAATGGAGTGGTATTTATACCCTTGTGGCCCTTCTAGAAGAAATCTGGAAATTTTAGGAATTTTAACACCGACACGGCTCGTGTGCTGCAACACGGCCCGAGTTGTGTCTAGGGCACACGGTCAACGCAAGCTTCAAACAGCGCACGGCTCGTGCGCAGCACTCGGCTACAGGGGTGGCCTTGTAGGTGTTTCTGATGCTCGCACACGACCATTCTGGAAAGGGCCGTGTTTGGTACATGGCTCGTGTTTCTGAACACGGCCCGTGTTCTGCACTCGGCCACAGGGGTGGCCGAGTTGGTATTTCAGACAATAGCGCATGGCCAATTCCGACAGGGCCATGCTCTGTACACGGCCCGTGTTCTTGCTACCATGTTTTCTCTTTCACTGCTTTGGCTCGTTCTCCCTCGTTTCAACTTCAAATTGAAAATCATAGGTTTAAGCTCATTCACGCACATTTCCATAAAAATACAAAACACAACCAAATAGAATACAAATACGGATTAAATAACACAAAAACACATATAAAAAGATACTAAAATCTAGGTGAAAATATCACGCATCAGATAATACTAGTGTTACATATTCATAATCATAAAGATTTAAAGTGAAGAGAGAAGAATAATTTATGATAGACTTTTAAAATTTTGATTTTATATATGAATAAATATATGTAAATAGTATTTATGATATTTAAGGTCAAAACCTACTAATATATAGATTGAACTCTTTATAATTAAAATTAATAAAATTTAAAAAGTGTGATAAAATTACAAAGGACAACAATTCAATTATATTAAAATAATTTTATCCAACAGATACTATATAAATACATATTTCACATTCTCATAAATTAGTATATATTTTATTAAATAATATGTATATATTTTATATTATATTATATTTTTTTATTAAATTAATAAAATGAATAGGGATTTAAAGTGAAGGAAAAATATTAATTTATCATTGACTTTAAAAAATTGTGACCACAATTCACTCCCCTGCCTTTTATATATTTTATATTAGGAAAGTTTTAACTTTAATTATCATAAATATTGTTTACATATATTTATTCATATTTAAAATGTTAATAAAAATTAATTTTCTCCTTCACTTTAAAGCCTCTTATCATGAATTTATATAAATAACTTTATCTAATAGATACTACTTAAACATATTTTTTATATTTTCATAAATTGGTATTTATATTTTATCAGACAATATGTATATATTAATATTATATTTTATTTTATATTTTCTTTGACTTATGCAAATTTTTTAAAAATATTAAATTAATTTAATTTAATTTAATATTTTTCCTGTTCAATGCACGAGCGTAATACTAGTGTTACATATTCATAATCATAAAGATTTAAAGTGAAGAGAGAAGAATAATTTATGATTGACTTTTAAAAATTTGATTTTATATATGAACAAATGTATGTAAATGGTATTTATGATATTTAAGGTCAAAACCTACCAATATATAAATTGAACTCTTTATAATTAAAATTAATAAAAACTAAAAAAGTATGATAAAATTACAAAGAGCCACAATTCAATTATATATAAATAACTTTATCCAACAGATATTATATAAAAACATATTTCACATTCTCATAAATTAGTATTTATATTTTATTAAATAATATGTATATATTTTATATTATATTATATTTTTTTATTAAATTTATAAAATGAACGGGAATTTAAAGTGAAGGGAAAAAATTAATTTATCATTGACTTTAAAAAATTGTGACCACAATTCACTCCCCTGCTTTTTTTATATTTTATATTAGGAAAGTTTTAACTATAATTATCATAATTATTGTTTACATATATTTTTTCATAAATAATTTTATATAATAGACCACAATTCACTCCTCTTATTATGAATATATATAAATAATTTTATATAATATATACTACTTAAATATTTTTTTATATTTTCATAAATTGGTATTTATATTTTATCAAACAATATGTATATATTTATATTTTATTTTATTTTACATTTTCTTTGACTTATGCAAAATTTTTAAAAATATTAAATTAATTTAATTTAATGTTTTTCCTGTTCAATGCACGAGCATAATACTAGTATTTCATATTCATAATCATTAAGAATTAAAGTAAAGAGAGAAGATTAATTTATGATTGACTTTTAAAAATTTGCTTTTATATATGAATAAATGTATGTAAATGGTACTTATAATTAAAATAAAATTTAAAAAGAATGATAAAATTACAAAGGGCCACATACACATTCTCATAAATAAGTATTTATATTTTATTAAATAATATTAAATTAATGCAATGAAAGGGGATTTAAAGTGAAGTGAGAAGATTAATTTATAATTGACTTTAAAAAATTAGTATTTAATTGGTATTTATATTTTAAAAAATTGACTTTAAAAAATTGCTTTTATATTTTACATCTTACATTTTCATAAATTGGTATTTATATTTTATCAAACAATATGTATAATTTAATTTAATTTAATGTTTTTCATATTCAATGCTCGAGCATAATACTAGTGTTACATATTCATAATCATAAAGATTTAAAATGAAGAGAGAAGAATATTTTATGATTGACTTTTAAAATTTTGCTTTTATATATGAATAAATGTATGTAAATGGTATTTATGATATTTAAGGTAAAAACCTACTAATTTATAAATTGAACTCTATATAATTAAAATTAATAAAAACTAATAAAATTTAAAAAGCATGATAAAATTACAAAATGCCACAATTCAATTATATATAAATAACTTTATCCAACAAATACTATATAAATACATATTACACATTCTTATAAATTAGTATTTATATTTTATTAAATAATATGTATATATTTATATTATATTATATTTTTTATTAAATTAATACAATGAACGGGGATTTTAAATGAAGGGAGAAGATTAATTTATCATTGACTTTAAAAAATTGTGACCACAATTCACTCCCCTGCTTTTTTATATTTTATATTTGAAAAATTTTAACTTTAATTATCATAAATACTGTTTATATATATTTATTCATATTTAAATATAATTTTTTAAAAGTCAATAATAAATTAATTTTCTCCCTTCTTTTTAAATTCTCTTATTATGAATATATATAAATGAATTCATCTAATAGATACTACTTAAACATCTTTTTTACATTTTCATAAATTGGTATTTATATTTTATCAAATAATACTTATATATTTATTTTATATTTTCTTTGACTTATACAAAATTTTTAAAAATAATAAATAAATTTAATTTAATTTAATGTTTTTCTTGTTCAATGCACGAGCGTAATACTAGTGTCATATATTCATAATCATAAGATTTTAAGTGAAAAGAGAAGATTAATTTATAATTGACTTTTAAAATCTTGCTTTTATATATGAATAAGTGTATGTAAATGGTATTTATGATATTTAAAGTCAAAACTTACTAATATATAAATTGAACTCTTTATAATTAAAATTATTAAAAACTAATAAAATTTAAAAGCATGATAAAATTATAAAGTGCCACAATTCACTTATATATAATTAACTTTATCCAACAGATACTATATAAATACATATTTCACATTCTCATAAATTAGTATATATATTTTATTAAACAATATGTTTATATTTATATTATATTATATTTTTTTATTAAATTAATACAATGAATGGGGTATAATATTAGTATTACATATTCATAAAGTTATATATATATATATACATATTCATAATGGGAGGATTTAAAGTGAATGGAGAAGATTAATTTATAATTGACTTTTAAAAAATTGCATTTATTTATAGATGAATAAATATATGTAAATGGTATTTATGTTCTTTATAATTAAAATTCATAAAAACTAAAAAAAATATAAAAATCATGATAAAATTACACATGACCAAGGTTTTAACTTTAATTATCATAAATAATGTTTACATATATTTATTCATATTTAACTGCAATATTTTAAAAGTAAATCATAAATTAATTTTCTCCCTTCACTTTAAATCATCTCATTATTTTTCACAAGTCATGCTAGCCCCAAAGCTACACAAGCAGAAGTTATAAAACCAACAACACAAAATCCATATGCATGTAAGCAAGCAGGTAAAAAGTTTAAAATTCAATTGCAAACATTTATAATTAGACATAAAATATTTGAAACTTAAGTACATATGCTTAGCCCACTGCACACAAACCAACTTCACAGCACAAAAAAAAATTAAAAAATTAGAAGGTCAAAAATGATCAAACATTCTGAAAGTTTCTGCTGGTCACATTGCATTGACAGATCACATATCCACATTTTAATTCTTAGTTAGCGTTAATATTTTAGCCTGAAGTGTAAGGAGTTACAACTGAGGAACAAAATAGTGCAAGTGAATATTTGAAGTAAAACTCTAGACCTTAATCTTACATTCTTCTATTATCAAAATTTCCTCCCAAGAAAGGCTCGTACTATGATTTTGCATCCATTAACTAAACATTATCCCATAAAGCTTCTAATTCTCCAAAGACCTTATCGTTAGAAATCTAGAACTTTAGACCCAATATTAAACCACATATTTCTATCTCATAATTTAATTCCTTTTTAGACATTGAATCCAAGAAGGCTAAGACCTAAGAAAGTGCCCAATTAAAATTGGTTACTGTGTTTGTAATATCATGTGTTTGTAGTATCATGCTTCGCCCGTGCCTTCAATATTACCAACAATCAAACTTATAATCTTACCCATTACGATCAAAATATCATAAAAATTCAAATTGGACAGAGATGTTGAACCTTCTCAATGTTGCATTCAGAAAGGGAGAGGGCAAATCCCATAAGAGATAATAACTTGCATTGTTTCCAGCTCTTCCTACCTTTTCATTTTGCATTATTGGATTATCATAGGATCTAAGACATATTTCAAATTAATGTAGCCAAATAAAAATTTTGCATTATTGGATTATCATAGGATCTAAGACATATTCCAAATTAATGTAGCCAAATAAAATGAGGAACTTACGAGTAATTTATGGGAAAAGAAACAGGAAAGGAAGGAAAATTCCATTGTCATCTTTAAATGAAATTTGTTTCTAGGTGACTATACCGATGACATCCTATAAGTCTTCCCATAATCAACACACATAAAGTGATACCTAATGTTGCTTAGCTGAAAATGTTGCATTTAATACAAAAATTTAAAGAATTGATCGTAAAATTCATCTTGGCTGAAATTGAAATCATCAATAAAAGCTTGAAGGTCATGAACAACTTAGATACAAAATTCTAGTTTTGTGAAAACCTAGTTAAAACCACACAAAATCGCTACACACGACTACAGAATTCATTCCTATAATTAAAATAAACCAAACAGTTTTAAATTTCAGAGTGCATGTTCGCTGAAAAGTTTACTAAATGAGAGAAATACTGTTATGCTGAAATTAAACAGAGAAATCAGAAAGAGAACACCACAACAAAATTCATATAGAATTGATAGTGAATAAACTTTCAATCTGAAGCAAACAATTTTCATGCAGGAATAAGTCAATCATAGTACAAATTCACAAAAAAGGTACTTCCAAAAAATAATTTATGAATGACTAATGCAATATAAGAATGTCAAGTGATAATGCATACCCTTTGAACAGAATTTCAAAATGAATTAACCATTTATTGGAAGTCATGAACGACCCTGCTACCAAGCAAGTGTGTTTTTTCTTAAATAAACTGCGTCGATAATCATATCAAATATCATTGATCCATACCTCAGAGGTTAATTAGAGCATGTTATCTTCATCCTTTACATCATCATAGAGAATTTTCATTTGTCTCCTGCATATCTCTAAGATCTGTACACAAAGTCATTCTTAAAACATTATCTATCCATAAAACAGATAAAATAGTGGAGGAAGGAAAAAAAATGACATGAGATCTTTGTTGTAGCAATGGTGGTGAGGTGGCGGAGGAGGCACAGTGGAGCTTTGGATGAGAAAAAATTCAAGGGCGATGTTCTTTGGATTACCTAACTAATCACTTTACCTGTGACTCTCTCTATACCATAATTAATGAGAATTGTTCAAAAATTTTAGGAAGCGGAATAGTTCAAAAATAAATAACAAATGATAAAACTTAATAAACACTAAATTAATAAATGCATAATGATTAAATAAAGTAATTAAAAATAAGGCTAAAAGGTAAATATTGAAATGGAGTAGGAATATATATATACGCTACAAAGATAAACGAACCTGGACCTTGCAGTTTCCAGTGTAATCATCACAAACATGAGAAGGTGTCACTGCCTCAAAATGTATAAACAGCTTGTACAGATAAATTTGAAGATACTAAGCAAACAAGCATGGAAATAAATCCATGCAAAATCGTATAATAGCAAACCATCAAAGCAATTAAAAATGCCCAGATAACAGTAACATAAAGCACAAAAGAGTTCAAGAAGAAACAAGGTTACAATCAGAAACAAACAATGCAGGTAAGAAAGCTAAGAATGCAACAGTAAAAAGCACGATAGAAATCAAGAAGAGGAAGACGCATAAATAGAATCGTTAAACAAACATAGCAAGTAAAGAAGCCAGAATACAGAGCGCACAAAGGACAGAAGAAAAAAAAGATGAAAATAAATCAAACATCAAAACACCAAAACAAGTTAAGACAACACAACTGTTTAGCTTAACAAAGTAGGAAGTGCATAATACAATAACACACAAAATACAGAGAATACAAAAAAAAAGACGACGAAGCAAGTGTATCAATCGCTTCGAAGCTCGAGCAACAGGGAAGGCCAAGTATATGTTTCTAATGCGTATAGTTGACCATCGGTGGTTAACTACAGCAATTCGACGCGGGCTTCGTGCATGGGCTCGACTCGAGTCCTGCAGTCGAGTCGAGTCCGGTCGAGTTCCAGCCATTTCTTTCTGTTTCGACTCTCGACTCCGTTTTGCTCTGTTTTTACCTGTTTTTCATACAATTAAGCTTATTTTCACATATTTATCAATTTATAGCACAAACCTCCATATGAACATAAAACACCACCAAAAGATATACAAACTGGATAAAATCATACGAAAATACACATAAAAAATACTAAAACCTATGTGAAAATAACAACGATCAATCCCCCCACCAAACTTAAAGTGTTGCTCGTCCCCGAGCAACGAAAATAATAAACAAAGAGGAGAAATTTTTACCTAGAAAAAGACCTAATGAACATAAGCAATAACACATCATATGTAATAAGGACTACAAACTATATCAAGTTACCCTATAATATTAAACTCATAACATGAAGAATTAGCAAGTTCAATTTAAAGAGAATAAAGAGTAATATACTCCCTTCAGGTTCAAGCCTCACATTGGATACCAAATTTCACTCAACACTCTATAAAGTGAGGTAAATCAACACTCATCAACCTATTGGCCTGATGCACCATAAGCTTGCTCGCGGACTACATTCACAAGCCACCATAGCTTCAATTAATGATCAAAAAGGTCTTTATTTTTTGATGTAATAATAGGCTTTTTGGTAAGGGTAGGAAGAATATGGATAAGTGACTTATCAAGTGTAAGTAATATAAGAGATGATCAGCTTCTTCCATTTCTTCACTTCCCTATCTTCCTTTCTTTTCTTCAATAATCACAGGCACTTGATCATTATCATTTTTTGGATTTTCTAAGCTTCCTTTGATTGCATGCTTCCTTTCTTTGAATTTTTATTTGCTTGAGCATATTTTTGTTGATTCTGCTCTTTTTTCTTGTTTTGGACGTTGCATGTGCATTTTGCTTGAGCTCTTTTCATTCTTTTCTTTGCTTGTTTTCCATTTTCTTTCTTCTTTTGCACAACTATCACATCAAACCTTGCAAACCACCATCTCTTCAATTGCCCACACAAAAGGGTATATGTACAAGACTTAAGTGGGTAATCATGGCTTGAAATGTGCTTCAATAACAAGAAATAGGCTTAAAGGCTCAAAGAGGCTAACTAGGGATGATGTATAAGGGTAAGGAAATATATGTCAATGACTTAAAATAACAAGGATGGCCTAAAATCATTTCACAAACCTCCACTAATTGGCTCATTCTCATAGTCCTTGAGCAAGTTCTAGCTTAGCAAAGCTTAATCGATCCACTCATGAAGAAATAACCATGAATGCACGGTTGAGGCTCAAATGCTCACAAGCTTTTGCTCGGACCTTAAGAAACCTATTACACCTTCATTTATCTCGGAATTGAACAACTTAAATAAATCATGTCACAATTTTAAATAGTAGAGATTCTTAATATAACTCGTCATCACTTATCACAAATAACACATCATCACTCATATTCAAAAACGACTTACAACATCCCCATAACAAACCACTAAACAACCCTATACAATTATAAAAATACAAACAAAACATACAAGCAAGGACTCACCAAACAAGAAACAATACAAAAACATGTAACATGCAACAACGAAATCCATCCATCAAAAATTTAAAGCATGTCCTCAACATCCATAATCATGTAAGCTCAAGAATATCCCCATCACACTCAAATAGAAAAGTAAACTAAAATCCCAAAATAAAGTAAGTAAACCTCCCAAATACATAACAAATGAAGTAGCATATCAATCCAAACAAATCCAAATCAAAGTAAAGTCTATGCTAAACAAATAGAAATGATGAATCATAAAAGTGAACTCCCTTAGATATCCGGAGGTGGAAATGGCTGGCAGGCTCATTGTTGAAATTTTCTGAACCTTCATGAACTCGACTCGAGTACGCTACTCAACGCGTGTTCTCGGCTTTAGCTCGACTCGACTCCAGGTCCAAGCTCTGCACATAACTCGAGTCCTAGCATCAGGCTCGACTCAAGTTGTGAACTCAATTCCAGCATGGTCGAGAAGGCGTCTCTAATGTTGGCGCTTGACTTCTGTACAAGGCCGAGCTCCAGGCTGGGCTCGAGTTCCAAAAGCTATTTTTGAAATTTTTTTAACTTCAAGCCCTGTTTTGTCCTGCTTCGTCTGCTTCCGATACACCTCATATATGCTAAAGAACTCATCAAAAAAGATGAAGAAGCACGAACACAATCAGTAAACCAACAAAGCAAGAAAGAAACTAGAGTATAGTGTACACAAAGGACAAAAGAAAACAAGAAAAATAAAATATATTAAAAATTCAAACACTAAAAACAAGTAAAAGATCCATAACAAATCTAACCAAAGCAACAAAACAAAGCAACACAACAATTAAAAAGAACAAAGAGCAATATAAAAGTTTAAGTCCACTAGAGCAAGCAAGAAGTACATAATACGAAAGAAAGATAAAAGAAACAACTGACTAAATATGGACAGCCATTTCCAAGTAGAATAAGTAAGATAACCTCTTGCAAACTATTAAAGCAAATAGAACACATAGATAAAAGCAGCATAAAGAACAAAATAGCCATCAAAGCAAGTAGAATGCACAGTTAACAACAGCAACATAACAAGAGAAGAAATAAACTAGGTTACAATTAGAAAGGGCAAAGGGTCAAATTGACACTTCAACTTTTCATTGAGATCAAATAAGCCCTCAATCTTATTTTTTATTCGTATAAGCCGTTATTCTTATTAAATTAGATAATTTGAACCCTCATCTTTTTGAAAAAAGATCAATTAAACCCCTCATTTTATACCATTAAACAAATAAATCCTTCATCTATTATTTTAATCACTCAACCCTCGTTTCGATAATAAATATATTAAATATACCCTATATTAAACATAAAACTCTTCTAAACCATTTTTAATTTCCCAACTCATTTTCATTGTTTTTTTTTGTGTTTTACATTTTTCTTACTGTTGATTTTTGAATATCTACTTTTATTTAATTTATTATTATATATTTTTTAATAAACATAATAAAATACTGATTCTTTCTTTATTATTTCCATTTCGTTTGGATTTCCTCAATGACGAATTTAAATATTTTTTTTTGAAAAAAGTGACTACCGAATGTAATTAATTAATTTAACTAAAATTAAATAAAATAAAACAAAACAAAGAAGGACATAATAATAATAATATTATTATTAATAATAATAAACAATGCTTGGATAAGGGTCATAATGTCACGTATGTTTAATATTTAGAAATTTTAAGAAGGGGAATAACATTTGTTCTATCGAAAAAGAAGAGGTGTTTGGATTTTAAAAAATAAAATAATAAATGAGGGGGTTATTTGATCCAAAAAATTAAGGTGGAGGGTTTTCTTGAACCTTTGCCCTTTACTTAAAAAGATAAGGGGCTAAATTGATCTATTCTAAAAAATTCAAGGGCTTAAATGAATAAAAAATAAGATTAAGGGCAAATTTGATCTCAAGGGGTAAGATGGAGGGCTAAATTAACCTTTGCCAAATTAGAACCACCAATGTAGTTAAGCACCCAAGAATTCCGCAGAAAAAAGCACAATAGTAAACAAGAAGATGGACAAGCACGGACACAATTAGTAAACCAACATAGTAATAAAGAAGTCAGAGTACCTCAAGTACACAAGGAAAAAAACAAAACAAGAAAAAGAAATTTATCAAACATCAGCTTCACCCGAAAAAATCTATGTTATGCCAATTCTTAGCTCATTGACATGACATGGTTGAAGACAGAAATAGAACTAGTTCCACTACTTCATATGTCAATCAGGATAAATCATCATAAAAACTGTCTGAGACCAACTTGATAAATCATCATAAAAACAGTTCAATGCCCTGTTTTTCACTACCACACTTTCATTCTTTTCATCCAAAACAGTCCCTTTCTACTTTATATGACCTCGAAGTATCAACTATACCAAGAGAGCATAATTTATATTTTGTCTCAACATGTGCAGAGTATTGTGAATTACAGACAAGTTGTCTAAACATTTTCATTCAGTAGAAAGACAATGAGCGAAATGCAACTTCAACGACTCAAATACGTTTAATTAAAGAATAGGAACTAGAAAATTCATTAATGATTTCACACCTTAACATCAGTATTCATCCAGAATAAAATAATTCACAGTACATAATAGAAAAATATATAAAAATTGAAGAATTCAATAATCTAAAAGAACTTACATAGGAGTCAAATTTCTCAATTGCAACCTGAGTTTCTTCACCCGAAGCCATTGTCACAAATGCAAAACCTCTATTCTTCCCATCTTTCTGCTTTATAATCTTACATTACAAAATCCACAAGAATAAAAGTAAAATATACAAATTAAATAACAAACCCACTCCATTTTGTTTTCTTCAAAAGAATTTCTCTCTCACCTCAACGTCTGCAACGGAGTCACATTCACTAAACAAACTCTTGATGTCAGCAACAGAGAAGGACCAGGGCAAGTTGAGCACAAACAACTTTCTTCTATAATGGATCTCTTCTTCACAAGATCCCGATCCACCAGTAGCTCCTTGTTCGGGTGACAAAACGGTAGCCCGACGATACCTGGTTCGATCGGAAGTGAGGGAACAATGTAATAAGCAAGGGCTCGAACAAACTCAAACCAAACGTGTAAAAAATGTTTTGAGTGGGACACTTACGTGAATTACAAAAAATTGGGCAAAGCCCATCGTACCAAGAAAACCTCTGCCATCTAAATGACACTGCCAGACGTCGAAAATCACGCACCAGTGAAGATAAGCGGACCAGCCAGTGTTGGACAGAGGCGGCAAATTAAAAGCTGCTCGAGGCAGCAGGGGAGAACATTCCCAAACGTATTGGCGCTGACCAGAAAGAATCGCAGAACGTCGGAGGTATTCAATATCCCGCGGCCGTGAATTGAGGAGTACCTAGCGGTATCTCCGGAGCAGTTGATTGAAATCAGATAAAGCTGCTATAAATCTGAGTGCCGCTTACCTAAATCCTCCATCGCCATAGACGATTGAAGAGGACAGAACCCAAATTGACGCCGAATCCATCGGCGAATCAGTGAAAACTAGGGCTCCTGCGAAGTGGAAGTCACAGGTAGCCGCCAACAAACTCTTTCAATGGCGGATACTCCATCTTCAAAAATCTCCATCGGTCCCTGGAGTGGTTTCTCCCCACAAACCAAAATTTACAGCAGCCTCCATCCCCCAGTCCCCCTCCCTACTCCCTCTCAACCCCTCTCCATTATCTAATTTGCCCTCTCTCTCCTCCATTCCCCCACCTCCAAAGCGCTCTCCACCACCGATTTTCTTATCGACGCCGCCGACTCAATTACTGCGCCTTTCTCCAACAAGTCGCTTCCCTCTACTCTTCCCTCAAATCCCGCCTATCCAGAAATGACGTTGCTTTCATCGTTTCCCGCCCTCTCTCCACATCCCTGTTCTCTACTTCTCTCTCCTCTCTCTAGGCGTCGCCCTCCAATCCCGCTTGTTCTCCCCATGAGTTGACTCACCAAATCCAACTCAGTTGTTCGAATGGGGGAGAAAATCGGTCCCCCCCTCCCCTCAAGCAAGAAGCAGGGAAGAGGCCATGGAATTTGGAGCTGGGGCATCGATCTTTCCGTTGCCAAGATTTTTGAATTTGAGATGAAACAGATTACTGTTTTATACATGCCAAGAGAGCCTTCTTTTTACCGTTGGTGAGCTCCCTTTTTTCACACCTTGGTAAAAGACAAATTATTATCTAATGTTCAATTTAAGAGGCCTATTTGGGGCCCACATGTAAGGCGTGGGCCCCACCCCCTCATGTGAGAGGGTCATGGATGATCACGGGCCACCTAAGAATTACCCTCAATTTAATTTTAAGTTTTCATTTGCTCATAAGTAGAGCCGTTAAAATGGGCCAGCGGGGCGGGACAGGCCAAAACCCGCTTCAACCCGCCATTTGTTGGGCTTAGGCGTGCAGGCTTAGGCGGGTTGCGAGCTAAAAATATTCGGCCCAACCCATTCATAGGCGGATCGCGGGCTATGGCGGGCCAACCCACCAATTTTTTTTTTCTTTTTTCTTTTTAATTAGAGATGATATTATTAAAATGAAATATCAAAATAATGGTACAAAATACTACAATATCAACAAGACAATTAAAAACATCAACATGATTCATATAGAATTTTCATTCTTACCAACTCCTCTCTTCACAAAAAAGTTCCAAACATTTGAAAATTCCCTCGACTTATATTTACCACTTGTTCATATTTCTAATATCATATATATTATTACTTTGATTCAAATCGGCAAACTCCATAATTTTTCTTTTTCTAATATGCAAGAATATAAATACAAACACAAATAGGAGTATTAATTACCCCTAAACAAAATAATTACCTAAATGTAATCAACATTTTTTTTTCAAATTTTCAATCTAAATCAAAAATTAAAAGAAGAGCATGTTTAAGGCAGTAAACTTTTATAAAGTATAATACACGAAAGATAAATTTTAGGCATTTCTCTCGAGTTCGACATGTGGCGGGCTTAGGCGGGGCGGGCCAAATTCGCCTCAACCCGCCATTTGGCGGGCTTAGGCGGTGCGGGCCTAGGCACGGTGCGGGCTAGAAATGCTCGGCCCAACTCACCAATTATATAGGCGGGTGCGGTTCGGCCCGACGGGCCCAATCCATTTTGACGGCTCTACTCATAACTATGTAACACTAATTTAATTATATTACTAAGGGTACATAAATATACAAAATTTTCATTTGCTCATAACTATGTCTTTAAATTTTGAAAATAATTTTCAACACAAAAATTATGAGGATTGAAATAGTCCAACTATGGTGCACCTGATGCACTGGTGCATTTGGACGATCTTAGCCGTTAGATTACTTTTTAGCTTAATTTTAACCATTAAATAAAATAAAATAATTTATTTATTTTTAAAAACACTATCCACTAACCCATATTTTTACCTATTAACACATAATGACCCTTAATTTTGTTCAAGAATATGATCTATTTAATGCAAGAATAAAAAAAACAATTGAAATTTATTTACAAAATATAATCTAATTAGAAATTAGAAAAAAATAAATACTTTTATTGAACAAAGCCAACCCATATTTCAATATACAACATTTCAAAACGTGCGTTGTTACTTCACGTTATATTTTATAGTGTATTTTAAAATAAGTTATACAGTAATCTTATGTTTAACTAAAGTGTAATTTTATATTATATTTAATTAAAGCATGATATATAATTAGGCAAAAACTTGTGTGGACCCGGACGTTTTAAAATTTTGTGTTAAATTGTATATTATTTTAGTATAAATTTTGTGAAGAAAAATAAAAAATATTAATGAAAAATGTATACCCTTTATAACAAAATGGTATACCCTTATTAATTAAAGTGTATACCATTTAGAACAAAACAACGTACCCTTACCCATAATACTAAATTTTAAAGGCGCACGGTGTGCACTCGGGCGTACACAACCCTCACTCATATAATTAATCTTCTATGTTGGGTATCTCTACACTTATATAAGTTCATGTGATTAAAAAATACATTTTTTATACAAATTATATAATATAATTAAAGAGTACTTTGAGTAATTCAAAAATAATATCGAAAAGAGTTAGTCTCTTATTTCTCCGGATGCTGATTAAAAAATACACCTTTTTTATACAAATTATATAATATAATTAAAGAGTATTTTGAGTAATTCAAAATTAATATCTAAAAGAGTTAGTCTCTTGTTTTTCCGGATGCACAAAGTGTATAAGGGTATAACATTTTGTTTTAAAGAGTATACACTTTGAGTAATAAGGGTATAATTTTTTCATTGAAAATGTCGACTAAAATATAAATACAATATTTGTTTGATTAAAAAATAATTTTGTTCTCAGAAAATCAAGGATATAAATTTTTATACTAAAGAGATAAGAATTAATTAAAATTAAAGGGTACAACTTATAAAAAAGCGTCGTAATGTTATAATGCAAGGTTTACCCTATATAGAAAAGGTGAAAAAAATTGTTGAATTTATTTAAATAAATAAATAAATAAAGGTATGCCGTATTATTGTAAAAATATTACTCACATTACTCATGCTCTACACTATAAGTTGTACCCCATTCGCGATCTAATTATGAGTATAATAAATGATATAGAGCATATATTAAATTATACTCCCTCCTTCCCAAACTCGTTGTCCTAGTTAATGTAGACACGAAGTTTAAGAAAAGTTGATTTTTGACTAATTTTATTGACTTTTTAGGGGTATTGTGGTATTTTTAGGTAATAAATAAATTATAAAGTATATTATGTGTGTTAGGTGGGAGTGATATTTTTGAAATTAAGATAAACTTTAGAGGTTATTAGTCGTTTTACCTTTGGGGAAGATCTGCCAAGACCGGAGCACTAACGGGGCGTGTTTCTTCTTGCGGGAAGAGTTCTACTCGACTCAACTTCGCCCATCATCCCAAGACGATCAAGATCCAAGATCCTAGATCCAAACCTGTAAGAAAGGTTAGTAAATCTCATGTCTATTTTCATATTCATTGTAATAGTGATTGATTGGTGTACCAATAAACCAACAATCGCAAGAAGAAACATCTAGCCTCTACACCCTACAATCACTATGACTAATCCAATGGATATTGACGGGATTGAAACATCAAATGCTAATAACTCCAAGAGAGTTAATGCTGAGATTACTATTGGGACTGATTCCCAAATGATGTATCCTCCAATGGGGATGTCGAGACCATTCATGGTTCCGGCTCCAGTGGAGAAGCCCGAGAAATTTGGGGGTGCAAACTTCAAGAGATGGCAGCAAAAGATGATGTTTTACCTCACTACGCTGAATCTGGTAAACTTCTTAAAGGAGTCTGCACCAGTGGTGGATGAGAATGAGACATATACGCAAAAGCGTATAGCTCTTGATCAGTGGACCTCCGCTGATTACTTGTGCAAGAACTATATCCTTAGTGGCCTTAGTGATGCACTGTACAACGTGTATCTAGGCACGAAGACATCCAAGGAACTGTGGGATTCTTTGGAGAAGAAGTACAAGGCGGAAGATGCCGGTACGAAGAAGTACAAGATAGCCAAGTACTTAGAGTTCATGATGGTGGACTCTAAATCTGTGGTTGAACAATTGCAGCAGTTCCAACTGATAGTGCACGAAATCCTCTCCGAGGGGATAATGCTTCTAGAAGCATTCGTTGTCGGCTCTGTGATTGAGAAGCTACCTTCAATGTGGAAGGATTCAAATGATATCTCAAACACAAGCGAAAGGAGATGTATCTAGAAGACTTAATTGTCAAATTGAGAATCGAAGAGGACAACAGGAAGATGGATGAGAAGTTTGACCAATCCTCAATTGAGGCAAATGCAAACTTAACTGAACATCATGCGGGACACTCCAAAAAGAGGAAGATGTCTGACGATAAGGGTAAGAAACCAATGAAAAAGTTCAATTAGGTCTGATACTTGATGTTATCTTACCCTAAAAGTCATTGAGGGAAGATAGAAAGAAAAATGAAATTCACATTTTTGAGAGAAAAAATCGTGCGTAGTAATATTGCCGAGGTAATAACCAGAGTTTCAACCGTCGGATCAAGCTAAATTTTTGTCAGCAAGTTTGGAACATGCTGAAATATGTTTTGAATGGTAGAGACCGTGTTTGAAATTCAGTGTTGACGGGAATAAGCAAAAAACAAAAGTCAGGTTTTTGTGAGATTCTGTTCCACGCAGTCGAGGAGAAAGAGTTCTTTCTCATAAACTAACCGTTAGATCGAGCTGTAATTTGGAAAGCACGTTCAAGACTCATAGGGGTAGATTCTGGACGGTAGAGATCGGATTCAGAACTTCCTAGAGTTGCAAATACTGAACAGAAATTGGTGTTGTTATGACTAAACAACTATTTCCAACAACGGAAAGGAGCATTAAACCTCTAGAGTTGATTCACTAATACGTGTGATTTAAAACTTGTGCAAACTAGAGGGGGGAAAAAGTATTTTATTACTTTTATTAATGACTGCACAAGATTCTGTTATGTGTATCTCTTTAGAAGAAAAGATGAAGCTTTTGAAGCATTCAAACGCTACAAGAATGAAGTTGAAAATCAACTTAACTCTCGACTTAAAGCAATTCGAAGTGATAGAAGTGGCAAATATGTAGCACCGTTTGAACAAGTATGTACTGAATCTGGGATCATACATCAAATAACGGCTCCTTATTCACCTCAATCAAATGGCGTTGCTGAGAGCAAGAATAGAACTCTGAAGTAAATAATGAACGCAATGTTAATCAGTTCAGGGTTGCCTCAGAACATGTGGGGGGAAGCTATCCTATCAGCTAAACACATTCTAAACGAGATTCTACACAAATCTAAGGATTAAACTCCTTATGAAATATGGAAGGGACGTAAACCGTCATACAAATACCTCAAAAGTGTGGGGGTTTTTTACTAAGGTTGAAGTGCCTCTACCTAAAAAAGTTAGAATCATACCTAAAATGGTTGATTGTATATTTGTAGGGTACGCACTTAATAGCAGTACTTACAAATTCTTGATTCATAAATCAAAAGTACCTGACATGACTGAAGGCACTATGATAGAATCAAAGAATGCAATATTCTTTGAAGACATATTTCCTAGCAAAGAAAATACACAAGTGACATCTTCTAAGAGACCACATGTAGATACTACTGCGGTTCAATCTACACAAGAGAGTGTAAAACCAAGACGTAGTAAGAGAGCTAGAGTAGAAAAGGACTTTGGTCAAGACTTCTTCACCTACGCGGTTGAAGATGAGCCCAAATCCATATCTGAAGCTCTATCTCGTCCAGATGCACCATTCTGGAAAGAAGCTATAAATAGCAAGATTGATTCCATTATGCAAAATCATACATGGGAATTGGAAGATTTACCAAAGGGTTGCAAGACCTTAGGATGCAAATGGATCCTTAAAATAAAATATAAGGCTCGGTTGGTGGCTAAAGGCTTTAGACAAAAGGAAGGGTATGATTTCTTTGATACCTACTCGTCAGTGACATGAATTATGTCTATTCGTGTACTTATAGCGATTGTTGCATTGCACAATCTAGAGATCCATCAAATAGATGTGAAGACAGCCTTCTTAAATGGTGAGTTGGAAGAAGAAATATACATGGACAAACCAGAAGGCTTTATAGCACCTGATAATGAGAAAAAGATGTGTAAACTAGTGCGATCATTGTATGGACTTAATCAAGCTCCGAAATAATGGCATGTGAAGTTTGACAACACAATGATATCAAATGATTTTTGAATCAACGAGTGTGACAAATGCATGTATGTGAGAAATACACCAAAGGGATTTGTCATGGTCTGCCTCATGTAGATGATATGCTTATCATGGGAAGTAGTAATGACATAATCGTTGACACTAAACGAATGTTGAATCGGAACTTTGACATGAAGGACATGGGTATAGCGGATGTGATACTTGGAATCAAGATTCAAAGAACATCTGATAGAATTTCTTTGTCACAATCTCATTACATTGAGAAAGTGTTGAAGAAATTCAAAGCATTCGATGATTCACCGGCTAAAACACCCATGGATCCAAGTGTACACCTTAGTAAGAATAAAGGTGAATCAGTGGCTCAATCTGAGTATGCAAGGGTTATAGGGAACATAATGTACATACCCAATTATACGCGTCCTGACATAGCGTGTGCAGTTAACAAACTGAGTAGATACACGAGTAACCCAAGCAATGAGCACTGGAAAACACTTAGAAGAGTGTTGAGATACCTGAAATACACTCTTGATGTGGGGCTACACTACGTAAAGTATCCAGCAGTACTCGAAGGGTACAATGATGCAAACTGGATATCTGACACAAAAGACTCATTCTCCACGAGTGGATACATATTCACTATTGGAGGCGGAGCAGTGTCTTAGAGGTCTACAAAACAGACTTGTATAGCCCGTTCCACAATGAAATTTGAGTTCATAGCTCTAGATAAAGCTGGGGAAGAAGAAGAATGGCTTCGTAATTTCCTTGAGGACATTCCATGTTAGAACAAACCGGTCCCTACGGTGATGGTACATTGTGACAGTCAAGCCACAATTGGAAGAGCTCTTAGTGATATGTACAACGGAAAGTCTAGACATATCCGTAGGCGACACAACACGGTGAGACAATTGATCTCAAGTGGTGTAATGTCAATTGATTACGTGAAGTCAAAAGACAACATAGCGGATCCGCTTACAAAAGCAGTTAATCGAGATCAAATGAATATATTGCTAAAAGGAATGAGACTAAAATCCAAAAAGTAATGGGCCAAAACAGTGGAACCCAACCATGATGACTGGAGATCCCAAGAACTTGGTTCAATGGGACAACGAAGCTATAGAGGTTCAAGTTAAACTTGGTATCTACCATTCCTTGGTAGAGCAATTCTACCAAGTATAGACCCGTATTATGGTGAGATTAAGTCAATGACTTTTAATGATTCCTAAAAGGCCAAGTGATGGCTGGTTGAGTATAACGGGGTACTCAAGATAGGAGATCACCTATGTAAGTGTGAAGTGAGTGGCCGCTTCAAAGTAAAACATTTATGAATCCAAAGGGGGTCCATGGCCAAAACGGACCAAAATGTGAGAACAAGGATAATTGAAACATTGATGCGTTCGCACTGTTGTCTCAGTATATGCTAAAGAGGAGTAGTTCAAAGACATCATGTCTACTAGCCAACGGTATACTCGATAGTGTTGGACTACGGAAGGTTCAATGTCCCAAGCTACCTATCCGGATACATTAATGTTTCACGAGGACTAGGTTATGTGTCTGCATTTTATGGACACCGAATTCCACTCATGTGGGGGATTGTTGGGGAATTTAATTGGTTAGTAAGGATTAATTTAATGAATTAATCACCCATTAAATAAAGTGAGTGAAATTAGTCTCACATGTGGAATTGATCAAATATGGTAAATTGATCAAATATGGTAAATTTGATCAAATATAGTAGTTGGTCAAATTTGGTAGTGATCACGATCACTACTTAATATAACAATTCTACCATATGAGAGTGGTCTTTGGAACCTATAAATAGGGTCATTGTGCATTCATTCAAGATACACAATAGACACTAAAAAATATACAAAAATCCAAAGTCTTTCAAGCGTCTGCATATATTTGCATAGTGCATAGTCTAGACGATCTAGTCATCCATTCTCTCTTAGTTCACTGGAGTTCCTGCGATTGTGGTGCTGCTTTGCCGGAAATGAGAAGTCGTTTTACCTTTTGGGAAGATCCGCCAAGACCGGAGCACTACCGGGATGTGTTTTTTCTTGCGGGAAGAGTTATACTCGACTCGACTTCGCCCATCATCCCGAGACGTTCAAGATCCAAGATCCTAGATCCAAACCTGTAAGAAAGGTTAGTAAATCTCCTGTCTATTTCCATATTCATTGTAATAGTGATTGATTGGTGTACCTATAAACCAACAATTGATTGATGTGAAGTTTCCTTTTTTGGAATAAGACAATTAGTTTGGGATGGATGAAAACGGAAAGTAAGACAACGAGTTTGGGATGGAGGGAGTAGTAATTAATATTACTTATCGAATAGAATAATTTGCATAAAAGAGAAAAATGTTAGACATATAAAGTGGTGATTGGAGAGGTGATAAGGAATTGCGACATAAAATAAATAAATAAATAAAATAAAAAGTTAAAATATAGGGTATGTCTTGCGTGAGACCGTTTCAGACCATTTTTCACTTTTTAAAATAGTTATCACTTTCACTGTAAAACGTTATCACTTTCGCTATAAAATGTTATTACTTTTTATTTATACTATAAATTGTTCATAAAATAGCATTATCACTTTTCATTAATTTATTACCACTTTCCTTCATAAAAGTTATCACTTTCTGATCAGTCACGTAAATCCTTACGACGGGCTAACACAAGTCTTTGCCTAAAATTTAGAGGATCTTTTGGGCCAATGAAGTGATGATTATTGGTTTCCATGCCAATGCCATATGAAAACATCATATGCCATGAAATTCAGATCACACATTTAATCAATTTCTTAGCAGACAAAGATACAATGTACTCGCTCTAACATTAACATATATACTCCATTTGTTTCGCCTTAAGATTTGTATTTCTTATTTTGATCTGTTTTAGGTTACATTTTCCTTTTTGTCAAGAAGACCACATGAGACAATTAAATATTTTATATGGGGCCCATACACAACACCAATACAATTACTCACTATACATTAAATATTATATCTCTCAACATACTGCCCAATAAAATATTATATCTCTTAATTTATGTGTAAAAAGAAAACGTAAACATTAATACCGACAGAATATCTCTTCCCGAACAATGTGCTTAAAAGTGTAAGTGCTTTAAGGCTAATACTCCTGTGCACCTGAGTGCACCTCAGGATACGTTGCACTCACCTTCAGAAACATATACAATTATGAATAAAAACATATACAATTATGAACAAAAATTTATACAATATGTTAGTGAATTTTTTGTTAGTTTTTTTTAATGAAAAATTGATTATAAAAAATATGTATATAATTATTAAAAAACATGTATACACTATTGAATAAAAATTTATACACATATGGAGCTAGTTTTTTAATGAAAAATTGAGTATGAAAAAAGTATACAATTATTAAAAAAAAATATATACAATATAGAATAAAAAGTTATACACATATGGATGCATCATATATCAATGTGTGCTTTAATTATAAATCAACATTATTTCAAGATTAGTGCTTTAAAATGATCTATGAGTTGTGTGCTCAATACGTGTAAGTGCATTAACTATAAATCAGAATCATTTTCAGTATTAGTGTTTTAAAATGACCTGGGTTGTGTTGGGCACAATTCAGATAAATGATTGATTATCTTGTTGTATTCTTAAAAATCAACTTTATTTATACCTTACACATGAATAATAAATTTAAATTATATAAGTGAAACATCCACTACTAAAAAAAAGAAAAATTTTCAATCCAAGACCTAAAATATATATAAACTATCAATTTAGTGTCTGAATTATTTTTTTATCGATTTGGGGCTCAAATTTTGTATAACTATCAATACAAGACTTATAATCCTAACACCATTAACTGATCTTTTAAAGGAACCTAAAAATTTCCTAGGTGGCAATAAATTAATTTTAAATAATACTCCATTAAATAAGATTTGAGGGATTAATCAATATAATTTCTTCTGAATTGAGTTACTGGAAAATTTCCCAGGCCTGTATGCACCTCCACCTTGTATCTTTTGGGAGTGGGGGATCGCTGTCTGAGACAAGATCAACGCCCTTTAATTCGTCCTTGCAACCTTGAGATTCTCCCTTGACCATCCTTTTTAAAATCAAAAATATTTTCAAATCCTCTTTGTGTTTCTTCACGGAGAATTTCGCAACTATCACCACCTCTTCTGCGTTAGGAAGTGGCTGCCAACCGCCGACTTGACAGCCATCACCGGAACTACAATTACTGAAACAAAAAGAAGTGTGAGGAAAATCAATTGAGATCTGGAAGCCATAATTTTCAATTTCTAAAATAGAGATGTTTATACTTTATTGAAGAGATAAGAAATGAAAGGACAAGAGGATGACAACATTTATCAGTGCTCGACAATGGCAACAAGAGCACATTGAATTTCTTCATCACCGACGCATGGGTGGCGGTAGCCTGGACTTCACGATGACTGAGGGATGGAGGCACAGCACCGCTGGCACAAATTAAGGAATCTACTCATGTTTCTCTTAAACCAAAATTCGTTTCACAAGAAACTCATTTGCTAGAATTTGAAAAATCATTTTGATGTGGACAAATATATTAATTATATTTATTTATTGATTAAAATGCCTAAACAGTTATACTATGATAGAGAATGTGTCTACATAATGAATCCTAGAAACTCCGTCAAAGGGAAGAGATAAAAGGGAGAAGGAGGTATCTTTAATATGATCGTCTATTTATTATATTATTGATAGACAAGAAACTAATTTGAGCGTTGGAGGGTCTACGTCGGAGATCCTCCCCGGTGTACTTTTGCAGGTTAATTTTACAGCCGTGCGAGGAGTCTTAAGCAAAAACGTATGGATGGGATTGCAAAATTCTGAGTTAATTGTGTATCCTCCTAATTATTTATATTATTATTGTATTTATTTAATAATTATTTGATAAATCAACATTACAGCCGTGAGTTATTTCTCGCTGACCTTAGCATAGTTACTTCAATATGTTATATTTTAGATTGAGCCTGCAAGCAGGAGATGTGTTGATTATTAGTTATTATGGGTGTTACATTTTTCATGACCCATAGAACACATATGCACAGAGAGACTCTAGAGGGTGTACAGTAATTTATATCAATGTTTAATCTCCTCCTGAAATTATAACTGCCATTTTTGGATAGTTGGAAGATGCAGGTTGAAAGGAAAATTGGGGAAAATAATTTAGCGACAAAGATGAAAGTTGTTGTTCGCATATCCTTGGAAGACATGCAATTAAAATAAACCCGAAGTCATGATAGCGCAAATAAACTTAAGGGGCCAGCTATTTGCACCCCGAAATTACTGAACATACCCCAAAATATTTAAATTGACATAATTATCCTTATATATATATATATATATATATATATATATATATATATATATATATATATATATATATATATATATATATATATATATATATATATATATATATATATTATATATATTCGGTTGCAACAACCGAACAGTTATCTATTTTATCTGTTTTGTTGCAGCAACTGAACAAAATAAAGAATTCATCTATCTTATCTGTTCAGTTGCAGCAACTGAACATAACAAATAATTCATTTATCTTATCTATTCGGTTGCAAAAATCGAACAAAATAAGATTTGTAATTTTTTTAAATTTATATCTAAATTACCAAATATATAAGATAACCGATAAGTTTTATAGATATCATCGATCTTTAAACAAAGATGGTGATTTCTCTCCCAGTTAAAGTAAGCAAGTTTCTGTTGATTCTAGATTCTATCAAACCACGGGTCCACTGCTACTTCCGTCGATAGAATCAATAGAAACTTGTTTACTTTCACTGGGAGAGAAATCACCATCTTTGTTTAAAGATCGAATATGTCCATGAAACTTATTTGTTATCTTATCTATTTGGTAATGTAGATATGCATTATAAAAATCGCAAACCTTATTGTGTTCAGTTGCTGCAACCGAACACATAAGATGAATGAATTCTTTATTCTATTTGGTTACTGCAACTGAATAGATAATAGATGAATTCTTTGTTCTGTTTGATTGTTGCAACCGAACAGTTTGTTAGATGACTGTTCAGTTGCAACAACCGAACAAATATAATTTTATAAGGGTAATTATGTCAATTTAAATATTTTTGGGGTACGTTTAGTAATTTTGGGGGTGTGAATAGCCGCTCCCTAAACTTACAGAAAGCATGATTTACAAACACAAATCTCATGTGGTCAAAAAGATAATCATCAACTCAGGTTTGGTTATTTCGGTTAAGCCCGAAGGCTAAGAAAAGGTAGTGTTCCGAAAATTCAGTTAAGATTTTTTCCGAAGTCCTTCATTGCTCTATTCGTGTGGTAATTTCTGCTTTATCTCCTAAATTTCGAATTTATATTTCTCCTTCCCATTTCTTCCATCACTATGAAGAACAAATAACCAAATTTCCAAAAGCAATGAAAGCGCACATGATGTGTTCGAGAGAATGCCCGAATGAATTGCTGTATTACTTTATACCTCTATTTCCTCGAGGAGCTAATAAAATTTAGTTGGTAGAGAGTCAAGATCATGCCTCACTCAAACAGACTCCAGAGAGTCAAGAAACTTATTGAATTGGACACAACTTTGTCGTAATGGAAATAAAATGTCAAAGGAAGTCATGCCCTTGACAAAAGAACCACATTCGGATCAACCGAATACTAGTTTGCACTTCTACTTTCATCTTGAATATTTATCAGATTATTCGTATGAGTGGGTCTTGATGATTTTGTTAAAACAAATCATCCCTTAAGTAATCTGAGAAGTGAGAGAACAAAATGTTTATTGCTACGCTGGTTTATTAGCTACTGTTGCATCTTGTGGGTTTTGGTCATGCTTTACGCGTACTGGAGTTTCAGCTTCTTTCCAATTCTATTTAGTCACTGATAAGAGTGAAAATAAGCGTATTTTAGTATCCAATTTAACACCTTTTTAATAGAAATTGTTGTCATATATTAGCAAAAGTGTCTTATATTCAATATATATGAGAAAAAGGTGCACTTGAGGTGTTTTATTGTATTTTAGGTGGAAAAAGGATCAAAAGTGCAAAGTTGGAGAAAGGGTGCAACTTATGTATGAATGCTGAAAAATGCACGGCCAACTTGTGTAATTTTTCTATGTTTATGTGGAGCTCTGAACTAGAAGTGTGATACATGGTTGGTAAGCCACATAAGAGAGGATCTTTTTGGCATAAAGAACACCTCAATCGGAATCCAAACGAGAAAGTTATGAGCAAAATGGTGACGTCGCACGAGCTGTGCCGAACGGAATGGCTGTGCTACTTTGCATGAATTTTTGAATATTCAAATGTTAGAGTTTTTGTAAGTTCTTTATATGGATAGAAAGCCAAGAAAGAGGGGATCGCGTGAGCACAAGAATCACTCAAATCGGATCTCGTATGTGGAAGTTATGCGCGAAACGGCGAGACAGCACAAGGCTAGTTCGACCCGAATCGGTGGTTGAACCATCCTTGTCGTGGTCGAACCAGCTGCTTGAAAATCATAAAAGTGGTTCGAATGATGATGTGGTTTGACCAGCCATGAGGTTGAACCATGGTCGAACCACATGCATGAAGTGTAAAAAATCGCCGATTTTGATTCGACCATAGTTTGACCAAGCCTATAGGTCAAACCATGGTCAAACCACATGTCTAAACAGCACCAGATCTATATTTTTACACCCCAAGTGTACCTATTTTCGTGTTTTTCAAGAAAAAGCCCATCCAAGGTCCATAAGGAGAGCTTACAAATATAAAAGGGGATGTAGATCACACCAAGAAAAGAAAGATTGGACTGGAGGAACCACAACACAATCATCCTACACCCTACAAGGGGGGATCACCCTCCAACCATCATCCACATCCTTTCCTCCATCCATCCATCACTTTGAAGATTCGTCCATGGAATCAAGAGGAGAACCAAGAGGAGGATCCAAGACGGAGAAGGACGCAACAACTCCAACATCTAGGGTTTTCTTTGTTTCCTAATTTATCTTGTATTTTTCAGACATATGGGTATGATCTATCCCACCCCCATGATTGTTCTTTGCAACATCATGGACTAGAACCGTTTTGGTAGATCTAGGGTTTTGAAGGTTTTATGAATTAATAAAACTCTCTAATGTGTCCTCCGTACAACACTACTTGTGGATTTATTTTATATATGATTATGCTTTCTTAATCCATATTCACGGTCGTTTTGTGGATCTTCAATTGTATATAGAGTCTGAATATAAATCTTGGTTGTAGATTGAGTGCGTTCACCGCTGAACAGGATTCTATGTTATGATTCTAAGTGAGGGAACTCTGAAGCTTCATCAGAACTGTCATATATGAGTGTTTATTAATTGAATTAAATTCGGGTTAGTAAGCAGGATAAAGATGGTAATTTTATAATACCTATAAAGGAGATCATATCGGGTTAGATTCCAGAAGTGGGAAATAATTGATGTTGATAGTACCTAGAAAGGGGGGTGAAATTATGTCTCTTACTCCAAGGTTATTCACACGTGTTACACGCATATTTACTTGTATCTATAGAGTAGATTTGCATGATTTAGTGATGCGTCCATAGTCCACAAGGCAGAGTCAGCCTGTACTTGAGAGGGAAGTTAAGTAGTAAAACCGAATTACCCTAGTGCTATCTATTCTCCTACTTGAGTCACATTCGTATTATTCTAAGTGCTTTTATTTTAATTGTTATTTTAATTAATTTATTTAATAGTTTAATAATCCAATACTCAACCTTTATTGCCAATTCGTCTTAATTAATTTAGTAAATAATTAAATTGATAATACGCCGTCCTTTGAGTTCAATATTTCACTTGGTCGCTTGCTTAAGCTGTAATTGATATCCTTAATACTTGAAGATTAATTTTGCGTGCAAAGAAAACGCGCATCAAGTTCTTGGCGCCGTTGCCTAGGACGGCTGTTATTATTGATTTTATTATTTCTAGTTGATTAAGACTTTTATTTATGATTATTTATTTCTATCTAATCTTAAATATTTCTTAGATACTTGTGCACTAGGAAAAGGAAATAAAGGAAAAGAAGGAATAACACACAGAGCTAAACATGAGTGGAGCAAGGCAGAATCTGGATAATGTTGCCGTACGTGAATTTTTTACGAATTATGGGATTGGCAACATGCGTTTGATAGGAGCAAGGAGGGAAAATGATAATTTTGAGATACATCCCGCTCTTATTAACATGGTAGAAAAGAATCCTTTTTCTGGAGGTTGTTTTGAAGATCTATATTAGCATCTTAACAGATTTCTTGGTTATGCAAATACGCAAAAGGGTGCTGGAGCTAATGATAATGCTAGGCGGATCGCCCTATTCAAGTCTCTTTAATTGATAAGGCAGAAACTTGGTATGAGACTCTTAATTCCACATATTGCACTACATGGGACCAACTGCAGTAGAAGTTTTTGGAGAGATACATGCCACCCTCAAGGATCTTAAGAATGAGGCAAGACATCACCCAATTTGTTATGAATCAAGGTGAGAAATTTCATGAGACGTGAGACTGGTTTAAAGACATGCTCAGGAAGTGCCCACAACATGGGATGCCTAAGGCTGAGTACATAAGCATCTTCTACTATGGATTGGATTGTGAGTCTTGTGTTCTTATTGATGCATCATCAGGTGGAGCGCTGTTATCTAAGACAACACTTGAAGCAGAAAAGTTATTTGAAGACATCTCTATGAATTCACGTGACTGGCCTCTAGAGAGAGATAGAAGATCTTATGTACTTGATAAGGTGGCTCAGGTTAAACATCATGTGGAGAAGCCGAATAGGGATGATGAGATCGTCTCTAGTTTAGCTAACATCAACAAGCTACTAGAGTCCCAGCAGAGGCAGATTGCAGAGTTGACACAAAGGGGGCCTAGTATCCATTAGCAAGAAGTGAAGAGTGTTGAAGATACCTTCAATCGATACATGGCTAAGAATGATGCAAGAGTTGATCATCTTGAGGCTACTATGAATGCTAATCATGCTGATTTATCTAAGCTATTGAAGGACCTTACTTTGATTATGGGGCAGATGGCTGGGAACGTGAATCAATTGACACAAACGTTGGAGAAAAGAATGTTCCCGTCTCAAGGCATAACGAACCCGAACGAGTGCAACGCTATCGCATTAAGGTCTGGAATGTAGTATGAGGGACTGATGATGTCGGAAACAAATTCTAAAGCACTAAGAGCTCGATTCAACCTCGGTTTGACCAAGCCAGCAGGTCGAACCACACCCTGGAGGTTGAACCAAACACCTGGGCTACCTCTGGAGCATCTAAATGGCCGGTTCGACCAACACCACACTGGTTTGACCAACCCTATTGGTCGAACCATGGTCGAACCACCCTATCGGCAACACTCTGTTTGTCTGATGTTGGGTTCGACTAACTCAGGTGGTCGAACCACGGTCGAACTGACCTGTCCGCGAGATTCCATACTCTTTGAAGCTTGGTTCGACCAGTACTCATGGTCGAACTAAGGTCGAACTGCCTGGTCCCGTATCATTTTTCGCACAGAATACTTTACCTGATGTTAATGGTACTCCACTGCCATCCCAAGTGCAAAATACTGAGCTTATAGTGGAAAAGAAATGAGAAAGAAAAAAGAAGTTGAGAGCCTAGAAGCTTAGTCTGCAGATGGATAATGAAGATGTGATTTTCTCTCTTGATAAAGCATTAAAGATGCCCATGGAGACTCAATCATTCAAGAGTATAGATGTGATTTCTAACTTGTTTAATCTTGATTTTAATAGGACAGATGATTCTGATTTTGAGTGGAAGATTGACAAGGAGGAATCTAGACAGTCATGGGAGGAAGAAAATACTGAGGATCATATACTTTTGACAAAGAAAGGTGAGGTGCTGAGTGTAGACAAGAAGAGGGAAAGAAAGTACTTGAAGGTGAGGATGCGAGAAGACCACCATCTGATCCAGTAGTTCAAAGTGTTATTCCATCGTGACTCTCCGACGTTAAACATGAGCGCTTGTTGGGGGATTGACCCTTTTGTTTTATTGCGTCATTATTTCTTTCGTGTGAGTGATGAGTTATTATATTTGAGGTTCTCACGCTTCGGCAATTATATTTCTTTTCAAACTTAGTTTCGACTTACGTTTTTACTAAGTTTGGGGGGGTGTGATGTACTTACCTCGTCTTATGAGCACTAAGGGTAAAATTTTTCCTTTCGTTGGTTGTTTGTTTGTTAGGGGATTAATTTTTTGCGGCATATTAATATATTAAGCGGTGTTGGTATATCGATTTTTTATGGCTTACCTAATGTTTAGTGTATTGTGTTGGTGTTTCTAGTGTGTGGAGTCAATTATATAGTCAATTGAGTCTTTATTATAGTTCTCCTATTTTTTTATTGATGAATCATGTGATGATGATGTGTGCTTGAGCTTTGATGATAGAAAAAGGTAAAGAGTGGTAAGACAAGTTTTAAGCTGAGGCTTAACCTGATCGAGTTGAACAATTCGAGGAGCTCGTAAATGTTTTGAAGGAGAAATCAGGTGCCCTTGTTCCTTATTCTAATTTTTATGTGTGCTTTTAATTAATAGGAGTGGAAGGATTGAGTTTTTGTTTTGGTGATCCAAGTGAGCTTATATTTTTAAATTGTGCCAAGAATTCATATGCTCTTGAAATTGATGAAGGAAATGTGCTTGAGTTATATTGTGATATGAAGTTCTATGTGTACTTGTGAGATATTGCTTATCATGAAAGGTGCTATGTTACTTTTTAAAAACCCATGTAAGATTTTGAGTCTTGTTATTCATGTACATAATCACATGATAATTCTTTTCTGATGAGTATCTTTCTTGTGCGTGTATTCTAAAACTTGCTTTGAGTCTCCTTGAATATTCAAGATTAGTCTAGCGGATTATGGAAATGATATTAGGTCATCTTTGAATAGCCCATCTTTTCCCATATACTTTACCTAAATTCATTAAATCCCTTGTCAACCCATTTGAGCCTTTTTAAATCCATTTTTTTTATAGTCAATAAAGCTTAATTGAAGAGAGTGGTGATTTGAGGGATGATAAGAATGATGAAAGAAGAGTCTTAAGGATTAAAAGGAAAATTCTTGGAGTATTGCTCAAATCTAGTACTCCATGGAAACAAACACCCTAGGGTAGTGCTTAAATCTAGTACCCTATGGAGGATGTGAGAGGTAGTGCCCGAAACTGGTACCTCAAAAGAAAAAAAAAGAGAAAAAAAGGGTGAAGAAAAGGAGAATGATGGAGTTGAAGTGTTAGAAATAGTTGAAAAAAATGTATTGTGCTTGAAGGAGAAAGATGAGACAGTTTGAAGAGTATGTTGTGCTTGATTGAAGTGATAAGGAAGGATGAAAGATCGAGAGAGACTGCAACTTGATTGATCCGAGTTTTGAGTCACTTATCCATATATTCTGACCTTTTTCCAAAGAGCCTATATTACAACCAAATAAAAGATTTTTTTGATTTATGATTTGTTAGCTACAAGTAAAAGGAAAGTTGAGACTTTTGGCAAGTTTATAGTTATGCATGAAATTGAATTGAATTTGAGGGTAAACACCTTAACCCATAAGTGTACATCTTTTACACTTGAGTGCGAGTGATATATACTTCCCATGAGAACATGTCAATGGAGCATTTGATTGGTGGTGATTGTCATATCTTGTATGCTATGGATTGATTATTACATGTAATAAGAGTTGCATGACCTAAGTTGAGGACAATTTTATTTTGAATGGGGTATTTGTCATAGTCCTTATTTTCCCACTAATTTTCTTACACTCTTTCTCTTTATTTTTGTTTTGTTGTCTCAGGACGAGCAACGGGTAAGTTTGGGGGATTGATGAGAGTGAAAATAAGCATATTTTAGTGTCCAATTTAACAGCTTTTTAATGGAAATTGTTGTCATATATTAGCACAAGTGTCTTATATTCAATATATGTGAGAAAAATGTGCACTTGAGGTATTTTATTGTGTTTTAGGTGGAAAAATGATCAAAAGTACAAAGTTGAAGAAAATGTGCAACTTGTGTATGAATACTGAAAAAAGCACGCCCAACTTGTGTAATTTTTCTGTGTTTGTGTGGAGCTCTAAACTAGAAGTGTGAAATAAGGTAGAATTTTTTTTTTCAGTCTATGATAGGATCGTGTTGCATTAATACTTTTTAAAATTATCGCTTAAAGAATTTTTAGTGTTATTTGAAATACAAGAACGATGGTTGTTGATAGAAGTTTATTTTCATGAGAAAGAATAAAGATAATGAAAAGTGTATCACTATTTTTATTTCATGGAATTTGGGGTATATTTAGTAATTTTGGGGTATGTTTAGTAATAAATCAAGTTAATATAATTCTTGTAATTGTAAATGTATTTAAGTCATACAAATTAAAAGTATTTTAATTTAATGACTTTTGGGGTATGTTAAGTAAAAAATAAAAAAAATAAAATAAAGAAAGAACCATTAAAAAATTCGAAAAAACAAAGGAAAAGGAAAGAAAAAAAAGTTGTGGAAGGCAGAGGCGATTAAAATTGGGTCAGGTGTTTTCATGTTCAATTTATAAGAGATAGGGGGCACATTTGATCTGATTATTATTAAATCAAGGATGGATTTCATCCATAAAAAAATGAAAAGGGCTTAAATATACATAAAAATAGGTATAGGGCTTTTTTGATTCATTGATATAAGTATAAGGGCATGTTTGATCCTGTTCCCTAAAATTTACATGGTTACAGTGTATTTTCCTAGTGTTTAGTGCATTATTAAATTTTTTATGTGATATATTATTAATTAACAATAAATTTATAATAAATATAACCTTAATATAAATAAATAAAGTAAAATATTTTTATGAGATCCGTGAGACGCATAATCCCCTATCTATTTAAAATAAAAAGCTGCTAATGACCATTATATATTACGTTAATACCCTTCATCCCATTGTAATTAATTGGTAAGCATTTTTGGCCTCAATTCATAGGTACCTGTTCTCTTTTATTTACTCCAGGTTGCTTTTTTTTTAATTACTTTGATTACTTATTTTACATTTTGTTAATTTTTTATTAAAATATAAAATAAATATTCAGCAAAAGTTAAATTTATCAAACTATTAATATATCTCTAGTATAACAATTTAGTCGATTACTTTTCTTAAACATGCTTAAGTCTAAAAAGTCTAGGAAAATTTTTCTTTAAGATACCCTCACCACTACAATTTTCTTCCTAAAAAAGAAACTTCTCTCCATTCCCCAATTCCCTAATCAAATTTTTCTCAAACCAGCCCCTCTATTCCATTCAACTGATTTGATGATATTAGCCCACCATCCCCTAATAACAACCCCTCTAGATGAACATGGAATCGAGTTAGATCTTGTCCAAGACTCTCCCCACCTCGACCTAATGATCCTAATCCACAATTTAGACTTCTCCATATGATATCTCCACATCCATTTACCCAAAATGCTTGATTAAAGCACTCAATATTTTTACCCCAAGACCACCCCTATCTTTAGGTTCAAAGATTGCTTTCCAGCTAATCCATTATGTTTTTCTCTCGCTCTCTTCCCCCTCCCCAGAGAAAGGTGCATTGAATTTGCACCAATTTTTTATCACACATTTCAGAATTTGGTATAGCGATAGCAGGTAGGTAGGTAAGACGTTAAGAACTGAATTCACCAGAACGGTAGGTGCTAAAAGTCTAGCTTTTTGTAGGAATAATGTTATAACAATTGGTTTGAAATGAGAATCATATGATCAAACATTTTACATATTATAATTTATTTATATGTTATTGCAAAAGTCCTCTTACTTTATACTGTAGATAATATGGTGTGCGGCGTCGCATAGAAGATCATATTATCGATTTTTTATAAAGTATAATCAGATGCTCACAATCGAGATAGATGAGAACAATCTATCGGGATGGTTGTAGTGTGATTTGGTATTAGTTTTTCTTAACTATAAAATCACATTAGTATGCTTTGTGTGCATTGAGGAGGACCGCTTGAGATCGTTCGACTTATACTGGCTATATAGAAGAACTTGATCTCAGTTATTATGGATGTTCGTGCTCTTAATCCCTATACAATAATCTCGACACGTAAGCCAATATGTATTTTTTTTATTCATCAATGGGTGAGAGTTACATGTATTAAACCAACAAACTTGGTAAGTTGGGAAATAGTGTGTCTCTATGGTGTTCTGTTGATTGTAGAAGGAATCCATTTCCTATTAAATAGGTTGATGATGTTCCCTTGAGGAGCTCATAAGGATTATCATATAAACCCTGCAGGTGAATTTATTTCGGCATGATAACAAGGTTGAGTGGGACTACTCTCGGATGAGATATTAATTAATGGAGTTGTCAGTAATTTAATTAATTAATGGGCATTGTATATCTTAAATATAGGGAGACTGTCGGGCTCATAATAAGAAGCAACCCATAACGTAATATGGGATTAGAGCGGCAGTTCAGTAATAATATTTTTGTGGATTAAATTATTATAATTGGACTTAAGTATAAGTTTTGGACTAAACTTAGATACTTAATCCCAATGCCCAACTCTAATTTCTCCTCCTGGTCCTGCTGTAGCCAATAAATAAGTCAATTCAGTTTATTCGGAACCTAATTATTCATGCCTAAACACACGTGAGGTTGAGGGAGGAAGCAGATTGAGAGGATCTTGAATATCGCCGTCCACACGACGTCAAGATTGGACTTGGTAATACAACAAAATATTAATAGGTCATTTACTACTGTTGTTCGATCTCTGAATGTTCAACTTTTATAATTCTTCTGTGTTTGTGTGGAACTCAAAACTGGTGGTGTGATACCTTTCCCTCATCATACGATTTCTCGTATCAGGTAGTACTCGTTCTCAATGTGTTTAATTGCCTTATGGGCTCGTGATTCCTTTTAGTTTGCAACTGCACCATTAATATCACTATAAATTGTGATCACCTTGGTCAAACTCAGAATCACATCTAAGTCCATCACGAAGTTTCTAAAACCATACAGATACTTTCGCTGCCACAAGGCTCCAAATTTATCATTTTTCGATGGTGCAGTCCGAAATATATTTCTATATAATCACTCCTCCATATTACGTCTCAACTTCCCAAATTAAACACACAACCTTGAGGTGGATATACTGCCGTCCCCATGATTTGAAAATCTGAATCTATATAACCGTCAAGAAGTATTGAATCATCCGGTAAGCTAACATATAATTTTCAGTCCTTTTCAGGCACTTCAAATATGTCTTACCTCAGTTCATCATTCTTGTTCCGGGTTACCTTGATACCCACTGATTATGCCTTTGGTAATACAGATATCCAATCTTGTGCATAGCATTGCATACATGAGGCTTCTTTCTGCCGAAGCATAAGGACCGCCTTCATTAGCTTTATCTACCTTTTGTGTCATAGGACACATTTTCTTAGATAAATTCACTCTATTTCCAAAAATTTGAAAAACTTTCTAGGAGTTGCATGCTAAAACGAGTAAGGATTGTATCAATACATGAAGTTTGAGATAAGCATAACATCCTTTCTTATGATCCTTATCGCCATGATCGCAAGGATATATTTTGCTTCTTTTAAGTCCTTCATTTCATATCGCTTTATCAACCATACTCATACGCCCGACAGTACTATTTCATTATCTCCAATGAGCAATATACCAACTACGTACATACAAGAAAATACCACCACGTTTCTGCCACTCTTTACAATATACAAGACCCATCTGAGCATTGATTAAATCCATATGACTGAATTTTCTCATCAAAAAGGATGTTCCATGATTTAGAAGCTTGCTTCAGTCCATAAATGGACACTTTTAAGCTTAAACTCAAAATGCTCTTAGCTCTTTGCAATGAATCACTCTGGTTGCTTCACATAGATGTTTGCCTCAAGACTTTCAATCAGGAAAGTTGTCTTGACATCTATTTGTTATACCTCATAATTAACATGAGTAGTAACAGACAAAAGAATCCGGATCGACTTGGGTATATCTACCGGCGAAATAGATTTTCTCATAATCGAACCCTTCTTTTTGAGTATACATTTTCGTAACAAGCTTTGCATCAAAGGTTTTCATCTTACCTTATGATCCTCTTTTATTTTGTATGACCATTTCCAATGGCTTTTACACCATTTACTGGTCCTACAAGCTCCCAGATTTGATTTAGAATCCATAGATTTTATTTTAAAATTCATTGCGACTTACTAAGATTCCGCATTTCGATCTTGTAGTGCTTCGTCTTGTCCATGGGCCGATTTCATGTTTATTAGGGACCAAGTCTCACGAATTTCCCAAAACATAAATCTATTGTGTTGTAAAACAACCCTCCCACTACGACAAGGCTTTACATACAATTGTGTATCAAATGTGACACGCGATATAGTTTACTTATGGTATATCCTCTTGTAGTCTTGGTAATAAAATTTGTATTTCCCTTCTCTCACTCCTTTTAGACCATATTATATATGGGTTTGTGATTTATTACAAAGTCCTTATCCAAAAATATAGTGTTTGTGTTAACAATCACTCTCTTGATTTTTTGGACTATTTAAATAAATCACCCTTCATTTTTCTAGGATACCCCACAAATAGTCAAACATCCATACGACATGTTGTTTCTAGGGCTTATCCATAAAATTAATTTAGTAATTCCAAATAACTCATCATCTATCTGACCATTTCCATAAGAGTCATATTCCTTCTATTTGCCACACCATTCTGATGGGGTTTACCCGCTGTAGTCAACTTGGTATTCAATCCCAACCTCTGATAATTAGCTCCTAACTATCCTAAGAGGTTCTCGCCATCACGATTAAATCGTAATGACTTGATATATTTTCCATGACGCTTCACCGCATCAGCCATGCACTTCTTGATTTAATCATAGTACTCAGACTTGCAGTGCATCAAATAAATATATCTTGTTTCTAGAATAATTATCAAACAAAATGACGAATATTCATAGACACCTCTCGCCGGGATAATCTTAGGACATCTCAAATCAATATGAATCATTTTCAACATATCTTTACATGGCTCTATACCTCTTTGCCTTGTAGAGGCAATTTATCATATTCACTTCCAAGTAAGACTCACAAGTTCAATAGTTTCCACTTCCAATAAACCTAACGGTTCATCGGCTATCAACTCTCGAATCATACTTAAGCAAAATGATCTAGTCTTAGATGCCAAAGGTATGTTTAGTTCATCTCCGAAGGTTCATTTCTCTTACTAAGATTAGAAGATGCATTATTAATTACTATTTGTTGCATCGTGAGAGAAACATTATTTAAGTGTGTGCAAATTGTCACCAATGTACCATAACAGATTATGGCTCAATTGTTCTTTATAATGACTATGCCATTGAAATGCAATAGAGTATCTATCCGTAAAACATAGAAACTGAAATCAAATTCTTTCTATGAAAATGTATGTAAAGACAATTTCTTAAAATCAAATGTTTATTCTTATCATAAGATGCTACAGTCACTACTTTCGTAGCTTTACCCATGTATACAATAATCTCATCATCACTTAGTCGCATACACTTAGTGATTCTGGTATTTACACACAACTTGTCAGTAAAAGCCATCACTAATCATGCTTCAACAACTAGTGAATAAGATACTATCCTTGTTCACTCCTTGATGAAAATTACTTTTCTTTGCCACACGTTTTGTCAGAAGTTTCCCACCATATACAACCTCTTGTAATTCAGGTGAAACTTACTCAAAACAACTTGGCAAATTGTGGAGAATAAATTGACCTAGGTTTCCCTTCAATTTCCACTCCAAGTATTTTAAATTCATTCATCAAGTTTAACCATGACCTCTTGCCTTTTTTACCTTTCTCAAGTATCCGAAAAGTCGCATGAGATCATCATATTTCTATGAACCTCTCACCTCTTCACTAGAGACTTTAATATGCACTAGAAGACATACTTAGTGAGAACACGTTATTTATTTTCCTAAGCAGTAATAATTAAAATCAAGATTCTATTCTAATCAATTATTTTGGACCAGTAAGTATGTTTTCTCTTAGTTAACAATAAGTGAAATAAACCATTCGAAAATTCAGAGAATCAAGTAAATAAATACAACGATCAAACTCTTCGAATTTAATTTTTATATTGATTTCCTCAATAAACAATATAAAATAAATTCACCGACATCTCAAGCATCGTGAATTTGAATGCCACGTTAGTGTGGACGTATACAAACCCTAACATTCACAAAAGAAGATTTTACGTATAAATTCCATACGTCATAATTAACCTTATGACTTAATGATTAATAGTCGGTTGTCCTTTAACCATGTAATTTAATAGTAGTGACTCCGTTGGGGAGGATACATATTAATTGCACCTAAGTGTATACCATTATTTGATACTAAGTACGTTACCCAAGTTTGTGTGCCTTACAGTTGGAGAAGTCCACACGCGCACAAATAATTTCATATAATCATCAATTATAAGTTTGTAGCAATGATCCGCAAACAAACTCATCCGTTGGGGAGGAAGGCACTATAGCCGACTCATAAGCTTGTGTGCATCACATTACAAATAATAATTATTTAATAAAATTTATTTCAGTGATCCACAAATAAAACTCATCCGTTGGGGAGGAAGGCACTATAGCCAACTCATAAGCTTACTTGCATCACATAATAAATCAATAATGGAAGCCGCGGGATTAATTGACCAATCATTCGCCCACTTAGTTATTAAACAAGAGGGTTTTTACATGGATATAATATTCATAAATAAAATACGCAACCTAGCATGCTCTTATTATGGAAAATAAGGCAGTAAATTAAATAGAACATGCATCCAAATATATAACAATAATAGACAATTAAATCAATTATTGCAGTTATATATATCAGTGAATTCATTTGTTCGCCTCCAAGCATGAATGTGGGCAATGCAGACGGGGATCGACCTCCTCGGTGAGGTCACAAAGATTGACATGAGCAGAACACCATGATAAAGCTCGACTCGAGCAAAACGCCATGCTAAAGCTCGACACAAGCTTTACCACCGAGCTCCTCTGCGTGCGCCAATCCTCAGCTCCATGCACAGGTCTGCGCGCAATCCTTGGCAATGTTCACTTCACCGGCAGCCAAAGAGCACCTAGCACGACTCAAGCACACACAGCCGTGTGCCATGCCCGCTCATCAGTCTACCTCTGTGCCACATTCTGTGTCGTGCGCAAACCACCCTGCACCAGCCTGCAACCGTGCGCATCAAGCAAGTCATCAGGTGCCCATCTGTGCACATCCAGCATGTGCTGCACAACCGCCTAGCCATCTCTCGATCACACGTGCTCCATTCCACCACCGTGCATGCCAATGCTCTGCCACCGCATGCGATGTTACACAACAGCCAACCGACGGCCGCTAGCCTCAGAGGGATCAACACCATGCCTTGCTATTGTGTTTCACCATCAGACCACTACAGACTCAACCTGAAGAAGGCCAGACCCACTCAGAAAATAGGTGCAGACCCGACCGGATTTTGTGTAGGCCCGATCGGAATTCAAATCAGACCCGCTCAGAACCCATGAGGACTTGCCTGGGACTTCTTCAGGACACACTCAAAATGCGATGGACTCGCACGGAATCTAGTTTTGTAAGGCCATTCATTCACTGATAGTCACGCCATCCACCGCAGTCAGCCCTGTCAAGACACCTTCCAGAGCACGTCGTTCAGTCGTGCACGACAGCCGTGCCAGCCATTAGCGAAAACCCTCAGAAGCACCGCCATAAGCCATGGCTTACACCATACGCTATCTGTTGGGTGTCCAGCTGCAAGCGTCGGTAGCCATGCACGCCAACAGTAACTCGCCCTGTGAATTTCCATCATCGTCTGCATCATCTATCGTTGCACGTGGAATCATCATTCATACCACGTCCGTTCAGTCGTGCCAACAACTTTCGTCAGCCCTGTCGCGATGTGATGTCGTCGTCGCTCATGTTCGCTCATCAGCCACTTAGTGTCGCCACCCAGCGGTCTTGCTGTCGATATTAATCCGTGATTCGCCGGCTAAAGTCCATTTGTGCCACGTTTGGTGAACGTGTGTGAGTGTACAATTAGGGTTTCCAACAGGAATTAAGTTCTAAACCCTAATTTTACATATTCCACTCAAACCCTAGCCTAACGTGTCATGTTTAGCCATAGAACCTACCCTCTGATACCAATTGTTGGCGTTTGGATATTTTGGTTAACGTGAACCGTTAGGGTTCCATGCAAATCTATAGTAGCGGAAGCATAAGAGTAGAATCGTATTACCTTTCACCAGGGTTGATGTAGAGGTTGAACAGCAAGAACAAATAACTTTCCGATCTTCTGTTGTATTTCTAAGCCATGTCTTGACGTTGTGTGGGCAATGGTCTCCAAGACGAACTCAATCTGTAGTTAATCACCTTTTTCATGTGTTTAGGCATGTAAAGGTGATTATCCGGACTACTGAGATTGGCTATTTATAGGCTACAACAGGGACCAGGAGGACAAATTAGGGTTTGGGCCTCCCATTGGGCTAAAGCATCCAAGTTTAGCCAAAAACTTATACTTAAGTCTAATAATAATAAATCAGTCCACTAAAGAAGCATTATTGCACTGCCACCCTAATCCTAAATTACGTTATGGGCTCCTTCTTATTATGAGCCCGTCAATCCCCCCGTGTTTAAGATTCAATGCTCATTAAATAATTAAGTTACTAACAACTCCATTAATTAATATCGAGGTTATTGTATAGGGACTAAGAGTACGAACATCCATAATAACAGAGATCAAGTTCTATTTTATAGTCAGTATAAATTGAAAGATCTTAACGTGGTCCTGCTCAATACACACAAAGTGCACTAGTGCAATTTTATAGTCAAGACAGACTAATTCGAAATTACACTACAATCATACCGATAGATAGTCCCCATCTATCTCGATTGTAAACATCTGTTTATACTTTATAAGGAGTCGATGCACCACATTATCTACAGTACAAAGTAAATGGACTTTTGCAATAACATAATCGTAAATGTTTGATCAAATGATTCTCATTTCAAATATTATCAAAACATTGTTCATATAAAAAACTAGACTTTTAGTATACAATCCAACACTGATAAAGATCTTATAAATCCTAATTGGAAAAAGTCTGGCCATTTTGAGAGCCAAATGTGATTGATGAGAATTCTATCAATCCTGCTCTTAGATGTACCATCAGCTTTGTAGTAAGTGAAATTTCTGCCTTGAAAAGGGAGGTCTAATCAAATTCGAAGTAATAATGAGATCACAAAAAGCTGTTATGTCTTTGTTTTGAGTTTTTTCTCTCTTGCCCACTCTTTCAGCTCCTCTAGTGATGGAGTTAAAATCACCTGCTATACATATGCATGCCAGACTATTTTGAGCCACCACTAATTTCAGACTATCATAAATATTTTCCTTATCAGATGAAGAACAAGGAGCATAGACTTTGTGTTGGGTTGTATACTAAAAGTCTAACTTTAGTATGAACAATGTTTTAATAATATTTGAAATGAGAATCATTGATCAAATAATTGTGTCTTATAATTTATTTATATGTCTGATGCAATAGTTCGCTTACTTTATACTGTAGATAATATGTTGTGTGACAATACATAAAAGATCATATTATCGGTTTCCTTATAAATTGTAAATAGAGCTCACAATCGAGATAGACGGGGACTCTCTATCGGGATGGTTGTAGTGTGATTTGATATTAGTTTGTCTTGACTATAAAATCACATTAGTATGCCTTGTGTGTATTGAACAGGACCGCTTGAGATCGTTCGACTTATACTGATTATATAGGAGAACTTGATCTCTGTTATTATGGATGTTCGTGCTCTTAATCCCTATACAATAACCTTGACACTTAAGGTAGTATGTATTTCTTTGATTCATCAATGGGTGAGATTTACATGTTATTAAACCAACAAAATCAGTGAGTTGTGAAATAGTGTTGTCTCTATGGTGTGTTGTTGATTGTAGAAAGAAATCGTATCCTATTAAATAGGTTGATGATGTCCCTTTGAGAAGCTCATAAGGATTATCATGTAAACCTTGCAGGTGGATTTATTCCAACATGATAATGAGGTTGAGTGCTACTACTCTCGAATGAGATATTAATTAATGGAGTTGTCGAGTTAAATTCATTTTTAGTCCCATAGGAATTGACTTCGTCGATTTCAGTCCCAAGATAGATATTTTTTTCAATTTAGTCCCGTAACTATGTGATTTGGTCGATTTATGGCCAATTTCCACCAGAATCTTGATTTTTGCCAAAAAACTCACATGTGGCATACGCGACTGCACGATTTCGGGCAATCCGGTAATGTGGTCTGATGTGGCAGCTAGATGAAATCTGGCCATTGATTTTACCATGTCAGCACTGTTGGAATAATTTAAAATTTAAATAGAATCCACTTATTTCCACATCATCATCTCCTTGGTGGATTCCGACAGGTATTTCATCAACCATCTCGCATAGAAGCAGATCCGTGCAGTCGTGGCGAAACCAGCAGATCCAAGCAATAGGGACAGCTGGAGAAGTTGCGGGTCGACTTCTTCTTACGGCCATGGTGGCCTCCATGTTGGAGTTGTTGGAGGCGGTGGCTGAGCCGGCCAAGAAGTGCATCTCGTCGTACACCTGCACGTCATCCATCCGGTACCTCACGTTGTAGATGTTCCTCTCCAAGAGAAGCTCCTCCAACACCAGCCTCGCCTTTTTGGTAGTGGGACTAGCCGTCAGTCGTGAGGTGGCTGACGAACCAGTCTTTGCCCTCGTTGCGGAGGGCAAAGGTTTTATCATTGATCTTGACGGGCCAAAAAAGGGTATCGTGGTCATTGTCATTGGGACTATCGGTGTCACCCCATATCCAGTTGGGGCTCCACCGCAGGTACTTGTCGTAGTTGACCAACTTGATCCTGAGTTGACCGTACATGGTGCTCTCGAACGTGTAGGCAGAGTCTGTGTCGTCGCCATGTTTGGAGGAGAACTGGAGGTAACGGTAGCCCTCCTATACGGCGTGAATTTTAAATTCTTCCAAATCATCGGTGACATGGGGAAATCAATGTCCCAGATTTTATCTAGCTGCCACATCAGATCTCCTTGCCGGATTGTTCCAAATCGTGCAGTTGTGTGTGCCACACGTGAGCTTTTTCCAGCAAAAATCAAGATTCCAGCGGATATTGGGCATAAATCGATCAAATTACGTAGTTATGGGACTATATCGAAAAGAATATCTATCTTGGGACTGAAATTAACTAAGTCAATTCCTATGGGACCAAAAAATAAATTTAACTCGGAGTTATCAATAACTTAATTAATTAATGGTCATTGTAGACAACGGGCTCATAATAAGAAGGAGCCCATAACATAATTTGGGATTAGAGCGCTAGTGCAGTAAGAATATTTTAGTGGAATATATTATTATTATTGAACTTAAGTATAAGTCTTGAGCTAAACTTGGATACTTAAGCCCAATGGAGGCACGACTCTAATTTCTCCATCTGGTCCCTGTTGTAGCCTATATATAAGTCATCTTAGTAATCTAGAAACCCAATGACTTTGCCTAATGCACGTGAGTTTGAGGGAGGATTACAGATTGAGAGGATCTTGAGGATCGTCACCCACACGATGTCAAGATTGGACTTGGGAATACAGTAGAATATCAAGAGGTTGTTTTCAGCAACCTGATCGTCAATTTCCATTATTTTTTATCTTTTTGAACTCAAAACTAGTCGCGTGATATGCGGTTGGAAAGCCACGGAAGAGAGAATCATTTTGGTGTGAAGATAACTCAATCGGAGATTGAATGAGAAAGTTATGTCCAAAGTCGTGAGGTCGCGCAATCTGCATGCGAGAATTCCTCTTCTTCAACATACCCTGGTGTAAGGTAATATGATTTTATATTCTTCAACATACACAGTGCCTTCCTTATTCCAACTACTGCTAACTTGAATAGTATTTTTGTTCCATAGAGATAGAATGCCTCTAGAACAGCCTTCAAATTGCCTACAAGCCCATCCAAATGAATTGCTTCCCCACAATAATCTGCATGTACTTTCATCACTGTTATCTTTTTTGGTTTCTTGGATGTAACAAATACATGGCTTCAATTTTCAAATAAGCTCTCGAATTTCATCTTGTTTTGCTTTGGACCCCATGCCTCGAAATATGAGATTAGACGCATATCAGTTCTTTAACCAGTTAAGATCCTCTTTGGCAGGAACGCATTTTGAAATAGGTTCCTTTATAGATATGTCCGGGATCTTCCCTTTTGAATTTTCCTTCCTATTCTCATGGCATTCATTCGGTGGGTTAATGCCAATTAGGAACTGTTTGAATGAATAACCTTCTCTTCTGATACCAACATTAGCCGAAAAAGTGGTTTGAGAGGGGATTTGTGTGGGGATGTGATGATAGTTTCTCTCATATTTTGGTAAATAAACTCTAAGTTTATAGGTATCTATCCAAATGTTTTTTAGAGCTTTCAAGTAAGTAGCAGATCTAGTTTTCTTATTTTTTTTAAAAACGGACAAAACCAAATTTTTGGCCAGATTTATCAACTTTTTGTGGGAAAAAGAGATCAATGCTACTGAAGGAATTAAACTTTTTTTAAGAGTATCCATGCTGCAATCCTTGGAAAAATTTTTGAAGAAGAAGCTTTGGTACCTGTCCTCTTACCTTCGACTTTCTCTAGCTGAACTCAATCCTTTTGCACCATGACCAACTTTAACCTGCTGACACCTACCGTTATTCTAAAAAGGGTTGGATATATGCCTCGCTGGATTACTCTCGGAGTAGATTTTCCTATGAACTACCCTGTTTCTCACCCACTCAGCCCACTTTCTCTCTCTAGTCATTTACTAATTTATTCTTTGGTTTTTGGTATATCTATTAAAAATTATTAATTTATTCATTCTGTTATATTCTCTTCCCACAATATTTATATATTTAGGGGTGTCAATTTTACCTACAGATACGGGTATCCAACGGATAATACCCTATCGGGTGAGGGTAGGGTAGGGTATTTTCGAATTTAGAGTAGGGCAGTACCCGCACCCGCATGAAAACTTTAAGGGTAAGGGTAGGGTATGGATTTTGTAAAATACCCAATTACCCTACCCGATTATCCGTTTATTTATTACATATTATATAATTATATGTTAACCATATTACATACTTCCTCCGTCCCAAATTGAACTTCAAGTTTATTGTAGATATGAAGTTTAAGAAAAGTCACTTTTTGACATACTTTAGGGGGTAGTATGGTATTTTTAGGTAATAAATACTTATATTATAAAGTATGTTTTGTGTTAAAAAGGTGATGACATATTTGAAATTAAAGTATGTTCAAGAGATAATAGTTAGTTGTTTTTTCCTTTTATGGAAGTGTGAAGATTAATTTGGGACAGACCAAAACAAAAAGTGTGTAGTTGAAGTTGGGACAGAGGGAGTATATTATTATATATTGTACATTTATATTATAACATAATGTATTATATACTCCCTTCATCCCATGAAAAGAGTTGTGTTTGCTGTTTGTACAGAGATTAAGAATTATAGTATTTTAATATATGTTATAGGTTAAGAGATATAATAATTAAATGTATAGTGGATAGTTGTATTAATGTTGTGTATGGCCCCATGAAGTTAAAGTGATTGATTTATATGGGTCCTATCTACTGAAAAAGAAAATGTAACTCTCGTAGCGGGACGCCCTAATTAGTAAAATGTAACTCTTGTGGCGGGACAGAGAGAGTACATAAACTTGATTCCATGCATTTGTAGTTAATTTGTTGAGCATTATTGGATTAATTCCTTTAACTATGCATTAATTTGTATTTTTATTTATTTTTTAATTTTATTGTGTTACAATATTGTATAAGGTCAAAGTTACTCGATTATATTTAAAAATATTGAATCTCATAATATATTGTACTGAAAATGATTTCTTTAAATTTTTTCTTCAAATTTCAGATTCGGGTCATATATGTGGTATATGGCAGGATGAGCTTTTATAGATAGAGTAGTTCAAAATAGACTATTTGAATTATTATTATTTTTTTAAAATTGCGGGTAACCATTTACCCGCGGATTATCCATTTACCCGATGGGCAATATCCGTGCCCTACCCGATGATATAATTTAGGGTAATAGGGTAGGTTAAGGGTATAAAAATATAATTGAGGGTATTATGTTGAGTAGGCGTACTCGTACCTACCCGTTTACACCCCTACATTCTATATTTTATAATTGGCAGATTTATCATGTTATATACCCTAATATTTGTTAAAATATACCTGAATAATTATTATAACTAAACATGCCCTAAAAGTAGAACATATATGCAGCTTAAAAAAATAATAAATTTTACAAGGTTAGAAATGATTAGGTTTAATGTAGAAAAATTATTGCATGGTTCAAACTCGATAGCTTCAAATTTTGTAAAGTTAATTGTTTTTTTTAGTAATTTTTATTGATTTTTTTTTCATATTTAAGTATAATAAATACACAAACATATATATATATATATATATATATATATATATATATATATATATATATTATGTATAGTAAATAAATTAAAATAATTTTAATATTTAATTAATTATTGAATGCATAAAATAAGTTAAAAACCTTTTTAAAATTAAAACCGATAAATACCTGGTAAACCATTTTTAAAATTAAAAAAATATAATTAAAACTGTAATGCTAATTTATTTTCTTTAATTATAACTTTCTTATTTAAAATTAATAAATATATATACAAATTAAAATAATTCAAATACTAATTCATTATTTTAATATATACTATACTATATATAAGTGTCTTTGTGTATTTATTATTCTTAAATATGAAATAAAATTAATAAAAATTTCTTTAAAAAAAACTATGAACTTTACAAGGTTATAACCAATCGGGTTTAATGTAGAAAAATTATTTTATAGTTTACAAAGGTTAGAACCTATCGGTTTTAATTTGAAAAATGTGTTTGTTTTTTTTAATATCTTCATTCATTAAGAAGCACATTTCCTTCATTTCGATGCTCATTTTCTTGTTTTCGATCAACGTTTCTTCGTTTAGATGCAAATTTTCTCATTTCGAATTCACAATTCCTTTTAATGCTCATTTCAATGCACATCTCCTTCATTTTCGATGCTCATTTCTCATTTTGATTAAGTTTACTTCATTTCGATGCTCATTTCATCATTTCAATGCACGTTTCCTTCATTTCGTTGCATGTTTCCTTAATTTGGATGCTCATTTCCTTCATTTCAATGCTCATTTCCTACATTTCGATACTCATTTTCTCATTTCGATCAATATTTCATTTGCTTCGATGCTTATTTTCTCATTTCGATGAACATTTTCTTCATTTCAATGCTCATTTTCTCATTTCAATGCACGTTACCTTCATTTCGATACTCATTTTCTCATTTCGATGCACGTTTCCTTCATCTCAGGTAATCCCCTCTATTAAATTGCTCTGACTAAGAACAACGCCATCACCGCTAAAAAATCATCATAATATCCTCACAAATCGACGTCCATTGTCAGTCAAACACACGGACGCTGCAGCTTCCTCCAATCGTTGTACTCTGGAGTCGTGGCCAATTCACGGTACAAGCCTCTTGAGTGACGAAGCCTCTGACTATGACTATTTTGTGGATGTTGTGCTTCTATTGCAAAAATCTATGCTTGAGAAGCAGTGGAATCTATCTGCTAAAACTATTCCTTTTCGCAAAAAGGGGGAGAGGGAGAGGGAGAGGGAGAAAAATAGTACATATAGTGCAACTAAAAAAAACAATGAACTTTACAAGGTTAGAAATGATCAGGTTTAATGTAGAAAAATTATTGTATGGTTTACAAAGATTAGAACCTATCGATTTTAATTTGAAAAATATTTTTCTAATTTTTTTAATATTCAATAATGAATTAATATTATATCAAACTCGATAGGTTCAAACTTTGTAAAGTTAATTGTATTTTTTATTAATTTTTATTGATTTTTTTTCATATTTAAGTATAATAAATCTATACACACACATATATAAATATATATATATAGTAAATAAATTAAAATAATTCTAATATTTAATTAATTATTGAATGTATAAAAGAAGTTTAAAAAAATGTCATTTTATCATTTCAATGCACGTTTCCTTCATTTCGTTGCATGTTTACTTCATTTGGATGCTCATTTCCTTCATTTCAATGTTCATTTCCTACATTTCGATACTCATTTCTCATTTTGATCAACATTTCATTTGCTTCGATACTCATTTTCTCAATTCGATGCACATTTTCTTCATTTCAATGCTCATTTTCTCATTTCAATGCACGTTGCCTTCATTTCGATACTATTTTTAGAAAATAAAAGGTACATGTCTTTATACTAATGGGTATACTATTTAACTAAAGGGTATGGACGCATGATGTGCCCCCGGGGACACACAAGTTTTAGCCTTTTATTTAATCTCTCTTATTAATAATTTTAATAATGAGTCAAATCAAAAAAATAATTTTAAAAATAAAATTAATATTTTATTTTAAGTAATTTTTTATGAAGATTTAATTTAATCTAATAAGAGTATTTTATATTATTTTTATAAAATTTTATTACTTTAATCTAATAAAAATCTTTTTTTATAAAATATGTTTTGAAAATTTTAATCGTGTACACAACGTCATTATTTTCGTTCTTAAATTTTTTTTATATTTTGTCACCTATTATTAATAATTTTAGTCTTTCAATTAATATTTTAATAAAATAAATAAATAAATAGATAAATAAATTTGTAGGTAGCGTCACCCGTTCCTCCATAAAAATTATTATGTATGTGGTGGTACCATATTCATTCCTAAAAAAATAATATATGTGGCACTCTAATATTAATTTTGCAATTAATATTAATTTGACATTTTAACTGTGGCATATCTTATGTGAGACCGTCTCACGTAGCCCGTACGTGAGATGAATAAAAAGTGATAACATTATTAATAAAAGTGATACGGATTCATAGACCGACTAGTTCAAAGGAGATTAAACTCATTGTCATCTAGCAGAAACTCTCAATTCAAGCATTTTGTATGGAAGAAACTCAAGTTGATTACACCCATTGGTTTCAAACCTAAAAAATTTGACGTATTATTCTAATTCTAATACTCCTTCCATCTCAAGTAAACTCTTATGTTTGTTTTATGCATATAAATTTAGATATAATATAATATTTTAGGTAAAGACTTGCATGTTACCGTCTCACAGGATGATTTTCAAGGTGGATAAGAAGTAATAATCTTTATAATGAAAAGTGATACTCAATTAATGAAAAATGTAAGGGTGCAGTGATCTATTTAATGAACAATTTATAGTATAAACAAAAAGTGATAACATTTTTAATAAAATATGCTAAATAATTACGAAAGCATAAAATGTCTAACTGAGAGATAATCTCACACAAACCTACTATAAGAGTTGATATCCCGTGCACCCGTATTCACGCTTGGACCTATTTTGGAGTAAAATTGATAAAATATAAGGGGAGGAGTTGAAGGAGATCAATCGTTATTAGCTAGCTAGTGATGGATTAATGGCAATTAACAAAAAGACGTGAGGAATGGCATGGATTGAGAAAGGTAAATCATTCTAATTGTCAAACGTACGCTGGCCATGCATGCTGATTATGTGGAGTGATGAGAGTGAAAATAAACGTGTTTTAGTATCCAATTTAACACCTTTTTTATGGGAATTGTTATTATACATTAGAACGAATCTCTCATATTCGATATATGTGAGAAAAAGGTGCATTTGAGGTGTTTTATGGTGTTTTAGGTGAGAAAGGATCAAAAGTACAAAGTTAGAGAAAAGGTGTAACTTGTGCAAGAATGCTGAAAAACACACGTCCAAATTGTGTAATTTTTTTGTTTTTGTGTGGATGTCTAAATTGAGAATGTGATATACTTTTGGAAAGCCACTGAAGAGATAGTCATTTTGGTTCAAGAAACACCACAATCGGAGTTCAAACGAGAAAGTTATGATAAAAAAAGATGATATCGCGCAAGCTGTTCCTACTCAACATGATTGTGCCACTTTGCATGAATAGTGCTGGTCAAATGTTGGACTTTTTTATTTCTTTATATTAATAGAAAGCAAAGGAAGAGAGGATCGCGTGTGCGTAAGAATCACTCAAATCGAAGTTCAGATGTGGAAGTTTTGCGCGAAACAGTGAGACTGCGCAAGCTTACTCGACTAAAAGAGTGTTGCTCGAACAAAACCAGTTTGGTCAAGCAATGGTTGAGAGGCGTGAAAAAGTAGCTTCTGCGCACATGTGTGTTGCTCGACCATTTCTCGATCAAGAGCCATGTTTCTCGACCATAACAATTTGGTTGAGCAATGTCACGAATTTCCAGATTTAAGCAGTTTTTACACCCCCAGTGCGTGTATGTGCGTATTTTTGTCTAAAAAAGCTCATCCAGGTCCATTAGGAAAGTTTCAAGTATAAAAGGACATCATTAGAAGGGTTAAGACCACAATACAATCCATACTACACCACCCCACAAGGGGGGATCACTCCCCACACCATCACATCCATTCCTTCTGCCATCCTTCATCACTGTGAAGATTCGTCTGTGGATCCAAGAAGGAGAATCAAGAGGATTTGAAGAGACGGAAGAAAGAAGGAAGGAGATCGGTATAACAAGGGTTTTCTTAATTCTTTTATTCTATTTTCTAATTTTTTCAAACTATGGGCTAGAGCCTTTTTGGTAGATATAGGGTTTTAAAGGTTTTTTGAATTAATTGAACTTTTGTGTGTATACTCCGTACAATACTAATTGTGGAATTATATTATATATGATTATGTATTTTTAATTCATATTCACGGTCGATTTGTGCATCTTCAACTATTATATAGAGTCTGAATGTATATCTTGGTTGTAGATTGAGCGCGTTCACTGCTGAACAGGATTCCATGTTATGATTCTAAGTGAGGGGACTCCGAAGCTATATTAGAACTGTCATATATGAATATTTATTAATTGAATTGAATTCGGGTTAATAAGCAGGATAAAGAGGTTAATTTTATAGTACCTATAAAGGGAGATCATATTGGGTTGGAGTACCAATCATAGGGGGAAATAATTGATACTGATAGTACCTAGAAAGGGTGGTGAAATTATAACTCATGCTCCAAGGTTATTCACACGTGTTACATGCATATTTACTTGTGTCTATAGAGTAGATTTGCATGGCTTAGTGATGCGTCCATATTTCACAAAGCAGAGTCGGACATTGATACATAAAAGAAAATGAGTGAAACCTGATTATCATAAGGCTACCTATTCTCTATTCTTGAGTCACATTCGTATTCTTCTAGTGTTTATTTTATTTTAATTGTTATTTAATTTAGTATTTAGTTAATTGGGCATTAATCCTTTAAATCTTATTGCCACTTCGTTTTAAATAATTTAGTAAATAATTAAATTGATAATACGTTGTCATTAGGGTTCGATATTTAATTTGGTCACTTGCCTAAGCTGCAATTGATATACTTAATACTTGGGGATTAATTTTGCGTTTAAAGAAAACACACATCATGAAGCTTTATGGAAGATATAAAATTTAATAAATGAACTATGATTGATTCATTTTGCCATGTTAGTAATTGAGTTAGAAATTCAAGTGGGGCTCAGCATGGATAATTGAATCTACAACTATATGAATTGGATTGCATTGTTAATATATAGTGCCCAGCCCACTACGCTAACGTAGCACATGCGTATAACATCCTGCCTTCTTCCAGTTATATATGTCCCTCACTGGACACAGAAGCCATACGATACAGTTCACACCTCACGCAATTCCGCCCCTCACATTCTATCTGTTGGATTGGATACTAAAAGCCTAGCTTTAGTATGAAAAATGTTATAACAATATTTGAAATGAGAATCATTGATCAAACGTTTTGCAAATTATAATTTATTTACATGTTATTACAAAAGTTCACTTACTTTATACTGCAGATAATATGGTGTGTGGCGTCGCACGGAAGATCATAATATCGGATCCTTATAAAGTATAAATAGATGCTCACAACCGAGATAGACAGGGACAATCTATTGGGATGGTTGTAGTGTGATTTGATATTAGTTTGTCTTGACTATAAAATCACATTAGTACACTTTGTGTGTATTGAGCAGGACCGCTTGAGATCGTTCGACTTATACTCACTATATAGGAGAACTTATTATAGATGTTCGTGCTCTTAATCTCTATACAATAACCTCGATACGTAAGCCAATATGTATCTCTTTAATTCATCAATGGGTGAGATTTAATTATTAAATCAACAAACTCGGTGAATTGGAAAATAGTGTTGTCTCTATGGTGTGCTGTTGATTGTAGAAGGAATCCGTGTCCTATTAAATAGCTTGGCTAATGATGTCCCCTTAAGGAGCTCATAAGGATTATCATGTAAACCTTGCAAGTGGATTTATTCAATCATGATAACAAGATTGAGTGGTACTACTCTCGGATGAAATATTAATTAATGGAGTTGTCAGTAACTTAATTAATTAATGGATATTGTCTATCTTAAACACGGGGAGACTAATGGACTCATAATAAGAAGGAGCTCATAACGTAAAATGTGATTAGAGTGGCAGTGCAGTAATAATATTTTAGTGGGCTATATTATTATTATTGGACTTAAGTATAAGTTTTGGGCTAAACATGGATACTTAAGCCCAATGGAGGACCGACTCTAATTTCTCCTGCTGGTCCCTATTGTAGCCCCATATATAAGTCATCTCAACTGTCTGGAAACCCTAATTGATGCCTAAAACACGTTAGAATAAGGGAGGAAACAGATTGAGAGGATCTTGAAGATCGTCGCCCACACGATGTCAATATTAGACTTGGGAATACAGCAGAAGATCAAGAGTTTGTTTCTGCAGCTGTTCTTCCTCAACATACCATGGTGAAAAGTAATATAATTCTGTACTCTTGCTTCCGCTGATATAGAATTGCATGGAACCCTAACGATTCACGTTAACCAAATAATCGAATGCCAACACTATCCTTCACTCGCCTTTCTTCCATCATCTTTCACACTCGGTCACGGTGTTTGCTACTTGAGAAGGAGAACGGAGGAGGATCATCAAGACATAAAAAGAAGACAGAGAATTATTCTAAACAATGGGGTTTTTCTTCTTTATTTTATTTTATATTGTTGATTCATAGACTCATGAGTAAGAACAATTTCATTGCCGTGGTTGTTGATTGTAACACCATGGACTAGTTTCTTCTTGATAATTTTAGGGTTTGAAAGTTTATCATGTTGATCTGGATTTTAGACATCTGTGATGATAATTTTTACAGAATATTTATTCTTTACTGACATTTTATTTTAAACTTTTATGATCATATTTATTAATTTTCTTGTCAATTATATATTCATGATATTATTATTGATTGATGTATGATTGAGATTTGAATATCTTGCGTGATTATATTTGTTATTTCGTGGCAATTGAAGGGGATTGACTAATATATAGTCCTTAATTGTTTGACCATCAATATATGATATCTTATTATCTTTGCATGACCATTGTTAAAGAAAAATATGGTAAGGAAGCCTTAATCCAATCCCTTTAGTACCTAAAAATGATAGATTTCTTGCACTAGCCTATATGGAATTTTTCATGTGAATCGCTTAGAAAGCGAATAAGGGTTATATGTATTTAATTTTCTTTGTACCTATAAAGGGAAGTCTAGTGCTCTAACTTTAGATTGAATTTGGCATGAAGTACCTAGCGAGAGGATAGAGAATTGTCTTATTAATTTTGTCTAAGGAATATATGTTCTTTAAAACTGTTAAATCTTACTTGTCCTTAGTGGTTTAGCATGTTTAAGTGTGATCATTCCTATAAAATTTTGCATGATTTGATTCACTTGTCTATTGGTCTTATTTTACATGATAAATTGGATTTTCCTAGAACTATCTTGTTCTTATATCTTGAAACACTTGTGAGTGTGGCTTCTATTTTATTTATTTTGCAATTTATTTTTTTGCATAATTAGTTAATTAATTTCAATTCATAAAAGGTTACTTTGTCTTAATTATTAGTGGTGCGAATTTTTAATGCGTATTTTATCTAACTCTAATCCAGTGGATTGGATAATTTAACTTGGTCACGCGTATACCACAATTGATCCATTACACTTGATGATAATCTTTCTTGTGAGTGAACAAAAAGAGTGAACAATGATCCGTGGAAACCAATGTAACTAAGAAAAAGTAAGGAGGAAAGTTACCACCAACCTATGGAATAGAACCCCTTTAACATCGAAAGGGGAAAGTGACAGAGGTCACGAGGTGAAAGACATAGAGTGAGAAGAGTATCCAATAATCTAAAATTGATACATCACATCATATAATAAAGTCATCTTAATTTTAAAAATGAGATTGTTACTAGTAGGTACACTACATATTTCAAAATTACTATTAGATACACAAACATAAAGTCATTACTCTTAACTACATTATTTTATTATTGATTGTCAAATTTACCCTTATTTTGATTAAATGTACGAAATGTAGATTTTTTCCCAAATCTGATTTATCTCCCAATCCCCAGAATTAAGGCATTTGGGGCCCCCCCCCCCCCCCCCCCAAAATCCCATAACTCTAATTTCTTGGACCGTATTCTGATTAAATGCACGAAATTCAAATTTGCCCCCAAATTTGATTCTCTCCCAATTCTCGGATTTAACGAAATTTTTCCCCAAATCCGACAACTCTATTTTCTAATGATCATATTCTGATTAAATGTACGGTATTCAGATTTTTTTGCATGTAATGCAGATTTTTACACATTTTAACTTTGCGTATATTTATCTTTTGCACATTTTTTCACATTGCGTTATTACACATTGTATTGTTGCACTTTTTTTCACTTTGTCTATTTTTCTAGTCACGACTAAAAAAAGTAAAGCCACTTGAATAGTTTATAAATCTTGATCGGCAACATAAGGGGAGATGGGTATGACAAAGAAAACATCTTTTTTCTTCACTTTATGATGAATTTAAAAATTTTTAAATGGGTATGCCTGGAAACTCCCATCCACCTTTTTTTTCCCTCTGCAACTCTCACAAATTATGCTACAAACACCTTGCACACCACTCCCGCCACAAGAAAAAATTACAAATGAAGCCCTCAAATTGTGCAGATAAGAAAAGAATGAAATAAACTAACAATCTCAAATTTGCTCATATGGAAAAACATCTAAACAACTATACAGTTCCAAAAGCTTTGAAATTACATACCTTGATGCGGAAGAAGCCAATCCATCAACATGGACCCCCTCCTCGACCCCTTTCTTGCAGCTGTAGCAAAACCTAAAAGATAGCTTTTACTAAAATCTTGCATAAAATCCTTTTTGTCGTTGAGTGGCGGCGTCGGTAGAATCAACAGGTGACGAGTTAGTTGTTCTTTTGGTGACGCGAACCAGATTTGCGGTTGAGAACTTGCGACGGTAGACAACGAATTGGCAACGGAATATCAATTCTTCTTCGCCGTCATCTGCATAAATAGCAAGTGAATTGCTCATTGCTCATTGCTTAGATAAATTCGTCATCCTATCAGACTTGTGATTCTTCACATCACCATTCAATTCATCGAAGCATTCGCTGCAAGTATCATGATTTGTTGGTGCAGCACTGAGCCACATCAGCACATCCTGTATATGACTGGAGGTTTCGTCGCCGGGCACAGCAAATATAAGTAAGTCAGAAGATCCACCGAGTGATCAAGAAGCTCCAAGCAATCTTCGTATGTCGTCCTAAGGTAATTTAAAATTAGGTATATTTTGTGCTGAAATTCTATTTAAACATTTTAGGTTGAACAATTGAAATCGAAATCGATCGATTAGAACGAATCTGACATAAGGATCCATGTCAAAATTCCTGATTTTGGAGATGGAATACAATGATCAGCCGACTTTTTGGATAGTCATATCAACATCAGTTGACTGAGACCGCCGCTAGGAGAACATCTGCCGGAACTTCCATATTGCCGGAATGCTATGCGCCAGAAAACCTTTATGAAAGATGTTGACATAAGTGTGGAATAGAAGATGCTGGAATGAGCTTTATTCTACAATAAAGGGTAATTTTGAGAAATCATTGTGAACTTGTGTAGTTCCTAGTTATTTTTCTTTTTTAATGTAGCTAAGAGTAATTAAGCTATTAAAGTGTGTATCTTTTAGTAATAAATTCTTTTATGTGATGTTTGGTTTGGGGCTATGTGAGGTTTGAAAACCATGAACAGTTATTATATGTTTGTTTTGGGTTTTGAGTAGGGTATGTTTTAACTTTATGTCAAATCAATGTATTAATTTATTTAAAAAGTTAAATAAGAGAGAAGAGATAAAGAGATAAAGTGTATTAATTGAGGAGAGAGAGTGTAGTAGGTATATATAAGGGTGGTTTTTAAAATCTGAAACTACGTTTTGAATTTCAATTCCGGATTTAAACCCGGAAACGAACATTGCATTAAAGATATCATTTTCACCTAACACACATAACATACTTTATATTTTATATATCAATTAAAATACCACAATATTCTTTAAAAAAAAAAAATTGGTCAATTTTTTATATTTTATTTACATATCTACAGTGTCGATAATATTAAGTGCAGGACAGAAGTATTATTATTATACATTCTTCCATCAATGAGGTAATTATTTGTTTTTTTATATGGATTAAGGAGTATTATTATTTTATATTAAGTGAATACTTGTATTTTTTTATCAGTAAAATAATTTCTTTTTATTCAAATAAAAACGAGTGAGGTAAGAGAGTTACCTACACTATGAAATAGAATACAACTAGATTAGATAGATACTGTGATCAATGTTAGTACCTAGACACATAAAGTGAATAGTTGTATTAATGGTGAATGATGGGTCATGTGTGGGTACATTTTACAATACAAAGAAAATTTTATTCATCCTTACTATTTTGGGTCGTCCACTCTCAATGTATTCGTTTCTCTTTTTAAACATATGGGACCCAAACACATTACTGATACAATTAAAATATGAGACTCACACTCCTGACTAATTCAACTACCCACTGCAAATAAAATAATAATACTTTTTAATGTACGTATAAAAAAAATGAATACGTTAACGGAAGAAGTACATTTTGAGAGGACAACTAAAATGGCAAAATGAATCTGCCGTGATTGAACTGATGATCATGTGTTGGAATCTGAAGTGAAATCAAAGAACTAATTCTATCATGCGATAGATCCAACAAATCGGTGTGTCTTTTTAATCATGTAAGTCACTAATCTAATGCTATTAGAATCTTATTAATTAAACTCTTTATTTAATTCATGATTCACATATTTACATGAGAAACATGTCGTTTCATAACTACTCGAATGAATGTTGAACGGGAATTATCCTATATGGTGGATTAATATGATTAATTTTAGTATAATTTAATATTAATATACATTAAAAGAGAGATTAAGTACTCTTTATGTAAGAAAAAATATTAATTTTATCGAAAAATTCTTTCGAGTAGAATTATCTCATTGTTAAAAAGAGTAATACTAAAAGGATGCAGAAAACACCCGATGCACCTCTAAAATGAATTTAATTTAATTATTACAAATAATCATGGAGAAAAGTATCTAATTAACTACACTTGAATCTGTTAATACAAGATTGCAAATATTTGTGTAATACTACATCCGTCCATCAATAAGGTAATCGTTTGTATTTTACACATAGATTAAGGTTATTTAAAATAAAGTGGATAATTGTATTGATTGTGAGCGGTGAGTCATGTGTGGAGAGAGCCATTTTGCTAAAAAGCGAATATGGATACTTTTAAAATGGACAATCAAAATAGTAAAATAGATATCTTATAAGCGGACGGAAAGAGTAATTTTTTACAGAAAGACTTTCATGACACGAATAAAATATTTTAATAAAGAATAATAATGATGCAATAAATTATTTTATAAAAAAATTATAATATAAATAAAATGTGAAATAATTTTTAATAAAAATAAAAATATTTTTAATAAAAAGTGATATTTATTTAAAAACATATATAAACGATTCCATATTTTTAATTTGAACGTTTCAAATTAATATTAATATTTATATAATGATAGGTGAAAAATTAAAAAAAAATAAAACATCGAAAGAGTAATGCAAAATTTTCTACTTTAATATCCTAATTTTCAATTCTCATTATTTTCCCAATTTGTGTGATTTTGTGTGCAGAAATTGGAGAAATAAAATAGGATACATGGAAAATGTGAAAAGAAATAAATAGAAAAAGAATGCGAAATAAAGAAAATTTATAAATAAAATAAAAGAAAAATAAATTAAAATGAAAAAAAATTCAATTTGTAGGACAAAAATTGATATTAAGTTAATGTAGATTTAAATTTAAGATTGAAAGATTAAAAATAACGTTGTAAGGATCATGTTTGTAAAATAAAATTAATTGAATTTTTTTCCAATGGAATATTTCAACTTATCATTATGATTAATTATGTGAGACGGGTCGATCAATTGTTAAAGTATGATTTTTATACGTGTTAGAGTAATTTGATTAAGTATTAAATGATACATTTCTCTGTTAGCTTAAGCTTAAAGTATGATTTTTATACGTGTTAAGTATTAAATGATACATTTCTCTGTTAGCTTAAGCTTTTAAATGAGGTGGTCATTTAACATGATATCAGAGCTCATGGTTAACAAAGATCCAGAGTTCGAACCTCACTGCCACCCATTTATGAGAAAATTACACATGCAAGGCTTGAGGAAAAAAAACCTCACTGCCACTCATTTATAAGAAAATTACACATGCAAGGCTGGAAAAATTTTAACCCTGCTTGTATGTGAAGGGTGTGTTAGTGTGACTTGTTAAACGATACATTCTTCTATCAGCTTTTTGCCTCACTGCCACACATTTATAAGAAATTACACATGCAAAACTGGAAAAAATTTAACCCTGCTTGTATGTGAGGGGTGTGTTAGTACTGCCACTCATTTATAAGAAATTACACATGCAAGGCTGGAAAAAATTTAACCCTGCTTGTATGTGAGGGGTGTGTTAGGGTGACTTGTTAAACGATACATTCTTCTATCAGCTTTTAAATGAGGTGGTCATTTAACAATACGATTAAAATATGTTAATTCATACTCTACCTATATAAAACTATTAGTTTTATGCATGAATAACATTATTTAAATTAAATTAATTTGGTTTTTTTTTAATTTGCATAAGTCAAATAAAATATAAAATAAAATAATATATATATATATATATATTTTTTTAATTATAAAAGAATTCAATTTATATATTAATATATATTAAGAAGGTTTTAACTTTAATTGTCATAAATACCGTTTACATATATTTATTCATATATAAATGCCAGTGATTTTAAAATCGGATCGGCCGGTTTGAACCGGCCAAACCGGGAACCGGTTCCAAAACTACCTCAAAACCATTTTTTGATTTAAACCGGAAAAAACCGGTTCCAACCGGTTAGAATCGAAAAAAACCGGTATAACCGATTAAACCGGAGAACCGCCGGTTTTATTTTTTTAAACTGCATAATAAATACCATCCAAATTAATCCATCTGTTCAAGTGTTAATTTCATTAACAGGATTAAATATTAACAAAACAGAATGCCCAACTTACAACAATTTTTAGAGATCTAAAGAAAAACAGAAGTTAAATAGAACCCGATCTATAAGAAATTAGAGAGATCTAAGAAATTGGAGGAAAAAATCAAAATCCTCTAAAACGCGAAGCCACTGCCTTCACAAACCGTTAGTTCACGAATCACGACTGCAAACTGCCACTGCCTCCATGAATCAGATCTCGACGGCAAACTTCTTCATTAAGTATGAAGCTGACGAAATTAAGTAAACTATGAAGTACTTAAACAATAACAATGAGTATTTAAGTGAGAAATAGAGAAGATGAAGAGTGAGAAAATTGGGAAGAAACAAAGGATGAGATTGAAGAAAAAATACTGCGCCGCAATATCAAAATGACAACCTGAGTTTGTCATTATATATTTTTTTAATATCATAACCCTAACAAATGGGTATGTAACTATGTATGGCGTATGGACCTACTTCTTTTTTTTTTTTTAAAAATAACGGGCTGGGCCTTACTTCAACAATTAATAATTTATTTATTATGTGTATTTTTTAATATTATTTTAAAATATAATTAAAAATATGAAAATTTAATTTTTTCGGTTGAATCGCCGGTCCAACCGGTCCGACCGGTTGAACCTCGAACCGTTGAGGTCACCGGTTTGAGCTCCAATCCGGTTATGAAAACACTGATAAATGCAAATTTTTTAAATTCAATCATAAATTAATCTTCTTTCTTCACTTTAAATCCTCTCATTATAAATATATATAAATAACTTTATCCAATAGATACTATATAAATACCTTTTTCATATTCTCATAAATTGATATTTATATTTTATTAAACAATATATATATATTTATATTTTATTTTATTGGATTAATTGCATTAAACACTACGAACTTTTAATGGATTGCAAAATTAATCATGATCTTTCATGTTTGTGCAATTCGCACCCATCGGGTAGTTGAAGCCTGCCCGACCACTGACTTGGCGTTGACCTTGCCACGTCAGCTTTTAGTTGATTGCAAGAAAAACTCAACCTTTACTTAAATTGCAATTTAATCACAACCTTTGAAATTTTTGCAAAAAAGACCATAAATTTTTATTTTTATTTTTAAATTGCACCATCTAATAAAAATTTTATATATTATTTTTAAATTTAAACTCTAAAATATTATTAAAAAATAATAAAATTATTATATAAATAAAATGTTTATTGCTTAAATTATGTGAATAAAATTAATTATATCTATCAATAGTAAAAATAATTATACAATCTCTAAATATTTAAATTCTTTTAATTTTTAAAATATTTTATACAATATAAGATTATTATAATTTATAAAATCAAAGTATTCGTGAACATGTCTCAGTATCTTTTCGTAATTTCACATTAGGAGAATGACAAATATACCTGTCAGATGTTTAAGAAATTTTATTACTTATAAAAAAATTATTTAAAATTAATTTATAAACTCAAGTTTATACTGAAAAAAATATCCGTTAAAGATTTAATTTATACAAACCAAAATAAATTTGATGTACTTATCATCATACTTTCTGTTTTCATCCATCTCATACTTACCTTTATCACATCACATCACATCAATCAATAACCTCAAAAAGTTAAATATTAATCTAAAAATTACCACTCACGTCTGACACATAACATACTTTATATTTTATTTATTGTCTTAAAATACTACAATTCCCTTAAAAAGTCAAAAAAATTTGTCAAAAAATAACTTATTTAAAACTAAATATCTACCTTACTTGTAAAGATAACTACGGGAGAAAGGGAATAGTAAAAAAATTAATAAATAAAAATGTAAAAGACTTCGTAAATAAAATAAATATTTAATATAGCCTTTAGTATGAAAATAAAAAATAAAAATAAATATTTATTATAATCTTTAGTTAAGAATTTAAATTTTAAAATAAATTATAATTTTTTTATTAGATGATGCAATTTAAAAATAAAAATAAAAATTTGATGGTTTTTTTTCCAAAATATTAAAGGTTGGGATTAAATTACAATTTAAGTAAAGATTGAGATTTTTTTGCATCAATTAAAAGTTGACGTGACAAGGTCAACACTACGTCAGCGGTCGGGTAGACTTCAATTGCCCGATGGGTGCGAATCGCACAAAATAAAATGTCGTGGTTTTTTTACAATTTTATAAAAGTTTGGATTAATTTGCAATCCGTTGAAAGTTCGTGATTTTTAACGCAATTAGTCAATTACCCTATTTTATTTTATATTTTCTTTGACTTATGCAAATTTTTTTAAAAAAATGAAATTAATTTAATTCAATTTAATGTTTTTTTGTGCAGTGAACGGGGCATAATACTAGTATTACATATTTGGGAGGATTTTAAGTGAAGGGAAAAGATTAATTTATGATTGACTTATAAAAATTACATTTATAAATGAATAAATGTATGCAAATGATATTTATGTTCTTTATAATTAAAATTCATAAAAACTAAAAAAATATAAAAAGGATGATAAAATTACAAAAAATTATCACAAATTGTCCTCTAAGTATTACTAAATTCACAAACGGACCTATAGCTTTAAAGATTTTCAATTTTAGTCATTTTTAATTAAATTTTAGTCTTTTGTTATTAATTTTAATCCAATTTCTTTAAATTTTTTCAAAAATTTACCGGATGCCCATCGGTTTCTCAATTTTGGTACATTTTTTGTGCACTTGTCTCAGCAAGATCCTATATGGGAATATAGATCAAGTAAATTTTGAAAAATTTTAAAGAAATTGGACTAAAATTGATAACAAATGACTAAAAGGATTAAAAAATACTAAAATTTAAATTTTCAAAAGATACAACACCATTTGTGATAATTTCTCTAAAATTACACATGGCCACAATTCACTCCCAAGCCTTTTTTTATTTTATTACTTTTTATAAAATTAAAAGTAACTTTAATTATCATAAATGTCGTTTACATATATTTATTCATATTTAAATGCAATTTCTTAAAAGTCAATCAAAAATTAACTTTCTCCCTGCACTTTAAATCCTCTCATTATAAATATATATAAATAACTTTATCCAATAGATACTATAAAAATATTACCTTTTTCACATTCTCATAAATTGGTACTTATAATTTATTAAACAATATGTATATATTTATATTATATTTTACATTTTCTTTGACTTATGCAAAAATTTAAAAAATATTAATTTAATTTATATTAATTTAATTTTTTTTGTTCAATGCATGGGGCATAATGCTAGTATTACATATTTATAAAGATTTAAAGTAAAGAGAGAAAATTAATTTATAATTAACTTTTACAAAATTGCTTTTATATATATATGAATAAATGTATATAAATGGCATTTATGATATTTAAATTTAAAACCTTCTAATACATAAATTGAACTTTTTATAATTAAAATTAATAAAAATTAATAAAATTTAAAAAGTATGATAAAATTACAAAGGGCCACAATTCAATTATATATAAATAACTTTATCCAACAGATACTATATAAATACATATTTCACATTCTCATAAATTAGTATTTATATTTTATTAAATAATATGTATATATTTTATATTAAATTATATTTTTTTATTAAATTAATAAAATAAACGGGGATTTAAAGTGAAGGGAGAATATTAATTTATAATTGACTTTAAAAAATTGTGACCACAATTCACTCCCCTGCCTTTTTTTATATTTTATACGAGGAAAATTTTAACTTTAATTATCATAAATACTGTTTACATATATTTATTAATATTTAAATGTAATTTTTTTAAAATCAATAATAAATTAATTTTCTCCCTTCTTTTTAAATCATCTTATTATGAATATATATAAATAACTTTATCTAATAGATACTACTTAAACATCTTTTTTACATTTTCATAAATTGGTATTTATATTTTATCAAACAATATGTATATATTTATATTATATTATATTTTACATTTTCTTTGACTTATGCAAAATTTTAAAAATATTAAATTAATTTAATTTAATTTAATAATTTTCTCGTTCAATGCACGAACATAATACTAGTATTACATATTTATAATCATAAAGATTTAAAGTAAAGAGAAAAGATTAATTTATGATTGACTTTTAAAAATTTGCTTTTATAAATGAATAAATGTATGTAAATGTTACTTATAATTAAAATTAATAAAAACAAATAAAATTTAAAAAGCATGATAAAATTACAAAGGGCCACAATTCACTTATATATAATTAATATTATCCAACAGATAGTATATAAATATATATTTCACATTCTCATAAATAAGTATTTATATTTTATTAAACAATATGTATATATTTATACTATATTATATTTTTTTATTAAATTAATACAATGAAAGGGGATTTAAAGTGAATGGAGAAGATTAATTTATAATTGACTTTAAAAAATTGTGACCACAATTCACTCCCTGCCTTTTTTTATATTTTATATTAGGAAGGTATGTAATTTTTTAAAAGTCAATTAAAAATTAATTTTCTCCCTTCACTTTAAATCCTCTTATTATGAATATATATAAATAACTTTATCTAATAGATACTCCCTCCATCTCAGGTTAAGAGGGTCATTTTTCCATTTTGGTCATTCCACCCAAAGAGTCTCCTTTCCTTTTTTACACACATGGGACCCACACACATCCTCTAATACAATTAAAATATAGGACTCACACTCCCACTAATACAACTACACACTACATATTAAATAATAATACTCTTTAATCTACGTGCAAAAAAGCAAGTGGTCCTCTTAAGCCAGGACGGAGGGAGTACTACTTAAACATCTTTTTTACATTATCATAAATTGGTATTTATATTTTATCAAACAATATGTATATATTTATATTATATTTTATTTTATATTTTCTTTGACTTATACAAAATTTTTAAAAATATTAAATTAATTTAATTTAATTTAATGTTTTTCCTGTTCAATGCACGAGCATAATACTAGTGTTACATATTCATAATCACAAAGATTAAAAGTGAAGAGAGAAGAATAATTTATGATTAACTTATAAAAATTTGATTTTTGTATATATGAATAAATGTATGTAAATGGTATTTATGATATTTAAAGTCAAAACGTACTAATATATAAATTGAACTCTTTATAATTAAAATTAATAAAAACTAATAAAATTTAAAAAGTATGATAAAATTACAAAGGGCAACAATTCAATTATATATAAATAACTTTAACCAAAAGATTCTATATAAATACATATTTCCCATTCTCATAAATTAGTATTTTTTATTAAATAATATGTATATATTTTATATTATATTATATTTTTTTATTAAATTAATAAAATGTAAGTGGATTTAAAGTGAATGGAGAAGATTAATTTATCATTAATTTAAAAAATTATGACCACAATTCACTCCCCTGCTTTTTTTATATTTTATATTAGAAAAGTTTTCACTTTAATTATCATAAATATTGTTTACATATATTTATTCATATTTAAAATGTTAATAATAAATTAATTTTCTCCATTCACTTTAAATCCTCTTATCATAAATATACATAAATAACTTTATCCAATAGATACTACTTAAACATATTTTTTACATTTTCATAAATTGGTATTTATATTTTATCAAACAATATGTATATATTTATATTACATTTTATTTTATATTTTCTTTGACCTATGCAAAATTTTTAAAAATATTAAATTAATTTAATTTTATGTTTTTCCTATTCAATGCGCGAACATAATACTAGTGTTACATATTCACAATCATAAAGATTTAAAGTGAAGAGAGAAGATTAACTTATGATTGAATTTTAAAAATTTGCTTTTAATATGAATAAATGTATGTAAATGGTATTTTTGATATTTAAAGTCAAAACCTACTAATATATAAATTGAAATCTTTATAATTAAAATTTATAAAAAAACTAATAAAATTTAAAAAACATGATAAAATTACAATGGTCCACAATTCAGTTATATATGTAATAAACTTTATCCAAGATATACTATATAAATACATATTTCACATTCTCATAAAGTAGTATTTATATTTTATTAAATAATATGTATATATTTTTATAATATTATATTTTTGTTAAATTAATACAATGAACGGGGATATAAAGTGAAAGGAGAAGATTAATTTATCATTGACTTTAAAAAATTATTGCCACAATTCACTCCCCAGCCTTTTTTTATATTTTATACAAGGAAAATTTTAACTTTAATTATCAAAAATACTGTTTACTTATATTTATTCTAATTTAAATGTAATTTTTTAAAAGTCAATAATAAATTAATTTTCTCCCTTCTTTTTAAATCCTCTTATTATGAATATATATAAATAACTTTATCCAATAGATACTACTTAAACATCTTTTTTACATTTTCATAAATCGGTATTTTTTTTCAAACAATATGTATATCTTTATATTATATTTTATTTTACTTTTTCTTTTACTTATGCAAAATTTTTAAAAATGTTAAATTAAATTAATTTAATTTAATATTTTTCATGTTCACGAGCATATTACTAGTGTTACATATTCATAATCATAAAGATTTAAATTGAAGAGAGAAGAATAATTTATGATTGACTTTTAAAATTTTGATTTTATATATGAACAAATGTATGTAAATGGTATTTATGATATTTAAGGTCAAAACCTTCTAATATATAAATTGAACTCTTTATAATTAAAATTAATAAAAACTAATTAAATTTAAAAAGCATGATAAAATTACAAAGGTCCACAATTCAATTATATATGAATAACTTTATCCAACAGATACTATATAAATACATATTTCACATTCTCATAAATTAGTATTTATGTTTTATTAAATAATATTTATATATTTATATTATATTATATTTTTTTATTAAATTAATAAAATGAACGGGGATTTAAAGTGAAGGGAGAAGATTAATTTATCATTGACTTTAAAAAATTGTGACCACAATTCACTCCCCTGCTTTTTTTATATTTTATATTAGGAAAGTTTTAACTTTAATTATCATAAATACTGTTTACATATATTTATTCATATTTAAAATATTAATAATAAATTAATTTTCTCCCTTCACTTAAATCCTCTTATCATGAATATATATAAATAACTTTATCTAATAGATACTACTTAAACATATTTTTTACATTTTCATAAATTGGTATTTATATTTTATCAAACAATATGTATATATTTATATTATATTTTATTTCATATTTTCTTTGACTTGTACAAATTCTTAAAAATATTAAATTAATTTTATTTAATTTTGTGTTTTTCCTGTTCAATGCCCAAGCATAATACTAGTGTTACATATTCATAATCATAAAGATTTAAAGTGAAGAGAGAAGATTAACTTACGATTGAGTTTTAAAAATTTGCTTTTAATATGAATAAATGTATGTAAATGGTATTATATGATATTTAAAGTCAAAACCTAAAAATATATAAATTGAACTCTTTATAATTAAAATTTAAAAAAATAACTAATAAAATTTAAAAAGCATGATAAAATTAAAATGGGCCACAATTCAGTTATATATATAATAAACTTTATCCAGCATATACTATATAAATACATATTTCACATTCTCATAAAGTAGTATTTATATCTTATAAAATAATATGTATATATTTATATAATATTATATTTTTATTAAATTAATACAATGAACGGGGATTTAAAGTGAAAAGAGAAGATTAATTTATCATTGACTTTAAAAAATTGTGACCACAAATCACTTCCCTGCCTTTTTTTATATTTTATACTAGGAAAGTTTTAACTTTAATTATCATAAATACTGTTTACATATATTTATTCATATTTAAATGTAATTTTTTAAAAGTCAATAATAAATTAATTTTCTCCCTTTTTTTAAATCCTTTTATTATGAATATATATATAACTTTATCTAATAGATACTTAAGCATCTTTTTTACATTTTCATAAATCGGTATTTATTTTTTATCAAACAATATGTATATTCTTATATTATGTTTTATTTTATATTTTCTTTCACTTATGCAAAATTTTTAAAAATGTTAAATTAAATTAATTTAATTTAATATTTTTCATGTTCAATGCACGAGCATAATACTAGTGTTACATATTAATAATCATAAAGATTTAAAGTGAAGAGAGAAGAATAATTTATGATTGACTTTTAAAATTAGGATTTTATATATGAACATATGTATGTAAATGGTATTTATGATATTTAAGGTCAAAACCTACTAATATATAAATTGAACTCTTTATAATTAAAATTAATAAAAACTAATAAAATTTAAAAAGCATGATAAAATTACAAAGGGCCACAATTCAATTATATATAAATAACTTTATCTAATAGATATTACTTAAACATATTTTTTACATTTTCATAAATTTGTATTTATATTTTCTCAAATAATATGTATATATTTATATTTTATTTTATTTTATTTTATATTTTCTTTGACTTATGCAAAATTTTTAAAAATATTAAATTAATTTAATTTAATTTTATGTTTTTCCTGTACAATGCACGAGTATAATACTAGCGTTACATATTCATAATCATAAAGATTTAAAGTAAAGAGAGAAGATTAATTTATGATTGACTTTTAAAAATTTGCTTTTAATATGAATAAATGTATGTATATGGTATGTATGATATTTAAAGTCAAAACCTACTAATATATAAATTGAACTCTTTATAATTAAAATTAAAAAAAAACTAATAAAATTTTAAAAGCATGATAAAATTACAATGGGCCACAATTCAGTTATATATATAATAAATTTTATCCAACATATTCTATATAAATACATATATCACATTCTCATAAAGTAGTATTTATATTTTATTAAATAATATGTATATATTTATATAATATTATATTTTTTTATTAAATTAATACAATGAACGGGGATTTAAAGTGAAAGGAGAAGATTAATTTATCATTGACTTTAAAAAATTGTGACCACAATCCACACCCCTGCCTTTTTTTATATTTTATACAAGGAAAGTTTAACTTTAATTATCATAAATACTTTTTACATATATTTATTAATATTTAAATGTAGTTTTTTAAAATTCAATAATAAATTAATTTTCTCCTTTCTTTTAAAAATCCTTTTATTATGAATATATATAAATAACTTTATTTAATAGATACTACTTAAACATCTTTTTTACATTTTCATAAATTGCTATTTATATTTTATCAAACAATATGTATATATTTATGTTATATTTTATTTTATATTTCCTTAGACTTATGCAAAATTTTTAAAATTATTAAATTAATTTAATTTAAATGTTTTTCCTTTCAATGTACGAGCATAAAACTAGTATTACATATTCATAATCATAAAGATTTGGTTTAAACTTTAATTATCATAAATACTGTTTTCATATATTTATTCATATTTAAATTTAATTTTTTAAAATTTAATAATAAATTAATTTTCTCCCTTCACTTTGAATCCTCTTATTATGAATATATATAAATAACTTTATCTAATAGATACTACTTAAACATCTTTTTTATATTTTCATAAATTGGTATTTATATTTTATCAAATAATATTTATATATTTATATTTTATTTTATATTTTCTTTGACTTATGCAAAATTTTTAAAAATAATAAATTAATTTAATTTAATATTTTTTCAGTTTAATGCACGAGCATAATACTAGTGTCACATATTCATAATCATAAATTTTAAGTGAAAGAGAAGATTAATTTATAATTGACTTTTAAAAATTTGCTTTTATATATGAATAAATGTACGTAAATGGTATTTATGATATTTAAAGTCAAAACTTACTAATATATAAATTGAACTCTGTATAATTAAAATTATTAAAAACTAATAATATTTAAAAAGCATGATAAAATTACAAAGGTCCACAATTTACTTTTATATAATTAACTTTATTCAATAGATACTATATAAATACATATTTCACATTCTCACAAATTAGTATTTATATTTTATTAAACAATATGTATATATTTATATTATATTATATTTTTTATTAAATTAATACAATGAACGGGAATTTAAAGTGAAGGGAGAAGATTAATTTATTATTGGCTTGAAAAAAATGTGACCACAACTTCACTTTAAATCCTCTTATTATATGAATATATGCATCTTTTATACATTTTCATAAATTGGTATTTATATTTTATCAAATAATATGTATATATTTATATTTTATTTTATATTATATTTTGTTTGACTTATTAAAATTTTTTTAAAAATATTAAATTAATTTAATATAATTTAATATTTTTCATGTTCAATGCACGAGCATAATACTAGTGTTATATATTCATAATCATAAAGATTTAAAGTGAAGAGAGAAGATTAATTTATGATTGACTTTCAAAAATTTGCTTTTATATATGAATAAATGTATGTAAATGGTATTTATGATATTTAAAGTCAAAACCTACTAATATATAAATTGAACTCTTTATAATTAAAATTAATAAAAAACTAATAAAATTTAAAAAGCATGATAAAATTACAAAGAGCCACAATTCACTTATATATAATTAACTTTATCCAACAGATACTATGTAAATACATATTTCACATCTCACAAATTAGAATTTATATTTTATTAAACAATATGTATATATTTATATTATATTATATTTTTTTATTAAATTAATACAATGAATGGGGCATAATATTAGTATTACATATTCATAAAGTTATATATATATATATATATATATATATATATATATATATATATATATATATATATATATATATATATATAATATGAGAGGATTTAAAGTAAAGGGAGAAGATTAATTTATGATTAACTTTTACAAAAATTGCATTTATGTACGAATAAATGTATGTAAATGATATTTATGTTCTTTATAATTTAAATTTATAAAAAATAAAAAAATATAAAAACCATGATAAAATTACACATGGCCACAATTTACTCCTATATGAATAAATGTATATAAATGGTATTTATTAAATTTAAAGTTAAAATCTACTTACATATAAATTGAATTCTTTATAATTAAAATCTCCTATAGATACTATATAAATACCTTTTTCACATTCTCATAAATTAGTATTTATATTATATTTTTTTAATTGAATTAATACAATGAACATGGTATAATAGTAGTATTACATTTTAAAAAATTGCATTTATTTATAAATGAATAAATGTATGTAAATGGTATTTATGTTCTTTATAATTAAACTTCATAAAAACAAAAAAATATATATATAAAAATCATGATAAAATTACACATGACCACAATTCACTCCCAATCCTTTTTTATATTTTATTAGTTTTTATGAATTTTAATTATAAAAGAATTTAATTTATATATTAGTCTATATTAGAAAGATTTTAACTTTAATTATCATAAATTCTGTTTACATATATTTATTCATATTTAACCGCAATATTTTAAAAGTAAATCATAAATTAATTTTCTCCATTCACTTTAAATCCTCTCATTATGTTTCACAAATGCTAGACCCAAAGCTACACAAGCAGAAGTTCTAAAACCAACAACACAAAATCCATATGCATGTAAGCAAGCACGTAAAAAGTTTAAAATTCAATTGCAAACATTTATAATTAGACAGAAAATGTTTGAAACTTAAGTACATATGCTTAGCCCACTGCACACAAACCAACTTCACAGCACAAAAAAAAATTAAAAAATTAGAAGGTCAAGACTTACCGAACATTCTGAAAGTTTCTGCTGGTCACATTGCATTGACAGATCACATATCCACATTTTAATTCTTAGTTAGTGTTAATATTTTAGCCTGAGGTGTAAGTAGTTAGAACTGAGGAACAGAATAGTGCAAGTGAATATTTGAAGTTAACTCTAGACCTTAATCTTACATTCTTCTATTATCAAATTTTCCTCCCAAGAAAGGCTCATACTATGTGTTTGCATCAATTAACTAAAACGTTATCCCATAAAGCTTCTAATTCTCCAAAGAAGGATAAGACCTAAGAAAGTGCTCATTGAAATTGGTTACTGTGTTTGTAATATCATGTGTTTGTAGTATCATGCTTTGCCCGTGCCTTTAATATTACCAGCAATCAGACTTATAATCTTACCCATTACGATCAAACTATCATAAAAATTCAAATTGGATAGAGATGTTGAACCTTCTCAATGTTGCATTCAGAAAGGGAGAGGGCAAATCCAATAAGAGATAATAACTTGCATTGTCTCCAGCTCTTCCGACTCATCTGCGTTGCTTTGTGAATGAGCTTTTATCTTTCTATATTTTCATTTTGCATTATTGGATTATCATAGGATCTAAGACATATTCCAAATTAATGTAGCCAAATAAAAATTTTGCATTATTGGATTATCATAGGATCTAAGACATATTCCAAATTAATGTAGCCAAATAAAATGAGGAACTTACAAGTTATTTATGGGAAAATTCCATTGTCATCTTTTAATGAAATTTGTTTCTAGGTGACTATACCGATGACATCCTATAAGTCTTCCCATAATCAACACACATAAAGTGACATCTAATGCTGCTTAGCTGAAAATGTTGCATTTAATACAAAAATTTAAAGAATTGATCGTAAAATTCATCTTGGCTGAAATTGAAATCATCAATAAAAGCTTGAAGGTCATGAACAACATAGATACAAAATTCTAGTTTTGTGAAAACCTAGTGAAAACCACACAAAATCGCTACACAAGATTACAGAATTCATTCCTATAATTAAAATAAACCAAACAGTTTTAAATTTTAGAGTGCATGTTCGCAGAAAAGCTTACTAAATGACAGAAATACTGTTATGCTGAAATTTAACAGAGAAACCAGACAGAGAACACCACAACAAAATTCATATAGAATTGATAGTGAATAAACTTTCAATCTGAAGCAAACAAATTTTCATGCAGGAATAAGTCAATCACAATACAAATTCACAAAAAAGGTACTTCCAAAAAATAATTTATGAATGACTAATGCAATATAAGAATGTCAAGTGATAATGCATACTCTTTGAACAGAATTTCAAAATGAATTAACCATTTATTGAAAGTCATGAACGACCCTGCTACCAAGCAAAAGTGTGTTTTTTCTTAAATAAACCGCGTTGATAATCATAACAAATATCATTGATCCATACCTCAGAGGTTAATTAGAGCATGTTATCTTCATCCTTTACATTATCATAGAGAATTTTCATTTGTCTCCTGCATATCTCTAAGATCTGTACACAAAGTCATTCTTAAACATTATCTATCCATAAAACAGATAAAATAGTGGAGGAAGGAAAAAAAATGACATGAGATCTTTGTTGTAGCAATGGTGGTGAGGTGGCGGAGGAGGCACAGTGGAGCTTTGGATGAGAAAAGATGCAAGGGCGATGTTCTTTGGATTACCTAACTAATCACTTTACCTGTGACTCTCTCTATACCATAATTAATGAGAATTGTTCAAAAATTTTAGGAAGTGGAATAGTTCAAAAATAAATAACAAATGTTAGAACTTAATAAACACTAAATTAATAAATTCATAATAATTAAATAAAGTAATTAGAAATAAGGCTAAAAGGTAAATATTGAAATGGAGTAGGGATATATATATATATATATATATATATATATATATATATATATATATATATCAACTCTTGCTTAAATGTGCAACATTAATAAGGTCCATTCATAAAAATGTGATCTCGGTCAGTAAATGGGCGTCACTGCCTCAAGAAGAAATATATAGCAAGTAAAGAAGCCAGGTAAGAAAGCTAAGATATGAGAAGGTGTAATCATCACAAACATGAGAAGGTGTCACTGCCTCAAAATATATAAACAGCTTGTACAGATAAATTTGAAGATACTAAGCAAACAAGCATGGAAATAAATCCATGCAAAATTGTATAATAGCAAACAATCAAAGTAATTAAAAATGCCTAGATAACAGTAACATAAAGTACAAAAGAGTTCAAGAAGAAATAAGGTTACAATCAGAAACAAAAAATGCAGGTAAGAAAGCTAAGAAGGCAACAACAAAAAGCACGATAGAAATCAAGAAGAGGAAGACGCATAAATAGAAAACAAACATAGCAAGTAAAGAAGCCAGAATACAGAGCGCACAAAGTACAGAAGAAAAAAAGAAGAAAATAAATCAAACATCAAAACACCAAAACAAGTTAAGACAACACAACTGTTCAGCTTAGCAAAGTAGGAAGTGCATAATACAATAATACACAAAACACAGAGAATACAAAAAAAGAAAAAAGCCGACGAAGCAAGGGTATCAATCGCTTCGAAGCTCGAGCAACAGGGAAGGCCAAGTATATGTTTCTGATACATATAGTTGACCATCGGTGGTCGATTACAGCAATTCTACGCGGGCTTCGTGCATGGGCTCGACTCGAGTCCTGCAGTCGAGTTCCAGCCATTTCTTTTTATTTCGACTCTCGACTCCGTTTTGCTCTATTTTCACTTGTTTTTCATACAATTAAGCTCATTTTCACACATTTATCAATTTATAGCACAAACTTCCATATGAACATAAAACACCAACAAGAGTTACAAAAATCGGATAAAATCATACGAAAATACTCATAAAAAACCTTAAAACCTATGTGAAAATAACAACGATCAATCCCCCCACCAAACTTAAAGTGTTGCTCGTCCCCGAGCAACAAAAATGATAAACAAAGAGCAGAAATTTTCACCTAGAAAAAGACCTAATAAACATAAGCAATAACACATCATAAGTAATAAGGACTACAAACTATATCAAGTTACCCTACAACATTAAACTCGTAACATGAAGAATTAGCAAGTTCAATTTATAGAGAATAAAGAGTAATATAGTCCCTTCAGGTTCAAGCCTCACATTGGATACCAAATTTCACTCAACAGTCTATAAAGTGAGGTAAATCAACACTCATCAACCGATTGGCCCGATGCACCATAAGCTTGCTCGCGGACTACATTCCCAAGCCACCATAGCTTCAATTAATGATAAAAAAGGTCTTTATTTTTTGATGTAATGATAGACTTTTTGGTAAGGGTATGAAGAATATGAATAAGAGTGACTTATCAAGTATAAGTAATCTAAGAGATGATCAACTTCTTTCATTCCTTCACTTCCCTATCTTCCTTTCTTTTCTTCAATAATCACAAGCACTTGATCATTATCATTTTTTGGATTTTCTAAGCTTCTTTTGATTGCATGCTTCCTTTCTTTGAATTTTTATTTGCTTGAGCATATTTTTGTTGATTCTGCTCCTTTTTCTTGTTTTGGAAGTTGCATGTGCATTTTGCTTGAGCTCTTTTGATCATTTTCTTTGCTTGTTTGACATTTTCTTTCTTCTTTTGCACAATTCTCGCATCAAACCTTGCAAACCACCATCTCTTCAATTGCCCACACAAAGGGTATATGTACAAGGCTTAAATGAGTAATCATGGCTTGAAATGTGCTTCAATCACAAGAAATAGCCTTAAAGGCTCAAATGGGCTAATTAGGGATGATGTATAAGGGTAAGGAAATATATGGCAATGACTTAAAATAACAAGGATGGCCTAAAATCATTTCACAAACCTCCACTAAATGGGCTTATTCCCATAGTCCTTGAGCAAGTTCTAGCTTACCAAAGCTTAATCGATCCACTCATGAAGAAATAGTCATGAATGCACGGTTGAGGCTCAAATGCTCACAAGCTTTTGCTCGAACCTTAAGGAACCTATTACACCTTCATTTATCTCAGAATTGAACAACTTAAGTAAACCATGTCACAATTTTAAATAGTAGAGATTCTTAATATAACTTGTCATCACTTATCACAAATAACACATCATCACTCATATTCAAAAACGACTTACAACATCCCCATAACAAACCACTAAACAACCCTATACAATTATAAAAATACAAACAAAACATACAAGCAAGGACTCACCAAACAAGAAACAATACAAAAATATGTAACAAGCAACAACGAAATACATCCATCAAAAATTTAAAGCATATCCTCAACATCCATAATCATGTAAGCTCAAGAATATCCCCATCACACTCAAATATAAAAGTAAACTAAAATCCCAAAAGCAAGTAAACCTCCCAAATACATAACAAATGAAGTAGCATACCAATCCAAACAAAACCAAATCAAAGTAAAGTCTATGCTAAATAAATAGAAATGATGAATCATAAAAGTGAACTCCCTTCGTTATCCGGAGGTGGAAATGGCTGGCAGGCTCATTGTTGAAATTTTTTGAACCTTCATGAACTCGGCTCGAGTACGCTACTCGACGCGTGTTCTCAGCTTTAGCTCGACTCGACTCCAAGTCCAAGTTCCGCGCACAACTCGAGTCCTAGCATCAGGCTCGACTCGAGTTGTTAACTCGATTCCAGCATGATCAAGCAGACGTCTCAAATGTTGGCGCTTGACTTCTATACAAGGCCGAGCTCCGGGCTAGGCTCGAGTTCCAAAAGCTGTTTTTGAAAATTTTTTAACTTCATGCCCTGTTTTGCCCTGCTTTGTTTGCTTCCGATACACCTCATATATGCTAAAGAACTCATCAAAAAAGATGAAGAAGCACTAACACAATCAGTAAACCAACAAAGCAAGAAAGAAACCAGAGTATAGTGTACACAAAAGAAAATAAGAAAAATAAAATATATTAAACATTCAAACACTAAAACAAGTAAAAGATCCATAACAAATCTAACCAAAGCAACAAAACAAAGCAACACAACAATTAAAAAGAACAAAGAGCAATATAAAAGTTTAAGTCCACTAGAGAAAACAAGAAGTACATAATACGAAAGAAAGATAAAAGAAAGAACTGACTAAATATGGACTGCCATTTCCTAGTAGAATAAGTAAGATAACATCTTGCAAACTATTAAAGCAAATAGAACGCATAGATAAAAGTAGCATAAAGAACAAAATAGCCATTAAAGCAAGTAGAATGCGCAGTTAACAACAATATAACAAGAGAAGAAATAAACTAGGTTACAATTAGAAAGGACAAAGGGTCAAATTGATACTTCAACTTTTCATTGTGATCAAATAAGCCCTCAATCTTATTTTTTATTCGTATAAGCCGTTATTCTTATTAAATTAGATAATTTCTCATCTTTTTAAAAAAAATTAATTAAACCCCTCATTTTATACCACTAAAACAAATAAACCCTTCATCTATTATTTTAATCATTCAACCCTCGTTTCGATAATAAATATATTAAATATACCCTATATTAAACATAAAACACTTCTAAACCATTTTTACTTTCCCAACTCATTTTCATTGTTTTTTTTTTGTTTTTTATATTTTTCTTACTGTTGATTTTTAAATATCTACTTTTATTTAATTTATTATTATATATTTTTTAATAAACAAAATAAAATACTGATTCTTTCTTATTATTTCCATTTCGTTTGGATTTCCTCAATGACGAATTTAAATATATTTTTTAAAAAAAAGTGACTACCGAATTTAATTAATTTATGTAACTAAAATTAAATAAAACAAAGAAGGACATAATAATAATAATATTAATAATAAACAATGCTTGGATAAGGGTCATAATGTCACGTATGTTTAATATTTAGAAATTTTAAGAAGGGGAATCACATTTGTTCTATTGAAATAGAAGAGGTGTTTGGATTTTAAAAAATAAAATAATAAAAGAGGGGGTTATTTGATCCAAAAAATTAAGGTGGAGGGTTTTCTTGAACCTTTGCCCTTTACTTAAAAAATAAGATTAAGGGCAAATTTAATCTCAAGGAGTAAGATGGAGGGCTAAATTAACCTTTGCCCAATTAGAACCACCAATGCAGTTAACCACCCAAGAATTCCACGGAAAAAAGCACAATAGTAAACAAGAAGATGGACAAGCACGGACACAATTAGTAAACCAACATAGTAAGAAAGAAGTCAAAGTACCTCTAGTACACAAAGAAAAAATAAAACAAGAAAAAGACATTTATCAAACATCAACTTCACCCGAAAAATCTATGTTATGCCAATTCTTAGCTAATTGACATGACATGGTTGAAGACAGAAATAGAACTAGTTCCACTACTTCATATGCCAATCAGGATAAATCATCATAAAAACTGTCTGAGACCAACTGTAATCAGAATAAATTATCATAAAACAGTTCAATGCCCTGTTTTTCACTACCACGCTTTCATTCTTTTCATCCAAAACAGTCCTTTTCTACTTTATATGACATCGAAGTATCAACTATACCAAGAGAGCATAATTTATATTTTCGTATCAACATGTGCAGAGTATTGTGAATTACAGACAAGTTGTCCAAACATTTTGATTCAGTAGAAAGACAATGAGCCAAATGCAACTTCAACGACTCAAATACGTTTAATTAAAGAATAGAAACTGGAAAATTCATTAATGATTTCACACCTTAACATCAGTATTCATCCAGAATAAAATAATTCACAATAAAGAATAGAAAAATATATCAAAATTGAAGAATTCAAGAATTTAATAGAACTTACATAGGAGTCAAATTTCTCAATTGCAACCTGAGCTTCTTCACCCGAAGCCATTGTCACAAATGCAAAACCTCTATTCTTCCCATCTTTCTACTTTATAATCTTACATTACAAAACCCACAAGAAAAAAAAAGTAAAATATACAAATTAAATAACAAACCCACTCCATTTTGTTTTCTTCAAAAGAATTTCTCTCTCACCTCAACGTCTGCAATGGAGCCACATTCACTAAACAAACTCTTGATATCAGCAACAGAGAAGGAACAGGGCAAGTTGAGCACAAATAGCTTTCTTCTATAATGGATCTCTTCTTCCCAAGATCCCGATCCACCAGTAGCTTCTTTTTTTTATGAACAACACCTCCCACTCTATCGCACGGGCAACGCACTCCGTTTCTTTCATTCGCTTTTAAATTCATGTATGTTGCGACTTCTGAAAAATAGTACAAGTATATATTGAAGCACAGGTAGGGTTAAAACTCACATGACAGACTCATTGTTGCAACGAAAACTGTACCTCCTTCGGTGGAATGGCAGGCGATGAGAGCAATGGCTTGTGCAAGTATTATCAAGCACAGCCATGGAAGTATTTGCAGTTTCATGGTTAAACTTTTCAACCTTCTGCCAACTCGGATTTGGATTTTAGGGAAAACAGAACAAGTGGTTCAACTTGTGCCGAAGCAAAAATGGCCATCTCTAGAGCATGAAGGCAGGGTGTATAGACCAATGGTGAGCGTTGTTCGGGCGACAAAACGGTAGCCCGACGACACCTGGTTCGATCGGAAGTGAGGGAACAATGTAATAAGCAAGGGATCGAGCAAACTCAAACCAAAAGTGTAAAAAATGTTTCGAGTGGGACTCTTACGTGAATTACAAAAAATGGGGCAAAGCTCATCGAACCAAGAAGACCTCTGCCATCTAAATGACACTGCCAGACATCGAAAATCACGCACCAGTGAAGATAAGCGGACCAGCCGGTGTTGGACAAAGGCGGCAAATTAGAAGCTACTCGAGGCAGCAGGGGAGACCATTCCCAAACGTATTGGCGATGACCAGAAAGAATCGTAGAACTTCGGAGGCATTCAATATCCCGCGGTCGTGAAGTGAGGAGTACCTAGCGGTATCTCCGGAGCAGGTGATTGAAATCAGATAAAGCTGCTATAAATCTGAGTGCCGCGTACCTAAATCCTCCATCATCGTGGAGGATTGAAGAGGACAGAACCTAAATCGACGCCGAATCCATCGGCGAATCAGTGAAAACAAGGGCTCCTGCGAAGTGGAAGTCACAGGTAGACGCCAACAAACTCTTTCAATGGCGGATACTCCATCTTCAAAAATCTCCATCGATCCCCGGAGTGGTTTCTCCCCACAAACCAAAATTTACAGCAACCTCCGTCCCCCTCCCTACTCCCTCTCAACCCCTCTCCATTATCCAATTTGCCCTTTCTCTCCTCCATTCCCCCACCTCCACCGCGCTCTCCACCACCGATTATCTTATTGACGCAGCCGACGGTCGGCGCCTCAATTACTGCGCCTTTCTCCAACAAGTCGCTTCCTTCTACTCTTCCCTCAAATCCCGCCTCTCCAGAAATGATGTTGCTTTCATCGTTTCCCGCCCTCTCTCCACATCACTGTTCTCTACTTCTCTCTCCTCCCTTTAGGCGTCGCCCTCCAATCCCGCTTGTTCTTCCCACGAGTTGACTCACCAAATCCAACTCAGTTCGAATGGGGGAGAAAATCGGTCCCCCCTCCCCTCAAGCAAGAAGCAAAGCCGGTCTTCATGAATTTTTCTCCAGATTCGTTGCCCGACAACCTTTCCAGCATTACGATCCATCAACCGGTAATGAGCCCGTCTATCTGTGCATCCACCGCCTGCCACCATGAAACTCTGCTCGAGCTGATTCCCATGGTGGAGCTCGACTCGAGCATTTGTGCCCCAGCTTGCTCGTCAGCCGCATGTCCGCCCATAATCAGCTCAGCACGTTGTCCTGCCTGGAAGCACGCACGGCTGCGTGTACCTTCACACAGCACCGATCGCCCACGCAAGGCCAGCAATGAGCACCCGCGCACGGCCACCACCTAGTGCCCAGCCGTGCCTCTCGCTGGATGTCGTGCACGACACCGTGTCCATTGACGAGCGCCATTCCATACATCCCAAGTCTGTCGCATGCCAAAATCCGTGCACCACTCATCATTCGCACGGCACCATTCTCAATTTTCCAGTCGTGCATCCCAAGCCTTGCAATCGTGCCGATGGCTTTCCAGCCATGCTGCACCCTATCACTAGCCACGCACAGTCCAGCCTTGCAACCCCAATGTGCTAGTGCAGCCAAGGAATTCGCACAGCTGTCGACTCGTGCCCCAGGCTCATTTCACCAGTGCATATCCATCTCGCCAACTTGACCCAGTCCTGCGTTGACCTGGCCATAGATTTGGCTCGCCCGGAACTGTCCAGACCCGTTCGAAACAGGTTCAGACTCGGTCGATACTATTGGCAGACTCGCCCAGAACTACTCGGTTGGAAGATAGCACGCCACCGTGCGCATGACTGCCGTGCACCAGCCCATCTCCGCGCCTGCCAGCAGACTACAGTGCCTTCAACATGCAACGCCGCTACGCTAATCAATAGCCGTCCATCTAGTGCCGCAGTCCACGATGGATCATCACCGAAGTCCAGTCGTGCCATCGGCATGGCCAGTGATGTTCATGTCATGCAGCCGCCATATCACGACATTCGCTGTAGCACCGTTCATCGCCGGCCAACACCACGCCATCTTTGCCGATCATCGACTTGTCACACCCCAAATTTTCTAAATAAGAAGAATTTCCACAATTATTTTTTTTTTCACAGCAAGTGCCAATTTGTAGGCAAGGACACTGTTTTCCACATGATGAGCTGTTATGACTTATGTGAGCAATAAATTTTATCCATATGACGTGGTGAACCTACATAATATAGGAACTATTTTGAATAGTTAACTTCTATCTAAAACATAGTATATCTTTCATGTCAATCTTTTGCAGTACTAAATACTAACACCAGGTGTCCCATGTTCATATTTACATGGAAATTAAATATATGAGCATCTAATGAAAATTAAAAATTCATTAACTAATGCACACTTAAATATAAATTGATAATTTTTACCATCGGTGAGCCATTTTCTTCATACACTTGGGGTAATCATAATGGGCATTGAAATCTTGAAACCAAAGTAGTAGTTATCATATCTATCTTGCTCACGTCAATTAGAACCCTTAGCCTAACCAAGTTATAATGGAAATAAAACTTCCTGCCCTAGGCCTGCCTAACCACGTGATCTTTCACAAGGGCAGAAAAAAATTAACCTTTGTCATGTTATAACAGATACCATCACGATAGTGTCAAATGTCAACAAACCGGCATTTGCATAGAAACAAAAAAGTAACAATACAAAATTTCAAATCCACTACAGCAACTTACGGAATATTTCAAATAAAATAAAGTGCATCTTATTTCATAAAAATAAATCGAAGTACGGAATTGCATGCAGTTACCATGTAAATCAAAACAGTAAAATTTTCATGAAATTTTTCCATGTACAAACAAATCAAAATAAAAAACATAGACTGCAACCTATTGAAGTTTTTATTAAGTCTCCATTGCCAACGCACCACCACTTGTACGCTACCGCCATGCTAACCTGAAAGGGGAAGATTGATTGGGAATGAGCAAACCACCGCTCAATGAAATAAATTACGCACTATTTATCATTCAAACGCTAATACGAGTGAAACTGAAATTCTTACACTTGTAACTTGAAATTTAAAATCATGTTGGTAAGCGCCTTTCAGTTCAATACCCATGTTGGTAAGCACCTTTCGGTTCAATACCCATGTTGGCAAGCATCGCGATTCAATACCCTTGACTTGTACTTAATAATTCATGGATAACATAGCATGTTCATGTATAATCACATCATGTAGGGTTTTAAATACATAAAAAAATACATAATAAATCCCACCTATCGATCACGTAAAAACCTCAGATTCGTGTGTTGAACGTCGTAATCAGTCCCGTCGAAAACCCTCCTCTCTTCGATGAAAAACAACAGTGAAAGAAAAAATATAAAAGTTGTATGTGAAGGAACGAAGGAATGATCAACCTCTTATGCTTGAATGGCTGGGCCAAATATCAAAATATAATTTAACGCGTAAGGGAGTCAAACTTTCCTTAGCAAGAGAAATAAATTTGGAAGTGATAGCAGGGGAATATCTCTTTAAAAAAAATTAAAAGATATGATGATATTTTCTTGGACAGAAAGAAATTCGTTAAATAAGAGAAGTGTATAAAATCCTGATTTCTCTTCCATTCATGCGGTTTAGAAAGCAAACATGCGGGTTGGACTACGTTTTGTTTGTATTGGGCCTCTATGAGTTGGGCCACAAGGAAAACTCACGTATAGAATTTTTTGAGGTGTTACATCCCTCCCTACTAATAAAAATTTCATCCTCGAAATTCTAATCGTAAAGACATATATCTTACTCGTGAAGAAAGAGGGGTATCTTGCTTGTATTTCATCCTCTCGTTCCCATGTAGCCTCATCTTGAGTGTGCCGACTCCATTGCACTTTAATGAATGACACGTCATGATTTCGGGCTCTTAAGATCTTCCTTTCTAAGACTGCCTCAGGTTCTTCTTCGTATGTTAGGTCCTTGCTAATCTTGAGTGTTGAGAAGTTCACCATATGACTTAGATCATGAATATACTTCCTTAGCATTGACACATGAAAGACATTATGAACCGTAGACAATTCGGGGGGTAAAGCCAAGCGATAAGCTAGTACTCCTATTCTTTCAAGAATTTCAAATGGCCCAACAAAACGAGGCTTAAGCTTTCCCTTTCTCCCGAATCGTATAACACCCTTCGTGGGTGCAACCTTTAAGAAAACATGTTCTCCGATTTCAAATCGTAGATCTCTCCTTCTTTGATCAGCATAAGACTTTTGTCTATCTTGAGCAGACTTAATTCTTTCTCGAATGACTCTAATCTTATCCATTGCTTCTTCTATCATTTTGGGGCCTAGGACAGCCTTCTCACCAACATCGTCCCAATATAATGGTGATCTACACTTCCTTCCATAAAGCGCTTCATAAGGGGCCATCTTGATAGTCGCTTGATAACTATTGTTGTAGGCAAACTCGACTAGAGGTAGGAACTTTTCCCATGTATCGTCAAAGTCGAGTGTGCATGCTCTTAACATATCCTCCAAAATTTGGATTGTTCTTTCGGATTGCCCATCGGTTTGCGGATGATAGGCGGTGCTGAAGTTTAATCTTGTTCCCATGGCCTTATGCAAACTTTCCCAAAATCTTGAAGTAAAGCGCGCATCTCTATCGGACACTATTGAAATTGGGACACCATGAAGTTTTACTATTTCTTGAACATATAACTGAGCGAACTGCTCCATCTTGAATGTCATCTTCACTGGTAAGAAGTGCGCCAATTTAGTCAATCAATCAACAATGACCCAAATGGCGTGGTTTCCCTTTGATGATCTTGATAGTCCTACAACGAAATCCATGGCAATTTGTTCCCATTTCCACTCGGGAATCTCGAGTGGTTTAAGCTTTCAAGCTGGTCGCTGATGTTCAATCTTAACTTGTTGGCAAGTTAAACATCTTTCAACGAAATATCCAATATCTCGCTTCATACTTCTCCACCAAAACCTTTCTTTCAAATCTTGATACATCTTTGTTCCTCCCGGATGAGCGGTGTATGGAGCTCCATGTGCCTCTCTTAAAATCTTCTCTCTTAATTCTTCGACCATTGGAACACATATTCTTCCGTTTAGAGTCAACACTCCCTCGTCATCCACTTTGAAGCCATTGTATTTGCCTCCTTGTGCCTTCTTCCTCATTCCTTGCAAAAAGTGATCTTGCTCTTGAGCTCCCTTTATCTCCATTTTCAAACTCGGCAGTATCTCCAACGATGCAAAAGTCGCTCTTGTGCCGGGGGGTGATGTCATCAACTCGATTTGCATCTTGGCGAATTTCTTGATCAACTCCTCACGCTCGGTGTATAGACTACTAAGCTCCATTTTTGTTTTCCGACTCAATGCATCAGCTACCACGTTAGCCTTGCCTGGAAGGTATTCAATTGAGCAATCATAGTCCTTCACCAACTCTAACCATCTTCGTTGTCTCATGTTGAGCTCCTTTTGAGTGAAAAGATATTTCAGACTCTTATGGTCCGTGAAGATCACACATCTTCCTCCATATAGGTAGTGTCGCCAAATCTTCAAGGCATGCATAACTGCTGTCAACTCCAAATCGTGTGTAGGGTAGTTTACCTCGTGCGGCCTCAACTGTCTAGAAGCGTATGCAATAACCTTCTAATGTTGCATCAAAACACATCCAAGTCCTTGTTTTGATGCATCACTGTAGACAGTGAATTCTTCGTTTGGGTTAGGTATCATCAATACTGGCGCTGTGGTCAAGTCATGTTTTAATTTTTGGAAACTCTCTTCACACTTCTCAGATCAAACAAACTTTTCGCCTTTTCGAGTCAAGCGCGTCAAAGGACTGGCTATCTTTGAAAATCCTTCAATAAATCTCCGATAATATCCTGCTAGTCCTAAGAAACTCCGAATTTCTTGTACATTTGATGGCGTCCTCCATTGATTTACAGCTTCAATCTTCGATGGATCCACCTCGATTCCTTGCGATGTCACCACGTGTCCAAGAAAGGCGACTTGGTTCAACCAAAATTCACATTTCTTAAACTTCGCGTACAGCTTCTCCTTGCGAAGTGTTTTGAATACTAATCTCAAGTGTTCCTCATGTTGTGCTTCATTCTTCGAGTAGACAAGAATGTCATCGATGAAGACTATGACAAACTGATCGAGATATTGGTGGAAAACTCGATTCATCAGGTCCATAAACACAGCAGGTGCATTACTTAAGCCAAATGGCATTACAACGAACTCGTAATGTCCATACCGAGTCTTAAAAACCGTCTTAGAAATATCTGTCTCCTTCACCCTCAATTGGTGGTATCCAGATCTCAAGTCAATCTTGGAAAAGGTACTAGCTCCTTCAAGTTGATCAAATAGGTCTTCGATTCTCGGTAAGGGATACTTGTTTTTCACTGTCAGTCTATTGAGTTCACGGTAATCAATACACATTCTCATCGAACCGTCCTTCTTCTTGACGAATAGAACTAGTGCTCCCCATGGTGATATGCTTGGGAGAATAAATCCCAAGTTCAGAAGCTCTTGCAATTGAATCTTCAGCTCTTGTAGCTCCATGGGTGCCATTCTGTAAGGGGCCTTGGAAACTGGTGCTGATCCAGGAAGTAGGTCTATCGAAAATTCTACTTGGCGGTTCGGTGGTATCCCTGGCAATTCCTCCGGAAAGACATCTAGAAAGTTTTGCACTACTGGTATGTTGCTGGGTGACACTTCCGAGATCTTAGAGTCCATAATGTTCACTAAATATCCTTGACACGACTTCTTCTTAAGCATCTTTGCTGCTTTCACAGCAGACAAAACTCGGGGTATCACACCACTTTTAATCTTGTGGACGATTTCTTCCTTGGATTTTGGCACCGTTAAGATCACTTCTCGCTCCTTGCACCGGAAGATGGCTCGATGGCGTGTAAGCCAATCCATTCCTAGTATCAAATCGAACCCATGCATGTCCATAACGTAGGGTTTGGCGCTAAAGTTGATTCCTTCAATGTATACATCGAGGCTACCCACTAATAAATACGTGAGAATTTTCTCTCCCGAAGGCAGACTAATCTCAAGAGGCTCGTCACTCTTGATTAGTTCGCAATGAATCTTACAACAATACTTAGTAGATATGAAAGAATGTGATGCACCAGTATCAAACAATGTGAAAGCACAGGAGTTACCCACTGATAAAGTACCTGTAGTGACTCCTTGTTCCTTATCCTCTTCATTCTGGTTCATGGCGAAGACTCTTCCTTGACCTCTGGTAGCTTGTCTTTGATTCCCTCTTGCCGGCAGTCCCCTTCGATCCGGCACATAGTTACGTGATTTGGTGCAATCTTGGATTCTGTGCCCGACCTCGTGACATCTGAAGCATCTTCCCTGACCTCTAAGGCATTCACCATCGTGTCTCTTCTCACATTTCGGGCAAAGCGGTTTTGTGCTCTGGGTATTTGTGGGCGGATTTGTGTTGGCCCTTGACTGTTTGTTGTTGTTGTTCCTTCCAGAGCTGGAGTCATCCCACTTTCTTTTGCCCGAGTTCTCCATCAACCTACGATTAGCACGTCCCCTCTCAAAACAAGCTTCTATCTTTTGAGCCCTCTGAAACGTGTCAGCATATCTCATCTCAGGTAGAGAAGCCATAGCATCTTGAATGTCTTGGCGTAGGCCGTCCACCAACTTCTGAGCTCGTTTCTCTTCAGTATCTACTAGTTGCAGTGCTGCCCAGCTTATTTGATTGAATCAGCGCTCGTATTCAACCACTGTCTGATTTCCTTGCTTGAAATCGTAGAACTCGCGCTCTACTTTAGCTCGGTGGGTCCGCGAATAGTAGTTCTCTAGCACTATCCTCTTAAATGTCTCTCATGTGATAGCTTCAGGGTCCTCATCAGGTCTCATTCTCCAGTATGAATCCCACCAATGATCTGCATCTTCTGCGAATTGGTATTGCGCACAGTAGACGCAGAAACGTTCGTTGCACCTCATGGCTCGGAAAGTCTTTTCGAGTGATCTCAACCACTCTTCCACATACTCGGGTCCCTCATGTCCCTTGAAGATAGGCGGCGTGTAGGACCAGAACTGCTGCATCACCCTGGCATAAGCTTCTTCATTCACTGCGGTTGCGGATTGTTATTATCTTGGTTCTCGTTCGCTTGGTTCGCATTCGCTTGGTTGTTGTTAACCTGAACGTTATTACACTGAGGCGCTCTTCTCGGAGGCATCCTAAATCATCAATGCACCAGTAATTAATAATAGCTCAGAATGATGGTCAATAAACATAGTAAACATTGTCTAAAAATTTATATTTTAAATGATAGAGACACGTAATTTAGAAGGACAACTAAATAAATTCATGATAAAAATTCTATTCGTGCCGTAAATAATGAATTGTCTCAAAATGAATATCATAGATGTCAAATACTTGAAAGCAAAAGTCAAATTTCCCATCATAAGGTTAAAAATAAATAATACAAGAAGTTAGAATAATTGCTGGTATTAATTTATTCAACGTCTTCCTCATGATCCTCTTCAGGGTCTTCTTCGGGTTCTTCTGCATCAGGAATTCCATACAATTCCTCGGTGAGAGCATTCTCATGAGCATCTACGATGTGTCCAGGAGGTGGTGGTTGGAAGCGAACCACTCTCTCGAACAACTGTGCAGTGAACACAGGATAACTTGTTCGTGGAACCTCTTGAGTCATATTGTGTCGCAGCCCGGCCTTGAAAATAGGATACGCGACCTCCCTCCATGCCAGGGGTAGCGTGTTAATCACCTTCATACAAGCCCAATAGTTGGTAATTCCATCTTCATAACCTCGAACTTCTCTTCATTCTTGCAGCATTATAGCGATGTGTGTTGCCAAATCATGGCGCGGATCGCGCTGATAATTTCTGTAAGCTTGTTGTCTAGCTATATTGTCCATCTATCATAACACGGTTCCTCTTATCACGTAAGAACAAACTATCTTGCGTAGAAATTCATAAATTTATCCACATGGAATAATAAAACCTAACTTGCACATAATTTCACATGTAAACATAGTTGAAAATTTTAAATCATTCAAACCTTGTTTGGCGTGGGTGTCGTACTCGGTGGATGCGTAGCAAGAGACTTAATTATTATTAAGTTATTCATGTATATTTTCATAGCAAATAAATCATTTACATATGCATATGCGGAAAAATAAAAATAAAATAATTTTTGAACAAGTATGCAGAATCGCATACCTGCTCTGATACCAATCTGTCACACCCCAAATTTTCTAAATAAGAAGAATTTACACAATTTTTTTTTCACAGCAAGTGCCAATTTGTAGGCAAGGACACTGTTTTCCACATGATGAGCTATTATGACTTATGTGAGCAATAAATTTTATCCATATGACGTGGCGAACCTACATAATATAGGAACTATTTTGAATAGTTAACTTCTATCTAAAATATAATATATCTTTCATGTCAATCTTTTGCAGTACTAAATACAAACACCAGGTGTCCCATGTTCATATTTACATGGAAATTAAATATATGAGCATCTATTGAAAATTAAAAATTCATTAACTAATGCACACTTGAATATAAATTGATAATTTTTACCATCAGGGTGAGCCATTTTCTGCATACACTTGGGGCAATCATAATGGGCATTGAAATCTTGAAACCAAAGTAGTAGTTGTCATATCTATCTTGCTCACGTCAATTAGAACCCTTAGCCTAACCAAGTGATAATGCAAATAAAACTTCCTGCCCTAGGCCTGCCTAACCACGTGATCTTTCACAAGGGCAGAAAAAAATTAACCTTTGTCATGTTATAACAGATACCATCACGATAGTGTCAAGTGTCAACAAACCAGCATTTGCATAGAAACAAAAAAGTAACAATACAAATTTTCAAATCTACTACAGCAACTTACGGAATATTTCAAATAAAATAAAGTGCATCTTATTTCATAAAAATAAATCGAAGTACGGAATTGCATGCAGTTACCATGTAAATCAAAACAGTAAAATTTTCATGAAATTTTTCCATGTACAAACAAATCAAAATAAAAAAACATAGACTGCAACCTATTGAAGTTTTTATTAAGTCTCCCTTGCCAACGTACCACCATTTGTACGCTACCGCCATGCTAACCTGAAAGGGGGAGATTGATTGGGAGTGAGCAAACCACCGCTCAGTAAAATAAATTACGCACTATTTATCATTCAAACGCTAATACGAGTGAAACTGAAATTCTTACACTTGTAACTTGAAATTTAAAATCATGTTGGTAAGCACCTTTCAGTTCAATACCCATGTTGGTAAGCACCTTTCGGTTTAATACCCATGTTGGCAAGCATCGCGATTCAATACCCTTGACTTGTACTTAATAATTCATGGATAACATAGCATGTTCATGTATAATCACATCATGTAGGGTTTTAAATACATAAACAACACATAATAAATCCCACCTATCGATCACGTAAAAACCTCAGATTCATGTGTTGAACGTCGTAATCAGCCCCGTCGAAAACCCTCCTCTCTTCGATGAAAAACAGTCGTGAAAGAAAAAATATGAAAGTTGTATGTGAAGGAACGAAGGAATGATCAACCTCTTATGCTTGAATGGCTGGGCCAAATTTCAAAATATAATTTAACGCGTAAGGGAGTCAAACTTTCCTTAGCAAGAAAAATAAATTTGGAAGTGATAGCAGGGGAATATCTCTTTAAAAAAATTAAAAGATATGATGATATTTTCTTGGACATGAAGAAATTTGTTAAATAAGGGAAGTGTATAAAATCCTGATTTCTCTTCCATTCAAGCGGTTTAGAAAGCAAACATACGGGTTGGACTACGTTTTGTTTGTATTGGGCCTCTATGAGTTGGGCCACAAGGAAAACTCACGTATAGAATTTTTTGAGGTGTTACACGTCTCATCCAGGCGGGAATTCGATGAACAGGGTTCGTCGATTCTCACACACAACCATCAACAATATAGGGTATACATGTATAATAAAATAATTTCAGAAACCCTTATGATCTCATGCGATTATTTCATATTAAATCAAATAATCACACACAGCCAGCAATGATTAAGGATTGTACATGTATAATCAAAATACCAAAACCCTAATCAAATATGTGATTCTATTTCGAACAAGAAACACATAAGCCACATAAACCCTAGCCTAACGTGTCACGCTTCACCACGAAACCGAAGCTCTGATACCAATTGTTGGCATTCGATAGTTAGGTTAACATGAAGCGTTAGGATTTCATAAGTTTATAACAGTCAGGGAAAGCATGAAAACAAGAAACGTATTACCTTTCACCAGGGTATGTGGAAGACGATGAATTCTCGCCACCACCCTGCGCAGCCTCACTGTTTTGGGGATAACTATCTCATCCAATGTGGGATTTGAGTGATCTATGTGCCAAAATGATCCTCTCTTTCATGGCTTTCTGACAATATATCACACATTAAATTCTGACATCTGTACGATTTTATAAAAATCGTACAACTTGGCGGACAACAGCAGCAAACGACCTCTTGATCTTCTGCTGTATTTCCAAGTCCAATCTCGACATCGTGTGGGCGACGATCCTCGAGATCTTCTCAATATGCTGTTCACTCACCCTCCTCACATGTTAGATATGATTAATATCTTAGATTAAGGTTTCTGGACAGTTGAGATGACTTATTTATGGGCTACAGCAGGGACCAAGAGGAGAAATTAGAGTTGGGCCTCCATTGGGCTTAAGTATCAAAGCTTAGCCCAAAGCTTATACTTAAGTCCAATAATAATAATAATAATATATACCACAAAAATATTATTACTGCACTATCGTTCTAATCCCATAATTACGTTATGGGCTCCTTGAGCCCGATAGTCTCCCCATGTTTAAGATATACAATGTCCATTAATTAATTAAGTTACTGACAACTCCATTAATTAATATCACATCCGAGAGTAGTACCACTCAACCTCATTATCATGCCGAAATAAATCCACCTGCAGGGTTTACATGATAATTCTTATGAGCTCCTCAAGGGGACATCATCAACCTATAATGGACACGAATTCTTTCTACAATCAATATCACACCATAGAAACAGCACTACTTCCCAACTCACTGAGTTTGTTGATTTAATACATGTAAATCTCACCCATTGATGAATCAAATAAATACATACTGCCCTATGTGTCGAGGTTATTGTATAGGGATTAAGAGCACGAACATCCATAATAATTGAGATCAAGTTCTCCTATAAGTCAGTATAAGTCGAACAAGTGATCGAACGCCAAAAATTGATCACTTCGTCATCAAAAGTGGTCAGCTTAGTTTTAAACATTTGTTGTATCAAGGGCTTTCCACTACATTACAGCAGAAATGAACCAGCAAACTTCTGGATTTTGATTATGAGGTTCAGTATAAAAAGAATACTGAAAATAGAGCGGCAGATGCTTTGTCAATGAAAGAAGGGAGTGACGTTGAATAGATCAGATGCCAAACAATAACTGAGGTATAACCAATTTGAATCAGAGAAATCAGTCAAAGTTATGAGGGAGATGAAGCTATTCAAAAAATTGTGGCATCTAAGTTATTAGATGAACGATCTTATCTGAAATACACCTTCAAAGGGAGCATACTGAGGTGTAGAGGAAGAATATGTGTAGGGGTTAAGAACGGATTAAGAATTTGATCATTGCAGCATTACACGATTCAACTTTGGGAGGCCATTCTGGAATACATGGTACTTACTAGAGAATCCAAGCATTGTTTCATTGTGTTGGGTTGAAGAAGAGTGTAGAAAAATTCGCTAAGGAATGTGATGTTTGCCAAAGGAATAAAGATGAGCATGTTCCCTATCCTGGGTTGTTGAATCCTTTACCAATCCCTGAATAATCATGGAGCCATATTACGATGGATTTCATTAAAGTACTTCCAAAATCAGAAGGCAAGGAAGTTATTTTAATAGTGGTGGATAGGTATTCTAAGTATGGACATTTTCTAGCACTCTCACATCCGTATACAGCTGAGGGAGTTGCTAAAATATTCTTGGATCATATCTACATATTACATGGAATGCCTAAAAGCATTGTTTCTGATAGAGACAAGATTTTCACTAGTGTCTTTTGGAAACACTTGTTCATTTTAGCTGGAGTAAGTCTGGAAACTAGCACAGCCTATCATCCCAGACAGATGGACAATCTGAAAGACTAAATCAATGTGTGGAAGGTTACCTCAGGTGCATGACACAAAATATGCCTAAGCAATAGGTGAAGTGGTTATCATTAGCTGAATTCTGGTATAATTCTAATTTTCATACTAGAAATAAGATGACTCTGTTTGAAGCTCTGTACGGTTATCCTCCACCTCAACTCAGTTTTGGAGAGATCTTATGTAGTCATGATCCAGAAGTTAAAGAATTAGTACAAGAAAGGAAGAAGATCACTCAATTACTTAAGGAAAACTTAGAGATTGCTCAGCAAAGGATGAAAATGTATGCTGATAGAAAGAGAACAGAAAGAAGCTTTGAAGTGAGAGATTATGTGTATCTTAAACTACAACCTTACAGGCAAACTATGGTGGAGTTAAGAAAAAATATGAAACTAGTTCCAAGGTATTAAGGACTTTATTTAGTAGAGAAGAAGACAGGACAAGAAGCTTAAAAGCTTAACTTACCCTCTCAATCCATGATTCATCCAATTTTTCACGTTTTCTTGCTCAAGAAAAGAATAGGAAATAGATACATGTCTAGTTCTGAATTGCCTCAGGTTGACAGTCAAGGGAATGTTAGAGTTTATCCATTATCAGTCTTTGATAGAAGAGTTTATAAAAAAAGAAATGCTATGGGAGTGGATTTGTTGGTGAATTGGGAAAATCTACCAGTTGATTATACAATTTGGGAGGATTTTGATCATCTTATGGCTCAATTTCCAGACTTCAATCCTTGTGGGCAAGGATCAACTCAAGCAGAGAGGAATGTTATGATCACTGGGCCTGAACAAAATAAAATTGATAGCCCATCACTTACCTGGAGCCCAAATGAGAAGGGGTTGTCCCAGATTGAATGGATAATATACGTTGATGAAGAAAAGAAAGGATTTCAGGCAGTTGCGAGGGGACCAAATATCAGAATTCTTCAGTCCTATACCAATTCTTGTACCAATTCTGTTTAAGGAGAGAGAATGCCGTTAGTGGAGAACTCATGAAGAAAGGATGACAATGGAATCAAAGGAATTAAGAAAAAACAAGTAAATCATATTCTCCCTAAAATTCTCTCTTCTCCTTCCTCAATTCTCTATTCTTACTCTCTGTTTTTCCTTTCATTTCTTACAGGTGAAACCAATCTATGGAGTTGATCTGTTTTTTTTATTAGTTTCTATCAGTTTTTTCCTAAGAACTCATTCTATTGAATGGGTTGTTATTTTTCGTTGTTCTTGTTATCTTCAACATCACAAATTAAATATAAATCTTCCTGGGCCATAACAGTGACATTCAATGTCTTCTTAATTTTTTCGGTTATGATTCTTGAACGTTTTCATTGATTTTTGAAATTCTTTTTATTCTTGATTATTTTGTTTAATTGATTTTTACGTAGAAACTGATGGAACACAACAAGGTTGATGTTTATCGGATTCAATACGATATTGATGATAATGACGATGATTATGTGAAGGTTGAGATGTCTGACTGTGATCTATTTATGAAGCCCGACTCTGATCAGGTAGATGCTGATGAAGAATACAATGAGTCAGGGAATGAGTGACAGTGAGGGAGATGTGCATCTCGATTTTGACATCGGGTGATAAGTCGTCGATGTTAAAAGCACGTGGCTGAAATTTCCCTATTTCTATATTCTGGTTATCTTCATATCTTTGCGATTTCTTGGATATAATGTGTATAATTTTTGCTACAATTTGACTTGAAGTTCAACTCTTTCATTGTATGAATTTCAATTAGCTATGTATTGCAGTGTGTATTAAATCTTGATATCTTGTTGGGTTTAACATCTAATGTGTGTGTGTATATATATACTAGCAACACGGGATCATTTAATTATTATTCTTATTTTTTATAATTAAATAATCCGTGTTATATAACATAACAACATTAATTAAGGAGATTTTTTTTCTCTTATACCTAGACAATTTCTTTCATCAATGTAAAGAATTTGCAACAAATTATAACATTTGAATTTGGATAATGTAACGTATAACTAAATTTTGTAAAAAGTTAAGATATATGTAAATATATTCTAATTATTTGAAAGAATCTTGACTTGTGTTTTTTTATAATGTTACTTAATTTATAATATAATTCAATCGAAAACTATTTATTACTCCAACGGTCTCTCTAAAAAGAGTGAGGCTCTTGTGCCCCAGGGGAAACTGTGCCCCTTTGCAATTTAAACCCCCTATTAATACATAGATTTAAATAGAATATGGAGGGAAATGGTTGTATTCACATGGGGACACGGCGTGTCCCCTAGGGTGCAGGAGCTTTTGTCCTCTAAAAAATGTGCAACTACAGAGGGGTAATTTTGTTTCTCTGTTATATATTTATATAGTTGTTAGTATTTCATTTTTTTCATTGTAACTAAGTGCAATTATGATCAAAGTATGTAAATTTTAGTAATAAATTCTTAATTTTACTGTTTATCTAAAATAAATACTCCCTCAATTCCACGTATTTGTTCACGTTTATACGAGCATAGAGATTAAGAAGTGTTTTTTTATATAGAATGTAAAAAAGTAGGGGTAAATTGATAATTTAAAGAGAAAAAGCAAATAAAGTTATTGGAATACAGCTATGAGCACTCTAGAACCATCACAGGAACAGAATACAGAGCTTAGACTACGGATGAATAATGAAGATGTGGTTTTATCTCTTGTTAAAGTAATGAAAATGCCCATGGAGACTCAATCATGTGGAAGCATAGATGTAGTTTCTAACTTGTTTAATCTTGATTTTAATAGGACAGATGATTCTGAATGTACGTGGAAGATTAACAAGGATGAGTTTAGACAGCCGTGGGAGGAAGGAAATACCAAGGATCATATTTTTGTGACCAAGAAAGGTGAGGTGCTAAGAGTAGACAAGAAGAGGGAAATGAAGTATTTGAAGGTGAGGATGCGAGAAGACAGCCCTCTAATCTAATAGTCTAAAAGGCTGCATACCGTCGTTACTCTCCAACGTTAAACATGAGCGCTTGTTGGGAGCTTTTCCTTTCTGTTTTATTGCTTTCGTGTTTTTTGTGTGAGTGAGGAGTTATTATGTTTAAGGTGCTCACGCTTAGGCAATTATATCTCTTTGCAAACTCAGTTTCGACTTACATTTTTAGTACGTTTTGGGGGGTGTGATGTACTTATCTCGTCTTATGAGAACTAGGGGTATAATTTATAATTGTTCGTTTGTTAGGAGGTTGATTTTTTGCGGCATATTAATATTTTAATTAGTGTTGATATGTCAATTTTTTAGTATGTTGTTTTAGTGTATTTCCTAGTGTTAGTTGTCGAGTTTTTAATTTTTTGTCTTTTTGATTTTTCTGGTGTCTCCTATTTTATTATTGATGTATCATTTGATGATGAGGTGTGCTTGAGTTTTGATGATTGAAAGGGTACTAGAGTGGCAAGATGAGTTCTACACAGAGGCTTTATCCTGATCGAGTTGAACAACTCGAGGAGCTCATGTACATTTTGAAGGAAAATCAGGTGCCCTTGTTACCTTATTCTAATTTTTTGTGCGCTTTTAATTAGTAGGAGTGGAAGGATTGAGTTTGTGGTTGTGATCCATATGAGCTTATATGTTTAAATCATGCCTGAAATTCGTATGCTTTTGAAATTAATGAAGGAAGTGTACTTGAGTTATATTGTGAATATTGTGATATGAAGTTCTATGTGTACTAGTGGGATATTTCTTACCAAGAAAAGTGCTCTGTTACTTTTTAAAACCCATGTGAGATTTTAAGCCTTGTTGATCATATACATAATACATGATATTTCTTTAATGGTGAGTATCGTTCTTGTGTTTAAATTCTAAAACTTGCCTCTTATCTTACTTGAAACTACATTTTTGTTAGATGATGGGAAATGATCTAAGGTCATCCATGAATTTATGAGGCACTTAACCAGATAATTCCCTACCAATGATGTTTATCCGCAGTTAACCCCGTTGAGCCTAAAAACCTCATTCTTTAGCTGCCTAAGAGAAATAACCACTTTAAGCATCCAAATTTTTTTAGCCTTAATTGTCCGTCATGAAGAGATTTAATGTCTTTTCCAAGTGTGTTGATTGAGTTTTATAACAGTTTGGGAAGGAACAAAATTGGTGTTGATATAGTGATTGAGCTTGAAAATGCATCTAAGGAAAATCATGGAGTAGTGCTTAAATCTAGTACTCCATGAAATCAAATACCTTAGGTTAGTGCTTTCATCTAGTACCCTATAGAGGATGCGTGAGGTAGTGCCCGAAACTAGTACCTCGAGAGAAAAGATAAAGGAGAGAAGAAAAAAAAAGAGAGAAGAAAGAAAAAAAAGTTGTGCTTGAAGGTGAAGAAGGAATGAAAATCGTCTACATTGAAAAGAAAGAAAGGATGAAAGTTGAAGTGATCAATCAACTTTAGTTCTCCACTATTTGAGTCACATTATCTATATATTTCCTACCTTAACCAAAGAGCCAACATTATATCCAAAAGAAAAATCCTTTTTGATCCTATTATCGAATCATACTTTTAGTGGTGGAGAGTTTGAGATATTTAGCGAGCTTATGATTACGCATGCACTTGAATTGAATCTGAGCGTAAACACCTTAACCCATAAGTGTACATCTTTTACTGTTGAGTACGAGTGATATATATTTCCCGTGAAAACATGTCAATTGAGCATTTGAATTGGTGGTGATTGTCTTATCTTGTATGTCATGAATTGATTATTACATGTAATGAGAATTGCATCACCTAAGTTGAGGACAATTGTATTTGAATGGAGTATGTATTGTAGTCCTTGTTTTCCCTCTAATTTTCTTACTCTCTCTCTCTCTCTCTTTATTTTTATTTTTTTGTCTCGGGATGAGCAACGGGTAAGTTTGGGGGCTTGTTGAGAGTGAAAATCAGCTTGTTTTAGTATCCAATTTAACACCTTTTTTATGAGAATTGTTGTTATGTATTACCACAATGGGTCTTATATTCATTATATGTTAGAAAAAAGGTGCATTTGAGGTATTTTATTGTGTTTTAGGTGAAAAATGATCAAAAGTGTAATGTTGGAGAAAAGGTGCAACTTGCGCAAGAATGCTGAAAAACACATGTTCAACTTGTGTAATTTTCTGTATTTGTTTGGAAGTTCGAATTGGGCTATAATATACCGTTGGTGTCAAAAGCGTTAACACGCCTTTCAGAAATTTCGGCCGAATATTCCATATTCCAGTCGAATTTCTATACAAAATTTGCAGTTGCGAATTTTTGCCCTAATTTCCATTTATAGCCACCAATGATGATATAAATACCACACAATATGACTTTAGAAGGGAAGGAGCACACATCTATCCCTTTGGGGATTTTGATCCCTTCCACACTTTCACTCTATTTCTTTCATCCATCTTCCATACTTTTCATTATTTTAGTGTTGGGGACAAGAAAATCTCAAGAGCTAGAGGTGGAGATCAAGAAGATTTGAAGATTTCCTTCAATAAATTGAAAGGGAATATTTAATTCATTTTGTATTTTCATTTGGATCTTAGACTTGATGGGTAATTGTAATGAATCATCTTCTTGTTTTATTACTTTTATCATGTTAGGCTAATCCCTCTAGTGGGATTAGGGATATGAAGAGCACTTTTGATTTATATTAGCATGTGAATTAAATTGGTTTTTACTTAATTAATGATTTCTATCTATGGGTTTTGATTGCTTGGATTTTATGATGGCATGTTTTGTTGTTTATTGATGATTTATTGATTTAATGGGTTGTTGATCAATAGGTTGTTTGTATTGATTAAGTGCCTTCATATTATTTATGTCTACATTACTAGGGGTGTGACGGAAATGACCCTCCATAGTATTAGACGAGCATAGGTAGATATCGGGTTTGGGTCTGACCGAAAGGATATTTGAACCCTATGAGAGGAACCACTCCATCGTTGGCCTTAGTACACAAAAAAGAGAGAATTACCTCTAAATAGTACCTTCTAAGGGAGATTTAGAGCATGATTAGTACCTAGATGGAAGGGGTTAGTGTTGGGCATCGATCTTAGGTGCGTTTGGGAGTCTCTAGGAGGTCTACAACCTTTGTAACCCGAAAGGGAACTCAGGATATCATAATGATCGCCTCTAATTGATACCAATTAAGTGGAATTCCTTTTGTATGTTAGTATAAGTTAAAGTGTGCTTGAATGTTTCTAATCTCATTTCTTAAGTATTTGAATCTTTGACACCTATTCTCTTTTATTTCTAATTTCTATTATTTGCTATTTTATTTACTTGATACTTGCTTTAGTTGTTAATTTCAAAAATCATACTGAAAACCCTATCATCCTTACAAAAGTGACATAAACATGAGCTCACGCATTTTATTAATCCCAACTTAACTTATGTGGGTTCGATAATATATTCATTGGTTTATATTTCTACAACGAACGAGAATTCTTGCTCGTGAGTATAAAATATTCAAACAATGATGATTTAACTTATGAGGAAGAGCCGATTGAGATCTTGGAGAGGAAGGTCCTAAAGACAAGAAGTAGAGATATCCTGCTAATAAGAGTGCGATAGAGTCGTCACACTAATGATGAGGCAACGTTGGAGCGAGAAGATGACCTACCTACTAGATTTTCTACTTTCTTTGACAACGATACGCGTTAGCTTAATTTCGAGGCCGAATTTTTATTTTTAGGAGGGTAGGATGTAGTGGTCGAGTATTTTATATACATATAATATAATATATTATTTATTTGTACATATATAATTACTTATACATAACATTATCATATATTTAATTATTATCTTTTTTTTAATTTGAATATATATATATATATATATATATATATATATATATATATATATATATATATATATCAATTATACTTATTTTTCTACTGCATTATCAGTCCCTTAAACTTAGGAACCACCCAACAAACCACCACACACATATCCCAACTCGCAGTCTTCCATTCTCTTCACATTTTATAACATGAGATTTAATTCTTCTCATGTTCTCATCATCTCAAAGTAAAAGAAACTGCTCCTACAATAACTCTTTGTGAAATAGAAAAAAGCAAAAGTTTGCATATCTGTATTTGAGATACATGGTGACTCCTTTCTTCTCAAGGTTTCCATTCAACCCACATCCAATTTGTATGCTATTTTGAAATCACCATTTTTATGTAAGTTACTTCATGCAAAACTTTTAAAATTCCTTTAGATTTGAGTCATCAAATATAAGCAATTTATGTTCAATTTGGAAAGATCTTTACGTGTTTTCTAAATTCGTTAACATATCTAACTCAACACTGATGTTATATTAAATATGTTTTTCTATTCAAGTGGTGTATCTTGTTCTTGCAAATATTGTACCTTGAAATTGTGAAAGTGGACTTACTCCTCCAAGGCATGACAACGTCATATTTCCCTCTTTTATCACAAATTGGTGTTTACATTAGGGGACCCACCCACATGAGCCTTAGTAATTTTTCCAAATGTGATAACTATCTTTAATTGATGATCATGTTTCTTCCACACTCACATTTCATATATGTATTTCTTTTACCTTTCCAACTATTATGTTTTGGGTGTTAAGTTTTTTCATAAAATCACGTCATGCTATTTACATGTATGCATACATTTATCTATATGATAGCTAGTTAAAAATACCATCTAGATTGCCTACATAATGATGATTTATACCCAAGTATTATATGGGTCTATCACATGTAATATATTTTTGGTTCAAATATGTTGGAGATTGGATTTTATTTTCACTATTTTATTTTCATTATATTTTTATTTACACACATATGGCAGTGGGTGTCTGCTACAAGATTTCCTAATTACTCATCTCATTTAGTGGGTCACTTCTTTAATTATTCATATATTTACTAGTTATTAAGTTGTTAATGGTTAGTAGTCTTCCGTGATATTACATAATAGTGGATTTAGGGTATATATATATTTAACGTGATTACAGTAATTTATTTTTAGTATGTAAATCTATACAGAAAACCATATTATTATTTTGTTATTTATTAATTTTATTTAATTATCTATCTAGATATGTTTAGTAGGATTATAACTTAGTCTTATGTTATATTTTTGTATTAATAGGCGACGAGGAGTTCGTGGGTTAGAAGTTCTGTTGCATCAATATTTTGGATTACAGTCAACTCAGTTTCATTTTAAAGGTGAGAAAATTCTTACTTGACTTTATTAACGCTACTTATGGTATCTTTGAGTTCATGCATGTACATATAGGTCTCCTAACATTTATAAATAAAGATAGGTCTCCTGACCTTTATAAACGAAGCATTTACCACTTGAATAATTGAGAAATCGATTATCAAGTATATTTACATCAACATGATTTATGTTACTTATTTGGTATTTGCATGTGGTATTTAATTTTGGGAAGTATGTTTCTTCACTAAGCTTGTGGGTTTGCTCACCCCAAATATTTTATCATTCCAAATGAAGGAGCTATCGTGGTGGGACATAAGGATGTGCTTAGCACAGTTTCAATTTAATTAAGACTTAATTATTATTTTTAAATTTTTGCTAGACTTAAAGAATTTATGCAATTTATTTCAGCAATTTCATTTGGATTTTATATCACTTATTAAGTTTGATCTTTTTAATTAATAAATTTGATTTCCTTTAACTTCCGCTAAAAATGAATTATTTCTTTATTTACCTATGTTATTTTTAAATAGGAAATTTCTAACAATGCCACTTTCAATACATTTTTTTTAAAAATGCCACCCACAATATTTTTTTTAAATATGCTACTTTTCAATTTTTTTGACCTAAATACCCCTTCACTCACATAAAGTTCATTCTCTCTTCTCTCTATTGTTCATTTTGCCTCATTTTCTCTTCTCACTCTATCATTCTTCTTCAAAAATTTTAAAGATTTAGAAGGCAACCACATGAGGAAAGCGACAACGGCACAACGCAACCCAATATGAATCTAGGTTAGTAAATCTTAAAATTTGTTTGTCATAAACTAAATTTAGGATTTTGTGAAAATAAACATGTGAGTTATATTGGGATGATGTTATTTTCGTGTTTGATTAGATAAATACGAATTTTTACATCACTTGACATGTTTAGAATATGATTGACACACATATTGTAAATATTTTGGTTAAAATATAAACTTTGAGGTATAGAAATTGCAATTTGCGCAGAGTTGCATGCGAGGTTGAATGACATGTTACGCGTAAGGTCGCACTCATCTTCAGCAAGTAGTCATTTGTAAGTCACACGAATGGTTGCATGAGCAGTCGCTAGTGGATCGCGTAGTTAGTTGCGCGGTTAGTCGCGTGCATGGTCGCATGAATAGTTGCGTGCATAGTTGCTTGATTAGTCGCGTGAGTAGTCGCACGCGTGCATGGTCGCTTAGTTAGTTACGTGTATGATCACATGAGTAGTTGTGTGCATGGTTGCTTGATTAGTCGCACGCGTGCACAGTCGCTTGGTTAGTCACGTGAGTATTCGCATGCGTGCATGATCGCTTGGTTAGTCACGTGGTTAGCCACCAGAACTAAATTGACTTAATTTGAGGTTTGTGAATATTTATATTTCTTATTACTCTTAACCATTATTTAGTTGTCGAGACATGTTGATTAATATTTTTCATTACTCGATGAAGCATATTGATGGTTTATTGAGCTTGATTGTATTAAAGTCCAAACTATGATCGAGTGCTTTCTTACAAGATTGGGTTATTGTTGAACTTCAATTTTGGGTATGTAGGATCTAAGACTAAATATAATTTTTCTCACCCACCAATTATGATTATTATTTATATTATGTTAACACAGCATGCCTTGAAAAAAGAGTGAATAAATTGACAAATAGCTCTTACATCAAACGGGGAACAAATGGAAAATAGAAGTGGGAAGACAAAAATAAGATGATAATGGAATATGTAGGTGGTCATTGATCTGATATTTCTCGAGTTTTAGGTGTTGCACATGTGTCAGGATCACATTGGGTTGCATATGAGTTAATGATTTACACTTGAGAAATTTATGTTTATGACTCAATGTCAAAAAGGAGTTTCATGGATGATATTAAAAAAGAGTTTAAACATATGGCGGTGATACTTTTGTTTATTTATTTAGAGGTGAATGTTTGGAAAAAATAAGTGTATTAAAGACACCAAAAATGAATGGACTTTAGTACTCTATGACCCAACCCCTAACCAACGTGGAGGAGATGATTGCGATCTTTTAGCTATCAAAATCATTGAGTGTTTTGCCACTGGCCACTTGGTTGATAAGATCAATCCTTCAAAATGTGTGAAGTGGAGGAAACGATTTTGTGCGGATATATTCTCAAATGAACTCGTAGCACTGTAATTAGTAGTACTTCAATTATTTAGTCATTAGATAAACTTATCACAATGCAATTTGCAAAACATGCTAATTTAGCATTTTTGTTGAGTTGTATAGTCAAATATTGTAAATTTAGATATTTTTGTTTGGACAATTAACTTTTTATATATTTGAAGTTCCTTAAATCATTATTTTTCGAGCTTTCAAATTGAGGACTGTAATATTTGATCTTGTACTATATGTTTCAACTATGTGATTATCAGTTTCTATTATAAGCAATTTAGTTTTGTTACATATGTAGTTACATGAACAATCACGCAAATGCTTATAAGACCATATGCAAACCTGCATGCAACTACATAAGCGACCTTGCATGCGACTGTTTGTGCGAATATGTGCTTCAAGTATAAGCAACTTATTGTGAAACTAATTATGCAACTATTTACGAGACAACACACGCGACCATCAATGCGACCTTATGTGTGACCCTGCATGTGACCTCTTGTGCGATCTTGCATGCGACACTTGTGCGATTATAGGTAGAAACGTATAGTCGCATAATTGGTCAAATAAACGACCGCAAGAAAGGACACACAACACCGTACGACCAACTTTGCTACCATGTACGCGACCTTTTGTACGACCCTGTATGTGACATTTTGTGCGACCCTGTACGCGACCAACTGAGCGGTCATGTACGCGACTTTTTGTGTGACCCTGTATGCGACCTTTTATGTGACCACGTACACGACCTTTTGTGCAACCCTATACGCGACCTTTTGTGGACTGAGTGTGCGACTCTACATACGATCTTTGTGCGACCAACTGTGCGATCTATTATGCTTCCCTCATGTGGTTGATTTCTCAAATCTTTAAAATCTTTGAAAAATGAATGATAGAGTGAGAAGAGAGAATGAGGGAAATATGAATAATAAAGGAGAATAGAAAATGTGGTTTAATGAATGAAGGGGTATTTGGGTCCAAAAAAATTAAAAAGTGGCATATTTCAAAAAAAATTATTGTGGGTTGCATTTTTTAAAAAATATATTGAAAGTGGCATTCTTGGAAATTTTCCTTTTTAAATAGTTAGAAATTTAGAATGTCGCATAGCTTTGGTTCAATCTGTTCCCACTCAAGAAGATTTTGGTCCCTAGAGATCCAAACTCTTATGCACATCACGTGTTGTGCCAATGCCTCTTGTTGGCCTTCTCATCATTGAAGTTATTTGTGCATATGTTGAAAATCAAGTAGAATATCCTGAATAAATAGTTTGTTCTCAAATCAAGATAGATGTTCAAATTACTTTTGTATCCTTTACTTATAACTTTAATTATAACTTTAATTGCAACTTTAATTTAATTAAGTAAAATTATAAAAAATTATCGATTCATCATTATCGTTTTTGTTGGAAGGTAGAATATTGAAAATCCCATAAAAATTGCAGATCATAAAATTGAAAATGTGATAATTTTGCTTAAAATTTATTAACATAATCCCAAATCAGCCCAACAAATTAATAGAAAAAAATAAATAAATAAACAAGAGATTCTAACAAAATCAGTTACATAAACCCCAATCCGAAAATATTCAGAAACAAATTTATTCAAAATCTTAATGTAAAGAGAATCAACGGATGAAATTGTTTTCAATTAATCAATTATTAAGAGGAAAAAAAGATTAATTAGAAATCTAGTGTACGGATAAATCTTTCCTTTAAACTAGTTAAGAAAGTCAGCTGCTATGGTGATGAGTCACAATCCATAGCATGAGTCACAGTGAAGACTGGGCGCCTTGTGGGATGATGCCTACGAAACGATGGGTAAGGCAGTAATATAGCTTTTTCGATGAATAATATGACTTATTACAATGTTTGGTAGTCAGAAAATAATTAATGAGGGGCCCTATATAAATATGGAAGCCCTACTAAATTTTCTGTTCTCTCAACATAATTTGTGTGACAAAATTTATAGTATTAACATTATAAATTTAACAGTAAATTAAGATAAGAGTGGTCAATTACCAAAAACTCTTCCACCTTCCATAAAAATCCTCCCTAATCTTCATTTCCAAAAAATCAAAGCTGAGTTTTCGCAATATTTGTATCCTTCATCTTCCTGAATTATCCCTTCCCTAATTTCCTTTTCAAAAGATTCAAATCTGCTCTTTTCGAATCTGCAAAATACCGAATGAAGATGTAACCCTTCAAATGGGATTGAGGGAGTATCTATGTTCATTTCAAAACTAGTTGTCAAATACTCCCTCCGTCCGCTTTTAAGGGTGCATTTGCTTTTTGCACGTGGATTGAGGAGTATTATTATTTAATATGTAGTGGGTAGTTGTATTAGTGGAGGTGTGAGTCCATTTTTTAGTTGTATTAGCGGGTGTGTGTATGTCGCATATGTGTAAAAAAAGAAAATGAAACACTTGGGGGCGAACGCATAAAATGAAAAAATGGCACCCTTAAAGGTGACGGAGGGAGTATTTAATTTAGTGATTGTGAAAGAGAAAATGATTAAATTATTTGTGTAGAAGCAAAATTAACCAAAAACACACCTACAACTCTTACATTGTAGATAATGGGAAAATTTTTCAAGTATAATTTATTAATTCAAACCACTTCAATCTATTTTTCAAAAATAGAGTTAGAAATTATTATTATTATTATTATTTTATTAATAATAATAATATTATTATTATTATAATTATTATTATTATTATTATTATTATTACCTAAAAAAGCACTCCATCTTGGTACACTTTTACTTTTAGACAGTGTTTTCATATTTGAATCGAATATGAAATTGGTGGAAACAATAATTCGAGGTTCAACTAGAAGCTAAATCTGAGAATTCAATTTCATATATTTTATATTATATTTTATAGAATCACTATTTAATATAAAAAAATGTATAATCATCAAAATTATTTTAGAAGTTAAAAAAAATAAATTTAAATAAAAATAAATAAAATATTTATAATTCATACTCCCTCCTTCTCAACAAACTTTTCACTCTTTCTTTATTTATTTGTTCCTCTAAATTCTTCACCCTCCAAATATAGTAAAAGTTTCAAAATAAATAATCTCTCACTACATCATATCTACAAAAATGTCACTATCAACTAACTCATATAACTTACTTTATCATTTATTTATTATTGAAAAATAACACAATACCCCAAAAAATCAATAAAGTAGATAAAAAAATCAATTTTTTCTTAAACTCTCTATTTACAGTAAAGCTAAAGAGGTAACCGAGTCCGAGATGGAAGGAGTAATTCATACTTCATACATGGTTTGTAGCATGTTCATTAATACTATAGTAATTCATAATTAAAAATAGAATTAAAATATTATGTTCTAAAATTTATAAAAATAAAAGAGAAACATCACAAAATAAAATAGAGTAAAAAAAAATAGTATATAATAAAAAATTGAAGAAAAATAGAAAAAAAGAATGTAAATAGAATTGTAGAAAATGGTTGATGGTTTTCTGGTTTTGATCAGACTAACACAATTCAATGTCTGAATTCAATTTTTAGGCCTTTCGGATTGCTTTCAATACTGATTCTCAGTTCAATCAGTTTAACTGATCAATTTGATCTGATTTTGACAACATTACTTTTATATATGTAGGGTAAAAAGAACAAAAAATTTGAATGTATAAAATATATCTTAAAACATAATAATAAAAGGAATACATATGTATTACTTCATATGTATTTTTTAAAAGTTATCTTTTTCATTTTGATCCGTTTTATAAAAATTTTCACCTCTAAAAATGATAAAAAAAAAGGTTAAATTAATAATCTTTTCCCATACATTTATTTACATAATATATATATATATATATATATATATATATATATATATATATATATATATATATATATATATATATATACACCTAACACACATAACATATTTTTATCAAATACCCTCAAAAATTACACTTTTTTAATTTTCGTATCTAACCAAAAATGAAAACTTTAAAATACAAGAAAAATGAGTCTCTAGTGAGCGAAGTAAGCTTCTTTGAAACACATTACACGCTTCTTATATTGAGCTCTTTTTGAAATATATCAATCAATCATGCTCTAATACCATTTGTTGGGATAAGTAGATATCTGTTCATTTTTAAGGACATATAAAATATAATCGGGAAAAATACGAAGAAAGGAATAACATAAGAATTTACGTGGGAACTCCAAAACCGGAGAAAAAATCAAGGACAGAGAAAATACCACTATGTGAAACTTTTACAATCACACAAAAATTCTCTCTCCCGACCCCAACTACCACACTATTACAAAGTTTTTACTAATTCACATCTTTTCTTCCAACTCTCAAAATAGAAAATACAAGAAATGAATTTTAAAAGAATAGAACACAAAGATTATAGTATACTTGATTGATGCATTTGACATCAAAACCAAGTACTCCTTAAATAACATTAAGGAATCCTCCCATTTTGATCCCTCATTCTATGTGGGACAAAAAAAAAAAAAACTACCCTGTTTTAATTTGACAAAGAACCAACATCTTTACCGACAATTCATTCTCAACCCCGAGAATCATCATACTCTACCATATGAGTAGAACACTTAAAATATACTATTCTAAGAATTTCCTGCAACACATATAAAAAATACCTACTAAAATTTATGGTGCTTCTTTTAGCTCTTGGCTTTCCTGGAAGTCCATCATCCATCAATATGCTTCTACCACAAACCCCACATCCAAACCAATCAAACTTGTGGACCAGTTAATATTATCACATCTTTTTTCATGACAATTGGGCATGTCATAAGGATCTCATTAATATTAGCTCTAGATTCGGAGCAATTTGCCGCACCAACTCCTCCTTGACCACTAGCAACGTTTTTTTTACCATTGCTCCACCTTAAGTAATTATCGCGCCATTACCGTGAGTAATTACCGCACCATTGTCCCACTTTTAGCAATTACCACCACCGTATCGACGTTGACGTCGCTTCTTTTTACCATCAAATTACAGCAGGTTTGTTCAAACTCTTTTTCTACTAAAGTGCGTCGCTTGAAGTCGATTTTAATCCATCAAAATTTACGATATTTTCCCCACTTATCAGTTAAATCCATGCTACTCTTTACCGATCTAGTGCCACCAAGAACAAACCACCACATCGCCATCTTCCTTGATGAATCACTGCTTTCCCACGCCACTTGTCACTAATGGAGTAAAAATTCATTCCTTTTAAACTTCACTAAGCCGACTTCTATGGAAAATTCATGCTGCTGTTAAGCCAATTCCACCATCGGGAGTACCAGGTCATTGCTTAAACTTGACTTTCAAAGCCTTTTGTTACTCGGATTATATCAATACATCCTTGACTTGTACTTGTCACAACCCAAACTTATTTCTACTATCAAATTTCTCAACATCAAACTCATTGAACATGTTTTGTTTACCCACCCTAGCTTAATAAATAACCATCTCAAAAAATATTTTCAGATGAGGAAGGTCAAACTATGCTGCAACCACAGAGCATACTAAAAACTTTAAAAGCACAAACTGGACTCTGACACCACTTGTTGTTCCCAGTTTTTCTAGCATACAATTGCTACAACTTTTCTCACAATGTTTGTGCATTTTTTTCTCCACTAACATGGTTAAACACATTATCATCCACCCACTTCCCAATGTAACCACACACATGATGATGTAATATTTTTCATTGAGCATCTGTTTTATCATCAAGCATTTTGGCTTCAAATATAGGCACATAGAAATCTTTCTTATATAGAAGATCCTACATCTTCCTTTTTCACACATGATAATTTGAACCATTGAAATTCACCATTCTATTAGTATTCGTATTCACCACAAGGCACAGAGTAGAAACTCACTCTGATACCACTTATTGGGATAATCACACGAAGAAATAAAAAACAAAGTATTCGTCTACACAGCGAAATGATCAATTATCCTTCTCCTTTGTGAATCTAGTAGGAAACAATACTAAGAATATAATGCACAATAAAGTAAGCAATCACCAAAGCATAACGCAAGCAATTTAACGTGGAAAACTTTATCAATGTGAGGAGTAAAAACCACGGGACCGAAGTCTGCTAAAAAATTTCACTATGAGTAAAAGTTCAAGTGTTACAAGTTGCCCCAATAGATGTTCTACCATAAATATATCAAGATACTCAAAACTTGATAACAACAATGAGATTTGAAAGATCTCACCCAACAACACCAATTGATGTTCACTGTTCAAAACTCTCAGAGCTTCAAAACCCAATCTCCACCATCAGAGTTAACCTCTGAGAGTCCTGAATACACTGTCCAAATTACAGCTCGAGCCAACAGCTGGTTTGTGAAAAAACAACCCTTTAACCTCTATTGCATTGAACTGAATCGCAAAAAAACTGACCTTCTGTTTTCGGCCTATTCCCATCAACACAAAGCTCCAAATATGATTTCCACTGTTCAGAATGTACACAAGTTCCAAACGTGCTGACAAAGTTTTAGCTCGATCCAACGGTTGAAACTTCGGATATTGCTTCTGCAATATTTTTGCTCTTGGACTCTCTTAAAAACGTGAATAGTGTTTTGCCCACTCCTTTTCTATCTTCCCTCAATATCTTCTAGGGTAAGATAATACAAGTATTGGACCTATTTTGACTTTACAACCCTGGTGGCTATTAGATTTCTCCACATATTTGGAAATCTAACCCTACAAGTGGAGACTACGACGATGCCGCCCATCTTAATTTTGTAGAAGTCCCCTGCAGAGGAAATAACTATAGTGATCAATAGGATCTATATAGGTTACAAATTGACTAGGGGAATTCTTGCTTGAGCATTCTTTGCGAGAGTACTAATATAACTAAATAAATATTTTATATGCAAGTGATGTCTATAGTATATGGCAAAAGCTCCTGCGTCCCCGGGGACACGGAGGAATACTCCGTGTCCCCATTGAACACAACATTCCCCATCCAATCGTATTTAAACATATGTATTGCTAGGAGTTTAAATTGTAAAGGGGCATGGAAATTGCAAAGACGCACGAAATCTGCTCCGTGTGCCCGGGTGCACCGAGCCTCACTCATAGTATTTTGGATCACCATTATCATTCACGTGCCATTTCATTATTTTAAATTAATTTACGCCAAATTTTAACTTGCTTCATTCAAAATTGACGATAAGTAAACCCCCACATTCTAAAATTATTATTTTCTTCATAACACATATATTTATACACACTACTCCACAAATTTATGCAAAATTCATTAATAGTAAAAATATAGATTATTATATATTTTACCAATTTTATACATTTTATTCATCAATCTTAACAATATTATTTTTAAATTACCAACTTAACCTTATTTTTTATTACATTATATATATTTAAAAAATAATATATATATATATATATATATATATATATATTAAAACCTCTATAAATTATTACTCGATGAATTAATAAGCTCGATAAAATTAATAATTTGTTCAGTCCCAACTTGGAACCAATACAAATTTAAGTACCAACTAATTAAATAATAAGATAATACTTTTTAGAAAATTCTAAAGAATATTTAAGGTCCCAATAAAACTATAAATTAATAATTATTAAAAAAAAGGAGGATTACTATTAGGTACACTAAAAAATCCTTATTTACTACTCCCTCCGGCCACTTACAAGGTAATCGTTTGCTGTTTGCACGTGGACAATTATAAGGTCTTTATTTGCTTTTTGCACGTGTATTAAGGAGTATTATTATAGGTAAAATGGGTAGTTGTATTACAGAGAAGTGGTGAGTCATATTGTATACTTTCTTTGCTAAATAGAGAAAATTGATACATTTGAAGCGGACGCCAGGAATAGTGAAATGGATACCTTGTAAGTGGCCGTAGGTAGTATGAGATACAAACATACAAAAATATTACTACTAACTACATAAATATATAGTGATATTCCAATATTACCCTTACAATGTGCTGCACATAAATGTTTGTGTGCAATAAAAGTTCGTGTGCAGCAAAAGTGTGTGCAACAAAAAAGTGTGGTGGTCTGGCGGAGGTCCGGCGACCGGCCGGCCGGCTGTGGGTTAGGATATATGGTTTAAAAGTGTATGGTTTAGGGTTATATTTGGTATTTTACTTTAATATTTTGTATGTGGGAGTAATTTTTTTAAATCAATGTATCTCAAAGTAATTATGGGTATAGAGTGTATTCCTATAAGTAATTTTTCTTTAAAAAAAATTCAAATATATATATTATCAACATATATATATAATTCATGAATAATCTCATCTTTAAATCTATCTATTGCACCCAAATTAAAAATAAATAAAATAGATCAATATAAAATATTGATCTACTCCTATAAAATATAAATAAATATTATATGATTACACAATTCATAAGATACTATACTCACATAATTAATTTGATTTACAATTAATATATAATTGTGAATCATGTATTCTAATTAATATATTTGTAATATGTATAAATATATTAAAAAAATTATATAACCTCTTTAAATTAATAAATTATTATTTTATCGATTATATAATACGTCACTAAATTTATAAAATTCTTTGGTTAGAGTATTTTAATTTATAGAGGTTTTAGGATAAAAAGAGCAAATCTATAGTTATGGTAAGTTTTGAGTTTTTCGCCCACAGAATCCATTTTGATATATATCCAATTTCTTATATTTTTTTCAATTTTTCAAATGCTATTATTTATTGTATTACATTCTAATATCCCAAATTTCTCATCTTTTCTTCCATTTTATCAAATATTATCACATATTAATTTTCTCATCTAACACAAATAATTTAATTATAATTAAAGATCCCAAATTAATGGAATATTGTAAATGTTTTGAAAATTTTTATTAATTAAGGAATTCGGATAATTTGGTATATATTTTCTAATTACGAATTATTCAGCTCCATTAATCTTCGAAATTTCATTTTTATATATATTTCATTTTATCTAGGTATCATGTTCTCCACTACTTTACTATGACTTTTGAATATATTATTTTTAATTATAAATATGCACTCCATTCATCCCATTTCAATTTTTATACTTTTTTAGTTTGAACGTCTCATTTCAATTTTTATGTTTTCTTTTTTGGTATATGGGACCCACATCCAACACTAATATACATACCCACTTTACATTAAATATTATCTTTCTACCTAATATCCATTAAAATACTATATTCATTAATCAACGTGCAAAAAAGTAAACGTAAATATTGAAACGGGATGGAGGGAGTACTAATTAATTTATTTTTTAACATTTATTTATAATTATGAGAAACTTTTCTGATCAAATTATTGTTTTTTGTAATTATAAATATGTACTAATAAATTTATTCTCGTATTAAAAAAATATTTACAAAAAAATTCATTGTTCAACTAAAAATAATTAAAATGAATGAATAAATATAACATACCTTTACTTCATAAGATGCACAATTAAAAAAAAGTTTATTTATGGAATTATTACTATCTAGTACAAAAATATATACTAATATTATTAGGAGATACAAAATATATATTTTATTATTATCAAGTACAAAAATAAGTAATGAAAAGTCTCAACTACCTCATTATAATTTTTTGTTGAATACAACTGTATTGAATACACTATCTTAATGGATAATAAATCATGATTTTTAATATATGAATAAAATTGTATTGAATATACTATCTTACTGAATAATAAATCATGATTTTTTAGAATATGAATTCTCATGTTTAATTAGCATATGAATTCTAACAACGTATATCTCGTGCAGATTTCTTATTACATATGAATTTTAACAACGGATATCATGCAAATTTCTTATTGTAATATAATCTGATACAAAAAAATATATTTAATATTTTGAATACTTATCTAAATATTTCTAAATACAGCACATTTCTTATCTTATATAACTTGGATACGAGAATGTATGTTTAAATATTCTGAATATTTTATCTAATAATCTAATTTAAATATCAAATATATATCATCTAATCTGATACAAATATATCTAAATATTCTGAATACTTATCTAATTATGAATACTGCAGATTTCTTATCATAATCTAATCTGATACGAAACGTATCTAAATATTTTGAATACTTATCTAAATATTTTGAATACATTATGCAAATTTCATATATATCGTAATATAATTTGGGGGTTATTCTGGGGTGCACCTGGTGCACCGGTGCATCCCCATGTTAATAAGCTAAAATAGGTGTAGTGGGTGGTTTCTTTTAAAAATAAATTTAATTATATTAATTTATTTAATGGTTGAGATTAGATTAAAAATGAATCTAACGGTTGAGATCGTCCAGATGCACCGCAGTTGGACTCATAATTTGGATACCAAAATATATATAAATATTTTGAATGCTTATTTAAGTATTTTATGTAAATATTTTTGAATACATCGTTGGGTTATTTTTATTGGTAATATAATCTGGAGTCGTGAGGATTTTCTTATCGTAATATAATCTGAATACTATAGTATATCTAAATATTTCTGAAGATATCAGGAGATTTCTTATAATATAATCTGATGCATATTAATTAATTAATTTTGAATACAATACAATTAAACTTATTTTTTTATGTTTGACTAACAATTGACTAATCCCTAACATCCCCTATTTTAATGAAGAGATTAATGATTAATTAATTTTGAATAAAGTGAACTTAAATAGGGTTAAAAGTTGTATTTGATTAATATAATTTGGATATTGCACCTAATAGTAATAAATGTTAATAAAATGTACTTATAAATAATGGACCACTTACTTTATTTATTTTTTAAAATTTATTAAAAATACTCCATATAACAATCAAGTAACAATTCTCAGCCTCTATTCCCGCGAAAGCTTTTCATTCACGGGTTAAACAACGTACAATCATTAAGAAAGAATTGATTGTATTTGAAAAGAGAGGTTCGCGCTCAATAATTAACAGTTATACAAAACAAATAATTACAGACTAAGAGTTCAACTGGAAAATAATGAAGGATATATATATATATAAAAGATACATAAAAATAAAAGATACATAAAAAAATTTTTAAAAAATAATGAGAAAACACATTTTATTTATTTATTTATTTATAATGTTTAATTTCTTGTGAAAATCAAATAAAGTTATAAAAGATGTTTATATAATAAATTTGACCATTTCACAAAATAATATTTATATGGAATATATATAAAAGATGTTTATAATAAATTTGATCATTTTACGAAAAAATAATTATATTCAGTACATTTTAATTTTTTGAAATTCATAATCATGCAACGCATATATAAGTTTTGCTAGTAATGAACGGGGTATTATAATACTCCTTAATTTATTTTAGGATTCGAATGGATATTATAACGCTCCTTAATTTACTTTAGGATTCTATCAAAATACTTAGAAATAACTACACATTGAGCATACATCAAATAGAAATGCTGAAAGCTACATAGATTTTTATGTTGGTCCAAGTTGCAACTTTCCAGTTCATTGCAGCCAGATGATATTCATTCTCTTCTTTATTTATTAAAATAAAATTTCTCGCTGGAATTCCCAAATCCTCTTAAAAAAATTCAGACATCTCTGACAGCTCAAAAGAGAATTTTTAAATAAATAAAAATCAGAATTTCCTTATCATCAATGTCTACTTGCTCTTTCATACACGTGTGATAAATCATTTAAAATTGTCTCCCATTAAAATATTAATCCATTCTTCTACAATAGGACGCTGCCATCGTTTAGTTAGGACAAACTGCCAAAAAAGTTCGTTTAGGAATGAACAATACTTCATTTGCCCCATACAATTTTCATTTGTGTAACTGAATTGTTTGATCATTTTAATATTAAAAATATTCAACAGAAAACACACACTCCCTCTATCCCAACTTAATTTTCAGTAGACATGAAATTTAAAAAAAAAATTATTTTTTGATTAGCTTTATTAATTTTTGGGGGTAATATGTTATTTTTATTAAATAAATAAATTATAAAGTATATGTTATGTATGTCAAGTAAGAATAGTGAATTTGTAATTAATATGTAATTTTATGGGTGAAAATTGATGTAATGTTTCCATTTTTAAATGATGAAATTTAATGTGAAAGAAAGAAAATATAAAATTTAACTTGTGATGAGAGAGGGTAACAAATACTCTCTAGTAATTTATGCACACTTCTTTTAAACTTATAAAGAAGGCGAGCTTAAATTTCTCCATGTCATGAAAGTAATTAATATTTCCTCAATTTCAAATTAAATTCCACACTTTTTATTTTCGTCGTTTTATATTAAACTTCACAATTTAGAAAATGGAGCAACACATAAATCATCAACTCTAAAAGTTAAATTAATTACAAATTTATCAAGTTTACATGACACATAATATTTTTTAAATTTATTTATTACCTAAAAATATTACATTACTTTTTGAAAGCTAGTAAAATTAATTAGAAAACAACTCGCTTAAACGCCACATCTACACCAACGTTAGAAATACTATAATTGTGACGGAGGGAGGGAGTATAAAAATACTACAATAGTATCCTACCAAAATTCATTGAAATTGAAATTGATAAAATAACAACTCTTCTTTAATCTCCATAGTAAAAAAAAAAAAAAAAAAAAGAAAGGTAAACGTGCTTAATGTAGAAACAAGAATGGAGTACAATTAAAGAACTTCTTTTAAACAAAATCAACTTAAACACCAAACTATGTACATCAAAACCCCCCACTACAGATCAAGATACACTTCATCAAAAACACAAATTATTTTTCTTCAAACATAAAATGGATCCTTAATTACCATGTCAAGTGATCCATCTTAGAGATTGTAATAATTAATTAACAACATAAAAAATCCTCTAACAAAATCCACTCAAAAAAATGAACACATCAACATGTAAAAAGAAAGAAAGAGAGAAGTATCTAATCAATTAGCTTGCAATGAGGCCATTATACCTGATATTCCCTTTCTGTTTAAGCAGTATCTTCAGCTGAGCTTTCTGACACTCCAATTTAGTACCAAGATGTTTGCTGCTTCTGCAACCAATTGCTCTAACTACTTTTGGGAACTCAACGAACCCTTTTATCCCTCTCTTGATGTGTGGATTCTCCCCCTCTGGATTGCACCCTTTTCTCTGCATCAAAGCCATTGAATTGATCTTCACTGAACCTGCAGACATTGATATCTTCTCCCCTAAAACCAGCCTCAGCCTCTCCCCCAGGGGCGGGTTCGGGTTCGGATTCCCCTTCGCCTCGACTTTCTGTGCCTTCTTGGAAGATTCTAATTCCGACAGCTTCTCTTCTAGAAGGATCTTTGCTTCTGCCAGCTTCATCTGCACACGCTCCTCTCTGATCACCTCTGCTGTGCGCAGCATTTTCCTTTCTTGGTCCATTTCGATCTTCATTCGATTGATCTGTGTTTTGTCTGCTGAGACTTCCTTTGCCAGCTGCTCACACACTCTCTCCAAAGCCATTCTTTCTCTTCTTTCATCCGACAGCTCCTTGCTCATGTTCTTGAACAGAGTCTCTGTTTTCTTCCGGGACTTTCGTTCGAGCTCGAGCTCAGCTTTGAGTTCAGTGATCTGGGCTCGGGCCAGCTCGAGCTCGGACTCCATGAAAGGCTTGATGAAGGTTAGGTCCCAGAAAGAGGCTGCGATCTTTCGAGCAGAGATGGGGAGATGGATTCTGTGAATCTGCCTCTGCTCGGTCGAGCTGTCTGGATGAGGGAGAGAGGGGGGGAGGGAGGGGTGAGGGTGGTGGTGGGGAGTGTTGTGAGAGAGAAAGAAGGGGTTCTCGTAGAGTTTCCAGGCAGGGGAAGCTGATGGAATATTATTGGGTTTGGGGGGTGGATCATGGGGGGTGGGGGAAGAAGGTTCGTTGGTTCTGATCTTCATCATCACCATCATCATCTCCTCCATTGGGTGGATCGTGGGTTTGCAGATGATTAAAGAGGGGGTGGGGGGGTTCTCTTTTCTTTTTCTTGGTGGCTAATAATATGGGGTTCTTTTGGGGTTTGTAGTAGGACCCTCATTTGATCTAGGGAAGAAGGGAAAGTTGCATACATCACATGATGCACCTCTAATTACTTGGAATTTAATGGACACCTATGGAGGAAGGTGGTGCTCTTGATTGGTCAACATCTCATTTCTTTCCCTCTTTATCTCTCTTCTTGTTTTGTGTATGTTCTAGATTTGTGGTGGCTGATGAGAGAGAGAGAGCAAGTAGTAGAGTGTATAAGTGAGGAATTCGTCTATGTCATCCTTTGAAATGCCAAGTGGTGCTTCTTAGTTAATCTGCAATTCCATTTGGGCTAAGTTCACTCTTAAGCATAAATCTTGAACTATCCAACATTTGTGGGTAGTTTTTTGCTTGAAAATCCTATTGGGGATTATTTTCATGATTACATAATCAGATGATAAAGATTTGTTTATAAGTAACATCTTATATGTGACCCATGGTTGTGTTTCATGTAAGTAGAGACTATGTAATAACATCATCAACTATTGCACTTAAATCCCCATGTATTGAAGCATAAAACAACAGACATTAACAATATTAGTTTGTGTGTGATTTGATATTATTTTTCTGAATAAAAAATACTCCCCGCCAACAACCGACAACATCAAAAATTTGTAGGCTTTCGTCAGTGAGTTGGATAGTATGGCATATCGTTTTTTGCACTATGTCAAATACAATATCGAAAATTGTGGTATTGATAAATCATACAATTGTTTTACATAAACTTTAGGAATATTGATATTTCGGTATAGGAAAACATTATACTTGTTCCTTATATAAATTTTGATGTACCGTATCATGCTTAAAATATCGGTATTGGTCAAATTTTTCAATATTATATTATAACTTACCAAAAATTTTGATATACCTAAAATTTTCATAAATCCATTTCTCTATTGTAAGTGTGGTATAATGAAATTCAGGATACTTAATTAAAAACTATATAAAACAAAAGTGAAAGATAGTTATGCAACAAATTTAATACTCCCTCCATCCGGTTCTAAGGTATCTATTTGTTTTTATACGTGGATTAATGAGCATTATTATTATATGTAAAGTGGATAATTGTAGGGGTGGGTAAAATCGGTATACCGAAAATACCGATACCGTACCTAAAAATTCGGTATGGATTTTTCCATACTGATATCGATACCGAAATAGCGGTATACCGAAATATCGGTAAAATTTAATTCTATACCGATATCGTACTGATATTTATTCATACCGATTTTTTGATAAATACCGATTTATACTGAAATTTTGACATACTATTTCATACCAAAAAATCGGTATGCCGAAAAAAAATCAATATAGCGAAAAAAGGTTAATTTTATTAAGTGTAACATATCTTTATTTTTAAGTATTAGAGTTTATTTTTATATTTAATAAAAATATATTTATGAATAAATGTGATGTATAATTACAAATATATTATAATTTAATAATAAAACTATATTTCATTATAAGATAAAATTGTATTTAAATAGAATTTTAAACTCAATACATAGATCATTTGTTTTTAAAATTAGATATATAACTTTAATAATAAATAATTTACTAAAACATATATTCAATATATAATTAAATTCTTAAAAAATAAATATAAAATTTTCGGTATTTTTGATATGGTATATCGATATTGAATACCTAAATTATTTTCGGTATACAGAAATACCGAAAATTTTAAAACATGTTACCGATATCGTATCGAAATTTTCGGTACAACAATCATACCGTACTGAAATTTTCGATATACCTAAAATTCGGTATTTTTAGAAAATTTCGATACGACAAACTCGGTATACCGAGTTTTCGGTATTTTTCCCACCCCTAAGTAGTTGTATTAGAGGGAAGTTGTGAGCTATATTGTATACTTTTTTACTAAATAGGAGAAATGAATATCTTTGAAGCGGACGCCAAAAATAGTAAAATGAATACCTTAAAAGCAGACAAAAAGAGTAGATAATAAATTCATAATAAGAAAACACACCGACAATCCGCAGTTAATCAAGTCAAACAATAGGGTAAAATATTACAGTCTAAATATATTTAACAATTTATATATTGTTATCATGTCAAAATTTTCAATATTATATTATACTTTGGTTAACATACGAACACAGCAACACTTACGTAAGAGGAGCGTGCTTCGCCACTGAACCATCTCACTTCGAAATTTTAGGTGACTCATAATATATAGTCTTTAGATGCGGTCAAAATGAATTAATTGAGGATCCATCTCACGAAATGAGATTTGTGAGATAATCTCACATAAGTCTTTGCCCCAAAAATTTTGGTATACCTAAGATTTTTATAAATTCGTTTTGATATTGTAAGTGTGGTATAACGAAATTTCGATATATTTTCATAGCCCTGCTCGCTAACCCACCAAAAATTATAATTTGTAAATGTGTTCGAACCAACCCAATAAAAAAGATCAAACCCAATTAAAAAGATCAGTGCATGTTGAATCCTATGAGGTAAATTGAATTTAAAATCAGAGCCAAAAAAAATAAAACTAGGGGAGATTTTGTTTGGTGACAAGAAATAAGAACCAATTTATTTTGATTGATTAACACAAAACTAAAGTGGGAATTAATCGATTGAAACAAACCTAGTAATGAGTTGATTTTATCTGCCCAAATAAATCTAATTTATTGGACACATTATCACATTAAAAAAAGTTAATTTTCTTAAACTAAATTACAAGCAACTAATTACGGAGTATAAAACACTTCCTTTTTTACAAAATGTCACCCTTAACCTTTTTCTTTTTCTTTTTTAAAAAATGAAACATCTTTATAATCTTTATTTTTATAATAATATTAGAGAGTTTTTGAGATGATGATGTGGCATCCCTCAAAAACCTCCGTGCTGACGTGTCGTTCACACAATTTTTTTATTTTTTTAAATTTTTTATATTTAATATTTTTTCTCACCTTCCTTTTTTGATTATTAATTCTCCTTGTTTTTGAGATGATAATATGACACCCATCAATTAATTTAGTGATTTACTTTTTTGATTTTTTTTATTTAATCTTTTTGTCTCACCTTCCTTTTTTGATTATTAATTCTCCGTATTTTTGAGATAATGATTTCTTTAAATTTTTTTATTTAATCTTTTTGTCCCACCTTTCTTTTTTTTTATTATTAATTACATGTTCTTTTTAAAATCTTTAATGATTATTTTCAATAAATTTTATAGTTTGATCAATTAATTTAGTGATTTACTTTAATTAAGCCTAAAATGATTAACATTAAATCATTAATTATGCAACTTTTAAATCTTTAATTTATTACACGTTCTTTTTAAAATCTTTAATATTTTTTTAATAAATTTTATGGTTTGATCAATTAATTTAGTGATTTACTTTAATTTTGAGATGATGATGTGGTATGTTCTCAGCATCTTTGCATCATGTATGTGTACTCTTTTTTTAGTTGAAAAATGTCTTTATATTTTTTGAATTTTAATATTCTTTTTTATGTTTTCTTATTTGATAAAAATTCTTGATTTCATGAAACTAATTGACATTTATATTTAATGATGATTTTAATGTAATTTAGTATTTATTTTTTGTGTGTGTATATATACTTGAATCAAGTTAAGGTGAAATCACACATTAGTATTTCGTATTTTCTCTGTCTCTATACATTATTGTTATACTTTTTATGTTTTTTTTATTTAATTCTACTTTTATGCTTTTGAGGTTATTTACACTTATAATGTATTTACTAATTTTTTAAAAGAATTATTTTGATATAATTCTCATTCATAATTTTTATTCGTTTTTTATAATTAATTTAGTAAAATGTGTTGCCGCTTTGGAAGATTCTCCTCCTACGAATGTAAAAGCTGACAAGAATGAGAGGAAGAAGAAGGAAATAATCCAATTCAAAATTTCAGACACAATTCAATTAGGTTGTTCTAGATCATAATTATGTATATTTTCATTCTTTGTAAATTATTATTTATTTACTTCTTTATTCTATAACTTTTTTCGTTCTTTAATTAATTCGGAATACTTTTATTAGATCTTAATACTCATTTTTTTTTTAAATTTATGAATTATTAAAGATTCATCTTTATTGCAATCACATTTTACATATTTATACTTATTATTATTATGTAGAGTACATTTTTTTTCTTTCAAATTTCCTAAATAACTAATCAAATTATATAAAATATAGATTTCCATATCTACAATAAATTTCCTACTTAATGTATTATTATTATATAAACACAATGCAATATTTTATGCATTGATACATTAAAAAAAAAATTATATGCATTGATTTCTCTTAAATATTTAAATGTATATATACCAATTATACATATTAATTCAATATTTTGTATTTTATTACTTCATATCTTTGTAAAAGTAATTCATTTTAAAATATTCAATATACATGATTGAAAATTATATTTCTATTGAATAATTTATATTTAATTTATAATTTTATGTAATAAAGTACACCCTCCCCATAGTTAAGTTCACCGATACTGTAGATACGGAGTTTAAGAAAAGTTATTTTTTGACCAACTTTATTGACTTTTTAGGGGTATTGTGGTATTTTTAGGTAATAAATAAATTATAAAGTATGTTATGTGTGTTAGGTGAGAGTGATATTTTTTAAATCAAGATAACTTTTAAGGTTGTTAGTTAATGTGAAGTTTCCTTTTTTGGGTGGTGAACATAAGTGTGGGACGGACGAAAACGGAAAGTGTGAACATAAGTGTGGGACGTAGGGAGTATTAATTATTCACGTTAATAAATTATGAATAATGTAATAAAATAATATAAATAATATAAAAGAAATGACATTCAATAATTACTATTTAATAAGCATCTATATAAATTATAGATATATTGATTGTTATAAATTAATATTTTAACTATGAAATAAGTTTGTCTATAACCTTTTAATTTTAAAAATTAATCATTTAAAAAATATATGAATTTCGACACATAATGTAATTCATTTTAAAATATTCAATATACATGATTGAAGATTATATTTCTATTGAATAATTTATATTTAATTTATAATTTTCCGTAATAAAGTATTAATTATTCACGTTAATAAATTATGGATAATGTAATAAAATAAATTATGGATAATGTAATAAAATAAATAAAATTTATGATATAAACAATTTAAATAAGAAAATTAACATTCAATAATTACTATTTAATGAGCATCTATATAAATTATACGTATATTGATTGTTATAAATTAATCTTTTAACTATGAAATAAGTTTATCTATAACTTTTAATTTTAAAAATTAATCATTTAAAAAAATATATGAATTTCTGACACATAATGTAATTCATTTTAAAATATTCAATATACATGATTGAAGATTATATTTCTATTGAATAATTTATATTTAATTTATAATTTTCCGTAATAAAGTATTAATTATTCACGTTAATAAATTATGGATAATGTAATAAAATATATGATATAAACAATTTAAATAAGAAAAATGACATTCAATAATTACTATTTAATGAGCATCTATATAAATTATACGTATATTGATTGTTATAAATTAATTTTTTAAATATGAAATAAGTTTGTTTATAACCTTTTAATTTTAAGAATTAATCATTTAAAAAAAGGCAAAGCCTTCAATGAAATCGTTTTTTTTTCAATTTCCGTAAGATCGGATCCTTTATTATAAAATGAATCAAAATAATTAAACGGGTTTTTTTTCAATTTCCACGATGACTCTACTGCCTCCCGACAATGAAGAGTACGTGGCCATGGCGATGTACGGTTACGGAGACTTTCTGGCCTTCTGCCTGCTTGGTCGCAGCACCGAGTGGACTCGGATCGGGGATCTTGATTTCATGTGTAAGAATGGGGAGTTGTCGGGAAGGCAATACGAGGAGATGGTTTACTCAGCCTCATTGAATCTCTTCTTCTGTGTCACCATGTATTCTGATTTCGAGGCTTGGGATCTCTCCAAATCTCCTAGCCTCGTTTGGAGGACCAAGTCCCGCAAGCTGAAGTGGTCAGGGTGGGAGGACGCGTCAGAGTCAGAGTCAGAGTCGGATGACGAAGACAACAACCTCAAAGCAAATAGATATCTGGTGTACGCGGAAGAGGCAAATCAATTGTATGTTGTGACACGTTTTGTGATGGATGCAGTAGGTCCCGATGGTTTATAAGTGAAGGATTTCGACGAAAGTTATCCTCAAAAGACTATTGATTCTGATGTTCACAAGTTGGATTGGGAGATGAGAAGGTCGATTAATGTAAACAGAGTGTATCCTCAAAAGACTATGGATTTCTATGTTCGCAGGCTGGATTGGAAGAAGAGAAGGTGGATTTACGTAAACAGAAGATTTACTTAAAGGCTTATCTTTGCAAATGCTTTGTATTTCAAAGGAACCTAGAATCAGAAATTTGATGCTTCTATGACCCAAAAATTTTATGATATGAATATGAGTTATTGATTAGTAATAATTGGACTGGGTTTGTGGATTTTGGGCATTACAAAATTGAAGCAGACAGAGATAGATTGTGAGAACAGGAGGATGCAGAAAGAGGTTCAAGAATTAAGGACTTTGAAGGCTAATTCGCAGCCTTTCTACATGACCGAAAAACTACTCTTTTCAATAAGACTGCTCTTTTGAGGCATTTCAGAATTTTATTAAGTTGGTCATGAAAATTTTATTATTTATTCGTAAGGTTACTTTTTTTATTAATTAGATTACTCTTTAGAATGAATTAGATTACTATGAATAAGTTTTTGGATTACTTTGAATTGTTTATATATTATTCTGTTCGATTAACAATTTTAGGTTACTCTTTTCTATTAATTAGATTACTCTTTTGAATAAATATGGTTGCTTTTTGATTTAATATGTTGATTTTTTAAAATGAAGTCATGTTGAGAAATAATTAGATATTCTTTAAAATTAATTTGAATACTCTTTAGAATAAATAAGGTTACTCTTTAATTTAATACTTCGATATTATACAATGAAGTCATGTTTTAGATTACTCTATAAAAATAATTAGATTACTCTTTAAAATAAATAGGGTTACTCTTTTATTTAACACTTATTTTTTTTTAAAAATGAAGTCATATTGATAGATTACTCTATAAAAATAATTAGATTACTCTTTAGAATAAATAGGGTTACTCTTTTTAATAAATATGATTACTCTTTACTTATTATTACTCTTTAGATTAAGAATTAACAAGTTGATATTTTAGAGTATAGTAAAAAAAATGTCATCTAGAGAAAAAATGTCAACTGAAATGCTCAATGACTATAAACTGAATGTGAGAGAACAATGAAATAAGATAGATAAATGAAAAAATATTTATCATACTCTAATATAGATAACTTATGGATGCAAAAATTAAAATTTATTATGAAATTTGTACCAAGTTGTTTTGATATTATTAGAATAGTCCAGGTTTTAGTTTTAAAGAAGAAGAATAAAAATCGTGAAAAGAGCACTCCCACCTATAGGAACTAGGGGTGGGGAAAAATAACGAAAACTCGGTATACTGCGATCGTCGTATCGAAAAATGCCGAAAAATGTCGAAAATTCAACATACCGAAATTTTCGGTACGGTATGGTTGCCGTACCGATAATTTCGATACGGTATCGGTATAGAATATTAAAATTTTTGGTATTTCGGTATACCGAAATTATTTTCGGTATTACCGATATACCGAAAATTTTATATAATTTTTTTAAAATTTAATTATACAGAATACAATATTTAAGTATATTTTATATTATTAATATATTTAAATTATTTTTATTTTATTATGTATTTCATTTATTCATATATATTTTTTAAAATTTAAAATAAGCTCTAATTAAAATAAATAAAAATATAATACACATCTAAATAAAAATATAGGAGTATAAAAATTTAATAATAAAAAATTTGTTATTTAATCATGAATAAATTAAAAGCAACATAAGTATCATTAAAGTAGAATGTTTGAGATTAGAAAATTTAATTATTTTGAAATATTTTTATATTAATTTTATTATTTTGATTAAAATTAAATATTATTTTTTGGTATGGTTTCGGTAAATCGGTATTTTTCAGTATGTTGAATTTTCGGTATGAAACGGTATGTCAACATTTCGGTATTAATTGGTATTTACCGAAAAATCAGTATGATGTAAATTTCGGTACGGTATCGGTATCCAATTTAATTTATCGAAATTTCGATATACCGATTTTTCGGTATACCGAAATTTCGGTATCGGTATCGATATGGATTTTTTCATACCGAAATTTTCGGTACGGTATCGATATGTTATCGATATTTTTGGTATACCGATATTACCCATCCCTAATAGGAACATTAGGAAAAAGTGCCATGGGCATTGTTTAAAATTTCAGAGTAAATTCATATGCCCTAATTATCAAATCAATCAACTCAAAATGGCATCCTGTGAATGCCAGCTTTGCCGCTTCATAGACCCAATCTCACCAAATCCTCCGCCGCAGCTCCTTCGGCCTTCTCTTCTCTGCACTCCCTGCGTCCTCCGCCACCACACCGGAGCCTACTGCCCCTCACGATGACTCTACTGCCTCCCGCGTCATGTGCCACCGCTGACCCGCCATGGCCCATGCCACCTGCCTCTTCACACCTGTCCACAATATTCCACCACATATTAAACTCTCTCACTCTTCCCCAATCACACACTCTCTCTCTCTCTCTCACACACACACAACATTCAACATAGTATAGTAAACATTATAGTTTCGAAGGGGGAATGAAAGCAAAATATTTTATGTTTTGCAGAAGAGCCTTCAAGACACAGTTATGCAACCTTGCAGACAAGATAAGCTAGGAAGGACAAATTGCTAATAACATAAACTCACAATCTTTAAGTTAAATTCTTTGTACCTTTCCATAGTCTTCTTCACGAATGCCCAAAATCTATCTTCTTCAGTTCAAAAGTTGCATTGATCGAAATCTAGGTTAGGACGAGCCGACGAGTGGACTATGAAGCTGGGCCAAGATTTGGGAGTTCCAGCTTCTTTTCCGCTCAATTGTATGTGTCGAATCCCTAATTTGAGGAGAGGACTGGGACATTAGAAATAATTTGCAGGAGAAAATTCCCAATCCATAGTACTTGCGTGAAAGCACCATGGAGGCGTAAGCTAGAATCATCGGCACGATGAAATGCAGATTGGAAGAGAATCCAAAGGAGATGTAGGAGAGAATAGCGCCAGTGGTGGCGGCGTATAGATGGCGGACGGTGGGTCCGTCGGGGACGAAGCGGTGGAAGAAGTTGAGAGAAATGGTGGCGATGAAGCAGAGGATGGCGGAGGAGAGGAGAGGGGAAGGGAAAATAAAGCAATGCTGGGTGGGGAGGGAGAGAGGATCCGCGAGATTGAAATAGGGTTCAGGTTGTACCAAATTTTTGGTAGGACCGGTCCTACCCTAGTCATTCTCTTAAAAAAATATATGAATTTCCACATATAATGTAGTATATACTATTAATCAAATCAACTTTTAGTATTCATGTGATTTTAGTCAAACTTAGTCAAATATATGAATAAATATGATGGAGAATTTTAATATTTATTTATATTTTTAATATTTTATATAAAATAAAATTTTTTCTTTATATCAATTAAAAGATATTTGAAACCAAAATTTATTTATACTGTATGAGTACTTTTTATATAATAGGATTTAATTTATTGTTATTGATTGATTAAAGTAAAAAGTAAAAACAAAGATACTTAAATATAACTACAAAAAGAAACTTAATACTATTGCATGTTAATAAGTTTTTTTTATTATTTAACTAAAAAACAAAGATCTTCGCAATGATCTTATTTTAATGCACAGGTTTTGTACTGATTTCACGGTTTTAATGACGCTTTCTTTGGATATTAATATATTCGATTTTTTATTTTATTATTTTGTCCCAACTTAATTTAATTGTAATTAAGCTTATAGATGATTCTTAGGAATTATATACCATTTACCCTTATACATTAACACATAATTTTGTTTCAATCAATTTATTGCTAATATTAGAATTTAATATATTGTATTAATAATCAATCTTTCTTTATGTGTATATAAAAATATACACAACATAAGATCATTATATAATTTCAATCTTTTATTAAATATCATAATTAATGCTTTCTTCAAATTTAAATTATTATTCATCTAATTATTATTTTATCCAACATTCACATAAAATAATTGCTGACATGCATATTTTACATGTATCAACACAAAATAATTCTGCCATATTTATAAATGTGACAATCATATATCAAACTCAAATTACATTCTTGATCAAATATTAATTAAAATTTAAATTCTACTTTCTTATGTTTATTAATTTTTTTTAGAATTAGGTGTTTTTAAGAGTATTTCTATAATATTAATGGCTCAATACCTTAAAATTTAGATTAATGGATTAATATTATTTTTATTAATTAAAAATCGCTTATTAAATTAATTTTAATTGTTGATCTAACTCTTATTATGATATTTAGTACTCCGTATTTAAGTGAAAAAATTAGTGTTAATAGTAAATTATTTATATTAATTAAAATTTTATAACTATATAAATTTAATTTAAAACTTTTATTACATATATATTTTTATAATTATATAGATAATATCTTATTAAATAAAAATTCCCGTGCAATGCACGGATTATGTACTAGGTTTTAGAATTTTGGACATCATTATATCTAATGTATTTCTCATGCAATTAAGTTACTAGGCTCCATACTCAATTCTTCCGTTAAATGCAACTATGATGCAACCATATACATGTTTTTTTCAACTGATAAGTATTAGTACATGTGATTTTGTATTAATTACATAATGAAAATGAACAAAGTGGTTTAAATGTGTATTTTTTTTTTAAAAAAAATTATGTTGATTGACAATTTTTCAAGTTCAATTAATATTTGGAGCATTTTTCATAATTTTTACATTATAAATACATTATTTACATAAAAAAAAATATTTACAGTATTTAGTTTTAATGTACCTTCAATTGATGATGGCAATAGATACTTGTTCTATCTACAAGACTGCAACATTCCTTGGAGTCAAGTTCTCCATAAACTCTATTTGTTGCATATAATGATTTATATTCATTCTTTAAGAATAAAAACGGTGGGTCCGAGTTAAAGATCTAGAGAAGGCGAGAGGACAATAGACTTTAACAACTTTCCAAAAAATAGTTAAAAATATTGCCCATGATGGCCTTTTAAAACTCCTATCTTTTAAACTCCTTAGTTACAAGTTCTCAGCAAGGAAATTAGTGATAACACCTCAGAGCAAGTTTGCCCTAAATCCCGTATTTTTTAAAGGTATATGTTTTAGTATTAAATTATACTCCGTCCGTCCGCTCGAAGAGGGTCTTTTACTTTTGTGCACGTTGATTAAGAACTATTATTATTTAATGTATAGTGGGTAGTTGTATTACTGGGAGTGTGAACTTCATATTTTAATTGTATTAGTAGGTGTGTGTGGGTCCCATGTGAGTAAAAAATGAAATGACCCTATTTGGAGCGGACGACCAAAATGGAAAAATACACTCTTTCGAGCGGACGGAGAGAGTATATCTTTTAGTATAATAATGTTTAGCCGTGTGCCTTTTATTTTATTAAAAAAAATTAATTTTCTTAATAAAACATTTATACAATTAATATTTTTATCAATCTTTTCAATGAAAAAATTATACATTTATTTATTAATTAAAATGTATACCTTTTATAATAAATTGTTATACTATTACACACTATGTGTACTCAGAGAAACAAGAGATCAAGTCTTAGAGGAAATTATAATTAAACTTCTAAGAAGAGTTATTTATGGATTTATAAAGTGGAGACTACTTTTAGGGTGTGTTTGGATGGAAAAGTAAATAAACAGATTTATAAATTCAAGATTTTAAATGGACGGATTTGAAATCAATGAATTTGAATTTGAAAAATTGAGAATTTTCAAATCCTTAGTCAAACCATGTTATTTAAAATTCTTCCGTTATGAACAAAAAATATTTAAATTTTTTAAATACAAAAATAGATAATCAATAAAATATTTTATTTTATTTTATTTTTTATTAATAAAAAATATTTTTTTCATTTTTTTTTTAATTTATACCTCCCTACTACCCCCATCCCAAATCCCTCAATCCCACCCTGTTCCGCCACCCCTTTCCCACCCAATCCAATATTTTTTTTAATTACAAAATTTTAGATTTTAATTTTTAAAATAATAAAATTTTATTATTTTTATTTATTATAAATAAAATTCTATTTTAGAAATTAAAAAATAATTGTTGAACTATGAATTTAAAAATTCTTTCATAAATTGATTACTCATATAAGCAATGTGATTCAAATGAATTGATTTAAAATTCACGCAATTTAAAATCCACTCATTTTTAAATTTATTGGCTTAATCAAAACACAATCTTATGATTGTGTTTGGATAGAGGGATTTCATGAGGAATTTATAAATCCCTCCTCCAAATCACTCATTCATATTTGGGTGCAATTTGAAATGAACGGATTATAAATCCCAAATTTTAAATCAATGAATTTTAAATTATGGATTTAATTTTGAATTTTTTTAAATTATTTTGGATGAATTTTCAAATCCTTACTGACGTGTTATTTGAAATCTTTATCCTATATGTGATCCATGGTTGTGTTGAACATGATCATGTGAGTAGAAATAATGTAATAACATCCAAGGTTTAAAATATAGATATCGAATAAAATATCGGTACCTCAAATTTACGGATATATCAATTGATATATCAAATATCGATATCGATATCGTTAAAAATTAAAAAAATTACGAAAACTTGAAAAAAAAAGAGAAATTAATTATTTAACTTTTCAATATATTTTAACTAATTTTAATATATAAATATAATTTAAAATCTCGTAGCATATAATAAGAAAATCAATTACAATATATTTAAATAGTCTAAAGTCATACAATACTTAACAACTAATACCAAAATGATAATTTATGATGCTCAAATGTAAAACATGTGATGTCATCTTGATTTAAACAATATTAGTATTGTCTCATCGAATTAGAGAAATTTTGAACATAGTTCTGAATGTGGGAGTATTATTGTTATATACCAAAAAAATACTCAATTCGTCCCGATCCGATTAAATGTACTAAAATAATTGTATTTTTAATCAGATTATACTATCACACTGTGTACATAAAAGGAAACTCTTCATTTACTAAATAGTAATAATTTTAATGAAGAGTGATAATTAATTGAATAAAATGAAACAATCTTAATAATTTCATGCAAGTGTTGCTCTATTTTATTTTATTTTATTTTTGAAATTGATCAAATTAATAAAAAATTTTGTATTTAGTTGGTAAAAGTAATATAAAAATCATAAAAATTTTCTTAAAAATATGGATAATTTTTCATATTTTCGATATATCCTTGATATTTTATCGATATTTTAGCGATATTTTCTCGATATATCTCGACATCTGAAAAAATTTGAACTGCGACAAACCGATATCGATATTGTTACCAATATTTCCCGATATTTCTCGATATATCCTCGACATCAGAGAAGATATATCTTTTTCCCCAATATCGATATCGGTACTCTTCAAATACCGATATATCATGGAAATATTGTGGAAATATCTGAAAATTTTAAACGTTGATAACATCATCAACTATTCTACTTAAATCCTCCATGTATTGAAGCATAAAACAACAGACATTAACAAGATTAATAAGTTGTGTGTGTGAGCAAGACATGTTGCAAGAAAATAGAATATCATGATAATTAAAATTTCACTTATCTAATAGGTTAGTGGAATGCATTGGTCACTTCATTAGGAACACATACACCAAATTATTAAGATCTGTTAAAAAATAATAATAAATAAATAAAATTAATAGAACTGAAATGATTGGACGTGATTTATACAATGATATATATTAGCAACACCAAATTAAACATTCGAACTAAACATAAACATGCATCATAATGGTATTCCTAATTATTATATTCCATAACTTATTTCTTATTAAAATACTATACCCTAATTAATAACTATTAAATCTTTGCACACTTGGGCAAAAATTTAAGCATTTATTGTAACACATGAGAATGATCTAATAGGTGAAACAGGAGATAAAATATGAGAATGACATAGGTGATTCCACTGGTCTAAATTAAGCTCATGTACAAAAGGATCATGACGTTGATAAATTTTGTAAAAATACTTATAAACGACATTTTTCTATCAAAAGAATTCTAGGTAAATACTTATATGTATTGGATTCATGTTACATTATAATCTTACCAAAATTAATTTTTAGTTCATGAAAAATTACACATTAAATAGATAAACTATTAAGTATTTGAATAAAAAAATATTATTCCACAAATTTTGATATGTTGAAATTTTTTATATTCTTGTGAGTAATATATACTTTTTGTTTAGAAGAGAAATTGTACATCTCTCTAAATTATAAATTTTTATGTGCTAAAGAGTAATTTTTTAAAATTTAGGTGAACGATGAACCCACTGTACAGAACACTCTCTAGAAGAACTAATGTCATAGGATTAGGGATGGTTAATATTGGTATACCGAAAATACCGATACCGTATCGAAAATTTTGGTATGGAAAAATCCATACCGATACTGATACCGAAATTTCGGTATACCAATTTTTCGGTATACCGAAATTTTGGTAAATTAAATCGGATACCGATACTTGATGCGCGTTTTCTTTGCACGCAAAATTAATCCCCAAGTATTAAGGATATCAATTGCAGCTTAAGCAAAGACCAAGTAAATATCGAACCCAAGGGATGACGTATTATCAATTTAATTATTTACTAAATTAATTAAGACAAGATGACAATTAAGTTTTAGGTTTTAATTATTAAACTACTAAACAATTAATTAAAATAACAATTAAAATAAAATATCACTCGAAGAATACGAAAGTGGATCAAGTAGGAGAATAGGTAGCTCTAGGGTAATCCAGTTTTACTACTTAACTTTCCTTCCGTGTGTTGATGTCTGACTCTGCCTTGTGGAATATGGACGCATCACTAAACCATACATATTTAGGCACAAGTAAACATGCGTGTGACACGTGTGAATAACCTCGGAGCAAGAGATATAATTCCACCCCCTTTCTAGGTACTATCAGTATCAATTATTTCCCTGACCAATTGGTACTCTAACCCGATATGATCTCCCTTTATAGGTACTATGAAGTTATCCTCTTTATCATACTTAATAACCCGAATTCAATTCAATTAATAAGTATTCATATATGATAGTTTTAATGAAGTTTCGGAGTCCCCTCACTTAGAATCATAACATGGAATCATAACTAAGACCGTTGAAGAAGATTAGAGATGGCAGATTAGATGGATAGAGTTAGAGAGAGAAAACGTAGGAGTTTAATGATCCATTGGGCTCAATTTTATATAAATATATTGGGTCATGGCTTGGGTTTGACCCGTTTGGACCTTAACCACACATGTACAGTAGTTTTTGCCTTTTTTTTTAAATGGAAGATCAAAATATCAGTCTTATATTAAATTTTTATTTTAATCTACCATTCCCATATTTTCTCCAAGATTTTACGTAATCTCCTCCTTTAGGGAATCACAAGCTTAAACTTTGATTGGTATGATAGAATGAAATTATGATGGAATGGAAATGAATTTATGAATGAAATGAAAATGGGAAAGGAATGACAAAATATAATTATTCTCATGATTGGTATTGATCAGAAATAACTCAAGTAATAGAATATACATTTTTAAATTTAATTCAAACTTCACTATTTGTATTTTTTAATTTTAAATTAATATAAATCTCAATAAATTTAATATATTTTAATTAAAAAATTATGAGATTAAAAATGAAATAAAAATTTATAATATTTAAAATATAAATAAATAATTATAGGTAATTTAAAAAATTATCTAAATAAATAAAATTAAAATTTGTATTTAATATTATTCAATTTAAATTTTGTATATAATTTAATAATTTTTATTTAGAATAAAGATTTAATTAATTATATAATTTTTGGTATTTTAAATATTTTAAATTTATTTTTTATTATAATGAATATTAAAATATAATTTTTTTTTCAATAGATTTCAAATAAATTTAATATTTTCTATATATAATTTATTATGAAAATAATATATTAAATGAAAAAATATATTAATTTTTTTTGTAATTATAAAAAAAATAGATGTGATATAAATAAAAATAAATTATTTATAATTATTTATGTATTTGATGTTATATAAAAATAATAAATAAATAAATTGATTCAATGTAAGCATGGAATAGGTAAACACATGGGGTGAGGAGGAATGCTGATTTCCAATTGTGTTGTGTACACATTCTTTATGGAAAGTGTATTCTCATTATTAAAAACATATCAAACGAATGAATAGGAATCAAATTAGGAATGTTCATTCCATTTATTTGTCATTCCGTTGTATCAATCATTTATATTTTTCACTCAATCTTCCACATATTTTTTAACACTCGTAAGAAGGAAGAAGATTTACAGTGTTCATGAAAAGGAAGAGGCAGAATCCATAGTTCTTTTATAGGTTAAAGTTATTAGGTGAGTAAACTCTTTCGAATTTATACATTGTTAATTTTAAATATATGTGAGATTGATAATTTTAGTGACGGTTGACGGAACGAAAATAGAACTGATGAGTAGATTCAGGTGTGAACTTTTTAGAAAAATGAAACACACAAATTCAATAAAAATTTAAAATTTACTTCCCAACAACCACGTCAAAAATTTGTAGGCTTTCGCCAGTAGGAGTGGATGGTATGGGCATATCGAATTTTGCATTTTATCAAATATAATATCAAAAATTGTGTTATCAAAAAATTATATCATTACTTCACCTAAATTTTCAGAATATCGATATTTTGGTATAGGAAAAAAATATGTACTTGTTGCTTATCGAAATGTCGATATATGTACTCCTACTGTATTTAAAATATTGGTATATACCGCCTTATGTAGAGCATTAGGTATAAAATTTTACACTTTAAATTCGGAATATCTAATAAAATAACTATTCAAATAAAAGTGGGAAATAGTTATGCAACATATCCTAATATATAACAAATTCATAATAAAAAAAACGCACAAGATAATCCGTAATTGATCAAGTCAAACAATAGTGTAAATCATTACAATTCAAGTCTAAATATATTTAAAATTTTATCTATTATTATCATGATAAAGTTTTCAATACAATATTATATTTTACCAAAAATTTCGGTATATCTAAAATTTTGATAAATTTTTTGCGATATTGTAAGTGTGGTATAACGAAATTTCGGTATATTTCCTCAATTCAAGTTGTAAACCCACCGAAAATCATAATTTGTAAATGTGTTTAACTAATCCAATTAAATGTGTAAAGATTAGTGCGTGTTGAACTCAAGAATTTAATTTAAAAATTAAACTAATGTTTTTTGATTGAGCCAAAATAAAATAAAACGAGAGATATTGTTTGATGATAAGAAATAATAACAGCCAATTTAATTAAAATTTTGATTGATTAACACAAAACTAAAGTGGAAATTGATCAATAGAAACAAACATAGTTCAATGAATTGATTTCCTCCTATATACTAATTTATAATAACATTGGAAGAATTAAATACTCATATACTAACCGTTGTGCAACTCTAAGTCCCTGGACTAATGATACAATCTTATCTAAACATTCTCCTAGATGTTTATAAAATCTTAACTAGAAAGGGGAATTAGCCCATAAAGTATAACAAAACTCAAATTAAACATGAATAAACTGATTTTATTGAATGATCTTCTTATCTTTCCCATGTTCCTTGCTTCTTCTTGTCACCTTCTCCAATTAGTTAATTGACCACCTTATCTAAAAGCTTAACCTTGTAGTGAGAAGGTGAGGTTCGAACTTTGTTAAGTTTGAGCTCTGATACCATGTTAATTGACCACCTCATTTAAAAGTTTAAGCTTATAGTTAGAAAAATTGTTTAATATTTAATCAAGTAACTCTAACCCAATCCTCTTCCAGGATTTATGTGTTATCTAGATGGGATGAACCTCCTACTTTAATACTTTCTTTTCTCCTTTTTTTTTTTTTGGATTCTTGATTTTGCTTCTCAAATTCTTCTTTTTCTTTCAATGACTTGGTCAACTCTCTTTATCCCAACGATAAAGATAATGGCAACTGTCACAAAGTGGGTTATGAATTGTTGGATTCAATCTTCCCCAAGGATTAGATACATAATCACGTCAAAAAGTTAATTTTCTTAAACTAAATATAATCAAATGCGTGCAAGTATATATAATAGGGAGTATAAAACATTTCCCTCCTTTTTTTTTTTTTTTTTTTACAATTTTTTTTTAATTGAAAAAGGAACACATTTTTAGAATTTTGAACATCATTTTTTCTAATCTACGTCTCATGCAACTAAATATGTAACTATGCCTGCGACTCCATACTTGATTCTTCCCCTACATTAATCATGTGTGCGATCATATATATATTTTTTCAACCAATAAATATGTGATTCTACATATCACTTTGTATTAATTACATAATGAAGATGGACAAAAAGGTTAAAATGTGTAATTTTATTAAAAAAAATATGTTGGCTAACAATTTTCAAGTCCAATTACTATTTGAAGCATTTTTCATAATTTCTATATTATAAATACATTATTTACATAAAAATATTTACAATATTTGGTTTTAATGATTTTCCCCCAATGGCAATAGAGACTTGTTCTATCTACAACATCCCTTGGAGTTAAGTTTTCCAAACTCTATTTGTTGCATATAATGATCCAGAGAAGGGGAGAGAACAATAGACTTTAACAACTTTTCGAAAAATAATTAAACTATTGCCCATGGCCTTTAAAACTCCTATCTTTTGAACTCATTTAGTACAAGTTCTCATCAAGAAATTAGTGATAACCCCTCATAGGAAATCCTAATTAAACTTCTAAGAAGAGTTATTTAAGGATTTATTAAGCGGAAATTTCTTTTATATGTTTGTGTGATAAAAAAAAAAAATCAGAGTACATGAACAATTATCACTGCGGGCAATTCCTTGGTGAAACTTTCGATTTCACAAACTCCAAACAAAAAGTGTAGTACTCTTTGAAATTGTGCAGTGTGTGAATGTAAAAATAAAGTAAAAAGCCATTGTAAAACGTGTGTGCTCATGGCATAAGGGGCATAATGACTTGACGTCATCCTCACCTTCCTCCGGGTTATCATCGACAATCATTTCAGGGTTCCAAATTCAACAATGGAAACTAAACGCAAGGGTTATGCTTATTATGAAACTTAAACCAACACCTTCAGATGAAACACGCAAAATTATACCTCTTATGTCCTGTATAAACTTACACACTTTTTTTAACCGTCCCAAAATAACTTGTGCATTCTAAAAATGAAAACCATCAACAATATCAATGTGCTCCTGTATTATTACAATATTTAATGTCACATTCTCTATACGTACACTTAACTAAAAGTTATTAATATTATTCACCTTGTTCAATTAAATTAAATTATTCAAAATACCCTTATTCTATATCATATATATCATTACACCAAAAATTTCCTAAACTACATGCACAAGTAAATAAAAGTTGAAGGATTCATATACACCCCTAGGCCCTAGCTACTTCAAAAAACCCCACACTCAATCAGCAGAAAGCAGCCTCGCTTGGTGTGGTGGAAAGAGAAAAAAAAAAGAAGGGAAGAGGCACATTCTAACGTGGGTATCTAATCAGTGTTGCCTAATTTCACATGGATGGTCTCCTCTACTGTCCCCATTCTACACCCTCCCCTCCCCTATTACTTATTTCTCCATCTCATTAACACTATTAACTACTATTTAATTACCAATTCTAGATAATTATCCATGTTTAATGACTTCATTAATTCATATCATCACCCACAAAATATAGAGGGAGTAACATGGAATCAATTCCATGGGAAACTTTGGTAGTTCTCTTCTCTCTCTTTTTTTATTATTTAATTATAATTATATCTTTAAAATTGATATTAAATCTTTAGATAAATATTAAAATATTTGGGTAAAATAAGTCATAAAAAAAAGATAAACTAAGAAAAAGAAAAAAAAATGCATTGAATAATTTACCCAAAAAGAAAAAAATTTCTCATGATTGTTACTCTTGGAAAAAGGCGGTCTTGCTTGAGACCGTCTTATGGTGATACCATTTTATATTGTTTAATTAATTATCATTTTTTATTAGAGATGTTATTACTTTTCATTAAAAACATTGTCACTTTTTATTTATGTTATAAATTATTCATGATTAAATAGTTTAATGCACCATTATCACTTTTCATCGATTGAGTATCACTTTTCAATAAAAATGTTATTATTTTTTATCCGTCTTATGAAAATCCTTACTAATATAGTTTTTGTCCTTGAAAAATGCAATTCAATCCAAACAATAATGAGTTACTTTTGATTGTAAATTAACTTAATAAATGGGGGGTTCCACATGATGATCACAAATTCTTTTATAGATAATTAAGTAGTAGCATGTAACCCGCGTGCTTCGCGGGCTCAATAAAATTTTCTTTATTAAAATAATAAAATTAATTAAATATAAATTATTTATTATAAATACAATTATCATTTAATTCTATATTATTTTTATGTCATTAATTAATAAATAAAAATTAAAATTCATCGGTAGTACATCGCAATTAAATTGAGTATAAAATTTAAATGAAACATGGTACTGTTTTAATTACAAAATTTAACCTAATGAGCACATTTTAGAACTATTACTATAATGTCATTTAAATCTTTCTATGTACATCTTGTCTAACAATTGATATGTTTTAAAGTAGTGAAATTGGGGCGTAATATCTTATCAAACCCCTATAAAGCAAGAAATTTATATATTTATATATCAGATGATGCCAATTTATTATTTTAATTGTTATGTTAAAAAATAAACCCCTCATAATCAAGCAAAGAAAATTAATGACTTTATGACTCAGTATTTTGTAATGAGGGGCACTCAGTAGGTGAAACTTTTTGGGATATGTTGCAAGTATAAAGTTGGGAAAAGACTCAATTGTTCTCATGAAGAACAAATAAAAAATATTGCATGGAGTCTTTAAATGTAAAAGGTTAGGCAGTTAGGCAGAAGAGTGAGAAGAAATACTGCCTTTCTCCTAAATTTGGAAAAGTACTAAATTTATGTAAAAGTATTTCAATTATAAAGGTATTATCCAGTAAATATTATTGTTTGTCAATGTATGGGAAGCATTATTGACACCATAAAAAATAGACAGAATTGGAGAGATATTTCTAATAGAGAGAATTGAAGGGATAATTCTGCAATACCTTGTTAGATAGAAGTATGAAGAGCTTCCCAAACGATAAAACATTTATCAATTGGTGGATTTGAAGAGAAAATTTCTCAAGTTTAAAGGATAGTTTTAAACTGAGTACAATAGTCTTACAAAGATTTGATGTGAATGAGGTTGCCAATACGTGGAGTCAGAGTACCTTTCAGACAAAGATCAGGTATCTGTAAACAAAATCAAGATTTTTAACTCATGTATATATGAGAAATCACAAAATAACCTAAAATTCAAACAACTAATCAATAGTAGAGCAAGAATTACTTATAGTACAACAATATGCCCTTATGAGCATTCAACTCTAAACCAGGGATTATCCACTCTAACTTGATGGACTCATTTGTGCAGGCTTATTGCAACCAAATTAATCAGTGCATTAACACTCTCATTTGCCACCCTAATTATTCAATTGACTATAAATTAATAATAAATTTAAGAGATGAAATCCCCCATAAAGGTGGAAATATACCACTCCAGCTTGAAAAGTATAAGCTTGGATGAGACTTGTGCACCCCAATCATATGGATAGAGTCTGTGCAATGGAACTTGATCTGATTCCAAAACATTAAAATCATAACGAATGTATCTTTAATTTATTATCTAAAAATATTATTCTCTAACGAAGTTCACATCACATAAGGAGTTTGAGTAATTTTTTACTTATTTTTTGGAATAGTTTGAGTTATTAAGATAATTGTTTGTGTACCTTCTTTTCTATATATATCCGAAAAATTCATTAACGTCTTTGTAGTTGTTGATGAGAGTGAAAATAAGCGTGTTTGAGTATCCAATTTAACATCTTTTGATTGGAATTGTTGTTATATATTAACACAAGTATCTTATATTTGATACATGTGAGAAAAATATGTGTTTGAGGTGTTTTATTGTGTTTTAGGTGGAAAAATGATCAAAAGTGCAAAGTTGGAGAAAAGGTGAAGCTTGTGCAAGAATGTTGGAAAACACACATCCAACTTGTGTAATTTTTTTGTATTCGTGTGGAGCTCAAAACTAGACTGTCATATATGGTTGGAAACCACAGAAGAGAGGGTCGTTTTGGCGTAAGAAACACCTCAATTAGAATCCAAACGAGAAGGTTATGATCAAAATGGTGACTTCGCTCAAGCTGTTCCTGCTCAGCACGGTTGTGTCACTTTTCATGGCTTGTTATATATTCAAATGTTGGATTTTTTGTGAGTTCTTTATATTAATAGAAAGCCAAGGAAGAGAGGATAGTGTGAGTACAAAAATCACTCAAATCGGAGTTTGGATGTGGAAGTTATACGCAAAACGGTGAGACTGCGCAAGCTGGTTCGACCTCACTGATCTGGTTCGACCCGAACCAGAAACCTGAAAGTTTGTTACAGTGGTTCGACCTCGATGACATGGTTCGACCATCCATGAAGGTCGAACCAAATGCCTCCAGTGCGTGTATTTTCATGTTTTCCAAGAAAAAAAAGTTCATCTAAGGTCCATAAGTAGAGCTTACGAGTATAAAAGGGGATGTAGATCATACCAAGAAGAAGGAGACCGCAACACAATCACCCTACACCTCACAAGGGGGGAACACCCCCCAATTATCATCCACATCCTTTCCTCCATCCATCCATCACTATGAAGATTCGTCTGTGGCATCAAAAGGAGAACCAAGAGGAGGATTCAAGATTGAGAAGGACGCAACGACTCCCGCATTTAGGGTTTTATTCGTTTTCTAATTTATCTTGTATTTTCCAGGCATATGAGTAAGTTCTATCCAACCTCCATGATTGTTCTTCGCAACATCATGGGCTAGAACCGTTTTGGTAAATTTGGGATTTTGAAGGTTTTATGAATTAATTAAACTCTCTTGCGTGTCCTCCATACAACACTACTTGTGGATTGATTTTATATATGATTGTACTTTCTTAATCCATATTCACTATCGTTTTGTGCATCTTCAATTGGTATATAAAGTCTGAATATATATCTTGGTTGTAGATTGAGTGTGTTCAACGCTGAACAGAATTTTATGTTATGATTCTAAGTGAGGGGACTCCAAAGTTTCATTAGAACTGTCATATATAAATATTTATTAATTGAATTAAATTCGGGTTAGTAAGCAGAATAAAGAGGGTAATTTTATAGTACCTATAAAGGGAGATCATATCGGGTTAGGTTCTAGACGTGGAATATAATTGATACTGATAGTACCTAGAAAGGGGGGTGAAATTACGTCTCTTGCTCCGAGATTATTCACACCTGTTACACGCATATTTACTTGTGTCTATAGAGTAGATTTGCATGATTTAGTGATTCGTCCATAGTCCACAAGGTAGAGTCGGTCTGCACTTGAGAGGGAAGTTAAGTAGTAAAACTGGATTACCCTAGTGCTACCTATTCTCCTACTTGATCCACTTTCGTATTCTTCTAGTGTTATTTTATTTTATTTGTTATTTAATTTTAGTATTTTAGTTGATAATTAATTCCACAACTCTTATTGTCTTTCGTCTTAATTAATTTAGTAAATAATTAAATTGGTAATACGTCGTCCTTTAAGTTCGATATTTAACTTGGTCGCTTATCTAAGCTACAATAACATCCTTCATACTTGGGGATTAATTGTGTGTTGAAAAAATGCTCATCAGTTGTCCGACGATGAATTTCTTCATGCCAGCATCCTTCGACTTATAGTTCTTTTCAAGTGAATTTCTTTTGAAGTCGTGAGTTGTGTGTATACGTTGTAAAGTGAATTATTTAACTCGTTTAGAATATAGTTACAACAGAGAAAATCACAATGATTCCAGGCTTCAAAAGCAATCTTCTTTTGTGGATTTTCTTCGTCTTTTTCAAGTGTAGGCGAATACATTAGTCATCTTCAAATACTAAAATCTCGTTTTATGATTGTTGGAAAATTTGTGTAATATTTGAAAGACGGCTTAAGAAAAAACTCTGTTAAAGTCAAGGCAACAGTGAACTCTCTTTCCGTAAGACGAGATTGCTCCATACTCAGGTGCTCTTACGGTCTTATAGCAATCGTCCCTAAGATACAACTTTTCAATCAGATCGTAGCACAACGAAGGAAAGTGATATTTTAAACTTTCGACTCGAGAGGAGTTAGAACTTAGAACACTTGGTTGTATGGAAGACTTGGATGCTCACAACTTAAAACTTGTATGGTTGAATGGAATGAGGAAATGAATCCTGTAGGGGGACTATTTATAATTATGAAGAGTTATGTGGCCTTTTATGAAGAGTATTCATCTAATCATTTTGGAATGTTCTATGGTGCCATTTGATCAAGATCTTGATCCGATGGTTCAGATCACACCTATTAGTCATAGCACCAACTATTACATTCATTGTGCCATGATTGGAACCACGACTTGGAGACCCGACTCGAACACAACCCAGTCAATCCAAATCAAACCTTGACCAAACCAACTGGTCGAGCCGAATTGAGCAGGACCGGTTCGAAACGGTACCCTCGCACAGGCACAGTATTGTCTCACCCATCAGACCCGGGTTCGAACAAAAAATGAATGTAATGTTGTGCAAGCGCAATTGCAACTAGTGGCTAAATTGGTTGCACCATAACCATGCATTTGATTTAACTCAATAATGTGTGTGAGTAATTATAAAGTGTTCAATTTGCCAATATTTATTTTATGTGAGACAACTTTCCACTTCTTCCTTAACTCTTCATTTTTTTTCCTTTTATTCTTTTTACATTTAAGTTGTAATCTTTATGTATTAATTACAGTAAAACCTCTATAAATTAATATATTTTTGAACGGAGAATTTCATTAATTTAGTGAGATATTATATAATCGATAAATTAATAATTTAGTATTTTAGAGAGGTTATATACATGAGGAATGTTTTGTGGACTTATATTATCAAAAATATGTTCATTAGGAGTATATAAGTACATAATTTTGGAGATTTATAATTTACTCATTAATCGTAAATAGTTAATTATATTATTTAATTATCATAACTAATTATATCAATAAATACATTGATAGGAAGATGAAAAAGATATAATAGAAATACAATTAAATATTTTCAATAAATGTGTAAATTGTGAATTCTCTAAATTATGTAACCATATATTCCTAAATTGTATTAAAATATTCAAGTTGATATATATATATATATACATATATATATATATATATATATATATATATATATATATATATATATATATATATATATATATATATATATGAGATTTTTTTTAATGATTATTAATTTATAACTGTGTTAGGACCTTAAGTATACTTTAGGATTTTCTAAAAAAGTATTAACTTGTTATTTAATTCATTGGTACCCAAATTTGAACTGGCCGCAAGTTGGGACCAGACAAATTATTAATTTTATCAAGATTATTAATTTATCGAGTATTATTTTATGGAGGTTTTACTATACTTATTATCCGAAATTTGATTTGAGCAAACTTCTATATTAAATTCATCGACTTGGAACATAATTTCCAAATATTCAACTCGTTTTCATTTTCAACTCACAAAATATTTCAAGATTATTTGTCTAAAGTAAGCTTGACTCATCCCTTTATATGACCAATTCCATTCAAAAAACAACATAATAGCCGGAGGGTTGATTTAATCGAAATTTTAAGTAAACGCCCCCAATACTATCATCTATTTGATGAGCCCTACCTCGATTGACTAAGACTTATGGAGTACTTGATAATATTAAATACCTCAATTCAGTCTTAGTCGAGAAAAGTTGCCTGATATGAGTAGAGTATAATGAGGCAATTAACTACATTTATTATTATGAAAAGAGAACTAAAAATGTCAAATATATTTCATATTGCAAAAAAGAAAAAAAGAAAAAAAAAAGCTATGGAATGAGATTGTACAACGTAGGTAGGAACTTGCAAAATCGTTGACTACAAAAGCTCAAATTTATAGCCATACTGGTTAGGCTTTCCTATTGTTAAGTTAATTCGGTATCATCACAGCTCTTGAAATATTGAATTGGGGAAAAAAAATTATCTGACATCTCCTATTAACAACATTGCTTCTATTATAGGGGAGAAATGCTACCGCTGTTTAAAATTAAAAATGAATTTTACAATATTGGGGATGACTATTCACGTGCAAAGGACTAAAATATCCTTTAATAATAAAACATAAATACCCCTATAAATTATATAATAAAATTAATTAAAAATAAATCCTTGCTTTCCTATCCCAATTTCTACAGCCTCCTCCGTGGGAAGAAAACCACCCCAGCCAATTGGAAGGTTCCATAAACCATACAGCGCCACCGTACGACCACCCACTTTGGAGGCGGTATGCCGGTTTTCGATAAGTTGGACGCCCTGAAGAGCTTGATCAACCCGTCAAAAAGTGCAGAAGTAAAGTCCGACCAGTTGTATCAAGAAACAGTCGATTATATTGTACTTTTGAAACCGTAGTTGTTTGTTTTGCAGAAATTAATTGTTTTTTTATGAATCTCAGAATCAAAAGCATGTATAGCAAACTGCCTTAATTTCATCATCATCATCTTTCAACCAAAACCAAACATACAGGAAAGAAAGAAATTCAAAGATCGATGATAGCTTTTTGGGATTTTGATTTCTTGACTAGATCGATGAGTTCATTAGTTAGAAAAACAAAGTTACATTCGATTCTGTTTGTCGTAATTGAAACTCGACATTGCCAATTCTGAGCCTTTCAAGTATTATATTTGTGATAATTTCTTGTGTGGTCGTAGACATGAAACTGTGTACATATATTATGGTGTTAATGATGAGAGATGCAGTAATGGGCACCCTCTAAATCATGAACATGTGAGTGGTAATAGTTACATTGCAGAGGGTTTATTCACGATAAAATCACCATCTTTTATAATCAGTGATGATCTACCAAGCAACCTCTTTTAAGGATAACGGATAATAGTTAGTAAATTGCAGCGGATTAGGGTTTCTTTAATTTCCGTCTCTTTCAATTCTTGCAGCTTGTTCTATTATTTGTTCTAGAATTTTTGGTGGGATCAAAATTTTGTCAATAAAAAACTCATTTTGTGATTGTTTTAGAAATGGAGATGGTAATTCGTGTCTGGTAGAATATTTTTTTCTTTTTTATAAGAAAAATAAAGATAAAAGAGAAGAGAATATAATAGTTTTTATTGGGGTGTGTTAAATTACATATATTAATAAAATATTGAGATATATTTATTAAATTGGGTAGATCTAAGAATTTTAAGGGTGCAAATAGTCGCCCTATTTGATTTGATTTTATTTTTTTCCTTCCACTAATAGTGTGATGATAGAGCGTAAATCTTCCTGCTCCAAATGCAAGCAAATGTCTACACATTTTGATTTACTCCAAGATAAAATTTAAAATTTATTTTTTTATAAAGTGAAACTCCCACAAAATAATTAATATTCTCTCCATCCCCATGACAGTTTTCATACTTTTCTTATTTATTTATCCTACAATAACTTTCACAAAAAAAAAATCAATAACCTCAAGATTAACTTTAATTTTAAATTTATTGCTCTTTTTTTCACACTCAAAATATCTTCAAAAATCAATAAAATTTGTCAGAAAAACAATTTTTCTTAAACAACATGAAAGAGTAAATGTAAAATTTGTTAAGGAAGTACTCCATTCGTCTCATCCTAATGGTTACATATTTCCTTTTTGGACGTCTCATCCTAATAGTTACATTTCCCTGTTTAGAAAATGAGACACATACAAATTAATTACTTTTCTCTCCATGGACTCACACATCACACTAATACACCTACTCACTTTACATTAAAATATTATTTATCTCACCTCAATACACATTAAAATACTATACTCATTAATCCACGTGCAAAAAACAAACGTAACCATAAGGACGAGATAGAGAAAGTATATTTTATAAAGCGCACACACAACACAAATACAATCACCCACTATATATTAAAATATTATATCTATTAACCCGCTATAACATATTACATTATATCTCTTAATTTACGTTGAAAAAAATTAAATGTTTGCATGGGACCAACGGAGTATAATGTTGCCCCTCCCCATTTGAATTAAATTTAAACATTAATGATCACTTTGACCCATTCATCATGCAGTTTTACAAAATTACACTTTACTACATAAAAAAATTACTTAGATGAACTACTTTTCTCATGAAAACTTATCTCAACAAAAATATAAAAAATCAATATATTAAAATTTGATGAATAATATTTTTCATTCAAAAAAGTAATAATTCATCTATTTAAAAATAATTTTTCAAATGTAATTTTCATAAAATTAGGACTGTATTCACTTTGCACCAAGTTCATACAAGTGCTAATAGTAAATTTAAGAGTCTTACAAGATATGGTGCACCTGAAGTATCTATGTATCTGTAAAATCTAAACACCTTGCCAGAGAGTTCAAACACCAGAGTCGAGGGAGCTCCACAAGGCAGACAACAAATTCCATAAAACAGACTACCCAAAACAAAGAAAAAAAATTCTCAGATCTAATCGCATAGTTCATATCCAAAAGAAAACACAATCACACAGCAGGTTTGAAAACCTCACAACCCACACCAATAAAGACACGGAAAATTTCAAGTTCTAGAGCTTATGAGCACGAACAAAGAGGAGAATAGCATGAAATGTGAAGAGTAAAGTCCAAATATAATCAAGAAGGTCCGCACAGATGAATGGCAGAAAGGGTGGGGAGGCACAACAGACGAAGATAGAGAAGGGAAAGGGAAACAAAGTTTTCAGACCGTTTCCTACTTTGGTTTCTCTCCTCAAATAATCCAACAGTTTTTTATGTAAAAATATGTTTTCTAGTACATTAGCTCTTATAAATTGGAAAAATCCAATTATAATTACATATTTTTGCTCAATTACTTAAATGATGGTAGCCTTATGTACAACTTTGTGCAGGACCACTCACTTGTTTTCGTTTACAATATCATGTGTCATAATATTGTTATGTTATGATATCAATACAACAATAAAATATTGTATGTCAAATTGTATAATATGGGTTAAACATAACACTCTATAATATCAAGATAAAACTGCTATATGACCCAGGTTTACCCGTGAGATTTACATTTTCTATTTTAGATGGATGTCAGTTGTCACACTTATAAGTCTTTGGATACTAATAACCTCCAAATACTTTGGGGTGGGGGGGATAGCTTCTTGTACTTTTTTACATCACTCAATGTCTAATCCTTGAGAAAATAAAAATAAAAAATCAAAGTATTAAACATGAAATGGAAAAAGAATTATAAGAAAAAGTGCAAGGGCAAAATTCCATGAACAATGCAGATGGAAAAAGTAAAAACAAAAAACAAAAACTGTTCCCATATCTCAAAACTAGGGAGACTTGCATTTGATTGAAAAGAGATGGACTTCTCTTCAATCCCACATTAGTGTACAAGTTATGAATACCAAGCGGTATTCCCATATTCTAAACTAAAGATCAATCATCAATAGAGGAAAACATTTATAATGCCTCATAATGTATGCATAACTATATTGACACAAATTAACCAAAGAAATATTACTAAGAGCTCATCAAACATGTCAAGTTGATTTGTTACTGATTTCAAGTCTTCAGCATTGATGAAAATAGAACAGCCTAAATCGTACTTTAGCAGATGCTATTACTCGAATATCTCAATGCTCTCATAGATTTAAGCTCAGAAGACAATATGTATACAGGGGACAAAAGAAAAGTATGATGATCAAACCACAGACATTATTCACTAGAGTTTTCAACTATTCACCTTCTTCAACAAAATTGGCATGCACATCCAAGTTTGTCAACTTAAACTTCTAGTTCAAGAATATATATGCCAGCGACGATAAACAAAACAAGAAAAGATAAAGCACAAAGGAAGTACTAGGAAACCTGTAGGGGAGGGCAACATCTACTTCATTTTTTCTCTGATATTGAGGACACTTCTTACAATTCAAACTCGTCTTCGAGCTTCAATTGCTCAGCTGCAGCTTCCTCCTCTTCGTCATCAATCACAAAATAAGGATTGTGTGCCTCAGGCCTGAACTTGTAGCCCGTGAAGATGTAGAATGCAAGGGTAGCCAACTCCCCTGCCACAACGCTGGTCCAAAGGTATTTGTATGAAGTAATAGTTTCCAATGCATAAACCACAACCCGTGTAAAGTAAATGTAGCATATCACCACAATATAGTATTGCCTGAACAAAGTCAACTTCATCAAATTCACAGCAGCCTTCCCATCAGTCTTTGCAGCTTCTCTCAAGTTCTTGATCGACCAAACGATCGGGAAAAGCACTGCGCAGCAACAGATAACATCGACGAGCAAGAACACCTGCTTCCAAGTCACCCAATCCTGACCGAAAGGCCCGGTCTCATCGATGACAACCTGAGCTATGTTAGCAACCACTTGGAGTGGAATCACAATCATCAAAACCTTCTTTTCCTTATCTTGCAAATATGGTTTCAAGAATGACCATCCAGTGCCAATCAACACAATCAAAGTGAACAAAGTGATCCCTTTCAAGAAACTAAATATGTAAAACAGAACATCCCAACCATGAGCTGAACCTGTTCGCTTAATATACGATTTATCCTCGGCCTCACACAACAAATTCAATGCTTTCAGAAGAACCACAGCCACCATAAAGAAGTGAATTCTAAAAACGGTCAATCTCTTCTTGTACAAAACATTGATCCAAATAATAGCCAGAGTGAAATAGATCAGAGAGAAGAGGAAATAAACCCTAGGCAAAACGGTTTTACCAGCGGAGAGATAATCGCGGCGATTGTTCTTCCCATCTTCCAAGTTGTACAAAACGGAGCGAACATTCATCGAGACTTTAAGCTGGGGAAGGCAATTGGCGAACACGAGGGTGTACTGATCGGCATCTTGTTCCGCGTAGAGGAAGTTGAATTCGGAGTCGGCGGGATTGCGGAGGCGATCGAAGGTGAAGACTTTCTTCACGGAGTCCGAGACCAGAACGCAATTGATCTCCCCGTCCTCAATCTGTTGAAGCACGTGAATCCACGCGTCGCGAGTGCAGAGGAAGAAGCCCACCTTCTGGAGCTCGGTCGGGTCGGGATGGGGTCCGGATAGGGAGAGCTTGGTGACGTTGAGCTCCAATTGGCCGCGGTGGGTGAACCCGAACTCGTCGAATGGGATTATGGGGCGGCCATCGGAACGGATCTCGGTGACCCGGATCTCGGCGGCGGCGAGGGAAGCGGCGGAGAGGAGGATCAACAGAAGGAGAGGGAGAGACATGACGGATTCAGATCTCTCTCTCAGTGGATTGTGGGAGAAGCAAAGGGAGAAGAGAAGAGGAGTGGGTGAGGGGAGACTATCACTGGAATTTTCTTCCTTGGATGAAATGGGTTTGTCCACCAATGGAGTAGAATTTGTTTTTTTATGGAGAATTCTGAGAAATCAAAGTGTGGAATTTTATAAGGAAGTTTCTGATTTCTGCTTTGTCTAATGGGGCTACAATATGGTGCCATTGACTACAGTACCATTTTTCCACACCATATTTAATTCCAATATTTTTATTTCTCTATACGGTACTTAATTACCTTTTCTTATTTCAGGTTTTTTTTAATACTTCCTTGCTCTCAACTTCAATTTCATATTTTTATCTTGATCCGTCTCAAATTTAATTTCATAATTCCATAAAAGAAAAAATCAACAAACTAACATACTCCTAACCTATTTTAATTTCAAATTTGTAATCACATTTTTAACATACATAATAATATACTTTATTATCATTTATTTATTTTTCAAAAATATCATACTACTCCCCAAAAGTAAATCAAAAGGTAACTTTTCTTAAACTCTGTATATACAGTAAATGTAAAGATTAATTTGGGACGGATTGAGTACAAAATTTGTTGTGAGATGGTGATTATGTGAAATAGGTCATTTAGATATTAAGTTACTCCCTCACATTTATTTTGGTCCGTCTCAAATTGAACTTCACACTTCCATAAAAGGAAAAATCAACTAACATACTTTAATTTCAAATTTGTCATCACCTTTTTAACACACATAATATACTTTATCATTTATTTATTTCCTAAAAATATCATACTACCCCCAAAAGTAAATCAAAATGTAACTTTACTTAAATTCTATATCTACAGTAAACGTGAAGATGAATTTGAGACAGAGTGAGTATAAAATTTGTTGTGAGAAGGTAATTATATGAGACAGGTCATCTCGATATTAAAGTAATCCCCCCGTCTCGGGCAAAGGTCCTCATTTACCTTTTGTGTGTAGATTAATGAATGTTATTATTTTATTTGTAGTGGGTAGTTGTATTAGTAATGAGTGGTGGGCCATATGTGGTGCCCTTTTACTAAAAGAGGAAAATGAAGACCTTTGAATGGGACACCCAATATAGTAAAATGAGGACCTTTCGGTGGGATGAAGGGAGTATGTTAATTCGTAATTAAAGTATGTTTCTTGAAAGTTTAATAAATAATTAATTAAATTATGTTTTTAAAGTGTTATAATAATTCATTACAAACATGTTTTAACTATCAATAAATATATTTTAACTATATAAAAACTATACTTTCACGCATTCGATCAATCAGTCTCACAATTAATCTCATGAAGAATTTTTTATTATCAAATTTATTTATAACTAGTATTTCTCGGTCGTGTGTTGCACGGAGAGTATTTTATTATAGGATCATTGGTATTTTTTTAAAATAATGTTATGTTTATGTATGAATATGTTTGAGCTTCTCTCATCCAGTTTTGGTGTGATTTGAATTTTGTTGTGTTTTGCACAAAAATAATTATATTTTACGAATAATTTTTAATCATTTTATTATAAGATTTTGGTATTTTATTATTTATATTTTATTTTTAATAGTTTGATCTCTACGAATGTGTATAAGTTTGTCTCGTCCGGTTTTAGTATGGTTAGAATTTTGTTATAGTATTATTTCTTTATTTATATTTTTAATTATCCCATATGTGTTTTTCAAAGAAATAATTATAAATATTGTTATTACTCTCTCCGTCCCGCTGATAAGTGTCCGTTTACTTTTTTGCACGTGGATTAAGGAGTATAATATTTTAAAGTGTAATGAGGTGAGAGAAATAATATTTTAATATATAGTGAGTAGTTGTATTAGTGTTGAGTATGAGCCTCATGTGTAGTGGGTTTAGTAAAATAATATTATTGTATGTGTCACATCAACCCAAAAAAAAATGGATACTCTGTATTGGAACGGACCAAAATGGCAAAATGGACACTTATCAAGTGGACAGAGGGAGTATTGGTTTTCTTTCTTATGGGACCCACACAAAAAGATTAAACTTCTCCATGTAACCCTCCTAACATTCTAATACAACTATTCACTATACATTGAAATACTATATCCCATAATTACGTACTAGAAGCAAATATAATCATTAGCATGGAATAGAGGAAGTATTATTAATTTTTTATGGTATTGTGTAGTTGTAATAATAGAATTTAATGCGGGTACGAACCAATTTTTTAGATTTACCAAAAAATTTCGACTGTCCATCATTCTACCAGGTGGAGGTTTGTTTATCATTCAAAATTAGAACCAAACAACAGCTTCAGTAGATGTTCACCATTTTAGTTAGTTTCCATTGGTCATTCTATGAATCTAGTAATTAATAATTGTTATAAATTCCATACAAGTGGCAATGTTGTAGGTTTTTTTTTTAATTTGTAAATGATGAAATTATCTCCATAACCATTTAGTAACTGCTTCTATTTGCCTGCAGATGATTTATACAATTGAAACCGTCTTTTGATTTTGCGCAAATCATGTTAAATACGAATCCTTCCATTAACTTCAATTGTTAAATTATTATTGTTAAAAACTGCAGTTAAGATTCGATGAAGTAGTAAAAAGTAACCAAACCTAATAACCACAAATTACACAATTTTGAAATTAATTCATAGGACTTGAACCATTAAATTTATTTGACAAAAAAAATCTAAATGCATAGGGAAAAATTAGCTCCATACAAACTTAGGTGAAAGACATACCTGATCGTGCAAAGTAGACGATTACCATACAAATCAAGGATATTTATCATTTATGTTTTTCACTTTCCAGAGCCTGGCAGGTGTTACTTTTTAATCATTTCTGAATATCTCATTGAACAAAACGTTCTTACATCTACCTGTCGACTGATCATTAGTATCACAAATCATTATTTTCAAGCTTTTCCTTGTTGTAACTCTAGATACAGCAATGTACAGTTGACCATGACTAAATATTGGCCTCTTCAACTACAATCCAACAATCTTCAAAGATTGTCCTTGACTTTTATTTATGGTCATGGCATATGAGACTATCAACGGAAGTTGTCTCCATTGAAACTTGAATGAAATCGTAACATCAGAAGGTGTTGAAGTAAGTCTCGGAATTAAAATATAATCTCCAACACTGTTACTTGTCATCACCTTAATTAGCTTGTATTACTCTATCCCTGAGTCTTGTAATGACCAAACGTGTACCGTTGCATAATTCTCTTGCGTGATCTAGATTTTTTAAAAGCATAATTGGTGTGCAAACCTTCAAAATGAGCTCATGATTTGGCATTCCTGAACACTGTATCGAATTTAGAAACTCTGGAGTATGAACGCCAGCCAAGATGCCTACATTGGTATCCGATTTGAATGCAGAGTCCGAACTGAGATATATCCTGGATACATTCTTATTTAATAATATCATGAACTCATTAATTGAATTCACAGATTCCATCGTGTGTGCAAGTATAGCACGCTCCTGAAGATAACTTGGATCATCCACCGCGTTCAAGAAGGTAGGATATATAGCGTCCATAATACTCTTCACATGGTCATTGATGAGAGTGAAAATAAGCATGTTCTAGTATCCAATTTAACACATTTTTAATGGGAATTATTTTCATATATTAGGGATAAAAACCATTTTAGTCACATAACTTTCTTCATGGTCTTTTTCAATCCCAAGAAAGATAAGTTTGTCAAATTAGTCCCACCGATGAAGAATTAGGGCCAAATACATCATATTTTTGCCGGAAAATGACACGTGACAACCAGAATCGCAATTTCCAGACTGTACTATGACGTGGCGCCCACCTAGCATTCCGAAATGGCATTTTTTCTAAAATTTTAAATAATAAAAACTATTAAACATACTAAAAAAACTAATTAATAAATTTAAAATATCTCTGAACAAATGGGGATGGAGGCGTGGATCCAAACATCTCCGATGACCCAACTTAGTAGTATTTGATGCGGGATCGACCGGAGGCGGAGATGTGAGAACGAACGGCCTCGAGGAGGCATAGGGCACCGGTGGTGACGATGTTGGAGGTGTAATCGGAGATCTCAAAAGAGGCGGCGACATGGGACTGGACGGCGAGGTTGTAGACCTCATCGGGGAGAATAATGTCTAGCCAATGGCAGAGGGAGGAGGTATCGGTGAGGTCGGCATAGTGGAGCTTCATTCAAGCTTTGTGGACGTTTTGAGGGTCGATTTAGATGTGGTTGATGCGTTGGGTGTTGACCGCAGGTACTGGTCTGTGAGTACAGCCGACCGGAGCACCATAGTCGTCATTTTCAAATGCTCGTTGAGAGCACAGTCGACGCGATTGCACGCTCTTCACTCCCAGGTCCACGACGGCTCGCTCGTTCAGATTACGCATGTCCCAATGGAAGGTTGTCGGGCAGAGTAGCAGTCGCCTGCACTTGTATGATCCCGACTCCGATCAGGGCTATTTTCCCAGAGGGTTGAAGGAAGTTGGGGTTTAGAGCGCCATTTGCGGCGAATTCAAATTCGAATTCAGATCTGGTGGGATTAGAATCAGTGTTTGCACTGTGGGCTGCAGCGAATCCTCAAGTATGAAGGATATCAATCGTAGTTTCGAAGGTGACCAAGTTATATATCGAACCCAAGGGACAAATAAATATCAATTTAATTATATTCTAGTAAATTATGACTATGTTGGTGATTATAATGGTTTTTATATTGAAATCGAGTAACAACTATTAATTGAAATAGCAAATAAAGATAACAAGAAGAAGAGATAGTAGGTTGTGATCAAGTAAGATAGTAGGTAGTTCTTAAGGTAATCCAGTTCTACTTATTAATTCATCTTTCATGTGACAGTGCCTGACTCTGTCTTGTGGTTTATGGACGCATCACTAGACCATACAAATTCACTCTATAGACACAAGTAAACATGCGTGTAATACGTGTGAATATCCTCGGAGCAAGACATATACTTTACCTCACTTTCTAGGTACTATCATAATCAATTATTTCCCGTGCACTTAGTACTCTAACCCAATTTGATCTCCTTTATAGGTACTATAAAGTTATACTCTTTATCCTACTTATTAACCTGAATCTTCAATTAACAAGTATTCATATAAGATAGTTCTAATAAGACTTCGGAATCCCTTCACTCAGAATTATAACATAAAACACTGCTCAGCAGTGAACGCACTCAACCAATATCCAAGTTATGTATTCAAACTCTACAAAACAATTATTTATCAACAAAACAACCGTGAGTATGGATTAAAAACGCGCAATTTTATATAAAATAAACCACAAGTAGTGTTGTACGGAGTTTACACACGAAAGACTAATTAATTCATGAAACCTTCATAACCCTAGAACTACCGAAGCGGCTCTAGCTCATGATTGATCTAAGAACAATCATGGTTAGTTGGACCAATCTTACTTGAATCTCCAGCGGAACCTCTGTCACAGCCCCTCCGGATGATGGACGATCAACTCTCCTCTCAACTCTATGTCTCCTTGTCTTCTTTATCAAGTCGACCCTCTATGATGCTTCATAAGCTTTCTTTTATACTTGTAATCACGTCTCCTGGGCTTGGCATGGGTTTTTTAAGTGATCACACGCATTGACGGTGTAAAAATACGGATATGGTAAGTTCCCAAGCATCGATTCGATCTTAACAACAGGTCGAATTGACCATCCCAAGTCGATTCGGAGGTCGAATCAACACACTGTAAATCTCAGGTGCTCGATTCGACCATCTGTCCAGGTCGAATCGACGTGACGAGGTCGAATCAGCATCTCCGCTAATCGATTCGACCTCGATTCAACCTAATGCCCAGTTCGAATCCCCTGTCGTGGTCGAATCCACTATATGCTCGTGTTGTGTTTTCAATTCGACCTGAAGGACTGGTCGAATTGACCTCCTTCAGGTTGAATCGCACTCCTGCTTAGCCCAATCGGATGGCTTCAACTTCCTTTCTTCAGTTTTCAACACTTCCATTCAGATTTCCTTTGAAAAACCACTCAAATAGCTCCAACAACACCTGATTCATGCCTTTTCACAATATATATCGGTTTACAACCGATTTCAACCTTCAAACACTCCATAATAGCACAAATCCAGGCGCAAGATTCATGAATTAACACACTCATCAAACCCCCAAACTTACATGTTGCTCGTCCCGAGGCAGCACAATCAAACCAAGGAGTCGTGTATAATTCACGAAGATCACCAAGTACAACACATATTACACATGCAATTCCATCAATTAAAGACAAGTATTTCCTGCATCATACATATCATTCATGCAAAACATCGTTCAATCATATTACTATTCGGAGTACTAAGTCATCAAGCTCACAAGATATGTGTTTACTCTCTCACTCAAGTGCTAGTTGCACTTAAAAGGTTAATGTACACGCTCATGCTCAATTCATACTCACGCGTCAATCAACTCACAATCAACTCATTACTAGGATCACAAAGGACTTGTTTTTGGGTTGTAATGTTGGCTCTTTGGAAAGGGTAGGAAAATTTAGATAAGTGACTCAAACACTAGTAGAGAGTTACCTTGGAGGTTCTTGCTTTCTTCATTCGGCTTCATATTCTCCTCCAATTTCTTCTCTTACATTGCAATTTTTGAATTTTCCTTCTCTTCCTTGCATCAACATCATTCCTCTTTTGATAACTCAGGTACCGCTTGTAGGCACTACCCTTTTTAAACAGCAATTGGGGTACCAGTTTCAGGCACTACCTTAAACAAGATTTAACCATACACTTCTCTTACTTTACTCAATTTCATTCTACCATCCTTTTTCCTCTTGCAACACTTATTCACCTCAACTCTCTACCAATAGGGTATTTAACAAAGCTCAAGTAAAGGTTAAATAAGGCTCTTTTATTCGGCTTGCCAAAAAAAAAAGCTTTTAAGGCTCAAACAGGGCTACCAAAGGCATACATAATCAATGGAAAGGTAAAATTTGGCTAAGTAACTCAAATAATCAAGAATGACCTAAGATCATGTCCTAGTAATTCACCAATTGTAAGTCTCACACAAGATTCTAAGCCAAGTTCTAGAATACGTTCATATGAATGATTCTCTCAAGAATAAACTATCATGATTAAGCATGATTAAAAGGCTCAAATCCTCACATGGTAAATAGAATCCTACGTACTCCTCATAGCACATAATTAAGATCAATTTTCTCAAGAACTCTACATACTTATCAAATTATACATGCTCTCATCAACGAAAATTAACACATGAACATATGAATGCACAAAAATCCATGAAACCCATATATCAAATCAATCATATCTCTACACTCCCATCTCATGCATCAATCTATCCTCACCATCCACATCCAAGATCAAATATATCAATTTAGTACATGCCACTCACACAAGAACACACCCCAACCTGTAAAGAGAAAAAGAAGAATGGAGATGAGATGAATTAGAGAACACAAAAACCTGCAGCTCTACTCCACCGGAGCATCATCATCCTCATCATCATCATCCTCACTCATCTCATCAAACCTCTGCTCCACAATCCGGTGCAGATCACCGATTGTCTATCCAAGTAGTCAACACGATCACTCAGCTTACCAACTCGCTCATTCATAGCATTGTATCGATCATTGAGTGTGGTGTAGTTGGCATTAGCAAGCGCGAGCTACCTGTTGGACTCCTGCTGATTTGCGCTGATCGTGGCCAAGTGCTCATTCAACAGACGGAACTGCTCTCAAGTATAATCATTCGGTCCAGCCCACTGTTGCTGTGGCGCTGCCGGGATGTGGCGAGGCACCCTCTCGTGCTGCTCGGGGATATCCATCTCCTGACGCTCATCCTCGTCTCCATGCTGTGGTGGTGGCGGCTGTGGTTGGAACTCTCCTTGATCAATAATCTGCTGCAGCTCCGCCATCAGACCCGCTGCATACATCTGGGCCACCGTCCTCCAATCTCCTCTCGTCCTAACAGTCATGGACAAGGCGGTGTGTCCCAATGTGGTCATCAACCTGTTCCTCTCCTCCCGAATGGTAGTCAGGTTACTCACATCGAAGGGAAACATAAAATCAAAAGGCTTAGGACCCCTCGTGAAGAACCAATCCCCATCTCGAAAGTGAGCAAATCCTCCCCTCACATAAGAGAACATAACCAAATCAGGCTCTCCACGAAGAGGTGTGATGCCGGTGAAGTCCATGTGATAATGCTCAGCCAAGGTTGTGAGCAATCCTCCAATGTTCACCTTCTAAAACCCGTAGGTCCTAAACCGATTCAGCTGATAGATGAAATATGTACCTACATTGAACCTCACCCTATTTAACATACACCATAGAGTGTAGAGCTCTCCTCTTGACACGCAACTCCCCTCAGAGCGGTAAACAGCGTGTTGCTCAACACTCTATCCATATATCGAAGCACCGGATTCTTGATCATCAAGGCACGAGCGTCCTGCGTCTTATAATCAACATCCTCCCTAGAAATCTCTCACCAAAACGTGTTGGCATTGAAGAATCCATTCTCCATCCGAGCTATCTCTGTAGGAGTTTAAACAACACGTTGAACTCCTCCACAGACCATGTCCTCATCACTCCTCTCAGCTGGAAGGTGCACTCGTAAGGATATCCCATATGATCCTTCTCCATCGTAATCGAACAAAGAACCTCAGCCGTCACGTGAAAGTATGTCGGCTTCTTCAGCTCCATAAAATGCCAGATCCCAACTTGATCAAACATCCATATCATATCATCCCGGATCCTCATTGTGACCATAGCCTCATCATCTTGGTACCTTGTTCTAGCAATCTTCTCCGACACCTCAACCCACTTCTCTTTAATTTCATCCTACTCATTCATCTGGATTTTGAAGTTCGCAGGCAACCTCTCCTTTAGCCTCAATTTCTTTGTCACATTATCCACACGAGTAGTCTTATCTTGCCTTTTCATATATCGAACCTCAACCTCCTTGCCCTTGTCTTTACCTTAACCTGAAAATAATACTTCAATAACAACCAACAAGGAACACGAACCAAGTAATTGACTAGCATAACATCCAACTCTACTCAAGACTTCAAGTTTCAATGCATAATCAACCAAGCAAAACTTGTTCAATTCACATCCAAACTCAATCCTTCTTTATATTCCACATGATTCGAACACCAATCAAACATAGAAATCATTCAATCATAACCATCAACAAGCATGCATCATCAATTCAAGCAATTCAACACGAACAATCACCATGAACTACTTCAACTTCAACAATTCTAGCCCTATATCAACATGCTCATCAATCACACCCTCTAATCACCCAACAATTCACATAAAACTCAAGGTTCTAACATCAATTAAGCAATCAAACCGAACCAAACAAGTATTAACATGAAATTGTTCATCACATGTAACTATCACCATGAATTCTCAAATAAAACACATTCAATCAACTTACCCATTCCAAAATCAACATATAGAACATCAATCCTAGAGTAATTGAGTTGAGAAAACATACCTTTTGTCCTTTCCATGATTCAAAATCGAACAGATGACTGAACTTCTTCAAATTCGCGCAAAAACCCTAGATTGCGACAAATTCGCCTAAAAACGCGACGAATCGAAGGAATTAAAGAGTGGAGTGCAGTGTAATCGGTGTGAAAACAACATGGATTGAAGAATTTACGCACGGGTTCTTCGATTAGGGATGAATTTGAGTGGAGATGGTGTGCAAAAGTGGTCGAATGATTCAAAATTGGGAATAAAAACTCACTTACCTGGCTCAATTCGACCTCGATTCGACCTGTTGAAGAGGTCGAATTGAATTCATCGTGGTCGAATCGACCTTTTGGACAACTTTCTCCTTCGATTCGACCTCGATTCGACTTGCTCTCCTGGTCGAATTAGAATGCCTCAGGTCGAATCCACACACTGTAAGATTCAGGTCCTCAATTCGACCTCAATTCGACCTGAGCTACTGGTCGAATTGAAACAGTCGTGGTCAAATTGGCTCACTTGGAAGATTCACGCTCCGATTCGACCTTGATTCGACCTGGGCCTCTGGTCGAATTACCATGCCTCAGGTCGAATTGAGCTACTTGACAATATTTACCCCCCGATTCGACTTGAAAGCTTGGATTCGACCATGCCCCTAGGTCGAATAGGCTCCTCGATGCTCCAAAATCGAGTTTTCTTCATCCCCTACACACTTCAAGCTTAACAAACGAACATTAGATACCAAAATATATCATAACTTCATCAAGAATCAATCCTAAAAATAACATTCATGAGTAACTCCACAAATAACTCAAAACACGGAACAAAACACCACTAAATATTAGGCAAATTGCAAAAAATCAACACATAAAAATCGATTAAAAATATGCCGCAAAAAATCAACTCCCCTAACAAATGTTACAAAGAAAAGATTATACTATCGGTGCTTATCGAGGTAAGTACATCACACCCCGTCCAAACTTAGTAGAAACTATAGTCGAAACTAAGGTTGCAAAGAGATGTAATTGCCGATAATTAAGCACTTCCAATATAAAAATTTCTTACTCACACGAATAAAATAATCATTAAAACGGAAGGGAAAGCCCCCAACAGACGCTCTTGTTTAACGTCGGAGAGTCACGACGGTACCAATCTAGGACAAGGTATCTTCAAAGATGACACACGCATCATCCAGCGACTTATAGTGCTTCAAACGATGCCCATTCGCTGCGATAATGTCTCCATCTTTGTCACCAATGAAGGCATACTTCAAGTGTTCTGATAACGGTTTTATCTCCTCTTTCTTTTCTTCCATCGGAGTGCTCTCTCGATCCAACGGCAAGTACTTCATAGTCCACTTCACTTCCTCAACCTTAGACTTCTCTAATTCATACCTGTCATCACCCAAAGCAAGTAAGTTTTCAAAATATTCAATGCATACCTCATTAGAATGATCGTCAAGCTCCGTAGTGGGATAAGTAAGAGATTCCATCAAGCATGTCTCAAGAGGATCCTTAGATAGGATCAGAGACATATCTTCCTTCACAATCTCCTCCACCACATTAATACTATGACATTGTGACTCCATAGGCATCTTCATTGCTTTGTCAAGGATGAATAAGACCTCTTCTTTATCCATCCGCAACCTAAGCTCCCCCTTTTTAATATAAATCATGGCCCCAACAGTAGCAAGGAAAGGTCTCCCCAAGATAAGAGGGATATTATCCTTGTCATCTTCCATCTCAAGCACAAGAAAATCCACAGGAAAGACAAGTTTCTCCACTTTGACAAGAACGTCTTCAATGATACCTTTCGAAAACGTCATCAACCTGTTCGCCAATTGTAGAACAACTGTTGTAGGAGTTAACTCCCCCAAACCAAGCCTTTGAAAGATAGACAATGACATCAAATTGATGCTTGCCCCAAGATCGCACAAGGCTCGTCGTGCCAGCCCTTTTCCAATCTCACACAAGATAGTGAAGCTTCCCGGATCCTTCATCTTCTGTGGTAGCTTCCTTTGGATAATCGAGCTGCAATTTTCAAACAAGTTCACTGTCTCAACTCCGTTCAAGCTTCTCTTCTTCAACAATATATCTATAAGGAATCGGGCATAGTATGACATCTCCAATATCGCCTCAGAGAAAGAAATACTCAAGCTTATCTTATTGATGATATCTAAAAACTTCTTAAACTTCTCTTCCAATCCCTTCTTGACCAGGTTATAAGGAAACGACGGAGGTATCTTTGTTTTGGGGATACCCCAATGGAGTAATGTTCTCATCACGATGAGTGTTTGGCGAAGAAACAGGTGCAGTATGGGGCAATTCGATCTCAATTCGACCAGGTGCTCGGGTCAAATTAGGCACATAGTGGTTGAATTGCGCACCTGGAACACGATTCTCTCTCTTCATCTCCGATTCGACCTGGATTTGACCAGAAGGTCTGGTCGAATTGAAGTCCTCCAAGTCAAATTGACTCACTGTAAGATTTCTGCCCTCCGATTCGACCTCACTTCGACCTGGTCGAATTGAACTGTTGCTGGTCGAATCGGGTTTCTGTTAAAACAAAGTGCTCCAGAAAGGTGGATTCGACCTCAATTCGACCTGGCCCCCAGGTCGAATTGAATTGATTTTGGTCAAATCGAGGCGCTGGTTCTTTCAAATCACGTCCATGCATCCAATTCGACCTCTCCTGTTGGATTCGACCTGAAGTGTTGGTCGAATCGGGGTCGAATTGAGCCCTTGACGTGTCCAATTTCGATTCCGACCTTATAGGTCCCTCGTAATGTGTTGCCGACCTCAGTGTAATGGTGTGACAAGACTTTGAATTCTCAATACTTTGAGATGGAAGCTTCCCTTTCACAATAGATTGAGTCAATATGTTCACATTTTCAGCCATCGTCCCCATTAACAACGTAAAATCCCTTACTTGTGTAGACAAATCCTTGTGATGATCGTCAATTTTCTTCTCAAGCTTGGCCTCAAGACGGTTCACTCTTTCATCATTCCTAGCCGTGTATCTGGTCACCGTATCCTCAAAATCCGGCTTCCCTTCTTCCACTTTCGCACCCGGATCAACACCTGTCGGAGCTTGAATTGCATTGTTAGGATTGCTCCATGAAAACTCTGGCCTCCTAGGCTGTTGATAACCACCCGGGGGACTAAATTGTTGTAGTTCCCTTGATAGTTCCAGTTTTCTTGATTAGGGTACCTATTTCCTTGAATACTTTGACCCATGGCGTAATTTGCCTCTTCCAACTCCTCTTGGATTGTTCTATCATTCATTAATTCCTGCTGTATGATTGGTACGCGCTGAGATATATCGCTGATTTACTTTTGTTGGGACTCAAGTAGCTTGTTGATACTCGACAAGCTAGAGATGATCTCATCTTCTCTACTTGTTTTTACCATAGCATGTTCAACCTTAGCCATTTTTCCAAGGACGTAAGTGCCTCTCACTCTATCAGTTGGCTAATCTCTCAAGTTCATCGAAATATCTTCAAAAAGTTTCTCGGCCTCTACGGATGACTTAGTAAGCAATGCTCCATTAGAAGAAGCATCCAATAATACACGTGAATCACAGTCCAATCCACTGTAAAATATGCTGATATATTGAGCTTTAGATAGCCCATGCTGTGGACACTTACAAAGCATGTCCTTGAATCTGTCCCAAACTTCATGAAACTTCTCTCCACCACCGATAGCAAATTGGTTAATGTCTTGCTTCATCTTAAACTCCTTCGAAGGTGGCATGTATCTTTCCAAGAACTTTAACTTCAATTGCTCCCAAGTAGTGCAATTAACTGCATTGATAATATCGTACGAATCTCTCGCCTTTTCAGTAAGAGAGAATTTGAACAAAAGGATCTTCCGATCATCTTCATGTTCTCCTGCGTCTTTTTGAGTACTTGCATAGCCCAGAACTTGTTTAGATGCTGCTGCGGATCCTCGAAAGTCCCTCCTGAAAAGGAGTTCTTTCCTATCATGCTAATAAGAGCGGGGTGAAGATCGAAGTCCGCATTAGCCCCTCTTGGTCCTAGAAGCCCAAAGTGTCCAGCCCCGTTATTCTTGAAGACTTCACGGATTGCCAGATTATCCGGATTCGCTGCTATGTCAACTTCCTCTGCTGCTGCCTTTGGATCAATTAGAGTTTCAGTCGCTTCCAGGTTCGGTTCGTCCACTTCAACTCCAAAATTCAGAGCTGTAGTAGGTTCTACGTTCTTATTCTTACCCTTCTTCTTCTTTTTCTTCCTCGATGACGCTCCAATCTCAGGATTATATGGTACTAATTCACCTTGCTTCGTTCTTGTGAGCATACACCTGAAAAGATTAAGAGTTAAAACAGCAAAACAAGAATTTAAATAGTCCTAATAAAACTAAAAATAACAAAAAGATATTTTAAGCCGTCCCCGACAACGGCGCCAGAAATTTGATAGGCATTTTCTCAACACACAATTTAATCCTCAAGTATGAAGGATATCAATCGTAGTTTCGAAGGTGACCAAATTATATATCGAACCCAAGGGACGGATAAATATCAATTTAATTATATTCTAGTAAATTATGACTATGTTGGTGATTATAATGGTTTTGATATTGAAATCGAGTAACAACTATTAATTGAAATAGCAAATAAAGATAACAAGAAGAAGAGATAGTAGGTTGTGATCAAATAAGATAGTAGGTAGTTTTTTAGGTAATCCAGTTCCACTTATTAATTCATTTTTCATGTGACGGTGTCCGACTCTACCTTGTGGTTTATGAACGCATCACTAGACCATGCAAATTCACTCTATAAACACAAGTAAACATGCGTGTAACACGTGTGAATATCCTCGGAGCAAGACGTATGCTTTACCCCCTTTCTAGGTACTATCATGATCAATTATTTCCCGTGCACTTAGTACTCTAACCCGATTTGATCTACCTTTATAGGTACTATAAAGTTATACTCCTTATCCTACTTATTAACCCGAATCTTCAATTAACAAGTATTCATATAAGATAGTTCTAATAAGACTTCGGAATCCCTTCACTTAGAATTATAACATAAAACCCTACTCAGCAGTGAACGCACTCAACCAATAACCAAGTTATGTATTCAGACTCTACACAAAAATTATTGATGCACAAAATAACCGTGAGTATGGATTAAAAACACGCAATCTTATATAAAATAGACCACAAGTAGTGTTATACAGAGTTACACACGAAAGACTAATTAATTCATGAAACCTTCATAACCCTAGAACTACCGAAGCAGCTCTAGTCCATGATTGATCTAAGAACAATCATGGTTAGTTGGACCAATCTTACTTGAATCTCCAGCGGAACCTCTGTCACAGCCCCTCCGGATGATGGACGATCAACTCTTCTCTCAACTTTATATCTCCTTGTCTTCTTTATCAAGTCGTCCCTTTATGATTCTTCATAAGCCTTCTTTTATACTTGTAATCACGTCTCCTGGGCTTGGCATGGGCTTTTTAAGTGATCACACGCATTGACGGTGTAAAAATACAGAAATAGTAAGTTCCCGAGCATCGATTCGACCTTAGCAACAAGTCGAATTGACCGTCCCAAGTCGAATCAGAGGTCGAATCAACACACTGTAAGTCCCAGATGCTCAATTTGACCATTTGTCCAGGTCGAATAGACGTGACGAGGTCGAATCAGCATCTCCGCTAATCTATTCGACCTCGATTCGACCTAATGCCCAGGTCGAATCCCCCTGTCGTGGTCGAATCCACCATCTGCTCGTGTTGTGTTGCCAATTTGACTTGAAGGGCTGGTCGAATTGACCTCCTTCAGGTCGAATAGCACTCCTGCTTGGCCCAATCGGATGGCTTCGACGTCTTTTCTTCAGTTTTCAACACTTCCACTTTGATTTCCTTCGAAAAATCACTCAAATAGCTCCAACAACACCTGATTCATGCCTTTTCACAATATATATCGGTTTACAACCGATTTCAACCTTCAAACACTCCATAATAGCACAAATCCAGATGCAAGATTCGTGAATTAACACACTCATCACCAATATCCATGGTTCTCCTTCTTCTCCCAGTTTCTTTTCCGATGGTGTACTCCTCAACCAACCTACTGTTTAAATTCTTCAACTCTCTGTTCCCATTGGGTCTACCCCTGATGAGCCCCAATCCTTGCAAGATCCCACTTTCTCCCAATCTTTTTCTTCTATCCCATTAATTCTAAGCAGATGGCGGAAAATAGGGTTGAAGTTTCCCTAGAAGCAATGGGAGCTCAAACTGTCTTCGCCCATAGAAGACGGAGGCCGACAAATGATGGTGGGAGACGACGGCAGTGGAGGACAATGGAGTTCATGATTAAAATCTAATTTTAGGTTTATTAATTAGTTTTTTAATATGTTTAATAATTTTAATTTATGTTTTTTAATTATTTAAAATTTCAGAAAAAAAAGTCATGTTGGAATGCCAGGTGGACGCCACGTCGTCGTCCCGGCCGGAAATTGGCGATTCTGATTGTCATGTGTTGTTTTTCGACAAAAATAGGATGTATTTGGCCCTATTTCTTCACCGGTTGGACTAATTTGACAAACTTATCTTTCTTGTGACTGAAAAAGACCATGAGGAAAGTTATGGGATTAAAATGGTTTTTATCCCCATATATTAGCACAAGTGTCTTATATTCAATATATTTGAGAAAAAGATGCGTTTGAGGTGTTTTATTATGTTTTAGGTGGAAAAAGGATCAAAAGTTCAAAGTTGGAGAAAACGTGCAACTTGTGTAGGAATGCTGAAAAAATGCACGTCCAACTTGTGTAATTTTTCTGTATTCGTGTGGAGCTCAAAAATAGAATTGTGATTATGGTTGAAAAGCCACAGAAGAGTGGGTCGTTTTGGCATAAGAAACACCTCAATCGGAGTACAAATGAGAAGAGTGGGTCATTTTGGTGACGTCGCGCAAGCTGTTTCTACTCAGTACCACTGTTACACTTTACATGACTTGTCACATCTTCAAATGTTAGACTTTTGGTGAGATCTTTATATGGATAGAAAGCCAAGAAAAAGAGGATCTCGTGAGTGTAAGAATCACTAAAATCGGAGTTTGGAAGAGGAAGTTAAGCTCAAAATCGTGGAGTCACACGGCTGCCAGTGAGAATTTCCGAGAATTTCCAAAATTTTCCGAAAATTACCTATTTCTTGGAGCACAATTAATCTCCTTATCACATAATCCTCCATGATTTACCCATATCTTTTATTTTCTTATTTAATTCCCTTCTCACACCTATATATATTTTACATCATTATTCATGTTAGAAGGCAGAGCAACACAATCATCCTACACCCCTCCACAAGGGAGATCACTCCCCAACCATCACACACATCCTTTCCTCCATCCATCCATCACTTCAAAAATTTGTCTGCTAAATCAAGAGGAGAACCAAGAGGAGGATTCAAGATAGAGAAGAATGCGACTATTCCCACATCTAGGATTTTATTCGTTTTCTAATTTATCTTGTATTTTTCAAACATATGGGTAAGATCTATCCAACCCCCATGATTGTTCTTCGCAACTTCATGGGTTAGAACTATTTTGGTAGATCTAGGGTTTATGAAGGGTTTATGAATTAATTAAACTCTTTTATGTGTCATCCGTACAACACTACTTGTGGATTGATTTTATATATGATTGTGCTTTCTTAATCCATATTTACGATCGTTTTGTGCATCTTCAATTGGTATATAGAGTCTGAAAATATATCTTGGTTATAGATTGAGTGCGTTCACTGCTGAACAGGATTCCATGTTATAATTCTAAGTGAGGGGCCTCCGAAACTTCATTAGAACTATCATATATGAATGTTTATTAATTGAATTGAATTCGGGTTAGTAAGCAGGATAAAGTGGGTGATTTTATAGTACATATGAAGGGAGATCATATCGGGTTAAATTCTAGACGTGAGAAATAATTGATACTGATAGTACCTAGAAAGGGGGGGTGAAATTACGTCTCTTGCTCCGAGGTTATTCACACGTGTTACACGTATATTTACTTGTGTCTATAGAGTAGATTTACATATTTTAGTGATGCGTTCATAGTCCACAAGGCAGAGTCGACCTACACTTGAGAGGAAAGTTAAGTAGTAAAACTGGATTACCCTAGAACTACCTATTCTCCTACTTGATCCACTTTCGTATTCTTCTAGTGCTATTTTATTTTATTAGTTATTTAATTTTAGTATTTTAGTTGATAATTAATTCCACAACTCTTATTGCCTTTTGTCTTAATTAATTTAGATAATAATTATATTGATAATACGCCGTCCTTTGGGTTCGATATTTAACTTGGTCGCTTGCTTAAGCTGCAACTGATATCCTTAATACTTGGGAATTAATTTTACGTGCAAAGAAAACATATATCAAGTTTTTGGCTCCATTACCGGGGATCGAATGTTATTATTGATTTTTTTATTTCTAGTTGATTAAGACTTTTACCGTCGTGACTCTCCGACATAAAACATGAGCGCCTGTTGGGGGTCTGTCTCTTTCGTTTTATTAATTTATTTCTTACATGTAAGTGAGGAGTTAATATATTTGAAGTGCTCATGTTTCGGCAATTATATCTCTATTCAAACTTAGTGTCGACTTACGTTTTTACTAAGTTTGGGGGTCATCACCAAATTCAAGAAGTATGTCTTCTGGTATACATACATCAGTCTCGTGTTCACTAATGGATCCTAATGTGCCATCCTCTATTCTTCAAATTCAATCTGTGAAATCTCTTTGTTCATTTTCATCATCCCATATACATCAACCGCATATTTTTCGTCAGTTTTAGCAAGGTACACTCATCTCATATGTATGAAAAATTTATTGTTGATCTTACAACATCCTATCTGGTACCCTTTGATATTACTGGAAATACCTGTCGGAAATCTCTTTCCAAAACTATAATTTTCCCCCTGAATAGTTTGGTTGAATTTTCTCCATTTTCAAGATGCATGATGTCTTTCATGGTTTGTCAAGGGACTCAATGCACCATTTATTGACCACTGACACTTCATCCCAAATGATCAATTTGTAAATAGAAAGGAGTTAAGAAAGATCACTTCCCTGTCTTACATTGCACGTTGAATTCTCGCACACCGAAAATGGAATAAAAAATCTCGAGTATGTTGTTCGATCCCCTGACAAAAGTAAGGATGTAATTTCACTTGATGTCAAGTTCATCACTATGTCCTCCTTTGATCTAATAGAAGCCGACATTGTCTTCCATAGGAATGTCTTTTTGATGCCTTTGTATCCATATACGAAGAAATCTCTACCACTTCTAGAGACAACGCTCTCCATCACCCGGTCATACACCTTCTTTAAATCCTCATTTAGTTTCTTCAATAAATCCAGACATTCTTTTTGTAGTGATGATCTATTATACCTCATTTCACTTGATATTAGTCTATTATGATGATGATTCATTTTAGGATCTGGAATGGGCATTCCTTCAAAACTCTTAAATTTTTATTCATAGCTATTAATGCACGATTTATCTCACACATGCACGCATTATTATATCAGCCTCAGACATCACCAAACCTACAATTTAAAATAATCTTAGAATCTTAATGAAAACATGTATTTCAATATTAAATACGAAAATATGTTTATAATTTTAGCTTAAAGCTTGTGTACTTTACCTTTTATGTTAAACTCAACGGTAGGATAACTGGTTTTCCCATAGAGGCAGGGCATCGATCAGAATAATTTATTGCCATACTGAAAGGCTTAGAAAAGACAATAATAAATAACATAAAAATGAGGCAAATCTTTAATCCTACATATAAAAAAATGAGGCAACCAAAGTTCTTATTTCACCATAATCCACAATGAGCATCAGATTATGAGAAAACATCCAAATGTCATCTGACTAAACAATCCGGCACCTGGTAAGCTTCTCCCTCTTCTTCTCCCCCCGACTCCGCTTCTTCTCCGCCACCGAACCGCCGCCCACTTCAAGCTAGATCACATATACTGCAGCTTAACTAGTTACATGCCCCTCCGTCGGACGCCGCCGTCACGAATCATTTTCCTTGCCGCTGGACTCCAACCAATTCTTAGCGAGCCAACATCCAGGAAGAGAATAATATTATGACTAAAATAATTTTGCCCAAAAACTCTTTATGGCTGCGGGAGAAACAAAAGGGAATGAAGGGGTGAATAACATTAGGGCTACAATAATTTTGGTTAAAATAAATTATTACAAAATAATCACAAAAGAGAATAAGGGGGTGAATAACATTAAAATTACAATAATTTTGGTCAAAAATAAATTATTACAAAATTATCCTTTAAGTTTTCTTTAATTAATTAGTTAATGACAACGAATTTTCACCTAATTTTTAATCACATGTCTTATGTATATTAAATTAAATTATAATCATATTTAAATGAATATTGATTGATATATTAATCTTAAGGAAAATCAAGTCTTCTGTATATTAAATGAAATTATAATAATCTATACATATATAAAATCAAACCTAAACTTCTACTTATTTTTAATTTTTTTTTCAATTTTACTCTATTTAGAAATAATTCAATTTTAATCTTGATCGTCCAATTAATGCTTTTGATTTCAATCATAAAATTTAATTATACTAATAATGGATTTTATTATTTAAATTTTACTTTTTTATTTTACAATATAAATTTAGTAAATATGGAAAATATATTTTGGCATATCTGAAAATTTTTAATCAATATATGTATAATATATATATATATATATATATATATATATATATATATATATATATATATATATATATATATATATATATATATATATATAAACAAACTTAAAACAATCTTGAATATCTATTTTTATCTTCAATTTTTCTATATCTTTTCAATTTTAGTAATCATTCAATTTTAATCTTGATCCTCCATTTCATAATTTATTTATTTATTTTTAAATCAAAAATATAAATTTGATAAATATGAAAAATATTATTGGCATATATTCTATTAATCGTCAATCCATATACTAATTGTAAATCAATATACCAAATAATATATTTTAATTTAATCTATATATATATAATATCAAATATTTCAACGCAATCTTTGGTAATTTTTCACATTTTTTCTAAGCCGATTGCTTTCAATTACGATCGTTCATTTTTTTCAAATAATTCTATATAAACCTTTTCATTACCTAATCAAATCCTTACTTTTTTCTTTTTCGTGCTCCTTCTTTTTCTTCTATATTTCACGTTCATACTATTTCTAATCTACTTTAATTTATTTTATTTTTTTATATTTACTTTTATTTGATCTTGCAAGTTCATTATTTGAGGTATCATTCTTCTATTCTATTTTTTGTTATTTTTTTCTCTTTTATTTTGATATTTTATTTATAATTCTATAAAACCTATTTCTATACTTTAATTTATTTTATCTTTTATACTTTTATTTGATCTTATTTTTATGTTAAATCATTTTCATATTTGATCTTATGTACAGGTTCAATCATTCTCATTTGAAATATTATTTTTTTTATTTTCGTTTCTCTTTTGTATTTTCTTCATAATTTTATAAACCTTATTTATAAACTTTAATTTATTTTATCTTATATATTTTTATTTGATCTTATTTTAGGGTTCAATCATTATGTTTGAGGTATCATTCTTCTTTTTTATTTTTCGTTTATCTTATGATTTATATATTTTCTTCGTTTTTTGTGTATTTTTCATATTCTATAAATCCTGTTTTTATAAATTTTTTTAATCTTATTGATTTTATTCTTATTTGATCTTATTTACAGCTTCAATCATTCAAAAAATTTATCAATGTTTGACGTGATGAATTTGGATAATCCATAATTAATTTTAGAATGTTTTCTTTATAATTTTATAAACTCTATTTTTATACTTTAATTTATTTTATCTTATTTTCAGATTCAATCATTCTACTTTGAGGTATCATTCTTTTTTTATTTTTTCATCTATCTTATGATTTATGATTTTTTTCTTCGTTTTTATTGTTTTCTTTATATTTTTTAAAATCTATTTTTATAAAATTTTTTAAACCTTATTGTTCTTATTCTTATAAACTCTATTTTTATACTTTAATTTATTTTATCCTTTATATTTTTATTTTATCTTATTTTTAGATTCGATCATTCTCCTTTAAGGTATCATTTTTTTTCATTTATATTATGATTTATGATTTTTCCTTCGTTTTTATTATTTTCTTTATATTTTATAAAATTTATTTTTATAATTTTTTTTAAACCTTATTATTCTTATTTTTATTGGATCTTTTTTGCTGCTTCAATCATTAAAAAAAATAGGCAGTGTTTGGAGTGATGAATTTGGAGAATCGAAAATAATTTTAGAACTTTTAGAATTGGAGATTCAAAGCAGAGGTCAAATATTTTTTTTATTTAATCTTTAGGATTAATATATGAAATTTATTTTCGAAAATTTTTGTTTATTTTAATTTTTCTTTCAATTTTATTTTCATTATTATGATCATCTCCATAATATATTATTTTAATATTTATAATTTATTATATTAATTAATATTTTATATTTTATTTATTCAATGTTATTCAATTAAAAATAAAATATAAATTATTGTATACTATATCTTTATTAAAAAATACAAAAACTTGTGTGACCCCGGAGACATACCGTGCCCCCATGGGAACATAAGAATAGTAAAATATTCTTGTGTTCACATGGGGGTACGGTGGGACACAGGAGACCAACTCATTAAAAAATAGTAATAAAGTTTTACAGAGAAATTATATATTTTTTTTAAAAAATAAATAGATATCAATTAAAGTAAAATAATTTTAATATAATAAATAATAGAAAGTTAATTTATACTCTATTTATCTTAAATACCGAATTAAATTTAATGTTATAAAAAATAAGCGTATAAATAATGCGATTTAATTGATAATTATAAATTAGGTTATGTTAAAAAAATACATTTATATATTATACATAAATAATTAGTAGTTTTTAAAAATACATAAATTCAAATAAATAAATAAATAATTATATGGATTTATTGCTACCTAGTACAAAATATATATTAATATTACTAGTAGATACATATTATATATTTTATTACTACCCACTACAAGATATTTTATAAAAAGTCCTAACTACCCCCTTGTACATTAATTAGTGGATAAAATATATATAAATTTACGTTTACATGATTAATCTATTTCCTATATTTTAGCTCTCTCTCAAAACTGATAACCAGAATCAATTCATTTTACACGTTCTATTTCTCTTTCCAGAATGAATATCATTTCCTATAATTTAATTATCTCCCTTCGACTTCCTTTCCAGAATGAATATCATTTCCTAGAATTTAATTTTCTCCCTTCAATGATATCGAAATCAATTCATTTTACACGTTCTACTTGGAAGTATTTGAATATATGGTGAGTGATGGATTTGTAATTGATGAGCATTTTTACATGATTTATCTAATTGCCATCACCATACGAATGAAAGGAAGAATGAAACGCCGAGGACTGATATGGCGTATCCTCACCTAAGGTATATTAATCATTTTTGCTAAAAAGCGAATATGAATACCTTTAAAATGGACAATCAAAATAGCAAAAAAGATATCTTATCAGCGGACAAAAAGAGTAATTTTTTACAGAAAGACTTTCATGACACGAATAAAATATTTTAATAAAGAATAATAATGATGCAATAAATTATTTTATAAAATATTTATAATATAAATAAAATGTGAATTAATTTTTAATAAAAATAATAATATTTTTAATAAAAAGTGATAGTTATTTAAAAACATATATAAACGATTTCATATTTTTAATTTGAACGTTTCAAATTAATATTAATATTTATATAATGATAAGTGAAAATTAAAAAAAAAAAAACAAAATATTGAAAGAGTAATGCAAAATTTTTCTAGTTTAATATCCTAATTTTCAATTATCATTATTTTCCCAATTTGTGTGAGTTTGTGTGCAGAAATTGGAGAAATAAAATAGGATATACAGGGAAAACGTGAAAAGAAAAAGAATGTGAAATAAAGAAAATTTATAAATAAAATAAAATAAAAATAAATTAAAATGAAAAAAATTCAACTTGTAGGACAAAAATTAATATTAAGTTATTGTAGATTTAAATTTAAGATTGAAAGATTAAAAATAACGTTGTAAGGATCATGTTTGTAAAATGAAATTAATTGAATTTTTTTTCCAATGGAATATTTCAACTTATCATTATGATTAATTATGTGAGATGGGTCGATCAATTGTTAAAGTATGATTTTTATACATGTTAGGGTGACTTGATTAAATATTTAATGATATATTTCTCTATTAGCTTAAGCTTTTAGATGAGGTGGTCATTTAACATGGTATCAGAGCCCATGGTTAACAAAGATTCAGGGTTCGAACCTCACCGTCACCCATTTCTGAGAAAATTACACATGCAAGGCTTGAGGTAAAAATTAACCCTGCCTGTATGTGAGAGGCGTATTAGAGTGACTTGAATCAAGTATTAAACGATACATTTCTATATCAGCTTTTTGATGAGGTGGTCATTTAACAATAACATTAAAATATGTTAATTCATACTCTACCTATACAAAACTATTAGTTTTATGCATGAATAACATTATTTAAATTAAATTTATTTGGTTTTTTTAATTTGCATAAGTCAAAGAAAATATAAATAAAATAATATATACATATATAAATATATATATTTTTTTAATTATAAAATAATTCAATTTATATATTAATATATATTAGGAAGGTTTTAACTTTAATTATCATAAATAACGTTTACATATATTTATTCATATATAACGTCTGTTCTCTTTCTAAAGAACATATTGAAGTATTTCAGATGATGGAGAAAGATCCAGGTATATTAAAGAATACCTCCAATCTTGTAAATTCAAAAAGATGAATTCAGATGCTGAAGACATTTCATCAGGCGACTCAAAATCAGACTTTGATCCTTTCTGTGGTCCTTGTGATCAGGATCCAATTGATCTATGACTATCTTTGGATAATTCAAAAGAAAAGAAAAAGAAAGAAAGAAAAAAGAGAAAAAGAAAAAGAAAAGAAGAAAAATTCAAAAGAGAGAAAGAAAAAAGATAAAAAGAAAAAGAATGCATTTGTATTTTCATATCCTTGTATTCCTACCTCTGTAATTCATATCTCCAGTATTCAAAGTAAGTTTATTCAAATCTTATTATTTTCAATTTGTTATTCCCAAGACTCGTCATTAATTACAAACCACTCAATGAGGTTCTCGAATGGATTAGATATACTATTCCTAATAAAAGAGATTTAATCAAAAGATTGCATAAAGCATGCATTTTTTCAAAATTCAATCTTAAGTCTGGCTTTTGGCAGATACAGATCAGAGAAGAAGACAAATACAAAACTGCTTTCACAGTTCCTTTTGGACATTACGAATGGAACGTAATGCCTTTTGGTCTAAAAAATGCTCCTTCTGAATTTTAAAATATTATGAATGATGTTTTCAATGATTATTCAAATTTCTCTATTGTTTACATAGATGATATTTTGATATATTCTTAAAATATAGAACATCATTTCAAACATCTCAAAACTTTTCTTTATATTTGCAAAAGGAATGAATTAGTTATTTATGCTCCAAAGATAAAGCTTTTTCAAACAAAAGTTAGATTTTTGGGTTATGACATTTCAAAAGGTACCATAAAACCTATTTCAAGAGGTATAGAATTTGCTGATAAATTTCCTAATGAGATTAAAGAAAAAAAATCAATTAAAAAGATTTTTAGGTTGTTTAAATTATGTTTCTGATTTCTTTCCTAAACTTAGAATTATTTGTCAACCTCATTTTCGAAGATTAAAAAAGAGTCCTGACCCTTGGTCAGATATTCATACTAATATTGTTAAACAGATTAAAGTTCAGGTTAAGTCACTTCCTTGTTTAGGAATACCTAAACCTGAGGCATTCATGATAATTGAAACTGATGCTTCTGATAAAGGTTATGGAGGTAACCTTAAACAAAGAATTCAAAATGATCATACATCTCATGCATTCATTGAACAATTTGTTCGTTTTCATTTTGGCATTTGGAATGATTCTCAAAAGAATTATTCTACTATTAAAAAAGAAATACTTTCAATTATTTTATGCATTACCATATTTAAAGATGATATTTTTAACAAAAAATTTCTTCTTAAAATAGATTGCAAGTCAGCAAAAGAAGTTTAACAAAAAGATGTCAAAAATATTGTTTCAAAACAAATTTTTGCCAGATGGCAAGCTATACTTTCATGTTTTGATTTAGACATTGAATATATCAAAGGAGGTAATAATTCATTACCTGATTTCCTAACCAGAGAATTTCTTCAAAATCCTGCAGAAAACCATTAGTAAACTCAGACCTCAGACTTCTCAGAATTATTCCAAATCTCCCATCCTACCTTCTCCTTCTTATTCCCAAGCAGCTAGAACACCTACAACTCCTACTCAAACGCCCAATTCAAATATTACCATAAGCTCACCTTCAAAGACCTATACTACCAAACCCAACACTCAAAACTTAACCCTCACCCGATATCATACTACTACAGATCTAACTACTTTGAAGAATATCATATCAAAATACCTTCCTAAGGGATGCCAATGGTATCCTGACAATCCTTCAAAAACTCAAAGGTTTTATGAACTTATTTTAATTGATTCCAGATCTATTGAGCTAGTTCATACTCCTGACCCAACCAATCCAGATCGTGTTTCATATTCAAAATGCATTATCAAAAGAGTTTTTAAATCAGACGAATGGACTTTCCCATTCAATAAAAAAAAATTCTCTATTCCTTTTAATCCTAGAGGATAAATTATCCTGACTATAAAATGGCCTGGTTCAAAACCTTTCTTTTTAGGCCATTTGATCATTCATGGTTCTTTACCTTCCATCCTGATTTCATAAAGAATTCATTTCCTATTTGGTTCTTAGAATAGTGGATTGATTTTGGTCCTATCCTTTCCATTCTTCCTCCTGAAGTTATGGAAGCATATTCCTACTACAGTTCAAAGACCTCAAAAACTCCTATTGAAAAGTCTCATACGGAGATTCACTTTTTCTCTAAATTCAAAGTTCCCTGGATAATTTGTTGGAGCTTTGCCTTCAAGCAATTTTTTCCTATTCCTAATCCCCTCTCCATTGTTAGAGAATTCAAAGTTAAATGGTGGTCAAATTACTCCACAAAATATTGCAACCTTGAAATAGTCAAAACTTTCTTTGCCATTGGTGAAAAACCTCAATGGGAAAAACCAGCCAACAATGATTCATCAACAGCAAGAATAAAAAGAAAATAAATACTAACGTCTGTTCTCTTTCTAAAGAACATATTGAAGTATTTCAGATGATGGAGAAAGATCCAGGTATATTAAAGAATACCTCCAATCTTGTAAATTCAAATAGATGAATTCAGATGCTGAAGACATTTCATCAGACGACTCAAAATCAGACTTTGATCCTTTCTGTGGTCCTTGTGATCAAGATCCATTTGATCTATGACTATCTTTGGATAATCCAAAAGAAAAGAAAAAGAAAGAAAGAAAAAAGAGAAAAAGAAAAAGAAAAGAAGAAAATTTCAAAAGCGAGAAAGAAAAAAGAGAAAAAGAAAAAGAAAAGAAGAAAAATTCAAAATTTCTTTCAGCAGAAAGTTTCATTAAAATGTTGAGTCAGAAGTTTCTCGGTGAAACGAGTACTCAATAATTTTGATAAATACAAAACAGGCCAACAACCCAGGTCATCTATTCAAAAGCAGGTACCCAATTGTCAAAAGTTAGCATTCAAATTTCAAAAGAAAATGTCCTATTTGTATAAAATTGGACAAATTTGTCAAAAGCAGTCATCTACTATTCAAAAAGTAGCAGTCATTCACTGTAGCAAAGGTCATTATTCATATTACTGTAGCAGTTGACAAGTCACTGATAACATCACTGTAGCAGCCGACAAGCACTGTAGCAGTCTCTATTCGAACTACTGATGAAGACATTTAATCAACCGCACTCAGCGTAAATTCAAATGAGGATTCAAATGCAGAATTTGCCTATAAATAAGGCACTTCATTTCATTCAAAGGCATCGAAAGTTTTAGCGAAGAAAATCCTTAAGCTTGTTCCTTCTCATTCCTATTGTAACCTTTTATATATTTTCATATCCTTGTATTCCTACCTCTGTAATTTATATCTCCAGTATTCAAAGAATGTTTTATTCGAATCTTATTATTTTCAATTTGTTATTCCCAAGACTCGTCATTAATTACAAACCACTCAATGAGGTTCTCGAATGGATTAAATATCATATTCCTAATAAAAGAGATTTAATCAAAATATTGCATAAAGCATGCATTTTTTCAAAATTCGATCTTAAGTCTGGCTTTTGGCAGATACAAATCAGAGAAGAAGACAAATACAAAACTGCTTTCACAGTTCTTTTTGGACATTACGAATGGAACGTAATGCCTTTTGGTCTATAAAATGCTCCTTCTGAATTTTAAAATATTATGAATGATGTTTTCGATGATTATTCAAATTTCTCTATTGTTTACATAGATGATATTTTGATATTTTCTTAAAATATAGAACAACATTTCAAACATCTCAAAACTTTTCTTTATATTTGCAAAAGGAATGGATTAGTTATTTATGCTCCAAAGATAAAGCCTTTTCAAACAAAAGTTAGATTTTTGGGTTATGACATTTCAAAAGGTACCATAAAACCTATTTCAAGAGGTATAGAATTTGCTGATAAATTTCCTAATGAGATTAAAGAAAAAATCAATTACAAAGATTTTTTGGTTGTTTAAATTATGTTTCTGATTTCTTTCCTAAACTTAGAATTATTTGTCAACCTCATTTTCGAAGATTAAAAAAGAGTCATGACCCTTTGTCAGATATTCATACTAATATTGTTAAACAGATTAAAGTTCAGGTTAAGTCACTTCCTTGTTTAGGAATACCTAAACCTGAGGCATTCAAGATAAATGAAACTGGTGCTTTTGATAAAGGTTATGGAGGTATCCTTAAACAAAGATTTCAAAATGATCATGCATTCATTGAACAATTTGTTCGTTTTCATTCTGGCATTTGGAATGATTCTCAAAAGAATTATTCTACTATTAAAAAAGAAATACTTTCAATTATTTTATGCATTACCAAATTTAAAGATGATATTTTCAACAAAAAATTTCTTCTTAGAATAGATTGCAAGTCAGCAAAAGAAGTTTAACAAAAAGATGTCAAAAATATTGTTTCAAAATAAATTTTTGCCAGATGGCAAGCTATACTTTCATGTTTTGATTTTGACATTGAATATATCAAAGGAGATAATAATTCATTACCTGATTTCCTAACCAGAGAATTTCTTCAAAATCCTGCAGAAAACCATGAGTAAACTCAGACCTCAGACTTCTCAGAATTATTCCAAATCCATTGTTAACCATAATCAATTTCAAGCCCTTTCTGAATTTCCCAGCCTACCTTCTCCTTCTTATTCCCAAGCAGCTAGAGCACCTACAACTCCTACTCAAATGCCCAATTCAAATATTACCAGAAGCTCACCTTCAAAGACCTATACTACCAAACCCAACACTTAAAACTTAACCCTCACACTATATCACATTACTACAGATCTAACTACTTTAAAGAATATCATATCAAAATACCTTCCTAAAGGATGCCAATGGTATCCTGACAATCCTTCAAAAACTCAAAAGTTTTATGAACTTATTTTAATTGATTCCGGATCTATTGAGCTAGTTTATACTCCTGACCATACCAATCCAGATCGTGTTTCATATTCAAAATGCATTATCAAAAGAGTTTTTAAATCAGACGAATGGACTTTCCCATTCAATAAAAAAACATTTCTTTATTCCTTTTAATCCTAGAGGATAAATTATCCTGACTATAAAATGGCCTGGTTCAGAACCTTTCTTTTTAGGCCAATTTTATCATTCATGGTTCTTTACCTTCCATCCTGATTTCATAAAGAATTCATTTCCTATTTGGTTCTTAGAATGGTGGATTGATTTTGGTCCTATCCTTTCCATTCTACCTCCTAAAGTTATGGAAACATATTCCTACTACAGTTCAAAGACCTCAAAAACTCCTGTTGAAAAGTCTCATACGGAGATTCACTTTTTCTCTAAATTCAAAGTCCCCTTGATAATTTGTTGGAGCTTTGCCTTCAAGCAATTTTTTCCTATTCTTAATTCCCTCACCATTGTTAGAGAATTCAAAGTTAAATGGTGGTAAAATTACTCCACAAAATATTGAAACCTTGAAGTAGTCAAAACTTTATTTGCCATTGGTGAAAAACCTCAATGGGAAAAACCAGCCAACAATGATTCATCAACCAGCAAGAATAAAAAGAAAATAAATACTAACGTCTGTTCTCTTTCTAAAGAACATATTGAAGTATTTCAGATGATGGAGAAAGATCCAGGTATATTAAAGAATACCTCCAATCTTGTAAATTCAAAAAGATGAATTCTGATGCTGAAGACATTTCATCAGGCGACTCAAAATCAGACTTTGATCCTTTCTGTGGTCCTTGTGATCAGGATCCATTTGATCTATGACTATCTTTGGATAATTCAAAAGAAAAGAAAAAGAAAGAAAGAAAAAAGAGAAAAAGAAAAAGAAAAGAAGAAAATTTCAAAAGAGAGAAATAAAAAAGAGAAAAAGAAAAAGAAAAGAAGAAAAATTCAAAATTTCTATCAGCAGAAAGATTTATTAAAATGTTGAGTCAGAAGTTTCTCGGTGAAACGAGTACTCAATAATTTTGATAAATATAAAACAGGCCAACAACCCTGGTCATCTATTCAAAAACAGGTACCCAATTGTCAAAAGTTAGCATTCAAATTTCAAAAAAAACTGTCCTATTTGTATAAAATTGGACAAATTTGTCAAAAGCAGCCATCTACTATTCAAAAAGCAGCAGCCATTCACTGTAGCAAAGGTCACTATTCATATCACTGTAGCAGTCGACAAGTCACTGTTCATATCACTGTAGCAGCCGACAAGCATTGGAGCAGTCTCTATTCGAACTACTGATATAGACATTTAATCAACCGCACTCAGCGTGAATTCAAATGATGATGAAATTCAAATGAGGATTCAAATGCAGAATTTGCCTATAAATAAGGCACTTCATTTCATTCAAAGGCATCAAAAGTTTTAGCGAAGAAAATCCTTAAGCTTAGATCCTTCTCATTCCTATTGTAACCTTTTATATATTTTCATATCCTTGTATTCCTACCTCTGTAATTCATATCTCCAGTATTCAAAGTAAGTTTTATTCAAATCTAATTATTTTCTATTTGTTATTCCCAAGACTCGTCATTAATTACAAACCACTCAATGAGGTTCTCGAATGGATTAGATATCTTATTCCTAATAAAAAAGATTTAATCAAAAGATTGCATAAAATATGCATTTTTTCAAAATTCGATCTTAAGTCTAGCTTTTGGCAGATACAGATCAGAGAAGAAGACAAATACAAAACTGCTTTCACAGTTCCTTTTGGACATTACGAATGGAACGTAATGCCTTTTGGTCTAAAAATTGCTCCTTCTGAATTTTAAAATATTATGAATGATGTTTTCAATGATTATTCAAATTTCTCTATTGTTTACATAGATGATATTTTGATATTTTCTTAAAATATAGAACAGCATTTCAAACATCTCAAAACTTTTCTTTATATTTGCAAAAGGAATGGATTAGTTATTTATGCTCCAAAGATAAAGCTTTTTCAACAAAAGTTAGATTTTTGGGTTATGACATTTCAAAAGGTACCATAAAACCTATTTCAAGAGGTATAGAATTTCTGATAAATTTCCTAATGAGATTAAAGAAAAAAATCAATTACAAAGATTTTTAGGTTGTTTAAATTATATTTCTGATTTCTTTCCTAAACTTAGAATTATTTGTCAACCTCATTTTCGAAGATTAAAAAAGAGTCCTGACCCTTGGTCAGATATTCATACTAATATTGTTAAACAGATTAAAGTTCAGGTTAAGTCACTTCCTTGTTTAGGCATACCAAAACCTGAGGCATTCATAATAATTGAAACTGATGCTTCTGATAAAGGTTATGGAGGTATCCTTAAACAAAGAATTCAAAATGATCATACATCTCATGCATTCATTGAACAATTTGTTTGTTTTCATTCTTGCATTTGGAATGATTCTCAAAAGAATTATTCTACTATTGAAAAAGAAATACTTTCAATTATTTTATGAATTACCAAATTTAAAAATGATATTTTCAACAAAAAATTTCTTCTTAGAATAGATTGCAAGTCAGCAAAAGAAGTTTAACAAAAAGATGTCAAAAATATTGTTTCAAAACAAATTTTTGCCAGATGGCAAGCTATACTTTCTTGTTTTGATTTTGACATTGAATATATTAAAGGAGATACTAATTCATTACCTGATTTCCTAACCAGAGAATTTCTTCAAACTCCTGCAGAAAACCATGAGTAAACTCAGACCTCAGACTTCTCAGAATTATTCCAAATCCATTGTTAACCATAATCAATTTCAAGCCCTTTCTGAATTTCCCAGCCTACCTTCTCCTTCTTATTCCCAAGCAGCTAGAGCACCTACAACTCCTACTCAAACGTCCAATTCAAATATTACCAGAAGCTCACCTTCAAAGACCTATACTACCAAACCCAACACTCAAAACTTAACCCTCACCCGATATCATACTACTACAGATCTAACTACTTTGAAGAATATCATATCAAAATACATTCCTAAAGGATGCCAATGGTATCCTGACAATCTTTCAAAAACTCAAAAGTTTTAGGAACTTATTTTAATTGATTCCGGATCTATTGAGCTAGTTTATACTCCTGACCCTACCAAACCAGATCGTGTTTCATATTCAAAATGCATTATCAAAAGAGTTTTTAAATGAGAAGAATGGACTTTCCCATTCAATAAAAAACATTTCTCTATTCCTTTTAATCCTAGAGGATAAATTATCCTGACTATAAAATGGCCTGGTTCAGAACCTTTCTTTTTAGGCCATTTGATCATTCATGGTTCTTTACCTTCCATCCTGATTTCATAATGAATTCAATTCCTATTTGGTTCTTAGAATGGTGGATTGATTTTGGTCCTATCCTTTCCATTCTACCTCCTGAAGTTATGGAAGCATATTCCTACTACAGTTCAAAGACCTCAAAAACTCCTGTTGAAAAGTCTCATACGGAGATTCACTTTTTCTCTAAATTCATAGTCCCTTGGATAATTTGTTGGAGCTTTGCCTTCAAGCAATTTTTTCCTATTCCTAATCCCCTCTCCATTGTTAGAGAATTCAAAGTTAAATGGTGGTCAAATTACTCTACAAAATATTGCAACCTTGAAGTAGTCAAAACTTTATTTGCCATTGGTGAAAAACCTCAATGGGAAAAACCAGCCAACAATGATTCATCAACCAGCAAGAATAAAAAGAAAATAAATACTAACGTCTGTTCTCTTTCTAAAGAACATATTGAAGTATTTCAGATGATGGAGAAAGATCCAGGTATATTAAAGAATACCTCCAATCTTGTAAATTCAAAAAGATGAATTCAGATGCTGAAGACATTTCATCAGGCGACTCAAAATCAGACTTTGATCCTTTCTGTGGTCCTTGTGATCAGGATCTATTTGATCTATGACTATCTTTGGATAATTCAAAAGAAAAGAAAAAGAAAGAAAGAAAAAAGAGAAAAAGAAAAAGAAAAGAAGAAAAATTCAAAAGAGAGAAATAAAAAAGAGAAAAAGAAAAAGAAAAGAAGAAAAATTCAAAATTTCTATCAGCAGAAAGATTTATTAAAATGTTGAGTCAGAAGTTTCTCGGTGAAACGAGTACTCAATAATTTTGATAAATACAAAACAGGCCAACAACCCTGGTCATCTATTCAAAAGCAGGTACCCAATTGTCAAAAGTTAGCATTCAAATTTAAAAAAAAACTGTCCTATTTGTATAAAATTGGACAAATTTGTCAAAAGCAGCCATCTACTATTCAAAAAGCAGCAGCCATTCACTGTAGCAAAGGTCACTATTCATATCACTGTAGCAGTCGACAAGTCACTGTTCATATCACTGTAGCAGCCGACAAGCATTGCAGCAGTCTCTATTCGAACTACTGATATAGACATTTAATCAACCGCACTCAGCGTGAATTCAAATGATGATGAAATTCAAATGAGGATTCAAATGCAGAATTTGCCTATAAATAAGGCACTTCATTTCATTCAAAGGTATCAAAAGTTTTAGCGAAGAAAATCCTTAAGCTTAGATCCTTCTCATTCCTATTGTAACCTTTTATATATTTTCATATCCTTGTATTCCTACCTCTGTAATTCATATCTCCAGTATTCAAAGTAAGTTTTATTCAAATCTAATTATTTTCTATTTGTTATTCCCAAGACTCGTCATTAATTACAAACCACTCAATGAGGTTCTCGAATGGATTAGATATCTTATTCCTAATAAAAGAGATTTAATCAAAAGATTGCATAAAATATGCATTTTTTCAAAATTCGATCTTAAGTCTAGCTTTTGGCAGATACAGATCAGAGAAGAAGACAAATACAAAACTGCTTTCACAGTTCCTTTTGGACATTACGAATGGAACGTAATGCCTTTTGGTCTAAAAATTGCTCTTTCTGAATTTTAAAATATTATGAATGATGTTTTCAATGATTATTCAAATTTCTCTATTGTTTACATAGATGATATTTTGATATTTTCTTAAAATATAGAACAGCATTTCAAACATCTCAAAACTTTTCTTTATATTTGCAAAAGGAATGGATTAGTTATTTATGCTCCAAAGATAAAGCTTTTTCAACAAAAGTTAGATTTTTGGGTTATGACATTTCAAAAGGTACCATAAAACCTATTTCAAGAGGTATAGAATTTCTGATAAATTTCCTAATGAGATTAAAGAAAAAAATCAATTACAAAGATTTTTAGGTTGTTTAAATTATATTTCTGATTTCTTTCCTAAACTTAGAATTATTTGTCAACCTCATTTTCGAAGATTAAAAAAGAGTCCTGACCCTTAGTCAAATATTCATACTAATATTGTTAAACAGATTAAAGTTCAGGTTAAGTCACTTCCTTGTTTAGGCATACCAAAACCTGAGGCATTCATGATAATTGAAACTGATGCTTCTGATAAAGGTTATGGAGGTATCCTTAAACAAAGAATTCAAAATGATCATACATCTCATGCATTCATTGAACAATTTGTTTGTTTTCATTCTTGCATTTGGAATGATTCTCAAAAGAATTATTCTACTATTGAAAAAGAAATACTTTCAATTATTTTATGAATTACCAAATTTAAAAATGATATTTTCAACAAAAAATTTCTTCTTAGAATAGATTGCAAGTCAGCAAAAGAAGTTTAACAAAAAGATGTCAAAAATATTGTTTCAAAACAAATTTTTGCCAGATGGCAAGCTATACTTTCTTGTTTTGATTTTGACATTGAATATATTAAAGGAGATACTAATTCATTACCTGATTTCCTAACCAGAGAATTTCTTCAAACTCCTGCAGAAAACCATGAGTAAACTCAGACCTCAGACTTCTCAGAATTATTCCAAATCCATTGTTAACCATAATCAATTTCAAGCCCTTTCTGAATTTCCCAGCCTACCTTCTCCTTCTTATTCCCAAGCAGCTAGAGCACCTACAACTCCTACTCAAACGTCCAATTCAAATATTACCAGAAGCTCACCTTCAAAGACCTATACTACCAAACCCAACACTCAAAACTTAACCCTCACCCGATATCATACTACTACAGATCTAACTACTTTGAAGAATATCATATCAAAATACATTCCTAAAGGATGCCAATGGTATCCTGACAATCTTTCAAAAACTCAAAAGTTTTAGGAACTTATTTTAATTGATTCCAGATCTATTGAGCTAGTTTATACTCCTGACCCTACCAAACCAGATCGTGTTTCATATTCAAAATGCATTATCAAAAGAGTTTTTAAATGAGAAGAATGGACTTTCCCATTCAATAAAAAACATTTCTCTATTCCTTTTAATCCTAGAGGATAAATTATCCTGACTATAAAATGGCCTGGTTCAGAACCTTTCTTTTTAGGCAATTTGATCATTCATGGTTCTTTACCTTCCATCCTGATTTCATAATGAATTCAATTCCTATTTGGTTCTTAGAATGGTGGATTGATTTTGGTCCTATCCTTTCCATTCTACCTCCTGAAGTTATGGAAGCATATTCCTACTACAGTTCAAAGACCTCAAAAACTCCTGTTGAAAAGTCTCATACGGAGATTCACTTTTTCTCTAAATTCATAGTCCCTTGGATAATTTGTTGGAGCTTTGCCTTCAAGCAATTTTTTCCTATTCCTAATCCCCTCTCCATTGTTAGAGAATTCAAAGTTAAATGGTGGTCAAATTACTCTACAAAATATTGCAACCTTGAAGTAGTCAAAACTTTATTTGCCATTGGTGAAAAACCTCAATGGGAAAAACCAGCCAACAATGATTCATCAACCAGCAAGAATAAAAAGAAAATAAATACTAACGTCTGTTCTCTTTCTAAAGAACATATTGAAGTATTTCAGATGATGGAGAAAGATCCAGGTATATTAAAGAATACCTCCAATCTTGTAAATTCAAAAAGATGAATTCAGATGCTGAAGACATTTCATCAGGCGACTCAAAATCAGACTTTGATCCTTTCTGTGGTCCTTGTGATCAGGATCTATTTGATCTATGACTATCTTTGGATAATTCAAAAGAAAAGAAAAAGAAAGAAAGAAAAAAGAGAAAAAGAAAAAGAAAAGAAGAAAAATTCAAAAGAGAGAAATAAAAAAGAGAAAAAGAAAAAGAAAAGAAGAAAAATTCAAAATTTCTATCAGCAGAAAGATTTATTAAAATGTTGAGTCAGAAGTTTCTCGGTGAAACGAGTACTCAATAATTTTGATAAATACAAAACAGGCCAACAACCCTGGTCATCTATTCAAAAGCAGGTACCCAATTGTCAAAAGTTAGCATTCAAATTTAAAAAAAAACTGTCCTATTTGTATAAAATTGGACAAATTTGTCAAAAGCAGCCATCTACTATTCAAAAAGCAGCAGCCATTCACTGTAGCAAAGGTCACTATTCATATCACTGTAGCAGTCGACAAGTCACTGTTCATATCACTGTAGCAGCCGACAAGCATTGCAGCAGTCTCTATTCGAACTACTGATATAGACATTTAATCAACCGCACTCAGCGTGAATTCAAATGATGATGAAATTCAAATGAGGATTCAAATGCAGAATTTGCCTATAAATAAGGCACTTCATTTCATTCAAAGGTATCAAAAGTTTTAGCGAAGAAAATCCTTAAGCTTAGATCCTTCTCATTCCTATTGTAACCTTTTATATATTTTCATATCCTTGTATTCCTACCTCTGTAATTCATATCTCCAGTATTCAAAGTAAGTTTTATTCAAATCTAATTATTTTCTATTTGTTATTCCCAAGACTCGTCATTAATTACAAACCACTCAATGAGGTTCTCGAATGGATTAGATATCTTATTCCTAATAAAAGAGATTTAATCAAAAGATTGCATAAAATATGCATTTTTTCAAAATTCGATCTTAAGTCTAGCTTTTGGCAGATACAGATCAGAGAAGAAGACAAATACAAAACTGCTTTCACAGTTCCTTTTGGACATTACGAATGGAACGTAATGCCTTTTGGTCTAAAAATTGCTCTTTCTGAATTTTAAAATATTATGAATGATGTTTTCAATGATTATTCAAATTTCTCTATTGTTTACATAGATGATATTTTGATATTTTCTTAAAATATAGAACAGCATTTCAAACATCTCAAAACTTTTCTTTATATTTGCAAAAGGAATGGATTAGTTATTTATGCTCCAAAGATAAAGCTTTTTCAACAAAAGTTAGATTTTTGGGTTATGACATTTCAAAAGGTACCATAAAACCTATTTCAAGAGGTATAGAATTTCTGATAAATTTCCTAATGAGATTAAAGAAAAAAATCAATTACAAAGATTTTTAGGTTGTTTAAATTATATTTCTGATTTCTTTCCTAAACTTAGAATTATTTGTCAACCTCATTTTCGAAGATTAAAAAAGAGTCCTGACCCTTAGTCAAATATTCATACTAATATTGTTAAACAGATTAAAGTTCAGGTTAAGTCACTTCCTTGTTTAGGCATACCAAAACCTGAGGCATTCATGATAATTGAAACTGATGCTTCTGATAAAGGTTATGGAGGTATCCTTAAACAAAGAATTCAAAATGATCATACATCTCATGCATTCATTGAACAATTTGTTTGTTTTCATTCTTGCATTTGGAATGATTCTCAAATGAATTATTCTACTATTGAAAAAGAAATACTTTCAATTATTTTATGAATTACCAAATTTAAAAATGATATTTTCAACAAAAAATTTCTTCTTAGAATAGATTGCAAGTCAGCAAAAGAAGTTTAACAAAAAGATGTCAAAAATATTGTTTCAAAACAAATTTTTGCCAGATGGCAAGCTATACTTTCTTGTTTTGATTTTGACATTGAATATATTAAAGGAGATACTAATTCATTACCTGATTTCCTAACCAGAGAATTTCTTCAAACTCCTGCAGAAAACCATGAGTAAACTCAGACCTCAGACTTCTCAGAATTATTCCAAATCCATTGTTAACCATAATCAATTTCAAGCCCTTTCTGAATTTCCCAGCCTACCTTCTCCTTCTTATTCCCAAGCAGCTAGAGCACCTACAACTCCTACTCAAACGTCCAATTCAAATATTACCAGAAGCTCACCTTCAAAGACCTATACTACCAAACCCAACACTCAAAACTTAACCCTCACCCGATATCATACTACTACAGATCTAACTACTTTGAAGAATATCATATCAAAATACATTCCTAAAGGATGCCAATGGTATCCTGACAATCTTTCAAAAACTCAAAAGTTTTAGGAACTTATTTTAATTGATTCCAGATCTATTGAGCTAGTTTATACTCCTGACCCTACCAAACCAGATCGTGTTTCATATTCAAAATGCATTATCAAAAGAGTTTTTAAATGAGAAGAATGGACTTTCCCATTCAATAAAAAACATTTCTCTATTCCTTTTAATCCTAGAGGATAAATTATCCTGACTATAAAATGGCCTGGTTCAGAACCTTTCTTTTTAGGCAATTTGATCATTCATGGTTCTTTACCTTCCATCCTGATTTCATAATGAATTCAATTCCTATTTGGTTCTTAGAATGGTGTATTGATTTTGGTCCTATCCTTTCCATTCTACCTCCTGAAGTTATGGAAGCATATTCCTACTACAGTTCAAAGACCTCAAAAACTCCTGTTGAAAAGTCTCATACGGAGATTCACTTTTTCTCTAAATTCATAGTCCCTTGGATAATTTGTTGGAGCTTTGCCTTCAAGCAATTTTTTCCTATTCCTAATCCCCTCTCCATTGTTAGAGAATTCAAAGTTAAATGGTGGTCAAATTACTCTACAAAATATTGCAACCTTGAAGTAGTCAAAACTTTATTTGCCATTGGTGAAAAACCTCAATGGGAAAAACCAGCCAACAATGATTCATCAACCAGCAAGAATAAAAAGAAAATAAATACTAACGTCTGTTCTCTTTCTAAAGAACATATTGAAGTATTTCAGATGATGGAGAAAGATCCAGGTATATTAAAGAATACCTCCAATCTTGTAAATTCAAAAAGATGAATTCAGATGCTGAAGACATTTCATCAGGCGACTCAAAATCAGACTTTGATCCTTTCTGTGGTCCTTGTGATCAGGATCTATTTGATCTATGACTATCTTTGGATAATTCAAAAGAAAAGAAAAAGAAAGAAAGAAAAAAGAGAAAAAGAAAAAGAAAAGAAGAAAAATTCAAAAGAGAGAAATAAAAAAGAGAAAAAGAAAAAGAAAAGAAGAAAAATTCAAAATTTCTATCAGCAGAAAGATTTATTAAAATGTTGAGTCAGAAGTTTCTCGGTGAAACGAGTACTCAATAATTTTGATAAATACAAAACAGGCCAACAACCCTGGTCATCTATTCAAAAGCAGGTACCCAATTTTCAAAAGTTAGCATTCAAATTTAAAAAAAAACTGTCCTATTTGTATAAAATTGGACAAATTTGTCAAAAGCAGCCATCTACTATTCAAAAAGCAGCAGCCATTCACTGTAGCAAAGGTCACTATTCATATCACTGTAGCAGTCGACAAGTCACTGTTCATATCACTGTAGCAGCCGACAAGCATTGCAGCAGTCTCTATTCGAACTACTGATATAGACATTTAATCAACCGCACTCAGCGTGAATTCAAATGATGATGAAATTCAAATGAGGATTCAAATGCAGAATTTGCCTATAAATAAGGCACTTCATTTCATTCAAAGGTATCAAAAGTTTTAGCGAAGAAAATCCTTAAGCTTAGATCCTTCTCATTCCTATTGTAACCTTTTATATATTTTCATATCCTTGTATTCCTACCTCTGTAATTCATATCTCCAGTATTCAAAGTAAGTTTTATTCAAATCTAATTATTTTCTATTTGTTATTCCCAAGACTCGTCATTAATTACAAACCACTCAATGAGGTTCTCGAATGGATTAGATATCTTATTCCTAATAAAAGAGATTTAATCAAAAGATTGCATAAAATATGCATTTTTTCAAAATTCGATCTTAAGTCTAGCTTTTGGCAGATACAGATCAGAGAAGAAGACAAATACAAAACTGCTTTCACAGTTCCTTTTGGACATTACGAATGGAACGTAATGCCTTTTGGTCTAAAAATTGCTCTTTCTGAATTTTAAAATATTATGAATGATGTTTTCAATGATTATTCAAATTTCTCTATTGTTTACATAGATGATATTTTGATATTTTCTTAAAATATAGAACAGCATTTCAAACATCTCAAAACTTTTCTTTATATTTGCAAAAGGAATGGATTAGTTATTTATGCTCCAAAGATAAAGCTTTTTCAACAAAAGTTAGATTTTTGGGTTATGACATTTCAAAAGGTACCATAAAACCTATTTCAAGAGGTATAGAATTTCTGATAAATTTCCTAATGAGATTAAAGAAAAAAATCAATTACAAAGATTTTTAGGTTGTTTAAATTATATTTCTGATTTCTTTCCTAAACTTAGAATTATTTGTCAACCTCATTTTCGAAGATTAAAAAAGAGTCCTGACCCTTGGTCAAATATTCATACTAATATTGTTAAACAGATTAAAGTTCAGGTTAAGTCACTTCCTTGTTTAGGCATACCAAAACCTGAGGCATTCATGATAATTGAAACTGATGCTTCTGATAAAGGTTATGGAGGTATCCTTAAACAAAGAATTCAAAATGATCATACATCTCATGCATTCATTGAACAATTTGTTTGTTTTCATTCTTGCATTTGGAATGATTCTCAAAAGAATTATTCTACTATTGAAAAAGAAATACTTTCAATTATTTTATGAATTACCAAATTTAAAAATGATATTTTCAACAAAAAATTTCTTCTTAGAATAGATTGCAAGTCAGCAAAAGAAGTTTAACAAAAAGATGTCAAAAATATTGTTTCAAAACAAATTTTTGCCAGATGGCAAGCTATACTTTCTTGTTTTGATTTTGACATTGAATATATTAAAGGAGATACTAATTCATTACCTGATTTCCTAACCAGAGAATTTCTTCAAACTCCTGCAGAAAACCATGAGTAAACTCAGACCTCAGACTTCTCAGAATTATTCCAAATCCATTGTTAACCATAATCAATTTCAAGCCCTTTCTGAATTTCCCAGCCTACCTTCTCCTTCTTATTCCCAAGCAGCTAGAGCACCTACAACTCCTACTCAAACGTCCAATTCAAATATTACCAGAAGCTCACCTTCAAAGACCTATACTACCAAACCCAACACTCAAAACTTAACCCTCACCCGATATCATACTACTACAGATCTAACTACTTTGAAGAATATCATATCAAAATACATTCCTAAAGGATGCCAATGGTATCCTGACAATCTTTCAAAAACTCAAAAGTTTTAGGAACTTATTTTAATTGATTCCGGATCTATTGAGCTAGTTTATACTCCTGACCCTACCAAACCAGATCGTGTTTCATATTCAAAATGCATTATCAAAAGAGTTTTTAAATGAGAAGAATGGACTTTCCCATTCAATAAAAAACATTTCTCTATTCCTTTTAATCCTAGAGGATAAATTATCCTGACTATAAAATGGCCTGGTTCAGAACCTTTCTTTTTAGGCAATTTGATCATTCATGGTTCTTTACCTTCCATCCTGATTTCATAATGAATTCAATTCCTATTTGGTTCTTAGAATGGTGGATTGATTTTGGTCCTATCCTTTCCATTCTACCTCCTGAAGTTATGGAAGCATATTCCTACTACAGTTCAAAGACCTCAAAAACTCCTGTTGAAAAGTCTCATACGGAGATTCACTTTTTCTCTAAATTCATAGTCCCTTGGATAATTTGTTGGAGCTTTGCCTTCAAGCAATTTTTTCCTATTCCTAATCCCCTCTCCATTGTTAGAGAATTCAAAGTTAAATGGTGGTCAAATTACTCTACAAAATATTGCAACCTTGAAGTAGTCAAAACTTTATTTGCCATTGGTGAAAAACCTCAATGGGAAAAACCAGCCAACAATGATTCATCAACCAGCAAGAATAAAAAGAAAATAAATACTAACGTCTGTTCTCTTTCTAAAGAACATATTGAAGTATTTCAGATGATGGAGAAAGATCCAGGTATATTAAAGAATACCTCCAATCTTGTAAATTCAAAAAGATGAATTCAGATGCTGAAGACATTTCATCAGGCGACTCAAAATCAGACTTTGATCCTTTCTGTGGTCCTTGTGATCAGGATCTATTTGATCTATGACTATCTTTGGATAATTCAAAAGAAAAGAAAAAGAAAGAAAGAAAAAAGAGAAAAAGAAAAAGAAAAGAAGAAAAATTCAAAAGAGAGAAATAAAAAAGAGAAAAAGAAAAAGAAAAGAAGAAAAATTCAAAATTTCTATCAGCAGAAAGATTTATTAAAATGTTGAGTCAGAAGTTTCTCGGTGAAACGAGTACTCAATAATTTTGATAAATACAAAACAGGCCAACAACCCTGGTCATCTATTCAAAAGCAGGTACCCAATTGTCAAAAGTTAGCATTCAAATTTAAAAAAAAACTGTCCTATTTGTATAAAATTGGACAAATTTGTCAAAAGCAGCCATCTACTATTCAAAAAGCAGCAGCCATTCACTGTAGCAAAGGTCACTATTCATATCACTGTAGCAGTCGACAAGTCACTGTTCATATCACTGTAGCAGCCGACAAGCATTGTAGCAGTCTCTATTCGAACTACTGATATAGACATTTAATCAACCGCACTCAGCGTGAATTCAAATGATGATGAAATTCAAATGAGGATTCAAATGCAGAATTTGCCTATAAATAAGGCACTTCATTTCATTCAAAGGCATCGAAAGTTTTAGCGAAGAAAATCCTTAAGCTTAGATCCTTATCATTCCTATTGTAACCTTTTATATATTTTCATATCCTTGTATTCCTACCTCTGTAATTCATATCTCCAGTATTCAAAGTAAGTTTTATTCAAATCTAATTATTTTCTATTTGTTATTCCCAAGACTCGTCATTAATTACAAACCACTCAATGAGGTTCTCGAATGGATTAGATATCTTATTCCTAATAAAAGAGATTTAATCAAAAGATTGCATAAAATATGCATTTTTTCAAAATTCGATCTTAAGTCTAACTTTTGGCAGATACAGATCAGAGAAGAAGACAAATACAAAACTGCTTTCACAGTTCCTTTTGGACATTACGAATGGAACGTAATGCCTTTTGGTCTAAAAATTGCTCCTTCTGAATTTTAAAATATTATGAATGATGTTTTCAATGATTATTCAAATTTCTCTATTGTTTACATAGATGATATTTTGATATTTTCTTAAAATATAGAACAGCATTTCAAACATCTCAAAACTTTTCTTTATATTTGCAAAAGGAATGGATTAGTTATTTATGCTCCAAAGATAAAGCTTTTTCAACAAAAGTTAGATTTTTGGGTTATGACATTTCAAAAGGTACCATAAAACCTATTTCAAGAGGTATAGAATTTCTGATAAATTTCCTAATGAGATTAAAGAAAAAAATCAATTACAAAGATTTTTAGGTTGTTTAAATTATATTTCTGATTTCTTTCCTAAACTTAGAATTATTTGTCAACCTCGTTTTCGAAGATTAAAAAAGAGTCCTGACCCTTGGTCAGATATTCATACTAATATTATTAAACAGATTAAAGTTCAGGTTAAGTCACTTCCTTGTTTAGGTATACCAAAACCTGAGGCATTCATGATAATTGAAACTGATGCTTCTGATAAAGGTTATGGAGGTATCCTTAAACAAAGAATTCAAAATGATCATACATCTCATGCATTCATTGAACAATTTGTTTGTTTTCATTCTTGCATTTGGAATGATTCTCAAAAGAATTATTATACTATTGAAAAAGAAATACTTTCAATTATTTTATGAATTACCAAATTTAAAGATGATATTTTCAACAAAAAATTTCTTCTTAGAATAGATTGCAAGTCAGCAAAAGAAGTTTAACAAAAAGATGTCAAAAATATTGTTTCAAAACAAATTTTTGCCAGATGGCAAGCTATACTTTCTTGTTTTGATTTTGACATTGAATATATTAAAGGAGATACTAATTCATTACCTGATTTCCTAACCAGAGAATTTCTTCAAAATCCTGCAGAAAATTATGAGTAAACTCAGACCTCAGACTTCTCAGAATTATTCCAAATCCATTGTTAACCATAATCAATTTCAAGCCCTTTCTGAATTTCCCAGCCTACCTTCTCCTTCTTATTCCCAAGCAGCTAGAGCACCTACAACTCCTACTCAAACGTCCAATTCAAATATTACCAGAAGCTCACCTTCAAAGACCTATACTACCAAACCCAACACTCAAAACTTAACCCTCACCCGATATCATACTACTACAGATCTAACTACTTTGAAGAATATCATATCAAAATACATTCCTAAAGGATGCCAATGGTATCCTGACAATCTTTCAAAAACTCAAAAGTTTAAGGAACTTATTTTAATTGATTCCGGATCTATTGAGCTAGTTTATACTCCTGACCCTACCAAACCAGATCGTGTTTCATATTCAAAATGCATTATCAAAAGAGTTTTTAAATGAGAAGAATGGACTTTCCCATTAAATAAAAAACATTTCTCTATTCCTTTTAATCCTAGAGGATAAATTATCCTGACTATAAAATGGCCTGGTTCAGAACCTTTCTTTTTAGGCCATTTGATCATTCATGGTTCTTTACCTTCCATCCTGATTTCATAAAAAATTCAATTCCTATTTGGTTCTTATAATGGTGGATTGATTTTGGTCCTATCCTTTCCATTCTACCTCCTGAAGTTATGGAAGCATATTCCAACTACAGTTCAAAGACCTCAAAAACTCCTGTTGAAAAGTCTCATACGGAGATTCACTTTTTCTCTAAATTCATAGTCCCTTGGATAATTTGTTGAAGCTTTGCCTTCAAGCAATTTTTTCCTATTCCTAATCCCCTCTCCATTGTTAGAGAATTCAAAGTTAAATGGTGGTCAAATTACTCTACAAAATATTGCAACCTTGAAGTAGTCAAAACTTTATTTGCCATTGGTGAAAAACCTCAATGGGAAAAACCAGCCAACAATGATTCATCAACCAGCAAGAATAAAAAGAAAATAAATACTAACGTCTGTTCTCTTTCTAAAGAACATATTGAAGTATTTCAGATGATGGAGAAAGATCCAGGTATATTAAAGAATACCTCCAATCTTGTAAATTCAAAAAGATGAATTCAGATGCTGAAGATATTTCATCAGGCGACTCAAAATCAGACTTTGATCCCTTCTGTGGTCCTTGTGATCAGGATCCATTTGATCTATGACTATCTTTGGATAATTCAAAAGAAAAGAAAAAGAAAGAAAGAAAAAGGAGAAAAAGAAAAAGAAAAGAAGAAAAATTCAAAAGAAAGAAAGAAAAAAGAGAAAAAGAAAAAGAAAAGAAGAAAAATTCAAAATTTTTATCAGCAGAAAGATTTATTAAAATGTTGAGTCAGAAGCTTCTCGGTGAAACGAGTGCTCAATAATTTTGATAAATACAAAACAGGCCAACAACCCTGGTCATCTATTCAGAAGCAGGTACCCAATTGTCAAAAGTTAGCATTCAAATTTCAAAAGAAACTGTCCTATTTGTATAAAATTGGACAAATTTGTCAAAAGCAGTCATCTACTATTCAAAAAGCAGGAACCATTCACTGTAGCAAAGGACACTATTCATATCACTGTAGCAGTCGACAAGTCACTATTCACATCACTGTAGCAGCCGACAAGCACTGTAGCAGTTTCTATTCGAACTACTGATGAAGACATTTAATCAACCGCACTCAGCGTAAATTCTAATGATGATGAAATTCAAATGAGGATTCAAATGCAGAATTTGCGGATAAATAAGGCACTTCATTTCATTCAAAGGCATCGAAAGTTTTAGCGAAGAAATCCTTAAGCTTAGATCCTTCTCATTCCTATTGTAACCTTTTATATATTTTCATATCCTTGTATTCCTACCTTTGTAATTCATATCTCCAGTATTCAAAGTAAGTTTTATTCAAATCTTATTATTTTCAATTTGTTATTCCCAAGACTCGTCATTTATTACAAACCACTCAATGAGGTTCTCGAATGGATTAAATATCATATTCCTAATAAAAGAGATTTAATCAAAAGATTGCATAAAGCATGCATTTTTTCAAAATTCGTTCTTAAGTCTGGCTTTTGGCAGATACAGATCAGAGAAGAATACAAATACAAAACTGCTTTCACAGTTCCTTTTGGGCATTACGAATGGAACGTAATGCCTTTTGGTCTAAAAAATGCTCCTTCTGAATTTTAAAATATTATGAATTATGTTTTCAATGATTATTCAAATTTCTATATTGTTTACATTGATGATATTTTGATATTTTCTTAAAATATAGAACAGCATTTCAAACATCTCAAAACTTTTCTTTATATTTGCAAAAGGAATGGATTAGTTATTTATGCTCCAAAGATAAAGCTTTTTCAAACAAAAGTTAGATTTTTGGGTTATGACATTTCAAAAGGTACCATAAAACCTATTTCAAGAGGTATAGAATTTGCTGATAAATTTCCAAATGAGATTAAAGAAAAAAATCAATTACAAAGATTTTTAGGTTGTTTAAATTATGTTTCTGATTTCTTTTCTAAACTTAGAATTATTTGTCAACCTCATTTTCGAAGATTAAAAAAGAGTCCTGACCCTTGGTCAGATATTCATACTAATATTGTTAAACAGATTAAAGTTCAGGTTAAGTCACTTCCTTGTTTAGGAATACCTAAACCTGAGGCATTCATGATAATTGAAACTGATGCTTCTGATAAAGTTTATGGAGGTATCCTTAAACAAAGAATTCAAAATGATCATACATCTCATGCATTCATTGAACAATTTGTTCGTTTTCATTCTGGCATTTGGAATGATTCTCAAAAGAATTATTCTACTATTAAAAAAGAAATACTTTCAATTATTTTATGCATTACCAAATTTAAAGATGATATTTTCAACAAAAAATTTCTTCTTAGAATAGATTGCAAGTCAGCAAAAGAAGTTTAACAAAAAGATGTCAAAAATATTGTTTCAAAACAAAATTTTGCCATATGGCAAGCTATACTTTCATGTTTTGATTTTGACATTGAATATATCAAAGGAGATAATAATTCATTACCTGATTTCCTAACCAGAGAATTTCTTCAAAATCCTGCAGAAAACCATGAGTAAACTCATACCTCAGACTTCTCAGAATTATTCCAAATTTATTGTTAACCATAATCAATTTCAAGACCTTTCTGAATTTCCCAGCCTACCTTCTCCTTCTTAATCCCAAGCAGCTAGAGCACCTACAACTCCTACTCAAACGCCCAATTCAAATATTACCAGAAGCTCACCTTCAAAGACCTATACTACCAAACCCAACACTCAAAACTTAACCCTCACCCGATATCATACTACTACAGATCTAACTACTTTGAAGAATATCATATCAAAATACCTTCCTAAAGGATGCCAATGGTATCCTGACAATCCTTCAAAAACTCAAAAGTTTTATGAACTTATTTTAATTGATTCCGGATCTATTGAGCTAGTTCATACTCCTGACCCTACCAATCCAGATCGTGTTTCATATTCAAAATGCATTATCAAAAGAGTTTTTAAATCAGACGAATGGACTTTCCCATTCAATAAAAACATTTCTCTATTCCTTTTAATCCTAGAGGATAAATTATCCTGACTATAAAATGGCCTGGTTCAGAACCTTTCTTTTTAGGCCATTTGATCATTCATGGTTCTTTATCTTCCATCCTGATATCATAAAGAATTCATTTCCTATTTGGTTCTTAGAATGGTGGATTGATTTAGGTCCTATCTATTCCATTCTACCTCCTGATGTTATGAAAGCATATTCCTACTACAGTTCAAAGACATCGAAAAAACCTGTTGAAAAGCCTCATACGGAGATTCACTTTTTCTCTAAATTCAAAGTCCCCTGGATAATTTGTTGGAGCTTTGCCTTCAAGCAATTTTTTCCTATTACTAATCCCCTCTCCATTGTTAGAGAATTCAAAGTTAAATGGTGGTCAAATTACTCCACAAAATATTGCAACCTTGAAGTAGTCAAAACTTTCTTTGCCACTGGTGAAAAACCTCAATGGGAAAAACCAGCCAACAATGATTCATCAACCAGCAAGAATAAAAAAAAATAAATACTAATGTCTATTCTCTTTCTAAAGAACATATTGAAGTATTTCAGATAATGGAAAAAGATCCAGGTATTATTAAGAATACCTCCAATCTTGTAAATTCAAAAAAGGATGAATTCAGATGCTGAAGATATTTCATCAGGCGACTCAAAGTCAGACTTTGATCCTTTCGGTGGTCCTTGTGATCAGGATCCATTTGATCTATGACTATCTTTGGATAATTCAAAAGAAAAGAAAAAGAAGTATTCAAAAGAATAGAAAAAGAAAGAAAGAAAAAAGAGATAAAGAAAAAGAAAAGAAGAAAATTTCAAAAGAGAGAAAGAAAAAAGAGAAAAAGAAAAAGAAAAGAAGAAAAATTCAAAATTTCTTTCAGCAGAAAGTTTCATTAAAATGTTGAGTCAGAAGTTTCTCGGTGAAACGAGTACTCAATAATTTTGATAAATACAAAACAGGCCAACAACCCTGGTCATCTATTCAAAAACAGGTACACAATTGTAAAAAGTTAGCATTCAAATTTCAAAAGCAACTGTCCTATTTGTAAAAAATTGGACAAATTTGTCAAAAGCAGCCATCTACTATTCAAAAAGCAGCTGCCATTCACTGTAGCAAAGGTCACTATTCATATCACTGTAGCAGCCGACAAGTCACTGTTCACATCACTGTAGCAGCCGACAAGCACTGTTGCAGTCTCTATTCGAACTACTGATGAAGATATTTCATCAACCGCACTCAGCGTAAATTCAAATGATGATGAAATTCAAATGAAGATTCAAATGCAGAATTTGCCTATAAATAAGGCACTTCATTTCATTCAAAGGCATCGAAAGTTTTAGCGAAGAAAATCCTTAAGCTTAGATCCTTATCATTCCTATTGTAACCTTTTATATATTTTCATATCCTTGTATTCCTACCTCTGTAATTCATATCTCCAGTATTCAAAGTAAGTTTTATTCAAATCTTATTATTTTCAATTTGTTATTCCCAAGACTCGTCATTAATTACAAACCACTCAATGAGGTTCTCGAATGGATTAGATATCCTATTCCTAATAAAAGAGATTTAATCAAAAGATTGCATAAAGCATGCATTTTTTCAAAATTCGATCTTAAGTCTGGCTTTTGGCAGATACAGATCAGAGAAGAAGACAAATCCAAAACTGCTTTCACAGTTCCTTTTAGACATTACGAATGGAACGTAATGCTTTTTGGTCTAAAAAATGCTCCTTCTGAATTTTAAAATATTATGAATGATGTTTTCAATGATTATTCAAATTTCTCTATTATTTACATAGATGATATTTTGATATTTTCTTAAAATATAGAACAGCATTTCAAACATCTCAAAACTTTTCTTTATATTTGCAAAAGGAATGGATTAGTTATTTATGCTCCAAAGATAAAGCTTTTTCAAACAAAAGTTAGATTTTTGGGTTATGTCATTTCAAAAGGTACCATAAAACCTATTTCAAGAGGTATAGAATTTGCTGATAAATTTCCAAATGAGATTAAAGAAAAAAATCAATTACAAAGATTTTTAGGTTGTTTAAATTATGTTTCTGATTTCTTTCCTAAACTTAGAATTATTTGTCAACCTCATTTTCGAAGATTAAAATATTTCTTTTTTATCTTCAATTGTTTGTCCTTTAATCTAATAAAATAATGTGCAAGAATCTCTTCAATTGTTTGTCCTTTAATCTAATAAAATGATTTTAAATTTCTTTTTATTATCCGAATTGAATAGCCGCTGAAAACATGATAATCTAACTTCAAAATATGTCATGTCATTAATATGACTTATCTATTTTTATCTTCAATTTTTCTATATCTTTTCAATTTTAGTAATCATTCAATTTTAATCTTGATCCTTCATTTCATAATTTATTTATTTATTTTCAAATCAACAATATAAATTTGATAAGTATGAAAAATATTATTGGCATATATTCTATTAATCGTCAATCCATATATTAATTGTAAATCAATATACCAAATAATATATTTTAATTTAATTTATATATATAATATCAAATCTTTTAACGTAATCTTTGGTATTTTTCCACATTTTTTTCTAAGTCTCTTTCAATCACGATCGTTCATTTTTTCTAATAATTCTATATAAACATTTTCATTACCTAATCAAATCCTTACTTTTTTTCTTTTTCGTGTTCCTTCTTTTTCTTCTATATTTCACGTTCATACTATTTCAAATTTACTTTAATTTATTTTATTTTTTATATTTACTTTTATTTGATCTTGCAGGTTCATTCTTTGAGGTATCATTCTTCTTTTTTGTTTTTTGTTATTTTTTTCTCTTTTATTTTGTTATTTTATTTATAATTCTATAAAACCTATTTCTATACTTTAATTTATTTTATCTTTTATACTTTTATTTGATCTTATTTTTATGTTCAATCATTTTCATATTTGATCTTATGTACAAGTTCAATCATTCTCATTTGAAATATCATTTTTTTTTATTTTCGTTTCTCTTTTGTATTTTCTTCATAATTCTATATACCTTATTTATAAACTTTAATTTATTTTATCTTATATATTTTTATTTGATCTTATTTTAGGGTTCAACTATTCTGTTTGAGGTATCATTCTTTTTTTAATTTTTCGTTTATCTAATAATTTATGTTTTTTCTTAGTTTTTTGTGTATTTTTCATATTCTATAAATCCTGTTTTTATAAATTTTTTTAATCTTATTGATTTTATTCTTATTTGATCTTATTTACAGCTTCAATCATTCAAAAAATTCGTCAATGTTTGACGTGATGAATTTGGACAATCCATAATTTATTTTAGAATGTTTTCTTTATAATTTTATAAACTCTATTTTTATACTTTAATTTATTTTATCTTTTATATTTTTATTTTACCTTATTTTCAGATTCAATCATTCTACTTTGAGGTATCATTCTTTTTTATTTTTTCATTTATCTTATGATTTATGATTTTTCCTTCGTTTTTATTGTTTTCTTTATATTTTATGAAATCTATTTTTATAAAATTTTTTAAACCTTATTGTTCTTATTCTTATAAACTCTATTTTTATACTATAATTTATTTTATCTTTTATATTTTTATTTTATCTTATTTTTAGATTCGACCATTCTCCTTTAAGGTATCATTTTTTTCATTTATCTTATGATTTATGATTTTTCCTTCATTTTTATTATTTTCTTTATATTTTATAAAATCTATTTTTATAAATTTTTTTAAACCTTATTATTCTTATTTTTATTTGATCTTTTTTGCTGCTTCAATCATTAAAAAAAATAGTCAGTGTTTGGAGTGATGAATTTGGAGAATCGAAAATAATTTTAGAACTTTTAGAATTGGAGATTCAAAGTAGAGGTCAAATATTTTTTTTATTTAATCTTTAGGATAAATGTATGAAATTTATTTTCGAATTTTTTTTATTTTAATTTTTCTTTCAATTTTATTTTCATTATTATGATCATCTCCATAATATATTATTTTAATATTTATAATTTATTATATTAATTAATATTTTATATTTTATTTATCCATATGTTATTCAATTAAAAATAAAATATAAATTATCTATATCTTTATTAAAAAATAGAAAAACTTGTGTGCCCCTGAGAAATACCGTGCCCCCATGGGAACATAAGAATAGTAAAAGATTCTTGTGTTCACATGGGGGTACGGTGGGACACAAGAGACCAACTCATTAAAAAATAGTAATAAAGTTTTACAGAGAAATTATATTTATTTTTTAAAAATAAATAGATATCAATTAAAGTAAAATAATTTTAATATTATAAATAATAGAAAGTTAATTTATACTCTATTTATCTTAAATACCGAATTAAATTTAATGTTATAAAAAATAAGCGTATAAACAGTGCGATTTAATTGATAAATCTAAATTACGTTATGTTAAAAAAATACATTTATATATTATACATAAATAATTAGTAGTTTTTAAAAATACATAAATTCAAATAAATAAATATATAATTATATGGATTTATTGCTACCTAGTACAAAATATATATTAATATTACTAGTAGATACATATTATATATTTTATTACTACCCACTACAAAATATTTTATAAAAAGTCCTAACTACCCCCTTGTACATTAATTAGTGGTTAAAATATATAGAAATTTACGTTTACATGATTAATCTATTTCCTATATTTTAGCTCTCTCTCAAAACAGATAACCAGAATCAATTCATTTTACACGTTCTATTTCCCTTTCCAGAATGAATATTATTTCCTATAATTTAATTATCTCCCTTCAACTTCCTTTCCAGACTGAATACCATTTCCTATAATTTAATTTTCTCCCTTCACTGATATCAAAATCAATTCATTTTACACGTTCTACTTGGAAGTATTTAAATATATGGAGAGTGATGGATTTGTAATTGATGAGCATTTTTAAATGATTTATCTAATTGCCATCACCGTACGAGTGAAAGGAAGAATGAAACGCCGAGGACTGATATGGCGTATCCTCACCTTTTGTTTTTCTTTTTGATTTTTTTTAAGAATCCAATTTCATTTGGATATTGATATGTTCCTTCATGTGTAGGGATTTATTGACGGTTGCATTATTATTTCTGAAATTTTTGTCCATTCCACCGAATATTTAGAATATATTCAATATATTTTAGATTCATTTATTAAAATGTTTTGTATTCAAAATCATTAAGTATGCAAAATATTTAATATTCAATAATAATGCATTAGATATTCTTTCTTAGTGTTCTACAAAATATTATATTCAATATATTTCAAATTTTCATTCATTTTCTCAATGCTGCTCAAAGTATTTATAATGATTATGTATATTTAATATTAATTCATTAAAATGTTTTTGTATTCAAAATTAGTAAGTTTCAAAATATTTTATGTTCAGATGAATTCAAAATCAATATTTAAGAACGTAATTAATGCTTATTTTAATAAATCAAGTAATACAACTATTATAAACTTTCATCGATTTTTAGGGACGTAATTTATAGGATGATTTTATATAATCTATATAAAGATCGATATATCGTATTTAAAAATATTTCTGAATATCTAGAATTTGAACACATTAAACGTATTCAAAAATATTTCTGAATACCTATAAATTTTGAATAGGGACTCGTAAACACATCCTCAAATGATATTATGTGTAAATTAATTTATGAATAAAAGATATATAATTTGTACGTGAATACAAATATATTCAATATAAATATTTTTGAATATATAAATTTTGAACGAATATTATAACGTAAATTAAGGATTTAGTATTGGAGTCAACTCCCATCCAATTTTTAAGAGAGTAGTTTACGGAAGATAATTGTTTTTATATTAAATTAAATTCTCTACCCTTTTAAATTATTTCTGAACATAATCAAACTATAAGGTTAAAAGAGACATTTCATTTCTTAATGTACCTATTAGTAATAATATGGTATAAAATGTATTTAATAGTAATGGACCCTAATTATATATATATATATATAAGTACATAATTGTAATATACTTAATTCTTTCCGTGCAACGCATGGATGAGTAATATCTAGTATATATTAAATGAATATTGATTGATATATTAATTGAAATTAGGCATATGTTCATCAAAAATTAGTCAAATTTATATTATTAAATAAAAAAAGTAAAATTTAAATAATAAAATCCATTATTGTATAATTAAAAATATTCAAAGACTAAATTACTCTTTTTAACTTAGTAGTATATTTATTAAAATTGGGGTAATTATTATTAGGTACATTGAAATCTCCTTAATTACTATGAGATACAAATTTAAAAAAATATTATTACTAACTACATAAATATTTAGTTTTATTCCAACTTTACCCTTACAATATACGGTACAAAATAGTGTTGCACGCAATCATTTACTTTACGTGCAGCAAAAAATTTAAATGCAGAATAAATGCTTTTGTGCAGCAAATTTTATATAAATAGTAAGTGTTATATTTAATTAAAAAAAAAATGTTATGTGCAGCACACATTTCTCGTGTTGCCTAATTATTTATATTCTTTGTTATGATTTGAGTGAAGCATAATTTTGTGTGCAGCATACTCCCCCCACTCAATCGAATATTCATTTATTGATCTCGATGAATTTCTAACTCCAAATTTATTGGAAGAACTTTATTATTTTTTTATTTTTTTTAGCAAAATTGAGATTTGAGAGTATTTCGATAAAACTATGAACTAACAAGATATTCTATAGTTACATCTTCACACCCACAACAATACAGAATGATCCATTATATGATGAGGAAAATAAAATTAATCAAATTAAAGAGGATGTTAAACTAAATGAACTAACCCTACCAAGTATCAAATTTACACCCACAAAGCAAACCTAAAAGAAACCCCAAATCAAAACCTAATTCAATAAGGAAACAGATCTAAAAGAAAATAAATTACTGGCCCTATTCAAACAAAAACTCACCTCGAACAACAACTACTGCCAAATCCCCCAATTCATTTAACAACACACCAATTTCGATAATCCCAAGAAATTTAATGCAATTTTGAATCGAGAATGGGCTTCCCTATATTGAATCCGAGGGAGCATAGAAGAGAGCAGAGAGATGGGACCCATGATTGCTTGCAAGTGGGGGACAATCTGGTGGGAGGCGGCGGCGAAGAGGACGAGGGCGGTGGAGTGGAAGAGGGTGAAAAGGTAGTAAAGGTGCGTGATTTCGTTGTCGTCAGAATATATTTGAGTTTAATCGGAGAGAACACAAATGAGAGTAGAGAGAAGGGGTCCATGATCGCTTGCACAAGTGGGAGGCGGCGGCGAGAAGGAGGAGGGCGGTGGAGTGGAAGAGGAAGAAGATGCAGTAGAGGTGTGTGATTTTCTTCTTGCAGGCGGAAACGATCTAGATTTTTCTTAAGGAAGAGACGGTGGAGGATGAGGTCTACCTTTTGAGCCATTGCTTGAGGAGGAAGTTGTGGGTTGGATTCCGGTGATATAGTGGATTGGGAACTGGCTTTTAATTCCATGATTATGGACCAGGTTATGTTGGGAAACTATTATTATATTGTTGTATATGTGAGTAATTTTATTTAAAGAAGGTATAAGTGTGTATTAAGGAGTAATTATTTCATTAAAATTTAGGTGAGAATCTATCATATTTGATCTAATGATATGCATTAATTATTTTACTTTTCTTATACTATAGGAGAAACTTTTCTTGCTTACGTGTCGTATTCAGAGCGCTCCAATGTGACGTGTAAATTTCTCAATTTTTTGAATTTTTAATACTTTTTTAATATTTTCCTTATTTACTTTTAATTACCTTACTTATTTAATATTTTTTTAAAATAACGTGTTTCTTATTTTTAACAATGATTAAATTTTAATATTTTATTTATTTATTTGGGTATTATTAATTAGTTACTAAATCTTTTAATGCAATAAATTAATTAGTTAATATCAAATTAAATCATATATATAGAGAAAAAAGAATATTCCATATAATATTCTTTCTCACCCCACCTATAAATAAGACTTTTTGGTTATTCATTCTAAATACACACATTCGTGTCTCCAAGAGAAATATGAGCTTTCTTCAAGTCCTCTAAAGAATTGATTTATAAAAATATAAAATTTTATTTCAATAGAGTGATTCAAGTAGAGATTCGATCTACCTTTAAAAAATCAATTCAAGAAATCTTCAAGAGGAAGAGAACTGATTCAAGTATTCTTGAATTGTTTTAACTCTCAAGTATCGATTCTTTAAGAGGAGAGAATCGATTCAAGCATTCTTGAATAGATTTACATCTTAAAATTGATTCTTCTAGTGATACTTGAATAAATTTACATCTTAAAAATTAATTTTTCAAGAGTAAGAGAGTCGTATTCTCGAATCTATTTACATCTTAAGAATTGATTGAAAGCTCCTCTAGAGAATTGATTTATGAAATTATAATATTTTATTTCGATTGAGCGAATCAAGTAGAGATTCGATCTACCTTTAAAAAATCGATTCAAATATTCTTCAAGAGGAAGCAAACTGATTCAAGTATTCTTAAATTGTTTTACGATTCTTTCAAGAGGAAGAGAATAGATTCAAGTATTCTTGATTAGATTTACATCCGAAAAATCAATTTTTCAAGAGATACTTGAATATATTTAGATCTTAAAAATCAATTTTTCAAGAGTAAGAGGATCTATTCAAGTATTCTTGAATCGATTTACATCTTAAGAATAAGAGGTTGAAAAATTAATTTATTCAAATTAATTCATGTATAAAATCGAAAGCTTAAGTTATTTAAGTTAAATCATTATTTCATATCAAAAATATTAAAATTGAGTTTGTAAATATTTATTAATTTTTTTAATTTAGTATATTAATATTTATTTATTTATTTACTTATATCTTAATTATTCAATTATGGCATATGAATTATAAAATTTATTTTCTTTAGTTGTTTATATAATTTAAAATAAAAAAATTAAATAAAAAAATAAAATTAATAAATTCATTACAAATTTATGTATATTTAAAATAATATTATATCTTAATTAATTATATTTATATTATATATATATTACATTAGTTTCTTAAAAATAATAATTAATGAAAATATAATTATTATGTATTATATAGTTAAGTAAAAAAAATACTAAACCATAATCCTGAGTAAAAAGTAATACTCCATTTATATATTATTTATAATATTACGTATATTTTAAAAAATATATATATACATAATAACTAATTAAAATATTTTAATAATTTTATTTAGTTAATTATAAAATGTTTGACCTTATTTTTCATAAATAATTAACGCAATTAATAAATAAATCATTCGATATAAATAAATTAATTAGTATCAAATCAAATCATGTATAAAAAGAAAAGAATAAATTGAGATTTTTTTATATATAATTGATACTCTCTCCGTCCCTATTCACACTTTTCATGTTGGGGTGTCCCATGTATTATTCACATTCCATTAATAATAAAAATATATTATACATCTTACCTACTTTTTACACTTTATTCATCAATCCCAACAATTTTATTCAATTTTTTACACTTTATTCATCATTACCAATAACTTTATTTACTTTTTCTCTTTAAATTATCAATTTACCCCTACTTTTTCTTACATTCAATATTAAAAAAATACTTCTTAATCTCCGTGCCTGGATAAACATGACCAAATACGTAGGATGGAGGGAGTATTTATTTTAGATAAATAGTAAAATTAAGGATATATTACTAAGATTTATATACTTTGATCATAATTTCACTTACTTACAATGATAAAAATAAAATATTAACAACAATATAAATATATAACAAAGATGCAAAATTACCCCTATATAGTTGCACATTTTTTTAGAGAGACAGTCAAAGTAATAAATAGTTTTCAAATGAATTATGTTTTAAATAAAGTACTCCCTCCATCCCACCAAAAAGTCCCTATTTTACTATATTGGATATCTCATCCAAATGTCCCAATTTTCCTTTTTAAGTAAAAAGGACCCACATATGGTCCACCACTCACTACTAATACAAATACCCACTACACATAAAATGATAATACTCCTTAATCCACGTACAAAAAGTAACTGGTGACCTTTCACCAGGTCGAAGGGAGTAACATTTTAAAAAAATACAAGTCAAGATTATTTCAAATAATTAGAATATATATACAAATATCTTAACTTTTTACATAATTTAGTTATACGTTACATTATCGAAAGTCAAAGATTATAATTTGTTGCAAATTTTTTACATTGATGAAAGAAATTGTCTTACTATAAGAGAAAAAAATCTCCTTAATTAATGTTGTTATGTTATATAACACATATGGTTTAATTATAAAAAATAAGAATAATAATTAAACGATCCCGCGTTGTATGCGGGTTTCATACTAGTATATATATATATATATATATATATATATATATATATATATATATATATATATATATATATTTGTTAAATTAATAATTATATATTTTATTTTATATATACTAATTGTGAATATACTACTATAAATAACTTCTAAGAATATGATCTGTTGCGACGTGGTTAATCGTTGTATTTTTTATATTTTTTATTTTAATATTACATAAATAATCTTTCATTCTATTTTTAATTTTTATTATTATATACTCCCTCCGTCCCGCACTTATGTTCACGGGCACTGTAGTTACGTAGTTTAAGAAAAATTACTTTTGACCAACTTTATTGACTTTTTAGGGGTATTGTGGTATTTTTAGGTAATAAATAAATTATAAAGTATGTTATATGTGTTAGGTGGGAGTGATATTTTTGAAATTAAGATAATTTTTGTGGTTGTTGGTTGATGTGAAGTTTTCTTTTTTGGGTTGTGAACATAAGTGTGAGACGGACAAAAACAAAAAGTGTGAACATAAGTATGGGATGGAGGGAGTATAAATATTTATTATTTTAAAACTATTATATATCTCCAAAATATTTATTTTTAATTTGAAAATATTTTATAAGTCTTTATTTAATTAATTATTTCAAGAAGATAATTATTTAAATATTATAATATTAATATGCAGTGAGCTGCTATACGAGTCGAGCGAGTTCGAGTAGTTGGTACTCGAGCTCGGGTCGAGTAATTATCGATCTGAGCTCGACTCGTTAAAAGAATGAGCCTAAGAACGAGCTCTAGCTCGCTCGAGTAATTTTCGAGCCGAGTCGAGCTCGATTGGGCTCATTAAGTAAATTGAATCGAGTTTATCGAGCCTTATCGAGCTGATTTGTAATAAATATATCTTATATTAATTATTTAATTTAATATTTATTATTAAAATAATCGAGCCTTGTCGAGTCAAGTCGAGTTAGGCTCGTTAAGAAAATGAACATAAGGCGAGCTCGAACTCGAGCTCAATTACTCACGAGTCGAGCAGAACTCGAGCCGAGCCGAGCTCTCGAGCAGTTCGTTCATTTTAACAACTCTAAGATCTACCACTTTTTTATATGTAATTTTTAAAAATTTAATTACGTAATCCTTCAATTTCATTATAAGACTACATTTAAAAATTAATTACTCTAAATAGTTTGTATTTAATTACCATAAAACTTCTATTACTAATAATAATAATGTTTATAAAAATATTTATTTAACATATAAGTATAATATACTATTTATAATATATATACATATATATATATATATGTATATATATTATATATATATAATTGTTGAATTTATAAATCTAAAATAAAAAATAATGAATTTTTGGGCTAACTGATCGTTGTCATTTTCACCTAGATTTTAGTGTCTCTGTTTGTGGATTTTCAGATGTTTTTATCCGTATTTGTGTGATTTTTGGTGGAGTTATTGGTATTTTGAGAAATGTGGTATGAATTGATAGAATTGTGTAAATGAGCTTAAATATGTGTAAAACAGGTCAAGAAATGGATTAAAACAGAGTCGAGAGCAGAACGGAGACGGAGGAACAATTCATGTTTGTACACGGGCCGTGTGCGGAACACGGTCCTGTAACATGTGGTCGTGTATTGTCATCAGAAATCACTGCTCGCTCAGAAGAAAGGCCGTGTTCTGGCGCATGGGCAGTGCGTTGCTGCATGCCCTGTGTGCGGAACACGGCCCTATAAGAAGAAGCCGTGTATTGTCGTCAAAAATACTACACGGCCATGACCGAGGCCGTGTAGCGCAGCTTGAGCCGTGTTCGAAAGCACGCACAACACGCCGAAGTAGGTGTGCCCTACACGGGCCGTGTAGATGCAAAAACATGTGCAGTTTTCAGAATGTTCCGAAAGCTTCTAGAAGGTCCATTAGTTATATAAAAGGGTGACTTGTGCAAAATTTGAAAGAGAGATCATAATTATAGCAGTTACACACACTTTACACCACATTTTCACAAACTAGATCTATGTATCCATCTTCATCCATTAGATCCATTTAATTTCCATTTGATCTCAATTAATCAATCCATAAATACATTATCTAATCCATCCATCCACCATTTGAGAAGAGGAAAGCATCAAGGATTGAAGAAGTTGACACTTTGAAGAGAATGAAGGTTTCTCTATGAAAGGGAAATCAATCTACTTTTCATTTGTTGATTTTCTTCTTATTTTGGCTGAAATGGAGCAAAGCTTGATTTGTATTGATATAAGCACAATGTGTAGTGGCTAGTCCTATAGTAGGGCTAATCATATGAATGGTTGAGATGAAAGCTAGATGTGTAGAACTTGAGAAGTGAATATAGTTAAATTGTGAATTTACTTTTATGATATATGAATCATGTTTCATTTCAATACTTGTGTGATTAGATTTTCTATTCATAGTATTAGGATGATCATTCCAATGTTATGAGTGGATGTTTAATTGAATCATATATTAAAATGTGCATGCATGTTAGTGTGAGGGGAGGTAAGTCATACCATTCTTATGCTTAGAACATTCATAGAGGGGACACTAAAGAAATTGAGTGAAAAGAACCAACTTATAATCATAGTACCTTAAGGGAATTGAGATTAAGATCAATCTTAGGAGATTTAGACTTGTAAAAGAGTCGAGAACCTAATTGCCTTGGCCATAGGGATTAGGGGTAAAATTGTGATTGCTTTTAGTCCACAAAATTATGAAGTTCATTACCAAGAGTTATGCATATCTAGCTAGAGTCTTAACCATGATTATGATTAGCCTTGCTCTTTTCACAAGTGAATTCTACCTCGATTCGATTCATCATTTGTGTGTTGTTTGAATCATTACTTTATTAGTTCAAATTCTTAGTTAATTGAGTAGAAGTAAGTAGTAGCTTAAACAATCAAACCTTCAATTTATCATTCTTACAAAGCATAAATCAATGGAAAATCCGGATACAATCATGAGTTTACTTTCCCTTGGGACGGCATACTTATAAATTTTGTTACTTGGTCACACGTGTACTCGACGATAGAGTCTCTTACTCTTACACATTTTTAGAAGAAATGCGACTAAGAACATGGCGCCGCTTGCCGGGGAAATGTTAAACTTTTGGTTGTAACGAGTTTGAAGTTGATTAGTTTTGATAAGGATATTTATTTTATTTCTTTACTTGTCTTGGTTACTTGGAGAACTAATTTGGAAATTCTTGTAGGTACATGTAAACGCATTCAATGTCTCAATCTATTGAACCTTTGAACTTGGAATAAGAAGCTACCTTAAGAAGATAAAGACGAGGAGTGTTAGAGCCTACGGAAGAAACTATGGAAGAAGTAAGGGATAATGCAAACATGGTTGATGAAGAAGACAATATGAGGAATTTTCATGGAGTTGATAATGTTAGAGGAGGTCATAATAATCCGGACTTTGTGCCACAAGCTTATGCTCAACAAAACCACTTGCAAAACCAACAAATGCAAGCTATTATTCAAAACTTGATGGCACAACAAGAAGCAAGGAATAATCCTCAGGTGGTGCAAAATCAACCCCATGGAAATGGAAACAATGGAGTGGGAATGAATGTCCGTGATCACTTTCAACCGCAATATGGGAATTATAGAATGGGCCTGCCATTGAATGTGAATAATTTTGAGATAAAGACGGGATTAATCAACATGGTGCAAGTAAATCAATTTGGTGGTGGTGCAATGGAGGATCCGAATGCTCATTTAGCCCAATTTACGGAGTTAGCCAACACGATAAAGATAAATGGGGTGAGTGAGGATGTTGCTAAAATGAAGTTTTTCTCGTTTTCATTAAGAGATAGAGCTAAGACTTGGTATCATACTATACCACCGGGATCCTACACCACATGGAGAGAGTTGACACAAAGGTTCTTGAGCAAGTATTTTCCCACTTCAAAGATGTTGCAGCTCAAAGGGTAGCAATTACTACTTGAGACATTTAGTAAAGCATGGACCGATTCAAAGAGATTCTAAGGAAGTGTCCACAACACGGATTCCCCGAAGAACAACAAATATGATTTTTCTATGCTGGTTTAAACGGAAGTAAGAGGATGCTTATTGATGCTTCGGTGGGAGGTTCGATATTGGGGTAAAGTCCGGAAAGAGCAATTGCCATATGTGAGAAAGTAGCTTTGAATACGGATCAATGGTCCATGGATCATGCACCGGGAATATATAAAACCGAGAGAATTGCTAAGATGGAAGAAGTGTGCTTGCAACAAGTGAAAAAGGTGGAAATGCCTAAGGAAGATATGACCGACAAGGCGATCATGGAGATATTAAAGAGGATGAATGCTAACATTCAAGTGTCTCCAAATTCTATACCAGTGGTGAATCAACAAGTGTTTGTAAGTCCTCAAAAAGGTATGTCATTGCCTTTGATGAATCAACAAGTGTTTCCAAATCCTCAACAAGGCATGACTATGCCTAATTTGGGTCAATCTTCTCAAAGTTGTCAATGCCTATAGCCATGCCTCAACAAGGTATGTCCTTTAATTTGGAAATTCAAGATACATGGTGTCCACCGGAGATGACGCTTGAGGAAGTTGCCTTTATGCAAGGAAAGAACTTCCAAGGAAATTATGGTGGTAACTTTGGAAGTCATGGATGAGGATACCCACAAAGACAAGGAGGATGGGGGTAAGGTAACTTTCAAGAAAATTTCAATCAACCTCATAGGTATAAAAATTTGTCATATGGAAATCAAGGGAATGCCCTTACTTTACCACTGGGTATTAATCCGGGAGAGAAAACTCCAAATGGTGAAGGAAAGTCTACATTGGAAGATCAAATGACTAAGATGTTTGACTATTTGAAGCAAAGAGATGAGGTGAGTGATAAGAGAATCAAAGCCTTGGAGACACAAATGAGTCAAATGGCAACCGAGCAAGGTGAAATGCATCGAAAGGGTAAGTTTCCCTCCACTACCGTTACTAATCCTAAGAAGCAATGTTTGTATGTTACCGTGTGCAACATGGAAAGTAAGATGGAGAAAGAGTTGGTGGAAATAACAAACATCGTTTCAAAAGTTGAAGAAGTACTTTGTGATGAAATCATGTCAAAAGTGGAGTAGGAAGTTGCCATTGATAAAAATTTATCTTTTAATGATGAGAAGATAATTGGTGAATTCTTGTCTTTATTGGATGTTGAAAGTAATTGTGATGAAGAGGTGATGTTGAAACAAGATCGTGATATTGTCAAAGTTGAAGCTTCATCAAAGGTTGAAGATCCCGGTAAATTCGTTCTTACTTGTAAAATTGGAAATGGAGAATATTTTAATGCTATATGTGATCTTGGTTCAAGCATTAATGTAATGCCTTTGGAAATTTTTGAAAAACTTGGCATTGGGAGGTTAAAGGAAACGGATGTGGAAATATGAATAATGGATGGTTCAATGATAAAGCCCTATGGAGTTGTGGAGGATATGCTTGTGAAAATAGAGGATTTTGTCTTTCCGGTGGATTTTATGATAGTTGAGAAGCAAGCGGATCCTTTGATCCTATTGATTTTTGGAAGGCCATTTTTGGCAACCGGAAGAGCAAAATTTGACATGGATATGAAGGAACTCACACTACATTCAAATGAAAGAGAATTGGTGTTATCAAGCAAGAATTTAAAAGGGGGAGACCTTCATTTGAAGCCACCTATTAAGCCTCCGGATGATCAAGATCAAGTGGTAAGTGAAATTTTAAAAGATGAAGATTTAACTAATTTTTTACTTGAATTTGCAGGAAATTTTTCTTCAAAAAGGAACAAGCTTAGGGGAAATCCACAAGTTGATTGGAAGATTGATAAGGGAAAGAGACAATGAAGTGAGTTCAAGTGTTAAAGGAGTAAGAAGTGTTGATAAGAAGGTTGTTAAGGAGATGTTTAAAGTGAAGATGAAGCCCGATGGGGTCTTGGATTTCTCCGATTGTTAAGAACTTAAATGCGTCTAGCTCGACGATGTTAAATCGAGCTCTTGATTGGAGGCAACCCATTTTAATAAGTTTTCTTATTTAGTTTTATTTTCTTGAATTTTTAGTATGTAGGAATGTGCTCATGGAGAAAATACTTATGGAAGAGACGAGATATACTAGATTTGGAAAGAAGATGTATGCCACACCACTCTTTACAAACTTAAATTTAACACTTGTGTTAATTTAAGTTTGGGAGAGTGTGTGGTGACCATACTTGAATGTTGAAAAGCACATACGTCATCACAAGGTAATTTTATGATGATCAATGGTGGAAACTACAAGGGTAAGACTCACCACTTTTTGCAAACTTAATTCTCAACTTGTTTCGATTTAAGTTTGGGGGGATAGTGCGTGGTGTGCCTTACCACTTATGTATGCTTGATGTATCATGTTGATAGAGTGATTATTTTGATTGTCTTGCGTAAAATTGGGTCAATTTTAAAATTTTCTCAAGAGTTTGGTTCATTTTGGTTTGTTTGGTGGTGTCTAAGTGCATGATAATCCGTTTTATTTGTCGTAAATGTGAAGATAATTGGTTTTGAATGGTTTTTGAACATATATAAGTTGTATCGGAAGCAAATGAGCAGGGAAAAACAGGGCTCAGAGTTCGAAAAATTGTAAAAATAGGGTACAGAGCTCGACCCGTGTGCAGGACTCGAGCCTGTACACGAGGTCGAGCTCCAACATCAGAAGCAGCAACATGCCCAAGTCGAAGGCTGAGTTTAGAACTCGACTTGAGTCAATTAAGGAACTCGAGTTGAGCTACGTAGCTTGAGTCTAGCGGATCGCGAAAGTTAGAACAAAAATGCGATTCCAGGCTCATTTCTACAGAACCATTCATCGAATTCGAAGCTCGCGTCATGCCCAGTTCGTCTGTACAACCTCCAAAATCCTTCTCAATCCATCAAAACTCATGTGAATTGGTTAGTGTTGTGTCTATTCTTCACTTTAATCCATCCACATCTCCCAAAAGTTCAAATTCTCCACAGTTTTGTAAGGTATGAACTCTCTACCCTAATACTTTGAATTGGAGTGTAATTCCTTAAATTAAAGCATGGGCTTTGATTATTATGATGATTAGTGCATGGGTATGAAGTTTAAACTTGAAATTTCAACACGAATTTGTGAATTGATTGATAACCCGAATTAGGGTTCATGAATTTAGAATTTGGGGATAATTTGTGGAATGCTTAAATTGGATTGATATGTGTGTTCCAATTGATGAATTGACATAAGAATGAAATGGAAGTTGCAAATTTGACTTGGAATTGTGAGGTGAATTGGTGAATTTTGATTTTTCAATTGTCAAGTTGGTTTTCATAGAGATTAAAATTTGGAATTTGTGACTATTGAATAAAATTTGGAAATGCTTGTTATGTATGATTGAAATTACAATGGTTTGAAGGATTGAAACTTGGCATGAAGTATGGAATATAAGCTTTTGAAGTTGCAAGTTAAAAGTGTACACACCATGTTTTATTTGGTAAAATTTGAAGATTGGACATTATTGTTGCATAGTGATCACTTGTTGATTTGATTGAAGTTTTGAAGTCATTAGGTTGAAATGTAGATGGTAAATGCATGATGCTAACTAAATAAGTGAAGTATGAGCTTAGTAGGCTGAATTGGAAATAATGTTCGTAGATGTGATTTAATTGTTGAAATTTTGCTATGTAGATGGCTCGAAGAGAAAGGGGACAAGACTTCATTGTCCTTAATAAAGAGGAGTTGAAACTTTGTGATGCAAATTTAAGTATAGAAGGGTTTCATCCATTTGATATGGATGTGGACTTGGTGGATGAGTGGCCAAAGTATGCTTCAAGGTGGGAGGCAATTTGTCCAAAATTTCATGCCACTAGATTCCAGGATCAATAGACTATGGTAGATCTTGGACTTGAAGATGATTTGAGGACAACGTTCAGGAATGTCTACATGGAGGATTTCTTTGACAAGAGCCCACCCACATACTGAAGCCTCACAACGGAATTCTTGAGTACGCTAGAGGTCGTGAAGAATCACAATAAATATCCTACTTCCATCAAGTTCCAGTTAGGAGATGAGTGGCATGAAGTTGAAACTCCTGATCTGAATGAATACTTTGGATGCCCCAGAGATGAGGATCGAGTCATCTATTCATATGTGGAGAGATGAGGATCGAGTCATCTATTCATTTATTTGATAAGTGTGTTAATTCACGAATCTTATGCCTGGATTTGTGCTATTATGGAGTGTTTGAAGGTTGAAATCGGTTGTAAACAGATATATATTGTGAAAAGGCATGAATCAGGTGTTGTTGGAGCTATTTGAGTGGTTTTTCGAAGGAAATTGGAGTGGAAGTGTTGAAAACTAAAGAAAGGAAGTCGAAGCCATCCGATTGGGCGAAGCAGGAGTGTGATTCGACCTGAAGGAGGTTAATTCAACAAGCCCTTCAGGTCGAATTGGTATCACAACACGAGCAGAAGGTGGATTCGACCACGACAGGGGATTCGACCTGGGCATTAGGTCGAATCGAGGTCGAATCCATTGGCAGAGATGTCGATTTGACCTCGTCACATCAATTCAACCTGCACAGTTGGTCGAATCGAGCACCTGGGGCTTACAGTGTGTTGATTCGACCTCCGATTCTACTTATGATGATCAATTCGACCTGTTGCTGAGGTCGAATCGATGCTCGGGAACTTACCATATCCGTATTTTTATACCGTCAATACATGTGATCACTTAAAAAGCCCATGCCAAGCCCAAGAGACGTGATTACAAGTATAAAAGAAGGCTTATGCACCATCATAGAAAGAGAACTTGATCAAGAAGACAAAGAGACGTAGAGTTGAGAGGAGAGTTGATCGTCCATCATCCGGAGGGGCTGTGACAGAGGTTCCGCTGGAGATTCAAGTAAGATTGGTCCAACTAAACATGATTGTTCTTAGATCAATCATGGGTTAGAGCCGCTTCGGTAGTTCAAGGGTTATGAAGGTTTCATGAGTTAATTAGTCTTTCGTGTGTAAACTCCGTACAACACTACTTGTAGTTTATTTTATATAAGATTACACGTTTTTAATCCATACTCACGGTCATTTTGTGCATCAATAATTGTTGTGTAGAGTCTGAATACATAACGTGGTTATTGTTGAGTGTGTTCACTGCTGAGCAGGGTTTTATGTTATAATTCTAAGTGAAGGGATTCTGAATTCTTATTAGAACTATCTTATATGAATACTTGTTAATTGAATCAAATTCGGGTTAATAAGTAGGATAAAGAGTATAACTTTATAGTACCTATAAAGGGAGATCAAATTGGGTTAGAGTACTAAGTGCACGGGAAATAATTAATTATGATAGCACCTAGAAAGGGGGTAAAGTATACATCTTGCTCCGAGGATATTCACACGTGTCATACACATATTTACTTGTGTCTATAGAGTGGATTTGCATGCTTTAGTGATGCGTCCATAAACCACAAGGCGGAGTCGGACACCGTCACATGAAAGATGAATTAATAAATGGAACTGGATTACTTGACGAACTACCTACTTTCTTACTTGATCACAACCTACTATCTCTTCTTCTTGTTATCTTATTTGCTATTTCAATTAATAGTTGTTACTCTATTTCAATATCAAAACCATTATAATTTCCAACATAGTCTTAGTTTACTAGAGTATAATTAAATTGATATTTATCCATTCCTTGAGTTCGATATATGACTTGGTCACCTTCGAAACTACGATTGATATCCTTCATACTTGAGGATTAAATTGCGTGTTTAGAAAACGCCTATCAAGTTTCTGGTGCCATTGCTGGGGACGGCTTAAAATATCTTTATGTTATTTCTAGTTTTATTAGGATTATTTTAATTCATGTTTTGCTGTTCTAACTCTTAATCTTTTCAGGTGTATGCTCACAAGATCGAAGCAAGGTGAATTAGTACCATATAATCCTGAGATAGGAGCGTCATCGAGGAAGAAAAAGAAGAAGAAGGGTAAGAATAAGAACGTAGAACCTACTACAGCTCTGAATTTTGGAGTTGAAGTGGACAAACTAAACTCGGAAGTGACTGAAACTGTAGTTGATCCAAAGGCAGCAGCAGATGAAGTCGACATGGTAGCGAATCCGAATAATCTGGATAAAAAGACGTCTTCAAGAATAACGGGGCTGGACACTTTAGGCTTCTAGGAGCAAGGGGGCTAATGCGAACTTCGATCTTCACCCCGCTCTTATTAGCATGATAGAAAGGAATTCCTTTTCAGGAGGGACTTTCGAGGATCCGCAGCAGCATCTAAACAAGTTCTTGGGCTATGCAAGTACTAAAAAAGACGCATGGGAACATGAAGATGCTAGGAAGATCCTCTTGTTTACATTCTTACTTACTGAAAAGGCAAGAGATTGGTACAACACTATCAGCGCAGCTGAATGCACTACTTGGGAACAATTGAAGTTAAAGTTCTTGGAAAGATACATGCCACCTTCGAAGGTGTTCAAGATGAAGCAAGACATTAACCAATTTGCTATCGGTAGTGGAGAGAAGTTTCATGAAGCTTGGGACAGATTCAAGGACATGCTTCATAAGTGTCCACAATATGGGGTTATCTAAAGATCAATATATCAGTATATTCTACAGTGGATTGAACTGTGATTCTCGTGTTTTATTGGATGCTTCTTCTAATGTAGCATTGCTTACTAAGTCATCAGTAGAGGCCGAGAAACTTTTTGAAGATATTTCAATGAACTCGAGAGATTGGCCAACTGATAGAGTGAGAGGCACTTACGTCCTTGGAAAGGTAGCTAAGGTTGAACATGCTATGGTGAAAACAAGTAGAGAAGATGAGATCGTCTCTAGCTTGTCGAGTATCAACAAGTTACTTGAGTCCCAACAAAAGCAAATCAGCGATATATCTCATCGCTTACCAATCATGCAACAGGAAGTAATGAATGATAGAACAATCCAAGAGGAATTGGAAGAGGCAAACTATGCCATGGGTCAAAGTATTCAAGGAACTAGGTACCCTAATCAAGGAAACTGGAACTATCAGTAGAACTACAACAATCGTGGTCCCCCGGGTGGTTATCAACAGCCTAGGAGGCCGAAGTTTTCATGGAGCAATCCTAACAATGCAATTCAAGCTCCGACGGGTGTTGATCCAGGTGCGAAAGTGGAAGAAGGGAAGTTGGGTTTCGAGGATACGGTGAACAGGTACATGGCTAGGAATGATGAAAGAGTGAACCGTCTTGAGGCCAAGCTTGAGAAGAAAATTGACGATCATCACAAGGATTTGTCTACACAATTAAGGGACCTTACGTTGTTAATGGGGACGATGGCTGAAAATGTGAACATATTGACTCAATCTATTGAGAAAGTGAAGCTTTCATCTCAAAGTATTGAGAATCCAAAGTCTTGTCACGCCATTACACTGAGGTCAGGAACACAGTACGAGGGACCTATGAGGCCGGAATCAAAATTGGAAACATCAAAGGCTCAATTCGACCCCAGTTCGACCAACACTTCAGGTCGAATCCAACAGGGGAGGTCGAATTGGACGTCTGGACGTGATTTGGAAGCACTAGCGCCTCGATTCGACCTAAATCAATTCAATTCGACCTGGGGGCCAGGTCAAATCCACCCTTCTGGAGCACTCTATTTTATCAGAAGCCCGATTTGACCAGCAGTAGTTCAATTTGACCAGACCGTCAGGTCGAATTGAGGTCGAATCGGAGGGCAGAAATCTTATAGTGAGTCGATTTGACCTGGAGGACTTCAATTCGACTAGACCTTCTGGTCGAATCCAGGTCGAATCGGAGATGAAGGGTGATAATCGTGTTCAAGGTGTGCAATTCGACCACTATGTGCCCAATTCGACCAGAGCGCTTGGTCGAATTGAGGTCGAATCACCCCATACTGCACATGTTTCTTCACCGAACACTCCTCGTGATGAGAACATTACTCCATTGGTTCCGAATGAGAAAAATACTGAGATCATAGCAGAGAAGAAGTGAGAAAGAGCCAAGAGGTTGAAAGTCGAAAAGGATAAAGCGGAGAAGGTCGAGCGTGATGAATGGGGTATCCCCAAAACAAAGATACATCCATCGTTTTCTTATAAGCTGGTTAAGAAGGGATTGGAAGAAAAGTTCAAGAAGTTTTCAGATATCATCATTAAGATAAGCTTGAGTATTCCTTTCTCTGAGGCGATATTGGAGAGCCGTACTATGCCCGATTCCTTAAGGATATACTGTTGAAAAAGGAAAGCTTGAACGGAGTGGAGACAGTGAACTTGTCTGAAAATTGCAGCTCGATTATCCAAAGGAAGCTGCCACAGAAGATGAAGGATCAGGAAGCTTCACTATCTTGTGTGAGATTGGAAAAGGGTCGGCACGACGAGCCTTGTGTGATCTTGGGGCAAGCATCAATTTGATGTCATTGTCTATCTTTCAAAGGCTTGGTTTGGGGGAGTTAACACCTACTACGGTTGCTCTACAATTGGCGGACAGGTCTATGACGTTTCCGAAAGGTATCATTGAAGGCGTTCTTGTCAAAGTGGAGAAACTAGTCTTTCATGTGGATTTTCTTATACTTGAGATGGAAGATGACAAGGATAATATCCCTCTTATCTTAGGGAGACCTTTCCTTGCTACTGTTGGGGCCATGATTGATGTTCAAAAGGGGGAGCTTAGGTTGCGAATGGATAAAGAAGAGGTCCTATTCAACCTTGACAAAGCAATGAAGATGCCTATGGAGTCACAATGTCATAGTATTGATGTTGTGGAGGAGATTGTGAAGGAAGATATGTCTTTGATCCTGTCTAAAGACCCTCTTGAGACATGCTTGATGGAGTCTCTTACTTATCCCACTACGGAGCTTGACGATCTGTCCAATGAGGTATGTATTGAATATCTTGAAAACTTACTTGTTTTGGGTGATGACAGGTATGAATTGGAGAAGTCTAAGGTTGAGGAAGTGAAGTGGACTAGGAAGTACTTACCGTTGGATAGAGAGAGCACTCCGATGGAAGAGAAGAAAGAGGAGCTGAAACCATTACCGGAACACTTGAAGTATGCCTTTCTTGATGACAATAGAAAATATCAGGTAATCATATCTTCTTCCATTGATGATGATCAACTTGAGGAGTTGTTAGATGTTCTTAGGGTGGTCTCTTGATGATTTAAAAGGTATTAATCTTTCATATTGCATGCATAGAATAAGGTTGTTTGATAAGGCCAAGAGTAGTATCCAAAATCAGCGGAGGTTGAATCCTGCGATTCAAGAGGTGATTAGGAAGCAAATCCCAGTGTGGTTAGATGCTGGATTTATATATCCTACTACTGATAGTCCCATTGTGAGTCCATTGTATGTTGTAGCTAAGAAGGGTGCATGACTAATATGAAAGCCGAGGATGGAGAAAAATAGCCACTAGGATTCCAACGGGATGGCGTGTGTGTACTGATTACAGGAAATTGAATGAGAATACATGCAAAGACCACTTTCCTCTTCCTTTCATGGATCAAATGCTTGATCGTCTTGCAGGGTATGAGTTCTATTGTTTCTTGGATGGGTACTCGGGATATAATCAAATTATAATTTTTCTCGAGGATCAGGAAAAGACAACTTTTACTTGCCCTTACGGGACCTTTGCTTTTAGAAAGATGCCATTTGGATTGTGTAATGCGTCTGCTACTTTTCAGCGCTGCATGATGGCGATTTTTGATGGGTTGATAGAGAAGATTATGCAGGTGTTCATGGATGATTTTTCTATATTTGGTTCCTCTTTTGATATTTGTTTATCTAACCTAACTACTGAGTTGAAGAGATGTCAAGAAATGAATCTTGTCTTGAATTGGGAGAAATGTCACTTCATGATGAGAGATGGGATTGTTCTTGGGCATCATGTTTCTACCAAGGGATTGCAGGTGGATAGAGCTAAAGTGGTGGTAATTGAGAAGCTTCCACCACCGACCAATGGAAGAGGAGTGCGGTCCTTTCTTTGATACGCCGGATTCTATAGGAGATTTATTAAAAACTTCTCAAAATACTCCAAGCCCTTGTCTCATTTACTTGAAAAGGATGTTCCTTTTGTGTTTGATGATGAATGTCTAACAGCTTTTCAGGTTTTGAAAGAGGCGCTTACTACTGCACCTATCTTCACACCGGATTGGACCCAGCCGTTTGTACTTATGTGTGATGCAAGTGATGTAGCACTTGGAGTGGTGCTTGGGCAGCTGAGGGAGAAGAAGTTCTGCGCCATCTACTATGCGAGTAAGACTTTTGATGCAGCACAAAAGAACTACATTGTGACTGAAAAGGAGTTTTTAGTTGTGTTGTATGCATTCAACAAGTTTCGACAGTATTTGGTTGGCATGAAGACTATAGTGTATATGGATCATTCTGCGATTCGGTACTTGATGGAGAAGAAGGAAACAAAGTCAAAAATCATAAGATGGATTCTTCTACTTCAAGAGTTAGACATGGAGATCCGAGATAAGAAAGGTACGAAGAACGTCTTGGCTGATCACTTATCAAGGTTAGAGATAAGGGAGCATTGCAATGATACTTTTGAGTATATTGAGGAGATGTTCCCAGATGAGAAGATTATGACTGTGTTTGTTGAAGGGCTGAACGAGCGTGTGTGGTTGCTGCACAAGGGATGGATCCATAGTATGCGGATTATGTCAATTACATCGCCGTGGGAGAAATTCTGAAAGATCTCAACCGATATCAACTTGCTAAATTCAAGAGAGATGTTGAGACTTTTATATGGTATGATCTGTTTGTTTACAAAATATGCACGGATTCTATCATCCGTAGGTGTGTGCCCGAGATAGAAATGGGGAGTGTTCTCGATTTTTTCCGTGCACAATCTAACGGGGGCACTTCGGAGCTTAAAACACATCAGCCAAGGTACTTCAATCCGCTCTCTATTGGCCTACTTTGTTTAAAGATTGTGAAACCTATGAGGCGTCCTGCGATAGATGTCAATGGATGGGAAATATCAGTAGGAGAGACGAAATGCAGCTTCAGCCGAGCATAGTTATAGAGATCTTCGATGTGTGGAGGATTGATTTTATGGGGTCTTTTCCCCCGTCTAATGGATTTCTCTATATCCTCTTAGCTGTGGATTATGTTTCTAAGTGGATGGAAGTCATTCCTACTTGCTTGAATGATTCGAGGACTGTCATATCTTTCTTGAAGAAGCATATCTTTGCCCGCTTTGGAGTTCCTAGAGCACTAGTGAGTGATGGAGGTTCTCACTTCGTCAATAAACTTCTGGAGAAGGTGCTTAAGGATTATGGTGTTAAGTATAGGGTCACTAAACCCTATCATCCTCAAGCGAATGGGTAAGCGGAGGTCTCTAACTGTCAAGTGAAGCAAATCTTGGAGAAAGTGGTAGGAACCAATAGAAAGGATTGGGCTATGAAGCTCGATGACGTGTTATGGGGGTTCCGTACTGCTTATAAGACGGTATTGGATATGTCACCATACCAAATTGTCTATGGGCAGCTGTTCCACTTACCCATGGAGATCCAACACAAAGCTTTTTTGGCTTTAAGAAGCTTGAACTTGTCTCTTAAAGATGTGAGAGAGTTGAGGATGACTCACATTAATCAACTTGATGAGTTTAGAAATCGTGCTTATAAGAATTCAAAGATTTACAAGGCAAGGATGAAGAAGTGGCATGATTCTAAGATCTCATACAAGGAGTTCAAGCAAGGAGATGAGGTATTACTTTTTAACTCTCGTTTGAAGCTTTTAGCATGGAAATTAAAATGAAAATGGACGGGTTCATTCATGATTCATAGAGCCTGTGGAGGGGGGAGTTTTGAGCTTATTGACAAAGATGGAGACATTATCGCAGCGAATGGGCATCGTTTGAAGCATTATAAGTCGCCCGATAATGCTTGCATCGTCTTTGAAGATACCTTGTCCTAGATTGGTACCGTCATGACTCTCCGACGTTAAGCAAGAGCGCCTGTTGGGGGCTTTCCCTCCCGTTTTATTGTTTATTTCATTCATGTGAGTAAGAAATTTTTATATTTGAAGTGGTTACTTATCGGCAATTACATCTCTTTGCAAACTTAGTTTCGACTATAGTTTCTACTAAGTTTGGAGTGTGATGTTCTTACCTCGATTAGCACCGATAGTATAATCTTTTCTTTGTAACGTTTGTTAGGGGAGTTAATTTTTTGTGGCATATTTAAACTTTAATCGGTTTTTATGTGTCGATTTTTTTGCAATTTGCCTAATGTTTAGGGATGTATTGTTCCGTGTTTTGAGTTGTTTGCGGAGTTACTCATGAATGTTATGCTTTAGGATTGATTCTTGATGAAGTTATGCTATATTTTGGTATCTTATGTTCGTTTGTTAAGCATAAAGTGTGTAGGGGATGAAGAAAACTCGATTTTGGAGCATCAAGGAGCCAATTCAACCAAGGGGCATGGTCAAATCCAAGCTTTCAAGTCAAATCGGGGGCAAAAAATTATCCATTAGCTCAATTCGACCTGAGGCATGACAATTCAACTAGAGGCCCAGGTCGAATCAAGGTCGAATTAGAGCGTGAATCTTCCAAGTGAGCCAATTCGACCACGACTGTTTCAATTCGACCAGCAGCTCAGGTCGAATTGAGGATCTGAATCTTACAGTGTGTGGATTCGACCTGAGTCATTCCAATTCGACCAGGGGAGCAAGTTAAATCGAGGTCGAATCGAAGGAGAAAGCTGTTCAAAAGTTGATTCGACCACGATGAATTCAATTCGACCTCGTCAACAGGTCGAATCAAGGTCGAATTGGGCCAGGTAAGTGAGTTTTTATTCCCAATTTTGAATCATTCGACCACTTTTGCACGCCATATCCACTCGAACTCATCCCTAATCAAAGAACCCATGCCTAAATTCTTCAATCCCAGTTGTTTTCGCACCGATTATACTGCACTCCACCCTTTAATTCCTTTGATTCGCCATGGTTTTGGGCAAAATTAGTCGTAATCTAGGGTTTTTGCGTGAATTTGAGGAGTTCAATCACTTTGTTGATTTTGAACCATGGGAAGAACAAAAGGTATGTTTTTTCAACTCAATTACCCTAGGATTGATGTTCTATATGTTGATTTTGGTTGGGTAAGTTGATTGAATGTGTTTTATTTAAGAATTCATGGTGATAGTTGCATGTGATGAACAATTTCATGTGAATACTTGGTTGGTTCGATTTGATTGCTTAATTGATGTTAGAACCTTGAGTTTTATGTGAATTTTTGGGTGATTAGAGGGTGTGATTGATGAGCATTTTGATATAGGCCAGAATTGTTGAAGTTGAAGTAGTTCATGGTGATTGTTCGTGTTGAATTGCTTGAATGGATGATGCATGCTTGTTGATGGTTATGATTTCGTGATTACTATGCTTGATTGGTGTTGGAATCGTGGATTGAGTTTGGATGTGAATTGAACAAATTTGGCTCGGTTGATTATGCATTGAAACTTGAAGTCTTGAGTAGAGTTGGATGATATGCTAGTCAATTACTTGGTTTGTCTTCCTTGTAGGTTGTTATTGAAGTATTGTTTTCAAGTCAAGGTAAAGACAAGGGCAAGGAGGTTGATGTTCGATCTAAGAAAATGAAGGATAAGCCTACTCGTGTGGATAATGTGACGAAGAAATTGAGGCTAAAGGAGAGGTTGCCTGCGAACTTCAAAATCCAAATGAATGAGTGGGATGAGATTAAAGAGAAGTGGGCTGAGATGTCGGAGAAGATTGCTAGAACAAGGTACCAAGATGAGGAGGCTATGGTCAAAATGAGGATCCAGGATGATATGTTATGGATGTTTGATCAAGTTGGGATCCGACAATTTATGGAGCTGAAAAAGCCGACATATTTCCATGTGACGACTGGGGTTTTGTGCTAGATTATGATGGAGAAGGATCATATGGGATATCCTTACGAGTGCACCTTCCAGCTGGGAGGAGTGAAGGACATGGTCTGCGGAGGAGTTCAACGTGTTGTTTCAGACTCCTATAGAGATAGCTCGGATGGAGAACTGATTCTTCAATGCCAACATGTTTTGGCGAGAGATTTCTGGAGAGGATGTTGATTATAAGATGCAGGACGCTCGTGCCTCGATGATCAAGAATCTGGTGCTTCGATACATGGATAGAGTGTTGAGCAACACGCTGTTTGCTCGCTCTGAGGGAAGCTGCGTGTCGAGAGGAGAGCTCTATGCTCTATGGTGCATGTTGAATGGGATGAAGTTCAATGTGGGTTCGTATTTTATCTATCAGCTGAATCGGTTTAGAACCTACGGGTTTCAGAAAGTGAACATTGGAAGATTGCTCACAACCGTGGCTGAGCGTTATCACATGGACTTCACTGGCATCACACCTGTTTGTGGAGAGCCTGATTTGGTTATGTTCTCTTGTGTAAGGGGAGGATTTGCTCACTTTCGAGACAGGGATTGGTTCTTTACGAGGAGACCTAAGCCCTTCGATGTGAGTAACCTGACTACCATTCGGGAGGAGAGGAACAGGTTGATGACCACATTGGGACACACCGCCTTGTCTGTGACTATTCATACAAGAGGAGATTGGAGGACGGTGGCCTAGATGTGCGCAGCGGGTCTGATGGGGAGTTGCAGCAGATTGTTGATCAAGGAGAGTTTCGGCCACAGCCGCCATAGCAGCTTGGAGGCGAGGATGAGCATCAGGAGATGGATATTCCCGAGCAGCACGAGAGGGTGCCTTGCCCCATCCCGACAGTGCCACAGCAGCAGTGGGCTAGATCGGATGATTATACACGAGAGCAGTTTCGCCTATTGAACGAGCATCTGGCCACGATCAGCGCAAATCAGCAGGAGACCAACAGACAGCTTGAGCTCGCTAATGCCAACTATGTCACACTCAATGATCGATACAATGTTATGAATGAATGGGTTGGTAAGCTTAGTGATCGTGTTGACTACCTAGATAGACACATCGGTGATCTGCACCAGATTGTGGAGTGGAGGTTTGATGAGATGAGTGAGGATGATGATGATGAGGATGATGATGCTTCGGAGGAGTAGAGCTGTAGGTTTTTGTGTTCTCTGATTCATCTCATCTCCATTCTTCTTTTTCTCTTTACAGGTTGGGGTGTGTTCTTGTGTGAGTGGCATGTACTATATTGTTATATTTGATCTTGGATGTAGATGGTGAGGATAGATTGATGCATGAGATGGGATTGTAGAGATAGTTGTATGATCGATTTGTAATGATTTCATGGATTTTTGTGCATTCATATGTTCATGTGTTAATTTTCATTGATGAGAGCATGTATAATTTGATAAGTATGTAGAGTTTTTGTAAAAATTGATCTTAATTATGTGCTATGAGGAGTACGTAGGATTCTATTTACCCATGTGAGGATTTGAGCTTTTAATCATGCTTGATCATGATAGTTTATTCTTGAGAGAATCATTCATATGAACGTATTCTAGAACTTGGCTTGGAGTCTTGTGTGAGACTTACAATTGGTGAATTGCTAGGACATGATCTTAGGCCATTCTTGATTATTTGAGTTACTTAGCTAAATTTTATCTTTCCATTGATTATGTATGCCTTTGGTAGACCCGTTTGAGCCTTAAAAGGTTTTTCTTTGGCAAGCCGAAAAAAGAGTCTTATTTAACCTTTACTTGAGCTTTGTTTAAATACCCTATTGGTGGAGAGTTGAGGTGAATAAGTGTTGCAAGAGGAAGAAGGATGGTAGAGTGTGGTTGAGTAAAGTAAGAGAAGTGTATGGTTAAATCTTGTTTAGGGGTAGTGCCTGAAACTGGTACCCCGATTGAAAAGGGTAGTGCCTACAACCGGTACCCGAGTTATTAAAAGAAGAATGATGTTGATGCAAGGAAGAGAAGGAAATTCGGAAATCGCAAGTGCAAGAGAAGAAATTGGAGGAGAATATGAAGACGAATGAAGAAAGCAAGAACCTCTAAGGTAACTCTCTACTAGTGTTTGAGTCACTTTATCTAAATTTTTCTACTCTTTCCAAAGAGCCAACATTACAATCCAAAAACAAGTCCTTTGTGATCCTAGTAATGAGTTGATTGTGAGTTGATTTTTGAGACCCTTGCTAAACTTATGGTTACGCATGAGTATAGATTGAGTATGAGCGTATATATTAACCTTTTAAGTGCAACTAGCACTTGAGTGAGAGAGTAAACACTTATCTTGTGAGCTTGATGACTTAGTACTTCGAATGGTAATATGATTGAGTGATGTTTTGCATGAATGATAGAAATACTTGTCTTTAATTAGTGAAATTGCATGTGTAATGTGTGTTGTACTTAGTGATCTCGTGAATTATGCACGACTCCTTGGTTTGATTGCGTTGCTCGGGACGAGCAACATGTAAGTTTGGGGGTTTGATGAGTGTGTTAATTCACGAATCTTGTACCTGAATTTGTGCTATTATGGAGTGTTTGAAGGTTGAAATCAGTTGTAAACTGATATATATTGTGAAAAGGCATGAATAAGGTGTTGTTGGAGCTATTTGAGTAGTTTTTCGAAGGAAATCGGAGTGGAAGTGTTGAAAACTGAAGAAAGGAAGTCGAAGCCATCTGATTGGGCGAAGCAGGAGTGCTATTCGACCTGAAGGAGGTCAATTCAACCAGACCTTCAGGCCGAATTAGCAGCACAACACGAGCAGAAGATGGATTCGACCACGACAGGGGGATTTGAACTGGGCATTAAGTTGAATCGAGGTCGAATCCATTGGCGGAGATGTCGATTCGACCTCGTCACGTCGATTCAACCTGCACAGTTGGTCGAATCGAGCACCTGAGGCTTACAGTGTGTTGATTCGACCTCCGATTCAACTTGTGATGGTCAATTCGACCTGTTTCTGAGGTTGAATCGATGCTTGGGAACTTACCATATCCGTATTTTTACACCGTCAATACGTTTGATCACTTAAAAAGCCCATACCAAGCCTAGGAGATGTGATTACAAGTATAAAAGAAGGCTTATGCAGCATCATAGAAAGAGAACTTGATCAAGAAGACAAGGAGATGTAGAGTTGAGAGAAGAGTTGATCGTCCATCATCCGGAGGAGCTGTGACAGAGGTTCCGCTGGAGATTCAAGTAATATTGGTCCAACTAACCATGATTGTTCTTAGATCAATCATGTGCTAGAGCCGCTTCGGTAGTTCTAGGGTTATGAAGGTTTCATGAGTTAATTAGTCTTTCGTGTGTAAGCTCCGTACAACACTACTTGTGATTTATTTTATATAAGATTGCACGTTTTTAATCCACACTCATGATCGTTTTGTGCATCAATAATTATTGTGTAGAGTCCGAATACATAACGTGGTTATTGGTTGAGTGTGTTCACTGCTGAGCAGGGTTTTATATTATAATTCTAAGTAAAGGGATTCCGAAGTCTTATTAGAACTATCTTATATAAATACTTGTTAATTGAATCAAATTCGAGTTAATAAGTAGGATAAAGAGTATAACTTTATAGTACCTATAAAGGGAGATTAAATCGGGTTAGAGTACTAAGTGCACGGGAAATAATTGATTATGATAGTACCTAGAAAAGGAGGTAAAGTATACATCTTGCTCCGAGGATATTCACACGTGTTATACGCATATTTACTTGTGTCTATAGAGTGAATTTGCATAGTTTAGTGATGAGTCCATAAACCACAAGGCAGAGTCGGACACCGTCACATGAAAGATGAATTAATAAGTGGAACTGGATTACCTGACGAACTACCTACTATCTTACTTGATCACAACCTGCTATCTCTTTTTCTTGTTATCTTATTTGCTATTTCAATTAATAGTTGTTACTCTATTTCAATATCAAAACCATTATAATTTCCAACATAGTCTTAGTTTACTAGAGTATAATTAAATTGATATTTATCCGTCCCTTGGGTTCGATATATAACTTGGTCACCTTCGAAACTACAATTGATATCCTTCATACTTGAGGATAAATTATGTGTTGAGAAAACGCCTATTAAGATTATGCAAGAACTTGATGCGCGTTTTCTTTGCACGCAAAGTTAATCCCCAAGTATTAAGGATATCATTGCAGCTTAGCAAGCGACCAAGTGAATATCGAACCCAAGGGACGGCGTATTTTCAATTTAATTATTATCTAAATTAATTAAGACAAAAGGCAATAAGATTTGAGGTTTGAATTATTAAACTACTAAACAATTAATTAAATTAACAAATAAAATAAAATATCACTCGAAGAATACGAAATTGGATCAAGTAGGAGAATAGGTAGCTCTAGGATAATCCAGTTTCACTCATTAATCTCCCTTTCGTGTTTTGATGTCCGACTCTGCCTTGTGGAATATGGACGCATCGCTAAGCCATGTATATCTACTCTATAGACACAAGAAAACATGTGTGTAACACGTGTGAATAACCTCGGAGCAAGAGATATAATTCCACTCCCCTTTCTAGGTACTACCAGTATCAATTATTTTCCTGGCCAATTGGTACTCTAACCCGATATGATCTCCCTTTATAGGTACTATAAAATTATCCTTTTTATCCTACTTAATAACCTGAATTCAATTAAATTAATAAGTATTCATATATGATAGTTTTAATGAAGCTTCGGAGTCCCCTCACTTAGAATCATAACATGGAACTTGCTCAGCAGTGAATGCACTCAATCAATAACCAAGATATGTATTCAGACTCTACATAACAGTTAATTATGCACAAAATGACTGTGAGTATGAATTAAGAAAGCACAATCATATATAAAATAAATCCACAAGTAGTGTTGTACGGAGTTTACACACGAAAGTTCAATTAATTGGTAAAAATCTTCACAACCCTAGTTATACCAAAATAGTTTTAGCCCATGATGTTGCGAAGAACAATCATGGGTGTTGGATAGATCTTACCCAGATGATCGGAAAATACAAGATAAATTAGGAAACGAATAAAACCCTAGATGTGGGCGTCGTCGAGTTCTTCTCCATCTTGAATTCTCCTCTTGGTTCTCCTCTTGATTCCACAAACGAATCTTCAAAGTGATGGATGGATGGAGGAAAGGAAGTGAATGATGGTTGGGGGTGATCCCCCCTTGTGGGGTGTAGTATGCTTGTGGCCTCTCTTCCTCTAATCTATTGTATTCTCCCCCAATTTATGAATAATGATGTGAAATATATATATGTGTGAGAATAGAATTAAATAAGGAAAGAAATATATATGGGTGAATCATTGAGGATTATGTGATAAGGAGATAAATTAGGTAATTTTCGAAAATTTTCGGAAATTCTCGGAAATTTTAGCTGGCGACTTCACAATTTTAAGCATAACTTTCTCGTCCCATCTCTGATTTGAGTGATTCTAGCGCTTACGCGATCCTCTCTTCCTTGGCTTTCTCTAAATATAAAAAACTCATAGAAACTCCAAGATTTGTTGGTTTAACAAGCCATGCAAAGTAACACAGTTGTTCTGTTCAGCACAGCTCGCGTGATGTTACCACTTTGATCATATATCTCTCGTTTGGATTCAGATTGAGATGTTCTTGATGTCAAAATGATCTTCTTTTCAGTGGCTTTCCAACCATATATGACACTTCTCGTTCAGATCTCCACCCAAATATAGAAAAATTATGAAAGTTTGATGTGCGTTTTCAGCATTCTTGCACAAATTGCACCTTTTCTCCAACTTTGCACTTTTCATCCTTTTTCCATCTAAAACACAATAAAACACCTCAAGTGCACCTTTTTCTCACATATAATAAATATAAAACACTTGTGCTAATATATACCAAGAATTTCCATCAAAAAGGTGTTCAATTGGACATTAAAACACGCTAATTTCCACTCTCAACAATTCCCCAAACTTACCTGTTGCTCGTCCCGAGGCAACAAAATAAAAATAAAGAGCGAGAAAGAAAGAGAGAGTAAGAAAATTAGCGGGGAAACAAGAACTATGACCAATACCCCATTCAAAATACAATTGTCCTCAACTTAGGTCATGCAACTCTTATTACATGTAATAATCAATTCATAGCATACAAGTCAAGACAATCACCACCACTTCAATTGTTCCATTGACATGTTCTGACGTGAAGTATATATCACTCAAACTCAAGTGTAAAGATGTACACTTATGGGTTAAGGTGTTTACGCTCAGATTCAATTCAAGTGTATGCGTAACCATAAGCTTGCCAAAAGTCTCAAACTCTCCACCACTAAAAGTATGATTCGACAATAAGATCAAAAATGACTTTTTTTTTTGGATGTAATGTTGGCTCGTTGGTAAGGGTAGGAAACATATGGATAAGTGACTTAATTAGTAGAGAATCAAAACCGGAGATCTTTTGTACTGCAGATTTTTACACTTCAAGGCTATCCAACTTCATGCTCTTCTGATTTTCTTTTCTCTCATTTCCTTCAAGCTCAACATGCTTTTCTCTCCTTTCATTTTTCTCTGGGTACCAGTTTCGGGAACTACCTCTAAGCAACTTATTTTTAAGCTCATAATCACTTGTACAGCTCCAAATATTTTATTCCTTCCAAACTCCATGAAAATCAACTTCACACACTTTGACATCATTTAATTCTCCACTAAATATAGGAATTTAATGCTCAAATAGGATATCAAAGTGGCTATCTTCATAGGTTGCCAAAAAAATAAGGCTTTTAGGCTCAAAATGGCTAACTATGGATATATAATTATTTGGTAGGAAATTATTTGGCAAAGTGACTCATAAATTCAAGGATGGCCTAAAATCATCTCCCATCATCTAACACACATGTAGTTTCAAGTAAGAAAAGAGGCAAGTTCTAAAATACACACACAAGAACGATACTCACCAGAAAAGAAAAATCATGTGATTATGTACATGAATAAAGCTCAAAATCTCACATGGGTTTATAACAAGCAATAGAGCATTTTTCATGGTAAGCAATATCCCACAAGTACACATAGAACTTCATATCACAATATACTTAAGTACACTTCCTTAATGCATTCACGAGCTCCTCGAGTTGTTCAACTCGGTCAGGTCAAAGCCTTAGTGTAGAACTCGTCTTGCCACTCTAGTTACCTTTTTCTATCATTAAAACTCAAGCACACTCATCATCACAAGATTCATTAATAATAAAATAAGAGAACTATAAGAAAGACTCAATTGACTATCTAATCGACTCCACACACTAGAAACACCACTGAACACTAGGCAAATTGCAAAAAAATCTACACATCAAAACCGATTAAATTTTTAACATACTGCAAAAAAATCAACTCCCCTAACAAACATTACAAAGAAAAGATTATACTCTTGGTGCTTTAATGAGGTAAGAACATCACACCCCCCAAACTTAGTAAAAACATAAGTTGAAACTAAGTTTGCAAAAAATATAATTTTCGATTAGTAAGCACCTTAAATATAAAAATTTCTTACTCACATGAAAGAAATAAAGCAATAAAACGGAAGGACAAGCCCCCAACAGACGCTCATATTTAACGTCGGAGAGTCACGATGGATGTAACCTTTTAAACTACTTGATTGGAGGACGGTCTTGTCGCATCTTCACCTTCAAATACTTTCTTTCCCTCTTCTTGTCTACACTCAACACCTCAACTTTCTTGGTCACAAAAATATGATCATTGGAATTTCCTTCCTCCCATGGCTATCTAGACACCTCCTTGTCAATCTTCCACTTAAATTCAGAATCATCTGTCCTAGAAAAATCAAGATAAAACAATTTAGAAACTACATCAATGCTCTTGCACAATTGAGTCTCCATGGGCATCTTCATAACTTTCGCATCCGACCTCTGATTGAGGTGATTCATGCGCGAAAATGATCCTCTCTTCCGTGGCTTTCTGATGGACTATCTTTGGAGCTAATTCGACCAGGATTCGACCTGTAGTTCTGGTTGAATTGAAGTCCTCCTGGTCGAATTGACCTTCTATATGAATTTTGTCCTCCGATTCGACCTCGATTCGACCTGAGGGCCAGGTCGAATTGAAGAAGTCTTGGTCAAATTGAGCTTCTGATGAAACAGGGTGCTCCGGAGGGTAGGATTCGACCTCAATTCGACCAGAGGGTCTGGTTGAATTGAAGTATTTCTGGTCGAATCGAGGCTCTGTTACTTCCAAATCACGTCCAGGTACCTCATTCGACCTCCCTTGTTGAATTCGACCTACTGTGTTAGTCGAATTGGGGTCGAATTGAGCTCCTGACGTCTCTAATTTCAATTTTGGCCTCATTGGTCCCTCGTACTATGTTCCAGACCTCAATGTGATGGCATTATTCTCCAATGTTTGTGTCAAGTGATTCACATTTCAGGCCATCTACCCCATCATCAAGGTAAGGTCCTTCAACTGCTTAGATAAATCTGTATGGTTTGCATCAGTTTTCACCTCTAGCTTGGCCCTTAGACGATCAACCCTTGCATCATTCTCAACCATGTATCGATTGAAGGTATCTTCAATACTCTTCACTTCATGTTGCTGCTTCATACTAGGCCCCCTTTGTGTCAACTTTGTAATTTGCCTTTGCTGGGATTTTAGTAGCTTGTTAACATTAGCTAAACTAGAGATGATCTCATCATCCCTATTTGGCTTCACCACTTGATGTTAAATCTGCGCTACCTTTCCAAGTACATATGATCCTCCATCTCTCTCTACAGGCCAGTCACGTGAATTCATAGAGATGGCTTCAAACAACTTTTCTGCTTCAAGTGTTGTTTTAGATAACAACGCTCCTCCTGATGATGCATCAATAAAAATACGCGACTCACAATCCAATCCATATTAGAAGATGCTTATGTATTCAGCCTTAGACATTCCATGCTGTGGGCATCTCCTGAGTATGTCTTTAAACCTAACCCACGCCTCATAAAATTTCTCACCATGATTCATCACAAATTGGATGATCTCTTGCTTCAATCTTAAGATCCTTGAGGGTGGCATGTATCTCTCCAAGAACTTCTGCTGCAGTTGGTCCCATGTGGTGCAGTTAGCTGCATCAAGAGTGTCAAACCAAGCTTCAGCCTTATCAATCAAAGAGAACTTGAATAAGGCGATCCGCCTAGCATTATCATTAGCTCCAGCTCCTTTTTGAGTGTTTGCATAACCAACAAATCTTCGGAGATGTTGATATGGATCTTCAAAACAACCTCCAGAAAAGGGATTCTTCTCCACCATGTTAATAAGAGCGGGATGTATCTCAAAATCATCATCTTCCCCCTTGCTCCCATCAACCCCATGTTACCAATTACATAGATCGTGAAAATTTCACGTATGGCAATATTATTCGTATTCTGCCTTTCTCCGGCCATGCTTATCACTGCATGTTATCTCTTCCTTTCATCCCTTTCCTTTTCCTAGTGCACAAGTATCTCAGAAAAATTTAAAGTTAGAAAGAAATAAATAATCACAATTAAAAGAAAAAAAATCTTAATCAAATTAGAAATAATAAACTAATAATAACAGCCATCCCTGGGAATGGCGCCAAGAACTTGATGCGCATTTTCTTTGCATGCAAAGTTAATCCCCAAATATTAAGAATATCAATTGCAGCTTAGCAAGCGACCAAATGAATATCGAACCCAACGGATGGCGTATTATCAATTTAATTATTATCTAAATTAATTAAGACGAAAGGCAATAAGATTTGAGGTTTGAATTATTAAACTACTAAACAATTAATTAAATTAACAAATAAAATAAAATATCACTCGAAGAATACGAAAGTGGATCAAGTAGGAGAATAGGTAACTCTAGGATAATCCAGTTTCACTCATTAATCTCCCTTTCGTGTGTTGATGTCCGACTCTGCCTTGTGAAATATGGACTCATCACTAAGCCATGCATATCTACTCTATAGATACAAGTAAACATGCGTGTAACACGTGCGAATAACCTCGGAGCAAGAGATATAATTCCACTCTCCTTTCTAGGTACTATCAGTATTAATTATTTCCCTGGCCAATTGGTACTCTAACCCGATATGATCTCCATTTATAGGTACTATAAAATTATCCTCTTTATCCTACTTAATAACCCGAATTCAATTCAATTAATAAGTATTCATATATGATAGTTCTAATGAAGCTTCGGAGTCCCCTCACTTAGAATCATAACATGGAATCTTGCTCAGCAGTGAACGCACTCAATCAATAACCAAGATATGTATTCAGACTCTACATAACAGTTAATGATGCACAAAATGATTGTGAGTATGAATTAAGAAAGCACAATCATATATAAAATAAATCCACAAGTAGTGTTGTACGGAGTTTACACACGAAAGTTCAATTAATTGGTAAAAACCTTCACAACCCTAGTTCTACCAAAATAGTTCTAGCCCATGATGTTACGAAGAACAATCATGTGTATTGAATAGATCTTACCCGGATGTCCGGAAAATACAAGATAAATTAGGAAACGAATAAAACCCTAGATGTGGGCATCGTCGCGTCCTTTTCCATCTTGATTTCTTCTCTTGGTTCTCCTCTTGATTCCACAAACGAATCTTCAAAGTGATGGATGGATGGAGGAAAGGAAGTGAATGATGGTTGGGGGGTGATCCCCCCTTGTGGGGTGTAGTATAGTTGTGGCCTCTCTTCCTCCAACCTATGGTATTCTCCCCCAATTTATGAATAATGATGTGATATATATATATATATATATATATATATATATATATATATATATATATATATATATATATATATATATATATATATATATAAGTGTGAGAATAGAATTAAATAAGGAAAGAAATATATATGGGTGAATCATAGAGGATTATGTGATAAGGAGATAAATTAGGTAATTTTCGGAAATTTTCGGAAATTCTCGAAAATTCTCGCTGGCAGCTGCGCGACTTCACAATTTTAAGTATAACTTCCTCGTCCCATCTCTGATTTGAGTGATTCTTGCACTCACGCGATCCTCTCTTCCTTGGCTTTCTCTGAATATAAAGAACTCACATAAACTCCAAGATTTGTTAGTTTAACAAGCCATACAAATTAACACAACTGTTCTATTCGGCACAGCTCACGTGACGTTACCACTTTGATCATATATCTCTCGTTTGGATTCCGATTGGGGTGTTCTTGATGCCAAAACGATCCTCCTTTTAGTGGCTTTTCAACCATATATCACACTTCCCGTTCAGATCTCTATATGAATACAGAAAAATTACGAAAGTTGGATGTGTGTTTTCAGCTTCTTGCACAACTTACACCTTTTCTCCAACTTTGCACTTTTCATCCTTTTTCCTCCTAAAACATAATAAAACACCTCAAGTGCACCTTTTTCTCACATATAATAAATATAAAACACTTGTGCTAATATATAACAAGAATTTCCATAAAAAATGTGTTCAATTGGACACTAAAACACGCCAATTTTCACTCTCAACAATGGCAGATTGATTAATGATGGAGCGAAGCAACAGTCAGATTATCGAGCTAGTTTGTCTAAAGGAACGGCTATACGGAACCCAGTTATGAGGTACTTGGAAAAGATTTTGTCGAACACCGTGTTCGGGAGATCGGAGAGTGGTTCCGTAGTAGAGAGGGAGCTGCATATGATGTATTGTCTGTATCATGGGAAAATAGAGTTCAATATGGCTGTAGAATTCATCCAACATGCAGAGAGGATAGCTAAGAGACGAGATCATCAGCGAGTAATGATTGGAGGTATGATCACCATGATAGCTGAGGGGCTCGGAGTTGATTTTGGTGAGAAAACTCTGATGGTGAGTGAAGGGTTGAATGCTCACGCACTAATGAGGATGGGTTTCTTAGCACGTGTTGGATATAGGTATTGTTTTAAGCAAGATCGAGGCAGTCCGTTCCCTCTTCCTACTCCTGTGTTGACGACAATCTTCGGTCGTAGAGCAGCTGAGAATTTGAGTATGGCTAGTGCTCAATACTCTGGGGTAGTACGAGCATTCTATCAAGCCAACTGTGAAGGTGTTGAAGAAGTGCTATAAGGAACGGAAAATGTAGCAGATGCAGATTTAGAGGAGCTTAGACCTGAGGGTGAGCCTATGGATTTAGGAGTTGAAGAAGTAGAGGAAGAAGAGCATTAGGTGGAGTTTGAGGAGCACGCTCTGGAGCCACCGAACTTTGAGGAGGCACAGATGGGAGGTCACGGAGATCAGTTTTGGTGGAACATCCTCGAGGGTGATGTTCGTGATATTAGACAGGCTCAGCAGGAGCATATGATACAGATCCGAGATCTCTAGGCTGAACAGTTCAGGATGGATCATAACTTTGAATAAGCTTGTTTTCACATCAACAACATTGAGTAGATGACGACCATGATTTTCAACATACAGTTTCCTGGAGCAAACCGCGCCTACATGCCCTGGAATCCATATCAGCCACCTCCACCTCCGGAGCCATGAAGGGAGTTATTTTAGTGCTTATCACTTCTAGTAGACCATTTGAAGAATGTTAGATATTTGATTTGATATTGATGGATTGGATTGTACTTAAATTGTTTGGTTTTGGGAGGTTTTACTTTGGGATTTTATTTCAGTTTTATGCGATTTTATTTCCTTTTAATTTTGGTTTTATTTTTTTATAATTTGGATGTGATGAGAATTTGATCTTATTTGTTATGGATGTGAATTGATGTGTTTTGATATTTTGAGATGGATGATTTTGTTCATGCATGTTATGTGCTTGTTATATTGTTTGGTGAGTTTTCGATTATTATGTTATGTTTGTTCTGATTTTATTCTTGTAGGGATGGTTTGGTGGTATGTTTTTAGGAAGGTGTTGAGTATTTTTAAATGTGAGCTATGATGCATTGTTTGTTATGAGTGATGGCAAGTATGTTAATGGTTTCTACTTGTTGAAATTGTGACATGAATTACATAATTTGTTCAATTTTGAGAAGTATGAAGGGTAATTAGGTTTCTTTTGGTCCAAGCAAAAGCTTGTGAGAATTGAACCTCAACCGTGCCTCCATGGTTAATTCTTGATGAGAGGACCGGTTGTACTTAGACAAACTAGAACTTTCTCAGGGACTATAGGAACGAAGCCCGAATGGTTGAAATTTGTGATATGATCTTAGGACATCCTTGTTAAATGAAGTCATAGCCATAAAATTCCTTACCAAAAAAACATTATCCCTAGTTAGCAATTTTGAGCCTTTAAGCCTTTTTTTGTGACTTAAGCACAATATAAGCCTTGAAAACCCACTTGAGCCTTATATATGTAACATATGTGTGGATAATTGAGGATGATGATGGTTTACAAGGGAAGATGTGAAAAAATGTGCAAATAAATGGAAAAAGGTTAACTCAAGAAAAATGATGAAAGAGCTCAAGATAAAAAGCAAGTGCAACTTCAACAAAAGTGAAAAAGGAGCAAAATCCTAAAATATGCTTAAGGAACGCAAAAATCAAAGAAAAGAAGTATGCCATTCAAAAGAAGCTCAATAAATCCATGGTATGTTGATGTTTAGTATTCTTGAACAATTACAAGGAAGGAAGTTTGAAAGTGAGGAAGTTGAAGAAAAGAATCATATTTTTGATTATCCACACTTGAATACTCACTATTATCTAAAGTTTCCTTACCTTACCAAAGAGCCTAAACATTACATTCTAAGATAAAGACCTTTTTGATCACTTATTGAAACTAGGGTGGTTTGTGAACATAGTCCATGAGCAAGCCTATGGTGAGTCGGTTTTAAACGGTTGGTGAGTGATATTCAAAACCCTACTCTAATAGAGTGTTGAGTGAATTTGATATCTTATGAAAGGTTTGGATTGAAAAGGATTTGATTACTCTTTTGTCATTCTAAAGTTTGAACTTGTTAATTTTTCATGTTATGAGTTTGATGATGTAGGGATACTTAATATGACCTTGTAGTCCTTATTACTTGTGATGTGTTGTGGTTTATGTTCGTTAGGTGTTTTTCTAGGTGAAAATTACTCCTCTTGTTTATCATTTTTCATTGTTCGAGGACGAACAATACTTAAGTTTGGGGGGTTGATCGTTGTCATTTTTACCTAGATTTTAGTGTCTCTGTTTGTGGATTTTCAGATGTTTTTATTTGTATTTGTGTGATTTTTGGTGGAGTTATTGCTATTTTGAGAAAGGTAGTATGAATTGATAGAATTGTGTAAATGAGTTTAAATATGTGTAAAACATGTCAAGAAATGGATTAAAATAGAGTCGGGAGCGGAAAGGAGACGGAGGAACAATGCATGTTTGTACACGGGCCGTGTGCAGAGCACGGCCCTATAACAAGTGGCCGTGTATTGTCATCATAAATTGCTGCTCGCCCAGGAGGAAGGCCGTGTGCTGGCGCACGGGGTGTGCGTTGCTGCACTCCCCGTGTGAGGAACACGGCCCTGTAAGAAGAAGTCGTGTATTGTCGTCAGAAAATGCTACATGGTCATGACCAAGGCAGTGTAGTGCAGCTCGAGCCGTGTTCGGAAGTATGCACAACACGCCGAAGTAGGTGTACCCTACATGGGCCGTGCACTGCTACATGGGCCGTGTAGGTGTGAAAATCTGTGCAGTTTTCAGAATGTTCCGGAAGCTTCTAGAAGATTCATTAGTGATATAAAAGGGTGACTTGTGCGAAATTTGAAAGAGAGATCATAAGCAGTTACAGACACTTCACACCACATTTTCACACACTAGATCCATAGATCCATCTTCATCCATTAGATCCATCCAATTTCCATTTGATCTCAATTAATCAATCCATAAATCCATTATCTAATCCATCCATCCACCATTTGAGAAGAAAAAAGCATCAAGGATTGAAGAAGTTGGCACTTTGAAGAGAAGGAAGATTTCTCCATGAAAGGGAAGCCAATCTACTTTTCATTTGTTGATTTTCATTTTATTTTGGCTCAAATGGAGCAAAGCTTAATTTGTATTGATATAATCACAATGTGTTGTGGCTAGTTCTATAGTAGGGCTAATCATATGAATGGTTGAGATGAAAGCTAGATGTGCAGAACTTGAGAAGCGAATGTAGTTAAATTGTGGATTTCCTTTTATGATATATGAATCATGTTTCATTTCAATACTTGTGTGATTAGATTTTCTATTCATAGTATTATGATGGTCATTCCAATATTATGAGTGGATGTTTAATTGAATCATATATTAAAATGTGCGTGCATGTTAGTGTGTGGGGAGGTAAGTCATACTCTTCTTATGCTTAGAACATTCATAAAGGGACACTTAAGAAATTGAGTGAAAAGAACCAACTTATGATCATAGCACCTTAAGGGAATTGAGATTAAGATCAATCTTAGGAGATTTAGACTTGTAAAAGAGTCGATAACCTAATTGCCTTGGCCATAGGGATTAGGGTAAAATTTTGATTGCTTTTAGTCTACAAAATAATGAAGTTCATTACCAAGAGTTATGCATATCTAGCTAGAGTCTTAACCATGATTATGATTAGCCTTGCTCTCTTCTCAAGTGAATTCTACCTTCATTCCATTCATCATTTGTATGTTGTTTGAATCATTACTTTGTTAGTTCAAATTCTTAGTTAATTGAGTAGAAGTAAGTAGTAGCTTAAACAATCAAACCTTCAATTTATCATTCTTACAAAGCATACATCAATGGAAAATCCTGATACAATCATGAGTTTATTTTCTCTTGGGACGACATACTTATAAATTTTGTTACTTGGTCATACGTGTACTCGACGATAGAGTCTCTTACTCTTACACATTTTTACAAGAAATGCGACTAAGAACACTAACATTGCAAAAAAATTATTACCTCCGTCCTGGGCAAAGGTCCTCATTTTCTTTTTGCACGTGGATTAAGAATTATTATTATTTTATATGTAGTAGATAATTGTATTAGTAGTGAATAGTAGGCCATATGTGGTGCCTTTTTACTAAAAAGGGAAAATGGAGACCTTTGAGTGGGACACTCAATATAGTAAAATGGGAACTGGGACGGATGAAGTAGTAATTGTATAAATTAATAATTTAACTAAAGTATTTAATTAATATAAATATTATATTCATAATAATAATAAAATATATTTAACTAATTTATTTTATTAATTTAAGATAAAGTATACTAATAAATTAGTGTACCACACGAGAGAAAAATACTAATATATATATATATATATATATATATATATATATATATATATATATATATATATATATATATATATATATATATATATATATATATATATATATATATATATATATTTATTTATTTATTTATTTATTTATTTATCTACTATACATTTATCTCTAGTAAAGATTAATAGCAATAAAATTATCCTAATTGATAGACGTGGAAATATACTATTCTATACATTTATCTCTGGTAAAGATTTATAGTAATAAGATTATCCTAATTGAGCCGTGGAAATATACCATACTATTAATAGGTAAAGATTCCAATTAAGCAATATATGATTACCCTAATTTATAGCTGTGGAAATACAATAATCTCTAATTTAATTGATAGTCGTGGAAACATAATCATCCACAATTTAATTTAATTTTTTTATTGTACGTATAATATATATATATATATATATATATATATATATATATATATATATATATATATATATATATATATATATATATATATATATATATATAAGAAAGAGTTATAAAATAGTGTTTTAAAATTAATATTGTAAGTTCGTTTCTGGTGATTTGATTAATCATGGATGATGTCATTGAAGGAACTCAAAATGAGGATAGAAGAAATCTTATGAACCAATTATTTAGTTAAAGCGAAGAAGATAGATAGCATGATGGAAGAAGAGGTGGGAAATCAGAATGATATTATAAATGAAAATGCAGAAGAAGAAATTGTTGATTTAAATTTTGAAGAAGGTTCGGGTGGTGCAGATTTTAATTTTGAAGAAGGTCTGACGATATGTCATGAGTTGTATTCTAGTATTAACGTGTTGTTTAATGTTTACAAAGAACATGCAAGATTAAAGTAGTTCAATATTGCGAAAAAATCGGCCAGTAAAGAGAATAGTGATTATTACATATATCAGACAATTAGTTGTGATAGAGGGAGAAAGTTAGATGCTAAAAATTCATCAAAAAGAATAAACTGTGAAGCAAGAATCAGTGTTATTTTTAAATACAATGTTTGGATGGTTTCCAAAAGAGTAGATAATCATAATCATGAATTGGTTCCTAATATGACTAGATTAATGCCAAGTAATAGAAACCAAACTATGAAAATGAAGAGACAATTAGAAGCTAATGATATTACAGGATTACGCCATTGTAAAAATATTAGGTTGCTTGAAGTGCAAAATGGTGGACCGGAGAATTTAGGTTGTTTGCTTAAAGATTGTAGAAATTTATTGATAAAAGTAGAAGTTTAAGGATAGGAGATGGGGATTGATGAGAGTGAAAATAAGTGTGTTATAGTGTCCAATCTAACACTTTTTTTATGGGAATTGATGTTGTATATTAGCACAAGTGTCTTATATTTGATATATGTGAGAAAAAGGTGCACTTGAGGTGTTTTATTGTGTTTTAGGTGGAAAAATGATCAAAAGTACAATGTTGGAGAAAATGTGCAATTTATGCAAGGATGCAGAAAAACGCACGTCCAACTTATGTAATTTTTATGTGTTCGTGTAGAGCTCTGAATTGGAAATGCGATACATGGTTGGAAAGCTACAAAATAGAGAGTTATGATCAAAGTGGTGACGTCGCGCAAGATGTGCCGAACAGAATGGCTGTTCCACTTTTCATGACTTGTTACACCTTCAAATGTTGGATTCTCTATGAGTTTTTTATATGTATAAAAATTCAAGGAAGAGAGAATCACGTGAGCGCAAAAATTACTCAAATATGAGGTCGAATATGTGCGAAACGGTGAGACTGTGCAAGCTTGCTCGACCAAGTGATAATCCATTCGACCAGAATCATCTTGGTCGAACGAAGGAGAAAAGTCGAACAAAACATACAAAACCATACAGAGAGCTTGTTCGACTTCCATTTGCTTGGAGGCCTTGTTCGACTTCTGAAGGCTTGGTCGAACGGAATGTCGCTGATGCTATTTTTGGTAGTTTAGGGTTTCTTTTACAAAATTTGGCGTATGTCTCAAGTAAAAGCCCATCCAAGGTCCGTGAAGAGCACTTTACAAGTATAAAAAGGGATGTAGATCACATCATAATTCATCATTGGAATCATATTGAATTAGAGAGAGGCCACAACAATACTACACCCCAGAAGGGGGGGATCACCCCCAACCATCATCCACATCTTTTTGTCCATCCATCCATCACTTTGAAGATTCATCTGTGGAATCAAGAGGAGGATTCAAGACGAAAAAAGATGCGACGATTCCCGCATCTAGGGTTTATTTTATTTCCTAATTTATCTTGTAATTTTCCAGACACCCGGGTAAGATCTATCCAACACCCATGCTTGTTCTTTACAACATCATGGGCTAGAGCCTTCTTGGTATAACTAGGATTGTGAAAGTTTTTTCGAATTAATTAAACTTTCATGTGTAAAGTCCATACAATACTACTTGTGGATTTTTTAAAAATGATTGTGCTTTCTTAATCCATATTTACGATCGTTTTGTGCATCTTCAATTGGTATATAGAGTCTGAATATATATCTTGGTTGTAGATTGAGTGCGTTCACCGCTGAACAGGATTCCATGTTATGATTCTAAGTGAGGGGACTCTGAAACTTCATTAGAACTATCATATATGAATACTTATTAATTGAATTGAATTCGGGTTATTAAGTAGGATAAGGAGAATAATTTTATAGTACATATAAAGGGAGATCATATCGGGTTAGAGTACCAATTGGCCAAGGAAATAATTGATACTGATAGTACCTAGAAAGGGGTGGAATTATATCTCTTGCTCTGACGTTATTCACATGTGTTACACGCATGTTTACTTGTGTCTATAGAGTAGATATGTATGGTTTAGTGATGCGTCCATATTCCACAAGGCAGAGTCGGACATCAAAGCATGGAAGGAAAATTAATGAGTGAAACTGGATTATCCTAGGGCTACCTATTCTCCTACTTGATCCGCTTTTGTATTTTTCGAGTGATATTATATTTTATTTGTTATTTTAATTAATTATTTATTAGTTAATAGATTGAAATCCCAACCTTTATTGCTTTTTGTCTTAATTAATTTAGTTAATAATTAAATTGATAATACGTCGTCCTTTGGGTTCGATAATTCACTTGGTCGCTTGATTAAGCTGCAACTGATATCCTTAATACTTGGAGATTAATTTTGCGTGCAAAAAAAATACGCATCAAGTTCTTGGCGCCGTTACCGGGGACGACTGTTATTATTAGTTTATTATTTCTAGTTGATTAGGACTTTTATTTGTGATTATTTAATTCTATCTAACCTTGAATTTTTCTGAGGTACTTGTGCACTAGGAAAATGAGAGGAATGAAAGAAGAAATAACACATTGAGGTAGACATGGCCGGAGCAAGGCAGAATTCGAATAATGTTGCCATACGTGAAATTTTCACAAACTATGGGATTGGTAACATGGGTTTGATAGGAGCAAGGGGAAGATGATGATTTTGAGATGCATCCCGCTCTTATTAAAATGGTAGAGAAGAATCCCTTTTCTGAGAGTTGCTTTGAAGATCCATATCAGCATCTCAGAAGATTCCTTGGTTATGCAAACACTCAAAAGGATGCTGGAACTAATGATAATGCTAGACGGAATGCCTTATTCAAGTTCTCTTTGATTGATAGGGCAGAAGCTTGGTATGTGACTCTTGATGCAGTAGAATGCACTACATGGGACCAACTGCAGCAAAAGTTCTTGGAGAGATATATGCCACCCTCAAGGATCTTAAGGATGAGGCAAGAGATCACCCAATTTGTTATGAATCCGAGTGAGAAATTTCATGAGACGTGGGATAGGTTTAAAGACATGCTCAGGAGGTGTCCACAGCATGGGATATCTAAGGCTGAATACATAAGTATCTTCTACTATGGATTGGATTGTGAGTCGCGTATTTATATTGATGCATCATCAGGAGGAGCACTGTTATCTAAGACAGCACTTGAAGCAAAAAAGTTATTTGAAGACATCTCTATAAATTCACGTGATTGGCCTATGAAGAGAGATAGAGGATCTTATGTACTTGGAAAGGTACCATAGGTTGAACATCAAGTAGAGAAGCCGAATAGGGATGATGAGATCATCTCTAGTCTAGCTAATATCAACAAACAACTAGAGTCCCAGCAGAGGCAGATTACAAAGTTGGCACTAAGGAGGCTTAGTATGAAGCAGCACAAAGTGAAGTGTGTTGAAGATACCTTCAATCGATACATGGATGAGAAAGATGCAAGGGTTGACCGCATCGAAGCTAGAATGAATGTTGATCATGCAGATTTATCTAAGCAGTTGAAGGACTTGACTTTGATTATGGGGTAGATGGCCAAAAACGTGAATCAATTGACATAAATATTGGAGAATAATGCCATCACATTGAGGTCTGGCACGCAGTACGAAGGTCCGAGGATGCTGGCGAGTGAGAACGAAGAAAGCATGGAAGTTGCTCGACCAAACCACATTAGCTCGACCAGACCTGATGGTCGAGCTCTGGTCGAGCTGAGGTCGAACAAACTTTTGAGAAATAGAATTTTGATGCTCTATTTTCTATCCCGACATTCGACCAACACAACTCTGTTCGACCTGACCATCTTGGTCGAGCAGTAGTCGAACAACAACGGGGGAGACGAATTCACGATCAGAGCTACCGTTCGACCAACACACATCCGTTTGACCAGATCACTTCGGTCGAACAATGGTCGAACAACAATTGGGAAATAGGAGTCCATGATCAGAGCTGCCGTTCGACCAACCTTAGTCTGTTCGACCAGACTCACTTGGTCGAACAGAGGTCGAGCAATTTCGTTCAGTGCCTGATTCGATACCGAACGCTACACCTATTGTTCAGAACACTCGAGAGCCATCCCAAGAGCAGAATACTGAGTTTATAATTGAGAAGAAATGGGAAAGAGTAAAGAGGTTGAAAGCCGAGAAGCTTAGACTACAAATGGATAATGAAGATGTGATTTTCTCTCTTGATCATGCAATGAAGATGCCCATGGAGATTCAATCTTGTAAGAGCATAGATGTGATTTCTAACTTGTTTAATCTTGATTTTTCTATGACAGATGATTCTGAATTTAAGTGGAAGACTAACAAGGAGGTGTTTAGACAGTCATGGGAGGAAGGAAATTCTGAGGATCTTATTTTTGTTACCAAGAAAGGTGAGGTGTTAAGTGTAACAAGAATAGGGAAAGAAAGTATTTGAAGGTGAGGATGCGAGAAGCCGTCCTCCAATCAAGTAGCATACAAAGGTTACATCCGTCGTGGCTCTCCAAAGTTAAATATGAGTGCTTGTTGGGAGTTTTCCCTCCCGTTTTATTATTTTATTTATTTTGTGTAAGTAAGAAATTTTTATATTTAAGGTGCTTACTAATCGAAAATTACATCTCTTTGCAAACTTAGTTTCGACTTACATTTTTACTAAGTTTGGGGGGTGTGATGTTATTACCTCATTGTAGCACCAAGCGTATAATCTTTTCTTTGTAATATTTGCCAGAGGAGTTGATTTTTTTGCAGTATGTTGAAACTTTAATCAGTTTTGATGTGTCGATTTTTTACAATTTGCCTAGTGTTCAGTGGTGTTTCTAGTGTGTGGAGTCTATTAGATAGTCAATTGATTCTTTCTTATAGTTTTCCTATTTTATTATTGATGAATCTGTGATGATGAGGTGTGTTTGAGCTTTGATGATAGAAACAGGTAAACTGAGGCTTTGACCTGACCAAGTTGCACAACTCGAGGAGCTCGTGCATACGTTGAAGAGACATCAGGTGCCCTCGTTTTCTTACTCTAATTTTTTTGTGTGCTTTAAATTCATGGAATGGAAGGATTGAGTTTCTATTTTTGGTGATCCATGTGAGCTTATATGTTTAAATCGTACCTAAAATTCATATGCTTTTGAAATTGATGAAGGAAATGTACTTGAATTATATTGTGATATGAAGTTCTATGTGTACTTATGGGATATTGCTAATCATGAAAAGTGTTCTGTTACTTGTTAAAAACCCATGTGAGATTTTGAGCCTCGTTGATCATGTTAAAAAATCACATGATATTTCTTTTCTGGTGAGTGTCGTTCTTGTGTGTGTATTCTAGAACTTGCCTCTTGTCTTACTTGAAACTACATGTGTGTTAGATGATGGGAGATGATTTTAGGACATCCTTGAATTTATGAGTCACTTTGCCAAATAATTTCCTACCAAATAATTATATTTCCGTAGTTAGCCCTTTTGAGCCTAAAAACCTTATTTCTTTGGCAACCTACGAAGATAGACACTTTGATATCCTATTTGAGCCTTAAATTCCTATATTTATTGGAGAATTAAATTATGTCAAAGTGTGTGAAGTTGATTTTGATGGAGTTTGGAAGGAATAAAATATTTGGAGTTGTACAAGTGATTATGAGCTTAAAAAAAGTTGATGAGGGGTAGTGCCCAAAACTGGTACCCCGAGATGTTAAAGGTAGTGCCCGAAACTGGTACCTCAAGGAAAGAAAAAAAAAAGGAAAGAAGGAAAAAAATGTTGAGCTTGAAGAAAAATGAAAGAAAAGAAAATTAGAAGAGCATGAAGCTAGATAGCCTTGAAGTGTAAAAAAAATTTATAGTACAAAAGATCTCCGGTTTTAATTCTCTACTAATTGAGTTACTTTATCTAAATGTTTTCTACCCTTATCAAAGAGCCAACATTACATCCTAATGAAAGTTCTTTTCGTATGCACTTGAATTGAATCTGAGCGTAAACACCATAACCCATAAGTGTACGTCTTTTACACTAGAGTGCGAGTGATATATACTTCCCGTGAGAACATGTCAATGGAGCATTTGAATTGATGGTGATTGTCTTAACTTGTATGCTATGAATTGATTATTACATGTAATGAGAGTTACATGACCTAAGTTGAGGACAATTGTATTTTGAATATGGTATTAGTCATAGTCCTTGTTTTCCCGCTAATTTTTGTACTCTTTCTCTCTCTTTATTTTTATTTTGCTGCCTCGGGACGAGCAACGAGTAAGTTTGGGGATTGATGAGAGTGAAAATAAGCGTGTTTTAGTGTCCAATCTACCACCTTTTTGATGGGAATTGATGTTGTATATTAGCACAAGTGTCTTATATTTGATATATGTGAGAAAAATGTGCACTCAAGGTGTTTTATTTTGTTTTAGGTGGAAAAAGGATCAAAAGTGCAATGTTGGAGAAAAGGTGCAATTTGCGCAAGGATGCTGAAAAAATGAACGTCCAATTTGGGTAATTTTTCTGTATTCATGTAGAGCTCTGAATTGGATGTGCAATACATGGTTGGAAAGCCACAGAAGAGAGGGTCATTTTGGCGTAAAGAACACCCCAATCAGATTCCAAACGAGAAAGTTATGATCAAAGTGGTGACGTCGAGCAAGCTGTGCCGAATAGAACGGCTGTTCCACTCTTTATAACTTGTTACACCTTCAAATATAAGAGTCTCTGTGAGTTCTTTATATAGATAGAAATCCAAGGAAGAGAGGATCACGTAAGCTCAAAAATTACTCAAATCGGAGGTCGGATGTGAAAGTTATGTGCGAAACGGTGAGACTGTGCAAGCTTGCTCGACCAAGTGAGAATCCATTCGACCAGAATCATCTTGGTTGAACGGAGGAGAAAAGTCGAACAAAATGTGCAAAATCATACGGAAAGATTTTTCGGCTTCCATTCAACTTGGAGGCCTTGTTCGACTTCTGAAGGCTTGGTCGAACGGAATGTCGCTGATACTATTTTTGATAGTTTCGGGTTTCTTTTACCAAATTTGGCGTATGTCTCAAGTAAAAGTCCATCCAAGGTCCGTGAAGAGCACTTTACAAGTATAAAAAGGGATGTAGATCACATCATTATTCATCATTGGAATCATATTGAATTAGAGAGAGGTCACAACAATACTACACCCCACAAGGGGGATCACCCCCCAACCATCATCCACATCATTTCCTCCATCCATCAATCACTTTGAAGATTCGTATGTGGAATCAAGAGGATAACCAAGAGGAGGATTCAAGATGGAGAAGGAAGCGACGACTCCCGCATCTAGGGTTTATTTCGTTTCCTAATTTATCTTATAATTTTTCAGACATCCGGGTAAGATCTATCCAACACCCATGCTTGTTTTCTTCGTAACATCATGGGCTAGAGCCTTCTTGGTAGAACTAGGATTGTGAAGGATTTTACGAATTAATTGTACTTTCGTGTGTAAACTCTGTACAACACTACTTGTGAATTTATTTTATATATGATTGTGCTTTCTTAATCCATATTCAAGGTCGTTTTGTGCATATTCAATTGGTATATAGAGTCTGAATATATATCTTGGTAGTAAATTGAGTGCGTTTACCGCTGAACAAGATTCCATGTTATGATTCTAAGTGAGGGGACTCTGAAGCTTCATTAGAACTATCATATATGAATACTTATTAATTGAATTGAATTCAAGTTATTAAGTAGGATAAAGAGAATAATTTTATAGTACCTATAAAGGGAGATCATATCGGGTTAGAGTACCAATTGGCCAGGAAAATAATTGATACTGATAGTACCTAGAAAGAGGGGTGAAATTGTATCCCTTGCTCCGAGGTTATTCATACGTGTTACACGCATGTTTACTTGGGTCTATAGAGTAGATATGCATGGTTTAGTGATACGTCCATATTCCACAAGACAGAGTCGAACATCAACACACGGAAGGGAAATTAATGAGTGAAACTGGATTATCCTAGGGCTACCTATTCTCCTACTTGATCCACTTTCTTATTTTTCGAGTGATATTTTATTTTATTTGTTATTTTAATTAATTATTTATTAGTTATTTGATTAAAATCCCAACCTTTATTGCTTTTCGTCTTAATTAATTAAGTTAATTATGAAATTGATAGTACGCTGTCCTTTGGGTTCGATAATTCACTTGATCGCTTGCTTAAGCTGCAACTGATATCCTTAACACTTGGGGATTAATTTTGCATGGAAAGAAAACGCGCATCAGGTATGCTGAAACTATTTACAAATTACTCTTGAGTATGCAACAAAAGGATAGAGATTTTTTTCATTTGTTTGATATATATGATGATGACAGATTGAAAAATGTGATATGGATTCATCCACGTAGTAAAGATGCATACGAAGAATTCCATGACGTGGTGTGCTTTGACACCACTTATTTGGTTAACAAATATCGGATGACTTTTGCAACGATGACAGGCCTCAACCATCATGGCCAGTCCATTCTATTAGGTTGTGCATTGATTTCACATAAGGATGAAATTTTATTTAAGTGATTATTTTCTACGTGGATTTCAGCAATGGGTGGTGTTCATTCAAATGCAATTTTAACTGATCAGTGTGAAAGTATAAAGACTGCTGTTAAGGAAGTCACGCCTAATACTGTGCATAGATTTTGTTTATGGCATACTCTTTGCAAATTACCTAAGAAGTTTAAGCATGTTAGTCCTTTGCATAGTGCAATGAGTGAATTCAAGTTCATAGTTTATAATAGTTTGATAATACAAACTTTTGAGAAAAATTAGAAAGAATTTACTCAAAAATACAATTTGGAGAATAATTCATGGCTGATCAACCTTTATGAAGAGAGATATAGTTGGGTGCCTTTATTTAAAATCATATCTTTTGGGCTGGTATGAGTTATACGCAGAGAAGTAAAGGTATGCTGGCCTATTTTGATGGTTACGTGCACTCTAGAAGTACATTGAAGCAATTCGCTAAGCAATATGAGATTGCAATTTGTGATAAAATGGAGAAAGAATTTCTTGTAGATTTTAAATTGATGAACAAAGTGAAGAAGTGCATATCAGAGTTTGGATGGGAGGTCAATTCCAGGGTGCATTCACACATTCAATGTTTGAGTTGGTTCAAGAAGAAATCAAACGATTGATGTAATGCAATAATATACCTTCGGTTCATGAGGTAAAAATGCAAAATGGTGTTGAAAAATATAAAATAATAGAAAGGTGCACGAGTAATAATGGTCTGTTAGAGAGTCTGAACATACAGTTGAGTTTAGAGAGGTTGGACAATATATCAGCTGCACATGCAAAAAATTTGAATCACACGGGTTGATTTTGTTGTCATATCTTCAAGATGATGTCCCTTAAAAATATAAAGATATCAGTGATAGATACATTATTAGAAGGTTGTCAGAAGGTGGAGAAAAGATATTCATCGTCCCCACTCAATGATTTTCTTCCGTGGAGGTTATCTCCATATGAATGATGAATATAAAAAAATTAGAGAGGTGGAGTATATTTTTCAAGAATGCACCGATTTGTCTATGGGTTCTACGGTGAGAATTGAGCATGTTAAATGACAATTGGAGTCTCTAAAGAAAGATTTGTTAAATTTGAACAATAATGATGAATAAGGTGAAAGACGCTCCATTCAAGGTGAATAAGGTGGGAGACGCTCCAGGCAGGTGTGAGAGGTATGAATGATGTCCATGACATACATATTCGTGATTCAGTTATAGTTAATAGCCGTGGGAGGCCACGTATAAATAAATTTAGAGGAACGGATGAAGTTCATCATAAAAGAAAATTATAATCGACATTGATAAGTATTAATTAAAAAATATTTTTTTATTAATAATAATCATTGCTAGGCAACATTAAAATATCATAAGCCATTAATAATGGCTGAATATTCGATCCTAACAATTTATTTAATAGTAATCCATTTGTTAAAGGGCACACGATTATAATTACTTAATAGATGAGAAAAGTCATCTATAATCTTAAGAGTTGACAGCACGAGAAGAAGTATCGTCTGATGATATATCAATTACTGGAATTATAGCTGCATCATCTTTTATTTATTTCATTGCTTCAAGAAAGACCTCATACAAGTTCAAGAGGCTCCTTCAACAAAATGTGGCGTGCATCATCATCTCTATATTCCTTTATTTCCCTCATAAACATCTCTTTCAATTCTTTCTTGATATCCTTCATTTGCTCTCTTACTGAAGTGTACAATGCCTCTAACTAGTGTATTTGGTGAAGGGGCTACCCTCCATTCACGCTCTCTCTTCTTGGAAGCCGATGTTGGAGTTTGAGACATCTTTGAACTCTCTAATTAAATTGATTTGGTATAAAACATACACTCATAACGTAGGTTATATATAGAGTTACAAAGAAATTATAATTTAATCAATTATGTTCAATCAAAATAAATTAATCAATTAATGAATTAATCAATAGTGATGAACTTATATAAGGTTAATTTATCAATTAATTATAGAAAGTTTTAATTAATCAATTAATTTATCAATTAATCAATTAAGAACTCCTGCCGCATAAACAATGGATCCGCTAGGCTGGATGCTGTGAGAACTTAGCCTTCAACCACAAATGGGGTCCTTTAGGCAGCCGATTGCCCGTTTGATTCCACTGACTTACGTCGTGAACATTTCTCCAACCCGTCAATGAAATGGAGGTGCCGTGAAGATCTAGGTGTGTGAGCAGTACGAGCTGAAAGGCTCCCATACTGTTTGGAGGGCAGGGGGGACATAGATGCCAAACAAACCTGACCCTTATCTATCGTCGCCAGATTTCACAGGTTGTTCGTGTTATCAATCAATTCAATCATCGTTGTTAAACTTAGCATTCTGATTTCTTCTTCTTATTATTATTATTTTCTTTTTTTTAAAAAGTATTTTATTATTATTTACCATATAATTCATTTAAATAAATGTTAAGAAAAACGCACGGAACAATTTTGTTTCTCTGTTCACAATATTTTAAAATAAATGGTTTTTTAATAATTAAAAGTAGTATACTTTTATTTTATTAAAAAATATTATCAATTTTCATAACTAAATATATTTTATTAAGAAAAGTTATCATTTTTTATTTATTAGATAAATTTTTTAGTAATAAAGTTATCACTTTTAATCTAGTTTCTAAATTATTTTTCATAAAACAATTCAATTAATTATTATCACTTTATTAATATAACGTATCATTTTCTACTAAAAATATTATTACTTTTTCATCCGTAACACAAATTGTTTATTAAATAATCAATTGGATGATTATCACTTTTCCTTGATCACACATACTAATATTTATTAAAAATATTAGGGTTTGTTGTGAAGAACACACAAAACCTCACAAACACTCAAGATTCAAAAACATGAAATGATAAACTTGAATTGAAATGTAATCTTGCACAAGGATGTATAGTGGTTCGGTTTTGAATAACCTACATCAACTTTGAGGAGAAGAACTCTATTAGTATTCAATGCTTACACACCAGATTGGATTGATCTCAATCTGTAACAAGAAGAATGAAAACAAAGCAACAGAAACTGTAAACACTCAAATGCAAAACTGCTGTGATCAAGCTACTTTGAGCCCTTATATCTTGCTACTCTCTTAACCTATTGATCTGGTTAAACCTCCACTAGATAGCCCTCACTTAGTAGTTGAGATGCAGCCATCTAGCCGGTTCCAAGTACCTCAACAACCTGCTCAAAAATCGCCCCAAATTCGGCTGCTCACACTGCACCAGAATGGCAATTTTACCAGTTGAGTTTGTTGGCTTGTTTCAACTGCCTAGCTTGCTTCCAGCTTGCATGCATCATGTTGTGATCATTATTTAGTTGCCAATGAACACTTTTCCACGTGTGAAACATCCCATGCATGCATCTATTGTTATCAATCTCCACCTTAGATGTATGCATGATCAAACTTGAATTCTCCTCCTCATCTTGCTGCTTTTAAGGTGCAGCAACCTCTATGTCTCCGCACATGCCCACTAAAGTCTTGCACAGCTCAAACTTTGCTACTGGCAATGCTTTAGTAAGACCATCTGCTAGATTCACAGCTGTATCAATCTTCTTCACTTCTACAAGTCCACTTTCCACCATATCTCTTACAAAGTATAGCTTGACATCAATGTGTTTGGTTCTCTCATGATACCCCTGATGCTTAGCCAAGTGTATTGCACTTTGATTGTCACAATATACTATTACAGCATCTTGATATTCTCCTAATTCCTTCAGCAAACCAACAAGCCATATTCCTTCCTTAATTGCTTCTGTCAAAGCAATGAATTCAGCTTCTGTAGTTGACAGTGCTACTACAGATTGATGGCTTGCTTTCCAACTCACTGATGTACCAAACATATTGAACACATACCCTGTAAGAGATTTTCTAGAATCCAAGTTTGCTGCAAAATCAGCATCAACATATCCAATGACAACTTCTGATTTTACTTCCCTTCTCTGGAATTTTAAACCAAGTTGTTAAGTCCCCTTTGCATATCTCAATGCCCATTTGACTGCCTCCCAATGTTGTTTACCTGGACAACTTAAGAATCTACTAATCAAGCTCATTACATAAGCAAGATCAAGCATGCTGCAAACCATAGCATACATGAGACTGCCCACTGAACTTGCATATGGAATTCTACTCATGTCAACTACTTCTTTATCTGTTTTAGCTCCATTAAGTAGAGACAGACTTAATCCTTGATTAACAGGTGTTGTAACAGGTTTGCACTGATCCATATTGTACCTTTTGAGTACTTTAATCAGATAAGACTGCTGTTTCAACATAAGTGTTCCAGCTGATCTGTCCCTGCTTATTTTCATACCTAGTATCATCTTGGCTTCACCAAGATCCTTCATCTCAAACTCTAATTTGAGTAATTCCTTTACTACATCAATGCCTTGAGAGCTCTTGCAAGCAATCAAGATATCATCCACATAGAGTAGTAAGTATATATAACAGTTGTCTTCTTCCTTGATGTATACACAACTGTCATATAGACTCCTCTGAAATCCATTAGCAATTATATATTCATCAAACCTTAAGTACCACTGTCTTGGACTTTGTTTAAGTCCATACAGAGATTTAAGTAGTAAACAGGCCTTAGTGTCAGCCTTCTCAACTGTAATACCTTCTGGTATCTTCATGTAGATGCTTTCTTCCAACTTACCATGTAGAAAAGCAGTAGTTACATCCATCTGATGCAGCTCCAGATCATATTGAGTCACTAGTGCTAGTAATACTCTAATTGAACAATGTTTAACCACAGGTGAGAAGATCTCATTGTAATCCACTCCTTCCTTCTGTGAAAAACCTCTAGCTACTAGTCTAGCTTTGTATCTGACTCCACCTTCAGCTGCAAATGCTGGTTTCCTTTTGAAAATCCACTTACATCCAACTAGCTTCTGAGATTTTGGTTTGTCAACAATTCTCCATGTTCCATTCTTATTCAGAGACAGTAGCTCTTCCTCCATGGCTACCAACCACTTATTACTATCTTGACTTGCCAATGCCTCAATGTAGTTTCTTGGTTCATAAGCTTCAATTTCAGTAGCTGTATATAGTGCAAATGATACTATATCAGCTTCAACATACCTTGCAGGTGGCACTATAGTCCTTTTCTGTCTGTCCCTTGCAAGTTGATAGGTATTAAGTTGTTCCTTAACCCTTGATACTTCATCTGTATCTCTGTTATTGGAGTTTTCTTCACTTTCACCTAACCTGTTCATATTTTGAGGCTCCACCTCAAGATCAGACTCTCTTCTTTGATCATCTTTGATTAAAGGCATCTTATCTTCAATAAAAACAACATTTCTACTAACCAAGAGTCTGTTTTCTTCATAACACCATAGTTTATACCCCTTTACACCTTTTGGATAACCAATCATAACACATTTAAGTGCTCTAGGTTCCAATTTATCTTGTTTCACATGAGGATAAGCTTGACAGCCTATAACTTTGAGATGAGAATAGCTTGGAACCTTACCTGACCAGACTTCTTCTGGAGTTTTAAAATTCAAAGCTGTAGCAGGACATAAGTTGATCAAATAAGCTGCAGTTGCAGCCAATTCTCCCCAAAACATCTTACTTAAACCTGTACTACTCAACATGCATCTAATTCTTTGCAGAAGTGTCTGATTCATTCTCTCTGCAATTCCATTTTGCTGTGGAGTTCCAGGAACAGTCTTATGCCTCTTGATTCCCTTTTCCTTGCAGTATGAATTGAATTCTTCAGACACAAACTCCAATCCATTGTCTGTTCTCAAATACTTTAAACTACTCCCAGTGCTATTTTCTGTTTCTTTTAACCAGACCTTGAATATAGAAAATGCTTCATCCTTGGTTTTCAGAACATATATCCACAATTTCCTTGAGTAATCATCAATGATGGTCATTATGTATCTTCCTCCACCTCTGGTTATGGTCTTTGATGGTCCCCAGAGATCTGAATGAACATAATCCATCCTTCCTTTGGTTGTATATTCTGATTCACCAAACTTAAGTCTCTTGGACTTACCAAGAATACAATGCTCACACTGTCTGATCTGATCATTAGCATTAAACTTGATCAGTTGTTGTTTAGCTAGTTCTTGCATCCCTCTCTCACTAACATGTCCCAATCTACCATGCCATGACTTGGCATCATCTTATTGATCAGTGTTGTGTATCTGTCCTACAACAACACTCCCATCCAGGAAGTACAAGTCAAATTTCCTAGTTCCCTTCATGACTATTCTATCATCCTTAGTCACTGTAAGAACTCCCTTCCTCAGGTTTGAATCATATCCTTGAGTATCCAGCATCCCAAGGGAGATGAGATTCCTTCTTAATTCAGGAACATATCTAACATTCCTCAGAAGCCTCTGAACTCCATCAAACATGAGCAGTCTGATGGATCCCACCCCCTTTATTTCACAAGAATGATCATCACCTAATAATACTGATCCTCCTTCTTGATGCTTGAATTCCTCAAACCAATGCTTCATAGGTGTCATATGGAATGTACACCCTGAATCAAGTACCCACTCAACAGACACATCTGATGATGTGATGGCCAGAGCTTCAATACCTTCCATATTAGCATTATTTTGAGATTCACTAACCTGATTGACTTGATTCTTCTGGTTTTCAGTAGTTGCATCAACCCTTTTGGACTTGCTAGCTTTCCATCTTGCACAATGCTTCTTGAAATGCCTAGGTTCATGACAGAAGTAACACTTCTTTCCAGTTAACTGACCTGATGCACCCTTCTTTTGATTAGAGTTGCCTCCTTTGTTCCATTTCTTGTTTTGATTTCCTTTCTTGGCAAAGAGTCCTTCTGCTCCATATTTATCTTTATTGTCAGCCACTTCCTCTAGATCTTTTGATCTAAGTGCTTTCAATACATCTTCAAGTAATACTATATCCTTCCCTCCATAGAGAACAACATCCTTGAAATGCCTTTGTGATCTTGGTAATACTGATAGCAACATGATAGCCTTGTCTTCACTGGACAGCTTGAAATCCACACTTTCCAGATCATCTGTGATCTTGCAGAATTCATCAGCTTGCTTTATCAGTGGTCTTTCATCAGTCATTTTGAATGCATGAAGCCTTTGCCTCAGATGCATTTTGTTGGCAGATGATTTAACCATAAACAAGGCTTCCAGTTTGTTCCATACCCCAATAGCTGTTGTCTCCTTTGATACTTCTCTAATTATCTTGTCACTAAGACATAGAATTATTGTAGAGTATGCCTTTTGAAGTACCTGATCATCCACCTGTTCCTTTACAGGTCCTGCAGCAGCTTGAGGATCTTTGATGATTTCAGTCTTCACTGTTGGAGGAGGTTTGAGAGCATCCATCAAACCTTGCTGCATTAGGACTGTCTTCATCTTGATCTTCCATAGATTGAAATCTGATTTTTCTGAGAGCTTTTCAACATCAAATCTTGTAGTATTCATCTTGAATGCTTGCTGTATATCTGAATCTTCCCACAGACGGCGCCAATTGTTGTGAAGAACACACAAAACCTCACAAACACTCAAGATTCAAAAACTTGAAATGATAAACTTGAATTGAAATGTAATCTTGCACAAGGATGTATAGTGGTTCAGTTTTGAATAACCTACATCCACTTTGAGGAGAAGAACTTTATTAGTATTCAATGCTTACACACCAGATTGGATTGATCTCAATCTGTAACAAGAAGAATGAAAACAAAGCAACAGAAACTGTAAACACTCAAATGCAAAACTGTTGTATTCAAGCTACTTTGAGCCCTTATATCTTGCTACTCTCTTAACCTATTGATCCGGTTAAACCTCCACTAGATAGCCCTCACTTAGTAGTTGAGATGCAGCCATCTAGCCGGTTCCAAGTACCTGCTCAAAAACCCCCCAAAGTCGGCTGCTCACACTGCACCAGAATGACAGTTTTGGCAGTTGAGTTTGTTGGCTTGTTTCAACTGCCTAGCTTGCTTCCAGCTTGCATGCATCATGTTGTGATCATTATTTAGTTGCCAATGAACACTTTTCCATGTGTGAAACATCTCATGCATGCATCTATTGTTATCAGGGTTAATTACAAGAAAATTCTCAACCTTTTCGCGGATTGCAAATTAGTCTAAACTTTTGAATATTTACAAATAAGTACTCGACTTTAAGCTTGTATTGCAAATCAGACCACCGGACAGCGGGAGGCCTACGCGGTTGGTTACCTGTTCAATTTTTATCCACGTCAGCAGCCAATATATATATATATATATATATATATATGGAACGACGTCGTTTCATGCTCACTGTCATAAAATCTCGCTGCCGCCTTCTTCCACCTCAGCGCGTTCTACGTCACCTCCTCCGCCTGTTTCCCTGATGTCGCCACCGTCAAACAAGTTGCCACCTCATCTCGAGGCACAATGCTTCCGTTATCTTCTCCCCTGCAGAACCTCATCCCTAAACACCGACAAAGACCTTAGCATTCGACATCTGGTCCCCCCACTGCGGAAATGGCACCACCGAAATGCCACTGGACAGCGCCTCCATCGTCGAGTTCTAGCCGTAGTATATCACGAAGCAGGCGGTGGAGGGGTGGGCCAACACTTCCTCTTGTGGGCTCTACTGCACTATCTTCCCCGCTCACCCACCCTCTCCATAAATCCTTCCAGCAGAACATGTGGGTCCCACTTCATCTCCTTCGGCGGCGGCCGCACAACCCACAAAAATGAAACCTCCGACTCGGTGAGGCCATACGCTATCTCGTCGACCTGTTCCTGGGATAGGTGCACGATGCTGCCGAACGAGATTTACAACACCGTACGCGGCTACGGTGAATCCAGCCACCCGATTCAATCCTCCGCTGCGAAGAAATTGACTCGAATTACTTTGGATTTCAGATCATCTTCGCTGCTCTGTATGTCCTTGAAAACTAGGCCGCCATTAAAATACATAAAGGTTTGATCAGATTCGCGAATTGGTGATGCTGATGAGATAATCAATTTCAGCTAAGATTTGAGAAAGGAAAGATGGAAAGAAAACATGATTAGGAAAGATCTAATATGTAGATTAATTAATGTGATGTTTATAAGCCTTAATGACGACGATTTCAGAAGCGTGATTATAACGATGCCGTTTTTGTTTTTATTTTTTCTATTTTGTATTTTTTTAATACAGCTGGCTGCTGACGTGGATAAAAATTGAACATGTCAGCGATCGAGCAGACCTCCTGCTGCCCGGTGGTCTGATTTGCAATACGGGCTTAAAGTCTAGTATTTATTTGTAAATATTTAAACGTTTGGACTAATTTGCAATTGACAAAAAGGTTGGGACTTTCCATGTAATTAGCCCAAAATATTATCACTTTTATTTGTCTTATAAATTATTCATGAATGAAATAATTAATAGATTGTCTCTTTTATTTAATTAGTTATAACTTTTTACTAAACACGTCATTACTTTTATGTGTACTAAGAATGTTAAAAAAATTGTGTAATAGATTATCATTTTTTCTTTATGTTTATCAAGTACTCCATTCGTCCCTTCGAAAGGTCCCCATTTTTTATATTGGGTGTCTCACTCAAAAGTCCTCATTTTCCCTTTTAGTAAAAAGGCCCATATATGACACGCCACTCACTACTAATACAATTACCTACTACAAAGAAAATAATAATACTCCTTAATTTACGCGAAAAAATAAACGCTGATATTTGCCCGGGACGGAGGGAGTATCACTTTTTATCAGATAATTATCACTTTTTTTAATAGTATCACTGTTTTCATGTCTTATAAATTTTTTAAAGCATTTTTTTCAATGAATAGTTATCGCTTTTACCATAATTCAATATAAAAATATATTTAATTTTATTTAAAAAATAAAATATTAGATATTTAAATATAAATTATAATAAAATAATAATATATTTTATTTATAAAAATATAAATAATTTAGGTTCTATTTGGATTGAGTAATTTCAGATCTAATAGATTTTAAAATGAATGGATTTTAAATTCGTTGGATTTGAAATCAATTTATTTGAATTCCACTATTTTGATAATTTATGGATTTATAAAAGGATTTCAAATTTATAATTCAACAATTATTTTTAAAATAAAATTTTATATATGATAAATAAAATTAATAAAATTTTATTATATATGGTAGATAATCATTAATGGAATAAAATCAATGAAATGTTATAATTAATTTGGAGAACTTAATGTTTTATTTTTAGCTATAAATATTAGTTCTAAAAGAGTTTAGCCTAATTATTATGTTGATTTATAGCTCTTTATATGGAAAGGTAATTCATAGAAGTTATTAAGGAATTGAGAGTAATTGTTTTTAAATTGAATTTAATTATATAGTTATTTATATGAAAGGTAATTAATAAGAGGTCTGAAAGAATTAAGTATAGTATAAATGTATAAATAGGAGGCTCAAATTTAATTTTAAGTATACCTTGTATGTTTGTTTTGTGTGTTTATTTATTTATTTTTTTAAATAAAAGTGAGTATTGTGTACTTAATTTTGTCCCATTTTTTTAATTTTATTACTGATTGAAAAAAATGTAAATATGTATGTCGATACTCTATCATATAAAATTGATCATATAAATTCAATAAAAAAATTATAAATAATCATTGGTAAATATAATCCAACCAAATAATTTAACTTATTTTAGTTTAAAATAAAATAGATGTGGTCTATTTTAATATGCAATTCGTATTCTAATTAACATGCACTTTATAAATATGACACATATTTTAATAAAAATAATTTTCAAATTTGGAATCATTTTGATATGAATGAATATCATACCATACGCAATAACATTGAATTTAGTCTAATTTTGGTATAAATTGATTAGAGTAAACGTACTCTGTCGTGTGTAGCACGTAAGTGACCAAGTGCAAAATTTATAATATCGAATCCAAGGGAGAAAGTGTATGTATCCGTATTCGAGAAATGTTTTACTCTAGAAGGACTAATCAATAAAAGGGGAGTTTAATTACACTACAATTAACAACTAGGAAAGCAATTAAAGATAGAAAACGTACATATGTGATGGAAGATGGATGAAAGTGAGCAATCTAAGAAGTATGTAAGGCAAGCAACATCATGGAAAAGGCTCATGTAGACTCACACACACATGCATTGAAGGTTCTCATGTTATGATATTAAGGGTAATCACTTATATACCCCTAATCCATATGGTCAAGGCAATTAGGTTCTCAACTCTTTTACAAGTTTAAATCTCTTATGATTGTCTCTTACTCTCAATTCCATTAAGGTACTGTGATCATAAGTTTGGTTCTCCTCACTAGTTCAAACACTTTTACAAGCAATTATCATTAATGTTCTATCATCAAGTTCTAAGCACAAAATGTTATGGTTTAATTCTCCACATACTAACTAAGTCATTTCATGAAATCAATGATTCAATTAAACCACTAAGAATAATATTGGAATGGTCATCCTAACACTATGAATAGAAAATTTAATCACACAAATCATACACGAAATGAGAATAAACATTCATGATAAAAAAATATTCATACATTCAATTCATCAAACATGTGTTGTGAAAAATCACATATAATTGGTGGAATGGATTGATGGAATGAAGGATAGATGGATGAATGGAGAGGAGGATGGATGGATGAATATAGAGTGAGATGGATGAATGGAGATGGGAATGGATGAAATAGGGGTTTGTGGTGTGTGAGAAGTAGCCCCCTTGCTGTTCTAGTTTTTGGAGGAGTGAGATTTGTGGTATTTATACCCCTTTGGAAAGCCCTAATCTCGAATTTTGACAGTTAGAAATTTTAGATGAAAATTTGACGAGTTTTTCCGCTTCGGTTGAATTTTCGTGATTTTCCCTGTTTTCAAATCTGCACTGTCAGAGAACTCGATCGAGTTTTTATGCATTGTTTTTCAAATCCATGTTGTACGAGAACTTCGACCGAGTTTCTTATCAATTTTTTGGATTTTTCACTTCATCTCCTTTTTTGCTCAATTCTCCTTCCAAAATACCTATTTAACATTATACAAATTCAAATTAGTGAATTTCATCAAATTCATCACTATCACTTAAAACACCACCAAAATCTACACAAAATGGATAAAATAATATGAAAACACACATAAAAGACACTAAAATCTAGGTAAAAATAGCGAAGATCAAGCATCATTAATTGTCAAATTATGGAGTCATTAAGTCCATTTGGATTGGTGTCGTATTTGTACATAGATTACAATACAATTTGAAAACTTGTATCAATTATATAAATAATTAATTATATTAAATAAAAGTATATATTCTTTAAAATAAAAGATACCGTAATAGAAAAACATTAATTTGATCGTTAGATTGTCAACTTATAATTAAAAAAATTCAGTTGGATTGATTAAGGGCAAAAACTTGTGTGCCCCGGGGGATACAAGAAACCAGCTCTTGATTAAGATATGCAATTATGTAATTTAATTGGGAGATCAAATTTATATACAATGCATACATATATTATGTTAAATTACATCTATTTAATTATGTTTAATTATTTATAAAAGTATTTTTTATAAAAATAATGTTTTGAGTTGATAGAATAGAATATAAATAAGTAATTAAGCAGTTCTTCAAAAATCTTCATTCATAATAAATCATTCAGTAATGTAAATTATTTAATCACAAAACCATAATTCATAATTCATAATAAATTATAATGACAAGACCTAACTTACAACTACATTTGTTCCTGCATTCATTCATAATAAATTATAATTGCAAGACCTAACTTACAACTACATTAGTTCCTTCATTCAATCTCTCTCTCTCTCTCTTCCGTACTTTTATAATTATCACAACACAATTAATTATAAAAAAGCTCATACAAAAAAAAATATAGATCTACGGTTATTTTAATTCGTTGTTCGTTGTCCACCATATTCAATCCCATCAAATGCATAGTTCTCCGATGCAGATCTACAATTGAAGAGGAGAAAGATTGTAACTTTTACACAATAAATCTTTTTCATAAAAATGGAACAGAGATGGAGAGTGAAAGGTTGTAACTTTTCCGATACTGCTGACAAAATTAAATATTTAATCGATGAAGGAGGAAATAAACTTTCAAGATTGAAAAAATGAGTGAGCAAATGAGGTTTATATAAAAAGGAATGCAATCTCTATTTAATGACATTTAAACAAAAATAACGTAGGTATGAGAGGTTAAACGAAGGAAAGCATAAATATACAAAATAACGCAAGTATGGAAGATTAAAAAAGGAAAGAAGAATTATACTACAAAATAAGAATTTAAAAAGGAAAGAGAAAGAAAGAAAAGATAATGTAAAAAAAATAAATTAATAAAAAAATAAGAAGAGAATGGAAAGTGCTATAAATACTCTCTTGTTGTCATGTCACCAAGGAGAATTGAGACTCTATCCAGGTTAGCAAAAGCAAACTTTCGTATAGATGTCTTTAGATATGGAGTATATGTGTATATTTATTCTTCTCTCAACGTTTAAAATCAATTTTCACGTTTAATTTTTTATTACCTTATTTTCTACTTTCAATTTTTTCTAATTTATTTATTTATTTATTTACTTAGGCACTCTCTTATAAGACGAGTTGTAAGATGAGTCGATCAATTATTAAAGTATGTTTATTATAAGGTAAAGTATACATATTTTTAATTAAAGTATGTCAATAATTAATCATATTATAATAATTTAAAATTATACTTTAAATCAACATTCATTATACGAAAAACATACTTTAGCAATAATTAAACATATTTTATCTATATAATAAGCATACTTTAATATCTCTCGCAAACTGTTTCAAATAAGTCACGTCTCACAAGATACTTTGTCATTTTCTTTATATACTATTTTCTGCTCTTTCAATTTTTTATTTTTTTTATATACAAATTGTATTGTTATTATATATGGAAGTTTTTTTAAGGAACAAGCTATTCACACTCCCAAAAATGATATATATACCATGTAAAATATTTAGACTAATATATCCTTCATTAATCAGACTAAAAAGACCCTTTTAACCCTAATTGTTGTTTAATCATTAAAACTCAATCCCAATTCAATTTTCATTTAAAGTTCTGAAAAGCATGTCATTGTCGTTGCCAAGATATGGAAGAAAAAATCATCTTGTCATTTACTGGTTTGCAATTGCAAAAGCAGGTCATAAAGAGAATTAGAAGCACACTAAGAAATTATGAAAAAAGACACACCTGTTAATATCCAATTATCAACGCCATTTCTTGTGATTCTGCATCACGTCGCCACGAACCGTCGCTGTCCGCCTCAGCGTCGGAAGCGGCAGCGCCACTGCACGGGAACGGCCGCATCGAGTGGCATTTCGTATGGATTATCTCCCGGTAGAGTTTTTCGTTCAGAGCGAACGACGTAATATTGAAGCGGGAGAGAGTTGACATCTCTGTAATTGCACCGGAGAAGTCGTTGTGGGTGATGTTGAAGACATGGAGGGAAGATTGGTTGAACGGCAGGACCGAACTATTGAACCGATTGAAGTCCAGCTGGAGATAGTATAGCTGGTCCAAAGCGTTCAGCGAGAGGGGGGATCGAAGGAGGGAGGATTATTTCTTGCATTAAAACCAAAAATAAAAATTTTAACTTCTTTATTAATAGAACATCAATATCCAAGTATAAATGCATTGCCTTAAAATTCATTAGAAGGAACATTTAAAGCCCTCGAATATCAGAAGAATTTGCTTTTCCCCAAGTAATAACTTAGATTGCCATGACTGTCATGTGCATATCTCTATCAGGTGATTTCCATGGCAACAATTAGTTAAGATGCTCAATCCATTTGATGAAAAGTTACAGTCACAGTTTTGAAAAGAGTTGTGGAAATAGATCCTCACATGATGAAGTAGGTATGTCAAACCAAAATTGAAACACGAGTATTGTAAAAGGAATGTGTGGTAAGTTACGTCTTGCTCCAGAACCATTCTCAGAATATTAAACATTATTTAGTGCAGAATTGGTGAAAGTAAATCTAAATTATTAAAATGATATAATTGTCATTTATGGGGTGTATACAGTACATTTTTTTATTTTTTTATAGTTATTATTAGTTAATGGGGTTCATTTAGCAATATTGGGAGTGCAAATAGCCATACCCATATTTAAATCACCACTTTATTCTTGAATACTAAAACTTAAAATTTTAAGTATTTGAGTTTTATATTTTTATATACCACGCCGGCTGCAAAATAAAAAGAAAATAAATAAATAAATAAAACAAATTGCGGGACCTCTTAAGCGAATAGGAGGAATTGGAGGTGAAGTTAAAGATGGGGCCTTAGGTTGTAAACATTTGGATTTTGTCAAGTAACTCCACCTAGTTATGTTTTTTTTATTATTATCTTCGTAGAGGACAAGAGGTGGCACATGTATGGCCATGATTCTCCGATAAGAATACCAATGCACCCACCACACGCAATAAGAGATCTTCATCCACAAAGCAGAATCACACATTAATGACTGATCTAAGCTTCCAAGCAGTGAACTTGGGGAACTTCCACAGGTGAGAGCATTTGGGTAATTACAGCATCCGATGCGGGATAGCAGAGGCGTCGGGGGAGCCTGCGCCGATGGGGCAGAAGACCAAGTACAACGACAATGAGTAAATAATATATTGCATGCTCTTAAATTTGATTAGTTTATTATCTATATTAACTTCCAATGCTAATAGGCTGAACTTTATCCTACTAATATTCTTGTGCTCATGTGTGAGAGTTGATTTGATTGTGTTGGTATGAGATCTTATCAGCCCCTTTGTACCCATATTCTCCAATTGTGCTTTTGCATACTTTCATTTCAGTTGCAAGGCTCCTAATTGTTCCTCTCTTACTTAACTCAATAAGTTGCAACTTCTCTTTATCAAATTTAGTAGGTTTGGCAGGTGCACGTGACTTTTTTGTATTCAGTAATTAAATGAGATTACCTGTTGTCATCTGTTGTTTTGCTCTTACTCATGTCCTTCTAATAGCTTTTGGGATGACACAAAATTTGGAAGCAGCTTTCTTGAATCTACCATGTGCAACCTTGCCATTTTAAAACCTCTCCAAAAAGAACTGAGCAATGACATTTAATTCCCTGCTGCTAAGATTTTTAGTTCTCATTTCTACATAGTTTTTTTTTATTTTTATGTTGTTGTTGGCGGAGTGAAAGTATATATCTTGTAAATTAGGAGGAAATTAGTAATGTGTTTTGGAGGGAATGATGACAAGACAACATGCGATAGTTGGCTCATTTGAATTATTTGGAGAGAAATCCATGAATATTTGGAGGGATTTAAAATTTAATCTTAACTGTAATAGTAATGCAGTATGAAAGTATGGCAGGTTGATTTATAATTATTATTATTTTAATGTATTGTTCAATGATGTTTAATAAAGTATAAGTACCTTCATTTTTCTCTCTTTCCTATTTTGCTTTATTTAAACAGCGAAATTGTGAATTATTACATGGAGGGGTAAAAAAGTAAAACATACATTTTACCTACGCATTACACATTAAATAATAATAATTTTTAATCAACGTAAAAAAACAAAAGAGGCCCATTCAACCGGATAGAGGGAGTACTTTAATTTATTATTCATCACATGAGTTTAAAATAACATACTTTAATTACGACATAAGATATTTTACGTATATAATGTTGAAAATTTAGGTCACCAAACAATGCAAATTACAGTGGATGAATAAACTGGAAAATACAAGAATTGACTGAAAGAACACAGTACGATCTTGGATAAAGAACTTTAGAAAAATCAACTTTCTGGAGCAGTTTCAGTTCTAACACGGGTGGGTTTGAACGTCTATCAGATTGTTAAATCTGACTAATCTCCTCAATTAGGTTGAATTCCAGTTTCAATCTGAGCTTCGGAATGTGTTGAGATCCAAATATGACTTGATCTACCAAAAACAGCAGCTTCAAATTCTTCACGAACAAGGTTGTGCAGATATCCAAAATAAACACAAAAATCGTAAGACAAAAAATTAAGTCGAGTCAAGTTCAGGACTTTACCCACAAAACAATCACGTCCCGATAGTGCTCACAGTTCCGACGTGTTGTTCCCAAAGGTAAAATGGCTTCATCTCTTGTACGAGTTGCACCCCACGTATGAGAGTTCCACGAACTAAGAGATTATAGAACTTGGTTACTTTCTAAATATGTGACACAACAATATGCAGAAACTCAAAAGGTTTTGAGAAATTTTGAAAGAGCGCTCAAAGAATTTCAAAACTTTTCATGTATCTCATCTATTGCAATGTTTTTCACAAGGTAAAAAAAAAAGTGTATTCCAACAATGATGAATGACCTACTTATAGGCATCACCTCACTCATGGTACAGCAGTAATTACTGCATTCAATAGGGCAAATTAATATTGGTCGTTAACAGTTCTTACATTCTGCTACAGATTAACTCAGCTGCCATGTTTATACTCAACTGTTACATATCCAAATTTGAATTTGTAATTGAAGGTTGAACGTTTCCAATTGTTATGAACCATGTATGCCTCATTTTCAGTTGGAAATAATATGGAATGAGCTCACTCAAATGATCCTCCTTCATCTTAGTTCTTACATGACTGAAATTTTGTCCAAAAGATAAAATTAAATTTTAATTCACCATAAAGCCTATAATAATGGTTCTTAAGTAGTGCTTAAAAATTTTAATTCCCACACTAAATTCCATAATGACATTGATTTATGTTGGCTATATAAATGTTCATAATTACATTAATTTATGTTGGCTAACATAAATGTCCATTATGTGAGATTCAAATTTCAAACCATTTGAACATGAATAACTCTCACATAATTTTCATTCAACCATTCAGGTACTTGTGCATTATTTCTTACTTACCATAACTTGGTTTTGAGATTATTTGCACACTAAAATCATATATTCAAAAATAGCCCTTAAGCATATTAGTTGTTAAATAATCAATTAAATAGAATATTAATTTCTAAACCTATATTTTCAACATATAACAAGCATACTTTAACAACGAATTGACCCATCACACAACTCTTCTCACATAATTATTGTCTTGTATATTAACTTATATTAATCATAACAACAGAAGTCAAATAAAAATGAATTAGAACCACAAAGTAAAATACTAATTTCACATCTCCTTTCAGAATAAATAATTTAGTTAGGATAATTGAATTGACAATAAAAACCATCAATACAGAGCTAAGGATTTCATATAAAAAATTCGCAAGAGATTTTAACGTTTACTTTTTTTTTAAGACATTAATGACACTATATCATCAAATGATTTATGTGAGACGAATAAGATGTAATAACATTTTAATAAAAAGTGATAATAATATAATAAACTATTTCATGAACTATTTATAGTTTAAATAAAAATTATTTACATTTTTTATAAAAAACAATGGCTAAAACTCCACGTTTTTTTCGAAAAAAGTTGTACATTTTAGTATTTAATGTTATACCTTTTATTATTATAATAACTTATATCTTTAATTTTTTTAGGAAGAAATATATTTGTTTTAATCAAATATTTATACCATTAATTTTTCAGCCGATCGTTTCAATGAAAAAATTATAGCCTTATTATTCAAAATATATACTCCCTCCGTCCCCCAAAGTATTTCACACTTTCCTTTTTCATCCATCTCTCAAAGTATTTTATATTTTATTTTTACTAAATCTGGTAAAAAATACATTATAATAACACTCATTTTTTACACGCATCCCAATATAATACTTACTCTTTCACATCTCCCAACAACTTTACACACCTTTTTCATTAAATCAACTAAAATATATATTCTCTTTCTTACTTTATACATAAAAATACAAAATTTTCTTAAACTCCGCGCACACCAATACCTGAAATACTTTTCGGGAAGGAGGGAGAACTATTTATAACAAGATGTAGCTAGTAACCCTTATACACATTGCACACTTGGAGACACATGAAATCAACTCCAAAATAATATTCCCTCCGTCCAACAATACGTTTCACGTTTACTGTACCACGTTGTTGAAGAAAAGTTGCACTTTTTGATCAATTTTATTGACTTTAGAGGGTACTATAGTATTTTTAGGAATAAAAAAGTACTCCATCCGTCCCACGAATACATTCGCGTATTCTCTGGCACGGAGTTTAAGAAAAGTAACTTTTTGTTAGTGTGATGTAAGAAAGAGATGGAGTATTTTGGGTAATTGGGTAAAATAATGTGTATGATATAGTTGACTTTGACTAGATTGTGTGTAAAAAGAATGTGTCATTTTTGTAATATTGTAGAGTTAAAATCATTTTTGGTCTCATAAAAATGTAGAATTTTTTATTTTGTCCTATAAAAGATAAAATTTTTACTCTTTAACCTTGGCCAATTTTGGTTCCAAAATTTTCGGAACAACACATGTGATTGGTAGAATTGGGGCTTTCCGGCAATTTTATCCTATGTGGCAAATGATAATTTATATAGGCCAATAAAACAGACATGTCATTCCTTACATAAAATTTAAATATATGTTGCATTTCCACATCACATGTAATATTAAATTAAATATATAATTTATATGATATAAAAAAAAAATTAAAAAAATTTTAGTGTCTCAAGCCACGTCGAAGTCGAAACCCTCTTCCATCACCAAACTGTCGCAAGCTCCGCTGCCGGAAAAGACGCCGATCTATAGTTCAGTCGGAGAATGCACCTCCACTCTCCTCGCCAATAGCCACTCGTCGAACTAAGATTACTGCCCACAGCCGTTAAAGCCCCGTCGGAACCCTCTTCAATCGCTGAAAAATATCGCATCGCTACTGGAAAAGACACTAATCCAAAGTTCAGCCGGAGATTGCACCTCCATTCTCCTCATCGAAAGCCACTCGTCGACTAAAATTGCTGCCCACGTACAGCCGTCAACCACCGTCAAATTCTTCCCTAGCAGAAATCACAATCGCACCACACGTCGTCGGAGGCTTTCGCCATCAGGCCCATCACCCGCATCGGAGATTTTCGCCACGCGCATCAGTGCAAATGCTTGCCGGAAAATCGCGAATCCACTCCCAGTTTGCCTAATCCGACGCTAGATCTGGTTTGTCCACGTCACTGCGTCTCCAAACATCGTGAATTCGTAGATTTTCGAACCCAGATTTTCTTATCTTAATTTTTAACAGGATATATTAAAAAAAATTAATGTTTTATAAATTATACATTTTATATATGAGGTGGAAATACAAAATAAATTAAATTTTATAGGAGGAGATGACGTGTCAGTTTCATTGGATCATGCCCCGTTGGATTAACGGCAGGAAAACCCCAATTTTACTAATCATGTGCACCGCACATACATATTTCCGGCGAAAAAATCAATTTTCGGCGATTTTGGGACCAAAATTGGTCAATATCGAAAGTTATGGGACCAAATTGAAAACTTTATCTTTTTTTAGACAAAATCAAAAATTTCCTAATGTTATGAGACTAAAAGAGATTTTAACTCAATATTGTAGTATTGTAAGGTTATTGATATTGTGTCTTGTTTCCATTTTAGGGGGTGAAAGTATTCTTGAGACGGACTATAATGGAAAGTGCGAATGTATTCTTGGGATGAAGGGAGTATAAAATAATGGTATGTGTATGAAAAATGAGTGGCAAATTTGAAATTAAAGTAATTTTTGAGGTTGTTGGATAAAATAATTTTTCATTTTTTGAGGTGTGAAAGGTAATGTTGGACAAAGAAATATGAAAAGTGTGAAGAGTTTTATGGGATGGAGTGAATAACAGTTTTATAAAAAATGTAAAATTATTTCAAACCGTTAGAAGGTCTAACAAATATACTTTATTATACTCCCTCCGTCCCATAACGAGAGTGGCGGAACTTTTTTGCACGTAGATTAAGGGATATAATATTTAATTGGTAGTTGGGGGTAGTTGAGGTAAAAGAAATAATATTTTAAGTAGGTGTATTAGTGTGAAGTGTGGGGTTATGGAGAAAGAAAAAGTTAATTTGTGTGGGTCCCTTTTATTAAAAAGGGAAATGCACCTCTTGTGTTGGGACGTACGAAAATGGCAAAATGCACTCCTTGTTGTGGTACGGAGGGAGTATTTACTTACTTATTTAAAAAGAGACTTTTATTTAGAGGCTAATAAGCTTCGCAGAGAACATGTATGGTCATGATTCTCCGATAAGAATAGGAATGCACAAAACCCACAACACAAAATAAGAGATCTCCATCCACACAACAGAATCACTCATTAATGGTGGCTCTAAGCTTCCAAGCAGTGAACTTGGGGAGCGTCCAGAGGCGAGGGTATTTGGGTAATTATAGGATCCGATGCGGGATAGCGTAGGTGTCGGGGGAGCTGGCGCCGATGGGGCAGAAGACCAAGTACAACGACGGCGTTTTTGAGAAGGCGTTCATGACTCTGTTCGCAAGGAAGATGGAGAAATACGGGAGAGAGAGCGATAAGAAGAAAGGGTGGTTGGATTATGACTATGAGTCGTTCGTGGAGGTGTCCAAGGGAGTAATGCAGGGCAGGAATCGTGTGCAGCAGCAGCAGGTCGTGCGACAGGTGCTCTTCTCCATGCTCCCTCCTGGTGCACCTGATCAGGTATATCTATTCCTATTGGCTATCATTTTCTTTTTCTTTTTATTTTTACATTTTATATCCAATTAATTACTATGGACTCAAATTTGGGAACTGAGGTAACTTGACTCTACTTGCATAGTTTTATCATGAGTTACATAACGTTTCATAAATTAAAAAAAAATTATATGCACTTAATTTTACATCCGTTACAATTAGATCGGATCCTACCTAAATTTAAATTCTAATATAAAATATTAGTAATATTTTGCAATGTTTCACTCTGCAAAGATATCATCATACTATTATATGCAGTTTTGTTGTTACTTTATGGGCGCAATGTCAAAAGGCAAACATAATATTTATGCGAAGGTATTAAAGTTTAGGAGTCGAGTAAAAAATCAATTGTTTGAATACTAGATTCGTGTAATTGAAACACACGTGTTGCCCTTATATTTTTAAATTGGCATCCTTACTAATAAGTACTCATAAGATTCGATACTTTATTTATTAAAAGAAAAATATCAATTTTTTCATAAAAGCCAATAGATTAGTCAATGAAATCATTTCTTTTCTTAAATAAAATTATACGAGAACAATCTTTCAAACGATGAAGTATTATCGATTTCATTTATTTAGTGTAGTGTAAGTAATTATTATATCTTTTAATGAAATAGTTAACTTTAGATGATACACTTGAGCTGCAAACTATAAACTCTAATTAATTTCTTCCAAGTTCTACTCTTAGCATTCATATTACATTGTATAATTACAATGGTTAATTAATTTCTTCCAAGTTCTACTCTTAGCAATCATATTACAATTAAAATGTTACTCCATGCGTTTTTTATATTTTATGCACACTACCTTTTTAAATTTATAGAGGAAACGTGCATAAAATGCTGGAACATAAGGAGCAGTGCATAATTCATACTGTAGAGAAGGGTAGAAAAATTCTAATTGAACGGGTAGTTGTAGGATAGTGTTTTTTTTTTTCATGGAAAATGACTCCTTAATTACAAGTTGAATTAAATAGTAACATATCTATCATAAATAGATCCTTTATAGTAGAGCACACAAAAAAATATTTCGATTAAAATGTTAAACATTTTATTAAACTGAAAATATAAATAATTTGACTCAATACTTTATGAGTTGATATGTGGTGCACCCGGGTGAAAGAGTGCACTCATATGTGTATAACTTCCTATTCTATAATGTATGCATATTTTTTAATAATTATATATTTCCTCCGTCCCACAACAAGGAGTGCATTTTACCATTTTCGTCCGTCCCAACACAAGAGGTGCATTTTCCTTTTTAGTAAATGGGACCCACACAAAACCATTAATATATCTTCATGGGACCTACACCATATTAATACACATACCCACTATACATTAAAATATTAAATCTGTCACCTCAACTACCCTCAACTACCCATTAAATATTATATCCATTAATGTACGTGCAAAAAAGTTTCGCCACCCTTGTGGTGGGACGGAGGGAGTACTTTTTTCACACTCAATTTTTTATTAAAAAACTAACATCCATATGTCACTACAAAAAAGTTGTATTATACCAATGGAATATTCCGTTGGTAAAATCCTTAATTTCATTGTTAAATTGACTTATCAACGAATTAGCAACAGAATTCATTGATAAAATTTTGTTGGTAAAGTAGTGGTTGGTAAATTTTTAGCAACGAAAAATCAATTCCGTTGGTAAATAATTCAGTTGGTAACCTGTTGCTAATTATTATTCTGTTGGTAATTTATATAGTGATTCCCTTGGTAATGCGTTGGTAATTACCAACAGATTGAATTCCTTTTGTAAAATAGAGAATAAATTCGTTGGCATTCCGTCGCTAAACAAAAATGTCATTTTTGTTGCAAATCCATTGGTCAATCCGTTAGTAAATTTTGTTGTTAAAAAATACTCCTTCTGTCTCATCCTAATTGTTATATATTTTCATTTTGGGCGTCTCATCCTAATGGTTATATTTTCTTTTTTAGCCTATGGGGCTCACATATATTAATTATTTCTCTCTCCATGGACCCACACATCCCACTAATATACCTACCCCACTTTACATTCAATTATTATTTTTCTCACCTCAATACACATTAAAATACTATATTCATTAATCCCCGTGCAAAAAGCAAATGTAACTACAAAGACAGGAAGGAGGGAGTACTTTTTTTTGTAGTGTGTGTATACTTTTTATTTAAAAGTGTATATATATTTTTTAATAATTGTATTATTTTTACACTCAATTTTTTATTAAAAAAATTAACAAAAAATTCACTAACAAAGTGTATACATTTTTGTTCATAATTATATATATTTTTATTTATAATTGTATACGTTTCTGAGAATGGGTTCACCGTAACATAAGGTACACCCACATTCACAGATAGTATTAGCCATACTTTATGGTATCATTAGCCTATACCATTTAGCCCAAAATTCGCTAAGTCCCATTTGTTTTAACATATAGGCTCAATTTTTTTTTTTTTTTTTAACATTTTTCTAGTTTTGACTAAAGCTAAATTTATGCGTGAACCTGGTTTACGGAACTAGTTTCATACGCCCAAAATTAATTTTAAAGTCTTTAGGATTAAATGTTAGTATATTATTTGATATAAAAATTTATATTCTTAAGTTTTTAAAGAAAAAGAAATTTAATAAATTTTAATACTTTTCATATTTCAGCTGTTTTTTCTTTGATAAAAATAATATTCTTATTAATTAAAATTTTATACTCTTTAAAATAAAATATTATACCCTTAAACACCTTAGAAATAAAAAATTAACTATAAACTAAATTGAGATTATTGTATATAAAAGGTACACCATTAGATTCTGTGTATAATATTTAAATTCGTGCATTAAAATTTATATGACAGTGGTGAAAGGTGTATATACCCAACAATGGACAATTAACTAAATAAGATTTTTTACAAAATAAATATTGAGATATCTAACACTTAGATGTGTTTGCTTGTGGATATGAGATATAAATGTATTGTGTATAATGAGATTTGTTTTATTTGTGATTAATGTTTGATATGATGGAAAAATGGAATTGTTGATAACTAGGTATTAGTTATTTTATGTTTGTTATTAAGTATTAACAAATGGGATAATAAGTAAAATGACATATTTACCCTTATTGTTTTTTGTTTTTGTTGTTGTTGTTATTATTGTTATTATTATTATTATTATAAAGTATTATTTTTATTATTAATTATTAATTTTAATTATATATTATTAATTATAATAATTATTATTATTATTACTTTTAATTATTAATTATTATTATATTAATATTATTTATTATCAATTATTATTAATTAATTATTATATTAATTATTATTATTAATATAATAATTATTATTATTGGATAAGAGTATAATAGTAAAATTATACTTAATACCTAGGTATTAAATGATGGTATCGTGCATCACATCTATTGAGGTGAGATACACAATAACAAATGAATGTTATTATTAATATAGGGGGATTTTAATACCTTTGACCAAGTATTATTAATATATTGAGACAAACGTGGTATTACGAGGTATTGTGTATCAATCCCCCTTAATACATGCAAGCAAACGAGCACTTAAAGTATACTTTAGTGAGTGTAAAAGATATAAATCCACATGTATTGAAAATGATCTGCCTGATTAAAAGGAAACGGGATTTCAATCTATTTTCGTGTAACATCGAATTAGTTTGAACTTATAAAATTATTTTATAATGTCTTTATTTATTTATTTTTTTACTACTCCATTTTTAAGCAAAGAATATTAATAACGATATTTAAGTAATTTTATTTTAGAAGTAAACTATAAAAATAAAGAATATTAATAATGATATATAAGTAATTTTGTTTTAGAAATAAACTATAAAAATAAAGAATATTAATAATGATAAATAAGTAAGAAAGATTTAATAAACTGAGTATAAAAACTCTAGATAAAGAGTTGGATTATAATTTGATAGAAAACCCAGATTATAAAGAGGTTTTTCAAGATCAAATAAATAAACTCCATAATAAATGGGCAGATAAACCCATTCAGAGTAAGTTCTATTATAGTAGACCTACTCCTATGGATGTATTACATGAAGAATATACTGATACAATAGATATTAGTTATTCTGGAAATAAGATTTACGAATGGAATATTGATGGATATTCTAATAAACAGATTTATAATACTGTCCATAGAATGTTGATGTATTCTACAATATGTAAGAATAGTCAAAATAGTGATAAAACTATTGCAGCCATGATAATAGCTGGATTTACAGGCCAACTTAAAGGTTGGTGGGATAATTATTTAAATTCGCAAGATAGAGATAATATTCTCAATGCTAATAAACAAGAAGATAATAAAATTATTGAAACTGCAGTTTATACATTAGCAGTAAATGTAATTGAACATTTTACAGGAAGATTTAGCGATAATAGTGATACTATTAGAACATTATTGCAAAATCTACGATGTAGAACACTCTCTGACTTTAGGTGGTATAAAGACACCTTTTTAAGCAGAGTAATGGAATTACCAGAGTGTAATAATGCTCATTGGAAATCCAAATTTGTAGATGGATTACCAAATTTATTTGCTGAAAGAATAAGGAAAATAATAAAAGGTAATCCAGATTGCATTTAAACCTTTAACTTTGAAAGGTTTACCAGAAAGCTTTATAGCAGCTTTACGAGATGGTAGAAATCTTAATTGGAGACAATCGTTGATGGGTATAATACAATCCAGTATGGCCAATGGTCCAGTATATTTTAATGTTTATCCCAATTTACAATTATCATTGTCTGATGTTAGGATTATTTATATTGACTGGCCTTATAATTCATATTTATGCTATGTGGTCTTCTGTGTGTCCGTCTTAGCCGTTTGAAAGGCGTTTTAGGACTTTTTGAAGACATTTTAAGCATAATCTGTCTAATAGGATGCCGGTTAGTTTCTTAATCCATAAAGTCCTTGTTTATAATCATGTAAATCAGTAAGCCATAGTTAATCACAGTCCGATCCTGCATGTATGGTATCAGAGCCTGGTTAGTATTATAGTTATGTCTTGGGTCAACACATATGTAATCATGAGTAATTTCATGAATTTGATTAATAATCATAATAATAAGATCTACTTAATAAGTGGACTATTCCCAAGATTGAACCCAAATTGATAAATAAGTAATTTAGTTTTTAGAAATAAAAGACTAATGAAATTATTTTATAATGACTTTTTTTAAGTACTCTATTTTCAAGTAAAGATTATTAATAATGATATATAAGTAATTTTGTTTTAGAAAAAAATGTAAAACTAAAGAATATTAATAATGATATATAAGTAATTTTGTTTTTGAAGTAAAAGATAAAAATGAAGATATATAAGTAATTTTGTTTTAGAATTAAAAGGTAAAAATAAAGAATAGTAATAATGTTATATAAGTAATTTTGTTTAGAAGTAAAAGGTAAAAACAAAGAATATTATTAATGATAATATATAAGTAATTTAATTTTATGTTAAAAAAAATAATAATAAAAAATAATTGCTGGCTATGGGGTTCGAACCCATGCGCGTGTACACGCAGAAGATCTTAAGTCTTCCCCCTTGACCACTCGGGCAAACCAGCTAATTTGTTAATAATTTAATATTTATAATATTTCATTTTAAAATTTAATGTAATATTTTTAGTATTTCATTTTAAAATTTAATGTACGATAATGCAGTTCAGAAAGTTGTTCCCACCGACAAAATGGGCGGCTGAGTTTAACGCGGCATTGACTGTACCATTCTTCCATTGGTTGGTCGGACCTTCAAAGGTCTCATTTTCCTATCATTTTTCCTCACCTATTTATTCATTTATTAGATTAACTTTTACTTAGTTTCAATTAATCTGCTATTAACTATGATAATAATCAATTATACAGATCTAGTATTTTTATAATAATTTTTATCAAATCCAATTTCGTTGTTAGACCATAATAACTCACTCAATTCTCGTCCCGAAATCATTCGAACTTAGTGTTTTACTATAAGGTATTACTCCCTCCGTCCATCGATAACATACTCATTTGTTTTTTATACATGTATTAAAGGGTATTATTATTTTATATAAAATGGGTAGTTGTATTAGTAATGAGTGATTGATGTACGCGGAACTCATTTGCTAAAATAGGAAAATGATTACTTTTAGAATGAACGACTAAAATGGTAAAATGAATATCTTAGCGGACGGAGATAGTATTAAAATTAAAATTAATATCCCAAACTTCAATTTTAATTTCACATTTACTATTTAAATAAATATTAATAAAAATCTTTTTTTTTTTACTTTTCAATTTTGATATTTTTTGAAAAATGAGTAATTTATAAATTACTCAGTATATATTAAATGATGACAATTTTAAAATTAAATGTGTCGTGGAAATACATATTTATTAAATTTTATTTCTTCTTATGAAGATGTGGATTTAAGTTTAATGGGGGAGTGTTAAATTTTTTTTTAAATATATGCAAATAATTTTATAAAACAATTTTATGTAGCATTTTTCTTTATCTTTTTTATTCATCTTCTTAGAGAGGCGTATTACAAAATATAATTAAATATATGCAAAAAATTTTATAAAACAATTTCATCCATGTAGCATTTTTTGTTAATCTTTTTTATTCTATCTTCTGTGATTTATAATTTTTTTGCCGATTTAATATTTAAAGGGATTTATCATTTAAACCCGTTAGTATGAGTTTTCTTATGTTTATTAGCATCATGTTTGGCGTTTCATCTATCTTTGTTATTCGTTACACTTTAATTAATTTTTTTATTTTTATTATAATACTACTCATTAATTTTAGGGTATAATTATAATTAACTTAACAAAAGTAACAAAAAATTATATGGAACAATTTCACAAAATGAGTTCCAATTAAAAAGTGATAATATTATAATTAAAATTAATACTTATTTGAGAAAAAAAAATGACAACAGTTAATAAATTATTTCATAAAAAATTGTAGAATAAATAAAAATTAATAAAATATTTGATGAGAAGGGATCATAATAACATCTTTACCTAAAAGTAGTAACTATCTATATAAAAAAAAAAAATCTTAATGACACGATATTTCACATGTCAATCTCTATTAATCTTCCTATAAGAAAATCTGTACACCATTATTACTAATGGAAACATTAGTTCAAAAATATTGCAAATAGATCCAAAAAGAATTTCATAGGAAGACCTAATTTTTAGTTTAGGTATTAAATTAAGACCTGATTTTATAAGTGTTTCAAATTAAGGTCTAAATTTAGATATTTTTCTCAAATTAGGGCCTGATTTTTATGTTTTTCAATTTGTTCTCATTTTAATACTTACAATGGAATTTATTTTCTCATTTTAAATCATACAACATAGTTTAAAAATACTATTATACGCCTTCAAATTAAATTATAAAATTAAAATATGTCATTTTTATTAATATTTTATATTTTTTTATAATTTATATTGAATTTGTAAAAAAAATAAAATTAAGACAAGTCTTAATTTGAGAAAAAAATTAAAATTAAACCTTCAAATGAGACAATCCTAAAATGAAATCCAAAAGTGAGACATAAAGTAAAATTTGAATCTTTATATGAAAATTTTCCATAATATAATAGTGAAATACTTACTAATATATTTCAATGAAAAGTAAAGCCATTAGAAATTTTAGAATTCCAACAAATTTTTCAGTAAAATTTTCCACACAAAATAATTAGTATTATGACATGAGGACACAATCAATATAAATTAATACAATTATTCACAACACACTAAAATATTATATCTCTAAAATTGTTAGATATTATAATATTATAACTCTCCATCTATGTAAAAAAAAAAGGTTTAATGCAGGAGTGAGTGATATTTAGGAAAGTATGGATCCATCATCATATCACATGGTTTTCCTTGGGCATAAAAGTGTATACATAACTATGATGTAAGTGTTGATTTGTAATACACCAATCAATCAATATTATAATGGATAGAAATGTAATAGGAGAATTACTGAATCAAAATACAATAAACAGAAAGAGTTTTTAACCCTTCTTACGAATTTGGATCTTGAATTTTTCGGGATGATAAATACGTCTTGGTAGTGCTCCGATCTTGGCGGATCTTCCCGAAATATAAAACGACTTCTCATCTCCGGCAAATCTTCCCGAAAGGTAAAACGACTTCCCATCTCTAGCGAAGCAGCACTTCTCATCTCTGGCGCTCCGATCTTGGCTGATCTTCCCGAAAGATAAAACGACTTCTCATCTCTGGCAAATCTTCCCGAAAGGTAAAAGACTTCTCATCTCTGGCGAAGCAGCACTTCTCATCTCTGGCACGCTATCACAATGGAGGATAGAAAACTAAAAAAGAATTGAGGACTAGATCGTACTAGCTATCACAATGGAGGATAGAAAACTAAGATAGAATGAAGGACTAGATCGTACTAGAATGCAAATGCTTGTATTGACCCTATTTATAGGCTACATAGACCACTCCTATATGGCAGAATTACTTGATTTGTTATTAATTGTGTTCACACACAGAATTATCACTGATTCTATTTACATATAATCTTTGACCGTTCATATACAATGTATACATGTTGTATATGATGGAGAGGATTTGGGCATTTGGGCTCCCCAATCATCGCCCAAATTATGTCTAAAATTAATATAGAATATTGAGCCAAGCTCAAGGCCCAAAATCTCCAATTAATCATAATTAATTTTCTCGAGACTAATTTCACTCACTTTATTTATTATTTAATTAATGATTAATTTATTAATTAATTCTTACTAATAAATTAAATTCCCAACAATAAACATGTCTGAAATTCCTCACTTTATTTATCATGTAATTTAATTGGTGATTAATTTATTAATTCATTCTTACTAACAAATTAAATTCCCAACAATAAACGTATCTGAAATGTGAGGAATTCAGTAGGTTGTGGAGGTAGAAGTTAATGGAGTAAAGCAGAAAAGTGGCGTCCATATAAAGAAATGCAGGTGGGTTATCTTATACCATTTTAAATTATCACTTAATTTAAGTATTTCTTGATTTCCCAATTTCTAATATAATGATAATGAATTAATGTTAAATGTTAATTAATATATGTAAAGGTACCTAGAGAACAGCGGATGTGTAGAGATGTGCATAAACATGTGCAAAATACCAACACAGGATTTCTTCACCAATGATTTTGGCCTTCCACTAACCATGAACCCAAGTACGTACAATTCTCCATTTTTTCATCTTAAACATATTTCCTACTCTCTATCTTGCTACACCTTTCATACTTACTGCACACAATTATTTAATTTAAAAAAAAAAGTTTATTAACCGATTTATTGATTTTATGAAGATAATTTAATTTAATTTTTTTAAAATAGTAAATAGTGGTGAAAGATAAACTTTTCTTTCTTGTTCATATCTTGCATAGCTACGTTTAACATCATAACATAGAAATACACTTTACTTTAAAAAAATAATTTCAGTTAGAAGGATAAGAAATAAGATTTTAATAAAAGTGGTGCCCGATCAATGAAAATTGATAGTGATGCCGAGAATTATTTTATAAACAATTCGAAATATAGATAAAAATAACATTTCTAATAATAGTGATCATCTTCAATGAAAAATAATAATCAATAAAAAACTAAAATAATCTCATCATGAGATTGTATCACGTATTATACAAATGTTGCTCATAAGGAAAAGCAAATATATTTAGAAAATTAGGAAAAAGAGAAATTAATTATTTTGGCTGAATAAAAGATTATGTTCATTAACTTTTTATTTTTATTTTCTTTCTTAAATTTCATTCATTCGAGAAATTTTACAGGATGTTACATTTTTTTTATTATAAAATAAAAAATACTTATAATATTTGTACTTGTAATTACTCATTTAATTATCTTCCCCAATATGATTCAGATTTTGAGGACATGAGCTGTGAGATGGTGTACGGACAACTTCCACCTAGCTTTGAGGATGATCCAGTCTCCAAACAACCCTGCCTTGTAGATTTTTGTAAGTTTTTAAATCATTGCTCAAAATTGAAATAAAATCTTTAAGACTTCTTTCTATTTTAACAGTATTTTTCAAATTTTGATGCAATTTCGGCAAAATTGTTGGATGGATTTTGAATCCATTGGTCTTCATTATGCATCATGATCATATGCTAAAACAATCGAAAAATAATTTCAGAAATTAATAAATGATAGTAGGTCTTCGTACATATAATCACGTATAGGGTTGGACATATATCGTGTATAAAGATTCATACATATAATCGCATGTAGAGTTGAACATATATCTTGTAAAAGGGTTCATGTATGATTACACATATGATCATGTATAGTGTTGCATAAAAATTTGAGTGGATAATTACAGGTGTGTTCGCATAAAAAGTTATAAGTATAAGAATAATAATGTTAAAAAAAAAACTGACATATTCCACAATAATGACAATAGGAGGAAGCAATATTTGTAAAAGGTGAAAGATTTACTGACATTTTTACAAATAACTCTTTATAATAGGTGACATTTGTTTTTAGTTTTTGTGGGATCGGTTGGAAAACCTATTAAATAGTGATATGATTTACGTTCGTTTTGTGTTTATGATACAATAAGTTTTAACTTTATATCTAATTAATACTTAAGAGAATGTTAATTTATGTAATTAAGAATTAAAAAGATGAGAGAAGAGAGATTAAAAGAGAAACCATATATAATTAAAGAGAAAAGATGTCTGAACCATGGAACTAAAATGGTGATTTTACAAAAGTTAAGGGACGGACTTAGTGAAAAAATATTATTTTGAGATAAAATTGGAACAAAATTAAAAAGTATTGGACAAAAATGAATGTTTTGAAAACCAGAACCGGAAACAAACATCACTATAGGACCAAAACTATGGGTGATGGTTTTCATCAATTGAGTTTTACTTTTTATTATAAAGATATTTATCACTTCTTGTCCATGTTAGAAAGTTATTCCTCTTTCTTTTTGTGTACTCCCTCCGTCCCATGACAATGATAGTTTTTGTTTTTTGGCACGTAGATTAATGTGTATTATTATTTAATGTGTAGTGGATAGTTGTATTAGTGTGAGTATGAGCCCCATGTTTTAATTGTATTAGAGGGGATAAGTGAGTCCATTTGTGTAAAAAAGAAAAGATGATCCTTTGGATGGGACGACCAAAATGAAAAAAAGAGACCCTTGCTGTGGGACGGAGGGAGTATTAAGTAGGTTGTCACTTGATTTTGTTCTTATAATTTGGCCAGAATTATAAATATTAAAAATGTGGTGAAAAAACTGTTTGTCGTTATTGATTTATTTATTTGGAGTATTATTATTATTATTTGCAAGTAATTAATTGAATATTTTTGGTTTGGTTGGGAGGTTCACTTGCAAATCCTAGTTCCACTGAATGTCCCAAACTACGATGATGAAGGAAACAGAAGTGAAGCCTCAAACGACGTAGTATGATGACATGCATAGATGGCTCTCTAAGTTCGATTCTTTTGTATGTATACCACACACTATTTTTATAGAAACTTTAACCAGTAATTCTCTAAAATATATTTTCTGAAACCTTTTATACGTTGAATTTGTTTTGTATGAACATATTGTATATGACAAAAACTTGTGTGCACCGGGCGCACGGGGCACACTTCGTGCATATTTAGAATTTTGTATTAAATTGTATACCTTTTAGTATAAAGACGTGTACCCTTTATTTTCTGAAGAAAAATAAAAAATATTAATGAAAAGTGTATACCCTTTATAACAAAATGGTGTACCCTTAATAATTAAAGTGTATATTCTTTAGAACAAAATAATGTACCCTTACCCATAATACTAAATTTTAAAGGTGCACGGTGCGTCCACGCAAGACCAACTCGTTGTATATTCCATTTGAAAATCAACATTTTCATATTTATATTTTATGTCAACTCCTTTAAAATCAATCGGTTATCAACGCTGTGATCACTTCTAAATTAAACAATATATATAGAGATGATAAAAAAAAATATAGTGTGGGAACTGATTTTATGGTGACATCAAATTACTTTTTAGTACCAAGAGAGTGTTACTCTTTAAAATAATAAAAGGTCACTCTTTAGTATAAAAGAATAATAGAAATTATTATTATATATGAACTCTATCTTTAAAATAATAAAAGGTCGCCCTTTATTATAAAAGAATAATAGAAATTATTATTATATATGAACTCTATTGAGTAGAGTATTTCAATATATTTTAAAGAGTAACCTTTTACTCTCTACATCCCGCCCAAAGGGTTGTTTTTGTTTTTTTGACATGTGAATTAAAGAGTACTATTATTTAATGTGTAGTGGGTAGTTGTATTAGTGGGAGTGTGGACCCCATATTTTAATTGTATTAGAGAGAGTGTGTAGGTCTTATGTGTGTAAAAAGAGAAAGGAAACTCATTGGGTGAGACGACCAAAATAGCAAAAAAAAAACTCTTTGGGTGAAACGGAGGAAGTATATTTTAAAGAGTAATCATTTAATAGGTTCCACCCACCACTACTCATCCATGATTTGTAATTAGGAATGAATCAACATTATTTTTTTTTTTGGTAGTATCACCTGAGTATACTAATACTCCATCCGTCCCGTCCTTATAGTTACGTTTGCTTTTTGTACGGGGATTAATGAATATAGTATTTTAATGTGTATTGAGGTGAGAGAAATAATAATTTAATGTAAAGTGGGTAGGTGTATTAGTGGGATGTGTGAGACCATGGAGAGAGAAGTAATTAATTAATTTAATTTCTGTGGGTCCCATATGCTAAAAAGGGAAATATAACCATTAGGATGAGACACTCAAAATGAAAATATTTAATTATTAGAATGGGACGGAGGGAGTAAGATTTAAACGGTTTAGATTTTAAATTAATTATAATACAACTTTTAATTAAATTAAATATAAAAAAAATTATAATAGCATACTCCCTCCACCCCATTACAATTTTTACGTTTATTTTTTGCTCGAAGATTAAGAAATATATTATTCTAATATGTAATGAGTTGAAATATATAATATTTTAATATATAATAAATAATTGTATTAGTGTTTTGTGTAAGCTTGATGAAGGTATATTACTTGTTTTGGGTAGGTCCATCTAAAAAAAAAGAGAACTGTACAAATTAAAATGGGACTCGTAAAGTAAAAATACATAAATATTGAAATGTAATTATATTTTTTCTTACTTTATAAACCCATTCTTACTTTATAAACCCCTAACTAGTTGGCATTTATAAACCCCGAAGGGGCCATTTACTTTTGCTGTTAAAATGAGTTATCACAACTAAACCATCAGAAAAAGTTGTTTACCTCTAGTGATAAACAGAGGGGTTTACACCCAGGCCAACAATGGCCCGGTGCCAATTCCACTATTTGAAGGGTTTATTTAACAGCCCAAATTGGACAGTTTATTTTTATCATTTGTGTTAACTAAGTTAAATTACTCAACTGTCCTCTTTATTTATTCATCTTTCTTGAAAGACACGAGACCCTCTCTACTGTCTCCCTCTCTCTTCCGCCACAACAAGTGGTGGTGGCGCCACGCCATCGACGGTGACGAAATTTCCTACAGTAGTGGGTAGTGTTCGCGGCAGGGTGAGAAACAGCAACGGCTGACGGCGGTGAGATTTCGGTGGTAGCAACGGTGGGCGGTCGTGTGCATGACCGGCTGCGGCAGATGGCGGTCGCTGGTTGGTTACAGTGAGTGATTCCGACGAGGGGAAGGCGGGTCGGTGGCTGGCGGCGCGTCGGGAGTCAGAATCGCGTCGCCGGCGGCTGGTTTCGTGACAGCAGCGGCGGTGCATGGTGGTATGGCGGTGACGATTGACGTGTTTGGAGGAGATTAAAGCGATTGCATTTCTTGATGTCATTCACAGTATTAAGAATTTGGATGTTGTTATGATTGAGCAAATTTTTTATGTGCAGTGCAATAATGGAGTAGAAGAAATGGAGATTGAGGAAGAAGTTACAGTGCAAGAAAATGGAGTGAGAGAGAAAGAAAAAGGAAATTTGAAGTTACAGTGCAAGAAAATAGTGGGGGAGAAAAAGAAAAAGGAAATTTGAGAAAGAAGACTAAAAGTGGAGGAAATTACATCAATTTCCAAGGGCAATTTTGTAAGGTAAGCTCATTAAAAACCCTCCAAATTGTAAGGTAAGCTCATTAAAAACCCTCCAAATAAACATGACAACTAATTGTGTTAACCATTAATTGATGGTTAATTTAACCATAGCCAATGTTAACCCAACCAAATAAGTAAACTGCCCCTAACAAGTTTCCTTATAAACCCCTAACAAGTTTGCACGAAATATCGTGTAATATTATAGTGACATCTCCTTTGACATTTTATACAGACAATCATTCGCTTTTAAATGCTTCATTCGTACTGCGTTACATTTTAAGTTTTATATTTTAGTTTTGTTTCAAATTAAGATTTATATTTCTTTTTTGTCAAATTTGTCCCACAAAAAATAATTAATTATTTCGTGTATGACCAACACACAACACTAATATAACTATTCACTTAACATTTAAATATTTATTTTTCACACTTCACTACAAATTAAAATATTATATCTCTTAATCTAAGTGCAAAAATCAAACTTAAACGTTAACACGAGAAGGAGGAAGTAAAATATACTACCTTCAGTCACCCAAAAAATAATTGTTTGTTTTTTGCACATAAATCTGCAGGGTTCTTTTTTTTAAAAGGGAAAATAAATACATAAATTAGATGTCCAAAATGATAAAATAGATATTATAAGGGATGGACGGAGGAAGTATAATAAACTACGCCCATCAATTCGATTATTATTTATTAAGAATCGAAAGCAAGTTAAGATCAAACATTGAGGAGAAAATACAGACAAAAGAGGGAAGATGGTTAATCACACGATTCCTTTTCTTAAAGCATAGGGCACATTAGTGCCATTTCAGAGCTATCAGTAATGATATAAAAGATTGAATCTAGATCTCATTTAAAAACTAAAACAACTACAACAGCTCACTGAAACAACAGTTGAGCCACAATTTCTATTCAGCAGGCTCCTCACGCTTTGGTGTTACGACTTCTTTCAACTTCTCTAGCGCTGATACACGTTCGTCCAGAGATTCGTAAACACTGTTCACCTATGTTTGAACAAAGATAATTCATATAAAAAAAAGCATTCCTTCAGATATTCGGAAGAGGAAAACCCATGTGAATACTCAAATCCTAATATTCTCGATCACATTCAGAGAGCAAATGAATAGAGAAAACAATTATTAATGTTGATCCAAAAATAAATGTAGTACAATACATGAACGAGAAATTGAAGGGGTTTTAATCAGTTGACAATTGCCATGAAAGTGGTCCTTTACCTTTACCATGTAAATAGCCTGTAAAGACTTATTGAACTAGCTATACTCCAGGATTCTAACTTAACTCATACTCAAAACTCACTTTCTAGATAAATCGAAAACCACGGCTATCTTTCCTCTTCTTATCATCAACACTTAGGACAATAGTTGGCCGATGTTATACAAATGCTTATCTTGGCAACAAAGATGATTAATAGAAACAGTTTTCAGCTGGATAATTGTGCAGGATAAAGCGATGACTTCATATACTAGGCACCCTCATTTTTCTTATTGATAAATTTAGAACTCATATACAGATGCTAATGAAAAGCAGATCAGTCATGTCCAATTATAGTTCCAGTAGGTTTTTAACTTTTCCAGAAAAAGATTAGAGAAGGTAAGAAGAAAAATACGAGGATAAATGAAAATGAAGATTGTAAAAAAAGCAAACCAACCAAGGGAAAAGAAAACGCAAGAGATATGGAGTGGACAAAATAGAAAACGAAGGTTGAACAGAGCAGCCAGTGAATGATTCAACATTTAACTAACAATGGTTTGGATGCATATTAAGTCAAGAGAATAAAACTAAAATTACATATGCAGATTAATTCAAACGAGAAAATCAAGGTTTCAAACAAATAGCAGCATCCAGCAAAAATATTAAAAAATGAAAGTGTTAATGAAATGGTCACCAAATTGATTCACAATGTAAATTTATCCCCTTCAGACAAAATTGTCCCTTTTGTCCCAAAATGGAGAAAGGAGTACTTAATGCATTTGAATTTAAAAAGTTGAAATTAGCCATTTAAAGTTTAAGCCAGAATATGATCCAAGGTGCGCGGACCATCCAAGACAACATTTAATCATCTCTAGTCTCTTCCAAATGGTGTTTCATCTCTTCAAAACATGTACATAATAATATAACCAATATGATCATGTGCAACTGGAACATGAGATAAAAGGCTAATTGTAATAGTGGGAGGATCCTGAAAACTGATCCAATACTAGCACCCAAAAAAAAAAAAAAAGAAAGAAAGAAAGAAATTAAAGTCAAGTGGCTCAATGCGTCTAACAACATTGCAGCTATGCGGCATCTAAGGATGAGGTTGAAATATAGAAGTTATATAGATAATAGATTATTTGCTAAAAGCCACATCCTCTGATTTCTTGTTTTATTTCAGAAGCACGAACAAAGCTTGGTTACTGGAATCAGGTAATAACGATTGAAACAATACAATAGTTTTAAGGCTTGGATCATTGCAGAAATGTACTCTTTTCAAAGACTTTTCACTCCAATAATGGAGAGTCAAATTTTTATATTCCCTACCACATTTATTCTCAGTCCATTATCCTATGGAACTAATCGTAATACACCCAAGATTTTGGCGCATCAAGGTTAAGTGTAAAATATCTCGAACTCTGACAAAACCTGGTTCGATAACGTTTTTCACAACTTCATCAAACATAATGATATGGTTACTTAGTCATTATCTTTAATAATGTTTACTATTCTCCAATAACGAGTTAGTGCTGGTGGGCAGATCTATTGTGAGGGAGGATACATATGCTAAAAGATTATCCAATTCTTACGAGGCATGAAAAGAGAAGAAAATTGGAATAATATTTACACATTCTCTATTAATGAAACCCACTGTAGCTATTTATACTAAAAGACACACAATAATAAAGCTAAATCTAGCTTCTAATTCTGAAAATTAATACTAACTGCTAATCCGCAACTTACACTAACCAGAGACCATTGATCAATAACTAAAGATTATGAGTAAGTAACGGTATCACAAGTCCAACTAGCACCTTTCCACCTCTTATAGATTGCATTGCAATAACATAGTTGGCTAATGAAGTCTCATGGTCCGATTACTTAAATAGAATTCACAAAAGCTACATTGTAGCCCTTTGGCCCCACAGAATTGGAAGAACCATCCCAAGTTTAATCCCAACTGAAAGGCCAATAGCAAAAGGTTTTTAAAAATTCTCCCTAGGATCAACAATTTTACACAAAAAAAAAAGATCAGTTGTTTCATTGAAGGACTTACAAAATCCAATATCAGCATACATAATATTCTCTTCACATCCCAGAAAATCAAACCTATTAGTAGGATTCTTAATTCCACTTGCATCGTATCATTTTCTCAATCATTTCTTACAATGTACCCATGAAAAATTATTCATTCTCCTTAACAGCTTCTACCCAAAACTTTCTCACATCAAAAGTTCATAGTTTCTTCCACAAAAATAGAACTCAAACGAATTTACATTTACATATCTACTTTACCCTGGAAAACATTCATACACCAATTCTTCACCAACAAATAACTTCGGTTTATAAGAAATAATCGAGATAAAACACATCAAAATATCTTTGTACACAAAAAAGCTTTAAAAAAAGGAATAGCGTAGAAAACCTGTTGAGAAATGGCGTGGTGGGCAACTTTATAGTCCCTCTGGAGAATATACAGACCCGCAGCGGATGCTAGGGCAGCGCCGGTGAAGAACGACGCCAATCTCACCCTCAACACATAACCCATGCCTCTTTTCTGATCGATTAGCCAATTGACAAATTATTTACCTGAGATTTGTACCTCCTGCTTAGAAAGAGAGAATAGAAAGGAGGGAGAGAGAGAGTGTGTAAACTTAAAAAGAGTTTTCCGTAATAGGCTGGTTAAAAAATTATACCGAAATTACTAAAACAACCCCACATTTAAGTTTACATATAAAATTTTACATTTTTTTAGGGTGCCCTCGAAATTTCTTAACACACCCCGAAATTATTTAAATTATAATATTTTATTTTAATATTACTAAAATACCCTTTTATTAAATATAATGTTAAACATATTTTAAGATTACTAAATATATTTTATACATAAATTGAATCTTCGACCCTCTTCATTCTCTCTTTCAACCTATCCTCAAATGTCAACGAATCAAACCCCATTTCCACGTACTCCCAAAACATTTTTTTAAACTCAACATAATTTGTTGAAAAGATTTCTGGACAATTGAATAAAACAAAGTGAATAAACGATTGAGGAACTTCAAACTTCCTCAAGAAAGCCACATTTGATATCACTTTATTTTCTAGATCAATGTTAAAAACCCACAATCCTCGCCTCAAATGAGTAATCCTTTTTCAGCTCCAATTGCATCTTTTAGTAAAAAATTAAGCCAATATAATTTTCCAAAGTTTTCGCACTTACAAGAAAAGGGGTATCTTGCAACAATCTTTAGAGTATCTCTTTCTTTCATTCCAGCTAATTGTGAGATGAAATTTGATCTTCAGAAGAAAAGTTTTATGAGGATTCTATACAAGAATTTGAGGGTTTTTACTTATAAGTTCACTAATTTGAGATTTGCTAAACTTTAATTTGTGTTCATAATAAGATCTCAATAGAATGGTCCAAAGCAACATTTTTCTTTGAAGGGATTATTTACGGCGGCTGCTCCACTAACCCTAGATGTGTGGCAGCGGGATAAATTGATTTCATGTTAAAGATCTATAAGGGGTGATATATTTAGTAAGATTGGAATATATGTTAAGGGTCATTTAATAATAAGGGTATTTTAGTAATGTTAAAATAAAATATTATAATTTAAAAAATTTTGGGGTGTGTTAAGAAATTTTGCGAGTGCGAATAGCCGCACCCTTTTTTTTTTATTTCCCCCACCCAAATTCTTATGTATTTATAATCTGATAATAACCCATAAAAAATAAAAAAGAAAGGGGATGAGTGAATGATTCACATTTCAAATTCAATGCAATTTTCAGCAAATTGCCAGAGATTAGAAGAAATTTGTCAAACTGAAAATACCACAGAAATTAGAAGAAGAAGTACACTAAGAAGAAGAAACAGTGGCGAAGCCCACCCACATCTGAAGAAACTTTCTATTTTTCAACAATCTTCCAAAAACCATTTAATTTTCGATGAACTAGTGACAAAATTAATAAATTTCCAATTCCCTAAAGACAAAGTCTCTTGTGAGATGGGTTATTTGTGAGACGGGTCGATCCATTATTAAAATATGCTTATTGTATATATAAAATATGTTTAATGACTGTTAAAGTATGTTTTCTAAAGTATGTTTTATTATGCATTAAAGTATAATTTTAGCGTGTATAATATGATTTATTATTAACATATTTTAATTACAAATAAGCATACTTTATCTATACAATAAACATATTTCAATGATGGATCGACCCGTCTCATAAATAACCCGTCTCACAAGAGAGTGTCTCTCCTCTAAATCCCGATTCACATCTCTAATGTCTATTAAAATAAAATATATCTGTATAAAAACCAACTAAAATAAACTATAAACTACTAAAATACTGGAATGAATTTCTTTTGACTTTTCACTGCTCCTCTTCGCGTTTCTTTTCGATGTGGGTATTTTTTTTAAAAAAAATTGAAATGAATTTCTTTCCACATTTTCTTCGTTCAAGTTCTTTTCTTCATTCGTGTTTTGTCTGATGTGGTGAGCTTTACATTATTATTATTTAAATTTTAAGAGTTTTAATGGCAGTTTATAGATATTTTAGGATTTGGGTGTAGAGAGTAAAAAGAAGGTATTAATTTTATAAGATTTGGGTGAAGAAAGTAAAAAAAAAAAAAAATTATAATTTAAGTGTAAATTTTGGGTGGGAGAACATTGCCACCTTTACAATATTTTGGGAATGAAAAAGGGAAAGAAAATTAAAAATACCCAAAACAACCAACAAACTCATTAAACATTATTGAATTTGCAACCAATTGATCAGGAGGAGGGAAATGTTGGAGTGGGTACTTTAAATACATGGAAGTTTGATTAAAATAAAATTAGAGAAAATCTTGCATACATGATTATTGTTGATGAATTGCTTTTTAAGTTTGTGGAGAGTGAAGGGTTTAAGAGGTATTAAAAAAGATCACTCCCTAGGTTTAAAATTCCTTCTCGATGGACTGTGGTAAGAGATTGCTATTGATTGTATGTTAATGAAAGGTCAAAATTGAAGTCCTTCATGAACTCTAGTTGCCAAAGAATTAGTTTCACCACTGATACTTAGACTTCTTTACAGAAAATTAATTACATGTGCATTACAGTGCATTTCATTGATAATGATTGGAATTCAAATAAAAAAAATCTGAATTTTGTGCCAGTTTCTAGTCATAGAAGTGATTATCGTGTCAAGGCATTAGAACATTGTCTTCTTGATTGGGGACTAAAAAATGTGTTCATTATAACCGTAGATAATGCAAATTAAATTATATGGCAGTATCTTTCTTGCAAAAGAGAATGTTGAATTGGAGGGAGGGGGTAGTATTGAAGCTTGTAAGTATATCTACATGAGATGTACTGCACATGTAACTAATTTAGTGGTTTTTGATGAATTAAAAGATGTTGATCCATCTGTGAAGCGTGTGAGAGATGATGTGAAGTACATTAGAAATTCCCCTGCTAGTTTAAAAAAATTTAAAGAATGTGTAGATTTGGAAGGGATAGAAAGCAAAAGTTCTTTGTGCTTGGATGTGTTTACTAGATGGAATTCTACATTTTTTATGCTTAGAACAACTAAAAATTTTGAAAAGACATTTGAAAGTAGTATGATGAACAAGATTCAAGTTTTAAGGCTAATTTTGGAAAAGATGTGGTTCCAAGTTTTGCTGATTGGTGTTGTGTTCGTAAAATTGCAGATTTATTGAAGCATTTCTATGAGACTTTACGTATTTCTAGTTCTTTGTATACCACTTCTAGCTTATTTTTTTAGTGAAATAAGTGATTTGTGTTGTATATTGACTGAATGGAAGAGAAGTAATGATTATGGGATCAAGCGTTTAGGTGAGTCTATGAAAACAAATTTGATAAATATTGGGGAGATTCGGAAAAAATGAATAAAATCATTTTTTGGGCAATATCTTTGATCAATATGATAAATTTGAGTATATGGAATATGTTGGAAATTATTAATTTCCATTATAATCTAATTGTGGGCAATATATTATTATGCAATTATATTAGCTATTTAATTATATTATGGATTTAATTAAGTGATCCAATTAAGGTTAAAGGTCCATGGGCTATAATAATAAATGATATGGGCTTATTGAGTAGATACCCAATACTACATGATTAGGTGATTATGGGTGGTCTAGTCAAGTAGTATATAAAGGCTCTCAGGTTATGGTCCCCAATATACTAAGCCGCACATTGTCTTCCCTTCTCCCCATCGGGAGGGATTACTACGGTCCCCATAAGGAATAAGGAGGCTTAGTTGAGGAAGGTCATATAACCACTGATCCTGAGTTCGTGTTCCGCCTAGAGACTCATTGGATAAGGTACGCTTCCGCTTTACGGTTTAAATCTCGTTAATCATAATAGGGTTAAGGTTTCATGGATTAATTTCCAACAAGTGGTATCAGAGCCACCCTATTTATGGTTATATGAGATTTGAAAGAATTATGTTTGGATCTAAATATTTTTGTTTGGTTTTATGTGATATATCACAGTTTTAAAATTTTGAGATTATAATTTCTCTACGCATTCACGAATTTTGGTGCATTACTGATTTAATGTATTCGTGGTATTTTATCAAGTTAATGGAAAAGTGTAGAATTATTTTAATCTTCAAAATATTGAGTTGGTTTGAATTTCTGTTAATTGAATTATGATATATACATTAAATTAAGTTTGTATGGTATCGAAATGGAGTTTGATAAGAAAGGGAATTCATAATCGATGGAGGTCATGTGACTTGGCTTCATTATTGGAAACACTCTGTGATAAACTATCTGACCTCAATTTAAAAAAAAAAAAATTGTTTAATGATTTCAATTTTGATAATTGAAATTTGTGAATGGAAAATTGATTTTGTGTATCACATTCACATTATTTGATTTGTTTGTGATTATTAGGTAATTTCAGAATTAATAAATCATTTGCTAATCCAATTGTATTAATGTGTGGATTCATAGATTGATTTTACACACCTTTGTTAATTACCGTCGTTATCATGAAGTCCATAATGGCGTGGAATCATTGACTTTATTATTGTTTGATTACATAAGGAATACGGTTATTAGGTTCATGTATATCTTTATAGCTTATTCAGTAAGCCATAATGTGGATTATGGATTTGTCACAAATAACTTTCATATTTGGAGTAATTGAATGCTTATGTTATTTTATTAATTTATGATAACATGTGATTCACAAAATTTAGAATTTGAATCAGATATGGCAATAATTATTGGGCTATTACTTGCATGAACAGTTTAATTATAGATATTACCTAATTTAATTTTAAATTAGGATTTGGAAATTTTTTAATTAAGTTAAGTGATCTTTCAACATTTTATGAATTTGCAAGAATCATCTAATATTCCCATTAAATTTTGGAATTTAATTAAATTAAATTGGGGAGACAGTTAAATGTCGTTTAATTAAATTAAATATTTTAATATTTATTTAATTAGTCTAGTAAACCTTCAATCTAGTCAATCGAAGCACCATGTTGCCACAGCAATATCGTGTGTGGAGAAAAGCTTTATTGAAATTACATAGATGGGTGTGGTATTATTTATGTGTTCTGTGTTCGGCCCACAGGTAGGCACAGTTTGACAGAATAATAACACACATGTGATAATAAGTATGTGATAATTATTTGGATTATTCATGTGAACATGAGTCGGTCCACAGATAGACTCTTGTTTGACAGAACTTATTGTCAATACTTGATTGTTACACCAAGATTACCCCTGCAGTTAATTTTTGTCCACAGATGAGATTAATGTTGCACAAGGTGTCTTGTGATGGGTCCCTAATTAATAATGTTGTGCAAGTGTATCTTCATGCGGGTATTGATCGGCCCATAGGTAGATTAATATTTGGCAGAAATACACAAGCACATGTGGTGGTAAATATGTGACGATTATTTATTTAACATGTGAGTAATAAGTCGGCCCACAGGAAGGCTATTGCTTGACAGTTTTATTGTCAGTATTTGACTACTGCAAAGAAGTGCCACATGCAAGTTAGTATTGTTGTCATTGGACTTGATACTAATGTTGTGCTCGATTCCTTGAGATGATTCTAAACTATTTAAAATTTGAAAGATTATAAAGTTTAGTGCAAGCATGATAATCATTTTGGATTAATTCTCTGTATAATTAAGAAGTCTGTTAATTAAGTTTAACCTATGTCAACAACAAAATTATACATGATGAGAACTTCAACAATAAGAATGAACTAATAAGTTTCTAACAAACTCTGTCTCAATAAAGTATAAGGGCAACAAAGAAAAACCCGTTTGGAAAGCTGTTAAAAAGAAATTAAAGTATAACCTTTCGTTTTCTCCTAAAATCTTGTGGAATTGTTTTATAATACATCACATTAAGATTACTTAGTATGAATGGTGTTGTGGTGTAGTTAAAAGACAAAATTAGTACTCCACAATATATGGTTATTGATTGGAGAAATACTAAAGATTGCAGCTTATGGTCTCAATAAAGTTCCAACCAAAGAAGTTGTGAGAACTCTTTGAGTTTCACATATGGTGATATCCAACTAAGGCTAGATCATTGGGATCTACTAAAGAAAATTGGATTCAAATAGATACAAACTACTTTATTGGTATTAAATAAAGATAATAAGTTTATGATCCAATTGATCGGATCATATTTGAGATGGGTAATACGGTATTATGTGAGGATGTTGATTTTGGGGGAAGATTAATATTAGAGACATTGTCCTTTAGGGGGAGTCGATTCGATCTCCACTTATGCTTTAAAGAATTGGTGCAAATTCAGAATAACGATATGACAATGTCAATAATATTTAAGGAATAACAAATTCAACAACCCCAAGAATTAATGTCACTAAGAAAACCACTAGAGTTGGGTGAAAGACAATTCGAATGATTATGTAGTTTTTCTCTTAAATAATGAGGACACTATGGAATTAATGGTAGAATATTCAAACAATGTTCATCAAACCATGAAAGGTCCAATTACTCCAAAATATGTTAATTCTATAAGTTATGAGTATAAATCAATACAAGATGATTAGGTTTGCATCTTGATATAGGATTATACTCAAAAGGAAAGGAAGTCATTATTATAAGATAATCGTGACATTAGTAGCACATTTTGATCTTGAATCATATTATATGAATGTAAAGATAAAGTTCATTGATCGCAACACTGATGATACGATCTAAATGGTTTAAGAACTAATAGGAAATCCATCTATGGATTCAACCAAATTTTTTCGTAAAGGAATCACAAGTATCATCATGAAGTAAGTGTCTCATTTGGTTTTGAGACAAATGTAGATGATTATGTGATTTAGTGGGAGAATGTTTAAGTTAAACTAAGGGAGACAAGTGCAGTCTCAATCAGGTGCCCTAAAGTTAAACTAAAGATTTAAGAAATGTAGAAACATTTCATATTCATTGGTTGTTGGAAGTTGTTGTATGATGAGGTCTGTACAAGACCTAATTTGGCTTATGTTGTTGGTGTATTAAGCAGATAATTTAGTAACTATAGTATGGATCTTTATAAAGTATTTACAGAGAACTAAGGATAACATGATTGCACATTAGAGATAATCAGATTAGTAGGAGATCATAAAGTAGTCTGATTTTGAGTTTGTTGGATGCCAATACGGTAAAAGATCCACTTTAGGCTATATTTTTGTTGGTTAGGTGAGTTGTACAAAAGCGTTAAGCAAACAATTGTAGCTCATTAAGCATGACAACAGAAATAGTAGCATACTAAAGGGCATTCAAACATGAAATAAAGGTTGCGAAACTTTGTTACATAAAGTTTATTGTGACAGTTAGTTCGCAGTAAAGTATTTATGACAAGAATACTTATAAGTCAAACAAATTGACATAGAATTCTTGGTTGTTAAAGAAAGTGTTTTGTGTAGATAAAATTTTAGAAGAGCATATTATGATAGACTCTAAATACGGATCCGCCATTTATGTATTCAACGCCCTATAATTTTTATGAGCTAGTTACTCATATGGGTGTGATATGGTTTTAGAATACATTAGTTCAGTGGGAGTCTATATTTATTGTTCTTTAAAGTTTCAATACACTTTGTTTTGGATAATTCAGTTTTCTGCAGAATAAAGTTCATGACTTTGAATTCATTGTGAATTCACTTAAGTAATTTCATTTTGTGATATTTTACATTATGGATTGATCTCACTAAAGTTTAAAGTTGGACCAGTTGGAAATAGACATGATGTTGATCACATTTGACATGTAATTTCCATGTTACTCACCATATTTGATCTATGTCATTGAGTATATTGATATGGTGATTGTCGGGGTTTAATCACGATTTATAATGTGGTGAATGCCGCGGTAGTTCCATATTAGTATATGAGATGAACCAAATTGTTAAGTATAGCCTAAAGAGGAATAGCATAAAGTTGCGCAACTAAGGACTCTTGATATAATTGCTAACGGAAAATATATAGCCCAAGTGGGAGATTGTTGGAAATTATTAATTTCCATTATAATCTAATTGTGGGCAATATATTATTATGCAATTATATTAGCTATTTAATTATATTATGGACTTAATTAAGTGATCCAATTAAGGTTAAAGGTCCATGGGCTATAATAATAAATGATATGGGCTTATTGAGTAAATACCCAATACTACATGATTAGGTGATTATGGGTGGTCTAGTCAAGTAGTATATAAAGGCTCCCAGGTTATGGTCCCCAATATACTAAGCCGCACATTGTCTTCCCTTCTCCCCATCGGGAGGGATTACTACGGTCCCCATAAGGAATAAGGAGGCTTAGTTGAGGAAGGTCATATAACCACTGATCCTGAGTTCGTGTTCCGCCTAGAGACTCATTGGATAAGGTACGCTTCCGCTTTACGGTTTAAATCTCGTTAATCATAATAGGGTTAAGGTTTCATGGATTAATTTCCAACTGAATAATCATTGAATGACATGTATGCGACAGAAAATGGATCACAAATCTTTCAATTTGTAAAGACTGAATTTTATGAGTTGTTCAATAAGAACCAAATATATACCAACGGTGGAGTGAAGATGGTGATTTTGGCAGCCATAGTCATGGATTTAATTTTGAAAAAGTATCAAGAAAACCTGCAAAACTCCAACAAAAAATGTGTTCTCTTCTTTTCTGACCCATTCGCCAAACATAAATCCCCCTCTCCTAATAACAAAATTACAGGTTTGCACGTCATGTCATGTAGAGATAGATATTTGCATCTCAATTATTATCTTAATAATTTCCTCTTCCTTAAAAATTGCAGGTTTTCACGTCATGTCATGTAGGGATAGATATTTGCATCTTAATTATTATCTTAATAATTTCCTCTTCCCTAAGGAATTCTAACTACGAGTATTTGACTAATTTTATCAAGAGTATATATGATGCACTCACATCTATATTTTTATCGACAGTATTTTTTTTTTATTTGTGCCAATCTAATTAATATGTGTGTTTCATGCATTTTATTATTATTTGGTAATTGTATTTGCATTTTATTTTCTTTTGCATTTTATTTTACTAATCTATAATAATAAGGTTGGCACTATATTAAACATATACATGCATATATATTGCATGCATTAATTGGGAAGCATGATTAATTGTCTTTACGTATATAAATGTATTATTTCTTAATTATTAAAATATCACATGTATTCTCATAAGAGTTAAATTCACTAAAATACACGACATTTTCCTCTTTTTTTAATTTAATCATCAACTTTTTTTATTGTCAATAAAATACATGACTTTCTTATTTTTTCTCAATTTAATTACAAACTTTCTTTTTATCAATTAAATACACGACTTTTTTTGTGTTTTTTATTTTAATTAATCACAAATCTTTCCTTTTAATCTTTTATATATTTTGCTGTTTGTTTAAAATTTTACTAATGAAAAACCAATAGACATTAAATAATTTAAATATAATGCATAGATTACATTTATATATATTAAATAAATTGTAAAAAAATCATAAAAATTCACGTAAATTTCCCCAAATTTAATTAATTACATTTTTAAATAATTCGAGAATTTCCAAATTAAAAAAAAATAATTACTTGAATGGATAATTAAATACATAATTCAATAAATATTAAGAATTGATACGAACATAAATTAAAAACATAATTAAGAAAAAAACTTGAATAAAAATTGTAAAGATTTAGAATGAAAATTGATTACCTAAATATTAAATAAATAAATAATAAACAACTGTAAAAACACTCCACGTAAAAAAGTTTGCAAGAATTAAATATGAATTGATGTGACGTGTATTTTTAAAAGATTTCAATATAAAATTCACTTCCTAATTATAATTAATAAAATTATGTTATATAATTTATATTTAATATATGTATAAAATATAATTCTTAATTAATATTAGCAGTTGGTAGACTAAAAACTATTTAATAAACTCTTTTTATTTACGAAAGAATTTTGAATGACAAAAATATAAAAATCATTTATATTTAACTAAAAAAAATTTGTGATTTAATTGAGAAAATATGAAAAAAAAGGCCGTGTATTTAATTGATAAAGAGAAAGTTCATGATTAAATTGTGAAAAAAATATAAGGTCATGTATTTTTTTTGACAATAAAAAAATTCGTGATTAAATTGAGAAAATATGAAAAGACTGTGTATTTTAATGCAATTAATCTTTCTCATAATAATGTTAGTGGTAGAAAATGTGTACCTATTTGTTTTTTTTATAAATGTATTGAATCTTATTAGTTATTAAATATTGCATGTATATCTATAATAATAATATATAATAATTATAATGTATATAAAATAATAAATAACTATGGATAATAAGTATTTTAACTTAACACACATTCATAAATATATAGGGGTTAACACTCATTTCGGGGTAATTCAAATAATTCGTGAAGAAAAAAGTAAAAGTAAGAGAAAGAAAAGAGAGAGCGGAAGAAATGAGAGAAAGAGAAGAGCTTATTGGAACAGGAAAAGGAAAGGAGAGACTAGTTAAAGTTCTTTATGAGATTTATAATTATTATCACTATCCTATCTGCAACTACAATGTAAATATATACGTATTATTTTGTGAATTATTTATGATTAAATTGTGATAAAAGTTGCAAATATGTATGATTTGAGGCGGTTTTATATTGATCTGTGTGAGCTAAAATGATATCATTGTTTTATTCAGATTTGTGTGATTTGAAATGAAGTTGTTGCTTTATGTGTGGATATGTGCTATATAATACGAAATTGTTCTATATTAGATTAAATGATGATATTGATATCGTAAATGGTTTTGATGCATATTTAATTGCTCTTTGTTGCACAACATTAAGCATACCAGATATAATCACTAAAAAATATTTCCCCTAAATTAATAAGATACTAATGGTGTGTGCGGTTACTATATATGTGCATTCTCAGTGATGGGGCGACCTGAGAAAACCTAGAGTAAGCTACCTAGAGTGGGTCACTATTAGAATCATTTGTCGGTTCACCTTTTATTAAGAACTGCGTATCAGTTCTAGTCATGTGTCAGCTCATATTTATTTTAGAATTGGGTATCGGTTCGAGTAGTGTGTCGGATCATCTTTATTCAGAAATAGTGTATCGGTTCAAGTCGTATGTCGGCTCACCTTTATTCAAGAAATATGTATCAGTTCGAGTTGTGTTGTGGTTCATCTTTATTCAGGAACTATATGTCAGTTCGAGTCCTGTGTAATCGATATTTTCTTTGTGAAGAGCAAGTGTACTCTATCGTCTTGAAATGCCGTGACCAAGTAATAAAATATCAAACCCAAAGGACAAAGATATGGGTATCTGTGTTCAAGATGAGCTCGCTCTATAAGGACAAAATCGAATACGATGGTTTGAATTATGCTACCAATTATAACAACTAATAAAGACAAGTAAAGAAACTATCAAATAAAGAGTAGAATAACGAGAGATGCGAAATGGATGTAGGTAGAACAATAAGAGAAGCATGCAAGGCTAACAACATCATGGTAAGGTCTTCTAGGTCACACACTCAAGTAATGATGAAAGTCATGAATTGATCACTATAAGCTCTCACTATAAACGCTACATTCTCTATCTTACAAGCAAAATATAGATGTAGGCACTAAGCACCTAAGATACCCCAAAATAGCCCCTATGAGAGCCATACTATATTCCCATTACCTTAAAAGGTACTAGAGTCCATAAAAGGTCTTATCACAAGATATAAATCTCAGGTCCTATTATGAGGTTCTAAGCATGCATTAAATGTATTTCAATCTCAATCCATACAAATATAGTCATCTCATGCCATCATTGATTCAATTACACAATCATTACATACAATCAAGGTCTTACCTCTATTTCACATGCAATGATCATATGACCACACAAGTAACAACATAAGAAGAGAATAAGCATTCATAATAGAAAGTAACTCAATTCATTCATTTCATCAAACACTTAAAGTGCGCAAACCTAGAATTCTTATCCAATCATATTGCTAGCCTCACAAGAGGTCTAGCCTATAATAATCATTGTCAAATAATTACAATACAAGGCTTGCTCCATGTGAGCCATTAATAGAAGAAAATTAACAAAATAAGGTTGAATGACTTCCCTTTGAAGGTAGACTTCTTTATTCTTAATCATGCCAAATTCTTCACCAAATGTAGATCTTCTTCTCAAATTGGAGTGAGGTGATGGAAATGTGAGGAATGTGTGGAATTCAAGTGGAATTGATGGATGGATGTAGTGGAAATGGAGTATGGATCAAAGAATGAGATGTAGAGGATGTGTGTGTGTTTTAAGGTGTGGAATAGGTGTAACTGTTGTTCCAAAATGAATTCTCCCGTAAAATCAGAATTAAACATGTATTTATAACATTGGAATCTTCTGAATCTCATCGAATTAACTTCATAAAATTGGCGGCACTCGACTCGAGTGCGTCACTCGACACGAGTAGCAGTATTTTCCTTGACAGTTCACGGTGCAAGATGGAACTCGACTCGAGCTCCAAGCTCGAGCAACAGAGAAGGCCGAGCTCATGTTGCAGATGTGTACAATCAGCCTTTTGAATCAACTCAACATCGAGCTGTGCACCAGGATGTGACATGAGTCCTAAGCTCGACAGTTTTCGCCCTGACTTCCTATTTTATTCCGTTTTGGCTCCCAACTCCATTTTGCTCCATTTTTCACATTTTAAGCATATTTAAGCTCATTTTCACACATTCAATATATCTAAACATAAATCTCAATATGAACGTAAAACACCACCAAATGCTATCCAAACTGGATAAAATCATATGGAAATACACATAAAAAGACACTAAAATTTAGGTAAAAATAGCTCCGATCAAACCCCCAAACTTGAATTGTTGCTCGTCCCCGAGCAACAAAAATAATAAACCAAAAAGGAGAAATTTTCACCTAGGCAAAAAAACCTAACGAACAAAAGCAATAACACATCATAAATAATAAGGACTACAAACTACACCAAGTCACCCTATAATATTAAACTTATAACATAAAGAATTAATACGTTCAATTCCAAGATAATAAAGAGTAATATATTCCCTTCCGGTTCAAACCTTACATCGAATACCAATTTCACTCAACACTCTATAAAGTAAGGTAAATCAACACTCATCAACCGATTGACTCGACACACTATAAGCTTGCTCGCGGACTACATTCACAAACCACCAAAGCTTCAATTAGTAATAAAAAAGGTCTTTATCTTTGAATGTAATGAAAGGCTTTTTGGTATAGGTATGAAAAATATGGATAAGAGTGATTTATCGAGTGTAGGTAATTGAAGTGATGATAAACTTCTTCCATTCCTTCATTTCTCTTTCTCCCATTCTTATCTTTGTTGATCACAAGCACTATTCATTAACTTTCCCTGGATTTCTGAGCTTCTTTTGATTCATGCTTCATTTCTTTGACTTTCATGATTTTTTTGAGCATATTGTTGTTGATTTGCTCCCTTTTCTTGTTTTAAAGGTTGCATGCATATTCTTGCTTGAGCTCTTTTCATCATTTCTTTGCTTGCTCCTCATTTCCTTTTTTTCTTTTGCACAATATCTCATCAAACCTTGCTAACAACCATCTCCTCAATTACCCACACAAAGGGTTTATAGAAAGCTAAAGTAGGTAATTAGGGCTTGTAATGTGTTATTATCACATGAAATAGGCTTATAAGTTCAAAGTGGTTGACAAGAGATGATATTTAATGGTAAGGAAATATTTGGAAATGACTTTTAAATGATAAGGAAGGCCTTAAATCATTTCACTAGCCTCCATTAATTGGGCTCATTCTTGTATTCCTTGAGTAAGTTCTAGCTTACCAAAACTCAATCGATCCATGATTGGTCGTTAATAGTTGAGATGACTAATTAAAGAATTTATCGAACTACGGAGAATTTAGGATTCGTGGCCTTCAAGTTATAGTCTCGTATTAGTTAGGGACAACCGAGAAGAGAGATAATAGAAACTAGAAAAGAAACTAATTACAATATTTTTGGAATTTTCAATGCAAAGGAAGTTTTCATGATGCAAATCAAATGGATAAATCATGTAACACATCTATTTGCCTCACAATTTAAGCTATCATAGTAAGAGCGATTACAATTTCCACCTAAACTCTCTCTCGAGATGAAGAGGATGTAGGCCCTTACAAAGACCCCAAAATAGCACATAAGATCGAGACCAAAGTGAACACCTCCCACTAGGTACTAATTACACGTACGAGTTCCCTAAAAGGTACTAAATCATAGGTAATATTCCCTTTCTAGGTACTATGAATTCACTAAGGTTGGGTTCCCCTCACTAGATTAATTGACCTCTCGATCTAACCTCTCTAGTGTCCATTTATGTAATTCTAAACATGAGAGGTCGTCTCCAACTCTTCCCATATTAATCCACATAATCCACATGATTAAATGATTCAATTAATTCCTAAGACACATAATTGAACTCTCGTTCTAACCACATGCAATAGACAATTAACCATACAAATCAAACATATAAATTAAGCAATTAATCATCCATAAATGAAACTAATCAAAGCTGGGAACATATAATTAAACAATATCACAAATTAATCCATAATTCAAGCATCAATCAAATATCCAAAACATAGAAAATAAAAAGATAATAAGTAGGATTAGATTTCACCAAATGAAGTTTTTACATCCACCAAGCTCATCATTTCATTGGTGTCCCCACCTTCTTGGAAAATAATTAAATTCTTAATCTAGAAAAATATTTAAAACTATGGATCCTTCGCCCCAAAAGGGGGAGGGATCTTAACAATGGAGGTCTTACTTAAAAGCCCTCTCAACTATTGAATCTTAGAAATGATTCAATTTAATGGAGATTTAATGGTTGAGAATTGGTCAATGGTGACTTTCATGGAAGAGGGTATTTATAGTAGTAAGGATGAGAGAAATTTGAGTGAGTTTCCAATGTGGGACAAGTGAGTTCATGTAGTGGTAGAGCGAGAGGAATTTATGATAAGTAATCAATGTGGGATAATTTAGCTTATGAGATAAAAAATGAGATTTATAACAAATTTTCCTTTGGCCCGTTCTTGCTCGTTTTAACTTCAAATTGAGTTCTATTTTCTCCCACATCTTTCTCTTCTCATGTAGAATCCATTTTTATCAAAATCACCAATTTTCTGCAAAAATAAATAAAAATTCCTTTCTCCAAATAATCAAGCAATTAATAGTATTTTCATTAAAATCATGCTCAATTATTGAATTAAAGCCACAAAAATCCACTTAAAATCTAGATGAATTTTACACTGATCAAACCCCCAAAATTAAAATGTTGCTCGTCCCGAGCAACAAAAGAAAAAAAAGAACGAGGAGGGGAATTCACCTAGAATTGAATCAAGATATCAATGAGATTGAGTCACTTCAAAGCTATTTCAATTCAATCAAAACAAGCGACAAGACATCAATTTAAATGATACAAGTTAAGCTTAGGAAATATGCAAGCAAGTGAAACTTCCACTACTCCTCTCTAGATTTTTCTTTTCACTCTCACACTCAAGGGGCGTATGGGAGTAGTGTATACTCTCAAAAATCAATTCAAATGCATGTCATTACCATATGCTTGCCAAAGGTCTAAACTCTCTACCACTTGTATGTGTTAATCATTGAATCAAAAAGGTCTTTAATGAGGTTGTAATGTAGGCTCTTTGGTCTTGGGTAGGAAAATATTTAGGAAAAAGTAAGCTCAAGATTAGTAGAGAATTTAAGTTGATTGATCACTTCAACTCTCATCCTCTCTTCTTCTCTTTTCACCTCAAGAAAATTATAATCTTCCATCTGACACACTAACAACCCCTTTTTTTTTTCTTAGCACTATTGAGTTTTTCTCTTTCTTTTTTCTAGAACTCTCTTTCTTTTTTTAGTAGAGCTCCTTTATGCTTCTTTTATACAAGCTTCACTTAAATTTTCTTTTCACATAACCTCCATTTTTTTTCTTTTTCATCTTTTCTCCTTTTTTTTCTTGCACTTTCACCATTTCTTTCTTTCCAAACTCTCTTGTAAGCTTAATTCAACCATTTCATCCCCATTAATCCTCTACTAATCGACAAAGGTGATTAGGATATAAACTATGGATAAAAATGGCTAAATGTGTAGGTTGTCAAAGAAATAAGGATAATAAGCTCAAAGGGGAAAACTACGATGTGATTTCATTTGGTAGGAATAATTTGGCAAAGTGACTTGTCAAAACAAAGATGACCTTAAATCATTTCCAACAATCTTTACACACATGTAGTTACAAGAAGACACAATGACAAGTTCTAGAATGCACACAAAAGAATGATGCACACACAAGAAAGGAAAAATCATTTGATTTAATGATTTTAAGGCTCAAAAGCTCACGGACTTATAGTAGTAAAAAACAACACAAAACAAGCATAAGTTATAGCTCAACAAGTATACAAACAAAAATCCATCAAGTCACAAGTTCCAACCAAACATCATAGCCTCAAAATTTCTCACAATAAAACACAAGAGAGCCAAGAAAGATTTTCTCCTTATTGAAAACAAGATAAAACAAGAAAAGTACGAAAAAAATGAAAACAATAAAAAATGAGAAAATACGTACCAAAGAAAATAGTAAGGACTTAAACGTGCGCCGGTGCAATATGCTCAAGTAGGAGTTCATGGATGCAATTTTATAATTCAAACCGTAGAAAAGTCAAATAACAAAGGCGACATACCCCCAAACTTAAATTAGACAAAGTCGAATTTAAGTTGAAAAGATGTTCGTTACCTTAATTTGCACCACTCCTTTGCTCTTCGAGGCCAATACCATGGCTCCATGCTTTAGTCCCTACAAACACAACCATACAACAAATAAAAACAAATCAAAGCAAAAAAATATCCCTATCCTAACCACTCAACGAACCTAAATCACAAATACAACTAAATCCCCCAACAACGGTGCCATTTTATTTGTCGTTAATAGTCGGGATGACCAATTAAAGAATTTATCGAACCACGGAGAATTTATGATTCGTGACCTTCAAGTTATAGTCTCGTATTAGTTAGGGACGACCGAGAAGAGAGATAATAGAAACAAGAAAAGAAACTAATTACAATATTTTTGGAATTTTCAATGCAAAGGAAGTTTTCATGATGTAATTCAAATGGATAAATCATGTAACACATCTAATTGCCTCCCAATTTAAGCTATCTTAGTAAGAGTGATCACAATTTCCACCTAAACTCTCTCTCGAGATGAAGAGGATGTAGGCCCTTACAAAGATCCCAAAATAGCACATAAGATCGAGACTAAAGTGAACACCTTCCACTAGGTACTAATTACCCGTACGAGTTACCTAAAAGGTACTAAATCATAGGTAATATTCCCTTTCTAGGTACTATAAATTCACTAAGGTTGGGTTCCCCTCACTTGATTAATTGACCTCTCGATCTAACCTCTCTAGTGTCCATTTATGTAATTCTAAACATGAGAGGTCATCTCCAACTCTTCCCATATTAACCCACATAATCCACATGATGAAATGATTCAATTAATTCCTAAGACACATAATTGAACTCTCGTTCTAACCACATGCAATAGACAATTAACCATACAAATCAAACATATAAATTAAGCAATTAAGCATCCATAAATGAAACTAATCAAAGCCGGGAACACAATTAAATAATATCACAAATTAATCCATAATTCAAGCATCAATCAAATATCCAAAACATAGAAAATAAAAAGATAATAAGTAGAATTAGATTTCACCAAATGAAGTTTTTACATCCACCAAACGCATCCTTTTCTTGGTGTCCACACCTTCTTGAAAAGCAATTAAATTCCTAATCTAGAAAAACATTTAAAACTACGGATCCCTCGCCCCGAAAGGGGGAGGGATCTCAACTATGGAGGTCTTACTTAAAAGCTCTCTCAACTATTGAATCTTGGAAATGATTCAATTTAATGGAGAATTTAATGATTGAGAATTGGTCAATGGTGGCTTTCATGGAAGAGGGTATTTATAGTAGTAAGTATGAGAGAAATTTGAGTGAGTTTCCAATGTGGGACAAGTGAGTTCATGTAGTGGTAGAGCGAGAGGAATTTGTGATAAGTAATCAATATGGGATAATTCAGCTCATGGGACCAAAAATGAGATTTATAACAAATTTTCCTTTGGTCCGTTCTTGCTCGTTTCAACTCCAAATCGTGCTCTGTTTTCTCCCACATCTTTCTCTTCACTTGTAGAATCCATTTTTATCAAAATCACCCATCTTTCTTCAAAAATAAATAAAAATACCTTTCTCCAAATAATAAAACAATTAATAGTATTTTTATTAAAATCATGCTCAATTATTGAATTAAAGCCACAAAAATCCACTTAAAATATAGGAGAATTTTACACCAATCAATCCACTCATGAAGAAATAACCATGGATGCACAGTTGAGACTCAAATGCTCACAAGCTTTTGCTCGGACCTTGAGGAACCTATTACACCTTCATTTATCTCAAAATTGAACAAATTCTATAAATCATGTCACAATTTTAAAGAGTAGAGATTCTTCAATATAATTTGCCATTACCTATCACAAATAATATATCGTCACTCGTATTAAAAAATGACTTACAACATCCCAAAACCATCCACCAAACAACCTTATACAAGAATAAAAATACAAACAAAATATCAAAGCAAAGACTCAACAAGCAAGAAACAATAAAACCAACATATAACATACATAATTGAAAAACCATCCATCAATAGATAATCAAACACATTTCCACAACATCCATAATAATGAAAGCTCAAATATATACCATCACACTCAAATAAGAAAAGCAAAATAAAATACCAAAAATAAAGCAATAGAAAATCATATAAAACTAAAATAAATCCCAAAAAAAGAAATTAAACCTCCCTATAGGCAATTAAATTTGTTGTTACACTCCCAAATACAAAATAAGTATGAAGTACAAATTAACCCATAACAATTCCACTCAAATGTCTAAATCCAACTCAATACTAGCTATGAATGAAATGATGAGCAACAAACTCCCTTCAAGGTTTTGGAGGTGAAGGTGGCTGGTACGACTCCAATGGGTTTATGGCATGAGAATTCCCTAAAAATTGAAAGTTAAACATCAAAGTAGTCATCTCCTCGATATTCATAAAATGCTGGCGGGCTTTATCAAAATTGTAGTCCATCCTCACTTGCCCTGTCTGCAACTCCCGTATCTGAGCTCCATGTATTGTTGTTTTTATCTAATCTCATAAGCATCCCCCTAAAGGATGTTCCACCTAAGATTGCCCACCTCTGGTTGTGCCTGATGCTCTTACTGTGCTTCTTCCTCCTCAAACTCTAGCGGATCAAGTGCTTGCTCATTGAACTCCATATGCTGCTGCTCTTGCTCATCTCCTTCTTCCATTGGAACTGGCTCTGCTCTGAGGGTTTTCAACTCTTTATTCTCAACATCTTGCATCTCCCTTAGCACTGTCTCAACACCCACTCGATGCTCCCTATAGAAGGCTTGAACAATTCTTGAATGACGGGTGCTAGTCATAGCCAAGTTCTCATATCTTCTCCTCTGATGGTATATTTTTGTAAGTGGTGTAGCAGGTAGTGGAAATGGAGCACTCATGTCTTGCCTCAAGCAATAGTTACCACCAATCAAAAACAAAAACTTCATTCGCATCAGCAATCATGGGCTGCATATATGTGAAGTTAACTTCTAAACCTTCAGCAATCATGGTGGCAATCCGTCCGATCATCACCCTCTAGTGCGTTTGTCTTTTATCTCTTAGCGTGGTGCACGATATGAGCAACCATATTCACCTGAAGCTCTCGGTATAAGCAGAACATAATGTACAACTATTTTTTTCCAACTGCCCCACTCTCAGATCTTCCTAAGATTGTGTTAGAAACAATCTTCTCCAAGTATCTCATAGTAGGGTTATGGATAGCAGTCCCCTTTTATGAGCTAGGGACATACCCAGGCCATTGCTTAGATCCATCATTCACCAACCAAAGCCACCACTCTAGCTGATTGAAGCCTCCACTTGTTATTCAACTGAAAGGTAATTGATCTTAAAAAACTATTGTCATACTTCTGAACCACTAATATACTCAGGAACTTGGCAGTGATGTATCGATGTGTCGGAGGTCTCTTATTAAAGAACTTTTCCATGTGAGCTCGTTGGAACATCGTCCTCAAGTCTCCTTCAATTCCAAGTTTGGTCATTGTAACTTGGTGTTGGAACTTGGTAGTTGGACGGATTTTTGGGCATATAGCCTTCCAATGGTTGGCATAGTTCTCCCAACCTTCCTCAAACACCACCCCAAGATCATCAGGGTGCATTCTTTCCATACTCAAATCGGAATCCAAATTGGCCAATTCAACTTCACTTTCAATCACAATGAAGTCTTCCCCACGTCTCCTTCATAGAGCCATCAACAATGTTCAATCATAAACCAATTCAATTAAAAGGCTTCTTAATAATGTAAGAGAAGATTCAAACTCTCACCACAACGTTTTAAGTATTTGATTCACAATTATGCATCCCATCAATTCATCTTCCAATTCATAATGAATACAAGCATAATCAATCCACAAGAACTATTCAATTAATATCAAGCATCAACATGAATTCACTTTATCAACTTAATCACATGGGAATATAAATATTAACATATGTAAAACTTCCTCCAACCATCATGAACCTCACATATAATCTCAACAACTCACTTCCAATCCTCTAATCTTAGCAAGGCATCCAATTTTCCTTAAAGATTTTATTTAGGCATTTCATCAAACGTATAGTATGCATATATGCTCTTCATACACAACTCATAAAAAAGATGTTTTCAAAAATTCTCTCACTAGAAATTCTCTCCCCATTTTCTAGGTTTTTATTCAGCCACCCACGGCTATCTCACCTAAAATCGTCCATGATCCGTCTACTCCCAGTCGGACTATCGCTTTCGGCGAGTCGGCCTCCTTCAAATCGTCGCCACCGCCATCCCTAGATCGTGATACTGCTTGCAGCAGTGGCTCCCCTACGATCCCTGTTGGGGGTTCTTCGCTGGTGGCTTCTAATAAATCGCCAGATCTGGTGCTTGCCGCTCCAGGCACCTCTTTTGTGCGAGATGATCGCTCGGCTAAACCTTTGCCAAACATTTGGAAAACTGCTATTGCTGATTCAACCTTTGGTAAATCCCCAATTTCTGCCATTTTTCGTGATTTGGTTGATGTAAAAAACACGTTTCCGGTGAACCGCTGTGGTGATTTGCTCTCTATTACAATTGACGAATCGTACTATTTGGATAGAGTCAAGGCTTGCGGGCCCTTTGTTACCGCTCGATTGTTGTTGAATCAGGGTCAAAAACCCATATTTTAATCTGTCTTGGTTTCGTCGCTGATGAAGCTTTGGAAGACTACAGAGTTGTCTATGATTTCATTATGAAAGGGATTCTTTAATGTTTTGATTCCAGATGATGCTCTTCGCTTTTGCATTTTGATTTGGAATCAGGTAAGCTCCGGATCCAACGATAGACCCCTGCCTTCAATCCGTATAAATCAGCTAGATAGTTTATTTCCTTCATCGATTTCCTTAGCCACTGCAGATCACTCATTTGAAGTTTCTATTGATTATGAAAACCTTGATGCGCGTTTTCTTTGCATGCAAAATTAATCCCCAAGTATTAAGGATGTCAGTTGTAGCTTAAGCAAGCGACCAAGTGAATATCGAACCCAAAGGACGATGTATTATCAATTAAATTATTATCTAAATTAATTAAGACGAGTGGCAATAAAGGTTGGAATTTTAATCTAATAACTAATAAACAATTAATTAAAATAACAAATAAAATAAAATATCACTCGAAGAATATGAAAGTGGATCAAGTAGGAGAATATGTAGCTCTATGATAATCCAGTTTCACTCATTAATTTTCCATCGGTGTGTTGATGTCCGACTCTGCCTTGTTGAATATGGACTCATCACTAAACCATGCATATCTATTCTATAGACACAAGTAAACATGCGTGTAACACATGTGAATAACCTTGGAGCAAGAGATTTAATTCCACCCCCTTTCTAGGTATTATCAGTATCAATTATTTCCCTGACCAATTGGTACTCTAACCCGATATGATCTTCCTTTATAGGTACTATAAAATTATCCTCTTTATCGTACTTAATAACCCAAATTCAATTCAATTAATAAGTATTTATATATGATAGTTCTAATGAAGCTTCGGAGTCCCCTCACTTAGAATCATAACATGAAATCCTGTTCAGCGGTGAACGCACTCAATCTACAACAAAGATATATATTCAAACTCTATATACCAATTGAAGATGCACAACGACCGTGAATATGGATTAAGGAAGCACAATTATATATAAAATAAATCCACAAGTAGTGTTGTACGGAGTTTACACACGAAAGTTTAATTAATTCGTAAATACCTTCACAACCCTAGTTCTACCAAAAAGGCTTTAGCCCATGATGTTACGAAGAACAATCATGGGTGTTGAATAGATCTTATCGGGATGTCTGAAAAATTACAAGATAAATTTGAAAACAAAATAAACCCTAGATTTGGGAGTCGTCTCGTTCTTCTCCATCTTGAATCCTCTTCTTGGTTCTTCTCTTGATTCCACAGATGAATCTTCAAAGTGATGGATGGATGAAGGAAAGAATGCGGATGATGGTTGGGGGTGAACCCCCATTGTGGGGTGTAGGATGATTATATTGTGTTATATCCAATCCGTATTCCAATGATGAATAATGATGTGATCTACATCCTCTTTTATACTTGTTAGCTCTCCTTATGGACCTAGGATGAGCTTTTTCTCCGAAAGCACAAAAATTCACTAACAGGGGGTAAAAATCCTGATTTTTCGCTGTTTAGGCTTCTGGTTCGACCACGACATAGTGGTCGAACCGCTCGTGCCGTGGTCAAACTCTGGTCGAACTGCAGTGCGCAGTCTCACCGTTTCGCGTATAACTTCTACATCTGGACTCTGATTTTAGTGATTCTTGTGCTCACGCGATTCTCTCTTCCTTGGCTTTCTATCAATATAAAGAAGTAACAAAAACTCCAATATTTGAAGGTGTGACAAGCCATATAAAGTAACAAAGCTATTCTGTTCGACACAGCTCGCACGATGTCACCACTTTGATAATAACTTTCTCGTTTGGAATCCGATTGAGGTGTTCTTTACGCTCAAACGACCCTCTCTTCAGTGGCTTTCCAACCATGTATCACATTACTAGTTTTGATCTCCACACAAACACAGAAAAATTACACAAGTTGGACATTCATTTTTAGCATTCATACACAAGTTGCATCTTTTCTCCAACTTTGCACTTTTGATCCTTTTTCCACCTAAAACACAATAAAATACCTCAAGTGCACCTTTTTCTCACATATATTGAATATAAGACACTTGTTCTATTATATGACAATAATTCCAATCAAGAAGGTGTTAAATTGGATATTATAACACACTTATTTTCACTCTCATCAATCCCCCAAACTTACTCATTGATCGTCCCAAGGCAACAAAATAAAAATAAAGAGAAAGATAGTAAGAAAATTAGCGGGGAAACAAGGACATATCCCATTCAAAATACAATTGTCCTCAACTTAGGTCATGCAACTCTCATTACATGTAATAATCATTTCATAGCATACAAGATAAGACAATCACCACCAATTCAAATGCTCCATCCACATATTCTCACGGGAAGTATATATCACTCGCACTCAAGTGTAAAAGATGTACACTTATAGGATAAAGTGTTTACACTCAGATTCAATTCAAGTGCATGCGTAACCATAAGCTTGCCAAATATCTCAAACTCTCCACCACTAAAAGTATGATTCGACAATGGGATCAAAAAGGACTTTTCTTTTGGATGTAATATTGGCTCTTTGGTAAGGGTAGGAAACATATGGATAAAGTGACTCAATTAGTAGAGAATTAAAATCAGAGATCTTTTGTACTGCAAATTTTTACACTTCAAGGCTATCCAGCTTCATGCTCTTCTAATTTTCTTTTCTCTCTTTACCTTCAAGTTCAACATACTTTTTCTTTCCTTTCTTTTTTCTCGAGGTACCAGTTTCGGGCACTACCTCTAAGCAACTTATTTTTCAGCTCATATTTTTTAGCTCATAATCACTTGTACAGTTCCAAATATTTTATTCTTTCCAAACTCCATGAAAATCAATTCACACATATTGACATCATTTAATTTTCCACTAAATATAGGAATTTAAGGCTCAAATAGGATATCAAAGTGGCTATCTTCGTAGGTTGCCAAAGAAATAAGGCTTTCAGGCTCAAAAGGGCTAACTACGGATATATAATTATTTGGTAGGAAATTATTTGGCAAAGTGACTCATAAATTCAAGGATGACCTAAAATCATCTCCCATCATCTAACACACATACGGTTTCAAGTAAGACAAGAGGCAAGTTCTAGAATACACACACAAGAACGATACTCACCAGAAAAGATATATATTGTGATTATATAACAAGATTAACGAGGCTCAAAATCTTACATGAGTTTTTAACAAGTAATAGAGCACCTTTCATGGTAAGTAATATCCTACAAGTACACATAGAACTTCAAATCACATTATAACTCAAGTACACTTCCTTTATCAATTTCAAAAGTATATGAATTTTAAGCATGATTTTAAAAATATAAGCTCATGTGGATCACCAAAAATATAAACTCAATCCTTCAACTCCTACTAATTAAAAACACATATAAATTTAGAATAAGGAAACGAGGGAACCTGATTTTTTCCTTCAATGCATTCACGAATTCCTCGAGTTGTTCAACTCAGTTAGGTCAAGCCTCAGCGTAGAACTCGTCTTGCCACTCTAGTACCATTTTCTCTCATCAAAGCTCAAGCACACCTCATCATCACAGATCATCAATAATAAAATAGGAGAACTATAAGAAAGACTCAATTGACTATCTAATCGACTCCATACACTAAACACACTAACACAATACACTAAACACACCACTGAACACTAGGCAAATTGCAAAAAATTGACACATCAAAACCGATTAAAGTTTCAACATACCGCAAAAATCAACTCCCCTAGCAAATATTAAAAAGAAAAGATTATACTCTTGGTGCTTCAATGAGGTAATAACATCACACCCCCCTAAACTTAGTAAAAACGTAAGTTGAAACTAAGTTTGCAAAGAGATGTAATTGCCGATTAGTAAGCACCTTAAATATAAAAATTTCTTACTCACACAAAAGAAATAAAACAATAAAATGGAAGGGACAAGCCCCCAACAGGCGCTCATGTTTAACGTCGGAGAGTCATGAGAGTAGAGGACGGTCTTCTCGCATCCTCACCTTCAAATACTTTCTTTTCCTCTTCTTGTCTACACTCAACACCTCACCTTCCAAGGCTGTCTAGACACCTCCTTGTCAATCTTCCACTCAAATTCAGAGTCATCTGTCCTATTAAAATCAAGATTAAACAAGTTAGAAATCACATCTATGCTCTTGCACGATTGAGTCTCCATGGGCATCTTCATTGCTTGATCAAAAGAGAAAACCAACTCTTTATTATCCATCTGCAGTCTATGCTTCTTGTCTCTCAACCTCTTTGTTCTTTCCCACTTCTTCTCAACTATAAGCTCAGTATTCTGCGATGGTACGGGAGTAGCATCAATATCATGTCGGCGTGGAAAATGGTACTGGACGAGGTGGTTCGACCTCGGTTCGACCTGGGGTGTTGGTCAAACCAGGTGTGTCGTGGTCGAACTGCGCACCTGAAAGTTTGTTCTCCATCTTACAGGCCGGTTCGACCACGGTTCGACCAACAGAGTTGGTCGAACTATAGTGATCGTGGTCGAATGGGGCTTTGGATAAAACAGAGTGCTCTAGACAGTGGGGTTCGACTTGAGTTCGACAAGAGTTTTTGGTCGAACAGATCTATTTTTGGTCTAACTGCTCTTCTGCAACCTCTGGATGTCGCCCAGGTGCCTGGTTCGACCTCCCCTGTGTAGTTCGACCAGATATGTTGGTCGAATCGAGGTCGAATCGGGCTCCTGATGTTTCTAAATTCAATTCCGGCATCATCGGTCCCCCATACTGTGTTCTAGGCCTTAACGTGATGGCATGACACTGCTTCAGATTCATTATACCTTGAGACGGAAACATTTCTTTCTCTAATATTTGTGTTAATTGATTCACGTTCACGGTCATCTGCCCCATCATCAAAGTAAGCTCCTTCATCTTCTTAGACAAATCTGCATAATTAGAGTTCATAGTAGCTTCAAGGTGATCAACCCTTACATCATTCCTAGCCATGTATCGATTAAAGGTATCTTCAACACTCTTCACTTCGTGTTGCTTCATACTAGGCCCCCTTGGTGTCAACTCTGTAATCTGCTTCTGCTGGGACTCTAGTAGCTTGTTGATATTAGCTAGACTAGAGACGATCATATCATCCCTATTCGGCTTCACTTGATATTCAACCTGCGCCACCTTGCCAAGTACATATGATCCTCTATCTCTCTCTACAGGCCAGTCACGTGAATTCATAGAGATGTCTTCAAACAACTTTTCTGCTTCAAGTGTTATCTTAGATAACAACGCTCCTCCTGATGATGCATCAATAAAAATACGCGACTCACAATCCAATCCATAGTAGAAGAATGTATTCAGCCTTAGACATCCCATGTTGCGGGCACCTCCTGAGTATGTCTTTAAATCTATCCCATGCCTCATAAAATTTCTCATCCTGATTCATAACAAATTGGATGATCTCTTGCTTCATTCTTAAGATCCTTGAGGGTGGCATGTATCTCTCCAAGAACTTTTGCTGCAGTTAGTCCCATGTAGTGCAATCTGTGGCATCAAGAGTCTCATACCAAGCTTCTGTCATATCAATCAAAGAGAACTTAAATAGGGTGATCCGCCTAGCATGATCATTAGCTCCAGCACCCTTTTGAGTGTTTGCATAACCAAGGAATCTTTTGAGGTGTTGATATGGATCTTCAAAGCATCCTCCAGAAAAGGGATTCTTCTCTACCATGTTAATAAGAGCGGGATTTATCTAAAAATCATTATCTTCCCCCCTTGCTCCTATAGACCCATGTTGCCAATCCCATAGTTCGTGAAAATTTCATGTATGGCAATATTATCTGAATTCTGCATTGTTCCGGTCATGTTTAGCTTAATGTGTTACTTCTTCCTTTCTTTCCTCTCCTTTTCCTAGTGCACAAGTACCTCAGAAAAATTCAAGATTAGATAGAAATAAATAATCACAATAAAAGTCTTAATCAAGCTAGAAATAATAAACTAATAATAACAACCGTCTCCAGTAACGGCGCCACGAACTTGATATGCATTTTTTTTGCATGCAAAATTAATCCCCAAGTATTAAGGATATATGTTGCAGCTTAAGCAAGCGACCAAGTGAATATCGAACCCAAAGGACAGTGTATTATCAATTAAATTATTATCTAAATTAATTAAGAAGAGTGGCAATAAAGGTTGGGATTTTAATCTAATAACTAATAAACAATTAATTAAAATAACAAATAAAATAAAATATCACTCGAAAAATACGAAAGTGGATCAAGTAGGAGAATAGGTAGCTCTTGGATAATCCAGTTTCACTCATTAATTTCCCTTCCGTCTGTTGATGTCTGACTCTACCTTGTGGAATATGGACGCATCACTAAACCATGCATATCTACTCTATAGACACAAGTAAACATGCGTGTAACATATGTGAATAACCTCGGAGCAAAAGATATAATTCTACCCCCTTTCTAGGTACTATCAGTATAATTTATTTCCCTGACCAATTGGTACTCTAACCCGATATGATCTCCCTTTATAGGTACTATAAAATTATCCTCTTTATTCTACTTAATAACCCAAATTCAATTCAATTAATAAGTATTCATATATGACAGTTCTAATGAAGCTTCGGAGTCCCCTCACTTAGAATCATAACAGTGAATCCTGTTCAGGGTGAACGCACTCAATCTACAACAAAGATATATATTCATACTCTATATACCAATTGAAGATGCACAAAACGACCGTGAATATGGATTAAGGAAGCACAATCATATATAAAATAAATCCACAAGTAGTATTGTACGGAGTTTACACACGAAAGTTCAATTAATTCGTAAAAACCTTCACAACCCCAGTTCTACCAAAAAGGCTCTAGCCCATGATATTACGAAGAACAATCATGGGTATTGGATAGATCTTACCCGGATGTCTGAAAAATTACAAGATCAATTATAAAACAAAATAAACCCTAGATTTGGGAGTCATCGCGTACTTCTCCGTCTTGAATCCTCCTCTTGGTTCTTCTCTTGAATCCTTGATTCCACAGATGAATCTTCAAAGTGATGGATGGATGAAGGAAAGGATGTGGATGATGGTTGGGGGGTGAACCCCCCCTTGTGGGGTGTAGGATGATTATGTTGTGTTGTATCCAATCCATATTCCAATGATGAATAATGATGTGATCTACATTCCCTTTTATACTTGTAAGCTCTCCTTATGGACCTAGGATGGGCTTTTTCTTGGAAAGCACGAAAATTCACTAACAGGGGGTAAAAATCCTGATTTTTCGCTGTTCAAGCTTCTGGTTTGACCATGACATAGTGGTCAAACCGCTCGTGTCGTGGTCGAACTCTGGTCGAACTGCAGTTCGCAGTCTCACTATTTCGCGTATAACTTCCACATTCGGACTCCGATTTGAGTGATTCTTGTGCTCACGCGATCCTCTCTTCCTTGACTTTCTATTAATATGAAGAACTAATAAAAACTCCAAGATTTGAAGGTGTGACAAGCCATGCAAAGTAACACAGCTATTTTGTTCAGCACAGCTCGCGCGATGTCACCACTTTGATAATAACTTTCTCGTTTGGAATCCGATTGAGGTGTTCTTTACGCCAAAACTACCCCTCTTCAGTGGCTTTCCAACCATGTGTCAAATTACCAGTTTTGATCTCCACACAAATACAGAAAAATTGCACAAGTTGGACATGCGTTTTTCAGCATTCATACACAAGTTGCACCTTTTCTCCAACTTTGCACTTTTGATCCTTTTTCCACCTAAAACACAATAGAACACCTCAAGTACACCTTTTTATCACATATATTGAATATAAGACACTTGTTTTAATATATGACAACAATTTCAATCAAGAAGGTGTTAAATTGGACACTATAACACGCTTATTTTCACTCTCATCAAACCTCCCCCCTTTTTGTTCTTTTTGTCATATTTTAGGGCTTTTAGATACTGTTTGCAAGGAAAAAGTTAAGGTCTGAGAAGTCCTCTTTTGCTGATGATGGTTTAAAGAAGTGGAGTGCTAAGCCACCTGTTGTTCATCTGCCCGCCCCTGCCATGGTTGCTGCAACTACTCAACTGAAGTTTTCGGTGATGCCATATGCTGGTTTTGCCCATCCTGATAGGATGGTTGATATTGACATGGTAAACTAGGATGCTTTACATGCTCACTCTCTTCCAGTTATCCCTCTCTCGAATAAGTTTAGTATGCTGGACGAAGACTCTCACTTGACTGTGAACATGGATCCTTCTATGGATCATTCCAAAGAAATGGCTGAGTCCCCACGGAACAGTGATAACCAATTGGCTGATTTAGCTATGTCCTCGATGAGTTTCGAGGCAACCATGAGAGCCCTAGCTGCACATCTCTTTGAAGCTAAGAACTCTCAGCTTCGTGCTGATTTCCCAGCGATGATCAGGTTCATGCCTGCTCAAATCAGACTGCTCCATTTCGTGCTGATGCTGATCAGGTTCGCTTCGTTCCTGATCAGGAAAATCATGAGAAAAAAATGCCTTTGATCAATTTCCAACCTTTGAAAGTAGCACAATAATTTTGAGAGGGGGTAGAAAAAAGGACATTGTTCAAACGGACTACAAACCGATTACAAGCAGCCTCATTGCAAAGCAAGATTACACAGATGATTGTGAGACTGTTGATTGCTATATGAATTCTTATTCAAGACAGCCTTATAGAAATTCTACTAAGAGCCGCGGAGTCCCCGGGGGAAGGTGGAATACTCGTAGAGGACCATTTCGCAGGAACTAATTTTTAGGAAGTCCTTTTTTCTATTTTCACTTTTAATGCCAATTTTCTTAGTTTATTATCTTTTTAAGCCGCCTGTTTGGCTTATTTTCAGGCACTTTTGCCTTTCCCACAACATCTTTATCCTTTGTACTCCGCATTATTTCTTTTTCTTATACTACTTAATAAATATATGCTCTTCATACATTCACCACTAAATTTATCATACATGAACCCAGAATTCTCAATAGCTAAGCAAATTTACAACAATTAAGCATCAAATTTTCATCTCAATCCACTCTATAACATCCAATTAGCTCAAGCTATTCAAGTACCAAGAATTCCAATTCGAGCATATGAATCTTAACATGTACCATCACAAATTCAATCCAAATAAACCAATTAATGTTCAAACTACATGTTAGGCACTTATAAAATCATTAATCCTTCAATACCTAAGTATACCCATGCTTCAATTTCAACTTTTAAACACCAATTCAAGAAGTAGGGCAAAAGAACATACCTTAAGAATTTTTGGGATGTAGGGCTTTTTTGTGAGTGCAAATTGAATTGGGATGTGTTAAATCACTCAACCTTACCAAAATATAGGAAGATTAGGGCCAAATAACAGATTGAAAGGGTTGTACGGATGTTGGGCTTGAAGTCAAGCTCCCTATTCAACTTTAAGGTCTCACAGGAATGAATTGGACTGCCCGATTTTTAAACTTATTTTGGTGTCGACTCGATACAAGTTCCATACTCGACTCGTGCTTCTGACTACAGCTCAACTTGTGCTCCAGACTCGACCTCAGCATGGTCGAGTTGATGTTTCAGGTGTTAGCACTGATGAGAGTGAAAATAAGCGTGTTTTAGTATCCAATTTAATATCTTTTTTTATGAGAATTGTTGTCATATATTAGCACAAGTGTCTTATATTTGATATATATGAGAAAAAGGTATGTTTGAGGTGTTTTATTGTGTTTTAGGTGGAATAAAGGATCAAAAGTGCGAAGTTGGAGAAAATGTGAAACTTGTGCAAGAATGCTGAAAAACGCACGTCCAACTTGTGTAATTTTTCTGTATTCGTGTGGAGCTCAAAAATGGAAGTGTGATCCATGGTTGAAAAGCCACAGAAAAGTGGTTCGTTTTGGCGTAAGAAACACCTCAATCGGAGTCCAAACGAGAAAGTTATGATCGAAAGAGTGACGTAGCGCAAGCTGTTTCTACTCAGCACGACTATTTCACTTTAAATAACTTGTTACATCTTCAAATGCTGGAATTTTGGTGATATCTTTATATGGATAGAAAGACAAGGAAAAGAGAATCGCGTGAGTGCAAGAATCACTAAAATCGGAGTTTGGACGAGGAATTTATGCTCAAAATCGTGAAGTCGTGCAACTGCCAGCAAGAATTTCCTGAAATTTTTGAAAATTACCAATTTCTTGGAGCACAATTGGTCTCCTTATCACATAATCTTCCATGATTCACCCATATTTTTTTATTTACTTATTTAATTACCTTCTCACAACTATATATATTTACATCATTATTCATGTGAGAAGGCACCGCAACACAATCATCCTACACCCCACAAGGGGGATCACCTCCCAACCATCATCCACATCCTTTCCTTCATCCATCCATCACTTTGAAGATTCGTCTGCTGAATCAAGAGGAGAATCAAAAGGAGGATTCAAGATGGAGAAGGAGACGACGACGCCCATATCTAGGGTTTTTATCATTTTCTAATTTATCTTTTACTTTCCAGACATATGGGTAAGATCTATCCAACCCCATGATTGTTCGCTTGATCACGTAAATATGGTCTAGAAGACCTGAATTGGTCATTTTGAATACTCTTGTATGTACGGTAACCCTCTCCTTCTTCTCCTACTAGTCTAGTAAAGGGGCTAATGGTCCACCGTCGAAGAGGAGATTGTTCCGGCGCCTCTAAGTCCGGTTGAAATGAGATCAAAAATATCAAAGGTCTTGGTTTCAGAAGATGGAATGTCCCAGAATCTAAAGAATAAAGAACTATTTCCATTAAGAGTTTCCTTGAGGTTGGTAATAAACTGAAGCTGCTCAATCTTCTAGCATAGCGGGTAAAACACCAACGACGGTCACGGACGTTTAACATCATGGGCTGGAACCTTCTTGGTAGATCTAGGGTTTTGAAGGTATATATGAATTAATTGGACTTTCGTGTGTATACTCCGTACAACACTACTAGTGGATTTATTTTATATAAGACTATGTATTTTTATTTCATACGCAGAGTTGTTTTGTGCATCATTAACTGTTATATAGAGTTTGAATATATATCTTAGTTATTGATTGAGTGCGTTTACTGCTAAGCAAGATTTTATGTTATGATTCTAAGTGAGGGGACTTCGAAGTTTTATTAGAACTATCTTATATAAATACTTATTAATTGAATTGAATTCGAGTTAGTAAGTAGGATAAAGAGGGTAATTTTATAGTACCTATAAAAGGAGATCATATCGGGTTAGAGTACCGAACGAGCGGGGAAATAATTGATACTGATAGTACCTAGAAAGGAGGGGGTGAAATTATATCTCTTTCTCCAAGTTTATTTACACGTGTTACACGCATATTTACTTGTGTCTATAGAGTAGATTTGCATGGCTTAGTGATATGTCCATATTGCACAAGGTAGAGTCGGACATTGATACATGAAAGAGAAATTAATGAGTGAAACTGGATTACCCTAGGGCTACCTATTCTCCTACTTGATTCACTTTCGTATTCTTCTAAGTGCTTTTTATTATAATTGTGATTTAATAATTTGGTTAGTAGATTAATAATTAAATCCTCAAACTTAATTACCTTGTCTTAATCAATTTAATAAATAATTAAATTGATTATACGCCGTCCTTTGGGTTCAATATTAACTTGGTCGCTTGCTTAAGCTGCAACTGATATTCTTAATACTTGAAGATTAATTTTGCGTGCAAAGAAAATGCCCATCAAGCACACAGCCTTCTATACAGGCCCGAGTTCTACACACGACTCAAGTTTCTAGCACTTACTCGAGTCGAATTGTGAACTCGACTACCTCAACGTCAAGTACCAGTCTCAGGTGCCAGCGCTCGACCACTTGTATAGGGTCGAGCTCAGTACTTGACTCGAGTTCATGTTTTTTCCAGAAAATTCTTTTTCAGTCCGTGCTCTGTTTTGCCCTGCTATTTCACTTCCAAAATGCCTCCTATGTGCTGAAAAACTCATCAAACATCCTTAGCTCAATAATAACAATAAAAAATATGGATTAACATGCACTTTTACACAACAAAACATACCAAAATTAAGCCAAACTCAAGAGAAAATTTTCAAATTTACCCCAAAAAACATGAGAGCATATGCATCATATCAATTCAATGTATATCACACCACGTAACATCCCCTCAAACTTAAATCGAAACATAAGTGAAGAATTAAGTTTGCAAAAGAGTGGTGATATGTACCTCTACACTTCAAATCAAGCACTCCCATATCATCAATACAAATTCTCCTCACAAGCACAATCCACCTTCAAGCTCAAAAAAAAAAAAATTAAATCAATTAGAAATGGGTTGCCTCCCATCAAGCGCTAAATTTAATATCTACAAGCTAAACACATTAAATCAATTTAAAGAAAAAAAATTTCCAAAGGCCTCATTGCCCTTCATTTTCACTTTAAACTTCTCCTTTATAACCTTCTTATCTAAGCTTCTCTCTTTTTTAACACTTGATTTCAATTGATAACCCCGTTTTCCAACTTGTTCAAATCCCGGGTCCTCTATCAATCTTTCAATCAACTTTTCTTTCTCCCCAAACTTGTTCTTCTCCTTGGGACTATGACCTGCAAGATTAAACAAGAACTTAGTTAATTCACTTTCATTAAGAATTTCACTTACTAATAACAATTGTTCATCCTGAGGCTTAATTGGCGGCTTCAAGTGAAAAATTTCCTTTTTGGCATCCTTTCTAGATAACACTATTGACTTTTCCATGCATTTGTAATGTGAGTTCTTCTTTATCCGGCCATGTCGAACCTTGCTCTTCCGGTTGCTGGAAATGGTCATCTCAAAATAAGTGGAATCAACGAATACGCCTTCTTGTCTATTACCATGAAATCAATCGGAAATACAAATTCTTCAATTCTAACAACCACATCTTCTACTATGCCAATAGGTTTTTACAACCGAGCCATCCATTATCTCAATTTCAACAACTTTTTCCTTTAACCTCACAATGTCCAATTTCTCAAAGACTTCTAATGGCATCATATTAATACTCGAACCAAGATCATATAAAGCATTGAATGATCCCCCATTCCCAATTTCACATGTTAAAACAAATTTTTCGGGATCCAAAGCCTTCAATGAAGCTCCAACTTTAACTACTTCACGATCTTGTTCTATTTTTCCTTTCTCATCAACATCAACTTCCTTTTCAATCAACAAAAACTCTTCATCCCCTGTAGCAATGTTAATTGTTTCCACAAACTTCTCCTCCTCTTTATAATCCAAATGAACATCTATAATTAAACATTGCTCGCCCGTTCCTTCTTACTATCCTCTAGCATGCTTAACCATCTCCACGAGTTGATCGAGTTGGACTTGTATAGATGGCTTAACTCCATCATTAGGAGCTTTTGCACTGAGATTAACTCCTTGAAGCATTTGCAATGTATTACTCGGTTTCCCATAAGATAAGTTATCAAATCTCCAAGGAGCTTGATAATTGTTTCCAAAATTACCTCCATTGAACCCCCCATTGTCTTTGTGGAAAACCTCTTTGAAAATTTCTTCCATAATTACCTTAAAAGTTTTCCCCTTGCATATAGGCAACCTCCTCAAATGTCATGTCGGATGGTCCCCATGGCTCTTGAAAACTCATGTTCGGGGAAGAAACTTGTTGAGATAATATAGTCAGGATTTGAACACAATTGCTACTCAATGGTTGATTCACACATTGACTAGGTACAACTTGCATACTAGAGCTCATCTTCTTTAAAATTTCTGTTATAACTCTCTCTGTAGCATCCTCCTTCACATATTTGGTGTCAACTTTCTTCTTAAATACTTCCTCTATCTTTTCAACTCCAACTCATAACAACCGGGCACTCTATTCATCGGTCGTTGCGCAGAATTTATAAAATTTCCTCACAAATAGTCATGGCTCTCTCTGGTGTTTGACCTAAAATCGAATCCCCTGCGGATGCATCCAATAAGATCATTAAACTCTCATCAATTTCCACATAGAAAAATCCAAAATTTGTTGATCAGAGGGAAACCATGTTGAGGGCATTTCCTCAACGTTTCCCTAAACCGGTCCCATGCTTCACTAAATATTTTCAACGGTTGTTGCTTGAATTATATAGTCATACTCTTCAAATAAAGCATCTTTAATGGTGGAAAGTATTTACTCAAAAATTTTTGTGCAAGGTCACGCCATGTAGTACACTCTCCTGAAGGAATTGTACTATACCAAGTTCTTGCCCTATCACTTAGTGAGAAGTAGAATAGTTTTATTTTCACCACATCATCACCCACTCCATTGATCTTTATTGTATTTGCCACCTCCACAAATTGTATCAAATGAGCATTGGGTCTTCCATTAAACCTCCACCAAATTGGCTAGCTTGTACCATGTGAATGAAGCCCGACTTGATTTCATAATTTTTCATGTGGGCTCCCGGTCCCATCATGTAATTCCCAAACCGAGGTTGGAAATGATCCTTAATGTTCATTACGTGACCGTTCAAACCATGCCTTTGAGCTTGTTGGTTCACATTAACCGAACACCTTGTTGAGCTAATAGTTGTTGAATAATAGCTTGCAAGTGCTGTTTTTGCATTGCAACAACATCCAGATTTAAGCCACCACCAATCAGAATCTCGTTCAAATTTTCCCCATTTCTTATCACATTTTCTTCATCTCTAACAAGACCATTATCATTTAAGATATTAATCCTTTCACGTCTTTCAACTCTTCTCCGTGTTCTCAATGTCTTCTCTAATTCCAAGTCAAGTGGTATAACTTCTTGTGCTTTTGAGCGACTGCCCATGCACCTACAAAATCACATAATTAGCGTTCCTTAACAATACAAAAACAAGTAAAATAAAAGAAAAATATCTTTAGTAAAGCTAAAAAGTTCAAACACGTTACACCAATTGCCTTTGTCCCGACAATGGCACCAAAAACTTGATCGGTATTTTCTTTTTAAAGAGCAAGTGTACTCTATCATCTAGTAATGTCAGTGGCCAAGTAATAAAATATCGAATCAAAGGACAAAGGTATGGGTATCTGTGTTCAAGAAGTACTCGATCTAGAAGGACAAAATCGAATAAGATGGTTTATGGTATAAATTATCAACTAATAAAGACAAGTAAAGAAACTATCAAATAAAGAGTAGAATAACAGGAGATGCAAAATGGATGTAGGTAGAACAATAAGAGAAGCATGAAAGGCTAACAACATCATGGTAAGGTCTTCTAGGTCACACACTCAAGTAATGATAAAGGTCATGAATTATCACTATAAGCTCTCACTATAAATGCTACATGCTCTATCTTTCAAGCAACATATAGATGTAGACACTTAACATTTAAGATACCCCAAAATAGTCCCTAGGAGATTCCTACTATATTCTCATTCCTTTAGTGTGCATACATATTGAAGGTTAAGTTTAAGGTTTCGTATCCTTTAGTAAGGGTTACAAGAGGGTTGAGTCAATATTTAAAAGAATGGTTAATGTTGGGGTGCATCGTTTACTTTGAAGGTTTATTTTAATAATTTTACTATATTACCTTTTTTCTAAATATATTAAAAAATATTTGAGATATTACTCAATTTCCTTACACATCGAAGGAGATGCCATCTGCATTTTCTTCGCAATCTGCAAATTTCAAGCCTAAGAGATTACGCCGGTACACCCGCCGGAGTCGCACTCCATTGGTGTTGGATTCTCCATTTTCGTTGGGTATAATCCAATTCATGAAATTAAGTTGATTTCCTCTTCTCATACATTACTCCGACCTATTGGTTTCTCGGCGTGTGTGTTCGGTTTTAGGTATACTTTTAAGTCTAATTTCTCCTATTTCTTACATTTCTCGTTTCAATTTGCATTAAGGTTTTTAGTTTGAAAGATAAGCTTGGGATATTGCATCTGTGTTTTCTCTTCCCAAATATCGAATGAGAATGACTTATCCTGTGCCCTTGGCCTTCCCTAATTTTTAGTCGCAGGTCAGTTAACATTTTCTTGCATTCATTTTTAGGTACTAATGAGAGTGAAAATAAGCGTGTTTGAGTATCTAATTTAACATCTTTTTTATGAGAATTATTGATATATATTAGCACAAGTGTCTTATATTTGATATATGTGAGAAAAAAATGCGTTTGAAGTGTTTTATTATGTTTTAGGCAAAAAAAAGTTCAAAAGTACAAAGTTAAAGGAATACTGAAAAACGCACGTCAAAATTGTATAATTTTTCTATGTTCATGTGGAGCTCAAAACTAAAAGTGTAAAATATGGTTGGAAAGCCATAGAAGAGAGAATTGTTTTGACATAAGAAAAACCTCAATCGGAGTCTAAACGAGAAAGTTATTATCAAAGTGGTGACGTCGCACAAGCTATTTCTACTCAGCACAATTATGCCACATTGCATGATTTTTTACACCTTCAAGTGTAGGAATTTTTGTGAGTAATTTATATGGATAAAAATCCAAGAAAGAGAGGATTGCTTGAGCGTAAGAATCACTCAAATCGAAGTTCGGATGTGGAAATTATGCGCGAAACGGTGAGACTGCGCATGTAGCTCGACCAAGCCATTTTGGTCGAACTACAGTAGGCATGTCGAGCTAGTCGTGAAGACGAAGTTTCAGTTTACAGACAGGCAGCTCGACCATAGCTCGAACAAGGCCTATCCAGCTCGACCAAGATCATTCTGGTCGAGCTAGGACACGTTAGCTCCGAATCGTCGGGATTTCACTTCAAATGCTTGTATGCGCGTATTTTCCACAAAAAACCCCATCCAAGGTCCATTAGGAGAGTCTAAAAGTATAAAAGAATATCATTAGAAGGGTTAGAAGAGGACACAATCATTCTACCACCACACAAGGGGGTCACCCCCCACACCATCACATCCATCCTTTCCTCCATCCATCCATCACTGTGAAGATTCGTTTGTTGAATCAAGAGGAGAACCAAGAAGAGGATTCAAGAGGAGAAGGACGCTACGATGCCCACATCTGAGGTTTTATTTGTTTCCTAATTTATCTTGTATTTTTCCAGACATATGAGTAAAATCTATCCAACCCCCATGATTGTTCTTCGAAACACCATATGCCAAAGCCTTTTTGAAGGTTTTCATGAATTAGTTGAACTTTCATGTGTATACTCCGTACAACACTACTTGTGAAATTGTTTTATATGTGATTATGCATTTTTAATTCATATTCACGGTCATTTTTGTTGGATTGTATATTAAAAGTCTAGCTTTAGTATGAACAATGTTTTAACAATTTATTTGAAATGAGAATCAATGATCAAATGTCCACTTACTTTATACTGTAGATAATATGTTGTGCGACAACACGCGAAAGATCATATTACCGGTTTACTTATAAAGTATAAACAATGCTCACAACCGAGATAAACGGGGGCTTTCTAACGGGATGGTTGTAGTGTGATTTGGTATTAGTTTGTCTTGACTATAGAATCACATTATTATACTTTGTGTCTATTGAGCAGGACCACTTGAGATCGATCGACTTGTACTGTCTATTTAGAAGAACTTGATCTCAGTTAATATGGATGTTCGTGCTCTTAATCCCTACACAATAACCTCGACACGTAGGGTAGTATGTATTTCTTTGATTCATAAATGGGTGAGATTTACATGTAATTAAATAAAAAAACTCAGTGAGTTGGAAAATAGTGTTGTCTCTATGGTGTGCTTTTGATTGTAGAAGGAATCCGTGTCCGTTATAGGTTGATGATGTCCCCTTGAGGAGCTCATAAGGATTATCATGTTAACCCTACAGGTGGATTTATTCCGGCATGATAATGAGGTTGAGTGGTACTACTCTCGGATGAGATATTAATTAATGGAGTTGTTAGTAACTTAATTAATTAATGGGCATTGTATATCTTAAATATGGGGAGACTAACAGGCTCATAATAAGAAGGAGCCCATAACATAATTTTGGGATTAGAACGATAGTGCAGTAATAATATTTTAGTGGTATATATTTTTATTATTGGACTTAAGTATAAGCTTTGGGCTAAGCTTGGATACTTAAGCCCAATGGAAGCCCAACTCTAATTTCTCCTCCTGGTCTCTACTGTAGCCCATATATAAGTCATCTCAGCTGTCCGGAAATCCTAATCTAACTAATTAATCACGCCTAATATGTGAGGAGGGTTGGAACAGCAGATTGAGAAAATCTTGAAGATTGTCGCCCACACGACGTCGAGATTGGACTTGGGAATACAGCAGAAGATCAAGAGGTCGTTTGCTGCTGCTGTCTGCCAACTTGCACGATTTTTATAAAATCTTACAGAAGTCTGAATTCAATGTGTGATATACTGACGGAAAGCCACGAAAGAGAGGATTGTTTTGGCGCGTAGATCACTCAAATCGGAGATCAGACGAGGGAGTTATGCCTAAAACGGTGAGGCAGCATAGGCTGCCAGTGTGAATCCTTCTTCTTCAACATACTCTGGTGAAAGGTAATACGTTTCTTTGATTTCTTGCTTCCGCTGAATTAGAAACGTATGGAACCCTAACGGTTCACGTTAACCAAATGATCAAATACCAAAAATTGGTATCAGAGCTTCGATTTCGTGGTGAAGCGTGACACGTTAGGCTAGGGTTATGTGTCATATGTGTAATTAGGGTTTGTAGACTTGTTTCTTGTTTAACATCCTATTCTGTACACGATGGCACACACACATGTCGACGGGTGATGGCACCACGATGGGCGTTGAGGCTGCAATGACATGACGGTGTGAAGACTTGAGCCAGGCTTTGTACGCAGGCAGCCTTGGGGCCCTGGCCTGGCGAGGTTGACGCGGGGCATTCATGGCGAGTCGGTGGTGCGACGTGAGTAAAGTAGCAGGCACGATGTGGCGCTGGCGACGCTAGTCACGATGGTGGGCCGACAGCAGTTCACAGGAGGCGCGTGGGTTGCGGCGAAAGCTAGGTCAGCGGGCCAGTCTGTGCAGGCGGCACTACCTGCCGGTGTCGATGGCACGAGTGGTGGCACTTAGCGGCACGATCTGGTGGGAGTGGCCGGCACAATGAAGACGTGGGCTGACGGTGGTTGCGGCGTGAGCAGTTGTTCCGAGTAGGGCTATTAGGGTTCTAAGCAGGTCTGCAAATATTCTGGTTGAGTTAGAATAGGCTGGCAAATCATAGGGCCTTTCCGATCGGGATGGCGCTTGGTTCCGAGCGAGTCAGTCGCTGCCCAGTACATCGGAGGCGCGAGACTGGCTGTCGGACGAAATGTATGGAATTAGCATGCGGCACGTGGCGTGTGGAGTGGTAGGTTCGCTGTCATAAAAGGAGCAGGCGCGTCAGACGTGAGCAGTGGTGACCCAGGCAAATTGACAAGTATTCTGGGCGATTCGATGAGAATTCTGGGCTTATCGATAAGTATTTTGAGCGAGTTGATGAGAATTCTGGGCGAGTCGGGGAGAATTCTAGGCGAGTCGATCGTGAGTTCCTTTGAGAGTTTCGGGCGAGTTGACGTGTGTCCCGGGCGAGTTGACGACATTCTAGGCAAGTCAGCATCGTTCTAGGTGAGTTGAGCAGGGCATCAGGCGTGATGACGGACAGCTTCTAGCAAGCGTGTGATGGCACGACTCATGCCCAGACTCCGCACGAGTTGTGCAGACGAAGTTTAAGATGCCATGCGCGTGTTTCTCGCACGTTGCTGTATGCAGCAGACTACCTGCAGGCTTGTGATGGCAGCACGATTCGTGAGGATACCCTGCACGAGTCGTGCAGATGCTTTCCGCGGGCCGTCGGGCTAGTTTATGCATTTCGTCATTTTCTGTATTTATTTCGTGATATATAACTGCCATAATTGATTTAACAATCTATTATTGTTATATATGGTTGCATGTCGATATCGATGATTTGGATAATCTGGACGGTATCGACGGTCGATATCGATAGTTTCGAAAATTTGATAATTTAAAAATTTTTAAAAATTTGATAATCTGGTTGATATCGATGATTTTAATAATCTGGACGATATCGATGGTCGATATCGCTAGTTTCAAAATTTTGATAATCTGAATATTTCCGAAAAATTTGATAGTTTGGAAGTCTTTGTTGACATTCATGCTTGGAGCATGATAGTTCGGAAGTCTATGCATGATTCTCTGTGATTTACTGTCTTATGTGCTGTAATAGGAGTATGATAGGTTGCATATTTTATTTTGAATATTATATGCATGTAAAAACCATCGGTGTTAAAATTACTAAATGACAGAGGGAATTGGTTAATAATTCTCGCAGCCTCCATTATTGGTTTGTTAGTGATGTGAATAAACTTGCGCGTCGGCATTAGAGCCTTCCTCCCCATCGGATGAGTTTATCATGGATTGCTGGAACAGACTTCATTAAATAATTATATTTGTAATGTGATGCACATGGACTTGCGCGTTGACTATAATGTCTTCCTCCCCATCGGATGAGTTTATATGTGGTTCACTGGTACAAAGTTATAATTGATGACTGTAGGAAGTTATCCGAGCGCGTCTGTACTTCTCCATCTGTAAGACACATAAGCTTGCGAAATGGACTTGGGGTCAAATAATTGTGTACACTTAGATGCAAATAATAAGTATCATCCCCATTGGAGTCACTGCTGTTATTTGCATGGCTAAAGAGGAACCGACTATTAATTATTTTGTCATGAGGTTAGGTTGACAAATGAAATTAATGGGTAAAACCTTCTCTTGTAAATGTTTGGGTTTGTAAACGTCCACACTATCGTGGCTTGCAGACTCACGGTGCTTGAGATGTCGGTGAATTTTATTTTTATATTATTTTGAGGAAATTAATATAAATGGATAAATTCAAAGATTTGATCGGTATATTTATGTGATTCTCTGTAAATTCGGATGGTTTATTTCACTTATTATTTACTAAAAGAAATTATATTTACTTGTCCAAAATTAGATGATTAGAAAAAAATCTTGGCTTTAATTCTTACTGCTTAGGAAAATAAAAATGTGTTCTCACTAAGGATGTTCTGTGATGCCTATTAATAAAAGTCTCTAGTGGAGAGGTGAGAGGTTCATAGAAATATAAAGGTCTCATGCGACTCTTCAGATACTTGGATAATTTAGAAGGGCAAGAGGTCATGGATGACTTGATGAATGAATTGGAAGTGCTTGGAGTACAAATTGAAGGGGAAATCTAGATCAATTTATTCTTCATAATTTACCTAGATGTTTTGAGTAAGTTCTACCTGAAATATAAGAGGTTGTATATGGTGAGGAACTTTTGACAAAACATGTGGCGAAGGAAATCCAATTTCATCAAGATGTGAACAAGGTTAGTATCTTATTCACTAGTCGTTGAAGCATGATTAATGATGGCATTTACTGACACGTTGTGTGTAGATACCGTAATCACTAAAGCTTGCAACTAAGTGATGATGAGATTGTAATATACATGGGTAATACTACGAAAGTAGTGGCTGTTGCAGTGGGAGTTGTTTGTTTATCTAGGGATAGGAATAAACATTTGATTTTGAGAAATTGTCTCTACGTACATTTTCATAGAAAGAATTTCATTTCATTTTCTATGCATTTACAGATGGATACTCCATTTCATTTAAATGACATGGTCATAGTAATGAAAGATGGAGTTATAATCTGTTATGGTGCGTTGGTGACAATTTGTAAACTCTTAAATCATGGTTTTCTCTTGATGCAATAAATAGTAATTAATAACACGTCTTCTAATCTTAATAAGAGAAAGACACTTATAGAATTGATTAGATAGATGATGAATTATTTGGAATTACTAAAGTCATTTTATTGGTATGCCCTAGAAACAACATGTCATATAATGTTTGTCTGTTTGTGGGATATCCTAAAAAAATGAAGAGTGTTGATTTATTTAGTCCAAAAGATCGAAGGGTGATTGTTAACACAAACACTAAATTTTTGGAAAAGGACTATATAAAAAATCACAAACCCATATATAAGTTGTTCTAAAGGAAGTGAGAGGGAAAACACAAAGTATAGTACCAAGTGTACAAGAGGATATACCACAAGGTAAACTGCATCGCGTACACAATTGCATGTAGTGCCTTGTCGTAGTGGGAGGGTTGTTTTACAACCGGACACATTTATGTTTTGGGAGAGTCGTGAGACTTGGTCCCTAGTAAACATGGAATTGACCCACGAATACAACGAAGCACTACAAGATTGAAATGTGGTATCTTAGCAAAGTTGCAATGAATTTTGAAATAGAATCTATGGATTTCAAATCAAGTCTGGAGCTTGTAGGACCACTAAATGGTGTAAAAGCCATTGGAAGTAGTCATACAAAATAAAAGAGGATCATACGGTAAGGTGAAAATCTTGGAAGCAAAGCTTGTTGCGAAAAAGGTATACTCAAAAAGAAAATATTCGATTATGAGGGAACTTGTTCGCCGGTAGCTATGCCTATGTCAATCCGGACTCTTTTATTTGTTGTTTTTGTTCATATTGAATATGAGGTACAACATATAGATGTCAAGATAGCTTTCTTGATTGGAAGTCTTGAAGAAAACGTCTATGTGAAGCAGCCAGAGTGATTCATTGCAAAGGGCTAAAAGCATTTTGATTGTAAGATTAAAGGTGTCCATCGATGGACTAAAGCAAGCTTCAAGATCATGAAACATCCGTTTTGATGAGAAAATCCAGGCATATGGATTTGTTCAATGCGCGGATGTGTCTTGTGTATTAAAAAGAGTAACAGAAACGTGGTGGTATTTCTTGTATTGTACGTAGATGATATATTGCTCATTGAAGATAATGAAAGAGTATTTTCGGGCATATGAGTATGGTTGATAAAGAGGTATGAGATGAAGGACTTAAGAGAAGCAAAAATATCCTTTTGATCACGGTAATACGGATCACAAGAAATGATGTTATGCTGGTCTCAAGCTTTATTAAATGATACAATCCTTACTTGTTTTTGCATGTGACCTTATATAAGGAAATGTGTCTTGACACAAAAGAAGATAAAGGAGATGAAAGCGGTTCCTTATGTTTCAGCGAATAAGGAAGCTTAATCTAAGCAATGCTATGCACAAGATTGGATATCTGTTTTACCGAAGGCATGTTCAGTGAGTATCAAGGTAACCCGAAACAAGAATGATGAATTGTGGTAAGACATATACTTATGTACTTGAAAAGGACAAGAAATTATATATGGACTTACCGAACAGATTCACTGCTTCTTATGAGTTACATAGATTCAGATTTTTCAAATCAGATAGGGACGGCAGTAAATCCACCTCAAAGGTTATGTGTTTAATTTTAGAAAGTAGAGTCATAAGAGTGTTATATAAAAATATATTTCGGACTTCACCATGGAAAGATGATAAATTGGAGCCTCTGAGGCAGCCAAAGTATTTATATGACTCTAGAAACTTCATGATAGACTTCGAAGTGTTTCTAAGTTTGCCAAAGGTTATCACAATTTATTGTGATAATAATGGTGCAGTTGCAAACTTGAAGGAATCACGAGCCCATAAGCAATTAAACACATGGAGCGCGAGTACCACATGTTACGAGAAATCATATGATGAGGGGAAGGTTGTTGTCGCCAAGATTGCATCGGATGATGACCTAGTAAATCCATTTACAAGGACCTCAAGGCGAGAGCTTTTAATGGTCGTGTAGTGGGATTGAGAATCAGATGTATAGCAGAAGATATGACAACATAAACTTTTAGTATAAGTGGAAGATTGTTGGATTGTATTCTAAAAGTCTAGCTTTAGTATGAACAATGTTTTAACAATTTATTTGAAATGAGAATCAATGATCAAATGATTGCGTCTTATAATTTATTTATATGTCTGATGCAATAGTCCACTTACTTTATACTGTAGATAATATGTTGTGCGACAACACGCGGAAGATCGTATTACCGGTTTCCTTATAAAGTATAAACAGATGCTCACAACCGAGATAGACGAGGACTCTCTAATGGGATGGTTGTAGTGTGATTTGGTATTAGTTTGTCTTGACTATAGATTTACTTTAGTATGCTTTGTGTGTATTGAGCAGGACCACTTGAGATCGTTCGACTTGTACTGTCTATATAGAAGAACTTGATCTCAGTTATTATGGATGTTCGTGCTCTTAATCCCTATACAATAACCTCGACACGTAGGGCAGTATGTATTTCTTTGATTCATCAATGTGTGAGATTTACATGTAATTAAATCAACAAACTCGGTGAGTTGGGAAATAGTGTTGTCTCTATGGTATGTTGTTGATTGTAGAAGGAATTCATGTCTGTTATAGGTTGATGATGTCCCCTTGAGGAGCTCATAAGGATTATCATGTAAACCCTGTAGGTGGATTTATTACGGCATGATAATGAGGTTGAGTGGTAGTACTCTTGGATGAAATATTAATTAATGGAGTTGTCAGTAACTTAATTAATTAAAGGGCATTGTATATCTTAAACATGGGGAGACTAACAGGTTTATAATAAGAAGGAGCCCATAACGTAATTATGGGATTAGAACGGTAGTGCAGTAATAATATTTTAGTGGTATATATTATTATTATTGGACTTAAGTATAAGCTTTGGGCTAAGCTTGGATATTTAAGCCCAATGAAGGCCCAACTCTAATTTTTCCTCATGGTCCCTGCTGTAGCCCATATATAAGTCATCTCAACTGTCCAGAAACCCTAATCTAACTGATTAATCACGCCTAACATGTGAGGAGGGTTAGGGAACAGCATATTGAGAAGATCTCGAAGATCGTTGCCCACACGACGTCGAGATTGGACTTGGGAATACAACAGAAGATCAAGAGGTTGTTTGCTGGTGCTGTCTGCCAATTTGTACCATTTTTATAAAATCGTACAGAAGTTTGAATTCGACGTGTTATATACTAACGAAAAGCCACGGAAGAGAGGATCGTTTTGGCGCGTAGATCACTCAAATCGGAGATCAAACGAGGGTGTTATACCCAAAATGGTGAGGCTGTGCAGGCTGCCAACGTGAATCCTTCTTCTTCTTCAATATACCCTGGTGAAAGGTAATACATTTCTTTGATTTCTTGCTTCCGCTGAATTAGAAACGTATGGAACCCTAACATTTCACGTTAACCAAATGATCGAACGCCAATAGTTTTGTGCATTTTCAACTGTTATATAGAGTCTGAATATATATCTTGGTTGTTGATTGAGCGCGTTCATTGTTGAACAGGATTCCATGTTATGATTCTAAGTGATGGGACTCTGAAGCTTCATTAGAACTGTCATATATGAATGTTTATTAATTGAATTGAATTCTGGTTAATAAGCAGGATAAAGAGGTTAATTTTATAGTATCAATAAAGGAAGATCATATCGTGTTAGAGTACCAATTCTAGGGCGAAATAATTGATACTGATAGTACATAGAAAGGAGCGAGGTTGAAATTATATCTCATGCTCCAAGGTTATTCACACGTGTTACACGCATATTTACTTGTGTCTATATATTAAATTTGCATGGCTTAGTGATGTATCCATATTCCACAAGGTAGAGTAGGATATTGATACACGAAAGGAAAATTAATGAGTGAAATCGGATTACGTTAGGGCTACCTGTTCTCCATTCTTGAGTCACATTCTTATTCTTCTAGTGTTTTTTTATTTTAATTTTTAATTATTTTTTAGTAATTTAGTTAATTAGTTAATAATTCTCAAATCTTTTTGTCATCTTGTCTTAATTAATTTAGTTAATATTTAAATTGATAATATGCCGTCCTTTAAGTTCGATATTTAACTTGGTCTCTTGCTTAAGCTGCAAATGATATCTTTAATATTTGGGGTTTAATTTTGCGTGCAAAGAAAACACGCATCAAGTTTTTGCGCTGTTGCTGAGGACGGCTGTTATTATTTATTTTATTAATTCTAGTTTGATTAAGACTTTTATTTGTGATTATTTTTCTATCTAACCTTGAATTTTTCTGAGGTACTTGTGCACTAGGAAAAGGAGGGGAAGGAAAGGAAGGAATAACACACTGAGTTGAACATGGCCAGAGCAGAGAAGAATCTGGATCATGTTGCCATACGTGAAATTTTCATGAATAATGGGATTGACAACATGAGGTTGATAGGAGCAAGGGGGCAGATGATGATTTTGAGATACATCCTGCTCTAATCAACATGGTGGAGAAGAATCCCTTTTCTGGAGGTTCATTGGAAGATTCATATCAGCATCTCAAAAGATTCCTTGGTTATGCGAACACTCAGAAGGGTGCTGGAGCTCATGACAATGCTAGGCGGATCGCTTTATTCAAGTTCTCTTTGATTGATAGGGCAGAAGCTTGACATGAGATTCTTGAAGCCACAGATTGTACTACATGGGACCAAATATAGCTGAAGTTCTTAGAGAGATACATGCCACCCTCAAAGGTTTTCAGAATGAGGCAAGAGATCACCCAATTTGTTATGACTCAGGGTGATAAATTCCATGAGGCGTAGGATATATTTAAAGACATGCTCAGGCGGTGCCCACAGCATGGGATGTTTAAGGCTCAGTACATAAGTATCTTCTATTATAGATTGGATTGTGAGTCGCGTATTCTTATTGATGCATCCTCAAGTGGAGCGTTATTATTTAAGACAGCACTTGAAGCAGAAAAGTTATTTGATAACATCTTTATGAATTCACGTGACTAGCCTACGGAAAGAGTAAGAGGATCATATGTACTAGGTAAGGTAGCACAGGTTGAACATCAAGTGGTGAACCCGAAAGGAATGATGAGATCGTTTCTAGTTTAGCTAACATCAACAAGCTACTAGAATCCCAGCAGAAGCAGATTACAGAGTTGGAACAAAGGGGCCCTCGTATACAACAGCAAGAAGTGAAGAGTGTTGAAAATACCTACAATCGATGTATGGGTAAGAATGATGTAAGGATTGATCGCATCGAAGCGAGTATGAATGCTAATCATGCAGATTTATCTAAGCAGTTGAAGGACCTTACCTTGATAATGGGTCATATGGTCGCGAATGTGAATCAGCTGACACAAGCATTGGAGAAGGGAAAGTTCCCGTCTCAAAGCATAACGAACCGAAAGAGTACAAAGCCATCACATTGAGGTCAGGAATGCAGTACGAAGGTCCAATAATGCAACTGGGCAAAAAAAAAATGGAGTGTCCCCGCTCGACCAAACCTCTTGGTCAAGCAACACTCTATAGAACTGAAAAATCACATTCAGTTTACATAGACCTCGCTCGACCAAGAAGGAGTCACTCGACCAGACCATTCTGATCGAGTTGAGGTCAAACAACGCCGTTCGACTCCGATTTCCATACAGGACGCTATACCTACTGTTCAGAGCACTCAAGTACCATCACAAGAACAGGATAACAAACTTATAGTTAAGAAGATGTGGGAAAGAGCGAAGAGATTGAGAACCGAGAAGGACAAGCTAAAGGAGGTAGAATGTGATGAGTGGGGAATCCCAAAAACCAAGGTACCTCCTCCGTTTCCTTTGAGATTAGTAAAAAAGGGATTGGAAAAAAAGTTCAAGAAGTTTCAAGATATCATGAGCAAAATTAGCTTGAACATACTATGCCCGATTCTTCAAGGATATTATATCGAAGAAGAGAAGCTTGAACGGAGTGGAGACGGTGAATCTATCTGAGAATTACAGCTTGATCATTCAGAGAAAGCTACCTGCAAAGTTGAAGGATCCGAGAAGCTTCACTATTCTTTGTGACATTGGAAAAGGGCCAGCACGAAGAGCCTTGTGCAATCTTGGGGCAAGCATCAATCTGATGCCTTTTTTCTTATTTGAAAGGCTTGGTTTGGGGGAGCTTACACCCACAACAATTGTTCTTCAATTGGCGGATAGATCCATAACTTTTTCGAAGGGTTTAATTAAAGATGTTTTGGTGAAAGTGGATATGTTGATCTTTCCCATGGATTTTCTTGTAATTGAGATAGAAGATAACAAGGATGACATCCCCCTTATTTTAGGACGGCCGTTCCTTGCCATTGCTGGAGCCATGATAGATGTTCGGGAAGGAAGACTTAGACTGTGGATAGATAATGAAGATGTGGTTTTTTCTCTTGATAAAACAATGAAGATCCCCATGGAGACTCAATCATGCGAGAGTATAGATGTGGTTTCTAACTTGTTTAATCTTGATTTTAATAGGACAGATAATTCTAAATTTTAGTGGAGGATTGACAAGGAGGAGTCTAGACAGCCATGTGAGGAAGGAATTCCAAGGATCATATTTTTGTGACCAAGAAAGGTGAGGTGCTAAGTGTAGATAAAAAGAGGGAAGTGAAGTAATTGAAGGTGAGGATGCGAGAAGATTGCCCTATGATCAAGTAGTCTACAAAGTCTGCATACCGTCATGACTCTCCGATGTTAAATATGAGTGCCTGTTGGGGGCTTGTCCCTTCCATTTTATATTGCTTTCGTGTTTCCTTTGTGTGAGTGAGGAGTTATATATTTGTGGTGCTCACGTTTCGGCAATTACATCTCTTTTCAAACTTAGTTTCGACTTACTTTTTACTAAGTTTGGGGGGTGATGTACTTACCTCATCTTGTGATAAGGGTATAATTTTCCTTTCGTTGGTTGTTTGTTTGTTAGAGGGGTGATTTTTTGCGGCATATTAATACTTTAATCAGTGTTGGTATGTTGATTTTTTGCAAGTTACCTAATGTTTTGTGTGTTGTGTGTTTCCTAGTGTTAGTGGTCGAGTTTTTAATTTTTTGTCTCTTTGATTTTTCTGGTATCTCCTATTTTATTATTGATGAATCATGTGATTTTGAGTGTGTTTGAGTTTTGATGATAGAGAAAGGTGCAAGAGTGGCAAGACGAGTTCAACACTGAGACTTTGACCTGATCGAGTTGAACAACTCGAGGAGCTCGTAAACGTTGTGAAGAATAAAATTAGGTGCCCTAGCTCGCTTTCTTATTCTAATTTGTGTACTTTTAATTTGTGTACTTTTAATTTGTGTACTTTCTTATTCTAAGGATATCAGTTGCAGCTTAAACAAGAGACTAAGTTAAATATCGAACCCAAAGGACGGCGTATTATCAATTTAATTATTTACTATTTAATTAAGATGAATGGTAATAAAAGTTGGGATTTTAATTATCAACTACTAAACAATTAATTTAAATAACAAATAAAATAAATAAGAAACTAGAAAAATACGAAATTGAATCAAGTAGGAGAATATGTAGCTCTAGGATAATCCAGTTTCACTCATTAATCTCCCTTTCGTGTATCAATGTCCGACTCTGTCTTGTGGAATATGGACGCATCACTACGCCATGCAAATCTACTCTATAAACACAAGTAAATATGCATGTAACACATGTGAATAACCTTGGAGCAAGAGATATAATTTCATTCCCCTTTCTAGGTACTATCAGTATCAATTATTTCCCCTAGTATTGGTACTTTAACCCGATATGATCTCCCTTTATAGGTACTATAAAATTAACCTCTTTATCCTGCTTATTAATCTAAATTCAATTCAATTAATAAACATTCATATATGACAGTTCTAAGGATGCTTCGGAGTCCCCTCACTTAGAATCATAACATGGAATTCTGCTCAGCAGTGAACGCACTCAATCAATAACCAAAATATATATTAAGACTCTATATAACAGTTAATGATGAACAAAACAACTTTGAGTATGAATAAAAAAATGCATAGTCATATATAAAATAAATTCACAAGTAGTGTTGTACGGGGTATACACACGAAAGTTCAATTAATTCATAGAAACCTTCATAACCCTAGATCTACCAAAATTGTTCTAGCCCATGATATTACGAATAACAATCATGGGGGTTGGATAGATCTTACCTATATGTCTGGAAAATACAAGATAAATTAGGAAATGATAAAAACCCTAGATGTGGGCGTTGTCGCGTCCTTCTCTGTCTTGAATCCTCCTCTTGGTTCTCCTCTTGATTCAGCAGACGAATCTTCAAAGTGATGGATGGATGGAGTAAAGGATGTGGATGATGGTTGGGGGGTGATCCTCCCTTGTGGGGTGTAGGATGATTGTGTTGCGGTGCGTATCAATAATGATGTGATCTGCATCCCTTTTTATGCTTGTAAGCTCTCCTTATGGACCTTGGATGAGCTTTTTCTTGGAAAACACAAAAATACACACTACTGGAGATATGGAATTACCAAAAATAGGATTCCATGTTCCCGCTCGACCAGAACAGTTTTGGTCAAGCAGAATTGACCTTGGTCGAGCGGCAGTGCGCAGTCTCATCGTTTTACGCATCACTTCCACATCCAAACTCTGATTTGAGTGATTCTTGCGCTCACGTGATCCTCACTTCCTTAGCTTTCTATAAAAATATAGAACTCACATAAAATCAAATATTTGAAGGTGTAACAAGCCATGCAAAATGACACAGTCGTGCTGAACAGGAACAGCTTGCGCGACGTCACCATTTTGACATTTGGATTCCGATTGAAGTGTTTCTTATGCCAAAACGATCATCTCTTATGTGGATTTCCATATATCAAACTTCCAATTTTAAGTTCTACATGAACACAGAAAAATTACACAAGTTGGACGTGCGTTTTTCAGCATTCTTGCACAAGTTGCACCTTTTCTCCAACTTTGCACTTTTGATCATTTTTCACCTAAAATACAATAAAACACCTCAAGTGCATATTTTTCTCATATATATCAAATATAAGTCACTTGTTCTAATATATGAAAATAATTTCTATCAAAAAGGTGTTTAATTGGACACTAAATACATTTATTTTCCCTCTCACCAAACCCCAAACTTACCTGTTGCTCGTCCCGAGGCGACAAAATAAAAATATAGAGAAAGAGAGTAAGAAAATTAAAGGGAAACAAGGACTATGACCAATACCCCATTCAAAATATAATTGTCCTCAACTTAGGTCATGCAACTCTCATTACATGTAATAATCAATTCATAGCATACAAGATAAGACAATCACCACCAATTCAAACCATTGACATGTTCACACGGGAAGTATATATCACTCGCACTCAAGTTTAAAAGATGTACACTTATGGGTTAGGTGTTTACACTCAGATTCAATTCAAGTGCATGCGTAACCATAAGCTTGCCAAAAGTCTCAAACGCTCTACCACTAAAAGTATTATTCGACAATAGGATCAAAAAGGACTTTTCTTTTGGATGTAATGTTAGCTCTTTGGTTAAGGTAGAAAATATATATGGATAAGTGACTCAAAACTCGGATCAATCAAGTGTGCATTCCATCATGATCTTTCATTTTTCTTACTCACTTCTATTAAGCACAACATCCTCCTCAATTCTTTTACTTTTCTTTTTTTTTCTAGCACAACATTTTTTCTTCTCTTTCTTTTTTCTCTTGAGGTACCAGTTACGGGCACTACCTCGCGCATCCTCCATAGGGTACTAGATTTAAGCACTACTCTAGGGTGTTTGATTCCATGGAGTACTAGATTTAAGCACTACTCCATGATTCTCCTTAGATGAAATTTCAAGCTCAATAACTACTTCAACACCAATTTCATTCACTCCTAAACTATTATAAAATTCCATCAACACACTTTGAAAAGCCATTAATTCTCGTCATGATTGAATCAAGGCTAAAAAAATGCTCAAAGTGACTATTTCTGGTAGGCTGCCAAAGAATGAGGTTTTTAGGCTCAACGGAGCTAACTACGGATAAACATCATTTGGTATGAAATTATTTGTCTAAGTGACTCATAAATTCAAGGATGACCTAAAATCATCTCCTATCATCTAACACATATGTAGTTTCAAGTAAGACAAGAGATAAGTTCTAGAATACACAAACAAGAACTATACTCACCAGAAAAGAAATATCATGTGATTATGTAACATTCACATGATAAAAAAGGCATAAAATCTCACATAAATTTTTAACAAGTAACAGAACACTTTCATGGTAAGTAATATCCCACAAGTACACATAAAACTTCATACCACAATATAACTCAAGTACAATTCCTTCATCAATTTCAAGAGCATATGAATTTTAGGTACAATTTAAAAATATAAGCTCACATGGATCACCAAAACCAAACTCAATCCTTCCACTCCATGAATTAAAAGCACATATAAAAATTAGAATAAGGACATGAGGGCACCTAATTTTTCTTCAACGTATGCACGAGCTCCTCGAGTTGTTCAACTCGATCAGGTCAAGCCTCAGTTTACCTGTTTCTATCATCAAAGCTCAACATACCTCATCATCACAGGATTCATAAATAATAATATAGGAGAACTATAAGAAAGACTCAATTGACTACCTAATAGACTCCACACACTAGGAACACCAACAAAACACATTAAACATTAGGTAAGTTGCAAAAAATCGATATGCCAACACTGGTTAAAATATTAATATGCCGCAAAAAATCAATCCCCTAATAAACAAACAACCATCGAAAGGAAAAATTATACTCTTGGTGCACATAAGATGAGGTAAGTACATCACACCACCCAAATTTAGTAAAAATGTAAGTCGAAACTAAGTTTGAAAAGAGATGTAATTGCCGAAGCGTGATCTCTTCAAATATAATAAATCTACACTCACACAATAGAAATTAATGGAAGGGACAAGCCCCCAACAGGCGCTCAAGTTTAGCATCGGAGAGTCACGACGGTTTGCCATTTTTTAAACTACTGGATCGGAGGACGGTCTTCTCGCATCCTCACCTTCAAATACTTTCTTTCCCTCTTCTTGTCTATACTCAGCACCTCACATTTCTTGGTCACAAAAATATCCTCAGAATTTCCTTCCTCCCATGGTTGTCTAGACTCCTCCTTGTCAATCTTCCACTCAAATTAGAATCATCTATCCTATTAAAATCAAGATTAAACAAGTTAGAAACCACATCTATGCTCTTGCATGATTGATTCTCCATGGACATCTTCATTGCTTTATCAAGAGAGAAACCCACATCTTCATTATCCATCTGCAGTCTAAACTTTCCATCTTTAACATCTATCATGGCTCCAGCAGTAGCAAGGAATGACCGCCCTAAAATAAGGGGAATGTCATCCTTATCATCTTTCATCTCAACTACAAGAAAATCCACGGGAAAGACCAACTTATCCACTTTCACTAAAACATCTTCAATTAAATCCTTCGGAACAGTATGGATCTATCCGCCAATTGTAGAGCAATTGTCGTGGGAGTGAGCTCCCCCAAACCAAGCCTTTTAAATATTGACAAAGGCATCAAGTTGACGCTTGCCCCCGAATCACACAAGGCTTTATGTGTTTATGTACCAGCCCTTTTCCAATCTCACAAAGAATAATGAAGCTTCCCAAATCCTTCAACTTTGCAGGTAACTTTCTCTGAATGATCGAGCTGTAATTCTCTGACAGATTGACTGTCTCCACTCCGTTCAAGTTTCTCTTCTTCGATATAATATCTTTGAGGAATCGGGCATAATATGGCATCTCCATGATTGTTTCGGAGAAAGGAATGTTCAAGCTTATCTTGTTCATGATATCTTGAAACTCTTGAACTTTTCTTCCAATCCCTGCTTGGCCAACCTTGAAGGAAACGGAGGAGGTACCTTAGTCTTGGGTCTTTCCCACTCATCTCGTTCAGCCTCCTTCAGTTTATCCTTCTAGGCTCTCAACATCTTCATTCTTTTCCACTTCTTTTCAACTATAAGCTCAGTATTCTGCTCCTTGTATGGTACTGGAGTGTTCTGAAAAACAGTTGTAGCATTCTGTACGGAAACATAAGTAGAAAAGTGTTGCTCAACCTCCGCTCGACCTGATTGATCTGATCGAGCGGGGTGAAAATGGTCGAGCGGGGCACCTATAATCTAGTTCTGGATGTTCAGATCCACAGATGTCCACTCGACCTCAGCTCAACCTAGATGGTTTGGTCGAATTGATACTTCTTGGTCGAGCAGAGAACCTGTAATCTGATTTTGATTGTTCTGCTCCACAGGTGGCCGCTCGACCTAAGAGTTTGGTCAAGAGGTGGTCGAGCGGGGACACTCCATCTTCGTTTTCACCCACTGGCATCATTGGACCTTCGTACTGCGTTCCTGACCTCAATGTGATGGCTTTTCACTCTTTCGAGTTCATTATGCTTTGAGACGGGAACATTCTTTTCTCCAACGTTTATGTCAATTGATTCACGTTCCCGACCATCTGCCCCATTATAAAGGTAAGGTCCTTCAACTGCTCAGATAAATCAGCATGATTAGCATTCATACTTGCTTCAATGTGGTCAACCCTTGCATCATTCGTAGCCATGCATTGATTGAAGGTATATTCAACACTCTTCACTTCTTGTTGCTGCATACTAGGCCCCCTTTGTGTCAACTCTGTAATCTGCTTCTGTTTGGACTCTAGTAGTTTGTTGATGTAAGCTAGACTAGAGACGATCTCATCATCCCTATTCGGCTTCACCGCTTGATGTTCAACCTGTGCTACCTTACCCAATACAGAAGTTCCTCTTACTCTTTCCGTAGGCCAGTCACGTGAATTTATAAAGATGTCTTCAAATAATTATTCTGCTTCAAGTGATGTCTTAGATAACAACACTCCACCTGATGATGCATCAAAAAGAACACGCGACTCACAATCTAATTCATAGTAAAAGATACTTATGTACTGACCCTTAGACATCCCATGTTGAGGGCACCTCCTGAACATTGATGAGAGTGGAAATTAGAGTGTTTGAGTGTCCAATTTAACACTTTTTTATGGAAATTCTTGTTATATATTAGCACAATGGTCTTATATTCAATATATATGAGAATAAGGTGCACTTGAGGTGTTTTGTTGTGTTTTAGGTGGAAAAAGGATCAAAAGTGCAAGGTTGGAGAAAAGGTGCAATTTGTGCAAGGATGCTGAAAAATGCACGTCCAACTTTCATAATTTTTCTTTGTTATGGAGATTAAAACTATTGACATAATACATGGTTGGAAAGCCACTGAAGAGAGGGTCGTTTTGGTATGAAGAACACCCTAATTGGATTCCAAACGAGAGACTTATGTCAAAGTGGTGACGTCGCGCAAGCTGTTCCTGTTCAGAATGACTGTCCACTTTGCATGACTTGTTACATATTCAAATATTAGATTTTCTATAATTTATTTATATGGATAGAAATCCAAGGAAGAGAGGATCGCATGAGCTCAAGAATCACTCAAATCAGAGCTCGGATGTGGAAGTTATACGCGAAACGGTGAGACTGTGCAAGTCAATTCGACCTGATGTGTTGGTCGAATTGAGGTCGAATCGGACGACAAAAGAGTCAATTCGACCACGACACCTCAATTCGACCTGCTGTGAAGGTCGAATTGAGCACCTAAAGCTTACAGTAGACCAATACGACCTGGAAGGGTCAATTCGACCTGTTGGTGAGATCGAATTGAGCCTCGGAAACTTACCATATTCGTATTTTTACACTCTCAATGTGTGTGATCACTCAAAAATCCCATTCCAAGGCCTATAAAGAGAGCATACAAGTATATAAAGGGGTGTAGATCACATCAAAAATCAGATTGGAACAATAGATTAGAGGAGAGGCCACAACCATACCACACCCCACAAGGGGGGATCACCCCTCAACCATCATCCACATCCTTTCCTCCATCCATCCATCACTTTGAAGATTCGTTTGTGGAATCATGAGGAGAACCAAGAGGAGGATTCAAGATGGAGAAGGACGCGACGACTCCCACATCTAGGGTTTATTTCGTTTTCCAATTTATCTTGTAATTTTTCAGACATCCGGGTAAGATCTATCCAACACCCATGATTGTTCTTTTTAACATAATGGGCTAGAGCCTTTTTGGTAGAACTAGGGTTGTGAAGGTTTTATCTAGTTAATTGAACTTCCATGTGTACACTCCGTACAACACTACTTGTGAATTTATTTTATATAAGATCGTGCTTTCTTAATTCATACTCACGGTCGTTTTGTACATCATTAACTGTTATGTAGAGTCTGAATACATATCTTGGTTATTGATTGAGTGCGTTCACTGCTGAGCAGGATTCTATGTTATGATTCTAAGTGAGGGGACTCCGAAGCTTCATTAGAACTATCATATATGAATACTTATTAATTGAACTGAATTTGGGTTATTAAGTAGGATAAAGAGGATAATTTTATAATACCTATAAAGGGAGATCATATCGGGTTAGAGCACCAATTGGCCAGGAAAATAATTGATACTGATAATACCTAGAAAGGGGTGGTGGAATTATATCTCTTGCTCCGAGATTATTTACACGTGTTACACGCATGTTTACTTGTGTCTATAGAGTAGATATTCATGGTTTAGTGATGCGTCCATATTCCACAAGGCAGAGTCGGACATCAACACACGGAAGGAAAATTAATGAGTGAAACTGGATTATCCTAGAGCTACCTGTTCTCCTACTTGATCCACTTTCGTATTCTTCAAGTGATATTTTATTTTATTTGTTATTTAATTTCCAGCACATTAGTTGTTAGATAATAACCATTCAAACGTAATTGCCTTGTCTTAATTAATTTAGATAATAATTAAATTGATAATATGCCGTTCCTTGGGTTCGATATTCACTTGGTCGCTTGCTTAAACTGCAATTGATATCTTTAATACTTGGGGATTAATTTTGCATGCAAAAAAACGCACATCAAGCATATCTTTATACCTATCCCACGCCTCATGAAATTTCTCACCCTGATTCATAACAAATTGGGTGATGCCTTGCCATATTCTAAACACCTCAGAGGGTAGCATGTATCTCTCTAAGAACTTCTGCTGCATTTGGTCCCATGTAGTGCATTTTGTGGCATCAAGAGTCTCATACCAAGCTTCCGCCCTATCAATCAAAGAGATCTTAAATAAGGCGATCCGCCTAGTATTATCATTAGCTCCAGCACCCATTTGAGTGTTTGCATAACCAAGGAATCTTCTAAGATGCAGATATGAATCTTCAAAGCAACCTCTAGAAAAGGGATTCTTCTCTACCATGCTGATACGAGGGGGATGTATCTCATAATCATCATCTTCCCCCTTGCTCCTATCAAACCTATGTTATCAATTCTATTATTCGTGACAATTTCACGTATGGCAACATTATCCGGATTCTACCTTGCTCCGGCCATGTTTAGCACTATGTGTTATTCCTTTCTTTCCTTCCTCTCCTTTTCCTAGTGCACAAGTATTTCAAAAAAATTCAAGGTTAGATAGAATTAAATAATCACAAATAAAAGTCTTAATCAAACTAGAAATAATAAACTAATAATAACTGCCATTCCCGACAACAGCTCCAAAAACTTGATGCGCGTTTTCTTTGCACGCAAAATTAATCCCCAAGTATTAAGGATATCAGTTGCAGCTTAAGCAAACGACCAAGTTAAATATCGAACCCAAAGGATGGCGTATTATCAATTTAATTATATACTAATTAATTAAGACGAATGGCGATACAAGTTGGGATTTTAATTATGAACTACTAAATAATTAATTTAAATAACAAATAAAATAAATAAGAAACTAGAAAAATACGAAAGTGAATCAAGTAGGAGAATAGGTAGCTCTAGGATAATCAAGTTTCACTCATTAATCTCCCTTTCATGTATCAATGTCCGACTCTACCTTGTGGAATATAGACGCATCACTAAGCCATGCATATCTACTCTATATACACAAGTAAATATGTGTGTTACACATGTGAATAACCTTGGAGCAAGAGATATAATTTCAACCCCCTTTCTAGGTACTATCAGTATTAATTATTTTCCCCTAGGATTAGTACTCTAACCCGATATGATCTCCCTTTATAGGTACTATAAAATTAACTTCTCTATCCTGCTTATTAACAAAAATTCAATTCAATTAATAAATATTCATATATGACAGTTCTAATAAAGCTTCGGAGTCCCCTCACTTAGAATCATAACATGTAATTCTGCTCAGAAGTGAACACACTCAATCAATAATCAAGATATATATTCAGACTCTATATAACAATTAATGATGCACAAAACAACACTGAGTATGAATTAAAAGTGCATAGTCATATATAAAATAAATCCACAAGTGTATACACACGAAAGTTTAATTAAATCATAGAAACATTCAAAACCCTAGATCTACCAAACCAGTTCTAGCCCATGATGTTACAAAGAACAATTATGGGGGTTGGATAGATCTTACCCATATACCTGGAAAATACAAGATAAATTAGAAAACGATAAAAAACCTAGATGTGGGCGTTGTCGCGTCCTTCTCCGTCTTGAATCCTCCTCTTGGTTCTCCTCTTGATTCAGCAGACGAATCTTTAAAGTGATGGATGGATGGAGGAAAGGATGTGGATAATGATTGGGGGTGATCCCCCCTTATGGAGTGTAGGATGATTGTGTTGCAGTGAGTATCAATAATGATATGATCTGCATCCCCTTTTATACTTGTAAGCTCTCCTTATGGACCTTGGATGAGCTTTTTCTTGGAAAACACGAAAATACACGCTACTGGAGGTACGGAATTACCAAAAATATGATTTCATGTCCCCGCTCGACCAGAACAGTTTTGGTCGAGCGGAATTAACCTTGGTCGAGCGGTAGGTCTAGAGGCAGTGCGCAGTCTCACCGTTCCGCGCATAACTTCTACATCTGAGCTCCGATTTGAGTGATTTTTGCGCTCACGCGATCCTCACTTCCTTGGCTTTCTATCAAATAATAGAAATCACAAAAACTCCAATATTTGAAGGTATAACATGCCATGCAAAGTGACACAATCGTGCTGAACAGGAACAGCTTGCGCGACGTCACCATTTTGATCATAACTTTCTCAATTGGATTCCGATTGAAGTGTTCCTTATGCCAAAATGATCCTCTCTTTTGTGGGTTCCAAATATGTTTCACACTTCCAATTTTGAGCTCCATATGAATACAAAAAAATTACACGAGTTGGACGTGCGTTTTTAGCATTCTTGGACAAGTTGCACATTTTCTCCAACTTTGCACTTTTAATCCTTTTTTTACCTAAAACACAATAAAACACCTCAAGTACACCTCTTTCTCACATATATCAAATATAAGACACTTGTGCTAATATATGACAGTAATTTTTATAAAAAAGGTGTTAAATTGGACACTAAAACACGCTTATTTTCACTCTCATCAATTCATATGCCTTTGGAATTGATGAAGGAAGTGTACTTGAGTTATATTGTGATATGAAATTCTATGTGTACTTGTGGAATATTGCTTGTCATGAAAAGTGCTCTATTACTTGTTAAAAACCCATGTGATATTTTGAGCCTTATTTATGTTCCATAATCACATGATAATTCTTTTCTGGTGAGTATCGTTCCTGTGCTTATATTCTATAACTTTTCTTGAGTCTCCTTGAATATTCAAGATTAGTCTAGCGGATTATGGAAATGATATTAGGCCATCTTTGATTTATAGTTCATCTTTTCTCATATACTTTACTTAAATTCATTAAATCCCTTATTAGCCCGTTTGAGCCTTTTTAAATCTATTTTTTTGATAGTCAATAAAACTTAATTGAAGAGAGTGGTGATTTGAGGGACGATATGGATGATAAAAGAAGAGTCTTAAGGATGAAAAGGAAAATCCCTAGAGTAGTGCTTAAATCTAGTACTCCATGGAAAAAACACCCTAGGGTAGTGCTTAAATCTAGTACCCTATTGAGGATGCGAGAGGTAGTGCCCGAAACTGGTACCTCAAAAGAAGAAAAAAAAAAGAAAAAAAGGGTGAAGAAAAGGAGAATGATGGAGTTGAAGAGCTAGAAAAAGTCGAAAAAAATATATTGTGCTTGAAGGAGAATGATGGGAGAGTTTGAAGAGGATGTTGTTCTTGATTAAAAGTGAGGAGAAAAATAAAGATTGAGAGAGACGGCCGCTTGATTGATCCGAGTTTTGAGTCACTAAGCCATATATTTCCTAACTTTTTCCAAAAAGCCTACATTACAACCAAATAAAAGACCTTTTTGATCCATGATTTGCTAGCTACAAGTAAAAGGAGAGTTGAGACAATGGACAAGCTTATGGTTACGCATGCACTTGAATTTAATTTGAGTGTAAACACCTTAACCCATAAGTGTACATCTTTTACACATGAGTGCGAGTGATATATACTTATTGTGAGAATATGTCAATGGAGCATTTGAATTGGTGGTGATTGTCTTATCTTGTATGTTATGAATTGATTATTACATGTAATGAGAGATGCATGACCTAATTTAATTTCTTACTCTATTTCTCTTTATTTTTATTTTGTGGCCTCGGGACGAGCAACAGGTAAGTTTGGGGGGATTGATGAGAGTAAAAATAAGCGTGTTTGAGTGTCCAATTTAACACCTTTTTAATGAAAATTATTGTTATATATTAACATAAGTGTCTTATATTTGATATATGTCAGAAAAAGGAGCATTTAAGGTGTTTTATTGTGTTTTAGGTGGAAAAATGATCAAAAGTACAAAGTTAGAGGAACACTGAAAAAATGCACGTCCAAATTTTATAATTTTTATGTATTCATGTGGAGCTCAAAACTGAAAGTGTGATACATTTTTGGGAAACCACAAAAGAGAGGATCGTTTTGGCATAAGAAACACCTCAATCGGAGTCCAAACGAGAAAGTTATGATCAAAATAGTGATATCGCACAAGCTGTTCCTACTCAACACGATTGTGCCACTTTGTATGAATTTTTACACCTTCAAATGTTGGACTTTTTGTAATTTATTTATTTGTATAGAAATCCAAGGAAGAGAGGATCGCGTGAGCACAAGAATAACTCAAATATGAGTTCAGATGTGGAAGTTATGCACGAAACGGTGAGACTGCACATGCAGCTCGATCATAGCTCGACCAAGCCATTTTTGTCAAGCTACAGCAGGCAAGTCGAGCTAGACGTGAAGAAGAAGTTTCAGTTTACAGACATACATCTCAACCACAGCTCGACCAAGACCATTCTGATCGAGTTAGGACACATTAGCTCCGAATCGTCGGGATTTCACCACCTGTGAGTGTATGTGTGTATTTTCCATGAAATAGCCCATCCAATTCCACTATGAGAGTTTAAAAGTATAAAAGAACATCATTAAAAGGGTTAGAAGAGGACACAATCATTCTACACCACCCCACAAGGGGGATCACCCCCCACACCATCACATCCATCCTTTCCTCCATCCATCCATCACTGTGAAGATTTGTTTGTTGAATCAATAGGAGAACCAAGAGGAGAATTCAAGATGAAGAAGGACGCGACGACGCCCACATCTAGGGTTTTATTCGTTTCCTAATTTATCTTGTATTTTTCCAGACATATGGGTAAGATCTATCCAACCCCCATGATTGTTCTTCGAAACACCATGGGCTAGAACATTTTTGGTAGATCTAGGGGTTTGAAGGTTTTTATGAATTAATTGAACTTTCGTGTGTATACTCTGTACAACATTACTTGTGGAATTGTTTTATATATGATTACGTATTTTTAATTCATAATATTCACGGTCATTTTGTACATCTTCAACTGTTATATAGAGTGTGAATATATATCTTGGTTGTTGATTGAGCGCGTTCACTGCTGAACATGATTCCATGTTATGATTCTAAGTGAGGGGACTCCGAAGCTTCATTAGAACTGTCATATATGAATGTTTATTAATTGAATTAAATTCGGGTTAATAAGCAGGATAAAGAGGTTAATTTTATAGTACCTATAAAGGAAGATCCTATCAGGTTAGAGTACCAATCCTAGGGGAAAATAATTGATTCTCATAGTACCTTGAAATGGGGTGAAATTACATCTCTTACTCCAAGGTTATGTACACGTGTTACACACAGATTTACTTGTGTCTACAGAGTAGATTTGCATGGCTTAGTGATACGTCCATATTCCACAAGACAGAGTCAGACATTGATACACGAAAGAGATATTAATGAGAAATCGGATTACCCTAGGGCTACCTGTTCTCCATTCATGAGTCACATTCGTATTCTTCTAGTTTTTATTTTATTTTAATTGTTATTAAATTTTTAGTAATTTAGTTAATTAGTTTATAATTCTCATATCTTTTTGTCATCTTGTCTTAATTAATTTAGTTAATAATTAAATTGATAATACGCCATCCTTTGGTTTCGATATTTAACTTGGTTGCTTGCTTAAGGTGTAATTGATACCCTTAATACTTAGGGATTAATTTTTGCGAGCGAAGAAAATGCACATCAGGTACATAGGAGAACTTAGGGTTTGGGTTATTTTTTAATTTTCTTTTTTGCAAGCGAACACTCAGTTAATGAGTTATGAAACATCAAATTTCTTATTCGTTTTTTAATTTTTGGATACTAAGTATTAAACATCAAATTTTTTATTTGTTTATTTATTTATTTTTCCCTCCCTGCTAACTTGGTCATTGTAATGTTGTGATGAGTTTTTTGAAATGTTGTTTGTTAAATTTAATGAAGCTTTTAATTCCTAAAAAAAACCATGGAAGTTCATCATTTCGTAAGTTATTGAGCTGAGATGAAAATTTAATTAAATTAGCAATTGTGTCATAGTTCAATTAGTATGTTTATGTTTAAATGATTAGGTCCTCGGATTCAATTATCGCTTGAAACTATTCGGATGCAGTTTATGTTTTTTTATGGTCGTCTTTCTTATCAACTAGTCGTTGTATTGATGTCTGAAGCTATAAACACTTGTCTAAGTATTTTAATGGATATTTTCAGAGTGTACACCTAATTTTTTTGGAGTGTAAACACGGGTCTTGTGGAGAGTGATGGTCATTTAGTACTACTGTTAAATTTAACCCATTTTAGCCATGTTTGATTTTCGTTTCAATAATTAGTATACAAACAATAATAAATAATTATAAGTTATATAGTATAGTAATTTAATTAAAGTATATTATAAAAGAAACAGAATATCCCAATCTATACCTAGTGTTTCACAACTTGTGAAGTGTTTTCTTAGTATTTACGTATTTTAATTAATAACCAAGATCTCAAATAAATTCATGAATATTGAGTACCTTGCTTGGTTTAATTGCCTAAGATAATATTCATTAAACAAACGATGATAAAATTAGTTAGATAAATTTCAATTTCAATAATTAAATTTATTTTTATAGAAATGAATTCTTTAATCATACATGACGTAGAATTCAGGTATGACATTATTTGTTCTATTGCTAGCTACATTCTGCATATTAAAAAATTATTGTATGATGCATTGCTGAAGGGATAAGTTTGTGTAGAATAACTTTTAAATTTAATACCGAGTAGTGAGTTGTTCGTACACTAGCTAAACATGGCATTGGTAGTAACTTCATCGCTTTGTTTTCTTGTTTAATGGACTACTTAGGTGGTTTACATCCATCCCTAAACAGAGTATACATAGTTAGTAATTTGTGGATGGACCATATTGTGATGCAGTTTATGAGAAGATGAATTTGCAACATGTTGAATGATTATTCGAGTAGCCCCTATCGCGTACCAATAGTGAGTTTTGTATACAGAAAAATAGTTTTTATGCTATATTCCTCTTCATCCGTATATGATATGAATTACTTAATTATGCGATTTATCCTTGTAATGAACTCATCAAGTTTACAGTCAACTAATTCTACACATATCCTCGCCCGTAGAGTATGACATTGTGTGGAGACCGTCATCCAATACATTTTTCGTAAACAAAATAGCTATGGTCGTAGGTTCATACGCTGTCGATTTCCAAAGGTGCGCTAGCATTTGTATATTAAACTTAATATTGATCGATGACATGTTATTACACATTCATACTAAAATAATTTTTTGTACAGCCTGACGATTGTGAGTTCTTTAAATGGATTGATGAGGAAGAGTGCACACGATGCAAGAGTGTCATATACAAATTGGTCCAGAAGGTGGAACATCAACAAAAGATGCTTGATGACCTTGAAGACATTGAACTTAGTCATTTGGCCACTATTGCTGAATTACAATTCATTTTGAAAATAAACATGCGCAAAAATATAACGAAATAATTAAACGTTGGGCTCATTAGGTGAAAATGGCTACAATTGGCAGGGTGATTGTTGGGCTATGTACAGTTGTATTTTTCGTGATATTCCACAAGTTATTCGTCCATGTGAACTACCTGGTACTTGCGCCTAGTTAAAATAAAATACCTCATTAGAAGATAATTTTAAATTGGCATGATGTTGATACTAGGTTTATGATTTAAGAAAGAACTGGTGTTTTTTTATATAATTAAAATTGAACTAGTAAAACTTTCATATATCTTGACAATTATTCAGTTAGTGAGCAAAATTGTACAGAAGACATGTAATTAATTACCTTGAGTAACCTACTAAAGTATAAAGTATTAATTATTTTGTGGTTATACCTTATTCAATTTAGCATGACAATAGTGCAAAGAAGCACCTGGTTGTTTGTAATTAATGGTGATGTTCTAAATCTCAAAATGTGGAAATGATCAACTTGTTGAAATTACTTTAGGTAAAAACTCTGTACATTCTGTATCACTACATGCAGTGTCTTCATAATCGGACCTTAGAACAAACCGGTGTCCTTAACAGTTCGAGGTTCAACCGATTCAACCGGTCCAACCGGCGGTTCAATTGGAAAAACTAAAATTACATATTTTTAATAATATTTCATTATTTATTTTTATATATAATTTTATAAAGAGTGTTGTTAAATACACACCCCTTTTTATTAAATACACATCTTCTATTGTATACACACCCCTTTTTTATTTTCTATTTCTTAATTCTATTATATACACAACCCTTAAAACTACAAAACTACCCTTTTATTTTAAATTAAAGACTATACACTACACACCCTATGACGTCATAACGTCATAGATCCCTCTCTTTCAACATCTACCACCCTCCATTACTGAGCAAGCCAACAACGGCGATTGCCTGAATGCCACCAATTCGGGCAGTGGCAATTTCTTACTAATGTCATTCTCTTCCTCAGATTTTAAGTTTTCCAATTCCCTCCACTTCTCCGCAACTCAACGGTCATAGTCGAAATATTGACCCGCGCAGATTGATAGCGTACCAGCACTCTATCCGACTGCATCGGCGGGGGGCTGGGAATCATTATCCTCGATGAAATCAACCCTGCGATATCAAGAAAATGAAGCTGGTGCGAAATCAACCCTGCGACGCTCAGCTACGACATCTTGATCATGGCACTCACGAATCTCTCATAAAACAGGCTTTGATTAATGGCGAAGCTGGTCATGATGCTCTTGGTCTAGAAATCCATGTATAGATCCTGGTCCAATGTGAACAGACCCTGTTGGTTCATCAGATCCACATAGTACTTGTTGTCGAATGTATTTGGCGATCAGATATCTAGCACCGTCGTGTTGTCCATTGTCGCCGTCATAGATCCCTCTCTTTCAACATCTACCACCCTCCATTACTGAGTAAGCCAACAATGGCGATTGCCTGAATGCCACCAATTCGGGCAGTGGCAATTTCTTACTAATGTCATTCTCTTCTTCAGATTTTAAGTTTTCCAATTCCCTCCACTTCTCCGCAGCTCAACGGTCATAGTCGAAATATTGACCCGCGCAGATTGATAGCGTACCAGCACTCTATCCGACTGCATCAGCGGGGGGTTGGGAATCATTATCCTCGATGAAATCAACCCTGCGACATCAAGAAAATGAAGCTGGTGCGAAATCAACCCTGCGACGCTCAGCTACGACATCTTGATCATGGCACTCACGAATCTCTCGTAAAACAGGCTTTGATTAATGGCGAAGCTGGTCACGATGCTCTTGGTCTGGAAATCCATGTATAAATCCTGGTCCAATGTGAACAGACCCTGTTGGTTCATCAGATCCACATAGTCCTTGTTGTCGAATGTATTTGGCGATCAGATATCTAGCACATCGTGTTGTCCATTGTCGCCGTCGGGCAAGTGGTCTGTAGGTTTCTGGCAAATTTTTGGTCCATGGTGGGGTCTTGACTGGGGAAGAGGCGGCCGGTGAAGGAGGTGCAGTGACTGATTTCGATGGTGTGGCCGCCGAAGAGGACCACCATGTCGGTAGCGGTGAAGTTCTTGGTTCCCAGAGATGTGAGGAGGGCAGAGGTGTTGCTTGACGGAGGCGGAAGGTTGGCCAGCGTGGCTGCAGTGGTGGCGAAATTCAGACCGTCGCGACGACCTAAGGGAACCTTGTAGTCCGGCCCACCTGACAGCAATTTTCATAAATTAATTAAATTCTTTTTGAAATCAAAAGGAATTTTATTTAGTATTCATTTGAATGTGTGATTCGGAACATGCAATTGTGAGATTAATGTGAAAATGAGTCAAATTAAGTCCTTATATTCCCTGTAAATTGTAATAAAGATACTACTATCTGCTTTAATTACTGATTTTTTATATTTTTATGTTGGCTGTTGGATGTTAATTTTGTGTTCAACACCATGATGAACTTAAAGGTGGAAAAATTTTCTTAGCTGCATTGCTTGAACTTTTGACGAAAATTTAGATGTAATAATTGCAGAATTAAGCTTACATTCATTTCTTTCGAATGTTTATTTGAGAAGATTTTTGTTCTCATGTTAATCTTAGTTGAGGGTGCTCATGATCGCGAAAAGAATTTATTAAGCAGAAAAAAAATTTAATTTAATATTAAGGGTGTGTATTCAATAAATGAAGAATAATTTACACTTTTTAAAAATATATTTTTTAATTATATAATAATAGGGGTTTAGGGTTCCCCTTCCAATTGCATGTACAATTTTGTAGTACAACTTGCAAGTTAAAAATAGTTGTATGTATCTCCCATTCAATTGGCATGACACTATCTTGGCACTCCACTCAAATAATTATTTGCATGAAAAATGTCGATAGGATTCTCTATAAATTAAAACATTATTCATCCGTCAATCTCACCACCACTCTACATCAAACAATATATTAAACTCCATCAAATGGCACTTCATGGTGTTCCTCGACGATACCTTGATAAAGAAAAGGTGTTTTTCAATACAGATTGGAATCGAGAAGTTGATTGCAATAGGTCTACTATTTGGACCAGTCGAGGGAAGCTGGATTTTGGGTTGTCTGTGAGGAAAAAAACGTGCAATCATCCACGCCATGAGGGGTTTAAATCAAGCAGTAGGTAAAAATTATTCGTTTGAGCAATGCATGGAGCAAACCAAAAAATTACATAAACGATATAAGATTTGGAAATGGTTGATAAATTTTTCGGTTGGTACGCTACACCCACTCGATAACCAGATACATTTTACTTCGGCTGTGTGGGCCACAAAGATTTCTGTGGGTTATAATTTCTTAAGCATATTATTATTATTGTATATCTATATATTGTGTGAGGGGTGAAAATAAGTGCTTATTGATCTATTGTCAGGAGGAAAAGTTAGTTGCGGCGTACTATCATGATGGTAAACAATCTGCAGCTACTATCAAAAGGTTGTTTGAGCCGATGATCAATGTTGAAGATAGTTCTATTGCGCATTCTGCATTTCAAATATCTTGTAATTCAATAGGTAGCCGTGTGGATAAATGACCCTTCCATCGTCAAGATTAATAATCCTTATGAAGGAGAATCATTTGCAAGTGGGTTGCACTCCATAAAAAGTTGGTCGGTAACCAACGAAAATGCATTTTGAAATGAGCTAGCAAGGATGGATCCTTCAGGTACAAATTTATCGCAGAACATCAAAGCCCATCAATGATATCGTGTAACTCTCCTGGCCACCCAATCCAAGATGCGTCAAGAACTTCGCGCTCGGTACCCACCGCCATCGTGCCGGCCTTGGTGACAGCTCCATAGCAGAGTGGTCATCACTTAAACGTCTTTGAAGTGGAATCTAACTTGGAATCACATCTACTCTAAATTTCCTATATCAATCTAGTTTCTTTTATCATTGTGTTTTGATTTCATGTGTTTGTGTAGTAATGTTTGTTAATGTTTAGTATGTTTTGTGAGATGGATTTTATTATGTATGTTTATAATAAGTGCAACCATGTTATGTTTTGGATATTTTTTATTTTCGTTAATACATGTTCCAAGTAAGTCACATTTGTATGAAATTATGGTTTATGTGTGCTATATTTTTCAGTGTTGACACTTGAGTTAACATTTTTTTAAATGACATATGTATGGTGTGCAAACTGTGAAAAATTAAGATAGACGTATGGAATCTTTTCTTTATATACAATATTTTGGGATACTAATCTGAAATTGTGATGCCCCATTAGTGCAATATACATAAATATGAAATTCAGATTCAAAAGAATGGCAATTATAATTTAGCTGATTTTACACTTGTGAACAAGATTGATAATCAAACTTGTGAATTTAAACCCTTTTCATTAATATGCTCTTATTGAACATTAAAAATACGTATTTATTTATTATTAGTAGGTAGTTGTATTAGTATTGTTTGTGAGCATATACAAAATTATTGATTGATTTATGTGAGTCTCTTTTACCAAAAAGGAAAACACACCTTTTATATTGAATTAGACCAAAATAATATAACACTTACGTTAGAATGATACCAAAAGAGTATTATATAGGATCGAAATAAATCAATTTTAAATTTGCACCTCCAAACCAGGTAGCAATAATACATTATTACTATTTAATTCTTGTTTTGATTTATTTTTAGATTTTAATGATTTTATAATGAGTTTACTGATAATTCATATTTTATAGATCACTGTAAAGTATAGATTCATTATATTTATTTTCTCCTAACGATATTTCATTGACTTCTTCTATTTTTTTGTCAGTTTGTATATGTATGTATGGAGCAATGATCAAAATTCTTATAAGCGGATGTATATGAGACTCATCAAAATAAAAAAAAAACAGAACAAAGAAAAACTACAGGGTGATTTCATTATAGAACGTTAAAAATATTTCTTTTGCTTAACCAATGGTGAACACTATCAGTTTTATTTTCACAAAACACCAAAAAGTTTAGCTTATGCTTGAGTTATTCTTTGTCTTAAAGTCTGAGGCATTTCTTCAGCCTAACACAACAACTCAAAAAAGTTGATACACTTGGTTCACTCAATTAGCAAAAGCAGGAGAAAACGCAATAAATTGACCCACTTTAATTATGTAATAATCTTAGAGGAAAAACAAACTCCCAACAAAAAATAAATTAATCACTCTAAAATAACAAGTACAATCAACAATTCAAACATCACCATACTTATGTACCAAAAGCTTGAGCAGCAGTACTGCTTACACAATATTAGCCACAAAACGAGGGTTAACACAAACCCATTAATTCAACCAAAAGTCTTACTAGACAACCATAATCGCACAAAATGAAATAGAACAACCATAAAACCGAGATAGTAATTAAAAAAGCACTTCATGCAGCTGGGTCAACTTCAAGGATCCAATCCCAACATGTGCATCACAAGTGCCACCCTATTCTCACGATTGAAACTGAAGAAAAAATTGAGTTTCTTGTTATTGGCATTAGAATGCTCAATATTGTGCAGTACTTGATTTTTCGCCAGCTTCCACCCGGCGTCATACACATCTTCTGCATTCTACCTAGTAGCTCGATCGTTACTAAAGATGTCACGCCATTTGGAAAAAAATATATACCTCTTAAAGTGCATTCCGTTCATATGTGGCACTGCCTGCTATAAACATAAGTAAAAGAAATTGCAAATTAACTACATTTTACATTTACATTAACTTGTTATGACAAAGCAGTAGGTACCTTAACATATGCATCCCACACTGAATTGTCGTTAATTACAAGCTGGCTGAACTTTTCATTCCATTCAAAACCTGAAGTGCCAATCATGTCACATATTACTCTATGGTCACGCTCCTATGCATGAATCTTAGAGTTAATATGAGGATTGGCACGGAGATCACAAAGGGGGTCTAAACGCTTCATTATTTTCTCCAACTCACCAATATAACCAGTCTGAAAACCCTTTTAGCCCTTTAAGCCTCTTTCAACGATCTCCTCTAAAGTTAGAACTAGATTTTTCTCTTCATCTAACGTCCAGATACGTTGCCTAGGTTGCATAGAAGAAGTTGCTCTACTCTCGGCTTGACTAATATTGAGCTCGTCAAGTACCTATAGATACTTATAACCAATTATATAATCTCGTAAAAAAATGAACACATGAAATAACATGGTATAAAGTTTACACCACCATCTACGTATACAACAGAAACACATCTAACAATAGTGAAAAGTTCTTAGCTTAAAGATAACAAAATTCGAAAGGCCTCATATGTAACAATTATTATGAAGTGTGAACAAATGAAAAGGTTGAAATTGTAAATAAACATAGTAAGAGGAATAATTCCTAAAATTTACAAAGTTCTCACGATTGCACAGTGGAACAACATAATATTAAAATATTTTGATTACATTCATTACATTTTAAGAACTCCATGCATTGTACATTACAATAGCCATATCATCCCTCCAAATTTTCCATCGCTCGGTGACCTCCGATTCGTCTTCATCATCTCCTCCTTAATCATTGACCATATTGGGAGGCAACTCAAGCTCGTCTTCGTCCAACCCCTCGTGAAAATTGATGAAATTATGAAGCAAGCAACATGCCATTATAATACGGTTCTGCACTTAAAATACTCTTCCTTATTTCGGGTTGCCCGATCTCCCATGCCCCCTTCATCCAAATGATAACGAATGCCCCTATACAAAGCTAAATAGCCTTCTCGATTGGCATAACCACTATCAATAGATAGTAATTTCCCAAAGTTATTGAAGGCAACATGATGTCCTAGTTTAGAAATGCGTAAAACCTAATACATATTGTGAGAAGTGCAATAATCATAAAGAGACTTATGAAATTACTGTGTGGTACGTAAAATCCTGGATCTCTAAAGTTGGCATTCTGTAGCCCCCTTGAATCATTCGCACTACCCTCCCAACCACTTAACACACATATGTAATTAAGGTCAAAGTTACAAATACCCAACATGTAAACTGTATATAAACCATTGCAGTCACAATATCGTCCCTGATCCGCCTTTGGTACAGCAACCTCGATGTGGGTTCCGTCTAGCGCCCCCTAAACAACCCTAAACACATACCAACAACACATGTACTTATTAACCTATGCCTGTTCTATTGCAGATAAGTTATACTAATAAATTCACAAATTTAGTTACCTTAAAGTATTTCAACCTGTTATCAGTACAATTCTCATCAATGCGAATAGGCCGGGCCAGCAACAATGGATGGAGCTTGAGAAGGGCAATGAGGACCCTATGTACATTTTTACTACTAGTGCGGGACGATCTTTTATATTCGCCACTCACTATGCGGTGTTTTTCATGATATGCAAGTACAAATAAAAATTGCACCACGATTTCTGCCAGGCTGAAATTTCTAGTACTCCTAAGACCGTCAATCTCCTCTAACAGATTAGATAAAATGGAGAGGGTTGCCCTATTCATCCTAAGAAAGTTATGACACGTCACATCTTCTACACCTGTTATTTCTCTCAACTTATTTATCTACTATGGGATTCAAGACAACATACTATATTGGACATGAAAACGCATCTGATGTGCTGGGAAAAAACTTTCTCTTACGTGAATGTAAAACATGTACACAATCATCATAAAAACCATGTAAATATTCATTAGTTCATTTAACACAACAAAAATTTCCTCATTTGCAATCAACATTCATCCAACACAAAATTTTTTAATAACTTCGACGTCAACTTACACATTTCTAAGCATCCAAACAAATAAAAAAAAAAGAAAAAAAAGATAAACATTCATGGCAATGCACTGGCCCAAAGATTTGATTATAGTAGTCTATTAGCTGGTAGACACGCAAGATAAGCATTCAATAAGATAACATAAATTAAAATATCAGAGTCTTTCATGCATAGTCACAAATTATCAAAGAGTTATTTTATCACTCCAACAAAAATTCATTTTACTTGATTGAAAGTGTTGCAAATAAAACGTTAAATAATAAAATGTAGTTGCCACATTTGAAACAATTGCAAAATTATTTCCAAAAGTTTTTTAATTTATTTATTAAAGTATATGTGATATGTCCACTTTAAGATTTTTTGCTTAAACTTAATTTCCCTATTGGTGATGTCATTAGAAAGGTTATACAGTTTAAGTTAATTTATTGGAATAGTCTTTTTTAGATCATGAAATCAATATGCTCAAGAACTTATCCCGAGTGAATTTTGTTAAACTATTTTATTCTTTAAATTATAAAATACTATTTCACTTTTACATTGATAAATTATATTTTGATACTTAATTTCACACATTTCATTTTTATGAGTCTCGTACTTATCTACACTACTTAGAAAAACGCCACATCAATTAATAATATCCAATGTCATCTTAATTTTAAACCCAATAGTGTAACATATTTTATATATTTTTTAAATTCCTAAACATATGATAAAACATTACATACTACGCAAAAATATAAAAAATTATTATACTGTAAAAAAACAACTACACGAAAATAAGATCGTATAAATGGTGAGCTCAAATCACTCTTTTAAAAAATAATAATAATAAACTGAATTTAAAGGATCACAACATCATAAACATTACAGAATTATTAAGATCATGAATTTTAAAAACACAGTGATTGTTAATATAAAATAAGATAATTAATTACGGAACAACATAAGAGTTAATGGAAACTTTGCTGGTGTAATAATTGCAAAGTTTGAGATTTAATGGAAAAAATTAAAACATTAAACTTTACCTTAATTAATTCGAGATTTCCAATGTAACCCAATCCGGCGATAACGTGTCGAGATGTGAATGGCGGAGGAGAAAGTAAGCCCAGAAAATAATTCTAGATAAAATCAAAATCCCAACACCTCTTTCACACAATAATAAGCAATTAGCCACGGTATGTGGACAATCAATCAACTAGGTAGGCATTAGTGTATTCCAGAAAATTACAGTTTAGTATTTATCATAACAACTATAGTAAGAATCAGTTTGCACTAATCTCCAATCTTCGGTACAGCAATTCAAACATATATATATATATATATATATATATATATATATATATATATATATATATATATATATATATATATATATATATATTATGGTAAAGACTTGTGTGAGACCGTCTCATTTAAGGGCTTACGTGAGATGGTCTGAAAGTGATAACTCCTATACTGAAAAGTGATACTTAATTAATGAAAAGTGATAATGTTATTTCATCAACAATTTATAATATAAATAAAAAGTGATAAAATTTTATAGAAAAAGTGATAACGTTTTATAGCGAAAGTGATTACTATTTAAAAAGGCATAAAATTATCTCACGGTCTCATACAAGACCTACCCTCTATATATATATGTATATATGTATATATGTATATATATATACATACTAGTACGAAACCTGCGTACAACGCGGGATCATTTAATTATTATTCTTATTTTTTATAATTAAATAATTGTGTTATATAACATAACTACATCAATTAAGGAGATTTTTTTTTTCTTATAACTAGACAATTTCTTTCATCAATGTAAAGAATTTGTAACAAATTATAACATTTGAATTTTGATAATGTAATGTATAACTAAATCATGTAAAAAGTTAATATATATGTACATATAGTCTAATTATTTGAAAGAATCTTGACTTGAATTTTTTTTAATGTTACTTTATAAAATAATACAATTGAAAACTATTTATAACTCCTTTTGTCTCTCTAAAAAAATGTACAACCACATAGGGAAAATTTTATCTCTTTACTGTATATTTATATAGTTGTTAGTATTTCATTTTTTTTCATTGGACTTAAGTGCAATTATGATCAAAATATGTAACTCTTAGTAATAAATCCTTAATTTTTCTGCTTGTCTAAAATAAATATCAATTATATATATAAAAAATCTCAATTTATTCTTTTTTTTCTATACATGATTTAATTTGATACTAATTAATTTATTTATATCGAACGATTTATTTATTAGTTGAAATTAATGACACTAAAGTAAATAAGTCTGAGTTTATAAGAAAAATAAATAAATAATAAGATTATCAGTGAACAACACGTTAAAGAAAAATGATTTTGCTATACTATACTTAATATATATATTATTTATGAAAATAAGGTCAAACATTTTATAATTAATTAATTAAAATGGATACTTACTGTTAGATACATTAGAAACTCTATAAGATACAAACTTAAGAAAATTACTATTAACTACATAAATATATAGTGATATTCAAATTTTACCCTTACAATGTGCTGCAGTTGCGCTGCACAATCAATTACGTTATGTGTAGCAAATGTAATGTAAAAAATTTATGTGCAACAAAAAAAATTATGTACAGCAGAAAAATGTTATGGACAACATAAAAATAGTTAGCTCAAACTAAATTGAGTTTATATTGGGTAATTGATTTTATCCTTTTGTATCTATAAGTAATTTTTTAAAGGATGTATCTTCCAATAATTATGGTATTAAATGTGTAGTAGGTAGTAATTATTCCTAATTAAAATAAAATTATTAAAATATTTTAAATAGTTGCTATATATATATATTTTTTTTTTAATATTATAAATAATATTTAAATTGAGTATTACTTTTTACTCATGATTATGGTTTAGTATTTTCAATTAACTATATAATAATAATTAAATTTCCATTAATTATTATTTTTAAGAAACTAATGTAATATATATATATAATTAATTTATATATAATGTCTTTTTAAATATTCATAAATTTGTAATGAATTTATAATTTTTATTTAATGTTATTAATTTCAAATTATATTAACAACTGAAGAAAACAAATTTTATAATTCATATTTCATAATTGAATAATTAAGATTTATATAAATAAATAAATATTAATATACTAAATTTTAAAAATTAACAAATATTTACAAAATCAATTTTAATGTTATTTGATATGAAATAATGATTTAACTTAAAGAACTTAACCTTTCAATTCTATACATGAATTAGTTTTTCAACCTCTTATTCTCTAGAGGTAAATCGATTCAAGAGTACTTGAATCGTCGATCCTCTTTCTCTTGAAGAATACTTGAATCAATACTTTAGAGGCAGATCTTAAAGAATATTTGAATCGATTCTTATGAGGTAATACTTTAATCAATTTTTTTCTTCTTTAAGAATCGATTATTAAGATGTAAATCGATTCAAGAATACTTGAATCATTACTTTAAAGGTAGATCTTAAAGAATACTTGAATCGATTCTTAAGAGATAATACTTGAATTGATTTTTTCCTCTCGATTCTTAAGATGTAATACTTGAATGAAATTTTTTTTCCTCTTGAAGAATCGATTCTTAAGATGTAAATCGATTCAGAATACTTAAATCGATCATTCTACTCTTGAAAATTCAATTTTGAAGATGTAAATCTATTCAAGAATACTTGAATCGATTATTTTCCTCTTGAAGAATCGATTATCGATTATTAAGAGATAAATCGATTCAAGAATACTCGAATCAGTTCTCTTCATTTTGAAGAATACTTGAATCGATTTTTTAGAGGTAGATAAAATCTCTACTTGATTCGTTCTATTAAAATAATTTTTTATACTTTCATAAATCAATTTTTTAAAGAAACTTGAAGAAAGCTCTTATTCTTCTTAAAAAAATCGAATGTGTGTATTTAGAGTGAATAACCAAAAAGTCTTATTTATAGGTGGAGTGAGATAGAATATTATATGAAATATTCTTTTACACTTTATATATATGATTTAATTTGATATTAATTAATTTATTACATTAAAAGATTTAGTAATTAATTAATGATACCCAAATAAATAAATAAAATATTGAAAATTTAATCATTATTAAGAAACACATTAATTAAAAAAATTAAATAAGAAAGTTAATTAAAGGTAAATAAGGAAAATATTAAAAAATATTAAAAAATTCAAAAAATTGAGAAAATTACACGTCACATTGGAGCGCTCTGGAGACGACACGTCAGCAAGAAAAGTTTTTGCTATATTATACTTTATATATATATATATATATACTAGTTACGAATACGCTGCTATAAATAACTTTTTAAAAGTATGAGGTGTCGCAACGTGATTAAATTTCGTATATTTTTTTGTTTTAATATTACATATATAATCTTTCTACTTTTATTATTTATTATTATTATTATTCATGTATATATCTTTAAATCATGTATATCTATAAATTAAAATCACCTTTAATCATATTTTTTGATTGGTTAAGGAATAGATAATCAATAAAATATATCCAACTTATTAATATTATTATTCATGTACATCTTCAAATTAAATACCACCTTTAATCATATTTTTTATTTGAAATAGATAATTAAGTCAATCAATAAAAATATATCCAACTAATAATTTATTTTTTATTTTTATTCTTTTTTGGTTACAAATATATAATTAAATTAATGAATAAAAGCATATATATTTAAAAATATATATAAATAGAGAAAATATTAATTAATATAAATAAATAATGTATATTAATTCTTTATGGCTATTCATGTTTATCTTCAAATTAAATACCACCTTCAATCATATTTTTTATTAGTTAGAATATTACTTTTATTTATTTATTTATTTATTTATTATTATTATTCATGTATATTTTTAAATTATGTATATGTATACATTAAATATCATCTTTAATTATATTTTTGATTGGTTATAATAATTCATCCGTGAATTACACGGGAATCTGTACTCGTATATATATATATATATATATATATATATATATATATCCCCAACTTTCTCTCTCTAAGCCTATTATGTCCTCCTTCTCTCTATCTATATATATATATATTCCCCCAACTTTCTCTCTCTAAGCCTATTATGTCCTCCTTTCTCTACTTCTCCGGCAAGCTTTTTTTCGGCGAGGGAACGGGTGACCGGCATTGCCGGGTCTCCACCTGCCCCCCTCGTATTTTTTCCATCTCCTTCTGCACATCCGGTTCAATAAGCCTCTGGATTCTCCACGCAAGAGTTCTTTGGCATACTGTTTCAGGCTGCCGGAAACCTAGCATACTGTCCTTGGCATCTCTGCCACTTCTTCTCATGGTGTGCCACCTCACTTGGTGGAGCCTTTCTCGACTAGCTTCACTTTATTTTCCAGCCACGTCCCTTGCAAATTTCAGGCAAAATCTTACGCAGCCGGCTTGTTTCATGGCACCCAGCATCAGTAGATGTTCTCTGAGGTTAGGTCCTCTTTGTTTCTTGGTTTGGGGCCGCCTGAGTTTCAGGACTTCATGGTGATCGATGGAGGATTTCATCCATCCCTCACAGATTGCCGGATCTTGCTGTTTCTATAGCGGTGCTCTCATGGTTTGCCGGTCGGCTCTGCTACTTCTTGGCGGATAGTTTGAAATCTCCAAGCTGATATCCTCGCCGGAATATTGCTTCCGCGGCGCCTACATCACAAATCTGCCGATCTGCTGCATGTTTCTTTTTGGTGGCTTGTGGCTTACCCTTCACGCCTTCCACTCTTTTGGTAAAGGCATTTATTGTTTGTGTACCCGATTTCCTCCCTTCACGTTCAATCTGATGGAGCATTCTGTCATAGGCTCCCGCTTTTTTCCTTTCACGTACATTCTGCCGTGGTCCTCTTCCCATATTTCTTGACTCCGGCACTACCACAGCCCCTGTTGGCATCCATCCTCCGGCAACTACGTTGCTTTTCGCTGTCAAGTCCGCAAGAGGAGGTCGCCGGATATCGCTTCTGGTTACACTTCACTGATTTGAGTAATATATATAGATATCATAGGTTATGGTCCCCGACACTAAGCTGCACGTAGTTTTTTCTTCCCATCTGAAGAGATTACGTTAGTTGAGGAAGATCTTACATCTGCTGATCTTCTATTTAATTCCGCATAAGAAGATCAATGGATCCAGATATTCATCTTTTTCAAAAAATTTATGGATCTTGTTGAATCATGTTAGTGATTAAAGTATTTGGAGTAAATATTTTATTTCCAACAAGTGGTATCAGAGTCACTCTAATTTTGATTATCTGAAATTTGTAAAATTAAGTTTGGATTTAAATATTTTTATTTGAATCACATTGTGTAATCGCATTTTTTAAATCAGTCGATTTATTCGGACAATTTATTTGGCAATTAAAATTGATGTTAATTGTTGTTTGAATTGATGCTGTTAGTGTGTTATGTCACTGAATTTTTTTATTTAGTAATTTCAGAAATTAGATTTTAAATAAAAGTTGAAGACACTTGTATGATTGTATCCACTACCTATTTTGAGAATGGATTTGGAAGTGAAAATTGTGTCAGTGATATATGAGTGGTCAAGATCAATAAATCTATTTATTTATTTAAATCAAGTACTCCTTTCATTTCATAGAAGTTGACACACTTTTCTTTTTGATTTGTCCCACTAAAATTGACACATTTTCTTTTTAATAAATGGACCCACACAAAAATAATTAATCTATTCTCATGGACCTCATATATCACCTCTAATACAACTACCCACTACACATTAAATATTATTTCTCTCATTTCACTTTACTTCACTTTATATTAAATTATTATACTCCTTAATCTCTGTGCCCAAAAAAAATTATACCGACTTCTATGGATGGAGGGATTACTATTCTTGGTTAATGTGATTTTCAAATTTCCCACTCGATATTCACGATGCAATTTTTTTTTTTGTGATATTGAAATCCAGATGTTCCTGTGTTGTGTAGACACGTCAGTAGTCAATAATTATCCATAGTTGTTATTGCATTAAGAATTTCATTTGTGATATTAATAAAAGGGCCGATTACACTCGTTCTACTCTTGGTTAATTTTTAGAAACAGTAATCTTAATTTTTTAAAAAAAAAAAGTCTCAGCAGCAGACGTGGGTCGTTGACATGTTCAATAAAGAAAACATTTTCTGACATGTTCAGTGTGATTTTGGATGACTTGAATATTCATTAAAACAATGTAATTTTCCATTCTTTCGTTATTAAGATAATTATGCAATATCCTGCAATTTTTTTTTATTCATAAATGTCATCCAGAAGGTAAGTATAGTAAGGAAAAATGAATCTCATTCAGAACTCATAATAAATTTATTTAAATTGGGGGACAGTTCAATGAATGTCGTTTAATTAAATTTAATATTTTAAATATTTATTTAGTTAGTCTAGTAATTTTTCAATTTAGCTAAGTGAAGCACCATGTTGTTAAAACAATCTCTGTGTGTGGAGAAAGACTTTATTGATATTACATAGATGAGTGTGAAATTATTTATGTGTTCTGTGTTCGGCCCATAGGTAGGCAAGTTTGACAGAATAATAACACAAATGTGATAATAAGTATGTGATAATTATTTGGATTGTTCATGTGAACATTAATCGGTCCATAGATAGACACTTGTTCGACAAAACTTATTGTCAATACTTGATTGTTGCACCAAGATTACCACTGTAGTTAATTTTTGTCCATAGACGAGGTTAATGTTACACTTAGTGTCTTGAGATGGGTCCCCAATTTATTTTACTTATTCATTCATAATTTTCTTTATGATATGAATGTTTTGTGAGTATACTTAATTTGTTCTCTATTTAGTTTATGTTGCTACAGCTTCTAAATTCTCTCAACAAATCAATATCCCACTGCTTAATGGGACAACAAACTTCAAGACCTGGAAAGAGACCCTTGAGATTGTTCTTGGATGTATGGATTTGAATCTGGCTCTTCGGTCTGATCGACCCACTGCTACTGCTGAAAATCCAAATGAGGCTAAAATTGAGAAGTGGGATCAGTCAAACCGAATGTGCATGATGATCATGAATCGCTCCATTCCGGAGGCGTTTAGGGGCTCTATTGCTGAGAGCAAAAATGTCAAATCGTTCCTTGAGGCTGTTGAGCAGTACTTTACCAAAAATGAAAAGGCGGAGGCAAGTAGTCTTTTGGCTAAACTTGTCTCAATGAGGTACAAAGGCAAAGGGAACATAAGGGAGTACATCATGGAAATGTCTAATCTCACATCAAAATTTAAGGCACTCCAGCTAGACATTTCTGATGATTTGCTTGTGCACTTAGTTCTGATCTCACTTCCAGCACACTTTGGGCAATTCAAAATGAGTTATAACACTCAAAAGGACAAATGGTCCCTTAATGAGCTTATATCTTACTGTGTGCAAGAGGAAGAGAGAGTGCAGAGAAATAGAGTTGAAAGTGTTCACTTGGCTGCAAATGCTCAAGGCAATAAAAGAAACCAACCTAAGGGTAATGTGGTTGCTGCTTCAGAGCAGAAGAAGCAAAAGGTTGATTGAACCTAAGGATGATAAATGTCACTTCTGCAAGAAGCGGGATCATATAAAGAAAAATTGCTCCAAGTATGCTACATGGCATGTTAAGAATGGTATACCTCTTATTTTGGTTTGTTCTGAGGTTAATTTATCCTTTGTACCTAAAGATACTTGGTGGGTATATTTTAGTGCTGCTACTCACATAAGTATGTCTTTGTAGGGTCGCCAGTGCTGCCGGTAGCCAAATGATGCTGAAAGATTCATCTTTATGGGCGATAGCAATAAAGTTACAGTAGAGGCTATTGGAACCTTTATATTGCATTTAAAGAGTGGCTGTTATTTAGACTTGTTTGAGACATTTGTTGTACCGTCTTTTAGACGGAATTTTGTTTCTATTTCTGCTTTGGATAAACTGGGATTTTCCTGGTCTTTTGGAAATAATAAAGTATATCTCTTTCAAAATTCCAATTTTATTGGTGATGGTCATTTAATTGATAATCTTTACATGCTTAATCTTATAGATTCCAATAATGTTATTTTGCAAACATATTCAAGAGGTACAAAGAGAAAATTTTCGGAGGATTCTGCCATTTTGTGGCACAAGCACTTAGGCCATATTTCTAAACAAATAATTCAAAGGCTTGTGTTTGATGGAATCCTTAATCCCTTAAATCTTATAGATTTTCAAGTCTGCATTGAATGTATAAAAGGAAAACAAACTAATATGAGGAAATTAGGAGTCGAAAGAGCTAAAGAAGTCTTAGAACTTATTCACACTGATATATGTGGTCCATTCCCTACGTCATCATGGAATGGGCAACGTTACTTCATCACGTTCATTGACGACTACTCTCGTTTTAGCTACCTATATCTGATTCATGACAAATTTCAATCATTGGACGTTTTCAAGTCTTTCAAAGCTGAAGTTGAACTTCAACTTGGTAAGAAAATTAAGGATGTCAGATCTGATCGTGGAGATGAATATTATGGTCGGTTTGATGGATCAGGTGAACAGCGTCCAAGATTCTTCGCACTTTTTCTAAAAGAGTGTGGAATTATTCTGCAATACACTATACCAGGTTCTCCTCACATGTATTGTATTACTGAACGTCGGAATCAGACTCTTAAGGATATTGTAAGGAGTATGATAAATCATTCCTCATTGCCAGAGTCTCTTTGGGGAGAAGCCTTGAAAACAACAGTATACATTCTCAATAGAGTACCAAGTAATGCAGTTTCGAAAACCCCTTATGAACTTTGGATAGGCAAGAATCCTAGCATTAAATACTTACACATTTGGGGTTGTCCAACTGAAGCACGACCTTATAAGCCACATGAAGAAAAACTGGAATTAAGAACGGTAAGCTGCTATTTTGTTGGTTACTCTAAGCATTCACGGGTTTAAGTTTTACTATCCCACATCAAGAACCTTTTTCGAGACAGGAAATTCCAAATTTCTTGAGGATATTGAGTTTGGGAGGGAAGAGATTATGAGGAAGGTTTTCTTTGAGGAAGATTATGGAGTTGACGATGATTTGATTACTTTACCAATCATTGCTCAAGAAACAACTCCAAAGACTCATATGGAAACATTATTCCAAATCAAGACAACATTGAAATCCTTCCTCCATTAGCTGATGAAATAACTCAACCACCTCAAGAAGTTTCATTAAGGAGATCCACTAGAGATAGGAGAAATGCTATTTCAGATGATTATATAGTATTTCTACAAGAACATGAGGATGGTATTGGTTTGACCGAAGATGACCCCATCACTTTGGTCAAGCCAAGCGCAGTTCTAACTCTTAAAATGGATTGATGCCATAAAAGATGAGATGAAGTCTATGAGTGACAATGACGTTTGGGATCTTGTCGAATTGCCTGAAGGTGTGAAACCCATTGATTATAAATGAATATTTAAAACCAAAAGAGATTCAAAAGGCAATATCGAAACATATAAGACTCTCTAATCGCTAAAGGCTTCACTCAAAAGGATGGAGTTGACTAAAAAGAGACTTTCTCTCCAGTTTCTTCGAAAGACTCTTTCAGAACTATCATGACACTTGTAGCTCATTTCGACTTGGAACTACATCAGATGGATGTAAAGACTGCTTTTCTCAATGGAGACATTGAGGAAACAATTTATATGGCACAACCTGAGAACTTTTCCTTCGGAGATGCCAAGTATAGAGTGTGCAAATTAAAGAAGTCTATCTATGGTCGCAAGCAAGCATCCCGTCAATGGTATCTCAAGTTTCATCAAATTATCACCTCTTTTGGTTTTGAGGTAAATGTTGTTGATGATTGTGTATACTGCAAGTTCAGTGGGAGTAAATTTGTCTTCTTGGTTTTGTATGTCAATGATATTCTTCTTGCAAGTAATGATATAGGCTTATTGCACGAAACTAAGAGATTTTTTGCGAAGAAATTCGAAATAAAAGATCTTGGTGACGCCTCTTTTGTATTAGGAATCCAAATACTTAGAGATCGTTCTCGAGGTATCCTTGGATTATCACAAAAGAGCTATATCGATATGGTTTTAGGAAGATTCGGCATGAAAGGAAGCAAACCACTAGACACCCCTGTGGCTAGGGGAGAAAAATTCAATCTTAAGCAGTGCCCCAGCAATGATCATGAGAAAAATGAGATGCAAAAGATTCCTTATGCGTCGGCAGTAGGAAGTCTTATGTATGCTCAAGTTTGCACTCGTCACGATATAACATTTATAGTGGGAGTTTTGGGGAGGTATTTAAGCAATCCAGGAGAGCAACACTGGAAAGCGGCCAAACGCGTAATGCGTTACTTAAATAGAACAATGGATTATATGCTCACTTATCGGAGGTTGGAGAATTTGGAGATCGTTGGATACTCTGACTCCAATTTTACTGGATGTCAAGACAGAAAGCGTTCTACATCGGGTTATGTGTTTACGTTGGCTAGAGGAGCTATTTCTTGGAAGTCTACCAAACAGACTCTTATAGCTTCTTCCATCATGGCTATAGAGTTCATCGCTTGTTATGAAATATTTAATCATGCAATATGGCTATGGAACTTTGTCACTGGGCTGCATGGGTTGACGGTATAGAAAGACCGTTGAAAATGTATTGTGATAATAGTTCAGCTATGCTATACTCCAATAACAACAGAAGTGCTACTAAATCAAAATTCATTAATATTAAGTACCTTGTTGTTAAGGAGAGAGTTCAAAATAAATGAATTACTGTTGAACACATAGGAACAGATAGCATGCTAGCAGATCCACTAACTATGGCATTAACCCCGAAGGTGTTTCATGAGCATACTGCTCAAATGGGTGTTATTTCTGATGTTAACTTAGTTTAGTGGGAGTTTATGTTCTATGTATTGAACTTCATATTTAACACATTCGGAATTCTATAGAATAAAGTTGATGACCTTTTGGTTGTTCTGAATTCACTCATGTTAATTTCCATTTTGTGATATTTACATTGTGGATTGATCTCACTAAAGTTTAAAATTGGACCAGTTGGAAATAGACATGTTGTTAATCACATTTTGCATGTAATTTCCATGCTACTCATCATATTTGATCTATGTCATTAAGTATATTAATATGGTGATTGTTGGGGTTTAACCACAAATAGTTATGTGGTGAATGCCGCGGTAATTCCATTGTTATTATATGAGATGGAGCAAATTGTTGAAGGTAGTCTGAATTAATAGCATAAAGTTGTGCACTAAGGATTCTTAATATATTTGTCTTTGGAAAGTAATATATAGCCCAAGTGGGAGTTTGTTAGGAAATTTATATTTCCTATATAATTTAACTGTGGGCAATATATAAATATTCAATTATATTAGCTATTCAAATACTCCCTCCGTCTCACCCAAATAACATCATTTTACTATATTGGGCGTCCAATGGTCCACCACTACCCATCACATCTCTCTAATACAACTATCCCCTTTACATAAAATAATAATACTCTTTAATCTACGTGCAAAAAAAAAATGCACTTCTTTGGACGGGACGAAGGAAGTTATATGTTGGGCTTAATTAAGTGATTAAACTAAAGTAAAAGTCCATGAGTTACATTATTTGATATAGGTCAATGAGTAGATGCCCAATATTACATATCAGGTGATTATGGGTGGCCTGATTTGAGTAATATATATAGATACCCTAGGTTATGGTCCCAGACACTAAACTGCACACAATTTTCTCTTTTCCCATCTGAAGAGATTACGAAGGTCCTGAGGGAAATCAAGAGGCTTTGTTGAGGAAGGTCTTACACCTGCTGATCTGCCGTTTAATTCTGCATAAAAAGATCAATGGATCCAGGTATTCATCTTTTTCAATAATTTTATGGATCTTGTTGAATCATGTTAGGATTAAAGTGTTTGGATTAAATGTTTTATTTCCAACATCAATCACTTTTATCGCCCGACGACTCAAACAACCAGTTCTCCACGCCTCATGTTGGGGTCTCAAGGCTCCAAAAGATGCATTGGCTCTTCAATAGAAACAAGAACTCATTAGAAGTTGTTCTATCTGATTCATCCTCTATAACATCTCTTGACACTGGTGTATGCTCCACATGCTGTTTGCTAGTCTCTTATTGAGGCCACACTGGTTATTAATGCAGGTATCTCTCATAAGGGAGAAGGGCTTTTTTACTCTGGCGCGACATCCCTTTTCCAATGGCTTCCATGCCAATGTGAGCCCGTCTGTTGATCACGAAGCCTTAGCCCAATTATGGCAAGGATTTTCAGCCCTGAATCAGCACCTATTATTTGCTTCAAGCACCGGTACTCGTTCATTTTGGTGGATGCCCAACGATCAGCTTGCTCGATGATCCACCAGATTCCTTTGTTTAATCTTGTTTGACTATTTTTAATTGTTGATTTCAATCAGCCCGTTCTTTGTGTTTAAATAAGTGCACTGTTAATGTGGTGTACAATTCTCGATTCTTTAGGCTGATTTTTAGACATTGATCTGATTGTTTGGATCATTTTTAAGCCATCAGTTTGGCTCTTTTACTGATTTCATCAGTTCCCACATCCTATTTCTTTTGTCCCCCTTCTTATTTTCTTTTTCTTTTGATAATAATATTGCCTAGTTTAATATATATATATATATATATATATATATATATATATATATATATATATATACATATATATATATAGCAACTATTTAAAATATTTTAATAATTTTGTTTTAATTAATTATAAAATATTTTTCCATATTTTTAATTATTTTTCCCCACATATATACAGATAATTAGCGGCTAAACTATTAAATTTAGTGCGGCCAAATCCAGTTCTTACTTGCATCCTCTTAAACTCTTGAATTTTTTTACAAATATATCTCAAATTACCAGAGAGACCACCACACCACGTTCCATTGAAATACTAAAATCTAACAGCCTTCATTAATGGGTGTAGAGATTAAAGAACACACAAATAAATAGACCATTATGATGGTAGTAAATAAATAGGTACAATATCATAAAATAATGGTTTGAACCTTTCAATTCAAAACCACTTCCAACTCATCACTAATAGAAAGTAGTCAATTTCTATATCCACTCTAGTAAACTGATGCAAACTGATCTTACAAAAACACTAACAATCATCACTTTTTATGACGAAAGAAACAGGATTTTTATATATACAACCATTGTTAACAATTTATTGCTCAACATAAATCAACCTTCTTTAACAAAAGTCTCTTCCGCCAAATATATTCTTCTGTCATCATAGACCCCATATTCAGCATACGAGGCATATAAATTATTTTAGTAAATTTTTTCCTTTTTTTTGTTTTCCATTATTAAATAATTTTTAACTTAGCTTTTCCTTTTTAAGAACCCAAGAAAGTTACCCCTCTTTCTTGGACCTATAGCCATTTTTACTTTTATCCGCATCCTCACACACAACATTAGTAGTCCTCCTGGTGTGGTCTATTTACTACCTTAATTCATTTTCACATATTGTGGATTATTTTTTTTTTTAACATTATTAATGCCTTTTACATATAAGAACTCGAAGTAGAGGATTTAACATCGACATCTCACACACAGTATGGAATCTTGTTCATGGTATGTGGCAAGCCCACAAACTTTCAATTCCAGAAAAAAAAATAATAACACAGGAAGAATACAGATACAAACTTTCATTAACCCACGAAATTCGTGTAAGGAAATACAAGAAATTGAGAATGGGAGGATTTTAACTCAAAAATCTACTTACAGTATTGTGCCGATACGATGTATCAACAATGAGAGATGGACAAAGTAGGGTTGGCTACACAAATCTAAAGGGTATAAGAAATTTATGAGAATCGTTCAAGAAACGCGAGATTTGTGAAATTTTATTCCAGACGAAGAGCCTTTATTCAAAAGGGTCACCTTCGCGAAGGCGAAGTCGGAGTGAAGAAGCATAATTTCCTCTCTTCCATCGATGCTTCAGAACCTTAGTCTCCAGTATGCGAATGGTGATTTCATTGATTGGATGTAATAGAAGGAAAAAATAATAAATTCACGTGTTAACCCGGAGGTTGAGAATTATCCCCCGAGATTTTGAGGGTTGGGTTAGCCTTCTCTCAGCATTTGTTTAGACTGGACCATAAAAAGCCTGGGGGTTATCCTCTTTTGTTAACCCTCAAAGTAAGCAAGATTTAACTAGGGTTGAATGATGGATAACCCCCCTTAACCCTCAACGTAAATGCACCCTAAGAAGGTACTAGAGTCATAGAAAGGTCTTATCACAAGATATAAATCTCATGTCCTATTATGAGGTCTAAGCATTCATTGAATGTATTTCAATCTCAGTCCATACTAATATAGTCATCTCATGTCATCATTGATTCAATCACATAATCATAACATAAAATCAATGTCTTACCTCTATTTCACATGCAATGATCATATGACCACACAAGTAACAACATAAGTTGAGAATAAGCATTCATAATAGAAAGTAACTCAATTCATTCATTTCATCAAACACTTAGAGTGCACAAACCTAAAATTCCTATCCAATCATATTGCTAGCCTAACAAGAGGTCTAGCCTATTACAATCAATGTCAAATCATTAAAATACAAGGCGTATTTCATGTGAGCCATGAATAGAAGAAAATAAACAATATAATCCCTTTGAAGTTAGGCTTCTTCTTCCTTAATCATGCCAACTTCTTCACCAAATGTAGATCTTCTTCTCAAATTGGAGTGAGGTGATGGAAATGTGAGGAATGTGTGGATTTCAAGTGGAATTTTGATGGATGGATGTAGTGGAAATGGAGTATAGATCAAAGAATGAGATGGAGATGATGTGTGTGTTTTCTAAGGTGTAGAATAAGTGTAACTACTGTTTCAAAATTAATTATCCTATAAAATCAACATTAAACATGTATTTATAATCCTGGAATCTTCTAGAATCTTGCTGAATTAACTTCCTAAAAATAGGCCGCACTTAACTTGAGTGCGGCACTCGATGCAAGTAGCAGAGTTTTCCTCAGAAGATCACGGTGCAAGACAAAACTCGATTCGAACTCCGAGCTCGAGCAACAAGGTTGGCCGAGCTCATCATGCAAATGTGTATAGTTGGTCTTTTGTACCAACTCGATATCAAGCTATGCACTAGGACTCGACACGAGTCCTGAGATCAACACGAGTTTTTATCCCGATTTCTTATTTTTCCAATTTCTGCTCACGACTCCATTTTGATCCATTTTTCACATGTTTTAAATATATTTAAGTTCATTTTCACACATTCAATATTTCCAAACATAAATCTCAATATGAATGTAAAACACCATCAAATGCTATCCAAACCGGATAAAATCATACAAAAATACTCATAAAAAGGCACTAAAGTTTAGATGAAAATAGCTCCGATCAATGTGTTAGCTCACTTTATACAGAGGCGTTTATCAGTTGAGCTATTTATTAGTTCAATATTGAGCTCAATTTGAGTGCATATTATACGAGTATCATGAGTATCCCACAATGTGAACAATTTTCAAAATTAAAGAGATCGACTAGAAAGGCTAGAAAAAGGGCGATAACGTGAATAAATGCATTTTCATGCACCATCATGCATGATTTCTTCCTACTGAGTTTATCTCAATAGATTATACATTGTAGTAATTCTGATGGTTATTGAGTTATGAGATGTGGTTGTGCAAGCTGTGGAGCTTCTTTAGGGTTTTGAGCTGATGTACATATATGAAGACCTGTTGGGCCAAAACGTGGGCTTATTTTTTTCCACTACAGTTTTTGTTATGTTATATAAAAAATTATTGTCTTAAGTGTGTATATTGGTATTTTGTTGGAAACTTGGGAGTTGATTTTTTATCAGAGATTTACTAGGTATGTTGTTCTAGTATAGTGATGGTCTAATATATATATAGATGGTTTGTTTAGATATGGTATTTGTGTTGAATTAGTATTTGAATTTTAAAGTAAGTAAGAAGGATCGTGTCAGTGTTATTCTTCAGAATACAGAATAAATTACTCGTGTATATGATCTGCTATTAAACTTTTTTAAGAAGAGTAATACTCGGCATTTCAAAAGTTAATTCTTCCCAAATGATAGCACCTACACCTAATTGCATTTTTAATAAAACCGATTGATGAAAGTTATAATCTTTCAATTGATCTATTTCATGAACAATTCATAATATAAATGAAAAGTGATAAAAATTTTAATAAAAAAGTGATGTCTAATCAAGAAAAAATAAATGGGCCTAACTGTAAAAATGTTTAACACATGGCTTGCTCAAAATTTAATTATAGTACTTTGTTGTCAGTAAATAAACTTGACTTTAACTTGTCTTATAGAATGAGATTCATGATTAATGTGTAGTTTCTAGTATTTACACGATTCAGGTGCTGCTAAAGTGTTTTGTTTAGTTTTAAAGACCAAAAGCGAGGAAAATATAGTAGAATCGAAGACGAGCAAGTTTTGGACGAAGCAAGACCCAACTTGGCCAACTCGAGTATCAACTTGAGTCAACTTGGGCAGGAGAAAGTTAACTTGATGTCCGACTCTTGTCGTGTTTGAAGTCCAGGCCGAGATACAGAATGCAAAAAGGGTACAACTCTGCCAACAACTCTAGCCAAGTTGACCCAACTTGAGCCCCGACTCTACCAAGTTGAGGTTCAGAGACTTACAGAATAAAACTCAACCCAACTCGACCATCAACTCTTGCTGAGTTGAGGTAACTCAGCTTTGGAAAAGGTAACTCGGCTCAAGTTAAGTAGCTGAGTTGGCTAGATGGGAGCCAAGTTGACTAGTTTTCAGCCCAAATTTGATATTTTACATGGTAGACTATGTGAAAGTGTGTGAAAGTCGTAAAAAGGCAGAAAACATTAATTTTGGAGGAACACATCCATAAAAGGGATTGAGAGGAGAGGAGAAATATAATACCCAATTCACCATCACATTTTACCACCAAAATCACAAATTCCCAGCCATCATTCACTTCATTCATTCATCCATTCCACATTGTTGAAGAATTGGAATGTTTATTCAAGAGAAGAACTCAATAAATTGGGAGAGATGGAGACGACTCCTACACTTAGGGTTATATCGATTTCTCTTTTTTGTTTTTCTGATTTAAACACTATGAGTATGATTTTACCAATTGCCATGGGTGTTGTTGGTAACCCCATGAGCTAAAAACTTATTACAGTTTTTGGGTTTTGAAAGCTAGACTTAATTGATTTGATGATTTAGACATTGATTATGAATTTTAAAATTTCTATTCTTTCTTTAATGATTTGATTTAAGATATTTATATTCTGTGTTCGTAATATCTTCTTATATTTTCTATGATAAATTGCCCATAATACATGACTAATTGTTCGCTTTTGTGCATTCATGAATTTATTGTTAATCTGCTTGAATTGAGGGAATTGCCCCATATATCCTTGATTCAAGAAATGTAGAGTTGGATGTTTGACTATCTGGTGGAACAATGCAATTAGATTATCAAGCAGGACATTAAGTAAAAATTATGTAGTAACTTATTAGAGAATGCCTGTTAGTCAAATATATCATTCGGAGGTACCGTTGAGAGTCGAATTAGCTTGTTTTAGTGTCCAATTGAACACCTATTTGACTGATATTATTGTAATATATTAGGACAAGTGTTTTATATTCGATATATGTGAGAAAAAGGTGCACTTTAGGTATTTTGTTGTGTTTTAGGTGGAAAAAGGACCAAAAGTATAAAGTTGGAGAAAATGTGCAATTTGTGCAAGAATGCTGAAACGCACGTCCAACTTTCATAATTTTTTTGTATTCGTGTGCAGCTCTAAATGGGAATTATGATACATTGTTGTAAAGCCACTGAAAAGGGTATCATTTTGGCGTAAAAAACACCTCATTTGGAGTCCGAACGAGAAAGTTATGAGCAAAGTGGTGACGTCGCGCGAGCTGTGCCGAACAGAACAGATGTGCTATATTCCATGGCTTATTACACATATAGATAATGGTGTTTCTTTGAGTTCTTTATATGGATAGGAAGCCAAGGAAGAGAAGATCACGTGAGCACAAAAATTACTCAATTCGGAGGTCGGATGTGAAAGTTATACACGAAACGGTGAGACTGCGCAAGCTGCAAAAAGCCAATTCGACCACGACACATTGATTCGACCAAACCCTCTGGTCGAATCAAGGTCGAATTTGAAGACTTGAGTGCGGAAAATCTCTGATTTCAATTCGACCAGGATTCGACCAAGCTCCTAGGTTGAATCCTAGGCCAAATTCCATGTCTGGGACGAATCCGGATCCGATTTTTACACCCTAAGTGCGTGTTTTTGCGTATTTTTCAAGAAAAAGCCCATCCAAGGTCCATAAGGAGTGCTTACAAGTATAAAAAGAAATATAGATCACATCATTATTCATCATAGAGATACAAGAGAGGAGAAGAGAGGCCACAACCATACTACACCCCACAAGGGGGGATCACCTCCCAACCATCATCCACTTCCTTTCCTCCATCCATCCATCACTTTGAAGATTCGTCTGTGGAATCAAGAGGAGAACCAAGAAGAGAATTCAAGATGGAGAAGGACGCGACGACGCCCACATCTAGAGTTTTATTCGTTTTCTAATTTATCTTGTATTTTCCGGACATCCGGGTAAGATTTATCCAACCCCCATGATTGTTCTTCTTAACATCATGGGCTAGAGTCTTTTTGATAGAACTAGGGTTGTGAAGGTTTTATCTAGTTAATTGAACTTCCATGTGTACACTCCGTACAACACAACTTGTGGATTTATTTTATATATGATCGTGCTTTCTTAATTCATACTCACAGTCGTTTTGTGCATCATTAACTGTTGTGTAGAGTCTGAATGCATATCTTGGTTATTGATTGAGTGCGTTCACTGCTGAGCAGGATTCTATGTTATGATTCTAAGTGAGGGGACTCCGAAACTTCATTAGAACTATCATATATGAATATTTATTAATTGAATTGAATTCGGGTTAATAAGCATGATAAAGAGGATAATTTTATATTACCTATAAAGGGAGATCATATCGGGTTAGATTCTAGACGTGGAAAATAATTGATACTTATAGTACCTAGAAAATTGGATCACACGTATTACACGCATGTTTACTTGTATATATAGAGTAGATATGCATGGTTTAGTGATGCGTCCATATTCCACAAGGCAGAGTCAGCCACCAACACACGGAAGGGAAGTTAAGCAGTAAAACTAGATTCCCCTAGAGCTACCTATTCTCCTATTTGGTCTACTTTTGTATTCTTCAAGTGTTATTAATTTTATTTATTATTTTAATTACTTGTTTTGTAGTTTAATAATAAAATCCTCAATTTTTATTATCACTTGTCTTAATTAATTTAGATAATAATTAAATTAATAATATGTCGTCCTTTGAGTTTGATATTCACTTGGTCGCTTGCTAAGCTGCAATTGATATCCTTAATACTTGAGGATTAATTTTGCGTGCAAAGAAAACGCGCATCAGGTACCACCTTTGGTTTGCTAATATCTAGATAGGAGGCGGAATTATTACTTACGCATCTTAGGAATTAAACCAGATTTAATTTTTAGCTTAAAATTGGATCATATCTGGTGGGTTATCATATTATATTGTGCTTTTATATCGTCTGCATGAATGAGTAATCGTATGTCTAGAAAGACATATTAATTGGTCTAAATCGAATTTTCCTAGAGCCGTTGTTTCTCTTATTGATCAAGTTTCGTTATTTTCTCTAGTACTTTAATTAATTAGTTATTTACTTTTTTTATACTTAATTTATAATTTATTCTCAAAACCTAAAATTGGTTACTTGTCTTAGTAATTCTAGTGGTATTAAAATTGGTAATAGTCAGTTCGATAATTTAGCTTGGTCGCTTACTAGCTACAATTAATATCCTTGACACTTAAAGATTTAATTGAAGTGTGTAGAAAACACTAAACACTATATTTTATAAGCTAAAGTTAATTATCAGTGAGAAATAAAAAGGGTAGAATATTATTTAAAACTTATATAAAGTCTCTTGTGAGACGATACTTACGTGAGACGGTTTGTGAGACGTGTTAAAATATGTTTGTTATAAGATAAAGTATGCTTAATTGTAGTTAAAGTATGTTTTTTTAAAGTATGGTCGATGAATGATCATTATAGTATGACATTAGGTTGATATAATATAATTCAATACTAAAATACTTTAAATATCAATAAACGCATTTTACATATATAATAAGCATTGTTTAATAACTAATCGACTCGTGTCATATATACCCATCTCATAAGAGATTGTCTCTTAAAACTTTGATATAATATTAGGAAGAGTTTATAAGACATTAACGTAATGACGAATAAGAAGTGTTAACATTTTAACGTAATACCTTGTTAATGAAAAGTGATAGTGGTGCAGTGACCTATTTCATTGTTTACGTATAAATAAAAGGCTTAATATATTTTTTTGTCCATTAACTTTCATCAATTTTGGAATTAGTCCATCCGATTCACGTTTTTTGAAATTAGTCCATTGAGTTTACAAAATTCACCAAAATTGTCCTGCTATAAAAGGTTACTCATCTCGTTTTTTATGATGTGGAATTAATTAATTTTTTTTAATTAGTTGAGGTTTAATCATTTTACTGAAATTATTGCTGACAATGTTGAGTTCTATATTTCTTTTCTTCAATATTCAACATCACTTATTTTACTAAATCAGCAACCGAGGTGTAGGTCATCTTCTTCATCTCTTCGAATTTAAATTTGAGTAAATATCAAAATTGGTCATGTAAATATGATATTTTCCAACTTTAGTTCTTTTTTTATTGGATTTCTCACTTTTGGTCCTCCGGCGTCCGTTTTTTGTCCTTTTGGTCCAAATTTAGTCATTTTTCGCCAGAAATTTAAAAAACTCACCGAAAAATTATGCGTGAGTTGCGCGCGCTCAAAGTTGGTCCTGTAAGTATGGACCGTTCCAATTTCAGTCATTTTTTTATTGCAATTTTGACTTTTGGTCCTCCGTTATCCTATTTTAGTCATGTTTTGTCCAAATTTAATTATTTTTTGCCGAAATTTTAAAAAACTCGTCGGAACTCATGCGTAAGTTGAACGTGCTCAAAATTCTCATGCTCACGATTTAAGAAACTTTTAATGTTTGCGGCGGAGAAAACAGATTGTTTCAAAATTGTAATTTATATTTATTAAACTTAAAATTGCTAAATTAATAAAACACCCATTTGCTTCATCTATATATGATACGATTAATTAAAATACCAAAAGCTATAATATTTAGGTAAAAACACAATTTTACATTACATTTGTTATGAATCACGTGGGGAATAATATTATTTTGGGACTAACAATTAATTAAATAATATACATGTTCTAGATTATTTATTTATTTAATTTTGTGTTACAATTTTGGCTTTAATTTTTTTAATTTTTTATACATACTAATATAAATGTTGTTTTATTTATTTATTTATTTATTTATTAATCTTTTCAATAAAGTTTCTAGAGTCTTGTTATATAATTTTCAAGCTTCTTAAGATGTACACGTAAATTTTCAAGAGGATTGAATCTTTTATTGGGTTTTATTGAATGGACCGATTTAGTTAGAATTGGTCTATGGGTGGTCAATTCCATTTTTTTATCAATATTTTTGTAATATTTCTTTTGACGACCATCAGATCTAATTTTATATACAAAATTTTCATTTTAATTTGATCAATTTAATGTAAAAATTTGCTCAAATCCAATTCTGAGTGAATAAGTAATAAGTGTGTTAAGTTTGTAATTTAATTTAAAAAGAAAAAGAGAAATGAAGAGAAAAATGGAAAGTGGATTGGTCTATGGGTCAAATCCATTTTTTATCAATATTTTTGTAATATTTCTTTAACGACAATCAGATCTAATTTTATATTCGAAAATTTCATTTTAATTAGAACAATTTAATGTAAAAATTTGCTCAAATCCTTTTTCGAGTGAATAAATAATAAATACGTAAAGATTGTAATTTAATTTAAAAAGAAAAAAGAGAAATGAAGAGAGAAATGGAAAGTGGGAAGATTAATGCAACTCACGCCTGATTTACGACGAGTTTTTTAAAATTTCGGCAAAAAATAACTAAATTTGGACAAAAAATGACTAAAATAGGACAACAGATGATCAAAAGTGAAAATTACAATAAAAAAGGACTGAAGTTGGAATGGTCCATACTTACAGGACCAAATTTGAGCGCGTGCAACTCACGCATAATTTTTCCGGCGAGTTTTTTGAATTTCCTGCGAAAAATGACTAAATTTGGACCAAAAACGGACGCCGGAAGACCAAAAGTGAGAAATGAAATAAAAAAATGACTGAAGTTGGAAAAGACTATACTCACGTGACCAAATTTGATATTTACTCTTTCAATTTCTATTCCACTCTCTCAGCTCTTTGCAATGATCCTAGCATTCAATACCTTATCTATCACGAATGGAAATGCTATCAAAGGATAACCAAACATCAACCCCTCTACATCAGAACTTCACTCGCAATGATTCAAGAACCCACCCACTGAGTCATGACTCGGTATCTTCAACTGAGGAGCCTAGGTCTTTCACACGATTTCTCGTCCACTTAATTCGTGAAGGATGAATGAAGGTTGTGGCCTGTGACAAACCATCCTGGAAGAAAACCCCTGGAAGCTCCGGTACTCATAATGATGGCTAGACCGCCGCCTCCCGCTGCCATTATACTCCACTCACTATGATTCCCTTCGTTCTTTGTCGTGAGTTACAGGTACGATTGACTGAGACGGGTGGATTGGTGGTGTCGAGCGCGTGGAACCAAGATAAAGGCGAGACAAGGAGTAAGGACCATCGAATTCGCGGAGGCCGACATGGATCCAGATTCTGGCGAGAGATTAGTAAGAGGGGAAATCATACAGAGGAGACAAGTGGTTTTACATCGGCGACGGGGGATTGTGCACCCCGATGGGTATGATCTGGAGGTGAAGGATCGATAAGGATATAATAATCTGCGGCATGAAGAAGGTGAGCATCGTGGAGTTAAGAGTACAGCCACCCAGATGTGAAAGAGGAGGCGGTGGTGGCACGGTCGGACGTGTATTTGGGAGAGACGATGTGTGTGTTCATCAACGTGAAGGATGATAGATTGAAGGAAAGAAATAGACCACAATATGGTCAACAACAGTTTCAGTAAAATGATTAGACCTCAACTAATTAAATAAAATTAATTAATTCCATATCCACACAAACTGGATGAGTAAGGACGATTTTTATGAATTTTGTAAATTTAATGGACTAATTTAAAAAACATGAAATAAATAGACTAATTTCAAAATTGATGAAAGTTAATAGACAAAAAAGTATATTAACCATAAATAAAAAGTGTACATCTGATACCATATTTAATGAAAAATGATAATTAATTAAAAAAGTAAACTGGTCTTATCGTGAGACGTTCTCGTTATATACCCTAATATTTAACGTTGAACCAATCATATGTATTATATCAAAATAAAATAAGTTAAGATTTAACAAAGTGCATTGTAATATAAAATATTTAGAAAAAGAGCAGCATCGTTTTACTTTTCATTAATTATATATTATTTTTTTATCGGAGATGTTATCAATTTTCTTTTAAAGTATAATTATTTTTTATTTATACTCAAATTATTCATTAATCAATTCATTCGGACGACTTTTCACTCAAATATTACTTTCTTATTAAAATATTATTATTTCTTATAAGTCTCAAAGAGAGAGTTCCCTGAGACGATCTCATATAATTATTTACCTTAAAAAATTATGAAATAAAACGTTATTAATAAGTACATATTAATTGTAGACAAAGTCTTTGATGAGACAATGTCTATGTGAGATAGGTCGATCTGTTATTAAAGTATGATAATATATATAGGTAAAATATGATTATTGAGTTGATCATGAATGATTTACTATATAAAATTTAATTTTAGAATGTTATAGTATGATTCACTATCCAATAATTAAAATTTAGTTAATCATACTTTAACACCATAAAATTATATTTTTAATTTAATTTATAATTCATCATATTTTAATATATTAAAAACATATTTTAAAACATAATTCATCATACTAATATAATAAATACTTTAACTACTAAGCATACCTTAATAATTAGTTGATCAAAGTCTCAATTCACCTTTTCATGAGAAACATGGGTAGAGAGAGCGAAAAAAAAAAAAGAGAGCTTGAGTAGTTTTGGATATTTTTTGTCTTAAAAAGAAAGACAAGAATGGGTAATCCTTTGGCATCGTTAGATTCCCAGCAAAGCTAGATGTAAATGTGGTTTTGGAAAGACTCAACAATATTTGGATTGGGAGTTACAAATTAAGGGCATACATTCTTATATTTAAACGTAAAGAAGAGATTAACAAAAAAACATTGGTGGGAAGACATCCATTTGCAGCAGATAGGGAGTTAAGACAACAAGAAGTCATACGCAGCTGTCATAAATGGAACAAAAGGAAGTTGGAGGGTGTGATTCCAAGAGCTGATAAAGTAAAAAACTTTAAAGCTGGAAAAGAAGAAAAGCAATAGGCAAAAAGTGGGCGGATGAGGAAATAAATAATGGATTAAAATCTGCCTCTCCTAATGGCCAGTTAAAATGGCCCAATTCTCCAATAAAAAATGTTGGGGTGGAATCCAATGACAGCAACATGAATAAAATGACCCAATATCTATGTAGTGATTCAGTAACACAAGAATACCCTTAGGATTTGAACCCAAATCTAGCCAACCCAATCCTGATATTAATAAAGCCCATGAATCTAAATTTAAACCCATTCATATGCAGCCCACTGTGGGATACTCAAATTTTTTCAGGAAAGTTGTCAATTCCAAACAACTAGAGGAAGAGCTATAATAAAAAATAATGACAAAGACTTGTGTACAACCTCCAACTGCTACAACCTCCGGTACAACCTCCTTCCTTTACCTTTAGTGTGTGTTTTCTTCTTCTTTTTTTTAACTGTTGCTGTTACTATTTATTTATTATTTATTTAATTTTAGGGATATAATTGCAATTTTACCATTGTGGTTTAGGGTATAATTTATTCGTAAGATTTAGGGTTTAGAGTATAATTATAATTTTACCCTTGTAGTTTAGGGTATAATTTATCCCTAGGATTTAGGGTATAATTGTAATTTTATCCATGTGGTTTAGGGTATAATTTATCCCTAGGGTTTAGGGTATAATTGTAATTTTACCTTTGTGGTTTAAGGTATAACTTATCCCTAAGGTTTACGGTTTAGGGTATAATAGTCATTTAAATAAAATAAATTTAAAAATAAAATAAAAAATAACATTAATGAAGGAGCAGAAATTAATTAAGAATGGTGAGGGAGAAAGTTGTATCAATTCAATTGGTACAACCAGTTGTACTCTAGTCCCTCTTAAAAATAATTAACCAGAAGCAAAATTGATGGTGAAAAAAGCAAGGAAGAGAGAAGAGCTTGAGGCATTCCAAACCTTTATACGTAATTTGGGGTATCTGGAGATCAAAATGGGAAAAAGCAATGATGTCTTAGCTGAAGCAAAAAAGACTTTTGAAACAGGTAAAGCAATTGGACTAATTGCAAGATCATTAGAAGACTATGTTGTTAGGCAACTTGTAAAAATGAAGGTTCGGGCAAGGAATCATGATGAAAAAGTCAAGGCGAAAAGGGTAAGTGATTATCCATGAAAATGTTATGTTTCAATATTGAGGGCATGGGGAGAAAACTTGAGAAAACAGAGATACAGGATATTATAAAAAAAAAAAAAAACAAAATTGATTTTTGCTGCTTATAAGAAACAAAAATTGAATCTGCTCATGATTGGGATTGCAAAGCATTGTGGGGGAAAGGAAATTTTAATTGGGCAGAGAAGAAAGAAAAAGGAAGATCGGGTGGAATTTTATCACTGTGGAATTCAAATTTGTTTGTTTACAGTAGTTCTTAGTTTTTGGATGGAGCTCTCATCATCAACGGTCTTTGGGGACAAGAGAGAACATATTTCCGCATTTTTAATATGTATAGTTTGTGTCTATTCTCTGAAAAATAAATCTTTGGGACAACATCAGAACTATTATTAATCAAAACCCTTCATCTTGTGTGTGTCTTTTGGGAGACATTAACACAATTTGAAGTCCTTCAGAAAGAGATGGCAATAGCTTCTTTACTAATCAAAGAGAATTGGAAGAACTTGACAGCTTTATTAGATATTTCAATTCTATTTATCTACCATTACATGGTAAAAGATACACGTGGTATAAACCTGACGGGACGTGCAAGAACAGAGTAGACAGAATTCTAGTAAATAATCTATGGGTTTCTATGTGGTTAATTAAATGCACACTTAAAAAGGATTGCGGAGATCCATTTTTTATCATTAATTGCCAATTAATTCTTGAAATCAAGATGAGAGATTGAGGATCGAAACCATTCAGGAGTATCGATGATGGACGTTTTCTCAACACACAAAATTAATCCTCAAGTATAAGAATATCAATTGTAGTTTCGATAGGTGACCAAGTGATTATCGTACCCAAGAGACGGATTATTATCAATTCAATTATATTCTAATTAACTAAGACTATATAGGCAAATTGGATTTGGTTTGGTTACGAAATTAAATAACATATAATTAAGATAGCAAGGTAAATAAACAAACAATAGAGAAAATTTGGTTGTGATCAAGTAAGTAATTAGGTAGTTCTTCAGGTCATCCAGTTCTACTTATTAATTTCCTTTCCATGTGTTGATGTCCGACTCTGCCTTGTAGTTTATGGACGCATCACTAAACCATACAAGTTTACTCTATAGATACAAGCAAACAAGCATATGACACATGTGAATATCCTCGGAGCAAGAGATATGCTTCACTCCACTTTCTAGGTACTAACATAATCAATTATTTCCCGTGCACTTAGTACTCTAACCCGATTTAATCACCCTTTTTAGGTACTATAAAATTATACTCTTTATCCTACTTATTAACCCGAATAAGATTTAATTAACAAGAATTTATATAAGATAGTTCTAATAAGACTTCAGAATCCCTTCACTTAGAATTATAACATGTAATACTGCTCAGCGGTGAACGCACTCAATCAATAACTAACAGATGTATTCAGACTCTACATAACAGTTAATGATGCACAAAACGACTGTGAGTATGGATTGAAAAAGCACAATCTTATATAAAATAAACCACAAGTAGTGTTGTACGGAGTTTACACATAGAAATTCATTTAACTCATAAAACTTTCATAAACCTAGAACTACCGTGGTGGTTCTAGCCCATGATTGATCTAGGAACAATCATGGTTGATTGGTATAATCTTACTTGACGCGTCAGACGAACCTCTCTCACGACCACTTCGGATGATGGTAGGGTTTCGGTGGTAGATAAATGATGAATGATTGATGATTCCTGCGAAAGCTCTTCTTTTATACTCATGGAACCTCCTTATAGGCTTAGGATAGGCCTTTGCTTGAAGCACATGTCAAATTTGGTAAAAGACATCCGGAATTGCCAAAAATAGCAGAAGCGAAACTCCATTCGACCAAGCCTGGACTGGTCGAGCACGGCCTCCAACTCGAACAACTGGTCGAACAGGCTCACTGGACAACTTCGCACATGTTGCTCGACCAGCCTTCTCTGCTCAACCAACCCGATATTGGTCGAGTAACACCTTCAAGTCGAACAGACTCTCTGTATAATTTTCACATTTTGCTCGACCTCTGCTCATCTGCTCGACCAAGCCGATGTTAGTCGAGCAGCACCTCCAAGTCGAACTAACTCTCTGGACGGATCTGCACAATCTACTCGACTTGGCCTCCTTGTTCAACCAAGGTGATGCTGGTCGAACAAGCTCTTGAGGTCGAACGACACTCGAACTTTGCCTCAAAAATTGTGTCTTCCAATTCCGAGCCTTTTACACCTATTTTTTCTGTACAAATATGCTCAAACAGCCCTTGTACCCTCTGATTCGTGACTTTTCCATAAACGTACCGATTCATCTCAATAAAAGACTCAATCGTATTCCATTCCCACGCAAATCAGAGCCTAAAACATGTGAATTTACACTCTCATCAAACCCCCAAACTTACATGTTGCTCGTCCCGAGGCAATGACAATCAAAACAAATCAGAGAGTGTAATCACGACATCACGCACAACCTATTCTAACACATGTAATTATATCAATTCAAAACATGCAATCCATTATACCTTTCATTCACATAGAAACATCAATCAACCACAATACTTCTACGAGTGCTAAGTCATCTAACTCACAGGTAGGTGTTTACTCTCTCTCTCTCTCTCAAGTGTAGAAGATGTACACTTTACGGTTAGTATCGACACTCAACTTCAATTCATATACTCGCGTAACCATAAGTTTGACAAGAGTCTCAAAAATCTATCTACAACTATTTCAATCTAGGATCACAAAGGACTTGCATATTGGTGGTAATGTTGGCTCTTTGGTAAAGGTAGGAGAATATAGATAAGTAACTAAATTACTAGCAAAGAAGTACCTTGGAGATTCACTCTTCTTTCTTCTCTCCTTCGTCTTTCTTATCATCATTCCAATACATGCTTCCTCCATCTTTACTTGGATCAACAACAATTCTTTTTCTTCGCAGTGGAATACCAATTCCGGTGTTCTTCAAGTATAAAGGTACCAGTTTCGGGCACTACCCTCTCTAGTATTCGAGATACCAGTTTCAGGCACTATCCCTCGCAAGATTTAACCTCTTGTCTCTCGATTCCAATTTCACCAAATCTCTCCTTCTATTCCTCTTTAAAACTTCATAGAGCATTCATCTACCTCCAATCTTTACTAGTAATAGGTGTTCAAGTTTCAAAATGTATACGGTTCATTATCAAGGCTTCCCAAAGAAAAAGCGTAAAGCTCAAAAGGGCTTCCAATGATAATCATATAATAAGGTAGGATTAATTTGGCTAAGTAACTTAATCAACAATAATGGCCTAAGATCATTTCCTAGTATCTATCAATTATAGATTTCAAACAAGACTACAAGTCAAGTTCTAGAATACGAGTATATAAGAGACTCTCAAGAATAAACTATCAAGTGTATCACACGATCAACAAGGCTCAAATTCTCACAAGGTTAATAGAATCCTAAGCACTCTTCAAAGCATGCAATCAATATCAATTTTCTATGAACTACAAGTAAAATAGAACATGCTCGTCATCAACAAATCAACATGCATCAAAATAAGAGCCCATACATATCATGAATCCTATCACTAAACAATTCCAAGCAAACAACTTCCCACAATTAGTCAATCATCATTACTATCAGAATATACCACTCACACATGAATCAAACACTAACCCACAACAATCTCCACCTGTAAAGTGTAAAAGAGAATGGGAATGAGAAGAATCAGAAATATAAAAGACCTGGTAACTCTACTCCTCCGGAGCACCATCATCCTCATCACTCCTCTCTTCACGCCAACGATCAACTGCCCTATGCAGATCACTGATATTCCGAGCCATCAAGCGCTCACGGTCTTGCAACTGCCTCAGCCGATCATTCATCGTATCATAGTGTGCATTGAGTGCAGCGTAGTTAGTATTTGCAAGTACCAGCTGCCTGTTTGTTTCTTGTTGGTTCGCATTGAGTGTGGCGAATTGCTCGTGCATCAATTGGAACTGCTCCCTATGAAACTGATCCTGGGCCACCCAATTATCTTGCTATGGCTGCGGCTGCGGTTGTGGTTGTGGTGGTTGCTCGAAAAATTCCTGCTCAAGTGGCTGCTGAGGCTGCACCGAAGGCATACGCTCCTTATAATTAAAAGCAGGTGGTGATTGCGGCTCCTCCTCTTCGAAATCAGTTGGGTCTCTAATCAAAATCATGTCCTCATCTAAGCCGATTTCATGCTCACGCAACTTAGCTAGCAATCTCCAATTTCTTCTTCCCAAGCAAGTCTCCGAGATCACTGTGTGCTCCGTAGCATTCATCAACAAGTAATTGTTGTTCCTCACAGTGGAAAGATCAGCTATCACTAACGGAAATTGAAGTGTTCGAGGCTCCTTCTCTCGGATGAACATCCAAGTATCATCTTCCCACTCAATTAGCCCCATCCTCACACATGAGGTCAAGATCAAGTCCGGATCACCTCGAATAAGATCATACCTACTCAAGTCAATCCTATAATACTCCGCTATAATGGTGATCAGCCCTCCGATGTTTACTCTCTGAAATCCATGCGTTGTGAACTTGTAAAGCTGATGGAAAAAGTAGGCTGCTACATTGAAGCGAACTCCGTTGAGCATGCACCATAAGACATAGAGCTCCCCTCTTAGAATACGGCTCCTTTCGGACCTTGCAAACAATGTGTTCCCAAAATCAGGTCCATGTAAGCAATCACGGATTGCGAATGAAAGCAACCTTCGAAGTATTGGAATTATAATTTTCTTGCCTTCCTGTGATAGCTCTCCAAAACTCGTTCGGCTTAAAGTCATCACTCTCCCTTCCAACCACATTCTCACAGCCAATTATTTCATTAAACTCTTGAGCCCACATCATCTACTCCTATCCACCTATTTGCATCCGAATACCATAAGAAAGATATCCGTCACCACGCTCCACTCTCAGCGTGCATAAGACCTCCGCAGTAATGTGAAAGTACTCTCCCTCTTCATCTCCATGAATCTTGTGATGCCCACTTGATTAAACATCCAACGAATATCATTGATAACGTTCATGTCCATCATGGCACGATCATCTTGATACCTAGTCCTTCTGATCTTTTGAGAGATTGCATTCCAAAGCACCCTTTTCTCTTCCCAATCTCCAATCTTAATCTCGAAATCTGCTGGCCTTCTTTTACCCATCTTCATCCCCTTGACTATCTCTCCCAACGGGGGTGACTTATTCCCTTTCTCTTCGAAGAAGAGGCAATCTCTTTTCGATTATGGTGGTGCTCGAGAAAGGGTGATGGGTTGTGTGTGTCAAACGGAATGAAAATCACCTTTTAAAAACTATCTCCGGACTCCGTATAACTGTAGTTTAACTTGTGAAGGGTGGTCGAACAAGGTTCGTAAGTCGAACGACCCAGATCTGACCCTTGAAATCGCCTAGCTCGACCTCCGTTCGACCTGCACTGTCACGCCCCGACCCCAGACAGAGCGCGACAACCGCCACGTTAACCATAAATTTCATAGAATGGGTGCACTCCACTCCACAAAGTTTATAGAAAACGTAAGGCTTGCTATCAAGTACCTGTAGAACTGAACAACTGATAACAACGGGTACAACCCGAGGACATCATCTCATAAAGTATCAACAAGGATTTACAAAGGTACAAAATTCAACGGTGTAACTTAGTTTAAAGAAAATATACATGAACGATATAACATCGCGAAGATACAAAAAGAACATCAAGGGGGTCACCAAACATAAACTATACAATCTCGCCAATGAATCCGTCAATTTACATAAAAGAGAAAGTACCCAAAACACGGATTGGATGATGAGCAAACGATAGGCAAACCTCCAACCAAAACGATATCAACAGCCTGAAAAGGAAAGAATGATGGGGGGTGAGCAAAACCACTAGCTCAGTGAGGTGATAAGCCGGTCACCCCGACCCTTATACGAAGCATGTACTCCCACTCGCGGTTCATAACATAAAATCCCACAATTCGTCCCACAATAATTATTCTCACTCAGTGTACATATTAATGAAAATAAAAACCTTAGTGCACATTTATGAATAACACAATTAGTTCAAACAACATGTTATCACATAAAAGACGCGTGGGTAGTCAATATCCTCCTCGAACTGAGCTCTCCGTCGAGAGACAGTCCAAGCCCGTCACCGTTACTCTAGATAAAATGCACATTAATATTCTTTCTCAATATGCCAAGTGCTAAAGTTCACAATTCAATATCGACGTGAATACTTGAAATGATCAAACATATAAACATATATGACATGCATGTCCCACACCGGTGACGTTGACTGAGCCTATAATAGACTGATCCATCTAACGATCACCCTCCAGAGTATCAGTATTTGGCAAATGGACAGGTGCCCCGTTAGATCTAACTCACCCAGGTTTGCCAATCACGGGCAACTTGGTTGTCACTCTAACTCACCCGAACCGCGACAATTCGGGCTACTTAATCAATGTCGCTCCAACTCACCCGAACCGTGACCAATTCGGGCTACTTAACCTTGGTACCAGGCATACATATGCATGTGCATCATAAGATGAATAACGACTCAAGTTAGAGTCTTAATTGGCACACAAGAATAACCAGAAATCAATAATACTCATAAAATGGCTAACATGACTCTAACCAGAGCAATCGAGCCAATCAGGCTCTTTACCACATAACATAATACCAAATAATTTTCTTATCAATTAACTAAAACTAAAATAAATGCACATTTATCGAGGGTCCACACTTCCCACAAGAGAAGGCGTTCCCGAATTATCAACTCACAAGGAAGTGATTAACTCTCTCCGGAATCTGAAGTCGGTCCCTTGCCCTTCGTCGATGGTTCTTTACCTAGAAAGGAGATGAGCAATTAAAGACAAATTAAATATAACTAACTATTAGCGTTAACATCCCTTTCATTGCTAAAAACAAATCCTAATCGAGTTCGAACGAGTCGATATTAAATAAAAATGGCATGTAACTCTTTAACATCAGTTCCCAATCCCATATAACCGTTTCAATACATTAACTAAACGAAACGATAAAAAAAATAAGTTTGAATTCGACATAAAAATTCTGAAATTTTCCAGCTAGCGGCAGTTTACGAGAAAAATCATAACTAATTGTAGAATAATCGGATTGAGGCGTTTCAAGTGGCTACGGAAAGCTAACGAGTTCAGCTACGTACAGAAATTAAGTTTGCAAAGTTTCGATGGTAATAGCTATGTCAAAATCAGTTCGAACAGTCTGCAAATTACCCACATACCAAAAAGAAAAACCCCACAAAATTACAAAATCATGGAAGAAGGAAGCTTAATTCACACACCACTTACCTCAAAACAACTTAAAAACCACCTAGGATGAGGGTTGTAAGGGAGAATTTGATCAACAAGGGTTTCTCCTCTTCCTCTCTTCTTTCCCCTCTTTTGTTTTTCTTCTCCCGTTCTTCTCTCTCTTTTTTTTTTAACTTTAGCCTTAATAATTATATATCAGGCCATTTAAGTGGGCTGAAACTTTGGGCCACAAAATAAATAAATAAATAAATTTGGGCTTTCTAAAAAAAATATAGTTGGGCTTAATTGGGCTGGCCTTTTGGGCCATAAAAATAAATAATTAGGTTTTGGGCTTTCTAACAAAATCTAGTTGGGTTAAGATAGGGCTGGCCTTTTGGGCCATAAAATAAATAAATAGGTTTTGGGCTTTCTAAAAAAAAATCTAGTTGAACTAAGATATTATAAAGTATCCTCTCCTCCAAAAAGTTTCGTCCTCGAAACATAAACGTACCTAGAGATGAAAAGAGATTTGGATGGTGTTGACGCATGACTGACTCTGGTTCCCATGTTTCTTCTTCAATTTGATCACTTCTCCATAGAATTCTCACCATAGGAATGGATTTGTTACGAAGCATTTTCTCTCGGCGATCTACAATTTGAACAGGTTGTACTTCGTACGATAGATTTTCCTTTAATACAACTGGGGGATCTTTGAGCACGTGCGAAGGATCTGGTTCATATTTTCTAAGCATAGAGACATGGAAGACATCGTGAATCTTCGACAATTCTGATGGTAGCTCAAGTCGATACGCGACACGACCAATCCTTTGCACGATCGTAAACGGGCCAATATACCTTGGACTCAACTTTCCTCGACGGCGGAATCGCAACACGCCCTTCCATGGAGAAACTTTCAGAAAAACTTTGTCTCCTTCATTAAACTCCAAATCGCGCCTCCTATTATCTGCGTAACTTTTCTGTCGATCTTGCGCTGCCTTAAGTCTGTCTCGAATAAGTTGTATTTTTGCCTTCGCATCTTCGATAAGCTCTAATTGTTCGATTTGTCTCTCGCCAACCTCATCCCAAAAGAGTGGTGTTCGACACTTTCGGCCATACAGAGCTTCGTACGGGGGCATTCCAATGCTTGAATGATAACTGTTGTTATAAGCGAACTCCACCAAAGTCACGTACTTATCCCAGCTACCTCCCAAATTCAACACCACTGCACGTAACATGTCTTCTAGTGTCTGTATAGTTCTCTCTGACTGTCCATCAGTCTGTGGATGAAACGAGGTACTGAATAGTAATTTTGTAACTAGCGCTTTCTGCAGACTAGGCCAAAAACGGGAAGTGAATCTTGGATCACGGTCAGATATGATTGACACTGGTACTCCGTGCAATCTCACGATCTCATCGACATATAACTTGGCAAGTTTCTCTAAAGATTTGTTAGTATGCACTGGAAGGAAATGTGCCGATTTCGTCAGACGATCGACAATGACCCAAATTGAGTCATGACCCTTTTGGGTTAGAGGTAAACCAGAAACAAAATCCATTGTGATGTTTTCCCATTTCCACTCAGGAATAGGTAGTGGTTGAAGCATGCCGGTTGGTTTTTGGTATTCCGCTTTAATCTATTGGCAAGATAAGCACTTTGATACAAATTCAGTAGTGTCCCGTTTCATACCTGGCCACCAATAATGCTCCCGAAGTGTTCTATACATTTTGGTACTACCAGGATGCATAGCATAGGCTGAAGAATGGGCTTCCTCAAGAATAGCTCTACGAACATCAAGTTCTGATGGAACACAAACACGATTTTTAAAAGTAAGAAGTCCATCATCCCGAATTTGATATTCTGTTTCTTTTCCTTGATTTAGCTTCACCATCTTCTGTTGTAAATAAACATCGTGTGATTGTCTTTCTCGAATTTTCTCGAACAAGGTAGGTCTAACCTCGAATTTGGCGATTAAGGCAGAATCATTAGACTTTTCACAATCGAGCGAAATGTGTAAAGATTTAAATTGCTCCAACATAGGAAGATAAAAAGATTGAATTGAAGCAAGTGAGGTAGAAGACTTTCTACTCAGAGCATTTGCAACAACGTTCGCCTTGCCAGGATGATAATCGATGACTAAGTCATAGTCACTAATCAACTCCATCCATCGCCTTTGCCTGAGGTTGAGCTCCTTTTGCGTGGTGATATACTTTAAGCTCTTGTGATCAGTGAAAACCCGACAAGTTGCACCATACAGATAGTGTCTCCATATCTTCAATGCAAAGACGATTGCAGCCAACTCTAAATCATGTGTAGGATAATTTTCTTCGTTCTTCTTCAATTGCCTTGAAGAGTAGGCAATAACCTTTCCTTCTTGCATGAGAACGCATCCTAATCCTTGTCTCGAGGCGTCGCTATAAATGGTAAATTCTCCAATCGCTGGGTCTGGCAAAGCAAGAATAGGAGCTGAAACGAGTCGTCTTTTCAATTCTTGAAATGCTTCCTCGCATTCTTCACTCCATTCAAATTTTACCCCTTTCCGAGTCAATTTAGTCAAAGATGAAGCCAATAACGAAAAGTCTTTGACAAACCGTCGATAATATCCAGCTAATCCCAGAAAACTACGAATCTCTGTCACGTTCTTTGGATGCTCCCAATCTAGTATAGCTTGAATCTTCACTGGATCGACGTAGATTCCTTCTTTAGAAATGTGATGACCCAAAAAGCTTACCTCGCGAAGCCAAAATTCACACTTCGAGAATTTAGCATAAAGCTGATTTTCTCTGAGAATGTTCAGAGCAATTCTTAGATGCTGAGAATGCTCGTCGTCCGATTTAGAATAAATAAGAATGTCATCAATGAAGATGATGACAAACTTATCTAAGTACGGCCGAAAGACCCGATTCATAAGATCCATAAAAGCTGCAGGAGCATTTGTGAGTCCAAAAGGCATAACACAGAATTCAAAATGACCGTATCTGGTTCGAAAAGCAGACTTAGGGATATCAGATTCCCTAATCTTGAGTTGGTGATAACCGGATCGCAAATCAATTTTTGAGAACACAGTTGCTCCTTGCAATTGATCAAACAGATCATCAATTCTTGGAAGAGGATATTTGTTCTTAATAGTCACCTTGTTCAATTGACGGTAGTCGACACATAGACGAAGTGATCCATCTTTCTTCTTGACAAAAAAAACTGGAGCACCCCATGGAGATGTGCTAGGTCGTATGAAACCCTTCTCCAATAATTCCCCAAGTTGTGTCTGGAGTTCCTTAAGCTCAGCAGGCGACATTCGATATGGAGTAATCGATATAGGTGTGATTCCAGGAAGTACGTCAATGGAAAAATCAATCACTCGATTCGGAGGTTGTCCTGGTAAGTCTTCGGGAAAGACATCAGGAAATTCATTCACGATTGGGATGTCATCTAGTTTAGTTTCAGAAAGAGAAGTATCGATGACAAATGCCAAGAATGCCTCACAACCCTTACGCATTAATTTATGCGCAGTCAACATTGAAATAAAAGAGAGGGATCTCGTTTGAAGTTTACCCTCAAAAACAAGTTCTGAGAATCCTGGTCTACGAAAAATAACAAGCTTCTCGTGGCAATCGAGAATTGCATGATGAGAAGAAAGCCAATCCATGCCAAGAATAACATCAAGATCAATCAAAGGCAATGGTATCAATTCAGCCTCTAAAATGACATCTTTGATCTTCAATGGACAAACAAGGAATACTGAATCACGAATTAGACGCTCTCCAAGAGGGGTATGAACGATGATTCCAGGTGACAAATGAGAGATAGGATAATCTAAGATCGCAGTAAGATCATCTCGGATATAAGACCTATCAGAACCTGGGTCAAATAAAGCGTAGACCTGATGGTCTCCCACAAACACATGGCCTAAAGAAGCAATATTAGGTGAGATTGTGATTTAAAAAATTTGAAAAGATAGAATTTCTTACGAATGTTTTATTCGTAATAAAGTGGCATAACAAGGCGGGGTTAGATTTAGCATGTGAAAATACTCAAATTATAAATTACCTGTCACAACCTTCGGATCTGAGCGAGCCTCTTCTTGGGAAATATGAAATACTCTAGTTTGCTTCCTTCTTGCATAGGTGATTGAGTACTAGGGCCGCTTGAGGCATCGGGCACTCTGGTAACTGCAGATCGAGTATCTCTGGGTGTAGAATATGTTAGTTTACCACGAAACTGACCAGAACCCTGACTGCTCGTTCCCATAAGCTGAGGACAAGAACTTCGCATATGCCCCGGCTGTCGACACTGAAAACATACTTGAGGAGCCTTACAGGGGCCGTCATGATATTTTAGGCAATTCTGGCACTTGCGATTTTCACCAACCGATCCCGAGACATTGCTCCCGCCTCTACTAAACTGCTCCCGAGGTTGAGGAAAACTAATAGATGCCGAACTCGGTGCGCCACGCGAAGATCCCACACCCCTATACACCTTCGATGCATTTCCTGGAAATGCGCTCCCTTGCCTTTTCTTTTGAGATCGTTCTGCAAGCTTATGTCTCGCCTGAACTAAACCTTCTACCCTCAGGGCTTCTTCTACGAGATCGTCAAGACTCTCGTACTTGTCTCCGGACTTGATGCGATCTCGAATATTTAAATTAAGACCATCTTCAAATCTCTTGCATAAGTCTCTCGTCGTATATGACTCAGGAGCGAATTCTCGCAATTCCAGAAATTTGCTTTCGTACTCAACGACCGACATAATGCCTTGAAAGAGGTTGAAGAACTCCTTTCTCTTCTGATCCTTGATGTACTGAGAGAAGTATCGATCTTTGAATCGTTCCACAAAGATAGCCCACGTAATAGTAACCGAAGATGTCTCTTTTAGATTCTGCCACCATCGTCGTGCATCTGGGCCTAACAGCTTGGTCGCAATGACCACACGATAATATTCTTCAATCATCAAGGTGTCAAAGGTCTCTGTAATCTCCTTTAACCATGCCCCCGCTTTAGAAGCATCTCTTGCACCGTCAAATTTCGAAGTCCCCATGTTTTCAACTGCTTTCACCAAATCAGGTATAAAAAGTGCACCTCGAGAAGCAGAACCTCCTAAAGCCATTTCTGGAGTAAAAACAGGTACATTAGATGTAGGTCGAATCGATTCATTAGCACGAAGAACCTCTTCAGTGACAGTCGTAGTTGTATGAGCCGTTGTAGGTGGTGGAACACCATGTATTCGAATGTAATCATAATACAATTGGTACTGCTCGGGTGTCATCATGTGCTCAACCCGCAACTGGGCCCGTGGTTGCTCTACCTGGGAAACTGGCACCCTATGATCAGAATTGATAGGGTCCATAACCGTCGGAGGAATGACATGATCAGAAGAAACATGTCCTCGAGGTCCACGAGGAACAGAAGAGTGTAGAGGACTCGGAGGATCACGAGGAGCGTGTCCTCGACCTCGACCTCGACCTCGACCTCGACCTCGAACTGGAGGTGCCATAATGACTGAAAGGAAGAAAGGAAAGAAAATGCAAGGTCAACGTCAAGGCAATACGATACCTTAGGATGACATAGAAACAAAGTTGGACTCATTGGCTTGACACAAAAAGAATGAGAATCATAAAACCAGGCTCTGATACCAAGAAAGTTGTCACGCCCCGACCCCAGACAGAGCGCGACAACCGCCACGTTAACCATAAATTTCATAGAATGGGTGCACTCCACTCCACAAAGTTTATAGAAAATGTAAGGCTTGCTATCAAGTACCTGTAGAACTGAACAACTGATAACAACGGGTACAACCCGAGGACATCATCTCATAAAGTATCAACAAGGATTTACAAAGGTACAAAATTCAACGGTGTAACTTAGTTTAAAGAAAATATACATGAACGATATAACATCGCGAAGATACAAAAAGAACATCAAGGGGGTCACCAAACATAAACTATACAATCTCGCCAATGAATCCGTCAATTTACATAAAAGAGAAAGTACCCAAAACACGGATTGGATGATGAGCAAACGATAGGCAAACCTCCAACCAAAACGATATCAACAGCCTGAAAAGGAAAGAATGATGGGGGGTGAGCAAAACCACTAGCTCAGTGAGGTGATAAGCCGGTCACCCCGACCCTTATACGAAGCATGTACTCCCACTCGCGGTTCATAACATAAAATCCCACAATTCGTCCCACAATAATTATTCTCACTCAGTGTACATATTAATGAAAATAAAAACTTTAGTGCACATTTATGAATAACACAATTAGTTCAAACAACATGTTATCACATAAAAGACGCGTGGGTAGTCAATATCCTCCTCGAACTGAGCTCTCCGTCGAGAGACAGTCCAAGCCCGTCACCGTTACTCTAGATAAAATGCACATTAATATTCTTTCTCAATATGCCAAGTGCTAAAGTTCACAATTCAATATCGACGTGAATACTTGAAATGATCAAACATATAAACATATATGACATGCATGTCCCACACCGGTGACGTTGACTGAGCCTATAATAGACTGATCCATCTAACGATCACCCTCCAGAGTATCAGTATTTGGCAAATGGACAGGTGCCCCGTTAGATCTAACTCACCCAGGTTTGCCAATCACGGGCAACTTGGTTGTCACTCTAACTCACCCGAACCGCGACAATTCGGGCTACTTAATCAATGTCGCTCCAACTCACCCGAACCGTGACCAATTCGGGCTACTTAACCTTGGTACCAGGCATACATATGCATGTGCATCATAAGATGAATAATGACTCAAGTTAGAGTCTTAATTGGCACACAAGAATAACCAGAAATCAATAATACTCATAAAATGGCTAACATGACTCTAACCAGAGCAATCGAGCCAATCAGGCTCTTTACCACATAACATAATACCAAATAATTTTCTTATCAATTAACTAAAACTAAAATAAATGCACATTTATCGAGGGTCCACACTTCCCACAAGAGAAGGCGTTCCCGAATTATCAACTCACAAGGAAGTGATTAACTCTCTCCGGAATCTGAAGTCGGTCCCTTGCCCTTCGTCGATGGTTCTTTACCTAGAAAGGAGATGAGCAATTAAAGACAAATTAAATATAACTAACTATTAGCGTTAACATCCCTTTCATTGCTAAAAACAAATCCTAATCGAGTTCGAACGAGTCGATATTAAATAAAAATGGCATGTAACTCTTTAACATCAGTTCCCAATCCCATATAACCGTTTCAATACATTAACTAAACGAAACGATAAAAAAAATAAGTTTGAATTCGACATAAAAATTCTGAAATTTTCCAGCTAGCGGCAGTTTACGAGAAAAATCATAACTAATTGTAGAATAATCGGATTGAGGCGTTTCAAGTGGCTACGGAAAGCTAACGAGTTCAGCTACGTACAGAAATTAAGTTTGCAAAGTTTCGATGGCGATAGCTATGTCAAAATCAGTTCGAACAGTCTGCAAATTACCCACATACCAAAAAGAAAAACCCCACAAAATTACAAAATCATGGAAGAAGGAAGCTTAATTCACACACCACTTACCTCAAAACAACTTAAAAACCACCTAGGATGAGGGTTGTAAGGGAGAATTTGATCAACAAGGGTTTCTCCTCTTCCTCTCTTCTTTCCCCTCTTTTGTTTTTCTTCTCCCGTTCTTCTCTCTCTTTTTTTTTTAACTTTAGCCTTAATAATTATATATCAGACCATTTAAGTGGGCTGAAACTTTGGGCCACAAAATAAATAAATAAATAAATTTGGGCTTTCTAAAAAAAATATAGTTGGGCTTAATTGGGCTGGCCTTTTGGGCCATAAAAATAAATAATTAGGTTTTGGGCTTTCTAACAAAATCTAGTTGGGTTAAGATAGGGCTGGCCTTTTGGGCCATAAAATAAATAAATAGGTTTTGGGTTTTCTAAAAAAAAATCTAGTTGAACTAAGATATTATATGCACTGTGTGGTCAAACAGCATGTGGAAGTCAAGCAATGCGTGTAATCATGTCTCTGTTTTGCCCTGACTTGGTCGACTTCTGCTCGACTTTCAAATCTTGGTCGAACAACCTATGTTTAGTCGAACAAAGTCTCTGTAAGTTTTGTTCACTTTGTTCAACTGTTGCTCGACTTAGACTCCTTCGTTGAACAACATGGTCGAAACCGAGCAACCTTCCTGGACATTTCATGTATTTCGCTCGACCTCCGTTCGACCTGAATTTGTCGATTGAACAGGTGCTGGACGTCGAGTAACCTGCCTCGTCGTGCCCCCTGTTCTCCTCTGTCCTGCTCGCCCGTTGCTCGACTACAACATCTTGGTCGAGCAGTAATGTTCAAGTTGAACAACCTCTCTGGAAGAATTATGCATTTCGTTCGACTTCCGTTCGACTTACCAATAAAGTCAAACAACCCTGTCCAGGTTGAACAACCCTACTAGAAGTTTTGCACATTTCGTTCGACCATTGCTTGATCAAATAGCATGGTCGAACGATCCTCCTGAAAGTCGAGCGACACCTCAAACTTCATTACCTTCATACCTTTCTCGTATTTTCCTGCAACAATGAAACTATAGGACAACATCGAGTACCAAGATCACAATTTCTAAGCTCGAGAACCACTTTCATACCAAATAACATCCTGTGTAACTCTGCAATAACACTAAAAACATAACAAAACACCACTAAACACTAGGCAAATTGCAAAAAATTGATGCAACAAAATCGGTTAAAGTTTTAATATACCGAAAAAAATCAACTCCCCTAGCAAACTTTACAAAGAAAAGATCATATTCTCCGTGCAATGATGAGGTAAGTACATCACACCTCCCCAAACTTAGTAGAAACTATAGTGAAAACTAAGTTTGCAAAGAGATGTAATTTTCGAATAATAAACACGTCAAATATAAAATTTCTCACTCACACTAATGAAATTAAATCAATAAAACGGGAGGAAAAGCCCCCAAACAGGCGCTCATGTTTAACGTCGGAGAGTCACGATGGTACCACTCTAGTGCAAGGTATCCTCAAAGATGACACAAGCATCATTTGACGACTTGTAATGCTTCAAACGATGCCCATTCGCTATTATGATATCTCCATCGTTGTCCATAAGCTCAAAATTTCCCCCTCCGCAGGCTCTATGGATAATGAACGGCCCCATCCACTTCGATTTCAATTTCTCTGCGAAGAGCTTCAAGCGAGAGTTAAAAAGTAATACCTCATCACCTTGCTTGAACTCCTTGTATGAGATCTTCGAGTCATGCCATTTCTTCATTCTCTCCTTGTAGATCTCCGAGTTCTTATAAGCTTGATTTCTGAACTCATCCAATTGATTGAAATGAGTCATTCTCAACAACTTTTGATCCTTTAAAGACAAGTTCAAACTCCTCAAACCTAAAAAGCTTTGTGCTGAATCTCTATGGGCAAGTGGCACGGCTTCCCATAGATAATTTGGTACGGTGACATATCCAACACTGTCTTATAAGCAGTCCAGAACCCCACAAAACATCATCGAGCTTCATAGCCCAATCCTTCCTATTGGTTCCGACTACCTTCTCCTAAATTTATTTCACTTGTCGGTTGGAAGCTTCAGCTTGCCCATTCGCTTGAGGGTGATAGGGTGAAGTAACCCTATGCTTGACTCCATAATCCTTAAGCACCTTTTCAAGAAGCTTGTTGACAAAGTGAGTACCTTCATCACTAACTAGTACTCTAGGAACTCCATAGCTGGCAAAGATATATTTCTTCAAGAAAGATAACACAGTTTTTGAATCATTCACACGAGTGGGAATGACTTCCACCCATTTAGAAACATAATCTACTGCTAAAAGAATGTAGAGAAACCCATTAGATGGAGGAAAAAACCCCATAAAATTGATCCCCCATACATCAAAGATCTCAACAACAATGCTCAGTTGAAGTGGCATCTCATCTCTTCGACTTATGTTCCCCATCTTTTGACATCTATCGCATATCACCACATAGGTCTCACAATCTTTAAACAAGGTAGGTCAATAAAAAGCAGATTGAAGTACCTTAGCTGCCGTCTTTTGAGCTTCGAAGTGCCCCCCGTTAGGGTGTGCATGGCAAAAATCAAGAACACTCTCCATCTCCATCTCAAGCACACACCTACGGATTATGGAATCTATACATATCTTGTAGACAAACGGATCATACCATATAAATATCTTAACATCTCGCTTGAATTTCACAAGTTGATATCGGTTGAGATCTCTCGGGATTTCTACTACGGTAATGTAATTTACATAATCCGCATACCATGGATCCATCCCTTGGGCAGCCACTACCATGCTCTTTTAGCTCCTTCAACAAACACTGCCATTATCTTCTCATCTGGGAATATCTCTTCTATGTACTCAAAAGAATCATCACAGCGCTCCCTTGTATCCAACCTTGATATGAGATCTGCCAACACGTTTTCCGTTCCTTTCTTATTTCAGATCTCCATATCGAATTCCTGCAGAAGAAGAATCTATCTAATGATCCTTGGCTTCATTTCCTTCTTTTCCATCAAGTATCGGATTGCAGAATGATCTATATACACTATCGTCCTCAAGCCAACCAAATACTATCGAAACTTATTGAACGCGTACACCACAACCAAAAACTCCTTTTCAGTCACCGTATAGTTCTTTTGTGCCACATTAAAAGTCTTACTCGCATAGTAAATAGCACAGAACTTCTTTTCCCTCAACTGCCCAAGCACCAACCCAAGTGCTAAGTCACTTGCATCACACATAAGTACAAACGACTGAGTCCAATCCAGCGTGATCAAGATAGGTGCAGTAATAAGCGCCTCTTTCAAAACCTGAAAAGCTATTAGACACTCTTCATCAAAAACAAAAGGAACACCCTTTTCAAGTAAATGAGATAAGGGCTTAGAGTATTTCGAGAAGACTTTTATGAATCTCCTTATAAAATTGGCGTATCCAAGGAAGGACCGCACTCCCTTCTCATTCGTAGGTGGGGGAAGCTTCTCAATCGCCACCACCTTCGCTCTATCCACCTGCAATCCCTTAGCTGAGATATGATGGCTAAGAACAATCTCATCTCTCACCATAAAGTGGCATTTCTCCCAATTCAAGACATGATTAGTTTCTTGGCATCTCTTCAAAACAGTAGCAAGGTTAGATAAATAAATATAAAAAGAGGAACCAAACATAGAGAAATCGTCCATAAATACCTCCATGATCTTTTCTATCAAACCGTCAAATATGACCACCATGCAACGCTGAAATGTAGTAGGCGCTTTGCACAATCCAAAAGGTATCTTTCTAAAGGCAAAAGTTCCATATGGGCAAGTAAAAGTAGTCTTTTCTTAGTCCTCGGGTGCAATCATGATTTGATTATACCCCGAGTACTCATCCAAGAAACAATAAAACTCATACCCCGCAAGACGATCAAGCATTTGATCCATGAAAGGAAGGAGAAAGTGGCCTTTGCATGTATTTTCATTCAGTTTCCTGTAATCCATACACACACGCCATCCCGTAAGAATCCTAGTGGCTAAAGTCTCACCATCTTCGGCTTTCACAATAGTCATGCCCCCCATTTTAGCAACAACATGTAATGGACTCACGTGGGGACTATCACTAATAGGATAAATAATCCCAGCATCTAGCCACGTTAGGATTTGCTTCCTAATCACTTCTTGAATAGCGGGATTCACCCTCCGTTGATTGTGAATGCTACTCTTGGCCTCATTTAACAATCTTATTCTATGCATGCAATAGAAAGGACTAATCCCCTTTAAATCATCAAGAGACAAACCAATCACAGACTTATACTTTCTAAGCACATCTAACAATTCCTCAAGTTGATCATCATCAAGGGAAGAAGATACACTTACCGGATATTTTTCATTGTCATCTAGGTAGGCATACTTCAAGTGCTCCGGTAGCGGTTTCAACTCCTTTTTTTCTCTTCTTGAGGTGCACTCTCTCTGTCCAAGGGCAAGTACTTCCTTGTCCACTTAACCTCTTCAACCTTTTTCTTTTGCGATTGATACCTGTCATCACCCAAAGCAAGTAAGTTTTCAAGAAATTCAATACATACCTCATTAGAGAATTCATCTAGCTCCATAGTGGGAAAAGTAAGAGACTCCATCAAGCATGTCTCAAGAGGATCCTTGGAGAGAATTAGAGACATGTCTTCATTAACGATCTCCTCCACCATATCAATGTTGTTACACTGCATCTCCATCGGCATCTTCATTGCTTTGTCGAGGTTAAACAAAACCTCTTCTTTATCCATCCTCAGCCGTAGCTCACCCTTCTACACATCAATCATAGCTTCCGCAGTAGCAAGGAAAGGTCTCCCCAAGATATGAGGGACATTATCCTTGTCATCTTCCATCTCAAGCACAAGAAAGTCCACAGGAAATACGAGCTTCTCTACTTTGACAAGAACATCTTCAATCACACCCTTCGAAAAGGTCATAGACCTATCCGCTAGTTGAAGAGCCACTGATGTGGGAGTCAACTTCCCCAAACCAAGCCGTTTAAAGATAAACAGTGGCATCAAATTGATACTTGCCCCAAGATCGCATAAGGCTCATCGCGCCATCCCTTTTTTAATTTCACATAAGATAGTGAAGCTTCTCGGATCTTTTAACTTAGCTGGCAGCTTCCTTTGTATGATTGAGCTACAATTTTCCGACAGTTTCACGGTTTTAATTCAGTTCAAGCTTCTCTTCTTCAATAGTATATCCTTTAGAAAACGGGCACAATACGGCATCTCAAAGATCACTTCAGAGAAAGGAATGTCCAAACTTATCTTGTTTATGATATCTGAAAACCTCTTGAAATTATCTTCCAATCTCTTTTGGACAAGATTGAAAGGAAACGGTGGAGGTATCGTTGTTTTGGGAATCCCCCATTCATCACGTTCAACCTTCTCCGCTTTATCCTTCTCGGCTCTCAATCTCTTGGCTCTTTCCCACTTCATTTCCACTAATGTAAGGTCGGTATTGTGCTATAGAGATGTAGTTAGAGTATTATGATCAGCAGGTGTCGCATTCAATATTGAATCGAACTCTGAGCCGTGTTGTTCGACCTCTGCTCGACCAAGATGGGTTGGTCGAGCAGGTAGGTTTTAGTCGAACAGATTGCCTATCGCATACTCTGTTCCAGGACGTGTTGTTCGACCTCTGCTCGACCAAGATGGGTTGGTCAAGCAGATAGGTTTTGGTAGAACAGATTCCCTGATCGCGAGCTCTCGTCACACTGCTATTGTTCGACTTCCGTTCGACCTGGGTGGTCTGGTCGAATGGTGTTGTGCTGGTCGAATGGATGGTCAGAAAACAAAGTATCGTAATTCTGTTTCTTCGAAAGTTGTTCGACCTCTGCTCGACCAGATCATCTGGTCGAGCAACTTCTCTGTTCCCTTCGGTTTCACTTATCGGCATCATCGGACCTTCATATTGTATTCCCGACCTTAATGTGATGGCATGGCAAGACTTTGGATTCTCAATACTTTGAGATGGAAACTTCCCTTTCTCAATAGTTTGAGTCAATTTGTTTACATTCCCAGCCATCTCCCCCATCAACAAAGTAAGGTCTTTCACTTGTGTAGACAAGTCCCTATGATTATCATCAATCTTCTTCTCTAACTTGGCCTCAAGACGGTCTACTCTTGCATCATTCCTCGCCATGTACCTGTTCACCGTATCCTCAAAGCCAGGCTTTCCTTCTTCCACCTTTTCTCCCGGATCAACACCAATAGGAGGCTGCACCGCATTATTCGGATTGCTCTATGAAAACTTCGGCCTCCTTGGTTGTTGGTAATTAACTGGGGGACCACAGTTGTTGTAATCCCCCTGATAATTCCAGTTTCCTTAATTCATGTACCTAGTTCCTTGAATATTTTGACCCATGGCATAGTTTACCTCCTCGATCTCCTCTTGGCTAGCTCCTTCATAGATACCATCCTGCTGCATCATTGGTACTCTCTGAGATAAATCAGTGATCTACTTTTGCTGAGACTCAAGTAACTTACTAATCTTAGCCAAGCTAGAGACAATCCCATCATCTCTTCCTGACTTCACCAAAGTATGCTCAACTTGTGCTACTTTACCAAGGATATAAGTGTCTCTCACTCTATCAGTCGGCCAATCTCTTGAATTCATCGAAATATCCTCGAAAAGCTTCTCGGCTCAATGGGTGACTTCATAAGCAATGCTCCATTAGAAGAAGCATCAAGTAACACTCGAGAATTGTAATCCAACCCATTGTAGAATATACTGATATATTGAGCTTTAGATAGCCCATGCTGTGGACACTTACGAAGCATGTCCTTGAACATGTCCTAAGCTTCATGAAATTTTTCATTACCATGGATAGCAAATTGATGATTTTTTGCTTCATCTTGAACACCTCTGAAGGTGGCATGTATCGCTCTAAGAATTTCACTTTCAACTTCTCCCATGTATCACATTCAGCAGCATCAAGATTATCGTACCAATCTCTCGCCTTTTCATTCAGAAACAATATGATCTTCCTCGCATCCGCATGAGCTCCAACATCTTTTGTGTACTTGCATACCCAAGGAATTTATTTAGATGTTGCTGAGGATCTTCAAAGGTTCCCCTAGAGAAGGGATTCCTTTCAACCATGGTGATAAGAGCAGGGTGTAAATCGAAATCGGCTCTGGTCTCCCTTGCTCCTAACAACCCAGCATTGCCCCCTCCATTGTTCTTAAAGACTTCACGGATGGCAAGTGTATCAGGATTCGCTGCCATGTTGACTGTCTCTACTTCCAAATTATCTTCGGTTGTAGCTTCAATCGTTTGCGAATTCAGTACGTCAACTTCAACTCCAAAATCAAGAGCTTCAGTTGGATCTACATTATTGTTTTTATTCTTCTTCTTCTTTGTCATCCTCGACGATCCTCCAATCTCTGGATTATAAGGCTCTAATGTACCTGTTTTAGATCTTGTGAGCATACACCTAAGAAGAGTAAGTGTTAGAAATAAAAGACAAGAATAATATAATCTCAATTAAACTAGAAATAATAAACTAATAATTAATTCTGTCCCTGGCTAACGGCGCCTAGAACTTGATGGGCGTTTTCTCAATACACAAAATTAATCCTAAAGTATAAGGATATCAATTGTAGTTTTGATAGGTGACCAAGTGATTATCGTACCCAAGAGACAAATTATTATCAATTCAATTATATTCTAATTAACTAAGACTATATTGGCAAATTGGATTTGGTTTAGTTATGAAACTAAATAACATATAATTAAGATAGCAAGGTAAATAAACAAACAATAGAGAAAATTCAGTTGTGATCAAGTAAGTAATTAGGTAGTTCTTCAGGTCATCCAGTTTTACTTATTAATTTCCTTTCCATGTGTTGATGTCCGACTCTGCCTTGTAGTTTATGGACGCATCACTAAACCATGCAAGTTTACTTTATAGACACAAGCAAATAAGCGTATGACACGTGTGAATATCCTCGGAGTAAGAGATATACTTCATCCCCCTTTCTAGGTACTATCATAATCAATTATTTCTCGTGCACTTAGTACTCTAACCTGATTTGATCTCCCTTTTTAGGTATTATAAAGTTATACTCTTTATCCTACTTATTAACCCGAATAAGATTCAATTAACAAGTATCTATATAAGATAGTTCTAATAAGACTTCGGAATCCCTTCACTTAGAATTATAACATGTAATCCTGCTCAGCGGTGAACGCACTCAATCAATAACTAAAAGATGTATTCAAACTCTACATAACAGTTAATGATGCACAAAACGACCGTGAGTATGAATTGAAAAAGCACAATCTTATATAAAATAAACCATAAGTAGTGTTGTACTGAGTTTACACATGAAAATTCAATTAACTCATAAAACTTTCATAACCCTAAAACTATCGTGGTGGTTCTAGCCCATGATTGATCTAGGAACAATCATGGTTAATTAGTATGATCTTACTTGACGCGCCAGACGAACCTCTCTCACGACCCCTTTCGGATGATGGTAGGGTTTCGGTGGTAGATGAATGATGAATGATTGATTATTCCTGCGAAAGCTCTTCTTTTATACTCATGGAACCTCTTTATGGGCTTAGGATGGGCCTTTACTTGAAGCACAGTCAAATTTGATAAAAGACATCCGAAATTACCATAAATAGCAGCAGCGAAACTCCGTTCGACCAAGCCTGGACTGGTCGAGCACGGCCTCCAACTCGAGCAACTGGTCGAACAAGCTCACTGGACAACTTCGCACAAGTTGCTCGACCAGCCTTCTCTGCTCGACCAACCCGATATTGGTCGAGCAACACCTTCAAGTCGAACTGACTCTCTGTATAATTTTCACATTTTGCTCAACCTCTGCTCATCTGTTTGACCAAGCCGATGTTGGTCGAGCAGCACCTCCAATTTGAACTAGCTCTCTGAACGGATCTGCACAATCTGCTCAACTTGGCCTCCTTGTTTGACCAAGGTGATGCTGGTCGAACAAGCTCTTGAGGTCGAAAAACACTCGAACTTTGCCTAAAAAATTCGTGTCTTCCAATTTCGAGCCTTTTACACCTGTTTTCCTGTACAAATATGCTCAAATAGTTCTTGTACCCTCTGATTCGTGACTTTCCATAAATGTACTGATTCGTCTCAATAAAAGACTCAATCGTACTTCATTCCCACGCAAATCAGAGCCCAAAACATGTGAATTTATACTCTCATCAATCGACGCATTGATAAATCACTCGAGTTCAAAGATTTTGTGTATGAAATATGGCAAAATTACCAAGTAGAAGGATGGGTGGGTTTGTCATAAAAAAGAAGTTTAAAAAACTAAAAACCAATTTGAGACAGATGAATAAAACAGTCTTCGGAAGCTTGGATGGAAACATTAAAAGACATAAGAGAAAAAATTCAGGGGTTGGATGTGATTGATGATGTGTTTGGCCTAGAGAAAGTAGAAATAATGAAGAGAAAAGAAACCACTACCAGGCTTTCCAGAAGTGTGAAGTGGATAACTAGTCTTCTGGCTCAAAAAGAGAGAAATAGATGGTTGAAAGAGGGGGATTCCAACTCAAGATACTTTCACAAACTCATTAATATAAGAAGAAAGAGAAATGAGATTGTAGGTATCAACATTAATGGTGTCTGACATGAAGAAGTAGATGAGGCTAAAAACAACATATACAACTACTTTGAAAGACATTTTAGCAAAGATAAGTTTGTGAGGCTAGTGATCAAAGAGACCTAATAGATAAAAAAGTCTTAGATGTGGACAATTTAATGCTTACTGCCTCATTCTCTGAAGATGAGGTTAAGGAAGCTGTGTGGGCATGTGATAGCAGTAAAAGTCCGTGGCCTGATGGTTTCAACTTAGATTTTTTAAAAAAATTTGGGATCTTTTCAAGTCATATTTTATGGAAATGATGGAAAATTTCATCAAAATGACAAACTTGTGAAAGGAATAAATCCATCTTTCATTATATTAATCCCAAAGAATGATGCAATAAGGGGTGGCAATTCGTGTTATTGGGTCGGGTTTCTTGTCGACATGATATTGACACGACGCAATAAGGGCAAACCCAAACATGACACAATAAGAATTTTTTACGACACGACACGAACACAAAAATTATCAGGTCAACACGACATGACATATTAACAAAACGATAAGAAAATAAAATATAAAAAAATATTAATTAAAAGTATTAGTTTTTTTAAATATATTTTATAATTATTAATGAGTATTTTTATCATATATTTACTAAATTTTATATTTATATCGGGTTAATATGTTAATGGGTCATCTGTTAATATTAATCGTATAATAACGAGTTGACACGAACCCAACATGAAATTTATATGTCCTTATCGGATTGACACGATAATGACATGAACCTAATAAGGTCAATCACTAACCCGCAATTACCGTGTCGTGCTATCGTGTCGTATCGAGAATTGCCAACCCTAGATGCATCTAGTGGCCTAAATGATTATACTCCTATATTACTTATTGGAGGATTCTACAAGATCATATCTAAGGTGCTGGCAAGGAGACTATGCAAAGTGATTGATTCTATAATCTCACAAAAATCAGAGTGCTTTCCTTTGTAATAGACATATTCTTGATAGCATTGTGGTTCTTAACGAAGCAATTGATGAAGCAAGAAAGTTGAAAGGTTCTTTCTCAAGATTGATTTTGCAAAATCATACGATCCAGAGAATTGGGGTTTCCTTGAACGTGATGATGGAGATATTCAAATTTGATAAAAATGGCACAAATGGATAATGGAGTGTGTCTTGATAGCGTCCGCTTCAGTCCTTCTTAGTGGAAGTTTATCGGGAGAGTTAAAGCTGAAACGTGGGCTTAGATATGGCTATCATTTGTCTCATTTTCTCTTTCTACATAATTGTTGTTGAGGGGCTTAGTTTTTTGCTTAACAAAGTCACACTAGTGGGCCTTTTTTACATGGCAAAAATTGGAAGGAATAAAGTTATTTTGTCTCATCTATAGTTTGTGGACGACACTATTCTTATGGGTAGTGGTACATTGGACAATGCCATGATGATTAGATGAATTCTTAGGAATATGAAGCTGATTTCGTGGTTAAAGGTCAACTTTGATATATGCTACATTTTTGGGGTTAATGTAGATGAAAAATAGAATCTGGGAAATGACGACTATTTTGGGATGGACGGTGGGATCTTTACCATTAACTTACCTTGGAATCAAAGTTGTTAAGAACCATCGAAAAGAGGTGGCGTTGAGAGATTCAATTCAAAAGATAAGAAGTCAAGTGAAGAAATGGAAAGACAACAAGATCTCAATAGGTGGAAGAGTCATCTAATTGAACGCAGTTTTGTCATCTCTACCTATATATCACTTTTCCTTTTACCTTCTTCCTAAAATAACCTTGTGTGATCTTTTAAAAATTTATTGTAATTTCATTTGGGGTGGGAGGGGGGAGGAGATAAGAATAAAGTTTCTTTGGTTGATTGGAAAACAATATGTTATCTAAAGAATCGAGGTGGCTTAGGGGTTAGGGAATTGCATCTTTTTAATAAATCACTTATAGAGAAGTAGATGTGGAGATTTTTTAGCGAAAAAAAGAGACTTTGGGTTAAAATCATAGAGTCAAAATATGTCAATGGTAGGGATGAGAAGTTGGGGTGTAGTGTTGAGAGAGGAAGAGATTTGTGGTCAGATTAATGTTGGAAGGATATGGTGAGTGTTACTTTTGGAGAAAAAGGGGGTTGGTTTAAAGTTAATTTAAAGAGGATCATGGAGATGGGAACCAAACTTTGTTCTGGGAAGATCCTTGGACTGGGAGAAACCATAAAAATTTCTTTTTTCTAGATTGTTTCATCTCAGTAAGGATCAAGAAAAGATAGTGGGAGATATGGGAACTTGGGAGGGAGGTTGTTGGATTCGGGGGCGGAGATGGTTGAGCGAACTCTCGGGCCAGGATCAATTCTTTTTGCTTTTTGATTGACAGGTGCACAATAAAGGAAGGAGTTGAAGATAGATGGAGATGGAAGAGGTCCAAACAAGGCTGTTATGAAATAAATGAAGTTTAAAAAATACTTACAGAACTGTGAGGATTCAAGCTTATTGAAAAAGAAGATTGAAAAAGCTTTAGAAGCATCTGGAACAAGTTCACACAGTTAAAGGTAATTGTTCACTATGGAGAATCCTTCGGGGTCGTTAACCTACAAAAACTAACTTGAAAAAGAGGACCATTCTTAACTTTATAATCGACTTGAAGTGTGTGTTATAGAAAGAAAATGTTGAAGTTGCGGGAATCTAATTCTTTGAATGTGAAGTAGCTTATAAGGTATTGATGACTAGTCTAAATTGGATTGAAATCTCATTAGTTCTCCACTCAAATCCTCATTAGAACTTGGATGCATTTAGATGTTCTAAGGATAGAAAAAGTAAAGTGAAGTTAGTGGTTATTTGACAATGTGTCATATGGTTGATTTGGAAAGTTAGGAATGCAATATTTTTTAGGGATCAGTTTTTTGTTTTGAAAAATTGATAGAAGAAATAAAAAGTAGAATATGGAGATTATTTTATGTTAACGATGTGAATCGGTCTAAATTGTCTTTTAATGGGTGATTTTTTATGTCAAACTTAATTATATAATACTTATATTTTGATATTTTTTTTTTGGGTATTTCTTATACTCAAATCAATACAAATTTTATTTAAAAAAAAAAACTCTCAGTTCACCTCAAGTATAATCATCTCACTAGAAAGCTTTTATTTATGTATTAATACATATATATAGGAGTACTTTTTTTTTTCTCTGGTTTTATTCTTGACAAAGACAAGTGTGAGACCGTCTCACATAAGGGCTTACGTGAGACAATCAGAAAGTGATAACTTTTATAAAGGAAAGTGATAATAAAACAATGAAAAGTGATAATGATATTTTATGAACAATTTAAAGTATAAACAAAAAGTGATAACATTTTATAACAAAAATGATAACATTTTATATCAAAAATAATAATTATTTTAAAAAGTAAAAAATGGTACAATGCAATACCAATCCTTTATTCTTTTATTTTTTGGTGATTAAATTAATAGTTGTAACATCATAATTCATAACCACCAACCATTTATTCGGTGAAGCTTGTAAATTATGAGCCAAAATGTTAAACCCTTTATAAAAGGCTCACCAAAAAGTCAAGCCATAAAAAAAGTCGGTGAACACATTTGTGGTGATCTAAATTTCCACTTCCTTTTCATGTTTTGCCCACGAATATTATCATTAATGTAATACAACCTGCCAGATGATGACTATTTGACCAACTATAATTTTATTTTTAATAATATATACCCTCATTCATGCATTAACATTTACATTTTCATTTTAATTTGTCTTTTCATTTCCTTTTGTCGAGTGAAACTCACAAAATTTTCTTAAATATTTCATACAGAGCTCACACATACAACTACCTATTACAAATATATTGGTAAATATTATTATATTTATCAATCAATTATCTATTAAAATATTATATCTCTTAATTTATTTACAAAAAAACATACGTAAACATTAACATGAAATGAAGAAATATTTCACAATAACATTTTAAAATACAATTTAATTACTCCCTCCATCTAAGAAAAAATATGAACATTTACCTTATATTCGCATAGTAATTTAGATTCTATCACATAATATAAACAAACAAGAATAAACAAGGAGCAGAACCATAAATTAAAATATAGACCATTAGATTAATTCGCATAATGACAGAATAAATTATATATTTCATGTTGAAAATTTGCATTTCTTTTCTCAACAATAATATTTTTGGCCATATGATAAGACCACTTCTGATTTATAGATACACCCTAAATAATAGTTATTAAGATTTAAGATTCACAAGGCCTTACATTAAAGGAAAAAAAGAGAAGTTGACAAATTAATATCTTTAATTGTTGATCATAGCAAAGATCTCTGCAAGGCCATATGGATCACTACTATATATATCATCAAATTCTCTGGGTTCCTTATAATTTATTTATCAGTTGATTTAATTAATTATTTCTTGCATTCTTCCATATTCCTTCAAGCTCCCGAGTGAACGCCTCTTGCCTTCCGACCACTATGGTAATATGATCCTTATTTTCGACCACCTTAAGATGTGCTCGAGGGATCCTCGATCGCAGATTATGGCTACATTCGACGGGGATCAATTCGTCTTTTTCACCGTGATATATTGTGACGTCGCACTTTAGTCGATTCTTCACCTCATCTATATAGCCTTCAATCTTCCCTGCCGTACCACATATGATGTTGTGTAGAGTGTGCCATGCTGCATTGTGGGTGTGTAGAAAAAAACCCTCCATCAAGTATGTTCTCACCCTAAAAAAATAAAAAGTTCATTGTTTTAATGCTAGATTTTATTAGATACATTAAGTTGGTAATATAGTAATAAACAAAGTCTTGTGTGAGATCGAAACTAAACATGGTGAAATTATATTACTTTTTATTATTATTATTTTTATTATGTGTCAGTTTTTATTAAAATTATCTATTATTCTACCATGCTCATGAAACAATTCATTAATTGAAAGATTATATTTTTTATTGAGTCAGTCTTACATAAACTTTTATATTTTATTATATACATGTGAATGTGTATAAATATATATTAATGCCTATTTCACATTTCTATAGTATATCTAAAGTGATATTCCGTTCTATTATACTCTTTACACATTTTTCATTTCTTTGATTATATTTTTCATCTAAAAAAATAGTAAAAGTTCCCAAACAAATTGCATTATATTAAAAAAAAAATGAAACCCTTACTTAACACTCATTATTTACCCTATCATTTATTTATTACACAAAAAATTGTAATATTTTCAAAAATTAATAAAGAAGATTATATATATATATATATATATATATATATATATATATATATATATATATATATATATATATATATATATATATATATATATATTCCGTTCTATATATAATTAAAATTTACTATAAATGTGAAGTCTATTGGAACAAATGAAGTATATATTTTTTTATTATGAATTTAGATATAATTAAATTTTCAAGTAAATTATAATATACTTATATTATGTGTTATGATGAATAGGATATGGAGAAATATTTTTTTTAAGAGTTGATATTCTATGCAATGCATACGTACATTCAATTTTAAATTAAAAAAAACTAACAAAAATTTGCTAACAAAGCGTATATATTTTTATTTATTAATGTACATGTGAATCAGGTTTACGGTGTAAATCATGCGGTTCCCCTTTAATTTAAACCCTAGCAATACATAAGTTATAATAGGATTGGAAGGGTGGACCACAAGGTTTACACCGTGAACAACCCGATTTACTCAGTGTTTGCTTATATTTTTATTTATAAATGTATAAATTTCTAAAAGAATAATTTGTCTATTTTAATTATAAGATGATTAGGTTATATGGAGTATAATAGAAATTGTTTGTAGAATAATAGGTTATATTTTATTTGAAGCGTAATAATACGATTAAAATTTTAACGCTCATTCAAAAACCCTAAAACCCATATATACCTAGGGTGATACCCTCTATTATATAAGTGATACAATTCAATATAATTATCAGTCAAATATTGAATTTTTTTCATGTGATACGTACATTACTCTATGATTCGACACTTCCGCTTACACTATTTTATTTTATTTATTTATTTATTTATGAGCTAATTACATAGATCATAAGTACACACTGCTAGTGTGCGCATGTCTATAAACCTTTACGGGAAAGGATAACCTGATAAAAAAAAATAATAATAAATAAAAATTAAGATGTCCATTAGCTAGGTTTGATTTTCTTCATTTCTAGATTGCTAATCCCCCGTCACATTTTTATGTTCACATTTATTGTTTATACATATACTAATAAAACTTTTTTTTTACTTGTCTTCCGAAGTAGGGTGTGTTTCAAAAATAAATTAATAATAAAGTATGTTGTCTATGTTAAAATAATGATTGGTGTATTAGAAAAATAAATTAACCATAAAGTATGTTGTTTGTGTTAAATAAAATGATGATGTCAATTTTGAAATTAAATTATTTTAAAATGATACTATTAATTAAGTATTTTTTTTATTTATTTAATAAAAACGTAAACATGAAGTTAAAATGAATCAAAACGAAAAATATAAATTAATTAAAATTGGGACCTTGTTAGGCTTGGTACTTGTCCAATTTGGATTGTTACGTGTGTACTTTTGATTGCAGGCATTTTAGTTCGTTAGGTAGTATGATTAAATTTACCATAATCATGAAAGGATAAACCGAAATTTTCAATATAATTAATTACAAGTTGGAGTGAGCGAGCTATAAATGGTAGGCCTAATTAAGTCTTTGCTGGTAATGTACTCTATATATATATGATGCTTAAATTTTCTTTATTTTTTTAAAGACATAGTTTACATTTTTCTTTTTTATTTAATATAGAAAAACCACACAAAACAATTAATATTTCTGCATTCGGCTCACAAGCCACACTAATATAAATATTGATTATATATTAATATATTACTTTCTCATCTATGGTAAATAAACAATTTAAGAAAAATTACTTCTTAAAGGTAACGTGATAATTTTAAGTAATAAATATGTTTGGAAAGAAGGATGCCAATTTTAAAGTTAAAATATACCGGGGAAAAATAGTTTAATATTTTTTTTTAATTTTAATGGAAGTGTAAAGTTGAAAAAGGGAAAGTATATCCCTTGATCCATTATATATTAAAATTTTATGAGAGACTTTTTTGTGAGACGTGTATAAGACAGGTCGATCTATCACTAAAGTATGTTTATTGTATGAATAAAGTATGCTTATTTGTAGTTAAAGTATGTTAATAATAAATCATATTATAACACACTAAAATCATATTTTAATACATAATATATCATACTTTAGAAAACATATTTTAACAACCATTAAATATACTTTATCTAAACAATAAGCATACTTTAAGTGATGGATCGACCCGTCTCATAAGAGACTTTGTAAAATTTTATAAGGTAAATATCAAAATTAGTCCTGTAAGTATGTCATTTTCCAACTTTAATCATTTATCATTTGCAATTCTCAATTTTGATCATTTTTTGTCTAATTTTAGTCCTTTTGGTCCAGTTTTAGTTCTTTTGGTCCAGTTTTGATCATTTTTTTTCAAAATTTGGTACTTTTTTGATCCACTATTCGTCCTAAATGTATACACTTTCGGACCATTTTTGGACATTTTTTAACATAAAGACTAAATTTGGACAAAAAAGACTAAAACTGGATCAAAATGACTAAAACTGGACAAAAAATGATCAAAATTGAGAATTGCAAATGATAAAGGACTAAAGTTGGAAAATGACATACTTACATGACCAAATTTGATATTTACCCAATTTTATATCATTTAAACTACATGCACCAACAAACTTAAATGTTAATACGGGAATACAGAGTATTTGTCATGTTTATTTCTAGTGATAAAAGAGAAGGTTGAGAAAATCTTTCAATTGAAATATAAAATGGGAGTTTAATTCTTGTTTATGAGTTGATATGTAAAAGGAATTATTAGATAAGCAGTCAAACAATAAATTATGCCACTTAAGATAAACTATAGGTGTAGAAATTTATTGGTGAGTTAAATACTTATATTTTATTATGGGAGGAATTATTATATGCAATCAGAAATTATTCTAGCATTTATAATGAGTATACTCTCAAAATTAAGAGTTAAATTAGGGTGTATCGGCCTGGGTTATTGGTTCATTTAGTTAATATAAATCATTAGATCGAAAAATCACCTTTTAACCTAAGTCAACAAATTAGTTAAAAGTTTAAAAAATAAAAATAATTATACCCTGAAAAAACTACCCCATTAACCCTAGTGCACCGGTGTAACCGTTGCACTATACAATAACCTCAAAATTAATACTTCCTCTATCTCATTTCAATATTTACATATTTCTATTTTTTGTATCTCATTTCAATTTTTACGTTTCCCTTTTTGGTATATGGGATCCATCTAAAACAATTAATTTATTATCATGGGACTCACATCCAACACTAATACACCTACCAACTATAAATTAAATATCTTTCCACCCATTATTCATTAAAATTTTATACTCCATAATTAATGTGTAAAAAGTAAACATAAACATTGAAATTATACGGAAGAAGTACTAAATATTATACTCTAAAAACAAAATAGATCATAGATGATAGACAACGTAAAAATGTAAGTGTACCGGTGAAAATGTAACGGTCTAAATATTCGGTTTCATAATAATTTGCCTTTTATCATCATCATTATATTATATACTATATTTTTTATATTGTATGTTAAAGAGTAAAGGTAAAAACGTAGATAAGCGTAATAAATGTAAGTGCAGTAGTCACACCTCCTCCACCTAAAATATAGTATCCCGGTCCAACTCTTTAGGTCTACCAAAACAACAAATCGCTCCAACTATTCACGCACACGCTCAACTTAGGATTATTAATTACTCTTTTAACTTTTTTTTATCTATATTTTATTTTTTCCTTGTCTCTACATTATTATGCAACTCAGAGTAACGAGTATTCTGAGTAATTTAATAAGACATAATATATAAAATGATTTATTTTGATTAGATAAAATGTAAACAGTAAAAGATATTTTGATAATATTGAAAAACAGGGGGTATGATTTTTTTTCTTTGTCCTTCAAGCATTATATGCATTCTTTTTATTTGGTTTCAAATTATTAGTACTCGATTAATTAATAACAAAATCACTATCCATTTCATGTCAAGAATTAAAATTCCTCCATCTCGAATATTTTTTATGTGTTCATGTGTATTAAAAAAAAGCAGCACATGTGTGAGACTATATCACATAAAAACATACTCCTTCCGTTCCATGCTAAGGTTTATATTTTCCATTTTGCACTAAAAAAACTGTTTTTTACTAATTGAATATTCGATTGGTAAAAGTCTTAATTTCATTATTAAATTGGCTTACTAACAGATTAGCAACGGAATTCGTTGGTAAAATGGTGATTGGTAAAGTTTTAGCAACGAAAAATCAATCCCGTTGGTAATCCGTTGCTAATAATTCCGTTGGTAATTTATATAATGATTCCCTTGGTAATCCGTTGGTAATTAATTACCAACGGATTTAATTTCATTGCTAAAATAGAGAATAAATTCGTTGGCATTCCGTTGCTAAAACAAAAATATTTTTTTGTTGCTAATCCATCCGTAATTACCAACGGATTGAATCCATTAGTAAATTCGGTCGCTAAAATGTACTTTTTTTGTAGTGTTGGTTTGTCCCAACTTAAGTTTCACATTTCCTTTTTTTGTCAAGTTGGGTTCACACAAAACAATTAATTATTTCATGTATGACCCACACACAATACTAATACAACTACTCACTTTACATTAAATATTATTTCTCTCACCTCACTACACATTAAAATATTATCTCTTAATCTTCATGCAAAAAACAAACGTAAATGTTAACGCGGAATAGAGAGAATATATTTTTTTGCATGAATACATGTGCATGTGCATTTAAAAAAAATAACAATTTGTGTGAGAGAACATCCCATGTAAAATTGTTTCTACGTTTTTCAAAATAGTTCATTTGTCCCAGAGTTTTCACACCTCTTTTGTAAATTACAAAGGAGGCGTATATACTCTATTGAGACGGAGGGAGTAGCTTTTTATTGAAGATATTACTCCCTCCGTCTACTTTAAAGGTCCTCTTTGCTTTTTGCACATGAATTAATGAGTATTATTATTTAATGTATAGTGGATAGTTATATTAGTGGGTGTGTGAGCCCCATATTTTAATTGTATTAGAATAAAAATGGGTGTGTGTGGGTTTCATCTATAAAAAAAGAAATGAGACTATTTAGGGCGGAACCCCAAAATGGAAAAAAATCTATTTAAAGTAGATGGAAGGAGTATTACTTTTTTAACCAACTTTATTACATTTTAAGGGTATTTTAGTATTTTTAGGTAAAGTAATGTTATGAGTATGAAAATAGAGTGACAAATTTGAAATTAAAGTAAGTTTTAAGATTATTAGATAAATTTTTTTTTTTGGTGTGAAAATTATTGTAGGACAAACAAACGAGGAGAATGTTAAAGTTGTTATGGGATAGATGAATTATTATTATTATTTTTCAGAGAGATGCATAAATAATTAGACGACCAGAATGAAAAACATGAAAAATATGGCAAATAGTCGGAGACGTGAAAGAGAATTAGAGTAATACTTGCGTATCATTTCATAAGATAATTTTAAGTATTTTAAACAGTTGTTGCTCCATCCATCCCAGTGCAAACGTACTCCCTCCAATCATATCTTAATGGTTACATTTTTTTTTTTTGGCGTCCTATCTTAACGGTTACATTTCTCTCTTTAGTATATGAGACCTACACAAATTAATTGCTTCTCTCTCCATGGGCCCACACATCACAATGATACATCTACCCACTTTACATTAAAATATTATTTCTCTCATCTCAATACACATTAAAATATTATATTCATTAATCCACGTGCAAAAAGCAAACGTAACCACGAGAACGGGACGGAGGCAGTATGCATTTGTTTTTTTTCATGTAGATTAAGAGATATACTATTATAATGTGTAGAGGGTTGTGAGATAAATATTACTCCCTCCGTCCCACTAAACTCTTCACTCTTTCCTCATTTGTTTGTCCCACTACAATTTTCACCCTCCAAAAATAATAAAAGGTTCAAAACAAAAAACCTCTCAGTACATTATATTTTCAAAAATACTACTCACACCTAACTCACATAACTTACTTTATTATTTATTTATTACTTAAAAATACCACAATACCCCTAAAAATCAATAAAGTTGGTTAAAAAAATAACTTTTCTTAAACTTCGTATCTACAGTAATGGTGAAGAGCTTAGTGGGATGAAGGGAGTATATTTTAATGTGTAGTGATAGTTGTATTAGTGTTGTGTGGGTCTCATTTACCAAAAAATGAAAATAAACACTTTAATTGTATTAGAACTAACCAATATAGCAAAACGCGTACATTGCACCGTGGGAAGGAGGAAGTACTTTTTATTAATAACTTTTTAATTATATCATAAAATAATTCACCATACTATTATCATTTTTCATAAATAAATTTTACTTTTTATTAATGATCTCTTAAACAAAGTAGGTAGGGAAGTGTTTGGCAGAGAATTAAGGAGAAAGGAGAGACCTGTTTCTAGTGAGAAGTTTGGCGAGAAATTCCCAAATGCGATGATTCTTGCAGATGACAAGGCAGATGGTTCGGCTGATGTGTTCGTACCAGCACGCCACTGACGCGCCGAATGCGATCACGGGCCACACGTGCCGTGGAGCCACCCTTCGCATCATGTATTGCGTGGCTTGTTCTCCTTTTGGAGTTGGAAAATATGGCTGACAATTTTTCAACATTAATTTAAATTTCTAACATCGTGATGTGATATTTCTAGCTGCTTAACTATCTACATGCATGCAATTAATACTCATATAAGTAGCAATCACATGCAATTTTATCTACCACTAATATTGGATTAACACATCCCTAAACCTAAGGTATGAATTAATTAATACAGATTGTACATCCTAACTACATAAGAAACGAGATTAGAAGAAAATAATTTTTACAACTTGTTATAAACACGTAAGGAAAGGAGAAATGAACTTACGGGTGCAAGCAAGGTTAAGGATTTAACGGAGGATGGATGGTTGACGGCGAGAGCTAGAGCCAAGATGCATCCGAGAGAGTGGGCAACTATATGGAAAGACTTGACATTGTATGGATGAAGCACGGAGGATTGGATCATGTTCAAATGCTCTTGTAATGTGTAGAGTGAATCTGTTGGTTTCGGGCTCCTCCCGAAACCAAGTAGATCCACAGCAAATAGCCTGTACTTACCCTTTGCGGATTTTGACAAATTTGGATAAACAGTTTCCGTCCAAAATGCCGATGATGAAATGAATCCATGAATGAAAATTACATCTTCTCGCGCATTTTCTGTAATTCATATAACAATTCACTAGATAGAGTAGACGATGAAAATACTCTAATTCAGCCACACCATAAATCACGTTGCAATTCCAGTTAATGGAACATGTAAATTAATGCCAGATTTTAAAGATCAAACATTTTATCCATAAAAGCAATTTTAAAAGAGATGGTATAATGACGTACCTCTAGCTCCATCAACTTTCACAAAAAGAGTTTCTTTAGAAGAGGAAGTCCACGAAGTACAAGTCTTGCAATCGCAATCCGACCACCTCGGAATAGGGACCCCACCAATCCTCCCCTGCAGCATCTCGATGATGCTAGAGTTCACGGTGAAAGTCGACCTCACGCGGCGCTCCATCGAACCGCCGCGCGAGGAAAGAGACTTCGAAAGCTCCGACACCACTGAGCGGCGCGCGTAGAGCGTGTCGGAGATCTCCTCGAGCTGCAGCCCGCTGCAGCTCAACCGGACGATCTTCGACTCGCCCGGCTCCGACACCAGGATATTCCCTGCGCCGGCGATCGGCGAAGAACAGTAGCATGGCTTCCATTCCGCCTCAATGAAGAAATCAGCAGCTTTGTAAACGTAGCAGAGAACGATATCAAGAAAATCAAGAAAACAGAACAAGATCAAACTCAACACTTGATTCAACAACTCCCCTGTCCTTTTTGCAGCCCACTTAATCCTCTCCTTAACCCCCATTAATCCCTTCCAATTAATGACCCACAAAGGATATTAAAGCAGAATGATTAATGGAATCTCCCCATGTGTACTTATAATTCAGAGATTTATTATTACACATGCACTCCCACCACACCATAAAATGAAAGAAGAAGAAGAAGGATATGAAGAACTGTTGTATCAGTTCTCTTTACTTGGGTGAAGTATGGGCAATGTAGGAGTGTTGAGTCTCTTAAAGTTGAATCTTTTGTTGGGAGGTGGTGGTGGGGGGTTGGGGGGTGGAGAGAGAAGAATAAGGGGGGTTTTCAGACACGTAACACAGAGAGTGAATTCATTAAAATGAGTTTGATGGAGAAGGAAAAGGAAAAAGTTGGTGGTGGTTGAACCTCCGGAGATGCAATTTTTTCTCAAGAATTTAGAGCTATACGCAATAAACTACATGTATCTTTTTTTTCTTCCTTTGCATTTTTTTTTCTATGTATATAAAATACAGATCATATATATTATTGGGACAAGTTTTTCTTATAAAGATCTTCACTCATATTTATGACATTGTACTTTTCTTGCATGGTTTGATAAAAACAATGTGAGAGAAACTAGCATTTTCTTCCCTCTTTTGTTATCCTAACAAGGAAGTTAGTTGGCATAAAATTGCTATAATATTATTACAACATACCCCAATTCACTAATTCAATTCAACAGTGGTATATTCTAATGCATTTTCTTAATTTTTTATCACAAGAATATTGTATGGTTTATATGTGACGATGAAACCACCAGAATATACATGTTATAATTATTTAAAATTGGAGATGATTAAGGGAGATTGAAATAAGTAGAAAATCACAATTAATAAGAATAGAATTTTTCAAAGGAAAGAGGTCCCATACTATCCTGCATTTATGACAGGTTACTTGAGCCACATGACTCTCACCCTCCTCCTAACACCGTCATGTATCACATCCAATATCATACTCCCTCCGTTGTCCCATATTTATCTGCTTGTGGGGTTTAAAAAAAGTTACTTTTTGAGCAACTTTATTTTTTTAAGGGTATTATGGTATTTTTAGAGAATAAATAAATTATAAAATATGTTATGTGTGTTAGATGTGAGTGGTATTTTTGAACTTTTGAGGTTGTTGGTTAATGTGAAGTTTCCTTTTTTGAATGGTAAAGATAAGTATGGTACGGAGGGAGTATTACACATCGTTTATATTTGTACAACTTGATATCTGTAAACCTTTGTCATTAAATGGTTCGAATTAGTTCTCTGTTACACTCCCTTCGTCCCGCGTTAATGTTTACATTAGTTTTTACACGTAAATTAAAAAATAGTATAATATTTTAATGTATAATGAGGTGAAAGAAATAATATTTAATGTAAAGTGGGTAGTTATATTAGTGTTGTATGTGGGCACTACATAAAATAATTAATTATTTTGTGTAAGCCCAACTTGAAAAAAAAACGTAAACCTTAACTTGGGTCAATTCAAAATGAAAAACGTAAAAGTTAACGCGAGACGGAGGGAGTATTTATTATTCAAAACTCCCTCCTTATTCCGCAAACAAGACCATTTTACTTTTTTGGATGTCCGTTCCAAATGACCTCATTTCCTTTATTTAGAAATATGAGACTAATAGAACTGCACACAACACATTAATTAATAATAATCCTTAAACCACATTCGAAAAGCAAATGACACTCTTGCGGGCGAACGAAGGGAGTACAACTTCAACGTAAGAGCAACCTCTCAAAATAAAGAACTCTTTGGGTATATTAGCTAGAACCGGTTCCCGGCCACCACCTTATTGAGTCAAGATGTAGTCCCCTGAGATGGGAGATTTTACCTTTTCACTAAATAGCGTTTACCCGACCGCACGTTTGCGCGGACACGGACTTTATCAAATAATTTTTTTTGTCTAATTTTAATAGATTAGTATATTTCCCTTCGTCTCTAATACAGTGACGTGAGGAAAAGAAGTTCTCTTTTTTATTCGTTGAGATTTATATCTTTTATTTGTATGTTTTCTTTTCTTTTTTTATTTACCGGCGCGTAGATTAATATTTGTTTTTGATTTAATTTATATACCTACAATTTAATATATATTGTTATTTACTCCTCAAATCTCTTTCTCTTGCTGCCATGTTTCCCATCCAAGGCGATATTGAAATGTTGATTTTTCTGCTTAAATATAAAAGTTAAGCATTTGATAATTTACATACAATAAATGCGTACGCATTCATGCAAGATATATATACTTTGAATATGCAACGTGCCCGAATATAAATAAAATAAAATAATTTGAAAAGTTCACTTAGATATATTAAAATAAGGGATAAGATCATATTTTAAAAGAGAATTACTGAAAATGAGTTTTTAATTATGTAAAAAATCTCAATTCAAAAAAAATAAAAAAAAACCTCCCTAAACAATACATATATACATGTGCTATTTTCAAATCTTTCTTATCACAAAGCATTATGTTAAAATCTTTTCTAGCTGTAACTCTTGAAACTGCGACGTACAATTGACCATGAGTGAAAATTAACTTCTTAAAATATAGGTCAACATTGTTCAAAGATTATCTTTGACTCTTATTATGATCATTGGATACTAAACTATCAAGGAAAATTATCTATGTTGAAACTGAAATGAAATTCTAAAATCAGAGGGCGTTAAAGTAAGTCTTAATATTAAAATACATTCACCAGAACTGTTTTGGAAGAAAAGCCAAAATAACTAACTGTCTATATATGTATTTTAAATACAAAAATAGCACCCTTAAGAACACACTTAACTTACACATACAAATTTTAAAGTAGATTAAAAATACTAATTCTCAAAACTTACTACAGAGAACGGGTGATCGGAGGGTTATCAAAGCCATTACCAAACAAAAATGTCCATCACCCGAACACGTACTCAACTAAATATCCATCACTCGTACCTGTATCACCCGTATCTACAACATAGCTTTTGAAAGTTAAAATTTTATAAATTCTACAAAACTTACTGTTTCAGATTTTTGTTGATGGATAATAAATGAATATGGACTTGGAAAGGAAACACAAAAATATAAAAATGAAAGAGAATATAACTACAGAGTCGAGAGGTTATCAAAGTCATTACCTAACAGAAATGTCCATCACCCGTACGTATAACATGACTTTTGAAAGTTGATATTTTACAAATTCTACCAAACTTATTGGTTCGAACTTTATCGATAGATAATCGATGAATATGAACCAACAAGGAAAACACAAAAACATAAAAAAAAATAACTACAGAGAAAGGGTGATCGAAGGGTTATCAAAGTCCTTACTAAACATAAGTATCTATCACACGGACCTGTATCAGTAAATGTCCATCACCCATGCCGTATCTACAACAAATCTTCACCAAGTATTTCTAATACAAAGTAATCAAATTAAATATTAAGGAATATTCTACAAAGCTTTTTTTTTCATTAGTATATACATTTTTATTCATAAGTTTATACTCCCTCTGTCTCGAAAAACCTGTCATGTTTACTGTTTCATGTTGTTTAAGAAAAGTTGTACTTTTTGACCAACTTTATTGACTTTGGAGGGTATTGTAGTATTTTTAGGTGATAAAAAAGTCTAAAGTAATGATATGTGTGTGAAAAAGGAGCGACAAATTTGAAATTAAAGTAACTTTTGAGATTGTTGGATAAAGTGGCGTTTCCTTTTTTGGGTTTGAAAGATTTTGTGGGACAAACAAATGAGAAAAATATGAAAAGTATTATGGGATGGAGAGAGTATAATTTAAAAGGCTTATAACTATTAAGAGTTGATATCCTAAACTCTAAACCACAAAACCCTAAATCTTAAACTCTATAACCCTAAACCTTGGACCCCTAAACCATAAACTCTAAAACCCCTAAACCCTAATTATACACATATAGACTTGCATCCATATGTGTATAATTTTTATTCAATAGTGTATACCTCTTTCTTAATAACTGCATAATTTTTTTACAATCACTTTTTCATTTAAAAAAAAACTTACAGAAAATTCACTAACAAATTGTATACATTTTTTTCATTAGTATATATACATTTTTATTCATAAGTGTATATACATATACCCATATATATTTTTAGTATATACAATATTATCAAATATTGATCATATTGTCAGTATACCTATACGGGCACTATTATGGATGGCAATAGGTAGAATAACTACTAATTTAGGAGCTCACATACACGTATCCGCTTAATTTTCAACTACCAGTGTCCGTACTTGTCCCGTATAAAAAATTTATTATGATACTCATACCAATCTCAAATTAGTGTATATTGACCCGCAAATTGTTCGTACCCGTATGACATTTATTTTTTTGTGTATCAAAACTCGTACTCGTATTTAGGGATAGCATAGATAAGGGCACCCACCTTTTTTAGGCACTCGTACCCATTTAAATATTCACTACATGTACCCGTCTCGTTAAAAAAATTATTATGGTACCCCGTCCCGTTCCATCCCAAACCCGTTTATACATACCCATACCCATTTGATACTTATTAATTTAATATTTAATTGTATTTTTTAGTATTAAAGTCAATATTTTAATAAAAATTATACTTTTATTAACTGAAATTAATATAAATTATACCTCATCCGTCCGCTTCTAAGGTATCCATTTTACTATTTTTGGCGTTTGCTTCAAAGATATTCATTTCCCTTATTTAGAAAAAAGTACACAATATGCCCACCACTTCCCTCTAATACAACTACTCACTTTACATATAATAATAATACCCCTTAATTCACGTGCAAAAAATAAATGCATACCTTAGAACCGGACGGAAGGAGTATTATTTTTTAAATAAATAGTATAAATTAAATCTGATAAAAAAATATCATTATTTATTAAACAAAAAAATCACTCTTTAGAGACATAAATTATTATACTTTTAAATAAAAAATTACTCTTAAAATTCTTGCAAATCCTTATTTATCGACTCTTTAGAACATAAAAAAATTACTCTTTAGAGAAATAAATTATTACTTTTCTGAATTAAATTTATTACCCTTTAAAGAGTAAATTTATGTACTAAAGAATAATTTTTAAAAATAAAATTTAAATGTTACACCCGCACTCACTCAACCATATTGATAGCCATCCTAGACATATTTATCAATATCCGCATGTTATAAATACTCATTTAATATCAATTTATTTACATATTTTTTTAATTTTAGTGATAAAATTAATATTTAACATCAAATATAAACTATTATTATTAACTAAATATATATAGAGGAAATTTTTAATATTATTAACATAAATAAAACATTCAATTATACTCATTACTAAATTTATTTATATAATTATCACTAAATTATTGGAATAATTTTTGGAAGTATAACCAAATTATTTTTGGAATAATACCAAAATTTTTGGAAACAATAATCTTTAGAATAATAACCAAAATAAATAAAAAATGGATTTATGTGCATGAAGAATGAACCATTGTTTATGAGTTAAAATAGGACGGTGGTAGTTTTTTTTCAAAATAAAATTATCTATAATATTTTACTTAATGGTGGAGATTAAATTAATCAGTATTCTAACGATTAAGTTTGTCTAAGTACACCGTCACACACCAAGTACACCACAATTGAACTCGTAATTAAATTGATAATAAAAATATGAACTCCTAAATATACAGTAATAGTGGATACAACTATTTAGCACCATAGATAAAATAAAAAATTTAACTAATTATTTTCTGCATCCATAGTAAAAGGGTCGCTGTAAAAAAATAATAAGTCATATATTACATGCTTACAGTATAGAAAATTAAATCAAATTATTAAAGTTAAGTGGAGCTCCAGCAAGTTTCACATATTAAATTGGAACATGCAGACAATTCAAAATTTCAAAAGCTAAATAAAGTATATCAACTTGGTTTCCATATTTCTATGACAATATGCTCTCAGGTATATGTAGCATTGACTAGACTTACCTTGGTCCTTGCCCATTAAATAAAGCACACTTAAAAAAGGGAGATCTAAAGACTGATATTTTATTATCTAAAATGACAACAAATACATTAGCTGGTTTATAAATTGATTTGAATGAGCAACCCTAAGTGAGACAGTGATTAGTGTGAAAATCTGCATGTTTTAGGGTCCAATTTAGCACCGTTTTGTGGTATTTATATTCATATTTTGGTCCTAAATGGTTTATTTTCATATAATTAAGATATTGGTGTATTTGAGGTGTTATTTCGTATTTTTAGGTGGAAAACGAATTAAAAGTGCAAAGTTGGAATGAAGAGTGAAATCATGAAAGAACTCTGAAAAATGCATGTCCTCGTTGCATAATTTTTCTGTATTGATATAGCAGTCCAAATTGATCATGTGATATATGATTAGAAACTACAGAAGATAAGGTCATTTTGGCTCAAGAAACACCTCAATTGGAGGTCAAATGAGGGAGATATGATCAAAACGGTGAAGTTGCGCAAGATGTGCTGACCCTGCACGATCAGTGCCAATTGCACAACTCGTGCCATACTCAAATGGGAGATCTTTCATTATTTCTTTATATTTTTAGAAATCCAAGGAAGAGAGGATTGTGTGAGCACAAAAATCAACTCAATCAGAGATCGGATGAAGAAGTTATGAGCAAAATCATGAGGTCGGGTAGACTGCCGACGGGTGGCACGACCTGTACCACATTTGACATGACTCGTGCGACCACCCAGCCAGCGCCCGTGCGCCCAGTTGCCGAGAAATGCCGCAACTAATGGGTGGCATTACCCGTACCAACCTTGGTACGACTTGTGCCACTGCCTAGAGAGGCCCAGTCGTCGTTTTCTTGGCCCGTTCATGTTTTTTACGTGAAAAAGCCCACTTTTGAGCTAGAATTAGGGATTTTTGAACCCTCAACTATAAAAGGAGCCCTTGGGGTGTTCTAAACCCTAACTCTCCATAACTCTCTACATTCATACATACTTTTCCATACCCTTTCACCGCACCGTCCCATCCACTCATCCCGGGGAGTTCATCAGTGTTGCTTACTTGAGAAGAAGAACAAGAAGGTTCAGAATCACGGAGGAAAGAACGGAGAATCACGCCACATCTAGGGTTTTTCTTATTCTTTCTTTTAAACTTTTGAATTATAGACCTATAAGTTTGTTTTCATACCTAACCATGTGTGTTGCCTGTAACAACATAGGCTAGTACTTCTTGAATAATGCTAGGTTTTGAGGGTTGAATTGGCTTGAATTGATGATCTAGAATAGGTTGGATATCTGCAGTATACTTATTCCCTTATTAATGCTTTGAATTTAGACTCATATTTTTGTCTTATATGGTCTGCCCTCATTCATGACATGTCATTGTCTTATGCATATTTATGCTTGTTGCTTGTGCCATAAAGTAATTATATTTGTCAACCTGTTATGGGTAAAAGGGATCTAACCGTATAACCTTTATTCATTAGAATAATTAATATTGAACACTTAATATATCTGTTAATTACCATTCTAGAAGATTTAGTTTCTTAGATTGTTAGATGGGAATTGATGATTAATTCTTAAGTACTTATAAAGGAAATTCTAGTGTTCTAGCCTTTAATGAAATTTTGCATGAAGTGCCTAAAAAGAGAGTAGGAATTATTCTTCTGCATCTGAGGGTTTAAACCAAATTTATGTGTTAAGTTTACTTTAAAAGAGGGGTTTAACAGAATTAAGTGATTGCTTTCATAAGAACTGCAGGGATTCTACCCGATTGTCTAGTGATTTGATTTGACCAATTTAACTGGATAACCTAGAGCTATCTATCTTCTCTATTGAACACTTCCATATTTAATTTTATCTGCTATTTTATTAGTTTTAGTATTTATTTTCTGTATCTTTAAATTAGGTAATTCTCAAAATATCCAGATTTGTCTTAAATTAGAATCGTCATAATTAGATTAAAAAGTAAGTCTAGAATTATCCTTTGAGTTCGATAATAGACTTGATCACACGCTTATCTGCAACTACTTGGGGACACACAAAAAGGTGAACAAGCAGACAGTATCAATAAGTTAAATGGCAGGGTTCCCAACTTAAATGTACGATCTTATCATTAAACTGTCAGAGAGTCAATGGTCATATACAACATCACTGGATTATAAAATTACCAGAGCAGCAGAAAATATAACAGATGAATGTTTCACTCTAGAAGTACGATATATGCTTCTTTTTAGGAGCTGAAACTACATGCGTATTCTGTTGGGCAAAACATTCTTCTGAAGCTTCAAACATTGATTTATGATCAAGTTGCAAAGAAAATATTTTACTAAATATGAAGTACAGCATAATGAAAAAATAAACCAAACCCAAAGCTTATTTTATCAACTGAATATTGGTAGAATTAGAATGCCGCGACATAAGATATGCTAAACAAATATTCATTGTTGCTACTCCATGTAGACCTCAATTTAGTTCATTGTCCTAAAGCACTTAATTAAAGTATCATGACAAAAACAACAGTTGCAGAAAGCATGAAAAACAGTAAAATAGTATCAAGCAAACATAATACTCCCTCCGTCCCACACTTATATTCACACTTTCCATTTTCGGCCGTCCCACACTTATGTTCACCACCCAAAAAGGAAACTTCACATTAACCAACAATCTAAAAAGTATCTTAATTTCAAAAATACCACTCCCACTTAACACACATAACATACTTTATAATTTATTTATTACCTAAAAATACTACAATACCACTAAAAAGTCAATAAAGTTGGTTAAAAAGCAGCTTTTCTTAAACTCCGTATCTACAGTGCCGATGAACTTAACTATGGGACGGAGGGAGTATAATTTAATTGTATAAGCATAATGAAGAAACATATACACTTTGAAACAATAACAAACACAGGGAACTCCAGTTTCATAAATCCACCTATCCCATTACTGAACGACTTGTTGTAAACTTACTTGTCTATGTGTGAAGTTGAGTTTAAACCCGATCCACTTATCCTACTTATAATTGATGGAGCCTGGCCCAAAGTTTTAAAATTCTGCATAAAAGATGGTATCCAAAATCGACGTGCTGACCCATGGTTATAATAATTAATAAATTAAGAAATTAATATAAGGATTATGGGATAACAAATACATGTAAATATACCATCATTAATCAAAAAAGCCAATTGGATGTCTACTATAAAGTGGCCAATAAGAAGATCATGTACAAAGTTAAAAAATTATGGGCAAACATACACATGTATCAAAACATAATGATTTTGCCAAAATTTGAAATGATGAACACAAAAAAAAAATCAAGGAAACGACATGTAGATGTAAGCAACCATCCTAACACCAGACTCTTGCAGAACCTTATACCTATTCAATCATATGATAAAAATATATGAGTAGGCATATTATCTACTAAAATGTCTAGAAAAACAAACCTAGTTCCATTGCGTACCTAAGAAAACATGTCGGTATATAAAATATGGGTTGGTAGCTTAATTGTAGATGATTTATGTCTATTACAATAGTTCGCTCACCTAAGGAAGACCCACCATTACTGCCAACAGAAGCTTTGAATTAATCAAGCATTCACAAATCGATTTATTGGATAAGGAATATCCACATAAATATAAACATATGATACTAGGAAGAGACAAGCATGTAATCAATTCTATGTCATGATTTGGAAATTGGATCCTACCAACAAAATAATCTGACATGGATTATGATTGAACAGATAAAGTAAATATACAGGAAAGTTCCTTGCCAAGTATATTAAATTTTCCAGTGATATGAAACCACCATCCCTGAAAGAATAGAAGCAAACATTAAAGCCTGTAAGCAACCAAAATCTAAAAAAAATTTCAGCATAATTGTTAGAGAAAGGCTATAAGAACTATACATAAAAGCACATACACACATATGCATTCATATATATTGAAAACATAATTATACCTCAAAAGATGGCTCCATGATTGAATTCCAGTGGAATAATTTTCTTTGTCAAGTTGATATGGATTCAGCTTTCCAATGGCAGCTTATAATAAATAGATGAAAATTATAATTATCCCATTTTGAAAAGAAGGACAAATTATCAAGATTAGCAGGCTAAACAAATGCAATAAATTTACATATTAATTAGATCAGGAAATCATAAAGGAAAAGGAGAGAAAAATATACCATTTGTGGGAATGAATTAACATCTTGGAAAGAGATGAAGGAAATCATGGTGATGGTGGCTACAGTGATTGTGGCGGTGGTGCTTATGGTAACAGAGGAGGAGACGCAATGTTGTTTTTAATGAAGAATGATGTCTTCACAGCGTTTACATAGCCCATGCAAGAATCCAATTAACATCTATAAAATAATTAGAGAGAGAGAGATACAAAAGAAGAGAGAAGCAGGTTTTAGAGACGAAGAGGAGAAATAAGATTGATATTAAAGTTTGAGAATTGTGTTTCCTCTAATGTTTAATGATAATTGCATTACATAGATGAATCAAAATCTTACATTTTAGCAATTTCAATTTGAATGCGTCGGAAACTTGACCATTGTTAAGGTTGAAGTGACGAAGACGCTAATCGACAACCACAATTTTAATGTGGCGGCGTCGATGCTTGCTGCCTTAGAGGTAGTTTCAAAATCCGAAGCCGACAAATGTAGCCCTCTGTAGTGAGATTCCAGTAGTTACTTCATCTATAAAAAGGAAAGAGAGAAAGAGAGAATGACAAAGGAGATAAGTAACCTGCATTATTCTAATTAAAACACCTTATCCCAAACATAAACACAAATTAATAAATAGTGTTTATAAAAAACAAAACAATTACACAATAATAAAATTTAAAAAAGACATGAATAACCTAGAGCAGTACAGGTCTCAGCATTTGTCTCATCTCAGACATAACCACAAACTAACAAACAATGTTTACAGAGGTCCATGGATTTTGCATCAAAACACCATGATTTTGCCAACAAATTAATGAGCACAAAAAGGAAATTCAAGGGAAAGACCTATAGATGTATTGGGGCTCCCCTATACGCAACAACCACCCTAGAACACCAGTTTTGATATGAACATTTTTAACTTCCTTGTGTATTTTCAGCGCAAGTGAAAAGCAGAACTAATAACTTTTAAAACAGAAATTATAAACACCTTATAATGTACACTATGATTGCTAAGAGAACACATATGTATAACCAAATTATACTTTGTATTTTCATAAAAAGGTTTGGTAAATAACGGATGAGAAGCAACAATCATGAGAGTGAAAAGTAGATTTAATTAGAAAAAAATGCTTCAGTTATGAAAAAGCATAATATTGTCGTGGTTAGGGGAGAATAATTTCGAATAGAGTGCAATTTATCTGTGCTTCAGTGGCAGGGGTACCATCTTCATACTCAACAGCGCCATCATTAAGCATTTTAGGCATGGCGATAGCTCCACCGGGGAAGTAAGGTTTATAGCGTAGCCCTTCTCGAATCTATAAAACCATTTAAATGTCCAAAGAAACAATTACCTTTAATAGGATGCAGGAACTAAATGTAATTAGTTCTGGACTTATAAATGACATCAAATAAACCGGGGAGCGAAGGATTTCAAGACATGGAAATCCTGTGATGAATCAACATTGAATGGTAACACAATCAAAGGCTATAAAAATAATAATAATAAAAGGTTTAGCAAATCTCAACAGTCCAATAACAAAAGGCAGAAAGAAATTACCGTAACACCGGCAGGAGGATCATGATACCCGGTTAGAAGTGCAAAAATATAGTTCTGACCATTATGGCGGGCCTGAGAGGAAAAATAACATCCAATTAAGACACATCATAATTCAGAAGTCTATCTTTTCTCGATCTCAAATAAAACTGCTCGGTGTACTACTTAACTAATCAGTAAAGCCTTTCTATAAGATCAAAACTACTAATATACTCATCTTCAAATGCAGTTTACTTAATTGTAAATAAATAAATTAATCGATGAACATCAGATTATGACTTCGAAATAAGTTAATGAGAACTCAAGGCACAGAATATAATCATCATCACAGACACACACAAACTCATGCCAAGCTAACAGTGTCTTCACATTCACCACAACAAAATCAAGGCTCCAATTATTGCATTGAAATTGACTATCAAATAAAAAATGTTAGCCAGAAAGCACAATATAAGATAATACCTCACAAATGTACTCGATGATAATATCCAAAAAATCTGAGGACATGACCTGAAGTCTTCCATCATGAGTGAAAGATGCAACATACTCCCCTTTCCTCGAGACTACCATCTTCTGCAAAGGGCCCAATCTCCGGACCAAGGGGCCACACTCCACCCTCTTCAACCAACAACACGTGGTCCCCAACCCATAAAGCACTTTTACATTACCCAATTTCGTGTATTGCGGCTCGATCACCGTCATACAATGGGAATGCTCTTCCATAAAAAATTAAAAAGCCCAATAAATTGAGACCCTATACTCATTGATTTCTCTAAAAATAAAAAATTAATCTAATTGTTTCAATCTCCTAACGGTGGTGAAAACAACATTGATTCGATTGAAATCGGTGCATAAAAGAAAGGGACACTGGTTGAGGAGTGTACGGGAGAATGATCGGCGGCTAAAAAGAAGAGAAGATGGGGATCGCGAGATGTACGGGAGAATAATGAGATAGGGTTTAGAATGTATTTTGCTAAGTTTCCTCACATTTTCATTAAATCACACAAATGGCACCGAGTAATTATTAAAATATTACACAAAGGGCACCCAATGATTAATCAAATATTTGAACAGTGAATATACACTCATTACACAATGAATGGTTCAGATTAAAATAAAATTGCTCAAAATTGGTCAACATTGGCAAATCCATTTTGCTTTTATATTAGTATAGATATAACTTTAAAAAACGTGTAACTTGACTTTGTAGTAGTCCTACTAGTGAATAGTGAATACCATTATACTCCCTCCATCTGCTTCTAAGGTATCCATTTTACTATTTTGGCGTCCATTTCAAAGGTATTCATTTCCCCTATTTAGTAAAAAAGTACACAATATGGTCCGCCACTTTCCTCTAATACAACACCAACTTTACATATGATAACAATACTCCTTAATCCACGTGCAAAAAATAAATGAATACCTTAGAATCTGATGGAAGGAATATATATATATATATATATATATATATATATATATATATATATATATATATATATATATATATATATATATATATATATATATATATATATATATATATATAATGAGAAGTGTGTTAATACGAATTTTTTAAGAACATACGTATAATCATTTTGTGCATTGTTTACTTTTGTTTTTTATGTGTTTATCAATTATTGGTTCATGTTTATTTATTGCAATTATTAAATATACTTTGTTAATAAATTATGTTTTTAAAAAATATATATAATTGATTTCTCTGTAAATTGTATTCTATTTAAAGAAAATGTATTTGATGTATTTCTCAAAATATGAAAATTAATTTTAAAGAAAAATAGAATGTTATTTGGGTGATATATTTATTAGGAAATATGTATACATATTTAATTGAATTAAAATTAATATAGTATGTCATTAAAAAAAGAGTGCATAGATTTTTAATTCGTATTCCAGAATATATAGAATATCTATTCATTTAAATTACAAGAAAAAACATAAAATGTTATTTTTTATTTAAAAAAAGGTCCAATATTAATTATAAAGCTTAAAGATGTAATATATGAGTGTATTTAACTACTAATATATGAGTTGATATGCATTTTTGATATGCATTTAAATGCATAGATGCACATATATTATGTATTAATTTTTATTCAATATTGTATATGTTTTTCTTAATTATAAATTTATAACTTATATTATATTTCGTTTTACATTCAAAAGTTAATAGAAAATTCATGGGTATAAATTTTTATTCATTAGTATATGTATTTTAATTTTAATTCATTAATGTATACATTTCGAATGAGGGTGCACCGTACATTTGAGTGAATAGAATAATTTACTTTAATATATTAATACATTTATATTTATTAAACAAAAGATTTCAAATTTAAAATAAAATATCTCTTTAACCCCACTAAAAAGCGGGTAATATACTAGTAAATATACAATCAGATACCGAATACCCCATGTCTTTATTAATGATTTAATCGAATAAAATTAAAGAAAATTGTTTATTTTGATGATCAAATTGGTAAACGTAGACTAATAATACCCTACAAATAGTAATTAAATCTTTGGACACTTGTCATTATCCAAAGGACTGAATTATAGCAATGGATTATATATATTCCACTTTCATATTTCATCTAACATCTTAGATAAATTATTCTATGGAACAATTTTTCTGTCCTTTTTTTCTATATATTTTATTTTGAAAATTACTTATGGGTGCATTTCACATTCAGTTATTATTGTCCTATACACTGACTTAAAAATACTGCATTTAATTATACATTTATAGTGTGTTGTCGGGAATACACATCGACACAAATGTCTATTCAGAATAACTAGTATTTACCTGGCTGCGCGTTGCGCGGATAGACACATTTTTTAAATATTTTTATATGTAAACTTTGTTTTTTATGAGGTAAATAATATTCCCTTGGAATTGAAGAGTAATTTATTTTAATCTAAAACCACAACGATCTCATGCATGACTTGATTATGATTCTTAAATTGTTGTCATTAACAACTATGAGAACTGAAATGCTTAGTCTGGGAAGAAGTATGAGAAATGTGATAGTTTACCTTCTGATGATGATTAGATTGATGAGTACACATTGTCGTTCTAGGTTGAATTTCTCAATTATTGATATTATCATGTAATAGAGCTTGAGCATGGAACTAAATATTTCGAAGAATCTGCAAATTCATTGTCACATTAGATAGAACTTTTCATGAGGAAGATTATAGATATGTAATTATAAAAAGGTTAATGATATATAAAATAATGTGAGTATTGAATTACAACTCTGTTAAGCATGTTAAGAACTAATTATATTTGAACTATGATCAATTATAACCGTCATGGGTATTCTAATTCATTTAAGAATTCATTCACCCAGATTAGTGCATATGGTTATTAGTTAAAGAAACCTGGTTATTTGAATAATAATCATGAATACTTAGAATTTATCAACTAATTTTTTTTTTTGAAGTAGAAGAGATATACAATAATTATAAACCAAGTAAAAATTGAATCAATACACATTATTGACTTACAATATTTTCTGCATGAACACCAGTTTGGAATGTGGTATAACAATCATATGTCATGAAACATTTGAAACATCATAAAAAGTTATGTTATTAAATCAAAAAATAAAATATTTTCATAAAACTATTTTACCGTTAGTATAAATATCTGCAAAACTTCAGTCAACTATTTTCACAAAATAAAGAGTGAATCTTTTATGAATAATATATGAATAAAGAACTAACCCACATCTTGTCTTCATAGCAAGTGACCTTTGTTTAGATTGGTGACAATCCTCTCAGGCTTCCATGTTGTTCTATTCCGCAATATCTCATAGAATGCATGACATCGATAATCATTTATTTGGATACATATACATATATACTAAATAATACTCCCTTTGTCCCGTTTCAATGTTTACATTTCTATTTTGTGCACATCCAACACTAATACACATACCCACTTTATATTAAATATTATTTATTTCCACCCACTATCTATTAAAATATTATACTCCTTAATCAACGTGCAAAAACCAAACGTAAATATTGAAACGGGACGGAGGGAGTAGATAAGAAAAAGAAAAAACTAAAATGAAACTTTCATTTATTTTATTTAATAAAGGGTCAATTCAAACATTTCTAAAAACCACATTCTTTGTTAAATGTTTCTACCTAACTTACTGGTTCAAAATTTTTCATGGATAATCGATGAATATAAACATGCAAAGGAAAAACAAAAACATAAAAATGAAAAAAAATATTACAGAGAAAAGGTGATAGAAGGGTTAATAAAGTTATTGCCAAATAGAAATATTCATCACCTGTACCCGTATCAATAAATGTCCATCATCTGTATATATCCGTATCTACAACATAGTTTTTGAAAGTTGACATTTACAAATTCTATAATACTTACTCATTCAGACTTTATAGGTGGATAATCAATGAATATGGAACTGCAAAGGAAACACAAAAATATAAAATGAAAAAAATAAAAGAAAATATAAGTACAGAGAATGGGCGATCGAAGGGTTATCAAAGGCATTATTGAATAAAAATATCCATCACCCGTACCCGTATTCAGCTTAATGTCCATCACCCATATCCGTATCACACGTATCTAGCTACAACATAACTTTTGAAAGTTGACATATTACAAATTCTACCAAACTTACTGATTCGTACTTTATCGATAAATAAATGATGAATATGATCTTGAAAAAGAAACACAAAAAATATAAAAGATTTATATTCCCTTTGTCACATATGTTTACTGTTTGTACGGAAATTAAAACATATTGTTTTTTAATGTTTAGTGGGTTGAGTTGAGAAATATAATATTTTAATATATATTGAGTAATATTACTGTTGTGTATAAGCCCTATAATGTGAAGATAAGTGTAGGACGAAAGTAGGTATAGCAACGGGTAGGGTACCAGGCCGCTTATTTTGGGGTACCCGTACCCGATTAAAAATAACTACCAGTAACCATACCTATCCCATTTAAAAAATTTATTATGATACTCGTACACGTCCCATACCCGTTTGTCAATACCACGGGTACCTGTATCCGTTTAATATTAATTTCATTTTATATATATTTATATTTTTTTGTTTAAATAAATATAATAATAAAAATTACATTATTATTAATTAAATATAAAATAAATATAATATAATTTCTATTATTTTAAATAAATATTTAATAAATATGATAAAATAATATTTATAACTATTAATTAAATATATAAAATATTCTCTCGGTCTCATACTTATGTTCATATTTTTCATTTTCGTTCGTCTCACACTTATCTTCACCACCCAAAAAAAGAAGTTATTTAAATCCAAGATTATGAAAATATATTAACTATTAATCTGGGACTTGGAATTTTTTTTATCAAATAAGAGGTCAGAAATATGGGTATAGAATGTCTTATGACACTTTGGTGTGACATCTCATGTAACATCTTCTTAGAGAATGACACGTGGCGGGATGGAATAATTCAATCTCTTGCCCCAAGGGTTTAAGCATTGACTTAGGGTATAACTGCCCTCCTCTTTTCTACGTGTCAATCATCCAACGGAGTGTACAATAAATATCACACCAAAATGGCACAGAAGATCCTGACCCAAAAATTGTACTATTAATTCATAGAGTGAAATTTTTAAAAATATTTTTTAGAAAATATAATTACAATTATATTAAACATCATATTTCTAATGTTTTTTAAGAATGTTTTTATATTATTATTATTATTAGTATTAAAATAACATCAAATTATTATAAATTTATATAATCATCATTTAACTATTTTACATAATTTGATTATTTCAAACTCTTTAGTTTATATATTCTAGACTAATAAATAAATAAAAAAATTTTAGCCTCCGAATTATCAGATTATTCATGTTTTAAATTGAAAATATTTTCAAAAAAATAATAATATAATTCTATTGTTTTTTTTTAAATTGATATTGTATGTATAAATTTAGAAGCACTAACTTCAAAATACATAAATGATGTTTAATATAGTTCACAGGAAAATAAAAAAGTAAGACTACATAGATATAGAATATTTAAATTTAAATTTTTTTTAAACTATAAAATTTTATTCAATAAATTTATAGTTGTCAATGCCTTCTTATTTCCTTGTATAAATTAGTGTAAACTTTTATGTGTAAATAGTTGTATTTATAAATTACAAAGTGTAAAATTTTGCAGAGTATATAAATGGATAATAGATTCAAGTTTTTTTTCACAAGTCAAGTGTGGAAACTAACACACAATTTCCTACGGATAATAATACCACGTGAGGTGGTTAAGATTAATAACAAAAAAATACTAAAAAAAGAGTTATGTGTGTACTATATGTAATGTAGTTTTAGTTGACCCGTCTAGCTTTAATAATCTCGAATCTGAATTGGAAAAGCGGGCCAGAGTGGTCGTGATCACCCACATTCATGGACAATTAATGAACACTCTTGAACTGAACTAAGTCTGTAGAAGTTTACCACTAAAACCATACTCCTTAAACTGATGAGGGAAAAGTTTACATTTCTGCAAGAAACATAATGCATCTGAACTGTCAAACACCATCGAATCCAATTGTATCAACTTGTGAAAAATTTAATCAAGAGTAGGGTACGAATTTCAAACTAAACCCATGTTACATACAACTATAAATTTCCATTTCTTTAATGCAAAAATTAGGAACTCATATTTTAAACATATGATACATATCTCTTCAATTTCTCAAAGAAACTATATACATATCACAATGCATTTTTGTTTTTTTTTTTTAATTTTCAAAGTTAGAGCATTAATTGAATCTCAACATAGTAAATGCATTTACCATTCAAGGAAACTGTTAGAATTTAACATCATCCATTAAACCATATTGAGCGCTCTGCTATATACAAAAATCTGGAGATAGCATTACTGTAAATTTTCAGGAAAAACATAGATAAAATTTTAATGGAAATAAAGAAAATTTTTCATGATCAAATTGATTATCTAATTACATTATGTAAGTCCTACCATATGAATATTTTTTATTATCAAAATTGGTATAAAGATAAAATTACATTGTATAAAACTGACTGATTGTTTTTCCTCTTCCAACTTAATCCTGGATTCACCAAAAGTCATGGTACATCACGGCCAAAGTACAATACCAAGACAACTATAAACTATTATAAAAGTATAGCTCACATAATCATATTTATATCCACACAATCAGCAAACTCATATAAAACAAAAGTTGCAGTTTTCTAAATTAAATAAACTCACCAATAATCAATCTTTAAAAGGCAATAAAATCAAGCAAATTAATTAAAATAAATGCAAAATCAAACCCATCAGCTTGTCACGAATGATGTTAGCAAGCAAATTATTAATGAACTACAGCCCAAACATATTAAACAACACAGTAACTATTTTATCTCTTTATTTAAGAAATTTACTCAATTTGCAAGTATATATTTAAAAAGTTGTACTCTATAATCTAAAATAGAGTTTCGAAGTTCTTCATTCATGTTGTGGCTTAAACGATAAGGAAGTGCAGAATAAATTCAACAGGGCTATATTTGTCAATCTCAACAAATCTAGTATGTGAATAGTTCTAACTCAACATAAACAACTAATCCAAAAGTGCAATGCTAAAGTCAACTCAAAGTTATTTTTACATAAGCTCTTATAAATACACCATAAGAACTTTGTGTAAATCAAAAGGTTTATCAAGAAACCAACTATAAGCAGTCTGAAAATATCACGAAATTCAATTCTCTTCTAGATATTGCAGAATCTATATCTCATTTATTGAAAATATAATTCACTTTTTTTCCTATATGGACTATAAATGATACATTAGTTATATTGAAAAATATTACTCAACACTCAACACACTACACATTATAATTTTGGAAGATAACAGAACATTAATAGGAAGAACATTAAGATTACTTTGATAATTTTCCTATGCATTAAAACACAAATACCAACCATAGAAAACAGAGTTTATAGCCCAGCAGCCTGGGGATGTTTTGCCCTTTCATCAACTCCCTCTTCTAGATCAATTTGGCTGAGTTTGGGAAGTAACATTGTAGGTTAAACATATAAAGTTCCATCTTTCTGAAAAGCTTGCAAGAAATGAATTAGCCTAATTTATTTACCATATAAGGAAGGAAATTAAAGGACTCAATAGATGCTTTTGGAACAGATTGTGGCTATCAAAGAGACATTCACATTTAAAAGACACGCGGATCGACTGATATTTCTATCAATTAATGAAATAGCCCAATATTGAATCAGCGCACGTGGAGCCATCTTCTTATCTTATTTTTCTGTCATCATCAATGCTTGTTTTGGTGAAGAAAGGCTTACATGATACTAAGTAGACTACTTGCAAACAAAGGCCTTAGATGAAAATTGCACAATAAGTTATATTGATTGAAGTTCTTCAATAAGATCAAACAAAATTTTTAAGTCACAGTAGGCTATGTCACACATACACACACACACACACAAACACAAGAAAAATGCATAATTCATAAAAATGAAACTAAAAATTTTTAGAAATTGAAGTTTGGAAGAATATGCGACTTACCAGGAATCCTAATAGAAGGAGGTCATTGAGATAAGAAGATGGCCTCTTTAGATTGAACTCTTTTTGTTGGGCAAGTTAAGATGCAACACTATGATTGAAGTGATAGAGCACATCAATCATCTTGACACGAAATAAAGCTCCAATAATATACAATATAGGTACATTCACCATATCCTATTCAAAAATAGAATGCAAAATATGTGATAATCTTTTCTGTTTGATTGCTAATATTATTACACATTATATATCATTAATAGAAAATGATAAAGCACATTGATAGGTGACCAGTTTGAGTATGCACCACCAGACCACTACAAATGACCCAAAATAAATTTTCACCTAGTCATCACCAAACTTTGATACAAAGAATCTATTACATAAATGTTGATTAGTACATGAGATTAATAGAAACATAATATATCCTAAGACCAACAAATAGTTAAAGTATAATGAATGTAAAAATGGAGTAAACAACCAAACCTTTAAAAACTCCAAATTCATCAATCTTTATTCAATCATATGAGAATGTGACTACACTATATTTTGTTATACAAAAATATTTCATTACTATATCCCATTAATCTGTGAATGCTATCCAATTTTCAGACATTTTAAAAAAAAACTGGAAAATGTAAACTATCTTACATAGTCATATAAGAGATCTTCTTAGGCTACTATAGTATAGCATGAAATTGATATTATCAAATAATAAATCTTTTTTTTGGCATTGAACTAACATATATCAACTTTCTCAATCGTAAAGAAAATGTCTAAGAGTGAACTCAATGCATTAGTGTATAAAAATTTACGATACCTTGTATAAAGTAAGATAGAAAAAATAAAGCTACAAACCAAATTATTATTTAATTTTTAAATAGTCAATTATTAAACAATATATATGTTAAATTATAAAATCATAAAGAGCTTTACAATTAATAAAACTAAATGCCATTAAATATATTAACTAACATTTCAGAACACAGTTCAAGACATATCAAGTACATTCTGAAACTGTAGAGGAATGAAGTGTTAACAAATATAGTTGAAATGGAAATCTAAAAGTCCAAGACATGTCCAATAGCACAAATAAGTCATTTTATTGGAAGGTGTTGTAATGGGTACGAATGATAGAATTAGCCAATAATAGTAGGAAGTAATCTAATAAAGAATTAGAGACAATAATAGGATTAACATAATAATGAGAGTAAAAATGAATGAATTGCACACACTTGTAAATACTTTTGTATGAAATATGGTGTTAATTAATTGTAAATAAATTATAGAGAAATGATACCTTAATCCTTAATTGCAAAGTAGAAGACAAAATCTGAATCAAAATATTATCAAAACAGCAATTGATTATGGAATATTAGAATGTAAATCTGAGAAGAGTTGTCCCCAAGAAGTGTTAACGGCCCCTATGTAAACACTGAATTGCTAATTAGTAGACACTTCATAGCTAGAACATGACTCTGAAGAAAAATAACTCCTATCACGCTGACATTTTGCAAGTTGGAGTCACTAAATTAGGCTGGCCTTCTAATCACTGTCAGAGAGGAGCTAAGGTTCATCTTCTTCAAATATCAAGCCTATCTTAAATAAATTCACAACCTTCTCTACAATTTTTTTAGAATGAATACTTTCATACATTTTATTGACTAAGTCGAGGTAGATTTGAATAATACTTATTATTTTTTGTTGAAAAAATTAAATCAATATTACTCATACAGGGAAGAGGTTAGAGGCAAAAAAAATAAAAGTAAAAAAAAATTCTTAATTTGTAATAGGGGAATAGAGCAAACATTTCCCATTGTCGTTGGAGGTTAGCTGTACTGCAGTCGTCCTGTGAAATTTTTAAAGATTTCTAATAAAAGGATAATGATATAGATTTAAAGATGCAATAATTAAGATAAAAGGGATTGTAGGCAATTAAATTTTATTTCCTATAAATAAAAAATGCAAAAGAAAATATATTAAATATTAATTAAATATTTATCTATTAAGGAATTTAAATTAATTAATTCTGAAAATAAATGAATAAATAGTTAAAATTAATGTAATTATTTGAGCCCAAATTCAAGTCAAATGGGCTCAATTCAAGTCAAGTGAGCCTGATTCAAGTCAAATAAGTCCAATTCAAATCCAGCAGGCCTAATTAAATTAAATAGACCCAAATTCAAATCCAGCAGGCCTAATTAAATTAAATAGACCCAAGTTCAAATCCAGCAGGCCTAATTAAATTAAATAGGCTCAATTCCAGCCCAGCAGGCCTAATTAAATTAAATAGGCCCAAATCAAGTACAACATGCCTAATTAAATTAAATAGGCCCAACTCAAGTCCAGCAGGCCTAATTAAATTAAATAGGCCCGTATTCAGTCCAGCAGGCTTAAAGGAGAAAAGCCCAACATATCTTTTCAAGGAGAAAATATCTCTCAAGTGGTTATTTCCTCCACCTATAAATAAGGGTCTTCAGTCATCATTCCAAACATGATGAAAATCCTGGAAACTCGGAGAGCTCTGAATAAACTTGGAATCTCTGCGAAGATCAAGTTATTCTTCAAGGATCAATCCAGAAACGACATTCAATCTGAGATCGAGTGTGAAGCCCCTCAGATTCAACGTTTCTTAAAATCAAGTTCATCCAGCAATATTCGTGAGGTCAACGGTGTTCTACCAAACTGAACGGCGTTCTTCACGATAAATTTTTAAGTCAATGTTTGATCCGAACAAAGGCTCGACGCCTCCGGATAATCATTTTCAAGCTTCAAGTCCCAAACTCGAGTTTGGACAAGCTTCATCCGAAGATCCACCTCAGAAAGTTGATAAAAGTCAAGAAGTCAACTTAAGAGAGGAATCAGATGATAGGTAGAGACTGTTCACTCAAATTCTCAGTTTAATCCAAATTCATATCAGATTATCATTGTAATTTCTTTTGTGTTTATTATTTAATAAATAAAAATTTTATTGTTACAAATTTTGGCACGCTCGGTGGGACAGTTTCTACCTCTCATCTCCTCTTCACATTAGCAAAGTAAGATGGTTCCGCTAAGAGTCAAAGTCAACAGATCAACTTTTGTCTCCAATTCTTCGGAACTACAAGTTGAAGATGTTAATGTTACAACCAGAAGCATGTCAAAGAATGCATGGTCTGAACTCTTGTCGGAGATAAATTCTTCAGTTGGAGTTATCCCCAAAGGAATATCTTATAATGATCAGGATGATAAAAATGAAGAGGGTAACCTTTCTAGCTCAACTCCTCTATCTGAAGAAAGTCCATCATCTGATTCATCCATAGCCTCAACTATGGCAACAAAAACTTCATCTGTCAATGAACAATTGGCAAGCTTAACTGAATCCGTTGCTGCACTTGCCAAACAGAACCAAGAACAAAGTGATTTATTCTTAAAACTAATGGAGAAAATGGCTGGTGCCAAAACAAGCCAGGCAAACGAAAAGCAAGATGAAGATGCTGAAAATGAAGAAATGACTCCGTAAAACATCAGTCGACGGGAAAAAGGGTGATTGAAGAAGAACTGAACATTTCCATGGCGGAATGGTCTCTATCAGCCAGCTAAAAAGCATTATACTTAGGACAATGAAGGATCAATTTGAAGAGAGCTCCAAGCCTTCATTCACACATGCTAAGCCTTTTACTAGGAGGGTTGACAACTTGAAGATGCCACCGAACTATCAACCTCCCAAGTTCCAACAGTTTGATGGCAAAGGAAATCCAAGACAACATATAGCACATTTCACTGGAACATGCAATGATGCTGGAACTCACGGAGATCATATGGTGAGACAATTCGATTGTTCTCTAAAGGGAAATGATTTTGAATGGTACACCGACTTGGAGGCCAATTCTATAGATAGTTGGGATCAGATGGAACAACAATTCCTTAACCGTTTCTACAGCACTAGGAGAACGGTTAGTATGATAGAATTGACTAACACTCGTCAATTAAGAGAAGAGCCAGTAATTGAGTATATTAATCGATTGAGAAATTTGAGCTTAAATTGTAAAGATCGATTGTCTGAAGTCTCTGGCATCGAGATGTGCACACAAGGAATGCAGTGGAGCCTTCGTTACATACTTCAAGGGAATATACCTAAAACCTTTGAAGACTTGGCCACAAGAGCTCACGACATGGAGCTAAGTATGGGGATAAGTGGAGTTGTAGAACCACCGATTCTTGGATCTTACAAGTATAAAGAAAAGTAAGAGACCAGGAAAGGGGGGCAAACCCTACAACAAAACTTTTGAAAAGGAGTCCATAGCGGTAAATGCATCAACTGTCAAGTTTCGAAGGAATGAGAATGAAAAAGATGATAAAGTGAAGAATGATTCCCAAGAAAGGGGGCAAAGAAGATTGACCTTGAAAGAGATGCAAGAAAGGAAGTACCCATTCCTTGATTCGGATGTCCCAGGCATATTTGATGATCTGTTCAAAGATAAACTTATTGAGCTTCCTGAAATGAAGCGACCAGAAAAAGCGGGACAAAATAACAACCCGAAATACTGCAAGTATCATAGACTGGTGGGTCATTCTATCAAAGATTGCTTTGTCTTTAAAGACAAAGTTATGCGATTGGTTGAGCAAGGGAAGATCATTCTAGATGAAGATGCAACTACAAACTCTACTTCTGCATACGGTGAAAATGATTCTTCATGTCACATGGCAAACGAAGCTCGACTATTTAAGGTTAAGCCTGGAGTTGAAAGCGAAACCCATGCTATGAAGATTACCTTTACAGAGGAAGACTTACTACTTGGTTCACAATCTCACAACCGACCCTTATTCATAACCGGTTGTACTCAAGAGCAAAGGGTTAATCGAATATCAATTGATGAAAGTTCAGCGGCCAATATCTTGCCCCTAATGACATTGAAGAAGCTAGGGATTCCAACCGACGAACTCGGCAGTAGTCGATTGACGATTCATGGGTTTAATCAAGAAGGTCAGAGAACACTTGGTACAACAGTCTTGGATTTAATGATAGATGAAATGGCCTCAACAGTTCTTTTTCATGCCATTGATGCTAAAACATCATATAACATGCTCTTGGGGCACCCATGGTTGCATGAAAATGGAGTGATTCCTTCTACGCTACATCAATGGTTCAAATACTACGATGGAGGTAACATAAAAAGGTGCTTGGTGATGAAAGGCCATACACAGAAGCCGAATCTTATTTTGCAGATGCTAGATATTTTTTGAAAAGTAGCAGGGCTGTCAAGCAAGAAAGAACTTCATCACAAGAGAAAAGCGATTATAAACAAGAAAAAGAGAATGCAGATGATGTTTCATCCACACAGTCTAATGAAAGTAAATAGTTGATCAAGACTGTAAAAGGGTTGACACTACCTCTAACTAAGGTTGACATGGAGAAACCCTCCCCTCCTCCACTCAAAGGGTTCACTTGCCCGGTTCAAGGGGCTAAAACTGAACATGGAGAAATATTTGAGGCAGCAGTTTCAAAATCATATAGCCCACAAGCTTACAAACTTCTCATCAAAGCTGGATACGACCCGCAAGAAAGTGTTGTGATAAAAGAGCCATCTCATGAGACTCCTAGTGGATCCAATATCACTCAAGAGAGGTTTAAAAGTAATGGTCGCATTTCCAAGTATACTAGAACAGGTTTGGGATATGTTACGCAAAAACCTATTTGCATTGCAATCAAAAGAGCAAATACGAACTACATCACTGAAGATAAAAATTCTTTCTGAAGAAGAAGAATCTTATGAAGAAGTAGAAAGACAGAAAGAATCTCAGTCTTCAAAAGACTCAAACCAGCTGGAGTTAAAAATCGCCAGAGATTCGAGACTACCCAATTCCCAAAGATACATAGTCGCATCCCATCTCGCATGAAAAGATGACATTTCCTGACTATATCATGTGACACAGTGTTGAAAGCTAAGAAGCGGACAATAATCTTCACCCGAAGTGAAGAAGATGATCAAGAAAGTGTAGGCTTATCAAATGTTGTTCATTCCATTATTATGCAAATAGATCTACACAATGTAGAAAGAGATCTACGAAGCCAGATCGTCGAAATGAGGAGAGATGGTTATGTAGTGGAGAACATTGTTAAAGTGGGAGAAAATGGACAAGTTAGGTCTAATCCGCGTTTTCAAAAGCAAGAATTCCAGGAGGAAGTTGTTGCGGTAAATCATGTTACTATGCGAGAGGAGACCCCAATTGAAGAGGAAGATGCTGATGATGCTTCTCCAGAATTTGAAAAGGGTGTCAAATCTACTATTAACCAATTGAAGGAGATTAATTTGGGTGATGCTAATGACCCACGTCCAACCTATATAAGTGCTTTATTAACACTAGATGATGAAAAAATCTTACATTGAGCTTCTTCAAGAGTTTAGAGACGTGTTTGCATGGTCATTCAAGGAAATGCCCGGATTAGACCCAAAAGTGGCAATTCATCATTTAGCAGTAAAGGAAGGAGCCAAGCCAGTTAAGCAGATACAATGTCGATTTCGTCCAGAGTTGGTTCCATTGATCGAAGTTGAGGTTAATAAGCTTCTTGAGACGGGCAAGATACGAGAAGTTAAGTATCCCACATGGCTTTCTAACATTGTACCGGTGAGGAATGCAAATGGGCAACTTAGAGTATGTGTTGACTTTCCTGATTTGAACATGCCATGCCCGATAGATGATTTTCCACTGCCAATTACAGAACTTATGATTGATGCAACAACTGGACATGAAGTCCTTTCATTTATGGATGGATCATCTGGTTACAATCAAATTAGTCTGGCTTCGGAAGACCAATAGAAAACAGCGTTCCGCACTCCTAAAAGAATATATTGCTACAATGTAATGCCATTTGGCTTGAAGAATGCCGGTGCCACATATCAACGAGCTATGCAAAGGATATTCGATGACATGTTCCATAAGAATGTCGAATGTTATGTTGATGACATCATGGTGAAGTCAAAGAAGAAAAGGGACCATCTTCAGGATTTAAGACAAACATTTGAGCGTCTTAGAAAATTTCAACTCATTAAAATATACTTGATGAAACCGCCAGTGTTGGTTGCGCCGATAGCCGAATGTCCGTTAATTATCTACATATTGGCTCAAGAACGATCAGTTGGAGCCTTGCTCGTACAAAATAATGTGAAGGAAAGGAGTGTGTGTTGTATTATCTGAGCAGGACAATGACCCCAAATGAGTTAAAATACTCACCAATTGAAAAGATCTGTCTTGTTCTCATCTTTGCGATTCAGAAATTAAGACACTACTTTCAAGCTCATACTGTTTACTTGGTCTCAAAGGCCAACCCATTAAATTTCATCATGTCAAAGCCAGTACTCTCTGATAGGCTCGCAAGGTGGTATCTTCAACTGCAGCAATTTAAAATTATATATGTTCCTCAAAAAGCGGTGAAAGGTCAAGTGTTGGCAGATTTCTTGGCTGATCATCCTATGCCTGCCAAATGTGAGTTGTCTGATGATCTCCCCGATGAAGATATATTGGCCATTGAAATTAGTCCTCCTTGGAAGATGTATTTTGATGGAGCTGCTCACAGAGAAGGAGCCAGCGCAGGAGTTATATTTATGACCTTACATGGAGGAGTTCTGCCATATTCATTCAATCTAACTAAAAATTGCTCTAACAATGTAGCCAAGTATCAAGCTCTTATACTTAGTTTGGAGATGGCAGTAGATGTAAAGCAACGACACCTTAAGGTATATGGAGATTCATTGTTGATAATCAACCAGCTGCTTGGCTTATATGAAGTTAAAAAGCCTGAGCTACTTCTGTATTATACTATGCTCAAAGGCTTATGAATTGGCTTGGAGATGTAGAAATCGAACATCTACCAAGGAGCAAGAACAAGCAAGCTGATGCTTTGGCAAAGCTAGCATCAACTATAACAATGCCCGAAGCACATTTTCAAGTGCCGATCTGCAAAAAGAAGATTGTAAAGAAGTTTGTGAAAAAGAAGATTGTGAAGAAGATTGTGAAGAAGTTTAGTATTGTGCCATAGAGGTCTTTGATATCGAGAAAGAACACTGGCGTCAACCGTTCGTTGATTACTTGAAGTATGATAAGCTCCCCAATGATCCACACCTAAGGGTTGATGTCAGACGTAGAGCACTACGATTCTTCTATTATAAAGATACACTCTACAGAAGATCGTTTGATGGTATTCTCTTGAGATGCTTAAGTGATGAAGAAGCTTTCAAGCTATGGAGGAAGTTCATTCTAGAGTACGTGGAGCCCATTAGTCCGGACCCAAGTTACATTTCATAATCATGAGGATGGGATATTATTGGCCTTCTATGGTGAAGGATTGCATAGACTATGCACAAAGATGTCAGCCAAGTCAGTTTCATGCAAATCTCATTCATCAACCTCCCAAACCATTACATACAACAGTTTCTTCATGGTCATTTGATGCATGGGGTTTAGATGTGGTGGGGCTGTTAAAAAAATTTTTTAGAGGCCATCTCTACATCCTGGCTGCCACTAATTATTTTTCCAAGTGGGCAGAAGTTGTACCCTTGAGGGAAGTTTAGAAAGAAAATGTTGCCAATTTCATCCGCATCAACATTATATACAAATATGGAGTGCCTCGATACATCATCACCGATAATGGGAGGCCGTTCAGTAACTCTTTGATTGATAAGCTTTGTGAGAAGTTTGACTTCAAGAAAAGAAAGTCTTCTATGTACAATGCAGCAGCTAATGGGCTCCCTGAAGCCTTCAATAAGACGTTATGTAATCTGTTGAAGAAGGTAGTCTCCAAGTCATAGCGAGACTGGCATGAAAGGATTCATCAAACGTTATGGGCGTATCGAACCACTTATAGAATGCATACTCAATCTACTCTGTATTCCTTAGTGTATGGGGTTGAAGCTATTGTGCCCCTTAAAAAGCAAATCTCATCTTTGAAAATAGCTATACAAGAAGGTTTCACTGAAGAAGAGAATGCACGACTGCGTCTCGAAGAGTTAGAAGCACTTGATGAGAAGAAGTTGGCACAACAAAGACTTGAGTGCTATCAATCTCGCCTTTCCAGAACGTTCAACAAGAAAGTGAAGATACGTTCTTTTCAAGTTGGAGACTTAATCCTTGCAGTAAGAAGGCCTATTGTCATCACTAACCGAGTTGGAAATAAATTCTTGCCTAAGTGAATGGCCCAAATATTGTGAAAGAAGTATATGCGAATGGTGCATACAAGTTGATATCTGAAGATGGTGTAGGAATTGGCCCCATAAATGGCAAATTCCTGAAACGCTACTACGCGTAACCCAGTCAAACCCAAGAAACGCTCCATGACGCACGAGCCTAAACTACATGTTACTCCTGGTCCGCACGAGTATAAACTGTGTACGACACCCACCAAAGATAATTATACGTGGTTGAACTGTTAATTCACCCCACTCGGGTATTTTAAATGGTTAATGCATTAAATACCCTACTTTGTCTAAAGTGGTTAAAGAATAGTCACTCCTGGCCTGCATGAGTATAAACTGTGTACGGCACCCCCTCCATTCAAACTAAAACATGTCCCTTTCAAATACGTTATGACTTGATCCTCTGTAAAGAGGTACGTAGGCAGTTTGGTATTCTGCTAAGTTCAGTCATGTTTTGGTTTATTCACATTAAGTTTGAGAAGCAAGCAATAAATTGGAGCATGAAGGCAGAAAGTAAATATAAAGGACAGGAAAGCAAATTAAAGATGTATAGTAACAATAAAGGAGAAGTAAGGAAGAGAATGGACTTCATTGATAGTGTCATTAAATGTTCAAAAAACGTAAAAAGGGAAAGTAAATAAATAAATAAAGGAGCAAACTAAAAGAAAAGCAGTCTTATACTAAGCAAGAAAGTTATCAGAGAGTATGCTTTGTAGAACAGACTTCAAAGCTGCCTTCTCATCTTCAGATGATGATTCTTTTAAGATGGCCGCTTTGTCAAGTGCAAGGATATCCTCTTTTATGAGCTCAACTTCCTTATTAGCACGACATAGAGTTTGTTGGAGACGAGCAGCTGCTTCAGACAAAGTTTTCTCTCCATTCTGTAGATTAGCCATTTCTTTGCCTATCAACTCCAACTCTGCCCAAGTGGTCCTTAGTTTGTTTGTCACTGTTGTATGATTGTCCTTACAATTATGAAGATGACCTTTGACGTTGGCCAAGCATTTTTCATAATTCCCCGTGGATGCCGCTTCATCAGACTTTAATTTTGCCGCGGTATAAGCATCAGCCTTGTCAAATAAAGGATCCAGGGCTTCCGCTAAATGAGAACAGTTGATTCTAAGAACCTTCACTTCCTTTATCAAAGCAAATATTTCTTTTCTCAGAGTTGATAAAAACTCGAGAGGAGTCCGTTTAAGTTTTCTTCTTATTTTCCTCCATACACTCCGAGCAAATTTCCCTTTAAGATCATGAGTAATTTTCTTAGATATAAATTCTGATATCACTGGGCTTGCCTTTGAAGGAGAATTCACCCATATGGTAGATGCATCACTTTCAGTAGAGTCATCATTCTCATCAAAATCATCACAACCATCAGAACTTGAAGAGATACCTAAGATCTGATAAGAAGAGAAATGTGATCATGTGAAAGAAAAAATGTAGTACAACGGAAAATAGGATAAGAAAAAAGGGGGCAACCTCATCTACCAAATCTTTTGAAGTAGTAGCAGCAGCTAATTCCTTTCCTTTGGCAGCCTTAGAATCAGAAATCATCGGCGCAACCTACAATAATAAAGAAAGCTTCGTAAAAAGAAAAATAAAGAAAGAGAAAGAGGAGAGAGAATAAAAGAAACCTCAATATTTTGTTTCTCAGTGTGAACAACAAATTTCTTCCTCTTCCAATGGGGTTAAGTAGAGGCGCAGCGAATTTCTGTAGATCGAGGGAATTTTTTTCCTTTTATGCACTGTAGGTTGTAAAACTTCATCATGCACTGGAGAAATATCTTGAACCTCTTGGTTGTTTTCATCAGGTCATTTATGGTATCTACTTCTTCCTCTAGAGGGGATGATGATGGGGTAATCAAGTCTTTGATATGATCAGATAAGTAAGTGCCCTGGACTTGCTTCCACCACTCTTTATATTAAGATGTGGAGTAATTTTTAGGAGCTGACGCTGCACATGAAAAATAACTTCAGATTTAGAGTTACATGTGGTAGAACGCCACCAATGGTCAAATCCTTCTTCCAAAGCGGCCTGTGAAGGTTTGTTCTAAGCATGTTAGAAACATCTTGCAGAAAGCCAAATTGACGAGCAAATCTATGAGGAGAAAATGGCTCCATCACGTAATGACCACCTTACCGCAAGGTAAGATAACTGGTACGAATAGCTACAAGATGAGTCCAACTATTCCAATCATTATTCCCATTGTCCACATAATAGACGGCTGTATCTTTTGAAAAAATATTGCAAGTCCACAAAGTAGTATCAGCTGTTTGAATTCATTTGCGAGCATCATCATGATCAAAGTATTTTGCACCTTGCTCGCCAGAGTAAGCTACCATTCGAGGATGAGATAATTTACTACCAATTGGAAAATGAGTTTTGAAATAATAAGCCAACCAAGCATGAACAAAGTGAACAGGGAATGTTGATTTAACTTCAGATGGATTCGATGAAGTCGAGATTGTGTTCAAACCACGATAGATGCTCGTCAATACTGGAATTGCAAGGCTCACTTTTTTCCTGCAGCCATTAAACTCGCCACTTTAAAGGTACTTGGTCGTATCAAGTTCACTGCATTACCTGGAAGTGAAAAGGTACAAAGCCAGCATGCTAAATGAGAGGCTAGATAGGTCTCTTCTTGGTTTACTTGCGCAATTCCCATTTTTCTGAATTGATCTATCTCAGCAGATGTCCATGGAAGGTGATTCAGGATAATGCCGGTTGGATTATAAGTCTTTTTGGGTCGAGTAGTTGACTTTTTTTCGACACGCTTAGGAGGTGCAAGGTGTGTTACAGTCTTCTTAGACCAAAAATCCACCCATTGATTAATCGTTACACCTTATTTATTAGCATTCTTGCAAAGCAAGTGATAAGCACCGAGTAAATGTCTACATCTGCGCGGGATACATAATTCATTACTTGTGGAAAACAGTTCTGCTAAGCTTGGCACAACTTCATCATACAAGTAACCAGCTAAAGGCAGCCCAATCAAGTTGCATAAATCCCACAAAGAAATTGACATTTCCCCATGTTTGGTAAGTAAAGTGTTGGTAGAAGAACACCAAGCCTCACAGAAAGCTTTAATAACTTTGTAGCTGCAATCATAAGTAAAGAGAGATGCAAAGACAGCATCGTAAAGCTTGATGTTTCAAAGAAGGGATCGGCATCGGCTTAGCACATCTTCAGTCCATTCCCAATACCCTTTGATGTAGTGAGAGTCTCCAAGAAACTTAATCGGCTCTCCCCAAGCTACTTTACCTTTTCCTTTTAAGATGCGTCGTCCCGAAGATGGTAAGGGTTCTAAACTAGGGTTTGGCTCAATATCAGCTCCCTTCAAAGTCAAGTTATGTTATTCTTCCCCAAAGTAAGCTCATGAGATCAACATTCCAGATAGAAGTCGTTCTTAAGATTATAAGGAGTTGTTGCATGATTCCCTAACAGAGATTTTTCGACTAAAAGGTAAGTCCCTTTATTCAAAGGTTGACGTTCATCATCGAGGATTAGTAAGTAGTTTGAACCGGACTGTCCCGTAGCATTTCTGAAGAAAACCATGTCAAAGAATGGATAAGCTGCAAAAAAAAAGTGAAGGAACGTTAGAAGACCAGAAATGGGCATAAATAATTTAAGTTTATGAATTTAATTAATTAAAAGACCCAAAATAAATTTATGGGATCAATTAATTATTAAAGTTCAAAACTATAAATTTAACCCATGATAATGGATGAATGCTAAAGGGAGAAATTAAATTATGCTAACGCCCAAAGCAAGATGGTGAGATGAATTAATCAGGTAAGGGCTTAAAGTGTGGATTAAGTTTAGAGCCCATACGATTTAAAGTTCAAAGGTTGAATAGATAAACTAAAGCCCAAAAGTGAAGAAAAGAATGAAGGGGCCCATGATAGAAACTGCATGACGGAAGTTGAGAATAAAGTTGATACTTTATCCAATTTAAAATTGCAAAGTCAAAATTGGCCCAAAGTCAAAATTGAAGCAAAGGCAAGTCATTCGCATTCCACTTCTGCATCTTCAAGTTACAGCAAAAAACACCGCCACATCCCTCTCCAAATTACAGCATCTCCATAACAAGTGCCCCCCGTTGCTGCCAACCAGTGCACCGGAAATCGCGGCCGGCTGAAGTCGCGTATGCCCGCCCGGTCGAGTCTGTCTCCGAGCCGAGCCCGGTCAGATTCGCCGCCGAAAGAGCTGCTCGCTGTCCGTCGAATAGCCATGGCCGAGGTCTCGTACGACCGCCCAGTCAGATCTGCGTCCGAACTTACTCCGGTCAGATCCGCCGTCGGAACGCCATCGCCATTGCAGGGTGTCGCTGCAGAAAACTTCAAGGATCGACGTACAGCGTCGCCTCTCGTTTCCTACACCCGACAGCCACCGCTGCAATAGGAGAGATAGCTCGCCAGAAATTATTGCTTGATATTCGGTGCCAACGTTGGACTCATCATGACCTCCGACTGGAATAAAGTTCCTAGTTGCGCGACGGATGCCTTTGATAATTGCAGGTTATTTGACACTCTGGGCTTTCTTGTCCCCCGGTGATCAGCTTACCTTACACGTAGCTGTGCAATGAAACATAATTCTGGGAGGAGTCGGTAATTGGGCACTGGCTATACGGCATATTATACATAATAAAAAGGGGTTGAAGATTATTTTTTCAGCGAGGTTTGAGAATATTTGTCTATATCAAGAGTATATTTGGCAAAGTAAGATTTATTGGTTGAGAAATCAGCGAAGAAAGGAGATTTCCAATAATCCATTATTTTAGAGTTGAGATATGAAGTAAATATTTGGACTTCGGATACAAGCATGTCTTTTGAAAAAAGAAATGATGTTATTTAAGGCATGATAAAAAGTTCACTGACCCGGAGAGACCATACCAAAATTAAAGAAAAGCTATTGCAATTTGTCCACTTCAAAGATAATTTCTGTGAACAAAATGCAAGAGGAAATTTGTAGAAAATTAAATTTTATTACCTATAAATAAAAAACACAAAGGAAAATATATTAAATATTAATTAAATATTTATTTATTAAGGAATTTAAATTAATTAATTCTTAAAATAAATGAATAAATAGTTAATAATTAATATAATTATTTGAGCCCAAATTCAAGTCAATTGGGTTCAATTCAAGTCAAGTGAGTCTGATTCAAGTCAAATAAGCTCAATTCAAATCCAGCAGGCCTAATTAAATTAAATAGGCCCAAATTCAAATCCAGATGGCCTAATTAAATTAAATAGGCTCAAATTCAAATCAGCATGTCTAATTAAATTAAATAGGCCCAAGTCTAGCAGACTTAATTAAATTAAATAAGTCCAAATCAAGTCCAGCAGGCCTAATTAAATTAAATAGGCATGTATTCAGTCCAACAGACTTTATTAAAGGAGAAAAGCCCAACATATCTTTTCAAGGAAAAAATATCTCTCAAGTGGTTATTTCCTCCACCTATAAATAAGGGCCTTCAGTCCTCATTCCAAACATGTTGAAAATCCTGGAAACTCCAAGAGCTCTGAATAACTTGGAATCTCTGCGAAGATCAAGTTATTCTTCAAGGATCAATCCAGAAATGACATTCAATCTGAGATCGAGGTACGGAGCCCCTCATATTCAACGTTTCTTCAAATCAAGTTCATCAAGCAATATTCGTGAGGTCAACGGTGTTCTACCAAATTGAACGGCGTTCTTCACGATAAATCTTCAAGTCAACATTTGATCCGAACAAAGGCTCGATGCCTCCAGATAAATATTTTCAAGCTTCAAGTCCCAAACCCGAGTTTGAACAAGCTTCATCTGAAGATCCGGCTCAAAAAGTTGATAAAAGTCAAGAAGTCAACTCAATAGAGGAATCAGAGGATAGCTAGAGACTGTTCACTCAAATTCTCAAGTTTAATCCATATCGGATTATCATTGTAATTTCTTTTGTGTTTATTATTTAATAAATACAAATTTTATTGTTACATGGATCATTAAGTCGAAACCTAAATAAGCAATTAAACAAAAAAAAGTATTGATGAATTATACCAAGCATTGGATCGATGCCCTTATCTCTAGCAGCAAGAGAATTCTTGGCTTATGGTATGACATCAAAATATTTCTATTAACACTTGATTTACAATAAAAGGCTCAAAAGAGAGAAGAGTAGGATAATAAAAATATCATTTGAATCTTATGTCGAAACTTTCTCCAATAGCTACCAACTTTAATCAAAGAAGACATAATCAATTCATGTCTAAGGGATTTTTAAAATTTTCCAAGAAAAAAAATAATGATTTAGAATTTAAAGACTCAAATAATAGAGATAAAGGGATCATTAAGTCAAAACCTAAATAAGCAATTACATCCCAGATAAAATATAAGAAAAGAAAATCCTCAACAACAGCTTCAAAAAATTCATACCTCTCCAAATTTTTACTGCTGTTGTGTTTGAGTCACATCCAGATACCATTGGCTCACCTTAGCCTTCTATTGAGCTTCACGGTAAGTTATAGCAATATGCAAATCAGTAGGGTATTGAACATTTAAATCAATCACTGGTTGAAATGTCAAAGAAATGATAAAATGTTGTAATTATTTATTATATAAGTCTATAATTAAAACCAAAATGTCCCTTTTTCCCTCCTTTTATTCACTAATTATAATATAAGCATTTACATTCACGCATCAAACATTCAACCTAAAAATATTCCATTCTTCAAATTCATAAATATGAATATACTCATATTTCTAACAATACAGAATTTAGAATATAAATAGAGAAATAGTCAATCAATACTTCCAATTCAAATAAGACAATGAAATGGAAATCGTTAAACGTACTTAAATTTTGATGACATAATGCGACTCCTCAAGTCATCTTTACCTTCTTCAACCCTAGTAATATGAGTAAAAGGAATGGCTGGTAAACTTAGGAATTAGATTATTCACATTTATTACATGAAATGAAGGTAAAAATGCCAAAATAGAAAATTAATTATTCATAACAGCAACACTTAGATAAAAGAGCATTATAACAAATTAATTACTTAAAAGAGTGTAAGAAGGGGAGAGAGAGATAATAAGGACTGCCACTTTCGGCGAGGAAAAGGAGGTCGAATGGAGAGCCACCTTCAGAAGGGAAAGAAAATTATCTTGTGGTAGAAGAAGGAGAATGTCGAAGGGAAGGAATTGAAAATGAAATTAGGGTTGGCAAAATAATTTTGTTCAAAATGTATCAATAGCTTAAGTGCTCAACGGTTGAGATGAAAATTAGAAAATGAATGGTTAAGATCAAAATTAAAATAGTCAAAATTGGACAAAATAAAGTAAATCCATTTTGCTTTTATAATAGTATAGATATAGATTTTGGCAGCATGATTGTGTCGGAGTTGTTGAGGGCTATATCATTTTAGCAACCAAAGAACATCATAACAATTCTCTAAATAAAATTAAAAAAAAAACTCATTCTTCATAAATTACCTAAATATTAATCGGTGGAGAAGAATTATTGATCGAACAGGAAAAACATCTAGAGTAATCTATACCTCAACGCATATTTAATCGTGATGCCAGCAAGTTCCACAAACTGTGAAATGATACATTGGAAAAAATAATACTCATATAATTACAGAAATAATTTTATGTTTCATTCAATTCCAATAATGAATATACTCATTATTATAAACTTAAACAACAAAAAATATCATCTGCAACTAAAAATTTTCAGCAAAAAAGGTAAGCAAACTCAAGATAAGATAACTTACAGCAATGAAATGAACCAACACCATCAATTGTTTAATTGAAGTTTTCGTTTCTTCTTTAAATTGTTTGTACGGTGTGAGCTTTGACTCCATCCTAATTTTGAAGAAGTAAATCTGATTATTTTTTGGCAACTTAGTCAATGTATTAACAGCCATATGAAGCACAAACTGAGAAATAAAAATGAGTAGTGTAATTCAAGAATATTAGACACAAAAAATTTTCAAAGAAAATAAAAACTTCTTTATAAAGTACCATTTTCTCTCACAATTAATAAAAGGTATCATAAAAATATGATTTTCACACATCATAGAGAATCATATAAGATAATCTTTACAACACATCAAAACTATCACACAAGTGATTAGGAAAGGTAGAGGAATCCAAGATCAAATTGTGCATAAAATTAATATATATTACCTTGCCAAGCGCAATTCTTCTATAAAGTCTATGCCTTAGGTATCTATTCTAAAGAATCATGGCAAACCCTTGCACTATTGCCCATTTCAGAAATAGTAGTACACCAATCTGCAAAAAACATAATCATTTCATGATATTACATAGTAGGAGTAAAAGAAAATAGATTTACGAAACTTATGCAGTTGTTAACGTGGATATCCTCTGTCAGCTAGGAGGTCAGGTGCAATCATATTTTGGTGAGGGTAAAAGGTTAATATTTCATCGATTACCTATTTTTTGTGCACAATCAGGGCCCCTTTCTAGCTCCCAAGTTAGATTAATGAGTATGAGAAAGATTTCTTTGCATTTTTATCTATAAAAAATGATGCAGATAAACTCCAACATCAGATGGTAATTAGTATGCAAAATACAGTTTAAAGAGCCAAAAACTAATAAAGAGATCAGCCATTAGAAAGTATAGTGATAAAGTGATTTTAAAAATAAATGAGGAAATCACATTGAAAATAAGATTCTTCTGAAATCACCCACGATTTATTTCAAAGAAAACATATTTAACTTGGTCTAAGTTTCTAACAACACATCCAAAGAGAAACAATGTATATATGCTCATCATGATGCCGCTTTTGTTAAGTTCCTCTAAGCACAAACACAATCTTAAGGCCAATTAACTACATATGAATACCAAAAAAGTAAAATAATCACAAAATGGACAATGAAAAGCAGTTCATGCAACTACCTTTGGTGGCTTCTTTCCTCCTAGAAATAAATGCTTGAAATCAAGCAGTTATGAGTCAATCTTTGTAGGGGCTTATACTTAAGAGTTAGAGCATATTATATGAAATTCAGCTGACGCCAATCTACTTGTTAGTGGCTTGTCTACTTAAACCTTTTCAAAAAGCTGCAAAACAAACTCCAAGCTTAGAGAATGTCATGTACGGAATATAGAACTAACATAAAGGAAAAAATATCTACATGTCTAGGACAATATAGTATCCAGACTGGTACAAAGATACAGCCACCAAGCCTGTCTCAAGAGATATAGTATTATTCATCACTTATTAAAAAGGCATAGTAGCTAACAAAATTGTCAAAATGATACATGATAAAGTTGAACTGGTAGTACAGATAGACATCCATCCCAAATCCATGACCTATGTAACAGTGACAGAAAATATTTGTATAATTATGTGTATAATATTGTATTCCTAGCAAATACAATCATATGTATAACATAAAAAAAATATAATACAATTCTATTTCAGGATTGAGCCTGTAATTGATGTTTCGATTCTGATGAGATATGAATACTTCAGAAATACAACCAGTAATTCATACAGTAAGTATGAAAAAAATCAGTAGGCAAATAGGTGAGGAAAAATGAAAAAAACCTTGATTCAATAGCCTGCTACAGGTGGGAACTGGGAAGAACTTGCATGAACGGGCCTAGCTTCTAATGCTCTGCCAACAGCTCTGATAATTACTAATTACTAAAATTCGTTTCAAAATCAAAACACCAGAAATCAAAACTTAATAAACAACTAAAACAACAATAATTTGATGGAAATGAAATAATCAAATTCAAACCTGTTTAAATCAGTCATTCTAATCTGCGGAGAAGCAACCTGCCTCCTCCGGTTACCATCACTACTTTTGCGTTCAGATCGAGCTACAGAAAAAAGAAAGTAAAAGAGACGCTGGAAGAAAGGAACGACAGAAGTGTGCATCCAATTAGGGTTCATGAATCGTCTGCCAAATTCAATGTAATTCGCAAAGAAATCCTTAAATTTTATTTAAATTATCCAAAATGAAAGAATCAAATTCAAACCTGTCTAAATCGGTAATTCTAATCTGCGGAGAAGTAACTCGCCTCCTGATTAGCCATTTTATAGTAGGGATGATCAGTTAAAATAATATATCGAACCACAGGGAGGTCGGCGCTAGAGCTTAAGCGAGATCACGTTTATCGCAATTTTATAGAGACGAATCATCAATGGGATTGGTTGATCAAACAAGAAAATAATCAAAGCAAGCAAGCAATGATTAGCAAACAAGATAGATGGATGAAATGAGTGGTTTTTCAAGTTGAGTAAAATTGAGATTAACAACAATTAAGAAGTGGAAATCCTAGGATAAATACATCAAATTCATATGATCATGGGTATAAGACTAAGGGCCAACACTAAGTTCACCAAAACTCCTTCTCAAGATGAATAGGATATGGAATAAAGCTCAATGGATTTGTTCTCACTCAAACAATTCCAACTAGGTACTAAACTTGAAATGAGAGTCCCTTCACACGATTAATCAACCTCTCAATCAAACCAATCGGATGTCCTATCAAAAAGTTCTAAATAATAAAGGACTTCTAAATCTCTTTACAATTTATAATGCACATGAAGTGTTTGATGAAATGATTCAATTAATTATCCTAAATATGTAATTGACTTCTCAATCTAATCACATGTTTAAAACAACAAACTACACAAATCATCATAAACCTTAAGATCTAAAGCATCAATGATAGAAAATCAATTAATCCAATCAACATATGAAGTTAAATATATAAATCCCAAAATTAACCAACAACTCTCATGTTGCTAACCTCACAAGGGAGATTAGCCTATCATCTTCATAAAGAAATTAACATAGATAATTAAATCCTTACAAATCATGATAAAACTATAAGGTTTAATACAAAGATTGAATGGAAACTCCCTTGATGTCACTTCAATGGTGATCTCGTCTCCTTCTTTGCACTTTTCTCTCTTCCTTGATCCTTTTCCTTCACTTGGATGTAGAAATTAATGGTAGGATGATGGTAGATCCAAAGGATGAAAAATAAATGAAGATGATGGTGTGAAATGGAGGAAATGGTGTGTGAGGTGTGTGTAGGACTGTGTATTTCGGATCTAGATGATTAAAATGTTGAATGGAGTGGTATTTATACCCTTGTGGGCCTTCTAGAAGGAATCTAGAAATTTCAGTAATTTTAGCACCAACACGGCTCGTGTGCTGTAACACGGACCGAGTCGTGTCTAGGGCACACGGTCAACACGAGCTTCAAACAGTGCACGGCTCGTGTGCAGCAGACGGCCACAGGGGTGGTCGTGTTGTGTCTTCTGATGCTTGCACATGGCCATTCTTGGCAGGGCCGTGTTTGGTACATGGCCCGTGTTTCTTCACACGACCCTTGTTCTGCACTCGGCCATAGAGGTGGCCGAGTTGGTGATTCAGGCGACAGCGCACGACTTTCGTTTACAGGCCCATGTGCAGAACTTGGGTCGTGTATACGATACGGTTCGTGTTCCTGTACACAGCCGACCGTGTTCTTGCTGCCCTATTCTCTCTTTCACTGTTTTGGCTCGTTCTTCCTCATACGTATTTCCATAAAAACACATAACACAATCAAAGTACACATAAAATATGGATAAAATAATACGAAAACACATATAAAAAGATACTAAAATCTAGGTGAAAATATCACTTATCAGACCCCCAAACTTAAAGTGTTGTGTGTCCCGAACAACGAAAATGATAAAACAAGGGGAGAGAGATTTTCACCTAGGAAAAGACTAAACGAACATAAGTAATAACACATCAAAATCAATAAGAATCATAATTTATGCTAAGTCATCCTACAACATTAAACTCATGATATAAGGAATTAACAAGTTCAATTATAAGAAAATAAAGTGTAATATAGTCCCTTTTTGGTCCAAGTCTCACATAGGTTATTTGACTCAACACTCTTTAAAGTGGGGTAAATCAACACTCATTAACCGATTGGCTCGACTCGCTATAAGCTTGCTCTTGGACTATATTCACAAACCACCAAAGTTTAAATTAATGATCAACAAGGTCTTTCATTAAGGATGTAATGATAGGATCTTTGGTAAGGTAGGAAGAATATGGTAATAGTGACTAAACAAGTGTAAGTAAACGAAGAAATGACCAATTTCTCCAACTTCTCCACTTTTCTTTATTCCTTTCTTAACTTTGGTAATCACAAGCACTAATCATCAACTTTCATTAGATTGAACTTCTTTTGATTCATGCTTCCTTCTTGGAACTTTGAAATAGTAGAGCATTTTGTTGTTTCTTTGCTCATTTTCTTGTTATGAGGTTGCATTTTCATTCTTTCTTATGCTCTTTTCATCCTTTTTCTTGCTTATTTAACATTTCTTTTTCTTCTTTTTCTTCTTCATCAAACCTTTCTAGTTACCATCTCCTCAATCACCCACACAAAGGATATATATGTAAGGTTTAAGTGGGTATTCATGGCTTGTAATGTGCTCAATTCATAAGAAATAGACTTAAAGGCTCAAAATGGTTGACTAGGGGTGATGTTCATGGTATAGAAATATATGGCAATGACTATAAATAACAAGGATGACCTTAGATCATTTCATTAATCTCTACAAATCGGGCTCGTTCCTATAGTCCTTGAGCAAGTTCTAGTTTACCAAACACAATCAATCCACTCATGAAAAAATACCATGTATGGGTTGAGGCTCAAATGCTCACAAGCTTATGCTCGAACCTTAAGAAACTTATTACACCACATTCATCTCAAAATTGAACAAGTTAAGTAAAATATGTCACAATTTGAAAGTTTAGAGATTTTTAATCATAACTTGTCATCACTTATCACCACAACATATCATCACTCATATTCAAAAAATTACTCACAACCTCCCTAAACAAACCACCAAACATACCATGACAAAAATAAGAAAACACACAAAGCATAAAATAAAGACTCAACAAACAAGAAACAAAACAAAAACACATAACATACAAGAATAAAAATCATCATCATTAACAATAAAGCACACACTCTTTATCATCCATGACAATTAAGCTCACAGTCATCCCAACCTTTGATTGAAAAGTAAACTTCCCATAAACATTACACATAAAGTAGCATGTTAATCCATTCAATTCAAATCAAAATCAATTAGAAGTGATAAGGTGTAGAGTACTCCCTCAATGGGCATTTGGTAAGGAAAGCGTTCGCTCCAAGCTCCATTCGTGCTTCCAATACCCTTCATTCATACTCAAAAACTCATACAACAGCATTAGCTCAACAATTTCATTAAAATATGGATTCACATGCACTTCAACACAACCAATCATACCAAAATCCAACCAAACTCATGAGAAAAATTTTAAAATTGACCAATTTTACAAGAAGACCTATCATCATCAATATATCATCATATCAAGCACACTCAAATGGTGAATCACACCACGCACTCTCCCCCAAACTTAAATTGAACTAAGAGGTAAGAATTAAGTTTGCAAAAAGTGGTGGGACTTACCCTTGTAGTTTCATCAATGATCTTCTTGTAGAAAAGCATACGCATCCACACGACTCAAGCTATGTTCACCACGCACTAGCCTCCCAAACTTAACTCGAGACAAGAGTCGAGAATTAAGTTTGCAACAAGTGGTGACATATTTACTCGAATAGATGAAACACTTCTTTTTTCTTCAATATGCTTTTTTTTCATTAGCTCAATCCACCTACAAGATCAAAATACAAAAAACAAAATAATCAAAACATAAAAAGAATGGGTTGCCTCCCATTTAGCGCTAAGTTTAACGTCTTCAAGCAGGATGGAATTTTCACGCTCATTGGACCAAATATTGGTCCACCACACTCTCTCCTCGCATCCTCACTTTGAACATTTGCTTTGCCTTCTTCTTGTCCACTAGCTCAACTTCACCATTCTTACTTATAAGCATCAAGTCATCATCAAAGAGTGATTTTAGTGGACTTCCTCTTTCTTCTTTGTCTAATTTCCAATCGAGCTCTGATGCTTTCATCCTATCAACATGACAAGAAGATAAGTTAGAATTTGACATTTTCATATAATCATGAAGAAAGGAATTTAAGTTGTCAAAGAGAAGAGAATCATGATCCATTAGATCATCCGGAGGCATCAAATGAGACTTGACTACTTTTTCTTTGTTACACAAAAATGTGACACTTTTTCTTTTTGAGCTCAAGGATAACTCTTCTCTACCAACATCAATTTTTGCTCTTCCTATCGCTAGAAATGACCTTCCTAAAATGAGTGGAACTCGAGGGTCCGCCTTCACTTCTAACACCATGAAGTCAACCAGAAAAGCTAGCTCTTTCACTTTCACCTCCACATCTTCAACAATCCCTAGTGGCTTCACAAATTCTCTATTTACTACCTCAAGACGGATAGTAGTAGGCTTTAACTCTCCAATTTCAAGGTCTTTGAACGTGGCATGAGACATCACGTTGACGCTTGCCTCCAAGTCACACAATGCATCAAGGGTACTCTTCCCTTCAAAATCACAAGGAATGGTAAATTTTCCCAGATCACCAACTTTTGTAGGCCCCCTTTTTGCATCGACTCACTTGTTTCGGATTGCTCTTCTTTCTTTTTCTCCTCATACTTCTTCTTAAGATTCTTCACATGCTCTTCAAATTCCTTTTTCTTCTCCTCCTTTACAAATATTTGTTGGTAGGGAATAGGGAATGGAGTGATCAGAATATCCCAATAATCGCGTTTGTACTCCTCTTCTTTCACTTTCTCCTCCACTTTCTTTTCCTCTTATTTCTTACATACTTCTTCCATTTCTTCACCAACCTTGCTTTCCACCAACCCTTCTTCAACCATTCGTTCCTCTTTCATATCAACCAATAAACATTGAGCTTTTGGATTGATTTCGGTTATGGCCAGAAACTTTCCTTTTTGTTGAGCACTCAAAGAACTTGCCATTTGTCCAAAATTATACTCCAAAGTCTTGAACCTCTTGTCATTTTCTTCTTCCGCCTTTTTTGATGCTTCATCTCTAGCTTTGTTTGATGCGATCAATTGCTCAAGTAGCTCATCGATCGATGCTCTTCCCTCATTGTTTGGTGTCTTGGCTCCCGATTGATATCCCGGAGGATAAACAACCACATTGCTCGGATTAGAGTAGGAAAAGTTATATTGCCTTTGTTATTGTTGGTATGAGCTTCCATTACTTTGACCATTGAAACCTCCTTGCCTTTGTGGATAGTTTCCTTGACTTTGGTTGAAATTACCTTGGTAATTATTTTGATAATTCCCTTGGTAATTTCTTCCTTGCATATATGACACATCTTCCACACGTGGCATAAAGTTGGCCCATTGTTCTCCACTTACAATATTTTGAGGAAACACAGCTTGCTCACTTTGTAGCCCTTCAACCATGTTAGCTCCTTGATTATTCCCACTTTGATTCAAGCTTATTTGCTTCGAAACTTCCGATGCTAACATTTCAATGCTTGATATTTGTGGAACACTTGACTCAACATTCAAACTCTTCACACTAAACTGTTGTCCTTGATCGAAATTCTCAAAACCATAGCATCCACTTACTCTCTCTGATGGCCATTGGTAGACATTTGCAGCAATCTCATCAAAAATCCTTATAGCCCTCTCCGGAGTCACACCAAGTACGGATCCACCCGCCGAAGCATCAACATACATTCTTTGACTATTCACTAATCCTTGATAGAAAAATCCAACTTGTTGATTCTCCGAAAAACCGTGTTGTGGATACTTGCGAAGCATATCCTTAAACCATTCCCACGCTTCATAAAAGCTCTCTTGAGGTATTTTCTTGAATTGAGTGATCAAACTCTTCATTTGAAGCGTCTTAGAAGGCGGAAATACTTGTTCAAAAATATTTGTGCAAGCTCATCCCATGTGTTGCATGTACCGGAAGTAATAGTGGAGAGCCATGTTCGAGCTCTATCCCTCAATGAGAATGGAAACAACCTCATCCGGATACAATCCTCACTCACCCTATTCATCTTCACGGTGTTGGCAATCTCAATATATTGAGCTAGATGAGCATTAGGTCTTCATTTGGGGTTCCACTAAATTGTTGCTCTCTCACCATAGAAATCAAGCCCGCCTTAAATTCAAAGTTGTTGGCATTAATTAATGGTCCCATCATTTGTGGCATTGCCCTTGGCATGAAGAAATCCCGGATCACCATTTGATCATTTTGCATTCCATGTTGCACCGGAGGTGATGGTGGTAGTACATAAGCTTGTTGAAAGCCTTGTTGCCTTAGAACTTGTAGCACCATTTGTTGAAGCAAAGATCGATTGTTCATAGCTCCAACATTTTGATAGGCATGTTGAGGAGGGTTGCCATTGAATTGAGGTGCGTTGTCTTGCACGTCCACATGTTGTCCTCCTTTCCCATCATGCTCTATTTCCACACGATTATCTCCTTGGAAGTTCTCCATTAACTCACTATTTTTGTCTCCTTTCTTCTCATTCTCAACGTATGCTCAATCTCCCAATCAATAGGTTCTATTTATTTCTCTTTGGATCTTGTTTGCATACACCTTCAAAGAAAAAGAAGTTAGAACAAGGTTTTCAAAGCAAAAACAAGTAAACAAATAAAATAATAAAAAAATATCTCTAGTAAGATTACATAAAACGATCCTTCTTCAAGCTACTAGCAACTGTTGCCTCCCCGACAACGGCGCCATTTGATTAGCCATTTTGTAGTAGGGATGACCAATTAAAATAATTTATCGAACCACAGGGAGGTCGGTGCTAGAGCTTAAGCGAGATCACGTTTATCGCAATTTTATAGAGACGAATCATCAATGGGATTGGTTGATCAAATAAGAAAATAATCAAAGCAAGCAAGCAATGATTAGAAAACAAGATAGATGGATGAAATGAGTGGTTTTCCAAGTTGAGTAAAAGTGAGATTAACAACAATTAAGAAGTGGAAATTCTATGATAAATGCATCAAATTCATATTATCATGGGTATAAGACTAAGGGCCAACACTAGGTTCACCTAAACTCCTTCTCAAGATGAATATGATATGGAATAAAGCTCAATGGATTGGTTCTCACTCAAACAATTCCAACTAGGTACTAAGCTTGAAATGAGAGTCCATTCACACGATTAATCAAGCTCTCGATCAAATCAATCGGATGTCCTATCAAAGAGTTCTAAATAATAAAGGACTTCTCAATCTCTTTACAATTTATAATGCACATGAAGTGTTTGATGAAATGATTCAATTAATTATCCTAAATATGGAATTGACTTCTCAATCTAATCACATGTTTAAAACAACAAACCACGCAAATCATCATAAACCTTAAGATCTAATGCATCAATGATAGAAAATCAATTAACCCAATCAACATATGAATTTAAATACATAAATCCCAAAATTATCCAACAACTCTCATGTTGTTAATCTTACAAGGGAGATTAGCCTATCATCTTCATAAAGAAATTAACATAGACAATTAAATCCTTACAAATCATGATAAAACTATAAGGTTTAATACAAAGATTGAATGGAAACTCCCTTGATGTCACTTCAATGGTGATCTCCTCTCCTTCTTTGCACTTTCCACTTTTCCTTGATCCTTTTCCTTCACTTGGATGAAGATGATGGTGTGAAATGGAGGAAATGGTGTGTGAGGTGTGTGTAGGGCTGTGTATTTCGAATCTAGATTATCAAAATATTGAATAGAGTGGTATTTATACCCTTGTGGGCCTTCTAGAAGGAAACTGGAAATTTCAGCAATTTTAACACCAACACGGCTCGTGTGCTGTAACACGGCCCTAGTCGTGTCTAGGGTCACGGTCAACACAAGCTTCAAACAGCGCACGGCTCGTGCGCAACACACGGCCTCAGGGGTGGCCGTGTTATGTCTTCTGATGCTTGCACACGGCCATTCTGGACAGGGCCGTGTTTGGTACACGGCTCGTATTTCTGCACACGACCCCTGTTCTTCACTCGGCCACAGGGGTGGCCGAGTTGGTATTTCAGGCGACAGCGCACGGCTTTCGCTTACAGGCCCATGTACAGAACTCGGGTCGTGTACACGACACGGCTCGTGTTCCTGCACACGGCCGACCGTGTTCTTACTGCCCTGTTTCCTCTTTCACTGTTTTGGCTCGTTCTCCCTCGTTTCAACTCCGAATTGAGATCCGATTTTTCCTACATTTCCCTTATCATAAGTTTAAGCTCATTCATACATATTTCCATAAAAACATATAACACAACCAAAGTACACATAAAATACGGATAAAATAATACGAAAACACATATAAAAAGATACTAAAATCTAGGTAAAAATATCACTTATCACCTCCTCCGGTCACCATCATTACTTTTGCGTTCAGATCGAGCTACACAAAAAAGAAAAAAAAGAGACGTTGGAAGAAAGGAACGACAGAAGTTTGTATCCAATTAGGGTTCATGAATCGTCTGCCAAATTCAATGTAATTTGCAAAGAAATCCTTAAATTTTATTTGAATTATCTAAAAGGCACCGAATTTTTTAATTAAATTGATAAGGGGGTGATTGATGGTTGTGATTTAACCTTAGTTAATTAAGAGTCAGAATTAAAATTATAATTGGTCAAAATTGGTTAAAATTTGGGAGATTCATTTTGTTTTTATAGTAGTATAGATAGATAGATTATGGACATTATCTGCGATTAACCAACATTTAAAATCCAAAATTAACCGTAAGAAGCGCAAATCACCCCAACAATATTAGAAGTCATGATCAGGCCTATCTAAGAATTTTCTTACCTTGAGTCATACTTATAATTTGGGTCCTTAATCTTATTTTTTATTTTATTATAAGAAAAAAAAGGTACAAAATCGAATAATAAACAATGAGACACTCTCCTGTGAGACAGGTTATTTGTGAGACGGGTCGATCCATCACTAAAGTATGTTTATTGTATAGAGTTAAAATCATACATACTTTAATGCATAATTCAATATAATTTAGAAAAAATACTTTAACAACCATAAACATACTTTATCTATACAATATGCATACTTTAGTGATGGGTCGACATGTCTCACAAATAACACATCTCAAAAGAGACTTTGTCATAAAAAAATACTCTTTTTTATTTTAATAATTAAAAATAAATACAACTCACCTTATAGTTTTGATGGCAAGATTATTAATCAGATCAGCATTGTTAGCAATACTTTTATTTTTAATAAAATCAAGTAATTACACCCATAAATTATAAATTACATACCACTAAAAAATAACTATTTTTTACCAACGGAATATTCATTTGGCATTCCATTGCTAATAGAAAAATGTCATTGTGGTTGCTAATCCATTGATAATTATCAACATACTTAGGGATGGCAACAGGTAGGGTACCCACTTATTTGGGGGTACTCGTACCCGTATCCGATTAAAAAAACTACATGTATCCGTATCCGTTCCATTTAAAAAATTTATCAGGGTACCCGTACCGGTCCCATTACCATTTATCAATACCCGCGGGTACCCATACCAGTTTAATATTAATTATATATATATATTTATATTTTTTATTGTCTAAATAAGTATAATAATAAAAATTACATTATTATTTATTAAATATAAAATAAGTATAATATAAATTGTATTATTTTAAATAAATATTTAATAAATATGATTAAATAAAACTTTTAACTATTTATTAAATATATAAAATATCTTATCATATATAAATTATATAATATATATTAAATTTTATAAAAATATATATAATCGGGTTAACCCCGGGTATTTGAGGCATTACCCATACCCGTCCCAAACCCTAATGATATTTTTCACAACTACTCGTACCCGTCCCAAACCCGTTTACAACTACCCGTACCCTACTCATTAGAGTTCGGGTAGACCGGATACCGGGAAATACTCGTCTCATTGTCATCCCTAAACATACTCCATTGAATTTCGTTGTTAATTTTCATTGCTAAAAAATACTTTTTTGTAGTGTAATTTGAATAAAATTGAAAGTTTTTTTTCTTGAATAATTCTTCAAATTTTATAACTATTTATTTTACTTTTCTTAATTTTTATCGTCATTTGTGATAAGGGATTCTCACTATGAGTAATTATAGATTTATAAAGAATAAGAAATTTGAGGGGTCAACTATTCACACACCCGAAATTGTTGAATGCACCCCGAAAATATTTAAATTTAATATTTTTTTAATTTATATTACAAATATGCCCTTATTATATGTTACTAAACATACCCATAGAAATCCGGATTAAAACTCATCCCCTCTCCTCCCTACAACCTATATGAAGAAGAATCGCAATCACTAACTCACCACCTGACAGATCCACCACCCTCCCTCTCTCTTCTCTCTCTCAGTTTGCTGATTTGTGAAGTCTGCAGATCCAAATTGAGCCTAAACACGCAGTGTGAGTGAATTTGATTTGAATGTAGAAACTTTAATTAAAGTTCACGCTGGCTAAACTTGCAAATAATTTGACGATGGAGATATAAATGCAATCTGTAGTAATGTGTTGGGATTGTGAGAATTAGACAGTTTATATATTTGGGAAAATAGATTTTTTCGTCCGTTAACTTTGTCTAATTTTAAATTTAGTCCATAAGTTTTTCACTTTTTGAAAATCGTCCATTATATTTGCAAAATTTTGAAAATCGTCCATTATATTTGAAAATTTTGAAAATGGTCCATCATGTTTACCAAGTTCAACAAAATCGTCCGTTTCAACAGGTCATTAGCAGGTTATTCTAAAAGATAAAAATAAAAATATGTAAAATATATATATAGAAAACAGCCAAATGAAATTTAAAAAAAAAATATTTTAATCACAATCAAAATCAACCATAGATTCACTAGTGTTCAGAGTGTAATTGGTTGGTGAGAGAAAATGAGAGGTTGAGATAGAAATCATTTCACTGTTCCCATGAGAGACTCAATCGAATTCTACAGAGAGAGAGAGGGTGAGAGTACCTTTCAAGGGTATTACCATATTAGTTTTACATAAGGGTATTATTTAAAAAAATTTAAATTTTATTATTTATGGGTTGCGTCTAGTATTCTCTGATGTAAATAGCTGTCCCCTAAAATTTTATAAAGATCTTGAAAAAATAAAAAGATTAAAAAAGTATATTGAAAAAGGAATATAAAAGAGAGAAAAAATGTTTTGGAGGATTCGAACTTGACCCTACAAATGCATATCTTTATGAGCTTCCATTGGGCAATGTCGATATAATACAGGAGCGTACATATATTAACATTAAATTATGGTCCCTTAAAATTGTTCACAAATTTTATAATATAGGAGATTACATACATATATGAACATTAAATTATGGCCCCTTAAATTGTTCACAAATTTTGGACCTGAATCCGTTGACTCACTCGCCTAAGGGTAAGAGCGGTCGTGGTCATGATAAACACAAAAATCTAATTTAAACTACATTTTCTTATTTTTTTTAGAGCTAGTCTATTGTAAATCGATTTACATCATAAACCCTTGTAAACTTTATTTCCCATTTTAATTTAAATTCCTAGCAAATAGCAATAAACAAGAGTATAATAAGATTGAAAGAGGTAGGATTTAATGTAAGAAAAAATCAGAGTTTACATAATAAGCTATGTAAACCGAGTTTATAAAAGTATTTGTGTTCTTTTTAATAGCCTCAAACTTTTCGACTACAAAAGCTTTACTCAAACTAAAACTAATGATTTCTTCGTTGTATTAAAACTAAATACTTATGAAATATATACATACCTCATACTAATAGCATTATCTCTGTTCATAGCCCTGTTCCCTTGTTATATTTCATCACTAAGTTTTAACAGACGCCATATTTTTTGGACTTAGTTTATTGTGCATATGAAATAAGTTGCTGCATACATTACATATATTAGACATTGCTGCACGCAGTACACATAATTTATAGTGCAATGCATGATTATGCACATATATTGGACATTATTGCACACAATACATATAATCTATTGTGCAGTGCATGATTATGCAGGCTTATGAGATATGTTTGTCACACACAATGCATATAATTTATTGAGCAATAATAATTATATAAGAACAAACTTATAATCTATTATTGAACCACTGTAACCATTAATAATACGAATTAAGTGAAGATGATTATCGGATGAGTTGAAGTAGTATTTGGTTCAAGAGTAATATGAGAAGATGTTAGTTTGGTAGAGAATTTTGTAATTGAATGCTTATTAGTGTGCTCCTCGTGTAAATTCATTTTTTTTTTGGGTCGGTAAAAAGAGTTTATTCACTAAATTAGGTATAAGAAATACCTAAAAGATACGATTACAATTACAACATCAAACACCTAAACACTCTCTAGGATTGAGAAGTCATTCCTTAAATGAGAAATCAGGACAATTTTGTTTACGAACTACAAACCAGCTCCGCAACCTTGATTTGAGTTCGCTAAGAAGTTTAGGAACAGACAACTCCTCACTTTTAAAAATCACTGCATTCCTTCATTTCTAAATCATCCAATGTTCCAAGCCAAATACAAACCCCATCTTTTTTGCTTTTGTTCACATTAAAAATGTTGCTAAAGATTGACAAGTTAGTAAATGTACCTGAGTGCAGAACACTCTAGATACCAAGCCATGAGAGACAGTTCATCCAAATGTGATGAGATATAGAGCATTCAATAAATATGTGTTTCTCAGTCTCTTCAAAAGTACCACAAAAAAACACACCTTGTATCATCATTTGGCCCAAGAATACCACGTTTTTGCAAGTTTGATTTGGTTGGTAGACGATTCCATAAAAGTCTCCAAGCATGGGCTATGACTTTCAGTGGAGCAAAATTTTTCCAAACTAATTGAAAGCCCATCTCTTTCTCCATATCCCTCGTGAGATTCCGACTGTTTGTAACGAGAAATATATATGCCTCCTTGGTTGTGTATTTACCATCTGTAGAATTTTTCCATCTCCATGAATCCTCCGAGTTTTGTTTCACTTGTATCCTGTCAATCAGATTATTGAAAGAAATAAAGGAGTTAGATTCACGTTCAAGTAACGGTCTTCTCCAGCGCCAAGACCAACTCCATTTATCTCCCAACCAATGGCCTCATCTCGCAGATCTTGTCTCCTATATTAAGGTTGTTATGATAAAGTCTTGGAAATACATCTTTCAAACATCCTTCCCTGTCCAATTTTTCTCCCAAAAGTATGTATTATTTCCCCTGCCAATCACCTTTTCCAAACCACTTGAGAACCAACCTTCGTTATCCCCGTTTGTGATTTTAAGAACATCTCTCCACCAAAGAGACACCATTCCCTTCTTTCCGACTAGCATACAACCAAAACCTCCCTTTCCCCACTTATCACCATATCTAGATCTGATAACTTTCACCCATAAGCTTTTTGCCTCATTCAAGAACCTCCAACCCCATTTCCCTAATAAGGCTTTATTTAAAATTTCCAAATCTCTTACACCTAAACCTCCCATGTGTTTTGAGTTGCAGACTCTTTTCCATTTCACCCATGGAATTTTTTTTTTCGCTGCCTCCACCATACAAAAAATTTCGTTGCAACCTCACAAGTTCTTTAGCAACTTTTTTAGGAAGAAGGAAAAAGGACATATAATAAATAGGAATAGAGGAAAGCACTGAGTTAAGTAGTGTAATTCTGCCTCCCATTGAGATTTTTTTCTCTTCCCACATTTTCAGGCGATTCTTTATTTTTTGAATGATAATGGACCATTCAGAAGCTTTTCTATGATTAGCACCAACTCTGACACCCAAGTAAGAAAATGAGAGAGATCCCACTCGACATCCCAGAATACTAGCCAGTTCACGAACCTTGTCGTCAGCAACATTAACTCCCATTACACAACATTTCTCAAAGTTCACTTTAAGACCAGAAAGAATTTCCATGATTCGTATTAATCTTCTCATGGTCCATGCATTTTCCAAAGTTGCATCCCCCATGAAGATTGTATCATCTGCAAATTGAAGATGTGACACTCTCACACTATCCTTCCCAATTTTGGTAGTTTGAAACCTCCCTAAATCTGTAGCTTTTGACATTAAAATTCTCAAGCCCTCTGCTGCAATAAGAAAGAGAAAAGGGGATAGAGGATCTCCCTGTCTTAATCCTCTTTCTATTTAGAATTCCCCCGAGGGGCTACCAATCACCAAAACTGTAGCCGAGGGTATCGAAATACAATGCATCATCCACTGTCTCCATTTTGGATGAAAGTTAAATCTTTCCATAATAAGATTTAAATAGCTCCAGTCAACAGAGTCATATGCTTTTACAAAATCAATTTTGAAGAACATCCTTTCAAGCCTACCCCTTTTTGCCTCATCAATTGCTTCAGAATTGCTATACTATCAAGAATTTGTCTACCATTTACAAAAGCACTTTGTGATTCAGAGATGATAAAATCAAGTACAGAGCTTAATCTTTTGGCCAAAATCTTTGAGATAATTTTGTAGAGCCCACCAACCAATGATATTAGTCTAAAATCATTTAACCCAATCGTTGCTTCTTTATTTGGAATCAAAACGATAAACGTTGGTTGAGACCTTTCACAAACTGACCATTTTGATGGAATTCTTACATAAGTCTCATGAAGTCCTCTTTAAAGAGTTCCCAGAACTCTTTAAGAAATCCAAAGTTAAACCCATCCGGCCCTGGACTTTTCGAGTTCTCACAATCCCAAACTGCATCTCTAACTTCATCTTCAAGAAATGGGGAAATTAACCTTTCATTATCTGTATCGGAAATCTGTTTTTTTGAAAAATTTTGAGCCAGAGAAGGTCTAAGCAATTTGTCTTTCTTAAAATGCTTCTGAAAAAAATCTAAACACCCCCCTTTTCACATCTACTACCTCTTCACACCATTCTCCATTTACATGAAGACCCAAAATCTCGTTTCTTTTGCGCCTTTTGTTGATAAAACTGTGGTAGAATTTTGTGTTTAAATCCTCATCTCTGATCCAAGCAATTCTTGATTTCTGAAAATTCAAGGTATTTTTCTTTTTCAAATCTCTCATCAATAGTGCGGACAGTTCATTTCTCTTGATAATCTCAAGGTCCTCCAAACCAAAAACATCGTCCATCAGATCCAGTTCTCAAATTTCTTGTCTTCTCCTCTCAATACTTGTATCAATATTTCCGAAAACATTGATATTCGGCTTTTCAGATCTTCTTTGAGTTTCTTGAATTTCTCTTTTATCACAAAGCTACCCCAACCATCTATAATGTAGCTTCTCCATTTGTTAGTTACAAAGTCCTTAAATTGAGGATGTGAAAGCCATGCATCTAGACTCCGAAACGGTTTAGGGCCCCAATCCTTAACTTTAATATCCAAAACAATAGGGCAATGATCAGACACCGACCTCCTTAACCCAATGTGATGAGAACTAGGCCAGCGTGTTATCCAGAACTATTCACCATAATTCTATCAATTCTACTTTTGCATGTTCCATCATACCATGTAAATGTCCTCCCATGTAAAGGCAGATCAATCAAGCAAGTATTATTGATAAAGGCATCAAAAACTGCAATATCTCTATTATTAGAAGTCGCACCCCTTCCCACTCTTTCTAATTCCCTGTGTATAGAATTGAAATCCCCAATAATGCAAACGCAAGAAGAGGAGCATTGATTAACCACTAATCCGATCCGATCCCATAGTGCAATTTTTTCTGAAGTAATACATGGTGCGTATACATTGATAATGCAGCAATGACGCTTTTCCTGACCCCATAAGCCATTCACAATTAAAGCCCCAGACATGTGCCATGAACTTTTACAGACAAACACGATAATACCACCAGATCTACCATTTGCTTCCAAAGATGCCCACTCCATTTTACTAGCCCCACTTAATTCTCTACAAATGTCATCATTCATATTCTCCAATTTGGACTCTTGGACACAATAGAAACCATCCCACTGACAAAATTATTCCACATTTTCTTCATTTCTTTCTTGTTCGCCTTTTTACTCTTTGCAGCATGACTCCGTTGTGTCTTTGGATTTAAAGTGAGTTGATTTTGCAAGCATAGAGAATGAGGTAGGCCAGAATTGGGATTAGAATAATTCAGGTAAGCTTCATTACCGACTTTTTCCTCACACTGTGTATCAGACATCTGTTCCTCATTGGATTGGCTGATAATAGCTGTATCAACTTCAGTAGTAATCTTGGGCCCATTTGATAATTCTATTGCTGACATTTCTATTCCAAGGCCCAACTCATCTTTATTCACAGGGGAAGGTATTCTATGTGTTTCTCACACATATTCTCACTAATTTCAAGGATCGAGGAAGATTTTTATGTCAACTTTTCTAGGAGGGGATCTTTTTTCAAAAACTCGCCGCCGAAATTGTCAGAACTGCAGTTTTCAAGGTGACCGTTTACTTCTGGCTGAATGTACACCGACTCCGACGAGTTTCCGACCCAAATATCGCTCTGGCCATGGATGGATGCACCTGCTGGCCCCGATTCACAAGAATTCTCAATGTCATCCCACTTAAAAATATCTTCCATGGACGAGCATTCACTCTCCCACCTTTCATCTAGTGTAAAATTCTCAACTTCCTCTATAATTTTGATTGCGAACTTTGAATCATCTATTTGGACCTGTAAAATCTGATTGATATCTTTAAGATATGGAATTGACACCAGAACTCTTGCATCATCAAGCCTAGATTTGCTTCGTGTGTCTTCATCTAGTTTGAGAAATGATCCAATCTTACAGCAAACCGTCTCAAAGAAACGTTGATCCCAAGCATGCGCCGGGACTCCAATCCAACGAGTCCAGACCTGTCTCTTATGGCTGACATCTGAGGGTTTCCACAATCTATACCATTCGAACCAATGTTTGAACCATTCATCTAGCTCCTGGGAAATCTCATCGAACAGCTGATCTGATGTATTTTGAAAAGAACAACGTTATCACCAAGGCTTCGGAGCTTTAACTTGTTCCCACATTCTTCCTGGATCTCTTCTTTATCATCATCCCAAGAGACATCCCCTTTAAGCTCTCCGGTGTAGCATTCGATAAGCCATCTGGTATCTTCTTTATTGGTATTGAAGACCAGAGCATTATCATCTACAGGTCGCTCGTCATTTATGGGGTTTTTTTTCTCAGAGACAACATCCACAAATGAATCGTTTGGTTTACGCGAGCTTTTATCAGTTACAAAAGGTTTGGGGGTAGGATTTTTTGCAGCAATAACCTTATGATCGTATCTGGGGACGTATGCTCTGAGCTTATAGCTTCCGATCCAAACATTATTTAACTCCTTTAACAGTCTCTCCGTATCCCTGTTTTGGATATTCACTTCAAATCTAACAAAGCCAAACGGTTTTCCTTCCTTATCTCTCTTACAGGGGAGGAAAACATCCACAACCTTACCAATCTTGTTGAACTTGGATCGAAGCATACCCATTTCACATTTCTCTGGAAAATTTCTGAAAATGAAAGAAATAGGCTCATACCTCGAGCCGCCGGCGCAACCATCTCTCCGAATATCACATTTGCGTTCTATACCATGGGTAGAATGGAATCTGTCTGAGTGCTTCGAATTAAGGTGGGGGTAGTGGTGACGAGAGGGATCACGATCCTGATTTGGGGGAAATGGTAGAATGTAAATTCATTATATTTTCATTTAGATTTATATTAAATTAATGATTAATATTTTCTCTATTATTTAAACAATAAAATGTCCATCATAATTTAATTACCAAGTTACTGTTTAGGCAATGTATAGCTTGCATCAAGTTCCACCAATTTTGAAATTTACAACGTCCCCATTTCTCATCCTCAATTAATTCGCTACGGTTATTACTTTTTTTTTTCTTTTTTTTTCATTTTTTTTAATTTAGGATATATTTCACCCCTATGTTTTAAGATTTAGGGTATAATAGTAATTTTACCCTTGTAATTTATGGTATATTAACCCCTAGGATTTAAGATTTAGGGTATAATTGTAATTTTACCTTTGATTTAGGGTATATTCACCCTTAGGGTTTAAATATAATTGTAATTTTACCCTTGTGGTTTAGTGTATATTTTACTTTTAAAGTTTATGAGTTAGGGTATAATTGTAATTTCACCCTTATGATTTATGATATATTTTACCCCAAGGGTTTAAGGTTTTGGATATAATTGTAATTTCACCCTTTTGGTTTATGGTATATTTTATTTCTAAAGTTTAGGAATTAGGGTATAATAATCATTTAAGTATAATAAATTTAAAAATAAATAAAAAAGCAACATTAATAAAGAATGAGAAATTAATTAAAAAGTATGGGAATAAAAGATTCCACCAATTCATTTGCTGGAACCAATTCCACCCAAGTTGCTATCTAACTTTTAATACATATCATTTTTGATTGATGTGCACTTTAATACTCCCTCATCCCATTTAAATGAGATGAAGGAAATATTTGGAATCTTAAAAATTTTCATCCACGAGAAACATTTACTATTTAAACGTAGATTAAAATATATGATATTTTAATAGGTATTGAGAAAGTCTTAGTTGTACATCTCTCTTTCTATTGGCGTTCGATTGTTTAGTAAACGTGAATCGTTAGGGTTCCATGCGATAATAAAACAGCGGAAGCAAGAAAAATATAATCGTATTACCTTTCACTAGGGTATGTTAAAGAAGATGAAATTTTCAAAAATTTTCGAAATTCTCGCTGGCAGCTTGCGCGACCTCACGACTTTGGGCATAACTTTCTCATCCAATCTCCGATTTGAGTGATTTTTGTGCCAAAACGATCCTCTCTTTCGTGATTTTCTATCCAGTTATCACACCACTAGTTTTAAGTTCCACACGAATTCAAAAAAATCGTGGAAGTTGACGATCCGGTTGCTGAAAATGACCTCTCGATCTTCTGTTGTATTCCTAAGTCGCGTCTTGACGTTGTGTTGGCAACGATCTACAAGACATTCTCAATCTACAATTCCTAATCCTCATTGATGGTTTTTGGCGTGATTCGATAAGATATCCGGATTGCTGAGATTGGTTATTTATAGACTACAACAGGGACCAGGAGGAGAAATTAGGGTTGGGCCTCTCATTGGGCTTAAGCATCCAAATTTAGCCCAAAACTTATGCTTAAATTCAATAATAATAAATCAACCCCAAACTAAGTTATGAGCTCCTTCTTATTATGAGCTCGTTGATGAGAGTGTAAATCCACGTATTTTGGGCTTTGATTTATGTGAAAATTGAGTACGATTGAGTCTTTTATTGAGACGAATCGGAATGTTTATGGAAAAGCCACGAATCAGAGAATACAATGGCTTTTTGAGTGTATTTGAACAAAAAATGGATCAAAAGGGCTCGGAATTGGAAGATATGATTTTTGAGGTAATTTTCGAGGATTACTCGACTACCAGGCGTTGCTCGACCAGCATTACTTTTGTCGAGCAGAGGTGGTTAAGTCGAGCAGAATGCACAATTCTTACAGAGAGCTTGCTCGACTTGGAGATGTTACTCGACCAGCATCACTCTAGTCGAGCAGATGAGGTCGAATCGAGCAAAATATGCAAACTTGTACAGAGAGTTTGCTTGACCATTGCTCGATTTGGAAGCCTTGCTCGACTTGTCCAGGTGTGGTCGAGCGGATTCTCGCTGCTTCTATTTATGGAAATTCCAGAGTTTTCTTACCAAATTTGACGTATTCTTCAAGCAAAAGTCCATCCTAAGCCCATAAGGAGGTTCCACAAGTATAAAAGAAGAGCCTTCGCAGGAGGAGCACATCATTTATCATCCATCCACCACCGAAACCCTATCATCATCCGAAGGAGTCTTGAAGAGAGGTTCGTCTGGCGCGTTAAGTAAGATCGTACCAATTAACCATGATTGTTCCTAGATCAATCATGGGCTAGAGCCGCTCCGGTAGTTCTAGGGTTATGAAAGTTTTATAAGTTAATTGAATTTCCATATGTAAACTCTGTACAACACTACTTGTGGTTTATTTTATATAAGATTGTGCCTTTTTAATTCATAATCACGATCGTTTTGTGCATCATTAACTATTGTGCATAATCTGAATTCATAGCTTGGTTATTGATTGAATACGTTCACTGCTGAGCAGGATTACATGTTATAATTCTAAGTAAAGGGATTCCGAAGTCTTATTAGAATTATCTTATATAGATACTTGTTAATTAAAAATTATTCGGGTTAATAAGTAGGATAAAGAATATAACTTCATGTACCTATAAAGGGAGATCATATCGGGTTAGAGTACTAAGTGCATGGAAAATAATTGATACTGATAGTACCTATAAAGGAGGTGAATTATATCTCTTCCTCCGAGGATATTCACACGTGTCATACGCATGTTTGCTTGTGTCTATAGAGTGAACTTGCATGGTTTAGTGATGCGTCCATAGACCATAAGGCAGAGTCGGACATCAACACATGGAAAGAAAATTAATAAGTAAAACTGGATGGCCGAAAGAACTACTTAATTTCTTACTTGATCACAACCGTATTTTCTCTATTGCTTGCTTATTTAATTCGTATTTAAATTATATGCTATTTAGTTTCATAGCTATTACAAACCAATTTGCCAACGTAGTCTTAGTTAATTAGAATATAATTAAAATGATAATAATCCGTCCCTCGGGTTCGATAATCACTTGGTCACCTATCGAGACTACAATTGATATCCTTATACTTGAGGATTAATTTTGTATGTTGAGAAAACGCTCATCAAGTTCTTGGCGCCGTTGGCTGGGGACGGCATTAATTATTAGTTTATTATTTCTAGTTTAATTGAGATTATTATTCTTGTCTTTAATTTATAACACTTATTTTTCTTGGGTGTATGCTCACGAGATCTAAAACAGGTAAATTAGAGTCTTATAACTCGGAGATTGAAGCATCGTCGAGGAAGAAAAAGAAGAAGAAGAAGAAGAAGAAGAAGAAGAAGAAGAAGAAGAAGAAGAAGAAGAATAAGAACAAGAACCTAGACCCAACTGAGACTCTTGATTTAGGAGTTGAAGTTGACGTGCTGAATTCGCAAACGATTGAAGATGCAGTCGAAGTTAATTTAGAAGTAGAGGCAGTCAACATGACAGCGAATTCGGATACACTTGCCATCTGTGAAGTCTTTAAGAACAATGGAGGTGGCAATGTTGGGTTGTTAGGAGCAAGAGGGACCGGAGCCAATTTCAATTTATACCCTGCTCTTATCACCATGATTGAAAGGAGTCCCTTCTCTAGGGGAACCTTTAAAGATCCTCAGCAACATCTAAATAAGTTTCTTGGGTATGCAAGTACATAAAAAGATGCAGGAGCTCATGAGGATGCGAGGAAGATCATATTGTTTAAGTTCTCGCTGAATGAAAAGGCGAGAGATTGGTACGATAATCTCGATGCTGCTGAATGTGATACATGGGAGAAGTTGAAAGTGAAATTCTTGGAGCGATAAATGCCACATTCAAAGTGTTCAAGATGAAGCAAGAAATCAATCAATTTGCTATCCATGGTAATAAGAAGTTTCATGAAACTTGGGACCGATTCAAGGACATGCTTTGTAAGTGTCCACAACATGGGTTATCTAAAGCTCAATACATCAGTATTTTCCACAATGAGTTAGATTGCAATTCTCGTGTGTTACTTGATGCTTCTTCTAATGAAGCATTGCTTACGAAGTCACCCATTGAGGTCGAGAAGCTTTTCGAGGATATTTCGATGAATTCAAGAGATTGGCCGACTGATAGATTGAGAGGCACTTATGTCCTCGATAAAGTAGCACATGTTAAGCATACTATGGTGAAGTCGGGAAGAGATGATGAGATCGTCTTTAGCTTGGCTAATATCAACAAGTTACTTGAGTCTCAGCAAAAGCAGATCACAGATATATCGCAGAGAGTACCAATGATGCAGCAGGATGGTGGCTACGAAGGAGCTAGCCAAGAGGAGATCGAGGAGGCAAACTATGCCATGGGTCAAAGTATTCAAGGAACTAGGTACCCAAATCAAGGAAACCAGAATTATCAGGGGAATTACAACAATCGTGGTCCCTCGGGTAATTACCAACAACCAAGGAGGTTGGAGTTTTCATGGAGTAATCCAAATAATGCGGTGCAACCTTCTATTGTTGTGGATCCGGGAGCTAAGGTGGAAGAAAGGAAGCTGGGTTTCGAGGATACGGTGAACATGTACATGGCGAGGAACTATGCAAGAGTAGATCGTCTAGAGGCCAAATTAGAAAAGAAGATTGATGATAATCATAAGAATTTGTCTACACAAGTGAAAGACTTTACGTTGTTGATGGGAGAGATGGCCGGAAATGTAAACAAATTAACTCAAATTAACTCCAATAATGCCGGCAAGCAAAAATGAAGAAAACAGGGGAGTTGCTCGACCAACACAATCCCATTCGACCACATTCTATTTTCAGGTTTGTCGCTCGACCAGCACTTCTCTGCTCTATCAGATCATCCAAGTCGAGCGGAAGTCGAGCAGCACCTGGCCACGGGTAGCTCTCGATCGGGAGGTTTGCTCGACTTTGACCAGGTTGATCGACCAAACCACCTAAGTCGAGTAGAAGTCGAGCAACACATGAAGGAGCATAGGTCGTGATCGTCTACATCATTCGACCAAGGACAAGTTGCTCGACCATCTTACCCAAGTCGAACGGAGGTCGAACAGTCCCGTTTCGTGCCTGATTCGATCCCAAATGCTACACCCATTGATCAAAACATTATGGTACCATCTCAAGTGCAGAATACTGAGGTTACAGTAGAGAAGAATTGGGAAAGAGCCAAGAGATTGAGAGCCGAAAAGGATAAGACGGAGAAGGTTAAACGTGATAAATGGGGGATTCCCAAAACAAAGATACCTCCACAGCTTCCTTTCAAGCTTGTCAAAAAGGGATTGGAAGAAAAGTTCAAGAGGTTTTCAGATATCATGAATAAGATAAGCTTGAACATTCCTTTCTCCGAAGCGATCTTGGAGATGTCGTATTATGCCCGTCTCCTGAAGGATATACTTTTGAAGAAGAGAAGCTTAAAGGAAATTGAAACAGTGAATTTATTGGAGAATTGCAGCTCGATCATTTAGAGGAAGCTGCCAACTAAGTTGAAAGATCCGTGAAGCTTCACTATCTTATGTGAGATTGGAAAGGGGCCAGCACGACGAGCCTTGTGCGATCTTGGGACAAGTATCAATTTGATGTCTTTATCTATTTTTAGAAGGCTTGTTTGGGGGAGTTAACTCCTATATCGGTGGCTCTACAACTAGCGGATAGGTCTATGACCTTCCAAAGAGTGTGATTGAAGACGTTCTTGTCAAAGTAGAAAAGCTTATCTTTCCTGTGGACTTTCTTGTGCTTGAGATGGAAGATGACAAGGATAATGTCCCTCTTATCTTAGGAAGACCTTTCCTTGCTACTGCAGGAGCTATGATAGATGTGCAGAAGGGTGAGCTACGGTTGAGAATGGATAAAGATGAGGTTTTATTTAACCTCGACAAAGCAATGAAGATGCCGAAGGAGACGCAATGTCATAGTATAGACGTGGTGGAGGAGATTATGAAAGAAGATGTGTCTTTGATTCTCTCAAAGGATCCTCTTGAGACATGTTTGGCGGAGTCTCTTACTTTTCCCACCACGGAGCTTGATGAACTCTCCAACGAGGTAAGTATTGATTTTCTGAAAAATTTGCTTACTTTGGGTGATGACAGGTATCAATCGGAGAGGACAAAGGTTGAAGAGGTCAAGTGGACTAGGAAGTACTTACCTTTGGATAGAGAGAGAGCGCACCTCAAGAAGAAATGAAAGAGGAGTTGAAACCGCTACCGGAGCACTTGAAGTATGCTTATCTTGGTGACAATGGAAAATATCCGATAATTGTATCTTCTTCCCTTGATGTTGATCAACTTGAGGAATTATTAGATGTGCTTAGGAAGTATAAGTCTGCGATTGGTTGGTCTCTTGATGATTTAAAATGTATTAGTCCTTCATATTACATGCAGAGAATAAGATTGTTAGATGAGGCCAAGAGTAGCATTCAGAATCAGCGGAGAGTGAATCCCGCTATTCAAGAAGTGATTAGGAAACAAATCCTAACGTGGCTCAATGCAGGAATTATTTATCTCATTAGTGATAGTCCCCATGTGAGTCCATTTCATATTGTGGCTAAGAAGGGAGGCATGACTATTGTGAAAGCCGAGGATTATGAGACATTAGCCACTATGATTCCTACGGGATGGCGTGTGTGTACGGATTATAGGAAACTGAATGAAAATACATGCAAAGACCATTTTTCCCTTTCTTTCATGGATCAAATGCTTGATCGTCTTGCAGGGTATGAGTTTTATTATTTCTTGGATGGGTACTCGGGTTATAATCATATTATGATTGCACCTGAGGATCAAAAAAAGATTACTTTTACTTGCCCTTATGGAACTTTTGCCTTTAGAAATATGTCTTTTAGATTGTGTAATGCGTCTGCTATATTTCAGCGTTGCATGATGGTCATATTTGATGGGTTGATAGAAAAGATCATGGAGGTGTTTATGGATGATTTTTCTGTATTTGGTTCCTCTTTTGATATTTGTTTATCTAACCTTGCTACTGTTTTGAAGAGATGTCAAGAAACTAATCTTGTCTTGAATTGGGAGAAGGTGAGAGATGAGATTGTTCTTGGCCATCATATTTCAGCCAAGGGATTGCAGGTGGATAGAGCAAAGGTAGTGACGATCGAAAAGCTTCCACCACCTACTAATGAAAAAGTAGTGTAGTCCTTCCTTGGACACGCCGGTTTCTATAGAAGATTCATAAAAGACTTCTCGAAATACTCTAAGCCCTTATCTCATGTACTTGAAAAGGATGTTCCGTTTGTTTTTGATGAAGAGTGTCTAACAGCTTTTTAAATTTTGAAAGATGCGCTTATTACTGCACCTATCTTGATCACACCGGATTGGACTCAGCCATTTGTACTTATGTGTATGCAAGTGATTTAGCACTTGGAGTGGTGCTTAGGCAGTTGAGGGATAACAAGTTTTGCGTCATTTACTATGCGAGTAAAACTTTTGATGCTGCACAAAAGAACTACACGGTGACTGAAAAGGAGTTTTTAGCTGTGGTGTATGCGTTCAATAAGTTTTGACAGTACTTGGTTGGCATGAAGACTATAGTGTACACGAATCATTCTGCGATCCGGTACTTGTTGGAGAAGAAGGAACGAAGCCAAGGATCATAAGATGGATTCTTCTTCTGCAGGAGTTCTATATGGAGATCCGAGATAAGAAGGGTATGGAAAATATTTTGGCGGATCACCTATCGAGGTTGGAGACAAGGGAGCACTGTGATGATTCTTTTGATTACATAGAAGAGTTGTTCCCTGATGAGAAGATCATGGCGGTGTTTGTTGAAGGAACGGAGAGAGCATGTGTGGTGGCTTCCCAAGGGATGGATCCTTGGTATGTGGATTATGTGAATTACATTGCCGTAGGAGAAATTCCAAGAGATCTCAACTGATATCAGCTTGCAAAATTCAAGAGGGATATTGAGACTTTTATATGGTATGATGCGTTTGCCTACAAGATATGTACGAATTCCATAGTCCGTAGGTGTGTGCCCGAGATGGAGATGGAGAGCATTCTTGATTTTTGCCATGCACAACCTAATGGGGGGCACTTCGGTGCTCAAAAGACGGCAACGAAGGTACTTCAATATGCTCTTTATTGGTCTACCTTGTTTAAAGATTGTGAGACTTATGTGGCGACATGCGATAGATGTCAAAGGATGGGGAACATAAGTAGGAGAGATGAGATGCCAATTCAGCCGAGCATTGTTGTTGAGATCTCGATGTATGGGGGATCGATTTCATGGGGCCTTTTCTCCCATCTAATGGGTTTCTCTACATCCTTTTAGCAATGGATTATGTTTCTAAGTGGGTGGAAGACATTCCCACTCGCGTGAATGATTCAAGGACTGTTTTATCTTTCTTGAAGAAATATATCTTTGCTTGCTATGGAGTTCCGAGAGCACTAGTGAGTGATGGAGGATCCCACTTCGTCAATAAACTTCTTGAAAAGGTGCTTAAGGATTATGGTGTCAAGCATAGGGTTACTACACCCTATCACCCTCAAGCGAATGGGCAAGCCGAAGTCTCCAACCAACAAGTGAAGCAAATTTTGGAGAAAGTAGTCAGAACCAATAGGAAGGATTGGGCTATGAAGCTCGATGATGTTGTGTGGGGTTCCGGACTGCTTATAAAACAGTGTTGGATATGTCATCGTATCAAATTGTCTATGGGAAGCCGTGTCACTTACTCGTAGAGATTCAGCACCGAGCTTTTTGGGCATTGAGGAGTTTGAACTTGTGCTTAAAGGATCAAAAGGAGTTGAGGATGACTCATATCAATCAATTGGACGAGTTAAGAAATCGAGCTTATAAGAATTCGGAGATCTTTAAGGAAAGAATGAAGAAATGGCATGATTCAAAGATCTCATACAAGGAGTTCAAGCAAGGTGATGAGGTATTACTTTTTAACTCTCGTTTGAAGCTCTTCGCAGAAAAATTAAAATTGAAGTGGACGGGACCGTTCATTATCCATAGAGCCTGTGGAGGGGGAGTTTTGAGCTTATGGACAAAGATGGGGATATTATCGCGGGGAATGGGCATCGTTTGAAGCATTACAAGTCACCGGATGATGCTTGCATCATCTTTGAAGATACATTGCACTAGATTGGTACCGTCGTAACTCTCCGACGTTAAACAAGAGCGCCAATTGGGGGGCTTTCCCTCCCATTTTATTGTTTTATTTATTTTCGTGTGAGTAAGAAATTTTTATATTCGACGTGCTTATTATTCGGAAATTACATCTCTTTACAAACTTAGTTTCCACTTTATTTTCTACTAAGTTTGGGGGGTGTGATGTACTTACCTCACATAGCGTGGAGAGTATAATATTTTCTTTGTAACATTTGCTAGGGGAGATGATTTTTTACGGTATATTAAAACTTTAACCGATTTTGATGTATCGATTTTTTATAATTTGCCTAGTGTTTAGTAGTGTTTTATTTTTTAGTGTCATTGCGGAGTTACACATGATTCTATATGGTTTAAAGAGGATCTCTTGCTTGATTTATGGATATCTTGATACTTAGTATTGTCCTAGAGTTGAATGTTGCAGGGAGAGACGGGAAGAATACAAATTCTCAAGAAGTCGGGTTGTTGTTCGATCATTACACGGTTGCTCGATCAAGGAGAAGAAGTCGAGCAGAGGTCGAGCAAAATGCGCAAAACTTACAATGGCTCTGCTCGACTTTGAGGGGGTTGTTCGACATGAAGTGCCAACTTGAGCAGAGGTCGAGCAAAATACGCAAATCTTACAGAGAGTTTGCTCGACCAGGCAGTGGTTGCTCGACCAGAACTCCAAGTCAAACGGAGGTCGAGAGAAACATAGGAGAATAGGGGACGCGACTGGGCATGTTGCTCGACTTCCAACACCCGTTCGACCAGTGTGTGCAAGTCAAACGGAGGTCGAGCAAAGTGATTTTAAGGGCAAAGCAAGGGTTTCTCGACTTGCACCCATTGCTCGACTTCACCAGCTAAGTCGAGCAGAGTCCGGGATCAGATTTTAAAGGTTAGTTTTTCATTCCGTTCGACACATTCCCGTCACTCTTTCTCGAGCACCAATCTATAACTGCATTTCCTTCCTCCCAAATTCTTTTCTACACCTAAATCCATCTTTCCACACACTTCCACATCCGAATTCAAGAGTTTGCAAGTCCGATTTAGGATTTTCACTCGAATCTTTGGGGTTTTCGCTGCTTTTCACCACACTCGCACCATGTCCAGCAAAGATACGATTCCTCTCACTTTTTATTCTCGAATTGTGTTGCTTATGCTTATTCAAGATTGGGTGAGTGGATTTAACTTAGTTTGGATTGGATTTGATTGTTGAATTGTTAAAGTTCTATTCGACATTGCATTCGAAATTTTCATGATTTGTTCTACATTGAAGTGTGGAATTTTTGTGAAATTGATATTGTATGAAGCATGGACTTTAGTTTAATTTCGAAGTATACATATGGGCTCATTGAATTTGGGTGTTGTGGTGCAATTGAGGGTAGAATTTGAGCAAGTTTTAAGTGTTGATTTGGTGAAATTTTGTGTGGAATTTATAGTATGTTTGTGTGGAGTAGTGTTTAGACTAATTGAACCTCAATATTCTTGATTGAAAGTGTTGATTTAGAGTGCAATTGTGATTGATAAACACTTGAAATTAAGTTGTTGAAGCATGTGAATTTGAAGTCTTGAGTAGGATTCTTGCTAGTCTTAAGATGGGTATACTTGTTATTCTCTTTTGGAATGTATTGAAGTATTATTCTTGTAGGAAAAGAGATTGCGTCTTTATTCAAGAGGAAGGGACGTAAGTCGCTTTGCTTGGTGAGATAGTTAAGAAAATGAGGATGGATAAGAAGAGGCCATCCGATTATGGGCTGAAAATTCCAAATTGGGAGGAGAAGAAGGATCTTTGGACTGCAATTGCACAGAAGATTCGGAGGACGCGGTATCAGGATGACCATACTATGAGGGAAATGAATATTCTCATTGACATTCGTTGGACGTTCGATCAAGTGGGCATTACTCAGTTTATGGAAATGAAGAGAGAGACATATTTTCACATCACTGCGGAGGTCTTATGCACGTTGAGGATTGAACGTGGAGATCGATGCCTACCCTATGGTATTCACATGCAGATTGGCGGGCAGGAGCAGACTATGTAGGCCCGAGAGTTTAACAAATTGATTGGCTGTGAGAACACGATTGATGTTGAGCATGATGATTTTAAGTCGGATGAGTTCTGGAGAGAGATCACGGGGAGGCGAGAGAGATATAACTCGAATTCTGCCAAGGTTGCTTCTATCTGCAACCCCGTGTTAGCATACATGGATAGGATTCTAGGTAACATGTTGTTTGCAAGGTCCGAGGGGAGTTGTATTCCAAGGGGGGAGCTGTACGTGTTATGGTGCATGCTACATGGAGTCCATTTTAATGTAGTAGCATACTTCTTTCATCAGCTTCACAAGTTCATGGCTCACGAATTTCAGCGTGTGAACATTGGAGGGCTCATCACCTTGATGGCTGAGTACTATAGAGTCAATTTGAGCAGGCACAGGCCTATCTGAGAGGATCCGGACTTGATCTTGACATCATGTGTGAGGATGGGACTGATTGAGCGGCTAGATGATACTTGGATGTTCATCCGAGGAAAGAATCCTAGCACATTCAGGTTTTCACTAGTGATTATTGATCTCACTACCATTAGAGTTAAAAGCAATTTATTGATGAATACCACGGAGCACAAGGTGATCTCGGAGACGTGCTTGGGAAGAGGAGATTAGAGACTCCTTGCTGATATGCGGGCTCATGGGATCATCTTAGATGAGGACATGGTCCTTATAGGAGATCCGGCTGACTTTGAGGAAGAGCTGCAGCCACCACTCGCTTTTGATTATCCGGGGATAGATATGACTCCGGTGCAGCCTCAGCAGCCACAAGAGCTGGAGTTTTTCGAGCTACCGCCACAGCTAAGCCGCAGTAGGATTATTGGGTAGCCCAGGATCAGTTTTATCGGGAGAAATTCCAATTGATGCACGAGCACTTCGCCACGCTCAATGCGAACCAGCAAGAAATAAATAGGCAGCTGGCATTGGCAAATGATAATTATGCTACGCTTAACCTTAGGTTAGGGATTTGAATGAGAATTATGAAGCTCTTGATAAGAAGATCGATACTCTTCAGAGAGATTTCGATGATTGGCGTAGAGATGAGAGTGATGATGACGCTCCGAAGGAGTAAAGAGCGTCAGATTTATCTTTTCTGATTCTTCTCATCCCCATTCTCTTTTACACTTTACAAGTGAAGACTTGATTGCTGTGGGTGTAGTGTATGATTCATGTGTGGGTGACATGTATTTGATAATATTGATGATGATTAAGTGATTAATTGGTGGAAGTTGTTGATTGGATTGTTTAGTGATGAGGATTTCTCATGATATGCATGTGCCTTATTTTGATGCATGTTGATTTGTTGATGACGAGCATGTTCTATTTTACTTGTAGTTCATAAAAAATTGATGTTGATTACATGCTTTGAAGAGTGCTTAGGATTCTATTAACCATGTGAGGATTTGAGCCTTTTGATCGTGCTATAAGCATGATAGTTTATTCTTGAGAGTCGTTTGTATACTCGTATTCTAGACACATGACTTGGAGTCTTGTTTGAAGTCTATAATTGATAGATGCTAGGAAATGATCTTAGGCCATTGTTGTTGATTACGTCACTTAGCCATATTTATCCTGCCTTATTATATAATTATCATTGGAATCCCCTTTTGAGCCTTTAAGCTTTTTCTTTGACAAGCCTTTGAAAAACAGCCGCTTAACTTTTGAGCTTTGAACACCTATTACTAGTAAAGAGTGGAGGTAAATGAATGTTATATGAAGAGAAATAGGAAGGAGAGATTTGGTGTAATAAGAATCAAAAGACAAGTGGTTAAATCTTGCAAGGAATAGTGCCTGAAACCGGTATCCCTAATGCTAGAAAGGATAGTGCCCGAAACTGGTACCCTTATACTTGAAGAACACCTGAATTGGTATTCTACTGCGAAGAAAAGATGTTGATCCAAGTAAAGATGGAGGAAGCGCAAATTAAAGTGATCATAAGAAAGACGAAGGAGAAATGAAGGAAGCTGTTGAAAAGCAATTCTCCAAGGTATTTCTTTACTAGTAATTTAGTTACTTATCTAAATTCTCCTACCTTTACCAAAGAGCCAACATTACCACCTATATGCAAGTCCTTTGTGATCCTAGTATTGAAGTAGTTATAGATGGATTTTTGAGATCCTTGTCAAACTTATAGTCACGCGAGTATTTGAATTGAAATTTACTAACCCATAAAGTGTACATCTTTTATACTTGAGAGAGAGAGTAAATACTTACCCGTTAGCTAGATGACTTATCACTCGTAGAAGTATTGTTATTGATTGATGTTTTTGCGTGAATGAAAGGTATGATGGATTGAATGTTTTGAGTCAATATAATTACATGTGTTAGGATAGAATGTGCTTGATCTCGTGATTACACTCTTTGGTTTTGTTTTGATTTTCGTTGTCTCGGGATGAGCAACATGTAAGTTTGGAGGTTTGATGAGAGTGTAAATCCACATATTTTGGGCTTTGATTTATGTAAAAATTGAGTACGATTGAGTCTTTTATTGAGACGAATCGGAATGTTTACGGAAAAGTCACGAATCAGAGAATACAATGGCTTTTTTAGTGTATTTGTATAGGAAACAGATCGAAAGGGCCCGGAATTGGAAGATACAATTTTTGAGGCAATTTTTGAGGATTACTCGACTTCCAAGCGTTGCTCGACCAGCATTACTTTGGTCGAGCGGAGGTGGTCAAGTCGAGCAGAATGCGCAATTCTTACAGAGAGCTTGCTCGACTTGGAGATGTTGCTCGACCAGCATCACTCTGGTAGAGCAGATGAGGTCGAATCAACCAAAATGTATAAACTTGTACAGAGAGTTAGCTCGACCATTGCTTGATTTGGAAGCCTTGCTCGACTTGTCCAGGTGTGGTCGAGCGGATTCTCGCTACTTCTATTTATGGAAATTCTGGAGTTTTCTTACCAAATTTGACGTATGCTTCAAGAAAAGCTCATCCTAAGCACATAAGGAGGTTCCACAAGTATGAAAGAAGAGCATTCGTAGGAGGGACACATCATCCATCCACCACCGAAACCCTACCATCGCCCGAAGAAGTCGTGAAGAGAGGTTCGTTTGGCGCGTCAAGTAAGATCATACCCATTAACAATGATTGTTCCTAGATCAATCATGGGCTAGAGCCGCTCCGGTAATTCTAGGGTTATGAAAGTTTTATGATTTAATTGAATTTCCATGTGTAAACTCCGTACAACACTACTTGTGGTTTATTTTATATAAGATTGTGCCTTTTTAATTAATACTCACGGTCGTTTTGTGCATCATTAATTGTTGTGTAGAGTCTGAATACATAGCTTAGTTATTGATTGAGTGCGTTCACTGCTGAGCAGGATTACATGTTATAATTATAAGTGAAGGGATTCCAAAGTCTTATTAGAACAATCTTATATAGATACTTGTTAATTGAAAATTATTCGGGTTAATAAGTAGGATAAAGAATATAACGTCATGGTACCTATAAAGGGAGATTATATCGGGTTAGAGTACTAAGTGCACGGGAAATAATTGATACTGAGAGTACCTAGAAAGGGTTATATCTCTTGCTCCTAGGATATTCATACGTGTCATACGCATGTTTGCTTGTGTCTATAGAGTGAACTTGCATGGTTTAGTGATACGTACATAGACCACAAGGTAGAGTCGGACATCAACACATGGAAAGGAAATTAATAAGTAAAACTAGATGACTCGAAGAACTACCTAATTTCTTACTTGATCACAACCATATTTTCTCTATTGCTTGCTTATTTAATTTGTTATTTACATTATATGCTATTTAATTTCGTAACTATTACAAACCAATTTGCCTACATAGTCATAGTTAATTAGAATATAATTAAATTGATAATAATAGTCCCTCGGGTTCGATAATCACTTGGTCACCTATCGAGACTACAATTGATATCCTTATACTTGAGGATTAATTTTGTGTTGAGAAAATGCTCATCACTCGTTAATCTCCCCGTGTTTAAGATTCAATGCCCATTAATTAATTAAGTTACTGACAACTCCATTAATTAATATATTTACCGAGAGTAGTACCACTCAACCTTATTATCATGTCGGAATAAATCCATCTGCAGGGTTTACATGATAATCATTATGAGCTTCTCAAGGGGACATCATCAACTAATTCCGTTAGGACAAAGATTCCTTCTACAATCAACAGCACACCATATAGACAACGTCATCTCCAAACTCACCGAGCTTATTGATTTAATATTTAAATCTCACCCATTGATGAATCAAGTAAATAAATATTGGCGTACGTGTCGAGGTTATTTTATAGGGATTAAGAGTACGAACATCCATAATAACAGAGATCAAGTTTTATTATATAGTCAGTATAAACCGAACGATCTCAAGGCTGTCCTGCTCAATACACACAAAGTGAACTAGTGCAATTTTATATTTAAGACAGACTAATACCAAATCACACCACAACCATCATGATAGATAGTCCCCGTCTATCTTGGTTGTAAGCATCTGTTTATACTTTCTAAGGAGCCGATAATATGATCTTCCGTGTGATGCCGCACACCACATTATCTACAGTATAAAGTAAATTGACTTTTGCATCAATTCATAAACAATTATGCAAAATGTTTGATCACATGAATCTCATTTTAAATATTGTCAAAAACATTGTTCATACAAAAAGCTAGACTTTTAGTATACAATCCAATAATCTCCCACTTATACCAAAAGACTATGCTGTCATATTTGCTGCCATACATCTGATTCTCACTCCAACTACTTGACCATCAGAAGTTTTCGCCTTAAGGTCTTTGTAAAAGGATATACTAGGCTATTATCCGATGCAATTTAGGCGACAATAATCTTCCCTTCATCATACGATTTCTCGTATCAGGTAGTACTCGCTCTCAATGTGTTTAACTGCCTAAAGGGCTCGTGATTCCTTCAAGTTTGCAATTGCACCATTATTATCACAGTAAATTGTGATAACATTAGGCAAACTCAGAATCACATCTAAGTCCATTACGAAGTTTATAGGACCATACAAATACTTTGGTTGCCACAAGGCTCCAACATTATCCTTTTTTCATGGTGGGGTCCGAAATATATTTCTATATAACACTCCTCCATATTATGGATCTAATAAAAAATGGCCAAAATTGAATTTATTCTAGATTGGTCTAAATTATTTTTAATTTGAAAAAGTCATAATTACAATTATTTAATTTAATTATTTTATTGAGTGACTGAAATTTGTTTGAGAAATAGATGGTCAATGCCATGATTGGATTTATTATAATTATTTAATTATTTTATAATTTGAAAAAGTTATAGTTACAATTATTTAATTTAATTATTTCAATAGATGACTGAGATTTGTTTGAAAAATAGATGGTCAGGATTGAATTTTTTTTTGTTGAGATTTGTTTTAAAAAATAGATGGCTAGGATTGGATTTATATTTAATATTATTAATCTTTTAATAAACAATATCTTATTTCCTAATTTGAAAAAGTCATAATTATAATTATTTAATTATTTTAATGAGTGCTCAACTTAAAAATACTAAATTCGAGCGGTTTAGCACCTGAATCCCAGATTATATGAAGCACTTTAACTTAAGCAGGCTTAAATTCGGGCAGTTTAGCACCGAATCCCAGATTATAAGTCGTTCAAATTTTTTACTGTAATTTTTTACTGTAGAACGCTTAATCGGGGTGGTTTAGAACCAAATTATAGGCCGTTCAAATTTTTGACTGTAGAACGCTTAATTCGGGCAGTTAAGAACATAAATCTTAGATGTATTCTCATTGAAGAATTCGAAGAAGTATTCAGGAAATTCTGAAGTCTTTGTTCTTCTTAGAGAATCGTTCTCGGTGTGATTGAAATGAATGGAGGAGGGCTTCTTATATAGGTGAAGGGTAAGGAAGCCCCATATATAACTCGCAATTTGATTGGTCAATGGATGATTTGACTTAATTTTGCGGGCTTGAGCCTTTCCGTCCCTGCAATTTGATTGTTCTATTTAATATTATTAATTTTTTTATAAATAAAATCTTATTTCCTAATTTGAAAAGATCATAATTATAATTATTTAATTATTTTAGATACTAAATTATTTCCTAATTTGAAAATGTTATAATTATAATTATTTAATTATTTTAATGGGTGGTTGAGATTTGTTTTAAAAATAGATGGTCAGTATTGAATTTATTCTGTTTATCCATGCAATTTGATTGTTCTATTTAATATTGTTAATTTTTTAATAAATAAAATCTTATTTCCTAAATTGAAAAGATCATAATTATAATTATTTAATTATTTTAGATACTAAATTATTTCCTAATTTGAAATTTTCATAATTATAAATATTTAATTATTTTAATGAATGGCTGAGATTCGTTTTAAAAATAGATGGTCAGGATTAAATTTATTCTACTTTTATATATATAGAAAACCCTAAAACCTATAACCCAAAACCCTAAACCCTAAAACCTAAAACCCTAAACCCTAAATTCATAATTATAATTATTTAATTATTTTAATTGGTAGCTGAGATTTGTTTGAGCTTCTCTCATCCGATTTTTATGTGGTTTGAATTTTGTTACCGTATTATTTCTTTATTTATGTTTTTTTAATTATCTCATATGTGTTTTGCACGGAAATAATTACAGAAAACCCTAAACCTTAAATCCCTAAAACCCTAAAACCTAAATTCATAATTATAATTATTTAATTATTTTAATGGGTGGCTGAAATTTGTTTAAGAAATAGATGGTCAGGATTGAATTTATTTTGCTTTAATAATATCTTATTTCTTAATTTGAAAAAGTAATAATTATAATTATTTAATTATTATACTGGGTGGCTTAGATTTATTTAAAAATTTTGAATATATTCAAATAATATATTTAATATTATTAAAGTTTTAAAAAATAATATATTATTTTCGAATTTGAAAAGGTCATATTTATAATTATTTAATTATTTTAATGGGTGACTGAGATTTGATTGAGAAATAGATGGTTAGAATTTTGACTAAATTATTTTCTAATTTGAAAATGTCATAATTATAACTATTTAATTATTTTAGGTGGTGGATGATATTACCATCTGAATCCAAATTATAGGCCGTTCTTAGAAGAACTTTGACTTAAGCAGACTTAAATCCAAGCGGTTTAACACCTGAATTCCAAATTATCTGAATCTCAGATTATAGGTCGTTCACTAAAGAACTTGACTTAAGAACTCTTAAATCCGGACGGTTTAGCACCTGAATCCAAGATTATAGGCCGTTCACCGAAGAACTTGACTGTAGAATGCTTAATTCGGACGGTTTAGAACCTGAATCTCAGATGTATTCCATTCTTGAGTTGATTCTCATTGAAGAATTCTAAGAACTATTCTGACAACTATGAAGTCTTTGATCTTTGTAGAGAATCACTCTTGGTGTGTCTAAAATGAATGGAAGAGGGCTCCTTATATAGGTTAAAGGTGAGGAAGCCTCATATATAACTCGCAATTTGATTGGTCAATTGGTGATTTTACCTAATTTTGCGGGCTTTGGCCGACTGTGAATTTTATTTGCTTACAAATATATTTAATGTTATTCAATTTTTAATAAATACTCCATCCGTCCCAGGCTAAGAGGGTCATTTTACCATTTTGGTTGTCCCACCCAAATGATCTCATTTCCTTTTTTGGACATATGGGACACACCCACGCCCACTAATACAATTAAAACATGGGACATACACACCCACTAATACAACTACCCACTACACATTAAATAATAATACTCCTTAATCCACGTGCCCAAAAGCAAATGAGATTCTTACCACGGGACGGAGGGAGTATTATCTTATTTCCTGCTTTGAAAATGTTGAAAAAGTAATAATTATAATTATTTAATTATTTTAATGGACGACTTAAATTTATTTGAAAATTTTGAACATATTCAAATAATATATTTAATATTATTAAAGTTATAATAAATAATATTATATTTCCTAATTTGAAAAGGTCATAAAAAAAATATGGGAGCGGCTATTTACACCCCCAAATCTACTAAAGGAACTCCATTAATTTATAAATTTAAAATATGTTTATGTGAAAAGATGTAAATATCCTTTTATAAATAATAAAATAAGTTATGATAAATTATTATACAGAGCCCAATTAAATTTCTAAATGCACCCCAAATCCAACTACAACGCCTCTTCTTCTTCTTCGCCTAAATCCAACTCCTCTTTCTCTCCTCTGCTATATCCTGTTCTTCCCAAATCCAAAGCCTCAAATTTACAACTTCACAAATTAATTAAAGTATGAAAGATTTGAAATGCATGACAGTATATTTCCCTCTTATGGCTATATATTTATTCCCATTAGAGAAATGCAAGTATTCGTTTTAACCTCTCATTAAATTCTCTCAGAAGTCAAATCGAGAAGGAGGTATTTGACGAATAATTTCTATCAATTCGCTACGTCCTCGAAAATTTAAATTTCTAATGATTTAGCATGTATTCGCAACTTCGAAATTATTCTATCGGCTCTGTAAAAGATTTGGTTAATCGTCGGAAATCTCGTGGGGAACGTTTAACGAATGCTTGATTCAATCGGCATATGTTCTTGCTGTTTGATCGAATCTATTACTGTGTCAATTGTTTGTTCTGGAGAATATAATAGTTAGTTATCATAAATTGAGTTGCAATTTTTCAATTACAGAGAATATTTCATGGGTTAAATTGAAATGGAGGATGAAGTTTCTATATGCTGGAATGAATTAATGAAATCAAAGTATTAAGTAAATGTACTTTTCATGTGTTTGCATATGTATATGCTTAAAAAACATGCTGTTAATCGTTAAGCTCCTCACTTTATATTTAGTGATTTTAAAATTTTTCAGAGGACTTGAAGACAATGCAGAAAAATACAGAGAATACGGGTACTCGGGCGAGTCCTTTTAACAGTTCTAAACGGCCTTCTTTCCGTAGTACCGTGTTTCCCCCATGTTTGGGGGGGGAAGGATCCCTTTGACGATCCTTTCTTCTTACGTCTCTTTGGTAGCTTGTTTGGATCGGACACGTTTTACTCCAATAGCCTCGATAATACAGGATATGGAAAGAGGCGTTGGATTTTGACGCCGAAGGTTGGATTTTGACGCCGAAAATGAAGCATTAGATTTAGGCGATGAAGAAGTTGCATTGGATTTGGGGTGCATTTAGAATTTTAATAGGGTGCATTTAGAAATTTAATTGGGGTATGTATAACAATTTATTATAATCTAATTTTATTTTATTATTTATAAAAAGGAATTTATGTCTTCTCATATAAATATATTTTAAATCTATTAATTAATGGGGGTTTGTTTAGTAGATTTGGGGTGCAAATAGCCGCCCCCTAAAAATATTTAATTATTTTAATGGGTGACTGAGATTTGTTTTAGAAATAAATGGTCAGGATTAGATTTATTCTTCTTTTATATATTTCAAATAATATATTTAATATTATTAAAGTTTTAATAAATAATATCTTATTTTCTAATTTGAAAAAGACATAATTATAATTATTTAATTATTTTAATAGGTGGCTGAGATTTGTTTTAGAAATAAATGATCAGGATTGAATTTATTCAATTATTTAATTATTTTAATGGGTGGCTGAGATTTTTTTTTATAAATAGATGGTTTGGATTAGATTTATTCTTCTTTTATATATTTCAAATAACATATTTAATATTATTAAAATTTTAATAAATAATATCTTATTTTCTAATTTGAAAAGGTTATAATTATAATTATTTAATTATTTTAATGGGTGGCTGAGATTTGTTTTAGAAATATATGTAAATAATATCTTATTTCCTAATTTGAAAATGTCATAATTATAATTATTTAATTATTTTAATAGGTGGCTGAGATTTATTTTAAAAATAGATGGTTAGTATTTGATTTATATTCTGCTTTAATAATTATTTCTTAATTTGAAAAAGTCATAATTATAATTATTTAATTATTATATTGGGTGGCTTAGATTTATTTGAAAATTTTGAATATATTCAAATAATATATTTAATATTATTAAAGTTTTAATATATAATATATTATTTTCGAATTTGAAAAGGTCATATTTATAATTATTTAATTATTTTAATGGGTGACTGAGATTTGATTGAGAAATAGATGGTTAAAATTTTGACTAAATAATTTCCTAATTTGAAAATGTCATAATTATAACAATTTAATTATTTTAAGTGGTGACTGAGATTACCATCTAAATCCAAATTATAGGGCGTTCTTGGAAGAACATTAACTTAAGCAGCCTTAAATCCGAGCGGTTTAGCACCTGAATCTCAGATAATCTGAATCTCAGATTATAGGTCGTTCACTGAAGAACTTGACTTAAGAACTCTTAAATCCGGACGGCTTAGCACCGGAATCCAAGATTATAGGTCGTTCACCGAAAAACTTGACTGTAGAATGCTTAATCCGGACGGTTTAGAACCTGAATCCCAGATGTATTCCGTTCTTGAGTTGATTATCATTGAAGAATTCGAAGAACTATTCAGGCAACTCTGAAGTCTTTGATCTTTGTAAAGAATCACTCTTGGTGTGTCTAGAATGAATGGGGGAGGACTCCTTATATAGGTTAAAGGTGAGGAAGCCCCATATATAACTCGTAATTTGATTGGTCAATGGGTGATTTGACCTAATTCTGCGGACTTTGGCAGACTGTGAATTTTATTTGCTTACAAATATACTTAATATTATTCAATTTTTAATAAATATTATCTTATTTTCTGTTTTGAAAATGTTGAAAAAGTAATAATTATAATTATTTAATTATTTTAATGAGCGACTTAGATTTATTTGAAAATTTTGAACATATTCAAATAATATATTTAATATTATTAAAGTTCTAACAAATAATATCTTATTTCCTAATTTGAAAAGTTCATAATAAAAATATTAATTATTTTAATGAGTAGCTGAAATTTATTTTAGAGATAGATGGTCAGGATTAGATTTATTCTTTTTTATATATTTCAAATAATATATTTAATATTATTAAAGTTTTAATAAATAATATCTTATTTTCTAATTTGAAAAGGACATAATTATAATTATTTAATTATTTTAGTGGTGGCTGAAATTTATTTTAGAAATATATGTAAATAATATCTTATTTTCAAATTCGAAAAGGTCATAATTATAATTATTTAATTATTTTAATGGGGGGCTGACATTTGTTTTAGAAATAGATTGTCAGATTGAATTTATTCAATTATTTAATTATTTTAATGGGTGACTGGAATTTATTTTAGAAATAGATGGTTAGGATTAGATTTATTCTTCTTTTATATATTTCAAATAATATATTTAATATTATTAAAGTTTTAATAAATAATATCTTATTTTCTAATTTAAAAATGTAATTATAATTATTTAATTATTTTAATGGGTGGCTGAGATTTATTTTAGAAATATATTTAAATAATATTTTATTTCCTAATTTAAAAATATCATAATTACAATTATTTAATTATTTTAATGGGTGACTGAGATTTGTTTTAAAAATTAACGGTCATGATTGAATTTATTCTACTTTTATATATATTAAAACTACGTACAATACAGTCTATTCTTGAAAATCTCAATTAAATTTTTATTACTTCACATCTATAGTAAAATAAATTAAATGAGAAAAAATTAAAATAGAAGAAAATACAAATATTATATTTAGAAAAGAAAATTTTGAAGTAAATAAAAAAGGGTGTTAGATGATATAAAAAAATGTCTTTCTAAATTTTAAATCATATATATTTCACATAAAAAAAACTCTCCAAATTATGAAAAGAAAGTTGATATTCTTATACCTGGTTGTACATAATTAATTTCCGTGTGCATTATCTGTAGTATTATTTAATTTCTTTTATTTAAAAATAGGAATTTCAATTATAATTCGCTTAATTTTTTATTTGTTTGTATATATATTTATTAATAAATATATATAAATTGAATGTGTGGAGTGTGCCCACGGATCTACACAAATTCGAATATTTTGGTTGCATTAAACAAAGAATACGATCCAATTCTAAATTCAAAATACAAATAATTGAATAGGTAAATTGAACCCCACATATTAGCCAAACTCTTCAATCTAAATTTATAAATTTTGATTATAGATTAATTAATCGGCTCAAAATTGAACTGGGCATCCCATTTCTCAGTTCTTATGTTCAGCAAATTAGGCCAACTGGTCCGCTGAAATTAATCATTAATCCAGCCCACAATAGTGAAAGTTGATGGACCCAAAGATGGGCCAATTCACTATCCCAATACAACGTCATTTCGCAAGGCCAGAGAATTCATACTGCTGCGGTGCTCACTGTTACGTGAATGCTTTTATTATGTACTCCCTCGTTTCCATAATACCTTTCATACTTTCCTCATTTGTTTGTCCCACAAAATTTTTCACGCCCCATAAAAGAAAATATCACTTTTATCTAAAAACCTCAAAAGTTACTTTAATTTCAAATTTGTCATTCATTTTATCACACAAATATCATTACTTTATACTTTTTTATTACTTAAAAATACTACAATACCTTTCAAAATCAATAAAGTTGGTCAAAAAGTACAATTTTTCTTAAACAACATAGAACAGTAAACGTGAAAAATATTATGGAATGGAGAGAGTATAAACCATGAAGACGACGTCGGGTATGAAATCATCTTATGATGATTTTTTTAATTTTTATTTTTTCTTTTCCAATAAATATCACTTTTTATTTGTATTACAAATTATTCATAATAATTCATTTGAACTTATATAACTTTTCGGCTATTCTATATTTTTTATAGGGATAGACTTGTATGACACTGTCTCACGTAAGGGCTTACTTGAGACGGATAAAAAGTGATAACATCATTAACAAAAGTGATAATCAATCAATGAAAAGTGATAATGGCATAGAGAACTATTTCATGAACAATTTATGGAATAAAGAAAAAGTGATAACATTTTATAGTAAAAGTAATAACATTTTATAGCGAAAATGATAATGTTTTTATCATTTTTTATCCGTCTCACGTAATGGCATGTGTGAGACAGTCTCACACAAGACCTACGCTTGCTTATATTACAGACATTACTTCCTCAACACTTTAATGAAATTTAAAATTATTGTAGGATATGGAGTTTTACAGACATTACTCTTTTACTTGTTTTTTTATTGGTAGCTTCATATTTTTAGAAATAAATAACGGTTCAGTTACAATTAGATACATATTATAATTTATTATTACTCTAAAATACAAGTATAAAACATTATTATTAATAATTACATAATTATAATGTAACATGTTATAATAACTCTGTAAAGTTGCACATCTTTTCTGCACATTACAATATTTTACATTTTTTTTCTGTACATTACATTATTGCATTTTTTCTGTTTGCATTGTTTCATATTTTTTCTACACATTAAATTGAGATTATTGTCATATTTCCTCGTAAATAAATGATGTTAACTATTTATATAACATTTTTACAGAATTTAGAGTAGGGTTAGGAATTTAGGATACAAGTTATGAATAACCGTGCATGTATATAATATGAGCTCGATACAATGACATTAACAAGACTATTACAATCAAATGTTACATTCCTTCATTGAAGGAAAAGTTATAGGTGTGGTCTCTTATCTTCACCTCGTACCAACTTGGCAACATTCTCCATTTATTAAAGCATCCGCATTTGTTACCGGTTTAAACTCAAATATATCACCTCAATTTACTATTACACATTTCTCCATTAAATTCAACTAACAACTACATCCATTTTTCAATTTAAACTAACTATTCATGGGATCCACAATTTCACCTTTTTTATACATAATATAACAAAATATAATACTCTTACATTTTCATTTAAATTATTATATAAATATTAAATACTCTAAACAATAAATTATGATTATACTTAATTTAATTTATTTTAAATAAAAATACATATTTATATTATATATTGAAACTTTAAAAAAAATTAAAAAATATATATAGAGAGAGTAATTTAATTAAAATGTATTCAACATTAAAAATAAATGAGTGCAACAATTAAGACAATGAGTAATACAAAAAAATTAATGAGTACAATAATTAAGACAATGCATAAAACGAGAAAATAAAAATTATTAATTGTTACCAAAGCGTTGTCAAATATGTTGGACTAAATCAGCACGAAGTTGGTGATGAGTATGATTATCTCGAAGTTCGGAATTCCTTCGAAGATATTTTTAGAACTCTCGATTCGATCCTTGAATAGGTTGTGCAGGATCATCACCTTCGTCATTTGACCAATTTGTGACCATGTCTCCTTCATCTTCAACAATCATGTTGTGTAAAATAATGCAAGTTAACATTATGAGTTTCAATCTCTCTCTATGCCAAGAACGAGTTGGTCCTCTCAAGATTGCCCATCGAGCTTGGAGTACCCCAAATCCTCTTTCAACGTCTTTCCTTGCAACTTCTTGTTTTTCCTTAAACAATCTTCGCTTTGGATCCAGCGGACATGGAAATACTTTACAAAAGTCGCCCAATCTGGATAGATACCATCAGCTAAATAATATCCTTGTGTATATTGCGTTTCATTCATGGTGTAAGTAACCGTTGGTGCATTTCCTTGCAAAACGTTGTTAAACAGAGGAGATTCATTCAATACATTAATATTGTTGATGCGTGTTCTTGGCTAATTAATCTATGATTAAGGGATAAGAATGTGTGATATAACTGAGCCAAAAATGACCACAATCAAACATAAACAAACAAGTAAATATGTGAGAGATGTGAGATCCAACTGAAAAGCCTTAACAGATTTTATTACTCTCCCTTAGAACAACACTCATATAATCTTCCAATTACAAGTGTAATGTCTAAAGTGAGAATGAATAACCTGCTTATTTCTTGTGAGAGAAGCTATTTATACTACCAACAAAACCCTAACGATTGTCCAATCCCGTGGTGCCACCTGGATGGAGAAAAGCAACCATAAATGGAGATTGCTGGCACATTGGCGACTTTCAGCAACCGGTGCAGAGTGCCTCCAGGTGTCCTCCAGAGCGCAGCAGGTCTTTTTCTGTCCTTTGCTTGCTTCTTGTGGGTGGATGAAGAGAGACGTGCCTTTTGTGTATTGTCCTCTAGTGTGAGAGTGCTGCCCAAGACATCTTTTCTTACTGTTATTCTTATTTTTTAGCCTGCCGCCACTAGCCGTTCTCACAGTCGTATTTGTACTTTGCCCAGCAGTTTTGGTAGTCCTTTTGGTCGTCGGATGGGTCACTTTACGAGGCTATGTGGCTCGTCCGAGCTCCTAGACGTTCCCCTCGGCTTCGGAGCTGGGGTGTTCTGTCGAGGGGTCTCGGCCCTCTATTCTTTTGGCGGTCATCCTCTCATTGGCCCTTTCCTAGCCTTATCTTCTTGGGCTTCTTCCAGCACTTGATGATGGGCTCATCTCCTGGGTCTCTTCTTGGTTCTTCTCCGAGGTGTGTCTTTTGGGCCTGGGCCTTCCTATTTGGGCTGCCGATGGCCCCTGATTTGTCATTCTCCTCATCCTTGGACTTCCCTGTAGTTGGGCCTCTTCCTCGTAGTACATTACATTGTTGGGCTTCCGGCCCATTAGGCATGGGGGATATAATACCCATAACATTAGCCCCACGAGCCTGGATAATCTAACGATTTGAGATTATCTAAGGTCGACTCATATTTTGTAAGTTATATCCCCATGCTTCGGTGTGTATGATTCCCGTTTCTTCCACTTCAGTTTCATATATTGGTTTCACATTATTCCTGTTCCTTGATTATCGGGGTCGCTGAGATATTTCCGCAAGGTTGGGGGTATCTCCGGTATTTGGTGTTTTCGTTCAAATTTCAAAATTAAAAAACTTTGTCAGTTTACCTTCCTCTTTTATCTCTTTCTCCTTTTGATTTTTTCTTTTCTATCTTTCCTCTGACGGTTGCGATTCCACTTGCACTGTATGCACTCCCTTCTTCTTCAGGTACCATTCCCCTCCCCTTTTCTTCCTTCCTTCCCTAATTCTTGGTGTTTTTGAGTTCTTCGTGTCGTCGTCTTGGGTTTCCTTTCCCCTCTTTTCTTCTGTACACCATTTCTCTTCCCGCTATAATTTATCAAACATAGATCGCGAGGGTTCCATTTCCCCTTTGAAATCCCCTTCATGGATAACTGACTCTTCGCTTGGGAGTGCTGGGTCTCCTTCTCCTCATCAAGAAGAGGGTTCGAGTTCTCGTTCCCTTTCCAAATCCACCTTTGACCAGACGGTTGCCGATTTTGTGTCGAATTTCAATTTAAAGCATAATGCCAACATCGCCGATGTCGGTCCCGGGCTGGTAGCTCATCTCGGGGAGCTTCCAGAGTGGGGAAGTGGAGTCTGCTTCTCTGCCGAGGACTTCCTCTCTACTATTGACGATTTTTGGTTAGAGAAAAATATCATTATCGCCATCGGTAAATTCCAATGCGGAGATGATATTGAATTTTTCCTCCCTTCTTCCAATGCTCGAATGTGTTTAACACCGTCAAATGTTGTTGCGGCCTACAAGATGCAGTTTGAGCTTGGCCTTCGATTCCCTCTTCATCCCTGTATCCGGAATATTATCGATTTCTGGGGCATAGCCCCTACTCAGTTGGCTCCTAATGGTTGGGCTGCCTTGATGGGGATTTTAGTTCTTTTTCATTTGATGAAGTGTCCATTTTTAGTACCTTCAAAATCAATTTCCTGTTTCGCCTTACTCTGAATGCTAGGATGAAAGGGTATTACTATTTGGCGCCTCGTCACACTAACCTGGTTACCTCTGTGCCTAGCTCGGTTAAAAAGTGGAAAGATCACTGGGTTTGGGTTCGTGGGCTATGGAGGGGGCCTTGAGTCTTCGATTCCGAGGACCCTCAAAATCTAACTGTGTTCCCTAGGAGTTCTTTCTTCAAACCTGATCTTAGTGCGTGTATGTATTTCGGTTCCTTTTCACACAATTCAAAATATTCTAACATTTCTCTTTTTATTTTATGCAGTAAGTGAGTCGTGCGCTCTTGAGAAGTTGTCACTGAGTTTCAAGACGTCTTCCATCGTATTCGCAATCTTACCGAGAAGGAGCGCCATTTCCAGTCCATTCTTACTTGCACCAATCTTTTCGCTGCTGGTTTTACTTCCGCGGCTATAGCCATGCCATGTGATTTTTCTGTTGTCTCATTCTTTGTTTTATTCCTTTGATAATTTTGTGATAGTGCTTCCCATACTCCTATCTTTGCTTTTCCCCTGTATTTATCTTTCTTTCCATTATGTTCAGGGGAGAAGAAGCGTCTCATGCCTTTGCTTTTCCCATGTATTTATCTTTCTTTCCATTATGTTCAGGGGAGAAGAAGCGTCTCATGCCTGATATTGCCAGCATTGCTACCCTTCCCTCTGCTCGTAAACAGGCCACACTCAGCAAGGGAAAGATGAAGGTTTCTCAGGTCTCATCCAAGAAGATTTTCAAAGCCCCCCTCACCGTGCAACCCTTCCAGGCCATCAAGATTCGTGACCCATCTGATCCTCCCTCTCTGAGGCAGGATATTAGTACTGCAAAGGGAAAACTCTCGAGTGCCGGAGAAAAGGTCTCTAAGAGAGCCCCAAAAGCCCCGAAGTCTAAGAAGGATAGTTTCAAGGCCATCGTTGCTAAACCCGTGGCCTAAAAAATGAAGTACCATCTGCAGGATGAAAGTTCTGATGAAGTGACCCATGACAGCACTGCTTTCGTCGTTTGTCCTCTGAAGAAGGTTCGATACGACAGTGCTAGTGGTATTGGCGTCAACTCTCCTGGTGCACCTGTGTCCGTTCCTCGGGAGACTGTGGACATTTGTGATATTAGCTCGTCTCCTTCTCTCGAAGCTCCTGCCAGTTCTCCGGCTGGCTCCTCCGATGCTCCTAGTACTTTCTCCCATCAAGCCCCTGACCATCTGCCTACTCTCAATCCGAGTCTTCAGGGTACGCCTTTCAAAGGTCCCTTGGGTAGCTCTGCTTCTTACTATTCTCCTTCAGAGATCTTGCGGTATTATCAAGGGAAGGTTCCTCTAGGTTCTTGGGACTGCGATCGTTCATCAACTGAGACAGCTCCTCCTGCGTTGCCCCTACTGAAGGATGCTAATCCTTATCTTCCTGTGAACCAGGAAGTTGAAAAGAAACTTTATGTGAAGTATGGTAATCTTGATGAAGCCGTTAGGACTTTCATTCGCAGACAGGAGCCTCGGTTTGATTTCAACGCTCCTACCTGTTTTGGCCCATGCTACTGCCTTTCTCTTCAAGGGGTGGACCAAAGAGATGCTTTCTCATGAGGAGGAGATGTCTGCCAAGGCATCTCTTCATAGTGCTGCTAGTTACTTAGGTCGGCAAACACTTCATATTGCCAATGCCATGCATCGCATCTTTGAATTGGAGAGTCGTGAGTCCCAGTTGCAAGAGGAGGTTACCCAGCTCCTTGGTAAGATCAAAGGCCATGATCAGAAAGCCTTTTAAACGAGCGCCGTCGAGGCTAAAATCTGAGGTGAATTAAGGGTTGAGTAGGACTAGAAAGTCGAGCTCAAAGAGAGTTTCAAGACCCTACACGCTGGGTATGATAGTTTGTTGGCCAGTTTCGAGAAAGAAAAGAGTGCCTTGGAGCTGGAAAACAAGGTACTTTCTGACAAGGTTCCTCCTCTGCTGCTATGGCGAAAGCTTCCTTCGAGAAACCTTACCCCGATTGCTTGGATGGTATGCGCACTATCCTTCCTCAAGCCCTCAGTCAGGAGACAATGCTTCCAGGTAAATCTTTGAAGAAGGAACTTGACTTGGGGTTACATGGTGAGTATTCCGATTTTATTATCGATATTGAACTTCCTGAGGAAGATTCCGTCAAGGCTTCGGAAGTGGAGTCAGATGAGGCCTTTGCCGATGGTGCTCTGGAATTTGCTATGGCTGATTCTGAGGCTGAGGATCCTCCCACGGACCTTCCCACCAAATTTGTGAAGGTGCGTATATAGGAACCGTCTACCGAGCCCGAGGCTCTTGGGTTTGACACCACAAAGGCATCTGATCAAGTCGTTACTACTATTGTTTTCAAACTTCAGCCTTTCGAGGCTGCTATTGCTCCCTCGGCTCATTATTCTTCGGACGTTGCTCCCTCCTCTGGTAATGCCGAAGTATTTGATATCTCTTTGGATCCGATGGCTTCTGGAGCCCTCCTAGACTCTTCCGAGGGTGTGCCGCCCAAAGGTGGAAGTCTGAAGCCTATGGGTGTTGCAGATTTCGAAGGCATCCCTACCGACAAATGATGTTTTACCGAGCCCCCGGTACCGAGCAGGATGTATTCCCTTATTTGAGTTTATTATGAATGTTCCATGTATTTTTCTCTTTTTCTTCGAATTGTATGATTTTTCTGTAAATTTCCAACACTTGTGTAATCCTTTCCTTATGAAATGAAGTATTTGATTTGATGTTGACTAACCTTGGTAGGGTATTCTGGTAATCTTGCTTTTATTTTTGAGTGTAACCGTCATTTTCTGTCATGGTGTGACACGTCTTTGATTAGGCGCCACATGAATTAATCTATGCCCTTCCACTTCCTTGGAAGTTGTAAAATCCTATCTTCCCAGCCGTCTGATCTTTGCCGTTTTTGTTTCACCCTTCTGTCTGACGTGAATATTCATGACGTGGGTTGTATTTCTTTATGTCAGATGTCTTTCGACTTCTGTCTTTGAAATTCAAATTGCTTGCATATTTCTTTGTATTTCCCCCTTAACTTCTTTCCCCAATTTCTGGCATTCTATGAAATCTCTCTTATCTTCCTCCTTAGCTAAACCCTAATTTTCGTGTTCGTCGGTGATAATGGTTGGTGAAAGTACTCCTCCACCGGCTGATGTTCAAGAGGTTAACACCTCTGACTCCACGCCAGAAAGGCATGTGCGGCCTGGTGTTCATAGTTCTAATCACCTCGAGAGGCTGCCTCATCCAAATTTAAGAGATTTGTCTACTTCTTCATCGTCTGGTGGTAACCTACCATCTGTTCCTTCACCCGACAGGCTGGGTTTTCCCATCGTACCTGATGTAGCCGCTGGCGGTGTGCTGATACCTATTGATGAAGAATACGACTCTCTCTTGCCCCTGAACCTGATGGACTATCTCTCGGTACGTCGGGATATTGGTGATATAGGGGCTACCCTTCATGGTGTGGCTCAGCGTCTCGAGTGGGTGCCGCCTTCCAGACTTTTCGCTGAGCCCTTAGAGGAAATCTATCAGCTGTTTGGTAATCCTAGCGTGGCTTTTATTTCTCCTGGTAACCATGTTACTATTACCGAGCCTCCTCCCGAGTGCACTGCTTTTTATTACTCTTTATTTCTGGCTGGTTTGTGCCTCTCCATTCTGCCTGTTATTGGTTTGCTGTTACAAAGATGGGACATGGCTGTCGGACAGCTGCTGACCTCTTCTTGGTTATGTCTGATATCTACAATGTCCTTATTCCATATGTTGGGCTGTACTATTCAGTATCCTTTTGAGTTAGAGTACTTTTTTTCTATGTTGCCTCTGGTTGTTCCGGCGATTTCTATCACTTACTTCCTCATGACAATCATCGCTTTGTTGGTGCTTCCGATGTTATCGATAGAAGTTGGGAACAAGCTTTGTTTTGGTTGGAGGGTAATTATCGTCTTCGAGTAAATGGTCGGTTCCTCCCATTGGGCAAGTGTAAGGTTATTTCCTCTTTTCTGGGCTCTGAGTTGCTCTGGGAATTTCTAACATTCTTTTAATACCTTGTACAGGTCCTCCTTGTCGTCCACTCGTATGTTTAAGTGACGAATTTCATCGCATTTATGAGATCTTGTCCTCAAGCAGTAATGCTTATTTTGCCACCCCTCTGCTTCAAGAACCCATCCTCGTTTCTGCTGGGCTGTCCACCCTTGGTCGTTGAGCCACAATTGGTATTTTTCCTTTTTATTCTCCCGTGATCTCCTTTTATTTATCAACGTATTTCGTTCTGTATTTAATACTTATTTCTTGTTTTTACTAGATGAACTCCGAGGTGCTTTATCTTTAGTGGGGTCCACCATCTCCAATGTTGGCTCGTCTTTAACTCGCCACAAGCATGTATACTAATTTTCTGATGATGAAGCTAATTTAGATTATTCTGCTCAATCCTCCTCTCATGATGAAGAAGGAGAATTTGAAGATTTGTCGGTTGACTCTGGGGATTTTAAACTTGACGAAGATCTTCAGGTAGAGCAGCTTACCCATGTCAGAACCTTGCCTCCAATGTCTCCTCAATGGGAACGGCCACGACATACTACTATCATTCCTCCTGGATTCTCCATTCATACTGGTTTTACTGGAATAGTGGCGACTTTCCTGTTGGGGAATCGTCGAAGGGGCATTTATGAACACGACGAATCTTCTCGACAAACCGGAATTAGCTTTAGACCACGCCGGTCTCCCTCCATTGGTGAGTTTGACATTCTTGCCAATGAGTGGAGGGGAATAATTACCTCGGTTCGCGCTTTGTTGTCTTTTTTGTGTCCCTTGCATTCTCATCAAAGGTGTCCTTTTGCAAATCCCCCTATCGCTGAATCCGAGAGTAAGGAAGATCCCGATGAGGATCCTGAACTAGAAGATGCCTCCGACCCCAAGATGGGAAATGCTTCAGAGCATGAGGACTACGATATAATGGTTGGGCCCAATAGGAGAGCTGTTCTCCCGGCCGTTTCTGAGAAGGAAGTTGATACCGGTATCCCTCAATTTAGTTCCCGGGCGATTCCTACCATTCCCTTGGTCAATCCAAATCCTCAAAGTGTTGCCGAACCTGATAGTTCCATCGTTACCGATAGAGAGGCAGAGAGATTGGCCGCCGAAAGAGCTCGCGAATGTGGGAAGAATGTTACTGAGGAATCTGACAAGCCTGATTTGCTAGAGTTAGGGTATCTGGGCTTCGTCCAGGGGGTTTCTCGTCCCTTCAATCGTCATGCTCCGATTATCATTGATCCAAGTTCCCTTCCTTAGAATTCTTCCGGTTTAGCCACTATAGCCGGAGCTACTGCTGCCTCTCTTTCTACTTCTTTGCATATTATAGATCAGTACCGTCTATTTGCTAGTCAAGTGGTTGGTGGTTCTGAAGGATCTTCTGCTGATTTGGAAGAGAGATTGACTGTTCTGGAGACTGAGAACACTAAGCTGGCCTCCCTAGTCGATTACCAAAAAGAATGTCTAGAGGTTCTGGACTTTGAAGTAGGGTTGGAATAGGCCACTCTCGCATCTGTTAGGATAAGCTTGACTGAGGCAGAAATTTCTAGAGATGCAGCTCGAGTCGAAGCTGCGGAGGCCCAAGCTAGGTTGATAGTAATTAAAGCTCATGTTAGAGCATTGGAAGAACGTGTCAGCGATCCACGAGCTGCTGAAGATAGAGCTGCCTGTGCCGAGGCGCAGTTGAAGGAAATGGAGGACAAAATGGCTAGCATCTTTCACTCTCTCAGTGGTCAGAAGAAAGATTGATATCCCTTCTCCAGCATTGCAGGTTGACTTTTATTTCCGTTTTGATTCACCGTGTGGGTAAAAACTTCATTTACAACGTTGGTTTGTAATTTGGATTCTGGATTTCTCCCCCCTTTCTTACTTTTTTTGGATGGTTGTTTTGGGATAATGCTTTCCGTCTCTTATGACTTATGAATTGCTAAATCGTCTGTTGCTAATTTGAAATCATGGATATGTGTTAACTTGTATTTATGAATTGTTGTGTACCTTTACCTTGCTTGTAGATTATGCACGTGTTTCTATTCCTTTCCGAGACCCTCACTTTCCGTTTGAGTATCTGTTGTTCCGATGCTATCTGATTTGAGTTCCACCGAATCCTATTTGATTTATTTTAAAAAGCCTTTTAACCTCATTCCGATTCTGATACCCAGACCTTCACCCTGAATTGTATTTTTTTCCGATTCTGATGAGACTCCAGAATTCACCTCTTTGTTCCGATTTCAATACCTAGACCTTCACCCCGAATTACATTTTTATTCTGATTCCGATGAGACTCCAAAATTCACCTCTTTATTCCAATTCCCATACCTCGACCTTCACCCCGAATTACATTTTTATTCCGATTCCAGTGAACCTCTTTATTCCGATTCTGATACCTCGACCTAAAACTCACCTCTTTACGACCTTCATCTTGAATTACTTTTTTATTTTGAGCCCATCTATTTTTTCATTTTTGATTCTGTTTTAGCCATTGATTTTCCGCAACCCCTTTGTATTATGCTATGATATTCTTCCCATGTTACCCGGGATCAAATTTAATGTTCATATTCCATGGAGTAAATATTCGTAACCACATAACAAGAATTTTCATACAACTTTCACTTTTTGATATAGCCCACAAACCCATTATTCGTTTGGCCCAGTGCCTTGATTCTATTAGGTATAACCTAATGCCTTGACTATAAGCAGTAAGAGGTTGCATCACCAACCTTATTTATCCCCTTGTCTGGCTCATTGGTAGTACTTCTTTAGGTGCTGGACATTCCATGGGTGTGGCACCTTCTTTCCGTTGACTTCTTCAAGCTCGTACGCCCCATTTTCTAGTACTCTTTTGATTATATATGGGTCTTCCCAGTTCTATCCACTGCCTTGTGCTGTCGGACCTAACACTTTTCGGAGCACCAATTCGCCTCCTTTGAACTACCTAAGTTTCACCATCGAATTGTAGAATCGTTCGGCCCTCTGTTTATATATTGCGTTATGCACCTCTGCATTCAGCCTTTTCTCCTACAGTAGGTTTAGTCTCTCCTGGATCAGTTTATCATTTCCTTCCTCTCTATGGAAAGCGATCCTTGGACTGGGCTCTCCAATTTCTATTGGGATCACTGCTTCCGTACCGAAGGCCATTGAGAAGGGCGTCTTATTAGTGGAAGTTCTTATCGTCGTCCTATACGACCATAGGACCCCGGGCAATTCCTCTGGCCAATTCCCATCTAGCTTTTTCATCCTGGCTTTTAAGGTGTGTTTGATTATCTTGCTGATCGCTTAGACTTGGCCGTTGGACTGAGGATGGTAGGGTGTCGAGAACCACTTTTTGATGTTGTATTCTGATTGGTGATTAATAGTCGGGATGACCAATTAAAGAATTTATCGAACCTAAGGGAGGAACGTGCTAGAGTTTAAGCGATCTCAAGTTTATCTTGATTTTATAAGGACAATCGGAAAGGGGGATAGATTGCAAATAAATGCAAGTAAATTAATGCAAGAACAAGAATAAAATAAATGGAAGAATAAATGAGTTCCAAATGATGCAAAGATGAGATTAGCAACAATCATGACATAAATAACAAAGGAATCACACAATTAATTCTAATCTCTCATGGACATGACATAGAAGCAATCACTTATTCCACTTAAACTCTCTCTCGAGATAGATAGGATATAGGCCCTTAATAAGGCTCCCAAAAGTACATAGGATCGAGACCAAAGTGAACACCTCTCACTAGGTACTAATTACTCTACGAGTTCCCTAATGAGGTACTAAATCATAGGCAATATTCCCTTTTAAGGTACTATGAATTCACTAATGGCTTGGGTCTCCTCACCTAATCAGCTAATCTCTCGATTAAGCCAATTAAATGTTCTATCAAATGGTTCTAAATCTAGAAGGATATCTCTATCTCATTCTAAATTCATGTACATGAAGTGTATGATGAAATGATTCAATAAACTATTCTAAACACATAATTGATTTCTCAATCTAATCACATGCTAATGACAATTAATCACACAAATCATACATATACATCAAGCAATTCACATCAATGATAGAAATACACCAATCCCCAATTAAGATTAAAATCAAATTGCATAAGACCTAAATTATCTAACACCAATCATGGAGCTAATCTCAGAAAGGAGATTAGCCTAACATAGTCTCTAGCAAAACAAGATAAATTGTCTTACAAAATTCCATGATTAAGCCCTAGGAAAAGTACAAAATAAAATAAAGACTCCCCTTGAATTTCTTCAAATGAAGTCTCTATCTTCTCTTGCAATATCAATCCCCTTTGCTTCCTTGATCAAATGGAGTAGATGACGAAAGAGTTTAGTGAATTAATTGGGTGAAGATGGTGAAATTTAGTAAAAGATGATTGGGGAAGAAGGGGACAAATGAGATGAATAGGGTGGTCGTGAATTTCGCAGCTGCAACAGGATGCTGCTGCTTATTTCAATAATTGAAAAAATGGGCTAATGGGCTGTAGGATTTCTAACAAATAAGTGGATGAGTAGGCAAATGAATTCCAATATTAGAAGACCCAATTATGAAGTGGATTTTGGCTGCAAATTCACGTGGGCTCACTTCTTCAAATGGGCTATATTCTTGTCCAATGAATCAAAAGATTCAGGCTGTTATTGGGCCCAAGATCATGGTAAAATGACATTTAATTCGCAGCTGCAACAGGCCCAATTTCAGTACGCACGCATTTTTTGTTTTAGCTCGTTTCTGCTCGTTCCAACTCCGAATTGAGCTCCGCTTTTTCCTACGCCTTCGTAATTGAATGCAGAAGCTCATTTTAAGCACAAATCCTATAAATTCCAACAAAAGAATCCTCTCCAAAAAAATTAAGGAATTAAAAAAATTAATCACTAAAAGCAACCTTAATTATATAATTTCTAGCTAAAAATGGACTATATTTTCTAGCAATTTCTACACTCATCATATTCCTCGCAAAATTTTCTCAACTTGGCGTTATCAAATTATTTGTCGTTGTCTGTGACGATTGCATAAGGAATACCAAATCGACACACAATGTTTTCCCAAATAAACTTTTCTACCCGAGCCTCTGTGATGGTCGCCAAGGCCTCGGCCTCTGCCCACTTTGTAAAATAATCCACAGCCACTATGATGAATTTAACTCCTCCTTTGTCGATGGGTAATGGACCTATCAAGTCAATTCCCCACTTAGCGAAAGGCCATGGGCTGAAGACTGATGTTAATTACTCCGAGGGCATTCTTGTGATCGGTGCTAACCTTTGGCAAGTAGCGCAAGCTCGTGCGTGCTGAGTAGCATATTTTTTTAATGTTGGCCAGAAATATCCATGTCTGATCACTTTATGAGCTAAAACAATTCCGCCCGTATGGTTCCTGCAAATGCCTTCGTATATCTTGGCCAACACGTAACTCGCCTCCTCTAGGTTCAGACATTTTAAGAGTGGGGATGAATATCCCCTCTTATACAGTTTTCCCTTAATCAACACATATCTCACCGATCTGAGTCTTATCTGGCGGGCTTCGTTCTTATCCGAAGGGGTTAATCTCGTTTCTAGATAGTTCCTGATTGGGGTCATCCATGACTCTTCGGAAGGTTGGTTAGTTAAAACCCAAACGCTGGTATCCGATGGCTTTTCCTTCTTCACGATGTTGATGTTGTTGAGGTCTTCTGCGTTTGACGCCGTGGCCAGCTTGGCTAACGCATCTGCCCCCATGTTTTCCCTCCGATCAATGCACTTTAGGAATACATGCCTGAACCTCCGTAGCATGCTAGCAGCTAATCCTCTGTAGTGGCTCATCTGATCATCTGTAACTTTGTATTCCCCTTGTACCTGATTCACTACCAGTTGTGAATCGCTATAAACCAGTAACTCGTCAGCGCCCATGGCCAATGCCATTCTTAACCCGTTCAGTAGGGCTTCGTACACCACCTCGTTGTTGGTAGCTAGGAAACCAAACCTGACTGCTGTTGAGAAGGTATCTCCTGATGGGGTTTGGATGATGATTCCAACTCCCGAAGCTGATGCAGTAGCTGACCCATCCACGTGCATTATCCAGGGTTTTCTCCTTTCTTCTCCGGTTGGCGTAGGGAATATTAGCTCTACTATGAAATTAGCCATGACCTATCCTTTAACCGCGTTCCTCGGCAGATATGCGATATCAAATTGTCCCAATTTGACAGACCATTTGAGTAATCTTACAGCTGCATCTGCCTCTGGAGTACTTGCCTCAAAGGAAATGTCGTCAGTACTTCTATGGTATGCTCCATGAAATATGGACTTAGCTTTCTCGAACTCATAACGAGAGCGTAGGCTACTTTCTCCATTACCAAGTACCTGAGTTCCGCATCCCTCAAAGATTAACTTACGAAGTACACTGGTTTTTTGTTCTTCTCCTCCGTTTTGACCAGTACTGAACTGATCGCCGTTTCTGACACTGCTAGATACAGCTGTTGTGTTTCACCTGGTGATTGTTTAGAGAGAATCCTGGGATCCGATAATTCCTTTTTAATCTCGTCAAATGATTTTTCACACTCCTCTGTCCATTCAAACTTGGACTTTTTGATGATGTCGAAAAAGGGCTTGCACTTATCTGATGCTTTCGACATGAACCTATTCAAGATGGTCAACCTATCCGTCAGGTTCTGAGCCTCTTTCATGTGCCTCGGTGGATCCATCTTTAGGATTGCTTTAACTTTCTCAGGATTCATCTCGATCCCCCTTGAACTAATCAAGTATCTGAGGAAACTCCCCTTGCTCACTCCGAACGTGCATTTCTTTGGGTTTAAATTCATTTCATAGTATTGGAAGATTCCGAATACTCTCATTAGGTGATCAAAATGGTCCATTCTTATCAGGCTTTTCACCACGGTATCATCCACGTATACCTCGACTATCTTCCCGATCTCTCCTTCAAACATCTTGTTTACCAATCTTTGATAGGTCGCCCCCGTATTCCTCAAACCGAATGGCATGTTCCACTCGTAGACTCCACTTCCATAGAAGAAAGCCGTATTTGCCTTGTCATCCGAGTGCATTGGGATCTGATGATACCCCGAGAATGCATCTATGAAGCTCATAACTTCATGTTCCACTGTGGCGTCAACCATCAGGTCAATTGATAGGAGAGGCTAACTATCCTTGGGGCACACTTTGTTTAAATTTGTGAAGTCGATGCACAATCTCCATGATCCTTCTTTTTTTTTACCATCTCGCCAACAGCTTGTGCACCTCTGACTCCATGGCCGCATTCTTCTCTGGGCTAATCTTTCTCTTCTTCTGATGGAAGGGTGGGATGCTAGGGTCGATGTTCAGTCTGTGACAAGCATATTTTGGGTATACCCCCAGTGTTTCATTCGGATTCCAGGCAAACACATCCAAATTCTATTTTAGTAGTCTGGTTAGCTCATCATTGAATTCATTTTACCATTTCGTTCCGATCTTAACTTTGATGTTTGCATTCTCTGGGTCCAGCTGAACCACCTCTGACTTTCCTACCACCGAAGCTCCTTCTCGTATTTTCATCCTCGGACCCTCATCCGGTGTTGATGGCTTTCGCCTTGGTTCCTTCGCCGCTTTCTCCCTCCTTTCTATTTCCTGGTCTATTGGATTTGGGTGTACTTCGGCTATCACAAGGAGTCCGTTATTTCATTGCTCCTCCTCTTCTCCCCTTTCATCAATTCCCAGATCACATCCTATCCGTTCTCCCTTTAAGAACGTGGCAAATCTTCTCGACAAACCGATATTAGCTTTAGACCATGCCGATCTCCATCCATTGCTGAGTTCGACATTCGTGCTAATGAGTTGATGGGAATAATTACCTTGGTTCGTGCTTCATTGTCTTTTCTGTGTACCTTGCATTCTCTTCAAAGATGTCCTTTTGTTGATCCCCCTGCCGCTGAATCTGAGAGTGAGGAAGATCCCGAGGAGGATCCTGAACTGGAAGATGCCTCCGACCCCGAGATGGAAAATGCTTCAGAGCCTGAGGACTACGATATGATGGTTGGGCCCATAGGAGAGCTATTCCCCCGGCCATTTCTGAGAAGGAAGTTGATATCGGTATCCCTCAATCTAGTTCCTGGGCGATTCCTACCATTCCCTTGGTCAATCTGAATCCTCAAAGTGTTGCCGAACTGGATAGTTCCACCATTGCCGATAGAGAAGCGAAGATATTGGCCTCCGAAAGAGCTCGCGAACGTGGGAAGAATGTTACTGAGGAATCTGATGAGCCTGATTTGCAAGAGTTAGAGGATCTAGGCTTCGTCCAGGGTGTTTTTCGTCCCTTCAATCGTCGTGTTCCGATTATCATTGATCCAAGTTCCCTTCCTCGGAATTCTTCCAGTTTAGCCACTATAGTCAGAGCTGCTGCTGCCTCTCTTTTTTACTTCCTTGCATATTATGGATCAGTACCATCTGTTTGCCAGTCAAGTGGTTGGTGGTTCTAAAGGATCTTCTGCTGATTTGGAAGAGAGATTAACTGTTATGGAGACTGAGAACACTGAGCTGGCCTCCCTAGTCAATTACCAAAAAGAATTTCTAGAGGTTCTGGTCTTTGAAGTAGGGTTGGAATAGGCCACTCTCGCATCTGTTAGGATAAGCTTGACTGAGGCAGAATTTGCCAGAGATGCTACTCGAGTCGAAGTTGCAAAGGCCCGAGCTAGGTTGATAAAAGTTGAAGCTCGTGTTAGAACATTGGAAGAACATGTCAGCCATCCCCGAGCTGCTGAGCCACCATCCCAATCCCACAGACGGTGCCAATTGTTGATGCGTGTTCTTGACTAGTTAATGTATGATTAAGGGATAAGAATGAGTGATATAACTGAGCCAAGAACGACCACAATCAAACATAAACAAATAAGTAAATATGTGAGAGATGTAAGATCCAACTGAAAAGTTGTAATCGATTTTATTACTCTCCCTTAGAACAACACTCATAAAACCTTTCAATTACAAGTGTAATGTCTAAAGTAAGAATGAATAACATGTTTCTCTCTTGTGAGAAAAGTTATTTATACAACCAACAAAACCCTCCAATCCCGTGGTGCCACCTGGACGGAGACAAGCAACCATAAATGGAGACTTCTGGTACATCGGCGACTTTCAGCAGCTGGTGTAGAGTGCCGCCAGGTGTCCTCCAGAACGCAGCAGGTATTTTTATGTCTTTTGCTTGCTTCCTATTGGTGGATGAAGAGAGACGTGCCTGTTGTGTGTTGTCCTCTAGTGTGAGAGTGCTGCCCAAGACATCCCTTCTTACCGTTATTCTTGTCTTTTAGCCTGCCGCCACTAGTCGTTCTCACAGTCGTGTTAGTACTTTGCCCAGTAGTTCTGATAGTCTTTTCGACCGTCGGAAGGGTCGCTTTCCGAGGCTATGTGGCTTTTCCGAGCTCCTGGATGTCCCCCCGGCTTCAAAGCCAGGGTGTTCTGTTGATGGGTCTCGACCCTCTATCCTTTCGGCGGTCGTCCTCTCATTGGCTCTTTCCTGTCCTTATCTTCTTGGGCTTCTTCCAGCCCTTGATGATGGGCTCATCCCCTGGGCCTCTTCTTGGTTCTTCTCCGAGGTGTGTCTTTTGGGCCTGGGCCTTTCTATTTGGGCTGCCGATGGCCCTGATTTGTCATTCTACTCATCCTTGGACCTCCCTGTTGGCGTTCGATCATTTGGTTAACATGAACCGTTAGGGTTCCATACGTTTCTAATTTAGCGAAAGCAAGAGAACAAAAAAATGTATTACCTTTCACCAGGGTACGTTGAAGAAGATGAATTCTCGCTGGCAGCCTATGCAGCCTCACCGTTTTAGGCATAAATATCTCATCCAATCTTGGATTTGAGTGATTTATGTGCCAAAACGATCCTCTTTTCCGCGGCGTTCCGTCAGTATATCACACATTTAGATCTGACAACCACATAATTTTAGAGAAATCGTGGAAGTTGACAAATAACAATAGCAAACAACCTTCCCATCTTCTACTGTATTCCCAAGTCCAATCTCGACGTCGTGTGGGCGAAGATCTTCGAGATCTTCTCAATCTGTTGTTCCCTCACTCTCCTCACAGTATTAGGCATGATTAACTTTTTAGTTGATTAGGGTTTTCGGACAACTGAGATGACTTATATATGGGCTACAGCAGGGACCAGGAGGAGAAATTAAACTTGGGCCTCCATTGGGCTTAAGTATCCAAACTTAGTCCAAATCTTATACTTAAGTCCAATAATAATATTATATACCACTAAAATATTATTACTGCACTACCGTTCTAATCACATAATTATGTTATGGGCTCCTTCTTATTATTATTCTGTTAGTTCCCCCATGTTTATGATATATAATGTCCATTAATTAATTAAGTTACTGACAACTCCATTAATTAATATCTCATTCGAGAGTAGAACCACTCAACCCCATTATCATGTCGAAATAAATCCACCTGCAGGATTTACATGATAATCCTTATGAGCTCCTCAAGGGGATATCATCAACCTATGTCGGACATGGATTCCTTCTACAATCAATAGCACACCATAGAGACAATACTATTTCCCAACTCACTGAGTTTGTTGATTTATTACATATAAATCTCACCCATTGATGAATCAAAAAAATGCATACTGTCTTATGTGTCGAGGTTATTGTATAGGGATTAAGAGCACGAACATCCATAATAACTAAGATCAAGTTCTTCTATAAGTTAGTATAAGTCGAACGATCTCAAGCGTTCCTGCTCAATACACAAAAAGTGCACTAATGTGATTATATAGTCAAGACAAACTAATACCAAATCACACTACAACCATCCCAATAGACAGTCTCCATCTATATCGATTGTGAGCATCTGTTTATACTTTATAAGAAAACCGATAATATGATCTTTTGCGTATTGTCGCACAATATATTATCTACAGTATAAAGTAAGTGGACTATTGCATCGGACATATAAATAAATTATAAGTTGCAATCATTTGATCATTGATTCCCATTTCAAATAATTGTTAAAATATTGTTCATATTAAAGCTAGACTTTTAGTATACAATCCAACACTCCTTGTAGTTGGGCCTTTTCCTCGTAGTACATTAGCTTGTTGGGCTTCCGGCTCATTAGGCATGGGGGATATAATACCCATAACAAATATCATTACATGAACCTGCAACTCCAAAAAATACATGCCATATCCATAAATCCTGAGACGCGACTGATTCGAGCACAATTGTAGGTGAGCCATGACCTCTTGTAAATTGACATTTCCATGCAACTGGACAATTCTTCCACTCCCAATGCATACAATCAAGACTGCCCAACATACCAGGGAACCCATGTTTCTGCTTGTTCATTTGATAAAGACGTTGAATATCCTTATACGTCGGTCTTCTCAAGTATTGAGAATAAAATATTTCAACCACGTTTTTCCAAAATTTGAAAAGACACTTCATTGCAGTTGATTCTCCTATCCTAAGATATTCATCAAGATGGTCACCGCAGACTCCATAAGCTAATTGGCGAATAACTGTGGTACATTTCTATAGTGGTGATAAACTTTGTCTCTTTGCAGCATCGACCCTTTGTTGAAAATAAGAAGACCGACTCTCGAGTACTTCTACTATGTGAATGAACAACTCTCTCCGCATTCGAAATCTTCTTCTAAATAAGTTATTCGGATACACATGATTTGTGAAAAAATAATCATACACAAGTCTTTCATGTCCGGATTCACGATTTCGTTCTGTAAACCTTCTTCGTTGTGGTATCTCGAACTGTTGTTGATATGCTTCTAGAAGTTGTCTCTCTTGATTGATTAACATTAACATGAATTCTTCGCCTGGTGAATTTGGTCTCTCGTAATTTTCAGCTTCATATTCTTCATCACTTGATGAGGCAGAGCCGTTATTGTTAGAATATTGAGACATTTTAGGGTGGAAAAGCTTTATGTGAGTACAATAAAATATTTGAGAATGCAACAATATCATGGATGAAGCACATATATATAGCAAACTCACCTTGCAACGACTAGTTTTACAACGGCTATATTCCAACGGCTAGTTTTACAACGGCTTTTTACAATGGCTATATTCCAACGACTAGTTTTTAACAGTCTACTATGAAAAAAAACTTATATAATAAAATATTAATTTAATAATACAAACGAATAATATTTTAAAATAGAAGATTATATTAAACTAGTGAAAATTACAAACATTAAGAAAAATAAAACATTACAAACATTCTACAAATAATTATTAAACAAATATAATGACTAGTTCTACTTATTTTGAGAATTCTATTTTTACATAATCTTCTTACATAGTTGCTTGTGTAAGATGAGACGATCTCTATGCATTTTTTTATGTATCTGCATTAATAGTTTCCCACTCTTTCATCATGATGTCGCGCTCCTTTAACTCAATTTTTTTCTTCACTTCTATATATTCTGAAAACTTCTCGAGCACATTTGAGAATTTATGGACATATTATCAAAACTTTTCAAGTTTTCACTTGATTTAGCTTTTCCTTTTCCTTTGGCTTTTCTCTTTGCTGTCTTTTATCCAATTGGACGAGGTTCATAATCATTTAGATCAACATTCATATGATTTATCCGAAGATGTATTGCTTGCATCCGACTCCGACGTCCTCGCTTTCTTTGATGTCGCACGATAGTCACTATTTTGTGGACAATACATTGGACGATCCTTAACTATTTTCCAAACATGCCCTAGATTAAATGCAACACCATTATTCTCATCTGCATATTTAGCATAAGTCATGGACAATATATCTGCATCACTATGACCACTTCTATATACCTTGTATACACTGTTGTAGCAAGCATTGAATTTATTCACATTTCGATTAAGTGTTGTGTACCAATGTGATTTCATCACGCTTGCATTTCTTTTGATCAAGCCTTCAGGACGATTTTCATTGTAGTACTTTGAAACTTGCTCCCAAAATGCACTCCCTTTTTTATCATTACTGATTTTTGAGTCATCGCTGATAGCGATGAAAGAATATGCAAGTTTTCATCTTCTGATGCGCTCCATCGTAACTTTTTTTTACTACTGGCAAAACCATCATCATGCCCTTCATTTTCTACTTGTGTAGGATTGTTATAAAATTGTGTTTCTAGAACGAAGGTTGGAAATATAGTAGATGGATTGGATAGAAAATTTTGAAAATTTTGTGGAACTTGTGATTTGAAGAAGAAAATGAGTCGTTGTACATATTTTGAGAATAAAAAAACTTCCAAAAAAACTACTAGTATTTTTATCTGTGGGAGATAACTTAGAATCAAGAACAATGAAAAGAAAATAATGAAGTAGAATGTTTGATATAGCGAAAGAAATAAATTGTGTAATTTATTTCTAAACTTGTAAATTCTATAACATATTTGTAGTTGTTTTTTTTTTAATTTTACCGTTGAACGGTAACCTAAACCTCAATTAAAATTTTTTTTCAATCATTGATGAGAGCTAACGGATAGTTTATAAATATTATTTTTTAAATAAATGTGATCTAACGAAAAAAATGAATATGTGCAAAATCATTTATGGTGGGACCTACACAATTCACCCCAAAATCTGTTTTTCAAAATTTAATTTATTGGTGGGTCCATTGCTTTAATTACTCATACACATTTTATGGGAAGTGTAATCCACTCTCTTAATTAAATAATGTCCACCTACTTCACGTGGTGTATACTATCTCCCCTAGAGATGCTTTCCATTTTATCCAAAGGCGGGATAAACTCAGTTCATGCAATTGAACCAGCAGGAGGAGAGAGAGGTAATTTGTAGTTTAAACTGTAACCCACATTCGTCAGTTTATTTATTTTTCAGTTTAAACCCAAATAAATTCAACCAATGTAGGTGCCCTTATGGTTTCATCTAGTCTTTTGCAAGTCAACCGAATCTGAAGTGAAAAGCACAAATATGACAGACATCCAAATCCTAAAAATATGGTGTTATAGCACTCACTATGAAGTGTAGAAATCTGTACATTTTGAATTCATCTCATCATGAGCTCCACGAAGATGGAAGAGCATTCGGGTGCCATTACACAATAAAACTAACAACACATAATGCAAAGTTGAGTATGAAGAAATGAGTTGATTAACTGACCTATGTTGTAGGATCACTGTTTAAATACTAGTTGACAGGAGTGACTGTTGAAACTTACTTTCATCGTGAGGCTCAAGTAGCTCAAACATAAGATAATCAATGGAGGATGAAGTAAAAACACTCTTCATATTGATAAGATGGCAGAATTGCCTTCTTGATACAAACTCACACTCTCGTCTCTCTTTATATTGTAGAATTACAAGTGGTTAAAAAGGTATATGAGATTTGTATTTCTTCCTATTTATAGTTAACTCCTTCCTCCTCATGTGAGTAGAGATGTCATTGTCCTTCTAGAGCCTTCTCCCCAATACATGATTGACATGTGTCCCTTTTGGAATCTCTAGGTAACCGATTTGATGCTCATATGATTCCTCATGCCTGATTGGTTGAGAGAGAATCAAGTGTGAGATGTTTTTACTTGTTGCTAGAGTGTTTCCCGTCGCTGCCGATGTCTTGGTATTCTGGTATTGTTTTGTTTATTATGCTCAAAAATTCCGGGTTTAATTTCTAGCTGTGATCCTCTGATTTCCCAGGCTTTATTCTCTGTATGTCCTGGGTTTATTCTCCGACCTTCCAGGAGATATTATCATCTGTACTTTGCCTTTGTCTTTAGTCCCTCATGGGCCTTTCTCCCATTGGGCCTATCTCGCTGGACCTCTATCAGTTATCATTACTATTTGGGCCAGGTATTTTGACCCCGTAACATTAGCCCCTCGAGCTTAGATAATCAAGCACAACTTGATTATTCGAAGTCGAATCAAGAATTTTATGAGCATTGATTCACGTTTTCTTTGCACGCAAAATTAATCCCCAAGTATTAAGGATATCAGTTGGAACTTAAGCAAGCGATCAAGTTAAATATCAAACCCAAAGAACGACGTATTATTAATTTAATTTTTTACTAAATTAATTAAAACGAACTGGCAATAAAGTTGAGATATAGAATTATTAATCTACTAATAAAAATATAAAATAAAATAAAATAAACAGTAGAAGAATACGAATTCGACTCAAGAATGAAGAATAGGCAGCCCTAGGCTAATTTGGTTTCACTCATTAATTTCCCTTTTGTAAATCAATGTTCGACTCTGCCATGTGGAATATGGACGCATCACTAAGCCATGTAAATCTACTCTATAGACACAAGTAAATAGCATGTAACACGTGTGAATAATCTTGGAACAAGAGATATAATTTCACCCCCCCTTTCTAGGTACTATCAGTATCAATTATTTTCCCCTAGGATTGGTACTCTAACTCGATATGATCTCCCTTTATAGGTACTATAAAATTAACCTCTTTATCCTACTTATTAACCCAGATTCTTTTAAATTAATAAACATTCATATATGACAGTTCTAATGAAGCTTCGGAGTCCCCTCACTTAGAATCATAACACAGAATCATATTCAGCAGTGAACGCGCTCAATCAACAACCAAGATATATATTCAGACTCTATATAACAGTTGAAGATGCACAAAACAACCGTGAATATGGATTAAAAATACATAATCATGTATAAAATAATTCCACAAGTAGTGATGTATGGAGTATATACACGAAAGTTCAATTAATTCATAAAAACCTTCAAAAATCTAGACCTACCAAAAAGAGTCTAGCCCATGGTGTTATAGGAAACACACATGGGGTTTGGATAGATCTTACCCATTGTCTGGAAAATAAAAGATAAATTATGAAATGAATAAAACCCTAGATGTGGGCATCGTCGCGTCCTTCTCCGTCTTGAATCATCCTCTTGGTTTTCCTCTTGATTCCACAGACTAATCTTCAAAGTGATGGATGGATGAAGGAAAGGATGTGGATGATGGTTGGGGGTTGATCCCCCCTTGTGGGGTGTAGGATGATTATGTTGTGGTTCCCTTGGTGTGATCTACATCCCCTTTTATACTTGTAAGCTCTCCTTATGGACCTTGGATAGACTTTTTCTTAGAAAAATTACACAAGTTGGACGTGCATTTTTCAGCATTCCTACACAAGTTGCATCTTTTTCCCAACTTTTCTCTTTTGATCCCTTTTCCACCTAAAATATAATAAAATACCTCAAACGCACCTTTTACTAAAATATATGGAACATAAAAGACTTATGCTAATATATGACAACAATTCCCATAAAAATGTGTTAAATTAGACACTAAAACACGCTTATTTTCACTCTCACAATGCCCCAAACTTACCCGTTGCTCGTCCAGAGGCAGCAAAATAAAAATAAAGAGAAAGAGAGTAAGATAATTAGCGCTGAAGCAAGGACTATACAACGCAATTGCCCTCAACTTAGGTCAAGTAACTCTCATTACATGTAATAATCAATTCATAGCATACAAGATAAGACAATCACCACCAATTCAAATACTCCATTGACATGTTCTCACAGGAAGTATATATCACTTGCACTTAAGTGTAAAAGATGTACACTTATGGGTTAAGGTGTTTACGCTCAAATTCAATTCAAGTGCAAGCGTAACATAAGCTTGCCTATTGGCTCAATTCTCCTTTTACTTGTTGCTAACAAATCATGAGTCAAAAAGGTCTTTTTATTTGGTTGTAAAATAGGCTCTTTGGAAAAGGTAAGAAATATATGGATAAGTGACTCAAAACTCAGATCGATCAAGCGGCCGTCTCTCTTAATCTTTATTTTTTTCCTCATCACTTTCAATCAAGCACAACATACTCATCAAATTCTTCCATCTTTCTCCTTCAAGCACAACATATTTTTTTCCAACTTTTTCTAGCTCTTCAACTCCATCATTCTCCTTTTCTTCACTTTTTTTCTCTTTTTTTATTTTGAGGTACCAGTTTCGGGCACTACCTCTCGAATCCTCCATAGTGTACTAGATTTAAGTACTACCCTAGGGTGTTTGTTTCCATGGAGTACTAGATTTAAGCACTACTCCAGGAATTTTCCTTTTTATCCTTAAGATTCTTCCTTCATCATCCCTCAAATCACCACTCTCTTCAATTAAGCTTTATTGGCTACCAAAGGAATGGATTTAAAAGGAATGGGCTGACTAAGAATTTAATGAATTCAAGTAAAGTATATGGGAAAAGATGGGCTATATATCAAGATTGTCTAATATCATTTCCATAATCTGCTAGACTAATCTTGAATATTAAAGGAGACTCAAGGCAAGTTTTAGAATACTCGCACAAGAATGATACTCAAAAGAAATATCATGTGATTATATATATGATCAATGAGGCTCAAAATCTCACATGAGTTTTTAACAGGTAACAGAGCACTTTTCATGGTAAGCAGTATCCCACAAATACACATAGAACTTCATACCACAATATAATTCAAGTACATTTCCTTCATCAATTTCAAGAACATATGAATTTCAGGCACAATATAAAAATATAAGCTCATGTTGATCACCAAACCAATTAGATCTCAATCCTTCCACTCCTACTAATTAAAAGCACACATAAAAATTAGAACAAGGAAATGAGGGCACCTGATATTTCTTCAACGTATACACGAGCTTCTCGAGTTGCTAAACTCGATCAGGTCAAAACCTCAATATAGGATTCGTCTTGCCACTATTTTACCTTTTTCTATAATCAAAGCTCAAACATACTCATCATCACATGATTCATCAATAATAAAATAGGAGACACAAGAAAAATCGAAAAGACGAAAAATTAAAAACTTGACCACTAACACTAGGGAATACATAAAAACAACGCACGAAACATTAGGTAAGTTGCAAAAAATCAACATACCAACACCGGTTAAAATATTAATATGCCGCAAAAAATCAACCCCTAACAAACAAACAACCAATGAAAGGAAAAATTATATCATTGGTGCTCATAAGATGAGGTAAGTACATCACACCCTCCCAAACTTAGTAAAAATATAAGTCAAAACTAAGTTTGAAAAGAGATGTAATTGCCGAAATGTGAGCACCTCAAATATAATAACTCCTTACCCACACAAAAGAAATACAAAAGAAATAAAACGGAAGGGACAAGCCCCCAACAGGCGCTCATGTTTAACGTCGGAGAGTCACGATGGAATACTGCTTTGAACTACTGGATCAGATGGCGGTCTTCTCGCATCATTACCTTTAAGTACTTTATTTCCCTCTTCTTGTCTACACTTAACACCTCACCTTTCTTGGTCACAAAAATATGATCCTCAGAATTTCCTTCCTCCCATGGCTGTCTAGACTCTTCCTTGTCAATCTTCCACTTAATTTCAAAATCATCTGTCCTATTAAAATCAAGATTAAACAAGTTAGAAATCACAACTATGCTCTTGCATGATTGAGTCTCCATGGGCATCTTCATTGCAATATTGTTCGACCCGAACGGCTGGTCGAATGGACCTCCTGGGTGTGATTGCGCAGTCTCATGGTTTTGGCATAACTTTCACATCCGACCTCCAATTGAGGTGATTCTAGCGCAAAAATGATCCTCTCTTCCGTGGCTTTCCGTTCCACCCCTTTAGGAGTTGGTTCGACCATGGTTCGATCATGAGGCTTGGTCAAACTGGCTTCAGAATGGTCGAACCGGACATCAGAGAGCACTACATCACTGTACAGAGCTGGTTCAACCATGGTTCGACCTAGATGGTTGGTCGAACTAGGTCGGTAATGGTCGAATCAACTATCAACAAGCTCCGAAGGGTGCCAGGTGCTTGGTTTGACTTAATTGGGATGGTTCGACCGAGTGTCTTGTTCGAACCATGGTCAAACTGGCCTCCTGAATCTCCAAAATCCGTTGCTGGCATCATCGGTCCCTCATACTGCGTTGACGTCAACGTGATGACTTTGCACTCTTTCGAGTTCATTATGCCTTGAGACGGGAACATTCCTTTCTCCAACGTTTATGTCAAATTGATTCACGTTCCTAGCCATTTGCCCCATCATCAAAGTAAGGTCCTTTAATTGCTTAGATAAATCTGCATGATTAGCGTTCATAGTAGCCTCAAGACGATCAATCCTTGCATCATTCCTAGTCATGTATCGATTGAAGGTATCTTCAACACTCTTCACTTCTTGTTGCTGCATTCTAGGTCTTCTTTGTGTCAACACTCTAATCTGCTTTTGCTGGGACTCTAGTAGCTTGTTGATGTTAGCTAAACTAGAGACGATCTCATCATCCATATTCGGCTTTACCACTTGATGTTCAACCTGCGCCACCTTGCCTAGTACATAAGATCCTCTTACTCTTTCCGTAGGCCAATCACGTGAATTCATAGAGATGTCTTCAAATAATTTTTCTGCTTTAAGTACTATCTTAGATAACAGCGCTCCTCCTGATGATGCATCAATAAGAATACGCGACTCACAATCCAATCCATAGTAGAAGATACTTATATACTGAGCCTTAGACATCCCATGTTGTGGGCACCTCCTAAGCATATCCTTAAATCTCTCCCACGCCTCATAGAATTTCTCACCCTTATTCATAACAAATTGTGTGATATCTTGCTTCATTATAAACACCTTAGAGGGTGGCATGTATCTCTCTAAAAATTTCTGCTGCAGTTGGTCCTAAGTAGTGCAATCCGTGACATCAAGAGTCTCATACCAATGTTCTGCCCCATCAATTAATGAAAACTTGAATAAGGCATTTCGCCTAGCATTATCATTAGCTCCAACACCCTTTTGAGTGTTAGTATAATCAAGGAATCTTTTGAGATGCTGATATGGATCTTCAAATGAACCTCCAGAAAAGGGATTCTTCTCCACCATATTGATAAGAGCGGGATGTATCTCAAAATCATCATCTTCCCCCCTTGCTCCTATCAATCTCATGTTGCCAATCCCATAGTTCGTGAAAATTTAACGTATGGCAACATTATCCGAATTCTGCCTTGCTCCAGCCATGTTTACCTCAGTGTGTTATTCCTTCCTTTCCTTCATGTCCTTTCCCTAGTTCACAAGTACCTTAGAAAAATTCAAGGTTAGATAAAATTAAATAATCACAAGTAAAAGTCTTAATCAAACTAGAAATAATAAACTAATATTAACTGTCGTCCCCGGCAACGGCACCAAAAACTTGATGCTCGTTTTCTTTGCACGCAAAATTAATCACCAATATTAAGGATATCTGTTGCAGCTTAAGCAAGCGACCAAGTTAAATATCGAACCTAAAGGACGGCGTATTATCAATTTAATTATTTAAAAAATTAATTAAGAAGAATTGGCAATAAAGTTGAAATACAGAATTATTAATCTACTAACAAAAATATTAAATAACAAATAAAATAGAATAAACAATAGAAGAATATGAATTCGACTCAAAAATGGAGAATAGGTAGACCTAGGGCAATTCGGTTTCACGCATTAATTTTCCTTTCGTATATCAAATGTCCAACTCTTCCATGTGGAATATAGACGCATCACTAAGCCATGAAAATCTACTCTATAGACACAAGTAAACATGCATGTAACACGTGTGAATAACCTTGGAACAAGAAATATAATTTCACCCCCTTTTCTAGGTACTATCAGTATCAATTATTTTCCCCTAGGATTGGTACTTTAACCTGATATGATCTCCCTTTATAGGTACTATAAAATAAACCCCTTTATCCTGCTTAATAACCCGAATTCTTTTCAATTAATAAACATTCATATATGACAGTTCTAATGAAGTTTCGGAGTCCCCTAACTTAGAATCATAACATGGAATCATGTTCAGCAGTGAACGCGCTCAATCAACAAGCAAGATATATATTCAGACTCTATATAACAGTTGAAGATGCATAAAACGACCGTGAATATGGATTAAAAATGCATAATCATGTATAAAATAATTCCACAAGTAGTGTTGTACGAAGTATACACACAAAAGTTCAATTAATTCATAATTGCCTTCAAAACCCTAGACCTACCAAAAAGAGTCTAGCCCATGGTTTTGCAGGAAATACACATGGGAGTCGGATAGATCTTACCCATTATCTAAAAAATATAAGATAAATTAGAAAATGAATAAAACCCTAGATGTGGGCGTCACCGCGTCCTTCTTTGTCTTAAATCCTCCTCTTGGTTCTCCTCTTGATTCCACAGATGAATATTCAAAGTGATGGATGGATAAAGAAAAAGATGTGGATGATGGTTGGGGGGTGATCCCCCCTTGTGGGGTGTAGGATGATTGTGTTGTGGTTCCCTTGGTGTGCTCTACATCCTCTTTTATACATGTAAGAACTCCTTATGGACCTTGGATGAGTTTTTTCTTGGAAAACACGAAAATACTCGCACTAAGGGTGTAAAACCCGACGAAAACAGATTTCCATGTCCTAGTTCGACCAAAGTGATTTTGGTCGAACGGGAAGGCCTTGGTCGAAATACTGGTCGAGCTGCATGCGCAGTCTCACCGTTTCACGCATAACTTCCACATCCAAACTCCGATTTCAGTGATTCTTACGTTCACGTGATCCTGTCTTCCTTGGCTTTCTATCTATAAAAAGAAATCATAAAAACTCTAACATTTGAAGGTGTAACAAGCCATGAAACTTAGCACAGCCATTCTGTTTGGCACAGCTTGCACGACGTCACCATTTTGATCATAACTTTCTCGTTTGCACTCCGATTGAAGTGTTCCTTATGCCAAAACGATCCTTTCTTCTGTGGCTTACCAATCATGTATCACAATTTTTTTTCAGAACTCTACACAAATACAGAAAAATTACACAAGTTGGACGTGCGTTTTTCAGCATTCCTACACAAGTTGCACCTTTTTCCCAAGTTTGCTTTTTTGATCCTTTTTCCACCTAAAACACAATAAAACACCTCAAACGCACCTTTTACTCAAATATATAGAATATAAGAGACTTATGCTAATATATGACAACAATTCCCATAAAAAATGTGTTAAATTGGATACTAAAACACGCTTATTTTCACTCTCATCAAGCATCCTCAAAAATATTTTGCTTTTGTATTATGGGCTTTTTATTCTTTTGGCCCATCCATGAAATCTAAATCTTTCCTCTTCTTTCTCTTTTGCTTCAAACTTCTTCATCTCCTTTTCTTCAAATTTTAGGGTTTTCTTCTTCTACTGTTGTAAATTCTTCGTGGATCATTGTCTTGCCCTTTCTATTAAATCTCACACTCCTGATTCCAGGTATATTTTCTTTATAGCGCTTATGAGTTTTGATAGTGATTTGTAGTTTCCATTTCCACTTTGATCGCCTTCATCTGCTTCCATGGAGATTTCCTCTGACCCTCTGCTAATAATAGCAGTAACAATATTGAAATTCCTTTTGATTTTTCTCCCAATGTTGATATGACTTCTTATGGCGATGGTGAAGATTATGCCGATTGCAATTACCCTTCTAATTTATCTCTGAAAAAATTGAATTTTCTTCAATTATACTTTCATCTGTCTATTACCTTGTATAAACCCAATTTACAGGGTCATTTATGTTGTCCTCCTCGTGGCTGTGTTGGAGCATATGAATTAATGTTTCAAAATGAAGTACGTTTTCCCCTTTCTAAAGTGGTTTCCCTTTTTTTCTTCACTGGAGAATAGCTCCGGCTCAACTTACACATAATTGTTAGACTATTTTGTTCAGCTTATTTATCCTTTTTCGCCAATCTGGTTATTCTTTCTTATATCTCCTAGAAGTTGATTTCCTTTACTCTTTTAACACTGAGTCTAACTCCCGAGGTTGTTACTTCCTTTCCCCTCGTTGCCGACCCGACCTTATTTCCGGTCTTCCCAGTTCTGACAAAGGCTAGAAAGATCATTGGTTTTGGGTTTCGGGACCTTGGGGTGGTAACACTCATGTTTGTGATGAAAATGGTTATTCGGCTTCTCTTATAGAGGTCCTTCCCAATTATTTCCAAGATTCTTCTCTTTGTGATTGTAGTTTTGATAAGAATAATTTAATATTTCTCCCATTGTTCATTACTCTAACCACTTCATGTTGTTTTATTTAGCTGGTGGTATTCCATCTCCCGGGGATCTTCCTAGAAAGTTCTTAAAACTTTTTAATCAGTTTTCGCCTGGCCTTCGTCTGAACGCAGTGTGAAAAAACTATTAACAGAAAAAAATCTTTGCTTGTTTAACCTTTCCTCTGTCACTGCTCCCATGGCTGCTACTGGTAATTATTTCATTATCCGTCTGTTTCTTTTCTTCATCTAACTTTCTATGATTATTTATACCTCTTTTTCCATGAAAACGTTCACGTTAGGTTCCTGCCAGTGAGCGTCTGGCTTCTTCCTCTGCTCCTTCTGCCCCGAAGAAACATATTGTCATACCTCCCGAGGATGTTCCTTTACCAAAGAAACCCCGTGTAATCCATTCTAGTTCTTCTAAAGAAAAGATGAAAATACTCGAAGATCCTCAGTTAACTGATATTCCTGATTCTTCACTTCTTGTTTCTGAAGATGCTCCTATTTCTTCTGTGAGAATCTCTTCTAAATCTCTAAATGAATCCACAGTAGCTCCCTGGTTGAATTCTGGCAAATCTTTCGAAGTCCCTTCTGAACTTGCTTTTGAAATTATGACTATTAAGGGACGTTCTACTCCTTTTGTTGTTGTTGACCCAAAAAGAAATGTTCTCTTATCTAAGCCCGGGTGTGTCCTGGATGAAGCCGGTGTCACTTATTTTTTATCTTTAGAAACTAAAATCTCTACCATCTTTCCTTTCTATCTTAAAACCGCCATGAATTATCTGTCTTGATCTTGGACCAAAGAAAATGACACTGCTCTTTCTCAGATGAGCCCCCGAGCTCTGGCCAAGTGCATTGCCGGTCATTTGGGTCTAGATTTCTGCTTCTTTGCTAATCTATCTGATGAACTCGATCAGATGTCTCGTGATCGCCAATCTTTCACTCAAGAGATAGAAGATTTAAAAGCTCAGATTTTGTCTCTTGAGTGGAATAAGGCTGAGTTAACTGAGTCACGAGATCACTTTTTACACCATTATGAGGCTGAAAAAGATCTTCGACAATGTTTTGTAAAGTTTGTTGGTGTTCTATCTCGTGAATTCGATCGATGTCGGAGCAATCTTAATAAACTTGAGCACGAATTCAGTCCTTACACCTCTAGTTTTCCACAGAAAAAGAATCAATTAACCGATCAATTGAATATTGTATCAAAAGAGCGCTAATTCTATTATAAGGAATACATTAAGACATTTGATGAGTTAGCTCACATGCGCAAGTGTGATCTTTCCTGCAGTAGAATTTTCTGTTTCTGCTCTGCTTATATTTCTTTTGACGAGGCTCTTTCTAAGAAACTATCCCCGTAGGATATAGCCAAGATGAGAAGTGATTTAAAAGAGTGTTTAGCTGAAGTACCAATGCCTGCTAGAGAGACTTTGAAAGATGATCTGGACTTCGGCCTCCTTGATTCCAGCTCTGATTTTATTCGGGATATACCATCAAGGGAACTTATTCCCTCCAACTTAGTCAACAATACTGTACCAATCTCATCTGATGAAGCCTCCTTTTCTAAAGCTAGAAGGAAGCTGCCAACACTAGTTTACCTGAGGATGATCTCTGGTTGAATCTACCTATCGTCGATCTTGCATCTGTTGTTGATCCTTCACCAAATCTTGCTGCCAAGAATAACCCTAATGAATAGGGGTTTAGTTCCATGTTTTAGATTTTAAAATATTTTGTAATTTATTTCAGTTTCTTCTAATCAAACTCATCTCTATTTAATGAAAAAAATTTCCCTAGCCTTTTCCCGACAATATACCTTTTTTTTATGGGTATTCCCATTTTTCTGGATTCCGCCACGTGGGATTACCAATATCGCACGATTGTGCAACCGTTTTTTCAAATTTGAACAAATATGATATATCCAGTTATATCTGATTCTCATTATTATACCTAGGGCTTTGAACCGCCCTTTCGTCTTCTCTTTTTTCTTTTTTTAAATACATTTCCTCTCTGATAACTTCTCCTTTATATTTCACATTATCTTCATCCTCCTTCTTCTTCCCTCTGTTTATTCCACAATGGCTTGCAGCAACTCTTCTTTTCAGAAATTAACTATGTTCGTACATTCTTCCGATGGTAGCCTCTAAGTTACTCAGGGTCGCTTTGTGCGCCAATCTGCTCGTAACGTGGGTTCATGTGGTCGTCGCAGACTTCGTGGTGTCTCTTCATCTTATCGTCCTTCTGTTTTTAGATCTCAGAAAGTTCCATCACGTGCGGCCTTTGCTATTCTAGTTCCTCCTGCACCTGTTATTCCTAATCCTGGCAGAGATGATGCCTATTCTTGGCTCAGTTAGGCTTCTGAAGAAAATCTAAACATTCTGTGGATTAAACATGGTTATTTCCGAGTGAAGTTTATCCAACCACCCATGTCTCCTGAAAGAATTGACTCTCCTCCTCCTGATTCCATTCCTTTTAACACTGTGTTGTTTACTGCTTGTTTGAGGCTTCCTCACACTCCTCTTCTTGTAAGGCTTTGTTCCCACTAGAGAGTAACCCCTGCTTAGATTCATCCCGCTTCTTGGATTAATCTACTTGCATTGATCTCTTTAATTCGAAGTGTGGGTCACCGTGTTGACGATCTTCAAGAAATCAATTTTTGTTTTACTTACTCAATTCGTCTCTCTGGTTATTATTGTCTGATGCCCCCGTGGACCCATACTTATTGGGGGAAGTACTAATGTTGATGTTACTCTGTTGTCCTCCCTTAAATTTGTCCATTACCCCTAGGTATTACCTCTCTTTTATCCATTTTCTTCTTTTTCTATCTCTCTTTCTTTTTCTGCCTAACCATATTTTTATTTCACAGCAGGTCCCGAGCGTCCCTGTTTTTCTCGCCTAAGTTGAAGTTTCCAAGATGCTTATAATCGGTTAATGAACATGGCATATCCTTTCCAGGCTGCTACTCTTTTAGAAAATGAGGGGCTGCTAGCGACGACTGGTCTATCTTGTCATGGAGATCCTATTCTTGCTGGTAAATCTCTCTTGATCTTTTCCCTTCTCGCTCCTCTTAACCTTACCCTGACTTTCCCTGATTTTATCTTTTGCCTTTTTCAGAATTGCTAGACCAATCTTGGATTCCTTATGAGTCTTATGTCAGAGGTTTTTCCCTTAGTGGAAAGCTCGTGAGAACAGGTTAATAGAGCATTTTAATTGATGGTGGTTGCTTGTATGCTATGAATGAATTATTACATGTAATGAGAGTTGTATGACCTGAGTTAAGGACAATTGTATTTTAAATTACCTAGTTGTCATATCCCTTATTTCATTTGATTTACACTCTCTCTCTCTTTCTTTGTTCGAGGACGAACAACAATATCTTAAGTTTTGGTGGTTTGATTAGTGTAAAAATCTGCATATTTTAGCATCCGATTTAGCACATTTTTGTGGAATTTATGTTCCTATTTTAGCACTAAATGGTTAATTTTCATATATTTAAGATATTTGTGTATTTGAGGTGTTATTTCGTGTTTTTAGGTAGAAAAATGATCAAAAGTGCAAAGTTGGAAGGAAGAGTGAAATTGTGAAAGAATGCTAAAAAACGCATGTCCACATTACATAATTTTTCTATATTTTTGTGGAAGTGTAAACCGGTCATGTGATGTATGGATGGAAATCCATGGAAGAGAATATCATTTTGGCTTAAGAAACACCTCAATCTGAGTTCAGATAAGGAAGTCATGATCGAAACGGTGAATTCACGCAAGCTGTGTCGACCCAACACAATTCGTGTCACATTTCACGATTCATGCCACCTTCAATTATTGGATTTTTATGAGTTATTTATATGGATAGAAATCCAAGGAAAATAAGATCGCGTAGGAGAAAAATCACCTAAATCGGAGTTTGTATGAAGAAGTTATGGTCAAACCGTGAGGTCGCGCAATTTGTCAATGAGTGGCACGACTTGTGAGGATGAGCGGGTCTGTGCTGCACGACCTGGCCGACACGAACCTTGCCATAGGCGGCAGGACCCGTGCTATGTCTAGAACGATTCGTGCCATGTCCCGGTGCCCAATATTGGGTCCGATGCATGTTTTGACGTGAAAAAGCCATATTTTGAGATGGAATCCAAGTCTTATGAGCCCTCAACTATAAAAGGAGCCCTTAGGGAGTTCCAGACATAACTCTTCAAACCTTTCCCTGTCACAATTACGAAATCAAGATCCATCATCCCATCCACCCATCCCGCAGTTGGATAGTTCATAAGTGTTTGCTTACTTGAGAAGGCGAACGGAAAAGATTCAGAATCACAGAGGAGAGAACGGAGAATCACACCATAATTAAGATTTTTCTCATAGACGTGAGTGTTGCTTGTAACACCAAGGGCTAGTACTTTTCTGTATAGTTCTAGGAGTTTGAAGGTTTGAATTGGATTGAACTGATGATCTGGACTAAGTTATGGATTTCCCCAGTATGCTTATTCCTTAATTTATTAATGTTTTGATTCAGACTTATATTTTATTCATTTATGATTTGGTTTATTAGATTGTTAAGTGAGAATTGAAGTTTAATTTATACGTACCTATAAAGGGAAGTCTAGTGCTCTATCCTTTAATGTAATTTAGCATAAAGTACCTAGAAAGGAGTATGAATTATTCTTCTACATCTGAGGGTTTGCACCAGATTTACATATTAAGTTTACTTAAAAAAGAGATTTAACATATTTAAGTGACTGCTTTCATAAAATCTGAAGGAATTCTAACTGATTGTCTAGTGATTTAATTTGACCAATTCAAACTGGATTTCCAAGAGCTTTTTTTTTTCTTCTCTCTTGAAACACTCGTATTATTTTTCAATTGCTATTTTATTATTTTAGTATTTTTTTATGCACAGTAGTTTAATTAATTCCTTTCAAAACCAGATATTTGTCTTATATTAGAGTTGTCATAAATATGATTAAATAGTAAGTTTAAAACTATCTTTTGGGTTCGATATTAAACTTGGTCACAAGCTGAGCTACAATTGATTCATTACACTTGATGATACACTTTTAGTGCGCACAAATCAGCGAACACGGACCCCACTGCCCGCTGATATGATAACAAACATTCACCGACATCGGAACTGACACTCACCAACATGGGACACATTGGGTATTATTAGTTGAATAGTAGGGACATAAAAGTACAAATAGTGTATATTGATTAGATTTGTTATATAAATTATTTTTTGTTGATATTATTAATTTAATTAAATAAATAGATATTTTTGAAATTGGCTCTCTATTTAAATCACCAATTGAGTCACACCCATTATCAATTTATAAAATTGAATCTATACCTGACTCACACCTCACAATTGACTCACAAATCTAATTACAATTGAGTCATAGCTTACAACCGGCACACTTTCGATTTATACTCGAGTTATATATTTGTATTTAATTGAATCATTGATCATTATAGCCGAGCAATTAATTGAGTAAAAAATTCGAGCAATATTTTCACAAGTCTTTTTAGTTGAGTCGATTTATATACTTAATCGAATCAACAACCGATTTAACCTTTAATGTTAATTTGATATTAAACGAACTAGATTTCACCCACCCGTTCATTGAACAGAAGAAATTATGTTACAAATATTTACTTTTTATATTTAAATTATTATTTTTATGTTAACAATATATAAACTCTCTTTCTCCTTTAAAGAGTTGCGTTTACTATTTGCACGAAAATTACAGAATGTAGTATTTTAATATAATGGATTGAAAGATATAATATTTTAATGTATAATGAGTAGGTGTATTAGTATTATGCATGAGCCCTATAAAGATATATTGCCTCCGTCCCAGGCTAAGAGAGCCAGAGACCTTATGTTAAACGTAAGGTCTCTGACCCTTATTACCTGGGACGGAGGGAATATTTGTTAACATAACGTAGTTTTACATTTATCAATTAAATCGTAAGATATATATGCTTATTTTTTCATAACATCAATTTTTACTTGTAGCTAGAAATGACAATGTGCAGGTACACGTTTATTTAGAGATATTTGTATCCATTTAAATATCAAATATATGTATCCATAACCGTCCCATTAGAGAAGTCCTTTATAATACTCGATCTCGTCCCAAATCCATTTATCATTACCTGTAGGTTATCTATACTCATTTAATATTTATTAATTATATATATATATATATATATATATATATATATTTATAATGATTAAATTGATATTTTAGTAAAAATTATAGTACTCACTCCGTAAAAAAAAAAAAAAAACCTTTATCTTTTCAATTTTTGTCTATCCAAAAATAATATTCACCTTTCTAAAATAGTAAAGAAAATATAAACAACTAACTTTCAACTTACACTTTATTTATAACAATACTACTCATACTTAGGAAATTACCTGTCCCATTGTCATCTTTACTTGTAGTAAACATGTCCTCCAACACTATTACTTGTAAAAAATTTAGTTCGTAGAACTCTATCTTATATCTCCTTATAACTAAACGTGTATCTTTGCATAACCTTTTATATGATATATATTTCTCTCATTTTTAGTCATGTTTATATCCATCACGTTTTAAAATTTATTAAGATATATCTCAAACCCATTTGTTACACTTGTGGGTAAAGATTGACAATTAAATAAAGGCGGTATTATAGAGTTAACAAGATTAATTTAATTAAATTAAGAGTGTATTTTAGAGTATATATTGAACTAAAAATATATATTAAAATTAAAATAAACATAAAATTGAGTTCTAAAATTAAATTAGTTCAAAATTAAGTAAAAATAAATTATCAAAACATAAGAAATATGCAAATTAAATTATATTAAAATATATTAATTGAATGTTAATAAATATATTGATAGGAAATTAATTTATTAATTGACAATTAGGTTAAGGCTAATTATTCGGTGCACCCGGTGCATTGCATACTTATGAATAAAAAAATATATACCAATGAATAAAAAGTAAAGACTTTGTTAGCGAATTTTTTGATAGTTTTTTTTAATGAAAAACTTAATGTAAAAGACTATAAAACTATTAAGAAATATATATAGGAGTATACATTATTAAATACTCCCTCCGTCCCAACAAGTATTTCACGTATTGGTGTGCGCGAAGTTTAAGAAAATTTTGTATTTTTATGTATAAAGTAAAGAAATAGAATATATATTTTAGTTGATTTAATGAAAAAGGCGTATAAGGTTGTTGGGAGGTGTGTAAAGTTGTTGAGAAGTGTGAAAAAGTAAGTATTATATTGAGATGTGTGTAAAAAGTGAATATTGTTGTAATATATTTTTTACCAAATTTAGTAAAAGTAAAATGTGAAATACTTTGAGAGACGGATGAAAAAGGAAAGTATGAAATACTTTGGGGGACAGAGGGAGTAAAAATTTATACACATATAAATGTACATCTACTGTAACACCTTACTTCAGTTCTTTAAAATGAGAGTTTTTCTAAATTTCGAGGACGAAATTATTTTTAGGGGGATAGATTGTAACACCCCAATATTTCGTAATTTATATTTTCGTAAATTTTATATTTTATAAAACTGTATTTTTTTTATACATATTATATTTTAATTACTATATATTATATAATTATAATAATAGTAAATAATATTTAATTGTGTGTAAGTGTGCAAGTGGGAATGAACAAGTGGGTGTGTGCAAGTGGAAAGAATTTTGGATAAGAATTAATGATTTTGGATAAGGATAATGACGTTTGATATAATATGTTCAAACTTTGCCACCAAGTTTTCCACATGTGTGTGTATATACTACTACCATCTTCACACACAATATATATACATATATGTAAACACACGTGTATATATATATATAAACTTTCTCACACACTGCTCTTTTAGTAATTCATTTATTTGTGTTTTATTCTTATCCTATTATATACCAAAATGTTCGTCTCGAAGCGTAGATTCCAAATGTATAATTCTTTTATAAAATAGATGTCATTTTGAGCTAGAAAAGCTCCGTCAAAGTTTCAACCCCTTTAATGGCAGATTTTATTTCGGTGTGAGTTAGCTTTGATATTATAGTCCGTTTTAAAGCTCTCCTCACGAGGATCACAAAGGTATAATTAGTTTTTAGTTTTGACGTAAAATGAAGAAGTTGGGAAGAAACCCACTTCACTGTATAATTTCATATTTTCTAAACTTTAACATTTTGATACAAAATTGGTATTGATGTGATCCTCACCTCACGAGGATTCCAACGGTGTTTTCGGAATTTCAAACGGAGTTGTATAACTAAAGTTGGGTCATTTTGTAATAAGTATAAAGTTTAGGGTAAGTTTAAATAAGAATTTAATATAATGCAGGGACTTGATTACAATTTATAAAATTATATATTTCAATAACAATTTTGTAGGTTTTATGCAAGCAGTAATACATATTATATATTTATTTTATAATTATATATTTTAATTTTATGATTATAATTTTATATTATTATCTTAACTTTTTATTTTAAATATTATTATTATTATTATTATCTTACTTTTCATTTATAAGTATAATTTTTCATTAAATAGAATTATTATAATTTTTATCACTATTATTATTTTAAGTGAAAAATATTTATTTTATATTTGTAATAAAATTAGTATATCATTTTCAAGGATTTCTGAGATCGAAGAGCACGTCTAGTCCAGTCTACTATTTCCAAGAATATCAAGGTGGGGGTAACTTTCACTCTTTACCGAGTGTTACATTTTATGTCATGATTGCTATGTTAAGATGTGATATGTGTTACTGATATGACATGTTATGTGTCATGTGTGCTTTTAGTTCGATGATAAATATTTTCTACTAACACTTGTACGGGGTGACGACTCGGTGCACATATACCAACTAACACAAGTTACTGGCTACGTCGGTTCAGTACTAAAATATATTTCAAAGTATGCTATCATTGTATTGGGGTGACGGCCTGGTACACATATACCAACTAACACAAGTTATCGGATGACGATTCGGTCTAAAATATTTTCATTAAGTTATCGAACGACAATATGCAAATTATTTTATCAAATGACATATGTTACATCTTATGGTATATTTGGCATGCATATTTATTTTTAATTGTGCAATCATTTAAGTTAACTCACTGAGTGTATTTCACACTCTCACCCCTTCCACTCCAAACCCTTTTCAGGTTGAGGCTACGACGACGTACCGGGGGCGAATGCGTTGAGTGAAAGCTTTATAATTAACGCGCTGCGCCAAAAATCTCTTTATATAAATTCTTATGATACACTTTTGTATAATTTCCACTGTTTGTGATATTTTATTAACTTTATTTTATGGTTCACGCCCGCACTGAATGATGATATTACCAAAGAATTGCGAATAAATCTTCCTTTCTATTTATTGAAAACTGGGGCGTGACATCTACACCCGAGTGCACAGAATATCAACTCATTGGTTAAATACATAAAAAATCTTTCTCATATTTACCAAATTAAAATATTAATTAAAAAAAATAAAAAATTTATTATCTGGCACAAATAGAATACATGATTGAGATAAAAAATACTCTCTCCGTCCCGTCCATATTGCATTGTTTACTGTAACTTTGTGAGAGCTTTATGCAGTTAAACGCTGCAGTTTAACCGGGACGGAGGGGGTATTAAATAGGCGGTCAAGATTTATATTTAATGATTTTTAAATACAATAAAATTAAAAAGAGTGAAAAAAATTAAAAACAAAAATAGAAATTCCAAAGTATGTTTTTATCATGTATCAATAAATTACCAATAAATTCTTTTTAGAGTAGATTTTTTCACACATTTCACAAATTCTTTTTTGCCCATATTTAATCCCATGTCTTTAAAATCTTAAAATAACAAAATGTCCTTAATTCGTTTTAAAATTCATAACCGAAACTCACATTTAGTGACTAATCCAAAAAATTTATATGTTAACTCAATTTTAGTCCTTCCAACTTATCGATGTATATTGATCCAACTCATAAGATCATAACTACTTGCAAATGACACATTTATTTAAACCACAGATTGAGTCACGTACATAATCAATTTATATACTTAATCTGATCAACAACCGATTTTAAAACTTTAATGTAAATTTGAGCAGAGTTATCACTAAATTTGGGACAAATAACCATTTCTCTAAACTCTACTGTCCCTTTATTTTCAATTTCTCCTTAAAATTAACTTATATCAATTCAATAGTTAATCCACTCCCAAAAGTGAGAAGAGATTAAAAAAATTGGAGTTGTGGAGGAATCCAAAAAGTATACATTCCCACATCAGTGTTTCCATTCTAATCTTGATGTGGATCTCAGTCTTCATCTCTATCCATAGAATTCATTAAAGGGGAGCATATATAACAAGTGCCAAATGGCAGTAGAAATAAGAATTCATAAAAAGAAATAAGAAAATGGAGAGCCACGTTTGCAGGAGGCATTAGGACAGCAGATGGCAATGGCTTTGTCGTTTTGCAAACGACATCACACAACGTGTCAATGGGGAAGACTCAAATCTGCTTTTTCTTGGGTACACACCACACCTCCACACCTACTCTTCTTTTCTTCATTTCTAAACCCACCCAACCCTACCCTACCCTACCCTACCCTACCCTACCCTACCCTACTCATCCTATCCTTCCCTTATCTTCTTCATCTTTCTCATACATAGATATTTCCCACTTTCACATTCGTATTATCAAAATTTTGGAGCCCACGACTACAAATTCCGCTCACCTGTCTTATTTTCTCTCTCTAACCGGTTCACATATATTATTTTTTATAATACTTACTATGTGGTTTTTTATTTTGGGTTGTTTCAAGTTAAGATTTATATGTATATATAGTATTTTTTTTATCATATTTGACCCATACAAAACAATTAATTATTATATGTAGGGTTCACACACAATATTAATACAACTACCCACTTTTCATTAAATATTGTTTCTCTCACCTCATTACATATTAAAATATTATATCACTTAATCTCCGTCTCAAAAGTTATCTTAATTTCAAAAGGAAAAAACTTGGGTGAGACCGTCTCATGCATCCCCTTATATGAGACGGATCACCCATTAACCAAAACAAAAAAATTAACAAACTAACCCTTTAATAATTCGTGTCACATAAGAAAATCTATGAGACTGTCCCACCTAAAATATACCCTTTAATAATATATTTTTTCAAATTATGTGTCGAGATATAATTATATTATTAAAATTAATACTAAATCTTGCTATATGTTTAAAATAGAATATGAACTATTATAATAAAATATAAAAAAAATTATAAGTGTGAAATTATAATTATATATACCAAGAATTAATTAAACTAAATATAAATTATAAAAGCACAAACTATTAGGGTAGATATTATGAACCACAAGTTTAAAATTACTATAGTATAATCTAAGAAATAGTATATACTAAATGTGAATTAAATCCTAAATCCAAAAATAAAACATAAATTATATATTAGGATAAAATATACTATAAAACTTTGGAGTGAAATTACAATATATATTAAACTAATATAGAAATAAAAAAATTATTTTTTAGCAACGAAATTCACCAACAAAATTCAATCTGTTGATAATGACTAATGGATAAGTGACAAAAATGACATTTTTCTTTTAGCAACGAAATGTCAATAGATTTATTTTTTATTTTACAAACGGATCAATTTGACAATGGAACTAAGACTTTTACCAACGAAATATTCCGTTGGTAAAAAAGTAATTTTTTTTAGTGCAAGCTGTAGGGATAAAATTGCATGAACTAATATAAAATACAATATGAACTATAATGTTATATAATTATCTTTAATTATAATTTTAGAAAAAAATAATATCTTGTAAAATGAGTTTACATTATAAACCTTTGTGAATTTGTGGTCCCTATAATTTAAACATCCAAGTAATACGGTATATAAAATTGGAAGGAGGACCACATAATTTACACCGTGAACTGATTACACATGAGTTTGTATTTTAGAAAAGAGGTGAATCCGTTTCACATGAAATTGATTTCATCCTACCACAGCCACGGCTTGTCTTCCATTAAATATTAATATGGCGAATGTTTTAGGGAACAAATCAAACACTCAACCTCCTCTCAAATAGCACAAATCCTCTGTTCCTGATTAGGAAGCGGTTTCCATATCTACTCCAGTATACATGTTGTTTAAGTGCAAGCTAGCAATGAATTTATATGTCATGTACAATTACAAAGTTACTGTCATTTAAGGGTATAATTGATGTAGAAAATAAATAAAAGAGACATTAAAAAAGAAAAAAAAAAATACTCTCATCGTCCTGCCATTCTTTGTATATTCGGATGACAAAGAGAGAGTATAACTTAATTTATTAAATTCGAAACAAAGAAAAATAATTTTTGAACAAAATGAAAACATAAATTCAAATAATAAGGTTTTTTATTATTATTATTATTATATTTTTTTTCTAAATGTCGCATATAAAATTAATGACACACAGTGAAAGTGTAATGGAATACGAGCTTGTTAAAACCCCGAGCAGAAACAGGATATTTTTTTAAGAACAAAAGGACACCTGGTATGTTAAGACACAAGTGCTATTCTCCAGGCCCACCAGGCATGAAGATCAAATATACACGTCTTAATTTTGTTCTGATGTTAAAGCTCCATCCAGACATGAATAAATTCACCACAACAAACAAAGGGTGTATGTCCTAAGAAATTGGAAGAGAAAAAATAAAGTTAAAAGTGGTACCAATTCACTCCATTCCATGTCCACTAGTAGTATCTCCAAGTCCAGCAAGACCATTTCCCAGAGAAAGCGATTCAGCGATGACCAAGTGAAGTCGCTGGAGACGACGTTCGAGGCGGAGTCGAGGCCGGAGCTGCAGCTGAAGCAGCACCTCGCAAACCGCCTCGGACTTCAGCCACGGCAGGTGGCCATATGGTTCCAGAACAAACGAGCTCGATCGAAATCTAAACAGATTGAGAGGGAGTATGGCATCCTTAAATCCAACTATGATCATTTGGCTGCTGAGATGGAAGTTTTGAGGAAAGAGAACCAAACTCTGCTGCTGCAGGTACAACTACAACTACCATTAATCTCTTCTACTTCCTTAGTATCAACTTCAAGTTCATAACTTATGAAACCACAATCAACTAATATCACATTTTAATTTTAAAATTGTCATATATTTTAATTTAGTCCGCATAGAATATTTTATAATTATTTATTTAATGCAAAAAACTATCAAATTACTTAATTTTTTTTAAAAATAACATTAATTAATACACAAACACTTATTTAAATCGGGTTCACAATATAAACTTTGTGGTCCCTCTTCTAATCATATACTCCGTCCAGACTAAGAGTTTCATTTATTTTTGAGCACGTGGATTAAGGAGTGTTATTATTTAATGTGTAGTGGGTAGTTGTATTAGTGGGTGTGGAGCCCATATTTTAATTGTATTAGTGGGTGTGGGTGGGTCCCATGTGTTCAAAAAAGAAAATGAGACTCTTTGAGTGGAACGACTAAAATGGTAAAATGACTCTCTTAACCTGGGACGGAGGGAGTATACTCTATGTATTATTTGGATGTTTAAGCTAAAAGGAATCACATGATTTAGAAAATTAATGATATAAACCCCATTTAAAAAAAAAAACTAACTCTAATTAATAGTCGTACAATTAGTGTATGTGGAGTAAAAGTTGGATGGAGAGAACATATCATATCACTGCTATCTGTCAATTAAGACTTCCTCCACAGTTGTTTTGTTGACACTTGAACTTTTTTAGACTTATTTAGGAATAATTAAGTGTATGAAATTTTAGATTTTAACTTAATAAAATTTTAAAGGGTGATGTTTTGTAATTTTATGCTCCCCCTGTACTATCCATTTAAATTAAAAAATATTATTATTTTATATGTACTGAATAATTATATTAGTAATAGTGGTGAATCATATGTGAGACTCTTTTATTAAAAGAGAAAAATGTGGACTTTTGAAGAGGACACTCAATATAATAAAATGAGAATGTTTAAAAGGGACGGGAGGGATAAATTATAAAGGAAAATATACTGTAAAAATGGGAAATAGAAGGGATATACTATGGAATACTCCCTTCGTTCCGTCCTTATGATTACGTTTGCTTTTTGCACGTGAATTAATGAAATGATATTTTAGCATGGAGAGAGAAATAATTAATTTGTGTGGGTCTCATATGCTAAAAAGAGAAATATAATCCTTAGAATAAAACACTCAAAAAGAAAATATGTAACCATTTGAGACGAGTGAGTACATAAAATCGACCTGATTCTGATCATTAATCATTCATCTCCTAGCTGGTTCAGGGGAGTTTGGAAATGATTGTGGTGTTGATCAGGACATTTAATATGATTTTAGAAAAATAAATAAATAAATTCAAAAGTATTGAGGATAAAGCATTGGAATTGCTGAAAAAAGCAATATTTAATGTTGCAGGTACCCACTTTGCGGAATGTGCTTAAAGTAGATTTCATATAAATTTTATTCTTCCAAATTTTTACGAATTTAATTTTGGGCAAGTGTTGCGTGAGATCGTCTCACGTGAAATTATTTTTCACTTTTAAAAATAATTATCACTTTCGTTATAAAACATTATCATTTTAGCTATAAATTGTTATCACCTTTTATTTATACTATAAATTGTTAATGAAATAGCATTATCACTTTTCATTAATTTATTATCACTTTCTTTTATAAAAATTATCACTTTCTGACTCTCATGTAAGCCCTTAAGTGAGACAGTCTCACATCTTTGCCTTTAATTTTAGTCCCGTAAAATTATCCTTTATTATTTTTAATAATTTTGATATAAATTTTATTCTTTAATTTTTATCGAATCATGTTTTACAAAGGCATAAAAATAAATAAAATATGATAAGAATTAATGAGAGTAAGGTGCTCATATTGAGATAGTTTAATTTTTTTTATCGGTTATTAATTTCACTAAAAAAGGTATTTTTTAGCAACCGAATTTACCAACGGAATTCAATCCGTTGGTAATTAACAATGGATTAGCAATAAAAATGACAATTTTGTTTTAACAACGGAGTACCAACGGATTTATTATCTATTTTAGCAACGGAATTCAATCAGTTGGTGATTACCAAAGAAATTATTATATAAATTAACAATGGAATTATTAGCAACGGATTAACAACAGAAGTGATTTTTCGTTGCTAAAAATTTACCAATCACCTCTTTATCAACGGATTCCGTTGTTAATCCGTTGGTAAACTAATTTAACAATGGAATTAATGCTTTTTCCAATAGAATATTCCGTTGGTAAAAAATAATTTTTTTAGTGTTTTAATTAAAAATATAACTCCATAATTTTTAATTCGTTGAATCAAATGTACTTAAAATAATTTTAGTAGATGATTATCATGTTTTCTTGGTTTAGTATTACGTATAATTATTAAATAAAGTTTTTTCGAGACAATTAGTAAGATGTATTAAAGTGCGATTGTTATATAAGTAAAATATGTTTCCTGATAGTTAAAGTGTATTATTCTAAAATACAATAAATAAAATATTAAAATATAATTTTAGGGTGTTAGTAATATACTTTACAAGCATAATATAATTATCAATAAACATATTTTACTTACATATTAAATATACTTTAATAATGAGTCATCGTTGCGTCTCATAAGAGAGTGCTCCTTATGAAAAATGTTATGGCAAATTCTGTTGTACACCCACATTCGGGACTTATACAATAATTAGTATAAATATATAGTATATACTAATGAATAAAATCTTGTATACTTTGTTAACGAATTTTCTGTTAATTTATTAAATGAATTATTTTATTTTGTATAGAAATGTCGTACATTAAAAAAAAACACATATACACTATTGAATAAAAATTTATATACATATAGGTACATGCATACACCCAAATACATAAGATATCAACTCAAATACTCACTTCGTCCCACAATAATAATTACATATTTTTAATTTGAACGTCTCATTTTAATAGTTACATTTTCTTTTTAGCATATGGATCTACACACAACAAATTTCCATAGAACCCACACACAACGTTAATACAACCCCCACCCCATGAAATATTCTCTATTCAAGGCCTTAAAAATAGACAAACTATCAATTCGGAGTCTGAATTTTTTTTTCTATAGATTAGGAGCCTGAATTATATATAACTATCAATTTAGAGCCTGAATTTATCATATATTGTCTCATATTTTATCAATTCAAGGCCATAATTCAGGCACTGAATTGATAGTTTTATATAATTCGGACTCCTAATTTATAGAAAAAATAATTCAGGCCCCAAATTGATAGTTTATCAAATTTTCAGACATTGAATCAATAAAATCTAGTATTATTATTACTTTTTATCCACAATTCTACTCATAAAATCTAGTATAAAAATTACATACTAAAATTGGCATTAAAAGTACAAAATAATAATTTAACCTAATTAAGTGTTAAGATAAAAAAAAATTATTCAAAATAGACATGACAAAATTACTCAAATGATACCTAAAAACTAAAGTATCCTTAAGGGGGTGTATACTGACATGACAACCAACGAGCTCACCGACTTGAAAACCGACATGAGAGTATAAACAAATGAGAATTAACGTTCAAAAAGTACTTATGGAGTAAAATTGATAGAAAAGTTGTTGGTTTGTCATTAAAGATTTTTAACTGTAAAATTTGGTTATTTTTTAAATTCTCTCTTAATTTAATCGATTATTCTTTCCATCATACTTTAACCACCCAATCACATACTTTACTTATATATGATTAATATGCTTTGATAATGGATCAATTCGTCTATCTCACAGCTCATCTCACATAAACACTATTTCACAAGAGTGTTTGTCTATCACGGATATTCATAGGTATCTACTTATATATAAATTATGCAGTTCTTTTAATATATATTATAACAGGATATTTTATATACTTTGAGTTATAAGTTTTAGGTAATCATATTTATTGATTATATATTTAAAAGTAATAAAATTTATATTATATTTATTTCATATTTAATGAATGATCATATATTTTTTATTATATTATTAATTTAAACACTAAAAAATATAAAATAAACGAGTTAGTAAAAAGGTATAGGAAACCTGTAGGTATTAATTAAAGGGTTTGTGACAGGTACAAATATCTTAATTAATTTTTTAAACGAGACATGTATGAATACAGATAGTTAATATTTTAACAAATACAGACGTGTACCCCCAAACAAGAGGATACTCTTCCCATTGTAATCCTTATACTGTTATCACTTTTTTATCAATCCAATATTACTTATTTTTATGACTCACGGATTAAGTTTGATCATAAGTTACTCTCGCGCAGTGTTTGTTTAATATTTTATCTAATGAGTAGATTTTAAATGTTATTTGACCTTTTTTTTCCCTCATCTTTTTATTTAAATGAATGACATATTATATAATATTTTGAGTAATTTTTTTAAGTTTTCTTTTTATGAATGTGTAATCTGTATATTTTTAATAATTGCTGAATACTTAGTAATCGCACAGACTAAAATAATAATACTGATATGTTTCGAGGGATGGATGAAGTATTTCATAGATGAAAGTGTTGGGTTCCCAATACCCCTCTTTTCTTTAGCACTAGTTTCTATTAACAAGCATCTGTATGGTTGAGTTAACAATTGAATCAAACAATAATCATTCTCACAATTGGCAGGTACAGAGACTAAGAAAGATGAGTGAAGAAAGAGAGGGGGAGGAAAATAAGGACAAGACTAACATAAGACTATCAACTTCAGATAACCCAATACTTGTACCAGATATTAACATCAAGGAGCTTTGCACTCCGCCGTTGAGCGATCAAATCGGAAAACAAGAGTACCTGGAGATGGAGGAAGAAGCTGATATTCTGAACATGGCTCAGATTAGCAATGCTTCACCCGACAACGTAAGCAGCTTCGAGTCTTGCTCTTTTCTTGATAGCAATGAAAGTGGTTCGCTGTGGTGGGAATTCTAGCTAGCTAAATTGAATATATAGTGTGATGAATTATAGAGTGCGGAGAGTTAGTGTTATATTCCTTTGAGATGATCAGCATCTAGGGTTGTTACTGTGTTGTATCCATAGAATGTGATTTTTGTTACTACAGTAATTCATATAGCAATTCAAAGAGACAAAACAGAGTAAATGCTAACTGGTACACTAGAAATTGACAACCATATAATTGAGAAGTCCTCTCTTAATCAATTGCCTTGATTATAGGTCGATGATTGAGACTCACTAATGTATCCTTACACATTTTAATGTGATGACCATTGTGAAACATCATAACAACCCCTCTTCGAACAAAATTGTTAATTGACCACCTCATCATAAAGAGGATAATAATTAATATTTAATCACTTCACTCCAATACGATCCCTCTTCGAACCAAATTGTTAATTGACCACCTCATTATAGAGAGGGGAATTGTAAATTGGCGGCGGGGTTAATTTTTGTCTCAAGCCTTGTGATCGGTGTTTTCACTATTGATTATAGCAAGTGTACTCTATCGTGTGTAAAAAATGTGACCAAGTAATAAGAATAATATCGAAACCAGAGGAGAATGATGATATAGTTGTGCCTTAAACAAGTTATGCTTTATAAGAATGATTTGAATATGAAATTGTTGAATTATCTAGAATTAAGCTGATAATTAATTAACCAACTAATAAGCAAATAAGAGAATAAGAATCAATTAGTAACAAGTAGAATGGATGGAATGCAAGAAGGTATAGATCAATCTAAGAAGTTAGTAAGACTACTACACTACGGAAAGGGCTTATTCTAGATTCATGAACATGTAATGATGAATATCAAGGATTGGGTACTAAAGGCACTCACATATTCACTAGATGCTCCTTTACAAAACACAACAAAGATGTAGACTAAAAATATAATCCCAAAAAGGCTCTAAAAGTGTCTCCCTATGATCACTATTCCCTTTCGATGTACTAAGTTCCTATATGTAAGCCTTTTCACTATGTCCAAGCTCCGTTTTATGAGCAACTCTTCCTAATGTCCTATTGTGAGGTTCTAAGCATGCATGGTCTTTACAAACTCAAGTCACACTTATAATAGAGTCAATCCATACTATGAAATGATTCAATTAATTAACCACAACACATAATTGATTTTACACTCCAACTAGCATGCAATGACAAATCAACCACACAATTCAACATATGAAATGAGAATATGCATACACAATAGAAAATATTTCAATACAATCAATTCATCAAAATAATGTTCACAAACCTAAATTTCCTAACCAATAATGATAGCTACTCTCATTAAGAGACTAGCCTACAATTTGCATCATCAATTCATTACAATCTTTACAATGCTCAATTTGAGCCAAATAAAGAGAAAATGCAAAATAGATTATGAATTGCTTCCATTTATAGGTGAAGCTCCTCTTCTTCTAACATGCCCAATTCTTCAACGATTGATATTCTCCTTCTTAGATTTAGGATGAGTGAAAGTTTATGGATTAAATTGTGGAAATTGAATGGAAATTAGTGGAGAAAAGGATGAATTTGAGATGAAAATGAATGGAAAGGATGTGTGTGAGAATTATAGTGTGTAGTGTGTGTTTTGGGCTCAAAATTCGTAAACCGACTTAATGAGCACGCCAATTGGGTATTTATATATAACAGGGGAATTTTCCCTGAACTTATGGGCAAAAATCAGCCATACTTGACTCTAGCTACGCAACTCGAGTCGAATTGCGACGCGTGTTGGACTTGGGTGGCCCTTTCTCGGCAGTGATGGAGCTTGACTCGTGCTCTACAAGTTGACTTCAGTGGAGGCCGAGTTCATGTTTTATGTGTTCACAGTCGACATCCAGCCTGGTTGACTTCTGGACTCGACGCGTGCTGGCCGTCGGAGCAGAACTCGTGTCAAGTTTGGACACTGTTTTGCAATCCTTCTACGTTTTGGCTCCCGACTTCGTTTTACTCTATTTTCCTGTTTTACACAAATTATGATCATTTTCACAGTATTTTCATCATATCACAAATTATCTCCAAATGAACGAAATACTCCACCAATTCTACAATAAAAGGAAAAATAAAACAAAAATAACAAGTAAAATAACACAAAAAATTTAGGTGATAATAGTGATGGTCAAACCCTCAAACTTAAAGTGTTGCTCGTCCCTGAGCAACAAAAATGAGAAACAAATGAGGAGAGATTTTCACATAGGGAAAAAAACATAAGCAACAACATATAACAAACAACAAGAATAACAAATCAGAGAATTCATAACACGACATTTTAACAAGTTCAATCCTAAGAGAATTCAAGGAAAGCATTTTAGAATTTAAGGAGTAATAATTTCCATTCAGAAGAGTAACAGTTCATCTCTCTAAAAAGTAATTTTTCATGTACTAAAGAGTAATCGCTAAATCAGGGTGCAAGAATTGAAGAATAATAATTTTCATTTAGAAGAATAATTCCATCTCTCTAAAGAATAATTTTTCATACATTAAAAAATAATCGATGGGCTTCTCCATACCTTAAGAATTGGTGAAAGAAATAAATCATAGGATATGCTTTAAATGACTTATAGAGACATGGGTTATGTTAAAGATTATAGAGAAAGTGTGCCATCATAGACCCTTGTATTACTTCTTTCCTCATTCAATAAAAAGTAATTCTTTCACCTAACTGGTAAAAAGTGATATCCAATTTGTAAAAAGTGATAAATGTATAGTGAACTATTTCATTAAAAATTTCTAATATTAATTAAAAGTGATAACATTTTGATCGTCGTTGAATTCACCTAGTTTTTAGGTTGTTTTTGTCTGTATTTTGTGCTCGTTTTGTGTGTTTAGTGTAGTTTTTGAGTTCTTATTTGTGGATATATTGGTAAGTGTAGAAATGATCTTATTATGTGTGTAAATAGGTGCTTTGTTGGAAAAACGAGCAAAAATAGTGGACATGGTGCAAGTATAGTAAAAAAGGTGAAATTGGCATAAAAACTTGACCACCGGGTTAGGGAAGGTTGAGTATTCGTGAAGAAATAAAGGAGAATGAAGGCCGCGGGTCTGAGCTCTTGGACACGAAAATTCGACCAACAGCATAAAACTTTGATCAAAGTTTCGTACGGTTGTAGTTTCCAAAATCCCGATATTTTCACAAAACTTCCACCTACAACACGAAACTTTGATCGAAGTTTCGTGAAAGACTGCCACCTGTTTAGAAAATCATGATTTTTCCTCATTTAGCTATTTAACTCCTATTATCGATTCATACAGCAGTTACTCATTCTCTTTTACAAAAACACACAATTCCACACCACATTCTACATACACTTATCATCTCGACTTGATTTCTCATCAAATTCTATTCATCTTTGATCAATTTTCATAAATCTTTCCGTAATTCGTCTCCCCATTCCATTCAACAGAGAATTGAAGCTTCGAAGTGGAAGGAAGGTTCTCCCCCAATTTTATTAGGGAAGAAATTTTTCCTTTTGTTTGTAATTCAATTGGATTTGTAGTCAAAATGGATTCATGTGAGCTAGATTGTTATGTGAACATGATGATGTTTGTAGGCTAGCCTCGTTGTGAGGCTTGTCACATGATGGATTAATGGTATTCTAGATTTGTGGGTTTTGTATGATCTGTTTAAATGATTTTGGGAATTCTATCCTAATTTCTATACTTCTTAATTTCTATGATGATTTATGTGGTTAATTCCCTTTTGCATGTGGTTAGGATGACCATTCCAATTATGTGTTAGGGATTATGCATTTTAGTGTAGGAAGAGTACGTCAATCAATACCTTTTTATGCTTAGAACTTTTAACATAGGATACTTGATATTAATATAGTGAGGGAAAACAAATCTTACAATAATACTATGTTGAAGGGAATTGAAAGTAAGAATCAATCTTGGGGGCTTTTAGAGCTTGTTGTAGGGTTGGGTTTCAAAATATGTGACGGAGCCCAATAGACAAAAAGGTTGTAAAGCCCAATTAGGCGCAATACTTGTGTTATCTTGCCCTAGAAGACATTGAGGGAAGATAGAAGAAAAAGAGTGGGCAAAATAATATTCACGTTTTTTTAGAGAGGTTCAAGCGCAGAAATATTAGAAAAAGAGGTAATATTTAGAGTTTCAACCGTTGGATCAATCTGAAATATGGTCAGTATGTTCGGAACTTGTTTAAATGTATTCTAAAAGGTGGAGATTATGTTTGAAGCTCTGAGTTGATGGGAATAGGCCGAGAACAGAAATCTATTTTGGGGCGATTCAATTCTGCGCAGATGAGGTAAAAGGGTCTTTTCTCACAAACTAACATCTGTTGGATCGAGCTGTAATTTGGACAGAACGTTCAAAACTCATATATGTTGATTCAGGACGGTGGAGATCGCCTTATAAGGTTTCTAGAGTCATGAACATTGGATAGATGTTGGTGTTGTTGGGTGAGATCTTTCTAATCTCATTGTTGTTATCAAATATTGATTGTCTTGATACGTTTTTAGTAGATTGTCTGTTGTGGCAGCTTGTAACTTTTTTTGATTTTTTACTCATAGTGAAGTTTTTGTGTGGGCTTCGGTCTCGTGGTTTTTACTTCACACATTGAGGAGGTTTTCCATGTTAAATTGCATGTGTTGTGCTTTAGAGATTGCTTGCTTTATTGTACATTATATTCTTAGTATTATTTCCTACTAGATTCATACAAGAGAGGGATAATTGATCATTCCGTTGCGTAGACAAATATTTTGTTGTTGATTATTCATGTGTTTATCACAAAAAAGTGGTACCAGAGCGGGTTTATGCTCTATGCCTTGTGGTGAATATGGAAACCAATACTCATAGAATGGTGAATCTCAATTGTTCAAATTATCATGTGTGGAAAGGGAAGATAGAGGATCTCTATATGTGAAAGATTTTTATGTGCCAGTATTTGAAGCCAAAAAGCCTGAAGATAAAACAGATACTCAATGAAAAATATTGCATCGTCAAATTGTGTGGTTACATAAGGCAATGGGTGGATGATAATGTGTTGAACCATATTAGTGGAGAAACAAATCAAGGACATTGAGGGAAAATTTGGAGCAGTTATATGCTAGAAAAACTAGGAACAACAAGTTATTTCTAATCAAGCTGTTGATAAACTTTAAATTCAAAGCTAGCACTCTTATGACTGATCATTTGAATTCATTTCAGGGCATCATTAATCAATTGCCGGAAATGAATATCAAGTGTGAAGATGAATTACAGGGCATGGCTCCTTGGTACATTGTTGGATTCATGGTAGATATTTAGGACATCTTTGTCTAATTCAGCCCTTCATGGTACCATTGCAATGGATTTAGTTAAGGACATCGTTTTGAATGAAGAAATGAGAAGAAAATCGCAGGACACTTTTAAGTAATAAGAGGTTTTGGTCATAGAGAAGAGGGAGAGAAGTAAAAGTAGAGGTCCAAAGGGCAAACAAAAAAGTAAGAGTAAATCCAATAGATATAACAAGGTTGAGTGTTGGAATTGTCATAATCCAAGATACAGTAAAGCATTTCAGAAAACCTAAGCAAGATGACAAGAAAGAAAACGAAAAAGAAATGAAGAATGAAGAAGTGAAAGATGATGATCGAGTGTCTGCTACAACAGATGATTTTCTTGTCTTTCATGACGATGAAGTTGTCAATCTTGCATATCGTGAGAGTAATTGGGTGGTTGATAGTGGTGCATCCATACATGCCATATCTCGTAGAGATATGTTCACATCCTACATGTCAAGTGACTATGAAAATATTATGATGGGTGATAATGGCTTAGCTAAAGCCATTGACGTTGGAGATGTATGTTTGCAAACTAATAATGGTGTTATACTAATTTTGAAAAATGTGAAGCATATGCCTGATCTTTTTTTGAACTTGATATCCTTTGAGAGAGTTGATAAAGAAGGTTTCTGTGCGCAGTTTGTTCTTTGATGGTTAATGGAAGCTCACAAGAGGTTCTTTAGTTGTTGCTAGAGGCCAAAAATTTTTCGTTGTACTTGATGCATGCAAAGCTACTTGATGGCTCTATAAATGCAATTTAGAATTAGGGGATAATAGAGTTGTGGAATAGCAGACTCAGTCACATCAATGAGAAGGGATTGAAGATTTCAGAGAAGGGAAATTTCATTACAGACATAAAGAATGCATCTTTAAAGAAGTGCTCTCACTGTTTGGCATGAAAGCAGACTTGAGTTGCTTTCAAGACCTCAACTCCTCATCGATGAACATGAAAACAACTTGGATGCCACTAGAAAGGGGTATGGGGAGTTGGGAAGTGAAGATTTGATTAATGTTCTGCTGAGACTGAAGAGAAGTGGCCAATTTCAGTTTCCTATAACCAACGATTGTATCAAAGCTATTATCTTTGTAAGTTTTTTAATTACCTCTTACTATGTGTAACTTGTTAGACTAGATGGCAAACATGATATATATATATATATATATATATATATATATATATATATATATATATATATATATATATATATATATATATATATATATATATATATATATATATATATATATATATATATAATGCATGTGTATGCATGCAGGACATGCTTGCAGCTGGCACTGAATCATCATCTTCGACAGTAGACTGGGCTATGGATGAACTGATGAGAAATCCCAGGGTGATGGCAAAGGCACAAGATGAGATCAGACAAGCCTTTAACGAAAGGGAGACAATCAATCTATCGGAGATTCGAGAACTAAAGTACCTCAAGTTGGTTATAAATGAAACTCTGAGGCTCACCCTCCAATTTCCATGATCCTAAGAACATGCAGGGAGGATCTTGATGGATATGAAATTCCAGTTCCCACCAATGTTTTTCTTAATATCTGGTCCATCGGAAGAGATCCCAAGTATTGGCACAATCCAGAAAGTTTCAAACCAGAAAGGTTTCAAGGAAATCTGATTAATTACTTGGGGAATCATTTTGAGTATATTCCATTTGGGTCGGGTAAGAGGATCTGCCCCGGCATGGCATATGGTGTAGCCAATACTGACTTCTTATTGGCACAACTCCTCTATTACTTCGATTGGAAACTTGCACAAGGATTCACCATTGATGATATAGATATGACTGAAGTTGATGGAGTTGTTGTATCAAGAAAGAATGCTCTTCATTTGATTTAATTTATTCTTATGTTTGTGGTCCTACGAAAACAAGAACTATTGGTGGTGCTTTATATTTTGTTACTTTTATAGATGACCACTCAAGAAAGACCTGGATCTACACAATGAAGAAGAAAGATTAGGTGCTCGATGTATTCAAAAACTTTCATGCCTAAGTTGATAGACAAATTGGAAAGAAGTTGCAGAGCATCCGATCGGATAATGGAGGGGAATTCATTAGTCCTTTTGATGAGTATTGCATGGAGCACAATATTCGACATCAAAAGACTTTTCAATTGAATGGGCTTGCAGAAAGGATGAATAGAACATTGATCGAGAGAGTAAGATGTCTACTATCAGAAGTAGTATTGTCTACTTCTTTTTTGGGTGAGGCTCAGAGTACTGTTTACATGTCTTAAATCTTGCTCCATGTGTTCCTTTAGAATTTGATGTTTTACATAGAGTTTGGTCGGGAAAAGATGTTTCCTATAATCATTTGCGGATCTTTGGATGTTAAGCATTTGTGCATATTCCAAAAGATGAAAGGTATAAGTTGGACATGAAGACTCGACAACGTGTGTTTTTTGGTTATGGCCAAGATGAGTTCGGTTATGGACTTTATGACCCAGTGGAGAAGTCAAGATGTTGTGTTTGTTGAGGATCAAACCATAAGAGATATCGAGAAGATGGATAACTCAGTTACTACACATAGTGGCGACTTAACTGACTTGAAAATTTCTCCTCATGGTCAAGGTCAAGTAGAAGTTGAAGAAGAGAATCAGAATCAACCTGATTTTGATTATTATAAGGAAACCGATCACCATTTGCAAGATGAAGAGAATATTGATAAAACGCAACCACCTGATGTTCTAGAACAAGAGGTTCAAGAACCACCTAGAAGAACCAACAGAGCTCATGTACCTTCTAGGATGTATTCTCATGATCAGTATGTGTTCCTCACCGATGGGGGAGAGCCTGAATTCTATGGAGAATTAATTCATGGAGAACTCAAGAATGAATGCAAGATGAGATGAAGTCCTTGCATGAAAATGACACATTTGATATGGTGAAACTACCAAAGGGGAAACATGCTTTAAGAAGGAGTGGGTGTAGAAGATAAAACAAGATAAACACACATCAAAGCCACAATTCAAAGCTAGATTGGTTGTCAAAAGTTTCAGCCAGAAAGCGAGAGTTGATTTTGAAGAAATTTCCTCTCCGGTTGTTAAAATGTCTTTCATTCATTTTGTGCTTGGTTTGGCAGCTATCCTTGACTTGAAGATTGACCAGATGGATGTCAAAAAGCTAGATTGACCTGAAGGTTTCAAGGTGAAAAGAAAAGAAGACTATGTGTGCAAACTGAAAAAAAGTTTTTACAGTTTGAAGCAAGCACCTAGATTGCTGTATGAGAAATTTGAGTCAGTTATGGGGAGCAAGGCTACCTAAAGACCATTTTTTATCATTGTGTGTTTGTTTAAAAGTTCTCGAAATATTATTTCATTTTATTATTACTCTATGTTGATGATATATTGATTATTGGTAGAAATATTTCAAAAATCGACAGGTTGAAGAAGTAGTTGAGCTAATCCTTAGTGTATGCAATGGTGTGTACGAGGCCAGAAATAGCTCATGCAGTTGGTGTTGTTTGCCATTATTTGTCTAATCCAGGAAAGAAGCATTGGAATGTGCGTAGTGGATAATGAGATATATACGAGGTAAATCTAGTTTGAGACTCACCTTTGGAGGTGGGAAGCCTGAGTTAGTTGGCTACACCGACTCATATATGGGATATGATGTAGACATTAGAAAGTCAATTTTAGCCTACCTAGTGATATTATCAGGTGGCGCTATTTCATGGTAATCAAAATTACAAAAGTGTGTTGCACTCTCCACAATAGAATTAGAGTACATCGATGCAACGGAAGCATGTAAAGAGATGTTATGGTTCAAAAGGTTTATGCAGGAGATTGGATTAAAGCAAGAGAGATATGCAGCATTTTGGGATAGTTAAAGTACTATCAATCTCAGCAAGAATGTAGCATTTCATTCAAGATCGAATCTTCTTATTCATGTGAGATATCATTGGATGAGAGATGCCATCAATGATAAGTTGCTTAGCTTGAAAAGATTCATACGTATGATAATGGTGCTGACATGATGACGAAGGCATTGCTTAGAGAAGCTCGAGGTGTGTCGTGTGATAGCCGATATGGCTTGTCTCTCTACATAATCGGAAAGGGGGAAATTTATTGGGTTATGTTTCCAAATATGTGGAGGAGCCCAATAATAAAAAAAGTTGTCAAGCCCAAGTAGGCTCAATATCTGTTGTTATATTAACTTAGAAGACATTGAGGGAAGATAGAAGAAAATGAGTGGGAAAAATAATATTCACATTTTTAGAGAGGTTCAAGCGCAAAAATATTTCAGAGGCAATATCTGGAGTTTCAACCAATGGATCGAGCTATTTTGTCAACACGTTCGAAATTTGTTTGAATATATTCTAAATGGTGGAGATTGTGTTTGGAGCTCTGAGTTGACGAGAATAGGCTGAGAACAGAAGCCTATTTTTAGGGAGATTCCATTCTGCGTAGTCGAGGTAAAAGGGTGATTTCTCACAAACCAGCCATTGGATCGAGCTCTAATTTGGAAAGCACGTTTAAAACTCATAGAGGTTGATTGTGGACATCAAAGATTGGGTTATGAGGTTTCAAGAGTCGTGAAAATTGAACAGCAGTTGGTGTTGTTGGGTGAGTTCTTTCTAATCTCATTGTTGTTATCAAGTATTGATTGTCTTGATACGTTTGTGGTAGAACATCTATTGTAGCATCTTGTAACTCTTGGATTTTTTACTGATAGTGAAGTTTTTGAGTGGGCTTTGGTCCCATGGTTTTTACTTATCACATTGAGGAGATTTTCCACGTTAAATTGCTTGTGTTGTGCTTTGGTGATTGCTTGTTTTATTGTGCATTATATTCTTAGTATTATTTCCTACTAGATTCACACAAGAGAGGGATAATTGGTCATTCATAGTAGAGAGAAAAATGAATAAAGAATAATTCCTCAAAAAGGACCCAGAGGAAGAAATTCTCTATCATAAGCCAACCGGCTGCAATTCACAAAATAATTTTCGATAACCATTCTAGGACAAATTGCACTATAAATATGTTTAAGTGTATAATATCTAATACTACCAAGCAAGGCCCATGCATAAAGCCCACTAAAAAATTAATACCAAAATAACGTAATGGAATAATTAATAAAGTTGCCAATAATTAAATAAATCAATTGCTCTTCTTCAGACGCCTGCTGTATACGATCGGAAGTGGTCTATCAACTGCTCCCTCCATCGAAACATTCTTGTCCTCTAAGCTGAACTTCAGAAATTTTCCCAGCATGTCAGCGACATCCATCCAAGTGCTATCTAAAGGATGATCAGCCGCCAATAAGTCCTCGGGTAGAGTTGGGGAACTCATAGCATTATCCACCACCAATTTCAGCAGGGAAACATGAAAAATTGAATGAATACGGGATCCTTCCGGTAGCTTTAAATGGTAGGCCACTGCACCAATACATTCTTCAACCATATATGGTCCAAAAAAATCTAGGACCCAGCTTTGCATTCCCCAGGAGAAAATAAAGTATGTTGACAATATGGCCGGAATTTTAAATAAACCATATCACCCACAGCAAACTCAAGATGGAGATGATTCTTATTAGCCTCCCGAACCATGCGTTGTTGAGGCACCCCAAATGTAGTCTCAAGTTTCCAAGAATCTCATCTCTTTCTTTCAACGAATCTGCCAACGATTGAGTACGTATCTCACCCGGAAGACACATAATCAATGCAAATGGTGGACGGCCGTACATAGCCTCAAATGGCGTAGTACCTGTTCCGGAATGAAAGCTGGTGTTATAACTGTACTTAGCCCATGATAACCATTTTGCCAACCCATTTGGTCGCTCTGAAGCAAAACAATGAAGATAAGTCTCAACACAACAATTTAGAACCTCGGACTGCCCATCCGTCTCAGGGTGATATGCCGAACTCATCCGCAACTTTGTCCCCAAGGATTTAAACAGCTCCTTCTAAAAAAACTCAGAAAAATCAAGTCACGGTCGGACAAGATCGATGTCGGCACACTAGGTAAACGAGCCACCTCCTTGGCAAAGATGTCCGTGACTATCTTAGCCGTGAATGGATGGGATAATCCAAAAAATTAACCATATTTGGAGAAACGATCGACCATCAACAAGATACAATCAACACCGGCCGACCACGGTAATACTGTAATAAAGTCCATACTGATAACTTCCCAAACCCGAGTAGGGATCGACAAGGGTGACAACAATCCAGCTGGAGATTTCATCTCATACTTATTTTCTAACACACCTCACATTTAGCCACAAATTTTTGAATTGCCTTCATCATCCCTGGCCAATATAAATTCTCTGCAACTCGCTTGTAAGTACATAATGCACCCGAAAGGCCCCCAGATAGAGAAGTGTGAAACTTATGCAGCAGCGAAGAGACTAACTTGAGTTTTTTAGGAGTACCAGATGACCCTTATAAAAGAGAAGATTCTGAGAGAAATTGTAATGCTTTGGGGCAGGGCGTCCGACGGATAAATCATTGATGATTCGCGACAAATCTGGGTCTTCCCGGAATTCTAAGTGAAGGTCACCCCAGTCCAACCACCGTGGTGTAGTGATTGCAGTCAATTCCAACTCATCTCGACGAGACAAGGCGTTAGTTGCCTTATTATTGATGCCTTCCTGAACTTGGTTTCAACTTTAGTTAAACTGATTAGAGCAAGTGTACTCTATCGTGTGTAGCACGTAAGCGACCAAGTGCAAAATTTATAATATATCAAACCCAAGGGCCAAAGTGGGTAGCCGTATTCGAGAAATGCTTTACTCTACTAGGACAAATCAAAATAGGAGGGGTTGATTAACAATAAAAACTAACACTAAGAAAGCAATTAAAGATAGAACATATACAAATGTGATGGAAAATGGATGAAGGTGAACAATCTAAGAAGTATGTAAGGCAAACAACAATCTTGGGCAAGGTATATATAGACTCACACACACACATGCATTGATGGTTTTCATGTTATGATATTAAGGGCAATCACGTTTGTACCCCTAACCCCTATGACCAAGGTGATTAGGTTCTCAACTCTTTTACAAGTTTAAATCTCCTAGGATTGTTCTTACTCTCAATTCCCATGAAGGTACTATGATCATAAGTTGGGTTCCCCTCACTAGTTCATCACTAATGTTCTATCATGAGGTTCTAAGCACTTGAAGGATATGACTTACCTCTCATCATACTAACTAAGTCATCTCATGCAATCAATGATTCAATTAAACTACTAAGCATAATATTGGAATGGTCATTCTAACACTATGAATAGAGCATTTAATCACACAAACCATACATAAAATGAGAATAAACATTCATGATAGAAAATATTCATAACAATCATTTCATCAAACATGTGGTGCGCAAAATCTACATAATAAATAACCAATCATATTGCTAGCCTCACATGAGGACTAGCCACTACATATCATTACAAATTCAACATAATCCAAGGCTTGCTCCAATTGAGCCAAATAATGAAGAAAATAACAAAATAAAGGTAAGTAGGCTCCCCTTTGATGGTGAACTTCCTCCCCCCTTGATCATGCTATAATCTTCAACCAATGATGAATTCCTCTTCTTAGATTGGTGGATGGATGGATTTATGGATGGATTTGAGGAGATCAAGTGGTTTGAATGGATGAAGTGAAGGATGGAAGAGATGGAGATGAATGTGTGTGATTTAGGTGTTTAGTGTGTGTGGAAACTGATCTAAAATGATTCCTCCTGGATTTTGTGGTCAAAATATGTATTTATACCCCCATGGAAGCTTCTAGAACAAGTGGATATCATAAAACTGCATTTTGCACCTACACGGGCCGTGTAGCAGCACATGGGCTGTGTAGGGTCATCGCATGCAGCGCAGTCTCACCGTTTCACGCATAACTTTCACATCTGATCTCTGATTTGAATGATTCTTGCGCTCACGCGATCCTCTCTTCCGTGGCTTTCCAACTATATATCACAAGTCTAGTTTTGAGCTCCACAAAAATACAGAAAAATTATACAAGTTAGACTTGCATTTTTTCGCATTTTACTTATGCTCTTTCTTCCTAATTTCAACTCCGAATTGAGCTTCGTTTTTTACCACATCTTCTTTATTGTGTCTAGAATCTATTTTCATCTGGAAATCACAAAAATTACACCAAATTACCAATTCTCTAAATATTCACAAATATAGCACAATTTAAGGCACTTAATCATGAAAATCACACATTTATCATTTCAAAGCACAAATCTTCATATCTTCATATAACACCACCAAATGATATACAAAAAGAATGAAAACACACAAAAACACATAATAAAAGACACTAAAATCTAGGTGAAAATGACACCGATCACTTCCTTATACACAACATCAAAATCAAAGCCTAGTAACTTAGCAGCCCAATTTTGCTGAGCCGGTGAAGTCAATGGCTATGAGAGAAGATGTTTAAGACTCCACTGATCGGTACGAATGGTGAATTTATGCCCAAATAGATACGGGCGCCAATGTTGGATTGCAAGCACCATGGCCATAAGTTCCCTCTCGTATGCAGATTTGGATAGCATACGGCCAGATATTTGCTTGCTAAAGTACACCACGGGCTGTGTCCTGCATTAGTACAACTCCTAACCCCCGCCCCGAGGCGTCATACTCAATCACAAATGGCTTCGTAAAATCAAGCATATGAAGAACCGAAGCGGAAGTTAGTGCCTCCTTCAATTTTTGAAATGCTAACTCAGCCTCCGGTGTCCAGCGCCAGGCAGCAGCAGTGTCCTTCTTGAGAAAAGCTGTTAAGGGGTGGCGATCTTGCCGTAGTTGCAAATGAAACGACAATAATAGCCCGTTAATGTGAGAAACCCCCGAAGGCCACAAAGAGATAATGGTTTTGGCCACTTTCAAATAGCCTCAATTTTAAAAGGGTCCATCTTTACCCCGTCACTCAAAACCACGTGCCCCAAATACTCAACACTTTTTTTGGATTAATAATCAATGAATAGGAATGTAAAATCTCAAATACCTAGTGTAAATGTTTGAGGTGCATATCCCATGAATTACTGTAAACCAATATGTTGTCAAAAAAGACAAGCACAAATTGACGCAAATAAGGCCAGAAGATATTGTACATCAAGCTCTGGAAAGTGGCGGGGGCATTAGTCAACCCAAAAGGCATGACTAAGAATTCATAGTGGCCTGAGTGAGTGCGAAAAGCAATCTTCAGAATATCCTCAGGAGCAATTCGTATTTGGTGGTAACCCGCCCTAAGGTCCAACTTACTAAATTAAGAGGTGCCATATAGTTCATCCAAGGGCTCCAGAATAACTAGAATCGGGTATATATCAGGCACAGTGACTTTGTTAAGAGCTCGATAATCAACACAAAAACACCAAGAGTCGTCTTTCTTATGTACCAGCAGAACCAGGCTTGAATAGGGGCTGTAACTTGGGCGAATTAAACCGGAGACTAATATGTCAGACACAAGTTTCTCCATCTTATCCTTCTATGAATAGTTATATCGATTGGGCGAACTGAAATAGATAGGGCCCCCGATTCCAGCACAATACGATGATCGCAATCTCGACTTGGAAGAAGACCACCAGGTGGTTGAGTAACAAAAAGAAATTTTGATATCAAGTTGTCTAGGGCAGATTGTTGTGTCTGTGACAGTGTAGTCTAAGGTTGGGAATGTTGAAGGCTGCTATTCCCCTCCAAAACCCACAAAAATCAACATTCATTTTCCTGTATCATAGATTGGATTTCCCCACTCTAGCAAGATTTATGGGTGAGTGGTGGTTTGCCTTGCAATTTCAGTTTGCAATCCCCAATAATAAATTCCATGGTGAGATTGGCCCAATTTGCCGTGACATCACCCAACATTGCCAACCATAAGACTCCAAGAATTATATCAACACCACTGAGGGAAAAGACATAGTAATCAATATTGAATGTATGAGAATCGAGAGTGATGCATACTTGTCTACCAATTCCCTCCATTGTAACTGGTGAACCATCACCCAATGTCACCGTTAATGGAGTTGTTGGGTTATAGGCAACCCTAATCTCTGTGCCATTTGCTTGGACAGAATGCAATGGCTTGCTCCATTATCAACCATCATGAGTATCCAAGCATCGCCAATATTGCCAAAGAGTTTTAGTGTTTTGGCCCCATCAAGCCCATTAGAAGAGATCTTCGAGAGTTGAAGGACTTGAGTTTCCGAGGAGATATCTAGAACTGATTTTTCAAAAGGAAATGCCTCAATTTGATCCTCCACTGAATCCTTGACATCAGAATTGTCATCCATAACCCGATTAGAATGGCAAGGTGCTTCTGGGAACACTTATGCAAGGGGCCAAAAAGCTACGCACATATATAATATTTCCATTTTGTGCGATATTCACGAGCTTCCTCTGCTGTGAGATGGCGAGTATTGCGTGGAAAATGTGGGCCGGATGAGGGCAACTGGGATTGTATTGGCTTGGAAGGGACCGAGGTATAGGATGACAGTGTTCCTGAGTTTACGCTCCCTTGGGTGCTAGAGCAAAACACCTCTAGGGGGTCTGTAAAATTTTGATTTTGTGTATAGTGCAATTGGCTTGCTAGAACGCGCAACGCGGCGTGCTGCCCTGATGGCATAAAAAACATTCGAAAGCTCTGAATCTGGGATACAGTCACGAACTGTCTCCGAGACCCCCTCCTAAAAACATCCCTAAATATTGTTCAGGGGGAAGGGATGGTAGCTGAGCAATTCTTTCCTCAAAAAGAGCGACATAATCATCGATTGAGCCCGTTTGACGGGTAGCTTGCATGGATTCGCATGCATTAATGGCAAAACTATCCCCAAAACTAGGGGTGTGCGGATCGGGATTCGGTACGGATTTTTAAAAAATTCATACCGAAATTCGGATTGGATTTTTAAAAAAAATAATCCGATATTGAATCCGTAAAGAAAAATCCGATATTGAATCCGTACCAAAATTCGGTTCGGTTTGGAACGGATTTTTGGGAAAACAAATTTTGACGGTGCGGAGCGGATCTAATCGAATTTCTCATGAGAAACATAGTTTTTCACATATAAATACTTAGAAAAATATCCATTAAATAAAAAAATACTAAATTTCTCATAAAAATTTCATATTATAAATAAAGAATGATAAATTTTTAATGAAAAGTGATAATATATTTAATAAAAATTGAAAATTATTAAAAAAATATAAAATACTTACATAAGACGACCTCATGTGTTGCCCTAAAAGATAATAGTACTAAAATAAAGAAAATTAATAATTTTTTATTTTTTTTAAACTTTTAACTTGAAATTTAAGGTGTATTTCAATTAAAGTCTATCTAATATTTTAGACACTATGGATTATCATTTAATTTTTGCATTTTATTGTCTTCATTAAATAAATATAAAATATAATAATTATTTATTAAGCTTACGAATGAATTTAGACTTTAGAGATACCATTTACTTTATTAATTATGTTCTCTAAAATAATACTTTGAACTTTGAACATATTATTTTATTTATTTGCTATTTTTTTAGAAATTTATTTTGCTTTACGAAATTTATATTTTCTAATATACAGTAATAAATAAATATTTAGAACATTAGATATATTTTTAAATTATTATTAATAATTATATTATAACTAATTTTAATTTATTAATTGTAATTACATTATAATTAGTAGAGTAAATTAATTAATTCATGACATATAAAGTATAAAATAAGGTAAATATATAATATATAATTTTAATGCATAGTTTAAATTTAGTTTTTCGGTACGGTTCGATTCGGTATGGTTCGATTCGGTTATATCCAATATTTGGTACGGGAAAATGGGAAATATCCAAGTCCGTACCAAACGAAAAATCGGTTTGGATCGGTTCGGAAAAAGTCAAAAAGTCAACAATTTTTTTCTGTTCGGGATTAATTCGATGCGGTTTCGGTACAATCACCTAATGGAATATCATGAACCAAGAAAAACTGTTCGGCTTGTGCTAGCCAGGCAATTGGGTCTGAACCATCAAAGAGTGGGAGATCCATCTTCGGTTGCAAAACTGATGTGGGCGGTGAAACCTGAGCTAATGTGGTGGCGACGCCCAACGCTGTGTTAAGGGACGGTGCGGGTGCATGGGGGGTTTTTGTCCCGAAAACAGATCGTGCATAAGTAGAATTCAGCTCCAACGATTGGAAGCCCATTGAGTCCATCCTCTCCAATTTTTCTTGAGGATGATATCCATTTTCATCTCCAAACTCGATACTGTTTTACCCTAAGCAAGTAGGGCACCCTGCACGTCGCCCACAACCTTCTCCAATTCATCGCATCTATCCAATGGCACTGATTCATATCTCTCTTTTTTCTGTCATTGATCGGGTATTCGTCATTGAAGAAGAGAGACGTAGGTCGGACCAATTGATAGTAGAGAGAAAGATGAATAAAGAACAATTCCTCAAAGAGGATCCATTGAAAGAAATTCTTTGTCACAAGCCAACCGACTGCAATTCTCAAAATACTTTTCGATAACCATTCTAGGGCAAATCTCACTATAAATATGTTTAAGTGCGTAATATCTTATACTACCAAGCAAGGCCCATGCACAAAGCTCACTCACAAATTAATACCAAAATAACGTAATGGAAAAATTAATAAAGTTGCCAATAATTAATAAATCAATTGCTCTTCTTCAGATGCCTGATGTATACGATCGGCGGTGGTCTATCAGTCATTCTGCTGCGTAGACAAATATTTTGTTGTTTGATTTTTCGTGTATTTATTCCAAAACTTGTCATGAGTTTATAACTTGGTCACCTTGGCCATATATATTAAGGGAGTTAAGTAATTGCCTCTATGTCATTATCATTGAGATAAACCATTGCATGCTCTTAAGTCTAGATTTATCCTTATTAATATGTGGTTAGCCTTGATCCTACTTAAATTGACATTACATTCATACTCATCTCATCTTTTGTTGTTGATATAATTGTTTTACTAGTTTTTACTTTACTTGTGTTTTCTTGATACTTTGATTAGATAATTGTTACTTGAGTTGCTAGACAAAATCACAACCAAATTGCTATCACTCCTATAAAGCATGATCGAAAACAAATCCGAATATACTTAGGGTTTACATCTCTCATGGATCGATATTTTAACTTGGTCATTCACAACTACTACGATAGAGTACACTTGCTCTAGACGTAAGAAAATAATTTTGCGATCAAGTTTCTGGTTGGAGAAGAGAATCGGTGAGGAGCCCAAGGAAGAGGTAAAGGAAGAGAAAAATGAGGAGCTTTGACCATTACTGGAGCATCTTATGTATGCTTGTCTGGGGGAAAACAACATGTTTCCGCTAATCGTATCTTCTTTCCTAAATGCTTTAGAATTAGAGAATTTGTTGAGAGTGTTGAGAGAGCACAAAACTACTATTGGTTGGTCTATAAAAGACTTGAAAGGCATTAGCCCTTCTCTTTGTATGCATTAAATTCAGTTGTTAGATGATGAAAAGTCATGTGTGCAAAATTAACGTCGTCTCAATCATATAATGCAAGAGGTAGTGAGAAGAAAAGTGCTTAAAAGGGTTGATTCGGGTATCCTTTCCTGATCAGTGATAGTCCTTACGTGAGTCCTTTACACGTTGAGGAAAAGAAGGTTGGCATGACTATTGTTGAAACTGAAAAGAATGAAACTATTGCCACAATGACTGTCACCGGTTGGAAAGTTTGCGTGGATTATCGCAAGTTTAATTATAATACCCAAAAAGATCATTTTCCACTTCCATCTATTGATCATATATTGGAAAGACTTGTAGGACACAAGTTTTATTGTTTTCTTGATGGGTATTCAGGGTACAATCATATTCTAATAGAGTGGAAGACCATGAGAAAATAATATTTACTTGTTCCTATGGAACATTTGCATTTAGGAAGATGTCATTTGAGTTGTGTTATGCTCCAACTACTTTTCAGAAATGCATGATGGCTATATCTAATGGTTGATAGAGCATATTATGGAGGTCTTTATGCATGATTACGGTGTGGTGATTAAAGATTATTGGAGCTTGGATTGGGCATCGATGTTTGGACGTATGAATTGAAAGGATATTGGGTTGGGAATAAATGATGAGAAGTTTAGCTATGATAATGCAATGATTTGGGACCTGAATTGAAAGGATATGGGATTGGGAATAAATGATGAGAAGTTTAGCTACTATAATGTAATGATTGGGGGGGGGGGGAAGAAGTTTATGACATTATTATTTTAATTTGTTGGAAGTATAGAAAATTATTCTAAATAATATATTATTGAATACTTAATTATTTTGATATATTTCTTCCAAATTAATGTGAATACTGGCTAATTATTAGCAAATGAACAATTACAGGATCTTGGATTTTTCCTCAAAATAATATTTTTTCTTTTTTTTTTTCTTCTTCTATCCTCTCTTTTTCCCTTTTCTGAGTTCTTTTCTCTCAAAATTTTTTTCCTCCATGTTTTTGGTGTTGAGTGTGAGATGTATGCAGGAAAGTTGTTGGGTGGGGATAGTAAATAGGTTGGGTAGAGTTCCAATAATAAGCCCTTCCTCAACATCTCTACTCAAAAAAGTAGATTTTTTTAGTTATCACGTCAGCGCCAACTCAAAAGCAAAAATCTCTATTTTCAAAATAAAACTTCTCCCAAACAATAAATCCAAAAAGTAAATTTTTTGGGGGGACCACTTCAATTTCATTTAATTCTCTTTTAATTTATCAACTACATTTATCTAATTTCCAAAATAAATTAAAAATAACTATATTTTCCGATTATTTAATTTTATAAATTTAAGAAAATATTTTTAATATTACAAAAAATTATATTAAAATACAAATTAAACATAAAAGTACAAATAAAATGATACATATTAAAAAATAAATACGAAGACTAACTAATAAAAATGTATATATTTTGTTAAGTGATTTTTTTTGTTATATTTTTAATTGAAAATTGAGTATATAAAATTAATACTCCATATATTTATTAAAAAATGCACATATATTATCAATTAAAAATTAATATAAATATAGATGTATGCGCGTACTCATATATTGAGAATATTGTCTTAATTTAAACTTTGTAAAATATATGAGAATTTAAATTAAAAAAGTAAAAAGGGAGAGATAATTTTTTATTTATTAACATATTACAGGAAATAAACTTATTAAAATTACTGGAAGATATAAATTAAAGGAGAGATAAATTACTTATTAAAATTTTAATTAACATATTACAAAAAAAAAAGCTTAATAATAATAATAATAATAATAAAAAAAAAGGAGTGCAAAGGTCGTGTGTGTTTATTCAGCAGGAAAAGAAATAAAAAAAAAAACTAAAAGATGGGAAAAACTTGCAGCGCAGGCCCCACGCCACGCACGCGTGAAGGCCACGCGCCTGGCTGTTAATCAGTGTCATTCACTCTCCCCTCTCCCACTCTCCCCTTTTCTAAATAACCTGGATAGTGTAGAACATACCCATAAAAAAACTTCACCACTTCCCCATGCATCTTAATACATTTATTTTGCAGTTTGCTTATGATTACGTGGATACTCTCTTCATTCTACTTGGTGACATAGCAGGAGAAGAGAATTTAGAACACTTTCTGTAATTCAATATTTTTTCTAACGTGTTTTTATAACTTTCCTATATCATAGATTTTGGATTACATCTTCTCTCTTCCTTCTATTCTTACGTTACATTTTATTTATTTATTTTTCCAAACTTTCTATGATTAAATTTTCTTTATTTTTACTATAATATTTATTATTGAATTTAATTACTAATCAATTTATATATTACTCCTAATTCTTATGTTTCCTTTCTCTTTTTTTCTCTTTATAACTTTCTATAATTAAATTTTCCTTATTTTTTCTTTAATTATTTATGTATGTATTAATTTCAATCCATTAGAAGTTAATTTTCATAGAATATATAGGGAAATGTAATCTCCTTTAATAATCTCAATTAATTAGTATTTATTATGGTGTGCCTATATAAACGCATGATCACACAAATTTTTGTATTGCATCCAAATTATTTTTGTTTATTTTATATATTGATTTCAATCATTATATATATATATATATATAGTCATATGAGGATTTATATATTATTTACATTTAGATTTATGTATTTTGTACTTTATACATGTTCATATATCATTTAAATGGTTTGAACCTGTTATGCTGTTAAAATTTTTTTTTATTATGGATCTCTCATCTAATCATATTTTATTTAATCCTCTCTTGGAAATGCGATTCTCTTACACATCAAAATAAATATTTTATTACAATTTTTTTTAAAATTTCACTCTCATATTTATCTTTGAGTATTCTCTATTTTTCTCAAATTACTCGCATATATAAATTTTTTTATTTTTTATACAGGTTGTAGAGTTTCGATTTGCATTGAAGCTATTACGATGATGGTCTCATAACATGTGGATCGTGGATCATGGGAGTAAAGTTTTGATATAACAAAATTTATTTGCAATGATGTTTCTACCAAATATGTTTACCTTAATATTAAATCTCTGTATATAGTTATAGTACAGAATGCAATCTTTTTTGTAAGTGATAAATTTGATTTTGTATAACACTTATCATAAATTTACAAGATTACCTGTATTATTTGTTTTGATTTTTTAATTTTTTTAAATATACTATTTCTATGATTTCTTTGAATTATTATTTATATAAGAATTTATGTCTTTAAAATTATATTAAATTGTTTCAAATTTTCAATGTTATACAATTATTTTTTTAAAAGCAACAGTGATGTATTAGAAGATCTTCTTAATGTGACGATTTATTAATTATTATTATAGTTTAAATATATGTTTTTATTTTTATAATATTCTTTGTGTGTGCAAACTTTTGTTCATTGCATGTGATTTAAAAAAATATTTGTAAACAACGTTAATTTGTTAGATATTTTAGGAGCATAATTTAATTCAAAGCATATTTAAGCAATATTTGTTGGATTTAATAATAATAATAATAATAATAATGACAACGAAGACGATATTGACCCATGATTAAGAAATTAGTTTTATTGGTAAAATTTGAAATCATTTATATTAAGTTTGATTATGGGTAAAATATATTTATGACTAATGCAACTTTAAATATTTATCTTATTTCATCAAATTTTTAATTATACTATGATTTGATTTTGACCATTTTAATTTTTTATACTAAATTTATATTATAGTAAAATTTATCACCTTTAATCTTCTACTTACAACTTTAGATATTATGATTATTTCATATTTTATATAGTTTTTTTTTTAATTTTGATGTTCTGCATTAAATTTTGAGTGCATAATAAATTGAATTTAAAATGGTAATTATTAATAAATTTTAATTTTTAATATCAATTTACATTTTTCGAATAATTTATGAAAGTGTAGAAAACTCAAGGATTAATTATGAAAATGAAAACTCAATAATTAATTTATGAAAATAAAATTTTATTGATGCAATAAGTTTTGAAAGATTATTAGCATGATGAATTTAATAATGTGATTTTATAAATATTTTTGTTTTAAATGAGATACCAAATATAAATTATTTTTTGTTCACAAAATTCAATTGCTCACATTTTTCATTAATGGTATTAATATAGAACATTTTTTCAACTACAGAATATAGTTAGTTTTTTTTTAATTGAGTAAATCGTTTTATATATATACTAGTATGGATCCCGTGTATTACACGGGTTATAAAATTACAATTTTAAAAAAAAATATAATTCAAGTTTAATATAACTATTTATTCAACAATTTAAAAAAAATAATTTAAGTTTAATATAACTATTTTTTCAATTATAATCTAATATAAGTTTATATTAAAGAGTAAAATTCAATTTATATACAATCATATGTGAATTTTTGCATCTTAATTTCGTTGTTAAATTGATTTTCCAAAAAATAATTTAAAAAAATAATTATTGAAATTGTTATGATTGTGGTTGCAGAATTAAATTAATCAAAAATTTAAAATTTAAAATATGTTAATTTAATCATTGAAGAAATAAATTTATAATAAAATTAATTAATAAATAATAAAAAAATCAATATAAATGATGAAATAAATAAAAAAAATAAATTTTAAGAAAATTAATTCAAAAAAGGATTAATTATTGATAGATAGATCCTTTATTTTTTATAATATTAACCGTGAAAAAAAATTAATAAAAAAATTAAAAGAAAAACATAACTAAAAATAATTTTTTTAATATATATATATATATATATATATATATATATATATATATATATATATATATATATATATATATATATATATATATATATATATATATATATATATATATTGAAAAATATAAATGAATATGCATGAAGTTAATCAATAGAAATTTTAAAAGTAATAATAAAAAAAATATAGATACATTTCTTCAGAATTTGAATAGAACTTGAAGAAAACCTTTTGTTCTTTACGCCGTATATAATGAATGAGTAAAGAAAATTATTTATAGGAGGATAGTAATAAATAAAAAATAAAACAAATAAAATTAAAAGAAAAATAACGAAAAAATAATTTAAAAAACTTTTAAAAAATATAAAAAATTATAATTAAATTAATACTATAATATTAAAATTTATTATAAATATATTTGAAGAAATAAAAAAGAAAAAAAATCATAAAAAATTTAATTAAATAAATTTGTACGTAAAACCATGAAAAATAAATAAACAACACAAAAAAATTAAAAATTTACATACTAATAATATTTAAAAAACATAATTAAATCCAAAAAGAAATTTTGAATAAAATAAATAAATCAAAATTGAAACCCAGACAAAATTAATTAAAAATTTTGTAAATTAACCATGAAAAAATAGTTAATTACGTAAACAAAAAAAATTTAAAAATTACACACTAATAATTAAAAAAACAGAACTAAAAAAAAAGTTAAATAAAAAAAATTAAGAGAACATAAAAAATATAAAAGAAACATAAGTAAACTATAATCAAAAGTGAAATCATAAAAAATTAAAAAAATTAAGAGAAAATAAAAAAATAAAAGAAACAGTAAGTGAACTATAATCAAAAGTGAAATCAAGAAAAATTAAAAAAATTTAAAATTAAATATATAAAAAAATTAATCACATTAAAAAAAATAATAAAATTAATTACTAACAATTAAAAAAAAACTAAAACCAAAATAAAAATAATAATCATTTTAAAATAAATTAAAAATTTAAAAGAAACAACATAAAACAATCAATAATAATAATAATAATAATAATAGGACCATTGGATACCTTTCGATATAAAAAAAAAGACAGACTAAAAGAAAAAAAACAATTAAAAAATAAAAGAAAAAACAAAAATCAATCAATAATAATAATAATAATAAAATGATACCTTTCTTTAGATTTCTAAGAAAGCTTTTGTTCGTCATGATGAATAAATTATGTATGTAAAAGAATGAATATACAGTCTTATTTATAGATGGAGAGGTAATTAATTTTTTAAATCTGAAATTAAATATATGTATTTATCTATATTAATTTTTAATTAATAATAATTAATTTTGATTTGATAATATCATATTCAAATCTTAAAATAATATATGTATTTATCTACTTGATTTTTAATAAATAATTAAAATAATTTGAATTTTTAATTTTAATTAAAAATTAAAATAATTGAGATTAATTCTGATAACGACACATCATCAAAATTAAACTCTTATTTAGTATATTAAAGATATATATGAGTACAAATTCCCGCGTAATACGCGGATGAATTATTATAAACAATCAAAAAATATAATTAAAGATGATATTTAATTTATAGATATATATAATTTAAATATATACATGAATAATAATAATGATAATATAATAAAAATAAAAATAAAAGTAGTATTAAGATAATATATATATATATATATATATATATATATATATATATATATATATATATATATATATATATATATATATATATATATATATATATATATATATATATATATATTAACTCAAGTATAATCAATTTTTATCCACATATATAATTATACAAATTTATTATTATTATTATTTTTATTTTTATTATTATTATTATTATTCATATGTTATCTATTCAAATTACATATATATTAGTCCCTTATGTTTTCAATAATATTACTAATTTTGTAATGTTGACTTCTCCTTTAGTAAATTAGTTTGAAAAATGATTTTATAAAATATATAAAATGTTTTTATAAAATATATGATTTGTCTTAAATAAGAGATATAATTTTGATAGGTTAAGATACCTAATTATTTAAAACAAGAGAGAGCATTTAAGTTAATAGTATTTATATATTTAGCAGACTATAACACAATATGTTTATTATTATTTTTAATATAATCAAGGATTTTGAACTTTCCAATATTAATTCAAGTTAAATATTGATGTTTTAATTATAATTTTCGAAAATATAAATTAGAGGTTAGAATTATATAATTGAATAAGATTATAATGAGAGGCTTGATACCTACATAAATTTTAATATATTTAAATAAAATAAATCATTATGAGCATTTCTTTTTTATTTTTAATTTAAGGCCCTGTGAATTCGAATTCATTAAATTAATATTTTTTCTTTATATAAACTCCCCCGTATCTCAATAGCGTGCACCCTTTCCTTTGGAGATTAAGAAATATCACAACTTTTATGGGTTATATGATATTTGGCAAAGATTTTTGTGAGATTGTCTCATGTAAACTCTTACATGAAACGATAAAAAGTGATAACATCATAAATGAAAAGTGATATTCAATCGATGATGAGTAATAATGGTGCAATGAATTATTTCATGAACAATTTATAGTATAAATAAAAAGGGATAACGAAAGGGATAACGAAAGTGATAACCAATTACGAAAGCGTAAAATGGTCTCACTGTGAGATTGTCTCACACAAGACTTGCCCTTGATATTTCTTGGTAATAAATAAATAATAACATATATTAGGTTTATTGGGTATGAATGATTTTTTTTTTCCAGTATATTAAGTGTATGAGGAAGTAAAATGGTCTTATCATGAGATGATCTCACACAAGACTCGCCTTGGATATTTCTTGGTAATAAATAAATAATAAAATATAGTATTAGGTTTATTGGGTACGAATGATTTTTTCTGTAACTTAAGTGTATATGATAAAGAGTGATCGTTTGACTTTGACAATGACTTTTGTGATATCGTCTCACGTTAGGGTTTACGTGAGACTGATAAAAAGTAATAACTTTTGTAATGAAGCGTGATACTCAATTAATGAAAAATGATAATGTTATTTCATTAACAATTTACAGTATAAATGAAAATTGATAACATTTTATAGCGAAAGTGATAACTAATAACGAAAGCGTAAAATAATCTCATTGTGAGATTGTCTCACATAAGACTTGCCCTTTGACTTTTTACCTTTTTAAGAGATAAAAACTTTTGTGCGACAATTCAAAATGAGAATAATAAAAACTATTATAAGACGGGGAGAGTAATTAATTTTAATAAATCAGTGAAACAAAAAAATTATCTTATGCATTGCACCATTTTAAAAATACAGTCTAGATTTTTTTTAATAATTTTAAAAATAATTATATATGTTAGATTTGATTTTTTTAATCTTATTTTTATTATCTTATTTATAGTGTATGGGGCATATTATTGGTGATTCATATAATTTTAATTTTTTTATTTATTAAAACTCTACTGTATTAGTTGGTAGATAATTTGTTTACATATAATTGACTCTAATATTATAGTTTTGCATCTGAATTTATATTGACTTGTGTTGTGCATTTCAACTGTTAATAGTTGTTGTTCTATGCATTTGTATTTATAGGTTGTACCGTTGTCCTTAATTGGTTACGTTACATATTTGTTTTAATTATGAATGAATGATTTGATGTCATCTTTTATTTTCATATCCATATTTATTACAATAGTTTCTATATAGAATTAGTGACATATAATTTCCAAACAAAGTATTAATAGCTAGTTTTACGTTTTGATGATATGTTGAATTAACAACTGGATGAAGGAAAAAAAAAGTCAGTCTGCTGAATCAATTCGGTCAGCCCGCAAGCTAATTGGTATCAACTAAAAAACCTCGATTTATATATTTTTTTCTTCATTACATTATTTTTTCGGAATAATCAGGTTGGTCTAATAAAATTCAGGCTTTTTGATATTTCTACTGTCAGACTAAATATAATTGCTCATGAAAGATAATTTAAAAAAATAATCAGGTCGGTCTAATGAAGTTCGGGCTTTCGGAATATAATTGTTGAAGAATAAATATAATTTAAAATGACTTAAAATTGCTCATGAAAATATGATAAATTTCGTACATGTAAATTTTACAATGTAAAATTTATGAAAATTAATGTTATAATATACTTCATAATAAATTCGACAATATATAAAATAATAAATTAATTAAATTTAAATATAATTCTCTAACATAAATTTAAAATACAAAATTAATGTTAAACAATCAAATAATTTAATTAATTAATCTCGTGCATCGCACAGGCTCAATACTACTAAAACCTATTTCTTAGATTTTTTACTTTTGCCACATAAGCAAAAAATTGGCGTTGGAGAATGCCTAGGCCTAGGCCTTCCCCAACGGGGAGGTTTTTGATGACATGGATCTCTTAAAAACCTAAGGACAGAGGTTTTTACTGATGGGAGAGCATGAAGGTTTTTTTGGAGGTTTTCATTTCACTACCCAAGTTTTTTGTGAGAAGAAGAGAGTGGGAGGGTGGAGAGTGGGACTCACTGTCCATATTTCAAGCGCGTCTCCCTTACACGCGAGTGAGAGAGCAGCCGCGTGGGGCCCGCCTGTTTTTAATCTGATATTCTTTTTTTTTCTCGTTTCTTGCATCTTATTTCTTTAATTAATTTGTTTCCTTTTTTAATTTCTTTCAAATTTTTTCTTTAATATCTTTCCATCTTTTCTTAATTATTTCCTTATTTTAATCTCTTACCCCACTTCTTATTTATTATTTTTTTATTCTTATAATTAATATAATTTAATTTCAATATATTTCGCAGCTTTAATTATGATATTATCAAATTGAGGTAATATCATATACAACTCACCTGTGCACTCATATTTATTTTTATTTGATAATATATGTATTTTTCTTAATAAATATATAATTTTTTATAAACTATTTTTCATTAAAAATTAATAAAAAATTAAATTATAAGTTACAAACTACATCAAAATATATATCTAACATGAAATTAAAGAAAGTAATATTTTACAAAGAACGCACAATATTTTTTTAATATGTATTTTAATGTTTTATGTAATGAAAAAATTAATAATATTATTTTTCTAAATTTTATTAAATTAAAATAATTGGAATATATAATTATTTATAATTTATTTAAGAGTTATATAAATATAGTTGATAAATTAAAATGAAAATAAAAAGAAATTGATGTGGGTCCCCAAAAAACCTGTTTTTTGAGTTTATTGTTAGGAAAGAGTTTTATTTTGTAGATAAATGTTTTTTACTTTTGAAGTGGCGCTGACGTGGCTCGTAAAAACCTGCTATTTGTGTTTAACCACTGTGGAAGGCCTAAGGGAATGAAATATAGATTTAGGTGAAGGGTTAGAATAGTATTTTCACAATTATTTTTTAAAGATTTGAGTCCCCTTAATTTTTCCAGTGGCAATAACATAGCCTTTTTATATTGTGGTTATTAGTACCTTAAAATGGAAAAAGACATTTAGAAAAATAATTACTCTAACATACCTTGTTACACCAAATTTTGAATTGAGATATTATTAATTTATTATTATTTTTTACATTAAACAATTTAAGGAATCAAACAGATTAGGAAATGCAGTAATCAATTAAATGAAAAAGAAAGTGTCTTTTTCCGTCCGACAACGAGAGTAATAGTGTAATACACAACTTAGTCAAATATGCCTGTAAAAATATAAACAAAAAATTTAAAACCTAAAATAAATGGGCCTGAAACAGGCTCAAACATGATTTAAAAATGGGCCTGAAACGGGCTCAATACAACATCAGATTATTTCATTGAAGATGATAATTTAGTAATTGGGAGCAGACATGAAGGCAATTCTAGAAACAAATAAGTAAATTAAGCACCAAACAATGGTGGCATGGCTATGTTTTTTTATTTATATTTATACACATCACTTCTCATACCCTAAACTTCTTATACCTTATGGAATAAATTCAGATCCTGCATCCGAGACACTGCCTTCTCAAACTGCCCCCATTTTTGTTCCAACGTACCACTATACCCTATCGACATCCGGACGAGACCGGGCGAAATTCCAGCCAGCGCTTTTTCGTCCTCGTTCATTTCACTACTCGTGCTGCTCCCTGAGCACGACATCAACGTCTCATAGTAGCCTAAGCTCACGGCCATCAACCCGAATTGAGTGCAATTCTGTAGGATATTCATCAAACGGTTCGCTCTTTCCTCGGTTTCCATGTCCACACACAAGATCCCACCGTAGCCATAGTCCTTGTTGGCCATGGACTTGAGAAGGGCATGATGGGGATGATCTTCGAGGCCAGGGTAGATAACCTTGATCCCGAGCTTTTTCATCCTCGTGGCGAACGCCATGGCTCGGTTGCAATGCTCCTTCATTCTTATGCCCAAGTGAGGGAGCCTCTCGGAGAGCTCGAACGCCACTTTAGGGTTCATGGTCGGCCCCAAAAGCATGAGAGTTCCTTGATGAAGATCCATCATGGAATTCACAAGGCTTGCTGGACCACACACTGCACCTAAATGTTCCCAAATATTACATAAACTCAAAAAGTTAGTTCAAGAATCATATGACCAATTAGTTCCATGAAAAATCTCATTTCTTTTTTAACTATGATGAATTATTAATGAACTTTTAACATATGACAATAATGATGATAATGAAATGAAACAGCAAGTAAAATCAAAGTTGTAGAATGATATTAGTAATGGAATCAAGAAAATCACATGATGATGAAAGGGAGAAGGGATGGATCCAAAAGAGACCAACTTTTTATTGTGTATGGCCAAAAATGGTGGAATGCTTTGTCATCACACATCATTGTCCGATTGAGGCAAATACCAACAAAGCCCTCCTTCCACCACATGACCCTCGTTTCTCATTATAACCATCCACATCAAAAACATTACTTTTGAACTATCAAATCACAATTCTACACATACTTAGAAACAAACCAAATCAAGCCAAGAAACCATAACTATCCATTGGGATACTCTAATTATAACAAAATCAAATTAGATTAATTTTTATTGGATTTATGATTAATTGGTAAGAAGTTACCTATATTGGTACCAAGATTTTGGGACATTAAATATTTTATATTTAAAATAAAATCATGGACCAAGTTGGAAGGTAATTAATTAAGGAATTAAATTAAATACCTGCGATTATATCGGCGCCACCGCTAATGTATTTGGACATACTATGAACCACCACGTCGGCGCCGAGCGCCGCCGGAGAAAGAGCCATCGGCGCAAACGTGTTGTCGACAACCACCGTGACCCCCTTATCGTGCGCTATCCTGCACAGGGCGGGCACGTTAGCGACGGTCAGGGTCGGGTTGGACATGGACTCGAAGTACAGCACCTTGGTTCTCCCCTGCACGATTTCTCGGCTCACCATCTCGTGATCGCCGATATCAACGAACGACGTCGTTATGTTGCAGGCGCGTGGCAGGAAGTGGGCGAGGAGCGTGTGGGTCCCACCGTAGAGGGTGTGGGAGGCGACCACGTGTCCCCCGGCGCTGCAGAGCTGGAGGAGGACGGAGGAGATGGCGGACATGCCGGAGGCGGTGCAGTAGGCGGCCTCGGTGCCCTCCAGCGCCGCCATGAGGCGGCCGAGGTTGAGGACGGTGGGGTTGAAGTGGCGGCTGTAGATGAAGAAATCCCGATCGGGGCCGAGCTCGCCGGAGAACATCCGCCGCATGGTCTCGGGCTCCATGACGGTGAAGGTGGCGGAGGCCTCGATGGACATGTTGACGCCGCCGTGCTCGCCGAATTCGTGGCGAGCTCTGGCCAGTGCCGCCGCGGGATCCTCGTCGTGAGGCTTGGTGATCATCGGCAGGTGCTTCTTGGAGGCGGCGAAGAGATCGTCGTAGGATCCTGATCGTTTCTTGCTCGACTTGTTATTGAAGGTTGCGTCCGCCATTGTAGTTCTGGGGGAGCTGCAGTTTCGACGGTACAATGTGTTGAGATGGAGGAGATTGGGATTTGGGTGTGAGATTTTGAGGGATGCTTTGGGTATTTAAAGGGGAAGCAAGTAAAGGACGCCCTCTTTTTTTTTTTTTTTTTTGGAATTTAATAAACATTTATTTAATATTAATCTCTCCTATGTGGAATTTTTTTTTTTTGGAATTTAATAAACATTTATTTAATATTAATCTCTCCTCTGTCTTTATTCCACATTTATTACTAAGTCAAAACCTTTCATGTAATTGGGACATCATTTACTTAAATTCCACACTTTCGTAATAACTTTCCACCCTATGCTCTACCACTTGAAATATGTCCTAGGGACAAGTAATATTATTATTTTATGTAAAATAAGTAATTGTATTATAGGGATGTGATATGTAGTGGTGGACTTTTTTTACTAAAAGAGGAAAATAATGCAATTTGGATGGAACGCCCAATATAGTAAAATGTGCTATTTGAACGGGACGGAGGGAGTACATGTTATTCTATTTTGTATACGTGTTTCTTAATAATTATATATTTTTTCGCATGGATGATTGACAGGAGGTCATGGTTGACTTGATGAATGAACTGGAAAGACTTGGAGTAGAAGTTGAAGGGGAAGGTCAATTTTATTCTCCATAATATGCCTAAATGTTTTGAGCAAGTTCCACCTGAATTACAAGGGGTTGTATTCGGTGGGAAACTTCTGACAAAACATGTGGCGAAGGAAAATCAATTTTCATCAAGATGTGAACAAAGTTTGTATCTCATTCGCTAATTGTTGAAGCATGATTAGTGATGACATCTACTACACTTTGTGTACAGATACTGGAATCACTAAAATCGTGTAACTAAGTGATGATGAGATTATTGAGTACATGGGTAATCTACGAAAGTAGTGGTCGTTGCAATAGGAGTAGTTATTTATCATATGATATGAATAAATGTTTGATTATATGAAATTGTCTTTATGTACATTTTCATAGAAAGAATTTCATTTCAGTTTCTATGCATTTACGGATGGATACTCCATTTCATTTAAATGATATGGTCAAAGAAATGAGAGATGGAGCTATAAACTATTATGGTACGTTGGTAACAATTTGTACACTCTTAAATCATGTTTATCCTACGAACGCAACAAATTGTAATGATAACGCGTCTTCTAATCCTAATAAGAGAAAGGAACCTTCAGATATGAATCAAACATACCTTTGGCATCTGCACTACAAGAAAATTGCTGAATTCTAACGGCAAAAATTCGTTGGAATATGCAAAAAATATCGTTGGAATTCAAGATTCCAGCAGATATTCCAACGAATTTTTTCTGTTGGAAAAGTGGCCATTGGAATGCCATTTTTCCAACAACATTTCCAACGGTTTCAAAAATTCAACGACATTTTTTTGTTGGAATTTTTTTATCTAAAAGTGATTCAACCATTTTTCCATTGGAATTTTCTTTTGGAATTACCGTTGGAATAAATTTTATGGATCTTCAAATTCTTGGAATTTTCCAATGATAAAAAAAATATTTATTCAGATTTGAACCCTTGACCTCTTGAGTATATCACCTTATCATTTGCCAAGTCAACTAATATATAATTTATGTTATAAATTGACATTTAAATTTATTGAAGTCTCTTTTTTCAATAGAATTTTCATTGAAATTTTCCAACGGCTTAAGTTTAATTAGAATTTCTATTGGAAATGTCTAATGGTTTATCAAGCTATTGGAATTAGCATTGAAATTTTCCAACGGTTTAAATTTAGATGGGAATTTTTGTTGGAACTTTCCAACAGTTTTAAGTTTTATAGGAATTTCCGTTGGAAATTTCCAATATTTAATCAAACTATTGGAATTAGTATTGAAAATTTTCAACGATTTAAATTTTCGTGGGAATTTTCACTGGAATTTTCCAACGGTTTAAAGTTTCATTAGAATATTCGTTGGAACTCTAAAATTTCCAACAGATTTGCTTTTCGTTGGAAATTTTCTGTTGGAATTTAACAGTTTTCTTGTAGTGCTGAAACGAGGTCATGATTTCCTTTTAAGGCAAAGGGCAAAGGGGTGTAGAGCCAAAGATATGTTGAAATTGGTTCATTCTGATTTATGCGGTCCTAAACTATCCAGGCGAGAGGCGGTTAGATATATTTTGATGCTCCGCAAGTCTTAGTACTATGACTAATTCAAGAGTGCATGGCTCATGCGGTGAAGGATCATCGGAAATATATCAAGTCATTACGATTTAATCATGGCGAGTATCTCTTAGGATAGTTTAGGAGCTATTTATCAGAGGTTGGGATTGAATCCCAAGCTGTCAACACCGGGCAAACCCCAGCCGATTGGTGTGGCGGAACGGAAAGAAGGAATAAGACTCTTATGGAAATTGTTAGATAGATGATAAGTTATTTGAAATTACTAAATTCATTTTATGGGTATGCCCTAAAAACAGCATGTCGTGAGAATGTTTGTCTGTTTGTGGGATATCCTAGAAAAATGAAGGGTGTCTTATTTGCTAGTCCAAAAGATCAAAGGGTGATTGTTAACACAAACACTAGATTTTGGAAAAGGACTATGTAATAAATCATAAACACATGTATAAATTGTTCTAAAGGATGTGAGAGGAAAACAAAAGGTATAATACCAATTGTACAAAAGGATTTACCACATGTAAACTGCATCGTGTGACATGTCTTATACACAATTGAGTGTAGAGCTTTATTGTAGTGGGAGGGTTATTTTACAACCTGAAAGATTTATGTTTTGGGAGAGTCGTAAGACTTGGTTCCTAGTAAACATGAAATCGGCCCACGAATACGACGAAGCACCACAAGGTAAAAATGCGATATCTTAGCAAGTTCAATGATTTGAAAATAGAATCTATGGATTCTAAATTAGATCTGGGTACTTGTAGAACCGCAAAATGGTGTGAAAGCCATTGGAAGTGGTTCTACAAAATAAAGAGGATCAGACCGTAAGGTGATACTTTGAAATAAGGTTTGTTGCGTAAAGGTACACTCAGGAAGATGGGTGAGTTCGAGTATGAGAAAACCTTTCCGCCGGTAGGTAAGTTTAAGTTGATCCGAATTCTTATATTTTATTTTATTGCTGCTCATATTGAATTATAGGGTATAGCAAATAGATGTCAAGACAGCTTCCATGATTGGAAGTCTTGAGGAAAAATCTATGTGAAGCAACCAGAGTGGTTCATTGAAAAGTGCGAAGAGCATTTTGAGTGTAAGCTTAAAAGTGTCTATTGATGGACCAAAGCAAGCTTTAAACTCAAAGTACATCTGTTTTGATGAGGAAATCCAGTAACATGGATTTAATCAATGCTCGGATAGGTCTTGTGTATTGGAAAAGAGTGATGGAAACGTGGTGCTATTTCTTGTGCTATACGTAGATAGTATCTTGCTCATTGGAGACAATGAAAGAGTACTGTCGAGCGTATGAGTATGGTTCATAAAGTAGTATGAAATGAAGAACTTAAGAGAAGCAAAATATATTCTTGTAATCATGGTGATTCGGATCACAAGAAAGAATTTTATGCTTATCTTAAGTTTCATGAAATGATACAATCCTTACTCGTTTTAGTATGTGATTTTATCTAGGGAAATGTGTCTTGTGACACAAAAGAAGATAAAGGTGATTTCTTATGCTTTGGCAAATGAGGAAGCTTAATCTAAGGAATGCTATGCATGAGAACGGATATCTGTATTGCCAATAGCATGATCAGTGTCTATTAAAGTAACTCGAAATAAGAATGTTGAACTGTGGTAAGACAATATTTATATAATTGAAAAGGACTATACCTGACAGATTCACTGCTTCTTATGAGTTACATAGATTTGGATTTTTCAAATCAGATGGGAACAACAGTAAATCCACCTCAAAGGTTATGTGTTTAATTTTGGAAGTTGAGTCATAATATAGAGGAGTGTTTTACAGAAATATATTTCGGACTCCACCATGGAAATATGATAAATTGGAGCCTGTGAGGTAGCCAACGTATTTGTATGACTCTAGAAACTTCATAATGGACTTTAGATGTGATTATAAGTTTGCCCGAGATTATCACAATTTATTGTGATAATAATAGTGCAGTTGCAAACTTGAAGGAATCACGAGTCCATGAGCAATTAAATACATTAAGCGCAAGTACCACCTGTTACGAGAAATCGAATGATGAGGGAAAGTTTGTTGACGCCTAGATTGCATCGGATGATAACCTAGTAAATCCTTTTACAAGGATCTTAAGGCGAAAGCTTTTGATGGTCGTGTAGTGGAAGCGGGAATCAGATGTATGACATTGGACATGACAACATAGCCTTTTAGTATAAGTGGGAGATTGTTGGATTGTATACTAAAAGTCTAGTATTTTATATGAATAATGTTATAACAATTTATTTAAAATGAGAATCATATGAACAAATGATTGCATCATATAATTTATTTATATGTCCGATGCAATAGTCCACTTACTTTATACTATAGATAATATGTTGTGCGACAACACATGTAAGATCATATTATCGGTTTCCTTATAAAGTATAAACAGATGCTCACAATCGAGATAGACGGGGACTATCTATTGGGATGGTTGTAGTGTGATTTGGTATTTATTTGTCTTGACTATAAAATCACATTAGTACACTTTGTGTGTATTGAGCAGGACCACTTGAGATCGTTTGATTTATACTGACTATATAGGAGAACTTGATCTCAGTTATTATAGATGTTCATGCTCTTAATCCCTTTACAATAACCTTGACACGTAAGCCAGTATTTATCTATTTGATTCATCAATGGGTGAGATTTATAGATTAAATCAATAAACTCAGTGAGTTGGGAAATAATACTGTCTCTATGGTGTGCTGTTGATGGTAGAAGGAATCCGTGTCCTATTAAATAGGTTGATGATGTCCCCTAGAGGAGCTCATAAGGATTATCATGTTAATCTTGCAAGTGGATTAATTCTGGCATAATAATGAGGTTGAGTGGTACTACTCTCGAATGAGATATTAATTAATGGAGTTCTCAGTAACTTAATTAATTAATGTGCATTGTATATCTTAAACATGGGGAGACTAATGAGCTCATAATAAGAAGGAGCCCATAACGTAATTATGGGATTGGAGCAGCAGTGTAGTAATAATATTTTAGTGGACTATATTATTATTATTGGACTTAAATATAAGTTTTGGGCTAAACTTGGGTACTTAAGCCCACTGGAGACCGACTCTAATTTCTCCTTCTAGTCACTGTTGTAGCCCATATATAAGTCATCTCAACTGTCCAAAAATCCTAAATAATTTATGCCTAACATTGTGAGGAGGGAAAGAGAACAACAGATTGAGAAGATCTTGAAGATCGTCGCCCACACGACGTCAAGATTGGACTTGGGAATACAGCAGAAGATCGGAAGGTTGTTTGCTGCTGTTGTTCATCAACATCCACTATTTTTCTAAAATTGTGTGGAACTCTAAACTGTTCATGTGATATACTGTTGGAAAGCCATATAATAGAGAATCTTTTTGGCGCATAGATCACTCAAATTGGAGATTGGATGAGAAAGTTATGTCCAAGATGGTGAGGCAGCGCGTGCTGTCGGTGAGAATTCATTCTGTTCTTCAACATACCCTGGTGAAAGGTAATATGATTTTATTTTCTTGCTTCCGCTGATATAGAATCATATGGAACCTTAACGGTTTATGTTAACCAAATGATCGAACGCCAACAGGCGTCACGTCATCGTCCCACCCAGAAATAGGCGATTCCGGTGATGTCAAAATTTTTCGATGAAAATAGGACGTGTTTGGCCCTATTTTTTCACTGGTAGGACTAAATTGACAAACTTATTTTAATTAAGACTAAAATAGAGCATGAGGAAAGTTATGAGACTGAATATATTTTTGTCCCGCTAACTCACTTACCATCAAGGCGCCACATCATCGTTCCGGCCGGAAATCGACAATTCCGGTTGAGACATGGTCATTTTCCGATGATGTCAGCATTTTTCTGGCAAAATTACGATGTGTTTGGCCCTATTTCTTAACCGGTGGGACTAAATTGATAAAATTATCTTTATTGGGACTAAAATAGACCATGATAAAAGTTATGGGACTAAAATGGTTTTTATCCATTCCTTTATTAATGCTTTGAATTTGAGACTTATATTTTTGTCTTATATGGTCTGCCTTCATTCATGATATGTCATTGTCTTATGCAAATTTATGTTTGTTGCTTGTGCCATAAAGGGATAATTTTGTCAACCTGTTATGAGTAAAGGGGATCTCACCATATATCCTAGAGGATTTGGTTTCATAGATTGTTAGGTTGGAACCGAGGTTTAATTTTTAAGTATCTATAAAGGGAAGTCTAGTACTCTAGCCTTTAATGAAATTTTGCATTAAGTACCTAGAAAGGGAGTATGAATTATTCTTCTGCATCTGAGGGTTTGAACCAGATTTATGTGTTAAGTTTACTATAACAAAGAGATTTAACATAATTAAGTGATTGCTTTTATAAGGTCTGCAGGAATTCTAACTGATTGTCTAGTAATTTAATTTGTGCGATTTAAACTGGATTTCCTAGATATATCTATCTTCTCTCTTGAACACTTTCATATTATTTTTACTTGCTATTTTATTATTTTAATATTTATTTTCCGTTTCTTTAGTTTAATTAATTTTTTTATAAAACCCAGATTTGTCTTAAGTTAAAATTATAATAATTAGATTAAATAATTAGTCTAGAATTATCCTTTAGGTAAGATATTTTTACTTGTTCACACGCTGAGCTACAATTGATTCCCAACACTTGAGGACACGCAAAAAGGTGAACAAGCAAATGGCGCCGTTGCTTGGGATAGTTTAGATTTATATTTAATTCTTTTGTGATTAATTTTTAGTTTAGGACGTTAAACTCTATTTAATTTTTTAATTGTGTTTGTGAGCATTCTTGACATTCTACTTGAGCACAGAAAAATCAGCTAAGATGGCTGATGATGGAGAGAGAGAACAGCAGGTCCCGCGATCTATGCGAGACCAGTAAAAATTGAAGCATACCACTAATGCTGGATTGTATGGACCTGCAATCACTGCAGAGAATTTTGAGTTGTCATTCAGACTGATCCGGATGGTGGAGAGACAGCATTTCAGTGGGGGACCATTAGAAAATCCCAATGAACATCTGCAACTATTTGATGAGTATGCTAGGACTTAGAAGCAGCGAGGAGTTCCTAAAGATGTTATAAAGATGAGGCTTTTTCCATTCTCAACAAATATTTCCCTCCAACCAAGAGCTTCTATATGAATAAAATGATCACTTTGTTTAAGCAAAGACCCTTGGAGAGTTTCTATGTGGTATGGTAGAGATTCAATGAGTTGTTGCGCTGTAGTCCCCAAAATGGATTTTTAAAAGACACATACTTAGACTTGTTCTATCAAGGTTTAATAGGTGACTCACGAGTGTTGGTGGATGCAACAGCAGGTGGATCAATCTGTAGAAAGTATGCAAATAAAGTGGAAGAGATCTTTGAGGAGATGACAACAAATACTTATGATTGGTCATCCGAAACAACTGATGGGGGAGTAGCAACTTTTGATCAGATTGCTAAAGTGGAGCATCAGATTCAAGAGAATGAGATGTCAGAACTGAAGAACCAACTCACTAAGTTGCACAAGAAACTTGATCTTCTCACACAAGGAAACAGATCCGATGAGAATGTAATGATGGTTAGAAAAAGAAGACCATATAGAGGATGTCGATTATGCTATGGGACAGAGTTTTCAAGGGTAGTACAGAAACAGACAAAATTTCGGACCTACAAATTTCCAAGGTGGTTCAAACTTCAACAATCAGAGGAGGAATGATAATATGTCGTACTCTAACACGAACACTGCAGTCAAGTACCCTCCAAGTTTTGATCCAGCCTATAAGCCTGTTGAAGGGAGAACATCTATTGATAATGAGTTAAAGCTGTGGATAAAGTAACAAGAAGATCACATGAAGCAACAAGGAGAGTGATGAAACTGCAGGGTGATCATATTAGACAATAGGGTGATCATATAAAACAACAGGGTGATCAAATGATCATGATGTTCAAGTCGATGATGACCAATCAAGAGCAAGTTGAGAAGAAACATAAGAAGACAGACATTTCTCTTGGACAGTTGAGTGCTGCAATTGAGAAGTTACAGCAGCAAGGGAAGTTCCCTTCACAGCCGGACATTAATCCGAAAGAGAGCTGCATGGCTATCGGTTTGAGAAGTGGAACACAATATAAAGGACTGAAGATGCCTAAAAGTGAAAAGAACATCAATGTTGAGCGCCATTGCTCGATGGCGAGCGTCCCTCCAGGTTTTTTGACTAGTTCTGTTCCTCCACACTGTAACACTGTGGACTCCAAAAAAGAGATAGAGAAGCTTCATGTAACTAAAGAAGAAGTGGCAAAGAGCATAAAGGGAAAGAGAGGAATGAGCGAAGGAGAAAGAATTCAAATGTGATTATTGGGGTATTCCTATTACTCCTTATCCTCTACCTATTCACAAAAAATTTGTGAAGGAGGAGAAGAAATAAGAGTTCTAGCAGTACATGAAGTTTCTAAGATCAAAGTATGAGGTGATGAAGAATAAGATAGTGTCCGAAAAACTTTCTGAAAAGCTGAGTGATCCGGGAGAATTCATAATTCCTTGTGATTGAAGGGAAGAAAGAAATGAATGCACTGTGTGATTTGGGATCTACTGTGAATATCATGGCTCATACAGTGTTTAAGGAAGTTGAAGGAGGAGAGTTGAAACCAACATATATATAGTTTTGTATTTCTAGTGGTGACATAATAAAATCCTTAATGGTTGTTGAAGATATTGTGGTGGAAGTTGAGAAGATGGCTTTCCCAACTGATTTTATGGTGATTGAAAAAGTGGTGGATCCTGCAGTTCCACTAATTCTAGGAAGACCATTCCTAGCGGCGGGAAGAGCTAGATTGACTTGCAAGAAGGAACAATCTCATTAAATTCGGAAGGAAAAGTTGTCGCATTCAAATGCGGCAAACAAAAGAGAGATAAGCCTTATATGAAAAATCCACTGGTCCATCCGGATATCTTTAACTCTCATCTTTATGACTATCATGATAAGAACTCTTATCTTTTTTATTTTCTTGATTTTGATAGGAAAGATGCATATGAAGAAGGAGATCCAGATGAGTTGATCCTCGTGAGCAAGAATGGAGAGATATTATTGATGGATCGAAAAATGGCAAAACAACACTTCAAAGTGAAGATGAAAGATGAAGAGGAAGTGCTGATGCACTTGTTATATTGTATACTAAAAGTTTAGCTTTTGTATGAACAATGTTTTAACAATTTTTTGAAATGAGAATCATATGATCAAACATTTTGCATATTATAATTTATTTATATGTTATTGCAAAAGTCCACTTACTTTATATTGTAGATAATATGGTGTGCGGCGTCGCACGGAAGATCATATTGTCGGCTCCTTATAAAGTGTATAAACAGATGCTTACAATCTAGATAGTCGGGGACAATCTATCTGGATGGTTGTAGTGTGATTTGATATTAGTTTGTCTTGACTATAAAATCATATTAGTATGATTTATGTGTATTGAGAAGGACCGCTAGAGATCGTTCAACTTATACTGATTATATAGGAAAACTTGATCTCAGTTATTATGGATGTTCATACTCTTAATCCGTATACAATAACCTCGACACGTAAGCCAGTATATATATCTTTGATTCATCAATGGGTGAGATTTATTCATTAAATCAACAAACTCGGTGAGTTGGGAAATAATGCTGTCTCTATGGTGTGCTGTTGATTGTAGAAGGAATCTGTGTCCTATTAAATATGTTGATGATGTCCCCTTGAGGAGCTCATCAGGATTATCATATAAACCCTGCAGGTGGATTTATTCTGGCATGATAACAAGGTTGAGTGGTACTACTTTCGGAAGAGATATTAATTAATGAAGTTGTCAGTAACTTAATTAATTAATGGGCATTGTATATCTTAAACATGGGGAGACTGTCGGGCTCATAATAAGAAGGTGTCCATAACATAATTTTGGATTGGAGCGGCAATGCACTAATAATATTTTAGTAGATTATATTATTATTATTGGACTTAACTATAAGTTTTGGGCTAAACTTGGATACTTAAGCTCAATGGAGGCCCGACTCTAATTTTTCCTCCTGGTCTCTGTTGTAGCCCATAAATGAGTCATATCAGCTTCCTGGAACCTTAACTTGAGTGCCACTTTTGACGTGAGAAGTAGGGAGAAAGCAGATTGAGAGTATCTTGAAGATCATCGCCTACACGACGTCAAGATTGGACTTGGGAATACTGCAGAAGATCAAGAGGTTATTTTCTGCAGCTGTTCTTCTTCAACATACCCTAGTGAAAGGTAATACATTTCTATATTCTTGCTTCCGCTGATTTAAAAATACGTGGAACCCTAACGGTTCACGTTAACCAAACGATCGAACGCCAACAATTGGTATCAGAGTGAGGTTTTGTGGCTAAACGTGACACGTTCGCCTAGGGTTTATGTGTCATATGTGGATTAAGGTTCAGTATTTATTTTGAATTATACTTGTATCCCTATACTTATTCGTCAAACATGAGAGGCGACCGAAGGTTGCTGGTGGACATGTGCTAGCACGACTAAACGACGACTCGGCGTGACTGTTCGAAGGTTACACGGCGAGCAACTGCACGACTAGGCGAAGGCAGATGTGACTTGGTAGTGTGACGTGCTGCGGGACTTCAGTCGGCATGGCTCAGGGAAACTCGCACGGATGATCCACACTAGTAGTGTTGGCCGCCGCACGAACGTTAACGACGGCTGATATGCGGCGGGCTTTGATCGGGGCTTCACCATGGAAAGCAAGTGTTTTAGGTTTGGCTAGCGTACGACACCGGTCAAACTTACAGGTAGGTACGTGATGGCGGATGGCACAATGACAAGGGCGGCGTGCATGATTCTAATGACTTGCGGTGCAAGCCAGATTTTCCAGTGGTGGTGGACACAGGTGGCGCGAATGGCAGACGCAAGTGGCACGAGTCGTGTAGCCGGATGGCACGACTTGCTGGGTTTTAGATGCTGCGGGATGAATGGCGACATCAAACAGAGAATGGCACGGCTGGCCAGGCAGGTAGGCAGCACGATTGAGAAACTTTGATGGCACGAGTGGCGTGTGGGTGGCCAGCATGAGTTGTGCCGATGGATAAGTTTGGCATGGGCATGGCACTAGACGGTGAGCCGGGTTTGCATGGGAGCGACACGACTCGTGCGAGTGCCTAGCACGAGTCGTGCTGGCATGTAGCGTGTGCAAGTCAGCTTCGTTTTGGATGTTCGATATTTTTCGCGTTTAATTCGTGATTTATAACTGCCCTAATTTTATTTAATTACTGTTATATATGTTATGTATGTTCTTAGTGATTTACTGCTTTAAATTGCTGTAACAGAAGCATGCTAGGTTGCTATTTTATTATTGAACATTATATGGCATGCAAAAACCCTCGGTATTAAATAACTAAGTGGGAAAAGGGATTGGTTAATAATTCCCGCGGCCTCCATTATTGGTTTGTAAATCATGTGAATAAACTTGCATATTGGCTATAGTGCCTTCCCTCCCCATCGGATGAGTTTATTCATGGATTGCTGGTACAAACTTCTTTATGATGATTGTAGAAAGTTATCTGAGCGCGTGTGATCTTCTCCATCTGAAAGGACATAAGATTGGGCAATGGACTTGGAATCAAATAATGGTTAACACTTAGGTGCAAATAATAAGTATCCTCCCCATCGAAGTCACTGATGTTATTTGCATGACTAAAGAGGAACCGACTATTAATTATTTTGTCATAAAGCTAGGTTGACGAATGATATTAAAGGGTAAAACCTTATCTTGTAAATGTTTGGGTTTGTATACGTCCACACTATCGTGACATGCAAATTCACGGTGCTTGAGATGTCGGTGAATTTTATTTTAAATTATTTTGAGGGAATCAATATAAATTGATAAATTCGAAGTGTAAGATCTGTTTATTTATTTATAATTCTCAGGATTTTCAAATGACACTCAACTCACTTTGTGTTATACTTAAAGAACACAAACTTACTGGTACAAATTATGTTGACTGGAAATGAAACATGGACATTGTTTTATCTGCTCAAGATTATATCTTTGTACTCACTGAGGAATGTCCTGCGGAACCTACTGATGACTCTGTTGAAGAGCAAAGAGCTTCTTATAATAGGTGGGTCAAAGCTGATAGGATGGCTAAGTGCTATATATTGGCTTCAATGTCAAGTGTGCTTCAGCATCAGCATCAAGCTATGAACTTAGCCTATGATATGATGAAGAATTTTAGAGAACTCTTCGGGCACCAGAGTCGTCCTGCTAGGTCGGAGGGCATGGCTGTACTGATGAACACCAAAATGGCTTAGGGCACTCTCATAAGGGAACATGCCTTAGGATGATGGGCCAACTCAATGAGTTGGAGGTCCTTGGAGCTGAGATCGATGGGGAAACCCAAGTCCATATCATACTCCAAAGCTTGCCTAGGAGTTTTGAGCAGTTTTGTCTGAACTACGGTATGAACAAACGTTTGTACACATTGGCGAAGCTTCTAACAGAACTTGTGAAGCAGAAGGGCTATTTCGTCAAGCTTCTCAGGTTCATGTTGCTGAAAATGCTGCTTATCCTAGGCCGAGAGGCGGTAGAAATAAGAGGAATCAAGGAAATTCAGCACTGGTGAACCAAATGAAGGCAAAGGGTGGTGCGGTCAAGAAGCCTAAAGGCAAGTGCTTCAAATACAAGCAGCCGGGACACTACAAGGCTGACTGCCCTCTTCTGATGGGGAACAGGAATGGTAAGTCTTATTTAATAGTTGTTGAATCGGGTTTAGCGGTTGTATCTGCTGACACTTGGTGTGTAGATATGAGAGTCACTGACTATGTCTGCAATTCTTTGCAGGGGTTCCACCAAACTCGACAGCTTAGTGATGGGGAGATTTCCATACTCATGGAGAATGCTACAAGAGTAGCGGCTATTGCAGTGGGAGACATTTATTTATTTTTCAATAAGAATAAAACTCTTGTTTTTGAGGAATTATCTTTATGTACCTCATTTTAGAAAGAATTTAATTTCGGTTTCTAAATTGTTTATGGATGGATATTCTGTTTCTTTTAATGACATAGTTGTTTTAAGGAAAAATGGAATTATTATCTGTGATGGTGCATTGATAGATAATTTGTATACTCTTAAACCAATTTCTCCCACAGTGCAACAAATTGAATTGAATGATACAACTACTAATAAGAGAAAAGAACCTTCGAAAATGAACCAAACATATCTTTGGCATCTAAGACTAGGTCATATTAACTTGAGTAGGATTCAAAGTTTGATAGCTGATGGGCCTCTGAGTTCATTTGTAGTGGAATATTATTCAACTTGCTAATCCTGCTTAGAAGGAAAAATGACCAAAATGTCTTTTAAGGCAAAGAGGTATAGAGGCAAGTATCTGTTGGAATTGGTTTATTCTGATTTATGTGGTCTTATGTCTGTCCAGGCAAGAGGTGGTTATGAATGTTTCGTCACTTTCATTGACGACTGTTCTAGATTCGGATACATTTATTTGATGCACCGCAAGTCTGAGTGCTTTGATAAATTCAAAGAGAACAAGGCTAATGTGGAGAAGCAACTTAGAAAATGTATCAAGTCACTATGATCTGATCGTGGTGGCGAATACCTCTTGGGAGAGTTTATAAATTTTTTATCAGATGAAGGGATTAAATCCTAATTGTCTGTACCAAGCACACTCCAGTAGAATGGTGTAGCGGAAAGAAGGAATATGACTCTTATAAAAATGGTAAGATCAATGATGAGACAGAAATCTCACGAGAATAACTAGAAGAAGCCATTCGCTAGGGCAAAACCTAGAGAAGAAGGAGAGAAATCTAGACAGAGAAATAAAAATATTGGATGTTCGTGCTTTTAATTCCTATACAATAACTTCAACATGTAAGCCGGTATATATCTCTTTGATTTATCAATGGGTGAGATTTATTAATTAAATCAACAAACTCGGTGAGTTGGGAAATAATATTGTCTCTATGGTGTGCTGTTGATTATAGAAGGAATCTGTGTCATATTAAATAAGCTGATGATGTCCCCTTGAGGAGCTCATAAGGATTATTATGTAAATCCTGTAGGTGGATTTATTCCGGCATGATAACAAGATTGAGTGGTACAACTCCCCATTGATTTTGCATTCCATCGTGACTCTTTGACATTAAAAATGAGCGCGTGTTGGGGACTCTTCGATGTTAAACATGAACGCCTCTTTGACGTTAAACATGAGCACCTGTTGGGACGTTAAACATGACTCTTCCACTATGTGTTTGTTTGGTGTAGGAAATTTTATTAGGTGCCTCTTCGTTTATGGTATTCACTTTTTACAAACTTAGTTTCTCACTTAGTTTGAACTAAGTTTGGGGGGTGAACGTGCATCCCAATGTCTAGAAGTACCGAGGTAAGTTTTCTTCACTTGTGTGTGATGCTTGGAGGTCGATTTTTTTTTTATTTTCAAATTTTATTTTGATCTTTTGAATTTTTTTCGACTTTTCAAGTGTCTTGTGTGTTTCCTAGATTTAGTGTGGTTATTTTTTGGTTGAATATTTGAGTTTCTCCAATGATTTTACTGATGAATTCTGATTGGTGATGAGATGCGTTGAGCTTTAATGATTGTGAATGGTATCGGAGTAGAAAAAGAAGTGAGTTCTATCTGAGGCCTACGCTTGATCGAGTCGAACAACTCAAGAAACTTGCAAGATGTGGAGGAGATAAATCAGGTGCCTTTGTTTCTTTATTTTAAAATTTTTATGTGATATTGTGTTGATTCTTGAGTAGTTGAGGTATTAAAGTTTGAGTTTCTGGTTGTGTGATTAGTATGATTTTAATTGTTAGATTCCAGCCAAAAATTCATATGCTCTTGAAATTGATGAAGGAATTTTACTTAAGTAATATTGTGGTATGAAGTTTTATGCGTACTTGTGAGATATTACTTATCATGAAGAGTGATTTGTTACTTGTTAAGACCATGTGAGATTTTGAGCCTTATTCATGTACATAAACACATGATATTTCTTTCTGGTGAGTATCATTCTTGTGCGTATATTCTAGAAATTTCCACCTGTCTTACTTGAGACTACATGTTGTGTTAGATGATGAGAGACGATATTAGGCCATCTTTGCTTTATAATCCATATTTTTCCTTACACTATACCTGAATTCATTAAATCCTTAGTCAGCCTATTGAGCCTTTTAAATTCATTCTTTTGATAGCTAATAAAGCTTAATTGAAGAGAGTGGTGATTTGTGGGTTGAGAAGGATGATGAAGAAATGATCAAAAGAAAGAAAAAATTCATGTAGTAGTGCTTAAATCTAGTACTCCACGAAATAAGCACGCTAGGGTAGTGGCCGAAACTGGTACCCTATGGAGGATGTGTAAGGTAGTGCCCGAAACTGGTATCTTGTGAGAAAAAAAAGTAGAAGAGAAGAAAAAAAAGAGGGAAAAATATATGTACATGTTGTGCGTGGAAGAAAAAAAATTGAGGAGTTGAGGAGGAAGGTGTTCTTGAATTAAGTGATGAGGAAAAATAATGATCATGATGGATCGCGACTTTATCCATATATTTCCTACCTTAACCAAAGAGTCAACATTACATCCAAATAAAAGTCCTTTTTGTTCCCATTGTCGAGCCATACTTTTAGTGGTGGAGAGTTAGAGATATTTGGTAAGCTTATAATTACGCATGCACTTGAATTTAATCTGAGCGTAAACATCTTACCCCATAAGTGTGTATGTTTTACACATGAGTGCGAGTGATATACTTCCAATGAGAATAAGTCAATAGAGCATTGTAATTGGTGGTGATTTTCTTAACTTGTATGCTACGAATGAATTATTGCGTGTAATGAGAGTTGGATGATCGGAGTTAGTGACAATTGCATGTTGAACTGCCTAGCTGTAAATGTCCCTTGTTTTCCCTTAGATTTATACACTATCTTTCTTCTTTGTTCGATTTCGTTGTTCGGGGACGAATAACATCTTAAGTTTGGGGGGTTAGTTTAGTGTGAAAATCTACATGTTTTAGGATCCGATTTAGCACCATTGTATAGAATTTATATCCGTATTTGAGCATCATTAGGTTGAATTGCATATATTTGTGATACATATGCTTGTGAGGTGTTATTACATGTTTTTAGATGGAAAACAGGGGTAAAAAAGTAAAATCGGAAATTGGGGTCGAAATTGGGCAGAAAAAGGATTTGGTACAGCATGGCATGACTCGTGCTATCAACTTTAGCACTCATGCCTGCCACATGCAGCACGAGAGGCCACCATCGCCCAACACGTCCCGAAAGTGCTCGACTCGTGCAACAATTTGCATGACTTGTGTCACAATCAAATGAGTGAATTTTAATAATTTCTTTATATGGTTGGAAAACCAAGGAAGAGATGATCGCGTGAGTGCAAAAATCACCTCAATTGGACTCCGGATGAAGAAGTTATAAGCAAAACCGTGAGATCACGCAGACTACTGACGGGTGGCACGACCCGTGCGGACGTATGACAATATTGGGCGGCACGACCCTTTCCATTGTCGGCACGACTCGTGCCATGGCCGACATGACTAGTGCCACGTCCCAGTGTGTTCAGATTGCATTTTTCTGCCCGTTCGTATTTTTGACGTGAAAAAGCCCACTTTTGAGTTAGGATTCGGGATTTATCACTCCTCGACTATAAAAGAAGCCTTTGGGAGTCCTAAAAGAATAACTCTCCACAACCCTTCATATTTTTCCATACACATTCCCTGCCACCATATCGAAATCAAGATTCACCATCCCATCCACCTATCCTAGAGAGTTCATCAGTGTTGCCTACTTGAGAAGGAGAACGGAGAAGGTTCATAACCACGAAGGAAAGAACGAAGAATCACGACATATCTAGGGTTTTTCTTATTCTTTCTTTCTTACTTTGGAATAATAGACCTATGGGAATGTTTTCTACTTTAACCATAGGTGTTGCTTGTAACACCATGGGCTAGTCCTTTTCTGGATAGATCTAGGTTTGAAGGTTTGAACTTCTTGAATTGATGACCTAGACTAGGTTAGATTTCTACAGTATACTTATTCCTTTATTAATACTTTGAATTTAAGACTTATATTTTTGTCTTATATGGTCTGCCCTCATTAATGATATGTCATTGTCTTATGCATATTTATGATTGTTGTTTGTGCCATAAAGTGATTAATTTTGTCAACCTGTTATGGGTAAAGGGGATCTAACCATATAACATTTATTCATTAGAATAATTAATATTGGACATTTAATATATCTATTAGTTACCATTGTAGAGGATTTTGTTTCTTAGATTGTTAGGTGGGAACCGAGGTTTAATTCTTAGGTACCTATAAAGGGAAGTCTAGCGCTCTAACCTTTAATGAAATTTTACATGAAGTATCTTGAAAGGGAGTAGGAATTATTCTTTTGCATCTGAGGGTTTGAACCAGATTTTTGTGTTAAGTTTACTTTAACAAAGGATTTAACTTAATTAAGTGATTGCTTTCATAAGGTCTGCAGGAATTCTAACCGATTGTCTAATAATTTAATTTGACGATTTAAACTGGATTTCCTAGAGCTATCTATCTTCTCTCTTGAACACTTCCATATTATTTTTACTTGTTATTTTATTATTTTAATATATATTTTCTGCATCTTTAGTTTAATTAATTTTCTTATAAAACCCAAATTTGTCTTAAGTTAAAATTGTCATAATTAGATTAAATAATTAGTCTAGAATTATCCTTTGGGTACGATATTTTTACTTGGTCGCACGCTGAGCTACAATTGATTCTCTATACTTGGGGACACGCAAAAAGGTGAACAAGCACTGCTAACATGCCGGATATGATGTTTATTACATGTCTAATAAGTAGATATATGTCAAGGCCTACATAAATTCATTTCATGTGGAAAAGAGAGCACTTCGATACTTGAAAGAAACTGCAAATTATGGTATACATTATAATTGGGAAGGAAATTGCGGGTTTTTAATTAGCTTTTATGGATAGTGATTATGCAGGTCATTTTGATGATCAGAAAAGTACATCTGGATATGTATTCTTATTATGTTCGTGCCGGAGTAGTTTCTTGGTGTTCAAAGAAACAACTCATTGTGACTATATCCATCACAGAAACTAAGTTTGTAGCAGCTACTGTTTGTACATGTCAAGTAGTTTGGATGAGAATAATTTTGAAAGAATTGGGATATTAAAATGGAGACTGCATTTTTATCAAGTGTGACAATAGTTCTACAACTAAATTGCCTAAAAATCATGTAATGCATGGATGAAGAAGGGATTATTGAATTGGAGCATTGTAGGAGTCAAAACCAGGTTGCAGATTTGATGACCAAACCATTGATGCTTGATGTCTTTTTAAAACTTTTGAAGTGGCTGGGGATGTTTGAAGCACTTGATAAACTAAGCACTTGAGAGTGCTTAGTTTAAAGGAGTGAATGATAAGATTGCATGGTTTATTTTAGTATTTAAAGGTAACGATTTTTGTCCATATGCTTAAACATCCAGAATTATGAACAAACTACATAATAATCCATTTAAGTTATATTAACCCTGTGGTTTAGGGTATAATGATTTAGGGTTTATAATTTTAAGGTTTACGGTTATAATTTTTAGGTTTAGAGTTTTTTTATTAAAGTGTAAATTAGTAAATTAACATTTTCTATAGCATATGGATATCCATAATATGGACATTTAGCGTCACCCTTATGTTATATCAGATATATTTTTTGTCAGTTTCTTAGTTTTATCCTTTTTGATTAGTTAAGTGTATGAATAGGTTGCAGTTATGTTTCAGGTTTTGTTTCGTTCTTATTCAGGCATTATAAGCCTGTTATGAATATCATTATTATATTCAATCATTATTATGTAAACTTGTCAATCAATTATGACTATGAAATTCACATTTATCTCCCTACCTTTTATCTACCTTACATCCCACATTCCTAAAAAAATTGAGATACCAAGAGAATCGCCAAGAGAATGAAGTGGAGAATCGCAGGACGTATAACATTGGGGTTGGCGGTGGTGTTCACAAAAGATAGCGGCGGTGGTTGAGGCTGTTATTTACAGAGGTATTCAGAAAAATTGATGATGTAAGGGCAGGGGTAGATTGATGAGCGTTTTCTCAACACACAATTTATCCCCAAGTATTAAGGATATCAATTGCAGCTTAAGCAAGCGACCAAGTTAAATATCGAAACCAAAGAATGGCGTATTATCAATCTAATTATTAACTAAATTAATTAAGACTTACGTTGGCAATAAAGTTGTGAATTTATTATGAACTACTAGACAATTAATTAAAATAGCATATAAAATAAAGAGATAACTAGAAAAATACGAAAGTGAATCAAGTAGGGGAATAGGTAGCTCTATGATAATCTAGTTTCACTCAATAAATTTTTTTTCATGTATCAATGTCCGACTCTACCTTGTGGAATATGAACACATCACTAAACCATGCAAATCTACTCTACAGACAGAAGTAAATATGCGTATAACACGTGTGAATAACCTCGGAGCAAGAAACGTAATTTCACCCCCTTTTTAGGTACTATCAATATCAATTATTTTCCTAGCCAATTTGTACTCTAACCCGATATGATCTCCCTTTATAGCTACTATAAAATTACCCTCTTTATCCTACTTATCAACCCGAATCGAATTCAATTAATATGTATTTATACATGAGAGTTCTAATGAAACTTTGGAGTCCATTCACTTAGAATCATAACATGGAATCCTGTTCAGTAGTGAACACGCTCAATCAACAACAAAGATATATATTCATACTCTATATAACAGTTGAAGATGCACAAAACAACTCGGAGTATGAATTAAAAACGCATAATAATATATAAAAATGCATAGTCATATACAAAAATAGGTGATGAAAAGTTTCAACTATCCTTTATGAATGTTACTGAATACAACTTTAATGAATACACTATTTTACTGAATAATAAATCATGATTTTTTAATATATGAATTCTCAATGTTTAGCATAAGAATTCTGACAACGCAACATCTAAATACTAGTGAAATTAAATCAATAGTTTTGAAATCACGACATCCAAATTCATGAATTCTGAATATTTATTTAAATGACAGATTTCTTATTGTAATATAATCTTATACAAAAAATATATTTAAATATTTTGAATTCTTATATAAATAATTCTGAATACATACAAATTTCTTATCTTATATAATTTGCATATCAAAATATGTTTAAATATTCTGAATACTTATCTAATTATATTTTAATACTCCAAATGTGTTATCATAATCTAATCTAGATACCAAATATATCTAAATATTCTGGATATTTATCTAAATATTTTAATGTATATCTAAATATTCTGAATACTTATACATTATGCAGATTTCTTATTCTTCTGATTATTTAAAGATTAATATTCTGAATACTTATTTAAATATTTTAAATACTTATCTAATTATTTATGAATACCGATTTCTAATTGTAATCTAATTCGATACCAAATATATCTAAATATTTTGAATACTTATCTAAATATTTTTTAATACATCAAATTTCTTATTGCATATAATCTGAATATCAGAATATATAAAAATTTTCTGACTACTTATCTAAATATTTTATGTAAATATTTTTTAATAAAATTTTTTTATCGTAATATAATCTGAATACTAAAATATAAGTAAATATTTCTGAAGACATCATGAAGATTTTTTATCATAATTTAATTTGATAGATTGTAGTAATATTTTTAATTAATTAATTAATTTTGAATACAATACAATTAAACCTATTTGTTAATGTTTGATCCACAATTTTTTATCATCATAATTTAATTTGATACATTGTAGTAATATCTTTAATTAATTAATTAATTAATTTTGAATACAATACAATTAAACCTATTTGTTAATGTTTGATCCACGATTGACTAATCTCAATCTATTTCCTATTTTCATGTAAAGATTAATGGTTAATTAATTCTGAATACAATTAAACTTAAATAGGGTTAAAAGTGGTGAAAAATCATATGGATACGACCCTCATTGTGTATCTTGATTAATTGGATCGTTTCTTTGTGGATTTCTATAGGAAACCTCTTCAACTATGTCTTTGAGTATTCCTTGATTATTTCTTCCAATAAGAGGATTTCCTCTAATTTTATGAACTTTTCTAGAATACTTTTTCCTTGTCTATTTGAAAGAGGTTGACCTCCTTGCTTCTCTCATGTACACGTCGAGCCCCTTTTCTCCTTAGTCCACAGAGACAAAATGTAGAACTGGTGCCAACAGTTCATCACAGATGAAAGGACTCACTAATTAATGGTTAATCAATTCTGAATACAATTAAACTTAAATAGGGTTAAAAGTGGTATTTGATTAATATAATTTAGATATTGTACCTGATAGTAATAAATGTCAATAAAATGTACACCCTTTTAAATTTTTTTTCAATTTTGGATTTTTTTTAAAAAAATTCAAATTTAGTCATGTTTGTCAAAATTTATTCTATCCATCCAAATTTTAGATCGAGAATGGGCTAAATAGGGCTGAATTTGAAAAAAAATGATCAAAATTGAACAAAAATTAATAATCAAAATAGGACAAAATATTATCTAAATTAAGAATTATAAATATAAAATGATTAAAATTAGAATCAGGTATACCTACAAGACAAATTGTGATATTTTCTCTATTATATTTTGTTTTAAATAATAAGATTTATATTACTTTATTTTTCTTTGAAAAAAGTTTATAGTTGAAATGTTAAGAATATAAATTTATAGGACAAAAATGACACTCATATGGGTGAAAGGGCTAGGGATCAATTTGTATTGGGGTAGATAAGTATTTTTTTTTAAAAACATAATAATTATATTTTCTAATTTTTTTAATTAACTTTATTTATTACTTTCTCTGTCCTACTAATTAATGCATACTTTTCATTTTGATCCATCGTAATATTTTTGTACATTTTTTGGTAAAAATATATTCTAATGCTACTCAATTTTTAATTACACACATCCCAATAATTTTACTCATTTTTTTCATTAAATAGTCTAAAATACTCACCTTTTACACACATTTCAATAACTTTACACATCTTTATACATAAAAATTAACTTTATTTTTTCAGTTAATTATTTAAAATTAATACTCACTTTTTACACACATTACAATAACTTTATAAATCTTTATATATAAAAAATTAACTTTTCTTAATCTCCGCGAACTAGAATACGTGCACAATTTATCGGGACGGATGAGGTATTATTTTTCTTTTATAAATTTCAAAATATTTTTCTCTCATCGGAATGATTCAAATGACATGTTTGAGTAAGGATTTGAAAATCCTAACAAAACAACTAAAAAAATATCAAATTTAAATCTAAAATTTGGAATCCATTAATATAAAATTATGGATTTATAAATCAATGAATTTGATTTACCCACTGTCCCAGCTTGCTCAATGAATAAATTATTGTATTCACTCGATTTTTTTAATGAAAAAATTATATCTTATTAGTTAAAGTATATATCCTTTAAAATAAAATTTTGTATCTAGATTGTACTTGGATTGAGTCATTTAAAATCCATTAAATTTGGAAATGAATGGATTTTGAATTTCATGAATTTTAAATCAATTCATTTGAAACATGTTGTTCGAATGTATTATGAATTTATGAAAGGATTTTCAAATTCTTAGTTCAACAAAAAAAATTTAATTTTTAAAATTAAAATTTTATTTAAAATAAATAAAAAAATAAAATTAAATATTAAATATTAAAATATGTAATTTATAAAATAAAAATAAAAAAAATTTGGGATTGGTTGAGTTGGTGGTGGGGTGGGGATGGGGTTTTTATTTATTTTTTATTAATTAATTTTTTTATAAATATTAAAATAATTTTTGGTGCACATGAATAATTCAAATGAATAGTTTTAAGTCGGGATTTGAAAATCAATCTAAAATAAACATAAAATTGAAATCCATTATTTTAAAATTCATGATTTTAAAATAATTAATTTAATTGTCCGTCCAAACGTGGGGAGGGATTTGAATTGGTATTTATAAATCCTTCTTAAATTCATCAATTCAAACGCAACTTTACACATTCCCTGTATACAGGGGGACCAATTCCTCTATAAATGTACGTACCTAACACATTTTTCGTATCCCATTATACCACCCAGATAGTATCGAATAGTGTTTCTAAAATTTATATTTATATCAATATAAAAAATGTGTATACAATACTAAATTTATAATGTATATTTGACCAAAGTGCACAAATCTGTAGCGAAATATCATATGATTACTTTTATACACGTTTTATTATTTTAATTTTATTACTCCTAACAACCGTCTATATATCTTAATTATTAATTGTTACATCAGCGAAAATTATTATTTTTAACTAAATGAATCCATTTTCTCCCCTATATTACCCTTAATTTGAATATTCTATTTTCCCCAAAATTGATACATCTACTTTATAACAGTACTCCCTCCGTCCTACAAAACATTCATACTTTCCTCATTTGTTTGTCCCACAAAACTCTTCACACCCCAACAGAGGAAACATCACTTTATTCAACCATCCCAAAAGTTAAATTAATTTCAAATTTGCCACTATTTTTTCACACACATATCATTACTTTATACTTATTATCTAAAAATACTACAATACCTTCTAAAGTGAACAAATTTGATCAAAAAGAACAACTTTTCTTAAACAACATGGAACAGTAAATGTGAAGCGTTTTATGGGACGGAGGAAGCATATGATAAATGTATACTCGTTAACGTTGACGTTTGCTTTTTGTATAGAGATTAAGAGATATAATATTTTAAAGTATAGTGAGGTGAGAGAAATAATATTTAATTTAAGGTGAGTAGTTGTATTAGTGTTGTTTGTGGGCCCTACATGTAATAATTAATTGTTTTGTGTGGGTCCCGCTTGACAAAAAAATGTAAACCTTAACGTGAGACAACCCAAAATGGAAAACGTAAACCTTAACGCGGGACGGAAGGAATATATCATAAGATAAATGTATAAATATTTCTAGGACGGAAGGAGTACTCTTTATAAAAAGGCAGTCTCGTGTAGTGACTTCCATGAGACGAATAAAAAGTGATAATATTTTAATGAAGTGATACTCAATTGGTAAAAGTTGAAAATGGTGAAGTGAACTATTTCATTAACCAATTATAATACAAGTAAAAAGTGACAACATTTTAAAGAAAAGTGATAACATCTCAAATAAATAGTGATAATTAATTAAAATAATATAAAATATGAATCCATTTAGTTAAAATGGATATGTTCAATTCACTAAATTTTATGATTCAAGTTTTGTTTTACATAGGATTTATTCTTTTCTTTAGGATTTAATGCTAATTTAAAGAGTATAATTGTGATTTCTTTATAATTAATGTAAATTGTTAAATTATCAGAAATGGTTAAATTAAATGGATTTATATTAATAAATTATAATTTAAATAAAAAGTGATAATATTTTAAAAAAGTGATAACATCTCGAATAAGAAGTGAAAACTAATTAAAATAATATAAAATATGAATCAATTTAGTTAAAATAATATAAAATATAAATCCATTTTATGTATAATCCGTTTATAATCAAAGAAAACTGAGTATATGTTTAATTTAATGCGGACAGTTCTGATAATATCATTTTTTTTTGATAAATATTAATGCTCACAGCACTGAGTAATATTAACACCACACATTAATGTTGCACCGTATATATTAATGTTGCACAACACATTTACGAGCTGTTTGAAGTTCTAGAGATATGGTGGATTGATTTTCAATAATTAATGTTTATGGTGCGAATTTTAAGAGTTGATTAATTGGTGGTAATGTCTGCATTTGGGTATTTCCGTCAACAAACTCTGTAAACATATAGTTAGGTATAACATTTTTATATCAACGTTCTACACAATAATTACTGAATGTGCAATGTAATGAATTTCTTTTTAAACTTTAATATGTGCCTATGTGAAATTAATTGTAAAGTAAAAATGTTTATAGGAGCATCTCCTAAAAACTATTTAAAGTAAAAAAATAGTTAAAAATTAAAGAGCCTAACACAAAAATTCATCTCCAATAGTCTCTTCAAAATAACAAAAAAATTTTACATAATGATTTTGACTCTTTAAATTTAGAGAGCCAAAACAACTCTTTAAAATTTATTGCATTAACTATTTCATAACTTCCAATACATTTTTTCCTTGAAATGTCCACAAAATATATTATAATTAATTAATTCAAATCCATAATAAAATAAATTAGGATAGTATATAATATAAAAAAAGTAATTAATAAATTTTGGGAAGATAACAAATTAAATGAAATATAAAGAGAGTGTTGGAGGAGATAAAAAATATAACTCTCTAAATTTTAAATACTCTCTATATCACACAAAATCCTCTTCAAATTATAAAGATGCTTTTTGATATGGTCTGAGACACATAAGTCAATAGAAATTCGAAGTTTTATGGAATCATTTAACATTCCTCTCATAAAAAATCTTTATTTACGAAAGCTATTATGACAAGATATTAAGTCATTATGGATCATTCTTATAGTGATAATTGAGTTAACAATATGTAATTTAACTCAAATAAATTTTAAAAATGATGCATTAATTTTTTAATGTGAGAATGAAGAAGAAGAAGGTATGTTGTCAAATAAACTCTTAAAACAGACACAAATTATTTTCTAAAAGGAATAGAAGCATTGTTCGAGTTTTTTTAGAAAATTTATTTATTCAAGTCGATATTTGATCCCGAGTCAAGTGATGCAGCGAGAGCGTATTAAAGATAAAGATACGTAGAAGAAAACTCTATAATCCATTGATTCGTAAAGAATACCAGAAGATAGACTACTCAAATACGTAAGAATACCTTAAAAGAGGTTATGAGACAACACTCATTTTTTCATTAAACAAATTCAACTCCTCCTACTACAATAAGATGACCACCTATTTATAGATGATAATATCTAATACAATAATGATAAACATAAATATAATTAAAGGAAACAAATCAAAATCAAATCATATTAATATCTAATTAATTTATACTATAATTATCCAAAATCTTCTATAATCTCCATCATTCTCCTCCGCTTGGAGATGATTCGCCCACAAATCGTGCAGGGTCGTATTACGTACAAAATAAGTACGAAGACGGGCTGGAACTTCCTTAAATTCATGTAACCCATATTCCTTCAACCAAAAACCTTCAGATTCAATATTATCTCTAATTATGAGATCCGGAAAATACGAATCTTTTGAATCAAACAAATTTTCAGGATTGAGTGCATCATCAACAAAAACGTCAAACGTCTCTTTGTCAAAAATTGGATCACCACAAGCAACGTGAAAAATTACATCGACTTCCTTATCCAAAATGGACCTTCTAATCAAGCGTTCATATATGTGAAATGTTGTGGCTAATCCTTGATCCAAGTAAAACTTCGTTTTTGATGATAGCAAGGTGAGTTGAGAAGTTTTCTGTCATTGTGCATTCTCACAGTCACACGCATGAAGAAATGGTTAAGGAAAAAGTTGCAACCAAAATTATTAAATGACAATCTCATCTAAAACTTTAAGCTGATAGAGAGTAAATCGTTTAATACTTAATCAAGTCATTCTAATACGCCCCTCATCATAAAATAGTTTGGATGCTGCTTAGCTGAAGCATGGTTTATCAAATCTGATGTTCCAAGTTTTAATTAAGTGATGCTGTTGAGTGGGTTCTCATCAGATTTTGAGTTGGGATCTTTAGTTTAGAAGTCAGGCATTCTATTTGATGGCTTAGCAAATTAATTGTTGATGGTTATCTACCCAACACAAGCTATAAAGATGTCAAACCGATTAGTTTTGTTTATAATTGTAGGAATTAATTTAATTCAATTAATTGGATTTAATTGGTTAGTAAGAGTTAATTGTTAAATTAATCACCAATTAAATGAGTGTAGTGGGTGAGTGTAATTTGACTCATCTACTGGAGAGGTTATGTGAGGCGTAATTGGAATTAATACGAAATTATTGTCCCGCGTAGGAGGAAATCCTCAAAAATCGGATCAAGCCCGAAGACGATTCCTTTCATAAATGCTGATTGGAGTAGGTTCATTGAATCTGGACGCAATAATCCTCCATAATTTCTGATTAGAAGAAATCATGCAATCAACAATCAAATCGTCATAATTGCTGATTAGAGAAAATTACGCCATCAGCATTTAATACGTGCAATCACCATTATGACTGAGTGGAATGGTGCACCTATAAATAGGATCATTCACCATTTATTCAAACACACCACAATCAACAAGCATTTGCATCACAAAGCATTTGCATCTTAGTTAACGATCCAGTTCTTCATCTTCTTTCGTTCGTCGGAGTTTCAGCAATTGCAGTGCTACCTCACCAGAAAGGAAAAGTCTTTTTACCTTTGGGGAAGATCCGCCAAGACCGGAGCACTACCGGGGCGTGTTTCTTCTTGCGGAAAGAGGTTCTACCTTGACTCGGCTTCTACACGCTGTTTTCTTGAAGATTTTATACAAAGGTGTAAGAAGATCCTCTGCTTCTTCTCTTTTAATTTCATTTGTAATCTTGTTACTACTATATTTAGTATATTCTCTCTTCTACATTTCTATCCATAATATTGTAAAGTGATTGGTTGGTGCACATATAAACCAACAACCGCAAGAAGAAACACCTAGCCTCTGCACCCATCAATCACCATGACCAATGATATGGATATTGATGGAGCATCGATCCCAAATATGGGTGAAACCGCCAATGTCAATAAGGACTCTATTGGGACTGATTCCCAAAGAGTAACTGTGAATCCTATTGGGTTTGAATCCCAAAGGATGTATCCTCCAATAGGGATACCGAGACCATTCTTGGCTCCAGCTCCAGCGGAGAAGCTCGAGAAGTTCACGAGTGTTGACTTCAAGATGTGGCAGCAAAAGATGCTATTCTACCTTACCACACTGAATCTGGTGAGTTTCTTGAAGGAGATTGCACCAGTGGTGAGACTGATACGCAAAAGCGTATAGCTCTTGATCAGTGGAACTCCGCTGATTACTTGTGCAAGAACTATATCCTCAGTGGACTTAGTGATGCACTGTACAATGTGAATCTAAACACGAAGACATCCAAAGAGTTGTGGGAATCTTTGGAAAAGAAATACAAGGCGAAAGTTGCCGGTACAAAGAACTACGTGATAGCCAAGTACTTGGAGTTCATGATGGTGGACTCTAAATCTGTGGTTGAACAAGTGCAATAGTTCCAATTGATTGTGCACGAAATCCTCTCCGAGGGGATGTTTCTTCTAGAAGCATTCGTTGTCGGCTCTGTGATTGAGAAGCTACCTCCATTGTGGAAGGACTTCAAATGCTATCTCAAACACAAGCGAAAGGAGATATCTCTAGATGACTTAATTGTCAAACTGAGAATTGAAGAGGACAATAGGAAGATGGATGGGAAGTTTGGCCAATCCTCAATAGAGGCAAAGGCAAACTTAATTGAACATCGTGCAGGACCCTCCAAAAAGAGGAAGATGTCAAACGACAGGGGTAAGAACCCAACTGAAGCTCAGGGGGAATTCTATAACTGTGGAAAACCCAACCACAAGGCCAAAGATTATCATCAGCCTAAGAAGAACAAAGGCAAGAACTACAATGCCAACGTGGTTGAATGAGCTCTCACTGATGATGACTTGGCTGCTGTGGTCTTTGAAGCCAACTTGGTGGCAAATCCAAAGCAGTGGTTTGTGGACATTGGCGCCACCTGCCACATCTGCTCGGAGAAAAGTGCCTTCTCCACTTATGCGCCCGTTGAAGGGAGTAAGCTGCACATGGGGAATCAAGCCTCATCTGATGTAGCCGGTGTTGGGAGCGTGACTCTAAAGCTCACCTCCGGGAAAGAACTAAAGCTGAATGATGTGCTGCATGTCCCAGACATCCGCAAAAACCTGATCTCAGGGTCCCTGCTAGTTAGTCATCAGTTCAAGCTTGTATTTGAGTCTTGTAAACTAGTGCTTAGCATGTTTGGCCAAGGTTGAAGTGCCACTACCTAAACAAGTTAGAATTGGACCTAAAATGGTTGATTGTATATTTGTTGGGTATACACTTAACACTAGTGCCTACAAATTTCTGATTCACTAATCAGAGATATCTGGCATGACTAAAGGCACTATGATAGAGTCAAGGAATGCAATATTCTTTGAAAACATATTTCCTAGTAAAGGAAATGAACAAGTGAGTTCTAACAAAATATCACTTGAAGATAGTACTACGGTTCAGTCTACCCAAGAAAGTGTAGAACCAAGACGTAGTAAAAGAGCTAGAGTAGAAAAAGACTTTGGTCAAGATTTCTTCACATATGTGGTTGAAGATGAGCCCAAATCTGTAACTGAAGCTCTATCTCGTCCAGATGCACCGTTCTGGAAAGAAGCTATAAATAGTGAAATTGACTCCATCATGCAAAACCATACGTGGAAATTGGTAGATCTACCAAAGGGTTGTAAGACCTTAGGATGCAAATGGATCCTAAAAAGAAAGTATAAAGATGATGGGTCAATAGATAAATATAAAGCCAGGTTGGTGGCTAAAGACATCAGGCAAAAGGAAGGGTATGATTTCTTTGATATCTACTTACCAGTTGATGAGTGTGTTAATTCACAAATCTTGCGCTTGGATTTGTGCTATTTTGGAGTGTTTAAAGGTTGAAATCGGTTGTAAACCGATATTTATTGTGAAAAGGCATGAATCAGGTGTTGTTGGAGCTATTTGAGTGGTTTTTCAAAGGAAATCGGAGTGGAAGTGTTGAAAACTGAAGAAAAGAAGTCGAAGCCATCCGATTGGGCAAAGCAAGAGTGCGATTCGACCTGAAGGAGATCAATTCAACCAGCCCTTCAGGTCGAATTGGCAACACAACATGTACAGAAGGTCGATTCGACCACGATAGGGGGATTCGACCTTGGCATTAAGTCGAATCGAGGTCAAATTGATTAACAGCGATGCCGATTCGACCTCGTCACATTGATTCGACCAGGCAGTTGGTCGAATCGAGCACCTGGGACTTATAATGTGTTGATTCGACCTACAATTTGACTTGTGATGGTCAATTGACCAATTGCTGAAGTCGAATTGAGGCTCGGGAACTTACCATATCCGTGTTTTTATACCGTCAATGCGTGTGATCACTTAAAAAGCCCATTCCAAGCCCAGGAGATGTGATTACAAGTATAAAATAGGCTTATACAGTATCATAGAAGACGACTTGATCAAGAAGACGTACAGACATAGAGTTGAGAGGAGAGCGATCGTCCATCATCCGGAGGGGATGTGACAGAGTTCCGCTGGAGATTCAAGTAAGATCGGTCCAACTAACCATGATTGTTCTTAGATCAATCATGGGCTAGAGCCGCTTTGGTAGTTCTAGGGTTATGAAGGTTTCATGAGTTAATTAGTCTTTCGTGTGTAAACTTTGTACAACACTACTTGTGGTTTATTTTATATAGGATTGTGCATTTTTAATCCACACTCATGGTCGTTTTGTGCATCAATAATTGTTGTGTAGAGTCTGAATACATAACTTGGTTATTGGTTGAGTGCGTTCACTGCTGAGCAGGGTTTTATGTTATAATTCTAAGTGAAGGGATTCTGAACTCTTATTAGAACTATCTTATATGAATACTTGTTAATTGAATCATATTCGGGTTAATAAGTAGGATAAAGAGTATAAGTTTATAGTACCTATAAAGAGAATCAAATCGGGTTAGAGTACTAAGTGCACGGGACATAATTAATTATGATAGTACCTAAAAAGGGGGGTAAAGTATACATCTTGCTCCGAGGATATTCACACGTGTCATACTCATATTTACTTGTGTCTATAGAGTGAATTTGCATGGTTAAGTGATGCGTCCATAAACCACAAGGTAGAGTCAGACACCATCACATGAAAGATGAATTAATAAGTGGAACTGGATTACCTGACGAACTACATACTATCTTATTTGATCACAACTCACTTATCTCTTCTTCTTGTTATTGTTACTTGATATTTTATTCACTTTCGTCACTTAATCTCAATATCACAACCATTATATTTTCCAACATAGTCATAATTTATTAGAATATAATTAAATTGATATTTATCCGTCCCTTGAGTTCGATATATAACTTGGTCACCTTCGAAACTACGATTGCTATCCTTCATACTTGAGGATTAATTGTGTGTTGAGAAAACACCTATCAAGTTTCTGGCGCCGTTGCCGGGGACGGCATAAAATATCTTTTTGTTATTTCTAGTTTTATTAGGACTATTTTAATTCTTGTTTTGCTGTTCTAACTTTTATTCTTTTCAGGTGTATGCTCACAAGATCCAAGCAAGGTGAATTAGTACCGTATAATCCAGAGATCGGAGCGTCATCAAGGAAGAAAAAGAAGAAGAAGGGTAATAAGAACATAGATCCAACTGAAGCTCTTAATCTTTGAGTTGAAGTTGACATGCTAAATTCGCAAACAATTGAAGCTGCAACCGAAGTTAATTTGGAAGTAGAGACAGTCGACATGGCAGCGAATCCAGACAATCTGGCCATCCATGAAGTCTTCAAGAATAACGGGGCTGGACACTCTGGGCTTTTAGGAGCAAGGGGGCTAATGCGGACTTCGATCTTCATCCCGCTCTTATTAGCATGATAGAAAGGAACTCCTTTTCAGGAGGGACTTTCGAGGATCCGCAGCAGCATCTAAACAAGTTCTTGGGCTATGCAAGTACTCAAAAAGATGCAGGGGAATATGAAGATGCTCGGAAGATCCGCTTGTTTAAATTCTCGCTTACTGAAAAGGCGAGATATTGGTACGACACTATTAATGCAGCTGAATGCACTATTTGGGAGCAATTGAAGTTGAAGTTCTTGGAAAGATACATGCCACCTTCGAAGGTGTTCAAGATGAAGCAAGACATTAACTAATTTGCTATCGGTGGTGGAGAGAAGTTTCATGAAGCTTGGGATAGATTCAAGGACATGCTTCGTAAGTGTCCACAACATGGGCTATCTAAAGCTCAATATATCAGTATATTCTATAGTGGATTGGACTGTGATTCACGAGTGTTATTGGATGCTTCTTCTAATGGAGCATTGCTTACTAAGTCATCCGTAGAGGCCGAGAAACTTTTTGAAGATATTTTGATGAACTCAAGAGATTGACCAACTGATAGAGTGAGAGGCACTTACGTCCTTGGAAAGGTGGCTAAGGTTGAACATGCTATGGTGAAAACAAGTAAAGAAGATGAGATCGTCTCTAGCTTGTCGAGTATCAACAAGCTACTTGAGTCCCAACAAAAGCAAATCAGTGATATATCTCAGTGCGTACCAATCATGCAGTAGGAAGTTATGAATGATGGAACCATCCAAGAGGAGTTGGAAGAAGCTAAATATGCTATGGGCCAAAGTATTCAAGGAACGAGGTATCAAAATCAAGGCAACCGGAATTATCAGGGGAACTACACAATCGTGGTCCCCCGGATAATTATGAATAGCATAGGAGGCCGGAGTTTTCATGGAGTAATCCTAACAATGCAATTCAACCTCCGACGGGTGTTGATCAGGGTACAAAAGTGGAAGAAGGAAAGCCAGGTTTCGAGGATACGGTGAACAGGTATATGGCTAGGAATGATGCTAGAGTAGATCGTCTTGAGGCCAAGTTAGAGAAAAAGATTGATGCAAACCATAAGGATTTGACTACATAAGTGAAGGACCTTACATTGTTGATAGGGGATATGGCAGAAAGTGTTAACAAGCTCACTCAAACTATTGAGAAAGGGAAGCTCCCGTCACAAAGTATTGAGAATCCAAAGTCATGCAACGCCATCACATTGAGGTCTGGAACACAGTATGAGGGACCTATGAGGCCGAAATCGAAATTGGACACGTCAAGGGCTCAATTCAACCCCGATTCGACCAATGTCATGGGTCAAATTCAACAGGGGAGGTCGAATTGGACGACTAGACGTGATTTGGAAGCATCAGAGCTTCGATTCGACCAAAACCAATTCAATTCGACCTGGGGGCCAGGTCAAATTGAGGTCGAATCCATCCTTCCGAAGCACTCTGTTTTATCAGAAGCCCGATTTGACAAACAGTAGTTCAATTCGACCAGACCGTCAGGTCGAATTGAGGTCGAATCGGAGGACAGAAATCTTATAGTGAGCTGATTCGACCACGGGAACTTCAATTCGACCAGACCTTCTGATTGAATCCAGGTCGAATCAGAGATACATAGTGAGAATCGTGTTCCAGGTGCGTAATTCAACCACTATGTGCCCAATCCTACCAGAGCACCTGGTCAAATTGAGGTCGAATCACCCCATACTGCACATGTTTCTTCACTGAACACTCCTCGTGATGTGAACATTACTCCATTGGTTCCAAATGAGCAGAATACTGAGATCATAGCAGAGAAGAAGTGGGAAAGAGCCAAGAGGTTGAAAGTCGAAAAGGATAAAGCGGAGAAGGTCGAGCGTGATGAATGGGGTATCCCAAAACAAAGATACCTCCGTCGTTTCCTTATAAGTTGGTTAAGAAGGGATTGGAAGAGAAGTTCAATAAGTTTTCAGATATCATAAATAAGATAAGCTTGAGTTTTCATTTCTCTGAGGCGATATTGGAGATGCCGTACTATGCCCGATTCCTTAAAGATATATTGTTGAATAAGAGAAACTTGAACGGAGTTGAGATTGTTAACTTGTCTAAAAATTTTAGCTCGATTATCCAAGGGAAGCTGCCACAGAATATGAAGGATCCGGGAAGCTTCACTATCTTGTGTGAGATTAGAAAAGGGCCGGCACGACGAGCCTTGTGCGATCTTGGAGCAAGCATCAATTTGATGCCATTGTCTATCTTTCAAAGGCTTGGTTTGTGGGAGTTATCTCCTACAATAGTTGCTCTACAATTGGCGGACAGGTCGATGACATTTTCGAAAGTATCATTGAAGACGTTCTTGTCAAAGTGGATAAACTAGTCTTTCCTGTGGATTTTCTTGTACTTGAGATGGAAGATGACAAGGATAACATCCCTCTTATCTTGGGGAGACCTTTCCTTGCTACTGCTAGGGCCATGATTGATGTTAAAAAGGGGGAGCTCAGGTTGCGGATGGATAAAGAAGAGGTCCTATTCAACCTTGATAAAGCAATGAAGATGCCTATGGAGTCACATTGTCATAGTATTTATGTAGTGGAGAAGATTGTGAATGAAGACATGTCTTTGATTCTATCGAAAGATCCTATTGAGACATATTTGGAGGAGTCTCTTACTTTTCCCACTACGGAGCTTGATGGTCTCTCCAATGATGCATGTATTGACTATCTTGATAAGTTACTTGCATTAGGTGATGCCAGGGATGAACAGATAAGAAAGACCACTGCTGACATGGTGAATCAGAAGTCCACTGTTATGGAGGAAATTAAGCCTGTTGCTAAGGAAGAGAAGCATGAGAGCAAGATAATTGAAGTGGTAGAGGAGATCACAGGACCAAGCGTATCTCTTACTTTTCCCACTACTAACTCTAATGTGATATTTGATAATCTTTTGGTTGCAGGAAAGATGGATGATCCATATCTGAAGCCTCCGAACATACCTCCGGATTGTTATTCTTATATTGGTGTTGAAAAGTCTAACTTGTTTGATCCTTGTTTTGCTACGCAAGTTGGGCCTACAATTGAGTGGAGGATTGACAAGAAGGAATCAAGCCAGTCATGGGAGGAAAGAATTTCAAAAAGTTCTGTTTTAGTTACGAAGAAGGGTGAGATGATTGGTGCAGAAAATAAAAGAGGAAAGAAGTACTTGAAGGTAAGAATGCGAGAGGATTGCCTCAGATCCAGTAGTAGAGGTGCTGTCGTGACTCTCCGACGTTAAACAAGAGCACCTGTTGGGGGCTTTTCCCTCCTGTTTTATTACTTTATTTCATTCATGTGAGTAAGAAATTTTTATATTTGAAGTGCTTACTTATCGGCAATTACATCTCTTTGCAAACTTAGTTTCGACTATAGTTTCTACTAAGTTTGGGGGGTGTGATGTACTTACCTCGATAAGCACCGATAGTAGAATCTTTTCTTTGTAACGTTTGTTAGGAGAGTTGATTTTTTGCGGCATATTTAAACTTTAATCTGTTTTTATGTGTCGATTTTTTGCAACTTGCCTAATGTTTAGTGGTGTTTTGTTCCGTGTTTTGAGTTGTTTGCGGAGTTACTCATGAATGTTATGTTTTAGGATTGATTCTTGATGACTACGATGCATGAGTTGGGATTTTTAGAGATGCTTGTATGATTGATTTGATATATGGGTTCATGGATTTTGTGCATTCATATGTTCATGTGTTAATTTTCGTTGATGAGAGCATGTATAATTTGATAAATATGTAGAATTCTTGTGAAATTGATCTTGATTATGTACTATGAGGAGTGCTTAGGATTCTATTTACCCATGTGAGGATTTGAGCCTTTTAATCATGCTTGATCATGATAGTTTATTCTTATAGAATCATTCATATGAACGTATTCTAGAACTTGGCTTGGAGTCTTGTGCGAGACTTACGATTGGTAAATTGCTAGGATATGATCTTAGACCATTCTTGATCATTTGAGTTACTTAGCCATATTTTACCTTCCCATTGATCATGTATACCTTTGGTAGCCTTGTTTGAGCCTTAAAAGCTTTTTCTTTGGCAAGCCGAATAAAAGAGCCTTATTTAACCTTCACTTGAGCTTTGTTTAAATACCCTATCGGTAGAGAGTTGAGGTGAGTAAGTGTTGCAAGAGGAAGAAGGATGGTAGAGTGTGGTTGAGTAAAGTAAGAGAAGTGTATGGATAAATCTTGTTTAGGGGTAGTGCTTTAAAATGGTACCCCGATTAAAAAGGGTAGTGCCTACAATCGGTACTCGAGTTATCAAAAGAAGAATGATGTTGATGCAAGGAAGAGAAGAAAATTAAAAATTGCAAGTGTAAGAGAAGAAAGTGGAGGAGAATATGTAGCCGATGAAGAAAGCGAACACCTCCAAGGTAACTCTCTACTAGTGTTTGAGTCATTTATCTAAATTTTCCTACCCTTTCCAAAGAGCCAACATCACAACCCAAAAATAAGTCCTTGGTGATCTTAGTAATGAGTTGAATGTGAGTTGATTTTTGAGATCCTTGTCAAGCTTATGGTTACGCGTAAGTATGGATTGAGTATGAGCGTATACACTAACCTGTTAAGTGCAACTAGCACTTGAGTGAGAGAGTAAACACTTATCTTGTGAGCTTGATGACTTAGTACTCCGAATGGTAATATGATTGAGTGATGTTTTGCATGAATGATATGTATGATGCAGGAAATACATGTCTTTAATTGGTAAAATTGCATGTGTAATATGTATTGTACTTGGTGATCCTCGTGAATTATACACAACTCCTTGGTTTGATTGCATTGCCTCGGGACGAGCAACATGTAAGTTTGGGGGTTTGATGAGTGTGTTAATTCACGAATCTTGCGCTTGAATTTATGCTATTATGGAGTGTTTAAAGGTTGAAATCAGTTGTAAACCGATATATATTGTGAAAAAGCATGAATCAGGTGTTGTTGGAGCTATTTGAGTGGTTTTACGAAGGAAATCGGAGTGGAAGTGTTGAAAACTGAAGAAAGGAAGTCGAAGCCATCCGATTGGGCGAAGCAGGAGTGCGATTCGACCTAAAGGAGATCAATTCGACTAGCCCTTCAGGTCAAATTGGCAACACAACATGTACAGAAGGTGGATTCGACCACGACAGGGCGATTCGACCTGGGCATTAGGTCAAATCGAGGTCGAATCGATTGGCGGAGATGCCAATTCGACCTCGTCACTTTGATTCAACCAGGGCAGTTGGTCGAATCGAGCACCTGGGACTTACAGTGTGTTGATTCGACCTGTAATTCGACTTGCGATGGTCAATTCGACCTGTTGCTGAAGTCGAATTGAGGCTCGGGAACTTACCATATTCGTGTTTTTACATTGTCAATGCGTGTGATCACTTAAAAAGCCCATTCCAAGCCCAGTAGATGTGATTACAAGTATAAAAGAAGGCTTATACAGCATTATAGAAGACGACTTGATCAAGAAGACGTACAGACATAGAGTTGAGAGGAGAGTGATCGTCCATCATCCGGAGGGCTGTGACAGAGTTCCACTGGAGATTCAAGTAAATCAGTCCAACTAACCATGATTGTTCTTAGATCAATCAAGGGCTAGTGCCGCTTCGGTAGTTCTAGGGTTATGAAGGTTTCATGAGTTAATTAGTCTTTCTTTGTAAACTCCATACAACACTACTTGTGGTTTATTTTATGTAAGATTATGCGTTTTTAATCCACACTCACTGTAGTCTTGTGCATCAATAATTGTTGTGTAGAGTCTGAATACATAACTTGGTTATTGGTTGAGTGCGTTCACTGCTGAGCAGGGTTTTATGTTATAATTCTAAGTGAAGGAATTCCGAAGTCTTATTAGAACTATCTTATATGAATACTTGTTAATTGAATCATATTCGGGTTAATAAGTAAGATAAAGAGTATAACTTTATAGTACCTATAAAGGGAGATCAAATAGGGTTAGAGCATTAAGTGCAGGGGAAATAATTGATTATGATAGTACCTAGAAAGGGGGATAAAGTATACATCTTGCTCCGAGGATATTCACACGTGTCATATGCATATTTACTTTTGTCTATAGAGTGAATTTGGATGGTTAAGTGATGCGTCCATAAACCACAAGGCAGAGTCAGACACCGTCACATGAAAGATGAATTAATAAGTGGAACTGGATTACCTGACGAACTACCTACTATCTTATTTGATCACAACTCACTTATCTCTTCTTCTTGTTATTGTTACTTGATATTTTAATCATTTTCGTCACTTAATCTCAATATCACAACTATTATATTTTCCAACATAGTCATAATTTATTAGAATATAATTAAAATGATATTTATTCGTCCCTTGGGTTCGATATATAACTTGGTCACCTTCGAAACTACGATTGATATCCTTCATACTTGAGGATTAATTGTGTGTTGAGAAAACACCTATCACCAGTGACACGAATTACGTCTACTCGTGTACTTATAGCGATTGCTGCATTGCACAATCTAGAGATTCATCAAATAGATGTTAAGACAACCTTCTTAAATGGTGAGTTGGAGGAAGAAATATACATGGACCAACCAGAAGGCTTTATAGCACCTAAAAATGAGAAAAAGGTGTGCAAACTCGTGCGATCGTTGTATGTACTTAAACAAGCTCCAAAACAATGGCATGTGAAGTTTGACAACATAATAATGTCTAACGATTTTCGAATCATTGAGTGTGACAAGTGCATGTATGTGAAAATTACACCAAATGGATTTGTCATTGTCTGCCTCTATGTAGATGATATGCTTATCATGAGAAGCAGCCATGACATAATCGTTGACACTAAAAGGATGTTGAGTCAAAATTTTGACATGAAGGACATGGGAATAGCGGATGTGATACTTGGCATTAAGATCCAAAAGACATCTGATGGACTTGCATTGTCACAATCTCATTATGTTGAGAAAGTGTTGAAGAAGTCCAATGCATTTGACGATCCATTGGCTAAGACACCTATGGATCCAAATGTGAACCTTAGCAAAAACAAAGGTGAACCAGTAGCTCAATCTGAGTATGCAAGGGTTATAGAAAGTATAATGTACATAACAAATTGTACACATCCTGACATAGCGTGTTCTATTAACAAATTGAGTAGATACACGAGTAACCCACGCAATGAGCACTGGAAAACATTGAAAGAGTGTTGAGATACTTGAAATACACTTTTGATGTGGGGCTACACTATTCTAACTATCCAGCAGTACTTGAAGGGTGTAGTGATGCAAATTGGATATCTGACACAAAAGACTAGTTCTCCACAAGTGGATACATATTCACTATTGGAGGTGGAGCAGTGTCTTGGAGGTTTAACAAATAGACCTGTATAGCCCGTTTCACAATGGAATCTGAGTTTATAGCTTTAGAAAAAGCTGGGGAAGAAGCTGAATGACTTAGAAACCTCCTAGAGGACATTCCATGTTGGAACAAACCAGTCCCTACGGTAATGGTAGATTGTGACAGTCAAGCCACAATTGAAAGAGCTCTTAGTGATATGTATACAATGGAAAGTCTAGACATATCTGTAGGCGACACAACACGGTGAGACAATTGATCTCGAGTGGTGTAATGTCAATTGACTACGTGAGGTCAAAAGACAATATAGCGGATCCGCTCACGAAAGCAATTAATCGAGATCAAATGAATAAATTGCTAGAAGGAATGGGATTAAAATCCACAAAGGAAAGAGATGAAACAATGGAAACCCAACCTTGATGACTAGAGATCTCAAAAACTTGGTTCAATGGGAAAACGAAACTGTGGAGGTTCAAGTTAAACTTGGTACCTACCATCCTGATAAAAAAAAACTTGGTACCTACCAGTCCTTAGTAGAACAATAATACCAAGTATGGAACCCGTATTGTGATGAGGTTAAGTCTCTGATTTTTAATAATTCCTAAAAGGCCTAGTAGAGGCTGGTTGAGTATAGGAAATCACCTATGTAAGTGTGAAGTGAGTGACCGCTTCAAGGAAAACACTTATGAATCCAAAGGGGGGTCCATGGTCGAAACATACCAAAATGTAAGAAAAAGGATGATGAAAGGCATTGATGCGTTCACACTGTTGTCTCAGTATACGCTAAGGAGGAGTAGTGCAAAGACCTTGTGTCTACTAAGCCACCCCGTATACTCGATAGTGTTGGACTACGGAAGGTTCAAAGTCCCAAACTATCTGTCCGGATATATTAGTGTCTCACGAGGACTGGATTGTGTGTCTGCATTTCATGTGGGTTCACCAAATTTCACTCATGTGGGGGATTGTAGGAATTAATTTAATTAAATTAATTGGATTTCATTGGTTAGTAAGGGTTAATTGTTAAATTAATCACCAATTAAATGAGTGTAGTGGGTGAGTGTAATTTGACTCATCTACTGGAGAGGTTATGTGAGGCGTAATGAGAATTAATAAGAAATTATTGTCACACGTGGGAAGAAAATCCTCAAAAATCGGATCAAGCCGGAAGACGAATCCTTTCATAAATGCTGATTGGAGTAGATTCGTTGAATCTGGACGCAATAACCCTCCATAATTGCTGATTAGAGAAAATCATGCAATCAGCAATCAAATCGTCATAATTGCTGATTAGAGGAAATTACTGATGGGCGTTTTCTCAACACACAAAATTAATCCTCAAGTATAAGGATATCAATTGTAGTTTCGATAGGTGACCAAGTGTTTATTGTACCCAAGAGGCGGATAATTATCAACTTAATTATATTCTAATCCACTAAGATTATGTGGAAAATTTGATTTAGTTTGGTTATGAAACTGAATAACACATAAGTAAACATAGCAAAGTAAATAAGCAAACAATAAAGAAACTCGGTTGTGATCAAGTAAGTAATATATTAGTTCTTCAGGTCATCCACCTTTACTCGTTAATTTCCTTTCCATGTGTTGATGTCCGACTCTACCTTGTGGTTTATGGACGCATTACTAAACCATGCAAGCGTACTCTATACACACAAATAAGCAATCGTATGATACGTGTGAATATCCTCGGAGCAAGACGTATACTTTACCCCCTTTCTAGGTACTATCATAATCAATTATTTCCCATGCACTTAGCACTCTAACCCGATTTGATCTCCATTTATAGGTACTATAGAGTTGTACTCTTTATCCTACTGGTTAACCCGAATACAATTTAATCAACAAATATTTATATAAGATAGTTCAAATAAGATTTCGGAATCCCTTCACTTAGATTTATAACATGTGATCCTGCTCAACGGTGAACGCACTCAATCAATAACCAAGAGATGTATTCAGACTCTATATAAAAGTTAATGATGCAATAAACAACCGTGAGTATGAATTGAAAAGGCACAATCTTATATAAAATAAACCATAAGCAGTGTTGTACGGAGTTTACATATGAAAATTCAATTAACTTATAAAACATTCATAACCCTAGAACTACCGGGGTGGTTCTAGCCCATGATTGATCTAGGAACAATCATGGCTAGTTGGTATGATATTACTTGACTCGCCAGACAAATCTCTCCTCCAACTTCTTTGGATGACGGTAGGGTTTTGGAAGTAGATGGATGAATGATGTGTGTCGTCCTTTTTTCTCCTGCGAAGGTTCTTCTTTTATACTCATAGGACCTCCTTATGGGCATAGGATGAGTCTTTTCTTGAAGCACACGTCAAATTTGGTAAAAGACATCTGGAATTACCATAAATATCAAAAGCGAAATTCCATTCGACCAAGCATGGACTGGTCGAGCAAGGCCTCCAACTCGATCAACTTGTCGAGCAAGCTCTCTGGACGACTTTGACATTCTGCTAGACCAGCCTTCTCTTGCTCGACCAAATTGATGTTGGTCGAGCAACACCTTCAAGTCAAACAAACTCTCTGTAAGTTTTGCTCACTTTGTTCGACCTCTGCTCATCTGCTCGACCAAGTTGATGTTGGTCGAGCAACGCCTCCAAGTCGAGCTAACTCTCTGGACGGATATGCACAATCTACTCTACTTGGCCTCCTCTGTTTGACCATAATGATGTTGGTCGAACAGGCTCTTTTGGTCGAACGGCACTCGATCCTTACCTCTAAAATCGTGTCTTCCAATTTCGAGTCTTTTACATCTGTTTTCCTATACAAATATGCTCAAACAGGCCTTGTACCCTCTGATTCGTGACTTTTCCATAAACGTACCGATTTGTCTCAATAAAAGACTCAATCGTACTCCATTCCCACGCAAATCAGAGCCCAAAATACGTGAATTTACACTCTCATCAAACTCCCAAACTTACATGTTGCTCGTCCCGAGGCAACGAAAATCAAACAAATCCAGAGAGTATAATCACAAGATCAAGTGCAACATATCCTAACACATTCAATTATATTAACTCAAAACATGCAACCATCATACCTTTCATTCACATAAAACATCAACTAATCACCATACTTCTGCGTGTGCTATGTCATCTAGCTCACGGGTAAGTATTTATTCTCTCATTCAAGTGTAAAAGATGTACACCTTATAGTTAATATCAATGCTCAATTTCAATTCATATACTCGCGTAACCAGAAGCTTGACCAAGGTCTCAAAAATCTATCCATAATCGACTCAATACTAAAATCATAAAGGACTTGCTTAAAGATTGTAATGTTGGCTCTTTGGTAAAGGTGGAAGAATATAGACAATTGACTAACTTTACTAGTAAAGAATTACCTTGGTATATAGTTTTTCAATTGCTCCCTTCTTCACTTCTTCGTCTTAACAATCACGTTCATACGCCATTCCTCCATCTTTACTTGGATCAATCTCTTTTCCACAGTAAAATATCAATTCCGATGTTCTTCAAGTATAAGGGTACCAGTTTCGGGCACTACCCTCTCTAGTATTTGGAATACCAGTTTCAGGCACTATCCCTCACAAGATTTAACCTCTTGTCTATCGATTCTGATTTCACCAAATCTCTCCTTCTATTCCTCTTCAAAACTTTATAGAGCATTCATCCACCTCCACTCTTTACTAGTAATAGGTGTTCAAAGCTCAAAAGGTAAACGGCTCATCAAGGCTTGCCAAAGAAAAATCTTTAAGGTTCAAAAGGACTTCCAATGATAATCATATAATAAGGTAGGATAAATTTAGCTAAGTAACTCAATTAACAATAATGCCTAAGATCATTTTGTAGCACCTATCAATTATAGATTTCACACAAGACTCCAAGTCAAGTTCTAGAATACGAGTATATAAACGACTCTCAAGAATAAACGATCACGCATATAGCACGATCAACAAGGCTCAAATGCTCCCAGGGTTAATAGAATCCTAAGCACTCTTCAAAGCATGCAATAAATATCAATTTTCTATGAACTAAACGTACAAATAGAACATGCTCGTCATCAACAAATCAACATGCATCAAAATAAGAGGTCATACATATCATGAATCCTCATCACTAATCAATTCCAAGCAAACAACTTTTCACAATCAGTCAAGCATCATCAATATCATCAGATACATGCCACTCACATATGAATCACACACTACACCCAAAACACTCAAGCTTGCACATGTAAAGTGTAAAAGAGAATGGGGATGAGAAGAATCAGAAAAGAATAAAAGACCTGGCAGATCTACTCCTCCGGAGCATCACCATCATCCTCCCCATCTTTATCATCACTCCTTTTCGCTCGCCACTGATCAACTGCTCGATGGAGATCACTGATATTCCGAGATATTAAGCGCTCACGGTCTTGCAACTACCTCAACCGATCATCCATCGTATTATAGCATACATTAAGTACAGCGTAGTTAGCATTCGCAAGCACTAGCTGTCTGTTTGTTTCTTGCTGGTTCGCATTGAGTGTTGTGAAGTGCTCGTGTATCAATCGGGATTGCTCCCGATAAAACTGATCCTGGGCCACCCAATAATCTTGCTGCGGCTGAGGCTGTGGCTGTGGTGGTGACTCGAAAAACTCCTACTCAAGGGGCTGTTGAGGCTTCATCGGAGGCATATCCTCCTAATAATCAAATGCAGGTGGTGGTTGTGGCTCATCTTCTTCAAAATCAGCCGGGTCTCCAATCAGAATCATATCCTCATCCAAGCCGATTCCTCACTCACGCAACTCAATTAGCAATCTCCAATTTCCTCTTCCCAAGCATGTCTCCGAGATCACTGTGTGCTCATTAGTATTCATCAACAAATTATTTTTATTCCTCACAGTGGTAAGGTCAGCTATCACTAACGGAAACTGAAGTGTTCGAGGCTCCTTCCCTCGGATGAACATCCAAGTATCATCCCTCGCTCAATAAGCCCCATCCTGACACATGATGTCAAGATCAAGTCCGGATCTCCTCGAATAGGAGCATGCCTACTCAAGTCAATCCTGTAATACTCCGCTATAATGGTGATCAGCCCCCCCATGTTTACTCTCTGAAATCGATGCATTGTGAACTTGTAAAGCTGATGGAAAAAGTAAGCTGCTACATTGAAACGAACTCCGTTGAGCATGCACCATAAGACATAGAGCTCCCCTCTTGGAATACAGCTCCCTTCGGACCTTGCAAACAACGTGTTTCCCAAAATCCGATCCATGTAAGCAATCACGGGGTTGCAAATGGAAGCAACCTTCGAAGTGTTGGAGTTGTAATTTTCTTGCCTCCCTGTGATAGCTCTCCAAAACTCGCTCGGCTTGAAGTCATCACCCTCCGTTCAGACTATATTCTCACAGCTAATTATCTCATTAAACTCTCGAGCCCACATAGTCTGCTCCTTTACACCTATTTGCATCTGAATACCATACGGAAGATATCTATCACGACGCTCAACTGTCAGCGTGCATAAAACCTCCGCAGTAATGTGAAAGTAAGTCTTTCTCTTCATCTCCATGAATCTTGCTATGCCCACTTGATTAAACATCCAATGAATGTCGTTGATAATGTTCATGTCAGTCATGGCACGATCATCTTGATACCTAGTCCTTCTGATCTTCAAAGAGATTGCATTCCACAGCTCCCGTTTCTCTTCCCAATCGCCAATCATGATCCCAAAATCCGCTGGCATTTTCTTTTTATCTGGCTTCCTTTTATCCATCTTGATTTTCTTGACTAACTCCCCCAATGGAGGTGACCTATTTCCCTTCCTCTTTGAAGAAGAAGCACTCTCTTTTCTTACAAAAGTTATCATGCAACAAAAAGAGATAAACAAATACCAAGTCTAAGTCTAACTTGAATCCTACTCAAGACTTAAAATTCATGTATCCAATTCAGCTCAATTTCAAGTGTCTCCCTATCACAATTGAACTCTATCAAGATCTAATTAATCTAACACTGCTCCACACAGACATAATATCAAATCAACTCAAAATTTCACAAAGTCCACATTTAAACATGCTCAACTTCCACCCTCAATTGCATCACATCACTACCCAATTTCAATGAGCCCATATGTATAATTCGAATTTAAATAAAAGCCCATGCTTCATGCAACATCAATTTCACAAAAATTCAACAATTTAACGAAGCACCATTCAAGAAAATTCGAATGCAATGTTGGATAAAAACTTAAGCAATTCAACAATCAAACTAACCCAAAACTAGCATGAATCCACTCACCCATTCTTCACTATACATTATGAACACAATCCACGAGTAAAAAGTGAGGAGAAAACATACCTTTGCTTGACATGGTGTGCGTGTGGTGAAGGCAACGAAAACAACCCCAAAAATTTGAACCTAGCCCTAAATTGGAGCTGAAAGCACTCGAATTCGGATGTAAAAGTGTGTGAAATGGAGGATTAAAGTATAGGAAAGAGATTGGGAAGAAGATCTTACGGTTATGGTGGTGCGCGAGAAAGGGTGATGGAAGTGAGTGTATCGAACGGAATGAGAATACCTTTATTAAAAACTGCTTCCAGACCCCGTTCGACCGCAATTCGACTTATGAAGGATGGTCGAACAAAGTCCATAAGTCGAACGACCTAGATCTGACCTTTAAAATTACCTAGCTCGACCTCCATTCGACCTGAATTTTATGGTCGAACAGCATGTGGGAGTCGAGCAACGCGTGTAATCGAGTCTCTGTTTCGCCCTGACTTGTTTGACTTATGCTCGACTTCCAAGTTTTGGTCAAACAACCCATGTTAAGTCGAACAAGGTCTCTGTAAGTTTTTCATATTTTGCTTGACCGCCGCTCGACTTAGACTCTTTCCTCGAACAACATGGTCGAGGTCGAATAACCTTTTTGGACATTTTGTGCATTTTACTCGACCTCCGTTCGACCTAAAGTTATTGGTCGAACAGGTGTCGAAAGTCGAGTAACTTGCCTCGTCGTGCCCCCTGTTCTTTTCTGTCTTGCTCGACTTTCGTTCGACTTCACACTCCCGGTCTAGCAAACACTATTTAGTCGAACAAAGTCTCTGTAAGTTTTACTCACTTTGTTCGACTGTTGCTCGACTCCAGCATCTTGGTCGAGTTGCAAGGTTCAAGTCGAACGACCTCACCGGAAGAATTATGCATGTTTGTTCGACCATAGCTCGACTACTATCCTTGGTCGAATAGCTCACCTGAAGTCGAACAACCTCAAACTTTACTAAACTTCATACCCTTTTCATATCTCCTTGCAACATTCAACTCTAGGACCACATCAAGTATCAAGATATCCAAAAATTAAACTTGAGAAACTCTTTAAAACTATATAGCATCATGTGTAACTCCGTAATTACACTAGAAACACAACAAAACTGGTTAAAGATTTAATATACCACAAAAAATCAACTCCCCTAGCAAACGTTACAAAAAAAAGATCATATTCTCTGCGCTATAATGAAGTAAATACATCACACCTCCCCAAACTTAGTAGAAACTATAGTCGAAACTAAGTTTGCAAAGAGATGTAACTTCCGAATGATAAGCACGGCAAATATAAAAATTTCTTACTCACACCAATGAAATTAAAGCAATAAAACGCGAGGGAAAGCCCCCAACAGGCGCTCATGTTTAACGTCGGAAAGTCACGACGGTACCACTCTAGTGCAAGGTATCCTCAAAGACGACACAAGCATCATCCGGCAATTTGTAATGCTTCAAATGATGCCCATTCGTAGTTATGATGTCTCCATCTTTGTCCATAAGCTCAAAACTCCTCCCTCCGCAGGCTCTATGGATAATGAACGGCCCCATCCACTTCGACTTCAATTTCCCTGCGAAGAACTTCAAGCAAGAGTTAAAAAGTAATACCTCATCATCTAGCTGGAACTCCTTGTATGAGATCTTCGAGTCATGCCATTTCTTCATTCTCTCATTGTTGATCTCCGAGTTCTTGTAAGCTCGATTTCTGAATTCATCTAATTGATGAATATGAGTCATCATCAACTCCTTTTGATCCTTTAAAGACAAGTTCAAACTCCTCAATGCCCAAAAAACTTTGTGCTGGATCTCTACGGGTAAGTGGCACGGCTTCCCATAGACGATTTGGTACGATGACATATCCAATACTGTCTTATAAGCAGTCCGGAACCCCCACAAAACATCATCGAGCTTCATAGCCCAATCCTTCCTATTGATTCCAACTACCTTCTTCAAAACTTGTTTTACTTGTCGGTTGGAAACTTCAGCTTGTCCATTTGCTTGAGGGTGATAGGGTATAGTAACCCTATGCTTGACTCCATAATCCTTAAGCACCTTTTCAAGAAGTTTGTTGACGAAGTGAGACCCTCCATCACTCACTAGTGCTCTAGGAACTCCATAACGGGCAAAGATATGTTTCCTCAAGAAAGATAAAACAGTCTTTGAATCACCCACGCAAGTGGGAATGACTTTCACCCACTTAGAAACATAATCCACTGCTAAAAGAATGTAGAGAAATCCATTAAATGGAGGAAAGGGTCCAATAAAATCGATCCCCAATACATCGAAGATCTCAACAACAATGCTTGGCTGAAGTGGCATCTCGTCTCTTCGACTTATGTTCCCCATCTTTTGACATCTATCACAGGACGCCGCATAGGTTTCAGAATCTTTAAAAAAGGTAGGCTAATAAAGAGCAGATTGAAGTACCTTCGCTGCCGTCTTTTGAGCTCCGAAGTGCTCCCGTTAGGCTGTGCATGGCAAAAGTCAAGAACGGTCTCCATCTCCATCTCAGGCACACACCTATGGACTATGGAATCCGTACATATCTTGTAGACAAACAGATCATACCATATAAAAGTCTCAACATCCCTCTTGAATTTTGCAAGTTGATATCGATTGAGATCTCTCGAAATTTCACCTACGGCAGTGTAATTTACATAATCCGCATACTATGGATCCATTCCTTGGACAACCACTACACATGCTCTTTCAGCCCCTTCAACAAACACCGCCATTATCTTCTCATCAGGGAACATCTCTTCTATGTATTCGAAAGAATCATCACAGTGCTCCCTTGTCTCCAACCTTGATAGGTGATCCGCCAAAATATTTTTTGTACCTTTCTTATCTCGGATCTCCATATCAAACTACTGTAGAAGAAGGATCCATCGAATGATCCTTGGCTTAGTTTCCTTCTTCTCCATCAAGTACCGAATTGCAGAGTGATCCGTGTACACTATAGTCTTCATGCCAACCAAATACTATCGAAACTTATTGAATGTGTACACCACAGCTAGAAACTCCTTTTCAGTCACTGTGTAGTTCTTTTGTGCAGCATCAAAAGTCTTACTCGCATAGTGAATGGCGCAGAACTTCTTATCCCTCAACTGCCCAAGCACCACTCCAAGTGCTAAATCACTCGCATCACACATAAGTACAAACGACTGAGTCCAATCTGGTGTGATCAAGACAGGTGCAGTAATAAGCGCCTCTTTCAAAACTTGAAAAGCTGTTAGACATTCTTCATGAAAAACAAAAGGAACATCATTTTCAAGTAAATGAGATAAGGGCTTGGAGTATTTCGCGAAGTCTTTTATGAATCTTCTATAAAAACCGGCGTGTCCAAGGAAGGACCGCACTCCCCTTTCATTAGTAGGTGGAGAAAGCTTCTCAATTGCCACCACCTTTGCTCTATCCACCTGCAATCCCTTGGCCGAAATATATGGCCAAGAACAATCCCATCTCTCACCATGAAGTGACACTTCTCCCAATTCAAAACAAGATTAGTTTCTTGGCATCTCTTCAACACAGTAGCAAGGTTAGATAAACAAAGATCAAAAGAGGCACCAAACATAGAGAAATCATCCATAAACACCTCCATGGTCTTTTCTATCAAACCGTCAAATATGGCCATTATGCAACGCTGAACCGTAGCAGACGCATTGCACAATCCAAAAGGCATCTTTCTAAAGGCAAAAGTTCCATAAGAGTAAGTAAAAGTAGTTTTTTCTTGGTCCTCGGGTGCAATCACGATTTGATTATAATCCGAGTACCCATCCAAAAAGCAATAATACTCATACCCTACAAGACGATCAAGCATTTGATCCTTGAAAGGAAGGGAAAAATGGTCTTTACATGTATTTTCATTCAGTTTCCTGTAATCCGTACACACACACCATCCCGTAGGAATCCTCATGGCTAATGTCTTACCATCATCGGCTTCCACAATAGTCATGCCCTCTTTTTAGCAACAACATGCAATGGACTCACGTGGGGACTATCACTAGTAGGATAAATAATCCCAGCATCTAACTACGTTAGGATTTGCTTCCTAATCACTTCTTGAATAGTAAGATTCACCCTCCACTGATTCTGAATGCTACTCTTGGCCTCATCAAACAATCATATTCTATGTATGCAATATGAAGGACTAATACCTTTCAAATCATCAAGAGGCCAACCAATCGCAGACTTATACTTCCTAAGCACATCTAACAATTCCTTAAGTTGATCATCATCAAAGGAAGAAGATACAATAACCGGATATTTTCATTGTCACCTAGGTAGGCATACTTCAAGTGTTCCAGTAGCGGTTTCAACTCCTCTTTCTTTTCTTCTTGAGGTGCACTCTCTCTATCCAAAGGTAAGTACTTCCTAGTCCACTTGACCTCTTCAACCTTTGTCTTTTCCGATGGATACCTTTCATCACTCAAAGCAAGCAAGTTTTCAAGAAATTCAATACATACCTCATTAGAAAGTTCATCTAGCTCCGTAGTGGGAAAAGTAAGAGACTCCATCAAGCATGTCTCAAGAGGATTCTTTGAGAGAATTAGAGACATGTCTTCATTAACGATCTCCTCCACCACATCAATGTTGTTACACTGCGTCTCCATTGGCATCTTCATTGCTTTATCCAAGTTAAACAAAACTTCTTCTTTATCCATCCTCAACCGTAGCTCACCCTTTTGTACATCTATCATAGCTCCCGCTATCACAAGGAATGGTCTCCCTAAGATCAGGGAAACATTATCCTTGTCGTCTTCCATCTCAAGCACAAGAAAGTCCACAGGAAAGATAAGTTTTTCTACTTTGACGAGAACGTCTTCAATCACACCTTTTGGAAAAGTCATAGACCTATCCGCTAGCTGTAGAGCCACCGATGTGGGAGTTAACTCCTCCAAACCAAGCCTTTTAAAAGTGGACAAAGGTATCAAGTCGATGCTTGCCCTTAGATCACACAAGGCTCGACGTGCCGGCTCTTTCCAATTTCACATAAAATTTTGAAGCTTCCCGGATCCTTTAGCTTAGCTGGCAGCTTCCTTTGAATGATCGAGCTGCAGTTCTCAGACAAGTTCACTATTTAAATTTCGTTCAAGCTTCTCTTCTTCAAAAGAATATCCTTCAGAAAGCGACCATAATACGACATCTCCATTATTGCTTCAGAGAAAGGAATGTTCAAGCTTATTTTGTTTATGATCTCAGAAAACTTCTTGAACTTTTCCTCTAATCCCTTCTTAACTAGCTTGAGAGGAAATGGCTGAGGTATCTTTGTTTTGGGAATCCCCCATTCATCGCGTTCAACCTTCTCCGCTTTATCCTTCTCGGCTCTCAATCTCATGGCTCTTTCCCTCTTCTTTTCTACTACTGTAAGCTCGGTATTCTGCTCTAGAGATGATCAATAGGTGTCGCATTCGGTATCAAATCGGACTCTTAGCTATGCTGCTCGACCTCTGTTCGACCTAAGTGGTTTAGTCGAACAGATTGGTTTTGGTCGAGCAACATGTCTGATCGCATACTTTGTTCCTGAATGTGTTGCTCGACCTCTGCTCGACCAAAGTGGTTTGGTCGAATAGATATGTTTTGGTCGAATAGTTTTCCTGATCGCGGGCTATTGTCACACTGCTACTATTTGACTTCCGTTCGACCTAGGTGGTCTGGTCGAACGGTGTTGTGCTGGTCTAACGGATGGTCAGGAAATAGAGTATCATAATTCTATTTCTTTGGAAGTTGTTCGACCTGATGATTTGGTCGAGTAAATCTGGTCTGGTCGAACAACTTCTCTGCTCCCTTCGGTTTCACTTGCCGGCATCATCGGACCTTCATATTACGTTCCCGACCTCAATGTGATGGCATGGCAAGACTTTGGATTCTCAATACTTTGAGATGAAAACTTCCATTTCTCAATAGTTTGAGTCAATTTGTTTACATTCCCTGCCATCTCCCCCATCAACAACGTGAGGTCTTTCACTTGTATAGAGAAATTCTTATGATTATCATCAATCTTTTTCTCTAATTTGGCCTCAAGAAGGTCCACTCTTACATCATTCCTCGTCATGTACCTGTTCACTATATCCTCAAAGCCAGACTTCTCTTCTTCCACATTTGCTCCCGGATCAACACCAATAGGAGGCTGCATTACATTATTCGGATTGCTCCATGAAAACTCCAGCCTCCATGGTTGTTGGTAATTACCCGGGAGGACCACGGCTGTTGTAATTCCCTTGATAATTCTGGTTTTCTTAATTCGGGTACCTAGTTCCTTGAATACTTTGACCCTGGCGTAACTTACCTTCTCGATCTCCTCTTAGCTAGCTCCTTCATAGCCACCATCCTGCTGCATCATTGGTACTATCTGAGATAAATTAGTGATCTGCTTTTGCTGAGACTCTAGTAGCTTACTAATATTAGCCAAGTTAGCAACGATCTCATCATCTCTTCCTGACTTCACCATAGTATGTTCAACTTGTGCTACTTTACCAAGGACATAAGTGCCTCTCACTCTATCAGTCGGCCAGTCCCTTGAATTCATCGAAATATCCTCGAAAAGCTCCTCTGCCTCAATAGGTGACTTCGTAAGCAATGCTCCATTAGAAGAAGCATCAAGTAACACTCGAGAATCGCAATCCAACCCATTGTAGAATATACTGATATATTGAGCCTTAGATAACCCAAGTTGTGGACACTTACGAAGCATGTCCTTGAACCTATCCTAAGCTTCATGGAATTTCTCATTACCATGGATAGTAAATTGATTGATTTCTTGCTTCATCTTGAATACCTTTGAAGGTGGCATGTATCGCTCTAACAATTTCACTTTCAACTTCTCCAATGTATCACATTCAGCAGCATCAAGATTATCGTACCAATCTCTCGCCTTTTCATTCAGCGAGAACTTAAACAATATGATCTTCCTTGCATCCTCATGAGCTCCTGCATCTTTTTGTGTACTTGCATACCCAAGGAACTTATTTAGATATTGATGAAGATCTTCAAAGGTTCCCCCAGAGAAGGGATTCCTTTCAACCATGGTGATAAGAGCAGGGTGTAAATCGAAATTAGCTCTGGTCCCTCTCGCTCCTAACAACCCAGTATTGCCTCCTCCGTTGTTCTTAAGGACTTCACAGATGGAAAGTGTATTAGGATTCGCCGCCATGTTGACTGTCTCTACTTCCAAATTATCTTCGATTGCAGCTTCAATCATTTGCGAATTCAGTACGTCAACTTCAACTCCTAAATCAAGGGCTTTAGTTGGGTCTACTTTCTTATTCTTATTCTTATTCTTCTTTTTCTTTTTCTTCCTCGACGATGCTCCGATCTCTGGATTATAAGATACTAATTCACCTGTCTTAGATCTAGTGAGCATACACCTAAGAAAAACAAGAGTTAGAAATTAAAGACAAGAATAATATAATCTCAATTAAACTAGAAATAATCAAATAATAATTAATTCCATCCCCGGCAACGGCGCCAAGAACTTGATGGGCATTTTCTCAACACACAAAATTAATCCTCAAGTATAAGGATATCAATTGTAGTTTCGATAGGTGACCAAGTGTTTATCGTACCCAAGAGACGGATAATTATCAACTTAATTATATTTTAATTCATTAAGATAATGTGGCAAATTTGATTTGGTTTGGTTATGAAACTGAATAACATATAAGTAAACATAGCAAAGTAAATAAGCAAACAATAAAGAAAATCGGTTGTGATCAAGTAAGTAATATAGTAGTTCTTCAGGTCATCCAGCTTTACTCGTTAATTTCCTTTCCATGTGTTGATGTCCGACTCTACCTTGTGGTTTGTGGACGCATCACTAAACCATGCAAGCATACTCTATAGACACAAGTAAGCAAGCGTATGACACGTGTGAATATCCTCGAAGCAAAAGGTATACTTTATTCCCCTTTCTAGGTATTATCATAATCAATTATTTCCCGTACAGTTAGTACTCTAACTCGATTTGATCTTCCTTTATAGTACTATAAAGTTGTACTTTTTATCCTATTGATTAACCCGAATACAATTCAATCACAAGTATTTATATAAGATAGTTCAAATAAGACTTCGAAATCCCTTCACTTAGAATTATAACATGTGATCCTGCCTAGCGGTGAACGCTCTCAATCAATAACCAAGAGATGTATTCAGACTCTGCATAACAGTTAATAATGCACAAAACGACCGTGAGTATGAATTGAAAAGCACAATCTTATATAAAATAAACCACAAGTAGTGTTGTACGAAGGTTACACATGGAAATTTAATTAACTCATAAAACTTTCATAACCCTAGAACTACCGGGGTGGTTCTAGCCCATGATTGATCTAGGAACAATCATGGCTAGTTGGTATGATCTTACTTGACACGCCAGACGAACCTCTCCTCCGACTCCTTTGGATGATGGTAGGGTTTCAGAAGTAGATGGACGAATGATATGTGTCGTCCTCTTTTCTCATGCGAAGGCTCTTCTTTTATACTCATAGGACCTCCTTATGGGCTTTGGATGAGCCTTTGCTTGAAGCACACATCAAATTTGGTAAAAGACATCCAAATTACCATAAATATCAACAGCAAAATTCCATTCAACCAAGTATGGACTGGTCGAGCAAGGCCTCCAACTCGAGCAACTGGTCGAGCAAGCTCTCTGGACAACTTTGACATTCTGCTCGACCAAGTATGGACTGGTCGAGCAAGGCCTCCAACTCGAGCAACTGGTCGAGCAAGCTCTCTGGACAACTTTGACATTCTGCTCGACCAGCCTTCTCTTGCTCGACCAAATTGATGTTGGTCGAGCAACACCTTCAAGTCGAACAAACTCTCTGTAAGTTTTGCTCACTTTGTTCGACCTGTTCTCATCTGCTCGACCAAGCTGATGTTGGTCGAGCAACGCCTCCAAGTCGAGCTAACTCTCTGGACGAATCTGCACAATCTCCTCGACTTGGCCTCCTCTGTTCGACCATAATGATGTTGGTCGAACAGGCTCTCTTGGTCGAACGACACTCGATCCTTGCCTCTAAAATCGTGTCTTCCAATTCTGAGCCTTTTACACCTGTTTTCCTATATAAATATGCTCAAACAGCCCTTATACTCTCTGATTCGTGACTTTTCCATAAACGTACTGATTTGTCTCAATAAAAGACTCAATCATACTCCATTCCCACGCAAATCAGAGCCCAAAATACGTGAATTTACACTCTCATCAATTACGCCATCAACAATTATTACGTGCAATCACCATTATGGCTGAGTGGAATGGTGCACCTATAAATAGGGTCATTCACCATTCATTCAAACACACCACAATCAACAAGCATTTGCATCACAAAGCATTTGCATCTTAGTTAACGATCCAGTTCTCCATCTTCTTTCGTTCGTCGGAGTTCCAGCGATTGCAGTGCTACCTCGCCGGAAAGGAAATGCCGTTTTACCTTTGTGGAAGATCCGCCAAGACCGGTGCACTACCGGGGCATATTTCTTCTTACGGAAAGAGGTTCTACCTTGACTCGGCTACTGCACGCTGTTTTATTGAAGATTTTGTACAAAGGTTTAAGAAGATCCTCTGCTTGTTCTCCTTTAATTTCATTTGTAATCTTGTTAGTACTATATTTAGTACATTCTCCCTTTTACATTTCTATCCATAATATTGTAAAGTGATTGGTTGGTGCACATATAAACCAACAATAATTAATATTTTGCTAGTTTGCTTAATCTTGCTCTTTTGGTATATTTTAGCTAGGGATGTCAAAAATGGCCCGGCCCGCCGGGTCCCACCCTGACCCGTGAATTTGGGGCGGACCCGACCTGGCCCGTATCAAGAATGGGGCGGGTCTGGGTAGTAATGATGCCCCGTTTGGACCCGTTTAGACCCATTTATTATTTCTATTATATAACATATTATGTGTATAACATATATATTTTATTTATATTTTTTATTATATTCATTATTTATAAGATATATTTGCTTAATTGATTAATTAAATAGAAAATACATGATATTTCTATTTATATAATTACTAATTAAATGAAATAATATATATTATACATTATTTATAATAGATATAAATATTTAAAAAAATAATAAAAAATTAAAATGGGTCAAAAAAGGGGCGGACCCGCCCTGCCCCGTACGGGTCACGGAGCGGCCCGGACCCGCGACAAAAGAATGGGTCCGGGTCCGGATACTCAACTACCCGGCCCACCCCGTCCCATTGACATCCCTAAATTTAGCCATTAGAGTGTTATCTGCCACACTTGTAACCTATGTTCAATGAAGTTCTCTTACTCACTCAATGAATATAGGAATTTTATTTCCAAACTACTTAAATGTTTATTGCATTCGAGTTACAATCAACTATACTTATACAAGTCTGACATTCAATATGAGATCAAAGCGTGAAGCCCTTTGATCAAGCATTCTCAAATCAAGTTTCAAGATTAAAGTATTAATTCCCTCTGAACAATCATTAAGTCAAATCCATCTACATTTTTCACAACATCATTCCTCTAAATTTTTAAATGTTTAGATTTAAATATAAAATTATTTAAAATTTATGTAATGTTTTTATAAAAATATTATAATATTACATTATACTTTTATTATTTTAATATTAATTTCTGAATTTTAAATTTAAATATAAAATTATTAATATTTTTAGAAAGGGTGCAATTTGCCAAAAATATAACGTGATGTTTTTCTATACCAAAATTTTAAAGATTGTGACTAAATCTCAACTTAAATAAAGGTCGAAGTTTTTCATTCAATTAATCAAAGATGATATTGAAGCCAATGTGGCAAAGATCAGCCATGTCGGCGCCACGTCTGCAGTCGATCAACATTGACTGCCGATGTGTGTGATTTATAACTGATTTCAAAGATGGTGATTTTTTTTCCCGCAATTAACCTTAGTATAAATGAAAATTGATAATAATCTAAAAGAAAAGTAATAACTTTTGTAATAGACAGTGATAATTAATTAAACAATAGAAAACTTTTTCTTCATTTCGTTGCTCATTTTACATTTTGGTGCACATTTCCAGATTTATTATTCTTAAATATAAAAAAAAATTAATAAAATTACTTTTAAAAAATAATGAACTTCACAAGGTTAGAATTGATCGGATTTAATGTGGAAAAATTTTATATATATTTATTGTTTTTAAATATGAAAAAAATGAATAAAAATTACTTTAAAATAAACAATGTTCTTTTTTAAGATTAGAACCGATCGGGTTTAATATAGAAAACGTTGGAAAAAGCAGATCTCAATTCGAGTTGAAACAAGGGAGAACGAGCCGAAACAAAATTATAAAAACAGGGGTTGGACCAACACGACTGGCCGTGTTGCAGCACACAAACCGTGTTGCGCAACACGGCCATATAAGCCTTGGCCGTGTTTCGACACCCAAAACACCTACACGGCTGCCCTCTGGCCGTGTTGCTGCATAACACATGGGCAACCGTGAAATCATATTGGGATCAATCACCAAATGAAAATTGAGAGGTCCCTCCACCTTCGTTTATCCTTTTTCATTCAAAACGTGAATAATTTCAATAAATATCACTTAAAGTTCGTGGGTCCACGGATAACATCTCCAAATTAAGAAGAAATAAGAAGTAAAGCAAATTACATCTATTATTTCATTTCTTTGTTTTGTCTCGTATTTCAATTGCTAGATAATTGTCATGGGTTATAATTAATATTTAAATTACCAACACGTATGCAAAATTTAATGATCATTAATTAAGATATAATATTTTAATGGAAAACAAATTACGAAATATAGAGTTAAATATTATTATGAAATATATGAAATTTGGACCGTGATTTAGTATTCGCAAACACTTGTGTGAACTGGATTCACATGTGTGCTCTAATTTACCAATTACTATTTTTTTTAGATAGAAAATTACTTTTCTGATGACCTATTACTCTTGTAAATGAAAAATATTATTATTAAAATTCTAATATGTTGCGTCTTTTTATATCTTGTTGAGATGAGTAATATTTTTAATTTATAATAATAATAATTCATTTCTCTAAAAAATAAAATTTCACATATTAAAGAGTAATTTGGCAAAAATACAATGCATGGTGTACCGAGTTCGCTAGAAACTCCTTAAAGATTTAACAAATACCTACATATAAAATGCTCACACATGAAATGTGTGACTAAATTAAGACACATAATATTTTTATGTGTGGGTAATATAACAAATCTAAATGACTTAATTGTGATATTTGAAATGTGTCAGTAAAAATCAATAATAACATTTTAATTTTACGGATTATTTTAAATATTAAGAAATCTCACACATAAGTATAAAAATTATAATTGTGTGACTAATAATAATATTATTTAGCTACACTTAAAATTTATGTGTGGCTAAAAAAATCACATATGATGATATGATATTTTATTTGACAAAAATAATTAATTAATAGAAAATACAAATTAAAAATTATATTACTAAAAAAATATTATTAAATTATAATAATATAATATTTAGATAAAATAACTTATTTAAAAAAAAAAATATATATATATATATATATATATATATATTCTTTCTTGTAGTGATTGTTATTCTTTAGAACAACAAGGTGTATTATTACTTTTGTATATAATAAATCAGTGACGGAGGTAGGAATCAAATTCGGGAGGGCCAAAATAGCATTGTAATTTTTTTGAAGTAATTTGATTTTTTCTTTAATAAATATAAAGTAGTAATCTTTCCATCTCTTGTAGTTTTATGTGTAAAATAAAAAAATCATAAAAAAGAAAAATTGCAAAGTATTTTTAAGAATAAATTTATCCTTAAAAGAACATTACAAATCATTCCTAAAAAATTAAATAAATAAATTAATAACTTCAGGAAATAGTAATAAATATTAAATAGTATATATATCTTGATGGCCCCATGATTGTCATTTAAAAAGCAGAAAAGAAGCAATTTGAAGGAATTGAACACGATACCTCTTCGTCACTGAAAATTGCCCAAGCCACTAGACCACCTAAACATTTGGTCGTATAAATGTTTATATGTATACTAATAATATATAATATACTAATAATATATAAAATGGCTCCGCCCTTGCAATAAATAATCTCTTTCGAGAAGAGTAATACTCAAAAATTAAAGAATACTACTCTTCGGGATCCATAAGTTATAACTCTTTCATTAAAACTCAAAACATTATGAAAAGTAACAATTATCGTTTTTATAAAAAAAGTAAAACTTCCCAGTAGAGGGATACACTCGGTTTTTCACTAATTGTATGTACAATTTTTTTAATATAAGTTGAAAAGATAATTATTTCATAAAAATTAATATTATACTCTAAAAGTAAATTCTAACTTTAGGAATAAAATAGATCATGAACAACAAATATATAATATTACAATTTACATTAATTATAAAGAAATCACAATTATACTCTTTAAATTAGCATTAAATTCTAAAGATAAAGAATAAATCCTATGTAAAACAAAACATAAAAAATAAATCCTATGTAAAACAAAACATGAATCATAAAATTTAATGAATTGATGGGTAAAATAATTAAGTACAATAAGTCATGAATGATCGAAAGAATTAAAATAAGAACAGCAAGGATAAAACGTCATGAATTACAATGATAAAATAAGTGATGAAACCACAAAGTTGTATGTACATCTGGTTGACAAATATATGTCATATATAATATTTTATAGATACTTATAGTTAGGTTCATTTTAAGTTAATATTATATATTATATAATAGTCCTTAAAATTTGTTTTAAAAAAAATGATAAGAGAATTTATATATTAATTACACCTAAGCAGTGAATGTAGTTACAATATCACATAAAATATAAAAAAAAATTAAGGGCTATTTTCATGATCTCCTATTGTGTAACACATTAATAAAGTTTATCAACGTATATATTGATTTTATGAATTGGACACATTCTTACGATTTATACAAGCATTTCTTGTTCGTCTTAAAAGATTATTAACTTAGTAGGGCCTTTCACTAGTTTAAATACCATTTTTCTTTGAATTACTTGTGATCAAATCCGATTTCTCAAGTTATATTGTTTTATGCCGTGAATTTATTACGTTAGAGTAGAAGATTTACAAATATAATGTGCATCAATTGAAGACTTGATCTTCCTCATAATTAAAGAAAAAAAAGCTTTCATTTAGTCGTTAAGACGTAATTAGAGAGATTTATGAGAGTATTTGCTAAGACTTGATTTACAACACTTAAGAGAGATTTGTACAACACTTATAGCAACATAATTCTCCACCTTTCTTCCGTACTTGGATAGATTTTCCTTTGTTCTCCTTTTAGAGTTGCAAATACTTTTAAACTACCGTTGATATATCAAAAAAACTGTGATTAACAATGGTAATCTCTATTTGAGACAGTTTTTGAATCAGAAACGACATTTTGGGTGACCATTGGTTAACAGTAAGAAATCTACTTTAGAGAGGCCTTAACGACCACTATATACTATTGAGATGGCTACAAAACCATCTCTATTTACTACATATGACGTCATTTAAGGGTTTGTTGCATTGAACTGATCACATCACAGACCTTGCTAAACTGGCTCGAGTTGACATTTTGAGACGATTTAACTTTAAGATGACTAGGCTTCCGTCTCTAATGAATTAAACGAATTCGTTTTAGTAGGATTAGCGGTTGAGACGGAAATGGTCATCTCTAAGGCTGTCTAAAATTTATAGAATTATATTACAGAAAATCAAAGGAAATAGATATGAATATTAACCTCATACACACAATTAATTAATTGTAAAGGAATATATATATACACACGCCCTCCCAAAATGAATTTTTTTTAACTACTACTACTTGTTAAAGAATAAATATTATAATATATATATATTCCTTTACAATTAATTAATTGTGTGTATGAGGTTAATATTCATATCTATTTCCTTTGATTTTCTGTAATATAATTCTATATAAATGAGTCTCCTATGAATCCAATTTACACATACATTTTTTTTGTAAAATTTCTTTTTAATATGTGAAAAATTATTTTCTAGGGAAATATAATATTGCTCTTATAAATAGAAAATATTATTCATCTCAACAAGAATATAAAAAATTACAACATATTAGAATGAAGAGTAATATTTTTCATTTAAAAGTAATATTTTATATCTCCAAAAATAAATTTTCCATTTACTAAAAGTAATTGGTACATTAAAATGTAAGATTTTAGGAATAATATTTTTAGTAAAATTAATAATTCATACATTTAAAGAATAATTTTTATATATTTTCTAAAGAGTATTAGTTTTACTTTTTAAAAACATAATAAGTTGTATTATGTACTCTCTCCATCCACATGAAATTTTTTTTTTGCTTTTTGTACTAGGATTATGAGGTAGAGTATTATTATTTATATGCAGTTGGTAGCTTTATTAAGTTAGTAGTGAGTCATATGTAAGGTCCTTTTATTAAAAAAGGAAATGTGTAACTTTGGAGTGAAAAAAAAAAGGAATTGAGACGTTTGGGGTGGACAGAACGAGTAGAACTTTAAGGAATATGAATTTGTAAATATAAGTACTCTATTCAAGAAGAAAATGAATATTTTCAAACAGATAACTATAAATAAAAATTCATTTGTTATTGATAGAATCGGAGACAAAAATCCACGTGTCACTATTTAATTAGACCATAAATTTTAACATCTAAAGAGATCCGAAGAATACGAGCAAAGACGAAAGTCCAGATTCCCTTCAAAATCTTCAAGTTAAGAATAGCTTCCGGTCAGAGATCAAGGTGCTAAGCCCCTCCGATCCAGCGTTCTTCCAGCCAACAGCCTCCGATCAGAGATTAAGGTGCAAAGCCCCTCCGATCCGGCGTTCTTCCAGCCAATAGCCTCTGATCAGAGATCAAGGTGCTAAACCCCTCCGATTCTGTGTTCTTCACGTCAGAAACAACACTCGACCTGAGATCAAGGTGCTAAGCCCCTCAAATTCGATATTTCTTCCAGTCAGATTCATCCAGCAGTCTTCGTGAAGTCAATGGTGTTCTACCAAATTGAACGGCGTTCTTCATAAGAAATCTTTAAGTCAACGTTCAATCCCAACAAAGGCTCGACACCTCCAGATTAACGTCACGAGACTTCACATCCGAGCTCGGACAAATTTTATCTGAAGATCCGATTCAACATACATAGTCAGCGCACTCAACACACAAGTCAAGGTCAACACAAAGAGTTAAGTCAAAGTCAAATTCGTTTGAGAGAAGAATCAGATGATTGATTAAAGATTGTAACCTGTTTACATTATCTTTTAAATTAAATATTACTGGATTATCTTTGTAATTCATTTTTGTATTTATTTGTCTATATATACAAAATTTGTTGTTGCAAGACGTTTTATTGAAAACAAAGAAAAATAAAAAGAGTACGAGATTGACAAGAATAAAGAATGTTACAAGAGAGACGAAACATGCTGTCAAAATGGCTAAGGGCCAAACATGCGATCTTGAAAAACAAGTTCATAAACTAAATTCCTCATTTCTTATTCGCTCCAATCTTTGGTTATTAATGGGGAATTAGTTTTAATGTTATGTTTATATTATAATAATCATGGACTTTAAACTTTGATAGTATAATTAAGGTTATTAAATTATCAATATATAATTATAATATATTATACTCCCTCCCTCCGTTTGCTTATATTATACTCCCTCCGGTAAGGATATCATTTGTTTCGTTTGCTGGTAAGGATATCATTTGTTTATTTTATGCACATGGAGAATATTATTATTTAATGTGTAGTCAGCAGTTGTATTAATTTCATATTTTAGATGTATTAGTAATAATATGATGTTCTCACATGTTTAAAAAAGGGAAATGAGATCCTTTAGAATGATGCTCAAAACAGCAAAATCAGACCAATGCTGACGCACGGAATGGGTAATTATTATTGTAAAGAGTATATAAATAATAAAAAATAAATAAAATTAAATAATTAAAGTGCCTATTATTTATATATATAAATCATTAATCTTGAATTACCAACTAATGCATTTCCAATTATGTCATGAGCTAGTCGAAAATATATAAGAGAGCTTTTGGCTAAGCATATTCCCTTTGACGCGAGGCATGCACCTTAAGTAATAGTACGATTAAATACTCAAATTATATAGATTTTCATATAAAACTTTTACGGTTTCATCATAGAAAGTTGGCAAGTGCGTGAGACCTCTCACTTAAAAATTCATATGAGACGGATAAAAAACGATAACTTTTATAATAAAATGTGAAAATCAACTAATAAAAAGTGATAATGTTATTTTATGAACAATTTATAGTATAAATAAAAAGTAAAAACATTTTATAGCGATTGATAACTCATTTAAAAAGTGTAAAGTTATCTCACGCTAAACGGTCTCACGCACGACTGCTCTAAAAAGTTTTAGAGTTGATATTATGAACACCGGGGTGCACGCTTGCACTCAGATGTGTATAATTTTTTATTTAATATTGTATACACATTTCTTAATAATTCTATAGTTTTTATATTCAAATTTTCATTAAAAAAACTTACAAAAAATTCGCTAACAAATTGTATACATTTTTATTCATTAGTGTATATATACATTTTTATTTATAAATGTATATGTTTCTGAAAATGGATGCATAGAATAATTAGCCAAAGTTTTAATATGATTATTTTAATTTAGGAGGCGACTATTTGCACTTTCGAACTTACCGAACAAACCCCAAAAACTTTATAATTAATTTTTTTTAAATTTATAAAACTAAAATACCTTTATTACTAAATATACCCCAAAATTACTATTTATCTCCCTAAATAATTCATCTCATTCTCTACCCTTATGCCACCGCCTCTTCCTTGAACACTAGATTGTGTGGAGAGTTTATGGATGGCATCTTGTGTGGCGACTCGGAGTAACCTCATCCTCCTGATCTCTTCGATCCGACGGGTGACGAAGTGGCTGTCCTTATTGGGAAAGAGGTGGCATGTTGTGTTCTGAAGTATGTCTCCTCCTCCTAATGCACTTCCGGCCAATGCTTTTATCTACGAAACTTCTCCGACCTTTGATGAGCGTTTTCTCAACACACAATTAATCCCCAAGTATGAAGGATGCTATTATAGATTTGATAAGCGATCAAGTTATATTTATCGAACCCAAAGGATGGATTATTATTAATTTTATCATAAACTAATTTATTAAGACTAAGTTTGGCAATTAAAGTTGTTGAATAATTAATTAACTACGGAACACATAATTAAATAGCAAATAAAATAGATAAGCAGTAGAGATTTAACGAAAGTGAATAAGTGAGAAGATAGGTAGTTATTCGGGCAATCCAGTTTCACTCATTAATTTTTCATTCGTCTATCGATGTCCGACTCTACCTTGTGGAATATGAACGCATCACTAAGACATGCAAATTTAATCTATAGACACAAGTAAATAAGCGTGTAATACGTGTGAATATTCTTAGAGAAAGAGATATAATTCACCCCCCTTTCTAGGTACTATCAATATCAACTATTTCTCGTGCACTATGTACTCTAACCCGATATGATCTCCCTTTATAGGTACTATATAATTATTCTTTTTATCATACTTATCAACCCGAATTATATTCAATTAACAAGTATATATAAATGAAAGTTCTAATGAAGTTTCAGAGTCCCCTAACTTATAATCATAACATGACATCCTGTTAAGTAGCGAACGCGCTCAATCAACAACCAAGATATATATTCAGACTCTATATAACAGTTGAAGATGCACAAAGCGACTCTAAATAAGGATTAAAAATGCATAGTCATATTTAAAATAAACCACAAGTAGTGTTGTACGGAGTATACACACGAAAGTTCTATTAACTCGTAAAACCTTAATAAATCCTAGAACTACGGTCGAAGAACAATCATGGTGGTTGGATAGATCTTACCCATAATCTTGAAAATTACAAGATAAATAAAGAAACGAAGTAAACCCTAGATGTGGGCGCCGTCGCGTCTCTCTCCATCTTGAATCTTCACTTGGTTCTCACTTGATTCGACAGAAGAATCTCTCTCCACAGCTCCTCTGGATGGAATTAGGGTTTGGATGTTGTGAAGAATGAATACAATACCTTTCTGGTGTGTATGGTCTTCTTTTATACTTTAAACTCTTCCAATGGACCTCTAATGGGCTTTTTAAGTGAAAACACGCACTAAAGGTGTAAAAATACGGATCTAAGGTTGTCTCGCACGTTGGTTCGACTTGTACAGTTGGTCGAACCAAGGTCGAACTGAGGTCGAACCAAACATCGGCGATTAGATAAACCTCCAGGCATGTGGTTCGACCATTGTTCGACTTGCATGGATGGTCGAACAAGCTCGGCTTTGGTCGAACCAGCCTCCCGAATACTCCTCTTCCGGTTCTGAGCACTCCTGTCCTGTTCTCCTTCAAAAATTAGCTTAAAAAGCCTCAGCTGCACCTGTTTCGTGACTTTTCACTGCATATCTCGATTCGTCTCGACTTAAGATTAAATCATACATCATTATCATATAAATCAGAGCTCAAATTACGTGAATTTTCACTCTCATCAGCCTTGTCAGAGACAGCCACATCACAGAATCCAGCATCTATGTTGAATATAATAAAGGGCTATCTTTTCACTACCACTCCCCATATTATCATGTAAATTCTGTTGCTGTTGCTGAGCATACAACAGGGCAACTGCAGTTGGTTCATGCATGAATCTCAGAACTTGAAGGCCAGCTACAGCACAAGCCCTTTCGATTCAGATGAGTTGGAAATAACTAAACGACACAGATATGGTCAAGACAACATACGAATCGAACTCTATAGCCAAATCTTAGCCATTGCTAGCTCTTAATAACTAAATTCAATTAACAACATACAACGCCTACACACTAAACTTGTAGGAAATTAAATGACCAGTAAGCAGGGACGGACCCAGTATAGGACCAAGGGAGCACTGGCCCCCCTAAGAATTTTTAAATAATTATTATATATATAGGTATTATAACTAAAATAATTGTGTAGCATGGTGGTCAGCGGGTGGAGATTCGAACCCCTTTAGTGGCATCTTTGCTTTCCTCTTTTAACACGCCTTTTTTTTCTCTGTCTTTTCATTTTCATATTTATCATTTTAATATTGTATTGGAATTTTTTCTTTCCACTTTAACACTCCTTTTTTTTCTCTGTCTTTTCATTTTTATATTTATCAATTTATAATTGTATTGTTTTTCTTTTCTTTTTTAAAATTCCTTTTTTAGTATATTATTTATTGTTTTTCTTTCAATAAATATAATTTTTTACTACATATTTTTTGTATTATTAATCGAATCTCCTAAAATAATCATTTTTGCATAAGTATTTGGTTATTAATTTGTCATGCCATCCGCTCCAATACTTTAACTTCACACAATGCGTTTTTGTTCGTCCCAAATTCACTCTTTAATAAAGGAATATGACATTAAACTAATATTCTTATAACCGATTTTAATTTTAAAATTGATATATCTTTTATTTTAACATAAATAACATACTCTATAATTTATTTATTACCAAAAAATATCAAATCACCCAAATGTAAGTTAAAAAAGTGAATTTTATTAATATTTGTGCAAATCGAAAATGTAAGCTTAAATTTGGGATGAATTGAATAAATAATAATCGGGCCCCCTTGACCAAAATTCATGGGTCCGTCACTGCCAGTAAGTCAACTGGGAAGAAAAAACAAAATCTCAAATACATATTACATAAACTCTAGCTAGTAAAGGAAAATTCAGTTTGTGAACATCTCCCATTCCCAATACTAGTGAGTAAGCGTATGAACAAGTTGTTGAGATGCTAAAGGATGAAGATAGAGAGGAATTAAGCAGTGAGTAGAAGGTTGATTTGTGGTGTCACTGGAGTTGATCGAAGAAATCCAAATCATCGAATGTGAAAGTGAGTGAAGTTCGGTTGGAGATTATTTCACCAAAATTAGAGTCAGAACTTAGGTAATCATTAAGAGGGTATGGGCATGGGGAGAGGGAGAAGAAAGAGTCGGGTGTTGTTGCGAAGAAGTTGGTCGGCTTCGAGAAGAATGGGGACAACCCGACATCTTCAGATCCAATGGGGGTAAAAGGGAAGGACTAATAATCTGGTGAAGGCTCCTTCATTAATTCCACTTGTTGACTAGTGATTTGAGGTAGAAGCGGAGGCGGTGGCGTACAACAAGGCAGCGTGATCAGAAGGGGAAAGAATGAGATGATTTATTGATGAGGATGAATACTAATTTTTGGGTATATTTAGTAATATAAGGGTATTTTAGTCTTATTAATTTTAAAAAGAGGTACTTACTGTTAGGTACATTGGAATCTTCTTAATTACTATAAGATACAAACTTAAAAAAATATTACTTCTAAAATTATGTGCAGCAAATGTTATGTAAAAAATTTTATGTGCATAAAAAAAATCGTAAGTGTTATGTGCAGCAAAAAAATATTATGTGCGTCATAAAAAGGTTAACTTAAATTAAATTAAGTTTATATTGAGTAATTGTTTTTATGTTTTTGTATTTATAAGTAATTTTTTTAAAGAATGTATCTTGTAGTAATTATGGTACTAGATTTGTATTAGGTAGTAATTATTCCAATATTTATTATTCCCTCTATCCGCCTCTAAGTTGTTCATTTTACTATTTTTGGCGTCTGTTTCAAAAGTATTCATTTTTCCTATTTAATAAAAAAGTACACAATATGTGTCACCACTTCCCTCTAATACAACTACTCACTTTACATATAATAATAATATTTCTTAATTCACATGCAAAAAGCAAACGGACACCTTAGAACTGGACAGAGAGAGTATAACTATTTAAAATAATAAAATAATAAATTTAAGAATATTTCTTTGATCACCAAATTTGAAGTAAACAGTTAGAGAGATATCACAAAATTATAAAAAAATTTGGTGATTTGAGGAAAGCAACCCATTGGGAATTCCATTAACAAATGAAAATGTAAAGAAATGTAATCTAAACCCTAAATCCATCTTCATGACTTTTTATATAGGGGTAAGTTACCTCTGCCTGTTGTAGAAGAAAAACCAACACACTACATAGACAAACAAAAATGTGAAAATGTCATTTGTTGACCAATATGAAAAGGAGAACATCATTCTTTTTTCCTACTCTTTCCAAATACACATTTTTTTGCTCTTTTTTTTCAATGATAACCTTAAAGATGAGTCCCACTTTGTCTTTCTATTTTTTTTCTACGACAAAGTAGAAAAGGGGGGAATAAAGTTGGAATGAATTTTTTTATTTTTAATTGAGTAAGCCTGGTAGGGTTGAGGGACAGACATTGAAAGAAAGAAAGAAAAACTTTTATCGCTGGACATGCAAAATTAGGGGGTGGAAGGGGTGGGGGAAAATATTTGTTTGTGTAATTTTTCATTTTTATTTTTTATTTTTATATGGCATGGGTAGACACCCTTAATTAAAACAATTTTTCTATATTTATTATTTTTATAAAAATATAGGCGAAATTGTCCGGTGGATAATAGAGGGGGTTGGGTAATAGGGGATGTGGGAGGACATTTATTTGGGTAACTGATCGCATTTTTTTGTGTGTGTGTTTAAAGAGCAAGAAATACTCTATCATCAAGTACGACCCAAGAAATAAAAATATCGAACCCAAGGGAGGTAGGTACTAGAGTTTAAGCGATCTCGCGTTTCTTGCAATTATATAGAGACGAATCATTAGAGGATTGGTTGATCAAACAAGTAAATTAAAGTAATCAAAGCTAGTAAGGAATGATTAAACAAACAAGATAAATAAGAGATGATTGGTTCTCCCTCTCGAGATGGATAGGATGTTGATCCTTTATAAGGTCCCAAAATGGCTTTAAGGGTTGGTTCTCAATAAAACAATTCCAACTAGGTACTATGTTTAACTGAAGAGTCTGCTCACCCGATCAATCGACCTCTCGATCTAACAAATTGAATGTTCTATCAAAGGGTTCTAAATCTTAAAGGACATCTCTATCTCTTTAAGATTTGTAATGCACATGAGGTGTATGATAAAATGATTCAATTAATTATCCTAAACACATAATTGACTTCTCAATCTAATTACATGTTTAAAACAACAAACCACATAAATCATCATAAACATCAAGATAATCATCATCAATAATAGAAAATCATTAAACCCAATCAACATATAAATTTAAATGCATAAATCCTAAAATTAACCAACAACTTTCATGTTGCTAATCTCATAAAGGAGATTAACCTACCATATTCATAAGGAAATCAACATAGGCATTTAAATTCTTACAAACCAGATAAGGTTCAAATCAAAGTTTGGATGAAAACTCCCTTAGATGGCTCCAATGGCGATCTCCTTCCTCTCTTTGCAAATCTCATCTCTCCCTTGCTTCGTTTCCTCATTTAGATGGTGATTTTGATGGTAGGATGAAGGTAGATGATATGGATGAAGAATGGATGAAGGGGATGGTGTAAAATAAAGTAATTGATGTGTGGTGTGTGTGCAGAGCTGAAACCCTTCGAATTCCCATTGAATGTTGAAATTGGGGGTATTTATACACCTTGGGATCTTTTAGAAGGTTGCTGACTTTTTTCCAAAATTTAGCCGTGCTCGACTCGAATGCATAAGCTCGCCTCGAGTCAAGATAGGTTTCTCGACTAATTTCAATGGCTTACTGAGCTTGAGTCATGTGTCAGACTCGACTCGTGTCTTTTGCACGAGCTCGACTCGAGTTCGGAGCTCGATCACAGGGTGGGCGAGTAGACGATTCTGATGCTGGTGCACGGCCATCTCTAACAGGCCCGAGCTCGACGCACGCTTCGAGTTTTGAATGCAGCTCGACTCGAGTATGCTACTCGGCTCAAGTTGCTGTCTATTTGTGCACTCTTTTCTCATTTCAGCTCCCGTCTCCATTTTGCTCCATTTTTACGTGCTTTTTCATACGTTTAAGCTCATTCTCGCACATTTCCATAAAAATACAAAACACTACTAAATAATAAAAAAATATGAATAAAATAATACGAAAAAACATATAAAAAGGCACGAAAATTTAGGTGAAAATTGCGACAATCATTTCCCCAAACTTAAAGTGTGATAAACAAAGAAGAGAAATTTTTACCTAGGAAAAAAAACTAACAAACATAAGCAATAACACATCAATAGCAATAAGAATTACAAATTATGCTAAGTCATCCTACAACATTAAACTCATTACATGCCAAATTATCAAGTTCAATTAAAAAAGAATAAAGAGTAATATAGTCCCTTCCTGTCCAAGCCTGCTATCGGATATAAATTTCTCTCAACACTCTATAATGTAAGGTCAATCTACACTTATCAACCAATTGGCTCGACTCGCTATAAGCTTGCTCGTGGACTACATTCACAAACCACCAAAGTTTCAATTAGTGATAAAAAAGGTCTTTATATTTGGATGCAATGATAGACTCTTTGGTTAGGGTATGAAGAATTTGGGTAAGAGTGACTAATCAAGTGTAAGTAATAGAAGAGATGTCCAACTTCCTCAAATCTCAAGCACTAATCATCATTATTCCTTGGATTGAGCTTCTTTTGATGCATGCTTCCTTTCTTTGATGTTTATGATTTCCTTGAGCATTGTTCTTGCTTTGCTCCTTTTCTTGTTTTAAAGTTGCATGTGCATTCTTGCTTGTGCTGTTTTCATTCTTTTTCTTGCTTGTTTACCATTTTCTTTCTTCTTTTGCTTTCTTATCAAACCTCGCTAATCACTATCTCCTCAATCACCCACCAAAGGTACGTATATAAGGGTTAAGTAGGCAATCATGGCTTTTAATATGCTTAATTAAAAAAAATAGACTTATATGCTCAAATTGGTTGACTAGGGATGATGTATAAGGTAAGGGAATATATACGGCAATGACTATAGATAACAAGGATGACCTAAGATCATCTCACTAATCTCCACTAATCGGGCTTGTTCCCATAGTTCTTGAGCAAATTCTAGCTTATCAAGCACAATCGATCCACTCATGAAGAAATAACCATGTATGCATGGTTGAGGCTCAAATGCTCACAAGCTTGTGCCCGGATATTAAGGAACTTATTACACCACATTCATCTCAAAATTGAACAAGTTAAGTAACACATGTCACAATTTTAAAGCGTAGAGATTCTTAATCATAATATGTCATTACTTATCACCACAACATGTCATCACTCATATTAAAAAATGACTCACGACATCCCTAAAACAAACCACCAAACATCCCTAAACAAAAATAGAAAAAAATAGAAAACGTATAATAAAGACATACCAAACAAGAAATAATACAAAAAACGCATAACATGCAAAAAAAAAATTCATCTATCAATGGAATCTAAAGCACACATTCATACTATCCATGGTCAAGTAAGCTCACAAACATCCCCATGTTTAATTGAAAAATGAAATCCTAAGTTAAGAAAGTAAACCTCCCACATATATAAGAAATGAAGTAGCACGTTAATCCACAAATAAACATCAAAATAAAATTATGCTAAGCAAATGGAAATGATAAAGTGTAAAATGAACTATTGAAAGGTATTTGGTAGTAGAAATAGTTGACACGACGAGCTAGAGTTTCGCAAAAATCTTGCACTGAACTCGACTTGAGTTTGCTACTTGTCTCAATTCCTGCGTCCAATATGCTTCTTTATGCTTAAAAGCTCATCAAACCATTATCTCAACAATTGCAATAAACATACGGACTATCATGCACTTCAACACCACCAATAGAACCAAAATCATACCAAAATCATGAGAAAAATTTTAAAATTTACACAAATTTACAAGAAGACCTCTCAATCAACATAATAAGTACACTCAAGTGGTAAGTCACACCACACACTCTCCCCTCAAACTTAAATTGAAATAAAAGTTGAGAATTAAGTTTGCAAAAAGTGGTGAGACTTACCCTTGTAGTTTCCACCAATGATCTTCTTGTACATAAATATGAGAAACATATGCATCATAATGACTCGAGGTATATTCACCACGCACTCTCCCCCCAAACTTAAATAGAAACAATAGTTGAGAAATAAATTTTGCAAAAAGTGGTGAGACGTTCCTTCACACTTCAAATTAAGTACTTCTCGTATCTTAAATACGCATTTTCTTACGAGCACAATCCACCTACAAGGCTAAAGTGCAAACAACAAATCCATCATCCTTATTGAAAGCAATAAATAAAACAATAAAGATAATGATGAGTTGTCTCCCATCTAGCGCTAAGTTTAACGTGTTCCAGCCGTACGAGATTATCGAACTCATGGTGGTCTAGAATAATCTTTAGGCACTGTCATAGGTTTCTTCTTGAAATAGTGCCTTGTGCTCTCCCGCTCAACCACAAGAATATTTCCTTTCTTGTTAAATAGTTCAAGCAATTGTTCTCCAAAGGCGTTCTTCACAAGGAATGACCCTTTCCATTTGTTTCACTTTTTCCATCGGGCGCCATATGAATTTTGAACTTCAACCACATCCCCGGTAAGAATTCGGGCATTGACAATTAACGATGCCCTATTGCAACCTTTTTCCTATAATCACTAAACAAATATTTATCAATGAAATTATGGAAATTCATAAGAGAATTTGAAAGTTCAATAGATTGAGAAATTTTTGGCTTGTGAGGAGTAAAGTCCATGATCTTTATATCCGGAGGCTTCTTTTCTTCCATAAGAACATGAATCTCTTCTTGATTTCGAAACTTTACTTTCTCAATCATCTCTTCAAGAGACTCGACAAATCTATCGAATTCCTCCTTCAACTCTTCTTTCAACTCTTTTTCTTTCACCCATTTAGGAACTCTTTCTCTCTTTTCCTTCATAACCTCATCATCCCCCAAACTATCCTCTTCTCTAGCCTTAACGACCATGCATGGATTCTTTGTTCTAGAAGTAGAAGGCTTGTTGTTTTCTTCTTGAAGTCTCTCCATGATGGACACAACTTGACTAACTTGGTGCTCCATTGAATTCAACATAGCATTAAATGCTACGATTGTATTTGTCATCATTTCACACAAGTTTCCGATTCTATCAATCCACACATCATTAGACTTCCTCCCATCTTCCAAGCGCTCCATAATCTTTTCAAACAACTTTTCTCCAAGCATCACTTTGTGGTCACTTTGATTAGAATAAGAAGAGTTGGGGTCCAGAAAATCTCCTCATAGTTGTGGTTGATTCCCTTCTTGATGTCTAGAAAAATTTTCTTGATAAACATCTTCCACAACTTGAGGGTATACTTGTTGATGTATTTGATAAGGAATTCCAAAATCTTCATAACCTTGTTGTTGGAATTGCATATTAGGAACTTATACTCTGAAATCCGGTTGCAAGTTTGGCTCAAAATTTGGCATTTGAAATCCTTGAAAATTTCTTACATCTCCTTGCGTGTTCATAATGGGAAGAGCACTTCCATTCACCATATTTTGAATAATATCCATGTAGCTATTATTTTTGGGCTTATTCACATTCTTCTTCCTTTTTAAGGTATGCACCTACAAGAGAAAGAAAAATTAGAAAAAAAAATTTTTAAAGCAAAAATAAGATGCAAAATAAGAAAAAAAATTATCCTTATTAAGACCACTCTAAACAATCCTTCTTTAAACTACTAGCAACTGTTACCTCCTGGGCAACGACGGCATTTTCTTAATCGTATTTTTTGTTTGTGCGTTTAAGAGTAAGAAATACTCTATCGTCAAGTAAGACCCAAGAAATAAAAATATTGAACCCAAGGAAGGTAGGTACTAGAGTTTAAGCGATCTCACGTTTCTTGCAATTTTATAGAGACGAATTATTAGATGATGTGGCAATTCTAGAATCAATGCATCAAATTCATATGAATCATGGGTTAATAACTAAGGGCCAACACTAATTCCACCTAAACTCCCTCTCGAGATGGATATAATGTAGATCCTTTATAAGGTCCCAAAATGGCTCTAAGGGTTGGTTCTCAATCAAATGATTCCATCTAGGTACTAAGTTTAATTGGAGAGTCCCCTACCCGATCAATCGACCTCTCGATCTAACAAATCGAATGTCCTATCAAAGAGTTCTAAATTCTAAAGGACATCTCTATCTCTTTAAGATTTGTAATGCACAAGAGGTGTATAATAAAATGATTCAATTAATTATCCTAAACACATAATTGATCGATTTCTCAATCTAATCACATATTTAAAACAACCAACCACACAAATCATCATAAACATTAAAATAATCATCATCAATAATAGAAAATTAATAAACCCAATCAACATATAAATTTAAATGCATAAATTCAAAAATTATCCAACAACTTTCATGTTGCTAATCTCACAAAGGAGATTAGCCTACCATATTCATAAGGAAATCAACATAAACATTTAAATCCTTACAAACCATGATAAATTATAAAGTTCAATAGAAATTATAAGGTTCAATACAAAGTTTGGATGAAAACACCATTGGATGGCTCCAATGGTGATCTCATTCCTCTCTTTGCAAATTTCCTCTCTCCCTTGCTTCTTTTCCTCACTTAGATGGTGATTTTGATGCTAGGATGAAGATAGATGATATGGATGAAGAATAGATGAAGGGGATGGTGTAAAATGAAGGAATTGATGTGTGGAGTGTGTGCAGAGCTGAGACCCTTCGAATTCCCATTGAATGTTGAAATTGGGGGTATTTATACCCCTTGGGATCTTCTTGAATGTTGCTGATTTTTTCCTAAAATTTTGTCGATCTCAACTCGAGTGCATGAGCTCGTCTCGAGTCAAGATAAGCTTCTCGGCTGATTTCAACGGCTTACCAAGCTCGAGTCGTGTGTCAGACTCGACTCGTGTCTTTTGCACGAGCTCGGCTCGAGTTCGGAGCTCGATCACAGGGTGGACGAGTAGATATTTCTAATGTTGGCGCACGACCATCTCTTACAGGCCCGAGCTCGATGCACACTTTGAGTTTTGAACTCAGCTTGACTCGAGTATGCTGCTCGGCTTGAGTTGCCGCCGATTTGTCACTTTTTTCTTGTTTCAGCTCCCATCTCCATTTTGATCAATTTTTTTCCTATTTTTTCATATGTTTAAGCTCATTCTCACACATTTCAAAAAAAAATATAAAACACCGCCAAATAATACATAAATACGGATAAAATAGTACGAAAATACAATAAAAGGGCACAAAAATCTTGGTGAAAATAGCGACAATCAGTAAGTTTCCTTTTTTTTCTTGAGAACATTTATGGAAAATTTTTTTTTTATTATTTTGTTTAAAACATGGGCAAAATGTTCGGTGGATAATGGAGGAGGTTGGGTAATGGGGGTGTATGAGCGGACATTTGTATTGTGTAATTTTTATTTAATTTTTTAGTGGCATGGGCAGATACCTTTAATTCAAACAAACTTACTTTTTTTGGGACATAGGTAGATAAGTTCGATGGTTAACGAAATGATATTGGACATTTATTGGAATAAAAAAATTATGTGGCACATGTTTGGCGATAAAAAAAGAATTTTTTGGCCTGTGTCTAACACATGTCCGCTATATGAAATAAAAATATTAATTAATGATTGACTAGGGGTAGTTCAGATAATTAAATGTAAAAGTTGACAAAAAATGTGTGGCAAGTAAAAGTGGGGAAATAATATATCTACTTTTGGGAAACAATAATTTTGACTTAACAAAAATATCTATCTTTGATAATTTGTTAGGTTCTTTTTTCTCCTACTTGCCTCTGTACCACAAAGGTCATGGTTTTGTGAGTGGAGAAAGAATAAAAGCATTTTTACAAACAAATCATCTTTTTTATATAGTTACACCTCATTTATTACTCCCCAAAAAATGTAATGTCTACCAAATCTGAAACATTTATTTAATTTAACTTTTTTTAAATCTTGATTTTATTACTAAACAGTGTGTTAAAACTTATCATCCACTACTAAAAATGTGAATGATACAAATATTATTAAAAAATATAAAAATTATTCTATTTTGTAAATGTCTACAAGAGTTACCGGCAAATTTTTGGATTATTTTTATTTTTTATTTATTAATATGTGTAAAATATATCATCCACTACTATTCATATTCCCAATTGTTTCAACCCAAATATTAGAATATTCTATTTCTGAAATGTCGACAGCGAAATTTTTTTTCGAAAATCTTAATTTCATTAATCAGTGTGTAAAACCTACCATCCACTACTATTAATATATCTCAATTGCCTTCACTGAATATAACATTAGTCGATTGAGCTTTTTTCTAAATTATTAGATTGTAGTATCTATAGCCATGGTATGTTTAAGCTCTGTTTTGTTTGATCCCTCTTCTTGAACCTCATGATATATTTGTAATCAGTGTAATAACAACCAGCCAAATGAAAGAAGAAAATAATAGCAGTTAAAATAACGGTAACTATAAAGTAGTTAGACTTTTGGATGTGAGGGTGTTTAATATGACCGGGAGCCGGTGTAGAGAGGTTACAAGTGTAAGACGTGAATGATATGTTCATAACTTCTGCAAATATCACGATTAGGAATGCAAGGTACCAATGTCAAGTTCCTGGTGTTTAGAACCACCACCTTTCCACCTATATGAATACATCCAATGGAAATTCCTCACAATTCAATGTTCTCTGTAGTGTTCCTATCAAAGTTATACATGGTGGGACTTGAAGCCCTCCACGTGGCTCTTTAGATTCATTGGCCGATAGACCGGTGAGCTGGGAATCTATACGTACAGTTGACATTGTTGCTAATAAGGAAAGACGGATGCGATCGCATGCCCTTGACGTATTAAATAATGAGTGCCTTCGAGTGACCTGACATATTAAATAATGAGCTTTCGGGTTACTTGACTATGGGTTATTCCCTTTACTTTTACAATACACGATGTTCATTTCTCAAGATATGATGTCATTTTTAATTATGCAATTTAACAGTAAATCCCCCACTGAGTAGACCCCATGTGTGCTCACTCCACATCTTTTCTTCTTACAAATAAAATTCATAGCTGGAAGTGGCGAAGATTGATACGAGGAAAGCCTTCAAGAAATACTAATATAAATTATTTAACTAAAATAATTTAATTCTTAAATGGTATTTTTATAAACTTTTTAACACACCAACTATACATATTTACTTTTTTCGCTATGAGATAACTTTGATTTTCATTATGAATTATATATTAAATTTTTAATGAAATTATTACTATCTTAACCTTAAATAAATTTTTTACTTAAGTTCATTATCTTTGTTATAATTAATTTGACTATAATTCATGTTTAAATTTAACCAAGTAAAACTAAGGGTTATCCAAACTTCATGGTTCTTTATAGTTAATATATTTATTCCAAGCTTATTTATATACTACTTTATCTAATTTTTTTTTGCCTTATACATAAAAATAGTTTAAAGAGGAATTTGAGAAATCTTTATCTTCTTAACAATAAATTTTGCAAAAAAAATAAATAAATAAATAATACATCAATGTAATATTTTCATATGAGTTTAGAAAATATCTAAATGAAATTTTTTTTCAAATGGAATGTAAGCCAAAGATCTTGTTGTTCAAGTGATCATAAAATGCATAAAGTTCACGAAATGTTTTCAAAGTATCATATGCCATAATTTTATTAAAAGATGTATATCTCTAAAACTACTTCATGAACTAAAATATGTTTTTGCATGCGTAAACTAAACATATATTTGAGAATTTACATGTTTTTACCTACTCAAAAGTCATATATCTTATTAGTGTAAAATAAGGTTAATTACGTTAAAAGTCCCAACCTTTTCTCCGATTGCAAATTAGTTCAAACTTTTCAATATTTACAAATAAGTACTCGACCTTAAGCTCGTTTTTCAAATCAAGCCACCAGGCAGCTGGAGGCTTGCCTGGTTGCTGACATGTTGCATTTTTATCTACGTCACCTTCCACCTATTAAGAAAATAATAAAAATTTGACATATGTATATATTAAACGATGTCGTTTGATAATCTCCCAAAAAATTAATCTTTCTTCTTCAACGTGACAAATCACAGGCTTCCCCAATGACGACCAGGCCTCATATCTCATATACACGCCGTTATTCATTAACCCTGTTAGCATTGCCACGCCTTACTATGAAGGCGGCAAGCCCGCTGCCGAATACTTCATCCGCGTGAACTCCATTATAATTAATGGCAACTCAGTCCCCATCAATACCACCCTTCTAACAGTTGACAGCAAAGGACACGGTGGAACAAAGATCAGCACTGTGAATCCCTACACCTTTCTAGAAACTTCCATTTACAGAGCATTCACCGCTGCATATGTTTGATAAGCCGCCGGCCGAAACATAAGCAGAGTCACCAGAGTGGCGCTGTTCGACGTGTGCTTCAGCAACAAAAACATTGGGAGCACGAGAGTAGGGCCTGCTGTGTTGTAGATCGATCTAGTTCTGTAAGGGCAGAAGCGGTTTGGACAATCACGGGCTCGAATTCGATGGTTTGGGTAAACGATAATGTTTTTCGCTTGGGATTTCTGGATGGAGGATTGAATCCAAGAACTTCAATAGTGATCGGCAAAAATCAATTGCAGGATAATTTATTGCAGTTTGATTTGGCAGTGGTGCAATAATGATGCCGACGTCAATGTTCTCAGAGATTATTAAACGACGTCGTGATCAGAAGAAAGTTTTTTTGGGAGATTATCAAACTACGTCGTTTGATATATATACATATCACATTTTTTTAACAACTGAAAGGTGACGTGGATAAAAATACGACATGCAGCAATAGGGCAGGCTTCCAGCTCTCCGGTGGCTTAATTTGAAAAATGGGCTTAAGGTTAAATACTTATTTGTAAATATTAAAAATTTTGGACTAGTCCGCAATCGGCAAAAAGGTTGGACTTTTAATGTAATTAATCCGGTAAATTACTTATAAAGTTTCAGCAGTGTTTTGTTAATAATAGTGTTACAACAGCTTAGAAAATAAACAATATCTCTTTAAATAATGAATGGATTTTAAAGGATTTTTGCATGAGTATAAAGGACACGTAGATGAACAACTTTTATATTGTTTACTGGTAATCGTCCATTTTAGTGGTGAAATGAGGAGATGAAGTTTAGCTTTGTGTTTCTCGCATGCATGTTGTCACAATTTAGTAAAATGCTCATAACATTGATTTTTGGTGAATATTTTGCTAAGAAATTTTACATGTAGTTACTTAACATCATAATAATCATTTTTCATATGTTGTTGTTATTCAAAATCATAGCACATACTGGTCGTTTTCTAGCATGAAAAGAAAGGATAGATTCTGGAATTTAATTTAAAGTTGTTAGTTGCATATACTTGAACTTGAGCAAGGTTTTAACATGTAAGCTAAAATGTCATATCTTAAATTTAACAACCTCCCATTTTCATATAACATACACCACAAATCCAAAAAAACATCATGCATTTAGCTCCCTCATTCTCATTTACATAAATATCATACCTATAAGATATGGTGTGAGAGGATTACCTTGAAAGATTAGATCTTTGTGATGACTTAGATGGTGCTAGAAGAATGATTTCACCTCTTCTACTTCGTATTACGTAGTTCCATATATATTAAGAGATAAAAGGTGAAGTAAGGAATAGATGTAGATTTAAGATTAAAAGATGTAATTTAGATTAGTATTGTATGAATCTTTATTTACCTTATTGGTGTATAGCTCTTGGTGGATGAAACTTTGTTTCTTTAGGAGAATCACTCAGATTATGTTGGGAACAAATGTTTCTTGGAAGAGCATGAGCTTTCTTATATATTGTGTTGTGTGTCCCAAAACAGCTATGCATTACATGTAGGGAGTGATCTAATTTGACATTTTCATCTTGTCCCTTACTATTTGTCATGTTTTTATTGTCTTATTATTTGTTAGAAAAATCTCATCACAAAGAGCATATTATGTAGTATATGTAGGTTTTGATCATGAGTATGAGATAGTGGTGTATCATGTATATCTTTGATTTAATCACATAGAGTTTCATATCTCTAGTACATGTAGGTGTAGGATTGATTTGTCTTAATAATTAGGAATACCATATTTAATAAAATGTGATAGCATATTATTTAACATCATTATATGTATGAGAAGATATTCAATTTAATTTCGAATATCAAAATAATTTCGAAAAATATTTTGATTTGATTAAGTGTTTCTCAATCATGTTAATTTTTATTACTGAGTTTCAATTGCATGATAACTACTACAAAGTGTATTCTATTCGAGTTATAATGATGATATCTTCTTTTAAAACCATATACTTATGACCTTCTATTGATCACCACCTAAATTATAAAATCTCTACGACATGGAATATTAATTTCTATAACTTAATATCTCTAAATTTAATAAAAGTCTATTTTAGAATAGACTGTCACAAATTTATAACGTTTAATCATAAATCAATTGGTAAAAGTTCATGTTTAATGCCATGTTCACTATGAAAGTAACATTGTAGGTTAAATGTAGTGTAAATAACTTTGACAAGACTATTATCAATGTCATATAAAGCTTTATTTGGTGAGAATGTTTAAAATGATAATGTTTTAATAACAAGTCATATCCAAATTAATGATAAGTGATAGTATTGCATGCAGTGAATTATTTCATAAACAATTCGTATTATAAGTAAAGAGTTTTAGCATTTTAAATGAAATTGATAATATTATTAATAAAAAGTGATAACTATCTAGTAAAATGTAAAAGATAAAGACATGTCTGAAACGGTCTCATAGAATGACTTTTGTGAGACGGAAAGAAATGATACTCTTTATAACAAAAAGTGATACCTGAATAATGAAAAGTAATAATAGTGCTGTGAACTATTTTATAAATAATTTATAGTATAAGTAAAAAATAATAACGTTTTAAAAGAAAAGTAATAATATCTTTAATAAAAATAATAATTAATTATAAAAGCGTAAAATAATCTCACCGTGAGAAGTTCTCACATAAGACTGCCTTAATATAAATTATTTTACTATGAGACAATCTCAGACAAGATGACTCAATAAAATAACATTCCTCTCACAAGATATTTAAATAGGATCTTTCTTGTACTAGGAATACCGTGTAATGGCATTAGTCAACTTTAGAAATTACAAAAAGGTTTTGCGACTAGACTAGACCAAGGTTTAAAATTTTCAAAATATCCTCGATATTTTCACGATATATTCATATATGGAGAGTACTAATATTGATATTGGAGAGAAAGATATTTTTCTTTGACATCGAGGAAAAATCAGTAAATATCGGTATCGATATCGTTATCGGTTTGTCATAGTTCAACTTCTTCACGAATGTCGAGATATAATAGAGAAAATATCAAGGATATATGTTGGGAATTTTCTTAACACACAATTAATCCTCAAGTATTAAGGATGTAACTATAGCTTAGGTAAGCGACCAAGTTTAATATTGAACCTGAAGGACGGAATATTATTAATTTAATTATAAACTAATTAATTAAGACTTTTGACAATAAAGTTGTGGAGTTTAATTATAAACTACTAAACAAGTAATTAGATAGCAAATAAAATAAATCAAGTAGTAGAGAATCACAAAAGTGGATCAAGTTTGAGAATAAATAGCTATAGGGTAATCTAGTTCTACTCATTAATTTCCATCTCAAGTGTATTGTCCGACTCTGCCTTGTGGACTATGGACGCATCACGAAGCCATATAAATCTTCTCTATAGACACAAGTAAATATGCATGTAACACGTGTGAATAACCCTGGAGTAAGAGATATAATTTTACCCCCCTTTCTAGGTACTATCAGTATGAATTATTTTTCCCTAGAATTGGTACTCTAACCCGATATGATCTCCCTTTATAAGTACTATAAAATTAACCTCTTTATCCTACATATTAACATGAATTCAATTCAATTAACAAACATTCATATATGACAGTTCTAATGAAGCTCTGGAGTCCCCTCACTTAGTATCATACAATAAAACCCTGTTCACCGGTGCTGATGCTGGAGTCGTCGCGTCCTTTTCCGTCTTGAATCTTTCTCTCAATTCTCCACTTGATTCGACAGATGAAACTCCACAGCTCCGGCGGATGATGGATGGATAGAGGAAATGATGGATGTAGAGTATGGTGTGGGGGATGATCCCCCTTGTGGAGGTGGTAACGGTGGTATCCTTCTGGATGTGAATTGTATTCCCTTTTATACTTCAGACTCTTCCAATGGTCCCTAATGGGCTTTTTAAACCATAACACGCACTGAGGGTGTAACCGTTTACAAAACTGGACGTCCCACATAACCATTCGACCAGATGGTCTTGGTCGAACAACCTCAGAACTGATCGAAAGGACCTCGAACAAGCTCCCCACGGACTTACAGAACCAATGGTACCCGTTCGACCAAAAGGTCTTGGTTGAATGGCATCTCAAAATACTCCCCTTCTGATTCTGAGTGCTTCTGTCCTATTTTCCTGCTAAAATAAGCTCAAACGACCTCAGTAACACCTGATTCTTTCCTTTTCACTACACATCTAGATTCGTCTCGATTTAAGACCAAATTATACACAATTATTACAAAAATCAGAGCTCAAATTACGTGAATTTTCGCTCTCGTCAATATATTATCACTTTTCATAAAAAATATTATATTTTTTTATTAAAAATGTTATCACAAATCACACGTAAATAAGGAGGGTTCAACGTACACATTGCACTTTGATTTATAGGAGTTACTCTCAAAGGAAAAATACAATTATTTTTGCGCATGTAAGTAACAACTTTTTATTTTATTTTTCACATAATACTCCCTCTTTCCATCGCAAAAGTATTCGTTTGCTTTTTGCACGTAGATTAAGGAGTATTATTATTTTATATAAAGTGTGTAGTTGTATTAGTGGGGAGTGGTAGGCCATTTGTGGGTCATTTTTCTAAAAAAGGAAAATGAATACTTTAAGAGAGAACAATCCAAAATAACAAAATGGATACGTTAGTGAAGATGAAGGGAGTATTATTTAGATCAAGACGTCATAACATGTTTACATTTAAGCTTTATAAATTATAATTTTGGTATTAGTTATATTATGTATTAAATAGTTAAAAATAATTATAGTATGACTGATGAGTAATATTTTCACCTAGATTTTAATGTCTTTTTATGTGTGTTTTCGTACTATTTTACCTGTATTTGTGTACTATTTGGTTGTGTTTTGTGTTTTTATGGAGATGTGTGTGAATGAGCTTAAACGTATGATTTTCAGGCAAAATTAGATCCTAGACACAAAAAAGAAGATGTAGGAAAAAGCGGATCTCAATTCGGAGTTGAAACAAGGAAAAACGAGCCAAAACAAAAGAAGAAAAACAGGGGCATGCACCTACACTAGCCGTGTTCCGAACAAGGCCCTGTAAGGGTGGCCATGTTCCAGCACCTGAGACACCTACACGGCCATCCTGTGGCCGTGTTGCAGAACACGGGCCATGGGCATGCACATGAAATCTTCTAGAAGCTTCCCAAGGGGTATAAATACACAATACTTCAGTATTTGTTGATATAATTCGAAGGGTTTCATCCCTGCACACACCTCAAACACCATTTCCTCCATTTTACACCATCATCTTTATCCATTCTTCATCCATATCATCTACCTTCATTCCACCATCCAATTCATCATCCAAGTAGTTAGAGAAGCAAGGGGGAGTGGATTTGCAAGAAGAGGAAGAGAAGCACCATTGAATCTATTCAAGGGAGTTTTAATTCCAATTTTTGTAGATTTCTTTGTAGATCAATCATGTATTTTGGAGATACAGTTGTCTATATTATTTTCTTTGAGACTATGAGAGGCTAATCTCCTTTGAGAGATTAGCAGTATGAGTTATGTTGGATAATTTTGGGTATTTTGCAATTGAATTATTATGTTAATTGGGTTTATTGGTTTTCTATCATTGATGCTCTAAATCTTGATGTTTATGATTATTTATGTGGTGAGTTATTTTAAACATGTGATTAGATTGAGAAGTCAATTATGTGTTTAGGATAGTTCATTGAATCATTTCATCATACACTTCTTGTGCATTATAAATCTTAAAGAGAAAGAGATGTCCTTTAGGATTTAGAACCCTTTGATAGAACATTCGATTGGTTAGATCGAGAGGTCGATTGATCATGTGAGGGGACTCTCTAATTGAACTTAGTATCTAGTTGGAATTGTTTGATTGAGAACCAACCTTAGAGCCATTTTGAGACCTTATTAAGGATCTACATCCTATCCATCTCGAGAGGGAATTTAGGTGAAATTCGTGTTGGCCCTTAGTTATTAACCCATAACACATATGAATTCGTTGCATGATACCTAGATTTTCCATACTTTAAGTATTGCTAGTCTCATTCTCTATCTACTTGGCTCATTCATCCATCTTCTATTCATCTATCCAATTGTTTAATTGTCATTTCTTGATTAATCCTACCCCTTTATGATCATCTCTATAAAACTATGACAAACACGAGATCGCTTAAACCCTAGTATCTTCCTCCTTGTGGTTCGATAAATTCTTTAATTAGTCATCCTGACTATAAATGACTAATCAAATGGCGTCATTGCCGGGGAGGTAACGGTTGCTAGTGGTTTGACGAAGGAGTGTTTTTATTAGTATTACTAGAGATATTTTTATTCCTTTTTATTATTTGCTTTGGAAAATATTTTATCTCACTTTTTCGTTTTGATAGGTACTTGGAAACTATCTTGAGAGAAGAAAAAGAGGGATTAAAGCTAAAAATAGAAAGTTTGAAGAAGAATTGTAGTAAGCCTTGAGAAGAACATTTAAATGGAAGGTTGGAACCAATACTTAAGTGATATTTGTGGGAATCAAATTGCAAGGGTTCCACCTCCACAATCAAAAGGCTACATGAATGAGAGCAACTATGGTTATAATTTCCAAATGGATCAAGATAGCTCTCAATACTACAATCAAGGAAGAAATGGAGAATGACAACAAGCTTACAATGCAAATACATTCCACCCTTATAAAGCATGTGTTTATTCTTCACCAAATCCCAACACCAATCCTCCATTCCAAAATTACGCCTTATTGGACTTATATAGAAGATGTGCTCAAGGAAGTGAAGAAGGTCAAAATCCTCAATCAAGTTTTCTTCAAAATGAATCCTCCGAGATAATTACCCCGGCTACTTTGGAATTGACAAGACAAATAAGGATGATGGATTTGTTTTGGTTTGCATTCTTTGTCATGTAGGTTGATTGCGCTCATGAGGAATATGCTTGTTGAAGATACGAAGGGTGCTTGATTTGAAGTGTGTAGGTAAGTCACATCACTTTTTGCAAACTTAACTCGAAACTCTTGTTTCAATTTAAGTTTGGGGGATATGGCGTGGTGTGACATACTTTATTTTGAAGGCATACTTTTCGTGTTTTTGGGCTAATTTTGAAATTTTTTTTCTCATTGAGTATTGGTTTGATTTTGGTATGATTGGTTGTGTTGAAGTGCATGTTAGTCCATATTTTTAATGAAATTGTTGAGCTAATGATTTTGATGAGTTTTTGAGCATGTGCAAGGGGTATTGGAAGCACAAATTGAGCTCAGAGCTAACCATTTCCACTACCAAATGCTTATTGAGGAAGTTCATTCTATACTCTACCACTCTTATGTGTTTAGCATAATTTGATTTGATTTGAATTGTTGTGATTAGCATGCTATTTCATGTGTTATGTTTTTTGGAGGTTTACTTTTCAATCAAAGATGGAGATGTTTGTGAGCTTAATTGTTTTGGATGATTTGAATGTGTGCTTCATTTTATAATGATGGTGAATTTTGTTTTTGCATGTTATGTGTTTTTGTTTGTTTCTTGTTTGGTAAGTTTTTTCTTTTATGTTTTGTGTGTATTTTTATTCTTGTTTAGGGATGTTTGGTGGTTTGTTTTTGGGATGTTGTGAGTTATTTTTTAATGTGAGTGATGATATGTTGTTGTGATAAGTGATGAAAAGTTATGATTAAGAGTCTCTACATTTTCGAGTTGTGACATGTTCTATTTAACTTGTTCAATTTTGAGATGAATGTGGTGTAATAAGTTCCTTAATGTCCGAGCATGAGCTTGTGAGCATTTGAGCCTCAACCGTGCTTAAATTAGTTCTTCATGAGTGGATTGGTTGTGTTTGGTAAGTTAGAACTTGCTCAAGGACTAAGGGTACGAGCCCGATTAGTGGAGGTTAGAGAAATGATCTAAGGCCATCATTGTCATTAATAGTCATTACCATATATTTTCTTACCATGAACATCATCCCTAGTCAACCACCTTGAGCCTATAAGTCTATTTCTTGTAAATTTAACACATTACAAGCCTTGATTTCCCACATGAGCCTTATATATACCTTTTGTGTGAGTGATCGGGGAAATGGTAGCTAGAAAGGTGTGATGAGATAGCAAAATAAGAAAAGAAAATGGTAAGTAAACAAGAAAAGGGATGAAAATGACACAAGCAAGAGTGCATATGCGACCTTAAAAATAAGAAAAAGAGCGAAGAAACAAAGATGCTCAAGAAACTAAAAATAAAAAAAGGAGCATACAATCAAAAATAGTTGAAAATCAAAAGAGAAGTGATGATTAGTGCTTAAAAGTTGCAAAGCATAAGAAGGGAAGAAAGAAAAGTGGAAGAATTGAAGAAAGTAGTTACCTCTTCGATTAGTTACACGTGTTTAGTCACTTTTACCCAAATCTTCCTACCATACCAAAGAGCCTATCATTACATCCTTAATGAAAGACCTTCTTGTTCATTGATTGAAACTTTGGTGGTTTGTGAATGTAGTCCATGAGCAAGCTTATAGCAAGTCGAGCCAATCGGTTAATGAGTGTTGTTTTACGTCTATTAATAGAGTGTTGAGTGAAATTGATAGCTAACATGAGGCTTGGATCAAAAATGGACTATATTACTCTTTATTCTCTTTTGATTGAACTTGTTAATTTTTCATGTTATGAGTTTAATGTTGTAGGATGACTTAGCATAGTTTGTAGTTCTTATTACTCTTGATGTGTTATTACCTATGTTCGTTTAGTCTTTTCCAAGATGAAAATCTCTCTCTCCTTGTTTTATCATTTTCGTTGTTCGAGGACGCACAACACTTTAAGTTGTGGGGGTGTGATGAGTGATATTTTCACCTAGATTTTAGTGTCTTTTTATGTGTGTTTTCGTATTATTTTATTCGTATTTGTGTACTATTTGGTTGTGTTTTGTGTTTTTATGGAGATGTGTGTGAATGAGCTTAAACGTATAATTTTCAGGAAAAATAGATCCTAGACGCAAAAAGGAAGACGTAGGAAAAAGCAGATCTCAATTCGGAGTTGAAACGAGGGAGAACTAACCAAAATAAAAGAAGAAAAATAGGGGCATCCACCTACACGAGCCGTGTTCCGAACACAGCCCTATAAGGGGTGGCCGTGTTCCAGCACCTGAGACACCTACACGGCCATCCTGTGGCCGTGTTGCAATACACGAGCCATGTGCATGCACACGAACCGTGTAGGTGCAAAATCAGAAATATTTCAGAAATCTTCTAGAAGTTTCCCAAAGGATATAAATACCTACACAAAATAAGTTTACATTTTGAACGTTCCATAAAAAAAGTTTACATTTCTCATTATAGTAAATGAGACTCACACAAAATATTTAAATACCTTTATGAGACCCACAATACTACACTACTACAACTACCTATTATTCATTAAAATATTATATCTCTCACCTCAATACAAATTAAAATACTATATTCCTAAATTTCCATACAAAAAACAAATGTAAACATTTTAATGGGATGGAGGGAGTAATATTTTTTATTTTTAAACAATTTTAAAAAATTAAATAAAAGTATTAATACCTTGATATTTCAACCAAATATTTCAATGAAAAATTAATACATCCTCAATTTTAAGGTAATATAGTTTACATTTTGTCATTCTTGTTTGTTCTAAGATAAGGTTTATCTTTTCCTTTATGATAAGTAAGACCCACACAAAATACTTAATATTCCTACATGAGACTTGCCCGCATGAGCAAGCTCAACAGGTCATAGGGGTGATATTTTGTAACTATATGACCAAGACCAAGGATTGAATTCCACGGCCAAAGTTAAATTTGGTTTCAATTTTTGTTAAATTGATTAGAGCAAGTGTTTTTATTTTACTCTAGTAGGACTAATCAATAAAAGGATGAGGTTGTTTAATACTAAAATCTAACTAAGAAAGCAAGTAAAGATAGAAAATGTACATATGAGATGGATGATGGATATAGGTGAGCAATCTAAGAAGTATGTGAGGCAAACAACATCATGGATAAGGTTTACGTAGACTCACACACACACATGCATCAAAGAACATCATGCTAAGATATTAAGGGCAATCACGATTGTACCCCTAGTCCCTATGGCCAAGGTGACTAGGTTCTCATCCCTTTTACAAGATTAAACCCCCTAAGATTGATCTTATCATCAATTCCCACTAAGGTACTATGATTATAAGTTTGGTTCCCCTCACAAGTTCATCACTAATGTCCTATCATGAGGTTCTAAGCATTTGAAGGGTATGACTTACCTCTCCTCACACTAACTAAGTCATCTCATGCAATCAATGATTCAATAAAACCACTAAGCATAACATTGGAATGGCCATCCTAATATCATGTATAGAGAATTTAATCACACGAATCATGCATAAAATGAGAATATGCATTCATGATAGAAAATATTCATAACAATCAATTCATCAAACATGTGGGGTGCAAAATCTACATAATCCCTAATCAATCATATTGCTAGCCTCACATGAGGACTAGCCATTACAAATCATTACAAATTCAATATAATCTATGGCATGCTCTAATTTAGCTACATAATGAAGAAAATCACAAATTAAATGTGAGTTGGCTTCCCTTGCAAAGTAGGTCTTCTCCTCCTTCAACATGCTCAAATCTTCACTCCTTGATGAATTCATGTTCTTAAATTGGTGGATTGATGGAATGGTGGGTGGATTTGAGAAGATCAAGTGGATTGGATAGTTGAAGTGAAGGATGGAAGAGACGGAGATGAATGTGTGTGATTTTGATGTTTAGTGTGTGTGGAAACTGCTCCAATATGATTCCTCCCGTAATTTGTGGTCAAAACATGTATTTAAACACCCATGGAAGCTTTTAGAACAAGTGGATATCATAAAACTACCTTTTGCACCTACACTGGTCGTGTAGATGCACAAGGGGCGTGTAGGTACATCGCGTGCAGCGCAGTCTCACCGTTTCACGCATAACATTCTCATCCGAACCCCGATTCGAGTGATTTTTGTGCTCTCGCGATCCTCTCTTCCATGGCTTTCCAACCATATACCACAAGTCTAGTTTTAAGCTCCATAAGAATATAGAATAATTACACAAGTTGGACTTGCGTTTTTCATCATTTTGCTTTGGTTCGTTCTTCCTCATTTCAACTCCGAATTGAGCTCCGTTTTTCCCACATTTTCCTTATCGTGTCTAGAATCTATTTTTACATAAAAATCACACAAATTACACTAAATTACCTATTATCTAAATATTCACAAATATAGCACAATTTAAGGTACTTAATCATGAACATCACACATTTATCATTTCAAAACATAAATCTCCATATCTTCATATAACACCACCAAATGGTATACAAAATGAATAAAAATACACAAAAATACATAATAAAAGAAACTAAAATTTAGGTGAAAACGACACCGATCAACCCCCCAAACTTAAAGTGTTGCTCTTCCTCGAGCAATGAAAATTAGAAAACTAGAGGGGAAATTTTCACCTAGAGAAAGACCTAAAGAACATAAGCAACATCACATCATAAGTAACAAGGACTACAAATCATATCAAGTCACACTACAACATTAAAATCATGACATAAAAAATTAATAAGTTCAAGTCTAAGAAAATTAAGAGTAATAAAGTCCCTTCCGGTCCAAACCTCACGTTGGATATCAAAATGCACTCAATACTCTATGAAGTTGGGTAATTTTCTCTCATCAATCGATTGAACCCGATGCACCATAGGGTTTCTCACAGACTACATTCACAAGCCACCTAGGCTTCAACCAATGATCAAAAAGGACTTTCACTTTTGTATGTAATGAGAGACTCTTTGGTAATGGTAGGGAGAATATGGATAAGAGTGACTTATCAAGTGTAAGTAATCGAAGAGATGATCAGCTTCTTCAACTTCTTCACGTTTCTATCTTCCTTTCTTTTATTTTCTAATCTCAAACACTAATTATTATCATTCTTTGGATTTCTTGAGCTTCTTTTAATTTGCATGCTTCATTTATTTCAACTTTTGAATTCCTCGAGCACATTTTTCTTGTTTTGCTCCTTTTTGACTTTGAAGGTTGCATGTGTATTTGATTGAGCCCTTTTCATCCTTTTCTGGCTTGTTTACCATTTCCTTCTTTCTTTTGCACAACTTCACCATCAAACCTTGTAAACCATCATCTCCTCAATAACCCACACAAAGGTTATATATGTAAGGCTCAAGTGGGTTTTCAAGGCTTGTAATGTGCTTATATCACAAGAAATAGGCTTTAAGGCTCAAAGTGGTTAACTAGGGATGATGTATAAAGTAAGGAAATATATGGCAATGACTTTAAAGTAACAAGGATGGCCTAAGATCATATCACTAACCTCCACCAATCGGGCTCATTCCCGTAGTCCATGAGCAAGTTCTAGTTTACCAAGGGTCAATCGATCCACTCATGAAAAACTAATCGTAGAGGCTCGGTTGAGGCTCAAACGCTCACAAGCTTTTGTTCGGACCCTTAGGAACTTATTACTCAATTCATCTCAAAATTGAACAAGTTAAATAGGTCATGTCACAATTTTAAAGAGTAGAGATTCTCAACATAGTTCGTCATCACTTATCACAAACAACATGTCATTACTCACATTCAAAAATGACTCACAACAACCCAAAACATACCACCAAACCAACCTATACAAGAATAAAAATACAACACAACACATGAGCAAAGACTCACCAAGCAAGAAACAACAAAAACACAAAACATGGAAAAATGAAAATTTTCATCCATCAAAGGAAATTAAGCACATATCCTCATCATCCAATAACAAATAAGCTCAAGATTTTGCCACCTTATTCAAAAATAAGAAGAACTAATAAAGCAAGTAAAACTATCTAAATAAAGCAAGTAAACCTCTCAAGTACATAACAAGTGAAGTAACATGCCAATCCAAGCAAATTCAATTCAAAATCACTTATATTCTAAGCAAATGGAAATGATGAATAGTAAAGTACACTCCCTGAAAAAGGCATTCCAAAGTGGAAATGGCTAGTACGGACAATCGGGCAGCATGCACGATGAACTAGAACTTTGAGCATGACACGACTCGTGTCATCTACACGGCTCGTATACTCGTCTTCTCATGGCCCGTGTTCTGTACACGGCCTCAGTCATGGCCATGTAGGCATTTCTGATCACCGCGCACGGCCATCACTTACAGGCCCGTGCGCGGTACACGGGGCATGCTTCTGCACCCTACACGGGTCATGTACTGAACTTGCCCTTTGCCTCAGGCGAGTAGCTGCTTCTGATGTCAGTTAACGGCTACCTCTTACAGGGCCGTGTGCTGAACATGGCTCGTGTAGCTGCTTCTCTATTTCTTCCAATTTCTAACTTCAACCCTTATTTTGCCCTGCTTTTATACTTCCAATACACCTCATATATGCTCAAAATCTCATCAAAACCATTAGCATAGCAATTACTATCAAATAATGAACTAGCATGCACTTCAACACAACTAAACTAACCAAAATCAAACCAATACTCATGAGAAAAATTTTAAAATTTACCCCAAATTTTACAAGAAGACCTTTCAATTAACATAATAAGCACACTCAAGTGGTGAGTCACACCACGCACTCTCCCCCCAAACTTAAATCGAAACAAGTTGAGAATTAAGTTTTCAAAAAGTGGTGGGACTTACCCTCGTAGTTTCCACCAATGATCTTCTTGTAGAGAAGAATATGCATCACAACACTCAAGATACGTCCACCATGCACTATCCCCCCAAACTTAAATTGAAACAAGAGTTTCGATTTAAGTTTGCAAAAAGTGGTAAGACGTCCCTTCACACTTCAAATCAAGTACTTCTTGTATTTTCAATACGCATTCTCCTCAATGAGCACAATCAACCTACATGCCAAAAATACAAAAACTAAATCAAAGCATTTAAATGAAAGCAATAAAGAAACAAGCCTCCCATCCAGCGCTAAGTTTAACGTCTTCAAGTTGGATGGAATATGGAGAACTCATCGGAATGGCCAAGGATATCGTTCATTCTTACCATCAAATTTTAATCTTTGTGCTTCTTCCTCTATTAGGCATTTGTGGCAAGTAACGACCATAGTAGGATCCTTCGAGATTGGCTTTAAAAATTCAACTCGTTTGAGCTTGCATTCCATTAACCTTTCTTTTCTCGACCACCACTTATTCCTTTTTATCAAGTATGTCCCCAACATCTCTTCAAGCTCTTTATTGTATCTAAGGGTTTGAGAAGAATCAATAGGTAAGACAAAGTAAATATAAACAATATTTTGAAATTCAATGCAACTTGGAGAGTTAAAAGGTGTAGAAATGCTTATTTCACTCCCGAACTCATCATCAAGTGCTTCTATACCTTGTTCCACTTCATCAAATTCATACTCCTCTCTTGATTCTTCATCTTCACTAGAATTTTCCTTATCAACATGAGACAAGAAATCATGGATAATCTCTTCATCCTCAAAGCTCTCTTCTACCTTAGGCTCTTTACTCCTCTCACTTTCTTCCTCTAAGCTTTCTTTTACCTTGTCTTCATTCTCCTCAATAAGTTCAACATCTCTTGAGTCTTCTTCATTATCCCCCGAACACTCTTCTACCTCTAAATTTTCTTCATTCTTTGAATCAAAATTTTCCATTTTACGAAGAGTGTTCCGTTCACTTATCATTTGACTCATTCGACATTCTAGGGCTTCAAGTCTTCTTTCATTTTCCTCATCTTCTTTCTTTCTTTTTTCAATCATCTCATACACCATCTCCATAAGTTGACCAAATCTATCTTCTACGGATGACTTTATCTCTTCATTCGGTGGTTTCCATCTTTGTTCTTGGAGAAAATTCCCTTGATCAACAATTGAAAAATTACTCCCTTGCATGTAAGATATATCATCTACTTGAGAACTAGGCATCATCCACTCTTATTGCACCATAGGATAACATGTTGGCATACTTTGAAAGTATTGAGCCCCATAACTAGAAAAACTTGGTTGAACACTTTGCCTTGCATTGCTCCCATGAGCATATTTTCTACACATTTCAAGTAAGGCACTATTTTCGGATAGAGGAGTAACCGTAGGCATTTGGTTGTTGTAAGAACTTGGCACGGAATAAGTGTTTCCTTGATATGGTTGGAATGTATACACATTGTAAGCTCCTAGCCATCCCCGTGTATATTCCATTATTGTAGCATTGATCCATTTTTTCTCTTCTTCTCAAGATATACTACAATTCTTCTCAACTTACTATTTTTGGTTTGTTCCTTCTCCCCTTCTTCCAAGGTTGATGTACCTATCAAGAAGAACAAGTAAGAATAAAATTTTCCAAAGAAAATATAGATGCAAAAATAAGAAAAATATCCTAAGTAGAGCTAACAAATTCAAACACATTACACCGAAGGCTTTCGCCCCGGCAACGGCGCCATGAACTTGGTTTCAATTTTGATTAAATTGATTAGAGCAAGTGTACTCTATCGCGTAGTAGACCATTGTGACCAAATGCAAAATTTATATAATATCGAACCCAAGGGCGAAAGTCAATGTATCCGTGTTTGAAAGATGTTTTACTCTAGTAGGACTAATCAATAAAAGGATGGGGTTGTTTAATACTAAAATCTAACTAAGAAAGCAAGTAAAGATAGAAAATGGACATATGAGATGGATGATGGATGCAGGTGAGCAATCTAAGAAGTATGTAAGGCAAACAACATCATGGATAAGGCTTACGTAGACTCACACACACACATGCATCAATGAACATCATGCTATGATATTAAGGGCAATCACGATTGTACCCCTAGTCCCTATGGTCAAGGTGATTAGGTTCTCATCCCTTTTACAAGATTAAACCCCCTAAGATTGGTCTTATCATCAATTCCCATTAAGATACTATGATTCTAAGTTTGGTTCCCCTCACTAGTTCATCACTAATGTCCTATCATGATGTTCTAAGCATTTGGAGCGTATAGCTTACATCTCCTCACACTAACTAAGTCATCTCATGCAATCAATGATTTAATAAAATCACTAATCTTAACATCGGAATGGTCATCCTAATATCATGTATAGAGAATTTAATCACACAAATCATGCATAAAATGAGAATAAGCATTCATGATTGAAAATATTCATAACAATCAATTCATCAAACATGTGGTGTGCAAAATCTACATAATCTCTAACCAATCATATTGTTAGCCTCACATGAGGACTAGCCATTACAAATCATTAAAAATTCAATATAATCCATGACATGCTCAAATTTAGCTAAATAATGAAGAAAATCACAAATTAAATGTGAGTTGGATTCCCTTGCAAAGTAGGCCTTCTCCTCCTTCAACATGCTCAAATCTTCACTCCTTGATGATTTCATGTTCTTAAATTAGTGGATTGATGGAATGTTGGGTGGATTTGAGAAGATCAAGTGGACTGGATAGTTGAAGTGAAGGATGGAAGAGACGGAGATGAATGTGTGTGATTTTGATGTTTAGTGTGTGTGGAAACTGCTCCAATATGATTCCTCCCGTAATTTGTGGTCAAAACATGTATTTATACCCCCGTGGAAGCTTCTAGAACTAGTGGATATCATAAAACTGTCTTTTGCACCTACACTGGTCGTGTAGGTGCACACGGGGCGTGTAGGTGCATCGCGTGCAGCGCAATCTCACTGTTTCGCGCACAACTTTCTCATCTGAACCCTGATTCGAGTGATTCTTGCGCTCACAAGATTCTCTCTTCCGTGGATTTCCAACCATATATTACAAGTCTAGTTTTGAGCTCTATAAGAATACAGAAAAACTACACAAGTTGGACTTGCATTTTTCATAATTTTGCTTTGGCTCGTTCTTCCTCATTTCAACTCCGAATTGAGCTCCGTTTTTCCCACATTTTCCTTATCGTGTCTAGAATCTATTTTTACCTAAAAATCACAAAAAATACACCAAATTACCCATTCTCTAAATATTCACAAATATAGCACAATTTAAGGCACTTAATCATGAAAATCACACATTTATCATTTCAAAGCATAAATATCCATATCTTCATATAACACCACCAAATGATATACAAAATGAATAAAAATACACAAAAATACATAATAAAAGACATTAAAATTTAGGTGAAAACGACACCGATCAGCAGTGTGGGAGCAACCTTTTTATATGAAGGGCTCCTTTTGCAAAGTGGGCATGACCTAGCCTTTATTGATCAGTTGAGTCACTACGATTAACCTCTCCACCACTCTATCGGTCCGTGGGGTAGAACGCCGGGGGTGGGCGATTCCACCTTTTTGTACCTATTCCTATATGAGACCCACACACAACAATAATATAACTATACATTATGCATTAAAATATTATATCTCTTAGTCTACTACACATAAAAATATTAAATCTTTTAATCTACGTGCAAAAAGTAAACGTAAACGTTAATATCAGATGGAGAAAGTGTCTTTTATAATTAAAACTAAAACGAATTCCTTTTAGAATAAAATGTAACGAGGCAAACAGTTGTGTGAACATGTTTTACACATGCACCTTAATTTACTTATTTTTTTTAGTAAATGAAAATTTATTATTTAGATAGATGAACTATTACTCTTTTAAATGAAAAATACTGCTCTTCAAATTCTATTATAATGTAATATTTATATTCTTATTGAGTTAAATAATATTTTTCAAGAGAAGAATAACATTTTATCTATTTAAAAAATAAAATTTCACACATTAAAAATAATTTTGCAAAAATATAATGCATGTTGAACCGGAATTGTAGAAGGCTCCCTCTTATTTTTAAATTAATATCCTTAAATCAACTTAAAGTAAGCATCAAAGAAAAAATAGAGGGTATTTTATATTCCCAAGTTACTTTAATGTGCATTTTTTTATATTAATTCTTTACTAAAATATGTAATATTCATGTAAAATAATTTAAGGCTAAATATTCGGTATATATATATATATATATATATATATATATATATATATATACATATATATATATATACTCCTATATATTAATGAATAAAAATGAATACACTTTGTTAGTAATTTTTTTTAAAATTTTTTTAATTAAATACAAAAAGAAGAAGAACTACACAATTATTAAGAAACATATATACTCTTAAATAAAAAGTTATATAAATATTTGTGCATAGTTCATAACAAATTGAAATAGCAGTTTAAACACAATTCGATGGCCTAAATGATAAGACTCATTTTTATTCAAAGTACTACTAAAAGCAAGGAGTTAGGTTATTGATATATCTTATGGTTTCTAAAAAAGAGATGCAAAATTAAGGAAAAAGAGACAACTTGAATGAGCTCTTATTTCACTATCGATTTAAGAAAAAAAAAAAAAAAAAAAAAACAGGCCCACAAACTTAATTCAATCCAGGCACGTGGTGCCAAGGTGGTTCTTAACCCATTATCTATTTTTTTCAAAATAAAATAAAACTTTGATTTTGTCTTATTTTTTGTGGCATTAAATAAGAATCAACAAAGACTTTCTTGTGAGACATGTTATTTGTGAAACCGATGTGGAACGGGTCGACCCATCACTAAAGTATGTTTATTGTATAGATAAAATAAGATTATTTGTAGTTAAAGTATGTTAATAATAAATCATATTATAACATGCTAAAATCATACTTTAATCCATAATCCAGTATACTTTAGAAAATATTCTTTAACAACCATTAAACATACTTTATGTATACAATAAGCATACTTTAATGATGGGTCGACCCGTCTTACAAACCCGTCTCACAAGAGACTTTGTCAGGAATCAAAGACGTGGAATAAAAAGGAATAAATAAATAAATAATTAAATAAATAAATAAATAAATAAATAAAAAAGGTTGAGTATATTCCAATTATCCAATTCCATCTACCTTGGAAGTGGGGATGCTATTAATTAAATTGAATTAAATTGAATTAAAGAAAAGAAAAGTAAAAGTTTGGGGCAAGAAAGAATTTGGATTGAATATGGGGATACATGCAAACCTATTGCATTATGTGTACGGCTGTTCAACCACTTGTACATTCATACCATGCAAATGGAGATTTCAAATTACTTCAAAATATTGGAGAGTACAATTTTGTTTCGAATTCAATTATATTATTAAACTATTTATTTATAACTTTGTTTTCGTTTCAACCCCAGAAGGCAGCATTCTCCCTCTTTTCCTTGATTTTTCTTGAAACTATAAATTTAATTATTTTGTTCCTTTCTTTAATAACCGGCCTATATAAAATTGTTAAAATCTACTATTTCATTTTTTTTTATTTGACATTGTAATTGATTTATCTTATTTTTAAATTTAAATTATATAAAATCAAATTTGAATTACTATAAATTCTTTATTTTACATTTAATTTTAAAAAATAAATACTTTACTTCATATTATTATTATATTTACAAAATAGTTTTATAAATGTATGTATATTTTAAATTAATAGATGATGAATTTTAATGGTTAAAAAACGTGATTGGATAAATTAATGTAATTAATAAGAAAAAAGAGAAAAAAATCAACTATAATCACGACTGCTGCTTCAATTTACTGGTCAGGCCAATACTTTAATTACCTCCGCCCCTTGACCGTTTCATTAATGATGGTCAAGTAAGCACACTTTTTTTAAATTTTCAAATATTTCCAATATTAGAGATGTTAATACGGTCCGGGACTGTAGGTCCGACCCGTTTAACCAAGAAAAATGTAGGTTTATGTTTGTATAAGTAGTGGCCCATTTAAATCAGTTCATTTTTGGCCCGGTCCGATTAGCCCGTGGCCCTATAGGGCTAGCCCGTAGGTTAATAGGGATGGCCCGGTTAGCCCGATTAAATTTTTTATAATAAAAAATTAATTAATAATATACTTAAATTATTAAAATTAATAATAATATTTTATTTTAACAAATAATTTCTATTGATAACTATATCTAATAGTAATTTAATACCCTCTAACTTACTATGTTTTTGTTGGTTTGTCATTTTAAAATAAAATAATTTAAGAATAAAGTTTGTGAGACATTTTAAAAAGTAATATTGAAAATAAACTATCTTAATTCACAAATAATATTAACGTATTAGGAATTCTAAAATTCTTTTTTATTTTTTACGTATAAACTTATAAATTTATAGTTCCTTATTATTGTTAGAGCAACATTTGATGTATTTTTAATGTTTAATTATGTTTCAAATTAAATTAATATTTATTTTTTTTATTCACTGACCCGTTAGTGGCCCATTTAGCCCGAGGCCCGCTAGAGTTAGGGTTAGGTTCGCATAAATGACGGTCCGTTTAACATGGACCGCTTAACCCGGCTCATTTAGCCCGTAGCCCTATAGGTCTAGTCCTGTAGGTTCAGGTCCAGCCTGTTTAACAACTCTATCTAAGATAGCGAGTTTCGTGATCTCCCTATTAAAATATTAATGTGGCTGTCAGGGAAGATTATTAACTCATCTAATATAAATGTTAATATATTGCAGAAGGAGAGTAAATGCACATGAGACTTCCTCCCAAGCTCTTGTTCTTTGGTAGGGATCTAGACTCCTCAGCTTCTGGGGGTAGTATCCGAGGCCTCTTATTCGTTATGGGATGCTCTCTTTCCAAGCATTTGACATGTGCCTGCCTTAAAGCTCAAAAGGGACTTCAATCTTGCCGTTGCCTACGAATGTTTGGGCAGTTTCTCCAATGAGCCCAATTAAGGCTGATCCTTTCACATATATTAAATTAGTTAATGGATAATTCATCTCATGGAATCTGCATATATAAATTGACAAAGACTTGTGTGAGATGTCATACGTAAGGGCTTATATGAGACAATTATAATGTGATAACTTCTACAACGAAAAGTAATAATTAATTAATAAAAAGTGATAATGTTATTTATTTAACAATTTATAGTACGAATGAAAAGTAATAATATTTTATAGTAAAAGTGATAAATTTTTATTCATCTCACGTAAGTCATTACTTTTGGATTGTATACTAAAAGTCTAGTTTTTTGTTATAACAATGTTTAAACAACATTTGAAATGAGAATCATATGACCAAACATTTGCAATAATGATGTTGCAAAAGTCCATTTACTTTATATTGTAGATAATGTGGTGTGCCGCGTCACACGGAAGATCATATTATCGGATCCTTATAAAGTATAAACAGATGTTCACAACCGAGATAGATGGGAACTATCTATCGGTATGGTTGTAGTGTGATTTGGCATTAGTCTGTCTTGACTATAAAATTACACTAGTGCACTTTGTGTGTATTGAGTAGGACTGCTTTTGATATCGTTCGATTTATACTGACTATATAATAGAACTTGATCTCTGTTATTATGGATGTTCATATTTTTAATCCCTATACAATAACCTCGACACGTAAGCCAGTATTAATTTCTTTGATTCATCAATGGGTGACATTTAGTAGTTAAATCAATATGCTCGGTGGGTTTGGAAATGGTGCTGTCTCTATGGTGTGATATTAATTGTAAAAGGAATCTGTTTCCTAACGGAATTGGTTGATGATGTCCTCTTGAGGAGCTCATAATGATTATCATGTAAACCCTGCAGGTGGATTTATTCCGTCATGATAATAAGTGTGAGTGGTACCACTCTTGATAAATATAATAATTAATGGAGTGGTCAGTGACTTAATTAATTAATGGGCATTGAATCTTAAACAAGGGAAGATTAACGGACTCATAATAAGAAGGAGCTCATAACGTAATTTGGGATTAGGGTGGCAGTGAAATAATACTTCTTTAGTGGGCTGATTTATTATTATTGGATTTAAGTATAAGTTTTGGGCTAAACTTGGATGCTTAATCCCAATGGAGGCCCAAACCCTAATTTATCCTCCTGGTCCCTGTTGTAGCATATAAATAGCCAATCTCAGCAGTCCGGTAAACTTAATTCACACGCTAAAAATGTGAGTTTGAGAGAGAAACTGCTGATTGAGTTCGTCTTCTAGATCGTTGCCCACACAACGTCAAAACAAGGCTTAAGAATACAACAGAAGATCGGAAGGTCGTTTATATCTGCTACTATTCAACCTCTACATCAAACCCTGGTGAAAGGTAATACAATTTTACTCTTATACTTCTGCTGCAGTAGAATTACATGGAATCCTAACGATTCACATTAATCAAAAGATCCAAACGCCATCAATTGGTATCAGAGCATATTTTCTATGGCTAAAGGTGACACGTTAGGCTAGGATTTATATGCCTTACATGAACTTAGGGTTTAGAATTTTTTTAGAAAACCCTATTCTGTTGATAATGGCACACTAATGCTCCAGTATTGATCGTCGACCAGACTTGGTGGCGACCGCGCATGATGGCGCTGGATGCACCATGCAATCGCCTATTCACGACAATCTCTGTACCATCACTTGTGTGGCATGTGGATGAGTTGTTCGACGACGTGATGGTGTTGCTGGTACTACAACATCACGTCGGGAGTTCGTAGGGTTAGGCTTTTTCTAGAAAACCTTAAATTTGTTTACGATGGTGAAAGCTTGATTGTCGACGTGAATCAGTGGCAACTGCCTAAGGCTGTTCATGAGGAAAGGTACGTGATTGGTCGTGAATAGTTGGGATGACCAATTAAAGAATTTATCAAACCACGGGGAATTTAAGATTCGTGACCTTCAAGTTATAGTCTCGTATTAGTTAGGGACGACCGAGAAGGGATGATAAAAAGCATGAAAAGAAACTAATTACAATATTTTTGAAATTTTCAATGCAAAGAAAGTTTTCATGATCCAATTCAAATGGATCAATCATGTAACACATTTAATTGCCTCCCAATTTAAGCTATCATAGTAAGAGCGATCACAAATTCCACATAAACTCTCTCTCGAGATGAAGAGGATGTAGGCTCTTACAAAGATCCCAAAATAGCACATAAGATCGAGACCAAAGTGAACACCTCTCAATAGGTACTAATTACTCGTACGAGTTCCCTAAAAGGTACAAAATCATAGGTAATATTTTCTTTCTAGGTACTATGAATTCACCAAAGTTGAGTTCTCCTCACTAGATTAATTGACCTCTCGATCTAACCTCTCTAGTGTCCAATTATGTAGTTCTAAACATGAGAGGTCATGTCCAACTCTTCCCACATTAATCCACATAACCCATATGATGAAATGATTCAATTAATTTCTAAGACACATGCTTGAACTCTCATTCTAACCATATGTACTAGATAATTAACCACACAAATCAAACATATATATTAAGCAATTAAGCATCCATAAATGAAACTAATCAAAGCCGGGATCACAATTTAAATAATATCACAGATTAATTCATAATCTAAACATCACTTAAACATCCAAAATATAGAAAATAAAAAGATAATAAGTAGGATTAGATTACACCGAATGAAGTTTTTACATCCACCAAGCTCATCCTTTCCTTGGTGTCTCCACCTTCTTGGAAAATAAATAAAATCCTAATCTAGAAAAATATTTAAAACTACGGATTCCTCGCCCCGAAAGGGGGGATCTCAACTATGGAGGTCTTATTTAAAGTCCTCTCGACTATTGAATCTTGGAATGATTCAATTTAATGGAGAATTTAATGGGTGGAAAATTGTTCAATGATGGCTTTAATGGAAGAGTGTATTTATAGTAGTAAGGGTGAGAGAAATTTGAGTGGGTTTCCAATGTGGGACAAGAGGGTTCATGTAGTGGTAGAGTGAGAGGAATTTGAGGTAGGTAATCAATGTGAGACAATTTAGCTCATGAGACAAAAAATGGGATTTATAGCAAATTTTCCTTTGGCCTGTTTTTGCTCGTTTCAACTCCAAATCGAACTCTGTTTTCTCCCACATCTTCCTCTTCACTTGTAGAATCCATTTTTATCAAAATCACCCATTTTTATGCAAAAATAAACAAAAATACCTTTCTCCAAATAATCAAGCAATTAATAGTATTTTCATTAAAATCATGCTCAATTATTGAATTAAAGCCACAAAAATCCACTTAAAATTTTGGTGAATTTCACACCGATCAAACCCCCAAACTTAAAGTGTTGCTTGTTCCCGAGAAACGAAAGAAAAGAAAGAACGAGAAGGGAAATTCACCTTGAATTGAATCAAGATATCAATAAGATTGAGTCAATTTCAAAACCATTTCAACTCAATCAAAACAAGCGACAAGATATCAATTTAAGTGCATACAAGTTAAGCTTAGGAAATATGCAAGCAAGTTAAACTTCCACTACTCCTCTCTAGATTTTTCTTTTCACTCTCACACTCAAGAGGTGTATCGGAGAAGTGTATACTCTCAAAAATCAATTCAAATGCATGTCATTATCATATGCTTGCCAAAGGTCTAAACTTTCTACCACTTGTATGTATTAATCATTGAATCAAAAAGGTCTTTAATGGGGTTGTAATATAGGCTCTTTGGTCTTGGGTAGGAAAATTTTTAGGAAAAGTAAGCTCAAGATTAATAGAGAATTTAAGTTGATTGATCACTTCAACTCTCATCCTCTCTTTTTCTCTAATCTTCCATCCGACACACCAACTAACCTTTATTTTCTTTTCTTCCACTCTTGAGTTTCTCTCTCTTTTCTTCAAGGGCCCTCTTTCTATTTTTCTAGTAGAGCTCCTTTATGCTTCTTTTATACAAGTTTCACTCAATTTTTTTTCTCAACCTCCTTTTTCTTTACTTCATCTTTTCTCCCTCTTTTATTGCACTTTCACCATTTATCTCTTTCCAAACTCTCTTGTAAGCTCAATTCAACCACTTCATCCCCATTAATCCTCTACTAATCTACAAAAGGTGATTAGGATATAAAATATGGATAAAAATAGCTAAATTTGTAGGTTGCCAAAGAAATAAGGATAATAAGCTCAAAGGGGCAAACTACGAAATAATTTCATTTGGTAGGATTAATTTGGCTAAGTGACTTGTCAACACAAAGATGGCCTTAAAATAATTTCCAACAATCTTCAGACAGTGTAGTTTCAAGAAGACACAATGGCAAGTTCTAGAATGCACACAAAAGAATGATGCACTCAAAAAGGAAAAATCGTTTGATATTACGATTTAATGGCTCAAAAAGATCACGGGCTTATAGTAGTGAAAGAACCACAAAACAAGCACAAACCATAACTCAACAAGTACATAAGTAAAAATCCATCTCATCACACGTTTCAACTAAATATCATAGTTTCAAAATTTTTCACAATGAAGCACAAGAGAACCAAGAAAGATTTTCTTCTTATTGAAAGCAAAAACAAAGAAATGAGAAAAAGTGTGCCAAAGAAAAGAGTAAGGATTTAAACATGCGCCGGTGCAATATGCTTAAGTAGGAGTTCATTGATACATTCTTTATAGTTCAAACCGTAGAAAAATCAGGTAACAAACGACATGTCCCCCCAAACTTGAATTAGACCAAGTCGAATTTAAGTTGAGAAGATGTTTTTTACCTCAATTTGCACCACTCCTTTACTCTTCAAGGCCAATACCATGGCACCACACTTTCATCCCTACAAACACAACCATAAAATAAAAAAATTAAATAAAAAATGTACCTATCCTAACACTTAACAAAACCCAAAGTCACAAATACAACTAAATTCCCCGGCAACGGCACCATTTGATTGATCATTTGTAGTCAGGATGACTAATTAAAGAATTTATCGATCCACAAGAAAGAATGTACTAGGGTTTAAGTGATCTCGTGTTTGTCATAGTTTTATAGAGACGATCATCAAGGGATAGGATTAAACAAGAAATGACAATTAAATAAATGGATAAATGGATGGATGTTGGATGAATGAGCCAAGTAGATAGAGATGAGACTAGCAATACTTAAAGTATGGAAAATCTAGGTATCATGCAACGAATTCATATGTGTCAAGGGTTAATAACTAAGGGCAAACACGAATTCCACCTATACTCCCTCTCGAGATGGATAGGATGTAGATCCTCACAAAGGTCTCAAAATAGCTCAAAGGTTGGTTCTCAATCAAACAATTCCAACTAGGTACTAAGTTCAATTGGAGAGTCCCCTCACACGATCAATTGACCTCTCGATCTAACCAATCGAATGTTCTATCAAAGGGTTCTAAATCCTAAAGGATTTCTCAATCTCTTAACAATTTATAATGCACATGAAGTGTTTGATGAAATGATTCACTTAATTATCCTAAGCACATAATTGATTTCTCAATCTAATCACATATTTAGATCAACTAAACACACAAATCATCAAAAATCTCATGATCTCAAGCATCAATGATAGATGATAATCAATAAGGTTTCAATACAAAAGTTGGATGAAAACTCCCTTGGATGTCTCCAATGGTAATCTTCTTCTTCCTTTGTAATTCTCCTCTCTCCCTTGCTTCTCTAGCTAAATGGATGAAGGATTTGATGGTGGGATGATGATAGATGGTATGGATGAAGAATGAATGAAGATAAAGGTGTAAAATGGAGGAAATGGTGTGTAATCTAGGTGTAGGAGTGAAGAAAATCACAAATTAAATGTGAGTTGGCTTCCCTTGCAAAGGAGGTCTTCTCCTCCTTCAACATGCTCAAATCTTCACTCCTTGATAAATTCCTCTTCTTAGATTGGTGGATTAATGGAATGGTAGATGGATTTGAGAAGATCAAGTGGATTGAATAATTGAAGTGAATGATGGAAAAGACGGAGATGAATGTGTGTGATTTTGGTGTTTAGTGTGTGTAGAAACTGCTCCAATATGATTCCTCCTATAATTTGTGGTCAAAACATGTATTTATACCCCCATGGAAGCTTCTAGAACAAGTGGATACCATAAAACTGCCTTTTGCACCTACACTGGTCGTGTAGGTGCACACGGGGCGTGTAGGTGCATCGCGTGCAGCGCAGTCTCACTGTTTCGCGCACAACTTTCTCATCCGAACCTTGATTCGAGTGATTCTTGCGCTCACGCGATTCTCTCTTCCGTGGCTTTCCAACCATATATTACAAGTCTAGTTTTAAGCTCTATAAGAATACAGAAAAACTACACAAGTTGGACTTGCATTTTTCATTATTTTGCTTTGGCTCGTTCTTCCTCATTTCAACTCCGAATTGAGCTCCGTTTTTCCCACATTTTCCTTATCGTGTCTAGAATCTATTTTTACCTAAAAATCACAAAAATTACACCAAACTACCCATTCTCTAAATATTCACAAATATAGCACAATTTAAGTCACTTAATCATGAAAATCACACATTTATCATTTCAAAGCATAAATATCCTTATCTTCATATAACACCACCAAATGATATACAAAATGAATAAAAATAAATAATAAAAGACACTAAAATTTAGGTGAAAACGACACCGATCAGCAGTGAGGGAGCAACCTTTTAATATGAGGGGCTCCTTGTGCAAAGTGGGCATGGCCTAGCCTTTATTGATCAGTAGAGTCACTACAATTAACCTCTCCACCACTCTATCGGGCCGTGGGGCAGGGCGCCGGGGGTGGGCGATTCCACCTTTTTGTACCTATTCCTATATGAGACTCACACACAACACTAATATAACTATACATTATGCATTAAAATATTATATCTCTTAGTCTACTACACATAAAAATATTATATCTTTTAATCTACGTTCAAAAAGTAAACGTAAACGTTAATATCGGATGGAGAAAGTGTCTTTTATAATTAAAACTAAAATGAATTCCTTTAGAATAAAATGTAACGAGGCAAACAGTTGTGTGAACAGGTTTTACACATGCACCTTAATTTACTTATTTTTTTTAGTAAATGAAAATTTATTCTTTAGATAAATGAACTATTACTCTTTTAAATGAAAAATACTGCTCTTCAAATTCTATTATATTGTAATATTTATATTCTTATTGAGTTAAATAATATTTTTCAAGAGAAGAATAACATTTTATCTATTTAAAAAATAAAATTTCACACATTAAAAATAATTTTGCAAAAATATAATGCATGTTGAACCGGAATTGTAGAAGCCTCCCTCTTATTTTAAAATTAATATCCTTAAATCAACTTAAAGTAAGCATCAAAGAAAAAATAGAGGGTATTTTATATTCCCAAGCTTACTTTAATGTGCATTTTTTTATATTAATTCTTTACTAAAATATGTAATATTCATATAAAATAATTTAAGGCTAAATATTCGGTATATATATATATATAATATATATATATATATATATATATATATATATATATATATATATATATATATACTCCTATATATTAATGAATAAAAATGAATACACTTTGATAGTAATTTTTTTTTAAAATTTTTTTAATTAAATACTAAAAGTAGAAGAACTACACAATTATTAAGAAACATATATACTCTTAAATAAAAAGTTATATAAATATTTGTGCATAGTTCATAACAAATTGAAATAGCAGTTTAAACACAATTCGATGGCCTAAATGATAAGACTCATTTTTATTCAAAGTACTACTAAAAGCAAGGAGTTAGGTTATTGATATATCTTATGGTTTCTAAAAAAGAGATGCAAAATTAAGGAAAAAGAGACAACTTGAATGAGCTCTTATTTCACTATCGATTTAAGGAAAAAAAAAACAGCCCCACAAACTTAATTCAATCCATGGCACGTGGTGCCAAGGTGGTTCTTAACCCATTATCTATTTTTTTCAAAATAAAATAAACCTTTGATTTTGTCTGATTTTTTGTGGCATTAAATAAGAATCAACAAAAACTTTCTTGTGAGACGTGTTATTTGTCAAATCGATGTGGAACGAGTCGACCCATCACTAAAGTATGTTTATTGTATAGATAAAATAAGATTATTTATAGTTAAAGTATGTTAATAATAAATCATATTATAACATGCTAAAATCATACTTTAATCCATAATCCAGCATACTTTAGAAAATATTCTTTAACAACCATTAAACATACTTTATGTATACAATAAGCATACTTTAATGATGAGTCGACCCGTCTTACAAATAACCCGTCTCACAAGAGACTTTGTCAGGAATCAAATACGTGGAATAAAAAGGAATAAATAAATAAATAAATAAGGTTGAGTATATTCCAATTATCCAATTCCATCTACCTTGGAAGTGGGGATGCTATTAATTAAATTGAATTAAAGAGAAGAAAAGTAAAAGTTTGGGGCAAGAAAGAATTTGGATTGAATATGGGGATACATGCAAACCTATTGCATTATGTGTACGGCTGTTCAACCACTTGTACATTCATACCATGCAAATGGAGATTTCAAATTACTTCAAAATATTGGAGAGTACAATTTTGTTTCGAATTCAATTATATTATTAAACTATTTATTTATAACTTTGTTTTCGTTTCAACCCCAGAAGGCAGCATTCTCCCTCTTTTCCTTGATTTTTCTTGAAACTATAAATTTAATTATTTTGTTCCTTTCTTTAATAACCGGCCTATATAAAATTGTTAAAACCTACTATTTCATTTATTATTTTTTTTATTTGACATTGTAATCGATTTATCTTATTTTTAAATTTAAATTATATAAAATCAAATTTGAATTACTTTAAATTCTTTATTTTACATTTAATTTAAAAAAATAAATACTTTACTTCATATTATTAGTATATTTACAAAATAGTTTTATAAATGTACGTATATTTTAAATTAATAGATGATGAATTTAAAAAAATAAATACTTTACTTCATATTCCAACTAGGTACTAAGTTCAATTGGAGAGTCCCCTCACACGATCAATTGACCTCTCGATCTAACCAATCGAATGTTCTATCAAAGGGTTCTAAATCCTAAAGAATTTCTCAATCTCTTTACAATTTATAATGCACATGAAGTGTTTGATGAAATGATTCACTTAATTATCCTAAGCACATAATTGATTTCTCAATCTAATCACATATTTAGAGCAACTAAACACACAAATCATCAAAAATCTCAAGATCTCAAGCATCAATGATAGATGATAATCAATAAGGTTTCAATACAAAAGTTGGATGAAAACTCCCTTGGATGTCTCCAATGATAATCTTCTTCTTCCTTTGTAATTCTCCTCTCTCCCTTACTTCTCTAGCTAAATGGATGAAGGATTTGATGGTGGGATGATGATAGATGGTATGGATGAAGATGAAGGTGTAAAATGGAGGAAATGGTGTGTAATCTAGGTGTAGGAGTGAAACCCTTCGAAAATTCTCATCAAATATTGAAGTATTGGGTATTTATACCCTTGGGGAAGCTTCTAGAAGGATTCTAATATGTTTTTGATCCTACAGCAACACGAGTCGTGTGCTGCAACACGACCACAGGGTAGCCGTGTAGGTATTTCTGATGTCGGAAAACGGCCAAGGCTTACAGGGCCGTGTTGCGTAACACGGTTCGTGTGCTACGACATGGCTCGTGTGCTGCAACACGGCCAGCTGTGTTGGTAGAACCCCTATTTTTACAATTTTATTTCGGCTCGTTCTCTCTCGTTTCAACTCCGAATTGAGATCCACTTTTTCCTACGTCTTTCTTTTCGCGTCTAGGATCTATTTTTGCCTGAAAATCATATTTTTAAACTCATTCAAAAATATCTCCATAAAAACACAAAACACAACCAAATAGTACATAAATACGGATAAAATAATACAAAAACACACATAAAAAGGTACTAAAATCTAGGTGAAAATATCACTCATCACACCCCCAAACTTAAAGTGTTGCTCGTCCCCAAGCAACGAAAATGATAAACCAAGAGGAGAGAGATTTTCACCTAGGAAAAGACTAAACGAACATAAGTAATAACACATCAATAGTAATAAGAACTAAAAACTATGCTAAGTCATCCTACATCATTAAACTCATGACATAAGGAATTAACAAGTTCAATCACAAGAGAATAAAGTGTAATATAGTCACTTTTGGTCCAAGCCTCACATAGATATCAATTTCACTCAACACTCTATGAAGTGTGGTAAATCAACACTCATAAATCGATTGACTTGACTCGCTATAAGCTTACTCGTGGACTACATTCACAAACCTCCAAAGTTTCCATTAGTGATCAAAAAGGTCTTTAATTAGGATATAATGTTAGGCTCTTTGGTAGGGTAGGAAGAATATGGATACAGGTGACTAATCAAGTGTAAGTAATCGAAGAGATGACCAACTTCTCCACTTTTTTTCTTCCTTTCTTATCTTTGCAAATCTCAAGCACTATTCAACAACTTTCCTTGGATTGAGCTTCTTATAATATATGCTTCTTTTCTCGGACTTTTAAGTACTTGAGCATATTGTTGTTGCTTTACTCATTTTCTTGTTTTAAAGAGGCATGTGCATTCTTGTTTGTGCTCTTTGCATCCTTTTTTCTTACTTGTTTACCATCTCATTTCTTCTTTTGCTTTCTCATCAACTTTTTCAAACCACATTTCCTCAATCACTCACACAAAATGGTGAATATGTAAGGCTCATGTGGGTAATCAAGGTTTGTAATGTGCTTATATCACAATAAATATGCTTTAAGGCTCAAAGTGGTTGACTAGGATGATGTTACTGGTAGGAAAATATATGGCAGTGACTACAAATGACATGGATGACCTTAGATCATGTCACTAACCTCCACTAATCGGGCTCATTCCTATAGTCCTTGAGCAAGTTCTAGCCTATTAAACACAACCAATCCACTCATGAAAAGAAATACCATGTTTGCACGGTTGAGGCTCAAATGCTCACAAGTCTATGCTCGGACCTAAGAAACTTATTATACCACATTCATCTCAGAATTGAACAAGTTAAGTAAAATATGTTACAATTGACAAGTGTAGAGATTCTTACTCATAACTTGTCATCACTTATCACAATAATATGTCATCACTCACATTCAAAAATGACTCACGACATCCCAAAACAAACCACCAAACAATCCTAGACAAGAATAAAAATACACACAAAACATAAAATAAAGACACAACAAACAAGAAACAACCAAAATACATAACATGCAAAAATACAAAACCATCATAAAACAATTAAACACACATTCTACATCATCCATTATCAAGTAAGCTCAAAATCATCCCACCTTTGATTGAAAAGTAAACCTCAAAAAAAAATAACATATGAAGTAGCATGCAAATCACAACAATTCAAATCAATCTCAAGTCATGCTAAACACATAGAAGTGGAGATAATGATGGGTTGCCTCCCATATAGCGCTAAGTTTAACTTCTTCAAGTTGGACGGAATATGAAGAACTCATCGGAATGGCCACGGATATCTTTCGTCCTTGCCATCGAATTTTAACCGTTGTGCTTCTTCCTCTAGTAGGCACTTATGGCAAGTGACGGCCTCCGTTGCATCCTTCGAGCATGGCTTTAAAAATTTGACTCTCTTGAGCTTACACTCCATTGCCCTCTCCATTCTTGAACACCACTTATTCCTCTTTATTAAATAGATCCCCAATATCTCTTCGAGTTCTCTTTTGTTTCTAAGAATATGAGAAGAATCAATAGGTAAGACAAAGTCAATGTAAACAATATTATCAAATTTAAAGCAACTTAAAGAGTTTAAAGGTTTAGAAATGATCATTTTACTCTTCTAGTCATCATCATTTGCATCTTGACTTTGTTCCTCTTCATCAACATCATTTGCCTCAATAAGCTCTTCAAATACCTCCTTTGATTCTTCATCTCCCAAATTCTCTTTTTTCTCCAACTCTTCTTCAATTTTACTCTCCTCTTCAAGTTCTTAAACTTGTTGAAAATTGGTCAAAGCACTTTCAATTTGGTTTACTTGATGCTCCAAGGCTTCTAACCTCTTCTCAGTTGCCTCATTTCTTGCTTCATCTCTTTTCTTGTTCTCCTCAAGGCTTACTTCCCTCATCTCAATCAAGACTTCTAGAGACAATTTTTCTTCCTCAACTTGTTGGAAGTTTCCTCCCTCTTGGTTATCAAAATTCCCTCCTTGAATTAGTGGATAATTCCCATGAAAACTTCCCTCATAGTTGTTTTGAAAATTTCCTTGGAAATTATCTACTCCCATGAAATAAGCATCTCTTACTTGAGAGTTAGAAATTCTCCACTCTTCTTGCTCCATAGGACTAGGAATCGACATATTTTGCACATTTTGACCTTCCCCCAAACTTGTACTATGCCAGACTTGACCATAAGCACCTTGATTCTTCATCTTTATTTGTCTTGTCAATTCCAAAGTAGCGGGGGTAATTATCTCGGAGGATTCATTTTGAAGAAAACTTTATTGAGGATTTTGACCTTCATCACTTCCTTGTGCACATCTTCTATATAAGTCCAATAAGGCGTAATTTTGGAACGGAGGAGAAGTGTTGGTGTTGGGATTTGGTGGAGAATAAGTGTATGCTTGATACGGGTGGAGTGTATTTGCATTGTAAGCTTGTTGTCATTCTCCATTTCTTCCTTGATTGTAGTATTGAGAGCTATCTTGATTCATTTGAAAATTGTAACCATAGTTGCTCTCATTCATGTAGCCTTTTGATTGTTGAGATGGAACCCTTGCACTTTGATTTCCAAAAATATCACTCAAGTATTGGTTCCAACCTTTCATTTAAATGCTCTTCTCAAGGCTTACTACAATTCTTTTTCAAACTTTCTATTTTTGGCTTTGATCCCCCTTCTTCTTCTCTCAAGGTAGTTTCCAAGTACATATCGAAATGAAAAAGTGAGATCAAAAATTTTCCAAAGCAACTAATAAAAGCAATAAAAATATCTCTAGTAATGCCAATCAAAACACTCCTTCGTTAAACCACTAGCAACCGTTGCCTTCCCGGCAACGGCGCTATTTGATTGGTCGTAAATAGTTGGGATGATCAATTAAATAATTTATCGAACCATGGGGAATTTAGGATTCGTGGCCTTCAAGTTATAGTCTCGTATTAGTTAGGGACGAACGAGAAGGGAGGATAAAAAGAATGAAAAGAAACTAATTACAAGAAATAAGAAATTTTCAATACAAAGAAGTTTTCATGATGCAATTCAAATGGATCAATCGTATAACATATTTAATTGCCTCCCAATTTAAGCTATCATAGTAAGAAAGATCACAAATTCCACCTAAACTCTCTCTCGAGATGAAGAGGATGTAGGCCCTTACAAAGACACCAAAATAGCACATAAGATCGAGATCAAAGTGAACACCTCCCAATAGGTACTAATTACTCGTACGAGTTCCCTAAAAGGTACTAAATCATAGGGAATAATCCCTTTCTAGGTACTATGAATTCACTAAGGTTGGGTTCTCCTCACTAGACTAATTGACCTCTCGATCTAACCTCTCTAGTGTTCATTTATGTAGTTCTAAACATGAGAGGTCGTCTCAAACTCTTCCCAAATTAATCCACATAACCCATATTATGAAATGATTCAATTAATTCCTAAGACATATAATTGAACTCTCGTTCTAACCACATGCACTAGATAATTAACCACACAAATCAAACATATATATTAAGCAATTAAGCATCCATAAATGAAATTAATCAAAGTCGGGATCACAATTTAAATAATATCACAAATTAATCCATAATCTAAATATCACTTAAACATCTAAAACATAGAAAAAAAAAGATAATAAGTAGGATTAGATTTCACCGAATGAAGTTTTTACATCCACCAAGCTCATCCTTTCCTTGGTATCCCCACCTTCTTGGAAAGCAAATAAAATCCTAATCTAGAAAAACATTTAAAACTACGGATACCTCACCCCGAAAGGGGGAGGGATCTCAACTATGGAGGTCTTACTTATAAGCCCTCTCGACTATTGAATCTTGGAATGATTCAATTTAATGAAGAATTTAATGGGTGGAGAATTGTTCAATGGTGGCTTTCATGGAAGAATGTATTTATAGTAGTAAGGGTGAGAGAAATTTGAGTGAGTTTCCAATATGGGACAAGTAGGTTCATGTAGTGATAGAGTGAGAGGAATTTGTGTTAGGTAATCAATGTGGGATAATTTAGCTCATGGGATAAAAAATGGGATTTATAACAAATTTTCCATTGGCCTGTTCTTGCTTGTTTCAACTCCAAATCGAACTCCGTTTTCTCCCACATTTTCCTATTCACTTGTAGAATCAATTTTTATCAAAATTATCCATTTTTCTGCAAAAATAAACCAAAATACCTTTCTCCAAATAATCAAGCAATTAATAGTATTTTCATTAAAATCATGCTCAATTATTGAATTAAAGCCCCAAAAATCCACTTAAAATCTAGGTGAATTTCACACCGATCAGTAGGCGGCTGATGTTTTTGGTGACGTGACAATTTGCATCGGTGCTTGTCGCGATCAGCATCTGCGGTTGGGACGAGCGGGACGGTTGAAGGCTGGAGCCTGCCGTGCGGAGCTGCCGGATGTATCCTGACGGCAGTATGACCGCAACGGAACAACTAAACGGCAGGGACAATTGTGAGTGTTTTGCTGGACGGCGGCATGTCTACGCTGGAGACTGTCGCGGACATTGCAACTCTGGCAAGCGCTGACTAGAGCATGACGGGGGCGAGTCACATAGGATTTTCGAGCTAGTCTGTCAAAATTTCGAGCGAGTCTCAGTGATGTTCCGATCGTGTCACACATTTTTTTAATTGGGTCTGTGAGTCTGCCATGGTTTCGTTTGGGCCTGGGAGTTTTCTGATCGGGTCTCGTTTCTTTCTGACTTGGCCTGCTGAGTTTTTGAACGGGTTCTCACGTGCTTCCAGGCGAGCCTCTTTGCAAGCCAGTCGGAACTCCATGGAGTTTCATTTGTCGATTGTGACGGCAAGGTTAGGGCTGACGGCGAGTGGCGATAATATATTGGCATGCTCAATAAGGCATGGCCGGGTAGGTGGGGTATTTATGCGTTGGCTGGGAGTCACCTACATCAGCAGATGACGGTAGAGTACTTGGTGGCAGGTGTGGCTGATTTATTACCGACGGTGAGTAGACTGTTGGCGGATAGCGCAAGCCAAGCTGGCATCAGGCAGTTGCTGTCGGAGGAAGTAAGCCATGCCGTCGCATGTGAGATCGTTGGCGATTGAGGCTGGGGAGCGGACTTTCTTCCAGTCCGACCAGCTATTTTCGTTTTGCCGGCGATTGCTTGATAGGAAGTTTGCCGACGGCAGGTGGTGAGTGGTGCTAGTGGTGGATACCTGGTGCACTCGGAAGCGGCGGTGACTTGACTCACGGGTAGCGGACGGCGTGCATAATTCCAGTACTGCATGATTGGCGGCCTGGCAGTGCGCTTTCCGACGAGCGGCAGCCATTTTCCGACTGGCTGTTACATGGCTGCAAAGTCGCCGGTACAGACGGGGGTTTTTCGGGTAGCTGTGGGTCCGAGGATGAGATTTCTTGGGGCACAAGACTTCTTTCTTGTTGCGCAAGTTATCGATTTAATTGCTTAGAGTGTTGACTAAGTCAACTTATTTTAGGCAATTTTTTTCCTTTATATAATTGCTATAATTGTTTTATTTATGAATTATTGTTATATATTTGGATGCATGTGCTATTTGACTTATTGCTTTAAATAGTAGCATGCTAAATTACGTATTTTATATTTGGTAAATATTGTATGCATGTAAAAACCCTCTTGTTAAATAACTAAGTGGGAAATGGATTAGTTAATAAATTTTGCGGCCTCCATTATTGATTTATTATGTGATGCAAGTAAGCTTATGAGTCGGCCATAGTACCTTCCTCCCCAACGGATGAGTTTTATTTGTGGATCACTGTAATAAATTTTATTAAATAATTATTATTTGTAATGTGATGCACATGAACTTATGAGTTGGCTATAGTGCCTTCCTCCCCCAGCGGATGAGTTTTATTTGTGGATCACTTGTACAAATTAATAATTGATGATTATAGGAAATTATTTGAGGGTGTTTGGACTTCTCCAACTATAAGACACACAAACTTGGATAGCGTACCTAGTATTAAATAATGGTATGCACTTAGGTGCAATTAATATGTATGTATCCTCCCTATAGAGTCACTACTATTAAATTGCATGGTTAAATTACAACCGACTATTAATCATTGAGTCATGAGGTTAATTATGACATATGGAATTAATGGGTAAAACCTTCTTTTGCAAATGTTCGGGTTTGTATACGTCCACACTAACGTGGCATGCAAATTCACGGTGCTTGATATGTCGGTGAATTTATTTTATATTGTTTATTGAAGGAATCAATATAAATTTTAAATTCGAAGTGTTTGATCATTGTATTTATTTACTTGATTCTCTTAATTTTTGAATAGTATATTTCACTTATTATTAACTAAAAGAAAACATACTTACTAGTCTAAAATAAATGATTGATAAGAATCTTGGTTTTAATTATTACTGCTTAAGAAAATACATGTGTGTTCTCACTAAGGAATCGACTATTAATCATTGAGTCATGAGGTTAATTATGACATATGGAATTAATGGGTAAAACCTTCTTTTGCAAATGTTCGGATTTGTATACGTCCACACTAACGTGGCATGCAAATTCACGGTGCTTGATATGTCGGTGAATTTATTTTATATTGTTTATTGAAGGAATCAATATAAATTTTAAATTCGAAGTGTTTAATCGTTGTATTTATGTACTTGATTCTCTTAATTTTTGAATAGTTTATTTCACTTATTGTTAACTAAAAGAAAACATACTTACTAGTCTAAAATAAATGATTGATAAGAATCTTGGTTTTAATTATTACTGCTTAAGAAAATACATGTGTGTTCTCACTAAGGATGCCCTTTAGTGCCTATTAAAGGCTCTAGTGAAAAAGTGAGAGGTTCATAGAAATATGATGGTCTCATGAAACTCTTCGAATACTTGAGTAAGTTAGAAAGGCAAGGGGTCATGGTTAGCTTGATTAAAGAATTGGGTGTCCTTGGAGTAGAAATTGAAAGGGAAACCTAGGTCAATTTATTCTCCACAACTTGCCTAGATGTTTTGAGCAAGTTCCTATTGAAATACAAGAGATTGTATATTGTGGGAAACTTTTGACAAAACATATGGCGAAGGAAAGTCATTTTCATCAAGAAGCGAACAAGGTTAGTATCTTATTCACTAGTTGTTGAAGTATGAATAGTGATGGCGTCTACTGACATATTGTGTGTAGATACTGGAATCACTATATGTCTGCAACTAAGTGATGATGAGATTACTGTATACATGGGTAAAGCTACGCCAGTAGTGGTTGTTGCAGTGGGAGTTGTTTATTTATCTTATGATAGGAATAAAGATTTGATTTTGAGAAATTGTCTTTACGTACGTTTTCATAGAAAGAATTTTATTTCGATTTCTATGATCAATGGATTGATACTCTATTTCATTTAAATGACATGATCATTATAATGAAGGATGGAGTTATAATCTATTTTGGTACATTGGTGACAATTTTTACACTCTTAAATCATGTTTATCCCACGAATGAAACAAATAGTAATTAATAATGCATCTTCTAATCTTAGTAAGAGAAAGGAACCTTCGAAGATGAACTAAATATACCTTTGGCATCTAAGACTAGATCATTTTACTTAAGTACGATTCAAAAGTTGATAGCCGATGATCCGTTAGGTTTATTGGAAGTGGAAACTATCGAACTTGCGAGTCTTGCTTGGAAGTGAAAATGATTAAAGGACTTTTAAGGCAAAGGAGTATAGAGCCATGTAAAGATATGTTGGAAATGGTTCATACTGATTTGAGCGGTCCTAAGATTATCCCGGTGAGAGGTGGTTATGAATATTCTTCACTTTGTTTGATGATTATTCTAGAAATAAGATATATTTATTTGATGCACTGCAAGTCTGTGTACTATGATTAAATCAAGAAGTGCATGGCTGATGCGGTGGAGTGTCATAGAAAATATATCAAGTCATTACGATTTAATCGTGGTGGCGAGTACCTCTTAGGATAGTTTATGAGCTATTAATCAGAGATTGGGATTGAATCCCAAGTTGTCAACACCGGGCATACTCCAGCTGTATGGTGTGACAGAAGGAAGGAATAGAACTCTTATGGAAATGGTTAGATAGTTGATGAATTATTTGAAATTACTAAATTCATTTTATGGATAAGCCCTAGTAACAACATGTCGAATTGATGTTTGTGGGATATCCTAGAAAAATGAAGATTGGTTTATTTAATAGTCCAGAAGATCAAGAGAGTGATTGTTAACATAAAAACTAGATTTTTGGAAGGGGACTATGTAATAAATCACAAAACCATGTATAGAATGTTCTAAAAGGTGTGAGAAGGGAAATACAAATTTTAGTACCAATAGTACTAGAGGATATACCACAAGTAAACTGCATCGCCTGTCACATCTGATACACAATTGCATGTAGTGTCTTGTCGTAGTGGGAGAGTTGTTTTACAATCGAAAAGATTTATATTTTGGGAGAGTCGTGAGACTTGGTCCCTAGTAAACATGAAATCGTCTCATGGAATTATGACGAAGCACTATAAGATCGAAATGCGGAATCTTAGTAAGTTGCAATGAATTTTTTGAAATAAAATCTATGGATTCTAAATTAAATCTGGTAAAAGCCGTTGGAAGTTGTCATACAAAATAAAAAATGATCATACGGAAAGGTGAAAACCTTGGAAGCAAAGCTTGTTGCGAAAGCTATACTCAGAAAGAAAGGGTTCGATTATGAGGAAACATGTTCGCCGATAGCTATGCCTATGTAGATCCGGACCCTTTTATTTGTTGTTGCTCATATTGATTATATGAGGTACATCAAATAGATGTCAAGACAGCTTTCCTGATTGGAAGTCTTGTGGAAAACATCTATGTGAAGCAATCAATGTGATTCATTGCAAAGGACTAATAGCATTTTGATTGTAAGCTTAAAATTGTCCATCGGTGGACTAAGGCAAGTTTCAAGATTATGGAATGTCCGTTTTAATAAGAAAATCCAATCATATGGATTTAATCAATGCTCGAATGGGTCTTATATATTTGTAAAGAGTGGCAGAAATATGGTGGTATTTTTTGTAAGTACGTAGATGGCATCTTGCTCATTGGAGACAATGAAAGAGTATTTCCGGGCGTATGGGTATGGTTGATAAAGCAATGAAATGAAGGACTTAAGAGAAGCAAAATATATCCTTGCGATCATGGTGATAAGGATCACAACAGAAGATAAAATAGATAAAGGCGGTTCCCTATGCTTCGGCAATAAGAAAACTTAATCTGTGGAATGCTATGCTCGAGATTGGATATCTGTTTTGCCAATGGCATTGACAGTGGGTATCAATGTAACCCAGAACAAGAATGTTGAAATGCGGTAAGACGTATTTGAAGTGCCTGAGAAGGACTGGAAATTATATGTAGGCTTACTGGATAGATTCATTTCTTCTTGATGGTTACATTGATTTGGATTTTTAAATCATTGGGACAGCAGTAAATCCACATCAAGGTTATGTGTTTAATTTTTGAAGTAGATCCATAGCATGGAGGAGTGTTATATTGAAATATATTTTGGACTCCTCCATGGATAAATGATAATATTGGAGCCATGTGGCAGCCAAAGTATCTTTGTGGTTCTAGAAACTTCATAATAGACTTAGATGTAATTATGAGTTTTCCCAAGGTTACACAATTTATTATGATAATATTGGTGCAGTTGCAAACTTGAAGAAATCACGAGCCCATAAGGCACTTAAACACATTGAGAGCAAGTACAACCTGATACGAGAAATCGTATGATGAGGGGAAGATTGTTGTCTCCTAGATTGCATCGGATGATAACCTAGTAAATCCTTTTACAAGGACCTTAAGGCGAAAGCTTTTGATGGTCAAGTAGTGGGAGTGGGAATCAGATGTATGGCAACATATATGGCAGCATAGTCATTTAATATAAGTGGGAGATTGTTGGATTGTATACTAAAAGTCTAGCTTTTTGTATGAACAATGTTTAGACAATATTTGAAATGAGAATCATGTGATCAAACGTTTGCAATAATGATATTGCAAAAGTCCATTTACTCTATACTATAGATAATATGATGTGCGGCGTCATACAGAAGATCATATTATCGGCTCCTTATAAAGTATAAACAGATGTTCACAACTGAGATGGATGGGGACTATCTATCGGTATGGTTGTATTTTGATTTGGCATTAGTCTGTCTTGACTATAAAATTGCACTAGTGCACTTTGTATGTATTGTGCAGGACTGCTTTTGAGATCGTTCGGTTTATACTGACTATATAATAGAACTTGATCTCTGTTATTATGGATGTTCATACTCTTAATCCCTATACAATAACCTCAGCACGTAAGCCAATATTAATTTCTTTGATTCATCAATGGGTGAGATTTAGTAGTTAATTAATATGCTCGGTGGGTTAGGAAATGGTGTTGTCTCTATAGTGTGTTGTTGATTGTAGAAGGAATCTGTGTCCTAAGGGAATTGGTTGATGATGTCCCCTTGAGGAGCTCATAATGATTATCATGTAAACCCTGCGGGTGGATTTATTCTGACATGATAATAAGGTTGAGTGGTACTACTCTTAGTAAATATATTAATTAATGGAGTTGTCAGTGACTTAATTAATTAATGAGTATTGAATCTTAAACACGGGGAGATTAACGAGTTTATAATAAAAAGGAGCTCATAACATAATTTGAGATTAGGGTGGCAGTGCAATAATACTTCTTTAGTGGACTGATTTATTATTATTGGACTTAAGTATAAGTTTTGGACTAAACTTGGATGCTTAAGCCCAATAGGAGGCTCAAACCCTAATTTCTCCTCCTGGTCTCTGTTGTATTCTATAAATAGCCAATCTCAGCAGTCCGGTAAACTTAATTCACACTCCAAAAAATGTGAGTTTGAGGGACAAACTGCAGATTGAGTTCGTCTTGTAGATCGTTGCCCACACAACGTCAAGACGTGTCTTAGGAATACAACAGAAGATCGGAAGGTCGTTTGTACCTGCTGCTACTGTTCAACCTCTACATCAAACCCTGGTGAAAGGTAATACATTCTACTCTTATACTTCCACTGCAATAGAATTGCATGGAACGCTAACGGTTCACGTTAACCAAAAGATCCAAACGCCATCAATTACGTGAGATGGTCTTATGCAAGACTTCTCCATATAAATATTAGAGTTTGTATTTCTTGAATTCGGTTCACCATACACTTTAATTATATAAAATTATTTTTTAACATGAAAATTTATTTTTCAAAAATATAAACTACTACTCTTTTTAAATAAAAATATGATGCATCCCAACAATAATATAAAAAATTATAATATATCAAAATTTGTGAAATAATATTTTATTGGGCAAGTCTTGCGTGAGACTGTCTCACGTAAGTCTTTATGTGAGACGGGTAAAAAATGATAACATGATTAACAAAAAGTAATATTCAATCGATTAAAAGTGATAATGGTGCAGTAAACTATTTTATGAACAATTTATAGTATAAATATAAAGTGATAATATTTTATAGCGAAAATAATAATATTTTATGGCGAAAGTGACAATGATGTTATCACTTTTTATCTGTCTCATGCAAAGGCTTACATGAGACGGTCTCACACAAGTCTTTACCTATTTTATATTCATAAGTGTAACAGTTCATAACTTTAAAAAGTAAATTTTCATATACGAATAGTAATTTCAATAAATCTGGGTACAAGGTGAATCTGATTCACACAAGTGTTTGTTTAAAAATTATACTCATTCCTCCATAATTAAAAATAATACTCCCTTCGTCCATCCATAATCTATCAATTTTATTATTTTGGATCGTTCACTCTTAATCTATCCATTTTCTTTTTTAGATTATGGGACCCACATACTCCACTAAGACAAATAAAATATTGGACTCATACCATTCACTAATACACCTACTTACTATACATAAAATAATAATACTCCTTAATTTACGTGCAAAAAGTAAATGGATAGATTGTCAATGGAAGGATGGAATAATAAAATTTACTGATTTGCTTTCACAAAAAATATTCATTTCTAAAAACAAAGGGATATATTCTTATACAATCAGGTATAGGTGACCCCTTCAAGAAGTATTATTCTTTATAATATTACTCTTCAAAATAAACAAGTGTCACTCTTTGTGTAAGAGTTATAAGTTATTTTATTTAAGAATAATATTATTCTTCTTTCTGAAAAATATTACTCTTTATAATATTAAGTGTTATTCTTCAAAATATTAGAATGTTACCCTTCTTTAAAGATTTATACCTTAATATACATGCAAATTCTAAAAGTAGCAATCTTTTATAAAAAATGAGTAACACTTTATAATATTCATTGTTCTAAAAATTACAAAAAAAGTAATGCTCTAGCTATCTTACCAGGATTATAGAAGGATGCATGGTAACTTACTGTGCCTAAGGATATACAAGTATTGGCCATAAATTAAAAAAAAAAAAAAGCACACCAATCTAATATTCTCAAATCAATATAATAATCAAGCTTGTCATCTCCATCCCTTGGAATGCTAGCAGAGTTAGATTAGGCACTTTATCATCGAAATAGTCCATTTTTAAAAGGAATTGGGGTTGAAACCTTACCCCGAAATGAGAGTTGAGCTATTCTCTGTAGGGATTGAACTTTGCTAAGTGAAGCGGGCTTGAGATGTCGGACCCAAAAGATAAGTTGAGTTGCCATTTTCTACTTCTGCATCTGCATGCTATACTTACTTACTTTGATACACGTAACCTATCTACAATTTATTTATTTTACAAAAACATCACATTATCCATAAAAAAATTAATAAGGCTAACCAATAAAATAATTTTTTTTTACTTTTATATAGATTTGACCCATGCAAATTAAGTAAAAATAAATAAATTCTCTCTATTAGATTCTATAATTTACCTTTTATAAAAACATCCTTGTTTCAGGCTACTATTATACAACTGCCTGTTTGGCTTATTCAATTTACTATGTAAATTTTTTATTTTGTGTAGTCTATTCCCCCTCATTTCTTATTTTCTTTTACCTCTTAATAAAATGCAACTTATTAACCAATCCTCAAGACAGGGGAGGTGGGAACCCCTAATTGTGGGGTACACTAATAAAATATTTTTTTTAAATAACATGAAACAATAAATATGAAGCGTTCTCCGAAACAATATATCATATAAAATTTATTTTATAATTATGAAATAGTTTAACAATGAAATTGTTTCACTTTTTTTTTTAGCTATCACTTCTCATTGAATATGTTATTACATTTCATTTATCCAATAAATTATTTAGGAAGCAATTCATTTAGATAATAATTATTTTTTATCGTTCTTGTATCATTTGTGAAACAGTCTCACACAAGTTTTGCCACAAAATATTAGTATCATATACTCCCTCTGTTCAGGACTTATTTTCATCGACACTTTAGATATATGTGTTAGGTAAGAGTGATACTTTTAAAATAAATATAACTTTTGAAGTTATTAGTTGATGTTATGGATGTTTCATTTTCTGGGTGGTGAAGATAAGTGAGAGACGAACAAAAATTGAAAGTGTGAAGATAAGTGTGAGACAAAGAGAGTATAATATAATGATATTATTCTTAATAGAATGGGTCTAATGAGGCGGATAAAAAACCATACCTCGGCTAATTATAAAGTTCACATTTACTTTAAATATATATATTTTTTTAATTTACTTTAGGATAATTTGATATTTTTAGATAACAAATAAATTATAAAGTAAATTATGTGAGTTTTTGTGTTAATTTTGAAATTAAAGTCTATTGTATGGTTATTAAATTGTATGTCATTTTGTCATTTGAGTACGAACTTGTTTATAAGACAAACAAAAATAGTAAGTGTGAACTTGTTTTTTAGATGAATGGATACTGATTTTATCAAAAATTATATGGAATTATTACTATCTTGTACAAAATATATATTAATATTATTAGCAGATACATAGTATATATTTTATTACTATTAGATACAAAATATATCATGAAAAGTTTCAACAACCCCTTTATACATATCAAGATAGAACAGTGAGAAATACATGTTTACATAATCAATCCATTTCTTACATTTAAATTCTCTCTCCATGGTTTTTTCACATTCAATCTATTTCTGTTTTAAATATATTCTATAGTTTATAAACTATAAATCTTAAGAAGAATTTAAAATGCCATTTACATACCACATAGTCATGGTATTTCCATAATACTTGATGGCGTTCATGTTCAATGAAATAAATTTCTGTTTGTAGGGCTCCACCCATTGTTTCATAGCATACTCAACTGCCGTGAAGTAATCACGGAATTCATGCCTAAATCTCTTTACTCATTCGTTGAGTAGCTCATCATTATCCGCTAAAACTACCAAATTCCACGCATGTATGAAATCATCCCATTTATTCTTTGGACGTATAATTTTTTTACAATTCATCGTGATGTTCTTATTAATATGCCACCGAAAAAAAATTACTGGCACCAGGAAAAATACTCTTAATGGCATTGATTAGAGCTATCTTCTTATCAGTCACTATCAAGAAAGGCAAACATGTTTTGCCCATTACATCCCTAAGTGTTCTACAAGCCCAAGCGTAGTAATCTTCCTTTTTCTTAAGAAAAACAACTACCACACAAAATATCATGCCGGTTGAAGTGACACCAACTATCTCGAACAAAGGCATCATGTACTTGTTCGTCTTATATGTTGAATCCTTTTGCAAAACTTCAGGGAAAGCACGCAACAAATCTATGCTTCGGGGATGTGCAAAGAATAAGTCTCCAACATTATCGGTATCCTTGCAGCTTCGGTGAAGAAAATAGTATTTATCTTCCTCCAATTTTGCCACCACATACTGCAACTGAGAGCGACCGGCACGATCAACAACTCTATTTTTTTGGCAACAACTGTACACAGTCCGTATTGTGGTCTTGTTTCATGGGAATTTTTATTTTAGAAGCTCTATCATATTCTTTGGACGAACATCTTTGATGTTGGCGTTCAGATCTTATGGTCCACATGATTCATTCGGGTTCCATGTAATTCTATTGTAGCAGAAATGAATAGATAATTTACCTTTCACCGAAGACTTGGCGAAGAAGTTAGAACAACTGCAGAAATGACCTCTTGATCTTCTGTTGTATTCCCAAGCCTAGTCTTGACGTCGTGTGGGCGACGATCTTTAAGAAACTCTCAATCTGCTATTCTCTCTACCTCTCTCACGTTTTTGGTATTAGAATTAGGTTTACAGAACTGCTGAGGTGGCTTATATACGGGCTACAACAGAGACCAGGAAGAAAAATTAGAGTTGGGCCTCCATTGGACTTAAGTATCCAAGTTTAGCCCAAAACTTATACTTAAATCCAATAATAATAATACAGTCCACTAAAGTATTATTAATGCACTACCACTCTAATCTCATATTACGTTATGGGCTCTTTCTTATTATGAGCCCATTATTCTTTCCTTGTTTAAGATGTACAATATCCATTAATTAATTAAGTTACTGACAACTCTATTAATTACTATCTCATCTGAGAGTAGTACCACTCAACCTCATTATCATGCCGGAATAAATCCACCTGCAGGGTTTAAATGATAATCCTTATGAGCTCCTCAAGGGGACATCATCAGCCTATTTAATAGGACACAGATCCCTTATACAATCAACAACACACCATATAGACATCATCATATCCCAACTCACCGAGCTTGTTGATTTAATAATTAAATCACACCCATTGACAAATCAAAGACATAATTACTAGCTTACGTATCGAGGTTATTGTATAGGGATTAAGAGCACGAACAACCATAATAATTGAGATCAAGTTCTCCTATATAGTCAGTATAAGTCGAACGATCTCAAGCGGTCCTGCTCAATAAACACAATGTGCACTAAAGTGATTTTATAGTCAAGACAAACTAATATCAAATCACACTATAACCATCCCGATAGGTTATCCCTGTTTATCTTGATTGTGAGCATCTGTTTATACTTTATAAGGAGCCGACAATGTGATCTTCTGTTCGACGCCGCACACCATATTATCTACAGTATAAAGTAAGTGGACTATTGCATGGAAATATAAATAAATTATAAGATGCAATCATTTGATCAATGATTCTCATTTCAAATATTTTTAAAACATTGTTCATAAAAAAAGCTAAACTTTTAGTATACAATCTAACATTGGAGTGATATATCAATTACAAATTTTTCCTCCTCCTCCTTCAGCCTACCCGCTTAGGCATGTCCTTCTAAATAAATTACAATCGAGTGGTTATGAACATCATTAACAACCTCCAATGCCCATGCCTCGTCCTTCTGTAATTCTCTCCCCCTAAGCAAAAACTGGAAATTACACTTCTTTGCACCCGTCTCTCTCTTTTTTACTTTCTTCTTACTTGGACCCTTCCCCTCTCGTTTCTTTTCTGATCCACCTCCTTGTATCGGTTTACTTTGCACATAAACTCTCTATACTTTTAACCACGTTCACAACCTAAAAACAGCCTTCCCTTTTTCGAACCTCCACCATAATTGGAGCGCTTTACAACAACCACCATCTGATTTTCTAAACCAATACGATGTCGAGCCAAGTTTATCAAATCCCTCTTGTTTTAAACCATTCATTGGTTTCAAACAAATTCGTATAATCCTCAACCATACTAAGCTCATTCTCCAATGAGACGAAACTGTATTTAGTAGAAAGAAATGATCCCTACATACAAAAAAGGGTTAAAATTGGAGAATAAGTTTCTGTTCAACCGTAAAAAGTCAAAAATTTACATTATGTTCGACAGAACACGATCGTGAATAACTAAAAACTATCGGCCACTTTTGGTTGACAAAATTCTAAAAATTTTGACCAAAAGTAGTTGAACAGAAAGGAAAACCGGTCGAACGTTTGTGAACGTCCTCGGTCTTGGTTGGTTGAACTTGCAACATCGAGAAAAAAAAGTAAAAAACAACTTTTTAATCGGTGTAACCACATAAATATACATATCTTTATGTCCTTAGGTGTTTCTTCTTCTGATACGATGCCCGTGTGAGCGAATGTTTGTGTTTATAGGTAGGGAGAAAAACTAGGGTTTAAGAATATGTGATGAAGAAGTGGTTGCGTGTTTTGTTTTAGAATTTTTGCACAAACTTTTTATGCGAATGTGTTTGTATGTGTATTTATGATTTTGTGAATTGTTAGTGTTGTAATGTTTGGTGTGTGTATGTAGTATTTATTATTTTGTGTATAATATTATATTATGTGTGGTATATGCTAAACAAGTATTTTAGTAATTTAGTGTATATATTTATTATTTCAAAATTAAAATGGGTGTTTGGAAGTAATATGGTGTATGTGAATATCCAAGGGCTTTTGATAAAAGATGGTGGACATACCGTCAGGCCTAGGGGCTTTTGTAGGGTGCATTTGTGAGAGATCTTTCACTATCTCCGCCTCTGTAAACGGGAGACGCAATGCAGCATCCATTTCTTCACTAATCATATGCTCCACAGCTCCCAAGCTTCATCCAAATTTTATTCCTCTTTAGCTGTAAAAATCCCAAAAAATAACCTACGAATACCTTCTTCATGCCACTAAACTCCTCCTCATCATCATTTTTATAAACAATCCCTCTTTCATCCATAATTTGGTGAATGGTGTTTTGCTGTCTTTTGCCGTTAGTGATCTTATGAAAAATTTTAGTGTTAATATCACCCTCCTTCATCCAACTGATCACATGAGACCTTTGAAGCCAAAAAAGTTCTTCCTCGTGTAGCAAATCTCCCATCTTATTTTCTATCATTCTAACATTATGTGTAACCGCAGTAGTTTGTGGCAGTCTTTGAAGTTTGTTCAACATCTTATCACAATACCTAATTTTCTTAGGAATATTCCCATAATTTTCTCATTCCAACTCTTAAGAGCTCAGCCACAAACTTTTTTCCCATCAAGTCTGTCAATGTAACCCCTGAGTTATTTCCCCAAGCAGATTTGATAATGGAGTAACATTCATCATCACTCAGCCAATGAGATTCAAACCTGAGGAGATTGAATCTTTTGTTGCTTCTAAGCCTTTATGTCTTGAATTTCAAACACTACATGAATAACATTATGATAAAAAAAAATAGCCTCGAAAGATGAAAACCCCAATATCTAGGAAAAATATGCATCCACCGATCACATGAATTAAGTTGCTTTGTCTAATCTCTCCTGAACGTTATCCGTCCCCATTTTCTTATTTGACCATGTAAATTCATAACCCTCAAAATCCAAATCATTCAACCTGCAATCATCAAAACAATCCTGAAACTCTTTCATGTGGCTTTCATTTCAAACATTACCTCCTATTTTCTCTCTGTTAAAGAGGATTTCGTTGAAGTTACCAAAAGATAACCATGGAAGAGTTGTTTGGTTCTTCAGCCTACTGAGCAGCCTCCAAGTTCTCCATTTTGCACCTATCTTCGAACAACCATAGCCCCTAGTCACTCTCCAGGCAGTTTCAACACCTTCAATCGCATCAATATGAATGTATAATCATATATGATGCTATATTTATTTTATAATAAAGATTATTAAAATTTAATATATTCTATTTGTCATTTTATTTATCTTATTTTTTATTTTAATCTTTAGTTTAATTACAAAAAAATCTAATAATTTAATTATATTGCAAATTAATCTCTATCTTTAAGAAATTACATAAAAAAAATTACACATTTAAGTATTGATGCAAAACACATCTAATTTCTAAAAAATTAACTTCATATTTTTAAATACGTCATGTTAGTACGTTTTGTAACAATAGTAAAATGTAATTTTTATTATTATTTTTTTTTTGCAAAGGTTGAAATTAATTTTCAATATGAATAAAAGTTTGTAATTTTTCTTACAATTAACCATCTATTTTATTTAAGAAAAACTTGTGTGCACCCGGGCGCATGGACCACACTTCGTGCGCCTTTAGAATTTTGTGTTAAATTATACATCATTTAGTATAAAAATGTGTACCCTTTATTTTCTAAAGAAAAATAAAAATTATTAATGAAAAGTGTATATTCTTTACAATAAAATGGTGTACCCTTATTAATTAATGTGTATACCCTTTAGAACTAAACAATATACCCTTACTAATAATACTAAATTCTGAAGGTGCATGGTGTGCCCCCGAGGTCACAAGAGTCTCACTCTTATTTATGCATTAGTATCTAATTCCTCAATTAATTAGAGGGAGTTAAAATGGTACTTACCAATTTTACAAATGAGATTACCTAATTCATTTTTTAATTTCATCCATTATTCAATTTATTAAATTATGTAATGTAATATAATTATGGTTTAATTGCATTAAAATACATGAACTTTTTTCATTTTTTCAATTTAATCACAAACTATTTTTTTATAAAAAATACATAATCTTCTCTTATTTTTTGAATTTAATGAAAATTTTTTATTTTTATTAATTAAATACACAATCTTTTAATCTCAGTTTAATCATAGATTTTAATTTTTATTATTTTTAAACTAAATATATATTCTTTTGTATTTTATAATTAATTACCATTTCTTCTATTAATAAAATATATGACATTCTTGATTTAATAAATAATACTCCCTCCGTCCCACATTTATGTTCACACTTTTCGTTTTCGTCCGTCCCACACTTATGTTCACCACCCAAAAAAGGAAACTTCACATCAACCAACAACCTCAAAAGTTATTTTAATTTTAAAAATATCACTCTCACCTAACATATTTTATAATTTATTTATTACCTAAAAATATCATAATACCCCTAAAAAGTCAATAAAATTGGTCAAAAAATAACTTTTCTTAAACTTCATATCTACGGTGCCGGTGAACATAAGTCCGGGACGGAGGGAGTAATATTCAATATAAAATATTTAAAATAAAATGTATAAATTAAATATTAAAATTTTATAAACAATTTGTCTTTTCCCCAACAAGAAAATGGGGTGATTATTACTTATGTTTTTGAAGAAAATAAATATTGATGTAACCGACAAAAATTACATATGAAATTTTTTTTAAAAAAAATTAGACTTTTTTTTTTGACAAAAAAGGGGTGAGAATCATTTATTACGCATTTATAAATTTTATATAATTTTACATTATAATTTAAACGTTATTATATTTTAAATTTTGAATATATTTAATGTGTAATGATTTTTATTCCTTATTAACATAGTAATGTATTTAATCAATATAAAACATTGTGATTAAATTGTGAAAAAAAAATTATATATATTTAATTGGAAAAAAATCGTGATTAAATGAAGAAAATACATTATGGTCATGTATTTAATTGATAAAAAAAATTTGTGATTAAATTGATAAAAAATGAGAAGGTCATGATTTTTTTTTTATAAAAAAAAAATTATTCGTGATTAAATTGATAAAATGGATAGAAATCATGTGTTTTATTGCAATTAACCCTATAATTATTATCTAAATTTTCACAAAGTTTGCAAGATTTAATATTCATTTCTTAGGGTATTACATTTTAATTGTAAAAAACTTGTTATAGAATACTAGCTCCTACAAATTAAAATACCATGGAATCCGAAACACGATTTCAACCCTAAGCTTTAGTGGGATTTTGAAATAAGAAAATTCATCCTAAACTAAAACTACTCAAATCCTATTATAATTTAATGACATATTACTAAATTTAAAGCGTTGTCTTAATTATCATCCTACTATAACTAAACACATTAAAAAAAAAACTCTAAATTTCTAATTGCACCAACACTATTTATTTCATGGAGAAATTATTAGTATTGGTCATTTAAGTATTACTAATTTCCATTTTAGTCTTTTTTTTTATTTACAATTCCCAATTTTAATTTATTTTTTGATTTTGATCATTTTTATCTAAATTTAGTCATTTTTTCAAATCTATTCATTCTTTTTTATCTAAATTTAACTCTTTATGTAAGAATTTGTCTAATTTTAGTCTAAATTAAACAAAAACTGATTAAATTAGGAACAAATAATCAAAATTGAACAAAAATGATCAAAATCTGATAAAAATAATTAAAATTGAGAATTAAACTGGATAAATTGTGATATTTTCCTTACTTCATATAAAAACTTACCAGACATAACAAAATTTATAACCTTAATTAACATAGAGATCAATAATTCGTAACATTACATCAGTAATATCTTTTTTGTTCAATGCATATTCTAATTTTTTTTCTTCAAGGAGATAAAAGAGAGCTTGAATAATCAACTCTAAAAAGTACATATCGATCACGCAGTACACAAGCCCAACTCTTTTATAAGAACATTTTTTTTTTACTAATATAAGTTACATGCAACATATATCTACTCTAAATTATAATATTTAAAATTATTTATTAATTATTTTTTTTACAAGGTAAAAATAAAAAAATCCAAGGAGTCTTTATGGCCCTACAAATGGAACAGAATGAGTTTGCCATCTCTTAGATTTATCTTTTCTTTTCTTGTCCACTCCCTCTGAGTCTAAGCTGCCTTACCCTTATCCATCCTCTCTCCTAATCATATTTATGTATGAATAATTTTCATCAATAATACTATATATTTTAATGAATTTAGGGCCCCTTTTTCTAGTCTTTAATAATTATCTTATCCACGAATAATACACATACAGGGCTTATCAAATTTGATTAAAAATTTTAATTTTAACTTTTGTAGTGTCTTTGTGTTTCAAAGAGAGCAATTTTTTTTTAAACCAAGAAGTAGGTTCTCGAAAGAGGAACAACCCATCACACTATTTGCGCTGTAATTTAAAATGATTTTTTATAAAAAATAAAGATAATATGTTTTATATTTTAATATTTTTAATACTACTTCCCCTCTCCCATCTCGAACTCTTTCCATTTATTATAGGGTAAATATTTGGGAGGATCGTTTCATAAAGATTAGATGAGATGGATTATTCATTTATCCATTAAATTGATCATTAAAGTATATTTAAAGGTTCCTATTTTGTTAATATATAAATAAATTTGAAAACAAAAATGGCATCAACTAAATACATACCACTTTTTATTGAATACACATCCTATTATTATATTATTAAAATATTTTATAATTAAAAAGTCTATATTACCCTTAAGATCATTAAATACACCCCCAAATATTCTAAATTAAATTATATTTTATTCATATCTTATATCTTATGAAATCCTTAATGTTCGAACTATCTTTAGTCGTCTAATCTAGTCCAACCTGATTCCTATTTACCCTGCACATGAAAACACAGTTTTATGATCACAAAGATGATTGAATTTGTATGAATACTAACTGATTTTATAGTCGAAGAGATTAGTCTTGATTTGAGAGTCATCGGACGTGGAAAAGAAACGAGGGCAGTAAGATTGTCCTTCAATATGCTATTGGTGATATACTCATTCATCAATATCTGTTCCCCTTGATTGAAACAAATGATTGCTTAACATACAAAGAGCATAAATAGTGGAATTTGCATCAAAAACAAAATTTGTGCAGATTATGCAATGGATATGTTACTAAGCGATCAACTGCACTCCATCTTTTTCCTGATTTAGGATATCAAATGATCGATTACTGTCCACGTCGCCGGATTGATTATGTGAGAAGAATGTTGATAACTATGGTGATAGAATCTGTAAGAATATTGGAATTCAAACATCCAGATGAGGGAATACAATAATTTTGATTAAAACGCCATACTTTCATAATCTCAATTTGAGTTTCTATTATTAATAAAAATTATTTAAGGTTTGCAGGAAAACTAATACTCGAGTTGAAGTTGCATTTTCATTTAAATTGAATTCATGTATTTAAGTTACAAGAATTTAATCACTGTCATTTTAAGTACATGTTCAAAACTACAATGAAATTACAGTCCGAGAAGTTCACTAAAATATGGGTTTTTTTCTAATAAATACGAAACAGAATATGAAAATTGTTGGCACATTAATCTACCAACAAAAATGCAGAGCAAGTATCAAGAAACAAAATTATCACTACCAAACTCAAAAGCACAATGTGGTTCTCCTCTTCGGGAATCTGTAAGAATTTCACGCTATTTGCAGCAAATTAGGCATTTTGAGGGGGTGTATAATTCTTAAAATTAAAAGAGTAATTTAGAAATTATAAGGGATGTGTATACAATAAAATTAAGTCTTAAAAAATTAAAAGGGGTTGTGTATTTAAAAAGAGTGTGTATTCAACAAAAAGGGGTGTGTATTTAATAACATTCAATAAAAATTAAGGTAAAGAATTGTATAAAACTGTTTCACGTAAGTCTTTATGTGAAACGATAAAAAGTGATTATATAATTATTTTTTGCTATAAAATATTACTCCAACCACTCACTACTAATACAACTACCAACTTTATATAAAATAATAATACTTCATAATCTACGTGCAAAAAGCAAATGGGTTCTTTATGGATGGACGGAGGAAGTATCATTTTCTTTATAAAATATTATTACGTTTTATTTGTACTATAATTTACTCATGAAATAGTTCACTGCATCATTGTCACTTTTCATTAATTGAATATCATTCATTAACGATGTTATTACTTTTTATCTGTCTAGCGTACACTACAAAAAAATCACCCGTTAGTGACGGATTTAGTGAGGGATAGTGATGGATTTAGTGACGGAAATGACTCTGTCATTGTTATACTCGTTAGTAAATTATTGTGATGAATCCGTCACAATAGTGACGGTTTTAGTGACTGAAACAGTGACAGATAAAATAGTGACATAATTTTCCCTCACTAAATCCGTCATAAAATTTTAAAAATTAAAAAAAATTGGCACCTCTCCTTAATCTCTATTTATTCGCATCGAGCCAAAATCGAACACCAACCCTATTATAATATGAGAGCCTTATGACTAGTCAGATGACCATGCGATCTATAGTGTCACTAGATAATAACTTATCAAATAATTTATTTATATTAAAGTTTCTTATTAATTTAATTATCTTTCACAAAAATATCCATCACTAAATCAGTTACAAAAAATTCCGTCACTATTTCCGTCACTATAGTGAGGGAAAAGCTCCGTCACAAAAATATTCATCACTATTTTCGTCACTAAATCCATCACAAAAAATTCCGTCACTATTTTCGTCACTATAGTTAGGGAAAAGCTCCGTCACAAAAATATTCGTCACTATTTCCGTCACTAAATCAATCACAAAAAATTCCATCACTATAGTGAGGGAAAGCTCTGTCACAAAAATATCCGTCACTATTTTTGTCACTAAATCCGTCACAATTTCTGCCACAAATTTGAATTTCCGTCACAATAACCATCACAATAGTGACGGAAATATTTCCGTCACAAAATTCCTCTCTAACGGAGCATTTTTTTATAGTGGTAAGGACTTACGTGAGACATTCCCGCAAAAGACTTGTCCAAATATTAATTGTAAAAGAAAATTAATTAGACCTTATATATATATTATTTCATATTTAATTTATATTTTTTATTATTTAAAATTTTAATAATTTTAAATTTTTTATTCATTTAATTTATTTCTAATATAAATATTAGTATAAATATATAAAATGTCATACTCAGTAAATGAGAAGTAATAACGATAATATAAATTATTTTATTAACAATTTATAATATAAATGAAATTTGTATATTTACTAAAGTGATAACTAAATAAAAAAATTGTATTTCATGAACAATTTACTGGAATAATAAAAAGTAATAACAAATTTAATTAAATGTTATTCCTAATAAAAGAAAAATTAATATTTAATTTATTGAAATAAAAGAATATGATAAAAAAGTGATAACCACTTAATTAAATTATTTTCAAAATAATTATAAAATGAATAAAATGTCATAACCTTTATAATATTAAGTGATACTCAATTAAACTAAATGATAACAGAACAATTGAATTATCTAATAATAATAATAACAAATAATAATAATAATAATATTTTTATTACAATATACAAACAAAAGTTGTAGCGCATGGAATAATAATTAATGTAAAGTAATATCCGTGATGGTGAATTGGTGATATATCCGTGATTAACCTATCCCAAATACTTCACGGTTGGTTTGCTATTTTCAAATTAGAATAATTAATTGATATTCCTTCCGTCCTAAAATTTATATTTTTTATTTTTGGTTTATTTCAAATTAAGGTTTACATTTTTTTTTAAAATTGCACCAACACAAAATAATTATTTATTCTATGTATACCTACACACAACCTATTATCTGCACATTTCATATTAAATATTATTTCTCTTGCTCGCTACATATTAAAATATTATATTTCTTAATCGGGACGGAAATAGTTTTTTAATTAAATTTTTTTATTTTATTTAAAACATAATATTTAATTGGATTAATGAATAATCCGTCTAATGAGTTTGTCTAGTTTTTCTAAAATTTAGTTCGATTTTCGATTTTGATATTTGAAAATTAGTTAACTCATGAAAACAGAATTGAAATTGTTATTTATTATTATTTTACCAATAATTAATTTTCTATTTTATCGTAAACTAAATTATTATTTGCTAATACTACTGTGCACCTAGATGCACCATAGGATACGGTACACCCACTTTCATATCGTATACAATTATGAACAAAAATATACTCCCTCCGTCCCTAGGTAAGAGTCTCATTTTATCATTTTGGTTGTCCCACCCAAAGGATCTCATCTCCTTTTTTGGACATATGGGACTCATCCACACTCACTAATACAATTAAAACATGGGGCCCACACACTCACTAATACAACTACCCACTACACATTAAATAATAATACTCCTTAATTCACATGTCCAAAAGCAAATGAGACTCTTACAAAGGGACGGAGAGAATATACAATTATAAACAAAAATGTATACAATTTATTTGTTAGTTTTTTTAATGAAAAATTGAGTGTAAAAAAATATGCAATTATTAAAAAATATGTACTCCATTGAATAAAAAGTTATACACATATGGATGCTAATTTTTTTAATGAAAAATTGAGTGTGAAAAAAGTATACAATTATGAAGAAACATGTATACAAAATAGAATAACATGTATACAAAATAGAATAAAAAGTTATACACATATGGATGCATCCTTGCACCCGGATGCACCGAGTATCAACTCATTATTATTTAATTTTTTAATAGTAAATTTTACTTATAATTTAAAATAATTTCACCAGTACGTACTACATTTTTTTAGATTGTATATATTTTTATTTTTAAAAAAAAGTAAAATATATATTCATTTTTAATTTCACAAGTACAAGATGTGTATATATAGTACTCTATCCGTCCCACCGAAAGATCCTCATTTTAATATATATATAATATTCCATTCAAATGTCTCCATTTATCCCTTTTAGTAAAAATACCCTACATCTGGCTCACCATTCATTACTAATACTACTACCCACTACAAATAAAAGAATATTATTATTTAATGGGTAGTGGATAGTTGTATTAGTGAGAGTGTAGGGCCCATATTTTAATTGTATTAGTGAGTGTGTGTGGGTCCCATGTGTGTAAAAAAGGAAAGTGAACTTTTTGAGTAGGATGCCCAAAATAAATAAAAAAAGTGACCCTTTGAGTTGGACGGGGGGAGTATATAATTAGTAATAACTACAACAATTAATGATAATCTTCCTATTATATCCCTTATTTTGAGTATTACTTAAAAAGATATAAATATTTATTATCTTATTTTTTTTAAATATTATACTATTTTTTATTATATCATTAATTATCTTTAAGATAATCAAATCGCCATGTCACCTTAAATTATTTAAAGAAATAAAAAAGAAATTCCAACTCACATCTATCTGATAATGATACAAGATACGAAGATTGAGATGAAAATGTACAAAATAGGTTGTGCAAAAATATACATTAATTGTGCAGCTTGCAATGAAGCAAACTAATTATTATACTCCTAAGTATATTGTGCAACAATATAAGACGTATTGACAGTATTGTGCAGAAATCTAATTATAATAATGCGTAGATTTATAAGAATTGAATTCTCATTATATTAAATTATGTAATACTGTTGTGCAATAATCTAACTGTATTGTGCAAATTTATACATTTATTGTGCAGATATAATTAATATACTTTTAAACACTATCACTTTCTAATTATTTAATAACTTAATACTATTAAGTTTAAGATAAATACATGAGTTTAGGATAAGCAAAATTGATTTTTTTAAATATATTTTGTTTCCTAAAATTTAGGTTGGATAAGAGAACAAATCTCATTAATTAAGGGATTTATAAATTTAATTTTGGTAAACATGTATACAATTGGAGCAAGAAAGACATTATCTTTTGTAATTTAGTATCTTATAGAGATTAAATTTTGGATTTACACCTAATAGTAAATACATATTCTATTTTGTAATTGATAGTAATAATAATCCTTAATTTACCCACAAAAAGTAAAGAGTTGATATTAGATGCAACCGGGTGCAGGAGTGTACTCATATGTGTATAACTTTTTATTATATTTTGTATACATGTTATTCTATTTTGTATATGTGTTTCTTAATAATTCTATATTTTTTTCACACTAAGTTTTTCATTAAAAAAACTAGCATCTATATGTGTATAACTTTTTATTCAATAGTGTATACATGTTTTTTAATAATTGTATATCTTTTTACACTCAATTTTTCATTAAAAAACTAACAATTAAATTGTATACATTTTTATTCATTATTGTATATGTTTTTGTTATATTTGTATACGTTTTTTAAAGTGGGTGCACCCTATATTAAGGTGCTTCCGGATGCACAGTATAATTTGACAAAAGTAAATGAGGACGTTCACCCCTGACGAAGGGTGTGTTATATATGGGATACATTTTTATATATAATGTATATATAAAATAATATGAATAAAGTTAGATTAAAAAATAATAATAAATTTCGAACCGAAATAATTCGATACGATTTATAGTATTTTGTAAAAATCAATTTGATTTTTTTTAAAAAATTCAATTCGATATTTTATTTTTGAAATTCGGTCGGTTTGATAAATAGAACCTGCATATGCAAACCACTAGTCATAGGTATTCTAGCAGTTAGTTCATCCAATCACAATTGAGTAATTAAAAATCCATCTAATCGTTAATGTGTGGTGTACAAACACTCTATTCATCTTAAGATTCATTCATTTCAATAATTATACTAAATAATTTTATCTATATTAATCAAACACCCACCTTTGATGGCACATCGATGACATCAAACGTACATCTCACGTTTAGGAGTCATGATTATTAATTACATGTTCTTAATTATTTTTCTTTCGTCTAAAGATGGTATGTAATTTTGTGGAGGTATAAAATAACAATTTTGCAACTTAAGAACTAAATTTAATCAAGTCACGTCATTTTCATAATGATGGAATAAGCGACATGCCAATAATAACCATATATGCAGATTTTTGGTTCATCGAAAATCTAGCATTAATATTATTAATATTACGCTACATTTTAATATTATTATATCTTTTATTACATGTATGTATTAAATAAGTAATATATACTCCCTCCGTCCCGTTTCAATGTTTACGTTTGCTTTTTGCACATTGATTAAGGAGTATAATATTTTAATAGATAGTGGGTGGAAAAATATAATATTTAATGTAAAATGAGTAGGTGTATTAGTGTTGGATGATATATTAATTATTTTAGGTGGGTCCATATTCCAAAAAAGAAAGCGTAAATATTGAAATGAGACGCGCAAAATAGAAACGTAAACATTGAAACGAGACGGAGAGAGTAATTCAGTACGTTAAATACACATCTCTCTTTATTGAATACATACACTTATTAAATATGCATCCCTATTTAATTGTTTAAATTTTAATTTTATTGTATACACACCCCTAAAAATCCAAATTTGTCCTTTTTAATTTTAATAGAATACTCTTCCCTTTTGTATGTGATGTACAATTATGTTGAATTGCTACTTTCAAATTTGGAATAGAATTGCCTCCTTCCATTGATAGGTTAGTTCGTCTTCAAGAGAAAAAATAGCAAGGTCATCTCTGGAGACGTTAGATGCTAACACGGAGTTATAATTGAAGAAACTGGATGATCAAGTTGCAAGTCGTTTTCGACTAAGCAATTACTCAGATGCGAAAATTCTTGAATTGTGTTTAATCATAATGAGGCCCCTGAAACTGTATTGTCCTCGTTTAAACATTTTAGTTGAATATAAATTTTGCAAGCCAAAGCTACAGGCATAATAGTCTTTTAACGGTTAATTTTGTATCCTCGTGTCCTCCCATTACAGGAAACATGTGTAATGTAATTAGGTTGATATTTGAGATTCATTGATTGTTGTTTAGAATTTCATATACTATTATATTTCAATTCTTTCTTAATCATCCAACTTGTTAATAAACTGGTCAATGGACTATGGCCTGCCTACATAGCCAAGTCGAATTATCAAGGTTTGATATGAAATAATGGAGGAGATAAAAATGGAATATGTTATTCATCTTTTTTATTTAGGGTTTATTAAATTTATTTAGTATAAAATAAATAGGGGTATGTATTTAACAAATTAAGGGTAATTTAGACTTTTTATAAATATATTTTTTAATTATATATTAATGAGGGTGTGTATTTAATAAATGAGAGTGTGTATTTAGTGATTCCCTTTTCATAATGATCGAAAATCTAGCATTAATATTATTAATATTAGGCTACATTTTTATATTATTATATCTTTTATTACATTTAAGTATTAAATAAGTAATATATAATTATAATGAGAGAAAATTTGATTGGTTCATGGTGACTAGGATTCAGTTTTGAACAATAACAGTTTAAATAATCTTCATAATGCAATATCAAACTCAGAACGAGTACTCATTATTTTAAAGTTAATAAAAAAAATATATATTTTATTATTACTTCTAGATATATGGACTTAAAATTATTATTACGGGATATAAATTTTTATTGTTCGATTCCTGTATTGGCGTTTTTAATATTGTCATGAGCACATATTATTCCTATATATTATATTCCCTTATATTGCAGGTAGAAGATATCTCAAGAGATTGATTAAGTGACCTAAGGAAAGAAGATCAATCTTATTGAGAATCATGCAAAGATTGATCTGATATTGAAGGAAGATAATGTGGCTGGAGTGATTGATTTAATTAAGGTAAGATTGAAGAAGATTGCATAGGATTTGTTTTGGAAAAGATTTGATGGAGGAGTACGCTCCATAATTATAAAAAGAGACGAGAAATGAAGATTTGAGTATGCGTCTCGTGAGAAAATTATAGAGAAGTTTGTGTCTTGAAGTTCAATTATATTTTATTGATTTGATTCATCTTTGAGTCTCTTCAATTTTGATAGAACTTGTATTGATGTTCCAAAAGAGGGTGTTGTATTGATGATCAAGTCAAATTCTTGATCACAAGTCCTAGGGATAGACCAAAACTATAGTTAGATTCAAACAAGACAAGTAGCTGTGATAGAGTTATCAAGTTGTTGTCAAAGTCATGTTGCAATCTAATGAATAGTTTTGAGGGAATGACGAGATCTTCCCGTTTCAATTATGTGATGTTCTATAACAAGTTATTCTCATATCTGTGCATAGAACATCGGTTTTAAGAATTACATTTGGCATCAGAGTAGGTTATCCTTTTATTCCTGTGTTTCTTTCTCACTCACCTTATCATGAGTTCTCGTGATACTAGCTTTGTTGTACGCCCCTCTTTTTTGGATTGATCCAATTATCCGTATTAGAAATCCATGATGATAATTTTTTTTAAATCCATTAGAGATGTAGAAGTTCGAAAGGTTGTAGAAGAAGGATGAACTCATCCATTTACCAATGAATCAAATATAGTCAAGAAACTCAAAATTGAAGGACGGAAGGATGAAGAAAGGAAGGGTGATGTATCCAACAATAAGGCGCTATATGCTATCCTTTCATCCTTAGACGTTCAACATCATTCTCTAGTCTCTAAATGTAGTGAAGCCAAGGAGACCTGGAAGATTTTGAAACTTCAATTTGAAGGAACAGGATTCTGTCAGAAATTCGAAAATCCAACGACTGATGGTTGAATATGATGGATTGATGATGAAAGATAATGAGAATATTGATTCATATTACTCGAGATTTTCATATATTATCAATCAACTTCATCTATTGGGGAAAGTATTCTTAAAGAAAAACTGATCCAGAAATTCATGAGGACCTTGCCTCAAAAATTCAGTGAGAAAGTCACTGCTCTGGATACCTTCAGCAAAATCGTGAAGTTCAGTCTTGATGAACTTATAGGTGATCCCAGAATGTTCGATATGAATAAAAATTTTGATCATCCTATTGCTAAGGAGAAGTCTGTGGCGTTCAATACTGAAGATAATATCAAAGAAGAAGAGTCCTCAAAACTCTCAGTTGCAGAATTTGAGAAACACACGAGTCTCCTAACGATGAAATATGGGAGGATGATGAGAAGATTCAAGGACGGATCACAAAATCAAAGAAGAAATGTTGATCGTAAACCTGGAGGAGAAAAGAGCAAGCAAGTCACTTTTGTATCTAAGATCGATAAAGATCAGAGCTGTGAATGCAAGGGAATAAGGCATTATCAATACGAGTGTCCAACTTACTTAAGAAGCACAAAGGTCCTTAAATCAACCTGGAGTGAGTCTGAATCTGAAAATGAAGAGAATCTCGATCACTCCAATAATCTTACCCTGGTTAGTTCTCTTTCACGTCTTACGGCATCTGAATCTCAAATTGATGGACTTACTAATTTCTTTGATGATTTTGAGAATGAAGATTCTCCCACTACTGAAGACATGAGGTCTATGTACCAACTTATGAATGATAAATGTTCTGAAGCTGTTATACTTACAAATAAACTAGAAGATCAAGTTTCTATTCTTAAAAAGGAACTGAAGATCTCTGAGGATAAGTTGCTTACTTCTCAAATTCTTCTTGGCTCAGCTCTATACAAGAATAAACTTGAAGATCAATGTGTTGAGTATTATCTTGGTATCATTGAATCCCTCAAGATGGAGATGTCCATCTCTCTACAGGATAAAGACTCCATGATCAAAACTCTCAAAGAACATCTCAAGAGAACTATGAAGCAACATTAACTTATGATGGCTGGTTTAAAAAGAAGAGATGAGAAGATAGAAAAAGATCTAATTGAACTCGAAAGGCTGAATCTTTCAATTCATCGCTTGAATACTGGTAAAGCCAAATTAGATGAGATGAGTAGGGAAAGCAGTGGGTATGGAAAAAAGGGATTGGATATGAGTCTGAAGAAGATCTTGGTAAAGAAACTGTGTTTGTTCGTGCTTTGATCAATTATCAAACCTCTGTGTCAAACCTAGAACATTCTCGCAATAGGACTGTAACATCTAATAAATCCATTCCTTCTAGAACTCAGCCTAATGTTCCCATTTTTCAAAAAGAACCTTCCCAATTCCTTCCAAAATGAACCTTCACCGAACTTGATCTTAAGGCTTAGAAAGCCTGGATTCCATCCACATCCGCAAGCTGTTCAAAATCAAGTCATGTATGTAAAACTTCTCCTGTGTGTCATTACTGTAATATAAAAGGCCACATTAGACCAAAGTGTTACAAGATACAGTATGATATCACAACTGGAAAAGTTATGAGATGGAATCATCTTGGAATACTAGTGGTTGAAAAGTCAGTTTGCTTGTCCTCTCATCTAGGACTGGTAGTGTCACTTTTGGAGATGGTAAAAGTAACAAGGTTATAGGTGTTGGTACCTTGGATGTTCCAGGACTTCTTGAATTAGAAGAAGTATTACTAGTTAAAGAGATAAAGGCCAACTAATTATTATCAGTCAACTTTGTGATCAGAACCTCTATGCCAGGTTCACAAAAGATTCTTGTTTTGTATTAGATCAAAATAATAAATGTGTTCTTGAAGGTACTAGATCATCAGATAATTGTTATCAATTAGGCAATATCAAGGCTCTCTAAGGCAGGAACAACGATCTGGAAATGTGGCACCAAAAGCTGGGACATTTAACTTTTGGAAATCTTGTTTTTCTATCTCAAAAGAAGCTAGTTAGAGGAATTCTTGAACTCAAATTGAAAGATCAACATGTGTGTGAACCCAGCAAACTAGGCAAACAGGTAAGAAAATCTCACTCTTGTAGTCTTGACATTCATACTGACCATATCTTGGAACTCCTTAACATGGATCTAATGGGACCACTTCAAACAGCAAGTGTCAGCGGTAAGAGATATGTTTTTATTTTTGTTGATGATTACTCAAGATATATTTGGGTAAGTTTCTTAAAAGAAAAGTCTGATGCCTTAGTGTTTTTACGAAATTGTGTCTGAAGATTGAAAAAGAAACTGGTATCTCGGTGAAAAAATCAGGTCAGATCATGGAATAGAATTTGAAAATCAGTTGTTCCATGATTTCTGTGACAAGGAATATTCCATGAGTGTTCATCTCCTAAGACGCCTCAACAAAATGGTGTTGTTGAAAGAAAAAATAGGACTCTTCAGGAAATGACCCAAGTTATGCTTATCTCGAAAAGGCCTAGCCTTAAAATAGTGGCAGAAGCTGTGAACACGACATGCTACCTTTGTAATTGAGTTCATATTCATCATGGATTGGGTAAGACGCCATACCAGCTTTGGAAAGGTAAAACTCCCAACTTGAAACATCTTCACATCTTTAGGTGCAAGTGTTATGTTCTGAATGATAGAGAGGGACGTGAAAAGATGGATAGCAAAAGTATGATAGGGTGCTTTCTGGGGTATTCAACGAACAATCGAGCATACAGAGTTTTGATTATCAGAACACAGTGTGTCATTGAATCCTCCAATGTAGATTTTAATGATACAGAACCTGTGCTTAATACAGTCCCCTCTGAGATAGTGTCCTTATTGGAAAAGGAAGAAAAAGATCAAACCACTTCAATAGAGGAATAAGAAGAAGACGAGAGTGATTCGATTCCCAAAACAAGAGATCCACCTTTAAAGATCCAGAAGGATCATCCTTCAGATCTAATTATTGGGGACCACAATTGAGAATCAGTACTAAAAATGGTCCTAGAAAGGACTACTGAAAGATGGTTAATGTCTCTTTTTTCTCGTGTTTTGTTTCCAAATTAGATTTTAGCTATACAAATTAAGTGACGGAAGCATTAAGTTATCCAAATTAGATTTTAGCTATGCAAGAGGAACTCGGGCAAGTTGTTACAAATGATGTTTGGGAACTTGTTCCTAAACCTAAAGGAAATAATGTTATTGGAACAAAATGATTTCAAAAACAAAACTGATGAGCATGGAAACATTACCAGAATTAAGGCTAGATTGGTGGCACAAGGTTATACTCAAGTCGAAGGGATTGACTTTGATGAAACCTTTGCCCACAGTTGCTAGACTTGAGTCTGTTAGATTGCTCCTAGCTGTTGCATGTCATCTTGGGTTCATTATCTATCAGATGGACGTGAAAAGTGCATTTCTAAATGGTATCCTCAAATAAACAACTTATGTTTCCCAACCAAAGGGATTCATTGATCCCTTACTTCCAAACCATGTGTTTAAGTTGAAAAAGGCTCTCTAAGGTTTGAAACAAGCACCAAGGGCTTGGCATGAATGGCTAACATGTTTTCTTCTTGCTAAAGGTTATGAACAAGGGGGAGCAAATAAAACATTGTTTCTTCAAAATTCAGATAAAGAAATCATTATAGTCCAGATCTATGTAGATGATATAGTATTTGGCTCCACATCTGATAAAAAGGTCAAAGAATTTGTCAGTCTCATGACCTCTGAATTTGAAATGAGCATGGTAGGTGAACTATCTTACTTTCTTGGGGTACAAGTAAGTCAATCAAAAGAAGGTATGTTTTTTCACCAATCCAAATATGCAAAAAAACCTTGTAAAAAAGTTTGGGTTGGATAAATCCAAACATGCAAAGGTTCCTCTTGGTCTTAGAGAATCTCTATCTCAAGATCGTGAAGGGACATCTGTTGATGAAACTTTATAGAGGAGTATAATTGATAGTCTTCTTTATTTGACTGTCAGTCGACCTGATATTTCCTTTAGTGTTTGTTTGTGTGCCAGGTACCAAAGTTGTCCAAAGGAGTCTCATTTGAAATCTATAAAAAGAATCATAAAATATGTTGCAGGATCGTTAGAATATAAACTTTGGTATTCTAATGAAACCATTGCTTATGTCCTAGGGTTCTGTGATGCGGACTAGGCAGGGGACACCAATGATCAGAAAAGCACCTCTGGAGGGTGTTTCTATGTTGGAAGTAACCTAGTGTCTTGGTTCAGCCGCAAATAAAATTGTATCTCTCTATCCACGGTAAAAGTCGAGTACATTGCTATAGGTAGTTGTACCTCTCAACTAATTTGGCTTGAAAAGATGCTTGTTGACTATCAGTTGAAGCCTGAAAATCTTTATCTATTTTGTGATAACACCACTGCTATTAATATTACCAAAAACCCTATTCTTCATCAAAGAACCAAACATATTGATATTCGTTTTCACTTTATCAGAGAACTAGTAGAGGAATGTTTACTTGATATAGAACATATTTCCACTGAGAAACAACTGGCAGATATATTTACTAAAGGCCTGGATACTCAAAAATTTATATCCCTTACGAATTCCCTAGGAATCTGTACTATATATCCCCTTCTCATCTAGGACAAGGCATTTGCATGATTAAAATCTCTTTGGTCCTTGTTTGAGAATACATGTTTATCTTGAACATCAGTTACCCATACAGTTAAGGGCTACCTACTTGAAATGATGTATTGTGAAAGCCATCATCTATGAAAAGGGCTACTACATACACAAAAAATGAAAGGTGAGGAGTAAACTACTGTATTGAGGGTTTATCTTGCTTGTGTATAAAAAAGAGTTATAAGGATGGTTATCAAACTCCCTATGTTTCTACGTACATCATCTGTATGAACATTTGAAATCCATTTATAGGATAATTATTCTTAGAAGTAATAAGGGGTTTATGTACTTTTATTTAAATAAAAACAAAAAAGAAAAGGGATTTTTTTTTTATTTTTTTAGAACAGATTGATGTTTTTCGCAAACTTGGATACTCAAATAGGAACAAATTGTTTTTCTTTCTCACCTTAGGCATTTTCCCTCCCTTTTATATTTGGGATTTATCTATAAGGGTTTCTTGGAGATCGTGGGATAATTTAAGAAGATCTTTTCTTCTCTATTTCTTTGATCGAGTAAATGAGTCATATCATCCCTTGTCTCTCATTCTCTCTCTTCCACAAAACCCTAATCTGTTCACCTTCCCTCACCATGGTTCGTCAAAAACAAACTTCCTATCATCGCCTAACCGTCGACTAAAAACATAAGCGGTCTCCCTCTCCTGTTTCAAATCCGACCACAACCCTTCCATTCTCTCAAAATCCTGACCGTTCCTCGCCTTCTCGCCGTGAGATCATTGAGGTTGATGAGAATGCGGTTGACAGCCATGATATTCTGCCAAGAAGAAACATCCTCCATCTAGTGCTCTGGTCACGGTGTCCACTATTCCCCGCTCTCCGTCTCCGAAGGATGTAGTCGAAGCCATTGATGTGGGTAATGGTCGATCTAAAGAGTTTTACTCTGTTACTGCTGCACATCGGTATGATACTTTTCTCGACTTAGCTTTTCACTCCGAGCGTAATATCTGTGTGTCTGATTTTCAGAAATTTGGTATTATGCCCATACTTGAGTCAGTTGGTCTTCTTGGTACTGTAACTGGTCTCAAACCCTTTTGTCCCAAAATTGTGAGGGAATTTTACTCAAATCTCACTCCTGTTGTTGGTGATGCTGATTCCCCTCATTTTCATACTGTATTCTGTCTTAATCGTGTTTGCAAGTTTTCGCCCTCGGAAATTTTTAGGGTTATGAATGTCATTGAGTCTTCCTCGGGTCTGGACATGGTTCCCTCTTTGAATTCTATCAGTGAAGTTATTACTGCTGATAAATTGTCTGTGTGGGTGGCTACTAGATTATCTCTTTCTGACTTGGTAACATCATATAATCTACTCCACAAAATTGTGATTCACAATTATTAGACTGTGTCTCAGGCCCATTTTATTCATGCTATTGCTACTAAAGGGATGTTAGACTATGGCCAGAATATCTTTGACATTATCCTGGGCTTCTCTGGGAATGTTAATGGTTCGAGACTTCTTTCGTTTCCTTGTACTATTTGGAAAATCTTAACTGATGCAGGTCTCCGATTTATGGATGGAGTAGACTCCCTTGAAAGCCTGCCGGGAAAACTGAAGGTTTTCCATTGGGTGGCCACTCTGAAAGAGAGAAGGTGAATTTACTACGAGACCTCTTGAAACTTTATCTCCACATGTTACAAATCTGCTCTCAATTCAAGCAAACCTTAACAACCAGGTTGCACGCTTGGATGAGTTAATGGAAGCCTTGGCACGAGCTAAAGAGGAGAGACAGAAGAATGCTGCATCCATAGGAAATTTGAAGATGAAGATGGTCAAGGAAGAGGAAGATTCTGTTGCGAAGGATGTTGATGAAGAAGATGATTCATCTACAAGTTGAAATGGGAATTGTCCCTTGTTAGAATTGTTGGAAACTTTTGTTTAAGAACTCTGACTTTGGGCCCCTGGTTTTAATTACTGCTAGTATGATTTATTTTTGTTCGGTTGAACCTTATCTTATCTTCTCCAGGGGTTATGAAAGTTCTTATAATTATTTTGTATTCTTAGATTACTATCTTCTACTGTTCTTTTCTTTGGGAAAATGATATATATCTCATGCCAAGGGGAAGTTTATTGGTGTTTTTAATATTATCATGAGCACATATTGTTCCTATATAGTATGTTCCCTTATATTCCTGGTAGAAGATATCTCAAGAGATTCATTAAGTGACGCAAGGAAAGAAGATCAATCTTATTGAGAATCATGCAAGATCATATATTGAAGGAAGATAATGCGGCTGGAGTGATTGATTTAATTAAGGGAAGATTGGAGAAGACTACGTAGGATTTATTTTGGAAAATATTTGATGGAGGTGTACGCTCCATTATTATAAAAAGAGACGAGTAATGAAGATTTGAGTATGCGTCTCGTGAGAAAAATATAGAGAAGTTTGTGTCTAGAAGTTCAATTATTTTTCGTTAATTTGATTTTTCTTTGAGTCTCTTCAGTTTTGATAAAACTTGTATTGATGTTCCAATAGAGGGTGTTGTGTTGATGATCAAGAGGGATTCTTGCACAACTAATGTATGTTTCTGCACAATCTATTTTATGTCCATGTTTAAGGAGGCCCAACTCAATCAATTTTTCTGGAAAGACAAGAAAATAAGCTAAAATATAATGTTGAATCAGTGATTCGCATCACAAAATTTAGAATTTGAATAAAAATCTTTGATCTCAATATATGCTACAACACAGAAAAGTACATCACAAATTCATCAAATTGGAAGAGGCTAGGCCAGATCGAATGCCTTAAAGAACAGGTTGTTGGGCAAAAATGATTGAGAATGACATCGTCACTTATTATGATGATGCACAAAATAATTAAAGTCGAAAGTGCATTCAACACTAATAGGTTGGACGATATTGATACCGCAAATCTCAATAAGGGCTTTGAGCTTAAGAAGATAATTTTGAAAGAGAAGATCTCACGCGACATCTAACAAATAGCATAATCTCATTCTCTAACTGCTGCACCTAATGCACCATCAGGCATTGCGAATGTGCAATTGTCGATTGATGATGCCATCAAACAAGGTAGTCTCTATCCCCTATCCATTCATCGCCAAATTTTACTTAACCCTTTGATTCCTTAACTCCACTCCTAAATTACAACTTCAGGAAGAAACCCTAGAATCCCAATAAATAAAATTGACAAAAAAAAGTTAATAAATTAGTTGGTTGGGAGAGGAAAGTGCTGAGATGATGACCAAACCTTGATTGCGGCGAGTGGTTGAAGGTCAGAGTCCAAAAAAGAAAACCTTGATAGTGGTGAGTAATTGAAGGTTAGAGTCGAGAAGGGTGCTGCTGCATTTTGGAGTGGTGGTGGTGGTAGGGTTAGAGAGAGATGGAGAGATAAGTGTCTGCCTACTTGCCGTGTAAATAGGAGGAGCATGGCGGTGGAGTTCTGGCAATTGACAAAATCCAATCTTTAAATATTTAATTAATATAAATGTTATATCATATATATTACTTTAACATTTTGTATCTAATAATAATAAATTTTAATTTATGCATTTCATAGTAATAACACTTAATACTGTGTATTTGAAAGTAATTGATCCTAATAAATTTAAGAGTTTGATTGTGATGCACCGATGCACCTGTAATACATCAACTTTTAGAATTTAAATCAATAGAACTTTATTTCTAGATTTAAATTTAAAATATTAAAAATAAAATTTATAATTATAATTATACATTAAATTTAACTTATAAACCCTAAAGTGCACCAATACATTCAGTGCACCCAAAATTGCCCTCAATTTAAATGTCATTGCAATTGTTGCAACTCTTAAAATTATAAGCAAATTTTAGAATGTAGTGAGTAACTTATTTTATTTTTAACTTATTATATTTAATCCAGCAGTGTATATTGTGTTAAATGACAATCTCATATTAAAGTTTAAGCTGATAGAGAAGGGGAAATGTTTAATACTTAATCAAATCACTCTAACACGCCCCCTCACATGCAGGCGGGGAATTTTTGTCTCAAGCCTTGCATGTGGAATTTTCTCATAAATGAGTGGCATTGAGGTTCGAACCCTAGACCTTTGCTAGGTCTTGGCTCTTATACCATGTCAAATGACCACTTTCAGATTGTCAAGCGTCCTTCTAACATGCCCCCTCATATGCAAGAGGGGAATTTTTGTCTCAAGTCTTACATGTGGAATTTTCTCATAAATGGATGGTGGTGAGGTTCAAACCCTGAACCTTTTCTAGGTCTTGGCTCTGATATCATGTTAAATAATCACCTCTTCTAAAAGCTTAAGCTGATAGAGAGGGGAATCATTTAATACTTAATCAAGTCACTCTAATATATTGTATAGTACTATGTTATATTGATCTAATCTAACTAAATTTTATTACTCATGCACAATAAAGGTACATTTGCATTTTAGTGAGACTCTAAATTTAAATCTAACAAGTTTGTAAGTGAAAGGCCACATGCATTTTTAGTATGGGCAAACACACGCGTGAATTGGGTTCGCACATGCACACTGATTTATCTATTATTCTTTAATACATGAAAAATTATTTTTTAAATGAACTATTACTATTCTGAAAATATTGATAACTTGTAGAGTATTTTTTTATATTTTTGTTGAACAAAATTTAAGGAGTAATTATTTTTATTTTAAAGAGTAATAATTTTTCTCTTTAAACAAAGAAATGCTCTAGTTAAAAAGTTGAAAAAAAGAAGGGAAGATGAAACACATGAAAAGTTGAGAAGGACAAAGTGATATCATGAGTAAGAAGTGTTTGACAACAAGTGAGATATCTCTTCTAATCATCCACGCATATATTTGAGTCACTTTTGTTCATATATACTCATACCCTATCAAAGAGCCTCACGACATCCAAATATTAAATCATTTTTTTATTCAATAATTGACACACTTCATTAGTGGTAAAAAGTTTGAAATTTGTGGCAAGCCTATAATAATGCATGCATGTGAATTGATTATTAGTGTAAACATATCCACAATTTCTAAACACTATAAGTGTGAGTGCAGGCACTACCTTGAGAGGATTAGTGAGAATGAGTATTGTAATGCATCCCACCATGATTTGTAATACGTTTATTGATGTATAGCTAATATACTTTAATTTGATTGAGTAGTTAAAAATGATTATATTCTTTTTTTTATTCATACTCCAATTTACTCTGTTTTTGATCCCCCTCATGTTCTTTTTCTTTTCTTTGTTGTTCGTGGACGAACAACATTATAAGTTTTGGGGTATGATTAGTGTCGAAATTTGGTGAATTTAGGGTCCATTTATAGCATAATAATATGCTTGGAATTTATTGTTAAGTGCCATATAATGCTTGATATTTTAAAATCTTTGGAGAAATGGTATTTTGGTGTAATTTGTTTGATTTTTACGTAAAAATAGATTCTAAAAGTATAAAAAAAGATGTAGGATAAAATGATGCTCAATTAAGAGTTGAAACGAGTGAAAACAAATTAATGAAAAATCGACAAACTCAAGGCAAGTTTGTTACTCGACCCTGCGACAGGTCGAGTACTGAACTAGACACGAGTTAAGCCCATAATCGACCAGAGTACTGAATTCGACATGAGTTTGTGCAAAAAGTTGTTAGTTGTCAAAAAAATAGAGAATCTTCCCAAAAATGCTTAAATAATCTCCTTTCTATATTTCAAATGGCATTTTTCATTTTCTGAATCGAACACACACTTTTACACCCTAGTTTCACACACTTTTTTCCCCAATTCATTTCCCCATCCATTCCACCCATAATTCTCCATCCAATCCACTAAATTCCTCTACCATACATTCAAATTGATCGTGGAATCATTTAAGTGTTGCATATTTCAAGAGAAAAAGAAAAAGTATCAAGTGAAAAAATTCAAGGGAAGCATAATTTTCTATTGTTCATCCACAGAATCTTATAGAACAATATCTTTTGTAATATTTGAAACCATATTTGGCTAATCTATTTTGTGAGATTAGAAAGTATGAATGGTGTTGGGTGATTTGGAATTTGTGCAATTTAATTCTATTATTTAATGAGCTTAGCAACTTCTATCTCAACTTCTATTGTTTTTAATTTCTATTATGAGTTGTGTGGTTGATTTACTCTTGCATTTGATTAGGATGGTCATTCAATTAGGTGTTTGGATAATTTTAGTTGAATCAACTTATTATACGAATTATGCATGTTAGTATGAGGAGAGTTATCCCATGACCTTCTTCTTCTTAGAACCCTTGAGATAAGACACTAGGAAGGCTAATCTAGCTGGATAATTGACCTAGTGAGGGGATCCAACCAATGGGAGCATAGTACTTAGAAAAGGTATATATACAAACATCTCTGCTTCTAAAAGAAAATTCTTAGGATAATTACTCTATTAATATATTAATAGCCATAATTAACTATTAGGAATCGTAATCATTGGAATCAATTGCAAGAGCTATTTAGGGACTTGTATTGAGTTCACATCCTATTCATCTTCGCCATAGAGTCTAAGTGACTTTAGTATTTGCCTTTATTCCATTGCTTAAGACATTTTAGAATTATTTGCATGAACTCTATATCCTCCAAACTTATGATTATGTTAAGCTCATCCTTGCATCATTTGGAATTTATTTCACATTCATTCATCCATCCTTTATCTTTTTCATTTTTTATTTCTTTAATTTCTTTGCATGTTATGTGCTCCTATGTCTCTCATCCTGTATTAGTCCTTATAATATCATAATAAAATTGAGCTCAAAAACTTAATTATTTGGTTTTCGACTGTGAAGATATTTAACTTTGTCACCTAAGAATACTACGAAAGATTACACTTACTCTTATCGCACATAAAGAAATGAGCGATCAGAATTCAAGAATGAAAAGAGTAGAACTGTAAAATGGAGTCGAAACGGACAAAAAATCAAGTGGCTTGTAATACAAATTGAGCAGGATAAAAAGTGTAGGAAGTTTTTTCCTTATTTCTTTACATGAAATTATAGTCCAGGAAAAGAGGATCGTTTTGGCATAAGAATATCTTGAATCAGAGTTCGGATGCGGAAATTATCTCGAAACGGTACGAAGATAATCTAGAAAATACCTTGCTCGACCCCGAGCGTACGAGGTTGCTCAAGTCAAGCTAATGCATGGAAAATTCCCGAATTCGCAAAAATTCATTCCGTGTTAGTGTTTGTCCATATTTTTTTACAAGAAGAAGCCCTAATTTTATGATAAGTCTTGATTTCATCATCTTACACCTATAAAAGAGACCCCTTTCCATCACAATTTATAAGTTTCAATCTTTATACACTTCATAAACCTTAGCCACCATCTACATCATTCGATATACATCATCTACCTATTCACTCTTTTTTCACTAAAAAGATATTTCACCCACAAGTATTAAGCGATCTATCACAGTATCTAGAACTCTATAATTCTCAACTAACCCTCCTTTCATGCATCCTCTCCTCTCAATCATATAATATTAGTTTAATTTAAAGTTAAACTTACCTTATCAAAAAAATTTCAAAACAAACATACTATTCACTGTTCAATTAGCTTTTAAACCCCCAAAAACCTAAAATAAACATCACCTTAATTTCTCATTGTTTCATCACTAATATCCCACAATTAAAGATATAGACAAAGGGTCATATATGACATGATCATCGAACTATTATCCACAAAATTATAACTCAAATTTAAATTCAAAACTAATTAAATTCAAATTAAGAATTAGTTGAGCATATATTACCTGCTACATACACTTTAAAAAAAATAATGAGAAATTGTTGAATATTAAACATAATTCTATAATATTAATTAAGAAAATGTGTGATTATTCTAGAATAGCAAGTAAAATCAAATTTGAATTGTTCTAATAATCATAATAAATATAGATAAATTTTAGATAATTTTAGAAATAGGTAAATATGCTAATATGTATTGAGTAACTACAATCATCTAGCAAATTAGATTAGCTTAGTAGATTATTTTAGAAATTAAAACCATTGATTCTATATACTATAAATGTGAGATATATTTGTTTATTGGAACGTAGAAGAAAAAATTTAATCAAATCACTCAATTCAACATAAACTAATAAAATTCAAAATTCCTCAATAAACAAACATTTAATGTATTTAAACATCAACATTACTTAAAACAATAGAGTTTATACATGCTATAATAATATAATCTATACTAGTATTTTGACCCGTGCGTTGCACGAGATTGTGTTTAATAATTTTTTTAATATTTCATACTAATTATTTAAAGACGAATAAAGTTATTTGACCGATTTACAAAGATGTATAATCGTGAAGATTTGATGATTAACTAAATTGCATATTATGAATTTAATTTAATTTTATTTTCTTTGAATATTTGTTTATTTTATTGTTAAGACGTTGAGTTTTGGGAACGAAGCTATTCGTATGTGTGAATCTCTTTATATTCGTCGAATTTGTTATGTATCAATTTGATAAAATTATATATTTTCTATATGTTTCTATAACCAATATGTTTATAAATGTTAAATAATAAATGGGTGACTGAAATTATAAAATCATAAACCAAAACTTTAATTTAATTAAATAATATATTACAAAAAGTATTAATCTTTTAAACAATAAAATATTTATAAAAAAATTATGATCATTAATATAATGAGTCAACCTTTCATTTTTTTATTAAATTCATTAATTTGTACCAAGATATAATATATTTTAGGAAGTCTTCTTTTAAACACAATCTTAATTTCATCAACGTATATAAAATATATGTGTTGTCTTTGAATAATAATAAAGTAACTTTGAAATTAAAGAAACTTTAAAGGTTTTTTGATAAAGTTTTGTTTCCCTTTTTTTTTTGTGAAAGTTATTGCAAGATAAACAAATGAGAAAAATATGAAATCTATAATAGAACGGAGGGAATACTAATTTTAGTTCTTTTAACCCTTACAATTTCTATCATTTGTATTGATTTTGGCTTCATAACTATTTTGTACCCATGGGTTGCACAGATATAAATATAACAAATAGTGTATTCATGTAGAAATTAACTCGTGCGATGCACGGGAAGACGTTATGACAATAATATTAATTTATTTTTAAAATTTAAAGGATTTTAAACGAATGATTATTTTTTATTGATGGTTTTATTTATAAAGAAGTGAGTGTAAAAAAATGATTGTGGGTACAAACATCCAATTTAATACTCCATCCATCCCAACTTTAACTTCACACTTTTCATTTTTGTTCATCCCAAATTCAACTTCACACTTCCATAAAAGGAAAAAGCAACTAACTAATATCCCTTTAACATACTTTAATTTTAAATTTGCTATCACCTTTTTAACACACATAACATACTTTATTATTTATTCATTAACTAAAAATATCATACTACCCCTAAAAGTAAGTCAAAAAATGACTTTTCTTAAACTCCGTATGTATAGTAAACGGGAAGATTAATTTGAGACGAAGGGAGTATTGAATTGGTTAATGAATTTGAGCCGCAACTACACCATATTTTCTGCGCCATTTTCGTACATCATATTCTATGTCACATGTTATATGATTGACAAGTAAGTGTGAAAATAAATCCAACTACTATCCTCTGGTTTATTCTTTCCTTTATAAAGTATAGTTCCCCTCTCTCTCTTACGTGTCTTTCATCCAACAGTGTAGCATAGGAGATGATATACTAAAATGACACAGAGAATGCAAACCACTCCTCAACCACAACCACTGTAATTGTTATTCCTGAAAGTAGTTAATTATTTTGATAATCTCATTATTCTTTGCCTCATTTCTAGGTAAAAATGATGTAGGGTAAGAAAACTCTATCGTTGTTGTAAACGTAGTGACCAAGTAACAAAATTTATAGAATATCTTCCCAAGGGAAAAGTAAAATCAAGGTGTATCCAGATTTGTCTTTAATTATGTTTTGTAAAAGTGATAGAATTTGAGCTTTGGTTTAAGACTAACAATTATGCTAAGCAATTAACTAGAAAAGCAAGTAATGACTATGATTATCAAAGAACACGGATGAAATGGAATGAGTGAAATAGATCTTAGAAAGAATGCAAGGCTAACCACAATCAAAATCAAGGAAGCTACCTAGACTTGTAAGACTTTAGTTGTAAACATCATCAACAATGGACTAGAAGCAATCGCAATTGTACCCCTAATCCCTATGGCCAAGGTGACTAGGTTCTCATCCCTTTTACAAGATTAAATCCCCTTAGATTGGTCTTATTATCAATTCTCATGAAGGTACTGTGATTCTAAGTTTTGTTCTGCTCATTCAATTACTCAAATGTCCTCTTATAAGTGTTCTAAGCATAAGAAGGGTATGACTTACCTCCCCTCACACTAACATGCATGATCATATCACTAATTGATTCAATTTACCCCTATCACATAATATTGAAATGATCATCCTAACATGATATGTATAGAAATCAATTACACAATTAATAAAATGAATCATGAATCACAATTTATAAGAAGAAATCCATCATCAATTCAATTATCTACTAAAAATTCCACAAATCTAGTTTAACCTCAGTTCATCATGTGGCTAGCCTTACAAGAGGTCTAGCTAATAAAAATCATCTTACAAACCTTACAAAGTTCATAAAATGCCATTGCTAACTTCAAATCAAAGGAAATACAAAATGAAAGTAGAAGCTCTTTCCTTGTAGATGAGGGTTGATCTCCTTTCTCTAATAGCATTCCAAGCAAATAAGCCTTAAATCTCTCTAAGGATGGATTGGGTGAAGGATGTATGGAGAAAATTATGGAATCAAAGTGGTAAAAATGGATGAATTTGGTGGATTTTGAATGTAGGAGAGTGTGTGTGAAGAAATGGTGTGGTAGTGTGTGTTTAGATCCAATAACTGCTCAAATGTGACTCTCTCCTGTAAATCACGCTCATTTTGGGCCTTTATACCCCTTGAAATCTTCTAGAATACGTGCAAACTTATGTTAAATTTCTGCACCAGCTCGAGTCGAGCTACAGAGCTCGACTCGAGTCAGCTCACTTTTCTAGGCATGTTTCTATGTGTTGACGGAGCTCAACCATGTCCTGCACACAGAAACGGCATGGGCGAGTAGCTATTTCTGATATTTGCACACGGCCACTATTTACAGGCCCGTGCGGGGCTCACGACACGAGCTCCAGCGCTCGACTCGAGTGTGGTCGAGTTCTGTCCACTTCTTCATTTCAACTCCCAACTCCGTTTTGCTCTGTTTTTTACCTGTTTTACATACATTTAAAATTATTTCCACACATTTATCAATCTATATCATACTTCTCCTAATTAACATGAAACTCCACCAAAAGTTACACAAATATGATTAAAAACATTCAAAAATCCACAAATAAAGACACTAAAATTTAGGTAAAAATGACGACGATTAATCCCCCAAACTTAAAGTATTGTTCGTCCTCGAACAACGAAAAATGATAAACTAGAGGAGAGATTTTCACCTAGAAAAATACCTAACGAATATAAGCAATAACACATCACAAGTGATAAGGACTACAAAATCACATTAAGTATTCCTACAACAATCAATCTTATAACATAAAGATTTAACAAGTTCAATCTCAAGAAGACAAAAGGATAATCAAATTTCTTTCAATCCAAGCCTCTCATAGGATATCAAATTCACTCAACACACTATGAAATACGGTTAATCAACACTCATCAACCGGTTAGAACCGACGCACCATATGCTTGCTCATGGACTATGTTCACAGGCCACCCTGATTTCAATAAGTGATCAAAAAGGTCTTTATCTTTGGATGTAATGTTTTAGGCTCTTTGGTAGGGTAGGAAAGTTTGGATAAAAGTGATTATACACATCTTTTCTCCAACACCTTCACTTTCTATCTTCCTCCCCTTTTCAAATATTCTTAAACACTAAACATCATCATACCATGGATTTATTGAGCTTCTTTTGATCGCATGCTTACTTTTCTTGACTTTTAACTCCTTGGGCATATTTTTATGATTTTGCTTCATTTTCCTTTTGTTGAAGTTACATATGCATTTAGCTTGAGCTCTTTCATCCTTTTCTTGATTCACCATTTCCTTTATTTTCTTGCACATTTCTCACATCAATCCTTACCAATCATCATCTCCTCGATCACCTACATAAATGTTTATATATAAAGCTTAAGTGGGTATTCAAGACTTTTAATGTGCTAAAATCACAAAGAATAGGCTTATAGGCTCAACTTTGCTTATTAAGGATAATGTTCGGGAAGGGAATTTATGGCTATGACTTCAAATAACAAGGATGACCTAAGATCACTTCACAAATATCCACTATTTGGGCTTCGTTCCTATAGTCCATGAGCAAGTTCTAGTTTGTCTAAGTTCACCCGGTCCTTTCATCAAGAATTACCATGGAGGCATGGTTGAGGCTCAACTCTCACAAGCTTTTGCTTGGACCAAAAAGAAACCTAATTAACAAATTATTTAAACCATGTCACAATTTCAACTAGTAGGAATTCTTAACATGCTTGCCATCACTTATCAAAAATAGTGCATCATAGCTCATATTCAAAAACATTTGACACATTCCCAAAACCTACCACCAATCTAATCTATACAAGAATAAAAATCACAAGCACAACGCATAAGCAAAAGTTCACCAAACTAAAAATATAACCAAAAACACATAACATACATGACCAAGATCATCCACTATAAGAAATTAAAGCACATTAATTCAACATCAATAACAATTAAGCTCAATTCCCCATCACATCCAAACTATAAAAAGAAAACTAAAATAACAAAAATAAAGGAATAAAAACCGCATAAAACTAAAATAAACCTCCCGAAATTCAAAACAATCAAGAAGTCAAAATGCTAGTCTACATAATCCAAATCAAGTCTAGATAAACTAATGAAAATGATGACATAATCAAAAGCATACTCTCAAGGCTGTGGAGGAGGAGGCGGCTGATACGGCATCCATTGGTTGTAGGCACAGTTCGCTCCAGGAAACTGCATGTTGAACATCATGGTCGTCCTCTCCTCAATGTTGGAGATGTGACGACGGGCCTCCTCAAAGTTGTGATCCATCCGAAGCTGTCCGGCCTGTAAATCTCAGATCTATACCCCATGCTCCTGCTGAGTATGTCAAATATCACGAACATCACCCTCAAGAATGTTCCACCTCAAGTGATCTCTGTGACCTCCCATAGGTGTCTGCTCAAAGTGTGGTGGCTCTGGAACGTGCTTCTCGAACTCCACCGGATGCTCTTCTTCCTCTTCTTCTTCATCTCCTAAATCAATATGGACACCCTCAGCTCTCAACTTATCTAAATCCGCATCTGCCACATTTTCCATTCCTCGTAACACTTCCTCAACACCCTCACGATTGGCTCGATAGAATGCTCTAACTACCTCAGAATGATGAGCACTAGCCATGCTCAAGTTCTCTGCTGCCCTACGACCGAAGATAGTTGTCAATACAGGAGTCAGAAGAGGGAACGGGCTGCCTCGATCTAGCTTCAAACAATACCTTTCTCCAACAAGTGCTAAGAAATCCATCCTCACTAGTATAGGGGTATTCAACCCCTCGTTCACTGATGAGAGTGTAAATTCACGTATTTTGGATGCTGATTTGTGCGGGAATGGAGTACGATTGAGTCTTTTATTGAGACAAATCAGATTGTTTATGGAGAAGTCGTGAATTGGAGGATGGTAAGGTTGTTTTGAGCATATTTGTATAGAAAAACAAGTGTAAAAGACTCGGTATTGGAAGACATGATTTTAGAGGCAAGTTTCGAGTGCCTTTCGACTTCAAGAGCTTATTCGACCAACATCACTTTGGTCGAACAAGGAGGCCAAATCGAGTAGATTGTGCAGATCCATCCAGAGAGCTAGCTCGACTTGGAGATGCTGCTCGATCATAATCATATTGGTCGAGCAGATGAGCCACGGTCGAGCAGAATGTGAAAATCATACAGAGAGTTTGTTTGACTTGGAGGTGTTGCTCGACCAACATCGGTGTGGTCGAGCAGAGAAGACTGGTAGAGCAGAATGTGTAAAGTTGTCCAAAAAGCTTGCTCGACCAGTTTTTCGAGTTGGAGGTCGTGCTCGACCAGTTCAGACTTGGTCGAACGGAGTTTTACTACTGTTATTTATGGTAATTCCGGATGTCTTTTACCAAATTTGGCGTGTGCTTCAAGCAAAGATCCATCATAAGCCCATAAGGAGGTCCCATAAGTATAAAAGAAGAGCTTTCGCATGAGAAAAAGAACACACATCATTCATCATCCATCCACCATCGAAACCCTACCATCATCCGAAGGGGTCGTGAAGAGAGGTTCGTCTGGAGCGTCAAGTATAATCATACAAATCAACCATGATTGTTCCTAGATCAATAATGGGTTAGAACCACCCCGGTAGTTCTAGGGTTATGAAAGTTTTATGAGTTAATTGAATTTTCATGTGTAAACTCCGTACAACACTACTTGTGGTTTATTTTATATAAGATTTTATCTTTTTAATTCATACTCACGGTCGTTTTGTGCATCATTAACTGTTATGTAGAGTCTGAATACATTTCTTGGTTATTGATTGAGTGCATTCACCGCTGAACAGGATTATATGTTATAATTCTAAGTGAAGGGATTCCGAACTCTTATTAGAATTATCTTATATACATACTTGTTAATTAAATCTTATTCGGGTTAATGAGTAGGATAAAGAGTATAACTTTATAGTACCTAAAAAGGGAGATCAATCGTGTTTGAGTACTAAGTGCACGGGAAATAATTGATTATGATAGTACCTAGAAAGGGGGTGGAATTATATCTCTTGCTCCGAGGTTATTCAAATGTGTCGTACACTTGTTTACTTGTGTCTATAGAGTACGCTTGCATGGTTCAGTGATGCGTCCATAAACCACAAGGCAGAGTCGGACAACAACACATGAAAAGGAAATTAATAAGTAAAACTAGATGACCTGAAGAACTACTTAATTGCTTACTTGATCACAACCGAATTTTCTCTATTGCTTGCTTATTTACTTTGCTATTTCAATTATACATTATTTAGTTTCGTAACCAAACTAAATCCGATTTGCCAATATAATCTTAGTTAATTAGAATATAATTAAATTGATAATCATCCATCCCTTGGGTTCGATAATCACTTGGTTGCCTTTCAAAACTACAATTGATATCCTTTATACTTGGGGATAATTTGTGTGTTGAGAAAATGCTCATCAAGTTCTTGGCACCGTTGTCGGGGACGACATAGATTATTAGTTATTATTTCTAGTTAAATTGAGATTATTATTCTTGTCTTTGATTTTTAACACTTATTTTTCTTAGGTGTATGCTCACAAGATCAAAGAAAGGTGAATTAGAGCCATATAATCTAGAGATTGGAGCATCGTCGAGGAAGAAAAAGAAGAAGAATAAGAACAAGAAAGTAGACCCAACTGAAGCTCTTGATTTAGGAGTTGAAGTTGACGTGCTGAATTCGTAAATGATTGAAGTTGCAACCGAAGATAATTTGGAAGTAGAGACAGTCAACATGGCAGCGAATCCTGATACACTTGCCATCCGTGAAGTCTTTAAGAACAACCAAGAAGGCCAGAGTTTTCATGGAGCAATCCGAATAATGCGATGCAGCCTCCTATCGATGTTGATCCGGGAGCAAAGGTGAAAAAAGAAAAGCCTGGTTTTGAGGATACGGTGAACAGGTACATTGCAAGAAATGATGCAAGAGTGGATCGTCTTGAGGCAAAGTTAGAAATGAAGATTGATGATAATCATAAGGATTTGTCTTCTCAAGTGAAAGACCTTACGTTGTTGATGGGGGAGATGGTTGGAAATGTAAACAAATTGACTCAAATTATTGAGAAAGGGAAGTTTCCATCTCAAAGTATTGAGAATCCAAAGTCTTTCCATGCTATCACATTGAGGTCGGGAACGCAATATGAAGGTTCGATGATGCCGACAAGTGAAATCGAAGGGAGCAGAGAAGTTGCTCGACCAGACTGAATTTGCTCGACCTGATCATCTGGTCGAGTAGAGGTCGAACAACTTCCAAAGAAACATAATTATGATACTCTATTTTTTGACCATCCGTTCGACTAGCACAACACCGTTCGACCAGACCATCCAGGTCGAACGGAAGTCGAACAACAGCAGTGTGACGAGAGCTCGAAATCAAGGAATCTGTTCGACCAAAACCTATCTGCTCGATCAAACCACCCAAGTCGAGCAGAGGTCGAGCAACACATTCAGGAACAGAATACGCGATCAGAGAATCTGTTCGACCAAAACCTATCTGCTCGACCAAACCACCTTCGTCGAGCGGAGGTCGAGCAGTACAGTTCAAAGTCTGATTTGATACCAAATGTGACACCTGCTGATCGGAATATGCCAGCTACATCTCTAGAGCAGAATACCGAGATTATAGTAGTAGAAAAGAAGTGGGAAAGAGCCAAGAGATTGAGAGCCGAGAAGGATAAAGCGGAGAAGGTTGAACGTGATGAATGGGAGATTTCCAAAACTAAAATACCTCCACCACTTCCTCTCAAGCTAGTTAAGAATGGATTAGAGGGAAAGTTCAAGAAGTTTTCTGAGATCATAAACAAAATAAGCTTGAACATTCCTTTCTCTGAAGCATTATTGGAGATGTCGTATTATGACCACTTTCTAAAGGATATTCTTTTGAAGAAGAGAAGCTTGAACGAAATTGAAATGGTGAATTTGTCTGAGAACTCTAGCTCGATCATTCAAAGGAAGCTGCCAACTAAGTTAAAGGATCCAGGAAGCTTCACAATTTTATGTGAAATTGAAAAGGAGCCGGCACGTCGAGCCTTGTGTGATCTTGGGGCAAGCATCAAATTGATGTTATTGTCCACTTTTAAAAGCTTGATTTGGGAGAGTTAACTCCCATATCGGTGGCTCTGCAGCTAGCGGATAGGTCTATGACCTTTTCGAAAGGTGTGATTGAAGACGTTCTCATCAAAGTAGAAAAGCTTGTCTTTCCTGTGGACTTACTTTTGCTTGAGATGGAAGACGACAAGGATAATATTCCTCTGATCTTAGGGAGACCATTCCTTGTGACTGCTGGAGCAATGACAGATGTGCAAAAGGGTGATCTACGGTTGAGGATGGATAAAGAAGAGGTTTTGTTTAACTTGGATAAAGCAATGAAGATGCCGATGGAGATGCAGTGTAACAACATTGATGCGGTGTAGAAGATCGTTAATGAAGACATGTCTCTGATTCTCTCTAAGGATCCTCTTGAGACATGCTTGATAGAGTCTCTTACTTTTCCCACTACGGAGCTAGATGAATTCTCCAATGAGGTATGTATTGAATTTCTTGAAAACTTGCTTGCTTTGGGCGATGACAAGTATCAATCAGAGAGGACAAATGTTGAAGAGGTCAAGTGGACTAGAAAGTACTTACCATTGGATAGAGAGAGCGCTCCTCAAGATGATAAGAAGGAGGAGTTGAAACCACTACCGGAACACTTGAAGTATGCTTATCTTGGTGACAATGAAAAATATCTGGTAATTGTATCTTCTTCTCTTGATGATGATCAACTTGTGGAATTGTTAGATGTGCTTAAGAAATATAAGTCTGCGATTGGTTGGTCTCTTGATGATTTAAAAGGTATTAGTCCTTCCTATTGCATGCATATCATAAGATTGTTAGATGAGGCCAAGAGTAGCATTCAGAATCAGCGGAGGGTGAATCCCGTTATTCAAGAAGTGATTAGGAGCAAATCTTAACGTGGCTTGATGCAGGAATTATTTATCCTATTAGTGATAGTCCCCACGTGAGTCCATTCCATGTTGTTCCTAAAAAGGGGGCATGACTATAGTGAAAGCTGAAGATGGTGAGACTTTAGCCACTAGGATTCCTACAGGATCGCGTGTGTGTACGGATTACAGGAAACTGAATGAAAATAATTACAATAACCATTTTTCCCTTCCTTTCATGGATCAAATGCTTGATTGTCTTTCAGGGTATGAGTATTATTATTTCTTGGATGGGTACTCAGGTTATAATCAAATCATGATTGCACCCGAGGATCAAGAAAAGATTACTTTTACTTGCCCTTATAGAACTTTTGCCTTTAGAAAGATGCCTTTTGGATTATGTAAGGCACCTGCTACATTTCAGCGTTGCATGATGACCATATTTGATGGGTTGATAGAAAAGATCATGGAGGTGTTTATGGACAATTTTTCTATGTTTGTTCCTCTTTTGATATTTGTTTATCTAACTTTGCTAATGTTTTGAAGAGATACCAAGAAACTAATCTTGTCTTGAATTGGGAGAAGTGTCACTTCATGGTGAGAGATGTGATTGTTCTTGGCCATCATATTTCGGCCAAGGGATTGCAGGTGGATAGAGCAAAGGTGGTGGCAATTGAGAAGCTTCCTCCACCTACTAATGAAAGGGGAGTGCAGTCCTTCCTTGGACACGCCGGTTTCTATAGAAGATTCATAAAAGACTTCTCGAAATACTCCAAGCCCTTATCTCATTTACTTGAAAAGGGTGTTCCTTTTGTTTTTGATGAAGAATGTTTAACAGTTTTTTAGGTTTTAAAAGAGGCGCTTATTACTGCACCTATCTTGATCACACCGGATTGGACTCAGCCGTTTGTACTCATGTGTGATGCGAGTAATTTAGCACTTGGAGTGGTGCTTGGGCAGTTGAAGGATAAGAAGTTCTGCGCCATTTACTATGCGAGTAAGATTTTTGATGCAGCACAAAAGAACTGCACGGTGACTGAAAAGGAGTTGCTAGCTGTGGTGTACACATTCAATAAGTTTCGACAGTATTTGGTTGGCATGAAGACTATTGTGTACACGGATCACTCTGTGATTCGGTACTTGATTGAGAAGAATGAAATGAAGCCAAGGATCATTAGATGGATTCTTCTTCTGCAGGAATTCGATATGGAGATCTGAGATAAGAAAGGTATGGAAAACGTTTGGCAGATCACCTATCAAGGTTGGAGACAAGGGAGCACTGTGATGATTCTTTCGAATACATAGAAGAGATGTTCCCTGATGAGAAGATCATGGCGGTGTTTGTTGAAGGGGCTGAAAGAGCATGTGTAGTGGCTGCCCAATGGATGGATCCATGGTATGCGGATTATGTAAATTACATTGCCATAGGAGAAATTCCGAGAGTTCTCAACCGATATCAACTTACAAAATTCAAAAGGGATGTTGAGACTTTTATATGGTATGATCCGTTTGTCTACAAGATATGTACGGATTCCATAGTCCATAGGTGTGTGCCTGAGATGGAGATGGAGAGCGTTCTTGATTTCTGCCATGCACAGCCTAATGGGGGCCACTTCGAAGTTCAAAAAACGACAGCGAAGGTACTTCAATCTGCTCTTTATTGGCCTACTTTGTTTAAAGATTGTGAAACCTATATGGCATCTTGTGATAGATGTCAAAGGATGGGGAACATAAGTAGGAGGGATGAGATACCACTTTAGCCAAGCATTGTTGTTGAGATCTTCGATGTATGGGGGATCAATTTTACGGGGTCTTTTCCCCCATCTAATGGATTTCTTTACATTCTTTTAGCAGTGGATTATGTTTCTAAATGGGTGGAAGCCATTCCCACTCGTGTGAATGATTCAAGGACTGTTTTATCATTCTTAAAGTAACATATCTTTGCCCTTTATGGAGTTTCTAGAGAACTAGTGAGTGATGGAAGGTCTCACTTCGTCAACAAACTTCTTGAAAAGGTGTTTAAGTATTACGGAGTTAAGCATAGGGTTACTACACCCTATCACCCTCAAGCGAATGGGCAAGTGGAGGTCTCCAACCGACAAGTGAAGCAGATTTTGGAGAAGGTAGTCGGAACCAATAGGAAGGATTGGGCTATGAAGCTTGATGATGTTTTGTGGGGGTTCCGGACTGCTTATAAGACAATGTTGGATATGTCACTATACCAAATCATCTATGGGAAGTCATGCCACTTACCTGTAGAGATCCAGCACAAAGCTTTTTAGGCATTGAGGAGTTTGAACTTGTCTTTAAAAGATCAAAAGGAGTTGAGGATAACTCATATTTATCAATTGGATGAGTTCAGAAATCGAGCTTACAAGAACTTGGTGATCTACAATGAGAGAATGAAGAAATTGTTGGATTGTATACTAAAAGTCTAGCTTTTTGTATGAACAATGTTATAACAATTAATTTGAAATGAGAATCATATGATCAAATGATTGCGTCTTATAATTTATTTATATGCACGATGCAATAGTCCACTTACTTTATACTGTAGATAATATATTGTGCGACAACACGCGGAAGATCATATTATCGGTTTTCTTATAAAGTATAAACAGATGCTCACAACCGAGATAGACGGGGACTCTCTATCGGGATGGTTGTAGTGTGGTTTGGTATTAGTTTGTCTTGGCTATAGAATCACATTAGTGCACTTGTGTGTATTGAGTAGGACCGCTTGAGATCGTTCGACTTATACTGACTTATAGGAGAACTTGATCTCTGTTATTTTGGAAGTTCGTGCTCTTAATCCTTATACAATAACCTCGACACGTAGGGCAGTATGTATTTCTTTGATTCATCAATTAGTGAGATTTACATGTAATTAAATCAACAAACTCGATGAGTTGGAAAGTAGTGCTATCTTTATGGTGTGCTGTTGATTGTAGAAGGAATCTGTGTCCGTCATAGGTTGATGATGTTCCCTTGAGGAGCTCATAAGGATTATCATGTAAACCCTGCAGGTGGAATTTATTCCGGCATGATAATGAGGTTGAGTGGTACTACTCTTGGATGAGATATTAATTAATTGAGTTGTCAGTAACTTAAATTAATTAATAGACATTGTATATCTTAAACATGGGAGACTAACGGGCTCATAATAAGAAGGAGCCCAAAACGTAATTTTGGGATTGGAAAGGCAGTACAGTAATAATATTTTAGTGGAATATATTATTATTATTGGACTTAAGTATAAGCTTTGGGCTAAGCTTGGATACTTAAGCCCAATGGAGGCCCAACCCAATTTCTCCTCCTGGTCCCTGCTGTAGCACATGTATATAAGTCACCTCAACTTATCTGGAACCCTATTATTATTCATTATTCACGTGTGATGAGGGTTGAGAGCAGATTGAGGAAGTCTCGTAGATCGTCGCCCACACGACGTCGAGATCAGACTTGGGACATACGGCAGAAGATCAGAAGATAGGATCGTCTGAGCGCAAAGATCATTCAATTTCGACATCAGACGAGGAAGTTATGGCCATTCTCGTGGGACTGCACAGCCTGTCAGCGAGAATCATTCATCTTCTACAAACCCTTGTGAACGATAATCGTTTCTATAATTTATTGCTTCCGCTGATATTAGAAACGTATGGATCCCTAACGGGTCACGTTAACCAAATGATCCAAGCGCCAACAATTGGTATCAGAGCTTCGGTTTCGTGGTGAAGTGTGAAACGTTAGGCTAGGGTTTATGTGGGTACTTGATGTTAGGGTTTTAGAATTTGATTTCTTGTTGAACACCCTATCTGTACATGGCACAAATAATCCCCGGACGGCTGTGCAACGTGAGTGGCTGGTGATGGAGTTGGATGACACGACGGCGCGTGAAAGGCTGGCTGGTTCATGCCTCGCACAGTGTTGGACAGCCGATGAACGATGATTGTAAACGGGACTTGGTCACGTCTAGTGATAACTTGGCGATGAGGGTTGCTGCTGATGGTTGGAGCGTGTGTCGAAAAGCTGTTGGACAGTCAAAACGATGCTGGTTGTATGCGTGTGATGCCTGTTTGCGTTCGAAAGTGGCGCAAGGGTTGCACGACTTTGCAGCAGGATCGGTATCGATGGGTGTTGATACCTCAGCGGCGGTTCTGGGTTGTTTCGCTGGCGGCGCGATGAGGCTGATGGCTGACCTAGCGACAGTGCGGCGCTGATGGCATACGATGATGAAAGGGCACGAAGCAGGCGGGTGATGATCGAGTTCGCTCGTCGACGCGCTGCTGATGCTTAGTCGCGTGCTTATTCCCGGGTGATGGGGTGTCTTGACATGGCTGGGCATCGATGGCAATGTGACCTATGTATGGCGACAAACACTCGCCTTGTATCAATGAGACTTCTTCTCACAAGATGGAAAGAGTTACTGATGGTGAACCCAGCGACGATGCGACGCCAATGGCACATACGGCTCGTCAGCTGTTAGAAAATTATGGACGACAGCACGTGGTGGCCGGGGCTGAGACGAATCCAGGAGTCCTGATTGTGACATTTCTAGCGAACGACAGTGATCTAAGTAATGGCTTATGGTGCAAGCCAAGGCTCACGACGTTGTCTGTTGGGGATTTCGCTGGTGGCTGGCGACGAATTCCGAGCAGGTCGCGGCGATTAGGACGGGCGAGATTCCGATTGAGCCTGCAAGTTTTCTGACCGGGTCTGCAGGATTTCGATGAGTCTTTAGTGGAGTTCCGGTCTGGTCTGCAACAGTTTGGAGCGAGTCTCCAAGTATTACTGGGCAAGTTAACCTGCTGTCCAATCGGGTCTGCAGCGGGCTGATGGCCGAACGCGACAGCAAGGCTTGGCATGCGGTGGTGGAGGGTTGACATGCTCGGTTAGTCGGTGGCTGTTTGTTGGCCAGCAGCGGCGGAGGCTTGGCACGGTTGGTAAAGCCACGGTGGCTTTCGGAGATAACCTGCTGGGCACTGTGTTGGCTCGATTGTTGCTGGTGGCTGGACTGTTAGCGGCTTGCCAGCAACTGGTGGTGATGACTGGTAGCCGCTGTTGGCAAGAATGCCGACAGCGGACGGCGTCATGTTCCCGGCAGGTGCATGGATGGGATGGCGGCGGTTAAGACTAAATCCGTGTGTGAAATTTCTTTGAGGGTAAGAAATCCATCTTATTGTGCAGGTCATCTTTTTTTTGATTGGTTGGTGTGTTGGCCCTGCGACCTGTGTTGGCTATAGAATCATATTAGTGCACTTGTGTGTAATGAGCAGGACCGCTTGAGATCGTTCGACTTATACTGACTTATAGGAGAACTTGATCTCTGTTATTATGGAAGTTCGTGCTCTTAATCCCTATACAATAACCTCGACACGTAGGGCAATATGTATTTCTTTGATCCAGAGAGCTAGCTCGACTTGGAGGTGCTGCTCGATCATAATCATCTTGGTCAAGCAGATGAGCCGGGGTCGAGCAGAATGTGAAAATCATATAGAGAGTTTGTTCGACATGAAGGTGTTGCTCGACCAACATCACTGTGGTCAAGCAGAATGTGTGAAGTTGTCCAGAGAGCTTGCCTGAACTTGGTCGAACGTAGTTTTGCTGCTGCTATTTAGGGTAATTCCGGATATCTTTTACCAAATTTAAAGTGTGCTTCAAGCAAAGACCCATCCTAAGCTCATAAGGAGGTCCCATGAGTATAAAAGAAGAGCTTTCGCAGGTGAAAAAGAACACACATCATTCATCATCCATCCACCATCGAAACCCTACCATCATCCGAAGGGGTCGTGAATAGAGGTTCGTCTGACGCGTCAAGTAAGATTATACCAATCAACCATGATTGTTCCTATATCAATCATGGACTAGAATCACCCCGATAGTTCTAGGGTTATGAAATTCTTATGAGTTAATTGAATTTCTATGTGTAAACTCCGTACAACACTACTTGTGGTTTATTTTATATAAGATTGTGCCTTTTTAATTCATACTCACGGTCGTTTTGTGCATCATTAACTGTTATGTAGAGTCTGAATACATCTCTTGGTTATTGATTGAGTGCATTCACCGCTGAGTAGGATTATATGTTATAATTCTAAGTGAAGGGATTCTGAACTCTTATTAGAATTATCTTATATAGATACTTGTTAATTGAATCTTATTCGGGTTAATAAGTAGGATAAAGAGTATAAATTTATAGTACCTAAAAAGGAGATCAAATCTGGTTAGAGTACTAAGTGCACGGGAAATAAATGATTATGATAGTACCTAGAAAGGGGAGTGAATTTATATCTCTTGCTCCGAGGTTATTCACACGTGTCATACGCTTGTTTAGTTGTGTCTATAGAGTACGCTTGCATGGTTCAGTGATGCGTCCATAAACCACAAGGCAGAGTCGGACAACAACACATAGAAAGGTAATTAATAAGTAAAATTGGATGACCTGAAGAACTATTTAATTACTTACTTGATCACAATCGAATTTTCTCTATTGCTTGCTTATTTACTTTGCTATTTCAATTATATGTTATTTAGTTTCGTAACCAAACCAAATCCAATTTGCCAATATAATCTTAGTTAATTAGAATATAATTAAATTGATAATCATCTGTCTCTTGGGTTCGATAATCACTTGGTTGCCTATCAAAACTACAATTGATATCCTTTATACTTGGGGCATATTTTGTGTGTTGAGAAAACGCTCATCACTCACCATCAGAGTTCTCTCACCAAAATCAACTCCGAGCCACTCAGCTATTATAGTAATCATACCTCCAATCATAACTCGCTGATAAGCTCGTCTCTTAGCTAGCCTCTCTACGTGTTGGATGAATTCCGCAGCCATATTGAATTTAAGCCCATGATATAAGCAATACATCATATGCAATTCCATCTCTACTACGGAACCACTCTTCGATCTACCAAACACAGTGTTCGATAGAATCTTTTTTAAATACCTCATAACAGAGTTCCGTATGGCCGTTCCCTTGGACGAACTAGCTCGATACTCTGGCTATTGCTCTGCTCCATCATTAATCAATCTGAGCCACCACCGTTTCTTGTTGTACCCCTCTGCATAAGAATAGATGACTCGGTCCTCATCTCTTGAACATCCAAAATACTCATTTAAATCAGGAGTCTCCACTTCGTGCCTGTCATCTCGTAACTGAAACTTGATAAAAGTAGGATATCCATTGTGATTCTTCACGACCTATAACGTGCTCAAGAATTCTGCTGTTAAGCACCGGTAAATGGGTGGCCTCTTATTAAAGAACTCCTCCATATGGACATTCCTAAACATGGCCCTCAAGTCACCCTCAAGTCCTAAATTAACCATAGATTGATGATATTGGAACCTCGTAGCGTGAACTTTTAGCAAATTGCCTCCTATCTTGAAGCATACTTTGGCCAATCATCAACTAAATTAACGTCCATATCTGTCGGATGAAATCCTTCTATAATCAAATTGGCATCATAAACTGCCAATTCATACTCATTAAGCACAATGAAGCCTTGTCTCATTTCTCTTCGAGCCATCTGCACAACAAAATTCACCAATTAATTCACATTTTATGAACATTATTTGCAATTTAATCCATTAAGAGCAACTTCATCCTTTAGGCTCATTCATCACTTATTCAGGCATCCTCATACATCGATCATCAACACAACATTTAATACAATAAACAAGTTATCATTATGCAACCGTAGTGTCCAATTTTAACTTTAATTTACACCAAATAAGCATTGAATTGGATACATAGTATGCACATCACCAACTTGCAACTTCAAAAGATCAATTCTCATGAATCATGCCAAACCTTAATCTTTCAACTCATTCAAATCACAATCATGCATAATTCAGACCTTGACTCACTCAAGCGATGCCCAATTTCATTCAATTTTCACAAAATTTCAATTTAAAGCTCTATGAACCCTAACTTGACAATTGAAAAATCAAAATTCACCAATGCACCTCTCAATTCCAAGTCAAATTTGCAACTTCCAGTTCATTCTCATAACAATCCATCACATAAAACAATTAACTAAATAAAATCTAAGCATTTCACAAATTATCCCAAATTTTGAACTTATGAACCCTAATTCAAATTCTCCATCAATTCACAAATTCATGCTATAATTGCAAGTTTAAACTTTATTCCCCTGCTCCAATCATCATAATATTCAAAACACATGCTTCAATTCATCAATTATACACCAATTCAAAGAGTTAGAGTGAAGAGCTCATACCTTGTAAATCTGGGAAAAATTCGAATTTGTGGACGAGATGGATGGATTGAGTGGATTTTAAACACAAAACTAACCAATTTTTTGGTATGAATTTAGATCAAGGTTGAGATTTTGTGGCTGTACGGACAATTCATACACGACACGAGTCTTGAAATTGAGGACTAAGTCTGCAGAACTGAACATGGAATCGCATTTTTATTCTGATTTTCGCGCTCAGCTCGACTCGATCTACTCAGCTCGACTCGAGCTTCTGTACTGGACTCGAGTCGAGTTCTAAACTCAGCCTCCGACTGGGCGTGTTGCAGCTTCTGATGTTGGAGCTCGGCCTCGTGTACAAGCCCGAGTCCTGCACATGGGTAGAGCTCTGTACCATATTTTTGCAATTTTTTGGACTCCGAACCATGTTTTTCCCTGCTCGTTTGCTTCCGATACAACTTTTATATGCTCAAAAACTAATCAAAACTAATTATTTTCACATTTATAACCAAATAATGGAGTAGCATGCACTTCTACACTACCAAACATGCCAAAAACGAACCAAACTCATGAGAAAATTTTGAAAATTTACCTATTTTACACAAGACAATCTCTCCATCAACATCAACATGATATATCAAGCACACTCAAGTGGTGAGTCACACCATACTCTCTCCCCCAAACTTAAATCGAAACAAGTTGAGAATTAAGTTTGCGATAAAAGTGGTGAGACTTACCCTTGTAGTTTCCACTAATGATCTTCATAGAAATCCTCTTGTTTTGACGTATGTGCAATCCAACTATTCATGGTATGTTCACCACACACTCCTCCCAAACTTAAATTAACACAAGTATTAAAATTTAAGTTTGCAAAAAGATGTGGGACATACATCTTCATTCCAAATCAAGCACACCTTGTCTCCTTCATATGAATTTTTCTCCACGAGCACAATCCACCTACATACCAAAAAATACAAGAAAAATAAAACTAAAAAAGAAAACTTACTAAAATGGGTTGCCTCCCATCAAGCGCTTGATTTAACATCGACGAGCTAGACGCATTTAAGTCCTTAACAATTGGAGAAATTCAAGATTTCGGGCCTCATTTTCACTTTGAACATTTCTTTAACAACCTTCTTATCTACACTTCTTGTTCCTCTACTACTTGAACTCGATTCATTGCCTCCTTTCCTTACATTTTCAAATCCCGGGGGTCCTTTATCGATCTTCCAATCAACGTGTCGATTTCCCCCACACTTATTCCTCTTTGAAGAACAATTTCCGGCAAATTCACGTAAAAAGTTAGTTAATTCCTCATCTTTTAAAATCTCACTTACCACTCTATCTCGATCATCCGGAGGCTTAATGGGTGGCTTTAAATGAAGATCTCCTCCTTTTAAATTCTTGCCTGATAGCATCAATTCTCTTTCATTTGTTTCGGAGTGTGAGTTTCGTCTTATCCATATCAAATTTTGCTCTTCCAGTTGTCAAAAAAGGTCTTCCAAAAATCAAAAGAATCAAAGGATCCGCTTGCTTTTCAACCAACATAAAATCCACCGGGAAGACAAAATCCTCCACTTTCACAAGCATATCCTCCACAAGTCTATGGGGTTTTATCATTAAACCATCCATTATTTTAATTTTCACATTCGTTTCCTTTATCCTCCCAATGCCAAGTCTTTCAAAAATTTCCAAAGGCATCACATTAATGCTTGAACCAAGATTACATATAGCATTAAAATATTCTCCATTTCTAATTTTACACGTAAGAACAAATTTAGCGGGGTCCTCAAACTTCAATGAAGCGTCAACTTCAACAATTTCATGATCTTGTTTCAACACCAACTCTTTACCACAATTACTTTCATCATCACACGAAGACAAAAATTCACCAATAATCTTCTCATCATCAAAAGACAAATCATCATCAATAACAACTTCCTCCTCCACTTTGGACATGACTTCATCACAAACTACTTCTTCAACTTTCGAAACAATGTTTCTTGTTTCCACCAACCCTTTCTCCACCTTACTTTCCATATTACAAACGGTAATAAACAAACATTGTTCTTTAGGATTAATAATGGTAGTGGAGGGAAACTTACCTTTATGATGTATTTCACCCTTCTCACTTGCCATTTGGCTCATTTGTGTTTCCAACGCTTTAAATCTCCTATCACTCACATCATCTTTTTGTCTTCTTTCCTCTTTTTCATGCTTTCTTTCCTCTTTTTCTATCAACCTCTCATCACTTTAATGCTTCAAGAGTTCAAACATTTTAGCCATTTGATCTTCCACCGTAGGCTTTCCTTCACTATTTGGAGCTTTCTCCCCTAGATTAATGCCCGGTGGGAGAGTGAGGGCATTCCCTTAATTCCCATATGACAAATTTTCATACTACGAGGTTGGTTATAATTTCCTCCAAAATTACCTTGACCAAAACCCCCTTGCGTTTGTGGATATCTCCCTCCATGGTTACCAATATTACCACCATAATTTCCTTGAAAGTTTCTCCCTTGCATGAAAGCAACTTTCTCAAGTGACATCTCCGGTGGACACCAAGTATCTTGAAATCCTAAATTAGGGGACATACCTTGTTGGGGCATAGGTATAGGCATTTGACAACTTTGAGAAGATTGACCCATATTAGGCATAAAAATGCCTTGTTGAGAATTTGAAAACACTTGTTGATTCATCAAAGGCATAGGCATGGGTATTGAATTCAGAGGCACTTGTTGATTCTCAATAGGTTTAGACGAAGGATTTTGAGACACTTGCAAATTAGCATTTATCCTCTTAAGTATCTCCGTAATTGCCTTGTCAGTCACATCTTCCTTTAGTGCCTCCACCTTTTTCACTTGTTGCATGCACACTTCTTCCATCTTAACAATTCTCTCTCTTTCATACATACCCGGTGCATGATCCATAGGACATTGACCCGTATTCAAAGCCATTTCTTCACATATAGCAATCGCTCTTTGCGGAGTTTGCCCAAATATAGAACCTCCCACGGAAGCATCAATAAGCATTCTCTCACTTCCATTCAAACCGGCATAGAAAAATCCTAACTTGTTGATCTTCGGGAAATCCATGTTGTGGACACCTCCTTAGCATTTCTTTGAACGGATCCCAAGCCTCACTTAAAGTCTCAAGAGGCATTTGCTTAAATTGGAATATTAGGCATTCCAAGTGCAACATTTTTTTATGGAGGGAAGTATTTACTTAAAAATCTTTGAGCCAATTCCTTCCATGTTATGCAAGCGCTCAGAGGAATCGTACTATACCAAGCTTGAGCTTTATCCCTTAACGAAAAAGTGAAAAGCTTCATCTTTATGAAGTCCTCACTAACCCCATTGTCTTAATAGTGTTTGCCAATTCCGTAAACTGTGTCAAGTGAGCATTAGGATCCTCCAACGGGGCTCCACTAAATTGGTTGGCTTGCACCATTTGAATCAAACCCACTTTGATCTCGAAGTTATTGACATTAATAGGCGGCCCCATAGCATAATTCCCACCTTGAAGTTGGAAATGATCACGAATGTTCATTCCCGCTCCATTATATCCTTGAACTCGAGGTTGATGTCGCATCACCGGAGGAGCTTGTTGATTATTTCTACCCTCTTGTTGTGCCAACAAGTGTTGAATAATAGCTTACTACTATTGGTTTTGTAAATGCACTTGTTGAGCATTCCCTTGTTGCATGAAATCTGGGTTAACATGCCCTCCTCGAGCATTATCACCCCCTTGTTGAAAATTCCTCATATGGCCTTCTTCATCAACCATATTGGCATTATCTATTCCATTTTCCATAACTTTCTCCGTAGAGTCTAACACTTCTCTTCTTTGTCTTCTTAAGGTACCTTCCAATTCCAAACTCATATGCTTAGTGGATTGAGGCGAACGAGTTCGAATGTAACTATAAGAATTTCCAAATTAGCTCACCAAATAACCAAGACAAGTAAACAAGTAAACAAATAAAAGAAATACTCTTATAAAAACTAATCAAATTCAAACTCGTTACAACCAAGATTTTAACATTTTCCCGGCAAGCGGTACCATGTTCTTTGCCTCATTTCTAGGTAAAAATGATGTAGAGTAAGAGAACTCTATCATTTTTGTAAACGTAGTGACCAAGTAACAAAATTTATAGAATATCGTCCCAAGGAAAAAAGTAAAATCAAGGTGTATCTGAATTTGTCTTTAATCATGCTTTGTAAAAGTGATAAAATTTGGGTTTTGGTTTTAGAGTAACAATTATGCTAAGCAATTAACTAGAAAAGCAAGTAATGACTATGATTATCAAAGAACAAGGATGAAATGGAATGAGTGAAATAGATCTTAGAAAGAATGCAAGGCTAACCACTATCAAAATCAAGGAAGCTACCTAGACTTGTAAGACTTTAGTAGTAAACATCATCAACAATGGACTAGAAGCAATCGCAATTGTACCCCTAATCCCTATGGCCAAGGTGACTAGGTTCTCATACCTTTTACAAGATTAAATCCACTTAGATTGGTCATTTTATCAATTCTCATGAAGGTACTATGACTCTAAGTTTTGTTCTTCTCATTCAATTACTCAAATGTCTTCTTATAAGTGTTCTAAGTATAAGAAGGGTATGGCTTACCTCCACTCACACTAACATGCATGATCATATCACTAATTGATTCAATTTACCCCTGTCACATAATATTGGAATGATCATCCTAACTTGATGTGGATAGAAATCAATCACACAATTAATAAAATGATTCATGAATCACAATTTATAAGAAGAAATCCATCATCAATTCAATTATCTACTAAAAATCCCACAAATCTAGTTTAACCTCAATTCATCATGTGGCTAGACTTACAAGAGGTATAGCCAACAATCATCTTACAAACCTTACAAAGTTCATAAAATGTCATTGCTAACTTCAAATCAAAGGAAATACAAAATGAAAGTAGAAGCTCTTCCCTTGTAGATGAGGGTTGATCTCCTTCCTCCAATAGCATTCCAAGCAAATAAGCATCAAATCTCTCTAAGGATGGATTGGATGAAGGATGTATGGAGAGAATTATGAAATCAAAGTGGTAAAAATGGATGAATTTGGTGAATTTTGGATGTAGGAGAGAGTGTGTGTGAAGAAATGGTGTGGTAATTTGTGTTTAGATCTAATAACTGCTCAAATGTAACTCTCTCCCGTAAATCACGCTCATTTTGGGACTTTATACCCCTTAGAGTCTTCTAGAACTCGTGTAAACTTATGCTGAATTTATGCACCAGTTCGACTCGAGCTGCACAGCTCGACTCGAGTCGGCTCACTTTTCTCGACGTGTTTCTGTGTGTTGACAGAGCTCGACCTGTGTCCTGCACACGGACACTTCATGGGCGAGTAGCTATTTCTGATGCTTGTGCACGGTCACTGTTTACAGGCCTGTGTGTGGTGCACGACACGAGCTCGACTCGAGCTCCAGCGCTCGATTCGAGTGTGGTCGAGTTCTGTCCACCTTCTTCATTTCAGCTCCCGACTTCGTTTTGCTCCGTTTTTACCTGTTTTACATACATTTAAGCTTATTTTCAAACATTTATCAATTTATATCACACTTCTCCTAATTAACATGAAACTCCACCAAAAGTTACACAAATACGAATAAAAATATCCGAAAATCCACAAATAAAGACATTAAAATTTAGGTAAAAATGGCGACGATCACTCATGCACACAATTATATAAAAGGAAGTTATTTCAAGTTGAAATGCTAAGAATGGAAACATGAACACTACAAAAAACAACTGAAAATATGAAAGTGCAATATTTAACTTTTTGAAGGGTAAATTACTCAAAAATTAAAAAGAAAACTACACTCTTGATTCGTGCAAGCACCTGAATTGTTATGATTGAAAGTAATATACTTGATGAACATGTAGGAAGAATATGTAATATCAAGAATCTATAATGAAAGCTTCCTTCTCATATGCTACTGATAGAGAAATATGAACACTAGAAAAAAATATTTTGAGATACATTAATACTTCTATAAGTATTTTTTTTTTTTGCAATTCAAGTGTAAGTCCTTGCGTATACAATATTTTATAAGAAATTTTTTCGAACATTGGGTTACTGTAACGAACTTAGTATCAAAGCTTCATTCCAAAAACAATAATCTACAAAAAAGTGTTAGTAGTTAAACCTCAATATTAATGCAAGTTAGACATTTCATGGTATTGGTATGAGAAAAATAAAACGATACATCAAAGAAAAACTCTTGAAGAGTAGCATAATAACCCAAATACAATAACCACTCATTAAAATGACCATTCAACTAAAGTAATAAGCAGCAGGAAATATACTGGAACTGAAAAGACCATGCTATATTTAAAACCTTTCATGTATCACAATTTTGAAAATATTTTGGAAAATGAAATCAAGCTCTTTGTGGTAATTGGTAAATAGATGAATTGGATACTATAGGAAAAAGGTGCATATGTCATGAGATTGATAACTGAAACATAAATGAGTGTATTTCATTTAGATGGCTGTTGTTTTATCCACAATCAAGATTTATGACACACTATGAAATGTATCTGTGCATTAGGCAACAAAAGAAATTCCAAAGAAGCTATTACAAAAAGGAATTAATAGTTAGAAAAATATCATTTTGAGTTAAAAATCAAGAAGAATAAGAATCCAAAACACAAACTACAAGAGGAACCAAAGAAGAAGAAGAAGGAAATAAATTAAAAGATAGAGTTAGGAGAGGAGAAGTTATACCTAAGAGGAAGAAAAAAGGAGAAGAAAAAGCAAAAAGTGAAAAAGGGGAAGTGAAGATGAATGGAGGCGAGGGATGCAGGAGAGCATTCTCCTTCGAGAGTGCAAAGAAGAGAACATAGCATTTATAGCCTAACAGTTCGAAAATATAACAAAGAAAGGAGGCTTACAGCCCAAATACAACATATAAGGGACGTTTTGTTGTCAAATACAAAGAATGGTCAACAATACAATATACAGACTAACAACCCAAATACAACATAGACGCTTACAGCCAAAATCAAATTGACAATTAACTACCAAAGATAAGTTTAAAAACAAAAAAAATAATGAAGAGCCCAAATCAAATTGACAATTCACTCTGCAGGGATGATTGTCAAACACGCAAACAGAAAAGGGAGAAGAAAATAGAGTACAAAATAGATGAAGAAGGAGATTGGAGAACTTACAATTTCACAAATATACCCGACACAAATGATGATAAATTCGATCGACGACACATGCTTCTCCCAACAATGGCTTTGGAAAGTAATGGGATTATTTTTGCAGTGTGTGGACCTAAAACAATTAATTGTTCAAAGAATGGTGAATAATACAACATATAGGCTAATAACCCTAATTAAATCAACAAATCAATAAACATAAATTGATTCAAAAAAATTGGCAGTGGGAATGAGAACTGAAATGAGAAACGAAAGTGAAGAGATAAGAGAATTCATGACTCGTCTTTCTTCCGTTGCACTCTTATTCATCCAAAAGAATGTCAAACTTTGAAACTGAAGATTGTAATTGTTTTATTTAGCATTCTTGAGAAGAATGAAACAATATGTTTTCTGAAATTGAAATTTAATATTGTAATTCTCGAGAAGAAAACAAAAAAAAAATTAATTAGTCCACTAAGAAAAGTCCATCGATGAAGAATCAGGAAGAACCAGGATGAATCAGCAAGGGCTCATTCATATTAAAAAACACCCAAACCATGAGAGCCACTTCAAAAACACCAGGAGATGAGCAACAAAAATATGTATCTTCAAACACCCAAATTTGCATCATTTAGAAAAGTGAACTGCTAAAACAGTACACATAATTGTATCCAAGATATGATGTTCAAAGATGCCCAATGAAGCTCTGAACATGTATATTAGCTATACTAAAATTTGGGCACAGCCCTAAGAAGAGGTCAAAACAAAATACCAACTACCAAGAATAAGCAAGCAAAAGACTAATTCAATAAAACGAAATACTTAATCTACTTGAGACATCAGGTGAATACAGATGTATAAAGTGTTTGTATCTCGATTTGCCATTGGCAGGAAAACCATGGCAAGTGAATTTTTTTCAAACAGAAAAGGGGATGTTGCTAGCAGTGCTCACCGAGGGAAAAATCAGAGCAGATCAAACAGACGGTGAGGAGAAACAGGACACAACCTTGGATAGAGATCGACATTGAGGACACAGGGCTGTAATTCAGCGCCGAAGCCATGCACCGAAAAGGAATGCCGTGGGCCGAGGCCAGAATCTTAAATAGAGAAAAACGAAAAGCCCTGGACTAATATGGCATGATTCACAAAGCAGTAGTTATAGAATGGGAGAACCCTAGAAAGGGCCTCGGACCCCACAAATGTGCATCATCGGAAAGAAGAAACTACCAAAAGCATAGTCGGATAACAAACAATCAATTCCGACTGACAGTAAATAGGAAAGCCCACCGGTTTTTGTAAATCGCACAAAGCTTGCACACTGTAAGAGATGCAGCACAGGGACGACAATGGCAGGAGCGAAAAAATGTAATTAGTAGATATATTACAAACATACCTATACAGTTGAAGACGATGAAGTAAATTGAGATGCCTCCTTCGTACAAAATGGTATCAGCAAGAAGGTAGGACTAAAATCGATAAAGAGGTTTAATCTTGTTCCCTCAATATTGTCCAGATTAATTGGGTTAGAGTGGATGCTTTGGAGATGAAGGAGAAATAAAATGAACACTAGATTTAACCTAACTGTGCAGTGACAAAATTCAAAATTAGAGGCAAAGGATAACAATAAAGGGCAAAAGAATAGATCCTACAAAACCGGTTACAGAGCGGGAAAACACAAAGTGCCCCATTAGGCGCTTTTATATATATATAGATAAGCATGTAATAATGTATATGCATATAATTAATTAATCAATCTACTTAACCTTAAAACCTAATTAATCTATATAAATAAGCATATTGCATTAATCCATAAAACAATTGATATATTTTTTTTATTAATATAATCAAATTTAACATTCAAACTTTACAAAGTTTTATATATATATATACTAAAATAAACATATAAAACTTTTTAATTTAATTAATGAAAACAATTTAAATATTATTACTCCAATTAACATCTAATAATCATACATTGCATCAAATTATAAATCATGAGCATGTATATATTTTACAACTAATATTAAAACAAATATTATATTGAAATGTATAAAAAATAAAAAATGTATCGATTAATGTAAAATTGTTCGGATAGACGGGTAGAGCACAAGTCCACGATCACTTTAACACCACGAAAGGAGAAAATAGTAGTCGCCTTAGCCGTGTAGTTTCCAAAGGACGTCGCCAGGGGGAGAGAAATGGAAGACAGCGCGCAGTGAAAATGGGAGAAGGAGATTCTGTTCTATTAAATCCTCATTTGTGACGACAAGAAAGTTGTCACAAACGAATGCATAATGAAACGCTGTCATTTAATCCTTTCATTAGTTTGTGACGGTCAGAAAGCCATCACAAAAATTTTTTAAAAAGAAAAAAATAAGTTTGTGACGGCTTTGAAGCTGTCAGAAACAAACGTCATCGGTAAAGCCGTCACAAAGTGGTTTTGGTTACGGTTTAGCCCAAAGGTCACCATATTGCCGTCACAATTCAAATTTTCCGTCATAAAAGCCGTCAGAAAAGTGATGATTTCAAGGCCACCACAAAATGCCATCACTAAACGGCTGCATTTTTGTAGTGTTGTGTGACTCGTTCTTACTAAGGTGGCTTACTGTTATGATTTTTATATTGTAAGTTATTTACATTAATTGATGTGATTAATATGGTACGTACAGATGGCATTATTGCCAATAAGGAAAGACGGACGCATTGGCATGACTTTGACGTATTAAATAATGAGCACATTCGGGTGACTTGACGTATTAAATAATGAGTACCTTCGGGTGACCTAACATATTAAATAATGATATCGTTAATTTATGAAGAGGATATCCATATTTATACATATATTATTTAATAACTCTTTTATTAAATTGACAATACTTGATATGCATTAAATTTCAACAACAAAATTTTATTTAGTGGGGGGAGGATGTCATAGATATTTATTTTTACACATAAATGTTTATATGAGTGTATAGAATAATAAATTATATATATATATATATATATATATATATATATATATATATATATATATATATATATATATAACTAGACAATATTATAAAAAAGGTAAATGAAAATAAGAAGTGAGATAAAGGAAAGGGAATGAGGATATCTATATATCTATAATTACTAATAATATATATATATATATATATATATATATATATATATTCAAGCAAATATCCTATAATTACTAATAATAGGATATTTGTTAAGTAAATAATTAATTTATTATTATTATTATAACAATAATAATAGTGATGATAAGACACAAATGAAATGACAAGAATGTGATCTGCATAGAATAATATCCTTCCCGCAAAAATAAAAATCACTCTTTACTCAGGCCATCATTACAAATCCACATCATTACCAATCTAAATGATAGACCGGACAAATCTTAGAAAATGAAAAAAGGTAGATTTTTACAAAAATGCTCCTTCAATCATATTCAGCTTACCAATAGCTTCAATTTCTTCCTTTCTAAACTGCAAATCAAATCTCTCTTCCATCTGAACGCAGTTCATTATTCGTCTCTCTCTCTCATCTATAGACTAAATACGATGTTCTTCAAATTGTCCATCTATTCCTATCTCTTTTTCATACGCTAAACGTTGTTCTTCAAATATTGTTCCTCTCTGTATTCCATCTAAATATTGTTCTTCTACCACTGTATCGCAATCTCTCAGTAGAAGGTCCCATCTCTTTTTTGTAATTCTTAAACCCGATGTTTGATGCACAAATATGAAAAGAACTTATTATAGAACATCACAAAATAGAAACGGGAAAACCTTGTCATTGCCTCAAAACTATCCATCAAATTTACAATACGACTGCGACGATAACTTGACAACCCTATAACAACTACTTGTCTCGTTTGAATCTAACTCTAGTTTTTACTTAACCTTAGGACTTGAAATCAAGAATCCCTCTAGATCAGAAACATAGTAACCCTTTGATGAAACAAAACTCTAATGTTATTTCTATCCTTAGTGACTAAAAGAACAATCAAACAAAGCGAAAGTTACACAATTAAAGAAGAACACTGTGATTTTTCTCTCCACACGACGCACTTCAATGCTTCATTCCTTGTATTTGGATCGTACAACTTATTCAAATCTCCTCCAAATTAATATTCTCGTGATCTTCTCCATTCTTTCCTTAATTAGCCTAATCAATCAGCATTATTCTTCTATCTCTCAATTTGAATTTGATCACGATCAATTTATCTTCTTTCCTTTTTGCCCCTCATCAATTCCTTGACATGCAATAAATAAAAAAAAAATACAAATCTGCATGGAAAATATGTGCTCATGACAAAAACCAACTTAACAAACCCTCCCTTGGCATGAGCTACATTTTTGCATACGGAAGAATACACTAGAAGATAATACCAGGACATGCAACAAAATAAGAAACCTTCATAACCCTAGGAGAAGATAGGATAAAGTTCAACCAATAAAAACACAAAATAAAAGTACTAGAAACCAAGTTCAGAGAGTATAGCAATTAAACAGACCTCTACAAATAGTTTTTAACTTTTAGCTAGCAAAGGATAATTCTTAATCAATATCCTTCATGGAGGAATCCTCCTTTTCCTCCTCCTTGACCATCTTCATCTTCAACTTCCCTGTGGATGTGGATGCAACAGCCTCCTTCTACCTCTCCCCCTTAGCTCGTGCCAAGGCCTCCATCAGCTCATCCATGCGTGCAACCTGGATATTAAGATTAGCCTGTATGGAAAGCAGACATGCTTTCAGCTTGGTAACCTGTGGAGAGATAGACTCAAGGATGCTTGCAGTAGATTTCACAGTTTCTTATAGAATGGCCACTCGATGGGAAACCTTCAACTCACCAGGCAGGTCTTCAAGGGCGTCCACACCATCCATAAATCTAACACCTGCATCTGTCAAGAGTTTCCAAATTGTACAAGGAAACGGAAAAAGCCTAGAGCCATCAACCTTTCCAAAGAAGCCCAGGATAAATCAAAGACATTCTGGCCATAGTCCAATAGTCCTTTAGTAGCAACAGCATAAATAAATCTTGTCTGAGAGACTGTCAAATGTGACTTGTTCTTAGAAGGGGTCCAATTGTGAATTGCAACTTCGTGGAGAAGGTTGAAGAAAGTCCCCAAATCAGAAGGAGACAAATCCAGCAGATGGTCACATGGTCAGCTTGCCAGCAGTGATAACTTCATACATAGTATATAGAGAGGGGATCATATCCAAACTAGAGGGAGACTTAGGTACACCCATAACTCTGAAAATTTTCGAGGGAGAAAACTTGCACACACGATTACGACAAAACACAGTTTGAAAGCGAGGGGAGTCAACATCACCAACATTAGGAGTAAGATTAGAGTAGAATACCCTCATAATTTTGGGACAAAAGGGTTTTAGACCAGTGACAGTACCATGAAGACCAACCGATTCAAGCATGGGCATAATACCAAACTTCTCAAAATCAGACAAACAGATATTACGCTCAGAGTGAAATACCAAATCAATAAAAGTATCACACCGATGTGCAGCAGCAGCAGGGTAAAACTCCTTAGATCGTGCATTACACACATCGAGAGCCTCCGCAACATCCTCCTAAGACGGAGAGCAGGGAACAGTGGGCACTGGAACTAAAGCATTGGAAGGAAAATGTTTCTTTCTAGCAGAAAGTCTTGGCTTGTACACCGTATTTTCGTCAACTTCAATGATCTCTCGACGAGAAGGAGAGGAACGTGTTGGCATTTGATCGTTTGGTTAACATGAACCATTAGGGTTCCATACGATTTTATAATCAGTAGAAGCAAGAAAACATAGAAATGTATCACCTTTCACCAGGGTATTTTGAAGAAGAAAGATTCTCACTGGTATCCTGCGCAACCTTACCGTTTTGGGTATAACTCTCTCATTCGATCTCCAAATTGAGTGATCTACGAGCCAAATTGATCCTCTCTTCAGTGGCTTTCCAACGATGTATTACATGTTCAGTTTTGAGTTCCACAAGATTTTATAAAAATTATGGAAATTGACAAACAGCAGCAGCAAACAACATCTTGATCTTCTGCTGTATTCCCAAGTCCAATCTTGACGTAGTGTGGGCGACGATCCTCAAGATCTTCTCAATCTGCTGTTTCCTCACCCTCCTCACAGTTTTAGGTATGATTCAATTCAATAGAGTTTCTTGACAGCTGAGATGACTTATATATGGGCTACAACATGGACCAGGAGGAGAAATTAGAGTTGGGCCTCCATGGGCTTAAATATCCAAGTTTAGCCCAAAACTTATATTTAAGTCCAATAATAATAATATATACCACTAAAATATTATTACTGAACTACTGTTCTAATCCCATAATTACGTTATGGGATTCTTCTTATTATGAGCCCGTCAGTCTCCCCATGTTTAAGATATACAATGTTCATTAATTAATTAAGTTACTGACAACTCCATTAATTAATATCTCTTCTGATAGTAGTACCACTCAACCTCATTATCATGCCGGAATAAATCCACCTACAGGGTTTACATGATAATCCTTATGAGCTCCTCAAAAGGACATCATCAATTTATAACGGACATGGATTCCTTCTATAATCAACAGCACACCATAGAGGCAGCACTATTTCCCAACTCACCGAGTTTGTTGATTTAATATATATAAATCTCACCCATTAATGAATCAAAGAGATATATACTGGCTTACGTGTTGAGGTTATTGTATAGGGATTAAGAGCACGAACATCCATAATAACAAAGATCAAGTTCTCTTATATAGTCAGTTTAAGTCGAACGATCTCAAGCGGTCCTGCTCAATACATAAAGTGCACTAATGTGATTTTATAGTCAAGACAAACTAATACCAAATCACACTACAACCTCCCGATAGAGAGTCCCCGTCTATCTCGGTTGTGAGCATCTGTTTATACTTTATAAGGAAACTAATAATATGATCTTCCGCGTGTTGTCGCACAACATATCATCTGCAGTATAAAATAAATGGACTATTGCATCGACATATAAATAAATTATAAGACGCAATCATTTGATCATATGATTCTCATTTCAAATAAATTATTATAACATTGTTCATACTAAAGCTAGACTTTTAGTATACAATCCAACAGAACGATCAGGAGTTTGAGAAGAAGGAAAAGTGGGGGTTGGATTCGACACTGAAGAAGCAGAACGCTCGCTTTTCTGGTCGGCAGTTAGGCAGCGGAAGGCAGTTTGCTTTTGGCGAACCATGGTGAGGGAAGGTGAGTGGTTTTAGGGTTTGATAAAGAGAGAGAAATGAATTGATATGATTTTACGTTCAGAGAGATAGAGAGGAAAATATCTTCTTAAATCATCCCATGATTTCCAAGGAACCCTGACATATATCATCCAAAAATAAAAGGGGAGGAAAAAATGCCTAAGGAAGGAAAGAAATCAATTTGGTCCAATGCAAATATCCAAGTTTGTAAGAAACATCAATCAGATCTCAAAACTATATTCGCAAATCCCCCTTTTTTTAAAAAAATATAAGTACATCTGCACCTTATAACTTTTTAGAGCAAATATCCTTTAATGTGGATTTTGAATTGTCCATGTAGATTATGTACCAGGAACATAGGGATTAATATAACCAGCCTTATAACACTTTTTTTACATAAGAAAAGAGAGAACCCCTAAATGCATTGGCTTACTTCTCACTTTTCATTTTCTGTGTAGGTTGCCCTTTTCAATGATGATGGCTTTCACAATACATCATTTCAAACAGGTAGCCCTGAACTGCATGGGTAACTGATGTTCCAAACAAACAAGAATTTTCAACTAAGGACCAAAAAAATATCTATCATGCAAATCCCTAGTCCTAGATTCAATAAGAATTATAGAGAACAGATTCCCAGGGATTTCATAAGGATATAAATTTTTTAGTATCTAGGCCTTTTGTAAAAATATTTGTCAGTTGTTTCTCAGTGAAAATGTGTTCTATATCAAGTGTTCCTTTCTCTAATAAACTTTTTAAATTAATGGAACATGTATAAATACGAGTATTTGATATTTAAATGGAAACAAGTAATCCTAAACAAGCGTGTACCCTACATATTATCATCCCTAAATATAAAAAAAATTGATGTTATTAGTACTACCTCACGTTTTTATTATTTTGGGCGGTTATTTGCACTTCTGAATTCACTAAATGAACCCCAATAATTTATAAATTCAAAATATATTTATATGAAAAGACATAAATATCCTTATATAAATAATAAATAAGATTAGATACTCCAAATTCTTATACAAACCCCGATTAATTCTAAATGCACCCCAATTTCTACACAACACAGTTACCTCATGGAATCCGCTGGCTGGCCGGCTGGGGTGAGGCTGAGTGAAAAAACTTGTTCTTTCGAGACTTGATTTTGTGAAGAACGAGGTTCCTTCCTCTGAATTAACTGTTCATCTTTAATTAAATATTTTAACATCATCTGAAACCTCCAATTAATTCATCTTCTAATTTGGGTTTTTGCTGCTGGTTGTGGTTGACAAGTTGGGTGAGATTGGAATGCTTGTCCAGTTGTCCAGTAATAAATTTCTCTGAGTCATTTTCTCAAGCAGCTTGTCTCCTAATAATATTGATTCGATTTATGCAATATGAGCATAAATTTGAGAAGCATGCCTTCTCTTCTCCTTCTAATCCGCCGCCGCAATGTATATTCTAGTCTCAGATCGATGTATATTGGGGCAGCACACCCCCAGCCGCTTCTCCGCCGATATTCTGCTAATTGGAGTGTTTTCAAATCGACACCTAAGCCACCATCAATAGCATAGCCATCTGTGCTTCTTTTACTTCATCGTCAGAATCCCATAGTTATACAGAATATGATTTTCCGAGCAATTTAATGTTGAAGTTACGGGAAGAAGCGTAGCTGACCCAAATTCTTCTGGTGATTTGGGACTATTATGGACATTTTGCAAACACCTGGTGTGCAAGAGAAGAGCAAATTTCTCAAGCAACGTTGGTTGAATTTATCGCCGGAATTAGTTACCGACATTCTTTATAGGATGCAAAACGCTTGGGAAACCGCTTTCACCTTCTTCCTATTGGCTAATAAGCAACCGGATTATAGCCATATGCTTCGGGAGCATCATATAATGATTGCAATACTTGGAAAGTTCGTTCGATACTGCCTAGAAATTGATCGATGACATGAAAAGTGCGTCGCTTGTTACTCCACAGACGCTCTTGATCATGATCAAGAAATACGCAGCAGAGCACGATGTTGCTAAGGTGATCAGTACTTTTTACGGGCACCGTAAATTCAAGTTTGAAACTGGAATTGCTGAATTGCAGAACCTGTTGACGTCGCTATGCCGTTATAAGAATGTGAAAGATGCAGAACATTTGTTATTCTGCAACAGAGATGTGTTCTCTCTGAACACTAAGAAGCTTCAACATTATCCTCAATGGATGGTGCAATTGTTGGTATTCGATCTTTTGGTTAACGTGAACCGTTAGGATTTCATACATTTCTAATTCAGCGGAAGCAAGAAACCAAAGAAACGTATTACCTTTCACCAGGGTATGCTGAAGAAGAAGAATTCTAGCTGGCAGCCTGTGCAGCCTCACAGTTTTAGGCATAAATCTTTCATCTGATCTCCGAATTGAGTAATCTATACGCCAAAACGGTCCTCTCTTTCGTGGCTTTCCATCAGTATATCACACATCGAATTTAGACTTCTGTACGAATTTATAAAAATCATTCAAGTTGACGGACAGCATCAGCAAACAACCTTCCGGTCTTCTGCTGTATTCCCAAGTCCAATCTCGACGTCGTGTGGGTGATGATCTACGAGATCTTCTCAATCTACTGTTCCCTCACCCTCCTCACAGTGTTAGGCGAGATTAATCAGTTAGATTAGGGTTTTTGGACAGCTGAGATGACTTATATATGGGCTACAGCAGGGACCAGGATGAGAAATTAGAGTTGGGCCTCCATTGGGCTTAAGTATCCAAGCTTAGTCCAAAGCTTATACTTAAGTCCAATAATAATAATATATACCACTAAAATATTATTGCTGTACTACCGTTCTAATTCCATAATTACGTTATGGGCTCTTTCTTATTATGAGCCCGTTAGTCTCCCCATGTTTAAGATATACAATGTCCATTAATTAATTAAGTTACTGACAACTCCATTAATTAATATCTCATCCAAGAGTAGTACCACTCAATCTCATTATCATGCCGGAATAAATCCACCTGCAGGGTTTACATGATAATACTTATGAACTCCTCAAGGGAACATCATCAACCTATATCGGACACGGATTCCTTCTACAATCAACAGCACATCATAGAGACATCACTATTTCCCTACTCACCGAGTTTGTTGATTTAATTACATGTAAATCTCACCCATTGATGAATCAAAGAAATAAATATTGTCTTACGTGTCGAGGTTATTGTATAGGAATTAAGAGCACTAACATCCATAAAAACAGAGATCAAGTTCTCCTATATAGTCAGTATAAGTCGAATGATCTCAAGCAGTCCTGCTCAATACACACAAAGTGCACTAATGTGATTCTATAGTTAAGACAAACTAATATCAAGTCATACTACAACCATCCCGATAGAGAGTCCCCGTCTATCTCGGTTGTGAGCATCTATTTATACTTTATAAGAAAACCGATAATATGATCTTCCGCGTGTTGTCGCACAACATATTATCTACAGTATAAAGTAAGTGAACTATTACATTGAACATATAAATAAATTATAAGACGCAATTATTTGATCAGATGATTCTCATTTTCAATAAATTGTTTAAACATTGTTCATACAAAATGCTAGACTTTTAGTATACAATCCAACAGCAATGTGATGTGTGAACTACATGAAAGGAAGTGGGAGATAGAGAGGATAGGTACTAAGCAGGTTTATTCACATTCAAGCATCATTTCTTGCCATTCAAAGTATAACAACCTGTATGTGGTGCTGAGGTTGTATAAGAGGATGAAGACAAATAGAATTAAACTAGATAGGAAAGTGTACAACGCAGTGATTTATGCTCTGGCTAAACGAAGGCTTGTCAAGGAAGCTCGTAGTATCATGAAAACAATGGAAGATGAGGGTTGTCAAGGATGCTGAGTGTTGTATAGAAATTGGGGTGCATTTAGAATTAATCCAGGGTCTGTATAACAATTTGTCATAACTAATTTTATTTTATTATTTATATGAGGGTATTTACGTCTTCTCTCATAAAAATATTTTACATTTTAAATTAATGGGGTTCGTTTAGTGAATTCGGGGGTGCAAATAGCCGCTCTCAATTATTTTATGCACACATGCTTTCGCTAAAAGCGATTTTTTTTGTGTGTTAATTCCAAATAAATTTATCCCTTAAAATTTTTTTGTCAATCCAAAACCTGAAAAATAAGTAAACTATCAATTTGGGGCCTGAATTATGTTTTCTATCAATTCAGGACCTAAAATATGTGAAACTATCAATTAAGGGCTTGAATTTACCAAATATTATCTCATATTTTATCAATTTAGAGCATAAATTCAGGCCCCAAATTAATAATTATACATATTTCAGTCCCCAAATTGATAGTTTATCCATTTTTCAGGCCTTAAATTGATAAAATTCCACTTAAAAGTAAATTGCCCCCTCTTTTGTTTGTCGTTTTTCAGAAGTAGGTGGGGTCATTGCATCATCACACTTTCCAAGACTTCTAATCAACCGTAAGGGCTGTTTTGGTTGCTTTGATTAGCTAGATATTGATGACTGATACCACGTAATACCATATTTATCTTGATATATTCATAATACTTATGACGGAGTATTATTTCGACCAAGTATAATAAAATATTTTCCTTGGTATTGTGTATCCCACATCAAGAGGTGGTATACACAATACCATAATTTAATACTTAGGTATTAAATGTAATTTTACCATTATACCCTGATCTAATAATAATAATAATGAATATTAATAATTAATAATTAGTAATTAATATATAATTAATAATAATATTAATTATTATTATTATTATTAACAATAATAACAAATTATTATTATTATTAAAATTAATAATAAATAATATTAATAATTAATATTAATAATAATAATTAATAATAATATTATTAATAATAAGATACCAAGATAAATGTACATGATCGTTATATTAATCACTGAGAACATTTTACAGAATGGAAATAAAATCGGCAACTTTTTATTCAAATCATACCCAAATAAAACCTCCAAACATGCCCATCACAACGCCTTTCAATCAGCTAAAACTGGAACTTACAAACAGGAGCAACATATTTAAAGCATAATTTTGATAATAAGGCCCGTTAATTTCTATCTAACCCATTAGATTCTTATCAGAATATCCTAGTCATAAACTATATAAGTTCCATGCTAGCATAATTAATAGTTATGAATCAACACATGAATAATTTAGCCTATTAGGGTAAACATGAACATAATTTAAATAAAAAAATAGATACAAAAATTAAATAAAAACTGTAAATACTTACAAAGTATATGTACTCAGAATACTTCTTTTATTAATACAAACTTATATATATAAAAGAGGGGGATGCAAAAACACATGAGCTTACAAGGGTGATCAGAAGAGAGAAGGGAGAGCGTTCTGATCGATGCCTCTGCCAATTCTAAACTAGCATATTTATAGGCAGGAGAAAACGCGTTTTTACACAGTGGAAAGCCAAAATTTTCGGCATACACAGTAACAATTTTCAAAAATTCAAAAAGTGCACAGTAAAAGTGCTACAGTGATTCACTGGTCGATTTTTCAAAAGGTATACAGTACTTTACTGTTGATGAATAGTAGCTTGTCCGGCTGCTCTACTGTTGATGAATAGTTGTTGATGTGATTTGTCTGGCAGCTTATTATATCCGGAATTTCCGTATCTTGGTTTACCATTCTGGATTATTTTCCTTTGTGAATTGATGATGATGAAGATGCTTCTTTTTCAGGTGTAAATTTTTCTATCAGAGTATCCTAAATTGCCATAAAAATTTCATCTAGATTCACATCATTTAGATCTTGTGCATCTTGCATTTGTTCAGAAACCATAGTAGACTCCGATTTATTATCATCTCCAAATTGAGATATCAAATCCTTCTTCATTTCCTCAATATAGGCAGCTATCATCTGCTCTCTTGTCAGATTTTCTGACTTCATTTTGGATTTTCTCAAAATATGATCGAATGGAGAATGAATATGAACTTCTTTATAAGTATTACTATATAATTTCAATTTTTTCTCCAAGAGTTCTATTGTTTCTATCCCATAAGTCTGATTTGTTTTAGGATCTATACATAACATTTTATCCCAGAATTTAGTATAAAATGTCCTGTATATACATGGGATTCCTGTTTCGGTATTACCTACTTCTGGAGACCATTTAAAGATCCATGGTATTGAAAATTCAATAAAAAAGTAGCATGAGACTATACCCTCAATGTATAATTTTAATTCTTGCTTTTTTAAAAGCTGTGGGGATATATCCATCCATCTATCAAATGAAATTTTCATATTTTCAGGTAAAATAATTGAAGTGGGGCCATAACAATGAAACCAATTTATAAATCAGTGTGGAATATAATCCTTATAAACATTTGAACATATCTTGATAAACCAAGTATGTTTCTTTTTATCATTCTCATAATTAAGTACCTTCATAAAGGAATCACAATAGTCCCAATAATTATATTTCATTGGGACTCCTTTATTATTCATAACATCTTTTTCTCTTAATGGAGAAATTCCTCAATCTTCCAAGGATATTACCTTTTTAATAATTATTTTGCTGAAATTATAAATTTCATTACTAGTTCCTGTAAAATGTGTGATATCACAAGAACCAGTTTGAAGTAATATCTGTTCATATAGATATCTTGACTTATAAGTCCTCATTTGCATGGAACTATTATCCGTATATCTTTGCATTAGAATCCAAGGGTCATTGATCCATTTTAAATCTCTTTCTTCTAAGAGAAATATTATTTCTCTATATTCATTTTGAATGAATCCAATACTATCAAATTCTTCTTTTTCAACCACTTTAGCATATGATGATGAAGAAGTATTACTTTCTTCATTTGGTTTCTACTATTTATTTCTTTTATTAAGAAATTCTTGATATGCTTCTTCTTCAACTCTATTCATTGTTACGAGCTTTTTACTGCTATGTTGAGATATTATCTTAGGCATTTTTCCTCTACCTCCTCTTCCTCTATAAGAGGAAGATCCTCTGCCTCTTGAGCTCATTCCTGAAAATATTCACGAGTTAAAAAATCTGGAAGACTATTATTTTCTCCTTTTTTATAAACAATATCAAAATCAAATGGGGCCAAATGAGCCTGCCATCTAGCAAACATTTGCTTAGAAACATCATGTTTAAAATTTTTTTGAAACATAAATTTGGTTGCATTGCAGTCTGTTACAATAATAAATTTCTGATTATATAAATCATCTTGAAATTTTAAAACACATTTAATAATAGCAAGAATCTCTTTCGAAATAGTAGCATAATTTTTCTGGGATTCATTCCATTTCCCAGAATGAAATCTAACAAGATATGCTTGTTTATTATCAGGATTAATATGAGTTAATATACCACCAAATCCTATATTAGAGACATCTGTCTCTATAACCTTTTTCCAATTTGGATTACTAATCATTAAGCAAGGTAGAGTTTTAACTTTGGATTTAATTTTTCTAACAGCATCAGTATGACTATCAGTTCATGGTTTATGATTCTTCTTAAGTCTATCATATAAAATAGATGTATCCTTAATCAAATTATAATAATAAGGATCAATATAATTAAGACTTCCTAAAAATCTCTGTAACTGAGTTTTATCAGTTATCTTATCAGGAAATTTATCTGCAAAATCTATGCTTCTATTAATGGGAATAATATTTCCTTTTTCAATAAAATGTCCTAGAAATATAATTGTAGTCTGGAATAATTCTATTTTTAGTTTAGATATTACTAATCCATTCCGAATAATTAATAATTTAAAAATATGCAGATGTTTAAAATGCATTTCAATGGATTTTGAATATACCAAAATAGCATCAATGTAAATAATTATAAACTCACTATAAAGAGTAAAAATATCATTCATAATCTTCTGAATTTCAGAATGAGCATTCTTTAAACCAAATGGCATCACATTCCATTCATAATGTCCTATTGGAACATTAAATGCTATTTTATATCTGTCAGATTTATTAATTTGTATTTGCCAGTATCCTGACTTAAGATCGAATTTTGAAAATATTACTCTGTCATAAAGTCTATCCAATAAATCCTTTTTATTAGGAATTGGATGTCTGATCCATTTTAGAACTTTATTCAGAGGTTTATAATTAATAATCAATCTTGGTATACCTCTTTCAATCTCAGAATGTTTATTTACATAAAATGCAGTGCATGACCACGGAGATTGAGAATGACTAATGAGTCCTTTTTGTAATAAAGATTCAATCTCTTTTTTACACAATTTTAAATACTCTAAATTCATTTGACAAGATCTAGCCTTTGTCGGAATATTCTTTTCATCAAAAGAATCCTCATAAGGTAAAGAAATAATATATTTTTTCTATCCCAAAAAGCATTAGGATGATCATTGCAAATTTCTAATGAAAATTGATTTTTCAAAAGACTAATTTTATCATGTAATCTAGGATTTTTCAATTGATCATCAAGAGTAATAACATTAATCTCTTGTTTTAAAAAACTAATTTGATTTTTTTTAGCTTTAATATTATCATAAAGACTATGCAAAACTTTTGTAAAAGGCTCAATAATAAATTCAAGGAAAATATCATCTCCTTTAAAAGTACCAATAATACCTTTATTATCAATCTTTTTTATAGGATAAATATTATTCAAAAATGGAGTACCAAGTATAACCTGGTTTGAAATATTTTTTGCAAGTATAAAACTTTGTGAAATACATTTGTTATTAACACAAATATAAGCTTTAGGAAGCTTGAAATTAATTTGGAGTTTATCACCTCCTGCATGTCATAATGTATGACTTGTTTTATGAAAATATCTGGTAGGTATTAGTCTTTCCTGTATAACATTTAAATCTGCACCACTATCAATCAGAGCAGTAAATATTTTTGTATAATGATTATCAATCAATAGTGATATTTTAATATACCACTTTTGGGATATAATCATCTCAATAGTAGAAAGAAATATGTCATTAAATATACTAGGTTTATTAACCTTAATATTTTGAGAAATATTCTCATGTGAAATATTTTTCCATTAGAAAATTCCTCCAATCTAGATATTCTAGATTCTTGAATAAGATTCTTATTCTTTAATAATTTTATTTCTTCTCTGAGATTATTAACCTCTTTATGAAGATCTTGTGGAGATATATCTCTTTGAACCTGATATTTTGTTTTTAACTGGTTCATGACTTCTGTCATGTTATAAGATTTATTCTTATTAAGAATGTCCTGAGTCAAATCTTCTTCTTTATTAGAAGAGAAAGCACTCTTGTCATTACCAATCTCATCTATTATCTGAGTTCTTAGTCTAGGATCTTTAATCATTTATAATAATTTAAAAATATTATTAGAATCTAAAACATTTATTGAAAATTGTGACATAATTTTATAAAACTCAGATTGATTATTATCAATATCATTATTCTCCTTAGGACATATAAGTCCTTTTTTACAAAGCTCACATTCTTCTGATTCAGAAATGTCTTCATCAACTAAATTATTAATGATTTCTTCTTCTGATTCAGAATTAGTTGAAAATTCTGATTCTGATTTCTCAAATTCAGATTTATCTTCAAGAGTCTGTATTATAATTTTCTTGATATCATCAGGAATTTCAAGATTATTAATTTTTTCTTTGTCCAACAAAATTTTTTGGTATGACCTTTTTTACCACATATTTTACAATATCTCTCTTTTTTCTTATTATATCTATGTTTATAAGACTTCCTTTGGAACTTTTTTCCTTTCTTTTATTCTTTTTCTCAATCTGTCTAGGAGAATATCTTCTATGTTTAGGTTTATAAACCTTTTTATCTCTATTAATTTTGGTTTTACTGGATGAAGGATTATCCAAACCAAATTGTTGACAAAATTCTCCTAACTGTTTTTCTCATCGAGATTTTGTCTTTTAATTTGTTGGTTTCGCTTTATTTCATTGCATAAAGCTAATCCTTCCTGAATACAAGTATCTATTAGAGCACCATAAGTATAACTTTCATATGGAATCGTAATATGATTACGTTTTAGGGTTTTTCTTACCCTTTCAGCAAATAAGCTGGGTAATCCGTCAATAAATTTTGACTTCCAATGAATGTTATTACATTCTGGCAATTCCATTACTCTGCTTAGGAAAGTATCCTTATACCACCTAAAATCAGAGAGTGTTCTACACCTCAATATTTGGAGCATTGTTCTAATAGTATCACTATTATCACTGAACCTTCCAGTGAAATGTTCAATTATATTAACTGCAAGTGTATAAACTGTATTTTCTGTAGTATTATTACCTTCTTGTTTAACCATCTTGAGAATATTATCTCTATTATTTTGAGATAAATAATTATCCCACCAACATTTAAGCTGTCCAGTAAATCCAGCAACTATCACTGTTGCAATAACCTTATCAGAATTATTGTTATTTTTACAAATAGTTGAGTACATAAGCATTCTATGTACTGTATTATAGGTCTGTTTATTATAATAGTCATCAATATTTCACTCATAGATTTTATTACTAGAATAACTTATATCAATAGTATCAGTATATTCTTCATGTAATACATCCATGGGTGTTGGTCAATTGTAATAAAACTTATTCTGAATTGGCTTATCAGCCCATTTATTGATCTGATTTATAAAAACCTGCCTATAATCAGGATTTTCTATAATATTATCATGTAACACTTTATCAAGAGTTTTTATGCTAAGTTTATTAAACTTTTCTTCAAGATATTTCTCAAGCTCATATAATGGCTTGATTTTAAAATTAGATATTACTGGAGGCGGTCGGAAGCTAGGCAATGCCTCTTTACACTTTTCTGTAATTATTACAGGTTGAAAGTTTGGTAAATCTTTTTTCTCCTTCTCTGTAACTATTACAGTGGGTTGACTTTCTTTATTAATGACTGATATTATCATATCTAGTTTATCATGCATAGACTGGATTTGTTCTCCTAATACTTTCAGAAACAAATTTGTATAATTCTGATTTTTAAACATAGTATTTATATGTTTACAAGTAATTTGTATTGTGTCATCTTCTATGAGTTTAGTAAAAGCTAAAAAATTATAAATCTGTCCATTTTTTTCAATATGAAAAGATTGTTGTGGAGGATATATCTCTGTCACAACATTACCATTTTACAAATTATAATTTCTTTCTAAAATAAAAATATAATATTTAACATAGGTTTCCATAAATCATACGGCAAAAGGTATTAACATATTCTTCTCTTCACAATTTTTATAAAACTCATCCTAAAAACTCATAATCTCATTTTGAGTAAAATTCTCAAAAAACTATTTTCTTAAAGATGTATAACCCTGACTTTTAAATTCATCAGAAATAATTTTTCTGGCTGAAGAACCAGGACTAAAATCAATTTTTTCAAAAAATTCCATAAAATTATATTGAAAAGTCAATTTCCGACATTGTCGGTTCTGACTCATTTATATTATGAGTATTTGCTTCTCTAACAATATTATTCCTGTTAATATACAATCTTTCTGTAACAGGAGTAAATATTTCAGAATTGGTATCTTCTCTTATCTGAGAAGTTGAAAATCGTGGCAATTCCACTTTGTAATCTATTGGAAAAATATAATTTCTCATTGAATTATGTCTTTGAAGAGACTTATTAGACTCAAATCTTATATTAATTGTTCCATCATTATTCTGAAGAATATCAGAAATATTATTCTGATTTTGTACATGGGATTGTACAGGAACTGCTTGTTCAATAATTCAATTTTCTGGAAAGTCAATTTCTTCCCATTTAATAGGTCTTCTAGTTGTAATATTAGACCTACTAAAATTGGTTTCAATAATTATTGTCTCATTTTTCATTTTATCAATACGTTTACACTGAGGATTCAGTATATACAATGGTTTGTAATATATTCTGTAACAGATACATATAACTTCTATTCCAGGAATATAATTATAACCATGTGTTTTACATTTAATGTTAAAGCATCAAGTATATTAACATCAGATAAAGACAATTGTAAATTAGGATAAACATTGAAATAAACTGGTCCATTAATCAAACTGGATTGTATAATACCCATTAAATATTGCTTCCAATTCAAATTTCTACAATCTCTTAAAGCTGTTATAAAGCTTTCTGGTAATCCCTTTAAAGTTAAAGATTTGAATGCAATTTGTACTAATCCTATATGAAGGAATTTATGTGTCTGACTATAAGTATTTATATCTTTTTCAGATAATAATTTAATTACAATATCATTACTATCTAAGGAAATCGATTCTTCAGTAGTTTTGACTACTTGTTTTAAACCTAATTTTCAAAAGTACCTAATTGATATATTAATCTAGGTTCTATCTTAGGGATGATTCACTTATTAAGCATATCTAAATTCTCTGGAATATCATATTCCTCATTTCTAATATTCTTAATATTAATATTTTTACTAATTAGGTTCATGATATTATTCATGATAAAATATGTGTTGATCCATAACATATCAATTATAACTACCATGGCACTGATACCAAGATATATGGACAGGATCGCTATAATAATTATTGAGGACATTTTACAGAATGAAAATAAAAACGGCAACTTTTTATTCAAATCATACCCAAATAAAACCTCCAAACATGCCCATAATAATTATTATTAATAATAATAATAATTAATAATATTATTATTAATTAATAATTAATATTAATATATAATTATTAATAATAGTATAATTAATATTAATATTTTATAAAAATAATTAATAATAATTAATAATAAATAATAAATAATATTAATAGATAATAATATTATTATTAATAAATAATAATAATATTAATAAATAATAAATAATATTAATAGATAATAATATTATTATTAATAAATAATAATAATATTAATAAATAATAATAATAAGGGGTAAATATGTCATTCTTATTATCTCATTTGTTAATACTTAATAAAAAATACTATAAAATTATTAATACCTAGTTATCAACAATCTCATTTTTCCATAATATACCAAACAATAAAGTCAAACAAATCTCATTATACACAATCTCTTTATATGTCATACCCACTACCAAACAACCCCTAAATATACATAACAATATAAAAGGGAAAATTTCACATTTAGTCTCATAAGAATTCCTTCAATTCAATTATAGTCTCGTAGGAATATACTGATCACATAGCTAGCGGTTTTGGTCCCATAAGAATATAATAATCGAAAATTTTCTTTCCAAATTAACTTATATTATTATAAACTACCAAATTTATATTATTTTCTATGTTTCAAAATAGACATAGTCCGTTTTGGTCTTGTTAATGGTTCAAAATATTTCGTCAACTATTAACAATTTAGATGAAAAATTCTTATGGGACTAAATCTGTCAGTTTTGGGACATTTTTGGCATTGAGCAATTCTTACGGGACTAAATATGAAATTATCCCCAATATAAAATATTCAAACAGAAATTACCAGAAAAATATGAGGCCATATACAGATAACTTTAAAGAATTAATTCTTAGGAAATCATAGTTTCCCTTTGTCAGAACATACGCCAAAACTACAATCCCTCATCCAACGCAAGAATACACTTTATCAAAGTTTTACATTCAATTATAAACAAGCTGTTACATACTTAAAAAAAAAATTATATATTAAATCAATAATAATTGTCTGATGAGTTTCATTTCACGTAAAATCATTAAAATATTAAAAAAAAAAAAACACACACACACGGATGTGTGTTGTTATAATTTTAGAATAAGACTCTTATGCCCAGGGACACCGTGTCCCTTTGCAATTTAAACCCCCTAGCAATACATAGGTTTAAATAGAATATGGAGGGGAGGGTTATGTTCAAATGGGAACACGGCGTGTCCCCGGGGGCGCAAGAGCTTTTGCCATAATTTTATACCTGAAGGCTATGAGCACTATCTGCATTGCTAGTATTATTCACTTTCGTCGGAGTTGTACAAGATACGCTCGAAAGTCTAACCTGCTCCATGTGTTCAAAGAAATCCATAACTATGGGGTCAGTCCATGGCGCTCCAAGTGGTGCTTCGCAGATGGCCGCCTTTCGGGGTAACTATCAACATACAGTTTGGATTTCTCTGAGGTACAAAGATCCAATATAAACATAAGAAACAAGTCAGATAGTTTAATTGTTGCTTTCTTCTTACAGCATTCACTTAATCTGTGTGAACAGAGCATCCAGATTGATACATTATTGTTATTTAGAGAAATTATTATGTACATGATTTGTCTTATCAATTACTCTACAATGTAGTCTAATTCAAACTTAAAGAATCCATAGACACTTGGACAAATAAAAAACACTTTTCATTATGCACACACAAAGGAGAGTTGTTCTAAGTGTGCACAAGAGTGCAGTGCTCTGGTTCTGGAAATAATTGAAGTGATAATCAGTAAAGAAAAATATTAAAGAAATCAAATGGAAAAACCCTCAAGCAGTGGCAGTCAAGTGGTCTGGATTTTATCATCAAATGTTTAGAACTTATCAAGAAAAGAGCAAGGATAACAAATAAAGCAAAAGAAACCCCACCGTGCAACACAAATATGTTAACGAGTGTGGCTGTTTGTGTGAGATAAGTGTCCAACAGTATAATCCAGAGATACAATACTGTATCTATCATTTATTGGCTTATTGATTGCTGTTGTATACAGAAGATAAATTCACCAGGTTTAAAGCAAAAGGCAATTTAATCAAAGTGCACTGAACATTAATGTTAGAAAAGTTGAGACAAATAATTGTCATAAAATTTAGTGAAGTTTTGATGAGATGTATTATAATTATCAAAACATTTCTGAGTTATACTGAATGTGTATGACCTCATGCCAATCACCAGACCAGTTCTTCAGTTCTCGGTGGAGCTAATAAATTCACACTTAAGATAAGATGATTACCCCAGTAAAAAAAAAAAAAAAAACCTAACAACAACAAAGAAAAGAAACTATCTTTTACTTAAAAAGAGACGTCTAGTATTAGCTTGAATAGATACTGATCATTTTTCTATACTTACAATATGGAGTGCTTATTATTATTATTTTTTTAATTAAGTAAAAAAAGAACATGCTTTATTCATTTATTTCCATGGAAAAGGAACTCAAAGACCCCAATATTTAAATAACTGATCTGGAGCTGAAATTAAATAAAGTAACATTCAAGAGAGGTAGCATACCATTATGTCTTCACGAGGAATTCCACGAGATGGTGCGATCGGTTCATTCTCAGCCTGAAATCTTATAAAGAGGATGACTGAGAAAAAAGAATGATTCCAAGAAATGCTACTACACTGATTTATGAAATACTAACACAAACCCAAAAAGAATACATGCCTGGATGCATAACAAAGGTATGGAAACGTTCTTTATGGAATCTGAACTGCTTGAGTTTGAGTAGTAGTCATCTACAGACTTGAATCCAAATGAAACTATTATTGTCAACAACACCAACCAGTCAGCAATCTTAGCAATCAATGATCATAGACAGTGTATCATGCATCTATAGAAACATATGCAAACCTCTTGTGAGTCCCTCATCAAATTCTCTGACAGATCTCGCATTAGCAGCCAATGGAATGTTAAATTCACCTCCAATATCATTGAATAAAAGAGCATGCCTAAAAAACAAGACATCATCAAATGGTATACAGTCGAGTCAAGGAACATGGTATAAACAAAGAGAATATATTTTAGGAATTAATACATACTTCCTCCGTCTCAAAAAGATAGGGTTGATCAGTCTTTCAAACAGATTAAGAATACATGTATAGTGTTGGCAGTATAAATTTGCCATAAATCTTCCTTTTACCCTACACCATTTGATACTAATAAAATGTATGTCTTAAAAACTAGAAATATTGAAGAAAGTTATTATAGACAAATTACACTTAATTAATGTATTAAAAGAGGTTTTAAGCCTATATTTTGGTAAAACAAGTCTATCCTTTTGAGACGAGGGGAGTTTATTCTAATCATACAAGGCACATATATTTCAAGGTCTGGTGGTTAGAAGATCAAGGAATAACTTCTAAATTCATAAATTCAGACAAAGAATTTATTCGAGTTCATAATCTAGAAGCTCCATGCCAGTGCCTGTGACCAAGTTGCTGAAGGTTCATAATTGACTTTAGGAAATCAAGACTTCAATGTTACCAAAACTGAGACTAGTTCAACAAAAAAATTTGAAAATAATCATTTGCAATTTCAGATCACTTCTATTAAATGAAACGCTAGCTAGATATCTTTGTTTTGCATGTATGCCAATATAGAGTGAAATTTCTTATTGATCAAAGTTAAATATTATTTAATACTCCATAACTCTTTAGTCATCTGAGCGGGATTGGAATTTATGTTTTTATCTTCTGTAGAGATTTCAAACCACTGCAATTGATATTTATTATTATGATGATAATTACGACCAAAAAAAAAAAATCACACCACAACTGCCAGAGTTTGTTGTTTTAGCAATTCCAGTTTCAAAACCCCATAAATCTGCCTTCAATCTTAATGGAATTTGCATATGTAACATATTATTGACTCTAATATCTACATTTAAATTTCATTTCTTATATAGATGCTAGGATTTCCCTTTTAAGGATGCCAAGATACTCTTCAATTTTTATGAAAGAATTGCTTATTTCTTAAATATAATTTTAAGTCTTCCGCTGAAGATTTTTTATTATTATTATTTTGGTGAAATCCCTTATTTATATCATTATCTATCAAAAATCCTGGATGTTACATTAGCTCTTTAAATTCTTTATGTGAGACGCAGTTTATGAGGACTAAAGCAGACAATATAAAATAGAAGAATAGAAACAGTAATCCGTAGATCATTATATATTCAACATTATTTTACATGGCTCTAATGTTGACAAATCTGACCTCACATTATTAAAATTACTAAAAGTTTCACATTAAGGACATTGGTTATGGTATATTGCTGAGGAGGGGGCCAGATGTCCAGATGTCCAGATGCTAGAGTTCAAGGTTTTAGCTAAAATTAGGAATTTAAATCTGGTAGAAACCTAATTCATATAGCACTAATATTTTCAGTGATATCAAAACAATGATCATCACTTTTTGCCTCCATCATCATGTTCATTAGTAAATAAATTTCAGTTTATCAATTCTTGAGTGTGTACATTTTAAAGATGTCTAACCTAAAATTGTAGTACTATCTTCTTTACTCATTAAAAATGGATGTTATTAAGGTACCTCTTAAAAATCTTGCAGAGAGAATTTGCTAGTGCTTTGTCATAAATAATGTTAAAGCCTTTACGGAAATCCTCATCTGCAATTACCAAATTAAAAGGGTTGCATAAGGATACGACACCAGCAAGAGGGCAAGAGAATGATTCCTGTGGCAAAGAGTCTGAATAAGATAGGGACTGGATTGAAGGAATAAAAGGAAGAAGAAAAAAAATGGAACATTAAAATGAAAGTGAAGATCAATCCATCATATGAAAAATGGTAGATATCCAGGAAAAGCTCATTAATCATTATGGTTGATGAAAATTTGGAAATATTCAAATTCAGTGTTTATGGAAGCAAAAAGATCAAGTAACTATCCAGCATGAACCCAATAAGATAGACAATGATGAATGAGCAAAATCAATGACGGATTCAGGATTTTCATCTGGGCCAGGGGGCTCCCAACAAACTAATATCAGTGTAAAAATAAATAATATACATCAACTTTAAGCATATAAATTAGGTCTAATTTTTAAAAAGTCAAACGTTTACTTAATTACAAAGTAATATTGAAAAATAAATAATTTACAGTGATATAATTAAATTTCTCTTATATTCTTCGTATTTTAAAATTACTATATAATTATTGCATTGCTAATGATATGATGAGGATTATCATTATCTACTTAATTAAGATGAGCATTAATTAGTGAATAGTTTGCTACTTTGCAAGTCATTTTTTTCATTTAGTATTTACATTATGCATTCATGTTAAATTAGTTATTTATGAGTTATTATGTAATATACTATATGTATTTCAACTTTACTTTATCAGCTTAAAATTATTTTAACTTTGAAGTTGATTGTATACCCACGAGTTCGATGTGTTATTATCTTATTTATGAGTTATTCTGAAATACTATGTGATGTAAAGAGGTTTGTGCCTTATTTGGTTAGGTAATTATGTGCCAAGTAGGATATATTTATGTATATAAGTTGTAGAAAACATGAGGATAAGATAAAAGAGACATTTCACTCAGTTTTTAGGGTTGTGTATTATTTTTTTGTTGTATAACTCCGCACTTTTGAGAGATTAAATGATGGAGTTATTTTCTTGTAGGATTTTATCTAAATTGGGTAAATTGAGTGATAAAGATAACGGGAGTCAAGTCAAAGCCGAAAATGCAAAAATTAAAATTCTGGAGAATTGGGTTTACATGGGTCGAGTAACTTGTACTTGAACCAAGTAAATGAGAAACACTATTTGAAGAAGTGCGGAAAGAGCTAAAATGATCGGGTAAATTTTTGTTATGGAGAATAAATTTCACAAGTTGGAAAAGGAAGGAAATAGAGGAGCAATTATTTTTTCTAAAATTATGAGCTAGCCTAACTATTGTAGTAATGATACATTATTAACTTAATATATATGATTTCATTTCTCAAAATACTATAACTAACTCTTTAGCAAATTGGAATGATTGGGTTCAGTGACGGTGCCAGGAATTTCCGATAGGGGGCCCAATTTCTCTTATCTTATAAAAATTTTCACCTTTATTGCACATAAATTTTGAAAAATGTTATTTTTTTATAATTTAGTAGTATTTTTTAATAAAACAAAGAATAAAATTTATTTTACACAAAAATAATTAAAAGAAACAAATGATAATATAAAATTTTTAAATAAATGCTCCATTTATTTAGAAAATTTCAAAAAAAAAATTTATAAAGAATTAAAAGAAAACAATTTAAGTATATAAAAATGAGAAGAATAAAAGAACTCTATGTAATAGAAATCAAAAAAGAAAAATAGATCAAACATAAGAAAATAAGAAAAAGGAGAAAATTTTTAGATAAAAAAGAAAAGGTAAAGAAAAAAGAATTAAATAAAAGAATTTTATGTAATAAAAATCAAAAATGAAAAATAGATAAAATATAAGAAAATAGAATGGGTGGGTTGTGGGGCGGGTGGGAGAGGGGGGTGATTTTTAGATAAAAGAGAACAGGTGAAAGAAAAAAAAATTAGATAAAATATTTTAAAAAATAATATAATAAAAAAAGGAGGAGTGTTAGATAAAATAAAAAAACTACTAAACTCCTTGGGTGCTCGAACCCGCGACGTAAATGAAAGGCATAATATAATTTATTATTACACATATAGTAATTATTTTCAAATTTTCAGGGGCCCAGTGCGGCGCCGTCCCTGATTGGGTTCTTAATGACTGAACCCCAGAGATCCTCACTAGTAGACAACCCTCCTAATGAATGTTGGTTAACTGATAAACAGGGTTTAGAGAATACAGGATTAGGTGGTACAGATAAACAAAAAAAACAGAATGCATAGGAAATTTGAACCTCTAAAATAGTGAAACGTATGAACATAGTTCAATTACCTGACCCACATATCGAACAAGAATATTAGCTCCAAGAGACCAGCCAACAGCATATAAATTTGCTCTTGGGTAGTGGTTGTCAACGTGTTCCACCACCTCAGAAATATCCCTAAGAAAAGAAGCTGAATAGAACTGCAAAGATTAGACAATGATGAAATGAATTGTAAGCTGCTGAGAGAAAGTTATCAAGCTATTAACCGCGTAAGTACACAGATACCAAAGAAATTGATAATCAAGAAATCTATGTAAAAATGCTATCACTTAACTAGTAATATCTTGTAAGGATACAATATTACAGCCAAAAAAAAACCTCTACTATTAAATACCACAGTTCGCCAACCCTTACTCCTAGCTCGCAAAAGCATATGCCTCACGTACATGTCACCGCTACCACCAGTGAGACCTGGCTGCACCCTTCCACTGTCATTGAATTACTAACACCTTCCATAACCAACACATATATACTTTCTTAAATTTAACTAAAACAAACTTTTAAGGAGTACAAATTTGTATTCTTCGCTCTAATGCTTGATACTTTAATACCTAACCAAACTCAAATTCTAAACATAGCAATGTATAAAAGGCTAATGATCTTTAATTTATCAAACTCCGTGCAGCCACTATACATATTCTAGATAATCTCCTAGTTATTCCAAAGCAACCAGAAAGAGATTTTGGATAGTGTAACTAAAACAGCATGGAAGCATATTCAAACAAAGGGATGATGGCGTGTTCTACATTTTTTTCTTGAACTAATTCAATAACAATCAGTAAATTGACAAACTAATGTTCAAAAACAAGCAGCAACTATATGTATATAAACCTATGTCACTAGACAGTGGTAACAAAAAAATCAGTGAAAACATCCATGATAAAACTATCAACAACCCCCCAGTAAAATGAGAAGTGGAGACTCTGGAGACAAGCTACGGTCGTCGCCGGAAACCCAGTCGAGAGCAACGGCGCCGTCATCGGTAGTGCACGGCGGAAGCTGACATCAGGCAGTGAGCGGAAAAATGCGGCGAAAATAGTCTCGACGTGGCGATTCCAAGCAATAAAGGGATAAGGATCGCAAGGGAGATGCAGGGTTTTGAATGCGGGAAGGAAGGCGCTGAGGGTTCCACCGGAGACTTCGGTAGAGGGGTGCAGTATGTGGGAGGATTCGTGCATTGTGGTGAAGGCGGTGACTCGGACAGTAGAATAACGACAGGTTTCAAGGAATTATGAGTGAGGTTCCGGATAGAGGCGGAGATAGGGGTGGCGACGCTGAGTAAGGCTATCGCCATTGCTTGCCAACGGGAATGAGTGGTCGGATTCCGACCATGTGGAGCATATGTATTCTAATTGCAATTTCTTGGGACCTTTATATTTCTGCGTAGACCTGTTAAATAGCCTACATTCTGCCCGCCGTATTTAGTCTTAAAAAGTATGGTTAGGGTCGTATTTTTCCGACCCGTTTAAAATTGAATTTTTTTTTCTTCCATGGTTCCCTAATCTGGGGAACATGGTCCCCCTTATCCATGTGGCTTTATCTTAGGTCTATTTTTTCTTACTTGACCTACTCGGTTATAGACACGCCAGAAAATCGCAGTGGGATGTGCTAAGTTTATTGGATAAATAAAAAAATAATAATAATTAATATATACATATACTCTCTCCGTCCCACGGCAATGGTAGTTTTTGCTTTTTGGCACGTGGATTAATAAGTATTATTATTTAATGTGTAGTGGGTAGTTGTATTAGTGGGAGTATGGGCCTCATGTTTTAATTGTATTAGAGGGGATGAGTGGGTCCCATGTGTGTAAAAAAGGAAAGAGGACCCTTTGGGTGGGACGACCAAAATGGAAAAAAGAGACCCTTGGTGTGGGACGGAGGGAGTATATATATACACGAATCATCTTCTCAAAAGTGGACGGAGAATTGGCTAAATTTTAATACTCCATCCGTCCCGTCCAAACGTCACCAATTGCTTTTTGTGCGTAGGTTAAGGAGTATTATTATTTTATTTGTAGTGAGTAGTTGTATTAGTAGTGAGTGGTGGGTCACATGTGGTATATTTTTACTAAAAGTGAGAAATGGGGATATTTGGATGGGACGCCCAATATAATAAAATAGTGACCTTTCGGTGGGACGGATGAAGTATTTATTGTAATGGGCTCATATAAGATATATTTATTTTTTTGCTTCATTTGGGTAGGCTTAAAATTTTTTTTTATTGGGCTAAACTTAAAAACACAAATTATTTACATATACTCCCCCCGTTCGGATTCAAGGGTGTCATTTACTTTCGAGCACGGAGATTAAAGAATATTGTTATTTAATGTGTAGTGGGTAGTTGTATTAGTGGAGGTGTGGGTCCCATTTTTTAGTTATATTAGTGGGTGTGTGTGGATAAAAAAGGAAATGAGACCCTCGGGGGCGGACGCCCAAAATGAAAAAATGATACTCTTAAAAACGGACGGAGGGAGTAATATAATGAGCTTTTGGTGGGCAGCCCTGGGCTTGATCCCAGGGCTGCCCCCACATAAATCCACCCATGTATGTGAATAGGCTGTGAAACAAGCCGAGCGAAGCTCGAGTAGTGCATACTCAAGCTCAGCTCAAATAGTTATCGAGTCGAATTTGAGCTCTCTTCAATTAGATAACAAGCATACGAGCGAGCTCGAACACGACTCGAAAATTACTCAGTCGAACTCGAGCTCAGTTCGTCTAATTAATAAAAAATGAGTCGAGTTTTCGAGTCTTGACAAACTTTCAAGCCTAATCGAGTCGGATTTTAATTATAATATAATTAATAATTATTATATTAGTATATATAATTATAATTATATAATACTATTATTATTATTGTTGTTATTATTATTGAGCCGAGCTCAGCTCGATAATATAATTAGTAGTAATCACGAGTCGGGACAATCTCAAGGCTTATCAAAAAGAGCCAAGTATCACTCTTTTACCTCGACAATGAAATATTTCCTCACTTATCTTTTGTCTCTACGCTTTCTCTCGTACCCTTTCCTTTTACCCTCTCTCCTTCATATTCTCTCTCTTTATTTTCTTTCTCTCATTAATAAAAAATAAATTTACTTTCTTTCTCTCATTAATAAAAAAAAATAATAATTTTCCCGTCTAAATTCAACTTCTCACTTTCCGTTTTGATATATTCTAATTTCAACTTCACATTTTCCTTGAAGGAAAAAAAAACTAACTAATTTCTTTCTAACACTCTTTAATTTTAAATTTGTCATCACATTTTTAATACACATAACATACTGTATCGTTTATTTATTACTCAAAAATACCAAATCACTCTAAAAAGTGTCAAAAAGTTACTTTTATTAATATACATGCAAACAGTAAATGTAAAAATGAATTTGGAACGGAGAGAGTAATTGTTATAAATATATTAATTTTAATCATCATTAGACATTATACAAAAATAATTACCACCGTCCCACATAACTCTTTACACTTTCCTTATTTGTTTGCCCCACAAAACCTTTCACACTCCATAAAATAAAAACATTACTTTATCCAACAATTTCAAAAATTACTTTAATATCAAATTTGTCACTCTTTTTTTACATGCATACAATTAGTTTATAATTCTTTATTACCTAAAAAATACTCCTTCAGTCACATGAAAAGAATTACGTTTACTGTTTGCACGGAGATTAAGAAATATAGTATTTCAATGTGTAGTGGGTTGAGAAATATAATAATTTAATGTATAGTGTGTAGTTGTATTAGTGGTGTGTGTGGGCCCCATGAAGATAAAGTGATTGATTTATGTGGGTCTCATCTACTAAAAAAGAAAATGTAACCCTTATAACGGGACGTCCTAATTAGTAAAATGTAACTCTTATGGCAGAAAAGAGGGAGTATTACAATATTCTATAAATTCAACAAAAATGATAAAAATAACACTTTTCTTAACCACTTAGAAAGTAAATGTGAAATGTTCTCCTAGACAGATAAAGTGTAATTTATTAATAAAATGTAAATAAATTAATTTTCAAGACGGATAAAAGATGGAATTAGGGTTTTAATGGGTGGTACATATGTTGGTTACTGTCTGAACAATTTTTTAGTGATTAAGAGCTATTTATCTATTTTCTTAAGATGGAATTAAAACCTACCACGGTTTGTGCCATTTGCTGATGAATTTACTTAATTAGTTAAAGACCTTACAAACATAAACTTGATTTGGAATAGCTGACTTATATTTTTTTCGAATTTTTTTATAGTACGGTCTTGCAAGATATCTTTAAATACTAAAAGAGCTAAGGACCAAGACTCAAAGTAATATTAATTAAGAAAAAAAGATAGTGAACATAAAAAGATACATGCAACAATTTAATTTAATTATTTAATAGGTTATCGATTATTGATAAGTAGGATGAATATTGTCAGATGAAGAACATTGTATACAAATTTTTTTGATGCAATTAATATATAAGATGATTTACTTAAATGGTTTATTATTATGTCAAAAAATAACTTTTAAAAAATATATATAAAAATAACAAAGTATGACGTGCATGCGACGTCTTAAAAAACTAGTCAAACCAAACGAGTCTAATAAAAGTATGTCTGGGTAAAATAAAATATCCAATTCATTTAATATTCGTCAATAAATAAAATAAAATAATTAAATACTAAATATTCATTGCACTTTAACTTTTACACTATAATCCCTAGAATTTATCTGTGCACCGCGTGCATCTTAAAATTGCTCAGAAGGTTAAAATTATTATATATACTAGTTATTTAAGACATACAACGCGCCACGATATATGTTGTTTCCATAACTTTGCTTATAAATTTTCAAGGCAAGTTTTAAGTGAAAACTATTTCATGAATATTTGGTAAGATTTTTAAAAATAGCCTATAATCATCTCTCATCATTTAAAACATATATGTAGCCCCAAGTATGATCAAGTAGTATTTCAAATAAATCTCATTACAAATACATAAATCCAACCACGTCTTAAATTAATTAAAGATTTGGTTTCACAATAATAATATTTCAAATCACAATGATTAAAAAAATTGTTTTATCATGTATTATTTTCTTAAAAACTGTTGTTATCAAACTTTATAGCATCAAACCACAGATGCTATGAAATTTGCTAATGTATGAAGAAAAGGAAAATAAATCTTTCATCACAAGCTAGACACGTAAAAAATAAGAGAGAATGAGAAAATATAGTTATAGACTGACAAAATAACCACTTGTCATAAAATAAGCATTATATAATTTACATATTATGGTAACCAAAAAAATGAAACACAATTCATTCAAGTCTCTAGAAAAAAGTGTGCCCTCAAAAATCTTAAAAAGTCCTGCTAGTAGACACCAATATCTGAACATAACAAATTTATTAGTTAAGCCATGTGCAAGTTCTAATAAATACCCAAAAGATAATTCGTAATTCATGTCATGGAATATTTGCTTGTTAAGGAATTCTGGCGTAGGATTATGCCATGCTACTACACCACCAATTCTTGACAACAAGTCTGCAGCAGCATTTCCCTCACGGAATATATGTGATACATGAAAGTGGATTTGCTGAATTATATGTTTCGCTCTTCTCCACATAGATAGCTGATGAGATTTATAATTCATGTATTTTGAGCTCCAATTTGTGTGGAAATTGAACATGATTTGGTCTATTATCAAGAATAATCGGGATATTTATGAAAAATCCACAAATCAAATGCTACTGAGGCTATTTGAGCATATTTGTACAGGAAAACAGTTTAGAAGTGCTCAGAATTGAAAAATATTTTTTCGAGGCGTAGCTCGAACGGAGACGTAGCTCGACCAAGCTCACTCTAGTCGAGCTACATGAGGAAAGTCAAGCTGGAGGAGTTATGTTAATTTACAGAGTTGTTGTACGACCAAGGTCGGCAGCTTGACCAAGGCTGATATGGTCGAGCTATAGCAGTTAAGTTGAGTTGAGCGGAAAACGAAATTTTAGATTACAGACACGCAGCTCGACCAAGGGGGTCCAGCTCGACCAAGACCGTTCTGGTCAAGCTGGGACACGTCAACACCAAAACATCGGGGTTTCACCTCCAGTGCGTGCATGTGTGTGTTTTCCATGAAAATTTCTAGTAAAGGTCCATAAGGAGAGTTTACAAGTATAAAAAGGGATGCAGATCACATCAAAAGAGAGTTAGATTCCACATTCATCCTACACCACATCCAAACCCTAACTCCATCCTATGGGACTGTAGAGAGAGATTCGTGCAGCAAATCAAGTGAGAACCAAGTGAAGATTCAAGATAGAGCGAGAAGCGACGGCGCCCACATCTAGGGTTTATTTCGCAACTTAATCTTTCTTGTAATTTTCAAGACTATGGGTAAGGTCTATCCAAATACCATGAACGTTCTTCGAAGTGTCATGGACTAGAACCGCTTTGGTAGTTCTAGGGTTTATGAAGGTTTTACTAGTTAATTAAACTTCCTTGTGTATACTCCGTACAACACTACTTGTGGATTTATTTTATATAAGACTATGCACTTTTAATTCATACTCAGAGTTGTTTTGTGCATTATTAACTATTATATAGAGTTTGAATATATATCTTAGTTATTGATTGAGTGTGTTAACTGCTGAGCAAGATTTCATGTTATGATTCTAAGTGAGGGGATAATGAGAGTGAAAATAAACGTATTTTAGTGTCCAATTTAACACCTTTTTATGGGAATTATTATCATATATTAGCACAAGTATCTTATATTTGATAAATTTGAGAAAAAGGTGCATTTGAAGTGTTTTATTGTATTTTAGGTGAAAAAAGGATTAAAGTGCAAAGTTGGAGAAAATGTGCAACTTGTGTAGGAATGCTGAAAAACGCACGTCAAACTTGTGTAATTTTTTATGTTCATGTGGAGCTCTGAATTGGAAGTGTGATACATGGTTGGAAAGCCACATAAGAGAGTATCGTTCTGGCATAAGGAACACTTCAATCGGAGTCCAAATGACAAAGTTATGATCAAAATGGTGACGTTACGCAAGCTGTATCGAACAGAACGGTTGTGCTACTTTGCATGACTTGTTATACATTCAAATGTTGGATTTTTTGTGAATTCTTTATATGGACATAAATTCAAGGAAGAGAGGATCGTGTGAGCGTAAGAATCACTCAAATCGGAGTTTGGATGTGGAAGTTATGCGCGAAACGGTTAGACTGCGCATGCAGCTAAACCTGTAGTTCGACCAAGACCTTCCTGTTCGACCAAAACCACTTTGGTCGAACTAGGGCACGGAAATCTATTTTCATTGAGTTTTATATCCCCAGTGCGTGTATTTTTGTATTTTCAAGAAAAGGCTCATCCAAGATCAATAAGGAGAGCTTACAAGTATAAAAGGGGATGCAGATCACACCAAGGAAAACAAGCAACACAATCATCCTATACTCCACAAGGGAAGATCACCCCCCAACTATCATCCATATCATTTCCTTCATCAATCCATCACTTTGAAGATTCGTCTGCTGAATTAAGAGGAGAACCAAGATGAAGATTCAAGACGGAGAAGGACGCGAGGACGCTCACAACTATGGTTTTATTCATTTCCTAATTTATCTTATTTTCCGAAAATATGAGTAAGATCATCCAACACCCATGATTGCTATTCGTAACATCATGGGCTAGAGCATTTTTGGTAGAACTAGGGTTTTGAAGGGTTTTATTAATTAATTGAACTTTCGTGTATATACTCCGTACAACACTACTTGGGATTTATTTTATATAAGACTATGCGTTTTTAATCCATATTCAGAGTCGTCTTGTGCATCTTTAACTGTTGAACAGAGTCTGAATGTTTATCTTGGTTATTGATTGAGCGCGTTCACTGCTGAACAGGATTCCATGTTATGATTCTAAGTGAGAGGAGTCCGAAACTTCATTAGAACTGTCATATATGAATGTTTATTAATTGAATTGAATTTTGGTTAATAAGCAGGATAAAAAGGTTAATTTTATAGTACCCATAAAGGGAGATCATATCGGGTTAGAGTACCAATTGGCCAGGGAAATAATTGATACTGATAGTACCTAGAAAGTGGGTGAAGTTATATCTCTTGCTCCAAGGTTATTCACACGTGTTACACGCTTATTTACTTGTGTCTATAGAGTAGATTTGCAGGGTTTAGTGATGCGTCCATATTCCACAAGGTAGAGTCGGACATTGATACACGAAAGGAAAATTAATGAGTGAAATCGGATTACCCTAGGGATACTTATTCTCCTACTTGATTCACTTTCGTATTTCTAGTGCTTAATATATTTTATTTGTTATTTTAATTAATTATTTAGTAGTTGATAATCAAACCTCAAACTTAATTGTCTTTCGTCTAAATTAATTTAGTAAATAATTAAATTGATAATACACCATCATTTGGGTTCGATATTTAACTTGGTCGCATGCATAAGTTCCAAGTGATATCCTTAATACTTGGGGATTAATTTTGCGTGCAAAGAAAATGCGCATGATTGTGCCTATAAATGGAGATCATATCAGTTTATTAAGTAGGATAAAGAGGATAATTTATGAGAATATCTTATATAAATATTTATTAATTGAATTGGATTCGAGTTAGTAAGAAGGATAAAGAGGATGATTTCATAGTACCTATAAAGGGAGATTACATGGAAAATATGATAATGATAGTACCTAGAAAGGGGGTGGAATTATGTTCTTGCTCCGAGGTAATTCACACGTGTTACACGCTTATCTGCTTGTGTTTATAGAGTAAATTTTCATGGTTTAGTAATGTGTCCATATTCCACAAGGCAGAGTCGGACATTGACATACGGAAGGGAGATTAATCAGTGAATCTGAATGGCCCAAAGAGCTACCTATTTTCTCACTTGCTTAACTCTCGTTTATTCTCTAAAGTCTCTATTGTATTTGTTATTTAATTATTCTAGTTAGTAGTTTAATAATCATTCTCAAATTGAATCAACAATAGTTTTAGTTAATTTGGATAATAATAAGTTGATAACCAATTGTCCTTTGAGTTCGATAATATAACTTGGTCGCTTATCAAAGCTACAATCGCATCCTTCATACTTGGGGATTAATTGTGTGTTGAGAAAACGCTCATAAATAGCAACCTCCACGAAATAACTAGGGATGGGTGTGTAAATACATAAACCACATATGTTGAATCTGATTCCAGCCAAATATGATTCCAAACTTTATCATTGGAGTATTCAATTACGAGACAAGCTGCGGCCAACTCAGCCTCAAGCGCAAACCCCTTGCCAAAACCACTAGTGTAACATCCCATTGGAAAGCCGCGGCTGTTGCGAAAAATTCCTCCTCCTGACATGTAACCTGGAGAACCAGCAGCATGTCCATCGGTGTTAACTTCCACCCAATCAGGTGTTGGCGTACCGTTTGGTTAACGTGAACTGTTAGTGTTCCATGCGTTTCTAAATCAGTGAAAGCAAGAAGATAAAAATGTATTACCTTTCACTAGGGTATGTTGAAGAAGAACAACTGCAGAAAACAACCTCTCGATCTTCTACTGTATTCTCAAGTCCAATCTTGACGTCGTATTGGCGACGATCTTCATGATCCTCTCAATCTACTTTCTCCCTACTCTCACACGATTTTAAGCCCTGAATTAGGGTTCCAGGAAGTTGAGATGACTTTTTATAGGCTACAGCAGGGACCAGGAGGAGAAATTAGAGTCGGACCACCATTGGGCTTAAGTATCCAAGTTTAGCCCAAAACTTATTTAAATCCAATAATAATAATATAGTCCACTAAAAATTTATTACTGCACTGCCGCTCTAATCCCAAATTACGTTATGGGCTTCTTCTTATTATGAGCCCGAAAGTCTCCCCATGTTTAAGATTTACAATGCCCATTAATTAATTAAGTTACTGACAACTCCATTAATTAATAACTCATCCGAGAGTAGTACCACTCAACCTTGTTATCATGCTGGAATAAATCCACCTGCAGGGTTCACATGATAATCCTTATGAGCTCCTCAAATGAACATCATCAACCTATTTAATAGGACACGGATTCCTTCTACAATCAACAACACAACATAGAGACAGCACTATTTCCCAACTCACCGAGTTTGTTGATTTAATGAATAAATCTCACTCATTGATGAATGAAAAGAGATATATACTGGCTTACGTGTCGAGGGTATTGTATAGGGATTAAGAGCACGAACATCCATAATAACTGAGATCAAGTTCTCCTATATAGTCAGTATAAGTTGAACGATCTCAAGCGGTCCTGCTGAATACACGTAAAGCGTACTAATGTGATTTTATAGTCAAGACAAACTAATACCAAATCACACTACAATCATCCCGATAGATTGTCCCCATCTATCTCTATTGTGAGCATATGTTTATATTTTACAATGAAACCAATAATACGATCTTCCGTGCATCGCCGCACACCATATTATCTACAGTATAAAGTAAGTGGATTTTTGCAATAACATATAAGTAAATTATAATATGCAAAACGTTTAATCATATGATTCTCATTTCAAATAAATTGGTAAAACATTGTTCATATAAAAGTCAGGCTTTTAGTATACAATATAACAATCTCCCACTTATACTGAAAGACTACGCTGTCATATCTGCTGACACGCATCTAATCCCCATTCATTCTACATGCCCATCGAACGTTTTCACTGGAAGGCTCTTAGTAAAAGGATCAGCTAGGTTATCCTCCGATGCAACATTAGCGACAATGACCTTCCTTCTTTTAACGATGTCTCATATCAGGTGGTACTTGCGCTCAATGTGTTTACTAGCCTTATAGGCTCGTGGTTCCTTCGAGTTTGCCACTACACCACAGGTATCAAAATAAATTGTGATTGCTTTGGGAAAACTAGGAATCACATCCAAGTCCATTAAGAAGTTCCTGAGCCGTACTGCTTCTTTAGCAGCCTCAGAGGCTGCTACATATTTAGCTTCCACGGTAGAGTCCGCAACGTATTTCTACTTTACACTCTTCCATATTATGGCTCCTACTCCAAGAGTAAACACATAACCTGAGGTGGATTTACTAGCATCCCTATCTGACTGAAAATTTGAATCAGTATAACCCAAAGGTAACAAAGTATCTGCCCGGTATATCAACATATAATCCCTAGTCCTTCGCAGGTACTTCAAAATATATTTTACCGCAGACCAATGGCCTTGTCCTGGGTTACTTTAATACCTACTAACCATGTCCATGGCATAGCAGATATCCGATCTCGTACATAGCATTGCATACATGAGACTTTTTACTGTCGAAGCATAAGGAACAGCTTTCATATCCTCTATTTCCTTTTGTGCCTTGGGACACATTTTCTTAGATAGAGGTATTCTATGTCTAAAAGGAAGAAAACCTTTCTTGGAATCTTGCATGCTAAAACGAGCCAGGATTATATCAATATATGAAGCTTGGGATAAGCACAACATTCTTTTCTTGCGATCCCTTGTTAATTTGATCTCTAGAATGTGTCCGGCTTCTCCTAAGTCCTTCATCTCAAACTGCTTAGACAGCCATACCTTTACGCCAGACAATACCTTTACATTGTTTCCAATGAGAAATATATCATCCACGTAAAGTACAAGAAATACCACTACATTTCCGTCACACTTTTTGTACACACATGATTCATCCGGACATTGAATAAATCCATATGACTGGATTACTTCATCAAACGGATGTTCCATGATCTTGAAGCTTGTTTCAATCCATAAATGGACCTATTAAGCTTACACACAAGATGCACTTCACCCTTTGCAATAAATCCATCTGGTTGTTTCATGTAGATGTTTTCCTCAAGACTTCCATTCAAGAAAGTTGTCTTGACATCCATTTGCCATACCTCATAGTCCATATAAGCGGTAATAGATAAAAGAATATGGATTGACTTAACCATGGCCACAGGAGAGAAGGTTTCCTCATAATCGATTCTTTCTCTCTGAATATATCCTTTAGCAACAAGTCTTGCTTTAAAGGTTTCCACCTTACCGTCAGATTCTCTTTTTCTTTTATAGACCCACTTACATCCAATGGCTTTTACACCAATGGGTGGTTCTACATGATCCCAGACTTGATTAGAATACATGGATTCTATTTCAGATTTCATTGCCTCTTACCATGATTTAGCATCCTTATCTTGCAGTGCTTCGTCGTAATTCCATGAGTCGATTTCATGTTCACCAGGGAGCAAGTCTGACAACTCTCCCAATCCCATGAATCTATCTGGTAGTCTCATAACCCTCCCACTATGACGAGACACCACAGGCAATTGTGTATCAGGTGTGACACGCGGTGCAGTGTCTTGTGGTATATTATTTTGTACAGTTGGTACTATATTGGTGTTTCCCTACTTACTTCTTCTAGAATATTTTTACTCATGGGTTTTTACTTCATTACATATCCTCTTCCAAAAATATGGCATTCGTGCTTGATGAGAGTGAAAATAAGCGTGTTTTAGTGTCCAATTTAACACTTTTTAATGGGAATTGTTGTCATATATTAGCACAAGTGTCTTATATTAGATATATGTGAGAAAAAGGTGCATTTGAGGTATTTTATTGTGTTTTAGGTGGAAAAATGATCAAAAGTGCAAAGTTGGAAAAAATGTGCAACTTGTGCAAGAATGCTGAAAAATGCATGTTCAATTTCCATAATTTTTCTGTATTTGTGTGGAGCTCAAAACTGATATTATGATATATGGTTGGAAAGCCACGGAAGATAGGATCGTTTTGGCGTAAGAATCACTCAAATCGGAGATCGAACAAAGAAGTTATGATCAAAATCGTGAGGTCGCGCAGTTGCAGGCGAGAATTTTTTCGAGAATTTCCGAAAAATTTCGAAAATTAGCCCATAATTCATATTTATTAGAGCACAATTAATCTCCTTATCTCATAATCCTCCATGATTCACCCATATCTTTTATTACCTTAATTAATTCCCTTCTCAAACCTATATATATTTTATATTATTAATCATAGGACCACAACACAATCATCCTACAACTCACAAGGGGGGATCACCCCCCAACCATCATCCACATCATTTCCTCCATCCATCCATCCATCCATCACTTTGAAGATTCGTATGTTGAATCAAGAGGAGAACCAAAAGGAGGATTCAAGATGGAGAGGGATGCGACGATGCCCACATCTAGGGTTTTATTTGTTTCCTAATTTATCTTGTATTTTCCACACATATGGGTAAGATCTATCCAACGCCCATGATTGTTCTTCATAACATCATGGGCTAGAACCATTTTGGTAGATTTAGGGTTTTGAAGGTTTTTATGAATTAGTTGAACTTTCGTGTGTATATTCCATACAACACAACTTGTGGTTTATTCTATATATAACTATGCTTTCTTAATACATATTCAGAGTCGTTTTGTGCATCATTAACTATTGAATAGAGTCTAAATGCTGATCTTGGTTATTGATTGAGTGTGTTCACTGCTGAACAGGATTTAATGTTATAATTCTAAGTGTGGGGACTCCGAAGCTTCATTAGAACTATCATGTATAAATACTTATTAATTGAATTGAATTCGGGTTAGTAAGTAGGATAAAGAGGGTAATTTTATAGTATCTATAAAGGAAGATCATATCGGGTTAGAGTACCAACTGGCCAGGTAAATAATTGATACTGATAGTACCTAGAAAGGGGGTGAAATTATATCTTTTGCTCCAAGGTTATTCATATGTATTACACGCATATTTACTTATGTCTATAGAGTAGATTTACATGGCTTATTGATGCGTCCATATTCCACAAAGCAGAGTCGGACATTGATATACAAAAGGAAAATTAATGAGTGAAACTAGTTTACCCTAGAGCTACCTATTCTCCATTCTTGAGATACATTCGTATTCTTCTAGTGTTTATTTTATTTTAATTGTTATTTAATTTTAGTATTTAGTTAATTAGATAATTATTATCAAACGTTATTGTCACTCGTCTTAATTAATTTAGTAAATAATTAAATTGATAAAATACCGTCCTTTGGGTTCGATATTTAACTTGGTCGCTTGCTTAAGCTGCAATTGATATCCTTAATACTTGGGGATTAATTTTGCGTGCAAAGAAAATGCGCATCAGTGCTAATGATCACCTTTTGATCCTTTGGATTATTAAACAAACCACCGTTTGTTCTTCTAGGATATCCTACAAACAGGCACACTTCAGTACGCGCTTCTAACTTATCAGTATCTCCTCTTAACACATGTGCCGGAACACCCCAAATCCGAATGTGTTTAAGACTTGGCTTTCGCCCAGTCCACAGTTTGGTGGGTGTAGAGGCTACCGATTTAGAAGGCACCAAGTTCAGGATGTAAGTTGCCATTTCTAAGGCGTATCCCCAGAATAAATTTGGTAATTCCAAATAACTCATCATTGATCTTACCATTTCCATAAGAGTATTCCGTCTTTCCGCTACACCACTCTACTGTGGTGTGTCCGGTGCAGACAATTGGGATTCAATCCCTTCCTCTGATAAATAATTCCTAAAGTCTCCAAAGACTGATTCACCACCATGATCAGATTGTAGTATCTTGATACATTTTTTAAGTTGCTTCCGCATCAGCCTTGTACTCTTTGAATTTATCAAAGCACTCAGACTTGCGGCGTATCAAATAAATGTATCAGTATCTATAATAATCGTCAATAAAAGTGACGAAATATTCATAACCACCTCTTGCCTAGACAGACATAGAACCACATAAATCAGAATGAACAAATTCTAACAGATCCTTGGCTCTATACCCCTTTGCCTTAAAAGGCCTTTTGGCCATTTTTCCTTCCAATTAGGATTCACAAGTTGGATAATTTTCTACAACTAATGAACTCAGAGGCACATCCGCTATCAACCTTTGAATCCTACTCAAGTTAATATGACCTAGTCTTAGATGCCAAATATATGTTTGGTTCATTTCCGAAGGTTCTTTTCTCATTTGTTGCACTGTGGGAGAAATTGGTTCAAGAATATACAAATTATCTATCAATACACCATCACAGATAATAATTCTATTTTTCCTTATAACAACCTTGTCATTAAAAAAACAGAATATCCATCCAAAAATAATTTAGAAACCGAAATCAAATTCTTTCTAAAATGAGATATATAAAGACAATTCCTTAATATAAGAGTTTTATTCTTATTGAAAATAAATAGACGTCTCCCACTGCAACAGCCGCTACTCTTGTAGCATTCCGATGGATATTAAAGATATAGAATAGTTAATTAATTAGGTTTTAATTTATTCCTTTTATTTGTAAAGCTCTATAATATGTTGATTCTTAAAGAATACCGGAAGATAGACAACTCAAATACGTTGATTCTTATAGAATACGTAAAAGAGGTATGAGACAACTCTCATTTTTATTAATCAAATTGAACTCCCCTACTACAATAATATGAGCACCTATTTATGGGTGATAACAATATATATTATAATAATGATAATTAATATAAATAAAAAAATAATATCACATTAATATATAATATATCTACTATAATTAATCTAAATCTTCTGATTCTCCATCATTCTCCTCCGCTTGGAGACGATTTGTCCTCGAATCATGTTGGATCGTATCAAAAATAAAATAAGTTCGTAGACGTGCTGGAACATCTTTGAATTCATATATGTATATGTCAAAATCCTTCCAAAGTTCACCTCCGTATTCAACATCTCTGCTTATTATGAGATTCACAAAATATGAATCTTTTGGATCAAATGCATCATCATATGCATTATTGACTTCAATAAGATTCACAAAATGTTAATCTTTCGGATCAAATGCATCATCATCTTCGTCGGAAATTGGTGGGCCATCATAAGACTTTTTTTAATCTTCTTCATCAAAGATCGGTGAGCCATCATAGCATCGTAGAAAACTCCATCATCTTTCTCATCGTAGATCGGTGGGCCATCATATACAAATTCGACTTCTTCATCGAAAATTGGTGGTCCATCGTACACCGGATCGGACACCAACAAATTGTTTTGTTGGTAGATCTGCATAGTATCATCTTCATACGATGACTGATCATCATAAAAGGTATCATATACCACGTGAAATCTCAAATCCAATATTGAGAATCGTAAATTGGCTCTGATTACCAACTGATGCAGCGAGAGCATATTAAAGATAAATATACGTAGAAATGACAAGATGGGCAAGCCCATTTGGCCACTGGGCTCCTCACACAATTTAGTGACCCGGGTTCGATTCTCATTGAGAACGAATAGGAGGGGAGTTATAAGGAGGCTTGGAGAATAAGGATGTATGGAAACTTGGTGAACTAACTTCCAATTATACTAACAACTAACTTTGTCCGATCAAAAAAATATACGTAGAAATAAACTCTATAATCCAAGTGATCTTGTAATTGTTTTAGGGGAGTTGAAATTGAATGATAAAAAAAGAGTTGTCTCATAACCTCTTTTACGGTATTCTTATGAATCAATGTATTTGAGTTTCTATTTTTCGGTATTCCGTAGGAATCAAAGGATTATAGAGTTTATTTCTACGTATATTTATATTTAATATGCTCTTGCTGAATCAGTTGGTAATCAGAGCTAGATTCTCGATGTTGGATTCGAGATTTCAAGTGGTTTATGATAACTTTTATGATGATCAGTGATGAGTGTGTAAATTCATGTGTTTTGAGCTCTGATTCGTGTGATAATGATATTTGATTTGATCTTAAGTCAAGATAAATCGATTTGTGTAGTGGAAAGTCATGAATCAGGTGTGTTTAAGTCCGTTTGAGTGGATTTTCGAAGGAAAACGGGAGAGAAGTGATCGAAATCGGAGAAAGGGTGTTGGAGGACTCGGTTCGACCAGCAGGGGCCCAATTTGACCAGTAGAAGAGTGGTTTGACTATCACCCATGGTCGAACCAGGCGCCGAAAGCTATCAAAAGTATGGTTCGACCACGTCAGTGCTGTTCAACCAGGTGTGTTGGTCGAACCGTGGTCGAACCAAAAGCATAAGTTTTCATAGATCCAGTTCGACCACGACGCTTCTAACTCGACCCGAATCGTAGACCTGCCAGTGATTTACAGGCAGATTCGACCAGCAATTCAACCAGGAGATGTGTGGTTCGACCAAGGGTCTTGGTCGAACCAATATGCTGGACACATCCGGATCAATATCTTTATACTTCAGTGCGTGTTTTCATCCAAAAAGCTCATCCTAGGTCCATAAGGAGAGCTCACAAGTATAAAAGGAAGACCCTACGCAAGGGAAAAGGGGAGTTCACCACCACTTTCATTCTACACAACATCCAAAACCCTACCGCCATCCACAGAGTTGTGGAGAGAGATTCGTCTGTCGAATCAAGTGAGAACCAAGTGAAGATTCAAGATGGAGTGAGACGCGACGGCGCCCGCATCTAGGGTTTACTTTGCATCTTAATTTATCTTGTAATTTTCAAGATTATGGGTAAGATCTATCCAACTACCATGATCATTTTTCGATCAATCATGGCCTAGAACAGCTTCGGTAGTTCTTGGGTTTATGAATGTTTTATGAGTTAATTGAACTTCTGTGTGTATACTCCGTACAACACTACTTGTGGTTTATTTTATATAAGACTATGCATTTTCAATTCATACTCAAAGTTGTTTTGTGCATCATTAATTGTTATGTAGAGTCTGAATACATATCTTGATTATTGATAGTGTGCGTTCACTGCTGAGCAGGATTACATGTTATGATTTTAAGTGAAGGGATTCTGAAGTCTCATTAAAACTATCTTATATAAATACTTGTTAATTGAATATGATTCGGGATAATAAGTAGGACAAAGAGTATAACGTCATAGTACTATAAATAAAGATCATATCGGGTTAGAGTACTTAGTGCACAGGAAATAATTGATAATGATAGTACCTAGAAAGGGAGTGAATTATATCTCTTACTCCAAGAATATTTACACGTGTCACATGCTTATTTACTTGTGTCTATAGAGTAGATTTGTATGGCTTAGTGACGCTTCCATATTCCACAAGGCAGAGTCGGACATTGATACATGAAAGGAAAATTAATAAGTAAAACTGGATGGCCCGAAGGACTACCTATCTTCTCACTTATTCACTTTCGTTCAATCTCTACTGTTTATTTATTTTAATTGTTCTTTTAATTATTTAGTTATTAGTTACTTAATCACCAAAACGATTTTACCATAATAGTCTTAATAAGTTAGAATATAATTAAATTGATAATAATATGTCATTTGGGTTCGATAATCACTTGGTCGCTTATCAAAGCTACAATAGCATCCTTCACACTTGGGGATTAATATTGTGTGTTGAGATAACGCTCATCAAGTTCTTGGCGTCGTTGCCGGGGACGGCATTAATTATTAGTTTATTATTTCTAGTTAATTGAGACTATATTATTCTTGTCTTTATTTTCTAACACTTATTTTTCTTAGGTGTATGCTCACTAGAGCAAAGGTAGGAGATTTAGAGCATTATAATTCGGAGATTGGAGCATTGTCGAGGAATAAAATGAAGAAGAAGAACAAGAATAGGAACGTGGAATCAACTGAGGCTCTTAATTTAAGAGTTGAAGTTGACGAGCTAGATCCGCAAGTGATTGAAGCTGCAACCGACGTCAACTTGGAAGCAGAAGCAGTCAACATGGCGGCGAATTCGGATAATCTTGTCATCCATGAAGTTTTTAAGAACAACGGAGGAGGCAATACGGGGCTATTAGGAGCAAGAGGGGCCGAAGCTGATTTTGATCTTCACCCTGCTCTGATCAGCATGATTGAAAGGAGTCCCTTCTCTGGGGGAATCTTTGAAGATTCTCAGCAACATTTGCATGAGTCCCTTGTTTATGCAAGTACACAAAAAGATGCAGAAACTCATGAAGATGCGAGGAGGATCGTCTTATTTAAGTTCTCGCTGAATGAAAAGACGAGAGATTGGTACAATAATCTTGATGCAGCTGAGTGCACTACCTAGGAGCAATTGAAATTGAAGTTCTTGGAGCGATACATGCTACCTTCAAAGGTGTTTAAGATGAAACAAGAAATCAATCAATTTGATATCCATGGTAATGAGAAGTTTCATGAGGCTTGGGATAGATTCAAGGACATGCTTAGAAAGTGTACATGCTCAATACATCAGTATTTTCTACAATGGATTGGAGTGTGATTCTCGAGTTTTATTAGATGCTTCATCGAATGGAGCATTGTTTACAAAGTCATCCGTTGAGGCCAAAAAGCCCTTCGAGGATATTTCGATGAATTCAAGAGATTGGCCGACTGATAGAGTGAGATGTACTTATGTTCTTGGTAAAGTAGCACAGGTTGAGCATACGATGGTTAAGTCGAGTAGAGAAGATGAGATCGTCTCTAGTTTGGCTAATATCAACAAAGTACTTGAGTCTCAGCAGAAGTAGATTACTGAAATAGCTCAGTGAGTACTAATTATGCATTAGGATGTCTGTAATGAAGGAGCTAGCCAAGAGGAGATGGAAGAGGCGAACTATGTCATGGGTCAAAGTATTCAAGGAACCAGGTTCCAAAATCAAGAAAACCAGAATTATCAAGGGAATTACAATAATTGTGGTCCCCCGGGTAATTATCAACAACCAATGAGGCCGGAGTTTTCGTGGAGAGATCCTAATACAACAGTACAACCTCCTAGTGGTATTGATCCGGGTGCTAACGTCGAAGAAGGAAAACTTGATTCTGAGGATACGGTGAACAGGTACATGACAAGGAATGATGCAAGAGTGGACCATCTAGAGGCGAAGCTTGAGGCAAAGATTGATACAAATCATGAGGATATATCTAAGCAAATGAAGGACTTGACGTTATTGATGGGGCAGATGGTCGGGAGTGTTAACCAATTGATGCAAACCGTAGAGAATGGCAAGTTCCCATCTCAAAGTATAGCAAAACCGAGGCAGTGCAATGCTATCACGTTGAGGTCTGGAACACAGTATGAGGGACCGATAATGCTGGAAACAAGTTCTGAAGCACCAGGAGCCCGATTCGACCTATATTCAACCAATACAGATGGTCGAACCGTACTGAGGAGGTCGAACCAGGCACCTGGGCAACCTCCGGAGATCACAGCCGAGCGGTTCGACCACGACCGATACGGTTCGACCAAGCCTGTTGGTCGAACCACCCTGTCCAGAGTACTCTGTTTTGTCAGAAGCACGGTTCGACCATGATCAACATGGTTCGACATACCCTGTTGGCCAAACTGTGGTCGAATCGGCATGTTTGGGAGAGAAAACACTTTCTGATGCACGATTTGACCATTACTTGCCTGGTTCGACCAGCATCCCTGGTCGAACCATGATCGAACCACTTCGTTCGACACCATTTTTCATGTTGAATGTTTTACATGTTGTTGATGCTACTCCCGTACCATCCAATGAGCATAATATTGATCTTATAGCAGAAAAGAAATGGGAAAGAGCAAAGAGAATGAGAGCCGAGAAGGATAAAGCAGAGAAGGTTGTCAAGAAGGGTTTGGAAGAGAAGTTCTAGAAGTTTTCAGATATCATAAATAAGATAAGCTTGAGTATTGCTTTCTCTGAAGCACTCTTAGAGATGACATATTATGCATGTTTCCTAAAGGATATACTTTTGAAGAAGAGAAGCTTGAATGGAATTGAAACAGTGAATCTGCTGAGAACTGTAGCTCAATCATACAGAGAGAGCTGCCAGCTAATTTGAAGGATCCGGGAAGCTTCACTATTCTATGTGAGATTGGAAAGGGGCCGGCACGATGAGCCTTGTGCGATCTTAGGGCAAGCATTAATTTGATGCCCTTGTCAATATTTCAAAGGATTGGTTTGGGGGAGTTAACTCCAACAACGGTTGCTCTACAATTGGGGGATAGGTCTATGACTTTTTCGAAGGGGATGATTGAAGACGTTCTAGTGAAAGTAGAGAAACTCGTCTTTCTTGTGGACTTTCTTGTACTCGAGATGGAGGATGACAAGGATAATGTTCCCCTTATCTTAGGGAGACCATTCCTTGCTACTGCTGGAGTAATGATTGATGTTCAGAAGGGTGAGTTAAGGTTGCGCATGGATAAGGAAGAGGTTCTGTTCAACCTTTATAAAGCAGTGAAGATGGCAATGGAGACGCAGTGTCACAGCATCGATGTGGTGGAGGAGATCGTGTAGGAAGATATGTCCTTGATCCTTTCTAAAGATCCCTTAGAGACATGCTTGATGAAGTCTCTTACTTTTCCCACCACAGAGCTAGATGAGCTCTCTAATGAGGTATGTATTGAATTTCTTGAAAACCTACTTGCTTTGGGTGATGACAGGTTTGAATCGAAAAGGACCAAGATTGAAGAGGTGAAGTGGACTAGAAAGTACTTGCCATTAAATCGTGAGAGCACAGCAAAAGAAGAAAAGAAGGAGGAGTTGAAACCGCTATCGGAATACTTGAAGTATGCCTATCTAGGTGACAATGAAACATATCCGGTAAATGTATCTTCTTCTCTAATTGTTGATCAACTCGATGAGTTATTAGATGTGCTTAGGAAGTATACGTCTGCAATTAGTTGGTCTCTTGATGATTAGAAAGTTATTAGTCCATCATATTACATGCATAGGATAAGATTGTTAGATGAGGTTAAGAGTAGCATTCAGAATCAGCGGAGAGTTAATCTCGCTATTCAAGAAGTGATTAGGAAGCAAATCCTAACATGGCTAGATGCAGAAATTATTTATCTAATTAGTGATAGTCCCCATGTGAGTCCATTGCATGTTATAGCTAAAAAAAGGGGACATGAGTATTGTGAAAGCCGATGATGGAGAGACTTTAGCTACTAGGATTCCTATTCCTATGGGATGGCGTGTGTGTACTGATTACAGGAAACTGGATGAAAATACATGCAAAGACCACTTCCCTCTTCCTTTCATGGATCAAATGTTTGATCGTCTTGCAGGGTATGATTTTAATTATTTTTTGGATAGGTATACGGGTTATAATCAAATCATGATTGCACCCGAGGACCAGGAAAAGACTACGTTCACTTGCCCTTATGGAACTTTTGCCTTTAGAAAGATGTCTTTTGGATTGTGTAATGCATCTGCTACATTTCAGCGTTGCATAATGGCCATATTTGATGGGTTGATAGAAAAAATCATGGAGGTGTTTATGGACAATTTTTCTGTGTTTGGTTCCTATTTTGATATTTGTTCATCTAACTTATCTACTGTTTTGAAAAGATGCCAAGAAATTAATCTTGTTTTGAATTGAGAGAAGTGTCACTTCATGGTGAGAGATAGGATTGTTCTTAGGCATCATATTTCGGCTAAGGGATTGCAGGTGGATAGAACAAAGGTGGTGGCGATTGGGAAGCTTTCACCACCTACTAATGAAAAGGGAGTGCGGTCCTTCCTTGGACACGCAGGATTTTATAGGAGATTTATCAAAGACTTCTCAAAATACTCCTAACCATTGTCTCACTTACTTGAAAAGGATGTTTCTTTTGTTTTTTATGATGAATTTCTAACAGCTTTTGAGGTTTTGAAGGAGGCATTGATTACTGCGCCTATCTTGATCACACTGGATTGGACTCAACCATTTGTACTTATGTGTGATGTAAGTGATCAAGCACTTGGAGTGGTGCTTGGGCAGATGAATGAGAAGAAGTTCCGAGCCATCTACTATACGAGTAAGACTTTTGATGCATCACAAAAGAACTATAATGTCACTGAAAAGGAGTTTCTAGCTGTGGTGTATGCATTCAATAAGTTTCGACAGTATTTGGTTGGCATGAAGACCATTATGTACACGAATCATTCTGCGATGCGGTAATTGATAGAGAAGAAGGAAGTGATGGATTCTTTTTCTGTAGGAATTTGATATGGAGAACCGAGATAAGAAAGGTACAGAGAATATTTTAGCGGATCACCTATCAAGGTTGGAGACAAGGGAGCATTGTGATGATTATTTTGAATACATAGAAGAGATGTTTCCCGATTATAAGATCATGGCGGTGTTTTCTGAAGGAGCGGAAAGAGCTTGTGTAGTTGCTGCTCAAGGAGTAGATCCATGGTATGTGGATTATGTCAATTACATTACCGTTGGAGAAATTCCAAGAGATCTCAACAGGTAACAACTTGTGAAGTTTAAAAGGGATGTTGAGACTTTCATATGGTATGATCCATTTGTCTACAAATTTTATACAGATTCTATCGTCCGTAGGTGTGGGCCCGAGATGGAGATGGAAAGTATCCTCGATTTTTTCCATGCACAACCTAATGGGGGGCACTTCGAAGCTTAAAAGACTGCAGCTAAGGTACTTCAATCTGCTCTTTACTGGCCTACTTTGTTTAAAGAATATGAATCCTATGTAGCGACATGCGATAGATGTCAACGGATATTAAACATAAGTAGATGAGATGAGATGCTACTTCAGCCAAGCATTGTTGTTGAAATCTTCGATATATGGGGAATCGATTTTATGGGGCCGTTTCTCCCATCTAATGGATTTCTCTACATCTTACTTGTTGTGGATTATGTTTCTAAGTGGGTGGAGGTCATTCCTACTCGTATGAATGATTCAAAGACTGTGTTGTCTTTCTTGAAGAAACATATCTTTACTTGCTATGGAGTTCCTAGAGCACTATGGAGGTTCTCACTTCGTCAATAAGCTTCTTGAGAGAGTGCTCAAGGATTATGGTGTCAAGCATAGGGTTACTACACCCTATCACCCTCAAGCGAATGGGCAAGCCGAGGTCTCCAACCGACAAGTGAAGCAAATTTTAGAAAAAATAGTCAGAACTAATAGGGAGTAGGCTATGAAGCTCGATGATGTTTTATGGGAGTTCTAAACTGCTTACAAGACGGTGCTTGACATATTACCGTATCAAATTGTCTATGGAAAGCCATGCCAGTTACCCTTAGAGTTTCAGCATAAATCTTTTTGGGCATTGAGAAGCTTGAACTTATATCTTAAGGATCAAAAAGAGTTGAGGATGACTCATATCAATCAACTAGACGAGTTCAGGAATCAACCTTATAAGAAATTCGGTGATCTATAAGGAAAGGATGAAGAAATGGCATGATTTGAAGATCACTTACAAGGAGTTCAAGCAAAATGATGAGGTATTACTTGTTAACTCTTGTTTGAAGCTCTTTGCAGGAAAATTAAAATCAAAGTGGACGGGACCGTTGATTATACATAGAGCCTGCGGAGGGGGGAGTTTTGAAATCATGGACAAAGATGGAGATATCATAGCGGCGAATGGGCATCGATTGAAGCATTATAAGTCGCCGGATGATGCTTGCATCATCTTTGAGGATACCTTGCATTGAATTGGTACCGTCGTGACTCTCCAATGTTAAACAAGAGCACTTGTTGGGGCTTTCCTTCCTATTTTATTGTTTTATTTCATTAGTGTGAGTAAGAAATATTTATATTTGACGTGCTTACTTATCGGAAATTACATCTTCTTGCAAACTTAGTTTCGACTATAGTTTCTACTAATTTTGGGGGGTGTGATGTACTTACCTCATCTAGCACGAAGAGTATAATCTTTTCTTTGTAACGTTTGTTAGGGGAGTTGATTTTTTGCGGCATATTTGAACTTTAACCGATATGGATGTGTCAATTTTTTGCAATTTGCCTAATGTTTAGTGGTGTTTTATTTATTGAGTCGTATGCGGAGTGTATGCACATGATTTATGAGTCTTAATAGTGATTCTCTAGTATAATTTTGCTCTGTGTTGGTACCTAATGATTGTTTTTGAGCTTAAAGTTTGAATGGGACAAAGAAGGAAAGGTTTAGAAGGAACAGGTGCTCAGTTCGACCAAGGGGACTGGTCGAATCATTGATCAGAGAAGGTGTTACAAGTCGATTCGACTAAGAAGGGGGTGATTCGACCAAGCGTCAAGTCGAACCAGAGTCGAATCATGGATCAGAAAATTTGTTATAAGTCGATTCGACCAAGAGTGCAGTGATTTGACCTGGAGTTCTAGTCAAAATAACCGACTGAAAGTTTATTACAGGCTGGTTCGACCACGATAGCCCAATTCGACCAGCAATTCAAGTCGAACTGCAGTGCTGAATGTGTTCAGAAGCACGATTCGACCATGATGAGGTGGTTCGACCAGCTGGTTCGGGTCGAATCGCACAGGTAAGTCGCGATTTTAAGCTAATTTTCGCCCCTGTTTCGATCACTTTGCTCACCACCTGCACTTGAATCCTTTCCGAACCAAAAATCCTCTCTTCTAAACTTCGATTTTACTTGATTTTGCTCTGATTAAACCACTTTCCACACTTCCTACACTCTACTTGTCACGTATTTGGAGCATTCTAGTTACAAAACTAGGGTTTCTCGACAAATTTGGGGATTCTTCATACTTGTTCGTACTAAGCCATGGCCGGATCGAAAGGTATGTTCTCTTTACCCTATTACTCTAAGATTGAAGTTATGTGCTTGATTTTAAGTGGGTAAGTTGATTGAACTCATTTTTATGTGAATCCATGGTGCAAATTGAATTTTTGTTTGAAGTCACATATGAACAAGTGATGAATCCGATTTTAATTGTTGATTTGTTACAAGACCTTGATGTTTACGTGAAATTGAAGAGTAAATTGAGTGGTGAAGTGAAGCATGTTGAATTTTAAGTTGATTTGTTAAACTTTTGGATGCATGCTCAAGGAAGTGATGTGGTTGTTGAAATTGTTGATAGTTCCTATTAAAGAGTTGATGTTGGAGTCAATTGAATTATCATTTGATATTGAATTCATGATGAAGTTGGAAGCATGTTTGTTTGAAATTGATTATACTTGTTTAACTTGAAGTCTTGAGTAGAGTTTCATGTATAGTTAGTTTGAACAAGGTTAGTTTGCTTTTCTTTTATCCGTGTAGTATTGAAACATTGTTTTATAAAAATGGAAAGAAGACTGAAGCTTGTTATAAGAAAAGACAAGATAGGCCGTCTCGTGAGGACGAGGTTACAAGGAAGCTAAGGCTTAAGGGGAGGCTGCCTAGGGATTTCAAGATTCAAATGGAGAATTGGGAGGAGATAAAGGATCGATGGGGCGATATGTCTAATAAGATCGCTCGAACAAAGTACCAGAATGATGGGGCTATGTTAACAATGCATATCCGTGAGGATATTATTTGGATGTTTGATCAAGTAGGCATACTTCATTTCACGGAGTTGAAGAGGCCGACGTACTTTCATATGACTGTGGAGGTTTTGTGTTCGATCACCATCAAGAAGGGCTCGAGTCCTCTTCCTTATGAGTGCTCATTTAAGCTGGGAGGCGAGATGAGAAAATGGACAGCTGAAGATTTCAACGTGTTGTTTGAGACTCCAGGGGGGATCTCCAGGGACGAGAATGGATATTTCAATACAAATAATTTTTGGAGAGCAATTTCTGGAGAGGATATGAATTTCAAGACCAAGGATACTCGTGCTTCTTTGATTCGCAACCTTGTGATTCGATATATGGATAGAGTTTTGGGTAACACGTTGTTTTCCCGGTCTGAGGAGAGTTGCGTGTCTCGGGAAGAGTTGTATGCTCTCTGGTGTATGTTAAATGGAGTAAGGTTCAATATGGGGTCGTATTTGATTCAGTAACTCTACAGATTTAGGAGTTCCATGTTTCAGAGAGTTAATATTAAAGGGTTGCTTACTTCGGTGGCTGAGTCGTACCACATGGATTTCACCAGCATTACACCATTCTTGGAGGATCTAGACCTAGTCATGAGTGCGTGTGTTAAAGTTAGATTCGCTTATCATCGGGATGGAGATTGGCTATACACGAGGGGTTTTAAGCCCTTTTCTTTCATGTTTCCATACGATGTAGGAGCTCTAACTACTATTGGGATTAAGGATAATAAGTTGATGAACACTCTGGCGCACGAGGCTATCTCGATTACATGCGTAAGGAAAGGTGATTGGAGGATTGTGGCTCAAATGTACGCTACTGGGATGTACCAGGAGTTGCGAAGAATAGTTGATGAAGGGCAGCTTGGGCCACAGTAGCAGCATGGAGAGCATGGAGATCACGCTCATGAGCATGGTGAGATGCATGGAGAGGAGCAGGTCCATCCTGAGATGGATATTCCGCAGTAGCATGGGATGCCACCACCACCATTTCCAGCACAGCCACAGCAGCAGTATTGGGGCGGTCCTGACGAGTATTTTAAGGAGCGGTTTAGGTTGATGAATGAGCATCTTGCCAACTTGAACAACGAGCAGAAAAAGATGAACCGCCAGCTGGGCTTGCTTACCACAAGTTATGCCGCGCTCGATATGAGAAACAACGCACTGCATGCTAACTATGTGGTGATGGATCAGAGATTAGGGGAGATGAATGATAACTATGAAGCTTTGGATAGGAAGGTGGATACCCTACAGAGATACTTCGATGATTGGCGTAGGGACGAATATGATGATGCTCCGGAAGAGTAGAGGGCGCCAGGTTTTTCATTCTTATCTGCTTCATCTCATCTCCCTTCTCTTTTTTTCTTTACAGGATAGGTATTTGTGGTGTGAGTGGCATGTACGTATATTGATTTTGAATTGAGATTGGATAGAGGTGTGACACTTGATATTTGAGGTTGGATTGGTTGGAGATATTTGATTTGGATTGATATTGTGGGTTCTTTGCTAAGTATGTGGCATTCGTATTTTGCATGTGTTGATTTTGTTGATAAGTAGCATGTATAACTTGTTAAATGTGTGGAGTTCATTATGGAATTAATCTTGATTATATGCTATGAGGAGTGCTTAGGAATCTATTACCCATGTGAAAATTTGAGCCCTTATGAAATCATGCCACATTTATGCATGATAGTTTATTCTTGAGAGAATCATTCATATGATCGTATTCTAGAACTTGGCTTGGAGTTTTATGTGAGACTTATTATTGATTAGTTATTAGGACATGATCTTAGGCCATTATTGTTTATTTGAGTCACTTAGCCAAATTTTACCTTCCCTTATATTGAATAAATCATTGGAAGCCCTATTGAGCCTTTAAAAGCTTTTTCTTTGACAAGCCTTGATTAAAAAGCCTTTATTTATCCTTCGCTTGAGCTTTGTTGAATACCCTATTCATTAGTAGAGAGTTGAGAAGAATATATGCTAGCTTGAATGTGAAGAAGAAAGGAATAAATTTGGTTGAGTAGCATGAATTTGAAGAAAAGAAAAGAATGGTTAAATCTTGTTTAGGGGTAGTGCCTGAAATCGGTACCCCGACTGCTTAGAAGGGTAGTGCCCGAAATTGGTACCCTTGTACTTTGAAGAAAGATGACGTTGATGTCAAGTAAAGAAGGAAAAGTTGAATTGCAAGATCATGAGAAGAAGATGGAGAGGAAGAAGCTGTTTGATGAAACTAAAACTCCAAGGTAATTCTCTACTAGTGAATTAGTCACTTTATCTATATTTTCCTACCTTTACCAAAGAGCCAACATTATAACCCAAAAGCAAGTCCTTTGTGATCTTAGTAATAAAGTGATTATAAGTTGATTTTTGGGACCCTTGCCAAGCTTATGGTTACGTGGGAATATGAATTGAAATTGAGCGTATATATTAACCATATAAATGTACATCTTTTACACTTGAGAGCGAGATTAAACACTTATCTTGTGAGCAAGATGACTTAGTACTCCGAATTGTATTATAATTGAGTGATATTTTGCATGACTAAAATGTATGATGCTAGTGATACTTGTTTTTAATTGATAGAATTGCATGTGTAGGTATGTATTGTACTTTACTAGATGGACTTGTGAAATTTACACTTACTCCTATGGTTTTAATTTTGTTGCCTCGGGACGAGCAACAAGTAAGTTTGGGGGTTTGATAAGTGTGTAAATTCACGTGTTTTGAGCTCTGATTCATGTGATAATGATGTTTGATTTGATCTTAAGTCAAGATAAATCGAGTTGTGTAGTGGAAAGTCATGAATCAGGTGAGTTTAAGTCCGTTTGAGTGGATTTTTGAAGAAAATGGGATAGAAGTGATTGAAACATGAGAAAGGATATTGGAGGCACCCAGTTCAACCAGCAGGGGAACGGTTCGACCAGAAAGAGAGTGGTTCGACCATCACCCATGGTCGAACCAGGTACTGGAAGCTATCAGAAGTATGGTTCGACCACGACAGTTCAGTTCGACCAGGTGTGTTGATCGAACAGTGGTCAAACTAAAAGCATAAGTTTTCGCAGATGCAGTTCGACCACGACACTTCTGATTTGACCTGGCGTTCGATCCAAACCGTGAACCTGCCAGTGATTTACAGGCCGATTCGACCAGCGATTCGACCAGGGAATGTGTGGTTCGACTAAGGGTCTTGGTCAAATCGATATGCTGGACACCTCTGGATCTATATTTTTACACCTTCAGTGCATGTTTTCGTCCAAAAAGCCCATCCTAGGTCCATAAGGAGAGTTCACAAGTATAAAATGAAGACCCTACGCAAGGGAAAAGGGGATTTCACCACCACCTTCATTTTATACAACATCTAAAACCCTATCGCCATCCACGGAGCTGTGGAGAGAGATTTGTCTGTCGAATCAAGTGAGAACCAAGTGAAGATATTTTTACTGTAACATTCCGATTTTAGCAAGTGAAAGATTTTAGCACTAAATAAACATAAATGTTATCCTAATAATTACCCTATATTAATTGTAGATCATGGGTAGTAGAAAACTTGTGTGTTAAGCTCACATGTGAAGGAAATGTGAAAGGTCCCATAAGCTTCTATGTTATAACATTTTAGTAGGAATTTGAAGGGTTACTAGGGTGCTTACATTATTTTATATAGTAAAATCTTTTCTTTTAAAATAATTTTATTTAATTAATTAGTTAAATTTAGTGGGGTGTTACATTCATAAGGCAGTAAATCACAGAGAATCATGCATAACATATATAACAATAATCAGATAATTAAATCAAGGAATTTTATTAATTTAGGGCCAGAAAAATGGGTAAACTATCAATTCGGGGCTTGAATTATGTTTTCTATCGATTAGGGGCCTGAATTAAGTAAAACTATCAATTCAGTGCCTGAACTTAGGCCCTAAATTGATAAAATAGGAGATAATATTTGATAAATTCAGGCCTTGTATTGATAGTTTTACATATTTCAAGTCTTGGATTGATAGAAAATATAATTCAGGCCCCGAATTGATAGTTTACCCATAATTTGGGCCTTGAATTGATAAAACTCCTTAAATCAATTATAAATAATTATATATCAATGAATTTGATTGTTTGTCTTAAAGCACGAATATGAGCACGCAAACAGGGATCGACCTCCCCGGTGAGGTCGCAGATTCATGCCCGCCCGGCAGTATGCCCGCCAGCTTTCCAGCCCGCCCGGAAACACGTTCACTTTGTTTTAAGCACGCCTGGAAGGGCACCCGCCAGGTGGCCCGGCGGTATGCACAGCAGCCTGCATGATTCATGTGCTCTCACCTGGTTTCCCGCTTCAGCGCACGCCAGCAACGCCCGGCGCCAAGAATGAGTCGTGCACCATCACTTGATGCCACGCCCGACAAACTGCCCGGCATCAGCCCCAAAAGGTCACTCGATGTCTGCTCCAGCACTCGAGTTCGCGTTCGCTGGCTCTCCAGCACGCACAACACGACGCCCGCCGACTGGTGCCATCGCTCGATCACACGTCCGCCATCAGTCCGCAAACGAGTGCTTCAGCCTGCCTCTGAGCGTCACGCCCGGCTTCCACCCGCAACTGTGTGTACAGCCATGCGTAAATTCATGCATCCAGCATGACAACGAACGCGCCTGCTGGCCATCGTGCATAGCTCCGAGCGACTTTTTTATTTCCAGACGTGATTCACAAACATGTTCTCACATACGACAATACAGGGTATACACAGGAACAATCAAATTACACCAAAAACCTAATCCTCATGTGATTCTAATTCATAATTAAATCACATAATTATATAAACCTTAGCCTAACGTATCACGTTTAGCCATAAAACCTCGCTCTGATACCAATTGTTTGTGTTGACCGTTTGGTTAACATGAACCATTAGGGTTCCATGCATTTCTAAATCAGCAAAAGCAAGAAGATAAAAACGTATTACCTTTCACCAGGGTATATTAAAGAAGAACAACTGCAGAAAACAACCTCTTTATCTTCTGCTAAATTCCCAAGTCCAATCTTGACGTCGTGTGGGCGACGATCTTCAAGATCCTCTCAATCTATTTTCTCCCTACTCTCACACAATTTTAGGCGCTGAATTAGGATTCCAGGAAGCTGAGATGACTTATTTATAGGCTACAGCAGGGACCAGGAGGGGAAATTAGAGTCGGGCCTCCATTGGGCTTAAGTATCCAAGTTTAGCCCAAAACTTATATTTAAGTCCAATAATAATAATATAGTCCACTAAAATATTATTACTGCACTGCCGCTCTATCCCAAATTACGTTATGGGTTCCTTCATATTATGAGCCCGAAAGTCTCCCCATGTGTAAGATATACAATGCACATTAATTAATTAGTTACTAACAATATTATTAATTAATATCGCATCCGAGAGTAGTAAACTCAACCTTGTTATCATTTCGGAATAAATCCACCTGCAGGGTTTACATGATAATCCTTATAAGCTCCTCAAAGGGACATCATCAACCTACTTAATAGGACACAGATTCCTTCTACAATCAACAGCACACTATAGAGACAGCACTATTTTACAACTCACCGAGTTTGTTGATTTAATAAATAAATCTCACCCATTGATGAATCAAAGAGATATATGCTGGCTTACGTGTCGAGGTTATTGTATAGGAATTAAGAGCACGAACATCCATAATAACTGAGATCAAGTTCTCCTATATAGTCAGTATAAGTTGAACAATCTCAAGTGGTCCTGCTCAATACACAAAAAGCATACTAATGTGATTTTATAGTCAAGACAAACTAATACCAAATCACACTACAACTATCCCGATAGATTGTCCCCGTCTATCTCGATTGTGAGCATCTGTTTATACTTTATAAGGAAACCGATAAGACAATCTTCCATGCGTCGCCTCACACCATATTATCTACAGTATAAAGTAAGTGGACTTTTGCAATAACATATAAGTAAATTATAATATGCAAAACGTTTGATCATATGATTCTCATTTCAAATAAATTGTTAAAATATTGTTCATATAAAAGCTAGACTTTTAGTATACAATCTAACACCAGGAAGTGGCGGCCTCTATTTAACAGGGATGATCTGTGGTGCCCTCTGTTATTTCTCGGTGATTCCAAAGAATTTAACATGACCAAATCTTCCGCTGTGTTGCTCATGGTACCCATATCATAAAAATTCCCCTCCATTATTAGAGAAAGCAATGTCGTTGTAATGCAAGAAACCCTTATATCCTTATCCTTGAACTCCTTATTATAACCGTCATGCATTGCATTATTCCGTTCCTGCCATATGATCCAAACAAAAGTAACCACTGTAAATCTCCACAAATAGATTACATGTTTGCTACCAGTGACCTCCATCGCCTGCAAAAAGAACCCCACGAAGGTCTTATCCGTATGAATTCTGTGTCCAAAAGAGAATCCCGATAGCAGCTTTTTGAGTATTTCAAAAGATACTGGACACGATAGAAAGATGTTATCAAGTGTTTCCTCCTCATGCTTACACAAATAACAGCGAGAAGGCCCAGCAAATCCCTTGCTCCTTACCACTTTTCAGGTAGTGAGAATGCCCTTGATAACTTTCCATATAGCCAAGAATCGCATTTTAGGAATAAATTGAGTCTAAATCCATGGTCCCCATGCCGGCTCAATGAAGGATTGCCACTTGTGCATGTAGGCTAATTTTAATGAGATTTTACCTTGTAATGATTTACTCCAGACCCTACAATCCACCACATCGGGTGGCATTCTTGTAGCCAAAATTGCATCTACAATATTAGAAAAAGTTTACGTGAAACTCTCCATAAAATGCCAATGACCATCATATAATAATCTCCAATGCATTGATCAAAATGATGACGATGCTCTTGCGGAATCTCTACCAGATCCGCAATAGGGGTCCCTATCCAGTTGTCTAACCAGAAATGAACTTTGGAATCATAACCCACAATCCATATCTCATCCTCTATCAACCACTTTATGTGTTCCACTCATGCACCCCAAATAGAAGATTGAATATATTTTTCTCTAAGATTTGGCCCTTCAAACCATCTACACTTTATGCAAGAAAGAGCCCATTTTCCTTCTAGAATATCCCATGAAAGTTTCATCAGGTAAGCCTCATTCGCTTTCCTGATGTTCCTAATTCCCAAGCCTCTTTCTGACGTCGGGCTACACACCCGCTTCCAACTCACCATGAAGTGGTGTTGTCAAGATACATTCCCTGTCCATATGAAATTTCTACAGGCAGTCTCTTATTTCGTAATGAGGTGCCTCAACCATTTATATGTCATCATAACGTGCACTGTCGATGCAATAACAACCGAGTTGACCAAACATACTCTCTCTGCCATAGATAACATGTTGCATTTCCATCGTTGGAATTTAGCTAGAATCTTATCTGTAGCTTGCTTGAAATAATCAATCTTAAGAGTCCCACTTAAGATTGGAGCCCCTAAGTACGTGAATGGGTATTTTTCTTCCTGTATGCCAAAATCAGCAAGGATTCTTCTTTTAATTACAGGCTTGACATGAGCACCAAATAACACTGGATTTCAATGGGCTGAACTCCTGGCCTGACACGGCCGCAAAATTCCCCAGGACTATTCGCATCCCATCCACTGAGCTTTCATCACCTTTGCAAAACATAACAATGTCATCAGCATAAAATAAGAAAGGAGGAATAGGTGTTGACCTATTTGCATACGCAAGATATATTCTCCCAACCACAATTTCAGATTCAATCCAATTGCCGAGGACTTCCTCTGCCACACAAAAAAGAAGTGGGGACAAATGGTCCCTTTGCCGGACTCCCTTCCCATATTAAAAAATCCCCCTGGCTTCATGTTTATCGAAACAGAAACCCTAGCAGAATTGAAAATTACATGAATCCAGTTGACAAAAGTTTGTCCAAATCCCATTTTTTTCAGAACATATAGGATGAAATCCCATCTCAAAGTATCAAACGCCTTCTTGATGTCAGTTTCAAAACCGATGCTGCCAGCTTTTGAGTTATTAATGTTGTTAAATCTCTCAGATACCACTACAATACAATGATGAATACTTCTGCCCGGAATGAAGCCAAACTAATTGTTACTAAGATTCTAACTCAATAAAGGTCCCAACCAGCTAGAGATGATTTTCGTGAGAACTTTGAAAAAAAAGTTGCATAAGTTAATCTGTCGGAAATCCTCAACTCTTATGCCCCCATCAATCTTTGAAACAAGAATAATGAAGTTACAGTTGATACCCAATGGCATCTCTCCCGTAACAAAAAAATGCTGAACTACTTTACAGAAATCGTCTTTAATGAAACGCCAGAACTTGTGGAAGAATGATCCTCCGAATCCATCTGGACCCGGAGAACTATCCCCTGATAATTCCATGACTGCCTCCTTGATTTCATCCATCTTCGGAACTGCAGCAAGCTTTACATTATCAGCCTCACTAACAAACCTATGAGTGAACTCAAGCTGATCGAATTGCCTCATCCCATCTGGTTTCTGAAAAAGCCAATAATAGTACTCAACAACCTACTGTGAAATGAGTGTAGTATCCTCTGTGAAAGCCCCATTCACCTCCATTGCTGTCATAGCGGTCTTAGCTCATTGAATACGTTGAAATCTATGGAAGAATTCCGTATTTCTATCCCCATCATTGAGCTAAGAAATCCTATTCTTTTGAGCATAGAACTAGTGTTTGTCCTCCAATCTTTTATTTAACTCAATATGAGCATCAACTTCCTTATAAAAAAGCTCCTTACTATCACCTTCATCTCCAATACGTATCTAAATATTCTTTAATGAATCCACGACAGTATCAACCAAATCAAAATTATTCCCAAATTCATGGTGATTCCATTTTTTATATCCTCCTCATGCCTTCTCAATTTAGCCGCAAAGGCACTCATGGGATTCCGACGAGCAATAGGGCTCTTACACGAAGTTTCTGCCATAACGAAGAACCCTGTATCCAAAACCCACATGGACTGCATTCGAAACGGCCTTGGAATAGTTTCATTCATCTTAATGAAGCCAAGATAGGCGCATTGTCCGAGCCATGTCTGGGCAATGTCGTATCTGCTATTTTGTCCCACTTATCCATTAAGTTGTTGTCTACTAGAATCATGTCAATTCTAGAAGCTCTCATACCCCTGGAAGCCGACCGACTTACCCATGTGAACCGATCACCTTGCAATTCAATATCATGCAAACCAGTATTATTCAGAAAAGTTCTGAATTCTGCTGGGCCCAAATTATCACTACGCGTGCTAACAGCCTTTCACGCGACCCGAAAGTAGAATTAAAGTCGCTAATAACCACCATGTTATTCGTACGTTCTCATTCTTTACAACTTCTTCTATTCTCTCCTTATCCTCCATTACTACAATTATAAATATATATACCAACAAATGAGAAATTCATAATATTATAAATTGAGGGAAAAGAGTAGAAGGAATAAACATAAATCAAATTGTAAGATATTATGATTTAGGAAAAAAATAAATAATAAGGGAAAACATGTAACCAGGTTGTGATGATGGTATTTCTTTAATCATCTCTTAAGTCAACCAATCATCAATGAAAAAATCAATTTATGACAAACTATATGTTGGATCAAAAATACCTCATCGAATACTTACACTGCAATTCTTTACAAATGCTCTATTGATTAATATTGTTGGGCATTTTGGACACAAAGTAATATAGTTGCAGGTCCTAAAGTCTTTCCAAAACTATTCATATCTTGTACAATTAAAATCAGTGAAAAAAAGTTTACTGTACATACCAAACTTAATTACACGACTGCTACATGCTAACTTAATATTCATCTAATACAACACCAAAAAATGAAAGATCAAACTTGGTAGAAGAATGAAACTATAATCACCAATGTTAATATTCTAATGGGCTTGCAAATATGTAGGAGCTACAAATCATAATGCATGCATTAAAGGCTGAAACTCATATGAGTGAGACATAAAGAAGTGTCTAACAACAAATTAATGTAAGATTGTATCGGGCTGTTCAAAAATTTCTAGATCAGAAAGACTGTAAGTATGCCAACTAGGGATATTAATGGGCCAGGTCGGGCCGGGTAGTTAACTACCCAGAACCGGCCCTTCCCAAATTACCCGCCCCGTGACTCGTACGGGGCTCAGTATAGGGACCCAGACCCATACCCGTACGGGACGGGTCGAACCCGCCCCGCCCCATTTTTTTTTTTTTGAAACTTTTTTTTTATACTTGGATGCTCGTAGCTTACCATCTTAAATATAATTACTAATTAGACAGTTAGTTTACAAGAGTGAATTGTTGTTGCAACTTATTTTAGATAATAATAATAATAGTAGTGAGAGTGAAAACGGGAAATATTTTTAAAAATAACTTTAAATAATAAATAAAATATAAATAACATATTATATATATATATATATACACGGGTCGGGTCGGGCCGGGTAACCGCGGGTCTAGAATGAGACCCGGAACCGGCCAGTTTTCAAACGGGACCGGGGCGACCCGTCCCCTTTGCGTTACGGGGCAGGTCCGGGACGGCCCAAACCACGCGGTCCGGGCACAAATTGACATCCCTAATGCCAACTCCAACTACCTATTTCTTCAGGGCATATATGAAATTATCTAATTAATTTTTTGCAGAAGATTCTGTTGTGTTTGAACACACAACCAACTAAGAAATGTTTCATATGTGTATAAATTTTTATTCAATAGTGTATAGTACATGTTTCTTAATAATTGTATACTTTTTTTACACTCAAATTTTTATTAGAAAAACTAACAGAAAATTCGTTAAAAAAGTGTATACATTTTTATCCAATAGTGTATATATTTTTATTTATAATTGTGGAATATACATTTCTGAAAGTTAGTACACCGTGATAATTAGCCGAAAATGTAATGTAAATATCTAATGGGCTTAGAAATGCTGGGCTGGGCACCCCATGGTCCATTTTTTATTATTTATTTATTTTTATTTATTTTTTTTTTTTTAAAGAGCCTAAAGACATCCCGCGATTCCCACCCCCAGGCTCAAACCCAACCCCACAACATCACGCTGCATAGCAACACACACAGGACACGACGAGTTTGGTATGTTCTTTTTTTCATTTTTTAAATTAGTGGATTAGATCAGAATTTTAAGAACTATTTTTGCTCTATGTTGAAAATATTTTTAATGCACTATTCTTTTGCTTGATTATGTTTGGGTTAGATTCTGAAATGGTGATTTTGTTTAGGTGTTAGATTCTGAAATAGTGATTATGTTTGGGTTATTATTTAGTTTTATCACACGGCCTATTTGGGTAAATTAGTGATGAAAATATGAATAAGGAACAGTAGATTTGCCAGGGAAAACTCAGCTGATTAATCATTTTTTGGTTAATAAAAGTTGGTACATTGTAGATTTGCCTGGATATGGGTAAGTTGTATTAATGTGTTTCTGTTATCCTTTTCTAGTGGAAATTTATGGTTATTGATTAATCATTTTATAGTTTGATTAAGCTTGACTTTGTTTCCTTAAACTAGATTCTTAATTAATATTGAGGATAACTTGATCCAAAGTTCTATTGTTACGCATAAAATATAGTGTAAGGTCTCTTTCCACTGTAACAACTGATATATTATCGGCTCTTTGTGAGTGCAACTGTGTTATTATGGAGTATGTTTTAGTTTTTGGTTCTAAGTTAGTTTAATGCTATGAAGAAAAATGAAGATTGTACTACTTCACCACTTCGGATTAGTAGATGAATTTGAGGATTGAGGCAGTTTTTGGAGAAAAAGAGATAATCTGGCAGCACTTGATTACGTCGCTAGAGAAATCAGATTATGGAACTACATGGTGGGAATATCATTTTCTGTAACAACATCAAATGTAGAGTAGAAATTTTAGTTGGTTGACTTGCAAGTTATTGGATTCGATACTAACAGTGGTAATGATATAATCATTTTCAAGCTGATCACATCATTATTATTGTCAAAATCTTCTCAGGCCAACTATTTATAAGCTTCTTTGGAAGAATAAAGTCAGCATTACTGAAAGTAAAAATTGCTTCTCCTTTTTGGAAATAGAGAAAACCTTGAAAATATGCATAATAGTATAGAGAAAAATGATTTTAATTTATTTTCTCCAATTTAATACACTGATAAAAAAATCTGAGGAAACTCACTCTACGGCATCTAATCTAATCATTTGGAGATCAATGAAGATGAAAGCGAACAAGAAGGAGATGGTTATGATTATGATTATGGAGGATGAGTAACGAGTTGTGAAGAAACTTTATGATCTTTTTTATGCTTGTGTGTTTGGACTTAAAAAATTAGTAGACTTTGTAATTTAGTTTGTAGTATTTAGGGATTATTAGACTTATGTTGTTAAATTTGAGACATTTGAGAAGTATAATTAGTAGACTTGATGTTGTTGGATTTTATGATATTTGTTTATTGTTATCACTTACTAGTTTATGATTTTCTATTTTATGGGAATCATGTTTATGTTAATTGTCTTGTTGAAATTGCACCATTATTTTGATATTTCATTTTAATAATATTATCCCTAACTAAAAAAAAAAGGCGGGTTGGCCCGCAATCCGCCTTTTGGATTGGACCTAACATTTCTAGCCCCGCCCCGCTTGAGCTGGTTGAAGCGGGTTTTAGCCTGCCCCGGCCCGCCTGCCCGTATTGACAGCTCTAGTGCTGTGGTAACATTATCATTAAGCTGAAATGATTGGAATGGATAAATTAGTGAGATTGAAATTCTGTATGTGAAACTCATGTTCATTCATTGCAGAAACGCCAACTTCAACATCTCGTTTATGCGTTTTCTTGTGAACCAAAGTTGTATTTTATCAATACTTAGTTGTCTGTTGCGATGGATTTTACCACCTCTCAATATTTCTCTCTCTAGTAACCCAAAAACTTCTTTCCTTCTCCCTCTCTTCCCCACCTTTCGCACCAGAAACCACCACCCCTCTTGCGCTGCCTCTCGTCGACGGCGGTCTTTCCGCCGTTGGCGAACCCAGATCCAAACCCCCACCCTTTTTCCCTTGACTTTGTGCTTCTCGTTCTGTTTCTTGTCCTTCTTGCTCAATCCTTCTTTCAATCTAGATTCGTTCTCCGAATCTTGTATCTCGCGTTTGTTTGTGTGGATCGGGTCAGGTTCGGGCTCCTTTTTGGGTTCAAGTTGGAAGCGGTGGAGGTAGGGTGACTGTGGCGATGGAGTGTGGATGGTGAAGCATAGGTGGTGCGATGGTAGTGCGTGGAATAGAGGATGATTGCTCTCTTGCTGTTTCTTTTTTATATTTTTGTATTTTCTTTTCTTTTTTTTTTCTTTTTTGAAATCTCTTTTAGATATGGCTTTCTTAGGTTGCAAAAGCAACAGTTTGAACAACTTAGATTTTTAGTGATTTTGGAAGTTTTATGTTTGTTTTAGTCTCCCCTCGAGGGAGTGTCCTTAGTCTCCCCACGTAGGAGTGTGTAGTCCTCTTGATTGAGGTGTTGGGTTTTTTGGGTGAGTGCCCCTCTTAGGGGTTGTTTCTGTTCCCTCGAGAAATTGTAGAGTTCAGTCGAGTCCGTTTCGACGGTGTTCTTGGCTTGTTAGCCATGTAGTTGAATTAATGTTTGAGTTTAATATATAAAACTATCGATTTGGGGAAAAAAAATTTGTCGTCTGTTGCTTAGAACAATCATGACATCAATGTTGAATATATAAAACTATCGATTTGGGAAAAAAAAAAAAATTTTGTCGTCTATTGCTTAGAACTATCATGACATCAATGTTGCTGCAGATGGAGGCTGAAGTGGTGGAAGCAGAGATGGTGTTGCCCACTCACATGAAGTTTAAGAAGATTCAGATGTATGAAAAGTATCCCAAAGGACAAGCCAGATTCTGGAAACATCTCAAGCAGCTTATTCCTGTTGAAAACTACCAAAATTATCCCCCTGATGAACCCAGTTGTAAGTTCCTTCTCTCCATGCTGAACTCATCGAGTTTATGGTGGTGGTTGATGTAGTTTCTCGTGTTACTCATAGATGTCAACATCGAAACACCGCCATCTATGCATCCCTGCAAAAGAATCTGTGATATAACTGGATATGAGGTATGCAATTGTATTACTTGGTTTCATTTAGACCAGCCATGTGGATGAGAATCTTATACGCTGTGTAGGCACCTTATTTCGATCCGAGAACCAAGCTCCGGTATGCGGATGCACAAGTGTTCAAGGTTATAAGATCTCTTCCGAATGATTATGTTCAACGCTACTTGGCTCTCAGAAATGCTGCAGTTGTCCTCAGGTAGCTGGATGGATTCCTGAGCTGCCATTTTCAGTGATTGATCAAATGTTGCAATACTGTATTTTGGTCGAACATGCATCGACTCAAATTAGCCTTTGGTTAAACTGCCATTCCAGAGTTAGAATTTCAATTTCAATTGTAAGAAGGCCAACTTTTATGTATGGCACAGGTTACTAAATCCAACAGAAAACATGCAATAGATAATAAAAAGTCATATTTGCCATGGATATCGTAAGCAAGAATAAACATGAACGTTATTTAATGGCTCCAACAGTACATCTAGATGAAGATTTAAAATGAAATACTAGTATATAACCAGTTAATTTTGTAATTTTAAAAATTAATTTTCTTTTTAGTATGTATAAAATGTGGGATTTGCATGAGACAGACTTTGTCTCATTCCGACGTATCTATTTTACACAGTTTGTTAACCAGCGAATCCGTCGGGTATATTACTGGACCGTAGAGTAGATTTTTGTTCCCCCTATCCCATTATTCCCCTTACCTTGCTCTCTCATTTTCTCATTTCTCTTCTCTCTTGACGTATTGATATATTCCCCACCCATCTTTCATCTGTAACATTTTCTCTTATACCTTTTCATTTCTCAATTCTCCCCTCTATTTATTTGTATATTGAATCAATAATTTAATTACAGAAATAAAAATTCAAGACCACGTGTAAATTAAGAAGCGCTTTGGGTTTCATGCTAGCTATACTAAGTAATCAAGAGGCCATATAAAGCCACTTGATTGACTAATGGAACGCTACTGCCGAGGTACAGATTAATATTCACTGGTAGAATACGAAAAATGACATGCCTTCGTTGAGAGAGATCATAAGTGGGATGACATATTCAGGATTATCCAACAAAAGAAACGTCGCATTTGATTACACAAGAAAGAATGAACTTTACAATTGAGACTAAAAGAGTTAAGGGTTGTTGGAGCGTTCTTGTGCCGACATGTAGATGCAGTAGGCAGCAAGACACATTGTTGCATTACCGATTACAGTCAATGCCGCTTGAAGAGCCACCAAAACCTAAACATCATAGAAGAAATATTAAGATGCTTATATGCATTCATTCAAAAATATATAGGTAAAGTTTCTTATATACACGGATGTATGTGCACACGGGTGCTTTTTCAATGCTTTGTATGTTTCTCCATCAGGGATTTATTGTCCTTTCAAACTGATTTCAAATTAATTTGGATGTATGTTTGTGTACACCAGGTGTGTAGAAGACAAGGAATAAGAATAAAAGATAAAACTGAATGAGTATTGAAGTATAGCATAAAATAAGTAGACGTAAAATGTAGTCATGTCAGTCAGCTGGATTTAGATTCAGAAAATCAAACACAATGAGTGACTGAGGACTATGATTCCGTGTAAAAATTCGGATAACTTGGTATGAGCGTTGTCGAAGCATACTCATGTAGAAGAAAACTACTAGTGATAGGTGAGCTTACTTGGTTTACAATCTAGTTTGTCTTCATCAAATATTTCAACTCAGAACAACATACATGAGACATCTTTAACATTCCCATCAGTTGATTATTAACCTTTCTTTAATCTGGAATTTCCATTTACCTATCAAAAACGGTTTCAGTAACATGTGTACTAACAGTATCAGTGGGCGCATTAAAAACTTAAAACTTAGTAATCAAATTGATCCAAAATCATACAAATGCCTCTATAACTAAAGTTATGCCACTATCTTGGAATGATGGTATGACTATTGTTGAATGAGAAACTTTTCTAATGCCACATTATTTGCTATAGATTGCCAAATTTTCACCGTGTTCCTCCCCATTCAAAATGTATGAAATTGATGCATTGTGAACACCATAACTGTAAGATTTTCTAAGGAACTTTTTGGTTAATTAAAAACCTCAAAAAGTTATATTTAAGTGTCCAAGGAAGACCCATGATTTTCTAATCATTATAACTTGATAAATTAATGATATCAATATAGCATGAAGAAGTCAAAACCAAACGTGAAGCTGTTTAGATTTCTAATGTTGTGTCAGCCCAGACACTAAAAAATAGAATCACAGGATAAGGGAAATGAAACCTTGGAAATGCCATCAATTGTACCTTCGGAAGGCAAAGTACTTATTACCTTACCCGATATATGGTACGGTGGTATCATCGCTAGAAATTTAAGGCGGTTAAGAAGCCTTCTTCAAAAGCACATGTCTTCCCTTAAAATTATTATATCCTTATTTTAAAGCCCTGAAATTTCATGTGCATAATTGGCCACCATTGTTGACAGATACTTTTATCATAGCTAGAGTATCCTATAAGGGATATAGTGAGGAGACTGAATGGAAAAAATAAAAGTCCAAAGCACTAGTAATCCAGTCTAGAAAATTTTGGAGGCGTACATGAAAACTAATCATAAACTAAGTAGAAACCATGGCAGAAGTTATATAAAACAGGGTAATCCAAAGGACTACGTAGGGAAACAGGAAACCAGAACTGCTCCAAAGTTTGAGTCCACACAAGGTGATGAGGTTAAAGAGACTACTTGTTACATCACAAAAACAAACAAAACAGAATATTTTTCGACTAGCAGTATAAGAAAATCAAAGGTGTTTAACATCAACAACTTAATTGCCAAATATACTCTATGCACAATAGGATACCTTTGTTAACATCACCTCATATACAACAAAGTTCTTTATGGATGGATTGAAGGACTATAATCAAATACAGCCAATGTAACATTTCATTATTGCAATCCACTTTGGGTTCCTGATATATTGTAGTATAGAAAGTGCCTATTTCACTTCAGAATTATAAACACACAATTTTATTTTATTTTCTTCTGAATAAAATAATATGTGTCAGCTTAAGTGGTGCATACAAATTTTAAACAGGAAAAAACAGGTATATACTTTCTTAAAATATCGGGAAAAAAATGGTTATGTAATACTACTCCCTCGCCTACCTATTCAAGTAACACCCCATTTTATAAAATTATATTTTTCCTAATTATCTTGTGAAAGCCCACATCTCAAGTCAATTTGTTTCAATTCTTCATCCACAAACTATTTAAAATTTCACAAAGTCAAGGTTTTCCCCTTTTACGTGCTCATATTCTTTTGAAATCCACACGAAGAAGGGAAGTGATTCCCTCATTCTTGGTTCGATTTCCAAGAACACAACTCCACATCTTCAGAAATAGCAAACATATTTTACAACTCTCTTCCCACCTCATTGACCATTTCAACCCAGACGTTCGCTTCTGATTTTATTTCTCTACAAATGGTTTATAACATGAAGACTGAATCTGTAAGGCTTGAATTGATTTCCTAAACCTCGAACCCATTAACTTCCTCTAACTTAATCACTATCCAAGCAGTAGCAAGGGAATCTGCACACCTCTCACTTGTTTTTTCAAATTTTCAATCTAAATTTAGTGTCCTGAACGGCTGAATCATACTGTATCATTACTTCTTACAATATAACTGAAGGATAATTATCTACCAAACCAAGCTAGCTTCACATGACAAATAGAAAGATTATACCTCGAGAGATTCTGAGTTGTAAAAGAAATGCCATGTACACGCGCAAAGTGCTCCACCTAACAGAGGCACCTACATAGAACAAAATCTCAGTAAGTTTCACCCACAGGCACAGCATAAATATTCGTCTGAAAAGAAAAGAAAAGAAAAGAAAAGAAATTGGCGAATCCAAACTCTACATTAATGCAGAAATCAAATTAGCATAGTTTACCATCGGTGCTATAACTAATAACAATTTAAAATCAGGAAACCTATTGTACACTGTGAACTCGTTAGATGAACAGAATTTACCATTCCCCAAGAGAGACCCTTCCAAGATTCAAATCCAGATTTCTCCCCGTATTGCCATACCAAAGCCATCGCAGTAGCCCTACACAATTTCACAAGTTGATGCCGTTGGCCAATTTAATTGCCATCTAACTAATCTTTCACCATAAAAAAGAATTACCATTCAACAACACTGGAAACATGAACAGCCCATGTGGGGAGCGAGAGAGCATTGGATGGTTCACTGAAATTTGGCAACTCGACAGCAGAGGAGGGGCCTGCAACTGCAAGGGAGATTAAAGTGATTCCAGCAGCTCCTATCAAAATGGCCGTGGCTTTTGAGCATGGTTGAGAATGGGTAATTGTGGGTTTTTTGAGAATGGGTAATTGTGGGTTTTTTTATACTTGTTTTGATGGAGATTGTCTCGCTTTGTGGAGGTTTAGGGTTTAGGGCAGGAGTAAGAAGGTGGAACCGTCTGGGTATAGAACGTTGGGTTTTGGGTGATAGAGAGTGCAATATATCCATTTCTTACCATTCTTGAGCAGATATCTATTCTTATCTACACTATATATGAAGAGAATATGTTGGCCAGTTTCTTTCCCGTTCCCGGTTACCCTCCGTACACGTGTTTCGCCCTCCGTAACGGCAAGCGGAGCGCAGATCTCAGCGGCGAAACTGGCAGCTGGCGTCGCAATTTCAGGCAGCAGCGGCGGATAACGTTCGACATTCTGGGGAGCTTCGCAGGACGACGACTGTATACCGACTCGAAAAGAAGACCGGTGGCTGGCAGCGAGGAGAGCGGAGTTGCATTTTCGGGCAGACCTCTAGATCCGGATGACTATGGTGGAGTCGCGATTTCCGACGAGAGCGGCTGCTTCCTTGTCTTACGGTGATGGTTCGCGTTTGCGGCGACGCGGCTGGAGTCGGACAGGTGGCACGGCGAAAGCATCTTGTTCCGGCGAGAGGTGGCAGCCATGGCTTCTTGTATCTGCAGCGGAGATGGACGATGGAGGACGACTGAGAGATGAGAGGTTCTTGATTCTGGATAATGGAATTCCCGTCAGTTTCAAGGGAATTGTTTATTTTCCACCAATTTTTGACTTGGCCTTCCCAATTTTGACCTTCCAACGAGCTCAATTATTTGCTGGATTAAAGGCTCCTCATTTGGGCTGAAGAATTCTTTTGGGCCATTCATTTAGAAGGGCTTCCAATTCCACCTCCAGATAGTCTAAATTAAAATTTTAATTCATGTTTTGGGCTTGACATGAATAAATGTAATTGGTCATTTTGGCATCTTGGGCTTTTCCGTGACGGGTTTAATTCATAATTTTGTATTTAATAATTAATTGATCCTATAATTTTATTTGGACTTTTAATTAATTAAATTCATAAATTTAAATTAACTTGAACTCTCATGCTTGATAATATTAATCCACTTGCAACATACCATGTGACTAGGGGTGGGAAAAATACCGAAAATTCGGTATACCGAGTTCGTCGTATCAAAAAATACCAAAATTTAGGTATATCAAAATTTTCGGTACGGTATAGTCGTCGTACTGAAATCGTTTCGGTATCGATATCTACTGAATTAAAATTTTGGTATACAGAAAAAAATTAATATACTCCCTCTATCCCACGTATTTTTACTCACTTTCTATTTTGGGTGTCCAACGTATTTTTACTCATTCCATTAATGGTAAAAATACATAATATTTTATTACCTATTTTTTATAATTCCAACAACTTTAGTTACTTTTTTACACTTTATTCATCATTATCAACAACTTTATTTACTTTTTCTTTTTAAATTACTAATTTATCCCTATTTTTTCTTACATTATATATTAAAAAAAATAATACGTCTTAATCTCCGTGCCCATATAAATGGGTAAAAATACCCGGGATGGAGGGAGTACTATTTTTATTAATTTTTTATATATATATTTATGATTTTATTATGGGTCCTTTACCATTATAATTTCTAAGCCCAATATAACCCAACATGGCCTAGCCCATTTAGTCACACTTGATACTGGATACTCCATTATGATTAGGACCATTACTGATTTCACATACTACAGTTTCAATTCACGATTCTTCTTCCTGCTTACAGGCGCTGCAGTGGTTCACAGTTCAAACCCTAGACACAATTATCTCGGCTGTTGATTCAACTCCTCTTCTGCCACATCCTCTTCTCTCTACGATTCAGCAAAACCTGGTTAGTTCTACTCTAAATTGTTGATTCTCAATTACAGAGAAAAGCCCTAATTTGTCTGATTTACTCTTTCGCCTCCTCCTTTTATATATTTTAATTTTTATGTGTGCTCAAACTATATTTAGCTTATATTGGTCGAGCTTGATTTTGGTACGCCGATGAAAATAAGCTCATTCTGACGGGGCTATCTTAGTGACGTGGAGTTGCTGTTGAGGAGCGACGTGAAATAATACGCCACTTGAGGAAGCAAAGTGAAATTAACCGTGAATTAGTCGAAGATGCTTGTTCTATTCAATCAATAATTTATTTTGAAAAAAATTATGTGGATTTTATGGTTTATTTTTCGATATAAATTTCAGTTTGTTGATAATAATTGGTATGGCTTGATATATTGAATTTTTGATATTTCAGTAATTTTTTGACATTTCGGTATTATCGGTATATACAAAAAAATCGACACAGTATAAATTACGATTTGACAATGGTATGCATTTTTAGATACCGAAATTTCAGTATACCAAAACTTCGGTATATCAAAATTTCGGTATCGACATCGGTATGCAAAATAGCATACCGAAAATTTCGGTACGGTATCAATATTTTTGGTATGCCGTGTTTTCCCAACCCTAGATGTGACGACATGAACTATCTTCATCACTTCATCAATGAAAAAATTTGGGATTACCTCAACACTTCAAAAATTTGAACTTCCTTCGATCCTTGATTTTAACTGAACAACTCTAATTACATTTGCTCCTGATTTTGTTTGATTGGCCCTATTCTTCAACACTCTTGAGTATTTTCTACTAGGTTTGGTTAATCAAAAGATTTTATTATATTGAACGTTGCTTCTCTTCTATGTTCAGCTTCGTGCTCGTGTGTATGCTCTCCCACGTTTAGGCAATTAATTCCATCTTCAGTCAGTTGCTATTATTATTCGTCTTTTATTTAGAAAAATAAATGATTGCATGCTATCTTGCGTATTATTAGTTATTGTTGCGTATGTAGTATGTACCAAAAATTGCTTCCCCTTTTGACTTCGACTGCTTCTGTACATTTGACGTGTTACCAATATGTACAACCTTTTTAACAATAAAATAATTGTTGTTGATTGGTTTGGGTTTCTTTCTTGGGTTCTGCTCTACTTTTACTTACTCTTTAGTTGTAACAGTGCTGCCTAGATTAAAATTCTTGGCATGGCATGATATTGTAATTGCAACTTATATGTTCCACAATATGTTTGGGTCTGTTATCCTCTAAATTTGAATCAAGTTATGAGAGCTACTCTTGATTTTAATTCATCATCAACCTTTCAGGTTCACATTATTTTCAATTTCACAAAGGCTATGGGTTTTGTGCAATTGAAGAATTAGGAACATAGCGAAACATTGGTTGTAGCTATGCACTTTGTAATGGTTTATTGACTTATTCATTGTTTCGATTACTTAAGCAAGAATATGACTGCAAACCATGAAACAATTGCAGAATGTGATTATGCATACGGATTTAGGCATTATAAAAATGATCAAATGTTAGATTGTAGTCACTAAAAAATTGGAATCGTAATCCTCAGAATTTAATATAAGCCTTACCTCCATTTTCTTTTTCTGCCACTTTAGTTGGAATTGGTGTTTGATTGTGCAAATTAAATAACTATGCATGTAACCCTTTAATATTAATTATGAACCACATCAGTAATTAAAAGAAAAAAGAAAATAAAATGAAAGGAGGCTCAGATGTGTGGTTGCCACTCACTAACCTTTTACCTGGAGACATGCTTTGCATGAAGATATGTAATAGTAGGAGGCTGGTGCAACTTCTTGCATGCAAGGGTTTGTTAATAATCTGGGAGATGATGAATGTAGCAATAGCGTGGCTCTTCAATCCTATCATGTATGATCCTACCTTTTCTAAACTTTTTGGCAAAAAAATTCACATAGCATGCACTTACATATGAGGTACTATAGAGAACTTAATCTTTTGCTCTCTTAATCTTATGACATGAAGTGGCTAGAGCACAGCTGGAAAACTTGTAGCTTTTACTTGGAATAATATAATTTTGGGATATGTTAGCTTCTAAAAAAGTAGGGAAAGACAATGACAAAAAAAGAGAGGGAATCTGTAATAGAAATTCTTCCAGGTTCTCAAGTGATGCTTGCAACAACCCATGGTTAGATGGCTCAACTTATTTGACCCGGTGGTCATAGTGAAGCAGGCCAATCTATTGAGCCTTCTTGCTGGATATCAATACTGCTAGGAAAACATTGCATACTTGCAAGTGATCAATTCCAACTTGCTCCAATGATACTGTCTAGAAAAGCCTTGGAATGTGGGCGTAGAGTATCTTTATTAAAAAGAGCTTAAACATTGCACGAAGGGGTAGTTCTTCCAATAAATTTAACAACACAGTATATATAGGATGAATGATGCTATAACCAGTTGGACTCCAAACGAAATGTACAATGATGGCAGGGATGTTGCATTTATAGAGAATCACCAATCGCCAAGTGAACCGACGCAACCTTTCAGAATAGTACACTACAAAAAAAGTATTTTTTAGCAACCGAATTTACCAACGAAATTTAATCCGTTGGTAATTACCAATGGATTAGCAACCAAAATGACATTTTTGTTTTAGCAACGGAATACCAACGGATTTATTCTCTATTTTTAGCAACGGAATTCAATCCGTTGCTAATTACCAACCGATTAGCAAGTGAATCATTATATAAATTACCAATGGAATTATTAGCAATGAAATTATTTACCAACGAAATTGATTTTTCGTTGCTAAAACTTACCAACCACCACTTTACCAACGGAATTTTACCAATGAATTCCGTTGGTAAGCTAATTTAACAATGGAATTAAGGCTTTTACCAACAGAATATTATGTTGCTAAAAAATAAATTTTTTATAGTGGTAGAATCGCACGCCACCAATATGTCAGACCATAGTTGTTAAAAGCGAGAGGCGCATGGACCCCTAAGTGCGCCTGAGACACAAGGCGTGCCCGAGGCGCGCGCTTGGGCTACATTTTGCTTAAAACTCAATTTATAATATATATACATAAAGAAAACAGAAAAAAATCATTAAAAAAATAACTACTCAAATAATATATAAGTATAGGTGTTTCTAGGTGATAATAACTTAATAACTATAAGAAAAAAACATATATATTTCATATACAATGATATAATTCTTAGAAAAACATAAAAAATAAGAAAATAAATAAGAAAATAAAAAAATCAACTTTCCGGCAGGTGGCAGTTGGGCGGGGACGGCGGCAGATGGTGTGTGGTGGTGAAGGCAGTGGCTGGCCGCCCACCTTTCTCTCTTTTGAAAGTTCTACTTCTAAAACCCTAACCCTAATTCTCAATTTATATACATTTTATAAGTGGGTTGCCCCCTTTACTTAATAAAAACATGTTAGCACTTCAAAATAGAATTAGCAACTTCAAAAAATTAAAAAAAAAGAAAAAAACGCAAGATGTTGCAGAGGAGCGCCTTTTTGGTCCCGATGAGGCGCACCTAAGCGCATGCCTACGACACAATCGCCTTGAACTGCAAAAAATGGCCAATCTAGGCGCAAGCCTGTGAGTCTCTGCGCCTCAGCACCGAGGCGCGCCTTTAACAACTATGTGTCTGACGCGATGATTAGACATCTGAGTTAATGAAGGGCATGTTTTCCTAAGCGTTGATTCAGGGATTTTGAAATTAAAATCTGAAATAATATCTTTGTTTGCGCGTGCAAAAGACTTCGAATCCACCTAGCGAGATTGGTGAAGTCAAAGCCTGGGGGCTAATGTGAAAGGGCCAATCCTTATGTGGGCCCGCATGTAGTGGGCCCACAAATAGTAATCTTGATAAGATGGTAAAGAGCAATAACTCAGGGGATTGTAAGGCCCACTTAGAAGGAAGCTTCGTTTGAGATTGACCGGATACTTTGGAGGCCAAAGAAATTGTAAGATGCCAATGCCCAAAGGCCCAACTCGACCTCCCTAGCGGGCTAGGCCCTACTAGCTCATTATTGCCTACCCTAAAGGCCTTTAAATGTGACTAGATATCGCCTATGTCACCCTATCTCCCGAGCTCGCTAAGCATTTATTACTATCATCGTGTGATGGTAAACATTTAAAGCTCTACAGTATTAGCTAGTCATAAATTTGAGACATGACCTGCCATTAATGTCTGACACCACATTAATGGCAGAGAGAGAGATTATACGTATAAATGCTTGTACCCAAAATTGAGAAAGGTGGGATTCACTATTCATTGTACAAGAACACAAGTAATAGAAGGAAGAATATTTTCCCTTCCAGAGAAACAGAGCTGGGAGGAAGTCCAAAGTCCTTTATATTTCCAAAATTGATAATCTTATTGTTAGATTAGTTGAGTTGATTACCCTAAACAATCACATTAAGATAGAATCAAGGGATAATTAAACTCGCTATCTACAGGTCATAAATCGAAATCTTTGTTGGGGAAGAGCAATTGAAAGCTAAAGATAGAGCAGATATATTGGCGAGGCTTTTGAAAGTGAATCTGGATGATCTTATAAAAGATTTACGTAGAAAAAAGTATTTTAGGAAAGTAAACGCATGTAATATTGATGAATCTCTTTTGTTTTTGGTTCAAGTTTGATGTGTTAATAAGGGCATCGTTGTACATGTATATCTAATCACATTATTTAACTATTTAGTTTTTTACTATTATACGTGTTTCTATGGTTCAAGTTATGTGCTGGAATAGTATAAAATTATTATACTCCCTCCGTCTCGTTTCAGCTTTCACATTTACTGTTACAAGTTGTTTAAGAAAAGTTAATTTTTGACCAACTTTATTGACTTTTAAGGGTATTGTAATATATTTAGATAATAAATAAAGTGTAAATTAATATTATGAGAGTGAAAAAGGAGTAGCAAATTTGAAATTAAAGTAACTTGTGATGTTGTTGGATAAAATGATGTTTCTTTTTTTTGGATATGAAAGTTATTGTAGGACAAACAAATGAGAAAAGTGTGAAAGCTGTTATGGGATGGAGGAAGTATTATTTTCAATTTAAATATACAAAAACTAATTCAACTTTTGTTTAAAAATTTTAATTACTTGTGTATATAGTTGAGTTTTAAAAGAGAGGTTTGCCACATGTACATATTCTATTGTTCCTTCATTGCAGTCGAAGTGATTCAACTTGAGAACAAATAGACCAAATCATATATGCTGAGATATCAGATGAATCAATTAATTATGAGTATTTTGCCGCAGTACGTACGTGATTTTATGATGCATGGACCATATGGGGACGTGATGAAGAACACATCTTGCATGTCTGCAAAAGGTGAATGTACTAAGTAATTCCCCAAGAAATATTGTGATTCAACAACGATTGATTCTAATGATTATTTCGTTTATGGGAGAAGGAACGATAGATGAATAATGTTGAGGAATGGGATTGAACTTGATAATTTGTATGTAATGATGCACAATCGTAGTCTTTTGTTAAAATATGGTGGTCATATGAGTGTTAAGTGGTGCAATCGATCAAGAATCTATTAAGTATCTATTTAAATATATTAACAAGAGGCATGATAGGATATCAACAACATTCAGTGCAAATGAACAAGATGCTGAGAATCTTGATGAAATTCAGATGTATTACGATTATTAGTATATTTCTCCATGTGAAGTAGCCTGGAAAATCTTTGATTTTAAAATTCAATATAGATATCCTCTTGTGGAACATTTGAGCTTTCATTTAGGATCATCAGAACGTATTATTTGATGATACTAAACCTTTAGATTCGGTTAATGAGTAGGCCATCTGTTGAGGAGAGGTTTTTTTTTGGCTTAGTTTGAAGCAAACAATAAATTTCTAGAAGTAAGGGAATTGTTGTATGCAGAATTTCATAAAAAATTTGTTTGGAAAAAGATAAAAGGGAATGGGAGAAGAGGAAAATTAGGCTCTCGGTCGGCAGAATGTGCTATATACCACCAGGTTCTGGTGATGTATATTATTTAAAAACTAGCCTTTGACCCGTGCATTGCACGGGTATAGGTTATCACAATATTATAAAATTCTACTTAAGTTATATTATGTGTTATATAATTATTAGTTAATTTTTTTTATGGGATACTCTCTTGTGAGATAGATAGTGGGACGGGTTGACCAGTTGTTAAAGTATACTTAGGGAGAAGGGATTAAAATCATTTCAGTCCCATACTTTTCTCATGGTCTATTTTAGTCCCAATAAAAATAAATTTATCAATTTAGTCCCACCGGTGAAACAATAGGGCCAAAAACGTCTTATTTTTGTCAAAAAAACGCTGACATCACTGAAAAACAGCCACGTCACAACCGGAATTGTCGATTTCCAGCGAGGATGATGATGTGGCACCTTGATGGTAGGTGAGTCAGCGGGATAAAAACATATTCAGTCTCATAACATTCCTCATGGTCTATTTTAGTCCCAATAAAGATAAGTTTGTCAATTTAGTCCCACCAGTGAAGAATTAGGGACAAACGCGTCTTATTTTTGTCAAAAAACACTGACATCACCGAAAAATGACATGTGATTGTCACGTGACAACTGAAATCGCCGATTTCCGGCCGAGATGATGACATGTCGCCCTGATGGCAGGTGAGTCAACAAATTAAATGTCATTTTAATGCCAAGGCATTTTTATTTTCTAAAATTTTAAATAATTATAAAACAAAATTTAAACTAAAAAACGTATTAAAAACCTAATTAATAAGGGTCATCATCCTATTTCTCTTCTTGCACAGAATCGCCACCACCAAGGCCCACATCACAAACACCAAAACTTCTTTGCCGACCACGATTTGGCCACCAGCCATGACAGCGGCCGAAATTGCCCGTCGTTCCTGGCCTTGTTACTGGTGGCGCCCGGCGGCCCAATGATCACGTCCGCTCCGTTGATTTCCCATGGACGCTGCTGTTGTTGTTCTCCTTATCATCGAACAAAATTGAAGTCAAGATCGTGGTGAGAGCTTTTTGAGCCCGCCGGACCTGGCCCTCGCCAAGGGAATTCTACTATAACGTCGTCCACTACAAGAAAACGGAGGTTTAGCGATGAAATTTTTTCATCGCTAACCCTTGATTTTCGTCGCTAAAGTCAGTTAGCGTTGAAAATAGCTCGTCGCCACGGTTCGATGCTATAGGAACGTAGCTAACTTGGTTTGCGACGAAAATTTTGTTTTTCATAGCCAAGTTTAGCGACGAATATAAAATTTCATCGCTAGACGTTAACGAGGAAAAAATAAATTTTGTTGCTAATATTAGCGATGAAATTTAAGTTTTCGTTGCAAATATTTGCGATAAAAATAATATTTTCATCGCAAACGATGAAATTATAATTCATCGGTAAAATAAGCGATGAAAATTTTAAAATTCATCGCGAGATTAGCAACGAACTTAAATTTTCCCCACTAAACTACTGAGCTCATTCATTCATATTATTTTCTATTTTAAAATATTATATGTATTCACAGTAAATATATAATTTGTAATATGTCAAATTTCAAATTCTCAATCACAAAATATATTAAAACCAAAATCGTACAATCTTACAAAAAAGTTCAATCCTTCTAAAGTATTTGCTCTAGTCTACAACTATATGTTAGATGTACATATTTTAACTAGTAAATAAAAAGCTAATGCTTTTCTATCATGAAGCCTTGAAAGTTGAAACATGTCAAGAGAAGAAAAGTAAAATAAATTTTCAATAAGATATTAACAAAAACCATAGAAGTGTGGAAAGAAATGTACAAGTATACAACTCAATAAGATATTAATCTTCAAATATTAACTAAATGTAAATACAACTCAAATTTTATATAAATTCAAAGATAATAGGAGGTGTGTTTATACTGGCTCCCAAAACATGCTACCAAGCACCCGAATTTGTACTTCTTTTGTATTGAGTTGTACTAACTACATATGTATTAATAGTTTTTATCATCATGTGGTTATGACTCTTGAAGGCCAAAGAGAGGATCGATGTTGTAAGATTATTACTTCACTCAATATTTTGGCTGAAGAAGAGTAATCCTTTTTTATCCATGCTTCTTTAAGTTGTCTCTTCAAATCATTCATGTAGTTTTCCGAATCTCTTTTTATCTACAACAAATTAAAGTAGTGATATTGATGTATATGTTACTGGAGATCAAGAAAAGAAAATGAAGTAATAATAATAAAGGTTAATTACATAAAAATTCTTCACCTTTACTTTAATTTCATATTAGTCCAAACTTTTAAGATTTTACAAAAAAAAAAAGTACATTACTTTAATAGATAATTGCAATTTGAACTTTCGGGCAGATTTTGACTGTCCTATGCTGATGTGGATTTTTTTTTTCGAAATTAAGTCAAACTTGTCGAATTCCTTCCCATAGAAACTCCCTGACATTCCAATACTCTCCGACATAATTAACGGCCACTCAAAACAATCCGAAATCATCACCCAGCTCGTAAAATAGCGTCAACTCCTCGTAACGGAGTACAGACGTGGGCGATAGAGCGGCGTTGTTTGCGGAAGAGATGGCATCGCTCTCCATGGCGGATTCTATCACCGGCGCTGCAGCTGGGAAGTTGATTAAGACCACGGACCCTTCAGTTTTAATGGTGGCCCTATCGTAAATGCTTGTGGCCTCTTCAGGGGAGTCATGAGTGCCCAGCCAGACTCGTTTCCCCTGGGTCGGGTCCCTGATCTCGGCGGCCCATCTCTCCCAGGGCCGCTACCTGACGCCACGGAACTTCTTCCAGCCGTTGACGTCATTCGCTGGTGAGTTCCATCTCATTTTCTTGTTCCGATGAGGTCTTGCTTGGGGAGCTGGTCCGACGAGTTCTTGAACTTGATCTCCTCCACGTGTACTTTGGACACTATGTATGTATAGGCCACGCGCGTCGACGGAGTCGGTGAGAACGATTCTGACAACCATATGGGGAGTGGTGGATCTCTGGTGAGTGAGGAGCTTGTCGATGGTGACGACGTGCTCAGTGAACTTGATGAAGAATGGTTGTAGCTCTTCTGCCATATCAAAGTGAGATCATTAAGGAGCTGTGAACTAGTGATCCAATTGATTTTGGTGCCGCTTTAATTTCTCCGAGGGGGTTATTGGGGATGCGATAAAAATTGGAGAAGAAAGGTTGTATTGGGAAAATTTAAAACTACAATCGTTTGATATGTTATACCCAATTTTTTTTACACGTGGAAGGGTGACATGGATGAAAAACGACACTTCAGCCACCGGGCAGGCCTCTCACTGCCCGGTGGCTTGATTTGGAAAACGGGTTAAAGTCGAGTATTTATTTGTAAATATTGAAAAATTTGCATTAATTTGAAATTCTGGGACTTTTAGCGTAATTAACCCTAATAATAATAATAATGTACTCTTTGCTTAAATTCTGCAGTATGTATGCTGCTCATTAGCCCACTAAGTCTCCCGTCTGCATAGTACTCAATCCTCTTAGTCAGTGGAAACAGATAGATCACATGATCACTGTAAATATATCATTTGCTTAAGTCTATATGTTAGTTGTACATATATTTAAAAAAAAAACTAATGTTTTTCTGTCCTTGAAGAAAAACGAAACAAGACAAGTTGGCAATCAAATATAGAATTAAAGAATGAAACAATCAACTTTAAAGTAACATTGTTTAGCAACTCACCCAATCCATTCTCTCAACCAGTGTGACGTTGAAGTACATGTCTATAAACAACAAACACAACTGAACCAAAAGAAAACAGTGATTTAAACAGGTTGTATCTAAAGCAATAAGATTGTGCATATACTCAATCCAAGTGTAAATGCATATTATTAATTATAACCATTATAAAAAGAGAACAATGAAAAGTTATATGCAATACCTTCTTCTACATCTTGATGGCAGGTATATTAGAAGCTCTCACAAAAAGATCCATAGAATAAAGTCATAAACCTAATAGCTAGAAAAAGAAGACAACTTTGATTAAAAGAGATATGCTACAAGAAGAATTTTCATCAGCAACTTACAAGAAGATTTCACCACATATTCAAATAAAGAGACTGCATAATTTAGTAGAAGGTAGTAATCCCAATATTACAGAATTTACAAGTGCATTCAAAAGCTTAGATTCCAATATCTTATATCCCAGTAAAGAAAAACAGCACATACACAAAAATTATAATTAAAAGTTAACATGAATAGTAATAGCAACAAACATTAATGAAGATTTGCGACCTGGAATATCTCAGCAAACTCTTCTGCTTGCTACCTAGCTAGTCTTCATTTCTTTTCACCTTCCTCTTATCCCTAATAGCAGAACTCCCTAATTGTAACCTCTAAGAAAACCGCCATTCCTCCATTGACAACAGAGGAGGATGCAACCTTATCATTCCAATAAAAATAGAAAACACTAACTGAAGATAAATGAATATTGATAATACCTCTGTGAATGTAGTTCTTCAGAAGAACATCAAATCCCCTGCCCATAGTCTCTTTCTCCTTATCAAGTAAGAGATTTTGTGGGTTAAGATTGCCGTGGAGCGCACCATAAATTTTACACTGGGCAACGCCCTTACACATAGAGAGTTTTGAGTATGCGACGGCGGCAGAGGATTAGGGTTGGGGCCTTTGGGGTGGGAATCCATGAATTTTTGGGAGACGAGGACGGAGATGGCGACGGCTTCTTTATCGACAACCCATTCTCTGTCAGATGGATTACGACATCGGGGACGGGCGGCGACAATGGTGACGGTGAGAGCGGGGACAACGGTGACGGCGACGAAGGTTAGGTGTTTCTTCCCTTTCAGAACCCTAATTTTTAAAGTTGGGCGAGTCTGCTGCTTATAATTTAAAACCCAAATTTTCATTTTTTTTAAACTTTATTTATATTTGTGATGAAATTTAGAGGTTCGCCACTAAAATTTGCAATGAAATTCCGACTTCATCGCTAATATTTGCGATGCATTTTTAAAAGTCGTCGCTAATTTTAAATATGAAAACATACATTTATTATAAATATTTCTATATTTTATTTTTTTAATCTTTATTTATTTTTGCGATGAAATTTTCAGGTTCGCCGCTAAAATTTGCAATGAAATTCTAAATTCATCGCAACCTGAGCGATGAATTTTTATAATTCTTCGCTAATTTTAAGTATGAAAACATACATTTATAATAAAATTTTCTTTATATATATATATATATATATATATATATATATATATATATATATATATATTAATCTTTATTTATATTTGCGATGAAATTTTTAGGTTCGCCGCTAAAATTTGCAATGAAATTCCAAATTCATGGCTAATATTTGCGATGAATTTTAAAAATTCATAGCTAATTTTATGTATGAAAACTTACATTTGTCGCTTTCACATATTCAAATTAATTAATAAAAACATAAATATAAATTCATGGTTAATTATTTAGTATTAATTTTTTTTAATGTGTTAATTTTATTATATAATTATGCTAGCGACAAAATCATTATATTTCATAGCGAATACTAGCGACAAAATATATTTTAGTCGCAAATAAATAGGTTTGCAATAAAATGTAAATTTTTTGCCGCATACTTTAGCGATGAAAAATATAATGTCTTAGCTTCAACTAGAATTTTTTTAGCCCAAAATTTATTTATTTTTGTGGCCCAAAGGCCAGCCCACTTAAATGACATATATATTATTATTAAGGCTACATCACATTTCATAATAATAAAAAAAAAGAACGTGAGAAGAAAAAAAAACAAAATAGGGGAAATAGAGAATGAAGAGGAGAAACCCTTGCTGATCAAATTCTCTCTTACAACTCTCATTCTAGGTGGTGTCTAAGTTACGTTGAGGTAAGTAATGTGTAAATCAAGCTTCCTTTTTCCATGATTTTGTAATTTTGTTGGGTATTTCTTTCTAGTATTGGGGTAATACTCGGCTATTGTTCGAACTCCTTTTGACATAGGTATTGCTCTTAGAAATTTGTAAACTCAATTTCTATACGTAGCTGAATTCGTTAGCTTTCCATAGCCATTTGAAACGCCTCAATCCGATTTTTCTACAATTAGTTATGATTTTTCTCGTAAACTGCCGCTAACTAGAAAATTTTCAAAATTTTTATGTCGAATTCAAATTTATTTCCTATCGTTTTGTTTAAGAAATTATCTGAAACGGGTTATGTGAGATTGGGAGATGATGTTGAGGAGTTACGGGTTGTTTTTATTTAATATCGACTCGCTCGAGCTCGATTAAGATTTTTTACGATGAAAGGCGATGTTATCGCCTAATAGTTATGTATATTGATTTGTATTTATTTGCTTATCTCCTTTCTAGGTAAAGAACCATCGACGAAGGGCAAGAGACCGACTTCAGATTCCGGAGAGAGTTGTCATTTTCTTGTAAGTTGATAATTCTGGAACGCCTTCTCCTGTGGGAAGTGTGGACCCTCGACAAATTTGCATTCATTTTTTAGTTAATTGATATGAAAATTATTTGGTAATGTGTTATGTGGTAAAGAGCCGGATTGGCTCAATTGTTCTGATTTGAGCCTGATTTGCCTAGTATGGTCCATTGATTATCTTATATTATTTCATACAGAGTCCTGTCGGCCATATTTTATGGGTATTGTTGCTTTTAACTTATGTTGTAGAGCCTTGCCGGCTCAATATCTGATATTATTTATTGTGAATTATTTGAGGATTGATCTCTTGTTATTCTTGTGACTTGTGTGCTGATTAAGACTATGACTTAAGTTGTTATGCATTTGATGATGCATGTGCATACCTAGTACCGAGATTAAGTAGCCCGAATTGATCACGGTTCGGGTGAGTTGGAGCGACATTGATTAAGTAGCCCGAATTATCGCGTTCGGGTGAGTTAGAGTGACAAACAAGTCGCCCATGGCTTGGCAAACCCGGGTGAGCTAGATCTAACAGGGTACCTGTCTATTTGCCAAATACTGATACTCTAGAAGGTGATCTTTAGATGAATCAGTCTATTATAGGCTCATTCAACGTCACCGGTGTGGGACATGCATGTCATATATATTTATATGTTTGATCATTTCAGGTATCACATCGATATTGAATTGTGAACTTTAGCACTTGGTGTGCGTTGAGAAAGAACATTAACATGCATTTTGTCTAGAGTAACGGTGACGGGCTCAGACTGACTCTCGATGGAGAGCTCAGTTCGAGGAGGATATTGGTTACCCACACGTCTTTTATGTGATAACATGTTGTTTGAACTAATTGTGTTATTCGTAAATGCGTACATAGGTTTTATTTTCGTTAATTTGTATATTGAGTAAGAAATAATTGATGTAAAACGAAATGTTGGATTTTATGTTATGAGCCGCGAGCGTGAGTACATGTTTCGTACAAGGGTTGGGGTGACCGGCTTATTACCTCACTGAGCTAGTGGTTTTGTTCACCCCCATCATTCCTTTCCTTTTCAGGCAGTTGATATCTTTTTGATTGGAGGTTTGCCTATCGTTTGCTCGTCATCCAATCAGTACTTTGGGTATTTTTCCTTTTGTGTAAAAATTGGCGGATCCATTGGCGAGATTATATAGTTTATATTTGGTAACCCCCCTTGATGTATTTTTTTACTTTCGCGATGTTATATGCTTGTGTATATTTTCTTCAGACTGAGTTACATCATTGTATTTTGAACCTTTGTAAATCTTCGTTGATACGTTATGAAAGTAATGTCCTCGGGTGGTACCCGTTGTTATCAATTGTTCAGTCCTATAGGTACTTGATAGCAAGCCTTACGTTTTCTATAAATTTCCTTAGAGTGGAGTGTACCCATTCCGCGAAATTTATGGTTAACGTGGCAGTTGTCGCGTTCCGTCTGTGGTCGGGGCATGATAAATTTTTTGGTATCAAAGCCTGGTTATATGATTCTCATTCTTTTCGAGTCTAGCCAACGAATCCAATTTTGTTTCTATGTCATTCTAAGGTATCGTACTATCTCGATGTTGACCTTGCATTTTTTTTTCTTTCTTTCTTTCTTTCAGTCTATGGCACCCCCAGTTCGTCATCGAGGACACGCTCCTCGTGATCTTTCGAGTCCTCTATTCTCTTTTGTCCCTCATAGACCTCGAGGACATGTTTCTTCTGATCATGCCGTTCATCAGACGTTTAAGGACCCTAACAATTCTGATCATAGGGTGTCGATTACCCAGGTAGAGCAACCACGGGCCCAGTTGCGTGTTGAGCACATGATGACACCAGAGCAGTACCAGTTGTATTTTGATCACATTTGAGTACATGGTGTTCTACCACCTACGACTACGACTGTCACTAAGGATGTTCTTCGCGCTAATGAACCTATTCGACCTACATCTAATGTACCAGTTTCTGCTCCAGAAATGGCTTTAGAAGGTTCTACTTCTCGAGGTGCACTTTTTATGCCTGATTTGGTTAAAGTAGTTGAGAACATGGAAACTTCAAAATTTGACGGTCTAAGAGATGCTTCTAAAGCGGGAGCTTGGTTAAAGGAGATTACAGAGACCTTTGATACTTTGATGATTAAAGAATATTATCGTGTAGTCATTGCGACCAAGCTGTTACGCCTAGACACACGACGATGGTGGCAGAATCTAAAAGAGACATCTTCGGTTACTATTACGTGGCCTATCTTTGTGGAACCATTCAAAGATCGATACTTCTCTCAGTACATCAAGGATCGAAAGAGAAAGGAGTTCTTCAACCTCTTTCAAGGCACTATGTCAGTCGTGGAGTACGAAAGTAAGTTTTTTTAATTGCGAGAATTTGCTCCTGAGTCATATATGACGAGAGACTTATGCAAGAGATTTGAAGATGGTCTTAATCTAAATATTCGAGATCGCATCAAGTCCGGAGACAAGTACGATAGTCTTGACGAACTCGTAGAAGAAGCCCTAAGGGTAGAAAGTTCAGTTCAGGCGAGACATAAGCTTGCAAAGCGGTCTCAAAAGAAAAGGCAAGGGAGCACATTCCCAGGAAATGCATCAAAGATGTATAGGGGTGTGGGATCTTCGTATAGCGCACCAAGTTCAGTATATATTAATTTTCCTCAACCTCGGGATTAGTTTAATAAAGGCGGGAGCAATGTCTCAGGATCGGTTGGTGAAAACCACAAGTGCTAGAATTGCTTAAAATATTACGACGGCCCCTGCAAGGCTCCTGATGAGTGACATTTTCACCTAGATTTTAGTGTCTTTTATATGTGTTTTCATATTATTTTATCCATATTTTATGTGTACTTTGGTTGTGTTATGTGTTTTTATAGAAATGTTGTTATGTTTCCTCTTTTTATTGGATGCTAGATATGATAAGGAAGACGTAGGAAAAAGCGAATCTCAATTCAGAGTTGAAACGAGGGAGAATGAGCCAAAATATTAAAAGAGGAAACAGGGCAGCAAGAACACGGCCGGCCGTGTGCAGGAACACGAGCCGTGTCGCGTACATGACCTAAGTTCCGCACATGGGCCTGTAAGTGGAAGTCGTGATCTGTCGCCTGAAACACCAACTCGGCCACCCCTGTGGTCAAGTGCTGCGCACGAGCCGTGCGCTGTTTGAAGCCCGCGTTGATCGTGTGCCCTAGACACGACTCGGGCCGTATTACAGCACACGAGCCGTGTTGGTGCTAAAATTACTGAAATTTCCAAATTCCTTCTAGAAGGCCCACAAGGGTACAAATACCACTACATTCAACATTTTGAACATCTAGATCCAAAATTCACAGCTGCCCACACACCTCACACACCATTTCCTCTATTTCACACCATCATCTTTATCCATTCTTCATCCTTTAGATCTACCATCATCCTACCATTAATTTCTACATCCAAGTGAAAGAAAATGATCAACGAAGAGAGAAAAGTGCAAAGAAGGAGAAGAGATCACCATTGAAGTGACATCAAGGGAGTTTCCATTCAATCTTTGTATTAAACCTTATAGTTTTATCATGATTTGTAAGGATTTAATTGTCTATGTTAATTTCTTTATGAAGATGATAGACTAATCTCTCTTGTGAGATTAGCAACATGAGAGTTGTTGGATAATTTTGGGATTTATGTATTTAATTTATATGTTGATTGGGTTAATTGATTTTCTATCATTGATGCTTTAGATCTTGAGGTTTATGATGATTTGTGTGGTTTGTTGTTTTAAACATGTGATTAGATTGAGAAGTCAATTGCATATTTAGGATAATTAATTGAATCATTTCATCAAACACTTCATGTGCATTATAAATTGTAAAGAGATTGAGAAGCCCTTTATTATTTAGAACTCTTTGATAGGACATCCGATTGGTTTGATCGAGAGGTTGATTAATCGTATGAAGGGACTCTCATTTCAAGCTTAGTACCTAGTTGGAATTATTTGAGTGAGAACCAATCCATTGAGCCTTATTACATCCTATTCATCTTGAGAAGGAGTTTAGGTGAACCTAGTGTTGGCCCTTAGTCTTGTAACCATGATCATATGAATTTGATGCATTTATCCTAGGATTTCCACTTCTTAATTGTTGTTAATCTCACTTTTACTCAACTTGGAAAACCACTCATTTCATCCATCTATCTTGTTTGTTAATCATTGCTTGTTTGTTTTGATTATTTTCTTGTTTGATCACCAATCCCATCGATGATTCATCTCTATAAAATTGCGATAAACGTGATCTCGCTTAAGCTCTAGCACCGACCTCCCTGTGGTTCGATAAATTATTTTAATTGGTCATCCCTACTACAAAATAGCTAATCAGCTCCTCAGGTATGTTTTCAGTGTCGATATCCGGGGCATATGCGAGGTTCTTGTCCTCAGCTTATGGGAGCGAGCGGTCAGAGTTCTGGTCAGCCTCGTGGTAGACTAACATATTCTACACCCAGAGATACTCAATCCACAGCTACCAGAATTCCTGATGCCACAAGTTGCCCTAGTACTCGATCACCTATGCAAGGAAGGAATCAAACTAGAGTATTTCATATTTCCCAGGAAGAGGCTCGCTCAGATCCGAAGGTTGTGACAGGCCATGTGTTTGTTGGAGACCACCAGGTCTATGCTTTATTTGATCCAGGTTCTGATAGGTCTTATATCCGGGATGATCTAGCTGCGATCTTAAATTATCCTATCTTTCATTTGTCACCTGGAATCATAGTTCATACCCCTCTTGGAGAGCGTCTAATTTGTGATTCGGTGTTCCTTGGTTGTCCATTGAAGATTAAAGATGTCATTCTAGAGGCTGAATTGATACCATTGCCTTTGATCGATCTCGATGTTATTCTTGGCATGGATTGACTTTCTTCTCATCATGCAATTCTCGACTTCCACGAGAAGCTTGTTATTTTTCGTAGACCAGAATTCCCAGAACTTGTTTTTGAAGGTGAACTTCAAACGAGATCGCTCTTTTTTATTTCAATGTTGTCTGCGCATAAATTAATGCGTAAGGGTTGTGAGGCATTCTTGGCATTTGTCATCGATACTTCTCTTTCTAAGACTAAACTAGATGACATCCCGATCGTGAATGAATTTCCTGATGTCTTTCCCGAAGACTTACCAGGACAGCCTCCGAATCGAGAGATTGATTTTTCCATTGACGTAGTTCCTGGAATCACACCTATATCGATTACTCCATATTGAATGTCGCCAGCTGAGCTCTAGGAACTCCAGACATAACTTGGAGAATTATTAGAGAAGGGGTTCATACGACCTAGCATATCTTCGTGGGGTGCTCCAGTTCTTTTTATCAAGAAGAAAGACGGATCACTTCGCCTATGTTTCGACTACCGTCAATTAAACAAGGTGATAATCAAGAACAAATATCCTCTTCCGAGAATTGATGATTTGTTTGATCAATTGCAAGGAGCAACTGTGTTCTCAAAAATTGATTTGCGATCTGGTTATCACCAACTCAAGATTAGGGAATCTGATATCTCTAAGTCTGCTTTTCGAACCAAATACGGTTATTTCAAATTCTGTGTTATGCCTTTTGGACTCACAAATGCTCCTGCAGCTTTTATGGATCTTATGAATCGGGTCTTTCGACCGTACTTAGATAAGTTTGTCATTGTCTTCATTGATGACATTCTTATTTATTCTAAATCAGACGAAGAGCATTCTCATCATCTAAGAATTGTTCTGAACATTCTTAGAGAAAATCAGCTTTATGCTAAATTTTTGAAGTGTGAATTTTGGCTTCGTGACTTGAGCTTTTTGAGTCATCGCATTTTTTAAGAAGGAATTTACGTCGATCCAGTGAAGATTCAAGCTATACTGGATTGGGAGTGTCCAAAGAACATGACAAAGATTCGTAGTTTTCTGGGATTAGCTGGATATTATCGACGGTTTGTCAAAGACTTTTCATTGTTGGCTTCATCTTTGACTAAATTGACTCGGAAAGGGGTAAAATTTGATGGAGTGAAGAATGCGAGGAAGCATTTCAAGAATTGAAAAGACGACTCGTTTCAGCTCCTATTCTTGCTTTGCCAGACCCAGCAATTGGAGAATTTATCATTTATAGCGACGCCTCGAGATAAGGATTAGGATGCATTCTCATGCAAGAAGAAAAAGGTTATTGCCTATGCTTCAAGGCAATTGAAGAAGAACAAAGAAAATTATCCTACATATGATTTAGAGTTGGCTGCAATCGTCTTTGCATTGAAAATATGGAGGCACTATCTTTATGGTGCAATTTATCGGGTTTTTACTGATCACAAGAGCTTAAAGTATATCACCACGCAAAAGGAACTCAACCTCAGAGAAAGGCGATGGATGGAGTTGATTAGTGACTATGACTTAGTCATCGATTATTATCCTGGCAAGGCGAATGTTGTTGCAAATGCTCTGAGTAGAAAGTCTTCTACCTCACTTGCTTCGATTCAATCTTTTTATCTTCCTATGTTGGAGCAATTTAAATCTTTGAACATTTCGCTCGATTGTGAAAAATCTAATGATTCCGCTTTAATCGCCAAATTCGAGGTTAGACCTACCTTGTTCGAGCAAATTCGAGAAAGACAATCACACGATGTTCATTTATAACAGAAGATGGCGAAGCTAAATCAAGGAAAAGAAACATAATTTCAAATTCGGGATGACGGACTCCTTACTTTTAAAAATCGTGTTTGTGTTCCATCAGAACTTGATGTTCGTAGAGCTATTCTTGAGGAAGCCCATTCTTCAGCCTATGCTATGCATCCTGGTAGTACCAAAATGTACATAACGCTTCAGGAGCATTATTGGTGGCCAAGTATGAAATGAGACATTGCTGAATTCGTATCAGAGTGTTTATCATGCCAACAGATAAAAGTGGAACACTAAAAACCAGCCGGCATACTTCAACCACTACTTATTCCTAAGTGAAAATAGGATACCATCACGATGGATTTTGTTTCCAGTTTACCTCGAACCCAAAAGGGTCATGACTCAATCTGGGTCATTGTCGATCGTTTGACAAAATTGGCACATTTCCTTCAAGTGCACACCAACGAATCTTTAGAGAAGCTTGCCAAGTTATATGTCGATGAGATCGTGAGATTGCACGGAGTACCAGTGTCAATCATATCTGATCGAAATCTAAGATTCACTTCACGTTTTTTGCCTAGTCTGCAAAGAGCGTTGGGTACAAAATTACTATTCAGTACCTCGTTTCATCCACAGACTGATAGACAGTCAGAGAGAACTATACAGACACTAGAGAACATGCTACGTGCAGTGGTGTTGAATTTGGGAGGTAGCTGGGATAGGTACGTGACTTTGGTGGAGTTCGCATATAACAACAATTACCATTCAAGCATTGGAAAGCCCCCGTACGAAGCTCTCTATGGCCGAAAGTGTCGAACACCACTCTTTTGGGATGAGGTTGGCGAGAGACAAATCGAGCCAGTAGAGCTTATCGAAGATGCGAAGGAAAAAATATAATTTATTCGAGACAGACTTAAAGCAGTGCAAGATTGACAGAAAAGCTACGCAGATAATAAGAGGCGCGAGTTGGAGTTTAATGAAGGAGACAAAGTCTTTCTGAAAGTTTCTCCGTGGAAGGGCGTGTTGCGATTCCGCCGTCGAGGAAAGTTAAGTCCGAGGTATATTGGCCCGTTTACGATCTTACAAAGGATTGGTCGTGTCGCGTAACGACTTGAGCTACAATCGGAATTGTCTAAGATTCACGATGTCTTCCATGTCTCTATGCTTAGAAAATATGAACCAGATCCTTCGTACGTGCTCGAATATCCTCCAGTTGTATTAAAGGAAAATCTATTATACGAAGTACAACCTGTTCAAATTATAGATCGCCGAGAGAAAATGCTTCGTAATAAATTCATTCCTATAATGAGAGTTCTATGGAGAAGTGATCGAATTGAAGAAGAAACGTGGGAACCAGAGTCAGTCATGCGTCAACAACATCCAAATCTCATTTCATCTCTAGGTACGTTTACGTTTTGAGGACGAAACTTTTTAGAGGAGGGGATACCTTATAATGTCTTAGCCTCAACTAGAATTTTTTAGCCCAAAATTTATTTATTTTTGTAGCCCAAAGGCCAGCCCACTTAAATAACATATATATTATTATTAAGGCTACATCACATTTCATAATAATAAAAAAAAAGAGAACGTGAGAAGAAAAAAAATAAAAGAGGAAAAATAGAGAATGAAGAGGAGAAACCCTTGCTGATCAAATTCTCTCTTACAACTCTCATTCTAGGTGGTGTCTAAGTTACGTTGAGGTAAGTAATTTGTAAATCAAGCTTCCTTTTTCCATGATTTTGTAATTTTGTTGGGTATTTCTTTCTGGTATTGGGGTAATACGCAGCTATTGTTCGAACTGCTTTTAACTTAGCTATTACTCTTAGAAATTTGCAAACTTAATTTTTGTATGTAGCTGAATTCGTTAGCTTTCCATAGCCATTTGAAACGCCTCAATCCAATTTTTCTACAATTAGTTATGATTTTTCTCGTAAACTGCCGCTAACTGGAAAATTTTCAAAATTTTTATGTCGAATTCAAATTTATTTCCTATCGTTTCATTTAAGAAATGATCTGAAACGAGTTATGTGAGATTGGGAGATGATGTTGAGGAGTTACGGGTTGTTTTTATTTAATATCGACTCGCTCGAGCTCGATTAAGATTTTTTTACGATGAAAGGCGATGTTATCGCCTAATAGTTATGTATATTGATTTGTATTTATTTGCTTATCTCCTTTCTAGGTAAAGGACCATCGACGAAGGGCAAGAGACCGACTTCAGATTCCAGAGAGAGTTGTCATTTTCTTGTGAGTTGATAATTCGGGAACGCCTTCTCTTGTGGGAAGTGTGGACCCTCGACAAATTTGCATTCATTTTTTAGTTAACTGATAAGAAAATTATTTGGCAATGTGTTATGTAGTAAAGAGCCGGATTGGCTTGATTGTTCTGGTTTGAGCCTAATTTGCCTAGTATGGTCCATTGATTATCTTATATTATTCATACAGAGTCCTGTTGGCCATATGTTATGGGTATTGTTGCTTTTAACTTATGTTGTAGAGCCTTGCCGGCTCAATATCTGATATCATTTATTGTGAATTATTTGAGGATTGATCTCTTGTTATTCTTGTGACTTGTGTGCTGATTAAGACTATGACTTAAGTTGTTATGCATTTGAGGATGCATGTGCATACCTAGTACCGAGGTCAAGTAGCCCGAATTGATCACGGTTTGGGTGAGTTGGAGCGACATTGATTAAGTAGCCCGAATTATCGCGGTTCGGGTGAGTTAGAGTGACAAACAAGTCGCCCATGGCTTGGCAAACCCGGGTGAGCTAGATCTAACAGGGTACCTGTCTATTTGCCAAATACTGATACTCTGGAAGGTGATCTTTAGATGGATCAGTCTATTATAGGCTCAGTCAACGTCACTGGTGTGGGACATGCATGTCATATATGTTTATATGTTTGATCATTTCAGGGATCACATCGATATTGAATTGTGAACTTTAGCACTTGGTGTGCATTGAGAAAGAACATTAACATGCATTTTGTCTAGAGTAACGGTGACGGGCTCGGACTGACTCTCGACGGAGAGCTCAGTTCGAGGAGGATATTGGTTACCCACGCGCCTTTTATGTGATAACATGTTGTTTGAACTAATTGTGTTATTCGTAAATGCATACATAGGTTTTATTTTTGTTCATTTATATATTGAGTAAGAAATAATTGATGTAGAACGAAATGTTGGATTTTATGTTATGAGCCGCGAGCGTGAGTACATGCTTCATACAAGGGTTGGGGTGACCGACTTATCACCTCACTGAGCTAGTGGTTTTGCTCACCCCCATCATTCTTTTCCTTTTCAGGCTGTTGATATCTTTTTGGTTGGAGGTTTGCCTATCGTTTGCTCATCATTCGATCAGTACTTTGGGTATTTTTTTGTGTAAAAATTGGCGGATCCATTGGCAATATTATATAGTTTATATTTGGTAACCCCCTTGATGTATTTTTTTTACTTTCGCGATGTTATATCGCTTGTGTATATTTTTTTCAGACTGAGTTACATAATTGTATTTTGTACCTTTGTGAATCCTCGTTGATACGTTATGAAAGTGATGTCCTCAGTTGGTACCCGTTGTTATCAGTTGTTCAGTCCTACAGGTACTTGATAGCAAGCCTTACGTTTTCTATAAATTTCCTTGGAGTGAAGTGCACTCATTCCGCAAAATTTATGGTTATGTGGCGGTTGTCGCGTTCCGTCTGCAGTCGGGGCTTGACAAAAAATAATTATTTATCGCAAATAGACTTTTAGGAGTTATTTTTTTATTATATATAATCAAATTAGCGACAAAATATTAAATTTCATCGCAACACTAGCCACAAAAATGATTTTCATCGAAAATTCACAAGTTTGCGACAAAATATTAGATTTTCATCTCAAATATTTGCGATGAAAATATATATTACGTCGCTAACTCGAATTTTAATTTAATTTTGTGATAATCGTCAATTTAGCAACTAAATTTTATCTTTCATCGCTAATTAACTGATTTTAGCGATGAAATAAATTTCATCGCTAAAAATCGCCGCTATTCTTCTGCCACTGGAGCACGAGCTCGACGATGTGATTGACGGCGTTGCAGACGTCGAGCGCCTTGACAGTGCGGTAAAGGAGATCAGGGATGACGCGGTCCAACGACAGCTTGGAGAATTGCGAGGCATCGCGACCGAAATGTAAATGACCTTGAATTCGGCTTCGCAGCAAAGGAAATTATTGAGGAGGTTGCGTAGCTAGGTGAGAGAGAGAGGAGGGGCGGAGGTGGCAGCGGGACGTAGGCGTCTTGGGCAGCGGTGAGGGGGAGTGGTAGAGGATAGGAGGTCGGCGAATCGAAGGGTGATGTGTTTCTAGAATAATTCGAGGTCTTCGAGGTTTGAATCGTTATTTAGTCCAACCTGATTACGATAGATGCTGATGAGGTTGAGGAAGCCTTGATTGTCGGAGGTGGACGGCATATTGAGGTTGAATTAATCTTCTGGTTTATTAATTAGGTTTTTTAGTACGTTTTTTGTTTTAATTTTGTTTTCTAATTTTTAAATTTTAGAAAATAAAAATGCCTTATTGGCATTAAAATAACATTTAATTTGTTTACTCAACTTCTATTATGGGGCCACATCATCATCCCGGCCATAAATCGATAATTCCGGTGATGTCAGCATTTTCTGGCGAAAATAGGACGTGTTTGGTCCTATTTCTTCACGGGTGGTACTAAATTGACAAACTTATCTTTATTGGGACTAAAATAGACCATGAGAAAAGTTATGAGACTAAATAGATTTTTTATCCCTTAGGGAGAATGACCCATTTTTCCTTTTCTTAAAGTAAAAATCATTGTCAATCATTACAACCGGCCTGATGGGCTCGATGGGCGGCCCGTAACCCGCCATAAGTATGCTAGGCTGGGCCATTAAAATGTAGGCCCGAAAAAATCGGGCCATTTTGGCCCGGCCCATCAAGCCTGGTGGGCCAAATGGCCCGGCCCGCTTTTGACCTGCATTTTTTGGCCCGGTCTTTTTATTTATATTTAATTTAATATTTAATCATAAATTATTTATGATACTTAATTTATTTGATTTATAAATTATATTTAAATAACTTAAATTTAAATATATAAAAATAGTCATAAAAATAACTTTCTAAAATAGTTATAATCTTCAAATTATATATGAAATTTCTATTTTATTTGAATATTTTGATTACTCTATGATAGAAATAAAATTAAGGAGAAAGAATATATATATATTGTGATAAGTTGTGTATGAGATTTAATATTATATATGATAGAAATAAAGTTAAGGAGAAAGAAAAAAATAATTGTGTATGAGATTTAATGTTGTTAAAAATTGTAAAAGTTGGATTCAAATTCCATTATATTATAATAGTGAAATAAGTTAGATGATAATAATATAATTTTAATCACATAATAATCGTGATTACTAATGTTAAATAGCTTCAATCCATTATTTAATAACTCTTTTTTTTAGTCAACATTATTTAACAACTCTTAAGAATACAATCAACCCAAATAATATATCCTAATTTATTTTATTTAAAAATAATAATAATTAACTTGGATAGATTATTTACCATTTATATCTAATTATAAATTTGAGGATAATATTCAATATTGACTTATATAATTATTACACGTATTAAAATAAATAAATTTTAATTTTTTAATTTAAAATTTTAAAAAATAAATTAATATTAATGGGCCGAAATGGCCTGATGGCCCGGTGGCCCAGTATGGGCTAGGCTGGGCCACAAAAAATAAGGCCAGCCAAAAAACGGGCCCGACCCGGCCAGTAAATGTGCATTGGCCCTGTGGGCCGGTACCGGCCCGGCCTGTTTGCCAGCTCTACCAATCATCAATTAATTTGTATAATATTCCTACTCAGTTGTCCATTTTTGGATCAAAATATCCTCATCCTGTCGGAATACCATATCGGGGTTCCGACACCAAATTCGACATCCGAGAAAATACCCCCACCCTATCGGAATGCTATGTCGGGGTTCCGACATGCCTTTAGTTGTTATATGGGTAAAATATATTTATTAGTAATTAAAGTATGTTTGTAGTAACACCAGGTAGGGATGGCAATGGGTAGGGTAGGGTACGGGTATGGCAAACTAACATACTACCCTATACCGTACTCTCCCCCTACCCATACCCTACACTATTACCCTAAAATAGAGCTTCGGGTAGGGTACGGGTATATCCACTGGGTATATAGACAATCTGCAGGTAAACGGATACCCGCAATCTCGGTAGATTTTGCGGATAATCTACTATTACCCGAACCCACCCGACCCTACCCTACCCTACCCACCACAATTTTTTTAACTATAATCCACCAAAAAATAATTATAATACATAAATAAATATCCTAAAATAAAACATGCAAATTAAAAAATAAAGTCAATAACAAAAATGTCTAAGTCCATGTACGTTAACAATAAAACATAAAAAATTCATAGGTAGTCAAATAAAATCATAAAACAAACATCATAATCCAACAATTGCTTACAAGTCCTTTCAAGTCCATGGTTTAAATAAACACATTATAATTCTTAATTACTTATATTTATATTAGGACAAGAATATAAATTTTAATTAAAAATATTAATTATATTATAATAAATAAATATTAAATACATCATAAATTTTACATCAATAATATTATTATATTAAAAATAAAATATTTGATTTAGACATTTAATTAAATATATAATACTATTATTAAATATATATACATAAATATATATATGGGTAAAATTTGGGTCGGGTACGGGTTGCGTACGTGTAAAAATAAGAGAATCCGTACCCTACCCTTAGCCGCATAGTTCCCTTTCGGGTTCGGGTACTACCCGACCTGTTACTCGATTTTACTCGATTTTTTACACCCGATATGCGGGTATCCATTGGATAACCCGACCCGATGGGTAAAATTGTCATCCCTACCCCAGGGTTAGCCTAGCGGTGAGGATTTGAGGTGCATAAGGGTGAAATTCCCAAAGCTCTTAGATTCGAAACCCGCATGTGCGATCAACCATTGAGGGGCCAGTCCATGCATAACTCAAAGCTCTTGCTTGAAATGGGGTCCCCGCTAGTGGACGTTGAGTTCTGGTCTCCCCCGGATTAGTCAGTCTACAGATCGGATACCGGTGCATAAAAAAAGTATATTTGTAGTGAATCATACTATAAAACTTTATAAAAATACATTTGTAGGACATTATATGCTATTAAAGTATAAATAAATATAGATAGATAGACATTATGTGTAATCGACAAAATAGATATTAAATAATAATAATATAATAATATTATTATTATTATTATGCCGTTAAATGACGTAAATATAAATAATAATATTAATTAAACAAAATACTTGTTATTAATAATAGGGTTAATTGCTCCAAAATTCCTGACTTTTTCGCGAATTTCAAATTAATCTAAACTTTTTAATATTTATAAATAAGTTCTCGACCTTTCCCTTTTTTTCAAATCAAGCCACCGGGCAGCGGAAGACCTTCCCAGTCGCTGACCTGTTCAATTTTTATCCATGTAATCAGCCAGCTGTATTAAAAAAAACAAAAATGACATCGTTTAATAGCGCTTCTGGAAATCGTCGCCATTAAAGCTTATACATTAATTAATCCACATATTAGATCATGTTTATTAATTTGGTAATTAAAAATTTTGAAGTTAACCGTCTTTCCTAATTAGGTTTTCTTTCCATCTTTCCTTTCTTTAAATCTCGCCTAAAATTGATCATCTCATCAGCATCACCAATTCGCGAATCTCACCAAACCTTTCTGCATTTTAATGGCGGCCCAGTTTTCAAGGACATACAGTGCAACGAAGATGATTCAAAATCCATAGCAATTCAGGTCGATTTCTTTGCGGCGGCGGACTGAATCGGGTGGCTAGATTCACGGCAGCCGCGTACGGTATTGTACATCTCGTTCGGCAGCATCGTGCACCTGTCGCAGGAATAGGTCGACGAGATAGCGTATGGCCTCACCGAGTCAGAGGTTTCGTTTCTATAGGTTGTGCGGCCGCCGTCGAAGGAGAAGAAGTGGGACCCGCATGTTCAGCTGGAAGGATTTATGGAGAGGGTGGATGAGCGGGGAAGATAGTGCAATAGAGCCCACAAGAGGAGGTGTTGGCCCACGCCTCTACCGCCTGCTTCGTGATTCACTGCGGCTGGAACTCGACGATAGAGGCGCTGACCAGTGGCGTTCCTGTGGTGGCATTCCTTGTCGATATGAAGGGGAGAAGCTGACGGAAGGGTTGTGCATTGAGATGAGGTGGCAGCTTGTTTGACGGTGGCGACGTCTGGAAACAGGCGGAGGAGGTGATGGAGAAGAGCCCGAATTTTTATTTTTTTTAATGAAGCTAGCTGCTTACGTGGATAAAAATTGAACAAGTCAGCGACCGGGCAGGTTTCCCGCTGCCCGGTGGCTTGATTTGAAAAAAATGGTTAAAAGTTGAGAACTTATTTGTAAATATTAAAATGTTTAGACTAATTTGAAATTCACGAAAATGTCAGGACTTTTGGCGCAATTAATCCTTAATAATAATAATATTTATGGTCTAAACTGATAAAAAAAAGACATTAATTTATAATCTTATATTAAAATATGGTATTAATTTATAATTTTAAAATTAAACAAAAACTTAATAATAATAATAATAATATTGATATGTATGGTATAAATTGATAAAAAAAGATATTAATTTATAATCTTGTATTAAAATAGAACATTAATTTATAATTAAAAAATTAAATAAAACACTTGCAGAGAACTACTTGTTAATAAATTAAATGATGCAGAATAATGATAGTAATAATAATAATAATATTATTATTATGTATGGCCTAAATTTGATTTAAAAAAATTATGCCGTTAAATGATGTAAACATAAATAATAATATTAATTAAATAAAACGGGGTACTTACTACTAGATACATTAAAAACTCCTTTATTACTATGAGATACAAACATACAAAAATATTACTACTAACTACATAAATATATAGTGATATTCTAATATTACCCTTACAATGTGATGCACATAAATGTTTGTGTGCAGCAAAAGTTATGTACAGTAAGAAAAGTGTGTGCAGTAAAAAAAGTGTAAATTCGACGGAGGAGGTTCGGCGATCGACTAGTGACCGGCAGACGGCGGTCTGGCGGAGGTCCGGCGGTAGTCCGGCGACCAGCCGGCGGAGGTCCAGCGGCAGCAGTGGGTGGGTGAGAGGTTTAGGGTTTGTGGTTTAAGGTTTGTGGTTTAAAAGTGTATGAAATTATAATGAATTAAAGTTATATTTCGTATTTTACTTTAATATTTTGTATGTGAGAGTAATTCTTTTAAATCAATGTATCTCACATTAATTATGGGTACAAAATGTGTACCCATGAATAATTTTTCCAAATAAAACACTTGTTAATAATAATAATATGTATGGTCTAAACTGATAAAAAAAATGACATTAATTTATAATCTCATATTAAGATATGGTATTAATTTATAATTTAAAAATTAAACAAAAATTTAATAATAATAATAATATTATTATTATTTTTTTTTTATGTATGGCATAAATTGATAAACAAAAATATTAATTTATAATCTTGTATTAAAATAGGACATTAATTTATAATTAAAAAATTAAACAAAACACTTGCAGAGAACTACCTGTTAATAAATTAAATAATACTAATAATAATAATAATAATAATAATAATTATTATTATTATTATTATTATTATTATTATTATTATGTATGTTCTAAATTTTGATTTAAAAAATTAGGGAAATATTGATCAACAGTGGCAATTAAATAAATAATAGTTGTAAGAAACATCCCTAAAATAAAGGGTAAATTACCAAAATCCCCTTGAGGTTTGTCCAAATTACCAAATAAACCCCGTGATTTGAAAAATTATCAATTACCCCCTTTAAAAAATATATTTTTTTAAAAAAAAATTTAAAAATACAATGTTAAATATATGATCTTGATGTCATTTCCATACTTTTTATTTTAAGAAAATATGTATTTTTATTAATGTCCAAATAAAAAATAAGTTAAAGAGAGTAATTAGTAATTTTTTAAACCACAGTTTATTTGGTAGTTTGGACAAACCTTGAGGGGTTTTGGTAATTTACCCTAAAATAAAATCAATAATATAAGCAATTGAATCAATCATGACAATTAACTTAAATTACCAATTGATATAGGCTATTAATGTACATGATTAATTAATACTAATTATTATAACATACTATAAGTAATAATAGGACATACCATATATAACATACATGGGTAATAATCCCTTATTAAGGGAAAAAAAAACATTCCCTTAAAAGTTGAGCGGGAAACAAAAATGCCACATTATATATATATATATATATATATATATATATATATATATATATATATATATATTAATGTCATAATTTAATATAAGTAACCTACCCATTAACATGGAGGGTAATAATCCTTTATTAAGGACAAAAACTTGAGCAGGAAACATAGGTGTACCAATAGCTCCTATATATATTCTTCTAATATTGTGCGTGACCCAACATGTTATGAAGATTTAAGGATGTATAATATTACACCGTGATGCGTGCTACGTAAGAGGTTTGTTTGATGATGACAAGAAATATATAGATTCGACCACAAAATGTGCATAGTGGGTATTTATACACCCCTTAAAAGAGCTTTTGGTTCATATTATGATTTCTGGATTGATGAGCAAACCTGATAATGTTTAGGATTCATGTTGGAAGGAATTATTAGACGACATTATTCATAATCAAAGAAAAAGGATGTGATGTCCAAGTTAACCTATTTCATTAATTCTTTATACTTAGAATCTTTTTTAATTATGAGATAACTTATTTACTCCTAAATTCATACACTGATTTAAATGATGTTGGAAGAAAATATAAAAAATGTCTGCCCAGCGGAGATTGCTAATCTTTTGTGTGGCTTGAGAAAGGATCTTAGGAATTTTAATGGAATGCCATTATCTGAAAATGACATACATTTTGAAGTGGACAATTCTTTGGTTTTAAATGAGCTAGCTTACAAAAAGACTTCGTTGCAAAAGGAGCATGCCGAGTTAATGCTAAAAATAAATGATGATCAATGTGAGATTTATAATCGTTTAATGTAGAGCGTGGATTCAAACAATGGTGGAGTAATTTTTGTGTATGATTACAGTGGAACTAAGAAAACATTTTTGTGTAGGACAATATCCGCTGCTGTTACATTCACCAAAAATATAGTTCTGAATGTTGTTGTAAGTGGAATAATCTCGCTCGTATTACACAGTGGTAGTACAGCTCACTCTAGGTTTTCTATTCCAATTGTGGTTTGTAAGGATTCAACATGTAACATAAGACATGGAAGCTATAAGGGAAAGCTACTTAGTTTTTGCAAGCTAATTATATGGGATGAAGCTCCAATGGTAAACAGATATTGCATAGAAGTATTGAGTACTATGCATGACATAATGCAACTAAGCAATCTCGAAAATTCTACAAAACCGTGGGGGTGGGGGACAATTGTCTTTGGAGGAGACTTTAGATTGGTTCTAGGAACGTTGCATAAAGCATAAGAATTATTGGAGTCGGTATCCAAATGAGGAGGAAGATATAAGAACTTTCAACGATTTGATGGTAGGAAAAGATTATAGAAGATGGAACCATCAGAATAGTTACAGAATATAGATATGTAATTAATATTCCATGCAATATAATATCTTTAATAAAAAAGTGACAATTTAATTATAAAGACGTAAAATGATCTCACTCAATTCAAGACAATCGTTTATATATATAGGTAAAATATACTCCCTCCGTCCCACTGTAAGGGTAGTTTTTGCTTTTTGGCACGTGAATTAAGGAGTATTATTATTTAATGTGCAGTGGATAGTTGTATTAGTAGGAGTATGAGCCTCATGCTTTAATTGTATTAGAGGGAATGAGTGGGTCCCATATGTGTGAAAAAGAAAAGAGGACCTTTTGGGTGAGACGACCAAAATAGAAAAAAGAGACCCTTGCTGTGGGACGGAGGGAGTATTTATAAATTAATCAAACTATAATAATCTAGAATCATACCCCCTTTCTCCCATAGATACGTGTGCATTTGCTTTTTGCATGCAGATTAAGGGATGCAATTTTAATGTGTAGTTAGGTGAGAGAAATAATATTTTAATTTAATGTAGGTATATGTATTAATGTGATCTATTGGCACATGGAGAGATAAATTAATTTGTGTGAATTCTTTTTACTAAAAAGGAAAATATATATTTTGTAGGGACAAACCAAAATGGAAAAATGTATATTCCCTCCATCCCACCCAAAGAGTAGTTTTTACTCTTTGCACGTGGATTAAAGAGTACTACCTCCATCCCACAACAAGAGTGAGCGAAACTTTTTTGCACGTAGATTAAGAGATATAATATTTAATGGGTAGTTGAGGTGAGAGAAATAATATTTTAATGTATAGTGTCTAGGTATATTAATATGGTGTGTGGGTCCCATGAAGATATATTAATTGTTTTGTGTGGGTCCCATTTACTAAAAAGGGAAATGTAACTCTTGTGTTGGGACGGACGAAAATGGTAAAATGCACTCCTTGTTGTGGGACAAGAGAGTATTTTTTTTAATGTGTAGTGGGTAGTTGTATTAATGAGAGTGTGGACCCATATTTTAATTGTATTAGTGAGTGTCTGTAGATCCATGTATGTAAAAAAGAAAAGGAAACTCTTTGGATGAGACGTCCGAAATGGAAAAAAGACTCTTTGAGTGGGACGGAGGGAATATATTTTAGTGTGATGGAGTGAGTATTCGTTCCCTTCAAAGAGTCCATTTTTTTTTCATTTTGGGCGTCCCACTCATATAGTCTCATTTCATTTTTTACCCATATGAGATCCACACACACCCACTAATACAATTAAAATATGAATCACACACATCCACTAATAAAACTAATCACTGCATATTAAATAATAAGTAAATTGGATGGAGAGAGTACATAATATATCATACTTTAAAAAATATATATTTTAAATCATACTTTAATTAATAATAATATAATATAATATAATAATCTCGCTTGAGAATTTATCCGTTTATAAAGGACCGCACTCTTATAATTCCGACCTCGTCCTCGTGGCATGGTGAAACATGATGATCGGTCATATTTCATTTTGTTTTATGAAACAGAATAAATTAATAAATGAAATTATTACTATTATATTGCCCTTTCCCATCAGAGGAGCAGCCCCTTAAAAAAGCAAGGGAAAGTGACGAGAGGAAAAAAGGTGTTTTCAGTTCGGTAATGGTGTGGAGGAACTCGGGAGTGAGAAGGGTCGAGGGCATAACAGTAATTCCGCGGGCACTGACGTCAGCCGGGATTGCCTTGTTGTTGATGCCCGAGATCTTTCTCGGCGGTAATGGTCGGAGGAGGGGATTCGTCGTTTTCGCGGAGGCCAGCGGCGGTGGCGGTGGCACGGTCTCTTTGTCTCCCCTTTCAATGTCGAAATAGCCATCGCCGTCACGGCCATGGCTGGTCTCGCACTTGCCGCCACCCTCGTCTACTCCTCCCGTAGGTAAAGACGAAAAATCGAATTAATTAATCGAATTCACCATTAATTGTAACGGTAGCAGATAGATATAGGAGGGGAGAGTTTTGTGAATTGGATAGGATCAATAGGGGAGTAGATACAAATTTCATAGATATGCGTAGATGTTGATACAAAAACGACCATTGATGAGAGCGCTGAGGCGGAGCCAGACTTCTGTGGGGTCGAATAAAACGACGTCGTCTCCTTCCTCGCCGCCATCGTTGTCATCTTCTTCGTGGATTCATTTGAGATCGGTTTTGTTAATCGTTGCTTCTTCATCATTGTCGCCTTCCTCACCGGTTTCTTCTGATCGGTCAGTTCCTTTTCACTCTATTTTTCTCTTCTTCAAAGCTTTGGTGTTTGGTCCCTTCTCTTTGAAATTCTTGACTTAAGATTTAACATTTTTTCTCCTGGCTTTCCATATCGCTCATCAGATCTTATCCTGCAATCTCTTGCCCAATTCTACTAGTGTAATCGAACCCAAAAATTTTCTTTGTTTCTTGTGAGTTATAGGAATTTCACTCTTCTTCTTGTGAAGTGAGTGCTTCGGATAATGTGGGGGACATGGAGTGTGATTTGTTCACTATGGTTTGAAGTGAAATTCTGGATGGAGATTATAGTTCTATGGCTCAGCAGAATGTAATTGGTCCAAGTTTTATGAGTATTTTTAAGCAACAAAGATCAGACCTTTTGTTTTTCTATATGACACTGGATCATGTACGGTTCCCTGTGTAGTTCATCTTTATCCTTCGTTTGTTTTCTAGTTATAAGTAACATATCTCTCAGTGTCGGATTGTTATATATTTTGCTCCATTGTTTGCAGTGGAAGCCTTAAATCTCCTTGGTCTAGAAGGAGAAGAAAACATGCTCTTTTGGCCAAACAGTGGAAGGGCTTGTTTGATGCTGATGGAAAACTCTCTGATGGAGGAGTCAAGTTTTTGAAGAAAATCCGGACTGGGGTATGCTCTTTTTATTTTAGCTGTATGGAAACTCTGTACGCGGGTGAGCATTGCGTTAACCGAACTACTAATTTACTTGACTGAAACCAAATTATATTATGAAGGAATCCAACTAAAATTTATTTATTTGATCATTTACTTTGATTAATTCTGTTTGATTCAAATCATCTTTGTAATTTGGTTCGGTTTTATTTACTTAAATTAGTTGGTTAACTGAATTAACCAAATTCTCACCTGAGTATGCAAAAAGTGCAAGCCTGAATTTATCTAGTTGTTGTATTTCTATTGTCAATCTGTGCATAAACATTGGTTATTTATTAAATCTGACACAGGGTGTTGAGCCAAGTATAAGGGCTGAGGTCTGGCCATTCCTTCTTGGAATGTAAGTGTGCTTTTATTTAAAATTTTAAATTAATTCCTGCAACTCTTTATGGCCATTACAATTCAGATATGCCAATTGCTTCTTTTAGTGGTAAGCTTTTACAGACTTGTGATCTACTTCCCATAATTCTGGCAGTAATGAGTAATAACTCTTTGTGTCATTAAGCCTTTCAATTTTTTATTTTTTTTTTAAATGCAAAATGGAATTTTACTGTACACTTAAAATGTTTTGAATGACATCAGTTTATTACTCTTGAATTGATCTCGCATTTGTGCAATGTATTTTAGGTTTTGAATTCTAAAGTTTGTTATGATGTTCTCTGTTACACAAAAGACAAAGCACATGCCGTTCCTTCGTATAAAGTGGTCATTTGTCGACATGCCACTTTTAATATTTCATTTTGACAAATATCACCCACTATAATTTTTTGTAAAAAATCACATTTTTAAAATTTTGAGCATCATTCCCTATATGCTATCACATTCACGCTACTACTCTACATGCGATCATATGTGCAACCCCACACAACACTCTTCATGCAACCCTGCTCATGACTTTTCATGCGACATTTGTGCAATCCCATGAATGACCATGCATTAATTAAATGATAAGCCGAGGTAAAGTGGTCAAAAGGTGACATTTTTCCCAAAAAAATTAGTTGGTGGCATGTTTCAAAATAAATTATTTAAAGGGCATGGAACCCAATTTCTCTATAATAGTAGACTTATTTGATTACCCCCACATGCTGATGTCTATTACTTTCGCTCTTCCAATCTGTGCCTAATTATAACTCTTGGCTTATGGGACCTCTATGATTCAGATGTTCTAAAAATTACATTTCGAATGTTCTTTGTGCCTTAGTGCAATCTGTTCATTCATCTGTTGATCACAATAAATTTACGAACAGTATATCCAAGGAGTGAAATTAAAAAATCTGACCTTCTGTATTCCACGTCTAATATTTCATGAATGGGAAGAAGCACGATTGTATGTAGTGAATTTACTGACTTTTATATGAATGCAAAATTTTTCTTGAATACAATTTGAACTGCGGAAAAAGGATTTGAAGCCCCCCGCCAATGCATTAGATGACTTAATTTCATTATGGGAAATATTCTGCACGTCCGTGGTCTATATTTTGGTTTCTTGTTATTTTGTTTTCCCTATCATAGATTTCACATGGTAATGTTCTTTTCTTGGTTGGATGCTTATCTTTACAGGTATGATGTTAAAAGTTCAAAAAAGGAGAGAGATGCCATAAGAGCTCAAAAGAGGTATATTTTCCTTATATGATGGCTTTGTTTTGATTGGAGCTGGAAGAGAGGAAACTACAAAATTAAGTAGATGTGAAGAACAGTATATCTATTGATTGTTTTATAGTAGCTATGCAACCTAAGGAAACAAATCTTTGCATGTCAACTCTCTTGCTGAAATCACAATGTCCGTTAGGTGTTAGCTTTAGTTTAGATGCTGCTATGACGAATAGCTACTTAGTTCAATGCAATAACAGTTAAGCACACCATTTTTATATCTTTTATTTTAGTGCCTTTCATTTCCTTGTACGTATAAAAAATATAGTTTATAAAGTAGTTTCTATTTTGAATATCTATATATATATTTTTAAGTGGTTAAGCTGCTTTCTTCAGAAAACCATTTTCATTTGGAACCATGATTTATTTATGTCAAACTCAATTGTTCTTCTAAAAGGTTGAAACTTTCCCTTACCAACACATTATAACCGTTAAATGTACACATGTAATATCTATATATATATTTTTAAGTGGTTAAGCTGGTTTCTTCAGAAAACCATTTTCATTTTGAACCATGATTTATTTATGTCAAACTCAATTGTTCTTCTAAAAGGTTGAAACTTTCCCTTACTAACGCATTATAACCGTTAAATGTACACGTGTAATGAGACCGTAGATGGTATCTTGTTATAGCTGATTTTGTTCTGTCTGCTTCCCACCTATGTGGTTTAACTCTGACAACATTCTCACTTTCCATATTCTCTTTTGTTGTCACAGAAGGGAATATGTAGAGTTACGGAAACAGTGTCGTCAAATAGCAAAACGTGTTGAAAGAAGTTTCAAGTTGAAGGAAATATCTGGAAACAATAGCAATGAGGATGGTGGAGATACTGGTCAAGTTTTAGATTTTCCATGCTTGGACGAAGCTGATAGTGCAAGACCATCTGTTTCAACGGATGTATTAAAGGATGGACAAAATGTATATCTTCCTACATCCAGGGAGTTAGTGGAGGAGGAAGAAAGCAATGACATTATCACCAATGAAAACATTTCTGAAGCCGAAACAGGCTCATCTGATTCTGATTCCTCAGAAGATATTGAGGATACAAAACCACTTCTTGGCTCAACGGAGACGGAAGATAATCATCTTTATGAGCCCTTTGATTTGGCTCTTGAGAAGCTTGATACCAGGTCCCCCTCTAGTAAACTGCAAGATTTTGCCTCGTGGCAGAGAATCATACGCCTAGATGCTTTGCGTGCTAACCCTGAATGGATAACTTTTTCCCCTTTACAAGCTTCAGTTTCAGAAGCAAAGGCACAACAACTGGCTGAGAGTGTTGGGTTGAAGGATTACGACCATCTTGAGCCTTGTAGAATCTATCATGCTGCTCGTCTCGTTGCTATTCTCGAAGCTTATGCTATATACGATGCTGAGATTGGTTACTGTCAAGGTATGAGTGATTTACTCTCTCCGATCATTTCAGTGATAGAGGAGGACCACGTAGCATTCAGTTGTTTCGTGGGCTTCATGCGGAAAGCACGGCATAACTTCCGCCTCGATGAAGTGGGAATATGGAGACAGCTCAACATCGTATCGAAAATCATCAAATGCAAGGATTCACATCTCTACAAGCACTTGGAGAAGCTTCAAGCTGAGGATTGTTTCTTTGTGTATAGAATGGTGGTTGTACTTTTCAGGAGAGAGTTAACTTTCGAGCAGACCCTCTGCCTGTGGGAGGTTATGTGGGCTGACCAGGCAGCTATCCGAGCTGGAATTGTGAAGTCCGCTTGGCGAAGAATGAGGCTGAGGGCTCCACCGATGGACGACCTCCTACTCTACGCCATAGCTGCGTGTGTACTGCAAAAGAGGAAGTTGATCATAGAAAACTATAGCAGCATGGATGAGATCATGAGGGAATGCAATAGCATGGCTGGTCATCTAGATGTGTGGAAACTGCTGGACGATGCCCACGATTTGGTAGTGACCCTCCATGATAAGATGTAGGGAACACATTCTCTCTGTAGATTTTTTTTCTCTTTCATTCATATATGTTATATCGAAGAAAAACTGGATAGAAAGCTTCTATCTTGAACTATTTATGATTTACTATGTATTATTCTTATTCTCTACTCAAGTGAAGTGGCAACTCTACTGAGGAAGTTAGTACACTCGCAGTCTTGCTTTCTGCACTTGTCAGTGTTTTCTAACCAACCATCCCAGTTTTCTTCTTCTCTTGTATCTTGTCTAAAATGTTTAGTAGGGAAGAGAGAGCATACTTTCTTCACGAATTGTGATGCCGAAATGCAAATTTGTTGATTCACGGATGCATTTTTGTGTGTTGTTTTAGAGCCAGATCCAAGCTTTCAATTGTTCATAAATCTCAAGGGCCAGCCTGCATAATACACTGCGAATTGAATGTTTAGTGGGTAGAGTACAGTACAGAAAATGGACTTCAGTTTGACCCCTCCCTGATTTTTATTTATGAGAGTTTTACTTTTACTTGATTTTTCTTTGAAATTGTTGTTACGAGATACTAAGAGTTGACGAAAATGCGAGTAAAAGTGATAATAGGTTGATTCAAGGTAAATGCTAGAAGAATATAACAGGGTTGGGAAATTTTTAGTATGGTACAATACTGTATTAAAATTTTTGGTACGATGAAGATATGTAAATTTGTAAAATCACCGCATTTTGGTATATACCGAAATACCAAAAATTATTTTAGTAAGGTATATATATAAGTTATATATATATATATGTATAATGATTTTTAATTATTTTATTTAAATATATATATATATATATATATATATATATATATATAACTTTAAAAAATAAAAAACTAATATTTTAAAAATATTGATCAAATCATTTAATTTATAGTAATTTTAGAGCACATTCGATGCACAAATACACTGTAATATTTATAATTTTAAATTTAGTGTATAATTATATTTATATTAAAATTTTAATGTAAAAGTGTATTAATTATTAATTAACCAAGAACTTAATGGCTTTAAGTTTTATAAGTTGCAATTTGATTAGACTTTTAAATTTATTAGTATATTTTATTAATGTTATTAAATTTGAATTGTGTTTGTTTTTCATATTATTTGTAATTTTTTATTATCTACATATTTTTTTTATCAATTTTATTGTGGTTTATGGTGGATTATTAGGATTTTGTTGGTGTCTTCTGTAAATTATGATGTTTTAAACGATACATTGAATAAGTACATGTAAAATGACACATCGAATGTCCAGTATTAAGATATTTACGGTATGGTAAAGGTATGAATTTTCAAATATCAATATTTTAGGTATGGTATACGGTATGACTCAAAATCTTTGGTATATCATACGGCTCACCCCTAAACACTATAATAGTTGACGAAAATGTGAGTAAAAGTGATAATAGGTTGATTCAAGGCAAATGCTAGAAGAACATACCACGATAATACCGTAATAATAGACAAAAAATGAGTAAAAGTGATAATATATTAATTCAATACAATAGACAAAAACATGAGTAAAAGTGATAATATATTAATTCAAGACGAGTGCCAGAAAAACTCTTTTATTTGACAAATAATTAATTTAATTTTTATTAATCAAATTCAACACCCTAAAATCTAATTCAAGGTGGGAAGTGTTACATTTCTTGAGTTAAATTTAAATTTGTCTCTCTCACATTATCAATAACATCTCTTAAGCAAACCCATCCCTCTTCCTCCACTGCAAAATTCATTTCGATCTCTGAAATATCAAGCCCTCTCCACACTCAAGCTAAAATGGCCGATAATGTTGCCTCCAGTACTGTCCAGAATGTCATGCTGGATGCTACCGCACCTCCACCCGCACCCGTCGTTGAGTCAGCCATCTCTCAACAAATTGTTTTGCTTGAAGGTACTTCTGACTCTCAACTAAAATCTTCTCCAAATGCAGTTCGCATATTCAAATGTCCTTATTCTTCGAATTGAAGGCCCTCCTTCATCTCCCATTCTTGTTGTTTTTGAAATTCCAAGTGAGATTGCTCCCATTCCTGAAATTTCTGAAAACCTCTATTCCATGAATTGCGAACCTTCGGTTCCAATTCAAGTGTCATTCTCTTCATCTCTCGCTCATTCTTCTATCCACACTGAGCAAATGCCACCTGTGTCTTCTCTCTCATCATCACCACCAGTCCCATATTATGTTTGAGATGACCAAGGCTGCTCCAAAAAGAAAGGCTCCGACCTTTCACTAGTCACTCTGCATCCAGAAGAAATCATCTATTGCTGCATACGATGTTGAACCAAATACTAGTAAAGGGAAGCCCTCTATCCCTATCTCTGATTCTGAGACTGATGTTGTTGATTTTACTCCTACGGAAGTAGATACTGTTGGTGAGAACCCCACTATTACGTAATTCTGTAAGGCGATGAGAAAAAAAGGACAACTCGCAGTGTTGCTCCAGATGTTGCCACTTCTGAGGAAACATCATTTGATGAAGCTGATGTTGATCTGGACAAGATCATAGATGATGTTGTAGCTAATGTTGCAACAACTAAGGCAACACCCACATTTGAAGCTGATGCAGATCCCTCTGATCTTGAGTATGAGTCATCATCATCCTCTGATGATGAACATGAAGAAGCTCAAATGCAACACCTGCTCTTGAACCTAAAACTGAATCTGATGCTTATGAACCTGAATAGGTAGATTCTGATGCTGAACCGACTGATAGCTCTAGAGATGAAGATGCTGAAGATGATTCTGACTAAGATCTTGAAAATTATGGTATTGACAACTTCTACTTTGATGACGCTAAGAGTATATATAGAAAATTTGCTAAGAAGGATGTCATCCATGAAAGAAATGAAAGATGCTGACCTGCAGCCTTACAACCTAATCAAATTCTTTGAGGATAGGAATATTATTCAAACCCTGAGTTGCTGCTCAAGCTAGAGGTGGTTTCGTGTCCTCAAACTCTCTAGTTCTGTGTATTGCTAAGCTTGTGCTTGAAGGGAATCAAGCCATAGATTTGCCTAATATATATCCCCTACTTATGTCCCTACTCCTAATGCTGAACCATCAGATGTTGCCCCTAATGTTGACAAAACTTCCCTCACACTGATGCTCCTGCTCAATCCGAGGAGGTAGTTTCTATTACCGTGCACCACCATATATACATAGAAGTACAAGCAGCTACTCTTGCTCTCCAGTTTTTTCACTTAAGACTCCAAGACACAACTCTAAACAAGTAAGCAAATATATTGGAAGAAAAGAGTAAGTTCTGGACTGGATTCCTATCCACACCCATGGGGGGAGATGCTCCTGATGCACCTACAAATGTGCTGCTGCTATTGAAAGCACAAAATTAGGGGGAGTTTACAAAATTAGGAGAAGACCAAAAAGTTTGTTGCTGATTGAGAAAGTTGGATGCTAATCTCACTAACTATTTGAACTGATTGGTCTGTTGAACTTATTATTTTATGCTGAGCTTATTTTGTTTTTTATGTTTACTAAGCTCTGAACTTAATGTGAGTAGTGCTGGTGAACAGTTCTCATATTTTCATCATTTTCGCTCACCGGCTTCATCGAACCTTCGAATGCGTCCCAAACCTTAATGTGATGGCATTATTCTCCCACGTTTGTGTCAATTAATTCACATTCGCGCCCATCTGACCCATAGTTGAAGTAAGTTCCTTCAACTGATTAGATAAATCTACATGATCAACATTCATGGAAGCCTCAATGCAGTCAACTCTTGCATCAATCTCAGCTATGTACCGATTGAAGGTATCTTCAGCACTCTTCACTTCTTGTTGTTGCATACTAGGCCCCCTTTGTATCAACTATGTAATCTGCTTCTGCTGAGATTCTAGTAGCTTGTTGATGTTAGTTAGACTAGAGATGATCTCATCATCCCTATTCGGCTTCACCACTTGATGTTCAACTTGCGCCACCTCGCCAAATACATATGATCTTCTTACTCTTTCCGTAGGACAATCACGTGAATTTATAGAGATGTCTTTGAACAACTTTTCTGCCTCAAGTGCTATCCTAGATAACAGCTCTCCTCCTGATGATGCATTAGTAAGAATACGCGACTCATAATTAATCCATAGTAGAAGATACTTATGTATTGCGCCTTAGACATTCCATGCTGTGGGCACCTCCTGAGCATATCTTTGAACATATCCCATGCCTCATGAAATTTCTCACCGTGATTCATAATAAATTGGGTGATGTCTTGCCTCATTCTTAAGATCCTTGAGGGTGACATGTATCTTTCTAAGAACTTCTGCTGAAGTTGGTCCCATGTAGTGCAATCCATAGCATCAAGAGTTTCATACCAAGCTTCTATTCCACCGATCAAAGAGAACTTTAATAGGGTGATTCGTCTAGCATTATCATTAGCCCCAGCACCCTTCTGAGTGTTTGTATAACCAAGAAATTTTCGAAGATGCTGATATGGATCTTCAAAGCAACCTCCAGAAAAGGGATTCTTCTCTACCATGTTAATAAGAGCGGGATGTATCTCAAAATCATCATCTTCCCTCTTACTCCTATCAACCCCATGTCGCCAATCCCATAGTTCGTGAAAATTTTACGTATGACAACATTATTCGGATTCTGCCTTGCTCTGGCCATATTTAGCACAATGTGTTATTTCTTTCTTTCCTTCCTATCCTTTTCCTAGTGCACAAGTACCTCAGAAAAATTTAAGGGTAGATAGAAATAAATAATCACAAATACAAGTATTAATCAAACTAGAAATAATAAACTAATAATAACAGTCGTCCCCGGCAACGGCGCCAAGAACTTGATGCGTGTTTTCTTTGCACGCAAAATTAATCCCCAAGTATTAAGGATATCAATTGCAGCTTAAGCAAGCGACCAAGTGAAATATCGTAGCCAAAGGACGGCGTATTATCAATTTAATTATTTACTAATTAATTAAGATGAAAGACAATTAAGTTTGAAGTTTGATTATCTAATTAACTAAATACTAAAATTAAATAACAATTAAAATAAAATAAACACTAGAAGAATACGAAAGTGAATCAAGTAGGAGAATAGGTAGCTCTAGGGTAATCCAATTTTACTACTTAACTTTCCTCTCATATGCTGACTGACTCTGCCTTGTGGACTATGGACGCATCACTAAACCATGCAAATCTACTCTATAGACACAAGTAAATATGCGTGTAGTACATGTGAATAACCTCGGAGCAAGAGACGTAGTTCATACCCCTTTCTAGGTAGTATCAGTATCAATTATTTTTCACGTCTAGAACCTAACTCGATATGATCTCCCTTTATAGGTACTATAAAATTAGCCTCTTTATCCTGCTTACTAACCCGAATTCAATTCAATTAATAAATATTCATATATGATAGTTCTAATGAAACTTCGGAGTCCCCTCACTTAGAATCATAACATGTAATCCTGTTCAGCGGTGAACGCACTCAATCTACACTCAAGATATATATTCAGACTCTATATACCAATTGAAGATGCACAAAACAACTGTGAATATGGATTAAGAAAGCACAATCATATATAAAATTAATCCATAAGTAGTGTTGTATGGAGGACACGCAAGAGTGTTTAATTAATTCATAAAATCTTCAAAACACTAGATCTACCAAAACGATTCTAGCACATTATGTTGCTAAGAACAATCATGGGAGTTGGATAAATTTTATCCATATGTCTGGAAAATACAAGATAAATTAGGAATTGAATAAAACCCTAGATGCGGGAGTCGCCATGTCCTTTTCCGTCTTGAATCCTCCTCTTGGTTCTCCTCTTGATTCCACATACGAATCTTCAAAGTGATGGATGGATGGAGGGAAGAATGTGGATGATGGTTGGGGGATGATCCCCCCTTGTGGGGTAGTGTAGGATGGATATGGCTTTCTACTCACATGAATAATGATGTAAAATATGAATAATGATGTAAAATATATGACGTGATAACACACTCAATATCCTCACAAACACTCAAGGATTCACACACATAAAATAATAAAAACTTGAAATAAAATGTAAGCTTGGACAAAGATGTATAGTGGTTCGATTATGAATAACCTACATCCACTTTGGGGAGAAGAAACTTTATTATCACTCAATACTTACAACTCAGATTGGATTGATCTCAATCTGCACCAAGAAGAAATAATCGAAGCTAGCAAACTGTCAAACTCAAATTGAAAAACTGATGTGATCAAGCAACTTTGAGCCCTTATATCTAGCTAACCCCTTAACCTATTGTTCCAATTGAACCTCTACTAGATAGCCCTCACTTAGTACTTTAGATCCAGCCATCTAGCCAGTTCCAGGTAGCATAACAAACAACTCAAAAACTCCTCCAAAGTCAGCTGTTCACAACTGCACCAATTTGACAGTTTTGACAGTTGAGTTGTTAGTTCGTTTTAACTGATCTTTTCTTGCTTCCAGCATACTGCAACACGTGATGATCATAGCCAAGACTCCAATGAACATACTCCATATGTTAAACTTCCTCATGCAAGCATCTATTGTCATCAATCTCCACCGTATATGTATGCATGCTCAAGTTGATCCCTTCTCCCCATTTTGCTGCTTTTAAGGAGCAGCAACCTCTATGTCCTCATATATACTAACTAAAGTCTTGCACAACTCAAACTTTGTTGCTAGCAATGCTTAAGTGAAACCATCAGCTGGATTTACAGCTGTATCAATCTTCCTTACTTCAACAAATCCACTTTCCACCATTTCTCTTACAAAGTATAGCTTGACATCAATATGTTTGATCCTTTCATGATATCCCTGAAGCTTAGCTAAGTGTATTGCACTTTGATTGTCACAATACACAACAACTGTATCTTGATATTCCCCCAACTCTTTCAGCAAACCAACAAGCCATACTCCTTCTTTAATTGCTTCTGTTAAGGCAATGAACTCAACTTCTGTAGTTGATAATGCCATTATAGACTGATGGCTTGCCTTTCAGTGCACTGATGTACCATACAAATTAAACACATACCCTGTAAGAGATTTTCTAGAATCTAAGTTTGCTGCAAAATCAACATCAACATATCCAATGACAACCTCTGATTTTGCTTCCCTTTTCTGAAATTTCAATCCCGTTTGCTCAGTCCTTTTTACATATCTCAATGCCCATTTGACTGCTTCCCAATGCTGCTTCCCTGGATAACTTAAGAATCTACTGATCAAGCTCATTACATAGCAAGATCAGGCCTACTACACACCATATCATACATAAGACTGCCCACTGAACTTGCATAAGGAATCCTGCTCATTTCAACTACTTCCTTGTCTGATTTAGCACCATTAAGTAGTGACAGACTCAATCCTTGCTTGACAGGTGTTGTAACAGACTTGCACTGATCCATATTGTACCTTTTAAGTACTTTAACAAGATAAGATTTTTGTTTCAACACAAGTATTCCAGCTGATCTGTCTCAGCTTATTACCATCCCCAAGATCATCTTAGCTTCACTGAGATCCTTAATCTCAAATTCTGATTTGAGTACCCTCTTCACTGCATCAATGCCTTGAATGCTCTTGCAAGCAATCAAGATATCATCCACATAGAGTAGTAAGTATGTGTAACAGTTGTTCTTCTCCTTGATGTATACACAGCTGTCATAAAGACTTCTCTGAAATCCATTAGCAACTATATATTCATCAAATCTCAAGTACCATTGTCTTGGACTTTGTTTAAGTCCATACAGATACTTGAGTAGTAAACAAGCCTTTATATCAGCCCTCTCAACTGTAACACCCTCTGGTATCTTCATGTAGATACTTTCTTCCAACTTCCCATGTAGAAATGCAGTAGTAACATCCATCTGATGAAGCTCAAGATCATATTGAGTCACTAGTGCTAGTAATACTCTGATTGAATAATGTTTAACCACAGGTGAGAATATCTCATTGTAATCCACCCCTTCCTTCTGTGAAAAACCCCTAGCTACTAGTCTAGCTTTATATCTAACTCCACCTTCAGCTGCAAGTGCTGGTATCCTTTTGAAAATCCACTTACATCCAACTAGCTTCTGAGACTTTGGCTTGTCAACTATTCTTCATGTCCCATTCTTATTCATAGATAACAATTCTTCTTCCATGGCTATGAGCCACTTATTACTGTCTTAACTAGCCAATGCTTCAGTGTAGTTTCTAGGTTCATAAGATTCAACATCAATTGATGTATATAGTGCAAATGACACTATATCAGCTTATACATACCTTGCAGGTGGCACTATAGTCCTTTTCTGCCTATCCCTTGCAAGTTGATAAGTATTAGGTTGTGCTTTAACCCTTTATACCTCATCTGTGCCTCTGTCAGTGGATTTTTCTTCACTTTCACCTGATCTGACCAAGTTTTAAGGCTCCACCTCAAGCTCAGATTGTCTGCTCTGATCATCCTTGATCAGTGGCATCTTGTTTTCAATAAAATAACATCTCTATTAACCATGAGTCTGTTCTCATCATAACACCATAGTTTATACCCCTTTACTCCCTTAGGATAACCAATCATAACACATTTGAGTGCTCTAGGTTCCAACTTATCATGTTTCACATGAGCATAAGCCTGACAGCCTATAACTCTAAGTGTGAGTAACTAGGGATCTTACCTGACCAGACTTCCTCTGGAGTTTTGAAATTCAGAGCTATAGCAGGACATAAGTTGATCAAATAAGCTGCAGTTACAGCTAATTCTCCCCAAAACAACTTGCTTAAGCCTGTACTGCTCAACATGCATCTAATCATTTGAAGTAATGTCTGATTCATCCTCTCTGCAATGCCATTTTGTCGAGGAGTTCCAGGGACAGTTTTGTGTCTCTTTATCCTCCTTTCCTTGCAGTATGAATTAAATTCTTCAGATACAAATTCCAGTCCATTGTCTGTCCTCAAGTACTTCAAACTACTTTCTGTGTTATTCACAGTTTCTGTCAGCCAAATCTTGAATGTAGAGAATGCTTCATCCTTAGTTTTCAGAACATAAATCCATAACTTCTTTGAATAATCATCAATTATGGTCATGATGTATCTTCCTCTACCTCTGGTTATTGTCTTTGAAGGCCCCCAGAGGTCTGAATGAACATAGTTCATTCTTGCTTTGGTTGTATGTTCTGATTCACCAAACTTGAGTCTCTTGGATTTACCAAGAATGCAATGCTCACACTGTCTGATCTGATCATTTACACTGAACTTGATCAGCTGTTGTTTAGCCAATTCTTGCATTCATCTTTCACTAACATGTCTTAACCTACCATGCCATAGCTTGGCATCATCCTGCTGATAAGTGTTGTGTATCTGTCCTACAACAACACTCACATCCAAGAAAAACAAATCAGATCTCCTAGTTCCCTTCATGACTATCTTGTCATCCTTAGTCACTGTGAGAACTCCCCTTCTCAAATTTGAATCACATCCTTGAGAATCAAGCATCCCAATGGAGATGAGGTTTCTTTTTAATCCAGGAACATACCTTACATTCCTAAGAAGCCTCTAAACTCCATCAAACATGAGCAATCTGATGGATCCCACTCCCTTTATCTCACAAGATTGATCATTACCTAACAGTACTGATCCTTCTTCCTGATGCTTCAATTCTTCAAACCAATGCTTTATAAGTGTCATATGGAATGTACATCCTGAATCCAGTACCCACTCAATAGATACATCTGATGATGTGATGGCTAGTGCTTCAATACTTTCCATACCAGCATTGCTTTGCAATTCACCAACCTGATTCACTTGGTTCTTCTGATTTTCAGCAGATGCTTTAGCTTTCTTGGATTTGCTAGCCTTCTATTTTGCACATTGTTTCTTGAAGTGCCCTGGTTCATGATAACAGTTATTTCTAGCTGACTGTCCTGTTGCATTCTTCTTTTGATCAGTATTGCCCCCTTGTTCCATTTCTTGTTTTGGTTTCCTTTCTTGGCAAAGAGTCCTTCGGCTCCTGACTTTTCTTTGCTGTCAACCCCATCCTCTAGATCTTTTGATCTGAGTGCTTTCAGTACATCTTCAAGCAACACAACATCCTTCCCTCCATAGAGAACATCATCTTTGAAGTGCCTCTGTGATCTTGGCAATGCAGACAACAACATGATGGCCTTTTCTTCACTGGTAAGCTTGAAATCAACACTTTCAAGATCATCTGTGATCTTGCAGAACTTTCATCAGAGACCTTTCATCAGTCATCTTGAAGGCATGAAGCCTTTGCCTCAAATGCATTTTAATTGCAGATGATTTAACCATAAACAGTGCTTCCAATTTATTCCATACACCAAGAGCAGTTGTTTCCTTTGGTACTTCTCTAAGTATTTTATCACTTAAAAACAAGATTATAGTGGAATAAGCCTTTTGAAGTACCTGTTCATCCACAGGACCTCTTACACCACCAGCTGCAGCCTGAGGATCTCTTAGTATCTCAATCTTCAATGGTGGAGGAGGTTTCAGAGCATCAATCAGACCTTGCTGCATAAGAACTGCCTTTATCTTGAGCTTTCATAGGTTGTAATCTAACTTTTCTGATAGCTTTTCAACATCAAATCTTGTGGTGTTAATCTTGAATGCCTGCAGTGTGTCTGATTCCCACAGACGGCGCCAATTGACGTGATAACACACTCAATATCATCTCAAACACTCAAGAATTCACACACATAAAATGATAAAAACTTGAAATTAAATGTAAGCTTGCACAAAGATGTATAGTGGTTCGGTTATGAATAACCTACATCCACTTTGGGGAGAAAAAACTTTATTATCACTCAATGCTTACAACTTAGATTGGATTGATCTCAATCTGCACCAAGAAGAAGAAAAACGAAGCTAGCAAACTATCAAACTCAAAGTGAAAAACTGATGTGATCAAGCAACTTTGAGCCCTTATATCTAGCTAACCCCTCAAACTATTGATCCGGTTGAACCTCCACTAGATAGCCATCACTTAGTAGTTTAGATGCAGTCATCTAGCTGGTTCCAGGTAGCATGACAAACAGCTCAAAAACTCCTCCAAAGTCGGCAGCTCACCACTGCAACAATTTGGCTGTTTTGACAGTTGAGTTGTTAGTTCGTTTTAACTGATCTTTTCGTGCTTCCAGCATACATGCAACACATGATGATCATAGCCAAGACACCAATGAACATACTCCACATGTTAAACTCCCTCATGCAAGCATCTATTGTCATCAATATATATATAGGTGTGAGAAGGGAATTAAATAAGGAAATAAAAGATATGGATGAATCATGGAGGATTATATGATAAGGAGATTAATTGTGCTCCAAGAAATAGGTAATTTTGGAAAACATTCGGAAATTCTAAGAAATTCTCGTTGGCAGTTGCGCAACTTCACAATTTTAAGCATAACTTCCTTGTCCGATCTCTGATTTTAGTGATTTTTATGCTCACACGATGCTATTTTCCTTGGATTTCTCTAAATATAAAGATCTCACCAAAAGTCCAACATTTGAAGATGTAACAAGTCATGTAAAGTGGAACAGTCGTGCTGAGTAGAAACAGCTTGCGCGACGTCACCATTTCGATCATAACTTTCTCGTTTGGACTTCTATTGAAGTGTTCCTTTTCCAACCATGTATAACACTTCTAGGTTTGAGCTCCAAATAAATATAGAAAAATTACTCAAGTTGGACGTGCATTTTTTCAGCATTCATGCACAAATTGCACCTTTTCTCCCACTTTACACTTTTGATCATTTTTCCACCTAAAACACAATAAAACACCTCAAGTGCACATTTTTCTCACGTATATTGAATATAAGATACTTGTGATAAAATATGACAACAATTCTCATAAAAAAGGTGTTAAATTGGACACAAAAAATACGCTTATTTTCACTCTCATCAATCATCAAACCCCCAAAAGCTCTAAGTAAACTAAGATTTATTGACCCAAAAAACAAATAAGTTACATGTGTTCATTGGAGAAAGATAATGGAAGCACCTACTATAAATATATAGAAAGTACATTACCATGTCACCATCTTGAACATACCAATGGAGAATATTGAGTATCTGCATTGGGGATTATACCATTAGCATGGTAAAAAATTCAATTTCTTTTAGGGAAAGATAAATAATATTCAAGGATCATGGAACACTTAAAGAGACGATAAATCAGGCACATAAAAAAAATTCTTGAGTTGGTAAGAGCAAAGATGATTTCTATAATTAATAGATGTGGAAGGGCTGATATAAAGGCTTGTCAATGCAAACACGGACAATTTCATTATTTTGTTTTTATTTTGATGTATATATTTAATGTAACGTTGTACTCTTATTTTGCAACAATGATATTCCTGTTTTTATGTAATCCTATATGCTTCATTTGACTTATTAATATTTAACAAGTCACTTGTGGCAAAACAGAACCACCTTATCTAATGGAAAAAAAAGTTTCATACATGAAAAACATAAAACAGACAAAAGCCAAATTAAAAATCATGTCACATATATAATATGGTTATTGTTTATGGTGTTCCAAATCCCAGAAAACCATCTCTTTTAATTTAGAAATTTGGTAAAATGGACGTATTGCTAGATGGAGAGACTTTTTTATATTGAAAACATGATATTGGTTACAATATATATTGGCACAAAACAGAAACGGATTCTGACCAACTTTCGCTAACGTTGGAATGCGTAAAACCACAATTTGCAAAATTCATTCATAAGTAAACTATATACCTCAACTAAATCAGCAGAAAAATTCAACTAACCTCTTTCAGCTTATTTATTTTAGTAAAATAGTGACCAAAAGATCATGCCATGAAGAAATGGAGCAAGATATACTTTCAGTCTCTCCAGTAGAAACAAAATAGCACAGGCCTTAAAACTTTTTTTTCTTGTCTCCGGCACGAACAAGGAACTAGATAGTTGCTGAGGATTTCAATAAACAAAGAATAACAACCCCAAAAGTTCAGTTGCCTTAGCTCCGAAAAAGAATCAGTGAATCACATGATTTGGGTAATCACTAACTCACCAATTGGGTAGTTTGCTGATCAATACAAAATTATGATGAGCATTCATTTCCAAGGAAGAAAAACTGTAAGTTTTCTTTTTTAATATGCCTTAAACTACTGCTATCTGGCTTTAAAATTAAAATTTATTTCTCACTTGACATTCAGTTTACCACTAATTAGAAGAAGTTACAAAAGATGGTAAGACTTCGGTCATGTGGTAATGCAAGAATGAGGTAGATCAATCGGCCATGCAAATACTTTCATCTACATTACAGAAACTATGTATCATGCTACAAGCAAATACATTTATCTTAACTAGATTATTCGGATGACAGAAGCTCCTAGAAGCACAAATTATTGTGTTAAAAAAATAGCTCACAGATAAATTTTCCTGAAAATGCAAACTATCTTGATAGTGTAAGGAAATTTTAATTTTCAATATAATCTAATTGTGGTTAATATATTATTATGCAATTATATTAGCTATTCAATTATTTTATGGATTTAATTAAGTGATCCAATTAAGGTTAAAAGTCCATGGGCTATAATAATAATGATATGGGCCAATTGAGTAGATACCCAATACTACATCACTGGGTAATTATGGGTGGTCCAGTTGTATAGTATATAAAGGTTCCCCAAGTTATTGTCCCCAATATACTAAGCCACACATAGTTCTCTCTTCTCCCCATTGGGAGGGAATACTATAGTCCCATAAAGGAATAAGGAGGCTTAGTTGAGGAAGGCCAAATACCTATTGATCTTCGAGTTCGTTTCCGCCTAGAGGACTCAATGAATCGAAGGTACGTTTCCATTTTATGGTTTAGATCTCGGTTAATTGTAATAGGGTTTAAAGTTTTAGAATTTATGAATTTAATTTCCCACAAATGCTATCAGAGCCACCTTATCAATGATTCTCTGAGATCTGTAAGGATATATTTAGATCCAAAGACATGTATTTGAATTATTTTGCAAAATCAAATTTTAAATTTAAGAAATTGTTAATTGGCAATTTCCTGATGCTACATGGGGCGTACTTGAGTATTTATTGACATAATTACATGGTTTCACATATTGCAAATCATGAATTATAGTTTTTTTGGCATATTTTAATCATAGATATGCTGTTGGTTCACATTCTATTTTAATATTGATTTTAAAAGAGTTGCAAGTGATAGTCATGATGGTTGTGATTACGTTGTTTTTTGTCAACTAATTTTTCATTATTTATTACTCGAGCCTTATGGATTATTATGTGAATCTGAATTGATGAGTCATATCGTATATATGCATATTAATATACACTTTTATTCCCATAATATTAAATTGACTAATGTATACAGTCGGGTTAAATTTTTAGAGCAATTCTTGGAGATTCGGTAATTGTTATAAATTCCACCATTTGGTTGTGATTTATCTTCACCCACTTGATGTTATATTCAGTTTATAATACGCATGCATTAGATGGTTAGAATTTATGATGGGATTGATGATTGGAGGCGTGTATATTAAGGCACATTTTGGATACAACTGCCGTTCAGTTTAATGACTAGAATGTATTTCAATTGGTTGAAATTATTCCTGAGTGATATATCGAAGTTCTCTCGTAAGGAGCTATGGTTTCCTTCCTTGAGAGGCTAGGGTTAGGGTTTTGTCGCCATCTTTTGTTGTCTTTTCATTGCTACCTTTTCTTTTCATTCCGCTACCACGTTTAATCTCTTTCTCTCCTTCTCTTTTACGTATTCTTCTATTTTTGTTTGTTGTTTTGTTTTTCTGTTTGTTTGTAGGTATCCATAGTTGAAGGCTATAACCTTTGTTCCTTGCTCTTCTAGGGAGATGGCTGAAGGCTGGGATTTTTATGATGATATCTTGGATCTAGGGGGAATCCTCATATCGAGGAGTCTAAAAAGGTAAAAAACTATTACTGTTTGGCATGAAATTATGTATGGAGAAATCTTATAACACTTTTGTTCTCATGGATGTGATGATCAAACCCTTCAAACCAAAGAACAAGTTAACTGCGAGAGATTGGGGAAACAAGATGATATTATTCAGTTTCAATGATAATGAGGACAGAGATTGGCTCTGAAAAACCATCTGTGGCATTTTGATGGATCCCTTTTTGCTATCGCAAGTCAGACAAGAATGGAGCAAACTTCATCGGTGATGTTGAAAGAAGCCTCCATATGGACACGAGCGTATGATCTCCCATTGGATTGCCACACTGACTCAGTCCTAGAGTTGGTCGCCAAAAAATTAGAAAGTTGGAGATGTTGGATTCGCCTGGAGAACAACATCATAACAACTTTGTCAGATTCAAGGCCATAATCGACATCACAAAACCCTTGATCCGAGGCACTTACATAAAGTACGCTGGTAATAAGATGTGGATACCGTTCAAATATAAATCACTTTCTTCAATTGCCTCATCTGTGGAAAGATTGGTCATTATTTAAAAACTTGTGATAAGTATGATCGCAACGAGTGCCCCAAACCATCAGAATTTCCTTTTGGCTCCCTAAAGGCATCTCCACTCAAGAAACTAAGGCTTCAAAAGAGAGAAAATACCCACTGTAAACCCCCAATCCTAATAACCAAAAGCCTGACGCCTTATTTAACCCAAGCCAAATTCAAATCCCCACTGACCCATACATAACAAACCACACTGATCCCATTATCACCAAAAAAAAAAACCATGGACCCCATAACACTGATTAGCCATTTTGTAGTAGGGATGATCAATTAAAATAATTTATCGAATCACAGGGAGGTAGGCACTAGTGCTTGAGCAATCTCACATTTCTTGTAATTTTATAGAGACGAATCATCAAAGGGATTGGTTGTAAACAAATAAATGACAAGTAATCAAAGCAAGCAATGATCACAAACAAGATGAAAAAATGAAGTGTTTTCCAAATTAAGTAAAGTGAGATTAAAAACAATTAAGAAGTGGAAATCCTAGGATAGATGCATCAAATTCATATGAATCATGGGTGTAGACTAAGGGCCAACACGAAGTTCACCTAAACTCCCTCTCGAGATGGATATGATATGAATCATAAATAGCACAAAAAATTGGTTCTCACTCAAAAAATTCCAACTAGGTACTAAGCTTGAAATGAGAGTCCCTTCACATAATTAATCAACCTCTCGATCTAATCAATCAGATGTCCTACCAAAGGGTTCTAAATTCCAAAGGATTTCTCAATCTCTTTACAATTTATAATGCACATGAAGTGTATGACGAAATGATTCAATTAATTATCCTAAACATATCATTGACTTCCCAATCTAATAACATGCTTACAATAATAAACCACACAAATCATCACAAACATCAAGATTTAAAGCATCAATGGTAGAAAATCAATTAACCCAATCAACATATGAATTTTAATACATAAATCCTAAAATTATCCAACAACTCTCATGTTGCTAATCTCACAAGGGAGATTAGCCTACCATATTCATAAGAACATTAACATAGACATTAAAATCCTTACAAAACATGATAAACAACAAGGTTTTACTACAAAGTATGGATGAAAACTCCCTTGAAGTGCTTTAATGGTGATCTCCTTCCTTCCCTTGCAATTCTCATCTCTTCCTAGCTTCTTTTCCTCAATTGGATGAAGGTTTTGATGGTGGGATGAAGGTAGATGATATGGATGAAGAATGGAGGAAATGGATGGTGAAAAATGAAGGAAAATGTGTGTGATGTGTGTGTAGGGGTGAAACCCTCGAAAATCTGATGAAATATTGAAGTATTGGGTATTTATACCCCTTGGGAAGCTTCTAAAAGGATTTTGATTTTTTTTTTAATTTTTTGTACCTACACGGCCCTTGTACGGTACACTGGTCGTGTACTGAACACGGCCGGCCGTGTGCGGAACACGGCCATAGGGGTGGCCGTGTAGGTGTTTCGGGTGACGAAACACGGCCAAAGCTTACAGGGCCGTGTACGGTACACGGCTCGTGTAGGTGTTGGCCGTGTACAAAACATGGCCGGCCGTATTGGTGCAGCCCCTATTTTTCTTCATTTTGTTTTGGATCATTCTCCCTCGTTTCAACTCCAAATTGATATTCATTTTTTCCTACGTCTTTCTTTTCTCGTCTAAAATCTTTTTTTACATGAAATCATACATTTAAGCTCATTCTCACACATTTCTATAAAAACACATAACACCACCAAAATACACATAAATATGGATAAAATAATATGAAAACACACATAAAAAGACACTAAAATCTAGGTGAAAATATCACTCATCACACCCCCAAACTTAAAGTGTTGTGCGTCCCCGAACAACGAAAATGATAAACTAAGGAGAGTGATTTTCACCTAGAAAAGACTAAACGAAAGTAAGCAATAACACATCAATAGCAATAAGAATCACAATTTATTCTAAGTCATCCTATAACATTAAAATCATAACATGCAAAAAATATTAACAAGTTCAATCACAAGAGAATAATAGTGTAATATAGTCCCTTTTAGTCCAAGCCTCACATAGGTTATAAATGTCATTTAACACTCTTTAAAGTGGTAAAACAACACTCATCAATCGATTGGCTCGCCTCGCTATAAGCTTGCTCGTGGACTACATTCACAAACCACCAAAGTTTCTATTTGTGATCAAAAAGATTTTTTCATTTGGATGTAATGATAGGCTCTTTGGTAGGGTAGGAAGAATATAGGTAAGAGTGACTAATCATGTGTAAGCAATCGAAAAGGTAGCTACTTTCTTCCATACTTTCACTTATCTTTCTTCTCTTCTCAACTTTAATAATCACAAGCACTAATCGTCAACTTCCTTGAATTGAGCTTCTTTATAAATCATGCTTCCTTCTTTGAATTTTTATTTCCTTGAGCATCTTGTTGTTGCTTTGCTCATTTTTCTTTGTTTGAGGTTCATCCTTTTTCTTTCGTGCTTGTTTACAATTTCCTTTCTTCTTTTGCACAATAACTCATCAAACCTTTCAAACTACCATCTCCTCAATCACCCATTCAAAAGGTATGCATATAAGACTTAAGTGGGTAATCATGGTTTGTATTGTGCTAAATTCTAAAAAAAAATAGGCTTATAGGCTCAAAGTGGTTGACTAGGGATGATGTTCATGGTAAGGAAATTTATGGCAATGACTATGAATAACAAGGATGGCTTAGATCATGTCATTAACCTCCACTAATCAGGCTCGTTCTCATAATCTTTGAGCAAGTTCTAGTTTATCAAATACAACCAATCCACTCATGAAAATAAATACCATGTATGGACGGTTGAGGCTCAAATACTCACAAGCTTATGCTCAGACCTTAAAGAACTTATTACACCACATTCATCACAAAATTGAACAAGTTAAATAGAATATGTCACAATTCGAAAGTGTAGAGATTCTTAATCATAACTTGTCATCACTTATCACAACAACATGTCATTACTCACATCAAAAAATGACTCATGACATCCCTAAAACAAACCACCAAACATCCCTAAACAAGAATAAAAATACACATAACGCATAAAAGAAAAGACTCACCAAACAAGAAACAATACAAAAACACATAACATACAAAAACAACAAAACCATCTGTCAATAGAAAATGAAGCACACATTCGTATAATCCATATTCAAGTAAGCTCACAAGCTCCCCATCTTAATTGAAACGAAAATCCTAAATTACGAAAGTAAACCTCCCAAAAACATAACACATGAAGCAACATGCTAATCACATCAATCCAAATCAAAATCAAAATCAATTAGAAGTGATAGGGTGTAGAGTCAATTCCCTCAATAGGCATTTGGTAGTGGAAGTTGTTCGCTCCAAGCTCCATTCATGCTCAAAGACTCATCAAACACCATTAGTTTAACAATTTCATTAAAAATATAGACTATCATGTATTTCAAACAACTAAACGGACCAAACATACCTAAAGGAGAGAGTGTCATATTCTTGTGCAATAAGGAAAAAGGAGCCAAGTCTCATTTGAAGTTGTTATCTCTTTCTTACTTATCTCTTCATTTTCTTCACCAACCTTGCTTTCCGCCAACCCTTCTTCAACCTTTCGTTCCTCATCTGTATCAAGAAATAAATATTGAGCTTTTGGATCAACCTCGGGTGTGGCCAAAAATTTTCCTTTTTGTTGAGCACTTAAAGTACTTGCAATTTATCCCACATTATACTCCAAATTTTAAGCCTCTTTTTATTCGCTTCTTCCGCTTTTTTCAAAGCTTCATCTCGAGTATTGTTTGATGCTATCAATTGTTCAAGTAGCTCATCTATAGATGCCTTTCCTTTACTGTTTGGTGCCTTGGCCCCCGATTGATATCCCAAAGGATAAGCAACCACATTGCTCGGATTAGAGTAGGAGAAGTTCCCTTACCTTTGCTGTTGTGGGTATGAGCTTCCACTACCTTGACTATTAAAGTCTCCTTGCCTTGGTGGATAGTTCCCTTGACTTTGGTTGGTGGATAGTTCCCTTGACTTTGGTTGAAACTACCTTGGAAATCATTTTGGTAATTCCCTTGGTAATTTCTTCCTTGAATGTATGACACATCCTCCACACGTGGCATAGAGTTGGCCCATTGTTCTCCTCTCACAATATTTGGAGGAAACACACCTTGCTCAACTTGTACCCCTTCAACCATATTTGCTCCTTGGCTCACACTTTGATTCAAGCTCATTTGTCTCAAAACTTCCGTCGCTATCGCTTCAACACTTGGCACATTCGGATCAACACTAGCACTCTTGACACTAAATTGTTGCCCTTGATCAAAATTCTCAAAACCATAGCATCCACTTACCCTCTCCGATGACCATTGATACACATTTGTAGCAATCTCATCAAAAAATCGTATCGCCCTTTCTGGAGACACTCCAAGTACGGATCCACCCACTGAAGCATCAACAAGCACTCTTTGTCCATTCACTAATCCTTGATATAAAAAACCAACTTGTTGATTCCCTGGGAATCCATGTTGTGGACACTTGCGAAGCATATCCTTAAATCTTTCCCATGATTCATAGAAACTCTCTTGAGGCATTTGCTTGAATTGAGTTATCAAGCTCTTCATTTGAAGCATCTTAGAAGGTGGAAGATACTTGTTCAAAACATTTGTGCAATCTCATCCCATGTGTTGCACGTATCCGGAGTAATGGTAGATAGTCATGATCGAGCTCTATTCTTCAATGAAAATGGGAACAACCTTATCCTTATACAATCCTCACTCACCTCATTCATCATCACGGTGTTAGCAATCTCAATAAATTGAGCTAGATGAGCATTAGGATCTTCATTCGGGGTTCCACTAAATTATTGCTCTCTCACCATAGAAATCAAGCTCGCCTTAAATTCAAAGTTGTTGGCATTGATTGGTGGACCCATCATTTGTGGCATTGCCATTGGCATAAAGAAGTCCCGAATCCCTTTGATCATTATGAATTCCATGTTGTACCGGAGGTAGTGGTGGTGGCACATACGCTTGTTGTGGAGGTTCATAAGCTTGTGGAAAACCTTGTTGCATTAGAGTTTGTTGCACCATTTGTTGAAGCAAAGCTTGATTGTTGAAAGCTCCATGATTTTGATAGGCATGTTGAGGAGGGTTGACATTAAATTGAGGTGCGTTATCTTGCACATTTTGTCCGTCTTCCCCATCATGCTCTATTTCCACACGATTGTCACCTTGAAAATTCTCCATCTTATCACTCTTCTTGTTCACTCTCCTCCTTCTTCGAAAATTTTATTCTATTTCCACGTGAATGGGCTCCGATTGTGTCCCTCTTGACCTCGTTTGCATACACCTTCACAAAGAAAAGAAGTTAGAACCAAGACTTTCAAAACAAATAACAAGTAAAGAAATGAAATAAAAAAATGTCTCTATTAAGATCACTCGAAACGATCCTTCTTCAAGCTACTAGCAACAGTTGCCTCCCTAGCAATGGCGTCATTTGATTAGTCATTTTGTAGTAGGGATGACCAATTAAAATAATTTATCGAACCATAGGGAGGTAGACACTAGTGCTTGAGCGATCTCATGTTTCTTGTAATTTTATAGAGACGAATCATCAAAGTGATTGGTTGTAAACAAATAAATGACAAGTAATCAAAGCAAGCAATAATCACAAACAAGATGAAAAAATGAAGAGTATTTTTCAAATTAAGTAAAAGTGAGATTAACAACAATTAAGAAGTGGAAATCCTAGGGTAGATGCATCAAATTTATATGAATCATGGGTGCAGACTAAGGGCTAACACGAAGTTCACCTAAACTCCTTCTCGAGATGGATAGGATATGAATCATAAATAGCTTAAATAATTGGTTCTCACTCAAACAATTTCAACTAGGTACTAAGCTTGAAATGAGAGTCCCTTCACACATTTAATCAACCTCTCGATCTAATCAATCAGATGTCCTACCAAAGGGTTCTAAATTCTAAAGAATTTCTCAATCTCTTTGACTTCACATGAAATATATGACAAAATGATTCAATTAATTATCCTAAACATATCATTGACTTCTCAATCTAATAATATGCTTACAACAATAAACCACACAAATCATCACAAACATTAAGATCTAAAGCCTCAATGGTAGAAAATCAATTAACCCAATCAACATATGAATTTTAATACATAAATCCTAAAATTATCCAACAACTCTCATGTTGCTAATCTCACAAGGGAGATTAGCCTACCATATTCATAAGAACATTAACATAGACATTAAAATCCTTACAAAACATAATAAACAACAAGGTTTTACTACAAAGCATGGATGAAAACTACCTTGAAGTGCTTCAATGGTGATCTCCTTCCTTCCCTTGCAATTCTCCTCTCTTCCTTGCTTCTTTTCCTTAATTGGATGAAGGTTTAGATGGTGGGAAGAAGGTAGATGATATGGATGAAGAATGGAGGAAATGGATGGTGAAAAATGAAGAAAAATGTGTGTGATGTGTGTGCAGGGGTGAAACCCTCGAAAATCTAATGAAATATTGAAGTATTGGGTATTTATACCTCTTGAGAAGTTTCTAAAAAGATTCTGATTTTTTTTACTTTTTTGCACCTACACAGCCCGTGTACGGTACATTGGTCGTGTACTGAACACAACCGGCCGTGTGCAGAACACAGCCATAGGGGTGACCGTGTAGGTGTTTCGGGTGACGAAACACAGCCAAAACTTACAAAGCCATGTACGGTACACGGCTCGTGTAGGTGTTGGCCATGTACTGAATACGATCGGCCGTGTGCCCCCGTTTTTCTTCATTTTGCTTTGACTCGTTCTTTCTCGTTTCAACTCCGAATTGAGATCTGCTTTTTCATACGTCTTTCTTTTCGTGTCTAAAATCTCTTTTTACCTGAAAATCATATATTTAAGCTCGTTCTCACATATTTCCATATAAACACATAACACCACCAAAATACACATAAATATGGATAAAATAATACGAAAATACACATAAAAAGACACTAAAATTTAGGTGAAAATATCACTCATCAAGTACCCCATTCCCAAACCTACATCAACCTAATACCCATGAGGCTCAACCTGAACCTGCTACCCTTATCTAGCTTTTATCTTTAAATAACCATAATTTTACAATCCCAACCAAAAAAGCTTATAGGAATGTCTGGAACAAAGAGAGGGGAGACACCATGGATAGGATGGCTAGAAAGTTACATTGTTATGGGGCTGCACTCTCAATGTGGGATAGAGATAACTTTAGCCAGCTTCCATGCGAGATTTTGAAAGGGGGAAGGCTGCGCTAGAAAGGATTCATGCGCTCGAATCAACCATGGAGAATATGCAAGCTGCAAAAACTCTCGAAAATAAGTTGGCAGCACTGCACAGGAAAGAAGAAGCTTTCTGGTTCCAAAGATCAAGGGTGAATTGGATAAAAGATGGTGATAAGAATACAAGCTTCTTCCATAAGGTTGCAAAGGGCAGGGAAAAATGAAACCATATCGAGATGATCATGGATGAGGAAGGGGGTCAATGGGAAGAGGAGGAAGATATCGCCATGGTTTTCCAGAACTATTTCAAATCCCTATTTTCAGCTAAGGAACACTAGGAAATGGCTGAAGCTGTTGATGCCGTGAATTTCAGAATGACAGATGGCATGCAAGAGCAACTCTCTCAACCTTTCACTAGAGAAGAAGTCTTTGCTGTTATATCCCAAATGCACCCCACAAAAGCTCCTGGCCCTGATGGTATATCCGCTATCTTCTACAAAAAAATTTGGAACATTATAGGTGATGATATTGTCAATACTGTGCTTAATATCCTCAATAACAATCACTCTCCTTCCACTTTTAACCACACCCATATAGTTCTTATTCCAAAAAAGAAGAATCCCATCGGCCCTGCTGATTTTCGCCCCATTAGTTTGTGTAATGTGTTCTTAAAGATTATCACAAAAACCATTGCTAATAGATTGAAACCTTTCTTACCTGATATTATTGATCCCCGTCAGTCTGCATTTGTGTCGGGTAGACTTATAAAGATAATGCTTTACTTTCTTTTGAGATTTTTCACTCCATGAAAACCAATAAATCTTTCACTAAGGTCCATTTTGCTTTCAAGTTAGACATGAGTAAATCCTATGATAGGGTTGAATAGCCTTTTCTTGAAAAGATCCTGATTAAGCTTGGCATAGGCCACTCTCTTATTCGTACAATCATGCAGTGTGTTACTTCCACCTCTTTTTCAGTCCCGATTAATGGAAATCCATCCACACCATTCACTCCTTCATGGGGTCTTCTAAAAGGAGATCCATTATCCCCTTATATTTTTTGTATTATGCTGAAGCTCTATCCGAATTGATTCGCAAAAATATTGAGGCTGGGGTGCTGAATGGGGTGCGTGTTTGCCGAGAGCACCTGAAGTTTCACATCTCTTCTTTGCAGATAATAGCCTTATCTTTGGAAGAGCAAACAACAATAAAATCAGGACTATGAAACAAATTTTAGAAGTATACGAGGAGACATCAGGACAGTTGATAAATTTGGCAAAATCAGACATTATGTTAAGTGCAGGTGTAACTAGTCAGATGGGATAGTTACTAGTTGATCAGTTGGGAGTCTGCAAAGTTAGTAAACACGAAGTGTATTTAGGAATTCCAACAAATATAGGGAGAGCTAAAAGGAATATCTTCGAGGCTGTGGTGAACTGGGTGGAGAAAAAAATCAAGGATTGGAAAAGCAGATGCCTCTCCAATGCAGGAAAAATCACCCTCGTTAAAGCAGTAGCACAAACAATTCCAACATATGTGATGAGTTGTTTCCTCTTACCGTATAACACTCTTAGAAGGATCGAATTATGAACATGCCATTTTTGGTGGGGACAAAATGGGAAAGGAAGACGTATTCATTGGATAGCGTGGGATAAGCTGTGTAGTTGAGAAATAAATGGAGGTTTAGGGTTTAGGAATCTTGCAGCCTTCAACAAAGCCATGTTGGCTAAATAGGGATGGAGATTACTTCGAAACAAAGATTCACTTCTCGCCAAGACCCTAAAAGCTCGATACTTCCCAAGTAAAGAATTTAGCACCGCAAAGATCGGCTACAATCCTATCTATATGTGGCGTAGTCTCCTAGCTGGCAGAGAAGTTCTTCACACGGGGTTGATGTGGGTTGTTGCGATGGGAAAATGATTAATGTATGGAAGGATCCTTGGATTGAGGAAGGGCCCAACTCCTACATTAGCTCGAACAGAGGTGAGTTGTCAGAAGATATGAAGGCTCATGATCTGCTCTTAGAAGATGGAAGTAATTATTGGTAAATTTTTTCTCTCACAGTGATGTTGAACGTATCTTGAGAATCCCAACCTGAAGGTCATCAGCACCTGATCAATTAATATGGAAACACACCAATAATGGGATATACTCTGTTAAATCAGGATACTCTTTAGCCATGGTGTCAACTGAGCAGATCAACGGAGATAGGAAAATATGGGAGTGGGCATGGAAATCCAGGTCTTCCTATGGCGATGGTTTAAAGGGGTTCTACCTGTTAGCATCAATCTCATTAGTAGGTACATAGATGTGGATCTGATGTGCTGTCGATGTAATAGAGATATCGATACAGAAGAACATGCCTTAAGAGACTGCCCGCGGGCTCGAAAGTTGTGGAAGATATTGCATTTGAACATGTACATGGATAATGTTATACATACAGAATTACATCCACCCTTTGCTGATTGGATAATGGCCACAATCGAAGGTAGATCGATGAGATATCAACAGGAGTTTGCCACATTCCTTGGGAGTGCATGGTTCGCAGGAAACCAATTCTACTTCCAAAATAAGGAGATGGAGCCGGAACATGTTGCTTTGACATCACATTGCCATGTTGAGGAGTTCTCAAAGGTAAAAAGTAGGGGAGTGCACGGATATTGAATTTAACCGAAATTGTACCAAAACCGAACCGAATTAATCCCGAACCAAAAAAAACCATTGACTTTTTGACTTTTTTAAAACGAACTGATTTTTCATTTGGTACGGACTTGGATATTTCCCATTTTCCCATACAAAATATTGAATATAACCGAATCGAACAGTAACGAAAAACCGAATTTAAATCATGCATTAAAATTATATATTTATCTTATTATTTATAGTTTATACTTTATATGTCTTGAATTAATTAATTTTACTCTACTAATTATAATGTAGTCATAATTAATAAATTAAAATTAGTTATAATATAATTACAAATAATAATTTTAAAATATATCTAATGTTCTAAATATTTATTTATTATTGTATATTATAAAATATATATTTCATAAAGTAAAATAAATTTCTAAAAAAGTTGGAAATAAACAAAATAATATGTTCAAAGTTCAAAGTATTATTTCAGAGAACATAATGAATAAAGTAAATGGTATCTTTGAAGTCTAAATTCAGTCGTAAACTTAATAAATATTTATTATATTTTATATTTTATTTAATGAAGATAAAATGCAAAAATTAAATGATAATCCATATTTGTGTCTAAAATATTATAAGATAGACTTTAATTGAAATACACCTTAAATTTAAAGTTAAAAGTTTAAAAAAATCTAAAATTATTAATTTTCTTTATCTTAGTACTATTGTTTTTTAGGGCAACACATCTGATCATCTTATATAAGACTATTTTATATTTTTTAAATAATTATCAATTTTTATTAAATACTCCATATTATCACTTTTCCTTAAAAGTTTATCATTCTTTATTTATAATATGAATTGTTTATGAGAAATTTAGTTTTTTTATTTAATTGATATTTTTCTAAATATTTATATGTGCAAAACTCCGTTTCTCATAAGAAATCTGATCCACACCGCTTCGCACCGCCAAAACTCATTTTGCGAAAAATACGTTCCGAACCGATTCGAATTTTGGTGCGAATTCAGTATTGGATTTTTTCTTCACGGATTCAATATTAGATTTTTTTATAAAAAAATCCGATCCGAATTTTGATATAAATTTTCAAATCCCGATCCGTACACCCCTAGTAAGAAGCTACACAGCCAAAACCTCGACAACAAATGTACTGGGTTCAGATAAATGGAAACCTCCAGAGATTGACGTTATCAAGATTAATATTGATGCCTCTGTTAATTAGGAATGGGTACCATACTGGGAGGGGTTGCAAGAGAGTACAATGGAAGGGTTATCTGGTCTTTCGTCGAGGTGAGAAATCCAGGTTACTCCGCTGAATTGAAAGAAGCATTGACAGTACTAAAAGGACTCAGATTGCAAGAGAGCAAAATCTCAAGAAGGTGTTGATTGAAATGGATTCTCAAATCCTCTATAATGCTCCATGTAACTAAAATCCAGATCTGTCATAATTTGGAGTATTGGTTGAGAACATCCTAGCCCTGCGGTTTTTTTGTGCAAGTCCGATTCAGTTGGATCCGACGAGAGGCTAACTCCCTTGCACATAATGTAGCGGCTTTAGCTTTCTCCTTCAATGGTGTTTTGCCTATCTTCATTTTTTCTTTACCTCATTCATGTGTAAACTTTGATGCTGGTTGATTTAATAGAATTTTACTCTTCTATAAAAAAAAAAGGTTGAAATTATTCATAATGGTTAATGGCTATTAAATAATTGATTATGCACTTATTGACAAATCAGTTTGGATGATGGAGTTGTGTATTTTTTTTTTGGTTGGCTGACTGATTTTGTATTAATTAGACATGGCAATTCCCCATTACAATTATAAGTGTAGAAAGTATTAATTGGTTTGGAAATTAGAAAATTTAATTAAAGTGGAATTGTTGTCAATAATGTGACTTGTGTGGAATTAATGTCTTACATGTCTGTTTAGAAATTTATAACGTATGTGGATCAGTGTTGCTCCATAATTTGGAGAGAAAATGAGTTGCTTTTATTCAACACTAGATATTACCCATCCATGCTTACACGGAAAGAATTACTATGTACTTTTATATTTATTTTTTTTATTTTAACCATAATATATATATATATATATATATATATATATAAATCATAAGATAAACGAAAAATTAATAAAATAAAACAAAAGAATGGTACTTCAAAGGAGAATGATTGAATCTGAAAATTAGATCAAATATAAATATAAAAGATAAAATAAATTAAAGTATAAAAATAGAGTTTATAAAATTATAAAGAAAACATTCTGAAATTAATTATGTATTGTCCAAATTCATTACTCCAAACATTGATGACTTTTTTTAATGATTGAAGCAACAAATAAGATTAAATAAAAATAAAATTAATAAGATTAAAAAAATTATAAAGCAGGGTTTATAAAATATGAAGAATACACAAAAAACGAAGAAAAATAACATAAATCATAAGATAAACGAAAAATAGAAAAGAAGAATGATACCTCAAATGGAATTATCTAACCTAACAATAAGATCAAATAAAAGTATAAAAGATAATATAAATTAAATTATATAAATAAGGTTTATAGAATTATTATAAAGTAAATACAAAAATCGTAGAGAAACAAAAATAAGATAACAAAAACTAAAAAAGAATAATGATACTTCAAATGAGAATTATTGAACTTGCACATAAGATCAAATATGAGAATGATTGAACATAAAAATAAGATTAAATAATAAAAATATAAAAGATAAAATAAATTAAATCATATAAATAGGGTTTATAGAATTATAAATAAAACAAAAAAATCGAAGAAAAAAAAAATTACAACAAATAAAAAAGAAGAATGATACCTCAAAGAATGATTGAACCTGCACATTAGATCATATCAAATAAAAGTAAAGTATAAAAGATAAAATAAATTAAAGTAGATTAGAAATAATATAAAAGTGAAATAGCGAAGAAAAAGAAGAAGCTTCAAAAAGAAAAAAAACAAAGTAAAGAAAAATAATAAAGTAAATATTTGATTAGGTAATGAAAAGGTTTATATAGAATGATTTGAAAGAATAAACGATCGTGATTGAAAGTAATCAACGACGTAGGAAAAAAGGTGAAAAATTACCATAGATAGCATTGAAAGATTTGATATACTTAAATTAGTATATTGATTGACAATTAGTAGAATATTGGCCAATAATATTTTTCATATTTATAAAATTTATATTGTTAATTAAAATAAAAATATATTATTAGCATAAATAGGATCCATGATTGAGATTAAAAGTATGAAATAAACGGTTAAGATTAAAATTGAATGAAAACTAAATTTACTAAAATTAAAAAGATAGAGAAAAATTGAAGATAAAAATAGAAATTTAATTGGTCAAATATGCCAAAAATATCTCCCATATTTACCAAATTTATATTGTAAAATAAAAAAATAAAATTTAGATAATAAAATCCATTATTAGTACAATTAAATTTTGTAATTGAAATTAAAAGCATTAATTGGACTGTCAAGATTAAAATTGAATTATTTCCAAATAGAGCAAAAGTAGAAGTTTAGGTTTGCTTTTATATATGTATAGATATTTTGCTTTAGAATTAATTTATTAATTTTAAAGTGTGGATTGACATCTTTCCCTTGATTAATGTATGTGATTGGGTTAATGGATACTAGTGCTTTTTTTGAATATATACGGATATGTGCAAATTAATGTGGACAATATGTGTTGAGTTATCATTTGACAAATTATTGAATTTCATGAAGAATCAATATATCACATAATCTTGAATTGCTTTGCTAATTTCATGTATGACATGGGTTAATAAATACGTTTGTATTCTTATATTAATTTTTTAAATTCAAGTATTATGCAGTTTAAAGATTGTATGTCCACAATAATTCGGATGTGCATATTGTTATATTTATAATTAACAATTTTGATACCTTGAAATATTTGCCTAATTTATTTTGTTCTAAATTAGGATTTAGAATTTTTAATGAAGGTAACAAATCTTTCATTAATTTTATATTTGGATGAATCATCTAATATTCCCATTTGATTGTGGAATTTAATTAAATTAAATTTGGGGAGACATTTTTAATGTCTTAAATTAAACATAAATATTTATTTCAAATATTTGTTTAATTGGTCTAGTAATTTTTCAATCTACTCAATCAAAGTATCATGCTGCCATAGTAGCCTCTGTGTGTGGAGTGCGACTTTATTGAAATTACATAGATAGGTGTGAAATTATTTATGCATTCTGTGTTCGGCCCATTGGTAGGCACAGTTTGGCAGAATAATAACGCATATGTGATAATAAGTATGTGATAATTATTTTTAATTGTTCATGTGAATATCAGTCGGTCCATAGATAGATTTTTGTATGACAGAACTTATTATCAATACTTGATTATTACACTAAGATTACCCCTATAGTTAATTTTTCTCCATAGACGAGGTTAATGTTGCATAAGGTGTCTTATGATGGGTCCCCAATTAATAATATTGTAAGAGTGTATCTTCATGCGGGTATTAATTGAACCAAAGGTAGATTAATATTTGGCCCGAAATATATAAACACATGTGGTGGTGAATACGTGACTATTATTTTGTTTGATATGTGAGTAATAAGTCGGTCCAAAGGAAGACTATTGTTTACAGCTTTTATTATCAGTATTTGACCACTGAGTGAGAGAATCATTTAAATTAGCATTGTTGTTCAAATACTTGATAGTAATGTTGTGCTCGAATCCTCGAGATGATTCTTAATTATTTAAATTTTGAAAGATTATAAAGTTTAATGTAAGCATAATAAATTATTTTGCAATATTACTCTGTACAATTACGAAGTCTGCTAATAAGTTTAACCTATATCAACAACAAAATCATACATGATTAGTGAACTTCAATAATAAGGATGAGACTAATAGGTCTCTAACAAACTTTGTCTCAATAAAGTATAAGGGCAACAAAAGAAAACCCATTTAGAAAGATGCTAAAGACAAAACTAAAGTATAACTTTCTATTTTCTCCTAAAGACTTGTGCAATTGTCTTACAATACAATACATCAAGGTCGCATTATATGGTCACTCTTGGGAGAGACATTAAAGATTGCAGCTTAATTATAGTCTCAATAAAGTTTCAATTAAAGTAGTTGTGAGAACTCTTTATGAGTTTCACATTTGGTAATGTCCAACTAAGGATCGATCATTGGGATCTACTAAAGAAAATTGGATACATATAGTTATCAGCTACTTTATTGATTATGAAAAAGATAAAAATTTATGATCCAATTAATCGGATTATATTTGAGATGGATAATACGGTATTCTTTGAGGATGTTGATTTAGGGAGAAGAATAATATTAGAGACATTGTCTTAAAGGGGAGTCAATTTGACCCCTACTAAATCTTTTAAGAATATTGTGTAAAACCCAGAATCTCGAAAGGACAATGTCAATAATATTTAAGGAATAACAAATTCAACAACCTCAAGAGTTAATGTCACTAAGGAAACCACTAGAGTTGGGAGAAATACAATTCGGATGATTATGTAGCATTTCTCCTATAATATGAGGGAACTATGGAATTAATGGTAGAACATTCAAAAAATATTCATCACGCCATGTAAGGTCCAAATACTCGAAAGTGTGTTAATGTTATAAGTCATGAGTTTAACTCAATATAAGATGATCTAGTTTGCATCTTGGTAAAGGATTATACTCAAAAGGGACGAAGGACGTTGTTTTAAGGGACTTTCTAGCTGTTACTGAGTCGTGACATTAATAGCACATTTTGATCTTGAATTGCATTAAATGGATGTAAAGATAGTGTTTCAACGATTTAATAACTAAAACAAAATCCATCTATCAATTCAAGCAAGTTTTCACATATAGGAATCACAACTATCATCATGATGTAATTGTCTCATTTGATTTTATGATAAATGTAGATGATTGTGTGATTCAGTGGGAGAAGGTTTATGTTAAATTAAGGGAGACAAGTACAGTCTCAATCAGGTGCCCTAAAGTTAATCTAAGATTTAAGAAATTTAAAATATTCCATATGCATTGGCTATTGGAAGTTATCCTATAGGTAATCTAAAGAATTAAGAAATGTTAAAATATTCTATATGCTTTGGCTATTGAAAGTTATTGTATGATGAGGTCTGTACAAGACTTAATTTGGATTTTTTGTTGTTATATTAAGCAGATACTCAAGTAACTCTAGTATGGATCTTTATATAGAATTTATAGAGAACTAAAAGATTATATGCTTGCATGTCATATATCAGATTTGTTAGAAATCATAAAGTAGTCTGATTCTGAGTTTGTTGGATGCTAATACAGTATAAGATCCACTTTAGGCTACATCTTCTGTTGGTTTAGAGAGTTATACAAGTAAAAGTGTTAGGCAAACACTTGTAGCTCCTTAACCATGACAACCGAATTAGTAGCACACTATAGGGCATTCAAACATGAAATAAAGGTTGCGAAGCTTTGTCACATAAAGTTTATTTTGACAGTTAATTCGCAATAAAGTATTTAGTAGCAACAAGAGTTCTTATAAGTCAAGCATATTGACATAAAATTCTTAGTTATCAAAGAAAGTGTTTTGTGTAGATAAAATTTCAATAAAACATATTGTGATAGACTCTAAATGTGAATCCACAACTATGTATTCAACACCTTGTAATTTAAATGAGTTAACTACTCATGTGGTTGTTATATGGTTTTAGAATATATTGGTTTAGTTGAAGTCTATATTTATTGCTCTTTAAAGTTTTTAAGACACTTTGATTTGGATTATTCAGTTTTCTGCAGAATAAAGCTGATGGCTTTGAATTCATTATGAATTCACTAAAGTTAATTTTTCCATTTTGTAATATTTTGCTTTATGGATTGATCTCACTAAAGATTAAAATTGGACCAGTTGGAGATAGACATGATGTTGATCACATTGCATGTAATTTCCATGTTACTCACCATATTTGATCTATGTCCTTGAATGTACTGATATGCTGATTGTCATGATTTAACCACAATTTGTAATGTGGTGAAAGCTGCGGTAGTTCCATATTAGTATATGAGATGCACTAGATTTCTAAGTATAGCCTGAAGATGAATAGTATAAAGTTACGCAACTAAGAACTCTTGATATAATTGCTTTAGGAAATTATATAGCCCAAGTGGGAGATTGTAAGGAAATTTTAATTCCCAATATAATCTAATTCTGGGCAATATATTATCATACAATTATATTAGATATTCAATTATTTTATAAACTTAATTAAGTGATCTAATTAAATTTAAAAGTCCATGTGCTATAATAATAATGATATGAGCCAATTGAGTAGATACCCAATATTATGACTGGGTGATTATGGGTGGTCCAATTATATAGTATGTAAAGGTTCTCCAGGTTATGGTTCCCAATATACTAAGTCGCACATAGTTCTCTCTTCTCCCCATTGGGAGGGATTACTACCGTCCCATAAAGGAATAATAAAGCTTAGTTGAGGAAGGTCAAATACCTACTGTTCTTCGAGTTCGTGTTTCGCCTAGAGAACACAATGGATCCAAGGTACCCTTCCATTTTATGGTTTAGATCTCGGTTAATTATAATAGGGTTTAAAGTTTTAGGATTTATGAATTTAATTTCCTACAGATTGAAGAATCACATGTGATTCGTGTAAACCTGGTACTGAATTTATGAAATCTTTGAAAAGTTGTTTTCTGTAACATATACCCTAAAAAACATTATTGCAAAGCAAAGGAAAAGAAAGAAAAACATATGTATATTCCTCTGCACCTCCAATTTCCATGTGCTTAACATGAACATTGTTCTGCCTGAACCCTCAACATAATTTGATTTTACTGGCCAAATATCTTTGCGGGATGGAAAAATCTGGTATGTGGAGTTGCCTGAAGAACTTGAAAGGATGTGATTTTCTTGAATGTGGAGTTTCTATTCGAAAACACTTTTCCATTCTACAAATTAAAATTTTTGCAGTGACTTGTTGGACAATTTGGAAGATTATTTGTGTAGCTCGTCATGATTCCGGAACAAAGTTTTTGATGCCCTCTATTGATTGTGTGTTAATATTCCTTGAAGAGTTTAAAGCTGTAAATAAAATACTTGTCTCCCCAACCTAAGGGAAAATGGTAGAAAGTGGATCAAGCTTAATATTGGAGATCTCCAACTAGATGTTGATCCAGCATTCAACCCAAATAAGGGATATTTTTGGAGTGGGTTTTGTTGTTCGAGATCACATTGGTGCAATCGTAGCAGCAATAACTATTCCTATCAGGGAGCCTCTATTAGTGTTGTTGGGAGAATTAAGTGATATCTACTTTGGCCTACAGTTTAGTGTAGATTGTGGTTATGAGCGAGTTCATGTGTTCTCTAATTCTTCGTTGGGTGTTCAAGTAGTTACAGCTCAACAATTTCATTTTGATACTACAAAAATTATAGTGGATGAGGAGAAATTATTGATGGAGAGCCCTAATTTTCTCAATATATCTCATATTCGTCGTACGGCTAACAAAGTGACAGATTTATTAGTTAATTTTTATCACCTAACCCGCATGTTTGGGTGGAGTGTGATTTTCCAGATTTGATAAAATTAGCAGATCAAGCAGATAGGGCTTGAATATATATATATATATATATATATATATATATATATATATATATATATATATATATATATATATATATATATATATATATATATCTTTTTAATAAGTGAGAGTCCCACTCCCAAAAGTAAAAAAAAAATTTTAATACTAAACAATATGTCATCAATTTATATTAAAATTAAAGAGTGATAAAAGTAAAATATACATAAAAAGTTACCCACTAGACATAAATATTAGGCAAATACTTGTATGAGACCGTCTCACGGATCTTATTACGTGAGACGGATCTCAGCAAACCCACCATATGACCCACGAAATTGACCCGTGAAATTGATATATGCTTCGCTGAATACATTTGAGATTAACTGAATTAATTAATCACGCCCATGTATAATTTATGTTCTATGCATTTTTTTTTCAATTTTTAATTTGCCATTTTTTCATTTTATATTAAAATAATATTTTTTCAAATTTTGATCCTTATTTGCTTTTTAGTGTAAAATATTATCTCTCATAAATAATTTTATGAGAGGAATAAAAGTGATAACTCTTTAAAAACATAATAATATTTGATAAAAAAATATAACTACTTTCATAAAAGAAATTTCTGAAACGAATAAAAAGTGATAATACTTTTAATAACAATTGATACTTAATTAAAAAAAGTGATAAACAATTTCGAGTAGGACTTTGGTGGAACCGGTTCCATGAAAATTTCATGAAACCAGATCCTAATCACCTTCCTTTAGTGATTGCCGGGTTGATACCGGCTCCCTACAAATCTAGCTAACAGAACAAATCCCCTTCTATTACCTGAAATAGCAATTCAAAATTTCTCAAACTTCCATATCCATTCTCTCTCCCATGATGCTTCGCTTCTAATTCGCAGGAATCTGCGCAAGATTCAGCCCTCCATGGCTATAATTATCATTGTCCTAAATGCTGCTCTTTTCTTAACGGGCTTCTTTTTTTTCTCCATCTACATCTACCACTACTCCGGTTCCTCCAGCGCCACTGCCTGCGTCCGTCGCGCCCTCTCCTTGTGCAATCACTGAGCTGCGGCCACGCGCGGCCTCGATCCTGCCGTTATCGAAACCTTCCCCACTTTCACCTACTTGGAGATGAAGGATCACTAGATCGGAAAGGGGGAGCTGGAGTGCATTGTGTATTTGAAAAAATATGAGGAGATTGAATGCTGAGTTTGTTGCCCTAATGCAACCACGTTTTCCAACCCGAGTGTATCGAAGTCTAGCTTGAATCACACGTCACTAGGAAGAGGTCCGTAATTCGCCAGTGTAACTCCAAGTTTCCAGGGTCCAATTCTCTCAAAATACCTTTGAAGCTTTAGATGATGAGTTTGTAGCTTTTCTGCTTTACTCTGCCATAAAGATTCTGAGGCGAGGTGATCGATCTTCACTTGTTGCTCTCAAATCCCACATCTCCTCGAATCCCCTCAACTCCCTCACTGGTCACCACCAAATGGACCACCGCCACCCCCGTCTGCACCTGGTTCGTGGTGAGTTGTGACTCGACATTGACTCGTACCACCAGACCCAACATATCCAACCTCCAACTCGGTGGCGTGATTCCGCCGAAGCTCGGGAACCTCTCCTCCCTCATCTCTCTTAACATGAGTGAGAACTTTTTAATGGCTCCATCACCCCATCCATCTTCAAAATCTTGTCTTTACAAGTGTTGGCCCTGAGGAACAACTACTTTTCAAACACCCTGCCTTCGGACATATGCACCCATGGCAGACTCATAAGGCTTCGATTGTCGTATAAGGAGTTGGTAATGGTGATCGGATCTTATGGTCTACGCAATCCGTTCGGGTTCCATGCACACTATAAGAAAATAGGTTTTTAACCACACATAATATGTGTAGTTAATGGATAAGTATGTGTGAACATATCTTTTACTCACACATATTATAAGTGTTCACATGTGTCACTATAATTGTGTTGATAAATATTTTTACCTACGCATTATCTATGAGTAAGTGAATCTCAGACATTTACCTATACTTATGTGCCAACAAACATGAATTTTATGTGACACGAATTTCTTTGATCAAGTCACAATTATGACATGGACAGTGACGTGGATGGTGACATGGACGACGATAGTGATGTGGATGCCAATGTGGACGCCGACGTGGACGCTAATGTGGACTATGATGTGGACAAAGATGATGACATGGACAATGAGATGTACAATGATGTGGCTTGTGACGTGGACTCTACCTAGGACGTGGCTGATAACGTGACTCCATGATAAATTGACACGTGGCAACAATTATGTGGCAAAATTAATATTATATGTGGGTAAAAATCAATATTATGTGTGGTAAAAAGCACTTATTTGTAGACAAAATTCAAGATTTATGTGTAGCTAATAATATAACATAATTTTAAATAAAATAAAATTTAAATTTCGATAAAATAAAATAAAATAATTTTATCATTCAACATATTTAAATGTACACAATTTTAATATCATGAATTTAAAATTACCATTCATAAAAATTAAAATTCAATAGTCAAGAAAATATATTTCAAAAAAAATCCACATATTATTCTAATAAAGTGTAAATAAAAGAAACCTAAGAGTGAAAGTCATCATCATATCCATCATCATATCTATCAAATGAGTTTTCAGAATCATTCTTATCTTGGGTTGTGCAGTGATCAGAAGGTTTTGAAGACTGTTCTGATGGTATACTTGATAATCATGAAGCAAGAATGATATTTTCTTCAATTAACACATCTCGCAATGTCTTGTGGATATCTTCAAGCTCTTCAACATGAGATTTATAATGATTCAACTTATTAAGCAATTGATTATATGTCGGACATTGTGGATCATTAATGTTGCACGAGGCCTTCGACTTACTTGGAGAACGTCCCCCAACCAACTAAACGAACAGACTGTCGTCCAAGAACCTTTTCTAATATTTCTTTATCAGTCATTTTCTCAGGAGTATTATCTCTTCTCAACTGCAGCATTTCTTCTTGTCAATAAAATATTATTAAATGCATATTAGACATGCTTGATGAATCAACTTTACAACAATAAGAAAGAAAAAAAGAGTCCTCCAAGTCAAAAATGAGAAAGTCAAAAGGAATTATATTGAAAAAAAACATATTGACCGTTTAAAAAATGTAGCTTATTAATTATCATCAATTCTAGTCACATTTGAAATTTTTCATAAATCTACATGCAGTTAATAACAAGAGCATTTCCATGGAAAATTGTCATTTGATAAATTTGAATACACAACAGAATGCTACTAAATAGTTTGAATATTATCATTTGTATAAATCAGAAACTACATGTGAATGTTTGCAATAGAGACTAAGAGAGTATAATAGCTAATAATTCAAAGATATATCCATGTCAAAAATCCAACAGATTTAACAAGTTGCCTCGATTACAGACAATGAAAATAAATCATACAAAATCCAAAATATATGCATATTCAAGCATTGCAAAGATAATGTACTTACATTTTTTTTTTCTAATTATGTAGATTCCCAACATTTTTTAGGATGCCAGACTAGAAGACGCCATGTCTCAATTTGACCAACTGTAGAAAATAAATCCTCCCCGGTCCAAATGATGAAGTGCTGTTATACGCGAACCATTTCTAGATCTATACCTTCTCTGTTTACGAGCATCAATTCTCATATTTACGAGATCATTTCAAATAATACAATAAAAGAAAATAGTGAATATTACTATTACCAACTATATATATATATATATATATATATATATATATATATATATATATAAAATGAGTTAAATAAACATACGCATTACCAAATATGCTGGACTAGACCAATAATCACAAAGATAATTCCAATCATCTTTGTTAACATCACAGTGGCCCTTTTCTTTTGCCTTAATGGGGTCTGTGTCTCCTTCAATGTCTTTAAAGTACTTATGCAACCTAAACTTGTATCCTTTCCAGGCTTTATGCATTTGGGCATCAATGACTTTTATTACCTCTTCATTTTCAACATCTATATCAAAGATGTTCTAAAGTACAAATAGAAAAGAACTATTACTGTAAGTAAAATTTGAATATTTAATTCGTAAGCTATATTCAAATTCAAAGAGAGAATAAAAGAAAAACTTACTGCAAGTTTATGGCGAAGTGGTGCCCTCACATGCATGGGTACATATCTCCATTCTTTATACCTTAGGCTGCAATACTTGCGCACAATGTAACCAATTTCATAATTGAAGGACTCGGCATTGCTACATACCGCTTGTCTCAAGGAAAAGTTAATCTCTACACTCAATCTACCCTTGGCACTTCTCATAGCATTTCGAGTACCTTGATCACAAGTTATCCCACTTTTTTTTGAAACTTTAGTTGAGCTTAAATTAGCATCAACAGAATCACCTGAAATAGATTTTTGAGTCACTACATAATACAACCAAGAAATTAGAAATAAATAAAAACTCCTTTAAAATTATCATCTTTTACATACCACCTTGTGGCTCTGATGAATGAGATGAGTCTGCAACAAAATACATTGACTAAGAATATTATTATATTATTTAAAAAACAATTGTAAAGAATAATGATAATATTTACACAAGACAAAAAGCCACTAACTATATTGATGATCCATTCTTTGTGATACATCTATAACAAGAAATGCACTAGATAATAACTAATTAACTAAAATATAATCACACACAAAAATGTAACATACTTGGAGGAGCTAGAAATTCTTTGCCACCTCCATCTTGGTTGATCGAAGTTGATGGGTCATAAGTAAAATAAACTAAATGAAAATTGAAAAACTAGATGAAAACAGATTAGTTGATTTTCGTAACATCTTGTATCCTTGATGAACGAGGTGGATCTATGTATAAAGAAACAGTTAAATAGTTAAAAATGAAGTAAATAAATATTTCAAATAGTCATAAAATATAATATCTCAGGATTCAATTGTATCAAATATAAAAACAACTTTAGAATTTTGGCAAAAATGAGACTTACTAGAAGAATTTGAAACTTCTACGTGATGCCCACCACGTCCACCTTGCCTACGACGTCCTCCTCTTGTAATTGCCACATAATAAATAACTATTAAATGAGTAAAGTTCAATCATAAGGAAATTGAAACAATAATTTATTTTCAAACATTGTTAAAAGGAAATAACCCAGTTTAAACAAAATCATCATCATCATCAAAGCCATCATCATCATTAGCATCATGAAATTCAGGTTTTATGCTAATTTCATTATTTTCAGAAATTTCATCATCATCTTCATGATCATATCTATAAAATAACTATAAATAAATAATTAAAAAGTTGCTGCAGTAATTGTATATATATAATTAAAAAGTTATTAATAAAATTAAATCATGTCGATTTTACCTCTACTTATTAATTTTTTTCTAATTAACATAAATCCTAATCATCTGTAGGACTTATTATGTAATTTCATAGCACTTATCCAGGCCACAAATATATAATTAGGTGCAGAACACTTTTCTTTTATTTTCTATCGTACAAGTATCCCAATTTATTCCTACTAAGTGTATTACCCAATCAAAATAAAACCAACAGACAACAGCACTAAAAAAAACCCCTAATAATTAAAATATCAATTTCAGAAAATGTCATGTTATTTAAAGTAAAATAAAAAGTGAATTCTCTTAATCGTAACGGAGATTAGACTAAATTTACTGACATTTTTTGTAGTTGAAATGTACCGCTCTTTGACAATACTTCTGCACTACTTCTGCTCCTCGGCACTGTTTTCACGAGAGAAATCGATAATTTTTGAAGATTATGAATCGCAGAAATTTTTTGCAAATAGATTTTGAATTTAGAGTAGGAACGGTGAAAGATATATCATCTACGAAATTTTGGATTTTTTGAGAAGAAAAATACTCCATAATATATATGGAAAAGATATATGGAAGAAAGAAGATTTGAGAAATCTCCGACTCTTTCTATCCAAGAAGAAGAAGGCGCGGATTAATAATTTAGATTGCCGCCCATCCCTTCATTATTATTTTAAAATTAAATTTATATATATATATATATATATATATATATATATATATATATATATATATATATATATATATATATATATATATATATATATATATATCTTTAAATTAATTTAGCCTCTAATCAAAATTTATATTACAGCTATTATTAAAGAAAATTCCAGAACAATTTTTTAAAAAAATATTTTTTATATGATTTATTTTATTTTTTTTAGCTCTAAATTAATTTAATTCAATTCGATGAATATGATTTTTTATTATAAAAAAATATAATATCCTAATTATATTTCTCAATTATTTAATGTATACACAAAAAATTCAAATAAAACGTAATAATTGATCTAATAAAACCAAGAAAATTCATATATTCATCAAATTAAACCAAGCAAACCATATATACACTTTATTTAAACTAACATACTGATATAATAATATTTTAATAAAAAAATTACACTCAATTAATGAAAAGTAATAATAATACATTTTATTATTTCACATATCATTTATAATAAAATAAGATGTAACAATATTTTTAAAGAAAGATGATGAAATCTTTAATTAAAAATTATAACTAATAAAACAGCAATAAATATATTTTACATGTTTTTGTATAATTTTTTATAAGTTATTATTATTATTATTATTATTATTATTATTATTATTATTATTATGGTTACATTAGATTAGGCACAAACTTGTGTAAGAAAAATAATAAGAGTTAATCATTATAATGAAAAGTCATACTCAATGGATAAGAAATGATATTAGTGTTGTGAATAATTTCATGAACATGAATTTATAATTTAAATAAAAAATAATAACATTCTAAAAAAATTGATAACGTCTTTAATTAAAAGTGGTGACTAATTTTAAAAAAAAAAATCCTTAATCTACGCAGAAAAAGCAAACGGAACCTGCTCGGGACCGAGGGAGTATTTAAAAATTACTTGAACAAATTTCTTGTTCCTCTCGAGAATTGGACAATCATTTTCTAGAACTTAATGAAAATTTAATCCACTTAAAATAATAAAGAAATATTAAATAAATAATTTATTTTAAAATAATTAATTAATAAAAATGCTCTATATTCCTACAATAATAAAAAGATATTAGATAAATAATTTATATTTTTTTAAAAAATAAATACTTAAATGCAAATATATTAAATATTTTTATTTAATTATTACTTAATATAATTTTTTCTTCTATATTAAAGATAGAATTATCTGTGTGGGACCGTCTCACATGAGACTATTTTATATTTTTTAAAATAATTATTATTTTGCTATAAAACGTTATCACTTTCGCTATAAAACGTTGTCACTCTTTATTTATACTATAATTGTTCATGAAATAATATTATCACTTTTTATTAATTGAATTTCACTTTTCGTTATAAAATCACTTTTTGTTTGTCCCACGTGAGCCATTACATGAGATGGTCTCACACAAGTCTTTGTCTTTCATCAATTACGGTTTAATTCCTCCACTTGAGTTCCTATAGATGGCCATAGATGCCCTTCTGTCGCCACATCGTCTTTTATGGCCGCTGCAATTCACCCAGCCACATCTGGTCGTCGTATCAACTGGCGGCGCCGATGGTCCTATTGGGGACTACTCGCGACTTCGCCCATGATAGTAGGAAAACATTCCACTGCTGTGGTAACAGCGGGCTGTCGACCCTGCTTCTGGCCTCCTCAGATTTGTCGTCTCATGGAATTATTATCGGCTACTCAGGATATATGCACCGCAGCCGTTTTGTGGCCGCTTCTGGCCACCGGTTGACTTCGCCTCTGTGCGATTTTTTTGCCATCAATAGATGTGCCCCTTTACTGACGGGAATTTCTGGATTGGTCCAACGCCTTGTTCGACAGTCCTATCTCCGACTTGCATCTGGTACACTTTCTGCTCCGTTCGACGATCGTGATTGTTGTTTTATGGGATCTCAGACATTCCTTTTCCCTCCCCTGTCTAGGGGATTTTCTACTCAAATTTCGGCCGAGCCACTACTTCGCCGTTGCTGATTGCTTCTGCCCATCTAGTTCCTCTTGCTGCTAGAAAGTGCGCACCAGTGGCGTCTACTATCGGTCGTGCCATCGACGGCTATCCGAGCTTTATCAGCCGCCAGGGATTTCCAGATCCAAGCCTCGCCTAGGGTAATTTTCCCTTTATTGCTCAGTTGTGTTCTCTGTTAAGGAGCTCTCTCTACAACCTAGGGTAGTTTTCAATTTTTGCGGTCACCATGTCCTACTCCGTCCAGAAATAATATGCTGCGAAGCCCCTCTCGTGCTGACTGTTGACGCGATTCCTCTGGAGCGCGCTGATGGAAGGAGCTTCTTGAGGGATCGATTGTGAGATCCCAATTTCGGCAGGGTTAGGCCAGACTTCATGGTTTAACCCTTGTCGTTTGACCTCTGGTTCGATAGCTTATCTCTGTAGGTTAAACTCTTGCCATGGTCTTGTGGCTTCCATCTACCAGCCGACGGCAAGTCGAGAAACAAAACGCCAGGTTGTTATTTTTCCCTATGCTGCATCTTCTGTAGATTTCAATCCATTGGCTGCTTCTTTTTCGATGTTCACACTGTACGAACCTTCCTGTCCATCCTCTTATAGCCTCCTGCAGGTTTCATCTGACTCCGAGGATTATTCCTCTAAGGACTTGAATAATACTTGCATCCGGGAGTTTTGTCTTGATACCCCTGTTTCATTAGCCTTGGAATTGTGATTTGCATGATTTATGTCTTAAGCAAGACTATTTCTATTTTCTGAAACCATACAACTTCAAGGATTTTTGTACGCTTTATGATGCTTGGTTTGTGATATTGGTGCATCTTATTGGTTATTGGTTGGTATGATGTTGCTTGCCGCATGTCTATTGTTGTTAAAGGCACCCGTGGTTTGATGATGATTATTTGGATTTTTGGGGCCTATATACTGCTTTTGCTTTGCAGATTTTTATTGATTTATAAGGAGGATGTTTTGAAAACTCATATATTGTTCTTCCTACGCTATAAACATAATGTTGGCTTCCTTTCTACATCCCCTTCGATGCAGATTACATAGATACAACTATATGAGTAGGGCTAAGAGTATTCTTTTACAATGCCACCTGTTTTGGTTCTCTTTTTAAAGCCACCTGTTTGACTCTTTCAATGATCACTTTTGGATCATACTTTCAATGATCACTTGGATCATTCTTTCAATTTCTTATCTGTACTCTTTTATTTTTCTCTTTTTATAATATCATCTATTTGCCTAGGGTGTTCGTTTCTATGGAGTACTAGATTTGAGCACTACTCCAGGAAATTTCCTTTTGATCCTTAAGATTCTTCCTTCATCATCCCTCAAATCACCACTCTCTTCAATTAAGCTTTATTGGCTATAAAAAGAATGGATATAAAAAAGCTCAATGGGCTGACTAGGAATTTAATGAATTCAGGTAATGTATATAAGAAAAGATGGGCTATAAATCAATGATGGTCTAATATCATTTCCATAATCCACTAGACTAATCTTGAATATTCAAGGAGACTTAAGACAAGTTCTAGAATACTCACCAGAAAAGAAATATCATGTGTTTATGTATCAAGATCAACAAGGCTCAAAATCTCACATGAATTTTTAACAAGTAACAGAGTACTTTTCATGGAAAGCAATATCACACAAGTACACATAGAACTTCATATCACAATATAACTCAAGCACACTTTCTTCATCAATTTCAAGAGCATATGAATTTCAGGCACAATTCTAAAAATATAAGCTCATATAGATCACTAAAAACAAAAAATCAATCCTTCCACTTCTACTAATTAAAAGCACACATAAAATTTAGAATATGAAAACGAGGGCACCTGATTTTTCTTCAATGTATGCATGAGCTCCTTGAGTTGTTCGACTCAATCAGGTCAAAGCCTCAGTTTACCTGTTTCTATCATCAAAGCTCAACATACCTCACCCTTGCATGATTCATAAATAATAATATAGGAGAACTATAAGAAAGACTCAATTGACTATCTAATTGACTCCAAACACTAGACACACCAACACAACACACTAAACATTAGGTAAGTTACAAAAAATCGATATATCAACACTGGTTAAAATATTAATATGCCACAAAAAAATCAACTCCCTAACAAACAAACAAACAACAAAAGAAAAAAATTATACCCTTAGTGCTCATAGGTAAGTACATCACATTCCCCCCAAATTTAGTAAAAACATTAGTCGAAACTAAATTTGAAAAGAGATGCAATTGCCGAAACGTGAGCATCTCAAATATAATAAATTCTCACTCACACAAAAGAAATAAAATAATAAAATGAAAGGGACAAGCCCCAACAGGCGCTCATGTTTAACGTCGGAGTGTTATGGCAGTATTCAGCTTTGAACTACTGGATCAAATGGCGGTCTTCTCGCATCCTTATCTTCAAGTACTTTCTTTCCCTCTTCTTGTCTACACTCAGTACCTCACCTTTCTTGGTCACAAAAATATGATCCTCAGAATTTCCTTCCGTCCATGGTTGTCTAGACTCCTCCTTATCAATCTTCCACTCAAATTCAGAATAATCTGTCCTATTAAAATCAAGATTAAACAAGTTAGAAACCACATCTATGCTCTTGCATGATTGAGTCTCCATGGGCATCTTCAATGCTTTATCAAGAGAGAAAATCACATCTTCATTATCCATCTGCAGTCTAAGCTTCTTGGCTCTCAACCACTTTCCTCTTTCCCACTTCTTCTCAACTATAAGTTCAGTATTCTACTCTTGAGATGGTACTGTAGTGCTCTGAATAACTGGTGTAGCATTCGGTACAGAATCTGGGTTCGACTGATGTAGCTCGACCTTAGTTCGACCAGAATGGTCTGGTCGAATGGGATGAGTTTGGTCGAACTGGGTGCCTGAAAAGGGATCAGTCTACCCAGTTCAGAGAGTGCTGGTTTGACCATTGTTCGACCAGAGAGGTCTAGTTGAATTGTAAAGTTTTGGTCGAACTAGGGCTCTATAAAATGAACTCGATCTTTCATCTCAACAGGTGTTGGTTCAACCGTAGTTCGACTAGAGATGTCTGGTCAAACTAGAGTGCTTTGGTCGAACTGCGAGTCAGAAAATAGAATATCTTTTCTCTGTTCTTCCCCATGTTGTTCGACCATGGTTCGACCAAGATGTTTGGTCAAACTGCAGTCGAACTGGCTTGTTGTCTCTTTTTTTCACCCATCGGCTTTACCAGACCTTCGTACTGCATTCTGGACCTTAATTTGATGGCTTTACACTCTTTTGGGTTCGTTATGCCTTGAGACAGGAATATTCCTTTCTCTAACGTTTGTGTCAGCTGATTCACATTCCCGGCCATCTGTCCCATCATCATAGTAAGCTCCTTCAGCTGCTTAGATAAATCTGCATGGTTAGAGTTCATAGTAGCCTCAAGATGATCGACCCTTGCATCATTCCTAGCCATGTATTGATTGAAGGTATCTTTAACACTCTTCACTTTGTGCTGCTTCATACAAGGCCCCCTTTGTGTCAACTCTGTAATCTACTTCTGCGGGGACTCTAGTAGCTTGTTGATATTAGCTAGACTAGAGACGATCTCATCATCCCTATTTGGCTTCACCACATGATGTTCAGTTTGAGCCACGTTACCAAGTACATATGATCCTCTATCTCTTTTTACAGGCCAGTCACGTGAATTCATAGAGATGCCTTCAAATAACTTTTCTGCTTCAAGTGATGTCTTAGATAACAGCACTCCACCTATTGATGCATTAATAAGAATACGCGACTCACAATCCAATCCATAGTATAAGATACTTATGTACTAAGCCTTAGACATCCCATGATGTGGGAACTTCCTGAGCATATCTTTGAATCTATCCCACGCCATATGGAATTTCTCACCCTAATTCATAAAAAGTTGGGTGATCTCTTGCTTCATTCTAAAGACCTTTGAGAGTGGCATATATCTCTCCAAGAACTTCTGCTGCAGTTGGTCCCATGTAGTGCAATCCGTGGCATCGAGAGTTTCATACCAAGCTTCTGCCCTATCAATCAAAGAGAACTTGAATAGGGTGATCCGCATAGCATTATCATTAGCTCCAACACCCTTCGGAGTGTTTGCATAACCAAGGAATCTTCTGAGATGCTGATATAGATCTTCAAAACAACCTCCACAAAAGAGATTATTCTCTACTATATTGATGAGAGCGGGATGTATCTCAAAATCATCATCTTCCCCCCTTGCTCCTATCAATCCCATGTTGCAAATCGCATTGTTCGTGAAAATTTCACATATGGCAACATTATCCGGATTCTATCTTACTCTGGCCATGTTTAGCACTGTGTGTTATTCCTTCCTTTTTTCCCCTCCTTTTCCTAGTGCACAAGTACCTCAGAAAAATTCAAGGTTAGATAGAAATAAATAATCACAAATAAAAGTCTTAATCAATTAGAAATAATAAAATCAATAATAACAGTCGTCCCCAGCAACAATGCCAAAAATTGATGAGCGTTTTCTTTGCATGCAAAATTAATCCCCAAGTATGAAAGATATCAATTGCAGCTTAAGCAAGTGACCAAGTTAAATATCGAACCCAAAGGATGGCATATTATCAATTTAATTATTTACTAAATTAATTAAGACGTAAGGCAATAAAAGTTGTGGAATTAATTATCAACTACTAAACAATTAATTAAAATAAAAAATAAAATAAATTAAACACTACAAGAATACGAAAGTGAATCTAGTATGAGAATGGTTAGCTATATGATAATCTTGTTTCACTCATTAATTTCCTTTTCCTGTATCAATCTCTGACTCTGCCTTGTGGATTATGAACGCATCACTAAACCATGAATATCTACTCGATAGACATAAGCAAACATGCGTATAACATGTGTGAATAACATAGGAGTACGAGATATAACTTCAGCCCCCTTTCTAGGAACTATCAGTATCAATTATTTTCCTGGCCAACTGGTACTCTAACCCGATATGATCTCCCTTTATAGGTACTATAAAATTACGCTCTTTGTCCTACTTATTAACTCGAATTCAATTCAATTAACAAGTATTCATATATAATAGTTCTAATGAAACTTTGGAGTCCCCTCACTTAGAATTATAACATGGAATCATGTTCAGCAGTGAACGCGCTCAATCAACAACCAAGATATATATTTCAGACTCTCTATAACAGTTGAAGATGCACAAAATGACTTTGAATATGAATCAAGAAAGTATAGTCATATATAAAATAATTCCACAAGTAGTGTTGTACAGAGTATACACATGAAAGTTAAATTAATTCATAAAAACCTTCAAAATCCTAGATCTACCAAAACGGTTCTAGCCCATGATGTTATGAAAAACAATCATGGGGGTTGGATAGATTTTACCCATATGTCTAGAAAACACAAGATAAATTAGAAAACGATAAAAACCCTAGATGTGGGTGTCGTCGCGTCCTTCTCTATCTTGAATCCTCCTCTTGGTTCTCCTCTTGATTAAGCAGATGAATCTTCAAAGTGATGGATGGATGGAGGAAAGGATGTTGATGATGGTTGGGGGTGATCCCCCTTGTGGGGCATAGGATGATTGTGTAGCGGTACCTATTTGGTGTGATCTACATCCCCTTTTATACTTGTAAGCTCTCCTTATGGACCTTGGATGTCTTTTTCTTGGAAAACACGAAAATACATGCACTTGAGGTGTAAAAACCACACAGATCTAAAAATCGCGACCTATTTCGACCAAAGTAGTTCTGGTCGAACTAGATAGGCTTTGGTCGAACTGGATGCGCAGTCTCATCGTTTCGCTCATAACTTTGACATAAAACTTCAATTTCAGTGATTTTTGCACTCACGTACTCCTCTCTTTCTTGGCTTTCTATCCATATAAAGAACTTACAAAAAATCCAACATTTGAAGGTGTAAAAAAGTCCTGGAAAGTGGCATAGTAGTGCTTAACAGGAACAGCTTGCGCGACGTCACCATTTTGATCATAACTCTCTCGTTTAGACTCCGATTGAGGTGTTTCTTATGCAAAAATAATCCTCTCTTCTATGGCTTTCTAAAAATGTATCACACTTCCAATTTTGAGCTCCACATAGATAGAAAAATTACACAAGTTGGACGTGCGTTTTTCAGCATTCTTGCACAAGTTGCACCTTTCTCCAACTTTGCTCTTTTGATCATTTTTCCACCTAAAACACAATAAAACACCTCAAACGCACTTTTTTCTCAAATATATTGAATATAAGACACTTGTGCTAATATATGACAACAATATCCATAAAAAAGGTGTTAAATTGGACACTAAAACACACTTATTTTCACTCTCATCATGCGTAGAGCTGCGGGATTACAAGCACTCTTAATCACACCTAATAAGAGAAATCGAGCCTAAAAATTAATGTAGTGGAGGTAATCGCTTGTGAGAATTCCTAAAAATTGATCCTTCAATTGCCCAGAGGTAATTGTTAATTTCTCCGCCGTGAGCGCATGCCCTACCTTAGCCATGGAGTTAGCCAGCTCCGCCGATGGAGGTTACTGCATGGTGACTTCGCCGGCACGAGCTCCGGCACCATGAACTCCTAGAACTCGACCAAGCCGTTGTTGTTCGTGATTTTGTCGGGGTCTGCGAAATATGAGATAGAGAAGAGAGATTGAGATGAAGGGGGAGAAATAGACTTTGGCAGATATAGATAAGAAAAAGTACAGGTTGACAGAGATGGGTTGAAGTTAATCCGTATTTTCAATATTTGATCCAATTTTCAATTAAAGATCCGGTCCTATAGATTCTAAAAAAAAGTCTGCTCTATACTAGTCATTTCAACAATTTCATAGAAGTATTTTATGAGACAATAAAAAGTGATAATATTTATAATAAAAAGTGATAATTAATAAAAAAAAAGGTGATAAACAATCTCATAAAAGGATTTCATATGACAAATAAAAAGTGATAATATTTTTAACAAAAAAAGTGATAATTAATCAAGAAAATGTGATAAATAATCTCATAAAAGGATTTTATAAGACGAAAAAGTGATAATATTTTTAATAAAAAGTTATATTTAAATAAAAAAAGTGATACATGAACATTTTTTATTACAATAATTATCCAATTAATTAATTATGACAGAAGTAAATTGTAGGATGGATAAAAAAAATGAGTAACATTATTATTGAAATGTGATACTTGATCATGAAAAAAGTGATAAATATTCAATTAAATTATTTTACAAATAATTTTTAAGACTAATAAAAGGAGATGATAACTTTAATAAAAAGTGATTTTTAGTCTATGAAAAGTGATATTCATTCAACTAGCGTTTGAACCCGTGCGTTGCACATAAAAGATGTTCTGATATTATTTAAACTCGAAGGAGAAGCCTAAATCATGCCTCTTAAATAAACTATTATATCTCTGCCTGAAGGAGAAGCCTTATAATACCTGTCCCGTGCGTTGCATGATCACTACGTATGTTACTTTTTAGCAGTAAAAAGATCAAACTGCACATTTAAATATATATATATAATGAAAAAATATAATGGCAAATATTAATCCCTAATTCATGCTACGTATGTTCCTTTTTAACGGTAAGAAGATAAGGAAATAGTGCATTTTAAATATATAATGAAAAAAAGTATTGGCAAAGAATGTAGGACATATAGAAGTAGAGATTAAAATTATTACTGTATTGCATCCCGTATGATTGATTAATGTTATCAGAAGGGTGAAACGAATTGATATTGGAACCGGTGAAAGAATTATTACTCACATGTAATATATTTATTTCTCGGTTTCATTTCTATAAAAAAATTATTTACAGAGATTCTATTAATAATTTAAAAAAAATTAATAGATTGTTTTATTAATTATGTTATTATATTTTAACCTCCACTCATACATTTTTATAAATCTCCTAAAAACTACATTTTGACCTAGGTATAATTTGATTATAGGCATTTCAATTAATTATATTATAAGATAGCTCCCTATAACCTTATATATATATATTTCTCATAAATTATTTGTAATCAAACCAATGATTAATTTCTCAAACCAAGTATTTGTAATACCAAGTAATAATCAAATCAAATATTAAAGAATATATATACTATTGTAATATATATTAGTTTGAGAGATATAATATTTTAATGTACAATCGGTAGTTGTTAGGGATGATAGCGGGTAGGATATCCACTATAGGGGTATCCATACCTACTCGTATCTATTTAAATATAAACTATTCATATTTGTATCCGTTTCATTAAAAAAATATTATTATAGTCATACTCGTCCCAAATAATATAATTATGGTTAACATTATACACGTGTACGCGTGTTGCATTGTTACGTATTTTTATAAAATAAGTTTATCTTGGCTTAAAATTTATCTTAACTTGCATTTTATATAATATAATCCCTCAATTTCTACATATGCTCCATTTCAGTAGTACGAAAATCAAGAAAAATTGCATTTTAAATATATAACATAAGAAAAATAATGGCAAATATTGACCAACAATCCATACTATATATATTCCTTTTTAGCTGTAAGAAGATCAAAAAACAGTGTACGGTCGGGGATTTTTGTCAAATAAATAGCTCTTAACTAAAAATATACTTTAGATATTTTTTTGTATAATATACTCCCTCCATAATACATGCTATGTAGACTCCTACCATTAAGTAGTGGTAAATATTGATTGTTATTATAGAATAATTATATTTTTTTACATAATAAATAATTATGTTTATTAATTATGTAAGATACTTGCTTATTTCGTAATACTCGTACCCGTGTATTAATAAATATCATTTAAAAATTAATATTTTAAAACCGTTTCATTAAAAAAATATATTATGATACTCATACACATCCAAAACCCATTTATCAATACCCGTTTATTACACATACCCATTCAAAATTATTAAGATGTTAGGACCAATAATATTAATTCAAAATTATTAATAATGAAGAAAAAAATTTAATAATGAATTAATTGTTAAAAAATACATTATGACACTCATACCCGTCCAAAATCTGTTTATCAATATCCGTTGATTATACAATTTAATAATGACTTATAATTGTTAATACTACATTATAATTATAATTACAAAAATAATTATATTCATTGGAACAAAATAAATAATTATATTTATTAATTATGTAAGCTACTTGCTTATTTCGTAATACTCGTACCCGTGTATAAATAAATATTATTTAAAAAATAATATTTTAAAATGTTTTTATTACAAAAATATATTATGATACACATACCCGTCACAAACTCATTTATCAATACCCATTGATTACACATACCCATTCAAAATTATTAAGATGTTAGGACCAATAATAATAATTCAAAATTATTAAAATGAATAAAATAATTTAATAATGAATTAATTGTTAAAAAATACACATTATGATACTCATACCCGATTCAAACCCGTTTATCAATACTCGTTGATTACACAATTTAATAATGACTTATAATTGTTAATACTACATTATAATTATAATTACAAAAATAATTATATTCATTGGAACAAAATAAATAATTATGTTTATTAATTATGTAAGATACTTGCTTATTTCGTAATACTCTTACCCGTGTATAAATAAATATTATTTAAAAATTAATATTTTAAAATCATTTTATTAAAAAAATATATTATGATAATCATACCCTTACCAAACTCATTTTTCAATACCAGTTGATTACACATACCCATTCAAAATTATTAAGATGTTAGGACCAATAACATTAATTCAAAATTATTAATAATGAAGAAAATAAATTACCCATTCAAAATTATTAAGATGTTATGACCAATAATATTAATTCAAAATTATTAACAATGAAGAAAATAATTTAATAATGAATTAATTGTTAAAAATATATTATGATACTCATACCCGTCCCAAACCCGTTTAATGCTTGTTGATTACACAATTTAATAATGACTTATAATTGTTAATATTACATTATAATTACAAAAAAAATTAATTCATTGGAACAAAATAAATAATTATGTTTATTAATTATGTAAGATACTTGCTTATTCCGTATTACTCGTACCGTGTATAAATAAGTATTGTTTAAAAATTAATATTTTAAAACCGTTTCATTAAAAAAATATATTATGATACTCATACACGTCCCAAACTCATTTATCAATACATGTTGATTACACATACTCATTCAAAATTATTTAGATGTTAGGACCAATAATATTAATTCAAAAATATTAATAATGAAGAAAATAATTTAATAATTAATTAATTGTTAAAAAATAAATTATGATACACATATCCGTCCCAAACTCGTTTATCAACATCCGTTGATTACACAATTTAATAATGGCTTGTAATTGTTAATACTACATTATAATTATAATTATAATTAAAAAATAATTATATTCATTGGAACAAAATAAATAATTATGTTTATTAATTATGTAAGATACTTGCTTATTTCGTAATACTCGTTGATGGGCGATTTCTCAACACACAATAATCCCCAAGTATGAAGGAAGTGGTTGTACCTTAGATAAGCGACCAACTTATATTGTCGAATCCAAAGGATGGATGACTATCAATTTATTACTAACAAAATTAATGAAAACTACTGTTTGGCAATTGAATTGGATAATATTTATTAATCTAATAAACAAATAAAATAGAGACAATAGAAAATAATGAGAGTTAAACAAGTGAGAAGATAGATAGCTCTTCGGGCCATCCAGTTTCACTAATTAATCTCCCTTCCGTAAGTCAATGTCCGACTCTACCTTGTGCACTATGGACGCATCGCTAAACCATGCAAATCTACTCTACATACACAAGTAAATATGCAAGTAACATGTGTGAATAACCTTGGAGTAAGAGATATAATTTTCCCCCCTTTCTAGGTACTATCAGTATCAATTATTTCCCGTGCACTAAGTACTCTAACCCGATATGATCTCCCTTTTATAGGTAGTATGAAATTATCATCTTTATCCTACTTACTAACCCGAATTCAATTCAATTAATAAGTATTTATATAAAATAGTTCTAATGAAGCTTCGGAGTCCCCTCACGTAGAATCATAACATAGAATCCTGCTCAGCAGTGAACGCACTCAATCAATGACCAAGATATGTATTCAGAATCTACATAATAGTTAATAATGCACAAAATAAATATGAGTATGAATTAAAAACGCATAGTCTTATATAAAATAAATTCACAAGTAGTGTTGTATGGAATATACACACGGAAGTTCAATTAACTAGATAAAACCTTCATAAACCCTAGAACTAGCAAAGTGGTTCTAGCCCATGATGTTTTGGAGAACGCTCATGGTGTTTGGATATATCTTACCCATAGTGTTGAAAATTACAAGAAAGATTAAGTTGCGAAGTAAACACCCTAGATGTGAGCACCGTCGCTTCTCGCTCCATCTTGAATCTTCACTTGGTTTGATTTCCTGCATGAATCTCTCTCTACGGCTCCTACGGATGGAGTTAGGATTTGGATGTGGTGTCGGATGGATGTGTAATCTAACTTCCTTCTTGATATGATCTGCTTCCCTTTTTATACTTGTAAACCTCTTTATGGACCTTTACTGGGTTTATTCTAGGAGAATAAGCCAAAATACGCACATGAGAGTTAGAATTAGCGTGTCCCTGCTCGACCAAAACTGGCTTGGTCGAGCGACTTCTCTGTACGTTGAAGTCTGTCCTATATCCCGCTCGAGCAACTCCACTGTCGCTCGACCAACAGGGCTTGATCGAGCGGCTCTTCTCCTGGTCGAGCGCGCCTCGAAAATCATGTTTTCCAATTCTGAGCACTTCAGACTTGTTTTTCAGTATAAATATGCTCAAACAGCCTCATTAGCATCTGATTCAAAACTTTTCCATAAACAACCCGATTTGTCTTGATTATAGACCAAATCGTACCCAATTTCCACGTAAATCAGAGCTCAAAACATGTGAATTATCACTCTAATCACTCGTTCCCGTATATAAATAAATATTATTTAAAAATTAATTAATACTCCCTCCGTCCCCTTCTAAGGTGTCCATTTTATTATTTTTGGCGTCCGGTTCAAAGGTATCCATTTTTTTTATTTAGTAAAAAAAATACACAATATGACTCACTACTTCCCTCTAATAGAACTACGCACTTTACATATAATAATACTTCTTAATCCACGTGCAAAAAGCAAACGGATACCTTAGAACCGGATGGAGGGAGTATTTTAAAATCGTTTCATTAAAAAAATATATTATCTCATACCCTTCCTAAATCCATTTATCAATACCCGTTGATTATACATACCCATTCAAAATTATTAAGATGTTAGGACTAATAATATTAATTTAAAATTATTAATAATGAAGAAAATAATTTAATAATGAATTAATTGTTAAAACTACATTATTAAAATTACATTATAGTTTCAAAAAATTCGTAAATTAAATTTTAATTTGTTAATGATTAATAAAATAATTTATTAATAATTATAATAATGACAAAAAAAATAATGTTGAAATAAATAAGAGAGAAACTTAAAATCTTAAAATTAGTTAAATATGGTATCATTATTATGACAAAAATTAAATAAGGAATCATTTTCATTTAAATAAGGTATTATAATAATGATAAAAAATTAATGTGATGAAAGAGTTCAATAATGTGATGAATGGATGAGAATAAAAAATGATTAGTAATCAAAATCAAGGATGTAGATTAAAAATTGGTTCAATTTTGACTTTTTTACTTTGCTATATTATTATTATTATTATAGATTTAATTATTTACTAATTTCTTATTAAATTATTATTACATAAAAAGATTATTTTAATTAATCTTATTAAAAAAAGTGAAATCAAATATTAAATAGGAAGAAAAAACGCATGCATATAGCACCACATATCAAACGTTATTTTTCATTAACTAATATGTTAGTATTAGCGCTAATCTCAGCGCAAGTTTGAATTATTTAATTGGGACTCCATCTCACGTAAGGAAATCTGTGAGACGGTCTTACTAAAAATATACTCTAAATATTATGGCAAAAGCTCCTGCGCCCCTGGGGACACAGTCTGTGTCCCCATGTGAAAACAACAATTCCCTTCCCTATTCTATTTAAACCTATGTATTGTTAGAGAGTTTAAATTGTAAAGGGGCAATCTAAATCTGTGTGCCCAGGTGCACAAGAGACTCACTCAAATATTATAAAAGCAGACTTGTGTGAGACCGTCCCATGGTAAAACTACTTTCAGTCATCACTTTTAGTTAAAATAATTATCAATTTTCTTTTAAGATATTATCATTTTACATTTATATTATAAATTGTTTGTAAAATAGTTTACAGTATCACTATCATTTTTCATTAATTGTGTGTCACTTTCATTTTAAAGACTATTAATTTTTATTCGTTTCACGAAATCATTATATGAGACATTTATATTATAAATTATTCATAAAATAAATTTACAGCACCGTTATTCTTTTTCATTAATTGTGTGTCATTTTTTATTATAATGACTATTAATTCTTATTCGTTTTACAAAAATTATAGTCTCACAAAATCCTTGCCAATATTATATTCTTAATGTACGTGCAAAAATCAGACCACACTGTAGATGCGTGTTCTTAGCTAGTTAATCTATGATTAAGGAATAAGAATTTGTAATATCACTGAGCCAAGAACGATCGCAATCAAACATAACAACAAGTAAATAGGTAAGAGATGAGGGATCCAACCAAAAAGCCTTAACCCATTTTATTACTCTTCCTTAGAACAATACTCATAAACTCTCCCAATTACAATTGTAATGTCTCAAGTGAGAATGAGTAACCTACTTCTTTCTTGTGAGAGAAGTTATTTATACTACCAACAAAATCCTAACGATTGTCCAATCCCGTGGTGCCACCTGGACAGAGACAAGCAACCATAAATGGAGGTTGCTGGTACATCGGCGACTTTCAACAGCCGGTGCAGAGTGTCGCCAGGTGTCTCCCAGAGCGCAGCAGGTCTTTTTCAGTCCTTTGCTTCCTATTGGTGGATGAAGAGAGATGTGCCTGTTGTGTGTTGTCCTCTAGTGTGAGAGTGCTGCAAAGACATTCATTCTTACCGTTATTCTTGTCTTTTAGCCTGTCGCCACTAGCCATTCCCACAGTCGTGACTGTACTTTGCCCAGCAGTTCTGATAGTCTTTTCAGCCGTCGGACAGGTCACTTTTTGAGGCTATGTGGCTCGTTCGAGCTCCTAGATGTCCCCCTCGGCTTCGGAGCTAGGATGTTCTGCCGAGGGGTCTTGGCACTCCATCCTTTTAGTGGGCTTTCTGCTCTTTCCCCCCTTTCCTGGCCCTATCTTCTTGGTTCTTCTCCGAGGTGTGTCTTTTGGGCCTGGGCTTTCCTGTTTGGGTTGCTGATGGGCTTTCCTATTTGGGTTGCTGATTACCTTGATTTGTCATTCTCCTCATCTTTGGACCTCCTTGTAGTTGGGCCTCTTTCTCATAGCACATTGGGTTCCTGGGCTTTTGGCCCGCTAGGCATGGGGATATAATACCCATAACATTAGCCCCTTGAGCCTAGATAATCTGATGGCTTGAGATTATCTAGGGTCGAGCTGTATTTTTTTAAGTTATATCCCTCATGCTTCAGTATGTATGATTCTTGCTTCTACTATAGTTTCTTATCTTGGTCTCGTCTTCTTTCTGCCCCTTGATTACCGGGGTCGTCGCGATATTTCTGCAAGGTTGGGGTATCTCTGATATTTGGTGTTTTCATTTAAATTTCAAAATTTGAAAATTCTATCAGTTTATTTTCTTCTCCCCTATTTCTCATCTCTTCAATTTTTCCTCTTCCATCTTTCTTTTTTACGGTTGCGATTCCCCTTGTACTGTGCGCTCTCTTTTCTCTTCAAGGTATTCTCCTCTTCCCTTTTCTTCCTTTTTTCCTAATTTACTTTTCCTAGTGTCTCTGAGTTTTTCGCGTCGCTATCGTCTAGGGTTTCTTCTCCTCTTTTCTTCTGTACACTGTTTCTCTCCCCGTTATAATTTTGCAAACATGGATCACGAGGGTTCCATCTCCCCTTTGAAATCCCTTTCACGGACAATTGATTCTTCGCTTGGAAGTGCTGAGTCTCCTTCTCCCCATTAAGAAGAGGGTTCGAGTTCTCGTTCCCTTTCCAAATCTGCCTTTGACCAGACGGTTGCCAATTTTGAGTTAAATTTCGATGTAAAGTATAATGCCAACATGGTCGATGCCAGTCCTGGGCTGGTGGCTCATCTCGGGGAGCTCTCAGAGTGGGGAGATGGAGTCCACTTTTTTGCCGATGACTTCCCTTCTACTATTGACGATTCTTGGTTAGAGAAAAATATCATTATCGCCATCGGTAAATTCCAATGCGGAGATGATATTGATTTTTTCCTCCCTTCTTCCGATGCTCAAATGAGTTTTGCCCTGTTAAATATTGTTATGGCCTATGAATTATAGTTTGAGTGAATATTCTCAATTTCTGGGGCATAGCCCCTGCTCAGTTGGCTCTTAATGATTAGGCTGCCTTTATGGGGATTTTAGTTCTCTTTTGTTAGATGAAGTATCCATTTTTTAGTACCTCTAAAATCAATTTCCTGTATCGGCTTACTTTGAATGCTAGGATGAAAGGGTATTACTAATTGGCGCCTCGTCAAACTAACCTGGTTGCCTCTTTGCCTAGCTCGGTAAAAAGTAGAAAGATCACTGGTTTTGGGTTCGTGGGCCATGGAGGGGGCCTTGTGTCTTCGATTCTGAGGACTCTCAAAACCCCAGTGTATTCCCTAAGAGTTCTTTCTTCAAACCTGATCTTAGTGCGTGTATGTATTTCAGTTCCTTTCAACATCATTCAAAATATTCTAACATTTCCCTCTTATTTTATGTAGTAAGCGAGTCGTGTGCTCTTGAGAATTTGTCGTCTGGGTTTCAGGACACCTTCCATCGTATTCGCAATCTCACCAAGAAGGAGCGACATTTCCAGTCCATCTTTACTTGCACCAATCTTTTCACTTTCGGCTTTACTTCTTCGCCTATGGCCATGCCAGGTGAATTTTCTGTTGTTGCGTCCTTTGTTTCATTCCTTTGGTGTTTTTGCAATGGCGTTTCTCATACCCCTATCTTCGCTTTTCTTCTGTCTTTGCCTTCTTTCCCATTATGTTTAGGGGAGGAGAAGCGTCTCATGCCTGATATTGCCAACATTGCTACCCTTCCCTCTGCTCGTAAACAGGCCGCACTCAGCAAGGGAAAGAAGAAGGTTTCTCAGGTCCCATCCAAGAAGATCTCCGAAACCCCTCTCGTCGTGCAGCCTCTCAAGACCATCAAGATCTGTGATCCTTCTGATTCTCCCTCTCCGAGGTAAGATATTGGTACTGCCAAGGGAAAAACCTCGGGTGCCAGATAGAAGGTCTCCAAAAGAGCCCCGAAATCCCCGAAGTCTAAGAAGGATAATTCCAGGGCCATTGTTGTCAAATCCATTGTTTCTAAGATGAAGTATAGTCTGCTAGATGAAAGTTCCGATGAGGAGACCCGTGATAGTACCGCTCTCGTCGTTTATCCTCCAAAGTAGGCTCGAGACGACATTGTTGGTGGCATTGGTGTCAGCTCTCCTGGTATACCTGATTCCATCCCTCGGGAGACCTTGGACATTTGTGATATCAGCTCCTCCCCTTCTCTCGAAGCTCCTGCCAAGTCTTCGGCAGACACCTCTGACACCCCTCGTGCTTTCTCCCATCGACCCCCTGAACATCCGCATACTCTCAATCTGAGTCTCTAGCGTACGCCTTTCGAAGGTCCCTCGGGTAGCCCTGCTTCTCTCTGTTCTCCTTCAGAGATCTGGCGGTATTATCAGGGAAAGATTCCTCTATGTTCTTACCACTACGATTGTTCATCAATCGAGATAGCCCCTCATGTGTTGCCCCTACTGGAAGATACTACTCCTTATCTTCCAAGTAGTTGATAGGGAACTTTCTGTGAAGTATGGTAATCTTGATGAAGCCTGCAGGACTTTCATTCGTAGTCAGGAGCCTTTGTTTGATTTCGACGCTCCTGCTTGTTTGGCCCATGTTGCTGCATTTCCCTTCAAATGGTGTACTAAAGAAATCCTTGCTCATGTGGAGGAGATGTCTGCTGGGGCCTCTCTCCACAGCGCCGCTAGTTATTTAGGCTGGCAGGCACTTCATGTAGCCAACGCCATGCATTACATCTTTGAATTGGAGAGGCGTGAGTCCCAGTTGCAAGAGGAGGTTACCCTGCTCCTCAGTAAGATCAATGACCATGACGGAAATCATTTGAAGCGAGCACCGCCGAGGCTCAAATCCGAGGGGAATTGAGGGTCGAGCAAGATAAGAGAACCGAGCTTAAAGAGAGTTTCGAGACCCTACATGCTCCGTATGATAGTTTGTTGGCCAGTTTCGAGAAGGAAAAGAGTGCCCTGGAGTTGGAAAATAAGGTACTTTCCGACAAGGTTGCAGCCATGGAGCTTGAGCATCAAGAAAAGATTAAGATGAAAGAGGATCAATTCCGTGTTGACATGACCCGAATCTAAAATAGTCTTCATTCCCTCTAGGTGTCTTCCGACAGAGAGATTAAAAAGACGCGCCAGGAGAAAGACGCTTCTGAGGCCTTGCTTAATCAGAAAATTAGAGAGTGAGGACGCATCTACTGAGGCCCGAAGTGAGCGGGATGAGTCTGTAGTCAACTTGGATCATGTCAAGGATGAGCTACTCCTATCGCAAGCGGACAACCTTTGCTATAGGGATGTTTTTCTTCATAAAGCTAAAATTTACTATTTCTGTTCCTCCTCTGTTGCCATGGCGAGAGCTTCCTCAGAGAAACCGTACCCCAATTGCTTGGATGATATGCGCAGCATCCTTCGTCAAGCCAGCAGTCAGGAGAAAATGCTTCCATGTGAATCTTTGAAGAATGAACTTGATTTGGGGATACTAGGTGAGTATTCCGATTTCATTACCGATACTGAACTTTCCGAGAAAGATTCTGATGAGGTTTCGAAAGTGAAGTTAGATGAGGCCTTTGCCGATGATGTTCTGGAGTTTACTACGGCTGAGGATCCTCTCACGGATCTTCCCACCGAATCACTAGAGGTGACTATCCATGAATCATCTGCCGAACCCAAGGCTTTCAGATACGGTGTTATAGGTACATCTGATCAAGCTGTTAGTGCTGTTACTGCTGTTGTTTCTGAACTTCAGCCTTCCATGGCTGTTGCTATTATTCTCACGGTTCCTCCCTCTTCGAAAACCCTTCCCCTTTTTGTAGTACTGAGACAACTGATATCTCATTGGGTTCGATGGCCTCCAAAGCCCCACTAGGCTCTTCCGAGGGTGTGCAGCTCGAAGGTGGAAGTCTGAGGTTTGTGGGTGTTATCGATTCCGAAGGCATCCACCTTGACAAATGAAATTTTATCGAGCCCTTGATACCGAGCCGAATGTACTTCCTTGTTTGAGTTTATTATGAATGTTCCGTATATATTTTTTCTCTTTTTCTTCGAATTATAGGATATTTCTATGAATTTCCAACACGTGTAATCCTTTCCTTATGAAATGAAGTGTTTGATTTGATGTTGACTAACCTTTGAGGTTATTTTGGTAACTCTGCCTTTGTTTTTTTAGTGTAACCGCCGTTTTCTGTCGTGGTGTGGCACGTCTTTGATCAGGTGCCACGTGGATTAATCTAGGCCCTTCTTTTTCCTTGGAAGTTGTAAAGTTCTATCTTCCCAGCCGTCTGATCTTTGTCATTTTTGGTTCCCTCTTTTTATTCATGACGTCAGTTGTATTTCTTTTTATCAAATGTCTTTCGACTTCTGTTTTTGAAATTCAAATCTCTTGCATATTTCTTTGTATTTCCCCCTTAACTCCTCTCCTCAATTTCCATCATTCTATGAAATCTCCCTTATCTTCTCCCTTTACTAAACCCTAACTTTCGTGTTCGTCGGTGATAATTGCTGGTTAAAGTACTCCTTCGCCAGCTAATGTTCAAGAGGTTAACACCTCTGACTCCACGTCGGAAAGGCATGTGCGGTCTGTGTTCGCAGTTCCAATTGCCTCCGGAGGCTGCCTCATCCAAATTAAAGGGATTTATCTACTTCTTCATCGTCTGGTGGTAACCTACCTTCCATTCCTTCACCCAACAAATTGGGTGTTCCCGTTGTACCTGCTGTAGCCGCTGGCAGTGTGTCGATACCCATTGATGAAGAATACTATGCTCTCTTGCCCCTGAACCTGATGGACTATCTCCCAGTGCGTCAGGATATTGGCAATATAGGGGCTGCCCTTCGCGGTTTGGCTCAGCGTCTCTAGTGGGTGCCGACTTCCAGACTTTCTGCTGAGCACTTTGAGGAAATTCACCAATTGTTCGGTAATTCTGATGTAGTTTTCATTTCTCTTGGTAATGATGTTCCTATTACTGAGCCTCCTTCCGAGTGCACTGCCTTTTATTATTCTTTATTTCTGGTTGGTTTGCGCCTTCCTATTCCACCTGTTATTAGTTTGCTATTGTAGAGGTGGGACATGGCTATCGAACAGTTGTTGCCTTCTTCCTGGCTATGCTTGATATCTACCATGTCCCGTTCTATGTGCTGTGCCATACCATCCAGGATCCTTTTGAGTTAAAGTATCTTTTTTCTATGTTGTCTCTGGTCATTCTGGCGATTTCTATCACTTACTTCCTTATGACAACCATCGCTTTGTTGGTGCTTCCGATATTATCGGTAGAAGTTGGGAACAAGCTTGGTTTAGGTTGGAGGGTAGTTATCGTCTTCGAGTAAATGGTGTCCCTGTGACTTTTCCTTGTCGGTTCCTCCCATTGGGCAAGTGTAAGGTTCTTTCCTCTTTTCCAGGCTCTGAATTACTTTGGGGAATTTCTAATATTCTTTTAATACCTTCTACAGGTCCTCCCCATCATCCACTCGTACGTTTAAGTGATGGATTTCATCGCGTTTATGAAATCTTATCCTCAAGCAGTAATGCTTATCGTGCCACCCCTCTGCTTCAAGAACCCATCCTCGTTTCTACTGAGCTGTCTACCCTTGGTCGTTGTGCCACAGCTGGTATTTTTCCTTTTTATTTTCCTGTGATTTCCTTTTGTTTATCAAGGTGTTTCGTTCTGTATCTAATACTTATTTCTTATTTTTCCAGATGAACTCCGAGGTGCTCTGTCTTTAGTGGGGTCCACCGTCTCTGTTGCTGGCTCGTCTTTAACTCACCACAAGCATGTATAATAATTTTTTGATGATGAAGCTGATTCATATTATTCTGCTCAGTCCTCCTCCCGTGATGAAGAAGAAGAATTTGAAGGTTTGTTGGTTGACTCTGGGGATTTCAAACTTAACGAAGATCTTCAGGTAGAGCAGCTTACCCATGTCAGAACCTTGCCTCTAATGTCTCCTCCATGGGAACGGCCACGACATACTACTGCCATTTCTCCCAAATTCTCCATTCCTGATTATTTTACTGAAATGGCGGCGACTTCCCTGCTGGGAAAGCGTCGGAGGGGCGTTTATGAACGCGGTGAATCTTCTCAACAAACTAGTATTAGCTTTAGACCACACCGGTCTCCATCCATTGGTGAGTTTGACATTCTTCCTAATGAGTTGAGGGAAATAATTACCTCGATTCGTGTTTCGTTGTCTCTTCTGTTTCCCTTACATTCTCATCAAAGGTGTCCTTTTGCAGATTCCCCTGCTGCTGAATCTGAGAGTGAGGAAGATCCCAAGGAGGATCCTGAACTGGAAGATGCCCTCGATCCTGAGATGGGAAATGCTTCAGAGCCTGAGGACTACAATATGATGGTTGGGCCCGATAAGAGACCTATTCTCTCGGCCATTTCTGAGAAGAAAGTTGATACCGGTATCCCTCAATCTAGTTCCCAGGCGATTCCTATCATTCTCCCGATTAATCTGAACCCTCCGGGTGTTGTTGAACCAGCTAATCCTACTGTTGCCGAAGGTGAGGTGAGAGGTTGGCCGCCGAAAGAGCCTGTGTACATGGCAAGGATATTGCCGATGAATCTGACGAGCCTGATTTGCAAGAGTTGGGAAATTTAGGCTTCGTCCAGGGTGTTTCTCGTCCCTTCAATCGTTGTGCCCCGCTTAATATTGATCCAAGTTCTCTGCCACAGAATTCTTCCGGTTTGGCCACTATGGCCTGAGCTGCTGTTGTCTCTCTTTCGACCTCCTAGCATATCATGGATCAGTATCCTTTGTTTGCCAATCAGGTGGTTGGTGGTTCTGAAGGGTCTTCGGTTGATTTGGAAGAGAGATTGACTGTTATGGAGTTTGAAAATGTCGAGTTGGCCTCAACCATTGAAGACCAGAATAGGCATTTAAAGGACATGAATTTTGATTTAGCTACGGAACAGGCCATATTGGCTTCGATTAGGACTAGTTTGGAGGAGACAGAGATCAGCTGAGGAGAGGGATGTCCATGCTGAAGCGCAATTAAAAGAAATAGAGGACAAAATGCCTAGCATCTTCCACTCTCTCAGTGGTCGGAAGAAAGATTGATATCCCTTCTCCAGTATCGCAGGTTGACTTTTATTTCTGTCTTGATCCCCCATGTGGATAAAAACTTCATTTACAATGTTGATTTGTAACTTAGATTCTGAATTTCTCTCTCCCCTTTTCTTGCTCTCGTTGTGTGGTTGTTTTGGATAATGTTCCCTGCCTCTGTGATTTATAAATTGTTGATCCATCTGTTGTTAATTTGTTGTTGTTACCGATTAAGCGCGTGTTTGTGTTCCTTTCCGAGACACTTACTTTCTGTTTGAGTATCTATTTTTCCGATGCTATCTGATTTGAGTTCCGCCGAACACTATTTAATTTATTAAATTTTTTAATCTCATTCCGAAGAAGCCCCAAAATTCACCTCTTTATTACGATTCTGATACCTCGACCTTTATCCCGAATTACTTTTTTATTTCGATTCTAATGAGACTCCAAAATTCACCTCTTTATTCCGTCATTCCGATAAAGCCCCAAAATTCACCTCTTTATTCTGATTCTAATACCTCGACCTTCATCCCGAATTGTTTTTTATTCCGATTCCAATTAGACTCCAAAATTCACCTCTTTATTCCGATTCCGAATTGGTACTCCAAAAATTCAACCTCTTTATTTTCATTTCGATACCTTGACCTTCATCCCGAATTACTTTTTTATTCCGATTTCAATGAGACTCCAAAATTCACCTCTTTATTCTGATTCTGATACCTCGAGCTTCACCTTGAATTACATTTTTATTCCGATTCCGATGAGGCCCCAAAATTCACCTCTTTGTTCTGATTCCGATACCTAGACCTTCACCCTGAATTACATTTTTATTCTGATTCTGTTCTTCCAATTTTATCCCCGTATTTCCCATACCGCTGTTATATCTTTTTATTCCAACACTAACGTACATCCCCCTATTTTTAGCATGTCCTTTTGAGATTTTATCCTTTTATTCTGAGCCTATCCATTTTTTCATTTTTGATTCTATTTTAGCCATTGATTTTTCGCAACCCCTTTATATTATGCTATGACATTCCTCCCATGTTACCCGGGATCAAATTTAATGATTCATATTCCATGGAGTAAATATCTGTAACCACAGGCCAAAAATATCCCTGTCTGATCACTTTATGAGCTAAAGCAATTTCGCCTGTATGGTTTCCGCAAATGTCCTCGTGTATCTGATTAGCCATTTTGTAGTCGGGATGACTAATTAAAGAATTTATCGAACCACAGGGAGAAAGGTACTAAGGTTTAAGCTATCTCGTGTTCATCATAGTATTATAGAGATGATCATAAAGGGGAGATAATCAAGAAATGACAATAAAATAAATGGATAGATGAATGGAAAATGGATGAATGAGCCAAGTAGATAGAGATGAGACTAGCAATACTTAAAGCATGGAAAATCTAGGTGTCATGCAATGAACTCATATGTGTCATGGGTATAGACTAAGGTCCGACACTAGTTCACCTAAACTCCCTCTCGGAATGAATAGGATATGGTTCTAAACATAGCTCAAACGATTGGTTCTCACTCAAACAATTCCAACTAGGTACTAAGTTTGAAATAAGAATCCCTTCACACGATTAATCAACCTCTCTATCAAACCAATCGAATGTCCTATCAAAGGGTTCTAAATTCTAAATGATTTCTCAATCTCTTTACAATTTATAATGCACATGAAGTGTTTGATGAAATGATTCACTTAATTACCCTAAGCACATAATTGATTTCTCAATCTAATCACATATTTAGAACAATCAAATACACAAATCATCATATACCTCAATATTTAAAGCATCAATGATAGAAAATCATTAAACCCAATCAACATATTCATTCAATTGCAAAATACCCAAAATTATCCAACACAATTCATATTGTTAATCTCACAAGGAAGATTAGCCTCTCATGGTCACAAGGAATCCAACGTAGACATTAAAATCCTTACAAAACATGATAAACAATAGGTTTCAATACAAAGTGTAGATGAATACTCTCTTGGATGTCTCCAATGGTGATCTTCTTCTCCCCCTTGCAATTCACCTCTCTTCCTTGCTTCTCTAACTACTTGGATGAAGGATTTGATGGTGGGATGAAGGTAGATGATATGGATGAAGAATGGAGAAAATGGATGGTGAAAAATGAAGGAAAATGTGTGTGATATGTGTGTCCAAGTAAAACTCTTCTCTCTCTCAATTTGAAAATGAGGGTATTTATAATGGTAGAGGATCAAAGGAATTAGGGCAAAATTTGGATCATGGGCTTAAGTGGGAAATGGGCCTTTTTTGTGTAAAATTCAAATTCTTCAGGAACACGGTCATGCCACCTCACACTGCCTAAATGAGGTCGTGTTTCTTCTGAAACATGGCCAAACATGGCCGTGTTTCTCCTTCAGCCCGTGTTTTTTTCTATTATTCATTTCTTGCTCGTTTCAACTCGGAATTGAGATCCGTTTTTCCCACGTCTTCCTTTTCGTGTCTAAAATCTATTTTTACCTATAAATCATACGTTTAAACTCATTCTCATATATTTCCATAAAAACAAAAAACACAACCAAATAGCATACAAATACGGATAAAATAATATGAAAACGGACATAAAAAGACACTAAAATCTAGGTGAAAATATCACTCATCACACCCCCAAACTTAAAGTGTTGTGCATCCCCAAACAACAAAAATAATAAAACAAGGGGAGAGAGATTTTCACCTTGGAAAAGACTAAATGAATATAAGCAGTAACACATCAATAGCAATAAGAACCACAAATCCACAAATTATGCTAAGTCATCCTACAACGTTAAACTCATAACATGAAAAATTTACAAGTTCAATGAAAAGAGAATACAGTGTAATATAGTCCTTTTTAGTCCAAGCCTCACGTAGATTATCAATTTCACTCAACACTCTATGAAGTGGGGTAAATCAACACTCATTAACTGATTGGTTCGACTCGCAGTAAGCTTGCTCGCGGACTATATTCATAAACCACCAAAGTTTAAATTAGTGATAAAAAAGGACTTTTGGATATAGTGATAGACTCTTTGGTAGGGTTTGAAGAATTTAGGTAAGAGTGACTAATCATGTGTAAGTAATCGAAGAGGTAGCTACTTTCTTCCATTCATTAACATTTTTTTCTTCCTTTCTTTTCTTAATTGATCACAAGCACTATTCATAAACTTTCCTTTAATTGAGCTTCTTTCAATGCAAGCTTCCCTCTCGAACTTTTAGTACTTGAGCATTTTGTTGTTGCTCTCCTCATTTTCTTGTTTTGAGGTTGCATGTTTATTTTTGTTTGTGCTCTTTTCATCCTTCTTCTTGCTTGTTTACCTTTTCCTTTCTTCTTTTGCTTTCTTATCAAACTTTTCTAGTTACCATCTCCTCAATCACCTACACAAAGGTGTATATATATATATATATATATATATAAAGCTTAAGTGGGTAATCATGGTTTGTATTGTGATAAATTCACAAGAAATAGGCTTATAGGCTCAAATTGGTTGACTAGAGATGATGTATAAGGTAAGAAAATATTTGGTAATGACTATAAATGACAAGGATGACCTTAGATCATGTTACTAATCTCCACAAATCGGACTCGTTTCTATAGTCCTTGAGCAAGTTCTAGCTTATCAAACACAACTGATCAACTCATGAAGAAATACCATGTTTGCACGGTTGAGGCTCAAATTCTCACAAGCTTATGCTCGGAATTTAAGGACTTATTACACCACATTCATCTCAAAATTGAACAAGTTAAATAAAACATGTCACAATTTGAAAGTGTAGAGATTCTTAATCATAATTTGTCATTACTTATCACTACAATATATCATCACTCACATTCAAAAATGACTCACAACATCCCTAAACAAACCACCAAACATCCCTAAACAAGAATAAAAATACACATAATACATAAAAGAAAGACTCACCAAACAAGAAACAATACAAAAACACATAACATACAAAAACAACAAAACCATCATAAAACAATGAAACACACATTCATAACATCCATATTCAAGTAAGCTCACAAGCATCCCCATCTTGATTGAAAAGGAAATCCTAACTTATGAAAATAAACCTCCCACAACATAACACATGAAGCAACATGCTAATCCATCAATCCAAATCAAAATCAATTAGAAGTGATAGGGTGTAGAGTCAACTCCCTCAATGGGCATTTGGTAGTGGAAGTTGTTAGTTCCAAGCTCCATGCATGCTTCCAACACCCTTCTTTTATGCTCAAAAACTCAACAAACATCATTAGCTCAACAATTGTAATAAAAATATGGACTATCATGCACTTCAACACAACCAATCACACCAAAATCAAAACAATACTCATGAGAAAAATTTTAAAATTGCCCCAAAAATACGAAAAGTATATGCCTAAAAAATAAAATATGTCACACCACGCCATATCCCCCCAAACTTAAATTGAAATAAGAGTTTTGAGTTAAGTTTGCAAAAAGTGGTATAACTTACCTATACACTTCAAATCAAGCACTTCTTGTATCTCCAATACGCATCTTCCTCACGAGCACAATCAACCTACATGGCCAAAATGCAAGAAACAACAACTCCATCATCCTTATTTTAAACAAGAAATAAAGCAATAAAGATAATAATGAATTGCCTCCCATCTAGTGCTAAGTTTAACGTCTTCAAGCCGGACGGGATATGAAGAACTCATCAGAATGGCCACGGATATCTTTCGTCCTTGCCACCAAATTTTAAACGATGTGCTTCTTCCTCTACGAGGCACTTGTGGCAAGTGACGGCCTCTGTTGCATCCTTCGAGCATGGCTTCAAAAATTCGACTCTCTTGAGTTTACACTCTATTGCCCTTTCTATTCTTGAACACCATTTATTTCTTCTTACCAAATAGATCCCCAACATCTCTTCGAGTTCTCTTTTGTTTCTAAGAATATAAGAAGAATCTATGGGTAAGACAAAGTCAATGTAAACAATATTATAAAATTAAAAAAAACTTAAAGAATTTATAGGTTTAGAAATGCTCATTTCACTCTTCAAGTCATCATCACTTGCTTTTCGACTTTGTTCCTCTTCATCAACATCATTCGCCTCAATAGGCTCTTCAAATACCTCCTTTGATTCTTCATCTCCCAAATTCTTTTCTTCCTCAAACTCTTTTTCAACTTTACTCTCCTCTTCAAATTCTTCAACTTGTTGAAAATTGGTCAAAGCACTTACAATTTGTCTTACTTGATGCTCCAAGGCTTCTAACCTCTTCTCATTTGCCTCATTTCGTGCTTCATCTCATTTCTTGTCTTCTTCAAGGTTTGCTATCATCATCTCAATCAAGACTTCTAAAGATGATTTTTCTTCCTCAACATGTTGAAACTCTCCTCCCTCTTTATTGTCAAAATTCCATCCTTCAATTGGTGGATAATTCTCTTGAAAACTTCTTTCATAGTTGTTTAGAAAATTTCCTTGGAAATCATCTACTCCCACGAAAGAAGCATCTCCTACTTGATGGTTAGGCATCCTCCACTCTTCTTTCTCCATAAGGCTAGGAATCGACACACCTTGCACATTTTGACCACCCGCAAACTTGAACTAGGCAAGACTTGACCATAAGCACCTTGATTCATCATCCTTATTTGTCTTGTCAATTCCAAGGTAGCGGGTGTAATTATCTCAGAGGATTCATTTTGAAGAAAACGTGATTGAGGATTTTGACCTTCATCACTACCTTGAGCACATCTTCTATATAATTCCAATAAGGCGTAATTTTGGAACTGAGGAAAAGTGTTGGTGTTAGAATTCGGTGAAGAATAAGCACATGCTTGATAAGGGTGGAATGTATTTGTATTGTAAGCTTGTTACCATTCTCTATTTCTTCCTTGATTGTAGTATTGATAGCTATCTTGATCCATTTGGAAATTGTAATAATAGTTACTCTTATTCATATAGCCTCGTGATTGTGGAGGTAGAACCCTTGTAATTTGATCCCCAAAGACATTTGTGAATTGGTTCCAACCATCCATTTAAATGCCCTTCTCAAGGCTTACTACAATTCTTCTTCAAACTTTCTATTTTTGGCTTTGATCCCCCTTTTTCTTCTCTCAAGATAGTTTTCACGTACCTATCAAAATGAAAAAGTGAGATAAAAAATTTTCCAAAACAAATAATAAAAGCAATAAAAATATCTCTAGTAATACCAATCGAAGCACTCCTTTGTTAAACCCCTAGTAACTGTTGCCTCCCCGACAACGGTGCCATTTGATTAGCCATTTTGTAGTCGGGATGACTAATTAAAGAATTTATCAAATCACAGGGAGGAAGGTACTAGGGTTTAAGTGATCTCGTGTTCATCATAGTATTATAGAGATGATCATAAAGGGGAGATAATCAAGAAATGACAATAAAATAAATGGATAGAGGAATGGGAAATGGATGAATGAGCCAAGTAGATAAAGATGAGACTAGCAATACTTAAAGCATGGAAAATCTTGGTATCATGCAATGAACTCATATGTGTCTGGGTATAGACTAAGGGCCAACCCTAGTTCACCTAAACTCCCTCTCAGAATGAATATGATATGGTTCTAAACATAGCTCAACGATTGGTTCTCACTCAAACAATTCCAACTAGGTACTAAGTTTGAAATGAGAGTCCCTTCACATGATTAATCAACCTCTCAATCAAACCAATCAGATGTCCTATCAAAGGATTCTAAATTCTAAAGGATTTCTCAATCTCTTTACAATTTATAATGTACATGAAGTGTTTGATGAAATGATTCACTTAATTACCCTAAGCACATAATTGATTTCTCAATCTAATCACATATTTAGAACAATCAAATACACAAATCATCATATACCTCAAGATTTAAAGCATCAATGATAGAAAATCATTAAACCCAATCAACATATTTATTCAATTGCAAAATACCCAAAATTATCTAACACAATTCATATTGCTAATCTCACAAGGGAGATTAGCCTCTCATGGTTACAAGGAATCTGACATGGACATTAAAATCCTTACAAAACATGATAAACAATAGGTTTCAATACAAAGTGTAGATGAAAACTCACTTGGATGTCTCCAATGGTGATCTTCTTCTCCCCATTGCAATTCACCTATCTTCCTTGCTTCTCTAACTACTTGGATGAAGGATTTGATGGTGGGATGAAGGTAGATGATATGGATGAAGAATGGAGGAAATGGATGGTGAAAAATGAAGGAAAATGTGTGTGATATGTGTGTCCAAGTGAAACCCTTCTCTCTCTCAATTTGGAAATGAGGGTATTTATAATGGTGGAGGATCAAAGGAATTAGAGCAAAATTTGGATCATGGGCTTAAGTGGGAAATGAGCCTTTTTTGTGTAAAATTCGAATTCTTCAGGAACATGGCCATGCCACCTCACACGGCCTAAATGAGGTCGTGTTTCTTCTGTAACACGGCCAAACATGGTCGTGTTTCTCCTTCAGCCCGAGTTTCTTATGTAACACGGCTAAACATGGACGTGTTTCTCCTTCAACCCATGTTTTTTTTTCTATTATTCATTTCAACTCGGAATTGATATCTGGTTTTTCCACGTCTTTCTTTCGCATCTAGAATCTATTTTTACCTAAAAATCATATGTTTAAACTCATTCTCACACATTTATATAAAAACACAAAACACAACCAAATAGCACACAAATACAGATAAAATAATACAAAAAATGGACATAAAAAGACACTAAAATCTAGGTGAAAATATCACTCATCAGTATCTCGGCCAGCGCGTAACTCGCCTCCTCTGGGTTCAGACATTTTAAGAGTGGTGATGAATATCCCCTCTTATACAGCTTTACCTCAATCAACACATATCTCGCCGATCTGAGTCTTGTCTGGCGGGCTTCATTCTTATCTGAGGGGAATAATCCTGTTTCCAGATAGTTCCTGATTGGGGTCATCCACGACTCCTCAGAAGGTTGGTCAGTTAAAACCCAAACGCCGGTATCCGATGGCTTTTTCTGCTTCACGATGTTGATGTTGTTGAGGTCTTCTACGTTTGATGACGTGGCCAACTTGGCTAAGGCATCTGCCCTCATGTTTCCTTCCAATCAATGCACTTTAGAAATACATGCCTGAACCTCCGTAGCATGCCAGCAGCTAATCCTCTGTAGTGGCTCATCTGATCATCTTTAGCTTCGTATTCCCCTCGTACTTGATTCACTACTAGCTGTGAGTCGCTATAAACCAGCAACTCATCAGCGCCCATGGCCAATGCCATTCTTAACCTGTTCAGTAGGGCTTCGTACTCCGCCTCGTTGTTGGTAGCCAGGAAACCAAACCTGACTGCCGTTGAGAAGGTCTCTCCAGATAGGGTTTGGATGATGATTCCAGCTCCCAAAGCCGATACAGTAGTTGACCCATCCATGTGCATTATCCAGGGTTTTCTCCTTTCTTCTCCGTTTGGCGTAGGGAATGTTAGCTCCACTATGAAATCAGTCATGACCTGTCCTTTGACCGCGTTCCTCGGCAGGTATACGATATCAAATTATTCTAATTCTATGGACCATTTGAGCAATCTTCCTGCTGCATTCGGCCTCTGGAGTACTTGCCTCAAAGGAAATATTGTCAGTATGCTATGCTCCATGAAATAGAGTCTTAGCTTTCTCGAACTCATAACGAGAGCGTAGACTACTTTCTCCATTGCCGGGTACCTGAGTTCCGCATCCCTCAAAGATTAACTTACGAAATACACCGATTTTTTGTTCTTCTCCTCCATTTTGACCAGTACTGAACTGATTGCCCTTTCAGACACAGCTAGATACAGCTGTAGTGTTTTACCAGGTGATGGTTTAGAGAGAATACTGGGATCCGATAGTTCCTTTTTGATCTCGTCAAATGCTTTTCCACATTCCTCTGTCTATTCAAACTTGGCCTTTTTGATGATGTCGAAGAAAGGCTTGCAATTATCTAATGCTTTCGACATGAACCTATTCAAGGCGGTCAACCTACCCATCAGGTTCTGAGTCTCTTTCATGTGCCTCGGTGGATCCATCTTTAGTATCACTTCCACTTTCTCTGGATTCATCTCGATCCCTCTCGAACTAACCAAGTATCCGAGGAAGCTCCCCTTGCTCACTCCGAACGTGCACTTCTTCGGATTTAACTTCATTTCGTAGTGTTGGAAGATTCCGAATACTCTCTTTAGGTGATCAAAATGGTCCATTCTTTTCAGGCTTTTCACCACGGTATCATGCACGTATACCTCAACAATCTTCTCGATCTCTCATTCAAACATCTTGTTTACCAATCTTTGATAGGTTGCCCCCGCATTTCTCAAATCGAATGGCATGTTGTTCCATTCGTAGACCCCACTTCCATAAAGAAAGCCATATTTGCCTTGTTGTCCGGGTGCATTGGGATCTGATGATACCCTGAGAATGTATCCATGAAGTTCATAACTTCGTGTTCCGCCGTGGCATCAACCATCTGGTCAATTGATGGGAGAGGATAACTATCCTTGGGGCACGCTTTGTTTAGATCTGTAAAGTCGATGCACAATCTCTACTATCCTTCCTTCTTTTTTACCATCACCGGATTTTGCACCCTTATAGGGTATTTGCATTCGTTGATCCTTCCACTCGCCAACAACTTGTGCACTTCCGACTCTATGGCCGCGTTCTTCTCTGGGATAAACTTTCTTTTCTTTTGATGGAAGGGTGGGATGCTGGGTTCGATGTTCAGTCTATGACAAGCATAATTCGGGTGTACCCCCGGTGTTTTATTTGGATTCTAGGCAAATACATTTAAATTTTCCTTCAATAGTCGGGTCAGTTCTGCCTTGAATTAGTTTTCCCATTCAGTTTCGATCTTAACTTTGATGTCTGTATTCTCTTGATCTAGCTGAACCACCTCCATTTTTCTTACAGCTGAGGCTCCTTCTCATAGTTTCATCCTCGGATCCTCATTAGGTGTTAATGGCTTTCGCCTCGGCTCCTTCGTTGCTTTCTCCCTCCTTTCCATTTCCTGGTCTATTGGATTTTACTGTATTTCGACTATCATAAGGAGCTCATTATTCCTTTGTTCTTCTTCTTCTCCCCTTTCATTAATTTCCATGGCTATATCTGGTTCGTTTTCCTTTTGTTCCTCTTCCTGTGGCTCTTCGATTTCTGATGGTATTTCATGTTTCTCTTCTCCTCCCGTGATGTCTTCAAAACTCAGCATCTCATAATCCATATCATGATAGCTCAAACCTTCTACTTTTTCTATAAATGAACACTCTCTTGCTCTCCTTTGATTTCTTATCACAGTCGCTACCCTACCATCTGCTGTGACAAATTTGAGGTATTGATGAAGGGTGGATGGGATGGCTCCGAAGGCATGGATCAGCGGACGCCCTAGGAAACAGTTATATGTAGAGGCCTGATCAACAAACTTGAACGTTAGTTGCTTCATCATCTGAGTCTTTTCGTCCGAACCCTCCAGCTGCACGGACAAATCAACCTCCATGGTCGGCCTGGTCAGCGAATTGCCAAAACCTTTGATTTCGTCACCACAAGGCCTCACCTTTAGGTGACTTTCTCCTCCCAAGTTTTCAAATACCTCCTTGAAGATTATGTTAGCAAATGGGCCAGTATCCACCAGACATCTATGGAACTTCACTCCGGATAGTATAGGTGAAATAACTAGAGGATCGAAATGTGGAGTACTTACCTTGTAAAAATCCATCTCTGTGAAGATGAAGTCGGCCTCGGTTATGTCCTCCGTCTCTGATGTCAATGACCAGACTTGAGGGATTTGTTGGCTCAAATCTCTCAGCTCTGCCTTCCTTCTCCTCTTTGATGTTGTGGTGAATGCCAGCGAGGTTCCGACATAAGAGATCTTTTCGGTAGGTTCCATCATGTGTATCTCCCCCGGTCCATCACCTCTTGGAACTTGCCCTCTGATTCTGTCGAACACTGGTTGTCGGCCTAGAGGCGAAGGGGATAGAGGCATCGTTCCTCCATTCCTTCTTCTATCTGGGGATCTTTGTCGATCGAAGGAGGAGGAAGATTAGTGTCCCTTCTATTCACCCTCGGCCTCGAAGCCTGTAGCATTCCTCTCAATTTTCCTTCCTTGAATAGCTTCCATAGCTCTGTGATCAAATCTCGGCATTGATTAGTGTTGTGGCCATGCGTTAAGTGATACATGTAATATTTCTGTTGGTTGGTAAGTTTTGAAGTTTGCAAAACAGGCCTCGAAGGCCGAAAGGACGTGTTGATCTTTCACATAGTAGAATACCTCGGCCACGTTCAAGTTGGTTCCTGACGTTAGTTCTTCATACATTTGTTGTACCTCGGTATCTTCTGTGAAAGGTTTGAATGTGGCAGGCATTTTTTATTCCTTCGTTCCTCCAGTGCTTGCTTTCTTTCGGCTCGCATCTGTCGAAGTACTTTGGCCACTTGCCTTTTTTGCCATTTTCGAGATGTCTTCCGTTTGAATATATTCATTAGACATTATCATGAAAGTTGCGTAAGATGTTGGTGGTTTAAGCTGCACTGCTTTCCACAGGCTGGTTACGGGGTGCAGTGCCCCCATTACAGTAATGAGGCATGCTTCATCTCCCTTGACTTCCCCCATAGACCTTTTACTCGTTGAACCGTCTTAGGAAATTCCTCAAGCTTTCTGTCGACCTCTGATGAATGTTAGCAAGTTTATGCTTTGGTTCCTTAGGGGCTCTGAGGTACGAATACTGCATAAAAAATGCTTCCATGAGCTCTGCCCAGCTTTTAATAGATGATGTCGGAACTACCCTGAACCACGTATGCACCTTGTTTCCGAGAGTCAGGGGGAACATCCTACATAGCGTAACCTCATTTGCGCCCTGGGCCCTCATCCACATCAGATATTTTTCTATATGGGAGTATGGATCATAATCACAGTCGATTTCTGTCTGGAAAGGAGAGGGGCCCACAGCTTGTTGGAGGACTCCCCTCGTTCCGGACATCTTCCTCTCCAGATCTATGAAACATTTGTTCACTTCCTCGTATATCAAGGCTTGTAAGTTCCTTGCTGGGGCATTTGAGAATGCTTCTCTATTCTCCGACCAAACTTCCACGTGGGTCTCCATTCGCCTTGCTCCCCTCCGTGAAGAGGGCCTCTTGTTCCACTCATTTCTTGGCAGGGATAGCTCAGTCGTGGGTAGAACTTCCCATGAAGGGTTTCGGCTCTCCTGTGAGTACGGTGCTGAAGATGAATAAGTTCGTTGATTCCTTGGCCATCTGCCCCGATTACGCCTCCTTTGACCACTCTTCTGACATTCAGGGGATGGTTGTGGGTTTGGATGATGATGTCCTCTTTGGGAGATAGATGGTGTCCTTCTTGGAGCTTCGTCTTCCACCGACACTTCCCGGGTTGTGGGTCGACCTCTCCTCTAGTTTTGCGGGCAAAGTTGGTAGGATTCTTCTTCCCTTGGCATCCCCTTGCTGGGGGGTTCTCTGTTTCTTGATTCCATCCGAGCCGTGGTTGTCTCCGGGTGTCACCATACATGGACACTTCCTGGGGTGGGAGGTTTCTCATCCCTTGATTCCTCCCTGATTGTGTCTGCCTTTGGGCTCTCGCCTCTCACCGGCGGAATTATTCGCTTCGTCTTCCTTCCGCTGGAGTTTCATTCACACTTTCCCTTTCTCCTGTGTTCCTTTTTCAAATGAAGTTGATAGTTTCTCTGACATTATTTCCATTGTGTTCTTTCCTCCCTTTCTTCCTTCTTTCAAGATCTTCCCTCAGATCACCGCGGTTTTCCCTCTGAGGGCCTCTAAAGCTCAACCTCTCCGGTTGAACCGGGGGAGCTTCAGTGACGTACTCATTGATCATCTTTCTTATTTTTCTGTTTATTTATTGTCTTCCGGGGGTCACCTAGATCTGGGAAAGGAATAGATCTCGCCGGAGTGGGCACTTCCACAGCTGGCGAGCTAATTTGGACATTATTTCCACTCCTTATCACGTTTCGCTAAGCCCTGGAACATTCTCCCCTTTCTTTGTTCCTGGGAGTCGTGAATCCTTCTTCCCCCATCTCTCAACAAAGAAAATAGAGCAAGAACAAAAATAACTTTCACACCCAAACAGAACAAGAACAACTAAGTGTAGCATTCCCACAGATGGCACCAGCTGTTGATGCGTGTTCTTAGCTAGTTAATCTATGATTAAGGGATAGGAATTTGTAATATCACTGAGCCAAGGACGATCGCAATCAAACACAACAACAATTGAATATGTGAGAGATGAGGGATCCAGCCAAAATGCCTTAACCGATTTTATTACTCTCCCTTAGAACAACATTCATAAACTCTCCCAATTACAAGTTTAATGTCTCAAGTGAGAATGAGTAACCTGCTTCTCTCTTGTGAGAGAAGCTATTTATACTACAAACAAAACCCTAACGATTGTCCAATCCCGTGGTGCCACCTGAACGGAAACAAGCAACCATAAATGGAGGCTGCTGGTACATCAGTGACTTTCAGCAGCCGGTGTAGAGTGCCGCCAGGTGTCTCCCAGAGCGCAACAGGTCTTTTTCTGTCCTTTACTTGCTTCCTATTGGTGGATGAAGAGAGACGTGCCTGTTGTGTGTTGTCCTCTAGTGTGAGAGTGCTGCCCAAGACATCTCTTCTTACCGTTATTCTTGTCTTTTAGCCTGTCACCACTAGCCGTTCTCACAGTCGTGTCTGTACTTTGCCCAGCAGTTCTGATAGTCCTTTCAGCCGTCGGATGGGCCGCTTTCCGAGGCTATGTGGCTCGTCCAAGCTCCTGGATATCCCCCTCGGCTTCGGAGCCGGGGTGTTCTGCCGAGGGGTCTTGGCCCCTCCATCCTTTTAGTGGGCTTTCTGCTCTTTTCCCCGTTTCCTAGCCATATCTTCTTGGTTCTTTTCCGAGGTGTGTCTTTTGGGCCTGAGCTTTCCTGTATAGGTTGTTGATGGGCTTTCCTGTTTGGGTTGCTGATGCCCCTTGATTTGTCATTCTCCTCATCTTTGGACCTCCTTGTAGTTGGGCCTCTTTCTCGTAGCACATTGGCTTGCTGGGCTTCTGGCCCGCTAGGCATGTGGATATAATACCCATAGAGCCGGCAAAAATGGCCCGGCCCGACAGGCCGGCCCGTAGCCCGCCATAAGTAGGCTGGGCCATTAAAAAGTAGGCCCGAAAAGAACCGGACCGTTTTGGCTCGGCCCATCAAGCTCGGCGGACCAAATGGCCCGGTCCGCCTTTGGCCCGTTTTTTATGGGTTTTTTTGGCCTGATGATTTTATTTATGTTTAATTTAATATTTAATTATAAATTATTTGTAATATTTGATTTATAAATTATACTTAAATAACTTAATGTTAAATATATACAAATAACTTTCTAAAATAGTTATAATCTTCAAAATATATATGAATTTTCTATTTTACTTAGATATTTTGATTACTATATGATAGAAATAAAGTTAAGACGAAGAAAAAAAATTATATATATATATATATATAAAGATTTAATATTATTGAAATTTGTTAAAGTTAGGATTCAAATTTCATTATATCATAATGTAATAAGTTAGATGCTAATAATATAATTTTAATCACATAATGATCGTGATTACTAATGTTAAATAGTTGCAATCCCGTTATTTAACAACTCTTAATTATATATTCAACCACTAATAATCAATTCTAATTTATTTGATTTAAAAATAATAATAATTAACTTGAATAAATTATTTACCGTTAATATCTAATTATAAATTTGAGAATAATATTCTATATTGACTAATATAATTATTATAGGATTAAAGTAGTTAAATTTTAAATTATTTTTTAAATAAAAAATTTAAAAATAAATGAATATTAATGGGCCAAAATGGCCCGATGGTCCGGTATGAGCTAAGTTGGGCTACAAAAAATAAGGCCCGCCAAGAACCGGGCAAGCCCGGCCCGGCCCGGCCCGGCCCATTTGCCGACTCTAAATACCCATAACACATACCTTCTTAAGCTTATAGTTTTTCATTAAAAATTAAAAATAATGGAGTAATAACAGGATTGCAAAATATGGGCTGCGAAGGAGCCCAGTGAATGAGTGGCTGGGTTTATGTATTAGAGCCTCAATCAAATTCAAAGCCTAACGAACCATCTCTCTCTCTCAAGTCCACACAAACATATCAGCGAGAAGAAAATTTCACTGGAACTAGTCGTTGAATTCCAGGAAATTGGAGATCTCTCTCCTCCCCACTTTCCAAATCCAAATCCTACTACTGTTTTTCACTATGACTGCGAATTCGGAGCTGTCCGAACTGGTAAACGGGTCAGCCGAACCCGAACCTTCAGCGGCCGCACCTTCGTCCGCCGATCCAGATCCTCAGCTCCCTGATCCCGAACACACCGATGTCCAATCGCCTGATGCTGAAAGATCCGGAGAAGCGCAAGCAGTCAATGCGGAGGCGTCGAATTCTGCGCCGGAAGAAGAAATTTCAAATGAGTTAAGTGGTGGGCATTCACGCCCTGCGGAGTCCACCCCAGATACGGAGATTGATCCGAAGCTGGGGAATGCGGAAGGGAATCGTACTTTTACTATGAGAGAACTGCTGAACGAATTGAAGAATGGTGATGCCAATGGCAATGATGGAAGAGAGGTGGATACTCCTCATAGGTCAGTTAATTGCAGTAGCAGTTTTGAAGGAGACTTGTTTGTTTCCTGACTTGATCATATGTGCAGTTGGTTATAGTGGGATAAGATTTTTTTTTTAGATTTATTGGATTTTGGAGTTCTTTTTTGCTCCTAAAATTATTCGTGATCTAACTTCGAGGTGATAGTTCATTCAAATTTATTGGTGGTTTGGTGATCACTGCATTTTGTTATAGCCTAGATCCTGTTGAGCTGAAAATGTTAGTTGTATCAAGGATCTGTGTTCCTAGGTGTTATGCACACATTTTAGGAATCAACTTGTTCATTGGCTCTTAAGTTATTCAAGTTAGAAATAATGAGCTGAAACTCATAGAATTTGTATTCTAGGAGACAGGAATGTTCACCTGATGAACAATATGAATGCCTTAGAGAATTTTAAGTGTGATGAACTGATAATGCGATTTAATTGGCCATTTATAAGTTCCTCTACATATTCCCTCCATGTGTCACTAAAAATATGTCAAGGGTTACAGTGATTTGCAGAGTTGTTATCAAATGTCACCAATCTATCCTTTAGGATTCTTTTTCTATGATTTCAACTTCAATGGTCAATGCGTATATACTCTTCATAAGCACTAGAATGGGCACACGTGTTGTAAAAAACTACAAAGGGATTACTTCTGCCTACTGGAATTCATGCATAGATTTGCTTTTATAGTGAATGTTTCTCTTCTTATTTATTTATTAACATATTTGTATGTGCTTTGCAGATTGCCAAACGTCTATGTTCTCATTGTACTTTGGGATTTTTAAATCCGTCCTAAGCCTGCCTTATGCAATCATTACAAACACCACAAGCAATAATATAATAATATCCCACCACTCTTCTTGTACATTGATTTGACATAAAATGAAGAGAAGAGCTATCCAAATATATATATACATATATATATCTCACACTGATACTCAAAATCCACTTGATTCTGGAAACTGGTTTTCAGAATTTGCTTGAAATCCAAAAAGAATGCCACCCTATGATTTCGGTTTCTGTTTGTACAATAGTATGAAACTTTATTTCTTAACAGATAACTGTAAATTCTTTTGGTTAAGCTGCTTCATGAAAAAGAATGAATTCAGAAATATTTTCTGTGTTGGGGCATTTCATATTTGTAGTAAAGGTCTCAAAAGTAGCTCTGATAGGATCTCAAATCCATTGTACTATGAAATTTATCAATAAATTCTGTGGATTGATTTTAAATTTGATGAGACATATAAGTTCAGAAACCGTCAACTCCAAATCCATAAATCTAAATATAATAAAGTTCCATGCATGTTGAACTGTAAGGATGTAGTTGGTTGGTGAATCTTTTTGTTCACTGTTCACCTGTTCTTTTTTTTTTGATGGGGAATATAGGTGAAGGCTGTTTTTTGTTACATGTTTTTAGGACTGGCTTTGGTTTGCTTTACTATCTTGAATGCTGATTCTATTTTTGTTGAATTTTTTTATGATGTTCCAGCCAGCAAAATTCAGAACAGCAAATTGAGCAAAATAATGCAGCTATGGAGTTAATTAATAGTGTCACAGGTCTTGATGAGGAAGGTAGATCTCGTCAAAGAGTTCTTACTTTCGCTGCCCGGAGGTAGTCATCTCTTCTTAAATTATCATATTATGAAATTTCCATGCGCATTCATTTTTTAAAGTTGCAACTGAGTGTATTTTCTAGTTTAATGGAGCATTGGTATCCAAATGATGAGTTAATATTTCCCATCCTGACTTGAAACACTTTCATAATTAATGCAGAACTAAAACAACTTTCTGATGAATCTTTTTATTTAATTATATGCATATTCTACTATGTTTGTGAAAGTTGAAATATTGTTTGCATTTACATGAAAACTCAGATCAGGTGAATCTGTTGCCAGTGCAATGCTTGTGGATCAGTTTGTCTTTAAGAGATGGTGGCAGACGGCATGATCTATTAGCTGAAAGACTTGCCTTTTCTTTTTCTCTATTTCCTTAGCGTTGTTTCTTGTATGATGTCTGTCTGCGCTTGGTTATGTGACTGATGATCATATATCTTACAGAACATCCTTGTTGATTTTTGTGGTATCTGTTACTCATTGGTCTTGTGTTCATAAAAAAGTTCACAAGGATGCGCTCATTACAACGCTTAGTAAAGCATTGTTACCCTTGCAAAATCCTTACCACATTTAGGTCATTAATAACCAACATCTTTTAACATATTTTTGCAGATATGCCACTACCCTGGAGAGAAATCCAGAGGATTATGATGCATTGTACAATTGGGCATTGGTTCTTCAGGTTAGAATTAGGCCAATTTTAATTAGAACGATGTTTTTTTCTTAGCTTTTTTACCGGAAGACAGCATATTTGCCTGCAAGAAATTAAAAAAAAATTTAAGCTCTTGCCTCCAGCTATTATTTGGTCCATGAAGTTTTTTATTGGTCCCAAGTCATTATAATAAAATTGTTTTCAACATGACTCATGGATTCTCAAATGACTATTATTAGTTATTGGAAACCAATTTCTTGAAGCTGCGTCCTAAAGAGGTTGTAAGTATCTATAACCAATATGCATGCAGGAAAGTGCTGATAACGTAAACCCTGAATCCAGTTCTCATTCCAAGGATGCTTTGCTTGAAGAGGCATGCAAAAAGTATGAGGAGGCTACTCGCCTTTGCCCCACACTTAATGAAGTATGTGTCCTGTTTATTTTTAGTATTTCAATATTACTCTTATTTATGTTGCTAGAGTATCATGGAAAAGGAATATCTTGCAAATATGTTTGTTATTTTTGCATTCCAAATTGAGGCGAGGCCTTTACCTGGATTTAAGTGTGTCTACTTTCTATACCTTTAATGGACTGAACGAGCAGGTTCAACTGGAGCGGCTGTTTGATCCAGTCTGTTCGCTCTACAAACTGGAACTTCCTCTCAAACCAGTTTTAACCAGTTCAATTAAAAAAATTTTTTTTTACAACTTTCTTTTTCTATTTCATGATATTAAAAATAACTTTTCTTTCCCTTCAAAATCTAGTCATTAATAATTAGCTTTACTATGTTATTTTATATTATAAATGAGGTAAAAGTTAGTCAACGCATCCACTTAACTATGGGTGAATCTGTTACAGTCAGCCTAGGAATTAGGGCTAGATACACATAATTGACAATACAAGAAAAAGGAAAAGACTTAGAATAAGGGATCGATTAAATTTGGGTCAAACATTCCAAATAATCCTCCTCCCAAGTAATCAAGAACCTAGATACTCTCTAACCTGTTCCATTGAGGCACATGTAGCTAAATTTAAGGGATTGATTTGGAGGAATTTAAGCCTCCTTCCTTAAACCCCCAAGCAACCCATCTATAAATTCAGGCTCCTCAATTCACGTTCGACACTCAAAATACAAATTTAATAAGAAGAATCACTCTTGGAGAATTAGTGCCTTAGAGACTTCTCAACTTCTTTCTCCCTCCTACATTCCAAACTCTTAAGGTGAGGAAAGATTTATATTTTTACTTGCATGCAAGTATATGTTTTTTGACATAAAAAGGAATACATTTTTTCAAGTGTTTTTCAAAAGTACTTGAATATGTTTACCTACATACAAATGAATGTTTAAACATGAAAGTTCTTCCGACATGAAAAGTTAACATCTAACAAATAATTTTTACAAGTATTTGAGAGATGAAATTAAACATTATGCAAGTTTCTTTTTAAAGGGGCTTGAGACGTGAAATTTATCTTACAAGTGCTTTTAAAAGTACTTGAGATGTACCAGGGCCCTATAGGTGCTGGGATTGGGAGAGATCCTCGAGGAGTATTCGTAGTGCCAAACAATATTTATATTGATCGATCATATAAAAGAGACATAAAAAGTACAATGAAATGATGTGATTTGAGACATAAAAAGTACCATGAATTAATGTGCGTTGAGATATATAAAGTACCCATGACATGATTTGGCTTGTGATATAAATAGTACTTATGTTATGATATGATTAAAGTTATTTACTTTGTATTTAAGTTTATGTATAAATTCTCTTCGCTAAGCTTTAAGTGCTTACCCTCTAATTTAAATACTTTCAGATTGAAAAGGAGGTGGTGGAAATAAAATAAAAATAATAATTTATGATTTTATTTACTTTATGCAAGAACTAAATCATATCATCGTTAAACATTTACTATTGTTAATTTTTAAATAAATTTTATGCTTCCGGCACTTGTAGATTTAGAGTTTAGATTTCAAGAAAATATCTTTATGAAAATTTGGGATGTTACATAATCCATATGGATCCGATGGCAAGATAGGTTTGATCACCAGTCCTTTTATAATAAACCTAGTGTCAGTGCTATAACATGATTTCTATTTCCATGTTTTACTCTTTTACATGGGATTTCATGTACAATTTGTTTAAATTGTTCATTGGTTTATAATCTTCTTGAAGATTAATTAGTTAGATGATGATTAACATTAAGTTCATATATGAGGTTGAGTTATTACTCTGCCCTTTATTCAATTAAATTGGGGAACCATTTCAACGTATGAAGATTTCTGACACTTTTCCTCATATGTCAGGCTTTCTATAATTGGGCTATAGCAATCTCTGATCGGGCCAAAATGCGTGGCCGCACAAAGGAAGCAGAGGAACTTTGGAAACAGGTTGAACTTTATCTTTATGGTGCTTATCATTGCTTGTTCGATCATATTCATCTTCATGTAACCTGTTGGTGAAATCTTCTTCCTGTTCTCATGGTTTATTGCTGCATAGTTCATTGAGTGTACTTTGTTCTTTAATCCTCAATACTCCTTTGTTATGCCTGAGTTTTTTTGACATTATGTATGTACTTGTTGAAGGATTAAATTAGCATTAGTGAATAAACTAAGAAAAATAGGGGACTCGATTTCATTCTTCATTTAATTTTGACGGCATTGTTTTACCTAGGTCACTTGATTAATACTAATTATTCTGTACATTTTTGCATACAATTTTCTATTACTTGTTAGAGGCTATTCAAATGAGTAATAATTTTTCACGATTGGTACTTAGCACTGATGGTTTATAGGTTCATGATCATGGGTGTATGAACTTAGTCATATGCAGCAGTTAATATAATTCTAATTCTATGTGTAAGTTATATATATATATAGGTAAATATGTACCTAATTCATATGCAATTATTTGAGGATCTTGCCATTGAAGTAAAATTCAACAAGAACAACAGGGGTAGCGTATGTGGGGCACTTCAATTAGTTTTTAAGTAACTGAACAAAATCCCCCTTATTTATGTGGCACTGTTCGTTCAATTTAGTTTGCTGTTTGTGGAAAGGGACTAATGTAAGCATACTTCCTGAATTATGCCATTGTTTAAGCTCTTCATCTCCTTCCTGTTCCAAGAAACTTTACAAATTTTTATTTAGTTAAGATTTGCCCATCCTGCTATTCCTCAAATTACAGTGCTCGGATAATAATAATTCATAATTCTGATGATGATGATGATGCATTTTCTTAATTAGTATGTGCCAACTATAGAACTTTTAGCTCATTTTATATGCCCATGTACATGAGGCACTTCGTGAGCGCAATGCCTCAACGTTATAAGGCCCCTCCTGCCTCTCTTCTATAACAACTACTCCTTCCGTCCCATTTCAATGTTTACATATTTCTATTTTGGGCGTCCCATTTCAATGTTTACGTTTCCTTTTTTGGAATATGGGACCCACCTAAAACCATTAATATATCATCATGGTCCCCACATCCAACACTAATATACCTACCCACTTTATATTAAATATTATATCTTTCCACCCACTATCTATTAAAATGCTATACTCCTTAATTAACGTGCAAAAAGCAAACGTAAACATTGAAACGGGACGGAGGGAGTATGTGTTGCTGGACCAAATATGTGGGCATTTACTTGACTAAATACTAAGATTTGATGAGATAGTCCTATTTTTTGTAATGCTTAAGCATTTTGTATGGCATTTATATTCTTGTATAATATTTTATATTAATGGACTTTCCTGCTGTTTCTTGATTACAGGCAACCAAGAATTATGAGAAGGCTGTTCAACTTAACTGGAACAGTCCGCAGGTAACATTTTTTATCAATGAAACCCAAGTGAAAAATCCTTTGACTTAACTGATTTGTATCCGCAGCTAAATGAAAGAGCACCTCTGCAGTGCTCTTGTTTTGTTCCACTATATTTACTAACTCAGATAAATTACAGGCACTTAACAATTGGGGACTTGCTCTGCAGGTACTATTAATAAAATTTAACCAACCATTCTTTTTTGCTTGTCAATGCTGTCATAAGATGACAAAGGTGTTTCATGACACTATCTGTGCATGTTGCATCTCAAGGCTTTTCTTTTTCCTTTGATTTGTTCTAAATTTCAATTTTCAGGAACTCAGTGCTATTGTTCCTGCACGTGAGAAACAGACTATAGTGAAAACTGCTATTGGCAAGGTATGAAATTCATAATCTCATATGAGCGCTTAAAATTTGAGCATATGGAGAGCTTTTTCTGCTGTGATAGCCTAATGTTGTTTGTGTACAGTTCCGCGCAGCGATACAACTGCAGTTTGATTTTCATAGGGCAATTTACAACCTTGGAACTGTCCTGGTAAATATTTTTCTATATGATAATTTGGTAGCATATACATACATATATGTGTGCGCATTAATAATAAGTACATTATAAAAAGAGCTTTGATGCTCATAACCATTAGAAAAATGGTGTCCCAAAGAAAAAAATGTGGAAAAAAAAAGTATGCTATACACTGGTCTTATTGAGAAAAATTGCAGTATGGGTTAGCAGAGGACATATCAAGAACTGGAGGTCACATGAACACGAGGGAGGTGTCTCCTGATGAGTTGTACAGTCAATCGGCCTTGTATATTGCAGCGGCACATGCACTGAAGCCCAATTACTCAGTAAGCACCTTATCTTTTGAGGGAGCACATTATTTTTGTTTTCACAGCCTAACTTGTTCTCTGTTTTTTTCTTTTTTTCTTTTTACGTTTAAGTATGCGTGAATCTTATACTCTACTATAAGCCGTTAGCATCCTGAAATTGCCCCTTAGTCTCTGCATATTTATCTTCATGTTTTTGGTGAAGTCAATTTTTCTGGCATTTCTTCCATTGCACATCTCTTCTGCTTATTTGAACAGCCTTTTCGGTTAACAAAATCTACGAGTGTTTATTATATTTAAAATTTTATTGGCATTGTAGAGCTCATTTATGTCATCTTTGTTGTCATACAGGTCTACACAAGTGCTTTAAAGCTTGTCCGCTCTATGGTGAGTCTGTCGTGCCACATTTTGCTGTTGACACTTTTATTTATGTGTGTCAGTGTTAATGTCATGAAATGTCTATAAATTTGAAATTATATAGAAATTTCATCAATAATACATCAACTTCAACTATTTGGTGATCTTACAACCCCCCTACTGGTAAAAGATGTTTATCGACTATTTCATCATCTATCACCAATTTGATTGATTTCCTTGCTATGCATTGTTTAAGGATGTATACTTAGATTTGTTCTAGCATTAATTGGAGGTATTCCTTGCACAATACTTCTCTCTATTGATGATGTCATTGATAATTAATGATAGTGAAGTCAGAAGACTAATAAAATCGGACTCTTATTTTCCTAAAACCAAATCATTGCAAGGCAGTACTTTGAATGTCCATGCTAGTTTCTGATAAGTACTTTTTTTGCTTTCTGTCCATTTCCTCAGTCATACCTTGAATTCATTTTTTTTCTTTTCTCCTAGTGATAGTTTTTGGTTAAACAATAGGATTTTTTATCAAATTTCTTTGAGGTCGTTCACGTCAGCATATGAGATTTTTAGCTGGGATGCGGGTAACTGTAGAAGTTTCATACATCAAAATATCTTCCTAAGCAAGACTGAATTTATCTTTGGGTAAATAACAAAACACCTACCCTTGAAGTTTGACCTATTTATAGAAAACCCCCATAACGTTTTTAGATTTCAAATTCCCATGTACAAGCATGTGGTATTTATAATTTACGATCAAAATTTGATTTTTTTCCCCTTTTTTCAAGTATTTATATTTTTTTCTATCATTAATCAATTTGTATATCACCAGCTGCCTCTGCCATATCTGAAGGTTGGATATCTGACAGCACCACCTGTGGGGAATCCAGTTGCACCTCACAGTGATTGGAAGCGCTCTCAATTTGTGCTAAATCACGAAGGTCTCCATCAGGTAAGAGCAACAATATTTAATTATGCAATTTAATAGGATGATCATGTTTAGTGTGGCAGTGCTACTTTTTCAAATGAAAGATGTAATTCAATTTTTTCCTCTCAGATTAACAAAGTGGAGCATAGACATTATTCGTCTAGCCTTTCTTCAAAATCAGGAGATTCTCCGACAAGTAGACCTTCCATAAGAGTTGATGTCCCAGATATTGTCTCTGTTTCAGCATGTGCTGATCTTACATTGCCTCCTGGTGCTGGGCTCTGCATCGACACTATACATGGATCCGTTTTCTTGGTAAATTTTAATTCTTTCCTATATGTTGTGCATGCTTTCCTTATAGAGCTTGTACCATCTAAATTTCTTTTTCAATTACTTTCTTTTGCTACAGGTTGCCGAGTCATGGGAATCATTGGATGGATGGCTTGATGCTATTAGACTAGTTTACACAATTTTTGCACGGGGTAAGAGCGATGTTTTGGCAGGTATAATAACCGCCTAGTTTCGTACCTGTAAATTATGATGACGATGCAAATATTTTCTGGTAGAGGCATACTGTATTTAGTTTTTGAACAATTGAGGGTTTGTTGATCATGTAGACTTGTATATTAGCCAATTAATTCTATGAAATGATGAAATGGTTACAGATATTACTTGTTGCTGTTGTTCACAATATTTCTATGGTAAAAGCTATTGAGAGAGAGATCGTCTTAAATTGATAGAAAGCGATGACATTTTTAATAGAAAATAATGTACTCCCTTCGTTCCAAAATTAAGCTCACATTTTTCTCATTTGTTTGTCTCACAATAATGTTTACCCAATATCTCAATCAAAAACATCAAAATACACTTTAATTTTAAAATTTTTATTACTTTTTAGTTCAGACAAAATACTTTATACATTATTTATTATCTAAAAATATTAAATTATTATCAAAAGTTAATAAAATTAATCAAAAGAAGTCACTCATTGGATGGAAAGGAGAGTATAATTTAAATGAAAAATGATATGCTTTCAATTAATCCGTTCGACTATTTCATGTATAATTTGCGTAACAAATGAAAAGTTATAATATACTCCTTATTTAATAAAAAGTGATCATAATCATGGAAAAATAAAAAAGAAAAGATGATTTCAATTCAATATGAAAGCAAGACTTCATTTTTATTGATTAATGCTTTGTTTTCCTAAATTAAGGCGTGCCTTTCACATATGTAACATTGTTTATACATCCTAATAAAATTTTTGATACATTATTACCTATTGAAATAAATTGAAGAACTTAAAATATCAAAATAATGCAAAAATTGGACACAAATACTACATTAAAAGGTAATTATGTTCTATAGTAGTCATATAATTGACATAAAATGTGATACATAATCATGTAATTGTGTACTATAGTAGTAATTCTTTTTTTTTCTTTTTTTAAACAGTATAGTAGTAATTCTTGTACATGATACATACAGTAGAAGAATAATCTATGATAGTGCTATTTTATCCCTTATTTCAAGTTATCAATATACAATAGGACATTATGAATAGCAAATAAAGAGTATAACTAGGCAGAGAAAAAGTTCATGCAGATAGGTGGATTTACTTTTGCCAAGGCCAGAATTGATGCAGGCAGTATCCAAAGACCTTCCCCACATATCAAACCGGACGCCACCACCGGAACCATGAGCTCCGCCTTGTGAGCCTTCATCTTTTGCCACACAAACACCACCAAGGTTCCCACACACATGTCAATGGCAAAATATCCCCCAATCAAAAACGGCACAGCCATGGCCGTGGGAAGTGGCATCCACTTCCCAATATTCTTCGGTGAAAGATCCCTCACCAAGTTAATGGCTACTGCACCGGCAAAGAAGGTGTAGCAGAGCTGTATACAATGTTGTGGCAATGCAGAAAAGCCTTCCACTCCGATGATTGCCAAGTTTCTATATATTATAGCAAAAGGTGCCTTGAATTCTTGATTAGGGTTGCCGATATCAAAGGCCTTGTAGAACAAGAAGAAGGTCAAAGGCGACACGACGCATCCTAAGGCTGTCCCGATGGCTTGACTCAGCAGCATTCCTCGTGGGGACGAGAACGTGAGGTGGCCCGTCTTAAAATCTTGCATCAAGATGCATGAAACATTGATTATGGACTTGAAAACGCCACATGCAGCTAAGGAAGCTAGAACTCCATGTTGTTTCCCAGCTAATGCAGCTACGATGAAGAGTCCCACTTTGCCGTAGTTGTAAGACATGTTGAAATCGGTTAGGCCGGCTCCGTAGGCGTTGCAGAAGGCTAATGATGGTGTCAAGATGTAGGCTAATAGGACTAAGTACCATTTCAGCTCTGGAAATATCAATGGAATAGTTATAACTGATAGTATGGTTAATATAATGTAGCCAATTACAGCCAACCATAGGGGGATGTTTTCACTAACGAACGTTTTATCTTCTTTAAGATCACTCATAGATTTCTCCTCGTTGACTTCAGATTCTGCAATACCAAATCACTTTTGTCAAATTGGGGTATAAACAAGTGAAATTTGCGAGCAAATCAGTATCAAACTCGCTTTCATGTGGTCAACTTGGGAAAAGAATTTTTTGAATCAACTTGGGAAAAGAATTCAAATTACACAAGATTTCAGTTTTTCACACTCCCTAAACTTTAAAAAAGTTGCTCTTAATTAAAGAGAGTGTTTGATTCAATAAAATCAGATGAGTTTATAAAGCTTGAAATTATCACAAATAATGAATGGGTATGAGAATTGTCCTAATTCTTTACTAGTTTCATGACATATTATAACCCACCTACTTTAAATTATAATCATCGAACCCATTGCTCTCAACTATCGGCTTAGAAAAATTAAACCCGCTTAAGTACAATTAATACATTTAAACTCCCTTATTAGTAAAAAAATTTTAAGGTCCACGATGATGAAAGTATTATTAAAGCAAACACTCATTCATTAACACAATTAATAAGTTAATTGCTTAATGTGTTGAGTTTTCATAATTTTGTAAGATCAAAGTGATTATTTTATTTTATTTATTTATTTATTTGGGGATATTGGTGTCTACCCCTCCCAATTATTCTATTTAATATGCTCGTTAGGTTTTAACAGCAAACTTAGTAAACATAACAAGCCCTCACAAGATAGCCACAGGTATTAATACTTGAAGTAATGTGCAATAGTGTCTAACTCTATATTAGAAAAAAAATAATAAAAAAATTACTCCACTTTAAAGGGTATTTGTTAAAATGCCACAAATTTTTTTTAATTCAATTAAGTTGACTCGGTTAAATTGTATATATTTTTATAACTCAATTGTATATATTATAATTTGATTAAAATTTTAAATCAAATCATAAATCAAGTTAATAATATTTTCGTCATTTTGGACATTTTAACATTTTTCATTAAAATAGAGCATTAATAAAATTTATTAAATTTAAAAGAGTTTATATTAAAATTTTCCTAATAATATTTCATGCTATACACTGGCCTCTTGCTAGTTATTACTCCCTCCATTTTGGGTTATTCCAAGTTAAGGTTTACGTTTCTTTTTTTGTCAAGTTGGACCCATATAAAATACTCCTTCCATCTCAAAATTTTTTGCACACTTCTTTTGTAAATTACAAAGGAAGTGTGCAAAAAATTCCGGGACGGAGGGAATAATTAATTATTCCATGTATAGGATCCATCCATAACACTAATACAACTATCTACTTCACATTAAATATTATTTCTTTTATCTCACTACACATTAAAATATTATATCTTTTAATCCACATGCAAAAAGTAAACGTAAATGTTAATACGGGACGGAAGGAGTATATATACTATGATAAAGAATTGTGTAAGACCATCTCACGTAAGAAGAGACAGATATAAAGTGATAACACATCTCTCCATTTTGGGTTGTTCCAAGTTAAAGTTTACGTTTCCTTTTTTGTCAAGTTGGATCCACATAAAATAATTAATTATTCCATGTGGGACACACTCATAACACTAATACAACTATCCACTTCACATTAAATATTATTTCTTTTATCTCACTAAACATTAAAATATTATATCTCTTAATCTACATGCAAAAAGTAAACGTTAATGCGGGAGGGATGGAGTATATACTATGACAAAGAATTGTGTAAGACCGTCTTATGTAAGTTCTTACGTGAGACAGATAAAAACGATAACATTATTATCACTTTTGCTATAAAATATTATCACTTTTTATTTCTAATATAAATTATTTATAAAATAATTTATTGCATTATTATCACTTTTGGTCGATTGAGTATCACTTTTTTGTTAATAATATTATCACTTTTTATCCATCTTAAATATGACTTAGGTGACATGTGTTACACAAACATCTATCCCTTATATATATATGGCCCACCCGCATTCATTCTAACGTCATGACTTTATAAGATGAACGATGGGACAAAATATTTTTTTGTTCCGTAAGTTTGGTCATGCACAATTTTTGCCCCAAAAAAGTTAAGATTTGAGCATTTGTACCAATATTTTTATAATTACGTCAATGTTGTCCCATTTTTCTCGAAATTTGATATTTTCACTAGAATCGATCACGTGCACGTCACGTGATTATCGAATTTAGCATTTCCCGGCGAATTTACTGACCTGGCGACACAGTGGCATCCACATCAATAACAACAACAATAATATTTTAATAAAAATTTAATTAAAAAATACCCTCCATCAATGCACTCAATTCTCACGTGCCCTCCACGTACTTCCACCATCTTCGAAAACTCCCTTTTTTTGTCAATTAGAGGATCCCCCATGTATCCTCTCACCACCATGGACGGCAGCCGTTGGATCTTCCGCTCGCGCCACCCTACTCACGTCACCAAGTTCCCTACATCATCTACTTCCACGGCGGAGGATTCGTATTCTTGAGTCCCACCACTCCATTCTTCCACGAGTCATGCAACCGTAAGGTTGCTCATGTTCCTTCCCTCATCGATTCCATCGAGTAATGCCTAGCATTGGAGAATCGTCTTCTGGAGGCATACGACGACCTCATGGACGAAGTGCAGTGGGCTAAAACCTAAGCACTCGCCGGCCGTGACGCCAATCCTTCGATCGAAGAATTTGCTGAATTCTCTAGGGTTTTCCTAATAGAAAGCAGCGTCACTGGCAACATGGTCTACCACGTGGGGATGCGTGCACTTGATATTGATTTCCAGATCACAATTAGAATCGCGAGACTCATAATGAACCATCCGTTCTTCAGTGGGGTGCGAAAGACTGAATCAGAGCTAAAAAACGTCAACGATCCCATCCTCCTCTGCATGGCTCTGATATCATGTGGTTGCTCGCACTGTCGGAGGGTACGGATCGAGACCATATATACTATGATCCGTTAGTTGGTGGTAGGCCCTTGGAGGAGAAGATCCGACAGTTGCCGCTCATGGTGGTGAGAGGGTACACAGGGGATCCCTAATTGACAAGAAGAGAGAGTTTGTGTAGATGGTGGAAGCACATGGAGGGCACGTGAGAACTAAATTCATCAATTGAGGGTATTTTTTTAAATTAAATTACTAATAAAATATTATTATTATTAATGTGGATGTCACTGTGTCTCCAGGTCAGGAAATTCGCCAGGAAATGCCAAATCCGATAATCACGTGACATAGACGTGATCGATTCTAGTGAAATATTAAATTTCGGGAGAAATTGGGCAACATTGGCGCAACTATAAAGATATTGGGACAAATACCCAAATCTTATCTTTTTTGGGGCAAAAATTATACATGACCAAACTTACGGGGCAAAAAAATATTTTATCCCGTCGGAAAATGTCAAATTCGATGATCACGTGACATGCACGTGATCGATTTCGGCGAAAATATTAAATTCCGGCGAGAATGGGACAACATTGACATAATTATAAAGATAGTGAAATAAATACCCAAATGTTATTTTTTTTGGAGCAAAAAATTGTACATGGATAAATTTATGGGAAAAAAAATATTTTATCCCATGAACAACTCATGATCTAAAAGTATGATATATTTAAACTTTGAGACATGCCACGATGAGATCGCTTTCATGCATAGTGGAATTTCCATTTACTTTTTTAAGCTTTTAATTAAAATTTAAAAAGATAATACTTAATACTATTAAATATTAAGGTAATTACGAATTACAATGGTAAAATAGATGATAAATTACTTAGAATAAAATACACTATAAACCACAATAATAAAATAACAATTATATTTTTTAGTATCTGATTTTAATAATTTTTATTCAAATTTAATAATTTTTTAGTTAATATTCTGTGCACCACATGTACGAAATTAATTTTCGTGTACTCTATTTGTATTTGCTATACAGTAATATAGTATGTGCGTTGTGACTTTCTTCTTATATTCAGATCAATAAAATACAAATAAAAAAATTCGTTGCTAACAAATGATATAGTTTTTATTCGTTAGTTTTATATTTTTATTTTTTTTTGAAAACTAGTTTATAAAATTTTATTATTAATGTATAGTAAGTTTTAAATATAGTGCACAAGATATAAATATATAGAAGGGTGATTAATTTAGATTAAAGGGCATAAAAATTGTTAAGTAGGTAAGTGGGTATGAAGATTTACGTACCTTCAGTTATATGTTTGCGGGTGTACCTGGTGCGCATATTAATTAGTGTTGCTCGTAAAATCTTGGTGAAATTGTACAGCCCATCACCAAGAAGAAGGGCAATCGGGATAAATACCTGCCCATATTCATTTTAGTAATTAATAATATATATATATATATATATATATATATATATATATATATATATATATATATATATATATATATATATATATATATATAATGTCAAAATATTAAAATATGCATTCTCCCAACTTCATTCCAATCGTCAAAGGAGGAATCATGAGGCTTGAGCTTGACGTCTGAACAAATGTATAGTATAGTTGACAAATACAATAATTTAGCCCATGATTGTTTTTGGTTTGAAATTTTGAGTTTTAAAAAATTAGATTTTAAGAATTAAATGAGTAGTGATAATATATTGAATTGTTTTTTTTTTTTCTAAAGATGAATATGTTTTAATTTTATATCAAATACATGGGTTAGAGATGCTGAGTAATGACGTGTAAGATTAATAATATTTATAAAGATAAATATATATAGGTATATAAGTGTGATTTATAAAATCTGATTTTTTAATACTCAAATCAAAACAAGATTAGATTTTCAAAATTTAAATCAAGACTTTAAAAATGTAAATAAACATAGTAAAGTACACAATAATTTTATAATTTTCATCCCTTCATTTCATACATAACATACTTTATTTATTAATTATTATAAATATTAAATTACTTTTAAAAGTGAATAAAATTAATTAAAAAGTAATTTTTTTAAACAACTTGCAACATATGGAACAAGTAAATTATAATATTGAACAAAGATAATATATCACTATTCCAATTGTTTTCAAAACCCATGCACAAAAACTGCTTAGGATTTAGTATTAATTTCTATTGTAATTAATAATAATTAAAAACGAAAAAAAGATGGTTTGAAGATTGCACAATGTAATCGGTTACGTACATGGTATCCGTGCTCCTCATTTTCAGTGTATAAGTATAATTTCACTATATAATGTAATGTAATATTTTATTATTGTGATTTATGGTAAATTTTACATGTCAGTTTATGAAAATTTATGTTCATATATTAATTTGTTTTGAAGTTTAATATGTATCCTTGCTTTACTAATATTAATTTTAAGGATAAAATTACAATTTTATTATTATAATTCAAAATTTTTTTATCATAGATCATGAAAGTATAATTATAATTTCACCATTTTAATTTTTAATCTATTTTAACCCTAAATTTAGAATTTGTTGGTACAATATTAAGTCCTATTAGAATATATTTTCTACATTCAGCAAAAAAAAATTTATTTTATCATTTTGGACTATCATAAAAATGCAAGAGACTTCCTATATTAATACTCCACTTATGTCATCCCTTTACATTAAATAGTAAGAGTAATTTGTAAAAACAAATAACATAAATATTCACCTCACATAAAATAATAATATTTTATAAACAACAAGAAAAAAAAAATCAAATAAACAAAGGGACAAATGATCTTTTTATAAACTCAAAATTAAAGAGGTTGAGAAAATGGGAAAATGAAGAGGAGTATAGTGTTAGTGCACCTTATAGCCATTAAGACTCTTCATGCTACTTTCTGGCACATCTGATGGGAACCAATCACCTTTACGCTTTGCAATGAGAGGCCACATCATACCATATGAGACCACTGCCCCAAATAACAATGATAAGTTCACACTGTGGGGGCAGATCATACCAGTTCCCACATATGTCAAGCTAAAATCAAAATAAAATCTGCAACCAAATTCAAACATATATGGATCAATACAAAACATTAATATAAATAATTGGGATAGATTCAAACATGGTTAATTAATTGGTAGGACTACGTTTGCTTCCTGGCTTGTAATCCGAAAGTTGGAAACTGCAAGAAACCACATTGATCCTTAGCTGTGTAGAACCATTGAAAGAAACCCCACAGGAAACTGCCACAGAAGGTCTTGATGAATCCATTCACTTGCTTCCTGTTGGCACCGTCGTTAGAGCCCGTCATGTTTCAAACGGGATTACGTATCCTAAATTATGAGTCGAAAAGATAATTACTCCCTCTGTCTCACAAAACGCTTCACGTTTATTGTTCCACGTTGTTTAAGAAAAGTTGTTCTTTTTGACCAACTTCGTTGACTTTAGAGAATATTGTGTTATTTTTAGGTAATAAAAAAGTACGTGTGTAAAAAAAACACAAATTTGAAATTAAGGTGACTTTTGAAGTTGTTGGATAAAGTGATATTCCATTTTTTGGATGCGAAGGGTTTTGAGGTACAAACAAATAAGAAAAGTATGAAGGGTTTTGTGGAATGGGGTGAGCATTTTCTTAGAAGGGCTATGAGAAGGATCATATGCAATGAACACATGCAAGGAATATTCTATCTAAGATGTTAATCATGTTTATAATATAAGATTATTGTAAGTTGGAATTAATAATTACTTGGCCATTTTGTCACCCTTGCTGTGGAATCCATTGATGAGCACTGCAGTTGCCATGCCACTTGGAAAGCTCAACTTGTAGTCGACTATCAAGATCTAAACAAACATCATCATATATATTACAACAACTCAATCATTGATCAAATGTAGCAATCAAATGCACAAGACTCACTCACTTTTCGAAGAGGAATGAGGACGAAGAGGCCGATGAAGCAGACTAAGAAAAGGAAAGCAGTCATCCAGCCAACTGCAGGCTCCTTGATGCTGCTCAACACATTTCCCCGGGTACTTGCCCCGCCAGCTTGGTCGAATGTTTTCTTGTTCATCGCCAACAGATAAGATCCGAACCCCCCTTTAGCAAATCACCAACACATAACAGAATATAATTAGTATAAATCATGAACATACATATATCAACATGTGTGCATACTTTGTGATCAATTAACCTCCAAGTGCAATGCTGTAACAAGCAACCGAACATGTTAGTATCATGGTATTCTCCTGCTTAGTGAAAGGAGCCGAAGCCACTCCCATTCTCCGCAGCCCTTTCGTCCACATCTCTATGAAAATGAAGGCGACAAGGGCGGCCGAAACATTGAAGTGTGGAGTAATCCCAGTGGTGAGGACTAGCTTCATTGCAATCACACTGAAGATGGATCCGATCAACACGCTCGCAACGACCCCTCGGAGAGTGATCTGCTTATTCCATGGTACTTGAGCCACCTTCAATCTTGAATCCTCATGAATTCTTCCTCCCTCCAATTCTTGATCGTGATCAATATGATTCTCTTTTTCAATCTCTATGTTATCCATGGCTTGGAAATAAACTATAGAACTTGTTTGGGGTTCAAAACAAGAAACTAAGTAAACCAAGAGAAAAAGAGATTCCACATGATTCCTAATTAGTGAGCCTTGGATACACCTTTGCTTCAATTAATCAAATTTATAGGAAATGATCAAGTGGAAGGTGTGGACTTAGTTTAATAATAATTGAAGTTGAGGGAAGCTTCCAATGATTGAATCTGCATATGGGGTAGTACCCTTCTTTGAGCATCAAGTGGTGCCACACATTTAATGGTAACACCACATGAAGATAAATATATAAGAAGACTTTTAACATGAACTATTGTGTGTACTATAATAATTGATATATATGAACCATTGAATACAATTCTCATCATGCCATGTAAATCTACTCCACATGAAATACATTTATGACTATTATAAATTAATCCCTACAAAACAAAATACTTCCTCATTCCCACCAAAAGAATCTCTTTTTGCCATTTTGATATCACACCAAAAAAGTCATCTTTCCTTTTTTTTTATACACATAAGACCCACACACACCTACTAATACAATTAAAATATGGGCCCCACACTCCCACTAATATAACTACCCACTACACATTAAGTAATAATACTCTTTAATCCACGTGAAAAAAGCAAAAACAACCATTTGTCTGGGACGGAGGGAGTAATGTTTATATTTCTGGTCTAGATCTCCAATTACATTTTGGTGTCTGGATCTCCAATTACATTTTGGTGTTACATCTCCTATTGCAAACCGTTAAATGATTGACACATATTCCCTCCGTTCTGCGTTAAGGTTTACGTTTTCCATTTTGGTTTGTTCCAAGTTAAAGTTTACATTTCTTTTTTTGTCAAGTTAGGCCCATACAAAATAATTAATTATTCCATATAGGACCCACATACAACACTAATACAACACTTTACATTATACTCCCTACGTCCCATAAACAAATTTACACTTTCTATTTTTATCTGTCTCAAACAAGTTCACACCCTCAAATAAGGAAGTACACACAAATAATAACCCCACAACACACTTTAATTTCAAAATTGATACTCCTTTACCACTCACATAATTTATTTTATAATTTATTTATCACCTAAAAATACAAAACTACCCCTAAAAGTAAAGCAAAAAACAACTTTTTCTTAAACTTCATATATACAGTCACCATGAACTTCTCTTTGGGGCGAAGGTAACATATTATTTCTCTCACCTCACTACACATTAAAATATTATATCCCTTAATGTCCGTATAAAAAGCAAATATCAATGTTAACACGGGACGGAGGGAGTATGATATAAGAAAATCTATACCCTATAAGGAAATATCAACTCAGGGGGATGATTGAGATTTCCCTCCGATGACATACGTATCGATCATCTAACACATGTAATAAGAAATGTAACACATAAATATAACGAAATATACTGTGAGATCGATCCATATTTCTCACTCTAAGTAAAAGTTTACTCGTGCTTGCATTGAAAAATCAAAGCATCACTCTTTCCACAAGCATGCATTGACTAATTTGTGGTATTTTACCTGTCAACTTTAGTAGTAGTTATGTGGATTTAATTCTATATATGAATGCAAATAAATGTTCTTTTGACATTGTGATCATGTGTGGTTAACGTAGGAAAAAATTATAAAACATGTTCATCATTTGTGTGGGTCTTCTAGGCTTTCACACATGTCCACTTTCTTTTGGGCCAGTAATCATTCCCCCAATAAATACTAATGTACAAATTTTAAATACGCCAACATTTCACTAAATTTTAAAGTTCTCGAGAGAAAAACAAATGATGTGTATTGGCACGTGATTAGTCTATCAGGGAGGTTTGTTTTCAGAGTTTGAAACTTAGGAATTGAAATTCAAAATCCAACCTAAATTTTAAAAATCAACCTTATATATATCTATATATATTCTCTCTCCTCAATTAATACATTTTTTCTTTTTATCTCTCTAGGGCCGGTACAGACCCGCCTCGAACTGAAAATGGGGCGGACCCTTCCCGGACCCATTTTGAAATAGGCCGGGTCGGGTATTATCCCAGACCCGCGGGTACCCTGCCCGTACAAAATATAAATATTATATTATTTATTTTAATAATCATTTAAAATTCTAATAATTTACTACTAATTTTATTATTATTATTATTTATATTTTATTTTTATTCTTTTGATATAATTATTATTTGAAGTTATGGAAAATGATGAAGTGATAGAGTTAGTGATTTATGGGTGCACATAAAATTAAAAAATAAAATAAAATAATTTAAAAAAAAGAGAGAACCACCCGCCCCGTTTGGGTCTGGGTCTATAAAATAAGACCCGTGCGAGTCCCGACGGGCACTTTTAAAACGGGTCGGTCCGGGTAGTTGGGTACCCACCCCACATTCGGCTCGTTGACATCCCTACTCATCTCTTATCTTTTTTTTGAGGAGAAAAAACATTTTATAAATCATAAAATAGTGGGTTAGAGCCCAACGTCTTCAAGTAAAAGAGCACACAAGTGTGCTGGTAGGAAGTCCTCCCAAATAATCTCAGAATTTGGTTCATTACAGTAGTGTGCAAGTGCATGAGCTATACTATTAGCTTCTCTTGGTATATACGAAAATTTCACACTATTGAAGGCTGGAGTTAGTGCTTTGATATCTTTTACCACCATTCTACCATAGGAGTCTTGGAGTCCATTTCCATTCAGTGCCTCCATGAGTAATTTACAGTCCCCTTCAACCAGTAGATGTTGTGGGCCTCTATTTGTTATCATTTGCAGTGCATGACGAATGGCTAATCCTTCAAGAATAGAGCTACTACCTGCTGCCTTACATCGTTTCGTGCCCGCAAGGATGGTTTTACCTTCCGCATCGCGAATTACAAAGCCAAAGCCAATGGTCCCATCCTTAAAACAGCAGCATCAGAATTCAATTTGAGTGTTCCCTCATTTAGTTTTGTCCAATGCTGACTACGATCCATACTCCCACTGAATTCTTTACCTTCTTTAGCATATTTCAAGAGATTTGAGACGAGATTCATTGCACTATTCATAACTTGTTTAGGGTCAAAAACTTTATTATGAAAATACTTATTTCTTGAACTCCAAATTTGATATGCCACAATAGTCAAGGCCACGATCCCTTTTTTCGGCAGCTGTTCACTAATGCTCTAGAAGAAATTGTTAAAATTCATGTTAACCAGAGCATCAAAGTTAATACGTATTGGGCTAAGTTTCCGCACAAGTTATACCATTGGGCAACGAATCATCAAGTGTGAAAGGCTCTCGGCTTCTTCTCCACATAGAGTACATATTGGATCCACGATCAAGTTTTTATGATGCAAATTTACCTTAGTGGCAAGAGAGTCTCGACAAGCCCTCCATAAGAAATGTTGCATTCTTGGTAGAACCTGTATTCTCCAAAGTTTCTTCCAGGATTTGTTGACGCTACTTGTACTTGGTAGTGTGGACCACAAATCATTGAACAACGAGGTAGCCAGGTGATAAGCCGATTTTAAACTAAATTTTCCAGATTTTGTGTACTTCCAAATTTGTCTATCTGGTTGGAGTCTCGAGCTGAGTGGTATATTCAATATTTGATCAGCATCTTCCTTTGTAAAGCAACGCTGGACCTCACTCGTTTTCCAATAATTTTTATCATGATTGATGAATGCATCAACACAAATCTCAAGTCTTATTGGCACAAGACCAGGTTTTATCCTCTTGAAAACACCAACACCAATCCATTGATCTCTCACTACATTTATACTCTGTCCATTTTCTACCCTCCACGCAGTCCCTTGTTGTATTAGGTTTCTGGCTTGTAGGATGTTCCTCCAAAGAAAGCTTGGTTGATATCCAAGGCTCGCCTCATCAATAGAGCTTCTGGGAAAATATCTCTCTTTGAAAACTCTTGCTGCTAGTGATTGTGAGTTGTTAAGGAGTCTCCAATATTGTTTTGCAACCATTGCCAAGTTAAATAGGAATAAGTTCCTAAAGCCAAGTCCACCTTTCACTTTTGATACAACCATTTTCTCCCAGCTTACCCAATGAAGTTTTCGATCATTATTGCTCAACCCTCAATAAAAGCGTGCTATGGCCTTTTCAATCTCTTTGCATGTAGAAATTGAAAACAAGAAACAACTCATGGCATAGTTGGGGATGGCTTGAATGACAGTTTTCAGCAAAATCTCCTTGCCAGCCTTTGAAAGTGACTTATCTTTCCACCCCTTTAAACGCATTAGAATCCTTTACAGAATAATACCAAAGACTTGTTTTTTGGACCTTCCAATAAGGGTAGGAAGGCCAAGATACTTAAGAGTTGGTACAACACTGTGCACATTAAGGCATCTTCGAAAATTTTCCATGTTTTCCTCCAAAATATTAGCGTTCTCAGTGAGTTCAGATTTTTCAAGATTTATCTGCTGTCCAGAAGCCATTTCATAGCATGAAATAATCATTTTTATTCTCTGGCATGCTTCAATTGATGCTTTAAAGAAGAGAATACTATCATCTGCAAAGAAGAGATGTGATACCAATGAAGCATGCCGACTTACTCTTATCCCTTGAATTATATTTCTTCGTTCTGCATCCTGTATAAGAGAAGAAAATCCTTCTGCAAAACACAATAAGAGGTAAGGAGATAAAGGATCTCCTTGACGCTGACCTCTTTCTGATTTAAAAAATTTAGAAGGAGAACCATTAACTAACACAACATAAGAAACAGTTTGTACACATCTCTTAACAAGGTTGACCCAAAACTCTGCAAAACCCAACTTATGTAAAATAGCACGTAGAAAAGGCCATTCGACTCTATCATAAGCTTTACTCATATCTAGTTTTATAGCTAAGTGACCAGTTTTTCCTTTTTTTTTCTTCCTCAAATAGTGAAATGACTCAAAGGCAACGATTGCATTATCAGTAATGAGACGTCCAGGGATAAAAGCACTTTGGAAAGGAGAGATAACATGTGAAAGAATGAGTTTCAGCCTATTAGCAATTACTTTAGTAATTATGCGGAAAATGACAGTACAAAGGCTAATAGGTCTAAAATCTTTACACATTTCAGGCTTTTTAATCTTAGGAATAAGAACCATAAAAGTTTGATTTAACGGAGTAGGATCAATGAAATTATTCAAAATATCAAGACAAGTTGAGATCACATCATCACCAACAATATGCCAATATTTTTGGAAAAAGAGAGGAGGCATACCATTAGGACCATGAGATTTAGCAGGGTGCATTTTCTTGAGGGCCACTCGAATTTCAATCTCTTCATAAGGTCGTATCAGCTTCTCATTCATCTCAATGGTACTTTAGAGCTAACAGATTCAAGGACTTGCTGCATATCACATTCGCCATCAGCTTTAAAGAGCTCTAAGTAGAAAGTTCGAAAGTAGTCCATAATCTTAATTTCATCATGAATCCACACCTCCTCTGGTATTTTAATTTTATGAATTCGGTTCCTCTTTAAGCGTTGAGTAGCTTTTGAGTGGAAAAATGAGGTATTCTTATCGCCATCTTTCAACCATAAAGCTCGAGATCTCTGGTACCACATTGTTTCTTCTATCTTGAAAAGATTATTCAATTCCATCTCCAACCGCTTAGCTTCCAGAATTACTCAAGTTGTTTGTTCCTTTTTTTGCAACTCAGAAAGGCTTTCCATCAATTTCTGAATTTTTTTATGTACATTACCAAACTCCTTAGCTTCCCAAGCTTTGAGAACTTCTGCACACCGTTGAGTCTTGTCAGAAAAACTTTTGCTATTGGTTCTGAGCCACCCTTGTTTAATTATGTCCACACATCCACTATGGCTCATCCACATTTTTGAAAGTGAAATCCTCGTCTTCTTTTACCGTGAAGAGAGGAGCTTTCATGGATAGTAGAGTTGTAATGCAAAAGGATGGGACAATGGTCAGAGTTGATTCGAGGAAAATGAGTAACACTCCATTGTGGAAATAAATGGGTCCAAGACTCATTTGCAAGAAATCGATCCAGCCGGCTTTGGATATTATTTGATCATTCTGGCCATTTGTCCACTTAAAATGGTAACCATTATACCCCAAATCCTTCAATCCACAGTCTGAAACAACCTCTCGGAAGCATGCCATCCAGGAATCAGTACGAGTACTACCCCCTTGTTTCTCACTCAACTAAGCCACCTGATTATAGTCACCAACACATACCCATGGTTTGGATGAGTCTTGTTTGATTTTCCACATGAGGTTAAAGGTCTTCCATTTATGATTATTCTCTGGCCATCCATAAATCCCAGTAATTTTCCATAAATAATGGGAATTTTCCAAACTTACATCAAAATAAATATGATTTGTTGAGAAAGAGTATAAACTGAGGACAAATGGTTTTTTTCCAAAGCATGCATAGCCCGCCACGTCTTCCTCTACCGTCCCCTTCACAATCAATTGGGAAACAGCCATCAAAATGAAGATCAAGAGAGTTAAGGATCTGCATCTGGGCACTTTTCAATTTTGGTACTAATAGAGAGTGGTGTTATGGTTACGGGGAGTTTCGGGGGTTGTTTGTTGCAGAGGTTAACCAATGTAGAGTATGGTGTTATGGAAAAGGGATTTTGATGCTCAGTGTTGGGTGGGGGTGTGTTTACTCTCAATGGTGATCAAAAGATTTTGGTCAGGTTTCGAGGGGGAGTGATGGGAGGTTAGTGTATTGGTAATTTTTTTGGTAGAGGTATTTAAGGGAATAGTTTCAGTTTTTGGGGTAAGGATCAGTGGGTTTTGTAATAGTTTGAGAAATGGAGGTGTCTGGTCTTTTGTAGGAGTGTGAGCAATAGAAATGGATTGGCTTATTGGTTCAGTGGGTGGTGGAGATGTTTCAGTTGGAGCCTGACTTTTTGAGGCTTGATCAGAATATTTAACATTCACCTTCTGCATGCGATCAAGGATATCGACAATTACTTCCTGTTCCTTTTGAGTGGAGAGAGCGACCATATCATTGACCTCCGACTTTGGAGTTTTGTACTTCTATATAAATTAATATACAAAAGTCATCCATATATATACTTATATACATTCTCTATCCTCAATTAATACACTTTTTCTCTTTATCTCTCCTCTCTTATTTTTTTCTACATAAATTAATACATTCTTACACATATTACCCTATCAAAAATCCAAAACAAACATAACATTAATATTCATGGTTTTCAAACTCCACAAAACCCCAAAACAAACATCTTAGGTTGTATTTGGATTGAGTCATTTCAAATCCAATGAATTTGAAAATGAGTGGATTTTAAATTCCTTGAATTTTAAATTAAAATTCATTTGAATTATATTGTTTGGATAAATTATGGATCTTTGAAAGGATTTCAAATCCATAATTCAAAAATTATTTTTAAAATAGAATTTTATATATGATAAATAAAAATAATAAAAATTTATTATATTAAACATTAAAATTTAAAATTTTATTAAAAATAATTTTTTTGGGAGGGAACTCTACCAATCAACCTACCCCTTACCCACCCCCACCCAAATTTTTTTTTTTATAAAATTTTAGATTTTAGACTTTTAATTTTGAATAATAAAATTATTACCACCAACCCTACCCCCTACCCAAACCACCCAACACCACCCCCGACTCCAAAATCTTTTTTATATAAAACTTTAAATTTTAATATTTAAATAATAAAAATATTACCACACAATCCTACCACCCTATCCATCCACCCTCTCACCACCCCCCACCCACCAATTTGTTTTTTTTTAAATTAGATTTTAATATTTAAAAAATAAAATCTAAAATTTTATTTTAAATATTTTTTTTGTTGTGGGGTGGGGTGGGGTGGGGTGGGGTGGGGTGGGGGTGGTGGCGGGGTGGATTAGGTGGTAATATTTTTATTATTTAAATATAAAAATCTAAAATTTTATAAAAAAAATTTTGGGGGTGGGGGGATGGGTAGGTGGTAGGTTGGGTGGTAATATTTTTATTATTTAAATATTAAAATTTAAAATTTTATTAAAAAAAATTGGGGTGGGGGGCGACATTGGTGGGAGGTGGTGGTTAGGGGGTAGTGGGTAAGGCTGAGATAATATTTTTATTATTCAAATATTAAAAATCTAAAATTTTATTTTAAAAAATTGTTTTTGGGGGTGGATGCAGGGTAGGTTGGGTGGTAGAGTTTAAAACATATAATATATATATATATATATATATTTTTTAATTAATTTATTAATTTATATATTAATATATCAATTACACAAAACGGAAGAATTTCAAATGACACGGTTTCAGTGAGGATTTGAAATCCATTAAAAAACAACTAAAAAAATTCAAAATCAAATTCATAATTTGAAATCAATTGATTTCAAGTGTTATCCAAACATGAGGGAGTGAATTGAGGGAAGGATCCTTCCATCCAAACACAACCTTAGGATATGATTTGTATAAAAGAATGAAATGTTGTTGATTCCTAATTTCATTCTTATTATTATGATTGATATACTTTTTTAATGAGAATTATCAATCCATAAGGAATGAGTAATTCCAAGAGTGAAGAATTGTGATTCCTTCCTAAATCATGAGTTTAGCTATTCCCATGGATGAAGGAATCAATTTTTTTTCATATATAAAATATTTACTTATTTTTATTTTATAATAATTTTTTTACTTTAAAATTAAAAATAAATTCATTAATAATTATATTTAAAATTGAATATTTTTAAAATTTAAAACTATATAAATAATATATTTAATTATTTTGATTTATATTTTAATTATTAAACTAAAAAATAAATATACAAATAATTTTAAATATCTAATAACATAAAATAAAGTGTTTTTAAATAAATTAAAAATTTATAATATTTGTGAATTTCATAATTTATTGTATAATTTTATTATTAAATAAAAATATTATATTAAAAAAATTATATTAAAAAAATAAGTTTAGCCATTTACTATAAATAATGCAATCCTTAAACCATATTGTAAATTATTAACAACAAAATTAAAATTAACTAATAAATTTATTTTTCATTGCCAATATTATTCCTAAATAAATTATACCAATTATTGAGAGTTTTAATTTTTAAATATTCATTTTCTATCTTTATTTCATTTTTAAGATTATTTCATTCCATCATATCAATAGTAATTTTTTGACTAAAAGGTACTCATAATAAGCAAACAGCATTTTATGATAAACAACTTTCAATCCGTTTATGTGGGTTAGGAAAATTTTTGTTTGGAATATAAAAATAAGATTTAGTAATAATAGCTAGAAGGCCGGCCCCTCAATTAGGGTGGGAAAAGCTCAAGCTGCCCGATAAGAACCTATATGACTGACCTACTAAAAATCTGACCTAATTCGATCTATTTAACAAATATGCTATATAAAGGCTTATTTCTAATCCTATTTAAAAAAAAAGATTGCTTAGGCTTTAATAAAGGACATGCCGGCTTATTTAGGTTAAGTTAAATTTTATACTCCCTCCGTCCCACCCAAATAATTTATTTTTGTCATTTTGGGCGTTCCACTCATAGAGTTTCATTTTCTTTTTATATACATAAGACCACACACATCCACTAATACATTTAAAATATGGGGTCCACACTCCCATTAATACAACTATCCACTATATATTAAATAATAATACAACTTAATTCTCATGTAAAAACAAAAACAACCATTTGCACATGATGGAGGGAATATACATTTATATATAATACTTCATTCGCCCTGTTAAAATGTTTACGTTTGCTTTTTGTACGAGATTAATAAATATAATATTTTAATGTGTATTGAGATGAAAAATAATATTTTAATATATAGTGGGTTGTTGTATTTTTTTTTATCGGACAAAGTTAATTGTTAGTATAGTTAGTGATGAGTTCACCAAACACCCATACACCAATCTATCTCCAAGTATCCTTATTACTCATCACCTATTCATTCCTAAAGGGAATCGAACGTGAGTCACTCACCTAAGTAAGGATCCTAGTGACCAGGTGGTCTAGCTTATCTGAGTATAGTGGGTTGTTGTATTAGTGTGGTGTTGTAGGCACCATAGAGATATTTAAAAGTTTTGTATGAGTCTCATTTTCTATAAAGTGAAATGTAAACTTTTTTTATAAGACGCCCAAAATAAAAATATGTAAACGTTATTGTGGGATTGAGGGAGTATATAAGAGACTCCTTTATGAGATGAGTAATAAAAAAACGAAGTACAAAAAATTGTATATTTTATGACGAAATTTGCGCGAAATACAAATTTCGTCATAATTTATAACTCAAAAGCGACGAGTTTTAGGTAAGAGCCAAATGCCACCTAGCATAAATCAAAATTACAACCGGAATAGCCTAAAAATGCTATAGATCAGTAACTAGCAAACAACATTATTAACCCCTGAGCCCTTACAGTGGATATCTTTAACTCCAACCAAAGTGACGGACAAATTACTTATAAAGAGGGAATTCAGTATCATGATATGCTTCTTATTTGAGAATCTTGGCTATTAAAGTATGCGCACATCAACTAGACCAATTCCTTTTTCTTTTTGTCGTTATAATTTTTTTTATTACACTTTGTTTGTTTTTTTTTAAAAATAAAATCATGTACAGTTGTTTATTTATTACATTTATATTAATATTTGCAAATAAAATAAAAAAATATTTTTATATATAAAAACACAACTAACGTAAATCATGTCAAAATAGTGTATAATTAACAAAATAAGTGGATGACGAATTCACTTTTATTCCTTTTTGGTTTACTCCAAATGAATGATCACTTTTTTTTATGTGTTACTTTATGTTAAAAATGTTATCACTTTTTATTTATTTGATAAATATATTTATTAAATAATTTAATTAGACATTTATCACTTTTCTTTGATCATGTATCACTTTTATTAAAAATATTATTCTTTTCGTCCCACTGAAAGGTCCTCATTTTACTATATTGATATCACATTCAAAGGTCCTCATTTTCCCCTTTTAGTAAAAGGCCCCACATATGGCCCACAACTTACTACTAATACAACTACATACTACATATAAAATACTCCCTCTGACCAATGCAAATGTATCAATTTTACCATTTTTGGCGTTCAATTCAAATGTATTCATATTCTCTTTTTAGCAAAAAAGTGCATTACATGGCCCACCACTTCTCTCTAATACCACTACCCACTACGCATATAATAATAATAATACTTCTTAATTTACGCGTAAAAAGCAAATGATTACCTTTGCAATAGTTGGAGTGAGTAATAATGCTCCTTAATCTACGCACAAAAAGTAAATGAGAGCCTTTGCCCGGGACGGAGGGAGTATAACTTTTTATCCGTCCTATAAAATTTTTATTAGATAGTTTAACTGGATGTGCATTACTTTTTTTTATAAAGTATCGTTTTTTTATTGAAAATATTATCAATTTTTATTTGTTTCACCAATTATTTATAAAATAATATTATTAGTTGAGTATCATTTTTCTTTGGTTAGATATCATTTTTTTATAAAAAAAAAATATAATCACTTTTTTATTTTATGAAATTTTCATAAAGGGAAGAAGCTCTTGTGTGAGATTGTTCTATGGCGAGACAATTTCACAATTTCGTAATTAGTTATTATTTTTTATTAAAAATATTATCACTTTTCTTTTAAAATGCTATCACTTTTATTTATACTTTAAATTGTTCATAAAATAATTCACATTACTTTTCATTAATTAAGTATCACTTTTCTTTATAATGTTATCACTTCTTATCAATCTCACGAAAACCATACCGTAAGACATTCTTTGCCCATCATGAAATAGTTCAATATTAAATGCATCACCTTTTTTTAATGTAATAAATGAAGTATCATTTTTAATTTTCAACTATCACATTAAAACTTTTTTATGTTTAGTATTACTTGTAATTTTAATAATTAATGACATTATTAATTTTAAAATGTACATTAGAAAAGAAAAAAATATTAATGATCCCTTTAATAATTTTAATAATTAATGACATTTTTAATTTTTAAATGTAATAAGAAAAAGGAAAAAATCTCCCTTTAATTGCATGTCCGTTAATTGAATATGCCTTCTATGGGTAGGGATGACAATTTTACCTATTAGGTCGGGTTATCCGACGGGTATCCGCATATCGAGTGTGAAAAATCGGGTAAAATTAGATAACGGGTCGGGTAGGTACCGAACTCGAAAGGGAACTATGCGTATAATGATAGAGTACGGATTCTTTTTTACCCGTTAGGTTGTAAAGTTACAATTTTAAAAAATACAATTTAAGTCTAATAAAACTTTTTTTTCTCTTTTTTATCGCTATAATAACTATTTATCTAACAATTTTTTAAAAATATAATTCAAGTTTAATATAACTACTTATTCAATTATAATCTAATATAAGTTTATATTGAAGAGTAAAATTCTATATATATACATTCAAATATGAATTTGCTTCCATTAATAAAAATTTAATTTCATTGTTAAATTGATCTACCAAAATTTTTTTAAAAAAATTTATTGAATTGATTTTTCAAAATTTGTTACTATTGTTATTGCAAAATTAAATTAATCAAATATAATTTAAAATATGTTAGTTTATTCATTGAAGAAAAAAATTATAATAAAGTTAATTAATAAAAAATAGATTCAATATATATATATCAATTTGATGAAATTAAAAAAAATAACTAAATTAATTTAAACAATTATAATATTAATCATGAAAAAAATTAACATAAACAAATCAAAATATTAACATATAATAACAAAAATGTAAAAGAAAAAAAGAATTAAAACAATTTCTTTAAAAAAAAGAGAATTTAAAAAAATATAAAAGAAAAAATTAATCAAAAATAATTAATAATCATAAGAGAATTTAAAAAAATATAAAAGAAAAAATTAATCAATAAAAAAAATGGAAACTTTATTTAAAAAGTGAAGATAGCTTTTGCTCGTATAAATAATTTATGTGGACTAATGAATAAAGAGTCTTATTATATTAAGGTAGGGATGGATCAATTTTTTTATTTATTTTTATGTTTCTAAATAAGATTTTATTTTATTTTATTTTATTTGATCTAATCTAATTATCTAAATATTCGAATCTTTAAAAAAATCTATAGGAAAATTTATGTGTTTATCATTAAATATTAATTAGTAATTTTTAAATTTAAATTAATTCAAGTGACAACACATCATTAAAATTTAAAATTTTTAGTAAATTTAACCATGAAAAAATTTAATAACATAAAAAAATAAAAAAATTAAATATAAGGTGTGTAACTAATATTTTAATATAATGTGTCTATTTGTATTAATATTGTATGTGAGCTCCATAAAGATATAATGTATTGATTATTTAATATATGTTCCATTTAAAAAAATGTAACTATTGTGAATAAATAACGTCAGGCCATATACAACGGGAATACTTGTGTATAATTTCTTAAAAAATTTCTTAATCCAGTATTTAGAAAATTTCTTATAGTAATTAAATTTTTGTTGGGTTTGACTCTTTGTACCTCCAAATTTACTAAACGAAGTCCATTAATTTATAAATTTAAAATATATTTTTGTGATAAGACGTAAACATAATTAAAAGAGAATTTAAAAAATATAAAGAGCAAAAGTTATAATAAAAAAATATCACATCCATATTCGATCTTAAAAAAAATTATTTATGTATCATTAAACTTTAATATTGGTGAATATATATTTTAAAAAAATTAAACAAATAAAATTAAAAGAAAAATAATGAAAAAATTAAAAAAAACTTTAAAAAATATAAAAGAAAAATTATAATAAAATTAATATATATTATTTAAATAAAAATTATAATAGATAAATTCAAACAAAATAAGAAAAGAATAGGAAATCATAACAAAATTAATTAAATAAATTTGTAAAATCATGAAAAAAAATAATAACGTATAAGAAATTAAAAATTTACATATTAATAATTTAAAAAAACCGAATCAAAACTGAAATAAATAAATAAATATAAAAGTATAACAAAAAGTTAAAACATAACAAAATTAATTAAAAAATTTGTAAAATTAACTATTAAGAAAAAGCTAATCACGTAAAAAAATTAAAAGACTATAAAATTACGTACTAACAATTAAAAAAAAAAACTTAAACAAAAATTGAATTAAAAAAATTAAAAACAAATTGTAAAATTAACCATGAAAGAAAAATTAATTACGTAAAAAAAATTAAAAGATTGTAAAATTACACACCAACAATTAAAAAAAACACTAAAACCAATAAATAAATAAACTAATTAATTAAATAAATATAAAAGAACAACAAAAATTAATCAATAATAATAAAAAAAATTAAAAACGGATATCTTTCTTTAAAATTTGAAGAAAGCTTTTGTTTGGTATGATTCATGATGAATAATTTATGTGTGTAAAACGAATGAATAAAGAGTCTTATTTATAGGTGGGGTAGAGATAAATTTTCTAAATCTTAGAGTAAATATATGTATTTATCTATATTAATTTTTAATTAATAATGATTAATTTGATTTGATAATATCATCCAATCTTAAAATAATATATGTGTTTATCTAAATTAAAATTAAATTAATTATTAAAACAATTGAGATTTTTAATTTATATTAAAATTAAATAATTGGGAAAATTTGTGGTGGTGACATCTCATCAAAATTAAACTCTACTTTAGTATATTAAAGATATATATATATATATTTAATAATAATATTTTATATTTAATTAAAAGTTTAAATCCAATATTTTATTTTTAATATAATAATATTATTGATGTAAAATTTATGATGTATTTAATATTTATTTATAATAATATGTTTAATATTTTAATTAAAATTTATATTTTTATCCTAATATAAATATAAGTAATGAAGAATTAACAGTATTTAATATTTATTTATAATAATATATTTAATATTTTTAATTAAAATTTATATTTTTATCCTAATATAAATATAAGTAATTAAGAATTATAATAAATCTTGGTCTATGTTATAATATTATGTGTTATTTATAATTATTTTTAATTAAAAATAATATAACTATACTTATTTACATTAATTGAGAATTATAATTATTTTTTTCAAATTTAAAAAAACTGATATTCGAATTAATAAAAATGATAGTGGTTCGGTAATTATTTTATGAATAATCTATGTGTATTAATAAAAGGTAATAACATTTTTAATGAAAAATAATATTAATATCTATGATAAAAATTAGTAATAGCTATTTAAGAAATGAATTGTCATGTTTGAAATCGTTTCGCAGAGAAATCGTATTATGCTTTCCGTTTTCATAATAAGTTATCAATTTTTATTAAAATTTTTATAACTTTCTTTTAAAATATTCTCACAAAAGTCTTTGCCTTCACAATTTACTCATTGTACATAGACTAAATATTTTATTGTATTATTTAGGTTTTGACAGAGTAATATAAATAAATTAAACATATATCAAAGATATAATCTCTAAATTATGAGATTATATATTATTGTATTGTCTTGGAATATTCAAATGGATAACATGTATAATCTCTAAAGAGTTGATATTAGGTGCACTCTTGCACCTGAGTGTATTAACTTTTTATTTCATTTTGTATACATGTTATTCTATATTTGTATACGTGTTTCTTAATAATTGTATAATTTTTTACACTAAGTTTTTCATTAAAAAACTTAGCATCCATATGTGTATAACTTTTTATTCAATAGTGTATACATATTTTTTAATAATTGTATACTCACACTCAATTTTTCATTAAAAAAACTAACAATTAAATTGTATACATTTATATTTATAATTGTATACTATGTTTTTGTTTATATTTGTATACGTTTTTGAAGGTGCACAATATAATTAGTCATCTCTAAATTATGTATTATTGACTTAGAATGTTTTTGTTGTTGACTTTGTTTTTTAATTTGCATGTTTTATTCTAAGTTATTTATTTATGAATTATAACTATTTTTTGGTGAATTATAGTTAAAAAAAATTGGGTCGGGTGGGTTCGGGTAACCGTGAATTATCCACAAAATTTAATAAAATTGCAGGTATTCGTTTACCTGCAGATTGTCCAAATACTCGGTGGATATACTCGTACCCTACTCGAAGCTCTATTTTAGAGTAATAGGGTAGGGTAAGGTATGGGTAGGAAGAGTAGGGTATAAGGTAGTATGTGAGTTTGTCATGCCCATACCATACCCTATCCATTGCCCTATCCCAAAGAGAGGTTTGCACGGGTGATCGTCATAGCTGTTGTTTTCTTTATTTTTTTTAATTTTTTATCTTATACTTCTTTCGTCCACTTCTAAGATATCTATTTTACTATTTTTAGCGTACTACCCAATTTACATATAATAATACTCCTTAATCTACGTGCAAAAAATAAATAGATAGAATCGAACAGAGAGAGTAGTATTAATTAATGAATGAATAATTAAAGATTCTTGAAACGGTTTCACCTTCACCTAAAAATTTATACTAGGAGTATATTATTACGTAATACTCCCTCCGTCCATTGTCAATCTATCTATTTTACCATTTTGGGCCGTTCATCCTTAATCTATCCATGTCCCTTTATAGACTACTATGGGACCACATCCTCCACTAATACAAATAAAATATGAGACTCACACATTAACTAATACAACTATCTAATACACATAAAATAATTATATTCCTTAATCCACATGCAAAAAGCAAATGAATACATTGAGAATGGACGGAGGAAAGGGAGTAATATTTTCAATACAATGTTATAATTTACAAAATTTTCTATTTACCTTCAACTTCGATATTTTGCCTATCCCGGAGTGTAATATCTCCTCATTAGTCTTTGAGATAAAAACTTGATCCAAGTTTAGGACAGATGGGTTTTAGTTTTAGTATGTTTCTGTTGCGAAGTTGACCTGCAAATTGCAAAACCTGACAAAACTACACCAAAGTTGGTCGAAACCGTGTGCTATCCTCTCACTTGATTTCTTCCCTAATGCCATACCCATTTTCTTCCTATAATTAACTCCTCCCCCTTCAATCCCAATCATACCAACAAACAAAGAATTTAAATCAGAAATGTGTAGAGGGTTCCGAGAAAACGAAAGAGAAATCCTAAAGGCCAACTCATTCTACGCGATTATCTCACTTTCCTGCGCCAAAAATGCAAGCATTATCTCCGTCGCATAAACGGCAGCTCTCTCGAGATAAACGGGTCGTACATCCGACCCGACTCGCCCGCCTTCGTGACGCTCCACCGGGTCGTATCCGGCGGTCGCGGGTTCACCTACGGGAGCAGAGAGAGGGTGGCGGTTTGCGAGGGGGCGAGGTTCGAGATATTCGTGGGGGATGTGAGGGTGTTGAAGGGGATTTTCAGAAAAGATGAGGGTGATAACTGGAAGATGGACTGCAAGTGTGTTGACGTCGTGGAGGGGATTACGGACGTTGAGGTGTCGGTGGCCGCGGAGGGGCCGGTCGGGATGATGACCGAGAGGGTGGAGATGGCGGCGGCGGCGAGGCGGAGGATGGGCAGCGGCAGGGGTTGCGGGCTGGAGGAGATTCCAGAGGAGAGGGAGGTGGAGAGGGAAGGGGAGGTTGCATCGGGTGTGTGCGGGTGCAGCGAGTGTTGCGGTGGGAAGGAGGATTTCGAGGGTGGAGATTGCGAGACAATGGAGGGAGTGCACTGGGCCGTTGATGTGGGGATTTGGGCGGTGTGCTTTGGGGTGGGCCACTTAGTTAGTATCCAAAGCTTGTGCTCATCGGAGATTTAGAAGAAAGAAATTGTTGTGGAATTAGAATTACTAATTTTTTTTGTTTCATAATTTTTTATGAATTTTATTTACGAACTATATACTCCAAGAAAATGTAAAGAGTATTACTCTATTACTTCAACTCGAATAACCAATTTAAATAAATGGCTTGCATAACCCCTAAATACAATAAGGTGATTTCCTTTATAGTTATATTTTCTAGAGTTCCTTAAATAATAAATTATCTTTTTTTTTCCAACCCGTGCGATACAGGGGAATTAAATATTTATTGTATATATTTCTAAAAATTACTTTATGTTAATTTAATTTTCATATGTATTGTATATATTTCTAAAAATAACTTTATTTTAATTTACTTTTCATATTTACTCTTTCACATTATAAATTAAGAGAGATTTTTTTTTTATCTTTTTAACTGATTTTAGAGGCAATCTAATCTTTTTAGGTATTAGTTAAGATATTAAGTAAGTAGTATATGTTATATAATGATGATATTTTTAAAATAAAAAGTATTATAAAATTATTTGTATTGAGTATTTTTTTTTATTTTTGGTTTTTGAAAATATATATTGGGACTAACAAATAAAGAGATGTGAAATGTATAATGGGACCGATGGATTAATATGATTAGTACATGGATAATCTTTATATATATAATAGCACCTATTTTACCACTCCGGAAAGATTAAATCTTTCCTACCAAAATCAATTTTACCACATTAAGATAAATAATATTCAAGTAAGGTAACATTTATGGTTTAATTCCATCATTTATTTTCCAATTAAATCTCCACAGTTGAATTATCTCCACCATCTTCTATAAACATCATATCGATCATTATCATACCTCATTACACAATCTTAATTTGTGTTATCTGTGTCTATCGCTTCAGCACACCGCACTTTCCCATAATCTTTCGTCGGTCTTTCCTGTAATCTTTCGCCGCTCTTTCCCGTACCTTTAGTCTATGATCGAAGCATAGATTTATGTCGATTGTGTGTATTTTTTCCTTTTCTGAATTTTGTATTTCTAATAGATCATTTGGGACACGATTGGTTCACCCTCTGAATCACTTGCCGCCGCAATCGGGATTATGTTTATAACAATCATGATTGGTCCTCGCTATGAATTACCTGCCGCCATCGGGAGATATTCTGCCTGTCGGAGGATGTGGGGGAACAAGTCACAAAAGCAGTACTGTCAGTTTACCATTCTCTTCCTACGAAAGAAAATCCTCTAACCGTGAGCCATTATTTTATCGCATTTTATCTGAAATCTATCTGCAAACCAGTGTGTCTCATGAGTTCTTAAATTCATGATGACAATTAAATTTTAGACTAATACTCTGTGTTACTGTTTTTATTAATTTTAATTTTTTGTTTGTGTTACATGTGTTTAGATTTAAAAGTGATGGCTTGGCCACGGAAATGAAGTGTATCAGGAAAACATGCGTAGTTTCAGAGAAGACATCTTGAATAATTCATAAACTAAAGTTATCGCCAGAAGATCTGTTATGAATTAATTTATTGAATTTCAGAGTGAGGCAAAAAGGTAACTCTCTTTTCTTGCTTTCATTTCCACGATTTTTGTATAATCACTCTTATGAATTATTGACTTTTATTTCCTCTTTGTATGAAGATTGATGAATATGTGTAGAGGGAAATTATTAACCGTAGGTACTTGAAGCAGCCCAATATTATCAGATTTAAAGAGGTAACAATATTTTTAATCCCTTTTGATTTCATTTAGGCTAATTATCATGTGTAGGAAGAGAGAAAAATGGAGAGGGAAAGAGAGAGAGAGAGAGAGAGAGAGAGAGATTTTATCAAGATGATGCTATTTACGCTCATCAATTTAAGAAAGGTAACATTTGGTTAATGTGAACTCATTCTTATATCTTAGCTTTTTGCTCCAGTTAAACTTAATTTTTTTCTCATTCATGTGATCTTTATAAATATTATATATTCACCTATTGGGTATGGATTAGTGGATGCATAGTATTTTTGTTTCTTTTTTTCATCATTATGTTGACATTATCAGATGGTTAACTAATATGGTGCTTAATGCTTGTTCACCTGTTTGCGTGTCCCCAAGTATAGGGAATCAATTGTAGCTCAGCGTGTGACCAAGTCTATTATCGAACCCAAAAGATAATACTAAACTAATTATTTAATCTAATTATGACTATTCTAATTTAAAACAAATTTGGGTATTTTAAGAGAATTAATTAAACTAATGATGCAAAAAATAATTACTAAAAATATAAAATAGCAAATAAAATAAATATGGAAGTGTTCAAGAGAAAAGATAGATAGCTCTAGACAATCCAGATTAAATGGGTCAACCTAAATCACTAGACAATTGGTTAGAATTCCTGCAGATATTATGGAAGCAATCACTTAATTATGTTAAATCTCTTTGGTGAAGTAAACTTAACACATAAACCTGGTTTAAATCTTCAGATGCAGAAGAATAACTACTCCCTTTTTAGGTACTTCATGCTAAATTCCTAATAGGCTAGAACACTAGATTTCCCTTTATAGCTACTTAAGAATTAATCCTCAGTTCCCACTTAACAATCTAAGAAACTAAATCCTCTAGAATGGTAATTAATAGATATATTAGGTTTCCAATATTAATTATTCTAATGAATAAAGGTTATATGATTAAATCCCCTTTACTCATAACAGATAGACAAATATAATTCCTTCTATGACACAAGCAATAATCATAAATATGCATAAGACAATGAGATCCTTATGAATAAGGGCAGATCATATAAGACAAAAATATAAGTCTCAAATCAAAGCATTAATAAGGAAATAATTATACTACAGAAATCCAACCTAGTCTAGGTCATCAAGTCAAATCCAATTAATCCTTCAAAACCTAGAACTATCCAAAAAGGACTAGCCTATAGTGTTACAAGCAACACACATGGTTAGATATGAAGGCAAACCCATAGGTCTATAATTCAAAAGTTTAAAAGAAAGAATAAGAAAAATTCTAGATATGGCGTGATTCTCCGTTCTTTCCTCCATGATTCTGAACCTTTTTATTCTCCTTCTCAAGTAAGCAACACTGATGAACTCCCTTGTATGGGTGGATAGGATGGTGCGGTAAAAGAGTATGGAAAAGTATGTAGGGTTGTGGAGAGTTATGAATAAAAATCCCAAAGTGTCTCTTTTATAGTTGAAGACTGTAAAAATCCCGAATTCTGACTCAAAAGTGGGCTTTCTAACGTCAAAAACACGAACGGGCTGGAAAAACAACGAAACGATAAAACTGGGCTCGCTGGGCACTGGCACGAGTCATGTCGGCTGGTGCTTGCGGGTTTTCTTGGCAGCCTTCGGCGACACGGTTACAGCGCGTCTCGACGGCACGGGCGGCATCCCTCGGCAGCTCGTGCTCGGCAGGTCTCGGTAGCACCAAGTGGGTGTGCTCGGCAGTCATGCAGGTGCATCTCGATAGGCATGCAGCACGACCTGGTGCATTTTGGCGGCACGAGTGCTTCTTGCAGGCTGGCACGAGTCGTTCCAGCTCTTCTCTTCCTGACTTCGCTCCCGATTTCCCTTTTTGCTCTTTTTACTTCGTTTTTCACCTAAAAATACAAAATAACACCTCACATGCATCTGTAACACAAATATATGCAATTCAACCATAAGATGCTCAAATACAGATATAAATACCACAAAATGGTGCTAAATCGGACCCTAAAATATGCAGATTTTGACACTACTCAAACTCCGAAACTTAAGATGTTGTTAATCCCCGAACAACAAAATCGAACAAAGAAAAAAGATAGTGTGTAAAATCTAAGGGAAAACAAAGGATATGATAACTAGGCCATTCAACACACAATTGTCATCAACTCCAGTTATGTACTCTCATTACATGCAATAATTAATTCATAGCATTCAAGTTAGGACAATTACTACCAATTAAAATTCTCCATCACCTTATTCTCACTGGAAGTATATCACTCTCACTCAAGTGTAAAGGATGTACACTTATGGGATATGGTGTTTATGCTCAAATTCAATTCAAGTGCATGTGTAACCATAAGCTTGCCAAACGTCTCAAACTCTCCACCATTTAAAAGTATGATTCGACAATGGGATCAAAAAGGACTTTTATTTGGATGTAATGTTGCTCTTTGGTTAAGGTAGGAAATATATGGATAAGTGACTCTAAACTCGGATCAATCAAGCGCGCCTATCATGATCTTTCATTCTTCTTCATCACTTCAATTAAGCAAATCATCCTCCTTTTCTCTTCAATTTTTTTCTCTTCCACGCACATGTACATATATTTTTCCCTTTTTCTCTTTTCCTTCTCTTCTTTTTCTTTTTTTTTTTCTCTCGAGGTACCAATTTCGGACACTACCTCTCACATCCTCCACATGGTACCAGTTTCGGGCACTACCCTAGTGTGTTTGTTTCATGAAGTACTAGATTTAAGCACTACTCCATGATTTTCGTTAGATGCATTTTCAAGCTCAATCACTATTTCAACACCAATTTCATTCCTTCCCAAGCCGTTATCATGCTCCATCAACTCACTTTGAAAAGCCATTAATTCTCTTCATGATGGACAATCAAGGCTAAAATAAGAATCATTAAGATACTCAAAGTGCTTATTTCTCGTAGGTTGCTAAAGAATGAGGTTTTAAGCTCAATGGGGCTAACTACGGATAAACAATCATATGGTAGAGAATTATTTTGCTAAGTGACTTATAATAATCAAGGATGACCTTAAATCATCTCCCATTATCTAACACAACATGTAGTCTCGAGCAAGACAAAAGGCAAGTTCTAGAATACACACACAAGAATGATACTCACCAGAAAAGAAATATCATGTGTTTATGTACATGAATAAGGCTTGAAATCTCACATGGGTTTTAACAAGTAACAGAGCACTCCTCATGGTAAGCAATATCTCACAAGTACACATAGAACTTCATTTCACAATATAACTTAAGTACAATCCCTTCATCAATTTCAAGAACATATGAATTTCTGGCAGAAATCTAACAAATAAGATCATAATAAGCACACAACCAAGAAACCCAAACACAAGTACCTCAACTACTAGATATTAAACTCAACATAATATACCACATAAAAAATAAAATAAGGAAACAAAGACACCTAATTTCGATCTCCTCCACATCTTGCAAGCTCCTCGAGTTATCAAACTCAGTCAGGTGTAGGCCTCAGATAGAACTCACTTATCTTTGCTACTCCGATAACCTTCATAATCATTAAAGCTCAAACATATCACATCACTAAACAGAAATCATCAGTAAAATTATAGGAGAAACTAAAAAATTCAACCAAAAATTAAATCACTCAAAATCTAGTAAAATAAAAAAAACACACAAGACACTTGGAAAGTCGCAAAAAAGATTCGAAAGATCGAAATAAATTCCAAAAATTCTAAAAAAATCAACCTCCAATCATCACACACAAGTGAAGAAACTTACCTCGGTGATTCAAGGCATTGGGATGCATGTCCACCACCTCAAACTTAGTTCAAACTAAGTGAGAAACTAAGTTTGTAAAAAAGTGAATACTATAGACGAAGAAGTACCTAATAAAATTTTCTACACCAAAAAACACATAAAAGCAATAAAATAGGAGGGTAAGCCCCCAGCAGGCGCTCATGTTTAACGTCGGAGAATCACGACGGAATGCAAAATTTTTGTAGACTACTGATTAAGAGGGCAATCTTCTTTCATCTTCACCTTCCAATACTTTCTCCCCCTCTTATCATCCACACTTACCACCTTACTTTTCTTAGGCATCATATGATCAGTAGAATCTCATTTCTCAAGCTTTCTCATCTCATTCCTGTCAACCTTCCACTTAATTTCAGAATCATTCCTATCACAATTAAGATCAAACTCAGGATAAAATTGATCACAAAACAAAGAAATAGAGAAAGGACTTTCAGATTTGTGGGTATCCGGTGGTAAGATAGGAGGCTTCAAGTAAGCATCATCTATTCTTCCTTTGTCAACATCCTTCTTCTCAACCTTAACTACTACATCCTCCACAACCTTTAAAGGTGTTGTGTCTCCTACACTTGTAACTGTGAGGCTTGCAGTAGTCGGCTTAAACTTTCTTGCTAAATCCCTGCAATCAGATTTATTTAGGTATTCAATGTATCCATTAGAAAGCTCATCATACCTGTCATAAAAATCAGTAGAAATTAGAGATAGAAGTTCGCTTTGGCATTTTTCAACAGGATCCCTAGACAGGATCAAAGGCAAGCTCTCCTCCGCGGCTCCCTGTACTTCTTTGATGTTTCTACACTCTTACATATCAGTAGGCCACTTCATAATTCTCTCAAGTGAAAAGACAACTTCTTCATCATTAACTTGTAACTTTAGTTCCCCCTTCTTCACATCTATATACGCTCCTGCAGTCGCAAGGAACGACCTTCCCAAAATTAGAGGAACTCTGTCATTTTCTTCTTCTTCTTCCATGTCTAGCACAATAAAGTCCACTGGAAATATGAACTTCCCCACTTTCACTAGGACATCTTCAACTACCTCACTTGGGTAAGTCAGAGATCTATCAGCTAGCTGCAATGCTACAGATGTCGGCTTCAGATTCCCCAAACTATCAAATTAATGCTAGCCCCCAAATCACATAAGGCTCTAGTAGATTGTCCATGTCCAATCTCACAAGGTATGGTGAAGCTTCCCGGATCTTTCAACTTCGTAGGAAGTTTCTTTTGTATCACAGAACTGCATCTCTCTATTTTATTCACTAACTCATCTCCAGTCAAACTCCTCTTCTTAGATATGATGTCCTTCAAGAACCTTGCATAGTTTGACATCTCTTGTAAGGCTTTTGCGAAAGGAATATTGATATGGATCTTCATGAACATCTCTACGAACTTCTTGAACTTCTCATCTAATCCTTTCTTCAAAAATTATTGTGGAAATGGAATAGGATGTTTTGTCTTTAGAATCCCCCAAATATCCCTCTCAAATTCCACTTCCTTTTCTTTCTCTTTTCTTGTTGCATTAGCTATCTGCTATTTTTTCAATCTAACTTCAGGTTCTTTTGACTTTTCTTGAGTTTCAGGCACTTGGAAATCATTCTGAACTAGATCAGCAGCGCGAGGATCGAGATGAATTTTTGAATTTTCTATCGAAGAAGGGCACGATTCGTGCCGGAAGTTGTCAGACTCGTGCCAGCCATCATCTGACTCGTGCCGATAAGTTTTTTGAGTGTGGCATGAGTCGTGCCGGCATTCAGGTGAGTCGTGCCGACCATATGCTTTGGTCATGCCGCTCACACCTACTCCCGTCGGATGGCACGACGCCTCTAGTTGGCTGACTTTAGGGCAGCACGAGTCGTGCCTATGCTAGCACGAGTCGTGCCATGTATCAGCCTTGACGTGATCGTATTCGTCTGACTTTTTGACCTCCGTTTTATGTCCATCTCGATCTGATGGCAGTTTTGGTCCCTCATACTGTGTCCCACTCCTCAAGGTGATAGCCATAACTTATTCTTTTGGATTCATCACCGTTTGAGATGGAAACTTACCTTGTTGCTCTAATCTCCCAACTGCAGGTTGCAACTTTCCAATAGCAATATCAGTTTCTTTCTGCTTTTTCTCATTCTCATTTTGTTTGATTTCAGGTTTCTCTTTATTAGTTACCATCAGCTTGACCATCAAGTTTATCTGATCCCCTTGGTTGCTTCATCCATAGTTTCATCTCATCATCCATGGACGCTCTTTCTTCAACAGGCTTTTGGGATGGATCTACACCAGAAGGAGGTGCTACTGCATTACTCGGATTTCCATATGATAGATTTGCATTCCTTCTCTGATTGTTGAAGTTGGAATTTCCTTGGTCATTCCTTCCCCATTGCTGATTACTAGGTGTGAAATTCTGTTTATTTCTGTAATCCTCTTGAAAATTCTAACCCATAGCATAATTCACTTCCTCCGTCTGATCTTCATCTCCAACCATCATACCTTTCTCTCCTCTGTTTCCTAGTGTGATGCGATCCATCTTCTTGTGCTGTTCACTGAGTTAACTTTTTAGTTCTGACATCTCACTGCTGTTGACCTATACTTCAACTTTTGCAACTTTATCAAAAGCGGCTCCTCCTTCGCTTCTCTCCATAGGCCAATCATATGTGTTAGCTGCGATCTCCTCAAATATCTCTTCTGCTTCGTCTGCTGAATTTTTGAAGATCGATCCACCAGCTGTCACGTCCACCAATACTCTTGATGCACCTCTTAGGCCTTAATAGAAGAAGCCTAAGTAAGTGTCTTTTGTAAATCCATGTTGTGGACCATAGTGTAACAGCTCCTTGAACCTTTTCCACGCTTCATAGAAACTCTCCAAGCCTCCTTGTTTAAATTGTGTAATCTTTTGCTTCACCTTAAAACTCTTAGAGGGAGGGAAGTATTTGTTCAAGAACTTATCTGCCAACTGCTCCCATGTAGTACAACATCCTGCAGGAAGGTTAATGTACCACTCTTTGGCTTTCCCCGTTAGTGAGAATGGGAAAAGCCGCATTCTAATAGCAGCCTCCGGAACATTCCTATGCTTCTGCGTCCTCGCATACTCATCAAATAACTGCAGATGATCACAAGAATTCTCCAAAGGATTACCACTAAACCGTTGTGCCTGTACTATTTGGATCAATCCAAACGACAGCTCAAAAGTCTCTGCAGTGATTGCAGGTCCATTCAATCCAGCATTCATCGTATGCTTCAGCTTATAATGGTCCCACATGGGAGTCGGGGCCCTTTGATATTCTCCAGCCATCTCTACTTTTTCAGTCTCTTCAGTTAAATCAACTTCCACTTCTTCAGACGAATAGCAAGTATCCGACTCAGAGCTAGGAATAGGTGTAGCTGGCCGTTTTCTCTTATTTCTATTCAGTCTGACAAGTGCTTCAAGTTCTAGATTGAGTGGGTCAATAGGAATTCCACTTGAACTAATGATCATACACCTATTCTCACACAGCTGATTAGAATAATTTGGATCTAAATAAAATAAAAATAAAAATAAAAATAAAAGCAATTAAAAATTTAACGTCCTAAATTAAAATAAATCACAAAAGAATTAAATAGTAAAGTCTAGGGAATTATCTCCGGCAACGACGCCATTTGCTTGTTCACTTGTTTGCCTATCCCCAAGTGTAGGGAATCAATTGTAGCTCAGCGTGTGACCATGTCTATTATCGAACCTAAATGATAATTCTGAACTAATTATTTAATCTAATTATGACTATTCTAATTTAAGATAAATTTGGGTATTTTAAGAGAATTAATAAAACTAATGATGCAGAAAACAATTACTAAAAATATAAAATAACAAATAAAATAAATATTGAAGTGTTCAAGAGAGAAGATAGATAGCTCTAGGCAATCCAGATTAAATGGGTCAACCTAAATCACTAGACAATTTGTTAGAATTCCTACAGATATTATGAAAGCAATCACTTAATTATGTTAAATCTCTTCGGTGAAGTAAACTTAACACATAAACCTGGTTTAAACCCTCAGATGCAGAAGAATAATTCCTACTCCCTTTTTAGGTACTTCATGCTAAATTCCTAATAGGCTAGAGCACTAGACTTCCCTTTATAGGTACTTAAATATTAATCCCCAGTTCTCACCTAACTATCTAAGAAACCAAATCCTCTAGAATGGTAATTAATAGAAATATTAGATGTCCAATATTAATTATTCTAATGAATAAAAGTTATATGATTAAATCCCCTTTATTCATAACAGATAGACAAATACAATTCCTTTTATGACACAAACAATAATCATAAACATGCATAAGACAATGACATACTTATGAATAAGGAAAGTTCATATAAGACAAAAATATAAGTCTCAAATCAAAGCATTAATAAGGGATAATTATACTATAGATATCCAACCTAGTCTAGGTCATCAAGTCAAATCCAATTAATCCTTCAAAACTCATAACTATCCATAAAGGACTAGCACATGGTGTTACAAGCAACACATATGGTTAGATATGAAGGCAAACCCATAGGTCCATAATTCAAAAGTTTAAAAGAAAAAATAAGAAAAGCCCTAGATATGGCGTGATTATCCGTTCTTTCCTCCGTGATTCTTAACCTTCTTGTTCTCCTTCTCAAGTAAGCAACACTGATGAACTCCCCGGGATGGGTGGATGGGATGGTACGGTGAAAGGGTATGGAAAAGTATGTAGGGTTGTGGAGAGTTATGAATAAAAATCCCAAAGTATCTCTTTTATAGTTGAAGACTGCAAAAATCCCAAATTCTGACTAAAAGTGGGCTTTTTTACATTAAAAACATGAACGGGCCAGAAAAATAACGAAATGATGAAATTGGGCTTACTGAGCACTGGAGCGAGTCGTGCCATATGTGGCACGAGTTGTGCTGGCTGGTGCTTGCGGGTTTTCTTGGCAGCCTTCGGCGGCACGATTGTAGCGCGTCTCGGTGACATGGGCGGCACGAGCGGCATCCCTAGGTAGCTCTCACAGTTGTGCGGGTTCCTCTCGGCAGGCATGCGGCACGACCTGGCACATTTTGGCAGCACGAGTGCTTCTTGCTGGCTGACACGAGTCGTGCCGGCTCTTTTTCTTCCCGACTTTGCTCCTGACTTCCGTTTTTGTTCTTTTACCTTATTTTCCACCTAAAAACATGAAATGACGTCTCACATACATCTGTAACACAAATATATGCAATTCTACCATAAGATGCTCAAATACGGATATAAATACCACAAAATGGTGCTAAATCGGACCCTAAAAACGCAGATTTTCACACTAATCACTTAATAATCAATACATAAATACCTAAACATGTTTCGTTCTTTCTTTGAAAATTCTCGATGATGCTTTACGTTCATTTGATATTTGATAGTTTCGAAATTAATTTCTTAGAGTTGGGATATAATTTTTTTTATCAGTGGTACTTGAAGAGAACTGAAGTGATGATGATGATGACATAGAGTTCTTCATTTCAGGCCATTTAAATGAACACATCATAGGACATTCTACACATCATATTCATATAAGTTTACTAATACCATTTCTCTTTGTCAATAATAAGGTCATCAATGAGTTGGGTAATGCTTAATCTTCTTTTCACCACAATTCATTATTCGAATAATGTTTATGTAATTTTATAAAGAATGAGTATTTTTTTACCTGAATTTCTATGCCTCGCTGCAATTGTAAGGGTTAAAAACATGAAATCTTTGGTTTGTAGATAGCAGAATAGATTGAATAGATGCTTTACACGTCAGTGGTAAAAGAGTCGGGTATATGTCTGGAAATGTGATATTCTTTTAATGATTATTTCAATGAAGTTTCTATTACTTTAGGAGTTTTATGAGGACACTGCGTATTGGAAATTTAATTGGATTTTTCATATTTTATTGGTAATAAATATTCAGATTTTGTAATATGATGTCGTTCGCATTGAACATTAATTTATTATTGAAGTATATTTGGAATTTGTATAGGAAAAATTTTGTATTGATTCATCATTCATGTTGAAAAAAATTCCACGCAAAGTTACATGCTGGAAAATGGGTGAAAGAAAATGAGAGTATGTGTTGGTTGTTTGAAAATCTTAGTTTATGTAGAAGGCATTGTAATAAAATGTTGCGGTTTTTTTTGTTATTTTGGTGAAGCTTATACTCTGTAAATTGTTGTAGCGATGCTCCGTAACCGGTGTGGTACTTGGAAAGTGGACAAAATTTGTGGTAGCTATAGAAAAACTCGCTATTGTTCTGGAAAACACCAGGTAATTGTCTCTCCCAATTTTATATTAAACACTCTAAACATTCAGGTAACAAACTGTTCATATAAATCAAGGCTGCAAATTAGCAATTTAGTAAGTCAAGTCATTAAGTCTTATGAAGACAATTAGAGAATTCTGGCAGAGATTCTAAATTAGATAATGCTCTTACAGAATTAATACAATCCCATGTGAGTATGTTTAGTTGAATAGGATACATGATAGAAGTTTTTGCATGGTAAAAATAGATATTTATATAATATTTTATTTTATATCTACCATTTCCAATAGTTCACTTTTTAAGTTAAGGATATGTATGGCCTAACAAAGTTGATGTATTATGGATTTTTGTTTTTATTGGCAAGCAGCAACCAACAACTCCCTTTGGACAGTGTGAGATCAGAAATGAGGACGAGTGTTAATTTGATGAGGAGATGTCTAATGATAATGGACCTTCTATGGATATTATTACTGACTGTGGAAATGCTATTAAACTTCATATTGTAAGGTTCCTTTCACTTTAATCTACTTCAATCAATGCAACATGCACGCTTTTTTTTGCAATCATTATACATATTTTATTTACGAAAATAAGTAATGATGTTCTTCATGTCAGATTATTCAATGGTTTGGGTAAATCAGGATTAGACAGTCGGCCATGCTTACATGGGGCTCATTTAAAATGGTTTGGTATGATACAAAATCACTTTAATTGTTTAATCAAATTTATTTATTATGGAGTAATAAAATGTGTACTTAGAGTTGCAAAAATGTACATATTTTTTCATGGAAAAAACAGTTCTACCACCAATATATAGTCTCGCTATATGATTGATTACTTTCCATCTACTGAATCTTATGCCAGTGTTTTTATTTATTAGAAAGATTTTTATGGTTTGTGGGTTAGATTTTATTTATCACAAAAGTTAACAAATTTTTTAAAGTCAATAAAATCTCACTTAATATTTGAGAATGGTCTGAGAGTGCTTTATTTAATTTCTATGCTGATAATAATTGTTTACATAATGCGAGTGAGCTGTTTGTAGCTTTCCTTGCTGATTTTATCCTCATATTCAAGCCTCAAGCAAATAAAGTTTTCAATAAAGGTCTATTTAAATACATGTAATCTTTCTAACCCTTAAGAAAGTGGGACAAAACAATCTTAAGGATCTGTCCATTTAAACAAAAGAATTTAGGATCTCTGAGACCAAATTAAGGTTGCGTTTGGGGTTTACGCTGCTTTTTGTTGCTGGTGCTGAGTTTGTTGTGGAGTCCCATGGAGTTTTCACGGAATATGATTATCCATTATTCTGTTATCTATCTACCTTTCGATGCATGCAGTTCTCTAAATCATTTCTTACGACCCTTTTTATATAATTCAATATTCTTTGTTTGGATTTGAAGTTAGATGGTTTATGTTGTGTTATTTCTACACTGAATTAACTCAATTATTACTTTAAAGGGTAAACTATTCTTTTGAGTGTTGATTATATATATATATATATATATATATATATATATATATATATATATATATATATATATATATATATATATATATATATATATATAAGTATGTCTTTAATTCAATTTTTTAGAAGTTGCAACTAATACTCCACAGGGTAAATTAAGTGACTTTTGAGTGTCGATGCTATAGACTTTTTGTGGAGGTATGTCTGTAATTCGATTTTGTAGATACTGCACCCAAGCCAATACATTTTTATTCAAAGTTTCAACATATATGATGAATGATAGTTAGTGTTTGTGATTGAGTATAGATGTAAAAATTCATTTGTACTGACTTTCTAATTTACGAATGTAAACCTATAGGATTGAGTTGTGGTTTTAGGAAAGACAACAAGCTTTGAGATCATTTAGGAGTTGGAATACTATTTTTATTTTCTTATTCAGGTCTTCCCTGCATAAAGTGTTTGCTCTTGATAAGATTGGCCTCAAATTTTAACATTCTTTAATAATAACTGCAATAGTTGCGTATTTATTCATCTCTTTCTCATGTGCTTATTATTATCTCTGTATAGCTGATTAGTGTGTGCTTGATCTTAGTTAAGACTTAAGAATACATCATAGTAGCACGTGAAGGTTAATTTTTCCTTCTTTTAGAAACTGCATGCTGTGCTTGAATTTTTGAAGTTTTTTTGTAAATTATTTTTTAAGTATGTCGAGAAAAGTAGAACAAGAAGTTGTAGGAAAAACATAATATTTTAAGTTTTTTACTCTTATTACGTGGGATTTTTTTAGTGAATTATGGCTGATGTTTCACAATTTTAATGATGTTTCATGTTCTCGGTTTTTTTCTTTTTTAAAGAATTAAAGATTTCTTGGTAAAAAAATATTTTGATGTCATCTTCTCTTCTTTCTTAAAACCTTTTAAATCCTAACATGCAATTATCTACCACCAATTTTGCATCGTCATCTAATTTTATAATATATTTACTCATTTCTTTTTACTCAAATAAAATGAAAAACAAAAATGGAAGAGCATTGGTTCTTCTATGGTATGTTGCATTGTTCATAGATTCTAGTTTTTTATTATTTGTACCTTAAATCCTAACGGGCAGATTTGTGAAATTAATAGAATAAATGTAATGGGTTCGCTGCCTTTTTATTTATTTTCTGCTCATTATCTAAAGAAATCACGAGGAGATTTAATGGGCTGAAGCTGGTGTTGAGTTTATTGTGGAGTCCACTGGAGTCGTCACAGACAAGTATAAAGTTGCTTCCCACTTAAAGGTAATTGTTTCTATTTTTTTTTATCTTTTTCATTACCTTATGTTGCAATGCTTAAATTGTAAAGATTGTGGGCCTGTGTATTTTTAACGCTTATGAGCACCAACCTTTTTTTTTCATTGACAATTGTTCAACAAACTCCTTTCTGACCACCTTTTATCCCGCTACAAAGATTATCATCAAGATGTATGCTTTTACAGTTCTAATTGGTCCCATAGTCAAGTTGTACCCCCGTAGGAAATATTATCAGCAAACTTATGTGCACCTACCTTTTAAAATTTATTTTCTTTTACGTTTTCTGTAGATATTTTAATATGTGACTAATGCTTAATTTTGTATGTTCTCTTCACTTATTCATATCTGCTATTTTGCGCTCATTTATTATTTTTTATATTTTGTTAATTATTTAAGTTGTGTTTATGGTTAACTTTTTAAACAGGGATATAATGCATAAATACATAAGTGTCTATTTCTATAATGTGAGCACTGCTTAGTTTTCTAAGTTCTTAATTTATTTGTAACTGCTATTTGGCACTCACACTCATTGTTCAATTAGTGAAACTAAGATAATAATTTTGTTGTTAATGATGTTAATTTTTATTTTTACTTTGCGTTAAATTTAGTTTTTGATATGTCGTACTATGATTTTTTATTATAAGCACGAACTCTGACATCACATTGGTTTATTTTCGTGATTGCCTACAGTCGTACTCCATGCCGCCATCTTGATTCTCTGAATCAACACGCATTGGAATTGGTTTATTCCCTTAACTACATCCGATTATCCAATATCTACTCAGGATGGTACTACTCCATTAATTAGCAGTCTCATTCCATCACTATTTTACTCTTCCTAATTTGGTTTGAATTGTTTGCTTCTATGCTTTACCTTCACTGCTTAAAGATGTTATGTTTTTGTTCAGCAATGTCAAATTCCAATTAAATCAGACCTATAGTCTACCCGATTTATAATTATGATCCTAATTAAGCTCCTTTTGGCAGTGATCTGATTACTGTATTTTTGCTATTTATTTTTGATCCAGTAGGCCCAAAAGTTTGCGTTTGTACTGATTATTGAAATTGTGATTTGTTTGCATGCAAATTTAATAGCTGTCGTTTATGTTTTAATTGTAGAGTTGCTATTTGGATTTATTTGTTTTTACATCTTTAAATGCATTGTGTGAGTACTGTGATGGTTCCAGAGTTTTTACATCTTTAAATGCATTGGTTTATTTGTACTGATTATTTCTTTTTATAGATCTATTATCACAGAGTTGTGTAATGAGTTTATTTGTGGTTACTATTCAAATGATTCGCTTATAAAATTTGAATTTCAGTATCAATTTTATTTTGATGGATGATTTTTAAGAAAAAGTAGTGAATAGGGAATTGGTTAGTGTTAGGTTCTAAAGCAGTGAGGACGAAATTAGCATTATTAGTCGGTCAATGATTAAAAAAACTCCAGTGATTTATAACTGATTTGGAGAGAAGTTTTTTTGAAAATTGTATAACAAATCTCCCTCAGCTGTCTCTTGATTTCATTTCTTTCTATTTTTTCTTTTTTGTTGATCGAATCATGTGTCTGACTCAATTTATGATTTTGTTTTCTCTTTCTTTTTTTTACTTGCTTAATGGGTTTGAGTTAGTGGTTGATGAATAAGCCTTGAGTGGTAGGATTATTTTCCCATCAAGGCTCAACCTGTGTGAAACAGTCCCTCCATAAATGGGCGAACAATTTTTAATTCATACAGGCTGAGGTTTGTAGTGGAGACAATGCTAATGGTTGTGGACTTCATGGTAGCTTCAGCAGCGTTCGTGGTGATTGAGGCAGCGATTCTCGAGTTGTTGTTGTTACTTGAAGAAGAGCTATCTTTTGTAACTTAAAAAATTTTATTTCTTTAATGATTAATTTACCATTTCTGAAATTTCTGGTGGATGTTAATGTCTATGAATGAATTCATGATGTTCAAATTGTTGGGTGATGAAATAAACAACATAGTAAAATTGTTTTTTCTCCTTTTTACTTAGACATTGAAGAAAATTTTCTAATTCATACGAGCTGAGGTTTGTACTAGTGACAATGCTCATGTTTGCAGAATTTGTGATAGCTGCAGTGCCGTTCGTGGTGATTGAGGCAGTGGTTCTCATGTAGTTGTTACTCGAGGAGGATGTATATTTTACAACTTAAAACTTTTATTTTCTGTAATATTAAATTTTTACAATTTCTCAAATTTTATTCTGGGTACTAAAAAACTGTTTCAAGAATTCAGTGCAGGTATATTCATTTATACAGATGTATTTGTGAATTTATGGATAATCCTTGATCAAATCCTGTAATGGATCTTAAACTTTACACCATTTAATTAATTGAGCCAAAGAATTATTTTTCATGTTTTTTATGGCAATTTTTTTATATAATGTCTTCATATTACAGTGTGTTGGCACTATATTTCCACATAAGCTTGCTATTTTGTGAAGACAAGTATGAAACTTAAGGGACTTACTATAATAAATTATAAGACAAAAGTGACAAAAGTGAATATTTCGGTATAACTATATTAGTCGTTTTAAAAAAAGAATTACAAATGTGTTTGTATCAATTTAATAGCTACAACAAACTAATTATTATTTAATTAACCTTATAAATAAAAAAAGACAAAACAAAACATGTTTGAAATAATAGATTATAATCTATGTCAACTATAGAAACCTTTCAAATAATAGATTGAATTTTATTAACTCAATTGTGGTTTCTTTCTAATCTTTCCATTTAATTGATTATTCTTATTTAGTATGTATACTTCTTCAATGAAAATAAGTCTTTTACTTTAAAAGTTATATATTTGATATCCGGTGCACCCTGGTGCAAGGGTGCACCCATATGTGTATAACTTTTTATTCTATATTGCATACATGTTTCTTAATAATTGTATACTTTTTTCACACTTAATTTTTCATTAAAAAAACTAACATCCATATATGTATAACTTTTTATTCAGTAGTGTATACATATTTTTAATAATTGTATATTTTTTACACTCAATTTTTCATTAAAAAAATTAATAAAAAATTCACTAACAAAGTGTACACATTTTTATTCATAATTTTATATGCTTTTGTTCATAATTGTATACGTTTCTAAAAGTGGGTGAGCCGTATCCTGGGGTGCACAGTAGCATTACCCAAATTTATAAGAAGTACTCCATCTGTCCATACTTATGTTTACACTTTCTGTTCACACTTCATAAAAACAAAATTACACTAATAAATTCATTTTATTATTCATAATTATAAATCAATTAAATATGTTATGATTTGTGGCAAATATAGGTAGTTAAAATCTTATTAAAATTTGGTACGGGTATGAGTATGTATATGTGGTATATATATTTTTTAGTGGGAGTGAGGCTTTTGTGCCCCTGGGGCATACCGTGCGCCTTTAGAATTTAGTATTATGGGTAAGGGTATATTGTTTTGTTCTAAAGGATATACACTTTAATTAATAAGGGTATACCATTTTGTTGTAAAGGGTATACACTTTTCATTAATATTTTTTATTTTTCTTTAGAAAATAAAGGGTACACATCTTTATACTAAATGGTATACAATTTAACACAAAATTCTAAAGGCGCACGGAGTATGTTACGTGCGCCCGGGTGCACACAATATTTTTTCTTTTAGTGGTGAAGAGGAACCAACGAAAAATGAAAAGTGTGAAGATAAATATGGAAAAGTAAGACTATATTACTTTAAATCATTAATTTTTTAACATTTCAGAATTTCCTCAATCATAAATTAGCATTCAAATTAGGATGGGGATGGATAGCTCTAAATGAATTTGGAACAGATAGTTTAAAAATTTTCATTAGGCCTTTTGGGGTGGATACGGGTATATGCCTCGGATATCTACGAGTACCTATTTATATATAAACTTCTTAATTTGTTTAATATATTTTATATAGTTTATATATTTTTATATATTTAATTAATGGCTAATCATTATGTGCATCTGGGTGCACCATACACCCATTTTCAAAAATTTATACACATATAAATAAAAATATAATATACTAATGAATAAAAATGTATACATTTTGTTATCAATTTTTCTGTAATTTTTTTTAATGAAAAACTGATTGTAAAAAAATACAATTATTAAGAAACATATTGTTGATGTAAAGTGTTGAGACCAGTGTCATCACATCTGGAGTCATACCTGTCCTCCACCAGTTGTTTTATTAACCACTAATATTGTTTTGTTGTTTCGACTGGTGTTGTGCTTATTGTTGCTTTTAGGGTTGTTGCGGTTGAAGTGCTGAATGTGTTGAATGCAAAGACCAAGTCAAACACATACCTTGAAGATCCTGGAGCAAACTGGAAAGATCTAAATGATCTAGAAGGATCTAGAAGGCGAAAATAACTACCTCTTAGTGGGCGGTTATTTGAGCCTGCATAGGTGGTTTCTACATCTCATACGTGGGCCACTCATCATTTGGAGCCTGCAGCCATCTATAAATTGAAGCTGCTAGTTGCTAAGTCAAGTGATTGAAAAGACAATCCCACTATACAGTGTAAAAGATCATAAATAGGTTTCTGTCATAGTGTTTGTACTGGTGTTGTAACACTTTGTTCAATATCAGTTGTCTACTATTATTCCGTTACGTTTTGTGTGCGCTGTTCACAGGCAGTGGAAGCCCACATGTGAAGTAGGCTTAGATTCTATCAAGTCTAGGTTCTGCCATTTGGGAACGTGTTTGGATTTTTGATTCGATTTTGTATTCGAAGGTGGAAGAATTGTTTCCACACCTAAGAGTCTGTTTTTGTAATCACATTTTCCAATAGTGATATTTATGCCATGAGGCCGCCACAAACTTGCAAAAGTTTGTGGAAAGATTGAGTAATTCGTGTGTTAAGTCTTCCGCTGATTTATAACTTGTTCTATACTTAGTGTTGATTGAGTAATTCGTATTGTTCAAAGTGTCACCACACTTAGGACAACATCGTACCAAAAACACACTTTGCACCATTGAGCACTCGATAAGTGGCATCAGAGCCAACACTTGACAATACTAAGTGTTGATTCCTGGTGTTACGTGTTGAGTTATTATGGATTACTCTGCATCCGTCACCCGTCCTCCCATTCTTGATGGAATAAATTATGCCTTGTGGAAAAGCCCGATGAGGTCATACATCAAAACATGTGACAATAAAGCTTGGAAGATCATTCTGTCTGGATGGACGCCTCCCATTGAAGAAGATAAAGATGGAGATCAGATTCTCAAAGATGAACTCAAATGGACTACCGAGGAGAGTAATCTATCTGCACACAACTGCAAATCCCTCAACGCAATCAGCTCTTCGGTTGATTCAGTGATGTTTAACTTGATTCAGAGCTGCATATCTGCTAAAGATGCATGGGAAAGACTACAATAACACTGTGAAGGTTCTGGTAGTGTCAAAAGAGCAAAGGCAAGGCTGCTGAGTATGAAGTTTGAAAACTTGAGGATGAGGGAAGATAAGACCATCAACTCTTATAATGAAAGGCTGTATGAAGTCGTGAACGAGCTGCAATCACTTGGTGACCCAATTTCCAATTCCAGGTTAGTAAACAAAACACTTCTTACACTACCTAGGAGATTTAATAGTAAAGTTCGTGCTATAGAAGAAGTTAGGAATACTGATACTATGAGTCATAATGAGTTTATGAGCATTTTGAAAACTTATGAAATGGATATGTCTCAACAAGATTCTGCGTATGATAGAAAATGTGTTGTTATTTTTAAAAGTGATGCTCCTTCATGTTCTGGAAGGACATCAACCGTTATTAAAATTTCACAAATTGATGAAAATGTTGATGACATTTCTGATGACACTGATAATATTGCTTTACTTGCTAAAAAATTTGAAGCTTATTTGAGAAAACAGAAAAATAAGTCTAAAGCAAATACTCAGCCTAGGATAGAATATTCTCCTCATACTCCTCAAACTCATACTCGTAGACCCACTCAAAGAAAACTTAAGTATGATCCTGAATTTAGGAAGAGACCCTCAGTTGTAGTGAATGTACTGGTTTTGGTCATTATGCAAATGAATGTGCTAACACTCTTTTGAAGAAAATGATGAACTTAAATGCTTCCTTGAGTGATGATGAATCTGAAGGTGATCAAGAGACAAAGGATGAAGAGCTGACATTTCTGTCAGAATGTGTAAGTGAAGGACTTTCTGGAAATGACTCAGATGTTGAGTTGGATGTGACAACATCTACTTCGATATCAAGCAAGGTTCAGTCTATTTCTGATTCTGATGTGAAATGTACTAATGTTATTTATACTAGAGCTGGTACATTTGAAGAGAAATTGGAAAGCAAAATTGCTGAACTTTTAAAAGAACTTCAAAAGGTCAACCAAGAGAATGATGGTTTGATTGAAACTATCACAAGACTTGAGGTAAATCTTACTAGATAGGATGCTGAAATTTCAAAACTCCAAGAACAATTGACTGCTTCAACACTAAGTTTCAAAAAATACTTTAAGAGTACATCTGTCATGAATGAAGCTTTTTGTGTTGGCAAATCTGATATGAGTGGTCTTGGATTTTCTGAAAATTCTAACTCTTTTAGTTTTGAAAAACCTGTAAATTTTGTGAAACCTGGATAAAAAAGTTTTTCTAAAAGGTTTCCAAAACAAAGAGGCAAGAGAAATTTTATCTGTCATTACTGTTCAGTTCTTGGTCACATTCGTCCATTTTGTTTTAAACTGAAAGATGACTTGTTCTCTGGAAAAGTGTTGCTTGAAATGTTGCCACACAAGTATTCACACACACCGAAAACTGCTTGGGTCAGAAAACCAAAAGTGCTATCTAATGTGACTTGTACTTCTTTACAAGCATGTGTACTTGGTTTATGGTATTTTGATAGTGGTTGTTCTAGACATATGACTAGAAATATTGAATATTTGAAAGATTATAAAGCTTTTGATGGTGGTAAGGTTACTTATGGTGGTGGCTCTAAGGGTAACATTGTTGGTAAAGGAACCTTAAATGTTAAAGGTTTCCCAAATTTGAAGAATGTGCTGCATGTTGAAGGTTTGCGTGCTAATTTGATAAGCATAAGTCAATTATGTGATGATAATCTGCATGTGAAATTTGACAAGAATCCATATTTTGTGTTGAATGAAACTGATGAGTGTGTGATGGTTGGTAATCGATCTGTTGATAATTGTTATCTGATTGGTAACAACACTTACTGCAACATCTCACAACATGATGAAAGTGTACTTTGGCATCAAAAACTTGGCCATGTAAATTACAGAAATTTACAAAAATTGGTTAAGTTGAAAGCTGCTAAAGAATTACCTAAGCTCAGTTTCAATGACCCTCCAATTTGTGGTTCATGCCAAAAAGGTAAGCAGGTAAGGTCATCACACAAAATCACCACTATGTGCACATCTTCAAGATGTTTTGAATTGCTTTACATGGATCTTATGGGTCCTATGGAGATTGAAAGTCTTGGTGGTAAGAAGTATTATTTGGTTGTGGCAGATGATTTTTCTAGGTTTTCATGGGTTGAATTCATTAGAGAAAAATCAGATGTATCTGAAGTATTTAAAGTTCTTTACAAAAGGTTCAAAAATGCTTTTAATCTTAAGATTTGTAGGATTAAGATTGATCATGGTAGAGAATTTGAAAATAACATGTTTTCTGAATTCTGTGAAAAGAAAGGTATATTGCAAGAGTTTTCATCTCCTAAAACCCCACAATAATGTCTTTAATCTTAGAACTAGAACTGTTCAAGAATATGTAAATGTGATATTTTATGATACATCTAATATTGCAGGTAAAAAGATGGAAGATGACATCTCTGATCTGATTGAAATTGCAGAACCAATGAACAATGTTGAGCCAACTGTGATCACATCACCTACAACATCTGAGAATGAGTCAGAAAATAATGAGAATCAGATCCACAGAACTCCCAGGAATTCTCTTATCTACAGATATAAGAAGGATCACCATTTTTCACAGATCATAGGAGAATCCTCAGTTGGTGTTCAAACCAGAAGAAAAGGTAAATTCAGAGATGTGGTAAGATCAGTTTTCATGTCCAACATATGCAATCAGATATGTGCTGAATGTTATTTTTCTTCTGTAGAACCCAAAAATATTTTTGAAGCTTTAAAAGATGAATGTTGGATTCAGGCTATGCATGAAGAACTTGAACAATTCACTAGGAATAATGTTTGGAGTCTAGTCCCTAGGCCTACAAATACTAATGTCATTGGAACTAAGTGGATTTTCAAGAACAAAACTGATGAATCTGGTAATGTAGTAAGAAACAAAGCTAGACTTGTTGCACAAGGATACACACAGGTTGAAGGGATTGATTTTGATGAAACATTTGCACCTGTAGTTAGAATAGAGTCTATTAGGCTTCTTTTAGCTAATATATGCTTTGTTGGTATCAAACTGTTTCAAATGGATGTTAAAGATGTTTTTTAAATGGAATTTTAAATGAAGAAGCTTTTGTTGAACAACCAAAATGTTTTGTTGATCCTCTCTTTCCTGATCATGTGAATAAATTAAAAAAAGCTTTGTATGATCTAAAGCAAGCTCTTAGAGCATGGTATGAGTCTTGTTGGTGACCTAAATTACTTTTTAGGGATCCAAATTAAGCAAAGTGATAGTGGTATTTTCATCTCACAGAGTAAGTATGCTAAAAACTTGGTGAAAAGATTTGGTCTTGAAAATGCTAAGCCTATAAAAACACCTATGGTAACATCACAGAAACTGTGCAGAGATGATGTTAGCCCTGATGTTGACCACACTATGTATAGATCTATGATTGGTAGCCTTCTGTATTTAACTGCTAGTAGACCTGACATTATGTAGAGTGTCTGTGTTTTTGTTAGGTACCAAGCAAATCCCAAGGAATCTCATATGAAAGCTTTGAAAAGGATTATAAGATATGTGGCTAGAACTGCTGACATAGGGTTATAGTTTTCAAAGGACACTAACAGCTCTCTTGTTGGATAAAGTGATGCTAATTGGGCTGGTGATTATGATGATAGAAAAAGCACAAGTGGTGGATGTTTTTACATGGGTAACAATCTTGTTTCTTGGCATTCTAAAAAACAAAATTACATATCCCAATCCACTGCTGAATCTGAATATATTGATGTTGGAAGTTGTTGCACATAGTTGCTTTGGTTAAAAAAGATGCTAGATGATTATGTGCTTGAGACTGACACTTTAATGATTTACTGTGATAACACGAGTGCTATAAACATTTCAAAAAATTCAGTTCAACACTTACTCACTAAACACATTAGCATTAGACATCATTTTCTAAGAGATTTTGTTGAGAAGGGAGTAGTCAAATTGGAGTATATTTCCACTGAGAAATAACTTGCTGACATATTCACAAAAGCACTTGATTTTGAGAGGATTTTTCACTCAGGAAATCTCTTGGACTTTGCATTCCATAAAGTCATTCATGATGTTTCTTAGAGTGTTTCGACACTCGAGAAAACACTACTGTAAGTTTTGTCATTTTATGTCAAAATTAAGTGATTTGGTGACCTATTTTGTTGCTGCTAACTATATTCTGGTTGAATCTTGAGGTATTACTGGACATACACTAAAATAACAATTCTTAAAAAAATCAAAGGTCAAAACATGCTGAGTAACTAGACACACGTGACTGACAATCATGATGTGTTCTTTTCAAAAGGCTGTTATGGTTTCAAAAAGGGGATAAAGAACACTCTTGAACTACTACTGAGTAACCAAACACACGGGGCTGACAACCATGATGTGATCTTTTCAAAAGATAGTATGAATTCTTGAGATTAAGTGCATCAAAAAATCCACAAAAGGATAAAAGTGTATGCGTGCCTAAATTATTCATCCTTGATTGATTTTTCCAAAATGTCTTTAGCTTTAACAAAACTGTTATTAAATTATTTGTTTTCAATACATTAAGTGATATAACTTATAGTATTTATCTTTTCTGCATTTTTAATTTCCGTGCATAATTATTTCTCCATAAATTTGATCATGACATTTTTTACGAAAAATGTGTTAGTGGCCATGAGTTTTCATATACTGCTGCATTGCATATTCTTTCACACATTGTTTGCAGTTTTTAATTAGTGAAAATAACCTCCATCCCACTACTGTTCATTCTCTCTATATAACTTGGAATATAATGTTTGATGTGACATGTTTGTGTGCTTGAGTGTGATCCCCCATTTCATCTTCTCACTCACTGTTATCGATAAAAGCCTTTCTCTCTCACATTTCAAATGGCAACTCCAAAAGCAACATGTTCTTCTTTCAAATCCTAACCTTCTTCCTCACAAAATCCACTCCAAACCCTAGCTGATATGGCCGAAAATATCGCGTCGGATGCTGCACCAAATGTCAATCTGAATGCTGCTACACAACCGATTACTCCTGTTTCTGGTACCCCTGTTCCTCAGAGTATTGTCCTTCCAGCTGATACACCCAATTCAATTCTTGAATCTCTTCGAACTCAGTTCGCTTAGTCGAACATTACTGTTTCAAGAATTGAAAATCCCATCCTTTAACCATCCATTCCCACTAAAACTCACTCTGAAATTCCTATTGAAGTTCACTATGAAATTCCCACCGATACTCCTAACCAATCTGCCATTGTCCCTTTTGTGACTCCAGAAGAAAGCCTACCCTCAGAGAATGTTGAGACTCAGAATCCTGATCAAGTCCCTATCTCTACATCTCCAAATACATCACCTACTCGTGCTGAACAAAATCCACAAGTGTCTTCTCCCTCGTCATCACCACCGGTTCCAATCATGTCAATGGTTGCTAAACTATCTGCTCCGAAGCGTAAAGCGCCTCCACAACATAGGTTGATCAGACTCCGCAAGAAAGACACTACACAAGATGCAACCACCTCTGAAAAAGGGAAGTCCCCAATCTCTATCTCTGATTCTGATGAAGCTACTCCTATGGATGTAGATGCTACATGTTAAAATCCTACTATTGCTAATCTTTGCAAAGCTTTGAAGAAGAGATGGAGAGGAAAGAAAGTTGTGTCTGATGTTACAGATCCTGAGGCAACACCAGATGAATCTGATGAGGAAAATGCTGATCTGAACCAGCTGATTGATGATGTTGCCGCAAATGTTGCTGCCTCAGAGCCAACACCTACTGTTGCAGATGCAGAACCCTCTGATCCTGACCATGATTCATATTCATCTTCTGATGATGAAGAGGATGCATCTAAGGATGCTGACGAAGGTGCAAAATCTGAACTTTATCGACTTCACAATGGCTTACTTCATCTTCGGTGACGCACTTTTCCGGAACTTCAAATTTCTCGCAAGCCCACCGCTGACTAGGATTGTGTTGTCATCGTCGACCAGGACTGTGTTCTCAAGCCCATTGTCTGGATGAAGAGCCGAGTTGAGGAGCAATTGGGAGATGAGGTGAATTCTGGGGCGGTGGCGGCCCTAGGGTTTGGAGGTGGTGGAGTCGGAGTTGGTTGGTGTGTAGGGATGGGGATTGTGAAGATTGATTGAGTGAAGAGGAATTGGAGATGGCAAGAGGCAGTGGCTAGAGGAAGAACACAGCGGCGGATGTTCATCAGTGCTAGACTATAGTTTTTTCAAAAATTCTCCATTGTTGAGTTACCTTCCATGAATTGGAGCTAGTACTAGTAAGAAAGACAAAGAGAAGTGTGTATGTGGGAGTGTGTGTGCGTTAATTGATTTGTGGATGGATGCAGTCATTGGAGGACGACGGGCAGGGAGGGCGGAGGAGGAAGAAGAAGGCACTGAAAGAGAAGATAATTAAGGAGACGTTCGGGGGAGGAAAGAAAGAGAAAGAGAAGGATGAGGTCGCACACAGTACACCAGCTACAACCACCACCGCCGTGCCGGAGAAAAAAGGGGTTATCGAGAAGATCAAGGATAAGCTCCCTGGCCACCACATAATCACTAATTATAGAATATTTCCATCTGCACTATATATACTTTGTTCATATACTATTTCTTATTCTCTCTGTTTGGCTTGATTTTTTATTTTTATGTTGTAAGATCTTTCATTTTGAGGGGTGTTTTGTTTCTGAGTACGTGAATAAGATATATGTTGTCCTTTTTTTTACTAATACAGTAGGACTAGCTCCAATTCATGGAAGGTATCATTTGGTTTGGAAAATCATTTATAAAAAACTGTATTAATTTAGTCTTAGAAAATTTTTGTTGTTAATTTTATTATTTGTTTGTTAGGTTACTCTTTTTTATTAATTAGGTTACTCTTCAAAGTGAATTATGTTACTATGAACTTGTTCTTTTTGATCAACCTTTTTAGATTACTCTTTTCTAATAATTAGGTTACCATTTACAATGATTTGAGTTACTCTTTAGTTTGAAACTTTGATTTTCTGAAAATTAAGATTACTTTTTTTATTAAATGGATTACTTTTTATAATGAATTAAGTTATTTTTTATAATAAATTATGTTATTTTATGATTTGAAACTCTAATTTTTTTTTTTAAATAAAGGGCGAGGAAAAAATTTCCTTTTCAATAATGTCAATTTAGATCCAAAATATCCGTGTTTTTATAATTTGTGTTGTCCATCATTTTTTATTCCTAATATTTCTCTCATCTTGTATTGAATCTACAATGAACATAAAACATAAAAAATTAGTGAATGAAGTAACAGAATTAAATTTAAAATTTTATATATGCAATAAAAAAGTTAGTGTTATGATCAAATGGCAGCGGAAAAACAATTTATTGTGCCTTAAATTTTTTACATTTACTTTCCATTTCTATAATTCATATTTTTAGGTTACTCTCGGATTACTATTTATAATGAATTAGGTTACTATTTGTAATAATTTAGGTTAATTTTAAAAATGAATCCATATTGTAACAAGATTATTTTATTCTATTATTTGGGTTACTTTTTATTATTATTTGGGTTACTCTTTATAATAATTTGAGTTACTCTTTGATTTGACACTCCAATTTCTAAAAATGTTACCATGTAATTATATAACAAGATTATTTTATTTTATTATTTGGATTACAATTTATATTTATTTGGGTTACTCTCTACGTGACTCCCATCTCTAAAAATGTTACCATATAATTATATAATATCAACTTTGGTGTGGAGCTGCTGCAGAGGAAATGGAGTGTTCAAAACCCAAAACCTAGGTCATCAAGACCGTAGATTGAGGTGAGCAAATATTTTCTAGACTACAAAAAATCAATCAAATAATTCCCCACGCATACAAGTAGAACTGTACAATTGTAGACAGAGAGTTGGACAGCATAGCCCCACATGTCTACAATTAATTACGAAAAAGATATGGAATCAATGGAAGATATATACGAAATCAAATTGTAAGGCACATCATTCCAACATTTCAACCCTAAAACTGAATCACACATCCTTCAACTGCATGTACAAGTAGAAACAGCAACGCTTGCCTGTAAGAAATACCCCCATTCCTCCTCCGTCGGCATCTGTCCTTACTGTCTCAAAGATAGGTTTGTCAACGTCGTCTGCTCCGACTGTGGAGAAAAGCACCTCTCCTCTTGCTCCTGCTCTGACGTCTCCTCCTTCTACCGCAACTCCTGCAGTACCGCCGAGGTGGACAGTGTTGGGAGGGTCTCGTTTCTTATCGAGACAGATCAATGGATTTTGGAAGATCAAGAGGCTATTTCGGAAGAAACGAAACAGGGGCTTCTACGATCATGAGGTCCGGGTTTTTGACATCATGGGAGTGTCCAAATCCAGATCACTCTGCATTTTCAGAAACGGCGCGCGGAACGATCTCGACGAAGAATGTGCGATGTCGAGCGCCAAGATTTTCGCCGTCACCAGAGGGATCTCTTACACCGCAGAACTAAAAAACCCCTAAACTGATCTGCAGGTCCCCGTGCTGGATCTCGCCGAATTTCAGAGGAAGACCGCTGGATGGAGGTGGTGGGTGAGGTGAAATGGGCGTCCAAGGATTGGGGTTTTTTCAGGTGCTGAATCATGGAATTTCTACGAATGTTCTAGATGGGATGCTGGATGGGATTAGAAAATTCCACGAACGGGATGTGGAGGTGAAGAAGGAATTTGATGAGGGTGATATGATGCAGAAGGTGGGGATCCGCAACATTGAATTCAGATTTGTTTGTACTAAAAAATTTGATAGGAACAATTGCACCGTAGTCATTTTCTTATTGAAAAAATGGTGTACCCCACCATTAGGGGCCCCCACCGCCCCTGCCCTGGGGATTGGTGGAGGAGGTAAATCGCAGGATGTGCCTCAAGTGGCTTATAGAGAGGGCTCACTGTTAAACTTGTGCTTGCAAGGGGCCAAATCCATGCCAAAGGCAGGATTCGAACCCCCACCCTGCAGCAACCAAGCTCAGCTGGAAGGCCTTTCCACCCTCCCCTCTTATTATTATTACTTTATGTTAATTGGGTATAACTTTATGCTAAAATTGTTATCACTTTTTATTCATTCTAAAAATTATTTGTAAAATAATTTAAGTGGTTATTACTTTTTCTTTATCATGTATCACTTTTTATTTAATACTTCATGTTATCACTTTTTATTGTTCTAATGAACTATTCATGAAATAATACAATTAGACAGATATTACTTTCCTTTAATTAATGAACATTTTTTTATTAAAAATGCTATCACTTTTTATTATTCCAATAAATTATTTGTGAAATACATTTTTTAATTAGTTATCACCTTTTATGAAAGATGTTATCATTTTTCTTTTAAAATGTTATCAATTTTCATTTATTATATAAATTGTTCATGAAATAATTCACAACACAATTATTACTTTTCATCGTAGAGTATCATATTTTATAATTTTATAAATATTTAAATTAAAAAATAAAATAAATAAATAATAAATGTTAAATTATTACATTTTTAAAGAACAAAAAATATAAACTAAGAAAAACGTAGAAAAAAATTATATACATATAAAGTCTAATTAGTTGCTCTTTTATAATTAATTTTTAAATTTAAATTAAATATCAAACAAACGAGGTCCTTTAAATTTATTTAAGTCTAATCAATTTAACTCTATAACTAATTATTCAATTTTCTAATTTCATAATAACCAAACAAGACCCTTTAAAATTATTTAATTGGGTTAATGGATGATCCGTCTCACATAAAGAGATCCGTGAGACGATCTCACCCAAGTCTTTGCCATTAAAAATTGTTTTTTTTTTATTTTTACTTTTAAATTAAAGTATTGATAATGATTTATTTATTATAGATTGTGATCACTAAAATTATTAAAGTAAACTTATTTTAAATTATTAAATAGTTTTTTTTTAAATTGATCAAATTAATTATTTAAATAAATTGTTTCTATACATCTATTATATTAATAAAGTTATAATCACTTAAGTGATATGAAGCTTCTAAAAAAATTATTATTTTATTAATTAAATTAAAATTTTTAGAATTTATTATTATGACAAAAATTTGGGTGAGACCGTCTCACAGATTCTCTTATGTGAGGCAATTTTTCATTAACCTAATTAAATAATTTTAGAGAGCTCTATTTGGTTGTTATAAAATTAATTAAAACATTGAAAATTTAGTCAAATTAATTGGACCTAAACAATTTTAAGGGATTTTATTTTGTTGATATCAAATTTAAAAATTAATTATGAACAGAAAATTAATTAAGCTTTACATGTATATATATATTTTTTACGTTTTTTCTTATTTAATTTATATATTTTTTATTATTTCCAAATATAATAGTTTAAAATTTATTATTCATTTAATTTATTTTTTAATTAAATATTATAAAATGTGATAATACTGGGGTTTTTATGTAATCAATCAATAAAAAATTAATACTCCAATCTTTCATAATCAATAAATACTTAAATGCTATATATACTAAAAAATACTTTGTTTATGGTAGGTATTACTTTACCACAATTCCTTTATATGATAATGATATTTTTTCCCTTTTTCCTTAACATGCAAATAATTATTGTTTCCTAAAACTCCAACCTTTCTTAATTAATAAAAATACCACGGTTATGGTTTAAATCTTCAAAATGTTATCATATCCGTAAGTTGAATGTAATGTTTTACATTTTCATGAAGGTATTAAGTTCTTAGGTTCCTTGGTAATGTTACATCTAATATTCCCTCCATCCACTTAAAAAGAGAATCATTTTTCTATTTTAAGTGTTTGTTTCTAAGGATTTTATTTCTCATTTTACTCACGTAGGCCCCACACACACCTACTTATGCAATTAAGCTGTTAAGATCTAATTAAGTTATGTTTGAAGTTCATTATTTACTTTCTGAGCTAAGAATACTCTAAATAAGAAATCAAATAAAGAAAGGGGGAATTTTTTTTAATATAAATTTTAAAGTAAAAAATTAATAACGACACTTTTAGAACGAATTATCAAAATATATCTAATTGGCACTTTTATGACTGTAATACTCTTACTTACAAACTACCAATATTACCGGGTGGGTCTGTTTACTCTTTTTGTTCATTCACAAGAATGATTACCCTCAAGTGTAAGGGATCAATTATAGCACACACGCGACCAAGTTAAATTATCGAATCCATGGGATTAGAGTTAAATAAAATACGCACTAAATAATTTGCATCACTAATAATTAAGAAAAAGTAACTCTTTCTGAATAGGAATTAATTAACTAATTATTAAAAAAAATAAATAGCAAAAATAATAAATAAATAGAAGCCACACTCAATCACATGTGTTTTAAGAGACAAGAATAAGATAGTTCTAGGAAGATTTAATTTATCATGTGAAATAAGACAAATAAACGAGTGAATCAAATTATGCAGAATTTTATAGAAATGATCACTTAAGAATGCTAAACCACTTTTGGACAAGTGAGATTTAACTATTTTAAAGAATATAAATTCCTATGACTACATTAATAAGATAATCCCCTATTCCCTTTTTACATATTAAGGAAATTAAATACCACAATCCCTTATTCGCTTTATAGGCGATTCACATGCAAAATTTCATATATGCTAGAGTAAGAGATCTATCCTTTCTAGGTACTAAAGGAATTGGATTAGGACTTCCTTACCCTATTTCTCTTTAACAATGGTCATGCAAAGATAATAAGGTATCTTATATTGATGGTCAAACAATTAAAGATTATATATTGGTCAATCCCCTTCAACTGTCACGAAATAACAAGTATAATCATGAAATACATTCAAATCTCAATCATACATCAATCAATTATCATATCATGAATATATAATCAAAAAGTGAATTAAGAAATATAATCATATGAGTTTAAAATAGAACTTCAATAAGGAATAAATATTCTGCAAAAATTATCATCACCATGTTTAAAATCTCAAATAAACACGATAAACTTTCAAACTCTAAAATTATCAAGAGAAAACTGGCCCATGGTGTTACAAGCAACAAACATGGCAAAAGTGTTCTTACCCATGAGTCTATGAATCAACAATAAAAAAATAAAAAGAAAGAAAAAAACCCTTGTCGCGTAATTCTCCTCTTCTTTTTCCGTCTTGATGATCCTTCTCCGTTCTCCTTCTCAAGTAGGAAACACCGTATGACTGAGTGCGAGAGATGATGTATGGAAGGCGCGTGAAGGGTAGAGATGAGGGATGAAACTGGCTTAATGGCCGATAGGCGAGATTTTTCTTCTCGGTTCCATGTTGTTCTTGATCTGTTCTATTTCACGTCTTCAAAGGAGGGCTGTAATATTGTTAAATGGTAATTTGTAAAGTCATGTTCAAAGAGTGTTTCCTAGAATCCTTGAGTTAAGTCAAAAATATTAATTCATGTGATGTTTCCTAGATTCATCACTCTGCTATATAATCTCATGTAACCAAATGAGTATGTATCAGAAAACTAATCAATCCAAAAGTAAGAGTAGTAGCTTTGCTATTCGCTATTCTAAAAATACTATCAAATATCTTCAACAAATTGGTATCAGAGCACAGGTGTACAAAAAAAATGGCTACACCCCATAATTCAATTTCTCATATACAACAAGTCAAATTCTAATTTTCAACGGTGAACACTATGATTATTGGAGTTCTCAGATGGAGACAGTTTTTCTTTCACATGATCTTTGGGATGTGATTGAAGAAGGCTACGAGGAACCATCAAAAGATAAGAATGCTATTCAATGGATTGCCGAAAAACTAAAAGAATACAAGTAGAATGTTAAGAAAAATGCAATGGCGCTGAGATTTATTCAACAAGGTGTGAGCAAAACCATTTATCCGAGAATTTTCAGAGTCAAGAAAGCGAAGGATGCTTGGGAAACTTTGTAGACAGAGTTTCAAGGATCTGAGAAAGTGATTGCTATCAAGTTACAATCCTAATGGAGCTAATTTGACATCTTGTCGATGAAAGAAGGTGAACTTGTCAAAGATTTTTTCTCGAAAGTTTCCGAGATCGTCAACCAAATTAAAGCTATGGAGATGAAGTTCCAGAGAAGAAAGTGGTCGAGAAGATGTTGAGAAGTCTTCCACAAAAGTTTGAGCATATTGTTATTGTAATTTCAGAAACAAAGGATCTTGCAAAACTCACACAATATAAATTTATGGGATCTTTTGAAGCACATGAGCAGAGAGTAAGCAAGTACAACAATATGCCATTAGAGCAAGCATTTCAAGCGAAATCTAATGTTCCTAGAAAGCCATTTCAACAAGGAAGAGGGGGATCGTCTCGAGGACGATCATCCAGCAGAGGTCGTGGAAGATATCACCAAAATCATAGTAGAGGCAAGGAAATAGGAGAGCCCAGTTCTAATCAACAATCAGGTAATTCTGAAACTGAATGCTTTGTGTGCAAAAGAAATGGTCATGAATCTAGGGATTGTTGGTTGAGATGCCGTAGATGCAAGATTCATAATCATTCTGATAGAGATTGTAGGTTCAAAGAAAAGATGATAAAAAGGAAAGTAAAATGTAAGTAATTTTTCTGCAGAAGATGAAACAAATAAATTATTTTTCTATACAATGGAGAGTGAAAATTCTGGTTCTACTTAGTATATAGACAGTGGGTGTAGCAACCACTTAACTGGAGATCGAAATAAATTTCATGAGTTAGATAGAACTTATTCTTCTCATGTAGAGCTTGGCGATGGAAAGCGAGTAAACATAGAAGGGAATGGAGTTGTTGTTGTACACACCAACAAAGGTAACAAAAACTTCATTCATGACGTTCATTTTTCACCGAATATTTCTCTAAATCTGTTGAGTGTTGGGCAGATGATGAGAAGAGGTTATAAGCTGGTTTTCGATGATCAAAATTGTGAGATTTTTTATAAAAATTCTGGAGAATGTATTGCTTGTGTGAAAATGACGTCCAACAATTTGTTTCCCCCTCAAAATGAACTCATTTGTTGCTTTGAAAAGTAGTACTTAAGATGAAACAGATATTTGGCACTTGAGATATGGGCATTTAAATTTCAAAGGGCTGCAACTATTGATGCAAAAAGACATGGTAGTCGGTCTTCCTGAAATAAAAATTGTAGATGGTGTTCGTGAAGGCTGTGTCTTAGGGAAAATGCATCGACTTTCCTTTCCAAAGACGGCGTGGAGAGCTTATGCTCCACTTGAGCTCATGCATTTAGATATTTGTGGTCCGACAAGGATGCCATCGGTGGGAAACAAAAGGTATTTTCTTTTGTTTGTTGATGATTATACAAGGATGACGTGGGTTTACATTCTTGAACAAAAATCAGAAGCATTTGCGAAGTTCTTGGATTTTAAAGCTCTTGTTGAAAAGCAAAGTGGATATCAGTTGAAGTGTCTAAGAACTGATCGAGGAGCAGAATTCATCTTCAAGCCATTTATGAAATATTGCGAAGATGAAGGGATTCAAAGGCAGCTTACAGTTGGACACACGTCGCAGCAAAACGGCATTGCGAAAAGAAAAAATCGTACAATTGAAGAGATGGCAAGAAGCATGATGAAAGACCAGGGACTTCCAAATCAATTTTGGGCAGAAGCCATGAATACCACTATGCATATCCTAAATCGATCACTGACGAAGGCTGTTCGGAATAAAACACCATTTGAAGTTTGGCATGGGAGAAAACCTGTTGTAAGTATGTTGAAAGTTTTTGGTTGCATTGCATATGTTGTTATTCCTTCACAAAGTAGAGAGAAATTTGATTGCAAAGGAGAAAGAATTATATTTATTGGGTATTATGATGAGTCGAAAGGGTGCCGTCTGTATAATCCTTCAACTAATGAGTTGGTGCTTTCAAGAGATGTTATTTTTTATGAGAATGCCGCATGGAAATGGCAACCTGAAGATGATCATGAGCAAGTTCCAATTGAAATGGCATCTCTTATGCCATTGCAATCTTCTAAAGTAACTGCTGATCCCTCGAGTAGTAATACTCATGAAGAAGATTTTGATTCAAACTCTGAAAATCATACAAGAAGGTATCACTCTTTGTCTGAAATTTATGCCTCATCTAACGTTGCATTGTTTGCAAGTGAACCACAGTATTTTGAAGAAGTTGTTACAGAGGAAGTATGGAGAAAGGTAATGGATGAGGAAATGAAAAGCATTGAAAAAAAATCAAACTTGGCAGCTTGTGGATCTTCCAAAAGAAAATGAGGCAATTGGCTTAAAATGGGTTTTCAAAACCAAGTTCAATGAAGATGGAGTGGTGCAAAAGTACGTTTAGTTGCGAAAGGCTATGCTCAACAACTTGGAGTTGATTTTACAGAAACGTTTGCTCCCGTTGCCCAAATGGAAACAATAAGAGTATTTCTTGCTCCTGCAGCTCAGTTGCAACTTGATGTCAAAACAACCTTTCTCAATGGTGAATTGGAAGATGAAGTTTATCTCTTGCAACCTCAAGGTTTTGAAGTAAAAGATGGGAAAGAAAAAATGTACATGTTACACAAGGCTCTTTATGGGCTTAAGCAATCACCAAGATGTTGGAACAACAAGATCGATGCTTACTTTGAGAAGAACGGATTTATGAAAAGTCCATCCAAACCATCTCTTTATGTGAAGAAAAATGGAGTTGATTTTTTGATAGATTGTCTCTATGTTGACGACTTGATTTACGCAGGAACGAATCAAGCAATGGTGCAATGATTTAAAGAAATGATGATGAACGAGTATGAGATGTCCGATCTCGGATTGATGAAATATTTTTGGGGATTCAAGTGAGGCAAGAAAAAGGGCAGATATTCATTTCTCAAGAGAAATATGTTTCAGATTTGCTGAAAAATTTTTGAATGGAGAATTGCAACTCTATAGCAACTCCGATGGCATTAAATGAAAAATTGAAGCAGGCTGATGGGGCTGAAAAATTAGATCCTAATGTGTATAGAAGTCTTGTTGGGTCTCTAATTTATCTAATGAATGCAAGGCCTGACATCTTGTATCCTGTTAGCCTCATTTCCAGGTTTATGAGTGAGCCAAGCAAGCTTCATTTTGCAGCAGCGAAGAGGATTCTTAGTTAGCTCCAAGGTACAAAAAAATATTGGAATCAAATATTGCAAGGAGGAAGGTGCTGAGTAGGTTGGTTTTATGAATTGTGATTGGGCTGGAAGTCAAGATGATAGGAAGAGCACAGCAGGATATATTTTTTTGCATTGGTTAAAATCATGTATCATGAAGTCCTAAGAAGCAAAATTCAGTTGCGTTGTTGTCAGCAGAGGCGGAGTACATAGCCGTGAATGAAGCTGTACGGGAAGCTATCTGGTTGAGAAGAGTTCTGAAAAATTTGCAGCAAGATGCTTCTAAGCCAACTCCCATTTTCTGTGATAATAAGTCTGCAATCTTGATGACAAGGAATTTGGTGTTTCATGGAAGATCAAAACACTTTGAGTTGCATCATCACTACGTTCATGATATGGTTCAAAAGAAGAAGATTCATTTGGAGTATGTCAAAACTTCGGAGCAACTTGCTGATGTTCTTACCAAAGCCCGTTTTGTTGGAGAAGCTTCAAAATTTCAAAGATGGCATGAAGATTACAAATTAAGATGTCTCCTGGAATCCTTGAATCAAGTCAAAAATATTAATTCATGTGATGTTTCCTAGATTCATCACTCTCATATAACCAAATGAATATGTATCAGAAAACTTATCAATCCAAAAGCAAGAGCAGTAGCTTTGCCATTCATTATTCTAAAATTACTATCAAATATCTCCAACAAATATAACATGTATACCGCATGTGATGGAGTAACGTAATAGGCTTCATCGTTAATGTGGGCTCGGATGGGCTATGAGCATGGATCAAAGCTTCTTTCAGTTATCACGTGGGCCCTTGACTAAATTCAATTCATGAATTGATTTTCACCACATTGCAGAATGACGTGGCATGCATTGGCAAACATTATAGCACAATATCATGGCCCATATTGGAATCAATATTTTCCAATTCATACTATATGTGGCATAGAAAATTGATTAACTATTCAATCTTCAAATAGCCTCATGAATTTTCGTGCTGAACAGGGTCTCCCCCCACATACACCCACCCACCCACCCACCCACCCACCAAAAGCCCTTTCACCACTCACCCCATCACACGCATTCTCTCACTTCAAACCCACCTCGCATTCTCTCACCTCGCGTAATTTCTTGCTTGTTCTCTCACCTTTCACCCCTGTTTCATCATTCAAATTTTTATTTCTTCATCTCAATATTTTTTAAATTAAAAAATCAAACCGAATCCTCTAAAATCTCACTATTACCCATAACTACAATGTGGTTCTTCCCCTCAAATTTCTTGGGGAGTCGATGAAGATAGCAATGGGGCTCTTCTTTGTGACTTATTGGACGTGTGTTGAGCCTTCCCCAAGCTTTCCCCTTATTGAATTGATTCTAGTAGAAGTAGTTCTTGGAATCCACTTAATTCTTGAAGTCCCACTACATTCCGGCATACAGATTCTTAAATTTTCATCACCCGTTGATGAAATATTTTTCTGGGTAATCGATTTTGACAACTCCCAAAAGCTATTTCACAATTTTATTGTTTAGGTATGTTCTCTTGTACTTTGCTCTACTGCATTGCCAATGAAATCTAACCCTAGTTTGCTTTTTGAATATGAATATACTCTATTTTAGTTGTGTATAATTCAATATCGTTGGTGACCTCCATCTGATTATGTAAATATGACAATTTTAGCCACGAAAAATTAGATCTTATTTGAATGAACTTAGTTTGAGTAGTCAATTATCATTGTGTTTATTTTCTACTTTGATGGTTTTATATTAATTGCATCTTTTGTAACTGATGACTCTATAATGTTAACATTGCTTCCTCATTCTTTAAGAGAAAAAGTTCGTTCTCTGCACCAAAGCTTAATAAGAATAAGAAATTATATCCACTACATCAATGTTGATAATACTATATTATTATTGAATATGATGGTAACATATGTTTGATATGTAAAAATATTTGTTATTGTTATTAACTTTCATATTGCCGTGGAAGCATGGATAGTTTGAAACTGGACATGCTTTACTAAATCATGACTTTCAGGGTTTTGTACTAGTGAGCTTTTGTTAAATCTATTTTATTTGAACTGTTCATGAAGCGTGATAACTTCCTGTATTGCTTATAGTTCATAACCCTTAATGTAGTATTTTGGTATTAATTTCAACTTTAAATGTCTTGGGGACAAAACAGAAGCACTATGGTTACCTGATTTCTTTTTGTGTAGATTCTAAATTAAGACTTTGGAGCTTGGATTTTGGGAAAGCTTTGTTTTACATTAATGTTAAAGAGTTTTGGGTGAACCTATTGCATTTTTAGATCAGTTCATACATTCAGGTTTTAGTTGAAATTAAGCATTGTTGAATTTTAGTAGCTACTCAGTTGCTTAATCTTCGATGTTTGAGAGTTAGAAGAATGCTATAATTGTAAAACTTTCCATGTTGGCTAACAATATTCTTTCTTAGACTAAGCAGTGTATCCATATGGTAAGTGGAAGTGTTCTCGCCCCACTCTCTAAAGCATTGAGTTCAATTCATTTAGCAAGTGTGTTAGTTTGTATGAATATCCCATTTATGTAGATATTATTTTTCATAATTTCTTTTGAGGTCTAAGAGTATAAAAGACTGGCGTTTGATCCATTCAGTGGGAAAGGGGTTCCGAGAAATTAGGTGAATTGGAATTGTTCACCATTGTTGAATAACTTGATTGAATTTTAAAGACTTTCTACGTGAATACTTAGGCTCGAATGAAGAATCAGGGTTGAGAATCATTCTAAATACTATTTTTTGGATTTGTGATGGTGTTGGCTTTCGGGGTGCATAATTGAATCGTTCATACTTGTCCTCCCTTTTATTTTAAACTTTTTCATGCTTATTGTATTTCGATTTTAGATTTGTCCATTTCCAACTGATTTTTATTGCAAACAAAATAATAGTGACTCTAGTTTTTAGCATCATCATCGGAACTGATCCATGAAAGGTAATATTTGTAAGTTTTTTCAATGGGTAGATCCAGCCATGTGTCAAAGATCTATGGAGATCATAGCATATTTACTCCACAATATGAGGGCAAAAGAAAATGAATTGTTGCAAGTTGGGATGAAGGTGAAGAGGCTGGAAGATAAAATGAAAAAGCTTTTTTGGTGCTCCAACTGATGGTTCTCCCCACCTAAAGATGCAGCAAACTGATCTGATTTTGAAGAAGAAATCTGAAGAAAACACAAGGCTAAAGCAGTGGAATAACCTTTATCTTATCTTGATAATTGTAATTTGGTTCCCATTTCAATTTTCAAGGTTGTAATAGGGTATGTTATTTTGAATACAAAGCTCAACCTAGGTATTTCAGTTAAAGTTCATGAAAAATATGTTTGCTCTTAATGTACAAATCTTTCTCCAACCATGTTTGCAAGTTTGTGCATGTATCCTGATTTCCACTATATTGATAGAAAATATATACAGGTTCATGGGATATATAACTATCAAATTATGATGGTGCATTATAGCTAGATACATTCTTCTTCCCCTGTTCAAGAGTATTCATTTATTAATGGTGGTTCATTCAAAGAAGATGTGTGATGTTGTGTACTTACATGTATTTGAAGATGCTCATTCAAGTATTACTTATATATTAGGAAGCACCCAACATCTAAAAGATCTTGAAAGTTCACTCACGATGAACTTGGTCATGACAGTAATGAAAAACCGACATGGTCACTTATATAATGACCATCATGAGAACTGACTAGATGACCATCATGATTACCAACTAGATTACCATTATGATGACTGACCAATAGTTGAACACAGAGAGAAGGGACATGCCACGCAACCATGTACTAGCTCGACAGTTTAGGGTTTATGTTTTATCTCACGGGTGAGATGTCATGTCAATCATCAAAGGTATACAACAACTGTATCTAGACTTTAAACATATGCATCAATATAATTGAAAGAGTTTAGGAGGCAATCCGCTTGAACACAATCACAAAAGACATACTAGTATTGAACACTTATTATATTACTTATCTATTCAAATGGGTGAGAGTTAATTCCATGTGAAATACAATTTTTATTCATCACGTATTGAGTTGGATTTAATTAAGTGGGATTAAGATAATACTGATATGTGGTCTTTCACATCCTCTCAAATTTTATTCCTTTCATTAGTCTATGGGGGTTACTATTATACAAAATCATCACATGATAACATGATTCTTTACCCACATGTAATGTTGATATTACTCACATGCAAGCTAACGATATGATCTGGACCTAATGACAACAATACTGGTAAACTACACGGTAGCTAAGTTGGTCACCGACGTGACTACCGTTACGTTACCCTACATGACAACCATTATGGTTACCTACATGACAAAAATTCTCATCCATGTGATGCAGAAAAAGCATTTGCAGCAGGGGGTTAATCATCATAAAGCTTATTGGCATTTTAGATTAACACAGAACAATTAGTGGATTTTCTTAGAATACAACACATATCTAATAACACAATAGGTTTCATATTATTAATACTTGAATTTATACTCCAACTAAACTATATGGCCTCAACAATAAGATCTCGAGCTCCAAAATCAGAGCAAGCCCTTTTGGTGTGGCCTGGGAGGCGGCAAATTGAACATTTCCTCCGAATACGGTGCATAGCTGGGCCATCCAAAAATGATGATGAAAACCCAACTCCATCCAAATCCTCATGTTGGGTACAACGCGACTAAAAGTACAAGTCGCCCTTTTGTGATTCACCCCCGCAATTTGAACATTTTTTGCTTCTACGAACACTCTGACTAAGTTCTAGTGCACTCTTTGTTTGACTCTGTTTAGGCCTACTGGATTGCTTCGGGCTATAAAGTGGTATGCAGACTCTATTTCGTACTAGTGGAGGAACATCTCAGTCCTTCGAATCCGACAGAGGATAAATTGAACAACCCCACATCAATTTTACCGTCTCATTCTTGATACAGTCCCCCACAAAAGAATTAACAAAACATTAAAGAATATATAATAAAAAGTTGATATATGTTTATTAATTCTCTCAACATAGACATGAAGGTACCTGGTCGCAACAAGTGTGTGTAGGCATGGAATGAGCTCATTAACTTTGAAAGACACATTCTTTTCATTAACTTTCCCTACTTGGTATATGTCGTAGTTGGCACTTTCAAAATCCGTCTTTATGAGCTTGTGCACCAATTATCTAAGCGTCTCTAGGTTATGGTCACTCTTAGGCATCCGCACACCCTACTCATTGCCGCCAACGTACTCAACCCCATCCATTCCTCATTAGTGTGCACAACAATAAACTAAACCGACGACATCCCACTGCAAATACAAACAATATTTAATTTAGGATGAAACATGAATTAACATGATTAAATAATTCTCATACTTGGTGTATTCTTAAACCCTCAACCCTAAACTTTCTTAATCCAACACAAATTCACATTTTGTTTCAAACTAAACACCGGGCACAACAATACATTCTCCATTCTTGGATTCAATCAGTACAAAATCAGAAATGGACTTGCATATGTTTTCAAATTATCCAACATCAATTAACATAAATATAATTGGAGCACTTAGATGGGTTTGGAATCCATATCATCTTCATAAATTTTCATAGATAATTTATAAAATGATAGCTTTTCGTCCATCCCCGTTTCATAAAAGAACGACAGACTAAAGGAAGTGTGTATAATTAAAAGAGACCATTTCACCACTGCTTTTGCCAGCAGAGCATGGTACATTAACCCATTTGCTTACAAATTTTACAATAGAACATTGCAGCAAAAAGTATAGTTTGACACTTTATCTATTTTTTCTGATAAGACAGCCAAATCCATTTCCATTTATTTCATTTAGGTCACCAGAATAATTATTTTCTCTACATAACATGATTCATAATTACAGATTTTGCTTTACTAAAACTCAATCCACCTCGAAGATCATCAATACCCTTCTTTGACATGCACCTACCCAATTTTTAAGGATTAAATTCCATCAAAGACCTTATGGGATAAGAAATAGAACTGATATATAATTTGAAGTATAACCAAGGCAATAGATAAGAAAATTTTTGCATTTAGTTCTTGCAATCCGATTAGGTTAGGGCCCTAATGAAAACAACTACTTTGAAAAATCCAAACCCACATTAGACAAATCACAAATGCATATCCCCTGACCATAGAGCTCAATTTGTTACGAATGAAGTAAAGAACGAGAAAATATTTGGAGCTAGCTTGCAAATTGTGTACTCACCGTGATTGGTTTCCACAGTGGTGTCAAGGTGGTCATGTGTTGAAGTGAGCAGCGACGGAGGCATATGACGAATATGCCTCACACATAGCCCATATTCAGTGCAATGGGCTTCTTGCTGGAAGTCGAGTGCAAAAGTACCGCTGCAAGTGAGGGAAGAACTTTGATGAAATGATGCAAGCAAGAACTTTTACCTGCAATTCTCTCTTCCTTTCAGTTGTGGGATCGACAGGCAAGTGGAATTTGGGAAATTCATGATTTTGGAGCAGCTCTTACCTCTTCTTTTCGGCTCAGATGTCGAACGGATTTTAGGGTGAAGATGAAACTGGGAGTTGAATTGAATTCTTTCTGTTGCAATTGTGAAAGGCTATAACCCAGCTGAAGAAGACACATGAAGGAGAGAGAATGTGAGTTTGATTTAATTAATTTCAACTGGATAGGGTGGAGTTGAATTGAATTCCTTCTACTGCAATTATGAAGCATATAACCCAATTGAAGGATACGCAGCAAGGAGAGATCGTGAGTTTGACTTGATTAATTTCAGCTGGGTAGGGTGAGTAAGGTATAACCACCCAGTTGGTAATTTTGATAAAATGTAAGGAGGGTTAGTATTGTAAAAAAGTTGCTATTGGTTATTAAACATAATAAGTTACATAATCGTCAGTATTTATTTTTCTCTCTTTATCTTGGTTAGTTTTAGATATTGGCACATAAAGAAAATTCTTGAAGCAGATATGCTTAAAAAATGTTGTGCGATTTATAGAATTATCTAAATGGAAAATTTAGATGAATCCTATATTTTAATAATTATAATTTGGTGAATACTCTAAAATATTAGTAGTTAGGTCACTACAAAAAATATACCAAATTCCAACGGCGAAAAACCATTGGAATATGTAAAAATACCGTAGGAATTCATGATTCCAACAGCTATTTCAACTAATTCTTTCCGTTGGAAAAGTGGTCGTTGGAATGTCATTTTTTCAATAATATTTCCAATGGTTTCTAAAATCCAACGATGAATCCAACGATATTTTTTTGTTAGAATTTTTTTTATCTAAAAGTGATTCAAATATTTTTCCAATGAATTTTTTTTTTGGAATTACCTCTGGAATAAATTCCAACGATCTTCCAACTCCGTTGGAATTGGAATAAAAAAAGCATTTATTTAGATTTGAACCCTTGACCTCTTGAGTATATCAGTGTATCATCTACCAACTTAACTAATATATAATTTGTTAAAAATTGACATTTAAATTTATTAAAGTCTCTTTTTTATGAAATTTTCATTGGAATTTTCTAACGGCTTAAGTTTAATTGGAATTTCAATTAAAAAATTTCTATTGTTTATCAAGATATTGGAATTAATATTGGAATTTTTCAATGGTTAAAATTTATATGGGGATTTTAATTGGAACTTTCCAACAATTTTAAGTTTCATAGGAATTTTCGTTAGAAATTTCCAATAGTTTATTAGACTATTGGAATTAGCATTGAAAATTTTCAACAGTTTAAATTTCCATGGGAATTTTCGTTAGAACTTTCCAACGGTTTAAAGTTTCATTGGAAAATTCGATGGAACTCTAAAATATCCAACGAATTTGTTTTTCGTTGAAATTTTTCTGTTGGAATTTCACAGTTTTCTTGTAGTGGGTAATGAGTTGTCATACATTGGAACGGATTTGCAATAAAGAAAGAATGTTTTTTATACAAATTTTAAAGTACAAAATTAAAACTGACACTTTTGTTTTGAAATTATCAATTCTATCAAATATACACTTTTTGGACACTATTAGCCTCCAATATTAACCCTAAACCCTAGCATACCCACACCCTAAACCACAAACAACAAACCCTAAATCCCCCACCCACTCACTGCCGGCGCAGACCACCCATCCGCCGGCGACAGGTGATCTGCCGCCTCCACATCGTTGCCGGAACTTTCGTCTGAGCTGCCGGAGCCGCCGTCGCCTGGTGGTGGAGGTAGAGTAGGTTGGGTAGGGGTGTACTGCCCCCTAGTAGAATCGATAAACTACATTATAGAGTAATAGAGTCCAAAAAATGTTAATTTATAATTAATAAATATAATTAAGTTAAATAATCGTTGGTATTAATTTTTCACTCTTTATTTTGGATAATTTTATATGTTGGCACTTGCTATAAATATGGGAATTACATTAGCTATGTAAGAATTGAAAGAGAGAGCCATGAAATTGAGAATGAATTGAGTGTCGTGCTTCAGTCTTTAACTAATGTCGTACTTCAGTCTTTAACAAATATTGAGTGATAGATATATAGTTTTGAGTGTCTAAAAGAGTATAGTAGAAAATTTGTGATTGATTTAATAAAATTCTTACTTTCCAAATTTTCAATTCTATAATTACACAAAATTTGTTGTAAAATTTATTAAAATAATTAAATACAAACTCTTATGTAAACTGGGTTTACATACATACGTTAATACGTAAACCCCATTACTCTTTAGTACATAAAATTTACTCTTTTCACATATAAATTGTTACTTTTCTTAATAAAATATTACTCTTCAAATTCATGTAAACCCTGATTAATTGATTATTTCTTTGTACATGAAAAATTATTCTTTAGAGACATGAATTATTACTATTCTGTATAAAAATTAGTACTCTTAAAAAAGTAATTTTTTATATACTAAATAGTAATTTAAAAAATAGAGTTACATGTAAACCTAATTTACATGAGACTCGCTCATAATTAAATTGTTATAACAAATAGGTAGGAAGTATTAATTTGTATTCTCAGTAAATTTGTATATTAAGGTAGTTGGTCAATAAGTTACTTTAATATTGAAAAATATAAATATTTATATGGAGTTAATAGGTATAAAATAATATTCATAAATATTGATTAGTGATTAGTTTCTTATTTTTAGTATAATAATAAATAAAAAAATAAATAATTATATATGAAATAATAAATTAAGTAAATATACAAATAAAGACAAAAACTTTTGTGAGACCGTCTCACGTAAGGGCTTACGTGAGACGGCCAGAAAGTGAAAATTATTATGAAGGAAAGTGATAATAAATTAATGAAAAATGATAATGCTCTTTCGTGAACAATTTATAATATAAATAAAAAGTGATAATATTTTATAGCGAAAGTGATAACGATTTATAGTGAAAGTGATAACTATTTTAAAAAATAAAAAATGGTCTCACATGATACTAGGGTAGGGCGGTATGACATACCGAAGATTTTTGGTCATATCATAAACCGTACTAAAATTTTTGGTATATAAAAAATCATACCATTACCTTACCTAAACTCTCGGTATACCATAGTTCGGTATACCAATATTTCGGTACAGAAAAATAGTATACCTTCTACTTACCAATATTTCGGTATACTGTATCATACCTAAAATATCGGTATATACCATCTTATTTGATAGTTTGTTATTCCGTTATGCACCTAAAATTCAATAAATCTAATTAAAAATTGTACTAGAAAAGTGAAAGATAGCTATAAATAAATTCTAATAGATAATAAATTCATAATAAGAAAAATATACGACAATTCACAAACGACTAAATTAAATAAGAGTGAGTCTCATGTAAACTGAGTTTACATGTAAATCATATTTTTTAAAATTACTCTTTAGTATATAAAAATTACTCTTTGATGAGTAATAATGTTTATTTAGAAGAGTAATAATTCAAGTCTCTAAAGAGTAATTTTTTATGTACTAAAAAGTAATCGATAAATCAGGATTTACAAGAATTTGAAGAGTAATTTTTTTAATATTGAAGAGTAACAATTTATGTGCTAAAGAGTAATTTTTTATGTACTAAAGAGTAACAAGGTTTATATAATTAATTAATGTATGTAAACCCAATTTATACAAGTGTTTGTCATTAAATAAAAATAATACACAAGAGATTTACACAAGAACCATATGGAACTTATATTAAAATCAATATTTTTAAATTTTCATATATATGATAAAACTACATAATTTAAAAAGAAGTACAAGATATCATGAAAGCCAATCAACTTTATCACCCATTTATAATTATGAAATTTATAGTAGGATTTTAGATTTAATCTTTTAATTAAATAGTGTATATATATAATTCAATTAAAAATTATAATATATAAATAATAATTGTAATTGCATATATCATGTAGTATGGTATACCATATCATATTATCCAAAAATTGTATATTTTACGCTATTTCGGTATATACCGAAATACCGCGGTATTGATAATTTATATAAATTTATTATACCAAAATTTTCAATACGGTATCATACCTTACTAAAAATTTCGGCATACCTAAAATTTTGGTAAAATCGGTATTTTTCGATATGATAAGGGCAGTATACCAAAATTTTGATATTTTTTCCCAGCCCTACGTGAACGATCTCATGCAAGACCTACCCACTAATAAATTGTTGAAAATCAAAGAATATTCTTGTTAATTAATTATGAAATATTACATATATATAAAAGTAAAAAATAAAGATAAAAAATATTACAAAATATAAATATTTATGAAGTTTATTAATAAGTATAAATTAATATTCATAAATATTGATTAGTGTTTATTTTCATATTTTTAGTGTAATAATGAATGAATAAATAAATAAATAAAAATTTAGATTTAAAATAATAAATTAGGTAAATATACAAATAAAGTACTGAATATCAAAGAATAATCTTATTAATTATTTATGAGATATTGGACATAAAAAAAAACATGATCTCAAGAAAATTAAAATAGATTCAATATAAGCAGTCTAAAAATTTTTTGAGTTGATATTAGGTGCACCGGGTACAAGGGTGCACTCATATGTATATAACTTTTTATTCTATTTTATATATGTGTTTCTTAATAATTGTATACTTTTTTTACAATAAGTTTTTCATTAAAAAAAAACTAGCATTCATATGTGTATAGCTTTTTATTCAATAGTGTATACATATTTTAATAATTGTATAATTTTTTACACTCAATTATTCATTAAAAAAATAATTATTAAATTTTATACATTTTTGTTCATAATTGTATATGTTTTTATTTATATTTGTATACGTTTTTAAAGTGGGTGCACAGTATAATTAGCCAAATTCTTTATATCCTACACATTATTTTTAGGCTAATACTACTGTGTACCTGGGTGCACCAATGATACAATGCATCTACTTTCAGAAACTTATACAATTATGAACAAAAATGTATACATTTTGTTAGTGAATTTTTTATTATTTTTTTAATGAAAAATTGAGTGTAAAAAATATACAATTATTAAAAACTTTATGCACTATTAAATAAAAAGTTATACACATATGGATGTTAATTTTTTTAATGAAAAATTGAGTGTGAAAAATATATACAATTATTAAAAAACATGTATACAATATAGAAATAAAAAGTTATACACATATAGTTGCACGCTTGCAACCGGGTGCACGCATATCAACTCTAATTCTTATGTGAAAGATCTAATCTTAGATATTCAATATTAGAGAGAAGTATCTTTTCGAAAGATGCAGGATTGCATAATATTTTTAACAGTGTAATGTTAAGTTAAAAATATAAATTAACAGAACAAATATAAATATTTCGGAAAACCTCTCTAAACACAATATGTTAACATGTTTGCTGCTCTTCATGAAATTAATCGCAAACTATTATCTTCAATCATCTTCTATTAGTCACTCTAGAGAAGGCAACGACTAGACATCGATCTTTTAAGATATATACCAACACTCTTTAGTGACTGCCCTTGATTTTTATTAATAGTCATAGCATAACATACCATCAATGGGAATTGTCATCAATTGAATTTGAACGGAACTCTAACATCTGACGGAGTGAGCGTTAGTCTTGATAATAGGATAAATTCACCGACACTATTCCCCGTCAACACTCTGGCTTGGATTACCCTTTCTCCTGATCTCGTAACAACCAATCGCATGTCGTTGCGAAGACCTCTGTAGTGGTCTATGTTTCTTAAAAGCATGACAGATGTACCAATCTTTAGAGACAATACATGATTTGGCAATCCCGAACATTTGATAGAATTAAGAAACTCCAGAGTATTAACATCAGCGAGTATGTCAACATTTGTATCAAATTTTAAGCTAAAATCATAGCTTAAATACGTCTTAGATTCTCTGTTATTCATGTTGACCATGTGATTGTTTATCTCATCTAGGCTTTCCAGAGTATGACACAGAATTGCAATGTTCTTTAGGTAATCAGAATCATAGGTAGTTTGTTCAAAATTTGGGTACAGTAGTTAACAATGAATCCTGTAGAATCATCACCAGCTTTGAGCATAGTGTTAGATGGGATTTTTGATCACTTCTTCACAATCTTTCATCGTTCCTATAGTTTCATCTCCAATACGTTCTATCTAGTCATTGAAACTTTTAATCTCATCTTTTTTCTTTAGGTAATCAGAATCATAGACATTAACAATGGATCCTACAAAATCATCACCAACTTTGAGCATAATGTCAGAAGGGATTTTGATCACTTCTTCACAATCTTTAATCGTTCCTATAATTCCATCTCCAATACGTGCTATCCAGTCACTGAAACTTTTAATCTCATCTTTCTCTTCATCATGTATAGCTTCATCGAGTTGCATATTTTTGGTATGACATAAAACAGTGCAGACATCCCAAATGTAAGAAGAAGTTATTGTTGCACAAACAACATCTTGTCTTGTATTCTTTGGGAGTACCAGCAAAACCTGTCTAAAGTCACCATAAACATAATTGTTCTACCTCCAAATGGTTTAGTTGCATTATCCAGATTACTCACTTGCACTATGTCATGCATTCTTCTATCCAACGCTTCTATGCAATATTTGTTTACCATCGGGGCTTCATCCCATATTATTAGCTTACAAAGACTAAGTAGTTTAGCCTTGTCACTTCCTTGCATTATATACACGTAGAATCCTCACATATAACAATTGGAATAGAGAACCTGGAGTGTGTGGTTCGACCACTGGGTAATAAAAGAGAAGCTATTCCACTCGTGGCAACATTCGAAACTATTTTTCCTCTGGATTAACAACAGCTGAAATTGTCTTCCATAAAAATATTTATCCAGTTCCTCCGTAACCATAAACAAAGAAAACTCCCCCTTTCCAGAATCCACTCTATCCATTAAATGATTATAAATGGCTAGTATGATCGCTGTTTATCTTTTTCATTAATTCTGACTATTCCCTTTTCAATAAACTCATGTTGTATGTCATCTCATTTAATACCAATGAATTTTCCATCCACAAATCTATCTCATTTGTAGGTAGAGGCATTCCTACAAAATTCCTCATGTCTTTTCTCAAACCACGCAAAACATTTGTAATTTCACCAAGGCAGACATTTTTAATATCTTCTTCTGACATCACCAAACCTGCATAAATTGCATATAAAATAAAAAAAAGCTGATTGTAAATAAATAATTCATAGTAACAAAAAATATAAGAAAAAAATATTACTTCCTCCGTCCCGAATCAGCATTGGTACTGTTGATTGAAGTTTAAGAAAAGTTACTTTTTTATCAACTTTATTGATTTTTAGGGGTATCGTGGTATATTTAGGTAATAAATAAATTACAAAGTATGTTATGTATTTTAGGTGGGAGTGGTATTTTTGAAATTAGGATAACTTTTGAGGTTATTAATTAATGTGAAGTTTCTTCTTTTGAGTGGTGAAGTAAAGTATGGGATGGACAAAAACGAAAAATGTGAAGATAAGTGTAGGACAGAGGGAGTATATATTTATGTAGATAATATGTTATCTTTTACTTGGATGGTTTATTCTTTTCTGGTGGTTGTAAAGCACGTCCTTTTTTGATAATTTCTTCCAGCAAGATTTTCAAACATCTTCAGGTTTAATGATAGATCCAGAAATAAGAATATTAATGAAAAGCTCTCTTAGCGACATTGCAGATGCCCACTGTGCAGCTTCCTTAATTGAATCTATATATTCGCTGTCATCTTCAAGCAAACCTCTTGCATAGCATGCCCCACGATATGTTTTGAAAATCTCTGAATTGTATCTTCTGAAATCTTTGTAACATGTAGGGCCACGGACAACATTTAGAAGAATCCTCAAATAATATAAATCTCTAGATCTTGGTGCTACATTAAAATATCTGCCAACCGATGATCCTCCAATTTTCCTCGGTACCCATTCCTTTGTATCTTTCTTCCAAACAAATTTTTGAGGAAACTCAGCATACTACAATAGCCTTGCCTCTAGGTATTTTTTGTTAGTTTCAAATCAAGCCAAGAATATACTTTTCCCAACTGATGGCCTACTCATTACAGATTCCAAAGATTGAGTTTCATCAAACACTATGCTCTGTTGATTCTCCAAATGAAAGTTAAGACGTTAGATTGGGGGATAAAATCCATGTCAATTCTATAACTTTTCTCATGGTCTATATTAATTCCAATAAAGATAAGTTTGTCAATTTAGCCCCATCGGTGAAGAAATAGGGCCATACACATCCTATTTTCGACGAAAAATGCTGACTTCACTGAAAAAAGGCAATATCACAACCAAAATTGTCAATTTTCAGCCGGAACGATGACGTGGCGCCCTGATAACTTATCTTTATTGGGACTAAAAAAGACCATGAGAAAATTTATGGGATTGAATAGGTTTTTATCCCGCTGACTCACCTGCCATCAGGGCACCACATTATCGTCCCGACTAGAAATTGATTATTTCGGTTGTACTGTGGCTGTTATCCGATGATGTCAGTATTTTCCAGTGAAAATAGGACGTGTTTGACCCTATTTCTTCATCGGTGGGATTAAAATGACAAACTTATCTTTATTGGAACTAAAATAGACCAAGAGAAAAGTTATGGGACTGAATTGATTTTAATCCCTTAGATTGGAGGATATATTTAATGAATTTTAAAACCAAAGATTCTCCAGGAAGCTTCAAATGGAGAGCTATATCAACAATCATAATACATTTGAATTTCATCAAGGTTATCATCATCTTGCTCATAGACGCTTCTACTGAGAATTGTAGATATTCTATCTTGACCTTTATTAATTAACATATATAAAAAGGTATTTAATAGATCTTGACTGGTTGCACTACTCAACATTAATATGAGAACCATATTTAAGTAAAAGTCTACGATTGTGTGGCACTACATACGAATTATCAAGATAAATTTCATTCTTTAAAACAGTTCTTCCATTATTTCTTCTTTTAATTCGTCAGCATCAATTGTTATTGAATCACAAATCTTATTGGGAAAATATTTTGTGCATTCACCTTTAGGATTTGTGCAAAGAGAATCCTTATTCAAATTACCACATGGTACATGCATCATAAAATCATGAACTGTAGCAAAGTATTCAGGATCAATAGATTCATCTGGTATCTCAGCAGATATAATATGATCTATTTCTTCACTAGTATGATCATTCTTTTGTTTTTCAAAAATAGTAGAATATGTGTATGTGGCAGCCATCTCTTTTGAAATTCAATTGTGTAAACGACTGCATAAAAAACGTTTAGAGTTTTTAAATTTATTATAAAATATCCAGAAGTATATAAAAATCTTATTCTGAAGCAACAAACAAATATTATGACATATTTCTATAAGATGGGGGTTCAGCAAAAATTATATAAAAAAATATTAATTATTTTATTATTATATTTCCAAATAAATTGATAATATTATAGTTATTTCATAGAAAACATATTGATCAATCATTATTGTAATAACATAGAAAATATAATAAAATCATGTAATTTGATGTTGATCAATAATAATTGTGAAATAATAATTATTCTTCTGTTTATCAATAATAACCAAATATTGCCTGCGTTTACTTTGCCAAGTTATTTTTTTCGTTAATCTTCTATGAGAGCATCGAGTTTTAACTTGAATACTCTGGACACAATATCTGGTCTGTCTTCAACTTTTAAATTTTTTCTCCTTGACAAAGTGTTCTATTTCTAGCCATCATGGGTTGCATGTGAATGTTATAAAGAGATTAGGTAACCTGTCTATCTACAAATTGTCATAACATCTTGATAACTTTGAATCATATACCAGGAACTTCTCGTAAATGTTGACAGGAGGATATATCTTTTATCATATGTCCGAGGATCCAATTCACTACTCATTAACGCATCCTGAAGATCACAGTACATATGACTCCTTAGTTTCTTTTGATTCAACCTAATGTATTTCATCTTTCCTATTTCGATCATTGTATAACCATCTATAATGAATTGTTAGAGTAGCCTCTTCGACTTAAGAATGGTTGAAACCTCTATATCTCTATCTGTAGAAAGAATTCAAAAAATTCACGAATACTTATTCTCTTTCTAGCGGCAGGTATGTCCTCTCTATAACCATCCTCACCAAACGGAAATAGCAGTGGATACTTCAATCCTAAGTATGAAGCATTATGTTCGTTTATTCTCTAAAGGATACTTTTTTTGTTTCAATCAATATATTCCTATCATTCATACGCTGTTCGAAATCATCCACAATTAATACTACAACTTCAGAAATTATTGGAGTATTGTATACTCTGCCATCACTACCTCGTTTTCTGACATAAAAATGTAAAATGCACTTTCTTCACTGAATAAATGGGAATAGAGCATGAATACATATACTATTTAGACGATTTGATATTAAATTTTCAACATCATAAATATATATTTGCAAACTTCAGAGAACATCCATCTGGAGGTAATAGACTGCCAAGTAAATGATAGTTTGGTCCAATAATTCAAAATGTTAGTGGACATTTACCATCATTAAGACTTTTATCTATTTTTCCACCCATAGATGTGAAACAGAACATACTATTGAATGATCAAATGTTACTTAGATAGTGTTTTGATTTTTAACTTGAAACACTGAGCAACTCTTGCAAAATGGAAGGGTCTTCATATAAGGCAATTTAATTTTTCCTTTAATGCAACACAATGAAAATATAGAACATCCTGACTTCGGATAACTTAGTAGCTATTCATCAAACCATAACTTTGATCTGCAGTGTTCACACTCAAAATCTTGATTGCCTTGATCACCATTAGATCTTGCTATTTTTTAAATATTGATTTTAGTCTATGAAGAAAAATAAAATTAAAGAATAAAATGAGCAAACAAACAACTTATTTGAACTTACATATTTTAATGTCAGAAGTTTGATCTTCATCTTCACTAAACTCGTCTACTTTTTCGGTAGTGACATTGAAATTATGATTTGTAACATTTACTAAATTGATGTGTTGATCAATAGGCACGTCCACTAAATATTGTTCTTCTAATAAATTAGTTGCATCTCTACCAATTTGATACCCTAAAGATGTGTAGGCTGCTCCCTCTCTGACTTCACAGCTCATTGCAGTAGTGTCGAATTCCGATATGGAGCTGTTGCTTCACGTCACTGTTTTTCTGTAGATGGTCAGATTGGTGCTTTGTCGACTGCTAGTCAGACCTCCTTGCCACTCTAGGCTAGCTAGCCTACTCCCTTTATACTGCATTTTCAATTGCTTTCATCTTTTAGGGATTTAAGCATTTAATGCTCCACTTTGCTTTAGTACTTTTTTTCTATTGGAGTGTATGGTGTGGCCCCATCATATAGACATCTTTACCACATGCTCCTCTATTTTCTAATCTTGTCCAAAGGCTTTGCCTTCACCTCACGTGACTAGCCCTGTATTGTAGTCTTAAGCTTCATCTTTGATTTCATAATCCTACGACCACTTTCCTGTATCTGGCAGCTCACCTTGACATGAAACAAACCGCTGACTTATCTTTTTCGCACCTCAGCCATTTTTCATGGCAAGCCACCCTTCACAACAATATGGTAGATCCATCTTTGCCATAGGTTTCAACCTATCTTTCACCCGTAACCCTCTTTCGAATTTCAATTGTACATATTATCATAACTTTTATGGAAACAACAACACCTCCACTTTTTCGTCTGCTTAAATTGGTTTGGACTTAGCCATTGGGTCTACCTACTACAGTCACCCTAGTTACTTTTCCTTCATCCAACCATATATTGGTGGGATTTTTATTGTTTACGGTCGGTGCTCCTCAGTTCTATTGGTTCCTTGAGCCAGCTCCGTGCTTGTAGTTCATGGCCCTTATTTCTTTATTCGGATCACTTTTTAAATTAATGATCTCACCTCTTTCGAGTCCTTGGTCCTTTTTAAATCATGGCATTGGCCACCTCCATAATTGCACTTGGATTGCTATCAAAGGGGGAGTAGGGCTACTCACTCTGGCGTGGCATCCCTCTTCTGATGGCTAGCTCGCCAACTTAAGTTGTTGCTAATCATGAAGCCCGGGATCAGCCCCTTGTCTCAATCCACGTTATTATATTGTATACTAAAAGTCTAGCTTTAGTATGAAGCAATGTTATAACAATATTTAACATGAGAATTATTGATCAAATGATTGAATGTCGATGTAATAATTCGTTTACTTTATACTGTAGATAATATGGTGTGTGATGTTGTACAGAAGATCATATTAATAGCTCCTTAAAAAGTATAAATAGATGCTCACAACCGAGATAGACGGGGACAATCTATCGGGATGGTTGTAGTGTGATTTGGTATTAGTTTGTCTTGACTATAAAATTACACTAGTGCACTTTGTGTGTATTGAGCAGGATCGCATGAGGTTGTTTAATTTATACTGACTATATAAGAGAACTAGACCTCAGTTATTATAGATGTTCGTACTCTTAATCCCTATACAATAACCTTGACACGTAATTCAGTATTTATTTCTATGATTCATCAATGTGTGAGATTTAATTGTAAATCAATATGCTCGGTGAGTTGGCAGATGGTACTGTCTCTGTGGTGTGGTGTTGATTGTGGAAGGAATCCATATCTTAATAAATTAGGTTGATAATGTCCCCTTGAGGAGTTCATAAGGATTATCATGTAAACCCTGTAGGTGGATTTGATCCAGCATGATAATAAGATTGAGTTGTACTACTCTTGGATTATAGATTAATTAATTGAGTTGTCAGTAACTCATTTATTTAATGAGCATTATATATCTTAAATATGGGAGTTAAACGGGCTCATAATAAGAAGGAGCCTATAACATAATTTGAGATTAGGCTGACAGTGCAATAATAATTCTTTAGTGGACTGATTTATTATTATTGATCTTAAGTATAGGTTTTGGGCTAAACTTGGATGCCAAAGCCCAATGGGAGGCCCAACTTTAATTTCTCCTCCTGGTCCATATTATAGCATATAAATAAGACACCCTAGCAGTCCAATCATAATAATATTCACGCCTAATCACTTTTATAAGTTGAGAAATCAGATTTCCCTTCGGATTAGAGAGAACGTGAGGAATTCGAGGGAGACTGCGGATTGGGATCGCCTACATTATAGTCGCCCACACGACGTCTAAACGAGGCATAGGAATACAGCAGAAGATCATGAGGTCATTTCTATAGCTGATTTAGACTTCTCCACCGGTCTTCGGTGAATGGTAATATTTTCTATAATTTCGCTGCGTTAGATGTGTATGGAACCCGAATGGATTACGTAGACCGTAAGATCTGATCATCATAAATAAGTATCAGAGCTAGCAGTTTCTTGGTTCTACGTGAAACGTTTGCTTAGTGTTTATGTGCTCTATGTGATAAACAGTTCGGATAGATCCCGGGATATTTGGATTTGTATATGTTAACCCTGTCCTGTAGGTTTTGAATAGATGATTCCAACTATTATGGTCTGAATGTATGTTTATTTGATTTTTAAACCCTCAAACATGTCGAGGTTGTTTATATTAGGTTGGTACATGTTTGTAATAACTAAATCACGGAGGGCTGTTGTGTAGGTGTAATTTTTAGTATATTGATCAGATCTGTAATCCCTGCATGGGATGATAGAAAATATTCTATAACTCTATACAATTTAGTTTAATAAGTTCATAATTAAAATAGAATCGCATGAGCGCGATAATCACTTAAATCGGAGTTCGGATGTAAAAGTTATGAGCGAAACCGTGAAGGCGCGCGCTCGTAGGCGAGAATTCCAAAATTTTCGAAATGAAGTGTTGAACCAGATTGCAGGAAATGTTCTATTTTTATTGGAAGCAAATGAAAAGAGTATCGCATGAGTGCGAGAATCACTTAAATCGGAGTTCGAATATGAATGTTATGAGCAAAATCGTGAAGATGCGCGCTCGTAGATGAGAATTTTAGAATTTTTAAAAATTAAGTGTTGAACTAAGATGGCAGGAAATCCTCTATTTTTATTGGATGCATAATGAAAAGAGGGTCGTGAGCGCGAGAATCACTTAAATCGGAGTCACTGCTATTATTTGCACGGCTAAAGTACAACCGGCTATTAATATGGTGTCATAAGGTTAAATTGACGTATGGAATAAATGACTAAAATATTTTCTTGTGAATGTTAGGATTTGTATACTAACGTGACATGTAAATTCACGGCGCTTGAGATGTCGGTGAATTTATCTCATATTGTTTTGAGGGAACCAATATAAATTTTAAATTCAAAGTATTTGATCACTGTATTTATTTACGTGATTCTCTGTATTTCAAATTGTTTTATTCCACTTATTGTTAAATAAAAGAAATCATATTTACTTGTGCAAAATTAGATGATTAGAAAAAATCTTATTTTTAATTCTTACTGCTTGGGAAAACATATGTGTTCTCACTAAGGATGCCCTCTGATGCCTATTAAAGTCTCTAGTGGAGGGTAAGGGGTTCATAGAAATATGATGGCCAATCTCATGCGACTCTTCGGATACTTGAGTAAGTTAGAAAAGCAAGGGGTCTTGATGAATGAATTGGAAATACTTGGAGTTGAAATTGAAAGAGAAACCTAGGTCAATTTTCTATAGTTTGCCTAGATGTTTTGATCAAATTCCACCTGAAATACTAAAGGTTGTATATGGTGGGGAACTTCTGACAAAACATGTGGCGAAGAAAGGCCATTTTCATCAAGGTGTGAACATTGGTGGTATCTTATTCTCTAGTAGTTGAAGCATGATTAGTGGTGGCATCTACTGACACATTGTGTGTAGATACCAGAATCACTAATCATGTCTGCAATTAAGTGATGATGAGATTACTATGTACGTGGCTAATGCTACGAGATTGTAGGCTATTTTAGTGGGAGATATTTATTTATCTTCTGATAGGAATAAACAGTTGATTTTTATAAATTGTCTTTACGTACGTTTTCATAGAAAGAATTTGATTTCAGTTTCTATGTTTTACTGATGGATACTCTTTTTCATTTGAATGACATAGTCATTATAATAAAGGATGGAGCTATAATCTTTTGTGGTACGTTGGTGTACAATTTGTACACTTTTAAATCATATTTATCCAATGGATGCAATAATTAGTAATTAATCACACGTCTTTTAACCCTAATAAGAGAAAGGAACCTTCGAAAAAGGACCAAACATATTTTTGGCATCTAAGATTAGGTCATTTCACTTGAGTAGGATTCAAAGGTTGATAGTCGATGGACCATTAGGTTTATTGGAATGGAAACTATCTGACTTGCGAGTCTTGCTTCGAAGTAAAAATGATTAAAGGCCTTTTAAGGCAAAGGGATATAGAGCCAAAGATATGTTGGAAATGGTTCATTATCATTTATGCGGTCCTAAGACTATTCAGGCGAGAGGTGGTTATGGATATTTGTTACTTTAATTGACGATTATTCTGGATACAGATATATTTACTTGATGCACCGCATGTCTAAGTACATTGATTAATTCAAGAAGTGCAAGGCTGATGCGAAGTAGCGTCATGGAAAATATATCAAGACATTGCGATTTGATTGTAGTGGTGAGTACCTCTCAGGATAGTTTAGGAACTATTTATCAGAGGATGAGATTGAATCTCAAGTTGTCTACACCGGGAAAACCCTAGGAGCCTAGTGTAATGGAAAGAAGGAATATGACTCTTATGGAGATGGTTAGATAAATGATGAGTTATATAAAATTACAAAATTCATTTTAGGGGTATGCCCTAGAACAACATGTCATATGGATGTTTGTCTGGTTGTGGGATATCCTAGAGAAATGAAGGGTGATTTATTTAATAGTAAAAGATCAGAGAATGATTGTTAACACGAACACTAGATTTTTGAAAAAGGACTATGTAATAAATCACAAACCCATGAATAAAATGTTCTAAAAGATGTGAGAAGGGAAACACAAATTTTAGTACCAATTGTACAAGATGATATACCACAAGTAAACTGCATCGCATGTCACATCTGATAAACAATTTCCTATAGCACCTTGTCGTAGTGGGAGGGTTGTTCTACAACCGTTTAGATTTATATTTTGGGAGAGTCGTGAGACTTGATCCCTAGTAAACATGAAATCAGCCCATGGGTAAGATGATGCACTACAAGATAGAAATACGGAATCTTAGCAAGTTGAAATGTTTTCTAAAATAGAGTCTATGGATTTTAAATTTGATCTGGGAACTTATAGAAATACCAAATGTTGTAAAAGACATTGGATGTATGTGGGTCTACAAAATAAATAAGGATCAGACGGTAAGGTAGAAACCTTTGAAGCAAAGCTTGTTACGAAAAGGTACACTCAGAAAGAAGGGTTCAATTATGAGGAAACCTTTTTGCCGGTAGCTATGCCTATGTCGATCCAGATTCTTTTGTCTATTGTTGCTCATATTGATATGAGGTATAGAAAATAGATGTCAAGACAGCTTTCCTGATTGGAAGTCTTGAGGAAAACATCTATTTGAAGTAACCAGAGGCAATCATTGCAAATAGCGAAGAGTATTTTGAGTGTAAGCTTAAGAGTGTCCATTTATGGACTAAAGTAAACTTCAAGATCTTGAAACATCCATTTTGATGAGGAAATCCAGTCATATGGATTTAATCAATGCTCGGATGGGTCTTGTGTGTTGAAAAGAGTGATGAAAAAGTGGTGGTATTTCCTGTATGTATGTAGTTGGTATCTTGCTCATTGTAAACAATGAAAAAGTATTGTCAAGTGTATGGGTATGATTGTTAAAGCAGTTTGAAGTGAAGAACTTAATAGAAGTAAACATATTCTTGCGATCATGGTGATAAGGATTTCAAGAAAAGATATTTCGCTTATCTTGAGCTTCGTATATTGATACAATCCTTGCCCGTTTTTGCATGCAACTCCTAAAAATTTTATACGGAGTTACTTTATCTAAGAAAACATGTCTTAAGACATAAAAGGACATAAAGAAGATGAAAGCGATTCCTTATGCTTCGGCAATAAGGAAGCTTAATTTATGGAATGCTATGCACGAGAATGAATATCTGTTTTGCCAAAGGCATGATCAGTGGGTATCAAAGTAACCAAGAATAAGAATGTTGAACTGTGGTAAGACATATTTTGAAGTACCTGAAAAGGACTAGAAATTATATGTGGGCTTGCCGGTCATATTCATTGCTTATTGTGGGTTACATAGATTCGGGTTTTCAAATCAAATAGGGACGACATTTAATCAACCTCAAGGTTATGTGTTTATTTTGGAAAGTGAAGCCATAAAATGGAAGGGTGTCATATAGAAATATATTTCGGACTCCACCATGGAAATATGAAAATATTGGAGCCATTATGGCAGCCAAGTATCTGTATGACTCTAAAAACTTCATAATGGACTTGGATGTGATTCCTAAGTTTGCCCAAGGGTATCACACTTTATTGTGTTAATAATAGTGCAGTTGCAAACTTGAAGGAATCACGAGCCCATAAGACAATTAAACACATTGAGCGCGAGTACCACCTGATACGAGAAATCGTATAACGAGGGAAAGGTTGTTATCGCCAAGATTGCATCGAATGATAACCTAGTAAATCCTTTTATAAGGACCTTAAGGTGAAAGCTTTTGATGGTCATGTAATAGGAATGAGAATCAAATATGTGATAGTGGACATGATATAATAGTCTTTTAGTATAAGTTGGAGATTGTTGGATTATATACAAAAGCCTAGCTTTAGTATGAACAGTGTTATAATAATATTTGAAATGAGAATCATTGATCAAATGATTGCATATCGATGCAATAGTCCGTTTACTTTATATTAAAGATAATATGGTGTGTAGCGTTGCATAGAAGATCATATTATCAGCTCCTTATAAAATATAAACCGATGCTCATAATCGAGATAGACAGGGACAATCTATCGGGATGGTTGTAGTGTGATTTGGTATTGGTTTATCTTGACTAGAAAATTACACTAGACACTTTGTGTGGATTGAGAAGGACCGCGTGAGGTTGTTCGATTTATACTAACTATATAAGAGAACTAGACCTCAGTTATTATGGATGTTCGTACTCTTAATCCCTATACAATAATCTTGACACGTAATTCAGTATTTATTTTTTTAATTCATCAATGGGTGAGAATTAATTGTAACTCAATAAGCTCGGTGAGTTTGGAGATGGTATTGTCTCTATAGTGTGTTGTTGATTGTAGAAGGAATTCGAGTCCTAATGAATTAGGTTGATGATGTCCCCTTGAGGAGCTCATAAGGATTATTATGTAAATCTTGCAGGTGGATTTGATCCGGCATGATAATAAGGTTGAGTAGCATTACTCTTGAATTATAGCTTAATTAATTGAGTTGTCAGTAACTCATTTAATTAATGATATCTTAATCACGGGAAGTTAAACAGGCTCATAATAAGAAGGAGCACATAATGTAATTTGGGACTAGGGTGGCAGTGCAATAATAATTCTTTAGTTGACTGATTTATTATTATTGGGCTTAAGTATAAGTTTTGGGCTAAACTTGGATGTCTAACCTCAATGGGAAGTCTAACTCTAATTTCTCCTCCTTGTCCATATTGTGGCATATAAATAAACCATCCTAGCAGTTCAGTCATAATAATATTCACGCCTAATCACTTTTTAAGATGAGAAATCAGATTTCCCATCGGATAATAGAGAACGTGAGGAATTTGGGTGAGACTACGGATTGGGATCGCCTAGAGGATCGTCACCAGACGACGTCTACACGAGGCATAGGAATGCAACAGAAGATCACGAGGTCATTTCTGTAGTTGATTCAGACTTCTCCACCGATCTTTGGTGAAAGGTAATACTTTTTGTAATTCTGCTGTGTTAGATGTGCATGGAAGCCAAACGGATTATGTAGACCGTAAGATCTGATCACTATCAGTTTAGTTACGGATCAGGTGATTATTTTTGGCTAATCTCATGATTATAGTCGGGTCCCATTGTATAAGCCAATTTTTTTTGCTCATTTGTTGTACAACTTAATCATGTTTTTATCTTATTTTGTTTCTCAGAGGCTTTTGTTTTAGGGCTCTTTTTGCTAGCCACTTGTTTGGCTTTTTATTTGTCATTATTTCCCTTCATCCTTTTTCTTTGTCCCCCTCTTCTTATTTTCTTTTAACTTTTTATAATATTGTCTAGTTTGATACTCTGAAGACGTGTTGGATAATTTGTATTTTCAAAATCCATCAAACACGTAGATGTTGATGCATTTCTAAAACAGACACATTGTGTTGAAGTCATATAAATTTAAAGGATAAGAGTTTTCAAGACTGTTCGATGTCGGAATGAATGTTCTTGTACTACTCAGTTCATAATATTGATGAGAAAACCTTTCACCAAATACAAAGAAACTCGAGCATGCTGAGGAGTGGACATGATTCGAATTTGTTTCAGTAACTGAATAAAAAATAAGCATTAAAATAAATTCATTAATCGGTGTAATGATCATAAAACTCAAGAATGATATAAGTAGATAAGTGAATGCAAATATCGTCATTTGTTTTATTTTATTTTTTTCTGTCGATTGTGGACGATTTCTGAATTCTCTTCATCAAAGCTTGTGTGAATATGTTGCTAAGTTGAGTATGAATTTGTAATTGTATGACAAATTACATACCAAATTTACAATCAATTAACATTTATTGATTTTTCCAAACATCTTTTTCTTCCTTAAATTCTGTACTCCTCTCCTTTCTTTTTTTATCTTTAATAATATTGCCTAGTTTAATAATAAATAAAAGTTGATCCTCCAAAAATACTAATCTTTCTAGAAAAAATCTCTTGTGAGACGGGTGTGAGACGGGTCAACCCATCATTAAAGTATGCTTATTGTATAAATAAAGAATGTTTAATGGTTGTTAAAGTATGTTTTCTAAAATATGCTGGATTACGCATTAAAGTATGATTTTAGCATGTTATAATATGATTTATTATTAATATAATTTAATTACAAATAAGCATACTTAATCTGTACAATAAGCATATTTTAGTGATAGGTCGACCCGTCTCACAAATAACCCATATCTCAAGAAAGTCTCACCTTTCTATGTATAAAAATGATTTTTTTAAGAATAGAGAGTTAATGCTGGAAAGCTTAATAATTAAATATGGTTAATTAATTAATATTTATGTTAATTAATATAACTTTTAAATATATCAAGTATCTTTAAATTTATACAAATTGATTTATAGGATTATGGAGATTTGGAAAATGTTGCAACATCAAATCAATTAATGGTGATTCTAGTATGCAGTGCACCTCAAGATTTATATGGTTATATGGGGTTAGTGGGTAGTTTTTTTTAAAAATAATTAATTATATAATTTTATTTGCTAGTGAAAAATTAATTTAAAACTAATCTAACGATTAAGATCGTAGAAGGGCATCGGTACACCAGGTGCACCCTAGTTGAACTCATCAATTATTTTTTTCCTTACGATTTAAATATTCTACTCATCATTATATATTTTTTTATTTTATAATAAATAGAAGATATTTATCATAGTAACAATATAATTATTAATTTTGGAGGATTAATTAATTAAAACGTTCTGGAATGAAAGATTCTTATGATTGGAGACTTTTAATTGAAAAGAATTAATATATTATTTAATTACATATTTAATATAATGTAATTTACATGTATTTAAAAATGCCAGATTCTATGAAAATACTTATATTATATAATAAAATAAAAATAGTATTCAGTTCATAATCAATTTTTTTATAATATGCAAAGTAATATCAATATAAAATCATTAAGTAATAAGTATTTAATTATAAATAATTTATTTTTTGTACAGAAAATAAATGATGAAGATATAATTATTAAGAAAATCCACTAAAACCAATATTATCTAAAACACATAGATTAATTTTAAAATTATTTTTAAAAAATGATGTTATTAAAGAAACATTCATTCTCAATTCTTCTCAATTTTAACAGTAACTTTCTTTTGCATTTAGGGAAAACACTTGTCGATCCATCTGCATCAAATAGAACTCTTCTAACTGATGAATCATCATCGATCTCAATAGTTTCAACAAATCCGCAATCGACTTTGAGAGGAGACTCGGCATCATCGCATGTATAATTAGCCTATAATTAATAACAGATTGTTAAATGTGTGCAAATAATTTAAAAGTAATTTTATACTTATTTAATCATACGATAATTTCAAAATAATGCATACAATAAGGCAATGTGAAGACTTGCCTTTGAGTCCTTTACACTATCATCAACATTGATATTTTTTTACATTAATTTAGATCCTTATATTAATTATAACAAATAAAAATTAAAATATACATAAAAATATAATCAGGTCATAAAAATAATCTTATCATATAAAATTTTATTTGATTTTAAAGTAATAAATACCTGACTTAGATTCATATTGCATGCATACTTTGAAATTTTGTTCTCCTAAGTGCAAAATTTGGTGATTGTATGCTTATTCTCAGTAGTATCATTAGATTTTTCATTGAATGAAGATGTATTTTTATCATTCACCTTAGCCATCATTTCTCTTCCAATCAATACATAAAATTCTTCAGGAAATAAGGGATCTGAGTCCTAAATTTTTTTAATAGCAAAGTAAAAAGTTAAATAAAATTTTGTGTATATAAAAATATAGTGCATTTTTTATTCTTATTATATATATATATATATATATATATATATATATATATATATATATATATATATTTTGTAAATATAAAAAAACTAATATTACTAATTTCAATCATAATTTAAAAAAAACTCATAAAAAATCACCTCAAATTGATTATCCAAAATTTGTGATGCACTTTTATTCAAGGGTTCCCATTCAATAGTATCTTAAATGTTAAAAATATCACTCTCCGTACTATCCATCATCAGAACTTTCAATTTATACCTTTAAATATATGAATTTAAATTATAATTTATTTTCTATGAATATTCATAAAGTTGAATCCTGTGATAAAAATTATTTATATTGCCATGATATTATTATACCTTATTAAACCTACGACGGAAGATTGATTGCAGAGATTGCAAAAATATTGATAATTCTTTTTTACTAAACTCTTCATGCAATTACATGATAAGTACCACCATCCACGACTTGTATCAAAGTCAAGTATATTGCCATAGAACCAATAATTCTTAACCTTAACTGTATTTTGAAATAAAAAATCATAACAATAGTTTAGGATTTGGAATATAGATTTTTCTATACATATCTTCTAATAGGTGTAAATTGATGGTGTTAGGATTTATTTAGATTATTTTAAAATTTCTAGAGAGATTATACTGTGCATTTAATTTCGTACAAATCTCTTTTTTCAGGCTAATAATTATCTTCTTTGGCCGTTCAACTTTTGATTTTTTAAATTAATTTAATTATTTTCTATTTATGGAAATAAATTTAAGAGCACGATGTTCCCGGAGTATGCAAATTTTATTACTTGCTTTTTCATATCGTTCCAGACCAATCGGTCTGGTTCAATTCTGAAAACACCGGATAAAAAAATTTAAAAAATAAAAAATTATACTCCCTCCATCTTAGAATAAATTTCACCGTTACTGTAGACATGAAGTTTAAGAAAAGTTGATTTTTCACTAACTTTATTGACTTTTGGAGGGTAATATAATATTTTTAGGTAATAAATAAATGATAAAGTATGTTATATATGTGTTAGGTGGGAGTGGTAAATTTTTAATTAATATGTAATTTTAGGGGTTGGATTGATGTGATATTTCATTTTTTGGGTAGTGAAGTTTAATGTGGGACGGACGAAAATGGACGAAGGGAGTAGAACGAAATTTTAATTTAACAAAAGTTACATGTGGATTTCATATTCCCCAAATTACTTTTACATTTAGGAAAAAGAAAAAAATATCAACAAATGACGTTCATGATTTCATCACACACAAAAAAAACTTTTGCGACTCACCTACCTTCATTTTCATTTCACCACCGAATACCAATGCAATCAGCATAAGATTTTATGAGAAGATCAGTTACGTGTAGAGTGATATTCTCTGCACCATTTAGTCAAATACCTTTATCTCCCTTCCTCTCTTCATGAAAAAACTTTAATCCATGTAGGTTGCATTGGTTGGAGTATTGTACACTATTTATATAAAAATTCAGCTGCAAATCAGTTTGCAACATGTGGCAGTTTGCATTTACTTGATTTACACATAAAATCACACACACAAAATCAAACAGAAGAGAGTGAGTAATTGTGAGTCTTGATCTCAAGTTCTTGATATTCTATCATGACCTTCGTTAATTAACTTAAAAAGGTACTCCCTCGGTCCACTGTCAATCTATCCATTTACCATTTTTGGCCATCCGTTCTTAATCTATCCATTTCCTTTTTTGGACTATGGGACCCACACCCTCCACTAATACAAATAAAATATGGGACCCACACCCTCTACTAATACAACTACCTACTACACATAAAATAATAATACTCCTTAATCCACGTGCAAAAAGCAAATGGATACATTGAGGATGGACAGAGGGAATATTTGATAGATCTTGATTGGTTGCACCACTTAACATTAATATGAGGGCCTTATTTAAGTAAAAGTCTACGATTGTGTGGGACCACATACAAATTATCAAGTTCAATTCAATTCTTTAAGACAGTTCTTCCATTGTTTCTTCTTCTAAAAATAGGATATCCATTAACATCAATTGTTGTTGAATCACAAATCTTCTTAGGAAAATATTTTGTACATTCACCATAGGATTTGTTCAAGGAGCATCCTTATTCAAATTACCACATGGTCCATGCGTCATAAAATCATAAACTGCAACAAAGTATTTAGGATCAGTAGATTCATCCGGTATTTATTTATCCACTAGTATGTCATTCTTTTTTTTTAGAAACAGTAGAAAAAAATCTGATTATTTTTAAGCCCACTCTTTTTAAATTCAATTGTGTAAACAACTGAAAAAAGCAAAAATAATAATAATAAAATGTTTTAGTTTAAAATTATGGTTAAATATCCAAAATTAAATAAAAATCTTATTCTGAAGCAACAAATAAATGTTCTGAGATATTTATATAAGATGGTGGTTCAGCAAAAATTATATAACAAAAATATTGATTATTTTATAAATTATAAATTATATTTCCTAATAAATGATAACATTATAGTTATTTCATCGAAAACATATTGATCAATCATTATATTTATAACATAGCAAATATAATGACATCATATAATTCGATGTTGATCAACAATAATTGTGAAATAATAATTATTGTTCTGTTTATCAATAATTACCAAAAAAATAAAATCAATTATTACATGCGTTTACTTTGCCAAGTTATTTTTTTTCTTTGAATCTTTTATGAGAGTATCAAGTTTTAACTTGAAAACTCTAGACACAATATATGGTCTGTTTTCAGCTTTTAAATTTTTCTCCTTGACAAAGCACTCTATTTCTGGTCATCATGGGTTGCAAGTAAATGTTATAAAGAGATTAGGATGACCTGTCCATCGACAAATTGCCAAAGCATCTTGATAACTTTGAATCATATAACGAGGACCTCCCATAAATATTGACGGGAGGATAAATCTTTTACCAAATGTCCGAGAATCTAATTCACTACGATCATTAACGCATCCTGAAGATCATTGTATGTACATATGACTCCTTAATTTCTTTTGATTCAACCTAATGTATTTCATCCTTCCTATTTTGATCATTGTATATCCATCTACAATGAATAGTTAGAACAGCCTCTTTGACTTAAGAATGGTTGAAAACACTATATCTCTATAGGCAGACAGAATGCAAAAAATTCACGAATACTTACTCTCTTTCTAGCTGCAGAAGAATTTGATCTATTACTTGCCAGAAGTTTATCCTCTCTATAACCATCCTCACCAAACAGAAATAGCAGTGGATACTACAATCCTAAGTATGAGTATTAAATTTGTTTATTCTCTTAAGGTGTTTTGTTTCAATCAATATATCCCTATCACTCATACCCTGTTCAAAATCATCCACAATTAATGTTGCAACTTCAGAAATTGTTGGAGTATTGTATACTCTACCATCACTACCTATTTTTCCCTTAAGTACTAATCTAACATCATGATTCCCTTCTTCCAACTTGAGTCCCACTATTCTAAAAGATTTTGCCAAGACATTATGCAAATCAAGCATTGATTTCAAATCTCTAACAATGTCTTCACGTAATCTACATTCTGATTCTGCTGGCCTAAAAAAATAATTGAACAGACATTTCTAATTAAATAATATAAAAAATATCAAATTATATTGTATTAATTAAAATATTAAATATTCTGACATAAAAATGTAAAACGTACTTTCTTCACTGAATAAATTGGAATGGAGTATGAATACGTATACTTACCCTAGACTATTCAGACAATTTGATATTATATTTTGAACACCATAAATATATAGTTGCAAACTTCGAAGAACATCCATCTGGAGGTAATAGACTGTCAAGTAAATGATAGTTTGATCCACTAATTCTGAATGTTGGTGGACATTTACCATCATTAAGACTTTTATCTATTTTTCCAACCATAGATGTGAAACAGAACATACTGTTGAATGAATGAATGTTACTTAGATATTGTTTTGATTTTGAACTAGAAACATTGAGCAACTCTTGCAAAATTGAAAGAGGAGTCTTCATATAAGGCAATTTGATTTTCCCTTTATGCAATACAATGAAAATATATGACGTCTTGACTTTGGATAACTTAGTAGCTGTTCATCGAACCATAACTTTGATCCGTTGTGTTCACACTCAAAATCTTGATTGCCTTGATCACCTAAGATCTTGTTATTTTTAAATATTGATTATAATCTATGAAGAAAAATAAAATTAAAGAATACAATGAGCAAACAAATGACTTATTTGAACTTATGTATTTCAATGTCAGAAGTTTGATCTTCATCTTCACTAAACTCATCTACTTTTTTTGTAGTGACGTTTAAATTATGATTTGAAATGAACTAAATTGATGTGTTGATCAATAGGCACGTCCACTAAATATTGTTCATCTAATAAATTAGTTGCATCTCTACCAATTTTATACTCTGAAGACACGACGTTGTTGTTCTGTAGATGGTCAGATTGATGCGTTGTTGGCTGCTGGTTAGACCTCCTTGCCACTCTAGGTTGGCCAGCCTACTTCCTTTATGCTGTATTTTCAATTGTTTTCCTCAATTAGGGATTTAAGCATTTAATGCTCCTTTTTGCTTTAGTACTTTTTTATTGGAGTGTATGGTGTGGCCCCATGTCATAGACATCTTTACCACATGCTGTCTCAGTTTTCTAATCTTGCCCAAAGGCTTTGCCTTTACCTCACTTGACTAGCCTTATATTGTGGTCTTAAGCTTACTCTTTGATTTCATAATTCTACGACCACTCTCCTGTATTCGGCAGCTTACCTTGACATGAAACAGACCTTCGACTTCTCTATTTTGCACCTCAGTTACTTTTCATGGCAAGCCACCCTTCAAGAAAATATGGTAGATCCATCTTCGTCATAGGTTCAACCTATCTTTCACCCGTAACCCTCTTCTAGATTTCGATGGTACATATTATCATAATTTTTATGGAAACAACATCACCTCCACTTTCTCGTCTGCTTAACTCAATTTGGACATAAACATTGGGTCTACCTACTACAGACACTCTAGCTGCCTTTCCTTCATCCAACTATATTGTGATACCCGAGCTTCTCACTACTCAGTGCCAATATAATTTAATTTGTGCTATGTGTATTTTATAATTATGTGATTATTATGTGATAATCGTTTCTACAATTTATTTATTTTTACAGTTTATTTGAGACATATGTGATATAAAAAATAGCTACGTAGATATTTCGTGGATTAATTGAGAACACACCTTTACCCTGTTGATAAGGGAACACGTGGGCATGCTTAATAATTAAGATCTTAATAGTAATATTAATATAATAATATAATAATAATAATAATAATAATATAAATAATTCAAAAGTGCTGCCAACATTGATGTTACATGTTGGATTGACAGCATGGAATTGCATGCATGGCTCATTTTAAGCCGTGAATTTGTAAAAAAAAAATGATTGAGCCATGTATTTCCCACTCACTCCACCATCTATCTATATATATTGCACAACCCATTTGGGATTGGCAGCAGGAAGGAGTTCAACGAAAAAAAGAGGAAAAAAAGAGAGGGAAGAGGTGTGCCAGAACAGAAAGAAAGGAATTAATTACGGTTCTTCACGGGTCTATAGTGTTACTATTGTCGGAGTTTAGGTAAGTAGAAGTTCAACTACAATACATAAACGTGTTGTGTGTGATTTATTTATAATTAATATGTGATAATTATGTCATGAATTATTTGTGATTAGTTTAATTACGTTATGAATTATTTGGGGTTAATTAGTGATACAAGTTGTGAATTTATGTGATATGAAATAATATCATTGCTCTATATAGACCTGTGTAATTGGAAACTATTGAAAATATATTATTATGATTTGAGAAGATATTAGTTATAAGGATCTATGTGATCCGAGATGAAGTTGTTATCCTAAAAAGAGATCCATGTGATCTAAGGTGAAGTCATTATTTTATAAATGAATCTATGTGACTGTGGTGGAATTGTTATTCCAGAAGTGGATCTGTGTGAATTGAAGTTAAGTTGTTTTATTGTGATTAAATGTTGATAATGATATCGTAAATGATTTATGATGCATAATTAATTGCCCTGGTTGCATACCATGCATAATCATGAAAAGTGTTTTCCCTAAAATTAATAAGATACTAATGGTGTGTGCGGCCACTATATATGCATCTCTGTTTGGGTTCGAAAAAATCGTTCCCGACACTTTATTCTGGATTCGGAAAAAATATTCTCAATACTTTATTTGGGGTTCGAAAAAATTGTCCCCACTACTCTGCTAGAGTTCAGAAAAATCATCTCGGTACTATTTTCGGGGTTCGAAAAAATATCCCCATTGAGCTCTTATGGGGTGCATATCATAAGTGTGTCGTGGGGATCCCGCAACGTGAACAGTTTTCAAAATAAAAGAGACCAACTAGAAAGATTAGAAATAAATGCATATACACTAACATGCATGATTTCTACTTACTGATTTTTGTCTCACTAGTTTATGCATTGCAGGTGAGCCTGTTGATGATTGAGTTTTATGATGTGACTGTGCAAGCTGTGGAGCTCCTACAGGGTCTTGAGCAAATGTACATAGATGGCGACCTGTTGTACAAGGCTGTGTGCTTATTTTGTTTCTGCTGATATTTTTTATATAATGTAATAAGTATTGTGATAAGTTTATATGGTTTGAGGTGATGTCAGAAAACATGTTACGTATGTTGGACTGGTGTGATGGTTTCAGTTATAAAAAATGCAAATTTTTATAATGATGAGGTTTATGTTAATTAGTATTTAAATTATGTTATGTAAGGTGGATCGTGAAATATATATTGTGGGATTTTTATTATTTACGATTGGTGTTCCTTCGTTCTATTGGTTCCTTGAGCCAGTTCTTTGCTTGTAGTTCGTGCCCCTTATTTCCTTATTCCAATCACTTTTTAATTTAATGACCTTGCCTTGTTCGAGTCCTTGGTCCTTTTTAAACCATGGCTTTGGCCACCTCCATAATTACACTTGGATTGCTATCAAAGGGGGAGTAGGGCTACTCACTCTGGCGTGGCATCCCTCTTCCGATGGCTATCTCGAAAACATAAGCCATTGCTGATCACAAAGCCCGGGATCAGCCCCTTGTCTCAATCCATGTTTAGTTATGGATCAGGCGATCGCTTTTGGCTAATCTCATGATTATAGTCGGGTCCTATTGTATAAGCCAATTTTTTTGGCTCCTTCGCTATACAACTTAGTCATATTTCTCGGAGGCTTTTGTTTTAAGGCTCTTTTTGCAAACCGCTTGTTTGACTTTTTATTTGTCGTTGTTCCCATTCATCCTTTTTCTTTATCCCCCTTCTTATTATCTCTTACCTTTTTTATAATATTTTCTAGTTTGATACTCCAAAAATATGTTGGATAAATTTGTATTTCAAAATCTATCAAACACGTAGATATTGATGCATTTCTCCACGGTTCTGCGTTTAAAATTTATTGATTACTATACAAACATTATATAAAATAGAAAGAAATATTATTCGTTAAAATACATATTTGAAATGGTACATTGAATCCATATTATCATATATAACATTGTATAATAAAAGAACATTATACACAATCTGTAGAAGTCATATAAATTTAAAGGATAAGAGTTTGCAAGATTGTTCGATATCGGAATGGATGTTCTTGTTATGTTCTGTTCATAAGAGTGATGAGAAAATCTTTCACCAAATACAAAGAAACTCGAGCATGCTGAGGAGTTTACATGATTTGAATTTGTTTCAGCAACTAAATAAAAAATAAACATTAAAATAAATTCATTAATCGGTGTAATGATCATAAAACTAAGAATGATATAAGTAGATAAGTGTATGCAAATACCCTCGTTTGTTTTATTTTTTTTTGCTGCTGATTGTGGTCGATTTCTGAATTCTCTTCATCAAAGCTTGTGTGAATATGTTGCTAAGACCAAATATGAATTTGTAATTGTATGACAAAGAAGTACATACAAAATTTACAATCAATTAACATTTATTGGTTTTAAGTATAAAATTATAAATAAAAGTTTATCCTCCAAAAATACTAATCTTTCTATGTGTACAAATCACTTTTCAAGAATAGAGAGTTAACGCAGAAAAGCTTAAGAGGGAGGCTTGTGTGCGCCCGGGCGAACGCCGTGCGTCTTTAAAATTTAGTATTATGGATAAGGGTATATTATTTTGTTCTAAAGGGTATACACTTTAATTAATAAGGGTACACCATTTTATTTTAAATGGTATACACTTTTCATTATATTTTTTATTTTTCTTCAGAAAATAAATGGTACAAATCTTTATACTAAAGGGTATACAATTTAACACAAAATTCTAAAGGCACACGGAGTGTGTTTCCATGCTCCCGGGCACACACAAGCTTATGCCAAAAGCTTTAATAATTAGATATGGTTAATTAATTAATATTTATGTTAATTACTATAAATTTTAAATATTTCAAGTATCTTTAAATTTATACAAATTGATTTATAGGATTATGGAAATTTGGAAAATTTGTTACATCAAATCAATTAATGGTGATTCTAGTGTGTAGTGCACCCCAAGATTTTTATGGTTAAATGGGGTTAGTGGGTAGTTTTTTTTTTCAAAAAAATAATTATATTATTTTATTTGCTAGTGAAAATTAAATTTAAAATTAATCTAACGATTAAGATCGTCGAAGGGCAGTGGTGCACATGGTGCACCCTAGTTGAACTCATCAATTAATTTTTTTCCTTTATAATTTAAATATTCTACCCATCATTATATATATATATATGTATATATATATATATATATTATTTTATAATAAATAAAAAATATTTATCATAATAACAAAATAATTATTAATTTTGGAGGATTAATTAGTTAGAATGTTCTAGAATGAAAGATTCTTATGATTGGAGACTTTTAATTGCAAAGAATTACTATATTATTTTAATTACATCTTTAATATAATGTAATTTACATGTATTTAAAAATGACAGATTATATGAAAATACATTTATTATATAATAAAATAAAAACAGTATTCATTTCATAATCATTTTTTAAGTTAATACTATGTGTTGAGAGTGAGAATTTACGTATTTTGAGCTCTGATTTATGTGGAAATTGAGTACGATTTAGACTTGAATCGAGGCAAATTGGGATGTATATGGAAAAGCCACGAATTAGATGCTACTAAGGTTGTTTGAGCATAATTATATCGGGAAAACAAGTTAGAAGTGCTCAAAATTAGAAAACACGGGTTTTGAGGCGCTGCTCGACCAAGAGAAAGTTGGTCGAGCAAGGGCAAAGAAGTCGAGCAAGACACTAGAAAGAGTTTTAGCTTACAAACATGTCGCTCGATCGTTGCTCGACCAAGGCCGACCTTGCTTGACCAAACCCATTTTGGTCGAGCAAGGACACGTCAGCTTCGAATCATCGGGATTTCACCTCAAGTGCGTGTATGCGCGTATTTTTCACAAAAAATCTCAGTTAAAGTCCATAAGGAGAGTTTACAAGTATAAAATGGGATCCAGATCACATCAAGAAGAGACTTAGATTCCACATCCATCCTACACCACATTCAAACCTTAACTCCATTCAGTGGAGCTGTAGAGAGAGGTTCGTCCAGCGAATCAAGTGATAACCAAGTGAAGATTCAAGACGAAGAGAGACGCGACGACGCCCACATCTAGGGTTTATTTAGCTTCTTAATTTATCTTGTAATTTTAAAGACTATGGGTAAGATCTATCCAATTTCCATGAACATTCTTCGAAGCATCATGGGCTAGAACCACTTCGGTAGTTCTAGGGTTTATAAAAGTTTTACTAGTTAATTGAACTTCCGTGTGTATACTATGTACAACACTACTTGTGGTATATTTTATGTATGACTATGTGTTTTTAATCCATATTTAGAGTCATTTTATGCATCTTCACATTTTATATATGTTGGATTGTATACTAAAAGTCTAGCTTTAATATGAACAATGTTATAACAATTTATTTGAAATGAGAATCATATGATCAAATGATTGCGTCTTATAATTTATTTATATGCATGATGCAATAGTCCACTTACTTTATACTGTAGATAATATGTTGTGCGACAACACGCGAAAGATCATATTATCGGTTTCCTTATAAAGTATAAACAAATGCTCACAATCGAGATAGACGGGGACTCTCTATCGGGATAGTTGTAGTGTGGTTTGGTATTAGCTTATCTTGGCTATAGAATCACATTAGTGCACTTTGCGTGTATTGAGCAGGATCGCATGAGATCGTTCGATTTATACTGACTATATAGGAAAACTTGATCTCAGTTATTATGGATGTTCGTACTCTTAATCCCTATACAATAACCTCGACACGTAGGGCAGTATGTATTTCTTTGATTCATTAATGGGTGAGATTTACGTGTAATTAAATCAACAAATTCGGTGAGTTGGGAAGTAGTGTTGTTTCTATGGTGTGTTGTTAATTGTAGAAGGAATCCGTGTCCGTCATAGGTTGATGATGTCCCCTTGAGGAGCTCATAAGGATTATCTTGTAAACCCTCCAGATGGATTTATTCCGGCATGATAATGAGGTTGAGTGATACTACTCTTGGATGAGATATTAATTAATGGAGTTGTCAGTAACTTAATTAATTAATGAACTTTGTATATCTTACACATGGGGAGACTAACGGGCTCATAATAAGAAGAAGCCCAAAACATAATTTTGGGATTAGAATAGTAGTGCAGTAATAATATTTTAGTGGTATATATTATTATTATTGGATTTAAGTATAAGCTTTGGGCTAAGCTTGGATACTTAAGCCCAATGGAGGCCCAACTCTAATTTCTCCTTCTGGTCTCTATTGTAGCTCATATATAAGTCATCTCAGTTGTTCTAAACCTAATTCTCTATGCCTAATATACGTGAGATAGATAGTGAACAACAGATTGAGAAGATCTCGAGGATCGTCACCCACACGACGTCATGATTGGACTTGGGAATACAGTAGAAGATCGAAAGATTGTTTGCTGCTGCTATCCGCCACGTTATACAATTTTTAAAATCGCACAGACCTCGGAATCAAATATTTGATGTATTAACGGAAATGTTAGACTAGGATTTATGTGATTATGTGTTTTCCTTTCATAATAGAATCACATGTTTGATTAGGATATTGGTATTTTGATTTTACCCGTATAATCCTTAATCGATGTTGGGCTGTGTGTGATTATTTGTTTTAATCTGTAATAATCGCATGAGACAATTAGGGTTTCTGGAATTATTTTATTATACATGTGTACCCTATATTGTTAATGGTTGTACGTGAGAATCGACGAACTCTATTTGTCGAATTCACAACTGGATGAGTCGAAGAAAGGCGATGGCGGCTTTGGGAAATGACGAGGCACGTCGGAATGGTCGATCAAGGAGGCTAGGGTTTCGCCAAACCCACATGGCGATGGTGCCTGAATGGTTGTGAACGATGTAGCACTGGCGGTGAATTTGCTGGACATCTGGTGTTTGGCGAGCCTGATCAGACTAACGGCAGAATGTTGGTGTAATGATTGGCTGTTGGACAGCCACCTCAGCAGAACAGCGCTGGATTGTCGATGATGGTAGAATCGCAACTGTATAAGTTGGATAACATCGATGATGATTGACGACATGGAAGTTTGGTGATACAGGTTGCCGATGGTGAAAGGCGGCTATCGGAAAGCCACATGGTGGCTGATCGATGAGTCGGCACCACAGCAGGTAATCATCAGGGTGTGGGAAAGCCGGAAGGAATGGATTTCATGAACTGCGACATGAGCCTTGGACAATGGCAGTCGGTGACTGCACGGCCACGATGTTCAGGAACTCGCCGATTGCAGAGGTATTGTACGACGGTTGGTGGCTTGCAGCGAACGGATGTGTGGGATTCACTGTTGCGGCGGAGTTTAATAGCTGGGTAGGCGAGGTCAAGATCAAAACCAGGTAGGACTCTGATCGAGTCTGATGACTTTACGATTGAGTCAACGATGACCACAATTGGGTCCTCATCGCTTTAGGTCGGGTCCTGCAAGTTTCTGGGTGAATCCCTATTGAGTTTTGGTCTAGACTTTTTCTGATAGGGTCTGTCGCAACCTGATGCCAGAACGCGACAGCCAGTTATCAGTGCTGAAGCGGTGGCAGATGGGTGGTGTTATCCATAGCTGGTGAGCGGTCGAGAGCATGTGTGATTGCAGGCGCTCACGGCTGGCATCTTGCTTGTAGCATGAATGACTGATTCTGCAAGTGGCACATGACGGCGGGACATGCTCAGGCGGCTATGGCAGGCAGTTAGTCGCAATAATAGTCGACAGTAGGCTCATCTCCTATGCGTGAAATCGTCGGAGGATATTGGTGGTGATCGGCGATGGCTGGTTTGACACTGCCAGGCATGCTGGGGAGCGGGCTTTGCCACTGTCCGACCAGTTGATGCAGTGGCTGGCTGTGAATGTGTGATGGCTGGAGTAGCCTATTTTCGTGGCGGTATCCGTGAAAGAGCAATTTCCAGGTTGTTTTCTGTCGTGAGTTCATTGATGATGTGGTAAGGAGAGAGTGGCCGGTCCATAAGCAGTTTTCTGTATATTGGTTTAACCGTGTATGTTGGGTGACTTAGAGGATAAGTTTTCTTACTTCTTTAGCAAGACACCTAATTTATTGGATGATAGTAGACTAGGTCAATTTTTTATTTGGCCAATTTTATTTCCTTATATATAATTGTAATAATTGTTTTATTTGTCAATTATTATTGTATATTTGGAATGAAGTGTTATTTGATTTACTGTTTTATTTGTCGTGATAATAGCATGCTTATTTGTATAATTATATATTATATATTGTATGCATGCAAAAATCCTCTTGTTAAATAACTAAGTGGGAGAGGAGATTGATAATTAATTTTTGCGGCCTCCATTATTGGTTTGTAAAGTGATGTGAATAAACTTGCACGTAGGTTATAGTGCCTTCCTCCCTAACGAAAGAGTTTATTCACGGATCACTGGTACAGGCTTCTTTAAATAATTATTGTTTGTAATGTGATGCATATGGACTTGCGCGTTGGCTATAGTGCCTTCCTTCCTAACGGATGAGCTTATATGCGGTTCACTGGTACAAACTTATATAATTTATGGTTGTAGAAAGTTATCTGAGCGCGTGTGTACTTCTCCAACAGTAAGGCACATAAGTTTGGGCAGCAGACTTGGGATCAAATAATGGTGTACACTTGGATGTAAATAATTAGTATCCTCCCCAACGGAGTCACTGCTATTATTTGCATGGTTAAAGAGGAACTGACTATTAATTATTTTATCATGAGGTTAGGTTGACAAATGAAATTAATAGGTAAAATCTTCTCATGTAAATGTTCGGGTTTGTAAACGTCCACACTAACGTGGTTTGCAGACTCACGGTGCTTGAGATGTCGGTGAATTTTATTTTTATATTGTTTTGAGGGAATCAATATAAAAGGATAAAATTCGAAGATTTGATCGGTGTATTTATTTATGATTCTCTGAATTTTCAAAATGGTTTTATCTCGATTATTGTTAACTAAAAAAAACATATTTACTTGTCCAAAATTAGACAATTAGAAAAGAATCTTGGTTTCAAATTTAACTGCTTAAGAAAATATAAATGTATTCTCACTAAGGATGTCACATGATGCCTATTAAAGTCTCTAGTGGAGAGGTGAGAAGTTCATAGAAATATGATGGTCTCATGCGACTCTTCAAATACTTGAGTAAGTAAGAAAGGTAAGAGGTCATGGATAAGTTGATGAATGAATTGGGAATGCTTGAAGTAGAAATTGAAAGGGAAACCTAGATCAATTTATTTCTCCATTATTTTCCTAGATGTTTTGAGCAAGTTCTACCTAAAATACGAGAGGTTGTATATGGTGGGGAACTTGTGACAAAACACTTGGCGAAGTAAATCTAATTTCATCAAGATTTGAACAAGGTTAGTATCTAATTCACTAATCATTGAATCATGATTAGTGATGGCATCTGCTGACACATTGTGTGTAGATACCGAAATCACTAAAAGTCTGCAACTAAGTGATTATGAGATTATAATATACATGGATAATACTACGAGAGTAGTGGCCGTTGTAGTGGGAGTTGTTTATTTATCTTATGATATGAATAAATGTTTGATTTTGTGAAATTATCTTTATGTACGTTTTCATAGAAAGAATTTCATTTCAGTTTCAATGCATTTACGGTTGGAAACTCCATTTCATTTAAATGACATGGTCATTATAAAGAAGGATGAAGCTATAATCTGTTATGATACGTTGGTGACAATTTGTACACTCTTAAATCGTGTTTATCCCATGGATGCAACAAATAGTAATTAATGACGCGTCTTCTAATCCTAATAAGAGAAAGACTCTTATGGAAATGATTATATGGATGATGAATTATTTAGAATTACTAAATTCATTTTAAGGGTATGCCCTAGAAACAGCATGTCGTATAACGTTTGTCTGTTTGTGGGATATTCTACAAAATTGAAGGGTGTTGATTTATTTAGTCCAAAATATCGAAGGGTGATTATTAACACAAACACTGAATTTTGGAAAAGGACTATGTAATAAGTCACAAACCTATGTATAAATTGTTCTAAAGGAAGTGAGAGGGAAAATACAAAGTATTAGTATCAAGTGTACAAGAGGATATACCACAAAGTAAACTGCAACGCGTCTCACGTCTGATACAAAATTGCGTGTAGTGCATTGTCGTAGTGGGAGGGTTGTTCGACAACCTGTAAGATATATGTTTTGGGAGGGTCGTGGGACTTGGTCCCTAGTAAACATTGAATGGACCCACGGATACGACAAAGTACTACAAGATAAAAATGTCGAATCTTAGCAAGGTGCAATGATTTCTGAAACAGAATCGATGGATTCTAAATTAGATTTGGCTGCTTGCAGAACCACGGATGGTGTGAAATCCATTGGAAGTGGCTCTATAAAATAAAAGAAAATCATAGGACAAGGTGAAAACCTTGGAAGCAAAGCTTGTTGCGAAAAGATATACTCAGAAAAAAAGGTTCGATTATGAGGAAACCTGTTCGGCGATAGCTATGCCTATATTGATCCGGACTCTTTTATCTGTTGCTACTCATATGAGATATGAAGGATAGAAAATAGATGTCAAGACAGCTTTCCTGATTGGAAATCTTGAGGAAAACATCTATGTGAAGCAACCAAAGTGATTCATTGCAAAGGGATAAGAGCATTGTGATAGTAAGCTTAAAAGTGTCCATCGATGGACTAAAGCAAGCTTAAAGGTCATGAAACATCCGTTTTGATGAGGTAATCCAGTGACATGGATTTATTCAATGCGCGGATGTGTCTTGTTTATTGAAAAGAGTGACGGAAATGTAGTGGTATTTCTTGTACTATACGTAGATGATATATTGCTCATTGGAGACAATGAAAGAGTATTGTCGGACGTAAGGGTATGGTTGATAAAGCGGTATGAGATGAAGGACTTAAGAGAAGCAAAAATATCTTTTTGATCACGGTAATATGGATCACAAGAAAGGATGTTATGCTTGTCTCAAGCTTCATGTGATGATACGATCCTTATTTGTTTAGCATGTGACTTTATCTAAGAAAATGTGTCTTGAGACACAAAAAGAAGATAAAAGTGATGAAAGCGATTCATTATGCTTCGGCGAATAAGGAAGCTTAATCTAAGGATTGCTATGCACAAGTATGAATAACTGTTTTGCCAAAGGCATGAACAGTGGGTATCAAGGTAACTCGAAATAAGAATGTTGAACTGTGGTAACACATAATTTTGAAGTACCTGAAAAGGACTAGAAACTATATGTGGGCTTACCGGATAGATTCACTGTTTCTTAGGGGTTACATAGATTCGGATTTTTCAAATCAGATAGGAACGGCAGTAAATTCACCTCAAAGGTTATGTGTTTAATTTTAGGAAATTGAGTCATAATATGGAGGAGTATTATATAGAAATATATTTCGGACTCCGGACTATATTATGGAAATATAATAAAGTGGAGTCTGTGAGTCAGCCAAAGTATTTGTATGACTCTAGGAGCTTCATGATGGACTTTGAAGTGTTTCTATGTTTGTCCAAGATTATCACAATTTATTTTGATGATGATGGTGCAGTTGCAAACTTGAAGGAATCACGAGCCCATAAGGCAATTAAACACATGGAGCGCGAGTACGACCTGTTACGAGAAATCGTATGATGAGGGGAAGATTGTTGTCGCCTAGATTGCATCGGATAATAACCTAGTAAATCGTTTTACAAGGACCTTAAAGCGAGAGCTTTTGATGGTCGTGTAGTGGGAGTGTGAATCAGATGTATGGCAGAAGACATGACATCATATTCTTTTAGTATAAGTGGTAGATTGTTGGATTGTATACTAAAAGTCTAGCTTTAGTATGAACAATGTTATAACAATTTATTTGAAATGAGAATCATATGATCAAATGATTGCGTCTTATAATTTATTTATATGCATGATGCAATAGTCCACTTACTTTGTAACGTAGATAATATGTTGTGCGACAACACGCGGAAGATCATATTATCAGTTTCCTTATAAAATATAAACAGATGCTCACAACCGAGATAGACATGGACTCTCTATCGGGATGGTTGTAGTGTAATTTGGTATTAGCTTGTCTTTGCTATAGAATCACATTAGTACACTTTGCGTGTATGGAGCAGAATCGCATGAGATCGTTCGACTTATACTAACTATATAGGAGAACTTGATCTCAGTTATTATGGATGTTCATACTCTTAATCCCTATACAGTAACCTCAACACGTAGGACAGTATATATTTCTTTGATTCATCAATGGGTGAGATTTACACATAATTAAATCAACAAACTTAGTGACTTGGGAAGTAGTGCTATTTCTATGGTGTGTTGTTGATTGTAGAAGGAATCTGTGTCCGTCATAGGTTGATGATGTCCCCTTGAGGAGCTCATAAGGATTATCAAATAAACCCTGCAGGTCAATTTATTCAGGCATGATAATGAGGTTGAGTGGTACTACTCTTGGATGAGATATTAATTAATGGAGTTGTCAGTAACTTAATTAATTAATGGACATTGTATATCTTAAACATGGGGAGACTAACGGGCTCATAATAAGAAGGAGCCCAAAATGTAATTTTGGGATTAGAACGATGGTGCAGTAATAATATTTTAGTGGTATATATTTTTTTTATTGAACTTAAGTATAAGCTTTGGGCTAAGCTTGGATACTTAAGCCCAATGGAGGCCCAACTCTAATTTCTCCTCCTGCTCCCTACTGTAGCCCATATATAAGTCATCTCAGCTGTTCTAAACCTAATTCTCTAAGCCTAACATATGTGAGATAGAGAGTGAACAGCAGATTGATAAGATCTCGAGGATCGTCGCCCACACGACATCGAGATTGGACTTGAGAATACAGCAGAAGACCGGAAGGTCGTTTGCTGCTGCTGTCCACCACGTTGTACAATTTTTATAAAATCTCACATATCTCGGAATCAAACTTGTCATGTACTAATGGAAATCCACGGAATTGATGATCGTTTTGGCGCGTAGATCACTCAAATCTGACATCGGATGAGAGAGTTATGCCAAAACAGTAAGGCTGCGCAGGCTGGTGGCGAGAATCAATGTTCTTCAACATAACCTGGTAAAAGGTAATACGTTTCTTGTTTTCTTGCTTCCGCTGAATGTTAAAAACGTATGGAACCCTAACGGTTCACGTTAATCAGACAATCGAACGCCAACAATATAGATTCTGAATAAATATCTTGGTTGTTGATTGAGCGCGTTCACTTCTGAACAGGATTCCATGTTATGATTCTAAGTAAGGGGACTTCGAAACTTCATTAGAACGATCATATATAAATACTTATTAATTGAATTGAATTCGGGTTAGTAAGTAGGATAAAGAGGATAATTTCATAGTACCTATAAAGAGAGATCATATCGGGTTAGAGTACCTAGTGCAAGGGAAATAATTGATACTGATAGTACCTACAAAGGGCGGGTGAAATTGTGTTCTTGCTTCGAGGATATTCACACGTATTATACACTTATTTACTTGTGTCTATAGAGTAGATATACATGCCTTAGCGATGCGTCCATATTCTACAAGACAGAGTCGAACATTGATACACGGAAGGAAAATTAATGAGTGAAACTGGATGGCCCGAAGAGCTACCTATTTTCTCACTAGTTTAATCTCGATAATTTTCTATTGTTTTCTATTTTATTTGCTATTTAATTACTTGTTTAATAGATTAATAATGATTCACCAATTCAATTGCCGAACCATAGTTTTAGTTAATTTAGATAATAATAAATTGATAATCATCTGTCTCTTGGGTTCGATAAATATAACTTGGTCGTTTGCCTAAGCTACAGCTACATCCTTCGTAATTGGGGATTAATTGTGTGTTGAGAAAATGTCCATCAATATACAAAGTAATATAAATATAAAACTAATAAGTAATAAGTATTTAATTATAAAATAATAATTCATTATTTGTACTGAAAATAAATAACGAAGATAAAATTATTAAGAAAATCCATTAAAACCAACATTATCCAAAACACATAGATTAATTTTGAAATTATTTTTTTTAAAAAAAAATGATGTTCCTAAAGAAACATTCATTCTCAATTCTTCTCAATCTTAACAGAAACTTTCTTTAGTATTTTAGAAGAAACACTTGTTGATCCATCTGTATCAAATAGAACTCGTCTAACTGAAGAATCATCATCGATCTCAACAGTTTCGACAAATCTGCAATTGACTTTGAGAGGAGACTTGACATTATCTCAATTTGAATTAGCCTATAATTGATAACAGATTGTTAAATACGTGCAAATAATTTAAAAATAGTTTTATATTTATTTAATCATACGATAATTTGAAAAGAATGTAAACAATAAGGCACTATACAAACTTGCATTTGAGTACTTTGTACTATCATCAACATTGATAATTTTTTACATTAATTAGACCCTATATTAATTATAAAAAATAAAGATTAAAATATACATAAAAATATAATCAGGTAATAAAAATAATCTTATCATATAAAATTTTATTTAATTTTTAAAGTAATAAATACCTAACTTGAATTCATATTGCATGCATATTTTGATATTATATTCTCCTCACTGCAAATTTTTATGATTGTATGCTTATTTTCAATAGTAATTTCAGAATTTTCATTGAACGAATATATATTAATAGCATTCAACTTAGCCATCATTTCTTTTCCAATCATTAAATGAAATTCTTCAGGAAAGGTTGAATAAAATTTAGTGTATATAAAATTATAGTGCATTTTTTTATTATATATATATATATATATATATATATATATTGTAAATATGAAAAAGAAAAAAACTAATATTACTAATTTCAATCAATATTTTAAAAACTCTTTTAAAAAAATCGCCTCAAATTGATTATCCAAAATTGTGATGCACTATTATTCAAGAGTTCCCTTCCAATATTATTCTAAATGTTAAAAAAATCACTCTTCGTACCATCCATCATCAAAACTTTCAGTTTATACCTTTTAAAATATGAATTTAAATTATAATTAATTTTCTGTGAATATTCATAAAGTTGAATACTGTGATTAAAAATTATTTATGTTGCCACGATATTATTATACCTTATTAAACCTGTGACGGAAGATTGATTGTAGAGATTGCAAAAATATTGATCATTCTTTCTTACCAAACTCTTCATACAATTCTTATATAATAAGTACCACCAACCACGACTTGTATCAAAGTCAAGTATCTGGCTATAGAATCAATAATTTCCACCATAATTGTATTTTAAAATAAAAAATTATAAAAATATTTAATGTGTTATGTAAGAAATATTTTAATTGTAATTGTGTATGTATTAATGCCTGATGAGTTGTATATAGTGCATGAATTGTGTAATGTTGTCAACCCAAAACTACAGATCATCCTCAAAGCTAGAAAACGTGGACACTTAAATGAATGTTTTCGATCTCTTCAACAAACTATTGGAACTAAACCTGATAAAATGATGTTTAAAGCATAAAATGTTTCACAATGGACGCAGTATCAATAATAATTTAATTAAACCAAATAAAGATATCATCCATATTTAACCATACGTCCATAAATTTTTGCCTTGAACATTTGGAGTTATAAAATCCACATTCTCCAAATCATTGTTATACATTTGTCCAATCTTTTCTATCCATTCTTAACTCCATATTGTAACGTTAATAGTATTAGGTCTGTATAAAAAAATTAATTCTATAAGTATTAGATTTCAATAACAAATTGAACTAAACAAAATTCTCCAGACTAAACTCCATTATCTTCTTTGGTTGTTTATTGACTTTAACCATTTTCATGGATAAACTATGTAAAAATAGAGTATCAAATAAAAGTGGTATTTTAAATATTTAACCAAAAATTGAGAAATGGGTGGTCAAACATATTAAAGGTGGGAATTTGATCACCATAAATCAATGTACATAATTAAAATTAAAAAAATCCTAAAAAGGAAACTGGCAAATGAGCGGGAAAAATTGGATGTCTATTTAGACTTTCGAGGTCTACTTTATTATATATTAAGATTCTATATAAATATAATAGCAAACCATCCATGCTATTTTTAAATTTCATTTTCCCGCCCATACAGAATTGCAATTTTGGGAAATCTCATTTTTGTAATTCTTATTCATATTGATGACAACTTAATTAATTGAATTATTACCGCCAATTATTTTCTTCCTTTTCTCTCTATTTTCCCTCTCCTCTCATTGATGAGTATTTTCTTTACACGCAAAATTAATCTCCAAGTACTTAGGATATCAGTTGCAGTTTAAGCAAGCGACCAAGTTAAATATCGAACCCGAAGGACGGCGTACTATCAATTTAATTATTTACTAAATTAATTAAGACGAAGGCAATAAGATTAAGGATTGAATTATTAAACTACTAAAAAAATAATTAAAATAATAAATAAAATAAATAAGGGACTAGGAAAATACAAAAGTGAATCAAGTAGGAGAATAGGTAGCTCTAAGGTAATCCAGTTTTACTACTTAACTTCCCTCTCAAGTGCAGACATACTCTTCCTTGTGGACTATGGACGCATCACTAAACCATGCAAATCTACTCTATAGCACAAGTAAATATGCGTGTAACACGTGTGAATAACCTCGGAGCAAGAGTCATAATTTCACCCCCTTTCTAAGTACTATCAGTATCATTTATTTACCCGCGCGTTTGGTACTCTAACCCGATATGATATCCCTTTATAGGTACTATAAAATTATCCTCTTTATCCTACTTATTAACCCGAATTAGATTCAATTAATAAGTATTCATATATGACAGTTCTAATGAAGCTTCGAAGTCCCCTCACTTAGAATCATAACATGGAATTCTGCTCAGCAGTGAACGCACTCAATCAATAACCAAGATATGTATTCAAACTCTACATAACAGTTAATGATGCACAAAATAACTCTGAGTATGAATTAAAAATGCATTGTCATATATAAATTAAACCACAAGTAGTGTTGTACGGAATATACACACGAAAGTTCAATTAATTCATAAAAACCTTCAAAACCTTAGATCTATCAAAACGGTTCTAGCCCATGATGTTGCGAAGAACAATCATGGGGGTTGGATAGATCTTACCCATATGTCTGGAAAATACAAGATAAATTAGAAAACGAATAAAATCTTAGATGTGGGCGTCCTCGCATCCTTCTCCGTCTTGAATCCTCCTCTTGGTTCTCCACTTTATTCCACAGACGAATCTTCACAGTGATGGATTGATGGAGGAAGAGATGTGGATGATGGTTGGAGGGTGATCTCCCCTCGTGGGGTGTAGGATGATTGTGATGCGGTGTCCTCTTGGTGTGATCTACATCATCTTTTATACCTGTAAGCTCTCCTTATGGACCTTGGATGAGCTTTTTCTTGGAAAACAAGAAAATGCACGCACTGGGGTGTAAAAATACGGATCTGGAGCTATTCAGTCATTTGGTTCGACCTTCGGGCTTGGTCGAACTAGATCAGGGAGGTCGAACCACTCTGTTACACATTTTCAGGTTCCTAGTTCGACTCGAACCAGTGGTCAAACCAGATCAATGAGGTCGAACCAGCTTGTGCAGTCTCACCGTTTCACATATAACTTCCACATCCAAACACCGATTTGAGTGATTCTTGTTCTCACGCGATCCGCTCTTCCTTGGATTTCTATCCATATAAAGAACTCACAAAATACCAACATTTGAATGTATAACAAGTCATGCGAAATAGCACAGCCGTTCTGTTTGGCACAGCTTGCGCGGCGTCACCATTTTGATCATAACTTTCTCGTTTGGATTCCAATTGAGGTATTCCTTATGCCAAAATGACTATCTCTTCTATAGTTTTCCAACCATGTATCAAACTTCTAGATTTGAACTCCACATGAACACAGAAAAATTACACAAGTTGGACGTGCATTTTTCAGCATTCTTTAACAAGTTATACCTTTTCTTCAAATTTGCACTTTTGACCCTTTTTCCACCTAAAGCACAATAAAACACCTCAAACGCACCTTTTTCTCACAAATATTAAATATAAGACACTTGTGCTAATATATGATAATAATTCCTATTAAAAATTGTCAAATTGGACACTCAAACATGCTTATTTTCACTCTCATCAAACCCCCAAATTTACTCGTTGCTCGTCTCGAGGCAATAAAATAAAAATAAAGAGAGAGAGAGAGTAAGAAAATTAGCGGGAAATCAAGGACTATGACAAATACCCCATTCAAAATACAATTGTCCTCAACTTAGGTCATGCAACTCTCATTACATGTAATAATCAATTCATAGCATACAAGATAAGACAATCACCACCAATTCAAATGCTCCATGCACATGTTCTCCGGGAAGTATATATTACTCGCACTCAAGTGTAAAAGATATACACTTATGGGTTAAGGTGTTTACTCTTAGATTCAATTCAAGTGCATGCGTAACCATAAGCTTGCCTATTGTCTCAACTCTCCACCATTAAAAGTATGATTCGACAATAGGATCAAAAAGGACTTTTATTTTGGATGTAATGTTGGCTCTTTGGTTAATGTAGGAAATATATATGGATAAGTGACTCAAAACTCGGATCATTCAAGTGCGCATTCCATCATGATCTTTCATTCTTCTTACTCACTTCAATTAAGCACAACATCCTCCTCAACTCATTTACTTTTTTTCTTTCTAGCACAATATTTTTTTTTCTCTCGAGGTACCAATTTCGGGCACTATCTCACACATCCTCCATAGGGTACTAGATTTAAGAACTATCCTAGGATATTTGATTCAATGGAGTACTAGATTTAGTACTACTCCATGCTTTTCCTTAGATGCATTTTCAAGCTCAATCACTGCTTCAAAACCAATTCATTCCTTCCCAAATAGTTATAAAACTCTATCAACACACTTTGAAAAGTCATTAATTCTCGTCATGATAGAATCAAGGCTAAAAAAATTCAGATGCTCAAAGTGGTTATTTCTTGTAGGCTGCCAAAGAATGAGATTTTTAGGGTCAATGAGGCTAACTACGGATAAACATCTTTCGGTGGGGAATTATTTGGCTAAGTGACTCATAAATTCAAGGATGGCCTAAAATCATCTACCATCATCTAACATATGTAGTCTCAAGTAAGATAAAAGGCAAGTTCTAGAATACACACAGAAGAACGATACTCACTAGAAAATAAAAATCATGTGATTATGTACATGATCAACGAGGCTCAAAACCTCACATGAGTTTTTAACAAGTAACAGAGCACTTTTCATGGTAAGCAATATCTCACAAGTACACATAGAACTTCATACCACAATATAACTCAAGTACATTTCCTTCATCAATTTCAAGAGCACATGAATTTAAGGCACAATTCAAAAATATAAGCTCACATGGATCTCCAAAACCAAGACCTCAATCCTTCCGCTCCTACTAATTAAAAGCACACATAAAAATTAGAAAAAGGAGATGAGGGCACCTGATTTTCAACCTTCAAAACGATCACGAGCTCCTCGAGTTGTTCAACTCGGTCAGGTCAAAGCTTCAGTGTAGAACTCATCTTGCCACTCTTTTACCTTTTCTATCATCAAAACTTAAACACACTCATCATCACAAGATTCATCAATAATAAAGTAGGAGACACCAGAAAATCAAAAAATTGAAGAACTCGACCACTAACACTAAGGAACACACAAAAACAACACACTAAATATTAGGTAAGTTGCAAAAAATCAACATACCAACACCGGTTAAAGTATTAATATGCCGCCAAAAATCAACCCCCCTAACAACACAAACAACAAGACGAAAGGAAAAATTATACCCTCAGTGCTCATAAGATGAGGTAAGTACATCACACCCCAAACTTAGTAAAAACGTAAGTTGAAACTAAATTATACCCTCAGTGCTCAAATATAATAAATTCTCACTCACACGAAAGAAATAATAAAGCAATAAAAACAGAAGGGCAAGCCCCCAATAAGCGCTCATGTTTAACGTCGGAGAGTCACGAAGGATGTAACTTTTGAACTACTGGATTAGATGGCGGTCTTCTCGCGTTCTCACCTTCAAATACTTTCTTTCCCTCTTCTTATCTACACTCAACACCTCACCTTTCTTGGTCACAAGTATATGATCCTCAGAATTTCCCTCTTCTCATGGCTGTCTAGACTCATTCTTGACAATCTTCCACTCAAATTCATAATCATCTGTCCTATTAAAATCAAGATTAAACAAGTTAGAAACCACATCTATGCTCTTGCATGATTGAGTCTCCATGGGCATCTTCATTACTTGAAGATTCAACTCGAACGGTTGATATAATGGATCTCTTGGACGTGACTGCGCAGTCTCATGGTTTCAAGCATAACTTTTGCATCCGACCTCTGATTGAGGTGATTCACACGCAAAAACAATCCCCTCTTTTGTGGCTTTCCGATTGACCCTTTAGGAGTTGGTTTGACCAATACCTTGGTCGAACCGAGGTCAAATCCTTCATCGGCGATCTCCGGAACGTTCCCAGGTGCTTGGTTCGACTTGTGAAAGGTGGTTCGACCAAGGGACTTGGTTGAACCAGGATCAAACCGGCTTCCTGAAGCTTCAGAATCTATTTTTGGCATCATTGGTCCCTCATATTGCATTCCGGACCTCAACGTGATGGCTTTGCACTCTTTTGGGTTTATTATGCCTTGAGACGGGAACTTTTTTATCCAATATTTGCGTCAATTGATTCACGCTCTCGGCCATCTGCCCCATCATCAAAGTAAGGTCATTCAGCTGCTTGGACAAATTTTCATGGGTAGAATTTATAGTAGCGTCAAGTCGATCAACCCTTTCATCATTCTTAGCCATGTATCGATTGAGGGATCTTAAACACTAGCCTTCACTTCTTGCTACTGCATATTAGGCCCTCTTGTATCAACTCTATAATCTGCCTCTGCTGGGATTCTAGTAGCTTGTTGATGTTAGTTAGACTAGAGACGATCTCATCATCCCTATTTGGCTTCACCACTTGATGTTCAACCTGCGCCACCTTACCCACTACACAAGTTCCTCTAACTCTTTTCGTAGGCCAGTCACGTGAATTCATAGAGATGTCTTCAAATAACTTTTCTGCTTCAAGTGCTGTATTAGATAACAATGTTCCACCAGATGATGCATTAATAAGAATACGCGACTCACAATCCAATCCAGAGTAAAAGATGCTTATATACTGAACCTATGACATCTCATGCTGTGGACACCTCCTGAGCATATCATTAAACATGTCCCACGCCTCATGAAATTTCTCACCGTGATTCTTAACATATTGGGTGATCTCTTGCCTCATCCTTAAGATCCTTGACGGTGACAAGTATCTCTCCAAAAACTTCTGCTGCAGTTGCTCCCATGTAGTGCAATCCGTGGCATCAAGAATCTCATACCAAGCTTTTTCCCTATCAATCAAAGAGAACTTGAATAGGGCGATCTGCCTAGTATGATCTTTAGCTCCAGCACCCTTCTGAGTATTTGCATAATCAAGAAATCATCTGATATGCTGATATGGATCTTCAAAGCAACCTTCAGAAAATGAATTCTTCTCTACCATGTTAATAAGAGCGGGATGTATCTCAAAATCATCATCTTCCCCCTTGCTCCTATCAACCCCATGTTGCCAATTCCATTATTCATGAAAATTTCACGTATGACAACATTATCTTGATTCTGTCTTGCTCCGGTCATGTTTAGCACTATGTGTTATTTCTTCCTTTCCTTCCTCTCCTTTTCCTAGTGCACAAGTACCTCAGAAAAAATCAAGGTTAGATAGAATTAAATAATCATGAATAAAAGTCTTAATCAAACTAGAAATAATAAAATAAAAAATAACAGCCGTCCCCGGCAACAACGCCAAAAACTTGATGGGTATTTTCTTTGCACGCAAAATTAACCCAATATTAAGGATATCAGTTACAGCTTAAGCAAGCGACCAAGTTAAATATCGAACCCAAAGGACGACGTATTATCAATTTAATTATTTACTAAATTAATTAAGATGAAGGCAAAAAGATTAAGGATTGAATTATTAAACTACTAAATAATTAATTAAAATAACAAATAAAATAAATAAGGAACTAGAAAAATACGAAAGTGAATCAAGAGGAGAATAGGTTGCTCTAAGGTAATCCAGTTATACTACTTAACTTCCCTCTCAAGTGCAGGCTGACTATGCCTTGTGGACTATGGACGCATCACTAAACCATGCAAATCTACTCTATAGACACAAGTAAATAAGTGTGTAACACGTGTGAATAACTTCGGAGTAAGAGACATAATTTCTCCTCCCCCCTTTCTAGGTACTATCAGTATCAATTATTTCCTCGCGTATTTGGTACTCTAACCCGATATGATCTCCCTTTATAGTTACTATAAAATTATCCTCTTTATCCTACTTATTAACCCGAATTAGATTCAATTAACAAGCATTCATATAAGACAGTTCTAATGAAGCTTCGGAGTCCCCTCACGTAGAATCATAACATGGAATCCTGCTCAGCAGTGAACGCACTCAATCAACAACCAAGATATGTATTTAGACTCTACATAACAGTTAATGATGCACAAAACAACTCTGAGTATGAATAAAAAATGCATTGTCATATCTTAATACATATAATTGGCAAGTAGCTACCTTATTTAAATTTTCGAAAAGCATACGTGTCGTAAGGTTGAGAAAATTCACTATCAAAAATTATATGTGGCATTATTTTATTGGTTAAGCATTTATTATATATATTAATTATTTTCTTTATTCTACATTAAATAGTTCTCTTGTTAACGTTTTATTCCTTTAACATTGTAATCTTTTAGTTTCTATTATTTATAATATTCATTAATATTATGTAAAGGTTTAAAAATCATATTATATCTTTCTTGATTAATTGTTATTCTATTTTAATATTTTTAATTAATTTATTTTTTCTTTATCACCCTTAAATTGAAAAAAAGGTTACAATAAAATCATAATTAATAGTATAGGGTTTCGATTACTTTTATTTTTATACATTATTTTAAATTCGATCAATTTTTTAATTGATATACTAATAAAAAATATTTTACAAGAGACTTAATTATTTTAATTTTAAACATTACTTTAAATTTGATCACTTTTATAATATTAACTGATAAAAAAATATTTTATGTTATTCAATTAAAAGGTGTATTACATATCATGAATGATAAAAGATTATTTTTATTGTGATTTTTCGAAAATTTGTGACATTATTTAAGAAAGTGCACAGTAGTACTTTAATTTAATAAAAATTGTATGGTAAAGTGAATATCTTTTTTTTGTCACCAACATAAGAGTAAATTTTGTGTAAGACCGTCTCACGTGAAATTATTTTACACTTTTTTAAATAGTTATCACTTTCGCTATAAAACATTATTACTTTTCTATAAATGTTATCACTTTCATTTATTACTCATGAAATAACATCATGAGCTATCACTTTTTTTTGTCTCAATAAGGGCGCACAAGTCTTTACCCCAACATAATTCATATATACTTGAATCACAATATTAATACAAAAATAAAAGAAAATATAACAATAATCTTAATTATTTTCTAAAGAGACATAAAATATTAATTATAGATTTTAATTTTGTATTTTTCATTCAATGATATACAGGACTTATACTAAACATAAATATATAAATATAATTTATATTATTAAATAAAATATTAAAATAAAATTTTGTAAACCGCATCACACGCGAGCTATATACTAGTATAAACTAAACCACAAATAGTGTTGTACGGAGTATACACATGAAAGTTCAATTAATTCATAAAAACCTTCAAAACCCTAGATCTACCAAAACGGTTCAAGCCCATGATGTTGTGAAGAACAATCATGGGGGTTTGATATATCATACCCATATGTCTGGAAAATACAAGATAAATTAGGAAATGAATAAAACCCTAGATGTGGTAGTCGTCGCGTCCTTCTTCGTCTTGAATCCTCCCCTTGATTCCACAGAAAAATCTTCACAGTGATGGATGGATGGAGGAAGGGATGTGGATGATGGTTGGGGGTGATCGCCCTTGTGGGTGTAGGATGATTGTGTTGCGGTGTCCTCTTGGCGTGATCTATATCCTCTTTTATACTTGTAAACTCTCCTTATGGACCTTGGATGGGCTTTTTCTTGGAAAACATGAAAATACACGCACTTAGGTATAAAAATACAGATTTGGAGCTGTTCAGGCATTTGGTTCGACCTTTGGGCTCGGTCGAATCAGATCAGGGAGTTCGAACCACTCTGTAACACGTTTTCAGGTTCCTGGTTCGACCCGAATCAATGGTCGAACCAGATCAGTGAGGTCGAACCAGCTTGCGCAGTCTCACCCTTTCGCGTATAACTTCCACATCCAAACTCTGATTTGAGTGATTCTTACACTCACGTGATTCTCTCTTCCTTAGATTTCAATCCATATAAAGAACTCATAAAAACACAAATATTTGAATGTATAACAAGTCATGCAAAATAGCATAGTCGTTCTGTGCGGCACAACTTGCGCGGCATCACCATTTTGATCATAACTTTCTTGTTTAGATTCCAATTGAGGTGTTCCTTATGTCAAAACGACCATATCTTCTGTGGCTTTTCAACCATGTATCATAATTTTAGTTTTTATCTCTAAAAAATACATAAAAATTATACATGTTGGACTTACATTTTCCAGTATTCTTGCACAAGTTACACCTTTTCTCCAACTTTGTACTTTTGATCATTTTTCCACCTAAAATACAATAAAACACCTCAAACGTACCTTTTTCTCACATATATCAAATATAAGACACTTATGCTAATATATGACAACAAATTCCCATTAAAAGGTGTTAAATTGGACACTCAAACACGCTTATTTTCACTTTCATCACTCTTCTCGCTCTATTTCTCACCTTTCTTTACCGTTGCCACTGCCACTGCCTTCATGCCCACTGCTATAAAATCTAAGAGCATAAATCTGATTAAGTGCCTCTATTTAGTAGAATTGGTATCAATGGTGGAATTCAATAATTTCATGTTGTACACTTTTAATTATGGGTCCATCCGTACGATGAAATTGCTGGTGATGATCTTTGTATGTGTGAGATGATTGACTTGGGTGAAATATTTTGCAAGATCATTATGATTTCAATGTGTTTTTTTAATTCTAAGTTAGTATATTAAAAAGCTTGAATCAGCCATCACTGATTGGCAAGAGGAAGTCAGGATGGGAGTACCTCGTGTACTCACTCTCTGAACTGTGTTTTGAAAAAAATCAAATTCATGAGCTACAATATTGTTGGAATTATGAGTCCAAAAATTTCCTGAAAAAGAAATTGATCTTAAAAGAACTCGGATCTCATCAAGAAGTAAGTTATTAATAACCAAGCAATCAACATCTCCCAAGTAAGCTATTAAGTACTGTGACATTGTGTATGCTTCAAAATGATTTTAGGTTTTTGTGGGTTTCTTTCTCTATTTGAATTTATGTCCAGGAATTTTCTTCGGGGATGTCGATTCTTAGAAATTTTGTACTTTTTAGTATACCTTTACGCTCATACACATTAGTACGCATAATTTTTCATGATTTTTTTTCCTCTTTTGTGGTGGTTTTACTGTTTCTCCGATTGACCCTTTTACTTATAGCCTATGGTAGATATCCATCTAAATGGGTTCCATTTTTATCAAATTCTTCCAAAATTCTTCCAAATTTCAAATGGCTTGTGGGATCACTGTAGGTGCATTTTACATCGCGCAGGTGACAATGGCGCTCGGGTACTGTATATTTATTTAATTTCTCCATTTGTATTTGTCACGATGCTAGACCTGATGTTGCAACACTTGGAATAGCACTAAGAATTACCAGATTATATCAGCAATATAGCAGCAAGATTAACGTGAATAAACGTAGAAGACGAGTTTTTATAGTGGTTCGATCAAGAAGATCTACATCCACTTGAGGCTAGGATGTTATTTTATTGATTGATGGGTTTACAAGAGAGATAATCACTCAGTGTTGAAGGAAAGATACATTTCACACTCAAAGCTGAAATTTCATAAACTAAGCTAACTTGCTTTGTTATGTGTTGATTTTGGCCTCTTATATGATCTCCAAAATAACTGTTCCATATACCAATGGAAAGCCTGGAATCCTAGCTTCAATCTTGAGCTCATAATCATCCAAAACAGACTTGTTTGAACCGCCAAAACCACCCTAAATAGGCCCACTTGACTTGACTCCAAAATATTCCAAAACTGACTCTTAACTGTTTCTGTTGCAGCTAATCGTTTCCCATGCATTTCCAAACTTATATAACACCCAAAACTGATCCAACAACATTTGTTAATAAGTCCACATCACTCATGATCCATTGGATGAAGATTTTACACCCAATCTTTACAATTCTCGTCCTTAAAACTTCATTCAAACCAAACATGCTCCTCCTAGCTCCAATGCTGCTCAGATTTAAGAAGCAGCTCCTTCTTGAACTAACAAATACCAATCAACCTCTTGCATAGCTCAAACTTTGCTGTGGGAAAAGGCTTAGTACAAAAATCAGCTGGTTTATCATTTGTACTAACTTTACAAACTTTAATAAAACCTTGATCCACCATGTCTCTTATGAAGTATAGCTTCACATCTATGTGCTTGGTCCGTTCATGGTAGCCATAGTACTTTGACAAGTGTATAGCATTTTGGCTATCACAGTAAATGTTGACAGAGTTTTGTCCAACACCAAACTCCTTCAAAATTCCCTTCAACCATATGCCTTCCTTTGTTGTTTCAGTCAATGCCACAACAAATTCTGATTCTGTAGTCGATAGAGTCACGATCGACTGATGTGTAGCCTTCCAGCTGATAGCAGTCCAAAATAAAGTAAACACATATCCAGTCAAAGACTTCATAATATCCAAGTTAGAAGCATAATCTGCATCCACAAAACCTACGACTGCATCCTTTGAACTAGCAACTCTCTTGAACTTCAAACCTGTTGTTAAGCTCCCTTTTATGTATCTCATGGCCCACTGACAGCTTCTCAATGCATTCAACCTGGATTCCCAATGAACCTACTAACCATGCTCAAAGTATAAGCCATATCCGACCTATAACACACCATGGTGTACATCAAACTCCCTACTGCATTTGCACAAGGAACCTTATCCATCTCTGATTTTTCTTGATCTGTAGCAGCCCCTTGTTGTAGAGACAACTTCAATCCTTGCTTGCAAGGTGTAGTAACCAATTTGCACAAGTCCATGTTGTACCACTTCAATACTTTAAGCAAATAGGACTCTTGGTTGAGTTGCAATTCACCATCAGCTCTGTTTTTTTTATTTGCATCCCAAGAATTATTTGAGCTTCTCCCAAGTCTTTCATGTCAAACTCCGACTTCAATATATGTTTAATCTCTAAAATACCAACCATAGAATTGCTAGAAAGTACCATGTCAACATATAACAATAGATATATATACCAGTTTTTATCATGCTTATAATACACACAACTATCATAAGCACTTCTATTAAAATAAGATTTAAGCATATACCTGTCAAACTTAAGATACCATTGCCTTGGACTTTGCTTCAAACCATACAAGGACTTCAACAATAAACAAGCCTTCAAATTAGGTTTGTTGACATCTACACCCTCTGGAACCTTCATGTATACCACCTCATCAAGCTTTCCATGTAAGAAAGTAGTGGTGAAATCCATTTGGTGCAGCTCCAAGTCAAACTGAGCTACAAGGGCCAACAAGATCCTTATAGAGCAAAATGCTTGACCACGGGAGAAAAAATCTCATTGTAGTCAACACCCTCTGCCAGTGTAAAACCCCTTACAACTACTCTTGCCTTGTATTTGACCTTGCTATCCATTCCAGCAACTGGTTTCTTCTTGAAAATCCATTTGCAACCTACAAGCTTTTGAGCTTTAGGCTTGTCCACAATTTTCCAAGTATCATTCTTGTGTAATGACAACAATTTCTCTTCTATATCTTCGATCCACATCTTGCTTTCCTTGCCATTTATTACGTCATTGTATGTACTAGGCTCACAAGACATCTCAGCACCTGAAAACAAATCAAAAGTGATCAAATTAGCATGTGAATATCTAGATGATGGGTGTACCTCTCCTCTTGCTCTGTCTCTAACAAGCTAGTAAGTATTCAGTTCGTTCTCATCATCATTTCCAGCCTTATTCTGGTCTGTACTAGCATCTGGAACTTCAACTGAACCACCCACGAGCTCCTCCTCATCTTGAAGAACCTGGTGTTGTTCAGTGTGTCCCCAATGTTGCTGCACTTCTGACTACACTTCTGGCTACTGTTAGTGTTGCTTGAAGTGTTGTAACATTTCAAAGGTATGATAGATTCCTAGAACGTAACATCCTTACTAATAATGAACTTCTTACTCTCCACACACCACACCTTGTAGCCTTTCACCTCTCTAGGATATCCAACTAGTACACATCTCAATGCTCTTGGTTCCAGCTTTTTTTGTTTCACATATGCATAGGCCAAGCAACCTATCACCTTAAGCTAGCCATAATTTGCAGCCTTTCCACTCCACATCTCTTCTGGAGTTTTGAATCCAATAAGAGTTGATGGACTCCTATTTATCAAATACGCAGCTGTAGCAACCATCTCACCCCAAAAGCTCTTAGGAAATCCACCACTACTCAACATACATCTAACTCATTCCAAAAGTGTTTGATTCATCCTCTCAGCCAATCCATTTTGTTGTGGTGTACCAGCAACTATCCTACGCCTCTTAATCCCTCTCTGACTACAAAAGCTCATGAACTCCTCTGACAAATACTCAAGCATGTTGTCTGTCCTTAGACACTTAAGCTTCTTATAAGTCAAGTTCTCCACTTCTTGAAGCTATTCTTTGAATTTTTCAAAGGCATCAGACTTGGATTTAAGAATGTAAACCCAAACCTTCATTGAATAGTTATCTATGAATGTTATGAAATATTTTCCTCCAGCCTTTGTCAACGTTGGTGTAGGTCCCCATAAATCTGAATGCACATACTCAAAAATTCCCTTAGTTGTGTGCTCACTTATACCAAATTTAGCCTTTTGGATTTACCATAGATGCAATGTTCACAATGCTCTATCTTGGTAATTTTATCACCAAACAAGAGGTTTTGCTTTGCCAACTCATGTAGCCCTTTTACACTAACATGTGCAAGTCTTCCATGCCAAAAAAGTGTGCTGTCAATTTTGACAGCAGCCTGTGTTGTTCCAAATGCTATAACATTTCGGTGACACCATCCAAAAAATACAGATCATCCTTCTTGATCCCTTTCATCAGCACCTTTCCACCTCTTGACACAACCAACTGACCATTTTCAGACTGAAACTTAGACCTTGAAGAATCAAGCATACCCAAGGAGATGAGGTTTCTCCTAAGATCTGGAACATATCTAACATTGGTGAGATTCCTGACCACTCCATCATACATCTTGATTTGAATTGTTCCTATGCCTCTTATCTTGCAGGCCTAGTCATTCTCCAAGAGAACCGACTCTCCATTAAAATGCTTCAAATCAATAAACCAATGCCTCTTTGGTGTCATATGATAAGTGCAACCCGAATCCAACACCCAATCAACATCACTACCCATGGATGCGATTGATAATGCCTCTTAATCATATCCAGTTGTTCCCTCTTGATTCTCCATGGTTTGATTCACTTAGCTTCTACCATTATCACCATTTTCAAGAGCCTTCCCTTTAAGTGCTTTCCACTTAAAGAAATTCTTCCTAAAATGCCCAGGTTCTTGACAATGATAGCATTTCTTAACCTCTGAATTTTTTCCATATTCACCTCCATTCTTATCTTGCTTCTTGTCCTTAGAACCTGACCCTCTCTTGTTGTTCTTACTCTGACCTGGCTTCTTGACCATCAATCCCTCAGCTCCAGAACTCACTAGTGTAGCAGAACTTGTAAGAGTACCCTTTTGTAACTCTTTGGATCTTAATACCACTTGAACATCATCAACCCTTAACTTATCCTTATTTCCATACAATATTATGTCTCTGAAATTCTCAAAGGATTTAGGTAGAGATGATAACAACATCGATGTTTTATCTTCCTCTTCAATCTTGACACCTATATTATCAAGACTATCCAAGATTTTGTAGAAATCATCTACCTGAGTTGTAAGAGGCTTTTCATCAGTCATCTTGAAGGCAAAGAGTTTCTACTTCATGAACAACCTATTGGCAAGGCTCTTCACCATGTATAAGTTATCAACCTTATTGCATACACCAAGTGCAGTGTGCTCCTTTGCAACTTCCCTCAGTACTTTGTCTCCCAAGCAAAGAATGACGGCTGAGTGTGCTTTCTAAAGAATCTGATCGTTCACAGATCCCCTAACATCTAAAGCACCAGCTCTCGACAGATCTTTGATGATTTCGGTCTTCACCGGAAGAGGTGGCTTCAATGCATCCGCCAATCCTTGATGTACAAGGATTGCTCTCATCTTCAATCCGCATACCAAAGTCTATCTTCTCGTTCAGCTTCTCGATGTCAAACCTCGCTGAATTCATCTCGCCAATTGTCACGATGCTGGACTTGATATTGTAACACTCGGAACATCACTAAGAATTACCAGATTATATCAGCAATATAGCAGCAAGATTAACGTAAATGAAAAATGTTGAAGTATTTATAGTGGCTTGATCATGAAGATCTACATCCACTTGAGGCTAGAAGCTTATTTAATTTATAGATGAGTTTACGAGAGAATCACTCGGTATTAAAGGAAAGATACATTTCACACTCAAAGATGAAATTTCAGAAACTAAGCTAACTAGCTTTGTTGTGTGTTGATTTTGGTCTCTTATATGATCTTCAAAATAAATGTTCCATATACCAATGGAAAGCCTGGAATCCCAACTTCAAGCTTGAGCTTATAACCATCGAAAACATATTTGTTTGAACCGCCAAAAACAACCCAAACTGGCCCACTTGACTTGACTCCAAAATATCCCAAAACTGACTCTTAATTGTTTCTGTTGCAGCTAATCGTTTCCCATGCATTTCCAAACTTGTATAACACCCAAAACTGATCCAGCAACATTATTTAACAAGTCAACGTCACTCATGACCAATTGGATGAATATTTTACACCAATCTTTATAGTATTTATTTTCGTTCAGGATACTTCAATTTTGCATCAGAATTTTTACGTTGTTGGTCGTGATTGATTATTCATTCAGTGTTAAACCAAGCTTCATGTACTTGGTTGGATGACGTGGATCAGTACAAGCAGCCTGTACTGCAAAAGAATTGTGAGATATTCTAGGTAATAGTTTTTCTTTTTTTCATTGTTACCATTTTTCCTCTTATCTCTTCTTTGATGTTATGTACTTGGTCTTGACTCTAAACGAGTGGTTAGTATAAACAAGGGTTTGGAGTAGGTTATTACTCAAACAAAATGAAAGATAATATGTTTATTTGTAGCCTTTTTTGTTTTATTTGTTATGGACATTTATTGTACTTATATTTTAGATCTGTTGGTTGAGAAATGAGTGCTGCTTTTAAATATGTAGCCATATTTGTGTTATTATGATTAATCTCTGTTCTTTCATGTTTATTTTCTCTGGGTGCACACATGATATTATTAATCCGTGTATTGTAATGTGTGTTAATATAACGTTATTCAGATTAGATTTCTCAAATAAGTTCAGTGATGTACGTGTGTGGTCTGATAAATGTAGTAAACTCGACGTGTTTGAAATTGGTTTTCGTCTCTGTTCTTTTAACAGGATATTATTAATCAGTGTATTGTTATGTGTGTGAATATAATGTTATTAGGATTATATTTATTACATAATTATAGTGATGTACATGTGTGGTCTGATAAACATAGTAAACTCGACGTGTTTGAAATTTGGTTTTCATCTCTATTCTTTTCATATTTATTTTTAATGGGTGCAAACAGAATATTATTGATTAGTGTATTATTTTGTTTAGGGCTCATTTTCTAATTATATATATATATATTATAAATATATATATATATATAATTAGATATTTTAATCAAATGTTTGTTCTATCCAATTGGTGGGGCACCTCTAAAAGAGGTGCACTACAATATATATTGGCACAGGTTTTGAATTTTGATCCAGCATTTTTCAAAAATAGTTCATTTCTTTTCTAGGAACTCCCTACTTAATTCTACAAGTTTCAAATCTTAATCCAGCCGCTCTTTTTTTTTAATTATTCATTATTAACGTTTAATTTTATTTCTTTTAAATTTGTTTATTATTCATATTTTGGAATTCCACACTTTTTTTCTTTTTCTTTTTCTTTTTCTTTTCCTTTTTCTTTTTTATCCCATTCCATCAACTTTTCTTTCTATTACTTTTCGAAAATAGTTCTTTTCTTTTCTAGGAACTCCCTACTTAATTCTTATTGTTTATTTTTAGAATCTCTTTAATCTTTTTTAATTACATATTATTGCATTATATATCAAATTAAATCATTTAAAATATTATTACACTTAAATTTTGTTAGGTCTAATTAAATATTTATTATGATTTTTTTCTTTTTTTAATATTTTATTACTTATTTTGTTATGGAAAAAGTTAATTATAAAAAAGATCACTCATAACATATGGTGATAATATTAAAATGAATAAATGATCGTAGTCATTTTCACCTAGATTTTAGTGTCTTTGTTTGTAGATTCTCGGATTTTTTAACTGTATTTGTGTGACTTTTGGTGGAGTTATTATTATAATGTGAAATGTGGTATGAATTGAAAGAATTGTGTAAATGAGCTTAAATATGTGTAAAACAGGTCAAGAAATGGATAAAAGTTATGCATATCTAGCTAGAGTCTTAACCATGATTATGATTAATCTTGCTCTCTTCTCAAGTGAATTCTACCTCCATTCCATTCATTATTTATGTGTTGATTGAATCATTACTTTGTTAGTTCAAATTCTTAATTAATTGAGTAGAACAATAATTAGTAGCTTAAACAATCAAACCTCCAATCTATCATTCTTACAAAGCATAAATAATGGAAAATCCGGATACAATCATGAGTTCACTTTCCCTTGGGACGACATTATTATAAATTTTATACTTGGTCACACGTTTACTCGATAATAGAGTATATTACTCTAAAACATTTTATTAGAAATGTGATTAAGAATATGGCGCCGCTTGCCGGGAAAATGTTAAACTTTTGGTTGTAACAAGTTTGAAGTTGATTAGTTTTGATAAGGATATTTCTTTTATTTGTTTACTTGTTTACTTGTCTTGGTTACTTGGAGAACTAATTTGGAAATTCTTGTAGGTACATGCAAATGCGTTCAAGGTCTCAATCTATTGAACCTTTGAACTTGGAATTAGAAGCTACCTTAAGAAGACAAAGACGAGGAGTGTTGGAGCCTACGGAGGAAAGTATGGAAGAAGTAAGGGATAATGCAAACATGGTTGATGAAGAAGGCAATATGAGAAATTTTCATGGAGTTGATAATGTTAGAGGAGGTTATAATAATCCAGAATTTGTGCCACAAGCGTATGCTCAACAAACGCACTTGCAAAACCAACAAATGCAAGTTATTATTCAAAACTTGATGGTACAACAAGAAGCAAGGAATAATCATCCGGTGGTGCAAAATCAACCCCGTGGAAATGGAAACAATAGAGCGAGAATGAATGTCCGTGATCACTTCCAACTGCAATATGGGAATTATGGAATGGGCTCGCCATTGAATGTGAATAAATTTGAGATAAAGACGGGATTGATCAACATGGTACAAGCAAATCAATTTGGTGGTGGTGCTATGGAGGATCTGAATGCTCATTTAGCCCAATTTACGGAGTTAGCCAACACGATAAAGATAAATGGGGTGAGTGAGGATGTTGTTAAAATGAAGCTATTCTCATTTTCATTTAGAGATAGTGCTAAGGCTTGGTATCATACTATACCACTGGGATCCTACACAACATGGAGAGAGTTGGCACAAAGGTTCTTGAGCAAGTATTTTCTACCTTCAAAGATGTTGTATCTTAAAGGGCAAATCTTTCAATTTAAGCAATTGCCACTTGAGATGCTAAGGAAGTGTACACAACACGGATTACCCGAAGAACAACAAATAGGATTTTTCTATGTTGATTTACACGGAAGTGAGAGGATGCTTATTGATGCTTCGACGGGAAGTTCGATTTTGGGGCAAACTCCGGAAAGAGCAATTGCCTTATGTGAGGAAGTAGCTTTGTATACGGGTCAATAGCCTATGGATCGTGCATTGGGGATGTATGATAGGGAGAGAATTGCTAAGATGGAAGAACTGTGCTTGCAACAAGTGAAAAAGGTGGAAGTGCCTAAGGAAGATATGACCAACAAGGCGATCACAGAGACATTAAAGAGGATGAATGCTAACATGCAAGTGTCTCCAAATTCGACACCTGTGGTGAATCAACAAGTGTTTGCAAGTCCTCAACAAGGTATTTCATTGCTTTTGATGAATCAACAAGTGTTTCCTAATCTTCAACAAGGCATGACGATGCCTAATATGGGTCATCTTCTCAAAGTTGTCAAATGCCTACATCCATGCCTCAACAAGGTATGTCCTATAATTTTGGAATTCAAGATACATTGTGTCCACCGGAGATGACACTTGAGGAAGTTGTCTTCATGCAAGGAAGGAACTTCCAAGGAAATTATGGTGGTAACTTTGGAAGTCATGGAGGAGGATATCCACAAAGGCAAGGACGATGGGGGCAAGGTAACTTTCAATGAAATTTTAACCAACCACGTAGGTATGAGAATTTATCATATGGGAATCAAGGGAATGCACTTACTCTTCCATCGGGTATCAATCCGGGGGAGAAGCTCCAAATGGTGAAGGAAAGTCTACCATGGAATATCAAATGGCCAAGATGTTTGATTTTATAAAGCAAGAGAAAGAGGTGAATGATAAAAGATTTAATTTTATGAAGTAAGAGAAAGAGTTGAATGATAAAAATTTGATTTTATGAAGCAAGAGAAAGAATTGAGTGATAATAGATTCAAAGCCTTGAAGACACAAATGAGTCAAATGGCAAGTGAAAGGGGGGATGTTCATCGTCAAGGGAATTTTCTATTTACAACCATTACTAATCCGAAAGAGCAATGTAAGGCTATTGAGCTTCATAGCGGAACAAAATACGAAGGACATTCTTTGCAAACGGAAGTAGAGGTGGTAGAGTGTGAAGTTGAGCCTATGGAAAGATTGAATGAAGAAGGGAAAGAGAACGAAGTTGAAATTGTTGAAAAAAGTGAAAGTACCCCTATACTTGAAGAAGAAAATGTGAAGTCTCCAAAGAAGTGGGAAAGATGTAGAGAAGCAAAACATAAAGATAAAGAAGAGAAATTTGAAAGGAATGAATGGTGAATCCCTAAGTTGCCCGTTGCAATTTTGTTCCCACAAAGATGCTTGAAAAAGGGATTAGAAGAGAAATTTGCCAAGTTTGTTGAAATGTTGAAGAAGATACATGTGAATATTCCTTTTGTGGAGGCTTTACTACAAATGTCCAACTACTTGAAGTTTTTGAAGGATATTTTATCAAAGAAAATAAGCTTGGGAGAATTTGAAATGGTGAACCTTACGGAAGAATGTAGTGCGATCTTGCAAAAGAAACTTCCTACTAAATTGAAAGATTCGGAGAGTTTTACGATTCCATGTAAGATGAGAGAGCATGAGAACTACAAATCCTTATGTGATTTGGGGGCTAGTATTATCTTGATGCCCTTGTCAATTTTCAAGAAGTTGGGTATTGGTGAGGTCAAACCGATGTCAGTTACACTTCAATTAGCCGACTGGTCGTTGACATATCCAAAAGGAATTGTGAAAGATGTATTGATCAAAGTTGGTAAGTTTGTATTTCCCGTTGATTTTGTGGTACTAGATATGGATGAGGATTCAAATATTCCATTAATACTTGGTCGTCAATTTTTTGCCATGGGAAAGGCATTGATAAATGTGGAGAAAGGAGAGCTCACTTTGAGGGTAAACGAAGAAGAGGTAATATTTTCTTTAAGAGAGGCTATGAGGTATCCTAAGAACAAGGAGGAATGTCGAAGAGTGGAGGCGGTGGACAACATTGTTGAAGAGCATATGTATAATCTTCACTCCAAGGATCCGTTGGAAATTATCATAAGCCATACTTACTCTATTGAATCTCTTAGATCTAAATCTTCTTTTTGTTTGGAAAATGATGAAATAATTGATGAATTGCATAGTCTAAATGCTTGTAGGGAACTCACAAGTGAGGAAGCAAATGAAGCAAAAGTGGAGAGACTTGATGAAGAACCAAAAGAGGAAGTGCAAGAGAAGAAGAAGGTAGAGTTGAAACCATTGCCGGAGCATTTGAAGTATGCGTACTTGGAAGAGAATGAAACGTATCCGGTAATCGTATCCTCTTCCCTTAATGATTTAGAATTAGAAAAGTTGTTAAGAGTTTTGAGAGAGCATAAATTCTCTATTGGCTGGAGCATAAAAGATTTGAAAGGTATTAGCCCATCTATGTGTATGCATAAAATTCATTTGATTGATGATGAGAAGTCTTGTATGCAAAACCAACGTAGATTAAATCCTATAATGCAAGAAGTGGTAAGAAAGGAGGTGTTAAAATGGCTTGATGCAGGAATAATCTTTCCAATAAGTGATAGTCAATATGTAAGTCCCTTACATGTAGTGACAAAAAAGGGTGGCATGACAATTGTTAGATCCGATACAAATGAAACGATTGACCCTAGAACTATCACGGGTTGGAGAGTATGTGTTGACTATCGTAAATTGAATGAAAATACTATAAAAGATCATTTCCCATTGTCATTCATAGATCAAATGTTGGATTGTCTTGCGGGGCATGAGTATTATTGTTTCCTTGATGGTTATTCCGGGTACAATCAAATATTGATTGCACCGAAAGACCAAGAGAAGACAATATTCACATGTCCCTATGGTACGTTTGTATTTAGAATGATGTCGTTTGGTCTATGTAATGCCCCTTCCACTTTTCAGTGTTTTATGATGGCTATCTTCGATGGTTTAATTGAAAATATAATGGAGGTGTTTATGGATGATTTTTCCGTGTATGGTTCCTCCGATGATATATGCTTGACTAATCTCACTGTTGTGTTGTAGAGGTGTGAAGAGTCGAATCTTGTGCTAAATTGGGAAAAGTGTCATTTTATGGTGACCGATGGGATAGTATTGGGGCGCCATATTTCAAAGCATGGGTTAAAAGTGGATAGAGTTAAAGTGATAGCCATAGAACGTCATTCCCCTCTTACTAGTGAGAAGGGGGTGAGATCGTTCTTATGTTATGCGGGCTTCTATAGACTCTTCATTATGGATTTTTCTAAAATTGCTAAACCTTTTTGTAAATTGCATGAAAAAGATTATCCATTTAACTTCGATGATGAATGTTGTGTATCATTTCAGGTGCTAAAGGATGCTCTCACTTCATCGCCAATACTCGTTACCCCGGATTGGAGTTTGCAATTTGAATTACATTGTGATGCTAGCGATCAATCCATTGGAGTGGTGTTGGGCCAAACAAGGGAGAAGAAGTTTAGAGCAATCTATTATGCCTTGAAGACATTAAATTCGTGCCAAATTAATTACACCACAACGGAGAAAGAATTTTTAGCCGTCTTGTATGCTTTTGAGAAATTTCGACCATACTTGGTTGGAACACAAACGATTGTCTACACGGATAACGCGGCTATAAAATAGCTCATGAGTAAGAAAGATGCTAAACCTCATTTAATCCGTTGGGTGTTGCTTTTGCAGGAATTTGATGTGATCATGAAGGATAAGAAAGGCATGGAGAATGTGATCGCGGATCATTTGTCAAGGTTGAAAAATGGAGGTGAGAATAAAGACATGAAGCCAATTGAAGATGAGTTCCCGGATGAGGAAATTTTGCTAGTAGAAGCTGAGCAAGTGTGTACTCTCATGGTGAATGTGCCGCATTGGTATGCCGATTATGTCAACTTCATTGTGTGTGGAATCAAACCCACATTGCTTAATGAGTACAAGGAAAAGAGGTTTCATGTTGAAGTGAAGAAGTACTTATGGGACGAGCCATTTTTGTTTAAAATTTGCAATAATGGAGTAATAAGGAGATGTGTGCCGAGGAAAAAGTTATGGGGATTCTTGAGCTATGCCATTTGTCTTTGTGTGGAGGTCACTTCGCACATCAAAAGACGAGGGCTAAGATCTTACAATCGAGTTTCTATTGGCCAACATTGTTTAAGGATGCAAAGAAGTTTGTGGCTAAGTGTGATAAATGCAAAAGAATAGGGAGAATAAGTAAGCGACATGAGATGCCCATGAGCTTGAGGATTGATGTGGAAATATTTGATGTATGGGGCATTGATTTCATGGGACCGGTTCCCTCGTCTAAAGGATATGTGTACATCTTGCTAGCTATGGATTATATGTCAAAGTGGGTGGAGGCAATCCCAACTAAGACAAATGATGCTTTGATTGTGCAAAGGTTCTTGAAAAAGAATATTTTTGCTAGGTTTGTAGTTCCACGAGCTTTAGTGAGTGATGGAGGATCACACTTTGTAAACAAGTTGATGGAGAGCTTGTTGAAGAGATATGGAGTGAAGCATCGAGTGACTACACCTTACCACCCTCAAGCAAATGGTTTGGCGGAGGTCTCAAACCGCCAAATCAAGTTAGTTTTGGAGAAGACCATCAATGGAGGGAGGAAGGATTGGTCGGACAAGCTTGATGAGCCTTATGAGCTTATCGGACAGCTTTTAAAACTATTTTTGGTATGTCACCGTAACAATTGGTTTATGGTAAAGCTTGTCATCTTCCCGTGGAGTTGGATCACCGTGCATTGTGGGCTATCAAACGCCTCAACATGGATGAAAGGGAGAGTGGTCAAGCAAGGTTGTTGAAGTTAGTTGAGTTGGAGGAGTTTAGAGGAAGAGCATTTGATAACTCAATCATCTACAAGGAGAATATGAAGAGATGGCATGATGCTAAGGTCAAGGAGAAGACGTTTGCTCCTGGGGAAAAAGTTCTTGTAGTCAATTCGAGGCTCAAGTTGTTTCCCGGAAAGCTTAAGTCTAAATGGATGGGGCCATATGAGGTGCTTGAAGTGTTAAGTGTACTACGTTGAAGCTTAAGGGTCCTAATAATGAGTTTATGGTAAATGGTCATAGGGTGAAGCATTACCTATCTCCTTCTCAAAAGGAGATAGTGTATGTGGATACTCTCTCTTCTTGATCCTTTTTGAGTTTGTGGTAGTGTAGATTTTATTTTCTTTTTGTTATTGTTTGATATTTTTTCTTGTAGATTTTGTATGTAGGTGGTGAAGCTCATGGAGAAAAGTGCATATGATGGAAGCCAAGAGTGTAAATGGAAATAATGATGTATGCCACACCACTCTTTACAAACTTAAATTTTAACACTTGTGTTAATTTAAGTTTGGGGGGAGGTTGCGTGGTGGACAAACTTGATCATATGAAAGAGTATAGAAGTTGCACATGAGTCATCATGAGGTAAGTTCATGAAGAGCATTGGTGAAAACGACAAGGGTACGTCTCACCACTTTTTACAAACTTAATTCGCAACTTGTTTCGATTTAAGTTTGGGGAGAGAGTGCGTAGTGTGACTTATACCTTGTTTATGCTTTAGTGTGTGATGAATCATGTGTATTATATTGTCTTGCAAATTATGTGTAATATATTGTCTTACAAAATGGTCAAATTTTGAAAATTTTCTCATGAGTTAGGATTAGTTTTGGTATGTTTGGCGGTGTTTAAGTATATGATAATCCATTATTTGATCATAATTGTGGTGTGAATAATATTAGGAAGTATTTTTCAGCATGAATAGGGTGTATGTGAAGTGCAAAAACAAGGCAAAAATGAAGTGAAGTGTGAAAGTTGAAAAACAGGATAAAAATGCTACACGAGCCGAGCTCAATACACAGCCCTGTAAGGACAGGCCGTTTACTGATATTAGAACATGCTACTCGGCCAGGAGGAAGGCCGAGCTCTGAGCTCGAGCCATGCAGGAATGAAGAAACATGGGCCATGTGTGGAGCACGGCCCTATAACGTATAGACGTGCAGGAACGTCAGAACACGCTACACGGCCTCACTTGAGACCGTGCAGCACTACACGGGCTGTGCAGGGTTTAATTCCAGTTTTTAAAAGGACCAATCTGTACTCACTTCCACACACACACAAACCCCTCCGTACACACTCCCTTCACACCAAATTCCTCTTCTAAGTGCATTAATCGACCGCGAAGGTGAGTGTTGAGGGATTGAGAATAAGGTTCTTCAATTTTGCACATCAAAAGCACTTTTCATATCCAAATTTGAAAGGTATGACTTCTTTGAACTATAATGTTCAAGTTTTGATAGAAATTGATTGAATTGGTACATGGGCTTTGTGATAGTGTGAATTTTGCATGAATTATTGATTGATTATCATACATGTTTCAATTTGATTCTTGAATAAAGGTTGAATTTAGGGTTCATGAGAAGTGAATTACGGGATTGTTTCAGAATGATGAAATTGATTATATGTGTTGTGTTAATTGAATTATCACATGAGTATAATGCTTAATTGAGAATCATTAGACTTAGATATTGAGGATTTCGGCATGAGGCTATGTGAGTTATATTTTGAAATTATGGTGAAACATTGCGCATGCCAAGTGTTCGATGGAATGTCTAAGAGAGAATTTTGTTTGAATTTGAAGATCACATGTGAATGATGCTTGGTGATGGTTTAATTTGGAATTCATATGTGTAAGGATGCTTAGAAATAAGATATGAATCATAGTTAGTTGAGATGAATGATGATGAGATGCATATAGTGAATATGTTTGAAGTCATAATGATGTGGATGTGTAATGTTGATGCATAGCATATTTCACACTAAGTTGAATGACTAGGGTGGAATGTAACTAAGTGCATTTACATTTTATTAATGAAATTGCATATGACTTAGGACTTGTTGTGAATTGTAGATGGCCGAGAGGAGAGTTAGACAAAGAAATGAGGATTTCATTGTCATTATTGATCCAGGGGAGTTGGCTAATCTTGATGCAAAGCTAATGGAAGATGGGATCAATTTGGATTATTTTGGAGTGGAATTTAAAGACTATTGGGGAAGTATGTGCTCCGTTGGCAAACATTGACTCCGAAGATCAAACCGACTCGATTCCAAGACACATAAACGATGAGAGGGTTAGGAATTGAAGAGGATTTGAGGAAGCTATTCAGATTTGCACAAATGGAAGCCTTCTTTGATAAGAGGCCACCCACTTACTACCATCTTACTGCTGAGTTCATGAGTACACTGCAAGTGAAGAAGGATCAGAATGGTTTTCCTCATTCAGTGACATTTCAGCTTGACAATGTGTTGAGAGAGAAGATTCCTTTGCCAGTGTTGAATGAATTCTTTGGGTGCCCAACCTACAAATATCATCAGAGCTTTTATGCAGGAGGAACTTTCAACCAGCAGGAATGGTGGAAGAGCTTGGTGAATGATGGGACGGAACAAGCAGGATATGTTCCCAGTCCTAAAAAGGGAGCTGCAATACGAAATCCGGTGATGAGATACTTAGAGAAGATTGTTTCAAACACCATCTTAGGGAGATTCGAGGGTGGAGCTGTAGGAGAGAAGCAGCTCTATATTATGTATTGCATATACAAGGAGCTACCTTTGAATGTGGCAGCACATTTTGTGCAACATGCAGAGAGAGTCGTAAAGAGACAATCATCTCAGGGTTTGATGTTAGGAGGAATGATCATCATGATCGCTCAAGGCTCGGGAGAAAATCTTGAAGGTATGGAGAATATGATGGTGAGTGAGGGATTGAACTACCAACAGTTGATGAGGATGGAGTTCTTGTCCATGGTTGGGAATCAGTACTGTCTGAGGCAGGAAAATGGAACTCCATTTCCCTTGCCAACTCCAGAGCTCACTATAGTGTACACTAGAAGGAGGCTTGCTAATTTGGCAATGGGTAGTGTGAACCATTCCAGGGTGGTGAGAGCTTTTTACAAAAGAAATAGAGACGAAATGGAAGAGGTCCTTAGATATATAAGGGTTGAAGAGAACGAAGAGCTGGCTAATTTGAGAACGGAGCCAGTGCCTATGGAGGGTGATGAGCAGGATGCACCACCGGAGCAGGTGGAGTTTGAGGAGTAAGCCCCTGAGTCACAACAGTTTGAGAAAGAAGAGCAGCAGCCACCAATGGGCCCAAAACAGGGTAATGATCGATGAAACTATATGATGGATGAGATGAGAGATATGAGGCATGTGCAGCAAACATATGGAGCACAGATAAGGGAGATTCGAGAGGTCCAGCAGGAGCACAGAGTGCATATTCAGGAGTTAAGAGTTGGACAGTGTCGGAGAGAGCATTATGAGGAGCGATCACGTGTGCACGCGAACAACATAGAGGAGATGATGACGATGATGTTCAACTTCCATTTCCCCAGATCTCCTCGTGCATACATTCCATGAAATGTCTATCATCCACATCCACCTCCAGAGCCATGAAGGGAGTACTTTGAGTGCTAGGCACTTTCATTAGTTCATTTTAGCCATTATTAGACATTTGATTTGATTTGTTAGGATTTGATTGGATTGTACTTAAATTGTTGGTTTTTGGAAGGTTTTACTTTGGGATTTTATTTTCAGTTTTATGCGATTTACTATTCATTATTTTGGTATTTTGGTTTGATTTTCATTAATTGGATGTGATGGGAATTTGATTATACTTGTTATGGATGTGAATTGATGTGTTTTGATATTTTGAGATGGATGATGTTGTTCATGCATGTTATGTGCTTGTTATGTTGTTTGGTGAGTTTTCGATTATTATGTTATGTTTGTTTTGATTTTATTCTTGTAGGGATGGTTTGATGGTATGTTTTTGGGAAGGTAGTGAGTATTTTTGAATGTGAGCTATGATGCATTGTTTGTGATGAGTGATGGCAAGTATGTTAATGGTTTCTACTTGTTGAAATTGTGACATGAATTACATAAATTGTTCAAATTTGGAAAGTATGAAGGGTAATTAGGATTCTTTTGGTCCAAGCAAAAGCTTGTGAGATTTGAGCCCCAACCGTGCCTCCATGGTTAATTCTTGATGAGTGGACCGGTTGTACTTAGACAAAGTAGAACTTGCTCATGGACTATAAGAACGAAGCCCGAATGGTTGAAATTTGTGACATGATCTTAGACCATCCTTATTAAATAAAGTCATAGCCATAAAATTCCTTACCAAAAATATTATCCCTAGTTAGCTACTTTGAGCCTATAAGCCTTTTTCTTTGTGATTTAAGCACAATACAAGCCTTGAAAACCCACTTGAGCTTTATATATGTAATCTATGTGTGGATAATTGAGGATGATGATGGTTTACAATGGAAGATGTGGAAAAATGTGCAAATAAATGAAAAAAAAGGGTTAACTCAAGAAAAAGGATGAAAGAGCTCAAGATAAAAAGCAAGTGCAACTTCAACAAAGTGAAAAAGGAGCAAAATCCTAAAATATGCTCAAGGAACGCAAAAATCAAAGAAAAGAAGTATGTCATTCAAAAGAAGCTCAATAAATCCATGGTATGTTGATGTTTAGTATTCTTGAACAATCACAAGGAAGGAAGTTTAAAAGTGATGAAGTTGAAGAAAATAATCATATCTTTGATTATCCACACTTGATTAGTCAATATTATCCAAAGTTTCCTACCTTACCAAAGAGCTTAAACATTACATCCTAAGATAAAGACCTTTTTGATCACTTATTGAAACTAGGGTGGCTTGTGAATATAGTCCATGAGCAAGCCTATGGTGAGTCGGTTCTAACTGGTAGATGAGTGATGTTAAATAGAGCAAAACCATACTACATAGAGTGTTGAGTGAATTTGATATCCTATGAGAGGCTTGGATTGAAAGGGATTTGATTACTCTTTTGTCATTCTTAAGATTGAACTTGTTAGTCTTTCATGTAATAAGTTTGATGATGTAGGGATACTTAATATAATTTTGTAGTCCTTATTACTTGTGATGTATTGTGGTTTATGTTCGTTAAGTGTTTCTCTAGGTGAAAATTACTCCTCTTGTGTATCATTTTTCATTGTTCGAAGACGAACAATACTTTAAGTTTAGGGACTTGATCGTAGTCATTTTCACCTAGATTTTAGTGTCTTTGTTTGTGGATTTTCGGATGTTTTTAACTGTATTTGTGTGACTTTTGGTGGAGTTATTGTTATAATGTGAAATGTGGTATGAATTGATAGAATTGTGTAAATGAGCTTATAAATGTGTAAAACAGGTCAAGAAATGGATAAAAATGGAGTCGGGAGCAAAACGAAGAAGGAAGAACAAGGCACACTTGGACACGGGCCGTGTGAAGAATACGGCCCTGTCCAAAGTGGTCATGTAATGTAATCAGAACTCGCTGCTCGCCCAGGAGGAAAGCCGTGTTCTTGCGCACAGGTCGTGCACTGTTGCACGCCCCGTGTGCAGAACACGACCCTGTAAGAAGAAGTCATGTAATGTCATCAGAAATGTTACATGGCCATGACTAAGGTCGTGTAGCGCAGCTCGAACCGTGTCCAGAAGCACGTAAAACACGCCGAAGTAGGTGTACCTTACTCTGGTCGTGCGCAGCTACACGAGCCATGTAGGTGCAAAAACTTGTGCAGTTTTCAGAATGTTCTGGAAACTTCTAGAAGGTCCATTAAGTGATATAAAATGGTGACTTGTGCGAAATCAGAGGAAGAGATGAGAATTAGAGCAGTTACACACACTCCACACTATATTTTCACACACTAGATCCATTTCATCCATCTTCATCCATTAGATCCATCCAATTTTCATTTGATCTCTATTAATCATTCCATCAATCCATCATCCAATCCATCCATCCACCACTTGAGAAGAAGGAAGCATCAAGGATTGAAAGAGTTAGCATATTGAAGAGAATGAAGGTTTCTTCATGAAAGGGAAGTCAATCTACTTTTCATTTGTTGATTTTCTTCTTATTTTGGCTCAAATGGAGCAAAGCTTGATTTGTAATGATATAATCACAATGTGTAGTGGCTAGTCCTATAGTAGGGCTAATCATATGATTGGTTGAGAAGAATGCTAGATGTGTAGGATTTGAGATGTTGAATTGAGTTAATTTTGGATTTCCTTTTATGATTAATGAATCATGTTTCATTTAATACTTGTGTGATTAAATTCTCTTATTTTAGTGTTAGGATGGCCATTCCAATGTTATGATTAGGTGTTTAATTGAATCATATATTAAAATGTGCATGCATGTTAGTGTGAGAGGAGGTAAGTCATATTTTTCTTATGCTTAGAACATTCATAGAGGGACACTTAAGAAATTGAGTAAAAATAATCAACTTATGATCATAGTACCTTAAGGGAATTGAGATTAAAATCAATCTTAGAAGATTTAGGCTTGTAAAAAAATCGAGAACCTAATTGCATTGGCCATCGGGATTAGGGGTAAAAATTGTGATTGTTTTTAGTCCACAAATTAATGAAGTTCACCATCAAAAGTTATGCCCATCTAGCTAGAGTCTTAATTATGATTATGATTAGTCTTGATCTCTTCTCAAGTGAATTCTACCTCCATTTCATTCATTATTTGTGTATTGATTGAATCATTACTTTGTTAGTTCAAATTCTTATAATTGAGTAGAACAATAATTAGTAACTTAAACAATCAAACCTTCAATTTATCATTCTTACAAAGCATAAATCAATGGAAAATCCGGATACAATCATGAGTTTACTTTCCCTTGGGACGACATTATTATAAATTTTGTACTTGGTCACACGTTTACTCGACGATAGAGTCTCTTACTCTAAAACATTTTACTAGAAATGAGATTAAGAACAATAAAATAATTCAAAATTAAAAAATTATTCAAGACATGAAATCCTTTTAATTTTATTTAAAATAATTTATAGATGTTTTTTATGTTAAATTATTTTATTTAAATTGATATAATTAATTTTTTATTTATTTTTCAAAATTATTTTTATTTGTTTCTTTTTTTCTTTTTTTTTTTTGTTAATATAAAGTTATGATTCAATCATTTAGTTAGCTTTTTTTTAAAAAAAAATTGTAATATTATCTTTAGTTAATTATTTAAAAAAATATTGTTTATTATTAATTATATATATATATATATATTTATGTATACTAGTATGAACTCCGCGCACTATTATTAAATGTTATATTACAACATAATACAAATAAAAACTATTTATTACTCACTCCGTCTCTTTTAAAAATATGCAATCACATATCTCTTTCTTGTATATTTATTCAGTTGATAGTATTTCATTTTTTTCATTATATATAAGTGCAATTAAGATCAAAGTATGTATCTTTTAGTAATAAATCTTTTATTTTATTGTTTGTTTTAAATGAATATAAAATATTTCATAATTAAATTACAATAATCCTTATAAAATTATTTTTTTTAAATCTCAATTTTTTCTATTCATGATTTTATTTGATACAAATTAATTTATATATATTGAAATATTTATTTATTAATTACAATTAATGATACTAAAGTAAATAAATTATTATAGGAAAAAAAAAAAGAAGAAGACATTCATTTTAGAAAAAGGAAAATTTGAATAATGAAAATAATTGGAAGTAAATAATGAAAATATAAAAATATAAATCCAAAAAATTTAGAAAAGTACTCTTGAATCGATCCTCTTTCACTTCAAGAATACTTGAATCGATACCTTAGAGGTAAATCTTAAAGAATATTTGAATCTATTCTTAAGAGATAAATCGTTTTGAGAATACTTAAATTGATTCTCTTCCTCTTGAAGAATCGATTTTTAAGAGATAAATCGATTTAAGAATAGTTGAATAGATTCTTTTCCTCTTAAAGAATACTTAAATAGATAGAAGAATAGTTGAGTCGATTCTCTTCCTCTTGAAGAATACTTGAATTGATAAAATACTTGAGTCGATACTTTAGAGATAAATTTAAAGAATAAATCTTAAAGAATACTCCCTCCGTCCCAGTCAAACTGCATAAAGCTCTCACAAAAGCTACAGTAAAAGGTGCAATATGGGCGGGACGGAGGGAGTACTTGAATCGATACTTTAGAAATAAATCTTAAAGTACACTTAAATCGATCATCTTTCTCTTGAAGAATCGATTATTAAGAGGTCATTGATTTTTTCTATCCTCTTCCTCGATTCTTAAAAAGTAAATCGATTCAAGAATACTTGAATCAATTCTCTTCCTCTTGAAAAATACTTGAATCGATTTTTTAGAGGTAGATCTACTTGATTCACTCAATCGAAATAAATTTTATACTTTCATTAATCAATTCTCTAGATGAACTTGAAGAAAGCTCTTATTCCTCCTAGAATCGAATGTGTGTTTAGAATAAATAACCAAAAAGTCATTATTTATAGGTTGGATGATATGGAATATTATATAGATTATTCTTTATTCCTTTTACATAAGATTTAATTTGATGCTAATTAATTTATTTGCATTAAAAAATTTAGCAATTAATTAATAATATCAAAATAAATAAATAAAATATTGAAAATTTATAGTATATTTTTTAAGGAAATATTATTTTATGGTAACTCATTGAGGTATTGCGAGGCATAGGTCGTCTGTGATGAGACACGGCCACATATAAGAAAAAGAATGTTTTACATTATTTTTTTAAAAAAATTAAATAAGAAATACGTAATATTATAAATAATATTTAAATGGAGTATTACTTTTTACTCATGAGTCATGATTATGATTTAATATTTCTTAATTAATTATATAATAATAATTCTATTTACATTAACTGTTATTTTTAAGAAACTAATGCAATATATATATATAATATAAATAAAATTAATTTATTTATATATAATATTCTTTTAAATAATCATAAATTTGTAATGATTTTATTATTTTTATTTTTATTTAATTTTATTAGTTCCAAATTATATTATAATTCATATGAATAATTAAGATATATGTAAATAAATAAATATGAATATACTAAATTTAAAAAATTAACAAATATTTACATACCCAATTTTAATGTTATTTGATATGAAATAATTATTTAACATAAAGGACTTAAGCTTTCTACTCTATACATGAATTAGTTTTTCAACCTCTTATTCTCTAGAGGTAAATCAATTCACTAGTACTTGAATCGTCGATCCTCTTTCACTTGAATAATACTTGAATCAATACTTTAGAAGTAGATAATAAATTATACTATTTAAAGTAGATAATAAATAATACTATTTTTTTCTCTTGAAGAATCGATTCTTAAGAATTCAAGAATACTTGAATCGATCCTCTTACTCTTGAAAAATCATCGATTTTTTAGAGGTAGATTTACTCTATCGAAATAAATTTTTATACTTTTATAAATCAATTCTCTAGAGGAACTTGAAGAAAGCTCGTATTCCTCTTGGAGAATCGAAAGTGTGTATTTAGAATGAATAACCGAAAAGTCTTATTTATAGGTGGGGTGAGAGAGAATAATATATGAAATATTCTTTTTTTCCTTTATATATATAATTTAATTTGATATATTAATTAATTTATTGCATTAAAAGATTTATTAAATAATTAATGATACCCAAATAAATAAATAAAGTATTGAAAGTTTAATCATTATTAAAAATAAGAAACATATTATTTAAAAAATAAAATATTAAACAAGAAAGTTAATTAAAAGTAAATAAGGAAAATATTAAAAAAAAGTATAAGAAATTCAAAAAAAATGAGAAAATTACACGTCATATTGGAGCGCTCTGGAGACAACGCGTCAACAAGAAAAGCTTCTGATATAGTATACTTAATATATATATATATATATATATATATATATATATATGTATATATATATATATATATATATATATATATGTGTGTGTGTGTTTGCGCATTAGGCGTCCAAATATAAAATACGACTTAGACATGAAAATTTATAGGATCGGCCCTGTGTATGTACGTAGTTAATTTCCATACACCAAATCTGTATTAGTTCTTTTCAATAATATAAATGTTTCTTAATGAATGTACAAATTTTTTACATTCAGCTATTCATTAAAAACCAACAAGACATTTGCTAAAAGATTGCTAGCAAACTGTATAATTTTTATTCATTGGAGTATATTTTTATTAATAACTAACTCGTTGTGAATAGCGGACTAAAAAAGAAAAGAATAACGCAAAGGACTATAGTGGTTCAGCAAATAGCCTATGTCCACTCTTAAGGGAGAAGAATATTTTATTGATTTGGATTACAACGATCATATTGATGAAGATTAGAACGATGATGAAGAATAAACTTAGATCTCATATAAATCCTAATCTTATGGGAATATATGGATGATTCTGTGAACCATACTAAAGAATAAAACGTAACCCATATATATACTCCAATATATGATATATATAAATAATATCATATATGATATATATGGACAATATATGATCTCCACAACATCGTCTATAATTATATAGAATCATAATTTGCTTTGGAAACAAGCTGCTCCCAAATCAAACACGTGATCTCATCCAACTCAACGAATGCAAGCGTCTACCTCTTAACAATACTCCACCTTAGACCTTGCATTACAGATGAACATTTTTTTGAACGCAAAATTAATCCCCGAGTATTAAGGATATCAATTGCAGCTTAAGCGAACGACCAAGTTAAATATCGAACCCAAAGGACATCGTATTATCAATTTAATTATTTACTAATTAATTAAGACGAATTATGGAAATATAGTTTGTGGAATTTAATTATAATCTACTAACCAATTAATTAAAATAAAAATTAAAATAAAAGCACTTCAGAAGAATAAGAAAGTGGATCAAGTAGGAGAATATGTAGCTCTAGGATAATCCAGTTTCACTCATTAATCTCCCTTTCGTCTATCAATGTCCGACTCTGCCTTGTGGAATACAGACGCATCACTAAGCCATGCAAATCTACTCTATAGACACAAGTAAATAAGCATGTAACATGTGTGAATAATCTTGGAGCAAGAGATATAACTTCACCCCCTTTCTAGGTACTATCAGTATCAATTATTTCCCCCTAGGATTGGTACTCTAACCCGATATGATCTCCCTTTATAGATACTATAAAGTTAACCTCTTTATCCTGCTTACTAACCCAAATTCAATTCAAGTAATAAACATTCATATATATAATAGTTCTAATGAAGCTTCGGAGTTCCCTCACTTAGAATCATAACATGAAATCCTGTTCAGCAGTGAACGCGCTCAATCAATAACCAAGATGAACATTCAGACTCTATTCAACAGTTAATGATGCACAAAACGACTCTGAATATGGATTAAAAATGCATAGTCATTTATATAAACTAAACCACAAGTAGTGTTGTACGGAGTATACACATGGAAGTTTAATTAATTCGTAAAAACCTTCACAACCTTAGTTCTACCAAAAAGGTCATAGCCCATGATGTTGCGAAGAACAATCATGGGTGTTGGTTAGATCTTACCCGTAGTTCAGAAAATACAAGATAAATTAGGAAACGAATAAACCCTAGATGTGAGCGTCGTCGCGTCCTTCTCCGTCTTGAATCTTCCTCTTGGTCCTCCTCTTGATTCCACAAATGAATCTTTAAAGCGATGGATGGATGGAGGAAAAGATGTGGATGATGGTTGGGGTGTGATCCCCCCTTGTGGGGTGTAGGATGATTGTGTTGTGTTCTCCAATCCAATGAATAATGATGTGATCCACATCCCCTTTTATACTTGTAAGCTCTCCTTATGGACCTAGGATGGGCTTTTTCTTGAAAAACATGAAAATACAAGCACTTGGAGTGTAAAAATACGGATATGGCACTGTTCAGGCTTTTGGTTTGACCTATCAGGCTTCTAGTTCGACCACGACACAGTGGTCGAACCACTCATGTCGTGGTCGAACCACACTGTGGCAGCTTGCGCAGTCTCACCGTTTCAAGTATAACTTCCACATCCGAACTCTGATTTGAGTTATTCTTGAGCTCACGCAATCCTCTCTTCCTTGGCTTTCTATCCATATAAAGAAATCTTAGAAACTCCAATATTTGTATATGTAACAAATCATGCAAATTGGCACAGCCTGTCTGTTCGGCACAACTTGCGCGACGTCGCCATTTTGATCATAACTTTCTCATTTGGATTCTGATTTAGGTGTTTCTTACGCTAAAACGACCCTCACTTCTGTTGCTTTCCAATAATTTATCACACTTCTACTTTTTAGCTCCACATGAACACAGAAAAATTACACAAGTTGGACGTGCGTCTTTCAGCATTCTAGCACAAGTTGCACCTTTTCTCCAACTTTGCACTTTTGATCCTTTTTCCACCTAAAACATAATAAAACACCTCAAACGCATATTTTTCTCGCATATATCGAATATAAGACACTTGTGCTGATATATACATCAATTCTCATTAAAAATGTGTTAAATTGGACATTAAAACACGCTTATTTTCACTCTCATTAATCCCCCCAAACTTACCTGTTGCTCGTCTCGAGGCAATAAAATAAAAATAAAGAGAAAGTGATAGTAAGAAAATTAGCGGGGAAACAAGGACTATGACAAATACCCCATTCAAAATACAATTATCCTCAACTTAGGTCATGCAACTCTCATTACATGTAATAATCAATTCATAGCATACAAGTTAAGCCAATCACCACCAATTCAAATGCTCCATTGACATGTTCTCACGGGAAGTATATTTCACTCGCACTCAAGTGTAAAAGATGTACACTTATGGGTTAAGGTGTTTACGCTCAGATTCAATTCAAGTGTGTGCGTTACCAAAAGCTTGTCAAAAGTCTCAAACTCTCCACCACTAAAAGTATTATTCGACAATGGGATCAAAAAGGACTTTTCTTTTGGATGTAATGTTGGCTCTTAGGTTAAGGTAGGAAATATATGGATAATGTGACTCAAATAGTGGAGAACTACAGCTGATTGATCACTTCAACTTTCATCCTCTCTTTCTTTTCAATGCAGACGATTTTCATTCTTTCTTCACCTTCAAGCACAACATTTTTTCTTTCTTTTCTTGTTTTTTTCTCTCCTACTTTTTCCTCTCGAGATACCAATTTCGGGCACTACCTCGCGCATACTCCAAAGGGTACTAGATTTAAGTACTACCCTAGGGTGTTTGATTCCATGGAGTACTAGATTTAAGCACTACTCCACGATTTTCCTTAGATGCATTTTTAAGCTCAATCACTATTTTAACACCAATTTCATTCATTCCCAAGCTGTTATCAAACTCTATCAACACATTTTGAAAAGCCATTAATTCTCCACTAGATAGGGCAATCAAGGCTCAAAAGTTCAGATGCTCAAAGTGTTTATTTTTCGTAGGCTGCCAAAGATGAGATTTTTAGGCTCAACGGAGCTAACTACGGATAAACATCATTGGTAGGGAATTATTTGGCTAAGTGACTTATAAATTCAAGAATAGCCTTAAATCATCTCCCATCATCTAACATAACATGTAGTCTCAAGCAAGACAAGAGGCAAGTTCTAGAATATACACACAAGAACTATACTCACCAGAAAGAAATATCATGTGATTATGTATATGATCATGAAGCTCAAAATCTCACATGGATTTTTAACAAGTAACAAGGCACTTTTCATGGTAAGTAATACTTCATAAGTAAACATAGAACTTCATACCACAATATAACTCAAGTACACTTCCTTCATCAATTTCAAAGCATATGAATTTCAAGAACGATTTAAATATATAAGCTTACATGGATCACCAAAACCAAAATCTCAATTCTTCCACTCTCATGAATTAAAAGCACACATAAGAATTAAAATAAGAAAACAAGGGCACCTGATTTTTCTTCAACGTATGCACGAGCTCCTCGAATTGTTCAACTCGATCAAGTCAAAACCTCAATGTAGAACTCATCTTGCCACCTAGTTACCTTTTTCTATCATTAAAGCTCAAGCACTCCTAATCATCACATGATTCATCAATAATAAAATAAGAGAACTATAAGAAAGACTCAATTGACTATCACATTAACTCCACACACTAGAAACACCAACACGACACACTAAATATTAGGTAAGTTGTAAAAAATCGACAAATCAACACGGATAAAAATGTTAATCTGCCACAAAAATCAACCTCCTAACAAACAAACAACCAATGAAAGGAAATATTATACTCTCGGTGCTCATAAGACGAGGTAAGTACATCACACCCCCCAAACATAGTAAAAACATAAGTCAAAACTAAGTTTGAAAAGAGATGTAATTGCCGAAACATGAGCACTTCAAATATAATAACTCCTCACTCACACGTAAGAAATAATAAAGCAATAAAATGGAAAGGCAAGCCTCCAACAGGCGCTCATGTTTAACGTCGGAGAGTCACGACGGATTACCGCTTTTTAAACTACTGGATCAGAGGGTGGTCTTCTCGCATCCTCACCTTTAAGTACTTTCTTTCTCTCTACTTGTCTACACTCAGCACCTCACCTTTCTTGGTCACAAGTATAATATCCTTATAATCACCTTCTTCACATGGCTGTCTAGACACCTCCTTGTCAATCTTCCACTCAAACTCATAATCATCTGTCCTATTAAAATCAAGATTGAACAAGTTAGAAATCACATCTATGCTCTTGCAAGATTGAGTCTCCATGGGCATCTTCATTGCTTTATCAAGAGAGAAAACCACATCTTCATTGTCCATCTGCAGTATAATCTTCTCGGCTCTCAACCTCTTTGCTCTTTCCCACTTTTTCTCTACTATAAGCTCAGTATTCTGGCTTTGAAATGGCACTGGAGTATCATTAACATTTGGTAAGGCATTCTGTGTGGAAAATGGTACTGAACGAGATAGTTCAACCATGATTTGACCATGAGTGCTGGTCGAACCAGGTGTGTAGTGGTCGAACTGGGCTTCAAAAAGTATAGCATCTCCCAGACAGGTCGGTCCAACCATGGTTCGACCTTCAGGATTGGTCGAACCACTGTTGTGTTGGTCGAACCGACCATCTGATCTTTCTGGAGGCTGCCCAGGTGCTTGGTTCGACTTAGGCAGTGTGATTCGACCTACTGTCTTGGTCAAATGTGGTCGAATAGAGCTCCTGGAGCTCCAAAATTCATTTTCGGCATCATTGGTCCATCATACTGTGTTCCAGACCTCAATGTGATGGTTTTGCACTCTTTCGGGTTCAATATGCCTTGAGACGGTAATATTCTTTTCTCCAACATTTGTGTCAATTGATTCACATTCCCGGACATCTACCTCATTATAAAGGTAAGGTCCTTCAACTGCTTAGATAAATCTGCATGATTAGCATTCATACTCGCTTCAATGTGGTCAACCCTTGCATCATTCCTATATGTATTGATTGAAGGTATATTCAACACTCTTCACTTCATGATGTTGCATACTAGGCCTCCTTTATGTCAACTCTATAATCTGCCTTCACTGGGATTCTAGTAGCTTGTTGATGTTAGCTAGACTAGAGACGATCTCATCATCCCTATTCAGCTTCACCGCTTGAAGTTCTACCTGTGCCATTTTACCTAGTACATAAGATTCTCTAACTCTCTCTGTAATCTTGTCATGTGAATTTATAGAGATGTTTTCAAACAACTTTTTTGCTTCAAGTACTATCTTAGATAACAGCGCTCCTCCTGATAATGCATCAATAAGAATACACGACTCACAATCCAATTCATAGTAGAAGATGCTTATGTATTGAGCCTTAGACATCCCATGCTGTGGACACCTCCTGAACATATCTTTAAACATATCCCATGCCATATGAAATTTCTCACCCTGATTCATAACAAATTGGGTGATCTCTTGCGTCATTCTTAAGATCCTTGAGGGTGGCATGTATCTCTCCAAGAACTTATGCTGCAGTTGGTCCCATGTAGTGCAATCTGTTGCATCAAGAGTCTCATACCAAGCTTCCGCCCTATCAATTAAATAGAACTTGATTAGGGCGATCCACCTAGCATTATCATTAGCTCTAGCATCCTACTGAGTGTTTGCATAACCAAGGAATCTTTTGAGATGCTGATATAGATCTTCAAACAAACCTCTAGAAAAGGGAGTCTTTTCTACCATGTTAATAAGAGTGAGATATATCTAAAAATCATCATCTTCCCTCCTTACTCCTATCAACCCCATGTTGCCAATCCCATAGTTCGTGAAAATTTCACGTATGGCAACATTATCCGGATTCTGCCTTGCTCTGATCATGTGTTAGCTCTATGTGTTACTTCTTCCTTTCTTTTCTCTCCTTTTCCTAGTGCACAAGTACCTCAGAAAAATTCAAGGTTAGATAGAATTAAATAATCACAAATAAAAGACTTAATCAAACTAGAAATAATAAACTAATAATGACAGTCGTCCCCGACAACGGTGCCAAAAACTTGATGAGAATTTTCTTTGACACAAATTAATACCCAAGTATTAAGGATATCAATTGCAGCTTAAGCAAGCGACCAAGTTAAAATTTTCTCCAACTTTGCACTTATGATCCTTTTTCCACCTAAAATACAATAAAATACCTCAAACGCATATTTTTCTCACATATATCGAATATAAGATGCTTGTGCTAATATATACATCAATTTCCATCAAAAAGGTATTAAATTGGACATTAAAACACGCTTATTTTCACTCTCATCAATTATCACACCAATAATCTTACTTCTCCCACTTGTTGTTTTACGGTGCAACCACCTCTTCTACTGTTTTAACGAGTGCAGCAAAATCCTCACACTGCCTTTAGAGAGCAGCAAAAGTCCTCAACTGTTTTTAACGAGTACAGCAAACTCCTTAACTATTTTTAACAAGTCTAATAAACTCCTCAACTATTTTTTAAAGGGAACATAATCTCTCTTCTGCATCAGTACTCCACCTTGAGTAGCAACGTCCCTTCGAACTACTGTCCAAAGAATGATGCCCAATCCCTCTTCCAGATCTGCAAAAGTCACCTCATTTCATGATCATCCATCGTTTTCTTCATCTTCACTCAGAAATCCTCCGTGAACTCCTCAATATCGAAACTAACAACACCAACTTCTATTCATTTTTCACAACTCTTCGAACCTTAAAACCCAATCTCCACCGTCCAGAATCAATGTCAATGAGTCCTTGTTGGTGTTTGGATCTTTTGGTTAACGTGAACCGTTAGAGTTCCTTGCAATTCTACAGCAGCAGAAGCATAAGAGTAGAATCGTATTACCTTTCACCAGGGTTTGATGTAGAGGTTGAATAGCAGCAAGAACAACTACCTTCCGATCTTCTGTTGTATTCCTAAGCCACGTCTTGATGTTGTGTGGACAACGATCTATAAGACGATCTCAGTCTGCAGTCAATCTTGCTTGCTCACGATTTAGGCGTGTTTCATCAGATATCCGAACTGCTGAGATTGACTATTTATAGGCTACAACAGGGATCAGGAGGAGAAATTAGGGTTTGGGCCTCCCATTGGGTTTAAGTATCCAAGTTTAGTCCAAAACTTATACTTAAGTCCAATAATAATAAATCAGTCCATTAAAGAAGTATTATTGCACTGTCACCCTAATTCCAAATTACGTTATGGGCTCCTTCTTATTATGAGCTCATCAATCTCCCCGTGTTTAAGATTCAATGCCCATTAATTAATTAAGTTACTCACAATTCCATTAATTAATATCTTTACCGGGAGTAATACCACTCAACCATATTATCATGCTGGATTAAATCCACCTACAAGGTTTACATGATAATCTTTATGAGCTCCTCAAGGGGACATCATCAACCAATTCCATTAGGACATAGACTTCTTCTACAATAAACAACACACTATAGAGACAGCACCATCTCCCAACTCACTGAGTATATTGATTTAACTATTAAATATCACTAATTGATTAATCAAAGAAATAAATACTAGCTTATGTGTCGAGGTTATTGTATAGGAATTAAGAGTACGAACATCCATAATAACATATATCAAGTTTTATTATATAGTCAGTATAAACCGAACGATCTCAACGCGGTCCTGCTCAATACTCACAAAGTGCACTAGTGCAATTTTTTAGTCAAGACAGACTAATGCCAAATCACAATACAACCATACCAATAGATAGTCCTCGTCTATCTCAGTTGTGAACATCTGTTTGTACTTTATAAGGAGCCGATAATATGATCTTCCGTGTGACGCCGCACACCACATTATCTACAGTATAAAGTAAATGGATTTTTGCAACAATATAATTGCAAACATTTGATCACATGATTCTCATTTCAAATATTGTCTAAACATTATTCATACAAAAAGCTAGACTTTTAGTATACAATCCAACATTCTCCCATTTATACTAAAAGACTATGCTGCCATATTCGCTGCCATACATATGATTCCCACTCCTACTACATGACCTTCAAAAGCTTTCGCCTTAAGGTCCTTGTAAAAGGATTTACTAGGTTATTATTCGATGTAATCTAGGCGACAACAACCTTCCCCTCATCATACGATTTCTCGTATCAGGTAGTACTAACTCTCAATGTGTTTAATTGTCTTATGAGCTCATGATTTCTTCAAGTTTGCAACTGCGCCATTATTATCACAATAAATTGTGATAACCTTGGGCAAACTCAAAATCATATTTAAGTCCATTACGAAGATTCTAGAACCATACAGATACTTTGGCTGCCACAAGGCTTCAATATTATCTTTCTTTTCATGGTGGAGTCCCAAATATGTTTTTATATAACACTCCTCTATACCATGGATCTACTTCCCAATTTAAACACATAACGTTGAGGTGGATTTACTGTCGTCCCCATGATTTGAAAAAACTGAATCCATATAACTATCAAGAAGTAATGGATCTGTCCGGTAAGCCTACATATAATTTTCAATCCTTCTCAAGCACTTCAAATACGTCTTACCATAGTTCAACATTCTTGTATCGGGTTACCTTGATATCCACTGTCTATGCCATTGGCAAAACAGATATTCAATCTCGTGCATAGCATTCCATAGATTAAGCTTTCTTATTGTCTAAGCATAGGGAACCGCCTTTATCTATTTTATCTTCTTTTGTGTCTTAAGACACAAATCCTTAGATAAAGTCACATGCTAAAATGAGTAAGGATTGTATCATTTATACAAAGCTTGAGGTAAGCAAAACATCCTTTCTTGTGATCATTGTAACCATGATCGCAAGAATATATTTTGCTTCTCTTAAGTCCTTCATTTCATACTGCTTTATTAACCATGCCCATTCGCCCTACAATACTCTTTCATTGTCTCCAATAAGCAAGATACTATCTACGTATATACAAGAAATACCACCACATTTTCATCACTCTTTTCAATACACAAGGCCCATCCGAACATTGATTAAATCCATATACCTGGATTTCCTTATCAAAACGAATGTTCCATGATCTTGAAGTTTGCTTTAGTCCATTGATGGACACTTTTAAGCTTACATTCAAAATGCTCTTAGTTCTTTGCAATGAATCCCTCTGGTTGCTTCACATAGATGTTTTCCTCAAGACTTCCAATCAGGAATGTTGTCTTGACATCTATTTGTTGTACCTCATAATCAAAATAAGCAGCAACTGATAAAAGAGTCTGGATCTACATAGGCATAGCTGTCGGTGAATAGGTTTTCTCATAATCGAACCCCTTTCTTTCTGAGTATACCTTTTCACAACAAGCTTTGCTTCCAAGGTTCTCACCTTACCGTATGATCCTCTTTTATTTTGTATGAACACTTCCAACCTACAAGCTTCCAGATTTGATTTAGAATCCATAGATTTTATTTCAAAATTCATTGCAACTTACTAAGATTCCGCATTTCGATCTTGTAGTGCTTCGTCGTATCCATGGGCTGATTTAATGTTTACTAGGGACCAAGTCTCACGACTTTCCTAAAACATAAATCTATCGGGTTGTAAAACAACTCTCCCACTACAATAAGACACTACATGTAATTGTGTATCAGATGTGACACGTGATGCAGTTTACTTGTGGTATATCCTCTCGTACAATTGGTACTTTACTATGTGTTTCCCTTCTCACATCTTTCAGAACAACTTATACATAGGTTTGTAATTTATTATATCGTCCTTTACCCAAAAGATCTAGTGTTTGTGTTAACAATCACCCTTCGATCCATTTGGACTAATAAATACACCACGCTTCATTTTTCTAGGATATCCCACAAACAGACAAACATCATATGCTGTTAATAGGGCTTACCCATAAAATGAATTTAGTAATTCTAAATAATTCATCATCTATCTAAGCATGTCCATAAGAGTCTTATTCCTTCTATCCGCCACACCATTCAGCTGGGGTTTGCCCGGTGTAGACAACTTGAGATTCAATCTCACCCTCTGATTAAAAGCTCTTAAACATCCTAATAGGTGCTCGCCACTACGATCGGATCACAATGACTTGATATATTTTCCATGACGCTTCACTGCATCAGCCATGCATTTCTTGAATTAATCATAGTACTCAGACTTGCAGTGTATCAAATATATATATATCTTGTTTCTAGAATAATCGTCAAATATTCATAACCACCTCTCGATAGGATAATCTTAGGATCGCTTAAATCAAAATGAACCAATTCCAACATATTTTTACATGGCCCTATACCCCTTTGATTTGAAGAGGCAATTTGTCATATTCACTTCCAAGTAAGACTCACAAGTTTGATAGTTTCTACATCTAATAAACCGTACGGGCCATCGGCTATCAACCTTTGAATCGTACTTGAGTAAAATGATCTAGCCTTAGATTCCAAAAGTATGTTTGGTTCATATCCAAATACTCCTTTCTCTTATTTATGATTAGAAGACGCATTATTAATTACTATTTGTTGCATCCATGGGATATACATGATTTCAGAGTGTATAAATTGTCTACTAACGTACCATAACAGATTATAGTTCCTTCCTTCATTATAATGACCATGTCACTTAAATGAAATAGAGTATCTTTCCGTAGGTGCATAGAAACTGAAATCAAATTCTTTCTATGAAAACGTACATAAAGACAATATCTCAAAATCAAATGCTTATACCTATCATAAGATAGATAAACAACTCCCACTGCAACAACTACCACTTTCGTAGCTTTTTCCATGTACATAATAATCTCATCACCACTATGTTGAAAATATTTAATGATTCCAGTATCTACACACAATGTGTCAGTATACGCCATCACTAATCATGCTTCAACAACAAGTAAATAAGATACCTATAACCTTGTTCACACCTTGATGAAAATGGATTTCCTTCGCCACACATTTTGTCAGAAGTTTCCCACCATATACAATCTCTTGTAATTCAGGAGAAACTTGTTCAAAACAACTTAGCAAATTGTGGAGAATAAATTGACCTAGGTTTCCCTTCAATTTCTACTCCAAGTATTTTCAATTCATTCATCAAGTTTAACCATGACCTCTTGCCTTTTTATCTTTCTCAAATATCTGAAGAGTCGCATGAGACCATCATATTTCTATGAACCTCTCACCTCTTCACTAGAGACTTTTATAGGCACTAGAAGGCATCCTTAGTGAGAACACACATGTATTTTCCTAAGCAGTAATAATTAAAACCAAGATTTTTTCTAATTAATCAATTTTGGACCAGTAAATATGATTTACTTTAGTTAACAATAAGTGAAATAAACCATTTGAAAATTCAGAGAATCAAGTAAATAAATTAAATACAACGATCAAACTCTTCGAATTTAAATTTTATATTGATTCCCTTAATAAACAATATAAAATAAATTTACGAACATCAAGCACCGTGAATTTGCATGCCACGTTAGTGTGGACGTATACAAACCCTAACATTCGCAAAAGAAGGTTTTACCCATTAATTCCATACGTCATAATTAAACTTATGACTCAATGATTAATAATCGGTTGTCTTTTAGCCATGTAATTTAATAGCAGTGACTCCGTTGGGGAAGATACATATTAATTACACCTAAGTGTATACCATTATTTGATACTAAGTACGTTACCCAAGTTTGTGTGCCTTACAGTTGGAGAAGTCCACACGCGCTAAAATAATTTCCTATAATCATCAATTATTAATTTGTATCAGTGATCCGCAAATAAAACTCATCCGTTGGGAAGGAAGGCACTATAGCCCACTCATAAATTTATGTGCATCACATTACAAACAATAATTATTTAATGAAATTTATTCCAGTGATCCACAAATAAAACTCATTCGTTGGGGAGGAAGGCATTATAGCCGACTCATAAGCTTACTTGCATCACATAATAAATCAATAATGGAGACCGCGAGATTTATTGACCAATCTCTCTCCCACTTAGTTACTTAACAAGAGGGTTTTTGCATGCATACAATATACCATATATAATACGCAACTTAGCATGCTTCTATTTATTTAAAGCAATAAATCAAATAGAACATGCATCCTAATATATAACACGAATAAATTAAATAAGACAGTTATATATAAGGAATTAAATCACCAAATATAGGTTGACTTGATCAACACTCCAATGATTAAATCGATGGCTTGTGCACTAAGATATCCATAGCAAGATTGACTGCCAAAAACCTAGACGTCGGCACCAAATCTCCATCTATCCGGCACAAGGGGTGCCCTCTTCCATCGTCCATATTTTTTATCAAGAATAGTCACACGCTCAGTAAATTACTCGCCCGTTGATACGTCCGGCGGCTGCTTGGCATGCCCGGCATGCACGTCATCTCCTCACCTGGCATGCTACCTCACGTTTAAAGCCCGTCGGTTGGCATGGCACCCTGCTCGTTTCTAAGCATTTGAGCCCAGTCGCACCCAACGCCAGCATACAGCAAGCCAACCACATGCAAACTCGACCGGGTCAACAACAGACTCAAACCCGGCCAACAGATGTGACTTGTCCAAAAAACGTGATGGATAGCGACATCAGCACGCAGCCCCACCATCACCATCGCACAGCCTCGCCGAACAGGATCGACCAGCATCTCATGCTCTAATTCGCGTCAGACTCGTGCCATTTCCCAGTCCAGACAGGTGCGCCACCCGTCTCTGCCTTCCAACGTGGATGACACGAATCACATGTCAGCCATCGATAATCATCCATGCAGTGGCGTAAATCACCACGCACAGCCATTTCTTTGACCATCCAGTGCCGATTTATTAATGTATAAGAAAGTCGTGCCAGCACCGTCGCACGGCCATGCATCCACACACCGTGTCTCTTCCCGACAGATGATGTATCGCCATGCGTGGAGTCATTGCAGTCAATCACGTACATCATCGGTTGTTGTCGTGAACACAATTTAGGGTTTTATATGGATTTTATTCATAACATAAAACCATAAATATCACATGTGATTCTATTCCAAATAAAAATACATAATCACATAAACCCTAGCCTAACGTGTCACGTTTGGCCAAAGAACCTACGTTCTGATACCAATTGTTGGCATTTGGATCTTTTAGTTAACATGAACCGTTGGGGTTCCATGCAATTCTATAGCAGCAGAAGCATAAGAGTAGAATCGTATTACCTTTCATAGGGTTTGATGTAGAGGTTGAACAGCAGCAAGAACAAATGACCTTCCGATCTTCTTTTGTATTCCTAAGCCATGTCTTGACGTTGTATGGGCAACAATCTACAAGACGATCTTAGTCTGCAGTCAATCTTGCTTGCTCAAAATTTTAGGCATGTTTCATCAGATATTCGGACTGCTGAGATTGGCTATTTATAGGCTACAACAGGGACCAGGAGGAGAAATTAGGGTTTGGGCCTCCCATTTGGCTTAAACATCCAAGTTTAGCTTATAACTTATACTTAAGTTCAATAATAATAGATCAGTCCTCTAAAAAAGTATTATTGCACTGCCACCCTAATCCCAAATTACGTTATGGGCTCCTTCTTATTTTGAGCCCGCCAATCACCCCGTGTTTAAAATTCAATGTCTATTAATTAATTAAGTTACTGACAACTCCATTAATTAATATCTTTATCGAGATTCTCATTGGAAATGAATAGGAGGGGAGTTATAAGGAGGCTTGGAAGAATAAGGGTGTATGGAGACTTGGTGAACTAACTACTAACTATACTAACAACTAACTTTGTCCGATTAAAAAAATTAATATCTTTACCGAGAATAGTACCACTCAACCTTGTTATCATGCCGGAATAAATCCACTTGCATGGTTTACATGATAATCCTTATGAGCTCCTCAAGGGGACATCATCAACCAATTACGTTAGGACACAGATTCCTTCTACAATCAACAACACACCATAAGATAGCACCATCTCCCAACTCACAGAGCATATTGATTTAACTATTAAATCTCACTCATTGATGAATAAAAAAAATAAATACTGGCTTAAATGTCGAGGTTATTGTATAGGGATTAAGAGTACGAACATCCATAATAACAGAGATCAAATTCTATTATATAGTCAGTATAAATCGAACGATCTCAACACGGTCCTATTCAATACACACAAAGTGCACCAGTGCAATTTTATAGTCAAGACAGACTAATGTCAAATCACACTACAACCATACCAATAGATAGTCCCCGTCTATCTCGGTTGTGAATATCTGTTTATACTTTAAAAGGAGCCGATAATATAATATTCCGTGTGACGCCGCACACCACATTATCTATAGTATAAAGTAAATGGACTTTTACAACAATATAATTGCAAATATTTTATCACATGATTCTCATTTCAAATATTATCTGAGCATTGTTCATACAAAAAGCTAGACTTTTAGTATACAATCCAACATCCTGAACGTGATTTTAAAATTAAAGCTCAATCCAATGGCTGGTTTGTGAGAAACAACCTTTAACCACGGCTGCGCAGAACTGAATCACCCAAAAACCTAACTTCTATTTTTGGCCTATTCCCGTCGACACAGAGCGCCGACACAAAGCTCTAAACACGATCTTCACCATTCAGACTGTATTTCCACAAATTTCAAATGTGCTGAGAAACGCTCACCTCGATCCGACGGTTGAAACTCCTTATATGACCTCTGCAATATTTCTGCGCTCTTGGACTCTCTTAGACGTTAAGAATTGTTTTGCCCACTCTCTTCCTTCATGTTTCGCCTTCTTTCCCACACCTTTTCGCTTTTTCTTTCTTTGATCGTCCATTTCCCTTCCCACAAACGGCGCCAATTATTGTGAATCGCGGACTAAAAAAGAAAAAAAAAAGGCAAAGGATTATAGTGGTTCAACAAATAGCCTACATCCACTCTTAAGGGAGAAGAATATCTCTTAAGGGAGAAGAATATCTTATTGATTTGGGTTACAACAATCATGTTGATGAAGATTACAACGATAATAAAGAATAAACTTAGATCTCATATAAACTCTAATCTTATGGGAATATATGAATGATTCTGCGAACCATACTAAAGAATAAAACGTAACTCATATATATACTCCAATATATGATATATGGATAATATCATCTATGATATATATATATGGACAATATATGATTCCCACAATATCGTCTATAATTATATAAAATCACAATTTGCTTTGGAAACAAGCTGCTCCCAAATCAAACACGTGATCTCAGCCAATTCAACGGATGCAAGCGTCTACCTCTTAACATAACCGTATATGTGTTGAATGTGGGTCCACGAACAAGAATTTGAATATCCAAGTGCACAAGATATTTTGCCTTTTGAAATTAGGGCAACACCTGCGTGAGACTGAATTTATGCTTTGTTAAATTGTTATAACTTTTTTTATCAAAAATATAATATTTTTTACTAGAAATATTATTACTTTTTATTTATACCATGAATTGTTTAAAAAAAATTAAATGCACCATTATTATTTCTCAATAATTTGAATATTTATTTTTTTATTAAAATGTTATACTCCCTCCGTCCCATTTCAGTGTTTACATATTTCTATTTTGGGCGTTCCATTTCAATGTTTACGTTTTCCTTTTTGGTATATAGGATCCACCTAAAACAATTAATATATTATCAGGACCCACATTCAACACTAATACACCTACCCACTTTACATTAAATATTAATGTACTAGCTTTTCATCCACTATCTATTAAAATATTATACTCATTAATCAACGTGCAAAAAGCAAACGTAAGCATTGAAATGGGACGGAGGAAGTATTTTTTATCCATCTCACAAAAATCTTTTCATGAGATATCTCACACAAGTGTTACCTTTGAAATTAATGTGTATTTTTGAGGATTTTGTTTATAATGAGAATTATTTATCTTATTTTATTTATTTATTTATTAAAGTCTCTCATACAAGTGTTACCTTGATATTAATGTGCACTTTTAACGGTTTTGTTTATAATGAGAATAATTTTTTTATTTTATTTATTTATTTATTATGATGAAGGATAAACCAATAAGAAAACTTTGGAACGAGTGTGCTCATCCTGGGAACCATTGGGCTTTGCCGCTACTTAATTGTCTTATAGAATCTTTACACTCAATTGAGCGAATTTCGAATTGATAATCGATCGTTCGTAATTCAAATACACAACTGAACTGAAAAATGATGCTGCAGAATTACAGTGTTTCCCTGACGGAGCTCAGATGCTCAGCCCAAGCTCAAATCTCCTCCTCTTCTTGTAAGCATCAAACCCTTTGTTCTCCTTTGAACTCTAGTATTTTTCGTGAGTTTAATTCTCATAAAAGCACAAATTTTGCTAATGCCCAAAAGAAAACTCTTAGTATAGATGGGTGTTTTCTGGGGCTTAAATTTCAATGTTGTTCCAAGAACGTAGCTTTGCCCAATAAGAAAATGAATAAGGTGAAAAAGAAGAAATACGGTGGTGTTTTGCCTTCTGTTCTGAGGGCTTTAGAGGTGGAAATGGATGTTGAGGGGGCTCTTGATTTGTATTGTGGGAAGCTTAATCCTAAGGAGCAAACAGTGATTCTTAAGGAACAGAGTAAATGGTATAAGGTTGTAAGGGTTTTTGAGTGGTTTAAGTTACAGAAAGATTATGTTCCCAATGTTATACACTATAATGTTGTGCTTCGTGCTTTGGGTAGAGCTCAGAAATGGGATGAATTGAGGCTCTGTTGGATTGAAATGGCGACGAAGGGAATCTTGCCCACAAATAACACTTATGGAATGCTTGTGGACGTGTATGGAAAAGCAGGGCTGGTGAAGGAGTCACTTTTATGGATTAAACATATGAAGTTGAGAGGGATTTTCCCAGATGAAGTCACAATGTCTACTGTCATTAAGGTTTTGAAAGATGCAGGGGAATATGATAGAGCTGATAGGTTCTATAAGGATTGGTGTGTTGGGAAAGTTGAATTGGATGATCTTGATTTGGATAGTATGGGTGATCAGCAATCTATTAGTTTGAAACAGTTTTTGTTGACTGAGCTTTTCCGGACAGGGGGGAGATCAAATTCTTCCAAAGAATTCGCGAATGTGGAGAAATTAATGAGAAAGCCGCGTCTTACTTCTACTTATAATACTCTGATTGACTTGTATGGAAAAGCAGATCGTTTGAAGGATGCTGCTGATGTTTTTTCAGATATGTTGAAGGTCGGTGTGGCATTGGATACCTTTACGTTCAATACCATGATAAATATTTGTGGTAGTCAAGGTCATTTATCTGAAGCTGAAGCTTTGCTCAATGAAATGGAAGAAAGAGGTGTTTCTCCTGATACAAAGACTTATAATATTTTTATTTCGCTATATGCCAATGAAGGGAAGATAGGTGCAGTTCTTCAGTGCTTTAGAAAGATTAGGGAGGTCAGTCTTTTTCCTGATGATGTAACATATAGAGCTGTCATCAAAATACTTTGTGAAAGAAATATGATTCAGGAGGTGGAGGATGTGATTCAAGAAATTGAGAAATATGAGAAATGCATCGATGAAACATCTCTCCCGTTGCTTACTAAGATGTATCTTAATGCTGGATTGGCTGAGAAGGCAAAGTTACTAGTCGAGAAGTGCCAATTATGTGGTGAGATTTCATCAAAGACGTATGCAGCTATAATGGATGTATATGCAGAGAAAGGATTTTCTGATGAACCGGAGGCTTTGTTTTACAGTAACAGGGATTGTATTGGGCAGAAGAAGGATGTTTCAGAGTACAATGTAATGATTAAAGCTTATGGTAAGGCACAGCTCTATGACAAAGCTGTTTCTCTTTTCAGGGGTATGAGAAATCAAGGGACATGGCCAGATGAATGCACGTACAACTCACTTATCCAAATGTTATCCGGAGGTGATTTAGTAGATGAAGCAAGAGACCATTTGGCCGAAATGCAAGAAGCAGGTTTTAAACCTGCATGCTCTACATTCTCTGCTGTTATTTCTGGTTTTACGAAAAAGACTAGGCTCTCTGAAGCAGTTGACGTTTATCAAGAAATGTTACGAGTTGGTGTGAAACCAAGCGAAGTAGTTTATGGGTCGTTAATTGATGCCTTTGCTGAAGATGGCAAATTTGAAGAAACAAATCACTATTTCAGTGCCATGGAACAATCAGGGATTTCACCAAACCAAGTAATTTTGACTTCCATGATTAAGGCTTATGGTAAAATTGGTTCTGTGGAAGGAGCAAAGCATATGTATGAGAGGATGAAGAAGTTGGACACAGGTCCTGATATTGTGGCATCCAATTGTATGCTTAATTTATATGCTGAATTGGGGATGTTGTCTGAAGCAGAAACTTTGTACGATCATTTAAGAGAGGAAAATTTGGCTGATGGGGTTACATTTGCAACCATGATGCTTGTTTTCAAGAACATGGGAATGCTTGATTCTGCCATTGAAGTTGCAGAAGAGATGAAAGAGGCAGGCCTAGTGAGAGATTCCTTATCATATGGCAAGGTTATGGCTTGCTATGCCACAAATGGACAGCTAGTCGAGTGTGGTAAAGTGCTACACGAAATGTTAGTGAATCAGAAGCTTGTTCCTGATCATGGAACATTCAAAGTACTCTTTACAATTTTAAAGAAGGGTGGCATTCCAGCTGAAGCAGTAAGGCAGCTGCAATCATCTTACTACGAAGGGAGACCCTTTGCCAAGCAAGCTGTGATAACCTCTGTTTTCTCTATCAGTGGTTTGCATTCATATGCCCTTGAATCTTGTGGCGTCTTTACCAAGGAAGAAGTGGGATTCAATTCATTTGCATATAATGCTGTTATCCGTGCTTACGTAGCGTATGGGAAGATTGACGAGGCATTGAAGATGTTCATGAGAATGCAAGATGAGGGGATCAAGCCTGATGTTGTTACATTGATCAATCTTGCCAACTGTTATGGAAAAGCTGGTATGGTAGAAGGGGTGAAGCGTATACATAGCCAATTAAAGTATGGAGAAATTGAGCCGAGTGAATCACTGTTTAAGGCTGTGGCAGATGCTTATAAGAACGTGAACCGGCATGATCTTGCAGAGTTGGTCAGTCAAGAGATGAAATTTACTTCTGATGTACAACAGTTTGCAGATTCTGAAACTGATGATCCTTTCGAAACTGAAGCCTCTATAGCTCAGTGACTGCCACCCTATATGCTAAGTAAGCAGGTCGAAGTGCCGAAGAATTAAATTATTGATGAAGATTTATATGCACAATTGCAGATTCTAGAAAACAGATTTTCAACCTTCCATGGAAATAGAACTGAATAGTGGCATGAAGATATTTTTGCTCAAAATCCCAGCTCTCCACTTTCAAATACTTTGTTGAAATTAAATTCTGATAAAAGCAAGAGTTGTCCACTGTGAAGTTTTATGATTTTGTTCATGCCTTAGAGAACATGACTTAAAAAGTTATGGAGGGAAATAATTAGAAGATAGAAAAGAAGTATATGAACTACAGAGTAATATATAGGTGATGAGAGAACTTTTTTCATTTCTATGTGTTAATTTATGTAGAAACAACAAGATTTATGAAGTATCATTTTCTGACATTTGTAAAGTTCTTGGTGCATTAATTATTTTTTTTGAAATCTACAGCGTTTCGATAAAATGATATGCTAGATTATTTACCTTTTCATCCATTCAGTAGCTACAATTTTTGTTCATATAGACTCTTCTCTAGATCCAATCTTTGCTAACGAGTTTTAGAGATTAATTGATGGATCAGTGAAATGTGACTATCGAACATTATTAATGCATAATATTTGTTGGACTTTGGATTGGAGATATGCCGATACTCTCTGTGCAAGAAACATATATAGACAACGTTGCCAGGGTGAATGTCTGTTATAATATGCCGTCCTTTCTCATTTGTTAGATATTAGTTGTTGATGACTGTTTAAGTTGTCTGAACTACACTTATATAAAAAAAATCCTTTTTATCTTTCATCTGACTAACATAACAGAACTTCCTGTTTTTTCTTTTGAGTGTAAGGTATTGATTGTATGACCTAGGTTCTGGGAGGGGTCGATCTTTTACTGCGGGGGTTTCATGACAGGAAGCTCTCTCTTTTTGAACTTAGCAACTACATATTATTTAGACATTCTGAATGAAGCCGTTTACATGTTATTTAAACTTTTTGAAAACTGACACTATTCTTGGTTCTTTCTTGCTCTCTGCAAATCTCTGGATATCAGTTGGATGGTTAGTCGGACAACCACATTTTAAAGACATCTTTCTCCTTTGATTAAGATGCAGTTTCTCATTTTCAGTTTGGACTTTGGAGAGGTATATTAGCTTTGTATGGCTGTTCTTCCCTTGTTATTTACTGCTGAAATGACCTTTACCATGAGAGAATCTGGTTATATTTGTTCTCGGAATAAATTCTTCTGGAATGTCTAATATCATCTATAATTTTTCCATTAACTATAGTGTCCAATTTGTTATCTTTCTTTAACACACACATACATGTGAGATCAAACATTACTCTAGAACACTGTCATAATTTTCTTTCTTGTTCTGATTAATGTACAATCTTCTTGCTGAGATTTCAGAATCCCCAAAGTGTTCCGCTACTAATTCAACGCTTTCACCACATCCTGAGCCTGCTAACTACGGACGTGGGGTTAATGTTGATATTCCTCTGTATAGTGCCAATGTATACTGACAACCTGAATAGTTTCACCTACCCTATGTTTCAGATGATGAAATGATTTTAAAAGTAATAGAAAATAAACATGTATAGGATTTTAAGAGGAGAGAGAACGGACGTCTAGCTAAAGAGGCTGAAGTGAAAAAATGCGAGCAGGTATCTCTAGTTCTAGTTACCTTTTTGTTCGACTCATGTAATATGCCCATAATTTTTTAGTTAAAAACTTTCTTTTTTTAGCAGTTTTGCGTAATTCTTGAGATGTTCCATCAATTTCTTTCAAGTTAACAATGAAATTCTTTTCCTGAGCGTTTTGGCATTTTAAAATATCTAGACTGATGTAGTTTCTCCTTATTCTGATCTTTTTTATCCTTCACTTGTTTATGGATCGTCATCTTAAGTCCTTTCTTAGATTTTCACAATGTATGTACAATTGTACTCCATGGTTTTAGGTGTCTGTTCACATTTTGCTGAATCTACAGATACAGTCTTGATTCTTCTATAATCAGACAGACATTTGTGGATGTCTTTCATCCTATCAGCATACGTAAATGCATTATTGTTTCTTTTTTTCAGCCAGATGTATCCTTGCGGATAAAAACTAGCCTCTGTTTTCCCCTCCTATTTATTCATCATGAGACTGCAAATGAAATCCCAGTCCATTCTCTGGAACCCCCAGACCATCATGTAATGATTTGACCGGCTTTATCTATTCGCCTCGTTGTCTTATGTTTGCTAATTTACAATACTTGGTTCGGCAGTTTCTACGTGGATGATACGCTGATCAGAGTGTTCAAGAACATGGAATCATCAGGGAGTTCCATTTCCGAAGAACCAGCCAATGAGAACTTACTCGTATGTGTGGAATGTGGATGATTGGGCTACCAGAGGTGGGCTCCTTTCACAACTTGTTTGAGGAACTACAGAGCAAATGCGTGTCTGGAAATCGACGAATTCTTCTTCTTGCAGCTCGAATTCTAACAAACCATGGATGTCTCAACAGCTTGATTCAACCAGTGAAGAAAGGCTGAAATGGGCGGAACATAATTACATTGTTTATAACTATTGCACTTATACAAAGCGCTTCGTTCAGGGCTTCCCTCCAGAATGCACCAGCACCACCTCCACCACCACCGGAGGTATATGAGAGATAAGCTAGTTTGCCCCCCTTCATGTTTTGCAAGAATATTTAACGGGTGAATTAGTTGTAAAATTACTCAATTTTTCACTGTATTGTGATAAAGCTTTAGATTGTTTGGTGCAGCCTAGTACGCATGTTTCTAGAATTAAAATGTGTTTGTCATTTATACAGTATAACTTTATTTTATTCCCAAAGTTAGTTAAATCATTCATTACTCGTATCTACTTGCCAGAAAATCTAATATCGGAGTGAATAACCAACAAAAACAAATATGCATAGAATCATTTTCTCTAAACCCATGAAATTAATAGTGAATTTGGAAACGAACAGATGAAGTGTTGTTGTAAACTAGTTCTACAGTTGGCAACATAAGTGGGCAGTATATAGCTACATTCTTCACAACCGACGAACCGCAGATATCTTTTCAGCAACTGATTTGATCTTTTTCATCCTTTCATCCACCAATTTCCTCAGTTGCTCCTCTTGGCTGGCCAGACTCTCGTCATCCTTTTCAATGCTGCTGCATTCACCGCCCCGGGACTTAAACATGGCAAACGACATATCCCCATCAAACTGAGTCGGGATATCAATTAGCTGCTTCCCAGCCCCACCTTCGGATTCTTTCCCCAACACATCAGCCTTCACACGGTTTGAAACAATAGCCTTGTAATTATCCATGCATTTCTCCTCGGTCGGGTCTAAACTAAGGTAGATTAGTATCTCCCAGCACTGAACAAACTGTCTCTTGTTAATTTTCAAACTTTTCCTAACTTCTTCAACAATACTTGCCGGAGGTCTACATTGACATGGCTGGCTTTTCTTCAACAGATTTTCATGCTTTAATAGAGAGATAACAGGATCAAGTGCTTGATGGATAGGATCAAAAGCAAGCAATCGCTGCACATCAATGCAGGTTCTCACATGTTGGAGGCACTCCACCGGTTCTTCAATAGTTAGGTCATAAACATCATCTGAAATCGCTATATCGTTTAACAGTTTAACAAGAATACCACCATAACCCTTCCGTTGGTAAGGAGGTATAATCAATATCTGCAATCAAACAAATTAACAATTTCTTAATTTTTAAACAGAAGGATATAAGTTTAATTAGTCACGTATCATCTAAGGGCTCATTTAGTTTCAGAGACATGATTGATAAGACTAATTGCTTACAATAGAATGGCGATATTAATGGATTGCCGAATTTGAATAGAGTTGGATTGAAGTTCAGCGATTTAATACAAGATTAAAGTATTTGATATGGAATGAGGAATAGTATGGTTTAAATCCACGAGCCAAATTAATTAATTATCAAACCAAAATGTGCGACACCACGACAACATATCAATTAATTTCACTATTTCAGTTTAGGCAGGTCATTTAGCGCCAACACCATATGAAGGATGACGAGTGATAGCAACTTATCATGTATTCATGTCCGTTATTATTAAATTAAATAAGCCCTTAGAGATGACAAACTATCAAGGTTTAAAAACCAATAAACACATGCACACCTGACCAAGTCGCAGCCGTGAGCTATCAGGGTATCGGTGAAAACGATAAACAGCGGCAAAACCAAGCAACTTAATGCAATGATCTTGCTGACCTTTCTGCACTAATATATAGATTTCCCAGCTTGGATCAGTAACATCGATTGGATTGCTACCTGTAACATCAGGAATACTAGTCTGCATCATTACATTTCATTTTCATAACCAAAATACAAAATAGATTTACCATCCACTAAAAGAAGAACAAGTGGCACCAATCGGCAGTAGAAGTGTCCCACCCCAGCATTACTAGCCCGAAAAACCTGCAATAATGCAACAAAAATACAAAATAAACAACATTAAGCATGAAACATAGTAGTAGCAGATAAATAACTGGTAAATGCACTGCATGCACTGCCACACTGGAGATGTAAAGTTAACAAAAATCTTAAATTAATAGATATACAAAAAAATTTAAATTTTGATGAAAAAAATCAAAGTATTTTAATATATTAGATGGGAGTGGATTGTAATTTAATCTTAGCGAGTTTTTAATAGAAAGCACGATGTGTGAAACTAATTTTTTTATTTTTTTATATTTTAATGAGGGCATTGCTTTCATTCATAGAGAACAAGGATGAAACTACCTCAATATCAGCAGCCAATTCTTTTAGTTGACAGTCAGTGTTGCCACTACAACCATTAGAAGTATATTTTTGCAAGTCTTCTGCACCGGAGACAACAGTTCTGGGTGCAAGGAGTTAAAAATACCAAAGTAAGATCCATAGGCAGCATTTTACATTAAATCAAGTAAAATAATGAACAGGCATACTTTACATAGTTGCATTCGGTTGAAAACATTTGAAGAAAGTCATCTTTCGTCTCGACAAGATTCTCAGCAAAAATATTCTGCAATATATTTTAGAAAACAATTAATTTTTCATATGAGATTCAGAATGAAGATCAAGAGTTTTCGTAGTTTTAAAGCCAAAATATACCTGAAGAGAAGATTTCAGATCTGTTATTCCCTTGCCTCCCTATAGTGTTACAAAATAGTAAATACATGTTCTTATGCGAGGATACAAACATAAACGTAAAGCAAAGACTTTAAAATTGTAAGATATATCAAATAAGATCATTCCCTGCAAATCCAGAAGTGTTCTTAAAGGTTTAATCACTAATAACTCCTTATAAATTTATAATGTTGCATTAAAACTATAATCCATCTTGGAATAAAAATTCATTTATGGTCTGGGTGTCTGCACTCAGTTGGCGGGGCTGATGGCTAATTATTTACAAATAACCATATGATTTAGTACAAAGTATTGATAAAAATGAACTTGCCCGTGTTCATATATCACCAAGTTAAAATTTTCTAAAATAGTAAAGAGGATCTGGCTAGTTGCTATACCGTTTTGCATGAAAATGAACAGGAGAATATAGGTAGTTAAAATGAATCCGAAAGATACTATTTGTGCCATGTCTTGTTATTTCACTTTGCAAACAACAATGTAAAGCTTTTCAAAGAATATATATTTGTTAAAAAAAAGCTTAAGCAAAAGAAGAAAGAAGGATACAAATACATCAAATGAGACTATTTACAGTTTTCATATTGACCAGTGAAGAAATACAATTCATTTACACAAATCCTGAACTGAGGGAAATTTTTAATGGGCATCCAACAAATCTCTAAATAGATAAAAAAAACTACAACAGGCCACCAGCTAAAGCAGAATTATTACTTGGTCTCACAATACATCATACTGACCAACCTACAAATTATAAAGCACCTTAAAGAAAGTAAACACTTACATCTGATGAGCTCTCAAATGAAATATCAGCATATGCATGGAAGGATATACTGCTGAGCCAAACAGTGATCTGCAAAATACAAGACCAGATAGATGAGATGCAGATGAAAGGGAAATAAAATATTAATAAGATAAAAAGAGATTTCGAGAAATGGTAGGTAGGTCTATTCACTATATAATTAATCATTACCACAAAATCAAGTCCTTGAGAGTTGAGACAAAATACCAAAATCGATAAGTTCCACATTATCACTTCTCCAGTTTTACCCCTTGATCAGCATTTATTTTACTAACATTGGAAAGCCCGGGTCGAAAGACTCACCAAAATGAACTGAATTAACATACACCTAATACCAACCCTTCCAGAAAAAGAAAAAAAAACAAACTATTTACTCAATCATGCACTTATTATTCAGACATCATATCATGTGTCTGCTAGGTAGCATGCAACAGCCAACTGGAGACGCAGAGACGGTATTCAAAAACTCAAGCAGGAATTTAGAAACTAGATTCTTTATTCACCAAAAGTCACCGAAAGTAACACATGCAGAAGACGCAGCTGATAAGATAAATAGATCTGTAGAACTCTACCTTCAGGCCCTGGTAACCATATATTTTCCCATCATCTTCAAAAAAGGTGTTAAGGTCAACTGGTTCAAGTTGGAAACTATTGACAGACTCCACTTCATCCTTGCTAGACACTGTGTGAACACTTTATTAGATGAATTGGGAAAACAGAAATATGTACATACTTGATAAAATAAATAATAAACTAGGGGCTTACTTCAATTAGCATGTTGCCTACTTTCAGATAAATAAAATATAAAATATAATTAAATAATTAAAATAAATTGATTAAATTAATTTTCACATTGGCATTATTGTCAAAGTAAAGTTTTTGGGAAGTAATCTTCATGACTAAAATCACTACTCATGCCACTCAACTAATGCAAAACTGCCCTGATTCAACTAAATCAACTCTATTTTCTGCATATTGACCACCAAAGTTTTTCCTAGATGCAACTTATCAATGCATTTTTTCAGTCTTAGGCCACTATACCCCAAAAACAAAATTGCAATTTCTGCACATTCTACCCACTAAAAAGATAACCACCACTGGAAAATTTGAAAATGATCTCTTTACATGAGTGCACAGTCCTTTAATTACGCAAAGTTCTGTGGGTAAGTTGAACCAAAAAAATAAAAATAAAAATGGTGGGCAATTTAGAAAAAGATGCATTATATAGTGCAATTCACCATGTAAATCCCAAAATTGGATGAGTAGATTGTAATTTAGAGAAGTAAGGTGAGCAATTTGCAAAAACATGCATAATTTGTTGGGTTGTGAAATATATATGAAGCTGTCATTCTACCAAAGAGTATGTTTACACAAACATAAATGCGTTTCATTTACAATTTTTTTCTCAAATTTTATAATTCCAACTACTGATTATTCAACTTTCTTCAAAATAACATATATCAAGCAATTAAATAAGCAATAAGTACCCAAGAAAATTTTGATGCACTCATTTGCTTCAATTCCCGCATCTGCGCAGACAAAAGGGGGAAGTTAAATGAAATCCGAATCCACTTCTTATGATCGAAAAGCTATGTGCAAAAGAAGATGACCAGGAGAATGGGAGCCTAGTGAGTTACCGATTTTGGAGAATCCGGCACGGCGTCGTTTCTTGTTTTCCGATATGGGATCGGAGGAGGAGTGGTGCTTCGTTCCCATTTTCAGAAATTAGGGTTCTGCAGAGAGGCGGGAAATGTGAGAGGCGGGAAGTGAAATGGTGTGTTTGGGCTAATTAAGTAGAGTCGCTTTGCAACTTTACACACGTGGCCATTGGAAGAAGAAATACGCAGAAAAGTGATGCTGATTCAATATTTTAATTAATTAAATTACAGTCTTATATAATAATAATAATAATAATAATAATAATAATAATAATAATAATAATAATAATAATAATAATATTTGTTAATTTATATGAAGTGAATTAGTTGATTGAAAAAAAAGTGCAAGAAATTGCAAATTGCTTTCCACTGTAGCTAATTCCTCTTTGATTGAATTAGTGTAGCTTATAGTATTATTATATTTCCATAGCTATAAGACCATCTAATTAAAAGGAAATAAAAATAAATAAATTCTTGGATATAAAGAAAAAGTTACTGGTTAATTTTATTATAATTATATAAAAAAGTCCCTGGTTAATTTTATTATAATTATATAAAAAAGTCCTGCTGCCCTAATTTATCTAATTGATCGCTACAACTGTTTTTTATCATAATAAAAATCTTAATTTCATTGTTAAAATGACTTATCATCCATTGATAATTTATGGTAAAAATATTAATTTCATTGTTAAAGTGATTTACTTTATATAATGATTCCATTAGTAATCCATTGAATTTCATTAGTAAATTTTTTGCAACGAAAAATTAATTTTGTTGGTAAATAATTCCGTTGGTAATCCGTTGCTAATAATTTCATTGCTAATTTATATAATAATTATGTTGATAATCAACCGTAATTAGATTGAATTCAATTAATAAAATAGAAAATAAATTCGTTGACATTCATTGCTAAAAGAAAAATGTAATTTTTGTTGCATTGCATAAAAAAGATTTTTTTAAGTATATATATATATATATATATATATATATATATATATATATATATATATATATATATATATATATCCTAGTACTTGCTCGTCCCTTAATATTAAGAAAAAGTTATTCCTTAATTATTTATTGATTTATTTTTATTTTTAAATTATAAATAAACTTATAAAGTATAATATTATGTGTGGAAGGAAAGGATGATATTTTTTAAATTAATGTATACTTTTGATGTTTATTAGAATAAAATTTTCTTTTTGCAAGGTAAACAATAATATGAGACGAAATAACAAAAAAAAAAGAATGAACAATGTTTGAAGGGAAGGGAGTATATTAAAAGTGTAAACATTTTATCCCCATTATACTCCCTACAATTTTTATTTTTTTAATATATCAATTAATAATCCTAATATATTAAAAAAGTGCTAAGCCATGACTCCTTCTGCTGATGACAGTGATACACAAAGTGAGATCCTATCAACTTTTGCTGCAAGTTTTCTTCATTAGTGGATCTGTTGTCTTAATATAGAGTTATTAGCATATGATCCATGATATTTTACAGTGTCAAAATAGCATCGAATGAAGGATTTTTGAAAACAAGGCAGTTGGCCACTCTCACGATTGCATGTTTTCATCAATGGGAAGTTATCAGGTTATTAGAAATCTCACATTGCTTAATGTTCATATTTATAATCACGAAAACATTTTCTTCAAGCTTCATGTTTCCTATAATAGGGAAGTCTATATATAATCCAAAGTTATCATGAAGTGATAATGTGAACTTGAGAGCTAGAGTTAACAAAATATTCTTAGTGTTTCCGTGGGTCTTCTGGGTCAGTTAAAATGTTCTTTTCTAATCTCGTTTGACATTTCAGATGTTACATGTCTCTAACCAAGCATATACCATACTTGGTTTGATTTGATTATTTCAGAATGTTGGTGTGCACTACCAGAGGTGGAATACAGGAGTTCTTGGTCCTATCACTTTGAAGGGTTTTGATGAGAGGACAAGAGACCTAACAAGGCAGAGATGGTCGTACAAGGTTTGTGTTATCCTGACAATACTATCTTCTTTGGCGATACTTTGAACTTATGAAGCCAAGCTCAGAAATAAGCAGAATTATATTTGATTCCCCACAAATTCCTACTGAGTTGCAATTTTCTTGTAGTGACATTTTGTTTATTCTACATTGATAGGCTGGTTTGAAAGCGGAATCTAATAAACTTAACACATTCAGTGGAGTGGGCAGAAGGATCTCTTCTTGTTCAAAAGCAACCTCTAACATGGTATAAAGGTAAACTGGTGATGTGCAGTTTTTGGTGAACTGAAATTGGATAGTAACTTAATCAGCCTGATATAAATATTCCAATCTCTCTCTCTCTCTCTCTTACGGACTACATTTAATACACCAGATGGGAATGATCCATTGGGTATAGATATGATGAGCATGGGCAAAGGTGAAGTATGGATAAATGGAGAAAGCATAGGGAGACACTGACCTGCATATATTGCAAGAGGTAGCTGTGGTGGATGGAATTATGCAGGCACTTTCACTGAGAAGAAATGTCAAAAGGATTGATCTCAGAGATGGTAAAGTTCATATAATCATTTAGGCTTCTTTGAAAACAATATAAAAGCGAAAAAGCTCTAACATAAGTTGGAAATTTTCAGATACCATGTTCCACATTCTTGGCTGAAACCAAGCGGGAATGTGTTAGTTATTCGAAGAATGGGGTGGCGTTCCGACTAAAATCTATTTAGTCAAGAGAACAACATGATAAAATAAAAGCAGACTTTCGGTTGCTCAATTTGTTGATAAGCTGCCTAATATATACATGAGCTTTGTTGATGAAAGATATTTAAAACAAGAAATTTCACAAAAGCATTTTATCTGAAAATTTGTACTGGTCCACTCCAAGATACTGCTAGGGAGTGATTAATTGTAAATCCATATCACTCTCCAGTGATCTAATATGGAAAAAGCAGTTAAATACAAGATTAGGATGGTTTTTATTAGATATATTACATGATTCAAAGCCAAAATACATACAAGTAATTTATGTGCTTATCATATAATCAATTAGATGTTAATTTTAGTTTGATTTAATTAATATAATTTTCTATTTTTCCTGTTAGAAATGATCATACTAGTTGTAAATTGCAATACTCCATCAAGCACACTAAGCACACTTTTTTTTTCTTATATCTAAAAAAAGTTAAAACTCATGTTAGAAATTATCATAGTAGTTGTGAATTGCTATACTTCATCTTGTACACCCAGCACACTTATTTACTTAATTCTAACAAGTTAAATCTCTTTTATCTTTTGCTAGCAGAACAAGATAAATAAAACTGAGAAATATAATCTAAATTTTGAACTAGCTTTTATATTTTTCCACAAATCATACTGTTTTTACACCCAAAGCATCACAAACAAAATCCAGATCTTTGTTTTCTTTAACATCTTTCCCTTGATTTCTCCACCTTAATACTCTAGTGAGAATATCCCTTTGCATCTGGAAACCATTTCCATTATGCTCTATTTGAAGTAGCCTCTTGATACACTTCAATAGGTAATCACAACACTTTAACTTCACTTGGAATACGAAATCCATCCCCTCCTCTTCAGTTTCAAAAAAAGAATAACAAATACTCATAGCTATATCAGTTATATCAAACACAGTTCTGCATCCTGCCGCAGCCTCTGGTTTTGTACACTGTACAATCCACGTCTCTGAGCCCCCACACAACTTGTTTTTCCAACTTTTTCGGATTTGTTTGCCTGAAAAATTAATGATACTTCCTGTTGCAGCATAATGCAAAAGCAGCAAACATGCAGTTTCATTTAAACGATGAGGATAAAGAAGCAAGATGCCTAAAGGTATCCTCCTCAACAAATGCTTTTGGTGGGTACCAAACCCATTGATATTGGAACCTGAAAATCCAACTTTCTTTCCATAATGCTTACTATACATGTCTTTAAATTCCTTGAGCCAAAGGTAAACTATCCAACTATCCAGCTCGTTTGAAGTTGTTACATCCTTATCATGTAATTTAAGCCTCCTAGTTTCCTTGTGAGACCCCGTTACAATGTCATGTTTATTTGGGCTGGAGTACCTCAGAGTCCATAAGTCTGAAACTTTAACTAGATAATCAATCAGAAGTGGTTGGTTTGAATCAATCATTGGATTCAGAATCCACGCAATAAAATTTGCTGCCCCTGAAAGACAAGTTACTTTCTGATCATGAATTACACAGTTTATTTGAACCAGAGATGGATCTAGGATAGAAGATACCTGGACGTTTATCGTCAAAAAAGAGCATCATAGATGCAAAAGACAACCAACCAGGAAAGTTCATCGCCATGGACCTGTAATGCAATAAATTAAATCATGTCTTTTTAAGTAAATAAAGATCAGCTCAAATGATATTTTTATTATGGGAATATATTTGACGCCATACCACATAGATTTATGATCTATTACATTGATCATTGTGGGAGCTTTCCTTGAGGATGTGTGTATATGACCTTCAACATGAGAAGCTTGTCCTGTTATTTTTTGAAGCAACCGGTGAAAATTTTCCAAGGATATAGGTCCAGCCAAAATTCTCAATAATTGATGCTCGGAGGGAAAATATGCATGAGAAACTAGGAGCTTAGATCCAACATCCATGAATATGCCCCAATACATAGGTCTGGTGATTATATCTAGCATTTGCCCAACGATCTCAGACTGAAGTTCCATTACAGAAGCCAAACCCCTGTTACGTAAATTCAAGCCTACCAACTGAGTGAAAAAGTTATAAGATTTATTACAGCTCACTCTAAATTTTCAGCTGTATTGGATAGAAGGATTTCATCTTATAGTTTCACAAATTGTGAAATTCCATGGCAAATTTTACATTGGAGAGAAGTGGTGAATTCCAACGTTATTAAAAGATCAAGAAAAATAAGAATGAAATAATCAAACACTTACGTCATTAGGAACCAACTGTGCAAGAAAGCTCTCGTCTCAACAAACATTGTTGGGAATAATACAAGGCAAATCATAATGGATCTCCACTCAACCCTCTCATATATTTCCATTCTTAAAGAAAGTAATGGCCTTTTTATGATTTCTCTCAAAATTTCTGATACATCTTGTTTCAAAATCATTGGATCTAAATGCCATAACAACAACCTGCAAAGCAATTATATCAAGATTTTATTTTAATTCAAAGAAAATTATGTACCATGAAGGATTAATAAAACAAACTAAAGCAAAGTACTCTAATTAGTATGTAAGTACATACAACTTGGATCTTAAAACTAATTGAATTAGTAGTCAGATGTCTCAACATCAACTCCTTGCCACATTGAGATGCTTGAGCATCTGGCAAGTTCAATTTTTACACATTAAAACATTATTATGGTTAAGAATATAAACACTGCACAAGCTGCTGATTTGCAATCCTATATGCAAACCAAATACTTTTCTATTTATTTTTTTCCCAACTACAATAAGAAATATATGCCCATAATAAGTCCCTCTCCACCCTAAAAATAACCCTACCCGTCCACAATACAATTTTTTTCTGGTCAACTAATTTAAGGAATAACATCTTATGAATCATCAGTTCTCACTTAAGCCCCTCCATTATTTGTTAAGTTGAATTTTCCAATCACATGAACTCTCAAGTACTGTTATAAAGGCATTATATCGAAATAACATAAAATAAGAATCCTCTAACTTGTCTCACATGAAATTCATTTAGTTAAGAAATGTTTCTAGAAAGTATCTTACATTCTTGCTCAATTATAAACAATGCAAGACAGAAAAAAGATAAAGAAATGGGTAAAGAAAGGCCAAAATAAGAAAATACTTTTAGGCACGGATTAGTTACAGAGGGATTTTGGAAGTAGGTGATGGAGAGAAAATACTTTCATAAAAATTAGAATATGTTTGGAGAGTTGTTTCTTATGATAAAGAAATATATATATATATATATATATATATATATATATATATATATATATATATATATATATATATATATATATTTATATAGGTGATGGATGAAAAATCATGCAAACCATAAGATAGCATAACTGGTTGATGTTTTATTAACTAATTTTTTATAGTTCTAACTCACTATTGTACAATACAAAAATTGCAACTAAAAATAGTACTCCCTTTCCCACAAAACCACTCACTCTTCTCATTTTGTTGTTCCATAAAATGGTTCACCCCCCTAAAAAAGAAATAACATCTTAATCTAACACCTCAAAAGACACTTTAATGTAAAAAATGTCATCCACTTTTTACACACATCATATACTTTATATTTTATTTATTACCTAAAAATATTTATTTACCCCCAAAATGTCAATAAAGTTAGTCAAAAATAACTTTTCTTAAACAATCTGAAATAGTTAAGGTGAACCGAGAACGAAGATCCGGGACGGAGGTAGTGATTTTTAAATGAGTTTTGAGTGTGAAAATACAAAAAAAAATAATCTTGGATAGATCATATAATTGTGTTAAGAATAAATATAATAGATTTGATCAGAAGCTTGAACTAATTTCTTATAAAACAAATCAACAAGGCGCGCATCTCAATACCTGAGCCCATCCGGACTCCAGAGATATAGCTCGTGCAACTCCTCGGGCACACCTTTTAATAAATATCTTCATGTAGTATGCTAATCAAAATTATAGACCCTAAACTTAAACACCAAATAAAAGGTTCATAGGCAAACAATGAGAAGAACATATCATTAGCTAGACATTAAAGAATGAATGATGGAACAAATAAATCAATCAGAAGTTGTGGCTTAGATAGAAAAGGAAGAAATGAGAGAAGAAAATAGTCTTATGTTTTAAAAGCACGCAAAATTGCCTCAGCAGTGATAGTCTTTCATCTTTATTTTTTAAAAGACAGCAGAAACATGTCCAATAATAGAAACATTCGATACTAATGAATAATGATATTGATCGCACCTCAGAGGTGTTTCACCATTCTTTAATGCAAACTCCTTCGGCAAATGACCAACTAAGTTAGCAAGAGCAGAAGATTTTGAATCCCCGGTGTTCATTCTTTCAGATTTTGACGGTCCCGAATGAGGAAAGCAAGGTGCAAGAGCTGCCACTCTGAATATGTTGTACATAAGCAAATAAAACAGGTCACCTGCAGTACGTGTCCATATTCAATACCAGAAATAGAATGCTAATGCGCAAGTAAAATCATAATGCACGGCCAAGGACTTTTAAAGAGTATATGTAGTACTTTTCCCTCTTAGTCTTTGGTAGTCTAGCTCTCTAAGAATGGAACTTTAACACACTCTACTCAATAGGCACTGTTAGACGGATGGGCTATGAGAAGCTGGTGAATTCCACATATCATTTGAAAAATATGAGTTCATCTCAGTAGAAGAAATGGCTTGAAGCTTCTCTCACAGTGGCTGGTACCTATCTCTGTTAAAAAGTTTTTCCATAAAGTATACATGCCTGTGTCTATCAAAGTATCTATCCATCAACTCATTTTAATTCTCATAGTTTCTCATACAATCCAACCATAATCAAAATTGCACACAACTTTCAAGCTAAAAAATTCCCGACTGTTGCCAATAAATAAAAACACTCCTAGTCCCTATTGTTCCCAACATTTATAGGATCCGATTCAATAAACATAACATAGACGATACCAAAATGGCACAGCCAGATAACAATTAGTAAAATTAATCTGATAGTACCTTGTTTACTAAAGAACGTAAGGTATACAGATAAAATTGGAAGTATTTAATGAGCAAGGAAATGTAATTGAACCTTTATTGGAACCCAGTTTCCTCGAAATATCAGCACACCTATCCATAAGACTAGAACAATCACTCTTCGAAATCAATCCACCCACTCTCAAAACCTGCTCCTTGTTGATTCTCAGTTCCTTACACTCAACAGAAGAAGACAAAACCGTAACAATTGTTTTCAACGTGAATTCAACGATCGAATCACAGACCTACAAATATTCACACAGCTTTTAACTTAAATGTCAAAGCTATTGCTTGTATAGCATTAAGGTCAATGAATGTAAACCAAAACAAATAAGAATTGTAATAACAGGATTGAGGCCATTGAATTTAAATTAAAACAAACCTTTGGGGCGGGGAAACACATGAGTGAGAGAGCAGTGTCCAGAATACGAACCCTAGGAGGTTCAATCAGGTTGAGCGAACGACTGAGATTTGAGATTGAGATGTCTATTTCATTTTGAACCAACGAATCTGGAGCTAGGAGATTGGATGCTAGCGCCGCAAAGAGAGAGTTGATCTCTGGAAATCTCGACATTCCGAAAGAACAGAATCGGGAGTGGCGTTTCGAAAGTCTACTGAAGTCGTAAAATAATTGCTAGGCGGATTCTGACGAAAGCTCGTCTTTTCCTACAATGGACTCCACGATGGTATTTTCCGGCAGCTTAACACTTCGAACGGGAACCAAATTGAATAATATCATCAATTATTGTAAAATAATAAATGCATTATCAAATAAATTAGTATATTTAAATAATAAAGAGGAAATGCTTATTGGGATCTCATATTTCTTCCCGTCTGCTATTGCCAATGAAAAGTGGAAGAAACATGATTAAATTATCGTATTTTTGCATAATATGTTCATTCTAAAATTAATATATTTAAATAATAATTTTAAAAAATTAAAAAGGTAGATCTAGCGTGAGTCCGTCTCATTTAAAACCATTTCACATTTTTTAAAATAGTTATCACTTTCGCTATAAAACGTAATTACTTTCTCTATAAAATGTTATTCCCTCCGTCCCGGAGAAGATGACACTCTTTTTGGCACAGAGATTAAGGAGTATAATAATTTAATGTAAAGTGAAATAAAGTGAAGTGAGAGAAATAATATTTAATTTGTAGTGAGTAGTTATATTAGAGGTGATATGTGGGCTACTTGAGAATAGATTAATTGCTTTTGTGTGGGTCTCATATACTATTAAAAATGAAATATGTCAACTTTAGTGGGACAAACTAAAAATGAAAATGTGTCAACTTCTATGGAACGGAGAGAGTATTACTTTTTATTTATACTATAAATTGTTCATGAAATAATATTATCATTTTTCATTAATTTAGTACCACTTTATATTGTATAAGTTATCACTTTCTGACCATTTTATATAAGAGTTTATGTGAAACGGTTGGATCCTCTCATCTTTCTCCCGTGATTAATCATTGATGTAAAGTGGAAGAAGCAGTATTGAATGAGTGAGTATTGGGTGTACAAAGCAATTTTGAATGAGGGGTAATTGGGTTAGCTAGTGTATGGAGCAATCTGAAAATATTGGAGCATATATAAAAGTATAGTTAGAATTTGTATTTTTATAATATTTTTAAAAAATTCGGGTGTTTTCAAAGTGTAGGTGGCAATAAGTCATTCTTTTTTTTTTTTTTTATGTCTAAAGTAACAATGAATGTTAAGTTGGGATGAAAGGAGTATTTAAAAAGGTTACATTAAATTAACAAAATTAGTCAGATAACAACTTTATAATATTGTTTATCAACAGTGTTGACGCAAAATAATGTGGAATGGATGTAAAATTATAGAAATGTTTAAAGTGTCACGAAATCTTTTTCCCATCTAAAACTCATAATATATTTTATAATTTATTATTAAAAGAAACATTAATTAAATCAATAAGATTAGTAAAAGAACAATTTTCTTAAATTTCACATCTAATATGTTGGCGCAAACTGATGTAAGATGGATGGAAAATTTTAGAAAGGTTTAAAGTTTCCCATATGTGTTTAAATTTGAGTATGCAGTTACGTTTGATTTAATACAAACTAGTACTCAACGTTTTGGGCAAACGTATCACTTTTTTTTCTCTTTCTTTTTATTTTAAAGCATTCATTTTTATTTTTTATTTTAAAATGGGGCAGCAATATTTACACTTTATATCATCCTTTTATTTAAAAAAAATAAGTGTAATATTATATAAAAATTATCTACTATACATAAAATAATTACCCAAAACATAAATAAATGGATGCATATAATATTCAAACATACACCTCGTAGAGAATAAGATTTGTTATAAATTAATTCAAATTATATTAATTATTTGAATTTTTTTTTTATTTGAATGTTAAAAAATCAATATTACACATCTTAATTTTATGGTTTATCAATTACCTTTAGAATTTATGATAGAGAGGTGTCCTTCGAGTTTTTACCTTCAATTCGTTCAAAATTTAATGTGGTGCACAAGATCGTGTAAGTAGTGTTCACAAGAATTAGTCCACTAAAAAAAAAACCTCATCTTCTCGTATCAAACAACCACGGCAATAATCTTGTGTTTACCAACTAGATTGAAACAATAAATTGAACTATAAATAAAGTACAGAATCTTATATAATCTCTTACCATGGTTCTATGTAAAATTAATAATCAACTGGTGTCAAATCTTAAATACAGGTTTTTATGATACCAAAATTGTGTTTATAAAGAAACAGATTTTTATTTATGATCAATGGAAGGCTCATTAGTAATTCATCAGCAACACTGAGATGAAAATATTAGATCATTGATCTAAATCATAACAAATACCATTTTCGACACTCGCTTGAACTGGAATTCATTTCCATTATTGAGAATTTTGGGATCTTCTGGAGTGGAATTCTTTGGAGAAGCTGCAAAACCACACTGATCATAACTACTTGTGTATTTCGACACTCAACCTGTGTATTACACCGTCCTCACAACACCCTTTGCACTACTTTGTCGCTGAGTCAGCTACACCCGTATCCAATGATGTGAACTTGAAGTTCCCCGATAGTATTGATTCTTTATCTACACAGAAAGGTAGCCACAAATTGTCAATTGGTATATGTGTGATTGAGTTGCATTACATTTTACTTTGCATAAAGTGCAATATACAAACAGAATTTTTTCTTCATTAAAAGGAGCAAACTTTTGAAATGCAATCTGTGCAAAAATTCTGTGCTTCTGAAATGTATTACTACTTTTTACAAATGAACTTCAACCATACCTGTCATTGAGAGACAAGTCGCTTCTCTACGAATATACCTTGTCATAGCCTAGAATACGATAAAAAATGTGAGAACATCGTTAATCGTAACACTTACTTTCAAGCACAGTACGGAATGAATCAAATACAACAAAAACAAAAGTTTTTGTTATTCAACTATATAAAAGGACAGAGCAACACTTTGCACAAGAAACAGATGAATAATCAAGATCTGTCAAATACAACAAAAACAAAAGTTTTTGTTATTCAACTATATAAAAGGACAGAGCAACACTTTGCACAAGAAACAGATGAATAATCAAGATCTGTCGCTTCTTGAAACAGATTCCAGCAGAAACTGCTGTGAAAATTTAAGGCATGCATCACTAACTGTAATCAAATAGTAAGTATGAATTGCCTGTAGATATTAGTCTATCTCTAAAGACTTCTGCTAGAAAGGAGTTGAAATCTGGGACCTTACATCCGTCAATTAATGATTGGATTTAGGGATCTTAGTTTCTGATCGGTCCTGCTTGGGTACAATACTGAAAAGGATAGATGGAGAAAAAGGTAGATGCTGAATAATGTACAGAACACACACCATGGCAGCTCATGTAATGTTATCTCAATTCTCACATATGTATGGAATGACATACAAGTCTGGGTCAATCCCTTACATTTAACAATGGTTTTAGATTAAATTTCAACTTCCAGGTGTGAGGCAGATGAATTTATTTCAACTGTTTTAATAAATCTGAATCAACTTAAAAAGTAATTCCTCCAGAAGCTAAAAGAAACTAAAACTCAAATCCAGGGATATCAATTACTTGGATTAAATCTAGATATAAACTTAAGTTCAATAATTACAAGTGTCAATTGTGTAAATGAGGAAATCTGTCATAAACCAAAATTCAAATTAATCAACTCTAGTGGAAAAGTACAAAATACTAATATCACATGAATCCTGATTTATAGAAGGTTGTATTTTACCTAATATATATGTAACCTTTTTTGTGTGGATCTATGATTTCAGAGACATGTACATGAAGGAATGAAACAAGTCAAGAATGACTCAAAGACTTACCAATCATAAAAGGACTTGAATGTATCAGAACATAAGATAAAACCCAAGACATTTAGAAACAGCCATAATTTGTCGTATGGCGTTCAGAAGATCCATACAAACTCAAAACATCTGAAGAAACAGTAAGATTTTCAGCAATCTTTTTGAAAATTTAATAGCTCCCATCTACCCCCGCTCTTTTAGGTAATTGTTCATTTCCAAAAACACACCCTCCCCAGCAACCCTTAGCCAAAAAATAATTGGCATGCAAAAGATAGTTAGACGTGCATCTCATTTAAAATCAGTGCAATCAAATAGTTTTGTAAAAGCAAGCAATGCAACAAGAAAAGTTAAGCAGACTTGCCTGGACAGAAAGTAAGGCACCTTCTTTTGGTTTCGATATACCATCATCCGAGAACACATTCCTACATCACACACATGCAACAGCAACAGATATATCAATAAGACTAACTCAAAATCTATCACTGAGATAACCTTAAAAAAGCTTGGCCTCCACCATTTGCTTGCCTAAGCTGTTAAATTACTGATGATGAGGGATATCATATTGTCATCAAGAGTGGCAATTCACAATGTAATTTTAACTTATTTCATCTTTTATTTTAGCTTAGTATTACATTGCTGTCTTCACAGCCAAAGGCTAACTTGCTATGCATTATTTCATTCAACTTCTAAAAAAGCTCCAGTGCCATATTTGCATGAGCAAGTAAAACAATGAATGGCATACAGCCAGGGATTTTCTGAATCCATACCTCCAAATGGCATCTTTCAGCTCATTTTGTTTCCCAATGGCAGCATCATAAGCAACAATGTTTCCATAAAATATCTTCTCCAGCTCTTTCATCCATTTAGATAACAACAAATTTACCTGCACTTTGAAGGGAGAATGAAAGAGTTGAATTACTTGGTCTATGGTACTATAAAACTAAAGCAACAAGTTGTAATGTTCCCAACATAGGTTTAAATTTTAAGTTTACCCCTTAAACTATCATTTAATCTTGTTAGTCAGGGAATATGTTTTAACATACAAATATATATATATATATATATATATATATATATATATATATTTAAAACAGTGAGTGCTAATATGAATGACCAAAGAGATAACTTATCTCAATAACCATATTTGAAACCTTCGAAATAGAAAGGTGAATAAACAATAGTATATGAGAGAGAAAGAAAATGTGTGTAACTAACCCCAGCCTTAGACACCCTCAATTCCAGATCATGATTGTATATCTCATATAAGTACTGCCCCAACTCAACACCTTCCTTTCCCTCCTTCTTTAGACGATGCAAACAAAGCCACATATGGAGTACAAGCAAGGAGAAGTTTGTTTTAAATGTCTCCTCCAAGTTAAAAACTGCATGTCAAATAAGGAAGTGCTCAAAAGTCGGACAATTTCTAATTACAGTGAATTTCAGATGTTAAATAAGGAAGTGCTCAATGTCAGACACTTTCTAATTAGACAACAATATAGACACAATGAATTTCAGAAAGTTGGTTATTTATCTAAATACACAAATAATTCAGTTCAGATAACAATTTCAAGATGCCAATCTGGACAGATAACATGGATACCAAACATTCAGACGAGCAATATTAATGGTTTTACTTATCAATGAAAAATTTCAATCATAAAAAGATATATGGGAAAACAGAATCCAGTAGAATGGCTCATTTGCAAACATATAATTAATTAAAGCCCACTAAGACAGAAATACTGACCATCATATATAGCAGGTCCATCAACTTGATTTTTTATACGAAAGTAAATAACATTGGCCCAACGGATTTGTTGACTTTGTTTGCTGTAGAATAGCATCAACTTAAGGATAAACCTTTTGATACCCTCATATTGTGGGTCTTCAATTCTATACGGAGAATCAATTGCCACTGCCAATGAACATGGCTTGGACAAAAACATCTTGTTATGATTCACCTAGAGTGACACGTTTCTCAGTTAATCTGACAAGGAAATGATAAAAAGTATGAAGTTTTATGGTAGTAATTATAAAAAACAAATCAAATTTGTGAAGGATACTCAGTATTTGTTGACCTCTGTATTACAACAGTTCCCATCCCATTATATGCTACCATGATCAACAATTGTTCTATTTTACCTAAGTTTTTCGACTAAGAAACAACAGCACGCTGGATGGTATGCTAATAGTTCTGGTATATAAAAGCTTAAGATGTTGGGTTAAATTATCCAAAATCAAATTCTAGATCAGGTTCATGTACTTCTAAGAACAAAATCATGCGCAGGTTCCAGAAAACCTATAAACTACATTTTTATTCGCCAATCATCACCTATTGACTAAATAATCCTACATTAATATAATGTCATGAACTATCGTAGAGTATTTTAAAATCCTTTTCCACACCACAAGATGAATTTTCTTTTGTCATCAATCTAATTAAGCCACAAGATTCTTTTCTAACCAAGAATTTGTTAAACCTTGATGCGCCTGAAACATCCTTAACTAAAAAAATTATACACAGGAACCACAAAATGAGGGAACAGTCTTATGTTCAGTTCTACTGAAAATAAAGCTCAATTAGACCAAAGCAGAAAAAAACAAATTAAGATATAAAATCAATACAAATTTACAGTGTATCAATTTGCATAAAAACTAATAATTTCAGATCTCCGATACCATTGGTTTATTAGTTTCGGAATTAACATTTGGCTCCATAGCAGCTGCAGCCGTTGCATAATTACGAATTGGAAAACCAGAAAAACCTCTCCTCACAAATTCAGAACTCTTCTGCATATTGTTAACCCTGGCTATATATCTGAATGCATTGCTCCACCTTGGCATCATTTTTTCTCCTACATTAAATAAAAAGGAATGGGTGTGAAAAAGGACTAATTTTCAAAAACAAAAAACACAATACCCCCCATTCAATGCAATATTCAGACTCTGGAAGCGTTCTAGCATGGATGGAAATTTCCAGTACAGGGAGATTTGAGTGAGAAAAGTGATAAACCAATATCTGTAACCAATATCAAGATGGAAGATTAATAACATTCTTAGAAGTTATTTTGAGTCTTAGGACATGTCCAATGGATGCAATCACCAAATATTGGTGATTAGATGCATCCCTCCTCCAATGGTGAGTACAAATGTATCAAAAATTTTATAGATTGATCAAAGTCTATCAAATTTGATCAATTTTGTGCTTGAAATCCTTGCACCTTTTTTTTTAATTTCTTTTTCATTTATTTTAATGCTCACTTTAGATATAATTTTTTTTAGACAAAGTCTCTTGTGAGACGTTACTTATGTGATACGATTTGTGAGACGTGTTAAAGTATGTCTATTATATAGATAAAGTATGCTTAGTGATCGTAAAAGTATGTTTTCTAAAGTATGATGGATGATGAATTAAAGTATGATTTTAGGGTGTTATAATATGATTCACTATTGACATACTTTAATTACAAATAAGCATACTTTATCTACATAAAAAACACAATTTAGTAATGGGTCGACCCGTCTTACAAAAACCCATCTCACAAGAGTGTCCCATTTTTTATATATATTTTTAACCACACTTGATAATTATTTTTAATAGTTAATTATATTTTTATGTCTTTTATATTTAATTGGAAATCATATTTTTATATTTTATATTTTATATAATTAATATATAATAAATTATGTATCATAATAATTTAAAATAAATGTTTAAAAAATTACTCCTTGTACAATTAGAATTACATATTACATTAAAAACGAAATGAATAATTTAGTGTAAAATATGCCACTCTCTTTGTTCCATAATAAATGTCACATTTTCCGTTTAGTTCATCCCACAATAAATATGTCACTCTCCCTGTCCCATAATAAATGTCACATTATCCGTTTTAGTCCATCCCACAATAAATATGTCACTCTTACCTAACGAACATAAAATACTTTATATTTTATTTATTACGTAAAAAGACTACACTACCCTCTAAAATTAAGAAAAGTTAGTCAAAAAGAAACTTTTCTTAAACTCTGTGTCTACAATAAGTGTGACATTTATTCCAGGACAGAGGGAGTATATTTTGGGTAGGTTTTGACCCTTCGAATTAATTATTTTACAGATACATTAAAAAAAATAATAAAGTGTAAGGATATTACTTGTGTATTAAGAATCTCAATTTTGAAATTAAAATATATTATGAACTTACGATGTTCAGTGTCGCTCTTTATTTTAGATGCACAAAAAAATATTAAGAATTTTTTTTTTTTGAAAAGTAAAGAATTTAAGGGATAAATTGTATAAAGTGATGAGTGGAGTATCCAAAGATGGTCACATGAATAATAAATGAGGAGACATATGCATGCATATCAAGTGAGTGAACTCATGTCTCCATTGTCCACATCCTACTAATGATGAACTAAAATGTTGCATGGATAATAATTAGAGTTGTTAAATGAGTCAGCCCTAACGAGATTCGAACTAATCGGGCCTACTTAAACGGACCACTAAAATGTGAACTTAACTCTAACCTTAGCAGGCTTCGGGATAGTCCTAAGGGCTCTACAATAAAAATTTATATATACTATTTTTAACTGTAGATTATAACTACATAACACAATAAAATCATAGTTCATTCATACATGGTTATTATATCTAATAACATGTTAAAATTTAAATATAAAACTTAAAAACTCAAATTATCACTCGTCTAAATTCTTCCCCTCTTGACATTCATTATTACAAACTGACTGGCTTTGTGATTCCATCATAGTGAGGAAAAATTAAAACACATTTCAATCATCTTTTATTGAAATCGTCTTTTATTTTCAACAGTATGATTGTATAACAATAAGTTCATTTGACATTTGGTTCATTAATTAAATAGGTTACGTCTCCTTTAAAAAATGTCATATTCCATTTTACTGGACAATTCGAAGGAAGGATTGTTTTCAATCAAATACATTTTAAATCTTTAAGGGTGAAGTACAGAAATACAAAAGAGTTATAATGGATTGAAATGTAAATCAAATCCTGATCTGAATTGAAATTGATTGAAATGTAGATACACTTTAGAGGCGATTCCATAAACCATATTTTCTTTCCTATTTTTCAACATTGCATTATTATAGTTTGATTTAGAGCAAACTGGAGATAATTTTATAGGAACAAATGCTTACCACTACAGCTAATTCCTCTTTGATTGAATTAGTGTAGCTTATATTTCCATAGCTATAAGACCATCTAATTAAAAGGAAAAAAAAATCATACGGAAAAATACTAAGGTAAATCCTAATTAAAAAATTGGGTTTAAACAATCTGATTCTGATTCCCTCGAGTAACACTACCTAGAAGAATTGATAACAATAATAAAATGTGTTTGATAACTAAAGATTAGAGAATAGTGGACTTACGGTAAATGAATAAGATGAACGGTGATGGAGATAGCTGGCCAGGAGGCGTTCGGTCGACAGTCTTCGCCGGAAAGTGAGGAAATTCCAAGGATTGAGTGGAGCCGAGATAGGAGAGTGGAGGCAGACAGTGTAATGTTTCAGCTTACCCCCAACATTCTGCAAATAATGCACATTCTGGAATCACTTCATCATTTCAATCACCAACACATTCAATAAATCACTTACTCCTCAACAGGTAATATACAATTGCATTACTATTTATATTTTGGGTTTGTTTGTTCTTCACTATCTTATTTACTTATTATATGCGGTTTTAATTACAAAACTAATAACAGATCCTTTGATACACAGATATACAGCAAAATAATTGCAGTGACACCACTCTTCAAGTTGGTTGAGGATATTGAAGGAGGTTATTAATTACTACAAAGAATGAAGTTGCCCTGATTCGTGCAGCAAATGTTCCTGCGTAAGGTAATAATAAATTCAGTGAAACCATGAAATATGTGTTTTGTGACATGGAGTTATGCATCAAATTATTTCATGCTTATTTACAAGGATTCGCAAACATTTTACCGATCAAACATTTAACTTGAAGGGAAAAAGAGTGCATGCAACAATCATACCACAAATTATTAAAGACAAATACTAAAGGAAAACTTATAAGAACTTGAATGTTGAAGTGACAAACAAGTGTACAGAATTACCAGCAGAAACTGAAGATGTAAGTCCTACAAATTTATACCTCATCATTTTCAATGAAATAATATCTTTTTCATTTCTAGAAATTTACTTTATATAAGAGTTCGAAGTTATTGGATTTTGGGTGTTAATACACTAACTATTAACGATAAACATATATGTCGTGGTAATTTGAAAGATTACCAAACAACTACATGTGTAATACGACATATCAAATTACTGGTATAATACGACATATCAGTTTTTAATGATTACCAAACTCACATTGCTTGTAGTCAGCAGAAATTTCTCAAAAAAAACTATACAATCAAATAAGCACTAGGCAGTATGCTCAAGATGTAATTTGGTGTGGAAAAACTTATGTACCTCAAAACACTACTTGTAAGACGACTATTTATCTTTTCACATTCTCAGGAAATTCTTACAAAACCTTAATTAAATATTGAAGGATACCCTTGCATTTCATACCGAATAGCAATATAAGTACAGATTGTCCTAGGAAAGACTTACAGGTGACAGCAACGACGAAACGAGCAGCGGCGGCGACTCTGCGGCGGAGGCGGCAGCAGTGGGTTTAGGATTTCATTAGAGGAGTAGCGGCGGGGGTGGTAGAAAGTTGGTTTTACGATTTGAGAAATGAGAAATTAGTTACGGAAAAGGGGAAAGTTGGGTTTTACGATTTGAGAAAACCAGCAGTTAGGGGTAGGCAAAAATTTTCATGTTTCGGGTACCCGTATCGAACCGACAGTGTATTACCTGAACGGATCGGGTTTTTTCGGGTTTCGGATTACCCGAACCCGATTGTAATACTTCGGTTCGGATCTCGGGTTTTAAAATTCTATCCGAAATACCCGATCGGATTCCCGAACTTTTACCTTTTAATTTTAATTTTTTAAATATTATTTTATCTAGGGCTTTGACTTTTGACTTAGAAGTATACTGTATACGTTTCCCCCTTTCATTTCTCATTTTTCTCTTTCTATTTGCACGCCGTCGGCTCTATCATTTCTATTTCTCTCTTCTAGGTTTCCACTCTATGTTCTTTTTGCCGATTAGAGAAGGGCAAGGATTTTTCTACCGACTAGAGAAGAACCATCGAGCTTCAAAAGCATTTGAGCCCCGAGGTGACGCAATTCCTACCCTCCCATCTCATCTTCAATCCTGTTTGTTTAAATGTTCAACTATTTTGTAATACTCTTTCTAAAATGTTTCATTAGTGTTTAATTCATATGTTATGCTTCTCTTCTCTGCATAATTAATGACTCATATAATAATGTCTTCCTAAAACGTCATATATATGCTTTTTTTTCTTTTAAATCTTGTGATTTTCTGTTTCTGGTATTGACATTACTATATGTGATATTTTGATGATTTTGTGGATTCCAATTACAATGTCCTGAAAATTATTTGGGTATATTAATTAATGGATGAACTCTTTTGGTTAAAGATTGAATAAATGTGTTTTACAGTAACCTTGTTGTCCTGCTAAATTAGAAAAAATCGATGGTAGGAGGCACAAAATTGGAGGGAGAAATGAACATGTGAAAAGTGAGTTGGAGAAATATCTAGTAGAGGATTATGAAGATGACAATGAAGAGTTTGATGTATTGAAATGGTGGAAGGTAAACTCTCTTAGATTTCCTATTCTCTCCAAGATAGCTCGAGACGTATTTGCTGTTCCAGTCTCTACAGTTTCCTCAGAGTCGGCATTTAGTACCGGTGGAAGAGTACTTGATGCATTTAGGAGCTCTTTGACCACTAGACTTGCCCAAGCTCTAATTTGTGCTCAAAATTGGCTTCGTTCGGATAGTGTTCCAATAAATGAGGAAGAGGATTTGGGTGAGCAGGAAGTTCTTGAGAATTGTATGATTGATATAATTTATGCAATTTCGATTACTTATTATTCATATTAATTTAACTAACTTTTTGTATTTATATAAAATATATATATCATATATTTATTTTGCAGAATTAACAGGTCTTGGAATGGAGTCCACAATAGTTGATGTGTGAATCATTGGATGCAAGTTGTTCAAGAATGCACTTGTTTGTATCTTAATGCAAGAATTTTTAGACTGTTTGTATCTTAATGCACTTGTTTCAATTTAATGATTGTTTGTATTATTTAATGATAGACTACTACTCTTGGCTCAAGAGTCTTGAGTTGCTAGTTATTTTCATGCTTGGTTGGATGTTCATGGGGCTTGCAAGTTTTATGTGAAATGTGATTAGTTTTCAAATTTAATTTAGTGTTAGCTTTTGATTATAGCAGATTTGTTAATGTAGTGCAGGCTTGAAGGTTTGTTAATGTAGCATATTTGGATGTTCATAGTATTTGCAAGTTTTAATTTGGTGCAAGTTGATATTAGTGTTGGCTTACTTGATTTTTTTAAAATTTTTGTTTACAGGACAGTTTGATTGAGTAAAACAGGGGGACAAACTTTGGGTACCCGCATCGGGTACACGATACTTTTCGGGTACCCGAAATATCGGATCTAAGAAATTTCGGATCAGGTTCGGATAATGAAATTCCTAACCCAAAATTTCGGGTACCCGATCCGAAAATTCGAAATACCCGAAACCCGATCCGATGCCCACCCCTATATACAACTAGGTTGGGCGGTATGGCATACCGAAGATTTTTGGTCATACCAAATATTGTATCGAAATTTTCGGTATATAAAAAATCATATCGTTATCTTACCTAAACTTTCGGTATACCGTAGTTCGGTATACCGATATTTCGGTATAAGAAAATAGTATACCTTCTGCTTATCGATATTTCGGTATACCATATCATACCTAAAATATCGGTATATATCATCCTATTAGATAGTTTGATATGTCGTTATACACCTAAAATTCAATAAATCTAATAAAACTGTACTAGAAAAGTGAAAGATAGCTATAAAACAAATTCTAATAGATAACAAATTCATAATAAGAAAAATATACGACAATCCACAAACGACCAAATTAAATAAGAGTAAGTCTCGTGAAAACCGGTTTACATGTAAGCCTTATTTTTTAATATTACTCTTTAGTATATAAAAAATTACTCTTTGAAGAGTAATAATTTTTATACAGAAGAGTAATAATTTATATCTCTAAAAAGTAATTTTTCATGTACTAAAAAGTAATCGATAAATCAGGATTTACAAGAGTTTGAAGAGTAATTTTTTAATTTAGAAGAGTAACAATTTATGTGCTACAGAGTAATTTTTTATGTACTAAACAGTAACAGAGTTTACATAATTAATATATCTAAACCCGCTTTACACAAGTGTTTGTCATTAAACCATATGGAACTTATAAAAATCAACAGTTTTAAATTTTCATATAGGATAGAACTACGTAATTAAAAAAGAAGTACAAGATATTATGAAATTCAATCAACTTTATCACCATTTATAATTATGAAGAAATATATAGTGGGATTTTTAGATTTAATCTTTTAATTAAATAGTGTATATATACAATTTAATTAAAATTTATAATATATAAATAATAATTATAATTGGATATATCATGTAGTATGGTAATATCGTATCATATTACTTAAAAATTGAATATTTTACGATATTTCGGTATATATCGAAATACCGCGGTATTGATCATTTATATACCTTTATCGTACCAAAATTTTCAATATAGTATCATATCTTACCAAAAACTTCGACATACCTAAAATTTTGGTAAAATCGGTATTTTTCGATATGGTAAGGATAGTATACCTAAATTTCGGTATTTTCCCCAGCTCTACATACAATAGCTGCTGATCCGTGGTCGCTGCATTCACGCATCAAGACTGATAATTACTCCATACTCTTTTCATTCGTTTGTTTTTTTATCAAAATTAGTATTTCTCGTACGTGCGTTGCACAGTGAGCATTTTATTATAGGATTGTTGGTAAAAAAAATTATTTTAATAGTGTTATGCATCAGTATGAATATGCTTGAGCTTCTCTCATCCTGTTTTGATTTGATTTGAATTTTATTGTCGTATTATTATTTTTATTTATGTTTATAATTATTCCATATGTTTTTTACACGGAAATAATTATATTCTGTGACTAATTTTTAAACAGTTTATTATAGGATTATTGTTAATTATATTTTCAGAATTTTATTATTGTATTTTTTTTATTTATGTTTTTAATTATCACATGTGTTTTTAATGGAAATAATTATAAATACTGTTATCTATTATTGGGTTTCTTTCTTATATTCCATCCGCCCTGCGTTAACGTGTACGTTTACTTTTTGCACGTTGATTAAGAGATATGATATTTAAATGTGTGCTGAGGTGAGAGAAATAATATTTAATGTAAAGTGAGTAGTTGTATTAGTGCTGTGTGTGGGGTCTATGTGGAATAATTAATTGTTTTGTGTGGGCTAAACTTGACAAAAAAAGAAAATATAAACCTTAACATGGGACAAATCAAAATGAAAAATGTAAACATTAACGTGGGACGAAGGAAATATTTTCTATGTCCCCTCCTGGCCTTCTAGTTACATATTTCCTTTATGGGGATCTGTTCCTAATAGTTTAATTAGTCTTTTTGGCATGTGGGACCTACAAAATGATTAAACTATCTCCATGTGACCCTCCTACCATTTTAATAAAACTATACACTATACATTAAAATATTGTATTCCTTAATTATTGTGCAAGAAGCAAATGTAATCATTATGATGGGACAGAGGGGTATTATTATTTCTTGTGTATTGTGTAGTTGTAATAATAGAATTTATGGGCTAAACCAATTTTTTTAGATTTGCCAAAAAATTTCGACTGGCAATCATTCTATCAGGATGAGATCTGTTTGACATTCAACATTAGAACTAAAACAATAGCTTCAGTAGATGTTCACCATTTTAGTTAGTTTTCATCGGTCATTCTCTGAATCTAGTAGTTGATAATTGTTATAAATTTCATACAGGCGGCAGTGTTCAAAGCCTTTTTTATCTCTAAATGATGAAACTATCTCCATAACCATTTAGTAACTGCTTTTTTTTAGCCTGCAGATGATTTATACAATTAAAATCATCTTGTAATTTTGTGTGTATCCTGTTAAATACAAATCATTCCATTAACTTCAATTGTTAAATTATTATTATGTAAAACTGTAGTTAATCTTTGATACATGATATATATATATGTATATTAATAATAAAATTTAAAGATATTAAACTGTATTACACGATTAATAATTGTTAAATATTCAAAGCATCGAAATAAATCTTAAAAATGTTTAGACTGTGATTTGGAAAAACTTAGTGTATGTTACAATGTACGAATATGATCTTTGGAAAATGAAAATTTCCACTATAAACACTTTCTCTCCTAACATCTTAAACATTTTCCCTTACACTAATATAAGGTCCATTCTCAATATTTATGATATGTTGTGACAAAGAGGGAAAATAGTTCTGACTTAGCAATCCCACACATTGATAAGAAAAATGCAATTTCCACAGCATTACCAAAATTTCATTAAAAATCAATTTCTGAATTCAGGAAAAAATTAGCTATATTCAAACTTAGATGATAATTTCATTAACACCTATATTTTTACAAACCTATCCCACTATATACTAACAACTAAACATACAATTGAAATTCATCATCTTACCATCCCATGATTTCTTACTCAAGATTTTACAACAGGCTTCATCCAACAACAAACAAACCCTTACTCCGACACCAACTACTAAATAGGAAATATATGTGTTATCTCTATATTTTAAGCAGTAAACAATTCACGAACTGATCAAATATCTTCCAATCATGCAATCATGCTAGAAGGTTATAAAAACTCCTAAATCCTAATACCACTTTGTATTCGAAATTAAACTTAGTCCTTCAAGTTTTGTTTAACTAGTTAATGACAACGAATTTTCACCGAATTAGAATAATTAAATCTTATGTTTGAAATCAAAAGAAAATCATATGTCTTATGTATATTAAATTAAATTATAATATATTAAATTAATATTGATTGATATATTAATTGAAATTAAGCATATATTGATTAAAAATTAGTCAAATATGTCAAAAATATCTCTCATATTTACCAAATTTATATTCTAAAATAAAAAGTAAAATTTAAATAATAACATCTATTATTTGTATAATTAAATTTTATGATTGAAATCAAAAACATTAATTGGACGGTCAATGAATATTGATTGATATATTAATTGAATGATTAAAAATTATTCAAATATGCAAAAAATATCACCCATATTTACCAAATTTATATTGTAAAATAAAAAAAATAAAATTTAAAATAATAACATTCATTATTAATATAATGTTTAATTACCAAAAATTACATGACCTTTTAGTGTTTTCTCAATTTAATCACCAACTTTTTATTTATCAATTAAATACAACACTTTCCAAATTTGTTCAAATTGATACACCCCTTTTATTTCCGGTGAGGATTTGATGATGTGGACGCCAAAGGTAAGTAATAAGCCATGTAGGATGCCAAATAGAATAATTTATGCATTTTTTTAATCGATAATTTATCTATTTAATTTTGTTCATTTACATTTTGTTTTAAAAATTTTCCATTATCTTACTAAACCCTAGAAAGAAATTTTTAGACAAACAGACATACAATAACTAAATATAAAATCTTTTAAGGTGGTCGATCATCTTTAACGAGGGTTGTTCATGAGTTTGCGAGAAAAAAGAGGTGCATTGGGCACAATACAGAGGCATATGTCTTCAGTTCAAGGAAAAAAGGAAAGCTAGTTTAAAGAAGTGATAAATCACAATATTTGCCTTCAATTGAATATGCTCAAGCGGAAGAAATTCTGAAGGGCTTCGTCCGATCCGACAAACAAAGAGTTCATGGTTTGGACACTCGGTAAGGTGGCTGATGGATGGCAGTTTTTGTGCCTGCAATGTAAATTAAATGATCTCCATTAGATTGACTTTTGAGGCTTTTTATGATTATTGCTTAGATTAGTAGCAGTTAAAAAATTCCTGTACAAGTATTAGGAAGTTCAACTTATGAGAGGTCAAAAATACAATATTATGATTATTAATCAAGTGTTTTTTGTGGTGCAAAATTATTATATGATAAAAGCTTCAAGTATATTATGACACAGCTGCATTCAAGAATTACCATTTCTAATGAAAAACATTAACAAAAGAAACATCATTCTGTTGAAGTTCACATGCATCTTTTACTATATGAATTCACCCAATTACATTATATGAAAAGAGTAAATCATTTTATATATAACAAAAGTTTTACTCCTATGATATAAGATATATGGTATTTATCAAACTACCACACAACTTTGAAGCTCAACGTCAACCACCTATTATGGGAAACGCTCAGCCAGAATGTAAGTTAGACTAAAGTTATAGAAGTATAATATATGTATAAAGCGCAAAGTTGTGGTGCTATGGTTGCTCACAGACGTCCTTTCAATCGGCCTCAACAATGCAACCAATATCAAAATCGATGATCTATGGCCGAACGCCAAGTTCAATCAGCCTGGACATCCTATAAGCCAACTTAAGCTAAGCTCACGACACGTCCTATAATTTAACAAGCACTCCGATATTCAATAGTCATGCAGTCCTCAACTAAACAAGAACCAGGGACTGAATACTCATAACAAGTAGATAAAATCACTACATTGCATTAGCTTTGCATACTGGAATACTTTACATGATAAGGATATAAAAAAATTCAAATGAGGCTGAAATAATTTTACATAAGCATAATGATTGCCACATGAGTTTTCACTTTCCTTTCTAGATTAACTTTCGAAGCATATTGATTAAAAATGTCAATCTCCCTTGATAACTCAACGGCCAAATGTAACATGTGTTGGATTGTGAACGCCAACAACATATTTGTAAATAATTTTCTTTTACATAGTAGAACAAACTAAATTCTTAAGTCTTTCTAGGAACCAAAAGAAATTCCATCATCAAGTATATTTTTAAAATTTCCAGTTAGCTAATGTTACTCTCTTTAGTACCACTATCTAAATTCATGGATTGATCTCTATTGCCACTTCTTCCACCATTCATACTGCCACTTCTTCCACCATTCATGCTGCCTCTCCAACCTAACCTCCCACCTCTACTATCTGCCCTCCCAACGTTAGAGTTGATCATAGAATTTAACACACCCTTTGCACCAGTCATAAATTTTGTATTTGCTATAGATTGAGGCATCTGCAAACAAAAGAATAATTTTAAGTAAATTAGTATATGCAAATAAATCTATTAACTCATGTATACATATCATATACTTACCCTCATATAAATGTTTCATGGACCTTCACTTACCATCACACTTACACCTGTATTTGACTATACAAGCACAATGAAGTTTAGATTATTTAGGATGTAATAACAGTTCAGATATTTATTTTGTTAATATAGACATAATATTGCCAATCTTTTATCCTTTGCAATATTTTTCTTTTGAGCCACTTGAGTTAAATTTCTTGTCACCTCATAAGCAAGAAGCACTTCACCTGGTGCTGCAGTATTTTGTTGTTTTCGAGGTCGACCCCTCTTATACTATATAAATATATGAAATAAAATATAGCACATATAGAGGAGACACAATTTAAAATCTTATTCTAATTTACCTTTGTAGACATGGAAGCCTCTGCTAAAGATTGGTCTTTGCGTGGTCTACCCCGTTTAACCTGCTAAGATATTAGAAGACATTTGTAAATTGTACTTCATAATACTTTAAATATTCTTAATACCCTTAATTAAACATTATGAACTTACAGACAATTTTTTCAGTTTTTTTAAATGAGAATTATTGGCATTAGGGCAGGTCACTTTGTTATAACCCACACGCCCACAAATCGAGCATCTCATTTGAATTCCATGTCTTGTCAATTTTTTTGGATTCTTGGGATTTTATTCAGGGCCCCTCTTCCTTATCTTTTTTGGCCTACCAGGCATAATCTTGTAGGGTGGTGGTTTAATACGATCTCCATCAGCTTTGGGCAACATCCTTCTGCCATTTAGAGGTTTTATACCAAATTGATATGCCTGAATATACTTCTGAACCATGTAGGAAGAATGAACAAACTGCGTTGGATCCATGTGCATGAAGTGAATAGAACTACAAGCATGGATACAAGGAATTCCTGTAAGTTGCCACTCTCTACAAGTACATGTCATAATATCCAGATCAACAACAAACCCATCTTCTCCAACCTTCACTTCAAATTTTGGCCCACAACAGGCTTGCAGGTGCACATTCTACTATTGTATTTGATTTCTTCCAGTTTTGTTTCGATCCTGGGGCAAATTCTATCACTCAAACTACAAGCATGCAAGTACTTATCATGCATTCTTGTCATCAGTGCACATCTAATATCTTCCAACATGTCTATAATGTGTTTGCTTCGAAATTCGACAATGTAGCCATTGAAAGTTTCCGTTATATTGTTGTCAATCATGTCACACTTAGGAACATCACTTATATGAGCCTTACAAAATCTGTGAGTTTCCTTTTCCATGAAGTTCAAGTATGCTTCTTCATCTACTTTTCTCATTTCATCTAGAGCTTCATGGAGAGCTGTTTCATATGTGCACCTAACGGTTTTCCAGAAATATCTTTTTAAAGTTGGGTCTTTGAATTATTTTTTCCAATTGCAGTATACATGTCTAGCTCAATTTCTATGCTCTGCAAAAGGTATAAGATTACTAATTGCATTGGTTAATCCCTTTAGCTGGTCACTAATAAAGGTCCATCCAAGGCCATCAATAAGTTGGAGTTCTTCCATTACGAGTTTGAGAAACCATATTCAATAATATTCATTTTCAGCTGCAGCTACGACCCAAAACAATGGAAACATTTGGTTATTTCCATCTTTGCTATAGCAGTTAAATGTGTCCTGCCCAATTTTTTTTTTTAAGAAACATCCATCAAAATGAATTATTTGTTCACATCCACTCAAAAATCCTTTCAAACAGCTGAACCCAACAAAAAAGCCTTGCAACTGACCATTGTCATTAAGCAAAAATTCAAATCTCCTTTCCTTGTCAACCCTCATCAATTCAGCTGCATATGATCTCAAAAGACCATAATGTTCAACTACGGTACGCATAAGTTTCTCAAGAGCTTTTGATTTTGCTCTATAACACTTGTTTATATCCACATTTACAACATACATTTGGAAACAATCATGTTGCAAGTCTTTCACATTCCAATTTGGATTCCATTTAAATCTATCCATATACTCATTAGTAATCCAGTCGGATGTTGCTTGTCTATTTCTCATTTCTCTCACGCATTGATGTTCATGTTGGATTATATACTAAAAGTCTAGCTTTAGTATGAATAATATTATAACAATTTATTTGAAATGAGAATCATATGATCAAATGATTGCATCTTATAATTTATTTATATGAACGAAGCAATAGTCCACTTACTTTATACTGTAGATAATATGTTGTGCGACAACACGCGGAAGATCATATTATCGGTTTCCTTATAAAGTATAAATAGATGCTCACAACCGAGATAGACGGAGATTCTCTATCGGGATGGTTGTAGTGTTGTTTAGTATTAGCTTGTCTTGGCTATAGAATCACACTAGTGCACTTGTGTGTATTGAGTAGGACCGCTTGAGATCGTTCGACTTATACTGACTTATAGAAGAACTTGATCTCTATTATTATGGAAGTTCGTGCTCTTAATCCCTATACAATAACCTCGACACGTAGGCAGTATGTACTTCTTTGATTCATCAATGGGTGAGATTTACATGTATTAAATCAACATACTGGGTGAGTTGGGAAGTAGTGCTGTCTCTATTGTGTGCTATTGATTGTAGAAGGAATCCGTGTCCGTCATAGGTTGATGATGTCCCCTTGAGGAGATCATAAGGATTATCATGTAAACCCTGCAGGTGGATTTATTCCTGCATGATAATGAGGTTGAGTGGTACTACTCTCGGATGAGATATTAATTAATAGAGTTGTCAGTAACTTAATTAATTAATGGACATTGTATATCTTAAACATGGGGAGACTAACAGGCTCATAATAAGAATGAGCCCATAACGTAATTATGGGATTAGAACGATAGTGCAGTAATAATATTTTAGTGGAATATATTATTATTATTGGACTTAAGTATAAGCTTTGAGCTAAGCTTGGATACTTAAGCCCAATAGAAGCCCAACTTTAATTTCTCCTCCTAGTCCCTGTTGTAGCCCATGTACATAAGTCACCTCAACTTATCTGGATCCCGAACTAATTATTTCCTGGGCCTAAAAATGTAAGAGGAAAGGGAGGATAGTAGATTGAAGAGATATTGAAGATCGTCGCCCACATAACGTCAAGATCAGACTTGGGAATACAACAGAAGACTGGAAGGTTGTTTACTGCTACTGCTGATCATCCTCTACATCAATCCTGGTGAAAGGTAATATGATTCTGCTCTTTTGCTTTCGCTGCAGTAGAATCGTATGGAACCCTAACGGTTCACGTTAACCAAACGATCGAACGCCAATAGTTCATTCACTAGTGTTTTAATTGCGAAACCCATCTCCATGGGTACTATGATTCCATATAACTTGAATGGACAGCCTGAAATACATTTCACCTCTAATTGACTCCTGCTATTTCTCATTACTTGAATATTTCTTCCATTCAGGATGGCATGTCTCTGTACGGCTGATTTTCATGGATGGACATCTTCAAATCTCATTCAAATAACAAATTCCAGTGATTTATGGTCACATGTTGGATCATAAACCAGTTCTTTTTTGTGTTTTTTTCTATCACAAAGTGTTGTCACCTCCATGTCTTCTTCTTCACTAGTACACCAAGAGATATTATCATCATTCTCAAACTCATGATCATTATCGTACCTCACCATCTTCATTTGAACTTTTAAACTCTGTCCATTTTTCTCGACCTGATGGTTATTGTCTCGAACAATTTCCTTCTTGAACTTTGTCCATCTTTTTCTTGCATCAACATACTCCTCATCATTTGACAACTCGTCATCTTCCAAACTATCATCTATATCATTGTCTTCAATAAGTTTGCTCTCGGTGCCAATGTCTGGGTTACTGCCCAATAACTCTTCATTGATATATTCTACTTGATGATTAAATAGTTCTTGTTCAACAACATTATGAATCCTGGCATCTTCATTCTAAAAAAAGAACTGATATTATCATCCATCAATGACTCAAATCCTTCTACATATATCTCCATCATTGCATTTTTTTTATTGTATACATGTTCAGTATTGTCCAAAACTTGTTTATCATCTTTGATCTCTACCATTACATCTATTACATTTACACCTGAAACTTTATAACACATCATCTTCAACTGATAACCCATTTTCTCCACTTCATCAACCAAGTCCATATATCCTATGTTTTGCAGTCAATTTCCCTCCTAATTATATACCAAGTTGCCATCAACAAGGCTAAACTTACCACCATGATGAAAGTATATAGAAAAGTGTGAATCCATCTACACGTACAAAATACATGATAATAATCAAATATTAATATTAAGAGTTAAACAAATTATAATTAACATAAATACAAATAAACTTAAGCAGGTCATTAACTTATTTATATTTAGATGGAAATAAAATGACAGGTGTAGTAATCACCTCAACCCACTAATGAATATGATACAAAATCCCCCAAGAAGCATTCGATTTCCAATGTATTTTTCATTTAAAATTATTAATTTGTTTAAATTTTCTTCATATTAATGTTAATAAAGAAAAAAACTTGTCAAGAAAGAAGAAATCCCAATTTTTAAAAAATCAAACTGAAAAAACAAACAAGATTCAATTAAAAAATATTTAAACAAGTACGAAAAAAAACTTCATTCATACTGCAGTTTAGCCTAAGGAGAAAATGAATAACTTACTTAATTCATAAAATCTGTTAGTGATGAACGAGTATGAATTTGCCACACTTTGATTCTTAAAAATTGGGACCACCGCTGTGAAAAGCTATCGTATGATCTCTAAACTTTTGTCTCTTATGTTTTCTTTATCTAGGGTTTTTAAATGTTAGGATCAAATAAGTAAATGAATAAAAATAATGAGTAATTGGTGAATTAATTATTAAAAATATTATCGTACGTGGCATCTTTCATATATTATTAATTTGTTCCGATAGCCACATCATCACAATTTCACTGGAAGTAAAAGCAATGTATTGATTAAAGCAAATTTCAAAGATCGTGTATTTAATTGACAAGAAAAAAGTTCGTGATTAAATTGAAAAAATATTAAAAGGTCGTGTATTTTTATGTAATTAACCCTTAATATAATTAGTAATTGAACCCGTGCGTTGCACTGGAGATGTTATTTTTAGGCAACAACTTCACTTATTTTTATGATATTTGAACCGAATAATATTTATTTAAATTATATCTAACCTAATGTTTTAATATTAAAGTCTAATATAGTTTTGGGAAAAGCACTTCTTAAACCTAGCGAGTCTGTTAAGTTGATCAATTCATATAAGTTTACTAATATTTTTTGCAATGATGTTAAAATACAGAATTTTAGCAATTTAAAATACAACAATAAAAATTTCTTTTTTTCAAAATTATAAGATCAGACTCTATATTACTAATTTATAAACATCAATCATTTAATGAAATATTTTACTTTTAATTAACTCAACTAAACTTCCAATGCAAATAATTTAAATTACTCATCTAAAGTTTCATTTATACAATTATTTAATTATTTTAGTGGGTGACTGAGATTTGTTTGAAAAATTTGAATATATTCAAATAAAATATTTAATATTATTCAAATTTTAATAAATAATATCTTATTTCTTGGTTTGAAAAGGTCATAATTATAATTATATAATTATTTTAATGGGTAGCTGAGATTTATTTGAGAAATAGATGATCAGACATTTGGACTAAATTATTTACTGATTTAAAAAAGTTATAATTATAATTATTTAATTATTTTAATGGGTGGATGATTGAAAATATTATATCATAAACCCTAAACCCTTAACCCTCTATAAACCATAAACCCTCTAGAAATATTATGCCATAAACCCGAAATCCTAACCCTTATAATTATTTAATTATTTAAATGGGTGGTTGAAGTTTGTTGGAGAAATAGATGGTCAGGATTTGGACTAAACTATTTCCTAATTTGAAAAAGTCATAATTATAATTATTTAATTATTTTAATGGGTGATTGAGATTTGTTTTAAAATTTTGAATATATTCAAATAATATATTTAATGTTATTCACGTTTTAATAAATAATATTTTATTTCCTGATTTGAAAAAGTCATAATTATAATTATTTAATTATTTTAATAGGTGGTTGAGATTTTTTGAGAATAGATAGTCAGAATTTGAACTAGATTATATTTTAATTTGAAAAAGTCATAATAATTACTCCTTCCTTCCCATAATACTTTTCACGTTTACTGTCTCATGTTATTTAAGAAAAGTTGCACTTTTTGACTAACTTTATTGCATTGGAGGGTGTTGTAGTATTTTTAGCTAATAAAAAGTATAAAGTAATGATATGTGTGTGAAAAAGAAGTGACAAATTTGAAATTAAAGTAACTTTTGCGGTTGTTAGATAAAGTGATATTTCCTTATTTGAGATGTGAAATGTTTTGTGGGACAAACAAATGAGAAAAGTATGAAAGGTATTATGGGGCGGAGGGAGTATTTAATTATTTTAATGTGTGACTGAAAACATTATGTCATAAACCCTAAACCCTAAACCTAAACCTTAAACCCTAAACCCTCTAAAAATATTATGCCATAAATCCTAAACACTTATAATTAATTATTTATTTTTTATACCATAAACCTTAAACCATCAACCCTCGGGAAACATTACATTATTAACCCTTAACCCTTATAATTATTTAATTATTTTAATGGGTGGCTGAATTTTTTTTAGAAATAGATAACTGATTTGAAAAAGTCATAATTACAATTATCTAATTATTTAAGTGGGTTGTTGATATTTGTTTGAAACTGAAAAAGTTGAAAAAGTAATAATTATAATGATTTAAGACAAACATTAGGTTGGGCCTTGCTTTTTGTTGGAACCGAATCTGGCACGTCATATATTATAAAGTGGGTCAAACCCATTTATAATCAAACCATTTATAATCAGCGACATTTCCTCGTATTTTCTCCTGCAATCATCTTTCTTAATGAAAATGGGCTCTTTCTCTTCCTTTATCAGATTTGAGGAAGATTGGATTTCTTCATTAATGGCTACCATTTTTCGATAATAGCCGTCATTCTCCTCGTCGCGCCACCGTGAACTGTCGCCGCTGTCAGGTAACCAACCACTGGTGGTGCGGATCTTATTCTTGATGCGCCACCAGCCACTAGCACAGATCTGAATTCTGAAGCGTCGTAGTCCACCCTGACATCGCAGGGCGCTACAACTGCTGGTCCTACTGCAAATCATCATACCACGCTGCTGTGTTCAACTAAGTGCCGCTGAGAACCACACATTTACACACAGTAGGCAGGAGAGAGGAGAGGAAGAATTTAAGGGGCTTCCAGTTGGCATGATAAGTAGAGAGTTGGAGAAAAATAAGAAAAACAACAATGTGTCTAATTAGTGGGTAGTAGAGAGAGAGTGTGCCATGGTAGAGAAAGAGATGACTATACATGGGGTTAGGTGAGATATCATTTGTCATGTTTAGATTGTACGGTGTCATTGAGAGAGAAGGAGTATCAGAGGGTGAGAATATATTTGTACGATGTCAAGTGAGGGGAGTGACATAACACGAAGAATTGAGTTAGTGAGAGAGTGAGAAGTTTTTTCTAGTTCACGTTTTTTGTTTGATGATTCTGGATAATCTTAGATAATCTAAGATTCTAAAGCTTTTGCTCATAGCAGATTTAGAAGAAATAATTTGCTGACCGGGGGTCAGAACACTCCACACCAATTTTTTTTCAACATTTCTTTTTCCTCAAAATAGACAAGTCCATTACGACCATATCAGGTACAGCATGCTTCCGTATATTAATTAAACAACATTAACTTTATAACTAACCAACTTAAAATAGTAACAGTACCTTTTTTAACGTTAATCCACTGGGTATCCGGGAGGTTTTACAGTTGCTCCTCACAGCCAACCACGCGCCCCGCAGTGTGATGGTTCAATCTCGTTCCTTCAACGAACCTCAGTACAACCCTGGTTCGTTTCCTACACCGGATGTGTTGGATTGTATACTAAAAGTCTAGCTTTTGTATGAACAATATTTTAACAATTTATTTGAAATGAGAATCATGTGATCAAATGTATTACATAATTATTTATTGTTGCAAAAGTCCATTTACTTTATACTGTAGATAATGTGGTGTGCGGCGTTACACGAAAGATCATATTGATGCTCGTTTTCTTTGCATTCAAAATTAATCCCCAAATATTAAGGATATCAATTGCAGTTTAAGTAAGCGACCAAGTTAAATATCAAACTCAAAGGACGACGTATTATTAATTTAATTATTTACTAAATTAATTAAGACGAAAGACAATAAAGTTGATGGATTTAATTAACAACTACTAAACAATTAAATTAAATAACAAGTAAAATAAAAAACACTGGAAGAATATGACAGTGTCTCAAGAATAGAGAATAGGTAGCTCTAGGGTAATTCAGTTTCACTCATTAATTTCCTTTCGTGTATCAACGTCCGACTTTTTCTTGTGGAATATGGACGCATCACTAAGTCATGCTTATTTACTCTATAGACATAAGCAAACATGCATATAACACGTGCGAATAACCTTAGAGCAAGAGATATAACTTCACCCCCCTTTCTAGGTACTATCAGTATCAATTATTTCCCTGGCCAATTGGTACTATAACCCGATATGATCTTCCTTTATAGGTACTATAAAACTACCCTCTTTATCCTACTTATCAACTCGAATTTAAATTCAATTATTAAGTATTTATATAAGATAGTTCTAATGAAGCTTCGGAGTCCCTTCACTTAGAATCATAACATGGAATCCAGCTCAGCAGTGAACGCACTCAATCAATAACCAAGATATGTATTCAGACTCTACATAACAGTTAATGATGCACAAAATAACTCTAAGTATGAATTAAAAATGCATAGTCTTATATAAAATAAATACACAAGTAGTGTTGTAGGGAGTATACACAAGATAGTTCAATTAATTCATAAGAACCTTCAAAACCTTAGATCTACCAAAAAGGCTCTAGCCCATGATGTTGTGAAGAACAATCATGGGGGTCGAATAGATCTTACCCATATGTCTGGAAAATACAAGATAAATTAGGAAATGAATAAAACCCTAGATGCGGGAGTCGTCACATCCTTCTCCTTCTTGAATCCTCCTTTTGGTTCTCCTCTTGATTCCACAGACGAATCTTCACAGTGATGGATGGATGGAGGAAAGGATGTGGATTATGGTTGGGGGGTGATCCCCCCTTGTGGGGTGTAGGATGATTGTGTTGCGGTTCTACCTCCATAATGATGTGATCTGCATCCCCTTTTATACTTGTAAGCTCTCTTTATGGACCTTGGATGGGTTTTTTCTTGAAAAACACGAAAATAAACACTGGGGGTGTAAAACCCATCAAAATCAGAATTTCGTGTCCTAGTTCGACCAGACTAATCTTGGTCGAACTGGACCCCCTGATCGAACTACGGGTCTGTATGCTGAAGCTCTCTAGTTAGACTTGGCTGCTGTAGTTCAACTTGTCTTCATATGGTTGAACGGATCTCCTTGGTCAAACTACGATCGAGCTGTGTTGTGCAGTTTCACCGTTTCGCGCATAACTTCTACATCCAAATTCAGATTTCAGTGATTCTTATACTCACGTGATCCCTTCTTCCTTGGCTTTCTATTAATATAAAGAACTCACAAAAACTCTAACATTTGAAGGTTTTACAAGCCATGAAAAATGGCATAACTATTCTGCTCGGCACAGCTTGCGCGATGTCACCATGTTGATTATAACTTTCTCGTTTGGACTTTGATTGAGGTGTTCTTTATGTCAAAGAGATCCTCTCTTCTGTGCCTTTTCCAATCATATATCACACTTTCAGTTCAAATCTCCACACAAATACATAAAAACTACACAAGTTGGACGTGCGTTTTTTCAGCATTCCTACACAAGTTGCACATTTTCTCCAACTTTGCACTTTTGATCCCTTTTCCACCTAAAACACAATAAAATATCTCAAGTGCACATTTTTCTCAAATATATTGAATATAAGATACTTGTGCTAATATATGACATCAAAAAGGTGTTAAATTGGACACTAAAACACGCTTATTTTCACTCTCATCACATATTATCGGTTCCTTATAAAGTATAAACAGATGTTCATAACCCAGATAGACGGGGACTATCTATCGGTATGGTTGTAGTGTGATTTGTCATTAATCTGTCTTGACTAATTTTGCATTAGTGCACTTTGTGAGTATTGAATTGGACAGCCTTGAGATCGTTCGGTTTATACTGACTATATAATAGAATTTGATCTATATTATTATGGATGTTCATACTCCTAATCCCTATACAATAATCTCGACATGTAAGCCAGTATTTATTTCTTTGATTCATAAATAGGTGAGATTTAATTATTAAATCAATATGCTTGGTGAGTTGGGAGATGGTGCTGTCTCTATGGTGTGCTGTTGATTGTAGAAGGAATCTGTCCTAACAGAATTGGTTGATGATGTCCACTTGAGGAGCTTATAATGATTATCATATAAACCCTATAGGTGGATTTATTCCGGCAAGATAATAAGGTTGAGTGGTACTATTCTCAGCAAATATATTAATTAATGGAGTTGTCAGTAACTTAATTAATTAATGGGCATTGAATCTTAAACACTAGGAGATTAATGGGCTCATAATAAAAAGGAGCCCATAACGTAATTTGGGATTAGGGTGGCAGTGCAATAATAATTCTTTAGTGGACTGATTTATTATTATTGGACTTAAGTAAAAGTTTTAGGCTTAACTTGGATGCTTAAGTCCAATGGGAGGCCCAACCCTAATTTCTCCTCCTGGTCCCTGTTGTAGCCTATAAGTAGCCAATCTCAGCAGTCCGGTACATACACTTTACATGCCAAAATCGTGAAAAAAGAGAGAAAACTGCAGATTGAGTTTGTCTTAGAGATCGTTACCCACATAATGTCAAGACGTGGCTTAGGAATACAATAGAAGATTGGAAGGTCGTTTGTTCTTGTTGTTCAATCTATACATCAAACCTGGTAAAAGGTAATATGATTCTACACTTATGCTTTTGCTGCTGTAGAATTGCATGAAACTGTAACGGTTCACATTAACCAAAAGATCCAAACGTCAACAGAGTATACAGGATACTACTACTGTTTCTTGTCGGAAAGTATGGTGATCAATAGTTGCAGAAAAATGGAAGGTTACATACCTTGGGCAGTAGCCCAAGATTATTTATTTATAGAATGAAATATTTATTACATACTCATAACACTCAAACAAGAGGAGAAGACTCCTCTAGCTACCTATGTTAGCTGAAATAGAAACACTCATACAAGAAAAGAAAGAAAATTACAATGCTTATTGAATGAGAAAACAAAGGGTGATGGTCGATGCCTTCTGCTTCCTCATACTTTCTATTTATAGAGGCTTGTGAACTTGAATCCGGATTCCAAAGCCTCCTAATTTCTTGTGACATCACTGCTTATGTCACATCCCTTGGATGCATTCAGTAGCTGACAGCATTGGATGCCCTCTTTATAAGCTGGTCAGGTCCACTTCTTCTGGTCCCTTCTGCTGCAGAATCACATGTCTTTGTTTCCTTGCGGGGTCACCTGGCTCTTGCTTTTTTGGAAAGTCATTTCTCTCCTGTGGTATCTGATGGGTCCTTTGGCTTTTGGTTGTTTTGAAGAGGTTTTACCCTCTTCTTTCCATGTGTTTTGTTTTTTGCTGGAACAGGTCCAACATTCCTGTTCCTTTTTATGCTCAATTGCACTCCTTTTCCAAACTCTGGTTCAGTCTGGATGGGGCAACTCGTGTATATTCTTGTTGGCGTTCGATCATTTTATTAGCATGAACTGTTAGGGTTCCATAAAAACTAAATCAGCGGAAGCAATAATAATTAAAGTTTGTATTACCTTTCTCCAGGGAATTTAGTTGAAGATCAGTAGCGGAGAACAACCCCTTGATCTTTTGCTGTATTCCCAAGTTCAATCCTGATGTTGTGTGGGCAACAATCCTCAGGATCTTCTCAATCTGCTCCAAACCTTTTTTCACGTCAAAACATGCGCAAGTCTAGGGTTCCAAGAAGCTAAGATGACTTATATATGGGTTACAGGAGGGACCAGAAGGAGAAATTGGAGTTAGGCCTCCATTGGGCTTAAGTATCCAAGTTTAGCCCAAAGTTTATACTTAAGTCCAATAATAATAATATAGTCCACTAAAATATTATTACTGCACTGTCGCTCCAATCCCATAATTACGTTATGGGCTCCTTCTTATTATGAGCCCGACAGTTTCCCCATGTTTAAGATATACAATGACCATTAATTAATTAAGTTACTGACAACTCAAATTAATTAATATCTCATCCGAGAGTAGTACCACTCAACCTCATTATCATGCCAGAATTAATCCACTTGCAAGATTTGCATAATCCCTAGTCCTTCGTAGGTACTTCAAAATATGATTTACCGCAGTCCAATGTCGTTGTCCTGGATTAATTTGATACCTACTGACCATGCCCACGGTATAACAAATATCCGATCTCATACATAGCATAGCATACATGAGACTTCCTACTGCCGAAGCATAAGGTACCAGCTTCATTCCTCTATTTCCTATTGTGTCTTGGGACACATACCCTTAGATAGAGGTATTCCATGCCTAAAAGGTAGAAAACCCTTCTTGGAATCTTGGATGCTAAAACGAGCCAGGATTGTATCAATGTATGAAACTTGTGATAAGTATAACATTCTTTTCTTGCGATCCCTTATTAATTTGATCCCTGGAATGTGTCCGGCTTCTCCTATATCCTTCATCTCAAACTGCTTGGAAAGCCATACCCTTACGCCCGACAATACTTTTACTTTGTTTCCAATAAGAAGAATATCATCCACGTAGAGTACAGGAAATACCACTACATTTCCGTCGCACTTCTTGTACACACATGATTCATCCGGACATTGAATAAATCCATATGACTGGATTGCTTCATCAAAATGGATGTTCCATGATCTTGAAGCTTGTTTCAATCCATAAATGGACTTATTAAGCTTACATACAAGATGTTCTTCGCCCTTTGCAATAAATCCTTCTGGTTGCTTCATGAAGATGTTTCCTCAAGACTTCCATTCAGGAAAGCTGTCTTGACATCCATTTGTCATACCTCATAATCCATATAAGCAACAATAGACAAAAAAATTTGGATTGACTTAAGCATGCTTACAGGCGAGAAGGTTTCCTCATAATCGATTCCTTATTTCTGAGTATATCCTTTAGCAACAAGTCTTGCTTTTAAGGTTTTCACCTTTCCTTCAGATCCTCTTTTTCTTTTATAGACCCACTTGCATCCAATAGCTTTTACACCATCGGGTGGTTCTACAAGCTCCTATACTTGATTAGAATACATGGATTCTATTTTAGATTTCATTGCCTTTTGCCATGATTGAGCATCTTTATCTTGCAGTGCTTCATTGTAATTCCATGGGTCGATTTCATGTTCACCCGAGACCAAGTCGGATGACTCTCCCAATCCCATAATCTATCCGGTTGTCTCATAACCCTCCCACTACGACGAGGCTCCGCAGGTAATTGTGTATGAGGTGTGAAACGCGGTGCAGTGTCTTGTGGTATATCCTCTTGTACAGTTGGTATAATGTTTGGTGTTTCCTTTCTTACTTCATCTAAAACAATTTTACTCATAGATTTGTGGTTCATTACATAATCCTCTTCCAAAAATCTAGCGTTCGTACTCACAATCACCTTTTGGTCTTTTGGATTATAAAATAAACCACCCTTCGTTGCTTTAGGATATCCTACAAATAGACAAACTTCCGTACGCGACTCTAACTTATTAGTATTCGTCTTCAACACATGTGCCGGAGCACCCTAAATCCGAAAGTGTTTTAGACTAGGCTTTCACTTAGTTCACAATTCAATGGGTGTGGAAGCTACTGATTTAGAAGGTACTAAGTTTAGAATGTAAGCCGCTGTTTGTAAGGCGTATCCCCAAAATGAATTAGGTAATTCCGAATAACTCATCATTGATCTTACCATTTCCATAAGAGTCCTATTCCTTCTTTTCACTACACCATTCTGCTGGGGTGTGCCCGGTGCAGAAAATTGGGATTCAATCCCTTTCTCCAATAAATAATTCCTAAATTCTCCCAAAAGGTATTCGCCACCAAGTTCAGATTGTAGTGTCTTAATATATTTTCCAAGTTGCTTTTCCCCATCAGCCTTGTACTCTTTGAATTTATCAAAGCACTCAGACTTGTGGCGCATCAAATAAATATATCCATATCTAGAATAATCGTCTATGAAAGTGACGAAATATTCATAACCCCCTCTTGCCTGGACAGACATAGGACCACATAAATCAGAATGAACCAATTCCAACAAATCCTTGGCTCTATACCCCTCTGCCTTAAAAGGGTTTTTTGTCATTTTTCCTTCCAAGCAGAATTCTCAAGTTGGATAATTTTCTGCTACTAATGAACTCAGAGGTCCAACAGCTATCTACCTTTGAATCCTACTCAAGTTAATATGACCAAGTCTTAGATGCCAAAGATATGTTTGATTCATTTTCGAAGGTTCTTTTATCTTATTAGTAGATGTATCATCACAGATAATAATTCTATCTTTCCTTATAACAACCTTGTTATTAAAAGAAATAGAATATCCATCCATAAACAATTTAAAAACCGAAATTAAATTTTTTCTAATATGAGGTACATAAAGATAATTCCTCAAAACAAGAGTTTTATTCATATTGAAAAATAAATAAACGTCTCCCACTACAATAGCCGCTACTCTTGTAGCATTCCCCATGAGTATGGTAATCTTCCCATCACTAAGCTATCGGGTTTGGTGGAACCCCTGCAAAGAATTACAGACATAGTCAGTGGCTCCCGTATCTACACACCAAGTGTCAGTAGATACAGTCGCTAAACACGATTCAACAACCATTATATAAGACTTACTATTCCTGTTCTCCTTCAAAAGAAGGCAGTTAGCCTTGTAGTGTCCCGGCTGCTTGCATTTGAAGCACTTGTCTTTAGGCTTCTTGACCGCACCAGTCTTTGCTTTCACTTGGTTCACCGGTGTTGACTTTCCTTTATTCTTCTTATTCCTACTGCCTTTCAGCCTAGGATGAGGAGCATTTGCAGTAACATGAACCTGAGGAGCACAACGAAACAGTTCTTCCGCCACCACAAGTTCTATCATAAGTTCCGCCAATGTGTACAATTGTTTGTTCATACTGTAGTTTAGGTGAAACTGCTCAAAACTCCTAGGCAAGCTTTGAAGTATGATATCGACTTGGGTTTCCCCATCGATTTTATCTTCAAGAACCTCCAACTCATTGAGTTGGCCCATCATCCTAAGGACATGCTCCCTTACGGAAGTGCTCTCAGCCATTTTGGTGTTCATCAGTACTGACATGTCCTTCGACCTAGCAGGTTGACTCTGGTACCCGAAGAGTTCCCTAAGATTATGCATCATATCATAGGCAGTGTTCATAGCTTGATGCTGAGTCTAAAGCACATTTGACATAGAAGCAAAAATATAGCACTTAGCCATCCTATCAGCTTTGACCCACCTATTATAAGCAACTCTTTGCTCTTCGGTAGAGGCATCAGTAGGTTTCGAAGGACATTCCTCAGTGAGAATAAAGATATAATCTTCAGCAGTTAAAACAATGTACATGTTCCATTTTCAGTCAACATAATTAGTGCTAGTAAGTTTGTGCTCTTTAAGTATAACAGAAAGTGAGTTGAGTGCCATTTAAAAATCCTGAGAATCATAAATAAATAAACAGATCAAACACTTCGAATTTATCAATTTATATTGATTCCCTCAAAACAATATAAAATAAAATTCACCAACATCTCAAGCACCATGGATTTGCATGCCACGTTAGTGTGGACGTATACAAACCTAAACATTTACAAGAGAATGTTTTACCCATTAATTTCATTTATCAACCTAACTTTATGATAAAATAATTAATAGTCGGTTCCTTTTTAACCATGCAAATAATAGTAGTGACTCCGTTGGAGAGTTTACTTATTATTCACACCTAAATGTACACCATTATTTGATCCCAAGTCCATTGCGCAAGCTTATGTGCCTTACAGTTGGAGAAGTACACGCGTGCTTGGATAACTTCCTACGATCATCATAAAGAAGTTTTTACCAGTGATCCGTGAATAAACCCATCCATTGTGGAGGAAAGCCTATTGCCAACACGCAGGTTTACTAACATCACTTACAAACCAATAATGGAGGCCGTGGGAATTATTTACCAATCCCTTCTCCCACTTAGTTATTTAACACCGAGGGTTTTTAACATGCATATAATATTCCAGTAATAAAATATACATATTAGCATGCTTCTATTTCAGTAATTTAAAAAAAATTAAATCACATAAAACATGCTCACATATATAATAATAATCGTCAAATAAAATAATTAATGCAGTTATATATCAAGAATTAAACGCAGAAAAATTAAATAGCAAAACGAGCACAGGGGTCCAAAGGGATCAACTGCACGACCCTTGCCAATCAAGGTAGCTTGGCCCAAAAAGGCAGCTTGGCCAAAACTGATTTTTCTGTAGAAACCAAGCCCACATGTCATTTGCTACTCCATGTTCCCACCCAGCCGTGCCCAGCTTTCCCGGTGCCAAGAATTTACCGGCAAGACTTGGTGTCTGCTGCTCTTGGCGGCAGTGCTGTTTGCCCAAATGAGTCGTTCCGTCAGCCTACTTTTCGTGCTGAGTCCAATCCGCATCGCCAACTGATCGTCGACTTGCCCGAAGCCCCAAAAGAATTCGTCGGCTGTGCCCCAGGAAAACACCGGTAAAACACGCCTGCATCTATCCTCTCCGGCGGCCTAAGATACAGTCGCTGAGCCACCAGCCACAACATCATCATCCTGCTCAGGCGCTTAAGCCTTGCTGTTGCGACTGCCATCAGACCCGCCCTGGCGGTGGATGGACTCGCCCTGAATTCAACTTGAACTCGACCGAAACCTCACTGGACTCGGTCGAAAACATAAGGGGACCCACCCAGAACCACGCCTGATCCACCCACAATGCCGGTCTGCAGCACCTATCGTTGCCGTGATGTAACGCTGTTCAGCGCCGCCGCACAACCGCCCGCCTCTGACTCGCCATCCATCATGGCCGACTAGAGTAGCCACTTCAGCCATCGTTGTTGACAATTGCTATCAGTAGCCCACACCAACCCTGATGTCTTGCAGCCGAGCGATAACAATCCAGAAGTGCTTGCCAGATTGTGCGCCCTCATGCCTTACGTTGTCATCTCTGCGATCATCTTTTCTACCGACAAAGCCGCCTGCAGAATTCACGCCACCCACCAGTCGCGACTCCATCATCCAGCCGCATCCACGTCGAGGCTGATCGTCGCCAGCCGTGAAGGTCCAACGATCAGAGCAATTCGCTAGATACTTTGGACAAGCGTCACCATCCATGGCTATCACCAGCCCTTTGCCGTTAGTAGCCCACCAACCACCACCGTACAACCATACAACAGCCGCTGCCATCGTTCAGCCATCAGCCCATGATCGCGACCCAAAGCCTTTCACCCGTTGCTCATGGAGCAGTCGTGTGTGTGGTGTCCAGGCACAATCAATGAGCAACAATCACACATACCAGATAGGATTTTATGCATAAAACATTAATAATACCAAACCCTTGTTATCATATGCGATTATTTCCAGATTATATCACATAATCACATAATCTCTACCCTAACGTCTCGCGATTCACCACAAAACCGATGCTCTAATACCAATTATTGGCGTTCGATCGTTTGATTAGCGTGAACCATTAGGGTTCCATACAAACTAAATCAGCAGAAACAATAATAATTAAAGTTTGTATTACCTTTCTCCAGGGAATTTAGTTGAAGATCAGCAGCAGAGAACAACCCCTTGATCTTCTGTTGTATTCCCAGGTTCAATCCTGATGTTGTGTGGGCAACAATCCTCAGGATCTTCTCAATCTGCTTCAAACCTCTTTTCACGTTAAAACAGACGCAAGTCTAGGGTTTCAGGAAGCTGAGATGATTTATATATGGGCTACAGCAGGGATCAGGAGAAGAAATTGAAGTTGGGCCTCCATTGGGCTTAAGTATCCAAGCTTAGCCTAAAGTTTATATTTAAGTCCAATAATAATAATATAGTCCACTAAAATATTATTATTGCACTGCCGCTCCAATCCCATAATTATGTTATGGGCTCTTTCTTATTATGAGCCCGACAGTATCCCCATGTTTAAGATATATAATGCCCATTACTTAATTAAGTTACTGACAACTCAAATTAATTAATATCTCATCTGATAGTAGTACCACTCAACCTCATTATCATGCCGAAATTAATCCACTTGCAAGATTTACATGATAAACCTTATGAGCTTCTCAAGGGGACATCATCAACCTAAATAGGACACAAATTCCTTCTACAATCAACAGCACACATAGAGACAACACTATTTCCCAACTCACCGAGTTTTTTGATTTAATACATGTAAATCTCACCCATTGATGAATCAAAGAAATACATACTATCTTACATGTCGAGGTTATTGTATAGGGATTAAGAGTACGAACATCCATAATAATTGAGATCAAGTTCTCCTATATAGACAGTACAAGTCGAATGATCTCATACTGTCCTGCTCAATACACACTAAGTGCACTAATGTGATTCTATAGCCAAGACAAACTAATACCAAATCACACTACAACTATACTAATAGAGAGTCCCCGTCTATCTCGATTGTGAGCATTTATTTATACTTTACAAGAAAACCGAAAATATGATCTTTCGCGGGTTGTCGCACAACATATTATCTATAGTATAAAGTAAATAGACTTTTGCACAAACATATAAGTAAATTATAATATTCAAAACGTTTGATCATATGATTCTCATTTCAAATAAATTGTTAAAAAATTATTTCATACAAAAGTCAGACTTTTAGTATACAATCTAATAATCCTCTCCTTCCACATTCCTCGGTGGATCATACAGCAAAATTTCCGATGAGTTTTTCTACTCATCGGCAGCTTGTTTTCCTAGAGAAGACTTCTCTTTATTTTGAAACAGTCTTCCGCATACTTTGTTTTTTTCCTGTTAAGGTGTTCAACATGAAAGTTCCGTTCTCAGTGTGGTCTTCAAACTTGAACGGAAACTTTACTTCGACCATTGCCTGAAAGTAGGCGTACAAACCCCTCGCTCTTCGCGTAGAGATTTGATCCTCTAAGTAGGTTGAAACCAAGACTGGTTCCTTCTTAGAAGGTTCTTTGATGTTTCTCGCGGCTTTAATATCTGGCCTTTGTAGCTTGATATAATGAAAGGCCTCATGACGGCCTTTTCCGATTGATCTGGAGCTGCACTAATGAAATATAGCTCCAATAGTTCTCCCATGGTCAAAGTATTATTCTTTGACCATACCTTGAACACTGCTTCCCCTATCCATTTTGGTAACTTTGAGATTTCTGGAGAGCCGGGCGCCATGGTGTATATTGAGGCTAATGCCCCAAAGTTAAAAAATTGTTTGACATCTTCTGGATTCGACCCAGGTCACATCTAGACTCGGGGATATTCCCCAGATAAAAATTTATCCGGCACTTCTCCGGACAGATTCCCTGTCGTGTATTCAATTTCTCCCAACTGGCCCAGTATTCCTGCCAATTAGAAAAATCAGCTAAGTTAATACCATCCTTAGCAGTGTTCGTCATAGGCCTAAGGTTGATCTCTCCATCTTTAACCCAGAGGTGCTGGGTTGACTCGTCGACTCTAGATGTGACTCTAGAGCCTTGATTTTTTCTTGAACCAATTTTTCCTTTGGAAGTTCCGATCCAGAACTCGTGCTAGGGTACTTGAATCCCCTGCTCTGGGTTTAGGGCCCCGTTCACAAATGCATTCCTTTTGCCGATTGTTTATGACTGCCTGGAGTAAAGACACTTTTATTATCTCGAATAGACCCACATGGTTGTGGATACAATCTCGTATTAGATTAGACACTTTGGTCTCATCTTCTTGTTGTAATTTTCCAGCGACGTTAGCATTCATTGCCAGAGTCTTGAAATCCTTTTGAAGTGCCGCAAGGAGCTCCATCAGGTGCTTGGATCTCATTAGGATGGAGTCTATTTCACCTCCTTCCATCTCTCGTTAGGAAATCTATCAAATATTTTCAACAAATTTAATAATGACAATATTACAATTATAATATTGACATTCAGCTTGCCATCTGAAAAGTCTAGCCTTTTCTGGTTTTAGAAAGGCCTTGACACTCGTGTTATCGATTTTAAGAATGAATTTCTTTGCAAGAAGAAATAGCAGCCATTTTTTGAATGTTTTTCATACTGTGAAGAACTCTTTCTCATTAATGTGCCATCTCTTTGCCTCATTCTCCGCAAAGAGTCCACTACAATATCTGTATGACACTTTTCCTTCGAATGTGGACTTCGTAAGAACTGCTGCCCACCAATGGTCATTGCATCTGTATATAGCACCAGGTCGTCCTCGTCATTTGGAATGGCTAACTTTGTGAGCTTTTTGCAAACCTCCTTCAATTGTTTAACCATCTCTCGGTGTTATTCCTCCCATTTGAATTCAGCATCATTCTCCAATAGAGGACTGAACACCTTTCTATATTGTCCTAGATTGTTATGAACATTCCAGAGAAGTTGACAACTCATAAGAAGCTTTGGAGTTGCTTCTTGTCTTTGAGATCTTCAGGAAATCCCTTAACCTTTTCTATAATGTGTGATTGTAGAATGATCCCAGACTCATTGATCTCGACTCTAAAAAACTCGATCTATCTTGTTGGTATTACTGCCTTCTTTTCCGAAAGCACTAATCCCTTCTTGTGGCATGCTTCTGAAAAAATACTTCCAGATGTGCCAAATGCTTCTTCATGTTCTTTGAGGCTATGAAGATGTCATCCACATATACGAACATGAATGAGAAATAATCCTTGAAAAGATTATTGATGAGCATTTTCTCAACACACAATATTAATCCCCAAGTGTGAAGGATGCTATTGTAGCTTTGATAAGTGACCAAGTGATTATCAAACTCAAAGGACGTATTATTATCAATTTAATTATATTCTAACTTATTAAGACTATTATGGTAAAATAGTTGTGGTGATTAAGTAACTAATAAATAAATAAATAATAAAAAGAACAATTAAAATAAATAAACAGTAGAGATTGAACGAAAGTGAATAAGTGAGAAGAAAGGTAGTCTTTCGGGCCATCTAGTTTTACTTATTAATTTCCCTTCAATGTATCAATGTCTGACTCTGCCTTATGGAGTATGAACGCATCACTAAGCCATGCAAATTAACTCTATAGACACAAGTAAATAAGCGTGTGGCACGTGTGAATATCCTTGGAGCAAGAGATATAATTCACCCCATTTTCTAGGTACTATCAGTATCAATTATTTCCCGTGCACTAAGTACTCTAACCAGATATGATCTTCCTTTATAGGTACTATGAAGTTATACTCTTTGTTCTACTTATTAACTCGAATCATATTCAATTAACAAGTATTTATATAAGATAGTTCTAATGAGACTTCGGAGTCCCCTCACTTAGAATCATAATATGTAATCCTGCTCAGCAGTGAACGCACTCAATCTATAATCAGGATATGTATTCAGGCTCTACATAACAGTTAATGATGCACAAAATAACTCTGAGTATGAATTAATAAAGCATAGTCTTATATAAAATAAACCACAAGTAGTGTTGTACGGAGTATACACACGAAAGTTCAATTAACTCATAAAATCTTCATAAACCCTAGAACTATCGAAGCGGTTATAGCCCATGATATACCATATGAAATTCTCAACATCCCTTTTGAATTTCGCAAGTTGGTACCTGTTGAGATCTCTTGGAATTTCTCATACGACAATGTAATTAACATAATCCGCATACCAAGGATCCACTCATTTTTGGGCAGCTACTACACAAGATCTTTCCGCTTCTTCAGCAAACACAGCCATGATCTTTTCATCAGGAAACATATCTTTTATGTATTTAAACGAATCAACACAATGATCCCTTGTCTCCAACCTTGATAGGTGATCCGCCAACACATTCTCTATTCCTTTCTTATCTCGGATCTCCATATCAAATTCCTGCAGAAGAAGGATCATCTAATGATCCTTGGCTTCACTTACTTCTTCTCTATCAAGTATCGGATCGCAGAATGATCCGTGTACACAATGGTCTTCATGCCAACCAAATACTGTATAAACTTATTGAATGCATACACAACAACTAGAAACTCCTTTTCAGTGACAATATAGTTCTTTTGTGCTGCATCAAAAGTCTTATTCACATAGTAAATGGCACAGAACTTATTCTCTCTCAACTACCCAAGCACCACTCCAAGTGCTTGATCACTTGCATCACACATAAGTACAAATGGTAGAGTCCAATCTGGTATGATCAAGATAGGCGCAGTAATAAGTGCCTCCTTCAAAACATGAAAAGCTGTTAGACATTCATCATTATAAACAAAAGAAACATCTTTTTCAAGTAAGTGAGACAATGGTTTGGAGTATTTTGAGAAGTCTTTGATAAATCTCCTATAAAATCCTGCGTGTCTAAGAAAGGACCGCACTCCCTTCTCATTTGTAGGTGGTGGAAGCTTCTCATTCGCCACCACCTTTACTCTATCCATCAGCAATTCTTTGGCTGAAATATGATGTCCTAATACAATCCCATCTCTCACCATGAAGTGACACTTCTCCCAATTCAAAATCAGGTTAGTATCAATACATCTCTTCAAAACAGTAGATAGGTAGTCAAACATATATCAAAGGAGGAACCAAAGATAGAAAAATCATCCATAAACACTTACATAATCTTTTCAATCAAGCCATCAAATATCGCCATCATGCATCGCTGAAATGTAGCAGGTGCATTACACAGTCCAAAAGGCATCTTTCTAAAGGCAAAAGTTCCATAAGGGCAAGTAAAAGTAGTCTTTTCCTGGTCCTCGGGTGCAATCATGATTTGATTATACCCCGAGTACCCATCCAAGTTTTGGATTGTATGCTAAAAGTCTAACTTTAGTATGAACAATGTTATAACAATTTATTTGAAATGAGAATCATATGATCAAATGATTGCGTCTTATAATTTATTTATATGTACAATGAAATAGTCCACTTACTTTATATTGTAGATAATATGTTGTGCAACAACATGCGAAAGATCATATTATTGGTTTCCTTATAAAGTATAAACAGATGCTCACAACCGAGATAGACAGGGACTCTCTATCGGGATGGTTGTAGTGTGGTTTGGTATTAGCTTGTCTTGGCTATAGAATCACATTATTGCGCTTTGTGTGTATTGAGCAAGACCGCTTGAGATCGTTCGACTTATACTGACTATATAAGATAACTTGATCTTAGTTAGTATGGATGTTCGTACTTTTAATCCCTATACAATAATCTCGACACGTAAGGCAGTATGTATTTCTTTGATTCATCAATGGGTGAGATTTACATGTATTAAATCAACAAACTCAGTGAGTTGGGAAATAGTGCTGTCTCTATGATGTGTTATTGATTGTAGAAGGAATCCATGTCCGTCATAGGTTGATGATGTCCCCTGGAGGAGCTCATAAGGATTATCATGTAAACCCTGCAGGTGGATTTATTCTGGTATGATAATGAGGTTGAGTGGTACTACTCTTGGATGAGATATTAATTAATGGAGTTGTCAGTAACTTAATTAATTAATGGACATTTTCTATCTTAAACATGGGGAGACTAACGGGCTCATAATAAGAAGGAGCCCATAACATAATAATGGGATTAGAACGGTAGTGCAATAATAATATTTTAGTGGTATATATTATTATTATTGGACTTAAGTATAAGCTTTGGGCTAAGCTTGGATACTTAAGTCCAATGGAGGCCCAACTCTAATTTCTCCTCCTAGTCCCTACTATAGCCCATATATAAGTCATCTCAGCTGTTCTAACCCTAAGAAGACACGCCTAACACGTGAAGAGGGTAGACAGAATAGCAGATTGAGAAGACCTCGAGGATCGTCGCCCATACGATGTCGAGATTGGACTTGGGAATATAGCAGAAGACCGGAAGGTTGTTTGCTGCTGCTGTCCCCCAACTTGCATGATTTTTATAAAATCGTATAGACATGGGAATTTTACGTGTGATATACAGATGAAAATCCACAGAAGAGAGGATCGTTTTGGCACATAGATCACTCAATTCCGAGATTGGAAGAGAGAGTTATGCCGAAAACATTGAGACTGCGCAGGCTACCGGCGAGAATTCATCTTCTCCAACATACCCTGGTGAAAGGTAATACATTTCTTGTTTTCTTGCTTTCGCTGACTGTTAGAAACGTATGGTACCCTAATAGTTCACATTAACCAAACGATCGAATGTCAATAATTAGTATCAGAGCTTTGGTTTTGTGGTGAAGCGTGACACGTCACGCTAAGGTTTATGTGATTTTTATATGATTAGGGTTTTAGTACTTGGTTTCTTGGTGAACACCCTAACTGTACACAAAAGCACATGTTCACTCACAGCATTGTTCACATCGATCGATCGTCGATGAATCATTGATGCAAGACGACAGATGCACAATACGCTGGTGCTTGGGCAGCGGCTGCACGGCTGTGTAACTTTTGAACGGCAGTGGTTGTTGAGCACATGGATTGTGGTTTGCTGGAGAGGCTGGACGTGGCAGGAGATCCGCGGCCTGACGGTGATGCATGGTGCGAATGGTGGTGGTGAGCGGCATAGGTGTTGATGAGTGGCGTGCAGTGCGAGTCGGCAGGCACGGGGCCTCCTTGGCTAAACGTCTTTGATGGCCACACAAACTGCTGGATGTTGACGAGTTTCTAGACAACCACGCCGCCGGTGCCGGATGCACGAGGTTGTCGCCTGGATGAGACTTGGCAGGCCACGGACATTCTGTGCAGTGTAGGTGCACTAGGGATGACCATCGTTGGATGTCGACTGATGTTGGGTGGCTTGACCCGCAAGGCAGTTTGCTGTTCGACGGCATTCTGGGCAAGTTAGACATCATTCAAGGCGAGTTAGGCGAAGTTTTGGGTGAATCAACCAATGTTCTGGGCGAGTCGATGAGAGATCCGGGCGAGTGGATGAGTGTTTTAGGCGATTCGTCGAGAGTTCATGGAACGATATTTTGGGTGAATCGAACGGTGTTCTGGGCGAATCAGACGTGTTTTTGGTGAGTCGGGGCAGCGTTCAGGGTGAGTTAAGACAGTGTTTTGGGCGAGTCTTACAGCTGTTCAGGGCAAGTCTTAAAACCATTCTCGACGAGTCGTCCATCATTTCAGGGCAAGTCTAGAAGCGAATGACCGGCGGGAATTCCGACTGAGCGATGGGATTTCGAAAAAGGGCAATGTTTTCGGTGGGCAGTCAACCGGCTGAAGCGGCGCCGCTACAAGTGGTGGCTTCTCGTTGTTGTGGGACCGTGAGATATATGACTTGGGGCATAAGTTTTTCTTCTTGTTGCGTAAGGTACCTATTTAATTACTTGGAGTGTTGGACAAGACATCCTATTTGGCAAATTAATTCCTAATATATGACTGTCATAATTGACTTAATTGTCTATTATTGTCATATATGGATGTGGAATTAATTCCTTATATATAACTGTCATAATTGATTTAATTATCTATTATTGATATACATGGTTGGATGTCGATATCGATGATTTTGATAATCTAGATGATATCGACGATCGATATCGATAGTTTCTAAAATTTGATAATTCGAAAATTTTTAAAAATTTGATAATCTGGTTGATCGATGACTTTAAAAATCTGGACAATATCGATGGTCGATATCGATGGGTTCGAAAATTTTATAATTTTGATAATTTTGAAAATTTGATAATCAGGAGGTCTTTGCCGACATTAGTGCTTGGTGGCGAACAATCAAATTAGCTGATATATAACTGTTAATAATTGACTTAATTATTTGATTATTGTTATATATGTTATGCATGATTCTCTGTGATTTACTGTCTTATGTGTCGTAATAGGAGCATGCTAGGTTGCGTATTTTATTTTGAATATTATAAGCATGTAAAACCCTCGGTGTTAAATAACTAAGTGGGAGAGGGGATTGGTAAAAAAATTCCCGCGTCCTCCATTATTGGTTTGTTAGCGATGTGAATAAACTTGCGCGTCAGCATTAGAGTCTTCCTCCCCATCGGATGAGTTTATTCATGGATTGCTGAGACAGACTTCTTTAAATAAATATGTTTGTAATGTGATGCATATGAACTTGCGCGTTGACATAGACCTTCCTCCCTATCAGATGAGTTTATATGCGGTTCACTGGTACAAACTTATAATTGATGACTGTAGGAAGTTATACAAGCGCGTGTGTACTTCTCTATCTATAAAGGCACATAAGCTTGAGAAATGGACTTGGGGTCAAATAATGGTGTACACTTAGATGCAAATAATAAGTATCCTCCCCATCGGAGTCAGTGCTTTTATTTGCATGACTAAAGAGGAATCAACTATTAATTATTTTGTCATGAGGTTAGGTTAACAAATCAAATTAATGGGTAAAACCTTCTCTTATAAATGTTCAGTTTTGTAAACATCCACACTATCGTGGCTTACAAACTCACGGTGCTTGAGATGTCGGTAAATTTTATTTTTATATTGTTTTGAGGGAATCAATATAAATGGATAAAATTCGAAGTTTTGATCGGTGTATTTATTTGTGATTCTCTGTAATTTCAAATGGTTTCATCTCGCTTATTGTTTACTAAAAGAAACATATTTACTTGTCTAAAATTAGATGATTAGAAAATAATCTTGATTTTTAATTTTGCTGCTTAAGAAAATAAATATGTGTTCTCACTAAGGATGTTCTGTGATGCCAATCAAAGTCTCTAGTGGAGAGGTGAGAGGGTCATAGAAATATGATGGTCTCATGCGACTCTTCAGATACTTGAGTAAGTAAGAAAGACAAGAGGTCATGGTTGAATTGATGAATGAATTGAAAAATATGGAGTGGAAATTGAAAGGGAAACCTAGATCAATTTATTCTTCATAATTTGTCTGGATGTTTTGAGCAAGTTCTACCTGAAATACAGGAGGTTGTATATGGTGGGGAACTTCTGACAAAACATGTGACAAATAAAATCCAATTTCATCAAGATGTGAACAAGGTTAGTATCTCATTCACTAGTCGTTGAAGCATGATTAGTGATGGCATTTACTGACACGTTATGTGTAGATACCGGAGTTACTAAAAGCCTGCAACTAAGTGATGATGAGATTGTAATATACATGGGTAATACTACTAGAGTAGTGGTTGTTGCAGTGAGAGTTGTTTATTTATCTTACAATATGAATAAATGTTTGGTTTTGATAAATTGTCTTTAATACGTTTTTCATAGAAAGAATTTGATTTCAGTTTCTATGCATTTACGGATGGACACTCCATTTCATTTAATGACATGGTCATAGTGACGAGGGATGAAGCTATAATCTGTTGTTGTACGTTGGTGGACAATTTATACTCTTAAATCATGATTATCCCACGGATGCAACAAATAGTAATTAATAACGCGTCTTCTAATCCTAATAAGAGAAAGACTCTTATGGAAATGATTAGATAGATGATGAATTATTTGAAATTACTAAATTCAATTTATGGGTATGCCCTAGAACAACATGTCGTATAACGTTTGTCTATTTGTGGGATATTCTAGACAAATGGAGGGTGTTGATTTATTTAGTCCAAAATATCAAAGGGTGACTGTTAACACAAACACTAGATTTTGGAAAAAGGACTATGTAATAAATCACAAACCTATGTGTAAGTTGTTCTAAAGGAAGTGAGAGGGAAAACACAAAGTATTAGTACCAAGTGTATAAGAGGATATACCACAATGTAAACTACAACGCGTGTCACGTCTGATACACAATTGCGTATAGTGCCTTGTCGTAGTGGGAGGGTGTTGAGAGTGAAAATAAGTGTGTTTTAGTGTCCAATTTAACATATTTTTGATGAGAATTGTTGTCATATATTAGCACAAGTGTCTTATATTCGATATATGTGAGATAAATGTGCACTTGAGGTGTTTTATTGTGTTTTAGGTGGAAAAATGGATCAAAAGTGCAAAGTTGGAGAAAATGTACAATTTGTGCAAGAATACTGAAAGACGCACGTCCAATTTGTGTAATTATTCTGTATTTGTGTGGAGTTCTAAACAAGAATTGTGATACATGGATGGAAAGCTACAGAAGAGAGGGTCATTTTGGTTTAAAGAACACTTCAATCCGATTCCATACGAGAAAGTTATGAACGAAATGGTAAGACTGCGCAAGCTTGCTCGACCAGAGGAGATCCGTTCAACCTCCGTTCGACCAGAATCACTTTGGTCGAACGGAAACACGCAGATCTGATTTTTATGGATTTTCACCCCCTGTTCATGAAATTTTCGTGTTTTCCAAGAAAAAGCTCATCCTAGGTCCATAAGGAGAGCTTACAAATATAAAAGGGGATGTAGATCACACCAAGAAGACACATTATCATAGAGTTATATTGGATTGAAGAGAGCCACAAATCCATCCTACACCCCACAAGGGGGGATCACCCCCCAACCATCATCTACATCCTTTCCTCCATCCATCCATAACTTTGAAGATTCGTCTGTGGAATCAAGAGGAGAACAAAGAGGAGGATTCAAGATGAAGAAGGACACGACGACTCCCGCATCTAGGGTTTTATTCATTTCCTAATTTATCTTGTATTTTCCGGACATCTGGGTAAGATCTATCCAACACCCATAATTGTTCTTCGTAATATCATGGGCTAGAGCCTTTTTGGTAGAACTAGGGTTGTGAAGGTTTTTACCAATTAATTGAACTTTCGTGTGTAAACTTCATGCAACACTACTTATGGATTTATTTTATATATGATTGTACTTTTTAATTCATACTCAAGGTCGTTTTGTGCATCATTAACTGTTATGTAGAGTCTGAATACATTTTGGTTATTGATTGAATGCGTTCACTGCTGAGTAGGATTCCATGTTATGATTCTAAGCGAGGGGACTCCGAAACTTCATTAGAACTATCATATATGAATATTTATTAATTGAATTGAATTCGTGTTATTAAGTAGGATAAAGAGGATAATTTTGTAGTACCTATAAAGGGAGATCATATCGGATTAGAGAACCATTGGCCAGGGAAATAATTGAAACTGATAGTACCTAGAAAGGGGAGTGGAATTATATCTCTTGCTCTGAAGTTATTCACACGTGTTACACGCATCTTTACTTGTGTCTATAGAGTAGATATGCATGGTTTAGTGATGCGTCCATATTCCACAAGGCAGAGTCGGACATCAACACACGGAAGGAAAATTAATGAGTGAAACTGGATTATCCTAGTGCTATCTATTCTCCTACTTGATCCACTTTCGTATTCTTCGAGTGATATTTTATTTTATTTGCTATTTTAATTACTTGTTTCGTAGATTAATAATTAAGCCTTCAATCTTATTGCTACTTGTCTTAATTAATTTAGTAAATAATTAAATTAATAATACGTCGTCCTTTGGGTTCGATATTCACTTGGTCGCTTGCTTAAGCTGCAATTGATATCCTTAATACTTGGGGATTAATTTTGCGTGCAAAGAAAACGCGCATCAGAGGGTTGTTCGACAACCTGTAAGATATATATTTGGGAAAGTCATGAGACTTGGTCCCTAGTAAACATGGAATGGACCCACGGATACGACGAAGCACTACAAGATAGAAATGCCGAATCTTAACAAAGTACAATGGTTTCTGAAATAGAATCGATGGATTCTAAATCAAGTCTGAGAGATTGTAGGACTACTAAATGGTGTAGTCATACAAAATAGGATCATACGGTAAGGTGAAAACTTTAGAAGCAAAGCTTGTTGCGAAAAGGTATACTCAGAAAGAACGATAGCTATGCCTATGTTGATCCGGACTCTTTTATTTGTTGCTACTCATATGAAATATGAGAAATAGCAAATGGATGTCAAGACAACTTTCCTGATTGGAAGTCTAGAGGAAAACATCTATATGAAGCCACCAGAATGATTCATTGCAAAGGGCTAAGAGTATTTTGTGTGTAAGCTTAAAAGTGTTCATCAATGGACTATAGCAAGTTTCAAGAACATGAAACTTCTGTTTTGATGAGGTAATCCAGTCATATTGATTTAATCAATGCATGGATGTGTCTTGTATATTGAAAAAGAGTGACGGAAACATGGTGGTATTTCTTGTACTGTATGTATATGATATATTGCTCATTGGAGACAATGAAAAAATATTGTCAGGCATATAGGTATGGTTGATAAAGCAGTATGAAATGAAGGACTAAAAAAAAGCAAAATATATCCTTTTGATCACGGTAATACGGATCACAAGAAAGGATGTTATTCTTGTCTCAAGTTTCATGAGATGATACGATCCTTACTTGTTTTAGCATGTGATTTTATCTAAGGAAATGTGTCTTGAGACACAAAAGAAGATAAAGGTGATAAAGCGGTTCCTTATGCTTCGGCGAATAAGGAAGCTTAATCTAAGGAATGCTATGCACAAGAATGGATATCTGTTTTGCTGAACGCATGGACAGTGGGTATCAAAGGTAACACGAAACAAGAATGTTGAACTGTGGTAAGACATATTCTTATGTACCTGAAAAGGACCAGAAATTATATGTGGACTTACTGAACATATTCACTGCTTCTTATGGGTTACATAGATTCAGGTTTTTTCAGATCAGATAGGGATGACAGTAAATCCACCTCGAAGGTTATGTGTTTAATTTTAGAAAGTTGAGTCATAATATGGAGGAGTGTTGTATAGAAATATATTTCGGACTCCGGACTCCATCATGGAAAGATGATAAAGTGGAGCCTGTAAGGCGGTCAAAGTATCTGTATGACTCAAGAAACTTCATGATGGACTTCGAAGTGATTTTAAGTTTGCCCAAGGTAATCACAATTTATTTTGATGATATTGGTGCAGTTGCAAACTTGAAGGAATCATGAGCCCATAAGGCAATTAAACACATGGAGCGCTAGTACCACCTGTTACGAAAAATCATATGATGAGGAGAATGTTGTTGTCGCCAAGATTGCATCGGATGATGACCTAGTAAATCCATTTACAAGGACCTTAAGACGAGAGCTCTTGATGGTCATGTAGTGGGAGTGGGAATTAGAGGTATGGCAGAAGACATGACAGCATAGTCTTTTAGTATAAGTGGGAGATTGTTGGATTGTATACTAAAAGTCTAGTTTTAGTATGAACAATGTTATAACAATTTATTTGAAATGAGAATCATATGATCAAATGATTGTGTCTTATAATTTATTTATATGTACGATGCAATAGTCCACTTACTTTATATTGTAGAAAATATGTTGTGCGACAACACGCTGAAGATCATATTATCGGTTTCCTTATAAAGTATAAACAGATGCTCACAACCAAGATAGACGGGGACTCTCTATCGGGATGGTTGTAGTGTGGTTTAGTATTAGCTTGTCTTGGCTACAGAATCACATTAGTGCACTTTGTGCGTATTGAGCAGGACTGCTTGAGATCGTTGGACTTATACTGACTATATAGGAGAACTTGATCTTAGTTAGTATATATGTTCACGCTCTTAATCCCTATACAATAACCTTGACACGTAAGGCAGTATGTATTCTTTGATTCATCAATGGGTGAGATTTACATGTATTAAATCAATAAACTCGGTGAGTTGGAAAATAGTGATGTCTCTATGGTATGCTGTTGATTGTAGAAGGAATCCGTGTCCGTCATAGGTTGATGATGTCCCCTTGAGGAGCTCATAAGGATTATCATGTAAACCCTGCAGGTGGATTTATTTCGGCATGATAATGAGGTTGAGTGATACTACTCTTAGATGAGATATTAATTAATGGAGTTCTCAGTAAATTAATTAATAGACATTGTATATCTTAAACATGGGGAGACTAAAGGGCTCATAATAAGAAGGAGCCCATAACGTAATTATGGGATTAGAACGGTAGTGTAGTAATAATATTTTAGTGGTATATATTATTATTATTGGACTTAAGTATAAGGTTTGAGCTAAGCTTGGATACTTAAGCCCAATAGAGGCTCAACTCTAATTTCTCCTCCTGGTCCCTGCTGTAGCCCATATATAAGTCATCTCAACTGTTCTAACCCTAAGAAGACACACCTAACACATGAAGAGAGTAGACGAAATAGCAGATTGAGAAGATCTCGAGGATCGTCACCCACACGACGTCGAGATTGGACTTGGGAATACAGTAGAAGACCGGAAGGTTGTTTGCTGCTGTTATCCCCCAACTTATACGATTTTTATAAAATCGTACAGACCTGAGAATTTAACAAGTGATATGCTAACGGAAATCCACGGAAGAGAGGATCATTTTGGCGCATAGATCACTTAATTCTGAGATCGGATGAGAGAGTTATGCCGAAAACGGTGAGGCTGTGCAGGCTGCCGGCGAGAATTCATCTTCTCCAACATACCCTAGTGAAAGGTAATACGTTTCTTGTTTTCTTGATTTCGATGACTGTTAGAAATGTATAGAACCCTAACAGTTCACATTAACTAAACGATCGAACGCCAACACCAAGAAACAATAAAAGTCATACCCTGCAAGACGATCAAACATTTGATCCATGAAAGGAAGAGGGAAATGGTCTTTGCATGTATTTTCATTCAGTTCCTATAGTCAGTACACACACGCCATCCTGTAGGAATCCTAGTGGCTAGAGTCTCTCCATCATCGGCTTTCACAATAGTCATCCCCCCTTCTTAGCTACAACATGCAATGGACATACATGGGGACTATCACTAATTGGATAAATAATTCCTGCATCTAGCCATGTTAGGACTTCTTGAATAGCGGGATTAACTCTCCGCTGATTTTGAATGCTACTCTTAGCCTCATCTAACAACCATATCTTATGCATGCAATATGATGGACTAATACCTTTCAAATCATGAAGAGACCAACCAATTGCAGACTTATACTTCCTAAGCACATCTAATAACTCATCAAGTTTATCATCAGTTAAAGAAGAAGATACAGTTATCGGATATGTTTCATTGTCACCTAGATAAGCATACTTCAAGTGCTCCGGTAGTGGTTTCAACTCCTATTTCTTCTCTTATTTTACTGTGCTCTCTCTATCCAATGGTAAGTACTTCCTAGTCCACTTCACTTCTTCAAACTTGGTCCTTTGTGATTCATATCTGTCATTACCCAAAGCAAGTAGATTTTCAAGAAATTTAATATATACCTCATTGGAGAGCTCATCTAGCTCTGTGATGAGAAAAGTAAGAGACTCTGCTAAGCATGTCTCAAGTGGATCCTTTGAAAGGATCAAAGGCATATCTTCCTTCATGATCTCCTCCACCACATCAATACTGTGACACTGCGTCTCCATTGGCATCTTCATTGCTTTATCGAGGTTGAACAGAACCTCTTCTTTATCCATGCGCAGCCTTAGCTCCTTTTTGAACATCAATCATAGCTCCAGCAATAGCAAAGAATGGTCTCCCTAAGATGAGGGGAACATTATCCTTATCATCTTCCATCTCAAGTACAAGAAAATCCACAGGAAAGACTAGCTTCTCCACTTTTACGAGAACATCTTCGATTACACCCTTCAGAAAAGTCATAGACCTATCCGCCAATTATAGAGCAATCATTATGGGAGTTAACTCCACCAAACTAAGCCTTTGAAATATTGACATGGCATCAAATTGATGCTTGCCCCAAGATCGCACAAGGCTCGTCGAGCCGGCCCCTTTCCAATCTCACATAGAATAGTGAAACTTCCCGGATCTTTTAACTTAGCTGGCAGCTTTCTCTGTATCATCAAGCTGCAGTTCTTAGACAAATTCACAGTTTCAATTCCGTTCAAGCTTCTCTTCTTCAAAAGTATGTCTTTTAAAAAGCGAGCATAGTATGACATCTCCAAGAGTAGTTCAGAGAAAGGAATGCTCAAGCTTATCTTGTTTATGATATCTGAAAACTTCTTGACCTTTTCTTCTAATCACTTCTTGACTAACTTGAAAGGAAACGGATGAGGTATCTTAATCTTGGGAATCCCCCATTCATCGCGTTTAACCTTATCTGTTTTATCCTTTTCGACTCTCAATCTCTTTGCTCTTTCCCATTTCTTCTCCGCTATAAGCTCAGTATTCTGCTCTTTGAATGGTATTAGAGTAGCATCAACATCAAGTAAAGCATTCGGCATGGAAAACAGAGCCGAACGAGGCAGTTCGACCATGATTAGACCAGGGGTACTTGTTGAACCAGGTGTGTAATGGTCGAACCGAGCTTCATCGAGTATTCTCTCCCACGAACAGGCTGGTTTGACCCTAGTTCGACCAACAAGGTTGGTCGAACCATGACAGTCGTGGTCGAACAGTGCTTCAGATAAAACAGAGTGCTCTGGATAGGGTGGTTCGACCCTGGTTCGACCAATAAGGTTAGTCGAATCATCTCGATCTTGGTTAAACCGTGCTCCAGAGAAAATAGGGGGTCGCGGACAGGCTGGTTCAACCACGGTTTGACCAACTGGTTGGTCAAACTATGCAAAATGTGGTCGAACCGGCCGGTTGGAGCTTTCGAAATTATTTTTGCCATCATCGGTCCTTCATACTGAGTTCCAGACCTCAACTTGATGGCGTTGCACTGCTTCGGGTTTGTTATACTTTGAGATGGGAACTTACCCTTCTCTACAATTTGCGTCAATTGGTTAATATTCCCGGCCATCTGCCCCATCAACAAAGTTAAGTCCTTCATCTGCTTAGATATATCATCATGGTTTGCATCAATCTTTGCCTCAAGCTTCGTCTCTAGGCGATCCACTCTTGCATCATTTCTTGCCATGTACCTGTTCACCGTATCCTTAAAACTAGGTTTTCCTTCTTTAACCTTAGCACCCAGATCAACACCAACAGGAGGTTGTACTGCTGTACTAGGATTACTCCATGAAAACTCCGGCCTCGTTGGTTGTTGATAATTACCCGGGGGACCACGATTATTGTAGTTCCCTTGATAATTTTGGTTTTCTTGATTTTGGAACCTCGTTTCTTGAATACTTTGACCCATGGCATAGTTCGCCTCTTCCAATTCCTCTTGGTTAGCCCCTTCATTACAAATATCTTGCTACATTGGTACTCGATGTGCTATATCAGTAATGTACTTTTGCTGAGACTCAACTAACTTATTGATACTAACCAAACTAGAGATTATCTTATCTTCTCTATTTGACTTTACCACTGTGTGCACAACCTGTGTTACTTTTCCAAGAACATACGTACCTCTCACTCGATTAGTTGGTCAATCTCTTGAATTCATCGAAATATCCTCAAAGAACTTTTCGGCGTCAACGGATGACTTTGTAAGCAATGCTCCATTCGATGAAGCATCTAGTAAAACTCGAGAATCATAGTCCAATCTGTTATATAAAATACTGATGTATTGAGCTTTAGATAGCCCATGTTGTGGACACTTCCTAAGTATGTCCTTGAATCTTTCCCAAGCCTCATGAAACTTCTCATTACCACTGATAGCAAATTGATTGATTTCTTGTTTCATCTTAAACACATTTGAAGGTGGCATGTATCGCTCTAAGAATTTCAATTTCAATTACTCCCAGGTAGTGCATTCAACAGCATCAAGAGTGTCGTACCAATCTCTCGCCCTTTCAATAAGTGAGAACTTAAACAAGATGATCCTACTCGCATCTTCATAAGTTCCTGCATCTTTTTGTGCACTTGCATAACCAAGGAACTTATTCAGATGTTGCTGAGGATCTTCAAAGGTTCCTCCAGCTTATTCAGATGTTGCTGAGGATCCTCAAAGGTTCCCCCAGAAAAGGGACTCCTTTCAATCATGCTGATAAGAGCAGGGTGAAGATCAAAATCAGTCCCGGCCCCTGTTGCTCCTAACAGCCCCACATTGCCTCCTTCGTTGTTCTTAAAGAATTCAAGGATGGCCAGATTATCCAGATTCGCCGCCATGTTGACTGCTTCTGCTTCCAAATTAACGTTGGTTGTAGCTTCAGTCGCTTGCGAGTTAAGCTCATCATTTTCAACTCCTAAATTAAGAGCTGTCATTGGTTCTAAGTTCTTATTCTTCTTTATCCACTTCTTCCTTGACGATGCTCCAATCTCCTGATTATAAGGTTCTAAATCTCCTACCTTTGATCTAGTGAGCATACACCTAAGCAAAATAAGTGTTAGAAAATAAAGACAAGAATTAAGTAGTCTCAATTAAACTAGAAATAATAAACTAATAATTAATGTCATCCCCGGCAATGGCGCCAAGAACTTGATGAGCGCTTTTTCAACACACAATATTAATCCCCAAGTGTGAAGGATGCTATTGCAGCTTTGATAAGCGACCAAGTGACTATCGAACCCAAAGGACGTATTATTATCAATTTAATTATATTCTAACTTATTAAGATTATTATGGCAAAATAGGTGTGGTGATTAAGTAACTAAGAAACTAATAATAAAAAGAACAATTAAAATAAATAGACATTAGAGATTGAACGAAAGTGAATAAGTGAGAAGATAGGTAGTCCTTCGGGCCATCCAGTTTTACTTATTAATTTCCCTTCCGTGTATCAATGTCCGACTCTGCCTTGTGGAGTATGGACGCATCACTAAGCCATGCAAATCTACTCTATAGATACAAGTAAATAAGCGTGTGACACGTGTGAATATCCTTGGAGCAAGAGATATAATTCACCCCCTTTCTAGGTACTATCAGTATCAATTATTTCCCATGCACTAAGTACTCTAACCTGATATGATCTCCCTTTATAGGTACTATGAAGTTATACTCTTTGTCCTACTTATTAACTCGAATCATATTCAATTAACAAGTATTTATATAAGATAGTTCTAATAAGACTTCGAAATCCCCTCATTTAGAATCATAACATGTAATTCTGCTTAGCAGTTAACGCATTCAATCAATAACCAAGGTATGTATTTAGACTCTACATAACAGTTAATGATGCACAAAACAACTCTGAGTATGAATTAATAAAGCATAGTCTAATATAAAATAAACCACAAGTAGTGTTGTAAGGAATATACACACGGAAGTTCAATTAACTCATAAAACCATCATAAACCCTAGAACTACCGAAATGGTTATAGCCCATGATTGATCGAAGAACAATCATAGTGGTTGGATAGATCTTACTCATATCTTGAAAATTACAAGATAAATTAAGATGCGAAGTAAACCCTAGATGCGGGCACCGTCGCGTCTCTCTCCATCTTGAATCTTCACTTGGTTCTCACTTGATTCAACAGACGAATCTCTCTCCACAACTCCGTAGATGGCGGTAGGGTTTCGGATGTTGAGTAGAATGAAGGTGGTGAATGGTGGTCTCCCTTTTTCCCTTGCGTAGGGTCTTCCTTTTATACTTGTGAACTCTCCTTAATGGACCTAGGATGGGCTTTTTGAGCAAAAACACGCACTGAAGGTCTAAAAATACGGATCCAGACATTTCCAGCACATCGTTTCGACTATGCCCTTGGTCGAATCAACTAAGGCCTGGTGGAATCGGCTTGTAATTCACTGGCAGGTCTATGGTTCGACCCGAACGGCTGGTCGAACACTATGTATCATGGTCGAATCACCAACTATGAAAAGTTATGCTTCTGGTTCGACCACGGTTCGACTATAATGCTTGGTCGAACCTCACTCCTGCTACCTTCTTGCGCCTTGTTCGACCAGCTGGTTCGACCAGTGGTGCTGGTCAAACCACTCCCCTATTAGTCAAACCGGGTGCCTACAACACCCTTTCTCTGGTTCCAATCACTTATATCCCGTTTTCCTTCAAAAATCTACTCAAACGGACTCAAACACACCTGATTCATGACTTTCCACTACATATCTCAATTTATCTTCACTTACGATCACATCATACATCATTATTATAAGAATCAAGGCATAAAACATGTGAATTTACACACTCATCAATTATCCATCATTTTTTGATATATCTAGGGTGCGTTTGCCAATCCCATGGGCATGACATTTCAAATATAATGGTCTTGTGGTGTGGAGAAGGCTATAAACTTCTTGCTTCATTCTTCTATCATAATCTTGTGAAACCCAGATTTGCAAATGAAATTTGAGAATACATTGGCCTTCTTGATACAATTGACCAAGTGTTCCCTACTTGGTATGTAGAATCCATCGAACTCCAAGATGTTGTTGATCCCTTTGTAGTTGATCACAAGTCTCGGCTTCCCACGCTTGACTTCTCCATGATTTCGAACAAGAAATCCCGGACTGTTGTATGGAGATACTCCTGGTGATATCAACTTAAGGTCTAGATGTTCCTTAAGTATTTTCTGCATATCCTTTCGATCCTCTTGGTCTCAAGAACTCATGCTTATTTCCTTCTTTCACTTTGAGTGAGGCTTTGAGCTGTTTTTGTCCCACCAGGCTAGAGGATCCTCGTTGAAGTTCCTTCATATCTTCTTCTTGACGTCCTTCAAAGATGTTTGTTTTAAATTGTGACGTCCCTCTGTAGGTTTTCTCCCAAGCTTTCTTTGAGAATGTGGATTGTTTTTTCTTTTAGTTTCTCCATCTTCCATCCTCCTCTAGTCTCGGTTCTCATCTGAAGGACCGCTTTGCCATATCTTCTTCTATCGTTCATCTTTGGATGGCTAAGTTTTCCTTCGTTATCACCACGCTTGTTGCGAAATCTGATTGGATTTTTCTTTTGAATGCATTATGCAATCTTGGTGCGATGATCTTATGTTCACAAAGGGTTGTGAAAATAAGCATTCTTGTTGTGTTTTCTTGGGTAAAATGGTTGAATATCTGTAGAAAATTATATCCTAATAAAATATCCACTCTGATGTCGTGAAAATATATCGGTGGAGTTTTCACCTTGTACCATGGGGTACGATCTGCTCCTCCGATCATAATTTCTATCTGTCTGATTCCTCTTTTAAGGATTAGCACCCTCTGAGAGAAATCTCTTCCTAGTACGGTTGGCAAGTCTTCGCCTGAGCCTTTAGGAAAGACTCCTTCTTTTGCTGTGTAGATACCGGCTCCTGAATCAATGTATGCCGCAAAATACTCCACATGGTGCTCCTTATATATCATCCTGACGGTGATATATATCGAGAATGGACTTACGGTCATGGGTAGATCAGAGCTTATAACCCCGAGCCTCTACTAGTGAACCTTGTATCTCTTTCCCTTGACTATGAATTTTATTCCTTCTTGTAATCTTTCCCAAGGTTTGTGATCCTCGAGAAACTCCAATCCTAGCACTAGTTATTCTGGGAATCTTCCCGAAACTCCCTTGATTATTAGCTCAAGATCACCAAGTTTGAGCTGTCCTTAATATCTCCTAGTTGTTGGTTTTTGAAGATAATACAAGACATCACAAGGAATAAAACTTTCCTTTTTAGTGATATCGAATATTACTTCGACTCTCTCCATCCTTCTGGACGTTTTAGTTCACCCTTTGTTGTGAACTTTTCTGGTTCCTGGATTACCTCTATGATTGGTTTCTTTCCCTATCTTTCATTGATCATCCTATCTTATTGGAAAGAAATCCTTCTCTGTTTGAATCTGAGGCTATTGTTGGATTATATACTAAAAGTCTAGCTTTAGTATGAACAATGTTATAACAATTTATTTGAAATGAGAATCATATGATCAAATGATTGCGTCTTATAATTTATTTATATGTCCGATACAATAGTCCACTTACTTTATACTGTAGATAATATATTGTGCGACAATACGCGAAAGATCATATTATCGGTTTCCTTATAAAATTTAAACAGATGCTCACAACTGAGATAAACGAGAACTCTCTATCAGGATGGTTGTAGTATGATTTTGTATTAGTTTGTCTTGACTATAGAATCACATTAGTGAACTTGTGTGTATTGAGCAGGACCGCTTGAGATCGTTCGACTTGTACTGTCTATATAGAAGAACTTGATCTCAGTTATTATGGATGTTCGTGCTCTTAATCCCTATACAATAATCTCGACACGTAAGGCTGTATGTATTTCTTTGATTCATCAATGGGTGAGATTACATGTAATTAAATCAACAAACTCGGTGAGTTGGGAAATAGTGTTGTCTCTATGGTGTGTTGTTGTTTGTAGAAGGAATCCGTGTCCTATATAGGTTGATGATGTCCCCTTGAGGAGCTCATAAGGATTATCATGTAAACCCTGCGGGTGGATTTATTCTGGTATGATAATAATGTTGGCTGGTACTACTTTCAGATGAGATATTAATTAATGGTGTTGTCAGTAACTTAATTAATTAATGGACATTGTATATCTTAAACATGGGGAGACTAACAGACTCATAATAAGAAGGAGCCCATAACATAATTATGGGATTAGAACGGTAGTGCAGTAATAACATTTTAGTGGTATATATTATTATTATTGGACTTAAGTATAAGCTTTGGGCTAAGCTTGGATACTTAAGCCCAATGGAGGCCCAACTCTAATTTCTCCTCCTGGTCCCTGCTGTAGCCCATATATAAGTCATCTCAACTGTCCGGAAATCCTAACTGAAAAGTTAATCATGCCTAACACTGTGAGGAGGGTGAGGAAACAGAAAATTGAGAAGATCTCGAAGATCGTAGCTCACACGACGTCGAGATTGGACTTGGGAATACAGCAGAAGACCGGAAGGTTGTTTGCTGCTGCTGTTCGTCAAATTTTATGATTTTTTTTAAATCGTTTAAAACTCAGATCTGTATGTGTGATATATTGACGAAAAGCCACTGAAGAGAGGATCGTTTTGACGTATAGATCACTCGAATTGGAGATCAGATGAGAGATTTATTCCCAAAACGGTGAGGTTGCGCAGGCTACCGGCGAGAATCCATCTTCTTCAACATACCCTGGTAAAAGGTAATACGTTTCTTTGTTTTCTTGCTTCCATTGGATTAGAAACGTATAGAAATCTAACGGTTCATGTTGACCAAACTATCGAACGCCAACACTTGTCTGCTCTAGACTGGCTTATCCTTGATCCGCAAATTCATGTTGTGAATTGGCGGTAACTCCATTATTTCTGGCCTAGTTGCAAATGCAACTCTTTCGAACACTTCTGGTATCTCAATATACCATGTTGTGATTTGGAATAAATCCGAATGATGAGTGTTGGATAGAGCATATGAGATAATGTAGGTGATAGAGTACGGCCGGTTCCCTTCTTTTATTAAATCTTTATTCTTGAAATCTTGATGAAGGATGAGTACTCTACTAAAATCTTTATCCGTCATATTATAGGCAATCCTTGGCTAGATGTAGAATGTCACCTTGCCTGCGTACAGGTTTCCTGAGATTCCTCACGGGCATGCCTCTCTCATATTCTTGATCCTCTTATCGAAGATTGCTATATTGATTGGTGTATCGATACCTTCTTCTTTGAATGTTGCTTTGATAAGGATCCGAATAGCTCCGATATGGATCCAAGATATGGTCTTAGCAACTTTTCTCTTGAGTTTACTGAGTTCCTTCTTGATCTCATCAACAGGAACTAGTTATATTTCCATTACATATTTCCCGTGAGCTCCCTGGGGATAGCAATTTCCCCTTCGGTCACCTTGTATATAATATTGTGCTTTCTTCTTTTAAAGCTGAGGAACCGCTCTAATCGTCCCACGGTGAATTCGTCGTATAAATCGAGTCTTGGGTCATCACTCATGATTCTCAATAGAGTCTTATTAGAGATAGATGTTTGGGAAAAGAATCCAGAAATGTCCTCTTATATCTCCTGTCTGAAGTTTTCTTCTTCACTCCGACTCATCTTCAGAGGATTCGTCTTGACTGAAGAATTCTTCTTTATAGATGCTCTCGTCTGAGGGTATATCTTCATACTGATATACCTGTACCAGATCTTGAAAGTAAACAACTTCCTCCATTTCTGGAGTGGTTTCAAACTGTCGCACTCCCCGCTTCTAGTTATCTGGGCAATCTAGTGAGATATGCCTTCTAGCTCCACACGTGTAGTAGTTACAATCCTTGAATTTTTCATTGGCTCGTGTGGGTTGTTGGGCGTTTTCTCAACACACAATTAATCCCCAAGTATGAAGGATGTGATTGCAGCTTAGATAAGTGACCAAGTTATATTTACCAAACCCAAATTATCAATTTATTATTATCTAAATTAAGCGAAACTATTGTTGGGCAATTTAAATGGAGAATAGTGATTAACCTAATAAACAAATAATTAAATAATAAATAAAATATAGACAGCAGAGATAAACAAGAGTTGACAAGTGAGAAGATAGGTAGCTCTTCAGGCCATCCAGTTTAACTAATTAATCTCCCTTCCATATGTCAATGTCTGACTCTGCCTTGTGGAATATGGAAGCATCACTAAGCCATGCAAATCTACTCTATAGACACAAGCAGATAAGCGTGTAATACGTGTGAATCACCTTGGAGCAAGAACATAGTTATACCTCTCTTTCTAGGTACTATCAGTATCAATTATTTCCCGTGCACTAAGTACTCTAACCCGATATGATCTCCCTTTATAAGTACTATATAATTATCCTCTTTATCCTACTTACTAACCCGAATTAAATTCAATTAATAAGTATTCATATAAGATAATTCTAATGAAGCTTCAGTCATAATCCAGCGCACAGTGCTCAATTATAGAGCCACCGTTGTTGGAGCGAGCTCCCCCAAACTTAGCTTCTTAAATATAGATAAGGGCATCAAGTTAATGATTGCACCAAGATCACATAAAGCTTTTCGTGCCGGCCCCTTTCCAATTTCACATAGAATTGTGAAGCTTCCCGGATCCTTCAACTTTGTTGGCAGCTTCCTCTGAATGATTGAGCTACAGTTCTCAGATAGATTAACAGTCTCAACTCCGTTCAAGCTCTTCTTCTTCAATATGATATCTTTAAAAAATTGGGCATAGTATGACATCTCCATGATTATTTCGGAGAAAAGAATGTTCAAGCTTATTTTGTTCATGATATCTGAAAACCTCTTGAACTTTTCTTCCAATCCCTTCTTTATTAACCTGAAAGGAAGCAGAGGAGGTATCTTTGTCTTTGGAATTTCCCATTCATCACGTTCAACCTTCTCTACTTTGTGCTTTTGGGCTCTCAATCTTTTGGCTCTTTCTCACTTCTTTTCTACTATCTGCTCAGTATTATGCTCTTGCGATGGAACTGAAATGTTCTGAACTACAGGTGTAGCGTCCTGTACAGAAATCAGCTTCGGAACACCTTGCTCGACCTCCACTCGACCAGAAGTATTTGGTTGAGCAACCTGGTAATGGTCGACCAAGGTACCTATAATCTGACTTTGACTGTTCAAGTGTATAGATGATCGCTCGACCTCAGCTCGACCAGACAGGTCTGGTCGAGCGGCATTGTCTTGGTCGAGCGGGGTGTCTGTACTCTGATCATGATTTCTTCGGTGCTCAGAATGCCGCTCGACCTCAGCTCGACCAAGTGGCTTGGTCGAGCAATGGTCGAGCGGAGACACAATCTCTCCGTTTTCTACGACTGGTAGCATTGGACCTTCGTCCTGCATTCCTGACCTCAATGTGGTAGCATGACAAGTTTTTAGGTTAGTTATGCTTTGAGAAGGAAATTTACCTTTTTCAATCGTCTGCGTAAGCTTATTCATATCCCATGCCATTTCTCCCATCAACAAAGTAAGGCCTTTCATCTGCTTGGATAATTCCTCATGATTGGAATCTATCTTTGCTTCCAAACGATCCACCCTTACATCATTTCTAGCCACATATCAGTTCATAGTATCTTCCAAATTAGGTTTTTCTTCCTCGATCTTAGCACCCAGATCGACACCCATAGGAGGTTTGACTGCTGCATTCGGATTGCTCCATGAAAATTCTGGCCTCTTCGGTTGTTGATAATTATCCGGGGGACCACGATTATTGTAGTTCCCTTGGTAATTTCGGTTCCCATGATTTTGAAACCTAGTTCCTTGAATACTTTGACCCATGGCATAGTTTGCTTCTTCATATTCATCCTGGATCGGTCTTTCTTCACCGACATCCTGCTGCATCATCATTGGTACTCTCTGCGACATCTCAGTTATTTGCTTTTGCTAGGATTCAAGTAGCTTGTTGATGTTTGCCAAGCTAGAGACCATCTCATCTTCTCTACTCGACTTCACCATAGTGTGCACAACCTGTGCTACCTTTCCAAGTACATTGGTACCTCTCACCCTATCAGTTGGCCAATCTCTTGAATTCATCGAAATATCCTCAAAAAGCTTTTCGGCCTCAACGGATCCTCAAAAAGCTTTTCGGCCTCAACAGATGTCTTTGTAAGTAATGCTCACTATGCCAAAAATATGGATTGACAACGCTGGAATAACAACGGAGAATTGAAAACTCGTTGTTAAAAGGTAAAAAAAGCAAAAAAGGGCTCCTCGTAGTAATAGGTTAAAAAAACGCTCATTAACAACGGATTATTCTTTCCGTTGTTGTAAGTCAGTTGTTACTCGATTCCTATAATTTTATTTTATTTTTTAATTAAATTTAAATAAAAAATGTGAAAGGTATAAAAGGAGGACTAGGAATTATTTTTAATGTTCATCCTCTTGCCCTAGCTACCACGACGATGTCCGACGAGAGTTCACCCGCACAACCAGAGACGGCTAACGAGAGGATAGCCTTGCCCTACAAGCAATGGCTGACGACCCACGCTGCTGAATTGCTGAAGAAACGAACTGCGGTGGACGGCTGACGACCCACGACAATGAATCGCGATTATTGGAAAAGCGACGACTGACGACCCACGGTGCTGAATTGCGCTGAAGAAACTACCGACGATGAACGACTGATGACCCACGGCACTGATCCCGATTATTGCTTCCTTCCACGCGATATTTCGAGGACCCTCTGCTCGCGCTCACTGAATCGCGGGATGTTTCGAGGACTTTCCTAAACTGCATCTAACTCCTTACTTCTCTGGCTAAGAGGTATCCCTGCAATTCTTCTTTGCTAACCTAATTATCAATCTGCTGTTGTCTAATTTGTTTTCTCGAATTTTAATACACAATAAAATAATTGATTATTGAGTTCGTTGTGGAGCCTTTTGAATCTGTATACTTTCATTGCTGCTTTTGTCGTGGCTCTTGCCAACAGAAAGTTTTGAACAGATCATTAGCCTAGCTAAATGCCATGAATTGATTATGGTTGACCCTCCATCTGCTTTTTTTCCTACGTATTGACTCCACAAATGTGAAACTATAATTAAGAAGAAGAGTTCTAAAATAGTATTTCCGATTTCGTGGTTTATTATTTGATAAGCCTATTTGAATTTATGAATTTTGGTCAGTTAGTGCTTCAGTTTCTGTTACATATCCTCTCTGATCATGAAAGTTGTGTTTTACCTACTGTTTATTCCTCTTAAGAATTCCGATCATGTTGGTATTATCAAACAATGTTATTTAGTTGGTTGGATATTATATTGTTTCTTGATTTGTTTAGGTTGGAATAGTATCAAAAGCTAAGGCTTTTCAAATGGCTGAGGCTGCTGAGCTTAACTTGGTATGCTTCCATTATTAATTTGTTTGTTGATTTGTAGTATATTAGTTTTATTTTATTATCACTCTTTTTGATGTGTTAATTTTGGCTTGAATGTTTCATTGCTAGAATGTGATTCTATGCTATGATTCATCTAACTGAAATATGAACATATAGCCCGGAGTTTTATATATCCATAAGTTATTAATTATGAGGATCTAGCACCATTGTTCCCTGATGAGATAATTAAACAAGAGGGGAGTAGTGAAAGGTTTATTGATATCCCAGAAGAAGTTATTGATGTTTATAGGCTATGGTTCCCTACCCCTTTGATCAGATTAGTTTTGCTTGATCATAGTGAATTTTTTATAACCTATAAGGAAATTTGAATGGAATCTGATACTTGTTAGTTGTCTTCAGAGCCAAAAGGTTGTAGAAGCTGCTTGATACACCTGCAAGAATCTATTACAAGTATGAACGGGTTAGCCCGGTTGGATCACATAAGCCGAACACGGCTGTGCCTCAGGCTTGGTATAATGCACAGCAAGGCGTGAAGAATGTAGTACAGAGACTGGTGCTGGACAATGGAGGTGTTAGTTGGCTTTTGCATGTAGCTTATTTGGTCTTAACTGTGAAGTAATTAGCTTTTCTGTTCATGTTTCTTTAAGTGATGTTAAGTTGGTTAAAGAGTGTGTTTTGACAATGTAGTGGTTGGTTAGTGTTTGATGAGTTGGTGTTCATGGATGTAGGTGACTAGGTGTGGCAAGTTCGTGTTTCTTACGATCAGAAACCATACCGTAAACTGATGATGCAAACATGGGGTGCTAAGGTGCACCCTTCGCCTTCTAGTGTCACTGAAGTCGGTTGAAAGATGCTTGAAACAGACCCCTTGAGCCATGGAAGTTTAGGTATTTTGGAAGCTGGGGAGGTTGCAGCTGCGAATGATGACACAAAATACTATCTGGGGAGTGTTCTCAACTATGTGCTGTTGCACCAAGCGGTTATAAGCGAGGAGTGCATAAAACAGATGGAGGCTATAGGAGATAAAACTCCAGATGTGATCATTGGATGTACTGGTGGTCGATCCAATTTTGGAGGACTTGCTTTTCCATACATATGTGAAAAACTTAGTGGGAAGATGAATCCCATCATTCGAGCTGTCGAACCAGCAGCGTGCCCCTTGTTGAGGGCGTGTATGCTTACGACTATGGTGATATAGCAGGGATGACTCCATTGATGAAGATGCATACTCTTGGCCATGACTTTATACCGGATCCCATTCATGCTGGTAAGCTGTTGCCTACGTGCTCATTTTCGCCTTGTTTTTCATTGTTGACTACATATACTACTATGCTTGAAAGGCTCTCTCATTCTAGATTTTATAAAATTCTTTGTGGGTTTTAGATGAAAGGTTTAGGTTGTATGGAATGGGAAATGAAATTAAATAGGGTGTTTGGTAATGAGAGATGAATGATATTGATCCTCACTTTAGAGGAATGTACCATTCCCCATCAAAATGGGAGGAACCATTCCCTTTTCTCTCTCGTTTCCATTCCTTCTCAAATTATAAATATATTTAAGGATCAGTTTTAGTCAACTGCTTTAGAGTTTCTTGTTTTCAAGAGAAAAAACTTAAGCATATCTTTCTCCACTATATTTGTGTGGAAGTCTATGCCTCTAAGGTCTTGTATCTACATTCTTTTGTGGTTCACTTATTTGTGGAGGATTATTTGTACTCACTTCATTTGAAATTTAAACCTAGTTCAAAATCAGCAATCAGTGGGTGCCACTAGCGTATTCATTGAAGTGTGAAATGTTCTCCAAGAGTAAAGAAATTGTTATTGGAATTCAATGCCTTCAATACTCTTAATAAATTTACGGTTTTCAGTTCTGTCATGAAGAACTGTTTTCATTGTCTGTTGTCGTCCTTCAAGACATTCTGAATATCATAACGTAAGAATCCTCAAAGGCTGTCCGTGGAAGGATAGCTCTCGAAGCATGTTACTGGTTTGTGTCCTCCTTTATAATTTCTGAAGAAACATTAGAAGCATGCTCCAAATTGGTCGAAATTGCCAAGTCTTGATTTAGTGCAGCTGTGCAGGTGATAAATTTTTGCAATCTACTTTCAAGTTCTTGGATGCTCACCAATTTCATGTTTAAGAATTTGGTCTGAATCTTAAATATAATCTTGTATATTGCTCTGTGATATATACATGTATTTTACTTCTAATTGTTCATGGACTGCAGGATTCAACATTACTAACTTCATGACTTTGGATTGCTAGCTATTTAGAAATGAAGAATCAGCAAAAGAATATCATGCCTTCAAACTGAAGAATCATCAGGTCCTTTCTATTCATTTAAGAATTTAGTTTCAAGTTACAAAATTTTCCCTTTGTTAAAGAATATCATGCCTTCAAACTGAAGAATCAGGACCCTTTCTATCTACCTACATCTTCTTATTTTCTATTTCCTATTAACAACCTATATATATTCTTGGTAAAGGATCAATTTTATCAAGTTTAGCAGCTGTTCAAGCCACCATAGGGGGTGTTAAGTTTGTTTGAAATAAGTTAGTTCATTACTAACTGGACTTCTAATTCCCCCTCATTATAATTTCAGTTGCTTATTAACAGGCTGTTGCTGCTTGAAGCTTAAGCAATTGATTTATTTCTATATGCTGGAGAAACAGATCACATGATGCAGTACGCACTATTCGGAATCTAATGTGGTGTGGGACCCTATTCTTTAAATCTAACAATATTCTCACTCCCAAAATTCATGAAGAGTTATTGAAAGCTGTCACACCCCAAATTTACCAAGGAAAATTGGTATAGTATTTTGAAATAGAATATTAAATAGGGCATGATTTAAAATTTTTAATTTATCAAGTAGGAAATAATTTGCAAACAAGAAGAAAATGGAAATGGGCTTGGTCCTTTAAATTTCAGCAAACTAAAAAAAAACAAGTTATCTAGCAAGATGAAAGAGTTAGCAGATAAGCTGCAAGTCCCACAAGTATTCTTCAAGCTTTAGCAAATAATTTTAAGCAAAGGGTCTAGATGAGGGATTGATCCTTTAAGTTCTGCAATTTTTTTTTTTTATTTTAGAATATCAAATAAAATATTTTGCAAATGCTTTAAGAGTAAAGGGCTGAAAGTTTCTTCCAAAAAGAAAGAAATCCATGTCATGCAAACATACAGGACTTATCATTTAATAAACCAAAGTTTGTGCAGAATTATTTGCAACATTCTGCAGGACTTTGCAAGAAGGCCAGTAAGTTTCATTTCTACTTTCTGCAAAATCCCAAGGCAAGGACAGTAAGTTTTAACTTTTCAATTCTGCAAAATTTCAAAGAGGACAATAAGTATTAATTCAATTCTGCAAAATTTCAAAGAGGACAGTAAGTATTAATTCAATTCTGCAAAATTTCAAAGAGGACAGTAAGTATTAATTCAATTCTGCAAAATTTCAAATAATCCCACTATACCCTATAACTTCTGTTTGTACAACAGATGGCATGCAACTCGAATTAAACATATCAATACCCCTTAGTTGTCAAGCCTGTCGCCAAAATTTCACCTACCTATGCCTACAGTTGACCACCTTACACTTTCTTGTTTCCATTGCAGATGGCAGAATCAATACATCAATATGCATGCTAAGCGGTCCCAATTAAGTTTTCGACACTACACACAAGACACTTCCAATTCAACAAGTCAAATTTCTCATTAACACAATCGATTTCGAACACGCTATTCTTCCAACAATATCATCGTAGATAAAATTTCAAAAAAATTTCTAATCAGGACCGTGTAAACAAACGCCAATCAAGTGAAACAGTTTCAATGCAAGTATTAAAAGAAAAAAAACAAGAAAGTTGGCAGCACAATCATGCTGCGTCAAAACTGAAGTTTAACTATTAAGTCTCCTCGCCCACATCCCCCGCTCGTACGCTTAGCCACGCTCAACCTGCGATAAAGATTTTATCGGGGTGAGCAACCACACGCTCAGTGAAAATCTAAACATGCTTATATACATAGAGTAACTCATATGCGAGAATTAAATCACTTACAATACACTTTTATCATGTCAAAATAAGGCACCTTTCGGCCCTTATCCATGTAACTTTACGATATCGCGATTCATTAGTAAGGCACTTCTTCACAGCCCTTACCCATGCTATAGTATGGCACAATTACAGCCCATACCCGTGCTATAGTATGGCACTTATGCAGCCCATACCCATGCCATATAATATTTCATAACATTCAAGAATGATCATCAACTCATAAGTGACAACAATTTCAAGTTTATTTCAATTACCACATACGAAATCATCTAACACATATAAGAATGGAAGAATCCCCACCTTTTCACCGTGGGAAGTCTAGGTTTTAAATATTAAACGTCCTGATTAGTGTCTCCTCCAGGGCCTATTAAGACAGGACCGATCATTACTCACACATAACTATGCAACTTATCGAAAAGAAACAAATCTGCAGAAGTTTGTAAGTGTTGCAGACTTAGGGCTTTAGGGCTAGGGTTCATAGTTTGAAGCGGAAAAAGAAAGAAGGAAAACATGTTTTTCTGGTTTTTCATAATGATCGAAGGAAGAAGAAAGAAAAGGAGAAGAAAAGAAAAGAAAAGAAAAGAGAAAGTAAGTTTGTGCGTTACCTCTCACTATTTGCAGCCGTATGAAAGTGTATCGAATGTGTGTGGAGTAAGATTGCAGTAGCGGTATAGACTTATACTTCTACGGCTGGTACAAGATATTCTTTCATAGGATTTAACTACTTTCCTATGATATAGGTTGATAAGGGGAAAATATATTATCTTCCTTAATGGATAAGGAGATCACATATATTTATTTCTTGGGGAGTAAGAAACTTATCTATTTTAATTTTTGAGCTCACGGTTGATCAATGAATGGGCTGAGTTTGGATGTGGGCTTCAAAGATTTGGGCCATGACAGAAAATCGCAGGTGAACTTACGGGGTATTACAAAAGCAAATTGAGCTACTTATTTTTTTGTTATTCAATAACTCTCCATGAGCTAATTAACTTCTCTGTAGATTCATTGATGTTGGATGCCAAATGTGAGCTACCTTCTATCTTCACGCTTTCATTTCTATTTTCTCTCTCTGTATTGTATAACAAAATTTGTGATGTTCTATTAAATCCACTGCCACCAGGTTCGTAAAAAAGAACTAGAGCTGCTGAAGTTCATATTTAATGAGTAAATGTATGATTTTAATTTCACTTAAATCTTTGATTGTCAATGTTTCACTCTGCATATTTCTCTATCATAGAGAGGCTTATTAATATGTTGTTTTATATTTATGTTCATCTTCTTTAAAGTTAGCATGTGACTTTAATTAGATTAGCTTTTGGCAAATAAAAAATACTTGACCCTGTACTGAAATTTACTTTGAAAGAACAATATGTTTGCTGATATCTAGTTTTTGTGCGCACACATATGCACGAACACTCTTTTTTCTTTTTATTTTTTTTTATCTTCAAGTTTAGAATATGGTAAACATGAAACTTAATAGTTGTTGCTATGCAAATTGGTCTCACGTGTTATTTCCTCTGAAATTTGATCACTAATTTTCTGTTTTGACCTTAGATTTAGCAGGAATTTTGCTTCTTTGATTCTATACTTGACCCATCTTCTTATGAATCAAGTTTTGCTTTACTTGAAAACCTATCTCAAGTTTGTATTAACAGATTATTAACAGAGTGGACCTTCACACTTCTTTTTAGTTCTTAAGTCAAACAGAAGAAATGTGCTTTTGAGATTTTGCCTACTCTTTTATGTGATTTGTCATTGTATTCAATTTGTAATTATCGGTATGATTTAGATTTTCACTAAAATGAATAAACAAAAGATAAATATTTTTCAATTTATTTATCAGGTTTTATATGTTTAGACCACTGCATGTGGATGTAAATTAAAACATCAGTTTAATCTTTATTGTTCAATTTGATTAATGTGAATGTAACAGACAAGTTTTTCAGTTCTAACTTCCTAAGCACCTGTACTTGTTCAGGAGCCGATGATTTCCAAAATGATATTAGCTTCAAATGATTATGGCTGTTATGATGAAGTTATTACTATTGCAGCTGTTCTTTCCATATGGGTTTTTATCCTTATGCAACTTTCTCAGTATGTCATTCGACTCATTCTATATTCTGTTAGTAATTTCTCACCATTTAAGATTGATGTTTGAATTGAAGTGAATATTAAATAATGGTTGTCCTTTATGTGATTGGTTTTTTGAGTATGAATGATTGTCTAATAGTAGTAATAATTAGCTTTTCCAAATGTATCAATTTCATTTTCTTATCTGTTTCTCCCCCATTTTTTCTTGTGTAGTCGATCTGGTTTTCTGCTAGCGTAACTCAAAAGGAATTGGAATGGCCAAGGTATACTTGGGGGAAAAACATGAAAGGTATACTTGTATCGTTGATAAAATATTAAATTAACCTAGATATTGAGTGGTATAGGTGAACAGTGCTCTTCCTAGATGAACTTCTAAAAAATTTGCTTCCTCTTGTACTTGAATAAAATTATTTTTAGAAGTATAAACCTGTCAAAATATACATCTTATTGGCAGGATATTGAGTATATAGATTATAAAACAATTTCAATGTATTTTCTTTACTACAAGAAAGAAGGTAAGCTCATTCTTTTGGCTGATGAGGTTGCTAGATCCATTTGTCTCATTATACTAGTTAACTTTGCTCAATTTTTGGATCATGAAGAATTTTGTCTTTGTTCAAGGAAGTCGTTAACTTTAAAAGGCTTTCCGAGTCTCTATGGGTAATATCAAGAGAATATATATGTGCCTCATAAATCGTTCCACTCTTCAAGAATATTTCACTTATTGGTTTGAATGAATTTTTGTAGGTTAACTATGAGTGGCTAAAAACATCAATGATATGGAGAGAAGGAAGATGGAGATTTGAAATGGGTATATTTTTGTTATAATTTGCTGCGAGACCACAATATGAAGAATGCATTTTGGTGTATAAGATTATGATAGATTTACATTATTCTGCATTGCTCTAGATGGTTTGTGTGACAGTGTGAGACTCACAAGAAGTGAGAATTAATAGGATATTGATATTATTGTTGTCTTGAGATTAAATTAGAGATTATTTGTTTAATATTGAATGTGTAATGATATTATGGAAAGGTGGTGATTTTTTCAATAACATAGTATTCTTTTTGTATTTTTATATTAAATTTTGAAGCAGGTCGAATTAAAAAAAAAAACTTTAATAGCTACAGTAACGGGAATAACCTGTTGTTGAAAGGTACAAATTTTAACGATGTCACAAATAACAACGGAAAATTACCTACAACAACGGGGATTCACCGTTGTTAAAGATAGCTATAACCATGGGGATTCCCTGTTGTTAAAAGCTAAATGTTTAAACATTGCCTCAAACAACAATGGGGATATCATATATGACAATGGGGATTCACCGTTGTCAAAGATAGATATAACAACGGGGATACTTCGTTGTAAAAAGTTGAATGTTTAAACAATGCCTCAAACAACAATAGGGATTTCATTTACGACAACGGGGAATAATTGTTGTTAAAGATTAGCTACGACAACGGTTCAATCGCCGTTGTTAAAAATCTGGACTTTTAACAACTACCGAATTAACAATGGAGCTGGAAGGGCTACGACAACGGGGAATCTCCGTTGTTAAAGTTATCTTGTCATGACTTCAAATTTTTAACAATTAAAATGTAAGGCTACGACAACGGGGTATCTCCGTTGTTAAATATTAGCTACGACAACGGTTTTATCCCCATTGTTAAAACTTTGGACCTTTAACAACTGTCGGGTTAACAACGGAGCTGAGAGGGCTACGACAACAGGGAATCCCCATTGTCTTTCCACAGTTTTGGCATAGTGGCTCCATTAGATGAAGCATCCAGTAAAACACGAGAATCACAATCCAACCCGTTGTAGAAAATGCTGATGTATTGGGCTTTAGATAATCCATGCTGTGGACACTTGTGAAGCATGTCCTTGAATCTGTCCCAAACTTCATGAAATTTCTCTCCACTACCGATAGCAAATTGATTGATGTCTTGCTTCATTTTAAACACCTTTGAAGGTGGCATGTATCTCTCTAAGAACTTCACTTTCAATTGCTCCCAAGTACTGCATTCAGCAGCACTAAGAGTGTCGTAGCAATCTCTCGCTCTTTCAGTAAGCGAAAATTTAATCTGTAAGATCCTCCTCGCATCTTCATGAGTTCCTGCATCTTTTTGTGTGCTTGCATAACCAAGGAACTTATTAAGATGTTCTTGAGGGTCTTCGAAAGTTCCCCTAGAGAAGGAGTTCCTGCTGATAAGAGCGGAGTGAAGATCAAAATCTGCATCGGCTCCACGCGTTCCTAACAGCCCCATGTTGCCCCCTCCGTTGTTCTCAACGATTTCACGGATGGCAACATTGTCTGGATTTACCCTATCTTGGGCCATGTTGACTGCTTCTACTTTCGATTTGTCTCCGGTTGCAGCTTCAATCGCTTTCGAGTTCAGCACGTCAACTTCAACTCCTAAATTAAGAGCTTCGATGGCTTCCACATTCTTGTTTTTCTTCTTTCTCTTCTTCTTCCTCGACGATGCTCTAATTTTCAGATTAAAAGCCGCTAATGTTCCTGCCTTTGATCTAGTGTGCATACACCTAAGAAAAAGAAGCGTTAGAAATTAAAGACAAGTATGGAGTAGTTTCAATTAAAATAACAACAATAAAATTGATAAGGACAACTATCCCCGGCAACGGCGCCAGAAACTTGTTGGGTATTTTCTCAACACGCAATTAATCCCCAAGTATGAATGATGTGATTGTAGCCTAGATAAACGACCAAGTTATATTTATCGAACCCAAAGGACGATTGGTTATCAATTTATTATTATCCAAATTAAGAGAAACTATTGTTGGGCAATTTAAGTGGAGAATAGTGATTAACCTAATAAACAAATAATTAAATAACAAATAAAATAGAGACAATAGAGATAAACGAGAGTTGACAAGTCAGAAGATATGTAGCTCTTCTGGCCATCTAGTTTCACTAATTAATCTCCCTTCCGTATGTCAATGTCCAACTTTGCCGTATGGAATATGGACGCATCACTAAGCTATGCAAATCTACTCTATAGACACAAGCAGATAAGCGTGTAATACGTGTGAATCACCTTGGAGCAAGAACATAGTTATACCCCCCTTTCTAGGTACTATCAATATCAATTATTTCCCGTGCACTAAGTACTCTAACCCGATATGATCTCCCTTTATATGTACTATATAATTATTCTCTTTATCCTACTTACTAACCCGTATCAGATTCAATTAATAAGTATTCATATAAGATAGTTCTAATGAAGCTTTGAAGTCCCCTCACTTAGAATCATAACATAGAATCCTACTCAGCAGCGAACGCACTCAATCAATAACCAAGATATGTATTCAGACTTTACATAACAGTTAAAGATGCACAAAACAACTTTGAGTATGAATTAATAAAGCATTGTTTTATATAAAATAAATCCACAAGTAGTGTTGTACGGAGTATACACATAGAAGTTCAATTAACTAGATAAAAACCTTCATAACCCTAGAACTACCAAAGCGGTTCTAACCCATGATGCTTCGAAGAATGTTCATGGTTTTTGGATAGATCTTACTCATAGTCTTGAAAATTACAAGAAAGATTAAGTTGCGAAGTAAACCCTAGATGTGGGCATTGTCGCATCTCGCTCCGTCTTGAATCTTCACTTGGTTCTCACTTGATTCGCTGCACGAATATCTCTCCACAGCTCTCGCGGATGGAGTTAGGGTTTGGATGTGGTGTAGGATGGATGTGGAATCTAACTCTCTTTTTGATGTGATCAAAATCCCTTTTTATACTTGTTGAACTCTCCTTACGGATCTTTACTGGGCTTTTCTTGGAAAATACGTCAATTCACGCACAGGAGGGTCAGAATTACTAAAAATAGACGCGCGTGTTCCCGCTCGACCAAAACTGGTGAGGTCGAGCGGACTTTGTCCAGGTCGAGTTGTGGTCGAGCGACCTCCCTGTTCGCTAAAACTCTGTAGAGATCCGCTCGACCAACTTCAACCTTGCTCGACCAACATGTGTTGGTCGAGCAGCTCCTCCTGAAGTCGAGAGGGATCTCAGTCTTCGTGTTTTCCACTTCTGAGCACTTCTGACCTATTTTCCTTCATAAATGTGCTCAAATAGCCTCAGTAACCTCTGATTCGTGGATTTCCCATAAATATACCGATTTACCTCGATAATAGCCCAAATTATACTCAAATTCCATACAAATCAGAGCTCAAAATACGTGAATTATCACTCTCATCATGGGTGTTCTTCGGAATGTCTTTCCTGTGGGAGTTCTTCATGTACTCCTCTGGTTTGATCCAGAGGATGAGGCTTGACTTCTTGAACTCAATCATGTTGGTTCAGACCTTTACCCTGATTTATAGGTTCGGGCCTTTTGTTTGGACCATAAGGATCTCGGTCTTCTGGACCTCTATACACCGCTCCTTTGAGTGCAAGGATTATTTTTGTTCATCCTTTTCTTCTTCCTTGGACTTCTTCCAATGATGGTTGGAAGATCGTTACTCTCGCAGCATAAGGGTACTTTCTTGTTGATTCCCCTTAATCTCTTGTAGTTTTTGTGGAGTGATGCTTGATGACACCACTCCACAATCTTGGTTTTGAGGAAGGACATTCTCCTTGCTATTGAATCCAGCTCACATGGTTCATATCCTTTGATTAGCATTTCTCTCCATGGACTTGGAATCTCGGTAAAGAATAGGTGGAATACTTCGTCCTCCTTGATCTTCGATTTTCATCTATACTCTGTGAAGAGCTTGATGTACCCATCTACGTGACATATATCAAGTAACTCTATGCTGTATATGGCATTCCTATACTTCTTCTTCTTTTTTTCTTCCATTTCTTCGAAGTAACCTACTACTCCGATGAAATGGATTTTGAAGAACTTGGACATGCGATCAACAATATTGCCAAGGTCTTCTCCTTCTATGGCCTCTTTCTTAACTTCGTCTGAGAGTACCTCCTAGGCGCACTTTACTGATTCTTCTAGGCTCATAGTTGGGAATTTTATGAACCCTTCTTTATCCAGCTCTAGTGCACCTTCTGTAATCTTCGTTGCATTTGTTCACTCGTCGATCAAGTTCTCTATGTTCTTGAAATCTAGGGTATCGGGTTTAGGATCAACCCATATGGATTTATCGGCTCAAGGTGAGACCAACCATATGGGGTGTCGTTTAGATTAGATCCTCGAACTTGGTTTGCTCCTGTTGATTGTCCAATCGCCTTCAACTTGAAATTTCCTTGGTTTTGGAATGTCTCTTCTTGTCTTACTTCATGGACTTCATGTGATCCAGAAGTTCCTTCATTTTGGATCAGATCATGTTGTATCTGAAGAGCCTGAGACTGCTGTTGAGATTTGAATTTTCTCCAACATTCATCTTTAGATCTACTATAGTTAGTCCTTGGAAGGACTCATATAGATCTTGTAGATCCTCAAGATTCGCTCTTTCCATCCGGGGATGTGGATTCTCCTCTAAGAATAGCAATCATCTTCTCACTCTCCGACTTTGGCCTTGTAATCTCCATCACCTTCCCCTTTTGGTGTAAAAGGGGTTCTACGCCATAGGTTGTTGGCAACCTTCCTCCTCGCTTTCTTCCTGTCACCTTGATCTCCAAGGACTCTACTCGAATTATCAGCTTCTTAATGAGGTCAAGTTGTTTATTCTGCAACGTCTCCACCTTATCCATCTTGAGGCTAATCTCAAATATTGTTTTGGACATATTTTGGCAATATTCTCTAAAGAATTTCACTGTATTCTTTATCTGCCTCGATCTCTTTCCTCTCTATCATTTTGACCATCATGAAAAGTGATACGGCTTGCAGATGTCTCTTGGACCTTGATTTGGTCGTCTTCTCCATTGTTCGTGTCTGGGAACACGCCCATGGATCTCAATGAAACTGTGGAGCTCCACTATATTTCTGGATACCTTCTTGAAGTATCATATCTCATTTTGGCGGGTTTCCTCCAGGCGTTCCTCCTTAGTGTAATTGGCACGAGCCTCTGCCCATTTCCATCCTCGTTCAAGGCTATTCCAGAATCAGTCGTTGGCCTCTTTTTTCTTTTCTGCTTCTTGTCTATACAAAATATTATAATATTATTGTATAGGGCTGCTCATTTCACCATACCCAACAGGCCAGTAGGCTCTGTTGCTCCATTCATCAACAGGGCTAATAGTTCTGTGACACTCAGATGTCGAACTTTCGTTCGGATCTCTATATCTTTGAAACTCTCCTCTCGTTAAGTGGTATAAGTTTATAATAATTTTTCCATTCATAAATAAATAAACCTAGGGCTCTGATACCATTTTGAAGCGTGAGGAAATGTTGAAAATTCTTGTAGGATATAATGGGTGAATAAGTGAATTAAAATACGTTGAAATATTTTGTAAAGGACTGTGTGGGCCACAATATGGGTGAGCCTATAGGTCACCCTCACAGTTTTTGCTTAAATTTCTCTTACAGGGGCATATTGGTAAAGATATGAATTTAGAAAAGTTTGGTATTGATTTTTGAAATTTTGGGTACTTTTGCCTATTGCCCCCAAGAAAATGTGTTAACTATTAATTTAATTAGAATTTTATTATACAGTATTGGAATTTTTAAAAAAAATTAAAGAGTAATTCAACTAATTTCAAAGAGTAGTCTAATTAATACCAAATAGTAACATAAAATATTATAAAGAATATCCAATTATTAAAAAAGAGTAACCTATAAATAATTCACTCGTATCTCAATATATATTTTCATTCATGATAGCTTGAATCATCACTCGTATCTCAGTATATATTTTCATCCATGATAGCTTGAATCAAAAGAGGACAAAAATTTATATAAACATATTAATATAAGAGTAATCTAAATCATTATAAAGAGTAACCTTATTATTAAAAAAGAGTAACTCAATTATTAAAAAAGGGTAACTTATAAATAATTCACTCAATTTGTTCATAGTAACCTAAAACATTATAAAGAGTAACCCAATTATTAAAAATGAGTAACCTACAAATAATTAACTCGTATCTTAGTATATATTTTCATCCATGATAGCTTGAACCAAAAGGAGACAAAAATTGATATAAACACATCAATATAAGAGTAATTACAAATTTGTTAATAGTAACCTAAATCGTTATAAAGAGTAACCACATTATTAAAAAAAGTAACCTATAAATAATTTACTTGTATCTCAATATTTTCATCCATGATAGCTTGGACCAAAAGGGGACAAAAATTACAGTGGGCAAGTTTCAAATTGGCCATTAATATTTACATCAATGGGCACATGAGCACATGACGCCACCTAAGCCAAACATTTCCACCTAACCATGCGTGATCATCTCTCTCATTAATATGAAAACCATTCTCGTTTCCCCCTCCTTCTGCCCTTTCTTCAAGACTCCTACTTCTCAACCCAATTCAATTGCAGGGCTTAAACTCATTTGTTGCACTCTCAGATTACAGCCTCTTCAACAATCTTTCTATGGTCCCACAAACTGGCTCAACAACCCACAATAGGGTGTAGCACACCCCAAAACACACCACCCAAATATAAATGTAATGTTAAAACTTCATCTTTCACTGAAAGAATTTTCACCAAATTAGTGCAAAACATGATAATCTTCCAACAACAAAATATAGTTGCTAAGATGTTGGTTAAAGAGAATAAAGTTAATGATTCCACACTAATCAGTTAGTACTTTATGTTGGCATTCAATCGTTTGGTAAGCGTAAACGGTTAGGGTTTCATGCATTTCTAATCCAGCGGAAGCAATAAGATAGAAACATATTACCTTTTACTAAGGTATGTTGATGATGAACAGCTGCAGAAAATAACCTTTTGATCTTCTGTTGTATTCCCAAGTCCAATACTGACGTCGTGTAGGCGACGATCTTCAGGATCTTCTCAATCTGCTTCTTTCCTCTCCTTCACATCAAAATAGGTGACAAGAATAGGGTTCCAGGAAGCTGAGATAACTTATATATGGGCTACAACAGGGACCAGGAGGAGAAATTAGAGTCGGGCCTCCATTGGGCTTAAGTATCCAAGTTTAGCCCAAAACTTATACTTAAGTCCAATAATAATAATATAGCTCACTAAAATATTATTACTGCATTTCCGCTCCAATCCCATAATTACGTTATGAACTCCTTCTTATTATGAGCCCGACAATCTCCTCATGTTTAAGATATACAATGCCAATTAATTAATTAAGTTACTGACAACTCCTTTAATTAATATATCATTCGAGAGTAGTACCACTCAACCGCATTATCATGCGGAATTGATCCACTTGCATGATAATCCTTTTGAGCTCCTCAAGGGGGCATCATCAACCTATTTAATAGGATACAGATTCCTTCTACAATCAACAACACACCATAGAGACAATACTATTTCCCAACTCACCGATTTTATTGATTTAATATTTAAATCTCACCCATTGATGAATCAAAGAGATAAATACTAGCTTACGTGTCGAGGTTATTGTATAAGAATTAAGAGCACGAACATCCATAATAACTGAGATCAAGTTCTCCTATATAGTCAGTATAAGTCGAACGATCTCATGCGGTCCTGCTCAATACACACAAAACATACTTATGTGATTTTATAGTCAGGACAAACTAATACCAAATCACACTACAACCATCCAGATAGATTGTCCCCGCCTATCTAAATTGTGAGCAACTGTTTAAACTTTATAAGAAAACCGATAATATGATCTTCCACGTGTTGTCGCACAACATATTATCTACAGTATAAAGTAAATGGACTTTTGCACAAAACATATAAATAATTTATAATATGCAAAAACGTTTGATCATATGATTCTCATTTCAAATAAATTGTTAAAATATTGTTCATATAAAAAGCTAGACTTTTAGTATACAATCTAACACTTTATAGTTAAAAAATGAAGGGTTAATTGTGTCAAAAGTCTCAACCTTTTCGAGAATTTCAAATTAGTCCAAACTTTTCAATATTTATAAATAAGTACTCGACCTTTAACCCTTTTTTCAAATCAAGTCACAGGGCAGCAGGAGGCCTGCCCGGTGGCTGACGTGTCATTTTTAATCCATGTCACCCCCTCCATGTGTTAAAATAATAATAATAATAATTAATTAAAAAAAACATCAGCACAATAATCTCTCTCCCCTTTATCTAGGGAGGAAGGTTACCGCCCCTTGCGTCAAGAAATCTCTCATCTCCATCCCGCGACCTGCTCTCCACCACCCGCCGTAGGATAGGATCAGCGCTCGTCACCGGGAGAGTCGCCATCGTCCATCTCCGCTACACCTCCAAGAAGCCACGGCTGCCACCTATCGCCGGAACATGATCGTAGGAAAAAGATCTGTCGACGGGTTTCACCGCCTCAATGCTTTACATTCTTCTCATGGAAAATCTCCTTCATCTCTGAGATGTCGTTGCTGGTGCACCATGATCTCGTTGAAAATATTAAAATCTACGACTGGAAATCAGCCTTCTCAAACTGCACGATGAAGATCGGAAGAGAATCTCAAACAACCACCTCCACAAGATCTTCACCGGCGCACATGTTTTAGTAGTTTGTTTAGAAATTAACGTCATTTATTTCCGAGGGCTGATCACTTGGATAATCTCAGTGGCGGCGATTCTGGGATCCGATCCGGTGGTCGGAATTAAACCTGATCTTAAAACACCAGTTTTCCCATTATCAGCTAAATCAACCTCATTAGGGGTGGGGGTGGGGGTACCTTCTGATTAAGGGTGACGAGAGAAACTTTGTAGATGAAATGGGTGAGTGTTAACTTACTTGGATTTGCATTATCAGGTTGGGATTTGGGGGTCTTGGAAACTGCATCTGCCATGGAAGATTGCAGAAAGAAACAAAGTGCATTAATGGTGGAAGAAATCTTAGGAATTAAGGAAAAGGTGAAGTGGTGAGAAATTTACAGGTGGAGAGGGTGATGTAATAAAAAAAGGTTGAGTACTTATTTGTAAATATTGAAAAGTTTGGACTAATTTGAAATTCGGGAAAAGGTTGGGACTTTTGACGTAATTAACCCAAAAATGAATTATGTAATTAAAGACCTTCATGACTTCCACTTCAAAACTATTTCAGATGGGCTTCCGTCGCCGCCACCATTTCTTGCTAGAAACTGCTTGGCCCTTCTTGGATCTCATCAGCGCTCTCAATCACCGGTTGAATTCTCCCGTTGTCAGCTGCATTATTTCCGATGGGTCATGAGTTTCACTCTCAACGCGGTGGAGCAGCACGAGATTCCGGTGATACTCTTGTTTTACCTTTCTGAATTTTGGGATATAATTGGTATTTATATTGGTTGTAGAAAGAGAAGAAAAATAGCTATGTTCAACTCATAATTTGAGGTTTCTTTACAGTGGAAAGAAAATGGAATAGGTACATGAGAGAGAGAGAGAGAAAGAGAGAGAGAGAGTATGGTTGTATTTTCAAAGAAGAGAGAGGTGCTCGTCAAAAAAAGAAAGGATGGTTGGATTTTCAAGGGGAAGAGAGTGTATAAATGAGAAGAGAGAATGAGTGTGTGTGGTTGGATTTTCAAGATAAAGTTGTAAGTCTAAAGATTAGACTTATTTTCTTGAAAAGAAAGAAAGCAGTGCACGTATTTTGAGGGTATTATGTGGATGTAGAGATTTAGGAAAGAGATAAGGCAAGAACCCAACAACCAGCGAGATTTGATTTTTGGATCTGGTTCCATGAAATATTCATGGGACCGGTTCTACCCTAGTAGTATTCATTATTTAATTATTTTGATGGGTTATTAAGATTTATTTGAAAATTTTGAATATATTCAAATAATATATTTAATATTATTAATTTTTTAATAAATAATATCTTATATTTCCTAATTTGAAAAAGTCATAATTATAATTATTTAATTATTTTAATAGGTAACTGAGATTTATTTGAGAAATAGATGGTCCGAATTTGAACTAAATTATTTTCTAATATGAAAAAAACATAATTATAATTAATTAATTGTTTTAATGGGTGACTGAGATTTGTTTGAGAAATGAATTTCCAGGATTGAATTTATTCTGCTTTTATATGTATTAAGATTAAGATTAAATTTTATAATTGAAAAAAATATTAATTGGACGGATAAAATTAAAATTGAATTATTTCTAAATAGAGTAAAATTAAAAATTAATTAAAAATAAAAGTAGAAGTTTAGGTTTGCTTTTATATACCCCCTCCATCCCGTAACAACGTAGATTAAGAAATATAATATTTAATGTGTATTTTTTACTGTTTACTTGTTGTTTTACTCCTTTACCCCTGGACATTCTCACACTTAATTAAAAGTCACTAACTGTACACGGAAGAATAAAATAAATGAAAATAAAAATGGTATTTAAATTACAAACTCTACATAATTTACAACTGCTTTTACAGTCACATCAGAAAAAGGATGATGTACCATGTTTAACTTCCCTCCATTACACCTGATCTATTATACCAATTCTAAACATATGTCCCTCCAAATTACAATTGAACTGTTACACATCATGATTTCAAAAATAAAATTTCCACGAGTACATTATTGCCCTCCAAACATAATTAACATTTCCCTCCTAATATCCATTATAAATACATTTACATTCCTCCATAAAAAGGTAGACACCATTAGAAAATGAGCAAAAAAAATTTAACAAGCAATGAATTAAATATCATTGCTTAGTTTCTTCTGGAAGGGTCTTGTAATGGTCGTCCCGCACATGGTAGAATAACGGAAGCAGCAGCCAAGTTTGGAGTCACAAGGAATGTTATTAGCAGAATTTGGTCAAGAGCAAAACTACCAATTTTATCAGGTATTCCAGTACATTTATACAATAGAAAATCAGAGATACCTAATGAAAAAAAGAAAGTTTTTGATAGGGAAAAGCTTCTCAATATAAGTGTTCAACAAAGAGGAAACTATAGAAGTATAGCAAAAGAAATGAAGGCAAGCAAAAGTACAGTTGGGAGATGGGTAAAGTAAGGAATGATTAGACGACATTCAAATGAGATCAAGCCATCAATCACAGACAAGATCAAGTTATCAAGATTAAAGTTCAGCCTCAAGGCATTGGAAATGAATCATGATGAAAATGTGATCAGATTTAAAAGCATGTCACACATTGTTCATATTGATGAGAAGTAGTTCTTTCTTACAAAGACCAAAGAGAAATATTATTTGGCAATAGATGAAGAAGAGTCATACAGAACATGTCAGAGTAAAAACTTCATCACAAAGGTCATGTTTCTTTGTGCAGTGTCTAAGCCAGTTTTCAATTCAAATGGGGAGTGCATATTTAATGGAAAAATAGGAATTTTCCCATTTACTGAACAAGAACAAGCAAAGAGAAGATAAAAAATAGAGCAGCAGGCAAAATTGTTACAAAGCCATTAGATGTAGTCGACAGGGAAGTCATAAAGAATATGTTCATCAATCAGATATTCTAGTTGTGCATACAAATATCATCAATTTCCATGGTTGTGTATAACTCTCAAAATAAATTCATCATTGAGTTATTTACCTAACTAAGTCTCATGAATAAGAACTAATTGAATAATTCTTATTGGTGACATTATGTTAGGTTTTACCTGCTATAAAGTCCAAGTGGCCCATTAATGCAAAGCAGGAATATTGTCTTTCAACAAGACAATGCAAAGCCATATATAAATGACAATGATCCAGATTTTAGAATTGCTACTAGTTCTGATGGTTTCAACATTCACATTGTAAATCAGCTCCCAAAAAGTCCAGACACAAACATAAATGACTTGGGGTGGTTTAGGGCCTTGCAATCTTTGCAATCGACCATATCAGCTATAACATTGGAAGATTTGTTGGGGCAGTTTACAAATCATTTGATGAGCTATTAGACACTAAGCTCAATGCAGTGTTCCTAACACTACAATCATGCTTAAGAGAAATTATAATCTTTCATGAATCCAACAATTATAAGATCCCTCATATGGGCAAAGATGCATTAAGGAGAAAAGGGAATCTGCCTACAGACTTGGAGATTGAGAAGGATTTGATAATGACACGTCTTGAATCTTTGATTGAAGAAAATCAAGAAGATGGATTGGAAGATCTTATAACAGTCATGGAGGGATTGGAATAATGCAGATTCTAAGATAAGGGTGGGAATGTGATACACTGCATGTAAGTAACTGTGTTCACATTGGATAACTTTTTGTGCAGGTTTCATTATATGGATAACTTTTTGTGCAGATTTTCCATTATATGTATAAATTTTTGTGCATGTGCTAACATTGACTATAGCTTAGTCACACCTTCTTTTGCAGATTGCAAGTTTAGATGTAATGCTAGTGCATAATTTTGTGTTTTGTAAAGGAAAAATATAGGTTTACAACTAAAAAGCAGCTCTGATTAAAGAGTTTATTTAAGCTAGTAAACCATGTATGTTTATTAAATTTCAGTAAATTAATGCTTTGATTGAATTACTACTGCAAAAACATTGTTTCATAACATCAACCAATCAATATCAGAAACAGACAAAAAGTCAATTCCCTTCAATTCAACAAGCAACATGATACTCTCACATCAATGTTGTGGCCAACAAGATTTCATTGCCAACTCCTTTAAACTTTTAGCAAATTAAATCAATCTCAAACCGTGTTACAGATTTTAGCATACATATACCACCTCATCAGTCAACTCATAAGCAACAATCAGCTCATAAACCACCTTATCAATCACTATATAACACCATATTACAGTTTCAAGCATATACACATATTCACTCCAAAATAAATCATTCTCAAACCAAATTACAGTTTCTAGCATACATACACCACCTCATCAATCAACTTATAGCAACAATCAGCTTTAAGAGCAACATAAACATATTTGACATATCCCAACTGTACACGCAAAAAAAGCTAAAAAAAGATTATACCTCTCCGTAATTGGGCAGTTTTGCAATAGGACAAAGGATTAGGAGAAAATTTTTCACTACCTCACGCGTGCTCTTATGCTCCCATTCTAACTGATGAAAGCCTTTATACGCCGCTGATGACCTTCCTTTCGATTTAGGAGGTCGTATACAAGGTTCGTGAACTGGAATGTGTTCATCATTTGTGTCGGGAATCACCACACCATCGAATGGATCGATGGACTCTAGCACTACAGATCCGTCAAGATCGAGCACAGAGAAGTTGGATTCCACCAGAGATTCCGATGGGAGAAGAAAAGGCACCCCCTGTGAATAATGGTTGGGTGAACTCGATTATATGACAGACATTTCGTTTGAAATGGATTCCGACAGAGGGTCGGCGTATGTGGTTAGTGAGAAGGAAGAAATAGGATTCATGAGTTATAGATCTGAGATGAATCAATGCGGGCGGCTGAAAGTGTACGATAGATAGAAAACCCTAATTCATGAGAGAGATGAAGGGTAAAGGTAGATTGAGTGTCGTGTGTTTCTGTTAATAATTTTGGATAGTTAATGGAATAATTAATTGGTTAAATGTTATGAGTAATCCATTGGTTATGTTTACTTAAATAATTTATTTAGTAGATAAAGAAGTAATAAAGAAGTGGCAGGATTGGTAAATTTTAAAAAAGGTAAGGTTATAAGTTATTTGATGTGGGGATCTCACTAAAATAGGAAACACACACATTATATTGGGAAGGACAAAAATAACAAAATACATATGTTTCAACAGGACGAAGGGAGTATGTATAGATTTAAAATATATGGTCTTATTTATCTGACCCAAGGTCACATATGACCCAGGTGAAATCTGACTGTTAGATTAATCTATCTTCAATTCTAGTCATTGGATCAAAAAATAATAATAAATTATTCAAAGGCTACCTATTAAACAGGATACCACTGCAAAGTAAGTAGGTTGATGCATTGTACTTATCAAGATACTTTGCCCAATAACCCAAGGAGAAAGAAGGGTGAGTTTTTCTATTAAGTTAATATTTACTGTAATTATGTCCAAATATTCATCTCTGCACCATGTGTCAATGCTATTCACCTCAGCACCACACCCATGTCCAACTATCCATCTCCGCACCATGTCAACACTGTTATGTTATTCATCTCTGCACCACACCCTAAATCTGCAGGGCAAAGTAACTCTCGCCATGTATCCTACTAAGTTTGCATACATTATAGTCAATTTTTTTCTCACCGGACAGTTGTTCACCACCCAAGCTTAACATTATACAAAATATGGATCGATCCTAACATAATTATCTAGTTTTGTTTTTCTTTTTTTTTTGCTATGTTTTATTAGTGAAAAATTAATTTTTTTTTAAAAAATTATTTTATTATCAATCTTTTCTTAAACTTTTAAATATAATTTTGTCTAAATTTAATGATATAAAATAGTAGATTTCATAACTGTTGCATCTAATAAAACAAATTTTAATAATTTTTCCTTATATACTTTTGTTTTTAATTTTTTTGTATAGGTGTTTTTCTATAATACAATTGCAAAATTGAGTATTTAATATTTATTAAGAGTTTTATTTTATTTTAAAATATTTATTAAAAGAGAGACTCTTTTGTGAGACGGGTTATTTGTGATATGGGTCGACTCATCACTAAAGTATGCTTATTGTATAGATAAAGTATATTTTATCTATACAATAAGCATACTTTAGTGATGGGTAGACCCGTCTTACAAGAGACTTTAGTCTTATTAAAAATATATACTTTTTCAACATTTCCATTCCACATAGTATGCGGATTATATATATATATATATATATATATATATATTGGAGATTAATTTTGCGTGCAAAGAAAACGCTCATCAAGTTTTTGACGTCGTTGCTGGGGACGTCAACTATTATTAATTTTATTATTTCTAGTTTGATTAAGACTTTTATTTGTGATTATTTATTTCTACCTAACTTAAATTTTTCTAAGGTACTTGTGCACTAGGAAAAGGAGAGGAAGGAAAGAAAGGAATAACACACTGATCTAAACATGGCCGGAAAAAGGCAAAATCCGGATAATATTGCCATACTTGAAATTTTCAAGAATAATGGGATTGGAAACATGGGGTCGATAGGAGCAAGGGGGAAGATGATGATTTTGAGATACATCCCGCTCTTATCAACATTAGAGAAAAATTCCTTTTCTGGAGGTTGCTTTGAAGATCCATATCAACATCTCAAAAGATTTCTTGGTTATGCAAACACTCAAAAGGGTGCTCGAGCTAATGATAATGCTAGGTGGATCGCCCTATTCAAGTTCTCTTTAATTGATAGGGCAGAAGATTAGTATGAGACTCTTGATGCCACAGAATGCACTACATGGGACCAACTGCAGCAGAAGTTCTTAGAGAGATACATGCCACACTCAAAGATTTTTAGAATGAAGCAAGACATCATCCAATTTATTATGAATCAGGGTGAGAAATTTCATGAGGCATGGGACATGTTTAAAGACATGCTCATGTGGTGCCCACAGAATGAGATGTCTAAGGCATAGTACATAAGCATCTTCTATTGTGGATTAGATTGTGAGTCGCGTATTCTTATTGATGCATTATCAGGAGGAGTGTTGTTATCTAAAACAACACTTGAAGCAGAAAAGTTGTTTGAAGACATCTCTATGAATTCACGTGACTGGCTTACGGAAAGAGTAAGAGGATCTTATGTACTTGGCAAGGTGGCGCAGGTTGAACATCAAGTGGTGAAGCCGAATAGGGATGATGAGATCGTCTCTAGTCTAGCTAACATCAACAAGCTACTAGAATCCCAACAGAGGCGGATTACAGAGTTAGTAGAAAGGGGGCCTAGTATGCAGCAATAAGAAGTGAAGAGTGTCGAAGATACCTTCAATCGATACATGATAAGTAATGATGCAAGGGTTGACCGCATTGAGGTTACTATGAATGCTAAGCATGCAGATTTATCTAAGCAGTTAAAGGACCTTACTTTGATGATGGGGCAGATGGCCGGGAACGTGAATCAATTTACACAAACATTAGAGAAAGGAATATTCCCGTCTCAAGGCATAATAAACCCGAAAGAGTGCAAAGCCATCACGTTAAGGTACAGAATGTAGTACGAAGGTTCGATAAAGCCGGTGGACGAAAACGAAGACAACATGTCCAAGCTCGATCGCAGATCGACCAAGCCCCTTGGTCGAGCAACACTTCTCAGAACAGAGAAACGATGCTCTGTCTTCGAATTCACAGCTCGACCAACACAATCTAGCTCGACCATACATCAATGGTCGAGCCACCCACCGTTGAGCCGAAAAGTCACATTCAGTTTTCAGAGCCCTCGCTCGACCAAGATAGAGCAGCTCGACCAGATCATTCTGGTCGAGTTATAGTCGAGCGACCACTTTTTGAACTGAACAATCAGAATCCATTTATAGGGACCTTGCTCGACCAGTTCCACCTAGTCTGGTCGAGCTGAGGTCGAGCAACAGCAATCAGCTCCCATTTTCGTACAGAATGCTACACCTATTGTTCAGAACACTCCAGTACCATCACAAGAACAAAATACTGAGCTTATAATGGAAAAGAAGTGGGAAAGAGCGAAGAGATTGAGAACAACGAAGATGCCCATGGAGACTCAATCATGCGAGAGCATAGATGTGGTTTCTAAATTGTTTAATCTTTATTTCTTTATTGTAAAATACTATGTCTCAACTCGTCTTCACACTTCGAATTTCACGAATATTAGAAAAAGTTGTTTTTTTTAACTTAATTTGATATTTTTTGGATAATAAATTAATTGTAAATTACTATGTTATGTATGCAAAGTGTTGATAACAAATTTAAAATTAAATTATTTTATAAATTATTGAGTTTGACGTTGTTTTCTTTTATGTTGTGTGAAGATAAGTTGAGAATAAAAAAAATAAAAAATGTAAAGTTTAGTTGATTACGAATAGACTATAAATTTATTATTAAAATTGAACATAGGATAGATAATTAATTAAGACACATATTTTAATAAAAGAAGAGGTTCATATATATAATTAATATAATTACTAATTATTTATTAAATATTAATTTTTGTAATTGACGAGGAAAATTTAAATAATAACATTTTTTTCAATTCAAGAGAAAATTTTATAACATTTGAAACGGATAAAAATAAAATTTCATTAATTTTAAAAATACTTGCACACTTTCTATGTTTAGTCTGTCCAAAAATACCAAAAAATATAAATAATAAGCAATAGGGGATGACTATTCGCACCCCCGAGATTACTTTACGTACCCCTTAAATGAGGGAGACTAAAATATCCTTCAACAAACTTACATAAATATCCTTATACAATTAATTATGGAATTAAGACAAATTACGTTTGTCTACAAGACTACACCTTCTACAGTGTACCAATCGAACCAAAAATTCATGAACGAAGCCATCGACAGCCCTGAAAATACAAGTTGTGTACACCTACAATAATTCAAAACAAAATCAATCAGATACCAAATTGTGGTTTTATTTATGGATTATTTAAAGGGGAAGGTGTAGTTACCTCTTTCTCACAGCACATGGGGATCTGGATTAACACCATTGGAAGTAGCCATCTCCATCTCCTGATTCAAGATCCGAAAGGCCTTGTTTGGGGATGGATTTAATCCTTCTGATATTCATCCAAGCACAACCCAAACACAGGATTAGCCCATCCAAGCTCTGGATTAGAAAGAGCACAACACAAGCATTGATCAAGAACTGAAGAGGTGGAACAAGATACTCCACTCTGATCCAAACCCAGTTCGAATACAGCAAATCAAAAACATCTCTCACGCTATATCCCCGTGTTATAGTGTACAGTCGATCCAACTGAAGATCCGGAGCCCCGAAATGCCACCCTTTGAAGTATGCAGTTATTTCAGAACAGAGCAGCAGTAGAGAGAGCCAGAGGAAGAGCTTAATAAAGGTGTCGAATCTTGACTTAAAGGCTCTGTTCTCCGTCAACGAGTTATCGGTGGAGTCCGTCCGGCCAGAGGCGACGCGGCGGCAGACTACGGCGGCGAGGGAGAAGTGCGGTGGCGATGGAGGCGAGGCAGCCGGCGGCCTTGTGGGCCTTCAAGAGGATGACCTAAGTGAGCTGCTTGGCGTTCCTGTTGCGGCCACCTTTGGAAACAGCGTCGTTTGGATAGATGAAGTCTTCGTCGGATTCCTTCACGTGATTACAAATGAGTAAAGTTGTGGGTGGTGACAGTAGTGGTATTTTAGATTAAAGGATATAAAAGACTTTAATGGGGTGTGTTTAATAATATTCATGTGTGTTATAAAATTATATTGGAGTTTATTTAGTAATCGGGGTATACTTGGTAAAATGGGGTGCAAATAGCTACCCCTAAACAATATCAATAATTTTATTATACTAGTAAAATATTATAAAAATATCATATATTTTACACACAATCTAATCAAAATCAACTACTAATAATACACTTTATTATATTCAATTATCAAAAATATTTTTTTTTCTTACATTGTTACACAAAAAAATTATTGTTATTTTTAAATTCCGCTACCAAATAAGTTCATTTATTTATGGAAGGGGAGAGTAATATTTGGAATGTTGATTGTTAAACTATTTGTATAAGTACTAGAACTAGAATAATTACCCAATACGTGGTTACAATAATTGTATTTTAAAATTTAAGATTATAATTTTTTTAAGTGTAAAATATATATTCATATTTAATAATTTTTTAATTTTTTTGTTATAATAATCTGTATAATTATATTAATATTAATCTAAGTATAGTATCGTGAAAAAATAAAATAAAATAAATAATGAGACTTGGATAAAATGACTTTCTATTAAATTATTAATACTTTTTAAATTAAAATGCTTAATTAGTAATGAAAATTTTTACATATAAATACATTTAAAAATAAAGTAGTCAATTAAAAAATATTCCGAAAAAATTATATAAAGTTTTCTTACAAATTTAAGTTCAAACCTTCATTAATAGAAAATGTATTAATTGAATAATATTGTTGAACCAATAAAAAGACAACACATAAAATAAAAATTTATAACTCATGATAAGACGACAGATGTGTTTTAGAAAAATTTATATTAAGTAACTACTTTAAATTATATGTATTATAATAATTATAATATTAAGATACTCTTCACCTACATAAAATGAATAATGAATAACCGTATTTTTATTATCGTACAAAAGAGTAAAGCTTGGTAATGGCACGACCAAGTATTTGGCGATAAAATAAAAAAGGAAAAACAAAAATAAATGAAAGGGATCAAAAAGCAGACCGAAATCTAAAAAATATCGCTAAAATTCGGAGCATTGTAACAGAGAAAAAAGTAGAAAATTTCAGCAGACACAGTCCATATCTTGTAGACTTTCACTCCCAACAAGGATTGATTTTCATGGTTCAGTAAACCAAGAGAGCTAAACAACAAGAAAAGTTACATCTCTGAGCCTGCCCAGATTTTCTTCCGACCGAGGCGGTGAGATTGATGGTTACATCACCGACTCTGTGACCCAACAAATGGCCAAGACTTTCTCCGCCAATCCGGATGATTACAGGCTTCTAGAAGAGGTGGGATACGGTGCCAGCGCAACTGTTTACAGAACGATCTATTTGCCTTCCAATGAAGTCGTCGCTGTTAAGTGCTTGGATCTCGATCGATGCAATAGCAATCTGGTTTGTGCAATCCTTTCATTACATCGTTTTTCTTGTGATTTTGTTTCTTTGCTTGATTTTCGGGAGCTGGGGATTTAATTTCCATCTTATTTTGTATGGGGAGAGTTTTGATCTAGCTGGACTGCGCTTCTGATGTTGCTTGGGGTTTTAATGCGTGGGGTATTCGAGATCCCCGTTTTTGGTTGTGAGTTATTTAAGTGGAATGGGTAGTTTTTAGAAGGTAAATCTTTGGAATTTGAAGCACGAGTTGGTTCAAGTGGATGGTAGTTAGAGGATGTTGAATTCTTTTAACTGAAGCTATTTTTGGAGTTCGTCTTCTGTATATGAGGTTTCAAGATCATTTATCTGTTCCTAGTGAACGTTGAGGTGTTATTGATTTGAGCTATGCTTTTGGCTTGAATTTTCATGCATGCAACTGGCTCTTGCTGCAGATGGTAATTACTAGCAGGTTTAGTTTGCGTTTCGTGGAAGAGTAATTTTTTACTTTCCATTTTCTAGTATCATCATCGTGTGTTTACTTGGAAGAGTGGCTTCTTGCACAGATTACGCGTGATCTTGCCTGTCTTCATAAGTATTATATTTCCTTTTGATTGTCAGTTACTGTTGATGAAGAGTGTCAGATCACAATAGGTAGAATGAGCAGATTCATCCAAGGTTGGAATTTTACTCTTGATTATTAAAGATTTAAAGCTGTTATTATAAATCTGGGATCATAAATTATACCTCATCTGTTTACTTAGAGTTGTTAGAGTTTTTCAGTCTCAACTCGAATAGGCAGCTTGCCAACTGTGCCAAAGCTTCTATGCCCAAAATGGACCCTTTATGTCTCATATTGACTAATTGTATGGTGTGATGGGAATTGTACTGTTACAGATTGTGTCCCTGTTGGGTAGACTAGGCACATTTTCATTTGCAATTTAGCAGTTGGATCTATCCTGGAGTGATCCTTACATGTGTACATATATGTTGTGAAATCTTTATTTATTTATATCCCTAACCATAAAAGCTGGGGCTGATGTCATTATCATATAACCAAGGAAAGCGAGCCTAATTTTGATAGGACCCTTTTATTATGTAAAATTATTAATCCTGAAGTATACAAATAAGTCTTTCATTACATCTTAATTAATAAGATGTTATACCCTCACAAATTACTTTAGGTATTTTGACCCCCGCATGCAATAAAATTATATCTTCTGTTTATGATCTGTTACTTGTCTTGCTCATAATATTCTGACTATAAAAATGCGATGGAAAAATTTTCAGTGCTGTAAGCATATGTGCAATGAAACTATGCTTTTGAAGAAATGAATATACTTATAGAATGATAGAAATTTCATAATAGCTCAAGCAGGTAGTGCTTGAAGTAAGATCTGAGTGTTTAAAAAAAGAAAAGAAAAGAAAAAGAAGTTGGTATGTTGGTATAAAATATTTTGAATCAGCCATTTCAAGTGAAACTGAATAATTGCCCTTAAGACAATCTCTGTTTGTATATATCAAGGATTTAAGTTGAAAAATGACAAAAAGGTTGGGTTTAAGTCAAAAAGGGTCAAACTAAAATTGGTCATTGTTATAAAAACTCTGAAGCAGTTAAAGCACCCCCTACCTGCTTCAAGAGATCTTTATATCCCTGCTAATATAAGCAAGAATTGAGGTTTAGAAACACCTCAAACTACTAAAATAATTTAAGAGCGAACTTTTAGCCTGTAATTCTGTCGTAAACACTCCCTTCATGTATTCCATTTTATCCCTTAATTTAGGAGAAGTATTCTAATTACATTCAAGATACATTTTTCCAGTCCAGTTTCTTAGGCACTTGATTGATCCTCTATAAAAGTGTGGTTTGGATCTTTCTGGTCAAAATTGATAATGTTGGTTAATGGTTTTATAACAGTTAGATGAAACTTTGTTCACCACTGTATTTTTTTGGAGTCTGCAGAGCACATGACCTGAACAATGAACTGTTCATGTGCTCAATGCCATTATGCCAGGTTGTAAAGGGTATAAATGTGGTGATCAATGAATATGGCTTCTCTTTCTATATAACATTGATGTGTTTGGGCTCTAATTTTATCCTTTCGGCAGGATGATATTCGCAGGGAAGCTCAAACTATGAGTTTAATTAATCATCCTAATGTCATAAAAGCATATTGTTCATTTGTTGTTGACCGCAACCTTTGGGTGGTAATGCCTTTTATGGCTGAGGGTTCCTGCCTACATCTCATGAAAATAGCATATCCAGAAGGATTTGAGGAATCTGCCATTGGGTCTATCTTGAAAGAAACTTTAAAGGCTTTGGAGTATCTTCATGACCACGGGCATATTCATCGCGACGTAAAGGTTAATTAATTATTCTAACCAAGTATTTTGCATATTCTTTGGATTGTACACATCAAAGAATCACTTGTTTAACATTTATGTACAGGCAGGAAATATATTAATGGATAGTGATGGTGAGGTGAAACTTGCTGACTTCGGTGTTTCAGCATGCATGTTTGACAGGGGTGATAGACAACGTTCAAGGAATACTTTTGTAGGAACTCCATGCTGGTACACGCACTGTGTCTGTGTGTGTATGTGTGAGTGTGTGGCACAATCCTATCAGTCAATATATACTAACCGCTATATACTGTTTCATTTATGTATACAGGATGGCCCCAGAAGTATTGCAGCCAGGAACTGGTTATGATTTCAAGTGGGTTTTATTCCATCACATTTGTCTTTCTTTAATACTATGAGACTTTGTTTAGTTCATAAACTTAACACTGGGGTTAGTTAGGCTTCTAAAATGTGATAAACAAGTTGTGTAAATAAATATTGCAATGGTTTTTCGTTAATCTCATTGGATATTGTAACCCACCTGTCCCATGGGTTGTAATCCTCTAGTCCGGTAGATGTTAAGTAATGGGCTTGGAAAAAGTAGCCCACATAAGTGTAATTAGTGGACAACTCACAACTCATCTAACTTTTAACAATTTTTAGAGGCTCATTTAATATAATTAATCAAATGTGAACCAAACAAACCCTAATTGTTTTATGCCTGCATAAATCAAATGTGAACCAAACAAACCCTAATTGTTTTATGCCTGCATAAATGTATGATGAGCACCATGGAGGGGATTTTGTATTCATGTTAGGCATATAAGATAGGGAGCCCTAACTTCACCAGGTTGGACCAAATTGTTAGGCATATAAGATAGGGAGCCCTAACTTCACCCAAAACAATGGCTGAAGGTGAAGGGTTGACCCCCACTTATATGCCCTTCCACATCTGCATGTGGAACCGATGTGGGACATCATAACGATTCATGATACATACATTTAAACTATCTTATTTCTTTTGGACTTGCATGTCCTAGAGTCACACTGCAAATCCTTTTTCGGTTTGATGTACATGTAAGATGGCTTATTTTTGCAGATAAAATATTTTTCATTTTGCATTCAGCTAATTTTATCTGATTATGTTTATCCATATCTGAACATGACCCATCTGACGGACTTTATTGGCACTCAAAACGTACGATTAACATATTTCAAGATACACATGACTTTTGAAAGTCTATTTTCTATGCTGAATCAACTCGTACCTTGTCATTTTGTAATGTTTCATAGTATTTAGCTAGCACTATTAGATTGTTTAGTGCTTTATTTATAGCACTTGTATAAAATTTTTAGGGCCGACATTTGGTCATTTGGAATAACTGCACTGGAGTTGGCACATGGACATGCCCCATTTTCAAAATATCCTCCAATGAAGGTATAGCTATTTCAAAAAGTTTTAGCTGTTTTCAAATTGATACAGTAGCTAACCCCTTGCATTTTTCCCTCCACTTTCCAATAGGTTTTGTTAATGACAATACAAAATGCCCCGCCAGGACTTGATTATGATCGTGATAAGAGGTTTTCTAAGGTATTCATGATATTATTAGGATAGACACTTCTGAGGTCTAAAATTTTTAATATGCAATTTTTGCTTTCGGACAGTCTTTTAAAGAGATGGTTGCTATGTGCTTGGTGAAAGATCAAACAAAGAGACCAACGGCAGAAAAGTTGTTAAAACATTCTTTTTTCAAGAATGCAAAGCCTCCCGAACTCTCTGTGAAAAAATTATTTGCTAACTTGCCACCCTTATGGAAGCGCGTGAAAGATCTCCAGGTATATCACAGTGATGGAATTAGTAGGGTTTTTAAGTTAAAACATATTTTGAATTCTTGTTGATGTTGTTAATTGGGTACAGCTCAAAGATGCTGCACAGCTTGCTTTGAAAAAAATGCCTTCAGCAGAACAAGAAGCTATATCTCAGGTGTGAAATATTTTCCTTCACTTGTTATTTTATTGAGTTTATTGCTTCATGGATGCTTCTGAGAAATTTTATCTGATGCAACCTGCTTTTCTCATTCTGGTAGTTTACAATTTTTTTTTACATGGGCTGCGATGTGCAAGATAATATGTTACATATTAAACATATGATACATATCTGCAACATTTTATTTTTCTGAAAATGCATTTCTTTATATGTTGGTTGACATGCTTTTTTCTTTTGTGATGTATATCTGATTGCTCAGGTATACTATTTCATATAAGAAATATTTCATTTTTTGATTGGTTAAAAGGATATTTCCTCGTGATTTTTTCTTTTGTCTCTATTGGATTCTTTTTAACCTTTTGGGTGAAACTGGTTACTATGGGTCCTCTCTCTCTCTGCCCCTCTCTTATTTCTCATTTTGTAAAAAAATTGTTATTATTAATAAATCAAGTATTGCTGAGAGGAAAGTAGAGAATCTACAATGCACTACAAAATTAAAGAGTTTCATCGTGTGTATTTTTTGTGTTTTATTTCTTGATTTATTAGTTTTGATTCTCTTTTTCAGAGTGAGTACCAACGAGGAGTAAGTGCGTGGAACTTTGATGTCGAGGACTTGAAGCTCCAAGCATCTATGGTATCTGGAGAGATTTAATATTGATTCTCCCCCACCCCCCAAAAAACTAATAATTAAATATTATGGAATAAACCATTAACGCTGCAATTGGTTATGTGCTGTTCTGTTCTTGACAGCTCCAAGACGAGGATGAAATACAAGAAACCAGAGAAGAAGAAGATAACCTAAAATTTTTTATGAGCCAAAAGGTGGTTAACATTTTTCTATAAATAATTATCTTCTTGACATGAAGCTCCTACCCATTTTCTTAAAATTGCCTCTGTCCTATGTTTATTGCTTTGCAGATCATTCTGATAGTAGTTAACAAATTTCCATTTTCTGTTCATAGGTTGCATCTAATTCTGTGGTAAAATCAGTTTATGCAAGCAACGATATTATCAGGTAACAGTATGATTCTTGTGTTATTTTTACCCGAATTCATATTTTTACTTTATTAAATATTTTGGTCTTCTCAATTTTAGTTTTCCAGATATTAGTTAAACTGATTTAGATTTTGAGGTTGCGACCTGTTTTTGTATGATGAACTTGCATACTTCCATGTTTCCAACGAAACCTAAAAATAGTTTTGTGCTTTGTCACCTTTGACTTGCAGGGAAAAAGCTAATGGCAATGAAGTGTTTGTATATGAGAGCCAGATAGATAAGGGAAAGATAACTGAAAGTGAAATAACTGAGTATGACAATATGGAAAAAACGGATGTCAAGAAGAGTGACTCAAAATCTGAACTGTCGTCATCACTGTTAGAGAAAGAAGCAGCACAAGCCAAGGCTAGAAATCAGACAAGTAGAACCCGTCAAACTCAAAGTGGACCTCTCACGCCCGGTATTGTGCTAAATAATTCACAGTCAGAAAGAGGGCGCACTTTTGAAAGGTTTATGAGGATTTATTTATTTGCTTCATCTATCCAATTTATTCATGTTATCCCTTGTATTCTTCTTACACAAGAAGTTAAGAAGGTGATCCTTAGGGTGACGCTTTCTATCTATGATGGAGTACTCACGCTGCATAATGGATAGCAAGTCTCAGACTATAATTCTGACCATCCTCTTCACCTTGCCTCCTTTTCATATGATGATTTCATATACTGATTTTAACATGGAGTTGATACCTTGTTTACTCTATTTCAGTCTCAGTAATAGTTGTGAACCTGATAGTTTGTCGGAAAATTTTGGTGGCATCTGTATAGGTTATTTCTGATGTTACACCGTACATTTCAATAATGTCTTGCATCGGCAATGATCTCAATTATCATATCTATAGTTTCCTAAATGAAGTATAAATGTTATCCAAGTAGACTCATTGATATGATAATACCAGACCATTTCTAGTGAAGATATTCTCATTTTTATGTTTAAAAATATAATAAGTTTATCGTTTTCTTTTTGCTCAACTATTTAAACTTGACTAGAAATGTGTTGTGCTTCCTATTGCTGGACTATATGCAATGTGCATGGGTTGGAGCGTTGGGGCTTAAATTCATTTCATTTTCAATCTTGTTAGTTTGATAAATCGTCTCAAATTCTATTAGGCTAAATTTGAAGGACTTTGAATCATTGCATGACACTTAGCTCTATTCATTTTGTGCTTTCATTCTGTAAAGAGCTCATGAGAAGACTTCTAATTTAACCACAGAGTAGCAAATACTGACATAATACTTGGATATTATTATGAAAAACCTTTACAGATTTAAATTTGACATTCTTTCAATGTTGACACTGTTATATGTATGGCCATTTCCAAACTTTTTCATGTTAGCAGGAGAATTCCTTTACCTTGTTAAATTCACTAGGAAATACAAACTTCTTGTCAGATATGAGACTGAAAACCCCCAAGCATCTGAGAAGAGTCAGCAAGTGCGAAGAGCCCCAAGTTTTAGTGGTCCTTTAAACCTCCCAAACCGAGCTTCAGCAAACAGTTTATCAGCTCCAATCAAATCTTCTGGAGGTAACTATTTCATTCTAGTAATCAATTCAGTCATCAAACTTTAGCTATGTATTATGGATAATTTTTTTTGGCATCAAATCATGTCATATCTTTGTTTTTAAGGGTTCAAAGATTCCTTGGATGACAAATCTAAGATGAATTTGGTACAAATAAAAGGGCGCTTCTCTGTAACATCAGAAAATGTAGATCTTGTAAAGGTATGACAACATGGCAATAGTACTTAGTTCTGTTTCATGACTGTTGCTGACTTAAATGTAATTACTAGGATATTCCATTATCCACAGTTTCTCGACGAAACTCTCAGGTAAGATGGAGGTTGCTTTGACTGTTTGAAAGGTGGCGAGGTTGTTTAGTTTATATTGATATGTTGTTTAATGTGATTGTCAGGGGTCACCATTAAGGAAGTCTGCTAGCGTTGGAAACTGGATATTTGATTCTAAACAATTGGTTTGTACACTTGTATTAATTGACATTTAAAATAGTAGAGTGTTACGACTAAGTCATGTTTGATTCCTTAGTTTCCTTGTTCTTGGTTTTTCAGCCCAACAACCAGTCCCCAAAGGAAATCGGCAACGGTAATGGACTTGCCTCAATTCTCATGCCACACCTTCAGAATTTGTTCCAACAAACATCAATCCAGCAAGTAAGAAATTTCAAGTTTATCTTCATCTCAAAGAAAGTGGTTTTTCCTCTCATTATGCATCACTTTAGCAAGAGTTAAACAAATTCTCACCTCAGCTTGTTTTCATTTCTTGCCACTCCTGCAGGATCTTATTGTCAATTTGTTGAGTAGCTTGCAAACCGTGGAGGTAGAAAATGGTGAGTTAAGAATCTGTTGATTGACTATTTATGCACATAACTATAAAGTTCTGTATCTGTTTAGCTTTTATTTTTAATTTTTTATTTCATTATTTTTTCTCTGTAGGTCCTCAAAATGGGAAGCTGCCTCCTTTACCTCGGGGTTCAGAAACTAATGGCAGTGTAAGTTTTTCGCACTTTTCAGATTTGCATATTTTAGTGCTGTTATAATGTGTCTGGAGTTGATTTGTTAGTACCAGTTGAATTTTCTTATTAAAAAGAAAAAAATCATGTTTGGAAGGGTGTGTTTTTTGAGGCTGAGAATGGGTGACTATTTGTCTTTGGATAATTGTTATCCCTGGGGGATATAATACGATAGATTAGATAGAAGAAAATAATTTCTTAATAATTATCTACAATATTGATGAGACATTTGTTTTATAATTAAATCTTAAAAACCATTATCAAGCATATTTCACAATTCCCAGAGAGAGAGAGCATCTCACCTAGATTCAATCACAATTTCTTTTTCTTCTAAAACCAATCGCTTATACCCATTTTAGTTTCGTATATTCTCCTGACCTTCCAAACAGTACCATTTCTGCATTCCAATTTTGTTGCTTTGGAACCAAATTAAAGGCAACCCAAAATAGAGGTAAGTTTAGTTTGCAGGACGATATTAAGAATATCAACTTTAGTAGTTCAAATTGAAGTTATTTAGCGTAATTTGTGAGTTAAGGCTGTAATCAATGTTTGTTTTTAATTTCCTGGGTCTCTTTTTACTCTTCCAGATTGAACACTTGGTTCTTGAGTTTATTTTCTAATAAGCAATTAATTTCTGCTTATTTGGATGCCTAAATTTTTTCTTTTTAAAAAAAAATTATAGTATTATTTTAAACTTTATATCAACCCTATTTTATTTCAAATATATATATTGAAGACTTTTTATCTACAATAACTTAATTAGACTATAATTATCTACTACTTTTTGTCTTCCCTGAACATCCAATGCCATATTACATACGACAAGTTACAAAAACATAAATGAACCAGCTGTTTCTTTCTTTCTGAATCTATATTGATTTTATCAGTTCATGGGGGTGTTAACACATAAATGATTCTTAATTTAGGGTGTTAACACATGTATGATTCTTAGGCAGAGGAAGGAATCTCTTCGTTGTATTTGGCAGAAATTGTTCTCAAAATGGAGAAATTATATCACTCATTTAATATTTTTATTTGAAATTTGTATTGTGCAATTGGAACTTGATCTTGAAGAGGTGACTTAATTGTTGAGTTCTATTTGTCAATTTCTGCTTGTGCTGTTTGGCTCTTATGCAGTTTTCACGTTTTTAGAACAAACTTTTTATATGCATTATGTTTCCATGTCTACTGTCTTTCATCGATCCATTACAAGCAGTCAGATTAAACAGAGAATTTAGAGTTCATTCTCTTATTTTTATTGTTAAGGGTACAAGGGGGGAAACAAGGTGGTTTTGAGCTAAGTTGGCATGTTTTTTCCTTTCTGGGATTCAGCTATTCTTTTTTGAAGAAACACCTATTCTTTTTTGTTAATTTTGAAATAATAATCTTAATATTAAAATTTAGTTTCAAGGCTGAAAATTGAGCATAAAATCCTTCTTTTGATTTTCTATCATCTAATTTGGACCATTATTCTTGCCTTCAATTTTTATTGCTGCTCCATTTTCTCCTTATGAATTTTAAATGTATTAATGATTGTTTATATCCATTTTTAAGATATCAGATAAATACATAATATGCTTCCCTTCTGATTAAAGGTTCAATCTATTATTAATATCAATGTGGAGTAGCTGCCACTGATACGTGATCCATTTACAGGTCGAATCAATTATTTCTGAACGGGAACGGATGCTTCTTATGAAGGTATCGGAACTTCAAGCTAGGTGTGTATCAAGTACCTTGGAAAGAATTGGAGAAACAAACTCAATAAGCCAAATTATCTTTGTTTCTGTTTTCCTTTTTGACTTTCAAGAAGCTTTACTCTCATTCCAAACACCTGCAGGATGAATAACTTGACTGATGAATTAACTGCAGAAAAGCTGAAGTACATGCAAGTGAGTGATTATTTTGCACTTAAACATATTGATTATTTGAGATTGACGTCACAGATTTAGTTGTATGTGACTATTGATGTTGAAGATACAGTCTTGATAACCATTAAACTACGGATTTCTATTATGGGTCCTTTCCAATTGGTGACTGTGATCTTCTTCTGCTTGCAGTTACAACAGCGACTATCTGCAGTTTCCCCACGCGAAGAAGACGGAGATAGAAGGGGAGGAGATTCATGAATTCCTTAAGATTTGCTTGCGAATTGTTAATTATCAACACCTTGAAAATTCTGGTAAGTGCTCTGAAGGATCTATACAACATACATTTTGGTTACATTTTTATTGAGTTTAGTATTACATTCGGTTTCCAATCGGGGTGAATTTTCAGGGTGATAATGTAGAAACAAGTCGAGGATATATTGTTCACAAGTTGACTAAGACCCGATAAAAGATTCCAGCTTTGTCCCAAAACTAATAAGAGAAAGCTCAGATTCAGAAGATAATCAATCGGTTCATTTATTTGGTTGGTGCAGTGGCTCTCTCCTTGTTCTCTTAATCCAATGTGTATTATTTGTTTGATCAGCTCTATGAGATAGAAAACCACAGGGATTTTAAATGTATTCTGTAGATTATGTGTATGTTTTAGCTTGAAATGCCATATGAAACTGTAATTCTGTGAATAGATCATTTGTAACATTATATGCTGGTATATAAAGCTGGCCTTACGCTGAGCTACTTACCCCGCCACCTCTCCCCTGGAGAGTTGATATGTTTCCCAAAACTGTTTGTTGTATCTGCATACGTCAAATAAGGGACTTAATATGAAATGAATTTGTACCTTTAACATCATCTTTGGTAAAGTTTCGAGACAGATTGTTGTGTCAGACGGTCTTATTGTGACAAGTTCTGGAATAGGTTGATTTTATTTCTGACCGAGTGATGAAATTATGTGGTACATCTCAGTAAAGCATGTCCTAAGTTTCATAATCAAATGGGAGATATTAGGTAATCCACTTTAATCTATTTCGATATTCTTTTCTGGTTTTCGTTCGATGTGTTCAAGGGTTAGGACGATGCTTAATGTGCTATGGATAACTGTTACTCCCTGCTAGGTGTTTCACTGTCATCATACACGTAGTTTAGGGAATGCTGTTATTTGATCAACTTTTGACCTTTTAGGGATATTTTAGTTGTAGTATTTTTAAATAATACTAAATAAAGTTAAAAAAAAAAAAGTTTTGTGTGTTAGTAAGAGATATATTTTTTGTAAATAAGATGTGTTCGGTAGTTATTTTCTTGGTGTTGCATGCTTTTACTAAAAATGGAGCTTGAAACTTTAATAGGTCGTTTAAATGAGGAAAAGTGTGTAACTTTTAATGAGACTAAGGAAGTATATTTGTATTTCATTTGATGATATATAAATTTAAAATACATCTATTTATATTGATTTTCTTAAATATTTATGAGTGTCAGTGATGTGCTAAATACTAAAATGGAAGGTACATTTTTATCGATTTCTTTCCTGGAAAAAAATGATGTATCCCACAATTAGGGGTTCCTACCGCCCCTGTCTTGGGGATTAGTGGATGTCTTGGGGATTGGTGGAGGAGGTAAATCGCAGGATGTGCCTCAAGTGACTTATAAGAATCGATTTATTTCCTCATTATAAATAAGATTGCACGACAGAGAAGTGATTTCTAATGTCAAATGTTATATTGTATCAGTATATATGGTAAAGCCCGCAGATTTCTATTCACTTTTTTCCCTCATACATCATTCTCATATTTACAAAAATATCAAGAACCAAAATGCTTAATACCCTTATCGAAAACTCCTCCTCGGACTCTCTTAAATTATAAAATATAACTCAATACGTCCATCTCTAAATATATACTCCTTTCGTCCCAACTAAAACATACGCGTTTTGCCATTTTGATTTGTTACAATACAAAGTGTGCGTTTCCTATTTTAATAAGTGAGGTCCCCACACCCAACAACTTATACCCTTAACATTTTAAAAAAATTACAAATCTTGGCACTCTTATATTACCACATTAAATACATATTATCATTTAAATAAATTGTTTAACAAAACATTTAACAAATTAATTAACTATCGATCTTAATCAAGATATGAATGTGAAATTCACATTGGGCACCTTTTCTTTTCCCATCTGAAATTCACCTTCTTCGTGCTCGATCTTGACGGATTTGTAGTGCCAGAGTCCATCGATCCATTCGCTGGTGTGGTGAATCTTGAAGGCGTGGCGAAATTGGGCGAGATCTGCTACGACGATCACACAGCTGACCTTGCGGTGCTTGTACCTTGCGTTGCTTATGTTGGACATCGATGACCCCTTGAACAGATCTTGATCGTCTCTTGATCTGAGGCATGGATTTTGGTGCTAAGCGCTGTCCGATATGAATGTGAAGATAGCCCTTCCCACATATGTTCTTTGTCCACCTGGGTGATCTTGGGAAGTTGTGATCTTCAAGATAAATTGTTGTACTGTAATGTGATGATTTACCTATATATATATATATATATATATATATATATATATATATATATATATATATATATGAATTTAAGATGTTCTGTTCTTCAAGATACAGAAGATGGGAGGACATTGGAGCCGGAGAGATCGAGAGGTTGCCGAAACGACACTTGATCGGGAATGCAGTGTTTGGGAAGCAGCCGTCGGATTAGCCGCTGCATCTTATTCCGTCAGCGCATGTGATGGTGAACAGCAGTTTCCTTAATTAGGTGGCTGAAGGATTCAGGGGTAAAGTAGTAATACATCAATTAAAAAGTGAAAAATACACATTAAAAATTACATCCCTTAATCTACGTGCAAAAAGCAAACGCGTACGATGGGACGGAGGAACATAAAACTCATACTCTCTCCATTCCACCCAAAGGGTCTCCTTTAATTTTTTACACGCATGAGACTCACACACCGTCTCTAATACAATTAAAATATGGGGTCCATATTCCCACTAATACAACTACCCACTACACATTAAATAATACTTCTTAATACACGTGCCAAAAAACAAAAACAATTCTTTAAGTGGGACGGAGGGAGTACACCTCAAAACCTAACTCGCATTCATCCTCTCCTTTTGATGAGGATGGAGCTAATTGGGTGCATTTTTCTGAGTTAATTACAAAAGAAATCACGAACTTTATAAAACTCATACTCTCTCCATTTCACCCAAAGGGTTCTTTTTTGCCATTTTTGTCGTCCCACCCAAAGAGTCTCCTTTCATTTTTTACACGCATGAGACCCACACACCACCTCTAATACAATTAAAATATGGGGTCCATATTCCCACTAATACAACTACTAACCACACATTAATAATAATACTTCTTAATTCACGTGTCAAAAAGCAAAAACAACTCTTTGAGTGGGACAGAGGGAGTCACCTCAAAACCTAACTCGCATTCATCCTCTCCTTTTGATGAGGCAGGAGCTAATTGAGTGCATTTTTTTATGGGTTAATTGCAAAAGAAATCACGAACTTTATTCCTATTATAAATTAATCTACACTTTTGAGAAATTGCAAAAAAAAAAAAAAATCTTTAAGTATTATTGTAAAACGCACCCAATTTGTGATTAAAAGTAGGGGTTTTTTGGGTGCGTTTTGCAACGATACTAGTGATTGTTTTTTCAATTTTATCAAAAATGGAAATTAATTTGCACTAATTTTTTAATTCAATTTCTCACGGCTAAATGGTGAAGGAATGCAAGAGGGCCGTGTTATAGGGGATGAGGTGGAAGTGATTTTTTCTTTTCTATTCTCCTCCTCCACTAATTACCTTTTATGAGCTAACATGATAAATCATCCAAAATGGGCTGCAATATGGGTTGACAATTGCTAAATACAACTTTCAATTGGTCCAGCCCAAATCAGAACCCAAATCACAGCCCAAATCATTTAAATCAAATATGGTGTGAGTGGTGGATGCACACGACTATGCTTCATGATATACGGCTATCCACTTGTTTGATTCCAATCAATTCATGAACATATTTCTTTCCCATCTTTTGTATCTAATTCATACACAATCACCTATTCCTACAATAAAAATAGAATTATAAGATAAAATTAATAATAATAATAAAATAGCAACAAATAAGACACGAAACAATACAAAAAATACAGAAAGTAATATTAAAACAAATAACAAACTTAGGTGAATTTCAAGACAATCAAACTCCTAAACTTAAGCTGTTCATCCCCAAACGACTAGAAATGAAAGAATAATTGGAGTGTAATTTACCTAAGTTAAACACAAGAATTTAGAACAATCAAATCTCCACCTATAAATCAAAGACACTCAAGGAAATTTAGAACTCTATTCCACAAAGAAATCTACACAAGAAACTTTAGCTTGCTCAAAGATGGGAAAACTCAATACATTAACACTCTTCAATAACAAACCTCACAAGGATTGTATATATTGGAGCATATATTTTACTTCATAACTTCAACTTCATTTATTCTAACAATGAATTTCTCAAGTGTATGCACTCAACTTACATGAAATGACTTCCCTTGGTATGTCAATATTGTTCTAGGAGATAAAATACAAATATTAATCAAGAATTTTCATTCAAGCATTTCATCGAACACCTTGGATGCAAAGATATTTCAACTTCTAAGATTCATGATTCTTGCATTCATTCAACTTCCTCCCTTCAATGAGCCCCACAATCATGCATCATTACACCGCACCTTCTCTAATGAACAATCACTCATCAATTCAAGTCATAATGAAGTATAAAGAAGCAAAAATTTTTATTCAAGCTTTTCATCAAACACGTTGTATGCAGTCTCAAGGCATAAGAACATCGTTCATATTTGCAATGCAATTTCCTTCTCAAGGCACAAGAACATCATTCATATTTGCAATGCAATTTCCCCAAATTTTAAAGCAAACCAAATCAATCATACAACTCCCATTTCACCTCAAATATTTATCCACATTTAAGAATATAAGCAAAATAAGACAAGAAAGTTTCACACCATGTGTTATGGGGGAAAATTCACGGCCCAAACTATTCAGAGGGCAAGTCCAATAGCACAGGCCCAAAAAAGAAGAGGCCGGAAACTCCCCTCAAACACTGGCTAAAACTGTCAAATTAAACCCAGGTAATATCTCTCAATAACCCGTGAATAAACGGAAAGATAAACCCGGATAGCATCAAGAGACAACCTCGGGATATAACACAGATATCCCAGGAATGAGCAAACAAAAACAGCATGAAGAGTGTGAAGCCAAGGGAGGATTGTGGTGGTCCCAAATGTCCGTTACTCTCGAATTCTTCATCAACCAATAAGAAGCAAGAAGTCACCAAAAGCATCAAATTTGTTATGGGATGATTTTAGAATAGTACACATGACAATCATTGATTTGAAGAAACAATCTAGAAGCAAATAAGAGAATCTAGGCCCAATGAATTGGGAAGAAGGAGTATAAATAGAAAAGATCCAAGTAAAAATGTAGGTGATTGCACTTTATCAAAAAGTAAATGAAAAGTATCAAGGCTCAATAGCCAAATCAAGTGCATTCTTCACTTTACTTATTCTCTCTTCCATCAATTACCTCATGTTGGACCTCGTTTGAGTCTCCGTGACGAAAACAGTCCGCAACATTTGGCGGCGTCTGTGGGAAATCGACTTGGTTTCCAATTTGTGATTCTCTCCATCTTCGATGAATATTTTTGTTGACTTCAACGATATTAGCACCGGTGGTTGGAGATCTCAACAACAGTAGCTCGATGGTTGTAGATTAGTTTCCGCTTTCAGAATGGAGTTCAGTTTGAAGTTCTTTTGCTTCAACTACTGTAAGTGTTGGTCAAAAATCTCATTTCTCTCACGTGTTTACATCATACTCATAGTTCTGTAACTCAAAGATCTGGCCTAGATCCAGAAACTTATTTCTCCGTTTTCCCATTCTATCGGAGTTCAAATCCGGATCTGTGTTTTGCTCACAAATTTCATCCCCCTCAAATGTTCAAATCCGACTCACATTCACGTATACTCACAGATCTATGCACTTACTCGGTTTCAACTCATAAATCTGTTCTGTTAATTCTCTCTGCTCTTCTCGATATTCTATTCGTGTTTTTTGAGAAATCCAGTTGAGGATTACTCGTTTCTTTATTTTCTTACTTAAATTCTGAACAGAAATCTCATACCAAAATTATTTTTGGTAAAAATCTAATCTCGATATCCTTGTTTCTATTATGCCTAACGTAGATCAAATGTTCAAATCCCACTCAGAAATCTATTACAGGAAGAATCCATACAGATAATTTCCATTTCTTTTCTCATACAAAATATGAATCTCATCTCAAAATATAATTACCATCAGAATACCATCAAAATACCAGAATGTCTAACATCTCATTAAATCTTCCATCGAAAACCCAATCTAAAAACCATTCCGTGGTCAATATGACCGCAGACGCCATAATTGGGAAATTCCTCACCTGCTTGTATGAGCTGAGATCTAAAATTTTATTATGTCTTCTAGAATATCTTGGTTGATGGGAGATCGTTAGGTTTTAAGAGAAAGAAAAAGATGTTATCAAAGAAAAAAATAGGGGATAAGTTTCCTGTAAGACAGTCAATGGCAACACAGCCGAGAAAAAAAAGTGAGGAGAGAGCTGATGATATAAAAACAAAAAAAAGAAGAAGATAAGAGGAAATATTTTTACAAGTTTTACGCGGTTTGCTCAAAAGGTTAAGGAGGAAGACTTAAAATAAAAAAGGCAGAGATCAAGGAAAACAAAAGGAAAGCGAGGAAAAGAAGCGGGGATATACTCCAGAAAAAATCAGGGGATATATCTGGAGGAAAAATTAGAGAAAGAAAACTTGAGGAAAAAGAAACCGACGTGGCGGTGAATAAAAAACAGCATGATCTTATGGATTGTGGGCACGTGTATCCAAGGATGCGGGAATACCTACAACAAAAAAAATCACCGAGAAAGAACGTTGAGGATATATATGCAGGAGGAAAAGAAAGAAAGAAAAAGTCAGGAAAGGGGATAAATCCCTGAGATAAAGTCAACGACAGAATAAAAAAAATAATCCTATGGATCGATAAAACCCGTGTGGCACAATCCAAGAATGTAGGAATACCCACAATAAAGATCACCGAGAAAGAAAGTCAAGAATTGATTCAGTTTGGTATAAGATTAAGAAGGAAGACTTAAAGAAAGAAAACCGAGGAAAAAGAAAAGTGATATGCCTAGAGAAAAAGTGATATGCCTAGAGAAAGGAGAACCGAGGCTAGGTCCGGTAATAAAGAATAGAAAATCAAGAAAAAAAAGAAAAGAGGAAATATGCCCTGTGAAAGAAAAAAAGAGGCGGTGAAAGAAGATGACCGAGTTTAAGATCGGGAAAAAGAGGCGGAAATGATTCACGATATTTAAGAAAAAAAGCATAGAGCATCCGATGTTGACACTCCAAGGGGGCAATTCCTTCTAGAGCTTTCTTATTCAGATGAGTTCTTTGTGATAGAATATCAGAAGCAATATTGAAAGAAAAAGAACATAATCAGCATATTGCTTGATATATATATAAAAAAAAGAATCCAAGGATTATAATCTCAAGGAGAATATTATAGTGGCGTTTTCTTCTTCAGTTGAGTTTTTCTTCAACGACGGTTGGTCAACAATAAGTTCAAAACTCCACGTTCACAACATCAAGGCTATGGTGCACAAGACTCTTCGTTGTTTCTCAATTTGCGGATAAGAAAATTCACCAATCTGTCGAATTTTCTTCCAAAATTCAAATACGATCATCAGGGATTTGCGATAAAAATTGGAGTTTAGAAATTTGAGATGTCGAGGGGAAGAGAATCATCCCGACGTTCTATTAAACACGATAGAAACTAGGGAATTTTGCGGCAAAATAAGAGTATAATCCTATGGCGATTGGGCTGGTTGATTTCTTTTGCTAGTAATCATTTGGAAGATGAAGTAAGAAAAGATGCCATAACTTTTTGTGAAAAGTTAATGGCGCGGTACGTTAGCACGCAAGGAGAACCCGGGAATAATCCAGAAGAGAAAGCAAGACAACAGCTGAAGTTGAAAGAACTCAAAAGAGACTCGGGGCTGAGCAACTGAGAAAGATAGGGCTGATTAGTTAGAATAGACGATAGCCACAGCAAATTATAAGGAATCAAGATATTATCTGATCGTAGTCATTTTCACCTAGATTTTAGGGTCTTTATTTGTGTATTTTCGGATGTTTTTATCCGTATTTGTGTTAATTTTGGTGGAGTTATTGTTACTTTGAGGAATGTGGTATAAATTGATAGAATTGTGTAAATGGGTTTAAATATGTGTAAAACAGGTAAAGAAATGAACAAAAACGGAGTCGAGAGCAAAAGGGAGATGGAAGAACATGCCAAGTTGGTACTGGGGCCGTGTGCAGAACACGACTCTGTAACCACTGGCCGTGTAGTGTCTTCAGAGCTTGCTACTCGCCCAGGAAGATGTCTGTGCACTGGTGCACGGGCCGTACATTGCTGCACGCCCCGTGTCCGGAGCACGGCCCTGTAAGAAGAAGCCGTGCATTATCGTCAGAAAATGCTACAAGGCCATGACCATGACCATGCGCTACAGCACGGGCCGTGTAGGTGCAAAATCCTGTGTAATTTTCAGAATATTCCGAAAGCTTCTAGAAGGTCCATAAGTGATATAAAACCATGATTTGTGCGAAATTAAAGGGGGAATTTCATTGAAGATCAGATTGGAACAGTTACACACACTAAAACATCACATTTCCTCACACACTAGATCCAAAATCCATCTCTACCATCTAGATCCATCAAACCACCATTTGATTTACATTTTCAATCCATAAAACCTTCATCCCATCCATCCTACCATCATTTGAGAAGAGTGGAACATCAATTGTTGAAGAAATTGATCAATTGAAGAGGAGGAAAGCTTTTCTTATGCAAGAGAAACAAATCTACTTTCCAATTGTTAATTTTATTCTTATTATGGCTCAAATGGAGCAAAGCTTGATTTATAATAAATTAATCACCATGTTTAGTGGCTAGTTTTATAGTAGGGCTAGCCATATGAGTGGTTGAGAGGAAGAGTTAGATATGTAAAACTTGAGTAGTGATTTGAATTGATTTGTGGATTTTCTTCTATGATATATCAATCATGTTTCATTTCAATGTATGTGTGATTAAATTCTCTATTCATTATTTTAGGATGACCATTCCAATGTTGTGAGTGAAGCTTTAATTGAATCATATATTGAGTTGTGCATGCAAGTTAGTATAAGGGGAGGTAAGCCATACCCTCCTTAGGCTTAGAACATTCATAGAGGGACACTTAAGTAATTGAGTGAAAAGAACCAACTTATGATCATAGTACCTTAAGGGAATTGAGATTAAGACCAATCTTAGGAGACTTAGGCTTGTAAAAGAGTCGAGAACCTAGTTGCCTTGACCATAGGGACTAGGGGTAAATTTGTGATTGTTTTTAATCCACAAGTTAATGAAAATTACTATGCAGGGTTTTGCATATCTAGCTCAAGTCTCAACTATAAGTATGATTAGCCTTGCTCTCTTCTCAAGTGTATTCTACATCCATTCCATCAATCATTTGCTCATTATTTGATCATTTACTTATCTAGTTCACATTCTAGCTATTTGAGTAGAATTTTAAGCATTAGTTTTAATAAAACCTTCAAACATCTTATCATTACAAATCATAAATCGATGAACAATTCGGATACTAGCCAATGTTTGCTTTCTCTTGGGACGACAATCTTATAAATTTTGCATTTGGTCACGCGCATACAATAACGGTAGAGTACACTTGCTCTTGACATTTTACTAAAAATGCGACTAAGTTCATGGCGCCGCTTGCAGGGGAAATGTTAAACATTTGGCTGTAACGAGTTTGAAGATGATTAGTTTTGATAAGGATTTCTTTTTGTTATTTGTTTACTTGTCTTGGTTGTTTTGGGAGCTAACTTGGAACTTTTTGTAGGTACATGCAAACGCGTTCAAGGTCTCAATTTATTGAACCTTTGAACTTGGAATTAGAAGCTACCTAAGAAGACAAAGACGAGGAGTGTTAGAGCCTACGGAGGAAAGTATGAAAGAAGTAAGGGATAATGCAAATATGGTTGATGAAGAAGGCAATATGAGGAATTTTCATGGAGGTGATAATGCTAGAGGGGGCTATAATAATCCGGAATTTGTGCCACAAGTGTATGCTCAACAAATGCACTTGCAAAACCAACAAATACAAGCTATTATTCAAAACTTGATGGCACAACAAGAAGCAAGGAATATTCCTCCGGTGGTGCAAAACCAACCCCATGGAAATGGACATAATGGAGGTGGAATGAACATTCGAGATCATTTCCAACCTCAGCTTGGGAATTATGCGATGGGGCCGCCGTTAAATGTTAATAATTTTGAGATCAAGACGGGATTGATCAACATGGTGCAAGCAAATCAATTTGGTGGTGGTGCTATGGAGGATCCAAATGCTCACTTAGCCCAATTTATGGAGTTAGCCAACACGATAAAGATAAATGGGGTGAGTGAGGATGTTGTTAAAATGAAGCTTTTCTAGTTTTCATTACGAGATAGAGCTAAGGCTTGGTATCATACTCTACCACCGGGATCTTATACCACATGGAGAGAATTGGTACAAAGATTTTTGAGCAAGTATTTTCCCCCTTCAAAGATGTTGTATTTGAAAGGGCAAATCTTTCAATTCAAGCAAATGCCACTTGAGACATTTAGTGAAGCATGAGACCGATTCAAAGAGATGCTAAGGAAGTGTCCACAACACGGATTCCCCGAAGAACAATAAATAGGATTTTTCTATGCCGGTTTACACGGAAGTGAGAGGATGCTTATTGATGCTTCGGCGGGAGGTTCGATTTTGGGACAAACTTCGGAAAGAGTAATTGCCATATGTGAGGAAGTAGCTTTGAATACGGGTGAATGGCCCATGGATCGTGCACCGGGAATGTATGATAGGGAGAAAATTGCTAAAATGGAAGAAGTGTGCTTGCAACAAGTGAAAAAGGTGGAAATGCCTAAGGAAGATATGCCCGACAAGACGATCATGGAGATATTAAAGAGGATGAATGCTAACACGCAAGTGTCTCCAAATTCGACACCTATGATAAATCAACAAGTGCTTGCAAGTCCTCAACAAGGTATGTCATTGCCTTTGATGAATCAACAAGTGTTTCCTAATCTTCAACAAGGCATGACGATGCCTAATATGGGTCAATCTTCTCAAAGTTGTCAAATGCCTACATCCATGCCTCAACAAGGTATGTCCTCTAATTATGAAAAGAAACATGGTGTCCACCGGAGATGACACTTGAGAAAGTTGCCTTCATGCAAGGAAGGAACTTCCAAGGAAATTATGATGGAGATTTTGGAAGTCATGGAGGAGGATATCCACAAAGGCAATGAGGATGGGGCCAAGGAAACTTTCAAGGGAATTTTAATCAACCTCGTAGGTATGAGAACTTGTCTTATGAAAATCAAGGCAATGCACTTACTCTACCACCGGGCATTAATCCGGGGGAGAAAGCTCCAAATGGTGAAGGAAAGGCTACAAATGAAGATCAATTCACCAAAAATTTTGAATTTATGAAGCAAGAAAAAGAGGTGAATGATAAGAGGTTTGATTTCATAAACAAGAAAAGGAGTTGAATGATAGTAGATTCAAAGCTTTGGAGACACAAATGAGTTAAATAGCAACCGAGCAAGGTGAAATCCATCGAAAGGGTAAGTTTCCCTCTACTACGTTACTAATCCTAAGGAGCAATGTTTGTATGTTACCGTGTGTAACATGGAAAGTAAGGTTTAGAAAGGATTGGTGGAAACAACAAACATTATTTCCAAGGTTGAAGAAGTAGTTTGTGATGAAATCGTGTCAAAAGTGGAAGTGGAAGTGGCCATTGATAAAGATTTGTGTTTTGATGACGAGAAAATAATTGGTGAATTCTTGCTTTGTTGGATGGTGAAAGTAATTATGATGAAGAGGTGATGTTGAAACAAGATCATGACAATGTCAAAGTTGAAGCTTCATCAAAGGTTGAAGAGCCTGGTAAATTCGTTCTTACTTGTAAAATTGAAAATGGGGAATATTTTAATGCTATTTATGATCTTGGTTCAAGCATTAATGTGATGCCTTTGGAAATTTTTGAAAAACTTGGCATTGGGAGGTTAAAGAAAATGGATGTGGAAATTGGAATAATGGATGGTTCAATGATAAAGCCCCATGGAGTTGTGGAGGATATGCTTGTGAAAATAGAAGATTTTGTATTTTCGGTGGATTTTATGATAGTTGAGAAGCAAGCGGATCCTTTGATCCCATTGATTTTTGGAAGGCTGTTTTTGGCAACTGGAAGAGTAAAATTTGACATGGATAAGAAGGAACTCACACTCCGTTCAAATGAAAGAGAATTGATGCTCTCAAGCAAGAATTTAAAAAGGGGGAAATCTTCATTTGAAGCCACCCATTAAGCCTCCGGATGATCGAGATCGAGTGGTAAGTGAAATTTTAAAAGATGAAGATTTAACTAACTTTTACTTGAATTTGCAGGAAATTTTTCTTCAAGGAGGAACAAGCTTGGGAGAGATCCACAAGTTGATTGGAAAATTGATAAAGGGCCTCCAGGATTTGAAAACATGAGAAAAAGAGACAATGAAGTGAGTTCAAGTGTTAAAGGAGCAAGAAGTGTGGATAAGAAGGTTGCTAAGGAAATATTTTAAGTGAAGATGAGGCCCGATGGGGTCTTTGATTTCTCCGATTGTTAAGAGCTTAAATGTGTCTAGCTCGACGATGTTAAATCGAGCGCTTGATGGGAGGCAACCTATTTTGGTAAGTTTTCTTGTTTAGTTGTGTTTTTCTTTTAAATTTGGTATGTAGGTGGTTAAGCTCGTGAGAAAAATGCATAAGATGAAAGACAAGGAGGCTAAAGATGGAATGATGATGTATGCCTCACCACTCTTTACAAACTTAAATTTTAACACTTGTGTTAATTTAAGTTTGGGGGGGGGGGGAGATTGCGTGGTGGTCATACTTGATCATACGAAAGGAGAAAGATGCACAAGAGTCATCTGGGGGAAAAGTTCATGAAGAGCATTGAGACAACGACAAAGGTACGTCTCACCACTTTTTGCAAACTTAATTTGTAACTTGTTTCAATTTAAGTTTGGGGGGAGAGTGCGTGGTGTGACCTAAACTTTGTCTAATTGAGTGATGAATAATGTGTGTTATGTTATCTTGTGTTGTCTTGCAAAATTATCAATTTTGAAAATTTTCTTATGAGTTAGTTGAGTTTTGATATGTTTGGTGGTGTTTTGAGTACATTTCGATCCATTTTTGATCATGAGTGTAGCGTAAATGATATTGAGAAGTGTTTGAGCATGAATAGGGTGTGTGAAAAGTGGAAAAACAGGGCAAGAATGAAGTGAAGTATGAAAAATAGATAAACAGGGCTAATTGCTACATGGGTCGTGCTCCGCACACAGCCCTGTAGAAATTTGCCGTGTAGCGCCATCAGAACATGCTACACGGCCAAGAGGAAGGCCGAGCTCCGCAGCTCGAGCCGTGTAGGAGAAGGTACACGGGCCGTGTTCCGCACACGGCCCTGTAACAGTTAGCCGTGTAATGGGATCAGAACACGCTACACGACCTCACTTGAGGCCGTGCAGCGTAACACGGGCCGTGCAGGGTCTGTTCCAGGTTTTTAAAAGGGGCCATTTCGTACTCATTCCACACGCCCTCCTTCATCCGTATACACTCTGTAAGTACCCAATTCACTGTTTCACGCATCCGTATCATCCACCAAGGTTAGTTTGGAGTGATTTTGAGTGAAGTTCGTCAATTTTGCACATCAAACACACTTCTCTACATCCAATTGCCAAAAGGTATGAATTTCTTGAACCCTAACTTGTAAATTTTGATATGAATTGATTGAGTTGATGTATGGGACTTGTTCTAATATGAATTGGATGCTTGATTGATGATATTCATACATGTTCAATATGAATTTTTGAATTTTTGAAAAGTTGAATTAGGGTTCATGAGGAATAATTTGGGGATTGTGTGAGAATTATGAGTTTGAATAATTGTGTTGTGCTAATTGATGAATTACATGAGTATGATGTTTATTTGTGAGAGATTTGCCTTAGATATTGAGGATTTGGGCATGAGGCTATGCAATTTGTATTTTAAGAAGATGTTTAAATTTTTGTGCATGCCAAGTGTTCGATGAAATGTCTAAGAGAGGATTTTGTTGAAATTTGATGATCATATATGAATAATGTTTGATGATGATTGAATTTGGAATTCATATGTGTGAAAATGATTAGAAGTTGGTTAGAATTGTTGATAGTTGAGATGAATGTCAATAAAGTGCTTAGTATGAATAAGTTTGTGTTTTAATGATATGAATGAGCTATGTTGATGCATAATAGGTTCCATACTAAGTTGAATAACTAGGGTGGAATTTAACTAGGTGCATTAACATTCGTATAAAGTTCATTGGTTATCACTTGAGAATTATAGTTTTGTAGATGGCCGAGAGGAGAGTTAGACCTAGAAATGAGGACTTCATTGTGATAACCAATCCAGGGGATTAGGACTTCATTGGCAAACGTTAGCTCCAAAGATCAAGCTCACTCGTTTTCAAGACATGGAGACGATGAGAGGATTAGGATTAGAGGAGGATTTAAGGAAGCTAGTTCGCTTTGCTCAGATGGAAGCTTTCTTCGATAAGAGGCCACCAACCTACTACCAGGTGAAGAAGGATAGGAATGGATTTCCTCGATGGGTGACTTTTCAGTTAGATAATGTGTTGAGGGAAAAGGTCCCGTTGGCATTCTTAAATGAGTGTTTTGATTGCCCACCATGCGAATTTCATCGGAGCTTTTATGTAGGAGGAACTTTCAACCAACAAGAATGGTGGTCAAGCTTAGTGAATGATGAAACTGAGAGAGCAGGATACGTCCCTAGTGCTTCGAAGGGGACGACCATCCGGAATCCTGTGATGAGGTATTTAGAGAAGATCATCTTGAATACTATCTTGGGGAGGTTTGAAGGCGGATCAGTTTGAGAGAAGCAACTCTACATCATGTATTGCATCTATAAGGAATTACCGCTTAATGTTGCAGCACACTTTGTGCAACATGCGGAGAGAGTTGCAAAAAGGAAAACATCTCAAGGTTTGATGCTTGGAGGGATGATTTCTATTATAGCTCAAGGATTGGGAGTTAGTCTTGCAGGGATGGAGAACCAGATGGTTAGTGAAGGGTTGAACTTCCAACAACTGATGAGGATAGAATTCTTAACTATGGTGGGGAATCAATACTGTTTGAGGCAGGAGAAGGGAGCTCCATTTCCCTTGCCAATGCCGAAGCTCACTACGGTGTACACGAGAAGAAGGCTTGCTAACTTGGCTATGGGAAGTGTGAACCATTCCAGAGTGGTGAGGGCTTTCTATAGAAGAAACAGGGATGAAATGGAAGAGGTTCTGAGGCAAGTTAGAGTTGTAGAGAATAAAGAGCTAGTTAACTTGAGAGCAGAGCCAGTGCCAATGGAGGGCGATGAACAAGGAGAACAACCGAAGCAAAAGGAATTTGAGGAGCAGGGCCCTGATCCACCACAGTTTGAGGAAGAAGGGGCACAACCACTAGTGGGACCAGGACAAGGAGATGAAAGGTGGAATTATATGATGGATGAGGTGCGTGACATGAGACATGTGCAGCAGACGTGTGGGGCACAAATTAGGGAGATCCGCGAGGTCCAGCAAGAGCATGGAAGGCACATTGAAGAGTTGAGAGCTGGAGAACGTCGTAGGGAGTACTTTGAGGAAAATTCAAGGGTGCACTCCAACTACATGGATGAGATGATGACCATGATGTTCAATTTCTAGTTTCCTGCAAATCCTCGTGCGTACATAACTTGGAATGCCTATCATCCACCTCCTCCGCCTCCAGAATAATGAAGGGAGTATTTTAAGTGCTTGACACTTTTGTCCATTCATCTTAGCCATGATAAATTTTTGGAAGAATGTTTGGATTGATTTGATTCGATTGGGTTGTACTTTGATTGTTTGTTTTTGGGAGGTTTCTTATTTTGGAATTTCTTTATTTTTAGTTTTATGCGATTTTCTTTGAGTTATTTTGGTATTTTGGTTTTATTTTTCATTGATTGGATGCATTGGGAATTTGATCTTTATTTCTATGGATTTGATTTGATGTGTTGATATTTTGATGGATGATTTGATTTATGCATGTTATATGTTTGTATTGTTTGTTGATCCCTTGATTAGTATGTGATGTTTGTTGCTATTTTAATTCTTGTATAGGTTTGGTTTGGTGTTATGTTTTGGGAAGGCGTGAGTCATTTTTGAATGAGCTATGATGCATTGTATGTGATGAGTGATGAGAAGCATTGTTAATGGTTTCTACTTGTTGAAATTGTGACATGGATTAAATAACTTGTTAATTTTGAGAAGCATGAAAGGTAATTGGGCGTCTTTTGGTCCAAGCAAGAGCTTGTGAGACTTGAGCCTCAACCGTGCCTCCATGGTTAATTCTTGATGAGAGGACCGGTTGAACTTAGACAAACTAGAACTTGCTCATGGACTATAGGAACAAAGCCCGAATAGTTGAAATTTGTGAAATGATCTTAGGCCATCCTTGATAAGTGAGTCATAGCCAAAAAAAATTTTTCCTTACAAAAAAAATCATCCCTAGTAAACCACTTTGAGCCTATAAGCCTATTTCTTTGTGATTTAAGCACAATAAAAGCCTTTAAAATCCACGTGAGCCTTATATATATAACCTAAGTGTGGGTGATTGAGGAGATGATGGTTTACAAGGTTTGATATGAGAATTGCGCTCGAAAAGAAAGGAAGTGGTGAACAAATAAGAAAAAGATGCAAAGGAGCTAAACAAGATGTACATGTGACTTAAAAAAACAAGAAAAAGGGAGCAAATCAACAAAAATGTGCTCATGAAGTTCAAAAATTGAAAGAAAGGAAGTATGCAAATCAAAAGGAGCTCGAAAAATCTAAGAAATGATAATGATTAGTGCTTTTGATTAAAGAAGAAATTAAAGGAAGCTTGAAAGTGAAGAAGTTGAAGAAAGGAATCATCTATTTAATTGCTTACACTTGAATAGTCACTATTATCCAAAGTTTTCTACCCTACCAAAGAGCCTAAACATTACATCCAAAAGTAAAGACCTTTTTGATCACTTGTTGAAACTAGGGTGGCTTGTGAACATAGTCCATGAGCAAGCCTATGGTGAGTCGGTTCTAACCGGTTGATGAGTGATAAAAAAACCCTATCATAAAGTGTGTTGAGTGAAAACTATAATCTATGAGAGACTTGGATTGAAAGGGATTTGAGTACTTTAATGTCATTCTTAAGATTGAACTTGTTAATCATTCATGTTATAAGTTTGATGATGTAGGGATACTTAATGTGAAATTGTATTCCTTATTACTTGTGATGTATTGTGGTTTATGTTCGTTAGGTGTTTTTCTAGGTGAAAATTACTCCTCTTGTTTATCATTTTTCATAGTTCGAGAACGAACAATACTTTAAGTTTGGGGGGTTGAACATAGTCATTTTCACCTAGATTTTAGGGTCTTTATTTGTGTATTTTCGGATGTTTTTATCCGTATTTGTGTTAATTTTGGTGGAGTTATTGTTACTTTGAGGAATGTGGTATAAATTGATAGAATTGTGTAAATGAGTTTAAATATGTGTAAAACAGGTCAAGAAATGGACGAAAATGGAGTCGAGAGCAAAAAGAAAATGGAAGAACAGGCCAAGTTGGTACACAGGCCGTGTGCGGAACACAGCTCTGTAACCACTGGCCGTGTAGTGTCGTTAGAACTTGCTACTCGCCCAGGAAGATGGCCGTACGCTAGTGCACAGGCCGTGCATCGCTGCACGCCCCGTTTACAGAGGACGGCCCTGTAAGAAGATGTCGTGCATTGTCGTCAGAAAATGCTATAGGGCCATGACTATGACCGTGCGCTGCAGCATGGGCCTGTAGGTGTAATTTTCAGAATATTCCGAAAGCTTCTAGAAGGTCCATAAGTGATATAAAACCATGATTTGTGCAAAATTAAAGGGGGAATTTTATTGAAGATCAGATTGGAACAGTTACACACACTAAAACACCACATTTCCTCACACACTAGATCCAAAATCCATCTCTACCATCTAGATCCATCAAACCACCATTTGATTTACATTTTCAATCCATAAAACCTTAATCCCATCCATCCTACCACCATTTGAGAAGATTGGAGCATCAATTGTTGAAGGAATCGATCAATTGAAGAGGAGGAAAGCTTTTCTTATGCAAGGGAAGCAAATCTACTTTCCAATTGTTAATTTACTTCTTATTATTGCCCAAATGGAGCAAAGCTTGATTTGTAATGAATTAATTACCATGTTTAGTGGCTAGTTTAATAGTAGGGCTAGTCATATGAGTGGTTGATGAATTGATTTGTGGATTTTCTTCTATGATATATCAATCATATTTCATTTCAATGTATGTGTGATTAAATTCTCTATTTATTATATTAGGATGGCCATTCCAATGTTGTGAGTGAAGCTTTAATTGAATCATATATTGAGTTGTGGATGCAAGTTAGTATAAGGGGAGGTAAGCCATACCCTCCTTAGGCTTAGAACATTCATAGAGGGACACTTAAGTAATTGAGTGAAAAGAACCAGCTTATTATCATAGTACCTTAAGGTAATTGAGATTAAGATCAATCTTAGGAGACTTAGGATTGTAAAAGAGTCGAGAACCTAGTTGCCTTGACCATAGGGACTAGGGGTAAATTTGTGATTACTTTTAATCCACAAGTTAATGAAAATTACTATAAAAGGTTTTGCACATCTAGCTCAAGTCTCAACTATAAGTATGATTAGCCTTGCTCTTTTCTCATGTGTATTCTACATCCATTCCATCAATCGTTTGCTCGTTATTTGATCATTTACTTATCTAGTTCACATTCTAGCTATTTGAGTAGAATTTTAAGCATTAGGTTTAGTACCAAACCTTCAAACATTTTATCTTTACAAAGCATAAATCGATGAACAATTCGGATACTAGCCAATGTTTGCTTTCCCTTGGGAGGACAATCTTATAAATTTTGCACTTGGTCACGCGTATACAACAACGGTAGAGTACACGTGCTCTTGACATTTTACTAAAAATATGACTAAGTTCACTATCCAAGCTGAGGGGTGAAGCCGAGTTGAGCACGTCACAGTTAATTTTCCAGCAAAAGATAAGAAATCAAGATTCTGTGTGATTTAGATGTAGAATACATCTAAGATAAAGTCAGGCTCTAGTTATTGCCCCCAACAGGAAAGTACGTAAGAAGTGGTGCAGTTGACTAGCCCATAGAGCAAAGCTGAATGATACAAACTCGAGATTGGGAGAAGAAAGGTGCAAGAGGATAGTTTTGTTAATTAAGGCGTTACTATTAGCCACAGACAATCCGAGGATAAAGTTTGAAGGAGTCGACAATTTCAGCAAGTGGGAAATTGAAGAAGATAGTTGTGAAAAAATGGAAGCGGAGGAAGTTCGAGGATAAGTCATGCGCAAGAAAAATTATCCCAGGGCAGTTGGTTGTTCATACAACTATAAACCGCAAAAAATAAGCTTTGTTGTTTACACAACTACCAATTCGGTGTTAAATCCCAGGGAAAGGGAATATTTCGGTACAAAAAATCAGCTGAGCCGAGGTTAACTTTTGAAAAAAAAGAAAATTTATTCAGCAAAATAAAGTCATGGAAAGGAAACTCTACCCATCTTAAAGGTTAGACTTTTACGTTTCTTTTATTGGTTAAAGGAATAAAAGATCCCACACTCTATATTCAAAAGAAAAAAGCTAGCTCAGTTGATTAGAGTGTGGATTAAGATTCCATGCAAGAAGAATTGGCTTCAACTCTCAAGAAAATATATCACCGGCCTTAATCTGCCCCAACAACTCCGAACAAAGTATAAAGAAAAATCTCAGAACTACTGCTATTATTTTTATTGGAAAAAAGAAAGTCATGATGATTGGCGAAGGAAGAAGGGAGCCCATTGAAGCAATGTTCTTGTGGCTTCAACCTCCAAGAAAAGAAAGGTCAGACTCAAATCTTCCGAAGATGACGATGCAATTGGATAGCACATAATTGCAGGAGAAATATACTCCCGGTTAAAAAAGAAGAAAAATACCCGAGGTTATATCCGCAGGAAAAGAAAAAATAAAAGCTCATCAGAAAGAAAAACATCAGCGAGGAGTATAATCAGCGTTGGAAAAGCATCAGTTTGTTAAAGAAGGGAATAAGAAGCTGATCCCATAAGAATTGCATGCCAGGAGCTACATTACCAGATTGAGAAGAAGAGAGGGATGACTCCAAACAACCGATCCTTCACAACCGTTAAAGTTATAATCTGATGGAGCATAGCAGAATTGAAAAAATTTCAAGATCTCCAAATTAGTCAGATGTATCGAGGCTAGCTAATGGAAGACAGCGATAAGATCTATGTGAAAAGTTCTAAATATTCCTAGCAGCTCAATCTTCGAGATTGCTCCTTGTAGCTTCACAACAAGAATCAATCTCAGGGGCTAATGTTATGGGTGTTATTACACCTATAGGAGTCGTGACGTTACGCGCTGGAGAAGCAAAGGATCTATGCCAAATATTAAGAAAAAGCATATGCATGGAACATCAGCTGGGGGATAAAGTCAGTTCACCACGGAGGATAAGCCCTTCCAACATCCCCAGCACAAGCAAATTTATCCCCAGGTCTGCCCAAGGATAAGTCATGCATGTTTCCTAAGCCTTGTAGAATTGGGTTTATCCCCTTCCCATGTGAATCTTCAGCTAAACTATAGCATGAAGAAGCACATTCCCTTCCCACATCACACATCAATATGCTCTATCAACCAATGGGGAGAAATTGGGACCACTTCCAACAAATTGATTCTATCTTCTATACATGGCAACACATCATTGGGTTAGACAAAGGGCCAAGGATGAAGGCCTTGAGGTGTACGTGAACATCACTTGTATAAAGGAAGGACTTTTGGATACTTCAAAAGGGGGAGCTCATATCATCATCTTCAACGCACATACTAACACCCACAAATAATTCTCTCTCTACACTTTCTACATTTCTTCAACCTGTAGATTAGCTCTACTATTCTAGATCATGAAGTCTGTGAAATTTCTCCTTGTAACCTTCATCAATAAAGCACTCTTTCAACTCCCGTGGATGTAGGTTTTATTGAACCGAACCACGTTAAATCTCCTTGTGTTCATATTTAATTTTCTTCAAGTTTTAAGCTCATTATTGGCGACGATGGAGATCACGCATGTTTGTTCTTGTTTAAGTCTTCATGACAAAACAAGCAACAGTGCCCTAGCAAGAGAATATTCAAACCCCATTTCATCTAACTAAAATTGAACTGAAGTAAGATTTTAGAAAGATATACCTTGCTTGCTTCAAACGAATGCTTTTAAGAGATTGAGAAAATTAAGCAACTAATGCCTTGAGTATCTTGAGAATTCCCACATGTAGAGAGATGGAATATAGTGAATGAATGGGGGAAATGGTGCTCGAGGGTAAATGAGAACAGCTGTGTGTGTGTGGAGTGTATTGTAGCGGGTGAAAAGATGGGATGTGGAGAAGGATGGGGGTAGAAAGATGGGATGCGGGAGAGAGGTTAGAGAATGAATTGAGAGGGTTGGAGTAGCCGTGTATGGTGGTTAGCGTGGAGAGGGAGAGGGGTTAGAGAATGAAGTGAGAGAAGAAAAAGAAAGAATATATACCTAGGTAGTTGAATCACATGGCCATATCTCTCAACACGACCAAGAGAGACAGGCGTGTTTCTTCTGTTCTTCAACCTGAATCATCAACACGGCCTCTTCACCAAACACGACCTAGGGATGGGCGTGTTTCTACTGTCTAACCACCTGAGCCTTCAACATGGCCTCCTTGGCCTTGTTAAATCATATACCCATGTTTTTACTATTTTCCCTGCTCATTGCACTTGTAAGATATTTCAAACTCCTATATTCTTTTCACTTTTGAAATTTTTCCTTCCCTATTTTCTCAAGGCTAATTCTCTTGTGCACCTGGGTGCATCTCAGGATACGGTGTATCCACTTTTGAAATGTATATAATTATGAACAAAAACATATACAATTATGAATAAAAATGTATACACTCTATTAACGAATTTTCTGTTAGTTTTTTAATGAAAAATTGAGTGTAAAAAAATATACAATTATTAAGAAATATGTATACACTATTGAATAAAAAGTTATACACATATGAGTGCTACTTTTTTTTAATGAGAGTGTAAATAAATAAAATTATTAAAAAAACATGCATACAATATTGGATAAAAAGTTATACACATATGAGTGCACGCTTGCACCCAGGTGTACCGGGTATCAACTCTTTTCTCAAATATCATACATACCAAATTTTCTCCACACAACCACATAACATTTCAAGCATAAGTTATATCTTGACCAAGAAAACAAACACAATAATACATAAAATAAAATAACAAAGAGCAACACATAACACATGACAAGATAAACACAAATAACAAACTAGCCGAACAACAGACTAAGATAATAGGTGTGCGCTAGTGCAACTGACAAGTAAGTACCACTACGATTACCTCCCCCAAGCATAATTAGAGCCAAGGCTAGAAATTAAGTTTGAAAGAAAGTAGTGGACTTACCTTATGAAAGCATCCAGTAGCGCTTCTCGTAATCCAAGTGCGCCTCATGCACACTGACATCCACATCATCTAAGGCTAACATCAAACAAAACAAAACAACACACGATAAGAACTAACACCAAGAGCTTAGAGCGGAGCACTTATTCACAAAGTTAAAAAGAATGGGTTGCCTCCCATTAGCGTTGAATTTTACTTCTTCAAGCTATACATTGTGCATGATTAAGTTTCGAGCAAAGTATCCACAAAGAGAATTTCTCTTTGGGACGGATCAAAGTGGTGCTTCACTTAATGCCCATTGATCAAGAATTCATCCCCCTTGTCATCCATTACTCTAAGAGCTCCTCCATCTAGAACTTCCTTTACAATATAAGGCCCTCTCCACCTAGATTTCAATTCTCTGGGAAAAGTCTAAATCTCAAATTGAAAACCAACACTTGATCTATTTTTTCGAAACTCTTTTTTCTTAATTTGGCATCATGCCATCTCTTTGTCTTTTCTTTAAAGATTCTTGAATTCTAGTAGGCACTTTCTCAAAATTCATTAAGTTCACTAAATTACAAGAATCTTTTCTTCTTGGAAGCTTTCATATCAAAATTCAATTTCTTTACCGCCCAATAGGCTTTATGCTCTAGCTCCACCGGAAGATGGCAAGATTTGCTATAAACAATCTGAAACGGGGACATCCTAAGAGTTGTCTTACATGAGGTTCGGAAAGCCCACAATGCCTCATCAAGCTTGGTTGATCAATCTTTTCGACTCCCGTTCACAGTTTTCTCCAACACTTGCTTGATTTGGCAATTTGAAACTTCCGCCTGACCATTTTTTTGGGGGTGATAAGGGGTAGACACTCTATTTTCACTCCATAAGACTTGAGAATATGCTATTTAACTTAAAAAAAAACTTGATTGAATATTTTTCAATGTAAAAGAGCTAAGTGTACTCTTGTCATGTAGGCTCGAGCAATCAAGTTAAATTATCGAACCATGAGAATTTAGGATTCGTGACCTTCAAGTTATAGTCTCGTATTAGTTAGGGACTACCGATCGAAAGGGGTGATAATAAAAACATGAAAAGAATCTAATTACAATATTTTTAGAATTTTCAATGCAAAGGAAATTTTCATGATGCACTTCAAATGGATCAATGTTGTAACACATCTAATTGCCTCCTAACCTATCATAGTAAGAGCGATCACAATTTTCACCAAAACTCTCTCTCGAGATAAAGGCATGTAGGCCCTTACAAAGGTCCCAAAATAGCACATAAGATCGAGGCCAAAGTGAACACCTCTCAATAGGTACTAATTACACGTACGAGTTCCCCAAGTAGGTACTAAATCATATGTAATATTCCCTTAAATAAGTCTTTGCCTTAAAATTATTCAAATGACAATTAAACCTTATTAGGAAAAATTAACATTACAGATTAAACAATTCGATTATATTCATTTTAAATTATTAAAATTACATATTCTACATATTCTGTCAATCTTAAATAATTGAAATTTCAATTTTTGCTTATTCTGTCAATCTCCAATTCTGTCAATCTTATAAAATTATTGATTAATTGCAAAAAAAAACCACGAACTTTACTCCTATTGCAAATTAATCCTCACTTTTGAGAAATTGGAAAAAAACCACAACCTTTAAGTATTGTTGCAAAAAAATAAAAAAAACCTACTATTAGTCACAAATTAGGTTTTTTTTGCAACAATACTTAAATGTTGTGATTTTTGTTGCAATTTCTCAAAAGTGGGGATTAATTTGAAATAGAAGTAAAGTTCGTGTTTTTTTGCAATTAATCCAAAATTATTCAAAATTTGCCTATCCTGTCAATATTAAATTATGTCAATCTTATACTCCCTCAGTCCCATTGAAACGTATGCGCTTTTTTTGTAAATTACAAATTTTTGCATATTCTTTTGGTTATTTACTGTCAATTACAAATTGCAATATTTACGATCAATTACCAATTAATAAGTTGACAAGGAATTGCCCCCTTAGCCTTTGGTCCTTGGCAAGGAATTTCCCCCTCAAGTTGACAGGTACAATTCCCCTCTGTCCAACTCTGACAATATATTAAAGGCAAACTCTCTTGGGAAACCTCACTTTTGTAAGACGGATGTGAGACATATATCCCTATTTAATTTAAGTCTATTTTCACTTTTGACTTTTGTATGAATCTAATTTTCATATCCCACTAAAATCTTCATCAAATATACATTCAAGAGAAAGAAAGAAATCTATTACCAAAAAAAGAGAGAGAAAGAATTCTTCTAAATTCCAAGATAAAACACACATCCTAAGAAATTGAAAACAGAGAAATGGAAAAGAGAGAAGAGGATCTTTGACACAGGAAAGTAACCATCTGTATTCCCAATTCCGATGAGGTTTTTATCCATAGCTCTCCCTGGAATTCGTCGGAAAAGTTGTGCCCACCGATGAGGCTACTGTCGTTGACTCTATCAAATCCGCCACCGAAGAGATCGTAGGGAAAGGGAAGGGAATTTTGAACAAGCCGTTGAATCTCATCGTGAAAAAGAAAGGCATGCCAAATCTCACCATGGTGGATTTGGAGGTGTTCAGATTTCTTCAAGGTGATTTTATTTTTCTTCGATTGCAAATTTGTTACTAGAAGGTATAGTTAGAACATGATTTTTTTCAATTTTGTTTAGTAATTGTAATTTTCTTTGAGCAATCATGTTTTTTTCAAATCATGTTGTAATTCTTATTATCATCGTAGTCAAAAGATATTTAACAATCATTTACAATATATTATAACAAAAAAAGGTTTTACTCTAACATTAACGTAACATACTTTCATCTAACATACGATAACACATAAATTATATACTATATTCAATCCGCGACATACTATAACATTCGTACACCATGGTGCACTACTTTCCTCACTTCGTCGTAGTCATTATAATTTACAATAATATTTATATAATATAACACGAAAACAACATACAATAACTCAAATAGAGTACACTTTCTAGCTAACCTACTATAAAACAGATATTATTGGTGTTCGATCATTTGGTTAACGTGAACCGTTAGGGTTCCATGCATTTCTAAATTAGCGGAAGTAAGAACATAGAAACGTATTACCTTTAACCAGGGTATGTTGAAGAAGAACAGCTGTAAAAAAACCTCTTGATCTTTTACTGTATTCCCAAGTCCAATCTTGACATCGTGTGGGCGACGATCTTCAAGATCCTCTCAATATGCTGTTCTCCCTTACTTCTAACGTGTTTAGGATTTAGTTAAGCTTTTTAGACAGCTGAGATGACTTATATTTGGGCTACAATAGGGACCAGGAGAAGAAATTAGAGTCGGGCCTCCATTGGGCTTAAGTATCCAAGTTTAGCCCAAAACTTATACTTAATCCAATAATAATAATATAGTCCACTAAAATATTATTATTGCACTGCCGCTCTAATCCCATAATTATATTATGGACTCCTTCTTATTATGAGCCCGTTAGTCTCCCCGCGTTTAAGATATACAATGCCCAAAATTAATTAAGTTACTGACAACTCCATTAATTAATATCTCATCCGAGAGTAGTACCACTCAATCTTGTTATCATGCCCGAATAAATCCACCTGCAGGGTTTACATGATAATCCTTATGAGCTCCTCAAGGGGATATCATCAACCTATTTAATAGGACACAAATTCCTTCTTCAATCAACAGCACACCATAGAGACAATACTATTTCCCAACTCACCGAGCTTATTGATTTAATACATGTAAATCTCACCCATTGATGAATCAAAGAAATACACACTGGCTTACGTGTCAAGATTATTGTATAGGGATAAAAAGAGCACGAACATCCATAATAACTGAGATCAAGTTCTCCTATATTGTCATTATAAGTCGAACGATCTCAAGCGGTCCTGCTCAATACACACAAAGCATACTAATGTGATTTTATAGTCAAGACAAACTAATACCAAATTACACTACAAACATCCCGATAGATTGTCCCTGTCTATCTCGGTTGTGAGTCTCTGTTTATACTTTATAAGGAAACTGATAATATGATCTTCCGCGTGTTGTCGTACAACATATTAACCACAGTATAAAGTAAGTGGACTATCGCATCGACATATAAATAAATTATAACATGCAATCATTTGATCAATGATTCTCATTTCAAATATTATTAAAACATTGTTCATACTAAAACTAGACTTTTAGTATACAATCCAACAGATTTGACATATTATAAGACGGAAATGATGAACTACAACATTAACCAAATATACTTTCATCTAGTATACAATACAATATATATGGTAGAAATTACGTATTATAGCTGATCGATGACATATTATAACATGAAAATGACATACTATGAGACATATGCAATACACTTTTAGATAAGATATTACAACACAAAGATAAAATATTATAACACAGGAACGACGTACTACGACATCAATGAAATATTATTTCAGGAAGCATACAATAACACAAATATTACATACTATAACACGAATTTGACATACTATAAAAAACATAATATACTTTTTGCTGACATACTATAGCACTTAAATTGCATACAATAATACAGAAACGACATACTATAATGCCACCAAAATCTTCTTCTAACTAAGACATAATAACACAAAAATTACATACTATATCCCATCCACAACATACTATAACACATGTAATATATACGAGCATTGATGCAGATGGATTATGGTTTGTAAAGACGATTTACCAGAGTGAAAAAATTGGCCACGCAAAAAAATTAATGATTTGAATTCATCTAATAAATTTAGGAACTACTAAAAATTATGGGCATTAATTACTTAATCCAATTCCTTTATTATTTTTAAATATATAGTTAGTTTTTCGGAAGAAGCGATCATAAATAATTGAAATATTATTTATTTATTTAAAAAATAATAATTTATTATATGGTAAATTATCTTGTGTACTCAAATGCACCATGCACTCGCTTTCAAAAACTTATATACTCTACATGAATAAAAATATATACACTCTGTAAATGATTTTAATCTGTTAACATATTTAATAAAAAATTTAATATAAAAAAACAATATAATTGTGAGGTATATATGTTTCTTAAATTTTTTATCTCTACGTAAATTAATGCTGAGACGATGAGTGTATATAACAAACAAATCAAATAAATAACCATGTACTACACCATAAATTAAAGGGTAAATACACTTTTTTATTCATTAACTTTCCCCGATTTTGAAATTGGTCCATCAGTTTTACTCATTTTGAAATTAGTCCATTAAGTTTATAAACTTTGATAAAATCGTCTAATTACCAGGTACAAAGGATTTCCCAACCGGTCATCATGATGTGGTTTTTTTTTTATTTCTGACGCTTACGAGGCTTATCTATTACAAGATAAAATACCTAACCCCCTGACCCCAACTCCACTATCCAATATCCAAACACCTCTAACCCATCTCCCCGACCCCACCCTTGATGAGAGTGATAATTCAGGTGTTTTGAGCTTCGATTTGTGTGAAAATTGGTATGATTTAGTCTATTATCAAGAAGAATCGGGATGTTTATAGAAAAATATAGAAAATTCACGAATTAGATGCTACTGAGGTTATTTGAGCATATTTGTAAAGGAAAATAGGTCTGAAGTGCTTGGAATTGGAAAACACAATTTCAAGGTGTAGTTCGACCTGGGATGGCTGTTCGACCAGTATCAGCCTGGTCGAACAACACTGATGAAGTCGAATGGGAGGTGTTTCAACTTACAGAAAGGTCATTCGACAAATGAAGCCCGTTCGACCAAGCAAAGCCAACTCGACTTGCGTAAGTCAAGTCGAACGGCAAGCAGAGACGAAGTCCAGTTTACAGACACGCCGTTCGACCTCAGTTCAACTAAGAGGTCCTATTTGACCATGCCAGGTCTGCTCAAACAGGGACACATCAGCTTCAAAACATCGGGATTAAACCTCTAGTGCATGCATGTACGTGTTTTCTACGAAAAAGCCAGTAAAGGTCCATAAGGAGAAGCTACAAGTATAAAAAGGGGTGCCAATCACACCAAAAAGAGAGTTAGATTTCACATCCATCCTACACCACATCCAAACACTAAATCCATCCACAGGAGCTGTAGAGAGAGATTTGTACAGCAAATGGAGTGAGAACCAAGTGAAGATTCAAGACGGAGTGAGAAGCGATGGCGCCCACATCTAGGGTTTACTTTGCAACTTAATCTTGTAATTTTCAAGACTATGGGTAAGATCCATCCAAACACCATGAACGTTCTTCGAAGCGTCATGGGCTAGAACCGCTTTGGTAGTTCTAGAGTTATGAAGATTTTTATCTAGTTAATTAAATTTTTGTGTGTATACTCCGTACAACACTACTTATGGATTTATTTTATATAAGACTATGCATTTTTAATTCATACTCAGAGTTATTTTGTGCATCATTAACTGTTATGCAGAGTCTGAATACATATCTTGATTATTGATTGAGTGCGTTTAGTGCTGAGCAGGATTACATGTTATGATTCTAAGTGAGGGGACTACAAAGCTTCATTAGAACTATCTTATATAAATACTTATTAATTGAATTGAATTCAGGTTAGTAAGTAGGATAAAGAGGATAATTATATAGTACCTATAAAGGGAGATCATATCAGATTAGAGTACTTAGTGCACGGGAAATAATTGATATTGATAGTACCTAGAAAGGGGGGTGTAATTATATCTCTTGCTCCGAGGCAATTCACATGTGTTACACGCTTATCTGCTTGTGTCTATATAGCATATTTGCATGGCTTAGTGATGCATCTATAATCCGCAAGGTAGAGTAGGACATTGACATAAGGAAGGGAGATTAATTAGTGAAACTGGATGACCCGAAGAGCTACCTATCTTCTCACTTGTCAACACTTGTTTATCTCTACTGTCTCTATTTAATTTACTATTTAATTATTTGTTCATTAATTTAATAACTATTCTCCAATTAAATTACTAACAATAGTATCTTTAGATTAGATAATAATAAATTGATAACCAACTGTCCTTTGGGTTCGATAAATATAACTTGGTCGCTTAACCCCCACTATCCAATATCTAACGACCTCTTCACCTTTCAAATGGTTGACATTAGGGTTGCACCTCTTCTTGCACACATATCATAGGCTACATCAAATTCCATGATGATTCCAGCCACGACCAGGATTCATCGCTCACTGCACTACCGTTGCACCGTCGCCGTCGTATCTACCACCTACAGCCACCTCTGCCGCTGATATTCTAATCTTGTCCACTATAGCAGGAGGAGATCTTAGCAGAAAGACACCGCCATCCGTTGTGGGATAAGGATTGAACCTTACCGAAAACACGAACTGTCGCCACAAAAGAAAGAAATAGCCGCTCATACCGAAAACATGATCCAACCACCAGTGGCTGCCATTCATAGATGTGTGATGAGCATTTTCTTTGCATGCAAAATTAATTCCCAAGTATTAAGGATATCAATTGCAACTTAGGCAATCGACCAAGTTAAATATCGAACCCAAAGGACGGCGTATTATCAATTTAATTATTTACTAATTTAATTAAGACAAGGTAATAAACTTTGAGTATTGAATTATTAAACTACTAAGAAAAAATATTAAATAAAAATTAAAATAAAGTAGCACTGCAAGAATACAAAAGTGTCTCCAGAATGGAGAATAGATAGCTTTAGGGTAATTCAGTTTTACTATTTAACTTCCCTCTCAAGCTTGCTGGTCGACTCTGCCTTGTGGACTATGGATGCATCACTAAACCATATAAATCTACTCTTTAGACTTAAGTAAATATGTGTGTAACACGTGTGAATAACCTCGGAGCAAGAGACATAATTTCACCCCCTTTTCTAGGTACTATCAGTATCAATTATTTTCCCGCGCGCCTGGTACTCTAACCCGATATGATCTCCCTTTATAGGTACTATAAAATTACCCTCTTTATCCTGTTTACTAACCCGAATTCAATTCAATTAATAAACATAATGAAGCTTCGGAGTCCCTTCACTTAAAATCATAACATAAAACCCTGTTCAGTGGTGAACACACTCAATCAACAACCAGATATATATTCAGACTCTATATAACATTTGAAGATGCATAAAACATCCGTGAATATGAGTTAAAAAGGCTCAATCAAATATAAAATAATCCACAAGTAGTGTTATATGGAGGATATACAAGAGAGTTCAATTAATTCATAAAACCTTCAAAACCTAGCACTACCAAAAAGGGTATAGTCCATGGTGTTACAAGCAACACACATGAGGGTTGGATAGATCTTACACATATGTCTAGAAAATACAAGATAAATTAGAAAACAATAAAAACCTAGATGTGGGCATCGTCGCGTCCTTCTCTGTCTTGAATCATCTTCTTGGTTCTCCTCTTAATTCAACAGATGAATCTTTATAGTGATGGATAGATGGAGGAAGGGATGTGGATGATGAAAGGTGTGGGGGGTGATCCCCCCTTATAGAGGTGGTAGCGGTGTTTTATCATTTTTTTTTATTTAAACTGCATTCTTTTTATACTTTCAGAGTCTTCCAATGGTCATTTGATGGGCTTTTTAGACGAAAACATGCAGATACACGTTCTAAAGGTGTAAAATCGTACGGATCTGGAGCTCCCACACGTCCATTCGATCAAAGTGGTTTTGGTCGAACAATATTGCCTTGGTTGAACAGTGGTCGAATGGACAACTTGTGCACTGAAAAACTTCAATATGCTGTTCAACCAAAAAGGGCTTGGTCGAACGGCTAGTCGAACGCTTTTCGCAGTCTCATCATTTCGCGCATAACTTCTACATCCAAACTTTGATTTGAGTGATTCTAGTGCTAAAACGAGCCTCTCTTCTATGGATTTCCAACAGTGTATCAAATGACTAATTTGAACTTCCACAAAAATACAGAAAAATTACACAAGTTGGACGTGTGTTTTTCAACATTCTTGCACAAGTTTTTTCTTTTTTCTAACTTTGCACTTTTGATCATTTTTCCACCTAAAACATAAAAAAACATCTCAAATGCAAATTTTTCTCACATTTATTGAATATAAGACACTTGTGCTAATCTATTAAAATAGTTCCCATCAAAAAGGTATTAAATTGGATACTAAAATAAGCTTATTTTCACTCTCATCAAACTCCCAAACTTACCCGTTGCTCATTCCGAGGCAAAAAAAAATAAAGAAAGAGAGAGAGTAAGAAAATTAGCGGGGAACAAAGATTATGACCAATACCCCATTCAAAATATAATTGTCCTCAATTTAGGTCATGAAAATTTCATTACATGTGATAATCAATTAATATAATACAAGATAAGACAATTACCACCAATTCAAGTGCTCCATTGACATGTTCTCACGTGTAGTATATATCACTCGTACTCAAGTATAAAAGATGTACACATATGGGTTAAGGTACGCTCAGATTCAATTCAAGTGCATGTATAATCATAAGCTTGCCAAATATCAGTGTCCATCGCCTGAACCACTGCGCTCTTCTTGTACACTTCTCGTCCACCTCTCTCATCATCATATCCTCCACGTAGTTACTAGAGACATCATACGAACTGATGTACTACCAGTTTACGCTCACGTGAATGGCTTTCCTTTAAAATCATTTATTGTTATTAATCATTTATACTTTAAAATCATTTGCTAAACAAATTAAAATAAATAGGAATGTAACCACCACCACTATTGGATTTTTAAGATAAAATACGGGATTATTCTTGTCCACATCGGATGAGAGATCAGAAAAGGAGGATTTTTAATTGTTATTTAAGAAGGCATTTGGTTCTGATGTTAGAAGCACCAATCGATACACTTTATCTTTATCTTTGTATTCGATTCTTCTGAAATTCCTTTCTTGTATTCTCTATTTGAGAGTTGGGAGAAAAAGTGGGAATTAGTTAAAGATTTGTAATAGTGTTTTAATATTGGGGTTGGGTGAGAAAGAAACTAATGTGTGATTGTAAAAGCTTCATATAGTAAGTATTTTTCTGAGATCCGTGGTTTTTTCTTCTGTTTAGAGTTTCTCGTTAATTCTTGTGTTGTTTTTTTTTATTTTCTTTTCTTGGTAATATTTTGTTTATCCCTAAGAATGAATGGCTTTTCCTAACAAAGTGGTATCAGAGCCCGATTTGGGCACTTTTAAAACTTCTTATTATGCTCTGTGGTTGTAGCGTGGTCTGATCCTTCCATATCAGAAAAGAATTTTTTAGAGACGTTTATTCATTAGGCTAGGGTAGGTAAAATAATATGTCTTCAATGAAGTTTGATGTGGAGAAATTTGATGGTAGAATTAATTTTGGGTTGTGGCAAGTATAAGTGAAGAATATGCTGATACAATCTGGGTTACACAAGGCTCTGAAAGTAAAGCCATGTTTAACTAGATGGCACAGGAAGTTCCAGCAAAAACTCTGGACAGAGTGATGAAAAGAGTGATGAAGATTGGGAGGATCTAGTTTTGCGGGCAGCAAGCATAATATGCTTATCTTTGGCTAAGAACGTCCTTGCTAATGTGCATGGAATTTCAAATGTCAAGGAACTATGGTCCATAGGAAAAGCTTGAGCAACTATACTAGGCAATGGGTATCTCAAATCGGTTGTACCTAAAAGGGCAGTTTCACACGCTTCGAATGGAATAAGGTACACAAATTTTAGATCATTTAAGTGCTCTTAATGGTATCATCTCAAAATTAGAGGCAATTGGAGTGAAGATTGAAGATGAGTATTAGGCTTTGAGATTATCTTATCTCTGACACGTTCCTATGAGCGCATGAAACCAATTCTGATGTATGCTAAGGAAACTTTGAATTTTGCTGAAATCATAGGTAAACTTCTTTCTGAGAAAAGGAGGTTGATGAGTGAAGGGTGTACTTCAACGGAAAATTCAGTAATGTTGGCAAGTGGCAAAGGAGGAATAAATAAAGACTCCAAGAATGTGATTTTTTGGAAGGTAGAGAACCTGGGCATACAAAGAAAAATTGTTCACGTGGAGGTGGAGCTGGTCGAGGTGGATTTGGTACGACAAATAACTCTGAGGTTAAAGCTAATGTTGTGGAGGATTTTCTCTGTGCAGAAAATGAATATCCTCATGACATACCTAGTTGCACACATTAACTTGGCATGAATGTGTGTGGTGGAAAAGTATATCGATGGCTGATGGACATTCAGGGAGGCCAGAGTTGGAAGTTGCACCATAAAATTTCAGCAGGTATTTTTTCGATATGTGCCCCAGGAAATTCTTAAAATGTTTATTCTAAGTGGGTTTACTCATATGGTGGAGTAGGATGATTCTCGAGAGATTGAGAATTGATTGTCGGTAAAGATAATGGGTCTTATTTTATTTTGGCAAGGTGGAGATAACCACTGTTGGGTTTATTAGCCAAGCGGAGCTAGACCCACTTAATTCAATAGTATGATATTGTCTGCTTTGGGCCACCCACTGGCCCACACAGTTTTTCTCTCTGGGCACACACCTAAAAGGCCTCATACTAGGAAGAGTCCATCCCTCACTTATAAACCCATCACAATCCCCACTTCTAACCAATATGAACTTTGGTTGACACCCAACCAATATTTCCCCCTCAAACAATGTCTCGTGGCTAGACCATCAATTTGAGGCAAAAATATCCCACCAACCGCTCTGATTAAGTCTGGGGTCTGGTTTTGATACAATTTATTGGGTTTATCTGCCCAGCGGAGCCGGGCCCACTAATCCAATAGTATCATATTGTCCGCTTTGGGCCGCCCACTGGCCCGCACAGTTTTTCTGTCTGGGCTCACACCCAAAAGGCCTCATGCTAGGGAGAGTCTCACTCACACTTATAAACCCATCGTCATCCCCACTTCTAACTAATGTGGGACCTTGGGTGACACCCAATCAACCACCACCACCACCTACTAGAAAATTTAAGTTATCTTCTTGTCTAATGAATGCTGCTTTCATGGCCTTTGGCTCTTCCGTCTCCAAGTTGTTTCTTGGTACCTTTAACCTTGCATGGAAACATAACTAATTATTCATTGATTGTGTGAGTGTGTGTGTGTTAGAGAGTGAGAGAGATGAGACCTTTGAAAGAAGTGACTGCTTCTTCTTCTTCATCTTCTTCCTTAAGAAAGTGTGATCAGGGTGGAGATGGTAGGAATGTTGGTAGTTCAAAGGTAAGTAAAAGCTGTGCAAATCAAAGAGCTGATAAAAACAACACATGCAACCAACTGAAGTGCCCTCCTCCTTTATCGATCTACGCCTCCTTTTGCCACCGCCGCCAACCCAATACAGCTACTCTGTGCCCATTTCCTCTCTCTACTATGTGAAGTGAAGGAGACAGTAGGAATTTGAAAAGGAGGACGTTCCTCACGTTGTGTTTTGGCCGTCTCACCCGGAATTTTGAGATATGATTGTTTACATCTGAGACACAGATAGCAAGCCTGTGTACCAGTTAGGCGCCTGCGATCCTATTATGGGATATGAGCAAGATTGGGCCCGAAGTTGAGACTTCGGGCTGGGCCGAGTCTCCATTGAATAGGAGAGCAACATGGTGAGCAGCATGGTGAGCTGCCTCCTCGCGAACTGGAGAAATAGGTAATTGATATGGTGGGAACGACACAAGAAACAAAGAGAAATGCGAGTATGTGTGAGAGAGGAGAGATTATTGAAAATGAGGAGAGGATTAGGGGTGTTTTGACTTGAAGTAGACAAAGCCATGTAGGCTAGAATTAAAAAAGAAATTAAAAAAATAAAAATTCACATCACGATGACCAGATGGGAAACCTTCTATACCCGGTAAGAGAACGATTTTATCAAATTTTGTAAATTTAATTGACTAATTTCAAAAGGACTTAAACTGATGGACCAATTTCAAAATTGGAGAAAGTTAATATATAAAAAATATATTTAGCCTAAATTAAATAATTAATTCCCTTAAACAGTACAAATTTTATATATCACACAATGTAAAAAATTAAAATTTGAAATTTTGATGTAAAATTTAAATTTAATGTAATATCGCATTTTAAAATTCTTTATTTATCAAAATACATTTATATTGTATATATATCATAGAGATGCCAAATGAGAAAAATGCAAACTTCGGAGGGAGTGATAAATTTAAAAATAAATCTTTTATACACTGCAGTATATAATTTAAAATAATAATAATAATAAATAGATAATTTTAATTTAACTAGGTAAAATTAAAAGTGAATGGCATGTAACATTTTTCTTAAAGAAAATTAATTAAATTATTTTTAACTATTTAAAATGATATGTAATTTTTTTATTAAAATATAATATCACTTTTTCTGTTCTCATAAATTATTCATAAATAATTTTATTGGGCATAGGTCAGTTTTTTATGATTAGCTATCATTTTTTATTAAAAATATTACCACTATTTATTTGTTCTAATTATTTTTCATATACCAATATAATTGAAAAACTATCACTTTAATTGATCAAATGTATTAAAATTTTGGCAAATGCTACTGTGCAATAGCTTTTAAGGTGCAACTGGGTTAAAATTAACCCATAACCCGAATATTTATACTCCAAATCAACTGATGGGTCATTCAACTGCGCTTAGGGTCTCTCTCGGTCTTCAATCTCATCTTTTCTCTCTCTCCCAATTTCGTCTTCCCTCCCCACCGCCAAATCACGGTCTTCTCTTCCCACTGCTCGATACCACATCTTCTCTCTCCACCGCCCGATACCGCCACTACAATATAATGAGTATTACATAACACCTTATAGTAAAACTTTAAATTTATTTAATACAAAATGATAACACTTTTAAAATTATTATAATACGTAAAATTTTTGTAACGCTTTTTATATAAATAACACATACATGCAAGTTGCAACACTTTTCTTATATGTAACAAATTCATATAACACTTTTATTATATGTAACACGTGCATGTAATACTTTTATATATATAACACATTTTATATAAAGTAACATTAGCTATGTAACACTTTCATAAAAGTAACACTATAATATAATACTTATATTTATAAGTAACATTTTTATATAACACTTCTACATACATAATTAACTTATTTATATAACACTTTAAAATAATATTTTAAATATTTCATATTTATAAGATAAATATTAATTAAAATAATTTATATATAAGAGTGCCCTCCTCTATATAGATTTTTTATATAATAAAATAAATTTATTATACTCTATTAAAATATATTAATAAAAATATATTTGTATGAAATATATATAAATTATGTTACATATATTTAAAAAAAAATATATATATATATAATATTTAATAATTTTATTTATTTTAAAAAATAGTATAAATTAGTTTAATGATTTAAAATATAAAAATGTACATAGTTTATAATATAATACTTGTCTATATTCTGTCTTAAAATTATTTTTATTTAAAATTTAATTATACAACAAAAAAACATTATTTACGAAAGATAATTTAAATTAATATTGATACTACCATATTTTGTTAATTGTTAGAATATTATAATACGAAAGTTTTATTATCTAAAAAAGAAAAAAAACTTGAAATGTATAATAAAATAAATATTTAAAATTTGTATAGATTAGCGAATTGGATAAATTGGTAGATGGAATGCATAATGACTTATAGGTCAAGGGTTCTATCCTAATCAATTACAAATTTGATTTTTAATTATAGAGAAAGTGTTACATAAATATTTAATTGTAATTTTTATAAAGTATTACGTAAAGTAAAATTTTTTCTGTTAAACGAGCCGAGCGAGCTTGAGTAGTGCATACTCAGCTTGGATCGAGTAGTTATCGAGCCGAGCTCGAGCTCAGCTCGATTTGATAACGAGCTTACGAGCGAGCTTGAGCTCGACTCAAAAATTACTCATTCGAGCTTGAGCTCGAGCTCAGCTCGACTCATTTAAGGAAAACGAGTCGAGCTTTCGAGCCTAATCGAATTGGATTTTTATTAATATATTTAATATTATATTTAGACGTACCGAGTATTTAGACGAGCTCGAACTCGAGCTCGAATAGTTACGAGCTCGAGCCGAGCTTGAGCTATTCGAGCCGAGTCGATCCGAGCTCTCGAGCGGCTCGTTTTGTGTAACAGCTCTAAGTAAAAGGTAACATTTTATATAAATGTTACTCCCTTCTTCCTGTTTCAATATTTACGTTTACTTTTTTCACATTAATTAAGGAGTATAGTATTTTAATAGATAATGGGTGGAAAGTTATAATATTTAATGTAAAGTGGGTAGGTGTATTAGTGTTGGATGTGGGGACCATGGTGATATATTAATTGTTTTAGGTGGGTCCCATATTCCAAAAAAAGAAACATAAATATTGAATTGAGACAAAGGGAGTGCTATATTAAAAAAAAGTGTTACATAAGGTAACAGGGGCAACAACGACACCCCTAAAAGTGTTACGTATTGCCTATAATAACACATTTAAGCTATTAGACAATATTTTATAGGTGTTATGTAAAGCTACTTATGTTGTAGTGCGCCGACGCCACCTCTCACCTTCTTCGACATGATCCACTTCCATTCGATTCGTTGCCTACTCTTCTATAAATTCACGTCAGGCTTCAATTGTGAGGCTTCAATTGTAAATCCGATGGATACAAAAAATTTCTCAGATCTGTGATTAAAGTGAGGAAAATTCCTTGCTCTCAAATATCATTACCTTTCCCGATTCCAAGGAACAAACCTTTTCTTCTTTCCAACGGGATTGTGATGCTCATAGGAAAAACTGGTGGCAGAAGATAACTGGTGGTGGTCGGATAAGAAAGACTAGTGGTGGAATATGCAATATAAATTTCTAAAATGGATGAGAATTGTGTAGTGAGAAATTTCTATTTTAATTCAATAGTGTATACACCCTCCGTCCCATTTCAATGTTTACATATTTCTATTTTGGGCGTCCCATTTCAATATTTACGTTTCCCTTTTTGGAATATGAGACTCACCTAAAACAATTAATATATCACCATGGGCTCCACATCCAACACTAATACACCTACCGACATAACATTAAATATTATATCTTTCCACCCACTATCCATTAAAATATTATACTCCTTAATCAACGTGCAGAAAGCAAACGTAAACATTGTAACGGGGCGGAGGGAGTAGATATTATCATGTAAATGAATTATATTTTACTCTTAAATGTATCATCATTAAATATATACACAAAAGAAAGATCCACGGGTGTCGATGAACTATGAACTACTTCGAAAATTGTTTGGGCAAAGAGATGAACTATGAACTACTTCGGAACTTTTGGAAGATGTATTTGCCCATTGAATATGAATTTCTATTTTAATTCAAAAGTGTATACATTTTATCATATAAATATATTACATTTAACTCTTAAAAATGTATCATCATTAAATTTATACAGAAAAGTTAATATTAAATTAGTGTATATATTTTATCATATAAATGTATTATATTTTAATGTTAAATGTATCAAATGTATTGATTGTAATTTAATAGTGTGTATATATGTTTTTCTCAATAAAAATATTATTTAAAAAATAATAATATTGATATTATTTTTATCAATATTCTCATCAACATATTTATTAATTTTATTTATACATTTTGGTATAATATATTATACACTTTAATATAAGATGTAATACATTCTTAAACATATTTTAATATTTAAGTGTAAAGATTTGATATAAATAATACATTTATTTAGACATCTATATATATTACTTAATTAAAACTTATACAACATACGATTATTGCATTTTTGCCTCTAAATTCCACTTCCATGGCCAACCGGAGAACATGAACAACAATCCCACCACCGACACCCACGCTGAACCCCAATTCCATCCAACCAGCCCTAATCCCCAATTCCAATTTCAAATTCCACACCGAACCTACCCAAATCCCTAATTCAATAAAGCAGATCCAATCTCTAATTCCACATCCAACCTACCCAATCCCTAATTCAATAAAGAGGTATGAGGATACAGAGGCAGTGAAGTGCCACGACCAACAATTTATATAATGAAATATTTTATTATAAGTGAAAAAATTTATACATTTTAAAAAATTAAGGCCATTTTTTTTACTCGAAGAATTAAATTAAATTTAGTTAAGTCTAAAATCACATTTTTAATATAGAAAATGATTAAACCATATGAAAGAAAATAGAATTTGATCAAACATTATAGAGTACGAGTAGCGGAAGACTTTCAGTGGTTTGTGTGCAGTGACAATTTAAGAGTTATTGTTCACAAGATTAATACTTATTTAAGCAAATTACGAAGTACTTCTTTCCATAATCCAACCCCTCCAACTCATCACCCATCACGCCGGCTATACAACATCATCTGTAGATAGAAACATAGGGGGGGTGAGCACACGAGAATGTACTCAGTGGGGAATTTTCTGTTAGATTTCATAATTAAAAATGACTACACCTCTTGAGAAATTAATCTCATGAACTTATAATAGTAAAGGGAATTAACCCATAGTCAAATCACCCGAGTGCGCATATTATTTAATCCATCAAAGTTATGTGAACGCCTCCGTCTTTCCTTATTGATATTGCAATAATGCCAACTGTACGTACAAGATCCCGACCTACCGGTCTTAGGTAAATTTTCATGCATATTCATAATATGAATAAATGAAACCAAGTTCAATATAGAATTCGTAACAGGAAGCCCACCTCAATAAAGACGAGTTATACAAGGGTAAGATTAAAGGTTGGACTTGAAACGAGCGTTATCATTGCTAATTTCTCCTTGCAATCTCTATGCCTTCAAGAATTTAACTCTTACTTAACATATAATTAAGTGTATTTATTTATAAACTATTTTGATGGTTTGGAAATTCTTTCTTTAGAAGTGAGCCTAAATTAGTGTTATAAAATTATCAGTATTATAAAATAAACCTCAAAGAATGATGAGATTGTATAAAGGTTCTTAATGGTGTTACAGTTTGGGAAAATTAGTTGTAACTATCGAACCGCTAATATATTTTAAAAACTATTTTATATGGATATATTAGACACATAGATGAACATTTTCATACCTAGCCCTTTCCCTAATTCGTTCGTTTTAATTGTTAAACGAAAAGATGAAGTTTTGCTTGAGTTTCAAATAAGCATTCTGCCACAATTTAGTAAAACATGCATAACTTTTATCAAATGTCACATTTTAATCTCTTCTTATTGGTGGATTAATGTGGCTGTTATGGGAAGAAAATGCATTAATCTACGCAAAGCTAACATAAAGAGAGATTTTCCCCCTATGCGTGCTTGTGCCTTTTTCCAGGGGATGAAGGGATGATTGCATTGCTATGGGGGTTTCCCATATTTATATTAGATAATCTGATATCACCCGTATCTGGGTAAGTTGATAGATTATCGTATATAGTGCGAGCATTAAATGCATTTTAGCCTCATGTGATTATTTGTAGGATATGATCTAGGATATCCTCTACGCATGTATCTTGGAGCAGATCTGTGTATGTGAGGCAATTGGATCAAGTGGCCTATTCGGCTTAGTTAGGCAGAGCCTCTTTGCTTCTGGCAGGGAGGCTCGTGGGATCTTAATAGAGTATTGGGCTGACGGGCCCAATATATGAACAAGTGAAAGGCCCATTCTCAGAATTCATACCATATTAGCCCCTAGGTTTCGTCGTCACTGGCGCGTGGTAAATGGAGATGGAACCTTCTTGAAGCATGCGTGTGTCCCAATTTTTAAATTTTGGATTTGAAACGACATCTTAAAGATCGTAAGGCGACGTTTCGAAATTTTGGGGCATTTTCAACGTACCTTTTCGTCATTCGAGCTGCGTTCGTCAGGCTCCGCATTAATGACCCTCTGAATATAGGTCACGTCGATCAGGAAATTATGCTTTAAAAAGGGCTTTTTCTCCCATCAAAATTTCATCTTCATACTTTGTTCATTCTTCTGACTTTCCTTTCTGTTAATCAATAGCGCTTAAGCATGAGTTTCAGCGGTCAGCCAACTAATCAGTCGGGCCCTCAACGAGCGATGAGCGGTGGTGAAGCAGCGTCAGAGTCTTTGGAGAGAGTCTTACAGGATTTACATGAAGAAACAGAGGTTTCTTCTTCTCACCGAAGGCTTCCGCCGACGACTCGCTCTTTACCCTCTTCGTTTTCTATAACAAAAGACGTGCCAGATCTAAAAAATATTCAGGCACGAATCGCATCTCACGATGGGGCCCACAATGAGATGTGGGCTTACTATCAGGATAATACTATTCCCTGTTCCCAATTTGATGAGCTGTCTTAGAGATTTGCGGCGCTAGGCGTGGACTTCATCATGCAGGTTGAAAACAAAAAGGCAAGTAAGCCAGCTCCGGGACGAGTGGCGGTGAACGTTCACATGTTGAAACTAGGGTTTCGACTGCCTTTTCACCCTTGTTTAGCGGAGCTTTTTAATTATTGGAATTTGGCACCTCATCAGCTCTCTCCGAATGCCTGGGCAACGATTATTGGGTTCATACTTTTATTCTGTGAGAAGGGGTATCGGCATTTGTCCCACAAGGAAATCAATTACTTGTGCCGTCCTTCGGAGGAGAATGTGCATAAGGGGTTCTACCGAGTCAACCCTTCTCGAGGATTGACTCTCTCGGAGAAGTCCACATCCATCAAAAATTAGAAAGAATGGTGGTGTTGGGCTTCGGGCGTGTGGAAGCCGTCGCACATTAGGGTTCCTTCGGCCTTCCAATTGATTCGTTCTCACAGAGGTATGTTCGCCTTCTTTCGTCCTTTGTTAATATTTTTGTGTGCACGTGAGGTAAAGTGACTGTATTTAAAATTTTCAGACAGGGATACTCATCCTGGTCCTCCTCCTTCGAAAGAGTTCTTGGAGTTGGTGGGCATTATTAGCAAAATGAACGTCCAGGAGAGGAGTACCGACATCATTACTAATAAGCTTTTGAAAAAGTATGGGCTCATGGTAGATTCGGGGGTGCTAGTTCCTCTGCAGATAGTGACCTTGGCTACTCATGCAGGTGCTCATTCGGAACTACCGGCAACCTCCCTAGCTGATCTAGATATCCCTGTCGGTGTGGCGAAAAATCCTATAGGGTCGTCCGCCTCCTATGATCAAGCGGTTCCAAGGTCTGATGCCTTGACTGATATAATAGAAGTGGACGAGTCCTTACCAATGGAGATGAGTCCTCAGGTCTTACAAGGAGGTACGACCGCACCAATGTCGGAAGCCGGGGACTTTATGGGAGATGATGTCGGAGCGAATCGTGAGTCGGTTGGTGCCATGCTTCAAGAGGGTCTTGACGATGTGGTAGTCATTTCAGAGGGGGAACACGAGAAGGACTTTCTGCTTCATGATTCCGGTTGCTCTTCCCTAGTCGTCCGCATGGTGCAGTGCTGTCCTTCGGGATCTAGTGGGATGGCGATGGATGATCAGTCAGCGCCCATCAGCAGGCCTTTCGAGCCCCAAGCAAGAGGGTCAGGGTTGACAGTTATGGCCTCTTCTCCGGTGGAGCTGCTTTAGGGGCGCCCTCCACTGAGACCCCTTATCTTGGTTTTAAGGTTGGTGTCTCTACTCCAGAAGTTCGTTCTTTGCCCCTTGTACTGCGCAGCTTGTACGGGTCAAACCCATATGATCCCAGTCAGCCCACTCTTCCTGTGTATATGTTAAGGGCGATGGAGTCTATCCCCATCAATTTTACTCAGGAGGAGAGTGACATCATAGGAGGTTTGAATCCGGATGATCTCATATACGCGGCGACTAGATACCATGCAAGGGCCTTAAGTTACTCCAGTCAAGCATCTCTCCTTTTAGCTCGCCAGAGTCACGAGGTGGCTCAAGTCAATGTCATTAATCGTCAAAAGGAGGTGGAGTTGACTCAATTGAGGGTGGAGATGGGGAAAAGGGAGCAGAGGCACTCGGAAGAGATGATGGGGGTTAAAGAGTAGGCGAATCATCAAAGCAAGGCTTCAAAACATGCCTTAAAAGCCCTTCAGGAGGAGCTAAAGCTAGTTGAGAGGAAGCTCTTCTCAAGTGAGGCGTCTGCGAGGGCTGCCGAGGAAACTTTGAGAGAGTCGGAGGAAGGAAGGAACCGACTCGTTCAAGAGTTGGATGATGCGAATAGGCAGCTGGCTGATGCCCAGGAAGGGCTGAAAGTCAAAGGAATAGAGGTAACCGCCTTGTCCCACAAATATGAGGCGGACTTCTCCTCCCTGAATAATTTTGAGAGAAAAGTTGCTGAAATAGTGGGTTTTATTAAAGCCTTGGTTCATTCGGCGTGGTTGGCTAATGGAATCGGCACGACTGTTCTTACAGAAAATTTCTGTCAAATGATGCATGCCCGTATAGCGGCTTCAGGGCTACTGGCTGGCATAGACTGGGAGTTGAAGGGGATGAACTTAGCTTCATTAGGGCTCGTGTCGGACTTTTTTTGTGTCCCCGGTTTTTCTAGTCGGGTAGCATCCCAGCCTTCTATAGCATCGACTTCCGCCGTGGCCCCCACTCGATCTGTCCCTGCTCCACCTGACGGGACTTAGCTTATAGGATGGAATTGTAACTTTTATTCTCTATCGTTGATTTTCGCCTGGCTTGTAATCTTGTTCTTTAATAGCAATGATTGCTTTTAATGGTGGTTTTGACACATATTTATTACGCATTTAATGTGGTGGATCCCTCATTTCCTCACTGCCAGTTTTCCTTTCAAACTGTCACATCAACATCCCTGTCCCATGATCTTCTACCCTCGATTTTGTCCACGTGTCCTGATCAGACGCTCCATAATTTTCTTTGCAAGTGGGCTCATCGAATTTCGAGGGATGGGATGGAGAGTGGGTAGTTATTGGGTCCCCACTTCTCTTCTCCTCCGCTTCTTCCTTTAAAAAGGGGGTGGCCATTTTTAAATCTAAACCTACACTTAAACTTTTTAGAGCAAACTCTTTTTTCAGTTGAACTTGTTTCCCCAAGAATGGTGATTTCTTCATCTCTTACATTATTTACGCTTCTCTTTCTTTTTTTGTTATTCTTCTTCCTCCCCTTATGGCAGTGGATTCGCGGTCCTCCTAGGAATTTCTCAGTTCCGAGGAAGAGGAAGAAGCCAGTAATACTAGGGCTCCTTCCATCACACCCGTGACGCGAAGTGGGCGTCATTCTGTTCCTCCGTCCCCATGTTATGAGATTCCTAGGGAGCCTATTCTTCAAGGGGAGGTTTCGTCATGGCAGCGAGTGGTTCCTAAGACAGAAATCTGAGCCTCTCCATCTTTCGTTAACCTGGAAGATTCTACCGGCCCTAATAGCACAAGTCGTCCCTCCAGTCGGGGCTGCGCGGTGACTGATTCTACTATACGGGGTTATCCCACCAGTATATGGAATGAGGATGTGGTCGGGGTCTTCGCTTTATACAGTTATCCTGGGATCGAGTTTGGCACGCCTGGGTTATGCGAACGTCCCTAGAGCAGTGAGACTAATCATGCTGCCTTTAATATGTGTATGTTTGCTGCCGGAGTCAGGTTGCCTCTGGCCCACGTTATTAGGGTAATATTGATTAATTGGGGTTTGGCCCCAATGCAGATAATCCCTTCCTCTTGGCGAACTTGATTGGTCTACTGGTGTTGCTCCATGAGAATGAATGTCCTTCTCCTTCTGCCCGGGATATCGACTATGTCTATCATTACGTCCGCGACCCTGGTTGTCATGGCCATTACTACTTACAGGTGCATAGAGGCGTTCGTCCTATATTCAGTAGAAATTCAATTGGTGGGTAGCATTGGAGGCACCGATGGTTTTGGGTGCGGGGTTTTGAATGTCGTGACCTATACGGAAATTATCTGCCTGTACCATGTGCCTTTCAGACTCCTGAATCAGTAAGTCTTATCGTCGTCTTTTTTCTTGTGCACTTACTGTAACTTACTGGCCTCTTTCCCCTTTTTTCTTTTTCGGTAGCCTTATATCAGCCGGCTTAGGAAGAGCTATCCCTAGGGTTCTACCGTGCTTTTGACGCGATCAACCGAATGGCTCTTTCCCACAATATGTTATCGCTTTTATCGGATGATAGACTGTTGGGGGTCAATCTTTATTAAAATCTGACTCGGGCTCCACCGGTAAGCTTCGAAGGGAGGGTAAGTGATAATTTCTCATCTTGGGATGCTGCTCTTGACGAGTATTTTTCGGATCAAGTTGTTTTTCCTTTGCCTCGGAGGCCCCATCAAGAAGCTGGTCGAAGCACGACTGTGGCCGAAGATGCTTCCCCAGTCACAAGGAGCAGGACTGGCCTTCGCGGTGTTATAATTATTCATGCTGAAGGAACTGAGGAGGCGGTGGTGAGTGCGACTCAAGGTGGAGCTTCCGCCAGTGAGACGGTGCATCCTCGTTCATTGGACAAGGGAAAAGCTCCTATGAAGGAAACTGAGGTGCAGAAAAGTAACTTTTAGAGATAACTATCCTAGAAGCCAGTCGTAGGGCTAGTCGAGGCGCCGGCGTTTTGATCAATCCGATTGAAGATCCGCCTAGTGCCAGTGGGCCTCAAGTTCCCCTCCCCAATAGCGATTCGACTCCTAGAGAGAAAAGGCGTGAGAACACTACCTAACCTCGGGCTCCACCGGTACGGGAGACTTTTGCCCTGGAAGGCAGCATTGGTAGGGGCATCCCCCTAGTTGCGTTGGATGAGCTGTTACGATTTAGGAGTATGGGTGATGCTCGATCAGCTATTGAGTCAGAGCTAAGTGTCTCGGAAGCCAGCTTTGTTCCCACTCGTTCATGGAATCCTATGTTGTCTCGCTGGTTGCAGAGTGCGGGACCTCATGAAATTGGGAATGTCACCTTGGTGAGTGTTGGGCATGCATTGACTTTTCTGTGCCGCTTCCTTCTTGTGACAGAGTCTGGGCAGTCTATCCCTCATGGAGTTGGTCTTAGTGCGGGGGCCTCTACCAGCGCTGAGGGGCTTCCTTCTATAGTGGAGACTCGTCAAGCTATGGTGGCAGAGCAACTTATCACTGCAGCTAACACTCGAGCTTTGTCCTATAGAGAGAAACCACGCATGGCCGAAAACCAGGTTCATCAGCTGGAGGTTGCACGCTACCTAGCTTAGCATGAATTGGAGCGAGAGAGAGAGCGTGTTGCCTAATTGGAGGCAGAGGTAGCATGGATGAGGAGTCTTCGTAACTTCTCAGGAGCTGGTGGTGGTGCGGGCCCTAGCGGTATGGGCGATGCAGGTCCTAGTGGTGTCTAATGGAGGCTCCTCCTTTATTTTGTGTTTTACCTTTTCCTGTAAATTTTATATTGACATTGTGGTGGTATGTGTACTTTCTTGCACTCTTTATTATGGCTTTATAACTTTGTAGCCTTAACTTTACAATTTGTGCATATAGGAATTTCACCGAATATGCTTAAGCATAGAAGCGTTTTAAATTCTGTATATTCCACAGATGCTTGATGCCTTCGCCACTGAGCTCACTTGATTCATACGCTCCATTACCCAAATTTCTTTTTATTAAGTATGGGCCTTCCCAGTTTGCTCCGAACACTCCGCCTGGTTGACATATTTTCCTCATCACCAAATTTCCAACTGCAAAATCCCTATTGTGTACCTTTTTGTTGTATTGGGATTCTAGCCTTGATTTGTATATCGCATGTCTCTCTGCTGCATGTAGCCTACGTTCCTCCAACAAGTCCAGGTTGAGTTTGGTGGCTTCTAAATTGGTTTCTCCTCCTTTTTGACATACAAGAAATGTGGGGCAAGCTATTTCTACTGATATGATTGCTTCCGTTCCGTACGTCAACAAGAAGGGGGTCTCCCCGGTTGATGTTCTGGCGGTGGTGCGGTATGACCAGAGAACACTAGGCAGTTGTAAACCCCAATTTTTCTTGAGGTTTTCCAGTCTGGTTTTGAGGGTATGTTTACTTACTTTATTGACCACCTCAACTTGTCCATTTGACTGGGGGTGGTAAGGTGTTGAGAACAGTTTCCTTATCCCCAGCTCATTACAAAATATTTTAAGTTGCATGCCTTCAAATTGCTTCCCATTATCCGTCACAATTGCATTGGTTATTCCGAAGCGACAAACGATGTTTTTCCATATGAAGGTTATCATGCTAACCTCATTAATTGTGGCTAACGATTCTACTTTCGCCCATTTTGAGAAGTAGTCGACTGCCACCACGGCGTACTTGACACCTCCTCTAGAGGGCGGGAATGGGCCTATCAGATCGATTCCCCACTTGGCGAAAGGCCAAGGTGCTGCCGTTGTAATCAATTCTGTAGAAGGAGCTCTGATTATGGGAGAATAAATCTGACAACTTTTACATGCTCTGGCATATTCGATAGCATCCTTTCTAAGAGTAAGCAATAAATATCCTTGTCAAATTAACTTCAACGATAGTGCCTGTCCTCTCGAGTGATTATCACAGACTCCTTCGTGAACTTCCATCAATACTTTGGAGGCTTCCGCTTTATTCAAGCACCTTAGTAGTGGCATCAAGTATCCTTTCTTATATAACACATCATTTATCAATGTGTACCTGGAGGCTCGAAGCCGCAGTCGCCTCGCTTCCGCCTTATCTTCTGGTTCCTCTCCTTCTTTCAAGAACGCTTTAATGGGAGTCATCCATGTTTTTTCCTCGCTGACTTGCCAAATCCCCTGGTTGCTTGGGGATTCTTGGTTCACTATGCTGATGCTTCCCAGTCGCTCGGCATTTTTCGAGGTTGCCAAATGAGGTAACGCGTCTGCTTGGGTGTTCCGCAGTCTAGGGACTCACGCGATGTAGACGTGATTGAATTATTGGATCATGTCTGCCACTAGCTTGCGGTATCCGACCAACTATTGGTCTTTTGCTTCGTAGTTTCCTCTTATTTGGTTGACCATTAATTCCGAGTCGCTATAGATCATCACTCTCTTCACCCTGATTGTCAATGCCATTCTCATGCTGTATAGTAAAACTTCATATTTGGCTTCGTTGTTTGTTACCGGGAATCCAAACCTGATGGTCGAGTAAAACGTCTCTCCGGTGGGGCTGGTGAGTACTACGCTAGCTCCAGAGGCGTAAGTCATAGATGATCCATCTACCGATATTTTCCAGGGTCTATCGGTCATCTCTCCTGGTAAAGCGGGGATGGTGAGTTCCGCAATGAACTTGGCCAGGGCTTGTGCCTTGATTGCTAGTCGGGGCACGTACTTAATGTGGAATTGACTTAGTTCCACTGCCCATTTCATTAGTCTTCCTGCTACATCTGGTTTTTAGAGCATTTGCCTTAGTGAGAAAGATGTTACCACCTCCATTGAATGTCCCAAAAAATGTGGTCTTAGTTTCTGTGCGCTCATTATCAGGGCATAAGCAAGTTTCTCAACTACAGGATACTTGAGTTCAGCATCATGGAGCATTTGACTCATGTAGTATATTGGCTCCTATTGATTTCTTTCAGTCCAAACCAGTACTGCACTTAACGCAGACTCTGAAGCGGCTAGGCACAGGCTAAGAGGCTCACCCAGCTGCGGTTTGGACAAGGTTTTTGTGTTAGCCAATGTGTCTTTTAACTCTTCAAAGGCCTTTTGAGCCGCTGGCGTCCAGTCGAACTTTTCTTTTTTGATCACATCCATCAAGGGTTTGCATTTGTCGGATGCTCTAGGTAGGAAACGACTGAGAGACGCGATTCTTCCGGCTATCCTTTGTACTCCTTTTGAGTGTTTGGGAGGTTCCATGTCTTGTATGGCTTTCACCTTATCTGGATTTGCCTCTATTCCTCTCTTGCTCACCATGTATCTGAGGAATTTTCTGGTGGACACCCTGAACGTGCATTTTTAGGGTTGAGCTTCATTTCATATTGTCATAAGGTGTCGAACGCTTTTCTCAGGTGGCGCACCTGATCGTTTGTGTCTACACTCTTAACCAGCATGTCGTCCACATATACCTCCATGGTCTTACCTAGCTCCTATCAGAACATCTTGTTTACCATTCTTTGATATGTGGCACCTGCATTTTTTAACCTGAATGACATCATTACCCAGCACAATAGATTTTTTTTAGTGTAGAAAGCCATTTTTTCAACATCGTCTAGGTGCATAGGAATCTGGTGATAACCAGAGTATGCATCCATGAAACTCATCAACTCGTGGCCGGTCGTGACATCCACCATTTGATCAACATGCGGCAGTGGGAAAATATCCTTCGGGCATGCTTTATTGAGATCCGTGAAGTCGATGCATAATCTCCATGACTTGTTTCCCTTTTGCACCAGAACTGGATTGGCTACCCAGGCTGGAAACAACGCCTCTCTCACCAGATTGTTCGCCATAATTTTCTGGCTTCCGCCTCAATGATTTCATATTTTTTGGGGCTATACTTCCTTTTCTTCTATTCTACAGGGCGATATGATGGGTTCTCTAACGGTATCAACTCGGCCGTTTGTGGTGTTGAACTTTATGCACTGGTGAAGTGTGGAGGGGACAGAGTTGAATCGATGAATGAACGTCCATCCTAAGATGCAGTTGTAGGGTGACAGAAGGTCCACAACTTTGAATTCGAGGGCGTGTTGGGCTTTTACCACCTGCTTCTCGTCTATCAACTATACTAATAGGTCTGTTTGCATTAAGGGGGTAGTGACGGTATTTCTGAAACCCCGCATCTTGTCGTCGTAAGGGGACATCTTGTGGTGGGAGAGTCCTCCTATAGCTTCGAATGCCTTTTTGAATATAATGTTTGTGTATGCGCCTGTGTCGACTAGGCACCGATGCACTTTCACCCCTGATATGATGGCCAAAATCATTTAAGGGTCATTATGAGGAGTCCGTATTTCGGCGAGGTCTTCCTCAGAAAAGAAGACATTAGCTTCATGTAAAGGTGGTCGCGGACTTGCTACGAGCACATGTTGGTACCTGTCGAGCTCTCGCAGCTTGGCTTTCCGCTTTCTTCGTGACAGGTTGGTCAGGGCCTGGGAAGTTCCCATGTACCCTTCGTTCAGCATGTATACCTCCCTAGGTAGTGTGGGCAGACGATCTCCCAATCCCCCTTGTCCCTGAGGGTGGGTTGGTCCATTAGGCCGTTCGGCTACAGCTTGGGGTTGTTCTTTCCTCTGTTTTGGGCCAGCTACCATTCTATCTAGTTTTCCATCCTCGAACAGTCTGATGAGTTCGGTCAACAGATCTCAGCATTTGTTGGTGTCATGGCCGATGGATTTGTGGTATTTGCAGAATTTTTTCTTATTTAGCTTAGTTAGATCTGCGTGTATCCTAGGTGGGGGACTCAGCAGATTGGTGTCTTGTATCTTGCTGAATTTCTCCTCGGGTGTGAGTTCACGCAACTCTGTCATCTCCTGAATGTGGTCATCGTCTGGGAATGGATTGAAAGAAGAGGGAGCCTTGTACTCCTTCTCCCATGTCTTCCTCTTCTTGTCGCCTTCTTTAGGGTCGACTCTTGACTTCTTATACTCTTTGAGAATTTCCTCGCTGTGGATGAATGCTTGGGCTGCAGCCATGAAAGCCGCATAGCTGTTTGGCAATTTCTGCTGGCAGCTAGTCCACATAGGAGATCCTTGGAATAAGACGATGGTTGCCAAAATGGTTGACGTTTCGTCCGACACTTCTTCTGTGTTAGCATGTTGTTCGTTGAATCTCTTCATAAAGTCCTTCAAAGATTCCTTTGGGCCTTGCCGTAGACAAGCTAATTTTTGCTTGGACTCCTTTCCTTGTCCCAGATTGGCAAAGTGGGATGAAAAGGCAGTGGCGAGTTGTGCTCAAGAGTTGATGGAGTTAGCGGAGAGTGAATCAAACCACGCGTGCGCCTTGTCACCCAATGTCAAGGGGAAAATCTTACACCGATTCTCTTCTGAGCACCCTTGCGCCAGTATCCACCCAACATACTTATTAAGGTGCGAGATTGGGCTGGATTCGTCGGCATATTAGGGGATTTGAGGGATCCGTATTTTTTTCATGGTGGCTGTCATGATCAGTCTGTGAGTGAATGGGGACCTCCTCGATTCTGGGTCAGGGATACCGTGGAGTCCGGCATTGTTTCTTCTTTCCATTTGGTCGAGTCGTCGCCTCAGCGTTTGATTTCCTCATCATGCTGCCGCTTGAGTCTGGCTACAGGGTCGTCTCCTGGGCTTTCCTCCACTTGCTTACGTCGAGTCTTTGCGGGATCTGATCCCAGTCGATCTTTTGCGCTTATGCATCTAGTCATGTGTGTGGGGGAACGACTAGTGACCGAGTTGGCCCGAGACGCCAACCTTTTCCATTCGCGTCCCTCGTCTACCACCTTCTGGGCCTTTCTTGGTTCCTTGGATGCATCCTTTTGGATCATTCGTTCGTGTACCAACTTCCAAGGTGAAGTTCATTCATATCGCTGCTCGTTTTTCTGTTCTACTGAATTTTCTTCGAGGCTAAAGCTGAGCCTCTGACTGGCAATCATTGCTCACTTTCCTTTCATCTATTTGAGAAGGTCGATATACTTTTGTTAGATGTCGGTCTGTGGATCGTCTTCTTCGAGGTTCGTGTTATGTGGCGGAACTTCCTTTTCCACTGTTCGAGGGAGATTAGGGTCCTCCTGGCGCGCCTGCTAGTGGTCGTATCGGCCCTACTAGGAGTGGCTCCATCTTACTCATCTACCATTTCTACGTGTAGTTGAGTCGGGGCGAACTGAAGAAGATAATCGTTCTGGAGATCGAAGGCCAGCTGGGGCCCTTCCTCTAGCACCAAATGTCGCTCGTCAGATTTTAATCACTTCTTAATGGTGGATTAATGTGGCTGTTATGGGAAGAAGAGACATTAATCTGTGCAAAGCTAACATAAAGAGAGAGATTTGCCCCTAGGCGTGCTTGTGCCTTTTTTCAAGGGGTGAAGGGATGATTGTATTGCTATGGAGGTCTCCCATATTTATATTAGATAATCTGACGTCACCCGTATTTGGGTAAGTTGATAGATTATCGTGTACAGTGCGAGCATTAAATGCATTTTAGCTTCATGTGATTATTTGTAGGATATGATCTAGGATATTCTCTACGCGTGTATCTTGGAGCAGATCTGCGTATCTGAGGCAATTGGATCAAGTGGCCTATTGGGGTTAGTTAGGTGGAGCCTCTTTGCTTCTGGCAGGGATGCTCGTGGGCTCTTAATAGAGTATTGGGCTGGAGGGACCAATATATGAAAAGGTGAAAGACCCATTCTCAGAATTCATACCACAACTTTTATTTGGAAAAATAATTTTTAAAGAAATGTTATAGCTACATAATAGACACATAGACGAACAAGTTTAATGTTAAAAGTTTTGGCAGATTCATCCATTTTAATGGTGTCAAATGAGCATGAAGTTTCTACAGTGTCATGACACATTCTCTCCTATGATAGATTATGTATAACTTTTAATGACCAAGCATTTTTTTTAAAATTTTGATAAATAAGTTCTAAATATCATAATAAACTCATATCATTGAAATTTTTGAATTTTTTTGAAACTATGTACATATACTTGCATATATGAAACTTTTATTATGTTGAAAAAGAAAGATATTATACATTCTTAAATTTGAATAAGATATTTATAATATAATTTTTTATTTTAATAACTCTTTTTATACTCACACACACACAAACATATATATAATTAATGTTATCATTATTATTTACCTATAATATATTGGAAATATATTTTTATAAAACTACTCAATTGTAGTATATAAGATTATGATAATTACTTATTTAACTTGTGATATAGTATTAATACAAGAAGGGTATATGATTGTGAAATAATTTTAATACAAAAGGTATGTTTATTTGTGAAATAGTATCCATACAGTAGGGTACTACAATATGGTATATTTATTGAAAGACAGTGTTAATACAAAGGTTGTGAAATAAATATAATTTTTATTTGATATGTAAACTTTTAAGGGCTATCTCTAAGTTGAGTTTAAAACCTATTAAGATTTTTAAATATTACATAACCCAGACAGCAGACCACCAACTAAGGCAATAGACAGCAGACCACTAAACTAAGACAAGTTTAATACGACTAAACTAAGGCAAGTTTAGTACGATAAATCAAAGTGGAACACCATGCAACATATAAGAAAGGAACATATTATATCCCATCATTTTTAGTCTTTCACATTTAATGAAGAGTAACATCCAGAAAACTATCATTCTTATTCTTTCACATGAAATGAAAAGTCATATGTAGAAAAGTATCATTCTTAGTCTTTCGCATGTAAGGAAAAGTCATATCCAAAAAACTATCATTCTTATTCTTTCATATGTAATCAAAAGTCATATGCAGAAAAGTATTATTCTTAGTCTTTCACATGCAATAAAAGATAAGGAAAAACTCAATAACACATCTCTACTATATGAGTACGCATCTCTACTTCATTCAACTATTGAAGTGTAAATGAGGTAAAAGAAGTTACCTTGTTGCTTAGGTGAGAGATCTAAGGTTTTAGGTAATATAATGACCGTCTCCCTATCAACAAAACAATGAAGTCAGCCCTTACAGAACAAGTGTACTAGTTGTGAGATTGTGAAAGAAACTCGAAAAAGTTTTAAGATTGAAACGGGGTGTCACAATCTTACCTGGTAGATCTTGCTAAAGTCATGATAAGTTTTTCCCTATTGTGATATCGTAGCTCTCCTTCTGGAAGAAAGGATTTAATCGTTAACTAAGTTTTCTTTCTTTCTACGAGGACCAAGAACTTGATGAGCATTTTCTCAACACACAATATTAATCCCCAAGTGTGAAGGATGCTATTGTAGTTTTGATAAGCGACCAAGTGATTATCGAACCCAAAGGACGTATTTTTATCAATTTATTTATATTCTAACTTATTAAGACTATTATGGTAAAATAGTTGTGGTGATTAAGTAACTAATAAACAAATAATAAGAAGAACAATTAAAATAAATAAACAGTAGAGATTAAACGAAAGTGAATAAGTGAGAAGATAGGTAGTCCATCGGGCCATCTAGTTTTACTTATTAATTTCCCTTCCGTGTATCAATGTCCGACTCTGCCTTGTGGAGTATGGACGCATCACTAAGCCATGCAAATCTACTCTATAGATACAAGTAATAAGCGTGTGACAAGTGTGAATATCTTTGGAGCAAGAAATATAATTCACCCCCTTTCTAGGTACTATCAGTATCAATTATTTCCCGTGCACTAAGTACTCTAACCCAATATGATCTCCTTTTTAGGTACTATGAAGTTATACTCTTTATCCTACTTATTAACCCGAATAAGATTCAATTAACAAGTATTTCTATAAGATAGTTCTAATGAGACTTTGGAGTCCCCTCACTTAGAATCATAACATAGAATCCTGCTCAGCAGTGAACGCACTCAATCAATAACTTATATATTTATTCAGACTCTACATAATAGTTAACGATGTACAAAACAACTCTGAGTATGAATTAAAAACGTATAGTCTTATATAAAATAAACCACAAGTAGTGTTGTACGGAGTATACACACGGAATTCAATTAACTCATACAACCTTCATAAACCATAGAACTACCGAAGCAGTTCTAGCCCATGATTGATTGAAGAACAATCATGGCGGGTGGATAGATCTTACCCATAGTCTTGAAAATTAAAAGATAAATTAAGATGCGAAATAAACCCTAGATGCGGGTGCAGTCGTGTCTCTCTTTGTCTTGAATCTTCACTTGATTTGCCAGACGAATCTCTCTCCACAGCTCCGTGGATGGCGGTAGGGTTTCGGATGTTGTGTAGAATGAAGGTGGTGATGAACTCTCTTTTCCCTTACGTAGGGTGTTCCTTTTAAACTTGTGAGCTCTCCTTTTGAAAACAATTCAGATATGGAAAGTTTCTCGGTGTTGATTCGACCAACAGGCTCTGTTGAGCCCCTCACAGGCTGGTCGAAACCAGCCTGTTACAAATCGACAGGATGACGGTTCGACTCGAACCATGGCCAAATCAGAATGTCGTGATCGAACCATGCTCAGACCATCTTCACACACTTGGTTCGACCAACACGCCTGGTTGAACTAAACTGTCGTGGTCGAAAATAACTGTCATGGTCGAACCATATCCCTGGCAACTTCCAACGCCTGGTTCGGCCATGATGATGGTCGAACCCTCTTCCAGCTTGGTCGAACCGGCTTCCCAATGCACCCCTTCTCCGATTATGATCACTTCAATCCCATTTTCCTTCAAAATCTGCTCAAGTAGCTTCAAACACACCTGATTCATAACTTTCCACAGTATATCTCGATTTACATCGAATTAAAACCATATCACACATCATTATGACATGAATCGAGGCAAAACACGTAAATTTACACACTCATCAAACTCCCAAACTTACATGTTGCTCATCCCGAGGCAACAAAATTAAAACCAAAAGAGTAAGTGTAAATTTCACAAGTCTATCTAGTCAAGTACAATACATACCCACACATGCAATTCTATCAACTTAAAACAAGTACCACTCGCATCATACATTTCATTCATGCAAAACATAACTCAATTATAATACAATTCCCAGTACTAAGTCATCTTGCTCACATGATAAGTGTTTACTCTCACTCTCAAGTGTAAAAGATGTACACTTCAACAGGTTAGTGTATACGCTCATATTCAATTCATATTCCCGCGTAACTATAAGCTTGGCAAAGGTTTCTAAAATCAACTTATAATTATTTCGTTACTAGGATCACAAAGGACTTTCTTTTGGGTTGTAATGTTGGCTCTTTGGTAAGGTAGGAATATATAGATAAAAGTGACTAATTCACTAGTAGAGAATTACCTTGGAGTTTTGCTTTTCATCAAACAGTTTCTTCCTTTTCTCCATCTCATTCTCATGATCTTCGCAATTCAACTTTTCCTTCTTCACTTGGCATCAACATCATCTTTCTTCGAAGTACAAGGGTACCAATTTCGGGCACTACCTTTCTAAGCAGTCAGGGTACTGGTTTCAGGCACTACCCTAAACAAGATTTAACCATATTTTTCTTTCAATTCATACCACTCAACCAAATTTTTCTTCATTTTCTTCTTTCTTCAAATTCAAGCTATCATATATTCACCTCAACTCTCTACTAATGAATAGGATATTCAACAAGGCTCAAGTAAAAGGTAAATAAAGGCTTTTTATCAAGGCTTGCCAAAGAAAAAGCTTTTAATGGCTTAACAGGGCTTCCAAAGGTTTATTCAATGTAAGGGAAGGTAAACTTTAGCTAAGTGAATCAAATAAACAATAATGACCTAAGATCATGTCCTAATAACTAATCAACCATAATTCTCACACAAGACTTCAAGCCAAGTTCTGAATACGGTCATATGAACGATTCTCACAAGAATAACTATTATGCATAATTGTACCATGATTTCATAAGGCTAAAATTCTCACTTGGGTAAATAGAATCCTAAGTACTCCTTATAGCATATAACCAAGAACAATTTCACAATAAACTCCACATATTTATCAAGTTGTACGTGCTTCTCATTAACAAAATAAACACATACAAAATATGAATGCAACATACTTAGCAAAGAACCCAATCATAACAATCCAACAAGTACACCAACCAATCCAACCTCAAATATCAAGTATCCAGCAACTCTATCAGTACCGAATATCAATAAGTACATACCACTCTCACCCACAAATACCCATCCTGTAAAGAAGAAAAGAGAAGGGGGATGAGATGAAGTAGATAAGATGAAAACCTTGCGCCCTCTACTCCTCAGGAGCATCATCATCACTAGCATCCCGGTGCCAATCATCGAAGTCTCTCTGAAGTGTATCCACCTTTCTATCTAAAGCTTCATAATTATCATTCATCTCCCCAACCTCTGATCCATCATGACATAGTTAGCGTGAAGCGCATTATACCTCATGTCGAGCGCGGCATAACTAGTGGTCAACAAGCCCAACTGGCGGTTCATCTCTCTCTGGTTGTTGTTCAAGTAGACAAACTGCTCATTAATCAAACGAAACTGCTCCCGATAATATGCATCAAGACCAGACCACTGATGCTGCGGCTGCGCTGGGTATGGTGGTGGTGGCATCGCATGCTCATGCGGTGGCTACTCTCCCAGCATCTCAACATCCTCCTGCTCGTGCTCTCTTGTGCGCGGGTTCGAGTCGAACTAGGTGGCCAAACCACCCTGTCGTGGTCGAACCATGCTTCTAGCGCTCTTCTTCACTTGGTTAGACCTCCAATCCTGGTCGAACCAGGGCATCAAAGTCGAACTAACCTGTAACCAAATTGGCATGTATGTAGTTCGAGTCGAACCCAGGATGAACCTCAGACCCCGTAGTCGAATCACTCTTTAACAATTTCTCTAGTTCTTTGTTCGAGTCGAACCACTGGTTTCGATCTATGCTCTTGGTCGAACCGAACCCCTGTTCCTTAAATCTAATTCTTCTTCGTCCCTTGCAAACTACAATCTCAAAAACGATCATTAGGTACCAAAACAGAGCAAAACTATGCTAGAGAATCACTATTAAGGCTCAATAATTATGTGTATATACTCCGCATACGACACACAAAACAAAACACCACTAAACATTAGGCAAATTGTAAAAAATTGACACATTCAAACCGGTTAAAGTTTAAATATACCGTAAAAATCAAATCCCCTAACAAACGTTACAAAGAAAAGATTATACTCTTCGTGCTACGATGAGGTAAGTACATCACACCCCACAAATTTAGTAGAAACTATAGTCGAAAAACTAAGTTTGCATGAAGATGTAATTTTCGATAAGTAAGCACGCCAAATAAAAAAATTTCTTACTCACACTAATGAAATAAAATAATAAAACGAGAGGAAAATCACCCAACAGACGCTCTTATTTAACGTCGGAGAGTCACAAAAGTACTAAATCAATGCAAAGTATCTTTAAAGATGATGCAAGCATCATCCTACGACTTATAATGCTTCAATCGATGCCCATTCGCCGGTATTAGGTCTCCGTCTTTGTCCATGAATTTCAAAACTCCCCCCTCCGCAGGCTCTATGGATAATGAAGGGTCCCGTCCACCTCGATTTCAATTTTCCTACAAAGAGCTTCAAACGAGAGTTAAAAAGTAATGCCTTATCGCCTTGCTTGAATTCTTTGTAAGTGATCTTCAAATCATGCCATTTCTTCATTCTTTCCTTGTAGATCACCGAATTCTTGTAAGCTTGATTCCTGAACTCGTTTAGTTGATTTATTTGAGTCAACCTCAACTCCTTTTGATCCTTAAGACACAAGTTTAAGCTTCTCAATACCCAAAAAGCTTTATGCTGAATCTCTACGGGTAAGTGGCACGACTTCCCATAGATAATTTGATAAGGTGACATGTCAAGCACCGTCTTGTATATAGTTTGGAACCCCCACAACAAATCATCGAGCTTCATAGCCCAATCCTTCCTATTCGTCCCGACTACTTTCTCCAGAATTTGCTTCAATTGTCGGTTGGAAACTTCCGTTTGCCCATTCACTTGAGGATGATAGGGTATAGTAACCTTATGCTTCACACCAATATCCTTGAGCACTCTCTCAAGAAGCTTATTGATGAAGTGGGAACCTCCATCATTTACAAGTGCACTAGGGACTCCATAGCGGGCAAAGATATGTTTCTTTAAGAAAGACAACACAGTCTTTAAATCATTCATGCGGGTAGGAATGGCCTCCCCCACTTAGAAACATAATCCACAGCTACAAGGATGTAGAGAAATCCATTAGACGGGAAAAAGGCCCCATAAAATCGATTTTCCATACATCAAAGATCTCAACAATAATGCTCGGCCGAAGTGGCATCTCATCTCTTCTACCTATGTTTCCCATCCTTTGACATCTATCGCATGTCACCACGTAGAATTCACAGTCTTTAAACAAAGTAGGCCAATAAAGAGCAGATTGAAGTACCTTAGCTACTATCTTTTGAGCTCCAAAGTGCCCCTCGTTAGGTTGTGCATGGAAAAAATCTAGAACACACTCCATATCCATCTCGGGCACACACCTACGGATGATAGAATCCATACAAATCTTGTAGACGAACGGATCATACCATATGAAAGTCTCAACACCCCCCTTAAACTTCGCAAGTTGATACCTGTTGAGATCTCTTGGAATTTCTCCTATGGCAATGTAATTGACATAATCCGCATATCATGGATCAACTCCTTGAGCAGCTACTACACAAGATCTTTTCGCTCCTTCAACAAACACCACCATGATCTTCTCATCGGGGAACATCTCCTCTATGTATTCAAAAGAATAATCACAATGCTACCTTGTCTCTAACCTTGATAGGTGATCCGCCAACACATTCTCCGTTCCTTTCTTATCTCCGATCTCCATATAGAAATTCCTGCAGAAGAAGGATCCATCTAATAATCATTGGCTTCGCTTCCTTTTTCTCCATCAAGTAACGAATCTCAGAGTGATCCGTGTACACAATGGTCTTCATGCCAACCAAGTACTGCCGAAACTTGTTGAATGCATACACCACAGCTAAAAACTCCTTTTCAGTAACAATGTAGTTCTTTTGTGCTGCATCAAAAGTCTTACTTGCATTATAAATGACACATAACTTCTTCTCTCTCAACTGCCCAAGCACCACTCCAAGTGCTTGCTCACTTGCATCACACATAAATACAAACGGTTGAGTCCAATCCGGTGTGATCAAGATAGGTGCAGTGATAAGTGCCTCTTTCAAAACCTGAAAAGCTGTTAAGCATTCATCATAAAAAACAAAAGGCACATCCTTTTCAAGTAAGTGGGACAATGGTTTGGAGTAATTTGAGAAGTCTTTAATGAATCTTCTATAAAAGCCTGCGTGTCTAAGAAAGGACCGCACTCCCTTCTCATTAGTAGGTGGTGGAAGCTTCTCAATCGCCACCACCTTTGCTCTATCCACCTGCAATCCCTTAGCCGAAATATAATGCCCAAGCACAATCCCATCTCTCACCATGAAGTGACACTTCTCCCAATTTAAGACAAGATTCGTTTCTTGGCATCTCTTCAAAACAGTAGACAAGTTAGATAAACAAATATCAAAGGAGGAATCAAATACAGAGAAATCATCTATAAACACCTCCATGATTTTTTTATCAACCCATCAAATATGGTCATCATGCAGGGCTGAAATGTAGCAGGTGCATTACACAATCCAAAAGGTATCATTCTAAAGACAAAAGTTCCATAAGCGCAAGTGAAAGTAATCTTTTCCTGGTCCTCGAGTGCAATCATGATTTGATTATAACCCGAGTACCCATCCAACAAATAATAAAAATCATACCCTGCAAGATAATCAAGCATTTGATCCATGAAAGGAAGAGGAAAATGGTCTTTGCATGTGTTTTCATTTAGTTTCCTATAATCCGTACACACACGCCATCCCGTAGGAATCCTAGTGGCTAATGTCTCGCAATCTTTGGCTTTCACAATAGTCATGCCCCCCTTCTTAGCTACAACATGCAATACACTCACATGAGGACTATCACTAATTGGATATATAATTCCTGCATCTAGTCATGTTAGGATTTGCTTCCTAATCACTTCTTGAATAGCGGGATTTACCCTCTGCTGATTCTGTATGCTACTCTTAGCCTCATCTAACAATCTTATCATATTCATTAACTATAATTCCTTTCAAATCATCAAGAGACCAGCCAATCGCAGACTTATACTTCATAAGCACTTTTAATAATTCATGGAGTAGATTATCAGTAAGGGAAGAAGATACAATTATCGGATAAGTTTCATTGTCACCTAAATAAGCATACTTCAAGTGCTTCGGTAGTGTTTTTAACTCCTCTTTCTTCTCTTCTTTTACTGTGCTTTCTCTATCCAATGGTAAGTACTTCCTAGTCCACTTTACCTCTTCAATCTTGGTCCTTTGTGACTCATACCTGTCATCACCCAAAGAAAGTAGGTTTTCAAGAAATTCAATGCATACCTCATTAGAGAGCTCATCTAGCTCTATGGTGGGAAAAGTAAGAGACTCCATCAAGCATGTCTCCAAGGGATACTTAGAAAGGATCAAGGACATATCTTCCTTCAAGATCTCCTTTACCACATCGATGCTATGACACTGCGTTTCCATTGGCATTTTCATTGCTTTATCAAGGTTGAACAGAACCTCTTCCTTATCCATGCGCAACCTTAACTTACCCTTCTAAACATCAATCATTGCTCCAGCAGTAGCAAGGAATGGTCTCCCTAAGATAAGGGAAACATTATCCTTGTCATCCTTTATCTCTTGTACAAGAAAGTCCATAGGAAATACTAGTTTCTCTACTTTCACTAGAACGTCTTCAATCATCCCCTTTGAAAAAGTCATAGACTTATCTGCCAATTGTAGAGCAACCGTTGTGGGAGTTAACCTTTCCAAACCAAGCCTTTGAAATATTGACAATGGCATCAAATTGATGCTTGCCCCAAGATCGCACAAGGCTCGTCGTGCCGTTCCCTTTCCAATCTCACATAAAATAGTGAAGCTTCCCGGATCCTTCAACTTAGCTAGCAGCTTCCTCTATATGATCGAGCTGCAGTTCTCAGACAAATTCACTGTTTCAATTTCATTCAAGCTTCTCTTCTTCAAAAGTATATCCTTTAGGAAGTGGGCATAATATGACATTTCTAAGAGTGCTTCATAGAAAGGAATGCTCAAATTTATTTTGTTTATGATATCTGAAAACTTCTTGAACTTCTCTTCCAAATCCTTCTTGACTAGCTTGAAAGGGAACGAAGGAGGTATCTTTGTTTTGGGAAGCCCCCATTCATCACGTTCAACCTTCTCCGCTTTATCCTCCTTGGCTCTCAATCTCTTTGCTCTTTCCCATTTTTTTTCTGCTATAAGCTCAGTATTCTACTCTTTGGATGGTACGAGAGTAGCATCATCATCATGTAAAGCATTTGGAGTGAAAAATAGTGCCGAATGAAGTGGTTCGACCATGGTTCAACCAGGGGTGCTGGTCAAACCAGGCGAGTAATGGTCGAACCATACATCAGAAAGTGTTTTCTCTCACGGATAGGTCGGTTCGACCATGGTTCAACCAACATGATTGGTCGAACCATGTTGATCGTAGTCAAACCGTGCTTCAGACAAAACAGAGTGCTCTGGACAGGGTGGTTTGACCATGGTTTGACCAACAGGGTTGGTCGAACCATATCGATCGTGGTCGAATTGCTCGGCTAGGATCTCCGGAGGCTGCTTAGGTGCCTAGTTTGACTTCCACACTGTGGTTCGACCATCTAGATTGGTCAAACCATCCTCGAACCGAGCTCCTGAACATTCAAAATTTGATTTCGATATCAATAGTCTCTCATACTGCATTCCATATCTCAATGTGATGGCGTTGTACTGCTTCGGGTTTGCTATACTTTGAGATGGTAACTTACCCTTCTCCACGGTTTGCGTCAATTGGTTAACACTCCCGGCCATCTGCCCCATCAACAGCGTCAAGTTCTTCATTTGCTTAGATATATCCTTATGATTTGCATCAATTTTCACCTCTAGCTTGGCCTCTAGGCAATCCACTCTTGCATCATTCCACACCATGTACCTATTCACCGTATCCTCAAAACTAGGTTTTCCTTCTTCGACCTTAGCACCCTAATCAATACCACTAGGAGGTTACACTGCTGTATTAGGATCTCTTCATGAAAACTTCGGCCTCCTTGGTTGTTGATAATTACTCGGGGGACCACGATTATTGTAGTTCCCTTAATAATTCCAGTTTCCTTGATTTTAGAACCTTGTTCCTTGAATACTTTATCCCATGGCATAGTTTGCTTCTTCCAGTTCCTCTTGGATCATTCTTTTCTTACAAACATCCTACTGCATAAGTGGTACTCGCTGAGCTATGTCAGTAATCTGCTTTTGCTGAGACTCAAGTAGCTTGTTGATATTAGCCAAACTAGAAGCGATCTCATCTTCTCTACTTGAATTTACCATCGTATGCTCAACTTGTGCTATTTTTCCAAGAACATAAGTGCCTCTCACTCTATCAGTTGGCCAATCTCTTGAATTCATCAAAATATCCTCAAAGAGCTTTTCGGCCTCAACGAATGACTTTGTAAAAAGTGCTCCATCAAATGAAGCATCAAGTAAAACTCGAGAATCATAGTCCAATGCATTATAGAAAATGTTGATATATTGAGCTTTAGATAGCCCATGTTGTGGAAACTTTCTAAGCATTTCCTTGAATCTGTCCCAAGCCTCATGAAACTTCTCATTACCACCGATAACAAATTGATTGATTTCTTGTTTTATCTTAAACACCTTTGAATGTGGTATGTATCGCTCCAAGAATTTCAATTTCAATTGTTCCCAGGTAGTTCATTCAGCAGCATCAAGAGTATCATACCAATCTCTCACCCTTTCAGTAAGCAATAACTTAAATAAGATTATCCTTCTTGCATCTTCATGAGTTCCTACATCTTTTTGTGTACTTGCATAACCAAGGAACTTATTCAGATGTTGTTGAGGATCTTCAAAGGTTCCCTAGAGAAGGGACTCCTTTCAATCATGCTGATAAGAGTAGAGTGAAGATCAAAATCAGCTCCGGCCCCCCTTGCTCCTAACAGCCCCACATTGCCTCCTCCGTTGTTCTTAAAGACTTCATGGATGGCAAGATTATCTGGATTCTCTGTCATGTTGACTGCTTCTGCTTCCAATTTATCTCCAGTTACAGCTTCAATCGTTTGTGGATTCAGGTCGTCAACTTCACCTCCTAAATTAAGAGCTTCAGTTGGTTCTATGTTCTTGTACTTGTTCTTCTTCTTCTTCTTCCTCGACAATGCACCAATATCAGGATTAAAAGGTGCTAACTCTCCTGACTTTGATCTAGTGTGCATACACTTAAGAAAAATAAGCGTTAGAAAATCAAGATAAGAATAAAGTAGTCTCAATTAAACTAGAAATAATAAACTAATAATTAATGACGTCCCCGGTAACGACGTCAAAAACTTGATGAGCGTTTTCTCAACACACAATATTAATCCCAAAGTATAAAGGATGCTATTGTAGCTTTGAGAAGCGACCAAGTGATTATAGAACCCAAAGGACGTATTATTATCAATTTAATTATATTCTAACTTATTAAGACTATTATGGAAAAATAGTTGTGGTGATTAAGTAACAAATAAACGAATAATAAGAAGAACAATTAAAATAAATAAACAATAGAGATTAAACGAAAGTGAATAAGTGAGAAGATAGGTAGTCCTTCGGGCCATCCAGTTTCACTTATTAATTTTCCTTCCGTGTATCAATGTCCGACTCTGCCTTGTGGAGTATGAACGCATTATTAAGCCATACAAATCTACTCTATAAACACAAGTAATAAGCGTGTGACACATGTGAATATCCTTGGAGCAAGAGATATAATTCATCCCCCTTTTCTAGGTACCATCAGTATCAATTATTTCCCGTGAAATAAGTACTCTATCCCGATATGATCTCCTTTTATAGGTACTATGAAATTATACTCTTTATCCTACTTATTAACCCGAATAAGATTCAATTAACAAGTATTTTTATAAGATAGTTCTAATGAGACTTCGGAATCCCCTCACTTAGAATCATAACATAGAATCCTGCTCAGCAGTAGTGAACGCCCTCAATCAATAACCTATATATGTATTTAGACTCTACATAACAGTTAATGATGCACAAAACAAATCTGAGTATGAATTAAAAATGCATAGTTTTATATAAAATAAACTACAAGTTGTGTTGTACGGAGTATACACACGGAAGTTCAATTAACTTATAAAACATTCATAAACCCTAGAACTACTGAAGCGGTTCTAGCCCATGATTGATCGAAGAACAATCATGGTGGTTGGATAGATCTTACCCATAGTCTTGAAAATACAAGATAAATTAAGATGTGAAATAAACCCTAGATGCGGGTCCAGTCGCGTCTCTCTCCGTCTTGAATCTTCACTTGATTCTCACTTGATTCAACAGACGATTCTCTCTCCACAGCTCCATAGACGGCGGTAGGGTTTCGGATGTTGTGAAGAATGAAGGTGGTGATGAACTGTCTTTTTCTTTGCATAGGGTCTTCCTTTTATACTTGTGAGCTCTCCTTATGGACTTAGGATGAGATTTTTGAGCGAACATGCTCTAGAGGTGTAAAAATTCGGATATGGAAAGTTTCTCGGCATTGGTTTGGCCAACAGGCTCGGTAGAACCATTCACAGGCTGGTCGAACCATCCTGTTACAAATTGGCAAGACGACGGTTCGACTCGAACTATGGCCGAATCAGAATGTCGTGGTCGAACCATGCTCAGCCCATCTTCATGCACTTGGTTCGACCTTGGTTCGACCAACACGTCTGGTTGAACCAAACTGTCCTGGTTGAACCGCATCCCTGGCAGCTTCCAATGCCTGGTTCGACCATGAAGATGGTCGAACCCTCTTCTAGCTTCCAATGCACCCTTCTCCAATTCCGATCACTTCAATCTTGTTTTCCTTCGTAGTCCGCTCAAGCAGCCTCAAACACACCTGATTCGTAACTTTCCACAATATATCTTGATTCACATCGAATTAAAATCATATCACACATCATTGTGACACGAATCAAGGCTCAAAATACGTGAATTTACACACTCATGAGGGGAGGACAAGATTTCTTTCTTTTACAAAAGGACAAGATTTGCTACTGTGGTTAGAGAGTTTTTTTCTAAACTTTTAGGCGGAAGAGAGTAGAAGAGTGTTTGGGAGTTCTCTGGTCAGTAGGAACATGTTTACTCTATGAAGAAGACATGAGGAAAAATTTTACTTCTGTGGTGAAGAAGGTCAGAGGAAACATGTTTATTTGATATAGGAGAGAAAAAAAGGGAGGTGGAGTGTGGAACTGAGGAGTCAGCCTTTTAGTGTTTCTTGGGTTTTATCTTATTAGATGCTGAGAATATTAATGATTGTATAGATAGACAACTTTTTATTATGGGTTTCAAGACGTTATCTCTCATTTCAGAGATTTAAAATGATTACTCTCGAGTATGTGACGTAAGTATCTCTCCTTATAGAGAATATTAAAGATTTCTCCACAAGATATGGCAAGATATGACATATATCCCTCTTCCTGAGCGGGTTGTCTTATTAGCTTCAGAATTTTTTTATTTGTCATTTTACTCCTTGTTATTATTATCAACGTTTACATTATTTCTAAGTTGTTTATGAGGCACACATATCATAATAATAATAATATTATTATTTTGTAGATATAGATAAATATATATATATATATATATATATATATCATGACTATTACAGCAAGATTTGAGGGTGGAGTTTGACGAAAAACGACGACTCAGGGTGAGTTTTAGATATCGATCTGAGAGGATGGAATTTGCGTGTTGGTTGAGATATGAGAGGGATGGAGGCAGCGCGAGCATAAAGCAGATATGAGGAGACAGGTCAGAGGGGACAGAGGTGGTGGCAGAAGACGGCAGAGCAGGCTAGAGAGAATAGAGGGGAGGGAGAAGAAAGAGAATGGAAAGGATGAGTTAACGTGATAGTGAGGGAGTGAGGAGAGAATGACCCATTCAGAATATTTTGGGTTAAATACTTGACCCGTTTCTAAATATGGATTATGTTTTTAAGGTGCAATTGTTGCACAGTAGATCAACTCTAAAATTTTATATCACTTTTTATTCATCCAGTTAATTATTCTACATTAATAATTCAATTAATTAGTTATAACTTTTCTTTATAGGTATCACTTTTTGTTTTGAGATATTATTAATTTATTTTTATTCACCTTGTTAATTGTTTGTGAAATATTAAAAATAAGCGAGTATCAATTTTTGCTAATCAGATATTAATTTTAATTGAAAATATTATAATTTTGTATTCATGATACACATGAAATAGTTTAAATGATATTAGTTTTCTTTTATTTTTATTTTTTAATATTATTACTTTTTATCTATCCTGTAATTAGACATTAAAAAAAAGATAAAGATTTGCATGAGACCTTCTCACGTAGCCATTCTATGAGAACTGATATGGATAACAAGTAATAACATTTTAATAAAAAATAATATTTAATTGATAAAAAGTAATATTGATGCAGTGAACTATTTAGTGAACAATTTATAGTATAAATAAAAAGTGATAATATTTTTAAAGAAAAATGATAACATCATTATAATAAAAAGTGATAACTAATTAAAAATCACAAACACTTGTATAAACCAAGTTCACATTGTAAACCATGTGGTTGATGAGTGTGTAAATTCACGTGTTTTGAGCTCTGATTTGTATGATAATGACGTATGATTTGATCTTAAGTCAAGATAAATCGAGATATATAGTGAAAAGTCACGAATCAGGTGTGTGTAAGGTCGTTTGAGCGGATTATCGAATAAAAATAGGACAAAAGTGCGTGGAACCGGAAGAGGGGCACGAAAGAGCCTGGTTCGAACAGAACAGGAGTGGTTCAACCACCGATTTGGGTCGAACCAGCAACATGAAGATGAGCTACAAAGGGGTTCGACCACGACAATATGGTTCGACCAGGCGTGTTGGTCGAACCGTGGTCGAAATGCCTAAAGAAAAGCAGTTGTGGTTTGACCACGAAGCTTCTGGTTCAACTAGCTATTCGGGTCGAACCAGGCACCTGCCAATGTGTTACAGGCTAGTTCAACCAGGCCTTGGTTGATTCTACCAGGGGCCTTGGTTGAACCAATGCACGAGAAACTTTCGAATTCTTATTTTTACATCTTCAGTACGTGTTTTCTCTCAAAAAGCCCATCCTATATCCATAAGGAGAGCTCACAAGTATAAAAGGAAGACCCTACGCAGGGGAAAAGGGAGCCATTCACCACCTTCATTCTACACAACATCCGAAACCCTACTATCATCCACGGACCTGTGGAGAGAGATTCGTCTATCGAATCAAGTGAGAACCAAGTGAAGATTCAAGATAGAGAGAGATGTGACGGCGCCCACATATAGGGTTTACTTCGCATCTTAATTTATCTTGTAATTTTAGAGACTATGGGTTAGATCTATCCAACCGCCATGATTGTTCTTTGATCAATCATGGGCTAGAATTGCTTCGGTAGTTCTAGGGTTTATGAAGGTTTTATGAGTTAATTAAACTTTCATGTGTATACTCCGTACAACACTACTTGTGGTTTATTTTATATAAGACTATGCATTTTTAATTAATACTCAGAGTTGTTTTGTGCATCATTAATTGTTATGTAGAGTCTGAATACATATCTTGATTATTGATTGAGTGCATTCACTGCTGAGCAGGATTACATGTTATGATTCTAAGTGAGGGAACTCTGAAGTCTCATTAGAACTATCTTATATAAATACTTGTTAATTGAATATGATTTAGGTTAATAAGTAAGACAAAGAGAATAACTTCATAGTACCTATAAAGGGAGATCATATCGGGTTAGAGTACTAAGTGCACAGGAAATAATTGATACTGATAGTACTTAGAAAGGGGGGTGAATTATATCTCTTGCTCTAAGAATATTCACACGTATCACACGCTTATTTACTTGTGTCTATAGAGTAGATTTGTGATGCATCCATACTCCACAAGGCAGAGTCGGACATTGATATATGGAAGAGAAGTTAATGAGTAAAATTGGATGGCCCGAAGAACTACCTATCTTCTCACTTATTCACTTTCGTTTATCCTTTACTGCTTATTTATTTTAATTGTTCTTTTAATTATTTGTTTATTGGTTACTTAATCATCACAACTATATTTCCATATTAGTCTTAATAAGTTAGATTATAATTAAATTGATAATAATACGTCCTTTGGGTTCGATAAACACTTGGTCGCTTATCAAAGCTACAATAGTATCCTTCACACTTGGGGATTAATATTGTGTGTTGAGAAAACGCTCATCAAGTTAACCCCCGAACTTACATGTTGCTCGTCCTGAGACAACAAAATTAAAACCATAGGAGTAAGTGTAAATTTCAGAAGTCAATCTAGTCAAATACAATACATACCTACACATGGAATTCTATTAATTTAAAACAAGTACCACCCGCATCATACAGTTCATTCATGCAAAACATTACTCAATTATAATACGCTTTGGAGTACTAAATCATCTAGCTCACAAGATAGGTGTTTACTCTCGCTCTTAAGTGTAAAAGATATACACTTTTGGGTTAGTATATACGCTCATATTCAATTCATATTCCCGCGTAACCATAATCTTGGCAAGGGTCTCAAAAATCAACTTATAATCACTTCGTTACAGGATCACAAAGGACTTACTTTTGAGTTGTAAAGTTGGTTCTTTGGTAAATGTAGGAAAATACAGATAAAGTGACTAATTCACTAATAGAGAATTACCTTGCAGTTTTGCTTTTCATCAAACAGCTTCATCTTTCCATCTTATTCTCATGATCTTTCCGATTCAACTTTTCCTTCTTCACTTTGGCATCAACATCTTCTTTCTTCAAAGTACACGGGTACCAATTTTGGGCACTATCCTTCTAAGCAGCCGGGGTACCGGTCTCAGGCACTACCCCTAAACAAGATTTAACCATCCTTTTCTTTTCTTCATATAGCTCAACCAAAATTTTATTCCTTTTCTTTTCACATTCGAGCTAGCATTTATTCACCTTAACTCTCTACTAATGAATAAGGTATTCAACAAGGCTCAAGTAAATGATAAATAATGGCTTTTTATCAAAGCTTGCCAAAGAAGAAGCTTTTAAAGGCTCAACATGGCTTTCAATGATTTATACAGTATATGGGAAGGTAAATTTTAGCTAAGTGACTCAAATAAACAACAATGGCCTAAGATCATGTCCTAATAGCTAGTCAATCATAAGTCTCACACAAGACTCCAAACCAAGTTCTAGAATACAGTCATATGAACGATTCTCACAAGAATAAACTATCATACATTGATGCGCGTTTTCTTTGCACGCAAAATTAATCTCCAAGTATTAAGGATATCAGTTGCAGTTTAAGCAAGAGACCAAATGATTATCGAACCCAAAGAATGACGTATTATCAATTTAATTATTTGCTAAATTAATTAAGACGAAGGCAATAAAGTTGATGGATTAAATTTACAACTACTAAAAAATTAAATTAAATAACAAATAAAATAAATAACACTAGAAGAATACGAAAGTGGATCAAGTAAGAAAATAGGTAGCTCTAGGGCAATCTAGTTTCACTCATTAATTTCCCTTCCATATGTTGATGTCCGACTCCGCCTTGTTGAATATGGACGCATCACTAAACCATGCATATCTACTCTATAGACATAAGTAAACATGCGTGTAACACGTGTGAATAACCTCGGAGCAAGAGACATAATTCCACCCCCCTTTCTAGGTACTATCAGTATAAATTATTTCCTACGTTTGGAATCTAACCCAATATGATCTCCCTTTATAGGCACTATAAAATTAGCCTCTTTATTCTGCTTACTAACCCGAATTCAATTCAATTAATAAACATTCATATATGATAGTTCTAATGAAGCTTCGGAGTCCCCTCACTTAGAATCATAACATGGAATCCTGTTCAGCGGTGAACGCACTTAATCTACAACCTAGATATATATTCATACTCTATATACCAATTGAAGATGCACAAAACGATCGTGAATATAGATTAAGAAAGCATAATTATATATAAAATCAATCCACAAGTAGTGTTATACGGAATTTACAATCGAAAGTTCAATTAATTCGTAAAAACCTTCACAACCCTAGTTCTACCAAAAAGGCTCTAGCCCATGATGTTACGAAGAACAGTATTGGATAGATCTTACCCGGATGTCTGGAAAATTACAAGATAAATTAGGAAACGAAATAAATCCTAGATGTGGCATCGCCGCGTTCTTCTCCATCTTGAATTCTCCTCTTAGTTCTCCTCTTGATTCCACAGACGAATCTTCAAAGTGATGGATGGATGGAAGAAATGATGTGGATGATGATTGGGGGGTGATCCCCCTTGTGGGGTGGTGTAGGATGGATGTGGCTCTCTCATCACATGATTAATGATATAAAATATATATAGGTGTGAGAAGAGAATTAAATAAGGAAATAAAAATTATGGGTGAATCAAGGAGGATTATTATTAAATTCAAAAGAAAAATAGAAGGGGGAGGGGAAAGCCTAGGCTAAACAAAAGGACCAAAAGTGATCAATAAAAATGGCTAAAGTGCCATAAAAAAGAAAGACTAACAAGTTCCTTTCAAAAATAAATCCTACAAACTCAAGACCAAAACATATCTAAACTTAATTAGTGCTGTCTTGAATGCCTGTATAATAGAAAAACAAATCTGCTTAGCAGATGTGACAAAAATAAAAGACTCCTTAACATCATAGACATAGGCGATCAAAGCAGAGCCTTTTTGATTTGATAAATGAGCATCAAATATTAAAACATTCAATAATAGGTAATGAATGATGTGTCAGCCACAACAAGACAAAACCATGAAGATGCTCTCCAATAATACTAATTTCCATCAAGCATCTTCAAGTTGATCATTCAATAATTGGGGGAGGATTATGTGATAAGGAGATTAATTGTACTCCAAGAAATAGGTAATTTTTGGAAATATTCGGAAATTCTTGGAAATTCTCGCTGGCAGCTGCGTGACTTCACGATTTTAAGCATAACTTCCTCGTCCGATCTCCGATTTTAGTGATTCTTGTGCTCACGCGATCCTCTTTTCCTTTGATTTCTCTAAATATAAAGATCTCATCAAAAGTCCAATATTTGAAGGTGTAACAAGCCATGAAAAGTAGTACAGTCGTTCTATTTGGCACAGCTCGCGTGATATCACCATTTCGATCATAACTTTCTAGTTCGGACTCCAATTGAGGTGTTCCTTATGCCAAAACGACCCTATCTTCTGTGACTTTCCAACCATATATCACACTTTCAATTAAGGCATCCACATATACACAGAAAAATTACACAAGTTGGATGTTCATTTTTCATCATTCTTGCACAAGTTGCACATTTTCTCCAACTTTGTACTTTTGATACTTTTTCCATCTAAAACACAATAAAAATACCTCAAGTGCACCTTTTTCTCACATATATTGAATATAAGACACTTGTGGTAATATATGACAACAATATCAATCAAAAAGGTGTTAAATTGGACACTAAAACACGCTTATTTTCACTCTCAACATGCATGAATGTAGCATGATTTCATAAGGCTCAAATTCTCACATGGGTAAATAAAATCCTAAGCACTCCTCATAGCATATAATCAAGATCAATTTCACAATGAACTCCACATATTTAACAAGTTATACATGTTTCTCATCAACAAAATCAACACATGAAAAATACGAATGCAACATACTTAGCGAAGAACCCATCATATTAATCCAATCAATATCACCAATCAATCCAATCAGAATCAGAATATAATCAGTACATGCCACTCACACCCATAAATACCCATCCTGTAAAGAGAAAAAAAGAAGGGGGGTGAGATGAAGCAGATAAGATGAAAACCTGGCGCCCTCTACTCCTCTGGAGCATCATCTTCTTCTTCTTTGTCCCTGTGCCAATCATCAAAATCTCTCTGTAGGGTATGAACATTCCTATCCAGAGCTTCATAGTTATCACTCAAGTCTCCCGATCTCTGATCAATCACCACATAACTGTTTGTCTCTCTCTAATTGTTGCTCAGGTTGACAAAATGCTCATTCATCAACCGAAATGCTCCCTGTAATACACATTGGGACCGCCCCAAGGCTGCTGCTGCTGTGGCTGTTGTGGATGTGGTGGTATCTCATGCTGGTACGGCTGCTACGGTATATCCATCTCAAGATGCTCGAGAGGCTCATCCCCTGCATCAGCTCAACGTGCTCTTCCTGCTAAAGCTGTTGTTATGGCTGCTGCGCTTGGTCTACTATCTGTAGCAAATCTTGAAACATACCCGTAGCGTACATTTGAGCCATAGTCCTCCAATGGCATCTCCTCAAGCACGTAATGGAGATCACCTCGTGTGTTGTAGTGCTCATCAGCAAGTTTCCATCATTCCGGATCAAAATCAATGCTCCCACATCATAAGGAAACATGAAAGAATAGGGATTAGAACCCCTAACAAACATCCAATCTCTAGTCCTATGCAAAGCAAACCCAGCCTTGACACGCGCACTTATTACAAGATCCGGATCCTCTAAAATTGGTGTAATTCTACTGAAATCCATGTGGTACGACTCAGCCACAGAAGTAAGCAAGCCTCCAATATTCACTCTTTGAAATGTGGAACTTCTAAATCTGTAGAGTTGCTGAATCGAATATGATCAAACATTAAAATGAACTCCATTCAGCATACACCATAAAGCATACAACGCTCCCTCGATACGCAACTCCCCTCAGATCGGGCAAATATTGTGTTGCCTAAAATTCTATCCATGTATCGAATAATGGGTTCCGAATCAAAGCAGCACGAGCATCCTTTATCTTGAAATCCATCTCCTCACTAGAAATAGCTCTCCAGAAGTCATTTGGTCTAAAGTGCCCATTTTCATGCCTTGAAATCCCCCTCGGCGTTCCTAGCAGAATATTAAAATCCTCGGATGTCCAAGTTCTCTTCTCTCCTCCCAGCTGAAATGAGCACTCGTAAGGATGAGGACTCGAACCTTTCTTAATCGTAATTGAGCACAAGACCTCAGTAGTAACATGAAAGAAAGTTGGCTCTTCATCTCCATGAATTGCCAGATCCCAACTTGATCAAACATCTACATTATATCATCCATGATATTCATTGCAATCTTGGCCCCATCATCCTGGTACCTCGTTCGAGCAATCTTATCAGACATAGCCCCACATCGATCCTTGATCTCCTCCCAATTTTTTATTCAGATTTGGAAATTCCTAAACAGCCTCTCCTTAAGCCGTAACTTCTTCGTAACCTCATCTTCACGAGGCTGCCTATCCTGTTGATTAGTCATAACTTGTAGTCGGGTTGACCAATTCAAGAATTTATCGAACCACATGGAGGAAAGCACTAGATCTTAAGCGATCTCACGTTTCTTATAATTTTATAGAGACGAATCATCAAAGGAGGTTGTTGAAATAAGTAAATAAAATCAATCAAAGCAAGCAAGCAAGCAATGATCAATAAACAAGATAGATAGATGAAAGGTGGATTTCCAAGTTAAGTAAAAGTGAGATTAACAACAATTAAGAAGTGGTAATTCTAGGAATAGGTATAAAATTCATATGTATCATGGATATATAATTAAGGGCCAACACTAAATTCACCTTAACTCCCTCTCGAGATGGATAAGATATGAATATTGAATAGCTCAATGGATTGGTTCTCACTCAAACAATTCCAACTAGGTACTAAGCTTGAAATGAGAGTCCCTTCACACAATTAATCAACCTCTCGATCAAACCAATCACATGTTCTATCAAAGGGTTCTAAATTCTAAAGGATTCCTCAATCTCTTTACAATTTATAATGCACATGAAGTGTTTGGTTAAATGATTCACTCAATTATCCTAATCATATAATTGATTTCTCAATCTAATCACATATTTAGAACAACTAAACACACAAACCATCATAAACCTAAGATCTCAAACATCAATGATAGAAAATCCACTTATCCAATCAACATATGAATTAAATACACAAATCTCCAAAATTATTCAACAACTCTCATGTTGCTAATCTCACAAGGGAGATTATCCTACCATATTCATAAGAACATTAACATAGACATTAAGATCCTTACAAAACATGATAAACAATAGGATTCAATAAAAAAGTTGGATGAAAACTCCCTTGGATGCCTCCAATGGTGATCTTCTTCTTCCCCTTGCAATCTTCCTCTCTTACTTCTTTTCCTCAATTGGATGAAGTTTTTGATGGTTGGATGAAAGTAGATCCAATGGATGCTGAATGGATGAAGATGATGGTGTAAAATGGAAGAAATGGTGTATGATGTGTGTGTGCACCCTCAAACCCACGAAAAATCTCATCTAATGTTGAAATATTGGGTATTTATACCCCTTGGGAAGCTTCTAGAAGGTTCTGGAATTTTTCTGAATTTTAGCACCTACACGGCTCGAGTTTGGTACATGGCCACAGGGGTGACCATGTTGTGTGTTCTGATGCATACGCACGGCCTTTTTGGACAGGGCCGTTCGCGGTACACGGGTTGTGTAGCTGAACACGGCACGACTCGTGCACTGAACTCGGCTTTGAACTGGACGAGTTGAATTTTCTGGTAATAGTACACGACCAACTCTTACAGGGCCGTGTACTGTACACGGCTCGTGTAGTTGTTGCCCTGTTTCTCCTTCTTTGTTTTATCTTCCTTCTCTGTTTTTGCTCCATCTTCACATGTTTTACATACATTTAAGCTCATTCTCACACATTTCCATAAAAACACATAACACCACCAAAATATACATAAATACGGATAAAATAATACGAGAACACATATAAAAAGACATTAAAATCTAGGTGAAAATATCATTCATTACACCCTCAAACTTAAAGTGTTGTTCATCCCCGAACACGAAAATGATAAACCAAGAGGAGTGATTTTCACCTAGGAAAATACTAAATGAACACAAGTAATAACACATCAATAGTAGTAAGATTTACAAACTATGTTAAGGCATCCTACAACATTAAAATCATAACATGCAAAAAAATATTAACAAGTTCAATCACAAGAGAATAATAGTGTAATATATTCTCTTTTAGTCCATGCCTCACATAGGTTATAAATGTCACTCAACACTCTTTAAAGTAGTAAAACAACACTAATCAATTGATTGACTCGACTCACTATAAGCTTGCTCGTGGACTACATTCACAAACCACCAAAGTTTCCATTAGTGATCAAAAAGGTCTTTTCATTTGGATGTAATGATAGGATTTTTGGTAGGTTAGGAAGAATATAGGTAAGAGTGACTAATCATGTGCAAGCAATCGAAGAGGTAGCTACTTTCTTCCATACTTTCACTTATCTTTCTTTCCTTCTCAACTTTGGTAATCACAAGCACTAATCATGAACTTCCTTGAATTGAGCTTCTTTATAAATCATGCTTCCTTCTTTGAATTTTTATTTTCTTGAGCATCTTGTTGTTGCTTTGCTCATTTTCTTGTTTTGAGGTTGCATGTTCACTCTTGTTTGTGCTCTTTCATCCTTTTTCTTACTTGTTTACCATTTTCTTTATTCTTTTGCTTTCTTATCAAACCTTTCTAGCTACCATCTCCTCAATCACCCACACAAAGGGTATATATAAGGCTTTAAATGGGTAATCAAGGCTTGTAATGTGCTAAATTTACAAGAAAAAGGCTTAAAGGCTCAAAGTAGTTGACTAGGGATGATGTTCATGGTAAGAAAATATTTGGCAATGACTATAAATGACAAGGATGACCTTAGATCATATCACTAATCTCCACTAATCGGACTCATTCCTATAGTCCTTGAGCAAGTTCTAGCTTATCTAACACAACCAATCCACTCATGAAGAATAACCATGTATGCACGGTTGAGGCTCAAATGCTCAAAAGCTTATGCTCGGACCTTAAAGAACTTATTACACCACATTCATCTCAAAATTGAACAAGTTAAATGGAACATGTCAAAATTCTATATTGTAGAGATTCTTAATCAAAACTTGTCATCACTTATCACAACAACATGTAATCACTCACATTTAAAAATGACTCACAACATACCAAAAATAAACCACCAAAAAAACCTAGACAAAAATAAGAAAACACACAAAACATAAAATAAAGACACAACAAATAAGAAACAACCAAAAACACATAACATGCAAAAATAACAAAACCATCCATCATTAGAAATTTAAGCAAACACTCATATCATTCATGATCAATTAGCTCACAATCATCCCAACCTTGATTGAAAATGAAATCCTAAATTATGAAAGATAAATCTCCCAAAAACATAACAAATGTAGCAACATGCTAATCACATCAATCCAAATCAAAATCAATCCATGTCAAGCAATTAGAAGTGGTAAAGTATAGAGTGAACTCCCTTAATAGGCATTTGGTAGTAGAAGTTGTTAGCTCCGAGCTCAATTCATGCTTCCAATACCCTTCATACATGCTCAACAAGACCATTAAAAATATGGACTATCATGCACTTCAATCACTACCAATCACACCAAAATCCAACCAATACTCATGAGAAAAATTTTAAAATTGAGTCAATTTTACAAGAATCACACTCAAGTGGTGAGTCACACCATGCACTCTCCCCCAAACTTAAATCGAAACAAGTTGAGAATTAAGTTTGCAAAAAGTGGTGGGACTTACCTTTGTAGTTTCCATCAATGATTTTCTTGTAGAGAAGCATACACATCCACACGAATCAAGTTATGTCCACCACGCACTAGTCCCCCAAACTTAATTCGAGACAAGAGTCGAGAATTAAGTTTGCAACAAGTGGTGCGACATGCCTACTCAAATCCATGAAGCACTTCTCTTTTCTTCCATACATATTTTTCTCATAAGCAATTCACCTATAAGGCCAAAATACAAACAAGCATCAAAAGATAAAACAATGGGTTGCCTCCCATTTAGCGCTAAGTTTAACGTCTTCAAGCCGGATGGATTTTCACGATCATTGGACCAAATGTTGGTCCACCACACTTTCTCCTCGCATCTTAACTTTGAATATTTGCTTAGCCCTCTTCTTGTATACTAGCTCAACTTCACCATTCTTGCTTACTAGCATCAAGTCATCATCAAGAAATGATTCTAGTGGACTTCCTCTTTTTCCTTGTCAAACTCCGATTCTTTCATTCTATTTACATCATAAGAAGATAAGTTAGACTTTGAAATTTTCATATAATCATGAAAAAATGAATTTAAATTGTCAAAGAGAATGGAGTCATGACCCATAAGATAATCTGGAGGCTTCAAATGAGACTTGACTCTTTTTTCCTTATTGCACAAGAATGTGATACTTTTTTCTTTTGAGTTCAAGGATAACTCTTCTCTACCAACATCAATTTTTGCTCTTCCCGTCGCTAGAAATGGCCTTCCCAAAATGAGTGAAACTCCAGGGTCCGCCTTCACTTCTAACACCATGAAGTCGACCGAGAAAGCTAGCCCTCTCACTTTCACCTCCACGTCTTCAATAATCCCTAGTGGCTTTACAACCTCACCATTTACAACTTCAAGACGGATAGTAGTAGGTTTTAGCTCTGCAATTTCAAAATCTTTGAACGTGGCATGAGACATCACGTTGACGCTTGATCCCAAATCACACAATGCATCAAGGGTACCCTTCCCCTCAAAATCACAAGGAATTATGAAGTTCCCCGGATCACCAACTTTTGTAGGTCCCCCTTTTTGCATTGATCCACTTGATTTGGGATGCTCTTCTTTTCTTTTCTCCTCATACTTTTTCTTGAGACATTTGACATGCTCCTCAAACTCCTTTTTCTTCTCATCTTTTACAAACATTTTTGGATAGGAAATAGGGAATGGCGTGATAGGAATACCCCAATAATCACGTTTGTACTCCTCTTCTTTTACCTTATCCTCCACTTTCTTTTCCTCTTGCACCCTTATCCACTTAGGTATCCATTCCATCTCTTCAACAACCTTGATTTCCACCAACCCTTTTTCAACCTTTCGTTCCTCTTTCATATCAACCAACAAACATTGCGCTTTTGGAATAACCTCAGGTGCGGCTGGAAACTTTCCTTTTTGTTGAGCACTCAAAGAACTTGTAATTTATCCAACATTATACTCCAAAGCCTTGAGCCTCCTTTCATTTGCTTCTTCGCCTTTTTCAAAGCTTCATCTCGAGCTTTGTTTGATGCTATCAATTGTTCAAGTAGCTCATCTATAGATGCCTTCCCTTCACTGTTTGGTGCCTTGGCCCCCGATTGATATTCCGGAGGATAAACAACCGCATTGCTCGGATTAGAGTAGGAGAAGTTACCTTGTCTTTGTTGTTGTGGGTAAGAGCTTCCACTCGCATGACTATTAAAGCCTCCTTGCCTTGGTGGAAAATTACCTTGGAAATTATTTTGGTAATTCCCTTGATAACCCCTTCCTTGCATGTAGAGCACATCTTCTATTTTTGGCTTCGACATAGCCCATTATTCTCCATTCACAACATTCGAAGGAAGCACACCTTGCTCACTTTGTAGCCCTTCAACCATGTTAGCCCCTTGATTCACACCTTGGTTCAAACTCATTTGCCTCAATATTTCCATCGTTATCGCTTCAATACTTGGCATTTGTGGCACACTTGACTCAATATTCAAACTCTTCACACTAAACTATTGCCCTTGATCAAAATTCTCAAAACCATAGCATCCACTTACCCTCTCCGATGGCCATTGATAAACATTCGTAGCAATCTCTTCAAATATTTTATGGCCCTTTCCGGAGTTACACCAAGTACGGATCCTCCCGCCGAAGCATCAACAAGTACTCTTTGACCATTAACTAATCCTTGATAGAAAAATCTAACTTGTTGATTCTCCGGGAAACTATGTTGTGAACATTTGAGTAGCATATCCTTGAACCTTTCCCACGCATCATAAAAACTCTCTTGAGGCATTTGCTTGAAATGAGTGATCAAGCTCTTCATTTGAAGCATCTTAGAAGGTGGAAAATATTTGTTCAAAAATATTTGTGCAAGCTCCTCCCAAGTGTTACACGTACCCGGAGTAATAGTGGAGAGCCATGTTCGAGCTCTATCCCTAAACGAGAATGGAAACAATCTCATCCTAATACAATCCTCGCTCACCCCATTCATCTTCACGGTGTTGGCAATCTCAATAAATTGAGCTAGATGAGCATTAGGATCTTCATTCGGGGTTTCACTGAATTATTGCTCTCTCACCATAGAAATCAAGCCCCGCTTTAAATTCAAAGTTGTTGACATTGATCGGTGGACCCATCATATGTGGCATCGCCCTCGGCATAAAGAAATCCCAAATCACCCTTTGATCATTATGAATTCCATATTGCACCGGAGGTGGTGGTGGTGGTACATAAGTTTGTTGTGGAGGAGCATAAGCTTGTGGAAAGTCTTGTTGCCTTAGAACTTGTTGCACCATTTGTTGAAGCAAAGCTTGATTGTTTCTAGCTCCAAAATTTTGTTGAGCTTGTTGAGGAGGATTAGCATAAACTTGAGGTGCGTTGTCTTGCACGTTCACATTTTGTCCTCTTTTCCCATCATGCTTTGTCTCCACACGATTATCTCCTTGAAAATTCTCCATTTAAACACTCTTCTTGTTCTCTCTTCTCTTTCTTCAAAAAGTTTATTCTATTTCAATGACAATGGGCTCCGATTGTGTCCCCCTTGACCTTGTTGGCATACACCTTCACAAAGAAGAAAAGTTAGAACAAAAGACATTCAAAACAAATAACAAGTAAAAAAAATATCTCTATTAAGATCACTCGAAATGATCCTTCTTCAAGCTACTAGCAATCGTTAACTCCCGGCAACAGCGCCATTTGATTAGCCATACCTTGTAGTCGGGTTGACCAATTCAAGAATTTATCGAACCACAGGGAGGAAGGCGCTAGAGCTTAAGCGATCTCACGTTTCTTGTAATTTTATAGAGACGAATCATCAAAGGAGATTGTTGAAACAAGTAAATAAAATCAATCAAAGCAAGCAAGCAATGATCAACAAACAAGATAAATAGATGAAGGGTGAATTTCTAAGTTAAGTAAAAGTGAGATTAACAATAATCAAGAAGTGGTAATTCTAGGAATAGGTATCACATTCATATGTATCATGGATATAGAATTAAGAGCCAGCACTAAATTTACCTTAACTCCATCTCGAGATGGATAGGATATGAATATCGAATAGCTCAATGGATTGGTTCTCACTCAAACAATTCCAACTTGGTACTAAGCTTGAAATGAGAGTCCCTCTCGATCAAACAAATCACATGTTCTATCAAAGGGTTTTAAATTCTAAAGGATTTCTCAATCTCTTTACAATTTATAATGCACATGAAGTGTTTGATGAAATGATTCACTCAATTATCCTAATCATATAATTGATTTCTCAATCTAATCACATATTTAGAATAACTATACACGCAAATCATCATAAACCTCAAGATCTCAAACATCAATGATAGAAAATCCACTTATCCAATCAACATATGAATTAAAATACACAAATCTCCAAAATTATCCAATAACTCTCATGTTGCTAATCTCACAAGGGAGATTAGCCTACCATATTCGTAAGAACATTAACATAGACATTAAGATCCTTACAAAACATGATAAACAATAGGATTCAATACAAAAGTTGGATGAAAACTCCCTTGGATGCCTCCAATGGTGATCTTCTTCTTCCCCTAACAATTTTCCTCTCTTCCTTGCTTCTTTTCCTCAATTGGATGAAGTTTTTGATAGTGGGATGAAGGTAGATCCACTGGATGGTGAATGGATGAAGATGGTGGAGTAAAATGGGAGAAATGGTGTGTGCAGCCTCAAACCCATGAAAAATCTGATCTAATATTGAAATATTGGGTATTTATACCCCTTGGGAAGCTTCTAGAAGGTTCTAGAATTTTTCTGAATTTTAGCACCTACACGGCCTGAGTTCGGTACACGGCCACATGGGTGGCTGTGTTGCGTGTTCTGATGTATATGCACAGCCTTTCTGGACAGGCCCGTGCGCGGTACACGGGCCGTGTAACTGCACACGACACGACTCGTGCACTGAACTCGACTTCGAACTTGGCAAGTTGCATTTTCTAGTGACAGTACATGGCCAACTCTTACAGGGTCTTGTACTGTACATGGCTCGTGTAGCAGTTGCTCTGTTTCTCCTTCTTTGTTTTATCTCCCTTCTCCAGTTTTGCTCCATCTTCGCCTGTTTTACATACATTTAAGCTCATTCTCACACATTTCTATAAAACACATAACACCACCAAAATACACATAAATACGGATAAAATAATATGAGAACACATATAAAAAGATATTAAAATCTAGGCAAAAATATCGCTCATCACCTGTCTCTTCTAAGAGCGAGTTCGATCTCCTTTCCTTTTCCTAAAAGAACAATTTTTCAATACCAAAACATGTACAAGAAAAGCAAACCAATCCTAATTCAAAACCAACTATACATGAAACTTTACTCAAGACTTCAAGCTAAACACGCATAATCAATTCCAAATCATCATGCTCTTAATCTCCATGTGTTCATAAAGTTTAATAAAGAATCCACACACATGTCAATCCAATTTCACTTCCAATTCAACTCTTGAACTATAATTTTCAACAATTTCAACAACCACATCACTTCCTTAAGCATGCCTTTATCAAATTCAGCAATTCAAATCAAAATTCTACATGCTTCACTTCACAACTCAAATTACTCAATAATTTCACGTAAACATAACAACAAATTAATAATTAAAATCGGACCCATCACTTGTTCATATAAGATTTCACACAAAAATTCAAGTTACACCATGAATCCATATAAAACAAGTTCAATCAACTTACCCACTTAAAATCAAGCAATAGAACTTCAATCCTAAGGTAATAGAGTCAAGAGAATGTACCTTTCGATCCAGCCATGGTTTAGTATGAACAAAGTATGAAAATCCCCAAATTGGATAGAAAACCCTAGTTTTTGCAACTAAAATGCTCGAAATCCGTGAGAAATCGAGTATGAAATGGGTGAAAAGTGGTTTAATCAGAGTAGAATGAAGTGATATCAAAGTTTAGAAGAGAGGGTTTTTGGTTCGGAGAGGATTCGAGTGTGGGTGGTATGCAAAGTGATCGAAACAAGGGCGAAAATCACATTAAAACACAACTTACCTGACCTGGTTCGACCCGAACCAGGTGGTCGAATCACTCTGTCGTGGTCGAACCATGTTTCTGGACAACTTTCGGAGCTGGTTCGACTCGAACCCTAGGTGGAACTGGCGTGTCGTGGTCAAACCAGCCTGTAATAAACTTTCAGGTGGCTAGTTCGACCCGAACCTTGGTCGAATCATACCCCTTTTGGTCAAATCGACCTGTAATATTTTCTCTGAATTTTGAATCGACTTGAACCATTTGGATCGACCTCCTTCTTTGGTTGAATCATGCTCATGTTCCTTCAAAATCGATTCTTCTTCGTCCCAAGCAAACTTCAAGCTCAAAAATGATCATTAAGTACCAAAACAGAACAAAACTAAAGCTAGAGAACCACCATTAAGACTCTTAATAATCATATATATATTTCACGTATGACTCAATAAATAAAACATCACTGAACATTAGGAAAATTACAAAAATCGACACATCAATACCAATTAAAATGCTAATATACCGCAAAAAATCAACTCTCCTAACAAACGTTTACAAAGAAAAGATTATATTTCGGTGCTACGATGAGGTAAATACATCACACCCCACCAAACTAAGTAAAAACTATAGTCAAAACTAAGTTTGCAAAGAGATGTAATTTTCGATAAGTAAGCACATCAAATATAAAAATTTCTTACTTACACTAATGAAATAAAGCAATAAAACAGGAGGGAAAATCCCTAACAGGTGCTCTTGTTTAACGTCGGAGAGTCACGGTAGTACTAAATCAATGCAAGGTATCTTCAAAGATGACGCAAGCATCATCTGGCGACCTATAGTGCTTCAATCGATTCTCATTCGCCACTATGATGTCTCCGTCTTTGTCCATGATCTCAAAACTCCCCACTCCATAGGCTCTATGGATAATGAACGGTCTTATTGATGAGAGTGTAAATTCATATATTTTAGGCTCTGATTTACATGGAAATGGAGTACGATTTAGTCTTTTATTGAGACGAATCGGTACATTTATGGGAAAGTCACGAATCAGAGGGTAAAAGAGCTATTTGAGCATATTTGTATAGGAAAATATGTGAAAAAGGATCGGAATTGGAAGACACGATTTTGGAGGTGAGATTAGAGTGCTGTTAGACCAAGATAGCCTGTTCGACCAACAACAGTGTGGTCGAACAGAGGGTGACAAGTCGAGCAGATCACCAAAACCCATCCAGAGAACTAGCTCGACTTGGAGGTGTTGCTTGACCAACATCGGCTTGGTCGAACAGATGAGAAGAAGTCGAATAAAGTAAACAAAACTTACAGTGAGCTCGTTCGACTTGAAGGGCTTGCTCGACCAAACATCAATGTGGTCGAGCAAGAGTAGTTTGGTCAAACAGAATGCCAAAATCGTCCAGTGAGATTGCTCGACTAGTAGCTCCTTGTTCGACCTGTATGCCTTGGTCGAACAGCGTGTCGTTGATGCTATTTATGGTAATTTCAGATGTCTTTTATCAAATTTGACATGTGGTTCAAGCAAAGGCACATCCTAAGCCAATAAGGAGGTCCTATGAGTATAAAAGAAGAGCTCTCGCAGGAGGAAAAGAGACACACACAACACAAGACAGCACACATCTTCCTTCATCCACCAAACCCTACCATCATCCGAAGGGGTTGTGAGAGAGGTTCGTCAGGCGAGTCAAGTAAGATCATACCAACTAACAATGATTGCTCCTAGATCAATCATGGGCTGGAACCACCTTGCTAGTTCTAGGGTCCTAGAACTAGCTATGAAAGTTTTATGAGTTAATCGAATTTCCATGCGTAAACTCCGTACAACACTACTTGTGATTTATTTTATATAAGATTATGCTTTTTCAATTTATACTCATGGTCATTTTGTGCATCATTAACTGTTATGTAGAGTCTGAATACATCTTTTGATTATTGATTGAGTGCGTTCACCGCTGAGCAGAATCATATGTTATATTTCTAAGTGAAGGGATTACGAAGTCTTATTAGAACTATCTTATATAGATGCTTGTTAATTGAATCATATTCGGGTTAATAAATAGGATAAAGAGTATTACTTTATAGTACCTAAAAAGGGAGATCAAATTGGGTTAGTGATGAGTGTTTTCTCAACACACAAAATTAATCCTCAAGTATAAGGATATCAATTGTAGTTTCGAAAGGTGACCAAGTAATTATCGAATCTAAGGGACGGATTATTATCAATGCAATTATATTCTATTTAACAAAGATTATGTTGGCAAAATTGATTTGGTTTTTTTATTAAACTAAATAACATAAATTGAAATAGCAAAGTAATTGAACAAGCAATAGAGAAACTTCGGTGGTGATCAAGTAATTAATAGAGTAGTTCGTCAGGTAATCCAGTTTTACTTATTAATTTCCTTTCCATGTGTTGTTGTCCGACTCTGCCTTGTAGTTTATGGACGCATCACAAAACCATGCAAACGTACTCTATAGACACAAGTAAGCAAGCGTATGACACGCGCGAATATTCTTGGGGCAAGATTTATACTTTATCCCCCCTTTCTAGGTACTATCATAATCAATTATTTGTCGTGCACTTAGTACTCTAACCCAATTTGATCTTCCTTTTTAGGTACTATAAAGTTATACTATTTAACCTACTTAATAACCCGAATATGATTCAATTAACAAGTATCTATATAAGACAGTTCTAATAAGACTTCGAAATCCCTTCACTTAGAATTATAACATACAATCCTGCTCAACGGTGAACGCACTCAATCAATAACCAAGAGATGTATTCAGACTCTACATAACAGTTAAAGATGCACAAAACAACCGTGAGTATGAATTAAAAAGGCACAATCTTATATAGAATAAACCACAAGTAGTGTTGTACGGAGTTTACACATGGAAATTCAATTAACTCATAAAACTTTCATAACCCTGGAACTACTGGAGCGGTTCTAGCCCATGATTGATCTTGGAACAATCATGGCTAGTTGGTATGATCTTACTTGACTCGCCAGACAAACCTCTCCACACGACTCCTTCGGATGATGGTAAGGCTTGGTGAATAATGGATTATTAATTCTTTTTGTTCTCTCTATCTTGTTTTATACTTATAAACTCTCCTTACGGGCCTTGGATGGGCTTTTTGAGTGAACACATGCACTGAATGTGTAAAAATACAAATTTGGTAAGTTTCCGAATATCTATTCGACCAAATACGTTGGTCGAACTCCTGCATACTGGTCAAATCCCTGGTCGAATCCCTCTGTAACTTGGCTTCTGAATCTAAATTCGAACAGAGCATTGGTCGAACTGGATACTTCCTGGTCGAACTGGAACTACTTCTGTTTAGGCTTCTAGTTCGACCACGGTTCGACCAAGTAGTTTGGTCGAACTCGGCTGTCGTGGTCAAACTCGACTTTTCCGAGCTCAGTTCGACCAGAGGTCCTGGTCGAACTATCTTCTTCTTGGTCGAACTCGACCCCTACGTGGTCGAATCCACCCCTGTTTCTTTCTCTTTCCAGATCCGATCACTTTCAACTCGTTTTCCATCGAAAATCAACTCAAATAGCCTTGTAAACTCCCAATTCGTGACTTTCCACAAAGTATGGCAATTCACATCGAATTACCATCATTAATTACTCCATAAGTACACGAATCCGGGCTCAAAAATAGTGAATTTACACACTCATCAAACCCCCAAACTTAGATGTTACTCGTCCCGAGGCAACAGTATCAAAACCAAGGAGTAGTGTAAAATTCACCAACCAATACAATTCATACTCACACATGCAATTTATCAATCGAACACAAGTATTACAAGCATCATTTGCATCATTCATATAAAACATCATTCGATTACATTACCTTTCGGAGTACAAAATCATCTAGCTCACAAGATAACTATTTACTCTCTCTCTCTCTCTCAAGTGTAAAAGATGTACACTTTAGCAGGTGAGTGTTTACGTTCATATTCAATTCATAGTTCTGCGTAACCATAAGCTTGGCAAGGGTCTCAAAACTTAACTTATAATCAATTCCTTACTAGGATCACAAAGGACTTGTTTTTGTGTTGTAATGTTGGCTCTTTGGTAAAGGTAGGAAAATTTAGGTAAAGTGACTAATTCACTAGTAGAGAATTACCCTGGAGTTTCGCTTTTCGTCATGTAGCTTCGTCTGTTTCTCCATTTCTTCTCATACATTTTATAGTTCAAATCTCCTTCTTTCTTCAAGCATCAACATCATCTTTCTTCAATGTGCAAGGGCACCAATTTTGGGCAGTACCCTTCTAAACAATCGGGGTACCAGTTTCAGGCACTACCCCTAAACAAGATTTAACCATACTTCTTTCTTTTTCATAATTCTCAACCAAGCTTCTGCCTTCTCATTCTTTCAAGCACTTATGCACCTCAACTCTCTACTAATGAATAGGATATTCAACAAGGCTCAAGTAAGGTTTAATAAGGATTTATATCACGGCTTGCCAAAGAAAAAGCTTTTTAAGGCTCAAAAGAGCTTACAATGATACATATATTAACAGGAAAGATAAAATTTTGGCTAAGTTACTTGATTTCACAATAATGGCCTAAGATCATGTCCTAGTTATTCTGCTCCACTCCAATCTCTGATCCATCTCCACATAGTTATTCTGCAGCGTGTTGTACTTTCCATCCAGTGCTGCGAAGTTCGTATTCGCCAACTCCAGTTGCATATTCATCTCTTGCAAATTCGCATTCAGTTGTGGCACTGCTGGAATGGGTCATGGTGGCCTCTCATACGGTCGTGGATCTCCCATCTCCGGATCCACATGCTCCTCTCCAAGCTCCTACTGCTGTTGTGGCTGAAAACGTCCCTCGTCTACAATCCTTTGCAACTCCTCCATCATCCTTTCATTATACATCTAAGCTACAGTCCTCCAATCACCCTTAGTCAAGCATGTGATGGAGATAGTAGTGTGCCCGAGGGTGTTCATCAATATGTTCCCCTCATTCCAAATAGTAGTCAACACACCCAAATCATAAGGAAACATGAAAGTGAGAGGCTTCGATCCCCTAGTAAAGAACCAATCTCCATCCCTCAGATGGGCGAAAGCTTCCTTCACGCAAGTGCTCATCACCAAATCGGGATACTCCCATTGGCGCTTGGATCATTTGGTTAACGTGATCCGTTAGGGTTTCATATATTTCTAATATGCAGCGGAAGCAAGAAAACATAAAACGTATTACCTTTTATCAGGGTATGTTGAAAAGGTTAATTCTCGCTAGCAGCCTGCGCAGTGTCACGAGAATGACCATAACTTCTACATCTGAACTCTGATTGGAGTGTTCTACACGCTCAGACGATCCTCTCTTCGGTGGCTTTCCGTCATTATATTAAATATTGAATTTTGAGTACTGTACGATTTTATATGAATCTTTCAAGGTGGCAGACAGCAGCAGCAAACAACCTTCTGGTCTTCTGTTGTATTCCCAAGTCCAATCTCGATGTCGTGTGGGTGACGATCCTCGAGATCTTCTCAATATGTTGTTCCCTCACCCCCTCATAGTATTAGGCGTGTAATATAGGGTTTATGGATAGCTGAGATGACTTATATATGTGCTACAGCAGGGACCAGGAGGAGAAATTGGGTTGGGCCTCCATTGGGCTTAAGTATCCAAGCTTAGCCCAAAGCTTATACATAAGTCCAATAATAATAATATAGTCCACTAAAATATTATTACTGCACTACCTTTCCAATCCCAAAATTACGTTTTGGGCTACTTCTTATTATGAGCCCGTTAGTCTCCCCATGTTTAATATATACGATGTCCATTAATTAATTAAGTTACTGACAACTCAATTAATTAATATCTCATCCGAGAGTAGTACCACTCAACCTCATTATCATGCCGGAATAAATCCACCTACAGGGTTTACATGATAATCCTTATGAGCTCCTCAAGGGGACATCATCAACCTATGACGGGCATGGATTCCTTCTACAATCAACAGCACACCATAGAGACAACACTACTTCCCAGCTCACCGAGTTTGTTGATTTAATTATATGTAAATCTCACTCATTGATGAATCAAAGAAATACATACTGCCCTACGTGTAGAGGTTATTGTATAGGGATTAAGAGCACGAACATCCATAATAACTTAGATCAAGTTCTCCTATAAGTCAGTATATGAGTTCAAGCGGTCCTGCTCAATACACACAAGTGCACTAATTTGATTCTATAGCAAAGACAAGCTAATACCAAACCACACTACAACCATCCCGATAGAGAGTCCCCGTCTATCTCGGTTGTGAGCATCTATTTATACTTTATAAGGAAATCGATAATATGATCTTTCGCGTGTTGTCACACAATATATTATCTACAGTATAAAGTAAGCGGACTATTGCATCGTGCATATAAATAAATTATAATAAATAAATTGTTATAAGATTGTTCATACAAAAAAACTAGACTTCTAGTATACAATCCAACACCTCCAGGATAGGTGAAATGCCGGTGAAGTCCATATGATAGTACTCAGCTATCAAGGTCAGCAACCCTCCTATGTTCACTCTCTGAAATGGAGAACACCTGAACCTGTTAAGCTGATAGATAAGATACGACCCCATATTGAACCTCATTTCATTTAGCATACACCAAAGGACATACAGCTCTCCCCTCGACACACAACTTCCCTCCTATCGAGCAAACAGTGTGTTGCTCAACACTCGATCCATGTATCGGAGCACTGGGTTCTGAATCAACAAAGCTCGAGCACTGCTAGTCTTGTAATCCACATCCTCACCAGAAATTTCTCTCCAGATCTGTTAGCATCAAAGTACCCATTCTCCGCTCTCGAAATCCCCTTAAGAGTCTGAAACAGGATATTCAAATCCTCAGCTGACCATGTCCTCTGCTCACCTCCAAGCTGAAACGAACACTCATACGAAAGATTACTTGACCCTTTCTTCATAGTAATCGAACATAATACCTCCATAGTCACATGGAAGTAAGTAGGCTTCTTTAGCTCCATAAAGTGGCGAATACCAACTTGATCAAACATCCAAAAGATATTGTCTCAGATGTTCATAGTAACCATTGCTCCATCATCTTGATACCTTGTTCAAAAAATCTTATCTGACACGTCCACCCACTTCTCTTTGATCTCATCCCAATCATTCATCTGAATCTCGAAGTTCGAAGGCAACCGCTCTTGAAGCCTTAGCTTCTTTGTCACCGCATCCTCACGAGACGGTCTATCTTGCCTCTTCTTAGATCAAAGCGCGGCCTCCTTTCCTTTTCCTGAAAACAATACTTCAATCTAACAACTAAGAAAGGGAAACCAAACTAATGCATTCAACTCTACTCAAGACTTTAAGATTTTCAATGCATAGTCAAACCAAACAAGCATGATTCATCCTAATGATCTAACAATTCAATTCACATTCTCATTCATCCTCATTCCAATCAACAAGTTGCAATAGGATCAACAAACGATTCAACAAACCACAAGCATGCATTACTACTCAAATTCAAGCAATCCAACATGAGATCTACTCAAACTCAATCAATTTTCCAACAATTCAACATACTTCATCCCAAAACTACTCACATTCCTCATAACTTCACATAATCAACATAGTTCAATTCAATTCAATCAATCAAAATCAAACCCAACAACTATCCATATGAAATTATGCACTAAAACTTCAAACAACACCATGAATCCATATAAAAAAATTAGTTTAATCAACATACCTGCATATAATCGACAATTAGAACTTCAATCCTAGGGCATTAGGGTTGAGAAAATATACCTTTTGAACCGTCCATGGCTTAGAATGAACAAGTGTGAAATTCCTCCAAAAATCATGAAGAATCTTAGTTTTTCAACTAGATTGCTCCAAAAATGTGATGAATTGAGTGGAATGTGTGTGGAATGTGGTTAGAACTGATCAAAATTCACTAGTTTTGGAGTTTGGAATGCAAAGGTTTTGATTCGGGATGAATTCGGGTGAAGGTGGTGTGCGAAGTGCTCGAATGAAAATGAAAAACGGGGTTTAAAATCACTATCCTGGGCTCGATTCGAGCAATTCGAGAGGTCGAATCGCATTGACATGGTCGAATCCTTGGTCGAACTCCCCTATTGGATAATCAATCATCGCGATTCGACCACCGTTCGACCAAGTGCTCTGGTCAAACTCCTATGTCGTGGTCGAACTCGATTGTTCAGAACTTTCAGGTTCGCAATTCGATCTCGATTCGACCAAGCTGCTTGGTCGAACTGATTATGCCTTGGTCGAACCCGTCTATACAACTCTCTGATTGCTAGTTCGACTTGCCCCTTTGGTCGAACTCACTACTGCTTGGTCGAATCGACCTGTAACAAATTCTCTGATCCTCAATTCGACCAGGGCTCTAGCGTTCGACCTGCATGTCTGGTTAAACTCGACCCCTGATGCTTCAAACTTGAAATATCTTCATCCCCTACACACTTTAAGCTCAAAAATGAACATTCGGTACCAAAATAGATCAAAACTAGCTCGAGAATCAATCTTAAACTTGACATCCATGAGTAACTCCACATAACATACTCAAAAACAACACGACAAAACATTAGGTAAATTGCAAAAAATTGACACACCACAACCTATAAAAGTTTTGATATGCCGCAAAAAGTAACTCCCCTAACAAACGTTACAAAGAAAAGATTATACTCTCAACGCTTCAATGAGGTAAGTACATCAGACCCCCCAAACTTAGTAGAAAATAAAGTGAAACTAAGTTTGCAAAGAGCTGTAATTGCCGATAAATAAGCATATCAAATATAAAAATTTCTTACACGAAAAGAAATAAAACAATAAAACAGAAGGGAAAGCCCCCCAACAGGCACTCATGTTTAACGTCGAAGAATCATGACGGTACCAATCTAGTGCAAGGTATTCTCAAAGACAATGCAAACATCATCTGGCGACTTGTAATGCTTCAATCGATGCCCATTTGCCGCGATAATGTCTCCATCTTTATCCATAAATTCAAAACTCCCCCTCCACAGGTTCTATGGATAATGAATGGCCCCGTCCACTTCGATTTCAATTTTCCTGCGAAAAGCTTCAAAAGAGTGTTAAAAAGTAATACCTCATCACCTTCCTTGAACTCCTTGTAAGAGATCTTCGAATCATGCCATTTCTTCATTCTTTCCTTGTAGATCTCCGAGTTCTTGTAAGCTCGATTCCTAAACTCATCCAATTGATTGATATGAGTCATCCTCAACTCCTTTTGCTCCTTCAAAGATAAGTTCAAACTCCTCAATGCCCAAAAAGCTTTGTGTTGAATCTCTACGGGTAAGTGGCATGGCCTCCCATAGACGATTTGATATGGTGACATATCCAACACCGTCTTGTAAGCAGTTCTGAACCCCCACAAAATATCATCGAGCTTCATAGCCCAATTCTTTCTATTGGTTCCTACTACCTTCTCCAAGATTTGCTTCACTTGTCAGTTGAAAACTTCAGCTTACCCATTTGCTTGAGGATGATAGGGTGTAGTGACCCTATGCTTAACTCCATAATCCTTAAACACCTTCTCAAGAAGCTTATTGACGAAGTGAGAACCTCCATCACTCACTAGTGCTCTAGGAACTCCATAGAGGGCAAAGATATGTTTCTTCAAGAAAGATAAAACAGTCCTTCAATCATTCACACGAGTGGGAATGGCTTCCACCCACTTAGAAACATAATCCACAGCTAAAAGGATGTAAAGAAATCCAATAGATTGGGAAAAAGGCCCGATAAAATTGATCCCCCATACATCGAAGATCTCGACAACAATGCTCCGCTGAAGTGGCATTTTATCTCGTCGACTTATATTTCCCATTCTTTGACATCTATCGCATGTTGCCACATAGGATTCACAATCTTTAAACAATGTCGGCCAATAAAGAGCAAATTGAAGTACCTTCGCTGCAGTCTTTTGAGCTCCGAAGTACCCCCGTAAGGTTGTGCATGATAAAAATCGAGTACACTCTCCATCTTCATCTCGGGCACACACCTACGGACTATGGAATCCGTACATATCTTGTAGATAAATGGATCATACCATATAAATGTCTCAACATCCCTCTGGAATTTCGCAAGTTGATATCAGTTGAGATCTCTAGGAATTTCACCTACGGCAATGTAATTCACATAATCCGCATACCATGGATCCATTCCTTGTGCAGCTACCACACATGCTCTTTCAGCTCCTTCAACAAGCACTGTCATAATCTTCTCACCAGGAAACATCTCTTCAATATAATTGAAAGAATCATCACAATGTTCCCTTGTCTCCAACCTTGTTAGGTGATCCGCCAAAACATTCTCAGTACCTTTCTTATCTCGGATCTCCATATCAAATTCCTGAAGAAGAAGAATCCATCTAATAATTCTTGGCTTTGTTTCCTTCTTCTCCATCAAGTACCAGATCGCAGAATGATCCGTGTTCACTATCGTCTTCATGCCAACTAAATACTGTCAAAACTTGTTGAACGCATACACCACAGCTAGAAACTCTTTTTCAGTCACCGTGTAGTTCTTTTATGCAGCATCAAAAGTTTTACTCGCATAGTAAATGGCGCAGAACTTCTTTTTCTTCAACTGCCCAAGCATCACTCCAAGTGCTAAATCACTTGCATCACACATAAGTACAAATAACTGAGTCCAATCCGATGTGATCAAGATAGGTGCAGTAATAAGCGCCTCCTTCAAAACCTGAAAAGCTGTTAGACACTCTTCATCAAAAATAAAAGGAACATCATTTTCAAGGAAATGAGATAAGGCTTAGAGTATTTTGAGAAGTCTTTTATGAATCTTCTATAAAAATTGGCGTGTCCAAGAAAAGACCGTACTCCCCTTTCATTCGAAGGTGGTGGAAGCTTCACAATTGCCACCACCTTTACTCTATCCACCTGCAATCCCTTGGCTGAAATATGATGCCAAGAACAATCTCATCTCTTACCATGAAGTGGCACTTCTCCCAATTAAAGACAAGATAAGTTTCTTGGCATCTCTTCAAAACAGTAGCAAGGTTAGATAAACAAATATCAAAGGAGGAACCAAATATAGAAAATCATCCATAAACACCTCCATGATCTTTTCTATCAACCCATCAAATATGGCCATCATGCAATGCTGAAATGTAGCAGGCGCATTACACAATCCAAACAGCATCTTCCTAAAAGCAAAAGTTCCATAAGGACAAGTAAAAGTGGTCTTTTCCTGGTCCTCGGGTGCAATCATGATTTGATTATACCCCGAGTACCCATTCAAGAAACAATAATACTCGTACCCTGCAAGACGATCAAGCATTTGATCCATGAAAGGAATGGAAAAATGATCTTTGCATGTATTTTTATTCAGTTTCCTATAATCCGTACACACACGCCATCCCGTAGAAATCCTAGTGGCTAAAGTCTCACCATCCTCAGCTTTCACTATAGTCATGCCCCCTTCTTAGCAACTACATGCAATGGACTCACATGGGGACTATCAGTAATAGGATAAATTATTCCTGCATCTAACCACGGGAGAATTTACTTCCTAATCACTTCTTGAATCTCGGGATTCACACTCCGCTGATTCTGAATGCTACTCTTGGCCTCATCTAACAACCTGATTGTATGCATACAATAGGAATGACTAGTACCCTTTAAATCATCAAGAGACCAACTAATCGCAGATTTATACTTTCTAAGAACATCTAACAATTCCTCAAGTTGATCATCATCAAGGGAAGAAGATATAATTACCGGATATTTTTCATTGTCACCTAGGTATGCATACTTCAAGTGTTCCGGTAGCGGTTTTAACTCCTCTTTCTTCTCTTCTTGAGATGCACTCTCTCGATCCAATGGCAAGTACTTCCTAGTCCACTTGACCTCTTCAACTTTGGTCCTTGTCGACTTATACCTATCATCACCCAAAGCAAGTAAATTTTCAAGAAATTCAATACATACCTCATTGGAGAGATCATCAAGCTCCGTAGTGGGAAAAGTAAGAGACTCCATCAAACATCTCTTAAGAGGATCCTTTGACAGAATCAAAGACATGTCTTCATTCATAATCTCCTCCACTACATCAATACTGTGACACTGCATCTCCATTGGCATCTTCATTACTTTATCAAGGTTGAATAGGACCTATTTGTTATCCATCCTTAGCCTCAACTCACCCTTCTGCACATCGATCATAGCTCCCGCAGTAGCAAGGAAAGGTCTCCCTAAGATAAGAGGGACATTATCCTTGTCATCTTCCATCTCCAGCACCAGAAAATCCATAAGAAAGACTAACTTCTCTACTTTGACAAGAACGTCTTCGATCACACCCTTTGAAAAAGTCATAGACCTATCCACTAATTGTAGAGTAACTGTCGTGGGAGTCAACTCCCCCAAACCAAGCCTTTGAAAGGTAGACAACGGCATCAAATTGATGTTTGCCCCAAGATCACACAAAGCTCGGCGTGTCGGCCCCTTTCCAATTTCACATAAGATTGTGAAGCTTCCTGGATCTTAAGTTTAGCTGGCAGCTTCCTCTGAATGATCGAGCTGCAGTTTTTAGACAAATTCACCATTTCAATTCCGTTCAAGCTTCTCTTCTTCAAAAGAATATCCTTCATAAAGTGGGCATAATACGGCATTTCCAAAATTGCTTCAGAGAAAGGAATGTTCAAGCTTATTTTGTTTATAATTTCTGAAAACTTCTTGAACTTTTCTTCCAATCCCTTTTTGACTAGCTTGAGAGGAAAGGGCGGAGGTATCTTTGTTTTGGGAATCTCCCATTCATCACGTTTAGCTTTCTCCTCTTTATCCTTTTCAGCTCTCAATCTCTTAGCTCTTTCCCACTTCTTTTCTGCTATAATCTCTGTACTCTGCTCTTTGGAAGGTACTGGAGTAGTTTCAACATCATGCGGAGCATTCAACACAGAAAACGGCGCAGAACGAGAGAGTTCGACCTAAGTTCAACCTGGGTAGCTGGTCGAACTCGGCGAGTAATGGTCAAAATGCACACCTGAAAGTTCGTTCTCCCTTATACAGTCGGATTCAACCACATTTTAACCAACAGGTTTGGTCGAACTGTGGTGATCGTGGTCGAATCAGGCATCAGACAAAACAGAGTGCTCTGGACAGTCGAGTTCGACCTCAGTTTGACCAGCAATTCTGGTCAAACTCATCTGATTTTGGTCGAACTGGCCTTCTGACTCCTACAGACGTCGCCCATGTGCCGAGTTTGACCTCCCCTGTTGAGTTCTACCTGGCTATCTGGTCGAATTGGGGTCGAATTGGGCTCCTGTCGCTTCGGACTTCAATTCCAACTTCATCGGTCCCTCATACTGCATTCCAGACCTCAGTGTAATGGGGTGACAAGACTTTGGAATCTCAATACTCTGAGACGGAAGCTTCCCTTTCTCAAGACGATCTACACTTACATCATTCTTCGCCATGTACTTATTCACAGTATCCTCAAAACCCGGGTTCCCTTCTTCCACTTTAGCTCTCGTATCAACGCCGATAGGAGGCTGCATCACATTATTCGGATTGCTCCATGAAAACTCCAGCCTCCTTGGTTGTTGATAACGACTCGGGGGACCACGATTATTGTAGTTCCCTTGATAGTTTTGGTTTTCTTGATTTGGGTACCTAGTTCCTTGAATACTCCGTCCCATGGCGTAATTTGCCTCCTCGATCTCCTCTTAGCTAGCTCCTTCATAGCCACCATCCTGCTTCATCATTGGCACTCTCTGCGATAAATTCATAATCTGCTTTTGTTGGGACTCTAGTAGCTTGCTAATGTTAGTCAAGCTGGAGACAATCTCATCATCTCTTCCCGACTTCACCATAGTATGCTCAACCTGTGCTACTTTACCAAGGACATAAGTTCCTATCACTCTATCAGTCGACCAATCTCTTGAATTCATCGAAATATCTTCAAATAGCTCTCGGCCTCATTGGGTGACTTAGTAAGCAGTGCTCCATTAGAAGAAGCATCAAGTAAAACACGAGAATCGCAGTCCAACCCATTGTAGAAAATACTGATATATTGAGCTTTAGATAGCCCATGTTGTGGACACTTCTGAAGCATGTCCTTGAATCTGTCCCAAGCTTCATGAAACTTCTCATTGCCATGGATAGAAAATTGATTGATTTCCAGCTTCATCTTGAACACCTTTGAAGGTGGCTTGTGTCGCTCCAGGAATTTCACTTTCAACTTCTCCCATGTATCACATTCAGCAGCATCCAGATTATCGTACCAATCTCTCGCCTTTTCATTCAGCGAGAGCTTAAATAGTATAATCTTCCTCGCATTCTCATGAGCTCCTGCATCTTTTTGTGTGCTTATATAACCAAGGAACTTATTCAGATGTTGTTGAGGATCTTTAAATGTTCCCCACAGAAGGGACTCCTTTCAATCATGGTGAAAAGAGCAGGGTGTAAATCAAAATCAGCTGCAGTCCCTCTTGCTCCTAACAACCCAGAATTGCCTGTACCATTGTTCTTGAAGACTTCCCGGATGGCAAGTGTGTTCGGGTCTGCTACCATGTTGATTGCTTCTACTTCCAAATTAACTTCGATTGTTGTTTCAATCATTTGCGGATTCTGCGCGTCAACTTCAACTCCTAAATCAAGAGCTTTAGTTGGTTCTACTTTCTTGTTCTTATTCTTCTTCTTCCTTGATGATGCTCCGATCTCTGGATTATATGGCTCTAATTCACATTTCTTTGATCTTGTGAGCATACACATAAGAAAAATAAGTATTAGAAATCAAAACAAGAATAATAATCTCAATTAAACTAGATATAACCAAAAGATATTTAATGTCATCCCCGGCAACGGCCCCAGAAACTTGATGAGCATTTTCTCAACACATAAAATTAATCCTCAAGTATAAGGATATCAATTGTAGTTTCGAAAGGTCACCAAGTAATTATCGAATCCAAGGGACGGATTATTATCAATGCAATTATATTCTATTTAACTAAGATTATGTTAGCAAAATTGATTTGGTTTGTTTATTAAACTAAATAACATAAATTAAAATAACAAAGTAATTGAACAAGCAATAGAGAAACTTCGGTAGCGATCAAGTAATTAATAGAGTAGTTCATCAGGTAATCCAGTTTTACATATTAATTTCCTTTCCATGTGTTGTTGTCTGACTCTGTCTTGTGGTTTATGGATGCATCACTAAACCATACGAGCGTACTCTATAGACACAAGTAAGCAAGCGTATGACACATGTGAATATCCTTGGAGCAAGATGTATACTTTACCCCCCTTTCTAGGTACTATCATAATCAATTATTTCTCGTGCACTTAGTACTCTAACCCGATTTGATCTTCCTTTTTAGGTACTATAAAGTTATACTCTATATCCTATTTATTAACCCGAATATGATTCAATTAACAAGTATCTACATAAGACAATTCTAATTAGACGTTGGAATCCCTTCACTTAGAATTATAACATACAATCCTGCTCAGCGATGAACGCACTCAATCATTAACCAAGAGAAATATTCAGACTCTACATAATAGTTAAAGATGCACAAAACGACCGTGAGTATGAATTAAAAAGGCACAATCTTATATAGAATAAACCACAAGTAGTGTTGTACGGAGTTTGCACATGGAAATTCAATTTAACTCATAAAACTTTCATAACCTTAGAACTACCAGAGCGGTACTAGCATATGATTAATCTAGGAACAATCATGGCTAGTTGGTATGATCTTACTTGACTCGCCAGACGAACCTCTCCTCACGACTCCTTCGGATGATGGTAGGGCTTGGTGAATAATGGATGATTAATTCTTTTTGTTCTCTCTATCTTCTTTTATACTTGTAAACTCTCCTTACGGGCCTTGGATGGGCTTTTTGAGCGAACACATGCACTGAAGATGTAAAAATATAAATTTAGTAAGTTTTTGGATGTCGATTCGACCAAACACGTTGGTCGAACTCCTGTATGCTAGTAGAATCCTTGGTCGAATCACTCTGTAACTTAGCTTCTGACACCAGATTCGACCAAAGCGTTGGTCGAACTGGATACTTCCTGGTCAAACAGGAACTGCTTATGTTTAGGCTTCTAGTTCGACCACGGTTCGACCAAGTGGTTTGGTCGAACTCGGCTGTCGTGGTCGAACTCGACTTTTCCGAGCTCAGTTCGACCAGAGGTGCTGGTCAAACTCCCTTCTTCTTGGTCGAAGTCGACCCCTGCTCGAATCCACCCCTGTTTTTTCCTCTTTCCAAATCCGATCACTACCAACTCATTTTCCATCGAAAATCAACTCAAATAGCCTTGTAAACTCCTGATTCGTGACTTTCCACCAAGTATAGCAATTCACATTGAATTACTATCATTTATTACACCATAAGTACACGAATTCGGGCTCAAAATTAGTGAATTTACACACTCATTAGTTAGAGTACTAAGTGCACGGGAAATAATTGAGTATGATAGTGCTTAGAAAGGGGGGTGAAGTATATGTCTTGCTCCAAGGATATTCACACGTGTCATACGCTTTCTTACTTGTGTCTATAGAGTACGCTTGCATGGTATAGTGATGCGTCCATAAACTACAAGACAGAGTCGGACATCAACACATGGAAATAAAATTAACGAATAAAACTAGATCACAACCGAATTTCTACTCTTGCTTTTTTTATCTTGCTATCTCAATTATATGCTATTTAGTTTCTTAATCAAACCAAATCAGATTTGCAAACGTAATCTTCATTGACTAGAATATAATTGAAATGATAATAATCCATTCCTAGGGTTCGATAATCATTTGGTCGCCTATAGAGACTACAATTTATATCCTTATACTTGGGGATTATTTTGTGTGTTGAGAAAACGCTCATCAAGTTCTTGGTGTCGTTGCCGGGGATGGTATTAAATATCTTTTAATTATATCTAGTTTAATTAAGATTATTTTATTCTTGTTTTCGATTTCTAACATTTATTCTTCTTAGGTGTATGCTCACAAGATCAAAGAAAGGTGAATTATAGCCACATAATCCGGAGATTGGAGCATCGTCGAGGAAGAAAAAGAAGAAGAAGAGTAAGAACAAGAACATATACCCAACTGAAGCTCTTAATTTAGGAGTTGAAGTTGACGTGCTGAATTCACAAACGATTAAAGCTGCAACCGAAGATAATTTGGAAGCAGAGGTAGTCAACATGGCAGCGAATCCTGATACACTTGCCATCCGTGAAGTCTTTAAGAACAACGGAGGAGGCAATGCTGGGTTGTTATGAGTGAGAGGGATCGGAGCCGATTTTGATTTACACCCTGCTCTTATCACTATGATTGAAAGGAGTCCCTTCTCTGGGGGAACATTCAAAGATCCTTAGCAACATCTTAATAAGTTCCTTGGGTATGCAAGTACACAAAAAGATGCAGAAGCTCATGAGGATGCGAGGAAGATCATATTGTTTAAATTCTCGTTGAATGAAAAGGTGAGAGATTGGTACGATAATCTTGAGACTGCTGAATGTTATACATGGGAGAAGTTGAAAGTAAAATTCTTTGAGCGATACATGCCACCTTCCAAGGTGTTCAAGATAAAGCAAGAAATCAATCAATTTTCTATCCATGGTAATGAGAAGTTTCATGAAGCTTGGGACAGGTTCAAGGACATGCTTCGTAAGTGTCCTTAACATGGGCTATCTAAGGCCCAATATATCAGTATATTCTACAATGGGTTGGACTGCGACTCTCGAGTATTACTCGATGCTTCTTCTTATAGAGCATTACTTACGAAGTCACCAATTGAGGTCGAGAAGCTTTTCGAGGATATATCGATTAACTCAAGGGATTGGCCGACTGATAGGGTGAGAGGCACTTATGTCCTGGGTAAAGTAGCATAGGTTGAGCACACTATGGTGAAGTCGGGGAGAGATGATGAGATCGTCTCTAACTTGGCTTACATTTGTAAGCTACTAGAGTCTCAACAAAAGCAGATGACTGATTTATCTCAGAAAGTACCAATGATGCAGCAGGATGGTGGCTATGAAGGAGCAAGCCAAGAGGAGATCGAGGAGGCAAACTACGCCATGGGTCAAAGTATTCAAAGAACTAGGTACCCGAACTAAGAAAACTAGAATTATCAGGGAAATTACAACAACTGTGGTCCCCCGGGTAATTACCAACAACCTAGGAGACCGGAGTTTTCATGGAGTAATCTGAACAATGCGATGCAGCCTCCTATAGCTGTTGATCCAGGAGCAAAAGTGGAAGAAGGAAAGCCGGGTTTTGAGGATACTGTGAACAGGTACATGGCAAGGAATGATGCAAGAGTAGACCGTCTCGTGGCCAAGTTAGAGAAGAAGATTGATGATAACCATAAGGATTTATCTATGCAAGTGAAAGACCTCACGTTGTTGATGGGGGAAATGGCTGGGAATGTAAACATATTGACTCAATCTATTGAGAAGGGGAAGTTCCCATCTCAAAGTATTAAGAATCCAAAGTTTTGTCATGCCATCACATTGAGGTCGGGAACACAATATGAGGGTCCGATGCTGCCTGCAAGTCAAACCAAAGGAAACAGGAAAGTTGCTCAACCAGATTGGAATTGCTCGACCAGACTATCTAGTCGAGCAGAGGTCGAACAACTTTAGAAAAAATAGAATTATGATACTCAATTTTCTGACCAACCGTTCGACCAACACCATGCCATTCGACCGGACCATCTAGGTCGAACGGAGGTTGAATAGAAGCAGTGCGATGAGAGCTCGCGATCCGGTATCTTGTTTGACCTCACCTTATTGGTCGAACAGAGGTCGAACAACATGTTCTGGACCAGAGTATGCGATCAGACAGGTTGCTCGACAAAAACAAAGTTGTTCGACCAAACCACCTTGGTCGAACTGAGGTCGAGCAAAACATTTCAGAGCCTGATTTGATACCAAATGCGAAACCTGTTGATCGAAACACTCCAACTACATCTCAAGAGTAGAATACTGAACTTACAGTAGTAGAAAAGAAGTGGAAAAGAGCCAAAAGGTTGAGAACCGAGAAAGATAAAGCGGAGAAGGTTGAACGTGATGAATGGGGGATTACCAAAACAAAGATACCTCTGCATTTTCCTCTCAAGCTAGTTAAGAAAGGATTAGAGGAAAAGTTCAAGAAGTTTTTGGAGATCATAAACAAAATAATCTTGAACATTCCTTTCTCTGAAGCAATTTTGGAATTGTCGTACTATGCCCGCTTTCTTAAGGATATTCTTTTGAAGAAGAGAAGCTTGAAAGGAATTGAGATGGTGAATTTGTTTGGGAACTGTAGCTCGATCATTCAAAGAAAGCTACCAGTGAAGTTAAAAGATCCGGGAAGCTTCACAATCTTATGTGAAATTGGAAAGGGGCCGGCACGTCAAGCCTTGTGTGATCTTGGGACAAGCATCAGTCTGATGTCGTTGTCCACTTTTAAAAGGCTTGGTTTGGGGGAGTTAACTCCCACATCAGTGGCTCTACAACTAGTGGATAGGTCTATGACATTTCTGAAAGGAGTAATCGAAGACGTTCTAGTAAAAGTTGAAAAGCTAGTCTTTCCTGTGGATTTTCTGGTACTCGAGATGGAAGATGAAAAGTATAATACTCCATTGATCTTTGGAAGACCATTCCTTGCAACAAATGGAGCTATGATAGATGTGCAAAAGGGTGAGCTACGGTTGAGAATGGATAAAGAAGAAGTCCTGTTTAACTTGGACAAAGCAATGAAGATGCCGATGGAGATGCAATGCCACAGCATTGATGTAGTGGAGGAGATTGTGAATGAAGACATGTCTTTGATTCTGTCTAAGGATCCTCTTGAGACATGCTTGATGGAGTCTCTTACTTTTCCCACTACGGAGCTAGATGATCTCTCCAACGAGGTATGTATCGAATTTCTTGAAAACTTGCTTGCCTTGGGTGATGACAGGTATGAATCACAAAAGACAAAGGTTGAAGAGGTCAAGTAGACTAGGAAGTACTTGCCTTTGGACAGAGAGTGTGCACCTTAAGAAGAAAAGAAAGAGGAGTTGAAACCGCTACCGGAGCACTTGAAGTATGCTTATCTTGGTGACAATGGAAAATATCCGGTAATTTTATCTTCTTCTCTTGATGATGATCAACTTGAGGAATTGTTAGATGTGCTTAGGAAGTATAAGTCTGCGATTGGTTGGTCTCTTAACGATTTGAAAAGTATTAGCCTTCGTATTGCATGCATCGAATAAGATTGTTAGATGAGGCTAAGAGTAGCATTCAAAATCAGCAGAGGGTGAATCCCACTATTCAAAAAGTTATTAGGAAGCAAATCCTAACATGGCTAGATGCTGGAATTATATATCCTATTAGTGATAGTCCCCATGTGAGTTCATTGCATGTTGTAGCTAAGAAGGGGGCATGACTATAGTGAAAGCCGAAGATGGTGAGACCTTAGCCAATAGGATTTCTACGGGATGGCGTGTGTTTACAGATTACAGGAAGTTGAATGAAAACACATGCAAAGACCATTTTCCCCTTCCTTTCATGGATCAAATGCTTGATCGTCTTGCTGGGTATGAGTATTATTGCTTCTTGGAGGGTACTCGAGTTATAATCAAATCATGATTGCACCTGAAGATCAAGAAAAGACTACTTTCACTTGCCCGTATGGAAATTTTGCCTTTAGAAAGATGCCTTTTGGATTGTGTAACGCGCCTGCTACATTTTTGCTTTGCATGATGGTCATATTTGATGGGTTGATAGAGAAGATCATGGAGGTGTTTATGGATGACTTTTCTTTATTCGGTTCCATTTTTTATACTTGTTTATCTAACCTTGCTACTGTTTTGAAGAGATGCCAAGATACTAATCTTGTCTTGAATTGGGAGAAGTGTCACTTCATGGTGAGAGATGGGATTGTTCTTAGCCATCATATCTCGGCCAAGATATTGCAGGTGGACAGAGTAAAGGTGGTGGCGATCGAGAAGCTTCCACCACCTACAAATGAGAAAGGAGTGCGGTCTTTCCTTGGACATGTCGGTTTTTATAGAAGGTTCATAAAAGACTTCTCAAAATACTCCAGGCCCCTATCTCATTTACTTGAAAATGATGTGCCCTTCGTGTTTGATGAGGAGTGTCTAGCAACTTTTCAGGTTTTGAAGGAGGCGCTTATTACTGTACCTATCTTGATCACACTGGATTGGACTCAGCCTTTGTACTTTATGTGCGATACGAGTGATTTAGTACTTGGAGTGGTGCTCGGGCAGTTGAGAGATAAGAAGTTTTATGCCATTTACTATGCGAGTAAGACTTTCGATGCGGCACGAAAAGAACTACACGATGACTGAAAAGAAGTTTCTTGCTATAGTGTATGCATTCAATAAGTTTCGACAGTACTTGGTCTACATAAAGACGATAGTGTATATGGATCACTCTGTGATCTGATACTTGATGAAGAAGAAGGAAACAAAGCCAAGGATTATTAGATGGATTCTTCTTCTACAAAAGTTCGATATGGAGATCCGAGATAAGAAGGGTACAGAGAATGTTTTGGCAGATCACCTATCAAGTTTGGAGACGAGGGAGCACTGTGATGATTCATTTGATTACATAGAAGAGATGTTTCCTGATGAGAAGATCATGGCGGTGCTTGTTGAAGGAGCTGAAAAAGCTTGTGTAGTGGCTACTCAAGGGATGGATCTATGGTATGCGGATTATGTAATTACATTGCTGTAGGAGAAATCCCGAGAGATCTCAATCGATATCAACTCGCAAAGTTCAAGCGAGATGTTGAGACCTTCATATGATATGATCCATTTGTCTACAAGATAGGTACTGATTCCATAGTCCGTAGGTGTGTGCCGGAGACGGAGATAGAAAGCATTCTTGAGTTTTGCCATGCACAACCTAACGGGGGGCACTTTGGGGCTCAAAAGACGGCAGCAAAGGTACTTCAATCTGCCTTTTATTGGCCTACCTTGTTCAAAGACTGTGAAACCTATGTGGCGTCGTGTGATAGATGTCAAAAGATGGGGAACATAAGTCGACGAGATGAGATGCCACTGCAGCCGAGCATTGTTTTCGAGATCTTTGATGTATGGGGGATCGATTTCATGGGGCCTTTTCCCCTATCTAATGGATTTTTCTACATTCTCTTAGCAGTGGACTATGTTTCTAAGTGGGTGGAGACAATTTCCACTCGTGTGAATGATTCAAGGACTGTTTTATCTTTCTTGAAGAAACATATCTTTGCCCGTTATGGAGTTCCTAGAGTACTTGTGAGTGATGGAGGGTCTCACTTCATCAACAAACTTCTTGAAAAGGTGCTTAAGGATTATGGAGTTAAACATAGGGTCATTACAACCTATCACCCTCAAGCGAATGGGCAAGTACAAGTCTCCAACCGCCAAGTGAAACAAATCTTGGAGAAGGTAGTCGAAACCAATAGGAAGGATTGGGCTATGAAGCTCGATGATGTTTTTTGGGGGCTCCGAACTGCTTATAAGACAGAGTTGGATATGTCACCATATCAAATCGTCTATGGGAAGCCATGCCACTTACCCGTGAAGTTTCAACACAAAGCTTTTTGGGCTTTGAGAAGTTTGAACTTGTCCTTAAGAGATCAAAAGGAGTTGAGGGTAACTCATATTAATAAATTGGATGAGTTTAGAAGTCGTGCTTATAAGAATTCAGAGATTTTCAAGGAAAGAATGAAGAAATAGCATGATTCAAATATCTCATACAAGGAGTTTAAGCAAGGTGATAAGGTATTACTTTTTAATTATCACTTGAAGCTCTTCGCAGGAAAATTGAAATCAAAGTGGACGGGGTCGTTCATTATCCATAGAGCCTGTGGAGGGGGGAGTTTTGAGCTTATGGACAAAGATGGGGACATTATCGCGGCGAATGGGCATCGATTGAAGCATTACAAGTCGCCGGATGATGCTTGCGTCATCTTTGAGGATACCCTGCACTAGTTGGTACCTTCGCGACTCTACGACGTTAAACATGAGCGCCTGTTGGGGGCTTTTCCTCCTAATTTATTGCTTTAATTTCATTAGTGTGAGTAATAAATTTTTATATTTGACGTGCTTATCATTCGCAAATTACATCTCTTTACAAACTTAGTTTCGACTATAGTTTCTACTAAGTTTGGGGGTGTGATGTACTTACCTCATTATAGCACCGAGAATATGATCTTTTCTTTGTAATGTTTGCTAGGGGAGTTGATTTTTTTGCTGTATATTAAAACGTTAGCCGGTTTTGTTGCATCGATTTTTTTACAATTTGCCTATTTTTTAGTGGAGAGTTATTTGTTTTTGGTGTGATTGCGGAGTTACACTTGATGTTATATGGTTTCTCTAGCTTAATTTTTTTATATCTTGATACTTGATGTTGTCCTAGAGTTGAATATTGCAGGGAGATACGAGAAGGGTATGAAATTTAGGAAGATTGTGATTCTATTCGACCTAACAGTAGCTATTCGACAAGGCTTTTTGATCTAGTAATGGTCGAGCAAATGGCAAAAAACTTTCAGAGAGTTTGTTTGACCAATCAGTTTTCCTGCAAAGAGCTTCAAACGAGAGTTAAAGAGTAATACCTCATCTCCTTGCTTGAATTCCTTGTAAGTTATCTTAGAATCATGCCATTTCTTTATTCATTCCTTATAGATCACCGAATTCTTGTAAGCTTGATTTCTGAACTCGTCTAGATGATTGATTTGAGTCAACCTCAACTCCTTTTGATCCTTAAGACACAAGTTCAAACTTCTCAATTCCCAAAATGTCTTATGCTGAATCTCTATGGGTAAGTGGCACGGCTTCCCATAGATAATTTGATAAGGGGACATGTCAAGAACAGTCTTGTACGCAGTTCGAAACCCCCACAAAACACCATCGAGCTTCATAGCCCAATCCTTCCTATTAGTTCCGACTACTTTCTCCAAAATTTGTTTCACTTGTCGATTGGAGACCTCGACTTGCCCATTAGCTTGTGGAGGATTGGGTGTAGCCTTGAGCACTCTTTCAAGAAGCTTGTTGACAAAGTGGAAACCTCCATAACTTACAAGTGCTCTAAGAACTCTATAGCGGGCAAATATATGTTTTTTCAAGAAAGACAACACAGTCTTTGAATCATTCATGTGAGTAGGATTGGCCTCCACCTACTTAGTAACATAACTCACTGCTAAAAGTATGTAGATAAATCCATTAGATGGGGGAAACAACCCCATAAATTGATTCCCCATACATCGAAAATTTCAACAATAATGCTCGGTTGAAGTGGCATCTCATCTCTTCCACTTATGTTTCCCATCCTTTGACATCTATCGCATGTCGCCACATAGGATTCATAGTCTTTAAACAACCTGGGCCAATAAAGAGCAGATTGATGTACCTTAGCTGCCATCTTTTGAGCTCCGAAGTGCCCTCTGTTAGGTTGTGCATGGCAAAAATCAAGAACACTCTCCATCTCCATCTCGAGCACACACCTTCGGATAATAGAATCCGTACAAATCTTATAGATGAACGGATCATACCATATAAATGTCTCAACATCCCTCTTAAACTTTGCAAGTTGATACCTGTTGAGATCTCTTGGAATTTCTCCTACGGCTATGTAATTGACATAATCCGCATACCATGGATCCACTCCTTGAGCAGCGACTATACAAGCTTTCTCCGCTCCTGCAATAAACACCGCCATAATCTTCTCATCAGAGAACATCTCCTCTATGTATTCGAAAGAATCATCACAATGTTCCATTGCCTCCAACCTTGATAGGTGATCAGCCAACACGTTCTCCGTATCTTTCTTATCTTGGATCTCCATATCAAACTCTTGCAGAAGAAGGACCCATCTAATGATCCTTGGCTTCGCTTCCTTCTTCTCCATCAAGTACTAGATTGCAGAATGATTCGTGTACACAATGGTCTTCATGTCAACCAAATACTGTCGAAACTTATTGAATGCATACACAATAGCTAGAACCTCCTTTTCAGTGACAGTGTAGTTCTTTTGTGTTGCATCAAAAGTCTTACTCGAATAGTAGATGGCGCAGAACTTCTTCTCTCTCATCTGCCCAAGCACCACTTCAAGCGCTAGATCACTTGCATCACACATAAGTACAAATAGTTGAGTCCAATCCAATATGATCAAGATAGGTGCAGTAATAAGTGCCTCTTTCAAAAATTGAAAAACAGTTAGACATTCTTCATCAAAAATAAAAGGAACATCCTTTTCAAGTAAGTGAGACAACGGTTTGGAGTATTTTGAGAAGTCTTTGATAAATCTCCTATAAAATCTTGCGTGTCCAAGGAAGGACCGCACTCCCTTCTCATTAGTAGGTGGTGGAAGCTTCTCAATCACCACCACCTTTGCTGTATCCACCTGCAATCCTTTGGCTGAAATATGATGCCCTAACACAATCCAATCTCTTACCATGAAGTGACACTTCTCCCAATTCAAAATCAGGTTAGTATCAATATATCTTTTCAAAACAGTACATAGGTTATTCAAACAGATATCAAAGGAGGAACCAAAAATAAAAAAATCATCTATAAACACCTCCATAATCTTTTCAATCAAGCCGTCAAATATCGCCATCATGCCTCACTGAAATGTAGCAGGCACATTACATAGTCCAAAAGGCATCTATCTAAAAGAAAAGGCTCCATAAGGGCAAGTAAAAGTGGTCTTGTCCTGGTCCTCGGGTGCAATCATGATTAGAGTATACCCCAAGTACCCATCCAAGAAATAATAAAAATCATACCCTATAAGACGATCAAGCTTTGATCCATGAAAGGAAGAGGGAAATGGTCTTTGCATCTATTTTCATTCAGTTTCCTGTAATCAGTACACACACGTCATCTCGTAGGAATCCTAGTGGCTAGAGTCTCGATGTCATCGGCTTTCACAATAGTCATGCCCCCTTCTTAGTAACAACATGCAATGGACTCACATGGGGACTATCACTAATTGGATATATAATTCCTGCATCTAGCCATGTTATAGGATTTGATTCCTAATCACTTCTTGAATAGCGGGATTCACCCTCCGCTGATTCTGAATGTTACTCTTAGCCTCATCTACCAATCTTATCTTATGCATGCAATATGATGGATTAATAACTCTAAATCATCAAGAGACCAACCAATTGCAGACTTATACTTCCTAAGCACATCTAATAACTCTTCAAGTTAATCATCAGTTCGAGAAGAAGATACAATTACCAGATATTTTTCATTGTCACCTAGATATGTATACTTCAAGTGTTTCGGTAACAGTTTCAACTCCTCTTTCTTCTCTTCTTTTTCTGTGCTTTCTCGATCTAATGGCAAGTACTTTTTAGTCCTCTCACCTCTTCAAACTTGGTCCTTTTTTATTCATACCTGTCATCACCCAAAGCAAGTATATTTTCAAGAAATTCAATACATACCTCATTAGAGAGCTCATCTAGCTCTGTGATGGGAAAAGTAAGTGACTCCGCTAAGCATGTCTTTAGGGGATCCTTCGAAAGGATCAAGAGCATATCTTCCTTCACGATCTCTTCCACTGTATCAATGCTGTGACACTGCGTCTCCATTAGCATCTTCATTGCTTTATCTAGGTTGAATAAAACCTCTTCTTTATCCATCCGCAGCCTTAGTTCACCCTTTTGAACATTAATCATAGCTCCAGCCATGGCAAAGAATGGTCTGCCTAATATAAGGGGAACATTATCCTTGTCATCTTCCATCTCAAGTACAAGAAAGTCCACAGGAAAGACTAGTTTCTCTACTTTCACAAGAACATCTTCAATCACTCCCTTCGAAAAAATCATAGATCTATCCGCCAATTATAGAGCAACTGTTGGGGGAGTTAACTCCCCCAAACCAAGCCTTTGAAATATTGACAATAGCATCAAATTGATGCTTGCCCTAAGATCGCACAAGGCTCGTCATGCCGGCCCCTTTCTAATCTCACATAGAATAGTGAAGCTTCCCATATCCTTTAACTTAGCTGGCATCTTTCTCTGAATGATTGAGCTATAATTCTCAGACAAATTACCATTTCAATTCTATTCAAGCTTCGCTTCTTCAACAGTATATCCTTTAGAAAACGGGCATAATATGGCATCTCTAAGAGTGCTTCAGAGAAAGGAATGCTCAAGATTATATTGTTTATGATATCTAAAAATTTCTTGACCTTTTCTTCCAATTCCTTCTTGACTAACTGGAAAGGAAACGGAGGAGGTATCTTAGTCTTGGGAATTCCCCATTCATCACGCTCAACCTTCTCCGCTTTGTCCTTCTCGGCTCTCAATCTCTTTGTTCTTTCTCATTTCTATTCCGCTATAAGCTCAGTATTCTACTCTTTGGATGGTACTAGAGTAGCATCAACATCAAGTAAAGCATTCGGCGTGGAAAATGGTGCCAAAAGAGATAGTTCGACCATTGTTCGACCATAGGTACTGGTCAAACCAGGCGAGTAATGGTCAAATCGTGCTTCTAAAAGTACATTATCTACTGGATAGGTTGGTTCGACCACGATTCGACTAATAGGATTGGTTGAACCATGCTGGTCATGGTCGAATCGTGCTTCAAAAAAAATAGAGTGTTGAGGATAGGCCGGTTCAACCTCAGTTCAACAAACAAGTTTGGTCGAACCATGCTGGTCGTGGTCGAACTAGTCAGCTGGAGCTCTAGAGGTTGCCCAGGTGCTTGGTTAGACCTCCACATAGCGGTTTGACCTACTGGCTTGGTCGAATCGTGCTCGAATCGTGCTCCTGGAGCTTCAGAATCTATTTCTGGCATCATCGGTCCCTCATACTACATTCCAAACCTTAAAGTGATAGCATTGCACTACTTATACTCTGAGATAGGAACTTCTCCTTCTCTACGGTTTGCGTCAATTGATTAACATTCTCGGCCATTTGCCCCATCAACAACGTCAAGTCCTTCATCTGCTTAGATATATCTTCATGATTTGCATCAATCTTTGCCTTAAGGCGTTCCACTCTTGCATCATTCCTCACCATGTACCTATTCACCGTATCCTCAAAACTAGGCTTTTCTTCTTCGACCTTAGCACCCAGATCAACACCAACAGGAGGTTGCACTGCTGTATTAGGATTACTCCATGAAAACTCCAGCCTCCTTGGTTGTTGATAATTACCAGGGGGACCACAATTATTGCAGCTCCATTGATATTCTAGTTTACTTGATTTTGGAACCTTGTTCCTTGAATACTTTGACCCATGGCGTAGTTTGCCTCTTCCAATTCCTCTTGGTTAGTTCCTTCATAACCAACATCCTGCTGCATAATTGGTACTCGATGAGTTATGTGAGTAATTTTTTTTTGCTGAGACTCAAGTAGCTTGTTGAAAATAGCCAAACTAGAGACGATCTCATCTTCTCTACTCAATTTAAACATCATGTGCTCAACCTGCGCTACTTTTCCATGAACATACGTGCCTCTCACCCTATCAGTTGGTCAATCTCTTGAATTCATCAAAATATACTCAAAGAGCTTTTGGGCTTCAACGGATGACTTTGTAAGCAGTGCTCCATTTGATTAAGCATCAAGTAAAACTTGAGAATCACAATCCAATCCATTGTAGAAAGTACTGATGTATTGAGCTTTAGATAACCCATGTTGTGGACACTTTCTGAGCATGTCCTTGAATCTGTCCCAAGCTTCATGAAATTTCTCATTACCATTGATAGCAAACTGATTGATTTCTTGTTTACTCTTAAACACCATCGAAGGTGGCATGTATCGCTTTAAGAAATTCAATTTCAATTGCTCCAAGGTAGTGCATTCAGCAGCATCAAGAGTATCGTACCAATCTCTCGCCCTTTTAGTATGCGAGAACTTAAACAAGATGATCCTCCTCGCATCTTCATGAGTTCCTGCATCCTTTTGTGTACTTGCATAACCAAGGAACTTATTCAAATATTGCTGAGGATCTTCAAAGTTTTCCCCAGAGAAGGGACTCCTTTCAATCATGCTGATCAGAGTAGGGTGAAGATCAAAATCAGCTCCAGCCCCTCTTGCTCCTAACAGCCCCACATTGCCTCCTCCGTTGTTCTTAAAGACTTCACGGATGGAAAGATTATTCGGATTGGCCGCAATGTTGACTGCTTCTGCTATCAAGTTATTTCCGGTTGCAGCTGTAATCGTTTGCTAGTTCAGCTCTTCAACTTCAACTCTTAGATTAAGAGCTTCAGTTGGTTCTACATTCTTGTTCTTATTCTTCTTCTTCTTCTTGCTCGATGATGCATCGATCTCAGGATTAAAAGGTGCTAACTCTCATGCCCTTGATCTAGTGTGCATACACCAAAGAAAAATAAATGTTAAAAAATATAGACAAGAATAAAATAGTATAAATTAAACTAGAAATAATAAACTAATAATTAATGACATCCCCGGAAACGGCGCCAAGAACTTGATGAGCGTTTTCTCAATACACAATATTAATCCCCAAGTGTGAATGATGCTATTGAAGTTTCGATAAACACTTGGTCGCTTATCAAATCTACAATAGCATCCTTCACACTTGGGGATTAATATTGTGTGTTGAGAATGTTGGATTGTATACTAAAAGTCTAGTTTTTTGTATGAACAATGTTTAAACAATGAATTTGAAATGAGAATCATATGATCAAATGATTGCGTCTTATAATTTATTTATATGTCGATGCAATAGTCCATTTACTTTATACTGTAGATAATATGTTTTCCGACAACACGCGAAAAATCATATTATCAGTTTTCTTATAAAGTATAAACAGATGCTCACAACCGAGATAGACGGGGACTCTCTATTGGGATGGTTGTAGTGTGATTTAAAAATAGTTTGTCTTGACTATAGAATCACATTAGTGCACTTTGTGTGTATTGAGCAGGACCGCTTGAGATCGTTCAACTTATACTGACTATGTAGGATACCTTGATCTCTTTTATTATGAATGTTCGTGCTCTTAATCCCTATGCAATAACCTCGACACATAAGGTAGTATGTATTTCTTTGATTCATCAATGGGTGAGATTTATATGTATTAAATCAACAAACTAGGTGAGTTGGAAAATAGTGTTGTCTCTATGGTGTGCTGTTGATTGTAGAAGGAATCCGTGTCCGATATAGGTTGATGATGTCCCCTTGAGGAGCTCATAAAGATTATCATGTAAACCCTGCAGGTGGATTTATTCTGGCATAATAATGAGGTTGAGTGGTACTACTCTCGGATGATATATTAATTAATGGAGTTGTCAGTAACTTAATTAATTAATGGGCATTGTATATCTTAAACATGGGGAGACTAACAGGCTCGTAATAAGAAGGAGCCCATAACGTAATTATAAGATTAGAGCGGCAGTGTAGTAATAATATTTTAGTGGAATATATTATTATTATTGGACTTAAGTATAAGTTTTGGGCTAAACTTGGATACTTAAGTCCAATGGAGGCCCGACTCTAATTTCTCTTCCTAGTCCCTGCTGTAGCCCATATATAAGTCATCTCAACTGTGTGAAAACCCTAATAATTATTCTGCACCTAACACACATGAGATAGAGGGTGAGGGAACAGCCAATTGAGTAGATCTTGAGGATCGTTGCCCACACAACGTCAAGATTGGACTTGGGAATACAACAGAAGATCAAGAGGTTGTTTGCTACTGCTATTCGTCAATTTCCATAATTTTTTTAAAATCGTGTGGAACTCCAAAATTGAAATATAATACACCGTTCGAAAGCCACTGAAGAGAGGATCATTTTGGCACCTAGATCACTCGAATCAGAGATCGGATGAGGAAGTTATGCCCAAAACCGTGAGTCTGCGCAGGCTGCCGGTGAGAATCCTTCTTCTTCAACATACCCTGTGAAAGGTAATACGTTTCTATATTTTATTGCTTCCACTTATTGTTAGAAATGTATAGAAGCTTAACGGTTCACGTTAACTAAACGATTTAACGTCAATAGAGAAAACGATCGTCAGTGGTCCTCCCTTACAACCCTTTATACCCTATGCATTGATGGGGTGTTTTAATTAAGGGACCAGAGGGTTTACAAGATTTATGATGTAAATCTGATTTACAAGAGACTAACTCATTAAAAATATTTAAATGGTCTCAACGTGAGACGACCTCACCCAAAATTGCCCCTAGAAAAATTAAATATCAATTATAATTTAAAAAATTAAATATAAACTAACTTATAAAATAATAATTATAATAAAAAATAGATTGAATATATTCTAAACATGATAATAATTATTCTTCATATATTTAGATTGAATAGTGAATATTGATGGAGTGAGTTAAGATCATGGATTATTGAGTTTAATCTCATGAAATTAGATTCGTAAAACGAATGAAATATAAGTGTATCTCTAAGTTTATTGATATTTTTAACTAATATAGTAATAAAATTTATTTATTAAATTTAATTAAAAGTACTTTAATTAGTAATAAATTTCTTATTATATTTTAAATATTTATTACATAGTTGATAGGAGTATAAATTAAAGATTTTGAAAAGTTGAATACTTTGATATACTTCACAAAAGAAGTGTAACTTTTTTTTTGGGACGGAGGGAGTAATTTTTATTAATAATAAATATGTAAGGAGAGAATTATAAATATTTGAATTTTTTTCATAAAATGTAAAATTATCAATAAGATAAAATTTAAAAGGGTTAATTCCTTAAAAATTCACCACCTTATTGGTGATTTTCATATCTATCACGACCATTTATTTTTGTCAATTCAATGCATAATCTATTTAATATTTTCAATTCTATCACGACCTTTTTATTTTTGTCTCTTCAATGCGCGATCTGTTTAATATTTTAAATTTTATCATAACTTTTTTTTTTGCAATTTGATACACTCCTTATTTTATATTTTCAATTCAATTCTTCTTTATTATTATTATATTTTTTTTATTAAAAATTAATTAAAACACATTGATCGATCACTTATTTCATATGATAATTTTCCTTTTACTATATATTTTTCCTTTTATTATAGTAAACTAACTTGTGATATAAATTTATTTTAGTTGACGACCTTATGTAAAATAATAATAATAATAATAAAATAGTAAATTCTCAACTCTAATAAAAATATTATATAAGTAAAATTATCTATTTAAAATAAGAATTTTTTGACAAAGGAGATTAATTAGTAACAAATTTAATTTTTTTTTTTAAAATAGAGTGTTAATTCCATTAATTAATAAGTACATAGTTCTACTTTTTATAATAATAATATAATAATAATAATAAATTGAATTAAGAATATGAAATAAGAGGTGTATTAAATTGAAAAAAATAAAAGTTGTGACGAAATTGAAAATAATAAATAAATCGCGTATTAAATTGACCAAAATAAAAGTTCGTGATAGAATCGAAAATATTAAATAAATTCATGTATTGAATTGATTAAATAAAAGGTTGTGATAGATTTGAAAGTGGTAAATTTTTTAAAAATTAACCCAATTTAAAAATAATTACATGATTAATCAGTAATAGGAGAATATATTAATTGTTCTCATAAAGTGTGCGACTTTTTTAATAACCTGTCATCACTATCTCACTCACCTTTAAAATATTTAGTGGATAAGATTGAAAGAAGGGAGCAGCTATTTGCACCCTCAAAATTACTGAACATACCCCAAAAATATTTAAATTGACATAATTACCCAAATAAATTTTATATTTGTTCGGTTGTTGCAACCGAACAGTTATCTAACAAACTGTTTGGTTGCAAAAATCGAACAAAACAAAGAATTCATCTATTATTTGTTCGGTTGCAGCAACCGAACAGAACAAAGAATTCATTCATCTTATGTGTTCGGTTGCAGCAACCGAACAAAACAAGATTTGTGATTTTTTAATTCATATTTATATTACCGAATACATAAGATAATAGATTAGTTTCATGACATCATCGATCTTCAAACAAAGATGGTGATTCCTCTCCCACCGAACAAATATTAATTTTATAGGGATAATTATATCAATTTAAATATTTTTGAGGTGCGTTCAGTAATTTGGGGGGTGCAATTTAAATATATTTTATAAGAATTTAATGGTTGAGACTATGTAGCACCCTGAGCCCAAAACTTTTTTTTTGGAAATCGAAGTACTAGTAATGAATCGAAATATTATCATAGATTTACTTAATAGTTTAGTACAATATTTTTTTAAAAGAGAAAAATATGATTTCTAACTTTTGAAAATAATTTTATAATAGCTTAATAATATAATGCTAATAATAAAATATAATATATACGTACATACATATATTAAAATTACATTAAGAAACCATTATTTGTAAATTCATACTCCTTGCATTTTTATAAATATTTATGTAGAATTATAGTGAGAACCACGGAGAATGTCATGTCTTGTCGCAGTCCAGATGTCTCAATTATTGACCTGAAAATTTGTTGTTTGAAAATGAGAGATTAAAATCCCAATGGGTAATTTTGGCAGAATGTTAATCAGTAAATACATAATGATATGATTACTCTTTTTCATGACAACCCGAGAGTTAGTCACTACCATGTTTCATAACCCGTCGATTACTAGCATTGTCACGACTCTTCAATCGCAACCATAAAATTCATGACTCATACGACCACTACCATAAAATAAGAAATAAGCATACTTCATATGCAAACCAACAATAACATCCAACCATTTTCAAATATTTTACCCATCTTTGAATCTCTTAAAATACCGTGTTACAATTTGAGTGGAAGAGTGATCCGACGTCTTGTTCACAAGCACTTCACCTAGCACAAATGGTTCATTTTAAAAACTTTAACCCATATATTTTATATAAATAAGTAGGAAAGAAAAATTATAATTTTATGATAAGATTAGAGGTTCGGCCTTCCTTTTATATTATTAAATGAAAATAATAATATTAGTAGTAGTATAATAGAAATAGTAATTTTAATAAAAATTTGTATTATCATTTTATGATTAGGTTAGAGACTTGATCTTCCTTTTAAATCATAAAATGATAACAATATAGTATGAAAAAACAGTACAAGGGTAATAATAATATTAGCATAAATTGTATTATATTTTATGATTAGATCAGAAACTTGGTCTTCCTTTTAAATCATAAAATGATAACAATACAAATAATAATAGTATGATAAAAATAGTACAAGAGTAATAATAATATTAGTAGTGACTTAAAAGTAAATTGTCGATGGAAGAAGGAAAACTCACAAAATCTATTTATTATTATTATTTTTTTTTTACTGCCTAATGGGGGTGATTGCTTTAAAGTCAAATACAAGACTATTTATAGAAGAAATTTCACCTAGTTTACATTTACTGCGGGTGAAATTTTTATCAGGCCATTTATTACTCTTTCTTTTTTTTTACTAGAAGACCTACAAATAGGTTTGGAAAAATATATTAGGTACCTATACCTGTTTCATTCATTATTATTATTATTATTATTATTATTAAAATTATATATATTATTATTATTTAGTATTATTCCAAATGGTTAGTAAAAATATTTTTTTATTTATTATTCTCCAATTAAGTACAAAATAGTGTTCTTTTGATGCTAGGAGTGCGGTTGAACTTGGATATCTTCGTCACTTCTTCCTGTAAATTTTTAGAAGCAAAACAAATTATTTTAGTAACATTATTAAAATAGTGTAAAAATAATTATAAATGTTTGGGGTATTACATTCTCCCCCACTAAATAAAATTTCATCCCCGAAATTTACTTACTCGTTTCCCTGTAAAAGTCTAGATTTTTGGCTAAAATCTCGTCCTCACGTTCTCATGTTGTTTTTTCTCTACTGTGTCTACTCCATTGTACTAGTATTAAAGGTATCTCTTGATTTCTAAGTTTTTGAGTCTTTCTTCCTAAAATACTCATCGGTATCTCTTCGTAGGTCAAGTTCTCATTAACTTCCGATCTTTAAAACCAATCACGTGGCTTGGATCTGCAATATACTTCCGAAGTATTGATACATGAAACAAATTATGAACAGAAGATAGTTCAGGTGACAAGACTAATCTATAAGCCACACTCTAAATTTTTTCCAGTATTTCGAATGGTCTAACATACCTTGGCTTCATTTTTTCTCTTTTTTTGAATCTTATCAACCCTTTAATTGGTGCAATTCTAAGAAATACTTTTTCTCCAACTTCAAACTGTAAATCCTTTCTCCGTATATCGGTGTAAGATTTTTGTCAGTCTTGTGCTACTTTGATTCTTTCTCGCACTATAGTGATCACTCCTACTGATTTCTCTACCAATTCAGGACCCAAAATTTTCGAACTCCAACTTCATTCCAGATAATTGGTGAGCGACATCTTTTTCCATAGAGTGCTTCAAAAGGTGTCATTCAAATAGTAGTCTGGTAGCTGTTGTTGTAAGCAAACTCTACTAATGAAATGTGAGTTTCCCAGTCTTCTTCGAAGTCTAAGGCACAAGCTCGGAGCATATCTTTTAATATTTGGATTGTCCTCTCGGATTGATAATCTGTTTGTGGGTGATAGGCAGTACTGAACTTGAGTTCTGTCCCCATTGCCTTCTGCAAACTTCTCCAAAATTTTGAAGTAAAACGTGTATCACGATCTGATGTTATTGATACTGGTATTCCATAACCTTACGATTTCTTCAATGTACAACTGAGCAAGATGATCCATAGTGAATGTCATCCGTACTGGGATAGAGTGACTTACTTTGGTGAGTCGATCGACATTACCCAGATAGCATCATGATTTTTGCTGGATTTTGGCAATCCAGTTACAAAAACTATTGTAATATGATCCCACTTCCACTCAGTGATCTCGAGTGGTTGGAGCAATCTAGAAGGTCGTTGGTGTTCAGGTTTAACTTGCTGACATGTTAGGCATTATCTCACAAATTGTCCAATACTCCTTTTCATCCCTCTCCACAAAAATTTTTTCTTCAAGTCTTTGTACATCTTGGTTTCTACTAGATGTATAGTATATGGTATGTTGTGAGCTTTAGTGAGGATCTCTTTCTATAATTCTTCATTATTGGATACGCACACTCTTCCTTCGTACACTAAAATTTCATCCGTGGTTATAGAAAATCCTCGAACACCTTCTACATCAACTTTTCCTTTTATTTTGTTCAGGAAAGCATCATCTCTTTGTGCTTCCTTTATACGATCTTTCATGGTAGGTTGTACTGTTAAAGCTGCTACTATAACTGAGATACAGTATGGCCTAACAAATTACAAATTTAATTTTGAGAATTCTTGAGCCAATGATCTTTGCTTCGTAAGTATCATAGTTAATTGTTCCTCAACATTTGCCTTCCCTGGGTGATAAAGTATTTCGCAATCATAAACTTTAACTAATTCGACCTGCCTTCTCTGTCGTATATTTAGTTCTTTTTGGGTGAAGAAGTATTTCAATCTTTTGTGATCCATGTAGATTTGGCATTTTCCCCGTAGAGGTAGTGACGTCATATCTTTATCGCATGCACAACTGCAGCTAATTCAAGATCATGAATTGGATAATTTACTTCATGTTTTTTAATTATCTTGAGGCATATGCCACAACCATCCCGTGTTGATTTAGCACACATCCTAAGACTAATTTTGAAGCATCTGTGTAAATTACAAACCCTTCCGTTCCATCTGGAATGGTTAAAATTGGTGCTGATACCAATCTTCATTTCAGCTCTTGGAAATTATCTTCACACTTCTGGGACCAAATGAACTTCTCATTTTTCTTTGTAAGTTGAGTTAGTTGTTTTGCAATTCTAGAGAAATCTTGAATGAATCTCCTGTAGTAACCCACTAATCCTAGAAAACTCTGTACTTCATTTATATTCGAGGGAGCCTTCCAGTTTATCACTGCTTCCACCTTTCCTGGGTCGATCTCGATCCCTTTAGAAGAGTATGTGGCCCAAAAAGATAACTCGATCAATCCAAAATTCACATTTACTGAATTTGGCATAGAGTTTTTCTCTCCTCATTGTTTCTATCATGTTTCTAAGATGTCCGTCATGTTGTTTCTCATTTTCTGAGTAGACAACAATATCATAAATAAACACAATGACAAAACAGTCTAAGTACTGATGAAAGACTCTATTTATCAGATCCATAAAGACTGTTGTCGCATTGGTTACTCCAAATGGCATTACAGTGAATTCATAATGGCCATATCGAGTCCTGAACGCTGTCTTGGGGATGTTGCTTTCCTTGACTTTTAGTTGATGGTATCCGGACGTTAGGTCAATTTTTGAGATAACGGATGTATTTCTCAATTGATCAAAAAGGTCTTCTATACGTGGCAAGGGGTATTTATTCTTTATAGTTAGGTGATTATGTTCTCGATAATCAATGCACATCCCTAATGATCCATCCTTTTTTTTACAAACAGTATAGGAGCCCCCCAAGGAGATACACTAGGTCTAATAAATTTTTTATCAATAAGCTCTTGTAATTGTTCCTTCAATTCTTGCAATTTCTTTGGTTACATTCTATATGGGGCCTTTGAAACCGGTGCAGTGCCAGGAATAACATCGATGGTGAATTCTATCTGGCGATCGGGAGGTATTCCAGGTAGTTCTTCAGGGAATACATCAAGGAAATCCTTAATGATTGACACCTTATTTGGTGGGTTGTCATCTTCTTTCTCCTTTGTGATGCTCATCAAATATCCGTGGCATTTTCCCTTCCGTAGCATCTTCATGGCTTTCATTGAGGATATGATTCTCACTTCTGGACGTTGTCTAGTACCATAGAATATGAATTCTTGGCCTTCTCTCGTTTCTAACTTTATACTTCGCTTTGCACAACATATGTTGGCCTTATACTTACCGAACCAATCTATTCCCAAAATGATATCAAAATTTTTCATTTCAAGGATATAGAGGTCAACATCAAGTAAGTTCTCATTCACTACTAATTTAATACCTTTTAACATATTGTTTACTCTTATATTTTCCCCAGAAGCAACACCCACATCCATTGTTACTTCCATGTTTCATTTGATCCCTAGTTTTCTTATAAATCTTTCAGATATAAAGGAGTGGGATGCACCAGTATCGAATAAAACCACATGCTGGCATGTTAGATATCGTTAACATATCTATCATTGTTCCGTGCCCTTCCGAATTTTCTTCTTCAACGACTGCATTCAGTTGTGTCTTTCCCTTCAAAATTTGAGTACGATCATTCCCTTTTTATAGTCGTGGTATCACATCATTTCTCTTCGGCAGTTTCCATGATTGTATAGGCATCGACGCTGGTTCCTCCAATTGGTCCACCATTTTTTATCCTTGTGCATTCATGAGCTCTATGTCCTTTTGGTTACATCTGTAACATACATCCTTCCACGCCAAGCATTCTCCCTGATGCATACGTTTACAAATGGGACATAGCGGTATTTTAGTCAGATTAGGCCTTGTGGTTATTGCCAATTGGTTTCTTTTTATAGAGGAATCTGGCTTATTCATTTCGTAGGCTTGCCACTTTCTCTTGATCGATGTTTCTTGAGGCTTTTGATTGTATTCAAACCCTTGACAAATAGAGATAGTCAATGCTCTTTCGAACACTTCTCGAAAAACTGTTAACTTCAATCCAGAAATAATTCCCCCAATTTCTGGGCGTTGTCCCCTTTCAAACCTTCTAGCCTTCTTCTCATCCGTGTCCACGAGTTGTGGAGCATACTTTGATAGATTATTGAATTTGCATTCGTGCTCTGTTATGGAAGTAGTTCCTTGACGCAGGTTGATGAATTCAATTTACTTTTGATCATAAAGAGCTTGTGGAAAGTATCGGTTCATCATAATCCATTTGAAATTGTTCCAAGTTAAAAATTGCCTCGCCTCCTCACTCATAGTGCGCTCGTGTAAGTCCCACCATTGACCAGCATCTTCAACTAGTTGGAAAACAGCAAAAGAAATCTTTTACGCTTCGGTTAGCTCCATGTGTTTGAATATTCGGTCCATTTTTGCGATCCATTCTTTGGTGGCTAATGGTCCTTCTTTTCCTCGAAATCAAGATGGTTGTAAACGACAGAATTGTTCCACGACATCATTCATTTTTGGTCTCGTTTCATTCTATTCATTTGTGGTGGTGGTGGTGGTGGTGTTTGTTGAATATTGTTTTGAAAAGTGGTGAAAAATTCTCGAGCAATATCGGCTCCTGAATTAGTATTGGTGTGTTCCTGTTGATCATGTCTCACAGAATCCTCAGATGATCCCATGTTCCCTCTAGTCCTTCTTTGGTTTCTAGTTGATAGCACCATTTGTCAAAACTGAAAAGGATCAATAAAATTGTGTTTTTATGGGTGCTATATTTTTAAACAGGTCTTTATCGTATTTCGACTTATTGTGGCACACGAGGTAAGACAAAGCAAAAGACTTGAAAACATCCATTTATTATAAGTCATTGTCACACCACATTGATTTCACATCATTACCTTATGATTCTTTCACCGTACCATATTCTCATTACACATTTTATAAAGAAATTATAAATAGGCATCGATAGTCTGGTTTCTCATGGTCCTCAATAAGTCTTAAAGAAGAAATCATGAGTATTGGGTCCTGCTTCGTCCTCAACCCCCAGAATGCGAGTACTGGGTCCTGCTCTGTCCTCATCCCCTAGTAAAAGAGAAGTATTATCATTCATATAGATGGTTCCTTCTTATTGTGTTGTTCCTGCTGCAGTCATTCCTAAATTTTCTAGGTCGTTGTAAGGGTTGAATGGTGGCATTAGGTTATAGACTAGCTCTCCCCCAGTTTCCGACTCTATATTTTTAGTCCTGAATATCGGTAAGGTCGTGGGATCTATAATTATTCCTCCCTTTACGAGTTCTTCCTGATACCTTATGGATTTTTCTCTAACTTCAATTGATTTTTGCCTTTGTTCAATAGCCTTGGTCTTGTAATCGTTCACCCGCCTCTCATACTCCATAGCCTTTTGTTCCCACTGATCTGCTTTGACATATCTGTTTCGTGCCTCCACTTCCCACTTTGTTGCCAGTTTTTCTACCTCTGTCCTCCATTCCGCTGCTTTAATTAGTGCCCTTGAAGATTTCACATAGTCAATCCTTGATACTCCAGCTGAATCTGTTGTGCTGAGATTATCAAATAGTGTCTGTGCAATTGCCCTACATCTGGTGGAGACAGTTTCCTTCAGGCGCAATGCAGCATCGAAGTCATTTCTATAAATCCTTGTTTCAATGCAGCGATCCTAAGATTTAGGACTCGATCAACATAGTGTCTTAAAGTTTCTGTCCTGTATTGGACACAAGTCTGGTATAGTCCAACAGTCGAGTTTCTGTGGGGTTCCATTCCTAAATGACAAATTTTCATTTATTTATTTATTTTAGAAACACTTTATAATTTTTTCTTCTCTTCCTAAAAAAAGTTTTTCGAGCACTGTCTGCTGACACGGCATGGTTCTCCGTGGATCTTTTTTAAGTGTTCTAGTTGTTAATTAAATATATTTTATAAGTATACTCGTATATACTTTCAAGGATGTTATAAACTATAGCTTTGATACCAATCTGTAGCACCCCGAGCCCAAAACTTTTTTTTTAAAATCGAAGTACTACTAATGAATCAAAATATTATCATAGATGTACTTAATAGTTTAGTACAATATATTTTTTTTAAAAGACAAAAATATGATTTATAACTTTTGAAAATAATTTTATAATAGCTTAATTATATAATGCTAATAATAAAATTTAATGTATACATACATACATATATTAAAAATTACATTAAGAAACCATTATTTGTAAATTCATAGTCCTTGCATTTTTATAAATATTTATGTAGAATTACAGTGAGAACCACAAAGAATGTCATGTCTTGTCGCAGTCCAGATGTCCCAATATTTGACCTGAAAATTTGTTGTTTGAAAATGTGAGATTAAAATCTCAGTGGGTAATTTTGGCAAAATGTTAATCAGTAAATAAATAATGATATGATTACTCTTTTTCATGACAACCTGAGAGTTAGTCACTATCATGTTTCATAGCTCGTCGACTACTACCATTGTCACGACTCGTTAATCGCAACCATAAAATTCATGACACATACGGCCACTACCATAAAAGAAGAAATAAGCATACTTCATATGCAAACTAACAATAACATCCAACAATTTTCAAACATTTTACCCACCTTTGATTCTCTTAAAATACCGTGTTACAACTTGAGTGGAAGAGTGATTCGATGTCTTGTTCACCAGCACTTCACCGAGCACAATTGGTTTATTTTAAAAACTTTAACCCATATATTTTATATATATAAGTAGGAAAGAAAAATTATCATTTTATGATAAGATCAGAATCTCGTCCTTCCTTTTATATCATAAAATGAAAATAATAGTATTAGTAGTATAATAATAGTAATAGTAATTATAATAAAATTTTGTATTATCATTTTATGATTGGGTGAGTTTTGTGCGAGACTATCTCACGGATTTCTTACGTGAGACGGATTATTCATTATCAATTAATATAATATAAAAAAAATAAAAAATAAGGAAAAAAAGCGGCTTGTCCTGTTACCCATACAAACTTCACTCGGAAGGAATTTCATGAAATTAACGTACTCCAGCAATGCTTCTCTGCTACTTGTAATAATAATAATTAACGTATACTGCTATTTTATATTTATTCTTTATCTTATATACTGCATTTTAAAAGTAATACTAGAATTACAAGTAATACTTAAAAAATTTTGAAGTGATAGTTGAAAATTAAAAAAGTGATACTCCACTTATTACATTTAATAAAAAGTGATACATTTAATATTGAATTATTTTATGAAAGGCAAAGACTGTCTTATCGGATAATTTCTGTAAAATTTATTAGAAGTGATAATATTTATAAAGAAAAGTAATACGTAATTGATAAAAAAAATAATGATAGTAATGTGGACTATTTTATGAATAATTTATTATATAAATAAAAAGTGATAACATTTTAAAAGAAGAGTGATAATATTTTTAACAAAAATATAATAACTAATTATGAAAAATTTCGCATGGAACAATCTCACGCAAGAGCTTCCCTTCATGAAATTTTCATAAATTAAAAAGTGATCATATTTTTTTTATATAAAAAATGATATCTGATAAAGAAAAAATGATACTTAACTAATAAAATTATTTCATAAATAATTTAAATATTTTTTAAGAAACAAAAAATGATAATATTTTCAAGAAAAAATGATACTCAATTAATAAAATTATTTTATAAATAATTTGTAAGAAACAAAAAGTGATAACATTTTCAATAACGAGTGATACTTGATTAAGAAGAAAGTGATACACATCCAATTAAATTAAATTATTTAATGATTTATAGTTCAGATAAAAAATGATAATATTTTTAATAAAAAGTGATACATGATCAAAGAAAAATAATAAATGTGAAATTAAATTATTTAATGAATATATTTATCATATTGATAATATTTTTAATGTAAAATGACACATCTTATAAAAAAATTAAACTTCAGATAAAATAAATGGATTATTAGTATAAATTATAATAAATAAAAAGTGATAACTAATAAGTAAAAGTTAATTCGTCATCCAATTATTTTGTCAATTACTCTCTATTTTGTCACAATATATATATATATATATATATATATATATATATATATATATATATATATATATATATATATATATATATATATATATATAAAATTTCTTTATTTTATTTACAAATATTAGTATAAATGTAATAAAAAACTGTACATGTTCTTATATAAAAAAAAGAATAATTGTGTTCTTTATTTTATTTGCAAATATTAGTATAAATGTAATAAAAAACTGTAATTGTTCTTAAAAAAAGAGTGTAATTAAAAAAAATCATACCGATAAAATGGAAAAGGAATCAATTCATTGTAGGCGCACGCCTACGTGTGTTTAGAAGATAATCCAATTCCACGTACTAAGTTCATAAGATCCGCGCTATTTTATTCGAGTAATATTTAACTCATCTCACAAAATGAAACCCTTAAAACGGTCTTGTACAAATCTTTGCCTTTATGATTAGATCAGATGTTTGACCTTCCTTTTAAATCATAAAATGATAACAATATGTATGATAAAACAGTACAAGGGTAATAATAATATTAGTATAAATTGTATTATCATTTTATGATAAGATTTTGTCTTTCTTTTAAATCATAAAATGATAACAATACTAATAATAATAGTAATAGTATGATAAAATTAGTACAAGAGTAATAATAATATTAGTAGTGACTTAAAAGGAAATTGTCGATGGATAAGGAAAACTCACAAAATCTATTTTTTTTTTACTGCCTAAAGTAAAGGGGGTGATTGCTTTAAAGCCAAATAGAAAGCTATTTATAGAAGAAATTTCACCTGGTTTACATTCTACTGCGTGTGAAATTTTTATCAGGCCATTTATTACTTTTTTTTACTAGAAGACCTGCAAATAGGTTTGGAAAAATATATTAGGTACCTATGCCTATTTCTTTCATTGTTATTATATTATATATATTATATTATATATATTATTGTTATTATTATTTAGTATTATCCTAAATGGTTAGTAAAAATATTTTTCGTATTTTATTATTCTCTATTTAAGTACAAAATAGTGTTCTTTTTATTTTATTTGCGTTAGAAATGCGATTGAACTTGAATATCTTTGTCACTTCTTCCTGTAAATTTTTAGAAACAAAACAAATTATATTATATTAATAACATTATGAAAATAGTGTAAGTATTACAGACTATTTGTATCATATTTAACCTAGTTAACCATATATCAACTAAGTAAGGAACTAATTTTTTCCCCATTTTATTCACAGAATAATGGCTAATTTAATAAAATATTATAATTTGTAAATTATTTTACTTAAATATAGTTGATGCGTGATTTATTAACGAATTAGGCTAAGGCGCAATGCCAATGGCGACTTTGCCTCTGTTGCCAAAAATTAGTAATTCGTCCGTGCGATGCACGGATTATTATTTTTAAAATAATATTTTTTACTTTCAATTTAAGATTAGTACTTCCATGTAATGACTAACATAATTTAAAAATATGAGGTTGATGATAATTAAAATATAAATTGCTTGTGTGATCGATTTGAAAAATCGAGCAATTTGTTAAACTAATTGAGACTAAGAATTGAATTTAAATTGTACTGTGAAGTCATGAGTTAGATTTTAAAAAAAATTGAATTGAGAATAAACGAAAAACAGAAAGTGCATGTTAAAATTTTGGGTGGATGGAGTACTAAATGTATTTACATATGGATTTGCGAAATACCTCTGTAAAAAGAAAAAAAATGTATCGTGACGTCAGGAGTTAGATAAAAATTTCTTTTTATAAAAGCGTAAATTTGAATTGAGAATAAACAAAAAACAAAAAGTGCAAATTTAAGTTTTGGATGGATGAAGTGTAAATTTGAAGTTTTGCAAAAAACATGTCTCACTGTAAAATATCTTAAATATACTAATGGTGAGTTTTTCTACGCCAAGTATCGTCTCTACAATAGTTTATCATATGTGTCAAATGTATATAGAGTTTGAATGCTTATGTGGCTTCTCTAAACATATAGTTATGTCCACATGTCAAAATAATAAAAAATTTTAATTAACATATCACATTTATGTTAGAATTAATTATTATTAAAACATTTATGTATATTAATTATTTATTGCATGAAAATTGTGCAATTATCATAAATATGAATTATAAAAATATTACATAATATATTATTTTTTAGATTAACTATAATTAATTAATTTAAATATTATAATATATAATTACACAACAATCACTCTATTTTCTTTTTATAGCTTTTTTCCTTATATTATCATTTCACATAATAAAATATTAAAAACTTATTATAAATAATTATAAATGTGTAGATGATTTTTAAATTTAGGTATAAATTTTAGAAATATAAATATGGATTATTAAATTAAATACAAACATCGTTTTGTGTAGGTATATTTTTATTATATTTTAAAAATAAGGATATTAATTTTTAGAATGATTAATTATTATTCTTTTAAATGATAAATTTTAATTTATCACAATAAAAGTATAAAAATTAAAATTAAAAGACAAATAGTAATTTATTACTTAAAAAAGTATTAGTTTATTACTTGGATGAGTAATAGTTATTCGTTTAAAAAAAATTGTAATGTGCGATGAATTCACATAATAATTTTTTAAAATTATTTGACTATTAATTTGCATAATTAAAATAATTCAATTATTATAAAAATATTAATTAAGTTAATATATTATCATATTTCATGAAAAAGAGGTATAAGTTTATATTTTATTTTACTTTATATATTTTATTTACTTATTTTAATAAAAAAATTATATTAATTTAATTAAAAATTAATGTATTTACCTGGGCATCTCACGGGACATAACACTAGTATATATATATATATATATATATATATATATATATATATATATATATATATATATATATATATATATATATATATATATATATATAATTGTACTAAGAATTTATGAGTTAGATAATTTTTTTTTTATTATAAAAGCGTAAATTTGAATTGAGGAATAAACGAAAAATAGAAAGTGCACGTTTAAGTTTTGGATGGATAGAGTGCTAATTGTAAATATGGATTTGTGAAACACCTCGCCACTATTACAAATTACTTGAACAATATGTTGTAAAACAATTCAATATTATTAATAAGATGATTATATATTAATAGGATTTTAATTTGGAATGACTAACATTAATTAAGTAGAAAACTTCAAAATAGGTTTGGCATTTATATTTATATTTATTTATAAAAATGATTAGAGTTCTTATAAAAGAAACTTGTAAAGAAACAAAATATTTATTTATATTATGTAAAAAAGTTTTGATAGTTTTTTTTGGAAAAAAAAAAGATAATATCAATCCTATATACAAAATTATAATTATTCGAGGAAGAGTAACACTTTTCATTTTCATTTTAAGGAATATTATTTTTCGACACTATTTATAATAATCAGAACAGACAATTATAATCCTCCAATGAATACATGAAACGTTATTATATATGAAAGCAAAATTTTGATTTAAAAAGAAAATTAGAATAATGGTATATCCCCTTAAATCTTTTTCACTTCTCAATAAAAATTTTAAGTTTTAATAATTTTGCTCACTTTAATTTGTTGCAAAACTCCCCTCTTATCATTTTCTTTCTATGCGTGAACTTTTTTTTTTAAAATTATATCTACTATATATATAAAAGGGAAACAGCCGGTAGATTGGCCAGTTTCCCAACGGTAGAAGGTTAGCCTGCCCAACTCGATGAAGCCACGCGTCGCCACACAGAAATTTCTTGCTTCCAAATAGTTACCCAACCCAGGTCATCTGTAACGGTCTATCACTTGAATAATGGCGAATGTAATCATAGTGGATTTACTCAGCAATAAATCAAAAATCGGTGCCTAATACATATCTCTCCACAACTCTATTCTATGTTAAAGCCGTTACTGAGTCTCGCCCGCCGCCGATCAATTCCCCCTGTTTCTCACACAATATACACACCTTCAAATACGTCTGTCAATTGGTTTCCCTCGTGATTTCGCTCCGCCCGCTTGCGGCTGCTGGCCGTTCTGCGCTCACAGGTAACATCCGCTTTTTTTTCAATTTTTTGCGTATGGTAGGCTTCACTTCCTTGTGCTTTCTGATATACTGCTTCTTAGTTGTCATTAAATACGGAGTGTGATATTTGCTCTATTAGCTGGTATATTACTGCCTAACAGGTGTATGATGAATTGCCCCAAAGAAAGTATCTTTAATACATTTGTACACATTAGTTGGAGATTCAATAAATTTTGAATTCAATTCAATAAAAGATAATAAAATTCATTACATAATACCGAAATACGGAGTGAAGTAGTTTTCAAACATTATATTATATTCTCATTTATATTAGTGAAACAGAACTGAAATTGAGACAGTGATTATCATATCATATTTATCTATCTTATTCTTACATGTGTCGTATAAAATACTCATGATTGGGCTTTTAATCAATACTATATTTATTTACATATATATGGGAGAATTAATTAGTAGCTTATTGGCGTTGAAGCTGTTTCTAGCTCTGCTGGTGAAAATGGTTCTGAATGGAAGAACTAAGGGAAGAGGAAGTAGAATGCGTGTTGGTGGTGTTTTATGCTTAGAAGATTGTACATTTACTGGATACAAAAATAATAAAAAACCCAGAAAGAGTTGGGTTGATGAATAGGTGATGAATAATGAATGAGATGTGGATGAAAAAGGATTGGTTGCTTGTATGGTTAGTATTACTCCACTTTCTTTGATCACGACTCCGTATATATCACTTAACTATATTTCTATTACATTCCTTTTACATTACATTAGTTTTTTATTATTTCTCTCCAAAACTATCATACATCCACAAATTTTAAAATGAAAAATGTAGTAAATCAACATTTTTATGTTCAGAAAGTGAAAGTGTTTGCAAGGGAAATAGAATTTTCCAAGATTCTGGGAATTGGCCCTGCCTAGCCCAATAGCCATGGATACAATAATAAAATGACAACTTACAAAACTCCTTATGAATATTTTTTTATTATTAATTTACATATTAATAATCTAATTATATAGACTTGCATAAACGGAATAGATTCAGTTGAAAATGTTGATTTATGTATGAAACTGCAGGTTCCATCAATTACTAGCTTTCACAAGTGAGTATTATGTTTGCTCTGTTTTCTTATAACTGCACAATTAAAGTTGTGTGTTCTTCATTGAGAATTTGAGAGTTCTGATAACTTCATGATTCTTCTCGATATGCCAATTTTTTTTTTTTATATCTGTAAAGTGGTATATCATCAAAGAAATCATCTTAAATTAAAATCAGATACATGTGCTGCTTTAATGTGTCTTTGACATTTGATTTTAACGCCTATGACTTCACTTCAATCAGTATCTGAGTGCTTCGCCTTAACAAAAACAAAAATATATAGCAGTATTTACTAATTATATTATTTCTTTTTGTGTGATTGAAAGCACTATACCTGCCACCTTGTGTTTTCGTATGGGATCAGTTTAACTTATTCTCCCTAGCTGGATTTGTAAAACCTATAAACTTTGTACTTTTGTTACTATTCTTATTTATTGCACGCCTAATCATTAACAATTTTTCATGCCTACACAAAGGAAATCACACAACTTCTAGGTTAATATAAGTTTTTAACCTTCAGTCCCAACTGTAGCAGCCTTTTCTCCTCGTCAACAGCGCTCTGCCTAGCGGCAACCAGCCCGTCGTACGCCTGCTGTTCACGCATACCAAGGTACGCTGTCTTTCCTTAGCGTTGTTTTGCTTTACATTTTATTTACTCCATATCATATTGAAGATAAAGTTCTGGTGCCTTTCATTACACCCGTCGTCTTGCTATTTTTGCACATCGTTTAAAACACTCTGTCTATAATTATCACCCACAGCACTCATCATCTTTGGTTTTACCTTTACATGTTGACATATATATCATTGTACAGCTTTTAGGACTCGCTGTGCTATAACTGAAGCTTGCATTTAACAACTACCACTGTTTTAAAATTTCTCTATATTGAATGCCGTCTACTTATAAAAAAGGCACACAAGATTTACATAAAGAGTCTAGAAGTAGAAGAAGAAAATATTCATCTATCGAAGAACGTAGGGAAGCTAGAAACACTCGACGAAAAAAGGATGAGAACTTAACCTCTACAAGGAAAATTAGATCACCAAAGATATGTGTTGATCCTTTGCAATGTATTGTGGATACATGATTAGCCATAACTTGTAGTCGGGTTGACCAATTCAAGAATTTATCGAACCACAGAGAGGACAGTGCTAGAGCTTAAGCGAGATCACGTTTATCGTAATTTTATAGAGACTAATCATCAATCGGATTGGTTGTAGACAAATAAATGACAATAAATCTAATCAAGCAATGATCACAAACAAGATAAATAGATTAAAAGTGATTATCCAAATTAAGAAAAAGTGAGATTAACAACACTTAAGAAGTGGTAATTCAAGGATTCATGCATTAAACTCATGTGTATCAATGGTCATGACTAAGGGCCAACACATAATCCACCTAAACTTCCTCTCGAAATGGATAGGATGTAGATCATTTTCACAATCTCTAATTAGCTCTAAGGTTGGTTCTCAATTAAACAATTTCAACTAGGTACTAAGTTCAATTTAAGAATCCCTTCACATAATCTATTGACTTCTCAATCTAATAAATCATATATTCCATCAAAGGGTTCTAAATAATAAAGGATTTTTCAATCTCTTTACAATTTATAATGTACATGAAGAGTTTGATGAAATGATTCACTCAATTACCCTAAGCACATAATTGATTTCTCAACCTAATCACATATTTAGCACAATCAAATACACAAATCATCATAGACCTCAAGATCTTAAGCACCATTGATAGAAAATAAAATATCAAATCAACACATGAATTTAATTACATGAATCCAACAACTCTCATGTTGCTAATCTCACAAGGGAGATTAGCCTATCAAATCCATAAAGAAATTAACAAGGTTGATTAAATCCTTACAAATCATGACAAACTATGAGGTTTAATACAAATAGATGAATGGAAACTCTCTTGATCTAGCTTCAATGGTTGCTTCCTTTCCTTCTTTGCACTTCCCTCTCGTCCTTGATCCTTTTTCTCAAAGTGAATGTAGGAATTGATGGTGGGATGATGAAAGATGAGATGGATGATGAAGGGATGAAAAATATGGTGTGAAATGAAGAGAATAGTGTGTGAGGTGTGTGGGCAGCTGAATTTTCGGATGATGATCCCCTAAAATGTTGAATGGAGTGGTATTTATACCCTTGGGGACCTTCTAGAAGGATTCTGAAATTTTCAGAATTTTTACACCTACACAGCTCATATGCTGCAACACGGCCCGAGTCGTGTCTAGGGCACTTTGGTCAACGCGGGCTTCCAACAGCGCACGGCCCGTGCGCTGCACACGACCTCTGACTTGGCCGAGTAGTGTTTTCTGATGCTTGTACACGGCCTTTGCATACAGGCCCGTGTTCGGAACACGGGCCGTGTACGCGGCACGCCTCGTGTTTCTGGACACGGCCGGTCGAGTTTCTGCAACTTGGTTTCCTTCTTTCTCTCGACTCCGTATTTGCTCCGTTTTTCACCCGTTTCATCTTTTAAAAGTTTATTCACACACAAATTTCATAAAAACACATAACACCACCAAAATACACATAAATACGGATAAAACAACACGAAAATACACACAGGAAGACACTAAAATCTAGGTGAAAATAACGACAATCAATACACCTGACCTGTCACCAACTGTACCCAATTGTGAATTCTGTGCTGCTAAACGTATTTACCTTGAACCTCTTGATTTTTGCTGTTCATTGGGAGCCATAAAATTACCTGAAACTGAGATGCCTCTGGAGTTAATGAATTTATATCTTAGCCATACAGACACCGGAAAAGACTTTCGCAATTGCATCCGAAGTTACAATAATATGTTTGCATTCACATCAATAGGCGTCCACTGTGATAAAAACCTTTCCAAAAGAAATGCTGGAGTTTATACATTTCGTGTCCAAGGCCAACTCCATCATTTCATCAATCAATTAATAGAATGTCCATCAGTTCTAAATTTGACGAGGTTACTGTCGAAAAATTGATGCAAATTTTAACAGTAAACCCTTACGCTGCCTTTTTTAGGAGCCTAAACACTATTCCAAATTTAAATGAGTACAAAATTGCACTACATGCTGACCCTAAATTAGACCAAAATGTCTTTAATAAACCAACAACATCCCAAGTTGCTGCAATCTGGATGGAGCCTACTGAAGAGCCATATATCACCCAACAGATTCAAGTTTACCCAAAGGACAGCCAATCTCAGGTCATTAAACAATATTTTGGCTGTTACGACCCTATGCAATACCCTCTTATATTTCCAAATGGAGAACCTGGTTGGCACCGATCAATAAAAAAATCACGCCATCGGAAAGGCAAAGGCCCTGACATAACATGTCAAAGCGACCTTGCTTATTACATTCAAAATTGTACAACTGCGGGCCAACTTATAGCTTGCGAGAATCAAGGTAAGCTTAAAACCTCATAAGATCTAATAAAGTTTATAATACTTTTAATACTGTAAAATCATAATAAATTTTACATTTACGATCTTTACGTAGGGTGTAAAAAAAAGAACTGCCCTAGAGAAATGATATCTTGCTGTGAATATTACTGTTACAAATTGCAAATAAGAGAACATGATAAATCATTTCTATTACATGTGGGAAGACTTTTACAGCAATATATCATCGACATGTACATCAAAATTGAAACGTCAAGATTAGACTTCTTTAGAAGTCCAGATATGCAAAAACGCTTGAGGAACGAATTATACTCAGGTGTCCTTGATGGTATTGAACAAGGGTATAAAATTGGTGCTGACATTGGCTCACGGACCTTCCTACCGACGTCATTTATTGGGGGCCCTCGAGATATGCGTAAAAGATATTTAGATGCTATGGCTTTAGTACAAAGACATGGAAAACCTGATATTTTTTTAACAATAACTTCAAATCCAAATTGGCCTGAGATCAAAGCATTAGCTCTACCTTCTGATGAAATACAAAATAGACCCGACTTAACTGCAAGAATATTTCATGCCAAATTCTAGCTTTTAAAGAATGAATTATTTAAGAAGGAAATTTTCGGTCATGTAGTAGCTTATACCTACGTAATAGAATTTCAAAAGCGAGGTCTGCCGCATGCACATATATTACTTATCCTAGACCACAAAGCCAAGATCTATGCCCCTGAAGCCTTTGATAGAATTGTTTCCGCTGAAATCCCGGATCCACACGATAGCCCATATTTGTTTTCTTTAGTAATGAAACACATGATGCACGGTCCTTGTGGCTTACACAATCCGACATGTGCATGTATGAAAAACGGTTCATGCAAATTTAATTACCCAAAGGATTTTTCAGAAATTACCAAGTTTGGAAAAAATTCATACCCAATATACCGTCGCAGAAATAATAACCGTATTATTACCATTAGAGGGGCAAAACTTGACAACCGGTGGGTTGTACCTTACAACGCATATCTACTTGCTAGATTTAATTGTCATATTAATGTCGAAATTTGTTCTACTATTCAGGCTGTCAAATATTTGTACAAATATATTTATAAAGGTCATGATCGAATTTCATACACATTATCTGAAAATAATAATGACACTGTCATTGATGAAATATCAAATTTCCAGCGTGCTAGATGGATTTCTCCTCCAGAAGCAGCATGGCGGATTTTTAAATTTGAACTTAGCCATACATTTCCCCCAGTAATAAGCTTACCACTTCACCTGGAGAACGACCAAACAATAACTTTTCCTGCAAACCAGCCTTTACATGACATTGTGAATGACCCTGTTGCTAAGAAAACAATGCTGACTGAATTTTTTAATATGAACAAATATAATAATCATGCCAAAGCTCTAAACTATTTATATGTTGAGTTCCCTGAACATTTTACCTGGTATAATGACTCAAAAGAATGGAGACCACGCCAAAGAGGTCATTCAATTGCACGCTTCGTTAGCTGTCAGCCTTCCCAAGGCGACACGTTCAACCTCAATGCATTGCTATTGCATATTAGAGGACCACCTTCTTTTAAAAGCTTAAGAACTATTGAAGGGAAAGCATATGCCTCATATCGAGAAAGCGCACGTGTTGGGACTAATGGAAGAAGAAAACGTTGCCGACCTATGCATTCAAGAAGCAACAGCATACCTAATGCCTACTGCTTTACGACAGCTATTTGCTACAATGCTTGTTTATTGTAAACCAATAAATTCCAAAGACCTATGGCTAAAATTTGAAGAATTCTTATCTGAGGACTTCTTGCAAATGAAAACATTAAATAAAAATGTAATCTGCCATAAAGTATTAAACATTCTTGATTATTATCTCCATTCAATGGGAAAAAAACTGCAAGACTTTTTCTCTGTACAAGATGACATGTCAATTTATATGCATAGTTCATTGAATAGAGAAATATAGAGTGAACAGACTATACCCATACCTACCGCTGATCTTCTTGCTATTGAACAGTTAAATCATGAACAAAGAATGCATATCACCGTATCTTATATCACATAAATAACAATCTCCCAAACGTTTTCTTCATAGATGGCCCCGCGGGAACTGGGAAAACCTTCTTATATAAAGCTCTTCTGGCTACAATACGAAATGCCGGACATATTGCACTTGCCACAGCAACATCTGGAGTGGCCACATCATTACTCCTCGGCGGGAGAACTTCACAATCGCGATTTAAGATTCCTCTCGATGAAAGCAATTTCAAATCATTCCGCATTAGTAAACAAAGTGCACTAGCTCATTTAATAAGAATAGCAAAATTGATTGTTTGGGATGAAGCCACCATGGCAAAACGCCAAACTATTGAAAAATTCGATGAAATGTTAAAAGATATAATGGATTCGCCCACACCATTTGGAGGTAAAGTTATTGTGTTTGGTGGTGATTTTCGGCAAACCTTACCAGTGGTTTCTAAAGGCTCAAAAGATGACATCATAAATGCTTCAATTATTATGTCCCCATTGTGGAACCAATTTGAGAAACTAAAATTAACTCAAAACATGCGTGCTGCGACTGACCCATATTTTTCGTCTTATCTATTAAAGATTGGATCTGGCACAGAAGATACTAATGAAAATGATGAGATTCAAATGCCTTCTACAATTACTATCCCTTTTGAAGATGATATCACTTCATTGAATGCACTAATAGACATAGTATGTCCAAATATACTGAGCCATATTCAGATACCCATTCATTTGTTATGCGGGCTATATTAACTACACGGAATGACTTTGTGCATGAAATAAATGACATCTTAATTAACAGGTTCCCAGGTGAAGAAACTATATACTACAGTTATGATGAGAATTCATCCACTATTAGTACACCAACCCAACAAGAGCTATTTCATTCTTTAACTCCTCAAGGTCTTCCTCCCCATAAATTAGCATTAAAAATAGGTGCTCCAATAATATTACTAAGAAATATCAACCCAGCTGAAGGGTTGTGTAATGGAACACGCCTCATATGCAAAGGATTTGAGAAAAATATTATTTATGCAGAAATTTCAGTGGGAACCGACGCTGGAAAACCCATATTTATTCCTCGTATTACATTGGATGCTCCACAAGAAGCTTATCATTCTATTGCATTTAAAAGAAAACAATTCCCAATACGGCTATGTTACGCCATGACAATCAACAAAGCGCAAGGACAAACTTTAAACTTCGTCGGTGTCTATTTGAAAGAGCCTGTATTCTCACACGGACAACTATATGTCGCATTATCAAGAGCAAAAACAACAAAACAGCTAAAAGTTCTCATCAGGCCCCTAATACCATCAGTACAAAATATAGGGTATACAAAAAACATAGTTTACCGTGAAATTTTACAAGTTGTTAATACGTCATAACTATGAATGCATTATTGGTATAAATGTTGTTAATTCTTATTCATATTAAAGACTTACTGCTTTTCATGTACAACAGAACATATATTTTACTACACACTTGTTTACTTGCAAAATATATTCTTCTTTAGCAACGGGAGCTATAGTTTCCTAACATATTCATATGTCAAGTTTCTGATATAATATTTCCCCTCCCTTTGTATTTTTTCACTGCCAGGTGAAGATCATACAACTTATCTTTCAATACCTTACAGGCCATGTGTTTTCTATCCATTCATGTTTCATCATGTGTCACTTTCTGAAGTACAAAGGTGATGCTGCTTTAATTTTTATTTTACTATGAAATTTGATGGTAAAAGCCACTGTACAACCACAAAAAATTTGGCATACCATATATATACCTACTACAGCTGCCCTCTTGCGAAGAATTATTATTGTTCGATATGTCGTCACATGTGATGTAAATAATGTATGCTTATATTTAGTATCGTTATTTTTTGGCATCAATATTTAGTATCATTATTAAATAATCTTTTAATAATTAAATTCTGCTTTGTGAAATATTAACATATGGATAAATACTTCAGCAATGGTTATGTTGATGAAATGCATCTTACCATTAGTAGTTGAAGTAAGTAGAGGGATAATTTAATAGTTGAGTCTATAGGAAAGGGTAACCAACTAGATCACAAATTGTGTGCTTCTTCAAAAGCTTGTATTGATTTCATTCACTTTTAACAGGCAACATGGCCGACTTTTCTGCATTCTACAAATACATTTATTACATTCCCATTTGCTTGTTCCCTTGCCTAAACTTCCCTTGTAACAAATTCTTAAAAAAAAAATTGCTGCAGGTTTTAACTTCAACACAATGGTAATGTATACATAAAATTATTCTTAACACAAAGCATTCTTCTATGTTATGTTTATAAATATCAGCACTAAGACACTAACATAACGTGAAAATGAGATACATTTGTATTCGCCGTTGCAGTGTCATCATGTATTCCTTGTTCTTAATCGTTCTTAGTGTTTGTGAAAGCCTTTGTGCCAGTTACAGAAAAAAAAAACCTCCTGTTAGTGCACTGATTCCATGTATTTTGTAAACGTTTACATCTGATGTACTTGATTTTTACTCATGTTTCTAATTCTGTCCAGGTAGAACTGATAACACAGAGCAAAGACGTCTTGTGATTTCTTAAAAACACATGACACTTCTAATACAATGTTTACAAATTTTGAATTATAATTTTCGCCATATAAGTTTATTTCAATCTTCAGTCCATGGAATGGTATGACACATACACCCTTCTACCAACAAACCCAATAGAGCCTTCAAAAGAATTCTATTTTACGAGCCAACAATTGATAGTGAAGTAGTAGATCTTAAGAGATGCTCTATACTCTTCACACTATTTGTCGTGAATCTGCATGTTCTTGTTTATTTTATCAGTTAACTTATGGCTTGGTTATACTTACTGTACACATAAACTTTAACTTCTGAAAATCTAAGGGTGATTTAAGTAAGAGAAAAAGAGTACGTACCCTCATTTACTTTTAAGAATGTTTTCTCAGGTTTAGGTGATTAAAAGAGACCAATGCGCAGGGAGTTCTGTCAGTGTGTAGAACTAATTTTACACCTCACACAGGTTAGTGCCACCTTTCATTGTGCCTTAGCTTAATTTAATGTTGTTGATTTACTTAGTACACTACCACATATGTTAAACATATTCAAAACCTAAGACAAATTATCATGAGTACAAAGTTGGAATTAATATTGTGTTTTATAACCATAGTACACCTTAGTGACAGTAGTATAGAAAGATTTAAAGATACTTTTAAATGCAAGGGTACTTGTAACAAAGGCCTCTATGTTGTTATTATATTGTGCCAAATATTTTTTATTAACATTGTGCAGTAAGGTTACAACTTTAATGTGGAAAGAATAAAGCATACAACATACTGGTTCAGATTGTAAAAAATCCAGCATCCACCGCAGTTCATGCCACTTCTTCACCGTACGTACTTGCATAGCCAGGCACTCCATATTCTTTTTATAGAAATTATCGCACTCATGTACCTCCTCATATGAATAACATGAAAAATTCTTTAAAGGCAGAAGAGAGAAAACAACAAATCATGATTGATAAGTATATTAAAAATAATAAAATTAAAAATTAAATTATACTACAGAGAAATAAGGTGATAACGCAAACATAGAAAAAGAGAATCTGCGTTAAGGCCCTTAATAGAGGTTACTGTGCCTTTTGAACGAGCTTTCCACCTATTTATTGACTTAACAGTTGCAAATTTTAATGATGTATACAATGCAAGAGAGAACTTCCATCTCATTTACCCATTTACATGTACATGTTATTTGTGATAACCAAGATTAGTAAATTAAGGGATGCCTTTGTCGAATTCTTTTTGCTATGATATTTCAAAATGAATTCAAACACCTTCGCCAACCTAATTAATTTACCTTTCTTATTTAATGCTTAAGCAAAAATAAAGAAAAGCAAAACAAAGGAAAAACCACATGCAACAAACGAAGAATAAGAGTTACTTGTACATGTAAATGCGCCAGAGTAACTGACAGGGCTTACATATAAAATTCACATATGAATTATTTGTATTGGCACTTTAAAGTAAATTTATACAGTATTGCCATAAACTTTACTAATTAATTGAAAGTATCTATTTTCATAAATGCAGTATGACTAGCCCGTCAAGTAGCTGCGCATGTCAACAAAAGAGGGCTTCTCCGCACCATTTCCAAAAAAGGTGACCCAAATGAATATCATTTCACGACTTCTTACTCTATACACCTTGCGTAATTTCTATTACCTATGCTTTGCTGGTGTGAAATTCATTTCATCGCACCCTCTCTACCACCATATTCTTTGCCTGCTTAAAAACTCTTAACCCACACCAACAACACTGGATGTATGTTAAATACCTTTGACTTACTTGACCAAAGCTTTGAATAAACACCCCTCATTAGATACTTATGCATTACTAATAATTATTGTCAAATTTTGGCCAACTCATAAAACTATGACACGTTCCACAAACTAGATATTACTGCCACCTACATGAAAATTAATGCATATCTTCTTATGCAGCAAAAATCCATCCACAAATAAAAGTTAAAACAATGTACTCACTATCTCAGCATACATTTCCCCTTTGATTACCACATATACACACAAAAAGACACATGTTTCCACAATAATCTTTTAATGTACAGCACATCACTACACCATATGACACACACCCAGAATAAGTCACCCACGTAGTGTCTCCATCTGTCCATGGTGAGCAAGCGGTTCCTCACTGCAATCCACATCCTGAACGAATGCTTCTGCGGGACCCATGGACTCCATAACTTCTTGTAGATAGGCTGTACCGGCATAGAGTGTGAAACGAGCCAATACAGCTTACCCACTCGAAGTCTTCCCATCTCCGAGCACGAGGCTAAACTGGTAACAATGTCGCCACCGATTCGTGCTCTGACCCTGTCCCTCGCTCGGAGTATATCCTTCCACACAATTGAGGCGCTGTAATTCACCTCAACATCCCAGCACGAAGAAGACTGCAGATAAATGGCATTAATCCATTTGATCCATAAGGACTTCTTCTCCAGATGCACGTCCCACAGCACTCCACAAAGGGCCGCATCGTTCAGCAGGTCAATTCCCTTAAGTCCCAAGCCTCTCTGTTCCTTAGGGAGAGTGACCTCCTCCCAACGAACTGCACCCCGTGGGGTTCCCCAAAGGAATTTCCGTATCATTCTCTCGATTCTGTCCACAATTCCCTTGGGGATCTTCACTATAGCCGTCCAGAAGTTCAGCAGGTCGTACACAACCGATCGGATGAGTTCCAATCAGCCGGCGTACGACAGCAGGTGCGTGGAGCATCCCCTGATCAGATTAGTAACCTGCGTGATGAGTGGCTCAAACGCAGACTCCCTGAGCTTGCTTCCCTGTAGCGGTACTCCCAAATAACGTACAGGAAAGGTGCCTTCCTGAAAAGGCAGTACCTCACGGATAGCCTACCCCTCATCCTCCGGAACCCCTGCCATAAACAGATGAGACTTATTTGCACTAACTTCCAAACCTGACATACGAGCAAACTTATCAAGTGCCGTGGCTACAACCTCTGCCGAAGATCGGTTACCATAAGAAAATATAATCAAATCGTCTGCAAATGCCAGATGAGTGACTCCCACCTTCGCACCTCACGGATAGCCTGCTCCTCATCCTCCGGAACCCCTGCCATAAACAGATGAGACTTATCTGCACTAACTTCCAAACCTGACATACGAGCAAACTGATCAAGTGCCCTGCTACAACCTCTGCCGAAGATCGGTTACCATAAGCAAATATAATCAAATCGTCTGCAAATGCCAGATGAGTGACTCCCACCTTCGCACAGTGTCTAGAGTGGTACTTATAATTGTCCGTCACGGTCATTCTCCTGAAGAGACGGGAGAAGTAATCCATGCACAGGACAAATAATAAGGACGACAGCGGATCACCCTGACGCAGGCCTCTCTTACCGTCGAAATAACCCTCAGGTGTGCCGTTGACAATGATGGAGAATGATGTGGTGGTGACACATTCCATGATCCACTCTATCATACGCTGAGGGAATTTCAGACCCGTAAGCACTCCACACAGAAACCCCCAATCCACCGAGTCATAAGCCTTCTTTATATCCACTTTGATGGCCATTCTCCTGTATTGTCGATGCCTAGCCCACCCGTAATTCTTCACTATCTCCTGGGCCAACAATACACAGTCCCTCATTCTTCGGTTCTTAACAAAGCCGAAGTGATTCTCCGCCACCAGATCCTCCATCAGGCCCATCATTCGCGCCACAATGATAAGGGATATGATTTTGTTGATCACATTGCAGCACGAAATCGGGCGGAAGTCTCTGACAGTGGGGTCATGCTTACCCTTCGGAATCACATTTCAGTAGGGACATTGCCTCATAGTACAATCATATTCAACCCCTCTATGCTGAAGACTCGAGCATTAAAGAAATGGTAATATAACAATCTAATATTACTTACATTCAATTGTCACTATTTCAAATTGCTAATCACACCCCATCTTATGTTGCAGGATAACAAAGAATATGTGACAACAGTAATCACAGAAAGATTGTATGAAAAAGATCACCAGATCAAAGAACACCCCAGTACTCGCAAATTCAAAATGTCAGCGAACTTTCCACACTGCAATCGACGGTTCGTTAAAGAGATTACAACTTCCATTATATTTTTCAAACAAAAAGACACCGACACTAACAATCTAATTTGCAGGTTAAATCTTTATGGGTAAAAGCAACTCCGCGAATTGCCAAACAAAATCAAGGCTTCTACTACCTAGGTTGCCCTAACTGAGTGCGGCTCTATATACGGCACAGCTTTTGATTGCCCACACTGCAACGCTAAGTCTCAATACCCAAAACCACTGTAAGCAATCTGTATAACCTCAGGTACACCATCGCACTAAATACAAATGCATATATATATATATATATTTATATACTAATTTTCAAATTAACATACAGGATACGATTTGAAGTAGAGCTCTATGAGGGTGGTGCAAGTTTACATGCTACGGTGGAACACAAAGAAGGAGAAACACTACTAGGGGTCACTGGCGAGCAAATCATCGAAGCACAATCACATGTCGCTTCTAATCACAAATCTACGTATAACTTGTTCATTACACGAAAGTTTTGCCATGTTTAATTATACATAACTCACCATAATTGTCATCTATACCAGGGAAAATATTTAGATCCACAGCAAATTAATCAAAAATACAGGCGCAACCCACTCCTCTTCCATGTTAGAACATTACCAGGCAATGCACCCAACCAAAAAACACACCATAAAATTATATCTTGGACTGAACCAGGTCAATCATCGTCTGCATCAGTACCCATGGAAGACAGAAATCTGGACTTCAGTACGGAAGAGAGCTCAGCAGCTTCAATTTCAGTTGACAGTGCACAACCTAGCTCAGTAGCAAATAAGAGAACGTTCCACCACGCAGTAGATGACACACAAGCAAATCACAAGCACACAAAGCAAGAGTAACAACTGTTATACCGAACTTCTGCCCTTAGTTATGTTTCTAATATAAACATTACCTCTATCTACTTTTAGTATATGCCTTTTGTAGTGCTGTTAATCTATGGCATTTACAGCGCTATATACATAAGCCCTTTCTCATTAGCATAGTACTTGTGTAAAATGACTGTTTAGAATATATTCTAACGCCTTTTGTTCTTTTGAAATATTACAAGTTATCCATTAATATGATGTATTCATAGCTAAAGATATTGTGTTACTGAAGATTGCATACTTATTTGACCAATTAATTCTTTCTAAAGAATAAAGACTCTTAATTTCACAATTTGAGGTGCCGATAACCTAGTATACTATAAAGAGTACATACATAGTAATAAATTTTTTGGGAAATTCATGATTATTATATTCGGCAGACCTTTTTATTTTTTCTTTTTATTTTTTCTTTCTATGCTCAGGCCTATTTCCTTTTAAAATTTTTTTAATGATATCCTATATATGGTAATAAAATTTTGGGGAGATTCAAAACTTTTTGTTTGTATATATAGATTATATAGCCTATTAAAATCAAATAATTTCTTTTTATTTACGAAAAAAAATTGTGTATACGAATAGCTCACGATACTAATTACAGGATATGTAAAATCCTGCTCATCAAAATGTGAGACGTATAAATATTGGAATGTGAAAAGACTCTCTCTAATCTAATTTTAATTTAATTAGATGCTAATAGCACTAATAACATTCAACTGCCAATCATCTTCTTGACAGATTCATACATTGAAAGTTCGTCCTACAAATCCATAAAATTGAATAAGCTTAATCATTAACATTGCTCACCAATATAAATCCAGGAAAATGACAAAATTAATAGACGAAAATGAAAAATTCAAAATGCATTAACCAATGTATGCACAAGTATATTTTTTTAATCAAGTTACTGAATATTTCCTCATGTAAGTACTCTGGTAGAGAACGACACACTACAACAATTAATGATAATGAAGTGGCTCAAATTCAAAATAATACTCTTTATTTCAGTCCAAGGGGAACATACATATCTCCAGGAGGCCATGGATGGACTGAACAAAGAAATCTCTTTCAAAAGATCTCAGAGCCACCACTACTTTTTCAGGAGATAAATTAGTTTTCAATAACCACAGTCTGGATTTCTAAATTCAGTAGTTTTCAAAATAAAACGGAGTTCTCTATAAGTTTTCAACAAAGTTTAAGATGCATAAAGTTTCATCTTCCCAAAATATGAGGAGCTAAATTACCTGACGAACTAAAAGCTTTGGCACACATCTTCGTGGAATCACATTATCTCTTCCAACGGTTACATTGTCAATACACATTACCACCTGCACAAATTAAATAAATAAATTATACCAATCACATAAAAGCCCCAATTGCAACTACAGTAGTTACTCAAAACCCATACGAAAGAGGAAATCTGAAAGAAGAGTATACAGCGGCTACTGGAAAGCATGGAGAGACCCGTCTTAAATGGCCGGCTACTGGTAATCTTAAATAAGCCTTGTCATCTTCACAAATGGCCAGCGAATTTCGACTATGGCTACGGATACGACGAAGCTCACTTTTTCCGAGTGATATTGCCACCCCGTCTTCCCCAGCCCCTGGAAAACAGTGACGGTGAGGATGTGTTATGCGTGTGAATGCAGAGAAGAGAGAGAACAGAGCATGAAATGTCGTTAAAGTAAATCCGTATAATCAGAAGAGGCGGCGGCACGTGGACGGCAGTCTTTCCGGCAAGACATGGAGAGACCCGCATCTGATTCTCATTTGAATAATCGTTTGAGAATTTGATTCGGATTTAGGATCTGAGCATTCAATTGTTATTTAAAGAGCATCGATTGATCAGGGCTTGGAGATTCACGCCCATCTTCACGCGTTTCTCTTTCCCCATAAATCTCTCCATTTCATGCCTGTGCACCATTAGGGGCCCCCACCGCCCCTGCCCTGGGGATTGGTGGAGGAGGTAAATCGCAGGATGTGCCTCAAGTGGCTTATAGAGAGGGCTCACTGTTAAACTTGTGCTTGCAAGGGGCCAAATCCATGCCAAAGGCAGGATTCGAACCCCCACCCTGCAGCAACCAAGCTCAGCTGGAAGGCCTTTCCACCCTCCCCTCTACCACTTGAGCTATGCCCTGGGTGAGATTTCTTCTTTTTTGGCATAACCTAATGGCTAATACCTTATTGGCTACAGGTTCGGCGGTGGCACACTCGCAAATATTTATGCATCTGTAAAAACTAAAATGATTGCCAGCATCTTTACTTTTTCCTTTTCTTTCTTAAAATAAAAGAATTACTCACACATTTTTTTACTTCATTACACATATTTTTACTCACTTTTCATTTTAGAATATCTCACGTATTTTTACTAATTCCATTTTTGACAAAAATACATAATATTTTATTACCTATTTTTTACAATCCCAACAACTTTAATTACTCTTCCATACTTTATTCATCATTCTCAATAACTTTATTCACTTTTTCTTTTTAAATTACTAATTTATCCTACTTTCTCTTACATTATATATTAAAAAAATAAAACGTCTTAATCTCCGTGCCCGTACAAACGAGTAAAAATACTCGGGACAGAGGGAGTATAATAATTTAATAATAAAAAATAATAAAAATATACTACATTCTAAAAATAGAAAGTATTTTTGGCGAGAAAAACACAACTTTCTATTTTTAGCAGACTTTTCTGCTTTTATATATATATATATATATATATATATATATATATATATATATATATATATATATTAATAAGAAGCTTGATAATTCGCCAGTAACCATGGCGGCTTTAGAATAAATAAATAATTAATATATAGAGTATTATTTTTAAAATACTTGTGGTAGGGCCATTACACTGGACCCCAGAAAAGAGAGTGGGCTGCCTCAGATCAGGCCCAAAAGTACCGCCCCAATAATCACTATTAAGTCATGTATAAATGGGGTAAGGATCTTCTCCAGTAACTGAAGGGAATTTCCTCTCATATGAACAGTGAACAGTGAAATCGTTGTTCATATGAGAGGAAATTGACTCCCGTACGGGAGAGGATCCAAGTTCTGTATAAATGACACTCAATAGCTAACATCAAGCGATGCAGCTGAGCGCGTCCATCCACGCGCTCGCCTCAAACGATCCCTCCCACTTCCTTCTTTGTTCATTTCACTTGCCTACTTGCGCTAACAAGCCTATGAACTACTTGCACCTAATAGCCTTATTAGAACTATCTTATATGAATACTTGTTAATTGAATAATATTCGGATTAATAAGCAGGATAAAGAGTATAACTTCATAGTACCTAAAAAGGGAGATCATATCGAGTTAGAGTACTAAGTGCACGAGAAATAATTGATACTGATAGTACCTAGAAAGAGGGGTGAATTATATCTCTTGCTCCAAGGATATTCACACGTGTCATACGCTTGTTTGTTTGTGTCTATAGAGTAAATTTCCATGGTTTAGTGATGCGTCCATAGATCACAAGGCAGAGTCAGACAACAACATATGGAAAGGGATGACCCAAAGAACTACCTAATTTCTTACTTGATCACAGTCGTATTTTCTCTATTGCTTGTTTATTTAATTTGCTATTTAAGATATTTTCTATTTAGTTTTGTATCTATTCCAATCCAATTTGCCATCATAGTCTTAGTTAATTAGAATATAATTAAATTGATAATAATCCGTCCCTTGGGTTCGGTAATCACTTGGTCGCCTATCGAAACTACAATTGATATCCTTCATACTTGGGGATAATTTTGCGTGTTGAGAAAATGCTCATCAAGTTCTTGGTGTCATTGCCGGAGACAACATTAATTATTAGTTTATTATTTCTAGTTTAATTGAGATTATATAATTCTTGTCTTTAATTTTTAACACTTATTTTTCTTAGGTGTATGCTTACGAATCGTGATACACTTGCCATCTGTGAAGTTTTCAAGAACAACGGAGGAGGCAATGCGGGGCTGTTAGGAGCAAGAGGGGTCGAAGCCGATTTTGATCTACACCCTTCTCTGATCACCATGATTGAAATGAGTCCCTTCTCTGGGGAACCTTTGAAGATCCTCAGCAATATCTAAATAAGTTCCTTGGGTATGCAAGTACGTAAAAAGATGCAGGAGCTCATGAGGATGCGAGAAAGATCATCTTGTTTAAGTTATCGCTGAATGAAAATGCAAGAACAACGGAGGAGGCAATGCGGGGCTATTAGGAGCAAGAGGGGTCGGAGCCGATATTGATCTACACCCTTCTCTGATCACCATGATTGAAATGAGTCCCTTCTCTGGGGAACCTTTGAAGATCCTCAGCAATATCTAAATAAGTTCCTTGGGTATGCAAGTACGTAAAAAGATGCAGGAGCTCATGAGGATGCGAGGAAGATCATCTTGTTTAATTTTTAACACTTATTTTTCTTAGGTGTATGCTCACTAGATCGAAGATAGGTGAATTAGAACCTTATAATTCGGAGATTGGAGCATCGTCGAGGAAGAAAAAAAAGAAAAAGAACAAGAACGTAGACCCAACTGAGGCTCTTAATTTAGGAATTGAAGTTGACGTGCTGAATTTGCAAATGATTGAAGCTGCAACCGAAGTTAATTTGGAAGTAGAGGCAGTCAACATGGCAACGAATCGTAATACACTTGCCATCTGTGAAGTTTTCAAGAACAACAGAGGAGGCAATGCGGGGCTGTTAGGAGCAAGAGGGGTCGAAGCCGATTTTGATCTACACCCTTCTCTGATCACCATGATTGAAATGAGTCCCTTCTCTGGGGAACCTTTGAAGATCCTCAGCAATATCTTGGGTATGCAAGTACGTAAAAAGATGCAGGAGCTCATGTGGATGTGAGGAATATCATCTTGTTTAAGTAATCGCTGAATGAAAATGCAAGAGATTGGTACGATAATCTTGATGCTGCTGAATGTGATACCTGGGAGAAGTTGAAAGTGAAATTTTTGGAGCGATACATCCCACCTTCGAAGGTGTTCAAGATGAAGCAAAAAATCAATCAATTTGCTATCCATGGTCATGAGAAGTTTCATGAAGCTTGAGACAGATTCAAGAACATGCTTCGAAAGTGTCCACAACATGAGCTATCCAAGGCTCAATATATCAGTATTTTCTACAATGAGTTGGATTGCAATTCTTGTGTGTTACTTGATGCTTCATCCAATGGGGCATTGCTTTCGAAGTCACCCATTGAGGCCGAGAAGCTCTTCGAGGATATTTTGATGAATTCAAGATATTTACGACTGATAGAGTGAGAGGCACTTATGTTCTTGGTAAAGTAGCACAGATTGAGCATACTATGGTGAAGTCGGGAAGAGATGATGAGATCGTCTCTAGCTTGGCTAATATCAACAAGTTACTCGAGTCTCAGCAAAATCAGATTACAGATATATCTCAGAGAGTACCAATGATGAGCAGGATGGTGGCTATGAAGGAGCTAGCCAAGAGGAGATCGAGGAGGCAAACTACGCCATGGGTCAAAGTATTCAAGGAATGAGGTTCCTGTTGGATTGTATAATAAAAGTCTAGCTTTTGTATGAACAATCTCATAACAATTTATTTGAAATGAGAATCATATGATCAAATGATTGTGTCTTATAATTTATTTATATGTACGATGCAATAGTCCACTTACTTTATACTATAGATAATATATTGTGTGACAACACATGGAAGATCATTTTATCAGTTTTCTTATAAAGTATAAACAGATGCTCACAACCGAGATATACGGGAAATCTCTATTGGGATGGTTGTAGTGTGGTTTGGTATTAGCTTGTCTTGACTATAGAATCACATTAATGCACTTTGTGTGTATTGAGCAGGACCGTTTGAGATTGTTTGACTTATACTGACTTATAGGAGAACTTGATCTTAGTTATTATAGATGTTCGTGCTCTTAATCCCTATACAATAACCTCGATACGTAAGGCAGTATGTATTTCTTTGATTCATCAATGGGTGAGATTTACATGTATTAAATCAACAAACTCGGTGAGTTGGGAAGTAGTGATATCTCTATGGTGTGTTGTTGATTGTAGAAGGAATCTGTGTCCGATATAGGTTGATGATGTCCCCTTGAGGAGCTCATAAGGATTATCATGTAAACTTTGCAGGTGGATTTATTCTGGTATGATAATAAGGTTAAGTGGTACTACTCTCGGATGAGATATTAATTAATGGAGTTGTTAGTAACTTAATTAATTAATGGACATTGTATATCTTAAACATGGGGAGACTAACGGGCTCATAATAAGAAGCTCATAACGTAATTATAGAATAAAAACGGCAGTACAATAATAATATTTTAGTGGTATATATTATTATTATTGGACTTAAGTATAAGATTTGGGCTAAACTTGGATACTTAAGCACCAATGGAGGCCCAACTCTAATTTCTCCTCATGTTCCCTGCTGTAGCCCATATATAAGTTATCTCAGCTGTTCTAACCCTAGAAGAGATACGCCTAACATGTGAAGAAGGTAGACAGAATAGCAGATTGAGAAGATCTTGAGGATCGTCGCCCACACGACGTCGAGATTGGACTTGGGAATACAGCAGAAGATCAAGAGGTCTTTTGCTGCAGCTGTCCGCCAACTTACACGATTTTTATAAAATCTTACAGAGCTCATAATTCAACATGTGATATACTGATGGAAAATCACGAAAGAGAGAATCGTTTTGGCGCATAGATCACTCAAATCCGATATCGGATGAGAATGTTATGCCCAAAACGGTGAGGCTGCACAGGCTGCCGGCGAGAATCCATCTTTTCCAATATACCCTGGTAAAAGGTAATACATTTCTTATTTTAATGCTTCTGCTAACTATTAGAAATATATGGAACCCTAACGGTTCACATTAACTAAATGATCGAACGCCAACAGTTCCAAAATCAAGGAAATCGGAATTATCAGGGGGACTATAATAATCGTGGTCCCCCAGGTAATTACCAACAACCAAGGAGGCCGGAGTTTTCATGGAGTAATCCCAACAATGCAATGCAACCTCCTATCAGTGTTGATCTGAGTGCTAAAGCGGAAGAAGGGAAATCGAGTTTCGAGGATACGGTGAATAGATACATGGCGAGGAACGAAGTAAGAGTAGATCATCTTGAGGCCAAGTTAGAAAAGAAGATTGATGCTAATCATGAGGATTTGTCTAAACAAGTTAAGGACCTTACATTGTTGACGGGGGAGATGGCAGGAAATGTAAATAAATTGACTCAAACTATTGAGAAAGGGAAGTTTCCGTCTCAAAGTATTGAGAATCCAAAGTCTTGTCACGCCATCAAATTGAGGTCAGGAATGCAGTATGAGGGACCAATGAGGCCGAAATCAAAATTTGAAACGACAGGAGCCCGATTCGTTCCCAATTCGACCAACACAGATGGTCGAACTACACAGGGAGGTCGAACCAGGCACCTGGGCGATATCTGAAAGTTGCAGAAGAGCAGTTCCACCAAAAACAGGTCAGTTCGACCAAAAGCTTTGGTCAAACACCAATGTCCAGAACACTCTGTTTTGTCTGAAGCCCAATTCGACCATGATCACTGTGGTTCGACCAACCCTGTTGGTCGAACCGTGGTCGAACCGACCTGTAAAGGGGAGAACGAAATTTCAGGTGCTTAGTTCGACCATTATTCACCCAGTTCGACCAGCAACCCTGGTCGAACCCAGGTCAAACCATACCATTTTGTATCATTTTCTACGTTGAATGCTCCGTATGATTATGATGCGATCCCAGTGCCTTCCAAAGAGAATAATATTAAGATTATAGCGGAAAAGAAGTGGGAAAGAGCCAAGAGATTGAGAGCTGAAAAGGATAAGGCGAAGAAGGTTGAACGTGATGAATGAGGGATTCCTAAAACAAAGATACCTCCGCTGTTTCCTTACAAGCTAGTCAAGAAGGGATTGGAAGAGAAGTTCAAGAAGTTTTCAGATATCATAAACAAAATAAGCTTGAACATTCCTTTTTCTAAAGCGATCTTGGATATGCCGTATTATGGCCGTTTTCTGAAGGATATATTTTTGAAGAAGAGAAGCTTGAACGAAATTGAAACAGTGAATTTGTCTGAGAATTGTAGCTAAATCATTCAGAGGAAGCTGCCAGCTAAGTTGAAGGATTCGGGAAGCTTCACTATCTTGTGTGAGATTGGAAAGGGGCAAGCACGTCGAGCCTTGTGCGATCTTGGGGCAAGCATTAATTTGATGCCATTTTCGATATTTCAAAGGCTTGGTTTGGGGGAGTTAACTCCCATAATAGTTGCATTACAACTAGCAGATAGGTCTATGACTTTTTCGAAGGGTGTTATTGAAGACGTCCTTGTCAAAGTAGAGAAGCTTATTTTTCATGTGGACTTTCTTGTGCTCAAGATGGAAGGTGATAAGGATAATGTCCCTCTTATCTTAGGGAAACCTTTCCTTGCTACTGCGGGAGCTATGATAGATGTGCAAAAGGGTGTGTTACGGCTGTGGATGGATAAAGAAGAGATCTTATTTAACCTTAACAAAGCAATGAAGATGTCAGTGGAGATGCAATGTCATAGTATTGATGTGGTGGAGGAGATCGTGAAGGAAGACATGTCTTTGATCCTGTCGAAGGATCCTCTCGAGACATGCTTGGTGGAGTCTCTTACTTTTCCTACTACAGAGCTAAATGAACTCTCCAACGAGGTATGTATTGAATTTCTTGAAAACTTGCTTGCTTTGGGTGATGACAGGTATGAATCGGAGAGGACAAAGGTTGAAGAGGTCAACTGGACTATGAAGTACTTACCATTGGATAGAGACAGTGGACCTCAAGAAGAAAAGAAAGAGGAGTTGAAACCGCTACCGGAGCACTTGAAGTATGCCTACCTAGGTGACAATGAAAAATATCCGGTAATTGTATCTTCTTCCCTTGATGATGATCAACTTGAGGAATTATTAGATGTGCTTATAAAGTATAAGTCTGCGATTGGTTGGTCTCTTGATGATTTAAAAGGTATTAATCATTCATATTGCATGCATAGAATAAGATTGTTAGATGAGGCCAAGAGTAGTATACAGAATCAGCGGAGGGTAATCCCGTTATTCAAGAAGTAATTAGGAAGCAAATCCTAATGTGGCTATATGCTAGGATTATTTATCCCATTAGTGATAGTCCCCATGTGAGTCCATTGCATGTAGTAGCTAAGAAGGGGGGCATGACTATAGTGAAAGCCGATGATGGAGAGACATTAGCCACTAGGATTCCTACGGAATGGCGGGTGTGTACGGATTACAGGAAATTGAATGAAAATAAATACAAAGACCATTTTCCCTTTCCTTTCATGGATCAAATGCTTGATCGTCTTGCAGGGTATGATTTTTATTATTTATTGGATGAGTACTCGGTTTATAATCAAATCATGATTGCACCCGAGGATCAAGAAAATACTACTTTTACTTGCCTTATGGAACTTTTGCCTTTAGAAAGATGCCTTTTGGATTATGTAATGCGCCCGCTACATTTCAGCATTGCATTATGGTCATATTTGATGGGTTGATAGAAAGGATCATGGAGGTGTTTATGGATGATTTTTCAATGTTTGGTTCCTCCTTTGATATTTGTTTATCTAACCTTGCTACTGTTTTGAAGAGATGCCAAGAAACTAATCTTGTCTTGAATTGGGAGAAGTGTCACTTCATGGTAAGAGATGGGATTGTTCTTGGCCATCATATTTCGGCCAAGGGATTGCGGGTGGATAGAGCAAAAGTGGTGGCGATTGAGAAGCTTCCACCACCTACTAAAGAAAAGGGAGTGCGGTCCTTCCTTGGACACGTCAGTTTTTATAGAAGATTTATAAAAAACTTCTCGAAATACTCCAAGCCTTTATCTCATTTACTTGAAAATGATGATCCTTTTATTTTTGATGAAGAATGTCTAACAGCTTTTAAGGTTTTGAAAGAGGCGCTTATTACTGCACCTATTTTGATCACACTAGAATGGACTCAGTCGTTTGTACTTATATATGATGCAAGTGACTTAGCACTTGGAGTGGTGCTTGGGTAGTTGAGGGACAAGAAGTTTGCACCATTTACTATGCGAGTAAGACTTTTGGTGCTGCACAAAAGAGCTACACGGTGACAGAAAAGGAGTTTCTAGCTGTAGTGTATTCAATAAGTTTCGACAGTATTTGGTTGGCATAAAGACTATAGTGTACACAGATCATTATGTGATCCGGTACTTGATGGAGAAGAAGGAAGCAAAGCCAAGGATCATTAGATGGATCCTTCTTCTGCAGGAAATTGATATGGAGATCCAAGATAAAAAGGGTATGGAAAACATTTTGGCGGATCACCTATCAAGGTTGGAGACAAAGGATCACTGTGATGATTCTTTCGATTACATAGAAGAGATGTTCCCTGATGAGAAGATAATGATGGTGTTTGTTGAAGGAGCGGAAAGAGCATGTGTGGTGGCTGCCCAAGGGATAGATCCATGGTATGCAGATTATGTGAATTACATTACCGTAGGAGAAATTCCAAGAGATCTCAACCGATATCAACTTGCAAAATTTAAGAGGGATGTTGAGACTTTTATATGGTATGATCCATTTGTCTACAAGATATGTACGGATTTCATAGTCCGTAGGTGTGTGCCCAAGATGGAGATGGAGAGTGTTCTTGATTTTTGTCATGCACAACCTAACGGGGGGCACTTTGGAGCTCAAAAGATGGTAGCAAAGGTACTTCAATCTGCTCTTTATTGGCCTACTTTATTTAAAGATTGTGAAACCTATGTGGCGACATGCGGTAGATGTCAAAGGATGGGGAACATAAGTAGGAAAGATGAGATGCTACTTCAGCCGAGCAATGTTGTTGAGATCTTTGATGTATGGGGGATCGATTTTATGGGGTCTTTTCCCCCATCTAATGGATTTCTCTACATCCTTTTAACAGTGGATTATGTTCTTAAGTGGGTGGAAGTCATTCCCACTCGCGTGAATGATTCAAGGACTGTGTTGTCTTTCTTGAAGAAACATATCTTTGCCCGCTATGGAGTTCCTAGAGCACTAGTAAGTGATGGGAGTACCCACTTTGTTAATAAGCTTCTTGAAAAAGCGCTTAAGGATTATGGAGTCAAGCGTAGGGTTACGATACCCTATCACCCTCAAGCGAATGGGCAAGCTGAATTCTCCAACCGGAAAGTGAATCAAATATTGGAGAAAGTAGTCGTAACCAATAGGAAGGATTGGGCTATGAAGCTCGATGATGTTTTGTGGGGGTTCCGGACTGCTTATAAGACGGTGTTGGATATGTCACCGTACTAAATTGTCTATGGTAAGTCGTGCCACTTACCCGTAGAGATTCAGCACAAAGCTTTTTGGGCATTGAGGAGTTTGAACTTGTCTTTAAATGATCAAAAGGAGTTGAGGATGACTCATATCAATCAATTGGATGTGTTCAGCAAATCAAGCTTACAAGAACTCGGAGATCTTCAAGGAGAGAATGAAGAAATGGCATGATTCAAAGATCTTATACAAGAAGTTCAAGCAAGGTGATGAGGTATTACTTTTTAACTCTCGTTTGAAGATCTTCGCAGGGAAATTGTAATCAAAGTGGATGGGACCATTCATTATCCATAGAGCTTGTGGAGGGGGAGTTTTGAGCTTATGGATAAAGATGGAGACATTATCACGGTGAACGGCATCGATTTAAGCATTACAAGTCGCCGAATGATGCTTACGTCGTCTTTGAGGATACCTTGCACTAGATTGGTACCGTCGTGACTCTATGACGTTAAACAAGAGTGCCTGTTGGGGGCTTTCCCTCCCATTTATTGCTTTATTTATTTTTGTGTGAGTAAGAAATTTTTATATTTGAAGTGCTTACTTATCGGCAATCATATCTCTTTGCAAACTTAGTTTCCACTATAGTTTCTACTAAGTTTGGGGGGTTGTGATAGACTTACCTCATTGAAGCACCGAGAGTATAATCTTTTCTTTGTAACGTTTTAGGGGGGTTAATTTTTTGCTGCATATTGAAACTTTAACCAATTTTGGTGTGTTGATTTTTTGTAATTTGCCTAATGTTTAGTGGTGTTTTGTGTTATTTTTTAGTGTCATATGCGGAGTTACACATAAATATTGAGTTTAAGATTGATTCTCGAGCTAAGTTTTGCTCTGTTTTGGTACCTAATGTTCTTTTTTGAGCTTGAAGTGTGCAGGGGTTGAAGAAAATTCGACTTTGGAGCATCAGGTGATCGATTTGACCAAAGGTGCAGGTCGAATCGAGGAGCTCAGGTCGAACTGGTGATCAGAGACTCCGTTACAGACCGATTCGACCACACAGAGGTTGGTTCGACCAAGGCTTCGCCCAAGAAAAAGGTCGAACTGGAGATCAGAGAATTTTGAACAGGCCAATCGACCAAGATGGGTTTGGTTCGACCAAATTGTAAGTCGAACCGAGGTCGAATTGCAGACCTGAAAGTTTGAACAGAGGAGTTCGACCACGATCATATGGTTTGACCAAGTCATTTGGTCGAACTGTGGTCGAACTGAGACGCTGAAAGCCTCTAGAAACGTGGTTCGACCACGTCAATTCTGTTCAACCACTCCAGTAGGTCAAATCGTACCAGGTAAGTCCATTTTAAACGTGTTCTTCACCCCATTTGATCACTTTGCACAACACCTTCACTCGAATTCTTCCCAAATCGAAAATCCTTCCTTCCAATCTTCGATTATACTCGATTTCGCTCTGATTAAACCACATTCCACACTCTTTTCACTCAATTTGTCGCAATTTTGGAACGATCTAGTTGCAAAACTAGGGTTTTGATGTGAATTTGAGAAATTTTTAACTTGATTATCTTAAGCCATGGCCGGTTCAAAAGGTATATTTTCTCGACTCTATTACCCTAGGATTGAAGTTCTAATTTTTGATTACAAGTGGGTAAGTTGATTAAACTAGTTTATATAGGAATTCGTGGTTTAATTTGAATTTTTATGTACAATTTCATATGAACAATTGATGGGTTCGATTTTGATTGATAAATTGTTGTTAAACCTTGATGTTTACATGAAGTTAGGAGTAATTTAAGTAGTGAGAGATGAAGCATGTTGGATTTTGAGTGAATTGTTTGAATTGTTAAGCATTCTTGTGGTTGATAGCATCGTTGGTTGTTCTTATTGCATAATTGATGTTGGAATGGAATTGAGTAAGCATGAGAATTGAAGTATTGATTTATAAGGGAGGAATATGCTTGTTTGGAGTGACTATGCATAAAGAAACTTGAAGTCTTAAGTAGAGTTGAATGCTAGTTGATTATGAATTAGCTTGGTTTGTTTTTCTTGTTTGTTAGTATTGAAGTATTAATTTCAGGAAAAGGAAAGGAAGCTGAGGTTCGTACCAAAAAGAGGCAAGATAGGCCATCTCGTGAAGATGCAGTGACAAAGAAGCTAAGGCTTCAGGAGAGGTTGCCTATGAATTTTAAGATTCGGATGAATGATTGGGAAAAGATAAAGGATAAATGGGGTGATATGTTGGATAAGATTGCTAGAACGAGGTATCAGGATGATGAGGCGATGGTTACAATGCGCATCCGAGATGATATCATGTGGATGTTTGATAAAGTGGGGATTCCTCGCTTTATGGAATTGAAGAAGCTGACATACTTCCATGTGACTGCTGAGGTGCTATGTTCGATGACTGTTAAGAAGGGTTCAAGCCGTCTCCCATATGAGTGTACATTCTAGCTTGGAGGTGAGATGAGGACGTGGTCGACTGAGGAGTTTAATGCGCTATTTTAGACTCTAAGAGGGATCTCGAGGAATGAGAATGGATTTTTCAATGCAAATAACTTCTGGAGAGAGATTTCTGGAGAGGATATGGATTTTAAGACCAGTAGTGCTCGAGCTTCATTGATTCGCAATCCTGTACTCCGATATATAGATCGAGTGTTGAGCAACACACTGTTTGCTCGATCTGAGGGCAGTTGTGTTTCGAGGGAAGAGTTGTATGCCCTCTGGTGTATGCTCAATGGAGTGAGGTTCAATGTGGGATCATACCTTATTCATCAGCTATACAGGTTCAGGAGCTCTCCATTTCAGAGAGTTAATATAGGAGGTTTGGTTACTACTGTGGCTGAGTATTATCACATGGATTTCACTGGTATTACACCCATCCTTAAGGATCCAGACTTGGCCATGAGTGCATGTGTGAAGGGTGGATTTTCTCATCTTCGCGATTGAGATTGGTTCTACACGAGAGGATCTAAGCCCTTTACTTTCATGTTTCCGTTTAATGTGAGTGAGCTGACTGCTATCCAGACTGAGGGTAACAAGTTGATGAACACATTGGTGCATGATGCTCTTTCCATCACTTGCTTGACGAAGGTGATTGGAGGACTGCAGCTTAGATGTACGCTGAGAGAATGAATGAGGAGCTTCAGAGGATTATAGACGAAGGGCGGTTTCAGCCACAGCTTCGGCCACAGCCACAGCAGCAGCAGGAGTGTGAGCGGATCAGGTGGATCCAGAGATGGAAGTTCCATAGCCACACGAGATGCCACCATGACCCATTCCAGCAGTACCACAGCAGCAATAGGCTGGTCCTGATGCTTATTATCAGGAGCAGTTTTGATTGATATATGAGCATTTCGCCACACTGAATGCGAATCAACAGGAGATAAATAGGCAGCTGGCATTGGCGAATGCGAACTATGCAGAACTGGATGCGAGGTACAACACACTACAGAATAATTATGTGGAGATGGATAGGAGATTAGGGAAGATGCATGCTGATGAGCACGAGTTGAATAGGAAGCTTAATAGTCTTCATAGATATTTGGATCGATTACGCATGAAGATGAGTGATGGTGATGACGAAGAGGATGCGAGCGATGATGATGCTCCGGAGGAGTAGGTTGCATCAGGTTTTTATTCTTTGTCTTTTTCATCGCATCTCCCTTCTCTTTTTCTCTTTACAGGATGGGTATTTGTGGTGTGAGTGGCATGTACGTATATTGGAAGTATAATTTGATGTTAGATTGAGGTGTGAGGATTGATACTTGAGGGTGGAATTGGTTGGAGATACTTGTATGAATTGTCATGATATGTGGGCTCTTGGCATTAGTATGTTGCATTCATATTTTACATGTGTTAATTTTTATTGATGAGAGGAATGTGTAACTTGTTAAGTATGTGGAGTTCATTATGAAATTGATCTTGATTATATGCTATGAGGAGTGCCTAGGATTCTATTTACCATGTGAGAATTTGAGCCATTTGAATCATGCTAGTTCATAATAGTTTATTCTTAATAGAATCATTCATATGACCGTATTCTAGAACTTGGCTTGGAGTCTTGTGTGAAACTTATGATTGATGAGTTGCTAGGACATGATCTTAGGCCATTATTGTTTAATTGAGTCACTTAGCCGAAATTTTACCTTACCTTATAATATATGTATCCTTGGAAGCCCTTTTGAGCCTTAAAAAAAGTTTTTTCTTTGGCAAGCCTTGATAAAAAAAGCCTTATTTAGCCTTTACTTGAGACATTTTTGAAAATCCTATTCATTAGTAGAGAGTTGAGGTGAATAAGTACTTGAAAGAATGAAGAAGGAAGGTAGAAGATTGTTTGAATGTATGAGAGAAGTATGTTAAATCTTGTTTAGGGGTAGTGTCTGAAACTGGTACCCCAACTGCGTAGAAGGTTAATACCCGAAATTAGTACCCTTGCTCAATAAAGAAAGATGATGTTGATGCTAAGGAAAAGAAGGAGAATTCAAACCATAAAGATCATGAGAAGAAATTGGAGAAAAAGATAAAGCTGAATGACGAAAAGCAAAACTCTAAGGTAATTCTACTAGTGAATTAGTTACTTTAACTAAATTTTCCTACCTTTACCAAAGAGCCAACATTACAACCTAAAAGCAAGTCCTTTGTGATCCTAGTAACGAGTTAATTGTAAGTTGATTTTTGAGACCCTTGCCAAGCTTATGGTTACGCGGAAATATGAGTTGAATATGAGCGTATATTAACCTACTATAGTGTACACCTTTTATACTAGAGAGTGAGTAAATACTTATCCTATGAGCTAGATGACTTGGTACTCGAATTGCATTATAATTGGGTGATGTTTTGCACGATTGATATATATGATACTAGTGATACTTTTTTTGATTGATGGAATTGCATGTGTGATTATGTGTAGTATTTGGGATGGTAGCCGAGTGAATTTTGCACTACTCTATGGTTTTTGATTTTGTTGCCTCGCGACGAGCAATATGTAAGTTTGGGGATTTGATGAGTGTGTAAATTCACATATTTCAAGCCCGAATTCGTGTAATAATGGTGTGTTAGATGATTGTAATTCGATATGAATCGATGTATATTGTGAAATGTCACGAATCGGGTGTCTGTTTGAGTTAATTTTCGAAGGAAAAAGAGTTGGAAGTGGTCGGATTCGGTAAAAAGGAGATTCAAAGGTGCGATTCGACCAAACAGGCGCACCGTTCGACCAAGAAGAAGATGGTTCGACCAGCACCTATGGTCAAACTGATTGAGAAAAAGTGCTGGAAGCGCCATTCGACCATGACATTGTGGTTCGACCAAGCCATTTGGTCAAACCGTGGTCGAACCGGAAGCCTGAAAGGAAGCAACTGCAGTTCGACCAGAGAGTATGGGGTTCGACCAGGATACTGGTCGAATCCAGAACCTGCAGCCGTTTTACAGGTCGATTTGATCTGGAGTTCGACCAGCTGAGGATGATTCGACCTGGCCTGTTGGTCGAACTGAAGCACAGAAACATACCATATTCGTATTTTTACACTTTTAATGCATGTGTTCGCTCAAGAAGCCCATCCAAGGCCAGTAAGGAGAGTTTACAAGTATAAAAGAAGAACTTTCACAGGAAAAAGACATCACTCATTATCCATCCACCACCGAAACCCTACCATCATCTCAAGGAGTCGTGAAGAGAGGTTCGTCTAGCGAGTCAAGTAAGATCATACCAGTTAACCATGATTGTTCCTAGATCAATCATAGGCTAGAGTCACTCCGGTAGTTTTAGGATTATGAAAGTTTTATGAGTTAATCGAATTTCCATGTGTAAACTCCGTACAACACTACTTGTGGTTTATTTTATATAAGATTGTGCTTTTTAAATTCATACTCATAGTCTTTTTATGCATCAATAACTGTTATGTAGAGTTTGACTACATATCTTGGTTATTGATTGAGTGCGTTCACTACTGAGCAGGATTATATGTTATAATTCTAAGTGAAAGAATTCCGAAGTCTTATTAGAACTATCTTATATGAATACTTGTTAATTAAATAATATTCGGGTTAATAAGTAGGATAAAGAGTAAAACTTGATAGTACCTAAAAAGAGAGATCATATCGGGTTAGAGTACTATGTGCACGAGAAATAATTGATACTGAGAGTACTTAGAAAGGGGGTGAATTATATCTCTTACTCCAAGGATATTCACACGTGTCATACATTTGTTTGCCTGTGTCTATAGAGTAAACTTGCATGGTTTAGTGATGCGTCCATAGATCACAAGGCAGAGTCGGATAACAACACATGAAAAGAAAATTAATAAGTAAAACTGGATTACCCAAAGAACTACTTAATTTCTTACTTGATCACAGTCGTATTTTCTCTATTGCTTGTTTATTTAATTTGCTATTTAAGTTATTTGCTATTTATTTTCGTAACTATTCCAAACCAATTTGCCAACATAGTATTAGTTGATTAGAATATAATTAAATTGATAATAATCTGTCTCTTGGGTTCGATAATCACTTGATCGCCTATTGAAACTACAATTGATATCCTTTATATTTGTGGATAATTTTGTGTGTTGAGAAAACGCTCATTAATGACCATTCATTTTGTTATTTTAAGTATTCACTTAAAATGTGGTACTCTGTATTTTTTTAAGAGGCGTCTCATATTAAAAAATAAATAATTAATATTTTTTTAAGAACAACATTTGTGTGTGACTACTCTATTTATTTTTTAATTGATTGCCATTTTTTATTAAATATATTATCATTATTATTATATTTTACTATTTAAATTTGTTTTAAATTGAATTTTATATTTCCTTTTTAACCAGTGACACACGAAATGATTAATATTCTTATACGGGGTCCACGCACATTACTTATACAACATCCCAACATAGTTAAAATAGAGTGAGTTTAGTGTTTTGTATATAGACAATTATACCATTAAATATTCTAAATCTAAAATAAACATTGAACTCTAAAGAATAAAAAACAAAAACCAATAGGATTCACATAACTAATACTCTCTCTTCCGTCATGTTTCAATGTTTATGTTTCTATTTTGCGCTTTCATTTCAATGTTTATGTTTTCCTTTTTAGAATATGAGACTCACCTAAAACAATTAATATATCATCCAACACTAATACATCTAGTCATTTTGCATTAAATATTATATTTTTCCACCCACTATCTATTAAAATATTATACTCCTTAATCAACGTGCAAAAAACAAACGTAAACATTGAAATGAGACGGAGGGGGTAGGATTCACATAACTACTACGTGAATCCAATTCACAAGTGTGTTTGTCAATAATATATTTTAATACATTACATTTTAAAATATTACTATTAACATACCATATTTTAAAATATTATATCTTTTAATCTATGTTAAAATATTATATCTTTTAATCTATGTGCAAATTAAGGGTAATTGTAAATATTAATACGGGACGGAGATAATATATAATTTGTGTAAATAGAATAGATTTAAACATTTTAAAAATAATAATTATTTATTTATTCTAAAGTTGCCTTGGCTAACAGCGACTCTATTTAAGCATTTTGGAAGAGTAACAAAGTCGTCATTTGAATTGGAACTGGCGTCTTAGCCTAATTCATTAACACTCCATGAACCAACTATATTTAAATTAAATAATTTAGAAACTATTACTCCCTCCATTTCATATCTTATTTTTTATTTTTATCTATCCCAAATTTATTATTTTATTCCAAAATAAAAAAATTTTACATCAACCAATAACCTCAAAAGTTTATCTTAATTTCAAAAATATTACCCCCATCTAACACAATATATTTTATAATAATTTATTTATTTCTAAAAGTACAATAATACCTTTAATAATAAAATTAATTAAAAAGTAACACTGAGGTAGTATTGATTAAGCCCAGAATAATTACACCTGAGAAATACTCAAATTTTCACCTGATTTTGGTGCCACCAACGCAAGTGGAGTGGCACGAATTTCAATACCCCACCAGGATTAAACTAAAAAAGAATTGTGCAGTAAACCTGCTGCACCACCGATCATAGCCATTGGCGCACGTTATATGCCGCCACCGTCCAACTTCACTCGATGATCCCTCTTTCTCTCACTTCATCTCCATCCGATTCTCTCTCCTTTAATCAGCCCTCCGTCAGACCAATACATACAAGATATAACCAACTCAAAAGACTCCGGCGGCAGGTTACGCATCTTCTCGTTGTCGTCAACATTTTTCTGAATCTTATGAGCCTTTAATTTTGGGTGTTTGGTGTGATTTAGAAGTTGAGGAATGGAAAGTGCAAGGCGGAGCTGTCGACGGACGCGCCGGTGGCTCTGGCAATCGGCGCGTGCATTCTAAACTCGCTAATTTTTCCAGCGACTCCCTCGCCGGAGGATGTTGAGTCCGAATCTGTGATTGATACGGCCGACGTGAGGTTTGCAGTTATGGGAATCATTAGCTTCATTCCTTATTTCAATTGGATGGTAATCCCCTTTCCGTTAACAATTTAGGGATTTATTTTGGTTTACGTATGTTCTCCTGAAATACAGGTATATCTATTTTGATGTAGAGTTGGGTATTTGCTTGGTTGGATACTGGAAAGAGGCGTTATGCTGTTTACGCTATTGTCTATTTAGCTCCTTATTTGAGGTTTGACATTTTCAATTTTCTTCACTTAGCAACTGTACTTAATATCTCTTAAAAATCTTGATTGCTTCTTAAACTCAAGTTGAGAATGGACATTTTACTCTTAACTGTACTGATCAACAATGAGAGTGATCATTAGCTATAAGTTATGGAAGCTGAAAATAATTAAATTTTTGTGGGTATTGTACATAGCTTTTTACTGCATATCCTATATATTGATAGAATGGTGGATACGTTGTTGATCTTCCTGTGTGGTGTTGCTAATAAGTCGGCTAACAAAGTTCAGAATACTGCAATGTGATCAAAAGCCTCTTTCCGGCCTACATCTTTATTTATGCTTGCAACTTTTGCACTCAATGTGCTTGCAGAAAGAGTCCCTTTATTGAGTATTTTATCGATTCTACGAGAATGTTTGGAGTGTGTTTCATTTTGTTGCTTTTCACTGATTAAAGTTGGTATTCTGAGTATACATGTCTGACCAGGAAAATGCACCTTGGCTACATAGAAGTGTAACTAAGAGTGTTGTGTCATGTTAAATTTGAAATAGAGAATAAGAAATTTTGACAAGTTTCTTCCTTGATTTTCTGAATTGGTGGTGTTTGGTTGTTTACTTTGTTCATGTGGGGTTTGCGTTGATTTTCTAGCATCTTCATTGTATTAATAATTGTTGCTTGGACTGAGTGGAATTGTCTCTGGTAGGTCGAACCTATCAATATCTTCGGAGGAAAGTTGGCTTCCAATTGCTAGCATTCTCGCATGTATTGTTCACATTCAGGTGAATGGTTTTCAGTGTTTGGAAAATTTTGGAGTAATTGTTCTCTAACTCTCAATTCAATGAACTCTTTCCATTTGTAGCTAGAAGCAAGTATTAAAAATGGAGATATTCAGGGTTTCCAAGTATTTAACGAGGCTGCAAAGCATTTGTCATCAATAGGAAAGACTAGTAAAATTTCTGAAGAGGTATTTGCTGTCTGATCTGAGACAACCAAACAAAGATTGAAACATAGTAATGTCGTTTAATCTTTTTAAGTTGTTTGATGTCTAATTGTTCATCAGAGAGAGGAAGGAAAGGATTTCCACAATTTACCATCTGCACGCGATAGATATAAAATACCGGGTTGGGCTGATCAGCGCAAACCTCATGAAGACAATGAAATCTTGAGTGAAAACAATGAAGGCAATGGAGGTGCCGAGCAATAATTTGAGTTGTTGCTCACCCGTGGTGGAGTTGATTTATACGTATTGATATGTGAATTATGAGTATACATAACATATTGTATTAGAATTCTATCATAATAATAGCATAATAATTTCTCATTGTAACGGTAGCGGTAATTGTGCTATGGTTACTTTTCCTATCAAGAGATTACATCTATATATTTGTAGTTGTAATATTATTTTTGTATGACAATATAGAAAAATAAATTTCACTTTATCAAATTTCTTATTATGATCTTATGGAAGATCATGTCAATTGATAGTTTCAACATGGCATCAGAGCGGGTTTATAGATCTTAATTTTATTTTTTTACGGGTGAAATTTTAATTTTAATGGGTGCTTTATGAGCATTGATAATGGATCGATGCATCCAGGTCTAGATTCATCATCAATATGCCATATTTTGCAAAGTTGCCAGTCGTAGAACTAGTGAAAACTGTACTAACAAGTATATTGCATTCGTTGTGAGTTTTATTACACTTTTAGACCCATCCCATTCGAAAGCTGCGATTATTCAAATGTCAGATTATTTATTTATTTATTTATTTTTATTACTCCATTCTATAGTTTATATATAGCACCGGTGTCAAGTACTATGAAGGAAGTGGCACTCTCCTCTTCTGGGTTGTGAGATAACTTCACACGATAAATGAATAAGGAGATGGAGTCGCGCCTCCACTAGTTGAACTGTTGAATGGGCATATAATCCTTGCAATTGGGTAGATTCAACTTTGATAAATAATATTGTAACAACAAATTTTGAATTTATAATAAAATAAATACAAAAGAATTACAATAATAATCCAGTTGGATTGAATTTGATAATTAAGGAAATAATTTCTATTTATCCTCTGATTCTTCTCTCGAACTAATTTGGACTTTGACTTAACTTGTGTGTTGACCGCGCTGACTGTGTTGACTGCGCTGACTGTGTGTGTTGAGCCGGATCTTCAGATGAAACTCGTCCGAACTCAGATGTGTAGTCTTAACGCTGATCCGGAGGCATCGAGCCTTTGTTCGGATTGAACGTTGAATTGAAGACTTCTTATGAAGAACGTCGTTCAATTTGGTAGAACACCGTTGACTTCACAAAGACAGCTGGATGAGCCTGACTGGAAGAAACGTCGAATCTGAGGGGTTTAGCACCTTGATCTCAGGTCGAGTGTTGTTTCTGACCAATGCTGGATTGGGACTGTTGTCTTGAAGAACGCCGGATCGGAGGGGCTTGACACTTTGATCTCTGATCGGAGGCGGTTGGCTGGAAGAACGCCGGATCGGATGCGGTTGGCTGGAAAAACGCTGGATCGGAGGGGTTTGGCACCTTAATCTCTGATCGGATGCCGTTTTTGGCTTGAAGATGCTTGAAGATCTCAAGGGATCACTGCTAGTATTCTTGATTTCTTCAGAAGCGTCTATGTCTTTAGATGTTTTAGTGTGTCTCAAATGAAGGGAGGAGACCCATTTATATAGGTGAGAGTTGAAAACTCCCCCATTAATGCCTTGCATTCTGATTGGTCCACTCTATTTGTGTCATATCCTGCGGGCTTGGGCCTTCATTTGTTTGGGCTGTAATCATGCTTATTTTATTTGGGTCTAATTTAATTTATATGTGCTTGTTTGACTTAAATCAGACCTCATTTAATTTAACCCCATTTAATTTGTTGGGCTTAAATTAATTATCAACTATTTATTAATCTATTTTTTTAGGAATTAATTTATTTAAATAACAAAATAAATTAATAATTGATATTTAATCAAGAAAATCCACATGTCGCCATTTAATTGGACCGTAAATTTTAATTGCTTACAAATGCCCCCTTGCGATTTGTTTCACGGACGCCATGTCTTGTTGTAAAGGAATCGCAAAAATACATTTTTTTCTTAACATTTGTAATGTGTGCTCTTATAATTGAGAGATTACTTTATCCAAGTAATAAATTATTTCTTGGCCCAATTTTTTTTTTAAGATGGCTCAATTTATTTATTTCTCATGTGGCTCAAATCAACTTCCTTCTCTTCTTAAGGGAGACAGGAAATAGGAACAAATTTGATTTTTACTCTCAAGATGATCTCCATATCTTTGCTCAAAATAAAAGAAATATCTTGAAATATCTCAAGATTTCAATCATGCAAATTATTTTCATAATTTACTGTAGCCTCTCCACTATATAAGAATGACCCTGTGCATTTGATTTCTTTCATCCAGAGAACGTAAAACAATTACAGTTTCGATTTCTTTTCTTCACTTCCCTTTTTTTTGTTTGGAGAGCAACATCTGCCTTATAAATTTTCATGGGACACAACGAGCTTATTACCTCCAGGCTAGCTCTCAATTTACCTATTTTATTTACTTCTCTTTAAGCAATTTTTAGTAATATGCAAATATGATAATCTGCAAAGCACATTTGCATTTCTTTTTTCTTTTTTTTTATGTTAGACAGCCGCTATTTTATTTTATTTTTTTTCTCTTCGCATATACTGTATGATTGTTATATATTTGTGATGTTTTCGTGTCAACTTCGTGGTTCTTCCTTTTCGAAGGAATGTCCACGAACCTCGTCCCTTAACGGTTGTCCCTTTACGAAATTAAAAGATATCCCTCTCCCTTTTAACGATTGTTCCTCGGTTCAGTTGTCTCTTGGATGTCCCTTTAAGGAGCTAACGAACGTTCCTCCATTGTCCCTCGGTTGTTCCTTATGATTGTTCGGTATTGGGGTGAAGATAACTAGATTGCTCGCGGCGTAGCAAAAGATTTCCCGGAGCTGAAGGGAACGGGCAGCGGCTTTCGGAGGAGAACGCAGCGGCATATTCCGGATCCTCTCCGATGGCGGGTGGTGGCAGCAAACGGTAGTGATGCGGCCGGTGGTTGTAAAGGCTGGAATTCCAACGCGAGCAGATTTGACTACTGGCGCTGTTAGGCTGGGTCGCGTCTCCGGTTACAGTGGAGAATAGCAGTGCGATGGTGGTTGTGCATGGTCGTATGGAGATCGACGGAGGCTGGAGCACAGCGGGCCATCGATGGAAGATCAAACGGTCATGGTGACTGGAGAAATAACGACGAGATGGCCGCTTGTTTGCGATTCCGATAAAGCTTGGTGATTGAGGCTGGTTTGCTATCGGAGACGATGATTGTGGCTGTTGTTCGCGACTTCCGGCGGCGGCTGACGGGTGGTGGTCAGCGGCTGCGGCGATCCTTCCCCACGTCACCTGTTTTCCGGCGGCTGCAACAGCAGGCGCGGTTTGGGATGGTGGCTCGGTGTTCGTCGCTGATTTCACTGCGGCGGCCCTCGAGGTGGAACCAGCGGCGGCGGCGGCTGACGGAAAATCCAGGCAGCAGCGACACCGGTGCTTTGAACCGATTGGCGGCGAGCAATTTGAGATGCACGGCGGATCTGAAAATGGAGTCATGGCCGGGGCAGGCGGCGGTGAACGATTTCGGAGGCAGCATCGCACGACTCTCGATCGAGAGATCGGCAGATGTCGTGTGCTGTCGGCGCGGCTGATACGGCGGCAAGCGCTCGAGGGCGGGACGACCGGGGGGTCGGCGACTGGTGGTTGCCGGCGATGCGTGACCGCTAATGATGGGTTGCGGAGAAGATGATCACCGTCGAAGATGGCTTCTGGCAGAAAGGAGCCTCCATCTCCATCAATTTTGACTCTCAATTTTAACCCTTTGATTGGGCTCAAATTTTTTTCTTTAGCCCAATAAGTTTTAATTCAATCTGGCCCCTAACCTTGAATGATCCTCTTTGGGCCTAGATTATTTTGAACTTGGGTCTGGATTTTCAACCATGGATTTGGGCTTATATTTTAAATTTTGGACATGAAGAGACATTGAGTTTTAAAATTTAGGCTTTGGGCCATTATCTTCAATTTCCAAAAGCTCAATATTAAATTTAGTTCATGTTGTAGGTTGAGTTTAAATTTAATCAAACTTCCATGAATTAATTTAATCACTTATCACCATCATCATCATTTTAACCCCCTTCTTCATGTGTGTTTAATTAATAATCTTGAATTTAATAATTAATTGACCTTCCGAAATTTATTTTGGGCCTTTTAATTAATTAAATCAAAGAAATATAAATTAATTTAGACCTCTTTTGCTGATATATTCTCTCATACATTTCCTTGTAGTTAATTTAACTTCAAGATGGTTTACTTTGATAGCATGGTCATAGACTCCAATAAGCTCTAATTGGTGATTTTTGACAGTAAAAACTCACCATCAGATGGAGCAACTCATCTTTAAATTGAGAGACCTCTGATGGGTGCACTTATCGAGAAACATCATCGTGAGAGTAGCGAATTTGGTATAGAGATTTGGACTAAAGACCTGGAATTGGGTGAAACCAAAGTTGCAGCTTTGAGGGCGGCCAACCATGTTAAAGAAAGAAACATTGGTCCTTTGCCCGCATTAGGGCGCCAAATAATCAATGGTGATGCGGCGTGGGGCAAGTCAGTAAACTTTCTCGGGGAATTCAATTACACTCCAGATATTGGGAGTGGACTGAAGTTGTCCTCAGCAGATATCGCTCTGATCTTGAGAAAACAAGGATTTATGACCCTATTTTTGCATCTTTATTCACGTATGACTGCAGTCGTGAACTCATCAAAGCCTTTTGTGAAGCTTGGTGCTCCGTTACCAATACCTTACTCACTTCCTTTGGAGAAATGTCGATTTCTCTATGGGATTTGTATAATTGGACGTGATTACCGCTTGCTGGTCACTTATATGAAGAAGTTGTGCCTGACAAGCCCGAACTCTTCAATGAGCGTGACGCCGCCGGCTTACGCATTCCATCTAGTTGCCGACATTTGCTGCACGCCTACCATAAACTTTGTAGTCTTGACGATAATGGTTTTGTTTTACTTATCCGATGGGTAGACTTTTGGTTTTGTCGGCCTATAACATACAAGAAACCCCCTGCACGTGTAGAGAAGAGGAAGAAGGACCGCCGCAAGAGGACACACAATCCCAAGGGGACCATTGGCTATCACACGAACTAGACCTCTGCTGAGATAGAACCATTTAAAGTGCTTGGTATTGATGCTACGGAACAAGACGAGACGTATCTGGCTGCTCATCTGGCCTGCTGGCTCTACTCCTTCGTACTCCCTACCGATGAAGTAGATTTGATACGTCCTAGTACCTTTAAGATGGCGAGTTTGATGGCCACAGGAAAATCAGTTGGACTTGTCGTACAGTTTTGACAAGCATCTATAGTGGTTTGAATAAGATTTCAAACGAGCTTAGACCCTCTGAAGTGAAGTTAACATTTCCTGTGCATTTTGTTTATATATGGTTGGCTCACTATTTCAATACTCATCATCTGAATCCTCATGAATTGAAAGTTTCTTTAATGGTGACGTATTCGGGCGAGAATAGAGCCAAGTATTTTACTCCAGCTAATGCTCGCAAGAGGCTTCAAAACGGAAATGATGCTTTCTTATTTTGTAACGTTCGCTGAAGAAAGGACCCGGTAAAGTATGTTGACACTAATCAAGCACTTTGGCACGACTGGAGTTTCTTTATTGCCATTCGTACGCATTATCTCACCCTGCGGCAGAATGGAGGAGTTATCATTGAACCTTACAGCCCACATCGATTTAGCCGTCAGTTTGGCTTTTATCAAGCAGATACTCCAGGGAGACTAAAAATGGACTTCGAGAAACTACTTTAAAACAAGGGTTCCAATATTGGAAACAATGTATCTTACGTAATTATCTTTCTACAGCGACTTTTCCATGCGCCCCTTCAGAGTTCAAAGCCTTCTGCTCACCATACAATCAATGATTCTCTCAGATTCATGGCACCTATTTTATAGACCATGTGGCAGATCTAATCAAAATTGTTCCAAGCCATGTCATAGAAGAATATATTGACATTATTGGCACTTCTAATAATGTCGAAGCTGATGAGGCAGTTGTATCGTTAGAGGCTCCGCTTCCTCGAAAGGTGATTGTGGGGACGTCTGGTGGAGTAGAAAAGAGAAAGAGTGATCTCTCTCATTCGAATAACAACAACATAGACCGAAACTGGAAAAGGACTAAGAGAGCCAGATCTCTGGTGTCTATCCTGACAACTCAAGCCGAGGTTTCAATCACTCTTTAATTATGAGTTACATACTTCCATGCCTGAAATTATTTTTCTAACATCTTTTTTTTGTAGCATCTGCATGTTGTATTGGGTTCTGATTGCGATGCATTTGAGGAAGGATCAACTTCTGTTGCAGGACCTGAAGACCTAGTTGATGATGGCTTTCCTGATCATGTTTCTCCCATCATACCTGAATCTCATCCTCTAGTTACTACGACTGAAGCTCCAGAAATTACAACATTTAACTTTGATGCCGAGATTATGGATGCTAGGAAACTAGTTAACATGGAATTGTGGAAACACTTTCAAGATAAACTGAAGAGGACTCCTGTCAACTCCTTATCTTCTATGAGAAACGAGGGAGTGTCCAGGAGATTGACGGATCTGTTTTAAAAGCATCATTTAATTTCGTATTTTCTAAAGCTAATGCGTATGATGCCGTGAAGATAAAACTTGCTGATGGAGTGTCCAGGAGAGAATTCAAAAAATATATGACTGGAGCAAAGAAGCGTGCTCAAGACTATAAGGGCAAAGAAACTACAGAGAGCAAACAGTTGCAAGAATCTGAAACTAGGTTGAAGAAGATTACAGAGGAAATCGAGCTCCTGTTGAAGGAGAAGGACACAATGTCTCAAATAGTTGAACGTCTTCGCTAGTCTGTTCAAAGTGCAAAGCTCGTGGCCCAAGCTGATGCTAAAGATATTTATGTACTGCAGAAAACACCCCTCCTAGAAGATTCCATTGCTGATGAAATTAAAAAGTGTTACACAAGCTTTGGAAGACGCTCCAGAGGAGTTATCCATTATGAATATTTTTTATTAGCTTGTATTAAACCATTTAATTTCAATGTCCTTTTTTTTTTTGTTCTGAACTGTAATGATAATATCAATAAAGTTAATCTTTTTTCTTTATCTATTTTTTTTTCTTCTTGTTCATCATTGCATCTTTAGTTTGCTTTACTGCCTTTTGATATTTACTCGTTGCCTTCATACTTTAATTTGCTTCACAAACTTGATGCGAATAAACCAAAACATGACTGAACTTAACAAAATGTTAAGTTGCCTACGTACCTCTTTACAGAAGATCAAGTCATTACATAGTTCAATGTGACATAATTTAGTTTGAATGGGGGGGTGCCGTGCATAGTTTATACTTATGCGGGCCAAGAGTTTGTCGTACACATTTTATACTCGTGCGGACCAGGAGTTCGTCGTACACAGTTTATACTTGTGCGGACCAGGAGTTTGTCGTACACAATTTATACTCGTGCGGACCAGGAGTAACATGCAGTTTAGGCTCATACGTCAAGGAGCGTGGTGTCTTTGTATTTGTTTATGCGTAGTAGCGTTTCAAAAATTTTCCATTTATGGGGCCAATGTTCACGCCATCTTCTGAGATCAATTTGTAGGCGCCATTTGTGTAGGCTTCTTTCACAATATGAGGGCCATCCCATTTGGGTAGAAATTTATTCCCAACTCGATGTGTGACCACAATAGGCCTCCTCACAGCAAGTACCAAGTCACCAACTTGAAAAGAACGTACTTTCACTCTTTTATTGGACATTCTGGATAGGCGAGATTGGTAGCACTCGAGTTTTTGTTATGCCTCTAGTCTCTTCTCATCTAATGCCTCTAACTCTTGAAGGTGCAACTTTGCATTTTCCTCTTCGATTAAGCCTTCTTGTATGGCTATCCTCAAAGATGGGATCTGCTTTTTGAGAGGTACCACAGCTTCAATACCATAAACCAAAGAATACGGAGTAGCCTGAGTGGGCGTTCTATAAGTGGTGCGGTACGCTCATAGAGCTTCGTTTATTCTTTCGTGCTAATCCTATTTCGACTTGGAGACAACTTTCTTTAACAAACTGCACAAGGTTTTATTGAATTCTTCGGCCAGACCATTGGCAGCTGCGTTGTACATTGACGACTTCTTTTGTTTGAAGTCGAACTTCTTGCACAACTTATCGATCCAACTGTTGCTGAATGGCTTCCCATTATCTGTGATGATGTAGCGAGGAACACCATATCTGTAAATGATATTGATTAGAATGAAATTAGCAACATTTTCTTTCTTCACTTCCCTTAAAGGCACAGCTTCGGCCCGTTTGGAAAAGTAATTGGTGGCAGCATGGATGTAGAGATGACAACCAGAAGATTTTGTGAGTGGCCCCACCACATCTAATCCCCACGCATCAAAAACTAATGAAGCTACCGTTGGGTGCAGAGGCTCCGGAGGTTGATGGATCAAATTCCCATGGAACTGACAGGCTTGACATTTTTGTGCATACTCCATGCAGTCCTTCACTATTGTTAGCCAATAGTAACCCATTCTCTTGATTCTGAAATGTAGCTTCGGCCCAGACTGATGAGCACCCAAATTCTGGAATGAGCTTCCTCCATTGCTTGAGCAGCTTCTTCTTTACTCAGGCATCTCAAGAAAATTCCATCAAATGATCTTCTATACAATATGCCTTTAAAGTAAATAAATCTAGGTGTCCAACGACGAATATCAACCCTTTGACGTGGATCATTTTGCAATTTATCATACTTCAAGTAATCCACGAGTGGTTGGCGCCAATCCTCTTCTTCAATTTCGAAAACTTCCACCACATGATTTTCAACTTCTTCATAATCATCATCTTCGAAGATTGGTGGCATAACCCAACATTTACACACCGGAATTTGAATTTGCGCCTCTGGCATAGCGATAGTTGATGCTAGCTTAGCAAGGGCGTCAGCTTGCTTATTCTCTATTCTAGACAGATGTTCAATATCAACATCACCGAGTCAACCCATCAGCTTTTGAGCATACTTGTGGTATGGGAGCAACTCAGGCTTCCTTACTTCATACACTCCAAGTAGTTGGTTTATCACAAGCAGCAAATCACCATACACCCTAAGGTGTAATTGCTTTATATCGACGGCCATCTCTAAACCAAGTATGAGTGCTTGATATTCAACCACATTGTTAGAGCAATTTTCTGTTAAGGAAAATGAATATGGTAGCACTTCACCACTGGATGTTATAAACATGACTCCAGCACCGGCTCCTTCTCTATGAGATGCTCCATCAAAGTATATTTTTCAAGGAGAAGCTATCTCCATAGCGAAACCATCTTCATCAGGGAGCTCATCAGACAGCTCCCATTTGGCAGGCATTGGATGATCAACTAGAAAATCTGCCAACACTTGTCCTTTTACGGCCTTTTAAGGGACGTATACAATCTCAAACTGTTGGAGTTGGAGATACCACCTGGCAAGCCGATCAGAGAGTACTGGCTTGACATGACAAACTTTAGTGGGTTAGCTTTCGATACTAGCCGAACTGTATGAGCTTGGAAGTAATGTTTCAACTTCTGAATCACAAAGATAAGAGCTAAGCAGATCTTCTCAATAGGTGAATATTTCAACTCGTTCGGAGTCATGGTTCTACTTAAATAGTAAAAGGCAGTCTTTGTCATCGTCATTCTCTTGTGCAAGTAAAGCTCCAACAGAACGCTCTTGAGCAGCTAGGCAGAGAATTAGTGGATGTCTGGGTATTGGTGCACACAACACTGGTGCTTTCATCAAGTACTCTTTAATGCTATTGAAAGTATTATTGCAAGCTTCATCCCATTCGAATACGGTGCCCTTCTTCATGACATGACTAAACGGTTGGCATCGACCAACCAAGTTTGATATGAATCTTCTTAAGTATGTCAACTTTCCTTGCAGACTTTTGAGTTCATGTATGTTCCGAGGCACATGCATCTTCATGATTGCATCAATCTTTACTTTCTCAATCTCGATTCCTCAACGGTGAACAATAAATCTAAGAAATTTTTCGGATGTAACTCCAAATGCACATTTGAGTGGATTCTTTTGATTTGATGCTCCCTTAAACGTTCAAACACTCGCTTTAGGTCATGAAGATGATCTTTATTTTTCTTTGTTTTCACCACAATGTCATCAACGTAGCATTCAACGATCTTATGAAGCATGTCATCAAATATTTTTTGCATAGCTCGTTGATAAGTGGCACCAGCTTTCTTCAAGACAAATGGCATGACATTGTAGCAATATATTCCTTTCAGAGTACTAAAGGCTGTCTTCTTTTGATCCTCAGGAGCCAGACCAATTTGGTTGTAGCCAGATGACCCATCCATAAATGAAAGGACCTCATGCCCAGTTGTTGCATCTATCATGAGCTCAATAATTGGAAGTGGAAAGTCATCTTTCGGACACGCTATGTTCAAATCCCGAAAATCAACACATACTCTGATTTGCCTATTTTTCTTTATCACTGGCACGATGTTAGAAATCCATGTAGGATAATTGACTTCTCTAATCTTGCCTGCTTCAAGAAGCTTATTAACTTCATCCTCAATTAATGGAAACAACTCTGGTCGAAATCGACGCTGCATTTGCTTAATTGGTCGAGTTCCCTTTTTAATGGACAAGTGATGCACTGTGATTTTTGGATCAAAGACTGGCATTTCTTTGTGCGACCATACGAAGACATCTCTGAATTCCTGCAAAAGGCTGAGATATTGTTCTTCTTCCTCAACAATTAGCAGGGCACTTATGTAGGTAGGACGTGGGTTGCTTTCGTCACCTAAGTTGATTTCTTTCAACTCATCAACAATGGCTTTCACACCCTCCTCAAATTGTGGGGTGGCAACCTCGGCATCCACTTCCTCCACTTGAGAATCCTCAAGAGCAGTGATATGGTTGGTGAAAGCTAACTTTCTTTATCATCATCATTGTCTTCTTTAGTAAAGACAATTGTCTGCATCTTGGCCTTCAACACTCTTCCACATGAGACTGTCAAGATATTTCGCCTCTTCATGCAAGAAGGGATTCGACTTCGGAGTTTTGGGAAGGTAGGAGACTTGAAATTACTTTTCTTCCACACTTGTTCTTTTCACACGGTTCGAGCCTTTCGAAAACACTTCCAAGCCTTTCGAAGACAGAGCTTTTCTTGATTTTCCTTCCTCCTTCATCAAACATGTCTTCTTTGGACGAAACTTCTCCCTCTGTGATATAATTTGCATTTGCTCTTCTTATTGCTATGCGGACTGGTTTTTTAGGGACATATCCCAAACCTGGCTTAACATTTTTGATAATGTGGCCACTATTTTTTAACACTTTCTGAGTAGCATTGATCCCATGTTCAGATGGGTTGATAGTCTCTTGAGGCAACTTGCTTGTTATCGGTTTCTCCTTTGGTTCATAATCGGCCTTCTTGAAGAGTTTGAAAGCTGGTGGGCCATATGACTTGACTATTTCTGCTTCAAATACTTCACCGTGTTCAGTCTTTGCTCCTTCAACAGGACGTACGAATTCTTTGAGTGGAGGAGAAAAAGTCTTACCTTTATTAATTTTTGTTAAGGGTAACGTCAACTCTTCCAAGGCCTCAAGCTTCTCTTTGTTCTTCTTGAGAGTGGTGGATGATGTGCTACCTTCATCCTTTACTTGTTTACCTCCCCCATCATTTTGTGCTAGGGCTTCTTCGTACTTCACTTCCTTTGTATTCTTGAAAAAATACTTAGCATCTGCAAAGTAAGCTTCGACTTCAGTAAACGGCTTATCATCACCGAACACCCTTTCACGTTATTGCCTTCGCTATATTTGAAGCATTGGTGTAATGTAGAAGGGATCACACAATTCTCATGCAGCCATGGGCGCCCCAAGAGCATGCTGTATGAAGTTTTTGCATCGATAACATGGAAGAGCACTGTTGATTTCATCTCATCGATCATCAAATCAAGAACAATCGTGCCGAGAGTTCTTTGCCCTTCATGGTTAAACCCTTGGATCATCAACCGGCTATGGTTAAGTTCATCCGTTGGTATTTCTAACTTCTTCAACATCCTTAAAGACATGATATTCACTGTTGAGCCTCCGTCAACAAGTATACGCTTTACTTGCAGCCCTTGCGTATAACCAGTTACAAATAGAGGTCGGTTATGAGCCTGTGAACCCAACAACATGTCTTCATCTGTGAAGGTCACCTTCATAGAGTAAACCTTTTCCTTATCCTCAACTTGTTCATCTTCACTGTCTCCTCACTCACCACGTGACACGAGTTTTCATCATGAATTTCTTTTACGGAAGTGAAGTTTACGGCTACTTCATCCTCTAACACAATTTTCCCCTCCTTAGCCAGTTGCATGATCTTTTCCTTGAAGATGAAGCAATCATGAATGGGATGGCCCACCAATCTATGATACTTGCAATATTTTGGGTCATTGGATCGATTGGCTTCCTCTGGGCGTTTCATCTCAGGGAGTTCGATGAGTTTGTCTTTCATCAAATCATCAAATATGCCAGAAACATCGGAGTTCAGGAATGGATACTCTTTTTCTTGCATCTCCTTCAGGGTTAATCTTCTTTGCCCCCACTCTTGAGCAACTTGTTTCCCCTTATCTTTCTTGTCATCTCCATTCTTTTGAACCTTGACAGTAGCAGTGTTTGTGGCCAATTCTTTGTTGAAGTTTCTGGCATAAGGCTTGCCCCCTTTCTTAGCTTCTTGTCTATCTTTGGACTTGTAAGAATCTGACATTGGCGAGTGCTTGATTCCACTGGCAGCCATTCTCAATTCCATGTCATGTGCTTTCGTAGCCAATTTTTCAAAAGTCTTTGGCTGAATCCATTTGAGGATGTAGAGTAAATTCCATTTCATCCCTTGGATGCACATTTCGATAGCAGACTCTCTGGATAATCGGTCTTTGCAGTTTAAACTCAAATTTCTCCATTGATTGATATAATCAATCGCAGGCTCTTCCTTCAATTGGCAAGTATTAGTTAGCTCAGTCATGCTAATGGTTCTCCTTGTGCTATAGAAATGAATGAGATATTCATGCTCCATTTGTGCCCAACTGTCAATGGATTCAGGTTGCAAGTCGATATACCAATCAAAGGCATTTCCTTTGAGAGAGCGAACAAATTGCCTCACCATATGGTCTTCATAAGTTCCAACGTCATTGCATGTCTCAATGAAGTGTGCCACATGTTGTCTTGGGTTTTCCTTGCCATCAAATTGTTGGAATTTGGGAGGCTGATAACCAGCTGACATCTTTAAGTTGTTCACTCTTTTTGTGTATGGCTTGACATAAGTGACGGTAGGCTTGGAAGTCTCCTTAAACTTTTCTTTTATAATTCCAAGTATAATATCCTTGAGTTGATCCACTTGAAGCATTCCATCAGCCGAAAGTTGCACTTCCCTTTCAGTTTGCTCTTTTTCAGTAGTTTGGTGTCTTGTGAACTCTTTCACCTCACTTTCCTCCACAACTCTTTTTCCATTTGCACGGCTAGTCTCCGCAATGTCTCTTTTTTCCATCAATTGGAAGATCTTTGTATCTTGAGCTTCTATGTGTTTTGTGAGCCCTTCGATAGCTTTCATCATATTTGCTAGTTGCTCCTCAATAGTTGTAGTGCCTGCCATCATTACTGGAGCTGCACTTGAATCAGACGAAGAGCTTGAAGATGAATGAGAGTGTGAGCATGCAGAGTCTTCATCACTATCCTTCTTCATGGGTGGCTGTTTTCTCGACGCCACTTCGGCCGAAGAGTTGGATCCAAAGAAGGTTTTCAACTGAGCTTTCTTTGACATACTCCTTGTGACAACAACAACATATTCATTTAATGAATCGGAGAGCTTGGAAGCAACAGTCCTTCCCACTGTGATCTTAATAGGAGTCATGTTTTATTTTCAAGCTTGTAGAGAGAAGAGATGAGAAGTAGAGATGGTCCCACTGGGCGTGCCAAAATTTGTAACAACAAATTTTGTATTTATAATAAAATAAATACAAAAGAATTACAATAATAATCCAGTTGGATTGAACTTGATAATTAAGAAAATAATCTCTATCTATCCTTTGATTCTTCTCTCGAACCAATTTGGACTTTGACTTGACTTGTGTGTTGACCGCGCTGACTGTGTTGACTGCGCTGACTGTGTGTGTTGAGCCGAATCTTTAGATGAAACTTGTTCGAACTCGGATGTGTAGTCTTGACATTGATCCGGAGGCGTCGAGCCTTTTTTGAATTGAACGTTGACTTGAAGACTTCTTATGAAGAACGTTGTTCAATTTGGTAGAACACCGTTGACTTCACAAAGACAGCTGGATGAGCCTGTTTGGAATAAACATCGTTTGGAATAAACGTCGAATCTAAGGGGCTTAGCACCTTGATCTCAAGTTGAGTGTTGTTTCTACCAATGCTGGATCGAAGCTGTTATCTTGAAGAACGCCAGATCAGAGGGGCTTGGCACCTTGATCTCTGATCGGAGGCGGTTGACTGGAAGAATGCCGGATCGGAGGCGGTTGGCTGGAAGAATGCCGGATCGAAGGGCTTGGCACCTTAATCTCTGATCGGAGGCGGTTGGCTGGAAGAACGCCAAATCGGAGGGGCTTGACACCTTAATCTCTGATCGGAGGCGGTTGGCTGGAAGAACGCCGAATCAGAGGGGCTTGGCACCTTGATCTCGGATCGGAGGCCGTTCTTGGCTTGAAGATGCTTGAAGATCTCAAGGGATCACTGCTCGAATTCTTGATCTCTTCAGAAACGTCTTCGTCTTTAGATGTTTTAGTGTGTCTCAAATGAAGGGAGGAGACCCATTTATATAGGTGAGAGGTGAAGACTCCCTCATTAATGCCTTGCATTCTGATTGATCCACTCTATTTAGGCCTTATCCTGCGGGCTTGGGCCTTCATTTGTTTGGGCTGTAATCATGCCTATTTTATTTGGGCATGATTTAATTTATATGAGCTTGTTTGACTTAAATCAGACCTCATTTAATTTAAACCCCATTTAATTTGTTGGGCTTAAATTAATTATTAACTATTTATTAATCTAATTTTTTAGGAATTAATTTATTTAAATTCCAAAATAAATTAATAATTAATATTTAATCAAGAAAATCCATGTGTCGCCATTTAATTGGACCGTAAATTTTAATTACTTACAAATATCTCAGTATATGTATAAATTAACATTAGTCCCTTCATTCTGTCAACGTAGTTTAAGAACTATAGTAAAGTTGTGCGGAAAACGGGAAAAGAAACTCTGAAGAAAAGATAATGAGATAAGGTGATCACTACCCACGTGAAGCAATGCTCATAAAAGGGTAATGAATTAAGGCTGAAACTTTCCAAACTCACCATTCAACTAGAAACTCACAAACTCAATAAGGAATTGATACACAATGAAGAACTATAACTGCAAAGGAAATAGAATGGATGCATTAAATTGATTCGAGCCAATGTTCAACTCCAAAGAAAGAAAGAGGGACGACGTGAAAGAAACAGAATGTCATTCACATGATGGGCTTATCATTCATTTCCCCTTAAAAATGGTCTTGTCCATAAGACCCAATTTAAATTCTCGATGCACAACTTCATACTCATTATCGGGTGGAGTCGAAAATGAACCTCAAGTGAGCCATGTGCCTCATCACTCCAAATTTATGGAGTTCTGAAATGAAACTCAAGTAAATCATGAACCTCGTCACTAGAAATCTCAGCTTGCAAATATTGAAGTGTCATTTTGGATTGTTCCATGTCTTCACCTTGTAACACAATCCTTGTACCCTACCATTTAAACTCCATATCATCTTGGAGTAATCATGTATAACCCGACCAAATTGTTTAAACCATTGTATTTCCACCACCATATCAAGACTATGAAGGAAGAAAATACAAATCTGTTGTAAATTCAACAGAACTATTTGGACATTTGAATTGGCAAGTAAAGTTATCACCATTACCAATATACTAACACTAAAATTTTGAATGGCTACCACTGTCATTTTGATGAAGTTATGAGTGGTTTCACTATCTATTAGTATGAGAAATTTCTAATCACCTAATTTACCCTAAATCTGTAATGATCTTGGATTCACTCGACCTGAGAAAATATGTTTCACTTTAAATTTGAGCAATTTCCTTAATTTAAAAAATATAAATAGAATCAATCACGTGGTAAAATTTCGGTCAAGTTCTCATGATACGTTAGGTGTTATGTGCAAATAGTCGGATAATTGACACGTAGGATAATAAAATTTATACGTAAAAGGAAAATATGAACGTAGGAAAGATAGTGATTTTTCTTCCCGTATCACTCGACTAATGCGTATAAAAAGAATAAGAAAATGTAATAAAATACCAAAATATACTAGGACATTTATTACTCCACTTCTTACATAGCTCGGCTAGAGAAAAAGGGTTGTGCCGACAAATCCTCCAAAACTATTCCCGTAGGATCATTTCTTTTCTACCCGGATCAAAGACCAACAACCCCACTTTTTTCTTTTTCAAAAAAAAAAATTGGATATAAAATTTTTGAACATCAATAAATGAAAGCAGATAATAATAATAAAAAAAGGCATGGAATCCGAGTATTGTTCAACAATCAGAGCGAGAGCCATAAATGGAAAAACAGAGCAGCTGCAAAAACGAAGGCCGAAATTCGCAGCAATGACGAAGAAGATGTGGAAGAAGCCCCCTGAACCGGAATCGAACCGAAGACAGTAGGATAAGAAGGGGCAGAGGCGGTGAGCCCATCAGCAGGTGAATCAGCAACAGATCCATTGCCATAGACAAAGATATGAAGCTTTTGTGATTTCCCACAGTGGCCATCCACACCACTGGTGAAGTAGTAATCCCCACCCCTGGTGATGTTGAACAAGGAGTTACCATTGTTCATCACCAAGATTGGATCTTTGAGGTTGCAGCTGTTGAATGAGTCCTTTGCCAATTGGATCACTGAATCTTGGCTTGGTGGGTACAAGAAAACTGCAGTTTGTGTGTATCAGTATATATATGTCATGTGTACACGCTCAGTGTGTGTGACGGTGTGAGAGAGAGAAACAAAGAAAGAGAGTGGTTACAGAGTGAGTCCCCAATGTTGATGTTGTGAAACTTGGACCATTTGGTGTAGACTTGTTGATTTGAAGAGGGGGGAATCCCCCATGCATCAAGATCTCCAACTTGGTAAGTGCTGCATTGGATTTGTTGCCATTGAATTGCTGCAACAATAACAAGTGTGAACCACAGTTTGAATCTTGAAGCTTGCAGAATGCCCATCTGTTTTTCACAAAGAGGAAAGTGCTGATCTTGGCCTTGGGGAGACATATATATGGAGTATATAAATGTTGTTTTGTCCACATGGAATTTCGACCGACAGCTAATTCTCTTTCTTTTTTTTTTTCATTGGAAAGAAAGAACAAAGAAGGTCTGCATTGACCAGAATAACCCTCTATTCAATTTTATTTTAATGGTTTTTTTTATTATTATTTTTTACATAAATTATAATATGGAGTAAATTATCAAAAACCCTCTAAGTTTGTCTAAATTATCAAATAAACAACGTGGTTTGAAAAATTACCAGTTACCTCCTTAAAAAATATTTTTTTTAAAAAATAGTAAAATTAAAAAATACAATATTAAATATATGGGTCTTGATGTCATTTCCATCCTTTTTTTATTTTAAGAAAAAATGTACTTTTATTAATGTTCAATTAAAAAAAAATTAAAGGAGATAATTAGTAATTTTTCAAATCACGAAATTTATTTAGTAATTTGTACAAATCTTATAGGGAATTTTGATAATTTAATCCCGTAATAAAAGATGTTCCACTTTCTCTCACTAGATCTTTTCTCTCCTCCCTCTCTCTAAATTCCATGGCCACAATTGGAAATGGAGTCTCGCCCACGGTGCTTTTCTGGCGATGCCTCTTCAAAATCGGCACCGTCGATTTCATACAAAAAAGCTGTTTGTTCTCCTCTTCGCGGAGGACGACAATCTGCCCCTCCATGCGGCGGCACATCTTCGTTTCCTCTCAGCAGCGTTCATCCCTGCGGCGACACCAATTCAGCTTCCCGCGGCGATGTTCTTCCCTGCGGCGGCGACCATTTTCCAACGTCATTTCAAGACATTATTCATGACGACTCAGATCCAGCAGAGATCGTTCCGGCTGTTCGTAAGGGCGATTCCATTTCCAGTTGACGACTCCTACTACAGGGACAGAGTCAAGTCCTGTTGGTCCCTTCTAATTTTCCGGCTATTGCTGGAACCTGGTCAAAAACCCATTTCAACTGAAGCTCTGGTTTCTAAGCTTTCGATTCTATGGAGTGTCGCTGACCTATCCATTATTCCCCTAGGGAAAGGCTTCTACAACTTGCTTCGCAGTGATGAATTGAAGCGCCTGGCCATTCTGAAGACGCCCAACTTTGATTTGGGTTTGGGCAAAATTAGAATGCAGCCATGGTACCAGCCTTTAACCCATACAAACTTAAATCCACTGTCGTCTCGATTTGTATTCGCATTTTTGAATTACCATTTGAGTTGTGGACGGAGAAGATTCTAAGGTCGATTGCTACATCAATTGGAACTCCGCTCCGCACTGATGAACGCACATTGAGCGGTTCATTGGGGCATTTCGCCCGCGTGTTAGTGGAAATTGATATGCTGGACAACTACTTCCCGGAGGTGGTCAGCTTGGTCACTTCCTCCGATTCGTTTCAGGTATCGATTGGGTACGAGCACATCCCAATTTTTTTTGCTTTAGCTGCCATATTTTGGGGCATTTAGTTGAAAACTGTAAACGGCAGCAGCCTAAGCTCAAACGACCTCTTGCTTCTGATGTTGATTTATTTCAAATTCAAAAAAGACAATGGCGTTTCAAGCCACCTTCCGCTGGACTCGCAGAACAGCAACTTTGATGCCCTGGGATTTCTCAGCCCGTGTGCGATTCGGACCAGCTACATCCAGCTGATATTGCAGCTACGCTATCACGTCCACCTCAGTCCCATGAGTCGACTCAGGTTGTTGTGCAAGCAACTCCCTTCCGCACTGAATCAGGTATGGGTGTGGCTAGCAAGACGGATTCTCGCTCTCAACCCCCTGATCACTGGTCTGCACCTGTTCATCGTCAAGGTTCCGGGGTTGTTGCTTCATTTGCCCCTCGCTCTGCTAACAAGGGTTTCTTGTCTAATTCCTTTGATGTTTTGAAATTCGTTGGTTGATGATGTTGTGCCTCCGAGTGCTGTTGTGTCTGGGGCTATGTCCCCTATGCTGGCTTCTTTTGCCGCTGTTGAGAAGTCTTGTGAGAACTTGTTCAGTAATGGTGTTGAATCTGCTAGAGTTGAGGCTGGTAATCAGTCCAAAATTTTGGAAGATTTAACAACTCCTGCTGTTATTGATGAAGCTTTGCGAGTCATTCGTGCTGCCCAATCTCTTCCGACTGCTTCTAATGTTGCTTTGCAAAGTCATGTTTGATCTTTCAGCCTCAATAGTGCAGCTGATCCCGAACATGTCTGAAGCCCCGTTTGACGCTGGTGATGGGAACGAAGATCCTTCCTCTTTGCTCTCCTCGCCAGCTGAAGGTGCTAAGCAACCTCCTCAGCCTGGTAAGCTTCAACCAGATAATGTACAGCCTTCAAAGGCTGCTGCACTGGCCGAGCTTTCAGCTTCTCCTGAAGTTATTAACGCTGCATTGAGTATTTTGAACTCATACAACTCACATATGCCCGTTGAGAATCAGGTGGAGGGAGTTTCCAAAATGGAGAACCATGTTGTTGGGAAGGATAAGAACCCTAGAACTGAGGAAAAATCTGATTCGATTAAGGATTATTCTGTGGACGGTTTTCTTACCCTCCAAATCCTCCAAATTGCCAAAACAACTAATAGGAGAAAAATCAAGAAGAAAAGACATTACATACATTCTGGCTTCTAAACCAGTTATTCGTTCCGACACAGCAAAACAAACTCAGCCTGAACCTCCGAATATTTGGGATGTTGCAAGTAAAAAAGATTGGAGCAGACTTAAAAAAAAAACACAATTCTTAGTATCCCAATTTCTGTTAAAGCTCTTGCTAGAGCTCCTTTTCGAGCCACCTGTTTGCCTTTTTTTTTGGCTATGACATCTCTTTAACATCTTTCTCCTTTGTCCCCTTTCTTCTTTTATCTTTAATACTTCCTCCGTCCCGGAGAAATTAGTATATTTTTTTTTGCAGGGAGATTAAAGAGTATAATAATTTAATGTAAAGTGACGTAAAGTGAAGTGAGAGAAATAATATTTAATGTGTAGTGAGTAGTTGTAATAGAGGTGATATGTGGGGTCCATGAGAATAAATTAATTGTTTTTGTGTGGGTCCTACGTATTAAAAAGGAAATGTGTCAACTTTAGTGGGATAAACAAAAAGGAAAGTGTGTCAATTTTTATGGGACGGAGAGAGTAATATTTTGCATAGTTTGATGATTAAAAAACAGAAATAAATTGAATGGATCTAATGTTTCTATTAGGGTAAAATTATCTTTTACCCTTTTAAATTTAGTAATTTTTTTATGTCCATGTTTAATGACGAAAATATTATTAATATTTGAAAATTTAATCGAATTATAAATATTTATAATTGAGTCATAATATGTACGATTGAGTTATAAAAATATGTACAATCAAATCATTTATTCTAACCGAGTCGAGATTATTTTATAAAATTTGTCATTTAAAAATAGGGTAGAATTTTATTTATTATTTGAGTCATGACACTTTCACTCTTTACTTCTTTCTTGTATTCATGGTACTCATGCTACACCCATGACATCCATCTCCTCCCACACATGTCAACATAGTATATAGTTTAATTGTGATCCAAAATATTTCATCTTGTATTCCAAATAAAATAAGCGGGTGAAATTAGAAAAGGGGTGATCTCACCTTATTTGAAACATATGATAAAACATCTGGAATAGAGAATCCTCTCCCATAAAGTTTTTGGACCGGCAATTTTCTATTTTTGATGTATAGGATCCCATATATATAAGTTCACTCTTTCCTCTTTATTAAAGAATAACTAAAAAATTAGCTAACTTTATCATAATTTAAGGAAAAACTATATTTCGATTAACTTTAATAACTTTTGAGGTATTATAGTATTTTTAGGTGATAAATAATATATAAAGTATATTGTGTGAGTTAAAAGTGACGACAATTTTTTAAAATTAAAATTTACTTTTTTTGAGATTTTGAATTGAGATGTAATTTCCTCCTTTAAGAGAAAAATTATGAATAAATAGTAAGCTTAATCTTGAAATAGGAGGAAGTAGAACACATTTACGAATATGCTCTTATAAAACAACTAAAACCTTCAAACTTAATTCTAACCTGACTTAAATTCCATCATTTGAGGATTCATCAAACATATATTCCCCCAATCCCACATTAATAATTACGATTAGTGTATAGGTAAAGTATGTAATTGAGCATTAAAGTAATATTTATAAAAATATGATGAATGATGTATTAAAGTATTTTTTCTGTCTCATTTTAATGTTTACGTTTACTTTTTACGCAGAAATTAAAGAATATGATATTTTAATGTATAGTAAGTTGAGAGATATAACATTTTAATGTAAAATGAGTAGCTGTATTAGTGTAGTATGTAGTCCCATTGCAATATATTAATTGTTTGTATAAGGACAGAAGAAGTAATATTTTACAATTAAGGAGCGTTTACATTGAAGGTTAGTGGGGTTATCCCCTACTCAACCCTAATTACATTTAGTTTACTTTTCAGGTTAGCAAAAAGGGATAACTATTCAGGCCGACAAACCCAGGTGACTAAATCTGATGTGGCAGGATGTAGAGGGGATATGCTGACCCTCAAAAAGGGATTTTTCTGACCCAAGGTTTATTTTATGAAATTATCATTTTGCCCTTCTTTTATTTAGAAAATATTATAAAAGATTTTTCTCTATCTATCAATTATTCACGGGTCTTCCTCTCACTTAATCAATTGAGAGAAGAACCCATTTTTAGGGTATTGAATTTGGGAAGAACCCAACTTTAGGGTTTATAATTTGGGAAAATATAGTTCAAGATATTTGTTTAATTATGAAAGGAGATTTGATGAACTATAAAAATAATGAGAAATTTCCTTCAAATCATATGAGAGACAACTATGGTCTCATTTATTTGTTGATTTTTCCGGTGGGAAGAAGCGAGCTGTTTACACTATCCACTGTCGGAGCCGGAAATGAGAAAAGAAGCAGTGGCGAAACTAGGAGATTAGGATCCGAGTCCCCTGACCAGACGACGGCGTTGGAAACATAAAAAGTGTAGTGCGCCGTGGAGTTGGGGAGGGGGAGATATCCGGCGGTGAAGATAGAGTTGGGCGAGAGGAGAATCCGGTTGGTGGTGCGTCATGAGGAGTTTGAGGAGGAGAAAAGGGAGATGTTGGTTTTGGTGTTCAGTTGCTACAAAGAAGCAGCAGAGTAGGAAAAGATAAAGCTAATTTTGAAGGTTCCATGGCGGATCCGGCTTCTGACGAAGAAATCTGCTTGGATTTTGGGCTTCATCTGCGATGAAATTTGCTTGGAAGCAATCTGTCTGATTTATTTGATTTCTTAATATATACTCCCTCCGTCCACCTTTAAGTATGTTATTTACTTTTTGCACGTGAATTAAGGAGTATTATTATTTAATGTGTAGTTAGGGATGGCAATGAGACCGGTAATTTTGGGTACCCGGTCTACCCGAACCCTAATGAGTAGGGAAATAAACGGATTTGGGATGGGTACAGGTAGTTGTAAGAAATGCCATTAGGGTTTGGGACGGATACGGGTTATGCCCCAAAACCCGCGGGTATCCCAATTATATATATATTTTTATAAAATTTAATAAATATTATATAATTTATATATTATAAGATATTTTATATATTTAATTAATAGTTATAATTTTTATTTAATCATATTTATTAAATATTTATTTAAAATAATAGAATTTATATTATGTTTATTTTATATTTAATTATTAATAATGTTATATTTATTATTAATTTATTTAGACAATAGAAAAATATAATTATAAATAAAATAAATGAATATTAAATGGGTACGGGTACCCGCAGGTATTGATAAACTTGAATGGGACGGGTACATGTATCATAATAATTTTTTTAAACGTGACGGATATGGATACGGGTAGTTATTTTTTAATCGGATATGGGTACGGATATCCCAAAATAAACGAGTACCCTACCCGTTGCCATCCATATGTGTAGTGGGTAGTTGTATTAGTGGAGGTGTGTGCCCTATTTTTTAGTTGTATTAGTGGGTTTGTATGAGTCACATATGTATAAAAAAGGAAATGAGACCCATGGGAGTGGACGCCCAAAATAGAAAAATGATACCATTGAAAGAGAATGAAGGGAGTATTAATTTAAGGATATTTTGGTAAAATACTTAAATTTAAGTTAAATTAATCACTTTAGGTAATAATTTTAACTTAACCTTCGTCAAACCCTAAATCAGGGTTTAGTATCACTAACCCAACCCCAAAAGTAAACGGACCTTTAGAGTTCATGAGGTATTTTACCCTTCTATTCATGGAAACAATGTGGTTCATGATCTATTTTACTCATATGATTTATATCTCTAATATTTTTAGGGCTTAGTGTTAACTATATGAATATAATCATATTTTCACCCTTTTATATAATATTACACCTTTTAAGGTATAATATTATTTCGAAAAGTGTAATTATCTTTTCAATTTTAAATTAATAAAAACTAATTAAAAAAAGCGGTAAATGTGTGAAATCATTTTATGTTCTTTTTAAATTAGTTTTCACTTTTTATTAAAGATATAATCATTTACTATTAAAAATGTTTATCACTTTTCATTTTTACTGTACATTGTTCATGAAATAATTTATTATATCATCGTCAATGTTTATCGATCTATTATCATTTATCACTTTTTATTGAAATTTTACTCCCTCCATTCCATATTAACCTTTTATATTTACCGTTCTACGTTTTTTAAGAAAATTTGTATTTTTTACTAATTTTATTGACTTTTGAGGGTATTTTAATATTTTTTAGGTAATAAATAAAGTGTAACGTAATGTTATGAGTGTGAAAATGAACTGATAAATTTGAAATTAAGGTAACTTTTGATGTTATTAGGAAAAGTTTTTTTTTTAGGTGTGAGTTATTGTGGAACAAACAAATGAGATTAAGTTATTGTGGAACAAACAAATGAGATTAATGTGAAAGTTGTTATGGGATGAAGTATCATTTTTTAACTATCTTGCTAAACTAATTAATAAGAGCGTCTCACCCATGTATTTACCTTTTTACTAATTGTTACACATCAGAAGCATCCCCATGCAAAACAAACTCATTAAGAAAACTATAACGATGTAACAGTACTACATAGAAGTTGTTCATTAATAATAAGTAATGTAAATCTAATCTGACTGACTTTAAAATTGATTGAGCTAAAATGAAAAGTCTATTTTGACTCAACACTCCAACTTCATTAAATTCTCATTCTCTGTCAAAGGGTTGCCATTAATTAAGTCCTAACTGAGTGGCGAATGATGGAAAACTGATCTTACAGTGTCTTGCTAGTGGGTGTAGAAATTGTTTTTAAAAAAAAAAAAAGTCAATTATTAAAATAATGAATAGCACGTGGTACACTTTGGAGTGGATGAGCAGAACATGCATAGCATGTTATAGTAAAGAAGACGTGGATGGGATCCAACATCTTATGACACCATACAACTGGCAATTTGGATATACACTTTGCCAGCATTTTGGGGAAACCGCGACCCACTGTAACTATATGTGTCGTGTACTTCCTCCGTTTTACAATGATTCTCACGGTTATCATAAACACAAATACTTGTGTAAATCTGGTATACGGTGTAAATCTTATGCTCCCCTTCCAATCCTACATACGCTATGCATTGCTATAGGATATTTAGAGTTAGTCTCTTATAAATCGAATTTACATCATAAACCTTTGTAAATGCTGTGGTCCCCCTTAATTTTAATATCCTAGTAATACATAGGGTATGTAGGATTGGAAAGGAGACCACAAGGTACACACCGTGAACCCAATTCACACAAGTGTTTGTGTTTGAGAAAAAAATAATTTTTAATTTATTTTTAGAGATTTACAAAATTTAAGATAAGTTGTTTTTGATTTACTTTTAGAAATGTTTTAGTTGGATTGAATGTTATTTTGAATATAAACTTGTTCATAGGGCTTACAAAAATATATAGTAAGTATGAAGGGAGTTTGCACCTTGATTCTATTAAACAAATTTCAATAATATATAAATTTAAAATAAATTTATGTGAAAAAACATAAATACCATTTTAAAACGTCCCTAGCGGCCAATGCCACAGCTTTTGCTGAGTTCTGCTACTTGATGGATTTGCTCGAGATTCTATTCCGAATTTTGGTAATACCTGACTATTACAGCTCTTAGTGTAGATCACTACCGCTGCCCTCACGGTCGAGGAAGAAGGTTACGAAAGAGGAGTCTACAATTGAACGCGAAGAAGATGAAAATGGAAGGGTAAAAATGGGAGACGGCGGCGGCGTTCACCGGAAAGCGCACCTGGTGGTGTTTGCGGTGGCGTATGGGATGTGTGTGTGGGTCATCTTCGCTTCTTCCTTTTTCATTTTGTTTTTCCTTTTAAGATATGCGTGTGGGTCATCTTCGTTTCTTCCACCTTAAACATTTGTGGTGAGAATCTTAATTAGAATTAATTAGCAACTGTCCATCCACTCATTATTTTCACGCAATTAAGATCAGTGGCAATTGGATCACCTATTCCACTCCTTTGTTTCATTTCCCATTTCATCTATTAGATGTTTGTTAAGTGTATTAATCAAGGCCTAAAGTACAACCACATGTCCCAAAGGTTTAATGGTCATTAATTAGGGTATATTATTTTTATGGAAACAAGTTATGAAACATGGAGTGAAACATAATTGTGGAAGGAATTTGGATTGGATAAGTGATGCCCGTCGCTAGACTCTAGTTCGACAGAAGCACTTTGCTTTGTGAAACCATAGCCAAAAAGGTGTTCTGCTGCGAAGAGGTGCCTGCCGCACGCATATCTTTTCTTTTGCTTCACTTCTATGGTTTTGTTTATGGTTTTACACTTGCCGGTGCTGGATGAAACGGTGTCGTGTGAGTAGAGCTGTCAAAAGTTGGTTGAGCTCACCGGGCCAACCCGCCCCAATTCACCTAAACCCCCTAATTTTTTAACTCAAAATTAACCTGTCCCACTCAAACCCACTAAAGTGTGGGCTAATCCGTACCGCCCCACCAACTCAACATCAATCCACTTTTATAAATTAAAATTTAAAAAAAATTGTCATACAAAATCCCCCCACCCAGCAACCCCCACCCCAATAATTTTTTATAAAACTTTAGTTTTTAATATTTTTTTAACAATAAAAATATTTCACTCAGTCCTAACCACGTACATACCACCCCACCCAACACCACCCCTCCACCCCAAATCCTTTTTTTATAAAACTTTAAATTTTAATATTTAAATAATAAAAATATTACCACTCAATCATACCATCCTATCCACCCACACTCACCCCCACCAACTCCCACCCCCCGCCAATTTTTTTAATTTTTTTTTAGATTTTAATATTTAAATAATAAAAATATTACCATCCAACCCTACATTCTATCCACCCACCCAACCCCCTGATAGAGTATGATGGATGATAATATTTTTATATATTTAAATATTAAATCCTAAATTAAAAAAAATTTAAAAAAATTTCAGTAAAGGGGGCAGTGGGGGCAGGGGGTATGAGATGGGTGGGTGAGTGGGATGGGTGGGTGGGTGGATAGGAGGGTAGGGTTGGATGATAATATTTTTTTATTTAAATAATAAAATCTAAAATTTTATTTAAAATTTTTTTGGGGATGGATGGGTGGGTGGGTAGGGGTAGGGTTGGGTGATAATATTTTTATTATTTAAATATTAAAATTTAAAAAAAATTTAAAAAAATGTTTTGGGCGGTGGGTGGGTGGGAGGGGGGGTTGGGTAGGGGGTAGGGTTGTAAATGAATCAAATATTTTTTTATTCGATTTGGTATTTGAATTCGATTATTGATATTCGAATTCGAATACGAATTTGAATGCGAATTATCTTTCGAATAATATTCGAATCGAATATGAGATATGCAGTATTCGATTAGAATATTCGCAAATATATTCGAATAATAATATATTAATTATATATTATATATATATATAATTAAATTATTATATAAATAAAATATAAATAAAAGTTAGGGCTTTTCTTTCTTCTTCTACCCCAAATCGTCGTCTTCATCCACAGCTGATTATTCTTTCTTCTTCTTTCTCAAATCTAAAGCCCATGGATCATCGTCTTTGTCCATACCGCCGTCGTGTAGTTGGAGCTAGGTATCCTTCTATCCCCTTTCAATTCTCGGTCCACTGTTATATATAGTTCCCTTTTCATAATATAGACTTTCTCCTAGAATTACTTTCTAGAATCTCCTCCGCCGATCCTCTAATTAAACACCAAACACATTGTTTTCGCTGCCGTTATTGTTGGTGTCGCCGTTTCACTGCTGCCTATCATTCAATTTAGTAACCTTATTTACTACGTTTTCTAATGATTTTCTTGCCCACATGAATTTATTGACGCCCAGTACTGATTCTTCAGTTATTTATGGTTGTGTTGCTTGTGTATAGCATGTGATTAGAATTCATTTTTGGGAATACTTTGTTTTTGCATTGTAATTCCAATTTTTTTAATACATTTGGGCTTAACCTTATTCATACCATATTTTTCTCATATTTAAGGTGAATTTTCTTACCCGTATATAATTTTCTTAATAAATCTGATTAATTGTATTTCCCATCCGCATCATGGTTTTACTGAAGAAATGAACTAAAATTCTTATCTATCGTCTTTAGATAGGTTGAATTTTTGGTGTATTTTTGTTGTGCTTTTTCGGAGTTGGGAATGATTTACTTGGGTGATTCAACGTTCTGTGGTTTGTTTTGAAATGCATTATACTGTGTGCACTACATGTTCGATGAATTGCCTTGAAGAGTGGGGACCTATGAATGTAAGTGGTGTGCTTTATATACACAATGCTTCCATCTTACAGAATAGAAGTTGTTTAACATGCATGAATTAGCATTAAGTCATAGCCGTTAATGTCTAGTTGAGTGTTTAACTAGTCATCCATGAGATATAAAAAGTTGTAGATTTGAAGAGATATGATGATTTTAGCAATTTATATTATCTAAAGAGACTTTTAATTTTATTGATATATGCCTAGGTGCCAGCTGATTTACCTGCTAATCTGTTTCTGGATGGAAGCTTTAACTTGCTGATCTGATATGGATGGAAGCTTTGAGATGCTGATCTGTTTCTGGATTGAAACTTTAAGATGCTGTGATTTTATGTATAAAATTGATCTTTAATCCTATAAATACTTTATTCTATCAGTTCAGTATACTTTGAATTTTTTTTAATAAATTTTATTTGAGAAAATTTATTTATTAATGAAGTAATCTTATTTTTATAACTATTTTATTTTACATATTCTCATGTATTTTATTAGAATTTTAAAATTTGGAAATAAGCTGGAAAATAAACTTATACTTAAAAAAATAAAAAATATGTGTATATGGAGTATTTTCAAATTGAATCCGAATATAATTTTTCGAATCGAATCCGAATATAAATTTTTGAATCGAATTCGAATATAAGGATTTGAATCGAATTTGAAGGATATCTTCAATTTAATAAGAATAAAAAATTTTCGAATACGAATACTCGAATACTTCCGAATAGTTCGAATAATATAAGCGAATCGAATTCGAATCAAATTTAAAATTAGAATAATAAATGAATTCGAATACGAATATTCGAATATTAAATTGAATATATTCGAATACATCACTATTCGCTTCGATTCGTTTACAACCCTAGTAGGGGGTAGGGTTAAGTGATAATATTTTTATTATTTAAATATTAAAATTTAAATTTTTAAAATTTTTTTTGTGGGTTGGTGAGAGGAGGGAGGGGTGTGAGTGGGTGGGTAGGTGGATAGGGGTAAGAGTTTGGTGGTAATATTACCTCAAGTCCTCAACAATGAAAAAAAAGCCCGCGGCCCGCCCCACAGTAGCCCCCACTGCAAGTGACCCGCCCCACTTGAGCCCATCAAAAGGTGAGTTGTGTGATAAACTGTCCCACCAACCCATTCTGACAGCTCTACGTGTGAGTATCGGGACTTGTCGAAAAACCTGCAGATTCCGGGTTGCATTCTGATCCACGGGAAAGACCTAATGGATTCGGTTCAGGTTCTGAAGAATGAAGCTTACGAATCAGGCAAAGAGGTCTAAAGTGGCACGGGGTGCATTTAGAAATCTAATCGGGGTGCAATTAAAAATCTAATTATAATTAATTTTATTTTATTATTTATAAAAAGAGTATTTGCGTCTCTTCACATAAACTTATTTTAAATCTATAAATTAATGAGGTTTGTTTAGTAGTTTCGGGGTGTAAATAACCGCCCTAAATATGAATTTGTTTATGAAAGAAGGGAGTATTATTATATTTTATGGTAGTTTAGTTATGTTTGATTTTCATTTAATAAATGATTGTTTTTATAATTAACTCTTATTTTCTATAAAAAGCAAGCCGCCCCAAGTATGAATTTGTTTATTTATGAATGAAGGAAGTATTATTATATTTTATGGTAGTTTAGTTATGTTTGATTTTCATTTAATAAATAATCATGTTTAGGTTTTTATAATTAACTCTTATTTTCTATAAAGCAAAGATTCCAGTGGATTTTTTTAGACGAATAAGAAGTAATAATATTTTACATAAAATGTGATTTTTAATTGGCGAAAAGTGATAATTATGCATTGAACTATTTTATTAATAAATTATAGTATAAATAAAAGTTGTCAATATTTTTTTAAAGTGATAATATATTTAATAAAAAGTGATAATTAATTAAAAAAAGTGTAAAATTATCTCATTATGGATGTGTTACCCAAGACTGTCTTTTCTACTCTCTCTGTTCCATTTGAATATGGGTGTTTGTTTTTTACACATGGACTAAGGGATATAATATTTTAATGTATAATGAAGTGAGAGAAGTAATATTTTAATGTAAAATGGATAGGTATATTAGTGTGATGCATGTGTAGGCCCATGTAGAGAGAAGTAATTAATTTGTGTGAGTTCATTTTTACCAAAAAGGAAAATGCACACTTTTTATTTGGACGAATCAAAATGGCAAATGTGTACGTTTCAATGGGACGAAGAGAGTAAAAACAAATCATATTAATTCTCAACCCACCATCTATCATACGCTATCTCTACAACATACTCCCTCCGTCCCATTCAAAGAGGGTTTTTTTTTTCATTTTGGTCGTCCCACTCAAAGGGCCCCCTTTTCTTTTTTACACACATGGGACCCACACACCCCCTCTAATACAATTAAAATATGGGGTCCACACTCTCACTAATACAACTACCCACTACACATTAAATAATTATACTCCTTAATCTACATGCAAAAATGTAAAAGAGACTCTTACGCCTGGACGGAGGGAGCAAGTGACATTAAGTAACAACTTAGAGTAACACTTTTATTTTAATTAATACAAATTAGTCACACTTTCAAAGTTATTATAATATGTAATACATTTGTAATACTTTATATATTGGTAACATAGACGAGTAACACTTTTATAATATGTAACACATGCATGTACAATACTTTTAAATAAGTTACACCTCATATAAACACTTATACATATACATAAGTAATATAATTATGTAACATTTTTATCTAGGTAACAATTGTATATAACACTTTTACACTTCTCACACAAGTGAAATATTTATATATATGTTAGTACACTTTAATACAATTTTATTTACAAAGTAGTATATAAATTATACTCCCTCCATGCCTTCAAATAGGGTCTTTTTTTCATTTTGGGCGTCTCACCTAAAAAATATATTTTCCTTTTTTACATAAATGGGACCTACACACACCCACTAATAGAATTAAAATATAGGGCCTACACTTACTAATACAACTACCCACTACACATTAAATAATAATACTCTTTAATTTACGTGCAAAAAGTAAAAGACCCTCTTGTTATGGGACGGAGAGAGTATGTATATATAAATATCTATATAAATAAATCTTAATTATTATGTTATATTATATTTCGATAAATAATATGGATAAAAAGAAAATATTTTTACACTCCATTTAGTATTTTTATTTGTAAAAAAATGTAGTATATTTTTTAAATATAAAATAACTTTTATATTATATTTAAAAAATAAGTATATATGCAAAATTATAGAAAAGATAAATTATTTTTAAAAACCCGTTTTTAATTTTTCATACTTTTTGTGGGTACTTAACAGAGTATCGTTCTATATAACAGTAAGTCTTATCCATAAATCACTTGAGGCACATACTACAATTTATCTTCTCCATTAATCCCCAACAGGACAGGAGCAGGAGCGGTGAGGGCCACTTATGATAGGGTACACCATATAGAGTATCGTTCCATACTCCAAGTACATAATAAGATGGATTGAATTTTTTAGAGAAAAATAAAACGACAATAATATAACAGCAATTTGTATGAGGATTTTCAGATCAAAAAGAAACTATAAATGTCTCATAAAATGAAGAAAGAAATCAAGTCTCAAGCATCCTGAAAAAGTCAACTAAGAAATATTTTACCTTTTACTTTCAAAGCATGGTAAAAAAAAAGCAACAACAAACAAAAGCCAGCAATGCTTTATTTCTTGCCTGAATACACCTCACATTTTACCTTTTTGCCAATTCAAAATCTCCAATTTTTTTTTTACATTTAAAAAATAAATTGTATTAGAAAGTTGGAATCAACCAGTACTGATTGACAAGATAAAGTCCGGTGGAACGGACCAAGTGTAATTATATAAGAGGGAACATTTTTAGCATAAAAAACAAATTTATGAGCAGTAAGGTTCTCAGAACAACTTATCCAAAAAAATACACGGGCTAATGAAATTTTCAAGAATACCACAAATATCAGCAAGGATAAGTGCAGATAGTGCATTCGATTTAAGGTGGTCTAAAGCAGCAAGAATAATACGTTCAGCATCTCCTAAGAAAGAAACAACGAATAACTCCAACCGTTTTGCAACATACAAGCTCTCACGAAGAGCAAGGAATTCTACTAATTCGAGATCTTGAATGCCTATGAATTTCTTACTCAATTTTGGTTCTGAATATAAACCCTTTATTTCTAGAATTGGAACGAGTCTGAATTTTTCAAGTTACAAATCACAATAAACGTAAATTCCATGAAAATGGATATCATTTTGTCCTATTTCATTTGATTTGATTTTTTTTAATTCCCAATGTATAATTAAATAAAAATAAAAGAAAGGTAGCGGTATTGCCATTCAAAATATAACTAAAGGCATCCATCCAAACTTCCAAATAAAATAATTTTAAAAGACTGTGTTGTCTTTAATATAATAAAATTATTTAAATTTTAATTTATGTAGTACTTCAAATTTTAATATCCTTCCATTTAAATCTAAATTACTCAATTCCATTCTATAAAGAAGATCTACACAGTATACTACCATCCCAAAAATAATATTAATAATAAATAAAAAGAGTAAAAGAACAACTTCCATTAGATCGAAAGAGAGAAGAGAACAATCCGATTTAAATTCAATTACTCCTATTATTGTGTCATTATGCACACATATCAATTCCAATTCAATTTTCGGATTCTTGTGACGTTCTGCAAAAAGATGTTTATATTCTTCTTTTAGGTTTTTCTTTTCTTTCTTTTAACGGATTTAAAGAAATTAAATTAAGACAATATCGAAACATTCTAAAAGTTATTGTGATTCTATATGCTTTTTTTTTTTTATTGCAAACTAGATTTTGTTACCCTTGCGTTGCACGAGACAAAAATTTATACTCATTCTGTCACATGAATGAATAATATTACCTTTATTGCCTGCGTGTATTATTGTTGTGTGTAAGTTCTATAGTGTGAAGATAAGTGTAGGATGAAAGTAGGTATAACAATGGATAGGGTACTCCCTTATTTTGAGTATCCGTACCCGATTAAAAATAATTACCCATACCTAGCTATACCTATCCCATTTAAAAAATTTATTATAGTACTCGTATCCGTTTTATACTCATTTATCAATACCCATGGGTACCTGTATCCGTTTAATATTCATTTAATTATATGTATATGTATATTTATATATTATTATTGTTTAAATAATTATAATAATCAAAATTACATTATTATTAATTAAATATATAATAAATATAATATAAATTCTATTATTTCAAATAAATATTTAATAAATACGTTTAAATAAAACCTATAACTATTAATTTAAATATATAAAATAATTCATAATTAATATATAAATTATATAATATTTATTAAATTTTATAAAAATATATGTATAAACAGGGTAACAGCTAGTATTAAGTTATTACCCGTTCCTATCTCAAATTCTATTGAGATTTTATAAAACTATACGTATCTATATCAAACTCGTTTACAACTACCCGCACACGTTCCATTAGGATTATAGTTCGAGTACTCGAAAATACCTGTCTCATTGACATCACTAAATGGAGAAAGTATAATACAAATTATATTTTTTAAATAAATATAAATAAATAAAACTTACAATTATTAATAAAATAAATAAAAATATCTCTTAATATATAAATTATTTATATTAAAAATACATATATATAGAAGGGTACCCGCGGGTACCGAAGGATTACCCGTATCCATCTCAAAACCTAATGAGATTTTATTTAACTTCTTGTACCCGTCCTAAATCCATTTAAAATTACCCGTATCCATCTCATATGGTTCAAGTAGGTCGAGTACCCATAAATACCCGTCTCATTGTTATCCCTAGACATGATGTGTGTAATTGAGTACTTATTTATTCGTTTTATATTTTTTATTTTATTTATAAATTTTATCAAACAATTTCTTATCTTACAATAAATAATTAAACGTCGTGTCATTAATATTATTTTAAATTGTTGAAAAGAAATTTAAATTGATAATTTAGATATATAGTTTTACATAATAAAATATTATTTAATCTTGAAAATATTATTATGATACATATACCCGTCTCATACTCGTTTATCAATACTCGCGAATAACCCAAATCCATTTAATATTCATATAGTATGGAAGAAAGTAAAATATGTTCAGAATTGGTCTTGAGAAAATTGCATCAGGGTTAAAAGAATAAAAAATATCTTTCATGAATTTTAGTGAAATTACATAAAAGTCTTTTAAATTTGTTTAAATTACTAAATACTCCACCAAATATCACCTTAAAAATTAGTCATACAACTCAACGGTGGAGATCAATTTTCACTAAATTGATGGCCAACATTAAAATAAGATGACTTAAAAGGAAAGTTAAGAAATGGTGGGAAAGATTTCTCTCCAATTCTGACTCTTTCATTTTTTTTTTATATTAGTATAGATAGATATCATGTTTTTTGGCTCTTTGTAGAGAAATTAACACTCATCCTATGTTAAATTTTTCAATACGAATCCAAGGAGTGAATTGTTTCTCAAGAGCAAATTGATGTTCTTATTTGCTTAATTAATTCTTAAATCGGTGCATTTTTCGGTAAGAAAAAACTCATGAAAATATATACCATCAAAATAAGGATATATGTAAAAAATTGATTATGGATTTTGTTTGAATGGACATATGATTTGTTTTCCTATTCTTTTTTTCTGCTGAAATAGAGGTGGGTACTTATGGCGTGGTATTTCATGAGTTCCAAAGAATGTAGAAATTAAATGTGGGGATTTATTGCAATGATTTTAGATAAGTTATATTAAGGATAATATAGTCTTTTTTATTTATTATTTTTTAATGATAGGGTGTCTCTTAGTAATTATTCGGATGAAAATAGCGTCACCCAAAAAATAATTGTCTATCCAACTTATTAAATAAATATGAATTAGTGATATATTTCAAAACTCATTTCGTCTAGCTATTTGATTTTCATTTCAGGTAGGTTGAAAATAGTAAGGTATTTTGCTGATCCTTCTAAAGAGGTTATTTCTATTGTAAGTCAACATCTAAACCTAATAGATGTTTAAGACAATGTATATATAACTGATCGCAATTAAATACGTTTACATGCTATTTAATTTTAATTAAGAGTGAGACTCTTGTGCCCATGCGGATACTGTGCCATTTGCAATTTAAATTCCTAGCAATACATAAGGTTAAATAGAATATGGAGGGGGAGAGTTGTGTTCCAATGAGAGCACGGCGTGTCCCCGGGGCACACAAGTTTTTGCCTTTAATTAAATGAACATAGGTTATGTTTGGATGGAATGATTTTTCCTAACTCAAATTCCGCCTTTATATTTAAATAAATGCAATTTGAAATTAATAAATTTATAAAATCAAGATTTTAAATTAATGGATTCAAATCATGGATTTGATAATTTGAAATCAATAAATTTATAAATCCAAGATTTTAAATTAATAGATTTCAAATCATGTATTTGATTTTGAATTTTTGTTGTTGTTTTGGATGAATTTTTAAATCCTTACTCAAATCATGTCATTTGAAAATTTTCCATTGTATAAGTGATATATTAATATATAAAAATAGTATATCAAATTAATAAATTAATTATTTTTTTTTAAATTTTAACCCTACCACCCAGTGGACCTACCTCCACCCAAATTTTTTTTTTCAACCCTGGATAATTCTAACTATAATTGTTTTTAAAAGTATCTATCTACATTAAGGTTAAGGTTTTTTTTATCGGTCAATTTTAGTAGTTAATTCCCAAAGGAAATTGAATTTGGGTTACTCACCTTAGTGAGGAGTCCAGTGGTCATGTGAACTAGCCCACCTGATTTACATTAAGGTTAAAGTGGTTGAAATTTAATTCATCAAATATAATTTAAGGGTAGTTATCTTCTCGTATTATTCTTGATCCTCTCCGCCAACGTCCCTCTTAGAAGACACCGAGTAAACACTTTGATTGCTGAAATTCTTGATCCTCTCCGCCAACATCCCATCGGAGCCATAGAATATCAACTGCTACTACACTATACTGCAACAACAAATTATATACCATAGCACCATGTACTGTCCATACATTCGCCTAGAATCTCAGCTCCTGCATCACTGTACTTTCATTCATGGCCATCACAAATCTTGGTAGGAAAAGCATAGGATACCAACAACCAACAATTATTTGAAGTCATTAATTGCTTCTTGTTTGCCCCAACACAAGAAACCCAATCTTCTACTTCAACCAATGATGTTATCACTCACTCTTCCTCTACAAATACTCGACTTTTTATATCCCCATTAATATTAGATATAGAGCATGCTACACTTATATTTTCTTGCTTTTCCTCTAATAATAATAAAGCACGCTGCGTGAGGCTGGGTGGATGGAAAATGATCATATATCCATACTTTTAAGATAAAATAAGACAATATAAAGAAGAGGTTTAATAAAGGCACGGAAAAAAAGACAAAAAGTAATATATGTATAATAAATTACCTCTAATAATGGAATGAATCCTCCAATCTGCTTCACACCATACCTAGATGCTAATTCCAGTTGTCTATATAAAAAAGTTGAATAGTTGTACCCCATGCAATTTCACATGCATCTTCAACAGAATTCAACACTCTTAAAAAGTGTGTTCCAACTTGATTCCCATTTTTATAAGGGAATAAAACAGAACTAAACACATACATCAGATATGCTCGAACTGAACACTCACGATCATCTGAATTATTAGATGTCACTTTATCTTGTAAATTTGCTTTCAGTCATGACAATCTAACAGTTCTACCCCGAACCTTATTCAACTCAGGAACATCATCATGAGCTTTCACTTCTAACAATCGTTCAATAAGATTTCCTTGTCTTCCGTCTCATCATCTTCTTCCACCTCTAGAAGGTCTATAGGAGCCTCCTCGATTTTTAAACCAGTCAAATAATTAACGTCATCTAACATGATTATTATTTCTCCAAATGGCATGTGAAAAGTATTGGTCTCAGGATGCCACCTCTCCACAAAAGCACCAATAAGAGAATTTTTCACACTACGATACGACAAACCATGCAAATGCAACACATTTGTACTTCTAAATAAAATTTTGAAGGGTCTAGAGGTACTATCTCGTAGAATTTCCCATTCCAATATTTTTATCACGTGGTAATGAACCCTTAAAAGTTCTCATTCTTCACCATTCCAAATCCTAGCAGCTACATGTGTTTTAAAACTAGGCAATAAAGATAGATTTGTTGAACCACCAGAAAAAGGCCTTTTGAGCACCTCCTCATCACCACTATCATCTCGATCATCCTCACGTGACGCTAAAAATACAAGTTATAGGTAAATGAATAAGACGTAAGACATGTTACAGGTAAGGAATAGGAGAGACAAATATGGAGTTATTTCTAATTTTGGCTAAAAAAATCTCTAGCAAAGTAGTTGTATCTCAAGTTTCCTATTAACATATCACTTTGTTATGCCTCAAGCACCATATATTGCAAGTATAAGTCAAGTTCGTGTTAAACTAAAGATTTGAGATATGAGATTATGTTTTTTAGCTTGCATTATTGGTTTCGACCTAAAGATCTCAATAATGTGTTAATTTGATATGATATGAAATTAAACATTTGGCTCTGGCACAACTCATAAAACTCATGGCAGTTTCGGTGTGAAAATATTAACTAGCTAATATGGCATAGTTATAGTTCTACTTTTGTATACACACACACATAGATTGATGGAATTTTGCCCAGGGGATAGACATTAGTTTAAGATGTTTGGAAAACTTGCTGCAATGTGATAAATTGAACTTTTGTCTGATTGGATTCTGAACTGAATAGTTATCGTGTTACATGATGTGTGTCCATGTTGCTGTTGCATTGGCTGGAGTAGCCGAGCATTCATGATTAATATATGTTTATTTCGCTATAAAGATGACAATTTAAAAAAAAAAGTTTTTTTTCTTTATCCTATCCTAATCCTAATATATTAAAAGTGCATAGCACTTGTAAAATATTTTTGGACACATTTGTTCCTCAATTATTTTCTTATTTACAATTTCATCCTAATGAGTAATGACCATTGAATCTCCATGCCCCCAGCTTCAATGCCCCAGTTGACAACGGTCCACTTTCGCAAAATACACAACTAATTTGTAATCATCTCTACACCTTCACACACACAACCCTTGAACTTTTGCACTTAATTGGTTAATTATCAAAACCTACATATCCAAAATCAAATCGAAGCTCTCCTCCATTTGCGATGGCATTCTCAAGCTCCTCGGGTTCGAAACTCATTGGATCTGCGGAAAGTGGTGATTGTAGGGTGTTTTACTTAAAAGATGAAGGCCGATTATTATCATTACTTGGCGAAGTACAAAACCTAAGCTCAACTAAGGAAGTCAACGAGAACTCTCGCTGCTTACAAGGCCGCTCAGATCGGTGATTCGGGTTTGAATTATCTTTTAGTTTCTTAATTTTTTCCTCTTAATTGTCTTTCCTGAAGAAAATATGGTTATTTATTAAATTTGGGGAATTTAGTTGTCGCCGCATGTTGAATTAATGATGATTTCTAGGAACTGCAAATATATTTAATTTTAACATGATACCCTTGTGTGTATAATTTCATGGAATGACACTAATCTGGGATTACTGTGTACGATTCTGTTTACGGGCAATTTTCTCCTATCTTATATTATTAGCACTATCGTTTTATTAAGATTGGATTAGATGCATAATTGGATGCGCTGTAGACTCTCATTACATATCATAGCATGTGTCTTATGTGTTTGTAATCTGACAAAATCAAGCCGCTTTTGGAACCAAGCCACATGCAACCTGATGAGAGTGTAAATTCACATATTTAGGGCTTTGATTTGTGTGAAAATTGAGTACGATTGAGTCTGTTATTGAGACGAATCGAAATGTTTTTGGAAAAGTCACAAATCAGAGGATACAAGGGCTTTTTGAGCATATTTGTATAGAAAAACAGGTCATAAGGGCTCAGAATTGGAAGACACGATTTTTGAGTTGATTTTCGAAGGCTGTTCGACCTCAGGAACTTGTTCGACCATCATCACCTTAGTCGAACAAGGTGGTTTAGTCGAGTGAAATAGGCAGATACGTATAGAGAGCTTGCTCGATTAAGGGATGTTGTTCGACCAGCATCATTTTAGTCGAGCAGATGAGGCTTGGTCGAACAAAATGTGCAAAAACTTACAGAAGACTTGCTCGACCTGGAGGCCTTGCTCGACCAGTTAAGGCTTGGTCGAAAGGATTTTTGCTGCTTCTATTTTTGGAAATTTGGATTTCTTTTACCAAATTTGACATATGACTCAAGCAAAAGCTCATCCTAGACTCGTAAGGAGGTTCCACGAGCATAAAAGAAGAACTTTCGCAGGAGAAAAGGGACACACACCACTTCATCATCCATCACCACCGAAACTCTTCTGCCATCTGAAGGAGCTGTGGAGAGAGGTTCGTCTGTCGAACCAGTGAGAATTAAGTGAAGATTTAAGAAAGAGAGAGTCGCAACGACACCCATATCTAGGGTTTTCTTTTCTACTTAATTTATCTTGTAATTTTCAAGACATGGGTAAGATCCTACCAACCACCATGATTGCTCGTAGATCAATCATGGGCTAGAACTGCTTCGGTGTTCTAGGGTTATGAAGGTTTTATGAGTTAATTTGTCTTTCATGTGTAAACTCCGTACAACACTACTTGTGGTTTATTTTATATAAGATTGCGCTTTTTAAATTCATACTCACAGTCGTTTTGTGCATCATTAACTGTTATCTAGAGTCTGAATACATATCTTGGTTATTGATTGAGTGCGTTCACTGCTGAGCAAGATTACTATATTATAATTCTAAGTGAAGGGATTCCGAAGTCTTATTAGAATTATCTTATATGAATACTTGTTAATTGAATAATATTCAGGTTAATAAGTAGGATAAAGAGTATAACTTTATAATACCTATAAAGGGAGATCATATCGGGTTAGAGTACTATGTGCACGAAAAATAATTGATACTGATAGTACCTAGAAAAGGGGGTGAATTATATCTCTTGCTCCAAGGATATTCACACGTGTCATACGCATGTTTACTTGTGTCTATAGAGTAAACTTGCATGATTTAGTGATGCATCCATAAACTACAAGGTAGAGTTGGACATCAACGCATGAAAGAGAGATTAACGAGTAAAAATGAATGACCCGAAGAACTACCTAATTTCTCACTTGATCAAAGTCATATTATCTCCATTGCTTATTTACTTTATTTGCTATTTTAATATTTACTATTTAGTTACAAAATCACCACAATAATTTGTCAATGTAGTGTCAATAATCTAGAATATAATTAAACTGATAATAATCTATCTTTCGGGTTCGATAATCACTTGGTTGCCCATCGAAACTACAATTGATATACTTACACTTGAGGATTAATTTGTGTTTTGAGAAAATGCTCATCAAGTTCTTGGTGTCGTTCCGCGGGGATGGTATTAATTATTAATTCATTATTTCTAGTTTAATTGGACTACTATATTCTTGTTCTCTTTTCATTCTAACTTTGAATTTTTCTCAGGTGTATGTACACTAGATCGAAGGGAACTAATCTAGGACATTTTGATCCGGAAGTAGAGGCATCCGCGAAGAAAAGGAACGCTAAGAAGAAAAAGAACAAGAATAAGAACAAGGAGCCAACCGATACTATTGATCAACTAGTTGACGTTGGAGAGAAGAACTCGCAAGCGATTGAAGCTATACCCGAAGTTAATTTGAAAGTAGAAGCGTCAATATGCCGGCGAATCCGGATACTCTTGTCATCCGTGAATTCTTTAAGAACAACGGAGGAGGCAATGCGGGGCTGTTAGGAGCAAGAGGGGCCGGAGCCGATTTTGATCTACACCCTGCTCTTATCACCATGATTGAAAGGAGTCCTTTCTCTGGGGAATGTTTGAAGATCCTCAGCAACATCTAAATAAGTTTCTTGGGTATGCTAGTACATAAAAAGATGCAGGAGCTCATGAGGATGCGAGGAAGATCATCTTGTTTAAGTTCTCGCTGAATGAAAAAATGAGAGATTGGTACGATAATCTTAATGCTGATGAATGTGATACCTAGGAGAAGTTGAAAGTGAATTTCTCGGAGCGATACATGCCACCTTCGAAGGTGTTTAAGATGAAGTAAGAAATCAATCAATTTGCTATCCATGGTAATGAGAAGTTTCATGAAGCTTGGGACAGATTCAAGGACATGCTTTGAAAGTGTCCACAACATTGGCTATCTAAAGCTCAATACATCAGTATTTTCTACAATGGGTTGGATTGTGATTCTCGTGTGTTACGGAAAAATGTTTTGGCAGATCACCTATCAAGGTTAGAGACAAGGGAGCACTGTAATGATTCTTTCGATTACATAGAAGAGATGTCCCTAATGAGAAGATCATGGCGGTGTTTGTTGAAGAGCGGAAAGAGCATGTGTGGTGGCTGCCCAAGGGATGGATCCATGGTATTCGAGTTATGTGAATTACATTGCAGTAGGAGAAATTCCAAGAGATCTCAACCGATATCAACTTGCAAAATTCAAGCGGGATGTTGAGACGTTTATATGGTATAATCCGTTTGTCTACAAGATTTGTACAGATTTTATCGTCTGTAGGTGTGTGCCCGAGATGAAGATGAAGAGTGTTCTTGATTTTTGCCATGCACAACCTAACGGGAGACACTTTGGAGCTCAAAAGACGGCAGCCAAGGTTCTTCAATTGGCTCTTTATTGTCCTACTTTGTTTAAAGACTGTGTAACCTATGTGGCGACATGCGATAGATGTCAAAGGATGGAGAACATAAGTAGGAGAGATGAGATGCCACTTCAGCTGAGCATTGTTGTTGAAATCTTTGATGTATTGAGGATCGATTTTATGGGGCCTTTTCCCCCATCTAATGGATTTCTCTATATCCTTTTAGCAGTGGATTATGTTTCTAAGTGGGTGGAAGTCATTCCCACTCATGTGAATGATTCAAGGACTGTTTTATCTTTCTTGAAGAAACATATATTTGCCTGCTATGGAGTTCCTAGAGCACTAGTAAGCGATTGAGGTACCTACTTCGTCAACAATCTTCTTGAAAAGGTTCTCAAGGATTATGGTGTTAAGCATATGGTTACTACACCCTATCATCCTCAAGCGAATGGACAAGCTAAAGTCTCCAATCGACAAGTGAAGCAAGTTTTGGAAAAGGTAGTCAGAACCAATAGGAAGGATTGGTCTATGAAGCTCGATGATGTTTTGTGGGGGTTCCGGACTGTTTATGAGACGGTGTTGGATATGTGACCATACTAAATTGTCTATGGAAAACCATGCTACTTACCCGTAGAAATTCAGCACAAAGCTCTTTGGACATTGAGGAGTTTGAACTTGTCTCTTAAGGATCAAAAGGAGGTGAGGATGACTCATATAAATCAATTGGATGAGTTCAGAAATCGAGCTTAAAAGAATTCAGAGATCTTTAAGGAGAGAATGAATAACAATAGGCCTCAGACTGCGATATGTAGAAGTGGCATGATTCAAAGATCTCATACAAGGAGTTCAAGCAAGGTGATGAGGTATTACTTTTTAACTCTAGTTTAAAACTTTTCACAGAAAAATTGAAATCAAAGTGGACGGGGTCGTTCATTATCCATAGAGCATGCGGAGGGGGGAGTTTTGAGCTTATGGACAAAGATGGAGACATTATCATGGCGAATGGGCATCGACTAAAGTATTACAAGTCGCCGGATGATGCTTGCGTCGTCTTTGAAGATACCTTACACTAGATTGGTACTGTCGTGACTCTACAACGTTAAACAAGAGTGCCTGTTGGGGGCTTTCCCTCCCATTTTATTGTTTTATTTTCATTGGTGCGAGTAAGAAATTTTTATATTTAACGTGCTTATTAGTCGAAAATTACATCTCTTTGCAAACTTAGTTTCCATTATAGTTTCTACTAAGTTTGGGGGGGTGTGATGTACTTACCTCATTGTGGCACAGAGAGTATAATATTTTCTTTGTAACGTTTGCTAGGGAAGTTGATTTTTTATGGTATATTAAAAACTTTAACCGATTTTGATGTATCGATTTTTTGCAATTTGCCTAGTGTTAAGTGGTGTTTTGTTTTTAAGTGTCGTTGCGGAGTTACACTTGATGTTATATGGTTTACAAGTGATTCTCGAGATTAGAAATTGCTATCTGGATACTTGATGTTATCCTATAGTTTAATTGTTGTAGGGAAATACGAGAAGAGTACGAAGTTATGGGGTTCGAGAGGTTGTTCAACCACGCTGTTTGATCGAGCAATGGTCGAACAGAAGGTGTAATACTTCCAGTATGGTTGTTCAACCAAAATCCTATTTGTTCAACTAAGAAAATCTGGTCGAAAGGAGGTCGAGCAAAATGTTAAAAACTTACAGTGACCTTGTTCGACCATGACCAAGTTGTTTGACGACATTGGCAAGTCGAACAGAGGTCGAACAAAATATACAAAACTTATAGAGAGTTTGTTCGACTACGCAAGGGTTGTTCGACTTGAAACTTCAAGTCGAACGAAGGTCGAACGGGACAGAGAAGAACAGGGGGCACGACTAGGTAAGTTGTTCGACTTTCAGCTCTTGTTCGACCAACATATTTTGGTCGAAAGGAAGTCGAACGAGGCCAATTTTAAAAGCAGTCAAAGGTTGCTCGACTTTCCCTCCTTGTTCGACTAACCCAATCATGTCGAGTGGAGTTCAGAATCAGTTTAAAAGGTTAGTTTTCACATTCCATTGTACATACTGTCGTCACCCTCCCTCGAACACCGATTCCAAACCGTAAGTCCTTCTTCCCAAACTCTTTTCTACACTTTAATCCTCCATTCCACACAATTCCACATCCGAATTTGAGGGTTTTCATGTCCGATTTGGGGTTATCCACTCGAATTTTTGGGGTTTTCATCGTCGAACACCACACGCACACCATGTCCAACAAAGGTATGTTTCTTCTCACTTTTGACTCTTGAATTATAGTAATTATGCTTAGTGAAGATTGGGTAAGTGAATTAAACATAGTTTTGGTTGGATTTGATTGGTGAATTGTTGAAGTTCTTATTTGAAATTTCACTTGAATTTTCATGGGTTCATTTATGTTGAATTGTGTGGAGTAGTGTTAAGACTAAAAGAGTTCCAATTGTTCTTGATTGAAGTGTTGATGTATAATCGCTATTGTGATGAGATTAGCACTTGGAATGGAGTTGTTTTGAAGAACATGAATTTGAAGTCTTGAGTAGGATTCATGCTAGTCTTAAGACGTGTATGTTTGTTATATCTCTTTGGTATGTATTGAAGTATTGTTCTTGTAGGAAAAGGGAATGCTTCTTCATCCAAGAGGAAGGGACCTAAGTCGCCTTCGTTGGGTGAGATAGTCAAGAAAATGAGGATAGATAAGGGGAGGCCATCCGATTATGGCATCAAAATTGGAGATTGGGAGGAAAAGAAGGAGCTATGGACTGCAATATCACAGAAGATCACAAGGACGAGGTATCAGAATGATCATGCGATGGTGGAGATGAACATTATCAACGATATTCGTTGGATGTTTGAACTTGGTTTTAATTTTGGTTAAAATAATTTAGAGCAAGTGTACTCTATCGTGTGTAGAACGTAAGTGACCAAGTGCAAAATTTATAAGATATCGAACCTAAGGGCGAAAGTGGGTAGCCGTATTTGAAAGATGTTTGACTATAGTAAGACTAATCAAAGAAGGAGGGGATTGAATTATACTACAAACTAAGCTAGAAAGCAATTAAAAGATAGAACATATACAGATGTGATGGAAAATTGATGAAGGTAGAGCAATCTAAAAAATATGCAAGGCAAGCAACAATCACGGTAAGATATATATAGACTCACACACATACATGCATTGATGGTTTTCATGTTATGATATTAAGGGTAATCACATTTGTACTCCTAACCCCTATGGCCAAGGTGATTAGGTTCTCAACTCTTTTACAAGTTTAAATCTCCTAGGATTATCTTACTCTCAATTCCCATGAAGGTACTATGATCATAAGTTGGGTTCCCCTCACTAGTTCTCACTAATGTTCTATCATGAGGTTCTAAGCACTTGAAGGGTATGGATTACCTCTCCCCACACTAACCAAGTCATCTCATGCAATCAATGATTCAATTAAAGCACTATACATAATATTTGAATGACCATCATAACACTATGAATAGAGAATTTAATCACACAAATCAAACATAAAATGAGAATAAGCTTCATGATAGAAAATATTCATAACAATCATTTCATCAAACATTTGGTGTGCAAAATCTATATAATTCTTATCCAATCACATTGCTAGCCTCACATGAGAACTAGCCACTACATAGCATTACAAATACATTACAATCCAAGGCATGCTCCAATTGAGCAAAATAATGAAGAAAATAATAAAATAAAGGTAAATTGGCTCCCCTTTGATGGTGAACTTCCTCCCCTTTGATCATGCTAAAATCTTCAACCAATGATGAATTCCTCTTCTTAGATTGGTGGATGGATGGATTTATGGATGGATTTGAGGAGATCAAGTGGTTTAGATGGATGAAGTGAAGGATGAAAGAGATGGAGATGAATGTGTGTAATTTAGGTGTTTAGTGTGTGTGGAAACTGATCCAAAATGATTCCTCTCGAATTTTGTGGTCAAAACATGTATTTATATCCTCATGGAAGCTTCTAGTATAAGTGGATATCTTAAAACTGCCTTTTGCACCTACACGGGCCGTGTAGGGTCATCGCGTGCAGCACAGTTTTACTATTTCACACATAACTTTCACATTCGATCTCCAATTTGAATGATTCTTGCTCTCACGCGATTCTCTCTTCCGTGGATTTCCAAAAATATATCACAAGTATAGTTTTGAGCTCCACAAGAATACAGAAAAATTACACAAGTTAGATTTGTGTTTTTCAGCATTTTGCTTTGACTCGTTCTTCCTCATTTCAACTCCGAATTGAGCTCCGTTTTTTTCCACATCTTCTTTATTGTGTCTAGAATATATATATTCACCTGGAAATCACACAATTTACACCAATTTACCAATTCTCTAAATATTCACAAATATAGCACAATTTAAGGCATTTAATCATGAAAATCACACATTTATCATTTCAAAGCACACATCTCCATATCTTCATATAACACCACCAAATGATATACAAAATGAATAAAAACACATAAAAAATATAATAAAACACACTAAAATTTAGGTAAAAATGACACCGATCAATGTTCAATCAGGTGGGCATTACTCGGTTCATGGAGATGAAGAGAGAGACTTATTTTCACATCACTACAGAGGTTCTATGTACACTGAGGATTGAGCGTGGAGACTAATACATTCCTTATGGGATTCAGATGCAGATTAGTAGGTAGGAGCAGACGATGTGGGCCCGAGAGTTTAATAAGTTAATTGGTTGTGAGAATGAAGTTGATATGGAGCATGATGATTTCAAGCCGGATGAGTTCTGGAGAGCTATTACTGGGAGACGAGAGAGATATAATTCGAATACTTCCAAGGTTGCTTTCATCCGCAATCCCGTGTTAGCTTATATGGATAGAATTTTGAGCAACACGGTATTTGCAAGGTCCGAGGGTAGTTGTAATCCGAGGGGGAGCTGTACGTTCTATGGTGCATACTACATGGAGTTCGCTTCAATGTAGCGGCTTACTTCTTCCAGCAGCTTCACAAGTTCACCACCTATGGATTTCAGCATGTGAATATCGGAGAGCTCATCACCTTGATAGCTGAGTACTATAGAGTTTATTTGAGCAGGCACAGTCCTATCCGAGGGGATCTAGACTTGATTCTGACGTCATGTGTGGGGAAGGGACTGATTGAGCGGCTAGATGACACTTGAATGTTCATCCTTGGGAAGAATCCGAGTACATTCAGATTTCCACTGTCGATTGTTGATCTCACTACCATTAGGATCAACAACAATTTATTGATGGGTACCACAGAGCATAAGGTGATCTCAGAGACTTGTTTGGGAAGAGGAAATTGGAGACTTCATGCTGAATTGCGCACTCAGGGGACCGTCTTAGATGAGGACATGATCCTGATAGGAGATCCGGCCGACTTTGTAGAGGAAGAGTCGCAGCCGCCACAACTTTTGTATATCCAGAGATGGGTTTGCCTCTGGTGCAGCCTCCACAGCCACAACCACATGAGCAAGAGTTTTATGAGCCACCATCACAACAGCAGCATGATTATTGGCGAGCTCAGGATCAGTTCTATCGGGAACAATTTTAATTGATGAATGAGCATTTCGCCAAACTTAAACAAATCGCAGGAGACGAATAGGCAGTTGGCATTGGCGAATGATAATTATGCTACGCTTAACCTTAAATTAGGAGATTTGAATAAGAACTAAGAAGCTCTTGATAGGAAGATCGATACTCTTCAGAGGGATTTCGATGATTGACGCAGAGATGAGAGTGATGATGATGCTCCGGAGGAGTAGTAGAGCCATGTTTTTAGTTTTATCTATTTCATCTCATCTCCCTTCTTCTTTTCACTTTACAGGTTGGGTATTTATGGTGTGAGTGGCATGTACTTAATAGTGATGATGATTGGGTGATTGATTGTTGGAAGATGTTTACATGGATTTGCTTTGGATTGTTTAGTGATGAGGATTATTCATGTTATGCATGTGCCCTTATTTTGATGCATGTTGATTTGTTGATGACAAACATGTTCTATTTTTACTTGTAGTTCATAAAAAATTGATGTTAATTGTATGCTTTGAAGAGTGGTTAGGATTCTATTAACTATGTGAGGATTTGAGCCTTTTGATCGTGCTATAAGCATGATAGTTTATTCTTGAGAGTCGTTTGTATACTCGTATTCTAGAACTTAGCTTGGAGTCTTGTTTGAAGTCTATAATTAATAGATACTAGGAAATGATCTTAGGTCATTGTTGTTGATTAAGTCATTAAGCCAAATTTATCCTACCATATTATATGATTATCATTGGAAGCCCTTTTGAGCCTTTAAGCTTTTTCTTTGGCTAGTCGTTTACCTCTTTGAGCCTTGAAACCTATTACTAGTAAAGAAGTGGAGGTCAGTGAATGCTATATGAAGTTTTGAAGAGGAATAGGAAGGAAAGATTTGGTGTAATAAGAATCATGAGACAAGTGGTTAAATCTTGCAAGGGGATAGTGTCTGAAACTGGTATCCCTAACGCTAGTAATGGTAGTGCCCGAAATTGGTACCCTTATACTTGAAGAATGCCGAAATTGGTATTCTACTGTGAAGAAAAGATGTTGATCTAAGAGAAGGTGGAGAACGTGTGTATTGAAGTGATCATAAGAAGGACGAAGGAGAAAAGAAGGAAGATATTGAAAAGCAAATCTCCAAGGTACTCCTTGATGGACGTTTTCTCAACACACAAAATTAATCCTTGAGTATAAGGATATCAATTTTAGTTTCGATAGGTGACCAATTGATTATCGTACCCAAGAGACGGATTACTATCAATTTTATTATGTTCTACTTTACTAAGATTATGTTTGGCAAATTGGTTTTGAATTGTTACGAAATCAAATAGCAATTAACTTAAATAGCAATCAAATAATAGACAAGCAATAGAAAATACAGTTGTGATCAAGTAAGAAATTAGGTAGTTCTTCAGGCATCCAGTTTTACTTATTAATTTCCTTTCCATGCGTTATTGTTCGACTTTGCCTTGTGGTCTATGGACGCATCACTAAATCATGCAAGTTCACCTTATAGACATAAGTAAACATGCGTATGACACGTGTGAATATCCTTGGAGCAAGAGATATAATTAACCCCCCTTTCTAAGTACTATCATAATCAATTATTTTCGGTGCACTTAGTACTCTAATCCGATTTGATCTCCCTTTATAGGTACTATGACATTATACTATTTGTCCTACTTATTAACCCAAATAAGATTCAATTAATAAGTATCTATATAAGATAGATCTAATAAGGCTTTGGAATCCCTTCACTTAGAATTATAACATATAATCCTGCTCAGCGGTGAATGCACTCAATCAATAACCAAGAGATGTATTCAGACTCTACACAACAATTAATGATGCACAAAACGACCATGAGAATGAATTGAAAAAGTACAATCTTATATAAAATAAACCACAAGTAGTGTTGTACGGAGTTTACACATAGAAATTCAATTAACTCATAAAACTTTCATAACCCTAGAACAACCGTGGTGGTTCTAGCCCATGATTGATCTAGAAATAATCATGGTTGATTGGTATGATCTTACTTGACGCACCAGACGAACCTCTCTCATGACCCCTTCGGATGATGGTAGGGTTTCGGTGGTAGATGAATGATGAATGATTCCCTTTTTTCTCCTACGAAAGCTCTTCTTTTATACTCATAGAACCTCCTTATGGGCTTAGGATGGGCCTTTGCTTGAAGTACACGCCAAATTTGGTAAAAGACATCCGAAATTACCATAAATAGCAGCAGCGAAACTCCGTTCAACCAAGCCTGGACTGGTCGAGCACGGCCTCCAACTCGAGCAACTGGTCGAACAAGCTCTCTGGACAACTTCTCACAAGTTGCTCGACCAGCCTTCTCTACTCGACCAACCCAATGTTGGTCGAGCAAAACCTTCAAGTCGAATAGACTTTCTATATAATTTTCACATTTTGCTCGACCTCTGCTCATCTGCTCGACCAAGCCGATATTGGTCGAGCAGTACCTCCAAGTCGAATTAGCTCTCTGGACAGATCTGCACAATCTGCTCGACTTGGCCTCCTTGTTCGACCAAGGTGATGCTGGTCGAACAAGCTCTTGAGGTCGAACGACACTCGAACTTTGCCTCAAGAATCGTGTTTTCTAATTCCGAGCCTTTTACACCTTTTTTCCTGTATAAATATACTCAAATAGCCTTTGTACCCTCTGATTTGTGACTTTTCCACAAACGTACCTATTCGTCTCGATAAAAGACTCAATTGTACTCCATTCCCACGCAAATCAGAGTCCAAAATATGTGAATTTACACTCTCATCACTCCTTTACTAGTAAATTTAGTTACTTATCTATATTCTCCTATCTTTACCAAAGAGTCAACATTACAACCTAAATGCAAGTCTTTTGTGATCCTACTGTTGAATTAGTTATGGATGGATTTTTGAGACCCTTGTCAAGCTTATAGTTACGCGAGTATATGAATTGAAATTGAGTGTCTATACTAACCCATGAAGTGTACATCTTTACACTTGAGAGAGAGAGAGAGAGAGTAAACACTTACCCGTGAGCTAGATGACTTAGCACTCGTAGAAGTATTGTGATTGATTGATGTTTTCACGTGAATGAAAAGTATGATGGATTGCATGTTTTAAATTGATATAATTATATGTGTTAGGATAGGTTGTGCTTGATCTCGTGATTTACACTATCTGGATTTGCTTAGATTTTTGTTGCCTTGGGACGAGCAATATGTAAGTTTAGGGGTTTGATGAGAGTGTAAATTCACGTATTTTGGACTCTGATTTGGGTGGAAATTGAGTGCGATTGAGTCTGTTATTGAGACGAATCGGAATGTTTATGGAAAAGCCACAAATCAGAGGATACAATGGCTTTTTGAGCGTATTTGTAGAGAAAAACAGGTCGTAAGGGCTTGAAATTAGAAGACATAATTTTTGAGGCGATTTTCGAAGGTTGTTCGACCTCATGACCTTGTTCGACCATCATCACCTTAGTCAAACAAGGTGGCCAAATCGAACGAAATAGGCAGATACGTACAGAGAGCTTGCTCGACTAAGGGATGTTGTTCGACCAGCATCATCTTAGTCGAGCAGATGAGGCTTGGTCGAACAAAATGTGTAAAAACTTATAGAATACTTGCTCGACCTGGAGGCCTTGCTCGACCAGTCAAGACTTGGTCGAACGGATTCTCGCTGCTTCTATTTTTAGAAATTCCAAATTTCTTTTTACCAAATTTGTCGTATGCCTCAAGTAAAAGCCCATTCAAGGCTCGTAAGGAGGTTCCACGAGTAAAAAGAAGAGCTTTTGCAGGAGAAAAGGGACACACACCACTTCATCATTCATCACCATCGAAACTCTACCGCCATCCGAAGGAACTGTGGAGATAGGTTCGTCTGTCGAACCGGTGAGAATCAAGTAAAGATTCAAGATGGAGAGAGTCGCGACGGCACCCATATCTAGGGTTTGCTTTGCTACTTAATTTGTCTTGTAATTTTCAAGACTATGGGTAAGATCATATCAACCACCATGATTATGCGTAGATCAATCATGGGCTAGAACTGCTTCGGTAGTTCTAGGGTTATGAAGGTTTTATGAGTTAATTTGTCTTTCATGTGTATACTCCGTACAACACTACTTGTGGTTTATTTTATATAAGATTGCGCTTTTTAAATTCATACTCACCGTTGTTTTGTGCATCATTAACTGTTATGTAGAGTCTGAATACATATCTTGGTTATTGATTGAGTGCGTTCACTGCTGAGTAGGATTACATGTTATAATTCTAAGTGAAGGGATTCCGAAGTCTTATTAGAACTATCTTATATAAATACTTCTTAATTGAATAATATTCGGGTTAATGAGTAGGATAAAGAGTATAATTTCATAGTACCTATAAAGGAATATTATATCGGGTTAGAGTACTAAGTGCACGGGAAATAATTGATACTGATAGTACCTAGAAAGGGGGGTGAATTATATCTCTTGCTCCGAGGATATTCACACGTGTCATATGCATGTTTACTTGTGTCTATAGAGTGAACTTGCATGGTTTAGTGATGCGTCCATAAACCACAAGGCAGAGTCGGACATCGATGCATGGAAGAGAGATTAACAAGTAAAATTGGATGACCCGAAGAGCTATCTAATTTCTCACTTGGTCACAGTCGTATTATCTCTATTGCTTGTTTACTCTATTTGCTATTTAATATTTTCTATTTAGTTATTAAATCACCACAATAATTTGTCAACGTAGTCTCAATAATCTAGAATATAATTAAATTGATAATAATCCGTCTTTCGGGTTCGATAATCACTTGGTTGCCCATCGAAACTACAATTGATATCCTTACACTTGAGGATTAATTTGTGTGTTGATAAAACGCTAATCACAACCATATCTGCAGAACTTAATCTAATCAAAAGTGTACATCTCCTCCTGTAATTATCAGAAATATTTTCTACTACTTTCCAGATGATCAGCCAAAACTAATTCTGCAAATTAAAGATGAGATAAACTCCAATAATCTAATGGAGTAAGAGCCTGAGTAGTTATACATTGTTCAATTCTTTAATGTGTACAATGATCTAATGATCTAATGGAGTAAGAGTCTGATTATTTATACATTGTTCAATTCTTTAATGTGGACAATGATGATGGTTATATCATCTTTTCGATTTTCGTTCTCTAATGATTCACTGGAAATGGCAAAACAAACATCTTTGGTATCAGGGTATTGTTTACCTGCATGTATTGAAAGGATGAAGACAATCAGATAGGGAGCTAAATCCCACAAAATTGAAGCTCTCTGTAGTCACTAGAGAATACACGATAAAGAAATTGTGATGCATCTGATCGAGTTAAGGAGTGATCATCAAAGCTTTTATCATTTGCAGACAGACTAGAAATGATCATTACAACCCTTCCTTGATCGGTATGTTTCTGAATTCTCATTTCTAATTTTAGTAAATTTTGTTTGCTCTTTGGCATGAATTGGATGGGAACTTGAAAGTTGAGTTCCTAATAACTGAAAAGAATCGTGTGATTAGATTTTATTTGATAAAGTATTACCATGTTTCATTTATAACAATTTTCGGACTATTATATGACATCATCCCAACAAATTGCCTCTTTCAAAAAACTCCTTCAGACTTCATATGAAGGTATCCAATTCTGCTCACATAACTTCATTTCTGAATCATGCTTAATCATCGAAAGTATTAATTTATTACTTTCCTTATATTTACATTCCATGTAATGATGTAAGTTTTAAAGCCATGTAATTCAATAAAATCTGAAACGTCTCACAGAAAACCAGCAAAGAGGGAATGCATAGATCATGCAGAACTATGGTTGAGACTTCAGCTAGCACTTTGAATTACTGAATTGATGATATTCAGTGCCATTATCTTTAATTAATAGAACGAACACATATATTTAAATATGGTTGTAGGTTTTGGATATCAACCTATCCTGGTGACTGCATAAAGTATCTGATGGTCAAAGGAGGAGGGTTCAGATGTGTATGGTTTTCTAAAGCCATTTAAGGTAGAGTTAAATTCATTTTTCCTCCCATAACTACTGCAAATTTTGCTTTTAATCACAAATAAGTTAATTTTTTGAATTTAGTCCCATAACTTTTTGATTTCATCAATTGTAGCCCAATTTTAACTTGAACTTTAAATTTCCACCGGAAAAGATGTTCAAATTGGGAGAATCCAGCATGCCTATCCTACTTGGCATCCCAAATTAAAATAAGCCAATCAAATTGCCACATCACCATTAATTATCAAAAAGAAAAAATTCCAACATATTTCTTACCATCAGTTCATCCCCCACGACTGATCTTACCACCCCTTCCATGGGACGGCATGCTCCACATTATAGAACTCCAGCTGCTGCAACCCCACCTCCGCCATCCCCTCCAAGCATATGTCCACCACTTGCCCCGCCACCAGTCCTTCTGAGCCAATGCATTTAGCCATTTCTCCAATCACACGAACGATTCTCTCAGGCTGGACTCCTCTTGTCGCGGTGGCCACGTGCTCGAAGCAGAAGGCGAGGAGCGCGTCTCCGGCTAATACGAAGATGTTCTCGCCATAGATCTTGTCGTTGGTCGGCTTTCCCTTTGTTTTCAACACAGGGTAGGTTGTCGTGCATCAGGGACATGACGGCGCACGCCGCTACCATGGCCGTGGATTCGTTGCCACCGACGAGGTCACAGGAGGCGATGGACAGCAAAGGCCGTACCCTTTTGCTGCCGGTAAGGAGGGAGTACCTCATGAATTAGTGAATTTAAAAAATGGGAACATTTTAGACGATCTTGGTGTCCTCCATCGTCATTATGGCTGAGATGTGAGGCATCTCCGGTAGAAATTCTAATCATGCGGAGCATGCCGTTCCTGTCGAATAGGTGGTAAGGGCCGTGGGATGAACTGAGAGTCTGAGAGTTAGGGATTTGTGATGTCAATAAAAAGTGTGGGAATTTTTTTCTTAATAATTAAATGTGATGTGGTGATTTGATTGGCCTATTTTAATTTTGGATGCCAATTAGGATAGGCAGGCCGAATTTCCCAATTTGAAGTCCTTTTAAGATGGAATAGGCCAAAATTGGGCTAAAATAAATGAAATCAAAAAGTTATGGGACTAAATTGAAAAAATTAACTTATTTGGGACTGAAAGCAAAATTTGCAATAGTTATGGGACGGAAAATTAATTTAACTCTTCAAGGTATATAACATATATAATCACCTATCATCCTGTTATGTTAGTCCATCTACACCATATGTAACTATATTTGATTATGTTATGACTCTGTTGTTACTAGGTTATGCTCATTGATGAGATCACTGTTGTCTTAGATATTCTTGTGAGGTCTGACCTTCTACGGTTTCTATAGAAGGAATTAATGTGAAGAACAAGGGTTCACAATTATTTATGCTACACATCTTTTTTATGGGCTTGAGAATTGGCCATCTCATATGGTAAGTTTAGATCTGATTTTGTGCATCGTATAATCTCTGACTTTCTATTATTATAACCTTAAAATTTGTCTGGTTTGTGTTGCAATTAGTAATACCTATGAGTAAAGTTAATGAAATGAGCAATTTGTCATTGATGGTCAGTCTTTCTACCAATCATTTACTATTGCAATTTGAAAAAGTAGCCTATTTTATAAGTATTCTAGATGGTATTTACATTAGCTGCATTTGCAGAGAACGTATAATCATGTCAAAATTTTTGGTGGTTAGGTGTCACTTAGGGGTGGGCAGCCTATACATGTTTTGCATCCAAATAGCCTGACCTTTCTAATTATGTATTGAATATTATTTTTGGATTTGGCCCAACAACTGGTGCTACTCTTTGCAACCACATAGACATGGACATGGTAACAATATAATAGAAAGTTCTTATTTTGTCATGAATGTAATAATATCAAATAAATTTGATGAATTTACTGAATGATATATGAACTTACAACATTAATGAATAACAATCATATCATCTAGGCAACAACATAACTAGCTGAATTAACATCCTACAATTGCTGCATTTTAGTATTTTCTAATCTGTTTCTGCATATTGCTTCTACAGTTTCTCTGAAACTTTGGGGGAAGTGATCGTTAATTGTCTGAGGATGATAATTGGAAGCCATTGAGCTAGCACAGTTTGTTGTATATTTTTAAAAAAGGCATCTCCTCTTCCCGACCATGAATAATCTGGTAAGATTTTTTATGTCCAAACCTGTAGGGAAAATATTGCTGTGTTGGCTATAGGATGTATGCATATGAGAAGATTTACGAGGAATTTATCTAGAAATCCAAGTTACTTGCTAAGTTACTCTCAACAAACCTTGATGCATCGTTTTCTGTCAAACACTAAATCAATGAAGTGCAATCTAAGAAGAACTTCAAGTATATTAGATTTGACAAGGAATCTGGAGCTACCCTTGAAACTGAAGGTGATAGATTTGAAACAAAGGGCTACTACAAGGTGCAAATTTTTCCATTTATTATAACATATTTCCTTATAAAACAATATTTAATATTATACACAATTTTTTTTAACTAGGATGATATGCTGATTGTAAGTATGTTGAATATGATGTATACATCTTTGTATGCGTATGTTAGATATAGGAAATATTATGGCTAAGTAATATATCTTTTTCGATCTTGTGGTGTTTTTCTTTTTTTCTTTTTAGCTAATCTAATTGTTTAATGTAACTGTATACTCTGTATTATGATAGGATATAGCAACAAATGGGGTGGGGGAGCAATGGTGAAATTTTTTTATGGAATATGATCGATTAATAGAGGCAACGATCAATTTTTTCCTTTTTCGGGAGTATATTGCATGAAAGTAACAAGTATACATATTTAGTGAAGTAGCAAGATAATTGGTTTAGTATGCAAGACAGGAAAAATAATATTAATCTAAATGGCAAAGTAGCAAAGAAAAGATAAAAATAATGAATTTCCTTCACTAAAAAGTTTGTGGCGATGGAAGTTGTACACATATATAGTTATTTAAATTCTAAACCAAGCAACACAATCATTCCAGGAAAGGTAAAATAATATTGTAAAATTTTTGCGCAAAATTTTAAACTATCTTCCCATCTCACTCCAGGAAGGGACACTCGGAAAAGATAGGAATCCTCTGCCTCGCCAACATCCATCCAGCCGAGAACTTAATTTGCGATACAACAAATAAGGCTCATGAACAACATGAATTCTAGCATTAATAGTTGTGTGTTGCCCTCATTAGAGATATACTCATGAAAAATACAAAAAATTTGGTTGTAAATAAATAAGTCTTAATATAATGAATAAATAGATGATCTTAATAAATTATTCATTATTGTGTTGAAAGTAAAAAATTTTGGAATAAAAAAAATTGCAAAAAACATTTATAAAGTATTACATGCATGCGACGTGCAACGCACATCTTGTACACTAGTTTTAAGAAAAAGAAGGTAATGCTAGACATTTTCTTGAAACAAGATGGTATTCTTTTATGTAATTGTCTTTTCATTTCTTGTCTAACTAGATATTAGTTCTATAAAAAAAATAAAAAAATTAAAAAAATAAAGAAAATTGGATTCAACTCATTATTCTACTATAATTTGATAAGCACCCTCTATTGCAAGTATAAGACAAGTTGCAAGGTGTATGACTAACGAAAATTCTATTGCAAATAATGGCAATAAATCCCATGTAACTGTGGCAATACAAACTACACATGAAACCTCATGATGCATCTCATGAGTCCTAAGCTATGGAGAACAAACAAGATTATGCAATAAAACACCATGTTCGATCGCAACAACTGAACAGGCTACCCAGTTCGACTACAGGTGCCGAACGTAATAAGTTAAGCGGGTTTTTTGAATTCACATACGTGCTGCTTCGAAACCTGTCTAATTGCTTCTAATTCATGGAAAATTCAACCCAAAATTGTAAGACAACTACAACAACACACTGCAGAAACACAAAATTCAAATTACCCATGCTTAATTTCCAAATTTGAACCCAATCTAAACCCTAGAATTCGTGTCCACTACAGAATGGAGAAGAAAATGACAAAGACAAACATTAGATGGTACTTACTTAACATTGACGAAGCTTGACGGTGGACAGAAGGTATTCTTTCCTCTCCTTTTTCTTCTGAAGTGTCGCGGCAGAACACACCAACGCTGTTCCTCTTTTCTATTTTACAATTTAACAATTTCTTTTTTAAAAAATTTTTTTGTGACTAATTATTTTTTTTATTTGGATATAGTTAAGTAAAAGGGTAATGTTGTCTTTGTATGGGGTGTATTTAGCAATTTAAATATGTAAGTTTTAATTTAAGTGTAATACGTTTAATCAGTGATTTCAGAACCGGATCGGACCAACTGGTTCAACCGGCTGAACCGGGAACCCATGCCGGCACCGGTCCGGAGCAACCTTATGAACCGCTTTTGCGATTGAACAGGAAATAACTTGTTTGGACCGGTAAAAATTAGAAAATCGATAAGCCAGTGAACCGGAATCACCCCAGTTTTAATTTTGAAAACGCATTGTCAGCAACTAGCAACCCTATTTATATTTTGTTGATTCAGTAACATGATTAGAAATCTTAAGAAATATTAACTGTAGGAGATGAATTGTGATTATAGCGAGAGAAAAGACAGAAATGATAATAATCATAACAAAAATTACACAGATCTAATAGATCTAAGAAAAAGACAGAAAATCCTCTCTGATCTAGAGGTTTGAGAGAATCATCAAGCCCTCCACGAAATCTCTTCATTAGAATCTCGAAGACACGAACCATTGAAGAAAAATTACGTGAAATCAACTGAGAGAGAAGAAATCCTTCGATTTTCAATTTGCTTCAAAGATTGAGAATAGAGGCTGCATATTATTACTTCAGACGGAGCCTGCGCTTGGTTACCTTGTGTTACTTTAGACAGTATGATAGGATTCATAAATCATAGATATTTGATAATGCCCCCAGGGCATAGCTCAAGTGGTAGAGGGGACGGTGGAAAGACATTTCAACTGAGCTTAGTTCTTGCAGGGTGGGGGTTCGAATTATGCCTTTGGCATGAATTTGGCCTCTTGCAAGCACAAGTTAAACAGTAAGCCCTCTCTATAAGCCACTTGAGGCACATCCTGCGATTTACCTCTTCCACCAATCCTCAGGGCAGGGGCGGTGGGGCCCCTAAATGGTGGGTGGAGTATACCATAGATATATGATGCTCCCTCCGTCCCATGGAAAGGGTAACTTTTGCTTTTTGACACGTGGATTAAGGAGTATTATTATTTAATATGTAGTGGGTAGTAGTATTAGTAGGTGTGTGAGCCCCATATTTTAATTGCATTAGTGGTTGTATAAGGGTCCCATGTGTTTAAAAAAAAAAGAGGACCCTTTGGGTGAGACGCCCAAAATGGAAAAAATGAACCATTTGGGTGGGACGGAGGTTTATTACTCCTATATAATCAATCTTAATAAATGAATGGGCTTTATCATGTGGCTCTTTCATACTTTGTTTCTTTTCTTATGGGGTATATTAACTGTGCTTTATGAAGTAGCATATATATAAATAACTATATTAATTATTTAATATTAAATATTATTTTAAAATATAATTAAAAAAAATGAATTTAATTTTTTTCGATAAAACTGGCGATTTAATCGGTCCGATCGGTTGAACCTCGAAACGATGGGGACGCCGGTTTGATGTGGGGACGCCGGTTTGATCTCCAATCCGATTATAAAAACACTGCATTTAATAATTGAGATTCATCTAACAATTTCAGGAGTACAAATAGTAATCTAGAATACTCCCCTATTTTATTAATAGTAATCTACAGTGGGTCTTTTAGAATACTCCCCTATTTTATTTGGGTTTTAGTTAAAAAGTAATTATAATGCAGTTTGATCGATTTTTAATGAAATTTAAATTGCCTTTCTTATTCGTTTAATTTTAAATTGCAATTTTTCAAATTTAATTCATCACATAATTTTATCAATTTGGTGGTCAGTTTTAACAATTTAACGATTTAAATAATAAAATAAGTTATAATCTATCTTAAACATACTAATACGGAGTTTTTCTTTCCTACTTGTCATCTCCTCTAAATTCTAGGATGACATGATAGTTTGCTGCCATTATTATTTGAATATATATTCTTTTTAATTGATATAACCTGTTGTTTCCCCCCCCCCCCCCACCCCCCCTCCTCTCTCATAAATTTTCAATTTTAAAAAATTGAAATAACATTAAATTCTAGGATGACATGATAGTTTGCTGCCATTATTATTTGAATATATATTCTTTTTAATTGATATAACCTGTTGCCCCCCCCCCCCCCCCCCCCCCTCTCTCATAAATTTTCAATTTTAAAAAATTGAAATAACATTGTAGATCTGCGCATCTAATACAAACCACAAAAATGAGCCCCAATCCAGTGGTTGTTGAGCGTTTTCGGACACATGCAGTAATTAATTCTCCAAGTATAAAAGATATCAGTTGTAGCAACAAGCGATCAAGTTATAAAATCGAATTTTAAGGACAGTTAATTATGTACTTCTTAAATTATTAACTCAAATAAGACACACAATCAATTTCCAATTTTAAGAATTGAACTATTATCTAAGAAACAAAATAACAAATTAATTTAAATCACTGAGGAATTTAGGTTTTATCCCAGAGAAAAACAATCTTAAGGACATCTGGTGTAAAGTGGTTAATCTGATTCCTAGACAGTCAACTTCATATAACCAGTTTGAAAAAAGAATTAATTCAATGTAAACAACTAGCAATAGGTAGAAAATCTAATTGAAAAGTGATTTTGATGTAATGGAAATTAAAATGATTTTTGCTTTCACATTCCATTGATAAACTATTACTGTGTCAAGATTATGGTAAATGAGTGGGAATCATTGGATTCGGAAGAATCAAGTCAGCCACAGCTAGGCGAGCCGAAGCTTTTGGTTGTTCAATAGACTACTACCCTCGTTCACAAAAACCAAATTTAAAATGCAGAAACTATTCTTCTAAGAAAGAACGGGTGGCACACAATTTGATACGTCAGCATTCCGAACAGCCTCCCATTGCCCGATCAAGAGCGGATCCAAAAATTAAAATTTGGGAGTACAATTCGTAGTTATTGTTGAAATAAAATGACAGTCTTATGAGACAATTATTATATTAGACGAATTGTGGGGCGGATCGATTAATTGTTAAAGTATGCTCGTTATATAGATAAAGTATGTTAATTTGTAGTTAAAATATGTTTTTTAAAGTATAATGAATAATGAATTAAAATATGTTTTTAAAGTGCTATAGTACGATTTATTATAAACATACTCTAAGTACCAATAAGTATACTATATCTATATAAGAAATATACTTTAATAATGTGCGACCACAATTCCTCTCACAAATACCCGTCTCACAAAAGAGTATTCCTAATGAAATTTATATTTCTACTATTAAAAAAATTAATATTTATAAATTATAGCAATAATTACAAGCTTTTTTTACTTTTACAAAGCTATTTAAGACAATATCATTAAAGGGTAACTCTCTTGCAAGATGAGTTATTTGTGAGACGGGTCGGCTCATCACTAAAGTATGCTTATTGTATAGTTAAAGTATGATTATTTGTAGTTAAAGTATGTTAATAATAAATCATATTATACCATATACTAAAATCATATTTTAATGCATAATCCAGCCTATTTTAGAAAACATACTTTAACAACGTTTAAACATACTTTATGTATACAATAAGCATACTTTAGTGATAGATCGACTCGTCTCACTAAATAACCCGTCTCACAAGAGACTTTGTCATCATTAAAAATATGTGCAAATAATACGTTTAAAGTGCATATTTATAATAATATTTTCATAATTAGAGGTACAAAGTAATATATTTATTTAATACGCTAAATCATTAAAAAAAATTATTTTGGGAGGTACAATTGTACTCCTTGTTCTACCATAGATCCGCCTCTGTACCCGATTATTCGATTGGTAGATTCACACTAAAATGCTGTGCAATTTTGCAAACTTCCATAAATCTGAACTAATTCGAAATCGAAATAAAGGCCAAGACTTTTTTAACAAATAACTCTAAATTACATAAACTCAACTTACACAAGTATTTGTCAAATATTTTCATGGTTATATTTCTTGCATAAGTATTTTGTCAATGTTTTCATTATTCTATTCCCTGCCTTCTATTGGTTGAACTTGCTACTTTGTATTGGTGGTGTCACTTCACTCTCCCATAGAATTCAATACAGTGTAGGAGTTGGAGCGTCTATCCGTATCTGGATCTCCTAAGACGCATTGCACTGGAAATGTAATTGATCTTGGATTGTTGCTCAAGTATGCAAAACTAACCCAAGATCAACAGTGACTAAAACTAACCCAAGATCAACAGTGACTAAACTGTTTCATTTAGAAACTCCTCATTTAAAAATTGTAAAGACAATTACATTTTTAAATATTTTAAACCCCAAGATTAAACATTGAAGCAATGTTCGTTTCCGGGTTTGAAACCCCGGAATTGGAATTCAAAACTCACATTCAAATTTTAAAAATCACCCTTATATATACCTACTACATTCTCTCTCCTCAAGTAATACAATTTCTCTCTTTATCTCTCATCTTTTATTTAACTTTTTAAATAAAGGGGGGCGAATCACCATCCGACCTCGCCAATCAGACTTTTAGGGGGCTTTCATCCGAAATAGAATCAACTTGAATTCGGGACCGCTATTACTGTAGCTCCCCAAAAACTCATGTGACCCCCAAGGTGATTTGACATAAAGTTAAAACTCACCCTACTCAAAACTCAAAACAAACATAGAACACACTATTCATGATTTTCAAACCCCACATAATCCCAAACCAAATATTACCTTAGTTGTGTTCAATAGGGTTCACAAATCTAACTATGTGAACCCAATTCACACAATAGGGTTCACAAATCTAACTATGTGAACCCGATTCACACTAGCGTTTGCCGACATTCAAACTCATAATCTGTACCATATATTGTGGGCTATCAGTTGTGTTCAATTATTTTAATCATCCTTTCATATGAAAATTTAAAATGTTCCACTGTACCATAGTAGCAACAAAACATGCTCTTTGGTTTAACTCCTAAGACAACAGTAAGTTGCAGAAATGTTTCCCTTGATTCCTTCATGTATTCCAAAAACTTGGGAAAAAAAAAGTGAGCGACTCACATTGAGAGAGATGAATCATATCAGTTGCAACTCTAGTGATATCTCACACATTAAGTTGGGTTGGCGTTCATCAAGAATTCGAATTCCCTATTCCACAATTTTGGTATTTCTATTTGAAAAACTATAATCTTAACTATTAAACCTTTAAGAAATGAATCAAATCAAACAGCATCTTAGACTCAGTCTAAGAAAATGAAGACGAAAATGGCGATTGCTGAGAGAATCCTTCTCCTTTTCAGTGTGGTGCTCTTCATCACCTTGCAAGGATCTAAGGCGAAGAGCTCCCAGTGCTCAAATGGTAGAGGGGAGGGTGAAAAGACCTTCCAATTGAGCTGGTAGCTACAGGGTGTGGGTTCGAATCCTGCCTTTAGCATGATTTGACCCCTTGCAAACACAATTAAACAGTAAACTCTCTATAAACTACTTGAGGCGGTGGGGGCCCTTATGGTGGGGTACACCATAAAAGGATCTCAGGCGAAGAAATCAAAGGAAGAGTTAAAGTAAGTGACTCACAAAGTCTATTTTGATGTCAAGATTAACAGAAAACCAGCTAGGCGCATTACTATGGGTCTATTTGGAAAAACTGTCCCTAAGCAGAAAATTTTATAGCCTTTTGTAGAGGGGAGAAAGGTATTGGCAAAAATGGGAAGCCACTGCATTACAAGGGAAGCACTTTCCACAGAATTATATGCTTCAAGGAGGTGATTTCACTCTTGGTGATGGAAGAGGAGGGGAGCCAATTTACCAAGAGAATTGCTGATGAAAACTTCAAGATCAAGCATACTGGACCTGGGCTTTTGTCAATGGCAAAGGCTGTGACCACAAGCTGGTTGGACGGGTCACGGCCGTCATGTTGTGTTTGGAAAGGTTCTGTCGGGAATGGACGTGACGCTGAGGGTAGACAGAGTGAAAAACCAAAGAACAAAGTTATGATCGTTGACAGTGGCGAACTTCCCCTGTAATTTGGCTTGCACTTGCACAGCTGCTTTGATCAACTGAAAACTTACCATATGACAAAAAATAATTTTAAGTGCCCCCTTTTCCTAAATGAGTTTTAACGTTATTAAACCTTTAAGCAATTGACAGTAATCTATAAAGCTCCTTCATCACACACCAACCCACCCACCCAAATGAGGTGTAGCTCAAGTGTGAGTGAAACATACATACCTAATATGGGCAGGAAAATGAACACCCAACTTCAATTCTCATGAAATCAAACTAACTAAACAATGAAAGATGTAGAAAGTAAAGAAACAACAAAGTAAAATTTCCAAAACCTGAGTCTCATTCACTCCAATACTTCTCCTCGGGTACTGCATCATGTTCCTTCTCCTCATCAGACTCTTGTTCCGCTGAACTCAGCTTGAATTTCCTCACATCCTCCACCGCCGCACTTCTAAACAGCCCAACATCCGCCGCCCCTGCCACCATATGGTACCCTCTCCGCCGCAGCTCCGCCGCTCCATCATGGGGCATCACGAACCCACTCAAGAACGCCTCACTCCCTTTCAGCACGGCTTTCTCCGCCCCACGCAGCACCTCCCTCACCTTCTTGTGCCCTGGGTCCCACAAGTACCCCATGCTCGCGCTCAAATCCAACGGCCCCATTTGGATGCAGTCAACCCCATCCACGGCGGCTATCTCGTCGATTTTCTTCACGCCTTCCTCCGACTCCACCTGACACATGATCAACAGCTCTTCTTCGTAATTACTCAAATACCCTGCGTTGATGCCATAGTCGGAGGCCCGGACGATTGTGTGGGCCGACCCGCGGACGCCGTCGGGAGGAAATCGGCAGTAGGAGACGGCTTTTCGCGCGGATTTCGGGCTGTCGATCATTGGGAACATGATGCCCTGCGGGCCGAGATCCAGAGCCTTTTTGACCCACATGACGGAGGACTCCGGGAGGCGGAGAATAGCGGCGGTGCCGGTGGCGGCGAGAGCGTGGAGGCAGGGAAGGGCGCCGTAGATTCCTCCGGGGCCGTGCTCCATGTCCACCACTGCGAAGTCGTAGCCGGCTAACCCTGCAATTTCAGCAATCGTCGGGCAGAAAGTGAGGAGGAAGATTCCGTAGAGGATTTCGCCATTCTTCAGGCGGGATTTAAGCGACTGCGGAGGAGAGGCGGGGGCGGTGGCGATAGAGGAGGTTGATGTCGGGGAGGATTGGGTTATTATTGATTTGCCATTAGAGTATCGGGTTAGGGTTTGAAGTTGGATATTTGGGAATGAAATAGAAATTCTGGAATTAAATTTGGAGTGAGAAGGATTAATTGCATTTCTGAGGGTTGAGAGTGAAGAAGAGGAGAGAGGGTGACAATGTGGCAGTGAAATGGACGCCATTACTGATTCAGTGAGGTGAGGTTTGGAGTGAGATATAAAGGGGCAGAGATGGATAGTCATAGAATATTGTTACACTCTAAAATCAATTTATTGCAAAGCCATCCCCTACTTCTTCTGAATTACAATTGCTCCCAATCAATTATACCTATTAGTCTATTCCGCCTTCTTTTCACCATTCCATTAACACATTCAATGCAAAATTGATACAGAAACAATAATTCATCTCATCGATTACTACTCCCACCGTCCCAAAGATCCCCATTTTATTATATTTGACGTCTCATTTAAAGGTTCTTTTAGATTATAACTTCAAGAATTTATTGAAACTCACAATCACTCACTCTTTTTTGTATGATTATATGTGTGTGATTGAATGTGTAAAACAATTGAAAATGCAAGATGAAATTTACATGGTTTGATTCATGAAGAATCTACATCCAAGGAAGATAGATATAACTTTATTGATTGAGAGTTTACAATGAAAAAAAAAAATCAGAGCCGCTAACTAACACACACAGCTCAAGATGACTAAAAGCAAAGATGATGAATGAATCCAAAAAATTGATCGACTAGGCTGTTTTATAGGGTAGATAAGCTGTCAAATATCCTTCCTTTGATAACTGATCTCTTCACAAGATTTCAGCTTAATATCCAATGGATACAAGCAGCCATTAACCGGTTATAACAACCCATTCAAGAGCCAATCAGAGGACTAGACACCTCAGCACCAGCACATGAGCATTCTTGATAGGGGTGGCCGTACCGTACTGAAAATACCGACTCATACCATACCGGAATTTTCGGTATTAAAAAAATCATATTGATATCGTATCGAAAATTTTGATATATCGAAATTTCGGTATATTATAGATCAATACCATTTCATACCAAAATATCGAAACACCCTTTTTAATCGAAAATTACTGATTCATAACAAAATTATTATATAATCCCTCGATCTCATACTTATCTGCACCGATACTGTAGATACGGAGTTTAATAAAAGTTATTTTTTGACCAACTTTATTAACTTTTTAGGCGTATTGTAGTATTTTTAGTTAATAAATATATTATAAAGTATGTTATGTGTGTTAGGTGAGTTGAATTTTTCAAACTAGGATAGCTTTTGAGGTTGTTAGTTAATGTGAAATTTTCTTTTTTGGGTGGTTAAGATAAGTATGGGATGAATGAAAACGAAAAATGTGAAGATAAGTGTGGGATGGAGGGAGTAATATATTTAAATATAATTTAATAAAATGATCTATATTAAATATAAAAATAATAATTATTTTGATATTTGAGTACGGTATATACAGAAATATCGAAATACCGATATCATTTTTTTTAAATTATATATTGATATCGTACCGAAAATTTCAGTACGATATCATATTATATCGAAATTTTTGGTATATCGATTTTTTTAATATTTTCGGTATTTTTCGATATGATAACTTTGATATACCAAAATTTCGGTAATTTTGTCCACCCTTAGTTCTTGAAGCTTATTCAACTGTCATCTTACGTTTCAACTGCTATTTCTAGTTGGATGATCACACCACGCATTCGTGTTGCACGTTGGGCTTTGTATGAGCCCGCTGAACAATCCATCAACCATGCACCAGTCTTTATTTGGATCAAGGAATTCATATATACACCTTTTAAGTTTCTATTTTCCCCTTTAAGTAAAAAGTAAATGACCACTTTTACCCGGGACGGAGGGAATACTTTTTATGGGTGAGTTATATGTAAATCGAGTTTACATGTAAATTCTATATTTTTTTAAAATTACTCTTTATTATATAAAAAATTAATCTTTGAAGAGTAATAAATTTTATAATAATTTATGTCTCTAAATAGTAATTTTTCATGTACTAAAAAGTAATCGATAAATAAGGGTTTATAAGAATTAGAAGGGTAATTTATTATTTTGAAAAGTAACAATTTATATGTTCAAAGAGTAATTTTTCATATATTAAAAAGTAATAATATTTACTTATAAATGTATGTAAACTCGGTTTACACAAATGTTTGTAACTTTTTATACTTAAAAAATAAAAAATTCTTTTAATTCTTATTTAATTTTTTTTATATAATTGAAATTATTATATCCTTAAATTTTAATATTTATCTTTAATTTAAAATGATATTAATATAACTAAATATTTAAAAAAATATTAAAATTAAATTAGAATATGATAGTAAGTTTTGCTTAGGAGAAATTTTTATTTATTTAGTTTTATTTTATTATATAAGTTTTTGTTTCTTTATTTTGAGTATGTAATTTTATGTACTATGTATGTAATTTTAACTATTTATTGTGTAAATTAATTTTATGTTGTTTATGTTTAAATCTCATATATATTTTAATTTTATTTTTTCTTTGAAAAACACTTACTTTTAAAAGTGTTGAAAAAAAATGCATATAATTTTCTCTTTCATCACCTTGAAAATAACTAAAAAAATATTAATAAAATACATTTCAAAATCTGGAAACAATACATCACACAAAAATGTTGTTTATTATGTAGTGTGAGTTAATCTACTATACCACGCACGTATACTAAAAACATGTCCATATTTAAAAATGGCTCAGGTATAAGTAAAATTTAGATCCTATTTTCTCCTAGGGGTGACTATTTGCACCCCCAAATCTTCTAAACGAACTCCAATTGCTAAATGCACCCCATTAAAATTACAATAAATAAGCATCAATCACTAAACATACCACATGCATGACTATTTTAGCCTTTTTACTAGAATTAAACATATTATACAATTTTTATAGATAAACCCTTTAAATCCATCCAATATATATAACAACGGATCGAACGCCATTTCAGTCGAACATGTCTAGGAACGCCATTTCGTATCTATATTTAATTATTTATATACTGTTAATGTATTAGGAGAATTAAGATTCAATTTGAGTAGGAATTGATAAAATTTGCAATGGTTCATGAAGGAGCCACCCATGTAAATATCATTGATCTGATCATTGTGGATGCCATTTCACCTGGATTGGATGAATATGAACGTTTGAATACCAAAGATTGAGAGAACTTATGATGCTTTTTTTAGAGGTAGGATTTCCTATCATCCAACTGTATCATCATAATTTACAATGGCGTATTAACCAACTGGTAAAAAAAAATAATTATACATTTACATTTTCTGCATCATTGACGTTTGCTCATTTCTTAGTTCATCTTTTTTTTTTGTGTTCATATAAATTAGTTATTGTCCTGTGAATCTATCTTGGTGTCATATCCAAGTTTGAACAGCTATTTTTTTAATTAACTTTATAAATTGTTACGGATGATTATCATTCTCAGTTTTCATTATTTTTGTTTGTTTCATGATACTACGCTGGTGCAGAATTTTTAGGGTATAGAGTTTATCCTGGTTTATTGATTATAACAATGATGTACATTTAGAAATCTAAATTGGGGTGAATTTAAAAATCAAATTGGAGTCTGTATAACAATTTATCATAATTAATCTTATTTTATTATTTATATACAGGTATTTACATCTTCTTACATAAACATATTTTAAATTTATAAATTAATAGGGTTTGTTTACTAAATTTGGGAATGCAAATAGCCGCCCTCTTTCTCCAATTCTAACGCCTCTTCTACCCAACCTCCTTCTCTTTCTTCTCTAGTACTCCTCTTTTTCAACCACCTCCGACTCTTCTAGTTAGTCGCCCTCCGCAAATTCTCCATCTCCATCCGTTTAATTATTATGTTGTTGCCTCCGCCTTTAGCCTCTTCCGACTCTCCACTTCCGTTGTCCTCCTCTGATTCTCCATCTTTATCACCTTTATAATGGTGTTGCCGCCGGGGCCAGCACCCCTTGATCTGCCGACCTTCTTCTTCTGAGCGACCAGTCTCACGATATTTTTCTTCTTCAGAGCTCTCTAGATCTATCATCCTTCTTCTTCTAAGCAATAGATCTACATCTTCTCATGATGTTCTTCTTTAGATCTCCTTAGATCTGTCAACTTTCTTCTTCTAAGCATCAAACCTTCTTCTTAAAGGATGGTCTGGTTTTAATTTATTAATATATATGTTTTTATGTAAAAATGTATTATATTTATATATGTGTGTTGGGTTGAGATCTTATTGTTCCCTCTCCATCACGACTTCAGATACATGTGCTGATATTGTCATGACATTCTGTCTTCAACAAAACTCATTAAGATCAGTGACTCCTTACTGTATTGGTTTTGACTTATTACTGTATGTGTTTGTATATATAAATGTATTGTGTAATTTTATTCTTAATATGTATACTCTGAAATTAATCTCAATGAAAATCTTTCATTTCAATGGAAATCATAACCTATCCTCTCTCTATACTCTTGTACTTGTTCAATAAAAATTACACTAAAATTTCAAAAGTATATAAAATATAAATAAGACATTATACTTGTACATTAAAATTGATACACTTACACATTACACACTCCATCTTTTAAACTGCAATAAATTTTCAACAAAAAAGTATACACTTATCAGTAAAATTATACACTTCATTTGTAAATTTTTTACACTTATTCAATAAAACTTATACACTTTGTGTTTAAGAAATATAAGTAATTTAGCATAAACACAAATTGCACCGACTACACCAGGTTACACCTCCAATGAATTCTATTGAGGTTACACCATCAAAAATACCTACTGATGCAAGCAAGACCAATATTCCATCAACACAATTCTCATTACGAGAATGGTGAAACTTGCGAACACCACAAAAATATTATGCAGTTATTCAAAAAACTTATGCACTTCGTGTTTAAAAAGTATACATAAATAAACATAAACAAAGAATAAAAATTTAATCAAGTACTTTAATATCATTTTGCTGGTAACATTAAATAAATTTAAGAATTAAAAGTTACACATTTTTTTACATAGCACATACATCGAAGAATTACAAATGATACTCCTTATACAAGCTCCATTAGTTTTACATTTTGAACTAGAATATCAACATGCTTCCAATCTCTACTATCAACATATCACCTCAGTAAGATAAATTATCAAATTAATCGAGATAAATGAATGTAGATCTCAACAAGACATTATCAAATTAATTGAGATAATTGAATGTAGATCTCAACCCTCAACAATACAGTTGGTAAACCACTAAGAAACTATTGAAGAAGGCGACGCATCAGATCTAAACAACCATTGGAGGCTGCGCGTCAGATCCACAAATAGAAGAATCAGACGTCAAATCCACAATTGGAAGAATTATATCTTTATCGCATTAGAAGTTCTTGAAAAATCACCATGAGATCTGTATCAAAGAAGTTCTATCTCTGCCTTGGCAAACACAAATGGAGAAGGGTGGTGGAAATCTCGAAAATTCAGTGAACTTGACAAAAATTTCAGAGAAGATTTGGAGAAATATCAAAGAAGAGAGGTGATGCGTATTTTCTTTGTACGCAAAATTAATCCCCAAGTATTAAGGATATCAATTACAGCTTGAGCAAGCGACCAAGTGAATATCGAACCAAAGGACGATGTATTATCAATTTAATTAATTAAGACAAGAGGCAATAATGTTTGAGGTTGATTATCTACTAACTACTATGCTGAAAATTAAATAACAAATAAAATAAATTAATCAATAGAAGAATTACGAAAGTGGATCAAGTAGGAGAATAGGTAGCTCTAGGGAAATCCAGATTCATTCATTAATTTCCCTTCCATGTGTTGCTGTCCCCCGACTCTGTCTTGTGGAATATGGATGCATCACAAAGCCATGCATATTTACTTTATAGACACAAGCAAACATGCGTATAACACGTGTGCATAACCTTGGAGTAAGAGATATAATTTCACCCCCCCTTTCTAGGTACTATTAGTATCAATTATTTCCCCCTAGGATTGATACTCTAACCCGATATGATCTCTCTTTATAGGTACTATGAAGTTATCCTCTTTATCCTATTTAATAATCTGAATTCAATTCAATTAATAAGTATTCATATATGATAGTTCTAATAAAGCTTCGGAGTCCCCCCACTTAGAATCATAACATGGAATCCTGCTCAGCAGTGAATGCACTCAATTAATAACCAAGATATGTATTCAGACTCTACATAACAGTTAATGATGCACAAAACGACCATGAGTATGAATTGAAAAGGCACAATCATATATAAAATAAATTCACAAGTAGTATTGTACAGAGTTTACACATGAAATTTCAATTAATTGATAAAAACCTTCATAACCCTAGTTCTATCAAAAAGGCTCTAGCCCATGATGTTGTAGGAATCACACATGGGGTTGGATAGATCTTACTCATATGTCCTGAAAATTAGAAAGTAAAGCAAAAGAATTAGGAAAACCCTTGGTGTAGAAGCCTCCCTCCTTCTCTCTTCCATCTCTTCAATTCCTCTTGGTTCTCCTCTTGATTCCACGGACGAATCTTCAAAGTGATGGATGGATGGAGGAAAGGATGTGGATGATGGTTGGGGGGTGATCCCCTCTTTTGGGGTGTTGTATGGTTGTGGTCTCTCTTCCTCTAATCTATTGTATTGTGTTCCTTCTTTTTCTCCTGCGGAAGCCCTTCTTTTATACACATAAGATCTCCTTATGGGCTTAGGATGGGCCTTTGCTTGAAGCACACGTCAAATTTGGTGAAAGTTATTTGGAATTACCAGAAATAGCATTCAGCTACAAAAAAGTTCAACCTCAGTATTCAAGTCGAACAAGAAGCCCCTGGTCGAATAAACATTCTGGACAACTTTAGCAATTTGCTCAACCAAACCGCTCTTGCTCGACCAGATTGATCTTGGTCGAGTAACTCCTCCAAGTCGAGCTGGCTCAATGGACGGGCTCTAGCAATCTGCTCGACTTGTCACCTCCCGTTTGACCACCTATTATTGAAGGTCGAACAAGCCAACTTGGTCAAACAACTCCTTGATTTCACCTCCAAAATTATGTCTTCCAATTCCGAGTCTTTTTTACCTGTTTTCCTATATTAATATGCTCAAATAGCCCTTGTACCCTTCGATTCGTGCCTTTCCCATAAACATATCAATTCATCTCGATAAAAGACTAAATAGTACTCTATTTCCATGCAAATTAAGGCCCAAAATACGCTTATTTTCACTCTTAACAAGAGGCAGGGTGGAGAGGAAGGAGAAGCGCCACCATAAGAACAGAGAGGAGAGTAACCTGGGGAAAACAGGCATGATCAAAGGAGAGGGGGCGACAGCCAGAACCTAAGGTGAGAGAAGGTTAGAGAGAGATTGAAATGTAGGGTGAGAAAATGATGAAATGACGTGGTGAATTAGGAGTAAATAACCCATGTATTGTATAGAGTATAAGTATCCGAGTCATTGGTAAAAATTGACCTAGTTGTACCTTAAAAACTATTGCACATTAGTATTTACCTTATTATGTAGTGCTGCTTGAGTGAGTTTTTCACTGAAAATGAGTATTTCACTCCATTTTAATACTATATACTCCCTTCGTCTCATTTTAGATGACACACTTTTCATTTTGGATTGTCCCACAAAAGTTTGCACATTCCTAAAGAAGCAAAAAGTCAAACACAATCACCCTTCCCCATACACTTTATTTACAAAAATATCACTCTTAGCAAATGCACCTAACATACTTTATCATTTATTTATTATAAAAAAATACCATAATACCCCTAAAAGTAATCACTTTTCTTAATCTCCGTGTCAGAAGAGCCATGCAAACTTTTGTGGGACAGAGGGAGTATATATATACACTTTATTCCATACAATAAAAATTATTATACTTTTTTATTTTCATATTTATCTTTAATTTAACATGCAATTAATATAATTTAAGGAGAAAATTATATATTTTTTTAAATTTTACTTCTTCCGTCCAACAAAACTCTTTACACTTTTCTCATTTGTTTGTCCCAATAAACCCTTTACATCCTAAAAAATAAAATATTATTTTATCCAACAACCTCAAAAGTTACTTTGATTTCAAATTTACAACTCTTTTTTACACACATACCAATATATTATACTTTTTTATTACCTAAAAATACTATAATACCCTTAAAAGTCAATAAAGTTTGTAAAAACGAACAACTTTTCTTAAACAACATGGAACAGTAAATGTGAATTGTTTAGTTTTATTTAATTATATAAGTTTATTTTTTTGTAATTTGTGTATGTAATTTATTTACAATGTGATGTAATTTTAATTTTATGTCATTTATGTTTAAATCTCACATTTAGACAAATAGATGGTGTATTATTAAAAAGAAAAAATAAGAGGGGGTGGGAGAATAGAAAACTAAAGATGTTTAAAGAACTGATAGATTAGTGAAAAAGCCAAACAAGCGGCTGTAAAAAAGGTCAAAACAGGCAATCCATAGACAAACTAATCAATATCGTCTAGTTCTTCTCGAATCTCTAGTTCTTCTCGCATTTGTTTAAGCACTGGAATATACATAAGCTCATGCTTATTCACCTTTGGATTGATCTTTGCATGTAGACGAGTATTGGACTTGGCTATTGGTTGGTAAAAATCCTTCTTAGGCCTACCTTGTTTCTTTTGCTTAACACTACTTTGTAGCAGGGGGAACTCATCCATGTCCCCCTAGGTAGTGAGATCAGTATAATCCAAAAGTTTAAGTTGAGTATCCACATAAATGACTCCAGAATTAATAACAGTCGTAGAAATAGGCGAAAGATGCGGGTTTGAAAGACCTGCCCTCAATGTCCCCAACCGGAGAGGTCCTAGAAGCAATGTGCTCATCCATGTAATCTTGAACCTCCTCAAAAACTGGTGCAGTAGAAATAACCCTCTCAAAATTCAACGAGCGCGGCACCGGGGTTGTAAGAATTCCCATGACTCAGTTTATAAACTCTAGAGAAGCAGCAAAGGGCTGATTAGTGTTAGCAAAAATCTCTTGATTAGTCATAGCTTCATCCACAGTATCGAGAGCATCATCATTCAATGCACTAAACTTGTTTAAGAGTAGAACACCTGAAGATGATTTATGAGAAGCCAAAATATGTAAGGCTGCATTGATTGTATCAGAGGAAGCAGCTAGGTTTAAATCTTACATTTAGTTTAATTCCATTTTTAAAAAAAATCATACTCCCTTCATTCCATTTCAATTCTTATATATATTTTATTTGGGCGTCTCATTTCAATATTTACATTTTCCTTTTCAGTAAATGGGACCAACACAAAATAATTAATATATCTCAATGGGACCCATATAATATAAATACAACTATCCACTTTACATTAAATATTATATATTTCAACAAACTACATGTTAAATTATGTTGAGATTGGAATTTCACGTATTTTAGGTCTCACATTACACTGTTTTTATTAGAATATGACCATGATTTCATGTAAGATTGCGTGGTTTTCATATCTTGCGTAATTAAGATGCTACTAAGGTGTTTTGTTGAGTTTTAGGTGGAAAAAGGATCAAAAGTTCAAAGTTGGAATGAAGAGTGAAAGTTAGAAGAATGCTGAAAAACGTATACTCATATTATGTAATTTTTTTGTATTCATTTGAAAATCAAAACTGCTAGTATGATACATAGTTGAAAAGCCACGGAAGAGAGGATCGTTTTGGCGTAAAAATTACTCAAATCAAAGTCCGTATGAGGAAGTTATGCTCAAAATCGTAGGGTCGCGCAGTTGCCGACGAGAATTTTTGAAAATTAACCCATATTTCCTATTTCTTGGAGCACAATTAGTTCCGTAATAAACACGTTAATTCTAAGAACCGATAAATCAGATACTTGAATTGTTTAGTGGGACAATGTATTAGACATTCAAGTAGAAGGTGAATAAAGCCTTGTAGTACTTTCAGAAAATATCTTGTTAGTCAAACTTGCCACCCGTAGGTATTGTTGTTTGCGTTGATTAGTATCTAGGAATGGGGCTTGGTAATATTCACACACCTTAGGATTTTAACCAGATTATACTGTTAGCTTTGAATCGAATCATATCCGGTAGAAAATAGAGTTATGTGGTGTATTTTCATAAAATCTGCATGAATGAATAATTGAAAGTCTAGGAATTCAAATTAATTTGTTTATATCGAAGTACCTTAGAACTATTAATCGTTTCTTGAATTAATCTTAAATCTTTCTTCTGTGATTTATTTTAATAGTTATTTAATTTTTTGTTCTTTAGATAATAATTAAATTCACAACTCCTGGATATCGGTTACTTAATTCTGATTAATTTAGTAATTTTAAAAAATAAATAATTAGCTGTCCTTTTGGGTTCGATAATTTAACTTGGTTGCTTGCAGCTACAATTGACATCCTTCACACTTGGGGATTTAATTGGAGTGCGTAAAAAAAACCTATCAAATTACTATATTTATTAATCTCTGCGCAAAAAGTAAACATAAAAATTGAAACGAAGAGAGAAAGTATTTTTTAAAAAGGGTGACATTATTGCCACCCAAATCTTTACTATGGTCACCCAAAATAATTAAAATATTAAGTAAATATACTATTTTAATCCTATGCTAAACTTTATCTATTATTCTAAATCACTTTAATACACTAGTTCACCCTCACCCAAAAACATATTATTATTAAGATCCCACAAGTGAGATCTATTTGCAGGATAACGAAACACATTCAAGATGATAACATTTAAATTTGTTCATTCACCTTAATCATATTAATATATGAAATTATTTTCCTTTGTTTTACTTTTTATAATTTTAAAACTATTGATAAAGATGGAAAATGTGTTAATTTGCAGTGCCTATTGTCATTTGCCAACTAAATAATCAGAGTGCGGATTTAAAATTGCCACAATGTTAGTCAAAAGAGATATGAGAAGACAACGTTTGTTGTTCTGCTGATGCGACCTCCCTTCTTAATCTTATTCCCAAAATCGATGTAGTATTCTCGTCTTGGGCGCGTTGATCTGCCATCGAAGTGTTTGAACTTGTTGTTCTCCGATATCGTCAGAACTCTTCATGGCTGTAGCCGAAAATCCATCGAAAAATTCCACGACAATTTCTTATTTCTTTCATTTTTTTTCTTAGCCCATTTCACTTTTGGATGGATATGTTTATGTTTAGGTATGTTTGGATGGATGTAAATGGGTGTATGAAGTAATTTGGATGGCAGAGGTTAAAATAGTATTTTTTTTATAGTGCCCATAGTAAAGATTTGATGACAATAACACCGCTCTTTTAAAAATATTGTACAAAAAATTACATTGTTATTAACTTAGAAAAAAATTACATTAAACCTCTTCACTTACTTGATATAAACTTAAAGAAAAAAAATTGCAGCTGGCAAACCCAAACCTTTTTGTTTTTTGTTTTAGGTTAATGTTACACACCAATTTACCGTGATTATAGTACCTTTGCTGGAAATAGACTTGCACGCCGGTCCGAAACCGCCGGTTTTGATTCCTAGAAATGGAGAACCAGAACCGAACCAAAGGTAAGAAGGTTTCAGTTCCAAACTGGAACCGCATGTTCTAGTTTTATTTTATTTTTAATTTTAACGTAAAAATATGAAAAAATAACAAAAACTGAAAAATTGGCTGTTCAAACCGGAACCGCCAGTTTGGAACCAAAACCGTTGGTTTTTTTCCCAAGGAATGAGAAATCGAAAGCAGACCAAAGTATATCTGGTTTCGGTTCTGTTTGTGCTAGTTCCGGAATCGGCAATTCTAGTTCTGGTTAAAATCGACGGTTCCCCGGTTCGAACCGCTGGTTCCGGTTATTTGGTGCATGTCAAGCTGGAAAGTATTTTCATACAAAAATGGGACTTTTAGATCCTTTAAGTAGTATACATTTGACTAATTTATTAAATATTTATCCATTTATTTTGAACTATATAATTTTATTTTTTTTATTGTCCATGTTAAGTAATCTCATTCTTCATTTTATCCGTTCCAAAATCAATGTATACCCTATAAAAGAAAATAACACTTTAACTTATAACTTAATAATATATTTTAGGGTCAATAAATAGTAGTTAAAAAATGTATTTAAAAATTACTAAGCGATACATTCGCTTCAGAAAATTATCGATAAATACAAAATTATATTTTATTTTTTCCATAATACCTATACATATTCGTACATTAGTGTGCATTATTAAGATTGAAATCAAAATACATTATTTATACAAATGTACATTAGTGTACATTCTATTGAGAAAGAAACTGCAAATACGCGATTAAATTGAAAAACCCTACGAATGTACATCAGTGTGCATCTTTGAGAGAGAAATGGAAAATTCACGATTGAAACTATTATTTAGTACATTAGTGTGCATTCTTAGAGAGAAATAGAAAATACGCAATTAAATTAAAGAACTCTATGAATGTACATTAGTGTGCATCTTTGAGAAAGAAACAGAAATTACGTGATTAATTAATTTGAAATAGGGTTGTTATAATTATCCTTAAATCTCTCACCCATTATTTTTATTTGATTTAGTGTACATTAGTATTCAATGAAACTAGTGTAAATTGAAAACGTTAAAATATTCATCGTTGTAAATAAGGGTAAAGCTGGAAAAAGAAATAGACGTTTAGATCGATGTATTTATTAGTAATTAGGTTATATACACGCGTACCTATAAGTCATAATCCCTGCATTTTAATTATAAAATTGTCATGCATTTAACATACATAATATATTTTACTATGGCAAAATTTTGGGTGAGATCGTCTCACGAAAATGTGTTTTGTGAGACGAATAAGAAATGATAATATTTGAATAAAAAGTGATAGATGATTGATGAAAAGTGATGGTGGTGCAGTAAATTATTACATGAACAATTTTTAGTATAAATAAAAAGTGATAACAAATTTAATAAAAAGTGATAACATTTTTAATAAAAAGTGGCAATTATTTTAAAAAAGTGAAATTGTCTTAAATTGAGACGTCTAATGCAAGTATTGTCCCTTTAAAATTTATTTATTATTCTTAAAAAATACATTAACCCATAAAACAAAATTTATTAATATTAGTGAAAATAGTAAAAATATAATTTTTGTATGGGGAATATGATTTTTGTTCTTATTCCTAAATTGATTTGGGTAAATTTTATTACGCTATTGAAAATGTCGGCGTTTGGATCTTTTTGGTTAACGTGAACCGTTAGGATTCCATGCAATTCTGTCGCAGCAGAAGCATAATCACAAAATTGTATTACCTTTCACCAGGGTTTGTTGACGTTGACGTTGAACAACACGAACAAACGATCTTCCGATCTTCTGTTGTATTCCTAAGGGCACGTCTTGACGCTGTGTGGGCAACGATCTCCAAGACGAACTTAATCTGCAGACAATCCCACTCTCTCACGATTTTGGCGTGTAAGTTTGATATCCGAACTACTGAGATTAGCTATTTATAAGCTATAACAGGGATCAGGAGGAGAAATTAGGGATGAGCCTCCCATTGAGCTTAAGCATCTAAGTTTAGCCCAAAACTTATACTTAAGTCCAATAATAATAAAACAGTCCACTAAAGAATTATTATTGCACTGCTACCCTAATCCCAAATTACGTTATGGGCTCCTTATTATGAGCCCATCAATCTCCTCGTATTTACGATTCAATGTCCATTAATTAATTAAGTTACTGACAACTCTATTAATTAATATCTTTACTAAGAGTAGTACCATTCAACCTTATTATCATGCTAGAATAAATCCACTTGCAGGGTTTACATGATAATCATTATGAGCTCCTCAAGGGGACATCATCAACCAATTATGTTAGGGCACGGATTCCTTCTACAATCAACAGCACACCATATAGATAGCATCATCTCCCAACTCACCGAGCTTATTGATTTAACAATTAAATCTCACCCATAGATGAATTAAAGAAATAAATACTGGCTTACGTGTCGAGTTTATTGTATAGGGATTAAGAGTACGAACATCCATAATAACAGAGATCTAGTTCTATTATATAGTCAGTATAAACCGAACGATTTCACGGCAGTCATGCTCAATACACACAAAGTGCACTAGTGCAATTTTATAGTCAAGATAGACTAATGTCAAATCACACTACAACTATACCGATAGATAGTCCCCATCTATCTCAGTTGTGAGCATCTGTTTATACTTTATAAGGAGCCGATAATATGATCTTCCATGTGACGCCGCACACCACATTGTCTATAGTATAAAGTAAATAGACTTTTGTAATAATTCATAAACAATTATGCAAAAGTTTGATCACATGATTCTCATTTCAAATATTGTCTAAAACATTGTTCATACAAAAAACTAGACTTTTAGTATACAATCTAACAGAAAAGATGTACGTTTGGAGTTGAAATAAAATTAAATTGGAAAAAAGAAATACCCCTGACAAGGCATGTTGCGTAAATACTTTTAGGTACATAATAAGAAAATGCCCAATTTAAAAAATGTATCATTTTTTCTCCCTATTATCTTTAAAATCATAAAAAATGACCACTATTATAGTCACGTTCCCAAAATACCCTCCTTGACTTTCACTAAAAGATGGAAAGGTAATGGTAGAGGTTGGGACTAATAGACAATATTGAACGAATAGGTTTAAATGGGACGAAAAGACAAATTTGTGACGAATAGACAAATATGGGATGAATTGAACAGTCTATTTGGTCTATATTGTTCTATTCGATCTAAATTCGTCTATTTGACCTAAATTTGACTATTAATCAAATTTGAAGCCCTGTTTCATGATGAAGAACTGAGATCTGGTTATCAATCCCTCATATGCTCTGCCGTCTCTTGTAGACTCAGGTCCTGTGAGGAAAGGCAGTAGCATTGAGAATGTTCATATTTCCACTGTTGTGATGACATCGCCTACTCATGTGACTGGCTTTGGGGCTTCTCCAGAATTTATAAATTCTGTTATGAATATTTTAACATCAGTGCTGAGATCGTTAGGTTATGAGTTGAAATCATCAACGCCACCAGTGAATGAGGGCATACCTCAGATCATAAATCCTGGCATCGTACATGTAGATACTCAACTTAATTAGATATTCTGATTACACTGATCTCTATTCCAAAGAGAACATGGCGGAGTTTTCAACTCTAAAAAGAAGTGTTGCGAAAAAGAAACGAGGCAGGCCCAAGAAAGATTTTTATCAACCAACAACTAAACCCAACACTCGTCTTGAAGCTAAGCTCAATACTGCACAATTAAATAAGCATGAGCTTATAAATATACCTTCGCTTAAATTGATGCAAGAAGAACTAGATGATATTGATTAGCTTTATATGTGGATCAACTGTTATTAATCCTTTTCTTTAAGCCGTTGTTTGGGCTTCTTTACTGCTTTTTATCATTTTTTTAAACATGTTTTCTTTTTACTGTTCCTCTCACCTTCTTTTTCTTTTTTCTTTTTAATAAAATGTCATCTATTAGCCTAAATTTGACTATTCATACTGAAATTTAACCAATACACATTAAAACTCTTATTCCTTCGTATGCTAACATGAATTATTTGCTTAAAAACACTAAAATTCACTTGAATATAAAAAATTAATATATTAAAATATAAAATTAGAATTATATATATGTATGTATGAAAATGAGTTAGAATTTTAATTTTTCAATATATTAAAATATAAAATTATATTGAAAAATTAAAATTCTAACCCATTTCTATATATATATATATGGAATTGAGTTAGAATTTTAATTTTTTTATGACATCACAGCTGCTCATTCATTTTACAACTAAATTGTAATACATTGTTATATGAGGGTGTATTAGAAAAATTCATTCATTATAAAGTTGGGCAGTTTTGATTTTTTAAAGATGTGTGGGCATAATAAATTATGACAATTTAAAAGTTGGCCGAAACATCCATTTTCACATATTTTTACTTACCAGATATTTTGACGTGCATTGCACGTCATCTGTAAGAATTTTTTTTGGTCTTTTTTCATGATAAATATAAAGTTATTTAAAATATGAAAGATTAGAAAAGTATGGTTCATAGGTGCACCTTGAATTATAAATTAATTTAATGCATGATAATTTATTTGTTGATAGATAAATCTTATACTACTAAAAGAAAGTTTCCTCCTGCTCCTGCTGATGTGTCAACTTCTCATGCATTTGAGTGTGACGTGTCACGCCCTCCATTTTTACAAAATTTTCCTCCAGCATTTTCTAACGCTACTTACATCTAAATGTTTAGCAGTTACAGTGTTTGCGTTATTCATGAGTTAAATGTTCTCCTTCCGTTTTGTGTTATGAAATTCAGAATCTAATTCTCCGAATCCATTCCCACTGGCTCCATTTAGGTCGGCGCCGCTTAGGATTAGGATTAGGTATTGCGAGTTTGTAACGATCTGTTAGAGGTGGAAGGTGAGGGGGATACTGACTGATTTCATAATGGATTTTCTTGGATTGGACCTGTAGGCATTGCAGATAGCCAGTATGTTTGTCTGGTCAGAATCCTCTTTTAAAGAGATCCACTTTTTTGTTCTATGAAGGTAATGCTCTTTTCTCATGTTCCTAATTTTGTGGTTAACTGATAATGTACCCTATTTTGTAATATACTATTACGTCTGAAAAATGAAACAGTGATTGACTCCTCATACAGGGGGCCATTGTCTCTGCAGCTGGTTTTCTGTCTTGACTGCTTTTGATCTTTTCGATGAATCTCAGGATCCGTTGATCATCAACAGAACATCCAATTTATCTGAGACTGTGATAGGGGTATGTTCAATAAAATTTGTGTACATGTCAATATGATACGTAAATGGTGTTTTAGGAAATTGTGGCTCATTGTTGGATTGAATCTTACTGAAAATGCTGAAAATTTAATAAATAAGTTACCATAAAGAAAATTTTCATGTTGTGGCAAAATAAATGGATCAGTAAAAATTGTCTAGATGTTCTTTGATTTGATCAAGCTTAAGAAACCAAACACACTGTTAAAGAATGATTTTTTTTTTCTTTTTAATAATAAAGAATGATTTTTTTTTTCTTTTTAATAATTTTGGTGGCTCTGTCAATTACAATTTTGAAGACCTCGTTCTTATTTTCCATCAACAAATGTTTTTTTTATGATTTTTTTATTTTTATTTTTATTTTTATGCAGGTTTCAATTGGATACTTTTTGTCGGACTTGGCAATGATATGTTATCACTAGTGTTTCCCCGAACGCACGGAGAAAATATAAATTTATATGATTATAAAAAAAATTATATAAAATTAATAGTATAAGAATATAGTTCTTCAAAAATATAATAACAATATTTTCATTTTAATTATAATACCACTTATAATTATATAAATAAAAATAAATGAATTAATAAGAACTTGTTTGATTTAAATTTGACAAAGACTTGTTTTGAGACTGTCTCACGTAAGTACTTATTTGAGACGGATGAAAAGTGATAACTTCTATAATGAATATTGAAAAGTGATACTAAATTAATAAAAAAGTGATAATGCTATTTATGAACAATTTATAATATAAAATGATAACTTTTTATAGAAGAAGTGATAACTATTTTAAAAATGCTATTTTATGAACAATTTATATTATATATGAAAAGTAATAATATTTTATAATAAAAATAATAACATTTTATAACGAAAGTGATAACTATTTTAAAAAATATAAAATAATCTCACGTGAGACAGTCTCACCCAAGACCTACCCTATAAATTTAGATTTTAAAAAAAATTGAAATAATAATTAAATCTTAAAAAAGTAAAAATAAATAAATAAATTATATGAATAAAATTTAGAACATGAATGATATGGGTAAAATATACTATACATAAATTACTATTATAATTTTTTATTTTAAAAACTCTATTAAAAATCACTCTTGTATTTAAACTTAATAGTCTATAATATACCTATCTTCCATACATCTTTATATCCACTGCATAATACCTTATTATAAAATATAAAGTTAATTTCTTAAATTCTAATCCCCTAGAAGTGAAATACACATTAAACCAGTAAAATTACAATTATACTTTTATAATTAATCATAAAATATAGGGTTGGTTTTGTGTGAGACAGTCTCATGTAAGCTACTTATTCGATGAGAAATGATACTGATAAAATGAATTATTTTATGAACAATTTATAATATAAATAAAAAGTGATAATATTTTTTGAGAAATTGATAATATTTTATAGTAAAATTGATAATAATATTATTACTTTTTATCTGTCTCATGTAAGGGCTTATGTGAGACGGTCTCACACAAGTCTTTGTCTGAACTATAAGGATTTATAAAATTTAGAAGCAATGTTATATTTTTTATTTATTAAAATCAAATTTTAGTTATATAATTTTTTTTACTCTTAACTTAAATGTATATTTAAAATTTATTTTAGACTAAAAGTTATTTGTACTTTTTAAATAGTAATTTTAGTGTTTATACACTTTTGTATTTGTATAACTCTTAAGTTATATATGATAATATATATAAATTTGTTTTATTTTACTGTTACTCATAATTTGTATAACTCTTATTTTAGTGTTACTCTTAATTTTGTATGAAATAGTCTCACGTAAGATCTACCAAATCATAAAATGATCTCACCGTCAGTGCTCCAAATATTTAAGAATAAATAAATCAACTAAATTTTTTTAATTTGGATTATATATTTATTTTTTTATAAATAATTACTTAATAAGAAAATAAAAAAAATATTTGATATAATTTTTGTATGAAACAAATTTAAAATAAAAAAGTCACATTCATTAAAAAAAGTTTGGATAATTTTCTAAAATATGTAAAAATAAATGCTTTTGATTGACTATGCAGGAGTAATATCACTCCCCTATAAGTTTAGTATAAACCTCCATTAATAAGTGTTTCTTTTTTCTCTTTTTAATTCATATTATTAATATATACCTTCTTATAAAACTGAAACTATACTTATTTTTTTCTTGATAATCCATGCTACTACACTATTTACACAAATATCCATAAATAAGTTTTTTTTTAAAAATTTTTTTAATACACATTATTATTAAAAAAAAATATAGAACATCAAATTGGTTGTAGCGCCTATAAAACTGAAATTATATTTTTCTCCTAGAAAAATATTATTATCGGTCCGTAAATATAATTGATTCTATTTTTAGATATTTTTTTCTACAATTTTTAATTTTGATCTTTTTTTTCTAATTTTAGTTTTTTTTGTCATTTCTTCAAATTCTGGTTCTTTTTTGTCCACTTTTGATACGAATTTTGTACTTTTTTTATATATTTATAAACATAAAAAACTCATTTTGGATTAAAAAAAACTAAATATGAGAAAAAGAACTAAAATTTGAAAAAAAAAATCAAAATTAAAAATTACTTAGAGGACCAATTATTTAATTTTCTCCTTTTCTTCCTCTCTCTAAATTTCTTCAATTTTATCGTGAGTTATACTATATAGATTATAGACTAATTTTTATTTTTATTTTTATTTTCATCATTTTTAAAAGCAACAATTTTGTTTCTTTTGTAACCATCATCTTCTTCAATTTTACCCATATTTTTTCAAAAGCAATAATTTTATTTATTTTATAATCATCCTTTTCTTCAATTTTACCTGAGTTAAACTTATTTTTATTTTTATTTTCATCTTTATTCAACAGCAAGAATTTTTTATTTTGTAATCATGACTTCTTTATGATCATAGAATATATACCCTCTTCTTTTTCGTTATACAAAATCCACTTTTATATATTTTTAGACAAAATTTATAGAAACAAATTACAATCCAATAAGATATTCACCCATTTTAGAAGAGTTAATGGCCTTTCTCTTTTTTTTTCCACGTAGCATTTTCTTTTTTCTTCTATATACAACATTAATATATTTTTTTATCATATATTTTTTCGATTTCCACATAGAACTTTTTTGTTTTTTTCTTCTATATACTAAATCTATATTTGTAATAGATCTTTGGGTGTAATGGATTAACCCATAGAACTATTATTATAAATCTACTATTATTGTAAATCTTTAGTTCCGCTTATACAATTTGCAAATTTTGGAATTGGTCTATTATCAATTGTAGATTTTTAGTTTCCGATAGTAGACTCTCATCGTCTATCTTTTTCACCTCGTCTATCTTTCTATCATTTTCACCACGGATAGTTTTCTTTTTCCTTTCTTTTTTTCATGAAAATTACAAAGGAAAGCGGTTATCGAAGAACCACTGCAAGCTACCGGAATCGTTAACGCCGCCGTTTCGTTGCTTTCTTGGCTGATGTCGCCGCCATAGGTCACCGAAGAACCACTGCAAGCTACCGGAATCGTTAACGCCGTCGTTCCGTAGCAGATTTGTTTCTCCACTACTGCTGCAAACCACCTCTCCGCCTCCAGTTCTCGTCAGCAGCCAATGTCATCACCTGTCAGATATGTTACTGCTCGCTGCCATTACAGGACAGATCTGTCAGAGGCCTCTCCCTCTTTCCATCGATAAGAACATGATCGTCGTCATTTTCACCTAGATTTTAGTATCTTCATTTGTGGATTTTTGTAGGTTTTATCCGTAATTGTGTAACTTTTGGTAGAGTTTTATGTTAATTTGGAAGAGAGATGTAAAAAGATTGATAAATATGTGGAAATGAGCTTAAATGTATATGAAACAGGTCAAAAACGGAGCAAAATGGTGTCGGGAGCTGAAACGGGCTGAAAAACACCCAACTCGAGTTGTAAGGTCTTGCTCGACTTGCAAATCAATTCGAGTTGGGGCTCGAGTAAAGTCAAGAAATGTCCAGTAGTTCAACTCGAGTTTCAAGCTCCAGCTCGACTTGCAACTCGAGTCAGGTTAGGTGCCGAGAAAATTCCAATTTCTGACATGAGTTGACAGGTGAGAGCTCGAGTTACCCAACTCAAGTCGAGCTGGGTCAGGATAAGTCGAGCCATAAGTCGAGCTGGGGCAGAGCATCATCCGAAAATCATCCAGTGAGCCAACTCGAGTTGCAAGTTGTAACTCGAATTGCAACTTGAGTCGAGTTGAATGCAGAGAAGTGTCCAGTTTCAGAGTCTTGTAACTCGACTTGACAGGCGAGAGCTCGAGTTGCAACTTGACTCTAGTTGGGTTAAAGGTAGAAAAAATTTAGGAAAATTCTGGAAGCTTCTAGAAGGTCCTAAGGGGTATAAATGCACAAGTGGTGCGAAAATTAGAGGGAGAGCCACATTTAGGAGTAGTTATTAAGAATAAACACATAATTTCTCACCACCTTTTCACACACACATTCTCGATCATCCATTTCCACACTTTTCATCCATCCAATCCACCTAAGTTTCTAAAATCCATCCATAAATCCATCCATCCACCAATCTAGGAAGAAGAATTCATCATTGGTTGAAGATTTTAGCATGATCAAGGAGGAGGAAGTTCACCATCAAAGGGGAGCCTACTTACCTTTATTTTGTTATTTTCTTCATTATTTGGCTCAATTGGAGCAAGCCATGGATTGTAATGAATTTATCATGATTTGTAGTGGCTTGTCCTCATGTGAGGATAATCATATGATTGGTTGAGAAGAATGTTAGATATGTAGGATTTGAGATGTTGAATTGAGTTGATTTTGGACTTTCTTTTATGATTAATGATCCATGTTTCATTTCATTATTTGTGTGGTTGAATTCTCTATTCATAGTTTTAGGATGACCATTCCAATATTATATTTAGTGGTTTAATTGAATCATGTATTGAGATGAACATGCATGTTAGTGTGAGGGGAGGTAAGTCATACCATTCTTATACTTAGAACACTTATAAAGGGACACTTAAGAAATTGAGTGAAAAGAACCAAACTTATGATCATAATACCTTAAGGGAATTGAGAGTAAGCACAATCTAATGGGATTTAGACTTGTCAAAGAGTCGAGAACCTAATCACCTTGGCCATAGGGGTTAGGGTAAAAAACGTGATTGCTTTTAGTCCATAATTAATAAAGTTCAATGTTAAAGGTTATGCATATCTAGCTAGTTTCTTAATCATGAGTATGATTAGCCCTGCTCTGTTCTTAGAAACACTCTATCCACATTCCATTCATTTTGTTACTTAATTGATAATTGATAATAGTAGTTGTTCATTTATTTCTTTAGTCAATTGATTAGAGTAATCATTAGTATAAAACCAAACCTTCAATCTTATCACTCTTACAAAGCTTAATTGATGACAAATCCGGATACAAACATGAGTTTACTTTCCCTTGGGACGACATACTTATAAATTTTGTTACTTGGTCACACGTGTACAACAACGATAGAGTACTCTTACTCTAAAATCATTTTGATATCAAAAGTGAGACAAAAAATATGGCGCCGCTTGCCGGGGAAATTTTATAATCTTGGTTGTAACAAGTTTGAATTTGATTAGTTTTGATAAGAGTATTTCTTTTATTTGTTTACTTGTTTACTTGTCTTGGTTAATTGGAGAACTAATTTGGAAACCCTTTTAGGTACATGCAAACTCATTCAAGATTTCAATCTATTGAACCTTTGAACTTGGAATTGGAAGTTACCTTAAGAAGACAAAGAAGAGGAGTGTTAGATCCTACGGAGGAAGTTACGCAAAACGGAATGGATAATGCTAATATGGTTGATGAAGAAGGTCATGTGAGGAATTTTCAACAAGGGGGTGATAATGTTCGAGGTGGTTATGGTAATCTGGAATTTGTGCCACAAGCTTATGCTCAACAAATGCACTTGCAAAACCAACAAATGCAAGCTATTATTCAAAACTTGATGGCACAACAAGAAGCAAGAGATAACCAACAAGCTCCTCCGGTGGTGCAAAATCAACCTCGAGGCAATGGATATAATGGAGCGGGGATGAATATCCAAGATCATTTCCAACCTCTATTTGGAAATTATGCTATGGGACCTTCATTGAATGTTAACAATTTTGAGATTAAGACGGATTGATTAATATGGTGTAAGCGAATCAATTTAGAGGTGGAGCAATGGAAGATCCAAATGCTCACAAATCTTAATTCACGGAGTTAGCTAACACCATCAAGATCAACGGAGTGAGGATATTATCAAGATGAAGCTATTTTCCTTTTCATTAAGGGAACGAGCTAAGGCTTGGTATCATATTATACCTCCGGGATCCTATACCACATGGAGAGAGTTGGCTCAAAGGTTCCTAAGTAAGTATTTCCCACTATCAAAGATGTTGCATCTCAAAGGTCAAATTTTCCAATTCAAGTAAATGCCGCTTGAGACATTTAGTGAAGCTTGTGATCGTTTCAAAGAAATTTTAAGGAGGTGTCCACAACATGGATTCCCCGAAGATCAACAAGTAGGATTTTTCTATGCCGGGTTCAATGGGAGTGAAAAAATGCTTGTTGATGCTTTGGCGGGAGGTTCTACATTGGGGTAAACTTCAGAAAGAGCTATTGCTACATGTGAAGAGATTGCTTTGAATACGGGTCAATGGCCTATAGATGGAGTTGCGGGGATATATGAAAGGGAAAGAATTGCTAAGATGGAAGAAGTGTGCTTGCAACAAGTGAAAAAGGTGGAGGTGCCTAAGGAAGATGTAACCGACAAGGCAATCACGGAGATACTTAAGAGGATGAATGATAATTTGCAAGTGTCTCCGAACTCTATACCTATGGTGAACCAACAAGTGATTCCTAATCCTCAATAAGGCATGTCTATGCCTAATATTGGTCAATCTTCTCAAAGTTGTCAAATGCCTACATCTATGCCTCAATAAGGTATATCCCCTAATTTTGGAATTCAAGATACTTGGTATCCACTGGAGATGTCACTTGAGGAAGTTGCCTTCATACAAGGAAGGAATTTTCAAGGAAATTATGGTGGTAATTTTGGTAATTATGGAGGAAATATCAACAAAAGCAAGGAGGATGAGGGCAAGGTAATTTTCAAGAAAATTTTAATCAACCTCATAGGTATGAGAATTTGTCATATGTAAATCAAGGGAATGCCCTTATTCTTCCACCGGGAATTAATCCGGGGGAGAAAGCTCCAAATGGTGAAGGGAAGTTTACAAATGAGGATCAAATGGCCAAGATGTTTGATTATACGAAGCAAAGAGATGAAGTGATTGATAAGAGGTTTAAAGTATTGGAATCACAAATGAGCCAAATAGCTAGTAAGAGATGGGATGTTCATCATCAAGGAAAGTTTCCATCTACGACCATTACCAACCCTAAGGAGTAATCCAAGGCTATTAAACTTCGTAGTGGAACAAAATATGAAGGGCCTTCTATGCCGACGGAAGTAGAGGGAGTAGAGTGTGAACTTGGGCCTATGGAAAGTATGGATGAAGAAGGGAAAGAGAAAGAAGTTGAGATTGTTGAAAAAGATGAAAATACCCCTACACTTGAAGAAGAAAGAGTGAAGTCTCCAAAGAAATGTGAAAAATATAAAGAAGCAAAACATAAAGAGAGGGAAGAAAACTTTGAAAGAGATGAGTCGGGTATACCGAAGTTGCCCGTGGCAATTCTTTTTCCACAAAGATACTTAAAAAGGGATTGGAGGAAAAATTTGCTAAGTTTGTTGAGATGTTGAAAAGGATCCATAAAATATTCCTTTTGCGGATGCTTTGCTTCAAATGCCCAACTACTGTAAGTTTTTTAAGGATATTTTATCAAAGAAGCAAAGCTTGGGTGAGTTTGAAACCGTGAATCTTACGGAGGAATGTAATGCTATCATACAAAAGAAACTCTCTCCTAAATTGAAAGATTCGGGAAGCTTTACTATTCCATGTGAGATGGGAAAACATGAAAACTACAAAGCTTTATGTGACTTGGGTGCAAGTATCAATTTGGTGCCCTTGTCAATTTTTAAGAAGTTGGGCATTGGTGAGGTCAAACCAACGTCGGTGACACTTCAATTAGCCGACCGATCGTTGACACATCCAAAGAAAATTGTGGAAGATGTTTTGATCAAAGTTGGCAAGTTTGTATTTCCCGTTGATTTTGTGGTATTGGATATGGATGAAGATGTAAATGTCCCATTGATACTTGGCCGTCCATTTCTTGCCACGGGAAAGGCATTGATAGATGTGGAGAAAGGAGAGCTAACTTTAAGGGTGAATGAGGAAGAAGTGATATTTTCATTAAGAGAGGCTATGAGATACCTAGGAACAAAGAGGAGTGTAGAAGATTGGAGGTTGTGGACAACATTGTTGAGGAGCATATGTATCATCTTCACTCCAAGGATCCGTTGGAAATTATCATAAGTCATTCTTACTCTATTAACTCTATAAAATCTAACTCTTCTTGTTGTTTAGAAAATGATGAAATAATTGATGAATTGCATGATTTAAATGCTTGTAGGGAACTCACAAGTGTAGAAGCAAAGGAAGCAAAAGTGAAAGAACTTGATGAAGAACCAAAAGAAGAAGTACAAGAGAAGAATGTGGAGTTGAAACCATTACTGGAGCATTTTAAGTATGCTTACTTGGAAGAAAATGAGACGTATCCGGTAATTGTATCTTCTTCCCTTAATGATTTAGAATTGGAAAAGTTGTTAAGAGTTTTGAGGGAGCATAAATCTTCCATTGGTTGGAGTATAAAAGATTTGAAAGGTATTAGTCAATCTTTATGTATGCATAAGATTCACTTAATTGATGATGAGAAGTCATGTGTGCAAAACCAACGTAGATTGAATCCTATAATGCAAGAAGTGGTAAGAAAAGAGGTGTTAAAATGGCTTGATGCGGGAATTATCTTTCCAATTAGTGATAGCCCATACGTGAGTCCTTTACTGTAGTGGCAAAAAAGGGTGGCATGACAATTGTTCTATCCGATACGAATGAAACAATTACCACCCGAACTATCACAGGTTGGAGAGTGTGTGTTGATTATCGTAAATTGAATGAGAATACTCGTAAAGATCATTCCCATTACCATTCATAGACCAAACGTTGGATAGACTTGAGGGACATGAGTATTATTGTTTTCTTGATGGATATTCCGGGTATAATCAAATATTGATTGCCCCAGAAGACCAAGAGAAGATAACATTCACTTGTTCTTATGGTACGTTTGCATTTAGAATGATGTCTTTTGGTCTATGTAATGCCCTGCCACTTTTTAGCGTTGTATGATGTCTATCTTCGATGGTTTAATTGAAAATGTTATGGAGGTGATTATGGATGATTTCTCCTTATATGGTTCCTCATATGATATTTTCTTGACTAATCTCACAATTGTGTTGCAGAGGTGTGAAGAATCGACTCTTGTGCTAAATTGGGAAAAATGCCACTTTATGGTGATCGATGGGATAGTCTTGGGACATCATATTTCAAAGAATGGGTTAAAAGTGGATAGAGCCAAAATGGTAGCCATAGAACGTCTTCCCCCTCCTACTAGTGAGAAGGGGGTGAGATCGTTCTTAGGTCATGCGGGCTTTTATAGACGCTTCATTAAGGATTTTTCAAAAATTGCTAGACCTCTTTGTAAATTACTTGAGAAAGATTGTCCATTTAACTTCTCGTGCTTCATCTCAGGTGCTAAAGGATGCTCTCACTTCCTCTCTAATGCTCGTCATCCCGGATTGAAGCTTACAGTTTGAATTGTATTGTGATGCTAGTGATCAATCCGTAGGAGTTGTGTTGGGGTAAACGAGAGAGAAGAAGTTTAGACCGATCTACTATGCCTTAAAGACCTTGAATTCATGCCAAGTTAATAACACCACAATGGAGAATGAGTTTTTGGCCGTAGTGTACGTATGCTTTTAAGAAGTTTAGACTGTACTTGGTTGGCACGCAAACTATTGTCTACATCACGCGGCCATAAGATACTTGATGAGTAAGAAAGATGCTAAACCACGTTTAATCCGTTGGGTTTTACTTTTGCAGGAATTTGATATAGTGATCAAAGTTAAAGTGTGTGGAGAATGTGATCGCGGATCATTTGTCTAGATTGGAAAATGGAATAGAATGAGGACATGAAGCCGATTGAGGATGAGTTCCCGGATGAGGAAATTCTTCAAATTGAAGTTGAGTAAGTGTGTACTCTCATGGCGAATGTACCTCCTTAGTATGCCGATTATGTTAACTTTCTTGTGTGTGGAATCAAGCCCACGTTGTTAAATGAGTATAAGGTAAAAAGGTTTTATATAGAAGTAAAGAAATACTTATGGGATGAGTCCTTTTTGTTTAAGATTTGCAATGATGGAGTAATAAGAAGGTGTGTGGCTAACGAAGAAATTTTGGGGATTCTTGAGTTATGTCACTCGTCTTTGTGTGGGGGCCACTTTGGTCATCAAAAGACTGGGGCTAAGATTTTGCAATCGGGTTTCTATTGGCCTACATTGTTTAAAGATGCAAAGAAGTTTGTGGCTAAGTGTGATAGATGCCAAAGAGTAGGGAGAATAGGTAAGAAAGATGAGATGCCCATGAGTTTAAGAATTGATGTGGAGATTTTTTATGTATGAGGTATTGATTTCATGGGACCATTTCCCTCATCTCAAGGATATATGTACATCTTGCTAGCCGTGGATTATGTGTCAAAGTGGGTGGAGGCAATCCCTACTAAGACATATGATGCTTTGATTGTGCAAAGGATCTTGAAAAAGAATATTTTTGCTAGGTTTGGAGTTCCACATGCACTAGTGAGTGATGGAGGATCTCATTTTATAAATAAATTGATGGAAGGATTGTTGAAGAGATATGGAGTGAAGCATCGAGTGACTACACCTTACCACCCTCAAGCAAACGGATTGGCGGAGGTCTCAAACCGTCAAATCAAGTTAGTTTTGGAGATGACAATCAATGGGGGGAGGAAGGATTAGTCGAAAAAGCTAGACGATGCCTTATGGGCATATCGAACGACTTTTAAGACCATCGTTGGTGTGTCACCGTATCAATTGGTTTATGGAAAGGCTTGTCATCTTCCCGTAGAATTGGAGCACCGTGCATTGTAGGCAATTAAACACCTTAATATGGATGAAGGGAGAGTGGCAAAGCAAGGTTGTTGAAGCTGGTTGAGCTTGAGGAATTTAGAGGAAGAGCATTTGATAATTCCCTCATTTACAAAGAGAATATGAAGAAATGTCATGATGCTAAAGTGAAAGAAAAAACGTTTCCTCCCGAGGACAAGGTTCTTGTATTCAATTCAATGCTTAAGTTGTTCCTCGAAAAGCTTAAATCTAAATGGATGGGGCCATATGAAGTGCTTGAGATGTTTAGTGGAAATACATTGAAACTTAAGGGTCTCAATAATGAGTTTGTGATAAATGGTCATCGGGTGAAACATTACATATTTCCTTCTCAAAAGGAGATAGAGTATGTGGAGACCCTTTCTTCTTGAAATTCATTGATTGTTTAGTAGAGTAGGTTTTGTTTTATGTTCGTTTTTAATTGTTTTCTTGTAGTTTGGTATGTAGGTGGAAAAGCTCATTGAGAAAAGTTCATGTGAAGAAACACAAGGGTGCTAGAGATGGAAGGAAGATGTATGCCACACCACTCTTTATAAACTTAAATTTTAACACTTGTGTTAATTTAAGTTTGGGGGGAAGTGCGTGGTGGCCATACTTGAAATTTTGAAGTGCACATACGTTATCACAAGGTAATTTTATGAAGATCATATGAGGAAACTACAAGGATAAGTCTCACCACTTTTGCAAACTTAATTCTCAACTTGTTTCGATTTAAGTTTGGGGCAGAGTACGTGGTGTGACTCACCACTTGTGTGTGTTTGATATATCGTGATTAATGATTGATTGAGGATTATCTTGTGTAAAATGGGTCAATTATAAAAAATTTCTCATGAGTTTGGTTCGTTTTTGGTTTGATTGGTTGTGTTGGAGTGCATGATAGTCCTTATTTTTATTGCAAGTGTTGAGCTAATGGTTTTTGATGAGTTGTTGAAGATAAATGAAGTATAGTGGAAGCACGAATTGAGCCCGAAAATCACATCGAGATTCGTTGTGGATGCAATCCGAAAGCTTGTGCCAACCATTTCCACTACCAAATGCCTTTTCTAAGGGAGTTCACTCTACATCTTATCACTTATAGTTGCTTGACATGGATTGATATTGATTTGGATTGTGTTGGATTATTATGCTACTTCATGTGTTATGTTTGTGGGAGGTTTATTTTCGTAATTTGGGATTTTATTTTCAATTAAGGATGGGATGTTTGTGAGCTTATTTGATTATGGATGATATGATTGTGTGCTTCATTTTCTATTGATGGTGGTGATTTTGTTTTGCATGTTATATGTTTTTGTGTTGTTTCTAGTTTGATGAGTCTTTTCTTATGTGTTGTGATTGAGTTTTTATTCTTGTATAGGGATGCTTGGTGATATGTTTTGGGTTGTTGTGAGTCATTTTTTAATATGAGCTATGATGCATTATTTGTGATAGGTAATGACAAGCATGTTAAGGATTTTTACTAGTTAAAATTGTGACATGGATTACATAATTTGTTCAATATTGAGAAGTATGAAGGTTAATTAGGTTTCTTTTTGGTCCAAGCAAAAGCTTGTGAGAGTTGAGCCACAACCGTGCCTCCACGGTTAATTCTTGATGAGAGCACCGACTGAACTTAGACAAACTAGAATTTACTCATTGACCATAAGAATGAAGCCCGAATGGTTGAAATTTGTGATATGATCTTAGGTCATCCTTGTTATATGAATCATAGTCATAAATTTCCTTACCCAAACATCATACTTAGTTAGCCATTTTGAGCCTATAACCTATTTTTTGGGATTTGAGCACAATACAAGTCTTGAAAACCCACTTTAGCCTTATATATATAACCTATGTATTGGTGACTAAGGAGATGATAGTTTACAAGGTGATGGTGGAATTGTGCAAAAAAATGAAGGAAATGGTAATCAAGAAAAGGATAAAAGAGCTAGAGGTAAATGCAAATGCAACTTCAACAAAAAGGAAAAAGGAGCAAAATCATAAAACATACTCAAGGAAATTCAATAGTCAAAGAAAGGAAGTATGCAAGTTAAAAGAAGCTCAATGAATCCATGGTATGTTGATGTTTAGTATTTATGAAAGTTTAAAAAGAAATGAAGTTAGAAAGTGAAGATGTTGGAGAGAAGAATCATCTCTTCGATTATCTACACATGTATAGTCACTTTTATCTAAATTTTTTCTACCTTACCAAAGAGCTTAAACATTACATTCAAAATTAAAGACCTTTGTAATCACATTTTGAAATTAGGGTGACTTGTGAACATAGTCCATGAGCAAGCCTATGGTGCACCGGTTCCAACCGGTTGATGAGTGTTGTTTAAACCCTACTTCATAGAGTGTTCAGTGAATGTGATATCCTATGAGAGGCTTGGATCGAAAGGAATTTGATTACTCTTTTGTCCTCTTGAGATTGAAATTGTTAATCTTTTATGTTATGAGTTTGATGAGGTAGAAATAATTAATGTGATTTTGTAGTCCTTATTACTTGTGATGTGTTGTCGTTTATGTTTGTTAGGTATTTTTCTAGGTGAAAATTTCTCCTCTTGATTATCATTTTTTGTTGTTCGAGGACGAACAACACTTTAAGTTTGGGGGGTTGATCGTCGTCATTTTCACCTAGATTTTAGTGTCTTTATTCGTGGATTTTCATAGATTTTATCCATAATTGTGTCATTTTTGGTAGAGTTTCATGTTAATTTGGAGGAGAGATATAAACAGATTGATAAATGCGTGGAAATGAGCTTAAATATATATGAAACAGGTTAAAAACAGAGCAAAATGGAGTCGGGAGCTAAAACGGGCTGAAACTTGAGTAAAGTTGGGGCTCGAGTAAAGTCAGGTAATGTCCAGTAGCTCAACTCGAGTAGCAAGGTCCAGCTCGACTTGCAACTCGAGTCGAGTTAGGTGTCGAGGAAATTCCAATTTCTGACACGAGTTGACAGGCGAGAGCTCGAGTTACCCAACTCAGGTCGAGCTATGTCAGGATAAGTCAAGCCATAAGTCGAGCTGGGGCAGAGCAGCATCCAAAAATCATCCAGTGAGCCAACTCGAGTTACAAGACGTAACTCAACTTGCAACTCGAGTTGAGTTGAGTGCAAAGAAGTGTCCAGTTTCAGAGTCATGCAGCTCGACTTGACAGGCGAGAGCTCAAGTTGCAACTCGACTCGAGCCGGGTTAAAAACAAGAAAAATATAAGAAAATTCCAGAAGCTTCTAGAAGGTCCCCAAGGGGTATAAATTCACAAGTGGTGGGAAAATTAGAGGGAGAGCCACATTTAGGAGCAGTTATCAAGAATAAACACATAATTCCTCACCACCTTTTCACACACATGATGAGTGTGTTAATTCACAAATCTTGCACTTGGATTTTTGCTATTATGAAGTGTTTGAAGGATGAAATCGGTTGTAAACCAATATATATTGTGAAAAGGCATGAATCAGGTGTTGTTGGAGCTATTTGAGTGGTTTTTCGAAGGAAATCGGAGTGGAAGTGTTGAAAACTGAAGAAAGAAAGTCGAAGCCATCAGATTGGGCAAAGAAGGAGTGCGATTCAACCTGAAGGAGATCAATTCGACCAGCCCTTCAGGTCGAATTGGCAGCACAACACGAGCAGAAGGTAGATTCGACCACGACAGGGGAATTCGACCAGGGCATCAGGTTGAATCGAGGTTGAATCGATTGGCGGAGATGCCAATTTGACCTCATCACGTCGATTCAACCAGGATAGTTGGTCGAATCGAGCACCTGGGACTTACAGTAGGCTGATTCGACTTTCAATTCGACTTGTGGTCAATTCGACCTGTTACTGAAGTCGAATCGATGCTCAGGAACTTACCATATCCGTACTTTTACACCGTCAATGCGTGTGATCACTTAAAAGGCCCAAGCTAAGCTCAAGAGACGTGATTACAAGTATAAAAGAAGGCTTAAGCAGCAGTAGAGAGACGACTTGATCAAGAAGACGTGGAGACGTAGAGTTGAGAGGAGATCGAATCCATCCTCCGGAGGAGGCTGTGACAGAGGTTCCGCTGGAGATTCAAGTAAGATTTTTCCAACTAACCATGATTGTTCTTAGACCAATCATGGGCTAGAGCCGCTTCAGTAGTTCTAGGGTTATGAATGTTTCATGAGTAAATTAGTCTTTCGTGTGTAAACTCCATACAACACTACTTGTAGTTTATTTTATAAGATTGCCCGTTTTTAATCCATACTCACGGTCGTTTTGTGCGTCAATAATTATTGTGTAGAGTCTAAATACATAACTCGGTTATTGGTTGAGTGCGCTCACTGCTGTGCATGGTTTTATGTTATAATTCTAAGTGAAGGGATTCCAAAGTCTTATTAGAACTATCTTATATGAATACTTATTAATTGAATCATATTCGGGTTAATAAGTAGGATAAAGAGTATAACTTTATAGTACCTATAAAGGGAGATCAAATCGGGTTAGAGTACTAAGTGCACGGGAAATAATTAATTATGATAGTACCTAGAAAGGGGGGTAAAGTATACATCTTGCTCCGAGGATATTCACACGTGTCATATGCATATTTACTTGTGTCTATAGAGTATATTTGCATGGTTTAGTGATGCGTCCATAAACCACAAGGCAGAGTCGGACACAGTCACACGAAAGTATGAATTAATAAGTGGAACTGGATTACTTAACGAACTACCTACTATCTTACTTGATCACAACCTCTTATCTCTTCTTCTTGTTATTTTTATTTGTTATTTCAATTAATAGTTGTTACTCAATTTCAATAACAAAACCATTATAATTACCAACATAGTCATAATTTACTGGAACATTATTGAATTGATATTCATCCGTCCCTTGGGTTCGATATATAACTTGGTCACCTTCGAAACTATGATTGATATCCTTCATATTTGAGGATAAATTGTATGTTGAGAAAATGCCTATTAAGTTTCTGGCGCCGTTGCCGGGGACGACTTAAAATATCTTTTTATTATTTCTAGTTTTATTAGGAGTATTTTAATTCTTGTTTTACTGTCTAACATTTATTCTTTTCAGGTGTATGCTCACAAGATCAAAGCAAGGTGAATTAGAACCATATAATCTGGAGATCGGAGCGTCATCGAGGAAGAAAAAGAAGAAAAATGGTAAGAATAAGAACGTAGATCCAACTAAAGCTCTTAACCTTGGAGTTGAAGTTCACGTGCTAAATTCGCAAATGATTGAAGCTGCAACTGAACGTAATTTGAAAGTAGTGACAGTCAACATGGCAGCGAATCCGGATAATCTGGCCATCCGTGAAGTCTTCAAGAATAACGGGGCAGGACACTTTGGGTTTCTAGGAGCAAGGGGGCTAATACGGACTTCGATCTTCATCCCGCTCTTATTAGCATGATAGAAAGGAATTCCTTTTCAGGAGGGACTTTCGAGGATCCGCAGCAGCATCTAAACAAGTTCTTGGGCTATGTAAGTACTAAAAAAATGCAGAAGAACATGAAGATTCTTGGAAGATCCTCTTGTTTAAATTCTCCTTTTCTGAAAAGGCGAGAGATTGGTACGACACTATTAATGCAGCTGAATGCACTACTTGGGAGCAATTGAAGTTTAAGTTCTTGGAAAGATACATGCCACCTTCGAAGGTGTTCAAGATGAAGCAAGACATTAACCAATTCGCTATCGGTGGTGGAGAGAAGTTTCATGAAGCTTGGGACAGATTCAAGGACATGCTTCGTAAGTGTCCACAACATGGGCTATCTAAAGCTCAATATATCAGCACATTCTATAGTGGATTAGACTGTGATTCACGTGTGTTATTGGATGCTTCTTCTAATGAAGCATTGCTTACTAAGTCATCCGTAGATGCCGAGAAACTTTTTGAAGATATTTCGAGGAACTCAAGAGATTGGCCAACTGATAGAGTGAGAGACACTTATGTCCTTGGAAAAGTGGTTAAGGTTTAACATGCTATGGTGAAAACAAGTAGAGAAGATGAGATCGTCTCTAGCTTGTCGAGTATCAACAAGCTACTTGAGTCTCAACAAAAGCAAATTAGCGATATATATCAGTACGTACCGATCATGTAGCAAGAAGTTATGAATGATGGAACGATCCAAGAGGAGATGGAAGAAGCAAACTATGCTATGGGCCAAAGTATTCAAGGAACAAGGTATCACAATCAAGGCAACCTGAATTATCAGGGGAACTATAACAATCGTGATCCCCCGGGTAATTATCAACAACCTAGGAGGCCGGAGTTTTCATGGAGTAATCCTAACAATGCAATTCAACCTCCGACGGGTGTTGATCTGGGTGCGAAAGTGGAAGAAGATTTCAAGGATACGGTGAACAGGTACATGACTAGGAATGATGCTAGAGTGGATCTTCTTGAGGCCAAGTTAGAGAAAAAGATTGATGCAAACCATAAGGATTTGACTACACAAGTGAAAGACCTTACATTGTTGATGGGGGATATAAGAGAAAGTATTAACAAGCTCACTCAAACTATTGAGAAATGGAAGCTCTCATCACAAAGTATTGAGAATCCAAAGTCCTGCAACGCCATCACATTGAGGTCTGGAAAATAGTACGAGGGACCTATGAGGTCGGAATCAAAATTTGACACTTCAAGGGCTCAATTCGACCCCAATTCGACCAACACTTCAGGTCGAATTCAACAGAGAAGGTCAAATTAGACGTCTTGATGTAATTTGGAAGCACCAGCGCCTCGATTCAACCAAAATTCATTCAATTCGACCTGGGGGCCAGGTCGAATTGAGGTTGAATCCACCCTTCCAGAGCACTCTGTTTTATCAAAAGCCCAATTCAACCAGCAGCAGTTAAATTCGACCATATCTTCAGGTCGAATTGAGGTCGAATTGGAGAGTAGAAATCTTACAGTATGCCGATTTGACCAGGGGGACTTCAATTCGACCAGACCTTCTGGTCGAATCCAGGTCGAATTGGAGATACAGGGTGAGAATCGTGTTCCAGGTGCATAATTCGACCACTATGTGCCCAATTCGACCAGAGCACCTGATCGAATTGAGGTCGAATCATCCCATACTGCACCTGTTTCTTCACCGAACACTCTTCGTGATGTGAACATTACTCCATTGGTTCCGAATGAGCAAAATACTGAGATCATAACAGAGAAGAAGTGGGAAAGAGCCAAGAGGTTGAGAGCCGAGAAGGATAAAATGGAGAAGGTCGAGCGTGATTAATGGGGTATCCCAAAACAAAGATACCTCCGTTGTTTACTTATAAATTGGTTATGAAGGGATTGGAAGATAAGTTCAAGAAGTTTTCAGATATCATAAATAAGATAAGCTTGAGTATTCCTTTCTCTAGGCAATATTGGAGATGTCGTACTATGCCCGATTTCTTAATGATATATTATTGAAGAAGAGAAGCTTGAACGAAATTGAGACAGTGAAGTTATCTGAAAATTACAGCTCGATTATCCAAAGGAAGCTGCCACAGAAGATGAAGGATCCGGGAAGCTTCACTATCATGTGTGAAATTGGAAAAGGGCCGGCCCGACGAGCCTTGTGCGATCTTGGGGCAAGCATCAATTTGATGCCATTGTCTATCTTTCAAAGGGTTGGTTTGGGGATTTATTTCCTACAACAGTTGCTCTACAATTGGCGGACAGGTCGATGACATTTTCGAAAGGTATCATTGAAGGCGTTCTTGTCAAAGTGGATAAACTAGTCTTTCCTGTGGATTTTCTTGTACTTGAGATGGAAGATGACAAGGATGACATCCCTCTTATCTTGGGAAGACCTTTCCTTGCTACTGCTGGGGCCATGATTGATGTTAAAAAGGGGGAGCTCAGGTTGCGGATGAATAAAGAAAAGGACATATTCAACCTTAACAAAGCAATGAAGTTGTCTATGGAGTCACAATGTAATAGTATTGATGTAGAGGAGGAGATTGTAAAGGAAGATATGTCTTTGATCCTGTCTAAGGATCCTCTTGAGACATGTTTGATGGAGTCTCTTACTTATCCCACTACGGAGCTTGACGATCTCTCCAATGAGGAATGTATTGAATATCTTGAGAACTTACTTTCTTTGGGTGATGACAGGTATGAATTGGAGAAATCTAAGGTTGAAGAAGTGAAGTGGACTAGGAAGTACTTGTCATTGGATAGAGAGAGCACTCCGATATAAGAAAAGAAAGAGGAGCTGAACCCGTTACCGGAACACTTGACGTATGCCTTTCTTAGTGACAATTGAAAATACCCAACAAATGATTCTGAATTTCAATGGAAGATTGACGAGGAGGTGTCTAGACAGCCATGGGAAGAAGGAAATTCTCAGGATCATATACTTGTGACCAAAAAAGGTGAGGTGTTGAGTGTAGTCAATAAGAGGAAAAGAAAGTATTTGAAGGTGAGGATGCGAGAAGACCGTTTTCCAATCAAGTATTCTACTAAGTGGTAATCCGTCGTGACTTTACGATGTTAAACAAGAGCGCTTGTTGGGGGTTTTTCTCCTGTTTTATTACTTTATTTCATTCGTGTGATTAAGAAATTTTTATATTTGAAGTGCTTACTTATCTGCAATTACATCTCCTTTCAAACTTAGTTTCGACTATGGTTTCTACTAAGTTTGGGGGGTGTGACGTACTTACCTCAATAAGCACCGAGCACCGATAGTATAATCTTTTCTGTGTAATGTTTGTTAGGAGAGTTAATTTTTTGCGGCATATTTAAACTTTAATCGATTTTTATGTGTCGATTTTTTGCAACTTGCCTAATGTTTAGTGGTATTTTGTTCCGTGTTTTGTGTCGTTTGCGGAGTTACTCATGAATGTTAAGTTTTGGGATTTGTAGAGATGCTTGTATGATTGATTTGATATATGGGTTCTTGGATTTTGTGCATTCATATGTTTATGTGTTAATTTTCGTTGATGAGAGCATGTATAATTTGATAAGTATGTAGAGTTCTTGTGAAAATTGATCTTGATTATGTGCTATGAGGAGTACGTAGGATTCTATTTACCTATGCGAGGATTTGAGCCTTTTAATCATGCTTGATCATGATAGTTTATTCTTAACAGAATCATTCATATGAACATATTCCAGAACTTGGCTTGGAGTCTTGTGCGAGACTTACAATTGGTGAATTGCTAGGATATGATCTTAGGCCATTCTTGATTACTTGAGTTACTTAGCCAAATTTTACCTTCCCATTGATGATGTATACCTTTGGTAGCCCCATTTGAGCCTTTAAAAGCTTTTTCTTTGGCAAGCCGAATAAAAGAGTCTTATTTAACTTTTACTTGAGCTTTGTTGAATATCCTATTCATTAGTAGAGAGTTGAAGTGAATAAGTGTTACGAGAAGAAGAAGGAAGATAGAATGATGATTAAGTGGAATAGAATGAGGAAGAGTATGGTTAAATCTTGTTTAGGGGTAGTGTCTGAAACTGGTACCCCGATTAAAAAGGGTAGTGCCTACAACCGGTACTCGAGTTGTCAAAAGAAGAATGATGTTGATGCAAGGAAGAGAAGGAAAATTAAAAAATTGTAAGTGTAAGAGAATCAATTGGAGGAGAATATGCAGCCGAATGAAGAAAGCAAGAACCTCCAAGGTAACTCTCTAGTAGTGTTTGTGTCACTTTATCTAAATTTTTCTACCCTTTCCAAAGAGCCAACATTACAACCCAAAAACAAGTCCTTTGTGATCCTAGTAATGAGTTGATTTTTGAGACCCTTGCCAAGCTTATAGTTACGCGTGAGTATGGATTGAGTATGAGCGTATACACTAACCTGTTAAGTGCAACTAGCACTTGAGTGAGAGAGTAAACACTTATCTAATGAGCTTGATGACTTAGTACTCCGAATGATAATATGATTGAGTGATGTTTCGCATGAATGATATGTTAATGTAGGAAATACTTGTCTTTAATTGATGAAATTGCATGTGTAATATGTATTGTACTTGGTAATCTTCTTGAATTATACACGACTCCTTATTTTGATTGCGTTGCCTCGGAACAAGCAACATGTAAGTTTGGGGATTTGATGAGTGTGTTAATTCATGAATCTTGCGCTTGGATTTGTGCTATTGTGAAGTGTTTGAAAGATGAAATCGGTTGTAAATCGATATATATTGTGAAAAGGCATGAATCAGGTGTTGTTGGAGTTATTTGAGTGGTTTTTCAAATGAAATCGGAGTGGAAGTGTTGAAAACTAAAGAAAGGAAGTCAAAGCCATCCGATTAGACGAAGCAGCAGTGTGATTCGACCTAAAGAAGATCAATTCGACCAGCCCTTCAGGTCGAATTGGCAGCACAACACGAGCAGAAGGTGGTTTTGACCATGATAGGGGAATTCGACCTGGGCATCAGGTCGAATCGAGGTCGAATCGATTGGCGAATATGCCGATTCGACCTCATCACGTCGATTCGACCAGAACAGTTGGTCTAATCGAGCACCTGGGACTTACAGTAGGCTGATTCGACTTGTGGTGGTCAATTCGACCTGTTGCTGAAGTTGAATCGATGCTCCGGAAATTACTATATCCATATTTTTACACTGTCAATGCATGTGATCACTTAAAAAGCCCATGCCAAGCCCATGAGACGTGATTACAAGTATAAAAGAAGGCTTATGCAGTAGTAGAGAGATGACTTGATCAAGAAGACGTGGAAACGTAGAGTTTAGAGGAGATCGATCATCCATCTGTGACAGAGGTTCCGCTGAAGATTCAAGTAAGATTGGTCCAACTAACCATGATTGTTCTTAGATCAATCATGGGCTAGAGCCGCTTCGGTAGTTCTAGGGTTATGAAGGTTTCATGAGTTAATTAGTCTTTCATGTGTAAACTCCGTACAATACTACTTGTGGTTTATTTTATATAAGATTACACATTTTTAATTCATACTCACGATCATTTTATGCATCAATAATTGTTGTGTAGAGTCAAAATACATAACTCGGTTATTGGTTGAGTGCGTTCACTGTTGAGCAGGATTTTATGTTATAATTCTAAGTGAAGGGATTCTGAAGTCTTATTAGAACTATCTTATATGAATACTTATTAATTGAATCATATTCGGGTTGATAAGTAGGATAAAGAGTATACCTTTATAGTACCTATAAAGGGAGACCAAATCGGGTTAGAGTACTAAGTGCACGGGAAATAATTGATTATAATAGTACCTAGAAAGGGGGGTAAAGAATACATTTTGCTCCGAGGATATTCACACGTGTCATCCGCATATTTACTTGTGTCTATAGAGTAGATTTGCATGGTTTACTGATGCGTTTATAAACCACAAGGCAGAATCAGACACCGTCACACGAAAGTATGAATTAATAAGTGAAACTGGATTACTTGACGAACTACATACTATCTTACTTGATCAAAACCTCCTATCTCTTCTTCTTGTTACTTTTATTTGCTATTTCAATTAATAGTTGTTACTCAATTTCAATATCAAAATCATTATAATTACCAACATAGTCATAATTTACTAGAACATAATTGAATTGATATTTATCTGTCCCTTGGGTTCGATATATAACTTGGTCACCTTCAAAACTACGATAGATATCCTTCATACTTGAGGATTAATTGTGTGTTGAGAAAATGCCTATCAACACACATTCTCGATCATCCATTTCTACACTTTTCATCTATCTAATCCACTTGAGTTTCTAAAATCCATCCATAAATCCATCCATCCACCAATCTAGGAAGAGAAATTCATCATTGGTTGAAGATTTTAACATGATCAAAGAGGAGGAAGTTCACCATCAAAGGGGAGCCTACTTACCTTTATTTTGTTATTTTCTTCATTATTTGGCTCAATTGGAGCAAGCCATGGATTGTAATGAATTTATCATGATTTGTAGTGGCTAGTCCTCATGTGAGGCTAATCATATGATTGGTTGAGAAGAATGCTAGATATGTAGGATTTGAGATGTTGAATTGAGTTGATTTTGGACTTCCTTTTATGATTAATGATCCATGTTTCATTTCATTATTTGTGTGGTTGAATTCTCTATTCATAGTTTTAGGATGACCATTCCAATATTATATTTAGTGGTTTAATTGAATCATGTATTGAGATGAACATGCATGTTAGTGTGAGGGGAGGTAAGTCATACCCTTCTTATGCTTAGAACACTTATAAAGGGACACTTAAGAAATTGAGTGAAAAGAACCAAACTTATGATCATAGTACCTTAAGGGAATTGAGACTAAGCACAATCTAAGGGGATTTAGACTTGTCAAAGAGTCGAGAACCTAATCACCTTGGTCATAGGGGTTAGGGGTAAAAACGTGATTGCTTTTAGTCCATAATTAATGAAGTTCAATGTTAAAAGTTATGCATATCTAGCTAGTTTCTTAATCATGAGTATGTTTAGCCCTGCTCTGTTCTTAGAAACACTCTATCCACATTCCATTCATTTTGTTACTTAATTGATAATTGATAATAGTAGTTGTTCATTGATTTCTTTAGTCAATTGATTAGAGTAATCATTAGTATAAAACCAAACCTTCAATCTTATCACTCTTTTAAAGCTTAATTGATGACAAATCTGGAATAACCATGAGTTTACTTTCCCTTGGGATGACATACTTATAAATTTTTTATTACTTGGTCACACGTGTACAACAACGATAGAGTACTCTTACTTTAAAATCATTTTATACCAAAAATTGAGACTAAGAACAGAACTCTGCCAAGCCGTTAACTGCACATTTTAGTCACCATGTTACTTCGCCCACCGGAGGGTCACGTTTTGACTGGCACGTTGCCTCGTCCGCCGGTAGAGCTGTTCTTGTGCCAATCAGAAATTCTTATTATGTTAGTTCATGGCTTATTTCTTGCTGAAGATTTGCCCAATTTTAAAGATACTTTAGCCCAATTTTAAAAATGGGTAAGGTTGGGGAGCGCGGCTGCCTTTTTGCAGAAGATTCAAGATAATAGGATTGACAGCTATAATCTATTACTATAAATTAATATTTTAAATTTATTATTATAACTAAATAAAAATAGATCACCTGTGTCTCGCCTTCTTCTCTTGGAAGTTACTATTATTTTTTTATGTATATATAAATTTAAAAACAATACATAGACATTCAAAACTCAATAATAGATTTTATGTTTCAATATTTTTTAATATTTATAATATAGATTTCAAAATAAAGATCTTGAAACAACGATTAATTTGAAATATATTTTATTAAATTTCATTTTAAAACTAAAAAGTTATATCAAATTAAAATCTTGGGTGAAATTTAACTACAGGAAAAATAAATAGCATAAATGTTATTGGCTATTCATCTGATTTGTTATTTCCTTTCCGACTTACACGCATATAGACCACCTCATCTGCCACCCGTTTTAGCCAATAGTGTAATTACACTATTTTTATTTATTTATTAAATTAAAATCACTTCTATATATAGCATTAAATTTTTTTGCAGGAACTTTTCATTCTAAGAACTATTGTGTTATTAAATTTCGTTTTAAAATTAAAAAATTATAACCAATTAAAATTTTGGGTGAAATTTAATTGTAGGAAAAATAAATAGCATAAATGTTATTGGCTATTCATCTGATTTGTTATTTTCTTTCCGACTTACACGCATATAGATCACCTCATCTGCCACCCGTTTTAGCCAATAGTGTAATTACACAATTTTTATTTATTTCTTAAATTAAAATCATTTCTATATATAGCTTTCCATTTTAAAAACTATTGTATTATTATATATATAGATTATCCTGCCTTGGGTGGTTTGGAGTATTTAAGTTGCAAAATGTCATTCACGTATAAATTATAACTTTTCTTATTGAAATATCTTTCTTATAGTTTTATACACCATATAAACTTGAATTTCTGTCTAACACATCTTGAATGTTACCCTTACTTCAATATGAATGGTGTTCATCTTGCTTATTTTTTTTACTAGGTCATACATCATGGACTCTCCATGTATGAAATTATTCAATCACTTTGGAGCAGCCAAGCACAAATTTACATACTGATGGTTCTTTTCACCGGAATCACCACTCCATTTGTTAATCTAAGATGGTAAGCTTTGGAGAGACAAATACTTTTTCACTCCTTTCCATCACTTTTTGTTTTGATTTGTTTATTTATTTCCCCTCTCAGGTATCTTGACATTGCTGACCTCAAGAATTCCAAACTTTACATATACAATGGTGTAGACATTGCTGACATTTGTTCGTGGGGTGGCTGTTAAGCTCTGTGAACTCTAACACCTCAAGAATATATTTTCAATAAGCAGTTCTAAAATTCTACAATTCAAGAATTTTACGGATTAACAACTTCTGAAGCTTAAATTTGGTTCTCACAATCAGCAGAGTATATTCTATTTTAATAGAATTTTATCATTGTTTCACGGGTACACCCCTTTTTTTTTTTTTTTTTTTTTATCTCTCCTTCTCTACTACCCTGGCGGTCTGTTTATGTACATTGACGGTTCTCAGCATCTGCGATTGCCTTTCAATGGTGTGAAATTTTATCCTCAAATAGTTCATTTTGCAAGCGCTGCATATTTTTTGTGAGTTGATACGAATCACATTTCCATCAGTTCACTCCCTATTTTCTTCAGTTAGTGCAATTTTGCAGAAAAGAAGGAAAAAACAATATCATAATATACTATATAGCTATTTCAGTTATTACGTCACATCATAACATTATTTGTTATATTCCTTTATATTCAAAGAGTTGTGGAAACTCTTTTTGGGTAATTGGCTATCTTTCCTAGATAAAAGCATTGTTTCTAAACTTACTTTACTAGAGATTTTATGCAGACAAAAGATGAGCACTGCCTCAAATTTATCAGCAACATAGTACAAAAATTCAATGATATATACACACACATCCTATCTCTATTCAGGTACAACCACTTAATATTTACATAGACACGTATGTCATAAATTTTACAGGTTCACACACTCATTCTCTTGACATTTATGAAAGGCTTTGGACACTTGACAAATTAGAGCTCCAAGGAATTTCCCACTTTTTCGAATCTGAAGCGGAGCAATGCTTCAGTTACATCTACAGGTTAATTACCAAATGATTCATGGTTTAACTTTATCCATATGCTTTATGTGCTTCACTTTTTCTCCATAATCTATTTAGTGATTGCAGATTTTTGACAGAAAATGGGAGTTTACAAAAACCAATAAGTAATATTTATTACAAATGTGTTTGTTAATTATTTTTATAATATTAAATTTTAATTTTAAATTATAATACATATTAAACAAAATCGGAATCTCCATTGTGATTTAATTGATTGTTTATTAGTTTATTAATTTTTAATTTTTAAGCAGTTTAATTTTAATTAATGTTACTGAATGAGGACTTAGGGGAGTATGTGTATCTTTTCTTTTTCCATATATTTTTTTTCTTCAGATTTCAGATGATGATGAAGATTAGATGTGTTCAGATATTAACACCTTGATCCAGAATGATAAATCAGAGTTTTCTTCGGTACCTAAACAGTAGGAAGGGGAAGTCCCTCTCCGAAAATTTTGTAAAGTTGTTTTAACAACGTTGTTAACGTTTGAAATTGCATAATTATGTTATTCTATAATATCTAAAAATTTAGGGTGATTATGGAGCGCATTCAGAGTACGGATGCACCCCATGATTTATAGGTATAAAGTGAGGGTAGTGGGTGATTTTATTGTTTAAAAATTAATTATATTGTTTTTCAGAATCATCCAATTTGAATAGACCTAGTACACTGGTGCGAACGATTTTAATATAAGGTTAAAACATTATAAAATAAAATTTGAATATGTTTATTACCGTAGGACTTGCAAAGCTTTTTCAAGGAGAGTAAAAATCCAAAAAGTTATTAAAAAGTTATAAGATTAAAAATGAATTCCACTAAAATTATAGAATTGAAATTAATAATATTTTTAATATTTAAATATATAAAGACAAAAATGATAGGTAGATGGATAAAAGATTAAATTTAAACATAGTTGGAAACTCCTTGAAGGTAATTTTCAATGAATTTTTTTTAATTCCAATACAAAACGATTAATTTTGGATTTAAAAAAATAAATAAATTCAGTATTTAAATACCAGACAGATCCACCCAAAATTTCAAGATTTTTTAAATTTTAAACTCATTTTAGTAGCAATTCTTTAATTTAAATATATTAAAATCACTAATTTCATTAAAAAAATAATTTAATGATCCCTCGTAATAGCGCGGGTTTCACGCTAGTAGTATAAAATAAACAAAGAATTGTGTAAAACCATCTTATAGGAGTCATTCTATGAGACAGATAAAAAGTGATAACATTTTTAATGAAAAGTGATACTTAATTAATAAAAGGTGATAAATCCAAATCATTGAGATTTTGGCAAAATAACCCATCAAAATTTTTTTTTTTTTTTAAATTGCACCAATCTAATAAAAAAAATTATATTTTATATCAAAATTGTATTCTCAAAAATTATTATGTAAATATTTAAAACTTACATTTCAATGCTTACGTTTGTTTCAATGTTTACGTTTATTTTTTGTTTATGTTTGTTTTTCCTTAATATAGTTTTTTAATAATGGATAGTCAATTTAAAGATATACTCATATTTAATGCAAGTGGGTAAGTGTATTATTATTTTGTGTGGATCCCATGGTGATATAATAATTATTTTAGATGGGCCATATGCCAAAAAGAGAAACGTAAAGATTGAAATGAGACGCAAAAAATAGAAATATTTAAAGATTGAAATGGTTTGGTTTGTATAAATTAAAACATAAGTAATACTATTTTTTGTCCGTATAAAACTATGAGTTTATATATCGTCATAAAAATTTTTAATGCATAAAATATTTTAATTTTATAAATTATAAAAATTTTATAATGCATAAAATATTTTAAAATTAAAATAAATTTATTATTTTATTTAATAATTTTTTAGAATTTAAATTTTAAATATAAAATTTAAATTTTAAATATAAATATAATGAGTGCAATTTAAAATTAAAATAAAAATTTGATGGTCTTTTTTGTTAAAATCTCGAAGGTTGGGATTAAATCACAATTTAAGTAAAGGTTGGGGTTTTTTCTGCAATAAACTTAAATCTGACGTGGCAAAGGTCAACACCATGTAGGACGTCGGGCAACCCTCTCCTGCCCATTGGGTGCATTTTGCATGAAACTTAAAAGTCGAGGTTTTTTGTTTTGCAATTTCTCAAAGGTTGAGATTTATTTGCAATAAAAGAAGGTTGAGGTTTTTTTTTTTTTGCAATTAACCTTTATTTAAAAAGATAAACTATTACTCTTTTTATTTAAAAAATTATAGGGCATTAATTTTTTATTTTTTTTTAGCAAAATTTGAGAAGTAATATTTTTTTTAAAAAGAAGATTAATAACTTATAGTAGATTCCCTCAGGGATAAATACAATTCAGTCTCATAACTTTTTTAATGGTCTATTTTAGTCCCAATAAAGAAAAATTTGTCAATTTAGTCTCACTGGTGAAGAAATAAGACCAAACACGTCTTATTTTTGCCGAAAAATACTGACATCATCGGAAAACAGCTACGTCACAATTGGAATCATCGATTTCCAATCGAAATGTTGACGTGGCCCCCTGATGGCAAGTGAGTTAGTGGGATAAAAACTTATTTAGTCCCATAACTTTCCTCATGATCTATTTTAGTCCCAATAAAGATAAATTTTTCAATTTAATCCCGTGAAGAAATAGGGCCAAACACGTCCTATTCATGTTGAAAAATTCTGACATCACCGAAAAATGGCATGTGATTGTCTTGTGACAACCGAAATCGCTAATTTTTAGCCGAGACGATGACATGGCGCCGTGATGGCAGGTGAGCCAACAAATTAGATATTATTTTAATGCCAACCAGGCATTTTTATTTTTTAAAATTTAAATAATTAGAAAACAAAAATTAAACCAAAAAACGTATTAAAAAACCTAATTAATAAGAGTCATAAGCCCATTTCTCTTATGGCACGGAATCGCTGCCACCAAGGCCCACATCACAAACACCAGAACTTCACCGCTGACCACGATTTTGTCAGCGGCCGTAATTGCTCACCGTTCCTGGCCTTGTTACTGGCAGCGCCGCGGCGGCCTAACGACCACGTCCACTCTGCTGATTTCCATGGGGCTGATATTGTTGTCCTCCTTATTATTGAACACCATTGAAGTCAAGATCGCGGTGAGAGATTTTCGAGCCCGTCGGACCTGGACCTCGTCAAGGGGATTCTGCTGCAATGCAGTCGTTGCGATCTCCGTCAGCTACATTAAGTGGAGCACGAGGTCGACGCCATGACAGACGATGTTGCAGATGTCGAGCGCCTTGACGGCACAGTAGTGGAGATCGGGGATGAGACAGTCCAACGATAGCTTGGAAAACTGCGAGGCGTCTCGGCTCGAAATGAGGATGACCTTGAATTTGGCTTCGTAGCAGAGAAAATTATCGAGGGGTTGTGTAGCCAGGAGAGGAGGGGTGGAGGTGGCGATGGGACGTAAGCGTCTTGGGCAGCGATAGGGGATTTGGAAGCGGGTGTGGAGGCGGTGGGGAGTGGTGGAGGATAGGAGTTAAGCGAATCGGAGGGTGACGTGTTTCTGGAATAATTTGAGGTCTTCGAGGTCTGAATCATTATCGAGTCCAACCTGATTACTGCAGATACTGATGAGGTTGAGGAAGCCTTGATTGTCGGAGGTGATCGGCATATTGAGGTTGAATTAATCATCTGGTTTATTAATTAGGTTTTTTAGGATGTTTTTTGTTTTAATTTTGTTTTCTAATTAGTTAAAATTTTCGAAAATAAAAATTCCTTGTTGGCATTAAAATAATATTTAATTTATTGAGTCACCTGCCATCAGGGCGCCACGTCATTGTCCTGGCCAGAAATCGGCAATTCCGGTGATGTCAGCATTTTTCGGTGAGAATAGGACGTGTTTGGTCCTATTTCTTCACCCATGGGACTAAATTGACAAATTTATCTTTATTGTGACTAAAATAGATCATGAAGAAAGTTATAGGACTGAATAAGTTTTTATCCCGCTGACTCACCTGCCATCAAGACACCACATCATCGTCTCGATCGAAAATCAATGATTTCGGTTGTGACGTGACCGTTTTTCGGTGATATCAGCATTTTTCGATAAAAATAGGATGTGTTTTGCCTTATTTCTTCATCGTGGGACTAAATTGATAAACTTATCTTTATTGAAACTAAAATAAACCATGAGGAAAGTAATGAGACTGAAATGGTTTTTATCTCATTCCCTCATTGTGTACCTTGATGTTTTTTCCTTTTGCTTTCATCTTTCTTTAATTCATTTATTCAATAATTCTTTTGATCTTGTGTTAACATTGATAACATGGAGTACTTTAATTTTTTTGTTTTAATATTCCATATTTTTTCCTATAAATTTAATTACTTAAAAATAAAATAACTTACAATAAAAAGACTCACGAAAAGTAATTATTGTTTTACATTTGTCTTGTAGTATATTATTAACTATATCATATTATTTATTTATTTGATTGGAAGTATTTCATCATATATAAAAATATTTTTCTTGTAATAATATAGTAGATTATATAAATAATAAATTAATGCATGAAATTTTTTTCATTCCAGCACCAACAACTATAACTAGTGTGAATATGTTTGTATGCTGGACATTTTTTTTTTCAATTCTCCAATAAGATCATCGATGTCAAATTTGGACTGAAAATACTAAGAAGATATGGAAAATCCAAAATGTGAAAGGGGCAAGCGATTGAATACCTGAGACAATTTTCCTAGTTGGGGTTTAAATCTCATATCTAGTATTCGATGAGCCTCATCTAATACATTACTAAGGTATGCCACTATTCTTAAGTTGGTATATTTTGCTTCAAACGTATCTATCGGTCTTTCTGTGTAGCAATGATAATTTCAACTCCTGACATAAGAATGAGATTAAGATATTCCAACAAAATTAACACGAATGAATTTTAGTAAAAAGAATATATAACAAAAGTTAATGTCCTCTTTTAAGATCACGAATTTGTGACTCTCTATAGGCACCACCCTATATGCAAGTACTTGGAATGTTCACAAGAGATCCAAATTTGAGATGGATTTAGCAGGTAGCAAATATGTTCAACTTTTTCTATTTCCTATTAGATCTCGACCTCTTAGATCCATAAGCCATCCCTTGTGAATGAATAGCAGTAGGTTCAACAAAACCCAATCTTGCAATGACCTCAAGGAAGCATTCTAAAAATCAAACTAATCCATGAACAAAGTACAACTATTAATTAACAACCATACCACACATAAAACACTCAGTGATAATAATTTTTTAAAAAATATTTTGCCAATTCAACGCACATTCAGAAAAAAACAAATAATGACAATAAATTAGCCAGTAATTATATAAAATTTACTTCTACTCATAGTCTACTTACTTCTAGGATAACAGAAACACGCACCTTCAGTGGAGCTGACGAGCTGTCAAAGGGAAGTCAAGCTCTACTTCCCAAATAAGGATCTAATTATCCTCAATCGCCTTCGTTTTTTTCATCAAGATTAGAATGGCCAAATATAAACAAAAAATAATGCTTCCAACACTTTAATATATAGAATCTTAAAAAACGACAAATAGCAATTAAAATTTCTAGTTGAGAAGAATGACAATGATTTATTATTCAATATAGAAGCAATAACGTCTTACGACAATCAATTGCAGTACAATTTTAATGATAAAAGTGATCAAATAAAATATCAAGATAGGGAGCTTTTGTAAGAAAAAACATAGGTGTGTCGTGTGACTCCCATCTAAGTGATTAGGTGGGAAGCCCTCAACGATAAGGGAAAAATTAAATCAAGGAAGCATGACGTTTCACCAAGTAATCACCTCAAGCTCTATCTGAAATGTGAGAAGAAAATAAGAACTTGATGTACTATAAAATCACATACACTTAGAAGTTTAAGGTTATATAAAAAGTTTAGTGTGTTGCACCACTTAATAAGATATCTTATTCCTTAGAAAAACAGAATTTGGAGATAATAGTTTCAGGTTGATCTCCACTAGTAAGAATAAGGATTCCTCAATGCAACTGCAAGAATTGAGATAATGCATCATTCGGGTGTTTTGTCTCCATCAATTCAAATCATAACCAATGACCTTCAGTTTTGTATTGAAATTCTTCAGTCCTGCTCTAGACATCAACTTTGGTATTGCCATTTGCAGCATTGTTCTAGTCAAATACATATTAAAAAAGATGAGGACTATTCAACTACATTGGCAAAACTAATCAGGTAAGAATCAGCGAATGCAGTTTTTCAATACATAATTTAAGGAATCCATTAGAAACTACGTAAGATATATCCTCAAAATTTAGAAATGATGAGTTAGTTGAAGTAGAAATGAAGTGATATTTTGTATACCTGCCACATTTTTGGAGAATGAAAGGATGCAATACTTGAAATTTTCACCACACAAATACTTTTATGTAACTTCAATTCAATAAATAATGTCGTGTGCCCAAAGGGTGTAAGTGTGTATTACGTCAGTGATATTATCCTAAGTGTGGCGACACTTCGTACAACACCGACTCTAATCAGAATAATAAACTTGAATACGAGATTGCAAGTTTGTGGTGGCCTCATAACATAAAATATCACTAACTTGGAAAATGTAATTATAAAAACAGATTTTAAGAGATGGGATTCTTCCACTCTTCGAATACAAAATCGGATAATAATCCAAACAAGTTCCTAAATAGCAAACCTAGATTGTTAGATCTAAGCCTACTTTAAGTATGCACTTCCACTGCCTGTGAACAATACATACAAAAACATGAGATATTACCATGCATGTAATGTTAAATAGAATATTAAAACATTAGTGAAAACACTACATGAAAAACCTAAAGATAAACTCTAAGTCTAGCGTCTCTCTATGTCTAGGATCTCTCCAAGTTTTTCCGCAGAGATTCAAGGTCTGGCAGCTTCTATTTATAGAAGTGGATCATGCTGCAGCCTTGTTCATGTGAATGGTCCACTAGGAGGTATAAAACCACCCATGATTGAAGAAATAACCTTCCACTACATAGGGTAGTTATTTTCAACTTTTAGAATCTTCCGAACTTCTAGAATTTTCCAGATTGCTCTCCAGGCTTGTGGATCTCATCTAGCACATTCATCGTTCAATTTCCATAACCCCAAAAGCAACATCAAGTACAACACTACGCGAACATGTTAGTGGTTAATTAAATAATAACTGGTTGAGGATCGATGTAATTCCAGATATGACGACACTGGTCTCAATACTTCACATCAACAAATAACATTAACACATAGATAGACATTCGCTCTAATATCGACATAGAAGCCATCCTTTTGACGGCTGAGAGAATTATCATAGAGACAATAAGATGGAGCTTTCCCGCAACCGATGAAACCCAAGAAGCAAACATTTGTTATTAGAAGAGTAATCAATATTTTGAAATGAACTCTTCTTACTGCTACTTTTAGGATATTGATTTTCCAAATAAACCAAAGAGAATTTAAGAATTCAATTCTTTGGATTCGAAAGCTCAAGACATAACTTGTTAAAATATAAATATGTTATAAAATTATAATATTATAGAAGTTCATTACATGCTTGAATTTCAAGAGTAAACATGCTGCGAGAACAAAACAATGAGCAATCGCGGAACATTAGCACTTTCTTATTAATCCCATTTCACTTTTGAAATTTGAAAGCAACAAAAAATGACAAAAGTAATGAAAACACCTAAGCAATCCAATCCTAGTGAAGAAATTACAGACACTAGAAATCATAATGCAAACTAAGTCCCTCCTAAAAGTGAAAATGTAACTAACCTTAAGACCATCATCCATCTTCTGCAACATTAATTGATTCAAAATTCTCAAAGAGACAACGAGTTTTCATTATGGATTTCTTGGATTTTTGAATTATGTAATCAGAGCAGAAGTCCAATTGTGATTCTTGTAAAGGCAGCGGATGACCGATCATGTTGTTCCTTTTCTCCCATTTGTCTCATCAACCAAGCATCTGGAAGAAGTCGTCCATTCATTTAAAAAGAGCAGCCAATTTCTTCCTAAAACCTCTGAAATCATCTAACCCTAGACAAAAATCCCTAGTCGTGACTAGAATATAAGCGGGTGAATAGGTTCTGGAAGTATAAAGAATCGATTATAATGATGTTTAAAGTGTGAAAGCTCAAGAGTTTAAGAATTTAAATAAATTACTTTTATTCGAATATGAAATATGAAATGAGATATGTACATGTAAATCAGTGATTCAAAAATCGGACCGGACCGGCGATCGAACCGAGAACCGGAGTAGAATATAATCCAAAACAACCTATAAAACTGCTTTTATGATTAAATCGGAAAAAACTGGTATGAACCTGCTAAATCTGGAAAATCGAGAAAACAGTAGAACCGGATAACCGCTGGATTTGTTTCAAAATCGAAATGGTTTAAAAAAATCCCCATTTCTATGCTGTTCCAAGATTGAAATTTCAAAATAATCTCAAAATACATTTGAAGTTACATACTGTATACATATATCCGATTGTTGATCAGATCCAATAAAACAAAGAATATTGAAAAGTCCTTTCCTACACTTCCTCCACCATTAAGTTTCCGCTGCAACCTGCAAAAATCTTCACTCGAAACTGTTATTTGGATTGAAGAAAGAGTGACGTGAAATCAAGATGAAGAGAATGTGGTGGTCAAATTATTGAATTCAGACAGAGTGGGAAGAGAGAAATCGAGCAGCGCTGCACTGAGAGAGAAGAGGGAAAGAAAGAGAAGCGCTACTCAGAGAGAAGAAGGAAAGAAAGAGAGGCGCTGAGGATTCTATACAAGATGAGTAACAAAGAATGACACTCTAGAGTCAAACCCTAAAATTATATTAGGTGTAAGTGGGCATTTAAGACTTTAATAATAACATGCGGGTCATTTGAAAAAAAAAATACTAACGGGCTGAAGTTTAAACAAATAATATATATTTTGTTAAATAATTTTATTTCTTTTAATAATTATTTTAAAATATAAATAAAAATATGTAATTTTTATTTTTTCAATTGAACCATCCGGTCCAACTGATTCGACCGATCCGACCTTGAACCGTTAGGCTCATCTGTTTGGCCTCCGATCCGATTTTCAAATCACTGATGTAAATAATTAAATTGAGTAGGGATAAAAGGGTCTAAAAATGTTTTACATTGCCTCCCCACTTATAATATATTAGGATAGGATTAGGATTAACAATTGTAATAGATTGTATTAGCGAAAGATACTTAATAATAAAAGATTGACCCTAATGAAATATAAAAATAGAATAGTAAAAACATGCAGTATATGTTTATTTCTAATTTATAAAGACGATAAAATCAATGGGATCTGAAAATTAAATAAATAGTGAATAAATAATAAGCAAGAAAAATAATAATAATAAAATAGAATACCAAATAAAGAAAATAATAATAAAATAGAATACCAAATAAAGAAAATACGGGGTTAAGAATAAATCAAGTATCATTCATTTACTAATGAAAAAAAAAATTAATTAAACTAGGAATATACTTGGAGGTGATTATAAAAATATCTCAAGTTTTCTCGCGGGTTATCAAAAATCTCAATCCTCAATAGGACTTCTAAAAGTATTTAAGATCAAACCCAGTTTATAATCCATTTCCCCCTAAGAACTACTTATTCTATAGACTTTCCTTTCAAAGATATTGTATATAAGTAAAATCTCTTTTCGTGTACTATAAATAATAATAGTAGTCACATTCTCTCGTCACAACTTAAAATCTTATTTCGTCAATCCTAATTATGATGTCTATTCATAGAATTTTAAAGAAATAACGAGTCATTTCTGTCATACCTTATCCTAATCCTTATGAAGAATATATAATGAAAACATAATTAACACAATCATACATCAATTGACCATCCATCAAGTTAACATATATTCCGTAATTAACAAAGTAAATTCATGCAACTAAAATCACGAATAGAAATATTCCTAATAAAAATAAAACTAATTTAATTTGCATGAATAAATTCCTTCATAAAAACTAATGAGGTTTCTAGCCAACTATGGGGACTAGTCACTCATAATAAAAATAAGAACACCAAAGATGAACATAAAAATCATGAATAGACTAGAAAGGAAAATACTACCCTCATCCCATTAATTCTATAGTACTTTTTCTCATTTGTTTGACTCACAATATCTTTCACACTTCCAAATATAAAATAACAAATTTATCAAATAATATAAAAAATTATTCTAATTTCAAAATTTTCATTTACCTAACACATATAATATTACTTTACACTTTATTTATTATCTAAAAATACAAAAATATACCAAAAAATCAATAAAATTGGTTAAAATAGCAACTTTTCTAAACAAAGTGAATTAGTAAATCTGAACAGTTCTTCGAGACGAGGGAGTACTACAAACTAAATTGATTTTTTTTTTTCTTTCAGAAAAGGTATCTTCAATCTCTCTTGAATCTTCAATAGAACTTTGAATTTAGTCGGACTGATCGTTGTGTCATCTGTCATCTTTATGTCGTCCAATAGCTCTAGATGTTACTCAAGTGGACGATATAATATAAAATGAAAATGGGGTGAAAGTTGAAGGAATAGTATCATGAAATAAAATATGGACTAGATCCCAAAGTAAGATCAGAGGATACGTAGAATGAATGAGAGTGATTCTATATATAGTGTTGAAAGAGAATAAAAATATGAAAAAATGTATTCACATAAACACGTTTAATTTGGTTAGAAAGGTTGTTGAATCGTCTCTCGACTCTATGTTGTCCGATTGCATTAGATATGTTACTGAGGTGGAAGATGGAATATAGAATGGAAATGGAGTGAAATTAAGTTGATGGACTAGTATTACGAAATAAAATATGGACTAAATTCAAAATTTAGGATTGGAGGATGTGTAGAATAATTAAGAATGATTGCATACAATGTGTCAAAAGAGAATAAAAATATGGAAAAGATATATTCACAAGATGTGTTGTAATCTTGGATAAAATTAGACAAGAAAAATAATTGTGATCTTAGAAAATTGAAAATTCCTTAAAAATAGGTTTATTCTTGAAAATTCTCGACTACAAGTGTGCAACGATATACTTTCGCGTATAATGTAGACATCCAGACTCTAATGTAAGTAATTTTTGTGCTCATGCGATCTTTTTTTTGCCTCATACATCTCATCATGTAATTTAATCTAGATTAAAATAAATCTATAAATTCTCTAATTCTTTTCAAATAAGGCTTTAAAATCTACATTTTCTTGAAATACCCATGATGAACCAATGTAAAACAACCAAGTATTAAGCTCCATAAAATAAGCTCAAAATATTCATAAATTAATGAATAAATGACCTAAATTAATGTGAAAATCATATGTTCATCATGCCACAAGACTAAAATAAATACCCTTTGAAATAAAATTTTATACTCTTTATCATCTTGTGCACCCAAATTAAATCTGATAATATACACGCAACAGACGACACGAGAGTAGAAAGGAGAAATTACATTTTTAGGCCACTGTATTTCTAAACCGACAATATTAGTTGTAGTTCAAGAAGAACAAATTATATATTCAGATATTATAAATTTAGGGATATTTAATATAAGTTTGTCATGCATACACAATGGTTATGTCTGTACGTATATTCGATCAAAATGTATTGATCTGTGCCTGACTAAAAAATTAGTAAGTTAAATCAAACCTAATTTAAAAATAAAAAAATTGACAATTATGATTGATTTATTTATTTTTACTTTCAAAAATTGTTAGTAATTACGGTCAACGCAGCATGGTAGATGTAGACACCATGTACATTCAATAATTAATGGGGGTAGATGGGAGAGATGCTAACAGCCCGCCAGCCGTTCTGGTGAATACATCATGTGCCCTTACTTCCTTTCATATTGATGCAAAAACACAAATATGGCTAGGGAATGTTTTTTCGGTGAATACATGACAACCATTTTTCTAGCTTACGTGTCTTCTTCAAAGCGCTTCAAATTGATGCCTAGTTTTCTCAATTTTTTTCTTTTTTAAATATATATTTTTCTTATTTACTTTCAATTAAATTTCTTATTTAATATTTTTTAATTAATGTAATTCCTTTATTTCAAATATTGATTAATCTTTATTAGGTAATAAATTAAAAAACATTTATAAAAATTAAGAACAAAATATTAATTAAAAATAATTTAGAATAAAATGTTATACTAATGTGTAGAGCACCCAATTACACAAACACCAACTTGAAAAGAAAAAAAAAACACTAAACTTTTAAAATGGGGCTCTTAACACTCATTACTTCGTTAATAATCATACAATAGTTAAACAAAGAGATGGACACTCCATTTTAAATTAAAAGTTAATCATACAATAGTTAAACGTATAGTTGAATACACTCTATTTTAAATTATAAGTCATCAACATAGGCGGCATAATTCCGTTTTTATATTTGTTTAAATAACCATAATTGGCAATTGACACTTAACTAGACCCCATCCTTTTTTAATTAGGGGGCATTCTTTAGAGCAGAATCCTTATCTAGCCGGCCGGCAAATCTTTGCTGCTCAGTTTGCTTCAGGCAGCTATCAAACTCATGGTTGAAGTGTACGACAAAGAGGCTTCAGTTAAATGATGAAAAAGTTCCGAGGATTTGGGATACTTCTTTTCTTCATTGAAGCCTTCCGTAAAGGCAGCAATTTTAACTCCAACATGCTTTTTATCAGCAACCATAAGCTCTTCTTTAATCTTCTTATTTTCAGTTTCCAAAGCAATGAGCTGGCTTTCAAAAGAGGCAAACTATTCTTGAGGTCAAGAGTAGACACGGTGTCCTTTAATCCCTTCTCGTTGTTGAGAGCAGTGGCAACCAGCGAAGAAAGCTCCATATTCTGATGTGTTAGAATAGTGATGGTTTTCATTTAATCCCTTCTCGTTTTTTACAGCAATGGGCAACCTGGGTAGAAAGCTCCAAATTCTGATGTATCAGACTAGTGATGGTTTCCTTTAATCCCTTCTCAATGCTGAGAGCAGCGGCACTCTGGGCAGAAAGCTTCATATTCAGTTCGGTCAGACAAGAGATGGTTATTCTAATCTCCTTCGACAAGTGGCACCATGGGAAGAATTCTCCTTATTCTTGTATGTCAGCGTAGTGATGGTGGCATTATGTTTCTTCTCTTTTTGGTGCGAAGACTGCCAATTTCTCATTTCAGTTCTTCTAACTCGGCCAGCACTGAGGCAGGAAGACGTGATCAGATTTCTTACATCAGATCATTTAGAGCTGCAGTGGCCTACAAGTGACAACAATATCAAGTTTTTCTTTTGTCTTTTTTAATATACATACAAAAGGATTTTTGGATCGAAGAGAAGTAACTTGGCTTGGTGGAGATAATGAGTCTTGAAACGTCGAATCTAGCATAAACTATTTCTTGTTTATTCTTACTTAACTCATAAGGAAAATGAGTTCTTTTACTATACAGAAAATATTATCTCCCAACTCACAGAATATATTGATTTAATAATTAAATCTCACACATTGAATGAATGAAAAAAATAAATACTGAATAACGTGTCGAGATTATTTATAGAGGTTAAAAGTACGAACATCCATAATAATTAAGGTCTTGTTCTTTATACATTCAGTACAAATCGTGCAAATTTAGAGAAAGAAAACCATAACATGTAGAAACAACCCTCCACAAAAATAGATAGATCCGTTGAGATAAAGAGTATATTCTCCTTTAAAAAACTTCTCAACTACATCCACTACAAAACAAGTTCCTGAGCTACAATAGAAGATGAAGAACCACCCAATATCCAACTTGTAGTCATTTAAAGCTAAGGTGACAAATGAGAGGCTGAAGTTGTGGATATTGAAGTAGAGTCTCAAAGAAGAAGAATAGAGTCTTAAATATTTTGCGTGATAATCTTATTTTGTTATCATTAGGTTTTAAGTCATTGTTATCCTCCATTTATCCACGTTTCCAAATTTATATTGTGTGTGGCTTAAATATTTTATTAAAAAAAATAATGTTATAAAATTAATTGTGTGTGTATGTGTGTATTAATTCTACAAATATATGAAAAATTCTAAAGTTTACTAAAGTATTGTTAAACTGATAAGTTAATATTATGATATCTTTTCTGCATTACCAATGCCTTATAAAAAGGTAAAGTAACATTAGACATATTATTAAAAAATAAATTAAATATATGAATATTATATTCATCCAGTCATATACTTTTAAGAGTTGGTCTTCTGTGCCCCGGGGACACACCGTGCCCCATGAGAACACAAGAGGCTCCCATTGGAACACAAGAGTTTTAGTATTAAAACTCTTGTGTTCTCATGAGGTAAGGTGTGTCATTGGAGGTACATGAGTTTTTGCCTACTTTTAAATGCATGTCATGTCATATGATCATCTTTAAAAATATTTATATTTATGAAATAATAGAATACAAAAAAACTAAATATATAAACACATATTATAATTATGAAATATCTCTTTCTTCTTGAGAATCATACAAGGTAAAATAATGAATGGAGATATGATCACATATGATATTTATTAATACAAACTGATGATTCAAATTTCCTATTACACATATATAAAAATTTAAATGAGTGACACATTACACAACGTAGAAAAGGTAATCAAATGGATTATATATAATAAATTTCAATTACACATCTTCAAATTATATTTAAGATACATGATAAAAGACATTTCACCATTTTGTAGCAGGAAATATGAGTAGCTTCTTCAGGAAACAATGGGACAACCATCAAAGATAATACCTTTGGCAGTAGGGCAAGAAGCATATTGACATCCATCAAGGTCATTTCCCCACCAATCTATACTAACATTTTCCAGACCTAAGCACATGTACAACAAAACTCCCATAAAGGCCAAACCAGCATCCAATGCTCCGGATAGAACATAATTGTAGCGTTGCCACAGATCTGGCCTATATCTATAAGCAACATATCCAGATAGAAAGCCAAGAATAATCCAAGAAGTGTAATTGACTGCAGTAGCAGGGGGCATCATCCCACAAGCGCCGATTAGAACGGGCATGTTGATCATTCTAATCCATTCTTGATTTGGGAATGTCTTAGTTGCCAACCATACGAGTACAGGAGCTATGGCTCCCCCGAGGAAGAACCAGTTAATCATTCCGTAGGTTCCTTGATCTCCAAAAATTTTACGTGGCCCGATCAAACCCCATATTACTGATGCATCATAGAATACATGATCGCTAGGGCAAGTCCAGAGGTTGTCACTATCAGAGGAAGTGTTACAAATACCCGGAATTGTTTCCATTAACCACCATGCAGTTCCCAAGTATACAAAAGCAGCTATCAGAGTTCCCACCACCTTAGTGACACAATAAGAAGTGTTACAATTCTTAGCTATTTTATTGGAATATATTAAAAATTAATGTGATATTTAATTATCAATATCATTTTTACTCTTCACATAATCAGCATACAAATGAATTATATTAGTAGCACATTATTTGCATATTCTACATTATTGATATATATGTGTGTGTGTTTCCTTAATTTCTTTTTAGTAATAAGTGAAAAATAAGTGCTCACTTGATATAGTAAAAAAAAAAAAGAAAACAAGAAAGAGAAAACAAAGTAAAGAAAAGAAAAGTAGAAGAAAGAGAAAATGAAGATAAAGAAGTTATGTGACATTGTATAAAAGGATAAAATTATATTTTCAAAACAGGATATTTTAAAATATTTTGAAAGCATTATATTTTTTTAAAGTATAACTTTTTCAATATCACTCTAGTTTTAAGTGAATGAAAATGTGATAAAAAAAAAGCTAAAAATGAGTGGTTTATTTTTTGGTGTTTTAGAAAATGGTTAAAATAAAACCTAGCCAACTTTCAAATATGATACGAATAATAACTAGTATGAATGAATTAAATATTAAAGAGATTTGAAATTCAAATTAGGGTAAATTGAACTAATTTATGATCACCTGTGCCATGAACATTGTTCTTGGAGGGATTTTCATGTAATGCCCAAGCTTGAAGTCTTGAAGGAACGTAATAGCCTGTGTCATACTTATGTAACCGTACACCTTGAAGCACATGTTTGCAACAGGATATCCGGGGTAGATGTACCCAATGATATACTCTGTGATGACGTTCAATCCCGGAGACTGTACACATACATATATGCATTAAATTTATTTTTATTTATTTTTTTTATAACATAACAATGTTAATATGTGATAATGAGTTTTTATTCATTAAATATTAGAAGCTTAATGCTCACTCCTTACAAAATAATGTTACCTAATTTACTTTTTGAAAGAAAGTTTAAATAACCTAGGTAAAGATGGATTACAAATTTGGATTTTACTAGATAAAGATGGAGGAAAGAAGGAAGAAGTTTATGATATTCTCCACTCCATAAGGTCATTATATTTGGAATGTCGTCCATGGGTTTGGCAAAATGTATCCCAAATATATCAAAGGAAGATGGATAACCTTTCCAAAGATTATTACACATTCATATTTGTATATGTGGACAATGTTCTTAATGATTTAAAGAACAAAAATAAACACTTGGTGCATCTGGATGTATTCTCAAAATCATGTTATAAAGAAGGGTTGGTGCTTTACAAAAAAAGGCAGTAATGGCTACAAGACAAGTCGAGTTCTTTGAGATCAAGATCAATGAGTCTTAAGTAATCTGACAGCCAGATGATGAGAGTTAAAATTTGTGTATTTTAACACCCGATTTAATACCTTATTGTAAGTATTAATTGTCATATTTAACACAAAACTCTTACTTTCTATATATTTGTAAAACAATGAGTATTTGAGGTGTTTTATTGTGTTTTAGGTAGAAATCAATTAGAAAAAGACCTTTATCCAGATTTACCTATGTAGAGAGATGCACTAAATAGAGAGTGTCGTTTGAGAGGAAGAATATCTTAAATCGAACCCCAGATATGGAAGTTATGCTTCAAACCATATTGTCGCGCATTCTCGCTCAACCTCTAGCCAGAACATCTGTCTTTTCGATACTTCACTCAACTTGTCATATTGCGATTGACTTCCCGCTTGAGGTCGAGCAGATATGTGGAAAAGGCCCAGAATTACAAATTTCACCCATGATTGTCTAAATGTGTATTTTTAGCAGGAAAAATCCTAAAAGCCTAATTTAGATCATTCTTCACCTAATATAGAGAATCCCTGTTGTTACAATTCACAAGCTACACATAAGATACCACTCCACAACCCTGACCGCCACCATCATCCGCCTTTCATTTTCTATCTATCATTCGTCATCCATCTCACAATTGAAAGTTTTATTTGTGTTTTCTACTTGAGAAAGAGGAAATGGAAGATCAATCAAGATGGAAGAGAAGACAAAGAATTACATCGGCATACGAGTTTTTCTTCTATTTAATTCCTGTGTTCTAGATTATGGACTTATGGGTGAGAACACTTCCATTACCATGATTGTTGCTTGTAACACCATTGGCTAGTTTTTTTAGTATAGTTTTAGAGTTTAGAAGGTTTTTATCATGTTTGATTGATAGACCTAGATATTGGTTTTCTAAATTTTGCAAAATGCTTATTCCTTTATTAAAGTTTTTATTTGAACCTATATGAACTTGTTTCTTCATTCTTTTTTTCAGTTATGTATTAATGATATGATCATTGATTGATGTTTATTTGAAATGTATATATATATATTTCATAATTACATTTGCAATATTAGACAATTAAAGGGGGTTTATTTATGTAGCTATTTATTGTTTGAATCAATATTATTGGATGCCTTATTTGCCTTGCACGACTTATGTGAGAAAATTTGGTAAGGAGGCCCTAGATAATTCTTAGTACCTATGGAAAGTAAGGCTCTAACCTTAAATAGAATTTAGCATGAACCTAGAAAAGGATTATGATTATCTAAGATTTAATTCTTTTGGATATTTACAGCTCTAGCCTTGGATGAAATTTACTTTAAAATACCTAGAAAGGGAACAACGGGTTATTTCTATTGCGATCTTTGGTGCTTGATATATAATATAATCATGTGATCCTCCTATAAAAAGATGTTTTCTCTTTCTAGGGTTTACGCTCTCCCTTCTCTCTAAAATTTTCTAGGTTTTCACAATCGTTCTTGGCATTGAAGAACCGACCACTGATGGTTCCTCCCGGCCTCCAGCCCCTCAGACCGGCACCTCCAGTTTGCCATCCTTTGAGGATTTAATTGCAGTAAATAGAGCTTTCGCTGGTGATGCCCCACCCATGGACAATGATGGACAGTTGAATATAGAGTCGAAAACAGATCAAACAAATCATGTCCATGGAAAACTTCCATCTCGGCAGGGCCCTCTAGGCCCTACTTATCCTCGACAGGCCGATGGATTCATCACGACGAGGATCGCTGCCTCCATCACAGCAGGGTCCGACGTCTTATACAAGGCAAGGACCTGCAAACCCTAATATTCCCGCAGGTAGCCACGTTCGTCTTATGCTTCTAAAGTAACGACCGATCAAGAGTCTCTTGTTTCTCGTTAAAAATAGGCCATATGCAAGGGATCCTTTCTGGATCCTGTAGTGAGACCAATCGATAAAACAGGTGATATTGTTACACTCTCGATCAATAAATCTTTCTATGAAAAGCGTAAAATACTTTTCTCCCAATTTGTGATTGTTAGGGTTTTGAACGAGAAAGGCAGCAAGCCACTTTCCCAATCGGAGGTTGATGGTTTATTCAAACGTACATTCAATATTCAAGACCAGCTGAATATCCCCCTTGGCCGTGGATATTATTCTGTCATGATTCCTGATGATGCTCGTAAGGTGGATTTATTGAAGAGACGACTTTTGGATGTTGGCCGAGTTCAATTGTGTATTCAACAGTGGATGTCGACGTTTAATCCATATAAGGTTAAGTCGTCTATTGTTCCAATCAGGATGAGAATTTATGAGCTGCCCCTGGAGTTATGGCATGTGGATGTTATAAAAAGTATAGTAAGTGCTATTGAAAATCCTATTAAAATTGATAATCGAACACTGGATGGATCCACATGGCACTTTGCACAAGTGTTAGTGGATGTGGATGTGCAAGAGCCGTTGTTGAATAATATGAACATTGATACTTCGGAAAGCATCATCAAAATTTCCATGGGTTATGAAAATATTCCAGAATACTGCAAATCTTGTAGAATTTTGGGTCATAGTGTTCAGAATTGCATGAAGAGAAAGAAAAAGGAGCAGTATAAGGAGAATAGGAGGCAAAAACATAACTTTTAATGATGGATTCAGGGCTCTTAGCAAGGCTTGGAAAAAGAAGGAAGGCCCGATTCCTGAAGTTCATACTTTGAATAGGTTCAGTAATCTAGGTCCTGATATGCAGGATGAGCATCTGGATGAGCATGATAATATACCGATTGAAAAGAAGAATGCGCAAGCTGAGCCTAGTGATCACGACGATAATCATGAAAAATCAGCCTCGAAGAATAGTAATGAGGACAATTAAGATGATCTGAGGAAGGGAAGTTAAGTTAACTCAGAGGATCTAGATAATGAAAGTTATGAGAAGGAGCATGCTGATAAACATAAAATGTTGAGAAAGTGGAAACCGAAGAGGAGAGTGAAGAGGAGGGTGCTGTGGATAATGAGAATTTTACTGAGAAGCAGGATCCGCCCGATGCTTCACGGGATGATCTGGAAATAGTTATTGTCGACCCAGAGCCGGTCCGGTTTGCTATATTGAGCCCAGAGCATAGTGAAGAGCCTTCTACACCAGGCTCCGGTAAGCAGCTTGCGATTGTGTCAAAGGCAGATACATCCGTTAAGAGGACGACCAACAATGCCTCACTTTTTAATCGTCAAGAACCCCCAGTCACTAGGTCCCATACTCTGGGATGTCCGAGGGTAAAGCATGTGGCCCCAGTGAAGAAAGAATCAAAGAGCATGCATTCTACTTCCACAAGGGAATGGAGAAATTTAGACAAGTCGTCGAAGCACGACTATCATGATAGTAAGAAATGAAAGTGCTATTTTAGAATATTAGAGGGTTTGGGAGAGCTTCATCTCAGGCTGCTCTTAAAGAATTTAGTAAAAAGCACAAGCCGGTTTGGCAAGCTATTGTCGAGCCAAAAATTTTATTTGACTCAATTCCAACCCTTGTGGAGTTGTATGGGATATCAATTTGCTGGACACAATGTTAGGGATGGTCTTCGCCCTAACATTTGGGTCTTCTATAATGCTACTCAGGTCACTCAGGTTACCTCGGTTTTCTCTTCTTCCCAGATAATGATTTTGATTTTATATACAATACTGCTAATTATCATTCTGGATTTGTGCATGCTCACAGGATCACATCATTCAGCGTGATTTGTGGTGTGACATTACTAATAATATGAGCAATAATATGATGGTTATAGTTGGGGACTTTAATTCCACGCTAAGGGCGCATGAGAGGATGCATGGCACTAGACGAGAAAATTTAAGTCCCTTGGAGATCAGTGCTTTTTTGGATCTTACAGGGCTGACAGATGTCTCTCTACAAGGATCAAAGTTTACCTGGGTGAGCAGGTCGGCTACCAGAGCTATGCGAGCCTCAAAGACTGATAGAGTCCTAGTTGATGACGGTCTTCTTAATCAGTGGAATATAATAACTGGAACAACTTTGGCAAGGCATGGATCAGACCATTCCCCTATCTTGGTCTCATTCTAGATGAATGAGAAGATTGCTAGGCCCTTCAGGCTCTAGAGTATGTGGTTACAAGATTCAGGGTTTTTTATTCTTGCATAAACTTCTTGGAAAAACCCCTCCACTTGTGCAAACCCTATTTCAGTTTTTGCTGCAAAACTGAGAAGATTGAAATCTGATATCAAATGCTGGACTCAATTTGAATTTGGGAATATCAATGACTCGGTTGAAGATGCCAAAGGAAGGAGACAGGAACACGGATTTCTCCCATAGAGCTCATCGTATTATAAGGGCCAAGACAATTATCTTAGCTATGGATGTTAACGGCGAAGTCACTGAGGACAGAAAATTAATCTCTGAGCATGTTGTTCAATATTACAAAACCTTATTTCAGAAGCCTATGGAGGATCGGAATTTTGACCAGCTGAACTTCATACCTTGTTTTGTTGGGGAAGAGGATAATAACAAACTTATTGTGACTCCAACAGTAGAGGAGATTAAAGAGGCGGCCATGGGTTTATCAGCAGACAGTGCGCCAGGTGTTGGATTGTATGCTAAAAGTCTAGCTTTAATATGAACAATGTTATAACAATTTAATTGAAATGAAAATTATATGATCAAATGATTGCGTCTTATAATTTATTTATATGTACGATGCAATAGTCCACTTACTTTATACTGTAGATAATATGTTGTGCGACAACACGCTGAAGATCATATTATCGGTTTTCTTATAAAGTATAAACAGATGCTCACAACCGAGATAGACGGGGACTCTCTATCGAGATGGTTGTAGTGTAATTTGATATTAGTTTGTCTTGACTATAGAATCACATTAGTATGCTTTGTGTGTATTGAGCAGGACCACTTGAGATCGTTTGACTTGTACTGTCTATATAGAATAACTTGATCTCAGTTATTATGGATGTGCGTGCTCTTAATCCCTATATAATAACCTCGACACGTAAGGCTATATGTATTTCTTTGATTCATCAATGGGTGAGATTTACATGTAAATAAATCAACAAACTCGGTGAGTTGGGAAGTAGTGCTGTCTCTATGGTGTGCTGTTATTTTAGAAGGAATCCGTGTCCGTTATAGGTTGATGATGTCCCCTTGAGGAGCTCATAAGGATTATTATGTAAACCCTGCAGGTGGATTTATTCCGGCATGAAAATGAGGTTGAGTGGTACAACTCTAGGATGAAATATTAATTAATGGAGTTGTCAGTAACTTAATTAATTAATGGGCATTGTATATCTTAAACATGGGGAGACTAACGGGCTCATAATAAGAAGGAGCCCATAACGTAATTATGAAATTAGAACGGTAGTGTAGTAATAATATTTTAGTGGTATATATTATTATTATTGGACTTAAGTATAAGCTTTGGGCTAAGCTTGGATACTTAAGCCCACTGGAGGCCCAACTCTAATTTCTCCTCCTGGTCCCTGCTGTAGCCCATATATAAGTCATCTCAACTGTACGGAAACCCTAATCTAACTGATTCCGGAAACCCTAATATAATTGAGTAATCATGCCTAACATGTGAGGAGGGTTAGGGAACAGTAAATGAGAAGATCTCGAAGATCGTCGCCCACACGACGTCGAGATTGGACTTGGGAATACAGCAGAAGACCAGAAGATTGTTTGCTGCTGCTATTCATCAACTTCCATGATTTTTCTAAAATCGTGTGGAAGTCAGATCTAGTTATGTGATATACTGACGAAAATCCACAGAAGAGATGATCGTTTTTGCATGTAGATCACTGAAATCTGAGATCAGATGAGAGAGTTATGCCCAAAATGGTAAGGCTGCGCAGGCTGCTAGCAAGAATTCATCTTCTTCAATACACCCTGGTGAAAGGTAATACGTTTCTTTGTTTTCTTGCTTCTGCTGAATTAGAAACGTATGGAACCCTAACGGTTCATATTAACCAAATGATAGAATGCCAACACCAGGTCCCGATGGATTTGGTGGTCACTTCTACCATAAATGTTGGCATTTCATAGGTGAGGACCTATGCAGGGAAGTGCAACACTTCTTCCGCACGGGAGTGATGGTAGAGAGCATCAACTGTACATTTATTTTCCTGGTGCCCAAAGTGGAAGGGGTAGTTAAAGTAGAAGATTTTTGTCCGATAAATCTTTGTAACTTCCTATTTAAAATTATTACAAAAATTTTGGCTACTAGATTGGGGCCGTTGCTGAATGAGAAGCTTAGTAGCAATCAGTTTGGATTTATCCCGGGTAGGAGTATACATCACTGCATTGCTGTTGCGTCAGAGAGTTTCAACAGTCTCAACAATTCCACATTAAGCAATTTATGGTTTAAGATCGATATTAAAAAGGCTTTTGACACACTAAGATTGGATTTTGTATTGCATGTTCTTCACAAAATGGGCTTTCAACACATTTTCGTTCAATGGATTAATGTTATCTTTGAATTAGCTAGGGTTTCAGTATTGATCAATGGTGCGTCTGAGGGTTTCTTTGGCTGTGGCCGTGGTGTTTGATAAGGTGATCCACTTTTGCCATTGTTGTTTTGTGTGGCAGAGGAAGTGCTAGGGAGATTGATTGAATCAGAAATGGATAGGGGCAACATCTCTCGGGCTTATGCGAAAAGGTGTAATCCCTTACCCTCTTACTTGTTTTATGCTGATGACATTGTCCTCTTTTGCAAAGGCGATGATAATTCTGTGGGAGGTCTTCGCAATGTCTTAGTGAATTATGCTAGAGCTTCTAGGCAGGAGTTGAGCCCACAGAAATCTAAGGTATTCTTCGGCATGCATGTCAAAATGGTGATTAACGTCGTATCTTGTCCAGCCTTTGCATACAGGAAGGGAAAATTTCCATTCACATATCTTGGGGCGCCTATTTTCATAGGTTCTCCTAAAAGTGAATATTTTAAGCAAGCCACTAATAAAATTTTAAGTAAATTTTGAAGATAGAAGGACAGTGTGTTATCTATGGCTGGTCGTATTTGTTTGGTCAACTCGGTGATCATTGCTTCGATTGTTCATGTTATGATGGCCTATAAATGGCTGTGTGACCTTATTATGAAGATAGACACTGCATGCAGAAGCTTTGTATGGTCGGGGGATGTTTTGAAACAACATCACTTCACCGTAGGGTGGAAGAGATTGTGCTGCCCGACAAAAGAAGATGGTTTAGGGATTAGATGTATATGGGCAGCTAATGAAGCTTATTTGATGAATCTTTTGTGGGATATTCTTGAGGGGAAAGGGCACTGTCGTGCATTAAGGATAGATGGTTTGATGGAGCGACTCTTAAAACTAGATATCTGCCTTCTTCTATTTGTACAACTTGTGTGTGGCATATTCAAAGGCTTACGGAAGATGAAATATGGGCAATTGGATATGATTCTAAAGTTTGGTTTTGGCTAGATAACTGGTTGGGTTCTCCAATTGCTGATATGGTTGATATACCTTTGGAGTACATACATCATTTTGATCAAGTTATTAGGGATTATCTTTATGATGGGTTTTGGCATTTCACGGAGAGTTTCACAAGCACTTTCCCTCATATAGTTGACGCTATTTTGCCACTCATATGTCTCCTAGTGTAGTGGATTGCAGGTTTTGGAGCAAATCCATTCAGGGGAAAATTACTTTCAAGGTTGCATATATGCACGTTCGGCAAACGTTTATTGAACCTATATGGGGTACTTGGATTTGGGCTTCTTTCATTCCCCTTAGGCGGTCGTTAGTTATGTTGAAAGCAATTAAGAGAGTATTAACGACATGGAATGTGATACGAGATAGGGATTCAAAGGGGCCTCTCGATGCTACCTTTGTAAAAGGGAGGAAGAGTCTATTGATCACATATTTCTTTATTGTCTTGTATCTTTGCAGGTATTGAAGAAGTTGTTATCTGTATTTTACTTTGGGCAGAGGATTGATCTGGAGCAGCCATTTGTAGGCTTCTTGATCCAGGTGATGGAAATCTCGGCAAGTAAGTAGGTTACCTCTCTATTGCGACTTGCTATTGTCACTTATATATGACTAATTTGGCAAGAGAGGAATAATGATATGCATGATGGTTACGAGAAGCAGAGCTCGCAGCAGTATGCCTGGCTATTGAGTTTGCACATGATAGAGGATGGGATCGGGTTAGGTTGGAGTCTGACTCTACGTATGTTATTCACGCCCTAACACATTCGTCACCTGTTATTCCATGGAGGCTGACATCGCATTGGCAAAAGGCAAAAGACATAATCCTTGAAATATCTTTTTGGATTTTGCATATCTATAAAGAGGGAAATTCTATTGCTGATCTGCTTGCTGGCATTGGAGGGCCGCTCACGTGGTACAATCCCACACCGGATTATCTTAACAATAATATGTTCAAGAACATGAATAGTGAATATTATAGATTCAAATAGTTTGATTCTCATAACATCTTTGTGTAGCTCACTGTACTCTTTTTCATTTCATAATTAATAATATAGATCTATTTGCTTAAGAATTTTTGAATGATTTGATTACTTGTTTAGTGAAGTTGATTTGTATGACTAAAATTGTGTTGTTCTAAAACAATCTGCTCTAGTCTTCTATTGAGAAAGATATAGAATTTAAGTGGTGGAAATCACACCAAGAGATGTTTAAAAGGCTGAAAAAGATTTTAAAAAAAAACATCCAAAGTCAGCAATACTAAATGATGAGGATGATTAGGTACTTTATGCAAATGCTAGCAATTATTGGTTGGCAGTAGTTCTTACCAAATCTACACAATGTCGTGCAGATATTGCAGTGGACTTGCCGACAACTAAGCAAAGATATACATATCACTGAAACTGAGTTCATTGCAATTTGAAAGGTGTTCAAAAAATGGCCTCTATTTTTTCTTGGGTAAAAATTTATTCTTAAAATTTATAACACGAGTATTAAAGACTTTTTCAAATATAAATTTGAATTTAAATCAGAAAAGTTGAGATAGCAAGTTGAGTGTAAATATTATGATTTTAATATTATCACCATAAAAATTGTTAAAAATATTTTGGCGGATTTCATAACAAGAGATGGAATGAGTTGAAATATGCTCTATCCTAGTCTTATTGAGGCATTTGATGAAGCATCTTAAAAATTTTCAAAAGGATTTTGAGGTTCTAGAAATCAATGCAGAGGTTGATAGACAATTATAATAAAGTTATTAGGACAATGTTTTCAATAGAAGTCGAGGATGTATACGCAGTAATGTTTATCTTTGGAGCGTTATGCAAGAGTTACTACTCCAGATTGTTGAAACAAATCAACTAAAGGGGTGTATTCAAGGATAGGGCCTTAAACCCAAAACAGTGGATTCAAATACCTTTAGCATAAGTATCAGATTGGAACTTCCTATGTAAGAATTGGTCCAAGAAAAATCTAGGCTTTAGAGTCACATCCGGACTTGTAGGTCAACTCAGCACCTCTGGGAAAGAAGACGGAGACACCAGTCTTAGCCCGATGACAAGCACTGCTAAGACTATATTAAAAAGCCAAACTTGCTGCATGATAGGTATATCAAGCTAGTTCGGAGAAGCTCAATACAACACAAAGAATCCTTCTTGAAAAATTTCGGATAGATCCAGCTAGAGAATATACTTGAATTTAGACGAGACAACGATCACATTTGGTAGATGTAAAATGATGGTTCGATTTTGGGGCATTAGTCTCAATAAACACTATTGCACAAAGATTTCGAGAAATTTCAAATTTGCCAAAATGGTTTACGGTAGCTATCTTTAAGTGTTGGGCAGATAATGATAATTTTATCTGCTGGACATTCTTTATAGCTTTATTTTATAAGTGCAGCTCCTGCGGCAGTAAAGAAAGGCAACCACAAGGCCTTTCATTATGTCATGTTTCGAAGGGCAGATGTTAGAGTAGCTAATAACACGAAAGAGTCATAAGGAAAAAGTGCCAGTTTTGGTATCCACGTATACCAAAATTATATCTCTGCGCAATATGCAAAGGGGTCTATATGCAAAAATGGTGACCTTAGGGGCATTTTGCAAGAGCACTCTTCCTGAGTGCTGATATTAATCAACAAAAGGATTGTATTCATTAATAGAGCCTTTAACCCAGAGTAGTGGGTTCGAATATCCCTAAGACGAATTCTGGATAGAAACTTCTTATTAAGGAAATGTTCTAAGAATAATCAAGGCTTTGAAGTCACATCTCAAGTCATCAAACCAACCCAACTTCTCTAAGGAAAAAGAGGGAGAGATTAGTCGTACGTAGGGCGGATGACGGTCATTACTAAGACTGATATTAACAAAATTTATCTTTTTGCATGGGAGGAATTTCAGGCTAGTTGAGAGAAGCTTAATAAAAGACAAGAGATCCTTCCATAAAGATACAGGAAGCAATGGTTTGATTCTAGGGCATTGGCTTTAATATGCACTATCGCACCAGGCTTTAAAAAAATCTCAAAACTATTAAAATGGATTAGGTAAGTAGTCTATGAGTCTTTGGGAAACATTTCTTTTAAAATGATTGTGAACACTAGTGTTAACCATGGGTAATATGGGAAATGCACCCTTAAACTTTGTATGTTAGTAATTCTGTAAAATCAATGTACTACGAAGTAATTAGGAAGATAATTTTGTACCTAGTAGTTATTGACCCTTAAAAATTTTCACCTTCTTTTTATACAAAATTTAATCAAAGTCAACTATATCATATACTCTATTCAATTAAATTACCCATAAAAACCTATTTTTTATATTAGTACACCAAAAAATATTTTTCTTAAAATTCGTGCCACCAAATATGTGATGTATTTTTGGGAATTGAGGAGTACTCTCTATTTTACACCATCATACTACTTCCTCCTAACAATCAATCACACGCACAAATCCAAATTGTGTTCTCAATATATTACCATCAACAAAATCCCGTGTGCATGCACGAATTACGAAATATCATCTCCGTTCCAAAAAGAAATTCACATTATCGTAGATTTAAAGTTTAAAATGTATGGCAATGTGTATATATATAAATTTTGGATGAGTAATAAGTTACCTGGTTAGTAATAGCCGTGATAATTCCAATTGGGAGAGTAAAGAAAATGGCGATTAGACATGCGAGTAGAACCCCCCACCATGGAAGCTGAAGCTGCTCATTGTAGTATTCACATGCATAGATGGTGAGTACAACATTTGCCACAAGAATGCACCAAAACCACCACTCTGGTACTTGTTTGTATTTCATCATCAATTTCGTGTGTATGTCCATTTTCTTACCACCAAAACTTGATTTACTTTGCTCCCATATCTCTCTGCATTTTCCTTCATACTTTACGTACTATGTAAATATATAAGCTCGAATGTACTATGATATTAGAGCTGGTATTATGTGAAACCGGCCGTTTCACAAACTAATTTCTCTATGAAAAAGTATGTGTGAATATATATATATATATATATATATATATATATATATATATATATATATATATATATATAAAAGACAGAAGGAGTATTTATTACCATAATTCGATAATACACTTATATTTTAAAATTGTCAGTACTTCACCTATGACAAAACATACATTTTATTTATTACCTAAATATTAAATTACCAAATTTAATAAAATAATAAAATAAAAACGTGACTTTTCTTAATTTTCATGATAAAAGTGTGAAGTTATATTTTAATGAGTTGATATTCGGTGCACTCCGGTGCAAGGGTGCACTCGAGTGCAAGGGTGTACTCATATGTGTATAACTTTTTATTATATTTTGCATATATGTTATTCTATTTTGTATACAAGTTTCTTAATAATTGTATACTTTTTTCACACTCAATTTTTCATTAAAAAAGTTAGCATTTATATGTGTATAACTTTTTATTCGATAGTGTATACATATTTTTTTACAGTTAAGTTTTGATTAAAAAAACTAACAAACAAATTGTATACATTTTTGTTCATAATTGTATATGTTTTTGTTCATAATTATATACGATCTAAAAGTGGGTGCACCGTATCCTGAAGTACACCCAGATACACAGTAGTATTAGCCTATTTTAATAGTGTTGCGGCCCCCACTTGGTCATATTTAATTTTTTTTTCATGAAAAATACGAGAAATATGTAAGAAAAATGTTTTCGCGTGATGTATTTGCTCAAACATAATAAAAATGCATTGCATGCATTAAAAATTAAAGGGACAACACCTATATTACCCTCTTTCAACCATGCAACATCAAGTTTATCCTAACTTTTAAAAAACATCTAATTTGCCCAATTTTTTGTGTATAAACCCGATTTATCCCCTGACACATATCAGTTCTTTTTTCTTATTTTTGGAATCTCCAAATAGTGGCTTAGCAGTAGCTTTTTTACCGTTTTTACTAGCGTTGAAATTGGGAACAGAATCTTTGACCCTTTATCTCAAAATTTAAAACTGGTATTTACTCTTTCTCTCTCTCTACGCTTTTCAGTGTCTCTCTCTCACACTCTCGTTCTTTTTTCTCTCTATTTTTCTCGCGGACACAGCTCTTCGTTCGACCATATCTGCATGATTCCCTCATCATCTCCATGTCCAAAAGTTGCAGAAGCGAATATGGATAATCAGGTACGTTAGTATTTCAATTTGGGGGTTTAGGGTTTTAGGGATTCGGCGGAATTTCATTTTAAATTAGAGGTAATTGATTTTTTTTTGCATAGGTCGTTTGTATAGATCTGTGTTGATGTAGTGTAAATTTTATTTGAGTATAATTAAGTGTAGACTGCTTGTCCGCCAAGGAACTAGTTTGTAAATATAGATCTGTGTGTAAATATAGTGCAATTGAGTGTGTGTTGATGTAGTGTAATTGAGTATAATGTGCTTGTCACCCGAGGAATTAGTTTGATTTTAGAATTGTAGCAGTAGGAATTTGTCGTGTCCGCCGAAAATAAATAGTTAATAATTGCATGTTCGCCTATAATTTGAGTATAATTGCAAATTTCCGCACCCTTTTCTAGCAAAATTTAGCATGTCCGCCGAATTTCTAGTCTACTTGAGCTTGTCCGCCGATATTTCTAATCTAATTGAGCTTGTCCGCCTATATTTCTAGCCTAATTGAACATGTCCGCCGATATTTCTAGCCTAATTCAACATGTTCGCTGATATTTCTAGTGTAATTGAGCTTGTCTGCAATATTTCTAGTATAATTGAGCATGTCCGCCAAACTTTTGACCATAATTGAGCATGTCCGCCAAACTTTTGACCATAATTGAGCACGTCCGCTGATTATTTGTACCTAATTGAGCATGTCCGCCGATTTTTTCTAACCTAATTCAGCATGTCCCCCGATATTTCTAGACTAATTGATCAATCCCGCCTATATTTCTAATGTAATGGAGGCTGTCCGCCGAATTTCTTAGCATTATTGAGCTTATTTTGCCATTTTTTGTGCATAAAATAGTCTGTCCGCCGATTTTATAGCTTAATTGAGCTTGTCCGTCAATGAATAAGTGTTTAATTTGTATGTCCGCTGATACTTTAATATTTTCATAGCCTGTCCGACGATAAAATTGTTTGTTTATTCCATGGCAGTTGGTAAATTAAGGCTTAATTTTAGAGTAATTAGGTACCTATTCATAAAAATATATACTTAAATGTAACTAATAAGTACCTATTCAAGAATATCTGTGCAATTTTAAAAGAATAAAGTGATTTTGAATTTGCAAATTATCCATTAAGGTCTGTTTTATTCAAAACTATATTTTTAAAATATTATACATTACATATAAGATTGTATGTAATGCTTGAAAATATTAACTATAATACGATACTAATAGATATTTAAATATATATTTTGAAATTTGTATAATTTTTAATCGGATCATATTATTATCAAAAACTTGTTTTAAACAATCATTAATTAATTAAATTGTAGAAAAATAATATTTTAATTATTTGTATTAGAAATTTGTAGATAAAATGTAGTCATGTGTTAGATCTAATTGAGTTGGCATGCAATATAGTGGAGCTGGAAACGACGTGGTCTTCAATCACGAAAGTTGGAATTAAAGGGTATTGTGACCTACAAAAATTGTGAAATGCATACGGGAGGTGCTTTAAAAAAGTGGCGATCAAACAGTACGGATGTTTAGAAGATCGTGTTTTGGTCATTTTTGGGAACTGGATTCTGATTATGGGACCTGGATTCTTGAGAACCAGATGGTTCAGACCCATCACTCTCTGAACCCTCATGCACATCACTTTGAGAACATTCATTTGAATTGTCCTCAACTTCATTTTCTTCAGATAAGCACATGTAATCTCCGTTCTCCTCCTCTGTCTTAACGTGTTCTTTGCCATTGTAGTCACAGTTCAAATCAATATTAATCGTACGACACGAAAGGTTCACAGTTGTACTCCCACTCGGTCCAGCCAAATCTACGAGATTAGGAATATTGACAGGTGGAATTTCTGAACGAATAAAGTCGATCCAATAACTGCTCCCAGACAACACCGCACTAGGGCAAAAATTATCAACTAATTATTGTGGTATGGCCTTAACTGTGACAAATAGCATCGACTCATCAACCTGGTTATACAAGCCCCTAATATGGAGATCATCTTTCACCTTATGTTTTGTTATACAACCACCAATGTCCACAAGTGTGTGTATAACATATTTCTAATGATTCACATCGGCACGAACTAAACTGTGCACATGCCAAATAATAAAATCCAACTTCAACTGATTTAAATTTAAAACTAAGCTCGTGTATTGGCCACCTGCATACTCTAAACCTTGCCACCAGCCGCCCCACCAAATAAAAAAATTTCTCATTTCTAGGCCAAAGCCAATACCTTTCAACAAAGGATAATTAATTGTTATATTGAAACATGATTAACCTTCATTAAGTATTTTTATGATAGGCGTGTTTATAAAAATTTATATTTAAATAATTATATATTTTTGAAAAAGTATTCATTTTTTAATAGGTACCTAATTACATGAAAGTATAAATTTTATGAATATGTACATAATTATACTCAAATTAAGCCTTAAAGTATCAGCAGACGTGCAAATTAAACTTTGAGTCATACGCGGACAAGCTCAATTAAGCTCCATAAATCGACGAACAGGTCTATTATGCTCAAAAAAATCTGACTTACATGCTGAATTATGCTAAAAGTTGATGGACATGCTCAATTAGGCAAATATAATTGGTCGACATGTTATATTATGCTTAAAAAATGGCCGAACATGCTCATTTATGCAATAAAAATCGACAGTCATGCTCAAAAACAGTAAAAATTTGGCGGACATGCTCAATTAGGGTCAAATAATCAGCGGACATACCCAATTACGCTAAGAATATCGGCGGACATACTCAATTAGGGCCAAATAATTGGCGGACAGGCTCAATTTGGCTGAAAAAATTGGCGGACATGCTCAATTAGGGTCAAATAATCGGCGGACAGGCTCAATTACGCTAAAAAATTCGCAGACAGGCTCAATTAGGCTGAAAAATCGGCGGACAGGCTAAGTTTTGCTAAAAAAAACCAAACATAAACAATTATGCTATAAATATCGGCGGACAGCCTAAAATATACTAGAAAAAACGATTGACATGCTCAATGAGGCTTAAAAATTAGGCGGACATGCTCAATTAGGCTCAACATATGGGCGGACATGCTCGATTACGGTTAAAATTTTGGCGTGTATGCTCAATATAGCTCAAATAATGAGTGGATATGCTCCACCATTCTCAATATATGGGCGGACATGTTCGATGACGCTCAAATAATGGGCGGACAAGTATAATTGACCATGCATAATTGGCGGACAAGCCTAGAGTGGGTGTATTTAGTGGCATTCATACATATTACATGCATAATTGATTATTTTCTTCGGCGGAAGTGTATATTTAGGCAATTACATAAGAGAGCATGAATATATATAACCATTTAATCAGTGAACATGCATTTTTAAAACCCTAAAACCAAAATATTATTTTTGGAATAAAACAATGTACAAACAGTGTTAGTATCTTACCTTTGGCTCTAACTATGGATCCGTCGACAAAGATGGTAGGTAAATAGGGAGCCGATCATCTTTTTTATGCTAAAATAATTTTTGGAACAAGAGGGCTGAAGTTTGAATCCACTGTGTTCAATTTTGTTGTTTTTAGGTGGTGTAGTTATATGATTGGTGGGGATATGTAAGAGTTTAATGAGACAAAAATTTTCATAAATGAACTGTTTGTGAACAGTGTCTTAATTCCTAAAATTCAATTCATTAAATGAACTCTTGTCCGGTGGTAGCTCAGCCATTTGACAGGTGTGAGTGACAAGTTCAAATTAATGCATGTGTGCTAATTAATGAGTGTGTTTAATCTAAAATTAGTGCATGTGTTTAATTTAAATATGTCTATTATGTCCGCTTATTTTGATAACAATTTAATGAATTTTAAAATGATATTTGGTGAATTTTAAATAGTTGTGTGTCCGCTTATATTTTTTTTTCCAACTAATTTGCGTCTGCACAGATTTTATTTAGGAGGTGATAACATTTTATAGATTTATTTATTTTATTTTGTACTTAATGTCATAAAAGAATCCCCCATATTCTGACGCATGGATTGTGCCGGTAAGTGTACTTGTCATCTCATTCCCAATACCAAAGGGTGGGCCACTTCTTGGGAGTATTCATGACATTGCATGTATTTTTAGGGCAAATTAGATGTATTACAAAAGGTAGGGCAAATTAGATGTTCAACAACCCATATAAGACAACTTGTGGGATTTCCCAAAATTAAATAAATGCGTACTTACCTTCCATGAAAGAGAAGCACATGCATGACAGTGGCGGTGAGCGCAGCAAATCCAACCCCATAAGTCATGGCAAAGAAGGTGCTGAGATACAGAGGGCCTTCCCGAGCATAGGCGGCGGAGTCGAGGTGGAAATTGGAGTCGATGATGGTGGAAATGTTGTATATTTGGCCGGAGCTCGTGAAGAGCTCATTGGAGAATATGGGGAAGGTCTTAGCTTGGTAAATATCGAACCAGTAGCTAAGCGGAGTCACCACGTACATGACCAAGAAAAATCCAGCAGCCACGTTGGCAGTGGCGAACCACGGGCTTGCCAGCGGGCTTCCCAGGTAAGACGAAATGGAAGACCAATCGAGCCCGATTGCCCCGATCCCAAGCCCTTTTAGGCCCGACCCGAGTTGTTGGGCTAAAACGGAGTTTGGAAAGATCCAGCATATCCAGGAGAGGGAGGTTAGCAGTTGGAAGAGATAGCCAGGGAAGATGTAGTATGCGAAGCTGGAGATGAATGCAATGACGAAGAATTGTGTCCGAGTTACACCACCCTTTGGTCGTTCGTCTCTCTCGTGGAGAGCCCTACACATCCACCATACACAAATTGTAAAAATTTTCCGATTAATACTTGATTATAGTCACGCAAATAAGATCGTTTATACTCTATAGAATTCACAAAGACTTGTATGATCTTATGTGACACTAATAAAAGAGCTTACGTTTCAATTAATGAAAAGTGATAATACCATTTCATGAATAATTTATAATATAAATGAAAAGTAATAACATTTTATAACATTTTAAAAAATATAAAATAATCTTATCATAATAAAGGCTCAAACAAAATACACAATAAATACATGCTTGGTCGCATAATTGGTCGTAGAGATAATGATATCAAGATGTCCAAAAGCTTTAAAATAATGATATTTTTCCCAAATAATGTTATAATAGAAAGTACTTGTTAAAACTAAAAGTGAACTATTAATAGGAGTATTTCTCCAAATACCCTGAATTAAATGATCATCCATTCAACACGGTGTATAAACTATTACTATCTCCCTCTCAATTTATTTTCATCTCTTTCATTCTTAAATCTCTTACTAAAATATTCACATTTTTAAAATAACAAAATAATATAAACAGCTAATCTATTGTAATTTTATTTACAACGCTATCACCCATACCTATCACTTTATTATTATAAATTGTTATAATTTTTATTTATAAAATAAATTATTCATAAAATAATATTATTATTTTTCATCAAAAGAATATAACTTTTTATCTTTCTCATATAATTTGTTATGAGAGACGATACCACAAAAGTTTTGGCCTTATATAAATAAATAATAAAATAAACTCAGGCTCTTACCAAATAAACAATTGAATAAATAAATATTACTACATATTTTAAAATTAATAAATTATGTAGCGTATATAGAGGTTTGGGGGCATTTAGTTTATTAGAATGAATCGAAATAAGAATAATAGTGATAGTAATAAAGAATTGTAATAAGTTTGTTTTTTATAATTACGTTGTTTGGTTAATAGTAAGAAATGACTATCATAAGCAGTGGCGGACCCACAATATTAATTTTGAGGGTACCGTATACTCCATCTATCCCAAAGAGAAGTTCACAGTTATGGTAGATATGAAGTTTAAGAAAAAGTTGCTCTTTGCTTTACTTTTGGGGTTAGTTTGGTATTTTTAGTTAATAAATAAATTATAAGATAAGTTATGTGAGTTGTAAAGGGGTGGCAATTTTGAAAATAAAGTGTGTTGTTGGATTGTATTTCCTTATTTGAAGGTGTGAACTTGTTTATGGGACGGAAAAAATAGAAAGTGTGAATTTGATAATGGGACGGAGGGAGTATAATCTAAAAAATATTATATACAATAAATAAATTAAAATTTAAAAATTATAATTACAATTGACACTCTTAATTTTTTAATAAAAAAATTAAGACATTATTATCAAAAAAAATTTTAAAAAAATAGTAGGGATTGAGTGTTAATTTTGTGTTGCAATGAATAATTTAAGGGTACAAACAAGTGAGAAAGGAGTGAGAAACAAGTAAGAAAAATGTGAATGATTTTGTGAAACATGAATACTAATATATTGTTATATATATATATATATATATATATATATATATATATATATATATATAAAATAAAGAAAAAGAAAATAAGAAAAATAAAAAGAAATAATATAAATATAATATTATTTAATAAAAAGAAAAAATAAATGAGGGTCAGGGACACTCTTTGACTGAATCGATCAGAAGACGGGTCGACAGAGAACTTTTCGGTAAATGGTCTCACGGAACATGAATTCTAACTCAAAGATGGGCCAGTAAACTAGCAGTTCAGCGAAAAATAAAAGGAAATAATATAAAATATATTAAGGCATGGTGAATCAAACTCATGACTTACTAATCATTGACCAGAGCATATAGCCTCGGACTATTAGTTGTATACCATATATATATATATATATACTCTCTCCGTCCCGTTTCAATATTTACGTTTTTGTTTTGCGCGTCTCATTTCAATGCTTACGTTTTTCTTTTTAATATATTATCCAACACTGATACACTTATCCACTTCACATCAAATATTATATTTTTCCACCCACTACCTATTAAAATATAATACTTTTCAATCAACGTGCAAAAAGCAAATGTAAACATTGAAATGGGACTGAGGGAGTACTCTTTAGACTTTATTTTGGGGGTACAATTGTACACGTTGGGTCCGCCTCTGATCATAAGTACTATTGTTTCTGTTTATTAATCGATTTATAATTTTTATAAATTAATTTTTACTTGAAAGAATTTTTTCTATTTATAAGAGAAAATAATTATTTTATTATTTATAATTTATAATAAAAATTTGATTGTGACTTGGATGGAACCAGTTCCACCAAATGAAGACAAAAACTTGTGTGCCCCGGGACATACCGTGCTCTCATACCTTTTAATATTAAATTGTATACCCCTTTAGTATTAAATTGTGTGCCCCCGGGGATACAAGAGACTAACTCCCAAATGAATTGGTGGAACCTGTGGTCCCACCCTTCTTAATTAATTTTTCCTTCTTCATTAATATTGTTTTTATTTTATTTTAAAATTTTATATTTAAATGACTATTAGACCCTAAGCCCTAAATCCTAATGACAAATTATATCTTAAACCATAAGGATAAAATTACAATTATACCCTAAACTCTAAACCCTATAGATAAATTATACCCTAAACCACAAGGATAAAATTACAATTAGACCCTAAACCCTAAATCCTAAGGAAAAATTAAATCTTAAACCATAAGGGTAAAATTACAATTATACCCTAAATTCTCGGGATAAATTATACCTAAATCACAAGGGTAAAATTACAATCATACCCTAAACTCTAAAATTTAAATACACTCTAAACCATAAGGGTGAAAATTATAATTATATCCCTAAAATTAAATAAAAAATAAAAAATAAATAAAATAGCAGTAATCAAACAAAAAAAATGAAATTAGATGAAACAGCAAAATACACATTGAAAATGAAATAAGAAGCTTGTAAAATTCGGATACGGTGGACTGATTCCTTCTAAGTTATTGCCTAAAAATTTTATAATATTAAAAATCTAATTAACCCAAAATGGGGAGGAAAAGGGCCATTACTACTTTCATATCCTTTAAATAAATAATTTTTTATCATTCCATTCTTAATAACTCCACACACACATCAACCAAACACCCCTTAATTTTTGAATACTAGACAAACATATGTAAACTGGTTCACAGTTACAAAATTCGTTAGCTTATACTCCCTCCATCTGCCCGAAAGGTGGACATTTTGCCATTTTGGACGTCTGCACCAAAGGTCCACATTTTCCTTTTTAAACACATGGAACCCACACACATCACTAATACAATAAATTTTTTGGGACTCATACACTCCATTAATACAACTACCAACTACACATTAAATAATAAGACTCCCTAATCCACGTGTAAAAAGCAAATGTCCACCTTTAGAACGGACGGAGGGAGTATTTTATTATATTCTTAGAATTCTTTGTTTCTAGGATTTAGAATTTATATGGATATAATTATTTTTATAATTTTTAAATATAAAGTAATTACATAAAACAAGTTCACATCAAACATACTCTTACGAACGTACCACAAAAGTTTTCACATTCTAAAAAAAAATCAAAAGTTCAAAACACTACCTACCCATGTATTTTATTTGCAAACCTAACTCACCCAACACAATTTATTATTTATTTATTATCATAAAATATCATAATATTCTTAAAATTTATCATTTTTCTTACTCTACATACCAAGAGATGATGGAAAATAATGTGAATCAGGAGTATCATAGTAGAAATTCAATCTAAAAATATTACTCACTGTTTTGGTTCGTCTCACAGTAATGGTTCGTCTCACAGTAATGTACATATGTTTCTTTTTCATATATAGTACTTTGACATCGATTGATCAAATTTAAATTATTAGAAAAATACAATTAAAATTTATCATTATCTATCAAAATATTATTATTTTTTATTTCGTGAAAAAAATAATAATAATAAGAGGGGTATACACCTTAACGGACAGAGCTAGGGGTATCTCTAAGAAATTTGTTGGGTTAGTTTTAACTATTTAACAGAAAGAAAATAAGGGGGAAGAATATATAACAATAAAAATTACATGACTACATTGGACTCCCAAACTTTGCCAACCCACCTATTAAGAATGCTAGCTACTGTATACTGTACTCTTTTTGTCCCTAGACAGTAGACATGATTTGCTATTTTAATTTATTTTTACAATAAGATTTATATTTTTTTTAAAAAAAGTAAAATTACATATATAAATTTTATGAGATTCACATATAATATTAATACAATTAATCAATATACATTAAATATTATATCCATTAATTAACTATATATTAAAATATTATAATTTTTAATAAATATAAAAAAAATTATGGAGGGAGTAATAATTACTCATAGTGGTAGGTATAAAGTATGGGCTACTTACCATATATAATTCATAAAATTAAATATCGTTCATTACTATGTACAACAACATAATATTAAAAAAATTTAGTTGGTATACTGTGGATCCGAGTACACGCTCACGTTTATAATAATTTTTTATTCAATAGTGTATATATATTTCTTAATAATTGTATAATATTTTACACTCATCTTTTCATTAAAATAATTTACAAAAATTCATGAACAAAGTATATATATTTTATTTTCTAGTGTATACGTTTTATTAATAAATGTATACATTTTTTAAAATGGGTGCACGGTGCATCACATGATAATTAGCGTTAAAAAAATCGATTTTATCTCATATTCAGAACCATAAAATGAATGATAAAATTTTTGTTAGGACAATGCCTATGAATATAATTGCGAAAGGAGTCGTTTTATTATTTAAATTATTACTATTACATAAACAAATTACTTCCTCCGTCCAATACTTATCTGCACCGATACTGTAGATACGGAGTTTAAGAAAATTTATTTTTTGATTAACTTTATTGACTTTTTAGGGGTATTGTGGTATTTTTAGATAATAAATAAATTATAAAATATGTTATGTGTGTTAGGTGAGAGTAATATTTTTGAAATTAGGATAACTTTTGAGGTTATTGGTTAATGTGAAATTTTCTTTTTTGGTAGTGAAGATAAGTGTGGAACGAACGAAAATGGAAAGTGTGAAGATAAGTGTGGGACGAAGGGAGTATAATTTTTAAGTTGTTAAAATATTATTAAAGTATTATAAATAATGCTATAAAATGGAGTATACAATAGGACTGTTATAATATAATAATTCAAGCAAACACTTGGGTAAACTGAGTTCATAACGCAAATTTCATGGTCCATTTTCAATTCTATTATACCTTAAGTGTTGTTAATAATGTTTAAATTAAAGGGGGACTAGGGTTTACACCGTAAAGTCAATTCACAATTAAAGGGAGATCATATAGTTTACAACGTGAATCCGATTTACACTATTCTATACTCCTTCCGTCCGGATTCAAGGGTGCCATTTGTTTTTGAGCACGGAGATTAAGAAGCATTGTTATTTAATGTGTAATGGGTAGTTGTATTAGTGGAGATGTGAGTCCCATTTTTTAGTTGTATTAGTGGGTATGTGGATAAAAAATGAAATGAAACCCTTGGGAGCGGACGCGCCAAAATGGAAAAATGATATCCTTGAAAGCGGACGGAGGGAGTATTTTGCTAGAGTTGAAATTAAAGGAGATCACAAGATTTACACTATAAACCCGATTTATAAAAAAAACTAACTCATATGTATATTTTTTAATAATAAATAATGTATAAAGTATGATGTGATGTTAAAATGTGATGTCAATTTTATAATTAAAATATATTTTTAAAATTTTAAATTAAGATGATACTTTTTTGGGAGACTAGCTCAATTACCCTTATTTTAAAATGAAATATTATTGCCAACTATCAAATATAATGTACAACATCTATACCCATATGTCTAATTTTATACATAAATACCCCCTATCCCACTACCCATATTTTCCAAAAAAACAAACCACCCCCTACCCCACGACCTCCCCCCATCCCCATCTTCACCCCAACACAGCAACCACCGCCGGCCCCACCACCACAACCGCACCGCCGCTGCCCCCACCCAGCGAAACACCACCGCCTCCCACCCAGCTAAACATCACCGCCACCGCCCCCCACCGTCACCGCCCCAATCCAACGACCCCCCTGCAATAATCCCCCCAACAACCCCACTTCCTCCCCTCCATCCTCCACTGCCATTAATCCCGCTGTCTCCCCCTAACAATTCTACTATCGCCTCTCCTGATGAGGTGAGAGAGATCGAGCTCTCTAATCTAGAGAGAGAAATGTAGTAAGTCACTAGATCACGAACGGTGGTGTTGTTGACATAGAAATCACGACTTAACGAATTTTCTAAATCTGAAACAATTTAAAATTTATAAACACTGCATCCATTCTCTCTCCACACCTACTGCCTCCCTCTCTCCCTCCCTTCCTTCTGCGATGGCATTGACCAGTGACGATGCATGGAAGCGGCCAGCTCTTTCTTCTCCCTGAGCTTTGGCTCCTGGCTCGTTTACAGGACTACCCTCAATCGGTTGGGTTCGCGCCTCCTACAAGGTCAGGTCAGAGAATACCGGTAGGGACCTAGATCTGGGCTTGAGATGTGGTGAATAGAGAGTTGCCGGTGGTTGCGGAACAGTGGCGGTGTGGTGGTCGAGTGAAGAGGAGGCTTGCCTTCTTTGACCATTTTTATTTTATTTTTAGATCTATAATTCTTAGTCCGTTTTTTCATGGTCAGTGGGCTTTTCTCATGATTGGGTATGGAGGTTTCATCTATGGATTTAACTAGCATAAGTTGCTTTATTCAACAGTTTGTATTTGTTAGTCCTTTGATGTTTCTTTCGTTTACTCTACTGCTTATATCATTTTGTCTTCTTTAGGGAGTATGGTTTGACTGGTGTCCTCTTCTTGAGATTTTAAAGTCTCTTTAGTGAGATGTTGTAACTCCTTTACGGAGTAGTTGTTCTCTCGGTTGTTTACCGTAGAGACCCATGTAAGGCGTAGTCCTTTGGCTAAGTAAATGAAACCTATGATTTGGAAAAAAAAAAAAAAGTCTACTTTTTTTAAAGGAGCGATCCCTATTTTGGGACGGAGAAGTAGGAAATAGTGAATTTAATCTTGTTACATGGCTGTATTTATGTGTCGTAAAGTTCTCTTAATCATGTACGCATTCGACCATTCAGAAATATTTAAAAATAAATAAATAAATAAATGTGGCTTAATATTTATTACGTGGAGTATAAGGTGACACAACTTATTATACCAAAAATATAAAATTGTCAAAAATTTATGGGTGTTTCAGAATTGTCAGCCCAACTTGCAGCTAATATTTATTGCGATCGCGACTGGGCGTACTCAAATGTTTTACGACTGAAAATGCGTATTTACAAACTGTGAAGGGGAAAGAGAGTATCAATTATACCGACATAATATTAGTATAATTGAGCGTACGCTTGATTTAAGGTAGTGAGAGGGGTAATAGGAATGAATAGATATATATTGATTCTCATTGTTGATATTTGATTGCTGAAATGGAAATCAAAATTTCTCAATCACTTACATTAATTTAAAAATTACTTTACCAGACGGCTCCTAATTTTTTTTATCAATTCATAATTTTTACATTTTTAGTGTAGCGTAATACTTTATTTCGTATTATGAATTCAGTGTTCGTGTAAATAAATTTTTGATCAATTCTAAATTTTTATATTTTCACGAGATTTACCTTATTTATATATATGGACATTATAAAGAAAATACTTGTGTAAAATGAGATTACATATAAACCTTGATTTTACCAATTATTTTTTGATGCATAAAAAATTATATTTTAAAGAGATGAATTAGTAATTGGCAAAAATTCCTGTGCACCCGAGCGCACAGACCACATTCCGCGCGCCTTTAGAATTTTGTGTTAAATTGTATACCCTTTAGTATACAGATGTGTACCCTTTATTTTATAAAGAAAATTATTGTGTGTATCTGGGCGTATGAACAACACTCCGTGCGTGTTTAGAATTTTGTGTTAAATTGTATACCCTTTATTATAAAAATGTGTACCCTTTATTTTCTAAAGAAAAAAAATATTAATGAAAAGTGTATACCTTTTAGAACAAAATGATTTACATTTTATTAATTAAAGTGTATACCCTTTAGACCAAAACAATGTACCCTTACTTATAATACTGAATTTCTAAAGGCGCACGGAATGTGTTCCCGTGCGCCCGAGCGCACGCAAGCCTCACTCTTATTAATTTTCATAATGAGAGATATTATTTTTCAAATTTTGATATATAGGAGTATGTTTAGATTTTCTAGATACTTGATGAACAAAATTTGAGAAAAATATTTTTTATTTAAATGAGTAATAATTTATTTATCCAAATAGTAATTTAATTGTATTAAAAAGTAATTTTATAAAAATAAGATTTTGTAAATTGAGTTCACACCAGACTCACTATATTATAAATATAATTATAGTGTGATACATTACTTGTAAGGCAAAGACTTGAGTCACGGTGACATCGTCAGGAATTGCTTTCGTGAGACTAAAAAAAGTAATAATATTTTAATGAAAAATAATATTGAATTGATGAAAAATAATAATAGTGTAATGAATTATTTCATTAACAAATTATAGTTTAAATAAAAATTGATAACATTTTTAAAAAAAAGTAAAAACATCTTTAATTAAATGTGATTACTAATTAAAAAAGAGTAAAATAGTCTCACCGTAAAGTAGTCTCGCGCAAGGCTACCCCTACTAATAAAGGTATCAATCCTTTAATCATTATAATGTTTCGACAAATATAGAAAAATATACTCCCTCCGTCCCACTAAGCTCTTCACTCTTTTCTCATTTGTTTGTCCAACTACCCTCTTCATCTTTCAAAAATAGTAATTTTAAAATAAATAACCTCTCACTACATTATATTTTCAAAAATGTCACCCTGACCTAACTCACATAACTTACTTTATCATTTATTTATTACTTGAAAATACCACAATACCCCTAAAAATCAATAAAGTTGGTCAAAATTTTTTTTCTTAAACTCCCTATCTACAGTAATGATGAAGAACTTAATGGGATGGAGAAAGTATTATACTATAATTAAACATATACTAAAAATATATTGAGTCTGTGTCTTATATCTCTGGGTGCATAAGGATACAACGTTTTTAAAGAGTGTACAGTTTAATTAATAAGGAGGATAAAATTTTTGAAAAGTGTGAAAGTCAGGGGCACGGAGTTCGAGTAAGTTTTAGCCTAAAATATTATAAAATAGAATATCTATTAATATTAATTAATGGTTAAAATATTACTCCCTCCGTTCCAAATTCAAGTTTACGTTTACTGTAAATACGGAGTTTAAGAAAAGTTACTTTTTGACTTACTTTTGAGGGTAGTATGATATTTTTGGGTAATAAATAAATGATAAAGTATGTTATGTGTGTTAAAAAGGTGATGACAAATTTGAAATTAAAGTATGTTAGAGGGATATTAGTTTGTTGCTTTTTCCTTTTATGGAAGTGTGAAGTTGAATTTGGGACGGACCAAAACGGAAAATGTGAAGTTGAAGTTGGGACGGAGGGAGTGAGTTATTTGTAGAGTCATGCATTAATCATTAAGAGTTGGTCTCTTATGCATTGGGTGCACAAAGTATATAAGAGTATAATATTATGTTTTAAAAGGTATATACTTTAATTAATTAAAGTATAACTTTTTTTTATTAAAAAGATCAGTTAAAATATGAATAGTATGAATGTTTGATTAAAAAAAGTAAAAAATTTCTTAAAAAATAAAAAGTACTCCCTCCGTCCCGTTTCAATGTTTACGTTTGATTTTTGCATGTTGATTAAAGAGTATAATATTTTAATAGATAGTAAGTGGAAAAATATAATATTTAATGCAAAGTGGGTAGGTGTATTAGTGTTGGATGATATATTAATTATTTTAAGTGGGTCTCATATTCCAAAAAGGAAAACTTAAATATTGAAATGTGACGCGCAAAATAGAAAAGTAAACATTGAAACGGGAGGGAATATGAATATTTATGCTAAATAGTATAACATTTAATATTAAATATAACAACTTTAAAAAAAAAAAGAGATTTAGGGACTGATATATCACGCTAAAACGACCATCCTCAAAATTCATATTTATATTAATTAGTATATTACCCCTATACATAATAAGATCTCATAACCGTGCTAATATCTTATTCTCATATTCGGGTTAGACTCAATTTAGAAAATATTATTTTAATTGTATTTGGGTTGGATTGAATCTTAGGTATATGGTTTAGGGTTGAATATAAACCTATTTAAAACGTGCACACAAGGTTTGCTATTTATTATGTCATCATACCATTTTTAATTTTAAAAAATTATAATAACCATCCCACCATGAATCAATATCATGCTAATTCTCATACGTTGATTTCACATACAATTAAAATTTAACGTAACAAAAACAAAAAACAAAGATTATCATTATTTTTGTAAAAACCATATGGGCATGAAATAAAGAGTTATTATAATGATGTAAAAATATTGAGGAAGAAAATTAACTTGCCTGAAAAGTGAGACTTGTACTAAATTGGCAGGCCACCACATAGCAGCTGGTTCCACAAGATACCTCCTGTATATGCCTGCCCATCCAAATCCCAGCACCTACACCCCATCATCACCCATTTACCATAAATATCTTCTTCTTCCAGCAATTTCAATAATATGGCCAAATTTTGTCATGCAGAATTTCCAGTTAATTTAGTGTTATGTACATCTCTTAATTACAAGTATTAAATAAATTACATGTAGTAGAAAGGAAAAATCGAATATTTTTTCTTTTGTAATTCTCTTTTAGAGTATAAATATTAAGATCCATCTTTTATGTACATATCTCACTCATCTAATATTTTAATTCGTGAGATCTAATTACATCAAAATGTAAAGTAGATTTCAATGAATCAAATTTATGAATAGAAAATTTTGATTTGATTATTATTATCATCATCTAAGCATGCTTGTCATAGTTATATTTGTAATTAATTAAATTAAATCTAGGTTACTTTGCGTAAAAATAAAATGATAGCAGCCCAGTAAAAATGTTTATAATTATTTTATTAAAAATAGGTAAAGATTTGTATAAGGCCGTATTACATTATAAGGGCGAGTGAAAAGTGATAATTTACATAACGAAAAGTGATAATGAATTAATGAAAAGTAATAATTCTATTTCACTTTCATAAAGAAAATTGATAATTAATTAATGAAAAGTAATAATGTTATTTTATGAACAAATTATAGTACAAATGAAAAAAAAAAAGATTATCTTTTATACCAAAAATGATAGTATTTTATAGTGAAAGTGATAACTATATATTTTAAAAAATATAAAATTGTCTCACGTGAGATGATCTCGCGCAAGACCTATCCTTAAAAGTATTACTCCATAACTTTTTATTTATATTAAAATTGTTTATAAAATTTTTTACTTAAAACAATTATTATTTTTCATGAATTAAGTATTGCCCCTCCTCACGTTAATGTATACTCCCTCCGTCCACCTTTAAGGGTGTCATTTTGCATTTTGCACGTGGATTAAGGAGTATTATTTTTTAGTTATATTAGTGGGTGTGTGGGTCCCATTTTTTAGTTATATTAGTGGGTGTGTGAATCCCATTTTTTAGTTATATTAGTGGGTGTGTGTGGGTCCCATATTTATAAAAAATGAAATAAGACTCTTTTGGGCGCACACCCAAAATAAAAAAATGACACCCTTAAAAGTGGAAGGAGGGAATATATTTTATCATTTTGAACGTAAACACGTAATATATGGAGTAAATTTCTTCTTTTGAAAAATAAAGTTCTATCTACTCACCTAATCCATAGATACATTTATCCTTGACAAAGACTTGTGTGAGATTGTCTCACGTGAAAGTGATAATTCTTATAAAGGAAAGTGATAATAAATTAATAAAAAATGATAATGCTCCTTCATGAGCAATCTATAGTATAAATAAAAAGTGATAACATTTTATAGCGAAAGTGATAATTATTTTAAAAAGTAAAAAATGATTTCAAATGAGACGGTCTCACATTAAACGGAGGAATTAATAATAATCTTAATTTTCTTACAAAAGTAAATAAATATATTGACATGGACCACGAAAGGAGTACTTATTTTTAAAATGTTAGAGCGCTCTTATATTTCATCAAATTCCATTTTTAGACGTTTCTCATTGCCATGACTTAAACGGAGATGTAATAAAAAATAACCTGTGTCGTGATAACAACAATCAAGGAGACGAAGAAACTGATATGCTGGCTGTAGAACACCTTGACAGCTGTCACCACATGAATGGCGTAGACTGTACCAGCCCCTGAGTTGGCAAATATGGTGATGAGAACATGCTCCTTCACATTAAATGGCCCTGGATTCAGCGTAAATTCCCACCGTGTCCCTCTCAAGAACACGCGATCCGTGATCTTCGCCGCCATCAGCTGCCCTAGCGGCACCACCGCGATCTGGGCGGAGATCGCCGTGATCGATAACGGCTCCGTCCGGTACCAGAAGAACTGGTTTAGAAAGGACAGCAGAACGCAGGAAAGCGTGCCCAAAAACCACATTCTGAAAGTGAGAACGGGTAGGGTCGGATCGTCGGTGGTCGACACCGTGAGAGCCACCTGCTCGATCGGAGAGTTCTCTCTGTCGTCGATCTCAACGGCCCAGCAGCTCGATTCAGGGTTGTTGTCATCTCCATTTTTCTCTTGGAGTACTACTCTTGATACTACAAAGGCAAAAGAGGAAGGTATTAAATTTGTGTTAAGATTAAGAGAGAAAAAGGTGTTATAATAGAGAGAGAGGGAGGGGAAGGATAGTAACTAAGAGGGGCTGATTCTTCTTCCATTTTCTCACCCGGGAGATGTAAAAGTGGTGAATCTTGGAAGAATATTGAAAGAATCAGATTAGTTGGTTTGGTTGTGATGTGATTAATATTACTCCATTTAATTTAATATTATGAAGAAATATCAAGAAATGATGTGATTTTTAGTAGGTAATAAATTGTGATGAGTTGGATGTATGGAACATGTGCAGCCCCTAATAATTGCTGAATTAATTTTGCATTAATAAATTGATTCTATCAAGTTGAAGATGCGGTCAAACTTGTTTTGGTTGTGTCTATTACCTGCTTATGTGACGATAGCAACCACATGTTCCAACTAACACCCTACAATGCACATGGCTTGGATTTTACTTATCCCAAATAGGGCTCCTTTGGTAGCACTTACTTTGTGCAATTAGCATACTCCTCCTCGACCGATCTTTATAATTACTTTTGTTTTTTCACGTGAATTAATAAATATAATATTTTAATATATATTAAAGTAAAAAAATAATATTTTAATATAAAGTGAGTAGGTGTATTAATATGATGTGTGGGCCCATGAAAAAAGGAGTAATTAATTTGTGTGGGTCTCATATGCCAAATATGGAAATATAACCATTAGAATGAGACGCCCAAAAAGAAAATACGTAACCATTAGGATGGGACGGAGGGAGTAGATATTATCATTTTTTTACAAGAGTTAAAATTTTTTTGTCCCACAACTATTTAAAACTTTAGATTTTGTTCCACAAAAGATATATTTATATCAATTTTGTTCCATAACTATGAGTTTATTTCAATTTTGTCTAATTTACACCGGAAATTGGACTGATGAATTTGGAGGTTCCGGCGAAAATTGGGCAAAATTGAAATAAAACTCATAGTTATGGGACAAAATTGATAAAAAATACTCCCTCCGTCCCATTAAAGTTGGTATAATATTTTTGGGCACGGAAATTAAGGAATATAATAATTTAATGTAAAGTGAAGTAAAGTGAAGTGAGAAAAATAATATTTAATGTGTAGTGGGTAGTTGTATTAGAAGTGATATGTAGGGTCCATGAGAGTAGATTAATTGTTTTTATGTGGGTCCCATGTATTAAAAAGAAAATGTATCAACTTTAGTGGAACAAACCAAAAAGGAAAGTGTGTCAACTTCTATGGGACATATGTAGTATCTTTTTTGGGACAAAATTTAAAGTTTTAAAAGTTATGAGACAAAAAAAAACTTTTAACTCTGTACAATTATGTGTGATTTGTTTATTCTGATGTTAGCTTGTGATTTTTATTTCTCTATTTTAATTCTTTAGTCCACTGCAAATCTTATCCTTACAGATAATATTTTGCTTTATGATTTATGAAGCTCTTAAAAATAGTTAAAAAAAGATATTTCGATATTGTAGGTTAAAAGTTTTTTTGTCCCATAACTTTTTAAAATTTTAAATTTTGTCCCTAAAAAGATATTTGTATCGATTTTGTCCCATAACTATGAGTTTTATTTTGATTTTGCCCAATATTTGCTAGAACCCTCAATTTTGCCGGAACCCCAAATTCATCCGTCACGTGGAACGCACGTGACCAATTTCAGACGAAAATTGAGGGTTCCAGCGAAAATTGAGGGTTCCGAAGAAAATTGGACAAAATTAAAATAAAACTTATAGTTATGTAACAAAATCTATACAAATATCTTTTTTGGGATAAAATCAAAAGTTTTAAATAGACATGAGACAAAAAAAATTTTAACTCTCTTTTACAATATTTGGTAGTTAATAAATTATTAGACAGGGCCCAATACTAATGAGCAAGCTCGTTGAAAAAAAGTGTTTCTCTTATCACAAGTTATACTGCAAATTAAATTTGTGATATTAATAAGTAGGGTTGAATTGTAGATCCATATTAAAAAAAGAAATTACACGTTTTCCCTCAAACCCAAATGTCCTCCGTCAGCACAACCGTCGCCTTTACCTTCATAAACTGAAACACACAGAACTCCACCTCCGATTCCTCCCATTTGGCGAGGTTCACCGCAGCATTGACCACTGACTTGATTTGATCAACGGGCTTCCAATAATCCTCCTACACCTTGATATCCACCTCTAGATTAGAATTCTCAAATTATCTTTCTTCAAGCAACACCGTCAGCTTGCAGCCTGTGGCCCATGCCCATCGCCTAGATTGGCATTCTCACACTGGTCAAAGCCTTCACAAAGCATCCTGTGACTCATCACGTAGCACAAAGAGCCACTTTCAAGGCCGTCCGCAAAGAAAGACGCCGCATTATGGCATACGCCAAACACATGATGCAATGCCACCATCATATCAAATGTTCTAGTTTGATTTGTAATTAATTAATTTTTTCTTTTCTTTTAATATTTAATTTTAATTGACTATCGATTAATTAAGGGGGTTTTCAACATTATTAGTTTGAATAAGCTTACTTTGGTTGTTCATGAATTAGGGTTATTAATATTATGATTTTGAATAAATTGCTTTGGATATTTTTTAATTGGGCTGTGTGATTATTTTTTATTGATATCCACATGTTTTCTCATTCATTTTTTTATTTTTTATTTAATAAATTTTATATATTGAATCGGGATGATGTTATATGCTTTTATATTTTTCAGGTAAAATGAGGGCTATCATTAATTTTCTAATCTGTATATTTGGTCAAGTTTTCAATATATTCATGTCAGTGCTGAAGGCTTTGAAGAGGTGCAGCAACAGTGAATAGGCAATTACAAATTAAAGCAATTGGAAATTTAAATAGAAATGTGAACTTTTACAAATTAAATCAAGGGTATAAAAGTTATATTATGCGTTACATTTAATATTAATACAACGTATCAAATACTATGTAATGTTAGGGTAAATGTCAAAATTAGTCTAGTAAGTATGATCGATTCCAATTTAGTTTTTTTTAGCAATTCTCAATTTTTGTCCTTTTTTTCTTCAAAATATGGTCATTTTTGTCCATTTTTGGTCTTTTTTTTAACTTTCGTCCTTTTTTAGTCAACTTTTGGTCCAAAATTTATACATTTAGGACTAATTTTAGACATTTTTTAACATAAAGGACTAAATTTGGACAAAAAAATGACTAAATTCGAGAAAATGACTAAATAAGGACTAAAATTGGATTAAAAGAACTAAAATTGAAAAAAAGACCAAAATTGAGAATTATAATTGATAAAGGATTAAAGTTAGAATCGACCATACTTGAAGGACCAATTTTGATATTTCTTCTATAATATTATTATTATTTTTTATTATACATTCTACCAAATAAACTCATTTATTCATTTAATCTCTTTATATTAGCCTACATAATAGTACTTACTACCATAATTATTCTTTATCTTATTTAACCTACCAAACCGGACCATACATTACTGAACACACTGCATATTTCTACTCTTTAGTTTAATTATCATCTATAATTCATAAAGAAATAACAGAACACACTCATAATTATTTTTCACCACACCAAGACGAAGAAGAATGCAAGAAAAGAATGAAAGAGCTCCCAAATGTTTATGGGCTTTGTGCAAATTTTGTTGCAGTTGAATGAATTGGAGTATTTTGGTTGAATTAGAATTAGTTGTGTATGATTATAGAATTCTGAAAATTTGGGTCGTGAAAATAGCATAAGAGATTTCTTGTTGTGTTCGATTGTTGCAACCGAACAAGTCCTTTGGTGATCGACTGCACAGTTGAATAGAGCCACATTGTTCGGGTAAATAACCCGAGAAAGACTGCAGTGTCACCTTTCACCTACCAAACATTTTGGGGTGTTCGGTTCCTTTAATCAAATACTCTCTCTTTTCTTCAAATTATGGATTGGCTAACAATCTATTGTTCGGTTCCTTAAACCGAATAATACTGCACTTTCTTGCTCAATTTGGATGTAGAGTGTTCAGTGTAGAATTGGCTAACACTTAGTTATTCTTTGGTCTATAATCAATCTCATCAATAAAGAAGATTATTCCCTCCAAGTGGATGTAGGATTTATACTAAACCACTTCAAATCCCATTCTTGTTCATTTCCTTTTTGATAATCATTCTTGTTATTTTATGTGACTCTTATTATTGACGGTTGTTCTTGACTCGTTAATTTCGTATTAGAAGGATTAAGATTTTTAATTAACGGAACCAAGAACGAATACCATCAAACACAATCAACCACAAATAAAGACAAATACAGAGATTAAAACCTCTCAAAGACTCGATTCCCACCAAAGAACACGACCGATTTTATTACTCTCCCTTAGAACAACACTCATTTTCTCACAATTCTTACAAGTGTAATGTCTAACGTGAATCCGAGTGTCCACCCTCTCTCCTGTGAGAGAGACTATTTATATTGTCCTAAAACCTAAAATCCAAGCCAATCGTCTTATGCCATCTGGTTGAAGACAAGCCGTCTTTAATGAAACTGTCTGGTACGCCAACCATCTGCAAGAGGAGTTTGAGCGCCGTTCGTTGCACTGCAGGGGGTTTGTAGAGTGTCTCCTTCCTTTACTGGCCTCCCATTGGTTGTTAGAGCTGAGCGCACCAGTCACTCATTGTCTCCTAGTTAGGATTGCTGTCCAAGATATCTCTTTTTCCCGTTAGTATTATCTTCTAGCCTGCGGTACTTGTTCCCTTTCATTATGGTGTCTGTTCTTTACTGTTCCGCCTTCGCTGTCCCCTTTGACTTTCAAGTAGGTTGGCTCTCGGTGCTGGGGTGTTCGTCCGAGGTCTTAGCCAGGGGAAGGACGAACTCCGAGGTTCCCTGCCGAGGGCATTTTCTAGCTTCGGCCTTGTCAGGTGGGCTCGTCTTTATTCTTTCTTTGGCTGGGCCTTCGTGTTGTCCTGACCCTTTTGGGCTGCATTAGTTCCTTTCTCATTTTTGCCTACCGATTGGGTTCCCGAGGGGTTGGGCCTTCCTCTTCAAATATAATGGAGCTTATTGGGCTTCTTGAGCCCATCAAGCATGGGGGATATAATACCCATAACATTAGCCCCTCGAGCCTGAATAATTTCATGACTTGATATTGTTCAGGGTCGAACCGTACTTAACGGGTTATATCCCTCATGCTCTGGTGCCTGTAATATTAGGGTTTCTTTCCGCCTCGGCTTGTTGTTGTTCTCAATCATTGCCTCCTTCATGATACATTCCTACCTTATCGTGTTATCTGCACCGCTTTAAGATATTTTTGTTCCGGTGGGAGGGTATATCTGGTATTTGGGGGTGTAACTGTTTGATTTGAATTTTGAAACTTTTTTTCTGACATTTTCTCTTTCTTCTCCCTTCAATTTTGCCGGCGGTCAGCGTTCCTTTTATCTGGTGTGCTCGTGTTCTTCTTCCAGGTATTATTCTCTCCTCTTTCTCTTTTCCTTTCTTTTCCTGATTACTTCCCTTTGCACTTCAGGACTTACCACTGTCGTGGCCTTAGGGTTTCTTCTTCCCTTCCTCTCTCCGCGTTTCCCTTTACGATTATCTCGATATAAATACCCTCGTCCAATATGAATAGCAAGAATATCCTTGATTAAGAAAACCCTCCGAAATAAGGCTTCAACCTCCATCTGAGACAGCAGCTTTGTTCCCTTGGTGTTAAGAACCCTAACAATAACAAATTGAGAAAAAAACTTTTTACGACTCTCATAGAACTCATTAGAAATTGTTAATGTAGGGATATCACCTGTTTTGTCAATCGGCCTGGCCACAGGATCGGAGAAGGGTCCCTTGCATATGGACGATTTGGCAAGCGAAATAGGGTTGGCATCGCTGACAACCTTCGCTGCATAGGACCTGGGGTTGGTCTTGTGTCTGATTGGTGAAGATCGATCAGCGACAAAATGGGGTTGGTGTGAACCTGCGGAATCGCCGCCCGTGAAGTAAGGTTAGCAGAAAAACCCTGTATATTAGGGTTTTCATGAGACTTGCCCTGCAAGTTAGGGTTCTGAGCCCCTGTTGCAGTATGCTCAGGGGACTTCACTATGGTGTTATGCGATCCGAGATTGATTTTATTAGAGCCATCGCTCGGCGGCATCTGCTGTCCAGAGTATTCACGATTGCGATACAGAAGTTCCTCAGACCATTAGTTCGAGGAGAAGGCAGCCTGATCAGGATTTTGTTTAGATAAAGAGAAGGGTACGAAAGCTCCGGCACCGGGCTGGGGCGCCTCCATGCCGGTGATTCAACGAGCAAAATGGGATTACCAAGCATAATTTTTAGAGAGAAGGGAGAGAAAAAATTTTAGAGAGAGAAAAATCTTTAGAAGCATTGAAATATAGGTGGGGAGCATGTTTTTTTAGTAAATATATGATTGAAAACATGAAAATACGAGGAATTCCAAATTTGTTAAGGAATAATGATTTTTCTGAAACTTTAAAAAAATGCCTAAAACAAGTAATCTTATGTCTTTTTAATGGCAAAAGTACATAAGAAACATTTAAATATAGGTGGAGAGCATATTTTTTTAATAAATAAATAATTGAAAACATGAAAATTCGAGGAGTTCCAAATTTGTTAAGGAATAAGAATTTTTCTAAAATTTTCAAAAAAGCCTAAAACAAGCATTCTTATGTCATTTTAATGGTCAAAATATTTAAAAAACATTGAAATATCTGTGGGGAGCATGTTTTTTTAGTAAATAAATTATTGGAAACATGAAAATGCGAGGAGTTCCACATTTGTTAAGGAATAAGTATTTTTCTGGAATTTACAAAATTAGCCTAATACAAGTCTTTTTATATCATTTTAACAGCCAAAATAGTTATGAAGCATTGAAATAAAGGTTGTGAGAATGTTCTTTTAGTAAATAAATGATTGAAATCATAAAAAAAATAAGGAGTTCCAAATTTATTAAGGAATAAGGATTTTTCTGAAACTTTCAAAAAATGCCTAAAATAAGTAATCTTATGTCATTTTAATAGCCAAAATATTTAAAAAAACATTGAAATATAGGTGTAGAGCATGTCTTTTTAATAAATAAATGATTAGAAATATGAAAATACGTGGAGTTCCAAATTTGTTAATGTATAATGATTTTTCTGGAACTTTCCAAAATAACTGAAAATAAGTTATCTTATGTCATTTTAATGGCCAAAATAGTTAAGAAATATTGAAATATAGATATTGAGCATGTTTTTTAGTAAATAAATGATTGAAAACATGAAAATACGAGGAGTTCAAATCTTTTACGGAATAAGGATTTTTCTGAAAATTTAAAAAACATATTAAAACAAGTAATCTTATGTCATTTTAATTTCCAAGACAGTTTAGAAGCATTAAAATATATGTGCGGAGCATTTGTTTTAGTAAATATTGGATTGGAAACATTAAAATATTAGGAGTTCAAAATTTGTTAAGGAATATTGATTTTTCTGGAACTTTCAAAAATACTTAAAAAAGTATCTTTATGTCATTTTAACGAAAAAAATAATTAAGAATTATTGAAATATAGGTGGGAGCATGTTTTTTAGTAAATAAATGATTGGAAACATGAAAATACGAGGAGTTACAAATTTGTTAAGGAATAAAGATTTTTCTGGAACATAAAAAACAGTCTAATAAAAGTGTTTTTATGTCATTTTAACGGCCAAAATAGTTAAGAAGCATTGTAATTTGGATTGTCAGCATGCTCTTTTAGTAAATAAATGATTGAAAACATAAAAATTCGAGGAGTTCCAAATTCATTTAGGAATAAGGATTTTTCTGGAACTTAAAAAAACAGCCTCAAATAAGTAATCTTGTGTAATTTTAATGTGAAAAATAGTTAAGATGCATTGAAATATAGGCAAATATGTCAATATTGTTAAGAATAAAGGAAAGAGTTCAAGTGTTACAAAAAAGATGCTAAAAAGATAAAAAAGCAACTATTTAAATATGAAGAATTCTTGGTTCATATCCTTGAACATTTGAGTCTTGACTGGATCTAGAATCGTACTATGCCAAGCTGCATAGCCACCCACCCTAGAAAGCAAGCTAGCAGAAGCGTTGTCTTCCCTGAAAATATGGCTGACATGCAAAGTAAAATGCTGAAGTAATTCCTTCGCTCTCCTCCATCGTCCAACCAGCTTCCATGAAATAATAGGAGTTGCATGCTAGAAAGCATAAACAACGCACTTGGAGTCAGACCACAACCAAAGCCTTAACCATCCCTTAGCATGGGCGAATTCAATGGCTAAACATGTCGTGACAAGCTCAGCCTCTACTGCAAACCCATTACCAAAACTACTAGTGAAACAACCTGGTGAAAATCCTCTGGAGGAATATGCCACCACCTGAGATACTACCTTGCGAACCAGCTGTATGCCCGTCAATTTTTACCTTCATCCAGCATGGTGGCGGTGGATTCCAATGAACTGACAGAAGAGTAGGTGCCTTACGCAATACTCCTTTGACACCGAAGTATTTGAGAGTACACAGGTCCTCAACTGAATTATCCATTGCACCTATCTTCGCATAGTTTGCCTCCCGAATAAGAGCCAACAAGTTAGCAATTATTCTAGAAACTCTAATAGGTTTATCCTTTCCCTCTACCGTGTACCCTCCGAATACCATTGCATTTCTTTCTTGCCAAACAATCTAAATATAAGATATAATAACATGTCTCCATAGCCATGATATCTGCTTACTACCCGAGATTGCTATAACCTGCATCAAAAACCCCATAAAAGATTGGTCCAAAATAATCCTGCTACCGAAAAGAACCCCGCAAGGAGTATTTGAAGGATTTCCAGATACAGGACAATGCATGAACAGGTGATCCAATGATTCTTCCTCCAATTTGCACAGCGGGCATCGTGAAGGCCCATAAAAGCCACACCGCGCAAAAGTATCCCAAACAGGTAGAACACCATGGACAGCTTTCCATGCTGTTATCGACCTCCTAGATGGAATTATAGGATCCCAAAGCCACTTACCCCAGTTTGGCTTGATATAGGGCTCTCTAATATGCATACAAGCAATCTTTGCAGAAACACCTCCCTGCCAAGATTTGCTCCACACCTTGCGGTCATCAAAATTCAAGGACATTCTAGTATTGAAAATTGCTTCCACTATGTTGGGGAAAGTATCCGTGAAGCTCTCCGTGAAATGCCAATCACTATCATACAAGTAATCGCCAATCTTTTGATCAAAGTTGCAGCGGTACACCTGGGGTATTTCTACAAGGTCAACAATAGGAACACCTATCCAGTTGTTTAACCAAAACCGAACCTTCGAACTATAACCAATAATCCATATTTCCTCCTCCTTCAAACATTTAATATGCCCCATGCAAGCTGAACGAATAGAAGATGGGATATATTTGTCTCTCCATTGCTCCCCCTCAAACCATCATTTCTTGATAAACCCAAGCGGCCCATTCCCTTCTAGGACATCCCAGGATAGTTTTACAATATATGACTTATTGGTCGTTCTAATGGATCTAATACTCAAACCCCCTTCCTCCGTCAGACTGCAAAGTCGTTTCCATGCAACAGTGAAATGACACTTTTTATTCGCATCACCCATCTATACAAAATTCCTACAGGCCGCCTTAATCTTCTTGATAAGATGCCTAGGCCATTTATACACCATCATCGCTTGAACAGTCGAAACAATGACTACTGAATTAACCAGGCATGCCCTACCCGCCGTAGACAAAGTGCTCCCCTTCCACCGTTGAAAGTTAGCAATAATCTTATCAGTGGCTTGATTAAAATGTGCAATCTTAGGAGACCCCACAAAAATAGGAGCTCCAAGATAAGTAAATGGTAACTGTCTTTCCTGAATACCAAAGGCAGACGTGATCTCCCTTTTAGTAGCCACTATAACATGTTTCACAAAGAATGCCCTTGATTTAGCAGGACTAAACTCTTGTCTAGATAGATTGGCATAATTCAACAAGATCTGACGGAGGCAAGTAGTGGATTTTACATTCCCTTTACAAAATAGAACAATGTCATCAGCATAAAATAAATAAGGAGAAGAGAGGTAGACCTGTTGGCTTTTGCAAGGGATATATTCCCTGTCGCCACCTCTAAATCAATCCATCTGCCAAGTACTTCCTCAGCTATGCAAAATTGGAACCTTGATAATGGATTGCCTTATCGAACTCCTCGACCGCAAGGGAAAAAACCCTCAGGCTTCCCATTAATCAAAATGGAAACTCTTGCAGATTGAAAGATATTATGAACCCATCGGATGAATATAGCATGAAATCCCAAACGGTGCATAGCATGTATAACAAAATCCCACCTTAAAGTATCAAACCTTTTGGATATCCACTTTAAAGCCAACACTGTGAAAAGTTAAGTTATTGAGGCTATTAAAACATTCTGAGGCAACGGCGATACAATGATGAATGTTTCTGCTCGGGATAAACCTAAACTGATACTCACTTAAACTTCTTTGTAAGATCAGTCCTACCCTAGTTGCACAAATTTTGGTTATGATTTTGAAGATGAAGTTGCAAAGGTTAATTGGCCGAAAGTCCTCAATCCTGACAGCACCACTATACTTAGGCACAAGTACAATGAAGTTGTAATTTACCCCTCCCGGGATGTCTACAGATAGAAAGAAATAGCAAATGACTCTACACAAATCAGGGCCAACAATGTGGCAACATTTTTGGTAGAAATCTCCTCAGAAACCATCTTGCCCTGAAGCACTGTCGAAAGATCCATGACAGCTTGCTTAACTTCCGTTCATCCAGTATAGTTGTTAGCATGACATTATCTGCATCAAACGGATCTATCTAAGAAATCCAGCTAAGTGAAATCCCTGTCTCCCTGCTACTGTTGGAAGAGTCGAGAGTAATATTGGGCAATGTACTGCGATATTTGATTAGGATCATCAATAATTTCCCTTTCAATTTCCATAGAGAAAATGGTTGTTTTGGATCTTGTAGCATGAAGGTTTCTATGGAAAAACTCTCTGTTTCTGTCCCCATCCTTAAGCCATGAAATTCTGTTCTTCTAGGCATAGAATTGATGCTTCTCCATAAGCTTTTTATTCAGCTCTACACGTGCGTCCACTTCCTCACAAAATAGTTCTTCGGTATCTCCCTCCACCCCTATGTGAACCTGTATGTCTTGTAGCTCCAGCATTGCCTTGTCAACATTCTCATCAAGATATCCAAAGGATTGCTGATTCAAAATCTTTATATCACCTTTTAACCTCCTCAGTTTTTGTATAAATTTGGCAATCAGATTTAAATATGAAGAAGGATTCTTCCAAGAGGTTTCAGCCATCAAGAAGAAACCCATGTTGAGAAGCCACATATTCTAAAATCGAAAAGGTCTAGGATCAATATCATTCATAAAAAGAGTGATCAAAATAGGGGCATGATCTGAGCCATGCCTAGCCAACACCGAGCCTGTAACTCTATCCCATGAATTAATAATGAAATCATCCACGAGCACTATTTCAATTTTAGAAGCACGCATGCCTCTAGTGGTAGAACGACTGACCCAAGTGAATTTAGCTTCATGAAGTTCAATATCAATAAGCTCCGATTCATCAAGAAAACTACAAAATTCAATGGGCCCTAAGGTCTCTCTCCCCAAACTATGCAATCTCTCATGAGACCCCAAAACTGAGTTAAAATCCCCAACTATCATCATATTAGGTTTTAAGTTGGAAATAATATCACACCAAAGTTCTCGACGAATTGAATGATCTGCATGACCATGAACAAACCCGAATCGATAATCAACAACATTGTAAATAAAATCAAAAATCATGATTTGAGAAGAGGAGAAAACTGATCTTACTTGCAAGATAAAGTTAGCTCTGATGAAGACCCATAAGGTCGAGCGTAACCCCTCTCTATGATTATGTCCCGGAAACTGAAAGCCTAGATTAGCCCAAAAATGACTCGGCACTGAATGGAAAAGGACCTTAGGTTCAGCAACAGCAAGCCACATCGGTTTATGTTTCCTGCATATCTCTTTAAGAGCTGATTGAGCCTCAACCCGTCCAATCCCGCGTGCATTCCAGAAAAGTACATTCATTTACCATGGTTACTACGGCCGTGCTTCAGTGGCTTAATAGTACTCCATTGCTAGTTTGTAGTAGCAGCTTAGTAGGTTTTTTGGTAGGTGATACGTGTTTGATACCCGTGCCGCCCGGATTTTGTAGTTCAGTAACAGGACTGTCCGACCGAGTGTAATGGGTAGCACTGCGCTCTGTTCCTATAACTGAGTTCTTCACTGGTTCAATCTGATTCCATTCGAAACTCATAGGGTGTTCAGGGCTCCTAACATCATAGGGTATAGGTTCTGTCACTACTACGAGGGCTAATTCGTTAACAACTTCAACCTCTTCCCCTTCGCATCCTTTAGAACTTACTGAAGTACGTTCATCATCCCCATGATCTTGCTCTTTTTTAGATTCTCCATGTTCAATCTCATCATCTGAGACGTGATCCCCCTCTTCATGTGTGGCATCGCCATCCTCATCATTTTGTTTCTCTCCATTCATTTGTTCCTCCTCGTCTTCTGAGTGTATCTTCTCATTATGATCATCCTCTTCCCGGCCCTCCTTTTGATGAGAACCAGAAACATTATCAGGGGGATCCTCATCTGTATCCAAGTTATCAAACCTATTACTGGTAAACACTGGGTCAACAGAATCATCCTTTTGTTTCCAAAATTTCTTTGGTGCTCAAATTCTTCTCTGGTTTTGGATTTTTCTTTCATCTTTTGTTTTCGCTGCTCCTTTTTATTCTGTTTCTTCAAACAATTCATCACACTATGGCCCAAAGTATGGCATGATTTACTATATTTTGGAACATACTCATACCCAAAAGATATACGAATGATACTTTCTGAAGTGTCGATGTTTAAATGCACAGGCAAGTCCTCCTGCACATCTGTTTCCACTAGGACTCTGGCAAAGTGTCCTGTTGATCCATCCAAAGATTTAGCATCAATTTTGATCAGAAAACCAACTACTCGTGCAACACACTTCATAACTTCTTCGTGCCATAGTTCCAACGGCAGCTCATAGATGCGAATCCAGATAGGAACTACTAACGACTTGATCTTTTACGGGTTGAAAGTGGGTGTCCATTGTTGTATTCTCAACTGTATTCTGCCCGCCTCAATAAATCTTATTTTTAGAAGCGCCACCTTTTGATTATTATCTACCATCAGAACCGAGTAATATCCATGACCAAGGGGAATACTGAGTAGATCCTTAATATCAAGAATCCTCCTAAACATAGCTTCAGTTTTAGTCTGAGATAGCGGCTTGGATCCTTTTTGATAAAGAACCCTGACAATGATAAATTATAAAAATAAATTCTTACGTTTTTCATAGAAAGTTTTGTTGATAGGAAGAGTAACCATATCACCTGTTCGATTGAGCGGCCTCGCTATAGGATCTATGAAAGATCCCTTGCATATGGATGATTTAAATTGTGTAATCAACCCAGCAGTATCCCTTGAGGCCCTTGCCACATATGAATCGAGAAGACATGGGACGTTGATCTGCGGGCCATCATGTACAGGCTGAATATGTTGAACCCCAGGGTTATTCTCTTGCCTGTCAGACAAATCTTGATTCTGTCTAGTAGAATCAGACTTTGACCCTAGATTGAGTCGATTCGAGCCATCACTCATCGGAGGAGGGTTGGCAGCATTTGATCAATTTTGATGAAGCAAGTCCTCAAACGACAGGAGGTTTGATGTAGGAGGGACTGTGGATGAAGATGGACGAGATGCCGTGAGTGGCACTGAAGATGGCTAGATGAAACCTTACTATTTTGAGAATCAGCAAGCAAATCCATAAGCCATGGATAGCGTTCGCAGGCAGCATCCAATTCTGGGAATTGGACGAAAGGATCAGGAGCGGAGGGACCACCGAGAAGCGGCAGCGCCTCCATGCCAAACAGAGAATAAAAACAAAAATATTAGAGTGAAGGAAGAGAGAAATTCATAGAAAGAGAAAGCATTTTTTTGTAGCATTCGATGCATTGAAATATAGGTTGGGGGCATGTTGTTTTAGTAAATAAATGATTGAAACATTGAAATACTAAGAGTTCCAAATTTGTTAAGGAATAAAGATTTTTCTGGTACTTTTAAAAATATATATAAAAAAGTTTTTTATGTAATTTTAACGGCCAAAATAAGGAATTGTTGAAATATAGGCAAATAGATGATAATATAAAAAGGAAAAAATAAAAGAGTACAGAAAAGAAAGTGACAAAATGATCTAAATGTGATCATTGAGATAGCCAAAAAGGTGGCTTAAAGAAGAGGGCCAAAACATGTGGCCTCGTAAAAGAAAACTACAAGCCCTACTCGTATAATTTATCTATGTATTTTGCATCGTAGGACTGCAAATGGGGCTGGAAAAAGGAGGAATAGTCGATCCCTCCATAAAGACCATTCATGACCATGTAATCAGTAGCAAATCAGATGGACAGTGGTAACAGAATAGGGCTCAAATAGGGGCACCAAAACAATAACTGAACAAGGATGTTTTAAACTAGAAGCACTCCACCACCTCATCCTTGAGTCCATAACAAAGTTATTGTCAACAATTTCAGCACACACATAAAAATTCTTCCAATTCAATCGGCTAAAATAAGTAGGCCAATCTATTATACAAAATATGTCAAGACGAAACGGGAGTGACAAGTAAAAGATGAAAACAGACCAGGCACTAGATTGCCCACAATATGAATTCATGAAAAAACATCATCTATAATTTACTGAAGGAATAAAACAAATGATTCATAAGGTAAGATCAGAAAAACAACGAGTATCTTGTCAACTAGGGTGTAGGCAGTCCAGCGAAGCAGGCTAAGCTAAAACCAGAGGAAATATACATTATGCCAAAACTATGGAAAGACAAGGGGGAATCCCTATTGTCGTAGCCCCTCTAGTTCCATTGTTAACGCGGCAGTTGTTAAAGCTCCAAACTTTTGACAATGGTGATTGAACCATTGTTATAGCATATCTTTAACAACGGGGTATCCCCGTTGTCGTAGCTCTAAATTTCCGTTGTTAAAACTAGTGTTGGTTACGAAAATACATTTTAACAACGGGGAATCCCCATTGTCCCATTGTGGTAGCCCTAAAGCTCCGTTGTCAATCCAGGAGTTGTTAAAGGTTCCACATTTTTAACAACGGTATCTGAACCGTTGTCGTAGATACTATTTAACAACGGGGTATCTCTGTTGTTGTTAGTTACTTCCCCGATGTTATATCTTACTATGATAATGGTGATTCCCCGTTGTTGTAGCCCTCAATGCTTTGTTGTCAATTCAGCAGTCGTTAAAGGTTCTATACTTTTAACAATGGTGTTCGAACCGTTGTTGTAGCATATGTTTAACAATGGTGAATTCCCATTTTCATAGGCAATTACCCCAAACAATCGACTTTTAACCATGCAGAATCACCATTGTCATAGCCTTCTTTTACAATGGTGTATCCCCGTGGTTGTAGGTAGTATCTCCGTTGTTCTTTGAAGTGGTGTTAAAGCATTCAAGTTTTAACAACGGGGAGTCCCCATTGTCATAGTTATTTAATTTTAATTTTTTTAATTTTACATTCTCCAAAATTTAATAAAAATACAAAAAACCATAATATATTATTGAATTCATCACCAATCCAAAGCATCATTACAAGTTAAAAACCTAACAAAAAATCTCTAATGTATTATTTAAGACACAACAACTAAACCAATATAATGCTAAATTACATTTCATATGCCTCATTCAAACATTCTAATAGCAATGCATTATAAATAGAAAACTACAACAATCTTCTACACCTAAATGCATTCTTCATAAATGGCCTTGCCGCAAATTATAACGAGAATATACCCAATTCTAATCTCCATCTTCATTCTTCCATGTCAATGATGTTTTTCTAGCTTCAATAATAGCTTCATTACCAAATATTGCATAAGAGTTCCTGATCAAACAAAAATGTTAAAAGTTAATGAATAATTGAGCAAACATAAATGATATTGGAAATTAATAGGTTTACCTCAACTAAAATAATTTTAAGGTTCTGCCAAAAATTAGAAGTCATTGAAGCAATATCAAATTCTGAATGTAAAGTAACTTCAAGTAATGCATCATTCAAAAGATATTTAGAGAAACATTAAATAACTCAAAAGATATCAAATATATCTAATTTCTTAAAGTAAGAAACATAATTGTGTGGTGCAGGCAGCAGGATTAATCTTCTTTGGAAGAGGATGCTCTATAGTCAAGACCAAACTCGTGCAAATAAAAACCAAAACCATCATTTAAAATTAGATAAGCATGACTTTTAAATTTCACTTGCTAAGTTGTAACTTGTAAGCTGCCATTTGTACTTGTTTATGTTAACTTATGCATAATGCTAAAAAAAGTTATGTCTTATGGTCAACAATTAAAAACATAGTGAAAATAGGATCACATTTGTGGAAAATAGGATCATTAAAAAACTCACACTACTCTTAAAATGAGTGAAAGTAAACCATGTATCCTGACAAATATCACAATATGTCAATATATTATTCAGCTTACGAAGAAGAAAATGAACCAACAGTAAGGCCAGTATTACTTGTGACATTACCACACACATAAAGAATTTATCCTAATTAGGCGCTATTTATGCTTCAGAACATGAACCATAAATTTAAATTTTTAAGCCAAGAAGTTAATTTTACATGGAATTTCCTCAAAGTTTAAATAGAATCAGGAAGTGAAGAGGGCATTTATGAAATTTCAGGCTCAACTTGCTACCAAGACGGGACATTACTAAAATAGCTACAAAAACATATAACTATTAGAAATCATACTACCTGTGCTTGATTTATTGAAACTGCTTTCGGGTACAACTGGACAATGCTTGAATTTTTGTCTTTGATTTTCCTAATATTTCGAAGAAAATAAGTAAACATAATTATGAAACTGAAATATTGCATAAACTAACAATATCATAAGAATAAGATGACTGAAATTTACAGCTCCTAGATATCAACAAGCATTGCACAAATTGAAAATTTACACAAAATAGTATAAAATCTTTAGTAAATTGTTCATATGCATAAATATTATGCTTATTTAAAGAAAAATCTAGTTTCCTGAACTATACTGTGTAAAGTTGAATATAAGTGACCTTTTTAAAGTCAAGAAGTACATCAGAACTTCCATATGAGGTAATTGCATGTGACAATATCTTCTACCCTCTACTAAGAAAGACAGACCATTTCACATACATATATACATACATACATATATGTTGATAAAAATGACTGGTAAGTTATGATCTTTGCAAATGAAGATTATTCTGTGAAAGTGAATCATATACCAGTGAAGCTGTGATCTTCATAAATCTCATATACCCTGAGCACTTCTCCATTTCATAATTTCACAGTTTTTGTTGGTGCTTTTACTTATCCTAATATTTTCCAATGGCTATTTGTTGCTTGAGAGGGGGATGTACTGCGGATTGTTGATTATTCTTGTTGCATCTCTTCATAATTCCATTGTATGGTCTTGACTTGACTAGCTTTTAGACTAGCTTAGGCTTTTATCTTACTATAGCCTTTTATTCTTGATTGGATTATATTTTATAGGCTGAGTTCTTTTTTGAGGCCACCTGTTTGGCCTTTTTCAAGCTGTTTGGCTTATTTATTGACTATGTCATTACTTTTATTGTAATTTTATTCTCTCTCCCTTTCTTATTTTCATTTCCCTTTTAATAAAACTATACTTATTAGCCTATATTTTAATGTTTTTTTAACTATTTAGCTATTAAAATGACATAAGATTACTTGTTTTAAGCTGTTTTTGAATGTTCCAGAACAATCCTTATTCCGTAACAAATTTTGAAATCCTCGTATTTTCATGTTTCCAGTCATTTATTTACTAAAAAAACATGCTACCTACCAATATTTCAATAACTACAGGGTTTAATTTCGGCAATACATCTCACACTGACCAGCCATTCATGGGATTTTTTTGCAGGCTGTTAGTGTTGTTGAGAGCAAGCAGGTCACAACACTATGGAGGTTAGCATTTATATCATTCTTGTGGATTATATGGCAAGAAAGAAACACAATGATGAATGATGGATACAACGATGATGGCACAGATAAAATGGTGAAAATTTCAGGAATTTATGTACGTTGAGGTATTTTGGCATCACTAGAGTACCGAGAAAGGCTCCTACGATCGTTGTTGTCAGATGGCAGCCTCCAGCTGCAGGTTGGGTAAAGGCCAATGTCGACGGTCATGCAAAGGGAAGCCCGGGAAGCATATCAGGAGGAGGTATTTTCAGAAATTATCGAGGGTTTTTCATGGGGGAATTTTCATGTGGTTATGGACAAGGTTTAGCGTTTGAAGCTGAATTAGGAATAACCTATTTAGCCATAGAACTTGCTTTTGAAAAGGTTGGACAAGGTTGTGGTTAGAGACTGACTCGATGTATGCGATGGCTTTCTCGATGGTGGAGGGCAAAAAACCTTATTGCGCAAATGTTATTTCATATATCCCATATCTATAAGGAGGGGAACGCAACAGCAGATTCAATGTCAACAATTGGAGGACCTTTCGCATGACATGTGAATGCTTCATTACACCTTTCTCGTATTCTATTCACGGATATGAACATTGATTACTTTAGATTTAAATAGTCTTTATCATAGCATCTTTGTAATCTGATTGTACTTTTCATTTTCCTTTTATCAATAATACCAACTTATATTCCTATATTTCAATAACTGCATCGTCGAGGTTTGCTGTTATGTTATGGTTTTGGTTTTTTGGCTCTTCCTATCTCCCTGCAACGGAATGGGCAGGCCCCTTCAACCAAGATGGCTGCTAGAAATGGTTGGCCCGTATAATCTGCCAGTGTGCAATTTCGACAGCCGGAAGCTTATCGCCGGCCCTTATTCCACCTCAGATTGATTTTTCAGAAGCTCCATCCGGCTCAATTGTTTACTAGAATTAATTAAGGCTTTTCTTTCATTCAGTTTCAGCTCTGCATCAGCTCCATCAAGAAAATTATTTTGCGTTCAAGGCTTCTATTACAGAGTTTTGTTCTCTGATTTCCTGACATAGCATTTGATTTTAGTGTCTTCCATCTTTTTATGGTGATTTGATTAACCTGTTGAGGTTGTGTGTCTATCATTGTTATATCACTATGCCAAAACTGTGAAAAGACAACGCCATAACAACAATTGAGAATTGAAAACCCATTGTTATAAGTGGAAAAAAATGCAAAAAATGGATCTTCGTTGTTACATCTTAAAAAAAGTGTGCATTAACAACGGATATTACCTTCCGTTGTTGTAAGTCCGTTGTTAATGTAAATTCCTATCATTTATTATATTTTTTAATTACATTTGAAATAATAAAAATTAAAAGGTATAAATTCAGTACTTTGAAAAATTCTTGAAATTTCTCCTGCCTGTGCCCTAGCAGCCGTAAACTTCCCTAACAATCACGCCGACAAGATATTCCCTCATTCCCAGCTGGAGATGACCAACGACACTGAAGAGACCGACGGCCACCTAACTATACTTCACTAGGGTTTCTAAAATTGAACGACCATAGGGGAGGCGGCGCTGAAGAGACCAATGGCCACCTAACTATAGCTCACTAGGGCTTCCAAAATCGAATAACTATAGCTCAACTAAGGCAACATCAGCGTCTCAACCCATTGATCGCGCTAACTCTTTCTCCATCCTTCATAGCATCGGCAACTCCCGAGCTATATGCTTGTTAATGGTATGTCTATCCAACGTTCTTCACTTTTTTGTACTCTATGTGCTTGATTTATTTATTTCTTTTTTTCTTGTTGTAGATTTAGGGTTGAAAATGCTAAGGTAATTTATGTTGAAGAAATGGAATTAAACAGGCTGTTGTCATCCAAGAAACCGAGATTTAATAGAATAGTAAAATGGGTAAAGTTTAATGCGCTCAATAATTTAAAACTGATTTTAAGTTATGGTCCGTTTCTTTGTTGTATTGCCACCATAGCGAGTGATTAATTTTAATTTGTACACATGATATACTATTTCAGAGGAGGAAATAAGGAATTCGAAGAAAAGTAGAATTACAAGTCAAGAGGGGGCTTACTTGGGATGACACCCAACAAATGGTGCTGACTAACAGGGTACCTACTCTGTTTTTTCCTATTTTCTCACACTCAATTGTCCTTCCAACCCCTAATTTTAATTGCAACTATTATGTGGAGTATATAAGAATGGTTAATTATAGGATTAATTAATTATGCTTTTAGTATATTTATAATAATTGGACCAGATTTACTTTTACATTTTTATTACTCCAAACCTTTTAATGAATAATGTATATCAGAAAGAAAATAAAATTCAAACCCATTCAAATGTTAGATATACTCATAAACATATAAGTGAAATTAAATCTTAAGTCAAGCTTAAAATCTTAGGGGAATAGTTTTGATTTTTCGTTGTCTCTCATACTTGTTTAACAAGTAAAGAGATGTGAAATCGCTGGTAACACCAAAATATAAGACAATTAATTAGATCCTAATAAATGAGTTGTGATGCAATTAATGCAGGTGATCCAAGAAACTTTACGAAGTGTAAGCATAGTATCCTTTCCATATAGAGAAGCTGTGGAATTCCATGCTTCGAAAGAACTCTGTGCTCAGAATCATTGCGTGGGAATTCCTCTGTGCTTTCAGGATGTTTTGAGCCATATCAATGGCTAAAGCACTCGCACTACACCCCATCCTACTGCTGGTGAAGCTCTTACATCTTCTCTGATGGATAATCTGTTGACTATGATGGATGAGAGAGAATGAGAAGGGCAGAAGCCACTGCAACTGACGATCAAAACGTCGAGGGTAAAATCTGTGTTTATGATTTATTGTAATTACAAACGTTCTATTTTTTCCTTTGTAAGTTTAACAAGAGGAATTTATTATATAACTTATGTTAGTATGCCACTCGAAAAGCTAGCTTCTTAATGCATTGTCTTATCTTTTTCAACAAGTAGAAAGGTTATGTTTGTTTGCTCATTGTGATTTTTATTACAATGCCTGTCAAGAAATCAAGGAATGAGAACCCAAAGTTTGTGATGGTTTCTTTCTGCCAATTAATATTTGCGTTTTCTAGAAATGGATTTTGCTCTAAATCTACCCTTATGTAGTTGTTTATCTCTATTAATCAATGTATTTGTTTTCAATTACAGATTTTAGTGAGGGTAGAACAAGAAATGATAAAAGATTCTCATGTATTTGCTGAGTAAGATGTTGCTGCTCAAGTTCTGCTTTTTCTCTATTTCATTAGTATATTACTACTTGACATCCCTGTTAGTTATATGCTATTATGACAGATCTTGCCTTAAAATTGGAAGGTGCAAAAGTTTGAGATGACTGATATCGTTAAAGTTTTTTTATTAAATAACAAGTTACATGTAATTTAATCTATATTATCCGCTTTCAGTTCCCTGATTTTCTAATATCTAGTTTCTGATTTGTATCCCCTTTCAGTTCGCTGATTTTCTAATATCTAGTTTCTGATTTGTATCTTGGCAGTGTGTGGGAGTACGAATCTCAATATAGAATCATAGATCACATAAAATGTGATGCTAAAGTAAATTTGGTTGGTTATGATTCGTTCATTCTTACTTTCGATTTCATTTTCAAGTTTCAAATTCTTTAGGGGTCGAAAAGTCTGTAGTAGATTTTTGTATTAAAAGAAAGACTGATGTATTAGTTTTATTGCGCACAGATTATATATGAAAATGAAAATATGTTTGAATATAGAGAATAACATAGGTAAAATTTTATTTTAAGGGCTTTTCTGTATGGTAAGATGTATTTTGGGGATTATTGTTGTTTTTAGGTAGTTTAGTACTTGTGTTTGTTTGACAAAGTTCGAAATGATGGTTAGTTCTTTTTCTCAAGTAAAATTAAGTTGTTCTTTTCCATCAACATGACCCCCTGCAAACAATATTTAATCTTCTCCCAAATGAAGTATGTTTCTTATTATATATTTAATAGGATTAGTAGTTGATCGGACTTAATTACCAGTGCTTAAAGTTTTGTATTTATGCTGTACATTTTCTCGGTTACTTGGTGCACAAATAATTTTTTCAGGTTGTTGTACATAGTTGTTCCTGTACACTAGAAAGATCATTTTGGTATAATTGGTTTTGCTTGGTTCAAATTCCTCCTAAAGTGGGTATCAATTTTTATCTTGCCGATAACTTGGATATTCTGATGATATTTTGTGAATAGATAATTGTTTTTTATTTACAACATCTATTTTCCAAATTGCATGTGAACATGTGTATATCTGATCGCCATCTCAAGATGAATATAAATTTCTAGTACTATTCTTTTGAAACGCATATCCAAGTCTAATCCTGTAAATAAATTTATGACCTGATGCATTACTTAATTATTACAAACAGCATTATCGCAATGCAATTAAGATATGGTAGTTTTGATTACACAACTAAGCATCGAGAATGTGTTTTGCCTCACCAAGTAAAGTCATCTATGTAGACATCAAATTCTGTCCTACTTTATGTCTAGCTGAGTCTTTTGATGCTAATGTAACTTATTTTAGTGGAATTTTCTGAAATCATTATTCTATTTATTTCTAACTTCTAAGAGACTTCTAGTTAATAAAACCATCAAAATGTAATTTGTATGGCTCCACCCTCAATAGAAACTAGCTTTCAGTTGATAAGTTTTCTGGTTATATTTTTGTCAACATATATTAGATGAAACAACAACCTCCTCAATATGTTAATGCTACATATCGTGGAACGAAATAACGGCCAAAATAATTAAGAATTAATGAAATATAGGCAAATAAAAATCATGAAATAAAAAGGGAAAAGAGAAGTACACAACGTTATTACAATAAAAAAGATGTATAAATCCCAGATATCTATCTGAATCTAAAGTATTCTCTATTCATATCATGAAACAAAATGTTGTGTAGTGTTGGTGGCGCATTATCTAGCCATGTAAATGGGCCTCCGATTTGCAAAAGTACATCCACTGCACTATTTCCCTCCCTGAAGATGTGCGTGATATAGAATTCGAAATCTCATAGAAGATCCTTTGATTTTCGCCATCTTGCCTTAACCTTCCATGGTATCGTCAAATTTTGATGTTTAAAGGCGTACACAACATAAGGAGAATCTGTTTCCAGCCAAAGCCTTCTCCAATTTCTCTCATGTGCAAATTATATCGCCAAGCACACTGTCAACAGCTCAGCCTCCATCGCAAAACCATGCCCTAAGCCACTCGAAAAACTGCCCATATGAAAACCCCTACTGTTTCTGAATATCCCTCCTCCTGAAATAACACCTGGTCTCCATCCCGAATGACCATCCACAGTCGTTTTTACCCAACCTTCAGTCGGCGGATACCACCAGATATTAGAGAGTGCTCAAATATTATCAATTTGGAGGCTGACGGTTGTCACTTATGTATGGATTATATGGCATCACAGGAACCTGATGATGAATGATGGATACGATGATAAACTACAAGATAAAATGGTTTGAACTTCCCAGATCAAGGCACAACTAATGGCGCTTATTAAGGGGGGAGAATTCTTCAAGCTGGGCTGTATGAGTAATACTATGGCAGACATCGACACGCTCTGATATTTCAGAATTAAGGGTGTTCCAAGGAAAGTGCCCTCGATCATCTCGGGGAGAGAAGGTTATCTCCACAAAAGGGAAGCCAATCTACTTTCCAATTGTTGATTTTCTTCTTATTTTGGCTCAAATGGAGCAAGCCTTTGAATGTATTAATCTAAACACAATGTGTAGTAGCTAGTCCTATAGTAGGGCTAATCGTATGATTGATCAAGAAGAATGCTAGATATGTAGGATTTGAGATGTTGAATTGAGTTAATTTTAGACTTCCTTTTATGATTAATGAATCATGTTTCATTTCAATACTTGTGTGATTAAATTCTCTATTCATAGTGTTAGGATGACCATTCCAATATTATGATTAGTGGTTTAATTGAATCATGTATTAAGATGTGCATGCATGTTAGTGTGAGGGGAGGTAAGTCATACCCTTCTTATGCTTAGAACATTCATAGGAGGACACTTAAGAAATTGAGTGAAAAGAACGAAACGTATGATCATAGTACCTTAAGGAAATTGAGAGTTAGAACAATCTTAGGAGATTTAGACTTGTCAAAAAGTCGAGAACCTAATTGTCTTGGCCATAGGGATAAAGGGTAAAAACGTGATTGCTTTTAGTCCACAATTAATGAAGTTCAATATCAAGAATTATGCATATCTAGCTAGATTCTTAACCATGAGTATGATTAGCCTTGCTCTCCTCTTAAGTGCATTCTATCCACATTCCATCCATCTTGTCGGTTATTTGATATTTGATACATTTAGTTGTTAATTGATTTCTTAGTTAATTTATTAGAATAATAAGTAGTCTAAATACAAAACCTTCAATCTTGTCACTCTTACAAAGCATAAATCAATGACAAATTTGGATACAACCATGAGTTTACTTTCCCTTGGGATGACATACTTACAAATTTTTTGCTTGGTCACACGTGTACAACAATGATAGAGTCTCTTACTCTAAAACATTTTACTAGAAATACGACTTAGCACATGGCGCCGCTTGCCGAGAAAATGTTAAACTTTGGGTTGTAACGAGTTTGAATTTGATTAGTTTTGATAAGAATATTTCTTCTATTTGTTTACTTGTTAACTTGTCTTGGTTACTTGGAGAACCAATTTGGGAATTCTTATAGGTACATGCAAACGCGTTCAAGGTCTCAATCTATTGAACCTTTGAACTTGGAATTAGAAGCTACCTTAAGAAGACAAAGAAGAGGAGTGTTAGAGCCTACGGAGAAAGTTATGGAAAAAGTAAGGGATACTGCAAATATGGTTGATGAAGAAGGTAATATGAGGAATTTTCAAGGGGGTCAATAATGTTCGAGGAGGAAATATTAATCCGGAGATTGTGCCACAAGCTTATGCGCAAAAAATTAACTTACAAAATCAACAATTGCAAGTGATTATTCAAAACTTGATGGCACAACAAGAAGTTAGAGAAAACCAACAAGCTCATCCAGTAGTGTAAAATCAACCTCGGGACCATGGACATAATGGAGCAGGATGAATATCTGAGATTATTTCCAACCTCAGTTTAGGAATTACGCTATGTGGCCGCCATTAAATGTCAACAATTTTGAAATCAAGATGGGATTGATCAATATAGTGCAAACAAATCAATTTGGAGGTAAAGCAATGGAAGATCCAAATGCTCACTTATCTCAATTCACAGAGTTAGCTAATACCATCAAGATCAACAAAGTGAGTGATGATATTGTCAAGATGAAGCTCTTTTCCTTTTCATTAAGTGATAGAGCTAAGGCTTGGTTTCATACTATACCTCCGGGATCCTATAATACATGGAGAGAGTTGGCTCGAAGGTTCCTAAGCAAGTATTTCCCACCATCAAAGATGTTGCATTTAAAAGGTCAAATATTACAGATTAAGCAAATGCCTCTTGAAACTTTTAGTGAGGCTTGGGACCGATTCAAATAAATACTAAGGAAGTGTCCACAATATAGATTTCCCAAAGATCAACAAGTAGGATTTTTCTATACCGGGTTGAATGGAAGTAAAAGGATGCTTGTTGATGCTTCAATGGAGGTTCTATATTGGGACAAACTCCGAAAAGAGCTATTGCTATACGTGAAGAGATTGCTTTGAATACGGGTCAACGGCCTATGGATAGAGTTGCGGGTATGTATGAAAAGGAGAGAATAGCTAAGATGGAAGAAGTGTGCTTCCAACAAGTGAAAAAGGTGGAGGTGCCTAAGGAAGATGTAACCGACAAGGCAATTACGAAGATATTTAAGAGGATGAATGCTAATTTGCAAGTTTCTCCAACTCTACACCTATGGTAAATCAACAAATGCTTCATAATCCTCAACAAGATGTGCCTTTATCTTTGATGAATCAACAAGTGTTTCCTAATTCTCAACAAGGCATGTTTATGCCTAATATGGGTCAACCGTCTCAAAGTTGTCAAATGCCTACACCTATGCCTCAACAAGATATGTCCACTAATTTTGGAATTCAAGATACTTGGTGTCCACCGGAGATGCTACTTGAGGAAGTTGCCTTCATGCAAGGAAGGAACTTTCAAGGAAATTATTGTGGTAACTTTGGTTTTCATGGAGGGGGATATCCACAAAGGCAAGGAGGATGGGGACAAGGTAATTTTTAAGAAAATTTCAATCAACCTCATAGGTATGGAAATTTGTCATATGAAAATCAAGGAAATGCCCTTACTCTTCTACCGGGCACTAATCCGGGGGAGAAAGCTTAAAATGGTTAGGGAAGCCTACAATGGAGGATCAAATGGCTAAGATGTTTGACTTTATGAAACAAGAGAAGAGGTGAATGATAAAAGATTTGACTTTATGAAACAAGAGAAAGAGTTGAGTGATACGAGATTCAAAGCTTTGGAAACAAAAATGAGTCAAATGGCAACCGAACAAGATGAAATGTATCGTAAGGGTAAGTTTCCCTCCACTACCATTACTAATCCTAAGGAGCAATGTTTGTATGTTACCGTGTGTAATATGAAAAGTAAGGTGGAGAAAGGGTTGGTGGACGCAACAAACATTGTTTCAAAGGTTGAAGAAGTAGTTTGTGATTAAGTTGTGTCAAACGTGGAGGAGGAAATTATCATTGATGATGAGAGGATTATTGATGAATTTTTTCTTCATTTGTTGATGAAAGTAAGTGTGATAAAGAGTTGTGGTTGGAACAAGATCATGAAATAGTTGAAGTTGATGCTTCATTAAAGGTGGAAGAACCCGGTAAATTCGTGCTTACTTGTAAAATTAGAAATGGGGAATATTTTAATGCTATATGTGATCTTGGTTCAAGCATTAATGTGATGAAAAAGGCAATGAATTGAGTTCAAGTGTTAAAGGAGCAAGAAGTGTAGATAAGAAAGTTGTTAAGAAAATGTTTAAAGTGAAGATGAGGCCCGATGGGGTCTTGAATTTCTCCAATAGTTAAAGAGTTTAAATGCATCTAGCTTGACAACGTTAAATCAAGCGCTTGATGGGAGGCAACCCATTTTAGTAAGTTTTCTTATTTAGTTTTATTTTTCTTGTATTTTTGGTATGTAGGTGGATTGTGCTCATGAAGAAAGATATGTATGAAGAAGACGAGGTGTGCTTAATAAGGAATGGAGATGTATGTAACACCACTTTGTTCAAACTTAAATTAAACACTTGTATTAATTTAAGCTTGTGGGGAGTGTGTGGTGGCCATAATTGAATATTGGAAGTGCACATATGTCATCACAAGTTATCTTTATGAAGATCATTGGAAACTACAAGGGTAAGTCCCACCACTTTTTGTAAACTTAATTCTCCACTTGATTCGATTTAAGTTTGGGGGTGTTGGTTTTTGGATAATTTGGTTAACGTGAACCGTTAAGGTTCCATGCATTTCTAAATCAACGAAAGTAAGAAATTATAGAAACGTATTTTCTTTCACCAGGGTATGTTGAAGAAGAAGCATTCTCGTCGGCAGCATGCTCAGCCTCACTGTTTTGGCCATAACTTCCTCACCTGACCTCTGATTCAAGTGATCTATATGCCAAAAAGATCCTAAGCCACGATTTTATAAAATTGTGCAAGTTGACAGACAGAAATAGCAAACGACCTTCCGATCTTCTATTGTATTCCTAAGCCACGTCTTGATGTTGGTGTGGGCAATGATCTACAAGACGAACTCAATCTATAGCCCTAATCTGCCTCTCATGGTTTTATGCGTGTGTTACTAATTATCCAGACTGCTGAGATTGGATATTATATAGTCTACAACAGGGACCAGGAGGAGAAATTAGAGTTTGAGCCTCCCATTGGGTTTAAGGTCCTTGTAAAAGGATTTACTAGGCAATCTTCCAATGCAATCTAGGCGACAATAACCTTCCCCTCATCATACGATTTCTCGTATCAGGTAGTACTTGCCATCAATGTGTTTAATTTCCATATGGACTCGTGATCTCTTCAAGTTTGCTACTGCACCATTATTATCAAAATAAATTGTGATAACCTTGGACAAACTCAGAATCACATCTAAGTCCATTACAAAGTTTCTAGAACCATACAGATACTTTGGCTGCCACAGTGCTCCAATATTATCCTTTTTCCATTGTGGAGTCCGAAATATATTTCTATATGACACTCCTCCATACTATGGATCTACTTCCATTTAACACATAACCTTGAGGTGGATTTAGTGCCATCCCAATGATTTGAAAATGCGAACCTAAGTAACCATCAAGAAGTAATGAATTATACCGGTAAGCTTATATATAATTTCCAGTCCTTTTAAGGCACTTCAAATATGTCTTACCTTAATTCAATATTCTTGTTTTGGGTTACCTTGATACCCACTGACTATGTCATTGGCAATACAGATATCCAATCTCGTACATAGCATTCCATAGATTAAGCTTCCTTATTCCCGAAGCATAGGGAACTGCATTTATCTATTTTATCTTATTTTGCATCCTAAGACATAAATCCTTAGATAAAATCACATGCTAAAACGAGTAAGGATTTATCAATTTATGAAATTTGAGACAAGCATAACATCCTTTCTTGTGATCAGTGTTACTGTGAACAAAAGGATATTTTTTCTTAAGTCCTTCATTTCATGCTGCTTTATCTACCATACCCATACGCCCGACAATACTCTTTCTTTGTCTCTAATGAGCAAAATACTATATACATACATACAAGAATTACCACCACCTTCCCCCCACTCTTTTCAACACATAAATCCATCCGAGCATTGATTAAATCCATATGACTGGATTTCCTTATCAAAACGGATGTTCCATGATTTTGAAGCTTGCTTTAGTCCATCAATGGACACTTTTAAGCTTACATTCAAAATGCTCTTAGCCCTTTGCAATGAATCAGTCTGGTTGCTTCAGATAGATGTTTTCCTCAAGACTTCCAATCAGGAAAGTTGTCTTGACATCTATTTTCTTTACATTATAATTAATATGAGCAGCGACAAATAAAAGAATCCGAATTGACATAATGTGATCGATCCTCTTTTAATTTTGTAGAGTTACTTCCAACAGTTTTTACACCATTTAGTTTTCCAACAAGCTCCAGATTTAATTTCAAAAAAACATTGCCACTTGCTAAGATGCTGCATTTCGATCTTGTAGTGCATTGTCATGTCCATGGCCCGATTTCATGTTTACCAGGGACCAAGTCTCACGACTTTCCCAAAACATGAATCTTTTGTGTTGTTAAACAACTCTCCCACTATGGCAAGGCACTACATCCAATTGTGTATCAGGTGTGACACGCGATGTAGTTTACTTGTGGTATATCCTCTTGTAGTCTTGATACTAAAATTTGTGTTTCCTTTCTCACACCTTTAGAACAACTTATATATGGATTTGTAATTTATTACATAATCCTTTCCAAAATCTAGTGTTCGTGTTAACAATCACTTTTTGAACTTAGTAAGAACTCTTTGACTATTAAATAAACCACTTTTTATTTTTCTAGGATATCCCACATACAGATAAACATCATATGCTATGCTGTTTCTAGGGCTTAACCATAAAATAAATTTAGTAATTATAAATAATTTATCATCTATCTAACATTTTCCATAAGAGTCATATTCCTTCTTTCCACCACATGATATAGCTGGGGTATGCCCGGTGTAGATAACTTGGGATTCAATTCCAATCTCCAATTAATAGCTCCAAACTATCCTAAGAATTACTCGCCATCACGACTAAATCATAATGACTTGATATATTTTCCATGACGCTTCACCGCATCGGTCATATACTCCATGAATTTAATCATAGTACTCAGACTTGGAGTGCATCATATAAATATATCTTGTTTCTAGAATAATCGTCAAACAAAATGATAAACATTCATGACCACCTCTCGACAGGATAATCTTAGGATCTCATAAATCAGAATGAACCATTTCCAACATATCTTTTCATGGCTCTATATCCCTTTGCCTTGAAAAGGCAATTAACCTTATTCACTTCCAAGTAAGACTCGCTTTTGAATCGTACTTAAGTAAAATGATCTATTCTTAGATGCCAGAAGTATGTTTAGTTCATATCCGAAGGTTCCTTTCTCTTACTAAGATTAGAATATGCATTATTAATTACTATTTGTTGAATCCGTAGGATAAACATGATTTAAGTGTGTACAAATTGTCACTATCGTACCATAACAGATTATTATCCGTTAATGAATAGAAATCAAAATTAAATTTTTCTATGAAAACGTATGTTAAGATAATTTCTCAAAATCAAACGTTTATTCCTATCAAAAGATAAATAAACTACTCCCACTGCAACAGTCACTACTCTTGTAATTTTACCCATGTACGTAGTAATCTCATCATCACTTAGTTGCAGGCTAGTGATTTTGGTATTTACACACAATGTACCAGTAAACGACATCACTAATCAAGCTTAAACAACTAGTGAATAAGATACTATCCTTGTTCACCTCTTGATGAAATTGGTTTTCCTTCACCGTACGTTTTGTCAGAAGTTTTCCCACCGTATACAACCTTTTGTAATTCAGGTGAAACTTGCTCAAAACGTTAAGGCAAACTATGAAAATAAATTGAGCTAGGTTTCCCCTTCAATTTCTATTCCAAGTATTTCCAATTCATTCATCAAGTTAACCATGGCATCTTACCTTTCTTACTTACTCAAGTATATGAAGAGTCTCACGAGACCATCATATTTCTATGAACCTCTCACCTCTTCAGTAAAGACTTAAATAGGCATCAGAAGGCATCTTTAGTGAGAACACATTTTAATTTTTCTAAGCAGTAAGAATTAAAACAATATTCTTTTATAATCATTTATTTTGGACAAGTAAGTTAGTTTTCTTTTAGTTAACAATAAGCGAAATAAAATATTAAAAAATTCAGAGAATCAAATAAATAAATACATACGATGATGAAACACTTTGAATTTAAATTTTATATTGATTCCCTCAATAAATAATATAAATAAATTCACCGACATCTCAAGCACCGTGAATTTGCATGCCACGTTAGTGTGGACGTATACAAACCCTAACATTCACAAGAGAAGGTTTTACCAATTAATTACATACGTCATAATTAACCTTATGACTCAATGATTAATAATCGGTTTTCCTTTAGCCATGCTATTTAATAGCAGTGACTCCGTTGGGGAGGATATATATTAGATGCACCTAAATGTATACCATTATTTGATACTAAGTACGTTACCCAAGCTTGTGTGTCTTACAGTTGGAGAAGTCCACACGCGCTCAAATAATTTCCTATAACCATCAATTATTAATTTGTACCAGTGATCCGCAAATAAAACTCATCCGTTGGGGAGGAAGGCACTATAACCGACTCATAAGCTTACTTGCATCACATTACAAATAATAATTATTTCATGAAATTTATTCCAGTGATCCGCAAATAAAACTCATCTGTTGGGGAGGAAGACTCTAAAACTGACTCATAAGCTTACTTGCATCACTAAATAAATCAACTATGGAGGTCGTGGGATCATGACCAATCCCTCTCCCACTTAGTTATTTAACAAGAGAGTTTTTGCATGCATACAATATAACAGATATAAAAATGCAAATAAACATGCTATTATTATGGCAAATAAGGCAGTAAATCAAATAACACTTGCAATCCAAATATATAATAATAATTGACAAATATAAATATTATTAACAATTATATAGAAGGATAAAAAAATTGCCAAATATAAGGGGTTGACTTGGTCAACTTATCAAGCAATTAAGCATGTGACTTGCACAACAAGTTAGTAGAAAATACTTGGGACCTAAGAAATCTAATCCACGCGGTCCCAATGCAACAGGAAACTAGTCCACACGTGAAGACGCCCACCGGAGAATTTCCATTCAACGGAGCCAACCCAAACGGACCCACAACCATCAAAAAACGTTGCCAGTGGCGGCGCCGCTCTACCCACGATGTTGGCCGCCGGTGAAACTGCCCCTCTACAGCCTTGTAATTCCATCCTGTCGGAAAACTTGTCAACAACCGGAAACTGTCCTACATCGGAACTCGTAGATTGCCGCTGGACTTGCAGACTTGCCTTGCCGAGTTCCAGCATCGCTCAGCCACCGGGAAGAAAACGACCGCCGCCTATTGTGTCATACTAGAATGATTCACGTCGTCTGCTGCCGGCATCCTTGCTTGCAGCAACTACCGGTCGTATCCTTCACTATGCTTGGCCGTTGCCATCAATCTGCCATTAACGACAACCAGCTATAGCAGCATCACAGCGCGCGTCCAGCGATTCCGATGCCATAATCTCCGACGATCTCGCACGGCCAGGGACTGCTATCAAGCTTTCTGCTGCCATCCGCTAATATAGGTGGCTCCCTAGCCAGCGCTATGACACACACTAGCCAGGCCACGCCGCCATTAACGATACCCCGTGTCGAGCTGCTACCCAACGTGTCAAGCTGCTTCCATCCTTGCCATCTACAGCCATAATCCACCGGCCTTCACAGCAACCCGGCATCATACTTGCCCAGTACGACAAGGATAATTGCTGAAATCTTGTCAAACTCGTCCCAGCACCATCATACCCGATCGACACTTAGAGCAGACTGTTGGAAATGAATCCATGAAACCTTAGCCCTATTATAATAAACTGAGATAAAACTGTAACGCGAAAGCGTACCTGATCCAATGAGTCTCTAGGCGGAACACGAACTCAGGATCAATGGTTATATGACCTTCCTCAACTAAGCCTCCTTATTCCTTATGGGGACCGTAGTAATCCCTCCCGATGGGGAGAAGGGAAGACCATGTGCGGCTTAGTATATTGGGGACCATAACCTGGACGCCTTTATATACTACTTGACTAGATCACCCATAATCACCTAATCATGTAGTATTGGGTATCTACTCAATAAGCCCATATCATTTATTATTATAGCCCATGGACCTTTAACCTTAATTGGATCACTTAATTAAGTCCATAATATAATTGAATAGCTAATATAATTGCATAATAATATATTGCCCACAATTACATTATATTGGAAATTAAAAATTTCCAACAATCTCTCACTTGGGCTATATATTTTCCGTTAGCAATTATATCAAGAGTCCTTAGTTGCGCAACTTTATGCTATTACTCTTTAGGCTATACTTAACAATCTGGTCCATCTCATATACTAATATGGAACTACCGCGGCATTCACCACATTATAAATCGTGATTAAACCCCGACAATCACCATATCAATATACTCAATGACATAGATCAAATATGGTGAGTAGCATGGAAATTACATGTCAAATGTGATCAACATCATGTCTATTTCCAACTGGTCCAATTTTAAACTTTAGTGAGATCAATCCATAATGTAAAACATTACAAAATGAAATTACTTAAGTGAATTCACAATGAATTCAAAGCCATGAACTTTATTCTGCAGAAAACTGAATTATCCAAATCAAAGTGTCTTGAAACTTTAAAGAGCAATAAATATAGACTCCCACTAAACCAATGTATTCTAAAACCATATAACACCCATATGAGTAGCTAGCTCATAAAAATTACAGGGCGTTGAATACATAAATAGTGGATCCGAATTTAGAGTCTATCATAATATGCTTTACTAAAATTTTATCCACACAAAACACTTTCTTTAACAACCACGAATTCTATGTCAATTTGTTTGACTTATAAGTACTTTTGTTGTTAATACTTTACTGCGAATTAACTGTCACAATAAACTTTATGTGACAAAGTTTCGCAACCTTTATTTCATGTTTGAATGCCCTTTAGTATGCTACTATTTCTGTTGTCATGCTTAATGAGCTACAATTGTTTGCTTAACACTTTTACTTATATAGCTTTCAAAACCAACAGAAGATGTAGTTTGAAATGGATCTTATACTATATTGACATCCATCAAACTCAGAATCAGAATTCCTCATGATCTCTAACAAATCTGATCCCTGATGTACATACATATTATTCTTAGTTCTCTATACATACTTTATAAAGATCCATACTAGAGTTACTTAAATGTCTACTTAATATACCAACAACATAAGCCAAATTAGGTCTTGTAGAGACCTCATCATACAACAACTTCCAACAACCAATGAATATGGAATGTTTCTACATTTCTTAAATCTTTAGTTTCACTTTAGGACACCTGATTGAGACTGCACTTGTCTCCCTTAGTTTAACTTAAACATTATCCCACTGAATCACATAATCATCTACATTTGTCTCAAAACCAAATGAGATACTTACTTCATGATGATACTTGTGATTCCTTTACGAAAAAAAATTTACTTGAATGCATAGATGGATTTCCTATTAGTTCTTAAACCATTTAGATCGTATCATCAGTGTTGCGATCAAAGAACTTTATCTTTACATCCATATAATATGATTCAAGATCAAAATGTGTTACTAATGTCACGATTATCTTATAATAATGACATCCTTCCCTTTTGAGTATAATCCTATATCAAGATGCAAACCTAATCATCTTGTATTGATTTATACTCATAACTTATAGCATTAACCCACTTTCGAGTATTTGAACCTTGCATAGCTTTGATACCACTTGTTGGAAATGAATCCATGAAACCTTAGCCCTATTATAATAAACTGAGATCAAACTGTAACGCGGAAGTGTACCTGATCCAATGAGTCTCTAGGCGGAACACGAACTCAGGATCAATGGTTATATGACCTTCCTCAACTAAGCCTCCTTATTCCTTATGGGGACCGTAGTAATCTCTCCCGATGGGGAGAAGGGAAGACCATGTGCGGCTTAGTATATTGGGGACCATAACGTGGGAGCCTTTATATACTACTTGACTAGACCACCCATAATCACCTAATCATGTAGTATTGGGTATCTACTCAATAAGCCCATATCATTTATTATTATAGCCCATGGACCTTTAACCTTAATTGGATCACTTAATTAAGTCCATAATATAATTGAATAGCTAATATAATTGCATAATAATATATTGCCCATAATTACATTATATTGGAAATTAAAAATTTCCAACACAGACCCGATCGGAACTCCCTAGAGACTAGACCGGAACGCCCAGAACTCTGAGAAATCAACAGGGAAAACCTTCTGACTCGCTCGGAATTACACTAGGCCAGATCGAAACACCGTGTGGTTCGATCATGACCTCACCTGGTCATCGATGAAAAATCCACCGTAAACTCGTCGCAAGCCACTGGAAAGCACGCCTGCCTTCATCAACGCCAGCCGCTGCCCTTTGCCAACCCTAGAGTCAATGGCAGACCTGCCAAACCCGACTCCATGCAACTGGTTGCAACATGGTTACAACCCAGCAGTCTTCGCTGCTGATCACCATCCAAGAACCAGCCCGTCGGGCTTTCCGACAGCCGCACTTCCACCAGTGGCAAAGACCACAACTGTACAACTTTAGTTCTGAGTCGCAATGCTTGACAGGCACCTTTCATCATGACCCACCTCTTCTTTCCTGCCATGCCATGCCAGTTCATCAACGACTCAACCACCGTCGAACACCAGCAGGCACAATCCGCCAACATGTTTTCACCAATAATCACCAACAGCCTTCGTGTGTGTTGCCGCTCATACATCGCTTTTTTTCACTGGCCAACCGCCACCAATCCAGCATCCAACCACATCAACAGCCGTGATTTCATGTGATGGTGTGTGTGTGTCGTGACCACGTAGCCGTGAATTCAACTTTCACTTTCCGATAATCACACACGAACAGGTTCCGTCAGTAATCAGTGTTCATCGACACCCACTCTCAGGAACTTTCAGGGCTTGTACGTCGCAGGTGAGCCGTTTCACCCATCGTACAGTGAACGTATGTGATGTGCAATTAGGGTTCTAACAAGTTCAAACATTCAACCCTAAGTTCTAGCACCACATTATCCACTCAAACCCTAGCCTAACGTGTCACGTTTAGTCTTAGAACCTACGCTCTGATACCAATTGTTGGCATTTGGATCTTTTGGTTAACGATAACCGTTAGGGTTCCATGCGTTTCTAAATCAGCGAAAGCAAGAAATCATAGAAACGTATTACCTTTCACCAGGGTATGTTGAAGAAGAAGCATTCTCGTCGGCAGCCTACGCAGCCTCACCGTTTTGGCCATAACTTCCTCACCTGACCTAGAGATGCACCCCGGTTTGGAACCGCCGGTTCCGGTTCCAAACCGGCAGTTTCGGTTCCAACGGAGGGGGAACCAGAACCGAACCGGGGGCTAGGGGGTTCGATTCGTGAACCGGCGGTTTCGATTTTGGTTCGGAACTGCCGGTTTTTCGGTTTAAACACAAAAATATCTCAACCATTGAAGTTTTAAAAAAAAAATCGGTCGGAACCGCAAGTTCATCGGAATTGCCGGTTCAAACCGGAACCGCCAGTTCCGCCGTCCATCTCAACCGTTGATCTTCAACGGTCACACGATCTCGGCCGCACGTTTGAATTTTCAAAATTCAAAAATTCCCGCCAAAAAAAAAATAGATGAACCGTCGGTTTTAACCATGAACCGGCGAACCGACGGTTTGAATCGTGAACTGGCGATTCCGGTTTGTGCGCGGCTGGAAGTGAAACCGAACCGTGTTCTACCAGTTTTGGTTTCCTTTTTCCCAGTTCCGGAACCGGTGGTTCCGATTCCGGTTAAAATCGGCGGTTCCCTGATTTGAACCGCCGGTTCCGGTTCATTTGTGCATGTCTAACCTGACCTCTGATTCGAGTGTTATATGCGCCAAAAAGATCCTCTCTTACGTGGCTTTCCACCTGTATATCATACATCTAGTTTGAACTTTTACACGATTTTATAAAAATCGTGCAAGTTGACGGACAGAAATAGCAAATGACCTTCCGGTCTTCTATTGTATTCCTAAGCCACGTCTTGACGTTGGTGTGGGCAACGATCTACAAGACAAACTCAATCTACAGCCCTAATATGCCTCTCACGATTTTATGCGTGTGTTACTGATTATTCGAACTGCTGAGATTGGCTATTATATAGGCTACAATAGGGATCAGGAGGAGAAATTAGGGTTTGGGCCTCCCATTGGGCTTAAGCATCAAAGTTTAGCCCAAAACTTATACTTACGCCCAATAATAATAAATCATTCCACTGAAGAAATATTATTGCACTGCCACCCTAATCTCAAATTACGTTTATGGGCTCCTTCTTATTATGAGCCCGTTAGTCTTCCCGTGTTTAAGATTTAATACACATTAATTAATTAAGTTACTGACAACTCCATTAATTATTATATTTACCGAGAGTAGTACCACTCAACCTTATTATCATGCCGGAATAAATCCACCCGCAGGGTTTACATGATAATCATTATAAGCTCCTCAAGGGGACATCATCAGCCAATTCCGTTAGGACATAGATTTCTTCTACAATCAACAACACACCATAGAGACAACATTATTTCCCAACTCATCGGGCAAATTGATTTATCCTTTAAAACTCACCCATTGATGAATCAAAAAAATAAATATTAGCTCACGTGTCGAGATTATTGTATAGGGATTAAGAGTACGAACATCCATAATAACAGAGATCAATTCCTATTATATAGTCAGTATAAACTGAATGATCTCAACAGCGGTCCTGCTCAATATACAAGTGCACTAGTGTAATTTTATAGTCACGACAGACTAATACCAATTCACGCTATAACCATACCGATAGATAGTCTCCATCTATCTCGGTTGTGAACATCTGTTTATACTTTATAAGGAGTCGATAATATGATCTTCCGTGTGATGCCGCACACCACATTATCTACAGTATAAAGTAAATGGACTTTTGCAACATCCTTATTGCAAGCATTTTATCACATGATTCTCATTTCAAATCTAAACATTGTTCATACAAAAAGCTAGACTTTCAGTATACAATCCAACAGGGGGAGAGTGCATGGTGTGACTCACCACTTGAGTGTGATATGATCATGATTAAAGATTGATTGGGGGATTATCTTGTGTAAAATTGGGTTAATTTTAAATTTTTCTCATGAGTTTGGTTATAATTTTTGTTCGTTTGGTTGTGTTGAAGTGCATGATAGTCTTTATTTTTATTGCAATTGTTGAGTCAATGGTTTTTGATGAGTTGTTGAGCATAAATGAAGTAGAGTGGAAGAATGAATTGAGCCCGAAGATCAAATCGAGAAAACATTGTGGATGCATGTCGGAAGCTCATGCCAACCATTTCTATTCTTAAATGTTTAAGGGAGTTAACTCTACATCTTATCACTTCTAATTGCTTGACGTGAATTGATATTGATTTGGATTGTATTGGATTAGCATGCTACTTCACATGTTATGTTTGTGGGAGGTTTACTTTCGTAATCTAGGATTTCATTTTCAATTAAGGATGGGAAGTTGAGCTTACTTGTTATGGATGTTGAATTGACGTGTTTTAAATTCTTATGATGGATGATTTTAGTCATGAATGTTATGTGCTTTTGGTATGTTTCTTGTTTGGTGAGTCTTTGTTATTGTGTTATGTTTGTTTTTTTTTTATTATTCTTGTATGGTTGGTTTGGTGGTATGTTTTGGGAAGGTGTTAAATTTTTTGAATGTGAGCTATGATGCATTGTTTGTGATAAGTGATGACATGCATATTAAGGACTTCTACTAATTAATATTGTGACATGAATTACATATTTTGTTCAATTTTGAGATGTATGAAGGGTAATTATGTTTCTTTTCAGTTCAAGCAAAAGCTTGTGAGAGTTGAGCCTCAACCAGTGTCTCCATAGTTAATTTTCTTGATGATAGGACCGGTTGAATTTAGACAAACTAGAATTTGCTCATGGACTATAGGAACGAAGCCCGAATGGTTGAAATTTGTGATATGATCTTAGGCCATCCTTGTTATATAAGTTATAGCCATAAAATTCCTTACCCAAGCATCATCCCTAGTTAGCCAATTTGAGCCTATAAACCTTTTCTTTGTGACTTAATGCACAATACAATACTTGAAAACCCACTTAAGCCTTATATATATAACCTTGGTGTGGATGATTGATGAGATGATAGTCTACAAAGGAAGATGTGGAAAAATGTGCAAGAAAAAGGAAGAAAGGTTGAATCAAGAAAAATGATGAAAGAACTCAAGTTAAAAGCAAATGCAACTTCAACAAAAAGTGGAAAAGTAGCAAGATAATAAAATATGCTCAGGGAATACAAAAGTCAAAAGAAAAGAAGTATATCATTCAAAAGAAGCTCAATGAATCCATGGTATGTTGATATTTAGTGGTTTTGAATAATTGACAAATGGAGGATGTTTGAAAGTGAAGAAGTTGGAGAAAAGAATAATCTCTTCGATTATCTACACTTGAATAGTCACTATTATCCAAAGTTTCCAACCTTATCAAAGAGCCTAAATATTACATCCAAAGATAAAGACCTATTTGATCACTTATTGAAACTATGGTGGCTTGTGAATATAGTCCATGAGCAAACCTATGGTGAGTCAGTTCTAATCAGTTGATTAGTGTTGTTCAAAACCCTACTTCATAGAGTGTTGATGAATTTGATATCTTATGAGAGGCTTGGATCGAAAGGGATTTGATTACTCTTTTGTCATCTTAAGATTGAACTTTTTAATTTTTTATGTTATGAGTTTGATGATGTAGGAATACTTAATGTGATTTTGTAGTCCTTATTACTTGTGATGTGTTGTGATTTATGTTCGTTAGGTGTTTTTCTAGGTGAAAATTGCTCCTCTTGTTTATCATTTTTTGTTGTTCGAGGAAGAAAAACACTATAAGTTTGGGGGGTTGATCGTTGTTATTTTCACCTAGATTTTAGTGTCTTTATTTATGGATTTTTGGATGTTTTCATCCGTATTTGTGTGAATTTGGTGGAGTTTATGTAATTTTGAGAAATGTGGTATGGATTGATAGAAATGTATAAATGAGCTTAAATATGTGCAAAACATGTCAAGAAATGAAGAAAAATGGAATCGGGAGCAAAACGGAGAAGAAAGAACAGGGCACGCTCTGACATGCCCCGTGTGCAGAACGCGGGCCTCTCCGAGGTGGCCGTGTTCGAGCATCAGAACGCAGGACTCTCCTAGGAGAAGGCCGTGTTTCGGCGCACAAGTCGTGCGCCAGCACATGCCCTGTGTGCGGGATACGGGCCTGTTCGAGAATACCGTGCACAGTTGTCAGAAAACGCTACACGCCATGGGAGAGGATGTGCGCTGCTGCACGAGCCGTATCCGAGAACACGCAGAACACACCAAACCAGGTGTGCACTGCATGAGCCGTGCGCTACTACACGGCCCGTGTAGGTATTAAAGGCAGTTTAAATTTCAGAATGTTTCGGAAGCTTCTAGAAGGTCCCTAAATGATATAAAAGGCTAACTTGTGCAAAATTGAAGAGAGGAACAGAGAATTATAGCAGTTACACATACTCCACACCATATTTTCACACACTAGATCTATTTGATTCATCTCTATACATTTAATTCATCCAATCAACTTGATATTCATGGATCCATCCATCAATCCATCCTTCCATCACTTTAAGAAGAGAAAAGCATCAATGATTGAAGATTTTAGCATTTTGGAGAGAAGAAAGGTTATCTCCAAAAAGGGAAGCCAATCTACTTTCCAATTGTTGATTTTCTTCTTATTTTGGCTCAAATGGAGCAAGCCTTTGAATGTATTGATCTAAACACAATGTGTAATGGCTAGTCCTATAGTAGGCTAATCATATGATTGATTGAGAAGAATGCTAGATATGTAGGATTTGAAATGTTGAATTGAGTTAATTTTCGACTTCATTTTATGATTAATGAATCATGTTTAATTTCAATATTTGTGTGATTATATTCTCTATTCATAGTGTTAGGATGACCATTCCAATATTATGATTAGTGGTTCAATTGAATCATATATTAAGATGTGCATGCATGTTAGTGTGAGGGGAGGTAAGTCATACCCTTCTTATGCATTATGGGCTCCTTCTTATTATGAGCCCGTTAAACTCTCCATATTTAAGACATACAATGTCCATTAATTAATTAAGTTACTGACAACTCCATTAATTAATATCTCATTCGAGAGTAGTACCACTCAACCTCATTATCATGCAGGAATAAATCCACTTCAGGGTTTACATGATAATCCTTATGAGCTCCTCAAGGGGATATCATCAACCTATAACGGACACGGATTCCTTCTACAATCAACAGCACACCATAGTGACATCACTATTTCCCAATTCACTGAGTTTGTTGATTTAATACATGTAAATCTCACCCATTTATGAATCAAAGAGATACATACTGCCTTGTGTGTCGAGGTTATTGTATAGGTATTAAGAGAACGAACATTCATAATAACAGAGATCAAGTTCTTCTATATAGACAATACAAGTCAAATGATCTCAAGTGGTCCTGCTCAATACATATAAAGTGCACTAATGTGATTCTATAGTCAAGACAAACTAATACCAAATCACACTATAACCATCCAAATAGAGAGTCCCCGTCTATCTCGGTTATGAACATCTGTTTTTACTTTATCAGAAAATCGATAATATGATCTTCCGTGTGTTGTCGCATAATATATTATTTACAGTATAGAGTAAGTGGACTATTGCATCGACATATAAATAAATTATAAGACATAATCATTTGATCATATGATTCTCATTTCAAATAAATTGTTATAACGTTGTTCATACTAAAGCTAGACTTTTAGTATACAATCCAACAATTTTAATGGCTAAAATAGTTATGAAGCATTGAAATATAAGTGGGGAGCATTTTTTTAGTAAATAAATGATTGGAAACATGAAAATACAAGGAATTCTAAATTTGTTAAAGAATAAGGATTTTTTTGGAACTTTGAAAAATAGCCTAAAACAAGTAATGTCATTTTAATGGCAAAAATATATATGAAGCATTTAAATATAGGTGGGGAGAATGTTTTTTAAGTAAATAAATGATTGGAAAATTGAAAATACAAGGAGTTTCAAATTTGTTAAAGAATAAGGATTTTTCTGGAGCTTTAAAAAATAACCTATAATAAGTAATCTTATGTCATTATAATGGCCAAAATAGTTAAGAAGCATTTAAATATAAGTGGGGACCATGTTTCTTTAATAAATAAATGATTGGAAACATGAAAATACGAGGAGTTCCAAATTCGTTAAAGAATAAGAATTTTAATGGAACTTTAAAAAATAGCCTATAATAAGTAATATTATGTCATTTTAATGGCAAAAATATTTAAAAACCATTGAAATATAGGTTGAGAGCATGATTTTTTAATAAATAAATGATTGAAAATATGAAAATACGAGGAGTTCAAAATTTGTTAAGGAATAAAGATTTTTCTTGAAATATCAAAAATAGCCTAAAAAATTAATCTTATGTCATTTTAATGACCAATATATTTAAGAAACATTGAAATATGTGTGGGGATATTTTTTTAGTTAATAAATGATTGGAAACATGAAATGACGAGGTATATCAAATTTGTTAAGGAATACGAATTTTTCTGGAACTTTCAAAAATAGCTTAATAACAGTCTTTTTGTGTCATTTTAATGACCAAAATAGTTATGAAACATTGAAATATAGGTGGTGTGCATGTTCTTTAAGTAAATAAATGATTGAAAACATGAAAATGCGAAGTTTAAAATTTGTTAATTAATAAGGATTTTTCTGGAACTTTCAAAAACATTCTAAAAAAAGTAATCTTATGTCATTTTAATGTCCAACATAGTTATGAAGCATTGATATATAATTGGGGAGCATGTTATTTTTTAGTAAATAAATGATTGGAAACATGAAATTACGTTGAGTTCCAAATCCGTTAAAGGATAAGGATTTTTTGGGAACTTTGAAAAAACCTAAAACAAGTAATCTTATGTCATTTTAATGACAAAAATATAAGCATTTAAATATAGGTGGGGAGCATTTTTTTTAGTAAATAAATGATTGGAAACATGAAAAAATATAAGGTGTTCCAAATTTGTTAAAAAATAAGGAGTTTTCTGGAACTTTAAAAAATAACCTAAAATAAGTAATCTTATGTCATTATAATGACTAAAATAGTTAAGAAGCATTTAAATATAAGTGGGGACCATGTTTCTTTATTAAATAATGTTGGATTGTATACTAAAAGTTTAGTTTTTTGTATGAACAATAGTCCACTTACTTTATATTGTAGATAATATGTTGTGCGACAACACGCCGAAGATCATATTATCGATTTCCTTATAATGTATAAATAGATGCTCACAACCGAGATAGACGGGGACTCTCTATCGGAATGGTTGTAGTGTGGTTTGGTATTAGCTTATCTTAGCTATAGAATCACACTTGTGCACTTTGTGTGTATTGAGCAGGATCGCTTGAGATCGTTCGACTTATACTGACTATATAGGAGAACTTGATTTCAGTTATTATGGATGTTTGTGCTCTTAATCCCTATACAATAACCTCGACACGTAAGGCAGTATGTATTTCTTTGATTCATCAATGGGTGAGATTTACATGTAATTAAATCAACAAAGTTGGTGAGTTGGGAAATAGTGCTGTCTCTATGGTGTGCTGTTGATTGTAGAAAGAATCCGTGTCCGTTATAGGTTGATGATGTCCCCTTGAGGAGCTCATAAGGATTATCATGTAAAACCAGCTGGTGGATTTATTCCGACATGATAATGAGGTTGAGTGGTACTACTCTAAGATGAGATATTAATTAATGGAGTTGTCAGTAACTTAATTAATTAATCGGCATTTTATTTCTTAAACATGAGGAAACTAACAGACTCATAATAAGTAGGAGCACACAATGTAATTATGGGTTTAGAACGGTAGTGCAGTAATAATATTTTAGTGGAATATATTATTATTATTGCACTTAAGTATAAGCTTTGGGCTAAGCTTGGATACTTAAGACCAATGGAGGCCCAACTCTAATTTTTCCTCCTGGTCCCTGCTGTAGCCCATGTATGTCATCTCAGCTGTTCTTACCCTAAGAGAGACACGCCTAACACATGAAGAGGGTAGACGGAACAACAGATTGAGAAGATCTCGAGGATCGTTGCTCAGACGATGTCGAGATTGGACTTGGGAATACAACAGAAGACTGGAAGGTTGTTTGCTGCTGTTGTCCGCCAACTTGCACAATTTTTATAAAATCGTATAGACCTCTGAATTCAACGTGTGATATATTGATGGAAAGCCACGGAAGAGAGGATCGTTTTGACGCATAGTTCACTCAAATCCGATATCGGAGAGTTATGCCCAAAACGGTGAGGCTGCGCAGGCTGCTGGCGAGAATCCATCTTCTCCAACATACCCTGGTGAAAGGTAATACGTTTCTTGTTTTCATGTTTCCGCTATCTGTTAGAAACATATGGAATCCTAATGGCTCATGTTAACCAATTGATCGAATGCCAACAAAATAAATGATTGGAAACATGAAAATACGAGGAGTTCCAAATTCGTTAAAGAATAAGGATTTTTCTGAAACTTTAAAAAATAGTCTAAAACAAATAATCTTATGTCATTTTAATGACAAAAATATATAAGAAGCATTGAAATATAGGTGAGGAGCATATTTTTTAATAAATAAAAGATTGAAAACATGATAATACGAGTAATTCCAAATTTGTAAAGGAATAAAGATTTTTCTGGAAGTTTCAAAAATAGCTTAAAATAAGTAATCTTATGTCATTTTAATGGCTAAATTAGTTAAAAAGCATTGAAATATAGGCAAATAGATATCATTGCATAAAAATGAAAAAAAAGTTACATCATGAGAATTGAAAAAAAAGATGTAAAAAGGCCAACACGGCCAAGAGATCTATCTGAATCTAAAATATTCTATATTCATATCATGAAAGAGGATATTATCTAAATTAGATGACGCAGAATTCATCCATGACAAAGGCCCTCCAACTTGTGAAAGTACATCAGCCACATTGTTTCCCTCCCTATAAATATGAGATATTTTAAATGTGAAATCCCTAAGTAAGTCCTTCGCTTTTCGCCATCTTGTCATCACTTTCCAAGGAATCGTTGGATTTACCTGTTTAAAAGCATACAATACATAAGTAGAATAAGTTTCTAACCAAAGATGCCTCCAATTCTTCTCATGTGCAAACTCAATGGCCATGCACACCGTATACAACTCAGCTTCCATATCAAATTCAAGTCCCAAACCACAAGTGAAACATCCCATCAGGAACCCCCTACTATTTCTAAAAATGCCACCTCCAGAAATAACTTCAGGCCTTCCCTCCGCATCTCCATCGACATTAACCTTTACCCAACCTGCAGCTGGGGGCTGCCACTTGACAGGAATGATACTAGGTGCCTGCCTCGGCATCCCCCTGATTTTAAAGTACCTAAGAGTATTAAAATCAGACATTGTATTACGCATAGATCCTAGGTTGAAGCTACCTCCCTCCTTGATTAAAGCCATAAGCTGCGCTTTAACTTGAGAAACCCTTACCATCTTATCTTGCATTTTATCAACATATCAATCATTCATCATTTGATTTCTTTGCTGCCATATTATGCACACATAGATAACAATGGCTATCCTCCAAAGTGAATTAATCTGGGGGCTTTCCGAAACCTCCATAGCTTGTGTTACAAACCCAACAAACAGCTGATCTGTGTGCATCCTAGTGCCAAATGAGAATCCTGCCAACACATACCGAAGAATGTCCATTGCCACAGGGCAATTCAAAAACAAGTGATCAACTGTCTCTTCATCATTCTTACACAAATAACATCTTGATGGGCCTCTGAAACCCCTATCAGACATTGTATTCCATGTAGTCAATACTCCCCGTATAGCCTTCCAGATAGTGATGGATCATCTCATCGGTATAAACTGTGCCCAGATCCACTTTTCCCAATTAACTGTCAAAAAAGAATGTCTCAAGTGAATGTATGCTACTTTAGAAGTAACGTTGCCCTGAAAGGATTTGGTCCAAATCCTATTATCTTTAAAATGTAAGAAGCATTGAAATATAGGTGTGGAGCATGTTTTTTTAGTAAATAAATTATTGGAAACATGAAAATACGAGGAGTTCAAAATTTGTTAAGGAATAAGAATTTTTCTGGAAATTTTTAAAACAGCCTAAAATAAGTAATCTTATGTCATTTTAATAGCCAAAGTTGTTAAGAAGCATAGAAATATAGGCAAATAAATGGTGTATTATAAAAAGAAAAAAGAAAATAAGAGGGGGTGGGAGAACAGAAAAGTTTAGATGTTTTAAGAACTGATAAAATCAGTGAAAAGCCAAGCAAGCAGCTGTAAAAAAAGTTAAAACGGGCGACCTATAGAAACACTAATTAATATCGTCTAGTTCATCTAATTCTTCTCGCTTCTCTTGGTCTTCTCGCATCTGTTTGAGCACTGGAATATTCATGAGCTCGTGCCTATTCACCTTTGGATTGATCTTAACTTTTAGACGAGTATTAGGCTTGGCTGTTGGTTAGTAAAAATCCTTCTTAGGCCTACCTCGTTTCTTTTTATTGACACTACTTTGTAGCGGGGGAATTCATCCATGTTCCCCCTGGCAGTGAGATCTGTATAATCCGAAAGTTTAAGTTGAGTTTCCACATGAACGATTTCAGGATTAATAACAGTCGTAGAAATAGGCGAAAGGCGCGGGTTTGAAAGACCTGCACTCAATGCCCCAGCTGGAGAGGTCCTAGAAACAATATGCTCATCCATGTAATCATGAACCTCCTCAAAAACTGGTGCCGCATAAATAACCCTCTCAAAATTCAACGAGCGCGGCACCAGAGTTGCAAGAATTTCCATGACTGAATTTATAAATTCTAGGGAAGCAGCAATGGGCTGATTAGTGCTAACAAAAGTCTCTTGATTGGCCATAGCTTCATCCACAACATCGAGAGCATCATCATTCAGTGCACTACACTTGTTTGAGAGTGGAACACCTGAAGACGATTTATGAGAAGCCAAAATACGTAAGGCTGCATTGATTGTATCAGAGGAAGCAGCTAGGTCAGCCAATTGGGTCTTCCTCATACTTGTCACTACCAGTCGGGAGAAAGGCTCACTGAAGGCAGTGCTGACTTCGATGACACCGGAATTAGAGAAGGTATTTGAGTGCAGAAGCAAGGCTTAGAAACAATATCAATAGGGAGAGAATCATTGTTCTTTTGTTCCTTGCCATTAAAAAAAACTAAAAGTAGGGTGCACATGTTGTAAATCATTCACTTGTTGAGTACTAGAGCAGCCCATATCAGGAGTTTCCAGCTAGGGTTAAACACCCGAATCAGTTTGTATAGACTGACGGCTCGAACTATGTGGGAAAATAGGGGTAGCCCTCACATTCTCATGCTCCAATACATCTACCTCGGCTGGCACTAGGTCATCAACATGTGTCACAACCAAGATATGTTATCTTTCAGTCAGTTCCATAACAGTATAAGGACCAATTATATCAGCAGACGGATATGGGTTCTTCATCCTCCATTCTGTTTTCTGTGTAAAAGTCCCATCATCTTTAACAGGCCTTTGTTTCTTAGACTGCCTCTTCTTACAATCATCATAAGAATGCCCCAAAGTTTGACACAAATTACAATAAGCAGGTGTGTTCTCATAACCAATAGATATCTTTAAAGAAACATAAGAGATATTCAAAGTAATATGATCAGGTAATGGCTTTTGTATATCCAAATCAACAAGAAACCGAGCAAAGTTCCCTAAGGAGCCGTTCACAGCTCTGTTGTCAATTCTAACCGGTGAACCAAAGGAGGATGAAATAGAGAAAAGGACTTTCTCTGTCCACAATTCAAAGGGAATTTCGAAAATTCTTACCCAAACAGAGACCACCGATGATTTAATTTTATATGGATTGAACCCGGGCCTCCACTTTTGCACTCTGATTGAGCCCTCCTTAAACACAAAGGTACGCTCCCTCAAGATGTTCTGACGATAAGACTCGGGAACCAAGATATTGTGATATCCCCTTCTAAGAGGAATCACATGCAAGTCTGGAACCTTCTAAAGTGTCTTGGGAAAATGGCACAGGGCATCACTGCTCATGGGCTTGAATCCACGCTCAGTCAGCAGTCAGAGTATAATAAACGGAGAGCAAATATCAACCCGCTTATTGTACTACAAATCATCAATAGAGATGGAAATTTCCTCTCCTACACATGAAGAGGGAAAAACCTCTGTCAGCGGTAATTTTTCTTGAAAAGAATCATGAAAGGATGAAATTTGCGACAACCGGGCTAAAGACTTAGCACCATCCTGAACTACTTCCTTGAAAGGTTTTGGAGGAAGGTTGGTTTGTTGTGAGGCTATCGACATGGAGGCGTCGCGAAGAGGCATTTTTGTGTTGCTGATGTCGACGACATAGTAGCCGTCGATGGGGAACCATCGCGGGATTGCGATGTTGGTGTTGTTGTATTTGGCAGAAAAACTCTAGTCGATGCCGGCGGTGCTGAATTAAATCGCAAATGAGGCACAGTTGTAGAAAGAGGTAGCCCTACCGATTGGCAAGTTTGACTTTGTGTTGGCCCGCAAGGCTGAACGCCAATAGGTGTAGAAAGGAGAGGATTTGGTGGAGACATGGCCCCACGAGAATTCCATGTATGTACCATGGACCACGGAGAGATAAAAATTTAGAGAGAGAGAAGAGAAAAAAACCCTAGAGAGAGAAACATCTTTAGACATACAAAATCATCAATCATAGAAATATAGGCAAATAGATGATATTATAAAAAAGAAAAACAAAAAGAGTACCGAGGTAAAATAAATTGAAAAAAATGATCCAAACGTGATCATTGAAAATGACAAACAGATGGCTTTAAAAAGATAACCAAATCAGGTGGCCTCATAAAAGTAAAGAGTATGCAGCCTTAGACTAGTACTTCATCTGTCCAAAACATGCTTCAGGATGGTGGCCTAAAAATCCATCGAATGGACCGTAAAAGATGCAATCCGAGAGGTAAATGATGTCAACAATTTGGGACCTCAAAGGGATAACATGTATGCATTCAGCAGGCTGAATAACCAAAATATCCGAGAAGTGCTTGTAATCAAACTAAATCTAACAAACCACACCAAATACCAGCCACAACAAGGAGTATACGCAAGAAACAAAGATGCTGTCTAAAAAATACTAAGTGTCCACCTATGAACCCATATCAACAGCAAATATGAACAAGCAAAAGGATCTTTCTAAGCATAATCTAAATCAAAATCTAAAGTTCCATTTACGTAACAAAGAACAGGGGTGTTTGAGGGAACCCCTTTGAAAAGAAATCCAGTGCAGGAGCTGTTACAATAATTCTAGCAATCCAAAACAAGTACCAACTGCACAATGGAGTAAGAAGAAGGATGAATAGAGGTGCAACTATTGTGAGTAAAAGCAAATGCTCTTTTACTTCCAATCCAACCAAGAGAAATCCATAAGAACCATAAGCAGTGGCGCATCCAGAAGCTGGGCTAGGAAGCAGCAAATTAGTTCCATCATTAAATAAAAATCCAAGAAATCCAGAAGCAACTGATAATTCCAAGAAGCAATAACAATCGCCCAAACAGCAGGCTTTGAGATTGAAAGTTTTGAGGCTGCTGGGGGTTCCTGATATGAGGAGGCCCATAAGAATAGACAGCGCCCAGAATTAAATCCACTACCGGAGAAGTAGGGAATGACGGAGCTGCTGATGGCAAGGCCATCAACCGCTAACAGGGGTGGCGGCAGTTGAGGGAGGGGTTCTCCAGATCTGAAGCGAGGCCGCCAATAGAGCCCTTCATCGAAGAAGGGTCGAAAGAGAAGGAGCCATAGGCGCTGACTCTGTTAGAGTCCTAATCGGGTTCGTTCGAGGACAGCCGTAGATGTCGCTGAATGTGCAGTGGCAGGGGGCCATGTCTGAAAAGAACCACGTCAGCAGAAGCGGCGTGATGAGAGCGCACATCGATTGCAAGGCCATCATAAGATTTTGATGATTACAGCCGGCTACCTGTGTTAAGGTCAACCATGGAAAAAGTGGAAGGAGCCAACGTTACCTTCTTCTTGATTAAAAAAAGCGGTGGAGTACCAACCGCAAGGGAGATTGATATGAGTCAATCCCAAAACAAATATCATAATGAGGCAGTGGAAGACCCGATCTACAATAACAAGGGTCACTAGGAAAGGAACCCTTGTTCATCAGATTCATAGCAGTAAAGCGGTGAAAAGAATACGGCGGCGCAAGGGGACCAGATTTGACGCAAGCCCTAGGGACTCCGATTAGGGGCTTCGCGTTGGGGCAGGACATGAAAATCGAACAAGGCATTGGACCTTTCCTGAAATTCACTTCAGCACAACAATGCATCTATTGATGGCTGGAAAACCACACAAAGCGATGTCAACCGGTGGCCAGGAGCGGCCACGACGGTGGTAGAGGATTTGACATGAGAAGCCGGTAATAAAACATGTGTGTGAATCGGGGAATTTGAGGAGGGACCAAACCAGGGTCGAAGGCCTGCTGCTGAAGGAGATAAAGCCAAATCCCCAAATCGAAACGGATAACAACAATGTGAGGAAAAGAAAGAGGATTTGGTAGTAGAAAAAATGATGATTGACAACAGTCAAATTAGGGTATCCAGGAGGGGGGAAAAAAGATAGAGAGAGAAAATCCGCTACCCCCTCCCTTCAAGCATAGAAATATAAGCAAATAAATGATAGTATAGAAAGAAGAAAACAAAAGCCAGATACAGAAGATCAAAGATGGTAAAATAAAATGTCACAAATGACTATGCCACACAGGGATATGAACTACTTAAAACGAAAGTATTCAAAATTCATATCGTTGAACATGTGATACTGGACCAGTTGAGGAGCAGTGTTATGCCAATCAAAGTCACCTCCAATATCCGATAGAGCATCTGCAACTGCATTACCCTCTCGGTAAACATGTGAGACGTGGAAGTTCATGCTCGCTACCATATCCATAGCTCGTCTCCACCTTGCTAGCAAATGCCATGGAATTTTTAGATTCGGGTCAGCCAAAGCATAAACGATGTATGTAGAACTGATTCAAGCCACAACGAGTTCCAATGTTTATTGTGCGCGATCTCAATTGCTGTTAAAGAAGTGGACAGTTCTGCCTCATAAGCATACCCATTTCCATATCCACATGTGAAACTTCCACGTGCAAATCCTCTCCTGTTTCTAAACACTCATGCACCTGAGATCACTCCCGGTGCACCTAATGCATGACCATCCGTGTTGACCTTGATCCATCCTGGAGGAGGTGGCTACCAACGAAGAGAAACAAAGTTTGGAGCTTTCTTGGGTACTACTTAGATTCCAAAATACTTGAGGATGCTAAAATCCTTCATAGTGTTATGCATTGTTCCAATGTTGAGATTTTCTGTTTCTTTGATAAGAGATGCCAACACTACAATGACCCCAGAAATCCGCAAAGGTTTAGGTCTGCCATCCGAATCAAGCTCCGAGTTCATCCTCTCATTTCTAGTGCCCCATATAATCCAGAAATAAGATACAATTGCAGCTTTCCATAGATTGATAAATTGATGACTTCCCGTCATTCGCATGACCTGTAGCAAGACTAGAGTAAAATTTTGATTCAAACGAATTATATTATCATAGCCGAATCCAACCAATATATATTGAAGGATTTTTTGGGAGACTTTGCAATGGATGAAAAGGTGATCCATCATATCCGAGGTAGCCTCACAAAGATAACAACTTGACGGGCCCTGAAATCCTCGATTGATTAAAACCTCCCATGTAGTGAGAATCCCCCTAATAGCCTTCCATAGAGTGATGGAATGGCGATCCGATATGAATGGATATGCATCAGTGAATTCCGTTGTAAAATGTCATTCACAATCATAAAGATAATCCACTATCTTTTGATCATAGTGATGCCTGTATTCTGAAGGGATGCCAATTATGTCAGCAATGGGCTTGCCAATCCAGTTATCTAGCCAAAACGTCACATTTGAGTCAAAGCCTATGATCCATATTTCCTCCTCCATGAGTCTTCGAATGTAAAGAGTGCATGCTAATCTTATGGAGGAGAGAATGTAGGTGTTCTTTAGCTTACTTCCCTCGAACCAACGATTTCGAAGGAGCTCCAATGGTGCCTCATTTTCTAGTATGTCCCACGAGAGTTTCATGAGGTAGGCTTCATTGGTAGCCTTGATAGATCGAATTCCCAGACCACCCTCCGATTTTGGACAGCATATTCGACTCCAAGCTGCCGTGAAGTGATGTATTTTTTATATATCCTAGTCCAAATAAAGTTCCAGCTTGCTTTATCAATTCTGCTAATCTGGTGTTTAGTCCATTTGTATAACATCATTGCATGAATTGTTGACGATATTATCACCAAATTAACTAGACAGATATGTCCTGCCATGGATAAAGTATCCCATTCCATATATGAAACTTGGAAAGAATTGCATCAATTGCATCTTTAGAATATATACTCTTTGGCGCACCCTTGAAGATTTGGATTCCGAGATATTTGAAAGGCAGACTACCTTCTGAAACATCAAACTTTCCTTTGATCCTTATTTTAACCGCATCTGAGACATTCTTACTAAAGAAAACTTTCGATTTAGGTGGACTGAAAAACTGCCCAGAAATAGCGGCGTATCCATCCAGTGTCTGCTTTAAACCATTCGTGGAAGACCTATCTGCTTTGCAAAACATGATGTCATCAACATAAAACAAGTATGAGGGAATATAACATGCCCGGTTACTCTTGGCTTTTGAAATCACACCATCATTCGTGAGCTTTAGAATCCAAAGACCAAGGATTTTTTCAGCGATACAGAACAAAAGAGGAGATAATGGATCTCTTGACGAACACCTCTACTACACCCAAAAAACCCATTCGGACTGCCATTGATCAAGATAGAGATTTTTGCAAAAGAAAAGATAGCTCTTATCATGCTGATAAAATGATGTGAAAAGCCCAATCGATGAAGAACCTTAAAAAACTTCCTAAAATAACATTCTTAAAATATTTTAATTGCCAAAATATATAACAAGCATTGAATTATATGTGGGGAGCATGTCTTTTTAGTAAATAAATGATTGGAAACATGAAAATACAAGGAGTTCCAAATTCATTAAAGAATAAGGATTTTCCTGGATCTTTAAAAAACAGCCTAAAACAAGTAATCTTATGTCATTTTAATAGCAAAAATATATAAGTACCATTGAAATATAGGTTGGGAGCATGATTTTTTAATAAATAAATGTTTGAAAACATAAAAATACGAGGAGTTCCAACTTTGTTGGGAATAAGGATTTTTCTTGAAATATAAAAAATAGCCTAAAAAATTATTCTTATGTAAATTTTAATGGCAAAAATATTTAAGGAGCATTGAAATATCTGTGGGGAGTTTTTTTTAGTTAATAAATGATTGGAAACAAAAAAAGACGACGAGTTCCAAATTTGTTACCGAATAAGGATTTTTCTGGAACTATCAAAAACAACCTAATAAATGTTTTTTTGTGTCACTTTAACAGCCAAAATATTTATGAAGCAATTAAATATAGGTGGTGAGCATGTTCATTTCGTAAGTAAATGATTGAAAACATGAAAATATGAGAAGTTTCAAATTTTTTAATTAATAAGGATTTTACAGGAACTTTCAAAAACATTTTAAATAAGTAATCTTATGTCATTTTAATGGCCAAAATAGTTATGAAGCATTGAAATATAAGTAGGGAGCATGTTTTTTTACTAAATAAATAATTTGGAAACATGAAAATACGAGGAGTTCCAAATTCGTTAAAGAACATAGATTTTTCTGGAACATTAAAAAATAAGATAAATAAGTAACCTTATGTCATTATAATGGTCAAAATAGTTAATAAGCATTGAAATATAAGAGGGGACCATGTTTCTTTAATCAATAAATGATTGAAAACATGAAAATACGAGGAGTTCCAACTTCGTTAAAGAACAAGGATTTTTCTGGACTTTAAAAAATAGCCTAAAATAAATAATCTTATGTCATTTTAATGAAAAATATATAAGAAGCATTGAAATATATGTGGGGAGCATCTTTTTTAATAAATAAATGATTGGAAACATGATAATACGAGGAGTTCCGAATTTGTTAAGGAATAAGGATTTTTTTGGAACTTCCAAAAACAACCTAAAATAAGTGATGTTATGTCATTATAATGGCCAAAGTAGTTAAGAAGCATTGAAATATAGGTGTGGAGCATATATTATTTAGTAAATAAATGATTGGAAACATGAAAATACGAGAAGTTCAAAATTTGTAAAGGAATAAGGACTTTTCTAGAAATTTCAAAACAGCCTAAAATAAGTAATCTTATGTCAATTTAATGGCCAAAATAGATAAGGCGCATTGAAATATAAGTTGGGAGCATGTTGTTTTAGTAAAAAAATGATTGAAAACTTGAAAATACGAAGAGTTCCAAATTCGTTAAAGAATAATGATTTTTCTGGAACTTTAAAAAACAGCCTAAAACAAGTAATCTTATTATATTTTAATGGCAATTATATATAAGAAACATTGAAATATATGTGGGGAGCATTTTTTATTAAATAAATGATTGGAAACATGAAAATACGAGTAGTTCCAAATTTGTTAAGTAATAAGGATTTTTTTGGAACTTCCAAAAACAACCTAAAATAATTGATGTTATGTCATTATAATAGCCAAAGTAGTTAAGAAGCATTGAAATATAAGTGTGGAGCGTATATTATTTAGTAAATAAATGATTGGAAACATGAAAATACGAGAAGTTCAAAATTTGTAAAGGAATAAGGACTTTTCTGGAAATTTCAAAACAACCTAAAATAAGCAATCTTATGTCAATTTAATGGCCAAAATATATAAGGCGCATTGAAATATAAGTTGGGAGCATGTTGTTTTAGTTAATAAATGATTGGAAACTTGAAAATACGAAGAGTTCCAAATTCGTTAAAGAGTAATGATTTTTATGGAACTTTAAAAAACAGCCTAAAACAAGTAATCTTATTATATTTTAATGGCAATTATATATAACAAACATTGAAATATATGTGGGGAGTATTTTTTATTAAATAAATGATTGGAAACATGAAAATACGAGTAGTTCCAATTTTGTTAAGGAATAAGAATTTTTCTAGAAATTTCAAAAACATCCTAAAATAAGTATTCTTATGTCATTTTAATGGTCAAAATATTTAAGAAGCAATGAATTATATGTGTGGAGCATGTTTTTTTAGTAAATAAATGATTGGAAACATGAAAATACGAGGAGTTCCAAATTCTTTAAAGAATAATGATTTTTTTAACTTTAAAAAACAGCCTAAAACAAGTGATCTTATTATATTTTAATGGCAAAAATATATAAGAAGCATTGAATATATAGGTGGGGAGCTTTTTTAATTAAATAAATGATTGGAAACATGAAAATAGGTATTTCGAATTGTTTGTTGACACGGACAAAGTACGAGGAGTTTAAAATTTGTTAAGGAATTAGGATTTTTCTGGAACTTTCAAAAACAGCCTAAAATAAGTAATCTTATGTCAATTTAATTGCCAAAATAGATAAGGCGCATTGAAATATATGTGGGGAGCATGTTTTTTTAGTAAATAAATGATTGGTAACATGAAAATACGAGTTCTAAATTTGTTGAGGAATAAGGATTTTTCTAGAAATTTAAGAAATATCCTAAAATAAGTATTCTTATGTCATTTTAATGGCCAAAATATTTAAGAAGCAATGAATTATATGTGTGGAGCATATTTTTTTTAGTAAATAAATGATCGTAAACATGAAAATACGAGGAGTTCCAAATTCTTTAAAGAATAATGATTTTTCTGAAACTTTAAAAAACAGCCTAAAATAAGTAATCTTATTATATTTTAATGGGAAAAATATATAAGAAGCATTGAAATATAGGTGAAGAACATTTTTTTAGTAAATAAATGATTGGAAACATGAAAATACAAGGAGTTCCAAATTCATTAAAGAATAAGGATTTTTCTGGATCTTTAAAAAAACCTAAAATAAGTAATCTTATGTCATTTTAATAGGAAAAATATATAAGAACCATTGAAATATAGGTTGGGAGCATGATTTTTTAATAAATAAATGATTGGAAACATGATAATACGAGGAATTCCAAATTTGTTAAGGAATAAGGATTTTTTTGGAACTTCCAAAAACAACCTAAAATAAGTGATGGTATGTCATTATAATGGCCAAAGTAGTTAATAAGCATTGAAATATAGGTGTGGAGCATATATTATTTAGTAAATAATTGATTTGAAACATTAAAATACGAGACGTTCAAAATTTGTAAAGGAATAAGGACTTTTCTAGAAATTTCAAAACAGCCTAAAATAAGTAATCTTATGTCAATTTAATGGCCAAAATAGATAAGGCGCATTGAAATATAAGTTGGGAGCATGTTGTTTTAGTAAAAAAATGATTGAAAACTTGAAAATACGAAGAGTTCCAAATTCGTTAAAGAATAATGATTTTTCTGGAACTTTAAAAAACAGCGTAAAACAAGTAATCTTATTATATTTTATGGCAATTATATATAAGAAATATTGAAATATATGTAGGGAGTATGTTTTTTTATTAAATAAATGATTGGAAACATGAAAATACGAGGAGTTCCAAATTTGTTAAGGAATAAAGATTTTTCTAGAAATTTCAAAAACATCCTAAAATAAGTATTCTTATATCATTTTAATGGTTAAAATATTTAAGAAGAAATGAATTATATGTGTGGAGTGTGTTTTTTTAGTAAATAAATGATTGGAAACATGAAAATACGAGGAGTTCCAAATTCTTTAAAGAATAATGATTTTTTTGAAACTTTAAAAAACAGCCTAAAACGAGTAATCTTATTATATTTTAATGGTAAAAACATATAAGAAGCATTGAAATATAGGTGGGGAGCATTTTTTTGTTAAATAAATGATTGGAAACATGAAAATACGAGGAGTTCAAAATTTGTTAAGGAATAAGGATTTTTCTGGAACATTCAAAAACAGCCTTAAATAAATAATCTTATGTCAATTTGTTTGCCAAAATAGATAAGGCGCATTGAAATATAAGTTGGGTGCATGTTGTTTTAGTAAATAAATTATTGGAAACATGAAAATACAAAGAGTTCCAAATTTGTTAAAGAATAATGATTTTTCTGGAACTTTAAAAAATAACCTAAACAAGTAATCTTATTATATTTTAATGGCAATTATAAATAAGAAACATTGAAATATATGTGGGGAGCGTGTTTTTTATTAAATAAATGATTGGTAACATGAAAATATGAGGAGTTCCAAATTTGTTAAGGAATAAAAATTTTTCTAGAAATTACAAAAACATCCTAAAATAAGTATTCTTATGTCATTTTCATGGCCAAAATATTTAAGAAGCAATGAATTATATGTGTGGAGCATTTTTTTATTAAATAAATGATTGGAAATATGAAAATACGAGGAGTTCCAAATTTTTTAAAGAATAATGATTTTTCTTAAACTTTAAAAAACAGTCTAAAACAAGTAATCTTATTATATTTTAATAGCAAAAATATATAAGAAGCATTGACATATAGTTGGAGAGCATGTTTTTTTATTTATCAAATGATTGGAAACATGAAAATACGAGGAGTCCAAATTTATTAAGGAATAAAAATTTTCTAGATATTTAAAAAACTTCCTAAAATAAGTATTCTTATGTCATTTTAATGGCCAAAATATATAAGAAACATTGAATTATATGTGGGGAGCATGTCTTTTTAGTAAATAAATTATTGGAAACATGAAAATACAAGGAGTTCCAAATTCATTAAAGAATAAGGATTTTTCTGGATCTTTAAAAAACAGACTAAAACAAGTAATTTTTCTGGATTTTTAAAAAATAGCCTAAAACAAGTAATCTTATGTCATTTTAATGGCAAAAATATATAAGAACCATTGAAATATAGGCAAATAGATATCATAGCATAAAAATGAAAAGAAAAGTTACTTCATGAGAAAGAACCATTGAAATATAAGAAAATAGATGATATTATAAAAAGAAAAAAATAAAAGAGTACAGAAGTAAAAGAAATTAAAAGAATGATCCAAAAGTGATCATTGAAAGAGTCAAACAAGTGGCTTTAAAAAGAGAACCTAAACAGATGGCCTCGTAAAAGAATTATTAGCCCTACTTATCTAATTTAATCTATGTAATATGCAATGTAGGCCTGTATAAAGGTGGTAGTCGGGGCTCGCTCACGTCCAATCCAATCAAATCATAAGAGCCCACTAGTGGCTTTAAAAAAGGTCAAATGAGGCCTTTAAAAAGAACTCAGAATCTAGTCCTCGTAGAAGAACTCAACCTAGCCTATCTAAATTTCTCAATATATTCCTGGCTAATGAAATAAAAAGTATGCCTAACAGGACAATAACAAAAGTAAACAAGATTGGCCTAAAAATTTACAAATAGGGCACACATGACCAATCATGACATGGGACATTCAGTATGCATCTACCATCAGAAAATGATCAACAAACCATCAGCAGAGCACTTGTTCAAGAGACGAGAGTCAAGCATCATCAAATCAAAATATGCATCAGAAGGAATAGAATACTATGAAGCATAACGAATGCATTAACATGCAGGGGATGAGCAAAGAAGCCCTTCAACAGATTTATTGCATCCAAGAGGGCACGACCAGCTGGAAAAATAGCCTTTGCGAGGTGGCAGACGGAAATCTGCTTGCTGCAAAACCAGGCCTGAATTAAACTGCCAGTGGCGGTGAAAAGCCATTGGAGACAGTCGCAATCCCAACTTGCCAAAGCAGCCAGTGAGTAGAAACAAGACCCAGCCCTGAAGTGATGAGCAAACGAACCAGACTGACCCTGCCTAAAGTGGAAGAGTGCGTCGGGTTCTGCAAATCGCGCAAAAGACGCGCACTGGTGGAGAATATCGCAGCTGGCGGCGCAGAGAAATTGCTATTGGCAGATGAGGGCACCTGTTCGAGGGAAAAGATATCTCCGACGGCATATTAGCTTGAGTAGCCGCCCAATAAATCTAGAGAAATCCCAGCGGGCTGCTACCAGAAGAAATTTGATCGTGAAATACACGGCCGACTTCGATTGAAAAGCCTTGGGCTCCTTGAGGCAGCCCTAAATAAATGATTGGAAACATGAAAATACGAGGAGTTCCAAATTCGTTAAAGAAAAATGATTTATCTGGAACTTTGAAAAATAGCCAAAAACAAATAATCTTATGTCATTATAATGGCAAGATATATAAGAAGCATTAAAATATAGATGGGGATCATTTTTTTTATAAATAAATGATTGGAAACATGATAATACGATGAGTTCCAAATTAGTTAAGGAATAAAGATTTTTTTGGAACTTTCAAAACAACCTAAAATAAGTAATTTTATGTTATTATAATGGCCAAAGTAGTTAAAAAGCATTGAAATATAGGTTTGGAGCATGTTTTTTTAGTAAATAAATGATTGGAAACATGAAAATACGAGGAGTTCAAAATTTGTAAAGAAATAAAGATTTTTCTGAAAATTTCAAAAACAACCTAAAATAAGTAATCTTATGTCATTTTAATGGCCAAAATATATAAGGCGCATTGAAATATAAGTTGTGAGCATGTTTTTTAGTAAATAAATCATTGGAAACATGAAAATACGAGTAGTTCCAAATTCGTTAAAGAACTTTAAAAAACAACCTAAAACGAGTAATCTTATTATATTTTAATGGCAATTATATATAAGAAACATTGAAATATAGGCAAATAGATGATAATATAAAGGAGAAAAACAAAAGTCAGGAACAGAAGATCAAAGATGGTAAGATAAAATGCTACAGACGGCAAAGCCACACAGGGCTATGAACTACTTAAAATGAAAGTAATCAAAATTCATATTATTGAACATGTGATGCTAGACCATTTGAGGAGCGGTGTTATGCCAATCAAAGTCACCTCCAATATCCGATAGAGCATCTACCACTGTATTACCCTCTCGGTAAATATGTGAGACGTGGAAGTTCATACTCGCTACCATATCCCTAGCTCGTCTCCACCGTGCTAGCAAACACCATGGAATTTTTGTATTTGGGTCAGTTAGAGCATAAACAACGTATGTAGAATCTGATTCAAGCCTGAAAATATCAGCTGTACTATTTTCTTCCCTGAAAATATGAGTGATATGGAAGTCCATATCCTTTAGAAGATCTTTCGCCCTCCTCCACCTCGCCATAGTCTTCTATGGTATCGTCGGAGTTAGCTGCTTGAAGGCATACACAACATAGGTGGAATCTGTCTCAAGCCAAAGACGTCTCCAATTTCTCCCATACGCAAGCTCTATTGCCAAACATGCAGTCAACAGTTCTGCCTCCATCGCAAACCCCTGCCCCCATCCACTCGAGAAGCAACCCATATGAAATCCTCTACTATTTTTGAAGATCCCCCCCACCTGATATTACACCTGGCCATCCTGTCGAATGCCCATCCACATTCACCTTCACCCAACCAGCTGCCGACGGATGCCACCTGACCGGAGTAACTAAAGGGGCTTTCCTCGGCACTCCTTTACTCCTGAAATACCTGAGCGTGTTAAAGTCGGACATAGTATTACTCATATAACCCAGTCTAAAAGCTTCTTCCTCCTTAATTAACGCCATCAGCTGAGCTTTAATCTGGCTAGTCCAAACCAATTTATCCTGCAGCTTTTCATCATATCCCTCATTCATCATCATGTTCCTATTCCGCCAAATAATCCACACGTATGTAACCACTGCCAGCTTCCAAATTGATAGTATTTGATTGCTTTCTTCTATCTGCATAGCTTGCATCATGAACCCTACAAATGATTGATCAACTATCATTCTTTGACCAAATGAGAACCCTGCCAACACATGCTTTAGAACCTCAATAGCCACCGGACAGTCCAAAAAAAGATGATCAACCGATTCAGCTGCTGCCTTACAACTATAGCATCTTGACGGGCCTTGAAACCCTCTCGCCGCTAGAGTATCCCACATGGTGAGGACTCCTCGGAGGGCTTTCTATATAGTAATGGAACGTCTTGATGGGATAAACGAAGCCCAAATCCATTTTCCCCAGTTAACTTCCAGAAATGCATGCCTGAAATGAACATAGGCAACTTTTGAGGTGACATTACCTTGAAAAGGCTTCGTCCATACTCTACAATCCTCAAATTGTAGAGACATATGTGTGTTTAGGATCATGTCTATGATGTGCGGGTAAGCTTGAGTGAAACTCAACGTAAAATGCCAATCCCCCTCATATAAGTAATCCCCTATAACATCATCGAATCTTCCCCGACATTCCATTGGAATTCCTATCATATCTACAATTGACATGCCGATCCAATTATCTAACCAAAACTTGACCTTGTTGTCATAGCCCACCATCCAGATTTCCTCCTCTTTTAGCAGGTTAATATGTTTCATACATGCACCTCGGATAGAAGGAGTGTACCAAGGTCTCAGCATCTGTCTGTCAAACCACCTATTTTTTATGTAGCTTAGAGCACCATTGCCCTCCATAATTTCCCATGCAAGCTTCATCACATATGCCTCATTTGATGTCCTAATTGATCGAATTCCCAACCCCCCCTTCAGCAGTTGGTGAACATACTGTTTTCCAATCAACCATGAAGTGATGTTGCCTCATTAGATCTCCTGACCAGATGAAATTACGATATGCATTTTAAATTCTTTTAATTTGATGTCGGGGCCATCTATAAATCATCATAGTATGAACAACAGAAGAAATAATGACTGAGTTTACCAAACATATTCTCCCTGCCATTGACAATATGTTACCCTTCTGCCGCTGAAATTTGGCAAGAATTACATCTGTTGCTCGCTGAAAATGCTCTCTTTTAGGAGCCCCAATGAAGACCGGGGCTCCAAGATACATAAAAGGCAGGTTACCTTCTTGAATACCCAACAAGTGATGTATGCGTCTTTTGCGAGCTGCAGTAACATGTCTACCAAAATACACCTTCGATTTAGCTAGAATAAAGACCTGACCTGACATTAATACATAGTTATCCATGATTTCTTTGAGGCACCGAATTGAGCTTTCATCTTCCCTACAAAACATGATAATATCATCAGCATAGAAAAGATATGGTGGGATCTAGTTGCTTATGTTGGCTTGAGCTTGAAGTAAATCTCCACTGCTAATCTTGTTGATTATCTATTTTCCCAGGACCTCCTCCGCAATACAGAACAACAGGGGTGACAATTGATCTCCTTGACGGACTCTTCTACCACAAGCAAAGAATCCCACAGGACTTCATTGATCAGGATAGATACCTTTGCCGAGTTAAATATCATTTGTATCCACTTTATAAAATTTAGATGAAAGCCCATTTTGTGTAAAACATGCAGAATGAAATCCAACCGTAAGGTATCATTTGCCTTCTTAATGTCAACTTTGAATCCCACACTCCACATTGTAGAGTTATTAAGGCTATTGAAGCTTTCCGAAGCTATTGCAATGCAATGATGTATGTTCCGACCAGGAATAAATCCAAATTGGCAAGTACCAAAATGCTTTTTCAAAATTAGGCTGACTCTACTTGCCAAGATTTTGGTAATAATCTTAAAGAAGAAGTTACAAAGATTAATTGAACAAAAATCCTCAACCCTGTTTGCCCCCTCCATTTTAGGAACCAATACCACAAAATTACAATTGATGCCTGCAGGAAGCTGACCACTTGAGAAGAAATGATGCACTGCTCTGCAGACATCTTCACTGATTATGAACCAACACTTGTGACAGAAAGAGCCTCCAAAACCATTGGGTCCTGGAGCGCTATTCTCCGAAAGATCAATCACAGCATTTTTAATCTCTTCACATGTAGGTATTGCTGTGAGAGTTAAGTTCTCCTCCACAGACATGAACGGCAATAGAAATCCCAAATCTTCAAAACTAACTTCATCCTCAAGAGCACTGAAAAGATTTTTATAGAAGTCTACTAAATGCCTGGCAATTTGTTCAACATTATCCGAGAGTTCTCCGTCTATAATCATTGAATTTATAGCAAACTTGGTTTTAGAGATTCTCTCTTTTTTTGTGAAAGAAATTAGTGTTCCTATCCCCATCCTTCAAACAATCACATCTGTTCTTCTGCGCCCAGAACTGATGCTTCTCCAGCAGCTTTTTATTCAGGGCCATATGAGCGTCTATTTCTTCACAAAATAGCTCCTCCGAGTCCCCCTCTTCTCCAATTCGAACTTTTATGTTTTTAAGAGTATTCATCGCATCATCTACTCCATCAAGGACATTACCAAAACTTTGCAGGTTCCAAGCTTTGGTATCATTTTTCAACCTTTTTAGTTTAGCAAAAAACCTGATGATAAGATTCGTAAGGTACAACTGCTTGGCCCACGAAGTTTTTGCCATCAAGAAAACCCTGTACCCGATAACCACATAGCTTGGAATCGAAAAGATTCAAGAGCTTGATTAATGTCACTACATGAAGTAAGAATCGAAGCGTGGTCAGAACCATGCCTAGCAAGTGCAGTAGCAGTCATGGAGTCCCATATATCCAGAAGCCCATCTGAAACAAGAACCCTATCAATTTTAGGGGCCCTCATAGCTCTTGTAGCAGATCTACTAAACCATGTGAACCTAGCCCCATTCATATGAAGATCAGTAAGTCCAGCATCACTTAGGAATTCCTTAAACTCCCTCGAACTAGAATTATCATGCCTAGATGCATGCAGCTTCTCATGTACATCAAGAGTAGTATTAAAATCTCCAACTATCAACATGTTATTTGTCATAGAGTTTAATATATCCTCCCATAATGCCCGTCGAATGACATGAGTAGAATGCGCATGAACAAATCTAAAACGATAGTTTGCAGCATTGTAGATAAAATCAAACACCATTATTTGTGAAGTAGAAAGAGTAGCCCTGACCTGAGATATAAATTGAGTATTGTAAAACACCCAAATTTTTGGTCTAAGGCCCTCACGATGATTATGGCCAGCAAATTAGAAACTAAGATTACTCCATGTGAAAGCTGAAATAGATGAAAATAGGACTTTTAGCTCCGCTATAGCAAGCCAGATAGGCTTGTGTTTACGACAAAGTTCCTTAAGAGCAGCCCTAGCAGAACCACGCCCAATACCTCTAACATTCCAAAAGAGCACTTTCATTTAAAACCTGCTCCACGACAGTGCTTCGGCGGTTTAGTATTTGTCCATTCCTTAATAGCAGAGGAGTGCATATTCTTTGTGGACTTAGTGTCAGGGTTGACATGTTTAGTTCCAAGTTTTCGTGATCTCGTGTAGGAGGATCCTCTCGCTTAAAATGTGTGGCACTACTCTCCGTACCAATTACAGAAAGCTGCTTCTCCCTCTCCACCGGTGGAAGAACTGCTAGAGGTATGGGTTCTTCATGATAGACAATCATGGCGTTGTTGATGCGTACTGTCTCTAGAGTGCTCACAACCTCCTGCTCCTCCTGATCCTCATGCTCCGATTCTTTATTATCTTCCCCCATATCCCTTTCAGACTTATTTTCATCAAGAGCAGTGGTATAATCCTTCTTGTCTGTATCCATATTCTCCTTTCCAGAGTCATCTCCAGCATCCTCATCTAAGCTTCCCAAATTCCTGAACATATTATGTTGGTCTACTGATGTTTCAGTTTCTTTTTTATCCCTCCAAACCTTCTTAGGGGACTGAAAATTATCCTTCTAAGGTTATGTCATTTTTGCTTTTGACTTGCGTGCCTCCGCCTTTCTTTATTTTTTCATGCAGTTCTCCAAGGAATGACCCAAAGTACTACAAGATTGGCAGTATTCCGGGATGTTTTCATAGCTAAAAGCTACTCGGATTTTGCCTCAGGAGTATCAATATATAAGTCCTGTGGTAAATCTTCCAAGATATCTAGGTCGATAAACATTCTAGCAAAATGCTCAGTTGATCCATCCAAAGTTTTCTCATCTATTCGGACCAACATCCCCATAACTCCTGCAATATGCTTGAGGACTTACTCATGCCACAACTCTATAGGAGCTCATACACCCGAACCCATATCGAGACCAAAGAAGATTTGATCTTGTATGGATTGAAAGAAGGGATCCACTTTTGAACCCTAATCTGCAAAGCCCCAACATCAAACACTCTCTTTTTTAACAGCAGCATTCGAATTGCTTCATCTGGGATAAACACCGATAAATATCCTCTCCCGAGAGGGATTGAATAGACATCCTTAAGTTGCCATGTTTTTTTTAGCATGTTGTCAGTCTTTGTTTGATTGAGAGGCCTAGATCCTCTTGGAGTAAGAACCCTAGCAATCACAAATTGCGAAAAGATGCTTACTTTTTTATCATAAAAGGATTTATTAATTTGTAATGTAATAGTATCACCTGATTTTTCAAGAGGCCTTGCCACGGGCCAGATGTAGGCCCTTTGCATATGGCCGAGCAAATGCTATGGAATGAGTTAGCATCCGATGAAACCCTTGCAGCATAGGATTTTGGATCCGAATTGCTATGAATGGGAGAAACAGGCATATCGCTTGGATTAGACGTAGTTCGATGTAAGCCGGCACATGCATCGCTGTACATGATCCGATATTTAGACGATCAGGATCCTTCAGGGGGCCGAGAGTCACACCTACGAAAGCCTTGTATTTGATCAGAAGATCATCAAAAGCAAGTAAACCTGATGAAGGCTTGGGGGTAACGTGAGGAGGATCAGTCGCAGTCTTGGGGTTTTGCGAACTGGAAAGAAGATTCAACAACCAAGGAACAAGTTCACAGGCTTTGTCCAATTCTGGGAATTGGGCAAAGGGGTTAGAAGGACTAGAAGCACCAATAGAGGGCTCGCAGGAGGTCGGCGGAGCCTCCATGACCGATGGCAACAAGAAACGAAAACACTAGAAAATTTTAGAGAGAGGGAGGAGAGGATTTTCTAGAGAGATAAAAAAACATATTTTTTTCAAGAAACATTGAAATATAGGTGGGGAGCATGTTTTTATTAAATAAATGTTTGGAAACATGAAAATACGAGGAGTTCCAAATTTGTTAAGGAATAAGGATTTTTCTATAAATTTAAAAAATTATAAAATAAGTATTCTAATGTCATTTTCATGGCCAAAATAATTAAGAAGCATTGAATTATATGTGTGGAGTATTTTTTTTAGTAAATAAATGATTGGAAACATGAAAATATGAGGAGTTCCAAATTTGTTAAGGAATAAGGATTTTTCTAGAAATTTCAAAAACATCCTAAAATAAGTATTCTTATGTCATTTTAATGGCAAAAATATTTAAGAAGCATTGAATTATATGTGGGGAGCCTGTTTTTTTAGTAAATGAATGATTGGAAATGTGAAAATACGAGGAGCTACAAATTCATTAAAGAATAAGAATTTTTTTGGATCTTTAAAAAATAGCCTAAAATAAGTAATCTTATATCATTTTAATGACAAAAATATATAAGAACCATTGAATATAGGTTGGAAGAATGATTATTTAATAAATAAATGATTGGAAACATGAAAATACCAGGAGTTCCAAATTTGTTAAGGAATAAGGATTTTCTTGAAATATCAAAAATAGCCTAAAACAATTATTCTTATGTCATTTTAATGGCCAAGATATTTAAGAAGCATTTAAATTTATGTGGGGAGATTTGTTTTGTTAATAAATGATTGAAAACATGAAAAGACGAGGAGTTCCAAATTTGTTAAGGATTAAGGATTTTTCTGGAACTTTCAAAAATAGCCTAATAGAAGTCTTTTTGTGTCTTTTTAACAGACAAAATAGTTATGAAACATTGAAATACAAGTGGTGAGCATGTTCTTTTAGTAAATAAATGATTGAAAACATGAAAATGCGAGAAGTTTCAAATTTTAATTAATAAGGATTTTTATGGAACTTTCAAAAATATTCTAAAAAAGTAATCTTATGTCATTTTATTGGTCAAAATTGTTATTAAGCATTGAAATATAGTTGGGGAGCATGTTTTTATTAGTAAATAAATGATTGGAAACATGAAAATACGAGGAGTTCCAAATTCGTTAAAGAATAAGGATTTTTCTGTAACTTTAAAAAATAGCTTAAAACAAGTAATCTTATGTCATTTTAATGGCAAAAATATATAACTAGCATTGAAATATAGGTGGGGAGCATGTCTTTTTAATTAATAAATGATTGGAAACATGAAACTACAAGAATTTCCAAATTTGTTAAGGAATAAGGATTTTTCTAGAAATTACAAAAACAACCTAAAAAAAGGTTGCTTACATCATTATAATGGCCAAAATATATAAGAAACATTTAATTATATATGGGGAGCATTTTGTTTTAGTAAATAAATGATTGGATACTATAAAACACGAGGAGTTCCAAATTTGTTTTGGAATAAGGATTTTTTTTAACTTTTAAACACAACCTTATACAAGTCTTTATGTGTAAATTATCGGCCAAAATTTTTTTGAAGCATTTAAATATAGGTGGTGATTATGTTCTTTTAGAAATAAATGATTGAAAACATGAAAATACGAGAAGTTTCAAATTTGTTAAGGAATAAGGATTTTTCTGACACTTTTAAAAACATCCTAAAATAAGTAATCTTTTGTCATTTTAATGGGCAAAATAGATATGGCACATTGAAATATAAGTTGGGAGCATATTTTTTTTATTAAATAAATGATTGGAAACATGAAAATACAAGGAGTTCCAAATTAGTTAAAAAATAATCATTTTTCTAGAATTTTAAAAAATAGCCTTAAGTAAGTTATCTTATTATATTTTAATAGGAAAAATATATAAGAAGCATTGAAATATAGGTTGGCAGCATGTTTTTTTATTAAATAAATGATTGAAAACATAAAAATACGAGGTATTCCAAATATGTTAAGGAATAAAGATTTTTCTAGAAATTTCAAAATATCCAAAAATAAGTATTCTTTTATCATTTTAATGGTAAAAATATTTAAGAAGCATTGAATTACATGTGGGGAGCAAGTTTTTTTAGTAAATAAATGATTGGAAACATGAAAATACGAGGAACTACAAATTCATTAAAGAATAAGGATTTTTTTGGATTTTAAAAATATCCTAAAATAAGTAATCTTATGTCATTTTAAAGGTAAAAATATATAAGAACCATTAGAATATAGGTTGGGACCATGATTATTTAATAAATAAATGATTGTAAACGTGAAAATATGAGGAGTTCCAAATTTGTCAAGGAATAAGAATTTTTCTTGGAATATCAAAAATAAGCCTAAAACTATTATTCTTATGTCATTTTAATGGCCAAGATATTTAAGAAGCATTTAAATTTATGTGGGGAGATTTTTTAAGTTAATAAATGATTGGAAACATGAAAAGACGATGAGTTCCAAATTTGTTAAGGAATAAGGATTTTTTTTTAACTTTCAGAAACAGCCTAATAAAAGTCTTTTTGTGTCATTTTAATGGACAAAATAGTTATGAAGCATTGAAATATAGGTGGTGAGCATGTTCTTTTAGTAAATAAATGATTGAAAACATGAAAATGCGAGAAGTTTCAAATTTTTTAATTAATAAGGATTTTTATGGAACTTTCAAAAACATTCTAAAAAAATTAATCTTATGTCATTTTAATGTCCAAAATTATTATGAAGCATTGAAATATAAGTGGGGAGCATGTTTTTATTATTAAATAAATGATTGGAAATATGAAAATACGAGGAGTTCCAAATTCGTTAAAGAATAAGGATTTTTCTGTAACTTCAAAAAATAGCTTAAAACAAGTAATCTTATGTTATTTTAATGGCAAAAATATATAACTAGAATTGAAATATAGGTGGGGAGCATGTCTTTTTAATTAATAAATGTCCGGAAACAGGAAACTATAAGGAGTTCCAAATTTGTTATGGAATAAGGATTTTTCTATAAATTACAAAAACAGCCTAAAAAAGTTTTCTAAGGTCATTATAATGGCTAAAATATATATGAAGCATTTAATTATATATGGGGAGCATTTTGTTTCAGTAAATAAATTATGGGAAACTATAAAACACGAGGAGTTCCAAATTTGTTTAGGAATAAGGATTTTTTTTTAACTTTTAAACACAGCCTAATACAAGTCTTTATGTGTCAATTTAATGGCCAAAATTTTTATGAAGCATTTAAATATAGGTGGTGAATATGTTCTTTTAGAAATAAATGATTGAAAACATGAAAATACGAGAAGTTTCAAATTTGTTAAGGAATAAGGATTTTTCTGGAACTTTCAAAAATAGCCTAAAATAAGTAATCGTCTGTCATTTTCATGGCCAAAATAATTAAGAAGCATTGAATTATATGTGTGGAGCATTTTTTTTAGTAGATAAATGATTGGAAACATGAAAATACGAGAAGTTCCAAATTCATTAAAAAATAAGGATTTTTCTGAATCTTTAAAAAACAGCCTAAAATAAGTAATCTTATATCATTTTAATGGCAAAAATATATAAGAACCATTGAAATATAGGTTGGGAGCATGATTATTTAAGAAATAAATGATTGGAAACATAAAAATACGAGGAGTTCCAAATTTGTTAAGGAATAAGAATTTTTCTTGAAATATCAAAAATAGCCTAAAACAACTATTCTTATGTCATTTTAATGGCCAAGATATTTAATAAGCATTTAAATTTATGTGGGGAGATTTTTTTTAGTTAATAAATGATTGGAAACACGAAAAGACGAGGAGTTCCAAATTTGTTAAGGAATAAGGATTTTTCTGGAACTTTCAAAAATAGCCTAATAAAAGTCTTTTTGTGTCATTTTAATGGACAAAATTGTTATGAAGCATTGAAATACAGGTGGTGAGCATGTTCTTTAAGTAAATAAATGATTGAAAACATGAAAATGCGAGAAGTTTCGAATTTTTTAATAAATAAGGATTTTTATGGAACTTTCAAAAACATTCTAAAAAAAGTAATCTTATGTCATTTTAATGGCCAAATTGTTATTAAGCATTGAAATATAAGTGGGGAGCATGCTATTATTAGTAAATAAATGATTGAAAATATAAAAATACGAGGAGTTCCAAATTCGTTAAAGAATAAGGATTTTTCTGGATCTTTAAAAAATAGCTTAAAACAAGTAATCTTATGTCATTTTAATGACAAAAATATATAAGTAGCATTGAAATATCGGTGGGGAGCATGTCTTTGTCTTTTTAATAAATAAATTATTGGAAACATGAAACTACAAGGAGTTCCAAATTTGTTAAGGAATAAGGATTTTTCTAGAAATTACAAAAACAGCCTAAAAAAAGTTTTCTTTTGTCATTATAATGGCCAAAATATATAGGAAGCATTGAATTATATAATAGTTGGTATTATTGATAAAAGAAAAATGAAAAGTACAAACAGATTACAAAGATGCTATGATAAAGACTATTTAAATCTAAAGTAATCCATGTTCATATCCGTGAATAGAATACGAGAATGGTGTAATGAATCATTCGCATGCCATGCAAAAGGTCCTCCAGTTGTTAACATTGAATCTGCTGCTGCGTTTCCCTCCCTATAGATATAGGATATATGAAATACCATTTGAGCAATAAGGTTTTTTGCCCTCCACCATCGAGAAAGCCATCGCCATGGTATGATCAGTTTTCCTTTCGTGAAAGCATGCAAGGCATACATCGAGTCAGTCTCTAACCACAATGTTGTCCAACCTTTTTCAAAAGTAAGTTCTATGGCTAAACAGGCTGTTCCTAATTTAGCTTCAAATGCAAAACCTTGTCCATAACCACATGAAAACCCCCCATGAAAACCCTCGACAATTTCTGAAAATACCTCCTCCTGATATGCTTCCCGGGCTTCCCTTTGCATAACCGTCGACATTGGCCTTTACCCAACCTGCAGCTGGAGGCTGCCATCTAACAACAACGATCGTAGGAGCCTTTCTCGGTACTCCAGTGATGCCAAAATACCTCAACGTACATAAATCGTCCACCGTGTTGTTCATCGTGCCCAGATTAAAGTCATTCCCCTCCCTGATGATGGAGAACTGCGCTGCCAAAATTCCTAAAATTCTCACCATTTTGTCTGTCCCATCATCGTTGTATCCATCATTCTTCATTGTGTTTCTTTCTTGCCATATAATCCACAAGAATGATATAAATGCTAGCCTCCATAGTGCTGTGACCTGCTTTCTCTCAACAACACTAACAGCCTGCAAAAAGAATCCCATGAATGGCTGGCCAGTGTGAAGTGTATTGCCGAAAGTAAACCCTACAAGGACCCTTTTTAGAACAACAGAAGATATAGGACATGTTAAGAAAAATGCTCTATCGTTCCTCCCCTTCCTTGCAAAGATAGCATCGAGACGGTCTCTTGTATCCCCGATGAACTAGAAGCTCCCTAGTAGTGAGAATGCCATGTACTACTTTCCAAGCCGTGATAGATCGTCTGGGAGGGATGAAATCAGCCCATATCCAAGAGTCCCAATTAGTTTTCAAGAAGGCAGGCCTGATATTAGTATATGCAGCATTCGACGTGACCTTTCCTTGAAATGTTTTGCTCCAAAACTTACAGTCTTCAGCATATATATGAACCGAGAGGATTGCTTCCACAATGTGTGGAAAAGTAGTTGTGAAGCTCTCAGTGAAATACCAATATCCATCATGCAAATAATCCCCAATCTTGTCATCAAAGTTGTGTCTAAATCCTTGAGGAATATTCACCAAATCTGCAATTGGAGTCCCTATCCAGTTGTCTAACCAAAATCGGATTTTAGAGTTTTCACCTGCTACCCAAACCTCCTCCTCCTTCAATCTATGAATGTTCATCATACATGGTTTTCTTATAGATGAGATAACATTATTTTCTTTGAGTTCCTCTCCATCAAACCACCTTCCTTTTATCAAGGCTAAAGGACCTTTTCCTTCAAGTATTTCCCATGAAAGCTTTATGATGTAGGATTCGTTTGCTTCCCTGATAGAACGAATATCTAGTCCTTCTTCTGAAGTTGGGCAACAGATCCTTTTCCAACCCACCGTGAATCTATGTTGTTTGTGCACATCCCCTGCCCACACAAAGTTTCGGCACGCCGCCTCAATTCTTTTTAACAAGTATCTAGGCCACTTATACACCATCATTACATGAACTGTAGAAGCAAGGATCACCGTGTTCACAAGACATATACGGCCTGCCAGGGAGAGTGTGTTCCCCTTCCATCGTTGAAACTTACTGAGTACCACATCCGTTGATTGCTGGAAGTACTCTCTTTTAGGAGAATCAATGAATATAGGAGCTCCTAGGTATTTAAAGGGAAAAGCACCTTCAAGAAGCCCAAGTTCAGTCATCACCTTCCGTTTGATTTCAGCTCAAACATGTTTTCCAAAGAAAACCTTTGATTTATGTGTGTTAAATTCTTGACCTGATAATGTCGCATACTCCATCGAGATTCCTCGCAAAGCATTAATAGAATTTGTATCTCCCTGGAAAAATATTACTATATCGTCAGCATAAAATAGGCAAGGGGGAATAAATGTAGACCTATTCGCCTTAGCTTGAGAAATCTCCCCAGTAGCAATCTTCTGATTAATCCATCTTTCTAGTACTTCTTCTGCAATAGAAAAGAATAGAGGCGAAAGCGGGACACCCTGCCTAACTCCTCTGGCACAACCGAAGAAGCCTATCAGAGTACCATTTATTAGAACTGATACTTTTGCAGAATGAAAAATTGCTCTGATCCAGCCAATATATGTATCACAGAAACCCATTTTCATCAAAACATAAAGGACAAAATCCCAGAGTAGGGTATCAAATGCTTTCTTAATGTCAATTTTGAACCCTATGGATCCTCGCATGGAATTGTGTATGCTATTAAAGCTCTCCGAAGCCACTGCAATACAGTTATGTATGCTTCTTCCTGGAATGAAACCAAATTTTCTATCACTAAGATTTTCGCTTAGAATTGGCCCCACTCTAGGGGCAATTATCTTAGTGATGATCTTGAGGATAAAATTGCAAAGGTTGATGGGCCTAAAATCCTCCATCCTATTAGCTCCCTCCACTTTCAGCACCAAGACTATAAAGTTGCAATTAATTCCAAAAGGTAATATGGAAGTAGTAAAGAAATGTTGAACATCTATGCATAAATCATTTGTAATAAAGTGCCAGCATCTCTGAAAGAAAGAACCACCAAATCCATCAGGCCCTAGAGCACTCTCTGAAGAAAGTCCCATAACTGTATCCTTTATTTCTTCCATCGATGGTATGGCTACAAGAGTGTGATTATGTGCATCAATCACAAATTTTTTAATAAAATCCAATCCCTGAAATTCTCTTTCCCCCTGCGAATCTCTAAACAATTCTGTGTAATACTGAACTGCATTTTGAGCAATAAGATGGGAATCATCCGTGAGTGCACCATTCACCTGCATGAAAGTTATATTAGATTTGGTGCGTTGAACCCTTCTGTACTTGTGAAAGAAAGTAGAGTTCCTGTCTCCATCTTTTTGCCATGCCATCCGATTTTTTTGAGAATAAAATTCATGCTTTTGGGAAAGCTTCTTTGAAAGTTCTACATGAGCATCTATTTCAGCACAAAAGAGTTCTTCACTGTCCCCTTCTTCCCCAATGCGGATCTGAATATCTTCAAGAGCACGCATCATACTATCCACTCCATCAAAAACATCTCCATAATAGCTCATGTTCCATGTCTTTAGCCTGTGTTTTAATCTTCTTAACTTAATAGCAAAAGAAGATATTGGATTATTCACCCCTGTAGAATCCTTCCATGAAGTCTCTGCCATGATAAAGAATCCAGTATTCGAAAGCCACATGGACTGAAATCTGAACGGCTTTGGTCTCTGATTTATCTGTTTACAAGTGAGAAGTATCGGAGTATGATCTGATTCATGCCTAGTTAAGGCCGATGCAAGACAAGACTCCCAATCCTCCAAAAAAGAACCATCCACTAAGACTCTGTCTATTCTTGAAGCTCTCATTCCCCTAGTGGCAGAACGACTCACCCAGGTGAATTTAATCCCATGCATATCAAGATCATGCAGACCCGCCGTGTCAAGAAATTCTTTAAATTCCAAAGGTCCCAGGTTGTCTCTTCCCGTGCTGTGCAGTCTCTCATGCGATCCAAGAGTTGCATTAAAATCCCCAATGATCATCATTCTGTTTCTACCATGTAATGTAATATCCTCCCATAGTTGCCTACAGATGGCATGATCCGTATGCGTATGTACAAACCCAAATTGATAATTGGCATCGTTATAAATAAAATCGAAAATCATAATTTGCAATGAAGAGAAAACCATTGCAACCTGTGAGATAATAGAAGCATTGTACAAAACCCACAAGTTCGGACGAAGTCTCTCCCTGTGATTCTGACCTGCAAAAGTGAAGCCCATACACTCCCAAAAAAGTTAAGGATTGTATCCAGTTTAACTTTTGGTTCTACAATAGCTAACCACCTCGGCTTATGTTCAAAGCATAACTCCTTTAGGACCATTTTGGTTGGATTATGGCCAATCCCTCTAACATTCCAAAAGAGGACTTTCATTTCTTACGACCATTTTTGCCATGCTTCGGCAATATATCACTTGCTCCCCACTCCTTCGTGGTAGTTACATGAATATTCTTTGTCTGTTTTTTATATGGCAACACGTGTTTTATAGCAGGATCGAGCGATCTTGTTATAAGAGGATCAGGTTGCTGATAATGAGATGCACTATGAGTAGTACCTCTCATAGAAGATTTATGTCCCACCTCTGTGATTCGATTGTCTTCAGGTATTAAAGACTCCCTCGGTACAAGCTCAGGGATTTGGACATCCAGAGGAATGGGTTCAGCAAGTACAGCAAGGGCCATTCCTTGCCTCTCAACATCAAGCGTATGATCTTCTCTTCAAAAGAGTCCTCCTTTTCTGACTCAAGATTGCCAGCCTCAACGTTCTGCTCCATCGAGTCTTCACTCTTGTCTTTCATATTATCATTGTCTTCTTTAACTTCCTCAACTTTCTCCATTTGTTCCAAATGCCGGAAGTTATTGTGCTACTCCACAGGCGTTTGTTCAGTTTGTTTGCCTCTCCAAACTTTTTTGGGAAATTGGAGGCATCAGCATCCTTTTTCTTCCTTTTATCCCGATGAGCCTCCACTCTTTTCTTTTTCTTAAGAAACTCTTCCACAGAATGTCCCAGAGTGTTGCAAGATTTACAATAACATGATAGGTTTTCATAACTTAAAGTGGTTCGAATTAGTGAATCAGTAGTGTCAATAAGAAAATCCATTGGAAACTCTTCCAATACATCCACATCTATCAACATTCTCACATAATGTCTAGTGGAAACATCTAGAGCCCTATCATCAATACGTGTCAACATTCCAATGGCCTTTGCAATATGTTAGAAGATCTCTTCATGCCACAATTCCATAAGGAATTTATAAACCCTAACCCAGACCGAGGCAATAGAAGATTTTATTTTGTAGGGATTAAAAGTAAGAGTCCACCTTTGTGCCCTGAATTGAGTAGTGCCAATTTCATATGTTCTTCATTTCAGAATTTGTAGGGATTAAAGTATCCTCTTCCCAATGGGATAATGAACAGATCAGAGACAAGAAAAGCTTTCTTGATCATGGCATCCGATTCCAATTGAGACAAAGGTTTTGAGCCTCTCGGAAGTAAGATCCTTGCAAACCTGTTGTCATAGAAAGCTTTGTTTATATGAAGAATAACGGTATCACCTATTTTTTGAAGCGGCCTCGCCAAGGGACCTTAAGTTGGTCCGTTGCATATGGCCGCGCGAATACTGGAAAAATGATCATCAGCATCCTTTGAACCCTAGCCGGGAATGATCTCGGGTCAGAGGAATGACGGATTGTATTTGATGTAGGGATATCAACCCGATCAGATGTTATATTGCATGCATTCAAATCAACCCTAGTGAACCGATCATGAACAGATGATTTTGATCCAATATTTAAGTGATCAGATTCCTTTTGAGGAGCCACCATGGCACCTGTAAAAGCCTTATTTTTCTCAATAAGTTACTCAAAAGCCAGAATACCAGAAGATGTCTTGCACGACACGGGAGGCTATTGTGTTATCGTGGAAGAAGCAAGTAAATCCTTGAGCCATGGATACTATTCGCAAGCAACGTTCAATTCTGGAAATTGGATGAAAGGATCAGAAGGAATAGAAGTATCAACGAAGGACTCGCCGGTAGGTGGCGGCGCCTCCATTGTTGCCGGAGGAGAAAAAAACCCTAAAAAGTTTTAGAGAGGGCAGAGAGAATATTTTAGAGAGAGAAACATCTTTTTTATAGACAAGAGAATGAAGCATTGAATTATATATGGGAAGCATGTTGTTTTAGTAAATAAATGTTTGGAAATTATAAAATACGAGGAGTTCCAAATTTGTTCAAGAATAAGAATTTTTTTGGAACTTTTAAAAATAGCTTAATACAATTCTTATTGTGTCATTTTAATGGCCAAAATTTTTATGAAGCATTTAAATATAGGTGGTGAATATGTTTTTTTAGTAAATAAATGATTGAAAATGTGAAAATACGAGAAGTTTCAAATTTGTTAAGGAATAAGGATTTTTCTGGACCTTTAAAAAACAGCCCAAAATAAGTAATCTTTTATCATTTTAATGGCCAAAATAGATAAGGCTCATTGAAATATAAGTTGGGAGCATGTTTTTTTTGTAAATAAATGATTGGAATATGAAAATACGAGAAGTTCCAAATTCATTAAAGAATAATAATTTTTCTGAAACTTTAAAAAACAACCTAAAATAAGTAATCTTATTATATTTTAATGGCAAAAATATATAAGAAGCATTGAAATATAGGTGGGCAACATGTTTTTTTATTAAATAAATGATTGGAAACATGAAAATACGAGGAGTTCAAAATTTGTTAAGGAATAAAGATTTTTTTAGAAATTTCAAAAACATCCTAAAATAAGTATTCTTATGTCATTTTAATGGCCAAAATATTTAAGCAACATTGAATTATATGTGGGGAGCATTTTTTTTAGTAAATAAATGATTGGAAACATGAAAATAGGAGGAGTTACAAATTCATTAAAGAATAAATTTTTTTTTGATCTTTAAAAAACAGTCTAAAATAAGTAATCTTATGTCATTTTAATAGCAAAAATATATAAGAACCATTGAAATATAGGTTGGGAGAATGATTATTTTATAAATAAATTATTGGAAACATGAAAATACGAGGAGTTCCGAATTTGTTAAGGAATAAAGATTTTTCTTGAAATATCAAAAATAGCCTAAAAAATTATTCTTATGTCATTTTAATGGCCGGGATATTTAAGGAGCGTTGAAATATCTGTGGGGAGATTTTTTTAGTTAATAAATGATTGAAAACATGAAAAGACGAGAAGTTCAAAATTTGTTAAGGAATAAGGATTTTTCTGGAACTTTTAAAAAAACCTAACAAAAGTCTTTTTGTGTCATTTTAACGGCTAAAATAATTATGAAGTATTGAAATACAGGTGGTGAGCATATTCTTTTAGTAAATAAATGATTGAAAAATGAAAATGTGAGAAATTTCAAATTTTTTAAGTAATAAGGATTTTTATAGAACTTTCAAAAACATTCTAAAAAAGTAATCTTATGTCATTTTAATGGCCAAAATAGTTATGAAGCATTGAAATATAAGTGGGGAGCATGTTTTTATTAGTAAATAAACGATTGGAAACATGAAAATACGAGGAGTTCCAAATTCATTAAAGAATAAGGATTTTTCTAGAACTTTAAAAACTAGCTTAAAGCAAGTAATTTTATGTCATTATAATGGCAAAAATATATAAGTTGCATTGAAATATAGGTGGGGAGCATTTCTTTTTAATAAATAAATAATTGGAAATGTGTAAGTACAAGGAGTTCCAAATTTGTTAAGGAATAAGGATTTTTCTAGAAATTACAAAAACAACCTAAAAAAAAGTTTTCTTATGTCATTATAATGGCCAAAATATATAAGATTCATTGTATTACATATGGGGAGCATGTTGTTTTAGTAAATAAATGATTGGAAACTATAATATGCGAGGAGTTCCAAATTTGTTTAGGGATAAAGATTGTTTGGAATATTTAAAAACAACCTAATACAAGTCTATATGTGTCATTTTAATGGCCAAAATTTTTATGAAGTATTTAAATATCGGTGGTGAATATATTCTTTTAGTAAATAAATGATTGAAATCATGAAAATACGAGAAGTTTCAAATTTGTTAAGGAATAAGGATTTTTCTGGAACTTTCATAAACAGCTTAAAATAAGTAATCTATTGTCATTTTATTGGCCAAAATAGATAAGGCGCATTGAAATATAAGTTGGGAGCATGTTTTTTTAGTAATTAAATGATTGGAAACATAAAATACGAGGAGTTCCAAATTTGTTAAAGAATTATCATTTTTCTAGAACTTTAAAAAACATCCTAAAATAAGTAATCTTATCATATTTTAATGGAAAAAATATATAAGAAGCATTGAAATATAGGTGGGCAGCGTGTTTTTTTATTAAATAAATTATTGGAAACATAAAAATACGAGGAGTTCCAAATTTGTTAAGGAATAAGGATTTTTCTAAAAATTTCAAAAACATCATAAAATAAGTATTCTTATTTCATTTTAATGGCCAAAATATTTAAGAAGCATTGAATTATATGTGGGGAGCATGTTGTTTTAGTAAATAAATGATTGGAAACTATAATATACGAGGAATTCCAAATTTGTTTAGGGATAAAGATTTTATGGAACTTTTAAAAACAGCCTAATACAAGTCTTTATGTGTTATATTAATGGCCAAAATTTTTATGAAGCATTTAAATATCGGTGGTGAATATGTTCTTTTAGTAAATAAATAATTGAAATCATGAAAATACGATAAGTTTCAAATTTGTTAAGGAATAAGAATTTTTCTGGAACTTTCATAAACAGCCTAAAATAAGTAATCTTTTGTCATGTTAATGGCCAAAATAGATAAGGCGCATTGAAATATAAATTGGGAGCATGTTTTTTTAGTAAATAAATTATTGAAAACATGAAAATACGAGTTCCAAATTCTTTAAAGAATAATAATTTTTCTGGAACTTTAAAACATGCTAAAATAAGTAATCTTATTATATTTTAATTGAAAAAATATATAAGAAGCATTGAGATATATGTGGGCAACATATTTTTTTATTAAATAAATGATTGGAAACATGAAAATACAAGGAGTTCCAAATTTGTTAAGGAATAAGGATTTTTCTAGAAATTTCAAAAACATTCTAAAATAAGTATTCTTATGTCACTTTAATGGCCAAAATATTTAAGAAGCGTTGAATTATATGTGGGGAGCATTTTTTTTTAGTAAACAAATGATTGGAAAAATAAAAATACGAGGAGTTACAAATACATTAAAGAATAAGAATTTTTTTGGATCTTTTAAAAAACAGCGTAAAATAAGTAACCTTATGTCATTTTAATGGCAAAAACGTATAAGAACCATTGAAATATAGGTTGGGAACATGATTATTTAATAAATAAATGACTGGAAACATGAAAATACGAGGAGTTCCAAATTTGTTAAGGAATAAGAATTTTTCTTGAAAGATCAAAAATAGCCTAAAAAATTTATTCTTATGTCATTTTAATGGCCAAGATATTTAAGGAGAGTTGAAATATCTGTGGGGAGATTTTTTTTAGTTAATAAATGATTGGAAACATGAAAAGACGAGAAGCTCAAAATTTGTTAAGGAATAAGGATTTTTCTGAAACTTTCAAAAACATCCTAATAAAAGTCTTTTGGTGTCATTTTAAAGGCCAAAATAGTTATGAGGTATTGAAATACAGGTGGTGAGCATATTCTTTTAGTAAATAATTGATTGAAAACTTGAAAATGTGAGAAGTTTAAATTTTTTTAAGTAATAAGGATTTTTATGGAACTTTCAAAAACATTCTAAAATAAGTAATCTTATTATATTTTAATGGCAAAAATATATAACTAGCATTGAAATATAGGTGGGGGGCATTTCTTTTTAATAAATAAATAATTGGAAACGTGAAACTACAAGGAGTTCCAAATTTGTTAAGGAATAAGGATTTTTCTAGAAATTACAAAAACAACCTAAAAAAAGTTTTCTTATATCATTATAATGGCCAAAATATATAAGAATCATTGAATTACATATGGGGAGCATGTTGTTTTAGTAAATAAATGATTGGAAACTATAATATACGAGGAGTTCCAAATTTGTTTAGGGATAAAGATTTTTTTGGAACTTTAAAAAACAGCCTAATACAAGTCTTTATGTATCATTTTAATGGCCAAAATTTTTATGAAGCATTTAATTATCGTTGGTGAATATGTTCATTTAGTAAATAATTGATTGAAATCATGAAAATACGATAAGTTTCAAATTTGTTAAGGAATAAGGATTTTTCTGGAATTTTCATAAACAACCTAAAATAAGTAATCTTTTGTCATTATAATGGCCAAAATAGATAAGGCACATTGAAACATAAGTTGGGAGCATGTTTCTTTTAGTAAATAAATGATTGGAAACATGAAAATACGAGGAGTTCCAAATTCGTTAAAGAATAATCATTTTTCTGGGTCTTTAAAAAACATCCTAAAATAAGTAATCTTATTATATTTTAATGGCAAAAATATATAAGAAGCATTGAAATATAGGTGGGCAGCGTGTTTTTTTATTAAATAAAAGATTGGAAACATGAAAATACGAGGAGTTCCAAATTTGTTAAGGAATAAGGATTTTTCTAGAAATTTCAAAAACATCCTAAAATAAGTATTCTTATGTCATTTTAATGGCCAAAATATTTAAGAAGTATTGAATTATATGTGGGGAGCATATTTTTTTAGTAAATAAATGATTGGAAACATGAAAATACGAGAAGTTACAAATTCATTAAAGAATAAGGATTTTTTTGGATCTTTTAAAAAACAGCCTAAAATAAGTAACCTTATGTCATTTTAATGACAAAAATATATAAGAACCATTGAAATTTAGGTTGGGAGCATGATTATTTAATAAATAATGATTGGAAATATGAAAATATGAAGAGTTCCAAATTTGTTAAGGAATAAGGATTTTTCTTGAAAGATCAAAAATAGCCTAAAAAATTTATTCTTATGTCATTTTAATGACCAAGATATTTAAGGAGAGTTGAAATATCTGTGGGGAGATTTTTTTTAGTTAATAAATGATTGGAAACATGAAAAGATGAGAAATTCAAAATTTGTTAAGGAATAAGGATTTTTCTGGAACTTTCAAAAACATCCGAATAAAATCTTTTGGTGTCATTTTAAAGGCCAAAATAGTTAAGAAGTATTGAAGTACAGGTTGTGAGCATATTCTTTTAGTAAATAATTGATTGAAAACATGAAAATGTGAGAAGTTTAAAATTTTTTAAGTAATAAGGATTTTTACGGAACTTTCAAAAACATTCTAAAAAAAATAATCTTATGTCATTTTAATGGCCAAAATAGTAATGATGCATTGAAATATAATGGAGAGCTTGTTTTTATTAGTAAATAAATGATTGGAAACATGAAAATACGAGGAGTTTCAAATTCGTTAAAGAATAAGGATTTTTCTGGAACTTTAAAAAACATCCTAAAATAACTAATCTTATTATATTTTAATGTCAAAAATATATAACTAGCATTTAAATATAGGTAGGGAGCATTTCTTTTTAATAAATAAATAATTGGAAACGTGAAACTACAAAGAGTTCCAAATTTTTTAAGGAATAAGGATTTTTCTAGAAATTACAAAAACAACCTAAAAAAAGTTTTCTTATATCATTATAATGGCCAAAATATATAAGAATCATTGAATTACATATGGGGAGCATGTTGTTTTAGTAAATAAATGATAGGAAACTATAATATACGAGGAGTTCCAAATTTGTTTAGGGATAAAGATTTTTTTGGAACTTTTAAAAATAGACTAATACAAGTCTTTATGTGTCATTTTAATGGCCAAAATTTTTATGAAGCAATTAATTATCGGTGGTGAATATGTTCTTTTAGTAAATAATTGATTGAAATCATGAAAATACGATAAGTTTCAAATTTGTTAAGGAATAAGGATTTTTCTGGAACTTTCATAAACAGCCTAAAATAAGTAATCTTTTGTCATTTTAATGGCCAAATCGATAAGGCGCATTGAAATATAAGTTGGGAGCATATTTTTTTTAGTAAATAAATGATTGGAAACATGAAAATATGAGGAGTTCAAAATTCGTTAAAGAATAATCATTTTTCTGGATATTTAAAAAACATCCTAAAATAAGTAATCTTATTATTTTTTAATGGCAAAAATATATAAGAAGCATTGAAATATAGGTGGGCAGCGTGTTTTTTTTATTAAATAAATGATTAGAAACATGAAAATACGAGGAGTTCCAAATTCGTTAAGGAATAAGGATTTTTCTAGAAATTTCAAAAACATCCTAAAATAAGTATTCTTATGTCATTTTAATGACCAAAATATTTAAGAAGCATTGAATTATATGTGGAGAGCACGTTTTTTTAGTAAATAAATGATCGAAAATATGAAAATACGAGAAGTTACAAATTCATTAAAGAATAAAGATTTTTTTGGATCTTTTAAAAAACAGCCTAAAATAAGTAACATTATGTAATTTTAATGACAAAAATATATAAGAACCATTGTAATATAGGTTGGGAGCATGATTATTTAATTAATAATGATTGGAAACATGAAAATACGAGGAGTTCCAAATTTGTTAAGGAATGAGGATTTTTCTTGAAAGATCAAAAATAGCCTAAAAATTTATTCTTATGTCATTTTAATGGCCAAGATATTTAAGGAGAGTTGAAATATCTGTGGGGAGATTTTTTTTAGTTAATAAATGATTGGAAACATGAAAAGACGTGAAGTTCAAAATTTGTTAAGGAATAAGGATTTCTCTGGAACATTTAAAAACATCCTAATAAAAGTCTTTTGGTGTCATTTTAACGGCCTAAATAGTTATGAAGTATTGAAATACACGTGGTAAGCATATTCTTTTAGTAAATAAATGATTGAAAACATGAAAATGTGAGAAGTTTCAAATTTTTTAAGTAATAAGGATTTTTATGGAGTTTTCAAAAACATTCTAAAAAAAGTAATCTTATGTCATTTTAATGGCCAAAATAGTTATGAAGCATTGAAATATAAGTGGAGAGCATGTTTTTATTAGTAAATAAATGATTGGAAACATGAAAATACGAGGAGTTTCAAATTCGTTAAAGAATAAGGATTTTTCTGAAACTTTAAAAAGTATCGTAAAATAAGTAATCTTATTATATTTTAATGGCAAAAATATATTACTTGCATTGAAATATAGATGGGGAGCATTTCTTTTTAATTAATAAATAATTGGAAACGTGAAACTACAAGGAGTTCCAAATTTGTTAAGGAATAAGGATATTTTTAGAAATTACAAAAACAGCCTAAAAAAGTTTTCTTATATCATTATAATGGCCAAAATATATAAGAATCATTGAATTGCATATGGGGGGAGCATGTTGTTTTAGTAAATAAATGATTGGAAACTATAATATACGAGGAGTTCCAAATTTGTTTAGAGATAAAAGGTTTTATTGAAAATTTTAAAAACATCATAATACAAGTCTTTATGTATCATTTTAATAGCCAAAATTTTTATGAAGCATTTAAATATCGGTGGTGAATATTTTCTTTTAGTAAATAAATGATTGAAATCATGAAAATACGATAAGTTTCAAAATTGTTAAGGAATAAGGATTTTTCTGGAACTTTCAGAAACAGCCTAAAATAAGTAATCTTTTGTCATTTTAATGGCCAAAATAGATAAGGCACATTGAAATATAAGTTGGGAGCTTGTTTTTTTTAGTAAATAAATGATTGGATACATGAAAATACGAGGAGTTCCAAATTCGTTAAAAAATAATCATTTTTTTGGATCTTTAAAAAACATCCAAAAATAAGTAATCTTATTATATTTTAATGGCAAAAACATATAAGAAACATTGAAATATAGGTGGGCAGCGTGTTTTTTATTAAATAAATGATTGGAAACATGAAAATACGAGGAGTTCCAAATTTGTTAAGGAATAAGGATTTTTCTAGAAATTTCAAAAACATCCTAAAATAAGTATTCTTATGTCATTTTAATGGCCAAAATATTTAAGAAGCATTGAATTATATGTGGGGAGCAAGTTTTTTTAGTAAATAAATGATTGGAAATAGGAAAATACGAGGAGTTACAAATTCATTAAAGAATAAGGATTTTTTTTATCTTTTAAAAAACAGCCTAAATAAGTAATCTTATGTCATTTTAATGGCAAAAATATATAAGAACCATCGAAATATAGGTTGTGAGCATGATAATTTAATAAATAAATGATTGGAATCATGAAAATACGAGGAGTTACAAATTTGTTATGGAATAAGGATTTTTTTTGAAAGATCAAAAATAGCCTAAATAATTATTCTTATGTCATTTTAATGGTCAAGATATTTAAGGAGCATTGAAATATCTGTGGGGAGATTTTTTTTAGTTAATAAATGATTGGAAACTTGTAAAGACGAGAAGTTCAAAATTTGTTAAGGAATAAGGATTTTTCTGGAACTTTCAAAAACATTCTAATAAAAGTCTTTTTGTGTCATTTTAATGGCCAAAATAGTTATGAAGTATTGAAATACAGGTGGTGAGCATATTCTTTTAGTAAATAAATGATTGAAAACATGAAAATGTGTGAAGTTTCAAAATTTTTAAGTAATAAGGATTTTTATGGAACTTTCAAAAACATTCTAAAAAAAGTAATCTTATGTCATTTTAATGGCCAAAATAGTTATGAAGCATTGAAATATAAGTGGGGAGCATGTTTTTATTAGTAAATAAATGATTGGAAACATGAAAATACGAGGAGTTCCAAATTCGTTAAAGAATAAGGATATTTCTGGATCTTTAAAAACTAGATTAAAGCTAGTAATCTTATGTCATTATAATGGCAAAAATATATAACTAGCATTGAAATATTGGTGGGGAGCATTTCTTTTTAATAAATAAATAATTGGAAACGTGAAACTACAAGGAGTTCCAAATTTGTTAAGGACTAAGGATTTTTCTAGAAATTAGAAAAACAACCTAAAAAGTTTTCTTTTCTCATTATAATGGCCAAAATATATAAGAAGCATTGAATTACATATCGGGAGCATGTTGTTTTAGTAAATAAACGATTGGAAACTATAATATACGTGGAGTTCCAAATTTGTTTAGGGATAAGGATTTTTTGGAACTTTTAAAAATAGCCTAATACAAGTCTTTATGTGTCATTTTAATGGCCAAAATTTTTATGAAGAATTTAAAAATCAGTGGTGAATATGTTCTTTTAGTAAATAAATGATTGAAATCATGAAAATACGATAAGTTTTAAATTTGTTAAGGAATAAGGATTTTTCTGGCTTTCATAATCAGCCTAAAATAAGTAATCTTTTATCATTTTAATGGCCAAAATAGATAAGGCACATTGAAATAAAAGTTGGGAGCATGTTTTTTTAATAAATAAATGATTGGAAACATGAAAATACGAGGAGTTCCAAATTCGTTAAAGAATAATCATTTTTCTGGAACTTTAAAAAACATCCTAAAATATGTAATCTTATTATATTTTAATGGCAAAAATATATAAGAAGCATTGAAATATAGGCGGGCAGCATGATTTTTTATTAAATAAATAATTGGAAACATGAAAATACGAGGATTTCCAAATTTGTTAAGGAATAAGGATTTTTCTAGAAATTTCAAAAACATCCTAAAATAAGTATTCTTATGTTATTTTAATGGCCAAAATATATAAGAAGCATTGAATTACATATGGGGAGCATGTTGTTTTAGTAAATAAATAATTGGAAACTATAATATACGAGGAGTTTAAAATTTGTTTAGGGATAAAGATTTTTTGGAACTTATAAAAACAACCTAATACAAGTCTTTAAGTGTCATTTTAATGGCCAAAATTTTTATGAAGCATTTAAATATCGGTGGTGAATATGTTCTTTTAGTAAATAAATTATTAAAATCATTAAAATACGATATGTTTCAAATTTGTTAAGGTATAAGGATTTTTCTGGAACTTTCATAAACAGCCTAAAATAAGTAATCTTTTGTCATTTTATTGGCCAAAATTGATAAGGCGCATTAAAATATATGTTGGGAGCATGTTTTTTTTAGTAAATAAATGATTGGAAACATGAAAATACGAGGAGTTCCAAATTCGTTAAAGAATAATCATTTTTCTGGATTTTTAAAAAAATCCTAAAATAAGTTATCTTATTATATTTTAATGGTAGAAATATATAAGAAGCATTGAAATATAAATGGTGTGCATATTTTTATTAGTAAATAAATGATTGGAAACATGAAAATACGAAGAGTTCCAAATTCGTTAAAGAATAAAAATTTTTTTGGAACTTTAAAAACTAGCTTAAAGCAAGTAATCTTATGTCATTATAATGGCAAAAATATATAACTAGTATTGAAATATAGGTGGGGAGCATTTCTTTTTAATAAATAAATAATTGGAAACGTGAAACTACAAGGAGTTCCAAATTTGTTAAGGAATAAGGATTTTTCTAGAAATTACAAAAACAGCCTAAAAAAAGTTTTCTTATGTCATTATAATGGCCAAAATATATAAGAAGTATTGAATTACATATGGGGAGCATGTCGTTTTAGTAAATAAATGATTGGAAACTATAATATACGAGGAGTTCCAAATTTGTTTAGGGATAAAGATTTTTTGGAAATTATAAAAATAGCCAAATACAAATGTTTTTGAAACTTCTCACATTTTTAAGGAGCATTGAAATATCTGTGGGGAGATTTTTTTTAGTTAATAAATGATTGGAAACATGAAAAGACGAGAAGTTCAAAATTTGTTAAGGAATAAGGATTTTTCTGGAACTTTCAAAAATATTCTAATAAAAGTCTTTTTGTGTTATTTTAATGGCCAAAATAGTTATGAAGTATTGAAATACAGGTGGTGGGCATATTCTTTTAGAAAATAAATGATTGAAAACTTAAAAATGTGAGAAGTTTCAAAATTTTTAAGTAATAAGGATTTTTATGGAACTTTCAAAAACATTCTAAAAAAAAGTAATCTTATGTCATTTTAATGGCCAAAATAGTTATAAAGCATTGAAATATAAGTGGGGAGCATGTTTTTATTAGTAAATAAATGATTGGAAACATGAAAATACGAGAAGTTCCAAATTCGTTAAAGAATAAGGATTTTTCTGGATCTTTAAAAACTAGCTTAAAGCAAGTAATCTTATGTCATTATAATGGCAAAAATATATAACTAGCATTGAAATATTGGTGGAGAGCATTTCTTTATAATAAATAAATAAATGGAAACGTGAAACTACAAGGAGTTCCAAATTTGTTAAGGAATAAGGATTTTTCTAGAAATTACAAAAACAACCTAAAAAAAGTTTTCTTATGTCATTATAATGGCCAAAATATATAAGAAGCATTGAATTACATATGGGGAGCATGTTGTTTTCGTAAATAAACGATTGGAAACTATAATATATGAGAAGTTCCAAATTTATTTAGGGATAAGGATTTTTTGGAACTTTTAAAAACAGCCTAATATAAGTCTTTGTATGTCATTTTAATGGCCAAAATTTTTATGAAGAATTTAAAAATCAGTGGTGAATATGTTCTTTTAGTAAATAAATGATTGAAATCATGAAAATAGGATAAGTTTCAAATTTGTTAAGGAATAAGGATTTTTCTGGAACTTTCATAATCAGCCTAAAATAAGTAATCTTTTATCATTTTAATTGCCAAAATAGATAAGGCACATTGAAATATAAGTTGGGAGCATGTTTTTTTTAGTAAATAAATTATTGGAAACATGAAAATACAAGAAGTTCCAAATTCGTTAAAGAATAATCATTTTTCTGAAACTTTAAAAAACATCCTAAAATAAGTAATCTTATTATATTTTAATGGAAAAAATATATAAGAAACATTGAAATATAGGAGGACAACATGATTTTTTATTAAATAAATAATTGGAAACATGAAAATACGAGGATTTCCAAATTTTTTAAGGAATAAGGATTTTTCTAGAAATTTCAAAAACATCCTAAAATAAACATTCTTATGTCATTTTAATGGCCAAAATATATAAGAAGCATTGAATTACATATGGGGAGCATGTTGTTTTAGTAAATAAATGATTGGAAACTATAATATACGAGGAATTTCAAATTTGTTTAGGGATAAATATTTTTTGGAACTTATAAAAATAGCATAATACAAGTCTTTATGTGTCATTTTAATGGCCAAAATTTTTATGAAGCATTTAAACATCGGTGGTGAATATGTTCTTTTAGTAAATAAATGATTGAAAATTTGAAAATACGATAAGTTTCAAATTTGTTAAGGAATAAGCATTTTTCTGGAACTTTCATAAACAGCCTAAAATAAGTAATCTTTTATCATTTTAATGGCCAAAATAGATAAGGCGCATTAAAATATAAGTTGGGAGCATGTTTTTTTAGTAAATAAATGATTGGAAACATGAAAATACAAGGAGTTCCAAATTCGTTAAAGAATAATCATTTTTCTGGATCTTTAAAAAAATCCTAAAATAAGTTATCTTATTATATTTTAATGGTAGAAATATATAAGAAGCATTGAAATATAAATGGGGTGCATATTTTTATTAGTAAATAAATGATTGGAAACATGAAAATATGAGGAGTTCCAAATTCATTAAAGAATAAGAAGTTTTCTGGAACTTTAAAAACTAGCTTAAAGCAAGTAATCTTATGTCATTATAATGGCAAAAATATATGACTAGCATTGAAATATAGGTGGGGAGCATTTCTTTTTAATAAATAAATAATTGAAAATGTGAAACTACAAGGAGTTCCAAATTTGTTAAGGAATAAGTATTTTTCTAGAAATTACAAAAACAGCCTAAATATGGGGAGCATGTTGTTTTAATAAATAAATGATTAGAAACTATAATATACGAGGAGTTCAAATTTGTCTAGGGATAAAGATTTTTTGGAACTTTTAAAAATACCCAAATACAAGTCTTTATTTGTAATTTTAATGGCCAAAATTTTTATGAAGCATTTAAATATCGGCAGTGAATATGTTCTTTTTGTAAATAAATGATTGAAATCATGAAAATACGATAAGTTTCAAATTTGTTAAGGAATAAACATTTTTCTGGAACTTTCATAATCAGCCTAAAATAAGTATTTTTTTGACATTTTAATGGCCAAAAAAGATAAGGTGCATTGAAATATAAATTGGGAGCATGTTTTTTTAGTAAATAAATGATTGGAAACATGAAAATACGAGGAGTTCCAAATTCGTTAAAGAATAATCATTTTTCTGGAACTTTAAAAACATCATAAAATAAGTAATATTATTATATTTTAATGGCAAAAATATATAAGAAGCATTGAAATATAGGTGGGCTGCATTTTTTTATTAAATAAATGATTGGAAACATGAAAATACGAGGAGTTCCAAATTTGTTAAGGAATAAAGATTTTTCTTGAATTTCAAAAACATCCTAAATAAGTATTCTTATGTCATTTTAATGGCCAAAATATATAAGAATCATTTAATTACATATGGGGAGCATGTTGTTTTAGTAAATAAATGATTGGAAACTATAATATATGAGGAGTTCCAAATTTGTTTAGGGATAAAGATTTTTTGGAACTTTTATAAACAACCTAATACAAGTCTTTATGTGTCATTTTAATGGCCAAAATAATTATGAAGAATTTAAATATAGGTGGTGAATATGTTCTTTTAGTAAATAAATGATTGAAATCATGAAAATACGATAAGTTTCAAATTTGTTAAGGAATAAGGATTTTCCTGGAACTTTCATTAACAGCCTAAAATAAGTAATCTTTTGTCATTTTAATGGCCGAAATAGATAAGGCGCATTGAAATATAACCTGGAAGCATGTTTTTTTAGTAATTAAATAATTGGAAATATGAAAATACGAGGAGTTCCAAATTCATTAAAGAATAATCATTTTTCTGGAAATTTAAAAACAGCCTAAAATAAGTAATCTTATTATATTTTAATGGCAAAAATATATAAGAAGTATTGAAATATAGTTGGGCAACATGTTTTTTTATTAAATAAATGGTTGGAAACATGAAAATACGAGGAGTTCCGAATTTGTTAAGGAATAAGGATTTTTCTAGAAATTTCAAAAACATCATAAAATAAGTATTCTTACGTCATTTTAATGGCCAAAATATTTAAGAAGCATTGAATTATATTAGGGGAGCATGTTTTTTAGTAAATAAATGATTGGAAACATGAAAATATGAGGAGTTACAAATTCATTAAATAATAAGGATTTTTTCTGATTTTTAAAAAAATAGCCTTAAATAAATAATCTTATGTCATTTAAATGGCAAAAATATATAAGAACCATTGAAATATAGGTTGGGAGCATGATTATTTGATAAATAAATGATTGGAAACATTAAAATACAAGGAGTTCCAAATTTGTTAAGGAAAAATGATTTTTCTTGAAATATCAAAAATAGCCTAAAAAATTATTCTTATGTCATTTTAATGGTTAAGATATTTAAGGAACTTTGAAATATCTGTTGGGAGATTTTTTTTAGTTAATAAATCATTGGAAACATGAAAAGGCGAGGAGTTCCAAATTTGTTAAGGAATAAGGATTTTTCTGGAACATTCAAAAACATCCTAATAAAAGTCTTTTTGTGTAATTTTAATAGCCAAAATAGTCATGAAACATTGAAATATAGTTGGTGAGCTTGTTCGTTTAGTAAATATATGATTGAAAATATGAAAATGCGAGAAGTTTCAAATTTTTTAAGTAATAAGGATTTTTATGAAACTTTCAAAAACATTCTAAAAAAGTAATCTTATGTCATTTTAATGGCTAAAATATTTATGAAGCATTGAAATATAAATGAGGAGCATGTTTTTATTAGTAAATAAATGATTGGAAACAAGAAAATACGAGGAGTTCCAAATTCGTTAAATAATAAGGATTTTTCTGGAACTTTAAAAATTAGCTTAAACCAAGTAATCTTATGTCATTTTATTAGCAAAAATATACAAGTTGCATTGAACTGTATGTGGGGACCATTTTTTTTAATAAATAAATGATTGGAAACATGAAACTACAAGGAGTTCCAAATTGTTAAGGAATAAGGATTTTTCTAGAAATTAGAAAAACAGCCTAAAAAAAGTTTTATGTGTCATTTTAACGTCCAAAATTTTTATGAAGCATTTAAATATAGGTGGTGAATATGTTCTTTTAGTAAATAAATGATTGAAAACATGAAAATACGATAAGTTTCAAATTTGTTAAGGAATTAGGATTTTTCTGGAACTTTCATTAACAGACTAAAATAAGTAATCTTTTGTCATTTTAATGGCCAAAATAGAAAAGGCGCATTGAAATATATGTTGGGAGCATGTTTTTTTGTAAATAAATGTTTGCAAACATGAAAATACGAGGAGTTCCAAATTCGTTAAAGAATAATCATTTTTCTAAAACTTTAAAAAATAGCCTAAAATTAGTAATCTTATTATATTTTAATAGCAAAAATATATAAGATGCATTGAAATATAGGTGGGCAGCATGTTTTTTTATTAAATGATTGGAAACATGAAAATACGAGGAGTTCCAAATTTGTTAAGGAATAAGGATTTTTCTAGAAATTTCAAAAACATCATAAAATAAGTATTCTTATGTCATTTTAATGGCCAAACTATTTAAGAAGCATTGAATTATATGTGGGGAGCATGTTTTTTAGTAAATAAATGATTGGAAATATGAAAATACGAGGTGTTACAAATTCAATAAAGAATAAGGATTTTTTTGGATCTTTTAAAAAACAGCCTTAAATAAGTAATCTTATGTTATTTTAATGGCAAAAATATATAAGAACCATTGAAATATAGGTTGGGAGCATGATTATTTAATAAAAAAATGATTGGAACATGAAAATACGAGGAGTTTCAAATTTGTTAAGGAATAAGAATCTTTCTTGAAATATCAAAAATAGCCTAACAAAAATTATTCTTATGTCATTTTTATGGCTAAGATATTTATGAAGCGTTGAAATATCTGTGGGGATATTTTTCTTTAGTTAATAAATGATTGGAAACATGAAAAGACGAGGAGTTCCAAATTCGTTAAAGAATAATCATTTTTCTGGAACTTTAAAAAATATCCTTAAATAAGTAATCTTATTATATTTTAATGGCAAAAATATATAAGAAGCATTGAAATATAGGTGGGCAGCATTTTTTTTATTAAATAAATGACTAGAAACATGAAAATACGAGGAGTTCCAAATTTGTTAAGGAATAAGTATTTTTCTAGAAATTTCAAAAACATCCTAAAATAAGTATTCTTATGTCATTTTAATGACCAAAATATATAAGAAGCATTGAATTAAATATGGTTAGCATGTTGTTTTAGTAAATAAATGATTGGAAACTATAATATACGAGGAGTTTCAAATTTGTTTAGGGATAAAGATTTTTTGGAACTTTTATAAACAACCCAATACAAGTCTTTATGTGTCATTTTAATAGCCAAAATATTTATGAAGAACTTAAATATAGGTGGTGAATATGTTCTTTTAGTTAATAAATGATTGAAATCATGAAAATACGATAAGTTTCAAATTTGTTAAGGAATAAGGATTTTTCTAGAACTTTCATTAATTGACTAAAATAAGTAATCTTTTATCATTTTAATGGCAAAATAGATAAGGATAATTTAAATATAAGTTGGGAGCATGTTTTTGTTTAGTAAATAAATGATTGGAAACATAAAAATACGAGGAGTTCCAAATTCGTTAAAGAATAATCATTTTTCTGGAACTTTAAAAAACAGCCTAAAATAAGTAATCTTATTATATTTTAATGGCTAAAATTTATAAGAAGCATTGAAATATAGGTAGACAGCATGTTTTTTTATTATATAAATGATTGGAAATATGAAAATACGAGGAGTTCCAAATTTGTTAAGGAATAAGGATTTATCTAGAAATTTCAAAAACATCATAAAATAAGTATTATTATGTCATTTTAATGGCCAAAATATTTAAGAAGTATTGAACTATATGTGGGTAGCATGTTTTTTAGTAAATAAATGATTGGAAACAAGAAAATACGAGGAGTTACAAATTCATTAAATAATAAGGATTTTTTTGGATCTTTTAAAAAATAGACTTAAATAAGAAATCTTATGTAATTTTAATGGCAGATATATATAAGAACCATTGAAATATAGGTTGGGAGCATGATTATTTAATAAATAAATGATTGAAAACATTAAAATACGAAGAGTTCCAAATTTGTTAAGGATTAATAATTTTTCTTGAAATATCAAAAATAGCCTAAAAAATTATTCTTATGTCATTTTAATGGCCAAGATATTTAAGAAGCGTTGAAATATCTGCGGGGAGATTTTTTTTTTTTAGTTAATAAATGATTGGAAACATGAAAAGGCAAGGAGTTCCAAATTTGTTAAGGAATAAGGATTTTTCTGGAACTTTCAAAAACATTCTAATAGAAGTCTTTTTGTGTCATTTTAATAGCCAAAATAGTCATGAAACATTGAAATATAGGTGGTGAGCATGTTCGTTTAGTAAATAAATGATTGAAAACATGAAAATGCGAGAAGTTTCAAATTTTTTAAGTAATAAAGATTTTTATGAAACTTTCAAAAACATTCTAAAAAGTAATCTTATGTCATTTTAATGGCCAAAATAGTTATGAAGCATTGAAATATAAATGGGGAGCGCATTTTTATTAGTAAATAAATTATTGGAAACAAGAAAACACGAGGAGTTCCAAATTCGTTAAAGAATAAGGATTTTTCTGGAACTTTAAAAACTAGCTTAAAGAAAGTAATCTTATATCATTTTAATGGCAAAAATATATAAGTTGCATTGAACTATATGTGGGGAACATTTTTTTTAATAAATAAATGATTGAAAACATGAAACTACAAGGAGTTCCAAATTTGTTAAGGAATAAGGATTTTTCTAGAAATTAGGAAAACAGCCTAAAAAAAGTTTTATGTGTCATTTAAATGGCAAAATTTTTATGAAGCATTTAAATATAGGTGGTGAATATGTTCTTTTATTAAATAAATGATTGAAAACATGAAAATACGATAAGTTTCAAATTTGTTAAGAAATAAGCATTTTTCTGGAACTTTCATTAACAGACTAAAATAAGTAATCTTTTGTCATTTTAATGGCCAAAATAGATAAGGCGCATTGAAATATAAGATGGGAACACGTTTTTTTGTAAATAAATGATTGGAAACATGAAAATACGAGGAGTTCCAAATTTGTTAAAGAATAATTATTTTTCTAAAACTTTAAAAAACAGCCTAAAATTAGTAATCTTATTATATTTTAACAGAAAAAATATATAAGAAGCATTGAAATATAGGTGGGCAGCATGTTTTTTTATTAAATAAATGATTGGAAACATGAAAATACGAGGAGTTCCCAATTTGTTAAGGAACAAGAATTTTTCAAGAAATTTCAAAATCATCATAAAATAAGTATTCTTATGTCATTTTAATGGCCAAACTATTTAAGAATCATTGAATTATATGTGGGGAGCATGTTTTTTAGTAAATAAATTATTGGAAATATGAAAATACGAGGAGTTACAAATTCATTAAAGAATAAGGATTTTTTTGGATCTTTTAAAAAATAGCCTTAAATAAGTAATATTATGTTATTTTAATGGCAAAAATATATAGGAACCATTGAAATATAGGTTGAGAGCATGATTATTTAATAAATAAATGATTGGAAACATGAAAATACGAGGAGTTCCAAATTTATTAAGGAATAAGGATCTTTCTTGAAATATCAAAAATAGCTTAACAAAAATTATTCTTATGTCATTTTAATGGCCAAGATATTTAAGGAGCGTTGAAATATTTGTGGGGAGATTTTTCTTTAGTTAATAAATGATTGGAAAGATGAAAAGACGAGGAGTTCAAAATTTGTTAAGGAATAAGGATTTTTCTGGAACTTTTAAAAACATCCTAATAAAATTCTTTTTGTGTCATTTTAATAGCCGAAATAGTCATGAAACATTGAAATATAGGTGGTGAGCATGTTCTTTTAGTAAATAAATGATTGAAAACATGAAAATGTGAGAAGTTTCAAAATTTTTAAGTAATAAGGATTTTTATGGAATTTTCAAAAACATTCTAGAAAAAGTAATCTTATGTCATTTTAATGGCCAAAATAGTTATTAAGCATTGAAATATAAATGGGGTGCATATTTTTATTAGTAAATAATTTATTGGAAACATGAAAACACGTGGAGTTCCAAATTCGTTAAAGAATAAAGATTTTCTTGGAACTTTAAAAACTATCTTAAATCAAGTAATCTTATGTCATTTTAATGGCAAAAATATATAAGTAGCATTGAAATATATGTGGGGAGCATTTCTTTTTAATAAATAAATGATTGGAAACATGAAACTACAAGGAGTTCTAAATTTGTTAAGGAATAAGGATTTTTCTAGAAATTAAAAAAAAGCCTAAAAAAGTTTTCTTATGTCATTATAATGGCCAAAATATAAAAGAAGAATTGAATTGTATATGGGGTGCATGTTGTTTTAGTAAATAAATGATTGGAAACTATAAAATACGAGGAGTTCCAAATTTTTATACGGATTAGGATTTTTTTGGAACTTTTAAAAACTGCCTAATACAAGTCTTTATGTGTCATTTTAATGGCCAAAATTTTTATGAAGCATTTAAATATAGGTGGTGAATATGTTCTTTTAGTAAATAAATGATTGAAAACACGAAAATACGAGGAGTTCCAAATTCGTTAAAGAATAATAATTTTTCTGGAACTTTAAAAAACAGCCTAAAATAAGTAATCTTATTATATTTTAATGGCAAAAATATATAAGAAGCATTGAAATATAGGTGGACAACATGTTTTTTATTAAATAAATAATTGGAAATACGAAAATACGAGGAGTTCCAAATTTGTTAAGGAATAAGGATTTTTCTAGAAATTTCAAAAACATCATAAAATAAGTATTCTTATGTCATTTTAATGGCCAAAATATTTAAGAAGCATTGAACTATATGTGGGGAGCATGTTTTTTAGTAAATAAATGATTGGAAACATGAAAATACGAGGAGTTACAAATTCATTAAAGAATAAGGATTTTTTTTTATCTTTTAAAAAACAGACTTAAATAAGTAATCTTATGTCATTTTAATGGCAGATATATATAAGAATCATTGAAATATAGGTTGGAAGCATGATTATTTAATAAATAAATTATTGGAAATATTAAAATACGAAGAGTTCCTAATTTGTTAAGGAATAAGGATTTTTCTTGAAATATCAAAAATGGCCTAAAAATTATTCTTATGTCATTTTAATGGCCAAGATATTTAAGGAGCGTTGAAATATCTGTGGGGAGATTTTTCTTTAGTTAATAAATGATTGGAAACATTAAAAGACGAGGAGTTCAAAATTTGTTAAGGAATAAGGATTTTTCTGGAACTTTTAAAAACATCCTAATAAAAGTCTTTTTGTGTCATTTTAACAGCCGAAATAGTCATGAAACATTGAAATATAGGTGGTAAGAATTTTCTTTTAGTAAATAAATGATTGAAAACATGAAAATGCGAGAAGTTTCAAATTTTTTAAGTAATAAAGATTTTTATGGAACTTTCAAAAACATTCTAAAAAAGTAATCTTATGTCATTTTAATGTCCAAAATATTTATGAAGCATTGAAATATAAATGGGGAGCATGTTTTTATTAGTAAATAAATTATTGGAAACATAAAAACACAAGGAGTTCTAAATTCGTTAAAGAATAAGGATTTTTCTGGAACTTTAAAAACTAGCTTAAATCAAGTAATCTTATGTCATTTTAATGGCAAAAATATATAAGTAGCATTGAAATATAGGTGGGGAGCATTTCATTTTAATAAATAAATGATTGGAAACATGAAACTACAAGGAGTTCCAAATTTGTTAAGGAATAAGGATTTTTCTAGAAATTAAAAAAACAGCCTAAAAAAGTTTTCTTATGTTATTATAATGGCCAAAATATAAAAGAATCATTGAATTATATATGGGGTGCATGTTGTTTTAGTAAATATATGATTGGAAACTATAAAATACGAGGAGTTCCAAATTTTTATAGGGATAAGGATTTTTTTTGGAACTTTTAAAAACAGCCTAATACAAGTCTTTATGTGTCATTTTAATGGCCAAAATTTTTATGTAGATTTAAATATAGGTGGTGAATATGTTCTTTTAGTAAATAAATGATTGAAAACACCAAAATACGATAAGTTTCAAATTCATTAAGGAATAAGGATTTTTCTGCAACTTTCAATAACAGACTAAAATAAGTAATGTTTTATCATTTTAATGGCAAAAATAGATAAGGAGCATTGAAATATAGGTTGGGAGCATGTTGTTTTAAGTAAATAAATAATTGGAAACATGAAAATACGAGGAAATCCAAATTCGTTAAATAATAATCATTTTTCTGGAACATTAAAAAACAGCCTAAAATAAGTAATCTTATTATATTTTAAAAGCTAAAATATATAAGAAGCATTGAAATATAGGTGGGTAGCGTGTTTTTTATTAAATAAATGATTGGAAATATAAAAATACGAGGAGTTCCAAATTTGTTAAGGAATAAGGATTTTTCTAGAAATTTCAAAAATATCATAAAATAAGTATTCTTATGTCATTTTAATGGCCAAAATATTTAAAAAGCATTGAATTATATGTGGGGAGCATGTTTTTGGTAAATAAAAGATTGGAAACATGAAAATACGAGGAGTTACAAATTCATTAAAGAATAAGGATTTTTTTGGATCTTTTAAAAAAATACTTAAATAAGTAATCTTATGTCATTTTAATGGCAGAAATATATAAGAACCATTGAAATATAGGTTGGGAGCATGATTATTTAATAAATAAATGATTGGAAACACTAAAATACGAGGAGTTCCAAATTTGTTATGGAATAAGAATTTTTCTTGAAATATCAAAAATAGCCTAAAAAATTATTCTTATGTCATTTTAATGGCCAAGATATTTAAGGAGCAATGAAATATCTGCGGGAAGATTTTTTTAGTTAATAAATGATTGGAAACATGAAAAGACGAGGAGTTCTAAATTTGTTAAGAAATAAGGATTTTTCTGGAATTTTCAAAAACATCCTAATAAAAGTCTTTTTGTGTCATTTTAATAGCCAAAATAGTCATGAAACATTGAAATATAGGTGGTGAGCATATTCTTTTAGTAAATAAATGATTGAAAACATTAAAATGCAAGATTTCAAATTTTTTAAGTAATAAGGATTTTTATGGAACTTTCAAAAACATTCTAAAAGAAGTCATCTTATGTCATTTTAATGGCCAAAATAGTTATAAAGCATTGAAATATAAATGGGGAGCATGTTTTTATTAGTAAATAAATTATTGGAAACATGAAAACACGAGGAGTTCCAAATTCGTTAAAGATTAAGAATTTTTCTTGAACTTTAAAAACTAGCTTAAAGCAAGTAATCTTATATCATTTTAATGGCAAAATATATAAGTAGCATTAAAATATATCTGGGGAGCATTTCTTTTTAATAAATAAATTATTGGAAACATGAAACTACAAGGAGTTCAAAATTTGTTAAGGAATAAGGATTTTTCTATAAATTAGAAAAACAGCCTAAAAAAAGTTTTATGTGTCATTTTAACAGCCAAAATTTTTATGAAGCATTTAAATATAGGTGGTGAATATGTTCTTTTATTAAATAAATGATTGAAAACATGAAAATACGATAAGTTTCAAATTTGTTAAGAAATAAGCATTTTTCTGGAACTTTCATTAACAGATTAAAATAAGTAATCTTTTATCATTTTAATGGCCAAAATAGATAAGGAGCATTGAAATATAAGTTGGGATGAAAATACGAGGAGTTCCAAATTTGTTAAGGAATAAGGATTTTTCTAGAAATTTAAAAAACATCATAAAATAAGTATTCTTATGTCATTTTAATATACAAAATATTTAAGAAGCATTGAATTATATGTGAGGAGCATGTTTTTTAGTAAATAAATGATTGAAAACATGAAAATACGAGGAGTTACAAATTTATTAAAGAATAAGGATTTTTTTTTGGATCTTTTAAAAAAGAGCCTTAAATAAGTAATCTTATGTCATTTTAATGTCAAAAATATATAAGAACCATTGAAATATAGGTTGGGAGCATGATTATTTAATAAATAAATGATTGTAAACATTAAAATACGAGGAGTTCCAAATTTGTTAAGGAATAAGGATTTTTCTTGAAATATAAAAAATATCCTAAAAAATTATTCTTATGTCATTTTAATGGTCAAAATATTTAAGGAGCGTTGAAATATCTATGGGGATATTTGGTTTAGTTTATAAATGATTGGAAAGATGAAAAGACGAGGAGTTCCAAATTTGTTAAGGAATAAGGATTTTTCTGGAACTTTCAAAAACATCCTAATAAAAGTCTTTTTGTGTCATTTTAATAGTCAAAATAGTCATGAAACATTAAAATATAGGTGGTGAGCATGTTCTTTTTGTAAATAAATGATTGAAAATATGAAAATGCGAGAAGTTTCAAATTTTTTAAGTAATAAGGATTTTTATGGAACTTTCAAAAACATTCTAAAACAAGTAATCTTATGTCATTTTAATGGCCAAAATATTTATGAAACATTGAAATATAAATGGGGAGAATGTTTTTATTAGTGAATAAATGATTGGAAACATGAAAACACGAGGATTTCCAAATTCGTTAAAGAATAAAGATTTTTCTGGAACTTTAAAAAATAGCTTAAAGCAAGTAAGAACTTTAAAAATAGCTTAAAGCAAGTAATCTTATGTCATTTTAATGGCAAAAATATATAAGTAGCATTGAAATATAGGTGTGGAGCATTTCTTTTTAATAAATAAATGATTGGAAACATGAAACTACAAGCAGTTTCAAATTTGTTAAAGAATAAGGATTTTTTTAGAAATTACAAAAATTATATAAAAAAAGTTTTCTTATGTCATTAATATGGCCAAAATATATAAGAAGCATTGAATTATATATGGGGAGCACGTTTTTTTAGTAAATAAATGATTGGAAACTATAAAATACGAGGAGTTCCAAATTTGTTTAGGGATAAGGATTTTTTTGGAACTTTTAAAAACAGCCTAATACAAGTCTTTATGTGTCATTTTAACGGACAAAATTTTTTTGAAGCATTTAAATATAGGTGGTGAATATGTTCTTTTAGTAAATAAATGATTGAAAACATGAAAATACGATAAGTTTCAAATTTGTTAAGGAATAAGAATTTTTCTGGACTTTCATTAACAGACTAAAATAAGTAATTTTTTGTCATTTTAATGGCAAAAATAGATAAGGCGCATTGAAATATAAGTTGGGAGAATGTTTTTTGTTGTAAATAAATGATTGGAAACATGAAAATACGAGGAGTTCCAAATTCGTTAAAGAATAATTATTTTTCTGGAACTTTAAAAAACAGCCTAAAATAAGTAATCTTATTGTATTTTAATGGCAAAAATATATAAGAATCATTGAAATATTGGTGGGCAGCATGTTTTTTTATTAAATAAATAATTGGAAACATAAAAAAACGAGGAGTTCCAAATTTGTTAAGGAATAAGGATTTTTGTAGAAATTTCAAAAACATCTTAAAATAAGTATTCTTATGTCATTTTAATGGCCAAAATATTTAAGAAGCATTGAGTTATATGTGGGGAGCATGTTTTTTTAGTAAATAAATGATTGGAAACGTGAAAATACAAGGAGTTACAAATTCATTAAAGAATAAGGATTTTTCTGGATCTTTAATAAAAAGCCTAAAATAAGTAATCTTATGTTATTTTAATGGAAAAATATATAAGAACCATTGAAATATAGGCAAATGGATATCATATAATATATGAGTGATGTGGAAGTCTATATCCCTTAGTAGATCCTTCGCCCTCCTCCATTTCTCCATAATCTTCCATGAAATCGTCGGATTCTGATTCTTGAAGGCATACACAACATAGGTGTAATTCGTCTCAAGCCAAAGGCGCCTCCAATTTCTTCTATGCGCAAGCTCAATGGCCATACATGCAGTCAATAATTCTACCTCCATCGCAAAACCCGGCTCCAAACCACTCGAGAAGCAGCCCATATGGAATCCTCTGATGTTTCTGAATATTCCCCCACCTAATATAACACCTGGCCATCCTGTCGAATGCCCATCCACATTCACCTTCACCCAGCCAACTGCCGGCGGACACCACCAAACTGAAGTAACCGAAGGAGCTGACCTCGGCACTCCCTTGATTCTGAAAAATCTGAGCGTGTTGAAGTCAGCCATAGTATTACTCATACAGCCCAACCTAAAAGCTTCTCCCTCCTTAATTAGCGCCATCAGTTGAGCTTTAATCTGATTAACCCTAACTGTTTTGTCCTGCAACTCTTTATCATATCCCTCATTCATCATCAAGTTCATATGCTGCCAAATAATCCACACATATGTAACAACTGCCAGCTTCAATATAGCTATAACTTGGGCACTTTCTGCTATCCCTATAGCTTGTATCATGAACCCTAAAATGATTGATCAACCACCATTCTTTGACCAAAAGAGAACCCTGCCTGCACATGTGTTAAAACCTCAACAGCCACTGGGCAACTCAAGAAAATATGATCTACCGATTCAGCTGCTGCCTTACAAAGATAGCATCTTGACAGACCTCAAAACCCTCTCGCAGCTAAAGTATCCCATGTGGTGAGAACTCCTCGGAGGGCTTTCCATATAGTAATCGAACGTCTTGATGGGATAAACAATGCCCAAATCCATTTCCCCCAGCTAACTTCCAGAAATGCATGCCTCAGGTGAACATAAGTAACCTTCGATGTGATACTTCCTTGAAAAGACTTTGTCCATACCCTATAATCCTCAAAATGTAGAGACATGTGCATGTTTAGAATCATGTCTACAATGTGCAAGTAAGCTTGGGTGAAGCTCAACGTGAAATGCCAATCTCCTTCATACAAGTAATCCCCTATTACATCATCAAATCTTCCCCGATATTCCATTGGAATTCCTATCAAATCTGCAATTGGAGTACCATTCCAATTGTCTAACCAGAACTTGACCTTGGTGTCATATCCTACCATCCATATTTCCTCCTCTTTTAGTCGATTAATATGTCTCATACATGCTCCTCGGATAGAAGAAGGGGTGTACCGAGGTCTAAGCATCAGTCTGTCAAACCACCTATTTTTGATGCAGCTTAGAGCACCCTTTCCCTCCATTATCTCCCATGAAAGCTTCATCACATATGCCTTATTTGCTGTTCTGAGTGATCTAATCCCCAACCCTCCTTCAGCAGTTGGTGAACAAACTCTTTTCCAGCCAACCGTGAAATGATGTTACCTCATTGGATCCCCTGACCAAATGAAATTGCGACATGCATTCTCAATTCTTTTAATTTGATGTTGGGGCCATCTATAAATCATCATAGTATGTACAGCCGACAAAAATAATGACTGAGTTTACCAAACATATTCTCCCTGCCATTGATAATGTATTTCCCTTCCACCGCTGAAATTTGGCAAGAATTACATTGTTTCTCGATGAAAGTGTTCTATTTTAGGAGCCCCAATGAAGACTGGGGCTCCAAGATACATAAAAGGTAGGGAACCTTCTTGAATACCCAACAAGTGATGTATGTGTCTTTCGCAAGCTGCATTGACATGTCTACCAAAAAACACCTTTGATTTTGCTGGATTAAAAACCTGACCTGACATAGATGCATAGCCATCCAATATCTCTTTGAGGCACCGAATTGATCTTTCCTCTTCCCTACAAAACATGACAATGTCATCAGCATAGAAAAGGTATGGAGAGATGTAATTGCTTCTGTTGGCACAAGCTTGAAGTAGATCTCCACTGCTAATCTTGTTGTTTATCCATTTACCCAGGACCTCCTCCGCAATATAAAATAATAGGGGCGACAATGGATCTCCTTGACGTACTCCTCTACCACAAGCAAAAAATCCCGCTGGACATCCATTGTTTAAAATAGAAACCTTTGCCGAGCTAAATATCATTTGTATCCATTTAATAAAAGTTGGATTGAAACCCATTTTGTGTAAAACATGCAGCATGAAATCCCATCGTAAAGTGTCAAAAGCCTTCTTAATATCAACTTTGAACCCCACACTCCCCACAATAGAGTTATTAAGGCTATTGAAGCTTTCCGAGGCTATAGCAATGCAATGATTGTTACGGCCAGGAATGAATCCGAATTGGCACTCCCCCAAGTGTTTATTCAGAATAGGACCAACTCTACTTGCCAATATTTTTGGTGAAAATCTTGAAGAAGAAATTACAAAGGTTAATTGGCCGGAAGTCCTCAACCCTATTTGCACCCTCCACTTTAGGAATCAATACCACAAAATTGCAATTAATTCCCGCAGAAAGTTGACCACTAGAGAAGAAGTGCTGCACTGCTCTGCATACATCGTCACTGATTATGTGCTAACACTTATGATAGAAAGAGCCTCCAAAACCATCTGGACCTGGGGCACTATCCTCTGAAAGATCCATCATTGCATTTTTTATTTCTTCACGTGTAGGTATTGCTGTGAGAGTTAGGTTCTCCTCCACAGACATGAACGGCAATACAAATCCTAAATCATCAAAACTAACTTCATCCACAGTGGCGCTGAAAAGATTTTTATAGAAATACACAACATGCATGGCAATTTGTTCAACATTATCTGAAAGTTCTCCATCTATAATCATCGATTTTATAGAAGTCTTGGTTTTTGAAATTCTCTGATTCTTATGAAAGAAATCAGTGTTCCTGTCATCGTCCTTCAGCCATTCGCATCTGTTCTTCTATGCCCAAAACTGATGCTTCTCCAAAAACTTCTTATTCAGGGCCACTTGGTCATCTATTTCCTCACAAAATAGCTCCTCCGAGTCCCCCTCCTCTCCAATGTGGATTTGTATGTTTTTAAGAGCATTCATAGCTTCAACCACTCCATCAAAAACATTACCAAAGCTTTGCACGTTCCAAGCCTAGGTATCAATCTTCAATCTTTTAAGTTTTGCAACAAACTTGATGATAGGATTCGTGAGATACAGCGGCTTAGCCCATGAGGTTTCCGTCATCAAGAAAAACCCTGTCTCAGAAAACCACATGGCTTGGAATCTAAAAGGTTTAGGGGCTTGATTAATATCTCTACATGAAGTAAGAATTGGAGCATGGTCAGAACCATGGCGAGCAAGCGCAGTAGCAGTCATCGAGTCCTATAAATCCAGTAATCCATCCGAAACAAGAACCCTGTCAATTTTAGAGGCCCTCATAGCTCTTGTAGCAGATCTACTAACCCAAGTGAACCTAGCCCCATTCATATTAATATCAGTAAGTCCAGTATCACTTAGGAATTACTTAAACTCCCTCGAACTAGAATTATCATGCCTAGATGCATGCAGCCTCTCATGAACACCAAGAGTAGTATTAAAATCACCAACTATCAACATGTTATTTGTCATAGAATTTAATATATCCTCCCACAATGTTTGTCAGATGACATGAGTGACATTCGCATGAACAAATCCAAAACGATAATTTGCAGCATTGTAGATAAAGTCAAACACCATGATTTGTGAAGTAGAAAGAACAGTCCTGACCTGAGATATGAACCGAGCATCATAAAATACCCAAATATTTGGTCTGAGGCCCTCACGATGATTCTGTCCAGCAAATTGGAAACCAAGGTTACTCCATGTATAGGCGGGGATAGCTGAAAAAATGACTTTAGGCTCTGCTATAGCAAGCCAGATAGGCTTGTGTTTACGACAAAGTTCTTTGAGAGCAGCCCTTACAGGGCCACGCCCAAGGCCTCTAACATTCCAAAAAAGCACTTTCATTTAAAACTTGCTCCACGACTGTGCTTCAGCAGTTTAGTACTTGTCCAATCTTTAACGGCAGAGGAGTTCATATTCTTTGTGGACTTAGTGTCAGGGTTGACATGTTTAATACCAGGCTTTCTTGATCTCATAGTAGGAGGATCCTCTCGCTTGAAGTGTGTGGCACTACTCTCTGTACCAATCACAGAAAGCTGATTCCTACTCTCCACAGGTGGAAGAACCGCTAGAGGGATGGGTTCCTCATGATAGACGACAATAGCATTGTCAGTGCGTACTGTCTTAGGAGTGTTCATGGCCTCTTGCTCTCCCTTCTCCTCATGCTACGATTCATTATTATCTTCCCCCCTTTATGATTCACTCTCTTCAAAAATAGTGTCCTCATTCTCTTTGTCTGTCTCCATATCCTCCATTTTAAACTCAGCTCCATCATCCTCATCCAAGCTTTCCAAATTTTCAAACATATTATGTTGTTCCACTGGTACTACAGTATCTTTTATATCCTTCCAGACTTTCTTGGGAGCCTGAAATTTATCTGTCTTATGTTCTGTCTTTTTTGCTTTTGTTTTGCGTGCCTCTACCCTTCTTTTTTTTCTTGTAATTCTCCGAGGAGTGTCCCAAAGTGCTACAAGATTGGCAGTATTCAGGAATATTTTCATAGCTGAAAGTCACTCGGATTTTACCCTCAGGAGTATCAATATATAAGTCTGCGGCAATTCTTCCAAAACATCTAGGTCTATAATCATTCTAGCAAAATGGCCAGTTGATCCATCCAAAGTCTTCTCATCTATTCGAACCAACATACCAATAACTCTTGCAATATGCTTGAGTACTTCCTCATGCCACAACTCCATTGGAAGCTCATTCACCCGAGCCCATACCAAAACCAAAGAAGATTTGATCTTGTATGGATTGAAAGAAGGGGACCACTTTTGAACCCTAATCTGCATGGCCCCACATCAAAAACACACTTTTTAACAGCTATATCTGAATCAATTCATCTGGAATGAACACCGAGAAATATCCTCTCCCAAGAGGAATCAAATAAATATCCTTGAGCTGCCATAATTTTTTTAACATGCTGTTAGACTCCGATTGGTGAGTGGCTTGAATCCTCTTGGAGTAAGAATCATAGCAATCACAAATTGCGAGAAAAGATTTACCCTTTTATCATAAAAAGTTTTGTTAATTTGCAATGTAACAGTATCACCTGTTTTTTCAAGCAGTGTCGCCACGGGACCTAAATAGGCCCTTTGCATATGGTCGATCGAATGCTGTGGAATGTATCTGCATTTGACAAAACCCTAGCAATGAAGGATTTCGTATCTGAATTGCTCCGGATGGGTGAGACAGTCGAAGGCCCTTTGTCTTTTCACTTGAAATAGATGTAATACGATCATGAACAGGTACATGTCCAGGTTTATCATGCACCGCTGAATAGGAACCAACATTTAAATGATTAGGGACCTTCTCGGGGCGTAGAGAATTGCCAGCATAAGCCTGATTTTTGTTCAGCAGATCATCAAAAGCAAGTAACCCTGAAGAAGACTTGGGATTAAAGTGTGGGTCAGTCCCAGCCTTAGGGTTTTGCGAACAAGCAAGAAGAACCATCAACCATGGAAAGAGTTCGCAGTCTTTGTCCAATTCTGAGAATTGGGCAAAGGGATCAAAAGGGTAAGAAACACCAGCCGATGGCTCGCCAGAGAGTGGCGGAGCCTCCATGGCAGACGTCAACGAAAATGAAAACCCTATAAAATTTTAGAGAGAGGGAGGAGAGAATTTTCTAGAGAGAGAAAAAACATCTTTTAGAAGCCAACATCAAAATTAAGAACCATTGAAATATAGGTTGGGAGCATGATTATTTAATAAATAAATCATTGGAAACATGAAAATACGAGGAGTTCCAAATTTTTTAAGGAATAACATTTTTCTTGAAATATCAAAAATAGCCTAAAAAATTATTCTTATGTCATTTTAATAGCTGATATTTAAGGAGCATTGAAATATCTGTGGGGAGATTTTTTTTAGTTAATAAATGAGTGGATACATGAAGACGAGGAGTTCCAAATTTGTTAAGGAATAAAAATTTTCTGGAACTTTCAAAAACAGCCAAATAAAAGTATTTTGGTATTATTTTATTGGCCAAAATAGTTATGAAGCATTGAAATACAGGTGGTGAGCATGTTCTTTTAGTAAATAAATGAATGAAAACATGAAAATGCGAGAAGTTTCAAATTTTTTAATTAATATGATTTTTCTTGAACTATCAAAAACATTTGAAAAAAATTAATCTTATGTAATTTTAATGGCCAAAATAGTTATGAAGAATTGAAATATAAGTGGGGAGCATGTTTTTTTTAATAAATAAATGATGGGAAACATGAAATACGAGGAGTTCCAAATTCGTTAAAGAATAAAGATTTTTCTGGAACTTTAAAAAACAACCTAATATTAATGGAAAAAAAATATAAGTAGCATTGAAATATAGGTGGGGACCATGTCTTTTTAATAAATAGATGATTGGAAACATGAAACGAAAATACAAAAATAGCCTAAGAAATTTTCTTATGTCATTATAATAGCCAAAATATATAAGAAGCAATGAATTATATATGGGGAGCATGTTGTTTTAGTAAATAAATGTTTGGAAACTATAAAATACGAGGAGTTTCAAATTTGTTTAGGAATAAGGATTTTTTTGGAACTTTTAAAATAGCCTAATACAAGTCTTTTTGTGTCATTTTAACGGCTAAAATTTTTATGAAGCATTTAAATATAGATAATTAGCATGTTCTTTTAATAAATAAATGATTGAAAACATGAAAACACGAGGAGTTTCAAATTTGTTAAGGAATAAGGATTTTTTTGTAACTTTTGAAAACAGCCTAAAATAAGTAATCTTATGTGATTTAAATGGCCAAAATAGATAAGGTGCATTGAAATATAATTTGGAAGAATGTTTTTTTAGTAAATAAATGATTGAAAATTTGGAAATACGAGGAGTTCCAAATTCGTTAAAGAATAATCATTTTTTATTATTTAAAAAACAAGTAATTGTATTATATTTTAATGGCAAAAATATATAAGAATCATTGAAATATAGGTGGGCAGCATTTTTTTATTAAATAAATGATTGGAAACATGAAAATACGAGAAGTTCCAAATTTGTTAAGGAATAAGGATTTTTCTAAAAATTTAAAAAAACATCCTAAAATAAGTATTCTTATGTCATTTTAATGGCCAAAATATTTAAGAATCACTGAATTATATGTGGGGAGCATGTTTTTTTAGTAAATAAATGATTGAAAACATTAAAATACTTGGAGTTCCAAATTCATCAAAGCATAAGGATTTTTTTGGATCTTTAAAAAATAGCCTAAAACAAGTAATCTTATGTAATTTTATGGCAAAAATATATAAGAACCATTGAAATATAGGTTGGGAGCATGATTATTTAATAAATAAATTATTGAAAACATGAAAATACGAGGAGTTCCAAATTTGTTAAGGAATAAGGATTTTTCTTGAAATATCAAAAATAGCATAAAAATTATTCTTATGTCATTTTAATGGCCTAGATATTTATGGAGCATTGAAATATCTGTGGGAAGATTTTTTTTAGTTAATAAATGATTGGAAACATGAAAAGACAAGGAGTTCCCAATTTGTTAAGGAATAAGGATTTTTCTGAAACTTACAAAAACAGCCTAATAAAAGTCTTTTTATGTCATTTTAATGGCCAAAATAGTTATGAAGCATTGAAATACAGGTGGTGAGCATGTTCTTTTAGTAAATAAATGATTGGAAACATGAAAATATGAGGAGTTTCAAATTTGTTAACGAATAAGGATTTTTATCAAAAATAGCCTAAAAAAATTATTCTTATGTCATTTTAATGGCCAAGATATTTAAGGAGCATTGAAATATCTTTGGGGAGATTTTTTTAGTTAATAAATGATTGGAAACATGAAAAGACGAGGAGTTTCAAATTTGTTAAGGAATTAGGATTTTTCTGAAACTTTCAAAAATAATCCAATAAAAGTATTTTTGTTGCAGCAGCAAGCTGGTGTTTTGGAATTTCCACAGCACGAGAGGGATCTGTAGCTCCGACAACGTGTACAACATCGACAACAGGTTAAGGAGGGATTGGCCTCCATTTTTGCTTTTTTACAACAAACCCATCCGCATCAGTAGCGTGAGGCTTATGCCCCTTCTTATTACAATCCACATCTAAGTGGCCCAAATATAGGTGGAGGAAGTATTGAAATATAGGTGGGTAGCATGATTTTTTTAATAAATATATGACTGGAAACATGAAAATAAGAGGAATTCCATATTTATTAAGGAATAATGATTTTTCTAGAAATTTCAAAAACATCCTACGACAAGTGATGTCATTTAAATGGACAAATTATTTATGAAGTATTGAATTATATGTGGGGAGCATAATTTTTTAGTAAATAATTGATTGGAAACATGAAAATACGAGGAGTTTCAAATTCATTAAGGAATAATGATTTTTCTGGAACTTTAAAAAACAGTCTAAAACAAGTAATCTTATGTCATTTTAATGGCAAAAATATATAAAAAGCTTTGAAATATAGGCTAATAGATTGTGTATTATTAAAAGAAAAAAAAATAATAAGAGGGGGTGGGAGAACAGAAAGTAAAGATGTTTAACGAACTGATAGAATCAGTGAAAAAGCCAAACAAGCGGCATCAAAAAGATCAAAACAGGCGACCCATAAAAGACTATTCAATATCGTCTAGCTCTTCTCGCATCTCTAGTTCTTTTCGCATCTGCTTTGGCACTGGAATATTCATAAGCTCATGCTAATTTAACTTTTGTATTGAGCTTTGCTTGTAGACAAGTATTGGGCTTAGTTGTTGGTTGGTAAAAATCCTTCCTAAGCCTACCTCATCTTTGTGCGTGACACTACTTAGTTGCGGTGGGAACTCATCCATGTCCCCCCTAGTGGGGAGATCAGTGTAATCAAAAAGTTTGAGTTGAGTATCCACATGAATGACCCCAGGATTAAGAATAGTCGTAGAATCAGTAATAGGGGAAAGACGCGAGTTTGAAAGACCTGCACTCAATGCCCCAACTGGAGAGGTCCTGGAAATAATATGCTCATCTATGTAATTTTGAACCTCCTCAAAAACTGGTTCCATAGAAGAAACCCTCTCAAAATTCAACGAGCGTGGCACCGGGGTTGTAATAATACCCATGACTGAGTTTATAAATTCTAGAGAAGCAGCAATAGGCTGATTAGTGTTAACAAAAGTCTCTTGATTAATCATATTCTTCATTCACAGCATCGAGAGCATCCTCATTTAGTGCGCTAAACTTGTTCGAGAGCGGAACACCCAAAGATGATTTATGAAAAGTTAAAATACGTAGGGTTGCATTGATTGTATCAGAGGAAGCAACTAGGTCAGCCAGTTGGGCCTTCGTTGTATTTGTAGATATCCAGTCATGAGAGAGGTTCACCGAAGGTGGAGCTGACTTCGGGGACACTGGAATCAGAGCAGGTATTTTAGTATGGAAGCAAGGCTCAGAAACTGTATCCATAGGGAGTTGTTCTTTGCTTTCAAAACAATACCAGGGCTATATGACCAGGAGGAGCTCCTTCATCAATCTTATCTATAGTCCCAACCTGGTCAATATTAATATCAGAAGCAACTTTATCAATCTGCTCATCATTCAGTAAACTAAAAGTAGGGTGCACATGTTGTAATTCATTCACTTTTTGAGTACTAGAGCAGCCCATATCAGTAGCTTGGAGCTAGGGTGAAACATCCGGAGAATTAGTATGCTTAGACTGAGGATCAGGTATACTCGAATTGTGTGGGATATGGGGCTTAGCCCTCCACTGCCGTTTCTTATGAGATTCATCATCATTGGAAGGCTTCTTAGCCCATTTTTTTTTCCTGCAATCAGCTTCTATATGCCCCAAGATATGGCAAGATGAACAAAAAGGGGGAATAATTTCATATCCAATAGAAACATCAAAAGAATTAACCGCAATAGCCAAGCAAATCAACGAAGGGAACTTACTCTTCAACATGTCTATGTCGACCAAAACCCGAGCAAATCTACCAAAAGAACTGTCCAGCGCTCTCTCATCAATACTAATGGGCATTCCAATAGCAGATGCGATGGACCGAAGGGTTCTTTCCATCCAAAGTTCAAACGGCAATTCAAAAATTTGAATCCAAATAGAAGCAGATGTAGACTGTGATTTGAAAGGATTGAAAGCCAACTTCCATTCATGAATTCTGAGAATACCTGAAGCCAATTCAAATTGACGTACCTTAAGGATGTTGTTGCTTTTTTGACATCTGAGATTAGCAGATTAAAGTAGCCCCTCCCTAATGGAATAAGAGACAAATCAGTCACCTTCCATAGGGCCTTCAAAGACGAGACCAAGTCCGATTGAGAAATCAGCTTTTGGCCCTGTTTCGACAACAATTGAACATATAGGAGAGGAGCGCAGGCTCTAACTTTGTTAACGTAGTATGATTCATCGATTGCTATGGAAATAGATTCTCCAAAGTGGCTTACGGGGAAGAAATCTAATTTACCAGTATGATGGCAAAGAATTTCTGAGATTGAATGAGTATTCATTGGAGCCCTGGCATGGGCCTCAGAAGTAGGTGGCGAGATACCACGAGATGAAGAATTACCTCTTTCAGAAATGATTTGACTAAAAGACAGGGTCAGCATTGGATTTCTAGCGTCGAATTTCGGTGGCGCAACAGAACCAAATCTAGTCGGATCTGTTCCCTTTTACGAAGCATCGCTATGCTCTTCGCGAGTCGGCGAATGAAGACCCTTCAGTTGTTGCGATGTGGTTGACAAATCTTTGGTCGGCAGGTCCATCGGCGCTGAGTTTTGTCGCACTGGAATTGATGAAATTGAAGGATGAATCCTTGTTGACTCAGTGTTTTCGGCAGATGTAGTAGGCAAGGGATTAGGAAACAGCAAGGCCTCACATGAATTTTATGGATTGGCCATGGCCGAAAAATTTTAAAGATGGGGAGAGGTAACCCTAGAGAGAGAAAACATCATTTTTAAAAGCATTGAAATATATATGGGGGTGCATGATTTTTAATAAATAAATGATTGGAAACATGAAAATACGAGGAGTTCCAAATTTGTTAATAAATTTGAATTTTTCTTGAAATTTCAAAAATAGCCTAAAACAAGTATTCTTCTGTCATTTTAATGGCCAAGATATTTAAGAAGCATTGAAAAATATGTGGGGAGCTTTTTTTATTAGTTAATAAATGATTGGAAACATGAAAAGACGAGGAGTTCCAAATTTGTTAAAGAATAAGGATTTTTCTGGAACTTTCAAAAATAGCCTTATACATTTCTTTTTGTGTCAATTTAACGGCCAAAATAGTTATGATACATTGAAATATAGGTGGTGATCATGATCTTTTAGTAATTAAATGATTTAAAACATCTAAATACGAGGAGTTCGAAATTTGTTAAGGAATAAGGATTTTTCTGGAACTTTCAAAAACAGCCTGAAATAAGTAATCTTTTGTCATTATAATGGCCAAAATAGTTAAGAGGCACTGAAATATAAGTGGGGAGCATGTTTTTTTAGTAAATAAATTATTGGAAACATGAAAATACGAGGAGTTCCAAATTCGTTAAAGAATAAGAATTTTTCTAAAATTTTAAAATATAGCCTAAAACAAGTAATCTTCTGTCATTTTAATGGCAAAAATATATAAGTAGAATTGAAATATAGGTGAGGAGCATGTTTTTTAATAAATAAATGATTGGAAACATGAAAAAACGAGGAGTTCCAAATTTGTTTAGGAATAAGGATTTTTCGAGAAATTTTCAAAATAGCGTAAAAAAATATTCTTATGTCAGTTTAATGGATAAAATATTTAAGAAGCATTGAAATATCTATGGGAAGCATGTTTTTTTAGTAAATAAATGATTGGAAACATGAAAATACGTGGAGTTCCAAATTTTGTTAAGGAATAAGAATTTTTCTGGAACTTTCAAAAACATCCTATTAAAAGTCTTTTTGTGTCATTTAGACGGCCAAAATAGTTACGAAGCATTGAAATATAGGTGGTGTGCATGTTCTTTTACTAAATAAATTATTTAAAACATGAAAGTGCAATGAGTTACAAATTTGTTAATGAATAAGGATTTTTCTGAAACTTTCAAAAAGATTCTACAATAAGTAATCTTTTGTCATTTTAATGGACAAAAAAGTTATGAAGCATTGAAATATAAGTGGGGAGCATGTTTTTTTAGTAAATAAATGATTGGAAACATGAAAATATGAGGAGTTCTAAATTCGTTATAGAATAAGGATTTTTTGGAAATTTTGAAAAACAGCCTAAAACAAGTAATCTTATGTCATTTTAATGGCAAAAATATATAAGAAGTGTTGAAATATAGGCTAATAGATGATATATTATAAGAAGAAAAACAAAAGGAAAGGGCGGGGGGGGGGGGGAGACAGAAAAGATAAAGATGTTTGAAAGACTGATACAATCAATGAAAAGCCAATAACGGCTAAAAGAAAGGGTCAAAATAGGCGACCCCATAAGCGAATCTAATCTAAATCATCGAATTCTTCTCGAATACCATCTAACTCTTCTCACATTTTCTTGAGACCTGGAATACTCATAAGCTCATGCTTGTTCAACTTTGGAGTATTGAGCTTTGCTTGTAGACGAGTGTTGGGTTTAGTCGTCGGTTGATAAAAACCCTTGTTTGGCCGACCTCGTTTCTTTTGGGTGATACTAGTATGTAGAGTTGGAAACTCTATTTCCTCCTTTGAAGGAAGATCATTGTAATACAAGTATTTATTCTGAGTGTCCATATGAACGACGCTAGGGTTCGCGAGCAAAGAACGCGGGGCATCATGAGATGTGCCCTTAGTCACTGGTGGCTTACAACTCAACGATTGTGGCACCATAGATGTTAAAATGCTCATGACAGAGTTAACAAAATCTGAAGAAACCCCATGACTAGTCATAGCAGAAGGCAAATTCATCACAACGGTAGAATCCGCAGAAGCTGAGTTTACAAGGGATGGCGGGGCCAATTTTGGAGATGCTGGAACCAACTCAGGAATTTGGGTAGGAGAGCAAGGGAGAGATTGATATTCTGAAATATTTCCCTGATCTTCCTCATTTAACAGGACCTCAAATCTATTAGAAATCTTCAAGGAAGGAGAAGCACCCGACAAAGACTCAACATGTACAGGTATAGAGTGTTTAAATGAGTTCAAAATATGCATTGCTGCATTAATTATATCTGAGGAAACGGCAAGGTTGTCTAGCTGAACCTTCCTTGTTTCAATGGGTACCCAATCAAGGGAGAGCGTCGCAGAGGGCGGAGCTGACTTCGGGGACACGTGGATCAGTGCAAGCAATTGGGTACAAAAGTAGGGTTCAGAAACAGTTCACTAACCTCACGGTCCAAACATCCAAGGTCAGCATGTATCTTGTTCATAAGTTCCACTGTATGAGTAGTCTGCGAAGATAGACCAAGCTATGTAGACCAATCTGCTGCAGGTGTGTCCTTTCTCATGGTCGAAGAAGTTTCAGATTCAGTCTCCATCATATTCTGATCCTCACAGCAAGGAGTTGCAGCAGCAAGATGGTGTTTCAGAATTTCCACAGCACGAGAGGGATCCGTAACTCCGACAACGTGTACATCATTGACAGCAGGTTCTGGAGGGATTGGCCTCCATTTCTGGTTTTTGCCACAAACCCATCCGCATCAGCTGCGTGAGGCTTAGGCCTCTTCTTATTACAATCCACATCTAAGTGACCCAAATATAGGTGGAGGAAGTATTGAAATATAGGTGAGGAGCATGTTTTTTTAATAAATAAATGATTGGAAACATGAAAATACGAGAAGTTCCATATTTATTAAGGAATAAGGATTTTTTTAGAAATTTCAAAAAATCCTACAACAAGTATTCTTATGTAATTTAAATGGACAAATTATTTATGAAGTATTGAATTATATGTAGGGAGCATAAATTTTTAGTAAATAATTGATTGGAAACATGAAAATACGTGGAGTTTCAAATTCACTAAGGAATAATGATTTTTCTGGAACTTTAAAAAAAGCCTAAAACAAGTAATCTTATGTTATTTTAATGGTAAAAATATATAAAAAGCATTGAAATATAGGCTAATAGATTGTGTATTATTAAAAGAAAAAAAGAAAATAAGAGGGGGTGGGAGAACAGAAAAGTAAAGATGTTTAACGAACAGATAGAATCAGTAAAAAAGCCAAACAAGCGGTCGCAAAAAGGTCAAAACAGACGACCCATAAAAGACTATTCAATATCGTCTAGCTCTTCTCGCATCCTAGTTCTTTTCGCATCTGCTTTGGCACTGGAATATTCATAGGCTCATGATTATTCTCCTTTGGATTGAGCTTTGCTTGTAGATGAGTATTGGGCTTAGTTGTTGGCTTGTAAATATCCTTCCTAAGCCTACCTCGTCTTTTGTGTGTGACACTACTAAGTAGCGGTGGGAACTCATCCATGTCCCCCCTGGTGGGAAGATCAGTGTAATCCAAAAGTTTGAGTTTAGTATCCACATGAACGACTCTAGGATCAAGAATAGTCGTAGAATCAGTAATAGGGAAAAGATGCGGGTTTGAAAGACCTACACTCAATGCCCCAACTGGAGAGATCCTAGAAATAGTATGCTCATCTATGTAATTGTTAACCTCCTCAAAAACTAGTTCCGTCGAAGTACCCTATCAAAATTCAACGAGCGCGGCACCGGGGTTGTAATAATACCCATGACTGAGTTTATAAATTCTGGAGAACCACCAATAGGCTGATTAGTGTTAACAAAAGTCTCTTGATTAACCATATCTTCATCCACAGCATCGAGAGCATCCTTATTTAGTGCGCTAAACTTGTTCGAGAGCGGAACACCCGAAGACGATTTATCAAAAGCCAAAATACGTAGGGTTGCATTGATTGTATCAGAGGAAGTAGCTAGGTCAGCCAGATGGCCCTTCATCGTATTTGTAGATATCCAGTCAAGAGAGAGGCTCACCAAAGGTGGAGCCGACTTCGGGGACATTGGAATCAGAACAGGTATTTGAGTATGGAAGCAAGGCACATAAACTTTATTCATAGGGAGTTGTTCTTTGCTTTTAAACAATACCAGGGCTGTATGACCAGGAGGAGTCCCTTCATCAATCTTATCTATAGTCCCAACCTGGTCAATATTAATATCAGAAGCAGCTTTATCAATTTGCTCATCATTCAGTAAACTAAAAATTGGGTGCACATGCTATAATTCATTCACTTGTTGAGTACTAGAGCAGCCTATATCAGTAGCTTGTAGCTGGGGTGAAACATTCGGGGAATCAGTATGCTTAGAATGAGGATCAGGTATACTCGAATTGTGAGGGATATGGGACTTAGCACTCCACTGCCGTTCCTTATGAGATTCATCATCATTGGAAGGCTTCTTAGCCCTTTTTTTCCTGCAATCAACTTCTATATGCCCCAAGATATGGCAAGATGAACAAAAGGGGGGAATACTTTCATATCCAATAGAAACATAAAAAGAATTAGCCGCAGCAGCCAAGCTAATCAACGAAGGGAACTTACTCTCTAACATTTCTATGTCGACCAAAACCGAGCAAATCTACTAAAATAACTGTCCAACGCTCTCTTATCAATACTAATGGGCGTTTTAATAGCAGATGCGATGGACAGAAGGGTTATTTCCATTCAAAGTTCAAATGGCAATTCAAAATTTTGAATCCAAACAGAAGCAGATGTAGGTTGTGATTTGAAAAGATTGAAAGCCAGCTTCCATTCATGAATTCTGAAAATACCCGAAACCAATTCAAAGTGACGTACCTTAAGGATGCTGTTGCATTTTTTAACATCTGAGATTAGTAGATTAAAATAGCCCCTCCCTAACGGAATAAAAGATAAATCAATCACCTTCCAAAGGGCCTTCAAAGACGAGACCAAGTCCAATTGAGAAATCGGCTTTTGGCCCTATTTCAACAATATTTGAACAGATAGGAGATGAGCGCAGCCTGTAACTCTGTTAACGTAGTATGATTTATTGATTTCTATGGAAATAGATTCTCCAAAGTGGCTTACAGGGAAGAAATCCAATTTATCAGTATGATCACAAAGAATTTCTGAGATTGAACGAGTATTCGTTGGAGCCATAGCATGGGCCTCAGATGTAGGTTGCGAGATACAACGAGATGAAGAATTACCTCCATCGGAAATGATTTGACTAAAAGATAGGGTTGGCATCGGATTTCAAGTGTCGAATTGCAGCGATGCAGTAGAACCGAATCTGGTCAGATCTGTTCCCTTTTACGAGGCATCGCTATGCTCTTCGCGAATCGGCGACCGAAGACCCTTCAGTTGTTACGATGTGGTCGAAAAATCTCTGGTTGGTGGGTCTGGCGGTGCTGAGTTTTGTCGCACGGAAATCGGTGAAATTGAAGGATGAATCCTTGTTGACTCAGTGTGTTTGGCAGATGTAGTAGGCAAGGGATTAGGAAACAGCAAGGCCCCACGTGAATTTTATGGATTGGCCATGGACGAAAAATTTTAGGGAGGGGGAGAGGAAACCCTAGAGAGAAAAAACATCATTTTTAAAAGCATTGAAATATAGGTGGGGCTCATGATTTTTAATAAATAAATGATTGGAAACATGAAAATACGAGGAGCTCCAAATTTGTTAAGGAATAAGGATTTTTCTTGAAATTTCAAATATAGCATAAAAAAGTATTATTATGTCATTTTAATGGCTAAGATATTTAAGAATCATTGAAATATATGTGGGGAGCTTATTTTTATTAGTTAATAAATTATTGGAAACATGAAAAGACGAGGAGTTCCAAATTTGTTAAAGAATAATGATTTTTCTGGAACTTTAAAAAATAGCCTAATACATGTCTTTTTGTGTCAATTTAACGGCCAAAATAGTTATGAAATATTGAAATATAGGTGGTGAGCATGATCTTTTAGTAATTAAATGATTTAAAACATCTAAATACGAGGAGTTCAAAATTTGTTAAGGAACAAGGATTTTTCTGAAACTTTAAAAAACAGCCAGAAATAAGTAATCTTATATCATTATAATGGCCAAAATAGTTAAGAGGCATTGAAATATAAGTGGGGAGCATGTTTTTTTAGCAAATAAATTATTGGAAACCTGAAATACGAGGAGTTCCAAATTCATTAAAGAATAAGGATTTTTCTGAAATTTTAAAATATAGCCTAAAACATGTAATCTTCTGTCATTTTAATGACAAAAATATATAAGTAGCATTGAAATATAGTTGGGGTGCATATTTTTTAATAAATAAATGATTGGAAATATGAAAATACGAGGAGTTCCAAATTTGTTAAGGAATAAGTATTTTTCTAAACTTTTTGAAAACAGCCTAATACAAGTCTTTTGTGTCATTTTAACGGCCAAAATTGTTATGAAGCATTGAAATATGGGTGGTGATTATGTTCTTTTAGTAATTAAATGATTGAAAACATGAAAATACGTGGAGTTCCAAATTTATTAAGGGATAAGGATTTTTTTGGAACTTTAAAAATAGCCTAAAACAAGTAATCTTATGTCTTTTTAATGGCAAATAATTCATCTTATTAAAATGAAAATGAAAAATAAGAGTACAATGAAGGATAAAAAAAGAAGTTCTAACAAAAATAGGAGCCTATTTAAGTCTAAAATATTCGCGATTCATATCATGAAATAGGATCCCGTTCAAATGAGGTGGTGATTGAAAATGCCACTTGAACGCGCCTCCTATTGATGCTAAAGCATCTGCAGCAGCATTGGCCTCTCTGTAAACATGAGTGATGCGAAAACAAATTTGCTGTATAATGTCTTTGGCTCGTCTCCATCATCCCATCAGCCTCCAAGGAATGACCGGTTGAGCAATTTTAAACACATGCAACACGTAGGTTGAGTCCATTTCAAACCATATCCATTTCCACCCCTTCTCATCAGCCAACTCAATGGCTAGACAAGCTGCTGCAAGTTCAGCTTCAAAACCTAAGCTGAATCCCCCCATGAAGAATGACCCTTGGAGCTTTCCTATGAGCTACTTTTATCCCAAAGTACATAATGTGCTAAAATCCTCTATCGAATTGTGCATAGATCCCATGGTCAGCCCATTTCCCTCCCTTATCAAAGCCAAAAGATTAGCCGCCACCTGTGAAGGTCTCACCTGTTTGTCATGAAGATCATTAATGTATCGCTCAAACATCATACCATTTTGCTCCTGCCACATAATCCAAGTGTAGGAAACCATAGCCAGTCTCCATATAGATATAATCTGCTTACCTCCAGTACTTGTCATAGCTTGCAATAAAAATATCAAGTACGTCTGATTCAAATCCATTGCTGCACCAAAAGAAAACCCCCACTAGCACCCTGTTAAGGATCTCCACCGAGATTGGGCATTCCAAAAATAAATGGTCCATGATCTCCTCCGCATTTTTGCATAGGTAGCATCTCGATGGACCGTGGAACCCTCTCTGAAGAAGAGCGTCCCAAGTAGTAATTACATTGTTGATCATCTTCCAAGCTGTGATGGACCGTCGTGGGGGAATGAAATTTGCCCAAATCCGGCTTCCCCAATTTTTTTGAAGAAATGACTGCCTCGAATGCATGTAGGCATCTTTGATGTCACCTTGCCTCTAAGTGATTTACTCCAAAACCTGCAATCATCAAGACTTGGAGACATTCTAGTTAATAGAATAGCCTCCACAATATGAGGGTAAGTGTTAGTAAAACATGCAGTAAAGTGTCAGTATCCATCATAGAAAGGGTCCCCAATTTTGTAATCAAAGAGATGACGAAAGTTATGTAGAATCTCCACAAAGTCAGCAATGGGTGTTCCGATCCAATTATCGAGCCAAAATCTAACTTTTAAATTGTAGTATGCAACCCAGACTTCATCCTCCTTCAATCTATTGATGTGTGTAACACAAGCCCCTCTAATAGAAGAAACTGTGTACCCTCTCATCTTTTTACCATCAAACCAGGACGTTTGATCATTGCCAAGGCTCCCTCCCCATCCATAACGTCCCATGAGAGTTTCATGATATAAGATTCATTGCTTCTCTCAGAGATCTAATAACAAGTCCCCCCTCCGACACAGGGCAACATACCTTTCTCCAAGACACCGTGAACCGACTTTGTTTATTAACATCCACTGACCATATGAAATTCCTACATGCAGCTTCAATATTTTTGATCAGGTGCCTAGGCCACTTATAAACCATCATTACATGCACAGTTGAGGCGATGATTACTGAATTAACAAGACAAATTCGGCCTGCCATGGATAATGAATTCCCTTTCCACCTCTCAAATTTGCAGAGAACACCATCAGTAGCCTGCTCAAAGTATTCTCTCTTTGGGCTCCGATAATGATCGGGGCTCCCAAATATTTAAAGGGAAATCTTCCTTCCTGGATTGCTAACTCATTAATGATCTTTCTCCTAACCACCAACTTTACGTGCAACCCAAAAAAGACCCTTGATTTCTGGGGATTAAACTCCTGTCTAGATATATTCGCATAGGCATGTAGAATATCTCTAATCCCCTCAATCGACTTTTCATTCCCTTGACAGAATAACACAATATCATCTGCATAGAAAAGATAAGGAGGTAAAGCTGTAGCCATGTTAGCTTTTGCTTGCATAATATCGCCAGTTCCAATTCTATGTTCAATCCATCTCCCCAACACCTCTTCTGCAATGCAAAAAAGTAGAGGGGACAACGGGTCACCTTGCCTAACTCCTCTCCCGCAACCAAAAAACCCCTCTGGACTTCCATTGATGAGGACTGAAACTTTCGCTGAGTCAAAGATTCTAGCTATCCAGCCAACAAACTTGCTGCTAAATACCATTTTAGAGAGCACATGTAGGACAAAATCCCAACGAAGAGTGTCAAAAGCTTTCCTGATGTCGATCTTGAACCCAATGCCTCCTCGTCGAGAGTTGTTAAGGCAGTTGAAGCTTTCTGAGGCTACTGCAATACAATTGTGAATGCTTCTTCCCAATATAAACCCAAACTGATAGCAACTCAAATTTCTCGATAGGATAGGACCTATTCAAGAAGCTAGATTCTTTATGATAATTTTGAAAATGAAGTTGCATAGATTGATCGGCCTGAAATCCTTGACTTTCTTAGCCCCTTCTACCTTTGGAACAAGCACTATAAAGTTGCAGTTAATACCTCCTGGCAAAAAAGAATTCCTGAAGAAGTATTGTATTGCCTGGCAAAGATCATTATTAATGAAATGCCAACACTTTTGGTAAAAAGATCCCCCAAACCCATCAGGTCCAAGTGCACTGTCTGCTGAGAGATCCATTTCAAATGTCTTAATCTCCTCCAAGTCTGGAATAGCTGTGAGAGTATTATTATCTTCCTCTCCAACAAAGTTGTTGATAAAGTCAAGTTGATCCCACCCTTGCACATCATCTGGTTTTTGAAAAAGACTTGTATAGTATTGCACGATATGTTGTGCAATCCTCCCTCTGTCATCCGTAACTTCACCATTGATATTCATACTAGTGATTGCAGATTTGGCATGCTGTACCCTGCGATATTTATGGAAGAATTTTGTATTCCTATCCCCGTCCTTAAGCCAAGAAGCCCTACTCTTCTGACTAACAAATTCATTTTTCTCAGTGAGGGCCTTATTCAAAGCAATTTGTGCATCCACCTCTTAGAGGAAAAGATCCTCATTATCTCCCAAAGTCCCAACTGCATCCTGAATCTCCCTCAAGGTAATCCATGATGCATCCAAATCATCAAAAACATTACCAAATGTACTCAAGTTCCAAGCTTTAATCGCAACTTTCAATCTTTTCAGCTTGAGAGAAAACTGTGTAATTGGGTCGCCATGTAAGACTGGTTCCATCCACGATGTCTCCGCTAGAGCATAAAACCCTGTGTCATGCAACCACATCTTCTGAAATCTAAAAGGTCTAGGGGAGCCATCATTTTGCATACAAGTTACAAGAATTGGAGTATGATCCGATTCATGCCTTAGAAACACAGTGTTTTCAATTCAATCCCATGCATCTAGAAAATCGTCATCCATGATAACCCTATCAATTTTTGAGGCTCTCATACCTCTCGTGGCTGATCTACAAACCCACGTGAACCTAACACCTTTCAGATCCAAGTCATGCAATCTAGAGGTATTAAGAAACTCCCTAAACTCATCTGGACCTAGGTTGTCATGAAGAGTGCTATGAAGACGTTCATGAGAGCCCATCATTGTGTTAAAATCACTAATAATAATCTTTCTAGCACTTAGATGTGAAGTGATATCACACCAAAGTTGTCGTCAAGCCATATGATCCGTACTCGCATGAGCAAATCCAAAATGATAATTGGCAGCATTATGAATAAAATCAAAAATCATAATCTGATAAGATGAAAAAATAACCTGCACACTGGATATGACTGATGGATTGTAGAAGACCCATATGTTGGGCCGAAGGTTCTCTCGATGATTATGCCCAGCAAACTTTAGACCCATTCGTGTCCACACATGCTCTGGAATTGAGTTGTAAAGCACCATTGGTTCAGCAAGAGCTAACTAAGCAGGCTTATTTGATTTACATAAGTGCCTTATAACATTTTGAGTTGGCTTTCCACCAACCCCTCTTACATTAAAAAAAAATGCTTTCATTATTTACTAGGCTTTGGGTCTTGCTTAGACGGCTTGGTAGAAATCCCCCAGTCTTTCGATGAAGCAGATTTCTTGTTCTTGGAGTGTTTATTTTTAGGCAGGTCATGTTTTACTCCCGGCACTTCTGGTACCCGAGAGCGAGTAACAGGTGGATCAGGTTGTACTAATTTTGAGGCACTACTACTGGTGTCTTGCACTGAAGACTTAGTGTTGTGGGCAACAATATGAGTTGAGGCTGCAACCACTTCCGGACTTAGCACTGCAAATGGGATTGGCTCCTCCTCTTGAACAACCAGCGCCATGTCATGTACATTTTCATCTTCAACATGTTGTCCAATATCATCCTCCTTTTCCTCTTTGCTCTCACAATCCTCATGATGGCTTCCCTCCTCATCTGAACTCTCCTCACTACCATTCCCCTGGCTTTCATTGTCCCCATGATTTCCCTCATTCCCCTGGCTTTCTTTGTCTCCATGGTTTCCCTCCTCGTCATATTCATTTTCCCTATCATCCTCGTGATCATTCTTTTCCTTCTGGTGAATTTCCGGGTCATTATACATCTCTCCATCATCCTGATCAAGATTGGAAAACTTATTAGAAGTAGAAACCGGTTGAGCTGGTAGTTCCTTATTTTTCCAAACTTTAGGAGGAGCCACAAAATCCTTCTTGTAATCTGTGTTATTTTTAGCTTTCTCCTTACGGCGGGTTTTTTTATCCTGCTTCTTGAAGTAGTTCGATACACAATGACCCAATATTTTGTAAAACTTACAATAATCAGGATGTATTCGTACCCAAAAGGCACTCGAATTACGCTCTCTGAAGTATCTATGATCAATGTGCTAGGAAGTTCCTCCTAAACATCTACATCGACCAAGATTCTAGCAAAATGACCCATTGAGCCATCTAATGACTTAGCATCAATTCGGATTGGCATCCCCACTGCTCGGGCCACACCCTTAATAACCTCCTCATGCCAAAGTTCTAAGGGAAGTTCATATATTCTGATCCAGATAGGGACGATGGAAGACTTGATTTTGTAGGGATTAAAGGAAGGGGACCATTGTTGTATTCTCAACTGCACTTTCCCTGTATCCACGAGTTTTAGTTTGAGAAGAGAAGTCCTCTGTTCATCACTCTCGATCATAATAGTATAGTAACCCCTGCCCAAGGGAATGATTAACAACTCCTTTTTGTTTAGCGATTTCTTCAACAGATTTTTGACCTCCACTTGGGGTAGGGGTTTGGATCTCTTCTAGATCAAGACCCTGATAATAATAAATTTTGAGAACAAATCCTTACGAGTTTCATAGAATGATTTATTAATTGATAATGTCAAGATATCACCTGATTTTTCAATGGGCCTCGCCACAGGATCCCCATGGGATCCCTTGCATATGCCCCTCTTCATACGAGCATATGGATCACCCGCATCCCTTGCACGAGAGGCATATGAATCATCTGCTGTAAAACCGCTCCGGGATCCATAATACGTATTAGGGTTACGAGTATAAAACCCTGTAGGTTGCTTGTGCTGCAAGTTAGGATTTAAAGGTTGTGTAAATCCTTGAGCATGATCAGAAGCCTCTGGCACGCAGTTGTTGAGCCAATATTTAGGCGATCAGCAGATTGACTCGACGGGATGGTGTTCCCAGCATTACCGCGATTTTGACCAAGCAAGTCCTCAAATGAAGGGAGCATTGAGAACTTAGGAGCATGGTGAGGGTGGGAATCAGGAGGTTGGAGGAGGCCGTCGGTGGGGTGGGGAGCATGTTTTTTAATAAATAAGTGATTGAAAACGTGAAAAAACAAGGAGTTTCAAATTTGTTAAGAAATAAGAATTTTTCTAGAAATTTTAGAAATAGCCTGAAACAGGTATTCTTATGTCAGTTTAATGGCGAAAATATTTAAGAAGCATTGAAATATCTGTGGGGAGCATTTTTTTAGTAAATAAATGATTGGAAACATGAAAATACATGGAGTTCCAAATTTTGTTAAGGAATAAGGATTTTTCTGGGACTTTCAAAAATATTCTAATAAAAAGTCTTTTTGTGTCATTTTAACTGCCAAAATAGTTACGAAGCATTGAAATACAGGTATTGTGCATGTTCTTTTACTAAATAAATTATTGAAAACATGAAAATTCGAGTAGTTTCAAATTTGTTAATGAATAAGGACTTTTCTGAAACTTTCAAAAACATTCTAAAATAAGTAATTTTATGTCGTTGTAATGGACAAAAAAGTTAAGAAGCATTGAAATATAAGTGGAGAGCATGTTTTTTTAAGTAAATAAATTATTGAAAACATGAAAATACAAGGAGTTCTAAATTCGTTAAAGAATAAGGATTTTTTGGGAATTTTGAAATACAGCCTATAGCAAGTAATCTTATGTCATATTAATGGCAAAAATATATAAGAAGTACTGAAATATAGGTGGGGAGCATGTTTTTTTAATAAATAAATGATTGGAAACATGAAAATACGAGGAGTTCTATATTTGTTAAGAAATTAGGATTTTTCTAGAAATGTCAAAAACAGCCTACAACAAGTATTCTTATGTCATTAAATGGCCAAATTATTTATGAAGCATTGAATTATACGTGGGGAGTATAATTTTTTAGTAAGTAAATGATTGGAAACATGAAAATACGAGGAGTTCCAAATTCATTAAGGAATAATGATTTTTCTAGAACTTTAAAAAACAGCGTAAAACAAGTAATCTTTTCTCATTTTAATGGCAAAAATATATAAAAAACATTGAAATATAGGTGGGGCGCATGATTTTTAATAAACAAATGTTTGGAAACATGAAAATACGTGGTGTTCCAAATTTGTTAAGGAATAAGAATTTTTCTTGAAATTTCAAAAATAGCCTAAAACAAGTATTCTTATGTCATTTTAATGGCCAAGATATTTAAGAAGCATTAAAATATATGTGGGGAGCTTTTTTATTAGTTAATAAATGATTGGAAACATGAAAAGACGAAGAGTTCCAAATTTGTTAAAGACTAAGAATTTTTCTGGAACTTTCAAAAAAGCCTAATACGTGTCTTTTTATGTCTATTTAATGGCCAAAATAGTTATGAAACATTGAAATATATGCTAATAAATGATATATTATAAAAGGAAAAAGAAAAAAGTACAGAATAAGAGAAAATGAAAGTATGATCAATAAATGATCATAGGAAGAGCCAAATAGCTAGCTAACAAAAAAGATGACCAAAACAGACGGCCTCGTAAAAGAAAATTATATGCCCTTCTAATATAATCTATGAAATCTGCAAAATAGGGGCTATAGCAAGGAGGAATAGTTGTTGCCAACAGCTAATCCAACAAAAAGGTGACACGCGCCGGAAAATGATACGAAGTTGGCCTGACCAGCCCAAGGCTGGCTCACGGAGACGTCGCATAACCCGAACAGGATCGCTATAATCATAGTTCTAGTCAAAACCAGCATGCCCCTGAAGTGGGAAAGATTAAAGACGCTCATAAGCGTAATCACAACCTCACGAAGAGGATACCAAGAACAAAAATCCAGCACAGGACCTGCAAAATGATACTAACAATCAAACCCAGTATAAGCCATGCTGGAAAAATTATCCAAGAGAAACTATGGTTTCGTCGAGACATAACAATCTACAGCTTCATGAAAAAAAATATAGCAGCCAAGCACAGAAGGCAGAGAATGATTGAACCAATATCCAAGCAACGCCCTTGGAGTCTAGACCAAAGTCACAACACTGCCCCAACAGGTATAGCAATCAACGAGCAGTAAAGACAAATTCAATAAGGTTTTAAGGCATGCCCAAATAAGTCATGGAGAGGGCCTTGTGACCTCGCTCGTGTAAACAACGAGCAACCCGAACAAAATTGTTATTCACAACTTGAAAGAATACTCCTTCCATCTGAAATCAGACAATTGACGCAACAAGAAGGCTGAATATATGGAAAATCCTCGAAGGTGATGCAGGACAACGGGCTGTCTTGGACCAGATTGAGAGGAGTCAGACCGCACTCTGGAAAGAAGACATGGCCGGAAAGGACACGCAAGCAGAACGGCCGGAGGGCAAGTCGGAGAGGGCCAAACACGGCCAAGAGTAAGCGGCGCCACAGCTGATGGCGCTACAGTCGCTGAGGTCGGAAAACTCAGTAAGAATCGGCGATGGACATATCCTGGCAGAGAGGAATGGGATCCCCGAATATGGGAAGAATCACCTATGAACTGCGGCAAATTCGCACGAAGCGAGGCAAGCATGAGCCCTAGCCATAGGAGACAGACAAAGGAAGATCTGCGGCGGCCAATATATCGCAATTATCCACCAATAGCACCGGGATGAGATCGACACTTCCGTCAAGCGGTGGTGAGAAGTCTGCCCTAGGCAGATAATTTCAGAAACAAGGGCCCGCCACAACTTGCTCACATATAGGATTTGGCAATCGAAATCTCAAGGAGCGGCTGTACGTCGAGAAACAGCCCTGTGCGTCGAGAAGAACTTAGGCGACGGCCTGGGCGCCATCAATTATATCCAAAATTGGCTGATTGGCTGCAGCCATCGAATCGTGAGGTTTGGTAATAAGGGCGTCGGTGGCGTGCTGCGTGATTGCAACGGCTGTCGAAAGGAAGCACCGATGGCATGCTCTAGCGGGTGATAGGCCCACCCATGAAAATCGCCAAAGACAGTGGCGGCTGACTTAAATTGAAAGCCCAGCAGCTACTAGGGCATGATGTAATCTGTACCAAAGAGGCTCAGATTTTGAACGGAGAAATTCTACCTGCAGAGGATGTGGACGGCGGTAGGCTAGGGCAAAATTAGGATAGGGGGAGGGGGAGCATGATTTTTAGTAATTAAATAATATAAAACATCTAAATAAGAAGTTCCAAATTTATTAAGGAATAAGCCTTTTTCTAAAACTTTAAAAAACACACTAAAATAAGTAATTTTATGTCATTATAATGGCAAAAAAGTTAAGAAGCAATGAAATATAAGTGGGGAGCATGCTTTTTTTAGTAAATAAATTATTGAAAATATGAAAATACGAGTAGTTTCAAATTCGTTAAAGAATAAAGATTTTTCTGAAATTTTAAAATATAGCTTAAAACAAGTAATCTTCTGTCATTTTAATGACAAAAATATATAAGAAGTATTGAAATATAGACAAATAGATGATAATATAAAGAAGAAAACCAAAGTCAGCCACAGAAGATCAAAGATGGTAAGATAAAATGCCACAGACGGCAATGCCACACACGGCTATGAACTACTTAAAACGAAAGTCTTCAAAATTCATATAGTTGAACATGTGATGTTGGACTAGTTGAGGAGCAGTGCTATGCCAATCAAAGTCACCTCCAATATCCGATAGAGCATCGGCCACTGCATTACCCTCTCGGTAAATACTTGAGACGTGGAAGTTCATACTTGCTACCATATCCCTAGCTCGTCTCCACCTCGCTAGCAAACGCCATGGAATTTTTTGATTCAGGTCAGCCAGAGCATAAACGACGTATGTAGAATCTGATTCAAGCCACAACGAGTTCCAATTTTTATTGTGCGCGATCTCAATTGCTGTGAAAGCAGCGGACAGTTCCGCCTCATAAGCATACCCATTTCCATATCCACATGTGAAGCTTCCACGTGCAAATCCTTTGTTGTTTCTAAACACTCCAGCAACTGAGATCACTCCCGGTGCACCTGATGCATGACCATCCGTGTTGACCTTGATCCATCCTGGGGAAGGTGGCTGCCAACAAAGAGAAACAATGTTCGGAGCTTTCTTGGGTACTCCTTTGATTCTAAAATACTTGAGGATGTTAAAATCCTCCATAGTGTTATGCATTGTTCCAATGTCAAGATTTCTTGTTTCTTTGATGAGAGCTGCCAACACTACAATGATCCCAGAAATCCGCAGAGGTTTAAGTCTACCATCCGAATCAAGCTCCGAGTTCATCCTCTCATTTCTAGTGCTCCATATAATCCAGAAATAGGATACAATTGCAGCTTTCCATAGATTGATAACTTGATGACTTCCCGTCATTCGCATGACTTGTAGCGAGAAAAGAGTAAAGTTTTGATCCAAATGAATAGTATTATCGTAGCCGAATCCAACCAATATATATTGAAGGATTTTTTTTAGAGACTTTACAATGGATGAAAAGGTGATCCATCGTGAATGAGGCAGCCTCACAAAGATAACAACGTGACGGGCCCTGAAATCCTCGATTAATTAAAACCTCCCATGTTGTGAGAATCCCCCTGATAGCCTTTCATAAAGGGATGGAACGGCGATCCGGTATGAAATTAGCCCATATCCAGGAACCCCAACTGGTCGAGGGGAAAGTCGGACGTGTATGCGTGTACGCTAGCTAGGATGTAACCTTTCCATATGCAGACTTGGTCCAGAACCTATGATCCTCAAAGTTCGGTGACATGCATGTAGAAAGAATAGCTTCTACAATAAATGGATATGCATCAGTGAATTCCCTTGTAAAATGCCAATCACCATCATAAAGATAATTCCCTATCTTCTTATCATAGTGATGTCTGTATTATAAAGGGATGCCAATTATGTAAGCAATGGGCTTGCCAATCTTGTTATCTAGCCAAAACCTCACATTTGAGTCAAAGCCTACGATCCATATTTCCTCCTCCATGAGTGTTCAAGTGTAAGGAGGGCATGCTGATCTTATGGAGGAGGGAATATAGGTGTTCTTTAGCTTACTTCCCTCGAACCAACGATTTCGAAGGAGCTCCAGTGGTGCCACATTTTCTAGTATGTCCCACGAAGAAGCATTGAAATATAGGTGGGGTGCATATTCTTTTAGAAATTAAATGATTGAAAATATGAAAATACGAGTAGTTCCAAATTTGTTAAGGAATAAGAATTTTTTTGGAACTTTAAAAACAATTAAAACAAGTAATCTTATATCTTTTTAATGGCAAAAATATATAAGAAGCATTGAAATATAGGTGGGAGTATGTTTTTTAATATACAAATGATTGGAAAAATGAAAAAATGAGGAGTTCAAAATTTGTTAAGGAATCTAGAAATTTCAAAAATAACCTAAAACAAGTATTCTTATGTCTGTTTAATGGCCAAAATATTTAAGAAGCATTGAAATATATGTGAGGAACATGTTTTTTTAGTAAATAAATGATTGGAAACATGAAAATACGTGGAGTTCCAAATTTGTTAAGGATTAAGGATTTTTCTGGAACTTAAAAAAATATCATAATACAAGCCCTTTTGTGTCATTTTAATGGCCAAAATAGTTGCGAAGCATTGAAATATAGGTGGTGTGCATGTTCTTTTACTAAATAAATTATTGAAAACATGAAAATGCGAGGAGTTTCATCAAAAACATTCGAAAATAAGTAATCTTATGTCGTTTTAATGGCCAAAAAAGTTATGAAACATTGAAATATAAGTGGGAAGCAAGTTTTTTTTAGTAAATAAATGATTGGAAACATGAAAACACGAGGAGTTCTAAATTCGTTAAAGAATAAAGATTTTTAGGAATATTGAAAAACAACCAAAAATAAGTAATCTTATATCATTTTAATGGCAAAAATATATTTAATAAGTATTGAAATATAGGTGGGGATCATGTTTTTTTAATAAATAAATGATTGGAAACATGAAAATACGAGGAGTTCCATATTTATTAAGTTATAAGTATTTTTCTAGAAAATTTTCAAAAACAGCATATAACATGTATTCTTATGTCATTTTAATAGCCAAATTATTTATGAAGCACTGAATTATATGTGGGGAGCATAATTCTTTAGTAAATAAATGATTGAAAACATGAAAATACGAGAAGTTCCAAATTCATTAAGGAATAATGATTTTTCAGGAACTTTAAAAAATAGCCTAAAACAAGTAATCTTATGTCATTTTAATAGCAAAAATATATAAGAAGCATTGAAATATACGTTGGGAGCATGATTTTTAATAAATAAATGATTGGAAACATCAAAATACGAGGAGTTCCAAATTTGTTAAGAAATAAGGATTTTTCTTGAAATTTAAAAAATAGACAAAAAAACTATATTCTTATATCATTTTAATGGCTAAGATATTTAAGAATCATTTAATTATCTGTGTGGAGCTTTTTTTATTAGTTAATAAATGATTGGAAATATGAATAGACGAGGAGTTTCAGATTTGTCAAAGAATAAGGATTTTTCTGAAACTTTATAAAACAATCTAATACAAGTTTTTTGTGTCAATTTAACGGCCAAAAAAGCTATGAAATATTGAAATATAGGTGTTGAGCATGACCTTTTAGTAAATAAATAATTTAAAACATCTAAATACGAGAAGTTCGAAATTTGTTAAGGAATAATGATTTTTCTTGAACTTTAAAAAACAGCCTGAAATAAGTAATCTTATGTCATTATAATGGCCAAAATAGTTAAAAAAGCATTTAAATATAAGTGAGGAACATGTTTTTTCAGTAAATAAATGATTGGAAACATGAAAATACTAGGAGTTCCAAATTCAATTAGGATTTTTCTGGAATTTAAAAAAATAGCCTACAATAAGTAATCTTATGTCATTTTAATGGCAAAAATATATAAGAAGCATTGAAATATAGGTGGGGTGCATGTTTTTTCATAAATAAATGATTAGAAACATGAAAATACGAGGAATTCCAAATTTGTTAAGAAATAAGGATTTTTCTAGAACTTTTAAAAATAGCCTAATACAAGTCTTTTGTATCATTTTAACGGCCAAATTAGTTATGAAGCATTGAAATATAGGTGGTGAGAATGTTCTTTTAGTAATTAAATAATTGAAAACATGAAAATACGAGGAGTTCCAAATTTGTTAAGGAATAAGAATTTTTCTGAAAACTTCAAAAATAGTCTAAAATAAGTAATCTTATATCATTTTAATGGCCAAAGTTGTTAAGAAGAATAAAAATATAGGTGGGGAGCATGTTTTTTTAGTAAATTAATGATTGGAAACATGAAAATACAAGGAGTTCCAAATTTGTTATGGAATAAGGATTTTTATGGAACTTACAAAAACAACCTATTACAAGTGTTTTTGTGTCATTTTAATGGCCAAAGTAGTTAAGAAGTATTGAAATATAGGTGGTGAGCATGTTCTTTTAGTAAATAAATGATTGAATACATGAAAATTCGAGGAGTTCCAAATTCGTTTAGGAATAAGGATTTTTCTGTAACTTTAAAAAATGGCCTCAAATAAGTAATCTTATGTAATTTTAATGAGAAAAATAGTTAAGATGCATTGGAACATGGATTGGGAGCATGTGTTTATAGTAAATAAATTATTGGAAACTTGAAAATAACTAGGAGTTCCAAATTTGTTAAGTAATAAGGATTTTTCTAGAACTTTTAAAAATACTTAAAAAAAATTTTTATATGTCATTTTAATGGCTAAAATAAATAGAAATGATTGAAATATAAGTGGGGAGCATGTTTTCTTCGTAAATAAATGATTGGAAACATAAAAATACGATGAGTTCCAAATTTGTTAAGGAATAATAATTTTTCTGGAACTTTCAAAATCATATTAAAACAAGTAATCTTATGTCATTTCAATAGCCAAAATAGTTAAGAAGCATTGAAATACATGTGGGGGGCATGTTTTTTTAGTAATTAAATGATTTGAAACATGAAAATACGAGCAGTTCCAAATTCGTTAAAGAATAAGAATTTTTTCGGAACTTTAAGAAACAGCCTAAAAAAGTAATCTTATTTCATTTTAATGACAAAAATATATAAGAAGCATTGAAATATAGGGAAATAGATGATATATTATAAAAAGGAAAAAAAGTAAAAGAGTACAGGAATAAGAGAAGAATGATCCAAAAGTGATCATTGAAAGAGCCAAACAAATGGCTAAAAAAAGGACCTAAACAGGTGGCCTCATAAGAGAATTATTAGCCCTACTCGTCTAATTTAATCTATGTAATAAGCAACGTAGAGGCTGTAAAAAGGTGGCAGCAGGGGCTCGCTCACATCCTATGCAATCAAACCATAAGAGCTCACAAGTGACCATAAAAAATATGTCTAAACAGGTGCCATTAAATAAAAGGATCTATAAAAATAAGCATTACAAGCGCAAGATCAAATCAGATAAAGCACCAAGGAACCACTTCCAAATAGTAACCATACAGTCTAGCTCCTTCATGTGAAACAAGAAACATCTGCTAAGCAGACTCATAGCAAACCAAGACTTCTTATCCAATACATAGACAACCAAATCAGAAGCCCTTTACAACAAAGATGAGTTCCAAAACATCTTATATCATTAAAGACCATGGACAGCGACACCGCATACCAGTCAGTGGCGATGGCGGAAAAGGGGAATCCTACCGCCAGCTTCTGCAAATTGGAGTGAAGTTACCAGTAGCGGGATTGAATCCCCTAGACAGGGGATGGAAGAGGGATGTCGAAGATCCCTTAAAACAGCAACCACGATCATCGGATGGAATAGAAAGTGCACCAGACACAAGTCAAAGGCAGGACTGTCGTACATTGGACCAATCCAAAAATTCCCATCAGCAAAGGGGCACATCTATTGATGACCAGAAAATTGCACAAAGGCGAAGTCAACCAGTGGCCAGAAGCGGCCATAAAACGGTGGCAGCAGATATATCCTGAGTAGCCGATAATAATTCCATGAGACGACAAATCTAAGGAAGGCCAGAAGGGTCGACAGCCCATTGTTACCGCAGCAGTGGAGTGTTTGGCTGCCGTCATGGGTGAAAACTCCGGCGGCTATAGTGTGGGAAGCATTGAAATATAGGTGGGGAGCATGTCTTTTTAATAAATAAATGATTGTAAACATGAAACTACAAGGAGTTCAAATTTGTTAAAGAATAATGATTTTTCTAGAAATTTCAAAAATTGCATAAAAAAGTTTTCTTATGTCATTATAATGGCCAAAATATTTAAGAAGTATTGAATTATATATGGGGAGCATGTTGTTTTAGTAAATAAATTATTAGAAACTATAAAATACGAGGAGTTCCAATTTTTTTTTTTAGGAATAAGGATTTTTTTGGAACTTTTAAAAATAGCCTAATACAAGTCTTTTTGTGTCATTTTAATGGCTAAAAATTGTTATGAAGCATTGAAATATAGGTGGTGGGCATGTTCTATTAGTAAATAAATGATTGGAAAACATGAAAATATGAGGAGTTCCAAATTTGTTAAGGAATAAGGATTTTTCTTTAACTTTCTGTTGGATTGTATACTAAAAGTCTTGCTTTTGGTGTGGATAATGTTATGAAAATATTTGGAATGAGAATCCTGTGATCAAATGGTTGCAATTATTTATTATTGTAAAAGTCCATTTACTTTATACTGTGGATAATGTTGTGTGCGACTTCACACAAAAGATCATATTATCGGCTATTTATAAAGTATAAATAGATATTCACAATTGAGATAGACGCAGACTATCTATTGGTATGGTTGTAGTGTGATTTGGTATTAGTCTGTCTTGACTATAAAATTACACTAGTGCACTTTTTGTGTATTGAATAAGACCGACATTAAGATCGTTTGGTTTATACTGACTATATAATAGAACTTGATCTCTGTTATTATGGAAGTTCGTACTCTTAATCCCTATACAATAACCTCAACACATAAGTCAGTATTTATTTCTTTAATTCATCAATGAGTGAGATTTAATTATTAAATCAATATGTTTGGTGAATTGGGAGATGGTATTGTCTCTATGATGTGTTGTTGATTGTTGAAGGAATCCGTGTCCTAACGGAATTGGTTGATGATGTCCCCTTGAGGATCTCATAATGATTATCATGTAAACCTTGCAGGTGGATTTATTTCGGCATGATTATAAGGTTGAGTGGTACTACTCTAGGTAAATATATTAATTAATGGGTATTTAATCTTAAACACGGGGATATTAACGGGCTCATAATAAGAATGAGCTCATAATGTAATTTGGGATCAGGGTGGCAGTGCAATAATATTTCTTTAGTGGACTGATTTATTATTATTGGACTTAAGTTTAACTTTTAGGCTAAACTTGGATTCTTAAGCCTAATGGAGGCCTAAACCCTAATTTCTCTCCCTGGTACCTGTTGTAGCCTATATAATAGCCAATCTCAGCAGTCCGAATAATTAAAACATGCATAATATCGTGAACAGTAATTAAGTTTGCAGATTGAGTTCATCTCATAGATCGTTGCCCACACAATGTCGAGACATGGCTTAGGAATACAACAGAAGACCGGATGGTCTTTTGCTGTTTCTGGCCATCAACTTCCATAATTTTTCTAAAATCATATGTATGTCTAAACTATACGCGTGATATATTTTTGGAAAGCCACGGAAAAGAGGATCGTTTTGGCGCGTAGATCACTCAAATTGGAGATCGGATGAGGAAGTTATGCCCAAAGTCGTGAGGGTGCGTAGGCTGCCAGCGAGAATCCTTCTTCTTCAACATACCCTAGTTAAAGGTAATACGTTTCTATGATTTCTTACTTCCACTGATTTAGAAACGTATGAAACCCTAACGGTTCACGTTAACCAAAAGATCCAAATGCCTACAATTGGTATCAGAGAGTAGGTTCTATGGATAAATGTGACACGTTGGACTAGGGTTTATGTGAATTATGTACTTTTATTTGGAATATAATCACATGAAATAATAGGGTTTTGGTTTATTGAGTAATCAATGGATATCATGTGAAAACTCTACATATATCGAACGGCGAAAGATTGAATCATCGTCAAAGCATGTTTCTTGTTGATCACGGCTGATGGATCGTGATAACCATAACCCTACATGGCGGCGTGAGCGGAAATTAACATTGGATGTGTGATGGCACGGCTGGTGTCACATGGCTGAAAGGGTGAAAGGAAGCGGTGCTGATCAGTAGAGGCTCACTGACGGCATCTCAACAGAGACGTGTTGGACTGCACGACTGCAAGGGATAGGTCGATGGCAATCTCGATGGGCTGCAGGGATGTGCGGGAGACACGCCGCAAGGCTGACTGGTTGCATGGGCATGTGCACGATGCTGGCCTGGCGGGCCAGTGGTGCTGAATGGGATGGTCAACGTTGACAACCCAAAGGCGTGTTGGACGGCCATTGCACCATTGCACGGGGACCACCGGATGGACAGCTTGCGGCACATAATAATGTGTTTGTCTCGCTCGGCATCTCGGCATAGCGGGTCTGCGGCGTTCTTCTGGTGCAAAACAAGCGAGAGATGGCAATTCCGCGTACCTGGTATGGCTCCAATCAGGCCTAGCGCATCTCCCGATCGAGTCTGATAAGGTTTTGATCGGGTCTGGGAGTTTTCCGATCGGGTCTCTTTTCGTGCCGGTCGAGTCTGCAGAGTTTTTTGACCGGGCCTACTGTGTTTTAGAGCAGGTTCTCACGTGCTTCCTTGCTAGCCGATTAGAACTCCAAGGAGTTTTATTTGCCGATCGTGATGGAAAGGCTAGGGCTGGAGGCAAGGGCCGGCAGGCTTGGCTGATTACCGACGGCGAACAGATGGATGGCACAAGTCATGCTGGCATCGAACAGATCGCTGTCAGAGGAAGTTAGCCATGGCGTCGCGGGCTGAGATGGTTGGCGGCAGGATCAGGCCAGCGGAATGGGCTCCATACCGACCAGCTGGTCCGTCTAACCACTGAGGAACCTGGTAGCATGAAAAGAATCTGGCCAATGGCGAGTTGTGTGTGTGCTGGTGATGGAAACCTGGTTTCCTCGGAGGCGGCAGCGGCTTGACTCTCCGGGGCGGCTATTATCTTGGAGTGATAGTTGTATGCGAGGTACATGCTGGGCGCGTCGTAAGCGTGAGTAGTGAACCTCCGAGAAGGTATAACATAGCTGATACATGTCGGATCGGCGGCGCTTGCATCAGATCGTCAGTAGCTCGATAAGGCTGGCCAGGCCAGTGGGTGCTCGAAGCACTGGCTGGCTGCTGTGGTGTCCGTTTGCTGAAGGCCAGGCTAGTTGTTGGAGTACGCCTTGTTAGATTGTATACTAAAAGTCTTGATTTTTGTATGAACAATATTTAAACAATTTATTTGAAATGATAATCATGTGATCAAGCGTTTTACATAATTATTTATTCTTGCAAAAGTCCATTTACTTTATACTATAGATAATGTGGTGTGCGGTATCACACGGAAGATCATATTATTGGTTCCTTATAAAATATAAACGGATATTCACAACCGAGATAGACGGGGACTATATATCGGTATGGTTGTAGTGTGGATTGACATTAGTCTGTCTTGACTACAAAATTGCACTAGTGCAATTTGAGTGTATTGAATTGGACTGCTGTTGAGATCGTTCGGTTTATACTGACTATATAATGGTTCTTGATCTCTGTTATTATGGAAGTTTGTACTCTTAATCCCTATACAATAACCTCAACATGCAAGCCAGTATTTATTTCCTTGATTCATCAATGGGTGAGATTTAATTATTAAATAAATATGCTTGATGAGTCGGGAGATGATATTGTCTCTATGGTGTGCTGTTGATTGTAGAAGAAATCTGTGTCTTAACGGAACTGGTTGATGATGTCCCCTTGAGGAGCTCATAATGATTATCATGTAAACCCTACAGATGGATTTATTCCGACATGATAATAAGATTGAGTGGTACTACTCTCGGTAAATATATTAATTAATGGAGTTGTCAGTAACTTAATTAATTAATGGGCATTGAATCTTAAACACGGGAAGATTGACGGACTCATAATAAGAAGGACCCCAAAACGTAATTTGGACTTAAGTATAAGTTTTAGGCTAAGCTTGGATGCTTAAACCAAATGGGAGGCTCAAACCCTAATTTCTTCTCCTGGTCCCTATTGGAGCCTATAAATAGTCAATCTCAACAGCTCAATGACTTACAACACACGACAGAAAATCATGAGAGTGAGAGGAACTGCAGATTGAGTTTGCCTTGGTGATCGTTGCCCACACAACATCAAGGCAAGGCTTAGGAACACAACAGAAGGCCGGAAGGTTGTTTGTTCTTCCTGTTCATCCTCTACATCAAACCCGGTGAAAGGTAATTCTATTCTGCTCTTATGCTTCCGCTGCAGTAGAATTGTATGAAACCCTAACGGTTCATGTTAACCTAAAGATCCAAACGCCAATAATTGGTATTAGAGCGTAGGTTCCAAGGCCAAACGTGATACTTTAGGCTAGGGTTTGAGTGTAATATGTGCTGTTAGGATTTAGGGTTTTATGTTTGATCCTTGTTGCAATCCTAATTGTACCACACACACTCGGCGACGGTGAAAGATTTCACTGGAAGCGCCGCTGATCTCTCACACACGGGAAAGGATAAGGCATGTGCTGTTCGGATGGTTTGTTGGATTCTGAATGGTGTCGCTGGGACCATGTTGGAACAACATGTTAACTTCACGGGGTTCACAGATGCGGCGAAGATTCAGTGCTGGTAGGCGAGTTCGCGATCGAGACCTGGCAGCTTTCTGATGGAGTCTGATGATCGCGGTCGGGTCCTCATCATTTCTGGTCGAGTCTGCAGTGGATTGCGTGTGGGTTCAGCGCGTTCTTCTGGTCTTGGCGCAGGCTGGAAAGCGGACAGGCAGCAAAAGTCGCTGGGCAGGTCACGCTGGTCGTGCATGGCCACCGGTGCTCGCGGCCAGGCCACAATCTGGTGGCGGGGGTGACGGGAATTGAGCAACTGCAGACATTGGCCAGGACTCAGGCGATTCCAGCAGGCCCTTGTGCTGGACGGCCATGGAGTGTGGCGCAAGTCATGCCATTCTGGGCAGGTCATCCTATGTCTGAGCGAGTCTGCAGAGGCGTCACACGGTGTTACGATCGGGTTTCCATGGAGTTAAGGGCAAGTTGTATGGCTTCCGGTCGGGTCTGTGCAGTTTTCGGTCGACCCTTCCTGACTTCCGATCGGCTCTGCACATTTCCAGCAATGGGCAGTCGTGTGTGATGGTGGATAATCACTACTATCGAGTGCACGCTTTTATTCGACAGGCGATATGCCATGTTGGGTTGCCCAGGTGGCACACTGCTGCCGTGCATGAGTTCTATTTTCAACAGAATAGTGAGTCAGAGAGACAATTACGTGGCATTCTTCACATGCTGGAAGCGGGCCACTGGCGGGAATTCGGTTGATCAATAGCCGGCGATCGTCTTGTTTCTCCGGTGGGTTATGGCTGGGTCTATCTCGGGGTCGGTGGTTGTTTTTTTTCCGGTCGCTGGGAGCAAAGTTGCACGACGGGAGCCATATTTTTCGATGTGTTTTTCAGCAGGCATTTGCTTGGTTGGAGAGGCGTCAGTAATCCAGTCCGTTGACTGAACAACGGTCTTTTTTTCCGGCGGGTGACTAAGCAGGAGATGCGCTGATGCTTGCTGAGAAAACGTGAGTTTTATGATGACGTGGCTAAACAGGATTGGCCCGATCCAAGAGCAGTTTTCTGCTTGTTCTGAAACCTAGTATTGGGTTGTCTTGGGGCCTAAGATATACTTATTGTTGTGCAGTTACATGATTAGTTGTATTATTGGCTTGTTGACCAAGTAAACTTTTATTTGACAATTATTTTATTTCTTTATATATAATTGTTTTATTTGTAGATTATTGTTATATATTTGGAATGCATGCTATTTGATTTTTTATTATAAATAGTGGCATGCTATTTTTGGATAATTATATCTGTTATATTTGTATGCATGTAAAAACCATCTTGTTAAATAACTAAGTGGGAGAGGGATTGATAAATAAATCTCACGGCATCCATTATTAATTTATTGTGTGATGCAAGTAAGCTAATGAGTCGGCTATAGTGTCTTCCTCCCCAACGGATGAGTTTTATTTGTGAATCACTGGAATAAATTTCATTAAATAATTATTATTTTAATGTGAGGCAAGTAAGATTATGAGTCGGCTATAGTGTCTTCCTCCCCAACGGATGAGTTTTATTTATGGATCAATAGTACAAATTAATAATTGATGATTGTAGGAAATTATTAGAGGGCGTGTGAACTTCTCTAACTGTAAGACACACAAACTTGGGTGACGTACTTATATCAAATAATGGTATACACTTAGGTGCAATTAATATGTATTCTCCCCAACGGAGTCACTGCTATTAATTGCATGGAAAAAGCTTAACCGACTATTAATCATTGGGTCATAAGGTTGATTTGACAAATGAAATTAATGGGTAAAACCTTCTTTTGCGAATGTTCGTGTTTGTATACGTCCACACTAACGTGGCATGCAAATTCACGGTGCTTGAGATGTCGGTGAATTTATTTTATATTGTTTATTGAGGGAATCAATATAAATTTTAAATTCAAAGTGTTTGATCGTTTATATTCGTTTATTTAATTCTCAGGATTTTCAAATGGCTTTTAATCCACTTGTTGTGATACTTAAAGATAACAAACTTACTGGTCCTAACTATATTGATTGGAAAGAAACCTGGATATTGTTCTTACTGCTGAAGAATATAAGTTTGTGCTCAATGTTCCATGTCCTCAAACCCCTACTGATGAGTCAACTGAAGCGAAGGTTGCTGCTCATGCAAGGTGGGTCAAGGCTGATGAGATGGCGCGGTGTTACATTTTGGCTTCTATGTCAAATGTGCTGCAACATCAGCATCATGTAGACATGCACCCCGGTTCGGAACCGCCGGTTCCGGTTCCGAACCGGCGGTTCCGGTTCTAATGGAGGGGAAACCGGAACCGAACCGGGGGCTAGGGGTTTCGGTTCGTGAACCGTCAGTTTCGGTTCGGAATCGCTGGTTTTTCGGTTTTTTTTGTATTTTTTTTGTTTCTTTATGTTATATTTATACATCATACATGTGTTATCAGTTATTATGTGTAATTTATTTATTAAATAAGCGAAACATGTGTAATTGAAAATTGAAATATTGAATTTGAATTAATGTAATAATAATATCATTAAAATTGAAAACATGATACATGCACTATGCAATATTCAATAATGCAAGTAAAAATTTCAAAGTTGATATTAAATTCATAATAATCATACAATATTAATTAATGTGATCACATAAAAAATTTAATTATTAAAGTCTAAACCATTACAATTTACAAATGTAGAAGTGTAGAGAACACTACAAGTTTACTTCCATGTCAACTACTCTATTGTTACACTTCAAAAATTTTAAAAATACAAACTTTATAAGATAAAATACAACAACATAATAGAGGGGGGGGGGGGGGGGGAAGGACTTGAGCTTAAATTTAGAGTTAAACTTGAAAATTCAAGTACAACTTAAATTTAAGTTGCCTACGTATCCTCGAAAGGTATCAAAGCCCACGTAGTTCTCTTAACTTACCTCAACTTACCTCTTTGGCTCGGTGGAGGTGAATGGTGATGGCCTTTTTCGTTTACTCTACCAATCTAACTCGCTTCCATGTTCCGTAATTTCATCATCCGATCGGTCTTCTTCAATTTGATTTTGAATCCGTCTTTCCGCCTTTGACCAATCATCAAGCAAACACAAATTTTCTAAATTTGTCACACTTAAATTGGATCGTGTCGGATCCAAAGTGAGATTACCAAGACTAAATGCTTGTTCGACGGCAACCGCAGAGGCGGGAGATGCAAAAACCTCTTTTATAATCAATGATAAAATAGGGAATAACTTTGTTCTCCTTGACCACCACTTCAAAATATCAAAACTAGTTCCGCTTGTTTCAAACTCAAAAGTGTTAGTAAAATAAGAATCAAGTTCTTGAAAAGGATTAGATATAATCTGTGCATGTTTTTGAGATCTAGCATCATAAAAACTATAAAATTTTTGAAGAGCATCATATTTCCTAGAATTATCAACACTATCACTACTATCATCACCACTAGATTGATCATCATTTGTACCATTTTGTTCTTTATACTCCTTAAAAAGATCCTTTAGTAGATTATAAGTACTTGCAACTGTCTTTAGGATTAGGAGCTTGTTGTCTAGTAGGAGAATCACAATTAGCATACAATGAATCATAGTAAAGCGTTAACAATTCTTCTAAACTATCCGTTCTAATACGTGGGTCCAACAATTTAGCAACTAAATACAAGTCCGGGATTTGAAAAAAATATTTTAACCACTTAGATTTCATGGAAAGAATAGCATTTGACAACAACGGTGTGCTTCATTAGCACTAAAAACCATAGCAATTTTAACATAATTATCAACAAATAAATTTGAAGTAGGATAATAAACACCGGATAGTTCTTGCGTAGCATCATTAAAAATTTGCAAAACATCACATAGAGTATAACATGTGTCCCATTGATTAGCAAACAAGATTTGACCACCCGCATCTTGTGAGTAAAAAGCACAAATATGATCTTTATAATCAAAAGAGTCATGCAACATTTTATACGTCGAATTCCAACGAGTTGAAACATCTAAAGGAAATTTTTTGGGTGAATGTTCACAGATTGACAATATCTTTTCCACCTTTTAGTAACAGAAGGTTTTCTCATTATATACCATATATCACTTTTAATAGGTTGAATGTGTGTTTTCAAAGCACTTATACCATCTTGAACAAATAAATTCAATATATGACAAATACATCTAACATGAAAAAATCTACCACCAATTGAGGCTTTGCAAATATCAATAAGACTTTCTAAACTAGTCGTATTAGCACTAGCATTATCAAAGGAGATTGTAAAAATCTTTGTAACTAAACCATATTCTTGCAAAATAGTACTAATTTTGTGAGCAATATTAACGGCGGTATGAGGAACATCAAAAGATCTATAAGCAATTAATCTTTTTTGCAAATTCCATGAACTATCAATCCAATTACAAGTAATACCCATATAATCCGTTTTTTGCCAAATATTGCTCCAAATATCTGAACATATAGACACTTTATGAGGTAATTGTTGCAAAATTTGTTTTAAAACCAAACCATACTCTTTAACAACTTTAGCAACACCAAGTTTACATTTATTACGATGCAAAGGTGGGGCTTGAGGATTTAAAGTGAGATTTACCCAATCTTGAAAAAAAAATATTATCGGCAAAGTTAAATGGCAAATGTTTGGTGCACATAAGTTTAAGGTATAATCTCAAATAATTAGATTCATCAAATTTAAAAAGAGTGTTACCCGACGGCGATGAACCTTCTCCTCCGGAAGAGGCCGTGAACCCTCGTCCTATTTGTGTTTGACCGGTTGAGATGCTAATCTTGTAGGGATGCTTCCAATTGATGTGCTTGATTAACGTTCCATATCCTCCGCCATGCTTGAATTTATACTTCGTGCCACAATAGTCGCAAATAACTTTGAATTCATTCGAATTCTCAATCGCCTCCTTCTTGAAATGAATGGAAAATATATCGGAACGTAACACTTGTGGGGAACTTCGAGTCGATCCTCTGCCTCCACTAGAGCCTCTAGCTCCGTCTCCGGTACCCGTACCACCCGAGGTTGGTTGACTTCCACTCGCCCTTTGTTGTGATTGACCTTGAATATTATCGTTGTCGTCGTCGGAGGGGAAATCATCTCCAAGTATCTCCCTAATATTCAAGTTGAACAAATGAGGGGAGATTTCTTCATCCGAAGGAATATTTTCAAGTTCAATATCTTCTAGAGTTGGTGGAAGTTGGCGTGGAGGTGGTGGAGGACAATTTAAGGTGTTGGGTATAGATTTTCCTCTAGAAGAAGAAGGTGAGGCACCGGATGAAGAATAACCTCTTCTAGACATTTTTTTAGATTTAAAAAAAGGATGAATATATAAGATTTATGAACTAAAACTAAGAGACTAGAAGTAGAAGTATACTAATTAGTAGTATATGTGTGGGAAAGAATAGAAAATGATAATGAGAGAATTGAAATGAAAGTGATAATAAGAGAATTGAAATAAAAGACTACAACTTTTTTTTTAGTTTGATATATATGAACTAAAAAAATAAACTTGAGACTTGAGAGTTGAGATGAGATGAGATGAGATTGAGAACTTGAGTAGTTGAGTAGAAATGTAGAATCAATCAAGAATGTGGAATAGAAGAAGAAGTAGTATAGAGGAGAGAGTGTAGTAGTAGTAGAAGTAGTAGATTGAATGTGAATGTTGTGTGCCCAAATTGATCACACTTGGGGGGTATTTATAGAGGATTGGAAGTGATCTCATCTATCCATTTCAAATTTTAAACACAAAAAAATCTCAACCCTTGAATTTTAAAAAAAAATCGGTCGAAACCGCCGGTTCCGCCGTCCATCTCAACCGTTGATCTTCAACGGTCACACGATCTCAGCCGCACATTTGAATTTTCAAAATTAAAAAATTCCCGCCAAAAAAAAAATAAAAAAAATAGAGGAACCGCCGGTTTTAACCGTGAACCGGCGGTTCTGGTTCGTGCGCGACTGGAATCGAAATCGAACCGTGTTCTACCAGTTTTGGTTTCATTTTTCCCAATTTCGGAAACGGCAATTTCGGTTCCGGTTAAAACCTGCGGTTCCCCGGTTCAAACTGCCGGTTCTGTTTTTTTGTGCATGTCTAGCATCATGCCATGGTGACTGCTTCGGCCATGATGCTAAATCTCCGAGAACTCTTCGGTAATCAAAGTAGGGCTGCTAGGCAATTGGCCATGGTTGCATTGACGAATGCCAAAATGGCTAAGGGTGCTTCTGTAAGGGATCACGTCTTCAAAACGATAGGCCAACTCAATGAGTTGGAAGTCTTTGGAGCTGAAATCGATATGGAAACCCAAGTCGACTTCATCCTCCAAAGCTTGCCTAGGAGTTTTGAGCAGTTTCGCTTGAACTACAACATGAATCAAAGATTGTATTCATTGGCGGAACTTCTGACAAAACTTGTGGCGGCGGAAGGGCTTATTCGTCAACGTCCTCAAGTGAATGTTGCTGAAAATGTTGCTCGTCCTAAGCCGAAAGGTGGTAGGAAGAAGAAGCAGTAAGAAAAGCCAGCAGCTAACACGGGAGGAGGAGCACAAGGTGGTGTGGTCAAAAAGCCTAAAGACAAGTGCTTAAAATGCAAGCAGCTGGATCATTACAAGGCTGACTGTCCTCTACTAAAAGGTAACAAGCAAGGTATGTCTCATTTACTTGTTGTTGAATCGTGTTTAGTGACTGTATCTGCTCACACTTGGTGTGTAGATATGAGAGCCACTGATCATGTCTGCAATTCTTTGCAGGGGTTCCATCCAACCCTACAGCTAAGTGATGGAGAGATCGCCATATTCATGAGAGATACTACGAAAGTGGCCGCTGTTGCATTAGGAGATTTTTATTTATTGTTTGATAGGAATAAAACTCTTGTTTTGAGAGATTGTCTTTACATACCTTCTTTTAGAAAGAATTTAATTTCGGTTTCTAAATTGTTTATGGATGGATATTCTATTTCTTTTAATGATAACGTTATTATTAAGAAGAATGGAATTGTTATCTGTCGTGGTACGTTGGTTGATAATCTTTATACTCTTAATCCTATATCTCCTGCAATACAACAAATGGAAATTAATAAAGCATCTACTAATCATAATAAGAGAAAAGAACCTTCAAAAATGAATCAAACATATCTTTGGTATCTTAGACTTGGTCATATTAACTTGAGTAGGATTCAAAAGTTGATCGAGGATTGGAACTCAAAAAATTTCCAACTTGTGAATCATGCTTGGAAGGGAAAATGACTAAAAGGCCTTTTAAGGCGAAGGGGTATAGAGCCAAATATGTATTGAAATTGGTTCATTCTGATTTATGTGGTCCTATGTCTATCCAAGCAAGATGTGGATTTGAATATTTTGTCAAATTCATTGACGATTATTCAAGGTCTGGATATATTTATTTGATACGCTGCATGTCTGAGTGTTTTGATAAATTCAAAGAGTACAAGGCTGATGTGGAGAAGCGTCATGAAAAATGTATCAAAACACTACTATCTGATCATGGTGGTGAATACCTCTTAGGAGAGTTTAAAGACTACTTATCAGAGGAAGGGATTGAATCTCAATTGTCTACACTGCGCACACCCTAGCAGAATGGTGTAGTGGAAAGAAGGAATAGAACTCTTATGGAAATGGTTAGATCAATGATGAGTTATTCTGAATTACCAAATTCGTTTTGGGGATATGCCTTGGAAACAACGACTTATATTTTTAATTTAGTACCTTCTAAATCGGTATCCTCTACACCCTCAGAATTGTGGATCGGGCGAAAGCCAAGTCTAAAGCATATTCGGATTTAGGGTGCTCTAGCACATGTGTTGAAGAGAGATGCTGATAAGTTAGAATCGCGTATTAATATTTGTCTGTTTGTGGGATATCCTATAGGAACGAAGGGTGGTTTATTTTATGATCCTAAGAGTCAAAGAGTGATCGTTAGCACGAATGCTAGATTCTTGGAAGAGGATTATATAATGAATCACAAACCCATGAGTAAAATTATTTTAGAAGAAGTTAGAGGGGAAACACCTAATACAATACCAATGTACAAGAAGATATACCACAAGAAACTGCAACGCATGTCACATCTGATATACAATTACCTGTGGTGCCTCGTCGTAGTGGAAGGGTTGTGAGACAACTGGAAAGATTCATGTTTTTAGGAGAGTCGTCAGACTTTGTCTCTGGTGAACATGAAATCGACCCATGGAGTTACGACGAAGCATTGCAAGATAAAGATGCAGATTCTTGGCAAAAAGCAATAAAATCTGAGATAGAATCCATGTATTCTAACCAAGTCTGGGAGCTGGTAGAGCCACCAAATGGTGTAAAAGCCATTGGATGTAAGTGGGTCTACTAAAGAAAAAAAGGATCTGACTTTAAGGTGGAAACCTTTAAAGCAAGGCTTGTCGCAAAAGGATATACTCAGAAAGAGGGAATCGATTATGAGGAAACCTTCTCGCTTGTGGACATGCTTATTCTTTTGTCTATTGCTGCTCATATGGATTATGAGGTATGACAAATGGATGTCAAGATAGCTTTCCTGAATAGAAGTGTTGAGGAAAACATCCACATGAAGCAACCAAAAGGATTCATTGAAAAAGGGCAAAAAAGCATCTTTTGTGCAAGCTTAATAGGTCCATTTATGGACTTAAACAAGCTTCAAGATCATGGAACATCCGTTTTGATGAGGTAATCTAGTCATATAGATTTATTCAATGTCCGGATGAGTCTTGTGTGTACAAAAAGTGTGACAGAAACGTGGTGTTGTTTCTTGTACTTTACATGGATGATTGTTCTTAGTCGCATTTCTAGTAAAATATTTTTAGAGTAAGAGACTCTATCGTTGTTGTACACATGTGACCAAATAAAAAAATTTATAAGTATGTCGTCTCAATGGAAAGTAAACCCATGGTTATATCCGAATTTGTCATTGATTTATGCTTTGTAAGAGTGACAAGATTGAAAGTTTGGTATTTAGACTACTTGTTATTCTAATCAATTAACTAAGAAATCAATTAACAACTAAATTTATCTAAGTTCAAATGAGTAACAAGATGAATGGAATATGGATAGAATGCACTTGAGAAGAGAGCAAGACTAATCATACTCATGGTTAAGAAACTAGGTAGATATGCATCACTCTTGATATTGAATTACATTAATTATGGAGTAAAAGCAATCATGTTTTCACCCCTAATCCCTATGGCCAAGGTAATTAGGTTCTTGACTCTTTGACAAGTCTAAATCTCCTAGGATTGTGCTTAATCTCAATTCCCTTAAAGTAATATGATCATAAGTTTGGTTCTTTTCACTCAATTTCTTAAGTGTCCTCCTATGATTGTTCTAAGCATAAGAAATGTATGACTTACCTCCCTCACACTAACATACATGCTCATCATAATATATGATTCAATTAAACACCTAATTATAATATTGGAATGGTCATCCTAACACTATGAATAGAGAATTTAATTACACAAGTATTTAAATTAAACATGATTCATTAATCATAAAAGGAAGTCCAAAATTAACTCAATTCAACATCTCAAATCCTACATATCTAGCATTCTTCTCAACCAATCATATGATTAGCCCTACTATAGGACTAGTCACTACACATTGTGTTTAGATCAATACAATCAAAGGCTTGCTCCATTTGAGCCAAAATAAGATAAAATCAACAATTACAAAGTAGATTGACTTTCCTTTTGTGGAGATAACCTTCCTTCTTTCCAAAATGCTAACTTCTTCAATCATTGATGCTTCCCTCTTCTTAAAGTGGTGGATGAATTGTTGAAAATCAAGTGCAATAGATGGATCAAATGTATGGAGATGAATCAAATGGATCTAGTGTGTGAAAATATGGTGTGGAGTGTGTGTAACTACTCTAATTCTGATCTCCTCTTTCAATTTCGCACAAGTTAGCCTTTTATATCACTTAGGGACCTTCTAGAAGCTTCCAGAATATTCTGAAATTTAAACTGTCTTTTGCACTTACACGGGCCGTGTAGCAGCACACGGCTCATGTAGTACACACCTAGTTCGGCGTGTTCTGCATGTCCCCGAACATGGCTCGTGCAGCAGCGCACGACCTCTCCCTTGGGTGTGTAGCGATTTCTGACGACTGTGCACAGTTTTTTAAATAGGCACGTGTTCTGCACATAGGGTGTGCACTGGCGCACGGCTCGTGCGCCGTAACACGGCCTTCTCCTGGGCGAGTCCTGCGTTCTGATGCTTGAACACGGCCACCTCGGACGGGCCCGTGTTCCGCACACGGTGCGTGTCCGAGCGTGCTCTGTTATTCCTTCTTCGTTTTACTCCTGATTCCGTTTTTCTCCATTTCTTAACCTATTTTGGACATATTTAAGCTCATTTACACATTTACTATCAATCCATACCATATTTCTCATAATTACATAAACTCCACCAAAAGTCACACAAATACGGATGAAAATATCCGAACATCCACAAACAAAGACACTAAAATCTAGGTGAAAATGACAACGATCAATCCCCCAAACTTAAAGTGTTGTTCGTCCTCGAACAACAAAAATGATAAATAAGAGGTGTAATTTTTACCTAGAAAAACACCTAACGAACATAAATCACGACACATCACAAGTAATAAAGACTACGAAATCACATTAAGTATTCTTACATCATCAAACTTATAACATGAAAGATTAACAAGTTCAATCTTAAGATGACAAAAGAATAATCAAATCCCTTTAAATCCTAGCCTCTCATAGGATATTAAATTCATTTAACACTCTATGGAGTATGGTTTTGAACAACACTCATCAACCGGTTAGAACCGACTCACCATAGGCTTGCTCATGGACTATGTTCAAATGACACCCTAGTTTCAATAAGTGATCAAATAGATCTTTATCTTAGGATGTAATGTTTAGGCTCTTTGGTAGGGCAGGAAACTTTGGGTAATAGTGACTATTCAAGTATAGATAATCGAAGAGATGATTCTTTTTTCCAACTTCTTCACTTTCAAACTTCCTCCCTTTTGTCAACTGTTCAAAAGCACTAAATATCAACATACCATGGATTCATTGAGCTTCTTTTGAATGACATACTTCTTTTCTTTGACTTTTGTATTCCTTGAGCATATTTTATGGTTTTGCTCCTTTTCCACTTTTTGTTGAAGTTGCACCTGCTTTTAACTTGAGCTCTTTCATCCTTTTTCTTGATTCAACCTTTCTTCCATTTACTTGCACATTTTTCCACATCTTTCCTTGTAAACCATCATTATCCTCAATTACTCACACATAGGTTACATATGTAAGGCTCAAGTGGGTTTTCAATGCTTTTATTGTGCTTAAATCATAAAGAAAAAGGCTTATAGGCTCAAATTGGCTAACTAGGGATAATGTTTAGGTAAGGAATTTTATGGCTATGACTCCATTAAACAAGGATGGCCCAAGATCATATCACAAATTTCAACCATTCGGGCTTCATTCCTATAGTCCATGAGCAAGTTCTAGTTTGTCTAAGTTCAACCGATCCTCTCATCAGTAATTAACCATGGAGGCACGGTTTAGGCTCAATTCTCACAAGCTTTTGCTTGGATCAAAAAAACATAATTACCTTCTATACTTCTCAAAATTGAACAAATTATGTAATCCATGTCACAATTTTAATTAGTAGAAATCATTAACATGCTTGCCATCACATATCACAAATAATGCATCATAGCTCACATTCAAAAATTTCAACACCTTCCCAAAACATACCACCAAACCATCCCTACAAGAATAAAAATAAAACAAACATAACACAATAGCAAAAGCTCACCAAACAATAAACATAACAAAAACACATATCATGCATGACCAAAATCATCCATCTCAAGATATTAAAGCACATCAATTCACATCCATAACAAGTAAGATCAACTTTCCATCACATTCAAATTTTGAAAACCTAACTAAAATACCAATAAAAAAACTAACGAAAAATAAATCGCATAAAACTGAAAACAAAATCCCAAAGTAAAACCTCCCAAAAACAAAACAATTTAAGTACAATCCAATCCAAATCTAACGAATCAAATCAAGTCTAAAATTCTTCAAATGAACTATTAGAAGTGATAAGCACTAAAATGACTCCCTCATGGCTCCAGAGGTGGATGTGAATGATATGCATTCCATGGAATGTACACACGAGGAGACGCTAGGAATTGGAAGTTGAACATCATCGTCATCATTTCTTCCATGTCATTGGAGTGCACCCCAGACTGCTCCTCGTAGTACTCTCTACGACGCTGTACAGCTCTCAGCTCTTGAATATACATTCCATGCTCCGGCTAGACCTCTCGGATCTCCCTCATCTGTGCTCCATACGTCTACTGCTCATGCCTCATATCTCTCACTTCATCCATCGTGTAGTTCCATCGATCATTGCCATGTTCGGGGCCCATTGGTGGCTGCTGTTGTTGCTCTTCCTCTTCAAACTGTGGTGGCTCAGGGGCTTGCTCCTCAAACTCCACCTGCTGATGTGGTGCCTCTTACTCATCTCCTTCCATTGGTACTGGCTCTGCTCTCAGATTGGCTAGCTCAAGGTTCTCTTCAACCCTCATATGTCTCAGGACCTCTTTCACTTCCTCTGTGTTTCTTCTATAAAATGCTCTCACAACCCTGGAGTGATTAGCACTAGCCATTGCCAAATTAGCAAACCTCCTCTGAGTGTACACTGTAGTGAGCTCTGGAGCTGACAAAGGAAATTGAGCCCCTTTTTCTTGTCTTAAACAATACTAATTCCCGGCTCTAGATAAAAATTCTATACTCATCAACTGCTGATAATTCAATCCTTTACTCACCATCCTGTATTCCATTCATGCAAGATTTATTACCAAGCCTTGAGCGATCATAATAATCATACCTCCTAGCATCAAGCCCTGAGAAGTTTGTCTCTTAGCTACTCTCTCCGCATGTTGCACAAAATGCGCTGCAATAGTCAGTGGTAGCTCATTAAAGATACAGTACATGATGTATAACTGCTTCTCTCCCACTTCTCCACTCTCAAATCTCCCTAAGATGGTGTTCGAGATAATCTTCTCTAGGTATCTCATGACTGGATTCCTTATTGCAGTTCCTTTCGAGGCACTGGAACATATCCTGCTTGCTCTGTCCCATCATACACCAAACTTTTCCACCATTCCTGCTAATTAAAACCACCTCCATGATAAAAGCTCTGATGGTCTTGACATGGTGGGCATCCAAAGAATTCATTCAACACATATAGAGGGATCTCTCTTCTCATCACGTTGTCCAATTGGAACGTAACTGAAATAGGGAAAGAATTCCTATCCTTCTTCACTTGAAATGTGCTCATGAACTCAGCAGTTAGATGATAATAAGTAGGGGGCCTTTTGTCAAAAATATGTGAGAACCTAAACAACTTCCTCACATCTTTCTCCATTCCTAACCCTTCCATTGTTGTTGTATCTTGGAATCAGGTTGGCTTGATCTTGGGAGCAAGTGTTTGCCAACGAAGCAAATACTTTTCCCAATGTCCTTCAAATTATACCCCAAATTATTCCAGATGGACCCCATCTTCCATTAGTTGAGCATCGACATTAGCCAATTCCCCTGGATTGGTAATGACGATGAAATCCTCATTCCTTATCTCACTCTCCTCTCGACCATCTACAATTTACAACAATGCTCAAGTCATTTTCAATTTCATCAATAAAAATGTTAATAAATTAAGTTTAGATTCCACACTAGTTATTCAACTAATTGTGAACTATACTATGCATCAACATTACACATTCATATCATTATAGCTTCAAGCTTCACCACAACATTCACTTCACTGCCACTCTTTTTAATTATCCATAAACTTATACCTCAATTCGTATCATACTTGCACAAATAGGTTCTAAAATATACCATCACTAATTACTATGCACTTATGATCTCAAATTGAACCAAAATTTTCACTTAGGCATTTCATCAAACACTTGGCATGCACAACATTTCATTATTCTTTCAAAAATTAAATCCACATTGCCTCATGCCCAAATTATCATACCTAAGCCACTATCATGTAAATTTATCATCACTCAATCATTCCAAATCAATGTGCCATATTAAGATCACTCAAACGATCCACATTCAAAAGATTCCCAAATTTCATTTCATGAACCCTAATTTCACTTCAATTCAAAACTCAAATTGACACATGTATGTTCAACAATCAATAACTCATTCCAAAATCACTATATCATAAAGCCCACACATCGATTTACTCAATTTCTATCAAATTCTAAAAAAAAATTTGAAAGTTAGGGCTTATAGAATTCATACCTTCACTTTTGGACTTGGAGAAGTGTTCTTGGTGTAAAATATTGAAGAATCTCACTAACAATCACTCAAAACTAACCTTGATGATGAAAATCTATGAACAATAGTTGAGATTAAAGTGGATTCGGTGTGTACGAAGCGAAGGGCGTGTGTGGAATTGAGTACAGAGTGTTCTGAAATTGAATTTTAAACACTGACTCTGAGCACTGCACGGGTCGTGCTTCGCTACACGGCCTCAGTTATGTCCGTGTAGCGTTTTTTGATGCTCGATCACGGCTGCATGTTATAGGGCCGTGTTCCGCACACGGCCCGTGTTTCTATTCCCTGCACGGCTCGAGTTCGGAGCTCGCCCTTGAACATGGGCTAGTAGCCTCTTCTATGTTAGTACACGGCCAATCCTTACAGGGCCATTTACTGAACATGGCTAGTGTAGCTACTTTATCCTGTTTTCCAAATTTGACACTTCACACCTCATCTTGCCCTGTTTTTGCACTTCTCATACACCCTATTCATGCTCAAAAATACTTCAAATCATTAACACCAAAATTATGATCAAATAATGGACTATCATATACTTTAACACCACCAAACATACCAAAACAATCCTAACTCATGAGAAAAAGTTCAAAATTGACCCATTTTGCTTGCCACTGTTGAATGTGAAAATAAGTGTGTTTTAGTGTCCAATTTAACACCTTTTATATGTGAATTGTTGTTATGTATTAGCACAAGTATTTTATATTCAATACATTTGAGAAAAGGATGAACTTGAGGTGTTTTGTTGTGTTTTAGGTGGAAAAGGGATCAAAAGTGCAAAGTTGGAGAAAATGTACGAGTTGTGCAAGAATGCCGAAAGACGCACGTCCAACTTGTGTAATATTTTTGTGTTCGTGTGGAGCTCTGAATTGGAAGTGTGATACATAGTTGGAAAGCCACAGAAGATAGGGACGTTTTGGCATAAAGAACACCTCAATCGGAATCCAAACGAGAAAGTTATGATCGAAATGGTAACGTCGCGCAAGATGTGCCTAACAGAACGGCTGTGCCACTTTGGATGACTTGTTTCACATTCAAATGCTGGATTTTCTATGAGTTCTTTATATTGATAGAAAGTCAAGGAAGAGAGGATCACGTGAGCGTAAGAATTACTCAAATCGGATGTCGGATGTGGAAGTTATGCGCAAAACGGTGAGACTGCGCAAGCTTGCTAGACCAATGGAAGCTTGCTCGACCAAAATTATTTTGGTCGAGGTGAAGAGGTCAAATCAAGCAAAATGTGCAAAAACTTATAGAGAGCTTGCTCGACCATTGCTCGACTTGGAGACGTTGTTCGACTTCTGAAGGCTGGGTCGAACAGAATTGCGCTGATGTTATTTTTGGTAGTTTCGAGTTTTTTTACCAAATTTGGAGTATGTCTCAAGTAAAAGCCCATCCAAGGTCCGTGAGGAGCACTTTACAAGTATAAAAAGGAATGTAGAGCACATCATATGAGGAGATTAATCATATTGAATTGGAGAGAGCCACAAATCCATCCTACACCCCACAAGGAGGGATCACCCCCCAACCATCATCCACATCCTTTTCTCCATCCATCCATTACTTTGAAGATTCGTATGTGGAATCAAGTGGAGAACCAAGAGGAGGATTCAAGACAGAGAAGGACACGACGACTCCCACATCTAGAAATTTATTGGTTTCCTAATTTATCTTGTATTTTCTAAACATCCGGGTAAGATCTATTCAACACCCATGATTGTTCTTCTTAACATCATGGGCTAGAGCCTTTTTGGTAGAACTAGGGTTGTGAAGGTTTTTACGAATTAATTGAACTTTCATGTGTAAACTCCGTACAACACTACTTGTGGATTTATTTTATATATGATTATGCTTTATTAATCCATATTCACGATCATTTTGTGCATCTTCATTTGGTGTATAGAGTCTGAATATATATCTTGGCTGTAGATTGAGTGCGTTTACTGCTAAATAGGATTCCATGTTATGATTCTAAGTGAGGGGACTCCGAAGCTTCAATAGAACTATCATATATGAATACTTATTAATTGAATTGAATTTGGGTTATTAATTAGGATAAAGAGGATAATTTTATAGTACCTAAAAAGGGAGATCATATCGGGTTAGAGTACCAATTGGTCAGGGAAATAATTGATACTAATAGTACCTAGAAAGGGGGTGGAATTATATCTCTTGCTCCGAGGTTATTCACACGTGTTACAAGCATGTTTAATTGTGTCAATAGAGTAGATATGCATGGTTTAGTGATGCGTCCATATTCCACAAGGCAGAGTCGGACATCAACACACGGAAGGAAAATTAATGCATGAAACTGGATTTTATCCTAGAGCTACCTATTCTCCTACTTGATCCACTTTCGTATTCTTTGAGTGATACTTTATTTAATTTTTTATTTTAATTAATTGTTTATTAGTTAATCATTCAATCCTCAAACGTTATTGCCTTACGTCTTAATTAATTTAGTAAATAATTAAATTGATAATATGCCGTCCTTTAGGTTCGATAATCAATTGGTCGCTTGCTTAAGCTGCAATTAATATCCTTAATACTTGGGGATTAATTTGCATGCAATGAAAACATGCATCAAGTTCTTGGCGCCATTTCTGGGGACAACTGTTATTATTAGTTTATTATTTCTAGTTGATTGAGACTTTTATTCGTGATTATTTATTTCTATCTAACCTTAAATATTTCTGATGTGCACTAGGAAAAGAAGAGGAAAGAAATGAACGAATAACACACTGAGCTTATCATGGCCGGAGCAAGGCAGAATTCGAATAATGCTGCCATACGTGAAATTTTCACAAACTATGGGATTGGTAACATGGGATTGATAGGAGTAAGGGGGGAAGATGATGATTTTGAGATACATCCTGCTCTTATTAACATGGTGGAGAAGAATCCCTTTTTTAGTTGAAGATCCATATCAGCATCTCCAAAGATTTCTTGGTTATGCACACACTCAGAAGGGTGCTGGAGCTAATGATAATGCTAGGCAAATTGCCCTATTCAAGTTCTCTTTGATTGATGGAGTGGAAGCTTGGTATGAGACTCTTGATGCAACAGATTGCACTACATGGGACCAACTGCAGCAAAAGTTCTTGGAGAGATACATGCCACCCTCAAGGATCTTAAAAATGAATCAAGAGATCACCCAATTTGTTATGAATCAGGGTGAGAAATTTCATGAGGTGTGGGACATGTTTTAAGACATGCTCAGGCGGTGCCCACAGCATGGGGTGTCTAAGGATGAGTACATAAGCATCTTCTACTATGGTTTGGATTGTGAGTCACGTATTCTTATTGATGTATCATCAGGAGGAACGCTGTTATCTAAGACAACACTTGAAGCAGAATAGTTATTTGAAGACATCTCTATAAATTCACGTGACTGGCCTGTAGAGAGAGATATAGGATCATATGTACTTGAGATGGAGATAGATAATGCTTACCCCGATGACCATTTACCACAAATTCATTGTTAGGACCCTTAAGCTTAAATGTATTTCCACTTAACACCTCAAGCACTTCATATGGTCCCATTAACTTAGACTTAAGCTTCTGGGGAACAACTTAAGCCTCGAGTTGAATACAAGAACTATGTCCTCGGGAGCAAACGTCTTCTCATTTACCTTAACATCATGCAATCTCTTCATGTTCTCTTTGTAGATGATTGAGTTATCAAATGCTCTTCCTCTAAACTCCTCTAACTCAACCAACTTCAACAACTTTACTTGACTACTCTCCCCTTCATCCGTGTTAAGGCATTTAATAGCCACAATGCCCGATGTTCCAACTCCACGGGAAGATGACAGGCTTTACCATAGACCAATCCTTCCTCCCTCCATTGATTGTCTTCTCCAACACTAACATTATTTGATGGTTGGAAACCTCCACCAAACCATTTGCTTGAGGGTGATAAGGTGTAGCCACTCGATACTTCACTCCATATCTTTTCAACAATCCCTCCATCAATTTATTCACAAAATGGGATCCTCCATCGCTTACTAGTGCATGTGGAACTCCTAATCTAGAAAAAATATTCTTTTTCAAGAACCTTTGAACAATCAAGGCATCATTTGTCTTAGTGGGGATTTCCTCCACCCACATAGACACATAATCCACGGCTAGCAAGATGTACACATATCCTTTAGATGAGAGAAACTGCCCCATAAAATCAATGCCCCAAACATCAAACATTTTCACATCAATTCTTAAACTCATGGGCATCTCATCTCGCTTACATATTCCTCCTATTCTTTGGCATCTATCACATTTAGCCACAAACTTCTTTGCATCTTTAAACAAGGTAGGCCAATAGAAGCCCAATTGTAAAACCTTAGCCCCAGTCTTTTGATGACCAAAATGACCCCCACACAAAGATGAATGACATAGCTCAAGAGTCCCCATGACTTCTTCATCGGCCACACACCTCCTTATTACTCCATCATTGTAAATCTTAAACAAAAAGGGCTCATCCCACAAGTACTTCTTCACTTCAATATAAAACCTTTTTACCATGTACTCATTACGCAACGTGGGCTTGATTCCACAAATAAGAAAGTTGACTTAATCGGCATACCAAGGCGGCACATTCATCATGAGAGTACACACTTGCTCAACTTCAACTTGCAAAATTTTCTCATAAGGAAACTCATCCCCAATCAGCTTCATGTCTTCATTCTCTCCTCCATTTTTTAATCTAGACAAATGATCCGCGATTACATTTTCCACGCCCTTCTTATCCTTGATAATCACATCAAATTCCTGCAAAAGTAACACCAAACTGATTAAACGAGGTTTAACATCTTTCTTACTCATTAAGTATTTTATGGCCGCATGATCCGTGTAGACAATAGTTTGTGTTCCAACCAAGTATGACCGAAACTTCTCAAAAGCATACACGACGGCTAAAAATTCCTTCTCCGTTGTGGTGTAATTAACTTGGCACGAATTTAATGTCTTTGAGGCAAAATAGATTGCTCTAAACTTTTTCTCCCTCGTTTGCCCCAACACCACTCCTATGGAATGATCGTTAGCATTACAATGCAATTCAAATTGTAAACTCCAGTCCGGGATAACGAGTATTGGGGAAGAAGTGAGAGCATTCTTGAGCACCTGAAATGAGACAAAACATTCATCATTGAAGTTAAATGGACAATCTTTTTCAAGTAGTTTACAAAGAGGTTTAGCAATTTTGGAAAAATCCTTAATGAAGCGTCTATAAAAGCCCGCATGACCTAAGAACGATCTCACCCCCTTCTCACTAGTAGGAGAAGGATGACGTTCAATGGCTATCACTTTAGCTCTATCCACTTTTAAACCATGCTTTGAAATATGATGCCCCAAAACGATCCCATCAGTCACCATAAAATGACATTTTTCCCAATTTAGCACAAGATTTGATTATTCACACCTCCGCAACACAATAGTGAGGCTAGTCAAGCAAATATCATAAGAGGAACCATACACGGAAAAATCATCCATAAACACTTTCATAATATTTTCAATTAAACCATCGAAGATAGACATCATATAACGCTGAAAAGTGGCATGGGCATTACATAGACCAAAAGGCATCATTCTAAATGCAAACGTACCATAAGAACATGTGAAAGTTGTCTTCTCTTGGTCTTCCGGAGTTGATTGTACACTGAATACCCATCAAGAAAACAATAGTACTCATGCCCCGCAAGTCGATCCAACATTGGTCTACGAATGGCAATGGGAAATGATCTTTATGAGTATTTTCATTTAATTTACGATAATCAATACATACTCTCCAACCCGTGATAGTTCTAGTGGCAATTGTTTCATTTGTATCGGATCTAATAATTGTCATACCACCCTTTTTTGTCACTACATGTAAAGGACTTACATATTGACTATCACTAATTGGAAAGATTATTCCCGCATCAAGCCATTTTAACACCTTTTTCTCACCACTTCTTGCATTATAAGATTCAATCTACGTTGATTTTGTACACATGACTTCTCATCATCAATCAAATGAATCTTATGCATACACATAGATGGACTAATACCTTTCTAATCTTTTATATTCCAACCAATAGAAGATTTATGCTCCCTCAAAACTCTTAACAACTTTTTCAATTCTAAATCATTAAGGGAAGAAGATACAATTACTGGATACGTCTCATTCTCTTCCAAGTAAGCATACTTCAAATGCTCCGGTAATGGTTTCAACTCTACCTTCTTCTTCTCTTGCACTTCTTCTTTTGGTTTTTCATCAAGTTTCTCCACTTTTGCTTCCTTTGCTTCCTCTCTTTTGAGTTCCCTTCAAGAATTCAAACCATGCAATTCATCAATCATTTCATCATTTTCTAAACAAAAAGAAGAGTTAGATTTTATAGATTCAAATGAGTAAGAGTGGCTTATGATAATTTTCAATGGGTCCTTGGAGTGAAGATGATACATATGCTCTTCAACAATGTTGTCCACAACCTCCAATCTTCTACATTCCTCCTTATTCCTACAACACCTCATAGTCTCTCTTAATGAAAATATCACTTCTTCTTCATTCACCTTTAAAGTTAGCTCCCTTTTCTTCACATCTATCAATGCTTCCCCGTGGAAAGAAACGGACACCCAAGTATCAACGGGACATTAGCATCTTCATCCATGTTAAGTACCACAAAATCAATGGAAAACACAAACTTGCTAACTTTGATCAAAACATCTTCCACAATTCCCTTTGGATGTGTCAATGACCAATCGGCTAATTGAAGTATGACCGATGTCGGTTTGACCTCACCAATACCCAACTTCTTGAAAATTGACAAGGGCATCAAGTTAATGCTAGCCCCCAAATCACATAAAGCTTTGTAGTTCTCATGCTCTCCCATATCACATGAAATAGTGAAATTCCTCGAATCTTTCAATTTAGGTGGAAGTTTATTTTGCAAGATCGCACTACAGTCCTCCGCTAAATTCACCGTTTCAAACTCTCCCAAGCTTCTTTTCTTTGATAAGATATCCTTCAAAAACTTGGAGTAGTTGGGCATTTGAAGCAAAGCATCCGCAAAAGGAATATTCACATGTATCTTCTTCAACATCTCAACAAACTTGGCAAATTTCTCGTCTAATCCCTTTTTCAAGCATCTTTGTGGAAATGGAATTGCAACGGGCAACTTAGGGATTCCCCATTCATCCCTTTCAAACTTCTCTTCTCTCTCTTTACGTTTTGCTTCTCTACATTTTCCCATTTCTTTGGAGACTTCACCTTTTCTTCTTCAAGTATAGGGGTACTTTCATCTTTTTCAACAATCACAACTTCTTACTCTTTCCCTTCTTCATCCACTCTTTCCATAGGCTCAAGTTCATATTCTACTTTCGTCGGCATAGAAGGCCCTTCGTATTTTATTTCACTTCGAAGTTCAATAACCTTACATTACTCCTTAGGATTAGTAATGGTCGTAGATGAAAACATACCTTGACGATGAACATTCCCGCTTTCACTTGCCATTTGACTAATGTAAGTCTCAATTGCTTTAAATCTCCTCTCATTTACATCATCTTTTTATCTACTTTCCTCTTTAATTTCTTTCATAAATTCCAACACTTTAGCCATTTGATCTTCCATGGTAGACTTCCCTTCACCATTTTGAGCTTTTTTCCCCGGATTAATGCCCGGTGGAAGAGTAAGGGCATTCTCTTGATTTTCATATGACAAATTTTCATACCTACGAGGTTGATTGAAATTTTCTTGAAAATTATCTTGCTCCCATCCTCCTTGCCTTTGTGGATATCCCCCTCCATGATCACCAAAGTTACCACCATAATTTCCTTGAAAGTTCATTCCTTGCATGAAGGTAACTTCCTCAAGTGACATCTCGGGTAGGCACCAAGTATCTTGAATTCCAAAATTAGAGGACATACCTTGTTGAGGCATAGATGTAGGTATTTGACAATTTTGAGAAGATTGACTCATATTAGGCATAGACATGTCTTGTTGAAGATTAGGAAACACTTGTTGATTCATCAAAGGTAATGACATACCTTGTTGAGGATTTGCAAGCACTTGTTAATTCACTATAGACTTCGATAAAGAATCCGGAGACACTTGCAAATTAGCGTTCATTCTCTTAAGTATCTCCGTGATTGCCTTATCGATTATATCCTCCTTAGGTACCTTCACCTTTTTCACTTGTTGCAAGCACACTTCTTCCATCTTAACTATTCTCTCCCTTTCATATATAACCTCAACTTGATCCATAGGCCATTGGCATGTATTCAAAGCAATCTCTTCACATATAGCAAAAGCTCTCTCCGAAGTTTGCCCCAATATAGAACCTCCCGATGAAGCATCAACAAGAATTCGTTCACTCCCATTTAATCCGGTATAGAAAATTCCTGCTTGTTGATCTTCGGGGAATCCATTTTGTGGACACCTCCTTAGCATCTCTTTGAATCGGTACCATGACTTCACTATATGTCTCAAGCGATATTTGCTTGAATTGAAATATTTTTCCTTTGAGATGCAACATCTTTGTAAGGGGAAAAATACTTTCTCAAAAATCTTTGTGCCAACTCTCTCAATGTGGTGTAGGATCCTGGTGGTATTAGCTCTATCTCTCAATGAAAATGAGAAAAGCTTCATTTTAACAATATCCTCACTTATCTCATTTATCTTGATTGTGTCGACTAACTCCGTAAATTGGAATAAGTGAGCATTCGGATCCTCCATTGCACACCAAATTGATTTGCTTGCACCATGTTGATCAACCCCGTCTTTATCTCGAAATTATTCACATTCAATGGTGGGCCCATTCCATAATTCCCATATTGCGGCTGGAAGTGATCACAGATATTCATTCCCACTCCATTGTTTCCATTACCACGGGGCTGATTTTGCACCATCGGAGGATTATTCCTTGCTTCTTGTTGTGCCATCAAGTGTTGAATGATTGCTTGCAATTGTTGATTATGCAAGTGAACTTGTTGAGCATTAGCTTGTGGCACAAACTCCGGATTCACATGTCCTCCTCTAGCATTATCACCCCCTTATTGAAAATTCCTCAAATTACCTTTTTCATCAACCATATTTGCATTATCCATTGATTTTCCATAACTTCCTCCGCAGGCTCTAACACTCCTCTTCTTTGTATTCTTAAGGTAGCTTCTAATTCCAAGTTCAAAGATTCAATAGATTGAGACCTTGAACGCGTTGGCATGTACCTATAAGAATTTCCAAATTAGATCACCAAGTAACCAAGACAAGTAAACAAGTAAACAAATAAAAGAAATCCTCTTATCAAAACTAATCAAATTCAAACTCGTTACAACCAAAAGTTTAACATTTTCCCGACAAGTGGCGCCATGTTCTTAGTCGTATTTCTAGTAAAAAAATTTTAGAGTAAGAGACTCTATCATTGTTGTACACGTGTGACCAAGTAACAATATTTAAAAGTATGTCGTCCCAAGGGAAAGTATACTCATGGTTATATCCGAATTTGTCATTGATTTATGCTTTGTATGAGTGACAAGATTGAAGGTTTGGTATTTAGACTACTTGTTATTCTAATCAATTAACTAAGAAATCAATTAACAACTACATTTATCTAAGTTTAAATGAGTAACAAGATGAATTTCATTATTGTGTACTAAAAGCAATCTAAGTTTTAACTAAGAAACTAGCTAGATATGCATCACTCTTGGTATTGAATTTTATTAATTGTGGACTAAAAATAATCACATTTTTACCCTAATCCCTATGGCCAATGCAATTAGGTTCTCGAGTCTTTGACAAGTCTAAATCTCCTAGGATTGTGCTTAATCTCCATTCCCTTAAGGTACTATGATCATAAGTTTGATTCTTTTCACTCAATTTCTTAAGTGTCCCCCTATGAATGTTCTAAGGATAATTAAGAAAGGTATTACTTATCTCCCCTCACACTAATATACATGCTCATCTTAATATATGATTCAATTAAACACCTAATCATAATATTGGAATGGTCATCCTAACACTATGAATAGAGAATTTAATCACACAAGTATTGAAATGAAACATGATTCATTAATCATAAAAGGAAGTCCAAAATTAACTTAATTCAACATCTCAAATCCTACATATCTAGCATTCTTATCAACCAAGCATATAATTAGTCCTACTATAGGACTAGCCACTACACATTGTGTTTTGATCAATACAATCAAAGGTTTGCTCCATTTGAGCCAAATTTAGAAGAAAATCAACAATTAGAAAGTAGATTGGCTTCCCTTTTGTGGAAATAACCTTCCTTCTCTCCAAAATACTAACTTCTTCAATCATTGATGCTTCCTTCTTCTTAAAAAGTGGTGGATAGATGAATTGATGAATGGATTGTTGAAGATCAAGTGGAATAGATGGATCAAATGTATGGAGATGGATCAAATGGATCTAGTGTGTGAAAATATGGTGTGGAGTGTGTGTAACTGCTCTAATTCTGATCTCCTCTTTCAATTTCGCACAAGTCAGCCTTTTATATCACTTAAGGACCTTCTAGAAGCTTTTGGAACATTCTGAAATTTAAACTTTCTTTTGCACCTACATGGGCCGTGTAGCAGCACATGGCTCTTGTAGTGCACACATAGTTTAGCTTGTTCTACGTGTCCAAGGACACGGCTCGTGCAGCAGTGCACGATCTCTCCCATGGGCGTGTAGCAATTTCTGATGACAGTGCACGACTTTCTTAAACAGGCCTGTTGATGTGAAGTGTAGAGACCAGTATCATCACATCTGGAATCACATCTGGAATCACATATGTTCTCCACCAGTAATTTTATTGACGACAAATATTGTTTTATTGTTTCGACTGGTGTTGTGCTTAATGTTGCTTTCAGGGTTGTTGCGGTTGAAGTGCTGAACAAGTTTGTGATACCCGAGCTTCTCACTACTCATGTGCCAATATAATTTAATTTGTGTTATGTACATTTTATAATTATGTGATAATTATGTGGAATTATGTGATAATAATGTGGTAATTATGTGACAATTGATTTTACATTTTATTTATCTTTATATTTTAATTGAGACATCCGTGATAAAAATGGTGACAATATGTGAATATATATGTGCATAAATATTTACATGCATTAACTTGGATATATAATTAAATTACTTTATGTGAATAAATATATTATTTCTTAATTATTAAGTATCACACGTGTTATCGTAAGAATAATAGTGGGTAGAAAAATGTACACGTATGTATTATATCTTAGCTATTAAGTATTGCACGTATATTCGTAATGAATAATAATAATAATATAGTACTTACAATTAATAGTAAGTATAATAATAATAATAATAATAATAATAGAATTAGAATTACCAGATATGAATTACGTGGTGCAAACATTAGCCTTATAATTTCAATGGTTAAAAAGCTAGTTACATGGCCCTTTAATTCCGTTCTATTTACAAATACAACACGTAGCACATTTGTTTTTTATAAGGGTTGCTAATTTACCCCAATTACCTATCTATATATATGGTTGCCAAAACCATTTTGACAGTAAATTGAAAACACAACATTTACGTGTTATTAAAAAAAATATAGTGAGATAAAGAAAAAAAAGAGAGAGAGAAAAGAGAGAGAGTGGAAGAAGGGAGAAGAGGGAGCGCGTCGGAACGTGCATGTCGGAGCGAATTAATTACAGTTCCTCATGAGATCTATACTATTATCACTATTAGGAGTCCAGATAAGTAGAGATCCAACTACAATGTATAAACATGTTGTGTGTGAATTATTTGTGATTAATATGTGATAATTATGCCATGAATTATTTGTGTTTAGTTTAATTACGTTATGAATTATTTAGGTTAATTGGCGATACAAGTTGTAGATTTATGTGATATGAAATAACATCATTGTCCTACATAGATTCATGTAATTGAAAACTGTTGAAAATATATCTTTATGGTTTGAGAAGATATTGTTTATAAGGATCTGTGTGGTCTGAGATGAAGTTGTTATTCTAAAAAGGTATTGTGTGACTCAAGGTGAAGTTGTTATTCTATAAATTGATTTATGTGATTGGGGTGAAGTTGTTATTTTAGAAGTGGATTTGTGTGAATTGAAATTAAGTTATTGCTTTATTGTGATAAAATGTTGATATTGATATTGTAAATGGTTTATGATGCACATTTAATTGTTCTGGTTGCATACCATGCATGGACATGAAAAGTATTTTCCTCAAAATTAATAAGATACTAATGGTGTATGCGGCCACTATATATGCATCTCTGTCAAGGTTCGAAAAAATCTTTCCCGACACTTTATTAGAGGTTCGGAAAAATCGTCCCCAACACTCTGCCAGGGTTCGGAAAAATTATTCTCAGTATTATATTCAGGGATCAGAATCGATCCGATACTAAGTGTGTCTATTGAGCTCAGTTGGGGTGCATATCATAAGTGTGCCATGGGGATCCCGCAACGTGAACATTTTCAAAATAATCAACTAGAAAGATTAGGAAAAAGGCAATAGAGGACTAAATGCATTTTAATGCACTAACATGCATGATTTCTACTTACTGAGATTTTTATCTCACTAGTTTATGCATTGTAGGTGAGCCTGTTGATGATTGAGTTTGTGATGTGACTGTGCAAGCTGTGAAGCTCCTACAAGGTTTTGAGCGGATGTACATAGATGACGACCTTTTTGGCTAGGCCATGGGTTTATTTTATTTCCGCTGATATTTTGTTATGTAATATAATAAGTATTATCACGGGTTTGTCTGATTTGAAGTGGTGTCAGAAACCAATTACGTATGTTGAACTGGTGTGATGGTGTTGGTTATAAACATATTATGTGAAAAAAAATTATATGTAAGTTTTTATAATGATAATGTTTATGTTAAATAATATTTGAATTATAAGTTTTGTAAGGTGGGTTGTGTCAATGTTGGATGCAAAGACCAAGTCAAACACAGACCTTGAAGACCCTGGAGCAAACTGGAAAGATCTGGAAGCTCTAGAAGGATTTAGAAGGCGAAAATAACTACCTCTCTTAGTGGGTGGTTATTTGAGCTTGCATGGGTGGATTCTACATCTTCTATATGGACCACTCATCATTTGGAACCTGCAGCCATCTATAAATGAAAGCTGCTAGTTGCCAAGTCAAGTGATCAAAAAGGCAATCCCACTATACAGTGTAAAAGATCCTAGATAGGTTTCTATCATAGTGTTTGTACTGGTGTTGTAACACTTGGTTCAACATCAGTTGTCTACTGTTATTCCCATACATTTTATGTGCGTTGTTCACAGGCAGTGGAAGCCCACATGTGAAGTAGGCTTAGATTCTAACAAGTCTAGGTTCTGCCAATTGGAAACGTGTTTGGATTTTAGATCCGATTTTGTATTCGAAGGGTGGAAGAATTGTTTCCACACCTAAGAATCTATTTTTGTAATCACAAATTCTAATAGTGATATTTATGCCATGAGGCCGCCATAAACTTGCAAAAGTTTGTGGAAAGGTTGAGTAATCCGTGTGTTAAGTCTTCCGCTGATTTACAACTTGTTCTATACTTAGTCAAGTTACATTCTAATACATATAGTGTTGTTCAAAGTTTCACCAAACATAGGACAACATCGTACCGAAAACACACTATGCACCATTGGGCACCCGACAAGGCCTGTGTTCCGTACATGGGGCATACGCCAGCGCATGGCTCGTGCACCGGAACATGACCCTCTCCTGGGCGAGTCCTGTGCTCTGATGCTTGAACATGGCCACCTCGGATATGCCTGTGTTCCGCACATGGAGCGTGTCCGAGCTGTTAGATTTTATACTAAAAGTCTAGCTTTTTGTATGAACAATATTTAAATAATTTATTTGAAATGAGAATCATATGATCAAATGATTGCATCTTATAATTTATTTATATGTTTGATGCAATAGTCCACTTAATTTATACTGTAGATAATATATTGTGCGACAACATGCGGAAGATCATATTATCGATTTTCTTATAAAGTATAAACAGATGCCCACAACCGAGATAGACGGGGACTCTCTATCGAGATGTTTGTAGTGTGGTTTAGTATTAGCTTGTCTTGGCTATAGAATCACACAAGTGCACTTTGTGTGTATTGAGCAGGACCGCTTGAGATCGTTCAACTTATACTGACTTATAGAAGAACTTGATCTCTATTATTATGGATGTTCGTGCTCTTAATCCCTATACAATAACCTCAACACATAGGACAGTATGTATTTCTTTGATTCATCAATGTGTGAGATTTAGATGCAATTAAATCAACAAACTCGGTGAGTTGGGAAGTAGTGTTGTCACTATGTGTGCTGTTGATTGTAGAAGGAATCTGTGTCCGTCATAGGTTGATGATGTCCCCTTGAGGAGTTCATAAGAATTATCACGTAAACCCTGCAGGTGGAATTTATTCCAGCATGATAATGAGGTTGAGTGGTACTACTCTTGGATAAGATATTAATTAATAGAGTTGTTAGTAACTTAATTAATTATTGGACATTGTATATCTTAAACATGGGGAGACTAACGGGCTCATAATAAGAATGAGCCCAAAACATAATTTTAGGATTGGAAAGGCAGTGCAGTAATAATATTTTAGTGGACTATATTATTATTATTGGACTTAAGTATAAGCTTTGGGCTAAGCTTGAATACTTAAGCCCAATGGAGGCCCAACCCAATTTCTCCTCCTGATCCCTGCTGTAGCCCATGTATATAAGTCATCTCAGCTTATCCTGAGCCTGCATGTTGCGCTTAAAACACGTGAATGAGAGAGAGAAAAGCAGATTGAGAGAATCCTGAAGATTGTTGTTCACACAACATCAGGATCAGACTTGGGAATACAGCAGAAGATCAGAAGGTCGTTTACTGCTGCTGCTGATCATCCTCTACATCAACCCTGGTGAAAGGTAATATGATTTTGCTCTTTTGCTTCCGCTGCAGTAGAATCATATGGAACACTAACGGGTTACGTTAACCAAACGATTGAATGCCAACAATTGGTATCAGAGCGTCGGTTTCGTGGTGAAGTGTGACATGTTAGGCTAGGGTTTTTGTGATTATGTGATTTAATTTTCGCAATTAAGAATCACATGGATATTAGGGTTTGGTATATGTTAATGTATTGCCTGTGAAACCCTTTGTGCCTCTGTCGCTGGACATCGTATGTTTTTATCTTGTTTGTCGAAATCTGTTCTATTAATGGCATGAGGAGAATTAGTGGAACTATTCGTCGAATTCAGGCCTGGTGAAAGGCAATGATGAAGCACAGGGAATCGGGCATGGTGAAGGGAACTGAGCGATGAGGCTTGTGATGAGCTGGGCCTGATGCCGTGTGAGGCGCTCGGTGCGCTGCACGGCTAGACACCTGATAGCGTACGGTGGCCAGGTGTGGCGCACGTCTGCAGGGAATTAGCATAATCGTTGACTGCTGAGCGAAAGATTTTGTGCATGGATATGGTCATGTGTTGATACTAGAAGGCTAGCATGCGCGCACGGTGCTGGGCGGGCTTGCGTGTTTTGGCGCACGATTGTGGAGCTCATGTCGTGCATATGTCGTGCATAGCATGTATGTCGAGCTGAATGGTGTAGCCGGGCATTGTTGGCCAGCATGGGTGCGCGCAGTGATGTTCTCATTTGCAGGCAGACATCACACGTTGTTTGCCATGTTCAGGCCTGGAAATCGAGCAAAGCTAGAAACAGGTGGGCATGTTTTGTTGGCAGCCGAGCGTGATGCCGAATGGAAGGCCGAGCATGACTCCCGGTGGCACGCTCGACATGGTACACGATTTGTGTCAAGAAGCCATGCGTGGGGACTAGAGCACATGACGCCTGCCGTGTGGTGGCAAGATGGCACACGGCCAATTAGGAAGCACACACGTTACGTGCTCGATGGTGCACGTGTAAGCTGGTAGGTGCGTGCGAAAGTGTGGGCTTAGGTTGGCGCATGGCTGTGGAGTACTGCCATGTGATGGGCACATGACTTCTTGTTGTTGTCGTGCGTGGGCTGCCCTGGTCGTGTAGATAGCATTGCCGAGCACTTGGCGCATGACTGATGCCGTGTGAAGTACGTGTTTGCTGGTGTGCGGTTGAGGATCCAGGCATGGTGTGGTGAGCGGCCGGGCGCGTGGCTTTGCTAGTGCCGGGCGTGGACTTATGTTTTTGGGTAGGCTGGCGAGCGGGAAACCAGACGGAGCGCTCAACGTGGCACTTGGTGGCGTTCACGATTTTAAGGCATGGGCGAACGAGGCAGGGTGCAGGGAAGGTGGAACAGGTTGCCGGGTGAGAAATCTGGAGGAAAATTCGATCCCCGTTGTTGTTGCCCGCATTCATTATTGGTGGCAAACAATCGAATTCGTTGTTATATAACTGTTATAATTGATTTATTTAATTGATTATTGTTATATATGTATGCATGTTCTTCATGATTTACTGTCTTATTTGCTGTAATAAGAGCATGCTAGGTTGCGTATTTTATTATGAATATTATATGCATGTAAAAACCATCGGTGTTAAATAACTAAGTAGCAGAGGGGATTGGTAAATTATTCTCGCTGCCTCCATTATTGGTTTAATAGCGATGTGAATAAACTAGCGCGTTGCCATAGACCTTCCTCCCTATCGGATAAGTTTATTCATGGATATTGCTGGAACAGGCTTCTTTAATAATTATGTTTGTAATGTGATGCATATGAACTTGCGCTTTGGCATAGACCTTCCTCCCTATCGGATGAGTTTATGTGCGGATCACTGTACATACTTATAATTGATGACTGTAGGAAGTTATTCGAGCGCATGTGTACTTCTCCATTTGTAAGGTACATAAGCTCGCACAATGGACTTGGGGTCAAATAATGGTGTACACTTAGATGTGAATATTAAGTATCCTTCTCATCGGATTCACTGCTTTTATTTGCATGGCTAAAGAGGAACCGACTATTAATTATTTTATCATAAAGTTAGGTTGACAAATGAAATTAATGGGTAAAACATTCTCTTGTAAATGTTCGGGTTTGTAAACATCCACACTATCGTGGCTTGCAGATTCACGGTGCTTGAGATGTCGGTGAGTTTTATTTTTATATTATTTTGAGGAAATCAATATAAATGGATAAAATTCAAATATTTGATCGGTGTATTTATTTATGATTCTCTGCAATTTCAAATGGTTTCATTTTACCTATTGTTAACTAAAAGGAATTATATTTATTGGTCCAAAATTAGTTGATTAGAAAAGAATCTTGGTTTTGAATTTTACTGCTTAGGAAAATATAATGTGTTCTCACTAAGGATGTCCCATGATGCATAATAAAGTCTCTAGTGAAGAGGTGAGAGGTTCATAGAAATATGATGGTCTCATGAGACTCTTCAGATACTTGAATAAGTTATAAAGACAAGAGGTCATGGATAAGTTGATGAATGAATTGGAAATGCTTGGAATAAAAATTGAAAGGGAAACCTAAGTCAATTCTCCATAATTGCCTAGATGTTTTGAGTAGGTTTAACCTGAATTACAAGATGTTGTATATGGTGGGAACTTCTGACAAAACATGTGGTAAAGGAAATTCAATTTCATCAAAGAAGTGAAAAAAGTTAGTATCTCATTCACTAGTTGTTGAAGCATGATTACTGATGGCATCTACTGACACGTGTGTAGATACCGGAATCACTAAAAGCATGTAACTAAGTGATGATGAGATTATTATAGACATGGGTAAAACTACAACAGTAGTGGCTTGTTGTAGTGGGAGTTGTTTATTTATCTTATGATAGGAATAAACGTTTGACTATGAGAAATTGTCTTTACGTACGTTTTAATAGAAAGAATTTGATTTCGATTTCTATGCATTAATGGATGGATACTCCTTTCATTTAAATGGCATTGTCATTATAATGAAGGATAGAGTTGTAATCTGTTATGGTACGTTGGTGGATAATTGTATACTCTTAAATAATGTATATCCCACAGATACAACAGATAATATTTAATAATACATCTTCTATTATTAGTAAGAGAAAGGTACCTTTGGATATGAACTAAACGTATATTTGGCATCTAAGACTAGATCATTATACTTAAGTATGATTCAAAAGTTGATAGTCGATTAACCATGGGTTTATCTGAAGTGGAAACTATCTAACTTGTGAGTCTTGCTTGGAAGTAAAAATGATTAACTTCCTTTTCAAGGTTGTGGGGTGTAGAGCCAAAGATATATATGTTGGAATTGGTTCATTCTGATTTAAGTGGACCTAATATTATCCAGCGAGAGGTGGTTATGAATATTCGAAGATTATTCTAGATACCGATATATTTATTTGATGCACTGCATGTCTAAGTTCTTTGATTAATTCAAGAATTGCAAGGCTGGTACAGTGAAGAGTCATGGAAAATATATTAAGTCATTACGATTTAAACGTGATGGCGAGTACCTCTTGGATAGTTAGGAGCTATTAATAAGAGGTTGAGATTAAATCTCAAGTTGTCTACACCGGGCATACCCCAACTGAATGGTTTGGCGGAAAGAAGAAATAAGACTCTTATAGTAATGGTTAGATAGATGATGAATTATTTGAAATTATTAAATTCATTTTATGGATATGCCCTAGAAACATTAATTCGTATGAATGTTTATCTGTTTGTGGGACATCCTAGAAAAGTGAAGGGTAATTTATTTAGTCCAAAAGATCGAAGGGTGACTGTTAACACAAACACCGGATTTTTGGAAAAGGACTATGTAATAAATCACAAACCCATGTATAAGTTGTTCTAAAGGAAGTGAGAGGGAAAACACTAAGTATTAGTGCCAAGTGTACAAGAGGATATACCACAAGGCAAACTGCTACGCGTGTCACGTCTGATACACAATTGCGTGTAGTGCCTTGTCTTAGTGGGAGGGTTATTCGACAACCGGTTAGATATATATTTTGGGAGAGTCGTGATGCTTGGTCCCTAATAAACATGGAAAAGACCCACGGATATGACAAAGCACTACAAGATGAAAATGTGGAATCTTAGTAAGTTGCAATGAATGTTGAAATAGGATCTATGGATTCTAAATTATATTTGGGAGCTTGTAGAACCACTATATGGTGAAAGCCATTGGACGTGGTCATAGAAAATAAAAGAGGATCATAAGGAAAGGTGAAAACCTTGGAAACAAAGCTTGTTGCGAAAAGGTGTACTAAAAAAGAAATGGTTCGATTATGAGTAAACATGTTAGCTGGTAGCTATGCTTATGTTGATTCGGTTTCTTTTATTTATTGCTAATCATATTGATTATGAGGAATAGCAAATAGAAATCAAGACAGCTTTCCTGATTGAAAGTCTTGAGGAAAACATCTATGTAAAGCAACCAAAGTGATCCATTGCAAAGAGCTAAGAGCATAGTGATAGTAAGCTTAATAGTGTCCATCGATGGACTAAAGCAAGCTTCAAGATTATGAAATATCCATTTTGATGAAGAAATTCAGTGATATGGATTTGATATATGCTCGAATATGTCTTGTGTATTGAATAGAGTGACAGAAATGTGGTGGTATTTCTTGTACTATATGTAGATAATATATTGCTTATTGGAGACAATGAAAGAGTATTGTCGGGCGTATGGGGTATGGTTAATAAAGCAGTATGAAATGAAGACTTAAGAAAAGCAAAATATATCCTTTTGATCACGATAATACGGATCACAAGAAAGGATGTTATGCTTATCTCAAGCTTCATAAAATGATACGATCCCTACTTGTTTTAGCATGTTACTTTATCTAAGGAAATGTGTCTTGAGATACAAAAAAAGATAAAGGTGATCAAGGCGGTTCCTTATGCTTTGGCGAATAAGGAAGCCTGATCTAAGGAATGTTATGCACGAGTTTGGATATCTATTTTGCTAAACGCATGAACAGTAGGTTCAACGTAACCTAGAACAAGAATGATGAACTATAGTAAGACATATATGAAGTGCCTGAGAAGGACTGGAAATTATATGTAGGCTTACTTGGCCGATTCACTGATTCTTGTGGATTACGTAGATTTGAATTTTTTAGTCAGATTGGACGACAGTAAATCCACCTCAAGGTTATGTGTTTAATTTTAGGAAGTAGAGTCATATTGTGGAAGAGTGTTATATAGAAATATATTTCAGACTCCGGACTCCATATGGAAAGATGATAAATTGGAGCCTATGGACTTTGAAGTGTTTCTAAGTTTGCCCAAAGTTATCACAATTTATATTGATGACATTGGTGCAGTTGCAAACTTGAAGGAATCATGAGTCCATAAGGCAATTAAACACATGGAGCGCGAGTACCACCTGTTACGAGAAATCGTATGATGAGGGGAAGGTTGTTGTCGCTAGATTGCATTGGATGATAACCTAGTAAAATCCATTTATGAGGACCTTAAGGCGAGAGCTTTTGATGGTCGTGTAGTGGGAGAGGGAATCAGATGTATGGCAGAAGACATGACAGCATAGTCTTTTAGTATAAGTGAGAGATTGTTGGATTGTATACTAAAAGTCTAGCTTTTTGTTTGAACAATGTATAAACAATTTATTTGAAATGAGAATCATATGATCAAATGATTGCGTCTTATAATTTATTATATGTTTGATGCAATAGTCCACTTACTTTATACTGTAGATAATATGTTGTACGACAACACGCGGAAGATCATATTATCGATTTTCTTATAAAGTATAAACTGATGCTCACAACCAAAATAGACGGGGACTCTCTATCGGGATGGTTGTAGTGTGGTTTGATATTAGCTTGTCTTGGCTATAGAATAACACTAGTTCACTTTATGTGTATTGAGTAGGATCGCTTGAGATCGTTCCACTTATACTGACTTATAGAAGAGCTTGATCTCTGTTATAATGGATGCTCGTGCTCTTAATCCCTATACAATAACCTCGACATGTAGGACAATATGTATTTCTTTGATTCATCAATGAGTGAGATTTAGATGCAATTAAATCAACAAACTCGGTGAGTTGGGAAGTAGTGCTATCTCTATGGTGTGTTGTTGATTGTAGAAAGAATCTGTGTCCGTCATAGGATGAAGATCCCCTTGAGGAGCTCATAAGGGTTATCATGTAAACCCTTCAGGTGGAATTTATTCCGGCATGATAATGAGGTTGAGTGGTACTACTCTTGGATAAGATATTAATTAATGGAGTTATCAGTAACTTAATTAATTAATAGACATTGTATATCTCAAACATGGGGAGACTAACGGGCTCATAATAAGAAGGAGCCCAAAATATAATTTTGGGATTGGAAAGGCAGTGCAATAATAATATTTTAGTGGACTATATTATTATTATTGGACTTAAGTAAAAGCTTTGGGCTAAGCTTGGATACTTAAGCCCAATGGAGGCCCAACCCAATTTCTCCTCTTAGTCCCTGCTGTAGCCCATGTATATAAGTCATCTCAGCTTATCCTGAGCCCCCATGTTGCGCCTAAAACACGTGAATGAAAAGGAGGAAAGCATATTGAGAGGATCCTGAAGATTGTTGCCCACACAACATCAGGATCAGACTTGGGAATATAACAAAAGATCGGAAGGTCATTTACTGCTGCTGCTGATCATTCTCTACATCAAACCTGGTGAAAGGTAATATGATTCTGCTCTTTTGCTTCTGCTGCAGTAGAATCATATGGAACCCTAACGGGTTACGTTAACCAAATGATCGAACGCCAACACGAGCGTGCCCTGTTCTTCCTTCTCTGTTTTGCTCCCGATTCTATTTTTCTCCTTTTCTTAACCTGTTTTGCACATATTTAAGCTCATTTACACATTTCTATCAATCCTACCACATTTATCATAATTACATAAACCCCACCAAAAGTCACACAAATACGAATGAAAACATTCAAAAATCCACAAACAAGGATACTAAAATCTAGGTGAAATAACAACGATCAATGATATCCTGCTCATTGAAAACAATTTAAAGGCATTGTCTGGTGTAAGGGTATGGCTATCTAAGCAGTTTGAAATAAAGGACTTAGGAGAAGCCGACCACATTATAGGAATTAAAGTGATAAGAAATCGCAAGAAAAGAATGTTGTGCTTATCCCAAGCTTTATCTATTGATACTATCCTTGCTCGTTTTTATATGCAAGATTCCAAGAAAAGTTTTCTACCTTTTAGGCATGGAATACATCTATCGAAGAAAATGTGTCCAAAGACACAAAAGGAGATAGATGACATGAAGGCGGTTCATTATATTTCGGCAATAGGAAGCCTCATGTATTATATGCTATGTACGAGACCAGATATCTATTTTGTCATGGTATCAAAGTAATCCCAGAGAGAGGCATTATACTGTGGTAAAACATATTTTGAAGTACCTGAGAAGGACTAGGAATTATATGTTGGTTTACCAGGCAGATTCTTTGCTACCTGTGGCTTACACGGATTCGGATTTCCAATCGAACAGGGAAAGCAGTAAATCAACCTCGTGTTATGTGTTTACTCTTGGAGGAGAAACCATAGTATGGAGGAGTATTAAATAGAAATGCATTTCTGACTCCACCATGGAAGCTGAATATATAGCATCCTCTGAGGCGACTAAGGAAGTTGTATGGCTCAGGAACTTCTTGTTGGACTTAGGTGTGATTTCTGGTTTGCCCAAGTCAATCACAATTTATTGTGATAACAGTGGTGTAGTTGCAAACTCGAAGGAACCACAAGCACATAAGGCGAGTAAACACATTGAGCGCAATTACCACCTGATACGAGACATCGTGAAAAGAGGGGAGGTTGTTGTGCTAAGATTGCATTTGAGGATAACCTAGTTGATCCTTTCACTAAGGGCCTTCCGGCGAAACCTTTTGAGAGGCATGTTGAAGGAATGGGGCTTAGATGTATGTCAGCATATATGGCAGCATAGTCTTTTAGTACAAGCGGGAGGTTGTTAGATTGTATACTAAAAGTCTTGCTTTTTTATGAACAATGTTTAAACAATTTATTTGAAATGAGAATCATGTGATCAAATGTTTTGCATACTTATTTATTCTTTTAAAAGTTCATTTACTTTATACTGTAGATAATGTGGTGTGCGGCGTCACATGGAAGAACATATTATCGGTTCCTTATAAAGTATAAATATATATTCACAAGCGAGATAGACGGGGACAATCTATCGGTATGGTTGTAGTATGGTTTGGCATAAGTCTGTCTTGACTATAAAATTGCAATAATACACTTTGAGTGTATTGAATAGGACCGCCGTTTAGATCGTTCGGTTTATATTAACTATATAATAGAATTTGATCTCTATTATTATGGAAGTCCGTACTCTTAATCCTTATACAATAATCTCGACACGTAAGCTAGTATTTATTTCCTTGATTCATCATTGGGAGAGATTTAATTATTAAATCAATATGTTTGGTGAGTCGGGAGATGATATTATCTCTATGATGTGTTGTTGATTGTAGAAGGAATCTGTGTCCTAACGGAACTGGATGATGATGTCCCCTTGATGATCTCATAATGATTATCATGTAAACCCTGCAGGTGGATTTATTCCGACTTGATAATAAGGTTGAGTGGTACTACTTTCGGTAAATATATTAATTAATAGAGTTGTCAATAACTTAATTAATTAACGGGCATTGAATCTTAAACACGGGAAGATTGACGGACTCATAATAAGAAGGAGTCCAAAACGTAATTTGGGATTATGGTGGCAGTGCAATAATATTTCTTTAGTGGACTGATTTATTATTATTGGACTTAAGTATAAGTTTTGGGTTAAACATGGATGCTTAAGCCCAATGAGAGGCCCAAACCCTAATTTCTCCTCCTGGCCCCTGTTATAGCCTATAAATAGCCAATCTCAGCAGCCCAATGACTTACAACACACGACAGAAAATCATGAGAGTGAGAGAAACTGCAGATTGAGTTTGCTTTGGTGATCGTTGCCCACACAACGGCAAGGCAAGGCTTAAGAATACAACAGAAGATCGAAAGGTCGTTCGTTCTTGCTGTTCATCCTCTACATCAAACCCGTCGAAAGGTAATTCTATTTTGCTCTTATACTTCCACTGCAGTAGAATTGTATGGAACCCTAACGGTTCACGTTAACCTAAAGATCCAAACACCAACACGCCGGTGGCTAGAGGAAACGCCAAGTGTGGGCTGGGTCTTATCCGGCAATGATTGGCAACGTGTTTTCCAGTCAAAGGCAGTGACCAGTGGGCGATGGCAGTTGCATGGATGGAGAGCCGCCGTGAAGTCGGTTGTTTCCAGCTGTGGCTGAGGCGTCGGAGCTTCCGGAGTAGTTACTTTTTCCAGTGGGCCGTGGCATGGCTGGAGAGGTGCTGATGGTGATTTCTAGATAACTAGGGTCCGAGTGGATAGTTGGCTTGGAGCACAAGTTCACCAACTTGTTCTGCAAGTCACTTCCCAAATTGGTTGGAGTATTGACCAAGTCCTTCCATATTTGGCATTTTTTTCCTTATATATAATTGCTATAATTGTTTTTATTTCTCAATTATTAATATATATTTGGATTGCATATGTTATTTGATTTACTGCCTTATTTGCCATAATAATAACATGTTTATTTGCATAATTATATCTGTTATATTGTATGCATGAAAAAATCCTCTTGTTAAATAACTAAGTGTGAGAGGGATCGGTAATGATCCCACGACCTGCATTATAAATTTATTGTGTGATGCAAGTAAGCTTATGAGTTGGCTAAAAAAATTTGATAAATGGCGACGACAAAATTCATCATGAAAATTGATTTTTTGTCACAAAAAATTTTTAATTACGAAATTTGTGTGTCGCAAAGATCGTCAAAGTATAGCGCCGTATTAGGTAAGTTTGATGATATTTGAATTCGTCACCAAATATTATATTTTAGTGACGAAGTTACTTTCCATCACCATATTTTTTTATTCTAAAGTGACGATTAAGTCGCAACCATTTTCATCTCATATTCGTTGTGAAATGTACTATTTCATTAAAAGATGAATTTAAGATGATGTTAACATGTATCATCACTAAAATGTTACAATGTAGTGACTTTTTCTCCAGAATATCAAATCTAATTAATTATTTACGACGTTTTTATTGTCACTTATAAAACAACAATTTTCTCGTCTCTAAAATATTTCATCGTGAAAAGTTTAAACAATAAAGATAAAATAAAAGTCTTATATAATGACAACATGATTTGTCTCGAAAGAGTTAAGATATTATGATAAAATATTTATTGTCATTAATACATGTGGCAATAGTGACAACTTATTTTTGTTGTTAATATATATTAATAGTGACAATATTAAAAGTTGTCATTAAAAAGTTTTAAAATAGTAACAAAAAATTTTGTTATTGTCAATAATATATGATGACAACTTATATATGTCATATCATTAATGAAATGTTTAATAACAAAATATTTTTTCACATTATGAATTAACATTTTTATGAGAAAAATATATTCTCATATTACGAATGAGTCGTCATGAAGTGAATATAATTACTAACGAATTCATTATTTATCAATATTAAAATAATAAACAAATAAATATTTTAAGTTATTTTTAGTCAATACTGTACAAAATAATAAATATATTTTAAAGTTTAACGGTACAAAGTACAATACATACAAAATACAAAAGTCATCGCCTTAGTTAAAAATATGGCTATGTCTAGTACATGTACAAGCAACTAAATTAGTTGTATGAGCAGTACAAGAACCTAGCGATCTGTAATATATCAAACAGTCGAGCAACCAGCAACAAGTTGTATATTATAATCTAGCACCTTGTAGTGTAATTCCAGATTCAGTTTTCGACCAGAACTTCCTTATTTTAAAAAATGAGCGTCTTTATTTGCCCTCCAAACACAGTTGATTGGTGGACAGTGTAAAAGGAGACAATGGGTTTGAAACTGGCTACAATGGATCCAGTCTTCTAGCTAGGCCGCTCAAAGGTATAAAGTTTAAAATCCAGCAAAACACAAGCTTCAAAATTCCAGTATAAGAACAGGAAATTCCAATACAAAACCCCAAAGTACAAAAATGAAATCCAAAGTTTAAACAAACAAGCTTACAAAACCAGCTAAATATCAAATTATCCAACATCTAATAATGCACACACAAGAAAACTGCAAGAACTCAAGCACAAGTACAATGGACTACTCGAGGACAGTAGTACAAACAATTAACAATCAAATTCTAGGAAGAAATCCACATATATATATATATATACACACACACATACACAAGGGGGTTAGTTTTTCAATCATGCACTTTTTGCATCTTTCTTACACTAGAAAAGAAAAGAGATAAAAATAAAAAAACAAGTCCAGAGATTATAGAAAAAGATGAGCACCTGAATCTTCATGCAATATGATTCATGCATGAGCTTCCAATAAAGAGCTTCTAGCAAATGAAGACAAAAAAAAAGATCAAAAACTAAAACTATATTGGGAAGATAAAGAAGATTATGTGTATATGGCATTCATTTTAATTCCTAGAACATTAGGTTACTTAGAAACAAGAGAGAGAATTGAAACCTATATAAATATTACCTGCTTGTGTAATGTATAAATATACGTTAATGCAATAACTATTGTAGGAACTAATAAATAAGATGGTTTGTACTTGGCAATCATTTACGTCTAGAATTAATTAAACATCTGCAATGCAAAATAAAATATAACCTGGTATCAAATTCCGGCAAGGAATCCATATATATATATATATATATATATATATATATATATATATATATATATATACACACACGAAGGGATTAGTTTTTCAATCATCTTACACCAGAAAGAAAAGAAAAAAAATGAGAATAGGAAAACTAGTCACGAGCTTATAGAAAAAAATAATCACCTGACTCTTTGTGCAATCTGATTCACAAATGAGCTTCCAGTCAAGAGCATCTAGCAACTGCAAACCACATAAAATGTTCAAACACTGAAACTAACTATGCTGGGAAGATAAACAAGATTATGTGTATTTGGCATTCATTTTAATTCCTAAAACACCTGGTTACTTAGAATAAGAGCATAAAATTGAAACCCAAACAAATATTACTGATTATGTAATGTTTGTACGTATGTATGTATGTATGTATATATATATATATATATATATATATATATATATATATATATATATATATATATATATATATATATATATATATATATATATATATATATATATGCAATAACTACAGTAGGAACCGATAAAAAGAAGATGATTTGTTTTAAAACTACTACACAAATCAAGTGAAATGTTTAATTAAATACTATAGTCTATTTCAAATTAAAGACTCTATGCGATCAAATATATTGTTCAAAAATCAATAATATTATTTTGAACAAGAAAGCAAACCTATTAACCTATTATATTTTGGTGTCGTTTCCGTGTAACAAAGGACAAAGACTTGACTTCAACTTAACTCTTATGAACATCAATTGAGAATAAAGAATTTATTAAATTGAAAAACTCCAATAAATTTGTTCTAATAATAAGAGCCTGAATTCACATAGAAAGCCCCTCCCATGAATGTAATGCTATATAAATAACCCAACCATATAATATCAAACAAGGAGACAATGGGAATAAGACGAAATGGATGCGCAGGCAAAGAGTGAACTGTGAAGGGTTGAGAGAGAAGTGAGAACAATAATCTTTCATGAAGGAATGATACTGCTTAAAGTGGAGTGAGATAACCCCCAATTTTTTATCATTACAAATATGTAACTTGAAAGAAAACTTCTCACAAAATGATTGAAGATTCAAATCTTGCATTCTATTCTGATCTTCGTTTCACAAAAGATTTATTTGACTAGTTATCATTCATAACCTCAGTTCTTCACTATTTCTTATAATGATATGTATATTATCAAATTATTGTCAGATTAAAATATCTGATGATATTCATGTTCTACCTATATATACTAGGAGATGGATTTTAGTTAATTGTAAAATCTTCTATGAAAGAGAGGAAAGTCGATTGAGGCAAATTGGGAGAGGCTTCAAAGATTCCATGAAGAAAAATCATTTACAAAGTGGTGAGATGATTTTGTTACCTCCCGAAATCAAAATTAGAGAAACTCTAACCTTAAATTGTCTTATACTAAGCTTGAATAGTTTTTCATCAAACGAACACCAATCCAACCTCTATAGGTTTTAGCCTCTTGCTCTCATCAATAAATAATTCCTTGGGAATAGAGTTGGAATTTTAAAAAAATTAAAATGTAATCATTAGTAATTCAATAAACTTCATATCAATATAACTCAAAGTAACATCATTTCATACTTATTCTAATCACATAACAAAGTTATTACAACCTTCAATACTAATTATAGAACCTCTACAAGAGACCTCCCATCAACTACATATGTAAGACAAGATCTCGACATAATATAAAAAATATTTGAAAAATAGCTAGGCAGAGCTTGTTAATAATACAATATTTGAATAAGGGGCGCCCAGTCTTAGTACAAGTTATTAATGGGATGGGGCCAATAAGATTGGAATGAGGGGCACCCAGTCCTAGCAGGTGTGTGCAATAACGGGCCATGCATTCGAATTCAATATTTAACCTCTCACTCTCTAACCGCATTCACCCTATATCAGTTGTTAACATTTAAAATGAATCAAGGAATATACGGTTAATTACATCACCACCAACAATGACAACAAATTGATACTAGAATCGAAGCTTCAACAACCACTCCACTAGATCCCCAAACCAAACCCTCAAGCGGTCAAACTCCTCTGGAAAAAATGGCAGAAATTGTCAGAGAAGGGTAATCACTCGTTTTTAAACCAACATTATAAGACAAAAGAGTCGGGCAGTGCAATAACTCGTAATTAAACCAACATTCTAAGACAAATGAATCGAGCAGAAAAGGGAAAGTCTATCATCTTCAACCGTTCACTCATAGAAAATGAAAATTTACTTTACTTGTGAGGAAATCACTCGCCTCTACTGCCTCTCTCGCTTATACTTCAACTTCTCTGTTTCATCATCGTCTCCCTTCGAAATGCGTCCTACTTGTGAGTTGTGAAGAATCATGGGTCTCATCATGAAACTCTCAAACATCTGCTCTTTGTTGTGCTTTCTCAGATTCACAAGGATTATATATATAAAACTGATGTCGAATGGAATTTGGAGAAGATGATGATTAGAAAATGTGTATTCGAAATTGTTTACCAAGTGTGGATGAATTGAAGAGGAAATGCGCGAAGTTCAATTTATTTAATGAAGAATGATTTTGGGTGATTCAAGGGTTTAGACTTTTAAGCCATTCCATCCAGGGTCCAGGTTCAATGTTTCTAAACATGTCTTGTAATTTGATCTAATAAAAATTTTTAAATTTCCCTTGAATCAAATTACAATTAAAATTTTTAAATTTCTCTTAAATTAAAAAAACTTGAATTTAAATTGAAATGCATTTTGCTCGGTTTACTTATGGTAGAACTCTCATAAAATAATATCGATAAATTAATAATCTCGATAAAATTAATAATTTGTATGATCTCAATTTGGGACCAGTTCAAATTTGGGAAATCAATTAAAATAATAAAATAATATTTTTTTAGAAAAATTCTAAAGTATAAGGTCACAATAAAATTATAAATTAATAATTATTAAAAAAATCTCATATATATACTCCCTCCGTCCCATAGCAAGAGGATTTTTTACTTTTTGTACGTGGATTAAATAGTATTATTATTTAATATATAGTAGGTAGTTGTATTAGTGGGTGTGTATGGGTCCCATGTGTATAAAAAATAAAAGGGCACTCTTTGGGTGAGGCGCCCAAAATAGAAAAAATATCCTTTTTGAAGGGGACGAAGAGAGTACTCCCTCCGTCTCATGCTAAGAGAGTCATTTTTTTATTTTGGTCGTCTCACCCAAAGAGTCTCATTTCCTTTTTTACACACATGGGACCCACACACCCCTCTAATACAATTAAATGTTGGGACCCACACTTCTACTAATACAACTACCCACTACACATTAAATAATAATATTCCTTAATCTATGTGCCAAAAAGCAAATGACCCTCTTAATGAGGGACGGAGGGAGTATATATTATCAGTTTGAACTTTGAATATTTTAAGACATTTGGGAATATATATGATTGCATAATTAAGAGGATTCACAATTTACACGTTTATTGAAAATATTTAATTATATTTTTTGTTGTATCTTATTCATCTTCTTATCGATATATTATGAATATACTCAGTAATGATAATCAAATAATATAATTAACTATTTTACGGTTAATATGTAAATTGTGAATCTCCTAAATTATGTACTTATACACTCCTGATAACACATTTTTGTTGGAAAACTCACGTTCATAAAATACTAACCCTATTCATGCATAGGGAGAAATCTTACCTTTCTCCGTAGGGTTAAGTTGCAGCGGAAAAATATCTACGAACCTGTTGCTACTCACATTGTTAAACCATGATCTCTGGATCAAATCTTCAACACGGGGTTAAAGATTATATTTTCATGATATTGTATTAATGTGAAATATGTCAACTGGATTTGTGGTGTGAAAATGGGAGAGAAATCTAGCGTGAGATAGTGCGCTTCTCAGCGTTCTGCGTTCTGTTCTGTATCCTGAATACGTAAACGTTTCCTGTAACATGCATCCTCTCATTAGGATAACTGTCTTGCGCAGTATATATTATTTCTAAGAGACATGGGTTAATTAACTGAATCATTAACTCCCTCTCTCTCTCTCTCTTATCCACACTTCTTATGTGGAAAATAAATAATAATTTATTATTATTTATATCTCCCACTCACATATGAAGTCAAAAAGTCACCTGGCTCATTTTCTTCATGAATCATATTTTCGCACAGATTAATACATCGTGTGACCCACGAGATATGAGTTTTAATAGCTATACACTTGTTAGAGATGTATAGCAATTCAACCAGTTTATCAATGAAACTCAACAAGCTCGCTATACCCCAGAACTCTTGAATATTTAACATAAGTTGACATATCTCTTTTCAATCCCTGAATTCGTCAAAGCATATTCAACCCTTTTGCAAAAAACTATGTATTCATAGTCAAGACCCTGCTTGATTGACTAATCAATGAATCACAATAGTATATGTTAAATTAAGATGTTCTTCCCGTCTCACTAAGTATCTACAGTCTCTAACTGTAGCTATTTTTCAAACATGTACCGCATCGCCGTTATTAACCATAGCTCTTTTGGTAACATGTTAAAGTAGCAACACCAAAATGAAAACTTAGATAATAGTAGAAAGTCATAAGGGTAACCAATAGATAAGGACTCATACTTTTTGAGAAAATAAGGATAATTTTCTCAATCCTGTTGGGGTCAACTTAGCACATGTCACAATTTCTTTAACTTCCTTCCAAGAAAGCGTATATCGTATTTCATCTAATTTAGACATTATGTAAATCAAAGTTCAAGTGTGTCTCATACACTTAACCTGGATGTCCTCCCTCCAACGTATAGGATCTCCGTCGATTTAGCTTTACAACAAGTTGGATCAGATTCGTGGCGAAATCTATCCCGATTACATTAATTATCGTGATCTCATCTCTGCGCTCCCACTGAGCCAGAGGCGATTGCTTGTATGAGTGAGCCAATCATAACTTGCCGACATACTATTATATATGAACTATAACATATAGTTAATAAAACACATATGTATAGTTAAGCCATTAACTATTCCATTAACATACACAAACATATTCAATGCATTGTTTTTAAATCCTTTGCAAACCCAATCCCTTTACATGTACTATGTATACATATATAGGAATTGGTTTGGTAAAAAGATCTATTAACATCAAACGAGTAGAAATGTAACTTAGAATCACTTTCTTCTTGTCTGCAATATCTCTAACAAATTTGAACTTCATGTCAATGTGTTTGGTCTATCCATGATATTTAGGGTCTTTTGTGTAAGCAATAACCGCCTGATTATCACAATTAATTAAAACAGCTCTCACTAGAGTGTTTGAGACCTCCAAATGTTTCATGAATCTCCTCAACCAAATAGCCTCTTGAACTGCAAACGCACATGCCACAAACTCAAATTCCATTAGTGGACAGTGTTATTCAAGTTTGTTTCTTGCTACACCATGAGATTGCTCCATTGTTGAGCAAGAAGACATAACTGGGAGTTGATTTACGTTTATCTAAATCACCACTCCAGTCAGCGTCTATATACCCATTCAGTGTACTGTTATTCCGTTGATAACAGAGAGAATAGTCTGCAGTCAATTACATTGGCATATGGTACTTTGGCCATTTCATTCTTTTCATCTAGAAGTCTTGGGACACATTTACTGACTCAATGATTCGCCTTTCACAATGGGAGTATCTATAGGTTTGCAGGTGTCCATCTTGAACCGTTCTAAAAGTTTCTTGGTGTAAGTCTCTTGAGACAAACCCAATAATTTCTTTGAACGATCCCTATAGATCTACACAACAAGTATGTACTCTGCTTCTCCCATATCTTTCATTTCGAAATTCGAAGATAACCATCCTTTTATGGTTTCAAAATACTCTTTGTTATTTTCAGCTAGAAGTATGTCATTGAAGAGAGTGAAAATAAGCGTGTTATAGTGTCCAATTTAACACCTTCTTGATTGTAATTGTTGTCATATATTAGCATAAGTGTCTTATATTCAACATATGTAAGAAAAAGGTGCACTTGAGGTATTTTATTTTGTTTTAGGTGGAAAAATGATCAAAAATGCAAAGTTGGAGAAATGTGCAACTTGTGCAATGAATGGTGAAAAATGCAAGTCCAAATTGTATAATTTTTCTGTATTTTTATGGAGATCAAAACTAGTATTGTGATATATGTTTGTAAAGCCACTGAAGAGAAGGTCGTTTTTACATAAAGAACACCTCAATCGAAATACAAACAAGAAAGTTATGATCAAAATGGTGACGTCGCGCAAGCTGTGCCGAACAGAACGACTGTGCCACATTGCATGACTTGTTACATATTCAAATATTGAATTTTCTGAGAGTTCTTTATATTTACAGAAACCTAAGGAAGAGAGGATCATGTGAGCGTAAAAATTACTCAAATTGGAGCTCGGATATGGAAGTTATACCAAAAATAGTGAGACGGCGCAAGTGTGATTTGACCACGACAGTCTAGTTCGACCAGACCCCTTGGCCGAACTAAAGCCATTTTGGCCGAATCTGAAGCCTGAAGTGCGAATTATCGCAGATTTAAATTCAACCAGGGTTCGACCAAGCCCTAGGTCGAATCCTAGAAAGAACTCCATGCCTGGGATGCGTCTAGATCTGATTTTTACACCCAAGGTGCGTGTTTCTGCATGTTTTTCAAGAAAAAGCTCATCTTAGGTCCATAAGGAGAGCTTACAAGTATAAAAAGGGATGTAGATCACACAAAGAAGATACAATAGCATACAGATTGGATATAATACAATACAACCATCCTACACCCCACAAGGGGGGTTCAGCCCCAACCATCATCCACATCCTTTCCTCCATCCATCCATCACTTTGAAGATTCGTTTGTAGAATTAAGAGGAGAACCGAGAGGAGGATTCAAGACGGAGAAGGACTCGACGACTCCCACATTTAGGGTTTTATTCATTTCCTAATTTATCTTGTATTTTTCAGATATCCGGGTAAGATCTATCCAACACCCATAATTGTTCTTCGTAACATCATGGGCTAGAGTCTTTTTGGTAGAACTAGGGTTGTGAAAGTTTGTGATGACCCAAAAAAAAAACTTTTCACAAATTATAAATATCAATCATTTTATTCTATCCTATTTTTAAATTTGAAAATTTGATATTATATCTCATCCTCAACTTTTTGTATTTTGCCAATGTCCCTCAATTCTCTCAACACTGATTAATTTTGATGAGATAAAAACAACCTACCTCGTCAGATTATTTTCTTTTCTATTCACTTTTACGTATCTCCAAATTCTGACTTCTCAATCTCCTTTGAGGTTTGTGAAACAAAACTCATCTTCGGTGATCTTTTCTTTTCACGACTATATACAATTGGTTCAATTAAATATCTCATTACAAGTATTCTTAATAATGATTTCCATATGTAACGGTATTACTAAGGATTAGGACTCTGGGCCGGCATCTCATCAGTTTTCAACTTTCCTGCATCAGGTGGAGAATTTTAACTTCTCTGTTGACTATAAATGTCGTGTGTCTGTTGATGAGTCATTGCATAGTCTCACGGTTATTTGTATTTTACCGAGTACTGTCACTTATCTTAATTGTAGTTTGCCGAGTACTGTAACTTATCTCATTTGTATTTTGCCGAGTACTATCACTTATACGTTTATGAATACTTTTCATATTTATATGTGTTGATTTATTGATGTTGATGCATTGATATTTATTTTAGACAGATTTATTTTCCTTACTGAGACTGTGGTTTTGCTCATCCCTTTCCTTCAATTTATTATTTTCAGATTAGGGAAGCTGACGGGGCGTGACTAGTGGATGGTGGATCCGAGTGCTCATCCATATTTGTCATGAAATCTTCTTTAAACATATTTTTAGATATTATGCGTATTATGCTTTCTAGACTCTTATGCTTATATATCCAAGTTACTTTTATTGAAACAGTTTAATGCTTGTGGGGTGTTATTATTAACATATTATTATCCTTATTTCATCTGTAACTATTTTTTATTACCATCCTCTATATTATTTATATGTATAAAGTTAGTATTATTTTTACTAATATTATATTATAATATCATAATTTAATTTTCATAAAATTTATCAATATTAATTATTTTAGATTTTTGATATATTAACAAATGAATTATTATATTTAAGTTTTAAATGTGTATCAGCATTAAGATGTTTAGGATACTATTCCTTATATTTATAAAGATTTACCTCAAATAAATTGGTATATTAGTTATGAGAAAGTCGGGTCGTTATAAATGGTATCAGAGCCACTACGGTTCTGTAGATTTTTATATTTTAAAATAAATATTTTTGTTTCTTAATATTATAATGAACTTGTTGAGATATCGAGCATTCTCTACACTCCAGTCATACCACGTCAGCTCTAAATAGGTAAAAATCTTATTTACAAGCTCATATTTACACTTTTATGAGACATATTCATTGCATATTTATATTATTCACTTGAACATTTATCGACATATATTCACATGATACTTTTCACAAATCATTATTGACATATTATTGACATATGAATTATGACACTGCACATTAATATTTTTATCGTCAAAACACACATATTCACTAAATCTTTATTGATATTATTTTCATTTGAAAATTCTTTTTTCATAAATTGATTATTTATAAAATCATAATACGTGCATGCCCATAGTACTAAGATTTCGAGATTTCTCAAGATATCGTCTATTTATGAATATGCTATACATATTATATATGTATATATATATAAAAACAACTTCCATTTTTATTTATTTCTTCTATGATATAAACACTAAGAGACTGTACATATATCTAGTAGTATGGAACACCCTAGACGCGTACGTAATACACGACGGGCACGAGTTCCTCGGCTCCACCAGCTCCTAATCCACCCGCTCAACATGCCCCTCTAGCTCCTCAAGATCCTCCTCCACCAGCTCCTCATGCTCCTGCCACTGCTGATGGTGGGCAAGATCGTTTTGATGAGTTCATGGATGCATACATGGAACAACACCCAGGAAACAACCAAGCTCGGATTGTGGAGCAATTCCACAGGTACAATCCTCTAATTTTCAATAGAAGGGAAAGCCCCGAAGTAGTTGAGGAATGGATTGACAGCATTGAGCGAATTTTGGAGTTGATAAATTGTCCAGATGCTGAGCGTGTGACTTGTACTAGATTTCAATTGAAAGAAGATGCATATCATTGGTGGGCTGCTTATTGGAGAGCTAGGCCAGTGGAAAAATGGAATGCTCTGACTTGGGATGGGTTCAAAGCTATGATTATTGAGAAGTATATCCCACCGTCGTATCGTACCCGTATAGCCGTTGAGTTTCTTAATCTGAAACAGGGAAACATGTCTGTGATTGAGTAAGAGAGGAAATTTAATCAGATGAGCAGATTTGCTACTCAGTTAGTTGATACAGATGAGAAGAGAGTTCAGTTATTCAGGTGGGGGCTGCGTGAGGATATACATATGAATTTGGCAGGCAGTGGAGAGATGACTTATGCTCATGCCCTTCGACGTGCTGATAATGTGATGACTAGCAAGGAATTTTGTGCACCGTAGAACTCAGCTGACGACAATTTTGTGAAAAGAAAATGGCACAATACATTTGATTCTAGTCAAGAGAATCAGAATCAAGGAAATAATCAAAATAAACAAGCTAGAGTTGAACATGATGATAAGCCATTCTGCACTGCCTGTGAAAAGAATCACCGAGGAGAATGTTTGTATGGGCAACGTAAATGCTATAGGTGCAAAGAATCAGGGCACACCTCTTGGAATTGCCCTCTCCAAAATAGAGAGACCGGAGCTAAATAAAGGTCTTCTGGAGGGGAGGCACGTATTTATGCTATGACGGATGAGACATGTGCATTGTTGATTTCTTCAGTTATATATATAATATTTAAATTTCGAGGACGAAATTCTTTTTCAACGGGGAAGGAGTGTGATGACCCGAAAAAAACAACTTTTCACAAATTATAAATATCAATCATTTTATTCTATCCTATTTTTAAATTTGAAAATTTGATATTATATCTCATCCCCAACTTTTCATATTTTCCCAACGTCCCTCAATTCTCAACGCTGATTAATTTTGATGAGTTAAAAACAACCTACCTCGTCAGATTATTTTCTTCTCTATTCACTTTTGCGTATCTTTGAATTCTGACTTCTCAATCTCCTTCGAGGTTTGTGAAACAAAACTCATCTTCGGTGATCTTTTCTTTTCACGACTATATACAATTGGTTCAATTAAATATCTCATTACATGTATTCTTAATAATGATTCCATAGGTAATGGTATTACTAGAGATTAGGACTCTGGACCAGCATCTCATCAGTTTTCAACTTTTCTGCATCAGGTGGGGAATCTTAACTTATCTGTTGACTATAAATGTTAAATGTCATGTGTCTGTTGATGAGTCATTGCATAGTCTCACGATTATTTGTACTTTGCCGAGTACTGTCACTTATCTCAATTGTACTTTGCCGAGTACTGTCACTTATCTCATTTGTACTTTGCCGAGTACTATCACTTATACATTTATGAACACTGTTCATATTTATATGTGTTGATTTGTTGATATTGATGCATTGATATTTATTTTAGACAGATTTGTTTTCTTCACTGAGCATGTGGTTTTGCTCATCCCTTTCCTTCAGTTTATTATTTTCAGATTAGGGAAGCTGACGGGGCGTGACTAGTGGATGGTGGATCTAAGTGCTCATTCTTATTTGTCATGAAATCTTCTTTAAACATATTTTTAGATATTATGCGTATTATGCTTCCTAGACTCTTATACTTATATATCCAAGTTACTTTTATTGAAACAGTTTAATGCTTGTGGGGTATTATTATTAACATATTATTATCCTTATTTCATCTGTAACTATTATTTATTACTATCCTCTATATTATTTATATGTATAAATTTAGTATTATTTTTGCTAATGTTATATTATAATATCATAATTTAATTTTCATAAAATTTATCAATATTAATTATTTTAGATTTTTGATATATTAACAAATGACTTATTATTATTTAAGTTTTAAATGTGTATCGTCATTAAGATGTTTAGGATGTTATTCCTTATATTTATAAAGATTTACCTCAATAAAATTGGTATATTAGTTATGAGAAAGTTGGGTCATTATAAAGTTTTACGAATTAATTGAACTTTCGTGTGTAAACTCCGTACAACACTACTTATGAATTTATTTTATATATGATTGTGTTTTATTAATCCATATTTACGGTCGTTTTGTGCATCTTCAATTGGTATATAGAGTCTGAACATATATCTTGGTTATAGATTGAGTGCGTTCACCGCTGTTTATAGTACTAAAAAGGGAGATCATATCGGGTTAGAGTACCAATTGGTCAGGAAAATAATTGTTACTGATAGTACCTAGTAAGGGGGTGGAATTATATCTCTTTCTCCGAGGTTATTCACATGTGTTACACGCATGTTTAATTGTGTCTATAGAGTAGATATGTATGGTTTAGTGATGCGTCCATATTTCACAAGGCAGAGTCGGACATCAACACACGAAAGGGAGATTAATGAGTGAAACTGAATTATCCTAGAGCTACCTATTCTCTTACTTGATCCACTTTCGTATTCTTCTAGTGTTATTTATTTAATTTGTTATTTTATTAGTTGATTAGTAGTTGATAATCAAACCTCAAACTTTTATTGTCATTTGTCTTAATTAATTTAGTAAATAATTAAATTTATAGTATGCCGTCCTTTGGGTTCTATATTCACTTGGTCGCTTGCTTAAGCTGCAATTGATATCCTTAATACTTGGGGATTAATTTTGTATACAAAGAAAACATGCATCAGTCATCCACATACAAGGATGGAATCACAAAACAACCATTGAACCATTTAAAGTAATCACAGTGGTCTTTGTTTATCATAACAAAGTTATATGAGATTATTGTAGTGTGAAATCTCAAATACCACTGTCTGGAGGATTGTTTGAGTTCATAGATCGACTGCTTCAATCTACAAACTTTATCCTCTTAACCTCGAAGAATAAATCCTACAAGCTGTTGCATTTAGATTTCTTCTTCTAATTTCCATTGAGAAATACGGTCTTAACATCCATTTGCTGTAATTCTAAATCCATACTAGCTACTATAGCCAACATTAAATGAATCAAGGCAAACCTCACTACAGGTGAAAAAATTTCTACGTAGTCTATACCCTTGTTAAGTATAACCTTTTGCCACCAAGTGAGCTTTCTACCTCTCTATTAAGCCATCAGCATTTCTTTTGATTTTGAGAATTCATTTATTCCCAATTTCCTTTCATACCTTCGGAAGATCTACAAGTCCCCAGACTTGATTTGACTTCATAGACTCCATCTCCTCTTTCATCTATTTCTCCTTTTTCGGACAAGTTAGAGCTTTTTTAACGTTTCTGGGCTCTTCCTCATCAGCAGGAGAAACATCTCAACTTTCTGGTGAAACCAAGAAGGCATGTCCTTCAATGTCATAATGCCTTTTGGGCACATGTTTCCTATAACTTTTCGAGATGAGATAACTGATGATGGTCTTCTATAGAAAAAATCCTCTTATTGGGAATCACCTGATTCTCAATCGGCAAATATCTATCAAGATCCACACCATCAACTATCAAGATCCACACCATCAGCTTATTACTCCCACTTGGATCTTGTAAGTATTGGTTTTCTTCTATCTCGAAAAGTAGATCCGGCATCCCTGATGCCCCCTATACTAGGAAATTAAGTTTCCAGAATGGAGCATTGTGTGATTCTGTCTTAGTTAAGCTCCCATCGTGATCTCCTATGAACATGTAACCCTTAGAATTCGAAATATCTTATGAAGATACATTATTTTGCCTCTAGGACCCAACTTCCATACTGACTCGATGAATCATGTACCTAAGTTGCTGACCTCTAAGCTCTAAGATTACTCAAGTCAGGTTTTCTACCCATTCAAAGTTCATATGGAGTCGAAGCAACTGACTTAGAATGCACGCGATTAAGCACATAAGCTACCGTAAGTAATGTATCTCGTTAGATTAGCTTGTGCCATCATGGATTTTACCATCTCACAAAGTCCTATTCATTTTCCAGCAACACCATTTTGTTGAGGTGTATAAGGAACAGTTAATTGTCGGATTATACCATTTTCATTACAAAATTCCTTGAAGTGTTCAGATAGATATTCACGGCCTCTATCAGTTCTTAGAACTTTGATAGACTTTTCTTTTGATATTCAACTTCACTCAAGTATCGTCTAAAACAATCAAATACTTCAGACTTATGAGATATCAAATAGACATATCCTAAACGTGAATAATCATCAATGAACGTAATAAAATAGTGAGCTCCATGTCGTGCTCTCACATTTACAGGACCACATATATCGGAATGGATTACTTCTAATGAAGATTCAGACCTAATAGCTTCACCAAAAGGTTTTCTAGTCATTTAGCCAGCAAGACAATGTATGCATTTGGATAATTCAACTTTAGAAGAAAGATTCAACAATCCTTCCACAAGTCTATTTATCCTATCTTACCCAATATGACCTTATCTAGCATGATAAACATCATCATTCACATTTGCATTGCTAGAAGAACGAGCATTTAGTGAATATGAACAATCATTATAACAACTAAACGTCATTCTATTACAATTATAAACCATAAATCCATCAGTCATTTGTCCAGATGCATAACAAGTGTCATTAATGCTAATTACCACATGTGCCTTTAGTAAATAATACATCATAAACTGAATCAGAAATTAGATTTCGCGTGATATCCGGAGCATATTGAACATCATGTAGGATAAAGTCCAGACCATCGTCAAGATCCAATTTGCAAGTCTCAAGTCCTTTGACTTCGACTCGTTCATTGTTTCCTACATATTTCGACCTAGTCCCTTTCGAAACATGGCGAAAATCTACAAAACTCCCCTGTCTCTCATCACATGGTCTGTTGCTCCTGAGTCTATAATCCACAATGGATAAGAATCAGACAATAAGACAACACTTGAGACATTAATTTCACACAAAATAAAATAAGATGAATCGACCTTGTCTCTCCTGAGCTCAAGGCATTTACGAGAATAATGACCAAGCTTACTATAATTGTAGCATGGCATCTTGCTTTTATCCTCCTTATTCTTTTTGTCACGCTTCTTTTCTTTTCCATTCATCAGTCTTAATTGGATTATTTTTAGGTTTACCACCACCACCATCATATCGTCTTCCCTTCTTTTCCTTCTTCTAATTCCATTTTCTTTTGAAGCCTGAAGCTCCCTTAGAAGTAGAACTGGCATAGAAGATTCCAGAAGAAGGCTTTGAGGCTCCGAGCCTCTCATCTTCTAACTCAACATGACGAGCAACATCGTTGAAAATGTTAATGCTTTCATTATAAGTCAATTTGACTTTTTGATGATTTCAACAATCAGGTGAAGAGCGGATTGGGGCTTGAATTTTGTTGTTCATTAGAGAGCATATGGCCGACAGTCTTACGTTCGATAATCATATTAGACATCTTCCTGAGACGTTTTGTCTAATGTTATGATTTGGTTTCTTTTCAAAAGTGTCGAACTTAATAGTCAACTGCCTAAACCTTGTAACCGATGTACCACCATACTTCTCAAGCAGATACACCCAGATACCATGTGCGGTAAGATTCATGAATTATTTCATCGATTACTGAGCTTACAAGAATACCTCGTGCAATAGAATTTTCCTTTTCCATGCCTGGTATGCTTCTTGGTCATGCCTCCCTCGATTTCCAATTCCCTTGCCTGGATCAGCCATCACTTGATTCATAGCATTCAATGTATCTTGTTCATACAGTATGTATCAAATTTTATGACACCTTGTGTCATAATTGTCACCATTGAGTTTCTCCCCATCGATCAACTCAGCGACATAGATTTCGGTGCCATGATCTTTGATAGAGATTAAAGTGATTCAGTATGTTAATAATATTTTATTAAGTTTTATATTAAGCCAAACAGAGACATCTTAATAAATAACACAAGACTTAATCTCGAAAAATAGCTCGGAGACTACTAATCATCAATCTCATCAAGTGTCAAAATACTAGATTCTTGTTTCAAAACATAAAACACATAGAAGGTTCAAGTAATTAACAATAACATTGAACTGCCACTAATAAATCGAACTTAAACAACCATCCATAATAGCAAAAACACCAAGTCTGACAAGTCATGAACATAAAATTCTAATGAACTCCCTGAGTTACCAATTAGAAATACAATTGAAATAAACTAAGGAAATCTATGGATCAATTTTCTAATTTATCATCACTAGATTCTCATCGATGCTCATAATCAAATTTATAGTCCCCACACTATACATAGCTTGCTCTAAAGGATCTATATGAGAATTCTTTATCTGACGCTTCTCTCGACCACTCAGTCTCAAAGAATCAGAACGTCGAATCCTTCCCATCCTTAAGCAGGCTGATCTTAGTGCTTGTGTCCTATCTTTTGCAATAGAAGCATCAATCAAATCTCGCATAATTTGTCGACCATTAGGTTTCACTTCATAAGACTCCCACTGAACCCAAAAATCCTTTTGTAGGTAAGGAGGCAAAGTGTTCGCCCAGGTCTCAGGACTGGAAACTTCGAAATACTTATCACGTGGAATCGTATTACTATAAAGTAAAGGCAACACACGATTGTAGAGTTCAATCAATTCAATTGCATGGTCCCTTATGTTGTGTGTAGGCTTCATTTTATAATTCAGAAATTCATGGAGGACTTCATCTTTGTCCTAATGTCTTCCTCTGAAATTGTTCTTGGTCCTGACATGCCTCTGAGAAAACGAGAAACCAAAAAGAAACATACTAGTGTTAGTCAAACTATATCACATTAATATCCTCTCCATTAAATGCTTATGAAAATAACTTTCCAAGATGCAATAGGCATATTCACAAGTGAATCAGTCCAACTCACTTTGGGTCCCACTTTCATAGGCTACAGGAGTTTGAACAACTCTTACATCACTCAACACCATGAATTTAGAATTAAATAACATATTAAGGTGCATTATTACAAAAAATTGCAACCAAATGGCCAACCCATAGGTTCGTATTCAACAAATATGTCATAAAATGAAGTAAAACTATATATACACACTAAAGATGACATCAAACGCTCCCAAAAACGTCACCATTGTACACCACGAATCGAAACACGCCGGAATAGGTCGGAGAATAGCCAAAAAACATCTCCACGCGCCGACACGTGCCAACAAGCGCCGCCTGACGCAGGAACGCCTCGGACGAGCTCTCACGCGCCGACACGCGCCCAGGACGTGATTTCACATGCCACCACATGCCAGTACTGGAAAACTATCTTCCGGCGCGTATACTTCACGTGTCACCAACCGAGCTAGCGTCTGCAGGCGTGTGCACCTCACATGCCACTGCCTTAGATGCCAGTTACCGGCGCGTGGGATACACGCGCCACTGCGGGATCCGCTGGTCCACGTCAGTTCTGTTCGGTTCGAGGCCGGTCTGTATCGATTTGACCCAGTCAACCCTGAATTTTAATTTTAACTACTAAATGGTCCCTGACCTTTATCGAATTCTCAAAAAATAGACCCTCAAATTTTCCAAACTTTTGCAATTTAACCCCAATTACGAAAATACCTTCAAAAAATCATATCTTGAGTTTTAGAAGGCCAAAAAATGCACAAAAAATACTGACGGACTCCTCTCGGCGAGGCCTATCTAGTGGTATAAATAAAATAGGCTTTCTTTGCACGAAAAAATTTGACAAAAATTCACACCCTCAAGCATTAACGATAAATTACAACGTCAAAAACACATAGCCACTGGGAACAAATATAATCTGCCTCATACTCACATAAATAACCCATTAATGTCACACAATACACTCTTCATGTAACATCAAAAAATTCATGTGAGAACGTTATGATTATAAAAGCAGAAAAAAATTAAGACATGAAATTCCAGAGAGAAAACTAAACACGGAGTACCAACCTGGCTCTGATACCAATGTTGGAAAACTCACGTTCATAAAACACTAACCCTATTCATGCATAGGGAGAAATCTAACCTTTCTCCGTAGGGTTAAGTTGCAGCGGAAGAACATCTACGAACCTGTTGGTACTCACGTTGTTAAACCATGATCTATGGATCAAATCTTCAACACGGGGTTGAAGGTTATATTTTCGCGATATAGTATTAATTTGAAATATGTCAACTGAATTTGTGGTGTGAAAACGGGAGAGAAATCTAGCGCGAGAGAGCGCTTCTCAGCGTTCTGCGTTCTGTTCTGTATCCTGAATACGCAAACGTATTATGTAACATGCATCCTCTCTTTAGGACAACAGCCTTGCGCAGTATATATTATTTTCAAGAGACATGGGTTAATTAACTGAATCATTAACTCCCTCTCTCTCTCTTATCCACATTTCTTATGTGGAAAATAAATAATAATTTATTATTATTTACTATTTTTAATAATATAAGTACTTGAAACATTCCTTATGTACATAATTTCTCTAAATTAATAAATTATTAATTTATCAGATTATATAATATCACTCTAATTAATAATTTTTTTCATGTCCCAACAATATTAATTTATAGAGATTTTACTCTACAGCTAAAATGATATCTTCAAAAAAAAAATTTATGTCCCAACAATATTAATTTATAGAATGATACCTTCAAAAATTTTTGGAACACTTGTTCGTTAGAACATTTTATATATTTTTTAAAATAATAATATTATTTTATCAATTCTTTTAATTAAAAATATTTTTTATTTATACTATTAATATGAAATAATTTACTACGTACACCATTATTACTTTTTATTACTCTATATAATATAGTAATAATTTTTTTATTAAAATATTATCACTTATATGGTGGGACAACATCATTAAATTTATTGAAATTTATTATCAATAGAAGATTATTGTTTACTCATTCTATCTCATCCAAAGAGTCTATTTTTTTCAATTTAAGTTCACTTTCCTTATTTACACACATGAGACCCACAAACTCTCATTAATACGATTAAAATATGGGACTCACACTCCCACTAATACAACTATCCACTACACATTAAATAGTAATACTTCGTAATCCACGTGCCAAAAAACAAAAACTACACTTAGTGTGGGATGGAGAAAGTATAAAAGAAAAAATAAATGGTTTAATAACGTTTCAAAGACAAAATTTTCATTTTTTAAATAAAAAAGTTATACTACTACTATATTATGAATATTGATACTGGTTTAATAGAATTATATGGTGAATGGTTAGTTAAAGGAATTAAAAGTAATTATTTTAAATTTAAAAAATATAATCTAAAAATAATAAAATAGATGCACTTTCGCTATTCTACGCTAAAGTTTACATTTGTTTTTTATGTAGTGTAAGAAATGTAATATTTTAATGGATATTTTTTTTTCGAGATATAATATTTAATGTGTAATTAGTAGTTATTTTTAATAATTTTAAATAAATCTCATGTACAATAATTATTTTATTTGAGTCTCAATTGAAAAAAATAAATATAAATTTTAAATTAAAAATAAATAAAAATGAAAAATATTTACCTTTTCACGTAACCGATGTATGGTGTATATATATACAACAAGAATGTTGCACTTTCATAGTCTAATGATTCATGTCATATATATACCCTTAAATTTTAATATTTATCCTTAAATATTTAGAATATTTTAGAGTATAATTGTATTTCTAATCCATAAATAAAAAGAGTTTATATTCAGGAGTAAAATTGTATTTCTAATCCATACTCTTAATTTTATTAATTATTTTACTTATAAAAGATGGCTAATTAATTTATTTCTTACTCCCTCCGTTCGGTTCTAAAGTATCAATTTATTTTTCACACGTGGATTAAAGAGTATTATTATATGTAAAGTGGGTAGTTGTATTAGAGGAAAGTGGTGGGTCATATTGTGTACTTTTTTACTAAATATAAAAAATTGATATATTTGAAGCGAACGCCAAAAAAGTTAAATGAATACCTTAGAAGTAGACGGGGGAGTATATTTTAATTATGTTTGAGAAGTGTATTTATGTAAAGTACCTTTTGTTTTCGGTTTACTTTACACTTGATATTATTCTTTAATAATACTTTTTATTTGTATTTAATATAGACAAACTCTATTGTAAGGCATTATATATATAGGGCGGTTTGTGAGACGTGTTAAAATATGTCTATTATATAAATAAAGTATATTTAATGGTTATTAGAATATGTTTTCTAAAGTATGATAAATGATGGATTAAAATATGATTTTAGAGTGTTATAATATAACATTATTTACATACTTTAATTACAAATAAGCATACATTATCTATATAGAAAGACAACTTCCAATGGGTCGACCCGTCTCACGAAAAACCCGTCTCACAAGAGAGTCTCTCTTTAATATATTAAGCTATTATAATATGATTTGTATAAAATATTAATTTAAATACTACTCCCTCCGTCCCATAAAAGTTGACACACTTTCCTTTTTAGTTTGTCACACTAAAGTTGACATATTTCCTTTTTAATACATGGGACCCACACAAAAATAATTAATCTATTCTCATGGACCCCACATATCACCTTTAATACAACTACTCACTACACATTAAATTTTTTTTTTCTCACTTCACTTTACTTCACTTTACATTAAATTATTATACTCATTAATCTCCGTGCCCAAAAAAATTATACTGATTTCTATGGGATGAAGGGAGTAAAATATATATAATACATGTAAATAAATGGATACGGATAATTCATTATTCTGGTGTAATTATAATTAAATTTAAAATGTGTGCAAGTCTTAAGTGAGACACTACTTACCTGAGATGGTTTGTGAAATGTATTAAAGTATGTCTATTATTTAGATAAAATATGTATAATGATTCTTAAAGTATGTTTTCTAAAGTATGTTGGATTATGTGTTAAAATATAATATTAGTGTATTATAATATAATTTATTATTAGTATAATTTAATTACACATAAATATATTTTATCTCTGTAATGAGCATACTTTAGTGATGAGTCAATCCGTCTCACATCCATCTTACAAATAATTCGTTTCACAATAGAGTTTCTCATTGGTTTATTGTATGATTGAGACACTAGTTTACTAATTATCTAATCTAATTTGTTTAGATTAAAAACAAGACACTAAATAGAGCGAAGTAAAAAGATTGTAAGCTACAATCTTATCACACCAGCGTAAGCGCCAGTTTTTTAGCATTTCCCGCAATTTTTTCATGTACTTTTTGGAATGAATATTTCGATTTTTTATTTCCCTGAAAAATGCAAAGAATTTTATGGAAAGAGGAATTCACAAGGAATTTATTCTCTCATCTCTTTCAATGAACATTGAAGCGCCATACCCAGGCGCAGCGGAGCTTTGAAATCTCTTATTTTTACAATTGATTACCGCCCATGGAGGGGCTAAGCAATCAACATGGCCGCCAATCACTACCCAGGTTCTCTCTTGTTCTCTCGCTGAACTCATAGTTCTGACCTATATCTAGAGGAGAAAACATTATACAATATTGAGAAAATCTTATTGAAGGAGAAGATCCAATGCTCTCATTCTTTCTTTTAAGATCCCATGCTCTCATTCTCTCTTTCTCGGATTCATCATTCTCTCTTTGAAGATCCCATGCTCTCATTCTCGAATTCATTATTTTTCCTTGAGTCTTACAATGGGGATTTTTTCTATGAATATTGGTATTTATTTTAATCTAGATTTTTATTAGGGGAACTCGTGAAGACCTCAAGCTTACCTAATTAGTATCACAACAGCGTATTTCATCCATGTGATGCATGATGGGTCCAATTGCTTTAGAAACATAAATGCCAAAGTTTTTTTTATTATTTTTTTTAATGCAAATCCAACAGAGAGTTTTAATGTTTTCTTATTTAGGGATGTGATACCTCAATATGTTGGTTTGGACTCTTGGAATTGAGGGTTTAAAAACTCCTCCACTCTAATGAATGGTCAGAGAGTTTTGATTCAAATTAATCTGGAATCACACTCTTAAGTAGAATGAAACTCTTTCTTCTATTAAGACATTTGTATGGAATTTTTTCTTGTGCAAATCTCTTGTTTTTGTATGTGTTCGAAACATTTCATGTATTGCAATCTCTAGAAGGTGATTTTATCATCGGTTGACCGGTATAATATCATATATTTAGAACCTTTATTCTAGCAATAAGGGCTCCGTTCACTTCAAAATCTAAAGTTGTTTTTCATGTGAAATAAAAATGAAATTAAACATGTGTAGCAACAATCTTGTGTACAGGTTACATTAAAATTGTGTGAGCTGCAATCTTGTGTTGAAGATTAATTTATTCTATTTGATTTCCTTGAATCGAGAAAACCCATGGAGAGGAGAGTTCAATCTACTCATTTTTTCTAGAGCTATACATTCTTTAAAGCTTTGGAGAAAGTTTGTCAGGGTGCAGATAGGATGCCCAGGAATAAGGTTTTGGATGCTGAGTTGGTTTCTAAATTGTCTAAGTTGATGATTTCTGACTATGAGCAATGGATAAACAAGTATGGGAATGGTGATGAATTTCTTTGTGCTTTTCTTTGATTCTCTATGTTGTTTCTATTCAACACTTTTTTCATTTGTTAATGATTTAGAAATTATTTGAGATTTCCATGGTTTCTCCTAGAGAACACCTTAGACTATGTAGAAACAGACTAAAACATTCATTAAGAGCATCGAAGCTTACACTTGGTTATTATTTTTTCAAAGAAAGATCTTTTGATGTATATGGAAGAGTAATAGAAATCAAATAGATATTGAACAAAGCCTGTCAAGTGTTGTATATCTGTTATTTGTGAGTAAATAATGCTTGAATTTGTAATCTTTAATGGAAATAAGTATGAACTAATGGGCCATTAATCTGTTATTTGTGAACTTTTACCAGTGACTTTAGATTTTCATCAACATGGTAGTGTTTGTTAGATTTGTCTATGTATGAATTTTTGGTGGATTAGTAGTTGTGGATTCTATTTCATCTCAATTCGGCTGCTCTATCCATTAGATAATACAAACTTATGAGAACCATATGTTTTACTTTATTATTTATTTAATTTCAATTAATGTCGAAAATATTATGAACATGTTTTTGACTTATTATTTATTCAATTTCCATAAATGTTCTGTTATGATTCCACTGTAAAAGTATCAGAACATGCTGCCTGTTTTGGCATATGTGCGTAGCTTGTTAACGCCTTCTCTGCAATTTATGTCTAACTTCATTATTTGGCAACTTTTAGTTTTCGAGAAGAGTAACTCATAGAGACCTGGGACTTATATTAATTTTAAGTGTATACAAACTTCTTTTAAGTTGCTTATATTTTCTCAATTAGAGGTTATGGAGATTCAAAATATCTGCTCATTTTAAAGAGTCATAAATAGGATTCTCTTTAGAAGCTATTATTTTGAGCAGTGTTAGTTTCAATAAGAGGGCGGAAATACATAATTGACTTTTTTTTTTTTTTTTCAGCAGAAAGACATTAATCACCCTTTACAGAATTGCTGCTTAGTTTTTGAGTTTATCTTCTCAGTTTGCCTTAATCAGATTTCTGGTTCTTTTATGGTAGTTTATAAATTTGAGCTGCCTCCTATGTTTTAGAAAATGTGTGTGCTTGGTGTGTATGTGATTTTAGCATTAGTGTTATTTCAGCTGTTGGATCACGCTGTATTGTTGCTGACATTATGTTGGATTTTCTGCGACTTAGTTGCTGAATTTTCTGCTATTTAACTACTGCATTGCTGATTAGTAATTTCATCGAGGTGCTGCTATTTATCCTGGCTGCTGCTACATAGCTGCTGGAATCTTCTGCCTTTTTGTTAGCACTCAGAAAATCAAACGCAAACACGTCTGCCAAATAGCCAAAAAGGCCCATAACTTAAATACGTCCACAACTTAAATACAACCCTAAGCCCATAAGAGGCCCATAACTAATATAAGCACAAGAATGGAATAACTAATAATAATAAATCAAGCCCGAGGCCTGCGGCGATAAACCAATAATGGCTTGGGCCCTCCAGCCACCTCCTCTCCCTGGTAGCTTAGCTGTTCCATAACAGCACCTCCCCCCTTGACAACAACCTTGTCCCCAAGGTTGAACCAAGGAAACTGCTACCGAAACTCTGCCAAACTCACCCAACACGCATCGTCCTCCGATCAGCCTAACCACTTGACCAAGACTTGCTCCCCCGGCTTACCATCCTCATCCACATTGCGCTCGGCCAGCACGCAGTCCGGCTCATAAACGGGAATTTCCGGCATCTCCAAGGTATCGGGCAAGGCTAACTCCACCTCGTGATCCCCCACTACCTTCTTCAGCTGCGAAACATGAAACACAGGATGTACCCGACTAGTTTCCCGCAACTCCAGCCTGTACGCCGCCTGCCCAATGCGAGCCAACACAACAAATGGGCCATAGAACTTAGTCGATAGCTTGTTGTGCGGACTTCCGGCAATAGAACGTTGCCGGTGGGCCCGGACCTTAAGGAAAACCCGATCACCAGCCTCAAAATTCACATCCCGACGATGTCGATTCGCGAACCTCACCATTCTTTCCCTTGCCCGCACTAGATGCTCGCGCAGACGCGCTATCATCACATATCTCCCCTTGAGCATCCCCACAACAGCTGCCACTTGGCATTCTCCCGGAAAGTACCTCCGCAAGGAAGGGGCCGGTCGCCCATATACAATCTCGAACGGAGTTGTTTGAGCCGCGGTTTGAAAAGCGGTGTTGTACCAGTACTCCGCCCACGACAACCAATTGACCCACTTCTTTGGCTGCTCACATGCAAAATAGCGTAGATAGGTTTCTAACACCCTGTTTAAAACTTCAGTTTGCCCATCAGTTTCTGGGTGATACGCCGAGCTAAACTTGAGCTGTGTTCTGGACATCTTGAAAAGCTCCTTCCAAAAGGAACTCATAAAGAGCGGATCGCGGTCGCTCACGATCGTCCCCGGAATGCCATGCAGGCGCACGACATCGCGCGTGAATACCTCGGCCAACACATGTGTCGAGATACCTCCCTTCATGGCCGAGAAGTGCGCATATTTCGACAACCGATCAACCACAACCAATATCACCGAACACCCCTGTGACCTTGGCAACATGGTGATAAAATCCATGGATAAGTCCTCCCAAACCCTTTCCGGAATCGGCAACGGTTGCAGCAGCCCCGCCGTCGAGAGAGCCTCATACTTCACCTTCTGACAAATCAAACATCTTGCTACATACTCCCTCACTGCTTTGAACATACCCCTCCAATACACACTCGCTGTCAGTCGTTTATACGTACGCAGCGTGCCGGCGTGGCCGCCCGTAGGAGTGTCGTAGAACTCCCGAAGTAATTCCAGAATCCATTTAGAATCAGAAGCCAATACAATCCTCCCTCTATAAAACAACTTCCCCCCATGCAACTCAAACCCCACCCGGCTGCCCGGGTTCTCGTACAAATCCTTCATCACACCCTGAATAAATGCATCACGTGACTGCTTGACTAGAACGTTGGCCAACTTACCCCAATTTGGCATGCTGAGTGCTTGCAAGTTCCCGCCATCGCCACGACGAGAAAGAGAATCCGCCGCTGAGTTTGAGACTCCTGGTTTATACTCTATCTCAAAATCATAGCCCATCAACTTTGCCACCCAAATCTGTTGCGACAGCGTCACAATTTTCTGAGAGAGAAGGTGTCTCAGACTACTGTGGTCCGTCCGAACAGTAAATCGACGTCCCACCAAGTAGGGTCTCCAGTGTTAAACGGCAAGAACCAGTCCATCATCTCACTTTCGTAGGCTGATTTTGTCATCGTTCTGTCCGCCAACGACTTACTGTAGTACGCTATGGCCGCCCTTCTTGCATGAGAACCGCCCCGATACCCGTACCGGAGGCATCACATTCGATCACGAAACGCTTTCCAAAATCCGACATAGCAAGCAGGGGCGCCGAAGTGAGGGCTGATTTCAGCCGTTGGAAAGCTCCCTCGGCCGCCTCTGTCCACCCAAACGGCACTGGCGCTGATTTTTTAAGTAGCTCTGTCAGAGGGCGTGCCAATTGCCCATACTCCCTCACAAACCGGCGGTAATAGCCAGTAAGGCCAAGAAACCCGCGCACCTTGCGGCATTCTTGGGGGTCGGCCATTTCACCACTGTCGCCACCTTTTCCGGATCCATCTCCACCCCGGCAGCCGATATCACGTGGCCCAGGTACTCCACCTTCAGACACCCGAACGAGCATTTCTTTTTATTCGCCTTGAACTGATTGACTTGCAAGATTTGCAAAACCTCCCTCAAATGCTCCTTATGCTCATGCCAGGACCTGCTATAGACCAGAATATCATCAAAGAAAACAATAACAAATTTTCTTAAATAGGGACAGAATAGCTCATTCATTGCCGATTGAAAAGTTGCTGGTGCAATGGTCAATCCGAATGGCATCACCAAGAATTCATAGTGTCCACTGTGTGCTCGGAAGGCGGTCTTTTGGATTTCTCTCCTCGCCACACGGATCTGATGGTAGCCAGAGCGGAGATCGATTTTTGGGAATATCCCCGCCCCCGACAACTCATCCAACATCTCTTGTATCACCGGTATCGGATACTTATTCAAAATGGTCACGTTATTGAGCTCCCGGTAGTCCACACAAAAGCGCCAACTGCCATCCTTCTTTTTCGCCAATAGTACCGGGCTGGAGAAAGGACTGGAACTCGGCTGTATTATTCCAGCTAGGAGCATATCTGACACCAATCGTTCAATCTCATCTTTCTACGCTTGCTCATAGCGATAAGGCCGCACCGACACTTGTCTGGACCCAGGGGCTAAAACAATATGGTGCTCGGCCCTCTGAACCGGCGGAAGGCCCTCCAGCTCCTCGAACAAGTGCTCAAACAGTGCCAGAATCTCTGCTACATCCCGATTTCCCGAATCCGACAACCTCGGTGGACCTGCATCCAGCAACAAGAGGCACAGCTCTGCATCTTGGTTCTGAATTAATTCACGGAGATCCATTGGTGCACGACAAAGGGAGAGATCACCCTTCAGCGACAATATTCCCTCTCCATGTCGGAAGGTCATCGTCATGTTGGCCCAGTTAGTTTCTACATCTCCAAGAGTTGCCAGCCAGGCCACCCCCAGAATCACATCCACTTCTCCCAATGGAAACACATGGTAGTCCACCACCAAGGTGAAGTCAGCAATGGAAATTTTTACTCCTCGGCAGTAACCCTCCGACTTCTGGCGCCGCCCATCACCCAACTGAACACCGATACGGCTGGACCTGTCAACATTTAGAGACAATCTAGTCAGCAAGGATCTAGAAATAAAATTATGATTGGTTCCACTGTCCACCAGGATGGTGATATACTGTCCTTGCAGAACCCCCTTCACACGCATGGTACGCAGTCCCGTGATACCAGCCATGGAATACAACGGAAGCACCGTCTCCTCCTTCCCCTCCTCTGACTTGCCAACCGCCCACAAGGATTCCTCGGCTGTCGCGAGGTTTTCATGGAATTCAAAGCACTGCAGGTTCAAAGGCTCATCCTCCTCCACTGCCAGAATGTTCAGCTGCCTCATTGAACACTGGTGCCCCGGCTTGTAGGTCTTCTTACACCGGAAACACAACCCATTCGCATGAAGCTCCGACATCTCCTCTGGGGACATGTGCGCGAAACGGGCTGTCCCCGAAGGACGGCTGGCCTGGAAGGCTGACTGCTAGAGAAGGACCGGCAGTGGAAACACGCCTACTCCCTCGAGGCGCTGAAGACTCGGCTGATGATGCCACGAAAGCCAGTTCCGTGGTTCCTCCGACCCTCGCCGACGCGCTGAATCCGCTGCTAGTCGAAAATCGGCCCTGGGGAGAGGGCTGCGCATTCCAACCGGTCCCCCCGACCTCGGAAATTGGCTCTCCGTGATTGCCAAATTATACTCCACGTCTCTGGCGAGATCCATCGTTGTTTCCAAATCTGGATGCGGAGACGAAGAGAGCTACGAACATCCTCCGCCAATCCTGTCATGAAGTATCCCAAGTAATGCTCATCAATGAGCCCCGGGACTTGGCTGTCCAGTTGGACAAACACCGTCACATACTCCTCCATGGAATAAGTTTGTTTGACAGAAGAGAGCCGCTCGAACGGGCTTCCCATGAAGCGTGCGTCAAAACGGCTCGTAAGGGCTTTATCAAACTCATTCCACGACATACCAGGCTTCCGGGATTGAAGCCAAGTGAACCAATACAAGGCCGATTCCTCCATAGCCACCATTGCTGCCAGAAGCTTCACTTCCTCCGGCGTTTGATGCAGCACAAACTGTTGGTTGGCCCGAGCTAACCAACCAATTGGGTCCACGCCGCTGAAGGGTGGCAGCGAAGGAGGGGACGGCGGCTTGTCCGCCACCATCGAGGGCGTCGTCCATGTCTCCACGGCGGTGGAGGCTGCTTCCTCAGCCGTCCGCGGTCGCGACGTCGACCCTGCTGCCATGTTTTCCGCTGTCGAACGGTAGGTGGCCTCCGACAGCACCACCACTTAAGCGGTCAGCCCGGCCAACGATTGGCCGATATTCTTCAGTTGCTGGGCGAAATTTGCCTGCTCATCAGCCATCTTCCCCATCGTTTCATTAATCAATTCCTGCCCTTGTTCCAAACTCTCGATCCGCTGCTCGCTGGGTCAACATCATATCGGGTGAGTGTTCCGACAGGTCGGACCAATTGTTAGCACTCAGAAAATCAAATGCAAACGCGTATGCCAAATAGCCAAAAAGGCTCCCGTCTATTTCTTCAATTATGAATAGATAATCAAAACAACAATACGTACACAACTTAAATACAACCCTAAGCCCATAAGAGGCCCATAACTAATATAAGCACATGAATGGAATAACTAATAATAATAAATCAAGCCCCGAGGCCTGCGGCGATAAACCAATAATGGCTTGGGCCTTCCAGCCACCTCCTCTCCCTGGTAGCTCGGCTGTTCCATAACACTTTTCCTGTACTGATCCTCGTTTAGTTGTTGATTAGCTGGTTATTCTTGCTGCCAGGTTCTTCATGTTGATGGGGCCTTTCTGTTTTCTTGATGTGATCTTCTGTGGACTACGGTTTCTGTCATCGCAGGTTATGCTAAAATTTTCATTGCTGGAATCTATGTGAGTGCTGTTGCCCCTTGTTGTGGCTAACTTGGCATATGGGTGACATATTTCGTAAGGATAATAGTTGGTTTCTCCGATTATTACTGTTACTATTTCTTGTGATATAAGGCAAAGCTAGTTTATAACTAGAATAGAGGGAGCTGTCCCTATTTCTCACCTTCAGCTGCTGGTTTTTGTTATTAGCTGGTCAAGATCACTTCGAAATAGTGCATTGGTGTTGACTGCGACTTGCTAATTTTATGTTGAATATTTGTTCTTGAATGTTATGTTCTTATTGGGCTGTTGTGCTGATGTTTTTCTGCTCGTTCTAGCCTACAATGGGCTTTTTCTGCTAGTTTGGTTATGATGAAATAGTTCAGTCCCGTTTTCTTAGCTTAGGGTGCTGCTATTTTATTTTTTTCTGCTGTGTTTTGTTGTGTTCTTTTTATTTTATTTTTGCTCTATATCTCTGTTTTCTGCGTTGTAGCTGTTGTTGTGTTTCCTCTGCATTGCTGGCTGGTAGATTGGTGTTAATGCTTGTGCCTGTTGTGATACTAGGCTGATCTTTTTTCATCTAAGGAGGTCCAGATTGAACCCTTTCTCCCTGGGAATCACACTCACTACAGATAGTTTCTGCTGCTTCTAGCAATTATGGGTTTTTTGCACCCCTTCTATGGTGTTGCAGGCTTGAAGCGGTATTTACAGCATATTAGATATCACTTGATTGTTGCCGGACTGTGCCTCTGAATATCTATGGTTTTTGCTGCTGGTAATGGTTTTACATAGATTGGGAGTAATAGATCGTTTATTCTTTTTTGCCGATGCTGATATTCACTATTGCGTGCAATGCTCACTTAATTAATTGCTGATGCAACTACCAGGAAGCACAAATTATAGTTTAGATTTTCAATTTCAAAGATTCTGATGTATAGCACATTCTCCTATCATGATGTATCTAGGCGGCTTTCATAGTCGTAAAATTTCCATTTTTGGTTATTGGAGTATAGATAAAGACTAAGCCTTAATTTGAATTAAGTGGTTAGTTTTTGAGATACCCTACACTTTTGTGTCTTCACTCATTGTACTCTTATCTTATACTTTGTATAATTATTTTCTGGAATCTGTTTATTATTTACAGAACTTAACTAGCTATGAATTTTGAAATAAGTTATGTAAAATTTTAGTTTATTCACTATTATTTTGTTTTATTTATTTATTTTAATAATGAATATTTGAATAACCGTTTTGCATGTGTTGTTTTTATTAGATTAATTGGTCCTTAATATGTAATTCAAATTGTCTGCTTTTAATTTATTGAAATTGACTGTTAAACTATTACACTTGATTTATTTATTTATCTTAAATTAGTTTAATTGTGATAAAAATATTAATGTTGTAATCGAATATAATAATTATTGAAGAAGAAAGTTATTAAAACAACAAATTCTGTTATGAAAAGGAAAATAAAACTTAAATACTTTTAAATAATAATGCAAAACTCCTGACAAAAATCATGTGTTGCATTAAATTATAACTCATCTTCTAATGATAATGCGACGAATTCTGTTATCATTACTAATGTTAGAGATTTGTGACAAAAATATAATGTCACTAATTGTTTAATATCATTCATAATAAAATTATTATCGTCATGAAAATATATTTTATTCATGACAATAAGTTTCGTCACTAATTTTCATAAAATTTTCATTAAAGAATTAATCTTGAATATTTTTTTCAATAAAAATATCTTTCTTTAAAATAATGTTGTGTTTATCGATTTTGTCACGAAATATACTAATTAGTGACGAATAAAATTATATATGATGACAACAATGAAACGTGTCACCAATAGATATATTTTAGTGACGAAAGTAAAATTCGTCACTTTTGAGTAACTAAATATGACGATTTTCCTGAGTCGCAAAAATTTTCGTCACTAAATGTATGATTTCTTGTAGTGTGTCTTCCTTCCTAACGGATGAGTTTTATTTGTGGATCACTGGAATAAATTTTATTTAATAATTATTATTTGTAATGTGATGCAAGTAAACTTATGAATCGGCTATAGTGTCTTTCTCCCCAACGGATGAGTTTTATTTGCGGATCACTAGTACAAATTAATAATTGATGATCAAAGGAAATTATTTGAGGGGGTGTGGACTTCTCCAACTGTAAGACACACAAACTTGGGTAACATACTTAATATCAAATAATTGTATACACTTAGGTGCATTTAATATGTATCCTCCCAAAGGAGTCACTGCTAATAAATTGCATGGCAACAACCGATTATTAATCATTGAGTCATAAGGTTAATTATGACGTATGGAATTAATGGGTAAAACCTTCCCTTGCGAATGTTAGGGTTTGTATATGTCCACACCAAAATATTAGCCTGCAACTAAGTGATGATGAGATTACTATGTACATGGGTAAGCTACAAAAGTAATGATTGTTGCAGTGGGAGTGGTTTATTTATCTTATAATAGGAATAAACATTTGATTATGAGAAATTGTCTTTACGTAAGTTTTATAGAAAGAATTTAATTTCGGTTTCTATGTATTAACATATGGATACTCTATTTAATTTAAATGACATGGTCATTATAATGAAGGATGGAGCTATAATCTGTTTTGGTATGTTGGTGACAATTTAGACTCTTAAATCATATTTATCCAACGGATGCAACAAATAATAATTAATAATGCGTCTTCTAATCTTAGTAAGAGAAAGGAACCTTCAGAAATGAACTAAACATACATTTGGAATCTAAGACTAGATCATTTTACTTAATTACGATTCGAAAGTTGATGACCAATGGACCGTAAGGTTTACTGGAAGTGAAAACTATCGAACTTGTGAGTCTTATTTAGAAGTAAAAATGATTAATTGTCTTTTCAAAGCAAAGGGGTATAGAGCCACGAAAAGATATCTTGAAAATGGTTCATTCTAATTTATGCGATCCTAAGATAATCCCGGCGAGAGGTGGTTATGAATATTTGACGATTATTCTAGAAACAAGATATATTTATTTGATGCACCACATGTCTAGGTACTTTGATTAATGCAAGGAGTACATGGCTGATGTGGTGAAGCATCATGGAAAATATATAAAGTCATTACGATTTATTCATGGTGGTGAGTATCTCTAAGGATAGTTTAGGAGCTATTAATCAAAGGTTGGGATTATTTGCAATTACTAAATTTATTTTGTGGGTATGCCCTAGAAATAGCATGTCGTATGAATGTTTGTCTGTTTGTGGGATATCCTAAGAAAAATGAAGGGTGGTTTATTAAATAGTCTAAAAGATCGAAAAGTGATTGTTGACAGGAACACTAGATTTTTTGAAAGGACTATGTAATAAATTACAAATCCATGTATAATATGTTCTAAAGGTGTGAGAAGGAAAACACAAATTTTGGTACCAAGACTACAAGAGGATATACCACAAGTAAACTGCATCGCGTGTCACGTTTGATACACAATTGCATGTAATGCCTTGTCGTAATGGGAGGATTGTTCTACAACCTGAAAGATATATATTTTGGGAGAGTCGTGAGACTTGATCCCTAGTAAACATAATACGTCCCATGGACATGAAGACGCATTACAATATCGAAATGCGGAATCTTAGCAAGTTGCAATGGATTCAAAATCATCTCTGGGAGCTTGTAGAACCATAAAATAGTGTAAAACCCATTAGGATGTAAGTGGCTCTACGATGAAGCAACCAGAGTGATTCATTGCATAGAGCTAAGAGCATTTTGAGTGTAAGCTTAAAAATGTTCATCGATGGATTAAAGCAAGCTTCAAAATCATGGAATATTCGTTTTCATAAGGAAATCCAGTCATATGGATCTAATCAATGCTTAGATGGTAACGTGATGGTATTTTTTATTTGTACGTAGATGGTATCTTGCTCATTGGAAACAATGAAAGAGTATTGTTGGGCGTATGGGTATGGTTAATAAAGCAATGTTAAATGAAGGACTTAAGAGAAACAAAGTATATCCTTGCAATCATAGTAATAATGATCACAAGATATGATGTTGTGCTTATCTTGAGCTTCATGAATTGATAAATCCTCACTCGTTTTAGCATGTGATTTTATCTAAGAATTTGTATCTTAAAACACAAAAGAAGATAAAATAGATAAAGACGGTTCCCTATGCTTCGGCAATAAGAAAGCTTAATCTATGGAATTCTATGCACGAGATTGAATATATGTATTGTCAATGGCATAGTCAGTGAGTATCAAGGTAACCCGGAACAAGAATATTGAATTATGGTAAGACGTATTTGAAGTGCCTAAAGAGGACTGGAAATTATATGTAAGCTTATCGAAATAATTCATTACTTCTTGATGGTTACTTAGATTCGGATTTTTGAATCATAGGGACAGTAGTGAATCCACCTCAAGGTTAAGTGTTTAATGAAAGTAGACCCATAGTATGGAGGAGTGTCATATAGAAATATATTTCGGACTCTACCATGAAAAGAGGATAATATTGGAGCCTTGTGGCGGCCAAAGTATTTGTATGGTTCTAGAAACTTTGTAATGGACTTAGATGTGATTCTGAGTTTGCCAAAGGTTATTGTGATAATAATGGTGCAGTTGCAAACTTGAAGAAATCATGAGCCCATTTGCATATGCATCATAAGATGAATAACGACTCAAGTTAGAGTCTTAATTGGCACACAAGAATAACCAGAAATCAATTCTCAAATAGTTCACAATAAATGTTATCAGATATCAAGCCGGCAAGGCTCTTTAACATAAGTTAAAATCTTAATACTCATAAAATGGCTAACAAGACTCTACCCAGAGCAATCGAGTCAATCAGGCTCTTTACCACAAACACAATACCAAATAATTTTCTTATCAATTAACTAAAACTAAAATAAATGCACATTTATCGATGGTCCACACTTCCCACAAGAGAAGGCGTTCCCGAATTATCAACTCACAAGGAAGTGATTAACTCTCTCCGGAATCTGAAGTCGGTCTCTTGCCCTTCGTTGATGGTTCTTTACCTAGAAAGGAGATGAGCAATTAAAGACAAATCAAATATAACTAACTATTAGCGGTAACATCATCTTTCATTGCTAAAAACAAAGCCTAATCGAGTTCGAACGAGTTGATATTAAATAAAAATGGCATGTAACTCCTTAACATCAGTTCCCAATCCCACATAACCCGTTTCAATACATTAACTAAACGAAACGATAGAAAATAAATTTGAATTCGACATAAAAATATTGAAATTTTCCAGCTAGCGGCAGTTTACGAGAAAAATCATAACTAATTGTAGAATAATCGGATTGAGGTGTTTCAAGTGGCTACAGAAAGCTAACGAGTTCAGATACGTATAGAAATTATGTTTACAAACTTTCAAGGGCAATAGCTATGTCAAAATCAGTTCGAACAGTCTGCAAATTATCCACATACCAAAAAGAAAAACACCACAAAATTACAAAACCGTGGAAGGAGGAAGCTTAATTCACACATCACTTACCTCAAAACAACTTAGAAACCACCTAGGATGACGGTTGTAAGGGAGAATTTGATCAACAAGGGTTTCTCCTCTTCACTCTCTTCTTTCCTCTCTTTTGTTTTTCTTCTCCCTTTCTCCATTTAAGTGGGCTGAAACTTTGAGCCACAAAATAAATAAATAAATAAATAAGTTTGGGCTTTCTAAAAAAAATCTAGTTGGGCTAAGATAGGGCTGGCCTTTTGGGCCATAAAAATAAATAAATAGGTTTTGGGCTTTCTAAAAAAAATCAAGTTGGGCTAAGATATTATAAAGTATCCCCTCCTCTAAAAAATTTCGTCCTCGAAACATAAATGTACCTAGAGATGAAAAGAGATATGGATGTTGTTGACGCATGACTGACTCTGGTTCCCATGTTTATTCTTTAATTTGATCACTTCTCCATAGAACTCTCACCATAGGAATGGATTTGTTACGAAACATTTTCTCTCGGCGATCTACAATTTGAACATGTTGTACTTCGTACGATAGATTTTCCTTTAATACAACTGGGGGATATTTGAGCACGTGCGAAGGATCTGGTTCATATTTTCTAAGCATAGAGACATGGAAGACATCGTGAATCTTCGATAATTTCGATGGTAGCTCAAGTCGATACGCGACACGACCAATCCTTTGCACGATTGTAAATGGGCCAATATACCTTGGACTCAACTTTCCTCGATGGCGGAATCGCAACACGCTTCCATGGAGAAACTTTCAGAAAAATTTTATCTCCTTCATTAAACTCCAAATCGCGCCTCTTATTATCTGCGTAGCTTTTCTGTCGTTCTTGCGCTGCCTTAAGTCTGTCTCGAATAAGTTGTATTTTTCCCTTCGTATCTTCGATAAGCTCTACTTGTTCGATTTGTCTCTCGCCAACCTCATCCCAAAAGATCGGTGTTCGACACTTTCGGCCATACAGAGCTTCGTACGGGGGCATTCCAATGCTTGAATGATAACTGTTGTTATAAGCGAACTTCACCAAAGTCACGTACTTATCCCAGCTACCTCCCAAATTCAACACCACTGCACGTAGCATGTCTTCTAGTGTCTGTATAGTTCTCTCTGACTGTCCATCAGTCTGTGGATGCAACGAGGTACTGAACAGTAATTTTGTACCTAGCGCTTTCTGCAGACTAGGCCAAAAATGGGAAGTGAATCTTGGATCATGATCAGATATGATTGACACTGGTACTCCGTGCAATCTCACGATCTCATCGACATATAACTTGGTAAGTTTCTCTAAAGATTCGTTGGTATGCACTGGAAGAAAATGTGCTGATTTCGTCAGACGATCGACAATGACCCAAATTGAGTCATGACCCTTTTGGGTTCGAGGTAAACCAGAAACAAAATTCATTGTGACGTTTTCCCATTTCCACTCAGGAATAGGTAGTGGTTGAAACATGCCAGCTGGTTTTTGGTGTTCCGCTTTAATCTGTTGGCATGATAAGCACTTTGATACAAATTTAGCAATGTCCCGTTTCATACCTGGCCACCAATAATGCTCCCAAAGTGTTCTATACATTTTGGTACTACCAGAATGCATAGCATAGGCTGAAGAATGGGCTTCCTCAAGAATAGCTCTACGAACATCAAGTTCTGATGGAACACAAACACGATTTTTAAAAGTAAGAAGTCCATCATCCCGGATTTGAAATTCTGTTTCTTTTCCTTGATTTAGATTCGCCATCTTCTGTTGTAAATGAACATCGTGTGATTGTATTTCTCGAATTTGCTCGAACAAGGTAGGTCTAACCTCGAATTTGGCGATTAAGGCAGAATCATTAAACTTTTCACAATCGAGCGAAATGTGTAAAGATTTAAATTGCTCCAACATAGGAAGATAAAAAGATTGAATTGAAGCAAGTGAGGTAGAAGACTTTCTACTCAGAGCATCTGCAACAACGTTGGCCTTGCTAGGATGATAATCGATGACTAAGTCATAGTCACTAATCAACTCCATACATCGTCTTTGCCTGAGGTTGAGCTCCTTTTGTGTGGTGATATACTTTAAGCTCTTGTGATCAGTGAAAACCCGACAAGTTGCACCATATAGATAGTGCCTCCAGATCTTCAATGCAAAGACGATTGCAGCCAAGTCTAAATCATGTGTAGGATAATTTTCTTTGTTCTTCTTCAATTGCCTTGACGCGTAGGCAATAACCTTTCCTTCTTGCATGAGAACGCATCCTAATCCTTGTCTCGAGACATCACTATAAATGGTAAATTCTCCAATCGCTGGGTCTGGCAAAGCAATAATGGGAGCTGAAATGAGTCATCTTTTCAATTCTTGAAATGCTTCCTCGCATTCTTCACTCCATTCAAATTTTACCCCTTTCCGAGTCAATTTAGTCAAAGATGAAGCCAATAACGAAAAGTCTTTGACAAACCGTCGATAATATCCAGCTAATCCCAGAAAACTACGAATCTCTGTCACGTTCTTTGGACGCTCCCAATCTAGTATAGCTTGAATCTTCACTGGAATCTTCACTAGATCGACGTAGATTCCTTCTTTAGAAATGTGATGTCCCAAAAAGCTTACTTCACGAAGCCAGAATTCACACTTCGAGAATTAAGCATAAAGCTGATTTTCTCTGAGAATGTTCAGAGCAATTCTTAGATGATGAGAATGCTCGAATGTCATCAATGAAGATGATGACAAACTTATCTAAGTACGGCCGAAAGACCAGATTTATAAGATCCATAAAAGCTGCAGGAGCATTTGTGAGTCCAAAAGCCATAACACAGAATTCAAAATGACCGTATCTGGTTCGAAAAGCAGACTTAGGGATATCAGATTCCCTAATCTTGAGTTGGTGATAACCAGATCGCAAATCAATTTTTGAGAACACAGTTGCTCCTTGCAATTGATCAAACAGATCATCGATTCTTGGAAGAGGATATTTGTTCTTGATTGTCACCTTGTTCAATTGACGGTAGTCGACACATAGGCGAAATGATCTATCTTTCTTTTTGACAAAAAGAACTGGAGCACCCCACGAAGATGTGCTAGGTCGTATGAACCCCTTCTCCAATAATTCCCCAAGTTGTGTCTAGAGTTCCTTGAGCTCAGCAGGCGACATTCGATATGGAGTAATCGATATAGGTGTGATTCCAGGAAGTACGTCAATGAAAAAATCAATCTCTCGATTCGGAGGTTGTCCTGGTAAGTCTTCGGGAAAGACATCAGAAAATTCATTCACGATCGAGATATCATCTAGTTTAGTTTCAGAAAGAGAAGTATCGATGACAAATGCCAAGAATGCCTCACAACCCTTACGCATTAACTTATGCGCAGCCAACATTGAATAAAAGAGAGGGATCTCGTTTGAAGTTTACCTTCAAAAACAAGTTCTGAGAATCCTGCTCTACGAAAAATAACAAGCTTCTCGTGGCAGTCGAGAATTGCATGATGAGAAGAAAGCCAAACCATGCCAAGAATAACATCAAAATCAATAAAAGGCATTGGTATCAATTCGGCCTCTAGAATGACATCTTTGATTTTCAATGGACAACCAAGGAATACCGAATCACGAATTAGACGCTCTCCAAGAGGGGTATGAACGATGATTCCAGATGACAAATAAGAGATAGGATAATCTAAGATCGCAGTAAGATCATCCCGGATATAAGACCTATCAGAACCTGGGTCAAATAAAGCGTAGACCTGATGGTCTCCCACAAACACATGGCCTAAAGAAGCAATATTAGGTGAGATTGTGATTTAAAAATTCGGAAAGATAGAATTTCTTACGAATGTTTTATTTGTAATCAAGTGGCATAACAAGGCGGGGTTAGATCTAGCATGTGAAATACTCAGATTATAAATTACCTGTCACAACCTTCGGATCTGAGCGAGCCTCTTCCTGAGAAATATGAAATACTCTAGTTTGCTTCCTTCCTTGCATAGGTGAGTGAGTACTAGGGCCGCTTGAGGCATCGAGCACTCTGGTAACTGCAGATCAAGTATTTCTAGGTGTAGAATATGTTAGTTTACCACGAAGCTGACCAGAACATTGACTGCTCGCTCCCATAAGCTGAGGACAAGAACTTCGCATATGCCCCGGCTGTCGACACTGAAAACATACTTGAGGAGCCTTACAGGGGCCGTCATGATATTTTAAGCAACTGATCCTGAGACATTGCTCACCAACTGATCCTGAGACATTGCTCCCGCCTCTACTAAACTGCTCCCGAGGTTGAGGAAAACTAATAGATACCGAACTTGGTGCGCCACGCGAAGATCCTACACCCCTATACACCTTCGTTGCATTTCCTGGAAATGCGCTCCCTTGCCTTTTCTTTTGAGATCGTTCTGCAAGCTTATGTCTCGCCTGAACTAAACTTTCTACCCTCAGGGCTTCTTCTACGAGATCGTCAAGACTCTCGTACTTGTCTCCGGACTTGATGCGATCTCGAATATTTAAGTTAAGACCATCTTCAAATCTCTTGCATAAGTCTCTCATCGTATATGACTCAGGAGCGAATTCTCGCAATTTCAAAAATTTATTTTCGTACTCCACAACCGACATAATGCCTTGAAAGAGATTGAAGAACTCCTTTCTCTTCTGATCCTTGATGTACTGAGAGAAGTATCGATCTTTGAATCGTTCCACAAAGATAGCCCATGTAATAGTAATCGAAGATGTCTCTTTTAGATTCTGCCACCATCGTCATGCATCTGGGCCTAACAGCTTGGTCGCAATGACCACACGATAACATTCTTCAATCATCAAGGTGTCAAAGGTCTCTGTAATCTCCTTTAACCATGCCCCCGCTTTAGAAGCATCTCTTGCACCGTCAAATTTCGAAGTCCCAATATTTTCAATTGCTTTCACCAAATCAGGTATAAAAAGTGCACCTCGAGAAGTAGAACCTCCTAAAGCCATTTCTGGAGTAAAAACTAGTACATCAGTTTTAGGTCGAATCGGTTCATTTGCACGAAGAACCTCTTCAGTGACAGTCGTAGTCGTATGAGCCGTTGTAGGTGGTGGAACACCATGTATTCGATTATGATCATAATACAATTGGAACTGCTACGGTGTCATCATGTGCTCAACCCGCAACTGGGCCCGTGGTTGCTCTACCTGGAAAACTGGCACCCTATGATCAGAATTGATAGGGTCCGTAACCGTCGGAGGAATGGCATGATCAAAAGAAACATGTCCTCGATGTCCACGAGGAACAGAAGATAGTAGAAGACTCGGAGGATCACGAGGAGCGTGTCCTCGACCTTGACCTCGACGACGAACTGGAGGTGCCATAATGACTGAAAGGAAGAAAGGAAAGAAAATCCAAGGTCAACATCAAGGCAATACGATACCTTAGGATGACATAGAAACAAAGTTGGACCCATTAGCTCGACACAAAAAAGAATGAGAATCATAAAACCAGGCTCTGATACTAAGAAAGTTATCACGCCCCAACCTCAGACAGAACATGACAACCGCCATGTTAACCATAAATTTTGCGGAATGGGTGCACTCCACTCCACAAAGTTTATAGAAAACATAAGGCTTGCTATCAAGTACCTGTAGAGCTGACAACTGATAACAACGGGTACAACCCGAGGACATTATCTAATAAAATATCAACAAGGATTTACAAAGGTACAAAATACAACGGTGTAACTTAGTTTAAAGAAAATATACATGAACGATATAACATCACGAAGGTACAAAAAGAACATCAAGGGGGTCACCAAATATAAACTATACAATCTCGCCAATGAATCCGTCAATTTACATAAAAGAGAAAGTACCCAAAACACTGATTGGATAACAAGCAAACGATAGGCAAACCTCCAACCAAAACGATATCAACAGCCTGAAAAGGAAAGAATGATGGGGGTGAGCAAAACCATTACCTCAGTGAAGTGATAAGCCGGTCACCCCGACCCTTATACGAAGCATGTATTCCCACTCGCGGTTCATAACATAAAATCCAACATTTCGTCCCACAATAATAAGTTCTCACTCAGTATACATATTAATGAAAATAAAAACCTTAGTGCACATTTATCGAATAACACAATTAGTTCAAACAACATGTTATCACATAAAAGATGCGTGGGTAGTCAATATCCTCCTCGAACTGAGCTCTCCGTCGAGAGACAGACCAAGCCCGTCACTGTTACTCTAGATAAAATGCATATTAATATTCTTTCTCAACATGTCAAGTGCTAAAGTTCACAATTCAATATCGACGTGAATACTTGAAATGATCAAACATTTAAACATATATGACATGCATGTCCCACACTGGTGACGTTGACTAAGCCTATAATAGACTGATCCATCTAACGATCACCCTCCAGAGTATCACTATTTGGTAAATGGACAGGTGCCCCGTTAGATCTAACTCACCCGGGTTTGCCAAGCAACGGGCAACTTGGTTGTCACTCTAACTCACCCGAACCGCGATAATTTGGGCTACTTAATCAATGTCGCTCCAACTCACCCGAACCGTGGCCAATTCGGGCTACTTAACCTTGGTACCAGGCATACATATGCATATGCATCATAAGATGAATAACGACTCAAGTTAGAGTCTTAATTGGCACACAAGAATAACCAGAAATCAATTCTCAAATAGTTCACAATAAATGCTATCAGATATCGAGCCGGCAAGACTCTTCAACATAAGTTAAAATCATAATACTCATAAAATGGCTAACAGGACTCTACCCAGAGCAATCGAGTCAATCAGGCTCTTTATCACATAACACAATACCAAATAATTTTCTTATCAATTAACTAAAACTAAAATAAATGCACATTTATCGAGGGTCCACACTTCCCACAAGAGAAGGCGTTCCCGAATTATCAACTCACAAGGAAGTGATTAACTCTCCTGAAACTGAAATCGGTCCCTTGCCCTTCGTCGATGGTTCTTTACCTAGAAAGGAGATTAGCAATTAAAGACAAATCAAATATAACTAACTATTAGCGGTAACATCACCTTTCATTAATAAAAACAAATCCTAATCGAGTTCGAACGAGTCAATATTAAATAAAAATGGCATGTAACTCCTTAACATCAGTTCTCAATCCCACATAACCCGTTTCAATACATTAACTAAACAAAACAATAGAAAATAAATTTGAATTCGACATAAAAATTATGAAATTTTCCAGCTAGCGGCAGTTTACGAGAAAAATCATAACTAATTGTAGAATAATCGGATTGAGGCGTTTCAAGTGGCTACGGAAACCTAAAGAGTTCAGCTACGTACAGAAATTAAGTTTGCAAACTTTCGAGAGTAATAGCTATGTCAAAATCAGTTCGAACAGTCTGCGAATTACCCAAATACCAAAAAGAAAAACACCACAAAATTACAAAACAATGGAAGGAGGAAGCTTAATTCACACATCACTTACCTCAAAACAACTTAGAAACCACCTAGGATGAGGGTTGTAATGGAGAATTTGATCAACAAGGGTTTCTCCTCTTCACTCTCTTCTTTCCCCTCTTTTGTTTTTCTTCTCCCGTTCTTCTTTCTTTTTCTTTTTTTTTTTTAACTTTAGCCTTAATAATTATATATCAGGCCATTTAAGTGGGCTGAAACATTGGGCCACAAAATAAATAAATAAATAAATAAATAAGTTTGGGCTTTCTAAAAATATCTAGTTAGGCTAAGATAGGGCTGGCCATTTGGGCCATAAAAATAAATAAATAGGTTTTGAGCTTTCTAAAAAAAATCTAGTTGGGCTAAGATAGGGCTGGCCTTTTGGGCCATAAAAATAAATAAATAGGTTTTGGGCTTTCTAAAAAAAATCTAGTTGGGCTAAGATATTATAGACTCTCCCATTTTAATTGTTTTTATATGTCTGTGTTGATGTAGGAATTTTATTAGGTGTTGCTTGATTGTGGTATATATTTCTTTACAAACTTAGTATCTCACTTCCTTTGATCTAAGTTTGGAGGGGTAACGTACATACCTTATCTTGTAGTGCCGAAGTAAATTTTTGTATTGTGTTGTTGCTTGGAGGGTCAATTTTTTGCGGATTCTTAATATTTATGTTGAGGGTTCCATTTTTTGCAATTTTCCAGGTTTTGTGTTTTTTTTGTTTGTCGTTTGTTGGTCCTAGTATTGGTTTAGTCAATTTATGGTTCTCTAGGATGATTTTCCGATTTTTCATAGCACTTGATGGTATTATGTTGTGTTATTTTTTGTGGAATTGAGTTCTGAAGCAGGGTAAAGCACAGGAAAAGTAGGGGAACATCATCGGATGCACAACGGAGCAGGTCACCGGCCGCTCGGCTATCAGCTCGAGCCGAGCTGCGTGAGGACAAAGCCCAACGCTGCCAAGCTGAGGTCCATTCGATACAGGACACGTGGTTAACGGGCCAGAGGGCCTGCTCAGCTGAATTGGAGTTCGTTCGGCTAATGGCTGGGTCCGAGCTGGGTCGTCAAATGGGTGAGCTACGTTTAAAAGCAGGTCCAGTTTGTCCAGGGGCATTCAAGCCCATTTCTAGCACCATGCCGCCGCGATTTCACCCATTTCTGTCAATTTTCTGGCCAGTCTTTCCTGTTTCTGTCCATTAAAATACTACACACACATCATTACTCTACTATTCTTGCATCATTTAATTAGATTAGGGCGTTTTAGTGGGTGAAATTGGGGATTTTGTGTGTTTAGTACAAGTTCAAAAATTCACCATGTACAACACAAGAGGTACGTTTTTCTTGGCCCTTTCACTCCTGGAATGCTATTAGTGATGTGAATATGGCATGGGTAAGTCTTATTTGTGTGAATTTACATGTTTAAGTATGAATTTGGTTGAAGCATTTTGACAAACAGTTGGTGTGCATATGAATTTATGCTAAATTGTTGGATATCTTGATTGTTTGTTGCTCTTGCTCTCAAGTATGTGGATTGTGGTTGAATATTGAGCATGTGAAAGTGTTGATTTGTGCTTGAATGTTAAAGTAAGGTGGAAGTGGAGAGTTGGTTTGGAATTGTACATGAATATGCTTATGTTTTTGCATTGAAAAGTTCATGAAGGATTGAATTTGATTTTTATAAGCGGAAATGCGATCAAGCATGATTGTTCTTTAATTTTGAAGGCATTTTTATGGTGGAATTGTTGAGTTGGAAATTTGATATTGGTCGATTACTATTATGCACATTTAATTAAGAGTTAAAAGCTTGATTTATGACTTTTGTTTGAATATGATAGCTTTGAACTTAGATTTAAATTGCATAGGTTCTATTTATTTGATTATTTGATGGAAGAGTGTGTTTTGCCTATATGAATTGCAACAGGAAGGAATAAGAAGAAGAGAGCATATGAGGGCCCTTCATATGAGCCTAGTATTGAACCTGAGGAGGAAACTGCAGGATAGATATATGAAAGTTTGAGAAGAGAAAGAAACTGCCAGAAGATGTGGGCATAGAGCTCGATAATTGGGATGAAGTGGCCATTCTCTACGGGAGGATATTTGATAAGATAATCAATACTCGGTACCAAGATGATCAGACAATGGAGACTCTTCAGTTTATCGATGATATTAGGTGGATGTTTGATCAGGTAGGCATCCGGAGTTTCATGGAGATCAGAGCTCCCACTCATTTTAGACTTGTAAGCGGACTTCCTCTGCACGCTACAGGTTATGTACGACAATGAGATCCATATGCATGTGAGTTCGTACTAGGAGGTGGCGAACATAAAATGGAGACTCCGGATTCATTTAATAAGATGCTCGGATGTCCTGAGGGGATTCCAGCTTTAGAGGAGCATGAAAACTTCAAGGCTAATGAATTTTGGAGATTAATCATAGGGAGAAATGAGATATACTACTCTAGTTATGCTCAAGCTACTTGCATCTGTAACCCGGTATTGAGGTATATGGATACGATCCTTTCATGCACTATCTTCTACAGATCCGAGTGCGGTGTGATCCCTCAAGGTGAGCTTTATGTGCTGTGGTGTATGTTGAATGGTGTTAGGTTCAACCTAGGTGCTTATTTGATCCATCAGATGTATCAGTTTACTACCCATGTCCGACAGATAGTGAACATAGAAGGCTTGATTACTCCTATCACTCACCATTATAGGATTGATACAAGCAAGATGGCGGTTTTGAGGAACAAGCTGGACATTGACCTAAATTCGTTAACTTCGGGAAAAGTCTGTAAGGTGACTAATAGAGGTGTCTTGGAGTACTTGTATGCCATTGCACCTAATGCCTTCACTTTCCCTATTCAGCTGACTCACTTCATCATCGTTCGGAATAAGGGAATATTGGTATGAACACACCAGGACATCAGGCTATCATTCGGGTGATACAAGACAATCGAGACTAGAAGATGGCCACGCAGGTAGCACTTGCATAGGCACTGCCGATGGCTATGGATGCACGGTAGATGAGAAAGATGACAGAGGTGATCAGGAGTATGAGTTTGGAGGAGCAGATGATGAGATGCCACACCAGGGTTATGGTGGTGGGGAAGATGAGCAGTATGGAGGAGCTCCAGGAGGAGCACAGTTTAGGGGAGCGCCCTTGTTCCCCGGAGCAGCCCATTATCCCTTGTATAAGATGCCACCACCTATATTGCCTCCTAGTTTTGAGGCATGGGAGCCGATGGTTTCATGGTACGGCCAGCAGGCCCAAGGTATGCATGCTCACCTATCACATTTGTCTGTTGAAAATAGGAAGAGAAGAGGAGAAAATAGAGCTATCCACTGCCAATTAACAGAGGTCAACGCAACTCAAGTAGCGACCAACATCTAGATTGAAGCGCTAAACAACACGCTCAACCAAGTGTCGGAGAGAGTGGGGACACTGGAGGAGATCTGTGAGGAATTCAACGTCTGGCGCATTGACCCTGATGATCTATTATGAGCAGTGGTAGCTGATAGTGTTTGTGTCTCTTTACTCCCACCATTCTGATTTTTCACTTTTTGAGTCATTTGATAGGGTATTTGCTAGGTTTCTGTTCTTCTGATTTGGGCATTGTATGATATGATTATTCTATTGTTATTTATATTGTTGATGTGATTGATGATATTTGATTATTGATTAGGAGTTCATTGAGTCATGGAGTTATGTGTTGTTGATTTATGCTGTATGGTTGTATTTGAGAAGCAATTTAAGATTGTACTTTGATATTGGGATACTTGAAATTTGATTATATGAATGAAAGATTAACTATGTAGCTTTATTAGGATTGCTCGTTCGTTCGTACAACCATGTGAGATTTTGAGCCTTTTGAAATCATGACAAGTTGCATGATTCAGTTTATTCTTGTGAGTTTCGTTCATATTCACGTATTCTAGAACTTGGCTTTACATCTTGCTTGAAGCTACGTGTTTAACTAGACAATGGGAAATGATCTTAGGCCGTGTTTGTTGTTTATTAGTCACTAGCCAAATTATTATCCTACCTAATGAAATTATCCGTAGTTAACCCTTTTGAGCCTAAAAGTCTTATTTGTTGGAAGCCTACGTGATAAACCAATTGATCCCTTTGCTAGCCTTTAAAATTCCTACCTAGTAGAGAGTTGAAGTAGTCAAGTTGGTGTCTTGTGAAGAAGAATATAAGAAGAAGTAATTTGGAAGTGATGAAATTGTAGAATAAAATAGTTAAATTATTGCATGAAGGGGTAGTGCCCGAAACTGGTACCTCATGAGAGGATAGTACCTGAAACTGGTACCCTTATTTAAAAAAAAGAGAGAAAAAAAAAGAGATGATATTCACGTAAGGAAACTGGTACCCTTATTTAAAACTGGTACTCCATTGGTTTGCTATATTGTTGCCTCGGGACGAGCAACAGGTAAATTTGGGGGTTTGTTGAGAGTGGAATTTCATGCATTTTATGTGTGCACATTACACCATTTTGCTTAGAAAAGTTATTGTTTTTGCATAGAATTGTGTATGTTTAAGTATTTACATGATTTTGAGGCTACTAAGGTGTTTTTGTGAGTTTTGAAGGCAGAAAACAGGGAAAACATAACAGGATCGAAAGCTGAGCGAAACAGAGTCAGAACAGACCATCTCGGGAGCAGCTCAAATGGCTGCTCGGGTCGATCTGGCGCTACTCGGCGGTCAAATGGAACCGAGTTGGGTAGAATGGGGCCCACATGACGTGGCAAGTGTGCTGGACCCCACTCGGATGCCGCTCGGCCTGGCCAGACCCCTTTCGAGCCGAGTTGGTGCCAAGAGGCCCAATTTTGAGCCCAGTCACGGTCTGTTCGATTCTAAAGTGTATTTACAACATTCAGATCGTGATTTGGCCAGAATTCATCGCGAAAAAAGCCCTACAACAGTCCAAGACATAAAAGGGGGAATCAACACACAATTGAAGAGAGCCTATCCATAATCCATCGCCACTTTCACGCCTCCAACACACACACACATATAGATTCAGATCTGATTTCATCATTCATCCATCTTCAAGAGGGTTCCAAGTGCTAAGAGAGAGAGAATCAGAGAATTGGAGAGACAGAGAAGGAACGTGGGACTACGCTTACGCTAGGGTTTCACTATTCTCATCTTTCTCTTCCTTTATTCTTGATTTTTGGTATGAATTTCTTAGCCATGAGTATTGTTTGTAACCTCATGGGCTAATTTTTTATACAGTTCTAGGGTTTGATGGATTGATTAAATTGATTTGGGAACCTAGACCATAGATTGGGATTTAATGCTGTTGATCTTTTTATTCTACTTAATTTATTCAGACTTATTTATCTGCTTCGTAACGTCTTCATAATATTTTCATGACATCCGTTGTAATGTTTTAATTATTGTGTTAACTTGTGTGCATTCATGATTGGTATTGTCTATCTGTTAGGGATTGAAGTAGTTCCGTTATAAACACTTTATTCCATGAACTAGTAAATCAAATACTTGATTTGTTTAGTGGAACAAAGCAATTAAACACTCAAGTAGGAAGTAAATAAAACCTTGTAGTAATTCCAAAAAATATCTTGTTAGTCGAATTTACCATTCAAAGGTATTGTTGTTTGCTTTGATTAGTATCTAGAAATGAGGTTTGGTAATATTCACGTACCTTAGGATTTAAACCAGAATATACTATTAGCTTAAAATATGATCATATCTGGTGGGTTAATGGGATTAAGTGGTGTATTTCGTTATTTAAATAATTAAATAATAAACTCTTGGAAATCGGTTACTTAATTCTTATTAAATAGTAATTTAGAATAAATAAATAATTAGTTGTCTCAGTGGGATCGATAATTTAACTTGGGTACTTGTCGCTACAATTGATATTCTTATACTTGAGGATTAAATTGGAGTGCGCAAAATACGCCTAACTCTTTGATTAACAGGTACATTCCAAACATGGCCAGCCCTGGGCATCGGCGAGAAGGGCGACCGCCCATGGCCCCAAATTTTAGGGGCCCCAATTCATACCCGTATAATACAGTTTATTACAATAATTTTCTTTTTTTTGTTATGATCTCTTTCTTTTCTAATTCTTTCTTTATATTTTGATTGTAGTAATCTCTCACTAATTTATTTCTTATTTAATTAAATTTTTCTTTATATTTTGATGATAGTAATCTCTCACTAATCTATCTCTTACTATTTATTTAAACTTTGATAGTTTGATCTCTTTCTATTTTTCTAATTGTTTTTTATTAAATTCTAACGGTTGTGATCTCTTTGTTTTCTAATTCTTTCTTTATATTTTGTTCATAGATTAAACTTTGATCGTTTGATCTCTTTCTTTTTTTCTTTGAGTTGATATTATGTGCACCCGGGTGCAAGGGTGGTGCACCCATATGTATATAACTTTTTATTTTATTTTGTATACATGTTATTCTATTTTGTATACGTGTTTCTTAATAATTGTTACTTTTTTCACACTAAGTTTTTCATTGAAAAAACTAGCATCCATATATGTTTAACTTTTTATTCAATAATGTATACATGTTTTTTAATAATTGTATATTTTTTTACATTCAATTTTTCATTAAAAAACTAACAATTAAATTGTATACATTTCTGTTCATAATTGTATATGTATTTATATACGTTTTTGGAAGTGGGTGCACCCTATCTTAGGGTGCACCCGAGTGCACAGTATAATTAGCCTTTTTTTAGTTGTTTTTTAATTCAATTCTTAACTTTTTCTCTTTACTTTTTTTTATTCAATTCTAACTGTTTTGATCTCTTTTTTTTAATTTATTTTTTAATTCTTTCTGTTGATCTCTTTCTTTTATAATTTTTTCTTATATTTTAATCATATTACTTTTCTCACTAATCTAACTCTTAATTCTTATTCTAATTCTAATGTCTTTATTCCATCTGCCTTCTAATTCTGTTTAGGCAAGGATTTGTATGAGACCGTCTCACGAATCTTATTACGTGAGACGGATCTCATCAAATCCATAATGACCCGCGTAAGATGCAATCCCATTCACTGAATAAACTTCGGTAGGAACTGCCATAAATGGTTTAATGCATGCGTCCCTTTTATTTATTTTATTTTATTTCTGCCTTTATTCATTTTATTTTAGTATAGTATTTATTTAAAGTTTGAAAAAAAAAATGTTAACTACTATAACATACTCTACTTTTTTTAAGTACTCCTAACTGCTTTTGAGTGTAAATTAACTCTCAAAAATAATTTTATAGTACGATAAAAGTGATAATATTTTTCATAAAAAAAATTAATACTACTTGATTTTAAAAAAATTAATAATTAATCTTGTAAAAAAATTTTATGAATCGAATAAAAAATGAAAGGAGTAATATTTTAAAAGAATCTACGTAAATTAAAAAAAATATTGTATTTTTTATATGTACTCCCTACTTTTTTTAGTGTAAATTACCTCACAAAAATAATTTCATAAGATGATAAAAGTGATAATATTTTTCATAAAAAGTAGTAATATTTGATTAAGAAAAAAGTGATAATTTATCTCGCAAAAGAATTTTATAAGATGAATAAAAAGTGATAATATTATTAATAAAAAGTGATATTTAATTAAGAAACAGTGATAAGAAATCTCATAAAAGTATTCCATTAGGGGTAAGTCTTACATAAGATCGTCTCACTTGATAGTGTTTTACCCTTTTTAAATTAGTTATCACTTCTACTATAAAATATTACTCCTTCCATCCCATAAATAAATAAATTCACACTTTTTATTTTTGTCCGTCCCATAAATAAGTTCACACCCCCAAATAAGAAAATACACACAAATCAATAACCCCACAATACACTTTAATTTCAAAATTATCACCCCTTTACAACTCACATAACTTACTTTATAATTAATTTATTACCTAAAAATACCAAGCTACACCTAAAAGTAAAGCAAAAAGTAATTTTTTCTTAAAATCCGTATCTACAGTAACGCGGAACTTGTCTTTGGGACGGAGGGAGTATTACTTTTGCTATAAAATGTCATCACTTTAAATTTATTTATGAATTATTCATGAAATAACGTTATTACTTTTCATTAATTGAGTATCATTTTTTATTATAGAAATTATCAATTTTTATCCATCTCACATAAACTCTTACAGTTCACACAAGTTTTTACATTTCATGGATGGATAAAAAATAATACTTAACATGTTTAAAAAAAAATTGATACTCCATCTAACTAAAAAAAGTGATACATGTACATTTTTAAAAAGAACTGTCCAATTAATTAATAATACTCCTATCATAAATAAATTATAGGACAAATAAAATGTGATAATATTTTAGTAAAAAGTGATACCTGATCATGGAAAAGTGATAATTATTCAATTAAACTATGAGACACTCTCTTGTGAGATGTGTTGACCCATCACTAAAATATGTTTATTTGTAGTTAAAGTATATTAATAATAAATTATATTATAACACGTTAAAATCATAGTATAATGTATAATTTAGCATACTTTAAAAAATATATTTTAATAACCATTAAACACACTTTAGTGATGAGTCAATCAATCTCACAAATAACTCGTCTCATAAGAGATTTTGTCTTGAACTATTTAACAAATAATTTGTGAAATGGATAAAAGGTAACATGATAAAAGATGATGATATTTTTAATAAAAAGTAATTTGTGTTTGATAAAATGTGATACCTCATTTAGTTTAATTATTTATAAAAATTAGTATTAAATAATTATTGCATAAAAAGAACATTTCAGTTAATTTTGTTGAATATAAAAGAAATGAAATAAAATATTGGGGAGGAAGGGAAAAAAAAAAAGAAAATAACAGACGCATGCAATGGGCCATTAATTTTTATCTTTTAATCAAACTAATAGTAATTATTAGCGCTTTGATCAGCGCGCTAATTGAGCATTCAATATTTAATGCGCTAATTGAAAATTCAATTACTTAATTGGAGCTCCATCTCATGACGGAGATTCGTGAGACAGTCTCTCACAAACCTACCCATCCTTTTAATGATTCATCCATCATCATATGCCTCGTAATTCTTTTTATTATTTTTTGTTATTTAAATGGGTTTTAATTAGGATGAAAATAAAATAATTTGGAGAGGAAATTTTGCAAAATAACTAAAAAGATAATGAACTTGAAAAACACCAAAATAATTAGAGTATAGAGATCATACAATAATACACAATCTTAGAGTTTGAGATAATATTTATAATAAAATATTAAAACTAGAGATATATAGATGGAGAATTATACTAAAAGGTATCTCAAGTTTTCTAAAAAAAATAATTTATAAATTTTTTTATTAAATATATTATACTAGAAATTAAAAAATATTTATTAAAACTACTTTTAAATAGGGGTCCCTTTGTTAATTTTGCTCAGGGCCCCCGAAATATCAGGGTCGGCCCTATTTCAAAACAAGACATCAAAGACTCTTGGCAATGGCAAGATGGGATATACAGATATACACTACAAAAGGAGCATACCAGAAAATATTGCAATTGAAAATAGAGTATGAGTCAAGGCAAAAACTCCCGGGGACACGATCCGTGTCTCCATGTGAACACAACACTTTCCCTCCCTATTCTATTTAAACCTATGTATTGCTAGGGAGCTTAAATTGTAAAGGGGCACGAAAATTGTAAAGGGGTACGGTGTCCCCGGGGGCACCAGAGCCCCACTCCTGAGTCAAAGGTCAAGAAGGAGTTCAAGCTTATTTGGAATAAAATAGCTCTTACGAAAGTGAAAGCCCATGCATGAAAAATTTTATGGGAACGTGTGCCAACATCAATTAAACTCCAACAAAGAAAAATCATTCCACATAATGCCAACGTTTCTTGTCCTTTCTGCTATGAATCTCAAGAGATGGTAAGCCAAATATTTTTTTAATGCAGTTTTTCTTACAATATTTGGATGGCATGCTTTAAATGGGTAGGTATATATTCGGTCATGGCCTCCGATCCTTCTATTAGTCTACTTCATTTTAGTAGTCTTATTAGAGGGAGAGAAGAAAAAAACTTCATGGTTTGCTTGTGGGAATGTAATGTATGGTTACTGTAGAAAAGTAGGAATGCTATTATGTTTTCGAAGAAATCGATTAAGGTGGATACAATTATGGAAGAACCTAAAGCCCGTATTTGGAATTTGATTTTTGGAAAAGATTCATCAAGATTGATTGCGTGCTATGAAGAGTGGAGAAAATGTCCTATCTTCATCTTGTAATTTCACTGTTTAGACCTTGGAGAAAATTTTCAGATTCTTATATGTAAAAGGTAGCTTCTGTAAAGTTTCATAATGGGTAATTCTCATGCCAATTTTATTTAATAATATGTTTATTTTGTTATAAAAAAAGTCAATAATAAACAACAAAGTTTAGAGTTGTCTAGCAAAATTTTCTTTTTTGGGGAAAGATGAGGTCGATGATATAATTGGTGAGCAGTATTATTGCGATTATAACAATACCCATATAATTACAAATTCTGAAAGTAAATTATAAAAAATTCTTGGTAACTAAAATGAGAATAAAAAAATTGGAGCAGGTCGATGGTATTCACAGACACAAGGACATCAAACAGAAGTATAAAATAATCCCTTATAACCTAAAGCAACTTAGCCCATTATATTTTCAACGATATTCTTAGGGAACAATTTCAGCGGTTCTCCTACTTTTAGTTGGTATATTTTATCCCAAAGCATATACATTCAATTTTTTTTAGAAGTTTAATTAATTACCATAGACTTGAATCATCTAATGAGCAAAAAAAAATGAAGTAATTAAAGAATAGAGAGGTAGGCACCACTGCTGAATAACTCAACTCATATCCTAGTGTAACTTGTTGGCGTACGATAGGAAAAAGTGTGAGTTGGATGGATATGTTTAAAAAACTGTAGACTTGGAATTTCATAAGCAATACCTGTTTAATAAAGTCCTCTGAAAATGACTTTTGTATCTCCACAATATTAAATATCACAACAAAGCTCATTGTTGGAGTCTTCTCTATCGGCTAACATTTTTGTTTTTCACATTTCTCATGACATTCTCTTTTCTAGTTTTCCTTTATAGGGTTTACGTGGGGAGAAAAGAGGCAGGTGTTGATGATATGACCACTCAAGTCTAGTTTAGTTTTAACTGTTAACATTGACACAGAATCACAACAAAAAGAAGGTGGGAAATATTAAAAAAGATTGTGACATTGTAGTAGGAATTCCTGGGTTCTAGCCATTGGGTAAATCTCCAAATCAGTTTAAGAAGAGTGAGTCAGATATTATTAAGTGCATTAATGGCATCTTAAGGTAATAAGAAAGTAGAGGAAAGTGTCTGTTTACAATATCTAATAATCATGATAAAACACAATTCAAAGTAAAGAGAGAAGAATATGTGATGCCAACACTAAAATAAGTCAAAGAACAAGACATATATTTCTGTACTAAAATTTGCAACTTTTTTATGTAGTTTAATGCGTCAGTCAGCCCGTATTTTTACTTTTAGTACATACAAGCTCAAATTATGGAGTGACATATAGAGCAAATAACATGTACTACAATAAACTTCAGTTTAAAGATCCTACAAGATCGGTCAGCTCATATTTCTTACTTTTAACACATATAAGCTCAAATTATGGAGTGACATACAGAGCAGGCCAACATGTATTGCAATAGGCTTCAGTTTAAAGAACCTAGAAGACATTTCCAGAATTCAGTAAAAAAAAGAAGTTTTTAATACCTTTGAATCTTTGGTCGTAAACAGCTCGGTCACGCATCATTAAAGTTGCAGCCTCTCCATTCAACGAGTTAGATGATTTAGGATATAATAAAAATTATGGTAAGAAAACTTCGAACATATGCTCCAACTATATAAAGTAAGTTGTAACAAAGAACCAACATTTGATAAAGCATATAGCAAATAATCAGGCAACACGAAAAACAATGCTAGTGAATTACCAAAAATGGAACGCCAACTCTGATTGATAACATCTAAACACACTGAATCGACCTAGATATCAAACAGGTAGAATATTGTAACAACCCATATAATTTTATACGTGAATCCAATAGTGGCCCAATTCTTGGAGGCCCAATAAAAGCATGAAACCTAAACTAGCCCACTTGTTTACTGTAACCGCGTGAATAAAGTTGAGTAATCAGGATTTTATTCACTTCCCTTAATTAAGAAATCTCTTCATGTCATCATATCTCGTCTATTCTACAAGGAGATATTTTCCTGCAATCAAATCTTAAATTTATTTTTCACTAAGGAAAGATTGGCATCGTATGCGTTCTTTCTGCTAGAGCTTTTAGTCACAGCCACTTCACTATAAAACCCAAATCATCCTTCAATCAATCACACATCTAACTTTTATTTTCTTCACACGGCTGTGCTTATACGAAGAGAAAAAGATTTCGAAGGGTCTGATCGCGACGACGTTCATTACTCGAATCTAAGACTTTTATGTGATGTGATTGAAAGGTGGGGATTTCTTATCTTATATACGTTAATTATTTTATATGTGATTATTTATATCATAAGTAAATTATTATCATGTTATGGATATTTTTAATTGGAGTATGTGAATTGATAAATGCAATACGGGTTTGGACCGTAAAGGTACCCTGCAATACGGGTTTGGACTGTAATGGTGTCCTACCAATGTTACAGAGGATAATGAATCGCAATGTCTTGTCATGTATATGTGATATGGATATGGACCGAAAGGTGCCTTATTAATACGTCAGGAAATTATATTGTAAGTGATTTAAATTTTTGTATATGAAATATTGTTTTATATGAGTATGAGTTATTTCTACTGAGCTGTGGTTGCTCACCCCCCTCTTTTTACCCCCTTTCAGGTTAAGCGTGGCGGCAACGTACGAGCGGAGGGTGTGGTGGCAAGAGAGTTGAATAAACTTAATAATGCCAATTTATATTTTCATGTTTTAGTTCCTACCATGAATTTAAATGTCTGAGATTCTATTATTATTTCATTCTTGAATTAAAAAAATACTTTTTGTTGTTCACGTGGGATGAGGTTTATGACAGATAACAATAATTTGATTCTCTGCTTATTCCCTTTAGTTTTCCTAGCAGCTATATTTATTTATACCCATTGATGTTATTTGCATACATAAAATATAAATTAGCAATCTGTTCGTCATATGAAGTTTGCCTTTGACTACTTAGTTATGTATCAAATGCATTTTGTGAGTCTTGTTAAAGTTTTGGTCTAATTTACTTGCTTCTTATTTCTTCAGTAATGTTGTGTGAACATGTTTTCTTTGGGCATAAATAGATTCCCATGACTTGCCTTCAAGATAAACTCCCATGTATATTACTAAGCCATATAGATGTTTAGGAAATTCCATTGTCAATATATTAATGATGTTTTAGAATTGAATTAAATGTTGTTTTCTAGAAATAAATTTTGCAGGAAACTGAAAGGACCTAGTCCTTATTTATTATTATTATTATTTTTGAATTAATTGTTTAAAAGATATTTGAAACTTATAGGACTTGTTCCTAATTTAATGTCCTTTAGCTTTGCATTATTACTTAATTGATTTTTTAAATGTTTTGGTCATGCCCTATTTTGATTATTTAAAAGAATAATGTGGAAATTTCTTTATTTAGAAAATTGGGGCTTGACAAACATATATTGCGATAATGAAATATCTTCTACATGAGGTATTTCAGATTCTTCAAGCTAATATATGATAGCTTGAATTGTAAACTTCACGATAATAAACACTCGGGAAAATGCTTTCTATCTCAATCTGATTAAAATTGATTCCAAATTTGTCAACCACTAATGCAAATGAAAAAGTAAAAAAAACTTCAATTTCTATCAATTACAATCTTCTTCAATTCGTCATTTCAAGATTACTAAATAAAAAAAAAAGAAAAAAAAGGTGAATAATAATCTGGGTTAAGATTAATCCAAAAGAGACCCTCAAATCAAACATCTCCAGAAAACTGTTGAAGAATCTTCAATGAAGAACAAACAAATTGAAAATTTGAGAAAATGTTTGGAAATTTACAATTTTTGGTTCGTGAAAATGTACATAAAACTCATGCATGCTATCATTGATCATCTACACCTTGTAATTAATCAACACCCTATTTTAAGAAAGCATAATTACCATCAAGAAGAAAAAAATATGCCAAAAACTTTATGAAGAGCTTGAATACAAAATTCATATGAAGAAACATAACCCAAATAGTAACTTCTTAAGAGATAAAAAATCTCACCAGTAATAGAGAATTTTTTGAAAGTAAAAGAAGAATCATAACCTGATAGTTTTAATAACAAGAAACATAAATAAGACCCTTACCTAAGGGAAGATAATTGAAAAGAGAATAACAGATTAGGGTAAAAATTGATTGGCGCTAGTGTACCTATAGTAAAATTGGAAATACGGGGATGTCATAGCTTCTATAAATACATTTTGTATGTTCTGCCAGGAATTAGAAAGCCATAGAATATTTCGTTCTGTAGAGAAGACTGAGTGCCACAAATATCACAAAAGAAAAGCATATACATGAATGAGTAATGTTCCCCAAAAGGCTAAAACACTTTCTTTTATTTAGAAAATAGCAATTATATATGCTTCAAAATTCACAAAAACTAGTACCTATAAACAATGGTACAAGTCTTTAGTAAAAGTATTGATTTCAGGATTTGGAATACGACTGCAAAAAATGATGAGGCGCAGCTCAATATTTGATGTAGTATGAAATTGGAGATGGAAATTCAAGAGTATCATGGTACCTAATATTAAAAACTCCTGCCTTCTGGATAGTTTCTTGAATAACTTTTACCTCTTCATTGCTCATGTCAAGGTTAGAATAGAAATGTCTTTATAAAACAAATGAGACAACCATCACATTTATAATTAAAATAACATCAAAAAGTTTTTCAAAGACTCTACTCACCAGATAGTCCCCAGCATGGATCGTACCCATCTCCATTGATACACCCATCTCCTATTTAACTTTTGCATGTTGCATGTTCTCTCAAGAATTAGGAAGCTACTGTGGATTTTGTCGAGCATAATCCCAATTTCTTGCACAAGCGTTCATTTCACGCGTCCCTGAAGCCCTCGCCCCTTTCCCGGCTACCGCCAATTCACCCACTACTGCTGTCGCTGTTGCCTTTGGAGCTCTCCTTCGGTGAGTCGCTGTCGTGGAGAATATTTTCTTTTTTTCCTGATTGTCATGTCCTGTAATTTTTGTTAATGAAAGTACCCTCACTCGGGCATCATCTCAATTTCAATTTTATTTTAGAGATCTAATCCCCTCCAAAGTCCTCAGTGTTTCCTCGAACGCCGCCATTCCGCCTGACTATTGCCGCCCTTTTGCCTTCGGAGATCCACTTCAGTAAGTTGTCCTGTTCGTGGATGTTTTCTCATTACTCTCTGATTGTAATGTTTTGAAATTTTAATTTTGAGTTTCTGCTCTTGTTATTATCATTATTTTATGGGTATGACATATTATATGTTCACCCCTCCATCAATATAAGTTGGAGATTTACGTATTAGCTCTTTCTCCCTAATATGATACTACAGCTGTCCAAACATTGCTACTTTTATCTTTGTTGATCTCAATACAGGACAACAACAACTTCTTTTCCTCTCATCATCAACTTTGTTACATTTGAAATATGATAACTCCTTTTTCCTCATCTCCTATTCACTTCCTCCTTGTGCCAAATCAAGTTTTATTTACTCATCAATTATTTATCAAGAGTGTTGCAGTTCACCAATGTATGGATGATTATAAGTAACATTTGATTCTTTATTACAGCGAATAATTAATTAATACTTTCACTTAAAGATCATCACATCTTTTCTACCATTGAATGTCTTCCATCTTTTCATCATAAATTCTTAACCTAATCATGCTTGGGCTTAACATTACCACCCTCCAGTTGACTCCAACACCTTTTGAATCTTAAGATATTCTCCATCAACATACTCCTTATCATAATCACCCTCAAAGCCAGGAATCGCAGGTTTCTCAAAGTTCCTTTATGTCTTCATTTGTCTTGATACTATAAACACTAAGACTGCTGTTTTTCTCCAAGCCTAGTCTGGCTGATGTGGGAATGTTGTAAATTAGGAGCAATTTGGGAAAGAAGAATGATATTAGAAAAAAAAGTCTCTTATTGTTATTACCATTTGGAATCAAACTGCAGACGACGTGATGGAAGGTGCATGTTAGTCTAAAAATTATTAATCCTAGGAATCATTGAAACATAAGATATGACTGATAATAGGTAATGTTATTTAGTTCATTCTTACTGTTTATCGTTCCTGTGTTTTTGCTCTTGTAACTGTTGAATATGAATTTTATTTTATTTTTGGACAAGCAGATTTTTTAGTTCTTAAAGAACATGCTGAAATATGGAAATCGATGAATACTTTATTAAATTTTTACTTTTATTAAAGGATAACAGATATAGAAAATTCCTTTATGAATGATAAGAAAATCTATCAATACAATTCAAAATAAATTGTGTGTTGTTACGAACGTGATGCTGATGGCTGACTTAGAGAAGATGGTCATTTGTCATTGCTCAACCCCTCCTCACCTATGTAATACGTGTCTACGATTCTCTCACTCCGCCTTCATCTCACTCCACACCCATGTCGGTTCACCCTTCTTCCTCCGTCTTCCTCACCCTTTGGCCTTCACCTCATCTGTTCTCTTCTCTCTTCTTTTAGCCTCTTCTCTTCACTTCTTCGACCTTAATCTTGCTCTTCATCTCTAAGTTTCTATTGGTAAATTCATATTTCTACACATCCTTTGTCTTTCAATTTCTAAATTTTCAAATGAGAAAAAGAATCCAAATTAGGTTTTCTTCTCTCCAATTTTGCGGCGCTCACAGCTCCTGCCTGCATCACATTGGCATAGGTATGTTCTAAATTCATTTATAAGCAGCACATTTCTGATTCCTAAGAACTGTACATGTCAGGAAATACTAATTTTTCTGCCTTGTTCAGTTAGGAGACACTAATTTTTCCCCATTGTTCAGTTACAACTGTTGCTAAATGGTCTAGCTGCAGCCCTGTCATACCGACATAGGTTAGTTTTATATTTCGCATTAGAACTAGAAGTAGTGTCATTAATTTGATTTCTTACCGTATGTCAGACCAAACTAAGCTATCACCCATAGTTCATCTTCTGCTGGCTTTGGTTGCCCTTTCTTCGTGTTGCCATTTAAGTGGTCAATTATTTTCATATTTTAATTGCATAAAAGTATTGTTTTCCTTAAGCATATGGAGTTTTATTAGATTCTTGAAATTTCATCTTATCCTTGAGAAAGATGATGTGTGCACTCCAAGAACACCATACACAGACTTTACCTGCGGTATAAAATAAAATAACAAATAGCTTAGCAAATTATGTAAGAATTACGATAAAACATATATGAACACGAGACTTAAACCCATTTGAATCACATAGTGTTAGTACTTTGGAAATATCAGACCTATTTGCCTATTTGTTGAATGAATATTGCAGAGTTATAAGTCTGGTTAACAAAATCAAGGAGTAAATCCTATTCTTAAGCCAAACCCATCCAATTTTATTGATACAAAAATTCTATGCTGAATCACTATTCTGCTCTTAAGTGACAAAATTGAACAGTGAACACTACTCTGAACCCTTCTTTCTAATTCACTAAGTTCAAATACTCAATTTTAGTTGACAGAAAATCGATGTACATAAACATTGGATATTTTTATTTTTATTTACTCCTTTTGGTATTCAGTGCATGGAAGAACTCTACAATATGTTATATCTTCTGATATATACCAGTGCTGGTACTGATATAGTTTCTGAATGTCCCCACAGTGCATTAAATCTGTGATTTCATGTCTTCATATTTAGTTTTTCCTGTTTTAAAAGTTAGGTAGAAATTGGCTTGAGTTTCTGAATGCCTTTAAATCCTTTTAGTTTTGCTCTTTTTGAATCTAAACATGCATGTCATTCTCCCTAAGGCACTGGAAAAGCGTACTTGCATAGCATCTCACCATACATTTTACTAACCATAAATCTTCCCCTCATTCATGATTCTATGTTCTGGATTTAATTTTTTTAAATGCTTAAATTTTCCTCTTAGCGTTGTTTGTTCCAGCATCACCAACGGCAGCCCATCCTCCTTGATGTTTTGCAATTGGATACCCATTGCTACCGTCTGTCATAACTCTGTAAGTTTGTTATATTGATTATATGCATTAATTTGAGCTATAGGCTTAATTTGGGGTGTAATTACTTTTGTTTTAGGGGATAACTCAACAGCTTATTAATATTTAAAAAATAAAATATGTATGAGGGATTATAATATTTTGAGAAGTTTATTGATCCTAGCTTGGTCGATTAGGAATTCTTTCTAGGATCAATTATTTAATTTGGATTTGAATTAGGTCAAAGAATTCTCTTTGCAAGCTATGTACTCTGTTTATATGTTAAATTATACATAAATATTGTTCACAAAAAGATATTAGTGGTGATATATTAATATATTCAATTCTAAATTTGATATATTCAGGAAGTTCTCCAATTGTACCTCGAATCGGTTTGGAAAAATGTAGCAAACGCGAATATAGATGAGGATTGTGTGAGGAACAAGAGACGTAACTAAGATTGAGGTTGTGTAGTAAAACTTGCTTGTTTTCTTTACCAGATTGAACTTCTATTCATTTGCTTTCAATGTTCATAGAATCAAGGATTTGAAGATGCAAAGCCAGTGATTCAAGCTTTGAAAAATAAAGGAATTATCAATATTGGAGCTGAAGGCTTCACTCTTGACTGAACTAGCCCATTTTAACAAATCAAATAATGGTGAACGACGATAGGATATTACCACAGATTGCGTCTACAGCTATTGATCCTACTAATGATTTTGATTCAACCAGGTAAGCACAAGTCATTTACTTAAAGATTTTGAGTCCAAAATCCATGGCTGTAAAAGTTCTGACCTACGCATGTTTATGTATTCTTCATTCTTGATGATTATGGCTTCTGATGACTGGAGTTGAAAAGGGATCGCAGGGTAGTAATCTGTTCTTGACAACATTATAAAAATATTAAGATATAATTCTCTCAGTTTTCCTTTTTAAAATCTTTTTAAATGTGGATTTCCTATTGTGGTTTTAAGAAATTTTAGCATGCATATATGATGTCATTAGAGACGCGGTCAGCAGCGGCCCACCAGTCACACCCGGTGCTACCACCACCGTTAAATTTTGCAAGTTTCAGATTGAAATTTTAGTACAACCTTTCTGAAATTTGAGGCGCAGAGTAACTCAATTAGATAATGGACTAAGATGCTTTTAAATTCTGTGTTCTTTTAAAAATCAAGCATAAATTAAAAGTAAATCATTATTGCTGGATAGGAAGAGAAACCACTGGCAAAGCTATATTAAGAACCTTCTGAATTCTTTTTGTATTGATTGAATTTTTTAAATAACTTAATTCTTTCTATTTTATTCTGGGAATTTAGTTCTTGCAGGGGGTGCAAACCAACAATTTGATTTGATGGTGATGCAAAAAGCACCCCCATCGATGGATCTATGTATTCAGCTGGCTATAGACAATTCAGGTATCTAGGAGTTGTTGCATACTTGATTTTCATCTATTAGATTGCATTTTGTCCCATTGCAATGCTGATTGTTTGAAATCTTGAAAAGTAGAAAAATAATTTAAACAGAAAGCCCATTAAAAGGAACAGTTCAAATCAAAACGCTTATTTGATTTAACTATGGCGTTGCCCTCTTGCTCTGCAAATTTTAGAGGAAAAAAGATATGGAAGAAAATAGAGTGATCTTTATGAATCATGACTATTTTTACTTCTCTGAATCCCTTGATAGAGCAAAAAGAGAAAAAAGGGATAAAAAAAATTAAAAGAAGAAATAGGGAATATTAATTCCAACTCATGAAAGTGTCCCATCATTATAGTGTTGTTCTAAAGTTAAGAATTTGGTTTATTTTTATCGCTCTCTTCGTTCTAAGCATTCATCTCTGTGAAAAAAGATTGATTTTTTTAGTAATTTAAAATCTCATGCATTCTCTCTGCAAAAAATGATGCATTGACCCACTTCTACTTTCAAAAGAAGGAAATAAAGTATGAAGTAGCAAGATTAATTTATGTATTATACGAGTAATGTTTGAATAAGTGGTATTTGTATATATATTCCTTGCATATTTAAAATCTTCATTTTTTCCTCTCAATTCTTGATCTCTGCTAATCCTTTTCTCCCCAAATCTCTTTATCTGCATTAAGCCAAAGTTGAATGAATTGTTCTAGCATATTAGTTGGTTGAATGATTGAAAAAATGAGTGGTAGTGTTGGGGGAGGGAGGGTGCAGGTGATAACTGGTAAGGGGCGTTCAAGATTATTTCTGTACTTTTCATCCTCATTCAGGGGAATCCCAGCATTGTCATTGGAGCCGTTGTCTTCTGCTATGCAATTTGTGAGTCTCAGTTCACAGTACCGAAAACTAATGCACCTTTTTTGACAAAGTGACGGGATTGTCTACGAGTACGCATGACCACAACCGTGCTCTTGGAGATGGATCAAATATTATAACTACATAAATAATCATGATAATGATAATATCGTAAATTGATAACGACAGCGAAATTATGTTGTTGGTAGTTAATTATCCTTATTTTTGTAGTGAAATATCTTCTTTCTTTTTTTTTTAATTTCTGGAATCCTACTTTTCTCTTTATTATAAGTTTTAAGCAACAGATGTACTACTGTAAGGTATTGAAGCAAGATATAGTATATTCATCCAAGTATGATATCAAAGACCGTAGTTGCTTGAGCTTTGGTGTAAGATTTTAAGGTGGATCTAATTTTTAACTTAATTTAAGTATGTCTCAAGCTCTCCATTGATGATTAGCAGTTTATCTGAAAGATACAGTGACTCAATGTCATGTCGGTTTTGTATTTTCTATAATGCTCGAATTATAAATATTAATGTATACAAGTTAGTAAGAATGGGTTAGCACCTCACGGAATGAGGTGGGTGAACCTTGTAATAAATAAAATATAAATAAGACTTTATTCTAATCCCAATAAAAATATTTAGGGGGTAACTAATAGACACTAGTCAAATAATAATGTAGTTATATTTATATGTATACATCTATGAAAATAATATTATATTAGCATTAAACATCAACAACCTTACTAATTAATAAAACACAAAAATTAAAGAATTAACTAATTAAATAATAAAATAATTAGATAAGGTGAAATTATACTATATATAGTAGAATATTTAAGTATATCAAATAATACTGCAACTCAATAGATATACGTGGAGATTTATGAAATAGTAGTAAATAAAATACTAATTAATACAAATAGGATAATATGTCATAATTACATAGTTAAGCAAATCTGGTAAAATAATGTAATAGCCATAAGGCTACGGTAATTGTGCTTAAATAATAAGTAGGGATAAGATATTAAAATATATGTATAAGAATTAAAAATATGATAAAATATATCTATTATATATATTAACCCTCAAAATAGGATTAAATATGTATTTATTTATAATGTTCAAAGCAATGTATAAATATCTCAATGAGTAGTAGGCGCACAGAACATTCTTTGTGAATGTCTTGAATAAAAAAAGGAAATTTGTTTATTAATTAATACAATAAAGATCAATCTAGGAATATATACTCATATATACGTACAAAGAATTAATAATAATGTGGGCTCTAAGTATTACTGCTAATCAATCGGTTAGTAAATACACGACAATTGTGTGTGTGTGTGTGTATATATATATATATATATATATATATATATATATACACACATATAGATGTCATTATACAGGAGGTAAGTTTCTGTCTAATCAACCCTAGTTTGCACATCTATAATTCAAACAAGGCAAATCCCAACTAATTAATCACGCAATAGATGGATAAGTACCTTGAAAGGGTGAAAAACGTGACTATTTGTGAGAATATAAGGAAGGAGAAACCATTTATAATTCCGTGAAAGAGCAACACTCATAGAAGGATACAAAACTAACTCAGTTCAGGAGATAGTAATTAAATCTCTTTTAATGAAGAAAGAAGACTTACGTAATGAAAATAGGTATAGAATAATATGACCAGGAGAAGGTTGGGAGCACTATCGGAGGGTACAGACTTGGAAACTTGCTATCAAGATTTGGGGGTGAAAATATGAAGATGTATCTTGCAAGTTAGGTGGATAGATTCTAATCGTTTACTGTACAGATGATTTTGATTTCTGCTCCTTCAGAATTGATAGAAATGCACGTTTAAAAGAGGTTGAGGTGGTTCATATATTTAAAGGATGAGGGTTAGAGGAGTTGAGAAAAACATGGGACGGACATACATGTAAATTTTAAAACTGCATATACATGTACGTATGTAATTATTATATAATAACATAAATAAATAAATAATAAGATGAAATATAATATACGAATATATGTATATAATATACGAATATATATATACAGTTGTTACATCCTACCATCCTAAAATAAAATTTTATCCTCGAAATTAAGTAATGTACCATTACTGAAGAAAGTCAAAATTTTAGTACGTAAATCATCTTCTCGCTCCCACGTGGCCTCATCATTGGTGTGACGACTCCATTGGACTCTCACTAGTGGATATCTCTACTTCTCGTCTTTAAGACCTTCCTCTCCAAGATCTCAATCGACTCTTCCTCATTAGTTAGATCATCATTTAGGTTAAGAACAGTGTGGTTGATCACATGAGTTGGATCATGTGCATACTTCCTCAGCATGGAGACGTGGAAGATATTATGAACTGCAGATAGCTCTGGTGTAGAGCTAATCGATAAGTCAAGTCCTCAACTCGCTCTTGTATCTCAAATGACCATATAAATTTCGGTTTCAACTTTCCTTTCATATCAAAACAAATCACTCCTCTCATAGGTGAAACTTTCAAGAATACGTGTTCTCCCACATCAAACTGTAGTCCCTTATGCAGTTATCCGCATACAACTTCTATCTATCCTGAGTTGTTTTAATCTTCTCTCGGATCATCTCTACTTTGTCAACTGTCTCCTCTACTATTTTTGGTCCCAATACTCTTCTTTCTGCAACTTCATCCCAATATAGAGGTGTTCTGCACTTCCTCCCATACAAAGCCTCATACGGTGTCATTCCAATAGTTGCTTGAAACTATTGATATATGCAAATTCCAAGGCAAGTACTTCTCCCAACTGATGGAGATTTGTTGGAGATATAAAATATAATTAGTATAATAGATTTTGATTGTTTCTTTTTATTCATAATTGTCATTAATGTGGTAGATCTTGATATCACATGTCTTCTGATATATTACGGGAGTGGAATTTGATTAATGAAAATGATTGTTGTCTCATAACCTCTTTTACGGTATTCTTATAAATCAACATATTTGAGTAGTATATCTTCTGGTATTCTTTAAGAATCAACGAATTATAGAGATTGTTCTTGTATTATTATTTTTATTATACGCTCTCGCTGCATCAGTTGGTATCAGAACCAATTTACGATTCTCGATGTTGGATTTGAGATTTTAAGTAGTTTATGATACCTTTTATGATGACCAGTCATCATATGAAGATGATGTTACGCAGATCTATCAACAAACCTATTTGTTGGTGTCTGATTCATTGTACGATGGACCACCAATTTTCAATGAAGAAGTTGAATTTGTTGATGGTGGCCCACCAATCTTCGATGAAGAAGATGATGGAGTTTTTGACGGTAGCTATGGTGGTGCACTGATCTTTGATGAAGAAGATTTAGAAAATTTCTGTGATAACTATGATTACCCACCAATTTTCGACGAAGAAGATAATGTAGATATTGAAGTCAATAATGCATACGATGATGCATTTGATCCAGAAGATTCATATTTTGTGGATCCCATAATAAGCAGAGATGTTGAATATGGAGGTAGACTTCAGAAGGATTTTGGCATATATGAATTTAAAGATGTTCCAGCCCGACTTCGTACTTATTTTGTTCGTGATACTATCTGCACGATTCGAGGGCGAATCGTCTCCAAGCAGAGGAGAATGATGGAGATTTGATTGAGATATAAAATAAAATTAGTATAATAGATTTTGATTATTTCCTTTTATTCATAATTGTCATTAATGTGGTAGATCTTGATATCACTTGTCTTCTTATGTATTACGGGAGTGGAATTTGATTAATGAAAATGAGTGTTGTCTCATAATCTCTTTTATGGTATTCTTATGAATCAACGTATTTGAGTAGTCTATCTTCAAGTATTCTTTAGGAATCAACGGATTATAGAGTTTGTTCTTGTATTATCATTTTTATTATACGTTCTTGCTGCATCACCAACTGCTACCCAAATCAAGAACACATGCTCTCAATATATCTTTCAAAGTCTGAATTATCCTTTCAGATTGTTGTCTGTCTAAAGATGGAAAGTTGTACTAAAATTCAACCTCGTCCCCAAAGAACTGTGTAGACTCTTCATAAAATTTGAAGTAAATCGAGTATTTCTATCAGAAACAATTAACTTAGATACCCCATGCAACCTTACTATCTCTTGAATGTAGAGCTAAGCAAACTGTTCCATCCCAAATGTCATCTTCACAGGCAAAAAATGAGCACACTTTGTCAAACGATCAATTATGACCCATTTATCATGATTACATTTGACTGATCTCGGTAATCCTACTATAAAATCCATGGCTATCTGATCCCACTTCCATTCAGGTATCTCAAAGGGTTGTAACTTCCCTGCTGGTCGTTGGTATTCAGCTTTAACTTGTTTACAAGTTAAACACCTCTCCACGAAGTTTTCAATATCTTGCTTCATACCTCTCCACCAAAATCTTTTTTTGAGATCATGGTACATCTTTATTCCTCCCGGATACACTATGTAAGGTGTATCGTGTGCCTCTTCCAAAATTCTCGAAGTTATGGGCTTGGCCCACTCTTGTACATGAACACACTGTATTTATATGTGAATATATTCAAGCAGTAGGATTCACTACTTGCACTTTTTAAGTTACTTTAATTTGTTAATCAAATGCCACGTGTTAAGCAGATATCAACTCACTATTTAAGCTCTAGTAAGCTACTTTCAAGACGGTAGATGAAACAGATGCTTGATTATATATAAATATATGCATTTATTAGTATATGTACACCAAAAGAGCTTTCCATAACTTTAAATACCTCTATGGTAGTAATCTAGAGGACTAAAAAATCAGAGTACTAAAAAAAAATAAAAATACATCATCACAAAATCAAACTTTATTATTATTTAGAATGAAACTAAAAGTTATTGGTAAGATGCAACTATATCTACAAGAAAGTTCTAAAAGCGGTTATTTATAAATTGACACATTTTAAAAGTGTTTCATTACAAAAGTTTTACCAATGATAGTTCAAATTATACTCCATAATAATTATATAGAACAAGAATTTTCTTTCTTTAGAGATCATTTGTGATTTAATTTATGTCATGTATTCTCTTAGTTTGTCTTTTAAAATTTGTTTTATGTTAAAAGGCTATGTTTCACAAATTTGGAGTAGTCCCAACCAAATTATGTGGTACTGTAACTGGACTTAAATTTAAAGTCGTGTCACTCCACTTCAACTCTAATTTGACTCTTTGTTTAGTGTAATGATTTGGTTTAACAATATTAATTTACACAAAAATTCAACTCTACTTGGACTCTATGTTTAGTTTAATGATTTGGTTTAACAATATTAATTTACACAAAAATTAGTGATGCGCCAATACCTTTTTTAACATAACACAAAATTTTCACAGTCATTTCATCGAACAGCTTTAGGCATAAAGGTTAATTTAATTAACAGTAAATTTTAGGCTCCAATTTATTAATTACCATCTCAATTACTTAAAAGACAAACCTTTCTTTAAAATCTTAGAATTTCTCACTCTCATTTTTTAATCTTACATACGAAAACTCTTTGACAATAAATGACTAGATCAGCAATTACCTCTTCATCTTATTCTCTCTTTAAAATTAAGCAATTAGAAAATAAAGATTCACAAGAACTAACTCGAATTCTTTAATACGAAAAAAAAATGCAGAGTGCAATGTTGTTGGGTATATAAAATATACTACTCCTATCCTATTGTTTCATTTTCCCCAGATGGCCGTCCTTTTTTCTTCGCTGAATAAAAACAAGAATTTAACAATATTTTCAATACCCACGTGAGGTGAACAAGTCTCAGACAGCAATTCCATACCAAGAGCATAATAGAGAATCAGGGAGGGAGAAGAATCGCAAAAGATTTGAGATTAAAAGGCATGTAAGTACACTATAAGAAGAGAAGATGAATCTAAGGAAGAAAAATCGTAACTGTCATCTAGAGAAAAGAAGAGCAAGAGAAAAAAATGGTTTGGAGAAATCTTATGTATTAAATCAACAATTGATGTCTTCGCTCTTCAACAGCATTTTTAATTTTGAAAATTTTATGACAAAAGTTAAATAAAAGTTATGGCAGCCAGTTGATCAAAAGCAAACAAAATTTTAAGTAAATTGACCCAATACACGTAACTTCTCTAATTTATATCAACTAGATATCAATTTTTTTACAAAAATTTCACTTTTTATCGTCTCATAAAACGCGTTCTGTCAGTCAATTGCACACAATTGTTTTTTTCTTTTTTTTCTCTCTCTCTCTCTCTCTCAAATTAAATCCATGTTTAACTTTTTTTTTCCACTAGTAAAGGTCAATTGCACACAATTGTTTTTTTCTTTCTCTCTCTCTCTCTCTCTCTCAAATTCTTTTTTTTCCACTAGTAAAGGTCAATTGCACACAATTGTTTTTTTCTTTTTTCTCTCTCTCTCTCTCTCAAATTAAATCCATGTTTTAACTTTTTTTTCCACTAGTAAAGGACCCCATAGGGCGACGGGCCTCGGTTCCGCCATTATATTACAATTACTCTTCTAATATAAATGCAAGCTCTTAAGTAGAGACTACAATTACTCTTCTAATATAAATGCAAGCTCTAAGTAGAGACGCGCAGTTATGACAGACAACATTAGCTCAAAACTCCGTATTCACACTATCACAATAAAAAGTAATCAAATGAAACAAAGGGCAGTATTTTTTTAATGATAGAATATTTAATTTCTACATACAAAATATGTATAATCAAGAAGGTAGCTTCTGAATTGACATTTCCTTGAGAGACCTTGATAGCCTATGGAAAACTTTGAGACTATGCCCTGTTTTATCCTGAATCACAACATTAAAAGATAATATTATGGTGTATCGATAAAAAAAAAAAGATAATTTTATGGTGAAATAAAAATAAATAAATAAATATATTAAAGGGGAGAAAAGATCTAATAATAATAATAATAATAATAATAATAATAATACTAAACTACTACGCATCAGTTTTAGATAGGTAAGAGTAAATATCTATCAGTAGGAGGAAGCAACACATAATCAAAATAGAGTAAATATCTATCAGTAGGAGGAAGCAACACACAATCAAAATTACCTTCATCAGCATAAGAACTCAGACATTATATTTTTCAACTCATGTATCACCACATAGATATAACAACTAAACTAATGAGAATTTGGAGAGAGAGAGAAAGGAAAGAAAGAGTTTATAAAATTACGAAGAAATAAAGGTGAAACAGATGCAACTCTGGCTGGCTGCATTATAAGACTTGTTCAGCTATTCGTCAAAATTGTGAATTTATAAAAGCAATTAAGAACTTTGATTTGGGGTTTTCACACATGAATAAAAATCATGAGAAATGAAGAACGAAACTTTTCAGTGTAAATAAATGGACACCAAAAATTGTTATCTAACCCCGTGAAAGTCAGCTATTCGAACATTTATGCCCTTCAATAAACTTGCATTGGATTTTGTAGTGTCAGAAAAATGAGTTTACACAAAAAATTAAATTTTCTTTTAATTACATAACTAAGAAAACTCAATCGTTTTACAAAACAACTTGGTTGTTCACACAAGTAAAGCAACTAGGCCGTTTTAAATGAAGTGATTTGTGGTACACAACTTGGTTGTTTAACACGTCCCACTGTTTTTAAAAAAAAACATGGAGAACACGCTGGGTGGCATATGCCAAAATGCCAAAGATATCAGTATATTAATATTTTATGTTAACAAAAAATAAAAAGGATGTAGGTAAAATAGGAAAAGCATAACAAAAATCATAGCATCCATGGATTTTCATGCTTGTTAATATAATACATTAGCATACAAGGGTAAGTCTTGCGTGAGACCGTCTGACGTGAGACCATTTTACACTTTTTAAATTAGTTATCACTTTCGCTATAAAAATGTTATCACTTTTACTATAAAATGTTATCATTTTTTATTTATACTATAAATTGTTCATGAAATAGCATTATCACTTTTCATTAATTGAGTATTTTCATTGAAAAAGTTATCATTTTTTATTCGTCTCACGTAAGCTCTTACGTGAAAAAGTCTCACACAAGTCTTTGTCTGCATACAAAATTTAAAATATCCCCCATGAATAATATCGCAGAAAGTCTCACACAAGTCTTTGTCAGCATACAAGGGTAAGTCTTGCGTGAGACCATTTTACACTTTTTAAATTAGTTATCACTTTCGCTATAAAAATATTATCACTTTTACTATAAAATGTTATCATATTTTATTTATACTATAAAAGTTATCATTTTTTATCCGTCTCACGTAAGCTCTTACGTGAGAAAGTCTCACACAAGTCTTTGTCTGCATACAAAATTTAAAATATCCCCCATGAATAATATCGCAGAGAGACATTAAATTACTCCCTTTACAAACATAGCTAGGAATGTCAATATCTTTCTGATCAATTGACGTATTTTACCCATTGCTATACAGAAGTGTTAAAGAGTCTCGAAAATTAGGGGTAAAACAAAAAAGCACCACCCCCCCCCCCCCCCCCAACCCCACACACACACACAGGGTATAGCTATAATCTATAATATACCTATTTCCCATTACTTGGACATATAAGAGAAAATCATTACATGAAACACATGCAGACTCAGTCAATCATCCCCATCCAAACCTCCCTAATACCAGCAGAAATACAAAATGAACATTTATAGGAAACCAGTTGAAACTACGTAAATGCCAGAATATTTAATACTACAGAGAAGTACAAGAATCAGATATTTCATCAGGCGAATTCAGATAACGCATCATACCTCGTTGACCAATTCAAAATTTTCAAGAACGGGAATTAATTCACCACATAGTGAATACAGGTCCTCTTTTGCATCAAGGGGCGTGTCATATGAACTGGAGAGATTAGTAGCATTAGCAAAAGATATATTGACATTGCAGCACAGAAATGAAAAATGCAGTAAGTGCTCATATACCTATCTTGGAAATGCACAAGTATAATGTTCATCAAATTTTGTGAAAGTAGGAGCAACAGCATGATAAGCTGACTCCTGTGACCAATAATCCTGCACATACCCACCATTGCAATGCATCTCCTACAAAGTGGGAGAGAAGAATGATGCAAACTGACTACCTTTTATCATGGGCTTAACCCCATCCAACCAAGCAATTGATAAAGAAACTTTTGTTGGTTATAAACATCAAATTTAAAATGAATGTTTTAACATTTTTTACACAAATCCAAAGTTAAGTGATAATTCTTCTTTTACCTATGAGTGTGAGAGTACTGTTTTTAGGATTATAGAGTTTCATAACCAGAAAATTCCACAATACATTTTTTACACAAATCCAAAGTTAAGTGATAATTCTTCTTTTACCTATGAGTGTGAGAGTACTGTTTTTAGGATTATAGAGTTTCATAACCAGAAAATTCCACAACCTAAGTGATAGGCAAACATACAAACAAACATACTCATTCGCTTAATAAGATGATAATGCGCTACTTTTCAGAAACCACATTACACAGCAGAAAATACTTTTATCTGAATGATACAATATTGTTTAATCATACAAAGTAATATCAAGGTTACCCCTCCATAAATTTTGATTCAAAACTGAGGATTTTAACATAGATGCATGTCCTTTGCTGTGTTTTTATGTGCAAGATAGATAGTCAAATACCTTTTTTGTATATTTTCTGAGGATGAGGCATAATCTTGAGATAAATATAAGTTAATGGTCTCATCAACTTCTTGTCTTGATAACTCATTGATGTCTTTAATCTAGAAAACACAAATTTACAGTTCCTTTAATGTATCGTCAAAAAACAATAGAATGAATGTTAATAAATAATGTACCCAACCTTATTGAGCAATAAATATTTTTCCTCTGCAGCTTTCACAAGTGCAGTCTCCAGGGTGCGAAGAAAATAAACAAGCAAATCCAGTGTGGGCTGCTGGGATGCAGCAGAAGCATGCAAGTGAGAGCTACCATTTGAAACCTATTGAAATACCGAAGGGATAAATACTTCTCAAGTTCCAAAGATAAATAAAAACATGCCTTAATTTTACTCACCTGCAGCCTTAGAGATCTCTTTGTAACAAGAAAATAAAGGTAAGAGCTCAAACTAAAGCAAAGGCGAGATATGCTGACATCAACCTTCTGCCGAACCTGAAAATACACAGTAGGAAACAAATATAAATTATAAAACTGAGACTTCATTAAGTATTTACTCCATAAAAATATCTCCTGCACAAGAAGGGCAATTAATAACTACCTCTGATTTGATAGATTGTGTTGAAGAGAAAATGTCTGGATCACGAGAGAAAAGAGAGTTCATCAACCCAAAGAGCCCTTGAACAAATCCATATTCATCAGTCTCTTCATACGGCCAAACCTTATCAATTAGATACAAATTATAGTCAAATTATAGTCAGAACCATTCTAGAGAAACTATAACAGCTCATCTTAATATATGTAGAACCAGCTGTAAGATAAGTGAGTATATCAATACCATAACTATCATGTATGATAAAAATTCGACACAAAAAAATTTCATAGTGATCACAACTTATGTAAGCCAGTCTACATTCAATGCACAGATACACTTTGAACAATAAATATATAGGCACCAGTTTTTCCATATTGTTAACATTCAGAAACAAGATTTAGCACACTCATAGGGCATTTACCTTGCTAAGTATACCAACAACAAGATTGATAAGTTCCATTTTCTGTTCATCATCAGCTGAAAGACCTTCCTGGAGAATTTCATCAAACAGCAACTGATGACCTTTAATGAATTCCACGATTCCACGGACAACTATATTCTTCATCTACAAAACACCCAATTGATCAAAAGGATGTATCAAGACAGAAAATTTGCATGGTCTCATGTCCAACTAACCAAGATAAACAAAAAATGCATAGGAAACCGCTATTTTCTCATGCCACAAAATGGTTAAAGATTATAACCAGGAATATGACAAATAGGGGTAAAAGAAAGTTAAATGAGGTGAAAATTTAAGCTAACTGATTATTTTTACTTTATTTTGTAAACAAACTAATATTTTATACAAGTACATCGAACATACACCAAAGGAACAAGAAGTCCCAACAATTATGTGACACACAATTTCTAAATATAGCATTCAATTAAAAGAAAATTAATACATCAATTTAGATTAGAAATCCATAATGCTACTCTGATCTGTATCTCAGCATTTCCGAAAATTCTGTAATCATGTTTCAACCGTCAAGACCAAAATAGAGCATGCATGACAATTCTCAATTGACTCCGCCCTCTTTTGCCCCCCAACCTCCCCACACCCACACACACACTGACCAATCCATTGAGTAAGGAGCCTTATGAGAACTTGGAAAGATCCTACAAAAACAAAATTATAGGTTGATGGACAGTGCATGATTTAAAAAGTTTGATATCAAACTTAATTGAATAATCAAATCAAAACATTTCATGTTTTTCTGCTAAAGTGTAAATGACACAAGCAAGATGTAAGAGTACCACAAGTCATTGTTTTGTAAACCTTCCTTCATCACTGGACCCAATGAACATTACATCAAGATGATTCAGCTTGAATTCAGGATTTATAATTTTCAGTCCGACTCATTCACAGAGCAGCTTCAAGTTGCGAGACAAACATATTGAACTATGCTTTTTTGGGATTAATAGATTCTGAGGGTTTGTTTGACCATCTATCTGTATGTATATTATCTTCCCTCCATATAACAATCATAAGATCATAAGACAGTGCTTGAATTCATGGGAAATAAAATTTTAAGTATCTTTGTCACCAATTTATTTGTTTAACTTTAATCCAACTCTAATTTCTTTAAGAACACAAGCTCAAGAAAGTGATGAATCAGTTGATTCCTCAAGATGAAATGTAGGTATTTTAATGCAAAAGTAAGAGCTTGTTTGATCATATTCATATAGAACGTATAATTTTTTATATCATTTACAAATCACAGTTATATAAGATAAGAGTATTCTCAACTTTGCATCCATAGAATAAAATTATTTGGACAAAGTCATTTCAAAATAGATATATAAATACTTTGCATCCATAGAATAAAATTATTTGGACAAAGTCATTTCAAAATAGATATATAAATTGGATAGGCGGCGGATATCTACACTCATTTTTTTTCCCTCATACACCCACTTTCTTATATTTACCAAAATACCAAGAAGTATAAAGTCTATAATACCCCTACTCTGTTCGTTTCCGGGTTTTAAATCCAGGTTTTGATTTTCAAATCCACATCCAGATTTTAAAAACCACCCTTATATATACCCACTACATTCTCTCTCCTCAATTAATACACTTTCTCTCTTTATCTCTCCTCTCTTATTTAACTTTTTTAATAAATTAATACATTGACTTGACATAAAGTTAAAACCTAACCTACTCAAAACCCAAAACAAACATAGAATCACTATTCATGGTTTTCAAACCCCACATAACCCCAAACCAAACATCACCCTAATGAATATAAACCTCCCTCCTCCTAATACATACATCAAACCTAATACACCCATCCCAAAAACTTAAAAAAAAATAACATCCATACACCTCTAAACTCCAACACACATTCACCCCCCTCCCTCCTCATATTTTCTTACCAAAGAGTGGAAAAACCCTAGCTCAACCTATTCTAGCACACAAACTCACCGAATCAGTATAATGTCAGATGAAAAAGCAGCTAAGATGTTTAATGTACGTTATTTTATGTATTTTAACTACATATACTCTGTAGAAGTCATGATTTTTTGGGCCAACCAGGAACAGTAGTTATTAGATTGTTCGACCAACGACGGGCGAAACAATTGGGTCTGTTCATCCGACGTTGGCTGATCAGAGGGCATTCTGTCCTCCGACGTTGGACGAACAAAAAGCATTCTGTTGTCCAACGTTGGCCGAACAAAGGGCATTCCATTGTCTAACCAGGGCCGAACATCTTACGTCCGATTCTCAACAATGTCATGCTCAATCACAATGACCCAACATCTAAACCACCTTATTTCGGTTTAAAATAACAGTTTATGCATATACACAAAATTTAAAAAGTACGATTTCATTATTAGATCTTAATCTCTAAATCTCTAGAAAACTTGAAACAATAATTTCATTAGATCTTAATCCCTAAATCTCTAGAAAACTTGAAACAATAATTTCATGAATGCAAACACTATACAACATACTATAATTCATATATATGGATTTCTACCCATTAATTTCTTCGATTAGCTTCTTCTCTCTTGTTCTCCATACATGTTTCAATTTGATATATGGGGAAGGTTCACAATTCCTTTTTCTTCTTTTGAAAAAATGATAAAGGTGCTGGTATGATGTTAGGGGTATTGTGTAATGTTTACAAGAATTTTGGTGAGTATATTCATTGAGGGGTATGCTTGTCTTTTTTATGTGGGTGTATTTACAATTGAAGATTTTAATTATTCATATATGGTGTGTGTATTAAGTAAAGGGTGTATGAAGTAAAATTAGGGGTGTAGATATCTGCGGCCAATTGGATTGTTTTTAAACTGGAAATATACCAAATCATAAATTGAACCAAAAATTTATCTTTTTATCATACGCAAAATATTTAACAATAGTATAAATGGTGGAAATACGTCCATTACAGAGATACTGGATTCCCTCACCTCAAAGAAGTCAGACGCGTTGACCAATGAAGTTAATGAAAACAAAAATCTCAGAGTAGGAGCAACAACCATTCGATGTTTATCAACATCAAAAGAACTGTTGCCCATCTTGCTATCAAGACGCCGAAAATTTCCCTGATGAGTGTTTAACGTATATTTCAGGTCAGGCAGATAAAGAAAGTTACAAACTACTAGATGAAAGGAAAAAGCGGTATACCTTAAAAGGAAGTTGTAGGGCTCTGCATGAAGAAATATGCTGGACAGAACTCATTGAGAATAACAACTGGGTGCCTGACTTTCCATATTTGTGGCTGATCCTCAACAGCAAAGATAATCCTGCTTCAAGAGTGCAAAGGCGCTGCATAGAATCTAAAGAAGATCCACCATCCTGAGAACCAGTAAATCACTAGAATATATCAGAGAAGCTAGCATATGAAAGCAGCTAAACACCAATAGCTTAAAATTCAGATAAAACTGTTAACGTATACATAATATAATTATCCGTATATGTGTAAGTGCACCCGCATGCTTTTGTATGTGCGTGTTCACTCCTGCATATAAGATAATATGAATAGAAAAATAAACATACTATTGTTCATGAACTTGTCATGGCATTTACAATTGGTTTGTGATTATATTGCTTTGGAAAAAGAAGAAATCAACTTTCAGAAAATTTGACTTCAAGGAAGCTAGAGATTATAAAATCAGAGAAGCACCACTCACATCAATTCTTCTAATGACAGTATAAGAGTGTGTTTTTCTCAGGTTTGGACGAATCCCCCAAAAGTTAACTTTTAAAGGTATTAGGGAATGGCCATGTTGAAACTTGGGCTATTACTAATAGTGTTGCTAACTGGGTGTATTATTTGCCATCAGAGACTAGCTAAATTGATCATAGTTGTATGGGGCATTCTCTTGTGAGACCAAGCAGTGGGACAGTACCCAAACTCATTATCCAATACAAAGGATTAATTATATTAAATCATTGAATTGATCGGTTACATCGCTGCTATAATGTAAGGTATAATAATATGGAATGTATATCATATCACATATCTTATCTCTCTCACATTCTCTCACCCAATTTACGTGTTATTAAAGTGATGGTGAAAATCTTTGAGTAAAATATAATTACCTTAAAGTATGATTTATATTTATCAGTGAAATATTTTTAGAGTATCATTAGGTAATCATTATTAAAGTATGATATGAAAGTATGATTTGTGTGAGCTTAAAGTGCCACTTGAGATATCTTATAATATGATATACATATAATTTAATAATTAAAATATAATTGATTCGTAATAATGTATCACTAGATACAATTTTAAAATATTACATGCTTTTCTATAAAGCATGACAATAGTTGAAGATTAAAGTACGTTTTGTATTCACAATTCAACGCAAGTTCTTAAAATTCATTACTAGTCCTAAGCTTCTACAAAATTCTTAGATTAAAAGTTCAAAATTAAAAAATATTTTACAAAAATATGTTACAGCATATGTAAAGGCTGATAAACAGAAGCATCACTTAATCAAGAAGTTTCTTGATTTTGACTATAGGTCATAAAAAGCAAAATCTTAGCACAACAACTGAAACTAAGAGAATCACTGGCTAACATGAACTTTTTGGTACACAATAATTAAGATCAACTAAAGCAATAGTCACTTTAGAAACAGTAACCAGAAGTCAGAGAAGTCTCAAGGCATTCCTTTTGGTGAAAATGGCATGAAGAAAAAAGGCTGAATCAATGATAATGAAGCACATGAGTAGCAGAGTGTAATTGGATTCAAACATAAATGTAACAACCAGCTCTCAATTTGCCCTAGAAATTAGGGAAAATAAATATGACAGCATTTAATAGAAGAAAACTGATTTGCTTGATCAAAAGAATGGAGCCAAGCCTTCCATATTTAAATATTTTCACCCAAATCATGAATCTGGACAGCCTGCATCTCTCCCTTCCAAGCTACAACCCTCATTTTCAAATTCAAAAAAATCCTTAATTTAGGGATTGATGGGGAGGATTGTGCTCCACCTTCCATCTCCACACATCTGTCTCACCTATATAAACCCCCCCCCCCCCCCCCCTTCCCCATCACTCTTGGACACACTACTCTCACACTAGCAACCACTCGAGTGATCCTTAAGCACGGAGGCCTATCGACTTCCCCCTCCTACCCACACCCTACGCTGCTAAGGTGAGGAAGTTTATATGTTTACTTACATGCAAGTATATGTTTATTTTGACATAAAAAGGGAATGCATTTGTGCAAGTATTTTCAAAAGTGTTTGAATATGCTTACTTACATGAAAATGGATGTTCAAATGTTTAAACTTGAAAATCAGACTTCTTACATGCTTTCTTGCAAGTATTCGAGACATGAAAATTAAATATTTTACAAGTGCTTTCAAAAGTACTTGAGACATGAGAATTAAATTTTTAAAGTGTTTTAAGAGACACTTGAGACGTGCCAGGGCCCTAGAGTTGCCGGGATTGGGAGAGATCCTCAGGGAATATCCGCAGTGCCAAACATTTATATTGATCGATCATATAAAAGAGACTTAAAAAGTACCATGGAATGATATGATTTGAGACATACAAAGTATCATGAGTTTTGATGTGTTTTGAGACATGAAAAGTATTCATAACATTATTTGATTTTGTGAAATTAAATATTTTTATGATATGAATAAAAGTGTTTTGCTTTGTATTTAAGTTTATGTATAAAATTTTCTCACTAAGCTTTAAGTGCTTACCCTCAAACTTAAATATTTTTTCAGATTGAAGAGGCGGTGGAAATAAATAAATGATAATTTATTATTTCATTTACTTTATGCAAGAATTAGGACATTTCATCTTTAAGTCATTAAGTTTTTAATAAATTTTATGCTTCCGCAATTTATTAGATTAAAAGTTTTAATTTTCAAGAAATTAGGTTATCGGAAATTTGGGATGTTACATAAAACATACTATTAAGGTTATGTAAGTCAATCAAATTGATCTTGCAAGTCAAAATGACAACAAAAAATCATAATGGTAATATAGTGATAAGGCAAACTACATATTTGGAGAAATTCAGAAGATAACCTGATATGAAAAATTACTGATGCTCGTGGAGCAACTCCTCAAAAAACCTCTGGTTTCAAGTTGATTCAAGAAAAACTTCTCATGATCTATACAAATCAGTGCATCTAAGACGTACAATGACATTGTTTTAACAGATTCACTGCCCTGAGTAGCATCTTTTATGACCTACATAAAGAAAGAAAGAAAAAAAAAGGTTGTGAAATTAGCAAGGAAAAGAGAAACCTTAGAGATTATATTGTGTCCACGTTGATAAGGATAGAACAAACCAAGCATAAAACTTACACCTAAAAACAGCTATCCATAGATATCACAGATTTGCGACCACTTTTCAGGAAACAAAACAAAACACCTCAACAAAAATAACCACCTTTTTTTTTCTGTAACTGACCTTCAACAATGTGTTTGATATCAAGTCTACCTTTTATTTGAAAAGCTTAATCGTTAAACTCATTTGAAAATTAAACATATTACAAGTGTTCGTCGCCAGCAATGAGATCAATGAAAGATCATGATAACAAACGAAAATAACAAATGAGAAAGAGAAGAATCAATGAATTTTATTTTTTTAAATGGGATCGAACCAGGTTAAGAATGGACTGGTCTTCCTTTCTCAGGATTGTGAAGTTTGCATGAGCCAATTCAGCCTGATCTTTATCAATCTGGAAAATATGTACTTTGGTTCAAAGGATTGAAGAATTGGAAATAAATAGTTAAAAATTAATATATTATTATTATTATTATTATCATTATTATTATTATTATTATTATTATTATTTTAGAACCTTTTCAAGATCCAGTTCTTCATCTTCTTGTTCGTCTGCTGACAGAAGCTGGAGAATTGTGGTCGGAACATCTGAATCAAGCATATGCCGACAGTATTGAAAATAGCTAAGAAGCAAAGCATATTGGCTGCAATAAGAATAACAGAGAAGGTGAAAAACTCTCCATTTCAGCACATGGGAGCAATAATGTTTTAGTCAAAATGCAGTACCGCCTTCTCAATGCTTCTGAAGATTCACTTCGAAGAATGGCCATAATAAGCTTGAATAAGATAGAGTGACAAGCTCCATTTGGTAATTGTTTAGTCAGAATAATGTCAAGGCATGAAACAGCATCAGATGTTAAGCTACTAGGGAAGACGAATCTCTCGTCACGTAGCTTTGCCATGCATGTGAGACCAACCTAAAAAATAACAAAAACAACAGAAACTTGTTTTTCTTTTTAAAAATAGATGGTGTGAAAACCCATGATTAAGATGTATATTACCTGTGTTAATATATGAGCCATCTTCAACGAACAGTCAGGAGATCCAGAAAAATTCAACAAAGCATCAAGCAATCTGTCCATATGGCTCAGAGTGAGTTAAGACCACTTTACAAGGATAACAGTGTGAAATAGTTTCACTTACTGAAAAAGTAAATCAGATTGGTTTTCAAGGAATGAAATCCTTTGAGATGCAGAAACCTGAAGAACGGTGAAAAGGTAAGCTGAAATTATTATTGATACATCATTAATAAATAATGAGGCAGATAAACGGCATCATTGGCTTTCTAAAAGAAAAAAAAATGGCATTTCTTTTTTGTTTGTCGCCTTGTTGGCTGCTTCTTGTCAGTTACATCATCCACGTCAAGAAAATAGAAATAGCATGAATTTTTTTTGCAAACAAATGACAAAAACTGAAACTGAGAATCGAAAAATCCTGTTACAGAGGGATCTTGATTAAAAGAATTAAGAAAAGATAGGTGAGCATGGTGACTGAGTAAACCTCTACAATTTGAGACCAGCTTGTTAACATATGAAGCTGAGCAGCTTGTTCTTCAAGATTTTTGTTGTACTTCCATCCCCATCTTAATAATTGTTGGATGGCTTCCCTTATTTCATTCAACTCGGCTTCACTCACAAAAGAGTTTGACTGGGAATTATACAAATTGAATTTCTGTGAAAAGTATATTAATCAATAAACTTTGACTCTGCCCAGTGTAACAAGATTGAAAAAAGGATCGTAAAGAAAGGGGAGGAGGGGAAACCGGACACACCTCCCAGAGACTCTCTCTAAAAGTTGACAGGTTGATAAGACGATCCCCACGTTCTGAATGATAATAGACACAACTCCTTGGGGTTGTTGGGCTGGTAAGTATATCCAAAGCCTGAAAAGTATAAAGCATCATATGAAGTACACACTAACAAGATACTTATGTTAACAATTTTAACCTTACCAGTGATGAATATTTTAAACCAGAGACAAACTGGGAAGATGTCAATGTGATATCAGGAGATTCAAACTGGAGAATGCCAAGCAACTCAAGTACCTATGATATTTAAAACATGTCATAAAATCATTTGTCACTGCCAGCCAACAGAGAATACATGTTGGATAACACATAAATCTGTAGAATGAAAAAAACTCAGCGAATGCATTAAAAAGCTAGCAATAATGAGAACTGAAACAGTGGAGAATAACACTAGAAATTTAACAAACATGTATATATTAGAAAAATAGCATGTTAATAAATAATTTTAATCATTTAACATAACATCCATTATGATAAAAATAAGGTCGATTATTTCATAAAGCTTGAATAACATCCATTATGAGTTCAACATAACATCCATTATGAGTTTAACATAACATAACCGGTGCCATGTATTTCTTAAAACTAAAAAATTAAGACAAGCTTGAATACTGTATAGACAATAAAGTCAGCCTTCAGCTGACTAAATTATTGGCATAGATACAGTGAAGCAGATACAAGACAGATAGATGACTGATTGATATAACTGAAATTATTTAGCAACTTAGACCAATATATTCACAAATCATCCATTAACATACCAAACCAAACTGGATGAGAACAAGCACCAAACAATGGATAAACTTCTTAGACGAATGCAAAATCAGTTTTAATTGGGCATAAAATACTTAGGACGAATGTGAAAATCTTTCGGAAATTTTATGAATGGAATTACAAACTTGAATTGATGCTGTAAAATAAAACAAATAGTAAATGGTACTGCATTGTAAAACTATTATAGTTACATGTCGAAGAAGCACCCTCAATTTCATTTTAACGGAGATATAAAAATGTTTTGAAATTTTCAGTTCAAATTTGTATCTTGATTTGTTCTATTCATCTCCATATTTACTAAATGAACATGAGAATGGGAAAAAACCCAACTATGTATGCACACAATAAGAAACATCACAACGAAAGAAACTCTAGTCAAGATATCACGCTGCAATTCATAAATAAGGTGATTTGTTTAAGTTAATAAAAAAAGTTACAAATGGAATTAAGACCTCACTGGTCACTACTATAACCAAAACAGACTATAATTTATTAAGCATAGCACAGGGCATTCAAATTACAAAGTAAAAGACAATACAACTTTCAGAACTGCACATTACCACTTAGCTCAGATTGCATCCAGTTACATAATTAGATGATACTGGAACATACAATACCTTATTTTTGCTAATCGAACTATTTGTTGCAATTATCGAGCCATTTTGAGGGATATAAGATGATGAATCATGATTGATGCCATACTCGGTGCATCTGGAGCCAAACAACTCAGTGAGAATACTTTGGCATGCTTCACGATGATTGCAATCTACCATGTCTGCTGAATGTAATTCTACAGCTAAAAGCTTCAACAACCAGGCTCTCTAAACAGGCAGAAAGCAAAAATTAGTAAATAAGTACTTAATTCTCAGGAGGTAAGAACCATTTTAACAAATAAATATATAATATACAAAATAAGATGCCGTATACTAGCACTTGGCCAAGCACTTACACATAATAAAGTTCCCAATATCCCAAAAATTTTGTGACAAAAGAAAAAAAAAAGTAGGAGACTAGAACCCAACAGATCGTTTGAAATCAGGTAGAGAAGTTAACAAATCTGCATCACTTGTGACATTATTTTTGCTAATCGAAAAGTAGATTAGTCATCAATCATAAAAAACAACAAAACTGAGAATCAATAAACTTATATAAGATAAAAAAAAACTATGGGTTAGTTAGCAAAAGAAACCTGATGAAGGGAGCTGATACGCAGGGCCTGGCTGCAGTTCCTCTTAGGAAGGGGAGCAATACCAATTGAATTCAGATGCTGAACGCAGGACATTGTCAGGAAAAAGAGAACGTAAGCCAAATGATGCCTATTGACTAGAAACAAAATGACTAGCATCTAAAGGTCAAGGAATAAAACCTTAACAAAAAACTGGTACTTTTTAGTAGACAACAAGTCCATAGTCGGAGCAGAAGTCAATGGATCGATGCACAGATCATAAAGGAGCTGCAATAAGTACTCAACTTAAGTTGATAAAACTAGAAAAGTTGATGGCATATATGTTATCCACATCATTAAATCATAAAAAAAGAAATAGAACATTTAATGAAGCTTCAGACCTGAAAACCAAATTCGTGAAGTAAACCATTGACGTCAGGCTTCGAAAGTTTATCCAGAATATCTAGAATAACCTTCAAGCAACTAAAATTGACAGACACCGAAAAAAATAAGTTTAGTATTATAACAAAATAAAATCAAATTTATCTACAAATAATATCAGCAGATAATTCTTTGGTAAATAATCAAAAAGCACCTGTAATGAAACTTTGGCTGAAGTATTGTCCTCTCAACAGGGCTATCAACGTCAAATTTAAGAAATAGATGAGTAATATTTGGGGATGGTCTACTGATATTGTCAATTAGCAGCTGCATTCACAAGTATTACGTAGTTGGTAATTATAAATGGATCACGAGGCAGAATAAAAAGACAATATTGTATGCGACTTTAGCCAACTTTAAATATATAAGCAGATTAAAAAAAATAAAAAAAATCTCTAGCATTTCCCTTTTCTACAAACGTATATGAAGCTAGGTAAAGTGAAACACTCTACGTATATCCAGTACAGATTTTATGTAGTTATGTCCCTATCCCCTGTGCCATTCTCAGCCTCTGTTTACTTGGATTTCTCATGATAATTGTATATCATAGACCATGTTGATTTTGATTGTCACTGACCTATGACTTATGAGCAGTCATCATGGATTTAACTTAAATTCAAGTAAATTGGCAAATTCCAGAATAAAAAAATGAAAATGAGAGATTATCGGGTATAGGAGATTGAGTTATTTACTATTGTGAAGTAAAAAATGTATATTACTAGGTTATAAGGTAAATTATAGGAATTAAATATCTTCCCTAAAAAAATGATGTTGGAAAGTTTAATACGAATAATTATTGTAATAATGTATTTTAAATCATAATATATCGAACAGAAGATCCCAAGTAGTTGTGTAACTATATACAAGAATTTTTCTCCTCTTCTCTAATAACATGATAACAGAGATGCTGTATTCCTTCTCCAGTAGTAGTAGTAGTAGCTGTTGTAGTTTTAGCGGTTATCACTGAACATTTATCTCCATTCAATTTTTTATTGGTTGAAGTTATACCTCTCAGTTCATTATTTACTAACTGAACATGTATTTTAAAATGTATACCAAAAGATATTTTAATTAGTTATCTTACTTTAAAAAAGAAATATTAACGGTGTGTAATTAAAGGATCTGAGGATGAAAACAGCGACACCCTTTTAGGAATTGGATATCTTTCCTTGATTGACAATACTGATAATTTTCCAATCAATTGATAAACAATCTCTTTCATCTTCTCCGATAATAACTAGTAGCCTCCTGAGCCGCATAAAGTTTCTAGCGTCAACATTATTGCAAGTAAGTGCAAGATTGAACATTCAACATAAAAATATCTCGACATATGAAAAGCCAAACATATGATAACCATATCCACCCTGTACTGTGATAGGTAACATGCATCCTGTAAAATCCACATGATCTTAGTTTCTAACAGCCAACCAATATCGAGCCCATTAAACGTTTTGGAGTATCTTATAATGTTACTGCCTAACTTCCCCACCCCCGTATTTGGTACAGTTCACATTAAAAAATTAGCATGAACTAGAAATCGGCCCCTTCACATTTTATAAGTAAACAAATGGAAAAATTTAAGGCTTACTTGCATAATTTGTACACCAGGATCCATGCTATTGTCCTCAATGATTTGACACTCTTCAGAACGTAGCTCTAGGCAGGCAGCATAATCCTCAATTAAGGCATTTGAAGTACTTGATTTTAGTAGCAACCGTGAGAGCCCAAGCATACGAGAACTGAATCCAATGACACAAAATTTAGGCCAGTCATCAAAGCATTTCAAATAAGATTTACAATTGCAGGTGAAAACAGGGAGGGAAGAGGAGAGAGTAGAGACATTGCCTTAGAATACTCAAGATCTTGATGGAGCATATTTGAATCTGTGGCTGAAAATTATATCTGACATATTCCAGTAGAGCTACAATTTGATTATGATCTTGAGAGAGTATGACATCCAAAGGCTGCATCACAGATATAATCAAGGAAATTTTTTTTAATGCCCTGTCTTAGATGTGTACTCTGCATCAGAGCATGAATTTGAATATTAATTGTAGTATAATTTGCAGTTAGTCTAGTGACCAGTAAATAGACTGAAGCACTAATTACAAAGGTTTTTTAGTAAAGCAAAAAGGGTTAAATACACGAATGGCGTGTTGATAGTTATTTTTATTTTATAACTCATGCTAGGTTAATGTGAGTGTTTTACGAAAAATCTATGTCAGCTCCACAACAGGTTCTGAAGTTGATCACTCATAAATCGCTAATAAGTAATCCAGAAAAGTGTAATCTCAAAATGAGGGGCTATGCAGGGCCTGAGAATGTACACACAACACAGAACATCATATGAAATTGAGCTTATCATGAAATTGATGTGAGCCCTAATTTATTAGACAATTAAAATGAACTGAGAAACTCATACAAGGAGTGCAATTATTAGTCGCAAGTGCATTGTTCACGCTTCCAAGTAAAATAAAAAGTGTAATTTAATTTAGGTTTTCAACATGCCTGTATTGGATTTAGACACGTGTTCAGTCAGGAATAGCATAACATCTATTGTATTAATTAAGCTTTTCCAGTACGCTTCATTAGAGAAATAGAATTTGACATATTAATAAATGAATATTTCCAAAACTGAAAATAAGTAGTCTTGAATCACAAAAAATCATTTAATTTAAAAGCTTTATTCAAATAAGCAATAGATAATACTTGTGCTTAGAGGTGTTTTTTCATAAATTACCTGATACAAAGGGCGCCAGAAATCAGACACTATTGAATCTTTTTCCATAACAAGAATAATAATTTCCAATGAAAGCAGAATAGCCTTTTCAAGTAGTTTCCCATAAATCTGATTCGTGAGTTCAGAGATGAGAAAATCAACTCCTGGTAAAACAATGCCCATAATATTCCGTAAGAGGGTTTTCCCACTCATAAAATCCTGCACAGTGACCACCGTTATTTCAGATAAAATAGTATCACAGCTGAACTATAAAAATATCACAATGATGCATGACAGAAGTTACTTTAGAGAACCACCAGGCTAACAATGAAATAAAGACAGTTTCCTATCCTCTATGAAAAACACATCAGAGAACCAAATTAGGACTGCTATGGCATTTTGGAGAAGATTGAAGAAAATTTACATTGGAGGACAAAGAGAAAATCTGAGAAGATGGCTGAAAATGATGGGGGGTTTTATTTGTCAATGGTCAATGGTCCATGTGTCAAGGTAAAACATGAAAAGAAACACACAAACAAACACACAATATGTTTCTGAAGCGATTATTAGAGAAAGCATATAGTAATTCCTCAGAGGCTATGTTTTGTTGAAGAAATCCAAGTTCAATCACAGAGAATCCAACAGTGAGACTCATCTTAGTTAGATAGCACATGGAATTATCTCATGTTGATATTAGACATAATCTAAAGTCACCATGTCTTAGTTAGACAGCACATGGAATGTCATCAAAGTAATATAAATTCTTGAATGTTGAGAGAAAGGACAGAAGGCCAATACCTTCAAAATTTCCACAACAGGAAGCTGTGTATGAATTGGAGAAGACTGTCCCATCAAGGAAATTTGTGATTGATCAGTAGCAGCATCCCTATCTTCTTCTCCAATATCATACATGCTCAACATCCTAAAAATTATAATGTTGCACGTTGACATTTTAAAAACTACATTTGTTCAAAACTCAGTTCAGCATACTAAATACCACTATATATAATAATAAATGTTAAGAATTAGAATGCACAATATTTCATGATGTAAATTTAGATAAACTGCTTATTAAAGGAATCAGTGAAACACTAACATCTGAAAATGCTCTAGACAGCCCACAACTAGTTGCCATTTCTCAGAAAGATCAGCATAGGCTCTCTGTGGGAATGGACTAAATACATGATCATATATAAACCTGAAGATGCCGATGAATCTGACAAAAAAGTTTTCCGTAAGAAGAAACTTCTCAAAATAAAACAAGACAACAGGTAATCATTTAACTAAAAGAAGATATTAGAATTATTTTTAGAATAGTCAATACCTATGCCCTCTATCACTGACATCCTTTTCCTCAGCAATGAGAATATTCAATAAGTTTATAAATGATATAGTTGAAGGATATTGCTCTCTCCGAGCTTCAACTTCATTTAATTCAAATCTCATATCATAAACCTGCATGCAAAACCATAAGGTAAGTGAGGGCAAATAGAAAAGCTAAAATTCTTCAGCAGTCAAACTTGAGTAAGTAAGAAATTAACCATTTGATTTCAGCAGTAGACCATTTATAGTAACTAAAAAGAACTATTTGAGCTCAGCATCTCAAGTATACTACAGGAGAGACTTTCCTCTCCATGCCGTCTCCTTTATTTAAAGCTTACAAGGCAGCTTCTCATTGATTTTCCATAAAACAATATTTTCTTAATTGAATTTTAATTTATATCAATTACATTTATGTTTTTATTTTATTAATTTTGATTAGGAAACAAATAAACAAATATATTTATTGAAACTATTTTATTAGTTTAAATTAGGAAAAAAATTATTATTACATTTATAAATATACACACTATAAATTATATAAATTTCATTATAATATAATTTATTAATTATTATATTAATAATTATATATTTATAATTTTATACGTAATTAATATGTTTGAAGAAAGTAAAGGAACCGGAACAACAAAGGAAATGGAGGAAGACAGCTGATCCATTTCCTCCTTGGATACATCAAAGATTCGATTTTTTTTTTATGGTTTTGAAGAGTTGTTTTGCTAAACCAATATTACCGCGTTATGTTTAAAATTTTTACTGACGATTGAGTATATAATTTCAAATTGGTACTAATATCATTTAAAATTTAAATACACATATTATTAGTCATAATTCACCACTGAATTTATTTTTCTAGTATACATATTACTTTTTAAATTTAAAGAATGATTGTCAAATATTTTAAGATTAAATTAGGGATAACAAAAGCTAATATACAAATTTTAATTCAATAATAATATATTTGTTTTTATTAATAAACGTATTATATTTTATATTCAAAACTGCTATTAATTCATTTGCATATAAAAACTCATGTATTAAAGTGTGTTACCTTTTTAATAACCACTACATTAGTTATTACTCAGGATGTTATTTTCACTATCTTTTTCGTATGATAGTATCATGATTAAATTCAATCGAGACAATTCGGTTGTGTTGTGCTTTTGCAATGACAATATTACAAAGTAAAAAAATAATCTAGAAAATTATGGATTATATATTTTGAAGTTGGTCTTCACAAATTGTCAATCATTCATTACACGTTTTAAGGTAAAAATACGTAGCATTCCAAAATTCTAGATCTTAATGACAAGGAAATTGTATTAAATAAATATTGTTTGTCAAAAGAATTTCAATAATGCTACTTAATTGTTTTTTCATATGCATATTACAGTAAACGTTGAAAGTAAAATAGTATATAATTTGGTTTTAAATTTATCATACTACTATAATTTTTTCAAGTTTCTCAATTACTTGATAGTATATGAATTTTTATGCAGTTTAATATTTATTCTACGTATGCAATAAATATAATATTATTTTTATGACTATAATTTGTAATATTTAAATTTATTAGATTAAAATAATAATTGAATTTAAAAAATGACACATCAATAATCCCACGTAGCACGTGGGTTCATACTAGTAAAAATATATAGAAACTAGTAACTCAACCATCCAAACTACCTGAATTTCATGCACAAACTATGTAGTTAAACACAATTCAGAACTGTCTAAGGCTGTTGCAGTAATTTTTTATTCTATCGAGCAAACTTAACATTTAGCTTAGTTCATGCTCCAACTAACAAAAAAAGATTTTTCGAATATTATACTCGTAGGGTGTGATTGGTTCACGTTAATTATACTTAACGGCCTTCTAAAAATTGGTAAAATTTAGATGAGTTGCCCACTAATTACACTTAAGCGGGCTTCTTTTCTTCCAAGCCCATCACTTAAAACCTATTAGCCCAGTGGATTAAAACCCATTGGGGAAGAGGGCTACAATATCTCATGAGATTAATGCAAAATTTATTTACATTTCCTGTTTATCACATTTCAGAAGCATAATTAACCCATGTATTTAGTTTGTGAACCAAACACTCATTGAGAAATACATGCCTTAATTGCAGTGTCAAACTAGAATAAACTATACTATGCCTTTAATTGGAGTGTTAAACTAGAATAAACTATACTATGCCTTTAATTTATAAGATCAACTATTACAAGAAAGCAGTGATGTTAAGTAAGATACCTGTGTCTCCATTGTTTGTCCACCATTCCCAATATTAGGCCCAACAACTACTGGTAAGTCATACTGCTCTAAGTGCCTCCAAATTGTTTCTTTCATTATAGGAGACACATGGACAAAGGAAGCAATGGCATTACGCAGTGCACCCTAAGAGCATTGATGCAACAAGACAGACAGGAGATAAATCTTTAAGACTCTTTGACTATTAAAAAAAAAATTAAACAGAGAAAAATAAAACAGAAAAGTCATTGAGAACCTTGAGACAAGGAGGCACATTCTCATAACTAAGGAGCTTGAACAATGGTTCTATATCAGTAAACCAATTCTTCCTTTCAATGGGGTTCCCATTTTCCATGACCTATATCAGCAAAAGAATAGGAAGGGATTAGCTAAGTCTTTAGTTTTGATTACAGACAAGATTTGAGAAAAAAATAGCTGTCATAAAATCTATAATGCAATATTACTTAATGTTGTGCTATCATAATAATACATAAAATATTGTTAAATTAATTTATTTTATAGATCCAAAATAAAGCAAAATAATGAATCCCGTATAGCACATGAGGCAAAAAACTAATACATAGATATATTTATATCTTAATACATATAATTAGAAAGTAGTAACCGAATATAGATTTTCTAAAAACACGTGTCACACAAGCACAAGGGATGTTGGAAAAAGTAGACCTTAAACAATGGAAACAGTTCAAGCATTAGAGTACACAAAACAGTCAAAACTAGACATGCTTCCTACTTGGTAACAAACATGGTTCAAGCATACACACAATTATTATTTCTTAGGAATGCAAATGTGATAAAGAAAGGAACAGGAAAATGAATCTTCCACCAGCAGAGTGGTACTTTGATTTTGTCCTGTAGAGGTTAAATAAAAGAGAGTTTTTAAACAAAGTATTTAAAATTTTTACCCGCTTAAGAACATTCAAATACGCAACTAGTGCTTTGGCATCTCCTTCCTGAAACTCCGGCAATAGTGCTCCAGGAGTCTGAAGAGAGAGTTTAAACTTTTCCACATAGATAGACAAACAGTCGAATAATGTACTCCACCCAATGGAGCGAAATGTTTTCCCTTGAAGCAGCTCAAAAACTTTGGAAGACCCCTCAGGATTACAAGCCTAATTGAAGAAGCAACGCCAATGAAGCCAAAAAATATAAGTGTGATTGAATTGACATAGTTTTAAATATGGCATGTAGAGTTCAGTTCACCTACCAAGGTACTTAGCATTTTCAAGAATGCCACAAGCGTTTGAAAGTTAGTGTGGTCCTCACCAGAAAACTTAACAAATGTCCAAATCACATCATTACAAGACAGTAGTTCAGGCTCTTTCTGGAGAAAACAGCACAGATTTCATTAAAAGTGTATCTGGTCCAAGAAACAATACAAAGAAAAATATATGGCCAACAAATTATTCATATAAAGTTAAGAATAATTTAGCATCGTTCTACTCTTCAAAAATAATGCTAATAAAATATGTATAACCATACAATACTACTGAGGATATGTATGTTTAAGTGGTTTAAGGGAGAGTTTGATATATAATGTCACGATTCCATGAATAGTAGATTCATAACCCAAAACTTGGGAATGCACTCCACACCATTTTGAGGGGAATGAGTTATGCACCATATTAGGGGGAATAATTTTCTATTATAGATTTTGATGAATTCTAAATCTCCACTAAAAATATTTTTTCCCTATAAATACAAGACGCATTTTTCATCTATCTTCTCGCAATGCCACTTCATATAATTGAAATCTCTTCCTTATAAAAATCTACGACATCAATATTTCAAATCCCTACTCAACATGTATCAATGGTGACTCATTGGAATGTCATTATTTAGCTTCTCACCTCATATTCTTGAAGTAAGTTCAGTGCTTTCTTTTTCAAAATGCCATAACATATTCCTTAATTTAGAGCTTACTTAGCTATTATTATTAAATACTTTACTGTATGTAAATATATAAATACGTACAGTTATTCTTGACTATATTCACTTATTTTCACACTATATTCAGGAATAATAAATTTTGTTATTATTTTACAGTATTAAGATATTTTAAAGATAAAGATCAAAATTATTTTCAAGGACTCAAAGAGCTAGAGATGCATCACCATTTGGATTTTTATCAACTCAAAATCTTTTCGAGGGGTAGAATACTTTTCCACCAATTATCTTTATTAAATGCAACTTGTGAACTATTGATTCAGTATGTGAAGAAAATGACAAGTCCATAGATCTTTATAAAATGAGGAAACATTCATTATCATGCATGTTGTTGCATTGATTAATAATATGCATTTTGGGGGGATTCTTTGGTGCACCAAGGGTTTTTAGTTCATTTCTTATAGTTAAGTAAATATTATGAGTTGATATTCCGTGCACCTAGGGGCACGAATAATTTTATGCACCCAATTTTTTTTCCGTAACAAAGTGTATTAGTTTTAATTCAGTAATGTATATTTGTTTATTAATAAATGCATTAATTTTTTACATTCAACTGTACCATTAATTTTTCATTAAAAAACTAACATTATTTAAAAAAAATTGATAAAAATTTGCTAACAAACTTTATAAGTTTTTATTTATTGTATATATTTTTATTAATAAAAGTACATAAATTGAACATGGACGCACATATGGGTGCACATGATATTTTGCATTAATATATTTTTATTATTATTTTTTATCCAAATTCCAAGGGTATATATTCTATTGGGAGAATGACAAAAATAGCCAACATTTAAAGTTGGAAATCTTTGTCAGCCAACAACTTAAGTTTATAACAATTCTACCCATTTGGTCATTTTTTGAGCAAAATAAAACCCTACACCCCTTTCTTTAATAATTTAATTATTCAGTGTCGCTCAGGTTGTCGGATACCCGACACATGATACATCATGTCCAACACCATCGTTATAGCAACGGATGTCGGATTCAATGTCAGTCATGGTGTCGGAGCCCCGACACAAGATACCGACATCATGCCCAACACTATCGACATTGCAGCGGATGTCGGATTCGGTCGGTCAAGTGTCAGAGCCCCGATATAGGATACCGACATCATATCTGCCATGATGTCAGTATCCTGTGTCAAGGCTCCGACACCTGATCGACACTGAATAATTAAACTATTAAAAAACAAGGTTTGGGGTATTTTGGTCCAAAATTGGCGAAATAGGTATAATTGTTATAAACTTAAGTTGTTGGCTAGCATTAATTGGGTAAATCAGAACAGTACCAGTACTCAAGGTGCATCCCAATAAGACTCTGCATTTTGTATTTAGCTTTGACAAACGTGCACGGTGCCTCCACTCAATTGTGGTATGCTCACCACAATAAATTATTCTTTCCCTTTCACTATTGATGGAGCTCACATGATGTAATAAGACGGTCATAATTTTATTTTATTTTTTAAATGTGAATACATTATTTTAGTTCTCTTTTAAATGAGTTATTTGGTGTTTACTTCGCACAAGTATTTTTATTTTATGAATCTAATTTAAGTTATATAATTTTAAATTTATTAATTTATTATACTTTCACTTCCGTAAAATTTAAATTTTATTGGTTTATTTACACTAATATTAATCTAAGTCACATCCTAATAAGTTTTAAGCAAGTAAAATACTGTTTATAATATTTTAAATTTGGGATGTGACAATCCCTTAGTAGTATAAAGTTTAATTAATTAACATCTGAAACTTCTGCCCATTGGAATATTCCTCAAATAGTGTTTTTCATTGTAAAAAAACACATGCGCTCGTGTCCAAGTGGCTAACCCTCAGGAGCTAGAGCCTAGAACGCCTCAGTGCCTCTCGCCTCTTAACAACTATCAACGTGTGAAACTAGTAGAGATGTCTCTTTTACAAAGAGTAGAAATCCAAAAATCAAACCTATTTTTGATATACTCTCACATTAATAAAATATGACCTTTGCTACTTATATGAAGGTCGATCAAATTTTTTTATCACTCTCATACCAGAAATTATAACATATTACCTAGTTACAAACATGCAAGTCTCAAAAATTACGAGGGTATTTGTAATTATGCCAGAACCTCAAGTTGGTAAGACCAGAGACCTAATAAATTTAATATCCGCATCATTATTATAATAATTAGTCCATTAGAGATCAACAAGTATTGGAAAAAATTCTTTTTTATCCTTATTTTAGAGGATCGAGCAGTTTGTTCAAAGAGTTTCACCTTTCTTCCAAAAGCTAGTAGCTTTCTTTGAAAAATATCTGAACAGTTACATGTGGACTGTAATTTTATGACCAAGGCAAGAAGAGATCCTATTGGGATGAGATCTAATGGAACAGAACAGGAAGAATAAAAGTTGGGCCTACTTATAGTTTATGATATTTAGACATTAATTCCAAACAGTAGAAACGCACTGTAAAACAGTTCCCACAATACCCCACATCAAGACCTCATAGGCCTACATTATGAACAATGACAACATGGGCCTGCCTAACCAGCACATAATATATCAAGCAATATCATGAACAATACCATAGGAAAACTATATCCAAAAATTAGACAGCCTACCTAGGTCTTAGTGAGTAAATGAAATATACATACGAGACAAGTTGATGAGGTTCAGAGTAATATGTAACTTTCACAATTAACTTTCTTAACATTTGACCTCCACACTTATTCTTCTTAGAAAATTTCTAAGTCACTAGCTAAAGACTAACTACAGACATTTCTGCATAAGAATTCAAATCTAATCCACATGACCAACCATATAGAAAATTCTGAAGAATTCCCATTTGTAATGTGAAAGAGGAAATAGTTGGCTTACCCGATAAATTTCACTCACAAACTCCAAAAGGGAGACAAAGGGTTGCAGCCCCATTTCATAGGTATCTTGAGGGCGGTTACTGCCTTCTATTATCTGGTTATGAGTACCAGCAGTTCGGTATGGACTAAGCATAGCCATAGCCTTCTCTTTTGTTTCTTTTACCTGCAAGATCATTTTTAATTCAAAGCAGCAATTCCAACACTATCATAAGAAGCGTAAAAATAAACAGCAGATTTTTGATAAAGCAAATGAACTTATAACAATGCAAGATGTACTAAGCTGAAAACATATTACGTGAAGCAAGATAAATGTCACTTGTCAGAGAATCACTCTGAAATTATATTATGTGTATCAATTTAGACATCCCTCATATAAAATTCATTAAATAAAACCTCAGCCCAAAACTAATACAAATTCCACTATGGGTCCTCCTTCACACTCAAAATAGAGATTATTTCTGCAGTTGAGCTACAAAGGTCCAAATCTTCAAAATTCTCTCATTCTAACAGTGGAATAACATGTTCAACTTTTGACTGTAATAGAAGTCCCATGACTTTTCAATTGCAGCATCCAGTATCATATCTGGAGATGCCCAAAAATGTATATTTAACATTCAACTGATTATTGACGTTAAATAATTATCATTCAACATGAAGCATGAACTGATGTGATAGCCACAATTACCATGATATAAAATACAGTGACAATCAATAATTGATGTAGACAACTAAATGTGTATGTAATTACTAATTATATTGAGCTTCCACTTGTTTGGCTTATGACTCAATGACAATACAACATTCAATATTTCAATTGGGTTGGCTTGTGCTCCTTTAAGGTCAATTATACAGAAACCTAGTCCCAAATGCTTATCATAGCCTCATGGGCCATCTCAAAGTTTAAAGAACGGAGAACCCAAAGTTTCCTTCTGATTGATTTACTGAGGATATAACATATACAGATCAGGATAGCACCACCACATATGTGCTAACAAATCTTACTTACATAGCAATTCACATTTGACAAAGAACATGAATAGCAGTTTAGTTATCTTCTTCATTTCTTCTTTTTGTAAAACAATTCCAACTTTTTTTTTTCGTTGGAAGAAAAGAGAAATATTTATTGAGTAATAATTTCAATAGGAACAAGAAGTTCCAAAAAGACTACAATCCAGAGACAACAAAGTTTTGAATAATTTGCGATTAGATACCCAAAGACTAGCTCTATAATTGATTCTTCCCCAAAAATCCTCTATATATTCAAAACAATTTCACCTTGATTGTTGCATGTTACTCATAAATGCATGATTAGCATATTTGGTGGTTAAAAATAAATATGGTTAAATCTTTGATTCAATAAAGTTCAAAACCTACAACATTATCAGAACTTTTTGACAAAATATGGTACAGATTTGTCAGGTGGACATTTTAAAATTAAAACAAAGCATAAATCAAGCAAGTATAACAGTAAGTCCCACCCTAAGTCATAAATTCAACATAAAAAAGACTAAATAACTTTCTATTTTATACTGACTAGCAACATAAAGAAACAACATTCCAAACTCTGTTTTCATTATTCAATAAAAAAAAAATTAAAAAAATGTAGAGTTCGAACAAAAACCTAATTCAACCAACCTTGTCCCAAGCAAGTGGATGAGAAAGAAAGCATGTCAATAGCTTGTGGAGATACGCGTTGTACACATATACTATATCCTCGTCATCACTCTGCAAAAAATACACAACCGAAGTTCAAGGAAAAGCCAAGGAATACAGAAAGTAGAAAAATAGGGGAATAGAAAAGTACTCAAATCTAAATAGTTTTTTAGAAAGTCTAAAGTTAATCAGTAATAAATATCCTCAAATGAGGCCCCAGAGAAGAGTCTGCCCAACAGAAGTTGAATGGTTACAAATTATCTAATGCAATATACAAAGAAGCCTACAAATTAATCCATAATTAATTAAAGTAATATAATTAACTAAGTTCAGTCCAATAACTTCAGGCCCGTCGCCTATAGACATGTACTATAGGTGGCACTCTATCAAAAGGTTCAAGGCACATCCATCACTTTGTATCAGCCAAGGGTTCCAAATCGTATAACGAAAGAAAAGTACTCTCTCTGTCCCACTATTTACTTTACACTTTCCAATTCCATCCATCCCAAAATTTATGTACTCTTCTAATAATAGCAATCCACATAATATTAATACCCTTATAATACCACAATACTACAAATTGCCACCTACTTTTTACACTCAACCCAACAACTTTATACGCTTGTCTCGTTCATATATCTTACTTTATACATCTAAAAAGTAACTTCTCTTAATCTCCGAGTCTGCCACAAAATGCGTGTATAAATTAATGGTACAGAGGGAGTATATTTTTACAAAATAGAGAGAGAGACGGACAAGTGACAAGTTTAGACTGTTCATGAACTTTCCATCTATCAACTTTCAGCAAGTAATTCCATAAAGTTTACGGTTGGCGTGGTACACAATATAATAAAATAGCATGTACTCAACTAACCAAATAAAACAATTCTTAGCTTAATGATACAAGAAACGCCCATTTCATATCATGTCACAATTCAAGCAATCATTCATCACAAAAACCTTATACAGAAACAAACCACATGCTCCGCAACCTAACACATCCACCACTGCCAACTTCAAAGCCAATTAAAATGGCGTGGTGCCACATGGGGTCATTTCAGAGTTTCTTCGACAAGAAAGAACTATTCATAGTCATGCCCTGAATAAATTGTACTCCCTCCGTCCCACACCACCCTTCAGAATTTCCTTATTCGTCCGTCCCACAACACCCTTCACACCCAAAAAAGGAACATCACTTTATCCAACAATGTCAAATGTTACTTTAATTTCAATTTTGTCACTCCTTTTTTGCACACATACCATTACTTTATAATATTTTATTACCTAAAAATAATACAATACCCTCTAAAGTCAACAAAATTAGTCAAAAAGTGCAACTTTTTTTAAACAACATGGTACAGTAAACGGGAAGGGTGGTCCGGGACGGAAGGAGTATCTCAATTTTTTCTCTTGGGCTTGAAGGTTGATAAAGGTTGATAGAAGGAAAAACAAATAAGGAAAGTAATCAAATAAATATTCATATCCTCCATTAACATTTTTAAGAGAAACAAAAAATCAAATCCAAGCAGTTGAAACCAACATCAAGCATTACTTTCATGATATCAAAGACTAGCAAAATAGCAACTCCAAATCATTAAAACTCAGACAATAAAAATGACATTCAGAACCAAACTCACAGTAAATCAACAACAGAATATGATAAGGAACAAAACAAACAAAGTACCAAAAGGGCTAATTAAAACTAAGTAAAGAGACAATTCTACATTTCGCCAAAATGAAAATCAAAGAGCACATTAATGCTCCATCTAATAGCTACATTAGCAATGAGATATTAATCACCAACCTGATAAGTTGCAGAGAGAAGAATCTTATCGAGCCAAAATTGAAAAACATTATTGGCAAATATGACTTCCAAGCATGAAAAGATACTTTTCATATCATTTGACAAAATACTGGGTGTTATTTCCTTTGCATTATCTCCATCTTGTACCAAAATCATGTGTACAACCCATGCAAGCCTTACACAGTCAATAAAGCCTTCGACTAGAGAATCATTTCCAGCAGACATTATCTGGCGTGAAAATCAAGTAAGGCTCATAATAACAAAGGTAAAGATTTAATGTTAAAGAAAGCAGGCACAATTCATCTTACAATCTCATTAAACTCATGCTTAAAAGAAGTATCTTGAGACAAAACAGGAACTTTGCCAGCTGCTGTGCTCAAAGCGTCTGATACAAAAGTAATGACAAGAGAGAAAAGAAGGCTATATATAATCTGCACAGATAAAGATAGAAATTTATACCATCAGTAACTAAAGAACAGGAAAAGAATAATAAAAATAGAGAGCCATTTCAAGTTCCCCAGACCAAACAAGAATTGAAAACAAAAAAATTTATAAAAATATATCAACAGATATTAATGACAGCAATAGAGGATTCTAACACCAGTAGAATCGTGTTCTAATGAACAAGGGATTACAAGGTTTTTTCATACAGTGAAACCACGGAAGAACCAGATGAGCATAAATTTGAGAAAATCTGGTTCTCTGTTGAATAAAACTCATTCTATCAAGGTGAAATTGGTATTTTAAACTTTATTCTAAATGCATTTCATGGAAGACCCTTTTACGAAAAAGTAGTAATCTCAACTGAATGTACTGCATAGGATTCAGTCAACAAGAGATTCCAAAATTATCAGAAATGTAGTTTCAGGCAATTTAATTGTATGTTCCATGTCAAATATTACATATCAGTATTTCTCCGAGAGAAATGAATTCCAAATTAATGAAATTAATGATTTGAACAGTAACTAATCTCCTTGAAATGCATAAACCAACATCGTGTTTATGAAAGGGTTAATTGAATTTAAGAGAATGACAATATTCTAGTGTACAATGCAATTTCTACACACACAGGAAAGGAGAATAGGAACCCTAACCTGATGCTTCAAAGAATCGATGGCCCCACTGTATTCCTTAGCACACTCTTTTAAAGCGAAAAAAATGTCTTTCACATCTTTAGGGCCTACATGGAGCAAATGGAGTCGCTTCATTTATAACAGTCACATCGAAGTTTAGTTTGAATGGCTTCATCAATCTCATATCCAAAAGCATGAATTTAAGTATGCTAATGTCAAAACATAAATATCGAATTGAGTTACAGTTTCTTATATTAGGCCTAATATTTTGCAATATAACTGCTTTCATGAGGTCTTTCAGTTTAATGGTATATATGGTTGGACCTCTTATTATATCTTCTTCTTTTTTTATGTATTTTAATCTTTGAACTAAAAACTTAAATGAAATTAATATTGTAGCATAGTACAGAAAAATCACTTTATTTGATAGAAATTGATATGTTAGTTTAAAATACAAGAACAAGCCTTATTATAAACTTTAAGCAAACATGGTGGATTAAAAGAAATTTATTATGTGTTCTCTTAACAAATGATAGTTATAAGAGATGCTCATGTTTTGAAAATTGTAAAGTAGGTCTAGATTGTATCTAACATTAGCAATATAAATTTAATTCAACTGCCTAGTTTGTGACTTGAAATTTATGTTGAAGGTATGAAATTAAACACAAGTATTTTTTTTTTTTGGTTAAATGGATAAACAAAGGAGAAATAAGAAAATTACAAGTATAGATGAGAACTCTGTAATGCATAGTTGTTAGAGGTGAGAGGCGCACAAAAGCACAAAGCCATGAGGCACACCTGAGGCCTAATATTTTACTACACAATACATAAGTGCACTCCACTTACAACTTAATTACCTAACTAAACAAAGGTAAAGATCACATAACATCACGTAATGATACATAAAATCTCATAAATAACATAATAATATATAGAAAATACATACATAATCAACTTCAAAGTTCAAATCTTCAACACATATAACAAGAACATAATAAAACTAAGTCATCAATTCTAAAATGTTATCAAGTTTCCAAATAATTAGCAACCAGCAAATTAATCAATAATCATCCCCATCATCCTCATCCTAAAAGTTGAGCATCGTTTTCATAAAAGTTCTCCACTTTTTCCCCTTAACACTCAAAATGAATTTCAATATATTCATCCACATAATCATCTCCAAGTCTTAAAGATGAGCCTTTAACCCTCTTTCCTTTGTCCACTTGATTTTCCCTTTAGTTGGTGGTCTAGAATTGGAGTGTGTGGACGATTGGCTTCTCATTGACTTGTGTTTGTTTATTAAAACCCTAACCATAACTCAAGTAGAACATAGATATTCATATAATTGTCAATTATCCCCCCAAAAACTAAATAGGAGGCAAAAAAGTCTTTTCCTTAATGGAAACATGCAACTCTAAAAAAATCCCAAAAATAAGGATTATTGGAACACGTGTAGGAGGTGCGCCTCTTTATGAAGAAAGGCGCAGAGAGGAGTATGCCTCTTGAACATCACCTAAAATCAACAAAAATAGGTGCAAGGGCTCGAGCCTCCTCGGAAGCATATGCCCTTAACACTATTTCATAATAAACATAAAAAATACCAGCAAAAGAAATCCTTTGATACTTACTTGCACGCTCAACCAAAATTGAGAGAACAAGGCAATGACCAAGAATAAGCCTTTCCCTAGAAATAACAGCTTTCCTTTCCACTATAGCACCCCTTGAATCAAGAATATAGCTCTCAGAATTCGGCCCACCTAACCCTGTCGGGTCTTCTCTTTTCAATTCCTACTTAGAAAGAAGAAAATAATGATGAACCTAATGTATATAATAATGAGATAATGATGAATAACAACACAGTATCAAGAAAGTGAGGAAATCATATAAACATAATGCAGAAGACATGTGAAAGGAATAAGAAAAAACAGAACCAAAATAATAACCGTAAAAGCCCAACAGTTTCATGGATCTACCCTTCCACAAATTCCATGAAATGAAAAAAGTGATGTTTTAGGAAATTGTGGCAATGCCATTGTGATAACTTTTCGTGGGCAGCTTTCAAAAAATTTAGAAAACAATATCCGACCAGAAAACAATAAAAATAGGGTTTTTGTCCTACAAAAAAAAATGAGATTTTACTATAACAACTACCTAGTTTCCTTATTGTAGACAAGGGTATTCAGTATTCTCTAGAATATTATTTTTATGAGATACAGCAAATGTTTAATTATTAAAAGCAACTATAAGGTTATGATGATCTAATAAGCCTACACACCACAACATGACACTCTAATCCTGAGCAATGTCTAATAGAGATTATGCTTCTTTATGGACTTAAAACCCACTACAACACTCTAAACTTAACATTTTACCAAACTTCATCTTTCCTCAGTAATAATGCACTGTTGGCACAGACCAGCATCAAGCTTGTCATGACCACTCATAACACCTTACCCCTTATTTAAAAGATGATACCAGACAACAGACCACGTATCACTGGCAAATTTCGAGATTCGGACATTTCCCACATCCGATGGGTTAACAACTAGATTTGGTATGTTGGTACTTGGGAGTTTTTTTTATGGTTGAATTATAAATCCTCAGCATGCAATATATTATCCAACAATTATTAACCTTTCATGGTTGCCCAAGAAACGTAGTTGAAAATCTAATTCCAATTTTATTATCAAGATGCTTTCGTACAGACACCAGCACGGTTGTTAGATGCGTAAGGCGCACAGAAGCGCAAGGCCCTGTTGGAGTCTGAGGCGAGAGGCGTGCACCTCTTGTACACCTGCAGTAGCATCTTTCTACAGATTATACACAAACATATCCTACTTGACACATAATTACCTAACTAAATAAAAGTAAAAACACATTATATCACATAAAGATACATAATAACTCATAAATAAGACAATAACACATAAAACACTGCGTGAATAACCAACTTCAAAGTTCAAATAACTTCAAACCAATAAAATAAAGTTGAACATATAAGCAATAAAATAAAGTTTAAAACACATAATATTACATAATAACTCATAAACAACAAAATGAACATGAACCCATAATGTATATGCTAATTAATAGACATCAACGCTATTTGAGAAAATTGCTACCCAGGTTCTGAACATTTTCTCAGCCAGTCTTCCCAATGAAGTTCCAAGCCTTGCACAATTTCTGGAGCACCAACAAGCATACCTCCATATTCAATCTATATGTCACTTTAGACAAAACTTTATCGAAGCAAATCAAGCAAACCAGCATTACTTACTTGATATAAGCTACATGCTAAAAGTCAACAATGATAAGCTTTTAAATTTAGGTTCATAATTTTATTACAGGTACAAAACAAAATTTTCACCAAGACACACCATGAAATTGCATTTTTTTCCCCAATTTTAGAAATTCAAAATTAAAAAAAAAAAAGGAAAGACAAAAGAACAAGTAACTACAAATAAGTATCAATATGAATAGGAATCACAAGAATACCAAAGATCTAAGTTATTTCACACTTATAAATAAATCCTAGAAAGGGGTCAAACCTTTATAAGTGAAACTATTCGCTGCCTAAGTCCAGACACAATGAGATCTCCCAAAAATTTCTGAATGTCAACAAGAAGATCAGCTTCAAGACCTTGGTCCAGTACAACAGCCTGCAAAAAGACAAATAATAGTCATCAAGGAAAGAGTATAAATTCTTATTAGGGAGCAATGAAGAAGAAATAATACCCTTAATAGCATGTAAATTGACGTTAGTAATTCTCTTCTCTCCATATACCAACGTCCAGCAGCAAGGCGATAAATTTCTAATGGCTCTCGACCTAGCAATCCAGACTGAAAGAAAACAAATATTATAATTTCAAACAAAAATAATAATAATAAGAAGAAGAAGAAGAAAATAATTAAAAAATATGACATGTGAACTGCAAATCAAATTAGTACATGGAAAAAAATTCTAATCATAGGACCTTTCTGTCCATAAGCAAATGTATATGCTATATTTCCTTCTTTCCTTTACTTATTCTTAATTCATTTACACCACACTCATTATTTTTTTATTTTATCTTTTTTAGGGGATAAAGACCTGTTTTTATCCTCATTGGCAATACACAATTAAAACAAAAAGACTTTCAAAATCACCGTAGGCAACTGGATATTGATGACCAGGATACATAAGATATTACCTCCTGATTAGCAGACACGAGCAAACATACACAGTATATTTCATTGAGATGGAGATCATCACTCAACTTTAAGGCCTAACAATAAAAATTAAGCACGGAGTCAAAATTACAGCAGAATCAAACATCAATTTGAATTTGCAGCTAATTAGTCAAAATGAGAGCATGGACCGGCATCACTTTGATGGGTATGCTAAACTACAAATTCCAGGATGTGGTTGGTTTTTGAGAGTCAAAGCAAAGCATATGATGATAGTGACATCAAAATCCTTAATCATTGAGTTCAGTTTAATAGATCAAGCAAGAAGCTCTTAGCCACTCCGTGGAAATAAATTAAGTATCATAACTTTAGAGCAGTACTTGCATACATGAAGTATGTCCTCATACTTACCCGAATATTTGTAAAGGTATTCTACTAGCCCTGTTCCATATAAGAAAAGATTATCCAAAGAGCAAGCAAATGTTATTGTAGTTGTTTGGTCTTACCTAAAATTACAAAGATATGAAAAGTTTGCCGCATCTTAATTTTCAATGAAGGATTTGGTAATAAGCTTTTCTCAAATTGATGTGAACAATCAAATCATGCAATTATTTTTGTGATGTTAATCTTCATACTAACTTTATATCATGCAACCCTCTAACTATTATTCTGGTAAGAATTAATATTTTTTCTCTAATTTAGAACACTTCTGATAAAATCAAAATACCAGAGCGTTCATCTGGTGTGTCTATTTAAGAAGGGAGAACTAATCTAGCTCCTGAAATAAAAAATATTATGGATCCTTGCTTTTACTAGTCTGGGTTAGCTTTTTGCAAAAAATTACAAGCAGAAAAAACATTAATCATGGGAGAGCATAATCAATATATATTACACCATGTTCATATGCAATCATAAGCAGCAACAGAAAATTGCAAGTGCTTACAAATTGATAATTTGAACTAATAGTTTTTAAGTTTTTTTATACTTTCAGTTATAACATTTAAAATGTTTTCCATATGGGTATGTTTGGTTTGTGTTTTGAAAACCAAGACATTGTAATCCTAATTCCTAAATTTGTGATAGTTAAGGATTTTGAAATCCCATTTTAAAATATCCAATACATTCACCCCAACAATTTAACTGTGAACCTAATAGCGTCCAACTCACTCACCATACATCAATTTTCTTCAATTATACTCTATCCTCTCATTCTCTCTCCCATCTCCTATCTCCTCTCCATCAAAAAAATAATACAATAATACACTCTCATACATCTCACCACCCCTCTTACACATCTCAACATCCCCTCTTACATATATCACTACCCTCCTATCACATGATGGTATTGACATAATGACTAATCCTACCTTATCAATAACCCAAAAACAAACACATATCATTCCTATTCGTTAGGATATTATAATCCACCAAATATTGAAAACCAAACATGCCCAATGGGAGTAGGATCCAAAGTATGCCCTCTAAGTGCTGTGATTCTAATTCACACAATACATAAAATAAAAAGAGTAGAGAAGAGGCCAAAACTAACTATCTGGACATCCTGATCGTCAAGTGAAATCGGCCCAGAATCTGGCAGTCTCACTTCCTTCAACTGGACTTGAGCTCTGTCCGACGAACTTGGAGGCTATAAATGAAAGCAAAACAAGTCATTCAGAAAAAAGCAACACAAGAACTGCTGATAGTGATAGATATATAGGATATCCTGTCTCAGATCTTCACCTCAAAGTAACTTTTATATTATGCAGAGAATCAATGCCAATGGTGTGATGAGAAATTCAAAATAAAATTTTTAAAAACTACCGGTCATAAAAATTTCCAATAGTCAAATCAAACAAACAATCTTTAATTTTCTCCAGAATCAGGTATCATCACAAGCACTCTGTCAACAAAACTAGTGGAAGTGAAAAACGTACGAACAAAACGAAAATTACATTTTGCACGTGGAACTCGAAATATTTAAAACATTCCGCAAGACAATGGCCATAAAAGTTCAGCAAGATAAAAGAGACACCACAATTTTTATAAGGTACATATTGATTGAGGAGATACTGGGTAAGTGAGGAGAGCCTTGAGGGAGGGAAGCGAGTGGCGAATGGCGTGAATGAGCTCGATTCTTTGGGCAGCGGAGGGCGGAGTTCGCCCCAGCAGAGCCGAGTCGATTACCGATAAGAGTTGCTTGGGCGACACCATTGCTCCTCGTCGAAGTACAGAGTGAAATCTGAGATTTTGAGGAAATTGAAGACCCGTTCATGCACTCTTGCGAAAGGAGTGGCAGTGTTTTAAGGGCGGGAAAAGCCCTAATTGAGGTTTTGGTCCTCGTGTAAAGCCAATGAGTCGGGCTTGTTCGATGAAAAATGTGCTGAATTAACATTGATTCTACTGGCGTAACAGGCCGCGTGAACCTACTGCATACTAGCCTTCGTGCAAGAGTATTTTATGGACTAGTAATGCCCACTGAAAATAATATAAATTTGCTCATTTTTAATTGAGAAATAAAATTGAGATTTTTAGATTTAAAAATATAATAAATAATGATATATATCTGTTTTGAATTTTTTATATGGTAAATTTTAAATTTATGTCAAATCAATGTATTATAATATATATTAGTTTATAGTATAAAAAAGATGTATAAACAATGAATATTAAATGAGAAAATATTATAGAAGGTGAATATATTGATGGTTGTATTATAAAATTATTTGGTAAATATAGTATTATAGTAGTAAGTAATGGTTATTTATGTAAAAATTATTTGGTAAATAATAGGAATGATTATCATATTAATTAATTTAACATATTTTTAAAATTATTATATATCTTCCATCTTTCGTACCATCGGTATATTACTTTTTGAAAATCAACATATTTTATTGGTAGGTCTTGCGTGAGACCGTCTCACGTGAGGTCGTCTCACGTGAGACCGTCTCAAGACCATTTTTTAGTTTTTTAAAATAGTTATCACTTTCGCTATAAAACATTATCACAAACATTATCTCTGTAAAATATTATCACTTTTAAATTATTCTATAAACTATTCATTAAATAACATTATCACTTTTCATTAATTTATTATTATCACTTTCATTCATAAAAGTTATGACTTTATGACCATCTCATATAAGTCCTTACGTGAAACGGTCTCATACAGGTCTTTTCCTTTGTTTATTAATTTATTTTTAAAAAAACAATTTTTATTTTTTTCTTCTTGACTATTATACTACTATTATTTATCATATTAATTAATTTAACATATTTTTAAAATCACTTATATCTCTTCCATCTTCCGTACCATCTATATATTACTGCATATATTTTATTTTTCATTTCACTTTGAAAATCAACATATTTTGTTTATTTATTTATTTAAAAAAATTCATTCGATTTTTATTTTTTTCTTCTTGAATGTTATATTATTATTTTGGAATTTATTTAAATCAAATATTATTATTTTGGAATTTATTTAAATCAAATAAGTGATTTTTTTCCTCTTTCAATAATATCTATTTTGTCATTTCTTCTATATACATTTAAAAAAATAATTATATATTTTTTTTAAATAAATTACACAAAAGTCAATAAAAATAATAAAAGATCACTTTTATTTAAGGCGATGTATATCTACACCACTTATTTTACTTCATACACCCATTTTCCAATACATACCATCTATAAAAAATAAATATTACAATTATAGATACACTAATTTTAAAATAACATAAATACCCTTAATGGATACACCACTCAATTTCTTTTCTACTCTACCCATTTCTCACTTACTTCATTCACCCACTTCCCACTTACTTCATCCACCTCCTCTCACATACCCCCTCCTAGACATACCCATCTCTCTTAACATTAATTTGAAGAAGAAGAAGAAAAAAAAAGAGAAAAAGAAGAGGAGAAGAGGAGGAGGAGGAGAAGAACTTCCAAAAATTGTAATTTGGATAAGAAACACATCACAATGTATTCAATTAGACTAATTATAAGTATGTAATATAGTGTTTTTCCAATCAATCTCTTATTTGAAAGGTGTTAGAAATTTAGGGATTTTAGGGATTAAATGTGAAGTAATATTATTAAATTTTCATCTAAACGCATAGAGTATATTATTTTACACTGAAATAAGAAATTTTTAGTTGTTGGGTCATTGAGATTGACATGAGAATTTGTTGAGATCGCGATGGCATGTTCGTCACTAGTCCAACGCTGGTTACGCCTCTGTTCGACCAAGGCTAGTCGAAAGATCTAAATACTATCGTCCAAGGCTGGCCGACGGATCTTGCCTTCATCATCCAGTGCTGGTCGAATGATCTAAGAAATTTCATCCAGCGTTGGTCGAACTAACATTGGACGAGAAGTGACCTCTGTTCGACCAACGTTGTGTTGGCGTTTGGATCTTTTGGTTAATGTAAACCGTTAGGGTTCCATGCAATTCTACTGCAGCGAAAGCATAAGAGTATAATTGAATTACCTTTCGCCGGGTTTGATGTAGAGGTTAAACAGCAAAAACAAACGACCTTCTGATCTTCTGTTGTATTCCTAAGCCATGTCTTGACGCTGTGTGGGCCACGATCTACAAGACGATCTCAATCTCACTTATTTCTCACGATTTTGGTGTGTTCAGTAGTGTATCCAGACTACTGAGATTGGCTATTTATAGGCTACAACAGGGACCGGGAGGAGAAATTAGGGTTTGGGCCTCCCATTGGGCTTAAGCATCCAAGTTTAGCCCAAAACTTATACTTAAGTCTAATAATTACAAATCAGTCCACTAAAGAAATATTATTGCATTGCCACCCTAATCCCAAATTACGTTATGGGCTCCTTCTTATTATGTGCCCGTTAATCTCCCCGTGTTTAAGATTCAATACCCATTAATTAATTAAGTTACTAACAACTCCATTAATTAATAAATTTATCGAGTAGTACACTCAACCTTATTATCATGTCGGAATAAATTCACCTGCAGGGTTTACATGATAATCATTATGAGCTCCTCAAGGGGACATCATAACCATTTCCGTTAGGACACATATTCTTTCTACAATCAACAGCACATCATAGAGACAGTATTATCTCCCGACTCACTAAGCATATTGATTTAATAATTAAATCTCACCTGTTGATGAATCAAGGAAATAAATACTGGCTTACGTGTCGAGGTTATTGTATAGGGATTAAGAGTACGAACATCCATAATAACAGAGATCAAGTTCTATTATATAGTCAGTATAAACCGAACAATCTCAATGGCGGTCCTATTCAATACAACCATACCAATAGATAGTCCTCATCTATCTCGTTGTGAATGTTTGATCACATGATTCTCATTTCAAATATTGTCAAACATTGTTCATACAAAAGTTAGACTTTTAGTATACAATCCAATAATCTCTCACTTATACTAAAAGACTATGCTGTCATATCTGCTGATATACATCTGATTACCACTCACACTACATGACTATCAAAATTTTTTGCCTTAAGATCTTTGTATAAGGATTTACTAGGTTATCATCTGATGTAATCTAGGTGACAACAACCTTCCCCTCATCATATGATTTCTCATATCAGGCAGTACTAGCTATCAATGTGTCTAATTGCCTTATGGGCTCGTGATTTCTTCAAGTTTGCAACTGCACCATTATTATCACAATAAATTGTGATAACCTTGGGCAAACTCAGAATCACTTCTAAGTCCATTACGAAGTTTTTAGAACTATACAGATACTTTGGCTGCCTCGAGGCTCCAATATTATCATTTTTCCATGGTAGAGTCTGAAATATATTTCTATATAATCACTCCTCCATATTATGGCTCAACTTCCAAAATAAAAACACATAACCTTGAGGTGGATTTACTGTCGTCCCTATGATTTAAAAAATCAAATTCAAGTAATCGTCAAGAAGTAATAAATTTGTCCGATAAGCCTACATATAATTTCAGTCCTTCTCAGGCACTTCAAATATATCATACCACAATTCAATATTTGTGTTCCGGGTTACCTTGATACTCACTAACTATGCCATGCATATCATTACATAGATTAAGCTTCCTTATTGCCGAAGCATAGGGAACTGCCTTTATCTATTTTATCTTCTTTTGTGTCTTAAGACACAAATCCTTAGATAAAGTCACATGCTAAAACAAGTAAGGATTGTATCAATTTATGAAGCTTGAGACAAACACAACATCCTATCTTGTGATCCTTATCACCAAGATCACAAGAATATATTTTGACTTTTTAAGTCCTTCATTTCATACTGCTTTATCAACCATACCCATACGCCCGACAATACTCTTTCATTGTATCCAATGAGCAAAATACCATCTACGTACTTACAAGAAATACCACCACATTTCTGTCACTCTTTTTAATACACAAAACCCATCCGAGCATTGATTAAATCTACATGATTGGATTTTCTTATCAAAATGGATGTTCCATGATCTTGAAGCTTGCTTTAGTCCATCGATGGACACTTTTAAGTTTACATTCAAAATGCTCTTAGCCCTTTACAATGAATGACTCTGGTTGCTTCACATAGATGTTTTTCTCAAGATTTCCATTCAGGGCTATCCTGACGTCTATTTGCTATACCTCATAATTAATATGAGCAGCAACGAATAAATGAATTCAGATCTACATAGGCATAGCTACCGGCGAACAAGTTTCCTCATAATCGAACCTATTCTTTCTGAGTATACCTTTTTGCTACAAGCTTTGCATCAAAGGCTTTCACCATACAGTATGATCCTCTTTTATTTTGTATGACCACTTCCAATGACTTTTACACCACTTAGTGGTCCTACAAGCTCCCAGATTTGATTTAGAATCCATAGATTATATTTCAAAATTTATTGCGACTTACTAAGATTTCGCATTTCGATCTTGTAGTGCTTCGTCGTGTCCATGGGATGATGTCATGTGTACTAGGGACCAAGTCTCATGACTCTCCCAAAACATAAATCTATCAGGTTGTAGAACAACCCTCCCAGTACGATAAGACACTACATGTAATTGTGTATCAGACGTGGCATGCGATGCAGTTTATTTGTGGTATATCCTCTTATACAATTGGTATTATAATTTGTGTTTCCCTTTTCACACCTTTTAGAACATTTTATTCACTGGTTTATGATTTATTACATTGTCCTTTTCCAAAATCTAGTGTTCATGTTAACAATCATCATCTGATCTTTTGGACTTTTAAATAAACCACCCTTCATTTTTTCTAGGATTTCTCAAAATGAATTTAATAACTCATCATCTATCTAATCATTTCCATATGAGTCTTATTCCTTCTATCCGCCACACCATTCTGCTGGGGTATGCCCGGTGTAGACTACTTGAGATTCTATCTCAACCTCCGATTAACAGCTCCTAAACTATTCTAAGAGATTCTCGCCACTACGATAGAATCGCAGTGACTTGATATATTTTTCATGTCACTTCACCACATCAACCTTGTACTTCTTGATTTAATCATAGTACTCAAACTTGTAGTCAAATAAATATATCTTGTTTCTAGAATAATCGTCAAACAAAGTGACGAATATTCATAACCACCTCTCGCCAGGATAATCTTAGGACGACATAAATCAGAATAAACAATTTCCAACATATCTTTACATGGCTCTACACCCCTTTGCCTTGTAGAGGCAATTTATCATATTCACTTCCAAGTAAGACTCACAAGTTCGATAGTTTTTCATTTCCAATAAATCTTACGGTTCATCGGCTATCAACTTTCAAATAGTATTCAAGTAAAATGATCTAGTCTTAGATGCCAAAAGTATGTTTGGTTCATATCCAAAGGTACCTTTCTCTTATATGGATTAGAAGATGCGTTATTAATTATTATTTATTGCATCCGTGGGATAAACATGATTTAAGAGTATAAAAATTGTCCACCAACGTACCACAACAGAATATAGCTCCATCCTTCATTATAATGACCATGTCATTTAAATGAAATAGAGTATCTATCCGTAAATACATTGAAACCAAAATGAAATTCTTTCTATGAAAATGTACATAAAGACAATTTCTCAAAATATATGTTTATTCCTATCATAAGATAGATAAACAACTCTCACTGCAACAGTCACTACTTTCGTAACATTACCCATGTACACAGTAATCTCATCCTCACTTAGTTGCAGACATATAATGATTCCGATATCTACACACAACGTGTCAGCAGATACCATCACTAATCATGCTTCAACAACTAGTGAATAAGATACTTATCTTGTTCATGTATTGATGAAATTAGCTTTCTTTCGCCACATATTTTGTCAGAAGTTTCCCATCATATACAACCTCTTGTAATTCAGGAGGAACTTGCTCAAAACATCTCAGCAAATTATGAAGAAAAAATGACCTAGGTTTCCCCTTCAATTTCTATTTCAAGTATATCCAATTCATTCATCAAATTTGACCACGAACCCTGGCCCTTCTAAACTTACTCAAGTATCCGAAGAGTCGCATGAGACCATCATATTTCTATGAATCTCTCACCTCTTCACTAGAGACTTTAATAGGCACTAGAGGGCATACTTAGTGAGAACACATTTTTAATTTCTTAAGCAGTAAGAATTAAAATCAAGATTCTTTTTTAATCATCTAATTTTGGACCAGTGAATTTTATTTCTTTCAATTAACAATAAGTGATATAAACTATTCGAAAAATTCAAAGAATCAAGTAAATAAATACGACAATCAAACACTTCAAATTTAAATTTTATATTGATTCCCTTAATAAACAATATAAAATAAATTCACCGACATCTCAAGCACCGTGAATTTGCATGTCACGTTAGTATGGATGTATACAAACCCGAACATTCGCAAGAGAAGGTTTTACACATTAATTCCATATGTCACAATTAACCTTATGACTCAATGATTAATAGTCGGCTGTCCTTTAGCCATGCAATTTAATAGCAGCGACTCCGTTGGGGAGGATACATATTAATTGCACTTAAGTGTATACCATTATTTGATACAAGTATGTTACCCAAGATTGTGTGCCTTACAGTTGGAGAAGTCCACACGCCCTCAAATAATTTCCCATAATCATCAATTATTAATTTGTACCAGTGATCCGCAAATAAAATTCATCCATTGGGGAGAAAGACACTATGGTCGACTCATAAGTTCATGTGCATCACATTACAAATAATAATTATTTAATGAAATTTATTCCAATGATCCATAAATAAAACTCATCTGTTGGGGAGGAAGACACTACAGCCGACTCATAAGCTTACTTGCATCACACAATAAATCAACAATGGAGGCCGCGGGATTTATTAACCAATCCCTCTCCCACTTAGTTATTTAATAGGAGGGTTTTTACATGCAAACAATATATCAAATATAATACGCAACTTAGCATGCTCCTATCATAACAATTTAAAACAGTAAATCACATAGAACATGCTTCCAAATATAATAATAATTGACAGATAAAATAATTATAGCAATTATATATAAAGAAATTAATTGATAAAAATAGGTTGACTTGGTCAACACTCCATGCAATTAAATGGATAACTTGTGCAACAAGTAGGAAAAGCTTATGCCCCAAGTCAATACCCTCACGGTTTCACAGCAACCGAAATCGTCGAGAAAAGCGGCACCTCTCCAGCCATCTCTCTGTCCGCAGAAAAATTATAGCTCGCCGGAACGCCGCCTTTCAGCCACCGGTTATCCCACATCCCACGCCGTCCACTGTCGGATACCATACCGACAGCAGCTATCGGTCACTGCTATTCAACTTGTAGACCATCAAGGTAGCCTACGAACCAAAGAACAAAGCACGTCCCTTCCAGCCCACTTCTGCTACCTTCTCGAACGACTATGGCCATAGCCACCAGCCCGGCGCTTTGGAGTGCCAGCATGTGCTTGCCCGTGCATGCACCCAGCAATCCTGCTGTGCCGGTGTCGCTCCCAGTCACACCATCTCATCAGCAAAATGTGCCGACCATGGCTGTAGGGTATGCTGGTAGCAGCAGATTGCTAGAAATAGCTATGCACATCAAGACGACAGTCTATGATCATGCTTCAGCCTCCATCGATAGTGTCCCTTCCGATCAGCGCACCCGCCGGCGCTCATGCCACCAAGCTTAACCTGTCGTGCTAATGTTGCCACTGAACATGTCAACATCTTTCGCTCCTAACTAGCCTAGACCCGATCGACAATTAGGAGACTTGCTCGAAAAATGGTATCACCCGATCGAAAATCCAGGCAGACTCAACCGGAATTGGCCTGTGACCCGCTCGGACATGTGTGTTTCTCGCCAAACTGACCCGACCGAAAGCTCATCCAGACTCGACGGAAACCATGGCAGATTCACTCGGAATTGCACCAGGTCCGATCAAAACACCGTCTGGTTCGATCGAGACCTTACCTTCCCTGCTGCTGAACTCTGCCGAAAATGTGTCGCGAGCCTCTGGGATTTCATGCCTATCTTCACTGACATCGGCCACTGTCCTCTATCAACCCTAGCACCGACGAAATACCTGCTAAAACCTGACACTATGCGACTGGTTGCATCACGCCAATTACCTAGTAGCCTTTGCCACTGATCACCACCGATGCGCCAGCCCGTCGGGCTTTCTGACAGCCGTATCATCAATTGAAGGTTGGCGTCGACTTACAACCATGCAGTGGCGAGAACCACCCTGCACTGCCATATTCCACAGCCTAGTTCCGACATTCATAATCGCTATATCGGACAGCCTAGCTCGTCAACCACTAGGCGCCATCTGCCACCGTGCTACCGTCGTCGTGATTTCGTGCGGTGATGTGTGTGAGGTGTACAATTAGGGTTTCAACAAGAATAACACTCTAAACCCTAATATCACGTATTCCACTCAAACCCTAGCCTAACGTGTCACGTTTAGCCATAGAATCTTCGCTCTGATACTAATTGTTGGCATTTGGATCTTTTGGTTAATGTGAACCGTTAGGGCTTCATGCAATTCTACTGCAGCGGAAGCATAAGAGTATAATTGAATACCTTTCACCAGGTTTGATGTAGAGGTTGAACAACAAGAACAAACAACCTTCCAATCTTTTGTTGTATTCCTAAGCCACGTCTTAACGTTGTGTAAGCAACGATCTACAAGACGATCTCAATATGCAGTTCTCACTTGTTTCTCACGATTTTGGCATGTTCAGTAGTATATCCGGACTACTGAGATTAGCTATTTATAGGCTACAACAGGGACCAGGAGGAGAAATTATGATTTGGGCCTCCCGTTGGGCTTAAGAATCCAAGTTTAGCCCAAAACTTATACTTAAGTCCAATAATAATAAATCAGTTCACTAAAGAAATATTATTGCATTGCCACCCTAATCCCATATTACGTTATGGGCTCCTTCTTATTATGTGCCCGTTAATCTCCCCGTGTTTAAGATTCAATACCCATTAATTAATTAAGTTACTGACAACTCCATTAATTAATAAATTTATCAAGAGTAGTACCACTCAACCTTATCATGCCGGAATAAATCCACCTGCAGGATTTACATGATAATCATTATGAGCTCCTCAAGGGGACATCATCAACCAGTTCCGTTAGGACACAGATTCCTTCTACAATCAACAGCACACCATAGAGACAGTATCATCTCCCGACTCACTAAGCATATTGATTTAATAGTTAAATCTCACCCATTGATGAATCAAGGAAATAAATATTGGCTTACGAGTCAATGTTATTCTATAGGGATTAAGAGTACGAACATCCAGAATAACAGAGATCAAGTTTTATTATATAGTCAGTATAAACCGAACGATCCCAACGACGGTCCTATTCAATACACATAAAGTACAATTTTATAGTCAAGACAGACTAGTGCCAAATCAAACTACAACCATACTAATAGATAGTCCTCATATATCTCGGTTTTGAATATTTATTCATACTTTATGAGGAGCCGATAATATGATCTTCCGTGTGATGCCGCACACTATATTATCTACAATATAAAGTAAATGGACTTTTACAATAATATAATTACAAACGTTTGATCACATGATTCTCATTTCAAATATTAACAAAACATTGTTCATACAAAAAGCTAGACTATTAGTATACAATCCAACAGATTGATCTTTAAACTTTCAACCAACGTCGAACAATTAATCCATAAACTTACAACCAACATTGGTCAAATGGAATGAGTTTTGTCTTACAACCAACATTGGTCAAATGGAATGAGTTTATTCATCCAACGTATTGGATTGTATACTAATATTCTAGCTTTCTGTATGAATAATATTTTAACAATTAACTTGAAATGAGAATCATATGATGAAATATTTTATATATTATAATTTTCTTATATGTCATTGCAAAAGTCCACTTACTTTATAATATAGATAATATGGTGTCCGATGTTGTACAGAAGATCATATTGTCGGCCCCTTATAAACTATAAATAAATGCTCACAACTGAGATAGAAAGGGACAATCTATCGTGATGGTTGTAGTGTGATTTGGAATTAGTTTGTTTAGACTATAAAATTATATTAGTGCACTTTGTGTGTATTGAGTAGGACCGCTTGAGATTGTTCGACTTATACTGCCTATATAGGAGAACTTGATCTCAATTATTATGGATGTTCGTGCTCTTAATCCCTATACAATAACCTCAATACGTAAATCAGTATTTGTTTATTTGATTCATCAATGGTGAGATTTATTCTTTAAATTAATAGTCTCGGTGAGTTGGGAAATATTGCTGCCTCTATGGTGTGCTGTTGATTATAGAAGGAATCTGTGTCCTATTAAATAGGCTGATGGTGTCCCCTTAAGGAGCTCATAAGGATTATCATGTAAACCTTGCAGGTAGATTTATTCCGGCATGATAACAAGGTTGAGTGGTACTACTCTCGGATGAGATATTAATTAATGGAACTGTCAGTAACTTAATTAGTTAATAGGCATTGTATATTTTACACACGGGGAGATTAATGGGCTCATAATAAGAAGGAGCCTATAATGTAATATGGGATTATAGTGGCAGTGCAGTAATAATATTTTAGTGGAATATATTATTATTATTATTGGACTCAAGTATAAGTTTTGGGCTAAACTTTGATATTTAAGCCCAATGGAGGTCCAACTCTAATTTCTTCTCATGGCCCATGTTGTAGCCCATATATAAGCAATCTTAGTGATCCAGAAACCTTAATTCTAGCGCTTAAAATCACGAGTAAGAAGGGAGAGGAGAGCAGATTGAGGGTCTTGAAGATCGTCGCCCACACGACGCCAAGACTAGGCTTGGGAATACAACATAAGATCGGAAGGTCGTTAATTGCTGCTGATCAATCTCATCTTCAACATACCAAGGTAAAAGGTAATTTATTCTATTCATTTCAACTGCAATAGAATTACATGGAACTCGAATGAATAATGTGGACCAAAAGATCTGAATGCCAACACAATCGTCCAACATTGGTTGAATACTATCTTCCAACAACGGTTGATCGATCTGGGAACTTTCGTCCCTAGTTGGTCGAAATTTCACGACAACAACTAAAAAGGTTCTTAAAAATACCATTTAAAACGATGGAAATGTTTAAAATAATGTATCTTAAGCTTTTTTGTTGCTTTTTCATCCGACATTATATTTTTTGATAATATTTTTGTGTTGGAATGAATTGAATGGGTTCACTCTTTTCTCTCACCAAACTCTCTATTGCACAGAGGGGGTGAATGGGAAAGGGAGAGTTAGAGGTGTATGTGGAGTTTAGAGTGTTATGTTTTTAAAGTGAGAGATGTAATATGTGGTGGGTGTGTTAGGTGTTAGATATTAAGTTAGAGTGAGAGTTTTGTGAGGTTCATTAAGGGTATTTTAGGGATTTTAGTGTTGGTATTTTTGTAAATAACAAAGAAGTGAGTGTATGGAGTAAAAAGTGTTTTAAATATCCGGCGCCTTTATTTAATTTATAATAACGTGAAACAATAAATATGAAAGTTAAATTGAAATAGATTAAAATTTAAAAACATATACACAATAATGGTTGAAAAACTTGGTTACAAGGAAAAGAAAAATACTCTTTACACCTAATATACTATAAACTAAAGGAGGATTTTGGTTTTATTAGGTGGCATCATGGGAGCAATTTAGGTATGATGTATCATTTTTATAGATTTTTGAATTTTTTTTATAATAAACTTGCTTAGGAGAGAAGATAATATAGTTATTTTACTTTAAACAACCAATGAAAATATTTCATTTTTCTTTATCTTATTTAAAAATTTACCTAAAACTTTATGTGTTTTTAACTTTTTATTTTTAAATCAGATTTATATAAAACTTATATCAAATTAATTGTCTTTTCATGATCTTGAATTTGACATCCATATTACTAATAATATATGATTGGATAAATTGATTCTTAAATTTAATAACAATTTATTTATTGTAAAATATTCTTTAATAAAATATATTAATAAATAAAATATTTTTGGAGGAATAAGAAATTATTTAATACATTTAATCTATTTATCCTTAGAATTTTTATGTTTAACAAATTTAGTTAATTATAAAATTCTAAATAAGGAATTTCATGAAAAAAATAAAACTTAGTTTAATATTAATTAATTTTCATAAATTTTTTATCGTTAATTATTTATTTAATATTTATTTTATTATATTATTTAATAATTTATCCTTAATTATACAATAATTTATAATTTTTATATACATTTATTAATTTTTATTTATTAAATAAGAATAGTTAGGGATGGTAATGAAATTGACATTTTTAAGTACCCATTCTATCCAAATCTTAATAGGGCTGGTATGGATAGTTATAAACTGGTTCGGAAAAATTTTATTAGGGTTTGGAACGGGTACGAATAATACCTCAATACCCGCGGGTACCCCATTTTTATATATATACGAGTACATATTCCCGCATGATATGCGGATTCATTATATTTTATAAAAAATTAATTAGATAATCCAATATTAAATGCATATTTTAATTTAATAATGAGAATATACTCAAAATTTTTGAAGATATATTTTTATTAATTGGTTTATTTATCTAATTTTAAAGTTTAATTTTTAATTCTAAACTAAGTATGTTTCCCCGTGTATTATACAGGTTATATTTTTTATAATATAACTTTTTTAAATGATCTTTACTTTATTATATTAATTTTGATATGTTTTGATATAATGTTATTTTCGTTCTTTTTTAATGTTCGTATATATTTATCGTTATTTATTGTAATTATAATGTTTACCTTTAAATGGTATATTATGTAACTGAATTGAAATAAATAAAAAGTGAAATATAATCATATTTATATTATCTGTAACATTAATTACTGTAAATTTCTAAAGATCTCAGCAAACACAACATTAACTGTGTTGTTGCTTGCTTTCCTTTCTTCATCCAGACAAAGTATTTTTTACTATGATATTGATATTAAATTATTTAAAATAAAATATTAGTTATGTTATTAAAATTATAAATAAATAAGAGAATATAAAAAATTAATATTTAGAATAATAAATTATTTAAAATAAAATATTAATTATAAGATTAATGTGAGATTGTCACTTGTACAAATTTTATTGTGTTTGTCATTATAAATTACTTAAATTAGGGCATATTAAATAAAATAATATTTGAAATATTATATTAAATTACTTAAAATTTATGTTAATTGAAAGATTAAATAAAATATTAATTAAGAGCTTAATATTCGTTCCAAACCTGGAACCTTTTAGTTTTGCTGTATAGTATTTTTTTTCAATACAATACTCATTTTTATCAATGTTGTTCCATAACTTTTGTTTTAATTATTAATTTTTACTTGTTGTAATTTTGTCTCAAATTATTACTTTTTATCTCTATAAAACTCATAAATAAAATTGATCATTTTTAGGTTTAAATGACCATTTTAGAGAAAATTTAAAAGTTATGATTTTATTTGTAGGTAAAATTAAATTTTTTGAGACTATTTTGAATAAATTAATTTTGTATGAGACAATTTAAATTCTGAATTCTTATTCTTGTGGTGACACATGTCTACTTGATATGGAAAACAGAGTTGGTAATGGTATAGAAAAAAACACTAATTCTTGATTCTAGAAAAGTTTGAAGGATAGAATTGATAATAGAATTAAAATAATCATTCATAGTTTCATAAAAATTATGATAATCTAAATATACAGTTATAATAAAATTTATGGATAAATCCTAAGAAGTATTTTATGAAGTAATAGGTTTTGTTTCTTAAGATTGATCATCTTCAACTTTTACTTGAATCATCCTTTTATTCGTGGCCGGCATTTGAGTCTGATCCAGAGCATTATCTTCATCATCATCAATAGTCTCAAAGTCAACCAATTTACGGTTCCCTTTTGGAGTACTCATTTTATTTGAAAAAACATCATTCATGGAGGATCCTAAAGGCTGTATGTAAATATCAAAATAACAGTATAATATAACAGTTAGAAAAGATGGAGCAAATCACCATAAATTCATTTTTAATTTTGAACTTCAATACCTTTTTCGCTTTTGATCTATTCGTTATAGCCTTGAACATAGTAGGTACTGAAGATACTTTTATCAAAGTGTATACATTCCATTGACTACTTATATTTCTTTCAGAGATATGGAATCTAAAGATGAACTTCGAACCAATAAGAGTGTCAAGCTCTTTAGGAAATGATCCAACCAAGTCCAGCTAATAAAAAAACAAAAAAGAATTATAATAAAATATAGGATAGGTATAACAGGTATGTTGTATTTTGCAAACTAAATTCTAATTTATGTCATATCTTTCAGTCATGTGAAAATTTGTAATATGTGAAATTTGATTAATGCAATTCTATTCTTTATAGATATCAGTATATGAAAATTATAAAATATCTTCTCAAGATTTTCAATGAGTTCGGCTACTGTTTCTCCAATGATTGGCCTAATTTCTTATCAAATACTATAAAGGAAGCACTCCTAGTTTCATCGGCAACCTTGAGATGAATTTTATATCTGTTGAAATGCAAAATAACTTAATAAAATTTTATTTGTCACTTTCAAAATAAAATAGTAAATTTAAAAGAAATATGTTAAACTTTCAAAGAAAAAATAAAACTTACTGTGGCACAGGAACTGGTATGTCCTGCTTACACTTCTCACAGTAAGAGACTCCAGATTTATCAATAACTTTCTTGGTGCATTTGTTACATCCATTATAGTACCATCCATATTGAGTTTGAATCATTTGAGCATTTGCAACAACAATGCAATAGCTAAAAATCCATGATGAAAATATAAATTAACATAAGTTATACAATAATTGTAATGCATTTTAATCTTTGTAACAAAAATATTTTAAAACAAAAAAATTATAATGGAATATTTACATCGTTGATGTCCTGAATTTCTGCAAGATATATCACTTTTACATCTGGTGTAAATTATTCAAAGACAAAGCTTCTACCAATATGATTTATATGAGACTGTCCAGACAATCTATCATGACCTATTAAACCCATGCTACATTTTCCAAATGCATAAATATTAAAATTTATAGATATTATTTTTTTAAAAGAAAAATCACTAAATGTAATGTATAGATTGAGCGTGTACCTCTTTCGAAAATCATGAATTTCTTTTATATCTTCATTAATTATATCCTTGTTGCATTCCAAAAATTTGATATGTTTTTTTCCTATAGCATATTTCAAATAAAGTATGATTTAAATTTTTATATAATAATAATAATTATTATTGTTAAAACATATCTAAGAAATTATAGGACAGATAATATATGATTAATGACTAAATATATTAGAATAAACATCTGATGACATCTAAATACATACATAATTATAAATAAATAAGATGAGTTTTAAAAAAATATACCTCTGATTTTGGCATACTCAAGGACAATAATAAGTGTTTGGTTTAGAAGAAAATTACCGTTCATCTTCAAGCTCAATATCAATTTTATCTGTAGGCTTGCCCCATTCACTAACACAAATTATATCTCCTATTTTTACCACCAAAGCAATTATGTCTGTGGATATTGTCATTGTAAGAAAAAATAGAACCAATTTTTTTAAAAGTATAATTAGTTTCTATTAAAAAAATAATAATAAACTTTTAAAACATACCAGTGAGTATTGTATCTCTAGTGTTGTCTTGAGAATTGATTGTATCAAAATCAATAAAATTCATGCCAGTTTTGTTGGTTTCCAATGGCGAAGTCAATCGCACCAACGTGTAATTATGGATGTTCAACTTGAATTCATGATTTGTAATAAGAACCGACCCAATATTTTTATCAACACGGAAATTTGATATAATATATGTTGCCCCCTCACTTAAAAATTTCTCAAATTTTGAGATGTGATTATGGCGAATTGTTGCTTGAATCTTCGAACCCTACACATATAATATAACAATAATTAAATAAAAAACTTTATCATGTTAATAATATAAAAGTTGTGGAAATATAAAATATACCGTATACTTAAAAAATATTTAATCATTATAATCAATTAAAATTTAGCTTTTCATCCATCATAATCATATCCAAATATGTTTTTTTGTCAAGTCTCCTTTTGCATAGTAATTTCAGACATATGATCATAAATTGATGACATGATTTAATAAAGGAAAAAAGAAACCGTATAAAGATTGTAATGGAGGTAAAAAAATTTCACTATAGATGAATATGATCGATTGTATTATGTCATATACTTATATACAATGAATTTATATGATAAATATGATAATAAATAATTTAAAATCAACACCAAAGTTACTTTAAAAATATTAAATTTTAATAATATACTCCATCTTTCCTAAAATTATTAAAACTTAATTAAATAATCAAACAACAACAAAAGTTTTTTGTTTCATCATAAATTTACCAAAAATTTATAACTAATCGATTGTACTATGCCTTAATTAAAATTTATATACTAAATATGAAAATAAATAATTTAAAATTCAATGGAAATAAATAATTTAAAATAAACACAAAATTTACAGATTAAATCAAAAATATTTAAAGTATTAAATTTAATTACTTACATAAACTTTTATAAGAAAATTACTTAAAATAATACTAAGAAAATTACTTAAAATAATATTAAGAAAATTACTTAAAATAATATTATTACATAATACTATAAATTTACCAAAAACTTTATAACTAATTGATTCGATTGTACTATGCCTTAATTAAAATTTATATGCTAAATATGGAAATAAATAATTTAAAATACACATCAAATTTACAGATTAAATCAAAAATATTTAAAGTATTACATTTAACTACTTACATAAATTTTTATAAGAAAATTACTTAAAATAATATTAAGAAAATTACTTAAAATAATATTATTACATAATACTATAAATTTACCAAAACTTTATAATGATTGTACCATACCTTAATTAAAATGTATATGCTAAATATGAAAATAAATAATTTAAAATCCAATGAAAACAAATAATTTACCAAAACTTTATAACTAATCGTTTGTACATACTTTAATTAAAATATATATGCTAAATATGAAAATAAATAATTTAAAATCCAATGAAAATAAATAATTTAAAATTCACACAAAATTTATGGATTAAATAAAAAAATATTTAAAGTATTAATTAAATTACTTATGTAAACTTAAAATAATATTATTATGTATTAATGGTAGGATTATTAAATATTTAAATTAAGATGTATTAATGGTAGGATTACAAAATATTAAATATTTTAAATTAAATTAAATTAAATATACATTAATTGCGGGATTAATGTGGGAGCGCCACATACACAAAATTTTTCAGGGAGCAACGTGGAGCCGCCACCTCACAATTTAAAAAAAAATTATTTTGGCCTTAATTAAAATGTGTATGCTAAATATGAAAATAATAAATTTAAAATCTAATAAAAATAAATAATTTAAAATTCACACAAAATTTATGAATTATGTAATGCCCCGGGTTACGCTATGGGTTGGGACGCTACTAGATATACAATTCTCAATATAGTAATAAAGGGGTCGAGAATGCACTGCGGAAATAATATAAAAATTCCCAAAGCGATAATATAATAAAATAAAAGTTGTATAAAAATTATTACATATTAACATCTACTCACCCGAGTAGAGTGAAATGTCCAAAACAAGTACGTTCAAATATTATATCTAAAATAAAGTTCTTAATAAAATACTAAAATATAAGACATAATATAAAGTCCTCTATAGACTTGGGACATCTGCAGGGGCTTCTTCATCTTTTAATCCTTGTTTTGAAAATCAATAAGGGACGAGCGTCTAAAATACACCCATTGGGTTAACTTAAATGATTGCACAATTAAAAATGGAGTTAATTGCAAAAAAAAATCACGAACTTTATAACTACTGCAAATTAATCCTCACTTTTGAGAAATTGCCAAAAAACCATTATCTTTAAGTATTGTTGCAAAATAAACCCAATTTGTAACTAAAAGTAGGGTTTTTTGGGTGTGTTTTACAACAATACTTAAAGGTGGTTGTTTTTTTTGCAATTTTTCAAAAGTAAGGATTAAATTGCAATATGTGTAAAGTTCGTAGTTTTTTTTGCAATTAACCCTTAAAAATAAATATGCAAGCCAATATACCATAAAATGTAACATATACCATTTTAAAAAAAATAATTTGCACATTGTCGTTCTATAACTTAATGAAAGTATTTTAGACCGAACCGTCATTCGATAACTTGTGTTAGTTGGTATATGCACCGGGCCGTCACCCCAGTACGATGATAGCATATTTTGAAATATATTTTAGTACTGAACCGACGTAGCCAATAACTTGTGTTAGTTGGTATATGTGCACCAAGTCGTCACCCCGTACAAGTATTAGTAAAAAAATATATTTGTCATCGAACTAAAAGCACTCATGACACATAACACGACATATAAGTAACACATATCACATCTTAATATATCAATCATGACATAAAATCTAGCACTTGGTAAAGAGTGAAAGTTACCCCACCTCAAACTTTCCAAGAAATAGTACGCTGACTAGACTTGCTCTTGGGTATCAGATATGACTGCAAGGGTATACTAAACTGAGTTCTATTTATAATAATAATTCCTATTGTTAAAACTAAATTTATTATATAATTAAAATAAATTAATTATTAACTTAAGAAATATAAATAGGTAATAATTAAATACAATGAGTTAAAATAAAATGTTTATACTTAAAATAATAAATAGAAATACATATTTCTTTTAAAAATTAAAAATAGTAATAAATCGCAACATTCAAAATCTGGATACAAATGACATTAATTTTATTAAAAATGAATATTAATAAAGATTTTTATACCTATAATAATAATAATAAATAATAGTAACATTATAATTAATGTTTAAAGAGGAATTAAATTAATTAAATAAATGAAATAGAATAAAATAAAATAAGATAAATAATAAATAAATAATTAAATAAAACATTATAGTAATACACACGCACCGTAAATATGCAGTGCTGGTTTCGAAATTACCTATTCAGATTTCGAAACTACTTTATTTATATATATATATATATATATATATATATATATATATATATATATATATATAAATTGCAATCAAATTCCTGCATTACATTAAATTCTCATTTAAACTTACCCTAAACTTTAACCTTATTATAAAATGACCCAACTTGAGTTATACAACTCCGTTTGAAAATCCGAAAATACGTATGGAGTCCTCACAAGGTGAGGATCACAGCATACCAATTTTTCTTGAAAATAATGAACTTTAAAGGGGACAAAATTTTTGTACAAAGTGGGTCTCTTCCCATCTTCTTCATTTCATGTCCAAACTCAAAATTAATTATGTGTTTGTGATCCTTGTGAGGAGGGCTTCAAAATGGCCTATAATATCAAAGCTATGTCACACCGAAACAAAATATGCTATTAAAGGGTTAAAGCTTCGACTGAGTTTTTCTTATTCATACGAAATCCATTTCACAAAAGAATTATATATATGGAATCTACGCTGTGAGATGATCATTTTGATATATAACATGATAAAAATAAATTATAAAATATGTGACTAAGATATTGACAGTGAATGAAGTGTATATATATATATATATATATATATATATATATATATATATATATATAGCATGTGTGCTTATATATATGTGTGTGTGTGTGCTAGTGTGTGGAAAACATATAAGGAGAGAGAAAAATTACCTCTACTCTAAGGATTAACCATCTCTCTCTTTACACCAAGATAAAAAAAAAGTGGTTATATATATATATATATATATATATATATATATATATATATATATATATATATATATATATATATATTATACATGCAAAACAACTCAATCTTATCTTCTGCTTCAAATCTCATACTCCAAGTTGTTGTACGTTACCACTTACCTCACTAATGAGCAAGTTGCTCTACATAATCATTTAGTTAACTAGTTTCTTACCTAATATAATAATATATATTAAGCATGTTCATAATATAATAAAATAATATATCAACTATTATATATATATATATATATATATATATATATATATATATATATATATATATATATATGATGGGTATTACATCCATCCCTACTAAAATAAAATTTTCGTCCTCGAAATTTCACTTACCAAGTATGAATAGATTTGGATATTTATTTCGTATGTCGTCTTCACGTTCCCACGTTGGTTCTTCTTTATTGTGTCTGCTCCATTGAACTTTGACTAAAGTAACTTTACGATTTCTTAGCTTATGAACTTCTTGTCAATAATGGCGATAGGAACTTCCTCGTACGCTAAGTTGTCGTCAGTTGCTATAACCTCGTGGTTAACAACGTGGCTTGGATCAAATACATATTTTCGTAGTTTGGACACGTGTAATACATCATGTACTCTAGCTAGTTCAGGTGGTAAAGCTAATCTGTATGCTAACTCGACGATTCATTCCAAAATCTCGTAAGTCCCAATGTATCTTGGTTAGAGTTTTCCTTTCCTTACAAAGCGAAAAATTCCTTTTATTGGTGAGACTTTGAGAAAAACTTTATTTCCTTCCTGAAACTGCAAATCTTTGCGTTGCTTATCAGCGCAAGACTTCTGTCGATTTTATGCTATCAAAATTCTTCTTCTGATTCTTTCAATTGCTTCCAGTATCTTTTCTACTATTTCTGGTCCTAGAACTTTCTTCTCACCAACTTCATCCCAATAGAGGGGAGATCTACACTTCCTTCCGTAGAGTGCCTCGTATGGGGCCATGCCTATCGTGGTTTGAAAACTGTTGCTGTAAGCAAATTCTAACAGTGGTATGTATCTCTCCCGACTTTCCCCAAAATCCAGGACGCACGCCCTCAATATATCTTCCAATGTTTGAATAGTCCTTTCAGACTGGCCATCAGTTTGAGGGTGAAATGCTGTACTAAACTTAAGCTTTGTGCCCATCGCGTTTTGTAAGCTGAGCTAGAATTTTGATGTAAACCTTGGATCTTGATCCGAAACTATAGAAACTAGTACACCATGTAATCTGATAACTTCTTCTAGATAGATTTGTGCAAGCTTATCCATTCCGTGAGTCATTTTGACTGGAAGAAAATGCGCAGACTTGGTCAAACGATCCACTATCACCCATATAGATTGATTTCCTCGCACTGATCTTGGTAAACTAGTAATGAAATCCATTGTGATATGCTCTCATTTCCACTCAGGAATCTCTAATGGTTTCAAGAGCCCTGAGGGTCGTTGATGTTCTGTTTTCACTTGCTGGCAAGTAATACACTTTTGGATAAACAAGCCTATATCCCTCTTCATATTTCTCCACCAAAATGCATTCTTCATGTCTTGATATATCTTGGTTCCTCCTGGATGTACCGTGTATGGAGTACAATGAGCTTCTGACAAAATTTTCTTAATAAGATTCTCATTTTTAGGAACACATAATCTTTTTCCAAAGACTAGTGCCCCATCGTCAGTGAGAGCAAATCCCTTTCTTTCCCCAATTTTTACACGTTTCTTAATTTTCCTGAGAAATTCGTCTCCATCTTGAAGTTCCTTGACTCTATCTCTTAAGGAGGGTTTAATCAGTAATGCAGTTAATACTGCTTCAATGCTACTTGGAGGTATCACGACTTACAATCTCATCTGAAAGAACTCAGCCACCAATAATTCTTGGTTTGTTATAGAATAGTCTAATTCCCCTTTACCTTTTCTGCTTAAAGCATCTGCTACCACATTTGCCTTCCCTGGATGATACGGTATTGTATAATCGTAGTCCTTGACTAATTCCAACCATCTCCTTTGCCTCATGTTTAATTTCTTCTGTTCGAAAAAATATTTTAAGCTCTTGTGATCCGTATAAATTTGACATTTTGCTCCATACAGATAATGTCTCCAAATCTTCAAGGCATGTACCATAGCTGCCAATTCTAAATCATGAGTTGGATAGTTCTGTTCATGGATCTTGAGTTGTCTAGACGCATAGGCAACTACTTTATTACGTTGCATCAGAACACATCTCAATCCTTGCTTTGAAGCATCACTATAGATGACAAATTCTTCTATCCCATCAGGAATTGTCAGTACAGGTGCAATGACTAATTTCTGTTTAAGAAGATTGAAACTCTTTTCACATTCTTCTGTCCAACGGAACTTAAATTCCTTGCGAGTTATTTCGTCAAGGGCCTTGGAATCTTCGAAAATCCCTCAATAAATCTTCTGTAATATCCAGCCAATCCAATGAAACTCCGTACTTCTCCTACATTCGTAGGTGTCTTTCATTTCTCTACTACTTCAACCTTGGTCGGATCCACCTCGATTCCTCGAGCTAACACAATGTGCCCAAGAAAGACAACTTTGTCTAACCAAAACTCATACAACTTTTCCTTTCTTAGTGTCTCTAGAACGATTCTCAGATGTTCTTCATGTTGTTCCCGATCTCTGGAATACACTAAGATATCATTAATGAACACGATCACGAATTTGTCCAAGTACGAGTGGAAAACACGATTCATCAAATCTATGAAAATTGCTGGTGCATTGCTGAGACCAAAAGGCATTACCACGAACTCATAATGTCCGTAACGTGTTCTAAAAGCAATCTTTGAAGTGTCGCTTTGTTTGATTCGCACTTGATGATATCCAGACCTCAGATCTATCTTGGGGAACACACTAGCACCGCCCAGTTGATCAAATAGATCCTCAATCCTTGGCAAATGATGCTTATTCTTGATGGTAAGTTTATTCAATTCTTGATAATCGATACACATCCTAAACGAACCATCTTTCTTCTTTACGAATAAAATAGGTGCTCCCCAGGGTGAAACACTAGGGTGTATGAAACCCAAATCCAAGAGTTCTTGTAACTTGATCTTCAATTATTGCAACTCCTTTGGTGTCATTCGATAAGGTGCTTTTGAAACTGGCGCTGCTCCCGGTACTAGATCGATTGTGAATTCTACTTGTCTTTCGGGTGGCAAGCTTGGTAAGTCTTCTGGAAACACATCTCTGTATTCCTGCACAATAGGAACATCCTCTATGCTCATTTTTTCGCCTTCACTTTCCACAATATTCACTAAAAATGCTTGACATCCCTCTTTCTTCATCATTTTGATTTCTTCATTACAGATATAACTTGCGGTATTACTCCAGCTTTCACAATTATTTTTTACTTTCTTATACATCTTAGCGGATATGAATGAATGAGTGGCTCCCGTATCAAAAAGTATAAGAGCAGGAGTGCCAAAGACTGATAGCATACCTGCCATTGTTTCTGGTTCTTCCTTAGCTTCTTGCTGTGTCATAGCATATGCACGTGCCTGTCTAGCACTCAATCCTCCTGCTGCTTTAGACTTTGGGCATTCTAGTATGGTATGTCCCGGTTGACGGCATCGATAACATATTCCAATTCTATATAAGCATACTCCAAGGTGATTCTTTCCACATTTTGGGCAGGGAGAATTTGTTCCGAGTGGCGATGGTCCTGATCCTCCTCCAATTTTTATTTGCTTGTTTTGAACCTTATGGTTTCCTTTTTCGATCACCGATCCTCCCCACTTGCGCTTTGCATGTATTTCCATCGCATTTTTTTTCTGGTTGCTGTTGTTCTTTTTTCGAGACTCAATTTCTTGAGCTCTGGAAAATGCATCTGCAAAAGTTATCATCCCTTGTCCGGCTAAGATAGTGCTGATCTCAGACCGTAATCCCTTTTCAAATCGTCTAACTTTCTTCTCCTCTGAGTTGACAAGATGTGTGACAAATCTAGAGAGTCTATTGAATTCTCTTTCATATTCGAGAACACTCATTGTTCCTTGTTTTAAGTGTAGAAATTCACTTTCTTTTTTATCTCGAAATGACTGAGGCATGTAATTTTGAATTATCACATCCTTGAAGTCTTCACATGTCATCCTTGCCTTCTGTTCAGGTGTCTTGGTACATCCATAAGCCTCCCACCAGAAATTCGCTTCTCCCACAAACTGAAAAATAGCACACGCGATCTTCTGTGCATAAGTGCAATCGAGATAGGTGAAAATCTTGTCCAACGAACTCAACCGTTTCTCAGCTTCTGCGGGATCCTCCATTCCATTGAATGTTGGTGGATTAAAACGTCAGAATTGTTCAATTACCAAGGCTGGCTCGTTTCTAGGAATAGGTTCTGGTGGTGATAGTGGTCGTGTATAGTTTGAGTGAAATTGTTGAGCCAATCCTCGAAGGATTGTCACCAAATCATCTCCTGGATCACCATAAACGTTCTCAAGATTCACATTAGTAGATATGTTTTGTGGTCTTCTCCAACTCATGATTTGATAAAAGTGTTATAGTTATAATAGTACTTCAATTAAACATAACAAATAAGATAATTACACATATAAACATTTATATCCGCAAAATTATGCCATTAAGGCACTCGAAACATCATTGTTAGTCATACATCAGTAGATTATACATCATAAAGTATTGTCTCAAAAGAGCCTATCAAGAGCGACATCTAAACATATATATACATACTACCCACTTAAGGGTAAAAAAGATTCCTACTATAGGAATATGTCCCTACTACAATAATAAGAGTCATAACTGGTCTAAGTCAGAGTAGTACTAGTCTGTCTTATCAATCACTTCCCCATCATCCCCAGGTCCATCCTCTCCAGGCTCCACTGGTGCGGCCGGAATCTCCACCTGAACAAATGCCAAAATTGGAGGAGCAGGTGGCACAAGGCTCAAAAGCCAGGCATGGAACATAGAAGCACATTAAGCTATGTAGTTCACCACGGGAGGTCCAGGTTGAATTACGAACATCTAATGGTATATGTGAAGAGCGTTGTCGGTCCATGACTTCGGTACTGTTAATTAAGAGGAGACAATGACCAAAATCATCCATATCCCTATTTCCTTGTGCATCTAAAATTTGCATAAGGGTCATTTCGCTAATGTGGATTCCCAGGTCTTGCTCTTCAGTCCGTCCCCAAAGTTGTGCTCTGAATCTTCTTCGAGCATTGCTCTCGTCAATGTCCATCTGAGTTACAAGTTAAAAATCCATTCTAAGTTTATTTAAATATTAAAGAATTTTAAATATTTAAAATAAGTCAAGAAATTCTGGGTATGGTATAAAATTCTAAGTTAGGTACTTGAACAAGTCTATATAGACTGCTCTGATATCATGATGTAACGCCTCGGGTTACGCAATGAGGTTGGGACGCTACAAGATATACAATTCTCAATATAGTAATAAAGGGGTCGAGAATGCACAACAGAAATAATATAAAAATCCCCAAAGCGATAATATAATAAATTAAAAGTTGTATAAAAATTATTACATATTAGCGTCTACTCACCGGAGTAGAGTGAAATATCCAAAACAAGTACGTTTAGATGTTATATCTGAAATAAAGTTCTTAATAAAATACTAAAATATAAGACATAATATAAAGTCCTCTATGAGCTTGGGACATCTGCAGGGGCCTCTTCATCTTCTAAACATTGTTCTGAAAATCAATAAGGGGTGAGCGTCTAAAATACACTCAGTGTGTTAACTTAAATGATTGCACAATTAAAAATAAATATGCATGCCAAATATACCATAAAATGTAACATATGCCATTTTAATAAAATAATTTGCACATTGTCGTTCGATAACTTAATGAAAATATTTTAGATCGAACCGTCATCTGATAACTTGTGTTAGTTGGTATATGTGCACGGGGCCGTCACCCCAGTACGATGATAGCATACTTTGAAATACATTTTAGTACTGAACTGACGTAGCCAGTAACTTGTGTTAGTTGGTATATGTGCATCGAGTCGTCACCCCGTACAAGTGTTAGTAAAAAAATATATTTGCCATCGAACTAAAAGCACACATGACACATAACACGACATATAAGTAACACATATCACATCTTAACATAGCAATCATGGCATAAAATGTAGACTTGGTAAAGAGTGAAAGTTACCCCACCTCAAACTTTTCAGGGAATAGTACGCTGACTAGACTTGCTCTTGGGTATCAGATATGTCTGCAAGGGTATACTAAACTGAGTTCTATTTATAATAATAATTCATATTGTTAAAACTAAATTTATTATATAATTAAAATAAATTAATTATTAACTTAAGGAATATAAATAGCTAATCATTAAATACAATGAGTTAAAATAAAATGTTTATACTTAAAATAATAAATAGAAATACAAATTTCTTTTAAAAATTAAAAATAGTAATAAACGTAACATAAAAAACCTGGGTACAAATGACATTAATTTTATTAAAAACGGATATTAAATAAAGGTTTTTATACCTATAATAATAATAAATAATAGTAACATTATAATTAATGTTTAAAGAGGAATTAAATTAATTAAATAAATAAAATAGAATAAAATAAAATAAAATAAGATAAATAATAAATAAATAATTAAATAAAACATAATGGTAATACACACGTACCCATAACGTAAATATGCCGTGCTGGCTTCGAAATTACCTATTCAGATTTCGAAACTACTTTTTTATTAATATATATTATAAATTGCAATCAAGTCCTTACATTATATTAAATTCTCATTTAAACGTACCCAAAACTTTAACCTTATTACAAAATGACCCAACTTGAGTTATACAACTCCGTTTGAAAATCCAAAAATACGTATGGAGTCATCGCAAGGTGCGGATCACATGCATACCAATTTTTCATGAAAATAACGAAGTTTAAAGGGGACAAAATTTTTGTACGAAGTGGATATCTTCCCATCTTCTTCATTTCACGTCCAAACTCAAAACTAATTATGTGTTTGTGATCCTTGTGAGGAGGACTTCAAAATGGCCTATAATATCAAAGTTATGTCACACTGAAATAAAATATGATATTAAAGGGTTAAAGCTTCGACTGAATTTTTCTTATTCATACGAAATTCATTTCACAAAAGAATTATATATGAAATTTACGTTGTGAGACGATCATTTTGATATATAACATGATAAAAAATAAATTACAAAATATGTGACTAAGATATTGATAGTGAGTGAAGTGTGTATATATATAGCGTGTGTGCTTATATATGTGTGTGTGCGCCGGTGTGTGGAAAACATATAAGGAGAGAGGAAAGTTACCTCCACATGCAAAACAATTCAATCTTATCTTCTGCTTCAAATCTCATACTCCAAGTTGTTGTACGTCATCACTTACCTCACTAATGAGCAAGTTGTTCTACATCATCATTTAATTAACTAGTTGTTTTACCTAATATAATAACATATATATTAAGCATGTTATAATAAAATAATATATCAACCATTATTAATATATATAAATATAAATATATATATTTATATATGATGGGTATTACAGATTAAATAAAAAAATATTTAAAGTATTAAATTAAATTACTTATATAAACTTAAAATAATATTATTATGTATTAATGGTAGGATTACAAAATATTAATTACTTTAAATTAAATTAAATATAATATACATTAATTGCGGGATCAACGTTGGAGCGCCACATACACAAAATTTTTTAAGGAGCAACGTAGAGCTGCCACCTAACAATGTAAAAAAAATATTTTTGGCAAGCACTTGTAAATTAATAGTATTAATGATATAAAGATATACATTAATAATAATAATAATAATAAATAGGAAGATTATATGTGATATTGAAATAAAAAATAAAAATACCTATTCCTAACCGATAAAAAAGGGTAGCTCTTGCATGAGACCATCTCACGTGAAACCATTTTTTAAATTTTAAAATAATTATTACTTTTGCTATAAATCGTTATCAATTTCGTTATAAAATATTATCACTTTTTATTTATACTATAAATTGTTCATGAAAGAGTATTATCACTTTTCATTAATTTAATATCACTTTTCTTCATAAAAGTTATATCTTTCTGGCCATCTCACGTAAGCCCTTACATGAGACGGTCCATAAAAAAATATGATTAAATGTGATTAATTTGAAGATATACATAAATAATAATAATTATTATAAGTTGAATATTTTTTTTGATTGGTTTAATTATCAATTCTTAACCAATTAAAAAATATAATTAAAGGTCGTATTTAATTTATAGATATACATGAATAATATAATAATAATAAATAAATAAAAAGTAGAAAGATTATATATATAATATAATATTAAAATAAAAAAATACGACAATTAACCACGTCGCGACACCTTATACTTTTGAAAAGTTATTTATAGTAGTGTACTAGTATGAATCCCGTGTATTACATGGGATATAAAGTTACAATTTAAAAAAATATAATTCAATTTTAATATAACTATTTATTCAACGATTTTAAAAAATATAATTTAAGTTTAACATAACTTTTATTCAATTATAATCTAATATAAGTTTATATTGATGAGTAAAATTCAATTTATACATACCCAAATGTGAATTTACTTTTGTTTATAAAAGTTTAGTTTCATTGTTAAATTAATTTACCAAAAAAAATTAAAAAAAAATTCTTGAATTGGTGTTTCAAATTTTGTTATGGTTGTTGTTCCAGAATTAAATTAATAAAAAAATTAAAATATGTTAATTTAATCAAATACTTGTGTAAACCGAGTTTACATACATTTATATGTAAACCATGTTACTTTTTAATACATGAAAAATTACTCTTTAAATACATAAATGGTTAGTTTTCTAAATTAAAAAATTAATATTCAAATTCTTATAAACTCTGATTTTTCGATCACTCTTAGTACATGAAAAATTAGTTTTTAGAGATATTAATTATTACTCTTTTATATAAAAATTATTATTATTCTTCAAAGAGTAATCTTTTATAAACTAAAAATAATTTTAAAAAAATAAGATTTTAATGTAAACTCGGTTTACATGAGTCTCACCTTTAAAACTTTTAGTAAATTTAACCATGTAAAACATTTATTAACGTAAAAAAATTAAAAGATTAAAAAATAATAATAAAAAACTAAAAAGAATTAAATAAACATAAAAAATAATCTAAAGAAATCATAAAAAAAATAAAAAAAGTAACAATAAAAAAAATTATTAATATAAAAAATAAAAGATTAAAAAATTACAAACTACTTAAAATGAAAAATAAAATAAGAGAATTTAAAAAATAATAATAAAACAAAAGTTAATAAAAAGAGAATTAAAAAAATATATAAGAAAGAGCAAAAATTATATAGAAAAATCGCATTCTTATTCGATCTTAAAAAAAAATTATTTATGTATCACTAAATTTTAATGTTGGTGAAAATATTTTAAAAAAATATTAAAACAAATAAAATTAAATGAAACATAACGAATTTTAAAAAAATATTAAAAAATATAAAAAAATAATATATATTATTAAAAATAAATAAGTATATTATAAATAAATTCAAAGAAATAAGAAAATAAAAGGAATTAATAAAAAAATTAATTAAATAAATTTCAAAATCATAAATAAAAATGAATAACGTAAAAACAAATTAAAAAATTACATATTATTAATTAAAAAAATTAAATAAAAAAATAAATCAAAAGTGAAATCATAACAAAATTAATTAAAATACCTATTCCTAACCGATAAAAAATGTAGGTCTCACGTGAGACCATTTTTTAAATTTTAAAATAGTTATCACTTTTGCTATACGTTATCACTTTCGTTATAAAATGTTATCACTTTTTATTTATACTATAAATTGTTCATGAAAGAGTATTATCACTTTTAATTTATTTGTTATCACTTTCCTTAATAAAGTTATCACTTTCTGGCCGTCTCACGTAAGCCCTTACGTGAGACGGTCCATAAAAAAATATGATTAAAGGTGGTTAATTTGAAGATATATATGAAAAATAATTATTATTATAAGTTGGATTTTTTTTGATTGGTTTAATTATCAATTCTTAACCAATTAAAAAAATATAATTAAAGGTTGTGTTTAATTTATAAATATACATGAATAATATAATAATAATAAATAAATAGATAAAAAGTAGAAAGATTATATGTAACGCCCCGAGTTACGCTATGGGATTGGGACACTACTAGATATACATATCCCGATATAATAATAAAGGGGTAGATAATGCACAGCGGAAATAATATAAAATCCCCAAAGCGTTATATAACAAAGTAAAAGTTGCATAAAAATTATTACATATTAACGTCTACTCACCCGAGTAGAGTGAATATCCAAAACAAGTACGTTCAGATGATATATCTGAAATAAAGTTCTAACAAAATACCAAATATAAGATATAATATAAAGTCCTCTATGGGTTTGGGACATCTGGAAGAGCCTCTTCATCTTCTAAATCTTGTTCTGAAAATCAATAAGGGATGAGTGTCTAAAATACACTCAGTGGGTTAACTTAAATGATTGCGCAGTTAAAAATAAATATGCATGTCAAATATACCATAAAATATAACATATGCCAATTTAATAAAAATAATTTACACATTGTCGTTCGATAACTTAATGAAAATATTTTAGACCGAACCGCATCCGATAACTTGTGTTAGTTGGTATATGTGCACCAGGCCGTCACCCCAGTACAATGTTAGCATACTTGAAATATATTTTAGTACTGAACCGACATAGTCAGTAACTTGTGTTAGTTGGTATATGTGCACCGAGTCGTCACCCCGTACAAGTGTTAATAAAAAATATATTTGTCATCGAACTAAAAGCACAAATGACACATAACATGACATATAAGTAATACATATCACATTTTAACATAGCAACCATGACATAAAACTGTAGCACTCGGTAAAGAGTGAAAGTTACCTCCACCTTAAACATATTGGAAGTATGTAAAGTGGACTGCTAAGCTTCCTCTCTCTGGTATGTCTGCAAAGGTACACTAAACTGACTTCTACTTCTAATAGCAAAACTCCTAGTGCTAAAACTAATTTCTAACAACAATTTCTAATACTCAAGCTAAATTCTAAAATATTATAATTTAAATAATCTAATTATTAACTTAAGAAAATAATATTAGCTAATTGTTAAATAAAATGTGTTAAAATAAAATATTTATACTTAAAATAATAAAAATACATATTTCATTTTAAAAATTAAAAATATTAATAAATCGTAACATTAAAAAAATATGGATACAAACGACATCAATTTTATTAAAAACGAATATTAAATAAAGATTTTATACCTAAAATAACATATATGGTAAAATTATAATTAATATTTATTATAAAAACTATATAAATGAGAATTTATAATTATAAATGAAATGTTAAAATATATACAAAATAATAATAATATTTAATTAAAAAGTATTAAGTTAAATATATAATTAGGATAAAGTAAATAAATAAATAAATAAATAAAGAAATAAAGAAAGAAAATAATCAAACATGTTGTTACTGCATACTGCATGCGCACGTTTTCAGTTTTAAATTTTAAGTTTTCATTTTTCACAAAAGACGCCATTAAAGAGTTAAAAGCTTCATCTTGAATTTTCTTACTCATACGAAATAAATTTCACAAAAGAGTTATATATTTTGGATTCTACGCATCGAGACGATCAATTCCGTATATAATATGATAAAAACCAACTCAAAATATAGAGTCTTCTAAAATTACAGAAGGTAAAAAGTAAATAAAATAAAAATGAAACGTGTAATATATATATATATATATATATATATATATATATATATATATATATATATATATATATATATATATATATATATATATAGAAAATGTAGTGTGTTACTTCCAAAGATCAAAGCTGACTCATTCAGTGACTCTTGTTATCTACTCCCCCACTATCCTCAATGTTAACAGGGGAATATTTATAGAATGACTTGAATAGGGTATAAAGTAGGGTACTCCTATTAACTCTATCCAAACTATCATGATATTAACTGTAAGTTGTGGTGTAATCTACTGATATTTTTACTACTTGCAGGATATTTACCATAATTATTATTACTATTATTATTTAAATATATAGTTATGGGGGGTATTACATCCATCCCTACTAAAATAAAATTTCGTCATCGAAATTTCACTTACCAGATATGCGTAGATTCGGATATTTATTTCGCATGTCGTCTTCGCGTTCCCACGTTGCTTCTTTTTTATTGTGTCTACTCCATTGGACTTTGACTAAAATGACTTCACGATTCCTTAACTTATAAACTTTTTTGTCAAGAATGACTTTAGGAAATTCCTCGTACACTAAGTTGTCGTCTATTTTTATAACCTCATGGTTAATGACGTGCCTTGGATCAAATACATATTTTCGTAACATGGATGCATGAGAGACATCATGTTCTCCAGCTAATTCAGGTGGTAAAGCTAATCTGTATGCCAAATTTGCCGATTCATTCAAAAATCTCGTAAGGCCCAATGTATCTTGGCTTGAGTTTTCCTTTCCTTCCAAAGCGAGAAATTCCTTTCATTGGCGAGACTTTGAGAAAAACTTTATCCCCTTCTTAGAATTGTAATCTTTGCGTCTCTTATCAGCACAGGACTTTTGTCGATTTTGTGCTATCAAAATCTTTCTTCTGATCTTTTCAATTGCTTCAACTGTCTTTTCTACTATCTCTGGTCCTAGAACTTTCTTCTCACCAACTTCATCCCAATAGAGAGGAGATCTACACTTCCTTCCGTAGAGTGCCTCATATGGGGCCATGCCTATCGTGGCTTGATAATTGTTATTGTAAGTAAACTCTATCAGTAGTATATATCTTTCCCAACTTTCTCCAAAATCTAGGACACATGCCCTCAACATGTCTTCCAATGTTTGAATAGTCCTTTCCGACTAGCCATCGGTTTGAGGATGTAATGTCGTGCTAAACTTTAGCTTCGTGCCCATCGCGTTTTGTAAGCTTTGCCAAAATTTTGATGTAAATCTTGGATCTTGATCCGAAACTATAGAAACTGGTACACCATGCAATTTGACAACTTCTTCTAGATAAATTTGTGCAAGCTTATCCATTCCATGAGTCATTTTCACTGGAAGAAAATGCGCTGACTTGGTCAAACGATCCACTATCACCCATATAGCTTGATTTCCTCATACTGATCTTGGTAGGCCAGTAACGAAATCCATTGTGATGTGCTCCCATTTCCACTCAGGAATTTCTAATGGCTTCAAGAGTCCTGAGGGTCGTTGATGTTCTGCTTTCACTTGCTGGCAAGTCATACACTTTTGGATAAACATGCCTATATCCCTCTTTATATTTCTCCACCAAAATGCATTCTTCAAGTCTTGATACATCTTGGTTCCTCTGGATGTACCGTGTATGGAGTACAATGAGATTCTGATAAAATTTCTCTAACAAGATTCTCATTTTTAGGAACACATAATCTTTCTCCAAATACGAGTGTTCCATCGTCTGTTAGAGGAAATCCCTTTCCTTCCCCAATCTTCATGCGTTCCTTAATTTTTCTGAGAAATCTATCTTCATCTTGAAGTTCCTTGACTCTATCTCTTAAGGAGGATTTAATCAGTAACGCAGTTAATACTGCTTTAATGCTACTTGGAGGTATCACGACTTCCAAACTCATCCGAAAGAACTCAGCCATCAATAATTTTTGGTTTGTTATAGAGCAGGCTAATTCCCCTTTTCCTTTTCTACTTAGAGCATCTGCTACCACATTTGCCTTCCCTGGATGATATAATATTGTACAATCGTAATCCTTGACTAATTCCAACCATCTCCTTTGCCTCATGTTTAATTCTTTCTGCTCGAAAAAATATTTTAAGCTCTTGTGATCTGTATAAATTTAGCATTTTGCTCCATATAGATAATGTCTCCAAATTTTCAAAGCATGTACCACAGTTGCCAATTCTAAATCATGAGTTGGATAATTATATTCATGAATCTTAAGTTGTCTAGACGCATAGACAACTACTTTATTACGTTGCATCAGAACACATCCCAATCCTTGTTTTGAAGCATCACTATAGATGACAAATTCTTTTGTTCCATCAGGAATTGTCAGTACAGGAGCGGTGATCAATTTCTGTTTGAGAAGGTTAAAACTCTTTTCACACTCTTCCGTCCAACAAAATATAACTTCCTTACGAGTTAATTTCATCAAGGGTCCTGCAATCTTCGAAAATCCCTCAATAAATCTTCTGTAATATCCAGCCAATCCAATAAAACTCCGTACTTCTCCTACATTCTTCTACCTTGGCCGGATCCACCTCGATTCCTCGAGCTGACGCAATGTGCCCAAGAAAGACAACTTTGTCTAACCAAAACTCACATTTCTTGAATTTGGCATACAACTTTTCCTTTCTTAGTGTCTCTAGAACGATTCTCAGGTGTTCTTCATGTTGTCTCCGATCTCTAGAATACACTAAGATATCATCAATGAACACGATCACAAATTTGTCCAAGTACGAGTGGAAAATACGATTCTTCAAATCCATGAAAATTGCTGGTGCATTGCTAAGTCCAAAAGGCATTACTACGAACTCATAATGTCCGTAACATGTTCTAAAAGCAGTCTTTGAAGTGTCGCTTTGCTTGATTCGCACTTGATGATATCCAGATCTCAGATCTATCTTAGAAAACACACTAGCACCGCCCAGCTGATCAAATAAATCCTCAATCCTTGGCAAGGAATACTTATTCTTGATGGTAAGTTTATTCAGTTCTCGATAATCGATACACATTTTAAACAACCATCTTTCTTCTTTACGAACAAAATAGGTGCTCCCCAAGGTGAAACACTAGGGTGTATGAAACCCAATTCCAAGAGTTCTTATAATTGGATTTTCAGTTCTTGTAACTCCTTTGGTGCCATTCGATAAGGTGCTTTTGAGACTGGTGCTGCTCCCGGTACTAGATTAATTGTAAATTCTACTTGCCTTTCAGGTGGCAAGCCTGGTAAGTCTTCTGAAAACACATCTTCATATTCCCGCAAGATAGGGATATCCTCTATGCTCGTCTTCTCGTCTTCACTTTTCACGATACTCACTAAGAATGCTTGACATACAACTTTTCTCATCATTTTGATTGTTTTCATTGCAGTTATAGCTCGCGGTATTACTCCAGCTTTAGCTCCGTGAAAAGTAAACTTCTCATCTTCTGAGAGTTGGAACTGTACTTCTTTTTCACGACATCTGATTACTGCATGATTAGCTCTAAGCCAATCCATCCCTAAAATTACATCAAAATCTTTCATCTCAATTACATGAAGGTCTGCAAGTTGGACTCTGTCATTTATCCCTATCTTTACATTCTTGTACAACTTCATGGTTCGGATGGAGTTACCCGAAGGTATACTAACCTCAAGAGTTGATTTGTCTAACTTTTCACAATTATTCTCTACTTTCTTATACATCTTAGCAGATATGAACGAATGAGTAACTCCCGTATCAAAAAGTATAAGAGCGGGAGTGCAAATACTGATAGCATACCTGCCATTGTTTCTGGTTCTTCCTCAGTTTCTTGTTGTGTCATAACATATGCACGTGCCGGTCTAGCACTTGATCCTCCTGCTGCTTTAAACTTTGGGCATTCTAGTATAGTGTGTCCCAGTTGACGACATCGATAACATATTCCGGTTCCATATAAGCATGCTCTAAGGTGATTCTTTCCACATTTTGGGCAGGGAGAATTTGTTTTGAGTGGCGGTGCTCCTGATCTACCTCCGATTTTAATTTTCTTATTCTGAATCTTATGGTTTCCTTTTCCGATCACCGGTCCTCCCCACTTGTACTTTGCAGGTATCTCTATCGCCTTTTTATTCTTGTTACTGTTGTTCTACTGTCAAGACTCAATTTCTTGAGCTTTGGAAAATGCATCTGCAAAAGTCATCATCCATTGTCCAGCCAAGATAGTGCTGATCTCAGACCGTAATCCTTTTTCAAATCGTTTAGCTTTCTTCTCCTCTGAGTTGACAAGATGTGTAGCAAATCTGGAGATTCGATTGAATTCTTTCATACACGAGAACACTCATTGTTCCTTGTTTCAAGTGCAGAAATTCACTTTCTTTTTCATCTCGGAATGACTAAGGCATGTAGTTTTGAATTATCACATCCTTGAAGTATTCCAATGTCATTCTTGCCTTATGTTCAGGTGTTTTGGTGCGTCCATAAGTCTCCCGCCAGAAATCAGCTTCACCCACAAACTGGAAAACAATGCACGCAATCTTCTGTGCATCATTACAATCGAGATATGTGAAAATCTTGTCCAACGACCTTAACCATTTTTCAGCTTTCGCAGGTCCTCCGTTCCATTGAATGTTGGTGGATTGAAATGTCGGAATTGTTCAATTACCAAGGCTGGTTCATTTATAGGAATAGGTTCTAGTGGTGGTGGTCGTGCAGAGTTTGCTTGAAATTGTTGAGCCAATTCCCGAAGGATTGTCACTAAATCATCTATTGGATCGCCATAAACGTTTTCAAGATTTTCATTTGTAGGTAGGTTTTGTGGTCTTTTTCGATTCATGATCTGTTTAAAGTTTTTATACTCATCATTGCTGGTATATCATTAAAATACAATGAGTAAGATGTATAAACACACATATAATTATATATTCACATATATATATATATATATATATATATTATTAATAGCAAAATGGTGCCGTTGGCACTCTGATTGTTAAGTATGCATATGCATCTAAAAGTCATTCTTAGTCTAGAATACTATCAAGAAAGCCTATTTAGTGTGACATCTAGGTTACCTATATACATCACCCAATTATGGGTAAAAAAGTTTCCATCTATTGGAACGTGTCGCTACTAACTATAGCAAAATCATATTAAATCTGAGTTAGGCTAACCGCTAGGGTGTCCACCACTCCATCAGCAATATCCCCATCAACCTCGAAATCACCAGGTATATCAACGAATACTTCAACAGGATCCACTGGTACAGCCATAGGGAAATGCATCATCGGCCCACCCAGGAATCCGACAGGGAGGGGAGGTGTCTGGTCTCTAATGGCCCATGTGTGGTACAAACATACATTAAAAGCTACATAATTCAGCTCGTGCCCTGGAGGAACTACGAATATCTCAAAATAAATCTGCCTAGCAATTTCAGCCCATACGGCGAGTAAGGTATGAATGAGGATGAAGCAGTACTGCACCTCCATCACCCTCCGAGCTCCATGAAAATCTTCATGATAAATGATGAGCATTAAGGCGAAATGAGTGCCTAAGTCATCAATCTCAGTCCTGCCATGAAGGGCGGCTCATTGGGCTCTAACAGCGTTAATGTGAGCAATAGCTGCTTCCATCTGGTTAACATAATTTAAATTTAATCTAAGGTCAATAAAGAATTTTAAATATTTAAGAATTAAAATAATCACACATAAAATCCTAAAGTGTAGTCACGTCATAGTCATAGAATAGTCAATCCTAGGGTATGGTATAAAATTCTAAGTCAGGTACTTGAGCAAGCCTGATATAGACTTCTCTGATACCAAGCTGTAACGCCCCGAGTTACGCTATGGGGTTGGGATGCTACTAGATATACATATCCCAATATAATAATAAAGGGGTAGATAATACATAGCGGAAATAATATAAAATCCCCAAAGCGTTAATATAACAAAGTAAAAGTTGCATAAAGATTATTACATATTAACGTCTACTCACCTGAGTAAAGTGAATATCCAAAACAAGTACGTTTAGATGATATATCTGAAATAAAGTTCTAACAAAATACCAAATATAAGATATAATATAAAATCCTCTATGGGCTTGGGACATCTGCAAGAGCCTCTTCATTTTCTAAACCTTGTTCTGAAAATCAATAAGGGATGAGTGTCAAAAATTCACTCAGTGGGTTAACTTAAATGATTGCGCAATTAAAAATAAATATGCATGCCAAATATACCATAAAATGTAATATATGTCAATTTAATAAAAATAATTTGCACATTGTCTTTCGATAACTTAATGAAAATATTTAGACCGAACCGTCATCCGATAACTTGTGTTAGTTGGTATATGTGCACCAAACCGTCTCCCTAGTACAATGTTAGCATACTTGAAATATATTTTAGTACTGAATCGACGTAGTCAGTAACTTGTGTTAGTTGGTATATGTACACCGAGTCGTCACCCCGTACAAGTGTTAGTAGAAAATATATTTGTCATCGAACTAAAAGCACAGATAACACATAACATGACATATAAGTAACACATATCACATTTTAACATAGCAATCATGACATAAAAGTGTAGCACTCGGTAAAGAGTGAAAGTTACCCCCACCTTAAACTTATTGGAAGTGTGTAAAGTGGACTGCTAAGCTTGCTCGCTCTCTGGTATGTCTGCAAAGATACACTAAACTGAGTTCTACTTCTAATAGTAAAACTCCTAGTACTAAAACTAATTTCTAATAATAATTTCTAATACTCAAGCTAAATTCTAAAATATTATAATTTAACTAAGCTAATTATTAACTTAAGAAAATAATATTAGCTAATTGTTAAATAAAATGTGTTAAAATAAAATGTTTATACTTAAAATAATAAAAATACATATTTCATTTTAAAAATTAAAAATAGTAATAAATCGTAACATTAAAAAAAATATGGATACAAATGATATCAATTTTATTAAAAACAAATATTAAATAAAGATTTTATACCTAAAATAACACAGATGGTAAAATTATAATTAATATTTATTATAAAAACTATATAAATGAGAATTTATAATTATAAATGAAATGTTAAAGTATATACAAAATAATAATAATATTTAATTAAAAAGTATTAAGTTAAATATATAATTAGGATAAAATAAATAAATAAATAAAGAAATAAAGAAAGAAAGAAAATAATCAAACATGTTGTTACTGCATGCGCACGTTTTCAGTTTTAAATTTTAAGTTTTCATTTTTCATTTATTATTATTTTTATTATAAATTACAAACAAGTCCCTGCATTATAATAAATTCTCTTTTAAACTTACCATAAACTTTATACTTATTACAAAATGACTCAACTTGAGTTATATAACTCCGTTTGAAAATCTGAAAGTACTTATGGAGTCCTCGCAAGACGAGGATCACATGCATACCAAAATAACAAAGTCAAAATGGGACAATTTTTTTTACTTGAAGTGGTTATTCTCATATCTTCTTCATTTCACATTCAAACTCAAAACTAATTATATGTTTGTGATCCTCGTGAGGAGGGCTTCAAAATGACCTATAATATCAAAATTATATCCCAACGAAACAAAAGACGCCATTAAAGAGTTAAAAATTTCATCTTGAATTTTCTTACTCATACGAAATCAATTTCACAAAAGAGTTATATATTTTGGATTCTACGCATCGAGACGATCAATTCCGTATATAATATGATAAAAACCAACTCAAAATAAAGAGTCTTTCAAAATTACAGAAGGTAAAAAGTAAATAAAATAAAAATGAAACGTATACTATATATATATATATATATATATATATATATATATATATATATAATAGAGTGTGTTACCTCCAAAGATCAAAGCTGACTCATTCAGTGATAATCGTTATCTACTCTTCCCACTATCCTCAATGTTAACAGGGGAATATTTATAGAATGACTTGAATAGGGTATAAAGTAGGGTACCCCTATTAACTCTATCCAAACTATCATGATATTAACTGCAAGTTGTGGTGTAATCTACTGATATTTTTACCATTTCCAGGGTATTTACCATAATTATTATTACTATTATTATTTAAATATATAGTTATGGGGGTATTACATTATATATATATATATATATATATATATATATATATATATATATATATATATATATATAATATTAAAATAAAAAAAATAAAAAATACGACAATTAACCACGTCGTGACATCTTATACTTTTGAAAAGTTATTTATAGTAGTGTACTAGTATGAATTCCGTGTATTACATGGGATATAAAGTTACAATTTAAAAAAATATAATTCAATTTTAATATAATTATTTATTTAACAATTTCAAAAAATATAATTTAAGTTTAACATAACTGTTTATTCAATTATAATCTAATATAAGTTTATATTGATGAGTAAAATTCAATTTATACATACCCAAATGTGAATTTACTTTTGTTCGTAAAAGTTTAGTTTCGTTGTTAAATTAATTTACCAAAAATAATTAAAAAAATTCTTGAATTGGTGTTTCAAATTTTGTTATGGTTGTTATTCCAGAATTAAATTAATAAAAAATTAAAATATGTTAATTTAATTAAACACTTGTGTAAATCGAGTTTACATATATTTATATGTAAACCATGTTGCTCTTTAATACATGAAAAAATACTCTTTAAACACATAAATTGTTAGTTTTCTAAATTAAAAAAATTAATATTCAAACTCTTATAAACCCTGATTTTTTAATCACTCTTAGTACATGAAAAATTACATTTTAGAAATATGAATTATTACTCTTCTATATAAAAATTATTATTATTCTTCAAAGAGTAATCTATTATAAACTAAAAAGTAATTTTAAAAAAAAAATTTAGTGTAAACCCGGTTTACATGAGTCTCACATTTAAAACTTTTAGTAAATTTAACCATGTAAAATATTTATTAACGTAAAAAAATTAAAAGATTAAAAATACTAATAAAAAATAAAAAATAAAACTAAAAAGAATTAAATAAACATAAAAAATAATCTAAAGAAATCATAAAAAAATTAAAAAAAGTAACAATGAAAAAAATTATTAATATAAAAAAATAAAAATTAAAAAAATACAAACTACTTAAAATGAAAAATAAAATAAAAAAATTTAAAAAATAATAATAAGACAAAAGTTAATCAAAAGAGAATTAAAAAAATATATAAGAAAGAGCAAAAATTATATTAAAAAAATGGCATTCTTATTCGATCTTAAAAAAAATTTATTTATGTATCACTAAATTTTAATGTTGGTGAAAATATTTTTAAAAAAATTAAAACAAATAAAATTAAATGAAACATAACGAATTTTTTAAGAAAAAATTAAAAAAATATAAAAGAAAAATTAATATATATTATTAAAAATAAATAAGTATATTATAAATAAATTCAAAGAAATAAGAAAAGAAAAAAAAATTAATAACAAGATTAATTAAATAAATTTCAAAATCATAAATAAAAATGAATACGTAAAAACAAATTAAAGAATTACATACTAATAATTAAAAAAATTAAATAAAAATATAAATCAAAAGTTAAAACATAACAAAATTAATTAAAATATTCCTAACCGATAAAAAAAGTAGGACTTGCGTGAGACCGTCTCACGTGAGATCATTTTTTAAATTTTAAAATAATATCACTTTTACTATAAATTGTTATTACTTTCTTTATAAAATGTTATCACTTTTTATTTATACTATAAATTGTTCATGAAAGAGTATTATCACTTTTCATTAATTTATTATCACTTTCCTTTATAAAAATTATCATTTTTTTGGCTGTCACACGTAAGCCCTTACGTGAGACGGTCCATAAAATAATATGATTAAAGGTGGTTAATTTGAAGATATACATGAACAATAATAATAATTATAAGTTGGATATTTTTTTTGATTGGTTTAATTATCAATTCTTAACCAATTAAAAAAATATAATTAAAGATCATATTTAATTTATAGATATACATGAATAATATAATAATAAATAAATAAAAAGTCAAAAGATTATATATATATATATAATATAATATTAAAATAAAAAATAAAAAAATACGCCAATTAACCACGTCGCGACACCTTATACTTTTGAAAAGTTATTTATAATAGTGTACTAGTATGAATCCCGTGTATTACATGGGATTTAAAGTTACAATTTAAAAAATATTATTCAATTTTAATATAACTATTTATTCAACGATTTTAAAAAATATAATTTAAGTTTAACAAACTGTTTATTCAATTATAATCTAATATAAGTTTATACTGATGAGTAAAATTCAATTTATACATACCCAAATGTGAATTTACTTTTGTTCGTAAAAGTTTTTTTTCGTTGTTAAATTAATTTACAAAAAAAATTAAAAAAATTCTTGAATTGATGTTTCAAATTTTGTTATGATTGTTATTCCAGAATTAAATTAATAAAAAATTAAAATATGTTAATTTAATCAAACACTTGTATAAATCGAGTTTACATACATTTATATATAAACCATGTTGTTCTTTAATACATAAAAAATTACTCTTTAAACACATAAATTGTTAGTTTTCTAAATTAAAAAATTAATATTCAAATTCTTATAAACCCTGATTTTTCGATCACTCTTAGAACATGAAAAATTAGTTTTTAGAGATATGAATTATTACTCTTCTATATAAAAATTATTATTATTCTTCAAAGAGTAATCTTTTATAAACTAAATAGTAATTTAAAAAAAATAAAATTTAATGTAAACCTGGTTTACATGAGTCTCACCTTTAAAACTTTTAGTAAATTTAACCATGTAAAATATTTATTAACTTAAAAAAATTAAAAGATTAAAAAATACTAATAAAAAAACTAAAAAGAATTAAATAAACATAAAAAATAATCTAAAGAAATCATAAAAAAATAAAAAAAGTAACAATTAAAAAAATTATTAATATAAAAAAATAAAAGATTAAAAAATTACAAACTATTTTAAAATGAAAAATAAAATAAAAGAATTTAAAAAATAATAATAAAACTAAAGTAATCAAAAGAGAATTAAAAAAATATATAAGAAAGAGCAAAAATTATATTAAAAAAAATCGCATTCTTATTCGATCTTAAAAAAAAATTATTTATGTATCACTAAATTTTAATGTTGATGAAAATATTTTAAAAAAATATTGAAACAAATAAAATTAAATGAAACATAACGAATTTTTTAAAAAAATTTAAAAATATATAAGAAAAATTAATATATATTATTAAAAATAAATAAGTATATTATAAATAAATTCAAAGAAATAAGAAAAGAAAAAGAATTAATAACAAAATTAATTAAATAAATTTTAAAATCGTAAAAAAAATGAATAACGTAAAAACAAAATAAAGAATTACACACTAATAATTAAAAAAATTAAATAAAAAAAATCATAAGTGAAAACATAACAAAATTAATTAAAATACCCATTCCTAACCGATAAAAAAGGGTAGGTCTTGCATGAGACCGTCTCACGTGAGACCATTTTTCAAATTTAAAAATAATTATCACTTTTACTATAAGTTGTTATCACTTTCGTTATAAAATATTATCACTTCTTATTTATACTATAAATTGTTCATGAAAGTGTATTATCACTTTTTATTAATTTATTATTATCACTTTCCTTCATAAAAGTTATCACTTTCTGGTCGTCTCACGTAAGCCTTTACGTGAGACGATCCATAAAAAATATGATTAAAGGTGGTTAATTTGAAGATATACATGAATAATAAAAATAATTATAAGTTGTATATTTTTTTTGATTGGTTTAATTATCATTTCTTAACCAATTAAAAAAATATAATTAAAGGTCATATTTAATTTATTGATATACATGAATAATATAATAATAATAAATAAATAAAAAGTAGAAATATTATATATAATATAATATTAAAATAAAAAAATACGACAATTAACCCCGTCACCACACTTTATACTTTTGAAAAGTTATCTATAGTAGTGTACTAGTATGAATCCCGTGTATTACATAGGATATAAAGTTACAATTTACAAAAATATAATTCAATTTTAATATAACTATTTATTCAACGATTTAAAAAAATATAATTTAAGTTTAACATAACTGTTTATTCAATTATAATCTAATATAAGTTTATATTGATGAGTAAAATTCAATTTATACATACCCAAATGTGAATTTACTTTTATTCGTAAAAAATTCTTGAATTGGTGTTTCATATTTTGTTATGGTTGTTGTTCCAGAATTAAATTAATAAAAAAATTAAAATATGTTAATTTAATCAAACACTTGTGTAAACCGAGTTTACATACATTTATATGTAAATCATGTTGCTCTTTAATATATGAAAAATTACTCTTTAAACACATAAATTTTATTGAAACAAATAAAATTAAATGAAACATAACGATTTTTTAAAAAAAATTAAAAAATATATAAGAAAAAATTAATATATATTATTAAAAATAAATAAGTATATTATAAATAAATTCAAAGAAATAAGAAAAGAAAAAGAATTAATAACAAAATTAATTAAATAAAATTTAAAATCATAAAAAAAATGAATAACGCAAAAACAAATTAAAGAATTACATACTAATAATTAAAAAATTAAATAAAAAAATAAATCAGAAGTGAAAACATAACAAAATTAATTAAAATACCTATTTCTAACCGATAAAAAAGGGTAGGTCTTGCGTGAGACCGTCTCCGTGAGACCATTTTTCAAATTTTAAAATAGTTATCACTTTTTCTATAAATCGTTATCACTTTCATTATAAAATGTTATCACTTTTTATTTATACTATAAATTGTTCATGAAAGAGTATTATCACTTTTCATTAATTTATTATTATCACTTTCCTTCATAAAAATTTCTGACCATCTCACGTAAGCCCTTACGTGAGACGGTCCATAAAAAAATATGATTAAAGGTGGTTAATTTGAAGATATACATGAATAATAATAATAATAATTATAAGTTGGATATTTTTTTAATTGGTTTAATTGTCATTTCTTAACCAATTAAAAAAATATAATTGAAGGTCGTATTTAATTTATAGATATACATGAATAACACAATAATAATAAATAAATAAAAATAAAAAGATTATATATAGATATAATATAATATTAAAATGAAAAAATATGACAATTAACCAGTCGCGACACCTTATACTTTTGAAAAGTTATTTATAGTAGTGTACTAGTATGAATCCCGTGTATTACATGAGATATAAAGTTACAATTTAAAAAAATATTATTCAATTTTAATATAATTATTTATTCAACGATTTTAAAAAATATAATTTAAGTTTAACATAACTGTTTATTCAATTATAATCTAATATAAGTTTATATTGATGAGTAAAACTCAATTTATACATACCCAAATGTGAATTTACTTTTGTTAGTAAAAGTTTAATTTCATTATTAAATTAATTTACAAAAATAATTAAAAAAAATTCTTGAATTGGTATTTCAAATTTTGTTATGGTTGTTGTTATAGAATTAAATTAATAAAAAAATTAAAATATTTTAATTTAATTAAACACTTGTGTAAACCGAGTTTACATACATTTATATGTAAATCATGTTGCTCTTTAATACATGAAAAATTACTCTTTAAACACATAAATTGTTAGTTTTATAAATTAAAAAATTAATATTCAAATTCTTATAAACCCTGATTTTTCGATCACTCTTAGTACATGAAAAATTACTTTTTAGAGATATGAATTATTACTCTTCTATATAAAAATTATTATTATTCTTCAAAGAATAATTTTTTATAAACTAAAAAGTAATTTAAAAACATAAGATTTTATTGTAAACTCGTTTTACATGAGTCTCACCTTTAAAACTTTAAGTAAATTTAACCATGTAAAACATTTATTAACTTAAAAAAAATTAAAAGATTAAAAAATACTAATAAAAAATAAAAAAAAACTAAAAAGAATTAAATAAACATAAAAAATAATCTAAAGAAATCATAAAAAAATAAAAAAATAGTAACCATGAAAAAAATTATTAATATAAAAAAATAAATGATTAAAAAATTACAAACTACTTAAAAATGAAAAATAAAATAAAAGAATTTAAAAAATAATAATAAAACAAAAGTTAATCAAAAGAGAATTAAAAAAATATATAAGAAAGAGCAAAAATTATATAAAAAAAATTGCATTCTTATTCGATCTTAAAAAAATTTATTTATGTATCACTAAATTTTAATGTTGGTGAAAATACTTTAAAAAAATATTAAAACAAATAAAATTAAATGAAACATAACGAATTTTTTTAAAAAAAATTTAAAAAATATAAAAGAAAAATTAATATATATTATTAAAAATAAATAATTATATTATAAATAAATTAAAAGAAATAAGAAAAGAAAAAGAATTAATAACAAAATTAATTAAATAAATTTTAAAATCATAAATATAAATGAATAACGTAAAAAAAATTAAAGAATTACATACTAATAATTTAAAAAATTAAATGAAAAATAAATCAAAAGTGAAAACATAACAAAATTAATTAAAAAAATTGAAATTAACCATGAAACAAAAGTTAATTATGTAAAAAATGAAAAGATAATAAAATTTACGTACTAACAAAAAAAGAACCAGAACTAAAAATAAATAAATAAATAAATAAAAAGATTATGTACTAACAATTGAAAAACAGAATTAAAACAAAATAAATAAATAAAAACAAAAAATAATTTAAAGAGAATATAAAAAATATAAAAGAAATAGTAAGAAAATATAATTAAAAGTGAAATCATAAAAAAATAAATTAAAGAAATTTGTAAAATTGAATTAAAAAAAAGTTAGTTACGTAAAAAACCAAAAGATTATAAAATTACTTACTAAAAATATTTTTTTTTAAAAAAAAAACTAAAACCAATAAATAAATAATTTAAAAATTATCAAAGAACAACAAAAATTAATCAATAATAATAATATTATTAATAATAATTAAAAGTGGATACTCTTTTAGAATTTAAAGAAAGCTTCCGTTCATCATGATGAATAAAATAATCAAAAGAGAATATATAAAAAATATAGAATTAAGAAATAGTAAAAAAATATACAAAAATAAAATCATAAAAAAAATGTAAAATTATCCATGAAAAAAAATTTAATTACGTAAAATAAATCAAAAGATTATAAAATTACATCCTAACAATTAAAAAAATAACTAAAACCAATAAATATAAAAGTTATTTAAAAAATATAAAAGAACAACAAAAAAAATCAATAAGAATAACAATAAGTAATAACTGATACCTTTCTTTAAAATTTGAAAAAAAGCTTTTATTCGTCGTGATGAATAAATTATGTGTGTAAAATGAATGAATAAAGAGTCTTATTTATAGGTGGACAATGAATAAATTTTCTAAATTTTAAAGTAAATATATGTATTTATCTATATGTATTTATCTAATTTTTAATTAATTTTGATTTGATAATATCATATTCAAATCTTAAAATAATATATTTATTACTAAAATTTAATTAATTATTAAAATAATTGAGATTTTTAATTTTAATTAAAAATTAAAATAATTGAGATTAATTCTTGTGGCGAAACCTCATCAAAATTAAATTCTCCTTTAGTATATTAATGATATATCTTAAGTATACTATAGCACAAACTTTTCTTGCTGACGTGTCGTCTCCAAAGCGCTCCAATGTGACGTGTAATTTTCTTAATATTTTGATTTTTTTAATACTTTTTTTAATATTTTTCTTATTTACTTTTAATTAACTTCCTTATTTAATATTTTCTTTTTTAAATAATGTGTTTCTTATTTTTAATAATGATTAAATTTTTAATATTTTAATTAATTATTTATTTGCATATCATTAATTAATTACTAAATCTTTTAATGCAATAAATTAATTCATATCAAGTTTAATCATATATATAAAGGGAAAAAAGAATATTCAATATAATATACTCTCTCACCCTACTTATAAATAAGACTTTTTGGTTATTCATTCTAAATATACATCATTCGATTCTCCAAGAGGAATATGAGCTTTCTTCAAGTTCCTCTAGAGAATTGATTTATGAAAGTATAAAAATTTATTTCGATAGAAAAGTGTAAAAATCTATTTTGATAGAGTGAATCAAGTAGAGATTCGATTTACCTCTAAAAAATCGATTCAAGTATTCTTCAAATACTTGAAGAGGAAGAGAGCTGATTCAAGTATTCTTGAATCGATTTACCTCTTAAGAATTGATTTTTCAAGAGGAAGAGAATCGATTAAAATATTCTTGAATAGATTTACATCTTAAAAATTGATATTTCAAGAGTAAGAGAACAAATTCTAGTATTCTTGAATAGATTTACATCTTAAAAATTGATTCTTCAAGAGAAAATAAATCGATTCAAGTATTAACTCTTAAGAATCGATCGATTCAAGTATTCCTTAAGATCTACCTCTCAATTATTAATTCAAGTATTCTTCAAGTGAAAGATGATCGACAATTTATGTACTCTTGAATCGATTTACTCTTAGAGAATAAGAGGTTGAAAAACTAATTCATGTATAGAATCGAAAGCTTAAGTTCTTTAAGTTAAATCATTATTTCATATCAAATAACATTAAAATTGAGTTTGTAAATATTTGTTAATTTTTTAAATTTGGTATATTAATACTTTATTTATTTACATATATCTTAATTATTATTCAATTATAACATATAAATTATAAAATTTGTTTTCTTTTATATAATTTGAAAATAACAAAATTAAATAAAAAAAATAAAATTAATAAATTCATTATAAATTTATGAATATTTAAAAGAATATTATATATAAATTAATTTTATTTATATTATATATATATATATATATATATATATATATCTTAATCTTATGGGGAAAATTTCAAGTTTAGTCCCATGTGAATTGTTCACTTATAAAAATAGTCCCATACCTATGGGTAGGTCCTAAAACTTACACGTTTAGTCCCAACCGTTAAAATATTAACGGAAACTGTCAGCTATCATCACCCCTACCGATTAATCATTTTATTCACCAAATGGCTTCCTGAGATTCCGTTGCATACAGTTCCCTTACATACAGTAACAAACAATCAATTTCTTCTTCTTTCTATTAATCTCTAATTGCATATACTTGAAACCATGCACATCAATCAATTATATCAATCCAAAAATTTTCTTTTACAATCATTACTAAGAAAAAAAAATAAGAGTCAAACGCCCCCACCTAATTCCTCCATTCAAAGCCTGAATTTACTTGAGAAAATTTTCATTCAACTAAAAATAATATTGTCTAACGGATCGATCGCATAATAAAAGGAGTCATGGATTTCGCCACCCCAATTGACTATCGGATACATCTCAAAGGACACACCACGGAAATAGAAGAAAAATGGGAGCGGTGGAATGGAAGTAAAGCGGACCCAAGTAAAACTTGACGGCTGGACGAAGGAGGCTTTTCGGGTCGGGCCGTGCTCCGAATCAGGCAACTTGTAGAAGTCGCAAGGAAGGTGGAAATCTGAATAGTGGCAGCGAAGAACAAAGTGGCGAGTGGGCCCGCAATCCAGCCCAATTTGGCGTATCATGGCTAAGCATATTCTACCGTAGAAGATATAATGTAATTATGAAATCCATTGTCTAAACCCCATCGTCTGCTTTCTAAGTGGTTCCCAAATAGAAAAGAATACTTAAATCAGTTACTCGCAGAAGAAGTTGATACGAAGGGATTAGCGACTATTGTAAGGGGGTTTTAGCAATTTCAATTCGCAAATTTTCTTCTCAAAATGAGATACTCTTCATCTAATTTCTTCCCCTTAAGCGCTACCCACCAACAAGAGCTCTCCGGTTCAAGACCTCCATGGATCATAGATACTACCAGAAGAAAGGATCCAAGATTCTTCATGCTTCACCCACCTTCTCCACTACAGATCTAACCAAGACAGGTTGAAGGTTAACCACAATCTAAGAGGGAGTGAGAGGGGAATAGAAAGCCATGGAGTCGAGGGTCAAGGGGGACTCGCCGTCGACCAAGCAGCCACCGACGAGTCGCAGTGAGAACAATTGGAGGGAGACGGAGCAGCCTCTAGAGAGAAATATTGAGTGTAAGAAATTAGGGTTTGAGTTAGAAATGATAATGAACTTAATTCCCTTGATCCAATAACTCACTTAACAATGCACGTGATTCTCACATGTTAAATGCCGTTAGTTATTGACGGCAGATTGTCTAAAATTCCTATGGGACTAATTTTATTAGTAAAAGGACCATTTTGGCATTTAACTATTCTTATGAGACTAAAATTGAAAATTTCCCTAATCTTAAGTATATAGCAAAAACTATTCTTGCTGACGTGTCATCTCCAAAGCGCTCCAATGTGACCTGTAATTTTCTCAATTTTTTAGATTTTTTAATATTCTTTTAATATTTTCTTAATATTTTTTAAATAATGTGTTTCTTATTTTTAATAATGATTAAATTTTTAATATTTTATTTACTTATTTGGGTATCATTAATTAATTAATAAATCTTTTAATGCAATAAATTAATTAATATTAAATCAAATTATATATATATAAAGGAAAAAAAGAATATTCCATAAAATATTCTCTCTCACATCACCTATAAATAAGACGTTTTGGTTATTCATTCTAAATATACACATTCGTTCTCCGTGAGGAATATGAGGTTTCTTCAAGTTTCTCTAAGAATTGATTATGAAAGTATAAAAATTTATTTCGATAAAACGAATCAAGTAAAAATTTGATCTACCTCTAAAAATCGATTCAAGTATTCTTGAAGAGGAAGAGAACTGATTCAAGTATTATTTAATCAATTTAGCTCTTAATAATCGATTCTTCAAGAGGGAGAGAATTGATTCAAGTATTCTTAAATAAATTTATATGTTAAAAATTGATTTTTCAAGAGTAAGAGGATTGATTTAAGTATTATTTAATTGATTACATCTTAAAAATCGATTCTTCAAGAGGAAAAAAATCGATTCAAGTATTACCTCTTAAGAATCGATTCAAATATTCTTTAAGATCTACCTCTAAAGTATTGATTCAAGTATTCTTCAAGTGAATGAGGATCGACGATTCAAGTACTCTTGAATCGATTTACCTTTATAGAATAAGAGGTTGAAAAACTAATTCATGTATAGAATCGAAATCTTAAGTTCTTTAAGTTAAATCATTATTCATATCAAATAACATTAAAATTGAGTTGTAAATTTTTTAAATTTAGTATACTAATATTTATTTATTTACATATATCTAAATTATTCAATTATGACATATGAATTATAAAATTTTTTTCTTTAGTTGTTTATATAATTTGAAACTAATAAAGTTAAATAAAAAATTAATAAATTCAATATAAATTTATGAATATTTAAAAATATATTATATATAAATTAATTTATTTATATTATATATAAATTAGTTTCTTAAAAATAACCATTAATGAAAATAGAATTATGATTACTACCATTAATGAAAATAGAATTATGATTACTATATAGTTAATTAAGAAATACTAAACCATAATCATGAGTAAAAAGTGATACTTTATTTAAATATTATTTATAATAATACATATATTTTATAAAATGTTTGACCTTTTTTCATAAATAATCAATATATATATATATATATATATATATATATATATATATATATATATATATATATATATATATATATATATATATATATATATATATATATATATATATATAGTATAGTATATATAATAAAGTCATTTTCAATAGCGTTTTGTTCATGTATAATCTTTCTATTCATTTAATTTTTCTGTAAACTTATTTGACTTATTTACTTTAGTATCATTAATTGCAATTAATAAATAAATCATTCGATATAAATAAATTAATTAGTACAAAATCAAATCATGTATAGAAAAAAATAATAAAATGAGATTATATATATATATATATATATATGTATATATATATATATATATATATATATATATATATATATATATATATATATATATATAATATTTATTTTAGACAAATAATACAATTAAGGATTTATTACTAATTAAACTTACATACTTTGATCATAATTGCACTTAAATACAATAAAAAAAATACTAAGAACTATATAAATATACAACAAAGAGACAAAATTTGCACTATTTGGTTGTACATTTTTTAGAGAGACAGGTAGGGATGTAAACGGGTAGGGTAGGGTACGGGTTGGACAAATCCACATACTACCTGCTACCCTATTTACCATATCCTTACCCTACCCTATTACCTTAAAATTGAACATCGAGTAGGGTGCAGGTATACCCGTCGAGTACGCGGATAATCCGCGGGTAAATGGGTATCCGCAATTATAAAATATTATATGAATATTCGCAGTTTCTCAAACTTATTCAATCCTATCTGTATTGAAATTAAAAAGTTTTTTTAAGTATAAATATAAATTTAGAATTAAATAATGTACTTAAATATTATTAATTAAAAACTAAATAAATGATGTAAATACGTAATTTAAAAATTAAATAATGTAATATCATTAATACTATTAATTTACAAGTGCTTGCCAATTTTTTTTTAAATTGTGAGTTGGTGGCACCACGTTGCTCCTTGAAATATTTTGTGTATGTGGCGCTCCCACGTTGATCCCGCAATTAATATTTATTATTTTTAATTTAATTTAAAATAATTAATATTTTGTAATCCTACAATTAATACATCTTAATTTAAATATTTAATAATCCTACCATTAATACATAATAATATTATTTTAAGTTTATATAAGTAATTTAATTTAATACTTTAAATATTTTTTTTATTTAATCCATAAATTTTGTGTGAATTTTAAATTATTTATTTTTATTGTATTTTAAATTATTTATTTTCATATTTAGCATATACATTTTAATTAAGGTATGATATAATCGATTAGTTATAAAGTTTTGGTAAATTATTTATTTTCATTGGATTTTAAATTATTTATTTTCATAATTTACAAGTGCTTGCCAAAAATATATTTTTTTAAATTGTGAGGTGGAGGCGCCACGTTGTTCCTTTAAAGATTTTGTGTATGTGACGCTCCCACGTTGATCCCCCAATTAATGTTTATTATATTTGATTTAATTTAAAATAATTAATATTCTGTAATCCTACCATTAATATATCTTAATTTAAATATTTAATAATCCTACCATTAATACATAATAATATTATTTTAAATTTATATATGTAATTTAATTTAATACTTTAAATATTTTTTATTTAATCCATAAATTTTGTGTGAATTTTAAATTATTTATTTTTATTGGATTTTAAATTATTTATTTTCATATTTAGCATATACATTTTAATTAAGGTATGATACAATCGATTAGTTATAAAGTTTTGGTAAATTATTTATTTTCATTGGATTTTATTTTTTTTAAATTGTGAGGTGGCGACGCCACGTTGCTCCTTGAAAAATTTTGTGTATGTGGCACTCCCACATTGATCCCGCAATTAATATCTATTAAATTTAAAATAATTATTATTTTGTAATACAACCATTAATACATCTTAATTTAAATATTTAGTAATCATACCATTAATACATAATAATATTATTTTAAATTTATATCTAATTTTTTTAAATTGTGAAGTGGCGGCACCACATTGTGTGGCGCTCCCACGTTGATCCCACAATTAATGTTTATTTAATTTAAAATAATTAATATTTTGTAATCCTACCATTAATACATCTTAATTTAAATATTTAGTATTCCTACCATTAATACATAATAATATTATTTTAATTTTATATAAGTAATTTAATTTAATACTTTAAATATTTTTGATTTAATCCATAAATTTGGTGTGAATTTTAAATTATTTTTTTCCATTGGATTTAAATTATTTATTTTTATATTTAGCATATGAATTTTAATTAAGGCATAGTATAATCGGTTAGTTATAAAGTTTTTGTAGATTTATAGTATTATGTAATAATATTATTTTTAGTAATTTTCTTAATATTATTTTAAGTAATTTTCTTAATATTATTTTAAGTAATTTTCTTATAAAAGTTTATGTAAGTAATTTAATTTAATACTTTAAATATTTTTGATTTAATCTGTAAATTTGGTGTGGATTTTAAATTATTTATTTTCATTGGATTTTAAATTATTTATTTTCATATTTAGCATATAAATTTAAATTAAAGCATAGTACAATCGATTAGTTATAAAGTTTTGGTAAATTTATGAAGAAACAAAAAACTTTTTTTTTTGTTTGATTATTTTAATTAAGTTTTAATAATTTTAGGAAAGACGAAGTATATTATTAAAATCTAATATTTTTAAAGTAAATTTGGTGTTGATTTTTAATTATTTATTACCATATTTATCATATAAATTTATTATATATAAGTATATGACATAATACAATCGATCAATATTCATCTATAGTGAAATTTTTTTTATCTCCATTGCAATTTTTATACTATTTCTTTTTTCCTTTATTAAATCATATTATCAATTTATGATCCTATGTCTGAAATTACTATGCAAAAGGAGACTTGGCGAATTAAAGTTAAATGCTTGAGGTTTTGGATTTTATATCTTGATAATACAGACAAAAAAAATACATGTATATGATTATGATGGATGAAAAGGTAAATTTTAGTTGATTTTAATGATTAAATATTCTTTATGTATATGGTATATTTTATATTTCTACAACTTTTACATTATTAACATGATAAGGTTTTTTATTTAATTATTGTTATATTATATGTGTAGGGTTGGAACATTCAAGCTACAATCCGCCAAAATCACATCTCAAAATTTGAGAAATTGTTAAGTGAGGGGGCAACATATATTATGTCAAATTTCCATGTTGTTGAAAATATTGGGTCGGTACTTATTAAAAATTAGGAATTCAAGTTGAACATCTACAATTACACGTTGGTGTGATTGACTTCGCCATTTGAAACCAACAAAACTGGCTTGAATTTTATTGATTTTGATACAATCAATTCTCAAGATAACACTAGAGATATAGTACTCATAGGTATGTTTTAAAAGTTTATTATTATTTTTTAATGGAAACTAATTATACTTTAATACATCTTAAATTAAATATTTAGTAATCCTACTATTAATACATAATAATATTATTTTAAGTTTATATAAGTAATTTAATTTAATACTTTAAATATTTTTGATTTAATCCATAAATTTGGTGTGAATTTTAAATTATTTATTTCCATATTTAGCATATGAATTTTAATTAAGGCATAGTACAATCGATTAGTTATAAAATTTTGGTAAATTTATAGTATTATGTAATAATATTATTTTAAGTAATTTTCTTAATATTATTTTAAGTAATTTTCTTATAAAAGTTTATGCAAGTAATTTAACTTAAAACTTTAAGTATTTTTGATTTAATATGTAAATTTGGTGTGGATTTTAAATTATTTATTTCCATTGGATTTTATGATAGAGATACAATACACATAGGTATGTTTTAAAAGTTTATAATTATTTTTTAATAGAAACTAATTATACTTTTAAAAAAATTGGTTCTATTTTTTCTTACAATGACAATATCCACAAACATAATTGCTTTGGTCCTAAAAATAGGAGATATAATTGTGTGCAAGGGGCAAGCCTATAGATAAAATTGATATTGAGCTTGAAGATGAACGGTAACTTTGTTTTAAAATATTTATTCATATTTTTATTTTTTAACTCAATTTTTATGTTTATTGTTTTTTTTGGATTAAAATTTTAACATCAATTTATGACACACGATCATGAATTGTACATTGTGGGGAGAATATGCAAGACAATTGATGCATTATAGGATGAACAATCCAAACCAAACACTTATTATCGTTCTTGAGTATGCCAAAATCAACAATAAATATAGAGATTATATATTTTTTTAAAACTCATTTTATTTATGTATAATTCTGTATGTACCTTAGATGTCATTAGATGTTTATTCTAATATATTTATCCATTAATAATATATTATTTGTCCTCTAATTTCTTAGATATGTTTTAACAATAATAATAATAATAATAATTATATAAAAATTTAAATCAAACTTTCGGTGAAATATGCTATAGAAAAAACATATCAAATTCTTGGAATGCAACAAGGATAACAATTATGAAGTTATAAAAGAAGTTTATGATTTCCGAAAGAGGTACGCGCTCAATCTATTCATTACATTTAGTGTTTTTTCTTTTAAAAAAATATATATCCATAAATTTTAATATTTATGCCTTTAGAAATGTACCATGTGTTTAATAGGTCATGATAGATTGCCTATACAGTCTCATATAAATCACATTGGTAGAAGCTTCGTCTTTGAAGAATTTACACTAGATGTAGAAGTGATATATCTTGCAGAAATTCAACACATCAATGATGTAAATATTCCATTATAATTTTTTTATTTTAAAATATTTTTGCTACAAAGATTAAAATACATTTCAATTATTGTATAACCTATGTTAATTTATATTTTCTTCATGGATTTTTAGGAAATCTATTGCATTGTTGTTGCAAATGCTCAAAGGATCCAAACTCAATATGGATGCATGATACTATAATGGATGTAACAAATGCACCAAGAAAGTTATTGATAAATTTGGAGTCCCTTACTGTTTGAACTGTAAGCAGGACATACCTGTGCCACAATAAGTTTTATTTTTTTCTGAAAGTTTAACATATATTTTTTAAATTTACTATTTCTTTTGAAAATGACAAATAAAATTTAATTAAGTTATTCTGGGAGTACTTCCTTTATAGTATTTGTTAGAAAAATTAGGCCAATCATTGGAAAAGCAGCAGCCGAACTCATTGAAAATCTTGAGAGAGAATTTTATAATTTTCATATACTCACATCTATAAAGAATAGAATTGCATTAATCAAATTTCACATAATACAAATTTTCACATGACTGAAAAATATAACATAAATTAAAATTTAGTTTGCAGCATACAACATATTTGTTATACCTATCCTATATTTTATTGTAATTCTTTTTTATTTTTTTTATTAGCTGGACTTGGTTGGATCATTTCCTGAAGAGCTTGATACTCTTATTGGTTCGAAGTTTATCTTTAGATTCCATATCTTTGAAAGAAATATAAGTAATCAATGGAATGTATACACTGTGATGAAAGTATCTTCAGATCCTACTATGATCAAGGCTATAACGAATAGATAAAAAGCGAAAAAGGTATTGAAGCTCAAAATAAAAAATGCATTTATGGTGATTGATCTAGTTTCAGGATTATGCAATAGAACTAGATTGATAGTAACTAAATTGGGGATTCATGTTACTGAAGCGAAGATACTAGGTGGTAAAAATAAAGAGAGCTTGATGTTAATTCCTAGAATAATTTTGAGTCCAACTGACAACACACTACTAGTTATGTTTAAAAGGAGACAATTTCCAGTGTTGGTGTGTTTTGCGATGACTATAAACAAGAGTTAGGGACAATCACTATAGAGTGTTGGGGTTTTCTTAACGAAACATGTTTTTACACATGGACAGTTATATGTTACGCTCTCCAGGGTTAAGAGTAGGGCTGGTCTAAAAATACTTTGTCTGGATGAAGAAGGAAAACAATCAACAATACAGTTAATGTTGTGTTTGGTGAGATATTTAGAAATTTACAGTAATTAATGTTACAGATAGTATAAATATGATTATATTTAACTTTTTATTTATTTCAATTCAGTTACATAATATACCATATAAAAGTAAAAATTAGAATTACACTAAGTAAAGATAAATATATATAAATATGAAAAACAAAAAAACATTATATCAAAACACATCGAAATTAACATAACAAAGTAAAGATCATTTAAAAAAATCATATAATAAAAAATATAACCCGTGTAATACACTGGGAAACATACTAGTATATATATAATTTTTGAAAGTAGGAATATAAATATGGAGTATACATTTATAATTAGAAATATATAATATTATAATATAAATAAATTAAAATATATATTACTTGGACATAATTAATTAAAAATTAGATAATATAAATATGAATATATAAATATGTAATGTAATTAAAAATGTATAACATAATATATATATATATATATACTCCTATATAATATATATTATATAGTGTTATATAAATATAATATGTATAATATATAGTATCGAGTAAATGGGTCGGGTATCGGGTCAGGTAAACAGGTATAAAAGGAGACCCCGTACCCTATTCTTACACGCAAATTTTTTATCGGGTTCGGATACCGTTACCCGATAAAGCCTACCCTATCTGTACCCACCACCTCGGACACCCGCGGATAACTCGACCCTGCGGATAAAATTGACATCCCTAGAGACAGGGGGTGTAACAAATAGTTTTCAATTGTATAATGTTATAAAGTAGTAACATTTAAAATAAATACAAGCAAACATTCTTTCAAATAATTAGAGTATATGTACATATATATTAACTTTTATATGATTTAGTTATACGTTACATTATCAAAAGTCAAATGTTATAATTTGTACAAATTCTTTACATTAATGAAATAAATTGTTTAGCTATAAGAAAAGAAAACCTCCTTAATTAATATTGTTACGTTATATAACACATATTATTTAATTATAAAAAATAAGAATAATAATTAAATGATCCCACGTTGTACGCGAGTTTCATACTAGTATATATATATATATATAAATTTAATATATTTTTAAATAATAAAAAAGATATAAATATTTGTATAATTAATTAATATTAAATGGTTGCGGGTATCCGCGGGTATTGATAAACGGGTATAAGATGGATACGGATACTATAATAAATTTTTTAAATGGGATGTGTACAATTAGCTTTTTTTTTATAAAATCGCATAAGAGTACGAGTACCCAAAAATAAGCGGATACCCTACCCGCCGCCATCCTTAATAATAGTTTTATGTTTAATTATGATTTCTTAAGATTATACTTTTTATGTAATAATTTAAATATGATAATATAAGAACTTAATTTATTAAAATATATATTTTGCTTGGTAATGTAATATTTAAAATTATATATAAATTTATACTATAATGTTATGAAATTTTTAATAGACATTACAAAAGTTGAACATGTTGTATAATTTTTTTGGTTTAAATTTTTTAATATTAAAAGAATTAAAACTTTTAGGAATAAAATTATTTTTATTAATTTATATAGTTGTTAATATTATGGAAAATACTTGTGTAAGACCGACTCAGGTGAGTGCTTACGTCATATGTATAAAAAGTAATAAATTCTATAATGGAAAGTGATACTCAATTTAACGAAAAGTGGCAATGCTATTTCATGAACAATTTATAATATAAATGAAAAGTGATAAAATTTTATAATAAAAGTGATAACATTTCATAGCGAAAGTGTTATCATCATCCATCAAGGACTATTCAATTTCTCCAACCGAATATATCTTTCGGGTACTCCAACCAAATACACTATATTGTTTGGGGTACTATAATCGAACACAATATGAAATCAAATATATATTTTGGGTATTCCAACCAAACACACAATATACTATTCGGGATACTACAACCGAACACAAGATGAAATCTTAATTATTAGAATATTTATATCTTATTAATTTTGAATATTTTAATTTAATTATTTTTTGAGTACGTTTAGAAAATTCAGAGATACGAATAACCGATTTCATAAAAAATTCGATTATCCCGCGTATTACGCGGCGTTGTACTGGTTAATCTATATGTACATAAAAATAGAATAGTGCTTCCAGGACAAGTTGCCACTTGCCGCCAAATGAAGAAAAAATATATATATGATACATAAAGAAAATAGGGAGTCTATGCCAGCCAACGTTACAATCTAAAGAAAAAGAATATTGGCGTACAAGAAAAGTGTCACTAAAAGAAATAAAATACTAAAAATGTAAAACTTCTGCTAGAAGATACATTATCTATATATACAAATGGTTTAGAGAAGAAAATATACACCATTTTGCATGTGTCGATGAAGTATCGTGGCATTGTGAAGGGGCAGTGGAGGTGAGTACCCACGCACTGACTGTGCCGATGATGATGCAAGTGATAGTAAGAATGGAGGGGTGGGGAAAAGCTTATACGATATGCAAGGAAGGTAGGCGGATTAGACTTTAAAAAGATTATGAATTATGAAATGTCAATTGGAATGAGGAAGATAGATTAAATGCAGAAAAATGAGATGAGATAAGAAATAAAGATTGATGAAGAAACTTGGAGAAAAAAAATGGGGAAAATAGATTTTTTCGTGCGCTAACTTTCATTCATTTTAAAATTAGTCCATTAACATTTTTAATTTTGAAATTAGTCCGTTAATTTTATAACAATTTTGAAATTAGTCCATTAACTTCATAAAATTCAACATTTTGGTCATTTGACCTGCTATGGCAGGTCATTTGAAAATTTTCACTCCAATTAATCTATTCATATTTTTATTTAATCAATTTTATCTCACTTTTCATTTTTTACTTTCGTATACCAAACAAACAATATTAATCTCATTACTAAAGTGGAGCAAATTTGACTAAATATTGATACTTCCTCCGCCCGTTCGAAAGAGAATTTTTTTCCATTTTGGTCGTCCGTTCCAAAGAGGGTCACTTCCTTTTTTACACATATGCGATCCACACCCACCCACCAATACAATTAAAATATGAGATCCACACTCCCACTAATACAACTACCCACTGCACATTAAATAACAATACTTCTTAATCAACGTGCACAAAAGCAAAATGCCCTTTTCGGGCGGACGGAGAGAGTATAATATAAATTTTTATTGGAGGCTATTTTTTAAATAGTATATATATATATATATATTTTACATATTTTTTATTTTTATTTTTTAGAATAACCTGCTAATGACCTGTTGAAACAGACGATTTTGTTGAACTTGGTAAACATGATGGACGATTTTCAAAATTTTCAAATATAATGGACGATTTTAAAAAATTCTACAAATATAATGGACAATTTTCAAAACATGAAAAACTTATGGACTAAATTCAAAATTGGACAAAGTTAGCGGACAAAAAATATGTTTTCCCAAAAAAATGAAATGACCATAGAAAAATACAGAAAAATGAGATGAGATGAGGAATAAAGATTGAGGAAGAAGCTTAGGAATAAAGATGGAGGATGGAGGAAGAAGCTTGAAGATTGGGGGAGAAACATTTTCTATGCATGAGATGAGAACTAAAGATTGAGGAAGAAGCTTGAATATTGGGGGAGAAACATGTTTTTTTTGCTCATTTCTTTTATTTATTTTTATACATTTAGAGATATAATTAATGATCTATATATTATATTATTGAAATTTGAAAGAAATATACACAAAATGTATTAATATTTACTTGGTTAATGAATTTCCATAGAATATATACAAAATTTATCAATATTCCTCTTATAAAAAAATAACTATCTCCATAGAATATATACAAAATTTATCAATATTCCTCTTATAAAAAAATAAATGAAACATAGTGATTATATAAATTTTGAGGAGAAAAAAAATAAATATAGTAATTCGGAGGCGAGAAAATATGAATTGACGAGTTAAACCTAGAAGGTTTATAGTATATGATGAATTTGGTCTAATAATTATAATATTAAAAGTGCTGTTTTTTATATACTATTTTATATAATAAATACTTATTTGATTTGATAAATTTATCATTATATATGCTATTTAAAAGTTAATATCTCATTTAATATATATATATAATATTAAAATTTGTAAATTTTAATTTTTAATAAATTACCATAAATTTTATATAATAAGAGTATTTATTACATAATTATTCATGTACTATAAAATACAATCTTAATTCAATCACGGATGCATAAATACATAATTATTGTATGCATAAATATATCATTATTTTAGAAGATAATTCTTTATTGATGCATAAATACATAATTATTTTAGAAGATAATTCTTAATTCAATCACGCATAAATTTTTTGAGTAAATATATATCGATTTTATGGATATATATATATATATATATATATATATATATATATATATATATATATATATATATATATATATATATATATATATATATATTTATTGGTATTCATGAGTGGTATATATATTTTGTTAATGTTTTTTTTATATTTATGTTTTCTTTGATTGACGTTATTGTAATAAATATTTTATACTTATATCAATTTTATTTTATATAATTTTATATATTATAATATATTTTTCTTGAGAAATTTTCTATATTTATATTGTTTTGGGATTGATATTTAGACTTCTGTGAATAACAAAATAAAAATAAAATTATTCAAATAATATTGATGTATTTAAAATTAATATTCACTCTAACATCAATTTCACGTCGTATTTTGTTAATTTTAAAATTTTTGTGTAAAATTATACCATGACTAAGTTATGTAAGGTGAATTAAAAATGATTAAATACTTTTTTAAAATGATACTTAATTGATTAAAATTGATTGCCATCCAATAAAATTATTATATAATATATAATTTTTAAAATCAATTAAAAGTAATACTCCCTTCGTCTCACTTCAGATGATACACTTTCCATTTTGGGCTGTCCCACAAAAGTTTGCACATTCCAAAAAAATCAAAAAGTAAAAAACAACCACCCTCCCACATATACTTTAATTACAAAAAAACCATCTCTACCTACCATACTTTATCATTTATATATTATATAAAAATACCATTATACCACTAAAAGTTATCACTTTCTTAATCTCCGTGCCGAAAAGAGGTGTGCAAGTTTTTTAGAGACGGAGGGAGTAACTAATTAGCCTTATATAAAACTTGATCTATATTAATATATCAATGCTGAAATAAAATATATTAGTCTAACTCAAATCAACTACTTCAATAAATAATTATTGTGTGTAGTCGTCTGATCATTGTAATTTTTTATATAATTACTTTTTTTTGTTAAAGTTATTATTTTATTTATCATAAGAATTTTCATGAAATTGTTTAATTAGCTAGATAACCTTGAGTATCATTTTTTATTAAATAAAAGTTGCTAATTATATAACTATACACAGAACATAAAATAATATTAACAATTACCATATATATATATATATATATATATAACAATAATTGTGAACATTTTTTTGAAACATAGGAGTATATTTTATTATGAGTATGTTTATAAAGAGTAATACAAATACTGATGGTATAAATTAATCATATATATATTTTTAAAAATTATTATATGAGTAGTATAACATAACATTAATTAAAATTAATGAATGGTGGTCACATTTTAGTCATTTTTATACTATATATGTGCATAATTCCACCAAATTAACATGTTTTTTTTTACTATGAATCACTTTGTTTTTTCAATAAATATAAAAATATTTTAACGAATTAATTATTGACTGTAAAATATCTCCTCTTCGTCTTTGTATTGGAAACTTGGGAGCTATAACCAAATCGAATTATCAATTATACAATGTCTACATTATCACGAAATATTCATGAGATAAAAGTTTAAAAATTTTTATTATTCCTAAATATATAACATTATAAATAATATACTTGTGAAATACTTTGTTAATAAAGTATATGAACTTAGAAACTCCCTCCACATAATTTTATTTTTTCATATATTAATAAATTAATAATACAATGTATAGAATCTATACACTATATAATTCAAAATTCTATATAATTTTATTTTTCATATATTAATAAATTAATAATACAATGTATAGTATAAATCTATACACTATATAATTCAAAATTCTATATAAAGTTCAATAATACAATATCTTTAAATATATCTCTAAATGAACAATTTCTAATTGTTAAAATATACTGGAGGCTCTCCTGACTCTCCTGACTCCACTTTCCATATCGACAGATGGAGGCTCGGCTCTCTAAGTCTGCCAGCTAAAGATCTTTTTCTTTAATATTTTTTTCTTGTTTTTGGCGGCAATTTCTTATTCAAGCCACTATTGTACTTTTATTTATATATAAAAAAATACTCGTGTGATGCACGGGATAATATAAAATTTAATCAAAATATAATATAATATTTTATATAAAAAATATGTAATATAAAAAATTTGCATGCATAATTCATAAAAAAGTTAATTGTTGTTTTATAATTATCTTTTCAATTTATGTATCCCAAATAAAGAGGTGATAGTATTTAGGTCTCACGACTACATATACCGGATAAACTTAAAAATAAAAAATAATAAAAAGGTTATTGGGACGAATAAATATATGGCTTTGTTTGAGAAGATGTGTGGAATTAAAATAAAGAGTATTGAAAAGTTATTTGTATTGGGTTCTTTTTTTCATTTTTGGGTTTTGAAAATATATATTGTGACTAACAAATAATGAAATGCGAAATGTGTAATGGGACCGAGTATTATGATTAGTATATGAATAATAATGTTGTACTGACATTAAAATGATATCGTGTGGTCAATTTTAATTTTATCTTTTTTAATTGTTATTTTAACATTTATTATTTCAAATTGTTTAAATAAAGATAAATTGTTGACTGGTTTTGTTGAGTCTGTGGAGATATCATAATTTTGTTCAGTAATAAATAAAATATAAAATTATAATAAGTAATAACACATTTGTGTTTATATTTATTAATTTTTTTCAATTGAAGTATTAACCATGAATTATTATTATAGATTGTGATTGCTACTATTATTAAAGTGAACTTATTTTGAATTATTAAATAGTTAGTTGTTTTTTTTATAAATTATCAAATTAATATTTAAATCAGTTGTTTCTATATATCTATTGTATAAAAAAATTATAATCACTTAAGTGATATGAAGTTTCTAAAATAATTATTATTTTATTGATCAAATTAAAATATTTCAATATATTTAATGATTTATATGTATTTTTTAATGTTGTAAACTTTATTATGACTAATTATGGTAAATCATATTCATCATAAAATAAATTTACAAGTAGTATATTATATCTCTGTAATTTTACCTATAATGAATAAATATGCAAGTGAATATTTTGAGAATGAGAGGAATGAAGTTGCACATCTCTTAGTCAAACTTTTACCCACTTTGATTGAAAAATACACCAGATAAGATGTTTTTTATCTATTGCTAAATTGTTTAGAGTATTTATATTCAATTATATTTTTTTTTCTCAATTCCAACTAAAGATGCTACTTGAATTGTATTCATATTTGTGTATTTATACTAAACGTTTATGGTGTTAGAATTCATCTTCATTGATCTGTTAAATATATTTACTCATAATTTAATTTTAGCATTACATGTTAAGAAACCTATAAATACCCTTCTACTCATCCAAGGAAAGATGATGTATAGTGATCTTGGAGATAAACACCGATTCAGTCCCTTAACTATTCTCATGGTCCTTTTTAGTCCAAAAAAATAAGTTTGCCAAATTAGTCCCACTGGTGAAGAATTAGGGCCAAATACGTTCTATTTTTGTCAGAAAATGGTGACATCACCGGAAAATTCCAGCGATCACGTGACAATCATGTGCCATTTTCCAGCGATGTCACTGTTTTTCGGCGAAAATAGGACGTGTTTGGCCCTATTTCTTCACCGGTGGGACTAATTTGGCAAACTTATCTTTTTTGGGACTAAAAAGGATCATGAGGAAAGTTATGGGACCAAATCGGTATTTATCCCGTGATCTTTGTGGCAATTCCCGACCTTTAGCATTTAGGGCGCGAAAATATGTTTTGTCTTTCTTAATTTTATTTTGACTGTATTTTTTTCTTTTCTTGGCTTGCTCACGTTTTCCTATAAATATAGTATTAGTTAAATGATATGCACACTAAATTGAATTTGAACCACAGATGCTCATACAGAATATGAACATATTTTTTTTTGTTGATAGTAAAAGCCTGATGCCGCAATTATTGCTTATTGCAAAATTTTCCAAAATAAAAATGAAAATTAACATTTCACCAACCCAACATTTATATCTATTCTGTATCTATACATATTAGAGGAAGATAGTGGCATCTGGAGAAGCATGTCAAAATCTATACAATATGTAATATTATTTTTAATGTCAGTCTCGCCGAATGTGAATATCTTCTTCAAGAAGACTGTCATATTTTACAATATATTAATGATTTTGAAGAACGAAGAAAAACACTATGAAAAGAAATATTACAACGAAAATTGAAAAAGAATTTCAATGCAGTGTGGTGGCAGAGGGCGATGGCGGAGGAGAAGCCACCTCTAAATGATAGGCGGCTGCTGATACTTTGGTTGAAAATGTACTTGAATAGTAATGGCCTTTTCTCGATTCAGATTTGTTCCCAGAAGAACATTTTGGCGTGATGCACATTTTAGATTCTTTGGAATAATGCGATTTCAAATTCTTTAGAATAATGCGTTGGTGTGATGATATTTATTTTGAATGTTAACAGGTATGATTATAAAGAGGATATCTGGACTGAGGATCTCTCGCACCAACTTGCAAATGGTTTAATAGTATGCTTCCACTTCTCATTTTAATTCTCAAGTTAGTTGATGGGTACCTTCATTGTATTTTTGTTAATTATGAATAATTCATTGCAGCCTTCAAGGCTTTATACTCAACTTGAAGTATATAAAATGCTTTGCAATGACAGAATTTCATCATGGCAATTCTTCATATTCTATTAAAGAACTTCTTTTAAAACGCAAAGCCACTGTGGTTCTTGCATTCTTTTCATTATTTTCTTTTGTTAGATTTACTTGCACTGGATTTTAGAATCTTACAATATTTGTATTGTAAATTCTAAAGGAAATATTGGCTGTAGAAAGTTCTATGTGTGGTGTGTCATGAATGTGCCATGTTTAATTATTTTACGGCTTGACTAGCAGGAGCCAGCGCTTCGACCGTCCTTATTTGGTCTAGAGTCAAGAGTTCTCTTATGGGGTAGTTTGTCAGCATGTTGAGCAGAATTGAAGCCCTGCACATGTTTGTCGCTATATACTCGCTTATTGCTTGGTAGATGGAGGGCGCATCGACCCGATGAAGGCACACATTAGCCACCATACCCCAGGTGTTCACCAATTTGTGTGCATATAAAGTGTATCCCCAAGTGTAGGGAATCAGTTGCAGTTCATCGTGTGATCAAGTTAAATATCGTACCCAAAGAATAATTCTAGACTCACTATTTAATTTAATTTATGACTACTCTAATTTAAAACAAATATGGAAATTATAAGAGAATTTATTAAACTAAAGATGCAGAAAATAATGACAAAAAATAATAAAATAGCAAATAAAATTAAGGGAAAATAGATTTTTTCGTCCGTTAACTTTCACTCATTTTGAAAGTCCATTAACTTTTTCAATTTTGAAATTAGTCCGTTAATTTTATAATAATTTTGAAATTAGTCCATTAACTTCATAAAATTCAACATTTTGGTCCTTTGACCTGCTATGGCAGGTCATTTGAATATTTCACTCCAATTAATTTATATCATATTTTTATTTAACCAATTTTATCTCACTTTTTATTTTTCACTTCCGTATACCAAACAAATAATATTAATCTCAATACTAAAGTGGAGCAAATTTAACTAAATATTGATACTTCCTCCATCAGCTCGAAAGAGGGTCTTTTTTCCATTTTGGTCGTCCGTTTCAAAGAGGATCACTTCATTTTTTACACAGATGGGATCCACACACACCCACTAATACAATTAAAATATGGGGTCCACACTCCCACTAATACAACTACCCACTACATATTAAATAACAATACTTCTTAGTCAACGTGCACAAAAGTAAAATGCCCTCTTCCGGATGGACGGTGGGAGTATAATATAAATTTTTAGTGAGGGCTATTTTTTTGTAAAATAGTATATATATATATATATATATATATATATATATATATCATGTTTACCAAGTTCAACAAAATCGTCCGTTTCAATTGGTCATTAGCAGGTTATTCTAAAAGATAAAAATAAAAAATATGTAATATATATATATAAACCTGCTAATGACCAATTGAAACGGACGATTTTGTTGAACTTGGTAAACATGATGGACCATTTTCAAAATTTTCAAATATAATGGACGATTTTCAAAATTTTGCAAATATAATGGACGATTTTCAAAAAGTGAAAAACTTATGTACTAAATTCAAAATTGGACAAAGTTAACAGACGAAAAAATCTATTTTCTCTAAAATTAATATGGAAGTGTTCAAGAGAGAAGATAAAATAGCTTTAGGAAATTCAGTTTAAATCAGTCAAATTAAATCACTAGACAACCGGTTAGAATTCCTGCAAATTTTATGAAAGTAATCACACAACTATGTTAAATCTCTTTTCTAAAGTAAACTTAACACATGAACCTGGTTTTAAAGAATACTTCCTACTCTATTTCTAGGTACATCATGCAAAATTCCATTAAATGCTAGAGCACTAGACTTCCTTTTATAGGTACTTAAAAATTAGATTTTAAAACGTGCATTGCACGTTACATTCGCGTGTATTTTGTAATATGTACACTCTAAAATTATATATAAAATTAAAATATAATATATATTCAAGAGTAATATAGTTTTTTTTCTCTCACATTCATTTCTATTCTCCACAGTTTTCATTGAAATAAAAAATTTTGTTAGTATAAAAAGTTAAGAAAATTTATTTAAAAAAATTATAACATCCTGATTTTTATTCTAAAAATTAATAAAATTTAATGGAAAAAAATTTATAATATCAAGAAAAAAACTAATTAAATTAATAAAAAGTACGTTTCCTATAGTGGAGTCACCATTACAATTGATAACTTTACCATGTGTTATACAAAGCCATCATTATAAATAGGGACTTTGCTTATTTTTTTTGGCAAAAGCTCTTGTGTCCACGGGCGCACGGATTTAGACCCGTGCGCCCAAGTCCTACCTGTTGGCGTTCGATCGTTTGGTTAACGTGAACCGTTAGGGTTCCATGCAAATCTATATCAGTGGAAGCAAGAATATTAATTTGCATTACCTTTCACCAGGGTATGTTGAAGAAGAACAGCTGCAGAAAACAACCTCTTGATCTTCTGCTGTATTCCCAAGTCCAATCTTGACGTCGTGTGGGCGACGATCTTTAAGATCCTCTCAATCTGCTTCCTCTCCCTCTATCTAACATGTATTAGGTGTAGACTTAGGGTTTCCAGACTATTGACATGACCTATATGCGCTACAATAGGGACCAGAAGGAGAAATTAGAGTCGGGCCTCTGATGAGAGTGAAAATATGTATGATTTAGTGTCCAAATTTAACACCTTTGTTATGGGAATTGTTATTATATATTAGCACAAGTGTCTTATATTCTATATATGTGAGAAAAATGTTCGTTCGAGGTTTTTTATTGTGTTTTAAGTGTAAAAAGGATCAAAAGTGCAAAGTTGGAGAAAAGGTGCAACTTGTGTATGAATGCTGAAAAATACACGTCCAACTTGTGTAATTTTTCTATATTTTTGTGGAGCTCTGAATTAGAATTATGATGCATTATTGAAAATCCACAGAAGAGAGGATCGTTATGACGTAAAAAACACCTCAATCGGAGTCTAAACGAGAAAGTTATGAACAAAATGGTGACGTCGCGCGAGATGTGCCGAACAGAATGACAGTGACATTTTTTATGGCTTGTTACACCTTCAAATCTTGGACTTTTTCTGAGTTATTTATATTGATAGAAAGCCAAGGAAGAGAGGATCACGTGAGCGTATGAATCACCCAAATTGAAGTTTGGATGTGAAAGTTATACGCAAAACGGTGAGACTGCGCAATCTAGTTCGACCAAGTCCCGAGGGTTTGACCAATGGTTCGGGTCAAACCAGCAACCTGAAAATCACCACAGTGTGGTTTGACCTGCCATGAAGGTAGAACCATGGTTGAACCACATGCCTAAAACTGCGTTAAATCGCCGATTTTGAATCGACCATGGTTCGACCAAGCCCATAGGTCGAACAACCATGCGTGACAGCTCCAAATCCATATTTTTACACCACTAGTGCGTGTTTCTGCATGTTTTCGTCTTAAAAAGTCCATCCAAGATCCATAAGGAGAGCTTACAAGTATAAAAGAGGATGTAGATCACACCAAAAAAAACCGCAACACAATCATCCTACACCCCACAAGGGGAGATCACCCCCAATCATCATCCACATCCTTTCCTCTATCCATCCATCACTGTGAAGATTTGTTTGTGGAATCAAGAGGAGAACCAAGAGGAGGATTCAAGACGGAGAAGGACGCGACGACTCCCGCATCTAGGATTTTATTCATTTCCTAATTTATCTTGTATTTTCCAGACATATGGGTAAGATCTATCCAACCCCCATGATTGTTCTTCGCAACATCATGGGCTAGGACCATTTTGGTAGATCTAGGATTTTGAAGGTTTTTATGAATTAATTGATCTTTCGTGTGTATACTCCGTACAACACTACTTGTGGTTTATTTTATATATGACTATGTATTTTTAATCCATATCAGAGTTGTTTTGTGCATCTTCAACTGTTATATAGAGTCTGAATATATATCTTGGTTGTAGATTGAGTGTGTTCACCGTTGAACAAGATTCCATGTTATGATTCTAAGTGAAGGGACTCCGAAGCTTCATTAGAACTATCATATATGAATGTTTAATAATTGAATTGGATTCTGGTTAATAAGCAGGATAAAGAGGGTAATTTTATAGTACCTATAAAAGGAGATCATATCGCGTTAGATTCCAGACGTGTGAAATAATTGATACTGATAGTACCTAGAAAGGGGGATAAAATTATATCTCTTGCTCCGAGATTATTCACACGTGTCACACTCATATTTACTTGTGTCTATTTACTTGTGTCTATAGAGTAGATTTGCATGGTTTAGTGATGCATCCATAGTCCACAAGGCAGAGTCGGCCTGTATTTGAGAGGGAAATTAAGTAGTAAAACTGTATTACCCTAGAGCTACCTATTCTCCATTCTTGAGTCACATTCATATTCTTCTAGTGTTTAATTTATTTTATTTGTTATTTTAATTATTTGATTAGTAGTTGATAATTAATTCCACAACTTTTATTGCTTTCGTCTTAATTAATTTAGTTAATAATTAAATTGATAATACGCCATCCTTTGGATTCGATATTTAACTTGGTCACTTGCTTAAACTGCAACTGATATCCTTAATACTTGGGGATTAATTTTGCGTGCAAAAAAAAAAAAAAAAGCGCATCAGCCTCCATTGGGCTTAAATATCTAAGTTTAGCCCAAAACTTATACTTAAGTTCACTAATAATAACATAGTCCACTAAAATATTATTACTGCACTGCCGCTCTAATCCCAAATTACGTGATGGTATCCTTCTTATTATGAGCCCGACAGTCTATCCATGTTTAAGATATACAATGCCCATTAATTAATTAAGTTACTGACAACTCCATTAATTAATATCTCATCTGAGAGTAGTACCACTCAACCTTGTTATCTTGCCAGAATAAATCCACCTGCAGGGTTTACATGATAATCCTTATGAGCTCCTCAAGGGGACATCATCAACCTATTTAATAAGACACGAATTTCTTCTACAATCAACAGCACACCATAGAGACAGCACTATTTTCCAACTCACCGAGTTTGTTGATTTAATATATAAATCTCACCCATTGATGAATCAAAGAGATACATACTGGCTTACGTGTCGAGGTTATTATATAGGGATTAAGAGCACGAACATCTATAATAACTGAGTTCAAGTTCTCCTATATAGTCAATATAAGTCGAACGATCTCAAGCGGTCCTGCTCAATACACACAAAGTTCACTAATGTGATTTTATAGTCAAGACAAACTAATACCAAATCACACTACAACCATTCCGATAGATTGTCTCATCTATCTTAGTTGTGAGCATCTGTTTATACTTTATAAGAAATCGATAATATGATGTTCTGTGCGACGCCGAACACCTTATTATCTACAGTATAAAGTAAGTGGACTTTTGCAATAACATATAAATAAATTATTATATGCAAAATATTTGATCATATGATTCTTATTTCAAATATTGTTATAACATTGTTCATACAAAAAGCTAGACTTTTAGTATACAATCGAACAATCTTCCACTATATATACTAAAAGACTATGCTGCCATGTCCACGGCCATACATTTGATTCCCACTCCCACTACATGACCATCAAAAGCTTTCGCCTTAATGTCCTTATAAATGGATTTACTAGGTTATCTTCAGATATATTCTTGGTGACAACAACCTTCCCTTATTATATGATTTCTCGTAACAGGTGGCACTTGCTCTTAATGTGTTTAATTGCCTTATGAACTCGTCATTCCTTTAAGTTTGCAACTGCACCAATATCACCATAATAAATTGTGATAACTTTGGGCAAACTTAAGAATCACATCCAAGTCCATCTTGAAGTTATAGTATCATACAGATACTTTGGCCGCCTCAGAGGCTCCAATTTATTATCTTTCTATGGTGGAGTCTGAAATATATTTCTATACAACACTCCTCCTCCAAAATTTAAACACATAACCTTGAGGTGGATTTACTATCCTTCCTATCTGATTAGAAAATCCGAATCTACGTAATCCACAAGAAGCAATGAATCTGTCCGGTAAGCCCACATATAATTTCTAGTCCTTTTCAGGTACATAAATATATGTCTTACCACAGTTCAACATTCTTGTTTCGGGTTACCTTGATATCCACTGACCATGCGTTTAGCAAAACAAATATCCAATCTCGTGCACATCATTCTTTAGATTAAGCTTCCTTATTCGTCAAAGCATTAGGAACCGCCTATTGGCATTCAATCGTTTGGTCAACATGAACTGTTAAGGTTCTATATAATTCTATATCAGCGGACGAAAGGATATAAAATCATATTACCTTTCATCAGGGTATGTTGAAGAAGAGAAATTCTCGCCGGCAGCATACGTAGCCTCACGATTTTAGGCATAACTTTCTCATCCAATCTCCGATTTGAGTGATTTTTGTGCCAAAACGAGACCCTCTTCTATGTATTTCCAACTGTATATTACACCATCAGTTTTGAGTTCCACACGAATACAGAAAAATTATGGAAGTTGAACGTGTGTAGATTGAACAGCAGCAACAAACAACCTCGTGATCTTCTGCTGTATTCTCAAGTCCAATCTTGACATCGTGTGGGCGACGATCTTCAAGGTCCTCTCAATATGCTGTTCTCTCACTCTATCTCACGTGTGTCAGGCGCAGTCATTAGGGTTTTCAGATCACTAAGATGACTTATATATGGGCTACAACAGGGACAATGAAGAGAAATTAGAGTCGGGCCTCCATTGGACTTAAATATCAAAGTTTACCCCAAAACTTATGCTTAAGTCCAATAATAACAATAATATATTCCACTAAAGTATTATTATTGCACTGCCGCTCTAATCCCAAATTACGTTATGGGCTCCTTTTTATTATCAGTCCGTTAGTCTCCCCGCATTTAAGATATACAATGCCCATTAATTAATTAAGTTACTTACAACTCCATTAATTAATATCTCATTAGAGAGTAGTACCACTCAACCTCATTATCATGTCGGAATAAATTCACCTGTAAGGTTTACATGATAATCCTTATGAGCTCCTCAAGGGGACATCATCAACCTATTTAATAGGACACATATTCCTTCTACAATCAACAACACACCATAAAGACAACACTATTTTCCAACTCACCGAGTTTGTTAATTTAATTATATATAAATCTCACCCATTGATGGATCAAAGCAATACATACTGGCTTACGTGTCGAGGTTATCGTATAGGGATTAAGAACACGAACATCCATAATAACAGAGATCAAGTTTGTGATTTTATAGTCAAGATAAACTAATACCAAATCACACTACAACTATCCGATAGATAGTTCCCGTCTACCTCGGTTGTGAGCATCTGTTTATACTTTATAAAAAAACTGATAATATGATCTTCCGCGTGTTGTCGCACAACATATTATCTACAGTATAAAGTAAGTGGACTATTTCATCGGACATATAAATAAATTATAAGATGCAATTATTTGATCAATGACTCTCATTTCAAATATTGTTAAAACATTGTTCATACTAAAGCTAGACTTTTAGTATACAATCCAACAATCTCCCACTTATACTAAAAGACTATGCTGCCATGTCAACTGCCATACATCTGAATCCTACTCCCACTACATGACCATCAAAAGCTTTCTCCTTAAGGCCCTCGTAAAAGGATTTACTAGGTTATTATCCGATGCAATCTCGGCGACAACAACCTTTCTCTCATCATACGATTTCTCGTAACAGGTGGTACTTGCTCTCAATGTGTTTAATTGCCTAATGGACTCATGATTCCTTCAAGTTTGCAACTTCACCATTATTATCACAATAAATTGTGATAACCTTGGGCAAACTCAGAAACACACATCCAAGTCCATCATGAAGTCTCCAGAGTCATACAGATACTTTGGCTGTCTGAGAGGCTCCAATTTATCATCTTTCCATGATGGAGTCCGAAATATATTTCTATATGACACTCCTCCACATTATGACTATACTTCCTAAAATTAAACACATAACCTTGAGGTGGATTAACTGATGTCCCTATCTGATTTGAAAAATCCAAATCTATATAACCCACAAGAAGCAATGAATCTGTCCAGTGAGCCCACACATTATTTCTAGTCATTTTCAGGCGCATAAATATATGTCTTACCACAGTTCAAAATTCTTATTTCAGGTTACCTTGATAACCACTGACTATGCCATTGGCAAAATAGATATCCATTCTTGTGTATAGCATACCTTAGATTAAGCTTCCTTATTCGCAGAAGCAAGCATAAGAAATCGTCTTCATCAACTCTAATCTTCTTTTGTGTCCTAAGACACACTTCCTTAGATAAAGTCACATGCTAAAACTAGCAAGGATTGTATCATTTCATGAAGCTTGAGATGAGCGCAACATCCTTTCTTGTGATCTGTATCCATACGCCTGACAATACTCTTTCATTGTCTTCAATGAGCAAGATACTATCTACATATAGTACAAGAAATACCACCATGTTTCTGTCACTTTTTTCAATACACAAGACACATCCGCGCATTGAATAAATCCATATAACTGGATTCCTCATCAAAGCGGATGCTCCAAGATCTTGAAGTTTGCTTTAGTCCATCGATGGACAATTTTAAACTTACATTCAAAATATTCTTTAGCTCTTTTCAATGAATCACTCTGGTTGCTTCACATAGATGTTTCCCTCAAGACTTCCAATCATGGAAGCTGTCTTAACATCTATTTGCTATACCTCATAATTCAATATGAGCAGCAATAAAATAAAAGAATCTGGATTGAACTAAACTTAGCTGCAAGTGAAAAAGGTTTCCTCATACTCGAACTCACCCTTCTTTCTGATTGTACCTTTACGCAACAAGCTTGTTTCAAAGTATCACCTTACCGTCTGATCCTCTTTTATTTTGCAGAGCCACTTCCAATGTCTTTCACTCCAATTCGTGTTCTACAAGCATCCAGATCATTTGAAATCCATAGATTCTATTTTAGAAATCATTGCACTTTGCTAAGATTCCGCATTTCTATCTTGTAGTGCTTCGTCGTACCCATGAGCCGATTTTATGTTTAATAAGGACCAAGTCTTACGACTCTCCCAAAATATACATCTATCAGGTTGTAGAACAACCCTCCCACTATGATAAAGCGCTATACACAATTTTGTATCATACATGTCATGCGATGCAGTTTACTTGTGGTATATCCTCTTGTACAATTGGTACTATACTTTTTGTTTTTCCCTCTTACATTCTTTAAAATAATTTTTACATAGGTTTGTGATTTATTACATAGTCCTTTTCCAAAAATCTATTGTTCGTGTTAACAATCACCCTTTGATCTTTTGGACTATCTAATAAAACACACTTCATTTTTCTAGGATATCCCACAAAATAGACAATCATCAAATAAACATGCTGTTTCTAGGGCATACCCATAAAATGAATTTAGTAATTTCAAATAACTCCTCATCTATCTAACCTTTTCCATAAGAGTCCCATTGATCCTTTTTTTCACCACACCAATAGGTGGGGGTTTACTTGATGTTGACAACTTGGGATTCAATCCCAACCTCTGATAAATAGCTCCTAAATTATCCTAAGAGGTACTCGCCACCACCATTAAATCGTAATAACTTGATATATTTTCGATGACCCTTCACCGCATGAGGCATGCACTTTTGAATTAATCATAGTACTAAGACTTACGGTGCATCAAATATATCTAACCACCTCTCGCCTGAATAGTCTTAGGACCACATAAATCAGAATGAACCAATTCAAACATATCTTTGGCTCTACACCTCTTTGCCTTAAAAGGTAATCATGACTTAGTTTCAGATGTTAAAAGTATGTTTGGTTCATATCTGAAGGTTCCCTTCTCTCATTAGATTAGAAGATACATTATTAATTACTATTTGTTGCATCACGAGAGAAACATGATTTAAGAATATGATTGTCCACCGATATACTATAAAAGATTATAGCTCCATCCTTCATTATAATGACTATGTCATTAAAATGAAATAGAGTATTCATCTGTAAACATACGTAAAGATAATTTCTCAAAATCAAATGTTTATTCCTATCAAAAATAAATAAACGACTCCCACTGCAACATACACTACTTCCGTAGCTTACCCATGTACTCAATAATCTCATCATCGTTTAATTACATGCTTTTAGTGATTCCGATATCTACACACAACGTGCAGTAAATGCCATCACTAATCATGCTTCAACAACTAGTGAATGAGATGCTAACCTTGTTTATTGACTTTCTTTTGCCACATGTTTTGTTAGAAGTTTTCCACTGAATACAACCTTTTGTATTTCAGGTGGAGCTTGCTCAAACATCTAGGCAAATTATGAAGAGTAAAATTGACCTAGGTTTCCCTTTCAATTTCTATCCATGTTTTTCAATTCATTCATCAAATCAACCATGACCTCTTGCCTTTCTAACGTACTCAAGTATCTGAAGAGTCACATGAGACCATCATATTTCCATGAACCTCTCACCTCTCCACTAGAGACTTAAATAAGCATCAGAGGACATCCTTATGAGAACACAATTTTATATTTTTTTAAGTAGTAAGAATTAAACCAAGATTCTTTTCTAATCATCTAATTTTGGACCAGTAAATATAATTTCTTTTAGTCAACAATAAGCGAAATAAAACCATTTAAAAATACATAGAATCATGTAAATAAATATACCGATCAAATCCTTCGAATTTATCCATTTATATTGATTCCCTCTAAAATATAAAATAAAATTTACCGACATCTCTGTTGGATTGTATACTAAAAGTCTATCTTTAGTATGAACAATGTTATAACAATTTATTTGAAATGAGAGTCATATGATCATATGATTGCGCCTTATAATTTATTTATATGTCGATGCAATAGTCCATTTACTTTATACTATAGATAATATGTTGTGCGATAACACACGGAAGATCATATTATAGGTTTCCTTATAAAGTATAAACAGATGCTCACAACCGAGAAAGATGGGGACTCTCTATCGGGATGGTTATAGTGTGATTTGGTATTAGTTTGTCTTTACTGTAGAATCACATTAGTATGCTTTGTGTGTATTGAGCAGGACCACTTGAGATCGTTCATCTTATGCTGACTATATAGAAGAACTTGATCTCAGTTATTATGGATGTTCGTGCTCTTAATCCCTATACAATAACCTCGACACGTATGGCAATATATATTTTTTTAATTCATCAATGGGTGAGATTTACATGTAATTAAATCAACAAACTCGGTGAGTTGGAAAATAATGTTGTCTCTATGGTGTGCTGTTGATTGTAGAAGAAATCCGTGTCCAATATAGGTTGATGATGTCGCCTTGAGGAGCTCATAAGGATTATCATGTAAATCCTGCAGGTGGATTTATTCCGGAATGATAATGAGGTTGCGTGGTACTACTCTCGGATGAGATATTAATTAATGGAGTTGTCGGTAACTTAATTAATTAATGAACATTGTATATCTTAAATATGGGTAGACTAACGGGCTCATAATAAGAAGTAGCCCATAACATAATTATGTGATTAGAACGGTAGTGCAATAATAATATTTTAGTGGTATATATTATTATTATTATTATTATTGGACTTAAGTATAAGTTTTGAGCTAAACTTGGATACTTAAGCCCAATGGAGGCCCAACTCTAATTTCTTCTCCTAGTCCCTGCTGTAGCCCATATATAAGTCATCCCCTAATAATAACTAAATAATGTTTAACACTGTGAGAAGGGTAAGGGAATAGCAGATTGAGAAGATCTTGAGGATCGTCGCCCACACGACGTCAAGATTGGACTTGGGAATATAATAGAAGATCGGAAGGTTGTTTGCTGCTGCTGTTCATCAACTTCCATAGTTTTTGTAAAATTGTATGGAACACCAAACTGGACGTATGATATAACGTTGGAAAGCCACTGAAGATAGAATCATTTGGCATATAGATCACTCAATTCGGAGATTGGATGAGGAAGTTATGCCCAAAACAGTGAGGCTGCGCAGGCTGCCAGCAAGAATTCATGTTATTCTTCAACATACCCTAGTGAAAGGTAATACGTTTCTATGTTTCTTGCTTCCGCTGATTTAGAAACGTATGGAACCCTAATGGTTCACGTTAACCAAATGATTAAACTCCAACAATCTCAAGCACCGTGGATCTACATGCCACGTTAGTATGGACGTATACAAAATCGAACATTTATAAGAGAAGATTTTACCTATTAATTTCATTCGTTAACCTAACTTTATGACAAAATAATTAATAGTCGGTTCCCTTTTAGCCATGCAAATAACTGCAGTGACTCCGTTGGGGAGGATACTTATTATTTGCACCTAACTTTACACAATTATTTGATTCAAGTCCATTGCACAAGCTTGTGTGCCTTATAGTTGGAGAAGTACACACGCGATCGGATAACTTCCCACAATCATCATAAAGAAATTTATTCCAGTGATCCGTGAATAAACTCATCTGTTGTAGAGGTAGGCAATATAGCCAACACATAAATTTATTCACATTATTTACAAACCAATAATAGAGGCCGCGAAAATTATTTATCAATCCTCTCTCCAACTTAGTTATTTAACACCGAGGGCTTTGCATGCATATAATATTCCATAATAAAATACACAACTTAGAATGCTTCTATTACAGCACATAAGACAGTAATCACAGAGAATCATGCATACATATAACAATAATAAGATATTTAAATCAATTATGACAGTTATACATTAGCGAATTCGATTATTCACCACCAAGTACGAATGTCGGCAAAGACCTCTAAATTATCAAAATTTCAAAAATCTCCAGATTATCAAAATTTTGAAACTATCTATATCGACTATCGATATCATCCAAATTATCAAAATCATTAATATCGACCAAATTATCAAATTTTCGAAACTATCGATATCGACTGTGGATATCGTCCAGATTATAGAAATCATCGATATCGATCAGAATATCAAAATCTTCGATATCGTCCAGATCATCGATATCGACATGCAACCATGTATAACAATAATAGACAATTAAATCAATTATGACAGTTATATATCACGAATAAATTGTCACTAAATAAAAAAGTCTTGTCCGACACTCCAACTGTTGAATCGATGACTTACGAAATGATTAGTGTGGAAATCTACGTGTTTTAGGGTTTGATTTAGCACTGTTTTGAGTATTTATATCTATATTTGATCATCTTGTGGTTGAATTGTATAAATTTGTGTTACAGATGCATGTGAGGTGTTATTTCGTGTTTTTAGGTGAAAAACGAGGTAAAAAGAGCAAAAACGAAGTCGAGAGCGAAGTCGGGAGGAGAAGAGCCGGCATTACTCGTGCTGACCAGAAGGCCAACTCGTGCCGCCACATTGCGCCAGGTCATGCCACATGCCTGCAGAGAGGCACCCACACGACTGCCGAGCACGCCCGCATGGTGCCGCCGAGACCTGTCGAGAATAAGTGCCGAGAGCACCGAGAAATTCTGCAAGTATACGACCGACATAACTCGTGCCGGTGTCCAGCGAGTTTGTTTCGTCATTTTTCGGCCTGCTTGTGTTTTTTACGTTAAAAAGTTTACTTTTAAGTCAGAATTTGGGATTTTTACAGACTTCAACTATAAAAAAAACACTTTGGGATTTTAATTCATAACTCTCCACATCCATACGTACTTTTCCATACCCTTTCACCGCACCATCCCATCCACCCATCCAACAGAGTTCATCTGTGTTGCTTACTTGAGAAGGAGAACAAGAAGATTCATAATCACGGAGGAAAGAACGGAGAATCACACCACATCTAGGGTTTTTCTTATTCTTTCTTTTAAGCTTTTGAATTATAGACCTATGAGATTGTTTTTATATCTAACCATGTGTGTTACCTATAACACCATGGGCTAGTACTTCTTGGATAGTGCTAGGTTGTGAAGGTTGAATTGGTTTGAATTGAAGATCTAGAATAGGTTGGATATTTGCAGTATACTTATTCCCTTATTAATGCTTTGATTTTAGACTTATATTTTTATCTTATATGATCTGTCCTCATTCATGTGTATGTATTGTCTTATTCATATTTATGCTTGTTGCTTGTGTTATATAAGTATTATATTTGTCCACCTGTTATGCGTAAAGGAGATCTAACCATATAATCTTTATTCATTAGAATAATTAATATTGAACACTTAATATATCTATTAATTACCATTGTAGAGGATTTGGTTTTTAGATTGTTAGGTGGGAATTGGGGATTAATTCTTAAGTACCTATAAAGGGAAGTCTAGTGCTATTGCCTTTAATAGAATTTTGCATGAAGTACCTAGAAAGAGAGTAGAAATTATTCTTCTGCATCTGAGGGTTTAAACAAGGTTTATGTGTTAAGTTTACTTTAAAAGAGGAATTTAACATAAATTAGTGATTGCTTTCATAAGAGCTGCAGGGATTCCAACCGATTGTCTAGTTATTTGATTCAACTGATTTAACTGGATTGACTAGTGCTGTCTATCTTCTCTTTTGAACACTTCATCTTAATTTTATTTGCTATTCTGTTATTTTTAGTATTTTTTCTGCATCATCAATTTAGGTAATACTCTTAAAAATCCCAGATTTGTATTAAATTAGAATAGTCATAATTAGATTAAATAATAAATTTAGAATTATCTCTAGGGTACGATATTGTTTTTACTTGGTCACACGTGAAACTGCAACTGATTCCCTACACTTGTGGACACATACAAAATAGTGAACAAGCAAATGGCGCCGGCTGCTGGGGTTAGTTCTTATATTTATTTATTTAATTCTTTTGTGATTTAATTTAGTCTAGGACGTTAAATTTTATTTGCTTTTATTTCTATTTTAGTTACATACACTCAACCTAGAACTTAAAGCACTTGTCAGACTGAATAGAATGAAGAGAAAGAATCCAGCCACACCTATTCCAAGTCCTGAGTCGGATATCTATTATTCATCAGAAGAAGAGGAAATTGAAGATTCTGAGACAGTAGAGATGGCTGAAGAATCTCAAGGGGCCCCAACTTCCATGCGGGACTAGTATAAGCTGAAGCATACCATGAATGCTAGATTGAATGGACCCGCAATCACTGTAAAAAGTTTTGAGTTGCCGTTTGGACTGATCCGAATGGTACATGCACAACAGTTTAGTGGTAATCCTTTGGAGAGTCCTAGTGAGCATCTGCAGTTATTTGATGATTATGTGAGGACACAGAAGCATAGGAATGTTCCGGAGGATGCTATCAGAATGCGGCTTTTCCCATTCTCACTAACGGGGAAAGCCAAAGAGTGGTACAACAACCTTCCTGCAGGATATTGTACTACATGGGAGCAGTTGGCAGATAAGTTCTCGAACAAGTACTTCCCTCTCTCCAAGAGCTTTAAGGTGAAGCAAAAGATCACACAATTTAAACAAGGAGGCTTGGAGAGTTTCTATGAAGCGTGGGAAAGGTTCAAAGACTTGTTGCAATGTGGTCCACAACATGGATTTACAAAAAACACTTACTTAGTTTTTCTTTCAAGGCCTAAGGGGTGAATCAAGAGTGTTGGTGGATGCAATAGCTGGTGGTTCGGTCTTCAAAAAGCCAGCAGATAAAGCAGAAGAGATCTTTGAGGAGATGGTAGCTAACACGTGGGATTGGCCTATGGAAAGATCAGATGGAGTCGCTTTCGATAAAGTGGCAAAAGTAGAAGTACAGGTCAATAGCAGTGAGATGTTAGAATTAAAAAGTCATCTCAGTGAGCTGCATAGAAAGATGGATCGCATCACAATAGGAAACAAAGGAGAGGAGGCTAGTAATGAAGGAGATGAAGACCAGATGGAGGATGCAAATTATGCTATGGGTCAGAGCTTGCAAGGGGACTATAGAAATAGATAGAATTTCAGTCCTAGGAAATAACCGGCAAAATCAGCAAGGGGGTTACCAAGAAAATTCCAACTTTAACAATAAAAGAAGGAATGATAATCTGTCTTATACTAACCCGAGTAATGTAGTAGAGCCTTCTCCAGGAATTGATCCAGCACATAAGCCTGTTGAAGGAAAAGCACATGTGGATGATGAGTTGAAATTGTTATTGAAACAGCAAGGAGACCTTATGAAATAGCAAGGGGATCAAATAAAGCATCATGGAGAACAGTTGAACTTGATGGTCAAGCTGATGATGTCTACTACTGAGCAATCTGAAAGTAGGCAGAAAGAGACGGATAAAAAATAAAAAGAAACCGATATTTCTCTTGGACAGTTACATGCTGCAGTAGGGAGACTAGAGCAGCAAGGTAAGTTTCCATCTCAAACGGTGATGAATCCAAAAGAACAAGTTATAGCTGTCACCCTGAGGAGTAGAATGCAGTACGAGGGTTCGAAGATGCCATCAGAATGAGCTGACATTGAAACAAAGGTAAAAAGATCGGACGAGAATGCACACATTGGAGCTGACACGTCGCACGACTCGATGGAATGAGTCGTGCCCTTCTCCGATAAAACATCAAAAATTTGTCTCGATCCTTGCACTACTGATCTTGTCTAGAATGATTTCCTGGTGCCTAAAACTGAGGAAAAGTCGAAAGAACCTGAAGTTAAGTTGAAAGTGGCAAAAAACTAAGGCAGAAAGAGCTGAAAGAAAAAAAGAAGAGGTGTTTGAGAGGGGTATTTGGGGAATTCCAAAGACAAAACATCCAATCCAGTTTCCACAGCAATTCTTTAAGAAAGAATTGGATGAGAAGTTTCAGAAGTTTTTGGAGATATTCAAGAAAATCCATATCAATATTCCCTTTGCAGAAGCCTTAGAAGAGATGACTAATTATGCAAGGTTCTTGAAGGACATCATGTTTAAAAAAAAGTCTAACAGGAGTTGAGACAGTCAAGCTAATAGAAAGCTGTAGTTCAATAATACAAAAGAAGCTTCTAGCGAAGCTGAAAGATCCGGGTAGCTTTACCATACCATGTGAGATTGGACGAGGGGGATCGAAGAGAGCCCTATGTGATTTGGGGGCTAGCATTAATTTGATGCCTTATGCGTTATTTAAGAATCTTGGTTTGGGGGATGCAAAGTCGATATCGGTTGCACTACAGCTTGCTGATAGATCCATAACATACCCAAGGGGGGTGATTGAAGATGTCTTGGTGAAGGTTGAGAAATTGATATTCCTAGTGGACTTCCTTGTGCTTGACATGGAAGAGGTTGATGAAGATAAAGTTCCTTTGATTCTTGGAAGGCCGTTCTTAGCAACTGCAGGAACAATGATTGATGTTCAGAAAGGAGAGATCAGGTTGAGAGTCAATGATGAAGAAGTCATCTTTTCTTTGGAGAAAGCTATAAGGTGGCTTTCGGAGAAAGAAGATTGCAACCACATTGAAATAGTAGAGGAGATTGTTGAGGAGTGCTTGCCTCTGATCCTGTCTAAGGATCCACTTGAAACTTGCATAAGCGAATCTCTTACTTTACCTACTTCTAAATTTGATGATCTTGATGATATGTCTAATGAAATCGCTTTTGAATTTCTTGAAAGCTTACTTGCATTGAATAAGAACAGGGATTCGAAGAAGGAAGCAGCGAGAGTGGAGGAAGCAAAGTGGAAGAGGCCAAATCTGCTACTTGAACCTGAAGGAGCTGTACCTGAGGAAAAGAAGGAACTGAATCCACTGTCTGATCATCTCATGTATGCGTATTTGGGGGAGAATGAAACTTTTTCGGTAATTGTATCTTCTTCCTTATCTGATAGTGAGCTTGATAGATTGTTAGTGGTCTTAAGAGAACATAAATCTGGTATTGGATGATATATTGATGATCTTAAGGGTATTAGTCCATCTATTTGCATGCATAAAATAAGATTGGAAGATGAAAGTAAAAGTTGTGTGCAATATCAAAGGAGATTGAATCTTGCGATGCAAGAGGTGGTAAGAGTAGAAGTGTTAAAGTGGTTGAAAGCTGGAATTGTGTATGCGATTAGTGATAATCCATATGTGAGTCCTTTGCATGTAGTTGCTAAGAAAGGGGGGATGACTGTCATTAAGTAGGATAGTGGGGAGACCCTTGCTACTAGAACTACTATAGGTTGGCGTGTGTGTATTATAGAAAATTGAATGAGAACACACGTAAGGACCATTTTCCTGTAACCTTCATGGATCAGATGCTTGATAGGTTAGCAGGTTATGAGTTCTATTGCTTTTTGGATGGTTATTCCGGGTATAATCAGATAATGATTACACCCGAGGATCAGGAAAAGACCATATTCACATGTCCTTATGGCTTTTTTGCTTTTTAGATGTTGCCTTTTGGTCTTTGTAATGCATCTGCGACTTTTCAAAGGTGTATGATGGCTATATTTGAAGGGTTGATAGAAAATATCTTGGAAGTTTTTATGGATGATTTTTCTATCTTTGGATCTTCTTTTGATGTTTGTTTATATAACCTTGCTGTTGTTTTGAAGAGATGCCAGGATACTAACTTTGTTTTGAATTGGGAGAAATGTCACTTTATGGTGAAAGATGGCATTGTCTTAGGCCATCATGTATCATCTAAAGGGTTGCAGGTGGATAGAGCTAAGGTGGCGGTAATTGAAAAATTATCTTCACCAATAAATGAGAAGGGATTGCGCTCATTCCTTGGACATGCAGGATTTTACCGCAGTTTCATCAAAGATTTTTCTAAATACTCTAAACCTCTTTCTCATTTATTAGAAAAAGATGTCCCTTTCAAATTTGATGATGAATGTTTACGGTCTTTTCAGGTTTTGAAGGAGGCATTGACGTCTGCCCCTATCTTAATTACTCCAAATTGGACTGAACCCTTCGTGCTTATGTGCGAAACAAGTGACGTTACTTTGGGAGTTGTTTTGGGGAAGATGAGGGAGAATAGGTTTCAAGCCATCTACTACGCAAGCAAGACATTTGATGCAGCTCAAAAGAATTACACCATGACTGAAAAGGAATTTTAGTTGTGGTGTATGCTTTTGACAAGTTTCATGCGTATCTGGTGTGGATGAAAACTGTGGTGTATACGGATCATTTTGCAATCCGATATCCAATGGAGAAGAAGGATGCCAAGCCAAAGATTATCAGATGGATTTTACTGCTGCAAGAATTTGACATGGAGATAAGAGACAAGAAGGGGAGTGAAAACATGGTGGCGGATCATCTCTCTAGATTAGAGACAAGGGAGCATTGTGAGAATGAGAAAGAAATTATCAAAGAGGTGTTCCCGGATGAGGAGATTCTAGAGGTGGATCTTCACCAGGCATACGCTTTAGCTGCAAAACCTAAAGCCCCTTGGTATGCTGATTATGTCAATTATCTTGCAAGTGGGACTAAGCCATATAATTTGAGTCGGCATGAGCATTTGAAGTTTATGAGAGATGTGAAGAAATTTATTTGGGATGAGCCTTTCATCTATAAGATATGCGCAGACTCTATCATCCGGCGGTGTGTGCCGGAAGAGGAATGGGAAAGTGTGCTGAATCATTATCATGCACAACCAACTGGGGGCGTTTCAGTGTCGAGAAGACAGCTGCAAAAGTGTTACAATTAGGTTTGTTTTGGCCATCCCTTTTCAAATCTTGTACTTCATATATTGCAAGTTGTGGAATAGTTATGAGGTAGAGATTTTTGATATGTAGGGGATAGACTTTATGGGTCCCTTTCCCTCATCAAATGGTTATCTCTATATACTTTTGGTTGTTGATTATGTGTCTAAGTGGGTGGAAGCAATTCCAACCAAGACGAATGATGCCAGGGTGGTGCAAATGTTTTTGAAGAAGCATATCTTTTCGCGATTTGGAGTACCTAGAGTACTAATTAGCGATGGGGGAACCCATTTTGTTAACAAGCTCATGGAGAAGGTCTTGAAGGATTATCATGTTTGGCATAGGGTGGCAACTCCCTACCACCCACAATCTAATGGGCAAGCTGAGGTCTCAAATCGCCAGATTAAGCAAGTTTTGGAGAAGACAGTAAATGTAAGTAGGAAGGATTGGGCTATGAAGCTAGATGACTGACTGTGGGCATTCAGAACTGCTTACAAGATTATCTTGGACATGCCTCCATTCCAAATTATCTATGGAAAATCATGTCATCTTCCTGTGGAGATTAAACATAAGGCATTTTGGGTGGTAAGAAAGCTGAATATGGATTTGCAAGAAGTGGGTGGCCTGCGGATGACTCAGATGAGTAGAGTTGAAGAGTTTAGAAATAGAGCTTATGAGAACTCACAGATCAGCAAGGAAAGAGTAAAGAAGTGGCATGATGAAAATATTCATTTTAAGGAGTTCTGTGAGAAGGATGAAGTCTTGTTGTTCAATTCTAGACTTAAACTTTTTCCTGGAAAGTTGAAGTCTTAGTAGATGGGGCCATTCGTGGTACATAAAGCTTTTGGTGGAGGTACATATGAACTGTTGGATAAGGATGGAAATAGTTTCGTGGCTAATGGGCATCGGATGAAGCATTATAGGTTGCCACGGGATAAGGAAGTCCTTTTCGTTGATCACCTCCATTAAGCTGCTTTCCATCGAGCTCTAAGATGTTAAACAAGAGCATACCGTTGTGACTCTCCGACGTTAATTTGGTGTGTGATGCTTGGAGGTTGATTTTTTTTAGAATTTTCAGAATTTATTTCGAACTTTCGAATTTTTTGTGACTTTTCAAGTTTTTTTTGTCTTATTTATTTTTCCTAGATTTGGTGTGATTAATATATGGTTGAATTTTTGAGTTTTTCTGATGATATTACTGATGAATTTCGTGTATTTGAGCTTAAATTGGATGAAAATTCGAAGAAATAGGTTGAAAAAGTTGAAAGAAATGCCCAGCAGTACGTTGAAGGGGTCACACGACTCGTGCCATATGTCGTGCCAAAGCAAAGAAAGGTCAGGAGAGAGTCGTGCCCGCCTAGCACGAGAATTGGAAGACCGGCACGATTATCTTAAGTGGTCGGCATGACCGCCGAGAAATGTCGGCACGTGTCGTGCTGTTGGCAGGAAAAAAAGCGCGGAGGCTGAGACAGGTAAGGTTGCACGAGTCATGCCATTTTGCGGCACGAGTCATGCCAAGGTCGTGCCAAAGTCCAGGTCAGTTTAAAAATTCAAAATTTTGTCTAGTTTCATATGTTCTTCACGCCGTGCGTACGGGCCTGGATACTTCTTAGAAATTTTCATCACTTTCTGTCCAAAAATCACCATCTCACTCCACCATTACACTACCCACACACTTTAAACACATTTTGACACTTGGATTGAGGATTAAGAGGGAGAAAATAGGCTAAGGCCAAAATTTGGGAAAAAGTTCAAAGTTCCTAAAATTGTCGTTCTTTCTCCAATATGGTACGTTTTCTTCACCTTTTACTCTGATTTTCGAGTATGTTGATATTGGAAGCATGGGTAAGTGAATTCAGGTTGAAATTTTTGAAATTTGAAGTGATGTTTCTTTGAGGCATTATGTCGAACACCTTGTGAGCATACTGTTATGCCTCAATTTTTAAATTTCTTGCTTGAATGTTTGTTTTGTGTTGATTAGTTGATATACTTGGGACTGTATTTGATGATATTTGGTGTTGAATGAAGATTGAAAAAAGTTTAAACATGTTAGAATGTTAGTGTTGAATTATACTTGAAAAGCATGCTGGAATTTGTTTCTGGAATTTGTTTGAAATGGACATGTTGGGCTTGATTTTCGTAGTTTATTGTTCCTACGAGCTTGTGAATGTGAATAATGCTTTATTGTGTTGTTAGTGGGCTGTTTTAAAATGGCTTACCTAGGAATTAAGAATACATATATGGCATGTTGATTTCATGTGGAGTGTTATTTTATATTCCTACTTAGTGTGAAATTGCCTCAAGCATGGATTCATAATATTTGTTTTTGGAATTATGGCATGCATCTTACTTATAAATTTTGTAGGAAATAAAATGGGTGATGAATGGACGGAAGAGCAAAAGCGAGATGAGATAGCTCGAATTAGGAGTAATAAAACTTCTCATTGCCACCTTGGGATTGATGAGTGATATTTTCACCTAGATTTTAGTATCTTTTTATATCTGTTTTCATTTTATTTTATTAGTATTTGTATACTATTTGGTCGTATTTTGTGTTTTTATAGAAATATGTGAGAATGAGCTTAAACGTATGATTTACGGGTAAAAAGAGATTCTAGACGTGAAAAGGAAGACGTGGGAAAAAACTAATCTCAATTCGGAGTTGAAACAAGGGAGAACGAGCCGAAACAAAATATAAAAAAATAGGAGCTGTACCAACACGATCGGTTGTGTGCGGAACACGGCGCTATAAGAGGTGGTCGTATTTCGTCACCCGAAATACCTACATGACCACCATGTGGCCGTGTTGTAGCATACGAGTCGTGTTGCAGTACACGAGCCGTGCTGCGCAACACGGCCCTGTAAGCCTTGGCCGTTCTCCGTCATCTGAAACGCCTACACGGCTACACTGTGGCCGTGTTGCAGCACACGAGCCGTGTTGCTGTAGGATCAGACAGGATCAGAAAAATATCATAATCCTTCTAGAAGCTTCCCAAGTGATATAAATACTCAATACTTCAATATTTGATCAGATTTGGTGGGTTGGAGACTGTTCACATACATCACACACCATTTCCTCCATTTTACACCATCATCTTAATCCATTCACTATCCATTCCATCTACCTTCATCCAACCATCAAACTCTCCATCCAAGTGATCAAGGAAGTAAGGGAGAGTGAAGATTGCAAGAAGAAGAAGGAGATCTCCATTGAAGGACTTCAAAGGGGGATCTAATTCTAATTTTTGAGAACTTCTTTATAGTTTGATCATGGAATTTGTAGATTCAATTGTCTATGTTGTTTTCTCTAAGACTATGATAGACTAATCTCTTTTGTGAGATTAGCTCCATTATTGGTGTTGGATAATTTAATTTTTATACAATTTGATTTTAATCTTGAATGGGCTTGGTGTATTTCTATCACTAAATGTTGATTGCTTGATGTATATGATGATATATGTGATTAATTGTCATGGACATGTGATTAGATTGAGAAATCAATTATGTGTTTAAGATATTTCATTGAATCATTTCATCATACACTTCATGTGCATTAATTTAGAATGAGATAGAGATATCCTTCTTGATTTAGAACTCTTTGATAGAATATTTGATTAGCTTGATCGAGAGATTGGTTGTTTAGATGAGGGGACCCAAACTATTAGTGAATTCATAGTACCTTAAAAGGGAATATTGCCTACGATTTAGTACCTACTTAGGAAACTCGTAGAGTAATTAGTACCTATTGGGGGTGTTCATTTTGGTCTCGATCCTATGTGCTTTTGGGAGCCTTATTGAGGGTTTACATCTTATTCATCTCGAGAGAGATTTTAGGTGGAATTAGTGATCGCTCCTATGCTATGTCCATGATAAATTATAATTAATTTCATGATTACTTTATTATCTACGCCATGATTGTTGCTAATCTCATCCTTGCATCATTTGGAACCCATCATTTATCTTTGTTTTTATCTTATTTCTTGCATTAGTTTAAATGCGTTCATTTGCACGCTTATCTTCCATCATATTCCATCGTCCTTATAAAATCACAATAAACTTGAGATCGCTTAAACTCTAGTACCTTCCTCCCTGTGATTCGATAAATTCTTTAATTGGTCATCCCGACTATATACGTCCAATCAAATGGCGCCGTTGCCGGGGAGATAACGGTCGCTAGAAGTTTGACGAAGGATTATTTAGAGTGGTCTTTATAAGGACATTTTTCTTTTATTTTTTTACATCTTATATTTGCTTTGGAAAATTTTGTTCAAATTTTTTTCTTTCTTTTATAGGTGTATACCTTGAGAAGGAAGAAGAAGGAGAACAAGCCCAAAAATATGAGCTACATGGATATTCTTCGAGACATGATGAATAGAAGTGCTCATCCCACTATGAACACACAAGGAAATTTTCAAGGATTTCAAATGCCAAATTGTGAACCTAACTTGCAATCGAATTTTGGAGTACAAGTGCCTAATATGCAATTCCAACAATATGGTTATGGAGATTTTGGAGTTCCTCATCAAATGTGTCAACAAGTATACCCTCAAGGTGTGGAAGATGTTTTTCAAGGAAATTTTTCTAGAAATCAAGAAGGAAATCAACCACAACTATGTTGAGATTTTCAAGACTCCAACACCTCTTATTCCGCCTAACGTGACTACAAAGAGAAGCTTAGAGAAGAGTTTTTTGAAAAGATGATGGAACATTTGGAAAGTGAGATAGAACACATGGAGAAGGATAGAAAGTATAATGAAGCGTGGATGGATCGAATGAGAAATTGGTGTGAAATGGTGGCAAGTGCAATAGTAGCATTCGGTGCTAGATTGGATACCATTGAGGACCAAGTTAGTCAAGTCGAGTCCACCGTGGAGAGACTTCAAGAAGAGAATAACATTCCTTCTACCTCCGGAACAACGAATCTATGCATGGCCATTAAAGATTGGAAAGAGGATAGTTTGGGGGTTGATGAGGTTACGAAGGAGAAGAGAGAAAGAGTGTCTAAGTGGGTGAAAGCCAAAGAGTTGAAAGAAGAATTGAAGGAGGAATTCAAAAGATTTGTCGAGTCTCTTGAAGTTATGGTTGAGAAAGTAAAGTTTCGAAACCAAGAAGAGATTCGTGCCCTTATGGAAGAAAAGAAACCTTCGAAAACTAAGATCATTAATGATACCCCACACAAGCTAAAACCTTCTCATTCTATTGAAATTTAAAATTCTCTTAAGAACTTCCATGATTTTATTGATAAAAATTTGTTTGGTGATTGTAGGAAAAAGGTTTCAAGAGGGTACTAACACTTGTCAATGCCCGAATTCTTAGAGGGGGATGTGGTTGAAGTTCAAAATGCATATAAAGCCCCATAAAAAAAGTGGAACAAGTGAAATGGGCCATTCCTTATGTAGAACGCCTTTGGAGAACAATTGCTTGAGTTATTTAACAAGAAGGGAAATGTTCTAGTGGTTGAACATGAGAGCACAAGGCACTACTTCAAGAAGAAACCTATGCAAGTTTTGTTGAAACCTATGCACTAGACCACCATGATCGTGAAATTTCGTCCGGCTTGAAGACGTTAAACTTAGTGCTAAATAGGAGGCAACCCATTCTTTTTATCTTTTGATGCTTGTTTTGTTGTTTGGTCTTGTAGGTGGATTGTGCTTGTGAGAAAAACATAGTAAAGAAAAGAGAAGTGCTTCATGGATTCGAGTAGGCATGTCGTATCACTTGTTGCAAACTTAATTCTCGACTCTTGTCTCGAGTTAAGTTTGGGGGGCTAGTGCATGGTGGACATTCCTCAATTCGTTGGATGCGTTTACTTTCCAGAAGAAGATCATCAATGGAAACTACAAGGGTAAGTCCCACCACTTTTTGCAAACCTAAGTATCAACTTGTTTAGATTTAAGTTTGGGGGGAGAGTATGTGGTGTTACTCACCACTTGAGTGTGATTCTTATAAAATTGACCAAATTTTAAAATTTTTCTCACGAGTTTTGGTTTGATTTTGGTCCATTTGGTGGTGTTGAAGTGCATGATGATCTATATTTTTAATGCAATTGTTGAGCTAATGGTGTTTCATGAGTCTTTGAGCATGAATGAAAGGTATAGGAAGCACAAATGGAGCTTGGAGCTAACAACTTCCACGACCAAATGACAATTGAGGGAGTTGACTCTACACCCTATCACTTCTAATTGATTTTGATTTGGATTGATGTGATTAGCATGCTACTTCATTTGTTATGTTTTTGGGAGGTTTACTTTTTAATCAAAGATGGGGATGAATGTGAGCTTAATCGTTATGGATGATTTGAATGTGTGCTTCATTGTTTATTGATGGATGGTTTTGTCATTTTTGCATATTATGTGTTTTGATTGTTTATTGTTTGGTGAGTCTTTTCTTATATGTTTTGTGTGTAGTTTTATTCTTGTTTAGGGTCGTTTTGGTGGTTTGTTTTTGGGATGTCATGAGTCATTTTTGGATGTGAGTGAGGACATGTTGTGATAAGTGATGACAAGTTATGAATAAGAATCTCTACATTTTCGAATTGTGACATGTTTTACTTAACTTGTTCAATTTTGAGATAAATGTGGTGTAATAAGTTCCTTAAGGTCTAATTCATAAGCTTGTGAGCATTTGAGCCTCGACCGTGCATACATGGTATTTTTCTTAATGAGTGGATCAATTGTATTTGATAAGCTAGAACTTGCTCAAGGACTATAGGAATGAGCCCGATTAGTGGAGAGTAATGAGCCATCCTTGTTATTTATAGTCATTGCCATATATTTCCATACCAAGAACATCATCCCTAGTCAACCATTTTGAGCCTATAAGCCTATTTCTTGTGAATTTAGCATATTACAAGCCTTGAGTGCCCACATGAGCCTTTTATATTTACCCTTTTGTGTGAGTGATTGAGGAGATAGTAGTGTTGGCATTCGGTCATTTGGTTAACATGACCCATTAGGGTTCCATACGTTTATAATTCCACGGAAGCAAGAAAACCAAGAAACGTATTACCTTTCACCAGGGTATGTTGAAGAAGATGGATTCTCTTCGACAGCCTGCACAGTATCACCGTTTTGGGCATAACTCTCTCATCCGATGTCAGATTTGAGTGACCTATGTGCCAAAACGATCCTCTCTTCCATGGATTTCCCTAAGTATATCACACGTCCTGTTCTGAAGTCTGTACGATTTTATAATAATCGTAGAAGGTGGCGGACAGCAGCAGCAAACAACCTTCCAGTCTTCTGCTGTATTCCCAAGTCCAATATCGACGTCATGTGGGCGACGATCCTCGAGATCTTCTCAATCTGCTGTTCTTTCACCCTCGTCACAATGTTAGGCATGATTAATCTCATAGATTAGGGTTTCTGAACACGGATTCCTTCTACAATCAACAGCACACCATAGAGATAGCATTATTTACCAACTCACCGAGTCTGTTGATTTAATTACATGTAAATCTCACCCATTGATGAATCAAAGAAATACTTACTGCCTTACGTGTCGAGGTTATTCTATAGGGATTAAGAGCACAAACATCCATAATAACTGAGATCAAGTTCTCCTATAAGTCAGTATAAGTCGAACGATCTCAAGCGGTCCTGCTCAATACACACAAGTATACTAATGTGATTCTATAGTCAAGACAAACTAATACCAAATCACACTACAACCATCCCGATAGGGAGTCCCCATCTATCTCAGTTGTGAGCATCTATTTATACTTTATAAGAAAACCGATAATATGATCTTCCACATGTTGTCGCGCAACATATTATCTATAGTATAAAGTAAGTGGACTATTACATCGTACATATATATAAATTATAAGACGCAATCATTTGATCATATGATTCTCATTTCAAATAAATTGTTATAAGATTGTTCATACAAAATGCTAGACTTTTAGTATACAATCCAACAGGTAGCTAGAAAGGTTTGATAAGAAAGAAAAAAAAGAAAGGAAATGGTAAGAAGGAAGAAAAATGATGAAAAGAGCACAAGCAAGAACGCACATGCAACCTTAAGACAAGAAAATGAGCAAAGCAACAACAAATATGCTCAAGCAATCAAAAGTCAAAGAAAGGAAAGATGCATCAAAAGAAGAGTAAAAATCCAAAGGAACGATGATGATTAGTGCTTATGCTCAACAAGGATAGAAAGGAAGAAAGAAAAGTGGAGAAGTTGAGGAAGTTGATCATCTCTTCGATTACTTACACTTGATTAGTCACTATTACCCATATTCTTCCTACCCAACCAAAGAGTCTATCATTACATCCAAATTAAAGACTTTTTTTATCATTGATTGAAACTTTGGTGGTTTGTGAATTTAGTCCACGAGCAAGTGATTAACCATAATTTGTAGTCGGGTTGACCAATTCAAGAATTTATCGAACCACAGGAAGGTAGGCACTAGTGCTTAAGCGATCTCACATTTCTTGTAATTTTTTAGAGACGAATCATCACAATTTTATTTGTCAAAAAAGTAATTGAAATAAATCAATGTAAGTGAACAAGCAAAGATCAAGTAAACTAAATTAAAACGAATGAGATTGGTTTTCCAAGTTAAACAAAAGTGAGATTAACAACAATTAAGAAGTTGTAACTCTAGGAATTATGTATCAAATTCATGTGCATCATGGATAAATGATTAAGGGCCAACACTAACTTCTTCTAAACTTTCTCTCGAAATGGATAGAATGTGAATCCAAATAAGAATCCCAAAATAGCTCAACGGATTGGTTCTCACTCAAATAATTCCAACTAGGTACTAAGCTTAAATGAGAATCCCCTCACATAATCAATCAACCTCTTGATTAAACCAATCGGATGTCCTATCAAAGGGTTCTAAATCCTAAAGACTATCTCTATCTCTTTAAGACTTATAATGCACATGAGGTGTATGATGAATTGATTCAATGAACTATCCTAAACATATAATTGATTTCTCAATCTAACCACATGCCTATGACAATAAATCACACAATTCAACAATACAAGTCAAGCAATTAACAATCAATGATAGAAAATCATAAATCCAATCAACACATGAATTAAAATACATAGATCCCCAAAATTAACCAACAACTCTCATGTTGCTAATCTCACAAGGGAGATTAGCCTACCATAATCATAAGATAATTAACATAGACATTAAAAACCTTACAAGTCATGATAAACAATTAGGTTTACTACGAAAATTGGGTGAAAACTCCCTTGGATTGACTCCAATGGTTATCTTCTTCCTTTCCTTGCAAATTACCTCTCTTCCTTGCTTCTTCTCTTCACTTGGATGAAGGATTCATGGTGAGATGATGATGGAATGAATAGATGCATGAAAGTGATGAAGGATGTGGTGTAAAATGAAGGAATTGGTGTGTGGGATATGTGGGCAGCTGAATTTCGGATCCAATATGATCAAAATGTTAAATGAATTGGTATTTATACCCCTTGGAGACCTTCTAGAAGATGCAGGAAAAATATTATGTTCTGGCAACGACATGAGTCGTGTGCTGCAGCATGAGTTGAGTTGTGTCATGGTTTCTTGGTCAAACTTTACTCAAGATGGCACACGAGTCGTGTGCTGACGCACGACCAAAGGATGGCCGTGTTGGATGAATTGATGCTACTACACGACGACTCCTTACAGGCCCATGATCAGTACACGGGCCGTGTGTTGCAACACGACTCGTGTATCCCACAGGGTCGGTTCTGTTTCTTCTTTCTTGTTCATCTCCCGTCTCTGTTTTTGCTCCATTTTTACTTGTTTTACATATGATTAAGTTCATTCACACACATTTTCATGAAAATAACTAACACCACCAAAATACACATTAATACGGATAAAATAACAGGAAAATGGACCTAAAAAGACACTAAAATCTAGGTGAAAATATCACTCATCACACCCCCAAACTTAAAGTGTTGTGCGTCCCCGAACAACGAAAATAATAAAACAAGGAGAGAGAGATTTTCACATAGAAAAGACTAAACGAACATAAGTAATAACACATCAATAGTAATAAGAACTACAAACTATGCCAAGTCATCCTACAACATTAGATTCATGACATGAGAAATTAACACGTTCAATCTAAAGAGAATAAGGTGTAATATAGTCCCTTTTGGTCCAAGCCTTACATAGATTATCAATTTCACTCAACACTCTTTTAAGTAGGGTAAATCAACACTCATAAATCGATTGACTCAACTCACTACAGACTTGCTCGTGGAGTACATTCACAAACCACCAAAGTTTCAATCAATGATAAAAAAGGTCTTTCATTAAGGATGTAATGATAGGCTCTTTGGAAGGTTAGGAAATATTTAGATAAAAGTGACTAACACGTGTAAGTCATCGAAGAGGTAGCTACTTTCTTCCATTCCTCCACTTTCTTTCTTCCCTTATTATCTTTTGCAACATTCAAGAACTATCATTACTTCAATTTTCATTGTCAACTATTTTTGGTTTTATGCTTCCTTCTTTTGATTGTTAGTTTCTTGAGCGTCTTTGTTGATTCGCTCTTCTTCTTATTTTAAAGGTTGCATATGCTTCTTTTTTCATACTTTTTTCATCCTTTTTCTCTCTTGTTACCATTTCCTTTTCTTCTTTTATTTTTCCTTCCTAGCTATCATCTCCTCAATTAATCACACAAAAGGGTATATATAAGGCTCATGTGGGTAATCAAGGCTTGTAATGTGCTAAATTCACAAGAAATAGACTTATAAGCTCAAAGTGGTTGACTAGGGATGATGTTCATGGTACGAAAATTTTTGGCAATGACTTTTCATGACAAGGATGGCCTTAAATCATATCATCAATCTCTACTAATCGGATTCGTTCCTATAGTCCTTGAGCAAGTATTTTGTTTATCAAAACTCAACCGATCCACTCATGAAAAGATATACCATGTATGCACGATTGAGGATCAAATTCTCACAAATTTATGCTTAGATTTACGTAACTTATTACGCCACATTCATCTCAAAATTGAACAAGTTAAATAAAATATGTCATAATTCGAAAGCGTAGAAATTCTTAATCATAACTTGTTATCACTTATCACAAAACGTATCATCACTCACATTCAAAATGACTCACAACCTTCCAAAAACAAACCACCAAAATGACTCCTAAACAAGAATAAGAAAACACACACAATATAAAATAAAAAACACAACAAATAATAAAAAAACAAAAACACATAACATGCAAGAACAAAAATCACCACATAAAGAAATGTAACACAAAATCCACCCATCCATGATCAATATAAGTCACATCTCATCTCATCCTTAATTGAAAAGAAATCCTAAATTACAAAATTAAAACATCCCAAAACAAAACAAATGAAGTATCAAATCCATCATAATCCAAATTAACTAGAAATGAGCTAAAGAAGTATTGAGCACTAAAAGTACTCCCTTCAGTTCACCCGGGGGGGAGGTGGTGGTAAGCTACCCAATGGTTGTAGGCAAGAGGTGAACCCGGAAACTGGAAGTTAAACATCATAATGAATATCTCCTACATGTTGTTCGAGTGAGCATGAGCTTGCTCATCATTATAGTCCCTTCTACGCTGCCCGTCATGGATCTCCCTCATCATCACACCCTGTCTCTGCTGCTCCTCTCGGAACTCTCTCATCTGATCTCTGTGTTACTGCTGAGTCTGCCTAATCTCCCTGAATTCATCTTCTAAAAAGTTCTACCTTGCATTCCACACTCTGGGTCCCATAAACTGTTGCTGTTACTGAAACTTCTCCTCTTGGACTTCATCTTCTTCTTGCTCAAATACTAGAGGCTCTGGTGCTTGCTCTTCAAATTCCACATGATAAGGTTGCTCTTCTTCATCTCCTACCTCCATGTCCACTAGCTCAGCTCTCAGATTTCTTAGCTCTGGATTCTCTTCTACTCTCATCTGTCGGAGCACTACCTCTACTCCTTCTCTATTCTGTCTGTAGAAGGCTCTCACAGCTGCGGAGTGGTTGGGACCATTGCTAGATTTTGCTACCTTCGTTGTCTAGGGCACTGTGGTGAGCTCAGGAGTAGGTAGAGGAAATGGAGCTCCCTTATCTTGCCTCAAGCAATACATGTTTCCTATAAACGATAGGAACTCCATCCTTATGAGCTGTGTGTAAGTGAGTCCCTCACTAACCATCATGTGTGGCATCCTTCTAAGGTCGATGCCTAACCCTTGAACAATCATGGTCACCATTCCTCCAATCATAATCCCTCGAGTATTTTCTCTTTTTGCCACCCTCTCAACATGCTGAATGAAGTGAGCTGCAATGTTCACTCTAAACTCCTGATATAGACTGTACATGATGTACAACTATTTATCACCAACAGCTCCACTCTCAAATCTCCCCAGAATGGTATTTGATACAATCTTTTCAAGATACCTCATGACCGGGTTTCTTATAGTTGCCTCCTTTGAAGAGCTTGGAATATACTCATCAGGTTCTGTCCCATTGTCAACCAACTTTCTCCACCAGTTTTGTTGATTGAACCCCCCTCCTGCTAGAAAGTTCTGATGACCTCTCATAATCGGACACCCAAAGAACCTATTTATCTCATTCACATGAATCTTCTCCCATAACTCATTGTTCAGCTGAAATGTGATCGAGATAGGAAACTTGTTCCTATCCTTCTCATCCTCTAAGGTGCTCATAAACTCGGTTGTAAGATGGAGGTAAGTGGGAGGTCTTTTGTCGAAGAACTCTTCCATATCCACCCGACGGAACAAGGTCCTTAGATCACCCTCTATCCCAAGACCAACCATAGTGGCTTGATCCTGGAATCGAGTTGGCCTAATTTTGGGTATTATTTATTCCCATCTTAGTGCATACTTCTCCCATTCCGTGAACTCAACTCCAAAATTCACAGGATGTATTTCCTTCATCATTAACTTTGCATCAAGGTTGGATAGTTCCATATCTATCTCAACAATAATGAAGTCCTCATTGTGTTTCCCCACTTTTCTTTCAGCCATCTGCAATATTCAACCTATTTTAGATTACATTCAACTTCAACAAGAGCCAAAATATCTCATATTGCTTAGAATTGTCACTAGTTATTCAACTAAGTGTTAATTCTAGCACATATTCAAGCACAACGAACAATATTTTCCAAGGATTTTCACATTTTAAACCAAGCAACTTTAGCAACAATTTATTCAAAATTTTTTATTGATTCAATCAAGTTCAACATCTCAAACTTTCCATTCTTTCATGAATTCATCACCTTTCTTTTCTATGGGCACAACTTCTATCAACAATGCTTCATGCAAAAGCTTATAATTCTATTCAAAACTTCACTTAGGCATTTCATCAAACACTTGACATTTACATATTTCTCAATCAATTCAGCAAGAATTTTCAATTCAATCATGCTCAAATCCTCAATGCTTAAACTAGTGTACACAATACAATTATCACAAAAGTATTATCAATCAATATGCAACAACATATGCTCTTAATTCCATTCCTTCAAAAATCCCCAAATTCACAATGTTCATGAACCCTAATTCTTGTACAATTTCAATCAATCCAAAAATTAAACTTGCACATTCATTGTATCAACATCCTAGACATGCTTCAAACATGCTATCATCCTAAACCCATACAAGAATTTAACTAATTAAACCTTCAATTGAAAACTAGGGTTCGAAGTGTCATACCTTGGGTGTTCTTGGAATTAAATGGAAACAATGATGTAAAACCCTTGAGAATCACTCTTAATCACACAATCTTACCACTCTTTTGATGTTTGCTGATAAATCGCGGAGTTTGGAGATTAAACCGCACGACTGATGAGAGTGAAAATTAGCGTGTTTTAGTGTCCAATTGAACACCTTCTTGATTGATATTGTTGTTATATATTAGCACAAGTGTCTTATATTCAATATATGTGAGACAAAGGTTCACTTGAAGTGTTTTATTGTGTTTTAGGTAGAAAAAGGATTAAAAGTGTAAAGTTGGAGAAAAGGTGCAACTTGTGCAATGAATGCTGGAAAACACACGTCCAACTTGTGCAATTGTTCTGTATTTTTTTTGAGATAAAAACTGATTTTGTGATACATGGTTCAAAAGCCACTGACACGAGGATCGTTTTGGCATAAAGAACACCCCAATTGGATTCCAAACGAGAAAGTTATTATCAAAGTGGTGACGTTGCGCAAGCTGTGTCGAATAGAACAGTTGTGTTACTTTGCATGGCTTGTTACACCTACAATTCTTGGAGTTTTTATGATTTTTTATATGGATAGAAATCCAAGAAAGAGAGGATCGCGTGAGCGCAAGAATCACTCAAATTGGAGCTCGGATGTGGAAGTTATATGCAAAACGGTGAGACTGCGCACTGTAGTTCGACCAGAATTCGACCTCCTCTGTTCGGTTCGACCACTGGTCGTGGTCGAACCAGAAGCCTAAACAAGCGTAAAATCGGGATTTTTACCCTCTGTTCATGAATTTTTGTGCTTTCCAAGAAAAAACCCATACTAGGTCCATAAGGAGAGCTTACAAGTATAAAGGGGGATGTAGATCACACTAAGAAGAAATATAATACAATAGAGAGACGGATTGGAGACAACACAACATAACCATACTACACCCCATAAGGGGGGTCACCCCCAACCATCATCCACATCCTTTCCTCCATCCATCCATCACTTTGAAGATTCGTTTGTGGAATCAAGAGGAGAACCAAGAGGAGGATTCAAGATGGAGAAGGACGCGACGACTCCCGCATCTAGGGTTTTATTCATTTCCTAATTTATCTTGTATTTTCCAGACATCCGGATAAGATCTATCCAACACCCATGATTTTTCTTCATAACATCATGGGCTAGAGCCTTTTTGGTAGAACTAGGGTTATGAAGGTTTTTACCAATTAATTGAACTTTCATGTGTAAACTCCGTACAACACTACTTGTGGATTTATTTTATATATGATTGTGCCTTTTTAATTCATACTCACGGTCGTTTTGTGCATCATTAACTGTTATGTAGAGTATGAATACATATCTTGGTTATTGATTGAGTGCGTTCACTACTGAGCAGGATTTCATGTTATGATTCTAAGTGAGGGACTCCGAAGCTTCATTAGAACTATCGTATATGAATACTTATTAATTGAATTAAATTCGGGTTATTAAGTAGGATAAAGATGATAATTTTATAGTACCTATAAAGGGAGATCATATCGGGTTAGAGTACCAATTGGCCAGGGAAATAATTGATACTGATAGTACCTAGAAAGGGGGTGGAATTATATCTCTTGCTCCGATATTATTCACAAGTGTTACACGTATGTTTACTTGTGATTATAGAGTAGATATGCATGGTTTAGTGATACATCCATATTCCACAAGGCATAGTCGGACATCAACACATGAAAGGGAAGTTAATGAGTGAAACTGTATTACCTAGAGCTACCTATTCTCCTACTTGATCCAATTTCGTATTCTTCCAGTGATATTTTATTTTATTTGCTATTTTAATTACTTGTTTAATAGTTAATAATTCAATCCTCAATCTTTATTGCCACAATTCATCTTAATTAATTTAGTTAATAATTAAATTAATAATACGCCGTTCTTTGGGTTCGATATTCACTTGGTCGCTTGCTTAAGCTGCAACTGATATTCTTAATACTTGGGGATTAATTTTGTGTGCAAAAAAATGCACATCAATGACGGGGAGTGTTTAGACACGAAGGGAATGAACAGCCGTGCTTTAACAACTGGGTTTTAAAAACTGACTCTCGACACGACACGAGTCATGTGATGCAACACGGCCAAAATGTGGCCGTGTTGCGTGAATTGATATCACCGCACGACCATATATTACAGGCCCGTGTTGGTGACACGGCTTGAGTCTCGACATAGGACACGACTTGTGCGACACTACATGGCCGAAAGGTGGCCGTGTTGTGTGAATTGATGTCAGACACAACCAAATGTTACAGGGCCGTGTTGGCGACAAGCTTCACTTGCCTATTTGACACCTCTGCCAAGCCATTTGTTTGAGGATGGTAAGGTGTAGAAACCTTATGCTTCACTCCATAGCCATTTAAGAGCTTCTCAATAAGCTTGTTGATGAAGTGAGATCCCCCATCACTAATCATGGCCTTTGGCACCCCAAATCTAGCAAATATGTTCTTCTTTAAGAAAGTCTTGACCACTAGAGCATCATTTGTCATTGTCGGGATTGCTTCCACCCATTTAGACATATAATCTACCGCAAACAATATGTAAAGGTAATCATTGGAAGGCGGAAATTGGCCCATGAAATCCATCCCCCATACATCAAACACCTCAATCTAAAACATGTTCCTCATGGGCATTTCATCACGTTGCCTATACTTCCAATCCTTTGACACCAATCACATCCCTTGATGTATTCCTTGCAATCCTTGAACAAAGTTGGCCAAAACAAACCCGATTGTAGGATCTTTGCTCCCGTCTTTTGAAATCCAAAGTGTCCTCCACATTGGTGAACTATGGCACATCTCCATAACACTCACTTTTTCCTCTTCTAGGACACACCTCCGTATGATTCCATCCGGACAATTCTTGAATAGAAGAGGATCATCCCATAAGTACTCTTTGACATCATGATAGAACTTCTTCCTCCTAGACTCGGTTAGATGATCCGACTTAAAACCACAAGCTAAATAATTTGGAAAATCCGTATACCATGGCCTCCTGGTCTCACATAAAGTGTACATCCTTTGAAAATCAATTTGAAGTAACTCTTCATCCGAAAACACATCCTTAATGAACTCCATGGTTCCTTCTTCATCAACATTTTTCAAATGTGACAAGTGGTCGGCTATGACATTTTCGACTCCCTTCTTGTCACGTATCTCCACATTGAACTCCTGCAACAAAAGAACCCAGTGAATTAGTCTAGGTTTAGCATCTTTCTTACTCATCAAATACCTAATGGAGGCATGATCCGTATAAACAATGATTTTCGTGCCAACTAGTAATGGATGAACTTTTTCAAATACATAAACCACAGATAAGAATTCTTTTTCCGTTGTGGTATAATTCTTTTGATTTGCATTGAACGTCTTGGATGCATAGTAGATAACTCAAAACTTCTTCTCCCTCACTTGACCAAGCACCACTCCTAATGCATTGTCACTTGCATCACAATGAAGCTCAAAAGGCTTACTCCAATCGGGAGAGACAATGATTGGTGAAGAAATTAGAGCTTCCTTGAGTACCTTAAAAGCATCAAGACATTCATCATTAAATTCAAACGGAGCATCTTTTTCAAGCAACTTACACAAAGGTTTGGCTATATCAGAAAAATCATTTATAAAACGTCGATAGAACCCGGCATAACCAAGGAACGATCTAACCCGTTTTTCATTCTTTGGTGGGGGAAGATGTTCAATGGTTACAACCTTTGCCTTATCAACTTTCAAACCTTTCTCCAAAATGTGGTCCAAGTACGATACCCTCTTGAACTATAAAATGATATTTTTCCCAATTTAAGACTAGGTTCGTATCTTGACATTGCTGCAAAACCATAGAAAGATTAGCCAAGCATATATCAAATGAAGATCCAAAGACGGAAAAACATCCATAAAAACCTCCATTATATTTTCAATAAATCCCCCAAAGATGGCCATCATGCAACGTTGAAAGGTGGCGGGGGCATTGCTCAACCCGAAGGGCAATTTATAAAAAGCAAACGTGCCATATGGACAAGTAAAAGTTGTTTTCTCTTGATCCTCGGGGGCTATCATGATTTGGTTGTACCCCGAGTAACCATCTAGAAAACAATAATACTTGTATCCCGCCAACCTATCAAGCATTTGATCAATAAAAGGTAAAGGGAAATGATCTTTATGAGTGTTTTCATTAAGTTTCCTATAATCACAACACACTCTCCAACCCGTTTTCACCTTTGTAGCAAGCCCTTCATCAAATTCCATCTTAACAATGGTTAGACCCCCTTTCTTAGCCACAACATGAAAAGGACTTACATGAGGACTATCACTTATTGCATAAATAATGTTAACATCTAACCATTTCAAAACTTCTTTTCTTACCACTTCTTGCATAATAGGGTTCAAACGCCTTTGATGTTGTATGCATGACTTATCTTCATCAATCAACATTATGTGATGCATGCAAATTGTGGGGCTTATACCTTTCAAATCATCAAGACTCCAACCAATAGCACTTTTGTGCTCTCTAAGCACCCTCAACAATTTATCAAGTTCTAAAGGTGAAAGAGATGATGATACGATTACCGGAAAAGTCTTGTTGTCTCCCAAATACGCATACATAAGGTGATCGGGTAAATGCTTCAATTCCTCTTTCCTCTTTGCCACTTTTTGCTCTTCACCTTCAACTTCCAAAGGAAGATATTCTCTCTTTCCATAGTACATAAACTTGGCTTCATCTTCTTGCATTTCCCTACAAGCATTCAAATCACGTAAGCAACCATTTATATCATCATCTTCTAAACAATGGAAAGAAAAGTTAGAGTTAAGAGATAAAGTAAGAGAGTGGCTTATGCTTGTCTCAAGAGGATCTTTAGATAAGAAGAATGACAAATTCTCTTGAACAACTTCATCAATCATTTCAATCCGTCTACATTCTTCCTTCTCATCCGGATGCCTCATCGCATTCCTCAATAAAAATACTACTTCTTCTTCATTTACTCTCAATGTCAACTCCCCTTTGTGCACATCAATTAAAGCTCTTCCCGTGGCCAAAAATGGACTCCCAAAATCAATGGAACATTTGCATCCTCATCCATATCAAGCACCATAAAATCTACTGGGAATATGAATTTTCCAACTTTAACTACAGATCCTCAACTATTCCCTTAGGGTAAGTCAAGACCTATCCGCAAGTTGCAATGTAACGGACATAGGCTTTACTTCCCCTATACTAAATTTCTTAAAGATAGACATAGTCATCAAATTGATACTAGCCCCAAGATGACAAAGAACTTTATGAACTTCACTCTTACCCATCTCACATGGTATGACAAAACTCCCTGGATTCTTGAGTTATGGAGGGAACTTCTTTTGAATTAAGGCACTACAATCCTCCATCAAATTGACGGTCTCATTCTCCACTAAGCTCATTTTTCTTGCCATGATGTCTTTCAAAAACTTGGCATAATGAGGCATTTGTATCAAAGTATCTGCAAAAGGTATATTGATATGGATTTTCTTGAAGATCTCCAAAAACTTTGCAAACTTTTCATCAATGCCCTTCTTTAAGAATCTATGTGGAAAAGGAATAGACACTTGAGTTTTTGGTATGTCCCAACTATCTCTTTCCAACTCCACTTCATCCTCTTTCTTTTTTATTGCCTTGGTTCTTTGCCATTTCTTTTCAACAACTTCCGGCTCAATCATATCCATTTCATCATTCGTCTTTACTTCAACTTCACTTTCTTTCACAAACATTTCTTCAACCAAGTTTTCTTCAACCTCCTTCTCTTCTACCTTTTCCTTTTCCATAGGTATAGAAGGTCCCTCATAGTTTGTTCTACTCCTCAAAGTGATTGCCTTGCATTGCTCTTTTAGATTTACAGCGGTGGTAGAAGGAAATTTCCATTTTTCATTCGCGCTCAACAAACTAGCAATTTGACCAACCGAGTGCTCCAAGGCTTTGAATCTTCTATCATTAGCTTCATCAATCTTTCTTCTTGTTTCATCTTGAGCTTTGTTCGATGCAATCAACTTTTTAATGAGTTCTTTGGTGGTTGCTTTCCCTTTATTATTTGGCTCTTTAGCTCCCATGTGATACCCCGGGGGATAAGTAACCGCATTACTCAGGTTTGAATAAGAGAAGTTATCTTACCTCCTTTGTTGTTGTGGGTATGAGCTTCCACTACCTTGACCATTGAAACCTCCTTGCCTTGGTGGATAGTGTCCTTGGTTGTGGTTGAAATTACCTTGTTAATTGTTTTGATAGTTACCTTGGTAATTCCATCCTTGCATGTATTGTACATCTTCCACACGTGACATTGTCATAGCTCATTGTTCCCCACTAACACTATTTGGAGGAAGTGTACCTTGCTCTACTTGCCCTTCAACCATATTAACTCGTTGATTATTCATACCTTGATTCAAGCTCATTTGCCTCAAGATTTCCGATGCTATCATTTCAACACTTGACATACTTGGCTCCACACTAGCACTCTTCACACTAAACTGTTGCCCTTGATCGAAGCTCTCAAACCCATAACATCCACTCACTCTCTCCGATGGCCATTGATAGACATTTGTGGCAATCTCATCAAAAATTCTTATAGCACTTTCTGGAGTCACTCCTAGTACTGATCCACCCGCTGAAGCATCAACAAGTACTCTTTGTCCATTCACCAAACCTTGTTAGAAAAACCCAAGTTGTTGATTTTCCCGGAAGCCATGTTGTGGACACTTGCGAAGCATATCTTTAAACCTTTTCCACGCTTCATAGAAACTTTATTGGGGCATTTGCTTGAATTGAGTGATAAAGCTCTTCATTTGAAGCATCTTGGAAGGTGAAAAATACTTGTTCAAGAACATTTGTGCAAGCTCATCCCATGTGGAGAGCCATGTTCGAGCACTATCCCTCAAGGAAAACGGAAACAACCTCATCTTGATACAATCTTTCCTCACCCCATTCATCTTCACGGTATTGGTAATCTCAATAAATTGAGCTAGATAAGCATTAGGATCTTCATTCTGGGTTCCACTAAATTATTGCTCTCTCACCATAGAAATCATGCCCGTTTTAAATTCAAAATTATTGGCATTGATTAATGGTCCCATCATTTGTGGCATTGCCCTTGGCATAAAGAAGTCCCAGATCACCCTTGGATCTACTTGAAGCCCTCGATTCACCGGAGGTGGCGGTGGTGGCGCATAAGGTTGTTGCAAACCTTGTTGAAGAAGCACTTGGTGTATCATTTGTTGGAGTAGGGCTTGTTGTTGATTTGCATTGACTTGGGCATTTTGCACTTCATTTCCATCATTCCTATCTTCAACTCGTTCATTATCTTGATTGTTCTCCATTGGATTACTATTTTTGATATTTTTCTCCTTTCTCCTTCTCTGGCAAGTGTATTCAATCTCTAGATCAATAGGTTCAACTTGTTTCCCTTTTGACCTTGTTCGCATATACCTTCAAGATAAAAAGAAGTTAGAACAAAGTTTCAAAAGCAATTACAAATAACAAAAATAAAAATATCTCGATTAAGATAACTTAAAACGATCCTTCTTCAAGCTACTAGCAACTGTTGCCTCCTTGGCAACGACACCATTTGATTAGCCATAACTTGTAATTGGGTTGACCAATTCAAGAATTTATCGAACCACAGGTAGGTAGGCACTAGTGCTTAAGCAATCTCACATTTCTTGTAATTTTATAGAGATGAATCATCAAATTTTTGTTTGTCAAACAAGTAATTGAAATCAATCAATGCAAGTGAACAAGCAAAGATCAAGTAAACTCAATTAAAATGAATGAGATTGGTTTTCCAAGTTAAACAAAAGTGAGATTAACAACAATTAAGAAGTTGTAACTCTAAGAATTATGTATCAAATTCATGTGCATCATGGATAAATGATTAAGAGCCAACACTAATTTCTTCTAAACTTTCTCTCAAAATGGATAGAATGTGAATCCAAATAAGAATCCCAAAATAGCTCAACGAATTGGTTCTCACTCAAACAATTCCAATTAGGTACTAAGCTTAAATTAGAATCCCCTCACACAATCAATCAACCTCTCGATTAAACCAATCGGATGCCCTATCAAAGGGTTCTAAATCCTAAAGGATATCTCTATCTCTTTAAGACTTATAATGCACATGAGGTGTATGATAAATTGATTCAATGATCTATCCTAAACATATAATTGATTTCTCAATCTAACCACATGCCTATGACAATAAATCACACAATTCAACAATACAAGTCAAACAATTAACAATCAATGATAGAAAATTATAAATCCAATCAACACATGAATTAAAATACACAGATCCTCAAAATTAACCAACAACTCTCATGTTGCTAATCTCACAAGGGAGATTAGCCTACCATAATCATAAGATAATTAACATAGACATTAAAAACCTTACAAGTCATGATAAAAAATTAGGTTTACTACAAAAATTGGATGAAAACTCCCTTGGATTGGTTCCAATGGTTATAACTTCCTTTCCTTGCAATTTTCCTCTATTCCTTGCTTCTTCTCTTCACTTGGATGAAGGATTTATGGTGAGATGATGATGGAATGAATAGATGGATGAAAGTGATGAAGGATGTGGTAAAATGAAGGAATTAGTGTGTGGGGTGTGTGAGCAGCTGAATTTCGGATCCAATATGATCAAAATATTGAATGAATTGGTATTCATACCCCTTGGAGACCTTCTAGAAGATGTAGGAAAAATATTTTGTTCTGGCACCGACACGAGTCGTGTGCTACATCACGAGTCGAGTCATGTCAGGGTTTCTCGGTCAAACTTTACTCAAGATGGCACACGAGTCGTGTGCTGATGCACGGCCAAAGGGTGGCCGTGTTGGATGAATTGATGCTGCTACACGGTGACTCCTTACAAGCCCGTGTTCAGTACGTGGGCCGTGTGCTACAACACGGCTCGTATACCCTACACGGCCGGCCGTGTTGATGTTGCTCTATTTCTTCTTTCTTGTTTCATCTCCCATCTCTGTTTTTGCTCTATTTTCACATGTTTTACATATGATTAAGTTCATTCACACACATTTTCATGAAAACAACTAACACCACCAAAATACACATCAACACGGATAAAATAATACGAAAATGGACTTAAAAAGATACTAAAATTTAGGTGAAAATATCACTCATCAGCAAGTCTATAGCAAGTCGAGCCAATCGATTGATGAGTATTAATTTACCCCACATTATAGGGTGTTGAGAGAAATTGATATCCAATGAGAAGCTTGGACTAAGAGGGACTATTATTCTCTTTGAATTGAACTTGTTAATATTTTTTTGCATGTTATGAGTTTAATGTTGTAGGATGACTTAGCATACATGGTAATTCGTATTGCTATTGATGTGTTATTACTTGTGTTCATTTAGTCTTTTCCTAGGTGAAAATCACTCCCCTTGGTTTATCATTTTCGTTGTTCGGGGACGCACAACACTTTAAGTTTAGGGGTGTGATGAGTAATATTTTCACCTAGATTTTAGTGTCTTTTTATACCCGTTTTCATTTTATTTTATCAGTATTTGTATACTATTTGGTTGTGTTATGTGTTTTTATGGAAATGTGTGAGACTGAGTTTAAACGTATGATTTATAGGTAGAAAGAGACTCTTTAGTGACTCTATGATGCAAGCTTCCTAGCATTTTTATACTCTGAAAACATGTTCTCCAACTATATTCTCATGTCTAATAATTAATTTGACCATAAAAGTGGCAAAAAAAATGCTCACTTCAAGGAATTCTTGACCTGGCTCACGGAGTAGAATCAACTTTGACTGTGAGTTTTTAGTGACTTTATGGTGCAAGCTTCCTAGCATTTTTATACTTTGAAAAAAGTTCTCCAACCATATTCTCATATTTAATAACTAATTTGACCATAAAAATGGAAAGAAAATGCTCACTTCAAGGACTTCTTGACCAGGCTCATGGAGTAGAATCAGCTCTGCACTATGTGTTTTTAGTGACTCTATGGTGCAAGCTTCGTAGCAGTTATATACTCGAAAAACATATTCTCTAACTATATACTCATGTATAATAATTAATTTGACCATAAAAATGGCAAGAAAATGCTCACTTCAAGGAGTTCTTGAACTGGCTCACGAAGTAGAATCAGCTCTACACGGTTTATTTTTATTGGCTTTATGGCGCAAGCTTTGTAGAATTTATATACTCTAAAAACATGTTATCAAACTATATACTCATGTATAATAACTAATTTGACCATAAAAATTGAAAGAAAATGCTCACTTCAAGGAGTTCTTGATCTGGCTCACGGAGTAGAATTAACTCGGCACTTTGACTTTTTAGTGACTCTATGACGCAAGCTTCCTAGCATTTTTATACTCTGAAAACATATTCTCCAATTATATTCTCATGTCTAATAACTAATTTGTCCATAAAAATGATAATAAAATGCTCACTTCAAGGTCTTCTTGATTTGACTCACGGAGTAGAACCAACTCTGCACTGTGGGTTTTTAGTGACTCTATGGCGTAAGCTTCCAAGAATTTTTATATTCTGAAACCATGTTCTCCAACTATATTCTCATGTGTAATAACTAATTTGACCATAAAAATGACAAGAAAAATGCTCACTTCAAGGAGTTCTTGACTTGACTCACGGAGTAGAATCAGCTCTGTACTGTGAGTTTTTAGTGACTCTATGGTGGAAGATTCCTAGCATTTTTATACTCTATAAACATGTTCTCCAACTATATTCTAATGTCTAATAACTAATTTGACCATAAAAGGCAAGAAAATGCTCACTTCAAGGAGTTCTTGAACTGGATCACGAAGTAGAATCAACTCAACACGGTTTGTTTTTAGTGACTCTATGGCGTAAGCTTCCTAGCATTTTTATATTTTGAAAACATGTTCTTCAACTATATTATCATGTGTATTAACTAATTCGATCATAAAAATGGCAAGAAAATACTCACTTCAAGGAATTCTTGACCTGACTCACGAAGTAGAATCAGCTCTGCACTGTGTGTTTTTAGTGACTCTACCGTGCAAGCTTCCTAGAATTTTTATACTCTGAAAACATGTTCTTTTATCTATATTCTAATGTCAAATAACTAATTTGACCACAAAAATCGAAGAAAATGCTCATTTCAAGGACTTCTTGACCAGGCTCACGGAGTAGAATCAGCTTTGCACTGTGTGTTTTTAGTGACTATATGACGAAAGCTTTTTAGTAGTTATATAATTGTAAAACATGTTCTCCAACTATACACCCAAGTATAATAACTAATTTGACCATAAAAATGGTAACAAATTGCTCATTTCAAAGAGTTCTTGACCTGGTTCAAGGAGTAGAATAAGCTCTGCACTATGTGTTATTAGTGACTCTATGGTGCAAGCTTCCTAGAATTTTTATACTCTGAAAACATGTTCTTTAACTATATTCTCATGTCTAATAACTAATTTGACCATAAAAATGGAAAGAAAATGCTCACTTCAAGGACTTCTTGACCAGGCTCACGAAGTAGAATTAGCTCTGCACTATGTATTTTTAGTGACTCTATGGAGCAAGCTTCGTAGTAGTTATATACTCTGAAAATATGTTCTCCAACTATATACTCATGTATAATAACAAATTTGACCATAAAAATGACAACAAAATGCTTACTTCAAGGAATTCTTGACCTGGCTCACGGAGTAGAATCAACTATGCACTTTGACTTTTTAGTGACTCTATGACGCAAGCTTCCTAGCATTTTATACTCTAAAAACATATTCTCCAACTATATTCTCATATCTATTAACTAATTTGACCATAAAAAGGGCAAGAAAATACTCACTTCAAGGACTTCTTGACCCGACTCACAAAGAAGAATCAGCTCTGCACTGTGTTTTTTAAGTGACTCTATGACGCAAGCTTCGTAGCAGTTATATACTCTGAAAACATATTGTCCTACTATATACTCAAGTATAATAATTAATTTGACCATAAAAATGGCAAGAAAATACTCACTTCAAGGAGTTCTTGAACTGATTCACGGAGTAGAATCAGCTCTGCACGGTTTGTTTTTAGTGACTCTTTGGCGCAAGTTTCGTAGAAGTTATATAATCCAAAAAAATATTCTCCAACTATATGCTCATGTATATAAAACTAATTTGACCATAAAAGTTGAAAGAAAATACTCACTTCAAGGAGTTCTTGACCTGGCTCATGGAGTAGAATTAGCTCTGCACTTTGACTTTTTAGTGACTCAATGACGCAAGCTTCCTAGCATTTTTATACTCTAAAAACATGTTCTCCAACTATATTCTCATGTCTAATAACTAATTTGACCATAAAAAATTCTCTCTCTAAAAAAATTCTCTCTCTAAAAAAATTCTCTCCCCCCTCCTAACCCTAATACCATGTCAGCTGCCTCCACCTCTTCAGCTGGTGGCCCGGTGCTAAATTTGTCACTGGAGGAATTCATCGCTGCCTTTGCCAATCTGTGTGATGATAATCCTTAACTTCGCCGATATTTACAATAGCCAACCCGGATTAGTGATCGTGCACAATGTGTCTCTCCTATCCCTACATTGCATCGGTTGGATTTATCGTCTGATCGCAATCAGAGCATCCCAATCTCGGGATCAGATTCTACCATATTCATTGATCGTGATGCTTTGAATCCTTCATCGCCCCAATCTATTCATTGGGATCATGATGCCCCCTTATCGCCCACAGATCGCCTTCGCGATGTGCTACGGACGCCGGAACCAGACATGATTACCTCTCACCCATCTGAGCGGCTCTGTGCAGCTACTGTTGCAAAATCATTGATCCAATCGGACCATGTTCAGTCTGCCACAACTCAATCTGATGTTGTGGTGAACCAGCCTGCTATGACTCGATCGGATTTTGCAAAGCCTCGATGGGGCCAGCCATCAACTCGATCAGAAATTGCATTGCCTCGCCTGGATCATGCTTGAGTGATGAATTCTGACCTGTTAGGGTTACTCTTGATCAGCGACACCCTTATTTACAGCCTGGAATGTCTTCCATTAATTCTCTCCATTTCAGTTCTCCTGCCAATACCACAAGGGACTCCATACGGCTCGTTGATCATCTACTGATGCCCCCGCCGGCTGATAAAGGTGACGCCTTCCCTCTTCACTCGTTCTGTGCGGCTTTATGCAAAGGGCTTCAGAACCCTGTGGCGAAGATGTCAGAGCGTATAGTTGATACCATTTTAATTATTGTTGATGATGCTCTTTTACAGGATCGTGTCTCCCTATGCTCAAAATTTTTGATTGGTAGACTTATTAATAAAAGTGGACAGAAGCCGCTTACTCAATTTGCTTTGCTTGAAAACTTGAGGCGTTTATGGAATACTCGGGACATCTTTATGGCCCCGTTAGGCAGAGGATACTTTAACATTCATATCCATGATGCTGCCATCCGAGAATGAGTTTTGGAAGAAAAATCCTTTGATTTAGAGTCTGGTTTGATTCGCATGCAAACGTGGGTTCCCTACTTTAATCAGTACAAGATAAAATCCTCCGTTAATAACGTGTGGATTCGAATTTATGAATTGCCATATGAGTTCTGGAGTGGGGCTATTCTGCGCTCTATTGCTTTTGGTATTGGCCATCCTGTTAAGGTTGATGAGCGTGCCTTGAATGGATCCCTATGCCATTTTGCTCGTGTTCTTGTGGAAGTAGATGTTTTGGAGCATCTACCGACTCATATCACCATCAAAACTTCTGATTATTCTTTCTCAACCTCTATAGAATATGAGAATATTCTTAGCTATTGTACTCGTTGCTATATTTTGGGTCATGCTAATAATGAGTGTAACAGGGGAAGAAGAAACAACAGGTTAAACCTACAGGTCCTAACAAACCAAGACAGTGCTGGTCCCCTGCAAAAAATCAGCAAGCCGAGCAAGATGTTGTCGTTACATCCGCTGTTCAAGAGCGTCTACAGCAGGTTGAGGCACAGGTCCGTAATGATCAACATTGTGATGATATTGCACCAGCTGTACAGCGACCTCAGCAGGTCCGTAATTATCAACATTGTGGGTAATCATTTTGAGGCTTTCCAGTTGATGGAAGATGATCACGCTGATGTACAACGACCTCAGCAGGGTGCTAAACATCGTGAGTTGGCACAAACTAGTGATATTCACTTGGGTAATCGATTTGAGGCTCTTCAGTCAATGGAAGATGATCATGCTACTTTGAATATCACAGTGTTCCTTGATGAAACTCTCCGCCGTGTGGAACAAGGAAATGAAAATTGAGATGAAGAGATTACTACGTTGGGTGGTTTGGATCAGCAGCGGGTTGATCTTACAGAACCATTGCAGTATGAGGAAAATTATGATTTTGTCCATCCAAACTCCAATCGAAACTCCTGTAACATGCATCACATGGCTCAACAAAGGTGGGGAGATGTAGAGGAGCCAACACAGCCACCTAAGCACGGCTCAGCTAGAGATACATAATGAATTGTTTATTTTGGAATATACGTGGAGTGGGCACCTCTCTGTCAGCACTCAAGTCTCTTTGTCATAAGGATCAACCTATCTAGCTTGCTTTGGCTGAGCCAATGGTGTGTCCCTCCTCCAGTCTTAATCATTATTAGACTTCTTTGGGTTTTTGTATGGTTGTGCATAATGATAGAGGTAATATGTATCCGAATTTGTGGGTTTTCTGCCGTGATCATTATGTGTCCAATGTTATTGTGGTTTTTGTCTCCCCTCAAATTATTATAGTGGATTTTATTTATAATCGTGACTTATATCGTTTGGGCTTGGTGCATGCTGCTGGTTCTTACCTAGATCGTAGGCAATTATGGTTAGATATTATTTCTTACTTGAGCTCAAATATGATTGTAATTGGTGATTTTAACTGCACTCTGGGAGATCATGAAAGAATTTCGACTTCTCGCTTTGCTAGCATGGGGTCTGCTGAATTTCGTTAATTTTTGGGTGATAGTGGTCTGCATGATTTGGATATTAATGGGTCTAAATTCACTTGGGTCAGATGTTCTATGAGCCGGCCTTTGCAGGCTTCTAGGATTGACAGGGTTTTGGTTTCTGAGGGGCTTATGGATATGTGGGATAGTATTATCCTCTTTTCTCTTCCTAGACACAGTTTTGATCACAACCCGATTCTCTTGGTTTTATCTAATAATCATGGACAGATTCATCGCCCTTCAGATTTCAGAATATGTGGCTTTCTGATATGGGTTTTTATACCTTGACTGCTTCTTCTTGGGTTAAAGGAATTATGGCGCCGGATCCCATATCTACTTTTTGTTGGAAGCTTAGAAGACTCAAACTGATTATTAAAAAATAGAATAGGGAGGCTTTTGGAGATGTCTTAGGTGGAGTTGAAACTGCTATGAATAATCTTCAGAATGTTCAGAGACGTATTGATGACAATGGAGATTCTGATGAATTGTTTTGTGAGGAGGTAGATGCTCATATTATCTTGGAGGAGAAACTAAAGCAGAGGCAGTCTTTCTACTCACAAAAGAATAGGAGCAGCTGGTTGAAAGATGGTGATCGCAATACTACTTTTTTTCAACGGGCTCAACTTATTAGAAAAACCAGGACTCACATTCACTTCATGATGATTGGTGAAGAGCTATCTCAGGATATTCCTGTCATTTCTCAACATATTGTGGATTATTACAGAGAACTTTTTAGTTCCCCTACTGATGCTCCAGACTGGGCTATGGTGAGTTTCATTAGACATTTTGTCTCTGGTAATGACAATGCTGCTATTTTTTTGGTGCCTGATGATATAGAAATTAAAATGGCAGTTTTTGATCTTTCTCCAATAGCTCTCCTGGTCCAGATGGATTTGGGGGTTATTTTTTCCAAGCAGTTTGGCACATTGTACAGGGGGACCTTTGTGAGGCTGTCAGGTATTTTTTTTACCTCTGGATATATCCCTGATGGTGTTAATGCTAACTTTGTCACTTTGATAGATAAGCATGAGGGTGCTAATCGTGTGGAGAATTATAGGCATATCAATATGTGTAATTTTTTCTTTAAAGTTCTGACTAAAATTCTTGGTACTCGTTTGGGGCCTATCCTTAATAAACATCTTAGAATGCATCAGTATGGTTTTGTTCTTGGGCGTAGTATTCATCACTGTATTGCCACTGCTTCTGAATCTTTTAACAGTCTTGATGTCTCTAGTTTTTGTAGTGTTGCTCTTAAGATTGACATTAGAAAGGCCTTTGACACTTTACGATGGGACTTTCTTGTTGAATGTATGTCTCGTATGGGCTTTTCTGAGCAGTTTTTGGTGTTACTCAAAGGTATTTTCACTTCTGCTAGAATCTATGTGCTTATTAATGGTATTCCTCATGGTTACTTCAGTTGTAGACGAGGGGTGAGGCAAGGAGATCCTCTGTCGCCTCTCCTATTTTGTTTGGCTGAGGAAGTTCTTGGGCTTTGGTTGTTGCATTTTGTGGATAATAGGAGATTTCGTTGTGCACCTATTGGTCGAAATTATTTTCTTCCTCCTTATCTCTTTTATGCTGATGACATTCTAATCTTCTGTAGAGGGAATTTTGGTACCATATCTGCTGTTAGAGATATTTTAAACAATTACGGGGCGCTTTATGGGCAGGTTTTCAATCCTTCCAAATCAAAGGCTTACTATGGCAAGCACACAAAGTATTATATTAAGCATCAGGTCAGAACAGAACTTGGAATACAAGATGGTGTCTACCCTTTCCGATACTTGGGAGTCCCTATCTTCATAGGTGCTCCTAGGATTGCTTATTTTAAGTCCGCCATTGACTCTATCATTAGTAAATTTGGAAGATGGAAAGGGGAGTCTTTCTATGGCTGGTAGAATTTGTCTTGTGAACTCTGTCATCATTCCTGCAGCAGTTCATATTATGATGGTGTATAGATGGCCCAGGACTGAACTTAATCGCATTGAGAAAGCCAGTAGAAATTTCATTTAGAGAGGTAATCCTATACAGCGTAGTTACTTCTGTCTGAATTGGAAGAAGGTTTGTTCCACCTTGGAGGAAGGGGGTTTGGTTGTCCGTTCTCTCAGAATTGTCAATGAGGCTTACCTGATGAAGTTCTCATGGGACCTGTTGAATGAAGGTACTTCCCTTTACATTTTTCGTCATTGATGGTTTAGAAATGTTGTCCCTTATTAGCATCGAACTCCTTCTTCTTTGAGGAAGAGATGTCTTCCTCATATTCGAAGTTTGTTGGAGAATCAAACTTGAGTTCTTGGTCATAATTCCTCTATCAGGTTTTGGCTGGATAATTGGCTAGGTATTTCCATTGCAGATCAGGTCAATATTTCCATGGATATCAGGCACTGTTTTGATCAGACGATTTCTGATTATTATTATGGTGGGAAATGACACTTCACTAAGGACTATGCCTAGGCTTTCCCTCACATATTTCATGCTATCATCAGAATTTGCTTATCCTCTAATCATGTCGATCGGAGGTTTTGGAATCATTTATCGAATGGTAATGTTACATCCAAGCTGGCTTATGGTCATTTGAGAACTTCATATCCTTCTGTTAATTGGGGTAATTGGATTTGGGGCTCTTTCATACGTCCTAGGCGTTCTTTGACTGCATGGAAAGCTATTAGGGGAATTCGTTCACTTTGGGATGTTTTCCTGGAAAGGGGTTTTCAAGGGCCTTCCTGGTGTTATCTGTGCAAGTGCGATGCTGAAACGTTATACCGACTTTTTGTCACCTATCCAGTTTCTTCGATTGTCCTTCAACATGTTTTGAAGGGATTTCATTTTGGTGACAGGGTCCCTACGACTGATGGTTTCTTCATCATTTTACTTTATCCTGTTACGATTCAGGGAAGCTCTCAGGTTATTTCTTTATGGTGTTATATGATTGTCACATATATATGGTTGATCTGGACCACTCATAACAATTTCATGGCTGAGGGTTATTTTAATTCGGAGGATGGGTCTTTAGCAGACAAGGTTACTCGTCCATCTCAGATTATTGCTTCTATCATGGCAATGGCTAGTGAGTTCAATTACTTTACTGTTGGGGCTATGTACAATAACATGGATGATCTTCGTACTTTACACTATTTTGGAATTCGTGGAGTCCCGAAAAAGTCTCCACACATTATTCCTGTGAAGTGGATGCCCCCTCCTCAAGGGTGGATTAAGGTGAATACAGATGGTCATGCAGATGGAGCCCCTGGAAATATTGCAGGGGCTGCTGTTTACAGAGATTGTAGTGGCAAGCATCTGGGAAGCTTTACTTGTGACTTTGACAATGGTTTTGCATATGAGGAAGAGCTCCAAAATGCCTTTCTTGCTATTGATATTACCTATTCCAAAGGCTGGCATTCTTTTTGGTTAGAGACGGATTTGACCTATGTGGTTCATGCTTTATTTTCTGCTGCTCCGGACATTCCTTGGAAATTTTTGCAACAGTGGAGGACAGTTAAAGATCATGTTGCTTTGATGCAGTTCAAAGTTACTCATATATATCGAGAGGGAAATGCTGTTGCTGATGCTATTTCTAATATTGGTGGACCATTTGTTTGGTATCTTACTCCTCTTCCTATTCTTCAGAGACATCTGTTGGAGGATATGAGATCTACCCATTATCATTTTCGATGATCTCCCGCCAGACGATGAGGCTACTTGGCCACCTTGCTTTTTTGTTTAGGTTTAATTTTAAGCCTTGTATCTAGCTTGTCTGCCGTCTGTGGCACCGGTGTCGCAGCTGTCCATTACACACGGCTTCGTCTGTCTGTCATCCCTCTTTCTGGGATCTTATTTTCATCTTTTAGCCTCTACCATTTCCTTTCAAGCTAGTCAAGAAGGGATTGGAAGAGAAGTTCAAGAAGTTTTCAAAGATCATAAACAAAATAAGCTTGAACATTCCTTTTTCTGAAGCAATATTGGAGATGCCATATTATGCCCGTTTTCTGAAGGATATACTTTTGATGAAGAGAAGCTTGACGAAAGAATTGAAATAGTGATTTTTTCTGAGAATTGCAGCTCGATCATTCAGAGAGAGCTGCCAACTAAGTTGAAGGATCCGAAAAGCTTCACGATCTTATATGAGATTGAAAAGGGGCCGGCACGTAGAGCCTTGTGTGATCTTGGGGAAAGCATCAATTTGATGTCTTTGTCTAATTTTCAAAGGCTTAGTTTGGGGGAGTTAACTCCCACAACAGTTTCTCTATAATTAACGGATAGGTCTATGACTTTTTCGAAGGGTGTTATTGAAGACGTTCTTGAAAAAGTAGAGAATCTAGTCTTTCATGTGGATTTTCTTGTGCTTGAGATGGAAGATGACAAGGATAATGTCCCTCTTATCTTAGGGAGACCTTTCCTTGCTACTGCGGGAGCTATGATAGATGTGCAGAAGGGTGAGTTACGACTAAAGATGGATAAAGAAGAAGTCTTATTCAACCTTGACAAAGCAATGAAGATGCCAATGGAGATGCAATGTCACAGTATTGATGTGGTGGAGGAGATTGTGAAGGAAGACATGTCTTTGATCCTGTCGAATGATCCTCTTGAGACATGCTTGGCGGAATCTCTTACTTTTCCCACTACGGAGCTAGATAAACTCTTCAATGAGGTATGTATTGAATTTCTTGAAAACTTGCTTGCTTTGGGCGATGACAAGTATGAATCGGAGAGGACAAAGGTTGAAGAGGTCAAGTGGACTAGGAAGTACTTACTTTTGTATAGAGAGAGCGCACCTCAAGAAGAGAAGAAAGAGGAGTTGAAACCGCTCTTGGAGCATTTGAAGTATGCCTATCTAGGTGACTATGTAAAACATTTGTAATTGTATCTTCTTCCCTTGATGATGATCAACTTGAGGAATTGTTAGATGTGCTTAGAAAGTATGTCTGGTGGTCTCTTGATGATTTAAAAGGTATTGGTCCTTCATATTGCATGCATAGTAAAAGATTGTTAGATGAGACTAAGAATAGCATTCAGAATCAGCAGAGGGTGAATTCCGCTATTCAAGAAGTGATTAGGAAGCAAATCCTAACGTGGCTAGATACAGGAATTATTTATCCCATTAGTGATAGTCCCCATGTGAGTCCATTGCATGTAGTAGCTAAGAAGAGGGCATGACTATTGTGAAAGTCGATGATGGTGAGACATTAGCCACTAGGATTCCTACGGGATGACGTGTGTGTACGAATTATAGGAAACTGAATGAAAATACATGTAAAGACCATTTTCCCCTTCCTTTCATGGATCAAATGCTTGATCGTCTTGCAGGGTATGAGTTTTATTGTTTCTTTGATGGGTACTCGGGTTATAATCAGATTATGATTGCACACGAGGATCAAGAAAAGACTACTTTCACTTGACCTTATGGAACATTTTCCTTTAGGAAGATGTCTTTTGAATTATGTAATGCGCCTGCTACATTTCAGCGTTGCATGATGGCCATATTTGATGGGTTGATAGAAAAGATCATGGAGGTGTTTATGGATGATTTTTCTATGTTTGGTTCCTCCTTTGATATTTGTTTATCTAACCTTGCTACTGTTTTGAAGAGATGCCAAGAAACTAAACTTGTCTTGAATTGGGAGAAGTGCCACTTCATGGTGAGAGATAGGATTGTTCTTGGCCATCATATTTCGGCCAAGGGATTGCAGGTGGATAGAGCAAAGGTGGTGGTAATTGAGAAGCTTCCACCACCTACTAATGAAAAGGGAGTGCAGTCCTTCCTTGGACATGCCAGTTTTTATAGAAGATTCATAAAAGACTTCTCAAAATACTCCAAACCCTTATTTCATTTACTTGAAAATGATATTCCTTTTGTTTTTGATGAAGAATGTCTAACATCTTTTCAGGTTTTGAAAGAGGCGCTTATTATTGAACCTATCTTGATCACAAAGGATTGGACTCAGCTATTTGTACTTATGTGTGATGCAAGTGACTTAACACTTGGGGTGGAGCTTGGGCAGTTGAGGAATAAGAACTTTTGTGCCATTTACTATGCGAGTAAGACTTTTGATGCTGCACAAAAGAACTACACGGTGACTGAAAAGGAGTTTCTAGCTGTTGTGTATGCATTCAACACGTTTCGATAGTATTTGGTGGGCATGAGGACTATAGTGTATACAGAATATTCTGCGATCCAATACTTATTGGAGAAGAATGAAAAGAAGCCAAGGATTATTAGATGGATCCTTCTTCTCTAGGAATTTGATATGAAGATACGAGATAAGAAGGGTACGGAGAATATTTTGGCGGATCACCTATCAAGGTTGGAGACAAGGAAGCACTGTGATGATTCTTTTGATTATATAGAAGAAATGTTCCCTAATGAAAAGATCATGGTGGTGTTTGTTGAAGGAGCGGTAAGAGCATGTGTGGTGGCCGCCCAAGGAATGGATCCATGGTATGCGGATTATGTGATTACATTGCTGTAGGAGAAATTCCAAGAGATCTCAACCGATATCAACTTGCTAAATTCAAGAGGGATGTTGAGACTTTTATATGGTATGATCCGTTTATCTACAAGATATGTACAGATTCCATAGTTCGTAGGTGTGTTCCCGAGATGGAGATGGAGAGCGTTCTTATTTTTGCCATGCACAACCTAACGGGGGCACTTTAGAGCTCAATAGACTGCAGCAAAAGTACTTCAATCTGCTCTTTATTGGCCTACTTTATTTAAAGATTATGAATCCTATGTGGCGACGTGCAATAGATGTCAAAGAATGGGGAACATAATAAGTAGGAGAGATGAGATGCCACTTCAACCAAGCATTGTTGTTGAGATCTTCGATGTATGGGGGATCAATTTTATGGTTCCCCCATAATGGATTTCTCTACATCCTATTAGCAGTGGATTATATTTCTAAGTGGGTGGAAGTCATTCCCACTCGCGTGAATGATTCAAGGAATGTGTTGTCTTTCTTGAAGAAACATATCTTTGCCCACTATGGAGTTCCTAGAGCACTAGTGAGTGATGGAGGGTCTTACTTCGTTAATAAACTTCTTGAAAAGGTGCTTAAGGATTATGGTGTCAAGCATAGGGTTACTACACCCTATCACCCTTAAGCGAATGGGCAAGCTGAAGTCTCCAACTGAAAAGTGAAAAAAATATTGGAGAGGGTAGTCGGAAATAATAGGAAGGATTAGGCTATGAAGCTTGATGATGTTGTATGGGGATTCTGGACTGCTTATAAGATGGTGTTGGATATGTCACCGTATCAAATTGTCTATGGGAAGCTATGCCACTTACCCGTAGAGATTCAGCACAAAGCTTTTTGGGCATTGAGGAGTATGAACTTGTCTTTGAAGGATCAAAAGGAATTGAGGATGACTCATATCAATCAATTGGATGAGTTCAGGAATCGAGCTTACAAGAACTCGGAGATCTACAAGGAGAGAATGAAGAAATGGCATGATTCAAAGATCTCATACAAGGAGTTCAAGCAGGGTGATGAGGTATTACTTTTTAACTCTTGTTTAAAGCTCTACGTAGGAAAATCAAAATCAAAGTGGACGGGGCCGTTTATTATCCGTAGAGCCTGCGGAGGGGGAGTTTTGAGCTTATGGACAAGGACGGAGACATCATAGTGGTGAATGGGCATCGATTGAAGCATTACAAGTCGCCGGATGATGCTTGCGTGGTCTTTGAGGATACCTTGCACTAGATTAGTACCGTCGTGACTCTATGATGTTAAACAAGAGTGCCTGTTGGGGGTTTTCCCTCCTGTTTTATTGCTTTATTTCTTTTGTGTGAGTAAGAAATTTTTATATTTAAATGCTAACTTATCTGCAATTACATCTCTTGCAAACTTAGTTTTCACTAGTTTCTACTAAGTTTGGGGGAGTGTGATGTACTTACCTCATTAAAGCACCGAGAGTATAATCTTTTCTTTGTAACGTTTGTTAGGGGAGTTGATTTTTTTGCGGCATATTGAAACTTAAATCGATTTTAGAGCATCAATTTTTTGCAATTTGCCTAATGTTTAGTGGTATTTTGTGTTGTTTTTTAGTGTCATATACGGAGTTACACATTAATATTGAGTTAAGGATTGATTCTCGAGATAAGTTTGCTCCGTTTTGGTACCTAATGTTCGTTTTTAGCTTGAAGCATGCAGAGGATTAAGAAAATTCAACTTTAGAGCATCAGGTGTCCAATTCGACCAAGGATTAGACCAAGGATACAGGTTGAACTAAAAGCTCAGGTCGAATTGGTGATCAGAGACTTTTTACAAGAAGATTCGACCAAGATGGGGGTTTGGTTCAACCAAAGGTTCAAGTCGAACCGAGGTCGAATCTCGGACCTGAAAGTTGAACTGAGGAGTTCGACCATGACACTGTGGTTTAACCAAGGCATTTAGTCGAATCGAGGTCGAACTAAGGCGCAGAAGGTCTCCAGAAATGCGGTTCAACCACGTCAATCCCGTTTGACCACTACAGCAGGTCGAATCGTACCAGGTAAGTCAGTTTTTAACCCATTTTTCACCCTCATTCGATCACTTTACACACCACCTTCACTCGAATTCATTCTGAATCGAAAGCACTTGCTTCTAAACTTTGATTCCACCTGATTTTGCTCCGATTAAACCACATTCCACACTCTTTCCACTCAATTCATCTCGATTTTGGAACAATCTAGTTGCAAAAATAGGGTTTTGTCGCAGTTTTGAGGATTTTGTCACCCTAGTTCATTCTTTAGCCATGGCCGGTTCCAAAGGTACGTTTTCTCAACTCTATTACTCTAGGGTTGAAGTTCTAATTGTTGATTACAAGTGGATAAGTTGATTGAACGAGTTTATATATGAATTCATGGTGTAATTTGAGTTTTTGTATACAATCTCATATGAACAATTGATAGGTTCGTTTTAATTGTTTAATTGTGTCAAACCTTGATTTTTATGTGAATTTGGGAGTAATTTGGAAGTGTGAGATAAAGCATGTTGGATTATGGGTACATTGCTTGAATTGTTAATGAATGCTTGTGGTTGGTAGCATCGTTTGTTGATTTTATTGCGGAATTGATGTTAGAGTGAAATTGAGTAAGCATGTGAATCGAATTGTTGAATCATGAGGATGGAACATGCTTGTTTGGAGTGACTATGCATTGAAAAACTTGAAGTCTTCAGTAGAGTTGAATGCTAGTTGATTGTGAATTAGCATGGTTTTCCTTTCTTGTTTGTTGGTATTGAAGTAATATTTTCAGAAAAAGGAAAGAAAGCCGAGGTTCGTTCCAAAAAGAGGCAAGATAGGCCATCTCGTGAAGATGCAGTGACAAAGAAGTTAAGACTTAAGGAGAGGTTGTCTATGAATTTCAAGGTTCGATTGAATGATTGGGAAGATATCAAGGATAAGTGGGGTGATATATCAGATAAGATTGGTAGAACGAGGTATCAGGATGATGGGGCGATGGTTACAATGCGCATCCGAGATTATATCTTATGAATGTTTGATCAAGTGGGGATTCATCGCTTCATGGAGCTGAAGAAGTCGACAAACTTTCATGTGACTGCTAAGGTGCTTTGTTCGATGACGGTTAAGAAGGGTTCGAGCCATCTCCCGTATGAGTGTATGTTCCAGCTTGGAGGTGAGATGAGGACATGGTCGGTTGAGGAGTTGAATGTGTTGTTTCAGACTCCGAGAGGGATCTCTAGGAATGAGAATGGATTCTTCAATGCGAATAACTTTTGGAGAGAGATTTCTGGAGAGGATATGGATTTCAAGACAGTAGTGCTCGTGCTTCGTTGATCCAGAATCATGTGCTCCGATATATGGATAGAGTGTTAAGCAACACGCTGTTTGCCCGATCTAAGGGGAGCTGTATGTCGAGGGAAGAGTTGTACGCCATCTGGTGTATGCTCAATGGAGTGAGGTTCAATGTGTGATCGTATCTTATTCATCAGCTATACAGGTTTAGGAGTTCTCCATTTCAGAGAGTGAATATAGGAGGTTTGCTGACTTCTGTGGCTGAATATTATCACATGGACTTCGCTGTTATTACACCCATTCTTGAGGATTCGGACTTGGTGATAAGCACATGTGTGAAGGGTGGATTCGCTCATCTTCACGATGGAGATTGGTTCTACACGAGGAGATCCAAGCCCTTTCATGTTTCTATTTGATGTGAGTGAGATGACTTCTATCCGGAATGAGGAGAACAAGTTGATGAACACGTTGGCGTATGATGTTCTCTTAATCACTTGCTTGACAAAAGGTGATTGGAGGATTGTAGCTCAGATGTACATAGAGGGGATGAATGAGGAGCTTCAGAGGATTGTGGATGAAGGAAAGTTTCAGCCACGGCTACAGCAGCAGCAGGAGCATGGAGCGGATCAGGTGGATCCGAAGATGGAAGATCAGTGGCTGCACGAGATACCACCACGTCCCATTCTAGCATGGCCACAATAGCAGTGGGCTAGTCCTGATGATTATTTTCAGGAGCAGTTTGGATTTATTTATGAGCAGTTCGCTACGCTGGATGCGAACTAGCAGGAGATAAATAGGCAGCTGTCCTTGGCGAATGCGAACCATGCAGCACTGGATGAGAGGTATAACACACTGCAGAATAATTAAGTGGAAATGGATAGGAGATTGGAGAGAATGTATGCTCATGAGCACGAATTGGATAGGAAGCTGAATAGTCTTCATAGAGATTTGGATCGATTGTGCTCGGAGATGAGTGATGGTGATGACGAAGAGGGTGCGAGCGATGATGATGCTCTGGAGGAGTAGGTTGCATGAGGTTTTTTCTCTTTATCTATTTCATTTCATCTCCCTACCCTTTTTCTCTTTACAGGATGAGTATTTGTGGTGTGAGTGGCATGTACATATGTTGGTATGATTTGATGTTAGATTGAGATAATGATTGATACTTGAGGGTGGAATTGGTTGGAGATACTTGTATGGATTGTCATGATATGTGGGTTCTTGGTAGTGTTATATTTCATTCATGTTTTATATATGTTAATTTTTATTTATGAGAAGCATGTGTGACTTGATAAATATGTGGAGTTCATTGTGAAATTGATCTTGATTATATGCTATGAGGAGTACTTAGGATTCTATTTACCTATGTGAGAGTTTGAGCCATATAAATAATGCTAGTTCATGATATATTATTCTTGAGAGAAGCATTCATATGACCGTATTCTAGAACTTGGCTTGGAATCTTGTGTGAAACTTATGATTGATGAGTTGCTAGGATATGATCGTAGGTCATTATTGTTTATTTGAGTCACTTAGCCAAAAATTTTACCTTACCTTATAATATATGTATCATTGGAAGCCCTGTTGAGCCTTAAAAAGCTTTTTCTTTGGCAAGCCTTGATAAAAAGCCTTATTTAACGAATACTCTATTCATTAGTAGAGAGTTGAGATGAATAAATACTAGCAAGAATGAAGGAGGTAGAAGATTGGTTGAGAAGCAGAAAAAAAAAGTATGGTTAAATCTTGTTTAGGGGTAGTGCCTGAAACTGGTACCCCAACTGCTTAGAAGGGTAGTGCTCGAAATTGGTACCCTTGCTCATTAAATAAAGATGATGTTGATGCTAAGGAAAAGAAAAGGAGAATTCGAACCATGAAGATTATAAGAAGAAGATGGAGAAAAAGATGAAGCTGTATGACGAAAAGCAAAACTCAAAGGTAATTCTCTACTAGTGAATTAGTCACTTTACCTAAATTTTTCTACCTTTATCAAAGAGCCAATATTACAACCCAAAAGCAAGCCCTTTGTGATCCTAGTGATGAGTTAATTGTAAGTTGATTTTTGAGACCCTTGCCACGCTTATGGTTACGCGGAAGTATGAATTGATATGAGAGTATGTTAACCTACTAAAGTGTACATCTTTTACACTAGAGAGTGAGAGTAAATACTTATCTTGTGAGCTAGATGACTTTGTACTCTGAATTTCGTTATAATTGAGTGATGTTTTGCATGAATGATATATATGATGCTAGTGATACTTGTTTTCGATTGATGAAATTGCATGTGTGAATATGAATTGTATTGAAGGTGGTAGCTAAGTGAATTTACACTGCTCTATGGTTTTGATTGTGTTGCCTTGGGACGAGCAACATGTAAGTTTGGGGGTTTGATGAGTGTGTAAATTCACATGTTTTGAGCCCAGATTAGTGTCACAATGCTGTGTTATATGGTTGTTATTCGATATGAATCGATATACATGGTGAAAAGTCACGAATCAGGTGTCTTCAAGGCTATTTGAGTTGACTTTCGAAGGAAAACGAGTTGGAAGTGATCAGATTCGAAAAAAGGGAAATTTAGAGGTGGATTCGACCAAGCAGACGTGCAGTTCGACTACGAAGAAAATGATTCGACCAGCTCCTATGGTCGAACTGATGAAGAAAAAATGCCAAAAGTGTCGTTCGACCACGATCGTGCCGTTCGACCAAGCCATTTGGTCGAACCATGGTCGAACCAGAAGTTTAAAGAGATGCACCTACAGTTCGACCAGAAAGTTGATTCAACTAGGATTCTGGTCGAATCCAAGACCCGCAACCAACTTACAAGTCGATTTGACCTGCAGTTCGACCAGGGGATTATAGTTTGACCTGGCGTGTTAGTCGAACTGACGTACGAAAACTTACCATATTCGTATTTTTACACCTTTAATGCGTGTGTTCGCTTAAGAAGCCCATCCAAGACCCGTAAGGAGAGTTTACAAGTATAACAGAAGAGCTTTCGCGGGAGAAGGATATAACTCATCATCCATCCACCACCGAAGCCCTACCATCGTTCCAAGGAGTCGTGAAGAGAGGTTCGTCTAGTTCGTCTAGCGAGTCAAGTAAGATCATACCAACTGACCATGATTGTTCCTAGATCAATCATGGGCTAGAGCCACTCCTGTAGTTTTAGGGTTATGAATGTTTTATGAGTTAATTGAATTTCCATGTGTAAACTCCATACAACACTACTTGTGGTTTACTTTATATAAGATTGTGCTTTTTTAATTCATACTCACAGTCATTTTATGCATCATTAACTGTTATGTAGAGTACGAATACATATCTTAGTTATTGATTGAGTGCGTTCACTGGTGAGCAGAATTACATGTTATAATTCTAAGTGAATGGATTCCAAAGTTTTATTAGTACTATCTTATATGAATACTTGTTAATTGAATATTATGCAGGTTAATAAGTAGGATAAAGAGTAAAACATCATAGTACCTATAAAGGGAGATCATATCGGGTTAGAGTACTAAGTGCATGAGAAATAATTGATACTGATAGTACCTAGAAAGGGGGGCGAATTATATCTTTTGCTCCGAGGATATTCACACGTGTCATACGCATATTTACTTGTGTCTATAGAGTAAACTTGCATGGTTTAGTAATGTGTCCATAGACCACAAGACAGAGTCAGACATCAACACATGGAAAGGAATTAATAAGTAAAACTGGATGACCCGAAGAACTACCTAATTTCTTACTTGATCACAACTGTATTTTCTTTATTGCTTACCTACTTAAGTTGTTATTTAAATTATATGTTATTTAGTTTCGTAACTATTCCAAACCAATTTACCAATATAGTCTTAGTTAATTAGAATATAGTTAAATTGATAATAATCTGTCCCTCGGGTTCGATAATCACTTGGTCACCTATCGAGACTATAATTGATATCCTTATACTTGAGGATTAATTTTGTGTGTTGAGAAAACGCCCATCAAGTTCTTGGAGCCATTGGCCGGGGATGACATTAATTATTAGTTTATTATTCTAGTTTAATTGAGATTATATAATTCTTGTCTTTGATTTCTAACACTTATTTTTCTTAGGTGTATGCTCACAAGATATAAAATAGGTAAATTAGAGCATTATAATCTGAAGATTGGAGCACTCGTCAAGGAAGAAAAAGTAGAAGAAGAATAAGAACAAGAACATAAACCCAACTGAGGCTCTTAAATTAGGAGTTGAAGTTGACGTGCTGAATTCACAAATGATTGAAGCTGCAACAGAAGTTAATTTGGAAGTAGAGGCAGTCAACATGGCAGTGAATCCGAATACACTTGCCATTCGTGAAGTCTTTAAGAATAATGGAGGAGGCAATGCGGGACTATTTGGAGCAAGAGGGACCGGAGCCAATTTTGATTTACACCCTGCTCTTATCAGCATGATTGAAAGGAATCCCTTCTCTGGGGAAACCTTTGAAGATCCTCAGTGACATTTGAATAAGTTCCTTGGGTACGCAAGTACACGATGCAGGAGCCCTGAGGATGCGAGGAAGATCATATTGTTTAAGTTCTCGCTGAATGAAAAAGCGAGAGATTGGTACGATAATCTTGATGCTGCTGAATGTGATACATGGGAGATGTTGAAAGTGAAATACTTGAAGCGATACATGCCACCTTCAAAGGTGTTCAAGATGAAGCAAGAGATCAATCAATTTGCTATCCATGGTAATGAGAAGTTTCATGAAGCTTGGGATAGGTTCAAGGACATGCTTCGGAAGTGTCCACAGCATGGACTATCTAAAGCTCAATATATCAGTATTTTCTATAATGGGTTGGATTGCGATTCTCGTGTGTTACTTGATGCTTCTTCTAATGGAGCATTGCTTATGAAGTCACCCATTGAGGCCAAGAAGCTTTTTGAGGATATTTCGATGAATTCAAGAGATTGGCCGACTGATAGAGTGAGAGGCACTTATGTCCTTGGTAAGGTAGCGCAGGTTGAGCATACTATGGTGAAGTCGGGAAGAGATGATGAGATCGTCTCTAGCTTGGCTAGTATCAACAAGTTACTTGAGTCTCAGCAAAAGTAGATTATGGATATATACCCGAAAGTACCAATGATGCAGCATGATAGTGGCTATGAAGGAGCTAGCCAAGAGGAGATCGAGGAGGAAAACTATGTCATGGGTCAAAGTATTCAAGGAACTAGTACCCAAATCAAGGAAACCAAAATTATCAGGGGAATTACAACAATCGTGGTCCCCTGGGTAATTACCAACAACCAAGGAGGCTAGAGTTTTCATAGAGTAATCCGAATAATGCGGTGCAACCTTCTATCAGTGTTGATCTGAGAGCTAAGGTGGAAGAAGGGAACCAGGGTTTCGAGGATACCGTGAACAGGTACATGGCGAGGAATGATACAAGAGTAGATCGTCTTGAGGCCAAATTGGAAAAGAAGATTGATGCTAATCATGAGGATTTGTTTAAGCAAGTGAAGAACCTTACATTGTCGATGGGGGAAATGGCAGGAAACAGAAACAAATTGACTCAAACTTTTGAGAAAGGGAAGTTTTCGTCGTAAAGTATTGAGAATCTAAAGTCTTGCCATGCCATAACATTGAGGTCTGGAACACAGTACGAAGGACCAATGAGGCCGGAATCGAAAGTTAAAACAACAGGAGCTCGATTCGACCCAATTCGACCAACATTGAAGGTCGAACTACATAGGAGAGGTCGAACGTGGTACCTAGGCGACATCCGTAGGATGTAGGAGGTCAGTTCGACTAAAAATAGGTCGATTCAACCAAAAACTCTGGTCAAACTACACTGTCTAGAATGCTCTATTTTGTCTGAAGCCCGATTCGACCCAAATTCCTATGGTTCGACCAACTCCATTGGTCGAACCGTGGTTGAACCAACCTGTAAGGGGGAGAATGAACTTTCAGGTGCTCAGTTTAACCATTACTCACCCAGTTCGATGATGAGCGTTTTCTCAACACACAAAATTAATCCTCAAGTATAAGGATATCAATTATAGTTTCGAAAGGTGACCAAGTGTATATCGAATCCAAGGGACGGATTAGTATCAATCTAATTATATGCTAATTAACTAAGATTATGTTGGTAAATTCGAGTTGGTTTGATTAAGGAACTAAATAACATATAATGAAAATAACAAGGTAAGTAAACAAATAAAAGTAGAAATTCGATTGTGATCAAGTAACTAATGAAGTAATTCTTCAGGTAATCCAGTTTCATTCGTTAATTTTCTTTCCATGCGTTGATGTCCGACTCTGCCTTGTAGTTTATGGACGCATCACTAAACCATGCAAGCGTACTCTCTAGACATAAGTAAGCAAGCGTATGATACGTGTGAATATCCTTGGAGCAAGACGTATACTTCACCTCCCTTTCTAGATACTATCATAATCAATTATTTCCCGTGCACTTAGTACTCTAACCCGATTTGATCTCCCTTTTTAGGTACTATAAAGTAATACTCTTTATCCTACTTATTAACCTGAATACAATTCAATTAACAAGTATCTATATAAGATAGTTCTAATAAGACTTCGGAATCCCTTCACTTAGAATTATAACATATGATTCTGCTCAGCGGTGAACGGACTCAATCAATAACCAAGAGATGTATTCAGAATCTACATAACAGTTAATGATGCATAAAACGACCGTGAGTATGAATTGAAAAAGTACAATCTTATATAAAATAAACCACAAGTAGTGTTGTACGGAGTTTACACATGGAAATTCGATTAACTCATAAAACTTTCATAATCCTAGAACTACCAAGGTGGTTCTAGCCCATGATTGATCTAGGAAGAATCATGGCTAGTTGGTTGATGCGCATTTTCTTTGCACGCAAAATTAATCCCCAAGTATTAAGGATATCAATTGCAGCTTAGCAAGCGACCAAGTTAATATCGAACCCAAGGGACGATGTATTATCAATTTAATTATTTACTAAATTAATTAAGACAAGTTGGCAATTAAGTTTGAGGTTTTGAATTATTAATCTACTATCAAAAATAAAAAATAAAAGATCACTCGAAGAATACGAAAGTGGATCAAGTAGGAGAATAGGTAGCTCTAGTGTAATCCAGTTTCACTCATTAATTTTCCTTTCGTGTGTTAATATCCGACTCTGCCTTGTGGAATATGGACGCATCACTAAACCATGCATATCTACTCTATAAACACAAGTAAACATGCGTGTAACACGTGTTAATAACCTCGGAGTAAAAGATATAATTTCACCCCCCCTTTCTAGGTACTATCAGTATCAATTATTTCTCTGGCCAATTGGTATCTAACCCGATATGATCTCCCTTTATAGGTACTATAAAATTATTCTCTTTATCCTACTTAATAACTCAAATTCAATTCAATTAATAAGTATTCATATATGATAGTTCTAATGACGCTTCGGAATCTCCTCACTTAGAATCATAACATGGAATCCTGCTCAGTAGTGAACACACTCAATCAATAACCAAAATATGTATTCAGACTCTACATAACTTTTAATGATGCACAAAACGACCGTAAGTATGAATTAAAAAAGCACAATCATATATAAAATAAATCCACAAGTAGTGTTGTACAGGGTTTACGCACGAAAGTTCAATTAATTGGTAAAAACCCTCACAACCCTAGTTCTACCAAAAAAGCTCTAGCCCATGACGTTACAAAGAACAATCATGAGTGTTGGATAGATCTTATCCAGATGTTCGAAAAATATAAGATAAATTAGAAAAAGAATAAAACCTTTAATGTGGGAGTCGTCGCGTCCTTCTCCATCTTGAATCCTCCTCTTAGTTCTTCTCTTGATTCCACGAACGAATCTTCAAAGTGATGGATAGATTGAAGAAAGGATGTGGATGATGGTTGGGGGTGATCCTCCCTTGTGGGGTGTGGTATGGTTGTGGCCTCTCTTATGGCTCTCTTATTATTTTCTCCTGTTGTTTTTAATGGTGTGATCTACGTCCCCTTTTATACTTGTAATCACTCCTTATGGATCTTGGATGGGCTTTTTCTTGAAAAACACGCAGAAACACGCACTTGGGGTGTAAAAATCTGATCCAGACGTGTCCCAGGCATGGAATTCGACCTAGGATTTGACCTAGGGCTTGGTCGAATCCTGGTTAAATTGAAATTGGCAATAATTCGCACTTCAGGCATTCAATTTGACCAAAATTGCTTGAATTCGACCAAGTGCTCAGGTCGAATTCAACTGTCGTGGTAGAATCCTACTTGCGCCGTCTCACTGTTTCGTGTATAACTTCCACATCCGAGCTCCAATTTGAGTAATTCTTGCGCTCACACGATCCTTTCTTTCTTGGATTTATATCCATGTAAATAAATCACAAAAAATCCAAGATTTGAATATGTAACAAGCCATGGAAAGTAGAATATCCGTTCTGTTCGGCACAGCTTGCGCGACGTCATCATTTTGCTCATAACTTTCTCGTTTGGAACTCGATTGAGGTGTTCTTTATGCCAAAATGACGCACTCTTCAGCAGTTTCCAATTAACATCATCAGTTTTGATCTCCACATGAACACAGAAAATTATGAAAGTTGGCTGTGCGTTTTCAGCATTCTTGCACAAATTGCACATTTTCTCCAACTTTGCACTTTTCATCCTTTTTCAACCTAAAACACAATAAAACACCTCAAGTGCACCTTTTTCTCACATACAATGAATATAAGACACTTATGCTAATATATAATAAGAATTTCCATCAAAAGGTGTTAAATTGGACACTCAAACATGCTAATTTTCACTCTCATCATTGGTACGATCTTACTTGACTCGCCAGACGAACCTCTCTCACGACCCCTTCGGATGATGGTAGGGCTTGGTAGATGAAGGAAGATGTGTTGTTTTGTGTTGTGTCTCTTCTTTCTCCTGCGGAAGCCCTTCTTTTATACATATAGGATCTCCTTATGGGCTTAGGATGGGCCTTTGCTTAAAGCACACGTCAAATTTGGTGAAAGACATCTGGAATTACCATAAATAGCATTCAGCGACACGCCGTTCGACCTCAGCATCCAAGTCGAACAAGAAGCCCCTGGTCGAACAAACATTTTGGACAAATTTGGCATTTAGCTCGACCAAACCGCTCTCGCTTGACCATATTGATCTTGGTCGAGCAACTCCTCCAAGTCGAACTGGGTCACTAGACGAGCTCTGTCAATCTGATCGACTTGTCACCTCCCGTTAGACCACCTGTTGTTGGTCGATCAATCCATCAGAGGTTGAACAACACCTTAATCTTGCCTCCAAAATCATGTCTTCCAATTCCAAGCCTTTTCACCTATTTTCCTATACAAATATGCTCAAATAGCCCTTGTACCCTCTGATTCGTGCCTTTCCCATAAACGTACCGATTTGTCTCGATAAAAGATCAAATAGTACTCCATTTCCACGCAAATTAAGGCCCAAAACATGCGAATTTACACTCTCATCATTCGACCAGCCACCCTGGTCGAACCCAGGTCGAATCACACTGTTCTGTGCCTTTTTCTGCGTTGAATGCTCCGCATGATGTGGATGCTACTCCAGTATCTTCCAAAGAGCAAAATATAGAGATTATAGCAGAAAAGAAGTGGGAAAGAGCCAAGAGATTGAGAGCCAAAAAGGATAAAGCGGAGAAGGTTGAACATGATGAATGTGGGATTCCCAAAATAAAGATACATCTACTGTTTCCTTTCAAGTTAGTCAAGAAGGGATTGGAAGAGAAGTTCAAGAAGTTTTTAGAGATCATAAACAAAATAAGCTTGAACATTCCTTTTTCTGAAGCAATATTGGAGATGCCATATTATGCCCGTTTTCTGAAGGATATACTTTTGAAGAAGAGAAGCGTGAACGGAATTGAAACAGTGAATTTTTTTGAGAATTGCAGCTCGATCATTCAGAGGAAGCTACCAGCTAAGTTGAAGAATCCGAGAAGCTTCACGATCTTATGTGAGATTAGAAAGGGGCAGACACGTAGAGCCTTGTGTGATCTTAGGGCAAGCATCAATTTGATACCTTTGTCTATTTTTCAAAGGCTTGGTTTGGGGGAGTTAACTCCCACAAAAGTTGCTCTACATTTGGCGGATACGTCTATGACTTTTCCGAAGGGTGTTATTGAAGGCATTCTTGTAAAAGTAGAGAAGCTAATCTTTCCTGTGGATTTTCTTATGCTTGAGATGGAAGATAACAAGGATAATGTCCCTCTTATCTTAGGGAGACCTTTCCTTGCTACTGCGGGAGCTATGATAGATGTGCAGAAGGGTGAGTTACAGCTAAGAATGGATAAAGAAGAGGTCTTATTCAACCTTGACAAAGCAATGAAGATGCCAAAAGAGATGCAATGTCACAGTATTGATGTGGTGGAGGAGATCGTGAAGGAAGACATGTCTTTGATCCTGTCGAAGGATCCTCTTGAGACATGCTTGGCGGAATCTCTTATTTTTCCCACTACGGAGCTAGATGAACTCTCCAATGAGGTATGTATTGAGTTTCTTAAAAACTTGCTTGCTTTGGGTGATGACAGGTATGAATCGGAAAGGACAAAGGTTGAAGAGGTCAAGTGGACTAGAAAGTACTTACCTTTGTATAGAGAGAGCGCACCTCAAGAAGAGAAGAAAGAGGAGTTGAAACCGCTACCAGAGCATTTGAAGTATGCCTATCTAGGTGATAATGAAAAATATCCGGTAATTGTATCTTCTTCCCTTGATGATGATCAACTTGAGAAATTGTTAGATGTGCTTAGGAAGTATAAGTCTTCGATTAGGTGGTCTCTTTATGATTTAAAGGTATTAGTTCTTCATATTGCATCCATAGAATAAGATTGTTAGATGAGGCTAAGAATAGCATTCAGAATCAGCAGAGGGTGAATCCTGCTATTCAATAAGTGATTAGGAAGCAAATCCTAACGTGGCTAGATGTAGAAATTATTTATCCCCTTAGTGATAATCCCCATGTGAGTCCATTGATTGTAGTAGCTAAGAAGGGGGGGCATGACTATTGTGAAAACCGATGATGGTGAGACATTAGCCAGTAGGATTCCTATGGGATGTCGTGTTTCTATGGATTACAGGAAGCTGAATAAAAATACATGCAAAGACTATTTTCCCCTTCCTTTCTTGGATCAAATGTTTGATCATCTTGCAGGGTATGAGTTTTACAATTTCTTGGACGGGTACTAGGGTTATAATCAGATTATGATTGCACCTGAGGATCAAGAAAAGACTACTTTCACCTGCCCTTATGGAACATTTTCCTTTAGGAATATACCTTTTGGATTATGTAATGCGCTTGCTACATTTCAGCATTGCATGATGGCTATATTTGATGGGTTGATAGAAAAGATCATAGAGATGTTTATGGATGATTTTTCTGTGTTTGGTTCCTCATTTGATATTTATTTATCTAACCTTGCTACTGTTTTGAAGAGATACCAAAAAACTAATCTTGTCTTGAATTGGGAGAAGTACCACTTCATGGTGAGAGATGGAATTGTTCTTAGCCATCATATTTCGTCCAAGGGATTCCAGGTGGATAGAGCAAAGGTGGTGGCAATTGAGAAGCTTCCACCACCTACTAATGAAAAGGAGTGCGGTCCTTCCTTGGACATGCCGATTTTTATAGAAGATTCATAAAAGACTTCTCGAAATACTCCAAGCCCTTATCTCATTTACTTGAAAATGATGTTCCTTTTGTTTTTGATGAAGAATGTCTAATAGCTTTTCAAGTTTTGAAAGAGGCGCTTATTACTGCACCTATCTTGATCACATCGGATTGGACTCAGTCATTTGTACTTATGTTTGATGCAAATGACTTAGCACTTGGGGTGGTGCTTGGGCAGTTGAGGGATAAGAAGTTTTGCGCCATTTACTATGCGAGTAAGACTTTTGATGCTGTGCAAAAGAATTACACGGTGACTGAAAATGAGTTTCTAGCTATTGTGTATGCATTCAACAAGTTTCAACAGTATTTGGTGGGCATGAGGACTATAGTGTATACGGATCATTCTGAGATCTGATACTTAATGGAGAAGAAGAAAACGAAGCCAAGGATCATTAAATGGATCCTTCTTCTCCAGGAATTTGATATGGAGATCCGAGATAAGAAGGGTACGGAGAATGTTTTGGCGGATCACCTATCAAGGTTGGAGATAAGGGAGCATTGTGATGATTCTTTCGATTATATAGAAGAAACATTTCCTGATGAGAAGATCATGGCGGTGTTTGGTAAAGGAGCAGAAAGAGAATGTGTGGTGGTCGCCCAAGGAATGGATCCATGGTATGTGGATTATGTGAATTACATTGCTGTAGGAGAAATTCCAAGAGATCTCAACCGATATCAACTTGGTAAATTCAAGAGAGATGTTGAGACTTTTATATGGTATGATCCGTTTGTCTACAAGATATGTACGGATTCCATAGTCTGTAGGTGTGTACCCGAGATAGAGATGGAGAGCGTTCTTGATTTTTGCCATGAACAACCTAACGGGAGGCACTTTGTAGTTCAAAAGACTACAGCAAAGGTATTTCAATCTGCTCTTTATCGGCCTACTTCGTTTAAAGATTGTGAATCATATGTGGCGACGTGCAATAGATGTAAAAGAATAGGGAACATAATAAGTAGGAGATATGAGATGCCACTTAATCCAAGCATTGTTGATGAAATCTTTGATGTATGAGGGATCGATTTTACGGAGCCTTTTCCCCTATCTAATGGATTTCTCTACATCCTATTAGCAGTGGATTATATTTCTAAGTGGATGAAAGTCATTCCCACTCGCGTGAATGATTCAAGGACTGTGTTGTCTTTCTTGAAAAAACATATTTTTGCCCGCTATGGAGTTCCTAGAGCACTAGTGAGTGATGGAGGGTCTCATTTTGTCAACAAACTTCTTGAAAAGGTGCTTAAGGATTATGGTGTCAAGCATAGGGTTACTACACCCTATCACCCTCAAGTGAATGGGCAGGCTGAAATCTTCAATCGACAAGTGAAACAAATATTGGAAAAGGTAGTCGAAACCAATAGGAAGGATTGGACTATGAAGCTCGATGATGTTGTATGGGAGTTCCGGACTGCTTATAAGACGATGTTGGATATGTCACCATATCAAATTGTCTATGGTAAGCCGTGCCACTTACCCATAAAGATTCAGCACAAAGCTTGTTGGGCATTGAGGAGTTTGAACTTGTCTTTGAAAGATCAAAAGGTGTTGAAGATGACTCATATCAATCAATTGGATGAGTTCAAGAATCGAGCTTACAAAAACTCGGAGATCTACAAGGAGAGAATGAAGAAATGGCATGATTCAAAGATCTCATATAAGGAGTTCAAGCAGGGTGATGAGGTATTACTTTTTAACTCTCGTTTGAAGCTCTACGCAGAAAAATTGAAATCGAAGTGAACGGGGTAGTTCATTATCCATAGAGCCTGCGTAGTGGGGAGTTTTAAGCTTATGGACAAGGACAAAGATATCATAGCGGTGAATGGGCATCGATTGAAGCATTACAAATCGCCTGATGATGCTTGCGTGGTCTTTGAGGATACATTGCACTAGATTGGTACCGTCGTGACTCTACGCCTTTAAACAAGAGCGCATGTTGGGGGCTTTCCCTCCCGTTTTATTGCTTTATTTCTTTTGTGTGAGTAAAAATATTTATATTTGAAGTGCTTACTTATCAGCAATTACATCTCTTGCAAACTTAGTTTCCACTAGTTTCTACTAAATTTGGGGAGTGTGATGTACTTACCTCATTAAAGCACTGAGCGTATAATCTTTTCTTTGTAACGTTTGTTAGGGGAGTAGATTTTTTTGCATATTGAAACTTTAACCGATTTTAGTGCGTTGATTTTTATAATTTGCCTAATGTTTAGTGGTGTTTTGTGTTATTTTTTAGTGACGTATGTGGAGTTACACATTAATATTGAGTTTAGGATTGATTATCAAGCTAATTTGCTCTGTTTTGGTACCTAATGTTCATTTTTTAGCTTGAAGCGTGCAGGGGATGAAGAAAATTTAACTTTGGAGCATCAGGTGTTCGATTTGACCATGGATGTAGGTCGAACTGAAGAGCTCAGGTCGAACTGGTGATCAGAGACTTTGTACAGGCAGATTCGACCAAGATGGGTTTAGTTCGACCAAAGGTTCAAGTCGAACTGAGGTCGAATCACAGACTTGAAAGTTGAACAGAGGAGTTCGACCACGACACTGCGGTTCGACAAAGGTATTTGGTCGAATTGAGGTCGAACTGAGGCGCAGAAGGTCTCCAGAAACGCAGTTCAACCACATCAATCCCGTTCGACCACTACAGCAGGTCAAATCATACCAGGTAAGTCAGTTTTTAACCCCGCTTTTCACCCCCATTCGATCACTTTGCACACCACCTTCACTCGAATTCATTCTGAATCGAAAACTCTTGCTTCTAAACTTTGATTCCACCTGATTTCGCTCTGGTTAAACCACATTCCACACTCTTTCCATCAATTCGTCATGATTTTGGAACAATCTAGTTGCAAAACTAGGGTTTAGTCGCGATTTTGAGGATTTTGTCACACTAGTTCTTTCTTTAGCCATGGCCTATTCAAAAGGTATGTTTTCTCAACTCTATTACCCTAGGATTGAAGTTCTAATTGTTGATTATAAGTGGGTAAATTGATTGAACAAGTTTATATGTGAATTCATGGTGTAATTTGAGTTTTTGTGTACAATCTCATATGAAAAATTGATAGGTTCGTTTTGATTATTTAATTGTGTCAAACCTTCATTTTTATGTGAATTTGGGAGTAATTTGGAAGTGTGAGATGAAGCATGTTGGATTATGGGTACATTGCTTGAATTGTTAATGCATACTTGTGGTTGATAGCATTGTTTGTTGATTTTATTGCGTAATTGATGTTAAGAGTGGAATTGAGTAAGCATGTGAATCGAATTGTTGAATCATGAGGATGGAATATGCTTGTTTGGAGAGACTATGCATTGAAAAACTTGAAGTCTTGAGTAGAGTTGAATGCTAGTTGACTGTGAATTAGCTTGGTTTTCCTTTCTTGTTTGTTAGTATTGAAGTAATATTTTCAGGCAAAGGAAAAGAAGCCGAGGTTCGTTCCAAAAAGAGGCAAGATAGTCCGTCTCGTGAAGATGCAGTGACAAAGAAGTTAAGGCTTAAGGATAGGTTGCCTATGAATTTCAAGGTTTGGATGAATGATTGGGAAGATATCAAGGATAAATGGGGTGATATATCGGATAAGATTGCTAGAACGAGGTATCAGGATGATGGGGCGATGGTTACAATGCGCATTCGAGATGATATCCTATGGATGTTTGATCAAGTGGGGATTCGTCGCTTCTTGGAGTTGAAGAAGACGACATACATTCATGTAAATGTTGAGGTGCTTTGTTCCATGACGGTTAAGAAGGGTTCGAGCCATCTCCTGTATGAATAGCTTGGAGGTGAGATGAGGACGTGGTCGGCTGAGGAGTTGAATGCGCTGTTTCAGACTCCGAGAGGGATCTCTAGGAATGAGAATGGATTCTTCAATGCGAATAACTTTTGGAGAGAGATTTCTGGAGAGGATATGGATTTCATGATTAGTAGTGCTCGTGTTTCGTTGATCCAGAATCATGTGCTCCGATATATGAATAGAGTGTTGAGCAACACACTGTTTGCCCAATCTAAGGGGAGCTGTGTGTCGAGGGGAGAGTTGTACGCCATCTGGTGTATGCTCAATGGAGTGAGGTTCAATGTGGGATCGTATCTTATTCATCAGCTATACAGGTTTAGGAGTTCTCCGTTTCAGAGAGTGAATATAATAGGTTTGCTGACTTCTATGGCTGAGTATTATCACATGGACTTCGCCTGTATTACACCCATTCTTAAGCATCCAGACTTGGTGATGAGCACATGTGTGAAGGGTAGATTCGCTCATCTTTGTGATGGAGATTGGTTCTACACGAGGGGATCTAAGCCCTTTACTTTCGTATTTCCATTTGATGTGAGTGAGCTGACTTCTATCCGGAATGAGGAAAACAAGTTGATGAACACGTTGGCGCATGATGCTCTCTTCATCACTTGCTTGACAAAAGGTGATTGAAGGACTGTAGCTCAGATTTACGCTGAGGGGATGAATGAGGAGCTTCAGAGGATTGTGGACGAAGGAAAGTTTCAGCCATGGCTACAGCAGCAGCAGGAGCATGGAGCGGATCAGGTGGATCGGGAGATGGGAGATTAGCGGCCGCACGAGATGCCACCACGTCTCATTCCAACATGGCCACAGTAGTAGTGGGCTGGTCCTGATGCTTATTTTCAGGAGTAGTTTCGATTGATTCTTGAGCAGTTCGCCACGCTGGTTGCGAACCAGCAGGAGACAAATAGGCAGCTGGCCTTGGCGAATGTGAACTATGCAGCACTGGATGAAAGGTACACACACTGCAGAATAATTATATGGAGATGGATAGGAGATTGGAGAGAATGTATGCTCATGAGCGCGAATTGGATAGGAAGCTGAATAGTCTTCATAGAGATTTGGATCGATTGTGCTCGGAGATGAGTGATGGTGATGACGAAGAGGGTGCGAGCGATGATGATGCTCCGAAGGAATAGGTTGCATCAGGTTTTTGCTCTTTATCTGTTTCTTTTTATCTCCCTTCCCTTTTTCTCTTTACAGGATGAGTATTTGTGATGTGAGTGGCATGTACATATGTTAGTATGATTGGATGTTAGATTGAGATGATGATGATTGATACTTGAGGGTGGAATTGGTTGACGATACTTGTATGGATTGTCATGATATGTGGGTTCTTAGTAGTGTTATATTGTATTCGTGTTTTACATGTGTTAATTTTTATTTATGGGAAGCATTTGTAACTTGATAAGTATGTGGAGTTCATTGTGAAATTGATCTTGATTATATGCTATGAGGAGTACTTAGGATTTTATTTACCTATGTAAGAGTTTGAGCCATATAAATCATGCTAGTTCATGATAATTTATTCTTGAGAGAATCATTCATATAACAATATTCTAGAGCATGTCTTGGAGTTTTTTGTGAAGCTTACGATTGATGAGTTGCTAGGACATGATCGTAGGCCATTATTGTTTATTTGAGTCACTTAGCCAAAAATTTTACCTTACCTTATAACATATGTATCATTGGAAGCCCTGTTGAGCCTTAAAAAGCTTTTTCTTTGGCAAGCTTTGATAAAAAGCCTTATTTAACCTTTACTTGAGTCTTGTTGAATACCCTATTCATTAGTAGAGAGTTGAGGTGAATAAGTACAAGCAAGAATGAAGGAGGTAGAAGATTGGTTGAGAAGCAGAGAAAAAATATGGTTAAATCTTATTTAGGGATAGTGCCTGAAACTGGTACCCCGACTGCTTAGAAGGGTAGTGCTCGAAATTGGTACCCTTGCTCATTAAAGAAAGATGATGTTGATGCTAAGGAAAAGAAAGGAGAATTTGAATCATGAAGATTATGAGAAGAAGATGGAGAAAAAGATGAAACTATATGACGAAAAGTAAAACTCCAAGGTAAATCTCTACTAGTGAATTAGTCACTTTACCTAAATTTTCCTACCTTTACCAAAGAGCCAACATTACAACCCAAAAGCAAGTCCTTTGTGATCCTAGTGATGAGTTAATTGTAAGTTTTGATTTTTGAGACCCTTGCCACGCTTATGGTTATGCTAAGTATGAATTGATATGAACGTATGTTAACATACTAAAGTGTACATCTTTTACACTAGAGAGTGAGAGTAAATACTTATCTTGTGAGCTAGATGACTCTGTACTCCGAATTGCGTTATAATTGAGTGATGTTTTGCATGAATGATATATATGATGCTAGTGATACTTGTTTTCGACTGATGAAATTGCATGTGTGAATATGAATTGTATTGAAGGTGGTAGCTAAGTGAATTTTACACTGCTCTATGGTTTTGATTGTGTTGCCTTGGGACGAGCAATATGTAAGTATGGGGGTTTGATGAGTGTGTAAATTCACGTGTTTTGAGCCCGGATTAGTGTCACAATGCTGTGTTATATGGTTGTTATTCGATATGAATCGATATACATGGTGAAAAGTCACGAATCAGGTGTCTTCAAGGCTATTTGAGTTGATTTTCAAAGAAAAACGAGTTGAAAGTGATCGGATCCGGAAAAAGGGAAATTTAGAGGTGGATTCGACCAAGCAGGCGTGCAGTTCGACCACGAAGGAAATGGTTCGACCAGCACCTGTGGTTAAATCGATGGAGAAAAAATGCCAGAAGTGTCGTTCGACCATGATCGTGTCGTTCGACCAATCCATTTGGTCTAACCGTGGTCAAACCAGAAGCCTAAAGAGATGCACCTGAAGTTCGAACAGAAAGGTTGTGATTCGACCAGGATTCTGGTCGAATCAAAGACCCACAACCAACTTACAAGTCGATTCGACCTGCAGTTCAACCAGGGGATAATAGTTCGACCTGGCGTGTTGGTCGAACTGACATGCGAAAACTTACCATATTCGTATTTTTACACCTTCAATACGTGTGTTCACTCAAGAAGCCCATCCAAGGCTCGTAAGGAGAGTTTACAAGTATAAAAGAAGAGCTTTCGCAGGAGAAGGATATAACTCATCATCCATCCACCACCGAAGCCCTACCATCGTTCCAAGGAGTCGTAAAGAGAGGTTCGTCTGGCGAGTCAAGTAAGATCATACCAACTGACCATGATTGTTCCTAGTCAATCATGGGCTAGAGCCGCTCCTGTAGTTCTAGGGTTATGAAAGTTTTATTAGTTAATTGAATTTCCATGTGTAAACTCTGTACAACAATACTTGTGATTTATATTGCTATGCTTTTTTAATTCATACTCACAATCATTTTGTGCATCATTAACTGTTATGTAGAGTCTGAATACATATCTTAGTTACTGATTGAGTGCGTTCACTGCTGAGCAGGATTACATGTTATAATTCTAAGTGAAGGGATTCCGAAGTCTTATTAGAACTATCTTATATGAATACTTGTTAACTGAATATTATTCGGGTTAATAAGTAGGATAAAGAGTATAACGTCATAGTACCTATAAAGGGAGATCATATCGGGTTAGAGTACTAAGTGCACGGGAAATAATTGATACTGATAGTACCTAAAAATGGGGTGAATTATATCTCTTGCTCTGAGGATATTCACACATGTCATACGCATGTTTACTTGTGTCTATAGAGTGAACTTGCATGGTTTAGTGATGCGTCCATAGACCACAAGGCAGAGACGGACATCAATACATGGAAAGAAAATTAATAAGTAAAACTGGATTACCCGAAGAACTACCTAATTTCTTACTTGATCACAACCGTATTTTTTTTATTGCTTGCCTATTTAAGTCATTATTTAAATTATATGTTATTTAGTTTCGTAACTATTCCAAACCAATTTGCCAACATAGTCTTAGTTAATTAGAATATAGTTAAAGTGATAATAATCCGTCCTTCGATTTCGATAATCACTTGATCACCTATCGAGACTACAATTGATATCCTTATACTTGAGAATTAATTTTGTGTGTTAAGAAAACGCTCATCACATATAATATCCAACAATAAAATACGGATCACAGCATGCTTCTATATTCAGAAATTTAAAACAATAAATCACATAGAACATACATATCATATTTAACAATAATCAGATAATTAAATCAAATTATAACAGTTATATATCACGACGAAAAATGCAAGAAATCACATGACGAACTAGAAAATAAAATTGCTGCTCAATAGTCACGTCGGCATGACTCGTGTCATCTAGCTGCACGGGTCGTGATGTTACCATGCGCCTATATCCATGTATACGTCGCATGCCTCCACTGGTCGTGATGCTCATCAGCACGACTCGTGTCGCCAATGATCGCTGTTTGTACTGCCCATGACTGACATCCTGAAAATCACTCACAGTCGTGCCAGTCGTTAGCATGACTCATGCGCCATTGCAGCCCCCGTCGTGCAACAACCTTCACACGCCAGTGACACCGCACAACGTGTGCCCTGCCTGTCTTCGCCAGTCGTGTAGTGCTTCGGCATGACTCCTGCGCATGCTTTTGGTGGCCATCGCGCCTGCCGGTCGTGCTTGTCTAGCGTGCTGAGATGAATCACCAAACCCATCGTCGTGATACTTTCCCACTAGCAGCGCCATCGCTCGCTCCGATCATCATTGCACGACTTGTGCCATCAAGTGGAAAGATCTCGTGCCTGCCGCCAGTATCGCCCGCCTTGTGCGCCAAGACACTGCCTGTTAGTGCCACACGTCTGTTGCAAGCCCGATGCACGCCCATTGCAGTTCCGTAGGCACGACTCGTGCCAGCTACAGACACGACTCGTGCCTCCATGCGCTGCTACTTATGTCGTCGTGTGTTGCGTCCTATTCAGCCTTCATACACCGTCCGCATCGCCTTTCGCTTGCACGACAGATGGCACGACTCATACTGCCGCCGTCGCTCACCCGACAATCACTATCATTCGACAGCCATGTTCAACCGCTGTGAAACCTATAGAGTATTCAATAAGAAATATAATTTTTAAACCTTAATCCACATTTGATATATAAACCCTAGCCTAACGTATTACGTTTAGCCACAAAACCGAAGCTCTGATACCAATTGTTAGTGTTCGATCATTTGGTTAAAGTGAATCATTAGGGTTTCATGCATTTCTAAACCAGCGAAAGTAAGAACATAGAAACATATTACCTTTTACCAGGGTATGTTGAAGAAGAACAGCTGCAGAAAACAACCTCTTGATCTTTTGCTGTATTCTCAAGTCCAATCTTGACGTCGTGTGGGCGACGATCTACAAGATCCTCTCAATCTGTTGTTTTCCGTATCCAAGTCGCAATTAAGCATTTCTAATTAGGGTTTCCAAATAGTTGAGATGACTTATATATAGGCTACAACAGGTTACAGGAGGAGAAATTAGAGTCGGGCCTGCATTGGACTTAAGTATCCAAGTTTAGCCCAAAACTTATATTTAAGTTCAATAATAATAATATATTCCACTAAAATATTATTACTGCACTACCGCTCTAATCCTAAATTAAATTATGGGCTCCTTATTATGAGCCCGTTAGTCTCCCCATGTTTAAGATATACAATGTCCATTAATTAATTAAGTTACTGACAACTCCATTAATTAATATCTCATCCGAGAGTAGTACGACTTAACCTTATTAGCATGCCGGAATTAATCCACTTGCAAGATTTACATGATAATCTTTATGAGCTCCTCAAGGGGACATCATCAACCTATTTAATAGGACACAGATTCTTTCTACAATCAACAGCACACCATAGAGACAACACTTTTTCCCAACTCACCGAGTTTGTTGATTTAACATTTAAATCTCACCCATTAATGAATCAAAGAGATACACACTGGCTTACGTGTCGAGGTTATTGTATAGGGATTAAGAACACGAACATCCATAATAACAAAAATCAAGTTCTTCTACATAGTCAGTATAACTCGAATAATCTCAAACGGTCCTGCTCAATACACACAAAGCATACTAATGTGATTTTATAGTCAAGACAAACTAATACCAAATCACACTACATCCATCCTTATAGATTGTTCCTGTCTATCTCGATTGTGAGCATCTGTTTGTACTTTATAAGAAAATCGATAATATGATCTTCCGCGTGTTGTCGTACAACATATTATCTACAGCTTAAAGTAAGTGGACTTTTGCGATAACATATAAATAAATTATAATATGCAAAACGTTTGATCATATGATTATCATTTGAAATAAATTGTTAATACATTGTTCATACAAAAACTAGACTTTTAGTATACAATCTAATACTACCTTGACTCACCTTCTACACGCTATTTCCTTCTAAGATTCTGTACAAAAGTGTAAAAAGATCATCTGATTCTTCTCCTTTAATTTCAGTTGTAATTGTGTTAATTCTAATGTTAGTACAATCTCCCTTCTACATTTCTAGCCATATATTGTAACGTGATTGGTTGGTGCACATATAAACCAACATACAAGTGTATCAACTTGGTATTACATTTCATTCAAATGATACTTTTTATTCTTTATATACAAGTGTTGGTGTTACTTTTCATTATAATGTTATCATTTTTTTTTATATACAAGTGCATTAATTTGATATCACTTTTCATTCAAATGTTATATTTTTTATTTTTTATATACAAGTGTTTGACTTTTGAATCAGATATTATGGTTTACATATTCGTAAAATAATTGGACATTCATATTATTTTTTTTAGAACTTAATATAATTTTAAAAAATATAGTTGTTAGAGTTAATTGCCAAAAATACTCAATATGAAATGTCAAAAATTATTGTCAACCATCAACTAATTTATATAACATCCATACCCTTCCGACACTGATTCCGACATCATCGGATGTCGGATTCAGTGTCAGAATTCTGACATAATATTCTGACAGGGTGGGGGTATTTCATTGGATGTCGGATTCAATGTCGGAATTACAACATAACATTCCGACATGATGGGGATATTTTGCTCCAAAAATGGACAAATGGATAGGGATGTTATATAAATTAGTTAATGGTTGGCAATGATTTTAACTTTAAAAATATGGGTAAATGGGCTATTCTCCCTAGTTATTAAGTAATATTAAATTAACAATTAAAGTTAAATAATATAAAATAAAATAAAAATATTTTGTGCTAGCAACCTGACATCTTTGAATTTCTGACCATTGAAGGATTAAGCATGTGTTCCGTGCCAGCTAATCAACTTGCTAACTGTTTGTTTTGGTATATTCCATTTAAATAAATACTGCGGCTTGTATGCGGGTAGGCTCCTTAAAATAGAACCCCGTCTCACAAAAGAGATTCGACGGTATCGTGTAAGTCTTTGCTTATTTATTATTAATTTAATTATTTTTCTTTTAAAAAGTCCTAACATTTTAAAAAAATAATATCATTTAGGATTTATTACTATCTAATACAAGATATACTATAATATTACTAGTACATATATAATACATATTTTATTACTAACTACTACAAAATTATTCTATAAAAAGTCTTAATTACCCCTAAATACATCACGTATAGATAAAATAGGTATATATTTATGTTATCCCATATATCCGCAGATTATGTGTAAGTTAATTTCTGAATAAAAAATATATAATTTCTGAACACAAGTATATTAAAAATAAATATTTTTAAATACATAAATTATGAACATAAAAAAATTAAGTAAACTTCTGAATACAAAATATATAATTTCTTAACATAAATATATTAAAAAATATTAATAAATAAAATTTGAACATAAAATTTCTGAATACATAAAATTTGAATTTAAATATACAAAAATATATTTGAACATAAACATTTTTAAATAGATAAACAATGTGAATGTGATCAGAAAGCGGATCTGAGCTACCGAGGTGACGTGTTCTTGGAGTATTTTTTTAATACAGTGGCTAATTAACCACTAATAATCATAATCCAAAATAGCTGTATTCAGAAATAGTTGTATGCAATATATTCTAGGCAATGTAGGCTGTATTTAGAAATATTTGTATGCAATGCATTCAGACGTTGATGCATATTGGCACTTTAATATAATATGTGTTATCTCCCACCTATTTTTGTAGAGAAATTAGTTGGATAGATTATCTTTCTGCATCACACCTTTAAATTAATATTTGAATACAATTAAAATAGGAATAAAAATGGTATTTTATGTATTCAATTTGTATTGATAAGTAATATAATTTATTTGTGTATCTAGTAGTAATTTAGATATATAAATTGTATCTACCAGTAATTGACCCTATCATTTAAAAAGGTAACATTTGATCAAGGAAAAGTGATGAATGTCTAATTAATTAAAATATTTTATTTTATTAATAATTAATATCATTAATAAAAAGTGATAATATTTTTAATAAAAAGTGATATTTAATTAAAGAAAAGTGATAGTTGTCCAATTAAATTATTTCAAAATAATTAATAGGATGGATAAAAAATGATAACATTTTAAATAAAAAGTAATACATGATTAAATAGGCGACAAATTAAACTATTTTATGAATAATTAGAAGATCTCATAAAAGTGATAATATTTTATATAAAAAGTTGTATGATAAAAAAAGTGATAATCGTCAATCAAACTATTTCATGAATAGTTTGTTGGACGATAAAAAAAGTAATAATTTTTTTAATAAAAAGTGATATCTTATTAAGGAAAAATGATCATAATCGTTTATCAAAATATTCCATGCATGAATAATTTATAGGACGAATAAAAAGTGATAATATTTTTAATAAAAAGTGATATAATAAAAAAATAAAAATAATAGCCTTTCAGTTAAATTATTTATGAAGAATTTGTATGATATGTAAAAAAATGATTACATTTTTAGTAAAAAAATGACATACAATCAAAGAAAAGTGATACTAACATCAATCGAAGTTTTTTGTGCATAAAGAATTTATAAGAAAGAAAAAATTTGATTACATTTTAAATTAAATATGATAAATTATCATGAAAAAGTGATAGTTTAAATTAAATTATATTTTTTAACAATTCGGAGAAATATAATGATATTTTTAATAAAAGATTATAGCTAATGAAGGAAAAATTTACAACTATAAATAAATTATTTTTATATAGAACTAATAAAAAATGAAAGTATATTTTTATAAAATGTAATATCTTATTAAAAAAGTAATATTTGTTTAATTAAATTATTTCAATATAAAAATATATTTAATTTATTTTACATTTTAGAGAATACTTGTTTTATTTTTGTATTTAAAAAATTTTGAAATGAAATAACTAAAATTAACGTAAATATTTTTTTTAAGTAACGAAAAAAAATTATATAAAAAAAATGGAAAAGAATGGTTGAGCATAGCATATACTAACAAGAGACAACCTAATCTCATTAGATAAATTGACGGGGTTTTTTTCAATAAACAGGCCTCCTTTTTTATCTTAATGGATAGGTAGAATCCGTCTCACATAATTAGATCCATAAGACGGTCTCGTACAAGATCTACCCATATATTAATGAGTATGATCAAATCGGTTATACGGATATTATGTAGGGGTGGGCGGTATAAGTTGTGATGTAAGAATGGAAACAAGCCTGATTGGTGACTTTGCAAGCAAGATTATTATCGTATATATGATTTGTATGATTATGCAAATCATATATTGTCTATATATATCATATATGATATTATCCATATATATCATATATTGGAGTATATATATTGGTTAAGTTTTATTTTTTAGTATGGTTCACAAGATCATCCATATATTCCTAAGGTTAGGGTTTATATGAGATCTAAATTTATTCTTCATCATCGTTGTAATCTTCATCAATAAGATACTCTTCTCCTTTAAGAATGGACGTAGGCAATTTGCCGAACCACTATAAACGATTGTATGTTCTTCGTTTTTCTTTTCTTTCTTTGATCGATTCACAACAATTGGCGTCGTATGTGGGAAAAGGGATGATCAAAGAAAGAAAAAGCGAGATGGTGTTTGGAACTCTGGTGTTTGGAACTCTGTGTTGACGGGAATAGGCCGAAAAATGAAATCAAGTTTTTGATCGATTCAGTTCTGTGTAGCCGTGGTTAAAGGGACATTTCTCACAAACCAACCGTTGGATCGAGCTTTAATTTATACAGAACGTCCAAGACTCATAGAAGTTGATTCTGGACGATGGAGATCTAGTTCTAGGGTTCCAAGAGTAGTAAACACTGAACAGCAGTTGGTGAAATCAAGGAGTTACGGATGATTTCTAAGTGAAGATGAAGAAAGCGATGGATGATCAAGAAATAAAGTGACTCTAGCAGTCAGCAAGAGGGATAGGGCATCGTTCTTTGGACGGTGCTTCGAAGAGATGTTGCTACTCAAGGTGGAGTGGTGATGCAAAAGAGGGTTTCTGTCCTTTTAAAAAATAATTGAGGAGTTTATTGGACTCGTTAAAAATAGTTGAGCAGCTTAGTGGACTCGTTAAAAACAGTTGAGGAGTTTGCTACACCGTAAAGTAGCAAGTGGTAGGTGGTGGCTGCACCGTAAAACATCATGTGGGAGAAGTAAGAGTATTGGTATAGTGATGCAAGGTCTAAGGTGGATGATATTATCCATATTGTTAAATGACCACCTTATCTAAAAGTTTAAGCTGATAGAGAGATTAATAGTTTAATACTTAATCAAGTCACTTTAACACATATATCATATATTAGAGTATATATATGGGTTAAGTTTTATTCTTTAGTATGGTTCACAGAATCATTCATATATTCCTAAGGTTATGGTTTATATGAGATCTAAGTTTATTCCTCATCATCATTGTAATCTTCATCAATAAGATACTCTTCTCCCTTAAGAGTTGACGTAGACAATTTGCCGAATCACTATAAACGATTGTGTGTTCTTCGTTTTTCTTTTCTTTCTTTGATCAATTCACAACACATACCTAAAATATCGGTATTAGAAAAGTCATACATTTACCATACCGAAAGTTTCAGTATACCATAGTTCGGTATATCGAAACTTTTATATAAGAAAATAGCATATCTTTTGCTTATCAATATTTAAGTATATCTTACAATATTGATTATTTCGGTAAATACCGTCAATACTGAATGTTCGATATATCGTTTTACATGTACTAATCTACTATATCATTTAAAATTACATAATAAATTTATAGAAAACAGTGACAAAATCCAAATAATCCACCATAAACTACAATGAAATTGATAAAAACAACTATGCATATAATCCATAAATTACAAATAATATGAAAAGCAAACAACTCAAATTAAAAAAAAATAACATAATAAAGGTAAGAGTTTAATCCTAGTAAGTGATTGGTGTACATGAAAATGAATAAGTTCTAAGTTAATTTAATACACTCTGTTTACATGAGAACGAATAAGTTCTAAGTTAATTTAATACACTCTTAGATTGAAATAAAAATAAAAATAATTATAATTATACCCTAAATTTAAAATAATAATCATATAGTGCTTACGTGCAACGAATGTTCTCTAAAATTACACTAAATTTAATGATGAGTCAATGATTTTAATATATTATAATTTTTTTAAGTATATTTTTATATATATATATCTTACTAAAATAATTTATGAATTTCAGTATATACCAAAATACCTCGACTTTAAAATTTTGCATACTTTTACTATATCAAAAAATTCAATACGGTATCATACCTTACTAAAAATTTTGATATACCTAAAATTTCGGTAAGTTTGATATTTTTCAATATGATAAGTACAGTATACCGAAATTTTGTATTTTTCCCAGCCCTAAATTAGTATGTCCGTGTAACTAACTAGTATGCAAAAATACAACTCAATAAATATTGTGTAATTTATATTTATTTATTTAATTTATGTTTTTAAAATAACACTATATTATAAACAATATTAATAATGAATACTAATAGGACCGACTGGAAAGGCAATAAACTACACCCTTTTACAAGTAGAGCTAGTTTCTTGTGAGACGGGTCATAAGAAAAACGGGTAATGAGACGGGTCAATTCAGTATACTATCTACAATTAATTAATATAATATAATATACAATTATGATTAAACAACCCCTTATCTTTAGTAGTTCCTAAATTTATGGGATAAATAATGATTAATTAATGCTTATTTATTTTAAGTAGTTCCTAAATTTATGGGATAAATTCAAATCATTAATTTTTTTGCGTGACCATTTTTCATTTCAAAATCATGTACATTACATGTTTTATAGTATGTAATTTTTGTGTTATTTTATCTTACCTGAAGAATACTTCGGTGGTGTTATAGTATGTCGTTTTCGTATTATTCTGTGTAATGTAAGTGCTATAATATATTGCTAAAAATATGTTATGTTTTTTATAGTATGTCAAATATGCATTAGAGTATGTAGTTTTTGTGTTATTGTATGTTAATTGAAATAATATTTCATTGATGTCGTTGTAAAAGTGTATTTTATATGTCTCATAGTACGTCGTTTTCGTGTTATAGTATGTTCTAATCTTAAAGTGTATACATATGTCTCATAGTATGTCGTTTTCATGCGAAATGACATACTGCAACATAAAAATAACATACTATAGCATTTACATGGTAAAATCATATTTATTTGTATCTAATAAATTTTAACATATCACATTTATTTATATCTAATAAATTCTAACATACTACAGCGAACAAATGATATACTTTAACGCAAAAATAATTTATTATTAGGGGTGTGCACCGGTCGGTTAACCGAAAACCAAAAACCGAACTTTCAAAACCGAAAATCGAATCGAACTTTTTTACAAAATTAAAACCGAACCGAACTTTTGCAAAACCGATAATAATCGAAACGAATTATTTTGATCGGTTATTTCGGTTAGCCGAACCAAAATTTATTAATTTTTTTAAAAATAAACAATCTTTTTTACATCATTTTATTATATTTTCACTACTTAAAAAAATATTTTTAATATAACATACACTATATATAATTTTATATTATATAACTCTATATATATTTCACTTTTTTTCGTAGTATAAATTAATACAATTTAAAGAAAATATATTAAATAGATAAAATTATTTTAAGTTTTAATTAAATTTTGATATTGAAAATTAAATCTAGTTAATTAAGTAATTTTGTTTAGGATGAAAAAAAATATAATTGAATATATAAAAAATAAAATAATAAAGTGAATATATTAATATATATATATAATAATAATAATAATAAATTAAAAGTTCGGTTTTCGGTTAACCGAAATTTTAAATTTCAAAACCAAAAACCGAACCGAAATTTTAAAAATTGGATTTGTAAAATCGAAAACCAAACCGAACTTTAAAAAACCAAACCAAATTGATTTTTCGGTTTGGTTTGGTCAGTTTATTCGGTTTTAACCAAACTTTGCACACCCCTACATATTATAGCATTCACATGGTAAAATCACACTCATGTCTATCTAAAAAACTATGAGATACTACAGCGATCAAATGACATATTATAACATAAAACTAACATACTTTCTCTTTATCTTCTTCCGAGAATGGAGGGATGTTAGGAATTCGTGAAGACTTGCACTTTCTCTTTCTCCAGACAATGGAGCGAGGAATGTAACAAATTTCTAAATTTTTTTCTCCCCCTCTATTTCAACTTTTGACCTAATTTCTACATAGGCCCGCCACCATGGGTAGAATACACAGACGGCTGCCACGGCCTTTGCCCACTTATTCTCCCTGACCATCCCTCCCCCGTGAGATTGGTCGCTCCTAGCCGCCGGGCAGCCCTCCATACACCGCCTCTCTTATAAGCAGGCGAAAGCCCCCTTCTGCGCGCGACGTTTATCTCACAATCAGTACGGCCTGAGTTCCCGATCCAGCTGAACTTGCTATTCCGCGCTGCAAAGGGCAGTATTTCCGTCGAATTCTTGTTGAATTTGCCAACGATGCGGCTTTTTCTCCATCGGAGGCCTTGCTAGGGTTTTCCATTCTCACACCTCTCTTCGGCGTTTGCAATCTTTTGACATTCTCAGAATGAATTCTTCACTTCCAAATTGTGAAGAATCTTTTCAATCTGAAACTTGTCAGATCTGCTCGTTGCTTCGAGTTTTCACACTTCCGCTGCCATTCCAGGAGTATCCAGAGGCTCTCCTCGACCTCAAGATGCATGTGCAGACTTCAATGGTTGCTTGAACAAGTCTCTAGCATTTTGGGGCAGCAAATTAACTGAGGAATATAATGAATTTGACAAATCTTTTCTCTCTCATTGATGGAGGGATGAATTGAATTTGGAAAGACACGTTAAACTGATTGTGCAAATTATAAGGGATTATTATACAAGTTAATTTATTAGTTAATAAAAATGGGTTAAATTACAATTGGGTATATGTATCAGACCCGTCTCACCTAAATGGACATCTCATAAGAGAATTTGTCTTATAAGTATATTCAAACAATAAATTCTAAACATTACATTCAAAATTTTATTTCTTCATTGTTTCTAGATTAAAATAAAAAATAAAACAATAAATAATAATAATAACAGTAATAGTATTTACTCCTGTTACTGATAGATTATATATTAACAGGAATAATATTGTCAGAGAGGCAAATACTCGTCATATTGATAAGTCAGAACCGACAATGTCGGAAATGGAATTTAAAATTTAATTTATGGATTTATATGAAAAAATAGATTTCAATCCTGGTTCTTCAGTCAGAAAAATTATTTCTGAAGAATTTAAAAGTCAAGGTTATTAACCTTTTAGAAAATGGTTTTTTGAGAATTTTACTCAAAATGAGATTATAAGTTTTCAAGATGAGTTTTATACAACTTGTAAAGAGAAAAATAAGTTAATACCTTTTGCAGCATGGTTTATGAATACCTATGTAAGAAATTATATTTCTATTTTAGAAAGAAATTATAATTTGCAAAATTGCACAGTTGTGACAGATATATATCCTCCACAACAACCTTTTCATATTGAGAAAAATGGGAAAATTCATAATTTTCTAGCTTTTGCTAAGCTTATTGAAGATGACATAATACAGATGACTTGTAAACATATTAATACTATGTTTGAAAATCAAAATTATACAAATTTGTTTTTAAATGTATTAGGAGAACAAATCCAGTCTATTCATAATAAACTGGATATGATAATATCAGTCATTAATAAAAATAGTCAACCTACTGTAATAATTACAGAAAAGGAGAAAAAAGATTTACAAAATCTCCAACATGTAATAATTACAGATAAGGGAAAAGAAGCTTTGCCAAGCTTCCAACCACCTCCGGTTATATCCAATTTCAAAATCAAGCCATTATATGAGCTTGAAAAATTTCTTGAGGAAAAGTTTAATAAACTTAGTATAAAAACTCTTGATAAGGAGTTATATGATAATATCATAGAAAATCCTGATTATAGGCAGGTTTTTCAGAATCAGATCAATAAGATCAATACTAAATGGGCAGATAAGCCAATTCAGAATAAGTTTTATTATAATAGACCAACACCCATGGATGTATTACATGAAGAATATACTGATACTATTGATATTAGTTATTCTGGTAATAAAATCTATGAGTGGAATATTGATGGCTATTCTAATAAACAGATTTATAATACAGTACATAGAATGCTTATGTATTCAACTATTTGCAAAAATAGCAATAATTCTGATAAAGTTATTGCAGCAATGATAGTTGCTGGATTTACTGGTCAGCTTAAAGGCTGGTGGGATAATTATTTATCTCAAGATGATAGAGATAATATTCTCAATATGGTTAAACAAGAAGGTAATAATATTACCGAAAATGCAGTTTATACATTTGCAGTCAATATAATTGAACACTTTACTGGAAGGTTTAGTGATAATAGTGATACTATTAGAACACTGCTCCAAACATTAAGGTGTAAAACACACTCTGATTTTAGGTGGTATAAGGATATTTTCCTAAGTAGAGTGATGGAATTACCAGAATGTAATAACATTCATTGGAAGTCAAAATTTATTGACGGATTACCCAGCTTATTCGCTGAAAGGGTAAGAAAAACCCTAAAACGTAATAATATATGAAAGTTATACTTATGGTGCTCTAATAGACACTTGTATTCAGGAAGGATTAGCTTTATGCAATAAAATAAAGCTAAATCAACAGATTAAAAGGCAAAATCTCGATGAGAAAAAACAATTGGGAGAATTTGTCAACAATTTGGTTTGGATAATCCTTCATCCAGTAAAACCAAAATTAATAGAGATAAAAAGGTTTATAAACCTAAACATAGGAGATATTCTCCTAGACAGATTGAGAAAAAGAATAAAAGAAATGAAGAAAAGTTCCAGAAAAAGTCTTATAGACAGAGATATAATAAGAAAAAAGAAAGATACTGCAAAGTATGTGGTAAAAAGGGTCATACCAAAGAATTTTGTTGGACGAAGAAAATGATTAATAATCTGGAAATTCCTGATGATATCAAGGAAATTATTATACAGACTCTTGAAGAAAAATCTGAATCTGAGAAATCAGAATCAAAATTTTCATCTACTTTTGAATCAGAAGAAGAAATCATTAACAATTTAGTTGATGAAGATATTTCTGAATCAGAAGAATGTGAGCCCTGTAAAGAAGGATTAATATGTCCAAAAAAGATTAATAATCTTGATAACAATCAATCTGAGTTTTATAAGATTATATCTCAGTTCTCAGATATGTCGATTAATGTTTTAACCTCTGATAATATCTTTGAGGTATTAAAAATGATTAAAGATCCTTTGTTAAGGAATCAGATTATCAATGATATTGGTAATAAAGATGAAGCTTCCTCTTCTAATAAAGAAGAAGAATTGACTCAAGACATTCTTAATAAGAATAAGTCTTATAACATGACAGAAGTCATGAATCGGTTGAGAACCAAATATCAGGTTCAAAGAGATATATCTCTACAAGATCTTCATATTGAGATTAATAATCTCAGAGAAGAAATAAAATTATTAAAGAATAAGAATCTTATTCAAGAATCTAGAATATCTAGATTAGAAGAATTTTCAAAAGGGAAAAATATTTCAAAAGAGGATATTTCTCAAAAGGTGGAGCTCAATAAACCTAGTATGTTTAATGATACATTTCTTTCTACTATTGAAATAGTTATATCCCAGAAATGGTATATAAAAATATCATTATTGATTGATAATCATTATACAAAGACATTTACTGCTCTTGTTGATAGTGGTGCAGATTTAAATGTTATACAGGAAGGGTTAATACCTACTCGATATTTTCATAAAACTAGTCATACATTATGGCATGCAGGAGGTGATAAACTCCAGATTAATTATAAGATCCCTAAAGCTTATGTATGTGTTAATAACAAATGTATTTCGCAAAGTTTTATACTTGCAAAAAATATTTCAAATCAAGTTATACTTGGGACTCCGTTTTTAAATAATATTTATCCTATAAAAAAGATTGATAATAAAGGTATTATTGGTACTTTCAAAGGAAATGATATTTTCCTAGAATTTATTATTGAGCCTTTTACAAAAGTTTTGCATAGTCTTTATGATAATATCAAAGCAAAACCAGATCAAATTAGTTTTTTGAAACAAGAGATTAATATTATTACTCTTGATGATCAATTGAAAAATCCTAGATTACAGGATAAAATCAGTCTTTTGAAAAATCAATTTTCATTAGAAATTTGTAATGATCATCCTAATGCTTTTTGGGATAGAAAAAAGCATATTATTTCTTTACCTTATGAGGATTCTTTTGATGAAAAGAATATTCCAACAAAGGCTAGGCCTTGTCAAATGAATTCAGAGTATTTAGAATTATGTAAAAAAGAGATTGAATCTTTATTATATAAAGGACTTATTAGTCATTCTCAATCTCCGTGGTCATGCACTGCATTTTATGTTAATAAACATTCTGAGATTGAAAGAGGTATACCAAGATTGATTATTAATTATAAACCTCTAAATAAAGTTCTGAAATGGATCAGACATCCAATTCCTAATAAAAAGGATTTATTGGATAGACTTTATAATAGTCTTATATTTTCGAAATTCGATCTTAAGTCAGGATACTGGCAAATTCAGATTAATAAATCTGATAGATACAAGACAGCATTTAATGTTCCAATAGGACATTATGAATGGAATATTATGCCATTTGGTTTGAAGAATGCTCCTTCTGAATTTCAGAAAATTATGAATGATATTTTTACTCCTTATAGTGAGTTTATAATTGTTTACATTGATGATATTTTGGTTTATTCGAAAACCATTGAAATTCTTTTTAAATATTTGCGTATTTTTAAATCATTAATTGTTCAGAATGGATTAGTTATATCTAAACCAAAAATGGAATTATTCCAGACTAGAATTAGATTTCTAGGTTACATTATTGAAAAAGGAAATATTATTCCTATTAAGAGAAGCATTGATTTTGCTGATAAATTTCCAGATGAGATAACTGATAAAACTCAGTTACAAAGATTTTTAGGAAGCCTTAATTATATTGCTCCTTATTATCATAATTTGATTAAGGACACATCTATTTTATATGATAGACTTAAGAAGAATCTTAAACCATGGACTAATAGTCATACTGATGTTGTTAGACAGATTAAATCTAGAGTTAAAACTCTACCTTGTTTAATGATTTGCAATCCAAATTGGAAAAAGACTATAGAGACAGATGCCTCTAATATAGGATTTGGTGGTATATTAACCCAGCTTAATCCTGATAATAAACAGACATATCTTGTTAGATTTCATTCTGGGAAATGGAATGATTCTCAGAAAAATTATGCTACTATTGCTAAAGAAATTCTTGCAATTGTTAAATGTGTTTTAAAATTTCAAGATGATTTGTATAATCAGAAATTTACGATTGTAACAGACTGCAATGCAGCTAAATTTATGTTTCAAAAAGATTTTAAACATGATGTTTCTAAACAAATGTTTGCAAGATGGCAGGCTCATTTAGCCCCATTTGATTTTGATATTGTTTACAAAAAAAGGAGAAGATAATAGTCTTCCAGATTTCTTAACTCGTGAATATTTTCAGGAATGAGTGCACGAGGCAGAGGATCTTCCTCTTATAGAGGAAGAGGTGGCAGAGGAAGAATGCCAGAGATAATATCTCAACATGGCAATAAAAAGCTTATAGCAATGAATAGAGCTGAAGAAGAAGCCTATCAAGAATTCCTTAATAAAAGGAATAAACAGCAGAAATCAAATGAAGAAAGTAATACTTCTTCAACATCATATGCTCAAGTGGTTGAGAAAGAAGAATCCGATAATATTGGATTTATTCAAAACACATATAAAGAAATTATATTTCTTTTAGAAGAAAAAGATTTAAAATGGATCAATGATCCCTGGACTATAATGCATAGATATATGGATAATAATTCCATGCAAATGAGGACTTATAAGTCAAGATATCTGTATGAACAGATATTACTTCAAACTGGTTCTTGTGAAATTTCACATTTTATAGGAATTAGTAATGAAATTTATAATTTCAGCAAAATAATAATTAAAAAGGTTATATCCTTGGAAGATTGGGGAATTTCTCCATTGAGAGAAAAAGATGTGATGAATAATAAAGGGGTTCCAATGAAATTTAATTATTGGGACTATTGTGATGCCTTTATGAAGGTACTTAATTATGAGAATGATAAAAAGAAACATACTTGGTTCATCAAGATATGTTCGAATGTGTATAAGGATGATATCCCACACTGGTTTATACACTGGTTTTATTGTTTTGGCCCCACATCAATTATTTTGCCAGAACAAATGAAAATTTCATTTGATAAATGGGTGGATATATCCCCACAACTTTAAAAAAGCAAGAATTGAGATTGTACATTGAGGGAATGGCCTCATGTTACTTTTTTATTGAATTCTCAATACCATGGATTTTCAAATGGTCCCCAGAAGTAGGTAATACCGAAACAGGAATTCCCTGTATATACAGAACATTTTATACTAAATTTTGGGATAAAATGTTATGTACAGATCCCAAAACAAATCAAATTTATGGGATAGAGACAATGAATCTCTTGGAAGAAAAATTGAAATTGTATAATAAAGAAGTTTATACTCCTACTCCATTTGATCATATTTTGAGAAATAAAAAATGAAGTCGGAAAATCTGACAAAAGAGCAGATGATAGCTGCTTACATTGAAGAAACGAAAAAGGATTTAATATCCCAATTTGGTGATGATAATAAATCAAAGTCGACTATGGTCTCTGAACAAATGCAAGATGCACAAGATCCAAATGATGTGGATATTGATGAAATTTTTATGGCTATTCAGGATACGTTAATAGAAAAATTCACACCTAAGAAAGAAGCATCTTCTTCATTATCAATTCACAAAGGAAAATAATACATCCGAAAAAGATGACGTCATTGCTTACGTAATAAACAGTAAGAAGCCAGACAAAATACTGTTCATAAACAGTAAAGCAGCCAGACAGGATACTGTTCATCAACAGTAAAGCAGCCAGACAGGATACTGTTCATAAACAGTAAAATTACCGTTCATCAACAGTAAAGTTGACTTACTGTATCACTTTATACTGTGCATACCGAAAATTTTGGATTTTTATTGTACATTCACGCGTTTTCTATTGTTGGGACGCATTTTCTTTGCTTATAAATAGATTAGGAATTTTTCATTTGAAATCATCGATCAGAACGCTCTCCCTTCTCTCTTCTGATCACTCTTGTAAGCTCATGTGCTGAGCACCCTCCCTTCTTTGTAATATAAATTTGTATAAATAGAAGAATCATTCTGAGTGTACACACTTTGTAAGTATTTACAGTTTTTTTTAATTTTTTTATTTTGTTTATTTTAATTTTAATTATGTTCATATTTAGCCTAATAGGCTAAATTATTCATGTGTTGATTCATATCTATTAATTGTGCTAGCATGGAACTTATATAGTTTATGGCTAGGATATTCTGATAAAAATTTAATGAGTTAGATAGCTAGAATATTCTAATAAGAATTTAATGGGTTAGATAGAAATTAACTGGCCTTAAAATAAAATGATGCCTTAAATATGTTGCTCCTGTAAGTCCCAGTTTTAGCCGTTTGAAAGGCGTTGTGATGGGCATGTTGGAGGTTTTATTTTGGTATGATTTTATTTAAAGATGCCGGTTTTATTTCGATTCTTTAAAATATCCTCTATGATTCTTGTTAGCAATTCAGCCTGTCTGTCTTATTTAAATTTCTGTTAGCGATCCTGTCCCTAGATGGTATTATGCTAGGATATTCTGATAAAAATTTAATGAGTTAGATAGCTAGAATATTCTAATAAGAATTTAATGTGTTAGATAGAAATTAACTGGCCTTAAAATAAAATGATGCCTTAAATATGTTGCTCCTGTAAGTCCCAGTTTTAGCCGTTTGAAAGGCGTTGTGATGGGCATGTTGGAGGTTTTATTTGGGTATGATTTTATTTAAAGATGCCGGTTTTATTTTCATTCTGTAAAATATCCTCTATGATTCTTGTTAGAAATTCAGCCTGTCTGTCTTATTTAAATTTCTGTTAGCGATCCTGTCCCTAGATGGTCATAGAGGATATTTCTAACAGAAATTTAAATAAGACAGACAGGCTGAATTTCTAACAAGAATCATAGAGGATATTTTACAGAATGAAAATAAAACCGGCATCTTTAAATAAAATCATACCCAAATAAAACCTCCAACATGCCCATCACAACGCTTTTCAAACGGCTAAAACTGGGACTTACAGGAGCAACATATTTAAGGCATCATTTTATTTTAAGGCCAATTAATTTCTATCTAACACATTAAATTATTATTAGAATATTCTAGCTATCTAACTCATTAAATTTTTATCAGAATATCCTAGCCATAAACTATATAAGTTCCATGCTAGCACAATTAATAGCTATGAATCAACACATGAATGATTTAGCCTATTAGGCTAAACATGAACATAATTAAAATTAAAATAAACAAAATAAAAAAAATTAAAAAAAAAACTGTAAATACTTACAAAGTGTGTACACTCAGAATGATTCTTCTATTTATACAAATTTATATTACAAAGAAGGGGGGTGCTCAGCACATGAGCTTACAAGAGTGATCAGAAGAGAGAAGGGAGAGCGTTCTGATCGATGCTTTCAAATGAAAAATTCCTAACCTATTTATAAGCAAAGAAAACGCGTCCCAACAGTAGAAAACGCGTGAATGTACAGTAAAAATCCAAAATTTTCGGTATGCACAGTATAAAGTGCTACAGTAAGTCAATTTTACTGTTGATGAACAGTAATTTTACTGTTTATGAACAGTGATTTGTCCGGCTGCTTTACTGTTGATGAACAGTATCCTGTCTGGCTGCTTACTGTTTATTACGTAAGCAATGACGTCATCTTTTTCGGATGTATTATTTTCCTTTGTGAATTGATGATGAAGAAGATGCTTCTTTCTCAGGTGTGAATTTTTCTATTAACGTATCCTGAATAGCCATAAAAATTTCATCAATATCCACATCATTTGGATCTTGTGCATCTTGCATTTGTTCAGAGACCATAGTCAACTCTGATTTATTATCATCACCAAATTGGGATATTAAATACTTTTTCATTTCTTCAATATAAGCAGCTATCATCTGCTCTTTTGTCAGATTCTCCGACTTCATTTTGGATTTCCTCAGAATATGATCAAATGGAGAAGGAGTATAAACTTCTTTATTATACAATTTCAATTTTTCTTCCAAGAGATTCATTGTCTCTATCCCATAAATTTGATTTGTTTTGGGATCTGTACATAACATTTTATCCCAAAATTTAGTATAAAATGTTCTGTATATACAGGGAATTCCTGTTTCGGTATTACCTACTTCTGGAGACCATTTGAAAATCTATGGTATTGAGAATTCAATAAAAAAGTAACATGAGGCCATTCCCTCAATGTACAATCTCAATTCTTGCTTTTTCAAAAGCTGTGGGGATATATCCACCCATTTATCAAATGAAATTTTCATTTGTTCTGGCAAAATAATTGAAGTGGGGCCAAAACAATAAAACCAGTGTATAAACCAGTGTGGGATATCATCCTTGTACACATTCGAACATATCTTGATGAACCAAGTATGTTTCTTTTTATCATTCTCATAATTAAGTACCTTCATAAAGGCATCGCAATAGTCCCAATAATTAAATTTCATTGAAACTCATTTATTATTCATCACATCTTTTTCTCTCAATGGAGAATTTTCCCAATCTTCCAAGGATATAACCTTTTTAATTATTATTTTGCTGAAATTATAAATTTCATTACTAATTCCTGTAAAATGTGAAATTTCACAAGAACCAGTTTGAAGTAATATCTGTTCATACAGATATCTTGACTTATAAGTCCTCATTTGCATGGAATTATTATCCATATATCTATGCATTATAGTCCAGGGATCATTGATCCATTTTAAATCTTTTTCTTCTAAAAGAAATATAATTTCTTTATATGTGTTTTGAAAAAATCCAATATTATCGGATTCTTCTTTCTCAACCACTTGAGCATATGATGTTGAAGAAGTATTACTTTCTTCATTTGATTTCTGCTGTTTATTCCTTTTATTTAGGAATTCTTGATAGGCTTCTTCTTCAGCTCTATTCATTGCTATAAGCTTTTTATTGCCATGTTGAGATATTATCTCTGGCATTCTTCCTCTATAAGAGGAATATCCTCTGCCTCGTGCACTCATTCCTGAAAATATTCACGAGTTAAGAAATCTGGAAGACTATTATCTTCTCCTTTTTTATAAGCAATATCAAAATCAAATGGGGCTAAATGAGCCTACCATCTTGCAAACATTTGTTTAGAAACATCATGTTTAAAATCCTTTTGAAACATAAATTTGGCTGCATTGCAGTCTGTTACAGTAGTAAATTTCTGATTATATAAATCATCTTGAAATTTCAAAACACATTTAACAATTGCAAGAATTTCTTTGGCAATAGTAGCATAATTTTTCTGAGAATCATTCCATTTCCCAGAATGAAATCTAACAAGATATGTCTGTTTATTATCAGGATTAAGCTGGGTTAATATACCACCAAATCCTATATTAGAGGCATCTGTCTCTATAGTCTTTTTCCAATTTTGATTGCTAATCATTAAACAAGGTAGAGTTTTAACTCTAGATTTAATCTGTCTAACAGCATCAGTATGACTATTAGTCCATGGTTTAGGATTCTTCTTAAGTCTATCATATAAAATAGATGTGTCCTTAACCAAATTATGATAATAAGGAGCAATATAATTAAGGCTTCCTAAAAATCTTTGTAACTGAGTTTTATCAGTTATCTCATCAGGAAATTTATCAGCTAAATCAATGCTTCTCTTAATAGGAATAATATTTCCTTTTTCAATAATGTGACCTAGAAATCTAATTCTAGTCTGGAATAATTCCATTTTTTGGTTTAGATATAACTAATCCATTCTGAACAATTAATGATTTAAAAATACGGAAATGTTTAAAATGCATTTCAATGGTTTTCGAATAAACCAAAATATCATCAATGTAAACAATTATAAACTCACTATAAGGAGTAAAAATATCATTCATAATTTTCTGAAATTCAGAAGGAGCATTCTTCAAACCAAATGGCATAACATTCCATTCATAATGTCTTATTGGAACATTAAATGTTGTCTTTTATCTATCAGATTTATTAATCTGAATTTGCCACTATCCTGACTTAAGATCGAATTTTGAAAATATAAGACTATTATAAAGTCTATCCAATAAATCCTTTTTATTAGGAATTGGATGTCTGATCCATTTCAGAACTTTATTTAGAGGTTTATAATTAATAACCAATCTTGGTATACCTCTTTCAATCTCAGAATGTTTATTAACATAAAATGCAGTGCATGACCACGGAGATTGAGAATGACTAATAAGTCCTTTACATAATAAAGATTCAATATCTTTTTTACACAATTCTAAATACTCTGAATTCATTTGACAAGGCCTAGCCTTTGTTGGAATATTCTTTTCATCAAAAGAATCCTCATAAGGTAAAGAAATAATATGCTTTTTTCTATCCCAAAAAGCATTAGGATGATCATTACAAATTTCTAATGAAAATTGATTTTTCAAAAGACTGATTTTATCCTGTAATCTATGATTTTTCAATTGATCATCAAGAGTAATAATATTAATCTCTTGTTTCAAAAAACTAATTTGATCTTGTTTTGCTTTGATATTATCATAAAGACTATGCAAAACTTTTGTAAAAGGCTCAACAATAAATTCAAAGAAAATATCATCTCCTTTAAAAGTACAATAATACCTTTATTATCAATCTTTTTTATAGGATAAATATTATTTAAAAACGGAGTCCCAAGTATAACTTGATTTGAAATATTTTTTGCAAGTATAAAACTTTGCGAAATACATTTGTTATTAACACATACATAAGCTTTAGGGATCTTATAATTAATCTGGAGTTTATCACTTCCTGCATGCCATAATGTATGACTAGTTTTATGAAAATATCGAGTAGGTATTAACACTTCCTGTATAACATTTAAATCTGCACCACTATCAACAAGAGCAGTAAATGTCTTTGTATAATGATTATCAATCAATAATGATATTTTTATATACCATTTCTGGGATATAACCATTTCAATAGTAGAAAGAAATGTATCATTAAACATACTAGGCTTATTAAGCTCAACCTTTTGAGAAATATCCTCTTTTGAAATATTTTTCCCTTTTGAAAATTCTTCTAATCTAGATATTCTAGATTCTTGAATAAGATTCTTATTCTTTAATAATTTTATTTCTTCTCTGAGATTATTATTCTCAATATGAAGATCTTGTAGAGATATATCTCTTTGAACCTGATATTTGGTTCTCAACTGATTCATGACTTCTGTCATGTTATAAGACTTATTCTTATTAAGAATGTCTTGAGTCAATTCTTCTTCTTTATTAGAAGATGAAGCTTCATCTTTATTACCAATATCATTGATAATCTGATTCCTTAACAAAGGATCTTTAATCATTTTTAATACCTCGAAGATATTATCAGAGGTTAAAACATTAATCGACATATCTGAGAACTGAGATATAATCTTATAAAACTCAGATTGATTGTTATCAAGATTATTAATCTTTTTTGGACATATTAATCCTTCTTTACAGGGCTCACATTCTTTTGATTCAGAAATATCTACATCAACTAAATTATTAATGATTTCTTCTTCTGATTCAGAAGTAGATGAAAATTCTGATTCTGATTTCTCAGATTCAGATTTTTCTTCAAGAGCCTGTATAATAATTTCCTTGATATCATCAGGAATTTCCAGATTATTAATCCTTTTCTTCGTCCAACAAAATTCTTTGGTATGACCCTTTTTACCACATACTTTGCAGTATCTTTCTTTTTTCTTATTATATCTCTGTCTATAAGACTTTTTCTGGAACTTTTCTTCCTTTCTTTTATTCTTTTTCTCAATCTGTCTAGGAGAATATCTCCTATGTTTAGGTTTATAAACCTTTTTATCTCTATTAATTTTGGTTTTACTGGATGAAGGATTATCCAAACCAAATTGTTGACAAAATTCTCCCAATTGTTTTTTCTCATCGAGATTTTGCCTTTTAATCTGTTGATTTAGCTTTATTTTATTGCATAAAGCTAATCCTTCCTGAATACAAGTGTCATTAGAGCACCATAAGTATAACTTTCATATGGAATCGTAATATTATTACGTTTTAGGGTTTTTCTTACCCTTTCAGCGAATAAGCTGGGTAATCCGTCAATAAATTTTGACTTCCAATGAATGTTATTACATTCTGGTAATTCCATCACTCTACTTAGGAAAGTATCCTTATACCACCTAAAATCAGAGAGTGTTTTACACCTTAATGTTTGGAGCAGTGTTCTAATAGTATCACTATTATCACTGAACCTTCCAGTAAAGTGTTCAATTATATTGACTGCAAGTGTATAAACTGCATTTTCGGTAATATTATTACCTTCTTGTTTAACCATATTGAGAATATTATCTCTATCATCTTGAGATAAATAATTATCCCACCAGCCTTTAAGCTGACCAGTAAATCCAGCAACTATCATTGCTGCAATAACTTTATCAGAATTATTGCTATTTTTGCAAATAGTTGAGTACATAAGCATTCTATGTACTGTATTATAAATCTGTTTATTAGAATAGCCATCAATATTCCACTCATAGATTTTATTACCAGAATAACTAATATCAATAGTATCAGTATATTCTTAATACATCCATGGGTGTTGGTCTATTATAATAAAACTTATTCTGAATTGGCTTATCTGCCCATTTAGTATTGATCTTATTGATCTGATTCTGAAAAACCTGCCTATAATCAGGATTTTCTATGATATTATCATATAACTCCTTATCAAGAGTTTTTATACTAAGTTTATTAAACTTTTCCTCAAGAAATTTTTCAAGCTCATATAATGGCTTGATTTTGAAATTGGATATAACCGGAGGTTGTTGGAAGCTTGGCAAAGCTTCTTTTCCCTTATCTGTAATTATTACAGGTTGGAGATTTTGTAAATCTTTTTTCTCCTTTTCTGTAATTATTACAGTAGGTTGACTATTTTTATTAATGACTGATATTATCATATCCAGTTTATTATGAATAGACTGGATTTGTTCTCCTAATACATTTAAAAACAAATTTGTATAATTTTGATTTTCAAACATAGTATTAACATGTTTACAAGTCATCTGTATTGTGTCATCTTCAATAAGCTTAGCAAAAGCTAGAAAATTATGAATTTTTCCATTTTTCTCAATATGAAAAGGTTGTTGTGGAGGATATATATCTGTCACAACTGTGCCATTTTGCAAATTATAATTTCTTTCTAAAATAAAAATATAATTTTTAACATAGGTATTCATAAACCATGCTGCAAAAGGTATTAACATATTTTTCTCTTTACAAGTTGTATAAAACTCATCTTGAAAACTTATAATCTCATTTTGAGTAAAATTCTCAAAAAACCATTTTCTAAAAGGTTCATAACCTTGACTTTTAAATTCTTCAGAAATAATTTTTTGGCTGAAGAACCAGGATTAAAATCTATTTTTTCATATAAATCCATAAATTAAATTTTAAAATCCATTTCCGACATTGTCGGTTCTGACTCATCAATATGACGAGTATTTGCCTCTCTGACAATATTATTCCTGTTAATATATAATCTATCAGTAACAGGAGTAAATACTTCAGAATTAGTGTCTTCTCTTATCTGAGAAGTTGAAGATCGTGGAAATTCCACTTTATAATCAATCGGAGAAATATAATTTCTCATTGAATTGTATCTTTGGAGAGACTTATTATTCTCAAATCGTATATTAATCGATCCATCAGTATTCTGGAAAATATCAGAAATATTATTCTGATTTTGTACCTGTGTTTGAACAGGAACTGCTTGTTCAATAATCCAATTTTCTAGAAAGTCAATTTCTTCCCATTTAATAGGTCTTCTGGTCGTAATATTAGACCTACTAAAATTGGTTTCAATAATTATTGTTTCATTTTTCATCTTATCAATACGTTTACACTGAGGATTCAGTGTATACAATGGTTTATAATATATTCTGTAACAGATACATATAACTTCTGTTCCAGGAATATAATTATAACCATGTGTTTTAACATTTAATGTTAAAGCATCAAGTATATTAATATCAGATAATGACAATTGCAAATTAGGATAAACATTAAAATATACTGGACCATTTGTCAAGCTGGATTGTATAATACCCATTAAAGATTGTTCCAATTTAAATTTCTACCATCTCTTAAAGCTGCTATAAAGCTTTCTGGTAATCCCTTTAAAGTCAAAGGTTTAAATGCAATCTGCACTAATCCTATATGAAGGAATTTATGAGTGTTTCTATAAGCACCTATATCCTTTTCAGATAATAATCTAATAATCATATCATTACTATCTAATGAAATCGATTCTTCAATAGTTTTTACTACTTGTTTTAAACCTATTTTTTCAAAAGTACCTAATTGATATATTAATCTAGGTTCTATCTTAGGAATTGTCCACTTATTAAGCAGATCTAGATTTTCTGGAATATCGTATTCCTCATTTCTAATATTCTTAATATTATTATTCTTATTAATCATATTCATGATATTCATGATGAAATATGTGTTGAATCATAACATATTTCTAAAAAATAAAAAAAATAATAATAATAAGAAGTAGATGTTCTGCACCATTTATTTGCATGTTGGGTTTAAAAGATATATGTTCACCTTTTGCTTTAAAAAATGAAAGGAAAAGTAGAGGATTGAAACCCAATATAGAGCTGATCTGAAAAGAAATGGTGGTGGAACAACTCTAAAGTGAACCCAACCCAATGTATGGAAACATGGCCTACATTCTCTTCACTTCTACAATAGACCATTCTTGTCACTGGCCCAAAACAACCTAATTTGGCTTGGCCCACCTCTTTTTCTTTCTAAAAAAGAACCACCAATAATCACATTATGGTTCGTTTATGGAAATTCATTTTAACCACCATACCTTTTCATTTGCAATTTTATGTCAAATATTCATGACTCATCAATTTTTCAATTACTATTACATCACACTAACTCGCATCACTTTTTCAATTACTATTACATCACACTAACTCGCATGAATTTGACTTTAGAAAGGTAAACATTCTATTTCACAAACACAAATTACACATAAAACTTTTTAGAGGAAATGTTGGGTTAAAGTGAGATAATTTCACTTTTTTTTTAAAAAAATATATAAAAATAGACAAATTATCACTTGCATTCGGTTGCACAAATTCAAATTCATGCACCTATGTTCTTAATTTATATACTAACAAATAAAAATATATATATTAATGAATAAGAAGTTACCTACTTTTTTAGTGATTTTTTTTAGTTTTGTAATAAAAAAATGAATATAAAAAAACTATACGTTTACAAAGAACATGCATAGTATATATTATTAAATAAAACTAATACAGATATGGTGTACAAGATATCAACTCATATAAATATAATTTTTCAATAGAAATATTATCAGTCTTCATATATTATACAAGTTATTATTGAAATAGTTCAATGAGACAATTATCACTTTTTCACAAATTGAGTATTATTTTTTATTAAAAATGTTATCACTTTTTATTCATCTCACAGAATTCATTTTGCGATACAAGTTACACAAATTTTTGCCTTGAAATTTTTTACTTTTAAAAAGTGAGAAGGTTGCTAAAATACCAGCACTCGCTCATATTAGACTATAAAAAAATGATCTTGTGTACAGTATGTATACATAATTATTTGAGCATATAGGATGCGTTTACAATATGCAACAAGTAATATTTTGAATGTTATATTGTGTACTCCTTTCTTGCAAATGTTAGCATTTACTTGTCTATTTGTCACACGAAAATGTTCACACCAAATGAAAAAAAAAAATCGAATAAATAACTCCCCCCAACAAACCTTTTATTTTTCAAAAATGTACTTTTCATAAGTCATATAACATACTTTATAGTGAAATTGTGTATGGTGATTAGATATTAACATATCGGTTCTAAGATATCCATTTGTTTTACCACATGAATTAAGAAGTATTATTATTATATGTAAAGTATGTAATTATATTAGAGGGAAGTGGTGGGCCACATTGTGTACTTTTTTTACTAAATATGGAAAATTGATACATTTGAAGCGGACGCCAAAAATAATAAAATAAATACCTTAGAAGCGGACGGAGAAGTATTAGAATTGTGCCTGATAATTAGATGTTATTGAATCTTTACAAAAATCTACTCGAAAAAAATATACTTCCTCCGTCTCATTTCAATCTTTACATATTTTCATTTTTGGTGTCTCTTTCAATCTTTACATTTCTTTTTTTAGTAAATGAGACCCAAACAAATTAATTATCTCTCTCCATGAGCCCACACATCACACTAATACATCTACCCACTTTACATTAAACTATTATTTCTCTCACCTCACTACACATTAAAATACTACATTCCTTAATCTACGATAAAAAAACAAAAGTAAAATTTGTAATGAGACGAAGAGAGTATTGATTATTTGACTTTTTTGAACGTATTATACCCATTAACGATTGTCTCCAATTAAGATTTCTACCATCTCGTAATGAATGAACAAATTCAATCTATCAATGATAAATTGAATTTAATAATTGAAAAGATTATATGATAGATTAAAGAAAAATCCTAAACCATGGACTGATAGTCATACTAATGCAGTCAAGAATATTAAGAAAAATGTTAAATCATTGCCATGCTTAATGATAAGTAACTGAACTTAACCGAAAAATATTATGTATGAACTTGAATATCATTTGATATATCGAATCGAACCATATCAAAATTCAAACCGTATTGTACTAAACGGATAAACCGAATATAATATACTTTTAAATAAAATTTATAACCTATTAAAAGAAAATAATGAAAAGTAATAATTATATTATACTCTAAATTAATATCTTCCTATTAAAAATAATATTCAAATTATCTTATATATTTAGATTCTATATTTAAAGAGTTGGTCTACTGTGTCTCTAGGACACACTGTGCTTCCATGAGAACACAAGAATTTAATACTAGAATTCTTATGTTCTCATGGGCCATGGTATGTAACACAAGTTTTTGTCATATTTAAAACTGATGATCTTTTTTTTTAGATTTCAAAATGTTATTAATTATTTAATATTTTTTTATAAAAGCATAAAATCTTATTCCGATAATTTTATTTTCTTTAACTATGATAAGTGGAGTATTATAGTAATTGTATTATATATATATATATATATATATATATATATATATATATATATAACTTTAATAAGTATTTTGTAAATAGTATTAGCTTGTATAAGAGATTTTTAAATAAATCTTAAAATATATTTATATTTAATATTTAAATTTATCTTAAATGTATTTAAAAAATCATTAATTGTAAAATACTCCATTCGTCCCACCACAAGGGTGGCGTTTCTTTTTTATACGTAGATAAATAAATGGGTAGGTCTAGCATGAAACCGTCTCACGTAAGATTTAAATTTATACTTTTAAAAATAGTTATCACTTTCGCTCTAAAAATGTTATAACTTTTTATTTATATTATAAATTGTTCATAAAATAACATTATCACTTAATTGAGTATCACTTTTTATATAGAAGTTATCACATTTTATCCATCTCACCTAAACTATTACGTAAGACGATCTCATACAAATCTTTGTCTAAAGAAATGTATACATATTTAATGTATAAATGAAGACAGAGAAATAATATTTTAATGTATAATGGACAGGTATTAGTGTGGTGTGTGAGTCACATGGAAATAATAATTGTTTTGTGTGGATCTCATTTACTAAAAGGAGAAATACACCTTTTATGTTGGAACGGACGAAAATGACAAAATGCACTCTTTGTGGTGGGATGAAAAGAATACTAAATCAACATTTACATCTTATTTTAAAAATAAATACATTAAAATATAATAATTTAAATATTTTTGTAAGTACATGTGTTTGGTAAATTTATACTATCAAACCGTACCGCATTATAAATTATCGTATTGTTATCATATTAAGTTTCAATGTGGTATTCGACTTTCTATTTTATAAAAAATTTCATACCGAACTTTGTATACCGCAGGAAGACTTCTACTTTTTTTATTCCAAAAGATTACATTATCCTTAAATGATCAGTATAGTTACTTATTTTTTTCAAGGCTAAAATTAATGGGCTCATGATATCGTGCGAGATACTCTTAGTATATTAAATTGTACTCTCTCTGTTTTGGGTATAGGTTATCTTTTACTTTTTTTTTTGCGCGTAAATTAAGAAATATTACTTCTTCCGTCTGCTTTCAAGATATCAATTTTACTTTTTTTGTGTCCGCTGCAAATGTATCTATTTCCCCAATTTAGTAAAAAAGTACACAATATGGCTCACCACTTCCCTCTAATACAGCTACCCACTTTACATATAATAATAATACTCCTTAATCCACGTGCAAAAAGCAAATTGATACCTTAGAACCGGACGGAGGGGATATTATTTTATATGTAGTGGATAGTTGTATTAGTAGTAAGTGATGTGCCATATGTGAGGTCCTTTTCCTAAAAGAAGAAAATGAGGACCTTTGAATGTGATGCCGCCCAGTAAATAGGAACTTTTGGTGGGATGGAGAGAGTATACCCTTTATTATAAGGACGTGTATCCTTCATTTCCAGAAATAATAAAAGAAAAATTAATGAAAGTGTATACTCTTTAAAACAAAATGTTGTATCTTTATTAATAAAAGTATATATCCTTTAGAACAATATGTTGTATCCTTAAACACCTTGTGCATCTTGAGACACAAGAGACCAACGCTTTCTTTAATTAACATAGATGAAGGAAGTATTACACAAGAATTAAAAATTAGAGTTAATTGCAAAAAAAATTATAAACTTTACTTATAAAGCAAATTAATTCCCATTTTTGAAAAATTGCAAAATATATATATATATATATATATATATATATATATATATATATATATATATATATATATATCATATTTAAGTATTGTTACAAAATACACCCAATTACTTTTAGTAAAAATTGTGTACATTTTGCAATAATACTTAAAAATAATTTTTTTTTATAATTTCTCAAATGTGGGGATTAATTTATAATAAAAGTAAAATTTATTTTTTTTTCAATTAATCCAAAAAATTACATTAATTCTTGCTTATAATCTAAATTCTTGTTTATATATATATATATATATATATATATATATATATATATATATATATATATATATATATATATATATATATATATTCTATCTACGTATCACTAATCATAGTGACAAGTAAAATCTATATAATAGATCATGTGGATTGCCCTAAACAGTGGTTAAATTTATTTTAATATTTTTAATAAATATAAAAATGAAGCGGTGAAATATTGAATATTCTATTATGCAAGACTAAATTAGCAAGTAGCATGTGTTTGAAGCAATACCTTCCATGTTAATTATTAGTAGCATATATGTCCTCAAATTTTCATTACAACTAAACCTTCATTGAACCTATAATTATGCATGTGAGTAGGTCCCATTCAACATAGATCAACAAGACCCACATGGTGGTCAACAAAGACAATGTTATTGATTACCAATATAATTTTCTTATCAAAATTATAATTAACATTAACAATCTTGTATTGTTAAAGAATCTTAAGGGCAAAGAATAACAGTATTTATTGATGGTTTGACTATTTATCCTCTCGGTTTCTTTCCGAAGCTTAGGTGCATCCTATGTTTATAAGACTATATATTAATATAAATAATATATATATATATATATTAAAAATATGTTTATATATGGCAAATTATTCATTTCACTTTCTTACGTTGGCAAAGTCTATTGTAAGACAGATTATGAAGCAAATTGAGGTAAATTATACTAATTTGTATAAAATATGTGTTTTTAAAGTATAATGAATAATAATTAAATTAAATTATGTTTTTAAAATGTTATACTTATAATTCGCTATAAACATATTTTAACTACTAATAAACATGTTTTATATATATAATAACTATATTTTAACAATAGATCGGTTCATCTCACTCTCACAAGAGAATATCCTTTTATATTTACATTTTAGCAGGTTTATTTTACTTCTATAATTAATACTTACATTTATGAAAAAAGTATTTGATTCACATTAAATTAATATGTTGGATAGAGCTGGTAATTGATTGAGTTACTCATAGCTCAAGTCGACTCGATAAGGCTCGAACTCAGCTCGTTCGTAACTACTCGAGCTCGTCTTATACTCGTTGAGTTATTGAGCCGAGTTCGGCTCGTCTCATAAGGCTCAATAATAATAATAATAATAATTAATATTAATTATTATTATTTAATTATAATAATATATAATAAAATAATTATTAATAAATACAATATATTTAAATAATTATTAGGTTCGATAAAACTCGAAACTCAACTTATTTCTACTTAAAAAGTTGAGTCGAGCTCATTCATATGCTCGTTCCTTAAGGAGTCGGAACTTGAGGTGAGCTCGAATACATGGAACTGGGGCATGCTTGGCTCATTTAACACCCTAATATGGAATAATAAAGGTTGTACATGTGATTAACAAAATGTGAATTAGAACTTAATTTTTTATTAGTCTCAAAACATATTATGCTCAACTCTCCCCAATTTTATTCCACGGTGCGTTACTTTTTACTAATGAGTACTCCAATTAAGTCCGTATAAGTAATGGTGCGTAAACTCTCTCATTCTTAGCAAATTTTTAAGACCCTTAAAAATATATATTAATTAAATTTCAACCAAATACAACCCAAAGTTTAATGTTAATTGTTACACCCTTTATTTCATAATAAATGTTACATTTTCTATTTTTATCTGTCCTACAATAAATATCCTATCTTTATTTTAAAAAAAAAACTTTTCTTAAATTCTATGATAAATGTGCCACTTAGTGATATTTACAATTTTATTTTACCATTGTAATTCGTGACATATACAAGCCTTTATAATTCATATTTCATTTTACTTTTTATTATTGTAATTTACTATAATTGCTTTTTCAATTTCAAGTGTAGCAATAAAAGAAGCTCTTTATATCATTGATTTGAGTAAATAACTAATAAAACCAAATTTCTTAAATTAAAAACTACTCAACTCTTGGAACAAGAATATTAAGATAGAAATCATCAATTTACAAATATAAACATAAACAATACACTAAGTATTTCTACACTTGACAACTACCATAATTATACAGCTGCTCTAAATTTATATATATATGTTGGAAAAATTTTGGGCTACTTGGGAATAACAGTTTGCAATAAACCGTGTTTGTATGATATTTGGCATAACTCTAGCTGCAACTCTTTTATGTTTTTCAAGAATCACATTAGACTAGACTAAGACTAAATGTTTGAATAATTATCTGAGGAGACCATAACCTCGGATGCAGCCCATAACCTTGCAGCTTCTGCTGAGCTGGAACCCATCTTTGAAGTCGAAGCTTCATTACAATCCGAGAAGTATTTTCCAGTAACACCCACCAATCTTGGATTTGTTGCCACATAACAAGTAGTTGCAGCTGCCTGCATTGCAATTTCCATGCATCATTTATATATATTCATTCCATTTATGGAATACATTCTCGTATTCTAGGTAAAAAATTAAGAAAAGTTGACTTTTAGTGTAAAATGAGGGGAATTTTGGATGTTTTAATGGTATAAAAACTTTGCCTAAGTAAAGATTAAAAAGTATTGCCTAAATATAGAAACACAGTGATTTTTAAAAATGAGATGTATGTTTTCAAAATTTTGAATGAAATTAAGTCGAGCCTATAAAATTGATTTGTAGTTCGTAAACATACTTGTCTTGATTTCTTTTTTAATTATTAACTTGTTAATACTAGAGAGTCTCTAGGAGTGTGAAATTGTAATTTTCTTTTTCTCATTTTATAACTTTTGATTGTATTCTTTTTTTATACCCAATTCTAAAAAATGTAGTAGTCTTTTTTACTTATAAAAAAAAAATAAAAAGTATAGCGGTTGGCATTTTTGTACGTGGTATGGTATTGAGAGAGCAATAATATTGTGAGTTAGTTTTAATCAATGGTGTGCAAGTATTTTTAGAACAAAGTGTACATGTATTTTCGAGACGAAAAGAATACATGTTATTCTATAGACCAAGCTTATGTCGGGGAATGCTATGTAATACTGTACTCTTAATTAAGTAGAGTTGACAGTAATACCTGTGGTATGCTCTTCAACAGCTTGGAAGCCAAAAAGAAGACCAAATCTGCTTTAGAAACTAAAATTTAGAACCCCCCAAAAAGGTTGATTATATTAGTGAAACAAAAAAATAAATAAATAAACAAATCACCCGTAATAAGGCCTTCACGGTCTCTAGTGAGTCTGGTTCTCACTATTCCAGGATGAACACAATTGACGGCCACGTTGGCCTCCATTTCCTGCAATTATTTATTAATAATTAAAAAAAAATTAATAAGTTGTGTCCAAATGAGGAAGAAACAAAAAAACACTATAGCAAAAATCCATGAGAAAGAGAGGGATGTAGAGTGATTGCCTTGAGTCTCCGGGCAAGTTCCTTGGTATGCAAAACGTTGGCCAGTTTCGAGAGGGCATACGCACGAGTCCCATCGTATCCACTGTTATCCATACAATTTTAATCGCAACAAATTCAAACATGTCTCTTGTATTGTACATATATCACAAAACTTATGCTCAGTAATTATACGGATCTAAAATCTATGCAACTGGATCTAACTTAACTTGAACCCGGTAATTTTCTACTTAATGCCAGGTTAAAGTATTAGTAGTACCACTCTATTTCGAATGCGGGGTTAATGTATTAGTAGTACCGCTTTAAGGGATGTGGTTCATATTGAGTTAATATTACTTAATGAGCTTAAAAAAAATTAAAATAAGGAGAAATTGCACACTAATTGTATTTATATGGGCTTATTTTTCTTCTAAACCCGTTAGCAAAACACTAAGGAGAGATGAGTTCAATATCTCTTGAAACTAATAAAAAATTATGAGAACTTTCATGCTCACACTTTGTTAAACACATCTACAAGCTATACTAACTCACTGGCTTTATTAACTCAATTTGAAATCAAAATGTTTGATTTAGGTTTGAGTTGATTAATTTAATAAACTAGTAAATGGTGTTATTCCATGTTTGTTTTAGGTAGAATAAATTTATATATATATATATATATATATATATATATATATATATATATATATATATATATATATGAGATTTAAGGACAAACCCAAGGTTTTAACAAGTTGATAGATACTCCGTCCGTCACACGTTAACGTTGACGTTTGCTTTTTGCATAGAGATTAAGAGATATAATATTTTAAAGTGTAGTGAGATGAGAGAAATAATATTTAATGTAAAGTGGGTAGTTGTATTAGTGTTGTGTGTGAGTTTTATAATTAATTATTAATTATTTTGTGTGGGTCCAACTTGACAAAAATGGAAATATAAACCTTAACATGGAACAATCAAAAATGAAAAACGTAAACTTTAACGTGGAACGAGAGGAGTATATACAAGTGGCACCCTATTAATACATACATCATTATTCATTATAATTGTACTCCATCTGCAATTATAGATGATTTCCTTTATAATATATACACACACAAAAACCAGTAAACGGATTCTTTTAAATGACATTCATTTAAATATTAAGTTGTAAGCTATACCCCATGACCACTGAGATTCCATGTTACACTATATTATTGTTTAGATCATGAATGATAAAGGACTATAGTTAATTAACTAAAAATATAATAATCAAGGTATCGCTCATTTTAATAGTAATTTAATAGGTCATCAATATTATTATTAATTTTGAAAGGAGGCATTCAATATTAGTAGCTATGTTGCAGTTGAACCAATACTATGCATATCATTATTAATGATCAATTAAAATAATACTCATATAACATAGTAATAAGTAATAATTTCGGATGCATGTGTGAGACAAAATCTGAATTCGGCAAAAAAAAGAGCAGAAATATAAAGATCATGCCAATGAAAAGATAATGATTTGGGGATTGGTGACCTGGTGAAAAGATTATGCCAATTTCAGGATGCCTTTTCATTAATATCTCATACCCCAAACCTCTAATGCACCACCACATAATTTAATTTAAATAACCAACATAATTTAATTTATATTTAAATGTAAAAATGAAAAGATAATGATTTGGGGATTGGTGACCTGAATGGTGAAAAGATTATGTCAATTTCAGGATGCCTTTCATTAATATCTCATACCCCAAACCTCTAATGCAACACCACATAATTTAATTTAAATAACCCACATAATTTAATTTATATTTAAATGTAAAAACGAAAAGATAATGATTTGGGGATTGGTGACATGTTGAATGGTGAAAAGATTATGCCAATTTCAGGATGCCTTTTCATTAATATCTCATACCCCAAACCTCTAATGCACCACCACATAATTTAATTTAAATAAGCCACATAATTTAATTTATATTTAAATGTAAAAAAATACTCCACTTTAATTTACTCCCTCCGTCCCAGAGGACCAGAAATCTTATGTAAAGTCTTTGGCCCTTTAGCCTGGGATAAAGGGAGTATATTCCAACGTACCATGATATTTGTTGTGGATAAAGTGTAAAAAAATTGAATAAAACTGTTGGGATTGATGAATAAAATGTAAAAAGTTGGTGCGATTTATAGTGTATTTTTACTATTAATGAAATGTGAATAAATACTTGAAACACCTAAAATAATAAATACATGTGATGTTGGGAGTAATATTTTCAAATTGAAAAAAAAATTGGTAAGTAAATATTCATAAGTTAATGCAGAAGTGCAGAAACTCACATGTAAAATTGTAATTCTAGAAATATTAGGTATATTTAGAAAATTAAAAGGGTGAATTATTGTGTGTTGAATATAGAAAAGACTATTATTAGTAATAAAGTGTGAAAAATAAAAAAAGTGATCACCTCTTATTGCTGGTGATAAAGGCAAGATAAGAAATGATATCTCCGGAAAACCAGCCATGAATACTCGATGATACATTCACTATCCTTCCTTGTACACCCCCACTCCGACCCGTCTCAATCATTTTCTTCAACAATAGATTCGTTAATAAGAAATGACCTATCAATTATTATTAATAATTAATTAAATCCTTAATTACATGCAGATAAAGAAATTAAATACGACTGTTACATTGGCAATATATATTAAATGCGTTAATAATTCATAATTACCTAAATAATTAGTGGCAAATGTCATCTCAATTCCATCCTCGGAAACACCATGATCGTACGAGAATTTCCCCGCATTATTTCTGTATATTAGGGAGAAAATTAAAGCACGATGATTTTAAAAATTAAAAAAATAAAATTAAATAATTGTAAATTTGGAAAGGATTAGGGAGATTTACATGAGGAGATTAAGAGGCAAATTAAAAGACTCAAATTCCGCCACAAATCTTCGAACAGAGTCGAGCTTGCTAAGATCGAGCCTCATCACTATAATTTCCACCGCGGGAAGCTCCGATTGGATACGAGCCTTCGTGTCCTCGGCGGCTTTCAGGCTCCGAGCCGGTAACACCAGACGCACGCCGCACTGAGCCAGAACCCTAGCCGTTTCTGCTCCAATCCCCGACGTCGCACCTGTAATCCGCCATTCCCGCACCAACATTTCACACTCATCCGCAAACGACGACGTTCGTCGGTTACAAAATAAAATTTCCGACGCCGGAATTAGGTTATTTACCTGTGATTATGGCGGTGATGTGGCGGAGGTCAGAGCAGGCGGAGGTGACTTCCTCGGCAGTGGATTTCGAGCTGAAGCCGCTCGCTCCGGTGGTGCCGATGAGATACTTGACAGTCTCCAGCATTTTCTCTCTCTATCCCTCTTTTCCTTCTCTCACTCTTCCCGAGAAGTTTGTTGCAGAATTTGTGTGTAGTGTATGTTGGAAGAAAGAAAGTACGGGTGATGGAAAAGCAAATTACGTATAAATATGCAATTGAAGAGATGAGAGAGAAAGATGGTCAACAAGCAGAGACTAAAAAAGCGAAACAGTAGGCTATGCTGTGAATGCTAGTTTTGCAGAGTGGGAAGTATAGATACAGAAGTTGTAAGTATATATGGATGGATTGGGGGTTGTGGTGGAGACTGGAGGAAGTGGGAGGTTTTTATAATGGTGAATGGTGGGGATTTGGGAATCAATTAAGATAGGTTACAATTTTTTGTCATTCATTGTATCATGCTATATTTTTTTATTTCTTATTATATTTTAATTAGAAAAATGTCGTCTGTTAATCAAATGAGTTTTGATAAATGCAAATATGCCTACTTTAACTAAAAATGAGAAAAAATATGCACTTTGGAGTTAAATTTACTAAATTACCTTTACTTTTTGATGTGTCAATATTTTGATTAGTATTTAGATATTATTATTATTTTTATTATATTTATCAATATTTAGATATTAAGATAATAGTTAAGATATTTATTTTTAAAGAAATTGTTTATTTTAAATAGGATTTATCTTTTAGGGATTAGTTAGGATATTGCCTAATCTTTAGGATGTCATTCTCATAAATAATCTTGTAAATGTTCGAATGGAAATCAATCAGAAAACCTAAGTTAAAAAAAAGAAAGTTTTTTTCGCAACATTGTTTGGCAACCCCGTTGACTTGCTGACCTGAGTCAGAGTCTCGGTTTATCATCGTAACTCCGGGCCTGAGCCAAAATTTCGATAATTATCTTTTAATTTTAAAGGGTGATTCTCATGCTTTTTTTAAAGGGTAATTCTCATCATTAGTACTTTCGTTGAGAGATATTTTAGGGATCCTTGGGAATCACACACATATCCCACACATATTCAATGGTAGGAACTATGGGTGTGCACGAATATTGACTTTTTGACTTTTTTCGAACCGATTCAAACCGATTTTTCGTTTGGTACGGACTTGGATATTTTCCATTTTCCCGTACCGAATATTGGATATAACCGAACCGAACCGTACCAAAAAACCGAATTTAAACTATGCATTAAAATAATATATAATATATTTATCTTAGTTTATACTTTATATGTGATGAATTAACTAATTTTACTCTACTAATTATAATGTAATCATAATTAATAAATTAAAATTAGTTGTAATATAATTACAGATAATAATTTAAAATATATCTAATGTTCTAAATATTTATTTATTACTGTATATTAGAAAATATATGGAGTATTTCATAAAGTAAAATAAATTTTTTAAAAAAATAAGAAATAAATAAAATAATATGTTCAAAGTTCAAAGTATTATTTCAAAAAACATAATCAATAAAGTAAATAGTATTTCTAAAGTCTAAATTCAGTCGTAAACTTAATAAATAATTATTATATTTTATATTTATTTAATAAAGATAAAATACAAAAATTAAATGATAATCCATATTTGTGTCTAAAATATTAGATAAACTTTAATTGCAATACACCTTAAATTTTAAGTTAAAGGTTTAAAAAAATTTAAAATTATTAATTTTCTTTATTTTAGTACTATTATTTTTTAGGGCAACACATGATGTTGTCTTATGTTAGACTATTAATATTTTTTAAATAATTATCAATGTTTATTAAATATATTATCACTTTTCATTAAGAGTTTATCATTCTTTATTTATAATTGAATGGTTTATGAGAAATTTAGTATTTTTTATCTAATTGATATTTTCTAAGTATTTATATGTGCAAAACTCCGTTTCTCATGAGAAATCCGATCTGATCCGCTCCGCACCGTAAAAATCAAATTTTCCAAAAATTCATTCCGAACCGAATCGAATTTCGGTACAGATTCAATATCGGATTTTTTCTTTATGGATTCAATATCGAATTATTTTTTAAAAAAATCCGATCCAAATTTCGGTACGAATTTTTTATAAATTCATACTCCGTCAAAATCCATTTTTCTAAAAATTCATTCCGAACCGAATTGAATTTCGATACGGATTAAATATCGGATTTTTTCTTTATGGATTCAATATCGAATTATTTTTTAAAAAAATCCGATCCAAATTTCGGTACGAATTTTTTATAAATTCATACTGAATCCCTATTCGCACACCCCTAGTAGGAACTCATAAAAGGATTCAGTTATTAGAGGTGAAATTTGATCAATTGGAGGCAGATTTCACAGACTTGAGTCAATTCGTGAGTAGGATGGAGAGCAGGCTACAAAAATTTCTTCGCAAGAAGACATCGAAGAAAGAGCTCCCATTGGAGGAAGAAAGAGCAGCTACAAAAATTTCTTCGCAAGAAGACATCGAAGAAAGAGCTTCCATTGGAGGAAGAAACTAAATTCATGGAAGAAGATGCCATAGTGGAAGATTAAGTTTTTTATGATGAAAGTGATGAATATGATGAAGGTTATGGAAGTTATGAAGGATCGCGGATATTTGATGAGGAATAAGAAAAGTAAAGTTAACTTTTAGCAACAGTATTTGCAAACCCGGTGACTTGCTGACCTGAGTCAGAGTCTCGATTCTCTATCGTCGTAACTCGGGGCCTGAGCCAGAGTTTCGATTTTTATCCAAGGGTGATTCTCATCATTGGTGAGATTTGATCAATTGGAATCAGATTTCACACACTTGAGTTAATCTGTGAGTAAGATGGAGCACAGACATGAAAAAATTTTCAGCAAAAAAAAAGATAGCAAAAAAAAGAAGAAATTGGAAGAAGTCGATTCCATTAAGGAAGAAGCTAAATCCAAGGAAATTGAAGCTTTCTATGGAAGCTATGAAGGTCCACCCATATTTGATGAGGAAATTGATGAATTTCCTTATGGTGATGACTCATCGATTTTTGGGGAAGAAGATGATGGGAAAGATTACGATGGTCAACCAATTTACGATGAGGAAAGCCCATCAATTTTCTACTATGAAAATGATGCCTTTTTCGTTTCCTATGATATAAAAATGCAATTCCATCGGACCCATCAGTCCTATATGAGGAAGGCCCATCTGACCCTATTGTTTAGGAGGAAGACGCTGTAGTTTTTGTTTCTTTAGCAGATAAGGGTCTTCAAAATATTTACATGGAGAATATTTGTTTCAGTTGTGAAATGCAAAAGAAGAGAGAAAAAGGGTTCTGCGATGAAAAGTTTGTGCATGGACATAGACGTCAATCCAAGGAAGCATGGTTAATTAGAACAGACGATAAACAAATCGAACCAGAAGATTACGGTTGATTGAAGAAGTGCATTTCCAAAATTATCCTTGAGGACAAGGATATTCTTGAAGGGGATGGGAATGATGAGTATTTAGATATTAATATTATTTTTATTATATTCATCAACATTTAGATATTAGGATAATAGTTAAGATATTTATTTTTGTTTATTTTACGTAGGATTTTTCTTTTAGGGATTAGTTAGGATATTCCCTAATCTTTAGGATTATGTTCTGATAAATAATCTTGTAAGCATAAGAATGGAAATCAATCAGAACACTTAGATAAAAAAAAAGAAGAAAAACCAAGTTAATTCTTCGCAACATTATTTTGCAAACCCCGTTGACTTACTTAGAGTCTCGGTTTATCGTCGTAACTCCGGACCTGAGCTAAAATTTTGATAATTATACTTTAATTTTAAAGGGTGATTCTCATCATACTTTTCAGACACTAACATGAAGACAACACGATCTCAATGTATTTAAAGACCGAGTGAGATATCACAAGATTATGACAAGAGTTTATAAAAAATTTATACTTAAAAGGAAGACCAAATAGATATCATCATAGTTTATAATCAAATATATTTATAATTGAAGTGAAAAGATTGAGTGGCCTTAAATTAGTGTTTATTATTAAATGTTACACTGTAAGACCGAGTGGCCTTAAACAACAAGTAATGATTATAAATATTTAATTATTACATTGTTACAATTTAAAATATAAAATTCTTTATAATTTCATAATATTAATTTGATATTAAAATATTAATTTGATAATTTTATTTATAGATATTTATAAATATTAATTTCTATTTGGATATTAATTAATGTTGATATTTAATTTTGTCATTATTTATAAAATATTTAATTTACGTCAAATTAAAATATAAAGTTCTTTATATTTTTTTCAATTTTTATTATAATCTAATATTTAAATATTAATTTGGGAGGTAGATAAAAATCCTAAATAATATATTTCATTCATTTTTGCTAATTTTATTACAGCAGATATATAAATCTGAATATCATATATGTTCTTAAAGCATAATGTGACATACCGAGTGAGAATTGTGTATTCTTAAAGTTTTTAATGACGTATGAATTGAAAGACCAAGTGAGAATAGAGATGAAAGACCGAGTGGGAGTATATATATTCTCAAAGCACTCGGTCATGATCGAGTGATATATATATATATATATATATATAAGTACAGATTCTCGCGTAATACGCGGATAAATTATTATGACCAATTAAAAAATATAATTAAAGGTAGTATTTAATTTGTAGATATACATTATTTAAAGATATACATGAATAATAATAATAATATACGACAATTAACCATGTCGCGATACCTCATACCTTTAAAAAGCTTCAAGATCGACCGAGATATATATATATATATATATATATATATATATATATATATATATATATATATATATATATATATATATATATATATATATATATATATATTCTCAAAGCTCTCGAGATCAAGTGATATATATGTTCTTAAAGCAAGTCCAAGACTGAGTTGATATATATATATATACATTCTCAAAAGATGGACTGAAACAAGTGTTCTGCAGTAAAAAAGAAGTAATACTTCTTCATGTTAAATCAAGGTTATCAGAGTCTTTTTCTTTCAAAAGTGGGCATTTTTGCTCTTTTTTATTGCTCCGGGCATTTTTAGATATTGTTTTTTGACAGAGGGCACTGTACCTAGGTCCCTTTTAATTAATGTTTGTTAATTATTTTATTAACGGACTTTTAAAAGGATTTAACAACTGTAACTAACTTTTGACGAGGTAGGGTTAGTTGCAGTTATCCAAATACAATTACTTTCAACCCAAAATATAAAAAATAGCTTTAATAAAGCGCTAAAAAATAGCATTATTATTGGAGACTCAAGATCGAAGTAGAAGGAATATTTAAATACTCCCGTCACGCAAGAGTGTTCGTTTACTTTTTGCATGTGGATTAAGAAATATTATTATTTTATGTGTATTTTGTGGATTAAGAAGTATTATTATTTTATATGTATTGAATAATTGTATTAGAGAGATGTGATGGATAGTAGTGTACCCCTTTTTACTAAATTGAAAAAATGAAAACATTTGAATGAGATGACCATATAGTAAAATTGAAACATTTTGGCTGGATTGATGGAATATTAATTATTGCAATCATGTAAGGGAGAATAACCCATTTAACCAAATTTTTAAGTTGAAAATCATTGTCATCCATGAAATAAGTTATATAACTTCCATAACCAATTGTTCATTTCTGGACCAAAATACCTCCATCATGTCTCAGAATGCTATGGAGGGATTCCGACACCGAATCCAATATCTAACCACCCTGTCGGAATGCTATGTCGGGATTTCGACATCGAATTCGACATCCCCGATACTGGATCCGACATCCGATGATGTCAGAATCGATGTTGGAACCCCGACATAGCATTTTGATAGGGTGGGGGTATTTTGGTCAAAAATGGACAATTGGGTATGGAAGTTAAACAATTATCTTCATGGCTGACAATGATTTTTTACTTCTCATTTTGGTTATTTTTGACAATTAACTCATCATGTAATTTGAATATGAAGCGTAGTAAGTGAAAATCTCAAAGAGTAGTCACTTTTAAATAAATGGAGTATATATTTTTTCCTCACTTAAAAATAAATATTTCCTTCATTCCGTCCTAATAGTTACGTTTGTTTTTTGCACGGGGATTAAGGATTATAAGATTTTAATGTGTATTGAGGTGAGAAAAATAATATTTTAATATAAAATAGTTAATTGTATTAGTGTGATGTGTGGGCCCATGAAAAGAGAAATAATTTATTTGCGTAGGTCACATGTACCAAAATGGAGAAATGTAATTATGTAACCATTAAAATGAGACGCAAAAAAAAATGTAACTTTTAGGATGAGATAAATGGATTATATTCTTTATATTCATGTTATATTCCCTCCAATAGTTGCATAGATACACATTTACTTTTGGGTTCCTCACTTAAAAATAAAGTATAAAAAGGTAGGTCTTGCATGACACCGTCTTACATGAGATCGTTTTATACTTTTTAAAATAGTTATCACTTTCGCTATATATCGTTATTATTTTTCATTTATAATATAAATTGTTCATAAAATAGTATTATCACTTTTTATTGTCACTTTTCATTATAAAAGTTTTCACTTTCTGTCCATCTCATATAAACCATTACGTGAGATGATTTCACACAAGTCTTTGCTTCAATAAAAAAAAAGGGGCAAAGGGTCAAGCATGACCCTAAACTTATGCACTAGGATCACTCAAGCTCCCAAACTTTTATTTTGGTCATTTAGACCCTTTACCATTTATAATGAGATCAAATGCACCATTTACCTTTTATAAACCAAACAAATGGACATTTTGACTATTTTCTTCAAAAGTTTAACTATTTCCAAACCAAACATTAACAACACATCATTTAGACACACCTTTTATATCACAGTCTATATATTTTATTTTCTAACTTATATATAAGTATTTTATTTTCTACTCTATTTTCATCCATATCTTCACGCTTCAATAATCATACATTAACTTTTTTTAATGTTTGGCACTCAACATTCCAAAATCTAAACTCAATTCGTGTTAGATTCTTACTTGTTGCTTTCGGCTTTATTTAATTTGTCGAGGAGCACAAAAAAATAAACTATATTGTCGTGAAATTAATAATATTTAATTTTTTCATTTAAAAGGAAGAATGAGAATTAACATAGTTTAATTAATTATATGCTTACGCATTGTAACAATAAATTTTATATTTATGGTAGAATAAACACAAAAGTGAATTACAAAAATAATCCAAAAGGATTTACTTTGAAGAGTATGTAAGCGGATTACAAATCTCTAATCAATCATCTGATTCTTCTCTCGAACCAATTTGACCTTGACTTTGACTTGACTTTGAATGGAGTGTATATGATGACTGTGTTAACAGCGTGTGTTGATTTGACTTGTGTGTTGAGTCGGATCTTCAGATGAAGTTTGTCCAAGCTCGGATGTATGTTCTTTTATGTTGATCCGGAGGCGTTGAGCTTTTGTTCGGATAGAACGTTGACTAGAAGACTTCTGTGGAGAAAGTCATTGATTGGAAGAATACCGTATCAGAGGGGCTTGAGATCTTTATCTCTGATCGGAGGCTGTTAGCTGGAAGAATGCTGAATCGGAGGGGCTTAGCACCTTAATCTCGGATCGGAGGTGGTTGGCTGGATGAACGCCGGATCAGAGGGGCTTGACACTTTTTTCTTAGATCGGAGGCAGTTGGCCAGAAGAATGCCGGATCGGAGGGGCTTGACACCTTTATCTCTGATCGAAGACGGTTGGTCAGAAGAATGCCAGATCGAAGGGGCTTAGCACCTTAATCTCATATTGGAGGAGATTGGCTGGATGAATATCGGATCGGAGGGGCTTGATATCTTTATCTCAGATATGAGGCGATTGGCCGGAAGAACATCGGATCGAAGAGGCTTAACACCTTTATCTCTGATCGGATGCTGTTCTTGACTTGAAGATCTTGAAGGGAGGCTGTTGCTCGTGTTCTTTAGATCTCTTCAGGTATCGGGTGTGTCTGGAATGAATGGAGGAGGGCTCCTTATATAGGTGAGGGGTGAAGATGCCCCATAAATAACTCGTAATTTTGATTAGTCAATGACTGATTTGACCTAATTCTGTGGGCTTGAGTCTTTCCATCCTTGCAATTTGATTGGTCAATATTGATTTGACCTGATTCTGCAGGCTTTGAATCTTCTAGGCTTTATTTGACTTGGTCTTGCCTTATTTAATTTAATCCTCTTTTAATTTGTTGTGTTTTAAATTAATTATAAATTATTTATTAATCTATTTTAGGAATTAATTTATTAATTTTTCAAATAAAATATAATAAATTAAAATTGATATTTTAATCATGAAAATCCACGTGTCGCAATTTGATTGGACCATGAATTTTAATTGCTTACAAATGCCCCCTTGCGATTTGTTCACGGACGTTGTGTCTTGTTGTGAAGGAATCACAAAAGTCCGTTTCTTCTTTTGCAAAAATTTTGAACTTAAGAGCAATTATAAAATTTATTTGACCCAAGAAGGCAAATAATTTCTTTTCCTTGACCCAATCCTTTAATCTTTTAATGGCCCAGTTAACTCTTTCTGATTATCATCTAGAATTCAGCAGAATGTAAATATAGCATGATATGTTTCTTGTTCACCATGATGCTTGCAAATCTTAATAAAAATTATCATCTTTATTTGTATTATAGAATTTCTTATAATTTTGTAGAAATTGTACCAATTACAGATAATTTCCATGTATATTGCAGGGTCCATCACTATATAATAGTGGGCCTTGCCCCCAATCTCTTCATCAATTTGATTGGGTATGCACGTAATGCATTTCGAGGGCTTGAAGAGTGGCCAAGGCTCTCTGCCTACCGTCTGCGTCAACAGTCTACCTTTCTCTGCTAACAGCCTCCGTCAACAGTCTACCTTTCTCTGCCAATAGTCTCCATCAACAGTCTACCTTTCTCTGCCAACAGTCTCCGTCAACAGTCTACCTTTCTCTGCCAACAGTCTCCGTCAACAGTCTACCTTTCTCTGTCAACAACTTTCATCAACAGTGGCTCGGTTTTTTTTGCTAGGCGCAGGGTCGAGATGGGTGATGAATCGGCTATATGAATGGAAGGTGACGAAGGACGTGAGCAGCAAACGGCAATAGATGGGTGGTCGAAGTCTGATCTGGCAGCAAGATCGCGAATCCGGCGGTGGATGGTGAATTGCGGTTGAGGGGCAGCTCAGTATTTGGCAAAGGAATGGCAGTCATAGATTACTTGTTCGTGTTTCCGATGACAGAGTTCACAATTTTGTCGGCGCGGCTCAATTGTGCACTGTGGTGGTTTTCGAGACTCAGCGATTGACGGGACTGGTGGAGTTGTCCGACAAGGAAAACTGCGATAGCTAATGGTTGAAGTGGGTCGTGAGGTTTTCGACTGCTGGCATCGCATTTTCAGCGCAATTCTCGGCAATGATTTCTGGCAACGTGAGAAGGAAGCAGATTTAATTTCCAGGTTGAAATGGCAGATTAAGATGAGCAGCTCATTCTTTTTTCTTTGGAGAGAGAAACCCAAATTGATTTTGACTTTTCAATCTGTACTTTTAACTTGAAATCGAGTGAGTTGATTAATTAGTTTGGATCACCACAACTTAAATTTTGAGCTCAAAATTTCAATCTTGATTGTGGGCCCATTTTAAGAATCCAAAATCAACTTGGATTTTAATTTAAATCACCCTTGGGCTTATATTAATTCTGGCCAATGCCATTCGTATAATTAATTTGGATTTAACTCAAATTAATTCCATGAATTTTAATTCCTTAATCACCAAACGAAAAACTTCATAGTAATATTTGAACTATCAATTCATCAGCCTTGTCTCTCTTCCTTGAGATAGAATTGACAGAACAACCTTGAGTTTGCCAGTCTTCCTTGAGATGGAATCGACGGAGCAACATCAGCCCTCTTAAGGTGGCACTTCTACTTCTTTTTCCATTATGGTGTCAAGCATCTGGTGGTCATCTCTACATTCTTGCTGCAACTGATTACTTTTCCAAATGGGCCGAAGTTGTGCCTTTGAGAGAAGTGAAGAAAGAAAATGTTGCTGATTTCATTCGGATCAACTTCATTTATAGATACGGTGTCCCTCGCTACATCATCACTGATAATGAAAGCAGTTTAGCAACAGTTGAATTGATAAGCTATGTGAGAAGTTTGCCTTCAAGCAAAGAAAGTCATCAATGTACAACGCAGCTGCCAATGCTCTTGCCGAAGCCTTCAATAAAACCTTATGTAGTTTGTTGAAGAAAGTTGTCTCCAAGTCGAAAAGAGATTGACATGAGAGAATCAATGAAGCTTTATGGGCGTACCGCACTACTTATAGAACACCTACTCAAGCTACTCCATATTCCTTGGTGTATGGTGTTGAGGCTGTTGTGCCTCTTGAAAAACAAATCCCGTCTTTGAGGATGTCCATACAAGAAGGTCTCACCGAAGAAGAAAATACAAAGTTGCGCCTTCAAGAGTTGGTAGCATTAGATGAGAAGAGGTTGGATGCACAACAAAGGCTTGACCGTTATCAATCTTACATTTCCAGAACGATCAACAAGAAAGCAAAAATACATTCTTTTCAAGTTGGTGACTTGGTGCTTGCTGTGAGAAGGCCTATAGTAGTCACTCATCGTGTTGGAAATAAATTTTTATCCAAATGGGATGACCCTTATGTTGTGAAGGAAGCTTACACAAATGGCGCCTACAAATTGATCTCAGAAGATGGCGTGAACATTAGCCCTATAAATGGGAAATTCTTGAAACGCTACTACGCGTAAAACAAATACAAGTATAACGCTCCTTGACGCATGAGCCTAAACTACATGTTACTCGTGGGCTTCATGAGTATAAACTGTGTAGGACAAACTCCTGGTCCGCACAAGTATAAACTATGTATGACAACCACCAAAGGTAATTATACGTGGTTAAACTATTAATTCACTCCACTCATTTATTTTAAGTGGTTAAAGCATTAAGTACCCTACTTTGTCTAAAGTGGTAAAAGAATAGTCACTCCTGACCTACATGAGTATAAACTGTGCATGGCACCCCCCATCCAAATCAAATCGTGTCCCTTTGAACTACGTTATGACTTGATTCTCTTTAAAGAGATACGTAAGCAGCTTAAAATACCACTAAGTTTAGTCATTACATAGATTATCTTGTGTAAGTTCGCGGGGCAGTTGAAGAGTGGTGAAGTGATGAAGTTACCTTCCAATAATGAACCACCGGAGTTCGCAAATGCTTCACATTACTCCCCTTGTCGGAATCTTGTTAACAGTCGCCATGCCTTGTCAGTTTGCTACTCTGGAGGTTTTGATGTAATAAGCCTTCTTATCGCAATCTTTAATGGAGTCACCATTTGAGTCTTCACAGCTTGCAGCTCTGAAGGCTTTGAGGTAGATGACCTTTTGATTTTGATCCTAAGAGGAGTCATTATTTGTGCTTGTAGAGAGAAGAGATGAGAGGTAGAGACGGTCCCACCGGGCGTGCCAAAATTTATTAGAACAAATTTTGTATTTATGATAAAAGTCAAAGCCAAATTGGTTTGAGAGAAGAATAAGAGGATTGATTGAGATTGTAACCCGTTTACATATCTTTCAAATTAAATCCATCTGAAATTATCTTTATACACCAATTTGTATTTATTTTATCATAAATACAAAATTTGTTGTTACAAATTTTTGTAGCGAAGATTCCATAGCATCCCTTGAATGCACATTTCAATAGCTGAAGTTTCTGACAGCTTTTCTTTGCAATTGAGGCTTAGGCTCCTCTATCTGTTGATGTAATCAATGACATATTCTTTATCACTTTGACGAGTATTTGTTAGCTCCATCATGCTAACAGTTCTTCGTATGCTATAGAAACGGTTGAGGAATACTTTTTCCATTTGCCCCCAACTGTCAATGGAGTTTGCTTCCAAGTCGATATACCAATCAAAGGCATTTTCTTTCAGAGATCGGACGAATTGCCTTACCATGTGATCTCCGTAGGTCCCAACATCATTGTATGTCTCGACGAAGTGTGCCACGTGTTGTCTTGGGTTTCCTTTGCTGTCGAATTGTTGAAACTTAGGAGGTTGGTAGTCAGTTGACATCCTCAAGTTGTCAATCCTCTTTGTATATGGCTTAGCGTAGGTTGAAGAAGATTTGGAGCTCCCTTCAAACTTGTCTTTTATCATCTCTATCACGATATTTTTTAGTTGGTTGATAGGAAGCATCTTGTCAGCTGAAACATGTATATCTTCTTCAACTTGATTCGTTTTAGATGGATGTTGTTTCGCGGAGTCCTCGTCCTCGTGTTCATCCTCAACTTATTTTCCCTTTGCATGACTTATCTCCGCATTCTCTATTTTCTTCATAAGTACGAAGATCTTTACGTCTTGAGCTTCCTTATGTTTGGCGAGTCCTTCAATGGCTTTCATAATACTCCCGAGTTGTTCCTTGACAGTTATAGGACTCGTCATCATCACTGCAGTTGCAGTTGAGGCATATGGTGAGCTTGACGTAGAACGGGGAGTTGAGCAGACAGAGTCATCATCACCATCTTTATCGCCCTGTAATGGCTTATTGAGAGTAATCCCCACCATATAGTTTGTCTTTGATGAGCCTTCGAACTTCTTGTAAAGTCTTTAACCTTGTCAGTTTGCAACTCTGGAGGTTTTGATGCAATAGGCCTTCTTATCGCAATCTTTAATGGAGTCATCATTTGAGTCTTTACAGCCTGCTGAAGGCTTTGAGGAAGATGACATTTTGATCGCGATCCTAAGAGGAGTCATTATTTGTTCTTGTAGAGAGAAGAGATGAGAGGTAGAGATGGTCCCACCGGGAGTGACAAAATTTGTAATAATAAATTTTGTATTTATGGCAGAATAAACACAAAAGTGAATTACAAATTTTATCCAAAAGGATTTACTTTGAAGAGTATGTAAGCGAGTTACAAATCTCTAATCAGTCCTCTGATTCTTCTCTCGAACAAATTTGGCCTTGACTTTGACTGGAGTGTATATGCTGACTGTGTTGATAGCGTGTGTTGACTTGACTTGTGTGTTGAGTCGGATCTTCAGATGAAGCATGTTCGAACTCGGATGTGTGGTCTTTATGTTGATCCGAAGGCATTGAGCCTTTGTTCGGATAGAACGTTGACTAGAAGACTTCTGTGGAGAAAGTCGTTGATTGGAAGAACACCAGATTAGAGGGGCTTGACACCTTTATCTCTGATCGGAGGCTGTTAGCCGAAAGAACACCGGATCGGACGGGCTTAGCACCTTAATCTCGAATTGGAGGCAGTTGTCTGGGTGAATGCCGGATCGGAGGGGCTTGGCACCTTTATCTCAGATCGGAGACGGTTGGCCGAAAGAACGTCGGATTAGAGGGGCTTGACACCTTTATCTCTGATTGGAGAAGGTTGGTCGGAAGAACGTTGGATCGGCAGGGCTTAACACCTTAATCTCGGATCAGAGGCGGTTGGCTGGATGAACGTCGGATCGGAGGGGCTTGACACCTTTATCTCGGATCAAAGGCGGTTGGCCGGAAGAATGCCGAATTGGAGGAGCTTGACACATTTATCTCTGATCGGATGTTGTTCTTGACTTGAAGATCTTGAAAGAATGATGTTGCTCGTGTTCTTCGGATCTCTTCATATATCTGAGTGTGTCTGGAATGAATGAAGGAGGGCTCCTTATATAGGTGAGGGGTGAGGATGCCCCATAAATAACTTGCAATTTGATTGGTCAATGACTGATTTGACCTAATTCTGCGGGCTTGAGCCTTTCCATCCTTGCAATTTGATTGGTCAATATTGATTTGACCTGATTCTGTAGGCTTTGATCCTTTAGCCTTTATTTGACTTGGGCTTGACTTATTTAATTTAATCCCTCTTTAATTTGTTGGATTTTAAATTAATTATCAATTATTTATTAATCTATTTTAGGAATTAATTTATTAAATCCCCAATAAAATATAATAAATTAAATTGATATTTTAATCATGAAAATCCACGTGTTGCCATTTGATTGGACCATGAATTTTAATTACTTACACACGTTTAAAATGAAGGATCAATAAAATTTTGAGTTATTATCAATTAAAAAATAAACAATTACATGTTTACATAATAATTTTATTGATTAAAATAAAATAAAATAAAAAAGCACAAAAAATCATTATTTTTTTCACATGAAGATAATCTATAATAATAAAAAATACATATAAACCCTAAACCATGAAATAATTATCATTATTAAAGTGTGAAGATATTGATAAAAATTGGGTAGGAAATAAAATAAATATATATAAGTCGAAAAATAAAATATATAGGCCATGTTGTATAAGGAGTATTGTAAATGATGGGTTGTTAAAACTTGGTTTGGGAATAACCTAAAATTTTTAAGAAAATAGTCAAATGTCCATTTGTTTGTTTTATAAAAGATAAAGAGTGCATTTGATCTCATTACAAAAGATAAAGGGTCTTGATCAGTGTTTTCATAATCGAACCGGAGATCGAACCGGCGACTTCAACGGTTCGTGGTAGGACCGGTTGGACCGGCGGTTCAACCGGAAAAAACAATTTTATTATTTAATATTTAATTTAAATTAACATGTATAATTTTTAAATAATTACCTAGCCCAATTTATGTTAAATCTTAAAAGTAATGTGCTGTGAAGAATTCTAAAGCCCAAATTAAAATTTACCAACAAAATAAAAGTCCAAATCAAAATTCACCAACAAAATAATTATCTATAACGTAGAAAAAAGTGAGAATTCATTCTCAATCGCCGATTTCTCTCTCAAGAAAAAGGTGGGTCTCTTCCCAAAGCAGAAATGAAGACTCCATTCCGTCGAGTCACCACCGTCACCGAAATTTACCGCGCTGTTGGTGCGCCCATCAGCCAAGTACCATCATGAATCGACCAAATCCTTCGTCGGCCGACATCCTCAGTCTTCTGCCCACATCGCAAGACATTCGCTGTTGGATACAAACTGCCATGCTTCTCTCTAATCTCCTCTCCTTTTTAATTTTTTTTATGAAATATAGAAAGGAAATGATTTTGGATATACTGCTTCTCCAGTTAATCAAGCAAAGAAGGATTTTTTGTCTTCACCTTCCTACGATTTACTTAAAAAAAAAATTCAAAACCGGCGGTTTCCAATTTAGACAGTTCATATGATTTTTCCAGTTTTGGACGGTCCAAACCGATTTTCCCAATTCAACACCTAAAATGATTTTAGGGGGGGTTTCGGATCGGTTTCGGCACCAGTTCCCGATTGAACCGGTCAAACTGGCAGGTCCGGTCCGATTCTGAAACACTGGTCTTGATGACCAAAATAAAAGTTGAGGGGCTTAGTTGATCCTAGGACATAAGTTTAGGATCCTAGTTGACCCTTTGCCCATAAAAAAGAGTATATTTTAAATTCAATTAAAAAATAATTAAATAAAAATAAGGCCTAACATGTTAGATTAGTTAATTACATAATTTAACAATAAAATCACTCAACGAAAAAGGCAACACTAGCGCTGTTTACACGTTACAACGGAAAACAACTTTTTTTTTTCTTATTTAGTTTAATAAATAGTTTTATTAATTTTTAAAAATATTTTTTTTATATTTTATATTTCTAAAAAATTTATAATCGAGTATCGCTTTTTATCACTTTCTATTCATATTACAAATTAATCATAAAATAATTTATTTAATAGATTATTACTTTTTATAAATCAGATGTCATTTTTATTAAAATTGTTATTATATTTTATACATATTACGAATGATTTATAAAATTTTGTAATAGGACAACTATCATTTTTTTATTGATCAAATATCACTATTTATTACAAAAATACTATTACTTTTATTCATCTTACTAATTATTCATGAAATAGTTGAATTGGTCAGTTATTACTTTTTCTTAGTACCACTTATATTAAAAATATTATCGCATTTTATCTATAAATTGTTCGTGAATTAATTTTTTTGTAATTATTTATTACTTTTTATTTAAGATGTTATAACCTTTTTAAAAAATGTTGTTACTTTTCATTTATAATATAAATTGTTGATGAAATAGAGAACTACTCTTTCTTATAAAGGTTATCACTTGTTATCCTTTTACGTAAGTCATTCGTAAGATGAACTCACATAAGTATTTAACATTATGAATTATTCATAAAATAATTCAAATGAAAAGTTAACACTTTTATTTGATTAATTGTAGCACCTCGAGCCCAATTTTTTTTTCGAAGTACTACTAATGAATCGAAAATATCATCAAAAACTTACTTAATAGTTTGATACAATATTTTTAAAGGAGGAAAATATGATTTATAACTTTTGAAAATAATTTTATAATAGCCTAATATTATAATGCTAATAATAAAATTTAATGTATACGTACATACATATATTAAAAATTACATTAAGAAATCATTATTTGAAAATTCATAGTCTTTGCATTTTTATAAATATATATGTAGAATTATAGTGAGAACCATGGAGAATGTCATGTCTTGTCGCAGTCCAAATGTCCCAATAATTGACATGAAAATTTATTGTTTGAAAATGTGAGATTAAAATCCCATTGGGTAATTTTGGAAGAATGTTAATCAATAAATACATAATGATATGATTACTCTTTTTCATGACAACCAGAGAGTTAGTCACTACCATGTTTCATAGCCTATCGACTACTACCATTGTCACGACTCGTCAATCGTAACCATAAAATTCATAACCCATACGACCACTACCATAAGAGAAGAAATAAGCATACTTCATATGCAAACCAACAATAACATCCAACCATTTTCAAATATTTTACCCACCTTTACTCTCTTAAAATACCGTGTTACAACTTGAGTGGAAGAGTGATCCGACGTCTTGTTCACAGCACTTTCACCTAGCACAAATGGTTCATTTAAAAACTTTAACATATATATATATATATATATATATATATATATATATATATATATATATATATATATATATATATATATAGGAAAGAAAAATTATCATTTCATGATAAGATCAGAGGTTCGGCCTTCCTTTTATATCATAAAATTATAATAACACTAGTGTGATAAAAATAGTGTAAGAGTAATAAAAAAAATTGTATAAATTTGTATCATCATTTTAAGATTAGGTCAGAGGGTTGGCCTGTTGGATTGTATACTAAAAGTCTAGTTTTTTGTATGAACAATGTTTAACAATTTATTTGAAATGAGAATCATTGATCAAAAGATTGCGTCTTATAATTTATTTATATGTCCGATGCAATAGTCCATTTACTTTATACTATAGATAATATGTTGTGCGACAACACGCGAAAGATCATATTATCGATTTCCTTATAAATATAAACAAATGTTTACAACCGAGATAGACGGAGACTCTCTATCGGGATGGTTGTAGTGTGATTTGGTATTAGTTTGTCTTGACTATTGAATCAAATTAGTGCACTTTGTGTGTATTGAGCAGGACCGCATGAGATCGTTCGATTGATCTCAGTTATTATGGATGTTCGTGCTCTTATCCCTATACAATAACCTCGACATGTAAGACAGTATATAGTTCTTTGATTCATCAATGGATGAGATTTACATGTAATTAAATCAATAAACCCGGTGAGTCGGGAAGTAGTGTTGTCTCTATGGTGTGCTGTTGATTGAAGAAGAAATTCGTGTCAGATATAGGTTGATGATGTCCCCTTGAGGAGCTCATATGGATTATCATGTAAATCTTGCAAGTGGATTAATTCTGACATGATAATGAGGTTGAGTGGTACTACTCTCGGATGAGATATTAATTAATAAAGTTGTTAGTAACTTAATTAATTAATGGACATTGTATATCTTAAACATGGGGAGACTAACAGGCTCATAATAAGAAGGAGCCTATAACGTAATTATGAGATTGGAGCGGCAGTGAAGTAATAATATTTTAGTGGACTATATTATTATTATTGGACTTAAGTTTAAGTTTTGGTCTAAACTTGGATACTTAAGCCCAATGGAGGACCGACTCTAATTTTTCCTCCTGGTTCATATTGTAGCCCATATATAAGTCATCTCAGTTGTCCAAAAACCCTTAGACATTCACGCCTAACACTATGAGGAGGGAAAGGGAACACTAAATTGAGAAGATCTTGATGATCATCGCCCACACGACGTCAATATTGGACTTGGAAATACAGCAGAAGATCAAGAGGTCGTTTGTTCTACTGTTCATCAAATTCCATTATTTTTTAAAAATATTGTGTAACTTCCAACTATTCATGTGATATACCTTTGGAAAGCCACAGAAGAGAGAATCGTTTTGGCGTGTAGATCACTCATATCGGAGATTGGATGAGAGAGTTATGCCCAAAACAGTGAGGTTGCACGTGCTGCCGGCGAGAATTCATTCTCTTCTTCAACATACCCTGGTGAAAGGTAATACGATTTTATGTTCTTGCTTCCACTAATATAGAAATGTATAGAACCCTAACGGTTTATGTTAACCAAACGATCGAATGCCAACAATTGGTATCAGATCTTTAGTTTTATGGTGAAGCGTGACACATTAGGCAAGGGTTTATGTGTTCAATATGATTAGGGTTTAGTATATTACCTGTTATTCTTGTATACCCTATACGTTGATGATTGTTCATGGTGGCGATGAGCGGTGGCTGGGCAAGTTGGATGCACGGTAGCGGCTGGACCATGAACGTCGGATGGGCAGCAGCTGCACGTGCGTTCAGTGCCACTGTATCATCATAGCGAACGACAGATTGCACGAACTGCAGGTGAGACATCGCGACAATAGCGTGGCAGACTGCAACATCGCGATGGAGGCTGACGATGTGCATAACCGATACGGCGGCAGGCAAGCACTGCGAGGCAGCACGACTGACGTGTAGTGCAAGCCACACAGGCAGTGACGTGCTAGAGTAGCGAAGGCTAGTGCGCATCAGGAAGGCATTCCGGGCGAGTCAAGCATCGCTTCTGGGTGAGTTAGACCCATTTCAGGCGAGTCAGTATTACGGCCAGGTCGGGTCTCCACTGGGCCGGGTCGAGTCAGCGAGATGAATTGGCACGCTGATGGCACAAGCCTAAGGCAGGAGTCGGTAGCTGGGCAAATCCCTTGGCTGTACTAGCACAATTGAGTTGCGAGGCTGGACTGTGCATGGCTAGTGACAGGGTGCAAGCGTGACTGGAAAGCCGTTAGCACGACTGCAAGGCTTGGCGTGCATGACTGGATGACTTGGCGTGCATGACTTGGTGGTTGGCGCTGCAGACTGGCGTTCCAGGCAAGTTGACTAGAGCTTCCGATCGAGTCAATAGCGGCTTCCAGACGAGTCCGTGGCAAGTTCTGGGTTCATCTGAGCAATTGCCGATAGGGTCTGGAAGAAGGCGTGGCAAGGCACGACACGACCACTGGATGCTGCCAACACGATAAGTCGTGTGACTGGCAGGGTGGTGTCGTGCCAGATAGAAGATGGTGTGGCTAGCATCAGGCATGGAAGAGATGGCACGACTCGTGCCAATGGACTGCATGAGTCGTGTATGTGTCATTTGGGCGAGATGCGCGACTTCATGCACGATATCGTGCATGGCAGACAGGCGGAAGGACTGCAAAGGGGGCACAACTCGTGCTGATACCCTGCACGAGTCGTGCAGGTACTATTCATCAGGCAGCCGGGCTCATTTTTGTTATTCGATGTTTTTTGCGTTTATTTCATGTTATATAACTGCATTAATTAATTTAATTATCTATTATTGTTATATATGTGGATGCATGTTCTATTTGATTTACTGCGATTAATAGAAGCATGCTAGGATGCGTATTTTGTTATTAAATAACTAAGTGGGAGAGGAGATTGATAATTAATTCCCGCGGCCTCCATTATTAGTTTGAAAGTGATGTGAATAAACTTGCGCGTTAGCTATAGTGCCTTCCTCCCTAAAAGATGTGGTTATTCACGGATCACTGGCACAAACTTTTTTATGATGATTGTAGGAAGTTATCCGAGTGCGTGTGTACTTCTCGAACAGTAAGACACACAAGCTTGGACAGCGGACTTGGAATCAAATAATGGTGTACACTTAGGTGTAAATAATAAGTATCCTCTCCAACAGAGTCACTGCTGTTATTTGCATGGCTAAAAAAGAACTGACTATTAATTATTTTGTCATAAAGTTAGGTTAACGAATGAAATTAATGGGTAAAATCTTCTCTTGTAAATGTTCAGGTTTGTATACGTCCACACTAACGTGGCATGCAGACTCATGGTGCTTAAGATGTTGGTGAATTTTATTTTATATTGTTTTGAGGGAATCAATATAATTTGATAAATTCGAAGTGTTTGATCTATTTATTTATTTATGATTCTTAGGATTTTCAAATGGCACTCAATTTCACTTATTGTTAACTAAAAGAAATTATATTTAATGGTCTAAAATTAGATGATTAGAAAAGAATCTTGGTTTCGAATTTTACTGCTTAGGAAAACATATGTGTTATCACTATGGATGTCCTCTGATGCCTATTTAAGTCTCTAGTGGAGAGGTGAGATGTTCATAGAAATATGATGGTTTCATTCGGCTCTTTGGATATTTGAGTAAGTTAAAACGCAAGAGGTCATGGTTGACTTGATGAATGAATTGGAAATACTTGGAGTAGAAATTGAATGGGAAATCTAGGTTAATTTTATTCTCCAAAGTTTGCCTAGATATTTTGAGCAAGTTCCACATACAAAAGACTTTATTTGGTGGGATACTTCTAACAAAATAAGTGGCGAAGAAAACCAATTTTCATCAAGATGTGAACACGGTTAGTATCTCATTCACTAGTTGTTGAAGCATAATTAGTAATGGCATCTACTAACACGTTCTGTGTAAATACCAAAATTACTAAAAGCGTGTAACTAAGTGATGATGAGATAATTGAGTACATGGGCAAGCTACGAAAGTAGTGTCTATTGCAGTGGGAGTTGTTTATTTATCTTCTGATAGGAATAACGTTTGATTTTGAGAAATTATCTTTACATACGTTTTGATAGAAAGAATTTAATTTCAGTTTCTATGCAATTACGAATGGATACTCCATTTCATTTAAATGACATGGTCATAACGATTAGGGATGGAGCTATAACTGTTATGGTATGTTGATAATCATTTGTACACTCTTAAATCGTGTTTATCCCAATGATGCAACAAATAGTAATGATAACACGTCTTCTAATCCTAATAAGAGAAAAGAACCTTTGTATATGAACCAAACATACTTTTTGACATCTGAGACTAGGTCATGATTGCTTTTTCAAAAGCAAAGGGGTGAAGAGCCAAAGATATGTTGGAATTGGTTCATTCTGATTTATACGGTCTTAAGACTATCCAGGTAAGAGGTGGTTAGATATATTTTGATGCACCGCAGGTCTTAGTACTATGATTAATTCAAAAGTGCATGACTCATGCGGTGAAGGGTCATCGAAAATATATCAAGTCATTACAATTTAATAGTGGAGATGAGTACCTCTTAGGATAGTTTATGAGCTATTTATCAGAGGTTGGGATTGAATCCCAAGTTTTCAACACCGGGTAGACCCCAACTGACTGGTGTGGCGGAAAGAAGGATAAGACTCTTATGGAAATGATTAGATAAATGATGAGTTATTTGGGATTACTAAATTCATTTTATGGGTATTCCTAGAAACAACATGTCGTAAGTATGTTTGTTTATTTGTGGGATATCCTTAGGGGTGAAAATCAAACCAAACTACTCGGTACTCGATTGGAGATCATTCAGTAAAAGTTCGATTTGAGCTCGGTTTGATAAAGATATCAAACAAGCTTGAACAGACTTTTACGTTTGATAAAATTAAAAGTTCGGCTTGAGCTTGAGCTTGATTAATAAAAATAGATAAAGTAAATGTAAACTTATCATGCTACTCAAGCTTGGCTCGTGTTCGGCTCGATAAAGCTCGTTCGGGCTTGACTCGATTGCTTATCAAACAATCTCGAAATATATTTTGAAACTCGATATTATTTCAAACAAGCTTTAACAACACTTTTTTTGGTTCGGCTCGACTCATTTACACCCATAGATATTCTAAAAAAATAAAGGGTGATTTATTTGATAGTCCATAAGATCAAAAGGTAATTGTTAACACAAACACTAGATTTTGGAAAAGGACTATGTAATAAATCACAAACCCGTGTATAAATTGTTCTAAAGGGTGTGACCGGGAAAACACAAGGTATAGTGTTGATCGGTGTGAAATTCACCAATATTTTAAGTGGATTTTTGTGGCTTTAATTCAATAATTGAGCATGATTTTAATGAAGATACTATTAATTGCTTGACTATTTGGAGAAAGGTATTTTTGTTTATTTTTGCAGAAAAATAGGTGATTTTGATAAAAATAGATTCTACAAGTAAAGAGGAAGATGTGGGAGAAAACGGAGCTCGATTTGGAGTTGAAACGAGCAAGAACGGGCCAAAAAGAAAATTGTTATAAATACCATTTTTGGTCCCATGAGCTAAATTATCCCACATTGATTACTTACCACAAATTCCTCTCACTCTACCACTACATGAACACACTTGTCCTACATTAGAAACTCACTCAAATTTCTCTCATCCTTACTACTATAATACCCTCTTCCATAAAAGCCACCATTGAATAATTCTTTACCCATTTAAATTCCATTAAATTGAATCATTTCCAAGATTCAACAGTTGAGAAGGCTTTTAAGTAAGACCTCCATAGTTGAGATCCCTCCCCCTTTCGGGGTGAGGGATCTGTAGTTTTAAATATTTTTCTAGATTAAGATTTTATTTGCTTTCTAAGAAGGTGGGGACACCAAGGAAAGGATGAGTTTGGTGGATGTAAAAACTCCATTCGGTGAAATCTAATCTTACTTATTATCTTTTTATTTTCTATGCTTTAGATGTTTAAGTGATGTTTAGATTATGGATTAGTTTTTGATATTATTTAAATTGTGATCCTGACTTTGATTAGTTTCATTTATGGATACTTAATTGCTTAATCTATATGTTTGATTTGTGTGGTTAATTATCTGGTGCATGTGGTTAGAACGAGAGTTCAATTATGTGTCTTAGGAATTAATTGAATCATTTCATCATGTGGGTAATGTGGATTAATGTGGGAAGAGTTGGAGACGACCTCTCATGTTTAGAACTACATAAGTCGACACTAGAGAGGTTAGATAGAGAGGTCAATTAATCTAGTGAGAGGAACCTAACCTTAGTGAATTCATATTACCTAGAAAGGGAATATTACCTATGATTTAGTACCTTTTAGGGAACTCGTACGTGTAATTAGTACCTATTGGGAAGTGTTCACTATGGTATCGATCCTATGTGCTATTTTGAGGTCTTTGTAAGGGCCTACATCCTCTTCATTTAGAGAGAGAGTTTAGGTGTAATTTGTGATCGCTCTTACTATGATAACTTAAATTGGGAGGCAATTAGATGTGTTATATGATTAATTCATTTGAAGTGCATCATGAAAACTTCCTTTGCATTGAAAATTCTAAAAATATTGTAATTAGTTTCTTTTCTTGTTTCTATTATCCTCCCTTCTCGGTCGTCCCTAAGTAATACGAGACTATAACTTGAAGGCCACAAATTCTAAATTCCCCGTGGTTCGATAAATTTTTAATTGGTCATTCCAATTATTAACGACCAATCAAATGGCGCCATTGCCAGGGAATTTAGTTGTATTTGTGACTTCGGGTTTCGTTGAGTGTTAGGATAGAGACATTTTTATTTAATTTATTTTTTTTATTATTTTATGGTTGTGTTTGAAGGAACGAAAGCGTGGTGCCATGGTATTGGCCTTGAAGAGCAAAGGAGTGGTGCAAATTGAGGTAACAAACATTTTCTCAACTTAAATTCAACTTTGCCTAATTTAAGTTTGGGGGGTATGTTCTCTTTGTTACTTGACTTTTCTACGGTTTGAATTATAAAAATTGCATCAATGAACTCCTACTTGAGCATATTGTACCGGCGCATATTTAAGTCCTTACTCTTTTCTTTGGCACACTTTTTCTCCTTTCTTTGTTTTTTCTTTCAATAAGGAGAAATCTTTCTTGGCTCTCTCATACTTCATTGTGAGAAATTTTGAAACTATGATATTTAGTTGAAACTTGTGACGAGATGAATTTTTACTTATGTACTTGTTGAATTAAGGGTTGTGCTTGTTTTGCGTTTCTTTTACTACCACAAGCCCGTGAGCTTTTTGAGCCTTTAAATCATAAAATCAAATGATTTTTCCTTTTTTGTGTATGCATCATTCTTTTGTGTACATTCTAGAACTTGCCATTGTGTCTTCTTGAAACTACATATGTGTGAAGATTGTTGGAAATAATTTAAGGCCATCTTTGTTTTGACAAGTCACTTAGCCAAATTAATCCTACAAAATGAAATTTTTTCGTAGTTTGCCTCTTTGAGCTTATTATCCTTATTTCTTTGGCAACCTACAAATTTAGCCATTTTATCCATATTTTATATCCTAATCACCTTTGTCGATTAGTAGAGGATTAATAGGGATGAAGTGATTGAATTGAGCTTACAAGAGAGTTTGGAAAGAGAGAAATGATGAAAGTGCAAGAAAAGAAGGAGAAAAGATGAAAAAGAAAAAATAGAGATTGTGTGAAAAGAAAAAAAATTGAGTGAAACTTGTATAAAAGAAACATAAAGGAGCTCTACTAGAAAATGAAAAGAGAGCCCTTGAAGAAAAGAGAGAAGAAACTCAAAAGTGGAAGAAAAGAAAATAAAGGTTCATTAGTGTGTCGGATGGAAGATTACATTTTTCTTGAGGTGAAAAGAGAAAAAGAGAGATGAGAGTTGAAGTGATCAATCAACTTAAATTTTCTACTAATCTTGAGCTTACTTTTTCTCAATATTTTCCTACCCAAGACCAAAGATCCTACATTACAACCCCAATAAAGACCTTTTGGATTCAATGATTAATACATACAAGTGGTAGAGAGTTTATAACTTTGGCATGCATATGGTAATGACATGCATTTGAATTGATTTTTGAGAGTATTCACTTCTCCCATACACCCCTTGAGTGTGAGAGTGAAAAGCAAAATCTAGAGAGGAGTAGTGGAAGTCTCACTTGCTTGCATATTTCGTAAGCATAACTTGTATACATTTAAATTGATGTCTTGTCGCTTGTTTGATTGAATTGAAATAGCTTTGAAGTGACTCAATCTCATTGATATCTTGATTCAATTCTAGGTGAATTCCCCTCCTCGTTCTTTCTTTTCTTTCGTTGCTCGGGGACGAGCAACACTTTAAGTTTGGGAGTTTGATCGGTGTGAAATTTACCTAGATTTTAAGTGGATTTTTGTGACTTTAATTTAATAATTTAGCATGATTTTAATGAAGATACTATTAATTGCTTGATTATTTGGAGAAAGGTATTTTTATTTATTTTTGTAGAAAAATAGGCGATTTTGATAAAAATGGATTCTACAAGTGAAGAGGAAGATGTGAGAGAAAACATAGCTCGATTTGGAGTTGAAACGAGCAAAAACAGGCCAAAGGAAAATTTGTTATAAATACCATTTTTGTCCAATGAGCTAAATTATCTCACATTGATTACTTACCACAAATTTCTCTCACTCTACCACTACATGAACCCACTTGTCCCACATTGGAAACTCACTCAAATTTCTCTCATCCTTACTAGGGGTGTGCGGATCGGGATTCGGTACGGATTTTTAAAAAATCCGTACCAAAATTCGGATTGAATTTTTTTAAAAAAATAATCCGATATTGAATCCATAAAGAAAAATCCAATATTGAATTCATACCGAAATTCGATTCGATTTGGAATGGATTTTCGGGAAAATGGATTTTGACAGTGCAGAGCGGATCAGATCGGATTTCTCATGAGAAACAGAGTTTTACACATATAAATACTTAGAAAAATATCAATTAGATAAAAATTACTAAATTTCTCATAAACCATTCATATTATTATAAATAAAGAATGATAAACTCTTAATGAAAAGTGATAATATATTTAATAAACATTGATAATTAGTTAAAAAATGTTAAATAGTGTTACATTAGACGACATCATGTGTTGCCCTAAAAAATAATAGTATTAAAATAAAGAAAATTAATAATTTTAGATTTTTTTTAAACCTTTAACTTAAAATTTAAGGTGTATTTCAATTAAAGTTTATCTAATATTTTAGACACAAATATGGATTATCATTTAATTTTTGCATTTTATCTTCATTAAATAAATATAAAATATAATAATTATTTATTAAGTTTACGACTGAATTTAGACTTTAGAAATACCATTTACTTTATTGATTATGTTCTCTGAAATAATACTTTGAACTTTGAACATATTATTTTATTTATTTTTTATTTTTTTAGAAATTTATTTTACTTTATGAAATACTCCATATATTTTCTAATATACAGTAATAAATAAAGTTTTAGAACATTAGATATATTTTAAATTATTATTTGTAATTATATTACAACTAATTTTAATTTATTAATTATGATTACATTATAATTTGTAGAGTAAAATTAGTTAATTCATGACATATAAAGTATAAACTAAGATAAATATATTATATATAATTTTAATGCAGTTTAAATTCGGTTTTTGGTACGGATCGGTTCGGTACGGTTCAATTATATCCAATACTCGGTATGGGAAAACGGGAAATATCCAGCTCCATACCAAATGAAAAATTGATTTGGATCTGTTCGGAAAAAGTCAAAAAGTCAACGGTTTTTTCGATTCGGAATTAATTCGATGCGGTTTCGGTACGGTTTCGGTTAAATCCAATATCTGTGCACACCCCTAATCCTTACTACTATAAATACCCTCTTCCATTAAAGCCACCATTGAACAATTCTTTATCCATTTAAATTCCATTAAATTGAATCATTTTCAAGATTCAATAGTTGAGAGGTCTTTTAAGTAAGACCTCCATAGTTGAGATCCCTCCCCCTTTCGGGGCGAGGGATCCGTAGTTTTAAAAATTTTCTAGATTAGAATTTTATTTGCTTTCCAAGAAGGTGGGAACACCAAGGAAAGGATGAGCTTGGTGGATGTAAAAACGTCATTCGGTGAAATCTAATCCTACTTATTATTATTTTATTTTCTATGTTTTGGATGTTTAAGTGATGTTTAGATTATGGATTAATTTGTGATATTATTTAAATTGTGATCCCGGCTTTGATTAGTTTCATTTATGGATGCTTAATTGCTTAATCTATATGTTTGATTTGTGTGGTTAATTATCTAGTGATGTGGTTAGAACGAGAGTTCAATTATGTGTCTTAGGAATTATTGAATCATTTCATCATGTGGGTTATGTGGATTAATATGGGAAGAGTTGGAGACGATCTCTCTTGTTTAGAACTACATAAGTGGACACTAGAGAGGTTAGATCGAGAGGTCAATTAATCTAGTGAGGGGAACCCAACCTTAGTGAATTCATAGTACCTAGAAAGGGAATATTACCTATGATTTAGTATCTTTTAGGGAACTCGTACGTGTAATTAGTACCTATTGGGAGGTGTTCGCTATGATATTGATCCTATGTGCTATTTTGGGGTCTTTGTAAGGGCCTACATCCTCTTCATCTCGAGAGAGAGTTTAGGTGGAATTTGTGATCGCTCTTACTATGATAGCTTAAACTGGGAGGCAATTAGATGTGTTACATGATTAATTCATTTGAAACGCATCATGAAAACTTCCTTTGCATTAAAAATTCCAAAAATATTATAATTAGTTTCTTTTCTTCTTTCTATTATCCTCCATTCTCTGTCGTCCCTAACTAATATGAGACTATAACTTGAAGGTCACGAATCCTAAATTTCCCGTGATTCGATAAATTATTTAATTGGTCATCCCGACTATTAACGACCAATCAAGTACCAATTGTACAAGAGGATATACCACAAGAAAACTGCATCGCGTGATACGTCTGATACACAATTGCGTGTAGAGCTTTATGATAGTGGGAGGGTTGTTCTACCTGATAGATTTATGCTTTAGGAGAGTCGTAAGACTTGGTCATTAATAAAATATGAAATCGGCCCACAGATACGACGAAGAGCTACAAGATAGAAATGTGGAATCTTAGCAAAGTTCAATGATTTCTGAAATTGAATCTTTGGATTCTAAATTAGATCTGGGTGCTTGTAGAATCGCGAAATGGTGTGAAAGCCATTGGAAGTGGTCATACAAAATAAAAGAGGATCAGATGATATGGTGATACTTTGAAACAAGGCTTGTTGTATAAAGGTACACTCAGAAATAAGACTGAGTTCGAGTATGAGAAAACCTTTTTACCGGTAGCAATCGATCCAGGTTCTTTTATTGCTGCTAATATTGAATTATGAGGTATAGCAATTAGATGTTAAGACAGCTTTCTGATTGGAAGTCTTGAGAAAAATATCTATGTGAAGCAAGTAGAATGATTCATTACAAAGTGCGAAGAGTATTTTGAGTAAGCTTAAAAGTGTCCATCGATGTGGATTTATTTTGTGTGCAAGCTTTAAACTCAAAGAACATCTGTAATGATGAGGTAATCCAGTGATGTGGATTTATTCAATGCACGGATGTGTCTTGTGTATTGGAAAAGAGTGACGAAAATGTAGTGGTATTTCTTATACTATACGTAGATAATATCTTGCTCATTGGAGACATTGAAAGAGTATTGTCAGGCGTATGGGTATGGTTCATAAAGCAGTATGAAATGAAGGACTTAAGAAGAAGCAAAGCATATTCTTTTGATCATGGTGATACAGATCACAAGAAAGGATATTGTGCTCATCTCAAGATTCATGAAATGATACAATCCTTACTCGTTTTAGTATGTGACTTTATCTAAGGAAATGTGTCTTATGATACAAAAGAAGATAAAGGTGATGAAGATAATTCCTTATGCTTCTGCGAATAAGGAAGCTTAATCTAAGGAATGCTATGCACGAGATTGGATATCTATTTTGCTAATAGCATGGTCAGTGGGTATCAAGGTAACTTGAAATAAGAATGTTGAACTGTGGTAAGACATATATTTGTGTACTTGAAAAGGATCAGAAATTATATGTGGACTTACCGGACAAATTCACCATTTCTTATGAGTTGCATATATTCGGATTTTTCAAATCAGATAGGGACGACAGTAAATCCACCTCAAAGGTTATGTGTTTAATTTTGGAAGTTGAGTCATAAAATGGAGGAGTGTTATATAGAAATATATTTTGAACTCCACCATGGAAAGATGATAAATTGGAGCCTTTGAGGCAGCCAATATATTTATATGACTCTAGAAACTTTGTAATGGACTTAGATGTGATTCTAAGTTTGCCCGAGATTATCACAATTTATTGTGATAACAATGGTGCAGTTGCAAACTTGAATGAATCACGAGTCTATAAGCAATTAAACACATTAAGCACAAATACCACCTGTTACGAGAATCGTATGATGAGGGAAAGGTTGTTGTCGCCTAGATTACATCGGATGATAACCTGGTAAATCCTTTTACAAGGACCTTAATGCGAAAGCTTTTGATGATCGTGTAGTGGGAGCGGGAATCAGATGTATGGCAGTGGACATGATAGAATAGTCTTTTAGTATAAGTGGGAGATTGTTGGATTGTATACTAAAAGTTTAGCTTTTCGTATGAATAATGTTATAACAATTTATTTGAAATGAGAATCATTGATCAAATGATTGCGTCTTATAATTTATTTATATTTCCGATGCAATAGTCCATTTACTTTATACTGTAGATAATATGTTGTGCGACAACATACGAAAGATCATATTATCAGTTTCCTTATAAAGTATAAACAGATGATCATAACCGAGATAGACGGGGACTCTCTATCAGGATGGTTGTAGTGTGATTTGGTATTAGTTTGTCTTGACTATAGAATCACATTAGCGCACTTTGTGTATATTGAGAAGGACCGTATGAGATCGTTTGATTTATACTGACTATGTAGGAGAACTTGATCTCAGTTATTATGGATGTTCGTACTCTTAATCCCTATACATTAACCTCGACACATAAGGCAGTATGTATTTCTTTGATTCATCAATGGGTGAGATTTATATGTAATTAAATTAATAAACTCGATGAGTTGGAAAGTAGTGCTATCTCTATGGTGTGCTGTTGATTGTAGAAGGAATCCGTGTCCGATATAGGTTGATGATGTCCTCTTGAGGAGCTCATAAGGATTATCATGTAAATCATGCAAGTGGATAAATTCCGGCATGATAATGAGGTAGAGTGGTGCTACTCTCGGATGGGATATTAATTAATGAAGTTGTCAATAGCTTAATTAATTAATGGGTATTGTATATCTTAAACATGGGGAGACTGTAGGGCTCATAATAAGGAGCCCATAACGTAATTATGAGATTGGAGCTTCAGTGTAGTAATAATATTTTAGTGGACTATATTATTATTATTGGAGTTAAGTACTCCCTCCGTCTGCCCGAAAGAGGATTTTTTTACTTTAGTGCACGTTGATTAAAGAGTATTATTATTTAATGTGTAGTGAGTAGTTGTATTAGGGGGAGTGTGAGCCCTATATTTTAATTGTATTAGTGAGTGTATGTGGGTCCCATGTTGGTAAAAAAGAAAATGACCTTCTTTGGTATGGACAACTAAAATGGAAAAAAGACCCTCTCTCGAGCGGACAAAGGCAGTATAAGTTTTTGCTAAATTTGGATAATTAAGCCCAATGGAGGTCTGACTCTAATTTCTCCTCCTGGTCCCTATTATAGCCCATATATAAGTCATCTCAGCTATCCGGAAACCCTAAGACATTCACGTCTAACACTGTGAGAAGTGAAAGAGAACAGCAGATTGAGAAGATCTTGAAGATCGTCGTCCACATGATGTCAAGATTGGACTTTGGAATACAACAGAAGATCAAGAGGTCATTTGCTGTTGCTGTTTGTCAACTTCCACGATTTTTCTAAAATCGTGTGTAATGCTCAACTGTTTGTGTAATATACCGTTGGAAAATCATGGAAGAGAGGATCATTTTGGCGCATAGATAACTCAAATCGAAGATTGGATGAGAGAGCTATGCCCAAAACGGTGAGGCTGCACGTGCTGCCGGCGAGAATTCATTCTCTTCTTCAACATACCCTGGTGAAAGGTAATATGATTTTATGTTCTTGCTTCCACTGATATAGAATCGTATGGAACCCTAAGGTTCACGTTAACCAAACGATCAAACGCCAACACACTTTTACCTAGCACAAATGGTTCATGTAAAAACTTATATATATATATATATATATATATATATATATATATATATATATATATAAGTAGGAAAGAAAAAATTATCATTTTATAATAAGATTAGAGGCTCGGCCTTCCTTTTATATCATAAAATTATAATAATACTAGTGTGATAAAAATAGTACAAGAGTAATAAAAAAATTATATAAATTTGTATAATCATTTTATGATTAAGTCAGAGGCTTGGTCTTCCTTTTAAATCATAAAATTATGATAATAATAATATTAGTAGTAGTATAATAGTAATAGTATAAATTGTATTATCATTTTATGATTAGATCAGAGGCTTGACCTTCCTTTTAAATCATAAAATAATATTTGTATATGTATAATACTAATACATTGTAATATAATAATAATATTAATAATAGTAGTGACTCGTGAAAAATAAAGAAGAAAGTTGGCTATGGGAAACTTACAAAATATGTATACGCATATATTTTTTTTACTCGATTGAGGAGTGATTGAGTCATGGCCAACTTAAGGCTATTTATAGTGAAAAATTTTCACCCAAATAGAGTTGTATTGTGTGTGGAAATTAACTTGTACTGCGTGTGGAAATTTCATTCAACCTTTATTTATTTATTTATTTTTAAAGCCTACAATCGTACATAATAGGTTTTGAAAAATAGGGTTCCGATATCTATTTTACTTATTTATTATTATTTATTATAATAATAATTATATATATTCTATATGTATATATAATAATAATAATAATTATATCTATATAATTTAATATTATGCCAAAAGGTTAGTAAAAAATATTTTGCGTATTTTACTATTCTTTATTTAAATTCAAAATAGTATTCTTTTTATTTTATTGGTGCAAGGAGTGCGGTTGAACTCGGATGTCTTCGTCACTTCTTCCTGTAAATTTTTATAAGCAAAACAAATTATATTAGTAGGATTATGAAAGTATTGTAAAAATAATTATAAATATTTGGGGTGTTACATTAATATTTTTTTATTAAAAAAAATGTTTCTATTTTTTAAAAATATTATTACATTTTTAAATTATAATATTTAAATTAAGAAATAAATTTAATGAATAATAAATTTTAAATTATTATATTTTTAAAATTTTTAAAATATAAATTAAACAAACAAATATAGAAAAATTATATATGCATGTCACACCTAATTAATTTCATTTTAATAATTAATTTTTAAATATCTAATTTTATATCAACCAAAAAAGGCCCTTTAAATTTTAGTCTATAACTAATTTTTAAATTTTCTAATTTTATAACAACCATATAGGGCCCTTTAAAATTATCTAATCAAGTTAATGGGTGATTCGTTTCACATAAGGGGATCCGTGGGACGATTTCACCCAAGTCTTTACCTTTACTTTTTACAAGTGCGTTGATAGTTGTATTAGTGGATGTGTGGGTCTCAGATATTAATGAGTCGATATCCTGCGCACCTGGGTGCCCATTTGCACTCATATGTGTATAACTTTTTATTCAATAGTATATGCATATTTCTTAATAATTGTATAGTTTTTTTAACATTAAGTTTTTCATTAATAAAATTAACAGAAAATTTGTTATATTTTTTCATTAGTGTATACATTTTCATTCATTAATTTATAAGTTTCTGAAAATAGGTGTTCGGTACACCCGGGTGCACAAGATAATTAACATGTATTTAATTGAGATACAAGTTGATGATACAAAATTTTATCTTCTCAATGATAGAGCCGAGGTTAGTCATCCTTGTTCCGAACTGCTGTGAGTTTTCCTCCATCTAAATTTGGTTAAAGGTGACCGCCACCGCTATGAGGAGCAATCTTTTAACCTTCGGGAGTCTCTTTGTATCTCTATGAACCTTCCAAAGAGCTGCTGCTAATGTAATGAAGTTATCTTTCCATCCCAACCATTCTTTCACTCTCTTCCACAGTAGAGTAGTGAATGGACATTCAAAGAATAAATGTTTATGGGTCTCAATGGTTCCAAAGCATAATCCACAATGCCGATCTATCTTTGGTGAGAAGCTTCTGTCATTGGATGAGCCATAATTTGAAGCTATATTTGCGCAAGATGTATTTGTGCCAAATGTTTCTGAAGACAAATGTAGTGTTTGCCATGTCTTCTCCTTTCAGAAACCTGTACATTCTACTACTCACGAATTTACCACTTTTGGTACATTTTTTGATAGTTTCTCACCAATGCCCATTAATTGCCTATAAACCTTGTAGTCTGTCTCTAATTTTCAGTAAATTGCTCCATAGATTTGAGGTGTACTGGCCGGGAGTAGCTTTGGTGAGAGTTGTATTTCTAAGATACACCGAATTTATCCATATAACCCACAATGAATTAGCCTCTTTATGTATTGTCCCATAACTTTGCAACAAGGAGTGTCAGATTCCAATCTTTAAGGCGTTTAATTCCCAGTCCTCCCACATCCTTGGACTTCACAATGTCCTTCCATTCGACAAGGCTGTGGGGGGATCCCCAAAAAAAGTGCCTGATTATTCTCTCCACCCTGTTCAGAATAGTTTGAGGAACTTTAACCAGCATGAAGCTGAAGGTGAGAACTCCATAAACTCCTAAACTTATAAGTTCCAGTCTACCTGCAAATGAGAGAAGCTTCGATGACCAAGAAGATATCAGTACGTTAATGCTCGTGATTAGGATGGAATCTTTCTGAACTCAGCCTTTTGGTCCCCACCGGGATGCCCAAGCACCAAAATGGAAGGATGCCAGAAGGAAAAGGGAGTACTCTCTTAATAGCTGTTAGCTGGTTAGTAGGTATTCATACCGTGTATAGGTTGGACTTTTGTGTATTCACCATTAGACCCGACACCCATCCAAACTGTTGGATTATATACTAAAAGCCTAGCTTTACTATGAACAATGTTTTAACAATGTTTGAAATGAGAATAATTGATCAAATAATTTCATCTTATAATTTATTTATATATCGATGCAATAGTTCACTTACTTTATACTGTAGATAATATGGTATGCGATGTCGCACGGAAGATCATATTGTCGGCTCTTTATAAAGTATAAATAGATGCTAACAATTGAGATAGATGGGGAAAATCTATTGGGATGGTTGTAGTTTGATTTAGGATTAGTTTATCTTAACTATAAAATCACATTAGTGCACTTTGTATGTTGAGCAGGACCGCTTGACATCGTTCGACTTATACTAACTATATTGGAGAACTTGATCTCAGATATTATGGATGTTCATTCTCTTAATCCCTATACAATAACCTTAACATGTAAGTAAGTATTTATGTCTTTAATTCATCAATGGGTGAGATTTAATTATTAAATCAACAAGCTCGGTGAGTTGGGAGATAGTGTTGTCTCTATGGTGTGCTGTTGATTGTAGAAGGAATTCGTGTCCTATTAAATAGGCTGATGATGTCCCCTTGAGGAGCTCATAAGGATTATCATGTAAACTCTGCAGGTGGATTTATTCAGGCATGATAACAAGGCTGAAATGTACTACTCTCGGATGAGATATTAATTAATGGAGTTGTCAGTATCTTAATTAATTAATGGGCATTGTATATCTTAAACATGGGGAGACTAACGGGCCCATAATAAGAAGGAGCCCATAACGTAATATGGGATTAGAGTGGTAGTGCAGTAATAATATTTTAGTGGACTATATTATTATTATTATTGGTCTTAAGTATAAGTTTTGGGCTAAACTTGAATACTTAAGTCCAATGGAGGCCCAACTCTAATTTCTCCTTCTACTCCCTGTTGTACCCCATATATAAGTCATCTCAACTATCCGAAAATCCTAATCATGCGCCTAATACACGTGAGATAGAGGGAGAGGAAGCAGATTGAAAGGGTCTTGAAGATCGTCGCCTACACGATGTCAAGACAGGACTTGGGAATACATCAGAAGATAAAGATGTAGTTTTCTGCAGCTGTTCTCCTTCAACATACCCTAATGAAAGGTAATACGATTTTATATTCTTGCTTCCCCTGATATAGAATCACATGGAACCCTAATAGTTCAGGTTAACCAAACGATCAAACGCCAACATAAACATATCCAATGTTCTTTTAATAGCTTTGGCAGACCTCTTATCTCCATGGCCCAGGATGAGTAGGTCATCTACAAAGATCAAGTGGGTGACTCCATTTCTAGCACACAAGTTATAGTGAGATTTCAGATTACCCAACTGACATTCCTTACGAATAAATCTGGAGAGATATTCCATACATATAGCTAAGAAAAGTGATGAAATGGTGTCGCCTTGTCTCAACCCACTTTTTTCTTTAAATTATCCTTCCGGGTGTCCATTGATAATTAAGGAGTAGCACTGAGTTTAAATGCACTACTGGATCCAACCCACAAACTTTTGAGAAAACCCTAAGGCTTTGAGCATTTTAAGGAAGAACCTCCAACTGACTGAGTCGTAGGCTTTCTTAATATCCACCTTAACCACCAATCTTGGAGAGATATTAGAACTTTACAACCATACCTTAGAAAATTTCTTGGGCCAAATGCACATTATCCCTTAAGCTCATTCCTTTCACTAATCCGTTCTATGCTTCATCTATGATCTGTTGAAGGTACACTTTCAACCTTTGAGCGAGGATTTTGGAGATGATCTTATACATCGTGTTACAACAAGATATCGGCCGAAAATCTCCCACCATCGGCTGAAATTTGGTCTTCGGAACTAGAGAGATAAACGTGGCATTCATCTATTTCAGTAGTTTCCCTTTGAGGAAGAACTCCTGCACTGCTAAGGTAACATCTTTACCCACTGTGTTCCATGCCTCTCTAAAGAACCCAGCTGTGTATCCATCGAGTCCTGGTACTTTGGTTTTGTTGATAATTCTGAGAGCTTGTAGAACTTCATCGTCGGACACAGTTTCTAAGAGTTTGGCTTTTGCTTCCTAGGTAATGGAAGGTCCAATTTGAACAATCTCCTTATCAATCTTATAGAGATTCACCTTCAGACCTTATGCAATCACTATAATAATCCAAGAATTCTTTGACCCAAGCTTTGTGAGTAGTGGTTGGGCCATTCGGTGTATAAACAGAGTTAATGAAAATTTTATTACCATTCCTTTTGATTATGGAGTATAAATAAGTTGAGTTCTTATCTTGGAACCTAATGTATCTATTTTTGAGCATTTGGGAGATGAAGCTTAGTTCACAAGCTTCGAGTTTTTGTACTTTTTGTAGCTGTAGCTTGAGTCTTCCCCAATTATGGTTCCCAAGTGAGCTTTCCATACACAGTTTCTGTAGTTCTTTAAGATCTTCTCTCTCCCTATGAAGATGCTCATAGATGTGGTTGAAGTGTTTCTTATTCAATTCTTTGAGGAGTGGCTTTAACAATTTGTGTTTCCTGCACACCACATACTGTCTAGTTCCATTTGCTTGGATTCCCCAGTATGAACCAAGATTTAAAACTGAGAGTGTTCTGTCCAAGCATTGAGGAACATGAAGGGTTTAGGTCCTACATCTGTATAAGGGAGGAATTTGGATAGTGATCCGAAGAAGTTCGTTGAGGCAAGAATTCTGTCTCAACTACCTAATGTTGACTACTCCAAAGCTGACAGTGCATTACTATATCTAACTTTCTCAAAGTGTGACCGTTGGTCCAAGTAAAGAAGCAACCTTTAGATAGAGTATCTTGGAGTCTCATGACTGCGCAGGAGTCCAAAAATTCCATAACTCCTGGATTGTTAGACTGACCCGATCTTTTAGTGGGTTGTATGGTGGAATTGAATCTCCCGCCCCCATCCAAGGTAGAGATTTACCATGGAAAAGGGTTCCAAGTGATCCCATAAGCTTCTCCTTAGAGTATAAGAGTTGTAGGCATAAACAAAGGAGATTACAAATTTTTCATAGATAACAGAAAAGTTACACATGCCGTAATATCTTGTTGATGGTAAACAACTCATCTGACAATATTCTAATAGGATTCCACACAATAACAACTCTACCATTACCCACTAGATTACAGTTTTGTCTCATCTCCCAGCCTTTGAACACCTTCGTTCTTTTCTTCTCTAAACTGCTCTGATTTTGATTGGTTTCCTCAATCCAGCGAGAACAACATCATGTTTCTGCACTATATTATCAAAAGTTTTGTGGGTAGTGGTGTTCCTTAACCCACGCGCATTCCAGGATAATCGACTCATGATGTCTAAGGCTTCGTCGAGTTGTACTCTTCGGAGTCGGCTTTCCATTTTTTATAAAGTTTCTCCCATCTTGTAGTCAGTACCTATTTGACTTTCATCTAATTCATAGTCCGCTTAGTAGGACCCTCATCGCGAGCAGTTGTTGTACCTTCTCCAGTGTTGATCCCTTCATCAGAGCGAATCATTTTGTTGCGGGCTTTAACTTTCGAACTCCCGATGGAGCTCTCTTCCTGTTCCTCTTACGGCGAACTATAATAAATTGGGTAGCTCTTTCGCCAAGGATGCAGTGTGCCTCGTTCTCGGCTTGAAGAACATTAAAGCATTCCAACATGTGTCTTAGCATTTTTCAGTGCAAGCAAAATTTTTGGACAAACTCATACCAAACTCTTTGTTGGAACTGACTAGTCGGGGTGTTGATCATAACGAACTCCAGGAGCAATTTTACTGCATCCAGCTCTACTTGTACTCTGACATAGAAGATTCAATCTTTGTTAGCCGTGACCTAGTCCATCTCCAGTGGAACACCAGTGTTGGTAACTATCATGCTTAGTTGTCTAGCAGACCAAAGCTCCAAGGGGAGTGAAGGGGAATCTAACCTTTACAGGGACCATTGAGCTAGATTCCTGATCGAATTAGAAGTTTCTAGGTAGTCTTTTGAGCATGAGATATTTTCCAGGGAAACCATAGGGCCCTCCCCTTATCACCATATCCACTTCTTCTACACTGAACAGTTTGAAAATTATCCAACCTAAATCATTGTGGTGTGTCACGACAATAGTACTCCATTGATTGGTGATGTTAAGGAGAGCCTGTTGTCCCGGGTGCCATCCGGTAAAGTAACCAACCGAAGAGTAGTTCCAATAATCAGCCATATCTTCCTCAAGGAGGAAAGCATTTTCAGGTTCCACAGGGGGATGTACTGGAGCGTTATAAAATGTACTTTATTTAGAAAAAATAAAATTACGTATTTGTTGGGTTGCATAAAAATACATGGAATGGATCTATTGTGGAAATAAAATACAATGGATCCCACTTAAGGTGATGATGTCTCATAGTAGAGTTACTTTAATGCAATAATGTTACATTTTTATTTTAAAAAGTATCATTCTCTTATTGTTGGGACTGTTACTGTAGATACAAAATTTAAAAAAAAGTTATTTTTTAATTAACTTTTGAAAGATAATATAATTTTTTTAAAGTAATACTCTAAATAAAGTATAAAGTATGTTCTTTGTGTTAGTTGAGAACGATAAATTTATTATGAAAATATAGTTTTAAGGTTGGAGTTGATGATGTCTCCTTTTTTGGGTAGTAAAGTTTAATGTGAGACAAGCGAAAAATGAAAAGACTGAAATTTAATGTTTGACGGAGGGACTATTTCTTTAAAATATTGAGTGCTATTATTTTTTTTAAAAAGTAATTTACACTTATATATTCTATTATGTCCGAAGTCACTATGTTCATTTTTGATTTAAAAATCTGATTTTAGTTTTCAAAATCCACACATTAATTTTAAAAATCACTTTTACACATACCTACAAACCCTATTAATCCCCAACTCACCCACTTTCCATAAATTTTCTTACTTCAATTAATATTTTTTTCTATCTTTATCTCTCTTCCCCAATCTCTTTTCTCACATAAATTAATATTCTCTTACATATCATCACACACTTGTTAAACACGTACTTCATTTGTCCCACAATAATAGTTACATATTTTTATTTTTGACATCTCACTTCATTAGTTACGTTTCTCTTTTTGGTAAATGAGCCTCACATAAATTAATTAACATATCTACGGGGCCCACATATATCACTAATACAACTACCCACTTTACGTTGAAATATTATTTTTCTCACTGATGGGCATTTTTTCAATACACAATTTTAATCCCCAAGTATGAAGGATGCGATTGTAGCTTAGATAAGTGACCAATTTTAATACACATTTTTCTCACTGATGCGACAGTTGGTTATCAATTTATTATTATCTAAACTAAGAGAAACTATTGTTGGTAATTTAATTGGAGAATAGTTATTAAACTAATAAAAAAAAATAATAAAATAGCAAATAAAATAGAGACAGTAGAGATAAACGAGAGTTGACAAGTGAGAAGATAGGTAGTTCTTCGGGCTATTCAGTTTCACTAATTAATCTCCCTTCCATATGTCAATGTCCGACTCTGCCTTATAGATTATGGATGCATCATTAAGCCATGCAAATCTAATCTATAGACACAAACAGATAAGTGTGTAACACGTGTGAATTACCTCGGAGCAAGAAATATAATTACACTCCCCTTTCTAGGTATTATCAGTATCAATTATTTTCAGTGCACTAAGTACTCTAACCCGATATGATCTCTCTTTATAGGTATTATATAATTATCCTCTTTATCCTACTAACTAACTGGAATTCAATTTAATTAATAAGTATTCATATAAGGTAGTTCTAATGAAGCTTCGGAATCCCCTCACTTAGAATCATAACATAGAATCCTGCTCAGCAGTGAACGCACTCAATCAATAACCAATATATGTATTCAGACTCTACATAAAAATTATTGATGCACAAAACAACTCTGAGTATGAATTAAAAACGCATAGCTTATATAAAATAAACCCACAAGTAGTGTTGTACGGAGTATATACACAGAAGTTCAATTATCTAGATAAAAACCTTCATAACCCTAGAACTACCAAAGTTGTTCTAGCCCATGACGCTTCTAAGAACGTTCATGGTGTTTGGATGGATCTTACCCATAGTCTTGAAAATTACAAGAAAGATTAAGTTGCGAAGTAAACTCTAGTTGTGGGCGCCGTCACCTCTCGCTCTGTATTGAATCTTCACTTAGTTATCACTTGATTCGCTGCATGATTCTCTCTCTACAGCTCCTGTGGATTGAGTTAGGGTTTGGATGTGGTGTAAGATGGATGTGGAATCTAACTCTCTTTTTGGTGTGATCGACACCCCTCTTTATACTTGTAGCTTCTCCTTAGGGACCTTTACTGGGCTTTTTCGTAGAAAACATGCACATGCACACACTAGAAGTGAAATTTCGATGTTTCGAAGCTGATGTGTCTCCATTCGAGCAGACCTGGCATGGTTGAAAATGACCTCTTGGTCGAACTGAGATTGAACTGCATGTCTGTAAACTAAACTTCATCTCTGCTTGCCATTCGATTTGACTTACATAGTTCGACATTGCTTGGTCGACAGGCTTCATGAGTCGAATGACCTCTCTGTAAGTTGAAACACCTCCCGTTCTACTTCACTACTGTTGTTCGACCAGGCTAATACTGGTCGAACAACTTTCCCAGGTTGAACTACACCTCAAAAATTATGTTATCCAATTCTAAGCACTTCAAACCTATTTTTCTGTACAAATATGCTCACATAACCTCAGTAGCATCTGATTCGTGGATTTTCTATAAACATCCCGATTCGTCTTGATAATAGACTAAATCATACTCAATTTTCACACAAATTGGAGCTCAAAACACGTGAATTATCACTCTCATCAAACCCCCAAACTTACATATTGTTCATCACGAAGCAACAAAAATCAAAACAAAACAAAAGAGTGTAATTACAAGATCCTTATAATAAGCACAACCTATTTTAACACCTGAAATTATATCAATTCAAAACATGAATCCATCATACCTTTCATCCATGCTAAAATATCCATCAATCACAATACTTCTACGAGTGTAAAATCATCTAGCTCACTAGGTAAGTATTTACTCTCGCGCTCAAGTGTAAAAGATATACACTTTCAAAAGGTTAGTATATACGCTCAAAATTAATTCATATATTCACGTAAACATAAGCTTGGCAAATGTCTCAAAAATCAATTCATAATTATTTCAACACTAGAATCACAAAGGACTTGTTCTTTGGGTTGTAATGTTGGCTCTTTGGTAAAGGTAGGAGAATATAGATAAAGTGACTAACTTTACTAGTAGAGAATTACCTTGGAGAGTTTCTTTTCATCAAACAGCATTAATAACTTCTTCTCCTTCATCATTCTCATGATCTTTTCAATACTTCTTCTTATGCTTCACTTGGAATCAACATCTTTCTTCTTTTTCAGAATGCAAGGGTACCAATTTCTAGCACTACCCTTTTAAGTAATTGGGGTACCAGTTTCAGGCACTACCCCTTAACAAGATTTAACCATAATCTTTTTACTCAGCACTAGCATAATTTTCCTTCCTTATTTTCTTTAATTTTATCGCTTAGCAATTCATTCACCTACACTATCTACTAGTAAATAAGGTATTTCAAAGCTAAAGTAAAGGTAAATAAGGCTTTTTATCATAGGCTTGCCAAAGAAAAAGCTTTTAAAGGCTCAACGGGGCTTCCAATGATATAAACTTCAATGTAGGATAAAATTTGGCTAAATGGCTCAATTATCAATCATGGCCTAAGATCATATCCCAGTATCTATCAATCATAAATTTCAAACAAGACTCTTAGCCAAGTTCTGGAATATGAACATATGAATAATACTCACAAGAATAAACCATCATGCATTGACGTAGCATGATTTCATAAGACTCAAATTCTCACATGGGTAATAGATTCCTAGGCACTCTTCAAAGCATGCAATCAACATCAACCTCTACATAAACTATAAGTAATAACAGTACATGCTTATCATCAATAAAATCAACATGCATAAAAAATAAGTGTACATGCCTACTCAAGAAGTAACATCATACTCTCCAAATCAATCTGATCATCATCTAAATCAAACATATCCAGTGTATCCATCATCATCAATAAATATCAAATACAAACCACTCACACATGAATCTCAACAAATACTCAACCACCCACACAATTACTCAACCTGTAAAGTGAAAAAGAGTGGAGGTGAGAAGAAACAGACAAGGATTAAAACCTGGCGCCACTACTCATCTGGAGCATCATCATCCTCATTATCATTCCGCCAATCATCGAAATCCCTTTGCAAGGTATCGATCTTCCTGTCCAAAGCTTCATAATTTTCATTAAGATCTCCAAATCTCCTATGCATAGCATCATATCGAAGGTTGAGCACAACATAATTTGTATTCGCCAACGCCAGCTCTCAATTCGTCTCTTGCTGGATCGTAAAATGTGACTACGTTTGGCCTCCGTTTGACCAAAATTTATGGTCGAACCACAGTGTGAGGTCAAACTGCACCTCTGTAAAATGAAGAATCGCCCCCCTGTTCTCCCCTGTTCCATTCGACCATCGTTCGACCTAAGCGTGCTGGTAAAAAATGACGTGTTGGTCGAACTGAGATTTTGTAAGTCGGTTTTGCATTCATGCACTTCATTCGACCTTAGTACCATGGTCGAACTGCAGAAATTTGGCCGAAAAAGCTTCAAAACTTCTAAAATTTTATACTTTTCTCATCTTTCCCTGTAAAACTCAAACTCTAGGACAACATCAAGTATCCTAATAGCCAAAACAAAAGTTAGAGGACCACTCTTAGACGATAAAAATATGTTCAATACTCTGATCACACTAAAATAAATAAAATACCACTGAACACTAGGCAAATTGCAAAAAATCGACACATCAAAACTGGTTATAGTTTTAATATACCTAAAAAAATTAGCTCCCATAGCAAACATTACAAAGAAAAGATTATATTCTTGGTGCTTCAATGAGGTACGTACATCACACCCTTCCAAACTTAGTAAAAACTATAGTCGAAACTAAGTTTGCAAAGAGATGTAATTGCCAATTTGTAAGCACCTTTAATATAAAAATTTATTACTCACATGAAATAAATAAAGCAATAAAATAGGAGGGTAAGGCCCTAACAGACGCTCTTGTTTAATGTCGGAGAGTCACAACGGTACCACTTAATGTAAGGTATCTTCAAAGACGACACATGCATCATCCGGCGACTTATAATGCTTCAATCGATGCCCATTCGCCACTATGATGTCTCCGTCTTTGTTCATGATTTCAAAACTCCCCCCTCCGCAGGCTCTATGGATAATGAATGGCCCAGTCCACTTCTATTTCAATTTTCCTGCAAAAAGCTTCAAACGAGAGTTAAAAATTAATACCTCACCTCCTTGCTTGAACTCTTTATAAGTGATTTTTGAGCCATGCCACTTCTTCATTCACTCCTTATAGATCACCGAGTTCTTAAAAGCTTGACTTCTAAACTCATCCAATTGATTGATATGAGTCAACCTCAAATCCTTAGCCTCCTTTATAGACAAGTTCAAGCTCCTTATTTCCCAAAAAGAATTATGTTGAATTTCTACGGGTAAGTGGCACGGTTTCCCATAGACGATTTAATAAGGTGACATTCCTAGCACAGTCTTGTATGAAGTTCGGAACCCCCATAAAACATCATCGAGCTTCATAGCCCAATCCTTCCTATTGGTTCCAACCACCTTTTCCAGGATTTGCTTTACTTACCGGTTAGAGACTTCCGCTTGCCCATTCGCTTGAGGGTGATAGGGTGTAGTAACCCTATACTTAACACCATAGTCCTTGAGAACTTTTTCAATGAGCTTGTTGATGAAGTGTGAACCTCCATCACTTACTAGTGCTCTAGGAACTCCATAGCGGACAAAAATATGTTTCTTCAAGAATGATACAATAGTCTTTGAATCATTCATGAGTGTTGGAATTGCCTCCACCCACTTAGAAACATAATCAATAGCAAGAAGGATATACATGAATCCATTAGATAGAGGAAACGGCCCCATAAAATCAATTCTCCATACATTGAAGATCTCTACAACAATGTTTGGTTGAAGTGGCATCTTATCCCTTTTACTTATATTTCCCATTCTTTGACATCAATCGCATGTAGCCACATAGGACCAATATAAAGCTGATTGTAGTACCTTGGCTGCAGTCTTTCGGGCTCCAAAATGCCCCTCGTTAGGTTGTGCATGGCAAAAATAAAGAATACTCTCCATCTCCATCTTGGGCACACACCTATAGATGATCGAATCCATACAAATTTTATAGACAAATGGATCATACCATATGAAAGTTTCAACATTTCTCTTGAATTTGGCAAGTTGATACCTCTTGAGATCTTTCAGAATTTTACCTATGACAGTGTAATTAACATAATCCGTATACCATGGTTCCATTCCTTGTGCGGCCACTACGAAATCTCTCTCCGCTCCTTCAACAAACACTGTCATAATCTTCTCATCTGGGAACATCTCTTAAATATATTCAAAAGAGTCATCACAATGTTCCCTTGTCTCTAACCTAGATAGGTGATCCGCCAAAATATTTTCTGTTCATTTCTTATCTTGGATCTCCATATCAAACTCTTGTAGAAGAAGGATCCATCGAATAATCCTGGGCTTTGCTTCCTTTTTCTCCATCAAGTACCGGATCGCAGAATGATTAGTGTACACTATAGTCTTCATGCCAACCAAATACTATTGAAACTTTTTTAATGCATACACAACAGCTAAAAATTCCTTTTCAGTGACAGTGTAGTTCTTTTGTGCTGCATCAAAAGTTTTGCTCGCATAGTAGATGGTGCAGAACTTCTTTTCCTTCAGCTGCCGAGCACTACTCCAAGTGTTAGATCACTTGCATCACACATAAGTACAAACAGTTGAGTCCAATCCGGTGTGATCAAGATAGGTGCAGTAATAAGCGCCTCTTTCAAATCCTGAAAAGCTGTTAGATATTATTCATTGAAAACAAAAGGCAAATCCTTTTCAAGTAAATGAGATAAGGGCTTAGAGTATTTTGAGAAGTCTTTGATAAATCTACTATAAAATCAGGCGTGTCCAAGGAAGGACCGCACTTTTCTCTCATTCGTAGGTGGTGGAAGCTTCTCAATGGCGACCACCTTTGCTCGATCAACCTGCAATCCCTTGGCCGAAATATGATGCCCAAGAACAATCCCATCTTTCACCATGAAGTGACACTTCTCCCAATTCAAGACAAGATTAGTTTTTTGACATCTCTTCAAAAAAATGGACAGGTTAGACAAACAAATATCAAAGGAGGAACCAAAAATAAAAAAAAATCATCCATAAACACCTCCATGATCTTTTCTATCAAACCATCAAATATGGCCATCATGCAAAGCTGAAATGTAGCAGGTGCATTACATAACCCAAAAGGTATCTTCCTAAAAGTAAAGGTTCCATACGGGCAAGTAAAAGTCATCTTTTATTGATCCTTGGGTGCAATCATGATTTGATTATTACCCGAGTACCCATCAAAGAAGCAATAAAACTCATACCCTACTAGACGATCAAGCATTTGATCCATGAAAGGAAGAGGGAAGTGGTCTTTGCATGTATTTTCATTTAATTTCCTGTAATCCGTACACAAATGTCATCTCTTAGGGATCCTAGTGGCTAAGGTCTCATCATCATCGGCTTTCAAAATAGTCATGCTCCCCTTTTTAGCTACAACATGCAGTAGACTCACATGGGGACTATCACTAATTGGATAATTAATTCCTACATCTAACCACGTTAGGATTTGCTTCCTAATCACTTCTTGAATCGCGGGATTAATCCTCCATTGATTCTGAATACATCCTTTAACTTCATCTAGTAACCTAATCTTATGCATGCAATACGATGGACTAATATCCTTCAAATCATCTAGAGTCTAACTTATAGCAGACTTATACTTCCTAAGCACATCTAACAACTCTTCAAGTTGATCATCAATAAGATAAGAAGATACAATTACTGGATATGTTTCATTGTCACCAAGGTAGGCCTACTTCAAGTGCTCTGGTAGTGGTTTCAACTCTTCTTTCTTTTCTTCCATCAGTGTGCTTTCTCTATCCAATAGGAGGTATTGCCTAGTCTACTTAACTTCTTCAATCTTGGTTCTTTTAGATTCATACCTACCATCACCCAAAGCAAGTAAATTTTCAAGAAATTCGATACATACCTCATTAGAGAGCTCATCTAGCTCCGTGGTGGGAAAAGTAAGAGACTCCGCCAAGCTTGTCTCCAAAAGATCACATCAATGCTGTAACATTGCGTCTCCATTGACATCTTCATTGCCCTATCAAGGTTGAATAGAACCTCTTCTTTATCCATTTTCAATCTAATCTCCCCCTTTTGGACATCAATCATAGCTCCAACAGTGGCAAGGAATGACCTCCCCAAGATAAGAGGGACATTATCCTTGTCATCTTCCATCTCTTAGCACAAGAAAATCCACAGGAAAGACAAGCTTGTTTACTTTCACAAGTACATCTTCAATCATACCTTTCGGAAAAGTTATGGACCTATCCGCCAATTGTAGAGCCACTGTTGTGGGAGCGAGCTCCCCCAAACTTAACTTCTTGAATATAGATAAGGGCATCAAATTGATGCTTGTACCAAGATCACACAAAGCTTTTCGTGCTGGCACCCTTCCAATTTCACATAAAAATAGTGAAGCTTCCCGAATCTTTCAACTTAGCTGGTAGCTTTCTCTGAATGATCGAGCTACAGTTCTCTGATAGATTCACTATCTTTATCCCGTTCAAGCTCCTCTTCTTCAATATGATATCCTTAAGAAATTGGGCATAACACGGCATCTCCTTGATTGCTTTGGAGAAAGGAATGTTCAAGCTTATCTTGTTCATTATATCTTGAAATCTCTTAAACTTATCTTCAAATCCCTTTTTCACTATCCTGAAAGGAAACGGAGGAGCTATCTTGGTTTTAGGAATTCTCCATTCATCATGTTCAACCTCCTTCACCTTGTCCTTCTCGGCTTTTAATCTCTTAGCTCTTTCCCACTTCTTCTCTGTATAAGCTCAGTATCCTACTCTTGTGATGGCTCTGGAGTGTTCTGAACAACAGGTGTAGCATTTAGTATTGAAATAGGAGGTAAGTAAAGTTGTTCGACCACTATTTGACCAGAATAGTCTGGTCAAACATCATGAGTATGGTCAAACGAAGACTCTATAAATGGGTTTAGTTATCCAGTGCAGATTCGACCATAGTTCAACTAGAATAATCTGGTCGAACGGGATGAGTCTGGTCGAATGGGGGCTCTGTAAACTGAACTCGATCTTTCTTTTCCAAAGGTGCTTATTCGACCATGGTTCGATCAAATTAGTTTGGTCGAATGGTAGTGCCTTGGTCAAACGGCGGAATAGAAAATAGAGCATCATAACTCTATTTTTTTCGAAATCTGTTCGACCTCAATTTGACCATCAGGTCTGGTCGAACTAGGTAGTGTTGGTGGAACAAGGCTCCTACCTCCTTTATTTTCATCCATCGGCTTCATTGGACCTTCGTACTGCGTCCCTAACTTCAATGTGATGGCATGACACTATTTAGGATTCGTAATACTTTAAGACGGAGCTTACTCTTCTCAATAGTTTGCGTCAACTTGTTCATATTTCCTGCCATTTCCCCCATCAATAAGGTAAGGTCTTTTATATGCTTGGACAACTCCTCATGATTCGAATCTATTTTAATCTCAATACGATCCATCCTTCCATCAATCCTAGCCATATAACAATTCACCGTATCCTCCAAACCAGGTTCCCTTCTTCCATCTTAGCACCAGGATTAACACCAACAGGAGGTTGCATAGCTGCATTTGGATTGCTCCATGAAAACTTCAGCCTCCTTGGTTGTTGATAGTTACCTGGGGGACCACGATTGTTGTAGTTCCCTTGGTAATTCATATTTCCTTGATTGTTCAGATACCTCATTCCTTGAATACATTATCCCGTGACATAGTTTGCTTCTTCTAAATCCTCTTGGATTGGTCTTTCTTCACCGTCATCCTACTGCATCGTCATTGGTACTCTCTTTGACAAATCAGTAATCTGTTTCTGCTGAGTTTCAAGTAGCTTGTTGATATTAGCCAAGCTCGAGATAATCTCATCTTCTCTACTCGACTTTACCATCGTATGTTCAACCTGTGCTACTTTTCTAGGACATAGGTGCCTCTCACTCTATCAGTTGGCCAATCTCTTGAATTCATCGAAATATCCTCAAAGAGCTTTTCGGCCTCAATGGATGACTTTGTAAGTAATGCTCCATTCGAAGAAGCATCAAGTAATACTCGAGAATCACAATCCAATCCATTGTAGAATATACTTATATAATAGCTTTTGACAAGTCATGCTGTGGACAACTTCTAAGCATGTCCTTGAATCTGTCCCTTCATGAAATTTCTCATTAGCACCAATAGAAAATTGATTGATTTCTTATTTCATCTTAAACAACTTTGAAGGTGGCATGTATCGCACTAAGAACTTCAATTTCAATTGCTCCTAGGTAGTGAATTCAGCAGCATTAAGAGTATCGTACCAATCTCTCGCCCTTTCAGTAAGCAAGAATTTAAACAAAATAATCCTCCTTGCATCCTCATGATTCCCTGCACTTTTTTGTGTGCTTACATATCCCAGTAACTTATTCAGATACTGTTGAGGATCCTCAAAGGTTCCCCTAGACAAGGGACTTCTTTCTATCATGCTGATAAGAGCGAGATGAAGATAAAAATTAACATCGGCTCCACGCGCTTCTAACAGCCCAACATTGCCTTTTCCATTGTTCTTAAAGACTTCATGGATGGCAAGATTATCCGGATTTGCTGCCATGTTGACTGCTTCTGCTTACGAATTATCTCCGGTTGCAGTTTTAATCGCTTCCGAGTTTAGCACTCCAACTTTAACTCCTAGATTAAGAGCTTCAGTTACTTCCACGTTATTGTTCTTCTTTTTTTTTGCCTTCTTCTTCCTCGATGATGCTCCAATTTTCGGATCAAAAGCCGCTAATGTTCCTACCTTTGATCTAGTGTACATACACCTAAGAGAAATATATCATTAGAATCCAAATACAAGTATGGAATAGTTTCAAATAAAATAGTAGCAATAAATTTGATAAGGACAACCGTCCCCGGCAATGGTGTCAGAAACTTGACGAGCATTTTCTCAACACATAATTTTAATCCCCAAGTATGAAGGATGCGATTGTAGCTTAGATAAGCGACCGAGTTATATTTATCGAACCCTAAGGAAGTTGGTTATCAATTTATTATTATTTAAACTAATAGGAACTATTTTTGGTAATTTAATTGGAGAATAGTTATTAAACTAATGAAGAAATAATAAAATAGCAAATAAAATACAGACAGTAGAGATAAACGAGAGTTGACAAGTGAGAAGATAGGTAGTTCTTCGGGCCATCCATTTCACTAATTAATCTCCCTTCCGTATGTCAATGTCTGACTCTGCCTTGTGAATTATGGATGCATCACTAAGCCATGCAAATCTACTCTATAGACACAAGAAGATAAGCGTGTAACACGTGTGAATTGTCTCGGAGCAAGAGATATAATTACACCCCCTTTCCAGGTACTATCAGTATCAATTATTTCTCGTGCACTAAGTACTCTAACCCGATATGATCCCCTTTATAGGTACTATATAATTATCCTCTTTATCCTACTTACTAACTCGAATTCAATTCAATTAATAAGTATTCATATAAGATAGTTCTAATGAAGCTTCGGAGTCCTCTCACTTAGAATCATAACATAGAATCCTACTCAGCAGTGAACACACTTAATCAATAACCAAATAGGACCTCTTGGTCGAACTGAGGTCGAACGGCATGTCTGTAAACTGAATTTTGTCTCTGCTTGCTGTTCGACTTTACTTACTTAGTTCTACTTGACTTTGCTTGGTCAAACAGGCTTCATTAGTCGAATGACCTCTCTGTTAGTTGAAACACCTCCCGTTTGACTTCACCACTATTGTTCGACCAGGTTGATACTGGTCGAACAGCCTTCCCAAGTCAAACTACACCTCGAAAATTGTGTTTTCCAATTTCGAACACTTCAGACCTATTTTCCTGTATAAATATGCTCAAATAACCTTAGTAGCATCTGATTCGTGAATTTTTTATAAGCATCCCGATTCGTCCTGATAATAGACTAAATCATACTCAATTTTTACACAAATCGGAACTCAAAACACGTGAATTATCACTCTCATCACTCACCTCACTACATATTAAAATACCATATTGATTAGATATAAAGTTAAAATCAAACCCACCAAAAACCAAAACAAGCCTAAGTTATCATTATTCATGGTTTTCAAATCCTACATAAACCCAAAACAAATATAATATTAAACTATGGTTTTTTTTCCAGATTTCAAGTCCAAATTTTGATTTTTAAAATCTAATCTTATTACGGTTTGAATATTGATAAACAAAATTTTATAAACCACATCTACCAATATAGTTATCTCTATACATATAATAATGGATTATTACCGATAGGTACACACATGTATAGTCTAATTACTAATAAATATATTGATCTAATATAATTACAGATTAATAGATAATGTTTTTTTTCCCAGCATTATTCTTATTTATAATGATTAATATTCAACTTTTGCACTTAAAAATAGTTTTATTGAACACTAATATGTTCTAAATCAGATAAAAAGAATGGGTGATAGATTTAAGGAGAGATTTTTGGATAATTATAACAATCATTTCTTCAATTTAATCGTGTATTTTCTGTTTCTCTCAATGATGCACACTAATGTACATTTGTATGGTTCTTCAATTTAATCCCATATTTTTTGTTTCTCTCACAAGAATGCACACTAATGTACATTAGTATGGTTCTTCAATTTAATCGCGTATTTTCTGATTCACTCTCAAGAATGCACACTAATATACATTCGTATAAATATTATGTTTAATCGCATATTTTTGTTTCTATCTTAACAATGCACACTAATGTATAGATGGATATGGGTATTATGGATAAAACAAAATATAATTTTGTATTTATCAGTAATTTTTTAAGCGAATGTATCGTTTAGTATTACTCAAATACATTTTGTACCCATTAATTACCGACCCATTTAATAATAATAATTAATCTTATACGTTAATTTGACATAAAATTAAAATATATTATACTTAAAAATAAAAAAAACAAATGTATAATATCACTATTAATTTAGTTTTAAAATCTAGATTTCCAAATCACACATAAATCGAAAACAAACATAATATTACTAAGGCCATCTCCAGCGGCGCGACATTTTGGCGTGAAAAGGTGTTATGGGTGGAAATCAATCTTCAGCGGTAGCGGCATCGTGGACGGCATTTTGTGGCCAGCCATAAAATCCCATCAAATTGTGGGTATGTCGTTCCAATGCCCATTATTTTATTATTTTTTTTCCTTTTTAATTAATGAATGATAAAAGATAATTAGTTTATGTGCTTTAATGATTTAATGTATTTATTTATGTATTATATTTATTTTATTTTAATTACTTTATGGAATTTTTATTTGGGCAATTTTATTTTATTTTATTTTATGTATTATGTATATATTTTTTAAAATAATTTTTTTAAAAACAATTAGATTAAATATGAGATTTAAATATAAAATTAAAATTACATTACACAATACATAATTAAAATTACATTACACATTATATAAAATTACAGATTAAAAAACTTAAAGTTATACAATAGAATAAAACTAAATAATTAGATCATTTTCTTAATAATCGAAACCTCCAGAACCTCCTCCAATATCTGGAAAAAAATTGTCCAAGCAAATCAAATGCAGTGTTAGAATTTTGTTGGTGCATTTGTCTTCTTTCCTTGAGAATATTAATTGTTGCTCCATTTTCAAGAGTTCACACATTTCGGGATCAACAATGGTGTTCAAATCTTTCATTATAATATTATCTTCTCTAATTTTTTGTTTGAACTCAAGTTTTTGTTGCATCAATTCAGTATCTCATTCTTTTTTTTGGGCAGATTCAGCTAAAAGTTCACGTAATTTCTCATTCTCTTATTTCATGATGTTCATGAAGTTTGAAGATTATTCACCTTGTTTTCTCTTCATTTTGGCTTTTTAATCCCCATTGGTCGTCCTGATGAAGAACCTCCACTAAAATTTTCATCACTTAAATTGATATTAAATTCAAAAAAGTGGGTTGTGGAGAAATAGGTGATTCCAAGGTATTTTCTTCGGGCTTTGATGTCTCTTCCTCTAGAGATTCTTCCACAAATTTATTTATAATTGACCACACATGCATAAATTTAAACCCATCTCTGAAATCCTTTTGTTTTGACATCAATTCATTTGCCATTTCCCATTGCAATAATATAAATAAATGAAATAAGTTTATATTATATTAAAATGCTAAGATTTGTAAAAAAAAAGAAAAATGTTTCTTGCCTTAATTTGGTCATTTGCACCACTTGGGCGTGAATATTCAACTTGCTTCAGACATGCCCAAAACTTTCTACATTCTTTAAGAATGAGTTTGAAATGGGTTTTCAAGGATCGGTGGCTAAGCTTTGCTACCTGACTAGGTCGTTCAGTGTTGTAGCGATGTTCTACACGATTCAAAAATCGATCTTTGGCTTGATGTCTACCTACGATTGGATCTTGTGAGATGTCGAGATATATAGTACAAACATGTTTATCCTCCACAGGAGTGAAATTAGTTGTACGCTTAGACATTTTTGGTTTGGAAGATGTTGTAAGATAAATGAGTAGGAGAGATTGGAAAAGTGTGTGGAAGATTAAGCTAGTATGCCATCTATTTGTAGAAAAGAAATGGCTTTTAATCTTTAAAAAAAAAGAAATTGATCCGACGGTTGAGAATTAAAGATGGCATCCCCTATCAACGGCTATAATTGAAATTACAAGGATTGTGCTTTTTTGTGCGCAAATTTGTATACACTGATCCGACGGTTGAGAATTAAAGATGGCGTCCCCTATCAACGACTATAATTGAAAGCACAAGGACTGTGTGTTTTTGTGTGAGCAAATTTGTAGGAGAATTAAAGATGGCGTCCCCTATCAACGGCTATAATTGAAAGCACAAGGATTGCGCTTTTTTGTTTGAGCAAATTTGTATCCACTGATCCGACGGTTGAGAATTAAAGATGGCGTCCCCTATCAACGACTATAATTGAAAGCACAAGGATTATGCTTTTTTGTGTAAGCAAATTTGTATCCACTGATCCGACGATTGAGAATTAGAGATGGCGTCCCCTATCAACGGCTAAAATTGAAAGTACAAGGATTGTGCTTTTTTGTGTGTACATTTTGGATTATATAATGAAGATTGGGGCAGGTCATTATTACTCACTTATATTTGCTTTTCCCTTCACATTCTTTCTATTATCTTTTTCCACCTCTCTACTTTTAATTCTCTACTCCTACTTTAAAGAAATGAATTTCCATAGCAATATATCTTTCTCAAGCTCTTTATCCAGTGATGATGAATCAATCCTGGAAAGTTATGACTTGGAACAAAAAATTATTGTCCAACAAATACAAAATAACAATCTTATAATAGCTGCATTTCTTGACCAGCAAAATGCAACTTCTAGTCATGGTGGCTCAGTTCCAGGTCAGAGAACCATTTTTTGTGATCGAGAAGCTGCAGAAAATCTCTACAATGACTATTTTGCGAAGAATCCAACATATAATGAAAAACAGTTTCGTCGGCATTTTTGGATGTCTCATACTTTGTTCCTTACCATTGTTGATGTTGTAAAAGATCACGATCATTATTTTCTGCAATGAACAAATGCAGCTGGGAAGCTTGGGTTGTCAACTCTTCAAAAAGCAACAGCAGCAATCCGTATTCTAACATATGTAATTCCAACTAATGCAAAGTACGTAAAAATTGGAGAGTCTACGACCATCAAATATGTTAAAAGATTTTATCGTGTTGTTGTAGATATATTTGCTGAGCAATATCTAAGAACACCCAATGCGAGTGATGTTGCTAGACTACTCTATATTGGAAAGCAACGTGGATTTCATGGGATATTGGGAAGTCTACATTGTATGCATTGGAAGTGGAAAAATTGTCCAACAGCTTGGGGAGGGGAATACTCTGGTCGGAGTGGATCCCCTACCATCATTCTTGAAGTTGTGGCTGACTATGATATGTGGATATGACATGCATATTTTGGGATGCCAGGTTCTAACAATGATATTAATATGTTAGAAACCTCTCCTCTTTTCTCTAACATTGCCAGAGGCATTGCTCCTCCGGCACATTATGTCATTCAAGGAAAGGAATACAACACGGGGTATTATTTGGCTGATAGTATATACTCCAAATGGTCAACACTCGTTCAAACTATCCATTCACTTGTTGGTCCCAAAAAATATTTTGCAACAAAACAAGAAGCGTGTAGAAAAGATGTTGAACATTCATTTGGAGCTCTCCAAAGTCGATTTGCGATTGTAGCAAATCCAACACGTTTTTGGAGTAAAGCTGATTTGAAAATGATTATGCGTGCATGCATAATAATGCATAATATGATAATCGAAGATGAACGGGATCTTGATGCTCCAATTGAAGTAGAAAGAAAAATACCACCTTCAAATGTTGAATTTGCGGACTACGATCCTGCTCGATTTCAAGATTTTCTTTCTCGATTCACACAAATCAGAGACAAGAAAGCCCATTATGACCTTCGAAATGCGTTAATTGATCATCTATGGATGGAGTATTCCAACTCAGAAGACTAGTTATTTAAGTTATTGAATATCGTAATTTAATTTTCAAGTATTTTATTAATTAATGAATATCTTTTAAATATTTAAGATAGATTTATTTTGTTTAAAGTAAAGATAAATATATCAAAATTAAATGCATAATAATATTAATTATGTTGAAAATAGATTAAATAAAGATTAAATAAATTTTTTATTATTTAGTGGAAAAAGTAGAGCAAACTACTGGAGATGAATTACTATTTTCACACAATTTTTGTGCTGAATATGCTATAAAATGGTGCAAACTGCTAGAGATGGCCTAATGTATAATGTGTATATTTTATTTATATTTCTACCTTTTTGTCTATAACTTTAATTTGAATGCATTACAAATTGCATATGTATTAATTTTAATGGTATTAATTTTTAGGTGTAGGGTAATAACATACTGAAAAGAAAAATGTAATTTTATATTTGTTTTGGGTTTATGTAGGGTTTGAAAACCAGTGAATAGTAATAAATTTTTATTTTTAGCTTTTGGTATGATATGTTTTAACTTTATATTAAATTAATGTATATGAAGTGTGTGATGATAAATGTAAAAAGTATTAATTAATGTGAGAGATGAGATGACACTACAAGAAATTCATTTTTCAACCCCACATAGTAAGTCTGGGTAATAATCTAATAAATATGGGTAATGCGTTTTTCCCGCACATAAACAAGTGTTAAACAAGTGAGGTCATTTTAATGTGGCTAATACTCTTTCTACACACTTAAAAGTATGTGCTTGTAAATGTCAGAGCTTTAGGCACACATGCATGTGTGGGAAAAAATTTAAATATGTGACGGTAAATGGTTTTCATTATCTAGAATCCGGATGAATATGCTGACATGGCATTGACGTGTATCCTGATTTGCACGCTGACGTATAATATAATTGTTGACTTGAAAGATGACGTGACATGATAACTAAGTGTGGCTAAAATTTAATTTTTTGTATGGGCAAAAAATCAGTATAAGTGTGGCGAAATATTAATATTATGTGTGGGAAAAACATAAGTTGAATTGTGGGTTACCATTAAACTTAAGTATGGGTAAAAATCAACTCTTATTATGGTTAAAAATTTATTCTATGTGTAGTTTAATTTTAATAATAAATGTAGCTAAAAGTCTAATTTAATTGTAAGACAAAATTATAATTTTGCATCTAAAGAAACATGTGAAAAACGTATTAAAATTATTGGCGTTTGATCGTTTGGTTAACGTGAACCGTTAGGATTTCATACGTTTCTAACATACAAAGGAAGCATGAAAATAAGAAGCGTATTAATTTTCACCAGGGTATGTTGAAGAAGATGGATTCTCGTTGGTAGCCTGCGCAGCCTCACCGTTTTAGGCATAACTCTCTCATCCGATGTCGGAATTAAGTTATCTATGCGCCAAAATGATCCTCTCTTCTTTGGCTTTCCACAGTATATCATACGTCCTGTTCTGATGTGGTGGACAATAGCAGCAAACAACCTTCCAGTCTTCTGATGTATTCCCAAGTCCAATCTCGACGTCGTGTGGGCGACGATCCTTGAGATCTTCTCAATCTACTGTTCCCTCACCCTCCTCACAATGTTAGGCGTGATTAATCTCATAGATTAGGGTTTTTGGACAGTTGAGATGACTTATATATGGGCTACAGTAGGGACCAGGAGGAGAAATTAGAGTTGGGCCTCCATTGGGCTTAAGTATCCAAGCTTAGCCTAAAGCTTATACTTAAGTCTAATAATAATAATATATACCACTAAAATATTATTACTGCACTATCGTTCTAATCCCATAATTACTTTATGGACTCCTTCTTATTATGAGCCCGTTAGTCTCCCCATGTTTAAGATATACAATATCCATTAGGGTTTACATGATAATCCTTATGAGCTCCTCAAGGGGACATCATCAACCTATAACGGATATGGATTCCTTTTACAATCAATAGCATACCATAGAGACAACATTACTTCCCGATTCAACAAGTTTGTTGATTTAATTAAATGTAAATCTCACTCATTGATGAATCAAAGAAATACATACTGCCCTACATGTCGAGGTTATTGTATAGGGATTAAGAGCACGAACATCCATAATAACTGAGATCAAGTTCTCCTATATAGTTAAAATAAATCGAACAAACTCAAGTGGTCCTACTCAATACACACAATGTGTACTAATGTGATTCTATAGCCAAGACAAGCTAATACCAAACCACACTACAACCATCCCGATAGTGAGTCCCCGTCTATCTCGGTTGTAAGCATCTGTTTATACTTTATAAGGAAATTGATAATATGATCTTTCACGTGTTGTCGCACAACATATTATCTACAGTATAAAGTAAGTGGACTATTGCATCGAACATATAAATAAATTATAAGATGCAATCATTTGATCATATGATTCTCATTTCAAATAAATTGTTATAACATTGTTCATACTAAAGCTAGACTTTTAGTATACAATCCAACAAAAATAAAATGGTTCTTATTTAAATTATAAAGAAAAATCTGAACATGTATAATTCAGTAATGACATTGAAAGAAGATGGTGCTTTTCAAACAATTCATAACAGAACTTGTAGTCAAATTAAGTCAACATAAATCTTCACTGTCTGATTCTTGATCATTGGATGCACCAACATGAGATGGAGCAGTACCAATATCTGATGGCATGCCTGAGCATGACGGACAGGGGCGAAGCTAGACCGATTTTTTAGGGGGGCTAAAAATAAAATCACGTTGATATTGGAGCGTTAAATAATATTTCTTCTTCCGTTTTAATTTTATTAGAACTAATAATGTTGAAACATAATTTAAAAAAATATTTTTTGACTAGCTTTATTAATTTTTAGGGATAAGTTTTTTAAATAATAAAGTGTAAAGTATGTTACATGTATTTAGGTGAGAAGGTTATAAAATTAAAATGTAATTTAATTTTTTGGGTGGTGCAAGTTATTATTGGATGAACAAAAATATAAAGTGTGTGGTAATCGTGGGTTACGGGAGTACAAAGTAGGGTAATATAAAAGCACAACTTGCTAACAAAAAATATTTTAGAGATATTTTTATACAATTTTCAATGTTTAAAACTAAAAAAAAATATATTTGACAAATTTTTTCATTAATAAATGAGAAATTTTAGAGTTTGTAGTAAAAGTGATAGATGTTTGTTTATCAATGTGTAAGGTCAAAGTAATTATAAGAATAATATTAGAAGATTTGAGGGATTATAGTAATCATTAAGAAGAATAACCATTAATAAATAAAAATACTATATATAATATTAATAACTAAAAATACTATATCTATATATAGTAAGGGAATTCTTGAGGATTGGTAGGGCTAAAGCCCCCTCATAGGTGTACGAGGATACGCCCCTGATGACGGAGCTATCTTACCAGATTTAATCAACACATTTCTCATCATTTGGAGCTCACTTTCAACTAATTTATAAAGAGACTTATGCAATTCCAACTCCTCACGCAATGCACTATAAGACTGACTCTTTGATCCTTCCTTGCTATAGATGTCCTCATTCATAATAGAATCTTGTCCTCAACCAACCAATCGAATTGATTCTCGCTCGAGAATCATCTCAGGAGGATTATCTACTCTCAACTGCAGTATTTTATTCTATGGAAACGAGTAGATCATATAATAAATAATTTGCTAACAAGATTAAACAAATGAAATACCACCTTTCTAAATCATAAGAACGAAACAAAATTTATAATTACAGTACCTCAACGTGTAAAATTATCTTAAAGGTACTATTTCAACAAATGATTCAAGTACATCATGTTAAAGTAGTTGTAGCAATTTATAATCGAACAACTATTAAAAAATCTGCAAAAAAAGGTGTATTGCAAAACACACTCAATTTGTGACTAAAGTGCTATTGCAATAATAATTACTGGTGGTGTTCTTTTTTGTAATTTCTCAAAGGTGAGGATTATTTTGTCATAGAAGTAAAGTTCTTTTTTTGCAATGAACAAAAAATAAATATTTATAAATCTAATCGATTCAATTATTTAAATTTGATATAATTTTTAAAATATATGTTCAAGATAATAAAAATCTATTGAATAAAGTATTTAAAATGTAATAACCACCTCCGCCTTTGGAACATTAAGTATTTAATTTACACATTTGGTTTCAATGAACCACATATTATTTTGAAAACAATGATTTATTAATAAATAATTTTCTAATTAGACTTATATAATCATAATAGTTAATTATATATGAGTGAATAAAATTAATTCCGTATTCATTATACTTGACCCCCACTTTCCAAACTTATATATCCTTTCTACTTTGTTCCCAACTTCTGAAATTATTATCACACCAACTTCTTCAAGTAAATCACATAATGTATGATTATTCTTAAGCAACAGTTCATTGATAGTATCCATATGACCAATTTATTTAATGCAAACAGTCATCATAAGTAGAAAGCTAAACTTATTTTCAAAAGGCATCATCAGATTGCGAATAGCTATGGAATATTATTTCATTAAACATCCAAGCAAATGCAGAATAAAATAGTCTTGTGACGCTCATACGTGATTCAAAACTCTTTTAGTCAAGATGAGCAACATTGCATAAAGTCATGCAAACAAGAAATATAATCTAAATTGTTCTTCCACTTACCCTTTTACACTATATATGAAACGTTCTGAATCAAAACAGAAAATAAGCAGATGCCCACATAACATATGGCTTAGATTATTTCAAGGCAAAAATATTGAAATCAAACTCTGAAACATAAGATAATTCAATTCGATAAGACAGATCCATTTAAAGAGAAGAGATAAAATAAATAGTAGGAACCCAACAATGTAAACAAAAAAGAAACAAGAGTTTAACAGGGTAACCATGACAATCACACAAACATTTGATTAGAGAAAATTAAACTTAGAAGTTGATTAATTAGAAGAAAAACCTGTGAGAAGATTAGAGAACCGTGTACTGTGCGAATCTCAGCCACTAAGAATTTGTGTTGGGCAGGGGCTCACTTTTGCAAAGAATGTAATTTTATAGAGCCCGATATTTTCTTCACATTTGAATATATGGAAATCACAATCCATTGCTTCAAAATTACTTGAATTTTATTCGATTGTGCAAGAAATCACCACTGATTATGTTCAATAATCAATCGAGTGGAAATTATCTAAACCTTATAAATTTGCTGGCAACAAAAAATTACTCGGATTATTTTGGTGAATACCATATTGGCTGGAAATTAAGCATAAGGAGATTGAAGAACTCTAATTTTGGTCAATATTATCAACAATGAGTGAGATTAATTTGGAACTTTGTAGCAAGACCTAATATGGAGAACCAGCTATTTCCCTTTTTTTTTGGGGAGATGATTGATATATTATATTTTAGTAAATTAATTGCGACCTCATTTTTACTTTTATTTTTGTAAATTTTTATTCCATGTCATATTTTTAACTTTAATTTCATATTTTGATACGCCATATTATTATAGAAAGAGAAAAAAATTCCTAATATTGGTAGTAAAAAACCTATTATATATAATTCTCTAGAAAATTTTGGTGCATATTATTCTTCACACAAATTTCAATTACGTGTGAGTAATTTCTCACACAATGTATGTGTGGATAAATTAAATGCAAGTGAAAATTAAAATTCTTGTAGTGCGAGAGAGAAGAGAGAAAGAAAATTAATTGAGGGAGAATATATAATAGGTGACTGGGTTAAGAAATAATTTGTATGTGGGGGTTTATCATGGTGATTTTGAAAATTAAAATTTTCAATTTATATTTTCTTCGTCCCATAAAGAAGTTCACAGCTACTATAGATGCGGAGTTTTGAAAAGTTATTTTTTGACTTAGTTTTAGGGAGGATAGTTTGGTATTTTAGGTAATAAATAAATTATAAAATAAGTTATGAGAGTTATTAAAGGGTGACAATTTTGAAATTAAAGTGTGATGTGGGGTTGAAGATTTATGTGTTATTTCCTTATTTGGGAATGTGAACTTATTTATGAAATGAACAAAAGTAGTAAGTGTGAATTTGTTTATTAGACGAGGGAGTACTATATTTGTTCTCTGATGAGAGTGCAAATAAGCGTGTTTTAGTGTCCAATTTAATACCTTTTTGATAGGAATTATTTTTATATACTAGCACAAGTGTCTTATATTTGATATTTGTGAGAAAAAAGATGCATTTGAGGTGTTTTATTGTGTTTTAGGTGGAAAAATGATCAAAAGAGCAAAGTTGGAGAAAATGTGCAACTTGTGTAAGAATGCTGAAAAATGCACTTCCAACTTGTGTAATTTTTTTCTGTATTTGTGTGGAGCAAAAAACTAGAAGTGTGATACATGGTTAGAAAGCCACAAAAGAGATGATCGTTTAGGCATAAGGAACACCTCAATTGGAGTCCAAACGAAAATGTTATGATCAAAACGGTGACGTCGCGCAAGCTGTGGCGAACAGAATGGCTGTGTCACTTTGAATGACTTGTTACACCTTATTGTTAGATTTTTTGTGAGTTTTTATATGGATAGAAAGTCAAGGAAGAGAGGATCTCTTGAGTGCAAAAATACTCAAATCAAAGTTTGTATGTGAAAGTTATATGCAAAACGGTGAGACTATGCAATGCTACTCGACCAGCCACTCGACCAAGGTCGAATCCACTTGACCAAGACCATCTGGTCGAGCGGGGACACACAAATCTATTTTTGCCAGGTTTTACACCTCCAGTGTGTGGATTTACATATTTTCTAAGAAAAATTCCAACCAATGTCCATATGAAGAGCTTACAAGTATAAAAGGGATTGCAGATCACACCAAGGAAGGACCGCAACACAATCATCCTACACCCCACAAGGGGGATCACCCCCAACCATCATCCATATCCTTTCCTCCATCCATCCATCACTTTGAAGATTTGTCTGTAGAATCAAGAGGAGAACCAAGAGGAGGATTCCAGAGGGAGAAGAACGCGATGACTCCCGCATCTAGGGTTTTATTCGTTTCCTAATTTATCTTGTATTTTTCGGACATATGGGTAAGATCTATCCAACCCCCATGATTGTTCTTCGTAACATCATGGGTTAGAACCGTTTTGGTAGATCTAGGGTTTTGAAGGTTTTATGAATTAATTAAACTCTCTTGTGTGCCCTCCATACAACACTACTTTTGGATTGATTTTATATAAGATTGTGTTTTCTTAATTCATATTCACGGTCGTTTTGTGCATCTTCAATTGGTATATATAGTCTGAATATATCTTGGTAATATTAACTTTATGGTAATATTAACATTTATTCACTGTTGTTTTGTATATGGTAATATTAACTTTATGTTAAATTAATGTGTAAAATGTGTGTGATAATATGTGTAAAAATATATTAATTGGTATGTGATAAAAAATAAGATGAGAGAGAAAGAGATGAAGATTAAAAGTTGAAGATAATATAAAGAAGTGAATAGATTAGAGATTAATAGAGTGCGTATGTGTGTACAAAGAGATTTTAAAAATATATTTGTGGATTTTGAAAATAAAAATTTAAGTTTGAAAAAGAAAACAAACATAACATAATTAGGATAATATTAAACCTATGTGAAAATATATTATATAAAAAGATAGAAAAAGATAAAATAAGAAAATAAAAAATTAAAGGAAAACAAAAAATTAAAGGGTAGATCTTAGGTAAGACTGTCTCAGAGATCCTCTTATGTGAGATAAATCATCCATGAATAAAAAGTACTCTCTCCGTCCCGGACTTATGTTCACCGGCACAGTAGATACGGAGTTTAAGAAATATTACTTTTTCACCAATTTTATTGACTTTTTAGGGGTATTGTGGTATATTTAGGTAATAAATAAATTATAAAGTATGTTATGTATGTAAGGTGGGAGTGATATTTTTGAAATTAAGATAACTTTTAAGGTTGTTAGTTGATGTGAAAGTTCCTTTTTTTGGTTGTGGTGAACATAAGTGTGGGACGGACGAAAACGAAAAGTGTGAACATAAGTATGGGACGGAAGGACTACATTTTAAATTTAATTAAAGGCAAAAACTTGCCGGAACATACCGTGCCCTATGAGAACACAAGAATTTAATACTATTAAATTCTTTGTGTTCCCATGAGGACACTATTGGCATTTGATCGTTTGTTTAACATGAACCTTTAGGGTTCCATATGATTCTGCATCAGTGGAAGTAAGAACATAAAATCATATTACCTTTCACCAGGATTTGTTGAAGAAGAGAATGAATTCTCGTTGGCAGAATGTGCGTCCTCACCGTTTTGGGCATATCTCTCTCATCCAATCTCCGATTTGAGTGATCTAAGCTCCAAAACGATTCTCTTTTCCGTGGTTTTCCAACAGTGTATCACACAAACAATTTGGAGTTATAAAAAATTTTAGAAAAATTGTGGAAGTTGACAAACAGCAGCAAACAACCTCTTAATCTTCTGCTGCATTCTCAAGTCCAATCTTGATATCGTGTGGGCGACGATCCTCAAGATCCTCTCAATTTGATGTTCTCTCTCCCTACTCACGATTAGGCATGTAACATTATGGTTTCTGGATAGTTGACATGACTTATATACGGGCTACAGTAGGGACCAGGAGGAGAAATTAAAGTTAGCCATCCATTGGGCTAAAGTATTCAAGTTTAGCCCAAAACTTATACTTAAATTCAATAAGAATAATATATTCCACTAAAATATTATTACTGCACTGTCGCTCTAATCCCATAATTACGTTATTGTCTCCTTCTTATTATGAGCCCGTTATTCTCCCCGCATTTAAGATATACAATGCCCATTAATTAATTAAGTTACTGACAACTCCACTAATTAATATCTCATCCAAGAGTAGTATCACTCAACCTCATTATCATGCCGGAATAAATCCACCAGCTGGGTTTACATGATAATCCTTATGAGCACCTCAAGAGGACATCATCAACCTATTTAATAGGACACATATTCCTTCTACAATCAACATCACAACATAGAGACAACACTATTTTCCAAGTTATCGAGTTTATTGATTTAATTACATGTAAATCTCACCCATTGATGAATCAAAGAAATACATACTGCCTTACGTGTCGAGGTTATTTTATAAGGATTAAGAGTACGAACATCCATAATAATTGAGATCGAGTACTCCTATATAGTCATTATAAATCAAACGATCTCAAGCGGTCCTTCTCAATACACACATAGTGCACTAATATGATTCTACTGTCAAGACAAACTAATACCAAATGACACTACAACTATCTCGATAGAGAGACCTCGTCTATCTCGGTTGTGAGCATCTGTTTATACTTTATAAGGAAATTGATAATATAATCTTCTGCGTGTTGTCGCACAACATATTATCTATAGTATAAAGTAAATGGACTATTGCATCAAACATATAAAAATAAATTATAAGACGCAATTATTTGATCGATGATTCTCATTTCAAATATTGTTATAATATTGTTCATACAAAAATCTGAACTTTTAGTATACAATCCAACAATCTCCCACTTATGCTAAAAGACTATGCTGCCATGTCTTCTGCCGTACATCTGATTCTCACTCCCACTACATGACCATCAAAAGCTTTCGCTTTAAAGTCCTTGTAAATGGATTTACGAAGTTATCATCCGATGCAATCTTGGTGACAACAACTTTTCCCTCATCATATGATTTCTCATAATAGGTAGTACTCGCGCTCCATGTGTTAATTGCTTATGGGTTCGTTATTCCTTCAAGTTTGCAATTACACCATTATTATCACAATAAATTGTGATACCCTTGGGCAAACTTACTAGAGTCATACAAGTTCATCACAAAGTTACTAGAGTCACAAAGATACTTTGGCTACCTCAGAGGCTTCAATTTATCATCTTTCCATGGCGGAGTCTGAAATATATTCTATTTGACTTATGAGAGTGAAAATAAGCGTGTTTGAGTGTCCAATTTAACATCTTTTGATATGAATTTTTGTTATATATAAGCACAAGTGTCTTATATTCGATATATGTGAGAAAAAGGTGGTTTGAGGTATTTTATTATGTTTTATGGGAAAAAGGATCAAAAGTGCAATGTTAGAGAAAAAGTGTAACTTGTGCAAGAATGCTGGAAAATGCCTGTTCAACTTGTGTAATTTTTTTTGTTCTTTTGGAGCTTAAAAATAGAAGTGTGATATGTGGTTAAAAGGCCACAGAAGAGTGGATCGTTTCAGTATAAAAAACACCCCAATTGGATTCCAAACGAGAAAGTTATGATCGAAATGGTGACGTCGCGCAACCTATGCCGAACAGAACGACTGTTCCACTTTGCATAGCTTGTTATACCTTCAAATGTTAGAGTTTTTGTTAGTTCTGTATATGGATAAAAATCCAAGAAAGAGAGAATCCCGTGAGCGCAAGAATCACTCAAATCGGAGCTCGTAGGTGGGAGTTATACGCGAAACGGTGAGACTGCACAAGCTGGTTCGACCACTAGTTCGGGTGGAACCAGGAACCTGAAAATTTATTACAGAGTGGTTCGACCTCCTTGATCTAGTTTTATCAAGCCCAAAGTCAAACGAAATGCCTGAATAGCTCCAGATCCGTATTTTTACACCCCAGTGCGTGTATTTTCGTATTTTCCAAAAAAAAGCCCTTCTGAGGTCTATAAGGAGAGCTTACAAGTATAAAAGAGGATGTAGATCACACCAAGAAGGCACCACAACACAATCATCCTACACCCCACAAGGAGGGTCACCCCCAACCATCATCCACATCTTTTCCTCCATCCATCCATCATTTTGAAGATTCATCTGCTGAATCAAGAGGTGAACAAAGAGGAGGATTCAAGACGGAGAAGGACGCGTCGTCATCCACATCTAGGGTTCTTATCATTTCCTAATTTATCTTGTATTTTCCAGATATATGGGTAAGATATATCCAACCCTCATGATTGTTCTTCGTAACATCATGGGCTAGAACCATTTTGGTAGATCTAGAGTTTTGAAGGTTTTTATGAATTAATTTATATTTCGTGTGCATACTCTGTACAACACTACTTGTAGTTTATTCTATATATGACCATGCATTTTTAATCCTTAATCAGGGTCGTTTTGTGCATTTTTAATCCTTATATAGAGTCTGAATATATATCTTGGTTGTTGATTGAGCGCATTCACTACTGAACAGGATTCCATATTATGATTTTAAGTGAGGAGACTTCGAAGCTTCATTAGAACTGTCATATATGAATGTTTATTAATTGAATTGAATGCGGGTTAATAAGCAGGATAAAGAGGTTAATTTTATAGTACCTATAAAGGAAGATCATATCGGGTTAGAGTACCAATACTAAGGAGAAATAATTGATACTGATAGTACCTAGAAAAGGAGTTGAAATTATATCTCTTGCTCCAAGGTTATTCACACGTGTTACACGCATATTTACTTGTGTCTATAGAGTAGATTTGCATGGTTTAGTGATCCGTCTATATTCCACAAGGTAGAGTCGGACAGTGATACACAAAAGGGAATTTAATGAGTAAAACTGGATTACTCTAGGGCTACCTATTCTCCATTCTTGAGTCACATTCGTATTCTTCTAGTTTTTGTTTTAATTATTATTTAATTTTTAGTATTTTAGTTAATTAGATAATAATTCTCAAATCTTATTGTTATCTTGTCTTAATTAATTTAGTTAATAATTAAATTGATAATATGACATCTTTTGGGTTCGATATTTAACTTGGCCGCTTGCTTAAGCTGTAATTGATATCCTTCATACTTGGGGATTAATTGTGTGTTTAGAAAACGCTCATCAAGTTCTTGGCGCCGTTGTTGGGGACAATTTTTATTATTGATTTTGTTATTTCTAGTTGATTAAGACTTTTATTTGTGATTATTTATTTCTATCTAACCTTGAATTTTTCTGAGGTACTTGTGCACTAGGAAAAGGAGAGGAAGGAAAGTAAGGAATAACACATTGAGCTGAACATGGCCGGAGTAAGACAGAATCCGGATAATGTTACCATACGTGAAAATTTCACGAACTATGGGATTTGCAACATGGGTTTGATAGGAACAAGGGGGGAAGATGATGATTTTGAGATACATCCTGCTCTTATCAACATGGTAGAGAATAATTTTTTTTTGGAGGTTGCTTTGAAGATCCATATCAGCATCTCAAAAGATTTCTTGGTTATCCAAACACTCAAAAGGGTGCTGGAGCTGATGACAATGCTAGGCAGATCGCGCTATTCAAGTTCTCTTTGATTGATAGGGCAGAAGAATGGTAAGAGACTCTTGATGCCACAGATTGCACTACATGGGACCAACTGCAGCAGAAGTTCTTGGAGTGATACATGCCACCCTCAAGGATCTTAAGAAAGAGGCAAGAGATCGCCAATTTGTTATGAATCAGGGAGAGAAATTCCATGAGGTTTCGGATAGGTTTAAAGACATGATCAGGTGGTGCCCACAACATGGGATGTCTAAGGCACAGTACACAAGTATCTTCTACTATGGTTTGGATTGTGAGTCGCGTATTCTTATTGATGCATCATCAGGAGGAGCACTGTTATCTAATAAGACAGAACTTGAAGCAAAAAAGTTGTTTGATCTAGCCCACCTGGCCACTGGGCTCTTCACTTAAGTGAGAGACCCAGGTTTGACTCCCATTGGGATCGAATTAGGAGAGGTGTTGGAGAAGGGAATGTAAAGATGCTTGGAGTATACTATCTACTAACTGAACTAACAACTAACATTTACCGATCAAAAAAATATTATTTGATAACATCTCTATGAATTCATGTAACTGAATTACAGAGAGAGATAGGAAATTATGTAGTGGGAAAGGCGGCTCAGGTTGAACATAAAGTGATGAAGCCGAATAGGGATGATGAGATCGTCTCTAGTTTAGCTAACATCAACAAGCTACTAGAGTCCCAGTAGAAGCAGATTACAGAGTTGACACAAAGGGGGCCTAGTATACAGCAGCAAGAAATGAAGGCTAATGTTGAAGATACCCTCAATCGATACATGGCTAAGAATGATGCAAGAGTAGATACTCGAAACTACTATGAATGCTAAGCATGTAGAATTATCTAAGAAGATGAAGGAGCTTATTCTAATGATGGGGAAGATGGCAGGCAATGTGAGTTAGTTGAAGCAGACGTTGGAGAAAGGAAAGTTCTGTCTCAAGGCATAATGAACCCAAAAGAATGCGAAGCCATCACGTTGAGGTTCAGAATGTATTATGAGGGACCGATGATGCCATTAGTGAATTCGGAAGCTTCAGGGAGCCAGTTCAATCCCGGTTCGACAAAGACCCTTGGTCGAACCACCTCTCACAAGTTGAACCAAGCACCTAGGAACATTTCAGAGATTGCCGATGGCCAGTTCAACCTCGGTTCGACTAAGGTCTTGGTCAAGCTAGCTCGTAAGATAGTTAAATGGAAAGCCACTAAAGAGAGGATCGTTTTTGCATGAGAATCACCTCAATCAAAGGTTGGATGCGAAAGTTATGCTCGAAATCGTGAGACTGCGCAGTCACGACCAAGAGAGCCATTCGACCAGCCGTTGGAATTGAACAATCAAGCAATAAAGATGTTGATGGAGACTCAATCATGCAAGAGCATAGATGTGATTTCTAATTTGTTTAATCTTTATTTTAATAGGACAAATGATTTTGAATTTGAGTGGAAGATTGACAAGGAGGAGTCTAGACAACCATGGGAGGAAGTTAATTCTAAGGATCATATACTTGTGACCAAGAAAGGTGAGGTGCTTAATGTAGACAAGAAGAGGGAATGAAAGTACTTAATGGTCAGGATACGAGAAGACTGCCCTCCGATCAAGTAGTCTACAAAGCGGTATTCCGTCGCGACTCTTCGACGTTAAACATGAGCACTTGTTGGGGGTTTGTCCCTTCCATTTTATTACTTTATTATTTCTTTCATGTGAGTGAGGATTTATTATATTTAAGGTACTCACGTTTCGACAATTACATCTCTTAGCAAATTTAGTTTCAATTTACGTTTTTACTAAGTTTGGGGGTGTGATGTACTTACCTCATCTTTTGAGCACTAAGGGTATAATTTTTCCTTTCGTTGGTTGTTTGTTTGTTAGGAGGTTAATTTTTTACATCATACTAACATTTTAACCGGTGTTGATATGTTGATTTTTTGCAACTTACCTAATGTTTAATGTGTTATGTTGGTGTTTCTAGTGTGTGGAGTCAATTAGATAGTTAATTGATTCTTTCTTATAGTTCTCTTATTTTATTATTGATGAATCTGTGATGATGAGATGTGCTTGAGCTTTGATGATAGAAACATGTATAACTAAGGCTTTGACCTGATCGAGTTGAACAACTAGAGGAACTCGTGCATACGTTGAAGAAAAATCAGGTGCCCTCGTTTCCTTATTCTAATTTTTATGTGTGCTTTTAATTCATGAGAGTGGAAGGATTAGGATCTTGGTTTTAGTGATCCACATGAACTTATATTTTTAAATTGTGCCTAAAATTCATATGCTTTTAAAATTGATGAAGGAAGTGTACTTGAGTTATACTGTGATATGAACATCTATGTGTACTTGTGAGATATTACTTACTATGAAATGTGCTCTGTTACTTGTTAAAAACTCATATAAGATTTTTAGTCTCGTTGATCATGTACATAATAACATGATATATTTTTCTGGTGAGTATCGTTCTTGTGTGTGTATTCTAGAACTTGCCTCTTGTCTTACTTGAAACTACATGTGTGTTAGATAATGGGAGATGATTTTAGGCCATCCTTGAATTTATAAGTCACTTAGCCAAATAATTCCCTACCGGATGATGTTTATCCGTAGTTAGCCCCGTTGAGCCTAAAAACCTCATTCTTTGACAGCCTACGAGAAATAACCACTTTGAGCTTCTGAATTTTTTGAGCCTTGATTCTATCATGACAAGAATTAATGGCTTTTCAAAGTGTGTTGATGGAGTTTTATAATAGCTTGGGAGGAATGAAATTGGTGTTGAAACAGTGATTGAGCTTGAAAATGCATCTAAGGAAAAACATGGAGTAGTGCTTAAATCTAGTACTCCATTGAATCAAATACCCTAGGGTAGCACTTAAATCTAGTATCCTATGGAGGATGCGAGAGGTAGAGCCCGAAACTGATACCTCAAGAAAAAAAAGAAAAAAAGAAGGAAAAAATATTGTGCTTGAAAAGAGTTGAGGAGGATGTTGTGCTTAATGGAAGTGAGTAGGAAGAATGAAAGATCATGATGGATTGCGACTTGATTGATCCGAATTTTGAGTCACTTATCCATATATTTCCTATCTTAACCAAAGAACCAATATTACATAAAAAAAAGTCCTTTTTGATCCCATTGTCGAATCATACTTTTAGTGGTGGGGAGTTTGAGATATTTGGCAAGCTTATGGTTACGCATGCACTTGAATTGAATTTGAGCGTAAACACCTTAATCTATTAGTGTACAACATTTACACTTGAGTGCGAGTGATATATACTTCCCGTGAGAACATGTGAATGGAGCATTTGAATTGGTGGTGATTGTCTTATCTTGTATGCTATGAATTAATTATTACATGTAATGAGAGTTTCATGACCTAAATTGAGGACAATTGTATTTTAAATAGGGTAAAAGTCGTAGTCCTTGTTTCCCACTAATTTCTAACTCTCTTTCTCTTTATTTTATTTTGTTGCCTCGGGACAAGCAAACGGGTAAGTTTGAGGGATTGATGAGAGTGAAAATAAGTGTATTTGAGTGTCCAATTTAATATCTTTTGATGGGAATTGTTGTTATTTATTAGTACAAGTGTCTTACATTTGATATATGTGAGAAAAAGGTGAGTTTGAGATGTTTTATTGTGTTTTAGGTGAAAAAACGGTCAAAGTGCAAAGTTGGAGAAAATGTGTAACTTGTGCAAGATTGCTGAAAAACACATGTTCAACTTATGTAATTATTCTGTGTTTATTTGGAGCTCAAAACTAGAAGTGTGTTACATAGTTGGAAAGCCACAGAAGACTGGATCGTTTTGGCGTAAAGAACACCCCAATCGGATTTCAAACGAGAAAGTTATGATCAAAATGGTGATATCGCGCAAGCTGTGCCGAACAGAATGATAGTAACACTTTGCATGGCTTGTTACACCTGAAAATGTTGGAGTTTTTATAATTTATTTATATTAATAGAAAGCCAAGAAAGTTAGGATCGCGTGAGCGCAAGAATCACTCGAATCGGAGCTCGTAGGTGGAAGTTACACGCAAAACGGTGAGACTGCGCAAGCTGGTTTGACCTCGTTGATCTGGTTCGACCACTGGTTTGGGTCAAACCAGGGACCTGAAAATTTGTTATAGAGTGGTTTGACCTCCCTGAACTGGTTCGACCAAGCCCAAAAGTCGAACCAAATGCCTAAATAGCTCCAGATCCGTACATTACACCCCCAGTGCGTGTATTTTCGTGTTTTCCAAGAAAAAGCCCATCCAAGGCCCATAAGGAGAGCATACAAGTATAAAAGAGGATGTAGATCACACCAAGAAGGCGCCGCAACACAATCATCTTACACCTCACAAGGGGGGATCACCCCCAACTATCATCCACATATTTTCCTCCATCCATCCATCACTTTGAAGATTCGTCTATTGAATAAAGAGGAGAACCAAGAGGAGGATTCAAGACGGAGAAGGACACGACGACGCCCACATCTAGAGTTCTTATCGTTTCCTAATTTATCTTGTATTTTCTAGACATATGGGTAAGATCCAACCCCCATGATTGTTCTTCGAACATCATGGACTAGAACCGTTTTGGTAGATATTGAAAAATTTTATGAATTAATTGATTTTTTGTGTGTATACTCCGTACAACACTACTTGTGGTTTATTCTATATATGACTATGCATTTTTAATCCATATTCGGGATCGTTTTATGCATCTTCAACTATTATATAGAGTCTGAATATATATCTTAGTTGTTGATTGAGCGCGTTCACTGCTGAACAGGATTCCATGTTATGATTTTAAGTGAGGGGACTCCGAAACTTCATTAGAACTGTCATATATGAATGTTTATTAATTGAATTGAATTCGGGTTAATAAGCAGGATAAAAAGATTAATTTTATAGTACCTATAAAGGGAGATCATATCGAGTTAGAGTATCAATCCTAGGAGAAAATAATTGATATTGATAGTACCTAGAAAAGGGGGTGAAATTATATCTCTTGCTCCAAGGTTATTCACACGTGTTACACACATATTTACTTGTGTCTATAGAGTAGATTTGCATGGTTTAATTATGCGTCCATATTCCACAAGGTAGAGTCGGACATTGATACACGAAAGGGAAATTAATGAGTAAACTGGATTACTCTAGGGCTACCTATTCTCTATTCTTGAGTCACATTCGTATTATTCTAGTGTTTATTTTAATTGTTATTTAATTTTTAATATTTTAGTTAATTAGATAATAATTCTCAAATCTTATTGTTATTTTGTCTTAATTAATTTAGTTAATAATTAAATTGATAATACGCAGTCCTTTGGGTTCGATATTTAACTTGCTCACTTGCTTAAGCTGCAATTGATATCCTTCATACTTGGGGATTAATTGTGTGTTGAGAAAATGCTCATCAATGACACTCCTCCATATTACGGCTCTACTTCCTAAAATTAAACACATAACCTTGATGTGGATTTACTGCTGTCCTACCTGACTTGAAAAACCCAAATCTACGTAATCCACAAGAAACAGTGAATCTTTCCGGTAAGCCTACATATAATTTTCAGTCCATCTCAGGCACTTCAAATATGTCATACAACAGTTCATCATTCTTGTTTCGGGATACGTTAATACTCACTGAACATTCATTTAGCAAAATAGATATCCAATCTCGTGCATAGCATTCCTTAGATTAAGCTTTCTTATTCGCCGAAGCATAAGAAACCACTTTCATCTCCTTTATCTTCTTTTGTGTCTTAAGACACATTTCCTTAGATAAAGTCACATGCTAAAATGAGTTAGGATTGTATCATTTCATGAAGCTTGAGATAAGCACAACATTCTTTCTTGTGATCCGAATCACCATGATCATATGAATATGTTTTGCTTCTTCTTAAGTCTTTCATTTCATACTGCTTTATGAACCATACCCATACGCCCGACAATACTCTTTCATTGTCTCCAATGAGTAAGATACTATCTACGTATAATACAAGAAATACCACCACATTTCCGTCCAATACACAAAACACATCCGCACATTGAATAAATCCATATCACTAGATTACCTCATTAAAACAGATGTACTTTGAGTTCAAAGCTTGCTTTGGTCCATCAATGGACATTTTTAAGCTTACAGTCAAAATACTCTTCGCACTTTGTAATGAATCATTCTGGTTGCTACACATAAATGTTTTCCTCAAGACTTCCAATCACAAAAGTAGTCTTGACATCTATTTGTTGGAATGTATACTAAAAGCCTAGCTTTTGTATGAACAATGTTATAACAATTTATTTGAAATTAGAATAATATGATTAAATGATTGTATCATATATTTTATTTATATGTTCGATGCAATAATCCACTTACTTTATACTGTAAATAATATGTTGTGCGACAACACGCGAAAGATCATATTATCAGTTTCCTTATAAAGTATAAACAGATGCTCACAACCGAGATAGACAAGGACTCTCTATCAGGATGGTTGTAGTTTGATTTGGTATTAGTTTGTCTTGACTATAGAATCACATTAGTGCAATTTATGTGTATTGAGTAAGACCGCTTGAGATCGTTCGACTTATACTGACTATATAGAAGAACCTGATCTCAATTATTATGGATGTTCGTGCTCTTAATCCCTATACAATAACCTCGATACGTAAGTCAGTATATATCTCTTTGATTCATCAATGGGTGAGATTTAAATATTAAATCAACAAACTAGGTGAGTTGGGAAATATTATTGTCTCTATAGTATGCTGTTGATTATAGAAGAAATCTGTGTCCGTTATATGTTGATGATGTCCCCTTGAGGAGCTCATAAAGATTATAATGTAAACCCTGCAGGTGGATTTATTCTGGCATGATAATGAGTTTGAGTGGTACTACTCTCGGATGAGATATTTATTAATGGAGTTGTCAGTAGCTTAATTAATTAATGGGCATTGTATATCTTAAACATGGGGAGACTAAAGGGCTCATAATAAGAAGGAGCCCATAACGTAATTATGGGATTAGAGCGGGAATATATTATTATTATTGGACTTAAGTATAAGTTTTGGGCCTAACTTGGATACTTAAGACCAATGGAGGCCCGACTCTAATTTCTCCTCATGGTCCCTACTATAGCCCATATATAAGTCATCTCAGTTGTCCTAAACCTTAATTAATTCACGCCTAATACTATGAGGTGGGAATAAGAATAGCAGATTGAGAGGATCTTGAGGATCATCGCCCACATGACGTCAAGATTGGACTTGGGAATATAGCATAAGATCCGAAGGTTATTGCTGCTGCTGTTTATCAATTTCCATGATTTTTCTAAAATCATATGGAACTCCAAACTAGACTAGTAATACACTATTGGAAAGCCACTTAAGAGAGGATCATTTTGGCGCGTAGATAACTTAATATGGAGATTGAATGAGGAAGTTATGCCCAGAACTGTGAGGCGCGCAGGCTGCTGGCGAGAATAATTCTTCTTCAACATACTCTGGTAAAAGGTTATACATTTCTATGTTTTCTTACTTTTGCTGATTATAGAATCGTATGGAACCCTAACGGTTCATGTTAACCAAACGATCTAACACCAACACTATTTGCCATACCTCATAATTCAATATGAGCAGCAAATAAAAATAAAAGAATCCGAATCGACTTAAATTTAGCTACTGGCGAAAAAGGTTTCCTCATACTCGAACTCACCCTTCTTTCTGAGTGTTTCTTTACGCAACAAGCCTTGTTTCAAAGTATCACCTTACTGTCTGATTCTCTTTTATTTTTTAAAGCCACTTCGAATGGCTTTCACACCACTTAGTGGTTCTACAGGCTCCCAGATCTAATTTAGAATCAATAGATTCTGTTTAGAAATCATTGCACTTTGCTAAGATTCTGCATTTCTATCTTGTAGTGCTTCGTCATACCCATTGGCCGATTCCATGTTTACTAAAGACCAAGTCTCACGACACTCCCAAATATAAATCTATCAGGTTGTAAAACAACCTCGCACTGCGATAAAGCGCACACGCAATTATGTATCAGACGTATCACGCGATGCAGTTTTCTTGTGGTATATCCTCTTGTACAATTGGTACTATACTTTGTGTTTTCCCTCTCACATTCTTTAGAACAATTTATACATGGCTTTGTGATTTATTACATAGTCCTATTCCAAAAATATAGACGAACACTCTTTAATCTTTAGGACTATCAAATGAACCACCGTTCATTTTTCTAAGATATCCCACAAACAGACAATCATCCTTACGACATGTTGTTTCTAGTGCACACTCATAAAATGAATTTAGTAATTCCAAATAACTCATCATCTGTCTAACCATTTCTATAAGAGTCCTATTCCTTCCTTTCGCCACACCGGACTGGGGTTTGCTCAGTGTTGACAACTTGGGATTCAATCCCAACCTCTGATAAATAGGTCCTAAACTATCCTAAGAAATACTTGATATATTTTCGATGATCCTTCACCGCATGAGCCATGCACTTTTGAATTAATCATAGTAGTAAGACTTGTGGTGCATCAAAGTATATCTAACTACCTCTATCCTGGATAGTCTTAGGATCGCATAAATCAGAATATACCAATTCCAACATATCTTTGGCTCTACACCCCTTTGTCTTGAAAAGGTAATTATGACCTAGTCTCAGATGCCAAAAGTATGTTTGATTCATATCCGAAGGTTCCTTTCTCTTATTAGATTAGAAGACGCTTTATCATTTTTATTATGTTGCATCCGTGAGATGAGCATGATTTAAGAGTGTACAAATTGTCCACCAACGTACTACAACATATTATAGCTCCATCCTTCATTATAATGACATGCCATTCAAATGAAGTAGAGTATCCATCTGTAAATGCATGGAAACTGAAATAAAATTTTTTCTATAAAAACGTACGTAAATATAATTTCTCATAATCAAATGTTTATTCCTATCATAAGATAAATATACAACTTCCACTGCAATATCCACTACTCTCGTAGCTTACCCATGTACTCAATTATCTCATCATCACTTAGTTACATTCTTTTAGTAATTTCGGTATCTACACAAAATGTGTCAGTAGATGTCATCACTAATCAAGCTTCAACAACTTGTGAATGAGATACAAACCTTGTTCACATCTTGATGAAAATTGATTTTCTTCGCCACTTGTTTTGTCAGAAGTTTTCCACCGAATACAGCCTCTTGTAATTCAGGTGGTACATGCTTAAAACATCTAGACAAATTATGGAGAATTAAATTGACCCAGGTTTCCCTATCAATTTCTATCCATGTTTTTTCAATTCATTCATCAAGTCAACCATGACCTCTTGTCTTTCTAACTTACTCAAGTATCTGAAGAGTCGCATGAGAATGAATATCATATTTCTATGAAACTCTCATCTCTTCATTGGAGTCTTAAATACACACTAGAGGGCACCTTTATTGAGAACACATAAATTTTCCTATGCAGTAAGATTCGAAACCAAGATTCTTTTCTAATCATCTAATTTTGGACCAGTAAATATAATTTCTTTTAGTTATCAATAAGTGAAATAGAACCATTTGAAAATACAGAGTCACATATATAATACACCGATCAAATCTTCGAATTTATCCATTTATATTGATTCCCTCAAAACAATATAAAAATAAAATTCACTGATATCTCAAACACCGTGAGTCTGCATGCCACGTTAGTATGGACGTACACAAACCCGAACATTTACAAGAGAAGGTTTTACCCATTAATTTCATTCGTTAACCTAACTTCATGACAAAATATTTAATAGTCGATTCCTTTTTAGCCATGTAAATAATAGCAGTGACTCCGTTGGGGAGGATACTTATTATTTACACCAAAGTGTACACCATTATTTGATCTCAAGTCCATTGCACAAGCTTATGTGCCTTACAGTTGGAGAAGTACACGCGTGCTTGGATAACTTCCTACAATCATCATAAAGAAGTTTGTATCAGTGATCCGTGAATAAACTCATCCATTGTGGAGGAAGGCATATTGCCAACTCGCAAGTTTATGCACATCACTTACAAACCAATAATGGAGGCCATGGGGATTATAAATCAATCCCCTCTCTTACTTAGTTATTTAACACTATGGATTTTTGCATGCATATAATATTCAAAATAAAATAAGCAACCTAGCATGCTTCTATTATACCAAATAAGGTAGTAAATCCCAGAGAATCATGCATACATAAATAACAATAATCAGACAATTAAATCATTATAAACAGTTATATATATCAGCGAATTAGATTATTCGCCACCAAGCACGAATATCGGCAAATTCTTCCAAATTATCAAATTTTCGAAAATTTCCAGATTATAAAATTTTCGAAAACATCGATATCGACCATCGATATCGTCCAGATTATCAAAATAATCGATATCGACAAGATTATCAAATTTTCAAAAAAATCCAGAATATCAAATTTTCGAAACTATCGATATCGACCTCGATATAGTCCAAATTATTAAAATCATCGATATAGATCAGATTATCGAAATCCTCGATATCGTCCAGATCATTAAATCATCGATATCGACATGCAATCAATTATAACAGTAATAGACAACTAAATCAATTATGGCAGTTATATATCACGAATTAAATTGCCACTAAATATGGATATCTTGTCCGACACTCCAGCTGTTTAACTGATGTCTTACACAATAAGCAGGATTGTTTGCGCCCTAAGTCGTTCATCATTACGGATTGCCTTGACCCAAAACATGCCGGAACACATTGCACGAAAAGGAAATTTTCAGCCCACGCTACATGCCTACCAGGCACCCTGTACAAGTCGTGCAGCTGATCAGCATGACCCGTGTCGAACCCACATGGTCGCCGCTCACCATTGATACGTGCAAGCCAGGCAGTCACTCTAGACGCCGGCACAATTTGTGCCATAAAGTAGAACAACTCGTGCGTGTATCCTGCAGCTTCCGCACGCCTTCGATTCCCGTCCAGCCGCATGTCGTGCCGCGTCACGCCTACCTGTACTTCTTGTCGGCATGACTCGTGCTGGCCATTGCCTCCAGTTGTGCCGACAAAGCTTCCAAGTGGTGCCACAGCCTTGCCGCCCGTCCAATGTCGTTCGCTTGTCGTGCGTGCCAAAGTCATTGCTCGTCAGTGCCGCACGACCCGCATACCCGCCGCACGCCGTCACTTCTTTTCTGGCATGACTCGTGCCAACCTTTGGCATGACTCGTGCCGCCTGGTATTTTTGCCCAGCCATCTGCAGCAGCCGCCTGTGCCATCGTGTGGCGCCGTATGCGCCGTCGTGTGTCGAGCCAGCAATCGCTCGCTCGTCATCAAAATTCATCGACAACAATCATGCCAACATATTCAGATAGAGTATTCAACAAGAAACAATAATTTCGAAACCCAAGTCCACGTTTGCCACACAAACCCTAGCTTAACGTTTTACGCTTCACCATAAAACTAAAGCTCGAAAACTGATTGTTGGCATTCGATCATTTTATTAATGTGAACCGATAGGGTTCCATATAATCCTATATCAGCGGAAGCAAGAACATAAAATCATATTACCTTTCACCAGGGTATGTTGAAGAAGAGAATGACTTCTTGTCGGCAGCATGTACAGCCTTACTGTTTTGGGCATAACTCTCTCATTCAATCTCTTATTAAAGTGATCTACACGCCACAAAGATCCTCTCTTCCGTAGCTTTCGCCACAAAGATCCTCTCTTCCGTAGCTTTCCAATAGTATATCACAAGAACAGTTTGGAATTACAAACAATTTTAGAAATATCATGGAAGTTGACAAACAGCAGCAGCAAACGACCTTTTGATCTTCTGCTGTATTCCCAAGTCCAATCTTGACGTCGTGTGGGCGACGATCCTCATGATCCTCTCAATCTGTTGTTCTCTCTACCTACTCATTATTTGGCGTGTAATATTAGGGTTTTCGGACAGCTGAGATAACTTATATATGGGCTACAGCAGAGACCAGGAGGAGAAATTAGAGTTGGGCCTCCATTGGACTTAAGTATCCATATTTAGCCCAAAACTTATACATAAGTCCAAAAAAATAATATATTCCACTAAAATATTATTACTGCACTGGCGCTCTAATTCCATAATTACATTATGGGCTCCTTCTTATTATGAGCCCATTAGTCTCCCGCATTTAAAATATACGACGCCAATTAATTAATTAAGTTACTGACAACTCCACTAATTAATATCTCATCCGAGAGTAGTACCACTCAACCTCATTATCATGCCGCAATAAATCCACCAGCTAGGTTTACATGATAATCCTTATGAGCTCCTCAAGGGGACATCATCAACCTATTTAATAGGACATGAATTCCTTCTACAATCAACAACACACCATAGAGACAACACTATTTCTCAACTCACCGAGATCATTGATTTAATTACATGTAAATCTCACCCATTAATTAATCAAAGAAATACATACTGTCTTACGTGTCGAGGTTATTGTATAGGGATTAAGAGCACGAACATCCATAATAACTGAGATTAAGTTTTCTTATATAGTCAGTATAAATCGAACGATCTCAAGCTGTCATGCTCAATACACACAAAGTGCACTAATCTGATTCTATAGTCAAGACAAACTAATACCAAATCATAATATAACCATTTCGATAGAGAGATCTCATCTATCTCGGTTGTGAGCATCTGTTTATACTTTATAAGGAAACCGATAATATGATCTTCCGCGTGTTGTCGCACATCATATTATCTACAGTATAAAGTAAATGGACTATTGCATCAGACATATAATAAGTTATAAGACGCAAACATTTGATCAATAATTCTCATTTCAAATATATTTATAACATTGTTCATACAAAAAGCTAGACTTTTAGTATACAATCCAACAGACACGATGTGCCCCCGGGACATTCTTTTTAAAAAAATTCATAATCACACTTTCTATTTCAAATATTATCACTTTTTTTCATTCAACAATTTAATCATAAAATAATTTATTTAGTTAATCGTTAATTTTTATTAATCAGATATCTTTTTTTAAAATTGTTATCACATTTTAATCATTTCAATAATAGTTAATAAAATGAGTTGGTCTTCTGTGTCCCTGGGACACACCGTGCCCCCATGAGAACATAAGAATAAAAGGAAAAAATTCTTGTGTTCTCATGGGGCACGGTGTGTCCCTGGGAGCATACAAGTTTTTGTCTAATAAAATAATGCAATTCGACGATTATCACTTTGCAGTAATCAAATATCACTATTAATTAAAAATATTATCACATTTTATCCATCCTAGTAAGTATTTATGAAATAGTTCAATTAGTGACTTATTCCTTTTTATTAGTATCACTTTTATTAAAAATATTATCACATTATATCAATTTTATAAATTATTTGTGAAATTTATTTTCGTAATTATTTATCACTTTTTATTAAAGATGTTATTTAAAAATGTTATCACTTTTTATTTATAATATAAATTGTTCACATAACCGTTCACTTTTCATCAATTGGAGATCCATTTTCCTTATAAAAGTTATCACTTCTTATCATTTTCACGGAAGTCATTCGTAAACGGACTCACATAAATGAGAAGTTATTACTTTAATTTGATTAGTATTTTTTTATATTAACATAATTGTTACTACTTTTTAAAAATATTATCACATTTTATAAATTATAATATTTAAATTAAAAAATAAATTCGATGAATAATAAAATTTAAATTATTACATTTTTAAAATAATAAGAAAAATATAAATTTAATAAGAAAAACGTAGAAAAAATATATACCCCATGCATGTAACACCTAATTAATTTCCAATTTTTAAATTTCTAATTTGATATCAACCAAATAAGGCTCTTTAAATTTTACTCTTTAACTAATTTATTAATTTTTTAATTTTATAATAATCAAATAAAGGCCCCTAAAATTATTTAATTAGGTTAATAAGTGACCCATCTCACATAAGTAGATCCGTGAAATGGTTTCACCCAAGTATTTGCCAAAATTAAATTAAAAAAAAAAAGTTTTACTGATGAAACCAGCTCCATAAAATACTTTGCCTCTAAGAAACACTTCTTAATATTTAAACGACCTCTTGTAATAATAATAGAAGTAATTTTTATTTTTATTTAAAATACCGTAATATTAAATATTTACTAATATTCTTATTTGAATAATACTTTTTATGAAATTTTAATTGAGTTAGTCTATTGTAGTGCCCAAAGATATTTAAAAGAGTAATATTTTATTTTTAAGGATTCACAATTTAATAATTTTTAAGGGTATTATTCTTTTTATTTTGATAAAAAAAATTCAACTATTTTTTAAAAAAATAAAAAATACAAATTTTTATGCAAATACAACTTTTAATACTAAAAAAATATAAAATTAAATTTGAGCGCAAAGCACTAGTTTCATGTGATTGACTTTGCCATACTTATTTTCCGCCATTCTTATTTAATTGCTCCGTCCAAATCGAAGGTCTCATTTTATTATTTTGACGTCCACTATTCAATTTTCATTTTATTTAGTAAAATAATCCCATATGCAGGTCACCACTCAATAGCAAAATTTGTGTCTCGAAGACATATCGTGCGCTCATAAGTGTCCATACCTTTTAGGATTAAATTGTATACTTCTTTAATATTAAATTGTATGCCCAGGGACACAAGAGACCAACTCTATTAATATAATTATCCACTATACATATAATAATAATATTCATTAATTCAAATGAAAAAACAAATGACCAACCTTGAACTTAAACGAAGGAAGTATATAAATAAAAATATAATAACATCTTTATTATATTATTAAAGGAAAGTTTTGGCTTAATGAGATCATGTTAATTAGAGAGCAATAAATAAGGATGGATTGACATTTTTTTAGATTTTTTTTTTGGATTTTTTAAAGTTTGTAATCAATTAAAATAAATAATTAAACAAATAAATATAGACACATTTAATTGGTTGGTGTGATTGACGCACAAGAATTAAAGATTGATGTAAAAAATTATCAATAAACATCCTTTCATCATATATATATATATATATATATATATATATATATATATATATAATCTATTTCACCAAATATTTCAAAAGTTTATCACTTTTAAAAATTAAATTTATTATTAATTAAAATTATATCAAATTAATTATTTTAACACCTATATTGATATATAGATAAAAGACAAAATTAAATATATGATTACAAGAATGATACTTTGATTAAATTTTGTATTAAAATCAATTAAATCATACTTATATAATAAATATTTAAATTAAAATTATTAACTTAATTTAATTGTTTGTTGTGATCGTTCTTAGTTTAGTTTAACGATCATATCTTCACCATTGATCTCTAATTAACTAGTTAAGAACATGCATCAATAGTTGACGCCGTCTGTGAGAACACTATTTTCTTTCTTCGCTTCTTATTTTGCCTTTTTGAGAGATGGGAGAGGAAGATTTCACACCCATGAGGAACGAAACAGTGGCAAAATGTTTCAGAGCTCATTGGAATGTGACCAGGAGCGGAAACAACGTCCAAGTTCAAATACCAGAAGCAGGAGTAAATACGCTAGCAAGATCCATTCTGATCCCTACCTTAGGAGACCCAGAGAAAACCAGGGAGATGAAGAAAAAGATCCAAAAGGTTATCCATGAGTACACAACTAGAGCCCTCTCGATTCAACCGACCAGGTTGAGTTTTGGTGGAACTCCCAGGGATAACCGGAGCAACTTGCGGGATGATCTGGAGCGAAGGAAAGAAGCCAAAAGGGAAAAGCGACCAGCGAATAGCGAAGGTGATGCTAGGGAAACTATCAACTTAATAAGGAGAAAGAATGTAAGGGGAGAGGAAAGTGTAAATGAAACCCCACGGCCCGACGTGCACAGCGAGTACTTTCGATGACCAGAGGCGGAGACTCGAATGCAATAATGATTGAGGAGAAATCAGGACGCGAGGTGCCCCCCACTCGGCGTGATACCCATGGAGGAGGACTTTCACCAAGATCCTCAGCAGAATCAAAGGAGGGGCCGTCCTCGAACACGAGAGATACCAATGGTTGAAGAGGTACCCAGGAGAACACCCTATCTTTCACAGCGCAGGCATCAGTACCCAAACCCATCACCATCTCCTCTACCACCTAGGGGCGGTCATGGAAGACACGGATCGGGGCTGAGGACACATGATAAGAGGGTCCATTCGTCACCAACACATTTCATGGGAGAGTCTTTTCAGACCGGAGCAATTCTGACCCAGGAACGGAAGGAGCAGAATACTAATTTCTCATAGAGGAGCAAGAGCAATGAACTCTTACTCGGGGAGTTGGTCAAGAAATCCAGGAATCTTTCCGAGCTTTCCGGGAAGGAACCTACAAGAACTGGTGAATGAGGAAGTCACCAAGCATTTGGCCTATTTGGAAAGGAATGTGTCAGGAACTAGAGGAGCCCTTCAGCAAGCATAATAACCTTTCCCTATAGAAATTTGCGATGCACCAAGACATCATGTGGTCAAATTCCCACCGAGTTTAACTTTCGACTACGATTATGATCCATACTCACACATCAAAAAGTACTTGATGTGGATGAGAGCACAAGGCGCAAACGATAACACTTTATGCTGAATGTTTCCTTTTACTCTCGAAAACAAAGCTCACGCATGGTTCTGAGCCATCCCAGCAGCATCCATCAGAAACTGGGCAGAATTGATGGAAGTTTTTCTCATGCAATATTCTTATCTGCGGGCCCCGAAGGAGCCAAAGCATAAACGTGCAAATATTCATCAAGGATCGACAGAAAGCCTAAGAAAGTTCCTGAAAAGATTCAATGAACAGAGATCCATGGACAAAGTAATGAGAGATGAAGCCTGCCTTATCACGGTGATGGGAGCACTTCACCCAGAAACCAGCCCGTGGAAAGCGGTACAGCTGAAACTTCCCACGTCATACACAGCTTTTATAGTTATGGCAATGAATACATTCAGGCCGAAGACATCTCTAAGATGGCAAAAAGGGCAAGTGGACAGGGTACTCCGGCAGATCCAGCAAAAAGAAAGGCAAGCAGTGGAGGAGTAAATGAATATAAGGCACCCACAACATTTAAAACTTTCACGGAAGATATCAAGGTACAACAGATGTACGAAGAATTAAAGTCAGATACCAACCTGAATGTTGCTGAAGTCTTTTACTATGTGAAAGAACAGTAAGTCATTCGACTGTCGAGACTTGTGTTGTGAACCTCGAAAGTCATTAATCTTCGAAAGTATTGCATGTATCATCTGACACATGGTCATAACATTGATCAATGCAGAGATCTGATAATGGAGCTTTAGAAGTTGTTCAAAGAAGGAAGACTAAGGGGGATGATTAAGATGTCGAGACCGAGGGTGTATCAAAGAGACGATAACCTTCCTCCTTCTCCGGGTAGACCGAGGTCCTCAGCAGAGTAAGGAATGGAGGAGCGACGCCTCTACCCCCTTCTCCTCCAAGCAGGCCAGCAGTATTTGACAGGATTGAGGACAAGGACCGATGGATGATAGAATTGGAGAAATACACATGATGGAACCCGCCAAGGAGAATTCCTACATCGGTACTTCGCAAGAACTTACCACGGCCTTGAAGAGAAGAAGGAAAGCTGAGTTGATGGACTTAGACCAGTAGATTCCTCAAATTTGGTCTCTGGAAATTTAAACAAAGGGGAATAGCGGAAGCAGATATTGTCTTCACAGAAATGGACTTCTATGGCATAAGTACTCCACATTCAGATCCTTTAGTTATTTCCCCTATATTGTCGGGAGTGAAGATGCATAGATGCCTAGTGGATAAGGGAGCATATGCGAATATAATTTTTAAAAATGTATTCGAAAATTTTGGGGGAGAGAGTCACCACAAGGTGAGACCTTGCGGCGATGAAATTAAGATATTTGGTAATGCATTAACGAGGCCAACCATGGAAGTAGATTTGTCGGTACAGTTAGAAGTATCAGATGGAAAAGTCCGAATACAGAAGCAACTGACATTTAAGGTGGTATATCAAGTCTCTACATATAATTGTATCTTGGGGCATCCATTGATTCATGCATTTGGAGCCATCCCGTCGACCCTACACTAATGTCTGAAGTTTTGTCACAGCAGATGAAAGGGTGACAACAATTATTGGCAACCAACACATAGCAAGGGAATGCTCTTTTATGGAAAAAGTAGAGGGTTTGAGTTACCATGATATAGAGTATAAGTTGTTAGCCTCTTTCAAGATATGATGGGAAGGCCGGAGAAGAGGATGGAGTACTTGTAGGAACGGAAAGGGAAGAATCGGAGATGATTGGGGAAGTTGAGAAAAATTAAGAACATGAAAAGATCAGGGATATCGATGGAAACCATGACCCAGAGGTAATCATGGAGATCGACAAAAATGAGAGTGCCGAGCCCGACCCAATAACCCCGAGGGCACAAGAAGAGGAGCAACAGGGAAAAGACATCTTTAAATCATTGGTCAAACTTATTACACCCAATGAGGATCCAAGATTGAAGATACGTGAAGGAGCTTCGGCGGCTGGCAAGACCGAAGTGATCCAACTAGATCCAGAGAATGTCGAGATCAAGGTAAAAATTGAAACGGAATGGGAAGGAGAGTTCAAGGCGAAACTGATCCAACTGTTGAAGGGAAACTTGGATGTCTTCTCCTGGAATCCAACTGAAACACCAGGAGTTCATCCCAAACACACTTGTAACAGACTGAATATTGATCCAACCATTCCCCCCTTTCACCAAAAAAAAGAAAGTTCAGCCCAGAAAAGAACGCGGCCATGGAATCGGAGGTTCACAAACTGTTGGCAAGAAGGAAGAATAGTGAATGCAAATATCCAATTAGAATACAAAATCAGGTGATGGTAAATAAAAATGAAGGATCGTGGCGACTTTGTATAGACTTTACAGATTTAAACAAGGCATGCCCCAAGGACAGCTATCCTCTCTCATTAATTGATCAAATGGTAGACGCCACGGCGGAACACGAAATCATGAGCTTTATGAACACATTCTCGGGATACCATCAGATCTGATGCATCCAGATGATAAGGTAAACACCACTTTTTTGCAGGAAATGGAGTCTACGAATGGAACAATATGCCATTCGGATTGAGAAATGCAGGGGCAACATACCAGAGACTAGTGAATAAAATGTTCGAGGGGGAGATTGGAAGGATAGTGGAGGTATATGTGGACAATACAGTGGTAAAAATTCTAAAAAGAATGGATCACTTCGATCACTTGAGCCGGTATTCGAGATATTTCGGCATTATAGGATGAAACTAATTCCGAAGAAGTGCACCTTTGGAGCAAGTAAGGGAAGCTTTCTGGGATATCTAGTCAGCTCGAGGGGAATAGAGATGAATCCAGAAAAGGTGAAGGCAATTGTAAAGATGAAACCCCCGAGGCACATAAAAGAGATCCAGAACCTAACTGGAAGACTAGCCGCCTTGAATGGGTTTATGTCAAAGGCATCGGGCAAGTCCAAACCGTTCTTCGATGTCATAAAAAAAGTCTAAGTTTGAATGGACCGAGGCACATGGAAAAGCATTTAACGAGATCAAGAGAGAATTATCAAATCCCAAGATTCTCTCCAAACCTTCTCCAGGTGAAACACTGGAACTGCACCTAGCTGTATCGGAGACAGCAATCAATTCAGTACTCATTAAAGCAGAGGAAAAGAATGAAAAGCCAGTTTACATTGTAAGCCAATCTCTCAGGTACGCGGAACTCAGCTACCCGGTGATGGAAAAAGTGGTATATGCTCTCGTCATGAGCTCAAGAAATTGAGGCCATACTTCATGGAGCAAACTATAGAAGTATTGACAATATTTCTACTTTGGCAAGTACTTCAGAGGCCATATATAGTAGGGAGACTACTCAAATGGTCCGTGGAACTGGGCAATTCGATATTGCATACCTGCCGAGGAATGCAGTTAAAGGTCAGGTTGTGGCGGACTTCATAGTGGAGCTAACCTTCTCTATACCAACCAACAAAGAAAAGAAGAAGCCATGGATCATGCTTGTAGATGGATCTGCTACGGCGTCGACATCGGGAGCAGGGAAACCCCATCAGGAGAAACTTTCTCGACAGCAGTCAAGTTTGGTTTCCAAGCCTCCAATAATGAGACCGAATACAAAGCCTTATTGATGGACTAAGGATGACATTGGCCATGGGGGCTGATGAGTTACTAGTATACAGTTACTCTCAACTGGTAGTGAATCAAGTACGTGGAGAGTACGAGGCCAAAGATGATCAAATGAACCATTACCTAGGATTAGCAGCGGGTATGCCACAGAAGTTCAAGCATGTATTCCTAAAGTGCATTGATAGAAAGGATAACATAGGAGAAGATGCTTTAACCTAACTGGCCACGGTATCAAATGCAGAAGACCTCGACAACATCAACATTGTGAAGTAAGAAAGGCCATCAGATACTAGCATTTGGTTCTCGATTGACCAACCTTTCGAAGAGTTATGGATGAATCCAATAAAAAAATATCTGAAAACATGAAAAGGTCCATCGGACAAAGATAAAGCTCGACAGATAAGGCTCAGATCGGCAGGGTATTTTCTGATAGAAGGAAAATTATACAAGAGGGGATACTCATCCCTATTACTGAAATGTTTGGGCCCAGAAGAAGCTAAATATGTACTTGTGAAGATACATGACGGCATATGTGGGAATCATACCAGAGGAATCGCCTTGGCCTATAAAGTAATTCGACAGGGATACTTTTGGCCGACGATAAACAAGGATGCAAATCAACATGTAAGAGCATGTGCCACCTGTCAAAGGCAAGCACCGATTACCAGGATGCCCTCGGAATAGCTAATTTCGGTGTTTAGCCCATGGCCTTTTGCCAAATGGGGAATCGATCTGATCGGCCCATTACCCATGGGCAAGGGAGGAGTCAAGTTCGTGATAGTAGCCATAGATTATTTCACGAAGTGGGCAGAAGCAGAAGCTCTAGCAACCATCACGGAAGCCAGAGTGGAAAAATTCATCTAGGAAAACATTATATGCCGCTTCGAGATACCCTATGCGATTGTCACAGACATGGGAGACAGTTCGACAATGCAAGGATAAGAAAATTCTGCAAAGAGTACAACATAAAAAATGGTTTTCCACACTGTATCATCCGCTGTCAAATGGTCGGGTGGAGGTAGTAAACAAGATAATCATGCATACCCTAAGGCGAGACTACAGAAGCTGGATGGAAGCTGACCTGAAGAGTTACCAGGAGTGTAGTGGTCATACAGAATGACCACAATAACATCCACCGGCGAAACTCCCTTCTCAATGGCTTTCGGCACCGAGGCAGTCATCCTGATAGAAATCGAAGAACCAAGCCCCAGGATCATGCTTCACAAGGAGGAAGAGAATGACGCAACAATCTAAACAAAATTGGATCTGTTGGAAGAAAAGAGAATTGAGGCAGAAATACGTAATGCAATATACAAACAAAGGGCAGAGAGGTTCTACAACTCAAGGGTGAAGATGAGGCAATTTAAAGGTGACGACCTGATACTTCGGAAGGTGTTGGGTCCAGCTGCCCAAGATAGTGGACAGAATTGGAAAGGTCCATACCGAGTCAGAAGAATCTTGGAAAAGGGGGCATATGAACTGGAAAAGGTCGGCAGAAAAAAGGAGCCACACCCTTGTAACATTCAACATTTGAAGAAGTATTATCAGTGAACCGGAAGGCCGAAAAATGAGGTTGGTGATACCACCTCTTACTGTTTTAAATCAAGGCACTAGGCCATATTTGGGAAAAATCAAGGCAATAGGACAAATTAGGAATATATATAATGACTAAACCTATGGTGGAAATTGTATGGGGATTTATGTTATATGGTTTTGAATATTTACTTCGCGAAATATGAATTGTCAAACTTTGGTTCAGTCAGTACTTGGATTCACATGATGTGAACAGGAACACTAATAGAAAGGCTATGGTGAAATAAATCACGGAAATAAATTTATAGTGGACATTATTTATAAGTTTGGAATGAGTATCGGTATCGGAGTTAAAGGTATAGAGGTTTCGAAGGAACATCCAGAAATTATAAGGATGAATGGCATCAAAACTAGTACCGTGATCAATGGGTACAAGGCATCAGAACCCTTCACAGTTAAACCTCAAAAGGCATTGGGTAGTAAAGGAAACCTTGCTATTGGAACTTAGATCGGGTGATCTCGGAACCAAAAGGGGCAGGATCTCGAGAACCTTAGTAATTAAACATCGAGAAATAAGGACATTGATATTACAGATGGAAAAATAAGGATATCAGAAGAAGACATAAATACACATTCCATCGGTAGGCAAACACGACAAGAAAGCAAGTATACAACAGTGGACAAGCAGAAATCGATAATCACCAACCTATACAATTAACTGACGAAGAGATTAAAACTTCATCAAAATATAACGGCATAAAGTAGTGCCGACAACAAAGTTCAAAATAAACATCCAGCAAAGACAGGAAGTGGGGAAGAAGAAATTCAGAATTCGGAGTTACAAGCCATCAGAATAAATATAGTTTTCACCCATACAGTGGAATCAAAACAGAAATAGAGAAACAACATGTTAAAGCCTTGGTGAAGGGACATCAATCCTTCTTGCGACTGCTCAAAGACTGAAAAAAGCTGGCCATCTTTTCTTCCATCTCTTTAAGTTGTGCTTCGGTATGAACAGCCCGCTCTTCGGTAGATCGCGGATTGGTAATTCGCCCCTCTAAAACTCTAACACGAGCTTCCATCTCTATCAGACGAACTCGGGCCTCGGCAGCCTGAACCTAGGTGCTTTCCCTCTCAGCTTCAGCTTTGGCAAGGCAAATTTTAACAGAATCCAAGGAAGCTTGCTCCATCGCCACATCGAAGTGTAATTTCACATTTTTTTTCATGTTGCTCCTTTAGACGTCTTTTTTGGTCATTCACCAAAGAAGCAAGTTCAGCATTTTCAACTTCCAGGATAGCCAACCTCTCTTCCAAGTCAGAAGATGAACCCTCGGAATGCTGAACAACCTGGGTAGCAAAGGAACGGTATTGATCCAGAGCATGCATGGAAGCCGAATGATAGCTACCGTAGCCCGTCATAGTAGCCAGACTCGAGAAATGATGGGGGAGCGAGTTCAGATCAATAGTTAAGGGAACATGTTGGTTCAAGGGATAAGCAATGCCTCGGACATAACCCAGCCTCTCCAATTCATGATGATCAGTCTCATCGGACACTCTTTTTCCTCGTTCGAGGGCTCTTTCAGCGGCTAATCTCTCAACCTCCTTATCAGTAAAGGTGGAATCAGTAGGCTCAGCAGCATAGGGTGGATTAAGATTGGCAAAAGCAATGACAGGGACCATTTGAGAGATAGGCATAGCAAGATTAGCGATAACCTCATTAACAACAGGCTTAACGGAAACACGAGACCAACATTCTCGGGTTGAGGAATGCCGGAACTAACATATTTATCAGAAACAGTATGAAGAATTATGCCACCACCAGGACCCACCATCATTTCGTAATCCTCTATATCTGGATCATCCTCCATCTCTGGATCCTCCTCAGGATCCTCTTCCGAATCAGCAATTGGTGGGTCTGCAGAGGGAAGAAAAGTTCGGTAATAAGGATAAAATAAGGGTAAGGAAGCACAAATAGAAGTAATCATTCCCCTAAGCTCTTCTATAATAACGTCGAACTCACCCTACAGGAAGGGAATGGTGAGTTGTAGAATTTGGGCCAGGCTAGCGAGATGATTCACCCTGTTCATAGATGTCGCGTGGGCATTTCCCTAGAAGGGTAGACAAGGACGAACCAGTAACAATAGGAGGAATAGGAATGTCTGGTGTAGCAATTGGAACAGAAATAGTGAACCTCCGAGGACAACTCTGTGGGGGAGACAAAGGGCCCAAGGTCTCACCACGCGCAAAACTATGAGGCAGATCTTCATCGAGGTTAAAATCCCTCGAAACAAATGATAGAAATTCCAACTCACTCTCACAATCGGAAGAAGATGATTGAATGTTATAGTGGGGTCAGCCTCATCATCAGAAAAGATATAGACATGCTTATGGCGAGTCAGAGAGGAACCAACAACAGAAATGATGGACCCCACAAGGGACAGAGCTTTTCGAAGTTCATCTAAAATAGCAAAGGAAGAATATGGAATACAAGTGAAAATTACCAGATAGAAAATAAATAAAGTTTAAAAATAGAGGGAACTAAAAGAAAGAGGTACCAGGAGAGGCGCGCCGACCCAACGTCGACAGCCCAGCGGAGACAAGAATAGGTTCCTGAAAAAACAGGAAAGCACAGTAGGACTCACTACTTGAGGATAGAACTTCATACACACGGTGAAATCCAACACTTAACTGGGTAAACTCACGGCAAGCAGGACCTGCAAAATACTAAAAGAGGATCGGAAATGGAGCAAGAAGTCTCAAAGTATAAACAGCGAGAAAGCATCATACACTTATCAAGCGGGAGAAACTGGAGTGGAAAGAATACAACAAAACCATCAATGGAGGGGCGATAGCTACCCCATAGCCAAAACCAGGCATGTGCCCAACTCCTACTAATAATGTTGGAAGCCCCAACAACTCGATGATTATCTCGGGGAAGCAATTGATAAAACCCATCGGCACGGCCAGCAGCACCATAATAAAATAGATAATCTAGCTCAGAATGATCTCGAATAGTATGACCTAAGACGTGAAATAAAGACATAGTGGATATAAGTCGCAACCAAGAAGAGGGAATAAGCTACCCAATGGCCATGTTCCACCTCTGCAAAAGTAGATCAATAATTGGAGGAATTGGAAAACGCAAGCCAGCTAAGGAAAGAGAGTAGTAAAATGCAGTACACCCTAGAGGGGGCTTTGAAATCAGGATATCATCATCGGGAGGAATAAAGGTAACATTCGGATTACCGTAAAATTGATAAAGCTCTTCCAAACGCGCAAGAGAGAGTTGCAAAAATAACACCCATTGGAGTCGTTGGGCAGACTCATGAAGAGCAGTGTCTACATCGACCACAACTCGACAAATGGGAACATAGTCCGAAGGGTTTAGATGGAAATATGTATCACCCTTAATGTTAGCCGGAGCCAGGGCTTCTCCGTCTACACCAACAGATGTATCCCTCCTCTTATCAGACAGTACGGCGGAACCAAGAGTTCCAGAAGAAGAGGAGGTAGACAGGTCCCTTAATACCACACAAGGCCTCCCCCGTAGGCTGTTGGAACTGCGAATGCCTCACCGGACAGGGAGCTCTGGGGTGGAAATAGAGGAGTTTACTTCATGAACATCTGTGGACGGAGGAGTACGATCACCGGCCATAGGTGAAATGGGAATTCGAAAACTAGGGTTTGATGGAAAAGAAGGGGTTGAACAAAAATCTTAGAGAATACCTAAAAAATTGGAGGAGAAGTTAAGGGGGAAATTGCAAAAATAGCAAGGGATTTAAATTTTGAAAGAAGAAATCGAAAGATTTCTGATAAGGAGAAATCTGCCCCATTTTAGGTAAAAACAGTAAATGCTGGAAACATTAATGATCGAACGGCAGGGAGTAAACGACCTTACAACTTCCAAGGAAGAGGAAGGACCTAGATCTGTCCACGTATAACATCAATCAAGGGTGTGCTGGACCACGATAAAGTTGGCGGTTTATGCAGAAATGAGGAAAGGAAAATTACAAAAATACCATGTAGGTCAGTCAATTCAAATATGATTACTTCATATAGTCAAAGAGATACATATCACGTAAATTCAGAAATATGTCTTACACATTCGCAAAGAAAAGAAAAAATTAAACAGTTTAAAAAAGCTAAAATAAATTATTACACCCCACTTGGGGCTATGGCCTCGGCAAAGTGTCACTTGGAAGATGGTACGACCTCGGAGCTGACGACATCTACAAACTTCAGATTGGCACCATCAGAAAACACACCATTGGAAGAGGCTGGAATAGTTTCGGAAGACACCAGAACTGAAAGGATATCGGTTGCTTGGATGAGTTGAGAGGAATGAATAGCCTCAGATGGTATCGGAGCTGCGGGAGCAACTGTGGTGTGGAAGAGCTGGAGTTTCAAAATGATGGTAGCATCTATTTTGTCAGGCTCACCCGCAGCGCCAGGAAGAATCCCCTCATAAGAGATCAAAAGACCGCCACCTGTCAAATCAGTCTTACCAAGGTCAAGGGCCTCGGAATAGGAGGCTGATTCCTGAGTCGACTTCCTCGTAGACTCGTCGAGAGGATCTATAGGAGAATCCTCAACCTTGGAACCAGTAGAAACAACATCTAAAACATCATCTGCAAAGGACTCGTCAGAGTTCACCTCTACAACCTCGTCAGAATTTTCCTTGGAAAAGTCAACATCAGTGATAAAGTTAGAATATTCACCGAATATCCCTAAGTCAAGCTCTTTTTTCAAAGTATGACCAGTAGGCATCTTCTCCTGACTGAGAGCTTTACGAAGGATATCGCACATGGTATCTAAGGAAGTGGGATAGGGTTTCTCAGAAGAAGCTTTCGCCATGGCCACGGAAGAGGTACAAAAACAATAAATTTTAGTTTTGGGAATGATGACATCCTTATAATAAGAGTTGTCTTCTTGCGCTAGAGAAAGTTCCTCTGGGGTTTGGCTAAGTTCCGCTATAGCCGCATCGTGCTTACATCGAGCCTCGGCGGCCAATGTTTCTGCCTCTTTAATCTTCTGATCAAGCAAAGCCTCGGAATCTTTCTTTTCCTGGCGCACCTGCTCTAAATAGTCATTGGAAGACACCTGAAGGGCATTAAGGCTATTTTGGAGCTGTGCTAGCTTGACATTAAACTAGTGACTCAGAACCTTAACATCCTCCTGATGGTCGGCATCCATGGTGGCAATCCTCTCGAAAAGCCCTTTAATCTGCAATAACAAGGCACTCTGCTTCTCTTCTGAACTGGTCAGTAAACCATCATATTGAGCACGCAGAGCTTGGAAACTTTCCTCTTGCTCAGTCCTCTTATCTTTCTCCACCCTTAACTCTTCTCGGACTTGAGCCTCAGCTTTACACACTTCGAAGGTTTTTTGCTCGTGGAGAGAAATCTTGTTAGAGAGCAGAGTAACTTCATCTCGCAATAAGGAGTCACGCCTCTCAGACTCATAAAGATGGTGCATAGCATTGGCCATATAAGCGGCCTGCCGACACAGATGGCTGGCGGCACATTAAATGGAAGCTTCAAGAGACATCTTTTCAATACGAGGATGGAGCTCCTTCATCCAACTTTTAAAAAGCAAAGCAGCGGCTTAGGCTAGATAAACAGGAGTATCGAAATCAAACAGAGGTTCTTGAGAACGTATAAAATTTTAACCAGCTTTATCAAATCGCCGAAATGCTAAGAAAGTTCCTTGTCAACTATCGAATTCACAGGAAGATACAGAGTAGCCTCTTCCACTATAGGTTGAACAGAAGAAACCATATCGGTCATCACACCAAAATAATCCCATGATTGAAGAGGGTTTTGCCCTTTTAATAACGCCACACCTCCAAAGAGAAAGAGGCCCCATAGGAGGACAAGGAAATACAGGGAATCGGGTTATCCACAAAACCGTCAAATGGCGTACCTTGAAGTCTCAGATCGGGAATAGTTGGATGTTATGGGGCTAAGGTGAAAGACACACAAGGAACATTGCAGGTGCCAATTGGTGATTTAGCAGATCGATCAGGAGAGGGAGAAGAAGTAATATCACCAACTTCCAAAGTACACAGAGAGGAGTAGGATCAGGCACGTCGAAAGAACCAACCCCCATACCAGCCACATCATCGGCTTGGATCTTTTTCGAAGGGTAGGGGATGAGAGCAGTACTATCGTAGGTATCTTCATCGAAACTTTCATCCTGCAAGTTATACTTCATTTTCAAAACATCAGGTTTAACAACAACCGCCTTGGAACCCCTCTTTTTGACTTGGGGGCTCCTTTCGAAATCTTCTTCGAAGCACCATGCGTCCTTCTCGAAGATTTATTAACATCCTCCCTCGGAGGAGTTGAGTCAGAAGAATCACGAATCTTGATAGCACTCAAGGGTCTCACGGCAAGAGGGGCTCCAGGAGCTTTCTTAGACAACACTTCGGAAGCCTTCTGCTTACCTTTTTCAACTAGAGCCGCTCTCCGGGCAGAAGGCAAAGTTGATGTAGCCTCAAATTTAGGCAAAAGACAATCTTCTTCCCCTGAAAAAGATAAGAGAAGTAATTTGGAGAAAAGGAATAAAAAAATATGAGGAGCAGCATCAGAAAATACCTGGCATATCTATAGCAGAAGATACGAGACCAGCGTTAAAAAGGTTGGTACAAGAGAGAACATATTTGTAATGACGGTCTTCCTCAGGAAGTTCACAAACACTCCGAAAGGATTCTTGGAAATCGGAAGACTAATTTTCCAATTCACACGAATCTTTCACTGCACAAGAACAGGAAGAAAGGTTAATAAAAGAAAATGAGTATAGGGAGATTGAAATACATACACGCACTAGGATCAGGCCGAAAGAAGGAAATGCTGGGAAACACATCAGGGCTTAAAGATTCTTAGAATAAAAAACACAAGGACCCCTCCATGGCCCACGAACCCAGATCCAATGGTCTTTTCATTTTTTATGGAACTAGACAAGGAGGTAACTAGATTGCTATGGCTAGGTTTCAAGCAATAATACCCCTTTGTCCGCACCATGGGGGTAAGCCGATATAAGAAATTAATTTCTAAAGTATCCAACAACTTGTACCCCTCCAAGTAAAAAGAACCAAAGCCCCCATCAGAGCGGCCAAACCGTTAGGGGCCAATTGAGCAGGAGCTATACCCCAGAAATGGAGAATATCGCGAACACAAGGAAACAAGGGAAGCCGAACACTAATTTGGAACTGCAACTCATATGTAGCAACCATGTTAGAGGGAGCAAAACACATACGACCCTCAAGAGAAGGAAGGAAGAACTTGATATCGTTCCCACATTGAAATTTGGAGATGGCAATAGTAGGATTATTCTGTAATCATCGATTATCAATGGTAGAAGGGATTTACGTGGTACAGAAAGAAACACATGTATCCCATTCAGGAAATTTCCCAAGATAGGCTAGTAGGTCAGGGCCCGCGTCAACCATACTTGGTTCGTGTTTCAAACTGAAATTCGACACTAACATCGCAACCTCTTGATCAAAAACAGATTGGGAGGAAAGGTGAGAGCCCGAGCCTCCCTCTCAACAAGGAGAGGAAGGCTCGCCGCTCTCAATCGAAGAATCAGTTGAGGGAGAGGGAGATTTCGCTTGAGAATAAGAACCATCACGACCCATAACGAACAAGAGCACAAAGAGAGGAAAGCAGTCGATAGAAGGAGGGAAGAAGGAGAAACCCTAGATATAGGGGGCGCAAAGAACGCGAGGAGATTAGGGAAAATAATTTAGGAAAGAGAAACTAGAAGAAGGAAGAGAATAGTAGTACCTGGATAGAGAAGGAACTCTACAACGCAAAAGGGGGAATCGCAATTGCCGGAAAGGAAAACAAAAAGTAGAAGTTGCAGTTTGAAGGAAAAACTAGAAGAGAAGGCAAAGGGGAGTATAAACTAATATAAATTTTGAATTTTAAAATTTTAATACTACAAAAGGCGAAATACCAGAAACACCCCCCAACCTAACAGAAATATCAAAGATACCCCAAGACCTGATAGACGGAAACAGCTTGAAAAACGTAAGATTGAGTAAAAGTGAAGGGAATATAAATCATATGTTCTGCAGCATGAAGGATATAACCTAGGAAAATATATCGACCCTAGATAATCTCAATTTATCAAATTATCCAGGCTCGAGGGGCTAATGTTATGGGTATTATATCCCCATGTCAAGTGGGCCGAGAGCCCACCACATTGGTTCATCACGATCAAGAGGCCCAATTACTAAGGAGCTCAAGAATAAGAGGAAAGAATAATTTATTGAACGATTGAGGTCCAAGAGAGAGCCCAAGAGATAATAAGCAAAATAACCGAGAAGAGGCCCAGGAGATAAGCACATAAGTATGGCCAAAGGAACGCGAAAGAACAAAGCCCGAACAAATCTAAGAACAGGAAACCGCCAAAGGAGTCAGTGGCCGAAGTACCTCGGCAGGACATCTCGGCTCCAGAGATTAAGAGAAGCACCAGGACCTCGGAGGAATAGGGTGGCCTCGGAAACTAATCTATCTGAGGTTAGAAGGGATATCAGACCTGCAACATAAAGTACCGAGACTACTGGGGGAACTACAAGAAGTGACAGGCTAAAGGATAAGAATAACGGTAAAGGGAGATGTCTTGAACAACACTCTCTACTAGAAGACAACATGCACCAGGCATACTCCTCTTCACCAGCCAATGAGAAGCAACCAAAGGACAAAAGGAGTCTGTCGTACCCTGCAGGTCACCTGACACCCCCCTGCAACCGCCCTAAAGCTACTGGCGTACAGCCCTGTTCCCATTTATGACTGTTTGTCTCGGTCCAGGTGGCGATGCTGGATTGTTCGGTCATTAGGGTTTGCTGGATGTATAAATAGCCTCTTACAAGAGAGAGTCAGGTTACTCATTCTCATATATGATATTACACTTGTAATTAGGAGAGGATTTTTTATGAGTGTTGCTCTTGAGTGAGATAATAAAATCGGGAAATTTTTTGGTTGGATCCCATCTCTCATATTTGTGTTATGTTCTATGTGTTTGTTGTGATCGTTCTTAGTTCAGTTTAACGATTATATCTTTACATTTGATCTCTAATTAGCTAGCTAAGAACACGCATCAACAGGAGTATAATTTTTTTAAAAAAAATATTAAATAAAGTAAATTAAGTGTGTTATGTGAAAATTATATATTTTTAAAGTATTATACAATTAATTTTTATTTTTTAAGGTATTTAACGTTCTTTAATATTTGACCCCATTTAGGGTTCAGTTCTAAATTTTAGAAATAATATGATTCAGATTTCAAGAATAAAAAATAAGTCGTGTTATACCCATTCAAGTTTCAAATAATTACATCAAAATTTTAATTAAGGAAAATAAGTATAATTTTTTTATAATTAATAATTATATTAAAAATGACAAACATTTGTGTGAACCTTATTTACGGTGTAAACTCTATAACCCCTTAATTTATGGGTTCAAATCTTATTATACCCTACAATTTAGTAAGCTAGAGTTAAAATTAATGAGTGACCATATAGTTTACACCGTGAATCTGGTACATATGAAATTAACTCATTAAAAAATAAAAAATATACTCTTTTTCCAACTATTCAAGTTACAAGTAATTATAGATAATATACTCCATCCGTCCGGTTTTATGGTATTCATTTGCTTTTTACACGTGAATTAAGAAGTATTATTATATGTAAAGTGGACAATTGTATTAGAGGGAAGTGGTGGGTCATATTGTGTATTTTTTACTAAATATGGGAAATTGATATATTTTAAACAGACGTCAAAAATAGTAAAATAGATACCTTAAAAGTGGATGGAGGGAGTACATAATATGCTTCAAATTATACGTACAGAAAAAAAATCACCAAGAGTTAAGAAAATTATTTTAAGAGATACACATTTTTTGTATTTTTATAATTTTTTAAATAGAATTATGATAAAATATTACTCCCTGCGTCCCAAAGATATTGTCACACTTTCTTTTTTGGGTTGTCCCACAGAAATTGACATATTTCCTTTTAAGAAATATGGGACCCACACAAAAATAATTTATTTATTTACATGGGCCTACACACACATCACACTCACCACTAATACAACGACTCACTATACATTAAATATTAGTATTCTCTCACTTCACTTTACATTAAATTATTATACTTCTTAATCTCCGTGCCCAAAAAAATGTGTCAATATCTTCGGGACAAAGGAAGTACAATTTATTAGGTAGTTGTGTAATATCTTTTTATATTTTTATTTTCTAACAATTGTAGCATATGGAGTAATATGTAAGAGTAAATAATAAAAAATATTTTAATATAATTAAATATTACATTTTCCTTTCATAAAATTATTCATTCTTTCTACATTTATTTTGTCTTATAAATTTCAAAAAGAAAATCCCATATTAATCTTAAAAAGAAAAAATAATAATAATATAGGATCACATTACCACAAAAATTCACCTGAAATTTATATAATTCGATTTTGCTAAATTAGAACGAGACGTAAATTAAATAAAGAATACTCTTTTGTAAGGCGGATTTTTGTGAGATGTGTTGATATATTTTTACAGCATGCTTATTATATAGGTAAAATATATTTATTTGTAGTTAAAGTATATCAATACTGAAACATATTATAATAACCTAAAGTCATATCATTCATCATATTTTAGAAAAATTTTTTTAATACATTACACATATTTCATCTAATAAACAAACTGTGAGATGTCTCGTTTGTCACATAAGTAACATTCACAAAAGACTTTCATATAGTATTAAATAATCCTACGTATAACTCAAAAAAAAAAAAAAACGTTGATTAATTAAAAAGTCATGATGGACATCATGGACTTATACGTGATTGAGTGGAGTGGGCAATAAAGTAAATAACATTATTAGGAGGAGTGGCACGATGTGCGAGGTCAGAATCCAATAAAGTACTCCAATAAACTGAAAAAGAGTTCGCGCGTGAGGGTGGAGTTCAGGGTAAATTCCACGGCCTCGAATCTGTCATTTTTTTCTTGTCATCGGGATATAAAACTAGTAACTTCTACTACTCAAAACTATTCTTCATTCATCACCCATCCATTACTTTTTTTTTTAGCATTTTATTTTAATTGTACTACTGCACTCCTAATTTAGCTTTTGGTATCTTTGATTTGGTGTTAGATTGATTTTAATGAAATAATGAATTATATTTCCCGGTTGGTTTCAATTTTTATATATTTTTAATTTGAGAATTTTATTTTAAACTTTATATTTCTTTTTAATAAATGAGTCTCATACAAAATAACTAATACTTCCTCGGTTCACATTAATATTTACATTTTTTATTTTAATTTGTCATAAGTTAAGATTTACATTTTATTTTTTATCAAGAGAGACCAACACAAAACAATTTGGCAATGTTCGTTTCCGTGTTTCAAATCCAGGTTTTGAATTTCAAAACCAAAATCCAGATTTTAAAAATCACCCCTATATATACCTACTACATTCTCTCTACTCAATTAATACATTCTCTCTCTAAATCTCTCCTCTCTTATTAAACTTTTAAAATAAATTAATACATTGATTTGACATAAAGTTAAAACATACCCTACTCAAAACCCCAAACAAATATAGAACACACGATTCATGGTTTTCAAACCCCACATAACCTCAAATCAAACATTACCTTAGTTATTCTATATATGACCTATACACCACACTAATACAACTATCCACTACACATTAAATATGAAATATATTTTATACCCACTATCTATTAAAATATTATATCTTTTAATCCACGTGCAAAAAAACAAATGTAAACGTGAACGTAAGACGGAGGGAGTATATATCTCCAATGGAATCCATACATTTCACTAATACAATATACAACTACTCACTTTACATTTAAATATTGTATCTCTTAACCCACTATATATTAAAATATTATACTATACTCTCTTCGTCCCAAGTTAAGGTTTAAGTTTTCCATTTTGGTTTGTCCCAAGTTAAGGTTTACATTTATTTTTTTGTCAAGTTAGGCCCACACAAAACAATTAATTATTCCATGTAGGGCCCACACAATACAGAAATATAACTACCCACTTTACATTAAATATTATTTCTCTTACCTCACTACAGATTAAAATATTATATCTCTTAATCTCCATTCAAAAAGTACACGTCAACATTAACATGAGATGGAGAGAGTATTCCTTAATCTTTGAGCAAAAAAAGTGAATGTAAATATTGAAATCGGACGTAGGGATTATTAATTTATATTTCATCCGGCCAACCACATGATATTCATTTTATTATTTTGGACGATCAATTAAAGGCATTCACACACAGGTGTATGTGTGTGTGTGTATATATATATATATATATATATATATATATATATAATTTTTTTATAAATGGAATACACACATGACCCATTACATCCTTTAATATAATTACACACTAACATAAAATATAATACTCCTTAATCCACGTTTAAAAGGAAAATGTATACCTTCTACAGTCTACTTGGCCGAAGAGAGTATTAATTTATTTTGAATTTTGAAGGATATATTTAAATTGAATTTATTACTAAGAGGTACACACTTTAGAACCTAATTACACTTAAATACAATGAAAATAAGAAAATACTATCAACTACACAAATTCACAGCAAAGAGACAAAATTACTCCAATGCAGTTGCATATTTTTTCTCTGCATGTTTTTTCTAATATTTTTTTCTACACATTTTTATGCACATTACAGTATTTTACGTTTTTCTGCACATTTTTTCAAATATTTGATTTTCGCACATCAATAAAATTTTATAGATGTTGCTTTATTTATGACATAAATAAAAATATTACTCCACTATATATGACATAAAATTGTACAGAAAAAATGTGCAACTTCATAGGGGTAATAATGACATACTCCATATTTATGTAGTTGACAATAATAGTATTTTATGCTTGTATTTTAAAATAGAGTTGATCTATTTTCCTAATTCCTCTGCCGAGATCAGATATCAATCTCCTCACAAATCTCGCTCCGTTTCCTCGCGGCTCTGCCACAACCTTTATTCCTCCATCCATCTCCGTCCAGATCAAATCTCAATCTCTGCTCTGATTCCTCATAGCGCCGCCTCCCTCCGCCACAACCTTCGTCCCTCACATCTCAACTGCTTCCATCCATATCTCAGTCGTTTTGCTTCTGAGATCCACCGCCTTCAGTCTTTCGTCCCTCACATTTCAACCGTCCTTTTCTTCTGAGATCTCAACCTCTTCGCTGGCCGCTCCCGTTCTCTCAGATCTCTTAAAATTGATTGGGTTAAAGATCTGAGCCCAGATCCATTCCACCGCTCACTTTTCTCTCAAAAGCCACGCTCACTTTTCTCTCTCTAAGGCAAAAACAGTTGGAAGGCAAATGAATTGTATTATTAATTTGAATTTTAAATAATTGTATTAATTTTTGTTCATTAATTTATGATTTTATCTTCATAAATATATAACATTTCATACTAAAATATAAAATGAATGAATTTTGATTCTATTCTAGAAATTATGTATAACTATTAATTTTGATGGGTAAAATATTGTAGTATGTTATATTGATAGTAATAAGTTTTTTGTAATTTTTAATTTATTTTTAAGTAATACATTTATTTAAAAAATATATACATTACTTGATTACAAATAATACAGTTAGTTTTCAAAATAAGTATCAATATTTATTAATAAAATCTCGATATTGATAAATTTTTTAAAAATTAATAAATAAACATTTATTAAGAATAAAAAATATATTATTGAATTGCAACTTATATAGTTAGTTATCAACATGTATCATACATATTAATTATTTAATACATTTAAAAATAAAAGAAATACATTTATTTTCTATAATGTATAATACATTAGAACTCCAAAATACTTATACATTTATATCAAAATATAATAAATACATTATAGAATAAAAAGTAATACAATTATTTTAAATAAGATATACATATCATTATAACTCAGAAAGTACTTATACATTTATATTCAAATTCAATAAATACATTAAAGAATAAAAACTAATATAGTTATTTTACATAAGATATACTACATATCAGAACTCAAAATACATTATCCAAATCTAATAAATACAAATCTAACAAATACGTTAAAGATTAAAAGGTAATATATTTATTTTAAATAAGATATACACATCATTCTGTTCTATTCACTGTATTTACGAAGCAACTTGATTTCTTTGTTCTCCGTTGTTCTGTTTTATGTTGGTTTATAGGTACACCAATCAATCACTATTACAATGAATATGAAAAAATAGTAAGGAGAATTACTAACCTTTCTTACAGATCTGGATCTTGGATCTTGAACGTCTCGAGATGATAGCGAAGTCGAGTCGAGCAGAACTCTTCCCACAAGAAGAAACAAGCCCCTGTAGTGCTCCGATCTTGACGGATCTTCTCCAAAGATAAAACGACTTCTCGTTTTCAGCGAAGTAGCACCGCTATCACAGGAACTCCGGAGAACTTAGAGAGAATGGAGGACTAGATCGTCTAAACTATGCACTATGCAAGTGTATGCAGTCACTTGAAAGACTTTGGTATTTTGTGTGTTTAAAAGAATGTAGAATGACCCTATTTATAGGTTCTAGAGACCACTCTCATATGGTAGGATTGTTATTTTAAGGAATTTTATTAATTCAATACCTGAAAAATGGGTAAACTATCAATTTGGGGGATTATTTTTTCTATCAATTTGGGGCCTGAAATATGTAAAACTATCAATCTAGGGCCTGAATTTATCAAATATTCTTGAAATATGTAAAACTATCAATCCAGAGCCTGAATTTATCAAATATTATATTCTATTTTATCAATTTAGGGCCTAAATTCATGCCCCTATTTGATAGTTATACATAATTCAGGCCCCGGATTAATAGAAAAAATAATTCAGGCCCTGAATTGATAGTTTACCTATTTTTCAGGCCTTGGATTGATAAAACTCCTTATTTTAATTAGTGATCGTGATCACTTCCATATTTGATCAATTATCATATTTGATCAAATTTACCATATTTGATCAATTCCACATGTGAGACTAATTTCACGCACTTTAATTATTTTTAACTGGTGATTAATTTATTTATTAATCCTTACTAACCAATTAAATTCCCCAACAATCCCCCACATTAGTGGAATTTGGCGCCTATAAAATGCAGACACACAATCCAGATCTCGTGAAACATTAATGTATCCGGATAGGTAGCTTGGGACTTTGAACCTTCCATAGTCCAACACTATTGAGTATACCGGTGGCTTAGTAGACATGATGTCTTTGAACTACTCCTCCTTAGCGTATACTGAGACAACTGAGCGAACGCATCAATGTCTCGCATTCTCTTTATTCTCACATTTTAGTCTGTTTCGGTCATGGACCCCCTTTGGATTCATAAGTGTTTTACTTTGAAGCAGCCACTCACTTCACACTTACATATGTGATCTCCTATCTTGAGTATCCCGTTATACTCAACCAGCCATTATTTAGCTTTTTAGGAATCATTAAAAGTCATAGACTTAACCCCACCACAATATGGGTGGGTTATATACTTGGTAGAATTGCTCTACTAAGGAATGGTAGGTACCAAGTTTAACTTGAACCTCTACCATTTCGTTGTCTCTTTGAACCAAGTTTTTGGTATCTCCAATCATCATGGTTGAGTTTCCACTGTTTTGGCTCATTACTTTGTGGATTTTACCCCATTCCTTCTAGTAATTTATTCATTTGATCTCTATTAACTGCTTTTATAAGCGGATCTGCTATAATGTCTTTTGACTTCACGTAGTCAATTAACATTACACCACTCGAGATCAATTGTCTCACCGTGTTATGTCGCCTACGGATATGTCTAAACTTTTTGTTATACATATCATTAAGAGCTCTTCCAATTATTGCTTGACTGTCACAATATATCATCACCGTAGGGACTGGTTTGTTCCAACATGGAATGTCCTCAAGGAAATTACGAAGCCATTTTGCTCTTTCCTGACTTAATCTAGAGCTATGAACTCAGATTCCATTGTGGAACAGGCTATACAGGTCTATTTTGTAGACCTCCAAGACACTGCTCTACCTCCGATAGTGAATATGTATCCATTCGTGGAGAACGAGTCTTTTTTGTCAGATATCCAGTTTGCATCACTGTACCATTCGAGTACTGCTGGATATTTAGAATAGTGTAGCACCACATCAAGAGTGTATTTCAAATATCTCAACACTCTTCTTAATGCTTTCTAGTGCTCATTGCTTAGGTTACTCGTATATCTGCTCAGTTTGTTAACTGAACACGCTATGTCAGGACGCGTACAATTGGTTATGTACATTATGCTCTCTATAACCCTTGCATACTCAGATTGAGCCACTGATTCACCTTTATTCTTACTAAGGTGTACACTTAGATCCATGGGTGTCTTATCCGGTGAATCATCGAATGCATTGAATTTTTTCAACTCTTTCTCAATGTAATGAGATTGTGACAATGAAATTCCATCAGATGTTCTTTGAATCTTGATTCCGAGTATCACATCCGCTATACCCATGTCCTTCATGTCAAAGTTCCGATTCAACATTCGTTTAGTATCAATGATTATGTTATTACTGCTTCCAATGATAAGCCTATTATCTACATAGAGGCAGACCATGACAAATCCCTTTGGTGTATTTGTCACATACACGCATTTGTCACACTAATTGATTCAAAAACATTTGACATCATTGTGTTGTCAAACTTCACATGCTATTGTTTTGGAGTTTGTTTAAGTCCATACAACAACCGCACGAGTTTGCACACCTTTTTCTCATTTTCAGGTGCTGTAAAACCTTCTGGTTGGTCCATGTATATTTCTTCCTTTAACTCATCATTTAAGAAGGTTGTCTTCACATCTATTTGATGGATCTCTAGATTGTGCAATGTAGTAATCGTTATAAGTACACGAATAAACGTAATTCGTGTCTCTGGTGAGTAGGTATCAAAGAAATCATACCCTTCCTTTTGTCTAAAGCCTTTAGCCACCAACCGGGTTTTATATTTATCTATTATCCCATTAGCTTTGTATTTTATTTTAAGGATCCATTTGCATCCTAAGGTGTTGCAACCCTTTGGTAAATCTACCAATTCCCATGTATGATTTTGCATAATGGATTCAATCTCACTATCTATAGTTTCTTTCCAGAATGGTGTATCTGGACGAGATAGAGCTTTAGATACGGATTTGGGCTCATCTTCAACCGCATAGGTGAAGAAGTCTTGACCAAAGTCCTTTTCTACTCTAGCTCTCTTACTACATCTTGGTTCTACATTCTATTGTGTAGATTGAACCGCAGTAGTATCTACAAGTGGTCTCTTAGAAGTTGTCACTTGTTCATTTCCTTTGCTAGGAAATATGTCTTCAAAGAATATTGCATTCCTTGATTCTATCATAGTGCCTTCAGTCATGTCAGGTACTTCCGATTTATGAATTAGAAATCTGCAAGTACTGCTGTTAAGTGTGTACCCTTTGATGCGCATTTTCTTTGCATGTAAAATTAATTCTCAAGTATTAAGGATATCAGTTGCAGCTTAAGCAAGCGACCAAGTGAATACCGAACCCAAATGACGGCGTATTATCAATTTAATTATTTACTAAATTAATTAAGACGAAAGACAATTAAGTTTGTGGAATTTAATTATAATCTACGAAACAATTAATTAAAACAAAAATTAAAATAAAATCACTTAGAAGAATACGAAAGTGGATCAAGTAAGAGAATAGGTAGCTCTAGGATAATCCAGTTTCACTCATTAATTTTCCTTCCGCATGTTGATGTCCGACTCTGCCTTGTAGAATATGGACGCATCACTAAACCATGCATATCTACTCTATAGACATAAGTAAACATGCGTGCAACACATGTGAATAACCTCGGAGCAAGAGATATAATTCCACCCCCTTTCTAGGTACTATCAGTATCAGTTACTTCCCTAGCCAATTGGTACTATAACCCGATATGATCTCCCTTTATAGGTACTATGAAGTTATACTCTTTATCCTACTTATTTACCCGAATTCAATTCAATTAATAAGTACTATTCATATATGATAGTTCTAATGAAGCTTCGGAGTCCCCTCACTTAGAATCATAACATAGAATCTTGTTCGGTGGTGAACGCACTCAATCTACAACCACGATATATATTCAGAATTTATATACCAATTGAAGATGCACAAAATGACCGTGAATATGGATTAAGAAAGCACAATCATATATAAAATAAATTCATAAGTAGTATTGTACGGAGTTTACAAACGAAAGTTCAATTAATTTGTAAAAACTTTCACAACCTTAGTTTTACCAAAAAGGATCTAGTCAATGATATTGCGAAGAACAATCATGGGGGTTGGATATATCTTACCCGAATGTCTGGAAAATACAAGATAAATTAAGAAACGATAAAAACCCTAAATTGGGGCGTCGTCGCGCCCTTCTCCTTTTTGAATCCTCCTCTTAGTTCTCCTCTTGATTCCACAAACGAATCTTCAAAGTGATGGATGGATGAAGGAAAGGATGTAGATGATGGTTGGGGGGTGATCCCCCCTTGTGGGGTGGTGTATGATTGTGTTGTATTGTATCCAATATGTATCCAATTCGTATGCCTTTTTGGTGTGATCTACATCCCCTTTTATACTTGTAAGCTCTCCTTATGGACCTAAGATGAGCTTTTTCTTGGAAAATATGCAAAAATACGCACTAGGAGTGTAAAATCGAATTCGAACGCGTCCCAAGCATGTGGTTCGACCTAGGGTTTGACCTAGGGCTTGGTCGAACCATGGTCGAATCGAAATCGGTGATTTATTGCACTTCAGGCTTCTGGTTCGACCAAAATAGCGTGGTCAAACAAGTGGTTCGACCAATGGTCGTGGTCAAACCAGCTTGCGCCAGCTTCACCGTTTCGCGTATAACTTCCACATCTGGACTCCGATTTGAATGATTCTTACGCTCACGCAATCCTCTCTTCCTTGGATTTCTATCCAAATAAAAAACTCACAAAAAATCTAAAATTTTTGAAGGTGTAACAAGCCATGGAAAGTAGAACATCCGTTCTGCGCGATGTCACCATTTTGATCGTAACTTTCTTGTTTGGAATCCGATTGAGGTGTTCTTAACGCCAACACAATTCTCTTTTAAGTGGCTTTCCAAACATGTATCACACCACCAGTTTTGATCTCCACACAAATACAGAAAAATTACATAAGTTGGACGTGCATTTTTCAGCATTCATATAAAAATTACACCTTTTCTCCAACTTTGCACTTTTGATCCCTTTTCCACCTAAAACACAATAAAACACCTCAAGTGCGCCATTTTCTCACATATATCGAATATAAGATAATTGTGCTAATATATAATAATAATAATTCCCAACAAGAAGGTGTTAAATTGGATACAAAAACACGCTTATTTTCACTCTCATCAATCCCTCAACCTTACCCATTGCTCGTCCCGAGGCAACAAAATAAAAATAAAGAGAAAGAGAGTAAGATTACCGGGGAAACAAGGATTATGACAAATACCCCATTCAAAATACAATTGTCCTCAACTTAGGTCATGCAACTCTAATAAATGTAATAATCAATTCATAGCATATAAGATAAGACAATCACCAACAATTCAAATGCTCCGTTGACATGTCCTTACGGGAAGCATATAATATATATCACTCATACTCAAGTGTGAAAGATGTACACTTATGGGTTAAGGTGTTTAAGCTCAAATTCAATTCAAGTGCATGCGTAACCATAAGCTTTTCAAATGTCTCAAACTCTCCACCACTTAAAGTATGATTCGACAATGGGATCAAAAAAGACTTTCATTAGGATGTAATGTTGGCTGTTTAGTAATGGTAGGAAACATCTGGATAAAGTAACTCAATTAGTAGAGAATTAAAACTGGAGATCTTTTGTACTGCATTTTTTTATACTTTAAGGCTATCCAGCTTCATGCTCTTCTAATTTTCTTTTCTCTCCTTTCCTTCAAGCTCAATATACTTTTTCTTTCCTTTCTTTTTTCTCGAGGTACCAGTTTCGGGCACTACCTCTAACATCTCGGGGTACCAGTTTTGGGCACTACCTTTAAGCAACTTATTTTTCAGCTCATAATCACTTGTACAGCTCCAAATATTTTATTCTCTCCAAACTCCATGAAATCAATTCACACACTTTGACAGCATTTAATTCTCCACTAAATATATGAATTTAAGGCTCAAATAGGATATTAAAGTGGCTATGTTCGTAGGTTGCCAAAGAAATAAGGCTTTCAGGCTCAAAAGGGCTAACTATGGATATATAATTATTTGGTAGGAAATTATTTGGCAAAGTGGCTCATAATTATCAAAAATGGCCTAAAATCATCTTCCATCATCTAACACACATGTAGTTTAAAGTAAGACAAGAGGCAAGTTCTAGAATACACACACAAGAAAGATCCTCACTAGAAAAGAAACATCACTTGATTATGTACATGAATAAGGCTTAAAATCTCACATGGGTTTTTAATAAGTAACAGAGCACCTTTCATGGTAAGTAATATCCCATAAGTATACATAGAACTTCATATCGCAATATAACTCAAGTACAATTCCTTCATCAATTTCAAAAGTATATGAATTTTAGGCACAATTTAAAAATAAGCTCATATGGACCACCACCTTAAACTAAATTCTTCCACTCTCATGAATTAAAAGAACAACTTAAAAATAAGAATAAGGAAACGAGGTCACCTGATTTTTTCTCCTTCAAAACGATCACGAGCTCCTCGAGTTGTTAAACTTGATCAGGTCAAGGCTCAGTGTAGAACTCGTCTTGCCACTCTTTTACCTTTTTCTATCATCAAAGCTCAAACACTCATCATCACATGATTCATCAATAATAAAATAGGAGAACTATAAGAAAATACTTAATTGACTATCTAATCGACTCCACACACTAAAAATATCACTGAACACTAGGTAAATTACAAAATATCGACATATCAAAATCGATTAAAGTTTCAACATACCGCAAAAAAATCAACTCCCCTAGCAAACATTACAAAGGAAATATTATACTCTTTGTGCTTCAATAAGGTAATAACATCAAACCCCCAAACTTAGTAAAAACGTAAGTCAAAACTAAGTTTGCAATAAGATGTAATTGTCGATTAGTAAGCACCTTAAATATAAAAATTTCTTACTCACACGAAAGAAATAAAGCAATAAAATGGAAGGGAAAGCCCCAACAGGCACTCATGTTTAACGTCGAAGAGTCATGACGGTAGAGAATGGTCTTCTCGCATCCTTACCTTCAAATGCTTTCTTTCCTCTTCTTGTCTACACTCACACCTCACCTTTCTTGGTAACAAGCATATGATCCTCAGAATTTCCTTCCTCCCATGGCTTTCGAGATTCCTCCTTGTCAATCTTCCACTCAAATTCAGAATCATCTGTCCTATTAAAATAAAGATTAAACAAGTTAGAAATCATATCTATGCTCTTGCATGATTGAGTCTCCATGGACATCTTCATTGTATGATCAAGAGAGAAAACCACATCTTCTTTATTCATCTGCAGTCTAAGCTTCTCAGCTCTCAATGTCTTTGTTCTTTACCACTTCTTCTCAACTCTAAGCTCAATATTCTGCTCATGTAATGGTACTGGAGTACTCTGAACATCAGGTATAACATTCTGCATGAAAAACAATACGGGACGAGATGGTTCGACACGGTTCCACCATGAGTGCTGGTTGAACCAGGTGTGTAGTGGTCGAACCAGGCTTCAAAAAGTGTGTTCTCCACTAGACAGGTAGGTTCAACCACTGTTACACCAACAGGGTTGGTCAAACCATGGTGATCGTGGTCGAACCATGCTTCAGACAAAACAGAGCGCTCCTCACAGGGTGGTTCGACCACGATTCTACCAATAGGGTTGGTCGAACCATGTTTGACGTGGTTAAATTGCACTTCAGATAAAATAAGGGGTCGCGAACAGGCTGGTTCGACAACGGTTCGATCAACTGGGTTGGTCAAACCATGATGGCCACGGTTGAACTGGACGTCTAGATTCTTCGAAGGTTGCCCAGGTGCTTGGTTCGATCTCTATAATGTAATTTGACCTGTTGGCTTGGTCGAATTGAGGTCGAATCGTGCTCCTGGAGCTTCCAAAATCATTTTCGGCATCATCGGTCCCTCATACTGCGTTCCAGACCTTAACGTGATGGCTTCGTACTCTTTCAGGTTCACTATGCCTTGAGACGGGAACATTCCTTTTTCCAATGTTTGTGTCAATTGATTCACTTTCCCGGTCATTTGCCCCATCATTAAAGTAAGGTCTTTCAACTGCTTAGGTAAATCTGCATGTTTAGCATTAATAGTAATCTCAAGACGATCAACTCTTGCATCGTTCTTAGCCATGTATCGATTGAAGGTATCTTCAACACTCTTTACTTCATGCTGCTTCATACTAAGCTCCTTAGTGTCAACTCTGTAATCTGCTTCTGCTGAGACTCTAGTAGCTTGTTGATGTTAGCTAGACTAGAGACGATCTCATCATCCCTATTCGACTTTACCACTTGATGTTCAACCTGTGCCACTTTTACAAGTACATATGATCCTCTATCTCTCTCTACAGGCCAGTCACGTGAATTCATAGAGATGTCTTCGAACAACTTTTCTGCTTCAAGTAATGTCTTAGATAACAGCGCTCCTCCTGATGATGCATCAATAAAAACACGCGACCCACAATCCAATCCATAGTAGAAGATACTTATGTATTGAGCCTTAGACATCCCATGTTGTGGGCACCTCTTGAGCATGTCTTTGAACCTGTCCCACGCCTCATGAAATTTCTCACCCTGATTCATAACAAATTGGGTGATTTCTTGCTTCATTCTTAAGATTCTTGAGGGTGGCATGTATCTCTCTAAGAACTTCTACTGCAGTTGGTCCCATATAGCGCAATCTGTGGCATCAAGAGTCTCGTACCAAGCTTCTGCCTTATCAATCAAAAAAATTTGAATAGGGCGATCAGACTAGGATTGTCATTAGCTCCAGCACCCTTTTGAGTGTTTGCATAACCAAGAAATCTTTTGAGGTGCTGATATGGATCTTCAAAACAACCTCCAGAAAAGGTATTCTTCTCTACCATGTTAATAAGAGCGAGATATATATCAAAATCATCATCTTCCCCCTTACTCTAATCAAACCCATGTTGCCAATTCCATAGTTCGTGAAAATTTCACGTAAGGCAAAATTATCTGGATTCTGCCTTGCTCCGGCCATATCTAGCTCAGTGTGTTATCTGTTCCTTTCTTTTCTTTCCTTTTCCTAGTGCACAAGTACCTCAGAAAAATTCAAGGTTAGATAGAAATAAATAATCACAAATAGAAGTCTTAATCAACTAGAAATAATAAACTAATAATAACTGCTGTCCCCAACAACGGCGCCAAGAACTTGATGCACGTTTTCTTTGCACACAAAATTAATCCCCAAGTATTAAAGATATCAGTTGCAGCTTAAGCAAGCGACCAAGTGAATATCGAACCCAAAGGACGACGTATTATCAATTTAATTATTTACTAAATTAATTAAGATGAAAGGCAATTAAGTTTGTGAAATTTAAATATAATCTACGAAACAATTAATTAAAATTATAATTAAAATAAAAGCACTTATAAGAATAAGAAAGTGGATCAAGTAAGAGAATAGGTAGCTCTAGGATAATCCAGTTTCACCCATTAATTTCCCTTCCGCGTGTTGATGTCCGACTCTACCTTGTGGAATATGGACGCATTACTAAATCATGTATATCTAATTTATAGACACAAGTAAATATGCGTGCAACACGTGTGAATAACCTCGGAGCAAGAGATATAATTCCATCCCCCTTGCTAGGTACTATCAGTATCAATTATTTCCCTGGTCAATTGGTACTCTAACCCTATATGATATCCCTTTATAGGTACTATGAAGTTATACTTTTTATTCTACTTATTAACCCGAATTCAATTCAATTAATAAGTATTCATATATGATAGTTCTAATGAAGCTTTGGAGTCTCCTCACTTAGAATCATAATATGGAATCCTGTTCAGCTGTGAACGCACTCAATCTACAACAAAGATATATATTCAGACTCTATATACCAATTGAAGATGCACAAAACGACCGTGAATATGGATTAAGAAAGCACAATCATATATAAAATAAATCCACAAGTAGTGTTGTACGGAGTTTACAAATAAATGTTCAATTAATTCGTAAAAACCTTCACAACCCTAGTTTTACCAAAAAGGCTCTAGCCCATGATGTTGCGAAGAACAATCATGGGTGTTGGATAGATCTTACCTGAATGTCTAGAAAATACAAAATAAATTAGATAACGATAAAAACCCTAAATTGGGGCGTCGTCGCGTCCTTCTCAGTCTTGAATCCTCCTCTTGGTTCTCCTATAGATTCTACAAACGAATCTTCAAAGTGATGGATGGATTAAGGAAAGGATGTGGATGATGGTTGGGGGGTGATCCCCCCTTATGGGGTGGTGTATGATTGTGTTGTGTTGTATCCAATCCGTATCCAATTCGTATGCCTTCTTGGTGTGATCTACATCCCATTTTATACTTGTAAGCTCTCCTTATGGACCTAAGTTGAGCTTTTTCTTGGAAAATACGCAAAAACACGCACTAGGGGTGTAAAAATCAGATTAGGACGCATCCTAAGCATGTGGTTCGACCTAGGGTTCGACCTAGAGCTTGGTCGAACCATGGTCGAATCGAAATCGGCAATTTTTCACACTTCAGGCTTCTGGTTCGACCAAAATAGCGTGGTCGAACCAGTGATTCGACCAATGGTCGTGGTCGAACCATCTTGCGCTAGCTTCACCGTTTCGCGTTTAACTTCCACATTCAGACTCCGATTTGAATGATTCTTATGCTCACGAGATCCTCTCTTCCTTGACTTCTTTATCCATATAGAGAACTTATAAAAACTCTACGATTTTAAGGTGTAATAAGCCATGGAAAGTAGAACATCCGTTCTGTTCAGCACACCTCGTGCGACATCACAATTTTGATCATAACTTTCTTGTTTGGAATCCGATTGAGGTGTTCTTTACGCCAAAACGATCCTCTTTTAAGTGGCTTTCCAACAATGTATCACATTACCAGTTTTGATGTGCATATGAACACAGAAAAATTATACAAGTTGGACTTGCGTTTTTCAGCATTCATACACAAAATGCACCTTTTCTCTAACTTTTCACTTTTGATCCCTTTTTCATCTAAAACATAGTAAAACACCTCAAGTTCACCGTTTTATCATATATATTGAATATAAGATACTTGAGCTAATATATAACAACAATTCCCAATAAGAAGGTGTTAAATTGGACACTAAAACACACTTATTTTCACACTCATCAATCCCCCAAACTTACCCGTTGCTCGTCTCGAGGCAACAAAATAAAAATAAAGAGAAAGAGAGTAAGATTATCAGGGAAATAAGGATTATGACAAATACCCCATTAAAAATACAATTGTCCTCAACTTACGTCATGCAAATCTTATTACATGTAATAATCAATTCATAGCATATAAGATAAGACAATCACCACCAATTCAAATGCTCCGTTGACATGTCCTTACGGGAAGTATATATCACTTATACTTAAGTGTAAAAGATTTACACTTATGGGTTAAGGTGTTTATGCTCAAATTCAATTCAAGTGCATGCGTAACCATAAGCTTCCCAAACGTCTCAAACTCTCCACCACTTAATGTATAATTCGACAATGGGATAAAAAAGAACTTTCATTAGGATGTAATGTTGGTTGTTTGGTAACAGTAGGAAACATCTGGATAAAGTAACTCAATTAATAGAGAATTAAAACCGGAGATCTTTTGTACTGCATATTTTTTTACACTTTAAGGCTACCCAGCTTCATGCTCTTCTAATTTTCTTTTCTCTCCTTTCCTTCAAGCTCAACATACTTTTTTTTCTTTTCTTTTTTCGCGAGGTACCAGTTTCGAGCACTACCTCTAACATCTCGGGATACCAGTTTTGGGCACTAGCCCTAAGCAACTTATTTTTCATCTCATAATCACTTGTACAACTCCAAATATTTTATTCTTTCCAAACTCCATGAAAATCAATTCACACACTTTGACAGCATTTAATTCTCCACTAAATATAGTAATTTAAGGCACAAATATGATATCAAAGTGGCTATCTTCGTAGGTTGCCAAAGAAATAAGGCTTTTAGGCTCAAAAGGGCTAACTATGGATATATAATTATTTGGTAGGAAATTATTTGGCAAAGTGACTCATAATTATCAAAGATGGCCTAAAATCATCTCCAATCATCTAACACACATGTAGTTTTAAGTAAGACAAGAGGTAAATTCTAAAATATACACACAAGAACGATATTCACTAGAAAAGAAACATCACGTGATTATGTACATGAATAAGGTTCAAAATCTCACATGAATTTTTAACAAGTAACAGAGCACCTTTCATGGTAAGTGATATTCCACAAGTACACATAGAACTTCATATCGCAATATTACTCAAGTACACTTCATTAATTTCAAAATTATATGAATTTTAGGCACAATTTAAAAATAAGCTCACATGGATCACCACCTTAAACTTATCCTTCCACTATCATAAATTAAAAGCACACATTAAAACTTAGAATAAAGAAACGAGGACACTTGATTTTTTTCTCCTTCAAAATGATCACGAGCTCCTCGAGTTGTTCAACTTGATCAGGTCAAGCTTCAGTGTAGAACTCGTCTTGCCACTCTTCTACCCTTTTCTATCATCAAAGCTCAAACTCTCACCATCACAGGATTCATCAATAATAAAATAGAAGAACTATAATAAAATACTCAATTGACTATCTAAACGACTTCACACACTATAAACACCACTGAACAGGCAAATTGCAAAAAATCAACACCTCAAAATTGATTAAAATTTCAACATACCGCAAAAAATCAACTCCCCTAGTAAAAATTACAAGGAAAAGATTATACTCTTAGTGCGTCAATAAGGTAATAACATCACACCCCCCAAACTTAGTAAAAAAGTAAGTCGAAGTTTGGAACGAGATGTAATTGTCGATTAGTAACCACCTTAAATATAAAAATTTCTTACTCACACGAAAGAAATAAAACAACAAAACGGAAAGGAAAGCCCCAAAAGGCACTCATGTTTAACGTCAAAGAGTCACGACTGTAGAGGACGGCCTTTTCACATCCTCACCTTCAAATACTTTCTTTCCCTCTTCTTGTCTACACTCAACACCTCACCTTTCTTAGTAACAAGTATATGATCCTCAGAATTTCCTTCCTCTCATGGCTTTCTAGATTCCTCCTTGTCAATCTTCCACTCAAATTCAGAATCATCTGTCCTATTAAAATCAAAATTAAACAAGTTAGAAACCACATCTATGCTCTTGCATGATTGAGTCTCCATGGGCATCTTCATTGCATGATCAAGAGAGAAAACCACATCTTCTTTATCTATATGCAGTCTAAGCTTATCGGTTCTCAATGTCTTTGTTCTTTCCCACTTCTTCTCAACTATAAGCTCAATATTCTGCTCATGTAATGGTACTGGAGTACTCTAAACATCAGGTATAGCGTTCTGTACGAAAAACAATATGAGACGAGATGGTTCGACCACGATTCAACAATGAGTGTTGTTTGAACCAGGTGTTTAATGGTCGAATCGGGCTTTAGAAAGTGCGTTCTCCACTGGAAGGTCAGTTCGACCATGGTTCGACCAACAGGATTGGTCGAACCATGGTGATGTGGTCGAACTGTGCTTCAAACAAAACAGAGCGCTCCTCACAAGGTGGTTCGACCACAGTTCGACCAACAGGGTTGTTCGAACCATGCTTGACTTGGTTGAATCGCACTTTAGATAAAATAGGGGGTCGCGAATAGGCTGGTTCGACCATGGTTTGACCAACTGGGTTGGTCAAACCATGATGGTCGTGGTCAAACCGGACGTCTGGATGTTCCGAAGGTTGCCCAGGTGCTTGGTTCGACCTCCATGATGTGATTCGACATGTTGGCTTGGTCGAATCGAGGTCGAATCGTGGTCTTGGAGCTTCCAAAATCATTTCCATCATCATCGGTCCTTTATACTGAGTTCTAGACCTTAACGTGATGGCTTTGCACTCTTTTGGGTTCACTATGCCTTGAGATGGGAACATTCCTTTCTCCAATGTTTGTGTAAATTGATTCATGTTCCCGGTCATCTGCCCCATCATCAAAGTAAGGTCCTTCAACTGCTTAGATAAATCTGCATGTTTAGCATTAATAGTAATCTCAAGACAATCAACTCTTCCATCATTCTTAACCATGTATCAATTGAAGGTATCTTCAACACTCTTCACTTCGTGCTACTTCATACTAGGCCCCCTTAGTGTCAACTCTGTAATCTGCTTCTGCTGAGACTCTAATAGCTTGTTGATGTTAGCTAGACTAGAGACAATCTCATCATCCCTATTCGGTTCACCACTTGATGTTCATCTTGTGCCACTTTTCTAAGTACATATGATCTTTTATCTCTCTCTACAGACCAGTCACGTGAATTCATAGAGATGTCTTCAAACAACTTTTCTGCTTGAAGTACTATCTTAGATAACAGCGCTCCTCCTGATGATGTATCAATAAAAACACGCGACTCACAATCCAATCCATAGTAGAAGATACTTGTGTATTGAGCCTTAGACATCCCATGCTGTGAGAACCTCCTGAGCATGTCTTTGAATCTGTCCCACGCCTCAATAAATTTCTCACCCTGATTCATAACAAATTGGGTGATCTCTTGCTTCATTCTTAAGATCCTTGAGGGCGGCATGTATCTCTCTAAGAACTTCTGCTGCAGTTGGTCCCATGTAGCGCAATCTGTGACATCAAGAGTCTCATACCAAGCTTCTGTCTTATCAATCAAAGAAAATTTGAATAGGGCGGTCCGCCTAGCATTGTCATTAGCTCCAGCACCCTTTTGAGTGTTTGCATAACCAAGAAATCTTTTGAGGTGCTGATATGGATCTTCAAGGCAATCTCCAGAAAAGGGATTCTTCTCTACCATGTTAATAAGAGTGGGATGTATCAAAAAATCATCTTCTTCCCCCTTGCTCCTATCAACCCCATGTCGCCAATTCCATAGTTCGTGAAAATTTCACGTGTGACAATATTATCCGGATTCTGCCTTGCTCCGGCTATATCTAGCTCAGTGTGTTATCTTTTCCTTTCTTTCCTTTCCTTTTCCTATCACACAAGTACCTCAGAAAAATTCAAGGTTAGATAGAAATAAATAATCACAAATAGAAGTCTTAATCAACTAGAAATAATAAACTAATAATAATAGCCGTCCCCAGCAATGGTGCCAAGAACTTGATGCGCATTTTCTTTGCACGCAAAATTAATCCCCAAGTATTAAGGATATCAGTTGCAGCTTAAGCAAGCGACCAGGTTAATATAGAACCCAAAGGACGGCGTTTTATCAATTTAATTATTTACTAAATTAATTAAGATGAAAGGCAATTAAGTTTGTGGAATTTAATTATAATCTATGAAATAATTAATTAAAATAACAATTAAAATAAAAGCACTTAGAAGAATACGAAAGTGGATCAAGTAGGAGAATAGGTAGCTCTAGGATAATCCAGTTTCACTCATTAATTTCTCTTCTGCGTGTTGATGTCCGACTCTGCCTTGTGAAATATGGACGCATCATTAAACCATGCATATCTACTCTATAGACACAAGTAAACATGCGAGTAACACGTGTGAATAACTTCGGAGCAAGAGATATAATTCCACCCCCCTTTCTAGGTACTATCAGTATCAGTTATTTTCCTGGCCAATTGGTACTATAACCCGATATGATCTCCATTTATAGGTACTATGAAGTAATACTGTTTATCCTACTTATTAACCCAAATTCAATTCAATTAATAAGTATTCATATATGATAGTTTTAATGAAGCTTCAGAGTCTCCTCACTTAGAATCATAATATAGAATCATGTTCAACAGTGAACGCGCTCAATCTACCACCAAGATATATATTCAGACTCTATATACCAATTGAAGATGTACAAAACGACCGTGAATATGGAATAAGAAATTACAATCATATATAAAATAAATCCACAAGTAGTATTGTACGGAGTTTACACACGAAAGTTCAATTAATTCGTAAAAACCTTCACAACCCTAGTTTTATCAAAAAGGCTCTAGCCCATGATGTTGCGAAGAACAATCATGGGGATTGAATAGATCTTACCCGGTGTCTGGAAAATACAAGATAAATTAGAAAATGATAAAAATCCTAAATTGGGGAGTTGTCGCGTCCTTCTCCGTCTGAATCCTCCTCTTGGTTCTCCTCTTGATTCCACAAACGAATCTTCAAAGTGATGGATGGATGTAGGAAAGGATGTGGATGATGGTTGGGGGGTGATTCCCCCTTGTGGGGTGGTGTATAATTGTTTTGTGTTGTATCCAATCCGTATCCAATTCGTATGCCTTCTTGGTGTGATATACATCCCCTTTTATACTTATAAGCTCTCCTTATGGATCTAGGATGGAATTTTTTTTGGAAAATATGCAAAAACACGCACTAGGGGTGTAAAAATTTTATTCGGACGCGTCCCAGACATGTGGTTCGACCTAGGGTTCGACCTAGGGCTTGGTAAAACCATGGTCGAATCAAAATCGGTGATTTTTTGAACTTCAGGCTTCTGGTTCGACCAATAGTCGAACCAGTGGTTCAACCAATGGTTGTGGTCGAACCAGCTTGCGCTTGCTTCACCGTTTCGCGTATAACTTCCACATCCGGAGTCTGATTTTAGTGATTCTTGTGCTTACGTGATCCTTTCTTTTTTGGCTTTCTATCCATATAAAGAAGTTACAAAAACTCTATGATTTGAAGGTATAACAAACCATGGAAAGCAGAGCATCCGTTCTATTCGGAACAGCTCGCGCGACTTCACCATTTTGATCATAACTTTCTTGTTTGGAATCCGATTGAGGTGTTCTTTATGCCAAAACGATCAGATTTTAAGTGGCTTTCAAAACCATGTATCACACCATCAGTTTTGATCTTCACACGAATATAGAAAAATGACACAAGTTGGACGTGCGTTTTTCGGCATTCATACGCAAATTACACCTTTACTCCAACTTTGCACTTTTGATCTCTTTTCCACCTAAAACACAATAAAACACCTAAAGTGCACCTTTTTCTCACATATATAGAATATAAGATACTTGTGCTAATATATAACAACAATTCCCAAAAGAAGGTGTTAAATTAGACACTAAAATACGCTTATTTTCACTCTTATCGCCCTACAAATATACAGTCAACCGTTTTAGGTTCGATTCTAACTTGTTTAGGTAGAGGCACTTCAACCTTAGCCAAACACGCCCCACACTTTGAGGTATTTGTATGACGTTTTATGTCCCTTCGACATTTCATATGGAGTTTGATCCTTAGATTTGTGTGGAATCTTATTTAGAGTGTGGTAAGCTGACAGGATTGCTTCACCTCACAAGTTCTGAGGCAACCTTGAACTGATTAACATTGCGTTCATCATTTCCTTAAGAGTTTTATTCTTGTGCTCAGCAACGCCATTTGATTGAGGTGAATAAGGAGTCGTTATTTGATGTATAATGCCAGATTCGGCACATATTTGTTCAAATAGTGCTACGTATTCACCACCTCTATCACTGCTTTAATTCGAGAGTTAAGTTGATCTTCAACTTTATTCTTGTAGCGTTTGAATGCTTCTAAAACTCCATTTTTGCTTCTCAAAAGATACACATAACAGAGTTTTGTGCAGTCACCAATAAAAGTAATGAAATACTTTTTCCCCCTCTAGTTTGCATAAGTTTTAAATTACACGTATCAGTGTGGATGTGTTGGAATGTATACTAAAATTCTAGCTTTTTGTATGAACAATGTTTTAACAATTTATTTGAAATGAGAATCAATGATCAAATGATTGCATCTTATAATTTATTTATATGCATGATGCAATAGTCCACTTACTTTATACTGTAGATAATATGTTGTGCAAAAACACATGGAAGATCATATTATCGGTTTCCTTATAAAGTATAAACAAATGCTCACAATCGAGATAGATGAGGACTCTCTATCGGGATGGTTGTAGTGTGATTTGGCATTAGTTTGTCTTGACTATAGAATCACATTAGTGCACTTCGTGTGTATTGAGCGGGACCACTTGAGATCGTTCGACTTGTACTGTCTATATAGGAGAACTTGATCTCAGTTATTATGGATGTTCGTGCTCTTAATCCCTATACAATAACCTCGACACGTAAGGCAGTATGTATTTTTTAATTCAACAATGGGTGAGATTTATATGTAATTAAATCAACAAACTCGGTGAATTAGGAAATAGTGTTGTCTCTATGGTGTGTTGTTGATTGTAGAAGGTATCCATGTTTGAAATAGGTTGATGATGTCCCCTTGAGGAGCTCATAATGATTATCATGTAAACCCTGTAGGTGGATTTATTCTGGCATGATAATGAGGTTGAGTGGTACTACTCTTGGATGAGATATTAATTAATGGAGTTGTCAGTAACTTAATTAATTAATGGGCATTGTATATCTTAAACATGGGGAGACTAACGAGCTCATAATAAGAAGGAGCCCATAACGTAATTATGGAATTAGAACGGTAGTGCAGTAATAATATTTTTGTGGTATATATTGTTATTATTGGACTTAAGTATAAGCTTTGGGCTAAGCTTGAATACTTAAGCCCAATGGATGCCCAACTCTAATTTCTCCTCCTGGTCCCTGCTGTAGCCTATATATAAGTCATCTCAGCTATCTGGAAACCCTAATCTTAGAGATTAATTACGCCTAACACTGTGAAGGAGGTTAGGAAATAGCAGATTGAGAAGATCTCGAGGATCGTCGCCCACACGACGTTGAGATTGGACTTGGGAATACAACAGAAGAATGAAGGTTGTTTGATGCTGTTGTTCGCCACCTTCTACGATTTTTATAAAATCGTACAGACCTCAACATACAATGTATGATATACTGACAGAAATTCACGGAAGAGAGGGTCGTTTTGGCGCATAGATCACTCAAATCCGATATCGGATGAGAGAGTTATGCTCAAAACGGTGAAGCTACGCAGACTGCCGGTGAGAATCCATCTTCTTCAACATACCCTGGTGAAAGGTAATATTTTTCTTTGGTTTCTTGCTTCCGCTGCATGCTAGAAATGTATGAAACCCTAACAGTTCATGTTAACCAAACGATCGAACGCCAACATGATGGATATGCAGAGAATATGGATGGGAGTATTGTGGACATGGCGATTCGACCAGATGCTATTTCTACATCATTCTTTGCTCTTATTCATGAGATTAACCAACTTGATGTGGGTGTAATGCGGAATTCTACTGATGATCTTACTACTCTATATTATTTTGGAGTCAAGGGGAGGCCCCATAAAGCGCCTTCTATTATTCCTTTGAGGTGGATCCCTCCCCAGCCTGGTTGGGTGAAGGTGAATATAGATGGATATGCTAGTGTTGCTCCTGGTACTATTGCTGGTGCGGGGGTTTCCGTAATTGCTGGGGGTTCTACATGGGTGGCTTCTCTAGTGGATCTGTCCATGACTTTGCCTTTGAGGCAGAGCTTATTATTGCTTTAATGGCTATTGAATTGGCATATGATAATAGGTGGAATTCTCTCTGGTTGGAATCCGACTAGACTTATGTTGTTTATGCCTTTTCTTCCCTGTCTCCAAAGCTACCTTGGAGACTTCTTTCTCGATGGCATAGAAGCATGGAGATTACTCGGATGATGAATTTTTGAATCTCTCATATCTGTCATGAGGGGAATGCTGTGACTGATCGATTATCAGACATTGGAGGAGATTTTATTTGGCATGTTTATGCACCTCTTGATATTCTCCGCCTTTTGTTTGCGGATATGAATTTTGAACACTACAGGATAAATGAATCTTTGGCATTGTTGCTTCGCTTGGTCACTCTGAATTCTCACCCGTGCGGTTGTATGCAAAGGAGATTCTGTCTCTCCGGTGGCGATGCCGCTGGGTGTGCCAGTTGATATATTTCCTTTTGATCTCCTTGTTCATCATTTACATTTTGAGTCTTTGATGCTGTTCCTTTTGATGCGCACTGGATGGAAAAATTGGAGTGATTGGATGTTGCAGTGGAATGATTTGGGCACCAGGGATTCCTTTAGGTCTAGGATAGATGGTGAGTTTATTAACATCCTTTGGAAGGTGCTATTTTCCTCTATATGGGTTTTTCCACAGGGTTTTCGATATAGAGGTTTTTACCGAGGTCGTCCGGGGATGGTCAGCTCATCCATAGACTTTATTTCAGTCATGTATTCGGCTGTACTAGTTTAGGACTCAAGTCTTTTAGGGTGGGTCTGTTTGGTTGGGTAGCAGGATCCTTTGCCTATTTCCAAGTCAGTTGGGTAGCAGGATCCCTTGCCTGCTCCCATTTGTATTGCGTCTTTTCGGTCTTCGTTGTAAACTTTTGGTTTATTTGATTTATAAGAATACTTAGTTTGATAATTTTAAATATTTATATATCATTTCTTAAATTATTTGTTTCTTAATTATGCCGAGTCAAGCACTTTCTCTCTCCTAGCTAAAAAATAGAGTGAATAACTGGGATTGAAAAGAGAAATTATGGCCACCGCACGCAACTGATTCACGCTGACACTCCTCGTTGTTCGCCAACGTCACCTTTGCTAGGAAAACGAACCAGCAATTGTCGATTGACAGTCCCTTGCTAAATATCGCGTCACCACGAATTTACCCCCATCGGCCGTCGTTCATGCCTTAAACGTTGGAGACGCCGCTCAATTGAGCCTCCACTGGATATCAATGCCGGAAAGCTCGAAGACCAAATGAACGGCGTCGTCTCTCGTTTTCGACACCCAACAATCATCGCCAGCCACCACCATTCACTGCCGGCGGATGTGGCCTGTGGGCGAGGGGGACATAGCGACAAGATATGAGTAAACCTATCAGATTTCTTCTCTCAATGTCAAATTGGTAATTTCAATGTCTAATATGGAGTACTGTTCCGCCCAATAATATTAATACCACGGCCATCATGGTATTAATAATGTAAAGAGGAACAGGAATTTAAAACGGGCCAAGCGCCTTTTACCAGGCCCCTCAACTAATATTTGTGTTACCAAACAACTTAAAAGGCCATAATAAGAATGCGAAAAGCCCATATTATGGGCTATCAAACACAACCTAATGATTGATGAACTAGTCTCAAAATTCATCTCATATTTACCATTCTACCCTCCTCATAAGAGAGTGTACATTTATGGCTTGTGATACGAAATGCAATCGATCCTTTAATTTATCTTGCTAAGATAATAATAATAATAATATTAAAATTAGTTAGTTTTGGCATTTGTGTATTTTGCTTTTATATATATATATATATATATATATATATATATTTTTTTTTTTTTTTTTTTTTTGAGATATGGCCATTAAGAGCATCTCCAAAAGGCTCTTTAAAATGCAAAATATTCAAATTTTGTAGAGAATGCTAACAAAAATAAGCTTCAACACACTTTCTATTTTAACATTTAAATTTACATAATCATTTTTATTCTTTAAATTTGAAGAGCCAAATTCACTCTTTAAACTTAAATTGCATTAAATGTTATCTATTTTATTGTGTGTTTTGGTTCAAATAAAATAGTTTTTAATAAATTAAAAGAGAAAATATGTAATAAGTGTACATTGAAAATGAAAATATAAAGAGTTTGTTAGAGTATAATAAAAATATGATTCTTTAAAATTAAAAATTTTCCTTATATTATGAAAATACTTTTTAAATTTTAAAGAGTTTTTTGGAGATTGAGCTTTGTTTAATTAGCACTAGTTATCTCTCTCCAATTAGAAGATTTGTTAGCCAACTCCAATTGACTAAGGAGGAGAAATTTGAAAGTGATCGGTAATAAATTATACACTTTTGTGTAACTTGTCATTACTTTCCACTAACTCATTTTCTCAATCTAATTATAAAGCATAGTACATATTTAAATGCAAATGTATTACGCTACTTGAATACTCCAATGTGTCAATGATTACCACTATTTCCATGGGACCCAGAATCTGGATGGGTCCCACTCCTTAAAATTAGGATTAATTGGCCCTCTTTCAATTTTAAGTAATGACCTTTACAAAATAACTCCTACCAAGTATCTTTGTTTGATTGGGCTAATCATCTTCCACTACCATTAACTAAATAATGTAATATATACATACAATAATTATATTTATATTTCCACAAACGACAATGAGTTTAATAATGTACTTATATGTGTACATATCTTTTAAGTGAGAATAGATTGTCCACTTTGCAGGGTAGATCGAATATATACCCAACATTTAATTAATATTCAAAACAAGACAATTTTTTAAAGTAAAGATCTTCACAAATATATGTATTGAAAGGTAAGAACTCGGGTGGTAACATCATGTGACTCATTTTGGTTTAAAAAAAAAAATAGAATGGTCCTGCACTCGGCCCAAGCTGAGTGATGGAGAGTTAAAAATAGTGACTCAATTGAATAGTAGGGGTAGACAACTATCCAATGCACTTAAAAAACTCCTTATTTTGAAGACATGTGACTCATTTTGTAGAATACAATATTCCTTCTTCCTCTTGAAAGTTACTTGTTTTTTACACGTAAATATTATGATAATTTAATGTGTTGTAAGTTGAGAGAAAATTTAATGTGAACTCCTTCCGTCCCATCCAGAGAGATGTATTTGTTTTTTGCACGTAGATTAATGAATATTATTATTTTATGTAAAGGGGTTAAGTGTATTAGATAGATATGATGGGTAGTGGTGAGCCATTGGTGGACCCTTTTTATTAAAAGAGGGAAATATTGCAATTTGAGTGGAACGCCCAATATAGAAAAATGATGTTATTTGTGTATGAGAAAGAGGGAGTAATTAGTAGTTACACAGTATTGTGTGTAGATTTCATAAAGATGTATTAATATTTTGTAGTGCGTGTCTCATCTTCAAAAAATTAATATAGGTACTTTATAATGGGACAATCAAAATGACAAAATGAATATTTTTCAAGGGAATGAAGTTTTAATAAAAAAAATGATAAATAATCAAACGAAAATGATAATAGTACACTTAAACTATTTTATAAATAATTAGTAAAAAAAATGAAAAATATTAATATATTCAATAAATAATAATAATAATAATAAATTAATCAGGTGGGCGTCCACTTACCACTATCCTTCTCACTAAGTTGAGATACCCAGATTCGATCAATTTTGGGAGCAAATATGGAAATATGAGGGAGTTATATTGTAAGTGTTTTATTAGATGTAAAATTACTTATAAACTGTTATTTGTCGCTTAAAATGAGAGTTTTTTAATTGTCGAGAGAATTATGCAAGAAGTATGCACACATAATTAAATTATTAAAGTACTTATCTCACGTAATTATTAGTCATATTGTTCCGAAAAAACTATTAATGTTTATATATTTTTATATAGATTATTTGGAAAGTGACATAATAAACAGTGATTTAGGCTATAGTCATTGATTCATTAAGATGATAGATAATTATTTATTTAATTTCTCTATACAAACTATATATGAACAAAAATATTTAATACTGATCTCCCAAAACTTTAGGCTTTTTTGGGGTTAAGGGCGTATTATTTCCAGTAACCTTAACAGTTACCCACCACCAAACACACACATACACACACTTGCTAATTGATTATTATGTACTTTGATGTCATAATCCACAATACCAAATTAAAGAATTTTATTTATTTTAATTAATTTTAGTGTTTTGATTAGATAAAGTTATTTAGTTTGTCACTTGTTAGGCTTGATGGTGACCCCAGAATTAAACTAGGAATGCAACTAACTCCACTGCCTTTGGAGCACAATTATGTGATCCATTTTAATTTTGATCCTTTTACTGTCACCCAATCTTGTGCAAATCTACATTTCTTGTCATCATCTGTAGTGGATTTGATTAATTTTTAGATTTTTAAATATGTAAATAGTTTGAAAAGATATATTAGAAAAATCGATGCTATATAATGTAAATGTTAGGTTTTTTATGAAAATTTTTGAATCATTTAGTTGCACTAATTAAATTCATGGTAATAGTAATGATTATCTGTATTGAAATTCAACTAATTCATAAGGAATTTACACCTAGTAGTTAATTTAATCAGATATTTCATATGCATGTAAGTATATGGGTTCTTAATTATTTGGCAATTATATACGAGCAAGACCATGTATGGTATATAATCTGTATTAGTTTGCAGAATCAGTGACACCTATGATTATAAGTACAGTGTTGGAAGTTGGCACTTGGGCTTTTTTATTTTATTTTATTATTATTATCATTTTTAATCATGAAAATTTGTTTGTTAACTCAATTATTGTTATTTCACCTCGCTAATGATGTTTTAATTTCAATTCTTTGATGCTATTTTAAAATTGAAATATTTGATTATGAATTTATTTATAAATGACAAATTATTGTATTGAATTTTTATTTTTATTTATTTATTTGCCAATTTTTCATTTCGGTCGGTTTTTTTTTAGATTTATTTTGCTCTTAGAGTTTAATATTTAACCTTAAAACTTATTGATTTTAAGGATATAACTGTAATTAAGACAACACTTGTATGAGACCGTTTCAAGTCTCTATTTTTTTTTAAAGAAAACTAATTATCACTTCTTAATAAAAATATTACTATCACTTTTGATTAAAAATATTATATTTTTATTTATCTATATATATTAATAAAATAATTCATATAATAATACTTTCACTTTTCATCAATTAGCATCACTTTTTATCTATATACTTAGATTTGTTTTTATAAGATGCTCTCAAATAAGTTTTTTTTTAATGAAAATAAAAGGCTCAATTAAATTTACTAGAAATCAATCAATAAGCACAGATAGATGAAAGGGTATTAGATTTGTTTTTATAAGATGCTCTCAAATAAGATTTTTTTTTAATGAAAGTAAAAGGCTCAATTAAATTTACTAGAAATCAATCAATCAGCACAGATAGATGATGAAAGGGTATGTCATTCCAAAGTTATTTAGTTGATTGCTTTGAATTTGATTGGATGAAATTACAATTGAAAATAATGAACTTAATATTTAGAACAACATAAAGTAATAAAAAAATATTACTTAATTTTAAAATATGTTAAAACTATCACATTATTTTTATTAAATGATTAAATTATATAACATTATAAGAAATATGTAATTTTTTAACATCTTTATTTAATAATAAAATCTTTCAAATATTAAAAATAAAATTACTTAGAATCTAAAATTCACCCAATATATTATATGTTTTGAATTTATTATATGCATGATACTTCATTTTATATTATATTAAATAATTTTATTTATTTATTATTAATTTAATAAATTTTAAATATCAATAAGAATAATTGAATGAGAATTAAAAAATAAAATTATATTTAAAATATATTATTTTAATAAAATTATCAATAATTTTAAATAAAAATATAATGCTATAAAAATTAAACAAATGAAAATAAATATTCTTTCCGTCCCATTTAAGCATGTGCCCCCATCATGACTCGAATATTAAGAAAGTGAAATCTTTTAGGTGTATAACGATATTTTTTTAGAATAAATAAATGATAAAGTATGCTACGTGTATTAAATAGAGTTGATTTTTTTTTTGTTTTAAATATTGTACGTAGAATGGTGGTTGTGTTCGTTTTTTGCATTTTTAGGTAGGCACAAATTTTTATTGAACAACCCAAAATAAAAAATGTTTTATCTGAAAGGATACATTCTTTATGGAATGATCATTCTTTTTAATAAAAGAGTTGGTCTCCTGTACCCATGAAACCACAAGAGTTTAAACTCTTGTGTTTTCATGGAGGTACTGTGTGTCCCCAAAATACATGAGTTTTTGCCTTAATAAAATATATCCATCATAATTAAAGGAATACTATTAGAAATAACAGCTCTATTCTCATTTAATTTAATTCCATAATACTAATTACGAGTATTTACATTATGCTTTGCCAAAAAGTAATGCTTTGAGCTAAATATTTTGAGTTCGAGATTCCGTGAAAGCCTTTAAAATACATGAGAACTAAAAGTTGTATCTCGAAAGACTAACTTAAAGCCAAGAGATAATGTTTCAATATATATAGAATTTCATATTACTAGGATAATATTAATTGTGCCTCGATAATGCAGTTATTGCAGAGATTATAAGAAGCAAAGGAGAGTGCTCCTCTTAAACAAGAAATCTAGCAACTTCAGAAGAATTATACTCCCAAACTCTTTTTGCGAAAGCTCTCATAAATGAACCATCATCATTATTGATAAGAACAAGGGACGAGAAAACTACCAAAATTTTAGTATATCGCTCTTACAATATCAAAAAATATTGCATTTATCAAAATTTTAAGTATGCCAAATTTTTGGTAAGGTTTGATACCGTATTGAAATTTTTGGTACGATAACAATATATAAATTGTCAATACCGCTGTATTTCGGTGAATGCTAAAATACCGTAAAATATTCAATTTTTTAGTATTACCATATACATATAAGGCTAATTATACTGTACACATGGGTGAACCCTAAGATAAGGTGCACACACTTTCAAAAATGTATACAAATATAAACAAAAACATATACAATTATGAACAAAAATGTATACCATTTAATTGTTAGTTTTTTTAATGAAAAATTGAGTGTGAAAAAAATATTAAAAAGTTATGCACATATGGATGCTAATTTTTTTAATAAAAAACTTAGTGTGAAAAAAGTATACAATTATTAAGAAATAAGTATATAAAATAGAATAATATATATACAAAATAGAATAAAAAGTTATACATATATCGGTGCACCCTTGCACCCGGATGCACCTAATATCAACTCTACATATAATATGGAGTATGTAATTATAATTATTATTTTTATATTATAATTTTTTAATTTAAAATATATTTAAAATTTTCAATTGTACACCACATTCATTTTTTTGATGGTTGGAACTAGAGATAGTGTATACTCTTATTATTTAAATATATTTTTGTTAATATTATGATTTGTATTGTTTTTACACTATTCCTTAATTTGGTCATTTATATATATATATATATATATATATATATATATATATATATATATTATGAATTTATTATCTATTACAATTTATTTTATTGTTTATCTTTCATTTTTAATACAATTTTTAATTAGGTATACCAAATTTTTGGTGCAAAATGGTATATCAAACTATTTATATAGGACCGTATATACCAATATTTTAGATATGATATGATATACTCCCTCCGTCTGCCTTAAAGGGTGACATTTGTTTTTTGTACGTGGATTAAGGAGTATTATTATTTAATGTGTAGTGGGTAGTTGTATTAGTGGAGGTGTGAGTCCCATTTTTTAGTTGTATTAATGGGTATGTGTGATTCCTATATGTATAAAAAAGGAAATGAGACCTTAGAGGCGGACATACAATGAAAAAATGATACATTTGAAAGCGGAAGGATAGAGTATTAAAATATCAGTAAATAACATGTATATTATTTTCCTATATCGAAACATTGGTATACCAAACTTTGATATACCAAAAGTTTATGTAAGGTAATAATATGATTTTTTTTTATACCGAAACTTTCGATACGATATTTAGTAAGATCAAAATCTCCGGTATAACCCACCCCTAAATTAAGAACACCAATTGATACATAAAGAGACAAAAAATTTTTAACTCTTAAAAAAATGGTTTAAGAATAAAAATTAATTTAAATTGATGATTTAATCACTAATATAGGGTTATAAGTTTTAACTATATAGATATTAAACGGGACAACCCCTATGTAGAATTGTAGATAAGGATATTCAATTAAATATGTAATTAAGAACATTTCTAATAATCTCCTGCACCCACGAGCCGACTCGGGCCCCACGAGTCATGGCCTCATGGGCTGAACATGGGCCTTGAAGCCCATATATCTGTTTGGATAAAAGTTTGATAGTGGATTATAATCACTAAGTCACTATTGTCACCCACAACTTTGCTTTAGTCATTCGAATTGAAGATAAAAATGGTGTAAATTTCAATTATATCCCTTCACCATTTCTATACCATAACCCCTTTATTATTACATTAAAAAAAAAACAATTTACTTTACACACCCAACTCACACTACAATTAAAACACACACAAAAAATGCACACTAACACCAAAAACACACACCCACACAAATACACCTAAAACACACACCTGCTTACACACAGCACAAACACTGCAACAAGCACAAGCAATTCTGATAATGGGTTTGTTAGTGGTGATAATTGGAGCATGAGACAGAGTCACAACGGCTGCTTATGTGTCTAGGAAGAGCAATGCTGAAGAAGCCGAATTATGTTCATGGGATAAAGTGACTGCGTCCGTTGATTCGCAAATGGATGGAGTGATCCAGAAAACAATCTGGGAGGACTTTGTTGCTTGCATCTGCACTGTCATAAGCATTGCTACCAACGAAAAATAATTTCAGCAGCTCACTAACGAAATTTTTACAAATTTTCGATGACATTGCTGAAATTTAATAAAATTTTCGATGGACCAATTTTGAAATCTTAAAACTCCGATTCTCTAACACTCAAACAACATACCACTCTAATTCTTGTTCCTACCATCTATTAAACTCAAGTCATCTATAATTTTACTAATTTGTTAATAAATTACACAATTTCACAAACCCATAAATTCTATGCAAGTGTAAATTAATTACTTTTATCAATTACTTGGCTCTTTCCATATTTTGATTTCTTTTGTGTGAAATGGAGGTTCTTCTATTTTCTCCTCCTCTTCTATTCCCTCTCCTTTTCTTTCCTCAGACTTGTGTTATCAGTTGTGTTTGTGAGCAGGTGTGTGTTTTAAGTGTATTTATGAGTGTTTTTTTGTGTGATTTTGCATTTTTAGTGTGTGTTTTAAGTGCAGTGCAGCTGGGTGTGCAAAGTAATTTTTTTTTCTTTTAATATAATAATAAAGGGGTTAGGGTATAAAAAGGGTGGAGGGATATAATTGAAACTTTACTCCTTTTTTGTCTTCAATCGGGTGCCTAAAGCAAAGTTGCGGGTGACAATAGTGCAGCCCCTAAGGTAAAACATATTAAAAGACCATGAACACTCAACAACCTCTAGATTCAAACTTGAATTTGAACAGCTGCTGTATCACCTAAAGCCCATGGTCAAAGAGAGAGCCTCTTAATGAACAGTGGCTTACATAAACCCTCCCTATTTAACAATTGTAAAAACAATTATAATCTAAAATATTTTTAACCTAAAAATAAATATTACGCTATAAGAGCATAATAGAATATAAACCACTATAGTTCACATAATTATATGAACTCGATTCACACAAGTGTTTGAATGTTCATATGCATTGAATTTGAACCGCTATTGTAACTCCTAGTCTTTCAAATGCATTCATAGAAAATTTTGATGCCCCTCCATTGAACCTATCATTTAAGGATTGTAACAGCCTGCAGGAGCTGCCCTTCATTAATAGAGTGGTACCTTTAAATAAAATAATCCCCACAACATTCTACACACTGAAAATTACACTGCATACATATATATATTCTAAGAGCATGTGAGATGCATATTGAAGAAATTCAGCTCTAGTCGTCACAAGTTCATTGGAGCTCCTACACTAGTGGTGCTACTTGTGTTGGAGAGGAAATCATTTTATCATTGGTAACAATCCCTAAATCGAGATCACTATCAGGACGTGTTAGAAAAACTAAACCTAGTTTTCAAAATCTAGTATATGTACTATGCAAATACTCCATCCGTCCCAAACTAAAATTCGCAATATTCGTTTTTTTCCATCCCCAGCTCAAATTCACACCCTACTAAAAGAAAATGACACTTAATCTATAACCCCCACAACACATTTTAATTCAAAATTGTCATCAATTTTTAACACACATAACATATTTTAATATAAAAATACTAAATTACCTCTAAAGGTAAGGTATTAAAAAAAACTTTTATTAGTACTCGTGCAAACAGTAAATGTGAAAATGAATTAAAATCAAGAATTACACAAATACTATTTTGCAGAATAGCTTAGCTAAAGAGAAACAATAATTTTCAATGGACTTTATTATTATAGAGGATCCCTTATTATATATATAGCCTACCAAATGACCTTATAAAGGTATAAACCTTGTTAATGCTCCCTTATACAGCCTACCAAATCAGGAATAAGTCAAAAGTACAAACTCAAAAGAAAAATGAGATTTTTCCTTTTCAATTTTGTCACTCATCTAGCAAATGACAAACAAAATTCAGGAGATGATAATTAAAATGTCACAAGATGTGGAAAAATTCACGCCCTAACTTAATTATTCCAACTCATCATAAGTTAATACTCCATCCGTTCAGTTTAAAGAGTCTCATTTGCTTTTTGCACGTGAATTAAGATGTATTATTATTAATGTGTAATGGGTAATTGTATTAGTGAGTGTGTGGGTGTCATATTTTAATTGTTTTAGTGGATGTGTGTGGATTCCATGTGTATAAAAAATGAAATAAAACCCTTTGGGGCGAACCTCTAAACAAAAAAAAAGAGATTCTTTAAAGCGGACGGAGGGAGTATATGAAAAAAGTAGGTATTTAAAATGATGAATTAAAGAAGTGACAAAATATAATTTGGGTGACTTACAGTTAAATACAACTTATACGCTAACATTACTATGAGATTGATAGAGCAATAAGGAATAAGTTATTTTAGTCAAGTATTTCCTTAATTTATAGATTAATTAGTCAAGAAGGAATTAATTAGATTAATTAGAGTCCTGTCATAATGGTAATTGATAATTAGAATTAGGGTGGGATTGTGGCCTTGAGCCTCTTTATATACCGTATGTACTCTACGGTGGAAAGAACAAGAAGAAATATATTTAAATTGCAACCTTAATTGGTTTGTGGCAGAGATTAACTCTGTGGCCCTCTTTGAGGATTATTTATCATTCCGTTCTTTGTGTGTGTTCTATCAATTGGTCCGACCTGCCCTCTCTTTGTCTCCATGACGAACACCCGCTCCATGACAGAAAAAGAGAGACTCAAATCGGTGGAGAAATCTGTAAGAGAGTTTCAGTCCGTCGTGACCGATCAGATCGCGTCACAGCATGCATCCATCACCGAGTTGTCCAAACAACTCGCACAACTTGCAGCAGCCTTGTAGGCCATTAGGACACCGGAACGTCGTCACACGTTCCTCCATCCGACACTGGGGTGACTGGATTGACACTTGACAGTGGCGCAGCACCAGGGCAACAACTTTCCCCAGGGTTTTTTGCAGTGAAGAGTCGGGAATTACCCATGTTCGATGGGTCTGATTCACTGGCCTGGCTAGCCCAGGCAGAACAATATTTTTTGGTGCACAAGACGACAACAAACGAGAGGGTACCCTTAGCCCTAATCGCAATGTCAGGCCGCGCTATGTATTGGGCCCAATGGGCAATGCGCCGTACACCAACGATCATGTGGGAGTAGTTTACTCGTGAGTTAATCGAACATTTAAGTGACTCATCCGCTAGAAATGCGTATGAGGCAATGCACGCGACACGGCAGACAGGCTCGTTAGAAGACTATTTGGCTTTGTTCGAGGAGCGTGTGGCCCAACTTCCGAGTTTGCCATCCGATCAGTATCTTGGGATATTTTTGGGGGGCCTGGCCTCAAACCTGCGATTCGGGAACGCATATCTGATCTGGAATCCATTGATGTTCATTCAGCCATCGCGGCAGCTAGGCGCCTAAATCGGTCCTTAGAACCCTTGGCTTACTCCACCAAACCATCATTCTAGGCTGCTAACCACAACCGCATCCTTCCTATTTTTCAACCTGATCAACAGCCCGGTCCTCAGCCAATTTTAGCCTCTCTACCAGCCCAACAATAGGACCCTCCAAACCACTCCGGGCCACTGCACCACAGCAATACTCGTCACTTAACAGCGGAGGAGGCCCGCGACTACCGTGCCAAGGGAATATGTTACAGATGTGGCCAACCTTGGGGGCCACAGCATAGGTGTGCTGCCAAATGTTTGAAAGTATTTATTCACTTACTTGTCACTTCAAATATTTGGCTTTTCTGACCTTTAAATGTAAATTGAAAATTATTTGACTGTATATAGATAGACAGTTGACAATATGGTATAATCAGTATCAAAGTTTGAAAGTATTTATTCTCTTAGATTTTCTTACATTAATTATGTCACTATTATGACATGAAAATTTTGATTACTATAGATTAATTTTCTTTCTGTAAACATTACTTTGTTTATTATTATTTTGTCAAAAACATAAGTTATGATAATCAGGGCAAGGAAGCAATACACCTCAAATTTTCTCATTAGTAAGAACAATTAGTTATACAAGCTCCACTAGTATTGATATGGTCTGTTTAACCGATTCTAAAAATGAAAATTTGATAAATAACTCAATTAGCTATATACAATTCTACAAATACAATATGAAATTGGTTGCTACTGGCATGATATGGACTCAAAGTTAAATGTAGTTATATATTCATGAGATGCATTATTATTTTTTATCTATGTGATTATTTATTTAGATACATGGCTCCTCAGTTGTCCCTTCAACTCCACTCACTGCACTATACATGATAGCGCAGTTCAGAAATTGGAACGATAAAATAAACGACAATGTCATCATCGGAGCTTTATAGTAGGAAACAAAATGAGAAGCAAGGATGATGAACAGAATTCAGACATTGACAATTATGCATGAAATGGGTAGCTGTTCAGTAACTTCAGTTACACATTAACTAGCAACTAAGAGAAAAAGGGCAAATGTGGAGATAAAATATAGTTGGGTATTTATGAGTACCTTCAAAGCAGCTCTGAAACCAAAGCATATTACATAATACCTAGTCATCAAGTTTGATGAAGCTCATCTCTCATACAAAATTTGGATTCAATTGTGTAAGGAAGGTATGCTAGTCAAAGAATATGCGCAAGCATCGACATTAAATTCTACAACTAATAAATTCAAAGAAATAATTTACCAGGTAAATGGGTTGTTTTGACACCCTGCAAACTTACATCATCTAAGAGCAGGAAACAAGGCCCTTGATTCACTGCCGAAAGAGAAAAACCCTACATTCTTCGAACCTTCAATGCCTATAAAACTAATTTCAATGAGATCAATACTCAGCGCATACAAAAAACAGAACTCCAACAGTTTTTTCACCAAGTAAAGAGACAAATATCCATGGGAGAGGTTGTTTCATACAGGCAAAGGATTGGGACACTTCATCTGCCAAGATGTGAGGTATTGAGGAGAAAAGAGCCAGGTTGTACATAATATGCTGATGCATCTACATGCTAATTTGCTGGAGGGATACTGAAGATTATGTGTCATCCTAATGCATAGCGTGTCTAGCTTGTAGTGTTCTATGTAATGCAGTGTGTAGTTTTTGTATGCCTACAAGAGCTCGTTTTTCAACTGTCTTGTGTATCATAATGCAAGTAATGAAGTGTATAGCAGGAACTATAAGCTCAGAATCTCTGAGGTGTAATTCAGATTACTATATCAATGTCATTCTATGGATTCAACTAATTCTATTTTCAGATTACATTTGCAGAAGAAATGCTTCTGTCCACAAAAGATGATTACAACTATCCATCATCCTAGATACACCAAATCTTCGACATTGCATAGATACACAGAATCACAGAGTAAATTCATGATAAAAAATTTAGTGCAACAGTCTTCAATAAGATTAATGCAGCACTCAAAATGAATAAAAAGGGAAACGAAACAGTAAAAGCATACCAAGTCAATAGAACAAGCATAGCTGATGGGAAAAACAACAAATTATCAAGGAAAATCGCAATTATCACAAACTCAGTCTACCTAAAACTCAACTAACGCAAAAATGCAATTGCCACAGCCCATTTGGGGAAAAAAGCGAGATGAAAAGGCTTCAATATTACCAATTTTAAATGATCTTCACAGAAGGAGCGCAGATTTGTTGACGATCTTTGCAAGCATACATAAATGGACTTCGATCCCCAAAGAAACCCACTAGAATCGCCGCTCAGTCACTCGCAGTATCAGTTTTCTTAAACGTACCAGACCTAAAACTTAGGCGGAGTACATGGATGGATGATGTTATTTCTTGTTATATTAAAAAATTTTAGTGTAGTGGTATCATAGTACCCTCCCACGGTACTGACCGAGTTCGATTCGAGATTATTTTACATTTTTTATAGGAAGAAGAGAGTATTACTTTCGTTAATATGACGTTATTAATTTTCATTTATACCATAAATTGTTTATGAATAAACAGTAATACTTTTTACATTGTCTTTTTTTTAATTCAAATCATTATCACCCATCAATAAAATTTTATAGTAATTCTACTCATTTGATAATTTTTTTTTAACCAAAATACTCACACCATCTCATTTTTTTAATAGTTTAATAATTTAGTATCGGTTAAGTAGAAATGTCACTATTGCCCTAACCCACGCGTACCCGTCCAGCAATCTTTGGAGCGGACCCAACCAGAATTGTTTTGAAAACGGGGCAAGATCACCCCGGCTCGCGTACAAAATGAGGCAAGTCCCCGTCCTGGCCCATAAATATTATATATATATATATAACACTCTCTCCGTTCCGCGTTAACGTTTACTTTTAATTTTTGCACGTAGATTAACGGCATGATTGATATATGGGAATCAAGTAGGAATGAAATCATCATTCCTTATTCTATTCCTAATATCATGATTAGTACATTTACGGCTCAATTGGTATGATTAAATGGAATAACGATGGAATGAAATGAACTTATAAATAGAATAGAGATGGGAAAGGAATAATTATTACAATGATTGGTATGGTTTAGGAATTACTCAAGGAATATAAAGATATATTTCTTAATTTGTTCTAATCTCATTAACAATATTTTTATAATAATAAATTAATTTTTATAAAATCATAAAATTAATTAAAAAGTTAATGAAGATTTTATATATTTTAATAAATATGTAATTAAAAAAATTAATCTAAATATAAATATAATTTTAATATTATTAAAATATAAATAAAAAATTGTATATATTAAAATTTATCAACTTACGAAAAGAATTATAATTTATATTTTGTTACACACACACACACACATATATATATATATATATATATATATATATATATATATATATATATATATATATATATATATATATATATATATATATATATATATATATATATCCAATTTAATTAATAATATTTTTTAATAAATAATTTAGTCATTTTATTTTAAATAAATATTAAATTAATTTTAAATTTTTATTATATTTTTTAAGAATTTAATTTAATTATATATTTTTCAATGAGATGAACATATAATTTTTTTATTTAAATTTTAAATAAATGATTTAATATTTTATTTTTTATTGAATAATTTAATACCAATATTTTTAATTAATATTACATTTTAAGCAGAAAATATTAATTTATTTATAATTTTGGTAATTATATAATTTAATTTAATGTGGTAAAAATTAAAAAATATTATTTACATCTTTTTATATTTCTTAATTACATAAATTTGAAAAAATAAAATAAAAAGTTGATTCCAAATGGTGTTGTAATGGGTAATACCATGGAGGTGAGATGAATCACCATTCTCATGTTTGAGGGAATTGTGATTCCAAATGGAATCGAGATTCTCATTCCTTGAACATATCAATCGTGACAATTGGAATAAAAGTAGGAAGAGTGATTCCATTCCTAATCGATTCCAACCTACCAATCATGCCATTAATGAATTGAAATCATCATTCCTTTAAACCTTTAAACAAAGGAATGGTGATTTATCTCATCTCAATGGTATTCCTCATTCTCACACATAACGTAATCAACATTTTATTTTTATTTTTTTATGTAGAATAATAGAGTATATTACAAAAATTGTAAAAAATATTCTTTTTATGCACTCACACACATATATAAAATTAAAAAATTAATATTTTTCTATTTAACATGTAATATTAATTAAAAAAATTTTATTCAATTATTTAATAAAAAATAAAACATTAAATTATTTAAAATAAAAAATTCATTCATTTTTATATACTCAGGATATATTGTTAAATTTAATTCTTTAAAATTTTAATAAAAATTTAATAATTAATTTAATATTTATTCTAAATAAAATTAGTAAATTATATCTAAAAAGTATTATTATTGATTAAAATAATATTAAATATTAAACTAAGTTTTTCTATATAAAATAATTATATATATATATAATTTTTATTTAAATTTTAATTCTTTTTTTAAATATATAAAATTTTCATTGAGTTTTAATCAATTTAAATATTTCATTGTAAATTTAATTCTATAAAAATATTATTAATGAAATTGGAACCAATTAAGGAATACATTTTCTATTACTTGGAAAGGTCTCTATTCGTGTTCATTAGGTATAGCTGAGTTATTCCTAAACCATACCAATATAATTATCATTTTTAATAATTCTTTTCATATTTTTATTCCATTCATGAGTTCATTCAATTCCATCCTAATTCTATTCAATCATACCAATCAAGACGTAAGAGATTTTTAATGTATAGTGAAGTGAGAGAAATAATACTTACGGTTCATTTGATAGACGAGATAAGATAAGGATGTATATATAAGAAATGAGATTTAAATAATGATAAGTTGAGAGAATATGAAAACTGAAGATATTTTGATAGGTTGTATCAAGATTGATATAACAAAAATTTGATATCTTTGGTAGGAGATAAAAGAATTAAGATAGATGTTGAAATTACATTAATAAACTTTATTTTAATTTTAATTACGATTTTACCAAACATTAAGGCAATGTTCGTTTTTTAGTTTTATACCCCGGAATTAGAATTCAAAATCCACATCCAGATTTAAAAAAACCACCCCTATATATACATACTACATTATCTCTCCTCAATTAATACACTTTCTCTCTTTATCTCTCCTCTCTTATTTAAGTTTTTAAATAAATTAGTACATTGATTTAACATAAAGTTAAAACATACTCTAACCAAAATCTAAAACAAATATAGAATAATTATTAATGGTTTCTAAACCCCACATAACCCCAAATCAAACATCACCTAAATTTACGGCATTCCCATTTGTCATCAATTCTTTTTCTCTTTAACTTAATTTAATTACTTTTTAATTATAATATAAAAAAATATATTTTCTTGAGTTTTGTGTTGCCGTGTATATATATATATATATATATATATATATATATATATATATATATATATATATATATATATATATATAATGAAATTAATAAAGTTTATGAAAAGAAATCAACAGAGTTGGTTTAGTGGCGATATTTTCACAGAGATGAAACAAAATCAATAAATAACCTAATTAGGGAACATCCAGAAAAGCAAATTCACATAGATATCAAAGAAAATCAATTACAATAATCAAATTGGGAACATCCAAATCAAATTTAAATATTAAGAAAAATCAATTACAATAGCCTAATTACGAACATCCAAATCAAATTTATTCAAAATGTGAAGAACCCTAATAGCGAAATTGTTTCCAATTAAAATCAATTACTCCATTACAAGGAAAGAAAGAAAAACTTAATTACAAATCTTGCGTGCAAATACAACACCTTTTCTTTCAAGATGCTACTAGTGAGGCTTTGTCTCGTGGGGCGATGCCGATGGAACGATGGGTAATGGCGATGAGTGACCGACATGAATAGACTACTCCGTGGCTTGTGCAACATGACAAGTCGATGGGTAATGGTTATGTGGCCGCGATTGTTGGCCGGCGATTGGTCACCCGCTTTGATACATCTTAATTTGACAGTAGAAAGTAAATAGGATGGAGGACATGAAGTGTGTGAAGGGGGGTGGAGTGAAGGATTTAGCCCTTTTGTGTGGTTGGAGAGTAAACTAGTAATTACCCGTTTTATCTTGATTCACTTCACAATCAATTATATTAATACCACGTCACTTTCCAGATAATTTATGTTAAAGGCTAAAGAACTTTTCTAGCGGGCCAAGATTTTGTACCGGGCTCCCAATACTATTATTACACCCTATCAAACATCATAAAAGCCCATATAATTTGTGTTAATAGGCCGTATAAAGGGCTACCAAATGAGCCAGTAATATAAAGTGGGTAGTTATATTAGTAATGTGTGTGGGTCACATATAGAATAATTAATTATTTTATGTTGGCCCAACATGACAAAAATTTAATATAAACCTTAACATTGGACAAATCAAAATGGAAAATGTAAACCTTAATGTGGGACAGAGTGAGTATATAATATTGTTATATTTAAATACTCCTTTCGTCTCCTTGATACGTATCTATTTTTTCATTTTGGTTCGTCTCAATGCAAAGTATTCATTTTTTTTTGATAGATGTAACCCACAAAATAATATTATTATACTCAGCCCACTACACATGTGACCCAAACTCAACACTCAACACTAAATCTTCGTTTGGTAGGGCATAATATAGGTTCCCCATACTATTAATATGTTGTAATACATTGTTTGGTAGAATATAATATTGTTTGAAGGGGCCGTTGATATGTATCCTGTTTGGTGGATTGGCATGAATTGGCACTGTAGCCTTCAGCATTAATAATACGACGGTGGACATGGTATTAACAATACGCTGTACACAGTGAACGCGTACTAAAGATCAAATTTCCCAAAATAGGTCTGATTGCTTCATCAATATCAAAACACTAATTGTATCCCTTTCTTCTCTTATGATTTCATAGCCAAACTCGTTTGATGTACAAACTCAAATATCAAAGGTATTTAATCTTCATCATTGTCAGTTGATTCCTTCCTGTTCTATTTTTCTTCCTTGTCGACAGTTGTCTCTCAACTCCTCCGGTTCCCAGCCCTTGTTGGATTGTATACTAAAAGTCTAGCTTTTGTATGAACAATGTTTTAACAATTTATTTGAAATGAGAATCATATGATCAAATATTTTGCATATTATATTTTATTTATATGTTATTTAAAAAGTCCTCTTACTTTATACTATAGATAATATGGTGTGCGGCGTCGCACGAAAGATCATATTATCAGTTTCCTTATAAAGTACATGCAAATGCTCACAATCGAGATAGACAGGGACAAACTATCGGGATGGTTGTAGTGTGATTTGGTATTAGTTTGTCTTGACTATAAAATCACATTAGTATGCTTTATGTGCATTTGAGCAGGACCGCTTGAGATCGTTCGACTTATACTTACTATATAGAAAAACTTGATCTCTGTTATTATGGATGTTCGTGCTCTTAATCCCTATACAATAACCTTGACACATAAGCTAGTATATATCTCTTTAATTCATTAATGGGTGAGATTTAAATATTAAATCAACAAGTTCGGTGAGTTAGGAAATAGTGTTGCACGTCTCTATGGTGTGCTGTTGATTGTAGAAGGAATCCGTGTCCTATTAAATAAGTTGATGATGTCCCCTTAAGGAGCTAATAAGGATTATCATGTAAATCTTGCAAGTGGATTTATTTCGGCATGATAATAAGGTTGAGTGGTACTACTCTCGGATGAGATATTAATTAATGGAGTTGTCATTAACTTAATTAATTAATGGACATTGTATATCTTAAACATGGGGAGACTAACAGGCTCATAATAAAAAGAAGTCCATAACGTAATTTGGGATTAGAGCGGCAGTGCAGTAATAATATTTTAGTGGATTATATTATTATTATTGGACTTAAGTATAAGTTTTGGGCTAAACTTGGATACTTAAGCCCAATGGAGACTCGACTCTAATTTCTCCTCCTGTTCCCTACTGTAGCCTATATATAAGTCATCTCACCTATCTAGAACCCTAGAGAGACATGCCTAAAATCGTGATAAATAGGGAGGAGGGCAGATTGAGAGGATCTTGAAGATCGTCACCCACACGACGTCAAGATTGGACTTGAGAATACAACAGAAGATCAAGAGGTTGTTCTCTGCAGCTGTTCTTCTTCAACATACCCTGGTAAAAGGTAATACGTTTCAATGTTCTTGCTTCCGCTGATTTAGAAACGCATGGAACCCTAACTGCTCAATTGAACCAAACGATCGAACACCAATAATTGGTATCAGAGCTTCAGTTTCATGGCTAAGCGTGACACGTTAGGCTAGGATTTGTGTGTCAAATGTGGATTAGGGTTTAGAAATTATATTTTTTTTATTAAATACTCTATACATTTGACGACGGTAGAGCGTGGCAAAATACGGCGGAACACGATGGACGAACGACGATGGTTGTCGAATGACTGACGCTAGGTAGCGGCGCGAGTTGTGCTATTGTATGACATGAGTCATGCTAGCAAAGAGCGACACCGACTGAGGATGAGGGCTGAACAGGCACGACGCACGGTGGAACATGCGATGGCATACGTTGATATATGATATGGCACAATTCATTTCGTGATATGGCATGAGTCATCCCGGCAGGAGGGTGTCGGCGTGTACAAGGCGTGCAGTGCTGATGGGTGGAGTTCTGGCATGCGGTGGTCCTAACGGCAGGCATGAGTTGTGTCTGCATCGACGAAGAGCGAAAGTGGTAGTGCTGCTGGCATTAATGTGTTGCGGCCATAGAGCGTGGTGATACACCTCGGCAAGCGGCACGACCGGCAAGCGCGAGCGCCACTAGAGGCTCGCGCACGAGTCATCCTGAGTGGCTGCATGAATTGGCAAGGACTGGCGCACGATGCAGGCGCGGCATGATGGGTGGGCGAAAGTTATCGGCACGACTGACACAACTGTGCCGCACGAGTCGTGCTGACCACTGGCATGGCTACACGTGGTTTACAGCATGCCAGAGATAATGAGCACGAGTGGCGGACAGAGACGACACGAGTTGTGCCGATGGGCGGTATGATCGGCGGAAGCGTGGCTTGCTGGGACGATGGTGGGCGACATAGGAGCGGTAAGACCCATGCAAAAGTGCGCACGAGTCATGCAGATATGTCTGATGTTTTTCCATTTTGACGTGTTTTTCCTACATTTTCGTCGTGATATATAACTATCATAATTTGATTTAATTGTCTGATTATAGTTATATATGATATGCATGTTCAATGTGATTTACTGCTTTAAATTGCTGAATATAGAAGCATGCTAGGATGCATATTTTATTGATGAATATTATATGCACGTAAAAACCCTCGGTGTTAAATAACTAAGTGGGAGAGGAGATTGGTAAATAATTCCCGCGGCCTCCATTATTGGTTTGTAAGTGGTGTGAGTAAACTTGCGCGTAGGCTATAGTGCATTCCTTCCCATCGGATGAGTTTATTCACGGATCACTGGTACAAACTTCTTAATGATGATTGTGGGAAGTTATCTGAGCTCGTGTGGACTTCTCCATCTGAAAGGCACACAAGCTTGGGCAACGGACTTGGGATCATATAATAATGTACATTTAGGTGTAAATAATAAGTATCCTCCCATCGGAGTCACTGCTGTTATTTGCATGGCTAAAAAGGAACCAACTATTAATTATTTTGTCATAAAGTTAGTTTGACAAATGAAATTAATGAGTAAAATCTTCTCTTGTAAATGTTCGGGTTTGTATACATTCATACTATCGTGTCATACAAATTCACGATACTTGAGATGTTGGTGAATTTTATTTTATATTGTTTTGAAGGAATCAATATAAATTGATAAATTCGAAGTGTTTGATCTGTTTATTTATTTATGATTCTCAGGATTTTCAAATGGCACTTAATTCAGTTTCTGTCATACTTAAAGAACACAAACTTACTGGAACAAATTACGTTGACTAGAAATGAAACATGGACATTGTTTTAATTGCCGAAGATTATATCTTTGTACTCACTGAGGAATGGCCTGTGGCACATACAGATGACCGATAAGAGTGATAATTCACGTATTGTAAGCTCCGATTTATGTGGAAGTTGAGTACGTAAGACGAATCGGGTTGTTTATGGAAAAGTCACGAATCAGATGCTACTAAGGCTGTTTGAGCATATTTGAACAGGAAAACATGTCTTATGTGCTCGGAATTGGAAAGTATAATTTTCCAGATGATTTCCGTAGCTTTGCTTGACCTGGAGAAGTTGTTCGACCAGCATTGGCTAGGTCGAACAAGGGTGATAAGTCGAACGGGGGGCATTTCAACTTACAGAGAGGTCATTCGACCAAGGATGCCCATTCGATCAAATGAAGCCAAGTCGAACAAGGAAGGTCATGTCGAACGAGAAGTAGAGATGAAGTTCAGATTACAGACATGCCGTTCGACCAGTGTTCGAATAAGAGGTTCCATTCGACCAATTCTAGTCTGGTCGAACGACGTCGTATCAGTTACGAAAAGACAAGATTTTCACCTCTAGTGCGTGCATGTGCATGTTTTCGATGATAAAGCCCAGTAAAGGTCCATGAGGAGAAGTAACAAGTATAAAAAGGGGTGTTGATCACAATAAAAAGGGAGTTAGATTTCACATCCATGCTACACCATATCCAAACACTAACTCAATCCGCCGGAGCGGTAGAGAGAGATTCGTGCTGCGAATCAAGTGAGAACCAAGTGAAGATTCAAGACGGAGCGAGAAGCGACGACACCCACATCTAGAGTTTACTTTACAACTTAATCTATCTTGTAGTTTTCAAGACTATGGGTAAGATCTATCCAATCACCATGAACGTTCTTCGAAGCGTCATGGGCTAGTACCACTTTGGTAGTTCTAGGATTATGAAGGTTTTTATCTAGTTAATTGAACTTCCGTGTGTATACTCCGTACAACACTCCTTGTGATTTATTTTATATAAGACTATGCTTTATTAATTCATACTCAGAGTTGTTTTGTGCATCATTAATTGTTATGTAGAGTCTAAATTCATATCTTGATTATTGGTTGAGTGCATTCACTGTTGAGCAGGATTTCATGTTATGATTTTAAGTGAGGGAATTCCAAAGCTTCATTAGAACTATCTTATTAATTGAATTGGATTCGGGTTAGTAAGTAGGTTAAAGAGAATAATTATATAGTACATAGAAGGGAGATCATATCGGGTTAGAGTGCTTAGTGCACGAGAAATAATTGATACTGATAGGGGTGTAATTATATTTCTTGCTCTGAAGTAATTAACAAGTGTTACGCTCTTGTCTGCTTATGTCTAAAGAGTAGATTTGCATGGTTTAGTGATGCGTCCATATTCCACAAGGCAGAGTCGGACATTAACATATGGAAGGTAGATTAATTAGTGAAACTGGATGGCCCGAAGAGCTACCTATCTTCTCACTTAAGCAACTCTCGTTATTTCTCTACTGTTATTTATTTTAATTGTTATTTTAATTAATTATTTATTTGTTACTAAATCATCAAAAATTTATTGCCATACTAGTCTTAATAAGTTAGTTAAAAAATAAATTGATAATAATACGTCCTTTGGGTTCGATAATCACTAGATCGCTTATCAAAGCTACAATAACATCCTTAACACTTGGGGATTAATATTGTGTGTTGAGAAAATGCTCATCAAGTTCTTGGCGCCATTGCCGGGGATGATTAATTATTAATTTATTATTTCTAGTTTAATTGAGACTACTTTATTCTTGTCTTGATTTTCTAACGGTTATTTTTCTTAGGTGTATGCTCACTAGATCAAAGGTAGGAGATTTAGAACCTTATAATCTGGAGATTGGTGCATTGTCGAGGAAGAAAAAGAAGAAGAAGAACAAGAACAAGAACGTGAAACCAACCAAGACTCTTAATTTAGGAGTTGAAGTTGATGAGCTGAACTCGCAAACAATTGAAGCTGCAACCGGAAACAACTTGGAAGCAGAAGCAATCAACATGGCGACGAATCTGGATAATCTTGCCACACGTGAAGTCTTTTAAAGCAACGGAGGGGGCAATGTGGGGCTGTTAGGAGCAAGAGGGGCCGGAGCTGATTTTGATCTTCACCCTGCTCTGATCAGTATGATTGAAAGGAGTCCCTTTTCTGGGGAAACCTTTGAAGATCCTCAGCAACATCTGAATAAGTTCCTTGGTTATGCAAGTACACAAAAAGATGTAGGAACTCATGAAGATGTAAGGAGGATCATCTTATTTAAGTTCTCGCTTAATGAAACGGCGAGAGATAGGTATGATAATCTTAATGTTGCTGAATGCACTACCTGGGAGGAATTGAAATTGAAATTCTTGGAGCGATACATGCCACCTTCAAAGGTGTTTAAGATTAAACAAGAAATCAATAATTTACTATCAATAGTAATGAGAAGTTTCATGAGGCTTGGGACCTATTCAAGGACATGCTTCGAAAGTGTCCACAACATGGGCTATCTAAAGCTCAATACATCAATATTTTCTACAATGGATTGAACTGCGATTCTCGAGTTTTCCTGATGCTTCTTCTAATGGAGCATTGCTTACAAAGTCATCCGTAGAGGCCGAAAAGCTCTTTGAGGATATTTCGATGAATTCAAGAGATTGGCAAAGTGATAGAGTGAGAGACACTTATGTTCTTGGAAAAGTAGCGCAGGTTGAACACACAATGGTATTAAGTCAACTAGAGAAGATGAGATCGTCTCTAGTTTGGCTAGTATCAACAAGTTATTTGAGTCTCAGCAAAATCAGATCACTGATATAGCGCAGCGAGTACCAATGATACAGTAGGATGTTGGTTATGAAGGAACCAACCAAGAGGAATTGGAAGAAGCGAATTGCGCCATGGGGCAAAGTATTCAAGGAACAAGGTATCCGAATAATCAAGGAAATAGGAATTATCAGGGGAACTACAACAATCATGGTCCCCTGGGTACCTATCAACAATAATGGAGGCCAGAATTTTCTTGGAGCAATCCAAATGCGGCGATGCAATCTCCTATTGGTGTTAATCCTAGTGCTAAGACAGAAGAAGGAAAACCTAATTTAGAGGATACGGTGAACCGATATGTGGCTAAGAATGATGCTAGGGTGGATCGTTTGGAAGAAAAATTAATTCAGATCATGAAGAATTGTCAAATCAGGTGAAAGAACTAACATTGTTGATGGTCAGAAGGCGGGGAGCGTAAACCAAATAACACAAACAATTGAGAAAGGAAAGCTTCCATCTCAAAGTATTTCAAACCCTAAGTCTTATAATGCCATCACATTGTGATCCGGGATGCAGCACGAAGGTCCGATGAAGCCGGTGAGTGAAAACGATGAAAAAAAGAGCACTGTTCGACCAGCACTATCTCGTTTGACCAGACCTGATGTTCGAACTAAGGTCGAACAGCTCTCGGAAAAATAGAGTTACGACACTTTGTTTTCAGTCTCGTCATTCGACCAAGACACCTCTGTTCGACCAGATCACTCTGGTCGAACCATGGTCGAACAGGCACCTGTGGAGAAGAAGGATTGCGTTCAGTTTACTATGTCTTTGTTAGACCAGCCTCATCTCATTCGACCAGACCGATCGACCAGGCACTGAACGAATTGAACCTATTTACGGAGACCTCGTTCGACCACACTCCTATTGTTCGACCAGACCACTCTGGTCGAACGGTGGTTGAACAGTTTCATGCATCTCCCATTTCGATACCGAATGCTCACCCATTGTGCAGAACACTCTAGAGCCATCCAAAGAGCAAAATACTGAGCTTATAGTAGAGAAGAAGTGGGAAAGAGCCAAGAGATTGAAGGTCGAGAAGGACAAAATGAATGAGGTGGAACGTGATGAATGGGAAAATTCTAAGACAAAGATACCTCATCCGTTTCCCTTTAGGATAGTGAAAAAGGGATTGGAAGATAAGTTCAAGAGATTTTAAGATATTATGAATAAGATAAGCTTGAACATTCCTTTCTCCGAAGAAATCATGTAGATGTCGTACTATGCCCGATTTTTAAAAGATATCATATTGAAGAAAAGAAGCTTGAACGAGGTAGAGACAGTAAATCTATCAGAAAACTCCAGCTCGATCATTCAGAGAAAGCTGCCACAGAAGTTGAAAGATTCGGGGAGCTTCACTATTCTATGTGAAATTGGAAAGGGGCCTGCACGTAAAGCTTTATGCGATCTTGGAGCAAGCATCAACTTGATGCCCTTATCTATATTTAAGAAGCTAAGTTTTCGGGAGCTCGCTCCCACAACAGTGGCTCTACAATTGGCGGATAGGTCTTATGACTTTTCCGATGGGTTTGATAGAAGATGTACTTGTTAATGTGGATAAGCTTGTCTTTCCTGTGGATTTTCTTGTGCTAGAGAAGGAATATGACAAGGATAATGTCTCTCTTATTTTGGGAAGGTCATTCCTTGCCACAGCTGTTACTATGATTGATGTCCAGAAGGGGGAGCTTAGATTGAGAATGGATAAAAAAGAGGTTCAATTCAACCTGGATAAGGCAATGAAGATGCCAATGGAGATGCATTGTTACAACATTGATGTGGTAGAGGAGATTGTGAAGGAAGATATGTCCTTGATCCTATCAAAGGGTCCTTTGGAGACATGCTTGGCGGAGTCTCTTACTTTTCCTACCACGGAGCTGGATGAGCTCTCTAATGAGGTATGTATTGAGTTTCTTGAAACTTTACTTACTTTGGGTGATAACATGTATGAACCGAGAAGAACCAAGCTTGAAGAAGTCAAATGGACTAGGAAATACCTCCAATTGGATAGAGAAAGCATACCGAAGGAAGAAAAGAAGGAGGAGTTAAAACCACTAACGGAGCACTTGAAGTATGCCTATCTAGGCGATAATGAAACTTATTCAGTAATTGTATCTTCGTCTCTTACTGATGACCTATTCAAAGAGTTGTTAGATGTGCTTAGGAAGTATAAATCTGTTATAGGTTGGACTCTTATTGATTTGAAGGGTATTAGTCCATCGTATTGCATTCATAAGATTAGGTTGCTAGATGAAGCTAAGAGTAGTATTCAGAATCACCGGAGAGTTAATCCCACGATTCAAGAAGTGATTAGGAAGCAAATCCTAACGTGGTTAGATGCAGAGATTATTTATCCAATTAATGATAGTCCCCATGTGAGTCCATTGCATGTTGTAGCTAAAAAGGGGGCATGACTATTTTGAAAGCCGATGATGGCGAGACCTTAGCCAATAAGATTCCTACGGGATGTCGTGTGTGTACGGATTACAAGAAATTGAATGAAAATACATGCAAAGATCATTTCCCTCTTCCTTTCATGGATCAAATGCTTGACCTCTAGCAGGGTATGAGTTTTATTATTTCTTGGACGGGTATTCGGGTTATAATCAATTCATGATTGCGCCAGATGATCAAGAAAAGACGACTTTTACTTGCCTATATGGAACCTTTGCTTTTAGGAAAATGTCTTTTGGATTGTATAATGCACCTGCTACATTTCAGCGTTGCATGATGACAATATTTGATGGGTTGATAGAGATGATTATGGAGGTTTTTATGAATGATTTTTCTGTGTTTGGTTCCTCTTTTGATATTTGTTTATCTAACTTGTCGACTGTTTTGAAGAGATGTCAAGAAACTAATCTTGTCTTGAATTGGGAGAAGTGCCACTTCATGGTGAGAGATGAGATTGTTCTTGGCCATCATATTTCGGCCAAGGGATTGCAGGTTGATAGAGCTAAGGTGGTGGCGATTGAGAAGCTTTCACCACCTACGAATGAGAAAGGAGTGCGGTCCTTCTTTGGACATGCCAGTTTCTATAGAAGATTTATCAAAGACTTCTCAAAATAATCCAAGCCCTTATCTCACTTACTTGAAAAGGATGTTCCTTTTATTTTTTATGAAGAATGTCTAACAGCTTTTCAGGTTTTGAAAGAGGCGCTTATTACTTCACCTATCTTGATCACACAGGATTGGACTCAGCCCATTTGTACTTATGTGTGATGCAAGCGATCTAGCACTTGGAGTTGTGCTCGGATAGCTGAAGGAAAAGAAGTTCTGCGCCATCTACTATGCGAGTAAAACTTTTGATGCAGCACAAAAGAACTACACTGTCACTGAAGATGAATTTTTAGCGGTGGTGTATGCATTTGACAAGTTTCGACAGTATTTGGTTGGCATGAAAACTATTGTGTATACGGATCATTCTGCGATCCGGTACTTGATGGAGAAGAAGTAAGCGAAGCCCAGGATTATTCGATGGATCCTTCTTCTACAAGAGTTTGACTTGGAGATTTGAGACAAGAAAGGAACGGAGAATATTTTAGCGGATCACCTATCAAGGTTAGAGACAAGGGGACATTGTGATGACTCTTTTGAATACATTGAAGAGATATTCTTGAATGAGTAGAGCATGGCAGTGTTTGTGGAAGGAGTGGAGAGAGCTTGTGTAGTGGCTGCTCAAGGAATGGATCCATGACATGCCGATTATGTCAATTACATTGCCGTAGGTGAAATTTTGAAAGATCTCAATAGGTATCAACTTGCGAAATTCAAGAGAAATGTTGAGAGTCTCATATGGTACGATCCGTTTGTGTACAAAATTTGTAAGAATTTTATCGTCCGTAGGTGTGTACTCGAGATGGAGATAGAGAGTGTTTTCGATTTTTGTCATGCACAACCTAACGGGGGCACTTTGGTGCTCAAAAGACAGCAGCAAAGTTACTTCAATCTGCACTTTATTAGTCTACTTTGTTTAAAGACTATAAATCCTATGTAGCGACATGCGATAGATGTCAAAGGATGGGAAACATAAGTAGAAGAGATGATATGCCACTTTAGCCAAACATTGTTGTAGAGATCTTCGATGTATGGGGAATTTATTTTATGGGGTAGTTTTCCCTATCTAATAGATTCTTATACATCCTGTTAGCAGTGGATTATGTTTCTAAGTGGGTGGAGGCAATTCCTACCCGTATGAATGATTCAAAGACCGTGTTGTCTTTCTTGAAGAAACATATCTTTGCCCGCTATGGAGTCCCAAGAGCACTTGTAAGGGATGGAGGTTCTCACTTCGTCAACAAGCTTCTTGAAAGAGTGCTCAAGGATTACGGTGTTAAGCATAGGGTTACTACTCCTTATCATCCTCAAGCGAATGGACAAGCAGAAGTTTCTAACCGGCAAGTGAAGTAAATCCTGGAGAAGGTGGTCAGAACTAATAGGAAGGATTTAGCTATGAAGCTTGATGATGTTCTATGGGAGTTCCGAATCGCATGTAAGACGGTGCTCGACATGTCGCCATATCAAATTTTCTATGAGAAGCCGTGCCACTTACCTGTAGAGGTTCAGCATAGAGTTTTTTGGGTATTAGAAGTTTGAACTTGTGTCTTAAGGATTAAAAGGAGTTGAGGATGACTCATATAAATCAACTAAATGAGTTCAAAAATCAAGCCTACAAGAACTCGGTGATCTATAAAGAGAGAATGAAGAAATGACACGATTCAAAGATCACTTATAAAGAGTTCAAGCAAGGAGATGAGGTATTACTTTTTAACTCTCGTTTGAAGCTTTTCACAGGAAAACTGAAATCAAAGTGGACAGGACTGTTCATCATCCATTGAGCCTGGGGAGGGGGAGTTTTGAAATAATGGACAAAGATGGAGACATCATAGCAGCGAATGGGCATTGATTGAAGCACTATAGGTCGCCGGATGATGCTTGTGTCGTCTTTGAAGATACCTTACATTAAGTTGGTACTGTTGTGGCTCTCCGACGTTAAACATGAGCGCCTGTTTGGGGCTTTTCCTCCACTTTTATTGTTTTATTTATTTAGTGCGAGTAAGAAATTTTTATATTTAAGGTGCTTACTAATAGGGAATTACATCTCTTTACAAACTTAGTTTCGACTATAGTTTCTATTAAGTTTGGGGGTGATTGATGGGTGTTTTCTCAACACACAATTAATCCTCAAGTATGAAGGATTTTAATCGTAGTTTCGAAGGTGACCAAGTTATATATCGAACCCAAGGGACAAATAAATATCAATTTAATTATACTCTATTAAACTAAGACTATGTTGGAAATTATAATGGTTGTGATTTTGTAATTAAGTAATGAAAGTAATTAAAATATCAAGTAACAATAACAAGAAGAAGAGATAAGTGAGTTGTGATCAAGTAAGATAGTAGGTAGTTCTTCAGGTAATCCAGTTCCACTTATTAATTCATCTTCCATGTGACGGTGTTCAACTCTGCCTTGTGGTTTATGGACGCATCACTAAACGTTATGCGTATGACGCGTCTGAATATCCTCGGAGCAAGATGTTTCTAGGTATTATCATAATCAATTATTTTCCGTGTACTTAGTACTCTAACCCGATTTTATCTCCCTTTATAGGTACTATAAAGTTATACTCTTTATCCTACTTATTAACCCGAATATGATTCAATTAACAAGTATTCATATAAGATAGTTCTAATAAGACTTCAGAATCTCTTCACTTAGAATTATAACATAAAACCCTGCTCGGCAGTGGACGCACTCAACCAGTAACCTAAGTTATATATTCAGACTCTACACAACAATTATTGATGCATAAAAAGACCGTGAGTATGGATTAAAAATGCGCAATCTTATATAAAATAAATCACAAGTAGTGTTGTATGGAGTTTACACAAGAAAGACAAATTAACTCATGAAACCTTCATAACCCTAGAACTACCAAAGCGGCTCTAGCCCATGATTGATCTAAGAACAATTATGGTTAGTTGGACCAATCTTACTTGAATCTCCAGCGGAACCTCTGTCACAGCCCCTCCGGATGATGGATGATCGATCTCCTCTCAACTCTATGTCTCCTCATCTTCTTGATCAAGTCGTCCTTCTATACTGCTGCATAAGCCTTCTTTTATACTTGTAATCACGTCTCCTGGGCTTTGAATGGGCTTTTTAAGTGATCACACGCATTGACGGTGTAAAAACACGGATGCCCAGGTCAAATTCTCATGTCGTGGTTGAATCCACCTTCTATACATATTATGCTGCCAATTTGACCTGAAGGGCTGGTTGAATTGATCTCCTTCTGGTCAAATTGCACTCCTGCTTCACCCAATCAGATGGCTTCGACTTCCTTTCTTCAGTTTTCAACACTTCCACTCTGATTTCCTTCAAAAAATCACTCAAATAGCTCCAACAACACCTGATTCATGCCTTTTCACAATATATATCGGTTTACAACCAATTTTAATCTTCAAACACTCCATAATAGCATAAATCCAGGCACAAGATTCGTGAATTAACACACTCATGAGTGATGTTCTTGCCTTATTAAAGCACCAAGAGTATAATCTTTTCTTTGTAACGTTTGCTAGGGGAGTTGAATTTTTGAGGTATATTAAAACTTTATCCAATTTTGATGTGTCGATTTTTTGAAATTTGCCTAGTGTTCGGTGTGATGTTTTATTATTCTAGTGTGAATGAAGTATTATACATAATTTTATATAGTCTAAGAGTGGTTCTCTAGCTTTTGTTTGGGTATAATGATGCTTGATGTTGTTCTAGAGTTTGAGTTTTGCAGGGAAAGATGAGAAAAACATGAAAATTCAGAAATCCGAAAGCTTGTTTGGCCAGACACTACTGTTCGACCATGATACTGAGGTCGAACGGTGGCCGAACAAGGTGCCTGAACGCGAAACCAACTTACAAAAGGTCCATTCGACCAAATCATTTTGTTCGACCAGAAATCTAAAGTCAAATGATGCTCAAACAAAATAGGGGAGAACAGGGTGTGATTTTTCAATTTACAGAGGTGCCGTTCAACCTCTCATTATTGTTCGACCAAGCCAATTTGGTCGAATGGAGGTCGAACGAGGTCTTATTTTATGGGCAAACTTACATTGTTCGACCAAAAGCCCTTATTCAACCATACTATTCGAGTCTAATGCGGTCTGAAATCACAAATAAGGGTCAATTTTCTTCATTTCGTTCGATCGATTCTCATCACCCTTTCTCGAGCACCAATCACGAACTGTAAGTACATCACTCCAAACTTTTTCCACACTCAATTCTTCCTCTCGACACACTTTCACATCCGAGATTTGGAGGATTTAAGTCTGAATTGGGGGCTATTTCATTCAATTTTTTGGGGATTTTTTGTCGCACATCACAAACACCATGTACGGAGGAAAAGGTAAAGAGATTGCTTCATCTTCAAAGAGGAAGGAGACTAAGTCTCCTAGGAAAGGTGCTAGTGCTAAGAAGTTAAAGCTTGATAAGAAGAGACCTTCTGATTTCTGTATAAAGATCGAGGATTGGGAGGAGAAGAAGGAGTTATGGTCAGCTATTACAAGCAAGATAACAAGGACTCATTATCAGAATGATCAAACTATGGTGGAGATGAATATTATCAACGATATTCGTTGGATGTTCAATCGAGTAAGGATCACTAGGTTCATGGAGATGAAGAGGGAGACTTATTTTCACATCATAGCTGAAGTATTGTGTACAATGAGAATTGATCGTGGAGATCATTATCTTTCCTATGGAGTGTGGATACAGATTGGTGGACAATTGCAGCTGATATATGCCAGTGAGTTCAATGAAATGATTGGTTGCGAGAATGTGTCAGAAGTGGAGCACACTGATTTCCGTGCTGGTGAGTTCTGGAGCACTATCTCGGGGAGGCAAGGTCGTTATAATTCGAATACTGCTAAGGTTGCCTTCATCCGCAACCCCGTGATAGCTTATATGGACTGGATTCTTAGTAACACACTGTTTGCTCGATCCGAGGGTAGTTGTATTCCTAGGGGGAGTTGTACGTGCTCTGGTGCATGATGAATGGAGTATGCTTCAATGTTGCGGCTTACTTTTTCCAGCAGCTGTACAAGTTCTCTACTATTAATTTCCAGCTAGTCAACATTGGAGGGTTGATTACTCAGATAGCAGAGCACTACCAAGTTGATTTGAGCAGACGTAGGCCGATCCGAGGGGATTCTGATTTGATTCTCTCATCCTGTGTTAAGATGGGGTTGATTCAGAGGATGGATGATGCTTGGATGTTCATCCGTGGCAAGAATCCACTTTCTTTTCAATTTTTATTATCGATTGTTGATCTTACTATAATTCAGATCAACACCAACCTATTGATAGATACCCCGGAGCATAGCGCAATTTCCAAGACTTGTTTGGAATAGGGAAATTGGAGATTTCTAGCTGAGATGAACTTCCAGAGAATTCTGATTGATGAGGATATAATTTTAGTTGGTGATCCAGCTGATTTCATTGACGAGGATTAGCCACAACAACAAGCGTTTGTGTATCCGGAGATGGATTTGCCTTCTATGCAGCCACCACAGCAGTCGCAGCCCACAACATGAGTATTTTTAGCCACCAACACAGCAGCAGTAGGAGTTCTGCAGACCCAGGATCACTTTTATCGGAAGTAGTTCAGATTGATGAAATAGCAATTCTCTACTTTGAATGCGATTTAACAAGAGACGAATCGACAACTAGCATTGGCGAATATAAATTACGCTGCGCTTAACCTTCGATATGATGGTATAGATCAAAGATTGGGTAAGGTGGATAGGAAACTATACAATCTTCACAGGGATTTTGATTATTGGCGCATGGAGATAAGTGATGATGATGATGCTCCGGAGGAGTAGTGACGCTAGGTTTTTTTATCCTTTACTGTTTCTTCTCATCTCCATTCTCTATTTCACTTTACAGATTGAGTGATTGTGAGTGGTGTTGAGTGTTTGATTGAGATCCATGTGTGGGTGGTCTGTATTGATATTGATTGATGATGATGGATTCACTGGTTATGTTTGATTTGGATGTGATCGGATTGATTTGAAGAGTATGATGTTACTTCTTGAATAAGCATGAGCACTTGTTATTAATGCATGCTGATTTTATTAATGATGGCATGTACCACTATTGCTTGTAGTTTATGTAAATATTGATGTTGATTGCATGCTTTGAAGAGTGCTTAGGAATCTATTACCCATGTGAGAATTTGAGTCTATTAATCATACTACATGATTTCATGATAGTTTATTCTTATGAGTATCATTCATATGTTTGCATTCTAGAACTTGACTTGGAGTCTTGTTTGAAATTTATGATTGATAGATACTAGGACATGATCTTAGGCCGTTATTGCTTAAATTGAGCCACTTAGCCAATTTCCTACCTTATAATATTAATCATTGGAAGCCAGTTGAGACTTTAAGCTTTTTCTTTGGCAAGCCTATGACAAAAAGCCTTTATTTACCTATATTTGAGTTTTAAATACCCTATTTACTAGTAGAGAGTTTAAGTGAATAAATTAATTGCTAGCTCGTTGAAGAAAAAGGAAGGAAAAGTGTGCATAGTTATGAAAATAAAATTGTGGTTAATTCTTGTTGAGGGGTAGTGCCTGAAACTGGTACCCTAATTGTTTTACAAAGGGTAGTACTTGACATTGCTACCCTTGTACCTTGAAGAAGATGTTGATTCCAAGTGATGCAGGAGATGAAGTATTGAAAGATCGTGATAATGATGAAGAAGGATAAGTATTAATACTGTTTGATGAAAAGCAAATCTCCAAGGTAATTCTCTACTAGTGAAATTAGTCACTTTATCTATATTTTTCTACCTTTACCAAAGAGTCAACATTACAACCCAAAGAATAAGTCCTTTGTGATTCTAGTGTTGAAATAATTATAAATTAATTTTTGAGACCTTTGCCAAGCTTATGGTTGCATGAAGATATGAATTGATTTTGAGCGTATATACTAACCCTTTGAAAGTGTACATCTTTTACACTTGAGTGCTAGAGTAAACATTTACCTAGTAAACTAGATGAATTTGCACTCGTAGAAGTATTGTGGTTGATGGATATGTTTGCATGGATGAAAGGTATGATGGATGCATGTTTTGAATTGATATTATCGCATGTGTTAGAATAAGTTGTGCTTGTTATAAGGACTTTGTGATTACACTCTCTTGTTTAGTTTTGATTCCCGTTGCCTTGGGACGAGCAACATGTAAGTTTGGGGATTTGATGAGAGTGATAATTAACATATTGTAAGCTCTAATTTATATGGAAATTAAGTACGATTTGGTTTATTATTAAGACGAATCGGGTTGTTTATGGAAAAGCCACGAATCAAATACCACTAATGCTATTTGATCATATTTGAACAGGAAAATAGGTCTTAACTGCTCGGAATTAGAAAGTACAACTTTCGAGATGATTTTCGTAGCTTTGCTCAACCTGGAGAAGTTGTTCGACCTACATTGGTTAGGTCGAACAAGGGTGATAAGTCGAACGGGGGGCATTTCAAGTTACAGGGAGGTCATTCGACCAAGAATGCCCATTCGACCAAATGAAGCCAAGTCGAACGAGGAAGGTCAAGTTGAACGGGAAGCAGAAATCAAGTTCAGATTACAGACATGCCATTCGACCAGCGTTCAACCAAGAGGTTCCATTTGACCAATTCTAGTCTGGTCGAACGATGACGTATCAGCTCTGAAAAGTCAGAATTTTCACCTCCAATGCATGCATGTGCATGTTTTCGACAAAAAAGCCCAATAAAGTCCATAAGGAGAAGTAACAAGTATAAAAAGGGGTGCCGATAATACCAAAAATGGAGTTACATTCCACATCCATCCTACATCACATCCAAACCCTAACTTCATCTGCAGGAGCAGTAGAGAGAGATACGTGCGGCAAATCAAGTGAGAACCAAGTGAAGATTCAAGATGGAGCGAGAAGCGACGGCGCCCGCATCTAGGGTTTACTTCGCAACTTAATCTATCTTTTAATTTTCAAGACTATGGGAAAGATCTATCCAAGCACCATGAACGTTCTTCGAAGCGTCATGGGCTATAACCACTTTGGTAGTTCTAGGGTTATGAAAGTTTTTATCTAATTAATTGAACTTCCGTGAGTATACTTCGTACAACACTACTTGTGGTTTATTTTATATAAGACTATGCTTTATTAATTCATACTCTGACTTGTTTTATGCATCATTAATTGTTACATAGAGTCTGAATACATATCTTGGTTATTGGTTGAGTGCGTTCACTACTGAGCACGATTTCATGTTATGATTCTAAGTGAGGGAACTCTGAAGATTCATTAAAACTATCTTATATGAATACTTATTAATTGAATTGGATTCAGGTTAGTAAGTATGATAAAGAGGATAATTATATATTACCTATAAAGGGAGATCATATCGGGTTAGAGTACTTTGTGCACGGGAAACAATTGATACTGATAGTACCTAGAAAGGGTGGTATAATTATATTTCTTTCTCCGAAGTAATTCACACGTGTTACATGCTTGTTTGCTTGTGTCTATAGAGTAGATTTGCATGGTTTAGTGATGCGTCAATATTCCACAAGGCAGATCGGACATTGACATACGGAAGGGAGATTCATTAGTGAAACTGGATGACCCGAAGAGCTACCTATCTTCTCACTTGAGCAACTCTAGTTATTTCTCTACTCTTATTTATTTTAATTGTTATTTTAATTAATTGTTTATTTGTTACTAAATCATCAAAACTTTATTTCTATATTATTCTTAATAAGTTAGTTAATAAATAAATTGATAATAATATGTCCTTTGGGTTCATTAATCACTTGGTCGCTTATCAAAGCTATAATAGCATCCTTAACACTAGGGGATTAATATTGTGTGATGAGAAAATGCTCATCAATGACTCTAGTGAAGAGGAAAGAGCTGCTTATAATAGATGGGTTAAGGCTGATAGGATGGCTAATTGCTATATTTTGGCTTCTATGTTAAATGTGCTTCAGCATCAACATCAAGCTATGAACATTGCCTATGATATGATGCAGAATCTTAAGGAAATCTTGGGCACCAGAGTCGTCCTGCCAGGTCACAGGGCATGGCTGTACTGATGAACACCAAAATGGCTTAGGGCACTCCCATAAGGGAACATGTCTTTAGGATGATGGGCCAACTTAATGAGTTGGAGGTTCTTGGAGCTGAAATCGATGGGGATACCTAAATCGATATTATACTCCAAATCTTGCCTAGGAGTTTTGAAGAGTTTCGTCTGAACTATGGTATGAAAAAATATTTGTACACATTGGCGAAACTTCTGACTGAACTTGTGGCGGCGGAAGAACTGTTTCATAGAGCTCCTCAGGTTTATGTTGCTGAAAATGCTGCTTATCCTAGGCTGAAATGTGGTAGGAATAAGAAGAAGCAAGGAAATTCAGCACCGGTGTACCAAGTAAAGGAAAAGGGTGGTGCAATCAAGAAGCCTAAAGGCTTGTGCTTCAAATGTAACTTGCCGGGACTCTACAAGGCAGACTGCCCTCTTCTGAAGGGGAGCAGAAAAGGTAAGTCTTATTTACTAGTTGTTGAATTGTGTTTAGCGTCTGTATCTGTTGACACTTGGAGTGTAGATACGGGAGCCACTGACCATGTCTGCAATTCTTTACAGGGGTTCCACCAAACCCGATAGCTTAGTGATGGAGAGATTACTATACTCCTGGGGAAATGCTACAAGAGTAGCAGCTGTTGCAGTGAGAGACGTCTATTAATTTTTCAAAGAATAAAACTATTGTTTTGAGGAATTGTCTTTATGTACTTCATTTTAGAAAGAATTTAATTTTGGTTTCTAAATTGTTTATGGATGGATATTCAATTTCTTTTAATGATAAGGATGTTTTAAGAAAAAATAAAATTATTATCTGTGATGGTGCATTGATAGATAATTTGTATACTCTTAATCCAATTTCTCCCACAGTGCAACAAATTGAAATGAATAATACATCTACTAATAAAAGAAAGAACCTTCGAAAATGAACCAAACATATCTTTGGCATCTAAGACTATGTCATATTAACTTAAGTAGGATTCAAAGGTTAATAGCTGATGGACCTTTGAGTTCATTAGTTGTGGAAAATTATCCAACTTGCGAATCCTGCTTGGAAGGAAAGATGACAAAAAATCCTTTTAAGGCAAAGGGGTATAGAGCCAAGGATCTGTTGGAATTGGTTCATTCTAATTTATGTGGTCCTATGTCTGTCCAAGCAAGAGGTGGTTATGAATATTTTGTCACTTTGATTGACGATTATTCAAGATACGAATACATTTATTTGATGCGACGCAAGTTTGAGTGCTTTGATAAATTCAAAGAGTACAAGGCTGATGTGGAGAAGCAACTTGAAAAATATATCAAGACACTATGATCTAATCGTGGTGGCAAATACCTCTTGGAAGAGTTTAGGAATTATTTATCAGAGGAAGGGATAAAATCCCAATTGTCTGCATCGGGCACACCCGAGCAGAATGGTATAGCGGAAAGAAGGAATATGACTCTTATGGAAATGGTAAGATCAATGATGAGTTGTTTGAAATTACCAAATTCATTTTGGGGATACGCCTTAGAAACAACGGCTTACATCCTGAACTTAGTACCTTCTAAATCGGTAGCTTGCACACCCACTGAACTGTGGACCAGGCAAAAGCCTAGTCTAAAACACATTTGGGTTTGGGGTGCTCTGGCACATGTGTTAAAGGCAGATGCTAATAAGGAAGAATCGCGTACGGATGTTTGTATATTTATAAGGTATCCTAAAGAAACGAAGGGTGGTTTGTTTTATAGTCCGAAAGATCAAAAGGTGATCGTTAGCACGATCGCTAGATTTTTGGAAGAAGATTATATAATAGATCACAAACCCATGAGTAAAAATGTTCTAGAGAAAGTAAGAGAAGAAACACCAAATATAATACCAACTGTACAAGAGAATATACTACAGGACACTGCACCGCGTGTCACACCTGATACACAATTGCCTGCGAAGCCTCATTGTAGTAGGAGGGTTGTGAGACAACCTGATAGATTCATGAGATTGGGAGAGTCGTTAAACTTGGTCCCTGGTGAACATGAAATCGACCCATGAAATTACAACGAAGCACTGCATGATAAAGATGCTCTCATGGCAAAAAAAATCAAATATGAAATAGAATCCATGTATTCTAATCAAGTCTGGGAGCTTGTAGAACCACCCAGTGGTGTAAAAGCTATTGGATTCAAGTGGGTCTATAAAAGAATAAGTGGATCTGACGGTAAGGTGGAAACCTTTAAAGCAAGGCTCTTTGCGAAGGGATATACTCAAAAAGAGGAAATCGATTATGTGGAAACCTTCTCACCCATCGCCATGCTTAAGTCAATTCGGATTCTTTTTTCTGTTGCAGCTCATATGGACTTTGAGATATGGCAAATGGATGTCAAGACACCTTTCCTGAATGGAAGTCTTGAGGAAAACATCTATATGAAGTAACCAGAGGGATTAATGGCGGAAGGGGAAGAGCATCATGTGTGTAAGATTAATAGATCCATTTATGGATTGAAACAAGCTTCTAGATCATGTAACATCCATTTTGATGAAGTAGTCCAGTCATATGGATTTATTCAATGTCCAGATGAATCATGTGAGTATAAGAAGTGTGATGGAAACATAGTGGTATTTCTGGTACTTTATGTGGATGATATCCTGCTCATTGGAAACAATGTAAAGGTATTGTCGTATGGCTATCCAAGCAGTTTGAGATGAAGGACTTAGAAGAAGTCGGGCACATTATAGGGATCAAATTGATAAGGAATCGCAAGAAAAGAATGTTGTGCTTATCCCAAGCTTCATACATTGATACAATCCTGGAACATTTTAGCATGCAAGATTCTAATAAAGGTTTTCTACCTTACAGACATGGATTACCTCTATCTGAGGAAATGTGTCCAAAGACATAAAAGGAAATAGAGGATATGAAGGCGGTTCCTTATGCTTTGGTAGTAGGAAGCCTCATGTATACAATGCTATGTACGAGGCCGGATATCTGTTATGCTATGGGCATGGTCAGTAGGTATCAAAGTAACTCAGGACAAGGGCATTGGACTGCGGTAAAGCATATTCTGAAGTACCTGCAAAGGACTAGGGATTATATGCTGATTTATCGGTCAGATACTTTGTTACCTTTGGGTTATACTGATTCAAATTTTTTATCAGGTAGGGATGCTAGTAAATCCACCTAGAGTTAAGTGTTTACTCTTGGAGGAGGAGCTATAATATGGAGGAGTGTAAAGCAGAAATGCATTGCGAACTCTACCACGAAAACTGAATATGTAGTAGCCTCTGAGGCAGCTAAAGAAGCAGTGTGGCTTAGGAACTTCTTGATGGACTTGGAAGTGATTCCTGGTTTGCCCAAAGCGATCACAATTTATTGTGATAACAGTGATACAGTAGCAAACTCGAAGGAACCATGAGCCCATTGGGCGAGTAAACACATTGAGAGCAAGTATCACCTGATACGAGACATCTTTAAAAGTGAGGAGATCATTTTCACTAAGATTTGATCTGAGGATAACCTAGCTAATCCTTTTTTAAGAGCCTTCCAGGGAAAGCATTTGATGGGCATGTAGAAGGAATGAGGATTAGATACGTGTCAACAAATATAGCAACATAATCTTTTAATATAAGTGAGAGATTATTGTATTGTATACTAAAAGACTAACTTTTGTATGAACAATATTTTAACAATTTATTTGAAATGAGAATCATATGATCAAACATTTTGCATATTATAATTTATTTATATGTTATTACAAAAGTCCACTTACTTTATACTGTAGATAATATAGTGTGTGGCATCGCACTGAAGATCATATTATCGGTTTAATTATAAAGTATAAATAGATGCTCACAATCGAGATAGACGGGGATAATCTATTGGGATGGTTGTAATGTGATTTGGTATTAGTTTGTCTTGACTATAAAATCACATTAGTATACTTTGTGTGTATTGAGCAGGACCGCTTTAGATCGTTCGAGTTATTCTGACTATATTGTAAAACTTGATCTCTGTTATTATGGATGTTCATGCTCTTAATCCTTATACTATAACCTCGATACATAAGCCAGTATATATCTCTTTGATTCATTAATGGGTGAGATTTAAATATTAAATCAACAAGCTCGGTGAGTTGGGAAATAGTGTTGTCTCTATGGTGTGCTGTTGATTCCAGAAGGAATCCTTATCCTATTAAATAGGTTGATGATGTCCCCTTAAGGAGCTCATAAAGATTATCATGTAAATCTTGCAATTGGATTTATTTCGGCATGATAATAAGGTTGAGTGGTACTACTCTCGGATGCGATATTAATTAATGGAGTTATCAGTAACTTAATTAATTAATGGCATTGCATATCTTAAACATAAGGAGACTAACAGACTCATAATAAAAAAGAGTCCATAACGTAATTTGGGATTAGAATGACAGTGCAGTAATAATATTTTGTTGGACTATATTATTATTATTGGACTTAAGTATAAGCCCAATGAAGGCCCGACTCTAATTTCTCATCCTATTCCCTGTTGTAGCCTATATATAAGTCATCTCAACTGTCCAGAGCCCTAGAGAGACACGCTTAAAATTGTGAGAAATAGGGATGAGAGCAGATTTAGAGGATCTTGAAGATTGTCGCCCACACGACGTCAAGATTGGACTTGGGAATACAGTAGAAGATCAAGAGATTGTTCTCTACAACTGTTCTTCTTCAAGATACCCTGGTGAAAGGTAATATGTTTCTATGTTCTTACTTTCGCTGATTTAGAAACGCATGGAACCCTAACGGTTCATGTTAACCAAACGATCGAACGCCAATAGCACTGCCTTGCGTTTGATTCTAGGTAATTCATTTCCCTTAAGTAAAAATTGAATTGAAATTATTAGAATAGGAAAAAAATAATGCGTTGAAATGCAACTACACACCAAATAAAATTATGCATAGTTTGATGAATATGTTCGACCAAAGAAATAGGCCATTTCAAAATCATTATGGAGTGAGAGATTTGAGAATCACCAAAGTAAACAAAAAAGAAATCAGATTCATTGAATGCGAAATGTCCTATCTGCAAATTTACACCCGATGTGTGTATTATTACTTCCCGAAAATAAACTTGAGAGGGAGGCCACAAATGGTAGACCCAAATAATTGAGAAGCACCGATCTATCCAATATACCAAGTATCTTATGTTATCGAAATGACATGAACTTTCAATGATTTTGAGGAAAAATTAATTGTCTGTTTGTTTATGTTGGTGGTGCATCAGATTGAAGGTTGCTAAGGGAATAAAGGCTTGAATATTGTTAAATTTCTTTCAAGAACCGCACCGAGTAATAAGTAGCATTGATTTATAGCTGAGAACTGATGGGCTGTAAGAGAAATTCCTACCCTACCATCATTCAGGGATGAGAATAATAAAATAAAATAAAATAAAAATAAATAAAATAAAAGTAGTGCATTGATTCATGAAGAAATCCTGAAATGCTTTTATTAAAGAAAATATAGTAGTAGGGATAATAATAATATTAACACTGAAGAAAGATGACAAAATAAGCTTAAAGAAAGTGCCTTTGGTTTGTTCTACAGCGTACAACCATGTTTTCATGTATCTAATCTTCCTCATATTTAATTGCAGAAAATTAAAATTAATTCAAAGCAAAAGTTCAAGAGGTGAAAATGGCTTGCAACTGAAATATCAAAGTGGGGTATACATCACTGTCACTTTCCTTATTTTCTATTTTTCAGTTAATTTTAAACTTTTTACAAAGTTCAAAGGAACAGGTAGACAATGGAATTAATAGAATAAATGAGGTGAGAAGCAACAAGAATTTTAATGACATTCTATATTAATGTATAGAGAATTGGTTTAAATTCTGTAATGAATAAATAAATAATTTAGACACAATCATTTTTAATTTTTTTTATTACGCTCTTATTACTCTTTGAATTTTAGTATTCCCGTTTCATAAATGTTTATATTTTTTTGTCAATTAGGTAGTGTAAGATTCTCTATAATGATTTGAATATGTCATTTATGAAAAATCATCCCTCTTTTTATGTTTATAAGGGTTAGTTAACTATATCATGTTTCTTTTTGCATTGTGCTTATCAAAACAAAGGGAGTTGTGATTTTCAAACTTCATCTTGCATATATTCCGCTCTTCTAATAGCTTTGAAATTATATCTTCCATTAGAAAAGCTTGATTGTTCGTGCTTCCAGGGTGGTAAATGAAGCTGTGACTATTTTGGTAAAAACTTGGATATATTTTAATCATATCATTCTAGGTTAATAATTTGCAATATTTTTTCTGGAGAGTTATCAGTTTCATACTACAGTGTAATCCAACAATCAACATATACAAACAATATTGGGAGAAGTTGCTCTGCTTGGTATAAATAATAAAATCAAAATTTTGTGATCGTTATATTTTTATTTAAATGAATTTCTAAACCAACTAAATTTTCTTTCAGGTTGTCGTGTTCTAATTTCATGACGACTTCACTCATATGAAGGGGGTTGGCCTCACCACAACTATGGTTGGTGTCAGTTTATTTAATTAATATATGTAAGTTATCAAGCTGAATGCTATTACAACCAAAACTTTACCTTTATCTTGTTACATGCTTGTTTCTAGGCGTTCATTGAATATTAACTCTTAACTTATAGTTATCAAGCTTTCACAATTGAATATTTATTTGACTTTTTTTTATAGTACATGGTATACCTTGAATCTTATGCACAATGAAAAATCTATCAGTCTCTAATTTGAAGAGGAAAAAAAATTCTGAAAGAAAAGGACATACTTGGTAAAAAAAATTAATTTTCCTAATCAGTGTGTGGAAACTGTAAATGTGTGTTTTTCTTCAGTTTGAAGAATAAATCTCTTTCAAGGACTTTTTATGTTATTTTAGTTTTTATTTAAAATATACTTACTGTGTCAATATTGAGTTAAACCTATTTGAATTAAAGATATGTGTGTGTTCATATCTTTAAAAAATAAATGTGACTAATTGAAACAATTAAATATACTTGCATGTTTCAACATCCTTGCATACCGGTGGAGGTAGTAATATATTGTGGTATTGGTTTGAGTTTTGAAACTTTGTGATTTATACATAATTGTCTAGTGCATTTAACAAATGGATTTGTAAATGTTACACTCTATTGTTTTCTTTTTTTTTTTTTTTTTATCTAGGATACAATTTACTCCATGACAGAATAAATTTATTTGGTTAATTTTCATGTTCTTTATATATTTATGCATATCCAAGCATGAGTGAAATATCAATTGTTTCTTTTTATCCTATAAAAAAGTGATGGGCCTTAGTGAATTATATACTAGGCTTTTTCCACTTTCTCATAGCTATTAACAGGCTTTGTAGCCTAAGATAGTAACAATCATGGTTTTAAAAGACGGAAGGCCCAATCAAGAAACGTTATCCTAGATTGATTGGAATAGCACTATCTTGTTTCTAGGCCTTCATTGAATATTAATGCTTTATTTATAGTTATAAAGATTTTAAAATTGAATATTTGTTCGAGTTATTTTTTATAGTACATGGTATACCTCGAATGGTAAGTAGAATGAGATACATCTCTGTCTCTCTTTTTAAGAGGGAAAAAAATAGATCCTTAAAAGAAAGCGGGATCATGGTAAAAAGAATTAACTTTCTTGCTAAGTGCAATAAACATTGAAGCCTTTTATTGTTGTATGACAGAAATACATGTTTATTTGATCTTTATTTTAAAAAAGAACTAGTCTCATTTTACCAAGTTCTAGGGCAGGTTCGATCTTTGCCTTGCATAAATGTTATTGATTAATGTAAATAGACCACAATATGTTGGTGTGAACTATACCCAAATATATTGTTACTATGACAAATCTACTTTGCTTATCAATTAATGTGGTAATGCTATGCAGATACAACTAATCCCTTTGTGTTTTACACATCATGATCCGTATGGCTAGAAGAAATGCAATGGTTTTCTTGTTCTTATTGACCTTACTTCAACAACAACTCATTGCAGTGCATCTTCTTCTTCGTACATTGAATAAAAGACGTAGATGAGTGCGTAGGCGTGCTGATGTTATGCAACCTTATTCTATGCTAGCTAAGATTCCATATCAAGTTGAATACATGGATATGTTATTTAGGGTTTTTGATCGTGTTTGTATTGAGAATTTGAGAATGGATAGAGATGCATTTGGTAGACTTTGTTTTTTGTTGAGGGAGTTAGGTGGATTGTTAGATTCGAAGTACGTCACTGTTGAGGAGCAAGTATCATATTTTTTAGCCATTCTTGGGCATCACAAGAAAAATATGATAGTTAAATTTGATTTCTTTCGGTCTGGACAAACGATTTCCCACTACATACACATAGTACTAAAGGCATTGTTGAAACTCCATCCCATCATAATGATTAAACCAACCACAGTGGCTGATGATTCAACACACTCAAGATGGAAGTGATTCAAGGTATCATTATCAAATTACTGTTACATATTAGTAGCACTTACCTTTAACGTTGCATTTATATTATGTTGACCCCATATATATTGTCAATTATAGGTTGACTAGGGCGTTAGATGGCATCCATCTTCATGTTCATGTCCTTAAAGAGGACAAAGGTCAATATAGGGATAGAATTTGAAGATCACGACAAATGTCCTATGCGTTTGTAACCAGAATGCCAACTTCATTAATGTTCTTTTTGGCTGGGAAGGGTCAGCAGCTGATTCTAGGATGTTGCATAATGCCGTGAATAGGCCACACGGTTTGAAGGTTACGCCTGGTGGTAACGTACACCAGATTCACCTCAATCTTATTATTTATTAAGTTTCGTCTACCATTGTGATAAATCAAGGATACGTAATAAATTCATATATTTACTTATAGGTCAATATTACTTGTGTGACCACGCGTATGCGAACACTGAAGGGTTTCTCATTCCATATAGAGGTCAAAGATATCATCTTCAGGATTGGGGTCCACCCTCGTCTTGGCCAACAAATGCATTCGAGCACTTCAATATGCATCATGCCAGAGCACGTAATGTTATCGAACGTGCCTTTGGAATTTTGAAAAAGCATTTCGAAATTCTCTGTGTTACTTCTTACTATTCCATTAAAATAAGATTGATCATGGCGTGTGTTCTTTTGCATAATTTCATCCGATCTGTTATGGAAGTTGAACCAATTGAGGCAATATTGGATGATGATGCCACTGAAGATGAGGAGATCCATGGTAGAGACGATGTGGTGGATACAACAGAGTCCTCACCGCAATCGAACCTCTTTCGGGATGAGATAGCGCATACAATTTTCAATGAATGGAATAGTTGAAGTCATTGTTTAATTACACTGCTTATCGATTAGTTGTTATGTACTGTAAAACGTTGATGTAATTGAATTTCTAATGTGTGATCTATAATACATGCATTTCATAAGCTATGGATGTAATTTTGAATGTATAAAATTTCACCAACAATATGTTGTGTTATTAATGTTCATTTGTTTATGAGTATGTATTATTAAGTACAGTGATATCTGGCATTCAGTAATGGAAAAACTAGAAGAGTGGGTATATTTATTTGTTTGCAATTGTTCTGACGAAGCGTTTGTGGTAACTTTTTTGCAGTTGCTTGTTATAATTAATTGACAGCCACAACACATCCTTGGCTCCAACACATGAGGTATTTTTATTATGTATTTATTGTATGTTACATTTGATTATGACGTATCATGTGTTTTATTTGATAGTATTTGGTCATCAACCTTAATTACAGTATTTCATAAATTTTGTGAATAATGGAGGGAGTCCAACTCCAGTGACAATCTAGTTGTGTGGTTGTGTTGTTGTAATTTGTATGTGCATCGTTCATGTTTTGTTGGGTGTTATACTGGGTCGCGGTAAGTAGCTAGTAAATTATTGTACTTAATTTCAGTGGTCATCACGGATTGTTTAATTTTAGAAGTGATAATTTCATGCCTGTTACTCTTAATATCTCTAACTACGTTGTTTATGATTTAGCTCCTTTTGTAAATGTGTCGGCAATGTGTGTATCCAAGTTTTTCAAGAACACTATTGTAGGGTAATGGAATTCAATGCTACTATTTGTTGAATGCAGTTGTGGCTTGTATTTTTTATGCCATATCTTTTCACTCCTTGTTTGTAGATGCAGCTAATTTTTTTTAGTAACAATAGCATAATGTGAATTGTGAAAGTGGGGCCTGATTCCTTTGTCATTGGTGACACATATGTGCAATATTTAGTACTGCTTTTGGTTTGGCATGTTAAAAAGTAAGCATTGCCTACGTTTCTTTAATAGGTCCCAACATCATCACATGGTAAATCTGCATTGGGATGTCTTTCCCATCTCTATTGGTAGATAAATGGCAATGCAATATTCAATAGTGCTTTTGGTTTGGCATGGTAAAAGTAAGTATTGCCTACTTTTATTTAATAGGTCCCAACATCATTACATGGTAAATATGCATTGAGATGTCTTTCCCTTTTCTATTAATAAGACAAAGGCTACTTAATTGTGTTGCCAGCTACTCTGCCATGTATGAATTATCTTCAATGCATCACACTGATTTAATTAACTCATACTTTATTTACTTAATTTTTATAATTATAATTACTTACCTAATAAACTTCCAATTGTGTGGCTATAATAGGGGTAGCTTCTAAGCTCAAAACCCACCAACTCCTTATATTTACAACATTTTTCTTACTCCGTATCAATTGTTTTAAAATGCCTCTGCCTCAAATCCCTTGGATGGTAGTTACCATGCCCTCCTAATGCCCATTATGAGATTAACCAACACTCTAATGGAAGGATAACATGGAACGAAGTGCTCGAGCGTGGTCGTTTCCTAAAAAAGAGATATGACACTTTCAACTAATGGCCGATGTTTGGTGGGATGGGCCTACGAATTTCATAAACTTATCAAAGTCAACATGGTTAAAGCTCATTCGAGTAATATTCATAATAACTATTATCTTCACTACGTGATTTACATAATTTTAAAACGCATCTTTATTTATTGTTATAGGAAGATGTATTCTACATGACGTATTTTCATTGTGGTGAACCTCTATATCCTCAAATGAGAGAGTTGTTCGGAACGAAGCAAGAGTCGCCTCCACATGATATCATAGTAATTAGCGATGGTTCTAACTCTTACTGTGCCCAACAAAATGTTTCACTTATTCTACATGGCGTATTTTCATTGTGGTGAACCTCTATATCCTCAAATGAGAGAGTTGTTCGGAACGAAGCAAGAGTCGCCTCCACATGATATCATAGTAATTAGCGATGGTTCTAACTCTCACTGTGCCCAACAAAATGTTCCACTTATCATTAAAGATGATGACAAGGAGATATCTTCTCCCATGCAATGACACAAATCACGTGCTCCGAACCCCTTTAAAGAACCCAGCAACCCCACTATGAGTGATGCTCGACTGAACAAATTTGGTGACAACTCTTCATGTTCATCATCGAGTCCAGTGAAGTGGTTCCATTTCTTTAAAAAGATATGAGGTTGTGGATGCTTTAGAATTTAAATGATATTTCCTCTGAAGTGTGCCAGATTCGTCTTCCAAGTGCATGTTTATGTCACGTCATTTTTTATTATTTATTTCGGACGCATATGATTATAGCATTGACTAATATTGTGTATATTGTACTCTGCCATGCATTGTCTTCCAAGTGTATGCTTATTCCACGTTTTTATTATTGTTATTATTATATTTACTATGAATATTATTATTAGGGTTAGTTCATTAAAGTACACAACCTTTTCTTCATTTCTCAATTTAATCACGAACTTTTATTTTATTCTTTTTAAAAAAACACAACCTTCTATTTTTTCTCAATTTAGTCATGAAACTTCTCTTTATCTATTAAATACATAACCTTTTATGTAATTTTCCGATTGAATCAGGAATTTATTTTTTTAGTTAAGTATACATGATTTTGTTATATTGTGTCATTTAATCAAAATCTTATGTTAATAAAATTTATTAAAAATTTCTTCCTGAAATGGTTTTATTAATAATAAAATTTTAAGAATAAATAAAAAACTAATAAGATAATCAGATTTTACAAAAACTTAGCTACATTTTTTAGTCCACCTACCTACTGCTAATGTTAATTAAGACCTAATATTTTACATATATTAAGTATAAATCATATAAAATAATTTTAATTATCTCTACCAACTTTTACGTATATTCAAATATTAATGATTTTGGTTCTTAACGTATATTTAATTATCTAGTCAACTATTATTTATTTTTTAAATTTATCAATTATCGAATTCTTTAAAAAGATAATTAATTAAATTGAAGGCAAATTACATGAATTTTTATGAATTGTTGTACTATTTATTTAATATTTAAAATTTAATCTATCTATAATATTTAAATAATTTAATGTGCATTAATTTTTCATTAATAAAAGAATTTTGAACAAATGACAAAATAAAAAAGATTATAAGGAAAATTTTGTGATTAAATTGAAAAAAATACAAAAAGACAGCGTGTATGTAATTGATAAAAAGAAAGTTTGTGATTAAATTGAGGAAAAATAAGAAGATCATGTATTTTTTTGACAATAAAAAAGTTCTTGATTACATTAGACGAAGAGAAAAAATCATGTATTTTAATGCAATTAACCCTTGTTATTATTAATATTATAATTATTTACAAATCATTATTATTATTATTATTATTATTATTATTATTATTTAACTATTAGTAAAATATATAGTGAGATAAAATGTGACCATATGAGTTTTTTGTTTGCAAGTTCATGCTGAAAAGTTAATGATCTTAATTTGAAAAAAATTAATTCTCATATCCACCTGGGTGCAAATCAGGATATGGTACACTCATTTTCAAAAATGTATACAATTATTAAAAAAATATATACACTGATGAAAAAAAATATATACACTTTGTTAGAGAATTTTCTATTAGTTTTGTTATTTTTTTAATAAAATATTGAGTGTAAAAAAGTAAACAATTATTAAGAAACATGTAGACACTATTAAATAATAAAAAGTTATACACATATGGGTGTTAGTTTTTTTAATGAAAAATTGAATGTAAAAAAATATATAATTATTAAGAAATATATATACAATATTGAATAAAAAGTTATACACATATGGGTGCACGCTTGCATCCGAATACACCGGATATCAACTCTTTGAAAAAAAATGAAAGAGATTAATAAAATGTCATCAAACATGGAATTGTTTACAAAGTTTAGATTCCATCGACATTTTCTAACATTTTTCACTCATAATTGATATATATATATATATATATATATAATATCATAAAAATAAAATGTATTATTTTTTCGATTTCAATATTTACAAATTTTGTCTTCCATTAATTATTTTATAAATTCAAATATTCCATCATTCAAAAATTAAAAAAAAAAACTACATCTCACACAAAATAAATAAATAAGTAATTACACGCATACACACGTTGAAATAAGTATTTAATCCTCATCATAATTTATCACCACATGGACAAAGAAATAAATTAAAAACATACTACACTATGCTTTCTATTATAAGAATAGGTCCACTTCCCTAAATAATAAGTTGGAGATATCAAGAATAACCTTAAACTAGACAAGTTAAGAAATGAAAAAGAGTTGGAGATATCAAGAATAACCTTAAACTAGACAAGTTAAGAAATGAAAAAGACACAAACAGAGACTAACAAGTAATTATCATAATTAACATACCATAAACGCCTACCAGGCATGTCACATTTTTAACATGTTTAGTGAAACCATAAAGCATAATGTGCCCACTTCTACTTTATCAAAAAAAATGACACATCCACTTCAACCTATCGACCAAACAACGTCCAAGTCTTACACATTCAACTATTCAGAAAAGTCCAAAAACTAAAGTTTGATGAAGGGCTGACGCATCAAAACAATCGTACCAAAACGTAATACCATGAACTACATAAACAGCAAGATTAACCTTTTCAGTTAATCTCCTTGTCGAGCAAACAACGTACGTATCGATGCCTTGCGTGATGTGGTAATCAGTGAACATCTCAAGGCATTCTATATTTTTTGCAAGCAGGTGCTTGGCCAAGATTTATTTCGTACTGCAGTACACGTGTGATACTCTGAAGCCCTTCCTCCATGGAATGCTGTATCTGTTGTAGAGTTTCAACAAGCTGGTCGTTACTCAAATTCGCAGCATGACGTTTGGAACCGGACAACTTCATACTGCTGGTTTTCTTCTTCGAATGGCTATTTATCTCCCAGTCGTTCTTTAGACTCTCAGGATCAGCTTCATCATTCATTGGGGTCACCATCTGAGAAGAGACATCCTCCGCAATCAACTCATTAACAGCTACAAGTAAATCCTCAGCCCCACCCCCATTCGTACAATCTTTTCCAAATATTTCCATCAACGCCTCATGCATTGGCCATGGCTAGTAACGCATACCATGGGCATCTGGATCATTCTGGCACAAGAAATGACAAACCAACACATGGAACATGGAAAGTCATTTCATGATCATCAAAAAGAAAATGTAGAGCTTTCATAAACACATCCAATTGTACACATAAATACACATTTGTAGAAACTTAAAGACTAATTCATCATAAAAAAATGTTCAATAAAAAATCATCAATGAACATTTATTTACATTTCTATATCAATACGCCTATAGTCACCGTGGACAGAATATTTCTTCACTTTTCAACCCATTAAATTTTGGCTCCTATGCTTTGATAAGCACATTTTCAATGAAATATGTTTCACAAATGCAATGGATAATCTCACAGAAGTGTGTTATAGCGTGACACAAAGTTCCAAAATCAAAATTCACATACTATACTACACAGTGAAAGAGTTGCACACCTTAACCACCGTCTCCCATTGGCCATCCGATGCGTCTATCTTATGGGTAAGCTGGTTTAAGCCCACTCCAGTACCTAGTGAAATCTTGGTGCTAAGGGATGCCTGATGCCTTTTCCACATCGTGATCTTGGAGTAATGTGGGGAGTACCTCGCAATATAATCCCTGGAATAGCATTGCGCATTCCTGTCTCCAACTTCAGCATGTACCCCGGTCTCCAACCATTTTAGTTTTTCCATCTGGTTGCTACAAGCTCCTTCATTAAGCCTAACAACACCTTTTCTTCTTCATCGGTCCAGCCTATATGTTTGCATTCACCTTTTCTGGTTTTCGTTCCACCTGAAACACTACTGCCACCACTTTCCATTGTCAAGTGATTGTGTGTCTTCTCAAATCTGCATCCCAAAATTTTTATAATTAATAATTAATAAGGAACTGTATCCTTATTTTAATTCCTCTATGTGTACTTGACCACGTTTTTTTAAAAAGAATTTATGGTAATTCATTATGATTTTGTACTACACTAATTTTTTTCCTGTATTTAGCTCTAATTCCACATATACATGTTAATCAAATACTTTTATAATTTTTCCCTTTTGGAAAACAAATTATTGTTTCATACGGTCATGTTTACATGTTGTTAATTCAAGAAACTTTGAAAGTAAGAAAACTACATTAATTAAACTATAATTCATAATTACATAGGAATTGCCATGTTCAATGTGTCATTTCAAATTATACATGGAAAATAAAAATTATTCATACAACAAATTCTTTTTTCTACCCAACATGAAAACAAAAAGGGCAATACCTCAACAAATATTAGATAACAGAAATCTTGTTTTCTCAAATGAGGATGATAGTTTGGCCAGAAAAGCAAATGAGCTCTCAGCTTTTCTGTTTAATTCATTCATAAGTAAATAAGAGTTTCCATGTTAAATGTATCTACCATTATACATAGAAAAAAAATCTTTCGTAGAACAAAAAATAATTTCTACAAAACATGAAAAGAAAAGGAGCAATACCGCAACAAATATCAGAGGGAAGAAACAGAGTTCTTGTATGCACAAACAATACTAACAGTTTGGCCAACAAAAGCAAACCACCTCTCCATTCTCATCGGATTAGACGTGGGTGTGGTCGATCACAAACCTGCCAAAAATAATGTCGTCTTGTGGCCATCAATTAAAAAGAATAAAAATATAAATCTTAATCAAGTCATCAAGTACCTCCTCCAATTTAACAGGGGTGTTCGACTTTGAATGTCCCTAGGAAATAAATCTATTTCTTTTGGAAGTACACATAATTTCTTTATAATATTTCTATAATCCAGGATGTAAACAACACTATCACTAAGATATCTATCCATAAATATAATACCCTCTATCCTATTTCAAATGCCTTTATCCTTCCAATAAGCTAAATCAGATTCAAACCTCCCATCTTTTTACATAATCTTCATTGTTTCGCAATGAGAAATATTTTAAAAGATAACACCAGTTATGATGCAACAGAATGAATACATTCATCTACACTTTACATTTACTGAAGAATTGAAAAAAAAGACTATAATTCTGAAATTTCTGAAAAAATGAAATATATGGAAGAAAAACCATATATTAATTCAAATTCGTGTTAATTTGGTTTTAGGTTTACAACCATGCATACAAAAAAAATTTTCAATTTTGAAAATTGATGTTGTAATTGGGTCACCTTCAAACGCATACACAAATCTGATTTTCTAAGGGATACTACTATCTTTTCTGGAATTAGGCCTCTCCCATGCAAATAAATATCTATAAACGTACAGATCTTACTAATCACACATTCTAGATCCTAACTTATAAAATAAAAAAAGACATGGAAATTGTATTTACACTCCCATTCTCTATCATTTCGTGTGGGGCTTCACGGATTGGCGCCAAGCCACTGGTGGTGGTATCTCAGTCACTGTCGTAGGTGGTTGATTTCATATCCAATTTTGAGATAAATTACAGGAGAGGGAGGAGGAATGTTGTATATGAGGATTTCATGGATGCATTGCCAAATAATTTGGGTATGCACAACAAAATCCTAGATCTAAATCAAAAAAATAAAATACTAAAATAATAAAACTTACCGAAAATGGAGCCTCGCTGATGATTCGAGGATGGCGTCGCAGGAAACGTTCATTGCAATGGGGGTTTGTGATCTTAATTGGAAACTCAACAGTTGTCATAGCATTTTCTTATATAGAATAATATATATAGTGGTAATAACACTTTCACACCGGGGACAATTTCATAAATGTGTCCTTCCTTATAACATTTTGTAACCTTTACCAACACACTGGGGACAATTTCATAAATGTGTCCTTCCTTATAACATTTTGTAACCTTTACCAAACACACGACTATATTAATAGCAATATTATTGCAACCTACCAAACAAGTATATCATATTAATATTACTTATTCCACCCTCCATAATACCAACTGATGAGTGTGTAAATTAACGTGTTTTAAGCCTTGATTCTTTTGATAATGATGTAAGATTTGATCGTAAGTGAAGATAAATCGAGATATGTGGTGGAAAGTCATGAATCAGATGCGTTTGAGGCTGTTTGAGCGGATTTTTGAAGGAAAATGAGATAGAAGTGATCGTTACCAAAGAATGGGTGTTGTAGGCACCCAGTTCGACCAAATGGGAGGTGGTTCGACCAGTACCCCTGGTCGAACCAGGCGCTGGAAGCTGGCAAAAGTGTGGTTCGACTACGACAGTGCGATTCGATCAGACGTGTTGGTCAAACCTTGGTCGAACTAAAAGCATAACTTTTCACAGATGAGGTTTGACCATAAAGCTTCTAGTTTGACCAGTCGTTCGAGTCGAACCAGGAGTCTGCCAAGTTGTTACAAGTTGGCGCCCACATCTAGGGTTTACTTCATATCATAATTTATCTTGTAATTTTCAAGACTATGGGTAAGATCTATCCAACTACCATGATTGTTCTTCGATCAATCATGTGCTAGAATCGCTTCAGTTGTTCTAGGGTTTATGAAGATTTTATGAGTTAATTGAACTTCCGTGTGTATACTCCGTACAACACTACTTGTGGTTTATTTTATATAAGACTATGCATTTTTAATTCATACTCAGAGTTGTTTTGTGCATCATTACTTGTTATGTAGAGTCTGAATGCATATCTTGATTATTGATTGAGTGCATTCACAACTGAGTAGTATTACATGTTATAATTCTGAGTGAGGGTACTCCGAAGTCTCATTAGAACTATCTTATATAAATACTAGTTAATAAGTAGGACAAAGAGAATAACTTCATAGTACTTATAAAAGGAGATCATATCGGGTTAGAGTATTAAGTACACGAGAAATAATTGATACTGATAGTACCTAGAAAGGGGGGTGAATTATATATCTTACTCCAAGGATATTCACACATGTCACACGCTTATTTACTTGTGTCTATAGAGTAGATTTTCATGGCTTAGTGATGCGTCCATACTCCACAAGGTAGAGTCGGACATTGATACACGGAAGGGAGGTTAATGAGTAAAACTGGATGGCCAGAAGAGCTACCTACTTCTCACTTATTAACTTTCGTTTAATCTCTACTGCTTGTTTACTTTAACTGTTTTTTGATTATTTATTTATTAGTTACTTAATCATCACAACTTTATTGTCATACTAGTCTTAATAAGTTAGATTATAATTAAATTAATAATAATACATCCTTTGGGTTTGATAAAACTTAGTCGCTTATCAAAGCTACAATAGCATCCTTCACACTTGGGGATTAATATTGTGTGTTGAGAAATCGCTCATCAAGTTCTTGGCTCCGTTGCCGGGGACAATATTAATTATTATTTTATTATTTCTAGATTAATTGAGACTATATTATTCTTGTCTTTATTTTCTAACGTTTATTTTTCTTTGGTGTATGCTCACTAGATTAAAGGTAGGATATTTAGAACCTTATAATCCGGAGATTGAAGCATCGTCGAGGAAGAAGAAGGGTAAGAAGAAGAAGAAGAATAAGAACATAGAACCAACAACAACTCTTAATTTAGGAGTTGAAGTTGAAGAGCTGAACTCGCAAACGATTGCAGTTGCAACTAGAGACAACTTGGAAGCAGAAGAAGTCAACATGGCGGTGAATCCGGATAATCTTACCATCCGTGAAGTCATTAAGAACAACGAAGGAGGCAATGCGGGGCTGTTAGGAGCAAGAGGGGCCGAAGCTAATTTTGATCTTCACCATGCTCTGATTAGCATGATTGAAAGGAGTCCCTTCTCTGGGGAAACCTTTGAAGATCCTCAGCAACATCTAAATAAGTTCCTTGGTTATGCAAGTACACAAAAGGATACATGAACTCATGAAGATGCAAGGACACTTGATAAGCATTTTCTCAACACACAATTAATGCTCAAGTATGAAAGATATCAATTGTAGTCTCGAAAGGTGACCAAGTGAATATCGAACCCAAGGGATGGATAATTATCAGTTTAATTATGTTCTAGTACACTAAGACTATGTGGATAAATTCAGTGATGGTGATATTGAGATTAGGTAACAACTATTAATTAAAATATCAAGTAAAAATAACAAGAAGAATAGATAAGTGAGTTGTGATCAAGTAAGATAGTAGGTAGTTCTTAATGTCATCCAGTTCTACTTATTAATTCATCTTCTGTGTGACGGTGTTCGACTCTGCCTTGTGGTTTATGGACGCATAACTAAACCATACAAATTCACTCTATAGACACAAGTAAATATGCGTATGACACGTGTGAATATCGTCGAAGCAAGAGATACAATTCACCCCCTTTCTAGGTACTATCAGTATCAATTATTTCCCGTGCACTTAGTACTCTAACCCGATATGATCTCCATTTATAGGTACTATGAAATTATACTCTTTATCCTACTTATTAACCCAATTCAATTAACAAGTATTCATATAAGATAGTTCTAATAAGACTTCGGAATCCCTTGACTTAGAATTATAGCATAAAATATGATCAGTAGTGAACGCACTCAACCAATAACCAAGTTATGTATTCAGACTCTATACAACAATTATTGATGCACAAAACGACCGTGAGTATGTATTAAAAATGCGCAATCTTATATAAAATAACCACAAGTAGTGTTGTACGGAGTTTACATATGAAAGATAAATTAACTCATGAAACCTTCATAACCCTAGAACTATCGAAGCGGCTCTAGTCCATGATTGATCTAAGAACAATCATAGTTAGTTGGACTGATCTTACTTGAATCTCCAGTGAAACTCTCTCTTGCAGCCCCTTCGGATGATGGATGATTTCTCTAGGGTTGGTGCTCCTTCTCTTGTTCAATTATCTCTTCTCTACGTTAACAACGACTCTCTATACTGCTGCATAAGCCTTCTTTTATACATTTAATCGCACCTCCTGGGCCTGGAATGAGTTTTTTAAGTGATTACACGCATTGAGGGTGTAAAAATACGGATATGGTAAGTTTCTGAGGCTCAATTCGACTTCATCAACATGTCGAATTCACCTATCCAAATCGAATTGGAGGTCGAATTGGCCTACTGTAAGTCCCAGGTGCTTGATTCGACCAGATGCCCTGGTCGAATTGAAGTGACGAGGTCGAATAGGCATCTCTGCCAATGAATTCGACCTCAATTCGACCTGATGCCTAGGTCGAATCCCCCTGTCGTGGCCGAATCCACCTTGTACTCGTGTTATGCTACCAATTCAATCCAAAGGGCTTGTCGAATCGACCTCCTTCTAGTTAAATTGCACTCCTGCTTCGCCCAAATGGATGGCTTCGACTTCCTTTCTTCAGTTTTCAACACTTCCACTCCGATTTCCTTCGAAAAACCATCCAAATGGCTTCAACATCACCTGATCTGTGACTTTTCACAATATATATCGATTTACAACTGATTACAACCTTCAAACACTTCATAATAGCACAAATCCAGGCGCAAGATTCGTGAATTTACACACTCATCATAGGATTATCTTGTTTAAGTTCTCGCTTATTGAAAGGGCGGGAGATTGGTACGATACTCTTGATGCGGCTGAATGCACTACTTGGGAGCAATTGAAATTGAAATTCTTGGAGCGATACATGCCACCTTCAAAGGTGTTTAAGATGAAACAATAAATCAATCAATTTGCTTTTAGTGGTAATGATAAGTTTCATGAGGCTTGAGACAGATTCAAGGACATGATTAGGAAGTGTCCACATCATGGGCCATATAAAGCTCAATACATCAGTATTTTCTATAATGGATTGGACTGTCATTTTTGAGTTTTACTAGATGCTTCATCAAATGGATCATTGCTTACAAAGTCATCTTTGATGATATTTCGATGAATTCAAGAGATTGGCCAACTGATTGAGTGAGAGGCACATATGTTCTTGGAAAAGTAGCGTAGGTTGAGCATATGATGGTTAAGTCGAGTAGAGAAGCGTCTCTAGTTTGGCTAGTATCAACAAGTTACTTGAGTCTCAACAAAAGCAAATTACTGATATAGCACAGCGAGTGCCAATGATGCAGCATGATGTTTGTAATGAAGGAGCTAGCCAAAAGAAATTGGAAGAGCGATCTATGACAGGGGTCAAAGTATTCAAGGAACGAGGTTCCAAAATTAAGGAACCAGTCTATCCGTGACACCTTGTTTTATCTGAAGCACGATTCGACCACAACCTTCATGCCGACCACCCTGTTGGTCGAATTTTGGTCGACCCAGCCTGTTCGGGGAAGCAAACATTTTTTGAAGCACGGTTTGACCACTACTCACCTGGTTCGACTAGTACTCATGGTCGAACCATAGTCAAACCTCCTCGTTCGACACATTTTTCCACACCGAATGCTTTACTTGATGTTGATGCTACTCTAGTACCATCCAAAGAGCAGAATACTAAGCTTATAGCGGAGAAGAAATGGGAAGAGCAAAGAGATTGAGAGTCGAGAAGGATAAAGCGGAGAAGGTTGAACGTGAAGAATGGGGGGTTCCCAAGACTAAGATACCTCATCCGTTTCCTTTCAAGTTAGTAAAGAAGGGATTTAAAGAAAAGTTCAAGAAGTTTTTAGATATCATAAACAAGATAAGATTGAGCATCCTTTCTCTGAAGCACTCTTGGAGATGACATACTATGTCCGCTTTCTAAAAGACATACTTTTGAAGAAGAGAAGTTTGAATGAAATTGAAATTGTGAATTTGTCTGAGAACTGTAGCTTGATCATACAGAGAAAGCTGCCAGCTGAGTCAAAAGATCCGGGAAGCTTCACTATTCTATGTGAGATTGGAAAATGGCTGGCAAGACGAGCTTTGTGTGATCTTGGGGCAACCATCAATTTGATGCCATTGTCAATATTTCAAAGGATTGGTTTGGGGGAGTTAAGTCCCACAACAGTTGCTCAATAATTGGCGGATAGGTCTATGACATTTTCAAAGGGTGTAGTTGAAGATGTTCTTGTAAAAGTGAAGAAACTAGTATTTCCTGTGGATTTTCTTGTGCTCGAAATGGAAGATGACAAGGATAATGTTCCCCTCATCTTAGGGAGACCATTCCTTGCTACTGCTAGAGCGATGATTGATGTTCAAAAAGGGGAGCTAAGGTTTTGAATGAATAAATAAGAGATTTTGTTCAACCTTGATAAAGCAATGAAGATGCTAATGGAGACGCAGTGTCACAGCATTGATGTGGTGGAGGAGATCATGAAGGAAGATATGTCTTTGATCCTTTCAAAGGATCCATTGGAGACATGCTTAGCGGAGTGTCTTACTTTTCCCACCATAGAGCTAGATGAGCTCTCCAATGGGGTATGTATTGAATTTCATGAAAATCTACTTGCTTTGGGTGATGACAGGTATGAATCACAAAGGACCAAGTTTGAAGAGGTGAAGTAGACTAGGAAGTACTTACCATTAGATAGAGAAAGCAAAGCAAAAGAAGAGAAGAAAGAGGGGTTGAAACCACTACCGGAGCACTTGAAGCATGCTTATCTAGGTGACAATGAAACATACCCGGTAATTGTATCCTCTTCTCTGACTGATGATCAACTCGATGATTTATTAGATGTACTTAGGAAGCATAAGTCTGCAATTGATTGGTCTCTTGCTGATTTAAAATGTATTAGTCCATCATATTGCATGCATAAGATAAGATTGTTAGATGAAGCCAAGAGTAGCATTCAGAATCAGTGGAGGGTAAATCCCACTATTCAAGAAGTGATTAGGAAGCAAATCCTAACATAGCTAGATGCAGGAATTATGTATCCAATTAGTGATAGTCCCCATATGAGTCCATTGCATGTTGTAGCTAAGAAGGATGACATGACTATTGTAAAATCCAATGATGGCGAGACTCTAGCCACTAGGATTCCTACGGGATGGCATGTGTGTATGGACTACAGGAAACTGAATGAAAATACATGCAAAGATCACTTCCCTCTTCCTTTCATGGATCAAATGCTTGATCGTCTTACAGGGTATGATTTTTACTATTTCTTGGATGGGTACTCGGGGTATAATCAAATTATAACTGCACCCAAGGAATAGGAAAAGACTACTTTCACTTGCCCTTATGAAATTTATGCCTTTAGAAAGATGCCTTTTGGATTGTGTAATGCACCTGCTACATTTCAGTGATGCATTATGGCCATATTTGATGGGTTGATAGAGAAAATTATGGAGGTGTTTATGGATGATTTTTCTGTGTTTGGTTCCTCCTTTGATATTTGTTTATCTAACCTATCTACTATTTTGAAGAGATGTGAAGAAACTAATCTTGTCTTGAATTGGGAGAAGTGCCATTTCATGGTGAGAGATGGAATTGTTCTTGGGCACCATATTTTGGCTAAGGGATTACAGGTTGATAGAGCAAAGGTGGTGGTGATTGAAAAGCTTCCACCACCTACTAATGACAAGGGAATGCGGTCCTTCCTTGGACACACAGGATTTTATAGGAGATTTTTCAGGCTTTGAAGGAGGCACTTATTACTGCGCCTATCTTGATCACACCAGATTGGACTCAACCGTTTGTACTTATATGTGATGCAAGTGATCAAGCACTTGGAGTGGTGCTTGGGCAGATGAATGAGAAGAAATTTTGTGCCATTACTATGCGAGTAAGACTTTTGATGCAGCACAAAAGAACTACACTATCATTGAGGAGTTTCTAGCCGTTATATATGCATTCAATAAGTTTTGACAGTATTTGGTTAGTATGAAGGCCATTGTGTACACGGATCATTCTGAGATCTGGTACTTGATGGAGAAGAAGGAAGAGAAGCATGGATCATTAGATGGATCCTTCTTCAGCAGGAATTTGATATGGAGATCTGAGTTAAGAAAGGTACGGAGAATGTGTTGGCGAATCACCTATCAAGGTTGGAGACAATGGAGCATTGTGATGATTCATTCAAATACATAGAGGAGATGTTCCTTGATAAGAAGATTATGGCGGTGTTTGCTGAAGGAGTGGAAAGAGATTGTGTAGTTGCTGCTCAAGGAGTGGATCTATGGTATGAAGATTATGTCAATTACATTGCAGTAGGAGAAATTCCAAGAGATCTCAATAGGTATCAACTTGTGAAGTTTAAGAGGGATGTTGAGACATTTATATGGTATTATCTATTCGTTAACAAGATTTGTACAGATTTTATCGTCCGTAGGTGTTTGCCCGAGATGGAGATGGAGAGTGTCCTTGATTTTTGCCATGCACTATCTAACGGGGGGCATTTCGATGTCCAAAAGAAAGCAGTTAAGGTACTTAAATAATCTCTTTATTGGCTTACATTGTTTAAAGACTGTGAATCCTATGTAACGACATGCGATAGATGTCAAAGGATGGAAAACATAAGTAGAAGAGATGAGATGCCACTTCAGTAGAGCATAGTTGTTGAGATCTTTGATGTATGGGGGATCAATTTTATGGGGCGTTTCCCCAATCTAATGGATTTCTCTACATCCTTCTAGCGGTGGATTATGTTTCTAAGTGGGTGGAAGCCATTCCAACTAGCATGAATGATTCAAAGACCGTGTTGTCTTTCTTGAAGAAACATATCTTTGCCCGCTATGGAGTCCCTAGAGCACTTGTACGTGATGGAGGTTCCCACTTCGTCAACAAGCTTCTTGAAAGAGTGCTCAAAGATTATGGTGTTAAGCATAGGGTCAGTACACCTTATCATTCTCAAGCTGATGGGCAAGCCAAAGTCTCCAACTGATAAGTGAAGCAAATTTTGGAGAAAGTAGTCGGAACTAATAAGAAGGATTGGACTATAAAGCTCGATGATATTTTGTATGGGTTTCGAACTGCGTACAAGACAGTGTTTGACATGTCCCCTTATCAAATTGTCTATGGAAAGTCGTGCCACTTACCCGTAGAGATTCATCATAAAGCTTTTTGGGTATTGAGAAGTTTGAACTTATGTCATAAGGATCAAAAGGAGTTGAGGTTGACTCAAATCAATCAACTAGACGAGTTCAGAAATTAAGCTTATAAGAATTCGGTGATCTACAAGGAAAGAATGAAAAAATGGCATGAATCGTAGATCACTTACAAGGAATTCAAGCAAGGTGGTGAGGTAATACTCTTTAACTCTCGTTTGAAGCTCTTTGCAGAAAAATTGAAATCAAAATGGATGGCACCGTTCATTATCCATAGAGCCTGCGGAGGGGGGAGTTTTGAGATCATGGACAAAGACGTATACATCATAGCGGCGAATAGGCATCGACATTAAGCATTACAAGTCACCGGATAATGGTTGCATCGTCTTTGAGGATACCTTCCATTGATTTGGTACCATCGTGACTCTCTGACGTTAAACAAGAACACCCTTTGGGGGCTTTCCCTTCTGTTTTATTGCTTTATTTCATTAGTGTGAGTAAAAAATTTTTATATCTGACGTGCTTACTTATCAGAAATTACATCTTCTTGCAAACTTAGTTTCGACTATAGTTTCTACTAAGTTTGGGGGGGAGGGTGTGATGTACTTACCTCATCGTAGCACTGAGAGTATAATCTTTTCTTTGTAATGTTTGTTAGGGGAGCTGATTTTTTGTGGTATATTAACACTTTAATCGGTGTTGATGTATCAATTTTTTTTGCAATTTGCCTAATATTTAGTAGTGTTTTATTTATTGAGTCGTATGTGGAGTATATATATATTGATTATTAAGTCTTAATGTGGTTCTCTAGCTTTAGATTTGTTCTATTTTGGTACCTAATGATTATTTTTGAGTTTGAAGTTTGCAGGGGACGAAGAAGAATCGATTTTGAAGGATCAGAAGCTCAGTTCGACCAGGGAGGCTGGTCGAACCAAGCAGTCCGAGTCAAATCAAAGACTAGAGAAATTGTTACAGATTGATTTAAACCAAGAGGGGTGTGATTCCACCAAGAGTTCGAGTCGAACCAGCCACCTGAAAGTTTATTACAGGCTGATTCTACCACGACTTCCTGATTTGACCAGTGGTTCGAATTGAATCCGAGTGCTGAAATTGTCCAGAAGCCTGGTTCGACCACAACGAGGTTGTTCAATCACCTGGTTTGGGTCGAATCTCATAGGTAAGTCGGGTTATATTTCTGATTTTTACCCCTATTTCATACATTCTTCACACCACCCTCACTTGAATCCTCTCCGAACCAAAAATCCTCTCTTCTAAACGTTGATATGGGTCAAGCTATTCCGATTAAACTGATGAGTGTTTTCTCAACACATAAAATTAATCCTCAAGTATAAGGATATCAATTGTAGTCTCGATAGGTGGCCAAGTGATTATCGAACCCAATGGACGGATGATTATCAATTTAATTATATTCTAATTAACTAAGACTATGTTGACAAATTTTTTTGGAATAGTTACGAACTATATAACGAAGAATGTAAATAGCAAATTAAATAAACAAGCAATAGGGAAAATATGGTTGTGATCAAGTATGAAATTTGGTAGTTTTTCGGGTCATCCAGTTTCACTCATTAATTTCCTTTCCATGTGTTGATGTCCGACTCTACCTTGTGGTCTATGGACGCATCACTAAACCATGCAAGTTCACTCTATAGACACAAGCAAACATGCCTATGACACGTGTGAATATCCTCGGAGCAAGAGATATAATTCACCCCCCTTTCTAGGTACTATCAGTATCAATTATTTCCCGTGCACTTAGTACTCTAACCCGATATGATCTCCCTTTATAGGTACTATATTATACTCTTTATCCAACTTATTAACCGAATAATATTCAATTAACAAGTATCTATATAAGAAATTTCTAATAAGACTTCGGAATCCCTTCACTTATAATTATAACATGTAATCCTGCTCAGCAGTGAACGCACTCAATCAATAACCAAGCTATGTATTCAGACTCTACATAATAGTTAATGATGCACAAAACGACCATGAGTATGAATTAAAAAGGCGCAATCCTATATAAAATAAACCACAAGTAGTGTTGTACGGAGTTTACACATGGAAATTCAATTAACTCATAAAAATTTCATAACCCTAGAACTACTGGAGCGGCTCTAGCCCATGATTGATCTAGGAACAATCATGGTTAATTGGTATGATCTTACTTGACGCACCGACGAACCTCTCTTCACGACTCCTTTGAATGATGGTAGGGTTTCGGTGGTGGATAGATGATGAATGATGTGTGTCGTGTGTTACTCCTGCGAAAGCTCTTCTTTTATACTCGTGGAACCTCCTTACGGGCTTAGAATGGGCTTTTGCTTGAGGCATACATCAAATTTGGTAAGAAAACTCCGGAATTACTATAAATAGAAGCAGCGAGAATCCGCTCGACTACACCTGGACAAGATAAGCAAGGCTTCCAAATCGAGCAATGGTCGAGCAAACTCTCTGTACAAGTTTGCGTATTTTGCTCAATTTGAACTCATCTGCTCGACTAGAGTAATGTTGGTAGAGCAACATCTCCAAGTCGAGCAAGCTTTCTATAAAAATTGCGCATCTGCTTGACTTGACCACCTCTTCTTGACCAAATTAATGTTGGTCGAGCAATGCTTGGAAGTCGAGCAATCCAAGAAAATTACCTCAAAAATCATGTCTTCCAATTCCGAGCTCTTTCGATCCGTTTTCCAGTATAAATACACTCAAAAAGCCCTTGTATTCTATGATTCGTGGCTTTTCGGTAAACATTCCGATCCGTCTCAATAAAAGACTCAATCATACTCAATTTCCACATAAATCACAGCCCAAAATACATGAATTTACACTCTCATCAAACTCCTAAATTTATATGTTGCTCGTCCCGAGGCAACAAAATCAAATCAAATCCAAAGAGTGTAATCACGAGATCAAGCACAACCTATCCTAACACTTGTAATTATATTAACTCAAAGTATGTAATCTATCATACCTTTCATTCACGCAAAAACATCAATCAATCACAATACTTCTATGATTGCTAAATCATCTAGCTCACGAGTAAGTGTTTACTATCTCTCAAGTGTAAAAGACGTATACTTTATGGTTAATAACGACACTCAATATCAATTCATATACTCGCGTAACCATAAGCTTGACAAGGGTCTTAAAAATACATCTATAACTATTTCAATACTAAGACAAAGGACTTGCATTTAGGTTGTAACGTTGGCTCTTTGGTAAAGGTAGGAGAATATAGATAAGTAACTAAATTTACTAGTATAGAAGTACCTTGGAGATTTACTTTTTAACATATTCCTTCTTTTCTCCTTCGTCCTTCTTATGATCACTTCAATACATGCTTTCTCCATCTTCTCTTAAATCAACATCTCTTCTTCGCAATAGAATACCAATTTCGGTGTTCTTGAAGTATAAGGGTACCAGTTTCGGGCACTATCCTTTCCAACATTAGGGATATCGGTTTCAGGCACTATCCCTTACAAGATTTAACCTCTTGTCTGTTGATTCTTATTGCACCAAATCTCTCCTTCCTATTCTTCCTCAAAACTTCATATAGCATTCCTTTACCTCCACTCTTTACAAGTAATAGGTGTTCAAAGCTCAACAAGTTAAACGGCTATTTATCAACGGCTAGCCAAAGAAAAAGCCTAAAGGCTCAAAAGGGCTTCCAATGATAATCGTATAATAAAGGTAGGATAAATTTGGCTAAGTGACTTTATCAACAACAATGGCCTAAGATCATTTCCTAGCATCTATCAATTATAGACTTCAAATAAGATTCCAAGTCAAGTTCTAGAATACGAGTATACAAACGACTCTCAAGAATAAACTATAATGCTTATAGCACGAACAAAAAGCTCAAATCCTCACATGGTTAATAGAATCCTAAGCACTCTTCAAAGCATGCAATCAATATCAATTTTCTATGAACTACAAGTAAAAATAGAACATGCTCGTCATCAACAAATCAACATGCATCAAAATAAGGCACATGCATAATATGAACAATCCTCAACGTGCACAAAACCTCCTCAGTGATGTGAAAATGTCTCTCTCTTCATCTCCATAAACTAAGTAATGCCCACTTGATCGAACATCCAATGAATGTCGGTGAGAATATTCATTTCCCTCATAGCATGGTCATCCTGATACCGCGTCCTCCGAATCTTCTATGCAATTGTAGTCCGAAGATCCTTCTTCTCCTCCCAATTTGGAATTTTCAGCCCATAATCGGATTGCCTCTTCTTATCCATCCTCATTTTCTTGACTATCTCACCAAGCAAAGGCGACTTAGGTCCCTTCCTCTTGGATGAAGAAGCAATCTCTTTTCCTACAAGAATAATACTTCAATACATACAAAAAGAGAATAACAAGTATACCCATCTTAAGACTAGCACGAATCCTACTCAAGACTTCAAATTCACATGCTTCAACAACTTAATCTCAAGTGTTTATCAATCAAAATTGCACTCTAAATCAACACTTTCAATAAATAATATTGAGGTTCAATTAGTCTTAACACTACTCCACAAAAACATACTATAAATTCCACACAAAATTTCACCAAATTAACACTTAAAACATGTTCAAATTCTACCCTCAATTTCACCATAACAACACCCAAATTCAATGAGCCCATATGTATACTTCGAAATTAAACTAAAGCCCATGCTTCATAAATCATCAATTTCACAAAAATTCCACGATTCAACGTAGAACAAATCATGAAAATTTTGAATGCAATTTCGAATAAGAACATTAACAATTCAACAATCAAATCCAACCAAAACTAAGTTAAATCCACTCACCCAATCTTGAATAAGCATAAGCAACACAATTCGAGAATAAAAAGTGAGAGGAATATTACATTTGCTGGACATGGTGCGAGTGTGGTGAAAAGCAGCAAAAACCCCAAAGATTCGAGTGAAAATCTTAAATCGGACTTGCAAACCCTCAATTTTGGATGTGGAAGTGTGTGGAAAGATGGATTTAGGTGCAGAAAAGAATTTGGGAGGAAGGACTTACGGTTATGGATTGATGCTCGAGAAAGGGTGATGGGAATGTGTCGAACGGAATGAGAAACTGACCTTTAAAATCTGATTCCGGACTCCGCTTGACTTAACTGGTGAAGTCGAGCAATGGGTGCTAGTCGAGCAACATGCCCAGTCGGACCCCTTGTTCTTCTCTGTCTCGCTCGACCTCCATTTGACTTGGAGCCTTTGGTCGAGCAAACTTGTTAAAGTCGAGCAATCTCTCTGTAAGATTTGTGCATTTTGCTCGACTTCCACTCAACCAAAATACCTTGGTCGAGCAATCTTGTCCAAGTCAAGTAAGCTCTCTGGAAGATTTGCACATTTGCTCGACTATTACTCGATCAAGTCACTTGATCGAGCAACATGGTGAAAGTCGAGCAACTCTCCAAATTCTCAAAAATTCCTATCCCTCTCGTCTTTCCCTACAACAATTAAACTATAGGACAACATCAAGTATCAAGATAGCAATTTCTAAGCTCGAGAGCCTCTTTAAACCATATGAAATCATGTGTAACTCTGCAATGACACTAAAAAAATAAAATACCACTAAACACTAGGCAAATTGTAAAAAATCGATACATCAAAACCGGTTAAAGTTTTAATATACTGTAAAAAATCAACTCCCCTATCAAATGTTACAAAGAAAAGATTATAGTCTCCGTGCTATGATGAGGTAAGTACATCACACCCCCAAACTTAGTAGAACTATAGTGAAAACTAAGTTTGCAAAGGGATGTACTTTCCGAATAATAAGCACATTGAATATAAAAATTTCTTACTCACACCAATGAAAATAAAGTAATAAAATGGGAGGGAAAGCCCCCAACAGGTGCTCTTATTTAATGTCGTAGAGTCACGACGGTATCAATCTAGTGCAAGGTATCTTCAAAGACGATGAAAGCATCATCCGACGACTTGTAATGTTTCAAACGATGCCCATTCACCGCAATATTGTCTCCATCTTTGTCCATAAGCTTAAAATTCCCCCCTCAACAGGCTCTATGGATAATGAACGGCCCCGTACACTTCGATTTCAATTTCCTTGTGAAGAGCTTCAAACGAGAGTTAAAAAGTAATACCTCATCATAAGAGCTCTTTGAATCATGCCATTTATTCATTATTTCCTTAAAGATATCCGAATTCTTGTAAGCACGATTTTTGAACTCGTCCAATTGATTGATATGAGTCATTCTAAACTCCTTTTGATCCTTAAGAGACAAGTTCAAACTCCTCAATGCCCAAAAAGCTCAGTGCTGAATCTCTACGAGTAAGTGACATGTCTTTTCATAGATAATTGGATATGGTGACATATCCAATACCGTCTTATAAGCTATCTGGAACCCCACAAAACATCATCGATCTTCATAGACTAATCCTTCCTATTGGTTCCGACTACTTTCTCCAAAATTTACTTCACTTGTCGGTTGGAGACTTCGGCTTGCCCATTCGCTTGAGGGTGATAGGGTGTAGTAACCCTATGCTTGACACCATAATCCTTTAGAACCTTTTCAAGAAGCTTATTGACGAAGTGAGACCCTCCATCACTTATTAGTGCTCTAGGAACTCCATAGCGGGCAAATATATGTTTCTTCAAGAAAGATAAAACAGTCCTTAAATCATTCACGCAAGTGGGAATGGCTTCCACCCATTTAGAAACATAATCCACTGCTAAAAAGATGTAAAGAAATCCATTAGATGGGGGAAAAGGCCCCATAAAATCGATCCCTCATACATTGAAGATCTCAACAACAATGCTGGGCTGAAGTGGCATCTCATCTCTCCTACTTATGTTTTTCATCCTTTGACATCTATCGCATGTCGCCACATAGGTCTCACAATCTTTAAACAAAGTAGGCCAATAAAGAGCAGATTGGAGTACCATCGCTGCCTTCTTTTGAGCTCCGAAGTGCCCCCGTTAGGTTGTACATGGTAAAAATCAAGAACGCTCTCCATCTCTATCTCAGGCACACACCTACGGACTATGGAATCCGTACATATCTTGTAGACAAATGGATCATACCATATAAAAGTCTCAAAATCCCTCTTGAATTTTGCAAGTTGATAACTGTTGAGATCTCTTGGAATTTCTCCTACGGCAATGTAATGCACATAATCGACATACCATGGATCTATCTCTTGTGTGGCCACTACGCATGCTCTTTCCGCTCCTTCAATAAACACCGTCATGATCTTCTCATCAGGGAACATCTCTTCGACGTAATCGAAAGAATCATCACAGTGCTCCCTGTCTCCAACATTGATAGGTGATCTGCCAAAACATTTTCCGTACCCTTCTTATCTTGGATCTCCATATCGAACTACTGTAGAAGAAGGATCCATCTTATGATCCTTAGCTTTGTTTCCTTCTTCTCCATCAAGTACAGATCGCTGAATGATCCGTATACACTATAGTCTTCATGCCAACCAAGTACTGTCGAAACTTATTGAACGCATACACCATAGCTAGAAACTCCTTTTCAGTCACTATGTAGTTCTTTTGTGCAGCAGTAAAAGTTTAACTTGCATAGTAAATGGCGCAAAACTTCTTATCCCTTAACTGCCCAAGCACCACTCCAAGTGCTAAATCACTCGCATCATACATAAGTTCAAACGGCTGAGTCCAATCCGGTATGATCAAGATAGGTGCAGTAATAAGCGCCTCTTTCAAAACCTGAAAAGCTGTTAGACATTCTTCATAAAAAACAAAAGGAACATCCTTTTCGAGCAAATGAGATAAGGGCTCGGAGTATTTCAAGAAGTCTTTTATGAATCTTCTATAAAAATTGGCGTGTCCAAGGAAGGACCGCCACCCTTTTCATTAGTAGGTGGTGGAAGCTTCTCAATTACCACCACCTTTGCTCTATCCACCTGCAATCCCTTGGCCGAAATATGATGGCCAAGCATAATCCAATCTCTCACCATAAAGTGGCACTTCTCCCAATTCAAGACAAGATTAGTTTCTTGGCATCTCTTCAAAACAGTAGCAAGGTTAGATAAACAAATATCAAAAGAGGAACCAAACACAGAAAAATCATCCATAAATACCTCCATGATCTTTTCTATCAACCCATCAAATATGGTCATCATGCAACGCTGAAATGTAGCAGGCGCATTACATAATCCAAAAGGCATCTTTCTAAAGGCAAAAGTCCCGTATGGGCAAGTGAAAGTAGTCTTTTCTTGATCCTCGTGTGCAATCATGATCTGATTATAACATGAGTACCCATCTAAGAAACAATAAAATTAATACCCTGCAAGATGATCAAGTATTTGATCGATGAAAGGAAAGGAAAAATGGTCTTTGCATGTATTTTCATTCAGTTTTCCTGTAATCCGTACACACACGCCATCCCGTAGGAATCCTAGTGGCTAATGTCTCACTATCATCGGCTCTCACAATAGTCATGCCCCCCTTCTTAGCTACAACATGTGATGGACTCACATGGGGACTATCACTAATTGGATAAATAATTCCTACATCGAGCCACATTAGGATTTGCTTCCTAATCACTTCTTGAATAGCGGTGCTAGTTCTGTATACTACTCTTGGCCTCATCTAACAATCTTATTCTATGCATGCAATATGAAGGACTAATACCTTTTAAATCATCAAAAGACCAACCAATCGCAGACTTATACTTCCTAAGCATATCTAACAATTCCTCAAGTTGATCATCATCAAGGGAAGAAGATACAATTACTGGATATTTTCTATTGTCACCTAGATAGGCATACTTCAAGTGCCCCGGTAGTGGTTTCAACTCCCCTTTCTTCTCTTCTTGAGGTGCTCTCTCTCTATCTAAAGGTAAGTACTTCCTAGTCCACTTGACCTCTTCAACCTTTGTCCTCTCCGATTTATACCTGCCATCACCCAAAGCAAGCAAGTTTTCAAGAAATTCAATACATACCTCATTGTAGAGTTCATCTAACTCCGTAGTGGGAAAAGTAAGAGACTCCGCCAAACATGTCTCAAGAGGATCCTTTAAAAATGCTATAATACATGGATATAAAAAAAGTATGTTTCCGTCCATTCCAATAAAGAACAAATAAGAATATAGCTTACAATAGATAATTCAACACTCATAATCAATTAACTATCATTTCATATCACATGTAGTTCATGTAACACTAAAACATCAAATAAGAAAGATACCTTCTTTATCCTATCTTCCTTAAGAAGCATCTCAAGACAAAAGCAATCTAATAATATCAGCATATCCTTTATACGCAGCCCTGTTCAAATGCAAAAGGGAATAAATGCATTTACAATTTCTAAGAACAAAGATCATCATTAACAAGAAAAGTAAAAAAACTCAAAAACTAGCATATTGAACTTGAAGGTTCTGCATGAAGGATCTGGAGGGAATCTATGTTCATTCATCAGCTCCCAGGACATAATTGTTGGATCATTCTTGTGAACAACTCCACTTATTGTGTTGTATCTATTAACAACAGTCTATAAAGCACACACCAGGTCATCACTGTAAGAAGATAATTCTTTTTTGTGTAAACAAGAAAAATCAACACAAGAAAATATTACCCTGTTATTATTCTTGTAAAACCCTTTAACAAGAAAGATACTGTCCCATGCTTCTAGCCCAGTTCAAATACTGCTTCTTTCCCCAAAAGCTTTCATTGTTATTAACTAAGCTTAATATCAGCTTAATCCCATGTCTCTCAGCTTCAGCTACAACAAAATCCAATCGCCAGAAGGGAAAATTAAAAATAGAAATGGTAATTGTGAGCTTGAAATTAAAAAAAAATAGTTAACCCTTGAAGGTTTGCTGATAGTAGGAGCCTGGGTAGTACTACAAAGGCCTGTAGCCACCGTCACTTAAAGCCCAAGTCCTTGTGAGGCTGAGGCCATGAGCATCGTCATGGAGGAATGCGGCAAAGACTTTGGGGTGTGTCGGCCATGGATGGCGGCTTGGTGAATGCGGTGGAACTTTGGGCATTGACAGAAGCCGCCAGCACGAGTAGTCGATGGAGACATGAAGAAATGCGGCTGTCGTCAAAAGTGGGAGGCGCGAGTAGTCAACGGCAGCTTGAAGAAAAATGCGGCGGTCAATGACAGTGGATAGCGCCAGCAGTCGATTGGAGTAGCGAGCAATGTGAGTTGGTGGCCGGAACCCGCGGCTGGTGCGGGTGGCACAAGATCGTTGTTGGTGTCGTCGACTTGAGAAGAAGATAATTTAGGGTTCATGAAATTTGGGAATTTGAAGAATGACTTTTTGAAAATGGATCAGGCAAAAGTTTAATGCCAAGTCTTTAACTTGTTTTAAATAACGATTTAATTTGGGGCATGCCGTTTTTAATTTTTAATTAATTAATTTATTAAAAATTAAATATATTTAATATCAATGGAAAGATATCACTAGGCATAATTGATATCTATAACATTAATAGACATCATTAAGAGACATCGACGGGTAATAATTGGTATCTATTAAAATGTTCTTCAAACTATAGATAACAGTAATAGAATAGATATCAGTCATTGAACTCATAGATATCAATTTTACAATTCATCAATATCTATGCATGATATCTGTTCACAGATTTCTAGTAGTGTAGGGTTGTCTAGGGCATTAGATGGCATCCATCTTCCTGTTCATGTCTGAAAAAAGGACAAAGGTCAATATAGGGATAGAAATTCGAAGATCACAACAAATGTCCTATGCATTTGAAACCAGAATGTCAACTTCATTTATGTTCTTTCTTGCTGGGAAGGGTAAGCAGCTAATTCTAGGGTGTTGTGTAATGTCGTGAAAAGGCCACACGGTTTAAAGGTTACGCTTGATGGTAATATATACCCGATTCACCTCAATCTTATTATTTATTAAGTTTCGTCTTCCATTGTGATAAATCAAGGATACGTAATAAATTCATATATTTACTTATAGGTCAATATTACTTGTGTGACCAAGCATATACGAACACTGAAGGGTTTCTTATTCCATATAGATGTCAAAGATATCATCTTCAAGATTGGGGTCCACCCTCGTGTTGGCCAACAAATGAATTCGAGCACTTCAATATGCTCATGCCAGAGCACGTAATGTTATCGAATGTGCCTTTGGAATTTTGAAAAAGCATTTCGAAATTCTCAGTGTTACTTCTTACTATCCCATTAAAATAAGACTGATCATGGCGTGTGTTCTTATGCATAATTTCATCCAATCTGTTATGGAAGTTGACGCAATTGAGGCAATGTTGGATGATGACACCACTGAAGATGAGGAGATCCATGGTAGCGACGATGTGGTGGATACAACAGAGTCCTCACTGCAATCGAACCTCTTTCAGGATGAGATAGCACATACTATTTTCAATGAATGGAATAGTTGAAGTCATTGTTTAATTACACTGCTTATCGATTAGTTGTTATGTTTTGTAAAACATCGATGTAATTGAATTTCTAATGTGTGATCTATAATACATGTATTTCATAAGCTATGGATGTAATTTTGAATGTATAAAATTTCACCAACAATATGTTGTGTTATTAATTTTCATTTGTTTATGAGAATGTATTATAAAGTACAGTTATACCTAGCATTTAGTAATGGAAAAACTAGAAAAGTGGGTATATTTATTTATTCGCAATTGTTCTGATGAAGCATTTGTGGTAACTTTTTTACAGTTGCTTGTTATGATTAATTGACAGCCACAACCCATCCTTGGCTCCAACCATGAGGTATTTCTATTATGTATTTTTTTTGTTCGTTACATTTGATTATGACGTATCATGTATTTTATTTGATAGTATTTGGTCATCAACCTTAATTACAGTATTTCATAAATTTTGTGGATAGTGGAGAGAGTCCAACTCCAGTGACAATCTGGTTGTGTGGTTGTGTTGTTGTAATTTTTATGTGCATCGTTCATGTTTTGTTGGGTGTTATGCTGGGTCGCGGTTGTGCTTAATTTCAGTGTTCATCACGGATTGTTTAATTTTAGGAGTGATAATTTCCTGCCCGTTACTCTTAATATCTCTAACTACGTTGTTTATGATTTAGCTCCTTTTGTAAATGTGTCGGCAATGTGTATTCAAGTTTTTCAAGAACACTATTGTAGGGTAATGGAATTCAATGCTACTGTTTGTTGAATGCAGTTGTGGCTTGTATTTTTTTATGCCATATCTTTTCACTCTTTGTTTGTAGATGAAGCTAATTTTTTTTAGTGACAATAACATTATGTGAATTGTGGAAGTGGGGCCTAATTCCTTTGTCATTGGTGACACAAATATGCAATATTTAGTATTGCTTTTGGTTTGGCATGTTAAAAAGTAAGAATTGCATACTTTTCTTTAATAGGTCCCAACATCATCACATGGTAAATCTGCATTGAGATGTTTTTCCCATCTCTATTGGTAAGACAATGGTGATCCAATATTCAATAGTGATTTTGGTTTGGCATGGTAAAAAGTAAGTATTGTCTACTTTTCTTTAATAGGTCCCAACATCATCACATGGTAAATATGCATTGAGATGTCTTTCCCATCTCTATTGATAAGACAAAGGCTACTTAATTGTGTTGCCAGCTACTCTGCCATGTATGAATTATCTTCAATGCATCGGGCTGATTTAATTAATTCATACTTTATTTACTTAATTTTTATAATTACAATTACTTACCTAATAAACTTCCAATTGTGTGGCTATAAAAGGGGTAGCTTCTAAACTCAAAACCCACCAACTCTTTATATTTACAACATTTTCCTTACTCCGTAACAAATATTTTAAAATGCCTCTGCCTCAAATCCCTCCTCAATATATGATGCTATATTCGGGTATATGGGATGATGAAATGGACAATCATTTCATCAACTCTCTATTGGAATAAAAACGTAACGAAAATTGGACTGATTTGGATGGTAGTTACCATGCCCTCCTATGCCCATTACGAGATAACCAACACTCTAATGGAAGGATATCATGGAACAAAGTGCTCGAGCATGGTCGTTTCCTAAAAAAGAGATACGACACTTTCAACTATTTGTGCCATATGGCAGATGCTTGGTGGGATTGGCCTACGAATTTCATACACTTATCAAAAGCTCATTCGGGTAACATTCATAATAACTATTATCTTCACTACGTGATCTACATAATTTAAAAATGCAAATTTATTTATTGTTATAGGAAGATGAATTTTACATGGCGTAGTTTCATTGTGGTGAACATCTATATCCTCAAATGAGAGAGTTGTTCGGAATGAAGCAAGAGTTGCGTCCACATGATATCATAGTAATTAGCGATGGTTCTAACTCTCACTGTGCCCAACAAAATGTTCCACTTATCACTGAAGATGATGACAAGGAGATATCTTCTCCCATGCAATGATACAAATCACGTTCTCCGAACCCCTTTAAAGAACCCAACAACCCCACTAAGAGTGATGCTCGACTGAACAAATTTGGTGACAACTCTTCATGTTCATCATTGAGTCCAGTGAAGTGGTTCCATTTCTCTACAAAGATATGAGGTTGTGGATGTTTAAGAATTTAAGTGATATTTCCTCTATGAAGTGTGCCAGATTCTTCTTCCAAGTGCAAGTTTATGTCACATCATTTTTCATTATTTATTTCGGATGCGTGTGATTATAGCGTTGACTAATATTATGTATATTGTATTCTGCCATGCATTGTCTTCCAAGTGTATGCTTATTTAACGTTGTTATTATTGTTATTATTATATTTACTATGAATATTATTATTAGGGTTAATTTCATTAAAGTATACAACCTTTTCTTTTTTTCTCAATTTAATCACGAACTTTTATTTTATTTTTTTTAAAGCATAACCTTCTATTTTTTCTCAATTTAATCACGAAACTTCTCTTTATCAATTAAATACATGACCTTTTATGAATTTTCCGATTGAATCAGAAATTTATTTTTTTAGTTAAGTATACATGATTTTGTTATATTGTGTCATTTAATCAAAATTCTTACGTTAATAAAATTTATTAAAAAGTTCTTCCTGAAATGCTTTTATTAATAATAAAATTTTAAAAATAAATAAAAAAAGCTACTAAGATAATCAGATTTTACAAAAACTTAGCTACATTTTTAGTCCACCTAATGATAATTAAGACCTAAAATTTTACATATATTAAGTATAATCATATAAAATAATTTTAATTATCTCTACCAACTTTTACGTATATTCAAATGGAGGCAAATTACATGAATTTTTATGAATTGTTGTACTATTTATTTAATATTTAATATTTAATCTATCTATAATATTTAAATAATTTAATGTGCACTGATTTTTCAATAATAAAAGAATTTTGAACAAATGACAAAATAATAAATATTATAAGGAAAAAATTGTAATAAAATTGAAAAATACAAATATACAGCGTGTATGTAATTGATAAAAGAAAGTTTGTGATTAAATTGAGGAAAAATAGGAAGATCATGTATTTTTTTTGACAATAAAAAAAGTTCGTGATTACATTAGATGGAGAGAAAAAATCGTGTATTTTAATGCAATTAACCCTTGTTATTCTTAATATTATTATTATTTACAAATTATTATTATTATTATTATTTAACTGTTAGTAAAATATATTGTGAGATAAAATGCGACCATAAGGGTTTTTTGTTCGCAAGTTCATGCTGAAAAGTTAATGATCCTAATTTGAAAAAGATTAATTCTCCTATGCACCTGGGTGCACATCAGGATATGGTGCACTTATTTTCAGAAATGTATACAATTATGAAAAAAAAACATATACACTGATGAACAAAAATGAATGCACTTTGTTAGCGAATTTTCTATTAGTTTTGTTAATATTTTTTAATGAAAAATTGAGTGTAAAAAATGTATATAATTATTAAGAAACATGTAGACACTATTAAATAAAAAGTTATACACATATGGGTGTTAGTTTTTTTAATGAAAAATTGAATGTAAAAAAGTATACAATTATTAAGAAACATATATACAATATTGTATAAAGAGTTATACACATATGGATGCACGCTTGCATCCGGTTGCACCGGATATCAACTCTTTGAAAAAAATTGAAAGAGATTAATAAAATATCATCAAACATGGAATTGTTTACAAAGTTTAGATTCCATCGACATTTTCTAACATTTTTCAATCATAATTGACCTATATATATATATATATATATCATAAAAATAAAATTTATTATTTTTCCGATTTCAATATTTACAATTTTTGTCTTTCATTAATTATTTTATAAATTCAAATATTCCATCATTCAAAAATTGAAAAAAATCTACATCTCACACAAAATAAATAAATAAGTAATTACACACATACACACGTTGAAATAAGTATTTAATCCTCATACCACACTATGCTTTCTATTATAAGAATATGTCCACTTCCCAAAATAATAAGTTGGAGATATCAAGAATAACCTTAAACTAGACAAGTTAAGAAACGAAAAAGATACAAACAGAGACCAACAAGTAATTATCATAATTAACATACCATAAACGCCTGCCAGACATATCACATTTTTAACATGTTTAGTGAAACCATAAAGCATAATGTGCCCACTTCTACTTTATCAAACAAAATGACACATCCACTTCAACCTATCGACCAAACAACATCCAAGTCTGACACATTCAACTATTTACAAAAGTCCAAAAACTAAAGTTTGATGAAGGGCTGATGCATCAAAACAACCGTACCAAAACGTAATACCACGAACTACATAAACAACAAGATTAACCTTTTTCAGTTAAACTCCTTGTCGAGCAAACAACGTACGTATCGATGCCTTGCGTGATGTGGTAATCCAGTGAACATCTCAAGGCATTCTATATTTTTTTCAAGCAAGTGCGAGGCCGCAAGCATTTCATCGAGGGAGAAATCTTCAAGTTCATCCAACATCGAGAAGAGATTCTATCGTGCTTGACCAAGATTTATTTCGTACTGCAGTACACACGTGATACTCTGAAGCCCTTCCTCCATGGAACGCTGCATCTATTGAAGAGTTTCAACAAGCTGGTCGTCACTCGAATCTGCAACATGACGTTTGGAATCGGATAACTTCATACCGCTGGTTTTCTTCTTGAATGGCTATAAGTTGTCGCCTGCCTACCAAAATAAATTATATTTTCGACTCACACTAATACTTAGTTTAGTAGTAAGTACGAGTCGAATCCTAAGGAATTTAATGAATTTTTAATTAAATTTACGTGTTTCAAACATATGAAATAAATATAGGGGGTTTTGATTGTGAAGATACGAAAATTGTAAATAACACGTATGAAAAATTAACGCAATATTTAATTAACAAAGTAGATGAAAATTTATTATGAAATTAATAGATTGATAAAAGCCTAGTTTAGGATGTCGATCCCCCCCCCCCCATTTACTAAATTAACCAATTACAGGAATTAAACATCTAGCCTAATGTGCAAACTCAAATCCCTAGATTGATGGTACGACCAATCAACCCAAATGTTATTAAGTTTATCAATTAAGATACGTCCACTAAGTTGAACTATCTATGAGTGACCCTATGGATTTGAACTCATAAACATAATAAAACTCTAAACATAGGATTACTAGGCTATGAAATCCAGGTAGGTATCATACAACATAGATTTTATTACACCTAGAGGAAATAATATCTATTTGTTACTTAATCCAATTCCTACAACAATTACGGATTGTAGTTCATAGATTAACAGTAAGCAATTAAATAATTAATTTAGTTGATCAGGCTAAAATAATTATTAAATTACTATAAAGAACATCAACGCATGTAATAGAATAAATTTTCACAACAGATTCAATGAAAAACTCTAAATAATTGAATTAATTAATTTTACGGGAGGTTCACGAATTCTAAACTAGAAAAGAGGATTAACCTCGCATGTTCATATGAATTACAGAATTAAAAATATGAAAATTAAAGAACCGATGGTGTCTTGTTTGTTCTTGCACTTCACGTCCAATCTGTCTTGGAATGCTGCTGCTTCTCACACCAATTCCCATCCTCCAAAATCATGTTCAATCTCCTCTCTATTCATGTTAAAGCAAGCTTCAAGATCATGAAATATCCATTTTGATGAGGAAATCTAGGCATATGGATTTATTCAATGCGCGGATGTGTCTTGTGTATTGAAAAGAGTGATCGAAACATGGTGGTATTTCTTTTACTACACTTAGATAGTATCTTGCTCATTGGAGACAATGAAAGAGTATTGTCGGGCGTATGGGTATGGTTGGTAAAGCGGTATGAGATGAAGGACTTAAGAGGAGCGAATATATCCTTTTGATCACGGTAATACGAATCACAAGAAAGGATGTTTTGATTGTCTTAACCTTCATGTGATGATATGATCCTTACTCATTTTAGCATGTGACTTTATCTAAGGAAATGGATCTTAAGACACAAAAAGAAGATAAAGGTGATGAAAGCGGTTCTTTATGCTTCGGCGAATAAGGAAGCTTAATCCAAGGATTGCTATTCACGAGAATGGATATCTGTTTTGCCGATGGAAATAAAAGTGGGTATCAAAGGGAACCCGAAATAAGAATGTTGAACTATGGTAACACATAATTTTGATATACCTGAAAAGGAATAGAAATTATATGTGGACTTACCGGACAGATTCACTGCTTCTTGCGAGTTACATAGATTCAGATTTTTCAAATCAGATAGGGACATCAGTAAATCCACCTCAAAGGTTATGTGCTTAATTTTAGGAAGTAGAGTCATAATGTGGAGGAGTCTTATATAGAAATATATTTCAGACTCCGGACTCCATCATGGATAGATGATAAATTGGAGCCTATGAGGCAGCCAAAGTATCTGTATGACTCTGGAAACTTCATGATGGACTTCGAAGTGATTCTAAGTGTGCCCAAGGTTAGCACAATTTATTTTGATGATAATGGTGCAGTTGCAAACTTGAAGGAATCACGAGCCCATAAGTCAATTAAACACATGGAGCACGAGCACCACCTATTACGAGAAATCGTATGATGAGGGGAAGGTTATTGTCGCCTAGATTGCATCGGATGATAACCTAGTAAATCCATTTACAAGAACTTTAAGGTGAAAGCTTTAGATGGTCGTGTAGTGGGAGTGAGAGTCAGATGTATGGCAGAAGACATGACAGCATAGTCTTTTAGTATAAGTCGGAGATTGTTGGATTGTATACTAAAAGTCTAGCTTTTTGTATGAATAATGTTTAAACAATTAATTTGAAATGAGAATTATATGATCAAATAATTGTGTCTTATAATTTATTTATATGTTCGATGCAATAGTCCACTTACTTTATACTATAGATAATATATTGTGCGACAATACGCGGAAGATTATATTATCAGTTTCCTTATAAGTATAAACAGAGGCTGACAACCGAGATAGATAGGGACTCTCTATCGAGATGGTTGTAGTGTAGTTTGGTATTAGCTTGTCTTGGCTATAGAATCACATTAGTGCACTTTGTGTGTATTGAGCGGGACCGCTTGAGATCATTCGACTTATACTGACTTATAGTAGAACTTGATCTCAGTTATTATGGATGTTCATGCTCTTAATCCCTATATAATAACCTCGACACGTAAGGCAGTATGTATTTCTTTGATTCATAAATGGGTGAGATTTACATGTAATTAAATCAACAAACTAGGTGAGTTGGGAAATAGTGCAGCTCCATGGTGTGCTGTTGATTGTAGAAGGAATCCATGTCCGTTATAGGTTGATGATGTCCCCTTGAGGAGTTCATAAAGATTATCATATAAACCCTGCAGGTGGATTTATTCCGATATAATAATGAGGTTGAGTGGTACTACTCTCGGATGAGATATTAATCAATGAAGTTATCAGTAACTTAATTAAAAAATGGACATTGTATATCTTAAACATGGGGTGACTAACGGGCTCATAATAAGAAGGAGCCCATAATATAATTATGGGATTAGAACGGTAGTGCAGTAATAATATTTTAGTGGTATATATTATTATTATTATTATTTGACTTAAGTGTAAGCTTTGGACTAAGCTTGGATACTTAAGCCCAATGGAGGCCCAACTCTAATTTGTCCTCATGGTCCCTGTTGTAGCCCATATATAAGTCATCTCAGCTATCCGGAAACCCTAATCTATGAGATTAATCATGCCTAACACTGTGTGGAGGGTGAGAGAATAGCAGATCGAGAAGATCTCGAGGATCATCATCCACACAACGTCGAGATTGGACTTGGGAATACAGCAGAAGACTGGAAGGTTGTTTGCTGCTGTTGTCCGCCACATTCTATGATTTTTATAAAATAGTACAGACATTAGAACAGGATGTGTATATACTGATGGAAAGCCACGAAAGAGAGGATCGTTTTGGCTTGTAGATCACTCAAATCCGACATCGGATGAGAGAGTTATGCCCAAAACGGTGAGACTGCGAAGGCTATAGGCGAGAATCCATCTTCTTCAACATACCCTAGTGAAAGGTAATACGTTTCTTGGTTTTCTTGCTTCTGCTGAATTAGAAACGTATGGAACCCTAACGGGTCACGTTAACCAAAAGATCGAATGCCAACATACTCGGGGTATAATCAAATCATGATTGCACCCAAGGACCAGAAAAAGACTACTTTCACTTGCCCTCATGAAACTTTTGCCTTTACAAAGATGCCTTTTGGATTGTGTAATACACCTGCTACATTTCAACGATGCATTATGACCATATTTGATGGGTTGATAGAGAATTATGGAGGTGTTTATGGATGATTTTTCTGTGTTTGGTTCCTCCTTTGATATTTGTTTATCTAACATATCTACTGTTTTGAAGATATGTCAAGAAACTAATCTTGTCTTGAATTGGGAGAAGTGTCACTTCATGGTGAGAGATGAAATTGTTCTTGGGCACCATATTTTGGCTAAGGGATTGCAGGTTGATAGAGCAAAGGTGGTGGTGATTGAAAAGCTTCCACCACCTACTAATGACAAGGGAGTGCGGTCCTTCCTTGGACACATAGGATTTTATAGGAGATTTATCAAAAACTTCTAAAAATACTCTAAATCGTTGTCTCACTTACTTGAAAAGGATGTTCCTTTTGTTTTTGATGAAGAATGTCTAACAGCTTTTCAGGTTTTGAATGAGGCACTTATTACTGCACCTATCTTGATCACACCGGATTAGACTCTACCATTTGTACTTATGTGTGATGCAATTGATCAAGCACTTGAAGTGGTTCTTGGGCAGATGAATGAGAAGAAGTTCTGTGCCATTTACTATGCGAGTAAGACTTTTGATGTAGACTAAAGAACTACACTGTCATTGAGAAGAAGTTTCTAGCTGTTATGTATGCATTCAATAAGTTTCGACAGTATTTGGTTGGCATGAAGACCATTGTGTACAAGGTTGGAGACAAGGGAGAATTGTGATGATTCATTCAAATACATAGAGAAGATATTCCCTGATGAGAAGATTATGACGGTGTTTGCTGAAGGAGCGGAAAGAGCTTGTGTAGTTGCTGCTCAAGGAGTGGATCCACGGTATGCAGATTATGTCAATTACATTGTCGTAGGAGAAATTCCATGAGATCTCAACAGGTATCAACTTGTGAAGTTTAAAAGGATGTTGAGACGTTTATATGGTATGATCCGTTAGTCTACAAGATTTGTACAGATTTTATCATCCGTAGGTGTGTGCCCGAGATGGAGATGGAGAGTGTCCTTGATTTTTGCCATTCACAACCTAACGGGTGGCATTTCGGTGCCCAAAAGATAGCAGCTAAGGTACTTCAATCTTCTCTTTATTGGCCTACTTTGTTTAAAGACTGTAAATCCTATGTAGCGACATGCGATAGATTTCAAAGGTTGGATAACATAAGTAGAAGAGATAAGATGCCACTTCAGCCGATCATAGTTGTTGAGATATTTGATGTATGGGGATCGATTTTATGGGGCCGTTTCCACCATCTAATGGATTTCTCTATATCCTTCTAGCGGTGGATTATGTTTCTAAGTGGGTAGAAGCCATTCCTACTAACATGAATGAATCAAAGACCATGTTATCTTTCTTGAAGAAATATATCTTCGCCCGCTATAGAGTCCTTAGAGCACTTGTAAGTGATGGCGGTTCCCACTTCGTCAACAAGCTTTATGAAAGAGTGCTCAAGGATTATGGTGTTAGGCATAGGGTCACTACACCCTATCATCCGCAAGCTGATGGGCAAGCCGAAGTCTCTAACCGACAAGTGAAGCAAATTTTGGAGAAAGTAGTCGGAACTAATAGGAAGAATTGGGCTATAAAGCTCAATGATATTTTGTGAGGGTTCCGAACTGCTTACAAGACTGTGCTTGACATGTTCCCTTATCAAATTATCTATGGGAAGCCGTGCCACTTTCCCGTAGAGATTCAACATAAAGCTATTTGGGTATTGAGAACTTTGAACTTATGTCTTAAGGATCAAAAGGAGTTGAGGTTGACTCAAATCAATCAACTAGACGAGTTCAGAAATCAAGCTTATAAGAATTCAGTGATCTACAAGGAAAAAATGAAGAAATGACATGAATCAAAGATCACTTACAAGGAATTCAAGCAAGGTGGTGAGGTATTAATATTTAACTCTCATTTGAAGCTCTTTGCAAGAAAATTGAAATCGAAATGGATGGTACCGTTCATTATCCATAAAGCCTGCGGAGGGGGGAGTTTTGAGATCATGGACAAAGACGGAGACATCATAGCGGCGAATGGGAATCGACTGAAGCATTACAAGTCGCCAGATGATGCTTGCATCATCTTTGAGGATATCTTGCATTGATTTGGTACCGTCGCGACTCTCTAACGTTTAACAAGAGCGTCTGTTGGGGGCTTTCCCTCATGTTTTATTGTTTTTTTTCATTTGTATGAGTAAGAAACTTTTATATCTGACGTGCTTACTTATCAGAAATTACATCTTCTTGCAAACTTAGTTTCGACTATAGTTTCTACTAAGTTTGGGGGGGAGGGTGTGATGTACATACCTCATCGTAGCGCTGAGAGTATATTCTTTTCTAACGTTTGTTAGGGGAGTTGATTTTTTGTGGTATATTAACAATTTAATCCGTGTTGATGAGTCGATTTTTTTTGCAATTTGCCTAATGTTTAGTGGTGTTTTATTTATTAAGTCGTATGTGGAGTATATATACATTGATTATTAAGTCTTAATGTGGTTTTCTACCTTTAGATTTGCTCTGTTTTGGTACTTAATGATCATTTTTGAGCTTGAAGTTTGCAGGGGACGAAGAAGAATCGATTTTGAAGGATCAAAAGCTCAGTTCAACCAGGGAGGCTGGTCGAACCAAGCAGTTCAAGTCGAATCAAAGACCAGAGAAATTATTACAGGTCGATTCGACCAAGAGGGGTGTAATTCGACCAAGAGTTCGAGTCGAACCAGCCACCTGAAAGTTTGTTACAGGCTGGTTCGACCATGATTTCCTAATTCGACCAGTGGTTCGAATTGAATCTGAGTGCTAAAGTTGTCCAGAAGCCTAGTTCGACCATGATGAGGTGGTTCGATCACCTGGTTTGGGACGAATCACATAGGTAAGTCGGGTTTTAATTCTGAGTTTTACCTCTATTTCGTACATTTTTCACACCACCCTCACTCGAATGCTCTCCGAACCAAAAATCCTCTCTTCTAAAAGTTGATTTGGGTTCAGGCTACTCCGATTAAACCACTTTCCATCCTTCCCATACTTTAATTCTTATGGATTTGGAGCATTTAAGTGCAAAACTAGGGTTCTTCATTCCAATTTTGGAATTTTTCATAATTTGTTCATAAAAGCCATGGCTGGATCAAAAGGTATGTTCTCTTGACTCTATTACCCTAGGATTGAAGTTCTATTGCTTGATTTTAAGTGGGTAAGTTGATTGAACTCATTTTTATTTGGATTCATAGTGTAACTTGAATTTTTTGTTTGAAATCTCATATGAACAAGTGATGGGTCCAATTTTGATTGTTGATTTGTTGTTAGACCTTGATGTTTAAGTGAAATTGTTGAGTAATTGAAGTGGTGAAGTGAAGCATTTTGAATTTTAAGTTGAATTTGATAGATGCATGCTTAAGGAAGTGATGTGGTTGTTGAAATTGTTGATAGTTTTTATTGAAGAGTTGAATGTGAAGTAGAATTGAAGCATGATGATCTGGAATTGATTATACATGTTTAACTTGATGATCTGGAATTGATTATACATGTTTTTATCTGTTCTCTAGGTTTAGTTTGCTTTTCTTGTATCCGTTTGGTATTGAAATATTATTTTGTAGGTAAAGGAAAGTAGACTGAAGTTCATTCTAAGAACAGATAGGATAGGCAGCCTCGTGAAGATGAGGTTACTAAAAATTGAGGCTTAAGGAGAGGCTGCCGAGGGATTTTAAGATTCGAATGGAGAATTGGGAAGAGATAAAGGATTGATAGGGTGATATGTCTGATAAGATTGCTCGAACGAGGTACCAGGATGATGGGGCCATTATTACAATGCATATCCGTGACAATATTATGTGGATGTTCGATCAGGCAGGCAACCATCATTTCATGGAGTTGAAGAAGCCGACGTACTTTCATGTGACTGTGGAGGTTTTGTGTTCAATCACTGTCAAGAAGGGTTTTAGTTCCCTTCCTTACGAGTGTTAATTCCAGCTGGGAGGCGAGATGAGAACTTGGACAGCTGAGGATTTCAATGTGCTATTTGAAACTCCTAGGGGAATCTCTAGGCACAAAAATGGGTACTTTAGGCCGAATGATTTTTGGAGGTCTATTTTCGGAGAGGACATGGATTTTAAGACGAAGGATGCTCGTGCTCTGTTGATTTGGAACCCCGTTATTTGATATATGGATAGAGTTTTGGGCAACACACTGTTCGCCCGATCTGAGGGAAGTTGCGTGTCTAGGGGAGAGTTGTATGCTCTCTGGTGTATGTTGAATGGAGTGAAGTTCAATATGGGTTCGTATTTTATTCAGCAGCTTTATAGATTCAGGATTTCCACGTTTCAGAGAGTAAATGGAGGATTGCTTACACCTATGGCTGAGTCGTACCACATGGATTTCACTAGCATTACACCTATCTCGGAGGATCCAGATCTAGTCATGAGTGCATGTGTTAAAGATAGATTTGTTTTTCATCGAGATAGAGACTAGCTTTACACGAGGGGTTCTAAACCCTTTTCTTTCATGTTTCCATATGATGCGAGGGCTTTGACTACGATCCGGAATGATGATAATCGATTGATGAGAACTTTGACGAAGTGATGTCGAGAACGTGCTTGAGGAGAGGAGATTGTAGGTCTATTTATGATATGTATGCTTCATGGATGTATCAGGAGCTGCAACGGATTGTAGATGAAGAGCAGCAATGGCAGTTAGAGCCGCAGCAGCAGCCTCATCACGGAGAGCACGAGGAAGAGCATTTTGAGATGCATGAGGAGGAGCCTATCCATCATGGGATGGATATTCCGCAGCAGCATGAGATGCCACCACCACCATATCTAGCACAACCACAATAGCAGTATTAGGGGCGGTCCTGAAGAGTATTACAAGAAGCAGTTTAGGTTGATGAATGAGCACTTTACCAACCTGAACAACAATTAGAAAAAGACGAACCACTAGCTGTGCTTGCTTACCACTAGTTATGCCACGCTCGATATGAGATACAATACACTGCATGCTAACTACATGGTGATGGATCAGATATTAGGAGATCTGAATGTTAATTATGAAGCTCTGGATATGAAGGTGGATACCCTACAAAGAGACTTCGATGTTTGGCGCAGGGGCAAAGATGATAATGATGATGCTCCGAAGGAGTAGAGGATGCCAGATTTTTCATCTTATCTGTTTCATCTCATCCCCCTTCTCTTTTTCTCTTTACTGGATGGGTATTTGTGGTGTGAGTGGCATGTAGGTATATTAATATTCTGACCTGAGATTGGATTGAGGTGTGATACTTGATACTTGAGGTTGGATTGGTTAGTGATACTTGTTTTGATTGATATATTGGGTTCTTTGCTCAGTTTGTTGCATTTGTATTTTACATGTGTTGATTTTGTTGATGAGAAGCATGTATAACTTGTTAAATATGTGGAGTTCATTGTGGAATTAATCTTGATTATATGCTTTGAGGATTTCTTAGGAATCTATTACACATGTGAGAATTTGAGCCTTATGAAATCATGCTACATCCATGCATGATAGTTTATTCTTATGAGAATCGTTCATATGACCGTATTCTAGAACTTGAGTTGGAGTATGGTGTGAGACTTAGGATTAATTAGTTATTAGGATAGATCTTAGGCCATTATTGTTTATTTTGAGTTATTAAGTGAACTTGGTTTCAATTTTGGTAATTGATAAGAGCAAGTGTACTCTATCGTGTGTAGCACCTAAGTGACCAAGTGCAAAATATATAAGATATCGAACCCAAGGGCGAAAGTGGGTAGCCGTGTTTGACAAATGCTTTACTCTAGTTGGACGAATCAAAGAATGAGGGGGTAGATTATACTACAAACTATGTTAGAAAGCAATTAAAAGACAGAACATGTACAAATGAATGGATGATGGGTGAAGGTGAACAATCTAAGAATTATGTAAGGCAAGCAACATTCATGGTAAGGTATATAAAGACACACACACACACATGCATTGATGGTTTTAAAGTTATGATATTTAGGGCAATCACGTTTGTACCCCTAACCCCTATGACCAAGGTGATTAGTTTCTCAACTTTTTTACAAGTTTAACCGCTCTTTTCGTGACCACCACTTATTCCTCTTTATCAAATATGTCCCCAACGTCTTTTCTAGATCTCTTTTGTACCTAAGGCATTGAGAAGAATCAATAGGTAAAACAAATTCAATATAAATAATATTTTGAAAATCAATGCAACTTGAAGAGTTAAAAGGTGGTAGATATGCTCATTTCACTCCCAAACTCATCATCAAGTGCACTTAGACCTTGTTCCACTTCATCAAATTCATACTCATCACTTGATTCTTCATCTTCACTTGAATTTTTCTCATCAACAAGAGACAAGAAATCTTGGATAATCTCTTCATTTTCAAAGCTCTCTTCTACCTAAGACTCTTTACTCCTCTCACTTTCCTCCTCTAAGCTTTCTTTTACCTTGTCTTCCTTATCCTCAATAAGCTCAACATCTCTTGAGTCTTGTTCATTATCCCCCGAACACTCTTCTACCTCTAACTTTTCTTAAATATTTTCATCAAAATTTTCCATGTCGTGAAGAGTGTTCCGTTCACTTATCATTTGACTCATTTGATGTTCAAGGGCCTCAAATCTCTTATCACTCACTTCATCTCTTTGCTTCATAAAATCAAACCTTTTTTCATTCACCTCTTTCTCTTGCTTCATAAAATCAAAAATTTTATCTTTTATATCCTCAATTGTAGGCTTCCCTTCATTATATGGTGGACACTCTTCTTGAAAATTCCCTTGAACATACCCGTTTTGTATACATGTTCCATTCCCCATTTAGTAATTCGGCATGTTCCACACTTGTCCCCCATTAAAGTTGGAAGTAGGCATTGAGTAGGTATTTTGAGGCTCATAACTTGAAAGACTTGGTTGAAAACTTTGCCTTGCATTGCTCCCTTGAGCATATCTTCTACAAAATTCCATTAAGGCACTATTTTCGGATAAAGGAGTAATCGTAGGCACTTGAGTGTAAGAACTTGGTACCGAATAAGCATGTGCTTGATATGGTTGGAATGTATTAACATTGTAAGCTCCTTGCCATCTCTCATTCATTCCATTATTGTAGCACTGATCCATATCTTTGCTCTTCTTCTCAAGATCTACTACAATTGTTCTCAACTTACTATTTTTGGTTGCTCTTTCTTCTCTTCTATCAAGGTTGTCGTACCTATCAAGAAGAAAAAGTTAGAACAAGATTTTCAAAACAAATATAGAATGCAAAAATAAGAAAAATGTCCTAAGTAGAGCTAATAAATTCAAACACGTTACACCAAAGGCTTTCGTCCCGGCAACGGCAACATGAAATTGGTTTCAATTTTGTTTAAATTGATTTAGAGAAAGTGTACTCTATTGTGTGTAGCACGTAAGCGACAAAGTACAAAATTTATAAGATATCAAACCCAAGGGCGAAAGTGGGTAGCCGTGTTTGAGAAATGCTTTACTCTAGTAGGACGAATCAAAAAATGAGAGGGTAGATTATACTACAAACTAAGCTAGAAAGAAATTAAAAGATAGAACATGTACAAATGAGATGGATGATGGGTGAAGGTGAACAATCTAAGAATTATGTAAGGCATGCAACATTCATGGTAAGGTATATATAGACTCACACACACATGCATTGATGATTTTCAAGTTATGATATTAAGGGCAATCACGTTTGTACCCCTAACCCCTATGACCAAGGTGATAAGGTTCTCAACTCTTTTATAAGTTTAAATCTCCTAGGATTGTCTTACTCTCAATTCCCATTAAGGTAATATGATCATAAGTTGGTTCCCCTCACTAGTTCTCACTAATGTCCTAACATGAGGTACTAAGCACTTGAAGGGTATGTCTTACCTCTCCTCACACTAACTAAGTCATCTCACGCAATCAATGATTCAATTAAACCACTAAGCATAATATTGGAATGGTCATCCTAACACTATGAATAGAGAATTTAACCATACAAATAATACATAAAATGAGAATAAGCATTCACGATAGAAAATATTCATAACAATCATTTCATCAAACATGTGGTGTGCAAAATCTACATAATCCCTAATCAATCATATTGCTAGCCTCACATGGGGACTAGCCACTACAAATCATTGTAAAATCAATACAATTCCTGACATGCTCCATTTGAGCCAAATAATGAAGAAAATAACAAAATAAAGATAAGTTGGCTCCTCTTTGATGGTGAACTTCCTCCTCCTTGATCATGCTATAATCATCAACCAATGATGAATTCCTCTTCTTATATTGGTGGATTGATGGAAAAATGGATGGATTTGAGGAGATCAAGTGGGTAGGATGGATGAAGTGAAGGGTGGAAGAGATGGAGATGAATGTGTGTGATTTTGGTGTTTAGTGTGTGTGGAAACTGATCCAAAATGATTTCTCTCGGTTTTTGTAGTCAAAACATGTATTTATACTCCCATGGAAGCTTCCAGAACGTGTGGAAATAAAATAACCTTACTCTTGTCAGAACACGGGCCGTGTGCAGAATACGGCCACTCTCGTGGCCGTGTAGTATTTTCTGGTGTCATAATACGGCCACCCCTTACAGGGCCGTGTAGTGCAGCGCAGTCTCACCCTTTCACGCATAACTTTCACATCCGATCTCCAATTCGAGTGATTCTTGTGCTCACGCGATCCACTCTTCCGAGACTTTCAAACCATGCATCACACGCTCAGTTTTGAGTTTCACACAAATACAGAAAAATTACACAAATTAGACATGTATTTTTCAGCTTTGCTTTGGTCGTTCTCCCTGTTTCAACTCCAAATCGAGCTCCGTTTTATCCCACATCTTCCTTATCATGTCTAGAATCCATTTTTACATGAAAATTTCACAAATTATACTAATTTATCAATTCTCTAAACATTCACAAATGTAACACAATTTAAGGCACTTAATCATGAAAATCACACATTTATCATTTTAAAGCACACATCTCCATATCTTTGCATAACACCACCAAATTATATACAAAATGAATAAAAACACACAAAAACACATAATAAACAATACTAAAATCTAGGTGAAAATGACACCGATCATTAAGCTAAAAATTTACTTTCCCATATACTGTATAAATCGTTGGAAGCACTGTTGAGCCTTTAAAAGCTTTTCTTTGGCAAGCCTTGATAATAAGCCTTATGTATCTTTTACTTGAGCCTTGTTGAATACCCTATTCATTAGTAGAGAGTTGTGGTGAATAAATGCTAGCTTGAATTTGAAGAAAAGAAAGAAATTTTTGGTTGAGCGATATGAAGAAAAGAAAAGGATGGTTAAATCTTGTTTAGGGATAGTGCTTGAAAGTGGTACCCCGACTGCTTAGTAGGGTAGTACCCGAAATTGGTACCCTTGTACCTTGAAGAAAGGAGAAATAAAGATGTTGTTGCCAACGTGAAGAAGGAAAAGTGGAATTGCAAAGATCATGAGAATAAGATGGAGAAGATGAAGCTGTTTGTTGAAAAAAAAAATTCCATGGTAATTCTCTACTAGTGAATTAGTCACTTTATCTATATTTTCTACCTTTACCAAAGAGTCAAAATTACAATCCAAAAGCAAGTCCTTTGTGATCCTAGTAAAGAGGTGATTATAAGTTGATTTTTGAGACCCTTGCCAAGCTTATGGTTACGCGGGAGTATGAATTGAAATTGAGCGTATATACTAACCCATTGAAGTGTACATCTTTTACACTTGAGAGCGAGAGTAAACACTTATCATGTGAGTTAGATGACTTAGTACTCCGAAGTGTATTATTGAGTGATGTTGCGTGTGAATAAAATATATGACGCGAGTGTTACTTGTTTTAAGTTGATAGAATTGCATGTGTAGGTAAGAATTTTACTTGACTAGATAGACTTGTGAAATTTACACTTACTCTTATGGTTTTATTTTGTTGCCTCGGGACGAGCAACAGTAAATTTGAGGGTTTGATGAGTGTGTAAATTCATGTGTTTTATACCTTGATTCTTGTGATAATGATGTATGATTTGATCGTAAATAAAGATAAACCAAAATATGTAGTGGATAGTAAAAAAATCATGCGTGTTTGAAGCTGTTTGAGCAGATTTTCAAAGGAAAATGGGATAGAAGTGATCGGAATCGAAGAAGGGGTGTTGTAGGCATTTGGTTAGACCAAATGGGGTTAGTTCGACCAGCACCTCTGGTTGAACCAGACGCCGAAAGCTGGAAGAAGTGTGGTTCGACCACGACAGTGCGGTTCGACCAGGCGTGTTGGTCGAACCATGGTTGAACAAAAAGCATACTTTTTGCAGGTGAGGTTCGACCACGAAGCTTTTGGTTTGACCAGTCGTTCAAGTCAAATAGAAGTCTGCCAAGTTATTACAGGCTGGTTCGGCTAGGCCTTGGTTGATTCGACCAGGGGCCTTGGTCGAACCGATGCGTGAGAAACTTCTGGATCCATATTTTTACACCTTTAGTACGTGTTTTTTCTCAAAAAGCCCATACTAAGTCTATAAGGAGAGCTTAAAAGTATAAAAGAAATACCCTGTGCAGCTGAAAAAAGTCGTTTACCACCACCTTCATTCTACACAACATCCGAAACCCTACCATCATCCATGGAGCTGTTTAGAGAGATTCATCTGTTGAATCAAATGAGAACCAAGTGAAGATTCAAGACGGAGAAAGACGCGACGGCACCCACATCTATGGTTTACTTCGCATCTTAATTTATCTTGTAATTTTCAAGACTATGGGTAAGATCTATCCAACTACCATGACTGTTCTTCGATCAATCATGGGCTAGAACTGCTTCGGTAGTTCTAGGGTTTATGAAGGTATTATGAGTTAATTGAACTTCTGTGTGTATACTCCATACAATACTTCTTGTGGTTTATTTTATATAAGACTAGGCGTTTTTAATTCATACTCAGAGTTATTTTGTGCATCATTAATTGTTATGTAGAGTCTGAATACATATTTTGATTATTGATTGAGTGCGTTCACTGCTGAGCGGGATTGCATGTTATGATTCTAAGTGAGGGGACTCCGAAGTCTCATTAAACTATCTTATATAAATACTTGTTAATTGAATATGATTCGGGTTAATAAGTAGGACAAAGAGAATAACTTCATAATACCTATAAAGGGAGATCATATCGGGTTAGAGTACTAAGTGCACGAGAAATAATTGATACTGATAGTACCTAGAAAGGGGGTGAATTATATCTCTTGCTCCAGGGATATTCACAAGGCAGAGTAGATTTGTGATGAGAGTGTAAATTCACGTATTTTGGGCACTAAATTGTGTGGAAATTGAGTATGATTGAGTCTTTTATTGAGACAAATCGGTACGTTTATGAAAAAGTCACGAATCAGAGGGTACAAGGGCTTTTAAGCATATTTGTATAGGAAAACAGGTAGAAAGGGCTCGAAATTGGAAGATAAGATTTTTGAAGCAATTTTTGAACACCGTTCGACCTCAAGACCTTGTTCGACCATTATCAGTTTGGTCGAACAAGGTGGCCAAGTCGAGTAGAATACACAGATTCGTCCAGAGAGCTTGATAGACTTGGAGAGGTTGCTCGACCAGAATCATCTTGGTTGAGCAGATGAGTGGAGTCGAAAAGAATGCGCAATTCTTATAAAAATGTTTCTCGACTTGGAGGTGTTGCTTGACCAGCATCACTTTGGTCGAGCAGAAGAGCTTGGTTGACCAAAATATACAAAAACTTATAGAGAGCTTGCTCGACTATTGCTTGAGTTGAAGGCCTTGCTCGACCAGTCCAGGTTTGGTCGAACGGATTCTCGCTACTATTATTTATGGTAATTATGGATGTCTTTTACCAAATTTGATGTGTGCTTCAAGTAAAAGCCCATCCTAAGCCCATAAGGAGGTTCTACCAGTATAAAAGAAGAGCTTTCGCAGGAGAAAGAGAAACACATCATTCATCATCCATCCATCATCGAAACCCTACCATCATCCGAAGGGGTCGTGAAGAGAGGTTCGTCTGGCGCGTCAAGTAAGATCATACCAAACAACCATGATTGTTCCTAGATCAATCATGGGCTAGATCCACTCCGGTATTTCTAGGGTTATGAAAGTTTTATGAGTTAATTGAATTTTCATATGTAAACTCCGTACAACACTACTTGTTGTTTATTTTATATAAGATTGTGCTTTTTCAATTCATACTCTCGGTCATTTTGTTCATCATTAACTGTTATGTAGAGTCTGAATGCATATCTTGGTTATTGATTGAGTGCGTTCACCGCTGAGCAGGATTACATATTATAATTCTAAGTGAAGGGATTCCGAAGTTTTATTAGAACTATCTTATATATATACTTGTTAATTGAATCTTATTCGGGTTAATAAGTAGGATAAAGAGTATAACGTCATAGTACCTATAAAGAGAGATCATATCAGGTTATAGTACTAAGTATAAGGGAAATAATTAATACTGAACGTACCTAGAAAGGGGGTAAATTATATATCTTGCTCTAAGGATATTCACACGTGTCATACGCTTGTTTACTTGTGTCTATAGGGTGAACTTGCATTGTTTAGTGATGTGTCCATAGACCACAACGTAGAGTTGGACAATAACGCATGGAAAGGAAATTAATAATTAAAATTGAATGCCCGAAGAACTACCTAATTTCTTACTTGATCACAACCGTATTTTCTATTCCTTGTCTATTATTTGATTTCTATTTAATTTCGTAACAATTCTAAACCAACCAAACATAATCTTAGAAAATTAGAACATAATAAAACTAATAATGATCTGTCTCTTTTGTACGATAATCACTTGGTCACCAATCGAAACTACTATTTATATCCTTATACCTGAGGATTAATTTTGTGTGTTGAGAAAATGCCCATCAAGTTCTTGGCGCCGTTGGCCGGGGACATAATTATTTATTAGTCTATTATTTCTAGTTTAATTGAGATTATATTATTCTTGTCTTTGATTTCAAACACTTACTCTTCTTAGGTGTATGCTCACGAGATATAAAACAGGTACATTAGAACCTTATAATCCGGATTTGGAGCACCGTCAAGGAAGACATAAGAGAAGAAGAATAAGAACAAGAAAGTAGATCCAACTGAAGCTTTGATTTAGGAGTTGAAGTTGACGTGCTGAATTAGTAAACGATTGAAGCTACAACCGAAGGTAATTTGGAAGTAGAGACAGTTAATATGGCAGTGAATCTGGATACACTTGTCATCCATGACGTCTTTAAGAACAACGGATGGGGCAATGATGGGTTGTTAGGAGCAAGAGGGACCGGAGCTGATTTCGATTTACACCTTACTCTTATCACCATGGTTGAAAGGAACCCTTCTCTGGGGGAACCTTTGAAGATCCTCAGCAACATTTAAATAAGTTCCTTGGTTATGTAAGTACTCCAAAAGATGCAGGAGCTCAAGAGGATGCGAGGAAGATAATATTGTTTAAGTTATTGTTGAATGAAAAAGCGAGAGATTGGTACAATAATCTTGATGCTGCTGAATGTGATACATGGGAGAAGTTGAAAATGAAATTCTTGGAGCGATACATGCCACCTTCAAAGGTGTTCAAGTGAATCAAGAGATCAATCAATTTGCTATCCATGGTAATGAGAAATTTCATGAAGCTTGGGACAGGTTCAAGGACATTCTTCGTAAGTGCCCACAACATGGGCTATCTAAAGCTCAATATATCAGTATATTCTACAATGGGTTGGATTGCAATTCTCAAGTGTTACTTGATGCTTTTTCTAATGGAGCTTTGCTTACGAAGTCACCCATTGAGGCCGAGAAGCTTTTCGAGGATATTTCGATAAATTCAAGAGATTGGCCGACTGATTGAGTGAGAGGCACTTATGTCTTTGGTAAAGTAGCATAACCTGAGCATACTATGGTGAAGTCGGGAAAAGATGATGAGATCGTCTCTAGCATGGCTAATATTAGTAAGTTACTTGAGTCTCAGCAAAAGCAGATAAATGATTTATCTCTGAGAGTACCAATGATGCAGCAGGATGGTGGCTATGAAGGAGTTAGCCAAGAGGAGATCGAGGAGGCAAACTATGCCATGGGTCAAAGTATTCAAGGAACTAGTACCCGAATCAAGAAAACTAGAATTATCAAGGGAATTACAACAATCTTGGTCCCCCAGGTAATTACCAACAACCAAGGAGACTGGAGTTTTCATGGGGCAATCCGAATAATGCGATGCAGCCTCCTATCAGTGTTGATCTGGGAGCAAAAGTGGAAGAAGGGAAGCCTGACTTTGAGGATACAGTGAACAGGTACATGGCGAGGAATGATGCAAGAGTAGACCGTCTTGAGGCTAAGTTAGAGAAGAAGATTGATGATAATCATAAGGATTTGTCTACACAAGTGAAAGATCTTACATTGTTGATGGGGGAGATGGCTGGGAATGTAAACAAATTGACTCAAACTATTGAGAAGGGGAAGTTTCCATCTCAAAGAATTGAGAATCCAAAGTCTTGCCATGCCATCACATTGAGGTCGGGAACGCAATATGAAGGTCCGATAATGCAGGTGAGTGAAACCGAAGTGAGCAGAGAAGTTGCTCGACCAGACTGGATTTGCTCGACCAGATCATCAGGTCGAGCAGAGGTCGAACAATTTCCAAAGAAACAGAATTACAATACTCTATTTTTTGACAATCTATTTGACTTACACAACACCGTTCGACCAGACAACCCAGGTCGAATGAAAGTCGAACAACAGCAGTGTGACAAGAGCTCATGATCAAGTAGATTGCTCGACCAAAACCTATCTGCTCGACAAACCATCTTGGTCGAATGAAAGTCTAGTAACACTTCCACGAATAGACTACGCGATCAGGCAGGTTGCTCGACCAAAACCTATCTGCTCGACCAAACTAATTGGTCGAGCGGAGGTCGAGCATCACAGTACAAATTCCGATTCGATACTGAATGTGAACCTACTGATCAAAATACTCCAGCTACATCTCAAGAGCAGAATATTGAGCTTACAATAGTAGATAAGAAGTGGGAAAGAGCCAAGAGATTGAGAGCCGAGAAGGATAAAGCAGAGAAGGTTGAACGTGATGAATGGGGGATTCCCAAAACAAAGATACCTCCACCGTTTCCTTACAAGCTTATCGAAAAGGGATTGGAAGAAAAGTTCAAGAGGTTTTTAGATATCAGAAATAAGATAACTTTGAACATTCCTTTCTCTGAAGCGATCTTGGAGATGCCGTATTATGCCCATTTTCTAAAGGATAGTTTTGATGAAGAGAAGCTTGAACGGAATTGAAACCGTGAACCTGTCAGAGAATTGCAGCTCAATCATACAGAGGAAGCTGCCAGCTAAGTCGAAAGATCCAGGAAGCTTCACTATCTTATGTGAAATTGGAAAGGGGCCAGCACGACGAGCCTTGTCCGATCTTGGGGCAAGTATCAATTTGATGCCACTGTCTATCTTTAAACGGCTTGGTTTGGGGGAGTTAACTCCTACATCAGTGGCTCTACAACTAGCAGATAGGTCTATGACTTTTCGAAGGGTTTGATTGAAGATGTTCTTGTCAAAGTAGAGTATTTCCTGTGGACTTTCTTGTGCTTGAGATGGAAGATGACAAGGATAATATCTCTCTTATCTTGGGGAGACCTTTCCTTGCTACTGCGGGAGCTATGATTGATGTGCAAAAGGGTGAGCTAAGACTGAGAATGGATAAATAAGAGATCTTATTCAACCTCGATAAAGCAATAAAGATGTCGATGGAGACACAGTGTAACAGCATTGATGTGGTGGAGGAGATTGTTAATAAAGACATTTCTCTTATTCTTTCTAAGGATCCTCTTGAGACATGCTTGATGGAATCTATTACTGTCCCACCACCGAGCTAGATGAACTCTCCAACGAGGTATGTATTAATTTTCTTGAAAACTTGCTTGCTATGCGTGATGATAGGTACCAAGTGGAGAGGATAAAGTTTGAAGAGGTCAAGTGGACTAGGAAGTACTTACCATTGGATAGAGAGAGTACCCCTCAGTAAGATAAGAAAGTGGAGTTGAAACCGCTATTGGAACACTTGAAGTATGCCTATCTTGGTGACAATGGAAAATATCTGGTAATTGTATCTTCTTCCCTTGATGATGATCAACTTGAGGAATTGTTAGATGTGCTTAGGAAGAATAAGTCTGCAATTTGATGGTCTCTTGATGATTTGAAAGGTATTAGTCCTTCATATTGCATGCATAGAATAAGGTTGTTAGATGAGGCCAAGAGTAGTATTCAGAATCAACAAAGGGTGAATCCCCCTATTCAAGAAGTGATTAGAAAGCAAATCCTAATATGGCTGGATGCTAGAATTATTTATCCCATTTGTGATATTTCCCATGTGAGTCCATTGCATGTAGTAGCTAAGAAGGGGTCACGACTATTGTGAAAGCCGAGAATGGTGAGACATTAGCCACTAGGATTCCTACGGGATGGCGTATGTGTACAGATTACAAGAAACTGAATAAAAATACACGCAAAGACCACTTTCCCCTTCCTTTCATGGGTCAAATGCTTGACCGTCTAGCAGAGTATGAGTATTATTATTTCTTGGATGGGTACTCGGGTTATAATCAAATCATGATTGCACTAGATAATCAAGAAAAGACCACTTTTACTTGCCCTTATGGAACGTTTGACTTTAGAAAGATGCCTTTGGACTATGTAATGCGCCTGCTACACTTCAGCGTTGCATGATGGCCATATTTGATGGGTTGATAGAAAAGATCATGGAGGTGTTTATGGACGATTTTTCTGTGTTTGGTTCTTTCTTTGATATTTGTTTATCTAACCTTGCTACTGTTTTGAAGAGATGCTAAGAAACTAATCTTGTCTTGAATTAGGAGAAGTGCCACTTCATGATAAGAGATGTGTTTGTTTTTGGTCATCATATTTCGGCCAAGAGATTGCAGGTGGATAGAGCAAAGGTGGCTGCGATCGAGAAGCTTCCACCACCTACTAATGAAAAGGGAGTGCGGTCCTTCCTTGGACACACCAATTTTTATAGAAAATTCATAAAAGACTTCTCGAAATACTCCGAGTCCTTATCTCATTTGCTTGAAAAGGATGTTCCTTTTTTTTAAAGAAGAGTGTCTAACAGGTTTTCAGGTTTTGAAAGAGGAGCTTATTACTGCACCTATCTTGATCACACCAGATTGGACTCAGCCGTTTGTACTTATGTGTGATGCAAGTGACTTAGCATTTGGAGTGGTGCTTGGGCAGCTAAGGGAAAAGAAGTTTTGCGCCATTTACTATGCGAGTAAGACTTTTGATGCGGCACAAAAGAACTACACGGTGACTGAAAATGAGTTTTTGGCTGTGGTGTGTGCGTTCAATAAGTTTTGACAGTATTTTGTTGGCATGAGGACGATAGTGTATATGGATCATTCTGCAATCTGATACTTGATGGAGAAGAAGGAAACGAAGCCAAGGATTATTAGATGGATCATTCTTCTGCAGGAGTTCGATATGGAGATCCGAGATAAGAAAGAAACGGAGAACGTGTTGGCGGATCACCTTTTGAGGTTGGAGACAAGGGAGCATTGTGATGATTATTTCAATTATATTGAAGAGATGTTCCCCAATGAGAAGATAATGGCAGTGTTTGTTGAAGGAGCGGAAAGAGCATTGCCGTAGGAGAAATTCCAAAAGATCTCAACCGATATCAACTTGCAAAATTTAAGAGGGATGTTGAGACATTTATATGGTATGATCCGTTTTGTCTACAAGATATGTATGGATTCCATAGTTCATAGGTGTGTTCCTGAGATAGAGATGGAGAGTGTTCTTGATTTTTGCCATGCACAACCCAACGGGGGGCACTTCGGAGCTCAAAAGACGGCACCTAAGGTACTTCAATTTGCTCTTTATTGCCAACTTTGTTTTAAGATTGTGAAACCTATGTGGCGTCCTGCGATAGATGTCAAAGGATGGGGAACATAAGTAGGAGAGATGAGATGCCATTTCGGCTAAGCATTGTTGTTGAGATCATCGATGTATGGGGATCGATTTTATGGGGCCTTTTCCCTCCATATAATGGGTTTCTCTACATTCTTTTAGAAGTGGATTATGTTTCTAAGTGGGTGGAAGCCATTCCCACTAGCGTGAATGATTCAAGGACAGTTTTATCATTCTTGAAGAAACATATCTTTGCTCGCTATGGAGTTCCTAGTGCACTAGTAAGTGATGGAGGTACTCACTTTGTCAATAAGCTTCTTGAAAATGTGCTTAAGGATTATGGAGTCAAGCATAGGATTACTACACCCTATCACTCTCAAGCGAATGAGCAAGCCGAAGTCTCCAACCGACAAGTGAAGCAAGTTTTGGAAAAAGTAGTCGGAACTAATAGGAAGAATTGGGCTATGAAGCTCGATAATGATTTGTGGGGGTTCCAGACTGCTTATAAGATGGTGTTGGATATGTCACCATACCAAATTGTCTATGGAAAGTCGTGCCACTTACCCGTAGAGATTCGGCACAAAGCTTTTTGGGCATTAAGGAGTTTGAACTTATCTCTCAAGGATCAAAAGGAATTGAGAATGACTCATATCAATCAATTGGACAAGTTCAGAAATTGTGCTTACAAGAACTCGGAGATCTTTAAGGAGATAATGAAGAAATGACATGATTCAAAGATCTCATACAAGGAGTTCAAGCAAGGTGATGAGGTATTACACTTTAACTCTCGTTTGAAGTTTTTCGCAGGGAAATTGAAATCGAAGTGGATGGGGCCATTCATTATCCATAGAGCCTGCGGTGGGGGAGTTTCGAGTTGATGGACAAAGGTGGAGACATCATAGCGGCGAATAGGCATCGATTGAAGCATTACAAGTCACCGAATGATGCTTGCGTCATCTTTGAAGATACCTTGTTCTAAATTGGTACCGTCATGACTCTCCGATGTTAAACATGAGTGCCTGTTGGGGGCTTTTCCTTCCTATTTTATTGCTTTATTTTCATTGGTGTGAGTAAGAAATTTTTATATTTGACATGGTTATAATTCGGAAATTACATCTCTTTGCAAACTTAGTTTCGACTATAGTTTCTACTATGTTTGGGGGGTGTGATGTACTTTCCTCACATAGTGCGGAGAGTATGATCTTTTCTTTGTAATGTTTGCTAGGGGAGTTAGTTTTTTGCTGTATATTAAAACTTTAGAAGATTTTGATGAAAGTGGTCATCGAGCTTAGAAATAGCTATCTTGACACTTGATGTTGTTCTATAGTTTCATTGTTGAAGTTCGAGGGATTCGTGCTAGTTTGGGTTGGATTTAATTGTTGAATTGTTAAAGTTCTTATTCGAATTTGCACTTGAATTATTTTACGTCGAATTGTGGAATTCTTGTGAAATTGATGACGTATGAAGCATAGGCTTTTGTTTAATTTAGAAGTTTACCTATGTGCTCATTGATTTGGGTGTTGTTATGGTGCAATTGAGGGTAGAATTTGAACATGTTTAAGTGTGGAGTTGGTGAAAGCATGTGCGGAATTTATAGTGTTTGTGTGGAGTAATGTTAAGACTAATTAAACATCAATATTCTTGATTGAAAGTGTTGATTTGGAGTGCAATTGTGATTGAAAAACACTTGAGATTAAGTTGTTGAAGCACATGAATTTGAAGTCTTGAGTATGATTCATGCTAGTCTAGGTGGAGTATATTTATCTCTTTTGGGAATGTATTGAAGTACTGTTCTTGTAGGAAATGGGATTGCTTCATCATCCAAGAGGAAGGGACCTAGGTCGCCTTCGCTTGGAGAGATGGCCAAGAAAATAATGATGGAGAAGAGGAGGCCATCAGACTATGGGCTGAAAATTCCAAATTGGGGGGAGAATATGGATCTTTGGACTGCAATAGCGCAAAAGATCACAAGGACACGATATCAGGATGACCATGCTATGAGGTAAATGAATATTATCACCGACATTCGTTGGATGTTCGAACAGGTGGGTATTACTCAGTTTATGGAGATGAAGAGAGAGACCTATTTTCACATAATGGCGGAGGTCTTGTGCACCTTAAGGATTGAGCGTGGAGATTGATACCTACCTTATGGTATTAGGATGCAGATTGGCTAGTAAGAGCAGATGATGTGGGCCCGAGAGTTTAATGAATTGATTGGCTGTGAGAATGAGTCGGATGTGGAGCATGATGACTTCAAGCCGAATGAGTGTTGGAGAGCTATTATGGGGAGGTAAGAGCGTTATAATTCAAATACTTCCAAGGTTGCCTTCATTCATAATCCCGTGATCGCTTACATGGATAGAATCTTGAGCAACACGTTGTTTGCTAGGTCCGAAGGAAGTTGCATTCCAAGGGAAGAGTTGTACTTGTTGTGGTGCATGCTTCATGGAATGTGCTTCAACGTAGCAGCGTACTTTTTCAATCAGTTGCACAAGTTCACGAACCATGGATTTCAGTGTGTGAATATCGGAGGACTCATCACCTTGATCGTTTAGTACTATAGAGTCGATTTGAGCAGGCACAGGCCTATCCAAGGGGATCCGGACTTAATCTTGACATCATGTGTGATGATAGGGTTTATTGAGCGGGAAGATGATACTTGGATGTTCATTCGAGGAAAGAATCCTAGTACGTTCAGTTTTTCGTTGGTAATTATCAATCTCACTATGATTAGAGTCAATACAATTTATTAATGAATACCACGGAGCACACGGTGATCTCGGAGACGTGCTTGGGAAGAGGAGACTGGAGACTTCTGGCTAATATGCGAGCTCTTGGGATTGAGTTAGATGAGGGCATGATTATGATAGAAGATCCGGCTGACTTTGTAGATGAGGAGATGCAGCCACCTCCCGCTTTTAATTATCCAGGGATAGATATGCCTCCGGAGCAAACTCAACATCTAATGGAGCAGGAGTTTTCGAGCCACCACCGCAGTCACAACCACAGCAAGACTATTGGGTAGCTCATGATCAGTTTTATCAGGAGCAATTCCGATTGATGCACGAGCACTTCACCACACTCAATGCGAACCAGCAAGAAACAAACAGGCAGCTAGGGCTTGCGAATACTAACTACGCCACACTCAATGCACGCTATGATGCAATGGATGGTCGGTTAGGCAGATGCAAGACAGTGAGCGCTTGATGGCTCAGAATATCAGTGATCTACATAGAGAAATTGATCAGTGGCTAGCGGAAAGGAGTGATGATGACGATGAGGAGGATGATGGTGATGCTCCAGAGGAGTGGAACTGCCAGGTCTTTTATCTTTTCTAATTCTTCTCATCTCCATTCTCTTTTACACTTTACAGGTGAAGGCTTGATTATTGTGTGGGTGGCATGTATTTGATAGTGATGTTGATTGATTGATTGTTGGAAGTTGTTTGCTTGGGGTTGTTTAGTGATGAGGATTATTCATGTTATGCATGTGCTCTTATTTTGATGCATGTTGATTTGTTGATGACGAGCATGTTCTATTTTACTTGTAGTTTATAGGAAATTGATATTGATTACAAGCTTTGAAGAGTGCATAGGATTCTATTACCCATGTGAGGATTTGAGCTTTTTGATCGTGCTATACGCATGATAGTTTATTCTTGAGAGTCATTTATATACACGTATTCTAAAACTTGATTTAGATTCTTGTTTGAAGTCTATAATTGATAGATACTAAGAAATGATCTTAGGCCATTGTTGTCAATTGAGTTACTTAGCCAAATTTTTCCTACCTTATTATATGATTATCATTGGAAGCCCTTTTGAGCATTTAAACTATTTCTTTGGCAAGCCGTTGATAAATAGCCATTTACCATTATGAGCCTTGAACACCTATTACTAGTAAGAAGTGGAGGTAAATAATGCTATGTGAAGTTTAAAGAGGAAAGGGAAGGACGGGATTGGTGAAATAGGAATCGAAGGACAAGAGGTTAAAACTTGCAAGGGATAGTGTCCAACACAGGTATCCCTAATGCTAGGAAGGGTAGTGCCTAAAAACTGGTACCCTTATACTTGAAGGACACCGGAATTGGTATTCTACTGCGGAAAAAAAATGTTGATCCAAGTAAAGATGGAGGAAGCATGTATTGAAGTGATCATAAGAAAAACTAATGCAAGTAAAACTACCTAAATAAAGCAAGTATACATCCCAAATACATAACAAATGAAGTAGCATGCTAATCCAATCAATCCAAATCAAATCAAATTGTCTATGCTAAGCAAATGGAAAAGATGAGTAGTAAAGTGAACTCCCTGAAAAGGCATTTGGAGGTGGAAATGTTTGGCACGGACAAACGGGCTGCATACAAGATGAATTGAAACTTTGAGATGCGTACGGAGTGAATGACGTGTTTGAAATTGCTCGCGAACTCGGGTTTTTAAAACTGCCTTCAGACACTACACGGCTCATGTTCTGCTACACGGCCTCAGTCGTGGCCGTGTAGCATTTTTTATGCTCTAGCATGACTGCGTGTTACAGGGCCGTGTTCCGCACACGGCCCGTGTTTCTATTCCCTGCACAATTTGAGTTCAGAGCTCGCCCTCGACTCTGGGCGAGTAGCCTTTTTTTATGTCAGTACAAGGGCGATTCTTACAGGGCCGTGTACTAAACACAACTCGTGTAGCTACTTTACCCTGTTTTCCAAATTTCACACTCCACACGTCATCTTGCCCTGTTTTTGTACTTCCAATACACCTCATATATGATCAAAATCACATCAAAACCATTAACACAACAATTACTATCAAATAATGAACTAGCATGCACTTCAACACAACCAAACTAACTAAAATCAAACCAATACTCATGAGAAAACTTTTAAAATTTACCCAATTTTACAAGAAGATCACTCAATCAACATAATAAGCACACTCAAGTGGTGAGCCACACTACGCACTCTCCCCCCAAACTTAAATCGAAACAAGTTGAGAATTAAGTTTGCAAAAATTGGTGGGACTTACCCTTGTAGTTTCCAACAATGAGCTTCTTGTAGAGAAGTATATGCATCATAACACTCAAGGTACGTCCACCACGCACTATCCCCCCAAACTTAAATTGAAAAAAGTGTTTCGATTTAAGTTTGCAAAAAGTGGTGAGACGTCCCTTCACACTTCAAATTAAGCACTTCTCGTATTTTCAATACGCATCATTTTTCATGAGCACAATCAACCTACATGCCAAAAATACAAGAAAACTAAATCAAAGCATTTAAATAAAAGCATTAAAATAAACGATGGGTTGCCTCTCATCTAGCGCTAAGTTTAATGTCTTCAAGCCGAACGGAATATGGAGAACTCATCGGAATGGCCAAGGATATCATTTGTTCTTGCCATCAAATTTTAATCTTTGTACTTCTTCCTCTATTAGGCATTTGTTGCAAGTAATGACCTCAGTAGCATCCTTCGAGATTGGCTTCAAAAATTCCACTCGTTTGAGCTTGCATTCTATTAACCGCTCTTTTCATGACCACCACTTACTCCTCTTTATCAAATATGTCCCCAATATCTCCTCAAGCTCTCTTTTGTGCCTAAGGTATTAAGAAGAATCAATAGGTAAAACAAATTCAATATAAATAATATTTTTAAAATCAATGCAACTTGAAGAGTTAAAAGGTGTAGATATGCTCATTTCACTCCGGAACTCATCATCAAGTGCTTTTAGACCTTGTTCCACTTCATCAAATTCATACTCATCACTTGATTCTTCATCTTCACTTGAATGAAAAAGTTAGAACAAGATTTTCAAAACAAATATAGAATGAAAAAATAAGAAAAATATCCTAAGTAGAGCTAAAAAATTCAAACACGTTACACCGAAAGCTTTCGCCCCGGCAACGGCGCCATGAACTTGGTTTCAATTTTGTTTAAATTGATTTAGAGAAAGTGTACTCTATCGTGTGTAGCACGTAAGCAACCAAATCCAAGTGCAAAATTTATAAGATATCGAACCCAAGGGCGAAAGTGGGTAGCCATGTTTGAGAAATGCTTTACTCTAGTAGGACGAATCAAAGAATGAGGGGGAAGATTAGATTAAAACTAAGCTAGAAAGCAATTAAAAGATAGAACATGTACAAATGAGATGGATGAAGGGTGAAGGTGAACAATCGAAGAATTATGTAAGGCAAATAACATTCATGGTAAGGTATATATAGACTCATACACACACATGCATTGATGGTTTTCAAGTTATGATATTATGGGCAATCACGTTTGTACCCCTAACCCCTATGGCCAAGGTGATTAGGTTTTCAACTCTTTTACAAATTTAAATCTCCTAGGATTGTCTTACTCTCAATTCCTATTAAGGTACTATATTCATAAGTTGGTTCTCCTCACTAGTTATCACTAATGTCCTATCATGAGGTTCTAAGCACTTGAAGGGTATGGCTTACCTCTCCTCACACTAACTAAGTCATCTCATGCAATCAATGATTCAATTAAACCACTAAGCATAATATTGGAATGGTCATCCTAACACTATGAATAGAGAATTTAACCACACAAATCATACATAAAATAAGAATAAGCATTCATGATAGAAAATATTCATAACAATCATTTCATCAAACATGTGGTGTGCAAAATCTACATAATCCCTAACCAATCATATTGCTAGCCTCACATGAGGACTAGCCACTACATATCACTGTAAAATCAATACAATTCATGGCATGCTCCATTTGAGCCAAATAATGGAGAAAATAACAAAATAAAGATAAGTTGGTTCCCCTTTGATAGTGAACTTCCTCCTCCTTGATCATGCTATAATCTTCAACCAATGATGAATTCCTCTTCTTATTTTGGTGGATTGATAGAAAAATGGATGGATTTGAGAAGATCAAGTGGGTAGGATGGATGAAGTGAAGGGTGGAAGAGATGGAGATGAATGTGTGTGATTTTGGTGTTTAGTGTGTGTGAAAACTGATCAAAAATGATTCTGCTTGGATTTTATGGTCAAAACATGTATTTATACCCCCATGGAAGCTTCTAGAACGTGTGGAAATCATAAAACTGATTTTTTTCAAAACACGGGCCGTGTGTGGAACATGGCCACGGGAGTGGCCGTGTAGCATTTTCTGGTGTCAGAACATGGTCACCCCTTACAGGGCCGTGTTAGAATGATTCTTACGCTCTCGCGACCCTCTCTTCCGTGACTTTCCAACCATGCATCACATGCATCACACGCCCTTTGATGGACGCGTGTTTTTCAGCTTTGCTTTGTTTTTCCCACATCTTTCTTATCGTGTCTAGAATCTATTTTTACCTGAAAATTACACAAATTACACTAATTTACCAATTTCTCTAAATATTCACATATGTACCAAAATTTAAGGCACTTAATCATGAAAATTACATATTTATCATTTCAAAGCACACATCTCCATATCTTTACATAACACCACCAAATGATATACAAAATGAATAAAACACACAAAAATACATAATAAACGACACTAAAATCTAGGTGAAAACGACACCGATCATTAAGCCAAAAATTAATTTCCCATATACTGTATAAATCGTTGGAATCACTGTTAAGCCTTTAAAAGCTTTTTCTTTGGCAAGCCTTGATAATAAGCCTTATTTATCTTTTACTTGAGCCTTGTTGAATACCCTATTCATTAGTAGAGAGTTGAGGTGAATAAATGCTAGCTTAATTTTTAAGAAAATGAAGAAAATTTTAGTTGAGCGATATGAAGAAAAGAAAAGGATGGTTAAATCTTGTTTAGGGGTAGTGCCTGAAAGTGGTAACCCGACTGCTTAGAAAGATAGTGCCCAAAATTGGTACCCTTGTACCTTGAAAAAAGGAGAAATAAAGATGTTGATGCCAACGTAAAGAAGGAAAAGTGGAATTGCAAAGATCATGAGAATAAGATTGAAAAGATGAAGTTGTTTGTTGAAAAGAAAAATTCCAAGGTAATTCTCTACTAGTGAATTAGTCACTTTATCTATATTTTTCTACCTTTATCAAAGAGTCAACATTACAACCCAAAAGTAAGTCCTTTGTGATCCTAGTAAAGAGGTGATTATAAGTTGATTTTTGAGACCCTTGCCAAGCTTATGGTTACGCAGGAGTATAAATTGAAATTAAGCGTATATACTAACCCATTGAAGTGTACATCTTTTACACTTAAGAGCGAGAGTAAACACTTATCTTGTGAGTTAGATGATTTAGTACTCCGAAGTGTATTATAATTGAGTGATGTTATGTGTGAATGAAATATATGATGCGAGTGCTACTTGTTTTATGTTGATAGAATTACATGCATATGAATTGTACTTGACTAGATAGACTTGTGAAATTTACACTTACTCTTATGGTTTGATTTCGTTGCCTCGGAACGAGCAACATGTAAGTTTGGGGGTTTTATGAGTGTGTAAATTCATGTGTTTTAAGCCTTGATTCTTATGATAATGATGTATGATTTGATCGTAAGTGAAGATAAATCGAGATATGTAGTGAAAAGTCACAAATTTGGCGTGTTTGAGGTAGTTTGAGCAGATTTTCAAAGGAAAATAGGATAGAAGTGATCGGAATCGGAGAAGAGGTGTTGTAGGCATCCGGTTCGACCAAATGGGGTTGGTTCGACCAGCACCTCTTGTCGAACCAGTCGCCGGAAGCTGGCGGAAGTGTGGTTCGACCACGATAGTGCGGTTCGACCAGGCATGTTGGTCGAACCATGGTAGAACCAAAAGCATACTTTTTGCAGGTGAGGTTCGACCACGAAGCTTTAGGTTCGATCAGTCGTTCAAGTCAAACCAGAAGCCTGCCAAGTTGTTATAGGCCGGTTCGGCCAGGCCTTGGTTGATTCGACCAGGGGCCTTGGTTGATTAGACCAGGGGCCTTGGTTGAACTGATGCGCGAGAAACTTCTGGAACAGTATTTTTACACCTTCAGTACATGTTTTTGCTCAAAAAACCCATCCTAGGTCCATAAAGAGAGCTTACAAGTATAAAACAAATACCCTATGCAGCTGAAAAGAGTCGTTCACCACCACATTCCTTCTACACAACATTTGAAACCCTACCATCATCCACGGAGCTGTGGAGAGAGATTCGTCTGTTGAATCAATTGAGAACCAAGTGAAGATTCAAGACGGAGAAGGACACGACGGTGCCCACATCAATGGTTTACTTTGCATTTTAATTTATCTTGTAATTTTCAAGACTATGGGTAAGATCTATCCAACTACCATGACTGTTCTTCGATCAATCATGGGCTAGAACCGCTTTGGTAATTCTAGGGTTTATGAAGGTATTATGAGTTAATTGAACTTCTTTGTGTATACTCCATACAACACTACTTGTGGTTTATTTTATATAAAACTATGTGTTTTTAATTCATACTCAGAGTTATTTTGTGCATCATTAATGTTATGTAGAGTCAGAATACAAATTTTGATTATTGATTGAGTGCGTTCACTACTTAGCATGATTACATGTTATGATTCTAAGTGAGGGAACTCCGAAGTCTCATTAGAACTATCTTATATAAATACTTGTTAATTGAATATGATTCGAGTTAGTAAGTAGGACAAAGAGAATAACTTCATAGTACCTATAAAGGGAGATCATATCGGGTTAGAGTACTAAGTGCATGGGAAAAATTGATACTGATAGTACCTAAAAAGGGGTTGAATTATATCTCTTGCTCCAAGTATATTCACAAGGAAGAGTAGATTTGTGATGAGAGTGTAAATTCATGGATTTTGGGCACTAATTTGTGGGGAAATTGGGTACGATTGAGTCTTTTATTGAGACGAATCAGTACGTTTATGGAAAAGTCACAAATCAGAGGGTACAAGGTCTTTTTAAGCATATTTGTATAGGAAAACAGGTAGAAAGGGCTTGGAATTGGAAGACACAATTTTTGAAGTGATTTACGAAGGCCATTCGACCTCAAGACCTTGTTCGACCATTATCACTTTGGTCGAACAAGGTGGCTAAGTCGAACAGAATACACAGATTCGTCTAGAGAGCTTGCTCGACTTGGAGAGGTTGCTCGACCAGAATCATCTTGGTCTAGCAGATGAGTGGAGTCTAATAGAATGCGCAATTCTTACAGAAAGGTTGCTCATCTTGGAGGTGTTTCTCGACCAGCATCACTTTGGTCGAGCAAATGAGCTTGGTCGACCAAAATGTACACAAACTTATAAAGAGCTTGCTCGACCATTGCTCGAGTTGAAGGCCTTGCTCGACAGTCCAGGTTTGGTCGAATGGATTCTCGCTACTTCTATTTATTATAATTATGGATGTCTTTTACCAAATTTGACGTGTACTTCAAGCAAAAGTCCATCCTAAGCCCATAAGGAGGTTCTACCAGTATAAAAGAAGTGTTTTCGCAGGAAAAATAAAAACACACATCATTCATCATCCATCCATCATCGAAACCCTTCCATCATCTGAAGGGGTCGTGAAGAGATGTTTATCTGGCGCGTCAAGTAAGATCATACTAAACAACCATGATTGTTCCTAGATCAATCATGGGCTAGAACCACTCCGATATTTCTAGGGTTATGAAAGTTTTATGAGTTAATTGAATTTCCATGTGTAAACTCCGTACAACACTACTTGTGGTTTATTTTATATAAGATTGTGCCTTTTCAATTCATACTCACTATCATTTTGTGCATCATTAACTGTTATGCAGAGTCTGAATGCATATCTTGGTTATTGATTGAGTCTGTTCACCGCTGAGCAGGATTACATGTAATATTATAAGTTAAGGGAATTCCGAAGTCTTATTAAAACTATCTTATATGGATACATGTTAATTGAATCTTATTTGGGTTAATAAGTAGGATAAAGAGTATAATGTCATAGTACATATAAAGAGAGATCATATCGGGTTAGAGTACTAAGTGCAAGGAAAATAATTGATACTGAAAGTACCTAGAAAGGGGGGTGAATTATATCTCTTGCTCCAAGGATATCTCTTGTGTCTATAGGGTGAACTTGCATTGTTTTGTGATGCGTCCATAGACCACAAGGCAGAGTCGGACAATAACGCATGGAAAGAAAATTAATAAGTGAAATCGGATGCCCGAAGAACTACCCAATTTCTTACTTGATCACAACTGTATTTTCTATTGCTTGTCTATTATTTGATTGCTATTTAATTTCATAACAATTCTAAACCAACCAAACATAATCTTAGAAAATTAGAACATAATAAAACTGATAATAATCCGTCTCTTGGGTACGATAATCACTTGGTCACCTATCTAAACTACAATTGATATCCTTATACTTGAGGATTAATTTTGTGTGTTGAGAAAATGCCCATCAAGTTCTTGGCGCCGCTGGTCAGGGACAGAATTATTTATTAGTCTATTATTTCTAGTTTAATTGAGATTACATTATTCTTTTCTTTGATTTCTAACACTTACTCTTCTTAGGTGTATGCTCACGAGATCTAAAACAGGTACATTAGAACCTTATAATCCAGATTTGGAGCATCGTCAAGGAAGACAAAGAAGAAGAAGAATAAGAACAAGAAAGTAGATCCAACTGAAGCTTTGATTTAGGAGTTGAAGTTGACGTGCTGATTTCGCCAACGATTGAAGCTATAACCGAAGATAATTTGAAAGTAGAGATAGTCAATATGGTAGTATATCCTGATACACTTGCCCTCTGTGAAGTCTTTAAGAACAACGTAGGGGCAATGATGGATTGTTAGGAGCAAGAGGGACTGGAGCCGATTTTGATTTACACCTTGCTCTTATCATCATGGTTGAAAGGAGTCCCTTCTCTGGGGGAACCTTTGAATATCCTCAGCAACATCTAAATAAGTTCCTTGGTTATGTAAGTACACAAAAAGATGCAGGAGCTCATGAGGATGCGAGGAAGATAATATTGTTTAAGTTCTTGTTGAATGAAAAAGCGAGAGATTGGTACGATAATCTTGATGCTACTGAATGTGATACATGGGAGAAGTTGAAAGTGAAATTCTTAGAGCGATACATGCCACCTTCAAAGGTGTTCAAGATGAAGCAAGAGATCAATCAATTTGCTATCCATGGTAATGAGAAGTTTCATGAAGCATGGGACAGGTTCAAGGACATGCTTCATTAGTGTCCACAACATGGGCTACCTAAAGCTCAATATATCAGTATATTTTACAATGGGTTGGATTACAATTCTCAAGTGTTACTTGATGCTTCTTCTAATGGAGCTTTGCTTACGAAGTCACCCATTGAGGTCGAGAAGCTTTTCGAGAATATTTTGGTGAATTCAAGAGATTGGCCGATAGATTGAGTGAGAGGCACTTATGTCCTTGGTAAAGTAGCACAAGTTGGGCATACTATGGTGAAGTCGGGAAGAGATGATGAGATCGTCTCTAGCTTGGCTAATATTAGTAAGTTACTTGAGTCTCAGCAAAAGCAGATCACTGATTTATCTCAGAGAGTACCAATGATGCAGCAGGATGGTGGTTATGAAGGAGCTACCCAAGAGGAGATCAAGAAGGCAAACTACGCCATGTGTCAAAGTATTCAAGGAACTAGGTACCCGAATTAAGAAAACTGGAATTATCATGGAAATTATAATAATCGTGATCCCCCGAGTAATTACCAACAACCAAGGAGGCCGGAGTTTTCATGGAGCAATCCGAATAATGCGGTGCAGCCTCCTATCGGTATTGATCCGGGAGCAAAGGTGGAAGAAGGTAAGATTGGCTTTGAGGATACTGTGAACAGGTACATGGCAAGGAATGATGCAAGAGTAGACCATCTTGAGGCTACGTTAGAGAAGAAGATTGATGATAATCATAAGGATTTGTCTACACAAGTGAAAGACCTTACATTGTTCATAGGGGAGATGGCTGGGAAATGTAAACAAATTGACTCAAACTATTGAGAAGGGAAGTTTCCATCTCAAAGTATTGATAATCCAAAGTCTTGCCATGCCATCACATTGAAGTCGGGAACGCAATATGAAGGTTCGATGATGCCGGCGAGTGAAATTGAAGTGAGCAGAGAAGTTGCTCGACCAGACTGGATTTGCTCAACCAGATCATCGGGTCAAGCAGAGGTCGAACAACTTCCAAAGAAACATAATTATGACACTTTATTTTCTGACAATCCATTCGACTTGCACAACACCGTTCGATCAGACAACCCAGGTCGAACGAAAGTCAAACAACAGTAGTGTGACGAGAGCTCACGATCAAGTAGGTTGCTCGACCAAAACCTATCTATTTGACCAATCGACCAAACCATCTTGGTCGAACGAAAGTCGTGCAACACTTCCAGGAACAGAGTACGTGATCAGGCAGGTTACTCGACCAAAACTTATCTGCTCGACCACACCATCTTGGTCGAGCGGAGGTCGAGCATCACATTATAGAGTCTGATTTGATACCAAATGCGACACCTATTGATCGAAATACTCCAGCTACATCTCAAAAGCAGAATACCGAGCTTACAGTAAGATAAGAAGTGGGAAAGAGCCAAGAGATTGAGAGCCGAAAAGGATAAAGTGGAGAAAGTTGAACGTGATGAATGGGGAATTCCCAAAACAAAGATACCTCCACCATAAATAAGATTGAAGAAAAGTTCAAGACGTTTTCAAATATCATAAATAAGATAAGTTTGAACATTCCTTTCTCTGAAACGATCTTGGAGATACCGTATTATGTCCGTTTTCTAAAGGATATACTTTTGAAGAAGAGAAGTTTGAGCAGAATTGAAACCGTGAACCTATCGGAGAATGCAACACAATCATACAAAGGAAGCTGCCAGCTAAGTCGAAAGATTCGGGAAGCTTCACTATCTTATTTGAAATTGGAAAGGGGCCAGCACAACGAGCCTTGTGCGATCTTGGGGCAAGTATCAATTTGATGCCACTGTCTATCTTTAAACGGGTTGGTTTGGGGGAGTTAACTCCTACATCAGTGGCTCTACAACTAGCAGATAGGTCTATGACCTTTCCAAAGGGTGTGATTGAATATGTTCTTGTCAAAGTAGAGAAGCTCGTATTTCCTATGGACTTTCTTGTGCTTGATATGGAAGATGACAAGGATAATGTCCCTATTATCTTGGGGAGACCTTTCCTTGATACTTCGGGAGGTATGATTGATGTGCAAAAGGGTGAGCTAAGACTGAGAATGGATAAAGAAGCGATCTTATTCAACCTCAATAAAGCAATAAAGATGTCGATGGAGACGCAGTGTAACAACATTGATGTGGTGGAGGAGATTGTTAATGAAGACATGTCTCTGATTCTTTCGAAGGATCCTCTTGAGACATGTTTGATGGAATCTATTACTTTTCCAACCACAAAGCTAGATGAACTCTTCAATGAGGTATGTATTGATTTTCTTGAAAACTTGCTTGCTATGGGTGATGATAGGTACCAAGTAGAAAGGACAAGGTTTGAAGAGGTCAAGTGGACTAGGAAGTACTTACCATTGGATAGAGAGCACCCCTCAGGAAGAGAAGAAAAAGGAGTTGAAACCGCTACTGGAACACTTGAAGTATGCCTATCTTGATGACAATGGAAAATATTCGGTAATTGTATCTTCTTCCCTTGATGATGATCAACTTGAGGAATTGTTAGATGTGCTTAGGAAGAATAAGTCTGCGATTTGATGGTCTCTTGATGATTTGAAAGGTATTTGTCCTTCATATTGCATGCATAGAATAAGGTTGTTAGATGAGGCCAAGAGTAGTATTCAGAATCAACGGAGGGTGAATCTCGCTATTCAAGAAGTGATTAGAAAGCAAATCCTAATGTAGTTGGATGCTGGAATTATTTATCCCATTAGTGATAGTCCCCATGTGAGTCTATTGCATGTAGTAGCTAAGTAGGGGGGCACGACTATTGTGAAAACCGAGAATGGTGAGACATTAGCCACTAAGATTCCTACGGGATGGCGTGTGTGTATGGATTACAGGACACTTAATGAAAATATATGCAAAGTCCACTTTCCCATTCCTTTCATGGATCAAATGCTTGATCGTCTAGCAGGGTATGAGTATTATTGTTTCTTGGATGGGTACTCGGGTTATAATCAAATCATGATTGCACCGAAGGATCAAGAAAATACCACTTTTACTTGCCCTTATGGAACTTTTGCCTTTAGAAAGATGCCTTTTGGACTATGTAACGTGCTTGCTACATTTCAGCGTTGCATGATGGTCATATTTGATTGGTTGATAGAAAAGATCATGGAGGTGTTTATGGATGATTTTTCTGTGTTTGGTTCCTCCTTTGATATTTGTTTATCTAACCTTGCTACTGTTTTGAAGAGATGTCAAGAAACTAATCTTGTCTTGAATTAGGAGAAGTATCACTTTATGGTAAGAGATGGGTTTGTTCTTGGCCATCATATTTCGGCCAAGGGATTGCAGGTAGATATAGCAAAGTTGGTGGCGATCGAGAAGCTTCCACCGCCTACTAATGAAAAGGGAGTGTGGTCCTTCCTTGGACATGCTAATTTTTATAGAAGATTCATAAAAGACTTCTCGAAATACTCCAAGTCCTTATCTCGTTTGCTTGAAAAGGATGTTCCTTTTGTTTTTAAAGAAGAGTGTCTAACAACTTTTCAGGTTTTGAAAGAGGCGCTTATTACTGCACATATCTTGATCACACCGGATAGGACTCAGTCGTTTGTACTTATGTGTGATGCAAGTGACTTAGCACTTGGAGTGGTGATTGGGCAGTTGAGGGAAAAGAAGTTCTGCGCCATTTACTATGTGAGTAAGATTTTTGATGCAGCACAAAAGAACTACACGGTGACTGAAAAGGAGTTTTTGGCTGTGGTGTACGCATTCAATAAGTTTAGATAGTATTTGGTTGGCATGAGGATGATAGTGTATACAGATCATTCTGCGATCCGATACTTGATGAAGAAGAAGGAAACGAAGCCAAGGATCATTAGATGGATCCTTCTTCTGCAAGAGTTCGATATGGAGATCTGAGATAAGAAAGGAATGGAGAACATGTTGGCGGATCACCTTTCGAGGTTGGAGACAAGGGAGCACTGTGATGATTCTTTCGATTACATTGAAGAGATGTTTCCCAATGAGAAGATAATGGCAGTGTGTGTTGAAGGAGCAGAAAGAGCATGCGTGGTGGCTGCCCAGGGGATGGATCCATGGTATGTGGAATATGTGAAATACATTGCCGTAGGAGAAATTTCGAGAGATCTCAACCGATATCAACTTGCAAAATTTAAGAGGGATGTTGAGATATTTATATAGTACGATCCATTTGTCTACAAGATATGTACAGATTCTATAGTCTGCAGGTGTGTGCCTCAGATGGAGATGGAGAGTGTTCTTGATTTTTGCCATACACAACCTAATGGGGGGCACTTTGGAGCTCAAAAGACGGCAGCTAAGGTACTTCAATCTGCTATTTATTGCCTACTTTGTTTTAAGATTGTGAAACCTATGTGGCGTCCTGCGATAGATGTCAAAGGATGGGGAACATAAGTAGGAGAGATGAGATGCCACTTCGGCCAAGCATTGTTGTGAGAACTTCGATGTATGGGAATCGATTTTATGGGGCCTTTTCCCCCATCTAATGGGTTTTCTACATTTTTTTAGCAGTAGATTATGTTTCTAAGTGGGTGGAAGCCATTCCCACTTGCATGAATGATTCAAGGACTTTTTTATCGTTCTTGAAGAAACATATCTTTACCCGCTATGGAGTTCCTAGAGCACTAGTAAGTGATGGAGGTATTCACTTCGTCAATAAGCTTCTTGAAAAGGTGCTTAAGGATTATGGAGTCAAGCATAGGATTACTACACCCTATCAACCTCAAGCGAATGGGCAAGCCGAAGTCTCCAACCGACAAGTGAAGCAAGTTTTGGTAAAAGTAATCGGAACCAATAGGAAGGATTGGGCTATGAAGCTCGATGATGTTTTGTGGGGTTCCGGACTGCTTATAAGACGGTGTTGGATATGTCACCGTACCAAATTGTCTATGGGAAGCCGTGCCACTTACTCGTAGTTTCAGTACAAAGCTTTTTGGACATTGAGGAGTTTGAACTTGTCTCTCAAGGATCAAAAGGAATTGAGAATAACTCATATCAATCAATTGGACAAGTTCAGAAAATCGTGGTTACAAGAACTCAGAGTTCTTTAAGGAGAGCATGAAGAAATGGCATGATTCAAAGATCTCATACAAGGAGTTCAAGCAAGGTGATGAGGTATTACTCATTAACTCTCATTTGAAGCTTTTCGTAGGGAAATTGAAATCGAAGTGGACGGGGTCGTTCATTATCTATAGCGGCGGATGGGCATCGATTGAAGCATTACAAGTCGTCGGATGATGCTTGCATCATCTTTGAAGATACCTTGCGCTGAATTGGTACCGTCGTGACTCTCCGACGTTAAACATGAGCGCCTGTTGGGGGCTTTTCCCTCCTATTTTATTCCTTTATTTTCATTGGTGTGAGTAAGAAATTTTTATATTTGACGTGGTTATAATTCGGAAATTACATCTCTTTGCAAACTTAGTTTCAGGAGTATTGTTTGACCATGCTGTTTATCGAGCAATGGTCGAACGAAATGTGTAACTCTTCTAGTAGGGTTGTTTGACCTGGACAAGGTTGTTCGACTGAATTATTAAGTATGAAGTTGAATGAAGGTCGAGCAGGATCGAGGAGAATAGGGGGCGCGACTGGGCAGTTTACTCGACTTCCAGAACCTGTTCGGCCAACAAATTTTGGTCGAACGGAGGTTGAACAACACCATTTTTAAAAGGTTCTTTGCAATTTCAGGTTACTCGACTTAAAACCCTTGTTCGACTAGTCCTGTCAAGTTGAACGGAGCATAGAGTCAGTTTTTAAAGGTCAGTTTTCATGCCGTTCGATATACACCTGTCACTTTTTCTCGAGCACCAATCTATAACCGTAAGTCCTTCTTCCCAAATTATTTTCTATACTTATATTCTCCATTCCACACACTTCACATCTAAATTCGAGGGATTTCAAGTCCAATCTAGGGATTTTCACTTGAGTTTTTGGGGTCTTATTGCCAATCACCACACGTATACCATTACAAGCAAAGGTATGATTCTTCTCACTTTTTACTTTTGAATTGTAGTGATAATGCTTAGTGAAGAATGAGTGAGTGGATTCATGCTAGTTTGGGTTGAATTTAATTATTGAACTGTTGAAGTTCTTATTCAAATTTGCACTTGAATTGTTTTATGTCTAATTGTGTAATTCTTGTGAAATTGATGACGTATGAAGCATAGGCTTTATTTTAATTTCAAAGTTTACCTATGGGCTCATTGATTTGGATGTTGTTATGGTGCAATTGAATGTTTAAGTGTAGAATTGGTGAAAGCATGTGTGGAATTTATAATGTTTGTGAGGAGTAATGTTAAGACTAATTGAACATCAATATTCTTGATTGAAAGTATTGATTTGGAGTGCAATTGTGATTGAAAAACACTTGAGATTAAGTTGTTGAAGCACATGAATTTGAAGTCTTGAGTAGGATTCTTGCTAGTCCAGATGGGGTATATTTATCTCTTTTGGGAATGTATTGTAGTATTGTTCTTGTAGGAAATGGGATTGCTTCATCATCCAAGAGGAAGGGACCTAGGCCGCCTTCGCTTGGAGAGCTGGTCAATAAAATAAGGATGGAGAAGAGGAGGCCATCCGACTATAGGCTGAAAATTCCAAATTGGGAGGAGAAGAAGGATCTTTGTACTGCAATAGCGTAAAATATCACAAGGAAACGATATCAGGATGACCATGCTATGAGGGAAATGAATATTATCACCGATATTCGTTGGATGTTCGAACAGATGGGTATTACTCGGTTTATGGAGATGAAGAGAGAGACTTATTTTCAAATAATGGCGGAGGTCTTGTGCACCTTAAGGATTGAGCGTGGAGATTGATACCTACCTTACAGTATAAGGATGCAAATTAGCGGGCAAGAGCAGATGATGTGGGCCTGAGAGTTTAATGAATTGATTGGCTGTGAGAATGAGTCGGATGTGGAGCATGATGACTTCAAGCCGAATGAGTTTTGAAGAGCTATTAAAGGAGGCAAGAGCGTTATAATTCGAATACTTCCAAGGTTGCCTTCATTCATAATCCCGTGATCGCTTACATGGTTAGAATCTTGAGCAACACATTGTTTGCTAGGTCCGAAGGAAGTTGCATTCCGAGGGGAGAGTTGTACTTGTTGTGGTGCATGCTTCATGGAGTGTGCTTCAATGTAGCAGCGTACTTTTTCAATCAGTTGCACAAGTTCACAACCCATGGATTTCAGTGCTTGAATATCGGAGGACTCATCACCTTGATTGTTGAGTACTATAGAATCGATTTGAGCAGGCATAGTCCTATCCGAGGGGATCCGGACTTAATCTTGACATCATGTGTGAGGATAGGGTTTATTGAGCGGAAGATGATACTTGGATGTTCATCCGAGGAAAGAATCCTATTACGTTCAGTTTTCCAATGGTAATTATCAATCTCACTATGATTAGAGTCAATGCAATTTATTAATGAATACCACAGAGCACACAGTGATCTCGGAGACATGCTTGGGAAGAAGAGACTGGAGGCTTCTGGCTGATATGCGAGCTCATGGGATTGAGTTAGATGAGGACATGATTATGATAGGAGATCCGGCTGACTTTGTAGATGAGGAGATGCGGCCACCACCCGCTTTTGATTATCTAGGGATAGATATGCCTCTGGAGCAACCTCAGGATCTAATGGAGCAGGAGTTTTTCGAGCTACCACCGCAGCCACAGCTACAACAAGACTATTGGGTAGCTCAGGATTAGTTTTATTGGGAGTAATTTCGATTGATGCACGAGCACTTCACCACACTCAATGCGAACTAGCAAGAAACAAACAGGCAGCTGGGGCTTGTGAATACTAACTACGCCACACTCAACGCATGCTATGATGCGATGTATGGTCGGTTGAGGCAGATGCAAGACCGTGAGCGCTTGATGGCTCGGAATATCAGTGGCGAGCGGAAAGGAGTGATGATGACGATGAGGAGGATGATGGTGATGCTCCGGAGGACTAGAGCTGCCAGGTCTTTTATCTTTTCTGATTCTTCTCATCCCTATTCTCTTTTACATTTTACAGGTGAAGGCTTGATTGTTGTGGGTGTAGTTTATGATTCATGTGTGGGTGGCATGTATTTGATAGTGATGATGATTGATTGATTGTTGGAAGTTGTTTGCTTGGGGTTATTTAGTGATGAGGATTATTCATGTTATGCATGTGCTCTTATTTTGATGCATGTTGATTTGTTGATGACGAGCATGTTCTATTTTACTTGTAGTTCATAGGAAATTGATATTGATTGCAAGCTTTGAAGAGTGCATAGGATTCTATTACCCATGTGAGGATTTAAGCCTTTTGATCGTGCTATACGCATGAAAGTTTATTCTTGAGAGTCTTTTGTATACTCGTATTCTAGAAATTGATTTAGAGTCTTGTTTGAAGTCTATAATTGATAGATACTAGGAAATGATCTTAGGCCATTGTTGTCAATTGAGTTACTTAGCCAAATTTATCCTACCCTATTATATGATTATCATTGGAAGCTCTTTCGAGCTTTTAAGCTTTTTCTTTGGCAAGCCGTTGATAAATAGCCATTTACTTTCATGAGCCTTGAACACCTATTACTAGTAAGAAGTAGAGGTAAATTAATGCAGTGTGAAGTTTAAAGAGGAAGGGAAGGACAGGATTGTTGAAATAGGAATCGAAGGACAAGAGGTTAAAACTTGCAAGGGATAGTGCCCAACACCGGTATCCCTAATGCTAGAAAGGGTAGTGCCCCGAAACTGGTACCCTTATGCTTGAAGAACACCAAAATAGGTATTCTACTGCGGAAAAAAATGTTGATCCAAATAAAGATGGAGGAAGCATGTATTTAAGTGATCATAAGAAAAACTAATGTAAGTAAAACTACCTAAATAAAGCAAGTAAACCTCCCAAATACATAACAAATGAAGTAACATGTTAATCCAATTAATCTAAATCAAATCAAATTGTCTATGCTAAGCAAATGGAATAGATAAGTAGTAAAGTGAACTCCCTGAAAAGGCATTTGGAGGTAGAAATGGTTGACACGAACAAACGGACTGCATACAAGATGAATTGTAACTTTGAGATGCGTACGGAGTGAATGGCGTTTTTGAAACTGCTGCGAACTCGGCTTTTTAAAACTGCCTTTTGACACTACACGGCTCGTGTTCTGCTACACGACCTCAGTCATGGCGGTGTAGCATTTTCTGATGCTCGAGCACGGCTGCGTGTTATAGGGCCGTGTTCCACACACAACCCGTGTTTCTGTTCCCTGTACAGCTCGAGTTCAGAGCTTGCCCTCAGCTCTGGGCGAGTAGTCTCTTTTGATGTCAGTACAAGGCCGACCCTTACAGGGTCGTGTACTGAACATGGCTCGTGTAGCTACTTTACCCTATTTTCCAAATTTCACACTTCACACCTCATCTTCCCTGTTTTTGTACTTCCAATACACCTCATATATGCTCAAAATCTCATCAAAACCATTAACACAACAATTACTATCAAATAATGAACTAGCATGCACTTCAACACAACCAAACTAACCAAAATCAAACCAATACTCATGAGAAAATTTTTAAAATTTACCCAATTTTACAAGAAGCTCTCTCAATCAACATAATAAGCACACTCAAGTGGTGAGTCACACCACGCACTCTCCCCCAAAACTTAAATCGAAACAAGTTGAGAATTAAGTTTGTAAAACGTTGTGGGACTTACCCTTGTTGTTTCCAACAATGAGCTTCTTGTAGAGAACTATATGCATCACAACACTCAAGGTACGTCCACCACGCACTATCCCCCCAAACTTAAATTTAAAAAAGAGTTTCGATTTAAGTTTGCAAAAAGTGGTGGGATTTCCCTTCACACTTCAAATCAAGCACTTCTCGTATTTTCAATACACATCCTTCTCCATGAGCACAATCAACCTACATGCCAAAAATACAAGAAAACTAAATCAAAGCATTTAAATAAAAGCATTAAAATAAACGATGGGTTGCCTCCCATCTAGCGCTAAGTTTAACGTCTTCAAGCCGGACGGAATATGGAGAACTCATCGGAATGGCCAAGGATATCGTTCGTTCTTGCCATCAAATTTTAATCTTTGTACTTCTTCCTCTATTAGGCATTTGCGCCAAGTAACGACCTCAGTAGCATCTTTCGAGATTGGCTTCAAAAATTCCACTCGTTAGAGCTTGCATTCCATTAACCGCTCTTTTTGTGACCACCACTTATTCCTCTTTATCAATTATGTCCCCAACATCTCTTCAAGCTCTCTTTTGTACCTAAGGCATTGAGAAGAATCAATAGGTAAAAAAAATTAATATAAATAATATTTTGAAAATCAATGCAACTTGAAGAGTTAAAAGGTGTAGATATGCTCATTTCACTCCCGAACTCATCATCAAGTGCTCTTAGACCTTGTTCTACTTCATTAAATTCATACTCATCACTTGATTCTTCATATTCACTTGAATTTTTCTCATCAACAAGAGACAAGAAATCTTGGATAATCTCTTCATTCTCAAAGCTCTCTTCTACCTTAGGCTCTTTACTCCTCTCACTTTCCTCCTCTAAGCTTTCTTTTACCTTGTCCTCCTTATCCTCAATAAGCTCAACATCTCTTGAGTCTTCTTCATTATCCCCCAAACACTATTCTACCTCCAACTTTTCTTCAATATTTTCATCAAAATTTTCCATGTCGTGAAGAGTGTTCCGTTCACTTATCATTTGACCCATTTGACGTTCAAGGGCCTCAAATTTCTTATCACTCACTTCATCTCTTTCTTCATAAAATCAAACCTTTTTTCATCACCTCTTTCTCTTGCTTCATAAAATCAAATATTTTGGCAATTTGATCCTCAATTGTAGGCTTCCCTTCATTATATGGTGGACACTCTTCTTGAAAATTCCCTTGAACATACCCATTTTGCATACATGTTCCATTTCCCATTTGGTAATTGGGCATGTTCCACACTTGTCCCCATTAAAGTTGGAAGTAGGCATTGAGTAGGTATTCTGAGGCTTATAACTTGAAAGACTTGGTTGAAAACTTTGCCTGTCATTGCTCCCTTGAGCATATCTTCTACACAATTCCATTAAGGCTCTATTTTCGGATAAAAGATTAATTGTAGGCACTTGTGTGTAAGAACTTGGTACGGAATAAGCGTGTGCTTGATATGGTTGGAATGTATTAACATTGTAAGCTTCTTGCTATCTCTCATTTATTCCATTATTGTAACATTGATCCATATCTTTGCTCTTCTTCTCAAGATCTACTACAATTGTTCTCAACTTACTATTTTTGGTTGCTCTTTCTTCTCTTCTATCAAGGTTATCGTACCTATCAAGAAGAAAAAGTTAGAACAAAATTTTCAAAATAAATATAGAATGCAAAAATAAGAAAAATGTCCTAAGTAGAGCTAACAAATTCAAACACGTTACACCGAAGGCTTTCGCCCTGGCAACGGCGCCATGAACTTGGTTTCAATTTTTTAAATTGATTTAGAGCAAGTGTACTCTATCGTGTGTAGCACGTAAGCGACCAAGTGCAAAATTTATAAGATATCGAAACCAAGGGCGAAAGTAGATAGCCGTGTTTGAGAAATGTTTTACTCTAGTAGGACAAATCAAAGAATGAGGGGGTAGATTATACTAAAAACTAAGCTAGAAAGCAATTAAAAGATAGAACATGTACAAATGAGATGGATGATGGATGAAGGTGAACAATCTAAGAATTATGTAAGGCAAGCAACATTCATGGTAAGGTATATATAGACTCACACACACACATGCATTGATGGTTTTCAAGTTATGATATTAAGGGCAATCATTTTTGTACACCTAACCCCTATGGTCAAGGTGATTAGGTTCTCAACTCTTTTACAAGTTTAAATCTCCTAGGATTGTCTTACTCTCAATTCTCATTAAGGTACTATGATCATAAGTTGGTTCCCCTCACTAGTTCTCACTAATGTCCTATCATGAGGTTCTAAGCACTTGAAGGTATGGCTTACCTCTCCTCACACTAACTAAGTCATCTCATGCAATCAATGATTCAGTTAAACCACTAAGCATAATATTGGAATGGTCATCCTAACACTATGAATAGAGAATTTCACCACACAAATCATACATTAAATGAGAATAAGCATTCATGATAGAAAATATTCATAACAATTATTTCATCAATCATGTGGTGTGCAAAATCTACATAATTCCTAACCAATCATATTGCTAGCCTCACATGAGGACTACCCACTACAAATTATTGTAAAATCAATACAATTCATGGCATGTTCCATTTGAGCCAAATAATGAAGAAAATAACAAAATAAAGATAAGTTAGCTCCCCTTTGATGGTGAACTTCCTCCTCCTTGATCATGCTATAATCTTCAACCAATGGTGGATTGATGGAAAAATGGATGGATTTGAGGAGATCAAGTGGGTAGGATGGATGAAGTGAAGGGTGGAAGAGATGGAGATGAATGTGTGTGTTTTTGGTATTTAGTGTATGTGGAAACTGATCCAAAATGATTCCTCTCAGATTTTGTGGTCAAAACATGTATTTATACTCCCATGGGCCATGTGCGGAACAAAAAACTGACTATTGTCAGAACACGGGCCATGTGCGGAACACGGCCACAGGAGTGGCCGTGCAACATTTTCTGGTGTCAGAACACGGCTACCCTTACAGGGCCGTGTTCTGTACAAGGGCCGTGTAGTGCAGCGCGTGCAGCGCAGTCTCACCGTTTCGCGCATAACTTTCACATCCGATCTCCAATTCAAGTGATTATTGAGCTCACGTGACCCTCTCTTCCGTGACTTTCCAACCATGCATAACATGCCCAATTTTAAGCTCCACATGAATACAGAAAAATTACACAAGTTGGACGTGTGTTTTTCAGCTTTACTTTGTTCGTTCTCCCCCGTTTCAACTTCAAATGGAGCTCTGTTTTTTTCCACATCTTCCTTATCGTGTCTAGAATCCATTTTTAACTGAAAATTATATAAATTACACTAATTAACCAATTCTCTAAATATTCACAAATGTAGCACAATATAAGGCACTTAATCATGAAAATCACACATTTATCATTTCAAAGCACACATCTCCATATCTTTACATACAAAATGAATAAAACACACAAAAACACATAATAAACGACACTAAAATCTAGGTGAAAATGACACCGATCATTAAGCCAAAAATTTACTTTCCCATATACTGTATAAATCGTTGAAATCACTGTTGAGCCTTTAAAAGCTTTTTCTTTGGCAAGCCTTGATTATAAGCCTTATTTATCTTTTACTTGAGCCTTGTTGAATACCCTATTCATTAGTAGAGAGTTGAGGTGAATAAATGCTAGCTTGAATTTGAAGAAAAGGAAGAAAATTTTGGTTGAGCGATACGTAGAAAAGAAAAGGATGGTTAAATCTTGTTTAGGAGTAGTGCCTGAAAGTGGTACCCCGACTGCTTAGAAGGATAGTGTCCGAAATTGGTACCCTTGTACCTTGAAGAAAGGAGAAATAAAGATGTTGATGCCAACGTGAAGAAGGAAAAGTGGAATTGCAAAGATCATGAGAATAAGATGGAGTAGATGAAGATATTTGTTGAAAAGAAAAATTCCAAGGTAATTCTCTACTAGTGAATTAGTCACTTTATCTATATTTTTCTACCTTTATCAAAGAGTAAACATTACAACCCAAAAGCAAATCCTTTGTGATCCTAGTAAAGAGGTGATTATAAGTTGATTTTTGAGACCCTTGCCAAGCTTATGGTTACACGAGAGTATGAATTGAAATTGAGCGTATATACTAACCCATTGTAGTGTACATCTTTTACACTTAAGAGTGAGAGTAAACACTTATCTTTTGAGTTAGATGACTAAGTACTCCGAAGTGTATTATAATTGAGTGATGTTGTGTGTGAATGAAATATATGATGCGAGTGCTACTTGTTTTAAGTAGATAGAATTGCATGTGTAGGTATGAATTGTACTTGACAAGATAAACTTGTGAAATTTACACTTACTCTTATGGTTTGATTTCGTTGCCTCGGGACGAGCAACATGTAAGTTTGGGAGTTTGATGAGTTTGTAAATTCATGTGTTTTAAGCCTTGGTTCTTGTGATAATGATGTATGATTTGATCGTAAGTGAAGATAAATCGAGATATGTAGTGGAAAGTCACAAATTAGGAGTGTTTGAGCAGATTTTCAAAGGAAAATGGTATAGAAGTTATCAGAATCGGAGAAGGGGTGTTGTAGGCATCTGGTTCGACCAAATGGGGTTGGTTCGACCAGCCTCTGGTCGAACCAGGCGCCAGAAGCTGGCATAAGTGTGGTTCGACCACGACAGTACGGTTCGACCAGGCATGTTGGTCAAACCATGGTAGAACCAAGAGCATACTTTTTGCAGGTGAGGTTCGACCATGAAGCTTTTGGTTCGACCAGTCGTTCAAGTTAAACCAGAAGCCTGCCAAGTTGTTACAGGTCGGTTCAGCCAGGCCTTGGTTGATTTGACTAGAGGCCTTGGTCGAACCGATGGGCGAGAAACTTCTGGATCTATATTTTTACGCCTTCAGTACGTGTTTTTGCTCAAAAAGCCCATCCTAGGTCCATAAGGAGAGCTTACAAGTATAAAAGAAATACCCTATGTAGCTGAAAAGAGTCGTTCACCACCACCTTCATTCTACACAACATCCGAAACCCTACCATCATCCACGGAGCTGTGGAGAGAGATTCGTCTGTTGAATCAAGTGAGAACCAAGTGAAGATTCAAGACGGAGAGAGACGCGACGGCGCCCACATCTATGGTTTACTTCACATCTTAATTTATCTTGTAATTTTCAAGACTATGGGTAAGATCTATCCAACTATCATAACTATTCTTCGATCAATAATGGACTAAAATTGCTTTGGTAGTTCTAGGGTTTATGAAGGTATTATGAGTTAATTGAACTTCTGTGTGTATACTCCATACAACACTACTTGTGGTTTATTTTATATAAGACTATGCATTTTTAATTCATACTCAGAGTTATTTTGTGCATCATTAATTGTTATGTAGAGTCTGAATACATATTTTGATTATTGATTGAGAGCGTTCATTGCTGGGCAGGAATAGATGTTATGATTCTAAGTGAGGGGACTCCGAAGACTCATTAGAACTATCTTATATAAATACTTGTTAATTGAATATGATTCAGGTTAATAAGTAGGACAAAAACAATAATTTCATAGTACCTATAAAGGAAGATCATATTGGGTAGAGTACTAAGTGCATGGGAAATAATTGTTACTGATAGTACCTAGAAAGGGGGTGAATTATATCTCTTACTCCAAGGATATTCACAAGGCAGAGTAGATTTGTGATGAGAGTGTATATTCACGGATTTTGGGCACTAATTTGTGTGGAAATTGAGTACGACTGAGTCTTTTATTGAGACAAATCGGTACATTTATGGAAAAGTCAGAATCAGAGGGTACAAGGGCTTTTTAAGCATATTTGTACAGGAAAACATGTAGAAAGGGCTCGGAATTGGAAGACACAATTTATGAAGTGATTTTCGAAGGCCATTCGACCTCAAGACCTTGTTCGACCATTATCACTTTGGTCGAACAAGGTGGCCAAGTCGAGCAAAATAAACAGATTCATCTAGAGAGCTTGCTCGACTTGGAGAGGTTGCTCGATCAGAATCATCTTGGTCGAGCAGATGAGTGGAATCGAATAGAATACGCAATTCTTACAGAAAGGTTGCTCGACTTGGAGGTGTTGCTCGACCAGCATCACTTTGATCGACCAGTTGAGTTTGGTCGACCAAAATGTATAAAAACTTGCAGAGAGCTTGCTCGACCATTGCTCGAGTTGAAGGCCTTGCTCGACCAGTCCAAGTTTGGTCGAATGGATTCTCGCTACTTCTATTTATGGTAATTATGGATGTCTTTTAACAAATTTGACATGTGCTTAAATCAAAAGCCCATCCTAAGCCCATAAGGAGGTTCTATTAGTATAAAAGAAGAGCATTTGCAGGAGAAAGAGACACACATCATTCATCATCCACCCATCATCGAAACCCTACCATCATCCGAAGGGGTCGTGAAGAGATGTTTGTCTGGCGCGTCAAGTAAGATCATACCAAACAACCATGATTGTTCCTAGATCAATCATGGGCTAGAACCGCTCCGATATTTCTAGGGTTATGAAAGTTTTATGAGTTAATTGAATTTCCATGTGTAAACTCCATATAACACTACTTGTGGTTTATTTTATATAAGATTGTGCTTTTCAATTAATACTCATGGTCATTTTGTGCATTATTAACTGTTATGTAGAGTCTGAATGCATATCTTGGTTATTGATTGAGTGTGTTCACCGCTGAGCAGGATTACATGTTATAATTCTAAGTGAAGGGATTCCAAAGTCTTATTAGAATTATCTTATATAGATACTTGTTAATTGAATCTTATTCGAGTTAATAAGTAGGATAAAGAGTATAACGTCATAGTACCTAAAAGGAATATCATATCGGGTTAGAGTACTAAGTGCACGAGAAATAATTGATACTGATAGTACCGAGAAAGGGGGTGAATTATATCTCTTGCTTCAAGGATATTCACACATGTCATACGCTTGTTTACTTGTGTCTATAGGGTGAACTTGCATGGTTTAATGATGCGTCCATAGACCACAAGGCAGAGTCGAACAATAACGCATGGAAAGAATATTAATACTAAGTAAAATCAGATGCCCGAAGAACTACCTAATTTCTTACTTTATCACAACCATATTTTCTATTGCTTGTCTATTATTTCATTGCTATTTAATTTCGTAACAATTCTATTTAATTTCGTAACAATTCAAAACCAATTTGCCAAACATAATTTTAGTAAATTAGAACATAATAAAACTGATAATAATCCATCTCTTAGGTACGATAATCACTTGGTTAACCTATCGAAACTACAATTGATATCTTAATACTTGAGGATTAATTTTGTGTTCAGAAAACTCCCATCAAGTTGTCAGTAACTTAATTAATTGATGGACATTAAATCTTAAACACGGGGATGTTAACGGGCTCATAATAAGGAGCCCATAACGTAATTTGGGTGGCAGTGCAATAATATTTCTTTTGTGGACTGATTTATTATTGTTGGACTTAAGTGTAAGTTTTGGACTAAACTTAGATACTTAAGCCCAATGGGAGGCCCAACCTTAATTTCTCTTCCTGGTCCCTGTTGTAGCCTATAAATAGTAATCTCATCAATCTGGATCAGTAGACTTACATGCCAAAAACTGTGAAAAGAAGATTATGGATGGTAGATTGAGATCGTCTTGGAGATCGTTCCCCAAACAACATCAAGACGCGGCTTAGGAATACAACAGAAAAGATTGGATGGTCATTTATTCGTGCTGTTCAACATCATCAACTACAAACCCTGGTGAAAGGTAATATAATTCTATGATTATGCTTCAGAAATGATAGAATTGCATGAAACACTAACGATTCACGTTAACCAAAAGATCCAAAGGCCAATAATTCATATCATACCGTAGGTTCTATGGCTAAACGTGACATGTTAGGCTATGGTTTATATAGCAAATTTGATTAGGGTTTAGAATATTAATGCTATACATGGTTACCCTATACGTTTGTTGTTGATTGAGCACCGCATACACGATGAGTCAACACGATTGTGAAGGGATGGTGATAGGGACGGCGTGACTGCCTGCAGAAGACACGAGTTGTGCATGCCGGCGGCACGACTTGCGAGCAGTGCAAAGACGAGACACGTGACCCTAACATAGATTTCATGGCTTGAGCACGGTGGCAGCACAATCGATGATAGATGTCATGATGCATGTGTGGCCGGTGGCATGTCAAAGCATCGAGACGCGGTACGAGTGGCGGAGTTCGGACAGCAAGGGTTCGCTATAGCTCCACGGCTGGTACGTGCCATACGGCACGGACATGTGGACTGGCGGATGGCTGATGGGTTGCTGGACGACCGGGGAAGCATAGTTGCACGGGGATGGGACTCATGTGAGACAGCATCGGGATAGGCTACTTGTCAGGCAATGAGCGACATCGTGATGGTGGCTCACTCGGTGAGAGAGTGACGTGACTCCGATGGGCGGTGGCATGACCAACGACAGCAGGAGATTTGAGCAGCGCGATCGGCAGCCGTTGTCAGCACGGCTGCAATAGCAGACGTCGCAAGTCGCTTATGGGCGAGAGACGATGGTTATAGCTTGTGGCAAGTTAGGTCAGCCAGTGGGGCTGGTTAGTGCAGGCTGCACGACCTGGAAGTCGTGGCCGGCATAATCAGCAGCTAACGAATGTCACAACCAGGAGCGGCAGGCGACGCGAGCGGTGATGGCCGTCGGCATAACCGCCGACAGCAGGCTGCACGAGTCATGCCGGTTACCAGCATGACCAATGGTAGTTTTTCTAGCAGTAGAAACATACATGGTGTTATCTAGGGTTTTGGCAGTAAATGCTGATTGATTACTGAGCACACAAGGCATCGGTTTAATTGCTGGAGTTTTGATCAAGACAACCTATTTTTGGCGATTTAATTCCTGATATATAACAACCATAATTGATTTAATTGTCTATTATTGTTATATATATGCATGCATGTTCTATTTGATTTACTGCCTTAAATAAAAGCATGCTAAGTTGCTTATATTTGATATATTGTATGCATGCAAAAACCCATTTTGTTAAATAACTAAGTGTGAGAGTGATTGATTAATAAATCTCGCGGCCTCCATTATTGGTTTGTTATGTGCTACAAGTAAGCTTATGAGTTAGCTATAGTGTCTTCCTCCCCAACGGATCAGTTTTATTTGTGGATCACTGGAACAAATTTCTTTATGATGGTTATAGGAAATTATTTAAGCGCGTGTGATCTTCTCCAACTGAAGGGGCATAAGCTTGAATAACGTACTTAGTATCAAATAATGGTGTACACTTAGGTGCAATTAATGTCTATCCTCCCCAATGGAGTTACTGCTATTAATTGCATATCTAAAGGACAACCGACTATTAATCATTGGGTCATAAGGTTAATTTGATATATGAAATTAATGGGTAAAACCTTCTTTTGCTAATGTTCGGGTTTGTATAAGTCCACAATAATGTGGCATGCAAATTCACGGTGCTTGAGATGTCAGTGAATTTATTTTATATTATTTTTGAGGGAATCAATATAAATTTTAAATTTTAAGTGTTTGATCGTTGTATTTATTTACTTGATTATTAGGATTTTCAAATGGCTTTCAATCAACTTGCTGTAATACTTAAAGAAAACAAACTTATTGGTCCTAACTATATTGATTGGAAATGGAACCTGGATATTGTTCTTACTGCTGAGGAATATAAGTTTGTGATCAATGTTCCATGTCCTCAAGCCTCTACTGCGGAGCCTACTGAAGATGAGATTGCTGCTCATAGGAGATGGACTAAGGCTAATGAGATGGGGCGGTGTTACATTTTGGCTTCTATGTCAAATGTATTATAGCATCAACATCATGACATGGAGGTTGCCTCGGTTATAATGCTAAATCTCAGGGAACTCTTCGGACATCAAAGTAGGCTGCTAGGCAAGAGGCCATGATTGTGTTGATGAATACTAGAATGGCTGAGGGTGCTTCCGTGAGGGATCACGTCTTTAGAATGATGGGGCAACTCAATGAGTTTGAAGTCCTAGGAGCTGAAATCAATGGGGAAAATCAAGTGGATTTCATCCTCCAAAGCTTGCCTTGGAGTTTTGAGCAGTTTTGCTTAAAATACAACATGAATCGAAGGTTGTATTCATTGGCATAACTTCTGACAGAACTTGTGGCGGCAAAAGAGCTTATACGTCATCGTCCTCAAGTGAATGTTACTGAAAATGTTGCTCGACCTAGGCCGAGAGGCGGTGTGAAGAAGAAGCAGCAAGAAAAACCAGCAGCGAACACGGGAGGTGGAGCACAAAGAGGTGTGGTCAAGAAGCCTAAAGGTAAGTGCTTCAAATGCAAACAGCCGGGATATAACAAGGCTAACTACCCTCTTCTAAAGGGGAACAGAGAAGGTATGTGTTATTTACTTATTGGTGAATCGTGCTTAGCAGCTGTATCTGCTGACACTTGGTGTGTAGATATGGGAGCCACTGATCATGTTTGCAGTTCTTTGCAGGGGTTCCAACCAACCTGACAGCTGATGGAGGGATTGCCATATTCATGGGTGATGCTGCAAAAGTGGCAGCTGTTGCAGTGATAGATTTTTATTTATCCTTTGATAGGAATAAAACTCTGATTTTGAGAGATTGTCTTTACGTAACTTCTTTTAGAAAGTATTTAATTTCAATTTCTAAATTGTTTAAGGATGGATATTCTGTTTCTTTTAATGACAAGGTTATTATTAATATGAATGGAATTGTTATTTGTTATGGTACGTTGGTTGATAATTTGTATACTCTGTATCTCCTGCAATTCGATAAATGAAAATTAATAATGCATCTACTAATCTTAATAAGAGAAAAGAACCTTTGAAAATGAACCAAACATATCTTTGGCATCTAAGACTTGGTCATATTAGCTTGAGTAGGATTCAAAAGTTGATAGATGATGGACCGTTCGGTTCATTGAAACTTGAAAACTATCCAACTTGCGAATCATGCTTGGAAGGAAAAATGACTAAAAGGCCTTTTAAGGCGAAGGTGTATAGAGCCAAAGATGTGTTGGAATTGGTTCATTCTGATTTATGTGGTCCTATGTCTATTCAAGCAAGAGGTGGTTATGAATATTTCGTCACATTCATTGATGATTATTCAAGGTATGGATATATTTATTTGATTCGCCAGAAGTTTGAGTGCTTTGATAAATTCAAAGAGTACAAGGCTGATGTGGAGAAGCATCAAGGAAAATGTATCAAGATACTACGATCTAATCATGGTGGCGAATACCTCTTGGGAGAGTTTAGGGACTATTTATCGGAGGAAGGGATTGAATTACAATTTTCTGCACCGAGCACACCCCAGCAGAATGGTGTGGCGGAAAGAATGAATATGACTCTTATGGAAATGGTTAGATCAACTATGAGTTATTCTGAATTATTAAATTCATTTTGGGGATATGCATTGGAAACAACGGCTTACATTTTAAATTTAGTACCTTCTAAATCGGTACCCTCTACACCCTCAGAATTGTGGACCAGGCGAAAGCCTAGTCTTAAGCACATTCAAATTTGGGAGTGCTCTAGCACATGTGTTGAGGGGAGATACTGATAAGTTAGAATCATGTACAAATGTTTGTCTGTTTGTAGGATATCCTATTGGAATGAAGGGTGGTTTATTTTATGATCCAAAGAGTCAGAAAGTGTTCGTTAGCACGAATGCTAGATCCTAGGAAGAGGATTATGTAATGAATCACAAACCTGTGAGTAAAATTGTTCTAGTAGAAGTTAGAGGGGAAACGCCTAATTAATACCAAATGTACAAGAGGATATACCACAAGTAACTACAGCGCATATCACATCTAATACACAATTGACTGTGGTGCCTCGTCTTAGTGGGAGGATTGTGAGACAACCGAATATATTCATATTTTTGGGAGAGTCGTCAGACTTGATCTCTGGTGAACATGAAATTGACTCATGGAATTATGACGAAGCACTGCAAGATAAAGATGCAGATTCTTGGCAAAAAGAAATGAAATCAGAGATAGAATCCATGTATTCTAATCAAGTCTGCGAGCTTGTAGAACTACCAAATGTTGTAAAAGCCATTGGATGTAAGTGGGTCTACAAAAGAAAAAGAGGATCTGACAGTAAGGTGGAAACCTTTAAGGTAAGGTTTGTTGTGAAAAGGTATACTTTGAAATAGGGAATCGATTATGAGGAAACCTTTTTGCCTATGGCCATGCTTAAGTCGATCTGGATTATTTTGTCTATTGCTAATCATATGGATTATGAGGTAAGGCAAATGGATGTCAAGACAACTTTCCTAATTGGAAGTCTTGAAGAAAACATCTATATGAAGCAACCAGAGGGATTCATTGAAAAGGGCAAATAACATCTTTTATGCAAGCTTAATAGGTCCATTTATGGACTCAAACAAGCTTCAAGATCATGGAACATCCGTTTTGATGAGGCAATCCAGTCATATGGATTTATTCAATGTCTGAATGAGTCTTGTGTGTACAAGAAGTGTGACGGAAACATGGTGATATTTGTTGTGCTTTACGTGGATGATATCTTGCTCATTAGAAACAATGTAAAGGTATTGTCGGGCGTAAGGGTATGGTTTGTTGGAAATTTTTAATTTTCATTATAATCTAATTGTGGGCAATATACTATTATGCAATTATATTAGTTATTCGATTATGCTATGGACTTAATTAAATGATCCAATTAAGGTTAAAAGTTCATGGGCTATAATAATAATGATATGGGCCAATTGAGTAGATACCCAATACTACATGATTAGGTGATTATGGGTTGCCCAGTTGTGTAGTATATAAAGGCTCACAGGTTATGGTCCCCAGATACTAATCCGCACATGGTCTTCCCTTATCCCCATCGGGAGGGATTACTTCGGTCCCCATAAGGAATAAGGAGGCTTAGTTGAGGAAGGCCATATAACCACTGATCACGAGTTCGTGTTCCGCCTAGAGGACTCATTGAATCAGGTACGCTTCCGCTTTACATTTTGGATCTCATTTAATCGTAATAGGTTTTAAGACATTAGGATATATGGATTTATTTCCAACAATTAGTATCAGAGCCACCCTATTTATGATTCTCTGAGATATGTGAAAATTGTGTTTAAATTTAAATAATTGTTTTGAATTTTTCTTAAAAAACACAATTTTAATTTGGGAGATTAAAATTTCTTAAAGATTCATGATTTTTTTTGTTTCAATTAATTATGGATTTGGTGGATAGTAAATCCGCATCTGGACACATTTAGTGGAATTCTTATTAATTCTGGTAACACATAGTGAATTAAGATTAGTGAACCATCTCTCCACTAATTGACAATTAAGAAATCTTTCTTGTGAATTATGTAAATTGGAGTACGTGGATTACTTTGGAAATTGTATTTGGTTATTTAATTTGGATAACTTGTACACTATAATTGTGTGATTCGGCAATGCGATTGAATTTCAATATACAGTGTTGATCACATTATATATTTTAACATTTGTGTTTGTTATCACATGAAGGTCAATAGTGGGTCACAAAATTATTTATTAATTAAGAATTATGAACCTACATGTATACACATAACACATGTGTGTTTCAGTCATATATGTTTGCAGCTAAAGAATAATAGTATAAATAATTTATTATTAATAATGATATTGAAGATTAAAGGTAAACATGTACCTGTACAGTTCACAAATTTTGGTCCAAATGCACTCTATGATAATTACTTGTAAACTGTGAAATGTGAGTTATGTTGATTAATACAACTAAAAATTTTATGCAGTTTTGAAATGTGGTAACATTGGTGATCTAATTAAGTTGGCTTATTAATGGGATATGATATTGACTTAAATCTTTTTGTTATCATTTTGTATTGTGAATGCAATTTTGTGTAATGGTTTGATAAAACGATAACACGTATCTAGTTTTTAATTGAATTGCAACTCTTGATTAATTGGTCAAGTTGCATATTTTAATTAATTGAGGATTCATTATTTTAGTTTGAATTGCACTTTGAATTGCGCTTGTTTAAAAATTGCTATATATCACATTTCGCATTTAAATTGCGTGTTTTCGTTCTTAGCATTAGCGTGATTAAGTTTTTGATCCAGTAACAATTGCTTGCATTTACGTGAAGCGTGGATCACTGTTATAAGAATTCCATTGGAATTGGTATTTAATTATTGTTCACGTAATTTTGGATATTTAAATAAAGAATGGTGTGGATGTTAATCCATGTGTTTCCATGGTTGTCTGCAATCTTTTGAATAATAGTGGGATATCATAATTAAATTTAAAAGGGTTAAAAGTGATGTCATGGTTGAAATTTTAACCAAAATTTGATTCATATATTATAAATCCCATGAATATGAATCTTTATGTTTAAGGCATGTAGGTCACGAAAATAATTTGGCATAAATATGTTAATTGGTTGAGGTACATAGAATATCAGTCAATTACATTCGGTAAAAAAATTTGGGGAGTGAGGTCTTAATCTTTCTATTAATATGCAATGAACATCTAGTTAAATATGTGCATATTGTTCTAATTGGAGCAATTCAATAATTATGATTGATGTATATAATGCATATATTCTAGGATTAAAGGTTTCATACTTTAATGTAATTGATTGAATTTTGTGAATTAAATCATGTTGATGGATGTACATGTTTCGGTATATATATTGCCAATCAGATTATTATGTAATTAAGAATACTGCATCAATTAATTAATAAATGATATTTACCCAATTTAATTTATTTTAAATTAGGATTTGGATTTTGAATAAGGTAAGAGGTCTCTCATTAATTTTAAATATGGGAATCATCATATATTCTTGTAAAAGCTTGAGAATTTAATTAAATTAAATTTGGGGAGATGTTTTTTAATTGTTCAATTAAACATAAATTTTTATTTTAAAATATTTATTTAATTGGTCTAGTAATTTTTCAATCTAGTCAATCAATGCATCATCATGTTGTCATAGCAGCTTCTGTGTGTGGAGTGCGATTTTATTGAAATTACACAGATAAGTGTGGAATTATTTATGTGTTCTGTGTTCGGCTCATAAGTAGGCACAGTTTGACAGAATAATAACACACATGTGATAATAAGTATGTGATAATTATTTAAATTATTCATGTGAACATTTGTCGGTTCATAGATAGACTTTTGTTTGACAGAACTTATTATTAATACTTGATTATTACACCAAGATTACCCCTACAGTTAATTTTTGTTCATAGACAAGGTTAATGTTGCATAAGGTGTCTTGTGATGGGTCCCCAATCTATAATGTTGTACAAGTGTTTCTTCATGCGGGTATTGATCGGTCCAAAGGTAGATTAATATTTGGCCCGAAATACACAAGCACCTGTGGTGGTGAATACGTGACAATTATTTTTTAACATATGAGTAATAAGTCGGCCCAAAGGAAGGCTATTGCTTGACAGTTTTATTGTCAGTATTTAACTACTACGTAAAGGGTGTCACTTACAAGTTGGTATTGTTGTCATTGGACTTGATACTAATGATGTGTTTGATTCCTTGAGATGATTCTAAGTTATTTAAATTTTGAGAGATAATAAAGTTTAATGCAAGCATGATAAATTATTTTGCAATAAATCTCTGTGCAATTAAGAAGTCTGCTAATTAAATTTAACTTATATCAACAACAAAATCATACATGATGATAACATCAACAATAAAGATAAGACTAGTAGGCTTCAAGAAAATTTAGTCTCAATAAAGTATAAGGGCAATACAAGAAAACTCATTAAGAAAGCTGCTAAAGACAACTAATGTACAACTTTTTGTTTACTCCTAAAGGCTTGTGGAATTGTTTTATAATAATACACCACATTAAGATTACTTTGCATGAATGATGTTGTGGTGTAGTTAAAAAACAAAATAGTACTCCACAACATATGGTTACTAATTGGAGAAATACTAAAGATTGCAGCTTATGGTCTCAATAAAGTTCCAACCAAAGTAGTTGTGAGAACTCTCTGAGTTTCACATATGGTGATGTCCAACTAAGGCTAGATCATTGGGATCTACAAAAGAAAATTGGACTCAAATAAATACAAGCTACTTTATTGGTTATGAATAAAGATAAAAGTTTATAATCCAATTAATCAGATGATATTTGAGACGGGTAATACGGTATTCTTTGAGAATGTTGATTTGAGAGGAAGAATAATATTAGAAATATTGTCTTTAAGGAGGTGTCTATTTCGACTCTCACTTATGCTTTTAAGAATGGTGCAAATCCAGAATAACGATATGACAATGTCAATAATATTTAAGGAATAACAAATTCAACAACCTCAAGAGTTAATGTCACTAAGTAAACCACTAGAGTAGAGAGAAAGACAATTAAGATGATTATGTAGTTTTTCTCTTAAATAATGAGGACACTATGAAATTAATGGTAGAACATTTATACAATGTTTATCAAGCTACGTAAGGTCCAAATACTCGAAAGTGGGTTAATGCTATAAGTTATGAGTTTAAATCAATACAAGATGATCAGGTTCGCATCTTGTTAAAAGATTATACTCAAAATAAAATGAATACATTGTTATAAGGGACTTTCTATACGGTTTCTAAGAAAGACTCTTTTAAGATAATTGTGACATTAGTAGCACATTTTGATCTTGATTCAAATTAGATGGATGTAAAGTAAGTGTTCTTTGATGGTAACATTAAAATGAACTCAATGATTTCAAGAACTAAAGGAAATCCATCTAAACATTCAAACAAGCTTTTCGGTAGAGGAATCACAACTATCATCATGATGTAATTGTCTTTCTTGGTTTTGAGACAAATGCAGATGATTGTGTGATTCAGTGGGAGAATTTTTAAGTTAAACTAAGGGAGACAAGTGCAATCTCAATCAAGTGCCATAAAATTAAACTAAAGATTTAAGAAATGTAGAAATATTCTATATGTTTTGATTGTTGGAAGTTGTTATATTATGAGGTCTGTTTAAGACCTAATTTGGCTTCTGTTGTTGGTGTATTAAGTAGACATTTAAGTAACTCTAGTATGGATCTTTATAAAGTATTTATAGAGAACTAAGGATAACATTCTTGCACAATAGGGATCAGATTTGTAGGAGATCATAAAAAATTTTGATTTTGAGTTTTTGGATGTCAATACAGTATAAGATCCACTTCAAGCTACATCTTTCATTTGTCGGGAGAGCTATACAAGTAAAAGTATTAAGTAAACACTTATAACTCACTAACCATGATAACAGAATTAGTAGCACAAAGGGCATTCAATCATGAAATAAAGGCTGTGAATTGTCACATAAAGTTTATTGTGACAGTTAGTTCGCAATAAATATTATAAACAGGAGTTCTTATAAGTCAAGTAAATTGACATAGAATTCTTGGTTGATAATGAAAGTGTTTTATGTGTATAAAATTTTAATAGAGCATATTGTGATAGACTCTAAATGCGGATATGTCAATTATGTATTTAACACCCTGTATTTGAGCTAGCTACTCATGTGGGAGGTGTATGGTTTTAAAATATATTGGTTTAGTGGGAGTCTGTATTTATTGCTCATTAAGATATTTAAAGCACTTTGATTTGGTAATTCAATTTTCTGCCGAATAATATTGATGGCTTTGAATTTTTATTGTGAATTCACTTAAGGAAATTTCATTTTGTAATATTTTACATTATGGATTGATCTCACTAAAGATTAATAAAGGATCACATTGCATGTAATTTCCATGCTACTTATCATATTTGATCTATGTCATTAAGTATATTAATATTGGTGATTTTCGGGGTTAACTACAATTTGTAATATGGTGAATACCGCGGTAGTTCCATATTAGTTTATGAGATGGACCAGATTGTTAAGTATAGCCTGAAAAGGAATAGCTTAAAGTTGCGCAACCAGGGACTCTTGATATAATTGCTTTGCGAAATATATAGCCCAAGTGGGAGATTGTTGGAATTTTTTAATTTCCATTATACTCTAATTGTGGACAATATATTATTATGCAATTATATTAGTTATTCGACTATGTTATGGACTTAATTAAGTGATCCAATTAAGGTTAAAAGTCCATGGACTATAATAATAATGATATGGGCCCATTTAATAGATACCCAATACTACATGATTAGGTGATTATGGGTGGCCCAGTTATGTAGTTTATAAAGGCTCACACATTATGGTCCCAAGATACTAAGCCGCACATGGTATTCCCTTCTCCCCAGCGGGAGGGATTACTACGGTCCCCATAAAAAATAAAGAGGCTTAGTTGAGGAAGGTCATATAACCACTGATCTCGAGTTCGTATTCTGCCTAAAGGACTCATTGAATCAGGTATGCTTCCACTTTACATTTTAGATCTCATTTAATCATAATAGGGTTTAAGGCATTAGGATTTATAGATTTATTTCCAACATCATGGTTGTCTAAGTAGTTTGAAATGAAGGATATAGGAGAAACCAGGCACATTCTAGGGATCAAAGTGATAAGAGATCGCATGAAAAGAATGTTGTGCTTATCCCAAGCTTCATACATTGATACTATCCTTACTCGTTTTAGCATGTAGAACTCCAAGAATAATTTTCTAACTTTTAGCTATGGAATACCTCTATCGAAGGAAATGTGTCCAAAGACACAAAAGCAGATAGATGATATAAAGGCGGTTCCATATACTTCGGCAATAGGAAGCCTCATGTATGCAATGCTATGTACGAGACCAGATATCTGTTTTGTCGTGGGCATGGTCAGTAGGTATCAAAGTAATCCCAGAGAGGGGCATTGGACTGTAGTAAAACATATTTTGAAGTACCTACGAAGGACTAGGAATTATATGTTGATTTACCCGGCAGATTCTTTACTACCTGTGCATTACATGGATTTGGATTTCTAATTGAATAAGGACAACAATAAATATACATCGGGTTATGTTTTACTATTGGAGGAGGAGCCATCGTTAGAAGGAGTGTTAAACAGAAATGCGTTTCTAACTCCACCATGGAAGCTGAATATGTAGCAGCCTCTGAGGCAACTAAGGAAGCAGTATGGCTCAGGAACTTCTTAATGGACTTAGCAGTTTGTGCAAGTCAATCACAATCTATTGTGATAACAGTGGTATAGTTGCAAAATCAAAGGAACCACGAGCCCATAAGGCGAGTAAACACATTGAGCACAAGTACCGCCTGATATGAGACATCGTGAAAAGAGGGGAGGTTGTTGTCGCTAAGATTGTATCGAAGGATAACCTAGCTAATCCTTTCACTAAGGGCCTTCTGCCGAAAGCTTTTGAGAGGCATGTTAAAGGGATGGGGATTAGATGCATGTCAGCGGATATGGTAGCATAGTCTTTTAGTATAAGTGGGAGATTGTTGGATTGGTATACTAAAAATCTAGTTTTTTTTTAACAATGTTTTAAAAATATTTGAAATGAGAATCAAGTGTCAAACATTTTGCATAATTATTTATAAATTATTGCAAAAGTCCATTTACTTTATACTATAGATAATGTGGTGTGCAGCGTCACACGGAAAATCATATTATCGGCTCGTTATAAAGTATAAACAGATATTCACAACTGAGATAGACGGGGACTCTCTATTGGTATAGTTGTAGTGTGATTTGGCATTAGTCTGTCTTGACTATAAAATTACACTAGTGCACTTTATGTGTATTGAGCAGGACCGCAGTGAGATTGTTTGGTTTATACTGACTATATAATAGAACTAGATCTCTGTTATTATGGATGTTCGTACTGTTAATCACTATATAATAACCTCAACACGTAAGCCATTATTTATTTCTTTAATTCATCAATTGGTGAGATTTAATTATTCAAATAATAAACTCGGTGAGTTGGGAGATGGTTCTGTCTCTATGGTGTGCTGTTGATTATAGAAGGAATCTGTGTCCTAACAGAATTGGTTTATGATGTCCCATTGAGGAGCTCATAATGATTATCATGTAATTCCTGCAGGTGGATTTATTCCATCATGATAATAAGGTTGAGTGGTACTACTCTTGGTAAATATATTAATTAATGGAGTTGTCAGTAATTTAATTAATTAATGGGCATTGAATATTAAACACGGGGAGATTAACGGGCTCATATTAAGAAAGAGCCCATAACGTAATTTGGAATTATCCAGGCAGTGTAATAATATTTATTTAGTTGACTAATTTATTATTATTAGACATAAGTATAAGTTTTTAACTAAACTTGGATACTTAAGCCCACTGGGAGCCCAAAATCATGAAAAGCAGATCTCATCAATCTGGATCTGCAGACTTACACGCCTAAAATCATGAAAAGCAGATTAGGGATTATAGATTGAGATCGTCTTGGAGATCGTTGCCCACACAATGTCAAGACACGGCTTAGGAATACAACAGAAGATCGGAAGGTCGTTTGTTCATCCTGTTCATTTTCATAAACAACAAACTCCTATGAAAGGTAATACAATTATATGATTATCTTTCCACAGCGATAGAATTGCTTGGAACCCTAACAGTTCGCGTTAACCAAAAGATCAAAAATGCCAACATGGATGAACGTGCTTGGAAATCCATTCTAGCAGGCTAGACACCCCCATAGTTCAAGAAAGAGATGGAGATTAAATCATCAAGAATGAGCTTGAATGGACCGCTGAGGAGAATAATCAGTCAATGCAGAACTACAGAGCACTCAATGCAATCAACTCATTGGTTGATACAGTAATGTTCAACCTGATCCAGAACTGTATATCAGCAAAAGATGCTTGGGAAATGCTTCAAGAGCACTGCAAAGGATCTTGAAGTGTCAAAAGGGCAAAGTTTAGGATGCTAAACACACAATTTGAGAGCTTGAGGATGAAGGAAGAAGAGACAATCTCATCATACAAGGAGTGACTCTACAAAGTGGTGAATGAACTGCAGTCACTTGGGGATCCTATCTCCAACATCAGGTTAGTAAACAAAACTCTGCGTTCGCTTCCTAGGAGATTTAATGGTAAAATATGTGCTATAGAAGAACCTAGGAACACTGATCTTTTGAGTCATTATGAACTTATAAGTATCTTGAAAACTTATGAAATGAATTTTTCTAAACGAGATTCTGCATATAATAGAAAAGGTGTTATTATTTTTAAAGGTGAAACTGGTGCTTGTTATAGTTCTAGTTCTGGTAAGACATCTACCGTAACTGATATTAAACAAGTTGATGAAAATATTGACAACATTTCTGATGATATTGACAATATTGCTTTACTTGCTAAGAAATTTGAGTCTTATCTTGGGATAAAAGAAGAACAAGTCTAAAGCAAACATTTAGCATAAGGTAGAACATTCCCCTCATACTCATGTTCGTAAACCCACTCAAAGAAGAAAATTTAGGTATGATCCTGAGTTTAGGATAAAGATCATTTGTGATGAATGTACTGGCTATTGCAGATGAATGTGCTAACACTCTTCTGAAAAAAAGGATGAGCCTAAATGCTTGTTTGAGTTATGATGATTCTGAAGTAGATCCAGATGAATATGAAGAAGAACTTGCATTTTTAACAAAATTTGTAAAGGAGGATTTCTCTGAGAGTGACTCAGATATTGAGTCTAGTGTGCCAACATCAGAAACAATATCGTGCAGATTTATTTCTACTTCTAATCTTGATATGAACTGTACTAATGATTTCTCCTCTATTGCAGGTACTACACAAGAACCTCTAGAGATGGAGATTTTTGAACTTCTGAAAGAACTGAAAGTTGTCAACCAAGAGAATAATGGTTTAATTGAGACCATAACAAGAATTGAGGTAAATCTTACTAAGAAGGATGCTGAGATTGCTAAACTCCAAGGTCAGTTAGGTGCTTCCAGGTTAAGCTTCCAAAGTACAGCAAAGGTACATCTGATTCAAATGAAGCTTTATCTATTGGAAAAACTGATAAATTTGGTCTTGGATACACTGAAGAAGTCATGCCTTTTAGTTATGAAAATCCTATCAAGTTTGTGAAACCTGATTCAAAGTTTGTGAAGCCTGATTCAAATGATTTTTCAAACAAGTTTCCTTATAGAAAAAGCAGTAGGATCCTTTTTTGCCATTACTATTCAAACCCTGGTCATATTCATCCTTACTGTTATAAACTGAAAGATGATATACTTTCAGGAAAAATGTTTCCTTGAGTGTTACCTCACAAGTATTCACACACACCAAAATCAGCTTGAGTAAAAACACCAAAAATGCTTTGTAATGTTGTCTGTACTTCTTTACAAGATGTGTACCTGGTTTATGGTATTTTGATAGTGGTTGTTCTAGACATATGATTGGAAATGTTGAATAATTGAAGAATTATGAAACTTTTGATGGTGGTAAAGTTACTTATGGTGGTGGCTCTAAGGGTAACATTGTTGGTAAAGGAACTTTAAATGTTAAAGGTTTTCCAAATCTGAAGAATGTGCTTCATGTTAAAGGTTTACGTGCTAATCTGATAAGCATAAGTTAATTATGTGATGATAATTTGAATGTGAAATTTGATAAGAATTCATGTTTTGTGCTAAATGAAACTGATGAATGTGTGATGATTGGTAGTCGATCTGCTGATAATTGTTATCTGATTGGTAACAACATTTACTGCAACATCTCATAACATATATGATGAAAGTGTACTTTGGCATAAAAACTTGGCCATGTAAATTACAGAAATTTACAGAAATTGGTTAAGTTGGAGGCTGTTAAAGGATTGCCTAAGCTCAGTTTCAGAGATCCACATATATGTGGTTACGCCAAAAGGTAAGCAGGTAAGATCTTCGCACAAAATCACATCTATGTGCACATCTTCAAAGTATTTTGAATTGTTTCACATGGATCTTATGGGTCCTATGGAGACTGAAAGTCTTGGTGGTAAGAGGTACTATTTGGTTGTTGTTGTTGATTTTTCTAGATTTTCATGGGTAGAATTCATTAGAGAAAAATCTGATACGTTTAATGTGTTCAAAGTTCTTTTCAAAGGTTCAAAAATGCTTTCAATCTTATAGTTTGTAGAATTAGAACAGATCATGGTAGAGAATTTGAAACAACATGTTTGTTGAATTATGTGAAAAGAATGGCATTATGCAAGAGTTTTCATCTCTTAAAACCCCACAGCTGAATGGGATTGCTGAAAGAAAGAATAGAACACTGCAACAAAATGGCTAGAGCCATTCTTACTTCAATGATTGTGTCTAAAAAATTTTAGGCTGAAGCATTGCATACTGCATGTCATGTGTCTAATAGAATTCATTTTAGACCAGGTTGTTCTATTACTGCTTATGAACTCCTGTATAAGAAGAAACCAAACCTGAAATACTTTCATGTATTCGATTGCATGTGCTACATTCTGAATGATTGAGAGTATTTTTAAAAGTTTTATTCTAAGAGTGATAAAGGTCTTTTCTTAGGATATTCTAAGAATAGCAAAGCTTACAGAGTCTTTAATCTTAGAACCAGAACTGAAGTTAGATATTTGTTTGGTGCCGTAATTTTTTCTTTAATTTTAGTCCCAGGAAAGATATTTGTGTGTGATTAGTTTCGTAACTTTTATTTTTCGTTAATTTTAGTCCAATTTTTGTCATAATTGCCATTTGTTGCCGGAAACCAACAATCAATGCTGACGTGGCGAGTTCAACCAAATACATAATATCCAATTGTATAAAAAATTAATTAATTAACTAATCACATCCACATCTGAAATTTTATTAATAAATAGAATATTATTTTAAAATTATAACAAATTATATTAAAAAAAAGAAAAAATCTAAATTAGAAAAAAGAAATAAAATCTCTAAATGAAATGAAAACATTATTATTATAATGTGAAAATGAAAAGGGGAAAATCCAAATTTTTTATTCCCTTTTCCTCCCAAGAAGAACCCTAATCCAATATATCCTCCATTTCCTTAAATTTGAAGAATCCAAACCTAATACATAGTTACAAGATTCTCTGATACACGCCATTGAATCCTGTACTTATGAGATTCTCCGATACACGCCATTAAATCTTGTACTTACGAGATTCTCTGATACACGCCATTGAATCCTGTATTTACGATGTTCTTCGATACACGCCATTGAATCCTCCAATTTGGCACGTATGGCTACAACTAGTTTCAGCACCGACATGAAGCGATTTGACGGCTTCGTCTTGTGGAGGGATTTAGCAATGTGACGCGGCGGTATGTGGTGGTCATCAACGTCGTGGGACAGCGGCGGTCGTTCGTAAGTCCAGCAAGGTTGGTGAATTGATAACAGTGCTCGATTTCTTGGTGGTCTCAGACGAGAGACCGGATGGCAACAGTGAGCGGAGCGCGAATGGCAGCCGCTGTGGTGATTCTTTATGATGTTTGGGATTGAGAGAACGGTGATGGTCGTGTCATTTAAACCGAGTGGTGATTTTTTTTATGTTGTTTTAGTTTTACAAAAATAATAATTATTAATTAAATTTGTGATGTGGAAACTAATTCATTTTTTTATTTAATTTTTATTTTACATTTCGATGCCACATGTCACATTGATAGGTTGAGAAATAAATGGAGTTGCCACGTCAGTGTAACTCACTGGTTCCCGACAACAAATGGGAATTCCGACAAAAATTGGACCAAAATTAACGAAAAATAAAAGTTACGGGACTAATAAAAAACAAATATATTTTTTGGGACTAAAATTAAAGAGAAAAAAATTATGGGACCAAACAAATATTTAACTCAACCAGAATTGTTCAAGAATCTGTCAATGTTGTGTTTGATGATTCATCCAATATTGCAGGTAAAAAGATGGAAGATGATATCTCTGACTTGGCTGAAACTAGAGAACCAGTGAACAATGTTGAGCCAAATGTGATCACATTGCCTACAACATCGAGTGTTGATTCAGAAGAAGATAAGAATCAACTTCGCAGAACTCCGAGAAATACTCTTACTCACAGATATAAGAAAGATCAACCTTTATCACAGATCATTGGTGAATCTTCTATTAGTGTTCAAACCAGAAGAAAAGGTAAATCTAGAGATGTAGCACGATCGGTATGCATGTCTAACATATGTAATCAGGTATGTGCTAAGTGTTATTTCTCTTCTGTTGAACCCAAGAATGTTTTAGAAGCTTAAAAAGATGAATGCTGGATAGAAGCTATGCAGGAAGAACATGAACAATTCATTAGGAATGATGTTTGGAGTCTAGTATCTAGGTCAACAAACACTAATGTGATTGGAACAAAGTGAATTTTCAAGAACAAAACTGATAAATCTGGTAACATAGTAAGAAACAAAGCTAGACTTGTTGTACAAGGATACACACAAGTTAAAGGAATAGATTTTGATGAAACATTTGCACATGTAGCTAGAATAGAGTGTATTAGGCTTCTCTTAGCTATTGCATTTTTGTTGGTATCAAACTATTTCAAATGGATGTTAAAGCTGCGTTCTTAAATGGTATTTTACTTGAAGAAGCTTTTATTGAAAAACCGAAAGTTTTTGTTGATCCATTTCACCTTGATCAAGTGCATAAATTAAATAAAGCTTTATATGGTCTAAAACAAGCTTCTAGAGCAAGGTATGGTAGACTAACGGACTTCTTACTTTAGTTTGGATTCATTAGAGGTGATGTTGACATAACTCTTTTCAATAAGCATGAATCTGATGGCTTTTTTATTGCTCAAATTTATGTGATGACATCGTATTTGGAGCAACATCACAGGTCATGATGGACAGCTTTGTGAAGGCGATGACTACCACATTTGAGATGAGTATGGTTGGTGACCTGAATTATTTTTTAAGGCTCCAAATCAAGCAAAGTGAAAGTGGTATCTTCATCTCACAGGGTAAGTATGCAAGGAACTTAGTGAAATGATTTGGCTTTGAGAACGCTAATCCTATGAAGACACCTATGGGAACATCACAGGAGTTGTGCAAAGATAATGCTAGCCCAGATGTTGACCACACTCTGTATAGATCAATGATTGGTAGCCTTTTGTACTTATCTTCGAGCAGACCTGACATTATGTATGGTGTCTGTGTATGTGCTAGGTACCAAGCAAATTCCAAGGAATCAAATATAAAAGCTATGAAGAGGATCATCCGATATGTTGATGGAACAAGTAAGGTGGGACTATGGCTTTCAAAGGGTACAAACATCTCACTGGTTGGATACAACGATGCTAACTGGGCAAGTGATTGTGATGACATGAAGAGCACGAGTGGTGGATGCTTCTATATGGATAACAATCTTGTTTTATGCCATAGTAAAAAATAAAAATGCATATCCCAACCACTGTTGAATCTGAATATATTTCTGCTAGAAGTTGTTGCACACAACTGCTTTGGTTGAAAAAGATGTTAGATGTTTATGTGCTTCAGACAGATGCTTTAGTAATTTTTTTGTGATAACACGAGTGCCATAAACATTTTCAAAAATCCTGTGCATCACTCACTCACTAAACATATCAACATAAGACATCATTTCATTAGAGATTTAGTTGAGAAAGAAGTATTTAAGTTGGATTATATTTCCACTGAGAATCTACTTGCTGACATATTCATGAAAGCACTTGATTTCGAGAGGTTTTCTTCACTTAGGAAATCTCTTGGACTCTGCATTCCACGAGTCATGCATGATGTTGTCAAGAGTGTTTCGACACTCGAAGCGACACTACTGTAAGTTTTGTCATTTTATTTCGAAATTAACTGATTTGGTAGCTTATTTTCTTACTGTCAACTACATTCTGATTTAATCTTGAGGTGCAATTCTGGACATACACAACTAAAAGCGCTAGTTCTAAAAAAAATCAAAGGTCTAAACATGCTGTGTAACTAGGCACACGGGGCTGACATCCACGATGTGTTCTTTTCTAAAGGGTGTTTAGTTTCAAAAAGGGAATAAGAACATTGTTGGACTATCATTGAGTAATCAAACACACGGGGCTGACAACCACAATGTGATCTTTTCAAATGGTGGTAAGTTCCTTGAGTTTAAAAAGTGCATAAAAATTCATAAAAGGTTAAAAAGTGTATGTGTGTCTGCATAAAAAATCAAACTTAATTGATTTTTTCAGAATCTTTTTAGCTCATGAAAATGAGTTATTAAATTAATTATTTTCAAAACATTAAGTGATGAAATTTAGAGTATATTTACTTATTAATTATGCATATTATTTCTCATTTTTTTATTCAATTATGGCCAATTCTATTCTCCATATCAGTTAGTGGGCCATAATGTATAACTGCTGCATTTTATTCTGCATTATTACACGTTCAGCAGTTATCACTTAGTGGAAGTAAATCTTCAATCCCTTCTACCTTCTCTTCTCTTAAATTCTCGATGTGTGATGTGATAGTTGAAATGGTGTGAAGATTACTTGCTTATTTAATCATTTCACAACACTCTCTCACATACTTTTGTTTTCAAAATTCAAATTGTTATCTCACTCATGTATCTCAATGTCTTCTCCAAAAACAAACCTTCCCTCTTCCAGAGCAAAACATTCCACATCATCCATACCCTAGGTTCATCTCACAAATCGACTCCAAACCATTGTAGAGTCAGCCATACCCAAATATATTGTCCTTCCTCAAGGTACTCCCGACTTTGTATTCCTCTCGCTTCAGGCTCAGGTCGCCGATTCAGGCATTCTTGTGTCTCGAATCGAAATCCCGATTCTTGAACATCCTCCTACTGTTGTCCAATCTGATATTCCCACTCCGTCATATGAAATTCCCACTCAATTGTCCATTCCTCCATCTGAAATTCCATCTGAGACTCAGCCCTCTGAAACATTTGAACAATCTAACCCTGTTCAAGTACCTTTCACATCATCACCCATTGTTTCTTCTATCTAAACTGAGCAGAATCCGACCATGTCTTCTCATTTGTCATCACTACCTATGCTGATTAGGTCAAAGGTGAGCAAGCCCACTGCTCCAAAATGCAAGTACCCGCCTATGTGTTGGTCAATCTGTATTCGGAAGAAGGGTACCACTATTAAATCACTGGATAAGCATAGTTCTGCCAAAGGGAAGTCTCATATTTTCATGTCTGATTTTGATGATGACTCTTCTCTAATGGACATGGATATTCCTGGAGAGAACCCCACGATGGCCGAATTCTACAAAGCCCTGAAGAAAAGGAGACGAGGCAAGAAAGTTGTCTCTGATGTTTCCACCCCTGTTGCAACACCTAAAGAAGAAATTGAAGCTGATATGGACCAACTAATTAATGATATTTCCGCTGATGCTGCAATTGATAAAGAAACACCTGCTGATGCGGATGCAGACCCTTTTGATACTGACCCTAATTTAAAGTCTGATGATAAAGAGGATGCACCATAGGAATCTGATAAAGGTGCTACCTCTGATGAATCTGATTAGGATGAAGCTGGTCTAGATGATGCTGCTGATGATGTTGATGAACAAGTTGATGATGTTAATGAACAATATGATGATGATGATGATGAACTGGCTGATGATGCTGATCCTGATGTTGATGATTCTGATTATGATCTTGAGAACTTTGGAATCGACCGATTCTACTTTGATGATGGTAAGGCCAGATACAAGAAATTTGCTAAGAAAGATGTCATTCATGAAAGAAAAATGAATGAAACAGACCTTGTCACACACAATCTCACTCAATTCTTTGAAGAACGAAGTTTGCTCAAATCTCTCAGGTACTCTAGTATTTTCTGCAGCAATTGGATTTGTGAGTTTTATGCAAATGTTAGTTCAAGCATGATTAAGAGTACTAGTCCTAAGTTTAGAAAAATTTACTTTAGGAAAAAGATTTATGATTTTTCTAATGAAAAGATAAATTCATTGTTGGGGACTGTGCATGCTGAAAGTGATGATGATATTGATGATATGGATGAGATTGATTCTGTGATTTCTGGTGGTCTGATTACTAGTTGGCCTAAGAAGTTGTTCAGTCCAAGTCTAACAAGTCTACATGGTATCTTGCACAAGTTTCGTGTCTATAATTGGTTGCTTACCGCTAACATCAATATAGTTACTACTGAGCATGCCATGTTGATTTATAAGATAGGCTAATAGATGATGTTTTATTAAAATAAAAATTAAAATAAGAGGGGGGAGAGGAAAGAAAGTACAGGAAAATTGACATAGTTAATTGAAAGCCAAACACCCGCCTTGAAAGTGGCTAAAACAGGCGACCTCAAAGTATAAACAGCCTAAATTCACAATATCAATTTAAGTCCAAGTGTCCGAGATTAACTAGCCAAAACTAGTCCTACAAGAAAATAGAATTTCAAGGCCTGTTACAAGAGTTCAATAATCCACATAGCAAATCTGTAGTAGTGGTGTCAGAGATAATTTCAGGATTTCAAGGCTCTATCTTATCAAATTCTATCTGGCACTCCATGAGACCCAATTAAAAACGTGGTAGACGAGAAAAACACGTATCCATTATCTAAACCAAAGTTGCAGCATCACAGTGAATCAAGAAGAAGCAACATCTATAGATATAAGACCATAATATCAGATGCTTCAATCAATAAACAAATAAATAAGCAAACTCTATCAAGAAATAAATCATGTTTATATCAATGCCCATAATCTGGAAATCCAGAAGAAAGAATAGTCCTTAAAAATAATATGATGAGGGCAATGGCAAAGGAGAACCAATCGGTGGCAAAAACGTCTTCAAATTTATACTAGGCAGAGAGGAATATTCTAAAATCGGGAGCCTTGTGTCTTTGGGTATTATCACACAGCGACTGCTGGAAAAAGCCGGTTATCACTTTTCATTCTAAAAATCACTTTTTTATTAAAATTTTTTATTATTTTTTTATCCTATTAATTTTTCAGGAAATATATTTCAATTAGTCAGCTATCGCTTTTCATTGACTATGTTTCACTTTTTATCTGATATATTAATTCTTTATGAAATAGTTTAATCGATCGATTATAAATTTTCATTTATTATATATCACTTTTTATCCGTATATCTAATTATCATGAAATAATTTAATTAGTTGATTATCACATCTTATTGATTAGGCGTCACTTTCTATTAAAAACGTAATAAATTTTTATCTATCTATTAACGATTTACGAAATAGTTCAATTTGGCTGTTATAAATTTTCTTTATTTAAAACCACATTTTATTAAATATAAAACATGTGTTGCACGTTGGTAGTATGTTGTTATATTATATTATTATGGGTTAGATTGTCTATTGTCGCTAATTAAATTATTTTATAAACTTATTCATTTGATTACTTTATCATAATACTTTGCAAACATTTATTTTAAAAAAAACTATGTCTTATCATAATTTTTTAATCCTTACCCATTCAACTTTAACACTGTTAAGTATGGACAAAGCTTTTAACACTTTTAAGCTTAGCTGAAAGCTTTGTATGCGTTCATAGCTTCTTTCACAATTCCTTGCTCATATAAATGCATCCATCAATAAATTAGTATAATGCTCATATATAAGCAATTACATTTGGAAGTATCTTATAAGATAAACAATTTTCAAGTAATAATAAGTACTTCGCCACGTTCCGTCTACACAAATTGCACAGACCTTGTGTGACTGAACCATATGTGAAAATATCTAGGAAAATACCACTATGGAAGGAAAGAAGTTACATCCTGCTAATAAAGCATAACAATCAGAATACAGAGAACATAAGTTAGAATATTCAATTAATTTTTTCTAAAAAACTACATAAAGATGAAACATTTAATCTATCTACCAAACACTTTAAATACTTTCGGTCGGTATTCAACTACAGGCTCCCCTCTGTCACCATATGATTGTCATGCATTGCACCTGTCCGTTAACTTCATCGTAGATGATCTTCTAATAATTTATGCGAGCAAATATCAAAAATGACATTAACAAGTGTTAAGAAGTTTAGATCATTGCTGAACACTATCTTCATCATTACAGGAAAATAATTCACAAAAAATATAAAACGATAAATAGAGAGTACATAATAATCCAAGCAATTTAATTAAAGCACTTGCAACAATATTTATAAGTTAATTGTGTAACCTTTTTGCACATATCAATGTGCTTGAGGTGATTTGTTTCCTATTAGCTTCTGCAAAGCTTCCTTCACATCTTCCTCATGTACTGAAACTACACACAAAATCTCTACACAACTCCATAATTAATCAAACCTCCCAGTTTAATATGCTCCGAAATATATAATTGAAACTCACGCTTGATATACCACATGTGAACAACCATATAATTTACATATGTATCATAATGCACTGAAATGTATAATTAAAAATAAAAGAGTACAGCGTAAGCTCATTTAATCCCACTTGCTCTTGATCCATTCACCATAAACTTCTAAGTTCTACTAGTTAAATGGACACACAAATTATATGAAAGGTAGTGTAAAAACACAGTACAAAACGTAGAATAAAAAATTTACCCACATCCTTTTCTGTAACTTTTTGGCATCAAGCTCTTCTCCTTCTGAAAAAACATCCAAAGAAATCATTGATGCCATTAAAAGCTAGCCAATGTACTCCTCAAAAAAGCTCACTTCCAAAAAGCATGGCAAAGATAGCAGCAGGGTCGATCATTGAATCTATGAAACGAATTAATAGCAAAGAATATCATCCTCAGAAATTGATGATAACCTCATATATTTAGAAGAAAATCTAACTATCATGCAAGATTTCAAAAGAGACTTGACTTTGAAATTCCTGATTACCCATAAGCATCATAAGCTTGTCTTTGTGATGGATCACTCAGCATTTTTCCTTTTTTAGTTTACTTCATCCCTGGACCCTTGGATGAGAAATTCAAGGCTAAGTTAGTCCATTTAAAAAATAGTACGAAACTTTCAATTCAAAACACCTCATGCCAAGAATAATGCATTCACGGATACGAACAGGAAGACAAAGGAGATTGGAGATAGATTAGCATCTTCCCACCTGAACTTTCTGCATGTTTCTTTTAAAGCAACGAAGCGAGATGAGGTCATCGAGCAAGTGTTGCGCAGTTCTTCCTGGGATTTAGGGCTCTTAGTCTTTCCTAGTTGGCAGAGAGAAGAAAAAGATGAGAAATCATAAATTCTGAAATGCTAGCCATCAATTGAGTCCAAATGCTAGTCGCAGGGAGAATGTACTACCGCGGGGACAAAGGATTTGCTAGTCACAGAGTGCACTATATCAGATTGAGTGTACCCTTCACCTAAAATCTAAGTTAAATTGCAAAAGAAAAGACACAATCAGTATTAAAGAAAATAATTTGTTATAAAATAAACAAATATATATGCAATTCATATTTTTCTTTAAAAAATGAACTAAAGAAACATTCTAAGAATTAGGGAAATAAGTGAACTCACCTGAAACTTTTGTGCTGCCGAAGGATCATTTGGATTTTGTCCGAATGAACTGCCTAGCCAAAAAACCCAATCCCACCTTGTTAAAAGATAAGAATAATCCCAAAATCAAATTAATAATATAAGTGAAAACTATGATAGAAACTCAGACTTCCAAGCCAATGCAACAAAGAAAAATAAAAATACAAAAGCATATCAACATTAAGCACAAAAAGTACCGGAGATAACATGAGCACATAACAATCCAAAAAATAAAGAAATGTTTGTAGATGGTAAAATCCGACAATCACGACCGCTCGTCGCTCGAATAACCAAATCAAATCCTAACCCCTCAAACTTTGTTCAGCACGAAAGACATTGTCATCTCAAAATTTTCAGTGTGTAAAAACACAATCTCATGTCTGAAATCCAAGCAATTAGGACGTAAACCCTAGAAGGTAATTAAAATACTCCATCCGTCCGGATAATTTGTGCACACTTCCTTTGTAATTTACAGAGAAAGTGTGCATAAATTACCGGGACAGAGGAAGTAATATTTTGAGCGAAGGAATCTCACCATGATGCAGCCAGTTCCTACTCTTCATCGAAGAGGCTATATTATGGTTGATCCTATATTTCCACTGGATGTGGGGCGGGTTTCATTGGATAGGGCGGCAGAGCCGCAGAGAGACCGAATTTTGCCTATTTTAGCAGTAGCGGTAGTGGTAGGATTACAGAGAGTGTGTAACGGAGCTTTGGAAGGGAAATGATTTAGTCATTTAGGGGCGCAACCGCGAATGGTCTTCGATCTTTTCATTATCTTATTTATTACTCCAGAAGTTCAAGTGACAGAAGTTGGACAGATCACAGCAGGTAAAAAGATTATTAAAAATTAAGATAATAAATATGTAATAATCTCAGTAATTAATAATAAGGATAGAGATGTAAATAACAAAATAAAGAAGGGATAAAACTGGAAGAAAATATTTTACAAATGCTAGGTACTTTTAATATATTAGGATATGTTATTACTTTTAAAATATAAAATAAATTAATAAATAATTACATTTAAATTAAGAAAATAGTGCATAAAATACAAGATATATAACATAATAATAAATAATAATAAGCTATTAAATACTAAGTTATAACAAAAAAATCGATTATTTCCTACTAAGGGCTCAAACCCGACGCCACAAGCCCCACAACACAATACATTGATAGCTGTTACGTCAGTGCCTCAACTGTGCTAAATTATGAAAAGAGCAAATTCTATTATCAGTAAACATTTTACTAGGGCACCCGATAATTAAAAATATATAAAATGAAAAGACAATTATAACCCTCAACTTAAATCTATCCTAAATTAATAAGTATATTCTTTGCACACCCAATATAACTAAAAAAAATTAAAAAAAAAATACAACACCCCTAATATAAGTTGGGATTGTCCTTGAATTAATTGAAGCATCACGCCCCTAGAAACCTTCTTCTCGCCATGGTTGGAGAAGTTGATAAATTCTCAAAAATATTTTAATGAAAGAAGATTCCTAGAGGAAGTACTTGGTGCTTTGAAAAGTTGGTGAACTCTCATAAACAATTTTTTTTTCTTGAAACATTAATAATATGAAACTAATAACAAAAATCTTCACTCCTTTCTCTTCTTTCTTCAATTTTCTTTCTCTGCATTTTTTTTCGGGGAATGTGTTTTTACAGTTAATTGTGTGTGAATGAGTTAGTTATAATGAGTGTGCAAGTAATTTTATGTTAATGTATTAATGTAGAGTGGGTTTAAGTGGAGGTTATTATTGTCTTCTCATTATAAATATTTTTAATTATCGAGTGCCCTCAGCAATTTTGGGTGGCAATAGTGTCTCCCTTATAACAAATAATATAAAACACACTAGAAGGATGTTTACTTGGGTTGAAAAATGATCTTACCGAATGAGATTTGTGAGACAGTTTCTCACAAGTCTTTGCTTTTTTTTTAATGATAATGTTTCTCACGAATTAATGGGTGAGATGATCTCACCCGAAACTCCCTTCTTTTTTTTATGTAAATGTTTAGCAGTAAATTTTAAAATGTTCAAAATAATAAAAGTATTTTGGACTCGATTTGTAACTTGATGATTTAAAAGTTTTAATAGAGTCATAAATATATACAATTGAGTCGATTTAAAAGATTTAATCGAGTCATAAATATATACAATCAAATCAAATCATAAGATGTATAATCAAGTTAAAAATTATATACAATCAGGTCATGAATATGTACAATCAAATTATAAAATACTAGCAATCATCAATCCGTGTGTTGCACGGACATGGTTGATGTTTAATTAATTTATTTTTTAATTTTATTATTATTATTTTTTACTTATACCTTCTCCATCCATCCTAAAGGTCCCAATTTTATCATTTTGGGCGTTCACTTCAAATGTATGAATTTTTTCTTTTAATAAAAGGGTCCCACATATGGTTCACTCTTTAATTCACGTGAAAAAAATAATAACCACCTTTGGAGTAGACGAAGGGATTATCACGTTGTAATTTTTTGAGATCACTGGTTTAAAAATTGATTAAATTATTTAAATGGTCTGTAATTTATTTAAATTATTTTAATAATTTGAAAAAAAATTAATTAAAATACTTATAGCTATGGGCATGGTACCCGCATTTTTAGGGTACTCATACCCATTTTCATTCAAATATTAACTACATGTATTCGTACCCGTCCCATTTTAATTTTTTTTATCGTATCCATGCATTGCACAGTCATAGTTGTTTTTAGAAATTGTTTTAGAAAATTGATATTAAATTTAGAGAAGGGAAAATATGCATATTATATTTTAATAATGAAAAAAATACAAAATTATAATTATAATAGTAATTTAATACAAAAAACTATTTTTAGACAATGAAATATATTATATATAAAATACATAATATATTACATTAATAAAGATAAATTTATCTAAATAATATGATAACTATGTGTTCACGTAATAAAATATATTTCCTCTGTCCGCCAAAAGAGGGTCTTTTACTTAATATTATTATTTAATGTGTCGTGGGTAGTTTATTACTGGGAGTGTGAGTCCCATATTTTAATTGTATTAGTAGTTGTATGTGGGTCTCATGTGTGTAAAAAAATGAAATGACCCTCTTTGGGGTGAACAACCAAAATGAAAAATATCCTATTTCGAGTGGATGGAGGGAGTATTTTACTTTTGAAAAGAAAATTTAATTATTTATTTATATATATGGGCTGACGTAATAATAAATAATTTACTTTTGAAAAGAAATTTTAATTGATTGTTTATATATATGGGTTGACGTAATAAATAAATAATTTACTTTTGAAAAGAAATTTTAATTGATTATTTAGATATATAAGAAATAAATGAATTTTTAGTTTTGAAAAAGAAAAAAATTAGAAAAAAATTAATTGACATAAAAATTATGGATAGAAAAAAAATGAATAAATGAGATAAAATAAATGAATGAGATGTTTTAAAAAGTTGGTAATCACATTGATGAAATATAATAATAACTAATGAATGGCTAAAATTTAATTTCATCAAATTAAATTAGGAAGGTTAAAATGGGAGGGAATAATTTTGTGTCAATTTTAACTTTTTAGGTTTGCTTTATTATATGTGAACCAATTTTTTAATAAAAATGGTGAAGAATTAATTAAATAAATTAAATGTGGAGAAATGAAATGAATGGATGAGATGATTTAAAAAATAATAAATGGATGAGATTTTTTAAAATTTGGTAATCACATTCAATGGATGAGATGTGACAATAACTAATGAAGGGTCAAGATTTAATTTTAGGGTTAATTACACTAAAAGTTTCAACCTTTTCGCGGATTGCGGATTAGCCTAAACTTTTAAATATTTACAAATAAGTACTCGACCTTAAGCCCACTTTTTAAATCAAGCCACCGGGCAGCTGGAGCCTGCCCGGTGGCTGATGTGTCACTGTTTCTTCCCTATAAAATTAAAATTAATTTTAAAAAAACTTTGACGTGGCAGGTTAGGCATGGATCTCCCTGTTCTTCTCCACCATAAGATCCCAACCCTACCCATTTGGGGTGGATCAGAAAATATACCCGATTACCTAGTAGAAGAAATTCTTCCATATCTGCACCGCCCCCATCGAGGTGGACCCACAGTTGTTGATCGCCAACCCAAACTCCGTCTTCATCGTCACCGAAGCCCAACTCTTAATCACTGATCGTCGCTATTTTCATCTAGATTTTAGTATCTTTTTATATGTGTTTTCGTATTATTTTATCTGTATTTTATGTATATCTTGGTTGTGTTATGTGTTTTCATGAAAATGTGTGTGAATGAGCCTAAATATGTTGAAAATATGTGAAAAATAGAGCAGAAATGAAAACAAGCAAGAAACGGGCTGAAATGGACCCAACTCGAGTTGGCAACTCGAGTCAAGTAGAGACCTGGAAGAAGTCCAGAATCATACAGTGACCCAACTCAAGTTGCAAGACCCTACTCGACTTGTAACTCGAGTCGAGTTGGGGTGCCTAAAGTTGTCCTGATTGTACAGTGAGCCAACTCGACTTGCAACTCGAGTCGAGTTGGGGTTGATCTAAGTTAGTTGCATGCCGTGTTGAGCAGAGAAGGTGTCCAGTGAGCCAACTCGAGTTGTCAAGTCGTAACTCAACTTGCAACTCGAGTCGAGCTAGGTGTCGTAGGTGTTCCATGTTTTAGAGTCTTGCAACACGACCGAATAGGCGAGTACTCGAGTTGCTGACTTGAGTCGAGCTGGGTCAGCTCGAGTAACAATACAGCAACTCGACTTGAGTAGCTAACTCGAGTAAGGAAGGCCAAAAATTGGGATTATCATCTTCCAATGCGTGTAAGTGAGTGTTTAAGGCACAGTTGATGCAAAATTCGAGGTCCAAATTGGGAAGAGGTATAAATACTATCATATTCAATATTCAAAAGAAGATGGATTAGGTCTTCACTTGGATACATAAATCATACACAATTTCCTTCATTTTTACACCACAATCATCATCCATTCCATATAATTTTATCCCACTATCAAATCTACCATCCAAGTGAGGAGAAGAATCAAGGAAGAAAGGAGGATTGCATATTGAAGGATAGTTTCAAGCCAAGCACCAAACTAGGGAAGAAATTACCTTTAATTTGTATTTTCTTAAGTTTAATTTGCTACAATGGATGTTGTTAAACATTGTTTTGATATTTTGATGTTTTGATGATGTTTGTTGTTGGCTAGACCTCTTGTGAGGCTAGCCACATGATGGATTAAGGATCTATGCTTTTGTTGAGTTTTTATGGTTTAATTGATGTGATTTTTGAAATTTCTTACATGATTTATGATTTGCTTAATTTGTATTATGATGTGTGTGGTTGAATTCTCTAATTATATTATTAGGATGGTCATTCCAATATTATGATTAGGGTTTTGATTGAATCATGTTATAATATGGATTTTGTATGTTAGTATGTGAAGTATGTGGTAGCATCTTTGTATACTTAGAACATTCATGTTGGAACAATTAATTGGTTAAATCATATTTGGTTGGTTAATTGAGTGAGAAGACTATTCTTATAATCATAGTACCTTTTAAGGGAATTGAGAGTGAGATACAATCTTTTGTGCTTGAAACTTGTAATGAGTTGAGAACCTAATTGTCTTGGCCTAGGGATTAGGGGATTATATGTGATTGCTTCTATTCCAATGATCATTGATATTTGTCATTTAATTAACAAGCCATGTTGTGTCCTTGATCTTGAATGTGGTTAGTCTTGCTCTTCTTTAAATTGTCCTACATCCATTTCATTTTCGTTTTGGTTATTTGATACTTTGCTTGATCATCTTAGTTGTTAACTGTTCTTATTTTATACTTGCTTAGATAATTGGTAGTTAAATTGCTCTTTTCAATTTTCAAAACTCTAAATCCGATCACTCCTATAAAGTATGATTGAAAACAAACACGGATACACTCTTGATTTAATTCTCCCTTTGTTCGATATTTAAACTTGGTCACTCACTACAAACGATAAGGTACGCTTACCTTAATTAATTTTAAACCAAAATTGAGTCTAAGTCCAGTCACCAAGCACCTCTCCACCACCACGCTGCACCTTCGCCTCTTCTACTCGAGAGTGACTGGTAGCTACATCCTCCAGTCCAACTGGATGCACACCGCCTCTAAGAACCACTCTCTGGGCCTGAATTCAGGCTTCTTCTCATCCATCAGCAATTCCCTAATGGGGAATGTGGAGAAGGAGAAGTCAGTGGCTGTGATGGTGGACGCCGGGGTGTACCCGACGAGTCCGTTGGTTTGGAACATGTGGTGGGGAAGGATTCTTCAATAATTTTATTGAGGCTTCTTGTTTTCACAATGTCAATTGCTGTAAAAAAAAAGAGTAAAAACACGTACATGACAATGAATGTGGTGTAGTTCTTTTTTTCTAATGAAAAATATCTTCTGTACATGTATTTAATTTTCTTTCAGGGCCTCTTGTTGATGAAATGGTCGCTGCAGAGTTCTGATGAGTGAGTTGTGAGCTCTTGTTATGGGGTGTGTACTCAAAACAAGAGCTGTCGGAGAAGGGGCGTGAAGAAGAAAACCTACCAGCGTCGGATCTCAGAGTCTGCTGCCGCTATGGAAAAGAGAAAATGTGAAGAGGATCAAAGATGCAATGACGGCAGCGACGCCAGAGTTTTGGTTTAATAGAAGATTCTACACCAGCAATGATTCGTAGCTGTCATGGTTAAATGGTGTCGTAAGCCACGCCATTAAAGACTGGAAACCACGCCGCAAGTTCGAGAAGCTTGATAAGATAACTGCCATTTATGGTGCACAAGTTTTATGGGAAGAAGATGGACATAAACTGCAGCGGCGGCGGTAGAAAAGTGTTGTTTGTGTGAATTATGAAGAAACAACGCTGTTTTATTAACAAATGAAGAGTAGCATGGCATTTACAGTTACACGTCAGCGTTCAGGTAGCCCTATTGCTACTCGGTGACTTGATTTAAAAAATAAACTTAACGTCGAGTACTTATTTATAAATATTGAAAAGTTTGGACTAATCCAAATCCGCTAAGGTTGGGACTTTTAGGCAATGTTCGCTTTCGATTTTTAAACCCAGGTTTTGGTTTTCAAAACCCACATCCAGATTTTAAAAACTACCCTAATATATACCTACTACATTCTCTCTCCTCAATTAATACACTTTCTCTCTTTATCTCTCATCTCTTATTTAACTTTTTAAATAAATTTATACATTGATTTGACATAAAGTTAAAACATACCCTACTCAAAACCCAAAATAAAAATATAACACACTAATCATGGTTTACAAACCCCACATAACCCCAAACTAAATATTACCTTAGTGTAATTAACCCTTAATTTTATCAAACTAAATTAGGTAAGTTAAAATGGGCGGGAAAAATTTGATGTCTGTATAATTTATGGGGACAACTATTCGTACCCCCGATTCTACTAAATATACCCCCATTTACTAAATGTACTCCAAATATTACTAATTATATGCTCATTAATTAATTATTAAATGAATCCTAATAAATATTATAAAATATAAAATACTAATCAGAATTCGTCACCATTAATAAGTCAATAATGGCGCAAAGGTTTTAGTTTCTTGATTATATTGTCTCTAGTTTAGTATCTGTAAAACAATTATATTGTGTGCGCCAGGAGTTGGGCGGCGTGCGGTGGAATTTGGGGAATATTGGCCATGGAGGTTAAATTAAGGTATCTGTGTGGGAAGTAGATGAATTAGGATTCGAGAATCTTGAGTCTCTTGTAATTGAATACGCTGATTTGATGGAATGGCGAACTGGATTTGAAGCCTTCGAAGGACTTTGAGGATAAAGTATTGTTATTGTCTTAAAAAAATTCATGGAGATTTTATATGGCTTCTTGGAAAGATTGAACTTGTGGATTACAAAGTGTGTTAATGAAATGCACATGTAAGAGCAGTTTCAATGGAAAAAACTAGATTCTAGGCATAAAGGGTAAAGTTTTTCAAGGTTTGTCAAGAAAATCCATGGTTGATCCAAAATGTATGTAATTGTATTTGTATCTATTGGAACTGCTTAGACACAAACGATTCATTCTTCTGCTGGGTCTTATCCTGTTAATGTGAGTCGTGATGGGTTCTTAGGATCCGTTTACTTTGAAGGTTAATGGGGGTTATCCATCCATTAACCCTATTAACTTTTGTTTATATTTTTGTTTAGGACATAAGGATAACCCTCGGCCCGACAACGGCCCGGTGTTAAAATAGAACGCTGGAGGGTCAATTGAACCCTCAAAACCTAGAGGGATAATATCCAACCCTCGGGTTTAAGTGAGGAATTTATTACTTTGCCCAGTTTGGCGAGCGCTTATCTCCGCCACCCTCTTTCTGATATCCTCCTTGGACATCAACCTCTCCACAGCCACCCTCACCACCGCAGCTCCCACCACCTTCTCTATCTGCCCCCACGTCCTCACCATAAAACCCGTTCTCATAAATTCTGTCACGAAAATGGTGTTGAGTTGTTGGTCGCTATTCATTAGCGATGCCGCCACTGGAACCCCTGTAATGAAGATCTCGTAACACGAGTTCCACCCACAGTGACTCACGAATCCACCGATTGACTCATAGCTCAAAATTTCTAGCTGTGGAACCCAATCTCTCTCCACAATCCCATCTTCTCCCACCTTCTCTTTGAACCCATCCGGCAACCCGACTCGATAGCCTCCCTTGTAAATACTTCGGCTCTGTTTACATTCCTCAACAACCAAATCTTCTGCTTGCGTTCTTCGAGCCCAATTGTAATTTCTCTTAGTTCTTCGATTTGGGCATTTGGATTCCATTATCGAGAAGAGTTGGCCTGATGGCCCATTACTTCTTTCTCACACCGAATTCTTCTCTCGATAGCAGATCGATGAAATTAGCTTCTATCAATCTACTGGTATTGTGAATATCTCCTTCTCTCGCTCTAAGATTGTGAGACGTGCGCGGCGGTTAAAGAGGGGGCAGAGGAGACTAAGTTAAAAATGGATTTCTCCGTGGGTTTGGAAATCTTCATCTTATTTTTTGGTAATATATGATTTTTAAATTTCAGATTGCTATGAAGTTAAAGAATTAAGCAGAATTTTAGGCTCATTGTTGCAATAATTAAGGTAAGAAATTTTCTATTTGATTAGGATATCTGCCATTTGAATTTATTTGTGTAACGTGATGTTAGGATCTAAATCTTGATTCCTAATTCCTTTTCAAGAATTTGAGATCGAATATGATAAAAGGAAAAAGAAAGTTGAGATGCAAATTATTGGAGAAATCAATCAGCTTTAGGCCTCCAGGCTTCAAATTTGGTTTGCCGGAGTGATGCAGTGATGTTTGTACTTCAGATTTTCTCTCTCAATGGAATCTAAATTGTTTGATATTATTTAATTTAATATATTTACACAGGGGTATTATAGTAAAATCGTTACAAATAAACTTTTAAAGTAAACAATCTTAAACATCATTTACCATAGTAATTAGTTTTAAGTAGTGGTGGGGAAACACGGTATACCGAAAATACCAATACCGTATCAAAATTTTCGGTATGCTATTTTGCATATTGATGTCGATACCAAAATTTTGGTATCTGAAAATACATGCCGTTGTAAATCGAAATAAATACCGTGCCAATTTTTTCGAGATATACTGATTATACCGAAATGCTGAAAATTTATTACATGTCGAAAGTTGAATATATCGAGTCATACCGAATATTATCAGCATACCAAAATTCACATTGAAAAATAAACCATAAAATCCACAATTTTTTTCAAAATAAATCATTGATTAAATTCAATAACTTGATTCATTTGAAGATACTACACTATGCAAATGGAAATAATGCAGGAGACTAATGATGAAAGAAAGACAGCCCTTGTATTCTCACAAACTGAAGATGTTTTATAGCCATACATTATAAAAATGAGCATTAAAATTTGAGGAAATAAATTGGATTTGTGATTATGGATATGCATAAAGAAGAAAATGAGAACAACTGGAAAAATGACTTGACAGTCCCTAATTCGTCATAAAATTTTGGATAAATTCTTTAGATCTTCCTTCTAAACCAGTTGTGAAACCCAACCTCAATATGTTCCCGACAGAAGTTCGGTTATTGTTTTCTTTGGCAACTAAATGTGCAGAGTGTAATATAAGAAAAAATACTCAATTTGCAGAAAAAGAAATAAAGAGAAGAATAGCGTGCCCTATACTCTATAATTGAGAATCAACAATTTAGACTAGAGTAATAGAGACTAACCAGGTATTGTTGAATCGTAGAGAGAAGAGGATGTAGCAGAAGAGTAGTCGAATCAACGACGGAGATAATTGCGGCCTAGGATTTGCAGTTTGAATAGATAACCATTGCGACTTGATTCTGTGAGCAAGATCGTGATTTTGGAATGAACTAGCATTGGAATCGGTAATGGAGCATGAAGCGGGTGGGGTTGGAATGTTAACAATGTTAAATGGACCAGGCTTGGGTAAAAACTTTGGGCTCAATAATTTTATTGGTAAAGATAAATTGGAGGTCATAAATAAAAATAAAATAATAAAAATAATATATAATTTTTTTCGGCATACTAAAATACCTCTGTAGATATCGATACTTAACCGAATTTTTCGGTAGGACAACTATACCATACCAAAAATTTTGATATACTTAAATTTTGGTATTTTTCAATATTTTTCGATTCGACGAGCTCGGCATACCGAGTTTTTAATTTTTTTCCCCCACCCCACTCCTAGTTTTAACTCAACCTCACCTCAACCTTTACTCAAGGTTTCTTATCCCTAACCCTAACCTCAAAACTAAACAGCACTTGTAGAGTTCTACTTAATCACATGCAATAGAAAAGGGAGATTAGAGAAGAACTAGAATGAGGAAAGGCAAGAAGATGTGTAATTTCTTAAGAATTGTATGATTACTTTTATATTCTTCTCCTGACCCCTATCTGTATCGTGTGCTCCTGATGAATTCTTTATTCATGTGGATTTGCTAAAGGGACTGACTATTCACACCCCCAAAATTACTGAATGTACCCCAAAAATATTTAAATTGACATAATTATCCTTATAAACTTATATCTATTCGATTGTTACAATCGAACAGTCATCTAACTTATCTGTTTGGTTACAGCAACCGAACAGAATAAAGAATTCATTTATTTTATCTGTTCGGTTGCAACAACCGAACAGAATATTTATGATTTTTTTTAATTCATATCTACATTACCGAATAGATAAAATAACAAATAAGTTTCATGGACATCATTGTTCTTGCTTACTTTCACTAGGAGAGGAATACCATATTTGTTTAAAGATCGATGATGTCCATAAAACTTATCTGTTATCTTATCTATTCGGTAATGTTCACAAATCTTGTTCTGTTCGGTTGTCACAACCGAACAGATAAAATAAAATGAATTCTTTCTTCTGTTTGGTTGCTGCAACCGAACATATAAGATAGAAGAATTTTTTATTCAGTTAAGTTGTTGCAACCTAACAGATATAAGTTTTATAAGGGTAATTATGTCAATTTAAATATTTTTAGGGTACATTCAGTAATTTCGGGGGTGTAAATAGTCTGTCCTTTGATAAATAGCAACGCATATTCCTCTTCAATCCATTGGAACTATTTTGGGTAAATATAACAATTGGTCTTGTAAGTTTGATCGATTCCAACTTTAGTCCTTTATCATTTACAATTCTCAATTTTGGTCATTTTTTGTTCAATTTTAGTCATTTTAGTCCAAATTTAGTCATTTTCTCAAATTTAGCCCTATTTTTTTTGTCCAAATTTAGTCCTTTATGTTAAAAAAATGTTCAAAATTGATACTAAATGTATGAATTTTGAACCAAAAGTGAATTAAAAATGACAAAAGTTTGAAAAAATGACAAAAAATGGACTAAAGGACCGAAATTTAGAATTGCTGAAAATATAGGACTAAAGTTGGAATCGATTATATTTACAAGACTTATTTTGATATTCACCAACTATTTTTTTCAATTTCAGATAATCCGATCCATTTATCCTTGTTTCATCGAGCAATAGTGACAATTTCATAAGATATTTGCAATACACTTCGTTGGGGTGAGTTGGTAATCGGTTTATTTTAAGAATTCCCGCGGCCATAACAATTAATTTGAGAAGTGAATAAGTGACGGAGGCATTGAACCAAGAAATCCAAAATCGGCCAGCTGGGAATTCTCACACGTATATATATACACCACAAATTGATTCCTTCGCCATATTTCTCTCTCTACTGTTACCATCCATCTTTCATCGAAGAATTGGGAATATGAGGCTTCTCAAGGTAGCCACCTGCAACTTGAATCAATGGGCGATGGATTTCGATTGCAATATGAAGAATGTTAAGGACTCAATTTCTAGGGCTAAACAAGCCGGCGCCGTTATTCGCCTGGGTCCGGAGCTCGAAATCACTGGCTATGGCTGCGAAGATCATTTCTTGGAACTCGACACCGTAAACCATGCGTAAGCCTCCTGCAATTTTGTGTCTACGCATGCGTTTATTATGGCTGATGATGGTATAAAATCTATGTTGATAAGATAATTGAGTTAAGTTAGTGTGAAAATTAAGGAAAAGTTTACAGTTCATTTTAATCTTTAGATGAACAGTCTTGTGGAATAGCATGACTGCACATTTGCATTGACTAAAATACTTGAACTCGTAGCCTTTTCTTCTATCTGGAGAGTAGTTTCATTGAGTGAAAATTCCTAGTGATTCATATTCACTGTGTACTGTTGCATCTCTTTTATGACATAGATAAATTTTTTGGTTAGAGTGTTGCTGCTTGTAACATTTTAAATAATCAATATGCAGGTGGGATTGCTTAAAAGAATTACTTGTTGGCGACTGGACAGATGGGATATTGTGTAGTTTTGGAATGCCTGTTATCAAAGGATCAGAGCGTTACAATTGTCAGGTGCTTTGCTTGAATAGAAAAATATTGATGATACGCCCAAAGATGTGGCTTGCAAACGATGGAAACTACAGAGAACTAAGATGGTTTACGGCATGGAAGCAAAAAGAACATCTTGAAGACTTTCTCCTTCCAACTGATATATCCGAGGCTCTATCCCAAACTACGGTTCCTTTTGGCTATGGATACCTTCAGTTTCGAGACACGTGAGTCATCGTGTCTTCCAGGATCAGTTATATTTTAAAATTTTACTATCTGTCACATAATTATCTTATTTTTTAGTTTGCTAATTTCTTCTTCCCCCACCCCCAAATGGCATAACAATAGTTCTGGATTCTTGATGTTCGAGCATCAGGCAACTATGCATACTTGATTTTGTAGGTCAATATGAAGATAATATAAAATTATATGGTTTAGTGGTGGGATATATTGAAGGGAATTGTTATGTTTATCTATGTTTACTGCTTCAAAAAACATACATCAGGTCTTGTCTCTACCCAATATATTCAGCAACTGGTAAATTAGATTCCTTCTTTCCTATTTTCGTTTTAATGCATTATGTAGCAGTGAAACTGAATCCATGAGTCCATGCAGTTGGTTATCCATCAATTATAAATTGATGAAGTTTGAACTTTGACAGTGGCCAATTATAACTTCTAAAACTTTAAAGTTCATTTTTTGCTCAGAGCAGTTGCAGCTGAAGTTTGTGAGGAACTTTTTAGTCCTATGCCCCCTCATGCTGAGCTTGCGCTGAATGGCGTTGAGGTTTTCCTAAATGCTAGTGGAAGTCACCATCAACTACGTAAACTTGATATTCGCCTTCGTGCTTTTATAGATGCCACACATACTCGTGGAGGTGTGTACATGTATAGTAATCAGCAAGGATGTGATGGTGGGCGGCTTTATTATGGTATGTGAGACAGTCTGAGGTTTTCTTTGATTGTCCAGAGTGTTGGCTTGTTGCTATGATATATCTGATCTTGTGCTTCTCAATACATTAGGTAAATCCGAGAACTGCTAATATCAGAGCGGTTGTCATTTCTATGTATAAAAAGTTTAAACTTAGCCTTCATCTTTCTGTTTCATTTTTATTGCTCAAAGTTTCAACCTGGAAATAATGCAATGTGTTAAATTTTAGTACATACTGTAATATTTCTATGCTGGTAAATTTATCTTTCTCTTTAATTCTTAAAGTGATCATTTTTTGTTGAAGGACAAACTCTTCAATGTTGGTTGCTTATTTTTGTGTAAAAATTTGTAGGACGATGTTCAAATTGATTCACTTTGGAGTCCTAGAAACATATGTCAAATCTTATATTTGTGAGGAGGTGGAACCAGTATTAAGTTGGACTACATGGTTTCATATGCCGTTTTGTTTTTCTAATAGATAAATTTAGGTGGAACCAGTATTAAGTTGGACAACATGGTTTCATATGCCGTTTTTTTTTTCTAATGGACAAATTTGGTATCCTTTTACACAATTCTTGTTTGACCTCTTTCATAGTTCTTAGAGGCACAGAGGTTCGGGCCCTTGCATCTTTTTTTCCGGATTATTGGACACTTAAGGCACTTAAAGCAATATCTCTGAGGCGGTTGCCTCTGTGCGCCTCTATGCACCTTTTTCCACTTTAAGTGGCTTTCATCCTATGCATCCCCCAACTACCCCCTGTTTTAAGTATTTTTTTAAAGTTGTTATGCACTTTCAATTAGCAAACAACTATTCTTGCCTCTTATTTGGAGAAAATTTCTTTAATTTAAATATCTACTGTGAATTAGCCAATTAGGTTTATGGTTTTTGTTACGGATGTTTACGTAAAGCGTGATAAGGGGAAGAAGTTGTTTGGGATTCGAAAATCTTATTATTTCAATTGGTTTCTTTGATTATAAGATTAGATTAAATTAGATTATATATGGGTTGTTGGAATTTGTTTTTTATGGGCTTACGTTTAATTCAATATTTATAGTTCTTATTTCTTGATATCACGACAGTTTTTGGATATTGAATTTGGGATTTGGGTGGAATATTTTCTCCATAAATATCTTATTGATTTTTGTGTTCAAGTTTGCGGTTCGATTCCCTTATCTCTAACAGTTTTTATTAATAAAATTCAAGAGGAGGATGAGGATGATAATTGATTAGTTTGCTTCTTAAAACTTTGTTTCTTCACTTCCTATTTATGTCATTGAAGATTTTAACTTTGAAGTTAAATTATGCATGGATGTCCTATGTGTTACCTGCTATTTTTTGAGTTATTATGTGTCACTATGTGATTTTTACCTTTATTTAGTTAGGTAGTTATGTTGTAAGTAGGATATACTTATGCATATTTATATATACATATTGTTGTAGAATCATATTATGGTGGTATGTACAAGAGGCATGTCCCTTGGGGTCCTTGTGCCTCCCACTTCTAACAACTATGACCACTTCTTATTTTCAGATGGATGTTCCTGTATTGTTGTAAATGGAGATGTGGTTGCGCAAGGCTCACAGTTTTCCTTGAATGATGTTGAATTGGTGGTTGCTCAAGTAGATCTAGATGCGGTATGTACTAACCTAGTTACTTGGTAGAGTTTTGGATGAACATGTAACTGTATCTGTCATGTAAAGTCACAACTGACTTGCAGTACCTGCTTAGTTGGTTTTCTAGATTCACTAAATTGATTTAAGGACATGGTGTAATTTCTCCAGTTAATCTTTGCAAATTTATTATTTACTTAATCTTGCTTGGGAATTTATATTGTTAACATGAATTAATATCAAGCAGATATGCCAAACTTCTTAATCAAGTATGTTCTGTTGCAATTATTCTTGATGATTTTATCACAAACCTTTTTATTTTATATTATTTCCTACAATATTTTAATTGCAGGTTGCCAGTCTTAGAGGATCTATTAGTAGCTTTCAGGAGCAAGCCAGTTGCAAGCCCAAAGTTTCCTCAGTTGAAGTCCCTTATATGCTCTGCGAGTCTTTTAAGCTCCAAATTTTACTTTCAAGTCCACTTAAGGTGAGTCAAACAAAATTTGCACTAAAAGAGATCATGGCTATCAGAAATGCATATATAAATTATGGTACTTTTTTGGCAGGTAATATAGAGTTAAAATCTATTATTGGATGTTAGAATAGCTTTGAAATTTAGTTTGGTGCTTAATTGGATTCTTTTGATAAAACTTAACTCATGTTGGACGGAAGGCATAACAGTATAGTTATCTATAGATGTGAAACTGAAAATGGGTTGAGTTATCTGGTTTTGCAATTTTGACGAGGATAGGCCAGATATGTATCTTCTAAGGTGTCTCCGAATAATTCTCAGAGATTGTTATACATTTGTAAGTCCCTAGATATTCTAGTAGGAAAAATTGCATAGAAACATGGATTTATATTTGTTTTATCTACTAAACTATAAAGGGTTTCTCTTTTTGCATATTGCTATGATGGTAATCTTGTTTGATGAGCGAAATACATCTTTGATTCTTGCACCTGGATATGACTTGAAGAGGCTAGTCTTGCTTTTGAAATTCTTGATCTTAACGACTTTGGTTAACCATGGAGCTTGGAACTTTACTTATTTGAGCTGTAACAGCTGATCCATGTCAACATATTCATAAATGTTTTAACACATATATGTCATATGTATTTACATATATCAGTAGGCTGTAGTTATTGCTCAGGTGGTATTGTCATCAAGCAACATAATGAAAGTTTGTTGCCTCTTTTTTTAATATTTACAGTTGCACTGAAAATTCAGTGGAAAACTCTGAATAAATATCTCTTAGACAGTTATAAATGCGAACACTGAGTCCTATTTTCTTCACGTGTTATACTTTTAGAGCTCCATTTTCTATAGAGGTGGAGATAGTCTTAACATCCATAAGTTAAAAGCAAATACTACTTACTTTTGGTGTGGTTATTCATCTAAAAATCCAGTAGGAATATCTACAAGTGTAGATTGCAAATTTAGCTGTACCAATATTTTAGCTAGGATCAATTCAATTTGATCTGATAAAAGTCCGCAGGGTAGTGGGATCAATTCAATTTGATCTGATAAAAGTCCGCAGGGTAGTGTTATGACAGGAGGCAAGGCAACATCAAGAAGTGTCGCCTATTCTAATATAAAATTTTACACACTTAAAATTGAGGTTTGTTTAAAGCTGCTTAATGCTTTTTTTTTTTATTCACTCTTACCTGAATCTTATATGAGCATCAGTGTTAACCCTTAACTGGAGTCTTGATGCTCATGAGAGAGTCTTTGAGGACAATTTCCATGTATTATTTGCTCAAAGCTAATTCTCTTATGTATGATACTTTACACAAGCTATCAGTGCAGCATGTAATGTGGAATCAATTAGTGTCAGTTATCTTGAGATGATGAGAAGGAGATGTTTAAAACTTAAGATGTCTTCATTGATTTCTTAAGCACATCTCTAATGAAATTAAAAAACCACAATTCTTTAGGACCTTGGCAAAACTGTTTTTAGTGGATTGTACATTTTTATGGAAGTCAAGATGATTATAGTACTTCAACAGAATCATGAAATGGTCTGTGAGCATTTAGTTACTTGAGTAATAATGAATCCCATGTTCTGTAATTATTCAGGTGTTATGAGTTCTATTATCTCAGTATCCTTAGTTCTTAAGAGAGAAACTTTTCCCTTGGAATATGAACTCCTATTCTTCATATCAGGGATTTTACTTATACAAATACTGTAATATTTAAGTTGGCAGCGACTAAAATTGGATTCAGTGATGGAATTCGATTGACTATCTATAATCAATATTTACATAAAACCTTAGTCAACAGCACATTTATATCCATTTGAACTGAGACTTGCTATGGAGTTATGACATTCTAAAACTGCCAGAGTTATTAACCTCAAGCTCGTGGATCAATCTGTCCAAGCATAGCCAGTTAAACTGTGAATAAACTCAGCAGCTACATCATTTTGAAGTTACACTAATCCTGACTAAACTCAGTGTTTTTAACTTGCTAACAATTCTCTTCAGAGAAACTTCTTTTTCACTGTCCATGTGTGGGTCATGGTAGGTTGGATCTCTCTTGGGCAACATGAAAAATTTTAATTTACTTGATTAAGTCATATTTTTGCTTATGTTTGTGGAATTATTTGTCGCCTGCCTTATTTGGGAATCCCCCCTGTGGACATTATACTTTATACTTATCAATAAATTTGCGTTCTATTTCATCATATGCTATTACATGTGTTTTTCTCAATCATCACACAAAGCCTTCTGTTTTCAAATTTTCAAGTGGAAGCTCCAGTAAGTGTGGCTTTAAATTTTAAACTTAGCAGAATTTAAGCTTTCTTCCTTTCAGATTCATTACCATTCACCTGAAGAGGAAATAGCTTTTGGGCCTGGCTGCTGGTTGTGGGATTATTTGAGAAGAAGTAGTGCATCTGGTTTTTTACTTCCCCTTTCTGGTGGAGCAGATAGCTCCTCCGTTGCTTCCATAGTTGGTTGCATGTGCCAGCTAGTAGTAAAAGGTTTGATATATTAGATCCATATTAATTTTTTGAACTACGAACCTGTGATGAATGATTATCTTTTCTCCAGTATGTTCTATTCTCATGACATTTTAATTGAATGATAATCTCCTGAATTAATTGTCGCCTGCATACAATTACTCAAATTGTTCCCAAAAGAACAAAAGGAAACTTCTAACGGCTTTTATGAATCAGCAAAATGAAATGATCCTTCCTGATATTTTGTTAATTTATTTGATTGTTCTAAAACCTTTTGATGTGTTGTAGGCTCCAAAATACTGAAATACTTAGCTTAAGTGATAAATGTTATACAATAAGGACCAAAGGTGCCAGATAGATTACGGTAGCATGTCTTTTTTGAGGGAAAAAATAGCACATCATTTCAGGTGGCTATCTATTGCTCTGACATTTTTCAGATATGGCATGTCATACTCAGATTTATTAATTACCTGTGACATCATTATCAATAACTTGGGTAATTACTGAAGCTCAATACCTTTTTTCCTTTAATATTATGATTTATTATATTCAAGTATTAATCAGTGATTCCACTGTTACTTGCAGCAATATCAAGTGGGAATGAACAGGTAAAAACTGATGCTATAAGAATTGGCAATTATACTGATGGACAATTTCCAACAGACAGCAAAGAATTCGCTAGACGAATATTCTACACAGTTTTTATGGGATCTGAAAATAGGTAAGTTACAATGAGCAGATTTACATTGTATATTACACTAATGAGACCCATGTAGGAGTCAATAGCATTTTCTGATTTTGGGTAGTGGGTAGATAAATTGGCATAACCTCTCCGCTGCAAGTAGTTCGATTAACCATGAGAGGCATTTTTTGTAAAGATTTTTTTTTGCATTATAATTGAATAGGATAAAACTATATTAACTTTGGCCAAAGCTTTGAGCAAAATGCATAATGTTTATAATTATCTTACCTAGATAAAGTGAAGTAGCTAAATTTGTCTTTGCACCACTTGATATTCAATTTGACTACTTTCTATGTAACAGCCCAAATTTTCAATAAGATATTTTCTTAAAATCTAAACTTAAAATCTTTAAGTAGCGGAAGCATAAAATTTATTTAAAACTTAACAATCGTAAATGTTTAATGATGATATGATTTAGTTCTTGCATAAAGTAAATAAAATCATAAATTTATCATTTTTATTTTATTCCCACCGTCTCCCGAATCACCACCTCCCCTTCAATTTGAAAGTATTTAAGTTTGAGGGTAAGCACTTAAAGCTCAGTGAAGAGAATTTATACATAAACTTAAAACAAAGTAAATAACTTTAATCATATCATATCATAATTACTATTTATATCATAAGCCAAATCATGTCATGGGTTTTTTTATGTCTCAACGTGCATTAATTCATGGTATTTTGTTATTCCTCAAATCACATCATTCCATGGTACTTTTTACGTCTCTTTGATATGAACGATCAATATAAATTTTGTTTGGCACTGCGGATACTCCCCGGGGATCTCTCCCAATCCCGGCACCTCTAGTGCCTCAAATCACATCATTCCATGGTACTTTTTACGTCTCTTTGATATGAACGATCAATATAAATTTTGTTTGGCACTGCGGATACTCCCCGAGGATTTCTCCCAATCCCGGCACCTCTAGGGCCCTGGCACTTCTCAAGTACTTTTAAAAGAACTTGTATAATAAACTTCATGTCTCAAGTCCCTTAAAAAGAAACTTACATAATGTTTAATTTTCATGTCTCAAATACTTGTAAAAAGTATTTGTACGATGTTAACTTTTCACGTCGGAAGAACTTTCATGTTTAAACATTCATTTGTATATAGGTAAACACATTCAAGTTCTTTTGAAAAGCACTTGTAAAAATATATTCATTTTTATGTCGAAAAACATATACTTGCATGTAAGTAAACACTAAACATATAAATCTTTCCTCACCTTAAGAGTTTGGAATGTAGGAGGGAGAAAGAAGTTGAGAAGTCCCTAAGCTTTAGGGGCTATTTCTCTAAGAGTGATTCTTCTTATGAAATTTGTATTTTAAGTGTCGAATGTGGAATGAGGAGATTGAATTTATAGATAGGTTGCTTGGGGGTTTAATGAAGGTGGCTTAAATTCCTCCAAGTCAATCCCTTAAATTTAGCTACATGTGTCTCAATGGAACAGGTTAGGGAGTGTGTCTAGGTTCATGATTACTTGGGAGGAGGATTATTTTTTTAAGGTTTGACCCAGATCTAATCAATCCCTTAATCTAATTCTTTTCTTTTTTCTTGTATTGTCAATTATGTGTGTATCTAGCCCTAATTCCTTAACAGATTTGAGCTGACTGTTACATTCTATTTCCCATAAGTACAGACTGAATTTTGCTGTGCCATTGACTTATGTTTTATGAAGAAACATTTTTTGGGGAACATCAATCTTAACAGCTTTCTCTTATAGTTCTGATGCCACAAGAACAAGGGCAAAAGTGCTTGCTGAAGAAATTGGGTCATGGCATCTGGATGTCTCAATAGATGGAGTGGTTTCTGCACTGCTCTCTTTGTTCCAGACACTTACAGGAAAGAGACCACGCTACAAGGTAAAAGGTGAAAGGCTTATAGTTTATAAACACCTGTTCCACATTTCTCATACAAGTGAGCTGAGTTATATTCTACTTAAATCAACTATATGGTTGAACTGTTATGCTGTAAAGCAGTAGTGAGAGAATCAATGATTCTTTTTATATATATTGTTTTATTACAGGTAGATGGGGGCTCAAACATTGAAAATTTAGGTCTACAAAATATTCAGGCTCGTATAAGAATGGTCTTGGCATTTATGTTGGCATCACTCTTGCCATGGGTTCATAACAAACATGGTTTTTATCTGGTCTTGGGAAGCTCCAACGTGGATGAAGGATTACGTGGTTACTTAACAAAGGTAAATACGACACAAATATTCTTGGCGTCATTACGATACCACTAAACCAAACTGAAATGGAACTTGGAAGAGAAATTTGGAGGCGACTTTGAGCATACAGTGTATCATATTCCATTCTTTATGTTGTGTCAACTTTAAATCTAGCCACTCCTGAACCCTGATTTATGACTGATATCAAGTTTGTCCAATCTTCTTAACAATATAATGTTTAAGAGAAACATTTCCCTTTTTGCAGTACGATTGCAGTTCTGCTGATATAAATCCAATTGGAAGCATCAGCAAGCAGGATCTGCGCATATTTTTGAGATGGGCTGCGATCCATTTGGGGTTCTCTTCTTTGACAGAGATTGAAGCTGCTCCCCCAACTGCTGAGTTGGAGCCAATACGATCCAATTACAGCCAGGTATACATCTTATTACGGAGCTATAAACTTGCTATAGCTACTCTTATCTTTTTACAATGAGCTATTTTAGTTCCATTTCTTTGATTTTCCATTTTCTCGTAATTGTCTCATTTTGAGTAGGTTGCCTTTTTGTTGGTTATTGTCCTTCCACTTAATCGTACGAAAACTCTGTTTGAAATGACTTGCACCTTGATATTTGCAGCGGGAAACTTTCGTAAAGTTGGAAATTCTTATATACCATACTTAATATGAAATTGTGTATTTGAAAAACTGACCATATGTACATATTCTGCATTCAGCTGGATGAAGTGGATATGGGAATGACATATGAAGAGCTTTCAGTGTATGGAAGGCTGCGTAAGATTTTCCGCTGTGGACCTGTATCTATGTTTAAGGTTTGTGTCCATTTGTTCTGCTGTATCACATCCTCAGTCACCTTCATGGACATTGATTTTCTGTAGTGTGGTTACAAGGGTAAAAAATATTATAATATAACTGCCAAGAGAGTATCTTTTTTTCCAAAGTACAAAACAATAGCACATCTTCTGCAAATTGTTCAGTAGGAGAGTATAATTCTTTGGGATGCGTTTTCTCCTGTTGATAGTCTAATATACTGATTTGGGTTACAAATTATGTTCATTTATGTTTACTTATTTTTCCCAATATTTGTTTGTGTTGGAAGAATCTATGTTACAGATGGGGAACAAAGTTAACACCAGCAGAGATAGGTGACAAAGTGAAATATTTCTTCAAGTACTATTCAATCAATAGACACAAGATGACTGTTCTAACTCCTTCATACCACGCGGAGGTACTTTCTTATGAGCTAACGAAAGCTATTTATCTATTAAATAGATTAGAATCTATCTGGATATTACAAATGCCTCTGCAGAGTTACTCACCGGAAGACAATAGGTTTGATTTACGACAATTTCTATACAACGCAAGATGGCCGTATCAGTTCAGGAAGATTGATGAACTTGTGGAGCACTTGGATGGTGATAAGGTGCCTATTAAAGAACCGAAGGACGTGGATTTCATGGGGTCAGCTGGTGGGATGGGCGTCGTCGCTGCAGGTTCAGGCAATCCAAGTGCTGGCTTCTAAAATCTGGTCTAATCTTCATCTAATGCTTGTGTTGTCATTCATCTTCGTGGCACTTGGTTTTCTTGGTATAGTATGTATGTTAAGCTTTTCACATTTAATATATGCTTATATTACTATTCATAAAATTAATTGAAAAATTGTAGGTAGCTGCTCAGCTTAGTAGATTAACTTTGATAATCATACGATAATTTTTTTCATAAACCATAATTATAGGGTTACATTATAATTTGAGTTGATCACTTGTATCTATATTTGTATGATGTGTATTAAATTTTATTCAATAATTAATACGTGTTTTTCAATAAATTGTATATATTTTTTATATTCAGTTTTTCATTTTGAAAAAAAATTCAATAGAAATTTAGTTAAAAATTTCACTAAAAAAGTGTACAAGTTTATTCATTATTGTTCATAAGAATTTACTTAATAATTTTATTATAATAACTATTTCAATAAAATATTTTTCTTGGCAAAGACTTGTGTAAGATCCTCACACGAAATGACTTTTGCAAAGATTTATATAAGATCCTCACACAAAATGACTTTTGTGAGATGTATAAATGACTTTTGTGAGATAGATAAAGAATGATAACAGTTCAATTGAAAATTAATACTTAATTGATGAAAAATAATAATGGTGTAGTGAATTATTTCATTAATAATTTATACTTCGTATAAAAACTAATTACGAAAGTCGAAAATAATCTAACCATGACACGATTATTGCATCATTGTCCTTTGTTGTACTCTCTCTGTTTTTTATAATGTACGCGTTTGTTTTTTCGCACGTAGATTAAAAAATATAATATTGTAATTTGTAAAGGCCCGTAGATTAAGAAATATAAAATTGTAATGTGTAATGAGTTGAAGAATATTACTCCCTCCCTCCCAGGTAATGAGGGCCAGAAATCTTATGTTTAAGATAAGGTCGCTGGCCCTCTTAACCTGGGACGGAGGGAGTATATATTTTAATGTGAAGTGGTTAGTCGTATTAGTATTGTGTGTGTATCTTATAAAAAATATTAATTAATTGGTCTGAGTTTTATTTACTAAAAATAAAAATATACACTTTATATTGAACATACTAAATTACAAAACCATACACGTTGTAGTGGTATGGGAGTAATAATATACTAATAACTTATAGTTTGACGAGGTATTTTTGTTGGCAAAAGCTCCTGCGTCTCTAGGGACACGCCGTGTCCCATGTGAACACAATCTTCTCCCTTCATATTCTATTTAAACTTATGTATTGCTTAGGGTTTAAATTGTAAAAGTGTACGGAAATTATAAAAGGGCACAACAGTCTCACTCATTTTTGTTTACATAGTTTCACGGATCTAAAGTGGGACGAGTCCTTTTATAATCTGAAAACCAATTCGTAATATTGAGATTTTTTTTTTTTGAAAGCAGTTAATAAATATTGAGATTAAGTCGGGCAAAAGCTATAAATTAAGCCATAAATAATGCTAACAATTACCATGTTTAGTCTTTTTTATTATTATTTTTTTCTTTTACTGTTTTTTTTAATTTGCAAAGAATTGATATTCGATGCATCTGGTACAAGGGTGCACTCATATGTGTATAATTTTTTATTTTATTTTTTATACTCCCTCCATCCTGTCCTTATGATTATGTTTGTTTTTTGCACGGGGATTAATGAATAGTAATATTTTAATGTAAAGTGAGTAAGTGTATTAATGTGATGTGTGGGCTCATGGAGAGAGAAGTAATTAATTTGTGTGGGTCACATATGCTAAAAAGGAAAATATAACCATTAGAATGAGACACCCAAAAAGGAAATATATAACTATTAGGATGAGACGGAGGGAGTACATGTTATTCTATTTTATATACATGTTTCTTAATTATTGTATATTTTTTTTCACACTCAATTTTTCATTAAAAAACCTAGCATCCATATGTTTATAACTTTTTATTTAATAGTGTATACATATTTCTTAATAATTGTATACTTTTTTACACTCAATATTTCATTAAAAAAACTAACAAACAAAATGTATATATTTTTGTTCATAATTGTAAATATTTTTGTTTATATTTGTATATGTTTCTGAGAGTGAATGCTATTTATCCTGGGTGTACCAGTATTAGCCGTTTGCAACTACTACTATGCAATATTAAGGTGCAATTGGCTATGACCCGAATACTTATACTCAAATCAACCATTGGGTCATTTGTACTAATTCACCACCGGATTCACCCTCTTTACCATAGGCAATTCAACGGAGAACGACCTTCCCTTCACCAACCACAAAGTTCCCGACGTGTTGACATTGATTTCAACAAAGGAACGCTCGGCATGAACCAGTTCGGCAGCTATTGGCGAGTGCTTCGGTGACTCTGCTCTATGGAGTTCCTGGTCAACAAGAGAACGAGACTACATATCTCCGTCACCGAATCAGGGACAACATTGAGAGGTGGATCGTTGAGGAATTCGATCGGTCGTGATTGAAGGGCGGCAATAGTGAGGTGCATATAAGCCACTGCTTGTTCCTATTCGCATTTAATCTCGTCGAAAATTTGATGCTTTCTATGAATCTGTGGATGCGAAAGATCCGGAATCGCGTGAATTCTTCGAGTGTATAACACGATTCCGAAGTTCTCCGGAATGCCCGACATTGCGGATTATCTCTGATTGTTGAAGTAGTTGGATCCCATCAGAATGAAACGGAAAATGGAGAAACACTTGGTTGCAACCATGAGAATTGCTTCGAAATTCATTCAGGAAAGAATTAACGACAGAAAAGCTGACAAATTCAAGAGAAGAAGGATTATCTGGATGTGTGATGAAATTAAGATGCAAAATAGATAGAACAAGGAAAAAGATATTGAAATATTATTTTCTGAGGATCTGTGTGTACTTTGTACCCATAAAGTGTATGAATTTTGTTGTAAAAATATATAAATTTTATTAAACCGATGTAGAATGGTAAGTGATGATAGTATTTCAAGAAAACTTGGTTCACCATCTTCTTAATCAAGAAATTGGATCTGATATATTGTGTGGTTAGTATAGCTATAGTGGGAATGATACTGTGGGAAGTAAAATGAAAAGCTTGGATGTTATACTCTCGAATGGGAAAGCTACTGATCAATTTGCAAGGTTTTTGGAGGCTTCCAGTTTTAGTGTGGTTGAATCTTTGTTGGTTACTTTCTCCTATTGCTGCTTATAATAGCAATAACATTGGTGTCAAGTTAGTAGAGGAGATGCATTTAAGTGAAGATCATATAGTGATGATTCATATTTTCTAGTGGTTTTTTGAGACTTTGAGTGGTGAAAACATCATTCAGACACAGGACACAGACGACTTGACAACTCTAAATTTTATATTTGTTACCATAAGCAACCTTCTTTAGATTGCAATGTTCTGTTCTTTAAATTTATAAATAAAAAATACTATCTCCGTCCCGAACAAAGAGGTGCATTTGTTTTTTGCACGTAAATTAAGGAGTATTATTATTTTATGTAAAGTGGGTAGGTGTATTAGAGAAATGTGATGGGTAGTAATGGGCCATTGGTGGGTCCTTTTTACTAAAAGAGAAAAATGGTGCAATTTGAATGAGACACCCAATATAGTAAAATGGTGCTATTTGGGCCGGGACGGAGGGAGTATCACGCAATTAATTACTCCCTCCGTCCTGGACTTATGTTCACTGGCACTGAAGATACAGAATTTAAGAAAAATTATTTTTTGACCAATTTTATTGACTTTTTAGGGGTATTGTGGTATTTTTAGGTAATAAATAAATTTTAAAGTATGTTATATGTGTTGGGTGAGAGTGATATTTTTGAAATTAAGATAACTTTTGAGGTTGTTGGTTGATGTGAAGTTTTTTTTAGGTGGTGAACATAAATGTTGGACGGACGAAAACGAAAAGTGCGAACATAAGTGTGGGACGGATGAAGTACAAATTATAAACGTTGTTGTTAAAATTTATACTCCCTCCATCCCTTTAAAGAGGGTTTTTTTTTTCATTTTGGTCGTCCCACCCAAAGAGTCTATTTTTCTTTTTTACACACATGAAACCCACACACACCCACTAATACAATTAAAATATAGGACCTACCCTACCATTAATACAACTATCCACTACAAATTAAATAATAATACTCCTTAATCTACGTGTCAAAAAGCAAAAGACTCTCTTAATGAGGAATGGAGGGAGTACTCTTTATTATTAAAACGTATACTCTTTCTTATATATAAAAAATAAGTATAACTTTTTATTCAATAGTGTATAGTATATGTTTTTTAATAATTGTATAGCCTTTTTACATTCAGTTTTTCATTAAAAAAAGCTAACAAAAAATTTGCTAACAAAATATATACTACCTCCGTCCCATATTTATCTTCACACTTTCTATTTTTGTTTGTCCCACATTTATCTTCACACCCTTAAAAAGGAAAGTTTTTTTTATTAAAATACCCTTTTATTATCCCTTATTTACCTAATTACCTACCCCAAATAATAATTACTAACCTAACTGATTAAATAACTTAATCACCTAACATAATTAACACACCACTAACTCATTTGTTTTTCTACCTGTTGGGCTTCACTTTCGTCCCTTCCTCTGAAACTCTATTTCATTCATCTTCTTCACTCTCTTGCTCTACCACTCTATAGCCGACGCCATCCCCTTCACTCTGAAATGAATCTGAACCCTAGCTACCCTCATCGTCTTCTCCCCATGTCCACCTTAGATCCATCCGTTGACTCTGAGAAGGAAGAGGGCTGGGCGGCATCGGAGTAGTTCCCTCCGACTGTTGCGATTTCGTCCACGGATCCATGGTCCAGGAGTCCGATGAGGGACATCCGACCGTGTTCAGTGTGGTTCCAGAGTCGTGGCTTCTCGATCTGCTAGATTCAAGCACAGATTCGATTTATTTGGGTATAGGATTGCTGGATCCGCTCGATTCATCCACCGATACGGTGGTTCCAGAGTCGTTGCTACCGGATGTTGGCTCTGTACCCCCCGATGTTGCTCCTGATCCTCTATCTCTGTCATTGTACTTGGCAGTGGTTCTGGATTCTCTCGATCCTGAAGCTGATCGATACATTCCAGACTCTGTTGAGGGAGATTTCGATGACGAAACTCTATACCAGACGTGTACCACAATGACGACGAGAAAGAGTTCATCTTTGAACTCATTATACGTTTCTGTCGGCCTATAGGTATACCCTTCTTTTTCCTTCAACTTGATGACCCGGTCATAACCTTATGTGATGTTGTTGTACTGATTTGTGTGGCTATTTGCATATGTTGGGGGCCTTGCGGTCTGTGTGTGCTTGATTGTGTCTCCATTTCTGTGTGTTGGAGCCTTGCCGGCTTTGTGTGCTTGATTGTGTCTCCATGCATGTGTTGGAGCCTTACTAGCTTTGTGTGCTTGATTGTGTCGACATTCATGTGTTTTGGAGCTTTTCCGGCTCTATGTGCTTGATTGTGTCTCTATTTGTGATGTTATAGAGCCTTACCGGCTCTGTGTGCTTGATGGTTTCTCCAATTGTGTGTTTTGCAGCCTTGCCTGCTCAGTGTGCTTGATTGTTTCTCCATTTGTGATGTTGGTAGCCTTGCCGGTTTGTGAATGTGCTTGATCCCCACTCACACGCCTTCTTTTATGTCACCTCAGGGAATTGTACAATGTTAGGAGACTTAGATCCTGTGTTTGTATGAACATGTAGTCACCCAAGGTTTTTATTCCTTGTTAGGCAACTCTTGGGCCCTGTGATGCATGATTGCTGAGGGCAGAGGTTGAATTAGATGTTAAGGGCAATTATAAAGTGGTATTTTGGGAAAACCTAGTCACCACAAGGTTTTTGAAACTTGTTAGGAGACTATTGGTCCCTGTGATGCAACTTTGCTGAGGGAGATTCAATTGGATGCTTTGGGTTGAGATAGGTATACCCGGTCCCTTGTGACATGAATTATTATAGGTTGTATAATAATTAATGAGAAGCCTCCAAAACCCTTCACATGACTCGTTTTAAGTCACCACAAGGTTTTTGAACCTTATTTAAGAGACTTATTACATTTTATACTATGAAATTAGTCACCATAAGGTTTTAAATCTTGTAAGGATGCTCATGGGCCCTGTGATGATATTATGCTGAAGGTACCCTAAAATAAGATCCCTAGATCCATTCTTTAATCCTAAACATCCTATACACAAGCAAAATAAGATTCCTTGATCCAATATTTAATCCTAAACAACCTATACACAAGCAAAATAAGATCCTAAGATCCAATGTTTACAACTTAAACAGTTTCTAAACATCAAAAGGAGACCCTAACATGAACAATTACCCTGTAAACATCAAAAAAGTGTTTCCAATTAAACATCCTACAAACCTAGGCTTGCCACAAGTTCTGAAATGTCATACTTAAGCTGATATCCCTAAGCTTCTCCAGTCAACTTGTGAATGTAGCCCTTCACCAATTCTTCCTCAATCTCTAACACTGTAGGCAACATACCTTCCCTCCTTAACCTTGATTTGTTCATATGTGGCAACTTATAATTGATGCCCTCGTTAACCTTCATTATCTCAACAAGGCAGCGTTGTAAACTGATGAAAACATTGTTGAGTGTTGTGGCTGATAGATTCTCAAAAGACTGCACCACACTCTTCACTAAGTCCTCCACATTAAGCATTGAGTTTTCCACTTGTAATGATTGAATGGACCTGAAAAATCCTAGATCATTGATATTAGTGTCCGGTGAGTACAAGGGCAGGCAAAAAAGTGTGATGTTAAATCCATCCGCTTTGGCAGCTCTTTGAAAATCTGGATTCCTATTATCAAAGTAAGGAGGTGCATTATCTTGCTGGATAGTGATGTCTTTGCTCATGTTTGAAGATCACTTTACCTTTATAGCTAGTAAAATCTATTGTGTGTACATAAAATTTCATGTTAATGTCTAACTTGTGAGAATTCACAACTGAAATTAGACTTAAACATACAATTTGATGAGCTGTTCACATTGAAAATGATGACTACATTGATACTTGATTCAAAATGAAATCCTTGATAACATCTTTGTTGACTTTCTCAATGGGCTTTGTTATCATTGTGCCCCTAACCCGATTTTTGGAGTTTCTCATGGCTGACTCTACTTTGGTGAATGGGAAAATCTCAATTTCTCCATCAAAAGTGACCTGCCCTTCACTATCAAAGAGTGGCCTTCACACAGCACACATGAACATTATTTTTGAAATGAAAATTTTTTACTTAGTTGTTCAATGTGGTTCATCTTCACCTGGAACTAGGTAGTATCTCTCACTTTCTCTTGTTAGGTAAAACCATTTCTGCACTATACTTTGCATTTCACTAAACAAAAGCTTGTTTGCATACCTGTCATAGTGAATGGCTTGCAGACAATAGTTAAGCCTTTGTAGTTTGTTTTCTGGTGTTAAATCAGGCTTGATGGCATTAGTGTGGGCCCTGATTGACCCACCTTTGACCCGTCTTGCCACAGTTGACTTGCTCACCTTTAACGAAGTTGCTAATTTTCTAATTGTTGATCTCTTTCGAAAAGGAACCTTCTTCATTTCGTCAGGATCAAAGTGAACCCTTTTCTTATGTAGTTTGCCTACTTTGTTGTTAATAAAGTGTATTGGTTTACCTTGTTCAATTTGTTGTCTCGCAGCTGCCCATATGAAAAAAATGATTCTTGTAGAAACACCATATATTTGAGCTGCTTCCTTTGATTTTCCATGATTAAGCTTTTCATCTTTGCTATTCATCAACAAAAACTGCCCAATAAGGTTTTTTTTTTCTATGGAAAGGCTTGAATGTTTGGTGGTTGCCATTTAATGCTTGTTATTAATGGTTTAAGTTTCTAACCCTTATATTTTTTGGTGTTAAAATAGGGGGGAAAAGTGAAGGAACTTGGGGAGTTGGGGGGAACCCTCCAAAAATGATTTGGAGGGAAATCTGCAAAAAGTGGTTGCAGCAGCTATTTGGAGGGAAAAAGAATATTTTGACAAGTTTTTGTGGAGGGAAAATTATATGATGATAAACATTTTTTGATTTAGCAAGGTTATGTAATAGTGTAGGCATGTATTATGATGTACTGTACACCATTTAATTTGGTTGGAGTATGATTTTTGTATTGTAAATAGACTGTAGCAAAATATGTATTGTATGGAGTAATGGTTATTCAGGAGTAATGGTTATTCAGGGCTGAATGTTTGGAGTTTAATTTATGATAAATTTTTTTTCTCAGATTAATTTTAATTAATTTTTTGGGATTAACTTTAATGATGTAATTAATCCCAACAAAATCAGATCTATATGGATCATTTTATCCCTGTAAAAGTGAGTTGAAAAAGTCAAATAGAGTACATTTTTATTCATTAGTTATATATTTTATTCATAAGTGTATAAGTTTCTGAAAGTGGATGCACGATGCACATAATAATTTGCCTAAAAATAAAAAACAACAATGGAAACCCAACCCAACATAATTTACCCATTCTTCATCACTATATTAAAGAAACTCTTTTATAAAATTGGTATCTTAGATGGTAATTATGGGCGAAGAATTCATCTTCCAACTTTATCTAGTTTAAGTAATCGTGCTGCAATAAACATCAATCTTTTTCCTCACTCTCCCTCTTTAAAAAAGTGTCACCCTCCTATGCGATCTCTTTCTCAACACAATTACTGCAAAACAAAAGGCTCTTTTCAACATTCTCCCTCTCCTTCACATACAATACTTTGTCTCTATATCCATACGTTGCGGACGACTAGCATGAATATAGCTCCTGGGTCTATTGGTTGAAGATCGGCTCCACTCGATTAAACCCACACACGAAATATAATTCCACTATAAAAATCATCAATCCGTGAGTACTTTTTTTTTCTTTTTATCTTTCTCTCTTCCTTCTTCTTTTATGGTTGGTTGTCCGCGTTTTCTTTCGGTTTTCTTGCCTTGTTTATGTCTTTGATGTGTTGTGTGTGTATAAAATGGCTCGAGTAAATTGATTGGATGAGTTAGTAATAAAGATTTTAGAGAGTAGCAAGTTAAGGAGTTGGAGATATATTAGTATTTTCGTTATAATATTTTTTTGGAATTTGCTTTTAAGTAATTTTACGGGTGGTTAATTTAATTTTACAGGTGTAGTTTATTTAGTTTATTTTTGCTAATGCATATTAGGACGAAAAAGTTTTTGTCCTATAGTGAAGTTTCTTATCACGTGGCTCTTCATTTTTTATTTTTTATTTTCAAATACAAGTTGGTTGCTGAAATTAAACTGAAACGTCAGGACAAAGGGAGATTTAAAGAGATAATTAATGTGGGATCTACTGGGCGATCCAATCCCAACAAATGAATTGGTATAATATGCGGTTTCTACATTCTTAATTAATTTTTTATTCTTTATTAATGTTTATACTATAAATTTATTATATCTTAAATCTTAAATTTAGAGTGAAATATACATTAAACCACAAAGGTGATATTAAAATTATACCCTAAAGCTTGAGATTAAAATATACCTTAAATAATTAAAAAAAACAATTGTAAATGTAGCGATTTGAGGATGAGGGTGGCCGGGTGGGGCTGGTTGTAAAACTGAAAAAAAAATCCTAATTATTGCCTTTCATTTTTTTTAAACAACTTTTGTCTCTTAAACTTAATTAAAATTAATTAAATATACTTAATTAAGAAAACTAAATTATGCTAACATACAACAAGAATTGCATACATAGAAATTAATAAAAAATTAAATCTTTGTCCACATCAACTATGAAAAGCTTTTGAGTTAAAACTGAAACTAACCTTTGCAAGGATCGATTATGTTTTAATTCATTTCTAACTTTTGCATCACAGTCCTCTTGCTGATGGCTGAAAATTAAACTTAAAAATGTTGGAAAATCTCTTCAGATGATAGGTTCTGTCTTTCTCCTAATATATTATACACCTCTATATACTATGTTAAATTTCAACTTTTTATTTTCTCCTTTTCACATAAAACCTATCATCCAAAAAAAAAAAAACATCATATTAATTCTCAACCCTAAAACTACTTACTTCCTCCATCCCACATGTTTATATTTTTCATTTTAATTTGTCTCAAATTAAGATTTACTACCTTTTTTTTCAAATGAGACAACACAAAACGATTAATTATTCTACATGGGACCTACACACAATACTAATACAACTATCCACTATACATTAAATATTTCATTTCTCAATTCATTACTCCGAACTCATTAAAATATTATATCTCTTAATTTACGTACAAAAAGCAAATTTAAGCATTAATGGGGGAACGGAGGGAGTATTAATTACAAATTTGTCACTCTCATTTAACATGCATAATATACTTCATAAATTATTTATTATCTAAAAAATATTACATTACCCTAAAAAATCAATAAAATTAATTAAAAAATAACTTTTCAAAACTTCGTTTTCACAATAATGGTGCAAAAGAAATTGGTACTGAGGGAGCTTCTAGTTTGATATAATTGAGAAAATACAAGGTCCACAGCCAAAAGTCACACATTTGTATTTTTATAGCAATCGTGACTTGAAGCACACTCATAACTATATAAACAATACTCAAATGAAGGTCCCACAAAGTGAAAGAAGAGAGTTCACGCAAATGATGTATTATCATTATATCTTAATGCAAACAAATTATTACACCCATGTTTCATGCCTCAAGATTCTTCAAATTTTTATTTTTTTATTTTTAAATAGAATTAGGATGGGGAAATTAAACTGAAATGTCAAGAGAAATGGATTTAAATAGGGCGGTAAACGATTCGAGCCTAGCTGAGCTTTACAAAAATTTAGTTCCGTTTGTTAAGAAATAAACGAGCTCGAGCTCGGGCTCGAGCTTATTAAACTACAAAAAAAGCCTTGAATAAAGACGGTTTTAGAGACGACTTTTAATGGTTTGAGACGATTTTTGAGACGGTTTTATGGCCGTCTACAATTTGTGCGTAGCTAAAATAGAGGCGATATTAGAGACTGTTTTATTTTGAGATAGTATTTGAGATGGTTGCAAACCGGACCGATCGGTTTAATTTGAGACGGTATTAGAGACGGCTTTTTACCGTCTCAACGTCTCAATTTTGAGACGATTTTTACCGTCTCAAAAACCCTCTCTAACTACTAGCTTTGCAAAAATGAAAGGGTCAAGGTTTGAACCATGACTACCATGCCCCCGATTGAGGCTCAAGGCCATCAGGCCAACATTATCTCTTTTTTTTTTGCCAGATATTTTTTTATTTATTTTAATTTTAATTTATAGGAATATTGTAATTTCAAGCATTGAATAGGATTCGAACCCACACTTGTAGGCATTGGAAGCCCTTATGGGCATCATGTATGCTAACTTTGCTAGAAGTTATTCTTATTATGTATTCATTACACTTTATAAGTATACATACACTTATTTCTGCTCATGGTGGACATGGTTTGAACCTCGATTTATTAATTTTGGCAAAATTTAATAATTGGAGAGGGCTTTAGAGATGGCTAAAAACCGTCCCTAATTAAGACGGAAGAAAACCGTCTCAAATACAGTCTCAATTATAAACCATCAATAGTTTGAGACGGCGAAAAATCGTCTCTAATTTGAGATGGAAAAAAGCTGTCTCTAATACCGTATCAACTAAAAACCATCTCTAATACCGTCTCAAATTGAGACGGTTTGCATCCGTCTCAATAATTGAAATGGTCAGAATCCGTCTCAAAATTACACGATCTGGTTCTCTAGACTGCCAACCCATTCCATCTCTAAAACCGTCTCAAATAGAAACGAAAAAACTCCATTTCTAATTGAGACGGAAAAAAATCGTCTCTAATACCGTCACAACTTAAATCCGTCTCTAATACCGTCTCAAATTAGAGACGGCATGAAACCGTCTCTAATTGAGATGGAAAAAACCATCTCTAATACCGTCTCAATGTGAAGTCGTTTCTAATATCGTTTCAATATTAAATTTGTTATTATTGACCAATAGTCAATGAATGTCGTCTCTAATTCTAAAAAGCTTTCTCAAAAGCCGTCTCAAATAGAGACAGCTAACACACCGTCTCAAATTTTAGTCTCTAATCAAAGCTTTTTTTGTAGTGTTAGCAAAAGCTCGTTTTGTTCGCGAACATGCTTGTTAACGTGTTCGCGAACTTTTGTTCGTAGACATGTTTGATAATGTGTTCATGAAACTTTTGTTCGTGAACACATATATAATTTCGTTCGTAAACATGATAAACAAATACACTCATATCCTAAAATAACAAAATATTCATTAATTACCAATAAAAAATATATATTTTATTATTTCATAAAAAGAAGTAAATTTAACATGTATATATGGTTTCAATATTTTTAATTTTATATTATATTATAAAGAATAATAATAAAAATATATATATATATATATATATATATATATATATATATATATATATATATATATTAAACGAGCTTGTTCACGAGCTTTAACAAATGAGCTATGCAATGCTCAAACTCTGTTCGTTTACATAACGAGCTTAATTTAACGAACACAAACGAGCTCTTAACGAGCCGAGTCACGAGTTGTTCGCCGTACGCTCTGTTCGTTTACACCCCTAGATTTAAAGAGATAATTAATGTGGCCTATGGGCCGCGGTGTTGTGGAAAAAGGTATGGTGCTAGTGTTACATCGTATACTCTTCTTTTTTGCGGATATTAACTTTTTTTCTTTATTGATGGAAATATGATGGTGATTAGAATATTTTATAATAATATTATGATTTATTTATTTTTATTTATATTTGTCATTAATATGTCAGATCCTTTTATTAGTTTTAGGGAGTTGAATTTTATTAATGAAAAGTTTGGGTTAATCCCTTTATCGTGTTTTATTTGTATTCTTTTGATATTCTTCTTGAATCAATGGACTAATACTCTTAATCGCGTTTCCATTTTACTCCTACGGTATTCTTGTGTGAAGAATCAACGTTTGAATAGACATCTATTCACTATTTCGGTATTCTTTGTAGAATCAATGGATTAATATCCCTCTTAAATGTTGAAACTACATTTTCAAACGTAAGTAGTGGAACCGTGCAAAAGGGTAAGATGTTCGGCAGGCCCAGTACACCCCAACATAACCGGAGTTCAATTATGGTACACCTATTGCATCCGGACAAAACTAAATCGTTAAATTAATTTTTATTATTAAATAAAATAATATAATTAATTTTTTTTCTCTTTTAAAAAACTATCCACTACCATATTTAAAACTTATGAATCACTAGTTACACCTAGAATCACTCTTAATTTTACATATGTTTATTGATTATTACTCTCCCCACTTGTCAGAACTTTCTTATTTGCTTTTTACTCGTGGATTAAGAAATATTATTATTTCAAGAGTTAGTCTCTTGTGTGCTTGGTGCGCAAGATTTTAAAAATATACTCCTTCCGTCCCACGGCAAGGGTAATTTTTATTTTTTGACACATGAATTAAGGAGTATTATTATTTAATGTGTAGTGGGTAGTTGTATTAGTGGGAGTGTGTGTCCCATATTTTAATTCTATTAGTGGGTGTGTGTGGGCCTCATATATATAAAAAAGAAAATTGGACTCTTTGGGTGAGATGTTCAAAATGGAAAAAAGACTCTTTGGATGGGACGGAAGGAGTAATATTTTATTTTAAAGGATATACATTTTAATTAATAAAAGTAATATTTTTTCATCAAAAATCACGTGAAATATGAAGAGTTTTTACTACAAACTTTAAATATTTTTTTTCCAAAAAATCACAGGTATAACATTCAAAAGACTACACAATCAAATTTGGGCACACAAAAACCTAGATCTATATATTCTGGTATTCGAAAGACTTTGTCTTGTTTTAGTGTAATAAGTAATTATATTTGTAGTGAGTGTGCAAGATTTAGATATATTTTTTTTGTTTAAATTGTCTCTTAGAACTATTAGTGGCACATGATTCATGAAAGAGCCATAGAAAAATCAGTATGCACTATATCCCCCTAGTTAAATTCACTATTTCACATGTTTTATTGATATTTTATAATATAAAAAACTATATTCTACAAATGACCATTGAATTTTTGGGATATATGTTGAATTTTGGACAATAATTATAATACGTGGTAAATATTTAATTTGTGGAATATGAGAGAAAACACTATTGTAAAATGGATGATCCCATTTGAAGAAAAGTTATACTTTTTATTATTTCCTTCTTTCTCTATGTGGCTCATCCAACCATAAGTACGATACAAGAAATTAAAATAGAAGCTCTATAGTATTTATTTTGTGTGTTTATAATCCACGTTTAGATTTTTAATATACAATACACCTAAAATTTAAAAACCACATTTTTTACTCTGCAAATCCTATTAATTCTCAACCTAGCCACTTTACATACACATTTTTTCCTTAACTAATGCTCCCTCCGAAAAAGTTTACGTTTATTTTTTACACATAGATTTAGAAATATAATTAATGAATATAATATTTTAATATGTAGTTAGTAATTAGGTTAGATTGTATGTGCACTCCAATTGAAATATATTAATTATTTTGTATGGATCTCACTTAACAAAAATGGAAGTATAAATTTTACCTTGGGACAAATCGAAATCGCAAAATACAAATCTTTGCTTGAGAAAGAGGGAGTATTATATCTTTCTTTCTTTCTCTCTCCTCGCTCATCTCTTATTTCATACTCCCTCCGTCCCGTTTCAATGTTTACATTTGTTTTTTGCACGTTGATTAAGGAGTATAATATTTTAATAGATAGTGGGTGAAAAAATATAATATTTAATGTAAAATGGATAGATGTATTAGTGTTGGATGATATATTAATTATTTTAGGTGTCTCCCATATTTCATAAAGAAAAACGTAAATATTGAAATGTGACGCGCAAAATAGAAACGTAAACATTGAAACAGGATAGAGGGATTATCATTTAATATTCTCTTACACATATCTTCACTCACCCCAGTCTGAATTAAACTCTTTTATTTCACATTGTATTCCATTCCACTTCATGATCCATAATTTTTTTATAAAAATAATATACCTTATTAAATGACCATTACATCCTTACAGATCTAACAGTAATTTAAGAAAGATTGTTACTATTTGCACACCACTCCTTATTATATACATCTCTTTTAATAAATACACATCTCTTTTAAAATTTTAAATCTTAATTTTATTATATACACCCTCCTAAAATTTCAAAACTACCCTTTTAATTTAAGAATACACAACTTGTAAATCCATTTTCAAATAAAAGCCACCACACTAATTCATATCAAACAGATGGAATATCGATTAATTAAGGGTCACTTACTATTGAATACACAAAATAATGCATAATTGCTATAAACTACATGACTCAAAGTACTATTACTCATAACTACACAATTATGACTGTGATACCATAAATACCCCTATGTGTTTGCACAAATTTGTTTTGCACAATTTTGTTTTTGCATAATTTGTTTGCATATTTTAAGTTCCGATGGAGGTCCGGCAGCCGGTTGCGACAGTCCGGCGATCGACCGGCGGTGGTCCGGCGAAGGCAATTTGCACAATTTGGTTTGCACAATTTTATTTTTGCACATTTTGCTTTAATTTTTTTTCACATTTTATTTGCACATGTTCGGCGGTGGTCCGGCAGTGGTTCAGCGGTGGTCCGACGACCGGCCGGCAGTAGGTATTTGTACAATTATGATTATGATACCATAAATACTCCTATGTTTGCATATTTTGGTTTGCACAATTTAATTTTGCACATGTTACTTTGCACAATTTTGTTTTACACAATTTCGTTTGCACATTTTGGTCTGCACATTTTTTTTGCACATTTTATTTTATAATTTTTTGCACATTTTAGCTATTGTGAAAAAATATCTTCTTGCACATTCTATCTTTGTATATATTTATTATTTTAAAGACAATTTTAACGTACGAATGTGAACATGGAGGAAGAGATCAAAACACAATTTGATAAATAAAGACAAGCAATATGATAAAAGTTGGAGAAAATTATTCTGGAATTATTATTGTGCGTATAAATGCAACAATAGTACTCCAAAATGGATAAGTCAAGGAGAGTTGTAACAGTAGCAGTGGGTTGTAACAGTACCAGTGTGTTGGAATTTATGATGAGCATGTATACTTTTGCACTTGACAATCACATCAAATGAGTGCTGCCATAACCGTTTATTTGAATTGATAACAGGAGTCAAAGATATTGAGAAAATGTGATAATTAAAACAACATTAAAAATATTACAGATTGAAAGAACAGAATTATATACTCCATCATCTTAACCCCTTCCCACTCTTTCTTCAAACTCTCTACCGTTTCCTGCCTCCACACGTACGTAACTCCACTTTTCACACCAACCCTTAAGTGATCGCACACAATCTTAACACCCACTCCATATGTCTTCCACCGTTTTCCACCTCACATTTCCTTCCTTCGTCAGCCTGAAAGCTGGCACCAATGCTAGTCCCACCAACTCAGTGTTGAAAGCTTGTTAATTCCGCTCATAGGTAGCATCGCCCTTGTTGACACTGTTACCCACCAGCTTCATGGCCTAGAGGGAAAGGAGTAGCAACATCAGTTTGACAAACAAGTAAAGTAGTGTTAAGATACGAAACATCATGAAAAGAATGATACCTCATCCTTGCCAAACTTCACCACCCTTTCCTCTAATATACTCATATCAATAACTCAAATTTCCTAAGCAATGTTAAGCATGAGTAAGTAGAAAACGACATAAAAGCCAAATTATCCATCACCATATAAGTCACACACCTAATTATCCAGGGTGTTCCACTTCAGGAGGAGCTATGTAATTTAGTTCCAAATCGAATTCTTCATGTCAATCTGGACAGACTAAGCCGTATTCATCAAACATTAGAAGCACGTTAATTAGACATTTAAAATTTTCAGACCAAAGACTCAACAGTGTTTTCATTCAAGTATTTGATCAAACAATATGAGTACGTGAAGCAGATATTATAAACCTCACGTTAAGCCGATTAAGAACCCTTTCCGATAGCATGTTTCCGCAGAGTCTCGACCATACAACCATCGATTTCCACCGCAACAACAATCTTGGCAATTTCAAGCAACTTGAAAGTGAGATTCCCGGTGTCAAAACCATACTGTCAGCAATAATCTACCAGGTCACACAGCCGCATATGGTCCAAGGGGAAAACTCATTTTTTCTGGTGGCAACGGTCTTGCCCCTCGATTTCCTCCAAATGCTCCACCTAATTCATTGAGAATCCAATTATTAGACCATCTAAAAGTAGGTTAATGTCAGCCATATGGACTTGAATTCCCATTTGAAATAATGAAACTTGATTAACACAAAATGCTATAGAAATTTCCAACTTAGGACTACAACTTAATATTTATGATGTGTGTATTAAAACAATTTGCATAAGAAGAGTAGTGAAAAAACAGGAAGAACATCACAATCAAATGACATATTAAGATCAAAAGGTCCTGTCATGAGTAACACAAACTGATTCTGGTATGCATAGCCAAGTAAGTATTCACCAATAGGAAAACACAAATTAAATCAGACAACTTAGGAACCAATCATTTTTCTGCCAAAAATAAATAATCACAAATATAAAAGACATGAAATTCAAATTTGGATTCCTCCTATCGTCTATGAAATTCTGCCCTATGAAGTATCGATCCCGCATATTCTCTCCAAATCATATGAACAATTAACAATAAGCATCCGAGGAATCGAATAATTAAACAGAATAATCACAGTTTAATCGCACTACTCACCCGCACAGGCCGCACTCATTGGTCAAAATTTTCAATTGATTTTCTTATTCGTGACTCATGAGTTGTGTGTTATTCCATGATGTTAGTGATGCGGTAGATTTGCTAACAAAACTGGCGGCTAGTCGTGAAAAGGCGAACTCCGGCAGCAATTGTGGTGTGGCGGGATAGATCTGATCGGCATGGGTAGATCTGCTATCTCCAGAGGTTGTTGCGATTTCGGCAGCAAAACTGATGGCGGAACTCGGCAACAACGACTAGGACGGGTAAGGAGAAACAACAAATAATGAGACGGAGGTGATGCGACAGGTTTGCCGACAAGAACGGCGGCTGATCGCGACAGCTACCTAATCGGCGCGGTACTTAATAATGGAATGGTTGTTCTCTTTTGAGAGAGAAGTTTTAACGGAGCAGTTTTAATTTTGTTGGTCGAGAGTGTGTAAATGTTATTTTTGTTGAGGGTAATTTTGTCTTTTTATCTATTAGTTTGTGTATTTAATTGTATTTTCTATTTTTAATGCATTTTATAGTAAATAAACTTAAAAGTGTGTATGAGAGAGTAATAAATCCATTAATTAATCTATAAGAATAAAAAAGTGCGCATATAGTTTATTCCATTTTATTAACAACCATCTTTTCTATTCTTGTCTCTAATTATAATTTATTTTTAGGTCTTTAATATTAATTATAATAACAAATTAAATTTAAATAATTTTTTAAATTTATCTGACATAATATTTAAAATTTAATTTTAATATTTTTTTACATTAAAAACTACTCAAATATAGATTTAATTTAACTCATTTTTTAATTAAATAAAATGAGAAAAAAAGCGACAAAGAACATTTTATTAAAAATAATGCAAATACATATTATATTTAAATAATTAATAAAATAGAGAAATAAATTATTATCAAATTTGTCTTAATTGCAGAAGCAATTACATCTGGGTCTTTTTCTATAAAAAATAAGATAAAATGTTTATTATATTTTAATATAATAATTAATAAAATATACATATTTTAATTTTATAAGAGAAATAAATTATTATCAAATTTGTCTTAATTCCAGAAACAATTACTCGTTAGGTCTTTTTCTATAAAAATTAAGATAAAATACATATTATATTTTAATAATTAATAAAATATATCTATTTTAATTTACAAGAGAAATAAATTATTACAAAATTTGTCTTAATTGCAGAACAATGAAACGGGCTTTTTTTTAAGGGGGTTTATTTATTTTAATTAAAAGTAATTTAGATTTTTTAATAGTATATAATTATATAATGATAGGGTGAATGTGTATACAATAGAAGGAAGTGTGTATTTAAAATACTCATAAAATATATAGAGTGTGTATTTAAAAAATTAGGGGTAATATAGACATTTTAAAAATATTAATTTTATTTTTAAAATAATGGAATGTATATTCAATAGAAGGAGGTGTGGAAATAAGATCAGCCTTTAAAAATTGACCATGACATATGAATTACTAATGAAATAATAAAATGGAATAAGTGATCCACATTTAACTCACCCCTTTCATTAATCTGACATAAATTTTAAAATCATTTTCCCACAATTCAAAACAAACATAATTAGATTATAACTATATCCATGGTTTTTTAACCTCAAATTAATTATCATTACAACATAAATCTCAAACAATAGTATGATATAGAAAATCCGAGTTGATCCAAGAACAAAATCCCTTTACGCTGATTCTAATTTATTTAAAATTGATCAGTAGAAACAGATCGAATCAATCCTTTAAAAAGGTAGAACAAAACACAGAGAGATAATAGTAATTTAATGATATGTTTGAACACGATTTTTTTGCAGCAATATAAGAATAAAGTATTGAGAGAAACAGAAGAGATTCCCTCGAATACGTAATAATAAAATCAAAGTGTTGGACGCATGTGTTCTTCAGGCATTCACATATATGTACTTATAATACATGTTTTTTGTGTATCCGCAGATTTGAGCTTAATTTGTAGTTGATTGAAGATGAGGGTTTTGAAGGTGGCTACCTGCAGCTTAAACCAATGGGCAATGGACTTCGAATGGAACATGAAGTACATCAAGGACTCTGTTCGTCGAGCGAAACAAGCCGGTGCCGCCATTCTCTGGGGCCGGAACTCGAGATCACTGGCTATGGCTGCGAGGATCATTTCTTGGAGCAGGTGTAGGACACCATCACCCACGCGTAAGCCTACACCTGCTCTTTATATAATCTCCTTTCCATGCCGTTTTTTTCATAATATTTATAATGTTTAGAGAGTGTTTGGTTCATTTAAATTATTAATAAAGCTTAATAGTGTCAAAGACAAGAAATGAACATAAGAAATACATTAATTCTTTTATTAATTTTATGGGATATTACAACTGATCATCATCCCTTTAGGTTCTGATTCAATGGACCCCTTGCTTTTAACTAATAGGTTTAGAAGGAAATCAAGTCCCCTTAAATTCAATTAATGTGTAAACTTCTTTAGGTTCTGATTCAATGGACCCCTTGCTTTTAACTAATAGGTTTAGAAGGAAATCAAGTCCCCTTAAATTCAATTAATGTGTAAACTTCATTATTTGTAATAAAATTTTAAAGCTCATCCAGCATTATTTCCACAATGTGAATCAAACACTGTCTTAGTGTGTGTTTAATTTATAAATGTAGTACGTGGGTTGATAAAACTTAGGGAGGGCCGGGGTTCGATTCGTATTGAGTTAATACTCCTCAATGGACCTTAAAAAATGTAAAAAAATAAGAGTGTACTGATTACATTTACATGAGCTTTATTATTTTTTAAGCCATTAAACAACCCCCCCCCCCCCGGATGCAACATAAGGAGGGTTATAATATTATCCCTTAAAACTAATAAAAATTTAATGGAATTTTAATGTCACACCTTTATAATAACATGTATAAGCTATATTAACCTAATATTAAGAGGTAAATATCAAAATCAGTCATGTAAGTATGACATTTTCCAACTTCAATTCTTTTTTTATTGCATTTCTCACTTTTGGTCTTCTGGGGTCCTTTTTTATCCTTTTGGTCCAAATTCAGTCCTTTTTTACCGGAAATTTAAAAAACTCGCCGGAAAATTATGCGTAAGTTGCAATCGCGCTCAAAATTGGTCCATTAAGTATGGACTGCTCCAACCTCAATAATTTTTTTATTGTAATTTTCACTTTTGGTCCTACATTGTCCGATTTTAGTCATTTTTGTCCAAATTTAGTCATTTTTCGCCGAAAAATTAAAAAACTCGTCAGAAATCATGCGTGAGTTGCACGCGCTATTATTGTATAGAATAGGTAAAATATGATAATGGAGTAATAAATTATCCCTATAATAAAAAAATAAAATGATGTTCATCTAATTGAATTATTTCACAAACAATTCACTAGAATAATAAAAAGTAATAACATTTTTAATAAAAATGTGAGATATGATAAAGGGAAAAGTGATAGCTATTTAGTTAAATTATTTTATGAACTATTCGTAAATTGAATAAAAAGTGATAACATTTTAATGTAAAGTAATACCTAATTAAGAATAAAAAGTGATAACACTTTTAATGTAAAATAATGCTTGATTAAGATAAAGTGATAATAGAACAATTGAATTATCTAAGAAACGATTAATATCAATAATAATAATAATAATATGATAATAATAATAATTATAATAAATATTTTTTATTAAAAGCAATTAATATGATAATAAATTTATAACAAAATTAAAAAAAATGAAATGGTTAATTAATCATGGGCATTGGGCATCGACACAGTTTCACCGTATTAATTAATTAGTGCTTTGAGTTGCAAGCAAAACGGAGCCCTTGTTTTTTTCTAATTTATTTTTAATTTAATTTAAAATATAATTAATTGAATAAATGGATAATATGTCTCATGGGCAAAAGAAAAAATATAAAGAACATGTTTTTTGCGTTGGGGGATGTAAAAGTTTTTTTTAATGAGTTTTCTTCTCACCATCCAAGTTTTATAAATTTGGAGAGAGTGGAAGAAGAGAGGGTGGGAATCACGGTGGAACAGCAGAGCGCATGTTTTACACGTGAGCCCGTGCTGCTCTCACCCTGTAATTTTTTTAATTATTTTTTTCTTCGCTGCTCATTACACGTGGTTACCCCTGCTCTTTTTTTTAAAAATTATTAATGTCTTCTTTCTTGGCGCATGCAACTCACGCATGATTTCTGGTGAGTTTTTAAAATTTTCGGCGAAAAATGATTATATTTGAACAAAAAGGATTAAAATCAGACAATGGAGAACCAAAAGTGAAAATTGCAATTAAAAAAGAACTGAAGTTGAAACAGTCCATACTTACAGGATCAATTTTGAGCGCGTACAACTCACGCATAATTTTCCAGCGAGTTTTTTAAAATTTCGGCAAAAAAGGACTGAATTTGGACAAAAAGGACCAAAAACGGACCCTAGAGGACCAAAAGTGAAAAATGCAATTAAAAAGGACTAAAGTTGAAAAAGACCATACTTACATGACCGATTTTGATATTTACCCAATATTAATCAATTGAACTAAACACTCCCTATTAAATAAGATGTGTTTGAATATTTTATGAGGATATGTTTGTTTCGCATGTATATTAATAAGGATTAATTGCAAAAAAAAAAAAAAACCACGAACTTTACACTTATTACAAATTAATCCTCATTTTATAGAAATTGAAAAAAAAATCACCACCTTTAAGTATTGTTGCAAAATAAACTCAATTTGTGGCTAAAAGTAGGGTTTTTTGGTTGCGTTTTGCAACAATATTTAAAGGTGGTGGTTTTTTTTTTTTTGCAATTTCTCAAAAGTGAGAATTAATTTGCAACAGGTATAAAGTTTGTGATTTTTTTTTTTCGCAATTATCCCTATTAATAATGATACAATACTTGTTTTGATTTTTGGTATATTAGATTTTAATTTTATATCATTAGATAAAAAGAAAAAAATAATATTTCCTCCGTCCCACACTTATCTTTACACTTTTCATTTTTATCTGTCTCATATTTATTTTCACTACCCAAAAAAAAATAAAACTTTACATCAGCCAACAACCTTAAAAGTTATTTTAATTTCAAATATATCACTCTCACTTAATACACATATTTTTTTTAAAGTACGCAACTACATTAACGATGCAGATAATTATGGAACGGGATGGAGGGAGTATTAATTAAAGAAAGAGAAGGATGGATTTTGAGTGTATTGAGAATTAATAGGGTCATGTGTAGATATATTGGGGTGATTATTAAAAGGGTCTCTTTAAAGAGTGAGACTCCTGTGCACCCGGGCGCATGGAGTACATTTCGTGTGCCTTTGCAATTTTCATGCATATTTGCAATTTAAACCCATAACAATATATAGATTTAAATAGAATTAGAGGGGGAGAATTGTGTCCATATTGGGACACGGAGTATCCCTCGGTGTCCCCGGGGCGCAGGAGCTTTTTTCCTCTTTAAATACACACTCCTTTTTATTAAATACACAACTCATAATTATATAATTAAAAAATATATTTTTAAAAAGTCTAAATTATCCTTAATTTATTAAATACACACCCTATCTTATATATTCAAAGATTAAATTTTATTTTATAATCTTATAAACCCTAACCCTAAATATATGATTCATTTTATATATACGCCATGAGTTAACGAACTAAATTCAATTACCCAACCATTATTAGATAATACTAATATTGTTTTTTATGCTCTTCTTCGTCGTCTGGTAAGGAAATAATGCAAAGGCTGAATAATATTTAATTACCTAATTCAATTATCCAACTTTTCTTTATTCTTTTAGTATTCTGAAAATACTATTCCCATTATTCTAGCTATGGCACCTCCGGCCAGCCAATTATATATTGATAGTTAAGGCACGTTGATGGCTTTGGGAAGTGATTCTTCTCTTTGTATTTTGGTTATAAAATATTGTATAAAAAGTAATGATCAATTCTCAACCCAAGTATTTAACACGCAATACTAACAGTAGATCAAGAGAATGAACGATGCCCAGGAGATCTTTGCCTTCCCGGAAGAAGAAGAATAGCCCCACTCTCTAGCAGACTGATTGACAAAATCGAAATAATGGCCTCTTCATTTTCTTTTGTAAATTCATGGCAATGTTTGAAGCTTTCAGCAAGAAAGCTAAAAAACTATAGAATGGAAAAATTTGAACTTTTAAAGTTTAAAACTCAATATTCATTCTTTATTACTTGTAGAATCATTAAATTTAATAATTGGAGACGACACATGAATTAAGTTTGATTGCAGATTACAAGAAATTAAAGAATTCTTCTTCTTTCTTCAATTACGTTTAGTGTTGAAATTAAATTAGGAATTTTAAAGGGTGTATAGTATTAATTTTAAAAGGGTAGTTTTGGAGTTTTGGGGGTGTGTGTAAAATAAAATTAAGAAATAAAAAAGTAAAAGGGAGTATGTATTCAATAAGAAGTGTGTATTCAATAAAATGGGGGTGTGTATTTAACAACACTTATTAAAATTTACATGTGAATTGTGAATTAAACTCAAACTTGATTTTCTAATCTAATATAAACACTGCCTTAAATTTTTATTAGTTCCATGTTTTATTGTAATACAACTCTCTCTATGTTACATTTCATAAGGCCCTTAATTTTAATTAACGGACTTAAAAATAAGTACATATAATGTGATCATAGCACCGAATGTCTGATTTAGTGTCGATTATGTGTCTAGGATCTATATCTTATGTCCGGGTGTCGACATCTTGTTGACATTAAATCTGACATCCAATGCTATAACGACGGTGTCAAATATGATGTCAGTATCCGTGTTGTGATACCAATACCATGGCCAAAACTTAATTATTATTAAAATAAGGGGTGTGGGGGCATTTTGATCAAAAATGGTCATTTGAGTGTAGATGATATATATTAGTTGTTTTATGACAATGAATTTAACAGTATTGTTTTTTACCATTGAAACATGTATTAATTATATGTATTATTAGTGCAGATGGGAATGCTTGACAGAAATGTTGGTTGGTGATTGGACTGATGAGATGCTGTGTAGTTTTGGGATGCCAGTGATGAGAGGATCAGAGCGTTACAATTGCCAGATTTTTTGTTTGAACAGAAAAATTGTGATGGTAAGGCCTAAAATGTGGCTTGCAAATGGTAGCGCCTCGGCCGAACTCCGATGGTTCACTTCATGGAAGCAGAAGGCCCCCTGTCTGGACGACTTTCTGCTTCCATGTCATGTATCTGAGGCCATATCACAAACGACGGCGCCTTTTGGCTACGGATATCTTCAGTTCCTAGATACGTAAGTACGGATTTGTTTAACGCACCACATGTAAGTTTTTGAGGAAGAATAACTAGTCTATAAACTTAGTACACAAAACATGCATCATTCCTCTACCAATATGTTGATGTGTGATGGGGTTAATACACCATCCTCACTTATGATTGAATGAAAATTATACCCTTGAATGCCATGAAATAAAAGGGGGTAAGAGCCATGAATTATAAGGTAAAATATTACGTCAGTCACAATGACAAAATTATAATTATACTTTAGGGAGTGTTTGATTCACATTAAGTTGATAATACTCCATATGCCTTAAAAAATTACTAAAAATAAAGGAGTTTACATACTAATTATACTTAAAAAGGCTTAATTTCCTTCTAATCCTGTTAGTCCATGAAAGCAAGGGCCCGATGGATTAGAACTCAAGGGGGAAGTTGGTTACAATAAATCATAAAACTAATAAAAAATTAAGACAATTCTCATGCGCATTCCTTGTTTATGATATTTTCAAGCTTTATTACCCCACCCAATAATTTAGTGTACCTAACACTCTATAAGAATTAAATGTAAGTGTTAACCCTATAGATAAAATAGGAATAAATCATTAGAATGTACGCATTGCTTTAATATACATGTTGTTTTGTCAGAGCTGTTGCAGCTGAAATTTGCATGGAACTATTTAGTCCAGTAGCAGTTCACCCGGAACTTGCATGAATGGTGTGGAAGTTTTCTTGAATGCAAGTGGAAGTATCCATCAACTGCAAAAGATGGATCGTCGTCGTGCAATAACCACTGCAATGTCTGCTCGAGGAGGAGTCTACATGTATAGTAATCAGTTGGGATGCGATGGCGGACGCGTCTATTGTGGTACGTACTACTTCAGTTCTCAGAATCGTTAAGAGAATTTTTCCAAAATACTATTGTAGATTCATGATCTGTATGGTTGTAGATGGATGATCTTGTATTGTAGTGAATGGGGATGTTGTTGCACATGGCTCACAGTTTTCCTTGAAAGAAGTAGACTTGGTGGTTGCCCAACTAGACCTGGATAAGGTATGTATAATGTATGTTTGAATGCATATTTTTTGTGCCCATCAAATAATATAAATATATATATAGGCAAAATATCATGTTCACCTGGTTGTACTGATCCTATTCCTTATGTCCACATTCAATTCTTATACGCTTATTAATAAAAATTTATACGGGTTGTTAGTTAATTTTTAACAAATTTCTTGTTAGTTTTTAAATGAACAATTAAATATAAAAAAGTAATACTTTCATTAAACATATATACATAATACATTAGATACTGAATAAAACTAATAACACTAAAAAACCATTTTTAGTAATCAAATTTATCAACAGAATTCAATCAGTTAGTAATTACCAACATGTTAACAACAAAAATTATATTTTTCTTTTAACAACAGAATGTCAATGGATTTATTCTCAATTTTACCAACGAGAAATCAATCGGTTGGTAATTAGCAACGGAATCATTATATAAATTATCAAGTTAATTATTAGAAACGAATTACTAATGGAATTATTTACGAAAAAAATTGAATTTTCGTTGCTAATATTTTACCAACCACCACTTTATGGACGGAAAATTACCTACGAATTTCGTTATTAATCCGTTAGTAAGACAATTTAATAATGGAATTGAGTCTTTTATTAACGGAATATTTCGTTGATAAGAAAAAGTTTTTTTTTTATAGTGATAGCGTGCGCGGAAATTAGTTCCATGCATTTGAGTGCAATATCAACTAAAATATATATGAGCAAGTCCTGATGTGCGAAGCTGTCTCATGATGAGACTGTTTCATTCTATAGCGATCAATCCAAAGATGAGTCACTCTCTTGTACATTTGAATCTGCATATCATATGTATGTGTTGATCCATCTAATTTTAATGAGTAGACCCCTGAATAAATTAAAATAATATATAATAGGGCACATAATGTATTGTGTTGAGAAATTATATTCCATGTTAGTTATGTAATGTATTGATGGAGTGTGATTTATACAGGTGATTAGTATGAGAGGTTGTACTAGTTCCTTTCGCGAGCAAGCAAGTTGCAAGCACAAGATTCCCTCTGTTTTTGTACCTTACAAGCTTTGCAAATCTTTCAACCTCCAAAAATCATTATCGACTCCCATTAAGGTATACTTATTAATACTAAAACTCAATTACTTAGTTAGTTTTGATTACGAAAAGTTGTATATATATGTTATTTGGGGAGTTTATATAAGAGCAAGTCTTGCATGAAATAGTTAATTTTAACTTTATAAGTTATCATTATTTATTTTTGTTACGAATTGTTTATGAAATAGTCAATCAGACAAATAATAATCCCTCCATTCCACGCTGTCCCGCTCAAAGAGTCACTTTTTTGTCATTTTGGGCGTCCCATCCAAAGAGTCACCTTTCTTTTTTTAAACATAGGGACCAAGACACATCCACTAATACAATTAAAATATTGGTCTCACACTCCCACTAATACAATTATCCACTACATATTAAATAATAATACTCCTACATTAAATAATAATACTCCCTAATCCACGTGCAAAAAGAAAAAACAGTGGGACGTAGGGAGTACTTTTTAAAAAAAAACGGAGGGAGTACTTTTTAAAAAAAATTATTAGATATCGCTTTATTATTGAAAATGTTATGACGATATCATGGAATGTGAATCGATCTCACACAAAATTTGATTTCTAACGGAAAAAAGCTTGTGTAGAAGTGCATGACTAGTAACGCGCAAGCGTATTTTTGTGCTGAAAAGAAAAAGTGATATTCTACTGAACAAAAGTGATAAACTGAAAAAATGACGTGTCATTTCCAGATTCAAAATCACTGTAGGGAAGAGGAAATAGGTTTAGGATCAGCTTGCTGGTTGTGGAATTATCTAAGAAGAAGCAATGCCTCAGGCTTTGTCCTAAACCTATGTGGTGGAATTGGCAGCTCCTCCGTTGCTGCCATTGTTGGTTGCATGTGACAACTTGTTGTAAGAGGTCCCTCTCTTTCTCTCTTTTCCATGAATTTGTACGAGATTATTTTGCGATGAGACCGTTTTAGTAATCACTTTTCATTATAAATGATATCATTTTTCATCTAAACTACAAATTGTTCATGAAATAGTTAAATTAGACAATTATCATTTTTCATAGATTAAGGATTACTTTTATTAAAAATGTTATCATTTCTTATTCGGCACATAAAGAGCCTTGAATTGGTGTCATACAAGTTTCTTTCTGCATAATTTGTTAAAAACATGACTTGTTCAATGCTTTTGAAGATACTAGTACTGTGTGTTTGCTATGTATAATTTGAATTGACAAATGTTTGTTTTAAAAAAAATATTAAAAGAAATCAGAAATTGAGAGTGGGAATGAACAAGTGAAAGCTGATGCGATAAGAATTGGACATTATGAGGATGGAGAGTTTCCAACTGACAGCAAAGAATTGGCTAAACGCATATTCTACACAGTTTTCATGGGAAAAAGGTAAGAGAGAATGTATTAGTTTGATGTTTATAAGTAGGCATGGCAAGTCTTTTCGCAAGAGAATGTTATTAGTTATTTGCAGTGATATAATTTGATTTGTTTTTGTGTCTAATTTTACGTTTACCTTAAGCAAAGTGTTATGATTTAATTGTTTAGTTATGCATGATTTTTTTTGGTGCCATTTTAATGTATGATCTTCTGATCATATTGATATAATAGGAAAGATGATGGTACACTTTAAAAGAAAACATAACCTAATTAGAATCAATAGTTATATATTATTTTCTCCTTGTGCCAATCCTATCATTTATGAAAAATGAGATCATACATAAAAATGGGAAGAAAATCTCATGGGTTAGACTACCATGTCATTTTTATCTAGTTTAGAAATGAAGATTTGAGTAGAATTTATATGGCTGCGTTCCTTTTAGAATGAATGGAATTGATTACAAGTAATTTTGTGGTTGTGGTATGATCTAATAGTAGTGAGGAGTGTTCTAGTTCGAGCTCGAGTTGTAAGGCGAGGTTTCAACGGACGGAGTGGTTTCTTCCTTGTTGTCTCAGTTCCACTCACTCACTGGGAAGTGTCTGGGAACAATGGTAATATGTACTTCACCCTCCCCATTTCAAGTGATTTGCACTTAAAACGTACGTATACATATTTATACCACTACAAAAAGTACGGGATTTGAGACGGTTATTTTTTTTTTTGTCTCAAAGTAAGACAGTTTTTTAGATGGATGAGACTATTTATGCAGTGTACTGGTTGAATTAATGTTTTATGATATTAAAAATAAGAAATGATGTTTGTTTCTCAAATGGAGTAGTTTGTTGAGCTGGATAGGAAGCTGGAGGAAAGCAAACGGAGAGGCAGGCAATGCAGAGGATACGGGATCAAGGCGAAATGGCTACGATGTTAATGCTGGCCTCACTCTTGCCCTGGGCTCATCACAAACCAGGTTTTTATTTGGTGTTGAGTAGCACCACTGCAGATCAAGGCTGTGTGGCAATGTACCCAAGGTATCACACTCATGGCTCTTGACTATTAAATTGTGATCAAATATTCCTAGCCATAATTATATACACACATTGTAAGTATTAATAATAATAGGGTACTTTGATTGTAATTTAATCAAAACTTTTGTGATTTGGCGAAAAAAATCACAACTTTTCAAATAATTTGCAAATATAACCCATGGGCATGAAGGTGGTGTGCGGATGGATGACGTGGCAGTTTATGTACAAGTCAATACACATAACGACGTCGTATCCTGTAATTTCGTGGAAATTTATGCTCTCACCCCATTGAAATCTGTACTAATCCTTCCTCCACCAACAAACCAAACTAAATCACAGTTTTAATTTTTAAATTTTTGTACTGCGTGTATGGAGAGAGCACTTTGCTGTGATGGAAGGGTTTGAAGAGAGGATCATAGACTCCTGATGTAGATGGAAAGCAGGTGGACTAAATTAAAAACCATGCCCATGGCAGCTGGTATTCCTCCCCAAATTCGCTGGCCTTTTCTGGTGCGGCAAGAGCTGCCGCGTGCGGTGGACCAACTATCTCCACCCCGACATTAAGAACGGCCCCTTCACCGCCGACGAGGAGAAGCTCGTCGTTCAGCTGCACGCCATTCTCGGGAAGTGGGCGGCGATTACGACTGATTCTGGTTAGCAAGTGGGCGGCAATTGTGACTGATTCTGGTCCGGCAAGTGGGTGGCGATTGCGAATGATTCCGGTCCGGCGAGAAGCTCGTCATTCAGCTGCACGCCATTCAATTTGCGCTGATTCCGGTGTGGGCGGCAATTGTGACTCAACTGCCGCATAGTACCGACAACGAGATTAAGAATATGTGGAACACATCTGAAGAAGCGACTGATTCTCATAAAAAATTAAAAGAACTTACTAGAAAAAGGATTTAGTTTGTGGAAGGAGGGTTATTGCAGAGTCAAAGGGGAAAGTCAGATAATTAAAACGAAATTTCAATTTCTTGCACAATACGACGTCGTTTTGTGTATTGACACCTCCATAAACTGCCACGTCATCCATCCGGGCAACATCCTCCTGCCCATAGGTTATATTTGCAAATTAGTTGGAATGTGATTTTTTTTGCCAAATCATGGATTAAATTACAACTAAAGTAAAGGTGGAGTTTTTGTTAGCAATTACCCCATAATAATAATAATGTTGGTGTGATCAAGTATGGAAGCAGCAGTAGTGGAGACATCAATCCAATTGGAAGTATAAATGGGCAGGATCTTGCAGCATTTCTGAATTGGGCTTCTCATAGCCTGGGTTACCCATCCTTAGCTCAATCTCCTAATTCAAGCTCCTTGGTATGTATCTATTTCACAATTGAAAATATATATAGCTAGAAAACATTCTGTCTTGAAAACAAAGCAACGCAGGTGTATAGAAATCTCTACCATATCTTTCTCATTCCATAATCAAATAGTTTAGCCATTTATATTTGAGCTGCATTTGATGCTCCATTTAGGCAGATGAGATGTCTATATACATTAATCTATGTAATGTAAGGGAGTACTTTGTTCATATTGGGTTAATAATACTCCATTTGCCTTAAAATAAAGGAGCTTACACACTAATTACACTTTAGTGGGCTTGATTTCCTTCTAAGCTCGTTAGTTAAAAGAAGGAGTCTGTTGCATCACAACCTAAGGTGAAGATGAGTTATAATATCTCATGAAACTAATAAAGAATCGAGACAATTTTCATGCTCATTTCTTGTCTTTGACATTTTCAAATCTCATTAAATGTGTGTGACATTTTCAAGTCTTATCAACATACCTAATAATTTTAATGAAAGAAACACTCTATGTACATATTGAGAGGGTGTGGATATCAACATGACAGAAGAAGAAATCTCCATGTATGCAAACTTGCGGAAGAGGTTTAGATGTGGACCAGTATCCATGTTTCAGGTAATTTGCCAAACTACTATTTTTCATTTCTCACATTCCTACTCCAATATTTATTCCAGTAAAGTCATTTTCTGCAAAACTTCTAAACAAACGAGATAAACCTAAAGGATAAAATATATAAAAAAGTTATATAGTAATTACATATAAAGAATATGTTATAAATTAGAAAGATAAGAAATAAATAGCGTATTCTAAATTATAAGGGTAAAATAATAATTACACAAATATATACATAGAAAACTAAAAGAATAAAATATTAATTTAAATTTATTGACTATAAACACCCTACCTAAATAAATATCATTAACTTTACAGTTATATGTTTGTGTAAGGTTTCTATGAGGTTTTTAAAATCTAAATAGTAGTTATTGAAGTTTATGTTTACTTTTTAATTTGTAAGATAACTTTTACCTTATATCAAATTAATATATAGTACTCCCTCGATCCCATAGAAGTTGACACACTTTTTTTTGGTTTGTCACATTAAAGTTGATACATTTCCTTTTTAATACATGGACACACACAAAAACAATTAATTTATTCTCATGGGTCTACATGTCACCTCTAATACAACTATCCACTACACATTAAATATTATTTCTCTCACTTCACTTTATATTAAGTTATTATACTCCTTAATTTCCGTGCTAAAAAAATGTGTTAACTTCTCCAGGATGGAGGGAGTAAGATATAACGTGATGTGAGCAAGGTGGGGGTGTAAACCAGTAACCAAGGCAGGAAATTTGCTAAGTGAGCACAAACACCGAAAAAATGCATAATATATACTCCCTCCGTCCAACACCACCCTTCACACTTTCCTTATTCGTCGGTCCCACACCACCTTTCACACTCCAAAAAAAGAAATATCGTTTTATCCAACAACTTCAAAAGTTACTTTTATTTCAAATACCACTCATTTTTCACACACATACCATTTCTTTATAATATTTAATTACCTAAAAATACTACAATATCCTCAAAAATCAATAAATTTTATTAAAAAATACAATTTTCTTAAATAACATGGTACAATAAATGGGAAGTGTGGTGTGAGACGGAGGGAGTAATGATTAATTAAAATGGTAATATATTTATTTTAAAAGGTATAACAATATTATATAGAGTGTAAAAAATTATTATAATATAAAAAAATGATCTAAAATTAATTTATAGTGAAATAAATGTTAAAATTTGAAAAGATGAAAAAAAGGAAAAAGAGTTTAGTTATAAACATTAATAAAAAGAAAAACAAATATATAAAAGAAGAATATTAAATATTTTAATGAAAAATAAGAAAAATAGGTAAGAAAATAGTTAGAAAAAGAAAGTATTAAAAAGGAAAATTTTATGTGCATCTGATAGGAAGAAAAATTAGGGTGGGTTCACCGTTGACAAGGGCGGGTTTAGTGATTGGTCGTTAATAGTCGAGATGACCAATTAAAGAATTTATCGAACCACAGGGAGGAAGACACTAGAGTTTAAACGATCTCAAGTTTATCGTGATTTTATAAGGACGACGGAATAGGAGGATAAGATGCAAATAAATACAATTAAATTAATGCAAGAAATAAATGATAAAATGAATGCAAAATGAATGGGTTCCAAGTGATGCAAGGATGAGATTAAAAACAATCATAGCATAGATAATTAAGTAATTATGCAATTAATTCTAATCTCTCATGGACAAGGTATAAAAACAATCACTAATTCCACCTAAACTCTCTCTCGAGACAGATAGGATGTAGGCCCTCAATAAAGCTCCCAAAAGCACTTAGGTTCGAGACCATAGCAAACACCACCCACTAGATACTAATTACTCTACGAGTTCCCTAATGAGGTACTAAATCATAGGCAATATTACCTTTTAAGGTACTATGAATTCACTAATGACTTGGTTCTCCTCACCTAATCAACCAATCTCTCGATTAAGTTAATCAAATGTTCTATCGAAGAGTTCTAAATTTAGAAGGATATCTCTATCTCATTCTAAATTACATGAAGTGTATGATGAAATGATTCAATGAACTATCTTAAACACATAGTTGATTTCTCAATCTAATCACATGCCCATGACAATTAATTACACAAATCATACATACACATTAAGCAATTCACATCAATGATAGAAATAACACAAATGCCCAATTAAGATTAAAATCAAGTTGCATAAAACCTAAATTATCCAACACCAATCATGAAGCTAATCTTACAAAGGAGATTAGCCTCTCATAGTCATAAGAAATTCAACATAGACATTAAAATCCTTACAAACCATGATTAATCTATAAAGAAATGCACAAAAATTAGAATTAGATTCTCCCTTTGAAGTGCTTCAATGAAGATCTCCTTCTTCTTCTTGTGATCTCACTCTCCCTTGCTTCCTTGATCACTTGGATAGTGGATTTGATGGGGGGATCAAGTGTAGATGGATGGATGAAGAATGGATGAAGATGATGGTGTAAAATGGAGGAAATGATGTGTGATGTGTGTGTAGGGCAAAACCACGAAAATCTGATCAATTGTTGAATTATTGAGTATTTATACCCCTTGGGAAGGTTCTAGAATTTTTAGCAGCTTTTTACACGACTCGACTCGAGTGCATGCACACGACTCGAGTCAAGTTGTGTTTTGGCGGCAAATCTCGGCAGCTAACAGAGCTCGAGTCGATTAACAAAGCTCGACTCAAGTGCTGACTCGGACACGGCTTGTGTTCTGACTCGGGTACATGCGAGGGCGTGTCGTGCTTTCTGACATCGGCGCACGGCCTTTCTGGATAGGCCCGTATGCAGCGCACGACTCGTGCTGCACCAACTCGACTCGAGTAGCAGCACTCGGCTCAAGTCGGGTTGTGCCCTATTTTTCTTCTTCTTTCGCTTCGTTTTTACCTGTTTTACATACGTTTAAGCTCATTCTCACATATTTCTATAAAAACACAAAACACAACCAAATAACACATAAATACGGATAAAATAATATGAAAATGAACATAAAAAGACACTCAAATCTAGGTAAAAATATCACTCATCATACCCCCTAACTTAAAGTGTTGTGCGTTCCCGAACAACGAAAATGATAAACCAAGGAGAGTGATTTTCACCAAGGAAAAGACTAAACAAACATAAGCAATAACACATCAATATCAATAAGAATTACAATTTATGCTATGTCATCCTACAACACTAAAATCATAACATGCAAAAAATATTAACAAGTTCAATCACAAGAGAATAATAGTGTAATATAGTCCCTTTTAGTCCAAGCCTCACATAGGTTATAAATGTCACTCAACACTCTTCAAAGTGGTAAAACAACACTCATCAATCGATTGGCTCGACTCGCTATAAGCTTGCTCGTGGACTACATTCACAAACCACCAAAGTTTCCATTAGTGTTCAAAAAGGTCTTTTCATTTGGATGTAATGATAGACTTTTTGGAAGGATAGGAAGAATATATGTAAGAGTGACTAATCATGTGTAAGCAATCGAAGAGGTAGCTACTTTCTTCCATACTTTCACTTATCTTTCTTTCCTTCTCAACTTGGTAATCACAAGCACTAATCATCAACTTCCTTGAATTGAGCTTCTTTATAAATCATGCTTCCTTTTTTGAAGTTTTATTTTCTTGAGCATCTTGTTGTTGCTTTGCTCATTTTTCTTGTTTTGAGGTTGTATGTTCACTCTTGTTTGTGCTTTTTCATCCTTTTTCTTACTTAGTTACCATTTCCTTTCTTCGTTTTGCTTTCTCATCAAAACTTTCTAATTACCATCTCCTCAATCACTCACACAAAAGATATATATATATATAAGGCTCATGTGGGAAATCAAGGCTTGTAATGTGCTAAATTCAAAAGAATTAGGCTTATAAGCTCAAGGTGGTTGACTAAGGATAATGTTCATGGTAGGGAAATATATGATAATGACTATCAATAACAAGGATGACCTTAGATCATTTCACTAATTTTCACTAATCGGGCTCGTTCCTATAGTCCTTGAGCAAGTTCTAGCTTATCAAACACAACCAATCCACTCATGAAGAAATAACCATGTATGCATGGTTGAGGCTCAAATTCTCACAAGCTTATGCATTGGACCTTAAAGAACTTATTACACCACATTCATCTCAAAATTGAACAAATTAAATAAAACATGTCACAATTCGAAAGTGTAGAGATTCTTAATCATAACTTATCATCACTTATCACCACAACATGTCATCACCCATATTCAAAAATGACTCACGACCTCCCTAAACAAACCACCAAACATACCAAGACAAAAATAAAAATGCACACAAAACAAAAATAAAGACTCACCAAACTAGAAACAACTAAAAACACAAAACATGCAAAAACAAAGCCATCATAAAACAATGAAACACACATTCATAACATCCATATTCAAGTAAGCTCACAAGCATCACCATCTTTGATTGAAAAGGAAATCCTAAATTACGAAAAGTAAACATCCCAACAATATAATCCATCAATCCAAATCAAAATTAATTAGAAGTGATAGGGTGTAGAGTCAACTCTCTCAATAGGCTTTTGGTAGTGGAAGTTGTTAGCTCCAAGCTCCATGCATGCTTCCAATACCCTTCATTCATGCTCAAAAACTCAACTAACACCATTAGTTCAAAAATTGTAATAATAATATGGACTATTATGAGCTTCAACACCATCAATCATACCAAAATCCAACCGAACTCATGAGAAAATTTTTAAAATTGGGTCAAAAACACGAAAAGTATATGCTTTCAAGACAAAGTATGTCTCACCATGCCATATTCCCCCAAACTTAAATTGAAATAAGAGTTTCGAGTTAAGTTTGTAAAAAGTGGTGTGACATACTTACACATTTCAAATCAAGTACTTTCTGTATCTTCAATACACATTCTCCTCACGAGCACAATCAACCTACATACCAAAAATTGCAAAATAATATCAAATCCACAATCCTTATTTAAAGCACTAAATAAAGCAATAAAGATAATGATGGGTTGCCTCCCATCTAGCGCTAAGTTTAACGTCTTCAAGCCGGATGATAGTTTTTAGCTCATGGTGGTCTTGAATAGTCTTTAGGCACTGTCATTGGTTTCTTCTTAAAGTAGTGCCTTATGCTCTCACGTTCAACCATTAGAACATTTCCCTTCTAGTTAAATAGCTCAAGCAATTGTTCTCCGAACGCATTCTTCACAAGGAATTGCCCTTTTCACTTGTTCCACTTTTTTATGGGGCTTTATATGCATTTCGAACTTCAACCACATCCCTCGGTAAGAATTCGGGCATTGACAAGTGTTGATGCCCTCTTGCAACCTTTTTCCTACAATCACCAAATAAATTTTATCAACAAAATCATGAAAATTTTTAAGAAAATTTGAAATTTCAATAGAATGAGAAGGTTTTGGCTTGTGGTGAGGAGAGTCGATGATCCTAGTTTCCGGAGGCTTCTTTTCTTCCATAAGGGCATGAATCTCTTCTTGATTTTGAATCTTGACTTTCTCTACCATCTCTTCAAGAGACTCAACAAATCTATCGAATTCCCCCCTTCAACTCTCCTTTCAACTCTTTGTCTTTCACCCACTTTAGAACTCTTTATCTCTTCTCCTTCATAACCTCATCAACCCCCAAACTATCCTCTTTTCTAGCTTTAATGACCATGCATTTACTTTTCGTTCCGGAGGTAGAAGCTTGTTGTTCTCTTCTTGAAGTCTCTCCACGGTGGACACTATTTGACTTACTTGGTACTCCAATGAATCCAACATAGCATTGAATGCTACATTGTATTCATCATCATTTCACAAAAGTTTCCGATTCTATCAATCCACACTTGATTAGAATTTCTTCCCTTTTCTAAGCAATCCATAACCATTTCAAACAACTTTTCTCCAAGCATCGCTATGTGGTCATTTTGGGTGGAATAAGAGGTTTTGGAGTCCTGGAAATTTTCCCATAGTTGTGGTTGATTTCCTTCTTGATTTCTAGAAAAATTTTCTTGAAAAACATCTTCCACACTAATCTAACTGAATAATCACGCCTAACACTATGAGGAGGGTGAGAGAACAGCAGATTAAGAAGATCTCGAGGTTCGTCGCCCACACGATGTCTAGATTGGACTTGGAAATACAGTAGAAGATCAGAAGGTTATTTGCTGCTGTTGTTTGTCAATTTACACAATTTTTCAAAAATCGTACAAAACTCAAAACTATTTGTGTGATATACTGACGGAAAGCCACTGAAGAAAGAATCATTTTAGCGCATAGATCACTCAAATCAGAGATCAGACGAGAGAGTTATGCCCCAAAACAGTGAGGCTGCGCAGGCAGCAGACGAGAATTCACCTTCTTCAACATACCCTGATGAAAGGTAATACGTTTCTTTGTTTTCTTGCTTCCACTGGATTAGAAATATATGGAACCCTAACGGTACATATTAACCAAATGATCAAACGCTAACACCATCATCTGCATCCTTTCCTTCATCCATCCATCACTGTGAAGATTCGTCTGTAGAATCAAGAGGAGGATTCAAGACGGAGAAGGATGCGACGACTCCTGCATCTAGGGTTTTATTCGTTTTCTAATTTATCTTGTATTTTCCAGACATATGGGTAAGATCTATCCAACCTCCATGATTGTTCTTCGTAACATCATGGGTTATAATCGTTTTGGTAGATCTAGAGTTTTGAAGGTTTTATGAATTAATTAAACTTTCTTGTGTGTCCTCCGTAAACATTATTTGTGGATTTATTTTATATATGATTGTACGTTTTTAACTCATATTCACAGTCATTTTGTGCATCTTCAACTGTAATATAGAGCCTGAATATATATCTTGGTTGTTGATTGAGCACGTTCACTGCTAAACAGGATTTTATGTTATAATTCTAAGTGAGGGACTCCGAAGCTTCATTAGAACTGTCATATATGAATGTTTATTAATTGATTGAATTTGAGTTAATAAGCAGGATAAAGAGGGTAATTTTATAGTACCTATAAAGGGAGATCATATCGGGTTAGATTGTAGAAGTGGGAAATAATTTATGCTAATAGTACCTGGAAAGGGGGGTGAAATTACGTCTCTTGCTCCGAGGTTATTCACACGTGTTACACGCATATTTACTTGTGTCTATAGAGTAGATTTGTATGGTTTAGTGATGCGTCCATAATCCACAAGGCAGAATCGGTCTGCACTTGAGAGGGAAGTTAAGTAGTAAAATTGGATTACCCTAAAGCAACCTATTTTCCATTCTTGAGCCACTTTCGTATTCTTCCAGTGTTATTTATTTTTTATTTATTATTTTAATTAATTGTTTAGTAGTTAATAATTCCATACATCAATCTTATTACCACAATTCGTCTTAATTAATTTAGTAAATAATTAAATTGATAATACGCCGTCCTTTGAGTTTGATATTTAACTTGGTCGCTTGCTTAAGCTGCAACTGATATTCTTAATACTTGGAGATTAATTTTGCGTGCAAAGAAAACGCGCATCAGCGACGATCTTCAAGATCTTCTCAATCTGTTGTTCCCTTTCCCTTCTCACAATGTTAGGCGTGAATTCTAAGCAACCGGACAGCTGAGATGATTTATTTATAGGCTACAGCAGGGACCACGAGGAGAAATTAGAGTTGGGCCTCCATTGGGCTTAAGTATCCAAGTTTAGCCCAAAACTTATACTTAAGTCCAATAATAATAATATATACCACTAAAATATTTTTACTGCACTACCGCTCTAATCTCATAATTACGTTATGAGTTCCTTCTTATTAGGAGCCCAACAGTCTCCCCATGTTTAAGATATACAATGTCCATCAATTAATTAAGTTACTGACAACTCTAATTAATATCTCATCCAAGAGTAGTACTACTTAACCTCATTATTATTTTGGAATTAATCCACTTGCAAGATTTACATGATAATCCTTATGAGCTATTCAATGGGACATCATCAACCTAAATGGGACACGGATTCCTTCTACAATCAACAGCACACCATAGAGACAGCACTACTTCCCAACTCACCAAGTCTGTTGATTTAATGCATGTAAATCTCACCCATTGATGAATCAAAGAAATACATACTGCCTAACGTGTCGAAGTTATTGTATAGGAATTAAGAGCACGAACATCCATAATAACATAGATCAAGTTCTTCTATATAGACAGTACAAGTCGAACGATCTCAAGCGGTCCTGCTCAATACACATAAAGCATACTAATGTAATTCTATAGTCAAGACAAACTAATACCAAATCACACTACAACCATCCGGATAGATTATCCCCGTCTATCTCGATTGTGAGCATCTGTTTATACTTTATAAGGAAACCGATAATATGATCTTTCGCGTGTTGTCGTACAATATATTATCTACAGTATAAAGTAAGTGGACTTTTGCCCAAACATATAAATAAATTATAATATGCAAAACGTTTGATTATATGATTCTCATTTTCAAATAAATTATTAAAACATTGTTCATATAAAAGCTAGACTTTTAGTATATAATCTAACATGCAGACCCCCCCTCAATAACACCTCTATCGATAGTGAAGAAGATTTCTCTGAGTATGACTCAGATAATCAAATGTTCTTCCAAATACTTCAACAACAAAAAATGCGACTTCAATTCATAGAAAGCTCTTCAAGTATATCTAAAAAGAAGATATGTGGTCCGCGATCGTGAAGGTGTACACACTCAACTTGTTAAAGATTACTTCTCTGATGATCCTACATGGAGTAGTGATATATTTAAACGACGTTTTAGGATGCGAAAAAAATTGTTCATTCCCATAGTTGATGCTCTGGAATCTCATGACGAATATTTAAGTGGAGGGTCAATGCAATAGGGAGAAAAGGTTTCTCACCACTTCAGAAATGCATTGTTGCTATCCGTCAATTAGCAAATGGAGGTCCTGCCGATCATTACGATAAGTACTTACACATTGCTGAAACAATGGCTGTAGATTTCTTGTTCAACTTCTATCGATGTGTGATTGATATTTGTTGAAAGATATTTGAGAAGACCTAAAGAAGATAATTGTCAGCAAATTGCTTGTTGAGAGTAAAAATCAGCGTGTTTTAGTGTTCAATTTAACACCTTTTTTATGAGAATTGTTGCCATATGTACAGGTATTTTATATTCAATTTATTTTAGAAATGCATTTGAGGTGTTTTATAGGTGAAAAAATGATCCAAAGTACTAAGTTTAAGAAAAGGTACAACTTGTGCAAGAATGCTAAAAACGCATGCTCAACTTCCATAATTTTTCTATGTGTGTGGAAGTTCAAACTGGGCATGTGAGACACTGTTGGAAAGCCACGGAAGAGGGAATCATTTTTGTGCAAGAATCATCTCAATTGGAGTTTGGATATGAAAGTTATGCTCGAAACCGTGAGACTGCGCAGTCACGCCCAAGAGGTCGAACGGGGCCGTTCTACCAGCCGTTCGGGTCGAACGGGACCTATTTTCAGCCCACATTCATAATTCTTTACCCTAAATGCGTGTAAGTGTATTTTTTGACGTGAAAAGCTCAGAAACATCAATTTAGAGGTCCAAGAAATATAAAAGGACATCATTAGAAGGGTTAGAGCCTTGGCCACAAAATCTTACACCACCTCCATAATGGGGATCACCCCCTCCCCCCACACACACCATCTATCATCTACGAATATCCACATCCATTTCTTCCTCCATTCATCTATCACTCTAAAGATTCGTATATGGAATCAAGAAGTAGAACCAAGCGGATTTTAAGAGACGGAAGAAAGAATGAAGGAGATCGCTACACCAAGTGTTTTCCTAATTCTTTTCTTCTAAATTTTTCTAATTTCTAGACTATAGGTAATATATATATCCAACCCCCATGCGTGTTTCTTGTAACACCATGGGTTAGAGCCTTTTTGTAGTGCTAGGGTTTTGATGGCTTTTATGACTTAATTGACTTCTCTTGTGTACTCATCCGAAAACACTACATGTGAATTATTTTATATTTGATTGTGTTTTTTAAACTCATATTCACGATCCTTTTTTGCATCTTCAACTGTTATATAGAGTTTGAATATATATCTAATTGTAGATTGAGTACGTTCATCGCTGAACAGAGTTGCATGTTATGATTCTAAGAGAGGGGACTCCGAAGCTTATTTAGAACTATCAAATATGAATGTTTATTAATTGCATAACTACGAGTTAATCAGAATGACTAAGCGTATAATTTTATAGTATTTAAAAAGGGAGATCATATCGGGTTTGACTACCAGGCGAGGAAAAGAATTGATACTGATAGTACCTAGAAAGGAGGGTGAAATTATATCTCTTGCTCTGAGATGATTCACAGGTTTTACACACTTTTCTTACTCGTGTCTATAGAGTGATTTTGCATGGTTTAGTGAAACATTCATAATTCACAGATTAATGTAACTCGCCTGGGAAAATGTTCTGTAGGAGGTGCGATGTGAGGGTTTGGCGAAAGAGGGACCACTGGATGGGTCCACTAAATTGTAAGTTCAGTGGGCGGTTCAAGTCGTTATGTGACCCAAAATGTTGGACGCATGTGTTCTTCAGGCATTCACATATATGTACTTATAATACATGTTTTTTGTGTATCCGCAGATTTGAGCTTAATTTGTAGTTGATTGAAGATGAGGGTTTTGAAGGTGGCTACCTGCAGCTTAAACCAATGGGCAATGGACTTCGAATGGAACATGAAGTACATCAAGGACTCTGTTCGTCGAGCGAAACAAGCCGGTGCCGCCATTCTCTGGGGCCGGAACTCGAGATCACTGGCTATGGCTGCGAGGATCATTTCTTGGAGCAGGACACCATCACCCACGCGTAAGCCTACACCTGCTCTTTATATAATCTCCTTTCCATGCCGTTTTTTTCATAATATTTATAATGTTTAGAGAGTGTTTGGTTCATTTAAATTATTAATAAAGCTTAATAGTGTCAAAGACAAGAAATGAACATAAGAAATACATTAATTCTTTTATTAATTTTATGGGATATTACAACTGATCATCATCCCTTTAGGTTCTGATTCAATGGACCCCTTGCTTTTAACTAATAGGTTTAGAAGGAAATCAAGTCCCCTTAAATTCAATTAATGTGTAAACTTCATTATTTGTAATAAAATTTTAAAGCTCATCCAGCATTATTTCCACAATGTGAATAAACACTGTCTTAGTGTGTGTTTAATTTATAAATGTAGTACGTGGGTTGATAAAACTTAGGGAGGGCCGGGGTTCGATTCGTATTGAGTTAATACTCCTCAATGGACCTTAAAAAATGTAAAAAAATAATAGTGTACTGATTACATTTACATGAGCTTTATTATTTTTTAAGCGATTAAACAACCCCCCCCCCCCCCCCCCGATGCAACATAAGGAGGGTTATAATATTATCCCTTAAAACTAATAAAAATTTAATGGAATTTTAATGTCACACCTTTATAATAACATGTATAAGCTATATTAACCTAATATTAAGAGGTAAATATCAAAATCAGTCATGTAAGTATGACATTTTCCAACTTCAATTCTTTTTTTATTGCATTTCTCACTTTTGGTCTTCTGGGGTCCTTTTTTATCCTTTTGGTCCAAATTCAGTCCTTTTTTACCGGAAATTTAAAAAACTCGCCGGAAAATTATGCGTAAGTTGCAATCGCGCTCAAAATTGGTCCTGTAAGTATGGACTGCTCCAACCTCAGTCATTTTTTTATTGTAATTTTCACTTTTGGTCCTACATTGTCCGATTTTAGTCCTTTTTGTCCAAATTTAGTCATTTTTCGCCGAAAAATTAAAAAACTCGTCAGAAATCATGCGTGAGTTGCACGCGCTATTATTGTATAGAATAGGTAAAATATGATAATGGAGTAATAAATTATCCCTATAATAAAAAAATAAAATGATGTTCATCTAATTGAATTATTTCACAAACAATTCACTAGAATAATAAAAAGTAATAACATTTTTAATAAAAATGTGAGATATGATAAAGGGAAAAGTGATAGCTATTTAGTTAAATTATTTTATGAACTATTCGTAAATTGAATAAAAAGTGATAACATTTTAATGTAAAGTAATACCTAATTAAGAATAAAAAGTGATAACACTTTTAATGTAAAATAATGCTTGATTAAGATAAAGTGATAATAGAACAATTGAATTATCTAAGAAACGATTAATATCAATAATAATAATAATAATATGATAATAATAATAATTATAATAAATATTTTTTATTAAAAGCAATTAATATGATAATAAATTTATAACAAAATTAAAAAAAATGAAATGGTTAATTAATCATGGGCATTGGGCATCGACACAGTTTCACCGTATTAATTGATTAGTGCTTTGAGTTGCAAGCAAAACGGAGCCCTTGTTTTTTTCTAATTTATTTTTAATTTAATTTAAAATATAATTAATTGAATAAATTGATAATATGTCTCATGGGCAAAAGCAAAAATATAAAGAACATGTTTTTTGCGTTGGGGGATGTAAAAGTTTTTTTTAATGAGTTTTCTTCTCACCATCCAAGTTTTATAAATTTGGAGAGAGTGGAAGAAGAGAGGGTGGGAATCACGGTGGAACAGCAGAGCGCATGTTTTACACGTGAGCCCGTGCTGCTCTCACCCTGTAATTTTTTTAATTCTTTTTTTCTTCGCTGCTCATTACACGTGGTTACCCCTGCTCTTTTTTTTAAAAATTATTAATGTCTTCTTTCTTGGCGCATGCAACTCACGCATGATTTCTGGTGAGTTTTTAAAATTTTCGGCGAAAAATGATTATATTTGGACAAAAAGGATTAAAATCAGACAATGGAGAACCAAAAGTGAAAATTGCAATTAAAAAAGAACTGAAGTTGGAACAGTCCATACTTACAGGATCAATTTTGAGCGCGTACAACTCACGCATAATTTTCCAACGAGTTTTTTAAAATTTCGGCAAAAAAGGACTGAATTTGGACAAAAAGGACCAAAAACGGACCCTAGAGGACCAAAAGTGAAAAATGCAATTAAAAAGGACTAAAGTTGAAAAAGACCATACTTACATGACCGATTTTGATATTTACCCAATATTAATCAATTGAACTAAACACTCCCTATTAAATAAGATGTGTTTGAATATTTTATGAGGATATGTTTGTTTCGCATGTATATTAATAAGGATTAATTGCAAAAAAAAAAAAAAAAACCACGAACTTTACACTTATTACAAATTAATCCTCATTTTATAGAAATTGAAAAAAAAATCACCACCTTTAAGTATTGTTGCAAAATAAACTCAATTTGTGGCTAAAAGTAGGGTTTTTTGGTTGCGTTTTGCAACAATATTTAAAGGTGGTGGTTTTTTTTTTTTGCAATTTCTCAAAAGTGAGAATTAATTTGCAACAGGTATAAAGTTTGTGATTTTTTTTTCGCAATTATCCCTATTAATAATGATACAATACTTGTTTTGATTTTTGGTATATTAGATTTTAATTTTATATCATTAGATAAAAAGAAAAAAAATAATATTTCCTCCGTCCCACACTTATCTTTACACTTTTCATTTTTATCTGTCTCATATTTATTCACTACCAAAAAAAAAATAAAACTTTACATCAGCCAACAACCTTAAAAGTTATTTTAATTTCAAATATATCACTCTCACTTAATACACATATTTTTTTTAAAGTACGCAACTACATTAACGATGCAGATAATTATGGAACGGGATGGAGGGAGTATTAATTAAAGAAAGAGAAGGATGGATTTTGAGTGTATTGAGAATTAATAGGGTCATGTGTAGATATATTGGGGTGATTATTAAAAGGGTCTCTTTAAAGAGTGAGACTCCTGTGCACCCGGGCGCATGGAGTACATTTCGTGTGCCTTTGCAATTTTCATGCATATTTGCAATTTAAACCCATAACAATATATAGATTTAAATAGAATTAGAGGGGGAGAATTGTGTCCACATTGGGACACAGAGTATCCCTCGGTGTCCCCGGGGCGCAGGAGCTTTTTTCCTCTTTAAATACACACTCCTTTTTATTAAATACACAACTCATAATTATATAATTAAAAAATATATTTTTAAAAAATCTAAATTATCCTTAATTTATTAAATACACACCCTATCTTATATATTCAAAGATTAAATTTTATTTTATAATCTTATAAACCCTAACCCTAAATATATGATTCATTTTATATATACGCCATGAGTTAACGAACTAAATTCAATTACCCAACCATTATTAGATAATACTAATATTGTTTTTTATGCTCTTCTTCGTCGTCTGGTAAGGAAATAATGCAAGGGCTGAATAATATTTAATTACCTAATTCAATTATCCAACTTTTCTTTATTCTTTTAGTATTCTGAAAATACTATTCCCATTATTCTAGCTATGGCACCTCCGGCCAGCCAATTATATATTGATAGTTAAGGCACGTTGATGGCTTTGGGAAGTGATTCTTCTCTTTGTATTTTGGTTATAAAATATTGTATAAAAAGTAATGATCAATTCTCAACCCAAGTATTTAACACGCAATACTAACAGTAGATCAAGAGAATGAACGATGCCCAGGAGATCTTTGTCTTCCCGGAAGAAGAAGAATAGCCCCACTCTCTAGCAGACTGATTGACAAAATCGAAATAATGGCCTCTTCATTTTCTTTTGTAAATTCATGGCAATGTTTGAAGCTTTCAGCAAGAAAGCTAAAAAACTATAGAATGGAAAAATTTGAACTTTTAAAGTTTAAAACTCAATATTCATTCTTTATTACTTGTAGAATCATTAAATTTAATAATTGGAGACGACACATGAATTAAGTTTGATTGCAGATTACAAGAAATTAAAGAATTCTTCTTCTTTCTTCAATTACGTTTAGTGTTGAAATTAAATTAGGAATTTTAAAGGGTGTATAGTATTAATTTTAAAAGGGTAGTTTTGGAGTTTTGGGGGTGTGTGTAAAATAAAATTAAGAAATAAAAAAGTAAAAGGGAGTATGTATTCAATAAGAAGTGTGTATTCAATAAAATGGGGGTGTGTATTTAACAACACTTATTAAAATTTACATGTGAATTGTGAATTAAACTCAAACTTGATTTTCTAATCTAATATAAACACTGCCTTAAATTTTTATTAGTTCCATGTTTTATTGTAATACAACTCTCTCTATGTTACATTTCATAAGGCCCTTAATTTTAATTAACGGACTTAAAAATAAGTACATATAATGTGATCATAGCACCGAATGTCTGATTTAGTGTCGATTATGTGTCTAGGATCTATATCTTATGTCCGGGTGTCGACATCTTGTTGACATTAAATCTGACATCCAATGCTATAACGACTGTGTCAAATATGATGTCAGTATCCGTGTTGTGATACCAATACCATGGCCAAAACTTAATTATTATTAAAATAAGGGGTGTGGGGGCATTTTGATCAAAAATGGTCATTTGAGTGTAGATGATATATATTAGTTGTTTTATGACAATGAATTTAACAGTATTGTTTTTTACCATTGAAACATGTATTAATTATATGTATTATTAGTGCAGATGGGAATGCTTGACAGAAATGTTGGTTGGTGATTGGACTGATGAGATGCTGTGTAGTTTTGGGATGCCAGTGATGAGAGGATCAGAGCGTTACAATTGCCAGATTTTTTGTTTGAACAGAAAAATTGTGATGGTAAGGCCTAAAATGTGGCTTGCAAATGGTAGCGCCTCGGCCGAACTCCGATGGTTCACTTCATGGAAGCAGAAGGCCCCCTGTCTGGACGACTTTCTGCTTCCATGTCATGTATCTGAGGCCATATCACAAACGACGGCGCCTTTTGGCTACGGATATCTTCAGTTCCTAGATACGTAAGTACGGATTTGTTTAACGCACCACATGTAAGTTTTTGAGGAAGAATAACTAGTCTATAAACTTAGTACACAAAACATGCATCATTCCTCTACCAATATGTTGATGTGTGATGGGGTTAATACACCATCCTCACTTATGATTGAATGAAAATTATACCCTTGAATGCCATGAAATAAAAGGGGGTAAGAGCCATGAATTATAAGGTAAAATATTACGTCAGTCACAATGACAAAATTATAATTATACTTTAGGGAGTGTTTGATTCACATTAAGTTGATAATACTCCATATGCCTTAAAAAATTACTAAAAATAAAGGAGTTTACATACTAATTGTACTTAAAAAGGCTTAATTTCCTTCTAATCCTGTTAGTCCATGAAAGCAAGGGCCCGATGGATTAGAACTCAAGGGGGAAGTTGGTTACAATAAATCATAAAACTAATAAAAAATTAAGACAATTCTCATGCGCATTCCTTGTTTATGATATTTTCAAGCTTTATTACCCCACCCAATAATTTAGTGTACCTAACACTCTATAAGAATTAAATGTAAGTGTTAACCCTATAGATAAAATAGGAATAAATCATTAGAATGTACGCATTGCTTTAATATACATGTTGTTTTGTCAGAGCTGTTGCAGCTGAAATTTGCATGGAACTATTTAGTCCAGTAGCAGTTCACCCGGAACTTGCATGAATGGTGTGGAAGTTTTCTTGAATGCAAGTGGAAGTATCCATCAACTGCAAAAGATGGATCGTCGTCGTGCAATAACCACTGCAATGTCTGCTCGAGGAGGAGTCTACATGTATAGTAATCAGTTGGGATGCGATGGCGGACGCGTCTATTGTGGTACGTACTACTTCAGTTCTCAGAATCGTTAAGAGAATTTTTCCAAAATACTATTGTAGATTCATGATCTGTATGGTTGTAGATGGATGATCTTGTATTGTAGTGAATGGGGATGTTGTTGCACATGGCTCACAGTTTTCCTTGAAAGAAGTAGACTTGGTGGTTGCCCAACTAGACCTGGATAAGGTATGTATAATGTATGTTTGAATGCATATTTTTTGTGCCCATCAAATAATATAAATATATATATAGGCAAAATATCATGTTCACCTGGTTGTACTGATCCTATTCCTTATGTCCACATTCAATTCTTATACGCTTATTAATAAAAATTTATACGGGTTGTTAGTTAATTTTTAACAAATTTCTTGTTAGTTTTTAAATGAACAATTAAATATAAAAAAGTAATACTTTCATTAAACATATATACATAATACATTAGATACTGAATAAAACTAATAACACTAAAAAACCATTTTTAGTAATCAAATTTATCAACAGAATTCAATCAGTTAGTAATTACCAACATGTTAACAACAAAAATTATATTTTTCTTTTAACAACAGAATGTCAATGGATTTATTCTCAATTTTACCAACGAGAAATCAATCGGTTGGTAATTAGCAACGGAATCATTATATAAATTATCAAGTTAATTATTAGAAACGAATTACTAATGGAATTATTTACGAAAAAAATTGAATTTTCGTTGCTAATATTTTACCAACCACCACTTTATGGACGGAAAATTACCTACGAATTTCGTTATTAATCCGTTAGTAAGACAATTTAATAATGGAATTGAGTCTTTTATTAACGGAATATTTCGTTGATAAGAAAAAGTTTTTTTTTTATAGTGATAGCGTGCGCGGAAATTAGTTCCATGCATTTGAGTGCAATATCAACTAAAATATATATGAGCAAGTCCTGATGTGCGAAGCTGTCTCATGATGAGACTGTTTCATTCTATAGCGATCAATCCAAAGATGAGTCACTCTCTTGTACATTTGAATCTGCATATCATATGTATGTGTTGATCCATCTAATTTTAATGAGTAGACCCCTGAATAAATTAAAATAATATATAATAGGGCACATAATGTATTGTGTTGAGAAATTATATTCCATGTTAGTTATGTAATGTATTGATGGAGTGTGATTTATACAGGTGATTAGTATGAGAGGTTGTACTAGTTCCTTTCGCGAGCAAGCAAGTTGCAAGCACAAGATTCCCTCTGTTTTTGTACCTTACAAGCTTTGCAAATCTTTCAACCTCCAAAAATCATTATCGACTCCCATTAAGGTATACTTATTAATACTAAAACTCAATTACTTAGTTAGTTTTGATTACGAAAAGTTGTATATATATGTTATTTGGGGAGTTTATATAAGAGCAAGTCTTGCATGAAATAGTTAATTTTAACTTTATAAGTTATCATTATTTATTTTTGTTACGAATTGTTTATGAAATAGTCAATCAGACAAATAATAATCCCTCCATTCCACGCTGTCCCGCTCAAAGAGTCACTTTTTTGTCATTTTGGGCGTCCCATCCAAAGAGTCACCTTTCTTTTTTTAAACATAGGGACCAAGACACATCCACTAATACAATTAAAATATTGGTCTCACACTCCCACTAATACAATTATCCACTACATATTAAATAATAATACTCCTACATTAAATAATAATACTCCCTAATCCACGTGCAAAAAGAAAAAACAGTGGGACGTAGGGAGTACTTTTTAAAAAAAAACGGAGGGAGTACTTTTTAAAAAAAATTATTAGATATCGCTTTATTATTGAAAATGTTATGACGATATCATGGAATGTGAATCGATCTCACACAAAATTTGATTTCTAACGGAAAAAAGCTTGTGTAAAAGTGCATGACTAGTAACGCGCAAGCGTATTTTTGTGCTGAAAAGAAAAAGTGATATTCTACTGAACAAAAGTGATAAACTGAAAAAATGACGTGTCATTTCCAGATTCAAAATCACTGTAGGGAAGAGGAAATAGGTTTAGGATCAGCTTGCTGGTTGTGGAATTATCTAAGAAGAAGCAATGCCTCAGGCTTTGTCCTAAACCTATGTGGTGGAATTGGCAGCTCCTCCGTTGCTGCCATTGTTGGTTGCATGTGACAACTTGTTGTAAGAGGTCCCTCTCTTTCTCTCTTTTCCATGAATTTGTACGAGATTATTTTGCGATGAGACCGTTTTAGTAATCACTTTTCATTATAAATGATATCATTTTTCATCTAAACTACAAATTGTTCATGAAATAGTTAAATTAGACAATTATCATTTTTCATAGATTAAGGATTACTTTTATTAAAAATGTTATCATTTCTTATTCGGCACATAAAGAGCCTTGAATTGGTGTCATACAAGTTTCTTTCTGCATAATTTGTTAAAAACATGACTTGTTCAATGCTTTTGAAGATACTAGTACTGTGTGTTTGCTATGTATAATTTGAATTGACAAATGTTTGTTTTAAAAAAAATATTAAAAGAAATCAGAAATTGAGAGTGGGAATGAACAAGTGAAAGCTGATGCGATAAGAATTGGACATTATGAGGATGGAGAGTTTCCAACTGACAGCAAAGAATTGGCTAAACGCATATTCTACACAGTTTTCATGGGAAAAAGGTAAGAGAGAATGTATTAGTTTGATGTTTATAAGTAGGCATGGCAAGTCTTTTCGCAAGAGAATGTTATTAGTTATTTGCAGTGATATAATTTGATTTGTTTTTGTGTCTAATTTTACGTTTACCTTAAGCAAAGTGTTATGATTTAATTGTTTAGTTATGCATGATTTTTTTTGGTGCCATTTTAATGTATGATCTTCTGATCATATTGATATAATAGGAAAGATGATGGTACACTTTAAAAGAAAACATAACCTAATTAGAATCAATAGTTATATATTATTTTCTCCTTGTGCCAATCCTATCATTTATGAAAAATGAGATCATACATAAAAATGGGAAGAAAATCTCATGGGTTAGACTACCATGTCATTTTTATCTAGTTTAGAAATGAAGATTTGAGTAGAATTTATATGGCTGCGTTCCTTTTAGAATGAATGGAATTGATTACAAGTAATTTTGTGGTTGTGGTATGATCTAATAGTAGTGAGGAGTGTTCTAGTTCGAGCTCGAGTTGTAAGGCGAGGTTTCAACGGACGGAGTGGTTTCTTCCTTGTTGTCTCAGTTCCACTCACTCACTGGGAAGTGTCTGGGAACAATGGTAATATGTACTTCACCCTCCCCATTTCAAGTGATTTGCACTTAAAACGTACGTATACATATTTATACCACTACAAAAAGTACGGGATTTGAGACGGTTATTTTTTTTTTTTGTCTCAAAGTAAGACAGTTTTTTAGATGGATGAGACTATTTATGCAGTGTACTGGTTGAATTAATGTTTTATGATATTAAAAATAAGAAATGATGTTTGTTTCTCAAATGGAGTAGTTTGTTGAGCTGGATAGGAAGCTGGAGGAAAGCAAACGGAGAGGCAGGCAATGCAGAGGATACGGGATCAAGGCGAAATGGCTACGATGTTAATGCTGGCCTCACTCTTGCCCTGGGCTCATCACAAACCAGGTTTTTATTTGGTGTTGAGTAGCACCACTGCAGATCAAGGCTGTGTGGCAATGTACCCAAGGTATCACACTCATGGCTCTTGACTATTAAATTGTGATCAAATATTCCTAGCCATAATTATATACACACATTGTAAGTATTAATAATAATAGGGTACTTTGATTGTAATTTAATCAAAACTTTTGTGATTTGGCGAAAAAAATCACAACTTTTCAAATAATTTGCAAATATAACCCATGGGCATGAAGGTGGTGTGCGGATGGATGACGTGGCAGTTTATGTACAAGTCAATACACATAACGACGTCGTATCCTGTAATTTCGTGGAAATTTATGCTCTCACCCCATTGAAATCTGTACTAATCCTTCCTCCACCAACAAACCAAACTAAATCACAGTTTTAATTTTTAAATTTTTGTACTGCGTGTATGGAGAGAGCACTTTGCTGTGATGGAAGGGTTTGAAGAGAGGATCATAGACTCCTGATGTAGATGGAAAGCAGGTGGACTAAATTAAAAACCATGCCCATGGCAGCTGGTATTCCTCCCCAAATTCGCTGGCCTTTTCTGGTGCGGCAAGAGCTGCCGCGTGCGGTGGACCAACTATCTCCACCCCGACATTAAGAACGGCCCCTTCACCGCCGACGAGGAGAAGCTCGTCGTTCAGCTGCACGCCATTCTCGGGAAGTGGGCGGCGATTACGACTGATTCTGGTTAGCAAGTGGGCGGCAATTGTGACTGATTCTGGTCCGGCAAGTGGGTGGCGATTGCGAATGATTCCGGTCCGGCGAGAAGCTCGTCATTCAGCTGCACGCCATTCAATTTGCGCTGATTCCGGTGTGGGCGGCAATTGTGACTCAACTGCCGCATAGTACCGACAACGAGATTAAGAATATGTGGAACACATCTGAAGAAGCGACTGATTCTCATAAAAAATTAAAAGAACTTACTAGAAAAAGGATTTAGTTTGTGGAAGGAGGGTTATTGCAGAGTCAAAGGGGAAAGTCAGATAATTAAAACGAAATTTCAATTTCTTGCACAATACGACGTCGTTTTGTGTATTGACACCTCCATAAACTGCCACGTCATCCATCCGGGCAACATCCTCCTGCCCATAGGTTATATTTGCAAATTAGTTGGAATGTGATTTTTTTTGCCAAATCATGGATTAAATTACAACTAAAGTAAAGGTGGAGTTTTTGTTAGCAATTACCCCATAATAATAATAATGTTGGTGTGATCAAGTATGGAAGCAGCAGTAGTGGAGACATCAATCCAATTGGAAGTATAAATGGGCAGGATCTTGCAGCATTTCTGAATTGGGCTTCTCATAGCCTGGGTTACCCATCCTTAGCTCAATCTCCTAATTCAAGCTCCTTGGTATGTATCTATTTCACAATTGAAAATATATATAGCTAGAAAACATTCTGTCTTGAAAACAAAGCAACGCAGGTGTATAGAAATCTCTACCATATCTTTCTCATTCCATAATCAAATAGTTTAGCCATTTATATTTGAGCTGCATTTGATGCTCCATTTAGGCAGATGAGATGTCTATATACATTAATCTATGTAATGTAAGGGAGTACTTTGTTCATATTGGGTTAATAATACTCCATTTGCCTTAAAATAAAGGAGCTTACACACTAATTACACTTTAGTGGGCTTGATTTCCTTCTAAGCTCGTTAGTTAAAAGAAGGAGTCTGTTGCATCACAACCTAAGGTGAAGATGAGTTATAATATCTCATGAAACTAATAAAGAATCGAGACAATTTTCATGCTCATTTCTTGTCTTTGACATTTTCAAATCTCATTAAATGTGTGTGACATTTTCAAGTCTTATCAACATACCTAATAATTTTAATGAAAGAAACACTCTATGTACATATTGAGAGGGTGTGGATATCAACATGACAGAAGAAGAAATCTCCATGTATGCAAACTTGCGGAAGAGGTTTAGATGTGGACCAGTATCCATGTTTCAGGTAATTTGCCAAACTACTATTTTTCATTTCTCACATTCCTACTCCAATATTTATTCCAGTAAAGTCATTTTCTGCAAAACTTCTAAACAAACGAGATAAACCTAAAGGATAAAATATATAAAAAAGTTATATAGTAATTACATATAAAGAATATGTTATAAATTAGAAAGATAAGAAATAAATAGCGTATTCTAAATTATAAGGGTAAAATAATAATTACACAAATATATACATAGAAAACTAAAAGAATAAAATATTAATTTAAATTTATTGACTATAAACACCCTACCTAAATAAATATCATTAACTTTACAGTTATATGTTTGTGTAAGGTTTCTATGAGGTTTTTAAAATCTAAATAGTAGTTATTGAAGTTTATGTTTACTTTTTAATTTGTAAGATAACTTTTACCTTATATCAAATTAATATATAGTACTCCCTCGATCCCATAGAAGTTGACACACTTTTTTTTGGTTTGTCACATTAAAGTTGATACATTTCCTTTTTAATACATGGACACACACAAAAACAATTAATTTATTCTCATGGGTCTACATGTCACCTCTAATACAACTATCCACTACACATTAAATATTATTTCTCTCACTTCACTTTATATTAAGTTATTATACTCCTTAATTTCCGTGCTAAAAAAATGTGTTAACTTCTCCAGGATGGAGGGAGTAAGATATAACGTGATGTGAGCAAGGTGGGGGTGTAAACCAGTAACCAAGGCAGGAAATTTGCTAAGTGAGCACAAACACCGAAAAAATGCATAATATATACTCCCTCCGTCCAACACCACCCTTCACACTTTCCTTATTCGTCGGTCCCACACCACCTTTCACACTCCAAAAAAAGAAATATCGTTTTATCCAACAACTTCAAAAGTTACTTTTATTTCAAATACCACTCATTTTTCACACACATACCATTTCTTTATAATATTTAATTACCTAAAAATACTACAATATCCTCAAAAATCAATAAATTTTATTAAAAAATACAATTTTCTTAAATAACATGGTACAATAAATGGGAAGTGTGGTGTGAGACGGAGGGAGTAATGATTAATTAAAATGGTAATATATTTATTTTAAAAGGTATAACAATATTATATAGAGTGTAAAAAATTATTATAATATAAAAAAATGATCTAAAATTAATTTATAGTGAAATAAATGTTAAAATTTGAAAAGATGAAAAAAAGGAAAAAGAGTTTAGTTATAAACATTAATAAAAAGAAAAACAAATATATAAAAGAAGAATATTAAATATTTTAATGAAAAATAAGAAAAATAGGTAAGAAAATAGTTAGAAAAAGAAAGTATTAAAAAGGAAAATTTTATGTGCATCTGATAGGAAGAAAAATTAGGGTGGGTTCACCGTTGACAAGGGCGGGTTTAGTGATTGGTCGTTAATAGTCGAGATGACCAATTAAAGAATTTATCGAACCACAGGGAGGAAGACACTAGAGTTTAAACGATCTCAAGTTTATCGTGATTTTATAAGGACGACGGAATAGGAGGATAAGATGCAAATAAATACAATTAAATTAATGCAAGAAATAAATGATAAAATGAATGCAAAATGAATGGGTTCCAAGTGATGCAAGGATGAGATTAAAAACAATCATAGCATAGATAATTAAGTAATTATGCAATTAATTCTAATCTCTCATGGACAAGGTATAAAAACAATCACTAATTCCACCTAAACTCTCTCTCGAGACAGATAGGATGTAGGCCCTCAATAAAGCTCCCAAAAGCACTTAGGTTCGAGACCATAGCAAACACCACCCACTAGATACTAATTACTCTACGAGTTCCCTAATGAGGTACTAAATCATAGGCAATATTACCTTTTAAGGTACTATGAATTCACTAATGACTTGGTTCTCCTCACCTAATCAACCAATCTCTCGATTAAGTTAATCAAATGTTCTATCGAAGAGTTCTAAATTTAGAAGGATATCTCTATCTCATTCTAAATTACATGAAGTGTATGATGAAATGATTCAATGAACTATCTTAAACACATAGTTGATTTCTCAATCTAATCACATGCCCATGACAATTAATTACACAAATCATACATACACATTAAGCAATTCACATCAATGATAGAAATAACACAAATGCCCAATTAAGATTAAAATCAAGTTGCATAAAACCTAAATTATCCAACACCAATCATGAAGCTAATCTTACAAAGGAGATTAGCCTCTCATAGTCATAAGAAATTCAACATAGACATTAAAATCCTTACAAACCATGATTAATCTATAAAGAAATGCACAAAAATTAGAATTAGATTCTCCCTTTGAAGTGCTTCAATGAAGATCTCCTTCTTCTTCTTGTGATCTCACTCTCCCTTGCTTCCTTGATCACTTGGATAGTGGATTTGATGGGGGGATCAAGTGTAGATGGATGGATGAAGAATGGATGAAGATGATGGTGTAAAATGGAGGAAATGATGTGTGATGTGTGTGTAGGGCAAAACCACGAAAATCTGATCAATTGTTGAATTATTGAGTATTTATACCCCTTGGGAAGGTTCTAGAATTTTTAGCAGCTTTTTACACGACTCGACTCGAGTGCATGCACACGACTCGAGTCAAGTTGTGTTTTGGCGGCAAATCTCGGCAGCTAACAGAGCTCGAGTCGATTAACAAAGCTCGACTCAAGTGCTGACTCGGACACGGCTTGTGTTCTGACTCGGGTACATGCGAGGGCGTGTCGTGCTTTCTGACATCGGCGCACGGCCTTTCTGGATAGGCCCGTACGCAGCGCACGACTCGTGCTGCACCAACTCGACTCGAGTAGCAGCACTCGGCTCAAGTCGGGTTGTGCCCTATTTTTCTTCTTCTTTCGCTTCGTTTTTACCTGTTTTACATACGTTTAAGCTCATTCTCACATATTTCTATAAAAACACAAAACACAACCAAATAACACATAAATACGGATAAAATAATATGAAAATGAACATAAAAAGACACTCAAATCTAGGTAAAAATATCACTCATCATACCCCCTAACTTAAAGTGTTGTGCGTTCCCGAACAACGAAAATGATAAACCAAGGAGAGTGATTTTCACCAAGGAAAAGACTAAACGAACATAAGCAATAACACATCAATATCAATAAGAATTACAATTTATGCTATGTCATCCTACAACACTAAAATCATAACATGCAAAAAATATTAACAAGTTCAATCACAAGAGAATAATAGTGTAATATAGTCCCTTTTAGTCCAAGCCTCACATAGGTTATAAATGTCACTCAACACTCTTCAAAGTGGTAAAACAACACTCATCAATCGATTGGCTCGACTCGCTATAAGCTTGCTCGTGGACTACATTCACAAACCACCAAAGTTTCCATTAGTGTTCAAAAAGGTCTTTTCATTTGGATGTAATGATAGACTTTTTGGAAGGATAGGAAGAATATATGTAAGAGTGACTAATCATGTGTAAGCAATCGAAGAGGTAGCTACTTTCTTCCATACTTTCACTTATCTTTCTTTCCTTCTCAACTTGGTAATCACAAGCACTAATCATCAACTTCCTTGAATTGAGCTTCTTTATAAATCATGCTTCCTTTTTTGAAGTTTTATTTTCTTGAGCATCTTGTTGTTGCTTTGCTCATTTTTCTTGTTTTGAGGTTGTATGTTCACTCTTGTTTGTGCTTTTTCATCCTTTTTCTTACTTAGTTACCATTTCCTTTCTTCGTTTTGCTTTCTCATCAAAACTTTCTAATTACCATCTCCTCAATCACTCACACAAAAGATATATATATATATAAGGCTCATGTGGGAAATCAAGGCTTGTAATGTGCTAAATTCAAAAGAATTAGGCTTATAAGCTCAAGGTGGTTGACTAAGGATAATGTTCATGGTAGGGAAATATATGATAATGACTATCAATAACAAGGATGACCTTAGATCATTTCACTAATTTTCACTAATCGGGCTCGTTCCTATAGTCCTTGAGCAAGTTCTAGCTTATCAAACACAACCAATCCACTCATGAAGAAATAACCATGTATGCATGGTTGAGGCTCAAATTCTCACAAGCTTATGCATTGGACCTTAAAGAACTTATTACACCACATTCATCTCAAAATTGAACAAATTAAATAAAACATGTCACAATTCGAAAGTGTAGAGATTCTTAATCATAACTTATCATCACTTATCACCACAACATGTCATCACCCATATTCAAAAATGACTCACGACCTCCCTAAACAAACCACCAAACATACCAAGACAAAAATAAAAATGCACACAAAACAAAAATAAAGACTCACCAAACTAGAAACAACTAAAAACACAAAACATGCAAAAACAAAGCCATCATAAAACAATGAAACACACATTCATAACATCCATATTCAAGTAAGCTCACAAGCATCACCATCTTTGATTGAAAAGGAAATCCTAAATTACGAAAAGTAAACATCCCAACAATATAATCCATCAATCCAAATCAAAATTAATTAGAAGTGATAGGGTGTAGAGTCAACTCTCTCAATAGGCTTTTGGTAGTGGAAGTTGTTAGCTCCAAGCTCCATGCATGCTTCCAATACCATTCATTCATGCTCAAAAACTCAACTAACACCATTAGTTCAAAAATTGTAATAATAATATGGACTATTATGAGCTTCAACACCATCAATCATACCAAAATCCAACCGAACTCATGAGAAAATTTTTAAAATTGGGTCAAAAACACGAAAAGTATATGCTTTCAAGACAAAGTATGTCTCACCATGCCATATTCCCCCAAACTTAAATTGAAATAAGAGTTTCGAGTTAAGTTTGTAAAAAGTGGTGTGACATACTTACACATTTCAAATCAAGTACTTTCTGTATCTTCAATACACATTCTCCTCACGAGCACAATCAACCTACATACCAAAAATTGCAAAATAATATCAAATCCACAATCCTTATTTAAAGCACTAAATAAAGCAATAAAGATAATGATGGGTTGCCTCCCATCTAGCGCTAAGTTTAACGTCTTCAAGCCGGATGATAGTTTTTAGCTCATGGTGGTCTTGAATAGTCTTTAGGCACTGTCATTGGTTTCTTCTTAAAGTAGTGCCTTATGCTCTCACGTTCAACCATTAGAACATTTCCCTTCTAGTTAAATAGCTCAAGCAATTGTTCTCCGAACGCATTCTTCACAAGGAATTGCCCTTTTCACTTGTTCCACTTTTTTATGGGGCTTTATATGCATTTCGAACTTCAACCACATCCCTCGGTAAGAATTCGGGCATTGACAAGTGTTGATGCCCTCTTGCAACCTTTTTCTACAATCACCAAATAAATTTTATCAATAAAATCATGAAAATTTTTAAGAAAATTTGAAATTTCAATAGAATGAGAAGGTTTTGGCTTGTGGTGAGGAGAGTCGATGATCCTAGTTTCCGGAGGCTTCTTTTCTTCCATAAGGGCATGAATCTCTTCTTGATTTTGAATCTTGACTTTCTCTACCATCTCTTCAAGAGACTCAACAAATCTATCGAATTCCCCCCTTCAACTCTCCTTTCAACTCTTTGTCTTTCACCCACTTTAGAACTCTTTATCTCTTCTCCTTCATAACCTCATCAACCCCCAAACTATCCTCTTTTCTAGCTTTAATGACCATGCATTTACTTTTCGTTCCGGAGGTAGAAGCTTGTTGTTCTCTTCTTGAAGTCTCTCCATGGTGGACACTATTTGACTTACTTGGTACTCCAATGAATCCAACATAGCATTGAATGCTACATTGTATTCATCATCATTTCACAAAAGTTTCCGATTCTATCAATCCACACTTGATTAGAATTTCTTCCCTTTTCTAAGCAATCCATAACCATTTCAAACAACTTTTCTCCAAGCATCGCTATGTGGTCATTTTGGGTGGAATAAGAGGTTTTGGAGTCCTGGAAATTTTCCCATAGTTGTGGTTGATTTCCTTCTTGATTTCTAGAAAAATTTTCTTGAAAAACATCTTCCACACTAATCTAACTGAATAATCACGCCTAACACTATGAGGAGGGTGAGAGAACAGCAGATTAAGAAGATCTCGAGGTTCGTCGCCCACACGATGTCTAGATTGGACTTGGAAATACAGTAGAAGATCAGAAGGTTATTTGCTGCTGTTGTTTGTCAATTTACACAATTTTTCAAAAATCGTACAAAACTCAAAACTATTTGTGTGATATACTGACGGAAAGCCACTGAAGAAAGAATCATTTTAGCGCATAGATCACTCAAATCAGAGATCAGACGAGAGAGTTATGCCCCAAAACAGTGAGGCTGCGCAGGCAGCAGACGAGAATTCACCTTCTTCAACATACCCTGATGAAAGGTAATACGTTTCTTTGTTTTCTTGCTTCCACTGGATTAGAAATATATGGAACCCTAACGGTACATATTAACCAAATGATCAAACGCTAACACCATCATCTGCATCCTTTCCTTCATCCATCCATCACTGTGAAGATTCGTCTGTAGAATCAAGAGGAGGATTCAAGACGGAGAAGGATGCGACGACTCCTGCATCTAGGGTTTTATTCGTTTTCTAATTTATCTTGTATTTTCCAGACATATGGGTAAGATCTATCCAACCTCCATGATTGTTCTTCGTAACATCATGGGTTATAATCGTTTTGGTAGATCTAGAGTTTTGAAGGTTTTATGAATTAATTAAACTTTCTTGTGTGTCCTCCGTAAACATTATTTGTGGATTTATTTTATATATGATTGTACGTTTTTAACTCATATTCACAGTCATTTTGTGCATCTTCAACTGTAATATAGAGCCTGAATATATATCTTGGTTGTTGATTGAGCACGTTCACTGCTAAACAGGATTTTATGTTATAATTCTAAGTGAGGGACTCCGAAGCTTCATTAGAACTGTCATATATGAATGTTTATTAATTGATTGAATTCGAGTTAATAAGCAGGATAAAGAGGGTAATTTTATAGTACCTATAAAGGGAGATCATATCGGGTTAGATTGTAGAAGTGGGAAATAATTTATGCTAATAGTACCTGGAAAGGGGGGTGAAATTACGTCTCTTGCTCCGAGGTTATTCACACGTGTTACACGCATATTTACTTGTGTCTATAGAGTAGATTTGTATGGTTTAGTGATGCGTCCATAATCCACAAGGCAGAATCGGTCTGCACTTGAGAGGGAAGTTAAGTAGTAAAATTGGATTACCCTAAAGCAACCTATTTTCCATTCTTGAGCCACTTTCGTATTCTTCCAGTGTTATTTATTTTTATTTATTATTTTAATTAATTGTTTAGTAGTTAATAATTCCATACATCAATCTTATTACCACAATTCGTCTTAATTAATTTAGTAAATAATTAAATTGATAATACGCCGTCCTTTGAGTTTGATATTTAACTTGGTCGCTTGCTTAAGCTGCAACTGATATTCTTAATACTTGGAGATTAATTTTGCGTGCAAAGAAAACGCGCATCAGCGACGATCTTCAAGATCTTCTCAATCTGTTGTTCCCTTTCCCTTCTCACAATGTTAGGCGTGAATTCTAAGCAACCGGACAGCTGAGATGACTTATTTATAGGCTACAGCAGGGACCACGAGGAGAAATTAGAGTTGGGCCTCCATTGGGCTTAAGTATCCAAGTTTAGCCCAAAACTTATACTTAAGTCCAATAATAATAATATATACCACTAAAATATTTTTACTGCACTACCGCTCTAATCTCATAATTACGTTATGAGTTCCTTCTTATTAGGAGCCCAACAGTCTCCCCATGTTTAAGATATACAATGTCCATCAATTAATTAAGTTACTGACAACTCTAATTAATATCTCATCCAAGAGTAGTACTACTTAACCTCATTATTATTTTGGAATTAATCCACTTGCAAGATTTACATGATAATCCTTATGAGCTATTCAATGGGACATCATCAACCTAAATGGGACACGGATTCCTTCTACAATCAACAGCACACCATAGAGACAGCACTACTTCCCAACTCACCAAGTCTGTTGATTTAATGCATGTAAATCTCACCCATTGATGAATCAAAGAAATACATACTGCCTAACGTGTCGAAGTTATTGTATAGGAATTAAGAGCACGAACATCCATAATAACATAGATCAAGTTCTTCTATATAGACAGTACAAGTCGAACGATCTCAAGCGGTCCTGCTCAATACACATAAAGCATACTAATGTAATTCTATAGTCAAGACAAACTAATACCAAATCACACTACAACCATCCGGATAGATTATCCCCGTCTATCTCGATTGTGAGCATCTGTTTATACTTTATAAGGAAACCGATAATATGATCTTTCGCGTGTTGTCGTACAATATATTATCTACAGTATAAAGTAAGTGGACTTTTGCCCAAACATATAAATAAATTATAATATGCAAAACGTTTGATTATATGATTCTCATTTTCAAATAAATTATTAAAACATTGTTCATATAAAAGCTAGACTTTTAGTATATAATCTAACATGCAGACCCCCCCTCAATAACACCTCTATCGATAGTGAAGAAGATTTCTCTGAGTATGACTCAGATAATCAAATGTTCTTCCAAATACTTCAACAACAAAAAATGCGACTTCAATTCATAGAAAGCTCTTCAAGTATATCTAAAAAGAAGATATGTGGTCCGCGATCGTGAAGGTGTACACACTCAACTTGTTAAAGATTACTTCTCTGATGATCCTACATGGAGTAGTGATATATTTAAACGACGTTTTAGGATGCGAAAAAAATTGTTCATTCCCATAGTTGATGCTCTGGAATCTCATGACAAATATTTAAGTGGAGGGTCAATGCAATAGGGAGAAAAGGTTTCTCACCACTTCAGAAATGCATTGTTGCTATCCGTCAATTAGCAAATGGAGGTCCTGCCGATCATTACGATAAGTACTTACACATTGCTGAAACAATGGCTGTAGATTTCTTGTTCAACTTCTATCGATGTGTGATTGATATTTGTTGAAAGATATTTGAGAAGACCTAAAGAAGATAATTGTCAGCAAATTGCTTGTTGAGAGTAAAAATCAGCGTGTTTTAGTGTTCAATTTAACACCTTTTTTATGAGAATTGTTGCCATATGTACAGGTATTTTATATTCAATTTATTTTAGAAATGCATTTGAGGTGTTTTATAGGTGAAAAAATGATCCAAAGTACTAAGTTTAAGAAAAGGTACAACTTGTGCAAGAATGCTAAAAACGCATGCTCAACTTCCATAATTTTTCTATGTGTGTGGAAGTTCAAACTGGGCATGTGAGACACTGTTGGAAAGCCACGGAAGAGGGAATCATTTTTGTGCAAGAATCATCTCAATTGGAGTTTGGATATGAAAGTTATGCTCGAAACCGTGAGACTGCGCAGTCACGCCCAAGAGGTCGAACGGGGCCGTTCTACCAGCCGTTCGGGTCGAACGGGACCTATTTTCAGCCCACATTCATAATTCTTTACCCTAAATGCGTGTAAGTGTATTTTTTGACGTGAAAAGCTCAGAAACATCAATTTAGAGGTCCAAGAAATATAAAAGGACATCATTAGAAGGGTTAGAGCCTTGGCCACAAAATCTTACACCACCTCCATAATGGGGATCACCCCCTCCCCCCACACACACCATCTATCATCTACGAATATCCACATCCATTTCTTCCTCCATTCATCTATCACTCTAAAGATTCGTATATGGAATCAAGAAGTAGAACCAAGCGGATTTTAAGAGACGGAAGAAAGAATGAAGGAGATCGCTACACCAAGTGTTTTCCTAATTCTTTTCTTCTAAATTTTTCTAATTTCTAGACTATAGGTAATATATATATCCAACCCCCATGCGTGTTTCTTGTAACACCATGGGTTAGAGCCTTTTTGTAGTGCTAGGGTTTTGATGGCTTTTATGACTTAATTGACTTCTCTTGTGTACTCATCCGAAAACACTACATGTGAATTATTTTATATTTGATTGTGTTTTTTAAACTCATATTCACGATCCTTTTTTGCATCTTCAACTGTTATATAGAGTTTGAATATATATCTGATTGTAGATTGAGTACGTTCATCGCTGAACAGAGTTGCATGTTATGATTCTAAGAGAGGGGACTCCGAAGCTTATTTAGAACTATCAAATATGAATGTTTATTAATTGCATAACTACGAGTTAATCAGAATGACTAAGCGTATAATTTTATAGTATTTAAAAAGGGAGATCATATCGGGTTTGACTACCAGGCGAGGAAAAGAATTGATACTGATAGTACCTAGAAAGGAGGGTGAAATTATATCTCTTGCTCTGAGATGATTCACAGGTTTTACACACTTTTCTTACTCGTGTCTATAGAGTGATTTTGCATGGTTTAGTGAAACATTCATAATTCACAGATTAATGTAACTCGCCTGGGAAAATGTTCTGTAGGAGGTGCGATGTGAGGGTTTGGCGAAAGAGGGACCACTGGATGGGTCCACTAAATTGTAAGTTCAGTGGGCGGTTCAAGTCGTTATGTGACCCAAAATGTTGGACGCATGTGTTCTTCAGGCATTCACATATATGTACTTATAATACATGTTTTTTGTGTATCCGCAGATTTGAGCTTAATTTGTAGTTGATTGAAGATGAGGGTTTTGAAGGTGGCTACCTGCAGCTTAAACCAATGGGCAATGGACTTCGAATGGAACATGAAGTACATCAAGGACTCTGTTCGTCGAGCGAAACAAGCCGGTGCCGCCATTCTCTGGGGCCGGAACTCGAGATCACTGGCTATGGCTGCGAGGATCATTTCTTGGAGCAGGACACCATCACCCACGCGTAAGCCTACACCTGCTCTTTATATAATCTCCTTTCCATGCCGTTTTTTTCATAATATTTATAATGTTTAGAGAGTGTTTGGTTCATTTAAATTATTAATAAAGCCTAATAGTGTCAAAGACAAGAAATGAACATAAGAAATACATTAATTCTTTTATTAATTTTATGGGATATTACAACTGATCATCATCCCTTTAGGTTCTGATTCAATGGACCCCTTGCTTTTAACTAATAGGTTTAGAAGGAAATCAAGTCCCCTTAAATTCAATTAATGTGTAAACTTCATTATTTGTAATAAAATTTTAAAGCTCATCCAGCATTATTTCCACAATGTGAATCAAACACTGTCTTAGTGTGTGTTTAATTTATAAATGTAGTACGTGGGTTGATAAAACTTAGGGAGGGCCGGGGTTCGATTCGTATTGAGTTAATACTCCTCAATGGACCTTAAAAAATGTAAAAAAATAATAGTGTACTGATTACATTTACATGAGCTTTATTATTTTTTAAGCGATTAAACAACCCCCCCCCCCCGATGCAACATAAGGAGGGTTATAATATTATCCCTTAAAACTAATAAAAATTTAATGGAATTTTAATGTCACACCTTTATAATAACATGTATAAGCTATATTAACCTAATATTAAGAGGTAAATATCAAAATCAGTCATGTAAGTATGACATTTTCCAACTTCAATTCTTTTTTTATTACATTTCTCACTTTTGGTCTTCTGGGGTCCTTTTTTATCCTTTTGGTCCAAATTCAGTCCTTTTTTACCGGAAATTTAAAAAACTCGCCGGAAAATTATGCGTAAGTTGCAATCGCGCTCAAAATTGGTCCTGTAAGTATGGACTGCTCCAACCTCAGTAATTTTTTTATTGTAATTTTCACTTTTGGTCCTACATTGTCCGATTTTAGTCCTTTTTGTCCAAATTTAGTCATTTTTCGCCGAAAAATTAAAAAACTCGTCAGAAATCATGCGTGAGTTGCACGCGCTATTATTGTATAGAATAGGTAAAATATGATAATGGAGTAATAAATTATCCCTATAATAAAAAAATAAAATGATGTTCATCTAATTGAATTATTTCACAAACAATTCACTAGAATAATAAAAAGTAATAACATTTTTAATAAAAATGTGAGATATGATAAAGGGAAAAGTGATAGCTATTTAGTTAAATTATTTTATGAACTATTCGTAAATTGAATAAAAAGTGATAACATTTTAATGTAAAGTAATACCTAATTAAGAATAAAAAGTGATAACACTTTTAATGTAAAATAATGCTTGATTAAGATAAAGTGATAATAGAATAATTGAATTATCTAAGAAACGATTAATATCAATAATAATAATAATAATATGATAATAATAATAATTATAATAAATATTTTTTATTAAAAGCAATTAATATGATAATAAATTTATAACAAAATTAAAAAAAATGAAATGGTTAATTAATCATGGGCATTGGGCATCGACACAGTTTCACCGTATTAATTGATTAGTGCTTTGAGTTGCAAGCAAAACGGAGCCCTTGTTTTTTTCTAATTTATTTTTAATTTAATTTAAAATATAATTAATTGAATAAATTGATAATATGTCTCATGGGCAAAAGCAAAAATATAAAGAACATGTTTTTTGCGTTGGGGGATGTAAAAGTTTTTTTTAATGAGTTTTCTTTTCACCATCCAAGTTTTATAAATTTGGAGAGAGTGGAAGAAGAGAGGGTGGGAATCACGGTGGAACAGCAGAGCGCATGTTTTACACGTGAGCCCGTGCTGCTCTCACCCTGTAATTTTTTTAATTCTTTTTTTCTTCGCTGCTCATTACACGTGGTTACCCCTGCTCTTTTTTTTAAAAATTATTAATGTCTTCTTTCTTGGCGCATGCAACTCACGCATGATTTCTGGTGAGTTTTTAAAATTTTCGGCGAAAAATGATTATATTTGGACAAAAAGGATTAAAATCAGACAATGGAGAACCAAAAGTGAAAATTGCAATTAAAAAAGAACTGAAGTTGGAACAGTCCATACTTACAGGATCAATTTTGAGCGCGTACAACTCACGCATAATTTTCCAGCGAGTTTTTTAAAATTTCGGCAAAAAAGGACTGAATTTGGACAAAAAGGACCAAAAACGGACCCTAGAGGACCAAAAGTGAAAAATGCAATTAAAAAGGACTAAAGTTGAAAAAGACCATACTTACATGACCGATTTTGATATTTACCCAATATTAATCAATTGAACTAAACACTCCCTATTAAATAAGATGTGTTTGAATATTTTATGAGGGTATGTTTGTTTCGCATGTATATTAATAAGGATTAATTGCAAAAAAAAAAAAAAAAACCACGAACTTTACACTTATTACAAATTAATCCTCATTTTATAGAAATTGAAAAAAAAATCACCACCTTTAAGTATTGTTGCAAAATAAACTCAATTTGTGGCTAAAAGTAGGGTTTTTTGGTTGCGTTTTGCAACAATATTTAAAGGTGGTGGTTTTTTTTTTTTGCAATTTCTCAAAAGTGAGAATTAATTTGCAACAGGTATAAAGTTTGTGATTTTTTTTTCGCAATTATCCCTATTAATAATGATACAATACTTGTTTTGATTTTTGGTATATTAGATTTTAATTTTATATCATTAGATAAAAAGAAAAAAAAATAATATTTCCTCCGTCCCACACTTATCTTTACACTTTTCATTTTTATCTGTCTCATATTTATTTTCACTACCAAAAAAAAAATAAAACTTTACATCAGCCAACAACCTTAAAAGTTATTTTAATTTCAAATATATCACTCTCACTTAATACACATATTTTTTTTAAAGTACGCAACTACATTAACGATGCAGATAATTATGGAACGGGATGGAGGGAGTATTAATTAAAGAAAGAGAAGGATGGATTTTGAGTGTATTGAGAATTAATAGGGTCATGTGTAGATATATTGGGGTGATTATTAAAAGGGTCTCTTTAAAGAGTGAGACTCCTGTGCACCCGGGCGCATGGAGTACATTTCGTGTGCCTTTGCAATTTTCATGCATATTTGCAATTTAAACCCATAACAATATATAGATTTAAATAGAATTAGAGGGGGAGAATTGTGTCCACATTGGGACACAGAGTATCCCTCGGTGTCCCCGGGGCGCAGGAGCTTTTTTCCTCTTTAAATACACACTCCTTTTTATTAAATACACAAATCATAATTATATAATTAAAAAATATATTTTTAAAAAATCTAAATTATCCTTAATTTATTAAATACACACCCTATCTTATATATTCAAAGATTAAATTTTATTTTATAATCTTATAAACCCTAACCCTAAATATATGATTCATTTTATATATACGCCATGAGTTAACGAACTAAATTCAATTACCCAACCATTATTAGATAATACTAATATTGTTTTTTATGCTCTTCTTCGTCGTCTGGTAAGGAAATAATGCAAGGGCTGAATAATATTTAATTACCTAATTCAATTATCCAACTTTTCTTTATTCTTTTAGTATTCTGAAAATACTATTCCCATTATTCTAGCTATGGCACCTCCGGCCAGCCAATTATATATTGATAGTTAAGGCACGTTGATGGCTTTGGGAAGTGATTCTTCTCTTTCTATTTTGGTTATAAAATATTGTATAAAAAGTAATGATCAATTCTCAACCCAAGTATTTAACACGCAATACTAACAGTAGATCAAGAGAATGAACGATGCCCAGGAGATCTTTGTCTTCCCGGAAGAAGAAGAATAGCCCCACTCTCTAGCAGACTGATTGACAAAATCGAAATAATGGCCTCTTCATTTTCTTTTGTAAATTCATGGCAATGTTTGAAGCTTTCAGCAAGAAAGCTAAAAAACTATAGAATGGAAAAATTTGAACTTTTAAAGTTTAAAACTCAATATTCATTCTTTATTACTTGTAGAATCATTAAATTTAATAATTGGAGACGACACATGAATTAAGTTTGATTGCAGATTACAAGAAATTAAAGAATTCTTCTTCTTTCTTCAATTACGTTTAGTGTTGAAATTAAATTAGGAATTTTAAAGGGTGTATAGTATTAATTTTAAAAGGGTAGTTTTGGAGTTTTGGGGGTGTGTGTAAAATAAAATTAAGAAATAAAAAAGTAAAAGGGAGTATGTATTCAATAAGAAGTGTGTATTCAATAAAATGGGGGTGTGTATTTAACAACACTTATTAAAATTTACATGTGAATTGTGAATTAAACTCAAACTTGATTTTCTAATCTAATATAAACACTGCCTTAAATTTTTATTAGTTCCATGTTTTATTGTAATACAACTCTCTCTATGTTACATTTCATAAGGCCCTTAATTTTAATTAACGGACTTAAAAATAAGTACATATAATGTGATCATAGCACCGAATGTCTGATTTAGTGTCGATTATGTGTCTAGGATCTATATCTTATGTCCGGGTGTCGACATCTTGTTGACATTAAATCTGACATCCAATGCTATAACGACGGTGTCAAATATGATGTCAGTATCCGTGTTGTGATACCAATACCATGGCCAAAACTTAATTATTATTAAAATAAGGGGTGTGGGGGCATTTTGATCAAAAATGGTCATTTGAGTGTAGATGATATATATTAGTTGTTTTATGACAATGAATTTAACAGTATTGTTTTTTACCATTGAAACATGTATTAATTATATGTATTATTAGTGCAGATGGGAATGCTTGACAGAAATGTTGGTTGGTGATTGGACTGATGAGATGCTGTGTAGTTTTGGGATGCCAGTGATGAGAGGATCAGAGCGTTACAATTGCCAGATTTTTTGTTTGAACAGAAAAATTGTGATGGTAAGGCCTAAAATGTGGCTTGCAAATGGTAGCGCCTCGGCCGAACTCCGATGGTTCACTTCATGGAAGCAGAAGGCCCCCTGTCTGGACGACTTTCTGCTTCCATGTCATGTATCTGAGGCCATATCACAAACGACGGCGCCTTTTGGCTACGGATATCTTCAGTTCCTAGATACGTAAGTACGGATTTGTTTAACGCACCACATGTAAGTTTTTGAGGAAGAATAACTAGTCTATAAACTTAGTACACAAAACATGCATCATTCCTCTACCAATATGTTGATGTGTGATGGGGTTAATACACCATCCTCACTTATGATTGAATGAAAATTATACCCTTGAATGCCATGAAATAAAAGGGGGTAAGAGCCATGAATTATAAGGTAAAATATTACGTCAGTCACAATGACAAAATTATAATTATACTTTAGGGAGTGTTTGATTCACATTAAGTTGATAATACTCCATATGCCTTAAAAAATTACTAAAAATAAAGGAGTTTACATACTAATTGTACTTAAAAAGGCTTAATTTCCTTCTAATCCTGTTAGTCCATGAAAGCAAGGGCCCGATGGATTAGAACTCAAGGGGGAAGTTGGTTACAATAAATCATAAAACTAATAAAAAATTAAGACAATTCTCATGCGCATTCCTTGTTTATGATATTTTCAAGCTTTATTACCCCACCCAATAATTTAGTGTACCTAACACTCTATAAGAATTAAATGTAAGTGTTAACCCTATAGATAAAATAGGCATAAATCATTAGAATGTACGCATTGCTTTAATATACATGTTGTTTTGTCAGAGCTGTTGCAGCTGAAATTTGCATGGAACTATTTAGTCCAGTAGCAGTTCACCCGGAACTTGCATGAATGGTGTGGAAGTTTTCTTGAATGCAAGTGGAAGTATCCATCAACTGCAAAAGATGGATCGTCGTCGTGCAATAACCACTGCAATGTCTGCTCGAGGAGGAGTCTACATGTATAGTAATCAGTTGGGATGCGATGGCGGACGCGTCTATTGTGGTACGTACTACTTCAGTTCTCAGAATCGTTAAGAGAATTTTTCCAAAATACTATTGTAGATTCATGATCTGTATGGTTGTAGATGGATGATCTTGTATTGTAGTGAATGGGGATGTTGTTGCACATGGCTCACAGTTTTCCTTGAAAGAAGTAGACTTGGTGGTTGCCCAACTAGACCTGGATAAGGTATGTATAATGTATGTTTGAATGCATATTTTTTGTGCCCATCAAATAATATAAATATATATATAGGCAAAATATCATGTTCACCTGGTTGTACTGATCCTATTCCTTATGTCCACATTCAATTCTTATACGCTTATTAATAAAAATTTATACGGGTTGTTAGTTAATTTTTAACAAATTTCTTGTTAGTTTTTAAATGAACAATTAAATATAAAAAAGTAATACTTTCATTAAACATATATACATAATACATTAGATACTGAATAAAACTAATAACACTAAAAAACCATTTTTAGTAATCAAATTTATCAACAGAATTCAATCAGTTAGTAATTACCAACATGTTAACAACAAAAATTATATTTTTCTTTTAACAACAGAATGTCAATGGATTTATTCTCAATTTTACCAACGAGAAATCAATCGGTTGGTAATTAGCAACGGAATCATTATATAAATTATCAAGTTAATTATTAGAAACGAATTACTAATGGAATTATTTACGAAAAAAATTGAATTTTCGTTGCTAATATTTTACCAACCACCACTTTATGGACGGAAAATTACCTACGAATTTCGTTATTAATCCGTTAGTAAGACAATTTAATAATGGAATTGAGTCTTTTATTAACGGAATATTTCGTTGATAAGAAAAAGTTTTTTTTTTATAGTGATAGCGTGCGCGGAAATTAGTTCCATGCATTTGAGTGCAATATCAACTAAAATATATATGAGCAAGTCCTGATGTGCGAAGCTGTCTCATGATGAGACTGTTTCATTCTATAGCGATCAATCCAAAGATGAGTCACTCTCTTGTACATTTGAATCTGCATATCATATGTATGTGTTGATCCATCTAATTTTAATGAGTAGACCCCTGAATAAATTAAAATAATATATAATAGGGCACATAATGTATTGTGTTGAGAAATTATATTCCATGTTAGTTATGTAATGTATTGATGGAGTGTGATTTATACAGGTGATTAGTATGAGAGGTTGTACTAGTTCCTTTCGCGAGCAAGCAAGTTGCAAGCACAAGATTCCCTCTGTTTTTGTACCTTACAAGCTTTGCAAATCTTTCAACCTCCAAAAATCATTATCGACTCCCATTAAGGTATACTTATTAATACTAAAACTCAATTACTTAGTTAGTTTTGATTACGAAAAGTTGTATATATATGTTATTTGGGGAGTTTATATAAGAGCAAGTCTTGCATGAAATAGTTAATTTTAACTTTATAAGTTATCATTATTTATTTTTGTTACGAATTGTTTATGAAATAGTCAATCAGACAAATAATAATCCCTCCATTCCACGCTGTCCCGCTCAAAGAGTCACTTTTTTGTCATTTTGGGCGTCCCATCCAAAGAGTCACCTTTCTTTTTTTAAACATAGGGACCAAGACACATCCACTAATACAATTAAAATATTGGTCTCACACTCCCACTAATACAATTATCCACTACATATTAAATAATAATACTCCTACATTAAATAATAATACTCCCTAATCCACGTGCAAAAAGAAAAAACAGTGGGACGTAGGGAGTACTTTTTAAAAAAAAACGGAGGGAGTACTTTTTAAAAAAAATTATTAGATATCGCTTTATTATTGAAAATGTTATGACGATATCATGGAATGTGAATCGATCTCACACAAAATTTGATTTCTAACGGAAAAAAGCTTGTGTAGAAGTGCATGACTAGTAACGCGCAAGCGTATTTTTGTGCTGAAAAGAAAAAATGATATTCTACTGAACAAAAGTGATAAACTGAAAAAATGACGTGTCATTTCCAGATTCAAAATCACTGTAGGGAAGAGGAAATAGGTTTAGGATCAGCTTGCTGGTTGTGGAATTATCTAAGAAGAAGCAATGCCTCAGGCTTTGTCCTAAACCTATGTGGTGGAATTGGCAGCTCCTCCGTTGCTGCCATTGTTGGTTGCATGTGACAACTTGTTGTAAGAGGTCCCTCTCTTTCTCTCTTTTCCATGAATTTGTACGAGATTATTTTGCGATGAGACCGTTTTAGTAATCACTTTTCATTATAAATGATATCATTTTTCATCTAAACTACAAATTGTTCATGAAATAGTTAAATTAGACAATTATCATTTTTCATAGATTAAGGATTACTTTTATTAAAAATGTTATCATTTCTTATTCGGCACATAAAGAGCCTTGAATTGGTGTCATACAAGTTTCTTTCTGCATAATTTGTTAAAAACATGACTTGTTCAATGCTTTTGAAGATACTAGTACTGTGTGTTTGCTATGTATAATTTGAATTGACAAATGTTTGTTTTAAAAAAAATATTAAAAGAAATCAGAAATTGAGAGTGGGAATGAACAAGTGAAAGCTGATGCGATAAGAATTGGACATTATGAGGATGGAGAGTTTCCAACTGACAGCAAAGAATTGGCTAAACGCATATTCTACACAGTTTTCATGGGAAAAAGGTAAGAGAGAATGTATTAGTTTGATGTTTATAAGTAGGCATGGCAAGTCTTTTCGCAAGAGAATGTTATTAGTTATTTGCAGTGATATAATTTGATTTGTTTTTGTGTCTAATTTTACGTTTACCTTAAGCAAAGTGTTATGATTTAATTGTTTAGTTATGCATGATTTTTTTTGGTGCCATTTTAATGTATGATCTTCTGATCATATTGATATAATAGGAAAGATGATGGTACACTTTAAAAGAAAACATAACCTAATTAGAATCAATAGTTATATATTATTTTCTCCTTGTGCCAATCCTATCATTTATGAAAAATGAGATCATACATAAAAATGGGAAGAAAATCTCATGGGTTAGACTACCATGTCATTTTTATCTAGTTTAGAAATGAAGATTTGAGTAGAATTTATATGGCTGCGTTCCTTTTAGAATGAATGGAATTGATTACAAGTAATTTTGTGGTTGTGGTATGATCTAATAGTAGTGAGGAGTGTTCTAGTTCGAGCTCGAGTTGTAAGGCGAGGTTTCAACGGACGGAGTGGTTTCTTCCTTGTTGTCTCAGTTCCACTCACTCACTGGGAAGTGTCTGGGAACAATGGTAATATGTACTTCACCCTCCCCATTTCAAGTGATTTGCACTTAAAACGTACGTATACATATTTATACCACTACAAAAAGTACGGGATTTGAGACGGTTATTTTTTTTTTTGTCTCAAAGTAAGACAGTTTTTTAGATGGATGAGACTATTTATGCAGTGTACTGGTTGAATTAATGTTTTATGATATTAAAAATAAGAAATGATGTTTGTTTCTCAAATGGAGTAGTTTGTTGAGCTGGATAGGAAGCTGGAGGAAAGCAAACGGAGAGGCAGGCAATGCAGAGGATACGGGATCAAGGCGAAATGGCTACGATGTTAATGCTGGCCTCACTCTTGCCCTGGGCTCATCACAAACCAGGTTTTTATTTGGTGTTGAGTAGCACCACTGCAGATCAAGGCTGTGTGGCAATGTACCCAAGGTATCACACTCATGGCTCTTGACTATTAAATTGTGATCAAATATTCCTAGCCATAATTATATACACACATTGTAAGTATTAATAATAATAGGGTACTTTGATTGTAATTTAATCAAAACTTTTGTGATTTGGCGAAAAAAATCACAACTTTTCAAATAATTTGCAAATATAACCCATGGGCATGAAGGTGGTGTGCGGATGGATGACGTGGCAGTTTATGTACAAGTCAATACACATAACGACGTCGTATCCTGTAATTTCGTGGAAATTTATGCTCTCACCCCATTGAAATCTGTACTAATCCTTCCTCCACCAACAAACCAAACTAAATCACAGTTTTAATTTTTAAATTTTTGTACTGCGTGTATGGAGAGAGCACTTTGCTGTGATGGAAGGGTTTGAAGAGAGGATCATAGACTCCTGATGTAGATGGAAAGCAGGTGGACTAAATTAAAAACCATGCCCATGGCAGCTGGTATTCCTCCCCAAATTCGCTGGCCTTTTCTGGTGCGGCAAGAGCTGCCGCGTGCGGTGGACCAACTATCTCCACCCCGACATTAAGAACGGCCCCTTCACCGCCGACGAGGAGAAGCTCGTCGTTCAGCTGCACGCCATTCTCGGGAAGTGGGCGGCGATTACGACTGATTCTGGTTAGCAAGTGGGCGGCAATTGTGACTGATTCTGGTCCGGCAAGTGGGTGGCGATTGCGAATGATTCCGGTCCGGCGAGAAGCTCGTCATTCAGCTGCACGCCATTCAATTTGCGCTGATTCCGGTGTGGGCGGCAATTGTGACTCAACTGCCGCATAGTACCGACAACGAGATTAAGAATATGTGGAACACATCTGAAGAAGCGACTGATTCTCATAAAAAATTAAAAGAACTTACTAGAAAAAGGATTTAGTTTGTGGAAGGAGGGTTATTGCAGAGTCAAAGGGGAAAGTCAGATAATTAAAACGAAATTTCAATTTCTTGCACAATACGACGTCGTTTTGTGTATTGACACCTCCATAAACTGCCACGTCATCCATCCGGGCAACATCCTCCTGCCCATAGGTTATATTTGCAAATTAGTTGGAATGTGATTTTTTTTGCCAAATCATGGATTAAATTACAACTAAAGTAAAGGTGGAGTTTTTGTTAGCAATTACCCCATAATAATAATAATGTTGGTGTGATCAAGTATGGAAGCAGCAGTAGTGGAGACATCAATCCAATTGGAAGTATAAATGGGCAGGATCTTGCAGCATTTCTGAATTGGGCTTCTCATAGCCTGGGTTACCCATCCTTAGCTCAATCTCCTAATTCAAGCTCCTTGGTATGTATCTATTTCACAATTGAAAATATATATAGCTAGAAAACATTCTGTCTTGAAAACAAAGCAACGCAGGTGTATAGAAATCTCTACCATATCTTTCTCATTCCATAATCAAATAGTTTAGCCATTTATATTTGAGCTGCATTTGATGCTCCATTTAGGCAGATGAGATGTCTATATACATTAATCTATGTAATGTAAGGGAGTACTTTGTTCATATTGGGTTAATAATACTCCATTTGCCTTAAAATAAAGGAGCTTACACACTAATTACACTTTAGTGGGCTTGATTTCCTTCTAAGCTCGTTAGTTAAAAGAAGGAGTCTGTTGCATCACAACCTAAGGTGAAGATGAGTTATAATATCTCATGAAACTAATAAAGAATCGAGACAATTTTCATGCTCATTTCTTGTCTTTGACATTTTCAAATCTCATTAAATGTGTGTGACATTTTCAAGTCTTATCAACATACCTAATAATTTTAATGAAAGAAACACTCTATGTACATATTGAGAGGGTGTGGATATCAACATGACAGAAGAAGAAATCTCCATGTATGCAAACTTGCGGAAGAGGTTTAGATGTGGACCAGTATCCATGTTTCAGGTAATTTGCCAAACTACTATTTTTCATTTCTCACATTCCTACTCCAATATTTATTCCAGTAAAGTCATTTTCTGCAAAACTTCTAAACAAACGAGATAAACCTAAAGGATAAAATATATAAAAAAGTTATATAGTAATTACATATAAAGAATATGTTATAAATTAGAAAGATAAGAAATAAATAGCGTATTCTAAATTATAAGGGTAAAATAATAATTACACAAATATATACATAGAAAACTAAAAGAATAAAATATTAATTTAAATTTATTGACTATAAACACCCTACCTAAATAAATATCATTAACTTTACAGTTATATGTTTGTGTAAGGTTTCTATGAGGTTTTTAAAATCTAAATAGTAGTTATTGAAGTTTATGTTTACTTTTTAATTTGTAAGATAACTTTTACCTTATATCAAATTAATATATAGTACTCCCTCGATCCCATAGAAGTTGACACACTTTTTTTTGGTTTGTCACATTAAAGTTGATACATTTCCTTTTTAATACATGGACACACACAAAAACAATTAATTTATTCTCATGGGTCTACATGTCACCTCTAATACAACTATCCACTACACATTAAATATTATTTCTCTCACTTCACTTTATATTAAGTTATTATACTCCTTAATTTCCGTGCTAAAAAAATGTGTTAACTTCTCCAGGATGGAGGGAGTAAGATATAACGTGATGTGAGCAAGGTGGGGGTGTAAACCAGTAACCAAGGCAGGAAATTTGCTAAGTGAGCACAAACACCGAAAAAATGCATAATATATACTCCCTCCGTCCAACACCACCCTTCACACTTTCCTTATTCGTCGGTCCCACACCACCTTTCACACTCCAAAAAAAGAAATATCGTTTTATCCAACAACTTCAAAAGTTACTTTTATTTCAAATACCACTCATTTTTCACACACATACCATTTCTTTATAATATTTAATTACCTAAAAATACTACAATATCCTCAAAAATCAATAAATTTTATTAAAAAATACAATTTTCTTAAATAACATGGTACAATAAATGGGAAGTGTGGTGTGAGACGGAGGGAGTAATGATTAATTAAAATGGTAATATATTTATTTTAAAAGGTATAACAATATTATATAGAGTGTAAAAAATTATTATAATATAAAAAAATGATCTAAAATTAATTTATAGTGAAATAAATGTTAAAATTTGAAAAGATGAAAAAAAGGAAAAAGAGTTTAGTTATAAACATTAATAAAAAGAAAAACAAATATATAAAAGAAGAATATTAAATATTTTAATGAAAAATAAGAAAAATAGGTAAGAAAATAGTTAGAAAAAGAAAGTATTAAAAAGGAAAATTTTATGTGCATCTGATAGGAAGAAAAATTAGGGTGGGTTCACCGTTGACAAGGGCGGGTTTAGTGATTGGTCGTTAATAGTCGAGATGACCAATTAAAGAATTTATCGAACCACAGGGAGGAAGACACTAGAGTTTAAACGATCTCAAGTTTATCGTGATTTTATAAGGACGACGGAATAGGAGGATAAGATGCAAATAAATACAATTAAATTAATGCAAGAAATAAATGATAAAATGAATGCAAAATGAATGGGTTCCAAGTGATGCAAGGATGAGATTAAAAACAATCATAACATAGATAATTAAGTAATTATGCAATTAATTCTAATCTCTCATGGACAAGGTATAAAAACAATCACTAATTCCACCTAAACTCTCTCTCGAGACAGATAGGATGTAGGCCCTCAATAAAGCTCCCAAAAGCACTTAGGTTCGAGACCATAGCAAACACCACCCACTAGATACTAATTACTCTACGAGTTCCCTAATGAGGTACTAAATCATAGGCAATATTACCTTTTAAGGTACTATGAATTCACTAATGACTTGGTTCTCCTCACCTAATCAACCAATCTCTCGATTAAGTTAATCAAATGTTCTATCGAAGAGTTCTAAATTTAGAAGGATATCTCTATCTCATTCTAAATTACATGAAGTGTATGATGAAATGATTCAATGAACTATCTTAAACACATAGTTGATTTCTCAATCTAATCACATGCCCATGACAATTAATTACACAAATCATACATACACATTAAGCAATTCACATCAATGATAGAAATAACACAAATGCCCAATTAAGATTAAAATCAAGTTGCATAAAACCTAAATTATCCAACACCAATCATGAAGCTAATCTTACAAAGGAGATTAGCCTCTCATAGTCATAAGAAATTCAACATAGACATTAAAATCCTTACAAACCATGATTAATCTATAAAGAAATGCACAAAAATTAGAATTAGATTCTCCCTTTGAAGTGCTTCAATGAAGATCTCCTTCTTCTTCTTGTGATCTCACTCTCCCTTGCTTCCTTGATCACTTGGATAGTGGATTTGATGGGGGGATCAAGTGTAGATGGATGGATGAAGAATGGATGAAGATGATGGTGTAAAATGGAGGAAATGATGTGTGATGTGTGTGTAGGGCAAAACCACGAAAATCTGATCAATTGTTGAATTATTGAGTATTTATACCCCTTGGGAAGCTTCTAGAAGGTTCTAGAATTTTTAGCAGCTTTTTACATGACTCGACTCGAGTGCATGCACACGACTCGAGTCAAGTTGTGTTTTGGCGGCAAATCTCGGCAGCTAACAGAGCTCGAGTCGATTAACAAAGCTCGACTCAAGTGCTGACTCGGACACGGCTTGTGTTCTGACTCGGGTACATGCGAGGGCGTATCGTGCTTTCTGACATCGGCGCACGGCCTTTCTGGATAGGCCCGTGCGCAGCGCACGACTCGTGCTGCACCAACTCGACTCGAGTAGCAGCACTCGGCTCAAGTCGGGTTGTGCCCTATTTTTCTTTTTCTTTCGCTTCGTTTTTACCTGTTTTACATACGTTTAAGCTCATTCTCACATATTTCTATAAAAACACAAAACACAACCAAATAACACATAAATACGGATAAAATAATATGAAAATGAACATAAAAAGACACTCAAATCTAGGTAAAAATATCACTCATCATACCCCCTAACTTAAAGTATTGTGCGTTCCCGAACAACGAAAATGATAAACCAAGGAGAGTGATTTTCACCAAGGAAAAGACTAAACGAACATAAGCAATAACTCATCAATATCAATAAGAATTACAATTTATGCTAAGTCATCCTACAACACTAAAATCATAACATGCAAAAAATATTAACAAGTTCAATCACAAGAGAATAATAGTGTAATATAGTCCCTTTTAGTCCAAGCCTCACATAGGTTATAAATGTCACTCAACACTCTTCAAAGTGGTAAAACAACACTCATCAATCGATTGGCTCGACTCGCTATAAGCTTGCTCGTGGACTACATTCACAAACCACCAAAGTTTCCATTAGTGTTCAAAAAGGTCTTTTCATTTGGATGTAATGATAGGCTTTTTGGAAGGATAGGAAGAATATATGTAAGAGTGACTAATCATGTGTAAGCAATCGAAGAGGTAGCTACTTTCTTCCATACTTTCACTTATCTTTCTTTCCTTCTCAACTTGGTAATCACAAGCACTAATCATCAACTTCCTTGAATTGAGCTTCTTTATAAATCATGCTTCCTTTTTTGAAGTTTTATTTTCTTGAGCATCTTGTTGTTGCTTTGCTCATTTTTCTTGTTTTGAGGTTGTATGTTCACTCTTGTTTGTGCTTTTTCATCCTTTTTCTTACTTAGTTACCATTTCCTTTCTTCGTTTTGCTTTCTCATCAAAACTTTCTAATTACCATCTCCTCAATCACTCACACAAAAGATATATATATATATATATAAGGCTCATGTGGGAAATCAAGGCTTGTAATGTGCTAAATTCAAAAGAATTAGGCTTATAAGCTCAAGGTGGTTGACTAAGGATAATGTTCATGGTAGGGAAATATATGATAATGACTATCAATAACAAGGATAACCTTAGATCATTTCACTAATTTTCACTAATCGGGCTCATTCCTATAGTCCTTGAGCAAGTTCTAGCTTATCAAACACAACCAATCCACTCATGAAGAAATAACCATGTATGCATGGTTGAGGCTCAAATTCTCACAAGCTTATGCATTGGACCTTAAAGAACTTATTACACCACATTCATCTCAAAATTGAACAAATTAAATAAAACATGTCACAATTCGAAAGTGTAGAGATTCTTAATCATAACTTATCATCACTTATCACCACAACATGTCATCACCCATATTCAAAAATGACTCACGACCTCCCTAAACAAACCACCAAACATACCAAGACAAAAATAAAAATGCACACAAAACAAAAATAAAGACTCACCAAACTAGAAACAACTAAAAACACAAAACATGCAAAAACAAAGCCATCATAAAACAATGAAACACACATTCATAACATCCATATTCAAGTAAGCTCACAAGCATCACCATCTTTGATTGAAAAGGAAATCCTAAATTACGAAAAGTAAACATCCCAACAATATAATCCATCAATCCAAATCAAAATTAATTAGAAGTGATAGGGTGTAGAGTCAACTCTCTCAATAGGCTTTTGGTAGTGGAAGTTGTTAGCTCCAAGCTCCATGCATGCTTCCAATACCCTTCATTCATGCTCAAAAACTCAACTAACACCATTAGTTCAAAAATTGTAATAATAATATGGACTATTATGAACTTCAACACCACCAATCATACCAAAATCCAACCGAACTCATGAGAAAATTTTTAAAATTGGGTCAAAAACACGAAAAGTATATGCTTTCAAGACAAAGTATGTCTCACCATGCCATATTCCCCCAAACTTAAATTGAAATAAGAGTTTCGAGTTAAGTTTGTAAAAAGTGGTGTGACATACTTACACATTTCAAATCAAGTACTTTCTGTATCTTCAATACACATTCTCCTCACGAGCACAATCAACCTACATACCAAAAATTGCAAAATAATATCAAATCCACAATCCTTATTTAAAGCACTAAATAAAGCAATAAAGATAATGATGGGTTGCCTCCCATCTAGCGCTAAGTTTAACGTCTTCAAGCCGGATGATAGTTTTTAGCTCATGGTGGTCTTGAATAGTCTTTAGGCAGTGTCATTGGTTTCTTCTTAAAGTAGTGCCTTGTGCTCTCACGTTCAACCATTAGAACATTTCCCTTCTAGTTAAATAGCTCAAGCAATTGTTCTCCGAACGCATTCTTCACAAGGAATTGCCCTTTTCACTTGTTCCACTTTTTTATGGGGCTTTATATGCATTTCGAACTTCAACCACATCCCTCGGTAAGAATTCGGGCATTGACAAGTGTTGATGCCCTCTTGCAACCTTTTTCCTACAATCACCAAATAAATTTTATCAATAAAATCATGAAAATTTTTAAGAAAATTTGAAATTTCAATAGAATGAGAAGGTTTTGGCTTGTGGTGAGGAGAGTCGATGATCCTAGTTTCCGGAGGCTTCTTTTCTTCCATAAGGGCATGAATCTCTTCTTGATTTTGAATCTTGACTTTCTCTACCATCTCTTCAAGAGACTCAACAAATCTATCGAATTCCCCCCTTCAACTCTCCTTTCAACTCTTTGTCTTTCACCCACTTTAGAACTCTTTATCTCTTCTCCTTCATAACCTCATCAACCCCCAAACTATCCTCTTTTCTAACTTTAATGACCATGCATTTACTTTTCGTTCCGGAGGTAGAAGCTTGTTGTTCTCTTCTTGAAGTCTCTCCACGGTGGACACTATTTGACTTACTTGGTGCTCCAATGAATCCAACATAGCATTGAATGCTACATTGTATTCATCATCATTTCACAAAAGTTTCCGATTCTATCAATCCACACTTGATTAGAATTTCTTCCCTTTTCTAAGCAATCCATAACCATTTCAAACAACTTTTCTCCAAGCATCGCTATGTGGTCATTTTGGGTGGAATAAGAGGTTTTGGAGTCCTGGAAATTTTCCCATAGTTGTGGTTGATTTCCTTCTTGATTTCTAGAAAAATTTTCTTGAAAAACATCTTCCACGCCTTGAGGGTATACTTGTTGATGCATTTGATGAGGAGCTCCAAAATTCTCATAACTTTGTTGTTGGAATTGGATATCTTGTACTCCATAATCCGGTTGCAAGTTTGGCTCACAATTTAGCATTTAAAATCCTTGAAAATTTCATTGTGTATTCATAGTGGGATGAACACTTCTATTCACCAGTTCTCGAAGAATATCCATGTAGCTCATATTTTTTGGGCTTGTTCTCCTTCTTCTTCCTTCTCAAGGTATACACCTACAAGAGAAAGAAAAAATTGAAAAAAAAAATTTCTAAAACAAATATAAGATGAAAATATAAAAAATAAATGTCCGTATTAAGATCACTCTAAACAACCCTTCGTCAAACTTCTAGCGACCGTTACCTCCCCGGCAACGGCGCCATTTGATTAGTCGTTAATAGTCGTGATGACCAATTAAAGAATTTATCGAACCACAAGGAGGAAGACACTAGAGTTTAAGCGATCTCATGTTTATCGTGATTTTATAAGGACGACGGAATAGGAGGATATGATGAAAATAAATGCAATTAAACTAATGCAAGAATTAAATGATAAAATGAATGCAAAATGAATGGGTTCCAAGTGATGCAAGGATGAGATTAACAAAAATCATGGCATAGATAATTAAGTAATTATGCAATTAATTCTAATATCTCATGAACAAGGTATAGAAGCGATCACTAATTCCACCTAAACTCTCTCTCGAGATGGATAGGATGTAGGCCCTCAATAAGGCTCCCAAAAGTACTAAGGTTCAAGACCATAGTGAACACCTCCCACTAGGTACTAATTACTCTATGAGTTCCCTAATGAGGTACTAAATCATAGGCAATATTCCCTTTTAAGGTACTATGAATTCATTAATGACTTGGTTCTCCTCACCTAATCAACCAATCTCTCGATTAAGTTAATCAAATGTTCTATCAAAGTGGTTCTAAATCTAGAAGGATATCTCTATCTCATTCTAAATTACATGAAGTGCATGATGAAATGATTCAATGAACTATTCTAAACACATAATTAATTTCTCAATCTAATCACATGCCCATAACAATTAATTACACAAATCATATATATACATCAAGCAATTCACATCAATGATAGAAATAACATAAATGCCCAATTAAGATTAAAATCAATTTATATAAAACTTAAATTATCCAACACCAATCATGAAGCTAATCTCACAAAGGAGATTAGCTCTCATAGTCACAAGGAATTCAACATAGATATTAAAATCCTTACAAACCATGATCAATCTATAAAGAAATGCACAAAAATTAGAATTAGATTCCCCCTTTGAAGTGCTTCAATGGAGATCTCTTTCTTCTTCTTGTGATCTCACTCTTCCTTGCTTCCTTGATCACTTGGATGGAGAATTTGATGGAGGGGATCAAGTGTAGATGGATGGATGAAGAATGGATGAAGATGATGGTGTAAAATGGAGGAAATGGTGTGTGATGCGTGTGTGTAGGGCAAAACCACATTATCAATTGTTGAATTATTGGGTATTTATACCCCTTAGGAAGCTTCTAGAAGGTTCTGGAATTTATAACAGCTTTTTACATGACTCGACTCGAGTGCATGCACACGGCTCGAGTTAAGTCGTGTTCTGGTGGCAAATCTCAGTAGCTGACAGAGCTCGAGTCGAGTAACACTGCTCAACTCGAGTGCTGACTCGGACACGGCTCGTGTTATGAACTCGGGCACAGGAGAGGGCGTGTAGCACTTTCTGACGTCAGTGCATGGCCTTTCTGGACAGGCCCGTGCGCAGTGCATGGCTCGTGCCGCACCAACTTGACTCGAGTAGCAGCATTCGGCTCGAGTAGGGTTGTGCCCTATTTTTCTTCTTTGTTTCATCCCCATTTTCCATTTTTTCTTTGTTTTCTCCTGTTTCACATACATTTAAGCTCATTCTCACATATTTTCATAAAAACACAAAACACTATCAAATAACACATAAATACGGATAAAATAATATGAAAATGGACATAAAAAGACACTAAAATATAGGTAAAAATATCACTCATCACTTAGGTCCATTATTCGTGTACTGACGTTATTTATTTTAATTTTATTTATGTTTAGGGCTTGAGCTCTTTGTTCGTGGATTGGGCTTATTTATTTTAATTATGTTTTTTTAGGTCTTTAGGGTTTTGATTTATTTCCTTTTTGGTATTAGTGAGTAGTAGTATATAAGGAGTGGCTTAAAGTTTATGGATTTTTGTCAAATTATTATTGAATTAAAGAGCCTGGAGGCTTTTGGGCAAACAGAGTTTTCTATTTGATAGTGCAAATGGGGTTTACCATTTGATTATTTTTTTATTCTTCTATTCTTATCAATTGGTTCAACCCGCCGGATCCCGTTCCAGTCGAGATGGCGACAACCCATGCCACTGGAAGAGATTGGATAAATTGGAGGCAAATAAGGCCGAAATGAAAGAGATATTGCAGATGCAGAAAGAGGTACTGGAGACGCAGAAGGAGATATTGGAGACATACGGTGTACAAATGATTGAGATCGCAGCGTCCTTGGCTGCGTTGTCAAAGGCAATTCTGCAGCCTTCGTCGAAGAGGAAATTAGTGGCGGGTGCGATCCAAAGGGAAGCAGCAGTGTCCTTCACATCCACGATGGTGCCGCTCGTTGATGATTTGACGTGTAGGGGCACTGCCTTGGCGCTCCTACCGTCATTTGAGGGGGATGATCCGATCGGGTGGATAGCGAGGGCTGAGCAACAATGTGAATTGAATGATACCTCACTGGAAAGGAAGGTGGCAGTGGGTGGGGTTTCCATGGACAGGTTTGCATTGCACTGGTTGGCATGGATGAAGGCGAGAAAACCTGCAATTTGATGAGGAGAGTTCACGCAAGCGCTGGTGGCACGTTTCGACACACGATTTAAGGGGAGCTTCGAATGTTTGTTCGGAGTTGAGCAATTTGGAGAACTAGCTAGGGTTGAGATAATCTTTCTATGTAAGATGGGGGATAAACATCCCCAAGCATCAAGTGAACAAAATTTCTCAATCAGTTATAAAAAATGCTAGTTTAGTGGTTAGCGATAACAGGCAATTCTTTCATGCATTTTGATGGCAGCAGTGCAAATGAGTTGACTGAAAATTTCTCTAAGCCGATTGCGCACCCCCGTGAAAGAATTCACGGTTGTTTGGGCAGTCTATTACCCCTTCCAGATTTACTCGGCTTCCATCGAAAGTATTGGAGGATTTGGGAGCAAAAGGATTGTGCTTTAGGTGTAAGAAACCTTTTACACCTAGGCATGCTTGCCCATTCAAAAAATTAAGGGCGTTGTTGGCTGAGGAGGATGAGGAGTTGGACCTTCAATAATATGAGTATTGCAAGATGACAGGAAAAGAGTTAATGGATGAACAGAAAGAGTTTTTTGAGGAGGGACGGGGGTTTCATGTTTATTCTATGGCAATTACCTAACTGCAACTTTGAGGATAAGGTTGTTTCGAAGGAGGATAGAATTGATAGGAAGCAAAATTAGGGTTCACCGTCAACGGGGGCAGGCTTAGGGTTCACCGTTGAGCCCATTGTTCGTGGATTGGACTTATTTATTTTAGGGTTAATTGTATTAAAATACACGACCTTGCTCCCTTTTTTCAATTTTATCATGAACTGTTTTCTTTATAAAAAAATACACGACCTTTTTCCTTTTTCTCAATTTAATCACGGATTTTCTTTTTATCAGTTAACTACACAGTCTTATTTCATATTCTCAATTTTATAACGCCCTATTCCTTTTATTAATTAAATATGTAATATTTTATGTTTCACAATTTAATTAAGAGACACTCTCTTGTGAGACGAGTAATTTGTGAGATTGGTTTGAGATGGGTCGACCTATCCCTAAAGTATGCTTATTGTATAGATTTAGTATGTTTATTTGTAGTTAAAGTATGTTAATAATAAATCATATTATAACATGCTAAAATTATACTTTAATGCATAATCAAGCATACTTTAAAAAACATGTTTTAACAATCATTAAAAGTATATTCCCATTGTGATCCTAAATTAAAAAACAAAAACCAGTTGATATATTCTTATAAATTACTACATTATAATTCAATTTGAGGGACCTGGGTGGAGGCTTATTCCACATATCCAAAACTATTGCCTTATCTTCAAGTGTTGGCAGATTAGTTGTGGTATTTTATTCAATGTAAAGAATACTAGCCCTTTTGACTACTTGGAGAACATCAAAGGGCTTGTTATCCATAAAAGTCATCCTAAAGCCACCAATAGTTCCATCTCCTCACTCAATAGGATTTTAGACATTCTCTAGAAAATGTTTTGAAAGCTGAAATCACTAAGCCCAGTAACCTTCACGCAGATAGGACTAAGGTTACATACACGCCTTGTCATTAGGCAACAAGATGTGATTATATTTTAGCTTCCTCACAACAAAGTTCACAAATAAGATATATTTCCATCCCTTTCTTAACCAGGTTAGCTTAGTGGGTGAGCTTCTAAACATGTCTCCAGATGAAGTATGGGTTGGTAGAGTTTGAATGTCCCAGATTTTCTTTAAAGAGTTTCCAGTTTTGCTTGTGCTCGAAAATTTCTAATTGAGTTTAGAGAATATTGAAATTGTTAGGCGGTATGCAGATTTGACATTCATTTAACCTAACTTTGTACATTTTCATATCATTTTATCTAGTGAGAGGTAAAAACTACGAGGCACAACAAGAATGTATTGAGCATCATCTTTTTCTATAACAGAACTTATCTTACTTCTATCCCAGTTATGCAACTCATGGTCAATCAGATTTGCAACACAAGTCGCATGAGGTATTGTTATGAGGCAAGGGTTTGATTCTTCAATTCATTAATTCCAATTCATAAATAAACATTAGATTTATTTTCTGACCATACTTACTTTCTATGCTTTCCCATGATTAATCAATACCCTCGATAATAAAATATCAAGCCAAATTATTTTTGCCACTACAGCTAAGTCGAAGAATTGAATACCAAACCACCTTTATCCTTTATCGCCACCATCTTCTCCCAACTAACCTAATGGGTTGACAAATGGTCTAACGAAGAACCTTGACTAATAAAAATGTGCAGTTGCTCTTTCAATATCCTTGCAAATAGAGATATGGAAAAGAAGGTAGCTCATTTCATAGCTTGGAGTGACTTGTATCACAGTTTTTAATAAAATCACTTATTCTGCCTTTGAGGGTATTTTCTGTTTCCATTCTTTGAGTCATGTTAGAACTCTGTCCACAATTATAATAAAACATGTTTCTTCTGCCTCCCGATTGGCATTGAGAATTTGAGGTATTTTGAACATTGTTCAATATATTGCACTCCCAAATAGTGGTGAAGGTGTCCCATTTCTTCATTGGATATATTAGTACTTCTAGAAAATTTAGACTTGTTTAAGTTAATGCGTGGTCCTGATACTTTTTCGTAATAGTTAATAATCTTTAATATCTTTCTACAAGTCTCATTGGTCTTCTTGAAGAACAAAACACTATTATCTACAAAGAAAAGATGTGTTATTGAGGGTGCTCTATATATGAATCACTTGTAGACCTTGGATCACACCATATATTTTATAGCATGTAAAATAGAAGAAACCTTCTACGCAACACAATAAAGATAAGGTGACAGGGGATTTCCTAGTTTGACTCCCCATTCTAAAACAAAAGAATAAGTTTGTATACTATTCAAGAGAATAGAATATGAGACAGTCTAGACACGCCATATAACAAGGTTTACCCAAGACTTAAAAAAAATTCATTTTGTTATTATAGTTCGAAGAAAAGTGCGATCTATCTTATAATGGGTTTCACTCATGTTGAGTTTTAAGGCTTAACCACATTTTTTAATTATACTTTTCTTCGAGAACGAAAAGACTTAAAGTGATCATAGCATTATCAGAGATGTGGTGTCATGGGATGTATACACTAGAAATGGAGAGTGTAAATGAGGCGAGAGAATTTTTAGTCTATTTATACTAATTTACACAAGGGCAAAATATTCCTTACGCTCGAATTAATATTTATTTATTGTGCATCATGTGCTATTTTACCATTTTAACTTTATTATTAGAGATTTCAAAATAGGTTGGTGAGGTGAGTTAATCCATAACACACTCCATGATGGGTTGGAATGGGTTGGAGCAGGTCATTGTGGGATGGATTATAGGTGGAATGGGCTATTTGCAGGACGGGCTTTGAGTGGATTTTTTGTGGGGAGTGCGGGTTATCCCACATACTAATTTTATATTTTACTTTTAATTTTTATAATACTAATAAAAATATAATTATAAAAGTAGGTCTACAAAATAGGTTAACTAACAAATAATTCACAAAAAATATTCTAATGTGAAATTAAACATGGTGTGTTATTGTGCAAGCATCGTTGCGGTTTGGGCTATGGTGGGGCAGGTTAAGTGCGGGTTATACTTATATAGGCTTCTCGTGGTGTTGGTCAATGCGGGGCTAACTATTATGTGGAACAATATTTTAGTAGGTTTTCAAGGCAGGACATTACGGGTTTAACTCAGATTGACAACTATACTTATAATTTAGTGCTTATTATTTACTTTTTATTATTTTTTACATTTTTATTTATTGTTTTTATTCAATTCATTACAATTTAACTATTATATAGAAATATGTGATACTAATTTACTCTTGTAATCTATGGCTTATTATATCATTATGATTTAATTTATTCTTTACACATTACTTTTATTAAATTATCTCTTTAACAGTCTTATCGTCATTTTATACTAAATTAAGCGCGTCAAAGAACATATATCGAGGTACACAAAATATCTAAATATATTGTATAAAAATAATTGCAAACACCGACTTATTTAAAGTGATATTAACTGTGTATGTTAAAGTAAATATATTTCAATCACCCCAATTACTTGATTTTTTTAATCGTATTCAGGTAGAATCTTTATGATAAATGGGACCTAAAATTAAGTCCTAGGGAGATTGGAGAAAAAGTGAAGCATTTCTTCAAGCAATATTCGATGAGTAGACATAAAATGACGGTTCTAACTCCTTCATATTTGGTTGAGGTAACATTATCATTTATTAAAGTGAAATAATTACACTCCTTGCCTCTCAATACACTTTTCACATTTATAGCAGATAAGAAATTTATGAAATATTTTTTACAACCTTTATTGACTTTTGAAGGTAATGTTGTCTTTTTTTATTAATAAATAAAGTTCAAAGTGAGCTATATGTGTTATGTAAAAGTGCAATTTTCTAAAATATAATATATTGAGAATTTATTTAGTTTGAAACCCTTTTTTTGTATGAAAAGTTTACTGAAACAAACAAATGAGAAAATGTGAAAAGTGTAATGGAATGTTGGGAGGATTAAATTAAATTCATATGTATTTTATTATGAATTTTCATATTAAAATATGTAGATTATACTCTTTTTTCAGGGAAACTCGCCCGATGATAACAGATGCGATTTACGACAATTTTTGTACAACATGAGCTGGCCGTATCAATTTCGAAAGATTGATCAACTCATTTTACAACAAAGCCAACTTAATGATGATTAGGAGAGTCTGACTGAATTTAGCAATAAGGAAATGTTAAATATTTAATGACAATATAAATATTTGTAATCACGAGGGTTATTTTGTGATATGATGGGAAATAGATACGGAAAAATTTATCATATGTGTTGTCATTTAAGAGACTGTAATAAAGATTGAGTTTTGAGAAAATATTGTTTGAGAATATGCAATGCGTAAAATAAAAATAATATATTACATTAAAAAAAAGCACTCAAATTGAGGAAAATCACGACATAGCCTCAATTCTCCCACTATAGATATATGTATTATTATGTTTCTCTCTATATGAATTAGTTAATAATTCTCACTATTGATATTTTTTACTAGTACGATTGATCTTGTTGGTCTCTCAGGGTAAAGCCTAGATGAAGGGGGTGAATAAACTTTTACAACTTATTTTGAAATAAATATATATTTACTCAAGGACCCAAGGTGACCTTTTAAAAACACCCTAAAGCTTGAGAAGTTCTCAATAACTGATGAGATGAACCCACAATTGAGGTTACTCAATTAAATTGATAATGATTTTCTTAGAGTCGAATACTAGACTCCCCAGAGAGAAGTTTAGATCTAAATGTAGTGAAAATAACTTGTACATTGTTTATGTGAGTGAAATAATAAATAAAGTAAATAAAACTTTACCTCAGTCAGCAAATTATGTAAACTAGTGAAGGTTTGTGCAATGTGCTTTAAAAATGATGTGTGCGAATTTAATAGAAAAAGTAAAATGCACAACACAAATATTGACTCTTGTGGATAGAGAAATAAAAACTTTATGGGATCTAAAGCACTAGTGATGCTTGGGTACAATCTTCATCTTTAAAAAAACTTCTATTTTATATCATCAAGTGTGAAGTGAACTTGTATGAATGATAGGTAATGTAAGAGTAATATGCACGTGATAGAAGAGGTATATAGGTTCGAATGTGGTGTAATTCTTCTACATCTTTTCATCTTCCAAGAGAGATAGTTTACTAGAATTACCCTTTTCATCTTCCAAGAGAGATAGTTTACTAGATATTTCATCTTCTTTTCTTATACATTCTACGTTCCAAATATAATATTGCTTATCCTAAACTGTTACTTTATCTCCCATAAACTGATCCTTAACCCCTTATAGAATGAAAACCAAGTCTCTAAGACTAGATCCGAACTCAATAGGTAAATTGAGAAGTCTTAAATTCCTAAGGTTCAAACTCTTTTCACTCCTTGAGTAAGTATAGCTTAATAGTTGTATTCAACGTTTGATGGAAAATGTCTTTGACAAGTTATTCGTAGGAGTACCTAAGAGAAATCCCAAGAAGGAAATGAAAATGCAAAGGATGAAGGAGATGAAATATATAACTATTGCAAAGACAACCTATAGAGGATGAATGAAGGTGTTGAGAGTGAAAATCAGTGTGTTTTAGTATCCAATTTAACACATTTTTTATGAAAATTATTATCATACATTAGCAGAAGTGTCTTATATTCATATATTTGAGAAAAATGTGCATTTGAGGTGTTTTATTGTGTTTCAGGTGGAAAAAAGACCAAAAGTGCAAAGTTAAAGGAATGCTGAAAAATGCACTCTCACATTGTGTAATTTTTCTGTGTTTGTGGAGCTTTAAACTGGTTGTGTGATACATGGTTAGAAATCCACGGAAGGGAGTATCGTTTTGGCACAAGAATCACTCAAATCGAAGTTCGGATGAGAAAGTTATGTTCAAAATCGTGAGGTCGCGCAGCTGCCGGCGAGAATTTTTGAATATTAGACCATCTTTCCTATTTCTTGGAGCACAATTAATTTTCTTATCACATAATCCTCCATGATTCCACGATATTTTTTTGGATATTTTATTTCCTCATTTGATGCCCTTCTTATACCTATATATATTTTAGGTCATCATTCATGGGCCACAATCATCCTACAACACCTCCCCAAGGGGATTACTATTGGCATTTGGATCTTTAGATTAGCGTGAACCATTAGGGTTCCATGCAATTCTACAGCAGCGGAAGCATAAGTGTAGAATCGAATTACCTTTCACCAGGGTTGATGTAGAGGTTGCATTCTCACCGACAACCTGCGCAGCCTCACGGTTTTGGGCATAACTCTCTCATCCGATATCGGAATCGAGTGATCTATGCACCAAAATGATCCTCTCTTCAGTGGGTTTCCAACGGTATATTACTCATACAGTTTCAAATTCCACACGATTTTAGAAAAATCAATGAATTTTACGGACAGAAACAGCAAACGATCTTCCGGTCTTCTGTTGTATTCCTAAGACACGTCTTGACATTGGTGTGGGCAACGATCTACAAGATGAACTCAGTCTACAATCTTAATCTGCCTTTCACATGTGCTATGCGTGTGATTCAGATTCCGGATTGATGAGATTGACTTTTATATAGGCTACAACAGGGACCAGGAGGAGAAATTAGGGTTTGGGCCTCCATTGGGCTTAAGCATCCAAGTTTAGCCTAAAACTTATACTTAAGTTCAATAATAATAAATCATTCCACTAAAGAAATATTATTGCACTGCCACCCTAATCTCAAATTACGTTTATGGACTCCTTATTATGAGCCCGTTAGTCTCCCTGTGTTTAAGATTCAATTCTCATTAATTAATTAAGTTACTGACAACTCCATTAATTAATATATTTACTGAGAGTAGTACCACTCAACCTTATTATCATTCGGGAATAAATCCACCTGCAGGGTTTACATGATAATCATTACGAGCCCCTCAAGGGGACATCATCAACCAATTCTGTTAGGACACAGATTCCTTCTACAATCAACAACACACCATAGAGACAGCACCATCTCCTAACTCACCGAGCATATTGATCTAATAATTAAATCTCACCCATTGATGAATTAAAGAAATAAATACTGGCTTATGTATCGAGGTTATTGTATAGGGATTAAGAGTGCGAACTTCCATAATAACAGAGATCAAGTTCTATTATATAGTCAGTATAAACCGAACGATCTCAATGCGATCCTGTTTAATACACAAAGTGCACTAGTGTAATTTTATAGTCAAGATAGGCTAATGCCAAATCACACTACAATCATACCGATAGATAGTCCCCATCTATCTCGATTGTGAACATTTGTTTATACTTTATAAGGAGCCGATAATATGATCTTACGTGTGACACCGCAAATCACATTATCTATAGTATAAAGTAAATGGACTTTTGCAAGATTAAATAACTATGCAAAACATTTGATCTCATAATTCTCATTTCGAATATTATTATAACATTGTTCATACAAAAAATAAGACTTTTAGTACACAATCCAACAATCTTCCACTTATACTAAAAGACTATGCTACCATATCTGCTGCCATACATCTGATTACCACTCCTACTACTTGACCATTAAAAGCTTTCGCCTTAAGGTCCTTGTAAAAGGATTACTAGGTTATCATCAGATGTAATCTATGTGACAACAACCTTCCCTAGATTATAGAATTTCTCGTATCAGGTAGTACTAGCTATCAATGTGTTTAATTTCCTTATGGACTCATGATTCTTTCAAGTTTGCTACTGCACCATTATTATCCACAATAAATTGTGATAACCTTGGACAAACTCAAAATCACATTTAAGTCCATTACGATGTTTCTAGAACCATACAGATACTTTGGCTGCCACAAGGCTCCAAATTATCCTCTTTACATGGTGGAGTCCGAAATATATTTCTATATGACACTCCTCCATACTATGGATCTACTTCCATTAAACACATAACCTTGAGGTGGATTTACTGCCGTCCTCATGATTCGAAAATTCAAATCTAAGTAACCGCCAAGAAGTAATGAATTATTCCGGTAAGCTTAGATATAATTTCCAGTCCGCTTCAGGTACTTCAAGTATGTCTTACCATAATTCAATAATTTTGTTCTGGGTTACCTTGATACCCACTGACTATGCCATTGACAATGCATCTATCCAATCTTGTACATAGCATTCCATAGATTAAACTTCCTTATTGCCGAAGCTTAGGGAAGCGCCCTTATCTATTTTATCTTCTATTGTGTCTTAAGACACAAATCCTTAGATAAAGTCACATACTAAAACGAGTAAGGATTTATTTCATTTTATAAAGCTTGAGACAAGCACAACATCCTATCTTGTGATCTTTATTTCCATGTTCGCAAGGATATATCTTACTTTTTTTAAGTCCTTCATTTCATACTGCTTTATTAACTATACCCATACGCCCGACAATATTATTTCATTGTCTCCATTGAGCAAGATACAATCTACATACATACAAGATATACCACTACGTTTTCGTCACTCTTTTCAATACACAAGATCCATCCGAGCATTGATTAAATCCATACCACTGGATTTCCTAATCAAAACGAATGTTTCATGATCTTGAATCTTGCTTTAGTCCATCGATGAACACTTTTAAGCTTACAATCAAAATGCTCTTAGCTCTTTGCAATGAATCACTCTAGTTGCTTCACATAGATGTTTTCCTCAAGACTTCCAATAAGGAAAGTTGTCTTGACATCTATTTGCTTTACCTCATATTTAATATGAGCAGCAACAGATAAAAGAGTTTGGATCGACATAATGTAATCGATCCTCTTTTAATTTTGTAGACCACATATCCAATGGCTTTTACACTATTTGATGATGCTACAAGCTCCCAGATTTAATTTCAGAAAATATTGCAACTTGCTAAGATGCCGCATTTCGATCTTGTAGTGCTTTGTCATATCCATGGGCTGATTTTATATTTACTAGGGACCAAGTCTTACGACTCTCCCAAAACATATATCTTTCAAGATGTAAAACAACCCTCCCACTACGACAAGGTACTACATGCAATTATGTATCAGACGTGACACGCGATACAGTTTACTTGTGGTATATCCACTTGTACAATTGGTACTAATACTTTGTGTTTTCCCTCTCACTTCCTTTAGAACAACTTATACATGGATTTGTAGTTTATTATATAGTCCTTTCTAGAAATCTAATGTTCGTGTTTACAATCACCCTTCGATCTTTTGTACTATTCAAATAAATCAACCTTCATTTTTCTAGGATATTCCACAAACAGAAAAACATCGTATGCCATGTTGTTTCAGGGCATACAAAAAAAATGAATTTAGTAATTCCAAATAATTCATCATCTATCTAACTATTTCCATAAGAGCCATATTCCTTCTTTCCATCATATCATTCAGCTGGGGTTTACCCGGTGTTGAGAACTTGAGATTCAATCCCAACCTCCAATTTAATAGCTCCTAAACTATCTTAAGAGGTACTCGCCACCACGATTATATTGCTGTGACTTGATATATTTTCCATGACGGCTCACTGCATCAGCCATGCACTCCTTGAATTAATCATAGTTCTCAGACTTGTAGTGCATCAAATAAATATATCTTGTTTCTGGAATAATCATCGAATATTCATAACCCCCTCTCAACAGGATAATCTTAGGATCGCTCAAATCAAAATGAAGCATTTCCAACATATCTTTTCATCGCTCTATACCCTTTGCCTTGTATAGGCAATTAATCATATTCACTACCAAGTAAGACTCACTAGTTCGATAGTTTTCACTTCCAACAAACCTCAGGGTTCATCGACTATCAACTTTTGAATCGTACTTAAGTGAAATGATCTAGTCTTAGATGCCAACAGTATGTTTAGTTCATCTTCGAAGGTTCCTTTCTCTTACTAAGATTAAAAAGATGCATTATTAATTACTATTTATTGCATCCATGGGATGAACATGTTTTAAGAGTGTGCAAATTGTCACCATCCTACCACAACAGATTATAGCTCCATCCTTCATTATAATGACCATGTCATTTAATGAAATAGAGTATCCATCCGTAAATGCATAGAAACCGAAATAAATTTTTTTCTATGTAAACGTACGTCAAGTTAATTTCTCTTAATCAAACATTTATTCATATCATGAGATAGATAAACAACTCCCACTGCAATAACCACTACCTTCGTAGTTTTACCCATGTACTCTACAATCTCATCATCACTTAGTTGCAGGCTAGTGATTCTGGTATTTTCACACAACATGTCAGTAAACTCCATCACTAATCACGCTTCAACAACTAGTGAATAAGATACTATCATTTGTTCAAATCTTGATGAAAATGGCTTTCCTTCGCCACACGTTTTGTCAGAAGTTGCCCACCATATACAACCTCTTGTAATTCAGGTGAAAGTTGCTTAAAACGTTATAGCAAACTATGAAAATAAATTGAGCTAGGTTTCCCCTTCAATTTCTATTTCAAGTATTTCCAATTCATTCATCAAGTTAACTATGACCTTTTGCCTTTCTAACTTACTCAAGTATCCGAAAAGTCTCATGAGACCATCATATTTCTATGAACCTCTCACCTCTTCACTAAAGATTTAAATAGGCATCAGAAGACATCCTAAGTAAGAACACATTTTAATTTTCGTAAGCAGTAAAAATTAAAATCAAGATTCTTTTCTAATCATTTATTTTGGACACGTAATTTAATTTTCTTTTAGTTATAATAAGTGAAATAAACTATTTAAAAATTCAGTGAATCAAGTAAATAAATACGACGATTAAACTCTTCAAATTTAAATTTTTATGTTGATTCCCTCAATAAACAATATAAAATAAATTCACCAAAATCTCAAGCACCGTGAATTTGCATGCCACGTTAGTGTGGACGTATACAAACCCTAACATTCGCAAGAGAAGATTTTACCCATTAATTCCATACGTCATAATTAACCTTATGATTCAATAATTAATAGTCAGTTGTCCTTTAACCATGCAATTTAATAGTAGTGACTCCAATGGGGAGGATACATATTAATTGCACCTAAGTGCATACCATTATTTGATATTAAGTACGTTACCCAAGTTTGTGTGTCTTACAGTTGGAGAAATCCACACGCCCTCAAATAATTTCCTACAATCATCAATTATTAATTTATACCAGTGATCCGCAAATAAAACTCATCCGTTGGGGAGAAAGGCACTATAGCCAACTCATAAGCTTACTTGCATCACATTACAAATAATAATTATTTAATAAAAATTATTCCAGTGATCCGCAAATAAAACTCATCCGTTGGGGAGGAAGGCACTAAAACCGACTCACAAGCTTACTTGCATCACTTAATAAATCAACAATGGAGGCCGCGGGATCATGACCAATCCATCTCCCACTTAGTTATTTAACAAGAGTGTTTTTGCATGCATACAATATTACAGATATAATTATGCAAATAAACATGCTATTTTTACATCAAATAGAGCAGTAAATCAAATAGCACATAATTCCAAATATATAATAATAATTGACAAATAAAATAATTATAACAATTATATATAAGGGATAAAAAAATTAGCCAAATATGGAAGGACTTGGTCAACACTCCAACCAATTAAGGAAGTGGCTTGCTCAACAAGTTGGAACAACTTGGTCCCCAAGCAACTGAAATACGGTTCCACAGAAAGCTTGAAAACTGCATGTGTATTGGCACCAATCCAACACTGCCACGTCATCTCATCACACAGATTCATTGAAATCGAAAACATGCTCACATACCAGGCTCAACTCCAGCGTGCTCGCTGTTCAAGCGCAACTCCAACCAACTTTCTGATCTAGTGCCGGAAAAACATGATCCGTCGGAATAACGACACCAAACATCGCTCAGCCAAATGACCGCCGGTGTCCTCTTTAAGCTCATATGATGGCATGCCCAGCGACCTTCTAGCGTGAAACTGCCTTCCATGTAGCTGCCCGTTGGACAACTTCCAATCGCCGGATAAATAAGAAAGTTGCCGGTCAGGACATCCCGTTCTCCACGTAACACCCTGTACTAGCCATTTCTTATCCCGTCAGAAGAACAAAATCCATCAAAAAATGTGCCCAGCAAGTTTAAGCCGAGCAGTATTCCTTCCTCCGATGGCCAATAGTTGTCTTGCAATCATTCTCCACGCCGGGAAGTCACAATAGCTGGTCAGACTGAAAATAGTCTGCTCCCCAGCCATGCTAGAATGTATCCATCGCCGTCTCAACACCAATGACTAGCACACTACAAGCTCCGGAGAAACCAACCTCATGTCGTCATCAACCAGACACTAGTATGCCGTCGTCAAGAAGATAGAAAATAGACATAGGCCCAACCGGCAAGAAAGACAAGATTCGATTGGAATCTCTCCATGGTCGCTTGCAACCGCCAAGCCCACTCAAAATAGTCACTCGAAAAAGCTAGCGTGAAATCGCTCTTTACTCGCCATAAACTATTGCTAACCCGACCGGCTAAGAGGAAGACTCGACCGGAAGCGACCCAGTCCCACTCGAAAATGCAATGGACACCCAAAATTGCACCATTATCGCCCGGAAACTCACTGTTCTAGCCCTGAAATGCCTTACCTCTGACACCGGCAATCACCTGCTCATTGTGGCCGTGCAACCGCCGTCCACCATCATCGTCAACCTCACGTCCATGTGATCATCATGTAGGGCCTTAGGCTTTCACCACCAGTCAGGATGTCGTACAGCCATCAGCCAGCCCATGATATGCATTCTTTCGACGTTGATTTCTCTAAACGAATACATCCGCCGCTGTCGCTCATCGAGTTTTCCGACAGCGGCTGTGATCTTTCCATCAGTGACTTTGATCCGCCGCCTTTCACCAGAGAGGCATCATCGTAGTGACTCATCGATCTTCCACTAACAAGGTTCATCATGTGTACAATTAGGATAGTCAAGAACCATCAGCCGTGAGGCACAAGGTTATGACGATGATTCACTTTCACGATCCAACAATTACACGTAGGGTTTTATAATAGGGATTTCCATGAATTTAATTCATAAAACCAAAAACTCTAACTAGCCACATGTGATTCACATATTCACATAAACCCTAGCCCAACGTGTCATGTTTAGCCATAGAACCTACGCTCTGATACCAATTGTTAGCATTTGGATCTTTAGGTTAGCGTAAACCTTTAGGATTCCATGCAATTCTACAATAGCAGAAGCATAAGTGTAGAATCGAATTACCTTTCACCAGGGTTGATGTAGAGGTTGAATTCTCACCGGTAGCCTGTGCAGTCTCACGGTTTTAGGCATAATCCTGTCATTCAATATCGGAATCGAGTGATCTATGCACTAAAACGATCCTCTCTTCAGTGGCTTTTCAATGGTGTATTACTTGTATAGTTTCCACTTCCATATAAGTTTAGAAAAATCAGTGAAGTTGATGGACATAAATAGCAAATGACCTTCCGGTCATCTGTTATATTCCTAAGCCACGTCTAGACGTGGGTGTCATAATGATCTACAAGACGAACTAAGTCTATAACCCTAATCTGCCTTTCACGTGTGTTATGCATGTGATTCAGATTCTAGATTGATGAGATTGGCTATTATATAGGCTACAACAGGGACCAGGAGGAGAAATTAGGGTTTGGGCCTCCATTGAGATTAAACATCCAAGTTTAGCCCAAAACTTATACTTAAGTCCGATAATAATAAATCATTCCACTAAAGAAATATTATTGCACTGCCACCCTAATTCCAAATTACATTTATGGGCTCCTTCTTATTATGAGCCCGTTAGTCTCCCCGTGTTTAAGATTCAATGCCCATTAATTAATTAAGTTACTGACAACTCCATTAATTAATATATTTACCGAGAGTAGTACCACTCAACCTTATTATCATGCCGGAATAAAACCACCTGCAGGGTTTACATGATAATCATTATGAGCTCCTCAAGGTGACATCATCAATCAATTTCGTTAGGATACAGATTCCTTCTACAATGAACAACATACCATATAGACAGCACTATCTCCTAACTCACCGAGCATATTGATTTAATAATTAAATCTCATCTATTGATGAATTAAAGAAATAGATACTGGCTTACGTATCGAGGTTATTGTATAGGGATTAAGAGTACGAACTTCCATAATAATAGAGAACAAGTTCTATTATATAGTCAGTATAAACTGAACGATCTCAACGCAGTCCTGTTTAATACACAAAGTGCACTAGTGTAATTTTATAGTCAAGATAGGCTAATGCCAAATCACACTACAACCATACCGATAGATAGTCCCTGTCTATCTCGATTGTGAACATTTGTTTATACTTTATAAGGAGCTGATAATACGATCTTACGTGTGACGTCGCACACCACATTATCTACAGTATAAAATAAATGGATCTTTTGCAAGATTAAATAATTATGCAAAATATTTGATCACATGATTCTCATTTCGAATATTATTATAATATTGTTCATACAAAAAATAAGACTTTTAGTATACAATCCAACAATCACCCCCACACTATCATCCACATCCATCCCTTCCTATATCCATTCATAAGGTTTGAAGAAAGAGAGAAGGAAGGAGATCGCTACACCAAGGGTCTTTCTAATTCTTTTCTTCTATTTTCTGATTTTTCGGACTCTGGGTAAGATCTATCCTACCCCATGATTGTTCTTCGCAACATCATAGGCTAGAACCATTTTTTTAGTTCTAAGATTATGAAGGTTTTGTGAGTTAATTGAAATCTCTTGTGTATCCTTCGTACAACACTACTTGTGAATTTATTTTATATATGATTATGCCTTTTTAACTCATATTCACGGTCGTTTTGTGCATCTTCAACTGTTATATATAGAGTCTGAATATATATATAGTTGTTGATTGAGTGCGTTCACCGTTGAACAATGTTTCGTGTTGTGATTCTAAGTGAGGGGATACCAAAGCTTCATTAGAACGGTCATATATGAATGTTTATTAATTAAATTAAATTTGGGTTGATAAGTAGGATAAAGAGGTTAATTTTATAGTACCTATAAAGGGTTTTATTAATTAAATTAAATTTGGGTTGATAAGCAGGATAAAGAGGTTAATTTTATAGTACCTATAAAGGGAGATCATATCGGGTTAGAGTTCCAGGTGCACGGGAAATAATTGATACTGATAGTACCTAGAAAGGGGGGTAAAATTATATCTCTTGCTCCAAGTTTATTCACATGTGTTATACGCATGTTTGCTTGTGTCTATAGAGTAAATATGCATGGCTTAGTGATGCATCCATAATCCACAAGGCATAGTTGGACATTGAATCCTGCTTAGCAGTGAAGCACTCAATCAACAACCAAGATATATATTCAGGCTCTATATAACAGTTGAAGATGCACAAAATGACTCTGAATATGGATTAAAAATGCATAATCATATATAAAATAAATCCACAAGTAGTGTTGTATGGAGTATACGCACGAAAGTTCAATTAATTCATAGAAACCTTCAAAACCCTAGATCTACCAAAAGGGCTCTAGCCCATGATTTTGTGAAGAACAATCATGGGGACTGAATAGATCTTACCCATATGTCTGAAAAATATAAGATAAATTAGGAAACTAATAAAAACCCTAGTTGTTGGCATTGTCGCGTCCTTCTACGTCTTGAATCCTCCTCTTGGTTCTCCTCTTGATTCCACATACGAATCTTCAAAGTGATGGATGGATGGAGGAAAGGATGTGGACGATGGTTGGGAGATGATCCTCCTTGTGGGGTGTAGGATGATTGTGTTGCGGTCCTCTTTTTTTGGTGTGATCTACATCCCCTTTTATACTTGTAAGCTCTCCTTATGGACCTTGGATGAACTTTTTTCTTGGAAAACACAAAAATACACACACTGGAGGCATTTGGTTCGACCATGGTTCGACCTTCATAGATGGTCGAACCATGTCATCGAGGTCGAACCACACTATAACAAACTTTCAGGTTTTTGGTTCGGGTCGAACCAGTGGTCAAACCAGATCAGTGAGGTCGAACCAGCTTGCGCAGTCTTATCGTTTCGCATATAACTTCCACATCCAAACTCCGATTTGAGTGATTCTTATGCTCACGCGATCCTCTCTTCCTTGGCTTTCTATCCATATAAAGAACTTACAAAAAATCCAATATTTGAATTATAACAAGTCATGCAAAGTGACACAACCGTTAAGAGCAGGAACAACTTGCGCAGCGTCACCATTTTGATCATAACTTTCTTGTTTGGATTACAATTGAGGTGTTTCTTACACAAAAATGACCCTCTCTTCTGTGGGTTCAACCATGTATCACACTTTTAGTTTTGAGCTCCATAAAAATATAGAAAAATTACACAAGTTGAACGTGCATTTTTCAGCATTCTTGCACAAGTTGCACATTTTCTCCAACTTTGCTCTTTTGATCATTTTTCCACCTGAATCACAATAAAACACCTCAAACGCATCTTTTTCTCACATATATCAAATATAAGATACTTGTGCTAGTATATAACAACAATTCCCATCAAAAGATGTTAAATTAGATACTCAAACACGCTTATTTTCACTCTCATCATCTACACCGGGCAAACCCCAGCAGAATGGTGTGACGGAAAGAAGGAATAGGACTTTTATGGAAATGGTTAGATAGATGATGAGTTATTTGGAATTACTAAATTCATTTTATGTGTAAGCCCTAGAAACAGCATGTCGTATGGATGTTTGTCTGTTTGTGGGATATACTAGAAAAATAAAGGGTGGTTTATTAAATAGTCCAAAAGATCGAAGGGTAATTGTTAACACAAATACTAGATTTTTAGAAAAGGACGATGAAATAAAATACAAATCTATGTATAAATTATTCTTAAAGGAAGTGAGAGAGAAAAACACATAGAATAGTACCAATTGTAAAAGAGGCGTGTCACGTCTGATACACAATTACATGTGGCACTTTGTCTTAGTGGGAGGGTTGTTCTAAAACCAGATAAATCTATGTTTTGGGAGAGTCGTGAGACTTGGTCCCTACTAAACATGAAATCGACCCATGGAATTATGATGAAACATTACAAGATAGAAATGCAAAATCTTAGCAAAGTGCAATAATTTCTGAAATAGAATTTATGGATTCTAAATCAAAATTGGGAGCTTGTAGAACCATCAAATGGTGTAAAAGCTATTGATGTGTGGGACTACAAAATAAAAAGAGCATAAGATGCTAAGGCGGAAAAGCTTGATGTGAAAAGGTATAGCACATAGATTTCAAGACAGCCTTCCTGATTGGAAGTCTTGAGGAAAACGTCTATGTGAAGCAACAGAGTAATTCATTGCAAAGGGCTAAGAGCATTTTGAGTATAAGCTTAAAAATGTCCATCGATGGACTAAAGCAAGCTTCAAAATCATGGAACGTCCATTTTGATAAGAAAATCCAGCCATATGGATTTAATTAATGTTCGAATGGGTCTTGTGTATTGAAAAGAATGACAAAAATGTGGTGGTATTTCTTATATGTACGTAGATGGTATCTTGCTCATTGGAGACAATAAAAGAGTATTGTCGGGCGTATGGATATGGTTGATAAAACAGTTTGAAATGAAGGATTTAAGAGAAGCAAAACATGTTCTTGCGATCATGGTGATAAGGATCTCAAGAAAGGATATTGCACTTATCTCAAGCTTCATAAAATGATACAAATATCCTTACTCGTTTTATCATGTGACTTTATCTAAGGTTTTGTGTATTAAAGACACAAATGAAGATAAAAAAGGTAAAGGCAGTTCCTTATGCTTTGGCAATAAGGAAGCTTAATCTATGAAATTCTATGCAGAGATTAGATATCTATTTTGCCGAAGGCATGGTCAGTGGGTATCAAGTTAATTCGGAATAAGAATGTTGAACTGTAGTAAGACATATATTTATGTGACTGAAAAGGGATAGATATAATATGTGGGCTCACTGGACAGATTCATTGCTTCTTGTGGGTTACATAGATACGGATTTTCAAATCATGGGAAGACAGTAAATCCATCTCAAGGTTATGTGTTTAATTTGGGAAGTAAATCCAAAATATGGAGGAGTGTTATATAGAAATATATTTCAGACTCAACCATAGGATGATGACAAATTGAAGCCTTGTGGCAGCCAAAATATTTGTATGGTTCTAGAAACTTCGTAATGGACTTAGATGTGATTCTAAGTTTGCCTAAGGTTATAACAATTTATTGTGATAATAATGTTGTAGTTGCAAACTTGAAGGAGTAACGAGCCCATAAGACAATTAAACACATTGAGAGCAAGTACTACCTGATACGAGAAATTGTATGATGAGGGGAAGGTTGTTGTCGCCTATATTACATCAGATGATAACCTAGTAAATCATTTTACAGGGACCTTAAGGCGAAAGCTTTTGATGGCCATGTAGTGAAAGTGGGAATCAGATATATGGCAGTAGATAAGGCAACATAGTCTTTTAGTATAAGTGGGAGATTGTTGGATTGTATACTAAAAGTCTAGCTTTTTGTATGAACAATGTTTTGACAATATTTGAAATGAGAATCATGTGATCAAACGTTTTGCATATTATATATTGTTTATATGTTATTGCAAAAGTCCATTTACTTTATATTGTAGATAATGTGGTGTGTGGCGTCACACGGAAGATCATATTATCGACTTCTTATAAAGTATAAACAGATGCTCATAACCGAGATAGACGGGGACTATCTATCGGGATGGTTGTAGTGTGATTTGGTATTAGTCTGTCCTGACTATAAAATTACACTAGTGTACTTTGTGTGTATTGAACAGGACTATGTGAGATCATTCGATTTATACTGACTATATAAGAGAACTAGATCTCAGTTATTATGGATGTTCTTACTCTTAATCCCTATATAATAACCTCGACACGTAAGTCAGTATTTATTTCTTTGACTTATCAATGAGTGAGATTTAATCATAAATCAATATGCTTGGAGAGTGGGGAGATGGTACAGTCTCTATAGTGTGCTATTGATTGTATAAGGAATTCGTGTCCTAACATAATTGGTTGATGATGTCCCCTTGAGAAGCTCTTAATGATTATTATGTAAACCTTGCAGGTGGTTTTGATCCAGCATGATAATAAGGTTGAGTGGTACTATTCTCGATAAAGAGATTAATTAATTGAGTTGTCAGTAACTCGATTAATTAGTGGGCATTGAATCTTAAACACGGGAAGATTAACGGGCTCATAATAAAAAGGGCCTATAACGTAATTTGGGATTAAGGTGGTAGTGCAAAAATATTTCTTTAGTGGACTGATTTATTATTATTGAACTTAAGTATAAGTTTTGGGCTAAACTTGGATACTTAAGCCCAATGGGAGGCCCAACCTTAATTTCCCCTCCCGGTCCCTATTGTAGCCTATAAATAGCCAATCTCAGTTGTCCGGAACCCTACAAAATCACGCCCAAGACTGTGAGTAGGAAGGAACGATTGTAGATTGATATCGTCTTGGAGATCGTTACCTACACAACGTCAAGACACGGCTTAGGAATACAACAGAAGATCGAAAGGTCATTTGTTCGTGCAGTTTCAATATCTTCAACAACAAACCCTAGTGAAAGGTAATTCAATTCTACGTTATGCTTCCGCTGCTGTAGAATTGCATGAAACTCTAACGGTTCACGTTAATCAAAAGATCCAAACGCCAACAGTCTGCGTCCTAATTGAAAGATAGTTCTATGAAAGACGAACAAGTGCAGAAGAATGCACATCAATATTGTGCTCTCGTATCTAGGATGGGTCATCCGATCTAAAAAAGGAAGCTTAGAAATTAACATTGTCAAACTGACAGTGACAAAGTTCAAGATTACTACCATGGGGAAAGCACTACATAGTTGATTTAGGGATTGCACATGTTCAAATACAATATGATCAATACCCATACATTCATGCACTGAAGGTAATAAAGTAATTTTTTAACTGAAATAAAATTCGCTAATGATGCACTTGTGGTCTATACTTATTTATGAGTTATTTATTAAAATAAGTTATCAGGAATATTGCACAGTCATTGAAAATTCATGACTAGAAACTTTGCGGCCCCTTGTTATTATTTTTTGGCCATATATGCTTTGTGGGAAGGCATAGTCATGCATGTACCTGATCAATCGGAGTGGGCAACGCTGGAGCATGTCCGCATTGTTCGTGTGATTGAGCCATTTCCCCATCCATGGGCAATGCACTTGGTATCAATTTTGATATATTTTAATAAGAGCAAGTGCACTCTATCTGAGTAGTTCGTGAGTGACCAAGTCAATTATCAATCTATGGGAGACATAAAATCAAGAGTGTATCTGGATTCATTTTTTATCACGCTTTATAAGAGTGATCGAATTTAGGTTTTGAGTATTATACTATCAAGTAACTAATGAAAACAATTAATAATTACAAGATTATCAAAGATAGTATCAAGTAACAAGGATGGAATGGAATGGGTGTAGTAAGAAAAAGCAAGGCTTAACCACAATCAATACTAAGGAAATAACCTAGACATGCAAGATTTTAAGGGCAAAACATCATTGATAATGGACTAAATGCAATCACATATGTACCCCTAATCCCTATGACCAAGGCAATTAGGTTCTCAAATCTTCTACAAATCCATAAGTAAAATTGTTCTAGATGAATTAAGAGAGGAAACACCAAACATAATACCAACTGTACAAGAGGATATACCACAAGACACTGCACTGCATGTCATACCTGATACACAATTGCCTACGGAGCCTCGTCGTAGTGGGAGAATTGTGAGACAACCGAATAGATTCATAGGATTGGGAGAGTCTTCTGACTTGGTCCTTGGTGAACATGAAATTGACCCATGGAATTACAACGAGGCACTGCAAGATAAAGATGCTCAATTATGGCAAAAAGCAATGAAATTTGAAATAGAATTCACGTATTCTAATCAAGTCTGGGAGCTTGTAGAACCACCTAATGGTGTAAAAGCTATTGGATGCAAGTGGATCTATAAAAGAAAGAGGATCTGACAGAAATGTAGAAACCTTTAAAGCAAGGCTTGTTGTTAAAGGATATACTAAGCAAGAAGGAATCGATTATGAGGAAACCTTCTCGCCTGTAGTCATGCTTAAGTCAATCCAGATTCTTTTGTCTATTGCCGCTTATATGGATTATTAGGTATGGCAAATGGATGTCAAGACAGCTTTCCTGAATGGATAGGAAAACATCTTCATGAAGCAACCAAAAGGATTCATTGCAAAGGACGAAGAGCTACTTGTGTGTAAGCTCAATAGGTCCATTTATGGATTGAAACAAGCTTCAAGATCATGGAACATCCGTTTTGATGAAGTAATCCAGTCATATGGATTTATTCAATGTCTGGATAAATCATGTGTGTACAAGAAGTGTGACAGAAACTTAGTGATTTTTCTTGTACTCTACGTGGATGATATTATTCTCATTGAAAACAATGTAAAGGTATTATCGAGCGTAAGGGTATGGCTTTCCAAACAGTTTGAGATGAAGTACTTAGGAGTAGTCGGACACATTCTTGGGAATAAATTAATAAGGGATCGCAAGAAAAGAATGTTGTGCTTATCCCAAGCTTCATACATTGATACAATTTTAGCTCGTTTTAGCATACAAGATTCCAAGAAGGGGTTTTTCTACCTTTTAGGCATGGAATACCTCTATCTAAGGGTATGTGTCCTAAGACACAACAAGAAATAGAGGAAACAAAGCTGGTACCTTATGCTTCGGCAGTAGGAAGCCTCATGTATGCTATGCTATGTACGAGACTGGATATCTATTATGTCGTGGGCATGGTAAGTAGGTATCAAAGTAATCCAGGACAAGGGCATTGGACTGCGGTAAAGCATATTTTGAAGTACCTGCGAAGGACTAGGGATTATGTGTTGTTTTATCGGGCAGATACTTTATTACCTTTGGGTTATACTGATTCAGATTTCCAGTCAGATAGGGATGCTAGTAAATCCACCTTGGGTTATGTGTTTACTCTTGGAGGAGGAGCCATAATATAGAGGAGTGTAAAGCAGAAATGCGTTGAGGACTCCACCATGGAAGATGAATATGTAGCAGCCTCTGAGGTGGCTAAAGAAGCAGTATGGCTTAGTAACTTCTTAATGGACTTGGATGTGATTCCTGGTTTACCCAAAGCGATCACAATTTATTCTGATAACAGTGGTGCAGTAGCAAACTCGAAGGAACCACGAGCCCATAAGGCGAGTAAACACATTGAGCGCAAGTACCACCTATTACGAGACATCGTTAAATGAGGGAAGGTCGTTGTCTCTAAGATTGTATCAGAGGATAACCTGGCTGATCCTTTTACTAAGAGCCTTCCAGCGAAAGCATTCGATGGGCATCTAGAAGGAATGGGGATTAGATGCATGTCAGCAGATATGGCAGCGTAGTCTTTTAGTATAATTGGGAGATTATTTGATTGTATACTAAAAGTTTGGCTTTTGTATGGAACAATATTTTAACAATTTATTTGAAATGAGAATCATATGATCAAATATTTTGTATATTATAATGTATTTATACGCCTGTGCAAAAGTCAATTTACTTTATACTGTGGATAATATGTTGTGCGACAATACGTGAAAGATCATATTATCAGTTTTCTTATAAAATATAAACAGATGCTCACAACCGAGATAGATGGGGACTATCTATTGGGATGGTTGTAGTGTGGTTTGGTATTAGTTTGTCTTGACTATAAAATCACATTAGTGCACTTAGTGTTTATTGAGCAGGACCGCTTGAGATCATTCAACTTGTACTGTCTATATAGGAGAACTTGATCTCAGTTATTATGGATGTTTGTGCTCTTAATCCCTATACAATAACATCAACACGTAAGGCAGTATATATTTCTTTGATTCATCAATGGGTGAGATTTACATGTATTAAATCAACAAACTCAGTGAGTTGGGAAGTAGTGCTATCTCTATGGTGTGCTGTTGATTGTAGAAGTAATCCGTGTGTGACATAGGTTGATGATGTCCCCATGAGGAGCTCATAAGATTTATCATGTAAATCTTGCAAGTGGATTAATTTCGACATGATAATAAGTTTGAGTGGTACTACTCTCGGAAGAGATATTAATTAATTTAAGTTGTCAGTAACTTTATTAATTAATGGGCATTATATATCTTAAATATGAGGAGATTTTCAGGCTCATAATAAGAAGGAGCCCATAACGTAATTATGGGATTGGAGCGGCAGTGCAGTAATAATATTTTAGTGGACTATATTATTATTATTGGACTTAAGTATAAGCCTTGGGCTAAGCTTGGATACTTAAGCTCAATAGAGGCCCAACTCCAATTTCTCCTCCTAGTCCCTGCTGTAGCCCATATATAAGTCTTCTCAGCTTCCTGGAACCTATAATTATGTGCCGTTTTTGACGTGAAAAAAGGAGAAAAGCAGATTGAGTTGATCCTGATGATTGTTGACCACACAACATCAGGATTGGACTTAGGGAATACAGCAGAAGATCAAGAGATTGTTCTCTGCAACTATTCATCTTCTACATCAACCCTGGTGAAAGGTATTGCAAACTTTAATCATTAATTGTTTCCACTGATTTAGTATGGAACTCTAACGGTTCACGCTAAACCTAATGATCGAATGCCAACACTATGGAGAGATCTACGAAAATTGATGATGAATTGAATGGAATTTGGATAAAAATGGACGGAGGTGATAATATGCGTGGAAATGGTGTGATAGTGTGTAAAAATGATTTGGTAACTGATCAGAATGACTATCTCTCATATTTTGCACTCAAAACATGTATTTATACCCCTGGAAGCTTCTAGAACACGTGCACATCAAGATTCTAACTTTTTGCCGAGCTCGACTTAAGCTTGCGCAACTCGACTCGAGTCGAGACATGTTTCTCGGCAGATTCTTCAGGCTGACGGAGCTCAACTCGAGCTCTGAACTCTAGCAATAGTGGAGGTCAAGCAGGCATCTCTGATGTGTACAATTGTCCATTCGGATGTCGACTGTTGCAGCTCGACTCGGGCTTCGCACGCCAACTCGACTCTATTTTTCACCCGTTTTATATACAATTAAGCTCATTTTTATACATTTATCAATTTATAACAAACTTCTAAATATTAACACAAAACACCACCAAAAGGTAAACAAATCGGATAAAAACATACGAAAATATACATAAAAAGACACTAAAATCTCGGTGAAGATAGCGACCATCAAGCAAGCAGACGTCATTTAAGTAGGATGTGATCAGAGGTAGAGTCTAAGCACAATATAAATTGTTAATAGTGTTACAACAGGTGTAAGGAGCACAACAGGGTTTAATGTTATGCTTACATGCCTTTATTGAGAGTTAAAGAGGCTACCAGCCTACTAATTAGTGCCACCAATCATATCTCTGCATAGATGTGCTAGATGCCATCTACGTGGCCATACAAGGCGTACATGCATCTCCATTGATTAGTCCAATACACCATAATAATTACATTTGAAATGGTCATTATGGGGCATTATTATGGCAATTTTTAATTTACAAGTTCAACAAAGAGTTTTGACTCTTAATTAAGCTTTGCTGAAATAGGATAGTGATGCATTATGTAATATTGGGAATCATCCTAACAATCTTTTGCGTGGTTGAATTAACTACATGTTGTAATACGTTAATGTCGTGCAACACATCTAATCTAAATGTATTAACATTTTGAAGTGGATTCTGTATACATAGTTAATTTTTCATCAAAATTTTATTAAGTATAGGAGAGGATTAATTGAACAAAATCAACAATTTTATTGATTTTAGACAATCAATTGAAAACATACATAATCAACATTCCAGCCCACATAGTCAAATTAATTTAGATTGGTTCAACCCCATTATATATTTGATCAACATGATTTTTCTATTTTTTATTTATTATTTTTTATATTAAATGCCCCATTACTAATTTGACTGAGGCTAGCTGTGAGAAATTAATTTTGAAAGTGGCAAATTTAATGTAAAGTACAAAAGTAGGCAAAAAAAATTTGTGTGTTTAACTTTTGGGCATTTGTACTTCTATCCTTAGATTTCTATGATGATTTATTTGTACTTTTTTCTATTTTATAACTTAATTTTTTATTTGAGATTTCATTATTAGTTTTTGTAACTTAATATTTTATTTGAGATTTCATCATTAGTTTTTGATATTGAGTATGCATACTATAAACTATGTGTGAATTATAAATTATGGACTATGAACCTACTATAAACTATGTGTGAAGTATAAATTATGGACTATGAACCATTTATATATTTTTATTAGATTGAATTAAAAAAATTGTTCAATAAGTTTGACTTTTTTATTTTTTTATAATCATAATGATTCATGTTATATTATAAATATGCTAATTATTTTTATATATGGTGCACATATATCTAGATTTTACTCTTAAATTATAGAAAATATTAATCTTTAGAATGGTGAGATTGAACTCGTTCAAATTACAAACTATTAGTACTTCTGATCTAATTTTGTTATGTATGAATTTTTACATTTCTATTAAGATGATAAATAGTTTGTCATTTAAAAGTGTACACAGCTATTAGAAAAATTCGAGTATTAACTTACAACTGAGTACATATGACGAGGTCTATACAATATAAATAAAAATTAGTTAAGAGTTATACTAGATGAAAATTGATTATATCTTCAACAAAATGTAATATTTTATCAAAAAAGATGAAATTCACTGTGTGACATTTTCACATTACTTGCTCATTAAAATAATTAATCTCAACTCCATTTATCTCATAAACAAAGTTCTTTGTCCCATATACAAAATCACGATAAGGAAATGACACTCCATCAAATAATCTCGAAATACACATTAGTTTTAAAATTGATACTCTTTCCAATTCACATTAGTACTTACTTTAGACCATCTCCAATGACAGGTTTGTGTTACAAATGGAAGAGAGAGGCCGAGAACACATCAAGAAATTAAATAAAGTAAATTTCTAATCCAATCTCAAGGAGCAGATGTGTGTGTCAAATTCATGGAGAAAAGATATATGGCTTGAACGTGGCGTGTGTCTATTGTAAGTGGTGGGTTTGTAGGCCCCACATATTATTAAAAGATTTGATCATAAATGTTTTCTATTTTTTAAGGGTCATCTCATGCATTTTCATGCATTTTTTTAATTATTGCAATAAAAATGTCAGAATTTTTGTAACGTTCAAATTTTGACGGCAATGCACTAAAGAAATTTTGTAATTTTTTTTATATGCTACTATAAGTAGACGTATAAGTGGCAATTTTTTACATCACTATCAAATTAACACATTCATAAATTTGTAGCAAGAAAAATATTTACAATGGATGGAAATTCTTGAATGAATTGGTTTAATTCCAATTTGAATGAGTTTTTACAATCTCAAAATCCAAACTTCATCCAATAAATCCAAATATTACTCCCCCACATTGTTCAATCTATTTAAAGCCCCAAATGATTCCAATGGGTTCTTCTGGAGCTTCGTATTTCATGTATCCGCCTAAATATTGTCAATATCCATTCAAGTCACCCTCATTTTTTGGTTTTCCACATCCAAATTCAATTGAAAAATTCTCAAACTTGTCAAGAAAGATTACTGCAGAAGTAAAAAGCAGTGATAAAGAGTGTGAAACTTCGTCTTCTGGCCAAGCTTATCCTTTCCTCCACATTCATCTCCACTGGGTATTAAGAAAATTAACCTCGATGTGAATACAAAATCTGATGTTGAAGCCAATGTTTCCCCGCCTACAAAATCAACATTATGCTTCAAGATACATAATTACATAAAATGAGCTTCTTGAATGATGTTCGGTGAATGTGAGCGAAGATCCTATTATTGGAAATTCACAAAAAAATTGATCAAATGTTAATACGGGTAACAGAAGAGTACAACCAATATCGTCCTTCTAACACTCCGCCTAGATAGTGTGAAGATTTAAAGAAGAATTATTGCACAGTTCAAAGAGAAGTCAATGCGCTTAAAATTTGAATGTTTAACAATGCCTTAAACAACAACGGGGATATCATCTACGACAATGGGGATTCACTGTTGTCATAAATAGCTATAACATCGGGGATACCCCATTATTAAAAGTTGAATGTTTAAACAATGCCTCAAACAACAATGGGGATATCATCTATGACAACAGGTATTCACCGTTATTAAAAATTAGCTACGATAACGGTTCGATCACCGTTGTTAAAAGCTTGGACTTTTAACAATAGCCGGATTGAAATGGAGCTTGGAGGGCTACGACAATGGGGATTCCCATTGTCTTAGAGAGTTACAATAACGGGGAATCCCCACTGTTAAAAGTTCTTTGGTCATGACTTCAAAGTTTTAACAACAGAAATGTAAAGCTATGACAACTGGCATCCCTGTTGTTAAAGATTACCTACGACAATGGTTCAATCACCATTGTTAAAAGTCAGGACCTTTAACAACTGTAGGGTTAACAATGGAGTTGGGAGGACTATGACTGGAAATCCCTATTGTCTTTCCACATTTTTTGGCATAGTGTTAATGGGCTTTATACCAATCAAACAGAGATTTGGAAAAGTGGTCATAGTAATGCTGGTATACTGATGGAGGTGCTGAAATTATGGTAAAACACTCACAATAACAGATCTTTCAACCACATTGGGATGTGGAATATTCTATGTATGAGTCCCAAGTGGCGTAATCAACAAGATCGTGATCACTACAAAAATAAGAAGACCAAAATTTCCTCTACAATGGCGTATACATCATCATCAAATAATAAAGATGATACTGAAGATCGTATTAATCCAATAGGACAAAAGACTACTAAAAGAAATGTCAAAGGTAAATCTAAGAGTCATGAGTATGAAGAACTACGAAATATATTTAATCAAAACATGGAGGAATATAAAACCATTGCAAGTACAAAACTACAAGAGATGAGATTTTTCAACAAAACAAAAGAGTATGACATACTCATGAGAGATACAACAGGAATGACTCCTGATCAAAGTGAAATATTATTAAAAAAGGCAAATGAAAATAAGAAGGGGGACAAGGAGAAAGGAAGAAGGGAAGAAATGAAAATAAAAAGTTAAACAACTGGCTTGCCAAAAAGAGCCCAAATAGGTGGCTCGAAAGAAAGTAAAATATGATTAATAGTATAAAATGGGGTTAGTCAAAAGAGCTCAACTATAATCATGAGATAAACAAATGAGAGGCTTGAGGGAGAACCACAACTAAACTCTTGATTACTACATGGAACAAACGGAAGTGATGATCTTGGGCTGAAGGTCCTAGCTATAATCGGGCAAAGGCTTCGTGATCAGCAACGAGTATAAAATGACAAATGTGCCATGGGAAAAGAGTTTCCGCACCGGAGTGAGAAGTCCTACTCCTCCTCTGTTAGTTGGTGTGCACTAGAATCGAGCTAGTCGAGGTTAACAACAAGGTGCAGGCCATGACATGAAGGAGAAAAGGGATTGCCGGCATTGAGAATCTAAGATAGAGTGTGAGATAAACCCAATGGCTAAGTCTAAAACTACTATATCAAAACAAACCCATGATGTCAGCAATAAGGAAAGCCCACCAGAGTAAACGGAAAGGGAATTGCGAAGGGCTATTGAACAACAGAGAAGAAAAGAGATATTAAGTCAGGGAACCAGAATGCTATAGTCTTTAAGAAATTGTAATCTCATGAGAAGATGCATTGAAAATTTCAAGGGAAATGGAATAGGCGTTAGAAACCCAATGAATCTATGAGGAAAGCCAAAAAGAGGCTTAAGAGCTAGAGTCGGCAAAGGCTGTTGGACGGAGTATCAAGCTTCATCAACTAAGCATAATGATGTACTATGAGTCGAGAAAGTTGATGGAGGGGCCAGAAAATAGAGCATTTACAAAAATTCAGGAGAATGCTCGATTAAATGGAATGGGCATAGAGAACCCATGAGTAGGTAGCAAAAAATCAAAGAGAAGGGGCCACACTTTAAACTCCAAACAGAAAAATGAGAAAGTGGATGAGAGAAAATCAAATGGAATAATAAATGCAATAAGCCTAAAAAGGAAAACTAAAAGGAGCCGCAGAAAGTAGGAGGAAGGAAAGAGGGTGTCTTGTAGCTACAGTAGGCAGACTAATCGGACAGCATGCAAGAGACCAGGTTAGATAGCTAAGCTTGCTGGAGACGATGCCATTGGAGACTGCACTAAAGAGTTCCAGCACCACCGAGACGGTGGCGAGAGGACAGCAACTGTTGTGCTGTCGTCAGATTACCGCGCCAGAAAAATAGAAAACCGACTGTTGAAGAGGTAAAGATCGAGCACAAGCGTGTGCAAGTTGGCTGAGCCGCTGGAAGCTACTGGCGAAGAAAAAACCAGTGAGGAATGACTCCTGATCAACTTCATGCACATAACCACATGTATGAAGTATCTAAGAAACGATGGGACATGTAGGTGTTAATATAGAGATTTCCTTTGTGAGTTGTATTTCATATCTTGTATGTGATCACTTGTATATTATTTTTTGTTTAAGTAAGATGTCTTATTTACAAATGTAATCTTGTTTTTAATGAAATATAATGAAATTGTTTTAAAGTTTTATAATTAGTCGTTTTTAATAGCTGTTAAACAATAATCGTTACAAACAAGCCATTACAAGCAGTTACAAACTATCCGTTGTGAATTAGCCATTGCAAACTTTGATATGTGCATATATTTTGGAGTTGAGATTTCATAATTTGTAAAATATTCCATAGATTGCTTATGTTACTCTAAATTTCAAGTTTTTAAAATGTCAGCATTGTTGGCATTCGATTGTTTGGTTAACATGAACCGTAAGGGTTTCATGCGTTTCTAAATCAGCGAAAACAAGAACATTAGAAACGTATTACCTTTTACCAGGGTATGTTGATGAAGAACAGCTACAGAAAACAACCTCTTGATCTTCTACTGTATTCCCAAGTCAAATCTTGACGTCGTGTGGGCGACTGATGAGAGTGAAACTAAGCATGTTTTTAGTGTCCAATTTAACACATTTTATGGGAATTATTTTTATATACTAGCATAGGTATCTTATAGTTGATATATGTGAGAAAAAGGTGTGTTTGAGGTGTTTTATTGTGTTTTAGGTGGAAAATGATCAAAAGTGCAAAGTTGGAGAAAATGTGCAACTTGTGAAAGAATGCTGAAAAACACACATTCAACTTGAGTAACTTTTCTGTGTTCTTGTGGAGCATAAAAATTGAAATGTGATAAATAGTTGGAAAGCCACAGAAGAGAGGATCGTTTTGGCATAAGGAACACTTCAATCGGAGTCCAAAAGTTGAAAGTTATGATCAAAATAGTGACGTCGCGTAAGCTATGCCGAACAGAATGGATGTGCTACTTTTCATGGCTTGTTACACATTCAAATGTTGGATTTTTTATAAGTTCTTTAAATGTACAGAAAGCCAAGGAAGAGAGGATCGCGTGAGTGCAATAATCACTTAAATCAGAGTTTGGATGTTGAAGTTATACGCGAAGCAGTAAGACTGCGCAAGTTGTATCTACCTCACTGATCCGGTTTGACCACCGGTTCAGGTCGAACCAGGAACCTGAAAGTTTGTTACAGAGTGGTTCGACCTCCCTGATCTGGTTCGACCAAGCCCAAAGGTCGAACCACCATGCGGGACAGCTCCAGATCCGTATTTTTACACCCCCAGTGATTGTATTTTCATGTTTTCCAAGAAAAAGCCAATTCAAGGTCCATAAAGAGAGCTTACAAGTATAAAAGAGGATGTAGATCACACCAAGAAGGCAATACAATCATCCTACACCCCACAAAGGGGGATCCCCTCCAACCATCATCCAAATTCTTTCCTTTATCCATCCATCCATCACTGTATATTTACTTGTGTCTATAGAGTAGATTGACATGATTTAGTGATGTGTCCATAGTCTACAAGGCAAAGTCGGCCTGCACTTGAGAGGGAAGTTAAGTAGTAAAATTGAATTACCCTAGAGCTACCTATTCTCCATTCTTGAGCCACTTTCGTATTCTTCTAGTGTTATTTATTTTATTTGATATTTTAATTAATTATTTAGTGGTTAATAATTCCATACATCAACTTTACTGCCACAATTCGTCTTAATTAATTTAGTAAATAATTAAATTTATAATATGCCATCCTTTGGGTTTGATATTTAACTTGATCGCTTGCTTAAGCTGCAACTGATATCCTTAATACTTGGGGATTAATTTTGTGTGCAAAGAAAAACGCACCAAGTTTTTAGCATCGTTTCTGGGGATGGCTGTTATTATTGATTTATTATTTCTAGTTTATTAAGATTTTTATTTGTGATTATTTATTTCTAACTAACCTTAAATTTTTTTGAGGTGCTTGTGCGCTAGGGAAAGGAGAGGAAGGAAAGGAAGAAATAACACAGTGCTAATTATGGCCGGAGCAAGGAAGAATCCAGAAAATATTGCCATACGTGAAATTTTTAAATACGATGAGGATGTCAACATGGGATTGATAGGAGCAAGTGGGAAGATAAAGATTTTGAGATACATCCCGCTCTTATCAACATGGTGGAGAAGAATCCCTTTTCTGGATGTCTATTTGAAGTTTCATATCAACTATAAATTGATATAATCATGTCCAATGCTTGGATTTTCAACTGATGATCAAATTTGGTACTTTTACCAAGGGCTAGATGGAAATACTCGTCCAATGGTAGACGCATTAGCTGGAGAAAGCATAGCAAATTTAGATTCAAAGGCAGCATTTGATTTGATAGAGGAGATGGATGCACACAGTTATCAGTGGCCAGGTGAGAGAAAGATACTTAGAAGGGTGGCGAAAGTGAATGATTCAGATGTCACGTCTAAGCTGGACACTATCATGAAACTAATAATTCAGATGTCACGTCTAAGCTGGACACTATCATGAAACTTTTAACCACATCACCTCACTCTCCACCAAAGGTGATAAATCCAGATTTAGAAGAAGCTGCATATATCAGAGACAAAAACTATAACAGCTTCAGAGGTAATCATTTCTATAATCCATCTTGGAAGACCCTTGAGAATCTATCTCATGGAAGTCAAAGGAATACCTTGCAGCCTCCCGTTGGATTTTCAGTCACTAATGGGGTAATCAATGAACCCCAAGGAGCAAAAATGACTGAAATCTTAAAAGGGATTTCAAAGAAGTTGGATAAGCTTGATGTGTTGGAAAGGAAGAAAGAAGCATATAAGAAATCTGTAGATGCTAGGATGAATGGAATTGAAGAGATGGTGATATAGTTGGGTAGAAAACTGAAGGGAAAGGAAGACACTAGGGTACAGTTTCCTGGTGATACTCAAAGCCATCCACATGAGCATATCAAAGCAATTAAGTTGATAAGTGAAGAAGAAAAGAGAAAAGAGAATGAAGAGGAGGTGGTCCCAGAAGAAGACAAAAGTCCTCCACATGTTGAAAAAGGGGTTGGGAAGCCAAAATCCAATTCTCTCCCTTCTCTTCCTTCTACTTTTTGTGAACCTAAAAATATTCCTTTTCCTTTTCCTTTTCCTCAAAATTCTGAAAAGAAAAATAAATTGCTTGAGCAATTTTTGAAATTTTATGAAATTTTCAAGAAAATTAACATAAATATTCCTTTTGCAGAGGCGCTGGAGCAAATACCAATTTATGCCAAATTCTTAAGAGAGATGATTTCCAAGAAAAAGAAGCTGAAAGATGAAGTGGTTGGACTCATGGAGAGTTGCCAAGCAGTCTTTCTTGGAAAAGTTGAAAAGAAAAAAGATCCAGGCTGCTTTATTTTTCCATGCTCTTCAGGAAATAAAACTATTAATGTTTTATGTGATTTAGGAGCAAGTATAAATCTAATGCCTTTATCTCTCTTTGAAAGTGTAGGAATTGGAGATTTGAAGCCCACTACAATCAAATTAATGATGGCTGATGGATTTAAGATTGAGCATAAAGGAATCATTGAAGACGTTTTAGTGGATGTGAATGGATTTATTTTCCCTACAGATTTTATTGTCATGAATATTAGGGAAGATAATCAAATTCCACTCAAAATGAGGAAACCATTTTTAGCTACTGCAAAACCTATAGTGGATGTGTATCAAAGAAGGTAGATTTTAAGGCATGGGGAGAAAAAATTAGAATTCCATGTGCAAGATAAAGTGAAAAATTCACAAAGATGGAATTGCTAAAAATGTTGAAAGATGAGAAAGGACCTGAGCGCGCTTACATAATAGAAGATTTTAGGCGCAACCGTTTTGGCTTCGGTTAAAAGTCATATTTTTATCGAACTCTCCGACGTTAAACATGAGTGCTTGTTGGGAGTCACCCAATGCTATCTTTACTGCTTTCCGTATTCTATTTTTTTAAGTTATTTTTAATTTTAGTGATAATCGGGTGTTTTAATTTTTTCTTTATTTTGGATGCAGGGTTGTGTTTTCTCTGTTTTGTGATTCTAAGTGTTGAAGTGATAATAAGAAGAACTTAAAAAAATTTCAAAAAATTCCAGCCACTTTGGGCGAGTCAGCAAAGAGATATAGGCAAATCGTTGGTTCGTTTGGATGATGGGAAAGTTGGGGCGAGTACTCTAGCCTTCTCCGCCCTTCTCCACATAGGTAAGAGAGGTAAGTGGGTTGTTTATTTTTGTTTATTATTTTCTTTTACTGCCAAACAAATCCCACATTTTTCTCTCACATCATTTTACACACATTTGTTTCTTTTTACTCTCTCTCACCTACATACACACATCAACTTTGCACCATTATACCCACATCACCATGTACTTTTTAAATGAATTTTAAGGCCCCTCACTCTTTTTAAACTTATTTCGATATTCTATTAAAAATAAGTTTGGGGATGTGGTTCGTAGAAATTATTTTGGTTCGGTGACCAAGGGAGATCGTCATGTGAGTTAATTTTCATGGGTATATTTTTTTTTTGCTTGGGTGATTATGAACCATATTATCTTGTTTATTTCTCCATGAGCTTGAATACTTTCGATAGAAATTCTAGGCATAATGACATGATTGGTTGGTTAATGATGACAAAATTTTTCTGTGATAAAATTTTATATTCTTATGAATTAAGTGGATTAAAATGTGTTGTCATAGGAATTATGAATTGCTAGAATGCCTTAGTCGTTGGAATTAAATTTACACCCTGTGAGTTTTGAGCCTAATAATTCAATTCTTGAGAGTCTGATTAATTGTAAGTGTTTCTAAAATTTGTCATGAGTCTCCTTGAATATTCGAGATAATTTATTGAGTCTTGAAAATGATTTTAGGCCATATTTGATTTTTACCCCATCTCTATCCTACACAATTATCCGGTATTCATTTAAACCTTCGTCAACCCCTTTGAGCTTAAATACCAATTTTTCTAATAACCTGTTTGAGACTAATCAATATTTGATTTTTCTTTGTGTAACTTGGATTGATCGAGTAAATTTGTGGAAGAATGTTAGAAAAACAATTTTAAATTGGTGGAGTTGAGAAGGAGAATGAAGTGGATTAGAAGAAAAGAAAATCAAAATGGATAGTAGACAGTGAAAAAAAAAAGAAAAATTGTTGGAGTTGAAAAAGAAAAGAAAAAAGAGACAAAAAAATCTAAGTTGAATATCTGGGTTAGAGCATTGAAAAAATTGTAGAAGAGTTGTTCATGAAAAATATTATACTCTGGTACATTGAATTGATAGACCCAACATTATTGTGGTTGATTGAGAAGAAAAATGATAAATTTGGAGTTAAGGTGGAGAATTGGAAAAATTCCAATATTTGTGTTGAATGAAGTGGTGAAGATAAAAGATCAAAAGAGTTTACTTGATTGATCCAAGTATTTAGTCACTTATCCATATAGTTCCTACCCCTTCCAAAGAGCCTACGTTACAACCAGATAGAAAGACCTTTCTGATCCTTGACTTATGAATTACAACTAAAAGGAGAGTAGAGACAATGGACAAACATATGGTTAAACACTGCAGTTGAATCAGTTTGAGTGAAATAAAAGTCTATACACTAGAGAGTTGAGTGATACACTATCAAGTGAGTTTTCATGTACTAAGGCAGTAATCTAGATAGTAGTAATTTTTCCATGATGTATCACAGGTTTGTTTGCTTGGTTCACTTGAACTGAGTTTTGTAAAATATTTCTGAAATCATCATAATCAATGTCACGTCCTATTTTTCTTTTTTTCTTTGCGTTGCTCGGGACGAGCAACAGTTCAAGTTTGGAGAGTTGATAAACACGTATTTTATGTGTTTATATAGGCCGTTCCATAGTTGATTATTGCAGGATTTCATTTATTGTGTTGATTTGTATACTTAATTGTTAAATATTAGAACTTCACAGGTATTTGGAAGTTATTGTAGATTTTAGTCCTAATTAAAGAATAAAAGAAGGATTTTAGTTGAAAAAGAAGAATTGATGAAGTTAGGAAACCATGAAGATAGGAATTAATAAAGCAATAGGGCCAATATGATATACAGTAAGTGTTGAGATGGCTAATTGCTTGTTTGGGCTAGTTAATGAAGTAATTCAATCAAACCAAGGCTTCGTCTGGGCGAACCAGCATTTCATTTGGTCTAACAGAAGCCAGTTTGGGCAAATCATCATTCTATTGGGGCGAGTCAAAAGCAGAATACAATGCCGATAGTTTCCACTTAATTTGACGATGATCGTTTGACCAAATCACACTTCGTTTGGTCAAGTCAAGTGATTCCTTTTGATACGAGAGTTTTATATTCTCCAAAGTTGTTCTCCAAGCCCAGGCCTATTAATCCACTATTCCACGGGATCTCTACTCCTATAAATATCCAATTAAATCCAAAAAAGAGATCATTGATTTATTCATTGAGTCATTCACACATTCATCCACAGAGTCAGTCCGCATCTGAAGAACTTCGTGGAGTCATAAAGACGAAAGTCTAGAGACGAGTCGGCGCTTATTCCTTCATCTGGGTTTCATCAGTTTATTTAATTTCATGTTGAATTTATATCTATTTTATTTCTTTAATTTCTTTATAGAAGCTTAAACTTTCAGATTCTAGGGTTGCACGAGTAGTTTGATTTTGGATTGTTTTGGTGTGTGAACCTTTATTTAATTCAAGCACTTTATTTCTTTTATATGTGTAATTTCTACGTGATTAATTGTTTCGTGATCAATTATTCATATCTGTTTATTAAACCAAGAAAAGAAAGTTGAGGGTTAATATTGATCACTTCACACATATAACACATTCAGTAGTCGTATCGTTACTGTGAAACAAAAGGTGTGAGAGAATTCAATCCGATAAATCTGTTGGGAGTTAATTGATGTGATATTTACGTTACTGTTATATTTATTGATTGATCCACTTGTGATTATATTCGAAAAAATTAATTACATAAATTCAGATTGCTTTAGGAAATTATTCTTGAATTGAATTAAGAAGTTCCATCCACTACATGACAAAGCAAGTGAAAGTGTAATACCTAGAATTGTTTTTATTATTCTTATTTGTGTCCAATTCATATTCTGCATCTGTTGAGCCCAGTCATTGCATATTTATTATTTTATTTTATTATTTATTTAATTCTCAAATATCCTGATATTTTTTTTATTCTTGGACAAGTATTTTATTAATTAGATTTTAATTCATTCCATGTGGATTCGATACCTTACCTATCTGCTTGCTACATATGTCCCGTATACTTGCGGAATATAGTGTCATTTGCATATTAGTGAGTGTTTAAATTTATGTTGCAAATATGTGCTATCAGCATCTCAAAAGATTTCTTGGTTATGCAAACACTCAAAAGGTTGTTGGAGCTCATGACAATGCTTGGTGGATCGCCCTATTTAAGTTCTCTTTGATTGATAGGGCAGAAGAATGGTATGAGACTCTTGATGTCACATATTGCACTACATGGGACCAACTGCAGTAGAAGTTCTTAGAGAGGTATATGGCACCCTCAAGGATCTTAAGAATAAAGCAAGAGATCACCCAATTTGTTATGAATCAGGGTGAGATAGGTTTAAAGACATGCTCAGGTGGTGCCCACAACATGGGATGTCTAAGGCTCAATACATAAGTATCTTCTACTATAGTTTGGATTGTGAGTCGCGTATTCTTATTGATGCATATCAGGTGGAGCGTTGTTATCTAAGACAGCATTTGAACCAGAAAAGTTGTCGAAGACATCTCTATGAATTCACATGACTGACCTACGGAAAGACTAAGAGGATCTTATGTACTAGGTAAGGTGGCTCAGGTTGAACATCAAGAGGTGAAGCTGAATAAGGATGATGAGATCGTCTCTAGTCTAGCTAACATCAATAAGCCACTAGAGTCCCCAGGAGAAGCAGATTGCAAAGTTGACACAAAGGGGTCCTAGTATCCAGCAGCAAGAAGTGAAGAGTGTCGAATATACCTTCAATCGATACATGGCAATGAATGATGCAAGAGTTGATTATCTAGAGGCTACTATGAATGCTAATCATGCAGATTTATCTAAACAGTTCAAGGACCTTACCTTGATTATAGGGCAGATGGCCGGGAACGTGAATAAATTGACAAACTTTGGAAAAGGGAATGTTCTCGTCTAAAGGCATAACAAACCGAAAGAGTGCAAAGCCATTACATTGAGGTCTGGAATGCAGTACGAAGGTCCGATGATGCCAGTGGGTGAAAATGGAGACAAATTTAACCCGCTCGACCACTGCTCGACCAAACTTGTTGGTCAAGCAATGGTCGAGCAACGCGTAATGGAACAGAAAAATAATGCTCTGTTTTTAGGTCCTTCACTCGACCAAAACCGTCTCGCTTGACCAGATCACTCTGGTCGAGCAGAGGTCGAGCAACCCACTATGAATCTGAAAACCGCTAATCAGCGTACAAGTCCCTTGCTTGACCAAAATAGTGCCGCTTGACTAAAACTTCTTGGTCGAGCTGAGGTCGAGCAGCCTCTATCGGGACTGTATAGTGCAAATCCGCGAAGGGGTACCTCGCTCGAGCAACATCATCCGGCTCTCATTTCTGTGCAGTCATGCCCAGAAGGTCCATTCGATCAGCCATTTGTGTTGAGCAATCAAGCAATGAAGATGCCCATGGAGACTCAATCATGCAAGAGCATAGATGTGATTTTTTAACTTGTTTAATCTTGATTTTAATAGGACATATGATTCTGAATTTGAGTGGAAGATTGACAAGGAGGAGTCTTGGCAGCCATGCGAGGAAGAAATTTTGAGGATCATATTTTTGTGACCAAGAGAGGTGAGGTGCTGAATGTAGACAAGAAGAGAGAAAGAAAGTACTTGAAGGTGAGGATGCAAGAAGATCGCCATCTTATCCAGTAGTTCAAAAAGCGGTATTCAGTCATGACTCTCCGACGTTAAACATGAGCGCTTGTTGGGGGATTGTCCATTCTGTTTTATTACTTTATTTCTTTCATGTGAGTGAGGAGTAATTATATTTGAAGTGCTCACGTTTCGGCAATTACATCTCTTTTCAAACATATATTTGACTTACGTTTTTACTAAGTTTGAGGGGTGTGATGTACTTACCTCATCTTATAAGCACTAAGGGTATACTTTTTCCTTTCGTTGGTTGTTTGATTGTTAGGAGGTTGATTTTTTTGCGGCATATTAATATTTTAACTGGTGTTGGTATGTCAATTTTTTGCAACTTACCTAATGTTTTGTGTGTTATTTTTGTGTGTTTCCTAGTGTTAGTGGTCGAGTTTTTAATTCGTCTTTTTGATTTTTCTGGTGTATCCTATTTTATTATTAATGAATCTTGTGATGATGAGGTGTGCTTGAGCTTTGATGATAGAAAAGGTAAAAGAGTGGCTAGATCTACGCTGAGGCTTGACCTGACCGAGTTGAACAACTCGAGGAGCTCGTGCATTCATTGAAGAAAAATCAGGTGCCCTAATTTCCTTATTCTAATTTTTATGTATTCTTTTAATTTATAAGTGTGGAAGGATTAAGATCTTGGTTTTGGTGATATATGTGAGCTTATATTTTTAAATTGTGCCTAAAATTCATATGCTCTTGAAATTTATGAAGGAAGTGTACTTGAGTTATATTGTGATATGAAGTTTTATGTGTACTTGTGAGATATTGCTTACCATGAAAAGTGCTCTGTTACATGTTAAAAACCCATGTGAGATTTTGAGCCTCGTTGATCATGTACATAATCACATGATGTTTCTTTTCTGGTGAGTATCGTTCTTTTGTGTGTATTCTAGAACTTGCCTCTTGTCTTACTTGAAACTACATGTGTGTTAGATGATGGGAGATGATTTTAGATCATCCTTGAATTTATGAGTCACTTAGCCAAATAATTCTCTACTAAATGATGTCTATCCGTAGTTAGCCCCATTGAGTCTAAAAACCTCATTTTTTGGCAGCCTACGAGAAATAACCACTTTGAGCATCTGAATTTTTTGAGCCTTGATTGTCCTTCTAAAAGAGAATTTATGGCTTTTCAAAGTGTGTTGATAGAGTTTGATAACATTTGGAAAGGAATGAAATTGGTGTTGAAAAAGTGATTGAAGCTTGAAAATGCATCTAAAGAAAATCATGGAGTAGTTCTTAAATTTAGTACTCCATTAAACTAAACACCCTAGGGTAGTGCTTAAATTTAGTACCCTGTGGAGGATGCGCAAGGTAGTGCCCGAAACTGGTACCTCGAGAGGAAAGAAAAAAAAGAAGGAAAGAATGTTGTGCTTGAAAAAGAAGTGAAGGAGTTGAGGAAGATTTGTGCTTAATTGAAGTGAAGAGAAAGAATGAAAGATCATGATAGGCGCGCTTGATTGATCCAAGTTTTGAGTCACTTATCTATATATTTTCTACCTTAACCAAAGAGCCAACATTACATCCAAAAGAAAAGTCCTTTTTGATCTCATTATCGAGTCATACCTTTTAAGTAGTGGAGAGTTTGAGACATTTGGCAAGCTTATGATTACGCATGCACTTGAATTGAATATGAGCGTAAACACCTTAACCTATAAGTGTACATCTTTCACATTTGAGTGCAAGTGATATATACTTCCCATGAGAACATGTTAATGGAGCATTTGAATTAGTGGTGATTGTTTTATCTTGTATGCTACGAATTGATTATTACATGTAATGAGAGTTGCATGACTTTAATTGAGGATAATTGTATTTTGAAGAGGGTATTGGTCATAGTCCTTGTTTCCTAGCTAATTTTCTTACTCTCTCTCTCTCTCTCTTTATTTTTATTTTGTTGCCTCGGGACGAGCAATGTGTAAGTTTGTGGGTTTGATGAGAGTAAAAATAAGCGTGTTTTAGTGTCCAATTTAACACCTTTTTTATGGTAATTATTGTTATATACTAGCACAAGTGTCTTATAGTTGATATATATGAGAAAAAGGCGTGTTTGAGGTGTTTTATTGTGTTTTAGGTGGAAAAATGATCAAAAGTGCAAAGTTGAAGAAAATGTGCAACTTGTGCAAGAATGCTGAAAAACCCACGTCCAAATTGTGTAATTTTTATGTATTCATGTGGAACTCAAAAGTAGAAATGTGATACATGGTTGGAAAGCCACAGAAGAGAGGATCGTTTTGGCATAAGGAACACTTCAATTGGAGTCCAAACGAGAAAGTTATGATCAAGATGGTAATGTCGCACAAGCTGTGCCAAACAGAACAACTGTGCTACTTTCTATTTCTTGTTATACCTTCAAATGTTAGATTTTTTATAAGTTCTTTATATTTATAGAAATTCAAGAAAGAGAGGATCGTGTGAGCGTAAGAATCACTCAAATTGGAGTTTGGATGTGGAAGTTATACGCGAAACGGTGAGACTGCGCAAGCTGATTCGACCTCACTGATCTAATTCGACCACTAGTTTGGGTCGAACCAGGAACCTGGAAGTTTGTTACAGAGTGGTTCAACCTCCCTGATCTGGTTCGACCAAGCCCAAAGGTCGAACCACCATGCGGGACAGCTCCAGATCCATATTTTTACACCTCATGTGCGTGTATTTTCGTGTTTTTAAAGAAAAAGCTCATCCAAGGTCCATAAGGAGAGCTTACAAGTATAAAAGGGGATGTAGATCACACCAAGAAGGTAACACAATCATCGTACACCCCACAAGGGGGGATCCTCCCCAACCATCTGTTGGATTGTATACTAAAAGTCAAACTTTTTGTATGAACAATGTTATAACAATTTATTTGAAATGATAATCATATGATCAAATGATTGCGTCTTACAATTTATTTATATGTACGATGCAATAGTCCACTTACTTTATATTGTAGATAATATGTTATGCGACAACACGCGAAAGATCATATTATCAGTTTCCTTATAAAGTATAAACAGATGCTCACAACCGAGATAGGCGGGGACTCTCTATCGGGATGGTTGTAGGGCAATTTGGTATTAGTTTGTCTTAACTATAGAATCACATTAGTGCACTTGTGTTTATTGAGCAGGACCGCTAGAGATCGTTCGACTTATATTGACGTATAAAAGAACTTAATCTCAATTGTTATGGATGTTCGTACTCTTAATCCCTATACAATAACCTCGACATGTAGAACAGTATGTATTTCTTTGATTCATCAATGGGTGAGATTTATATGTAATTAAATCAACAAACTCGGTGAGTTGGGAAATAGTATTGTCTCTATGGTGTGTTGTTGATTGTAGAAGGAATCCGTGTCCGACATAAGTTGATGATGTCCCCTTGAGGAGCTCATAAGGATTATCATGTAAACCCTACAAGTGGATTTATTCCGGCATGATAATGAGGTTGAGTGGTACTACTCTCCGATGAGATATTAATTAATGGAGTTGTCAGTAACTTAATTAATTAATAGGCATTGTATATCTTAAATATGAGGAGACTAACGGGCTCATAATAAAAAGGAGCCCATAATGTAATTATGGGATTAGAACGGTAGTACAATAATAATATTTTAGTGGTATATACTATTATTATAGGACTTAAGTATAAGCTTTGGGCTAAGCTTGAATACTTAAGCCCAATGGAGGCCCAACTCTAATTTCTCCTCCTGGTCCCTGCTGTAGCCCATATATAAGTCATCTCAGTTGTCCAGAAACTCTAATCTAACTGAATAATCACGCCTAACACTATGAGGAGGGTGAGAGAACAGCAGATTGAGAAGATCTCGAGGTTCGTCGCCCACACGACGTCTAGATTGGACTTGGAAATACAGTAGAAGATCAGAAGGTTATTTGCTGCTGTTGTTTGTCAATTTACACAATTTTTCAAAAATCGTACAAAACTCAAAACTATTTGTGTGATATACTGACGGAAAGCCACTGAAGAAAGAATCATTTTAGCGCATAGATCACTCAAATCAGAGATCAGACGAGAGAGTTATGCCCCAAAACAGTGAGGCTGCGCAGGCAGCAGACGAGAATTCACCTTCTTCAACATACCCTAATGAAAGGTAATACGTTTCTTTGTTTTCTTGCTTCCACTGGATTAGAAATATATGGAACCCTAACGGTACATATTAACCAAATGATCAAACGCTAACACCATCATCTGCATCCTTTCCTTCATCCATCCATCACTGTGAAGATTCGTCTGTAGAATCAAGAGGAGGATTCAAGACGGAGAAGGATGCGACGACTCCTGCATCTAGGGTTTTATTCGTTTTCTAATTTATCTTGTATTTTCCAGACATATGGGTAAGATCTATCCAACCTCCATGATTGTTCTTCGTAACATCATGGGTTATAATCATTTTGGTAGATCTAGAGTTTTGAAGGTATTATGAATTAATTAAACTTTCTTGTGTGTCCTCCGTAAACATTATTTGTGGATTTATTTTATATATGATTGTATGTTTTTAACTCATATTCACAGTCATTTTGTGCATCTTCAACTGTAATATAGAGCCTGAATATATATCTTGGTTGTTGATTGAGCACGTTCACTGCTAAACAGGGTTTTATGTTATAATTCTAAGTGAGGGACTCCGAAGCTTCATTAGAACTGTCATATATGAATGTTTATTAATTGATTGAATTCGAGTTAATAAGCAGGATAAAGAGGGTAATTTTATAGTACCTATAAAGGGAGATCATATCGGGTTAGATTGTAGAAGTGGGAAATAATTTATGCTAATAGTACCTGGAAAGGGGGGTGAAATTACGTCTCTTGCTCCGAGGTTATTCACACGTGTTACACGCATATTTACTTGTGTCTATAGAGTAGATTTGTATGGTTTAGTGATGCGTCCATAATCCACAAGGCAGAATCGGTCTGCACTTGAGAGGGAAGTTAAGTAGTAAAATTGGATTACCCTAAAGCAACCTATTTTCCATTCTTGAGCCACTTTCGTATTCTTCCAGTGTTATTTATTTTTTATTTATTATTTTAATTAATTGTTTAGTAGTTAATAATTCCATACATCAATCTTATTACCACAATTCGTCTTAATTAATTTAGTAAATAATTAAATTGATAATACGCCGTCCTTTGAGTTTGATATTTAACTTGGTCGCTTGCTTAAGCTGCAACTGATATTCTTAATACTTGGAGATTAATTTTGCGTGCAAAGAAAACGCGCATCAGCGACGATCTTCAAGATCTTCTCAATCTGTTGTTCCCTTTCCCTTCTCACAATGTTAGGCGTGAATTCTAAGCAACCGGACAGCTGAGATGACTTATTTATAGGCTACAGCAGGGACCACGAGGAGAAATTAGAGTTGGGCCTCCATTGGGCTTAAGTATCCAAGTTTAGCCCAAAACTTATACTTAAGTCCAATAATAATAATATATACCACTAAAATATTTTTACTGCACTACCGCTCTAATCTCATAATTACGTTATGAGTTCCTTCTTATTAGGAGCCCAACAGTCTCCCCATGTTTAAGATATACAATGTCCATCAATTAATTAAGTTACTGACAACTCTAATTAATATCTCATCCAAGAGTAGTACTACTCAACCTCATTATTATTTTGGAATTAATCCACTTGCAAGATTTACATGATAATCCTTATGAGCTATTCAATGGGACATCATCAACCTAAATGGGACACGGATTCCTTCTACAATCAACAGCACACCATAGAGACAGCACTACTTCCCAACTCACCAAGTCTGTTGATTTAATGCATGTAAATCTCACCCATTGATGAATCAAAGAAATACATACTGCCTAACGTGTCGAAGTTATTGTATAGGAATTAAGAGCACGAACATCCATAATAACATAGATCAAGTTCTTCTATATAGACAGTACAAGTCGAACGATCTCAAGCGGTCCTGCTCAATACACATAAAGCATACTAATGTAATTCTATAGTCAAGACAAACTAATACCAAATCACACTACAACCATCCGGATAGATTATCCCCGTCTATCTCGATTGTGAGCATCTGTTTATACTTTATAAGGAAACCGATAATATGATCTTCCGCGTGTTGTCGTACAATATATTATCTACAGTATAAAGTAAGTGGACTTTTGCCCAAACATATAAATAAATTATAATATGCAAAACGTTTGATTATATGATTCTCATTTTCAAATAAATTATTAAAACATTGTTCATATAAAAGCTAGACTTTTAGTATATAATCTAACATGCAGACCCCCCCGCAATAACACCTCTATCGATAGTGAAGAAGATTTCTCTGAGTATGACTCAGATAATCAAATGTTCTTCCAAATACTTCAACAACAAAAAATGCGACTTCAATTCGTAGAAAGCTCTTCAAGTATATCTAAAAAGAAGATATGTGGTCCGCGATCGTGAAGGTGTACACACTCAACTTGTTAAAGATTACTTCTCTGATGATCCTACATGGAGTAGTGATATATTTAAACGACGTTTTAGGATGCGAAAAAAATTGTTCATTCCCATAGTTGATGCTCTGGAATCTCATGACGAATATTTAAGTGGAGGGTCAATGCAATAGGGAGAAAAGGTTTCTCACCACTTCAGAAATGCATTGTTGCTATCCGTCAATTAGAAAATGGAGGTCCTGCCGATCATTACGATAAGTACTTACACATTGCTGAAACAATGGCTGTAGATTTCTTGTTCAACTTCTATCGATGTGTGATTGATATTTGTTGAAAGATATTTGAGAAGACCTAAAGAAGATAATTGTCAGCAAATTGCTTGTTGAGAGTAAAAATCAGCGTGTTTTAGTGTTCAATTTAACACCTTTTTTATGAGAATTGTTGCCATATGTACAGGTATTTTATATTCAATTTATTTTAGAAATGCATTTGAGGTGTTTTATAGGTGAAAAAATGATCCAAAGTACTAAGTTTAAGAAAAGGTACAACTTGTGCAAGAATGCTAAAAACGCATGCTCAACTTCCATAATTTTTCTATGTGTGTGGAAGTTCAAACTGGGCATGTGAGACACTGTTGGAAAGGCACGGAAGAGGGAATCATTTTTGTGCAAGAATCATCTCAATTGGAGTTTGAATATGAAAGTTATGCTCGAAACCGTGAGACTGCGCAGTCACGCCCAAGAGGTCGAACGGGGCCGTTCTACCAGCCGTTCGGGTCGAACGGGACCTATTTTCAGCCCACATTCATAATTCTTTACCCTAAATGCGTGTAAGTGTATTTTTTGACGTGAAAAGCTCAGAAACATCAATTTAGAGGTCCAAGAAATATAAAAGGACATCATTAGAAGGGTTAGAGCCTTGGCCACAAAATCTTACACCACCTCCATAATGGGGATCACCCCCTCCCCCCACACACACCATCTATCATCTACGAATATCCACATCCATTTCTTCCTCCATTCATCTATCACTCTAAAGATTCGTATATGGAATCAAGAAGTAGAACCAAGCGGATTTTAAGAGACGGAAGAAAGAATGAAGGAGATCGCTACACCAAGTGTTTTCCTAATTCTTTTCTTCTAAATTTTTCTAATTTCTAGACTATAGGTAATATATATATCCAACCCCCATGCGTGTTTCTTGTAACACCATGGGTTAGAGCCTTTTTGTAGTGCTAGAGTTTTGATGGCTTTTATGACTTAATTGACTTCTCTTGTGTACTCATCCGAAAACACTACATGTGAATTATTTTATATTTGATTGTGTTTTTTAAACTCATATTCACGATCCTTTTTTGCATCTTCAACTGTTATATAGAGTTTGAATATATATCTGATTGTAGATTGAGTACGTTCATCGCTGAACAGAGTTGCATGTTATGATTCTAAGAGAGGGGACTCCGAAGCTTATTTAGAACTATCAAATATGAATGTTTATTAATTGCATAACTACGAGTTAATCAGAATGACTAAGCGTATAATTTTATAGTATTTAAAAAGGGAGATCATATCGGGTTTGACTACCAGGCGAGGAAAAGAATTGATACTGATAGTACCTAGAAAGGAGGGTGAAATTATATCTCTTGCTCTGAGATGATTCACAGGTTTTACACACTTTTCTTACTCGTGTCTATAGAGTGATTTTGCATGGTTTAGTGAAGCATTCATAATTCATAAGGTAGAGTCGATCGATACACTTGAGAGGGAAATTAAGTAGTAAAATTGGATTACCATAGAACTACATATTCTCCATTCTTGAAACACTTTTGTTTTCTTCTTAGTGTTATTTTATTTTTAATTGTTATTTAATTAATTTGCTTAGTAGATTAATAATTAAATTCTCAACTTTAAATTGCCAAACTAGTCTTAATTTATTTAGTAGATAATTAAATTAATAGTACTCCATCCTTTGGGTTCGATAAAAAATTGGTTACCTACTGAGCTACAACTAATATCTTTATTACTTGGGGATTTTTTAGTGTGCAAAGAAAACACGTAACATTGCTCCATATGCATAGCAAAGGCATTTTTTCTGGAATGTTAGGGAGCCTTGATTGTATACATTGAGAATGAAAAAATTATTTGGTTGCTTGGAAATGTCAATTTACTCGAGGTGATCATGGAGTTCCAATAATAATGCTTGAAGCAATTGGGTCTGCGGACTTGTGGATATGGCATTTTTTTTTGGAGTTGCAGTTCAAACAATCTCCTTTATTTAATGATGTTCTACAAGGAAAAGCACCAAAGATTAATTTTACGGTGATTCACAAATAATTTACGGGAGGATATCACCTCACAGATGGGATCTATCTTGAATGGGCAACTTTTGTCAAGAATTTTTCATGTCCTCTTGATCGCAAAAGAAAGAAATTTAAAGAAATACAAAAGACAGAAAGAAAGGATGTCGAGTGCGTATTTGGTGTTCTTTAATATTGTAGCGCAATTATCAGAGGTCCAGGTTGGTTTTGGTAGCAAAGTAACTTGAAAGATATTATGTACACTTGTATTATTTTACATAACATGATAATAGAGAATGAAGGAGATATAATATCTGATTGGTCCGAAGAGCTCAACAACAATGATGATAATAATACTCCATTAGTTTTTCATGGCCCAAACGGAGGTTTCAGTGAGTACCTCAAGAGAGTTTCATCATTATGCGATAGAAATAATCATCATCAACTTCGCATAGATTTGATTGATCACATATGGGAACAATTCGACAATATTTAGAAAATTGTTAATTTCAGTATGAAATATTTTAATTTTAATTAATGTATTGTTTTTGTATTATATATTGTTGTACCATTAAATTTTTTAATGAAATTTACGATTCAATCTTGAAAATTTGAGAATTTACTAATTTAGCTTAAATTATGTCATCTAGTCAATAAAAAAAATTATCTAAAGAAATTTGATTTTTATCTAAATAAATGTATTTAAACATTATTTTAATTTTTTTTAAAAAAATTTAAAGTTTGATTTTGATTTAAATTAGTTAAATGTAAATAATAAATAACTTTTTTTAATGAAATGAAAATTAGATTAAATATTAATAAATTAATATGTGTATAAATTATATTTGATGGTGGGACCCTCAAATAGTATTAATTGTACCTGATATTATTGGAGAGATATAGATACAAATTTATAGAATTTTTTATTTTAATGTGGCAGTGACGTGTTACTGATGTGGCAAAAATTTATACTTGGGATGTAGTACATCACTGGTGATGCCCTTATAATAAAAAAAGCTCATATATATTTGGTTGCACGAATCAAGATCCATGCGTCAAGATCAGAGATAAAAATATAATACCCTTATTAATTTAATATAGTGTTTTTTAATATAAAATTTATTACCTTTTATTTTAAAAATAATAATAATAATCAAACTTTAATACATTTGATATTCTTATTAATTAAAGTAAATACTCTTCAGTGTAATACCCTTAATACTACCCTTAACATTGTGCACCCATGCCAAGATTAGTTTATAATTTATTTATTATTTAAAATATCAAATCATTCTTAAATTAAGTTAAAAATTATGGAGTACAAAAACTTCGTATGTATGTTAACAGTGAATTTCATGATGAGAGGTAGGGATGTAATCGAACTAAATCGAGTCGAACACTATTAAACTTGAGTACCATTTGTTAAGGAATAATCGAACTCGAGCCGAGCTCGAAGTCAAACTGTTTGATAAGGCTCGCGAACGTACTCATAAACACATAAAGTAACTTTTTCATGAACATATAAATATTTTCGTTCGTATACATTTAACGTATATTTTGTTAATGAACATGTAATGTTATTCATAAATGTTAATAAAAAGCCAACAAAAGATAATAATAAAAGTTAAAAAGATATTTAAATATTTAAATAATCACTCAAACTATTATCATATTTGTGTTTATAATATTAATATTTAATTATTAAATACTAATAAATATATGATAATATATATACTACATAAATATAATAATAGTAAAATTTACAAACGCATTCGCGAGTCATTAATGAGTCCGTTAACGAATATGTTCGCGAGTTTTCGAGTCAAATATCTTTAAACTTGAGTTTGGTTTGACTCGTTAAGATTAACGAACGAATTTGAATGAATACTTTATCGAATCAAAATTTAAATAGTTTGCGAATGTTTGTTTTGCTTAAATCTTAAAGTGAAGCTCCTATCCACTTAACCTGAAACCGGATGAATCCCATTAAAAGAAGACCGAGGTGGAACATGTCGATGGGCCTGGCTCAAATAAGTGGTCTATGTTGTTTCAAACTTTTCCACACATTTACGCAAGTAACCTCTGTACTCATAATGCCAAACTACCTTTTCCCATACCATTTTGTTTTTAGTATCCGACCTGAGTTCATTCTGCACAAGCTTCAACAAAAGAAAGAGGGGAAAAGAATGTGATCCCAATTTCACCTGAGAAAAGACACACATACGCTCTACTGTGTGGTATACAATAATGGCGATCGCCTCGCCTTCTGCTCCCAGCTTCTGCTGCACCCAACGCCGCTTCTCGGGTCCCATTTTTTCGAGGCCCGGGATTAACCCCCCTTCTCGAGTTTCGGCCCGACCCGTTCTCACGTCCCGGCTCAACGCTTCTGATGGGGAACTGCTGTACGAGCTTAGTTACAACAGTCATCGTCGCCGGAGGGGTGCTTTCCCCGTCTACGTCACTCTACCGTCGGACGTCGTCGGCCCCTTGGCGCAGTCAATGCGGCGTAAGAAGGCGATGGCTCAGTCGTTTCGAGCGCTGGCGGCGGCGGGAGTGGAGGGGGTGGTCATGGAGGTGTGGTGGGGGCTCGTTGAGAGTGAATTCCCGAGGAGCTACAGTTGGCGAGGCTATTTGGAGATTGTCGAAATGGCGAAGTGTTTCGGGTTGAAAGTTCGGGCCGTCATGGCCTTTCATCAGTGTGGTTCGGGCCCTGATGACCCACTCTGGTTGGTAACGATCTAAAAATTCAATTCTCCCCATGTCTGTTGTATTGACTGCACTGTTTGCCTTAGGGTTCTTTATGTGCTTGTTTCTCTGAAATTGTTATTTTTTGGATTGAGTTAAAATTGCATCAATTATTTTTCCTTGCTGGTAATGTTAGTTGATTTTATGTATCATCTGTGGGTGAGTTTGATTTATTTTATCTTCCCAACTACAAGAAGTTACTAACATTCATGATGTAAATGTTGAGCTAGTCTTGTGTGATATACTCATCATTAGACGGATAAGAATTGTTGCGTATTAAATAGATAATTATACTCATTAATCCCGGTAAAAGGAAAATTGGTACCCAGCTCACTGAACTAGTTCGTGAAATAGTTGCTCAAGTTTTTACCCTGAATGATTGGTGACTTATGGTTCTAGTTTATATTGCAATGCTTGCATTTGAATTTGATTTTAGTGTTACAAGAAATTTAATATATGGCGTTTCTTCATATAATATCTTGTATATCATTGGTTTCTTTGGGCTAAACATACTCCATTTGGAGATGTGCTGAAACATGATCAAGTTGCAGCTTATATTTGATAACAGGATTGTGTTTAAGTTTCCTCTGTTTCATTATTAGCATTAATTATATTGATGTGCAAGTAATCTGATGAGTAACTACATGGGATTGACCATTACTGAAAAAGAAAAATTCCATCTGATAAATTCTGCATAATCTAAGTAAATTCTGTTAAAAGAAAGTTGAAAAGAATGCATGAAGTGTCATCATTTTCTTAGATGTTTTGAGGTTCAAGTCTCATGATAAGTATTTATGTTGATTAAAAAATTAATCAGAACTGCAAGTTCATTATGTGTTGAATGCTCCATGTCACATTCTTACATGTCTTCCAGATTATTTATGAAAAAAATTAGATATCTTAATGGAGCTCAGTGTTCTGTTAAATCTCTGAGGATGCATCAAAGTAATTCGATTTAAGAAAAGTTATTTAGGATACCAAATCATGCTAATAGCTAGGTATAATTATTAGGAAATAGTTGAACTTGTCCTTCAATTGTTGTCCAACTAAGTTTGCATTTACAATGGTAGCTTTAAAATTTTATCGGTCAAATTACCACACTTCTAATTGAACCTTCCTTTCAAGTTTACCTAGGGACTCTGTAATTATGGGGTATTACTCATACCCTATTGGAATGAAATTCCCTTTTCCTGAAAAAAAAAAAAAGTTTACCTAGGGACTGATATTGACATTTAGATAACAAATCGTGTGTTTCTTAGTTTAATGGCAATTTCTGTAATCGAAGACATCACTTTTGCCAGTTATAGCTCAACAAATTCATAGTGCAGTACAATTGAACACTGAATAATTAAAGCTAAGTAAGAGGATCCTCACTCAACTTTGGAAGTCATTATCCCTGTCAGCGCGGGTGCCCAGCTGCTGCAGTCTGTCTAGGTGAGGTGTTAGCCAAAATGTGGCCACACTCTGACTGATGCTTGCAGCAGCAGCAGATGACAGCAGATGGAAGATCAATGAGTACTCAAGAACACACGAAAAAAATAACTCATCCACAAACTTACATTTGGCGGCCCAATGGTAAAATGTTTCACTAATGTTGAAAAACTTAGTGAATACAATTATTCTCTTGGCACAATTCAGACTTTATGAATCTAACCTATTGAACTCAAAAAACTAGACCTATTACAGCAGATTTAAAACTACTCTAAAGATGTAAATTATAAGACCTCTCATTATGATATACTAGCATATATGGAAAGATCTCTCTACCTTTTCCACGATTTCAGTAGATGAATGTTGCTCAAAGTGTCGTAACACTTCGTGCAACGCGCAGAATGGCACTTGCAACTGGTATGGATTTTCTGCTCGAGGTGCGCTAGAATGAACGGCTTTAGATGTCTTTTATAGACCCAGTTATCCCACTTTATTCCAGTTATGATCGTGGCATAGTGGGCAGTCCAATATTGGTTTCTATCTTAGCTTCCATATCGTCTTTAATTCTCCATGATCCTACTTCCTTTAAAGATAAAAAGTTGTTGCCTTAAAAATAGTAAGTGGTTGCATTCTCATTCTAGATCTTTCTTAGAGATCGGTTAACATGCTGGAATTCTCAGAATAGATTCTGAAACAACAAAGAGACACCCACCAAATCAACACCGAAGATCACATTTTGAACTAGTGTTGTAGGAGACTAAATTCATGGGTGGCAGCATCCACACCTACACCAATAATCCCTTATGTTGCTGGGATATTCTAACGATCTAGAGTTAATACTGATATTTTTATTGGATATTAGCAAACAAGGCTAATACAAATATGGCAATCCACAACTAAAACTGCGCCCGAGCTCAAAACTCTGCAGTTGGACATTTGCTTCTACTCTTTGGGACTGTGTATTCTAATAGAGTATTATTTCAAAAATTGATCTTATATCATTTCTTGTTGTTGTGACTTTGAAATAATTTACTAATTAGAAGGGTGGCTAATAGATCTGGGCTTTAGATAAATTCCAAATTTTCAATCATTCGTGGGCAATAGAATAAATTTGATTTATCTAGTTATTCATATGTAATGCATACTGACATCCATATAAAGAATTTCCTTTTCTCTTTGTATAATTTAAAGTTAATGCTTTGGCTCTTCTTCATTTGTTATTTGGAAGTTTTAAAGCTGCAAAGATTCTCCTGGACGCTTTGGTGGAAACTCAGATTTATTAACCCTTGAATAGGCCCTGTCGTTATCTTCAACTTTTTTCTTGCTTTTTCTTTCAATTTGATTTGTAGATGGATCTGAGTTTTCACTCATTTCTTTGAGCAAGGATTCCTCTTCCACTGTGGGTGCTTGAAGAAATGGATGAGGACCCAGATGTATCTTATGCCGATAGGTTCGGGAGGAGAAATATGGAATACATTTCACTTGGGTGTGACATTCTTCCTATTCTGCATGGAAGATCACCAATCCAAGCTTATTCTGATCTGATGAGGAACTTCAGGGAAACATTCAAATCATTTCTTGGTGGTGTGATTACAGTAAGCAATAGCATCCCTTCTAGTTTTAGTTATTCCATTAATTTTCTTCTCCTTGTATCTCTTTCTCTTTTCTTATGATGTCACTATTATTGAATGTGCTTTTTCATGGTGCTTATTGTTTCCAGGGTATTCAAGTTGGACTTGGTCCTGGTGGTGAACTAAGATATCCTTCATGTCCAACTCACAAGTTAACTTGGGCTTGGCGCTCACGTGAACTAGGTGAATTTCAATGCTATGACAAGGTATTTATTATGTTTCTCATCTCCAACTCAGGCAGACTTGTCTTATTATTTGAAAAATAATTTCAATATACTTTTTTTCCTACTTCCAATTGCTAGTATATGCTTGCGTCTCTCAATGCCTGTGCCCGCGAGTTAGGAATGCGTGAATGGGGAAATGGAGGTCCTATTGGCACCAGTAGTTTAATGCAAAATCCTGAAAGTACTGCATTCTTCAATACAGATGGTTCTTGGAAGACACCATATGGAGACTTCTTCCTGGGATGGTACTCTGGAATGCTACTTTTACACGGAGAAAGGATCTGTAGGGAAGCGAAGACAATTTTCCGGGGCAACGAAGTCAACATGTCAGGAAAAGTAGCTGGGATCCATTGGCACTATGAGACACAATCTCATCCCTCAGAGTTAACGTCTGGATACTACAACACTGCAACGAGGGATGGATTTACACCAATTGTTCGTATGTTTGGTAAATACAGTTTTAGTTTATGTTGTCCATGTTTTGAGATGCGAGATGCTGAAGAGCAGCAGGTGAATCCAACGAGTAGGCCTGAAGGTCTCCTCAAGCAACTTCTCCTTTCTGCAAGGATCTGTGACGTTCCATTAGAGGGTGAGAATTTCTCGAGTAATTTGGATGATGAGTCTTTCCAACAGGTCTTGAGAATGTCAAAGATGTACTCCGACGGACAAGAAACACCGTCATTTTCTTTTAACTTTGTGAGAATGGATAAAAGTTTGTTTGAGCCTCGGAATTGGGTAAGTTTTACGCGTTTCGTCAGGCAAATATCGGCTGTCAATATGAATTTAGATAATGGTGGAGGCAACGCTACTTCTCCATCTGCTGCTTTTGCTGGTGCTGTTCTTGCACATTAGATTTCTTGCTACACATCCACTGGATTAGGTGTATGTAGCTAATCAGTGTTTCTGATTTCTTGGTTCTTTATTATTATTATTATTATTATTATTATTATTATTATTATTATTATTAATGTAGGCCTTTTTGACTGATTATCCTATGTTGGGTGTAATTATTATTACACTTCATTTCTAAAGAGAATCAACGGCTATTTTTAACCTTGCACATCATTCTGTTGGACTCTAAAAGTGTTTTTCATGCAATGCATTAGAAGTTGGTAGAGTATCATTACATTTGTGGGTTCACTAGTTCACTATTTCCATATGATTCCTAATGAAATTTCTGTCTCCCTTGTAGATGTGTGGCTTTGCCTGAATGGCTATTTAGCATTTCTGTTTATTATTGAGTGCGACTGATGAAGTTATGTATGCAGTGGGACTATCGAATAGAATGCCAAGTAGTTAGTGTCTTCATCATCTTAATCTTAATAGATATGAATTACTTGCCTTATATAAAACTTTTAAAAATAAGTGCAAACTCTAATGAAACATGAGATAATGCTTCTAAAAAGAAGATATTTTTCTCTCTAGTTTTTTCTCTCCCTTTTCTATAAAAATTTCTCTCTTTGATTTTGATAGCTCTTACATTTTCCGGCATGGAGGCATCGTCGCCCGGTGAAGGCACCTCCCGACCAACCCCTTCGTCTGATCAGAATTCTGATCTGACTGAATTCTCTGCGACACCTTGGTTCTCGGAACTTTTGCAACTTAATAGTTCTTACGCCGGAAACACAATACTTGCCGGTGAAGGCTCTGATCGCATTAATCTGGGGTCACGATCTGACTCCACACGACAGGAGATCCACGCACCTGCTCCAGGTTTTCAGACTTCGAATTCTATCTTGCAGGCCACGGATCATACTACAAACCCTAACTTGAGCGACAAGACTCAAGTTTCTTCAGCTGTTGGAGTTGTTGGTTCTCTTCATGGTAATACATCAATACAACAGCCTTTTTTGACCGATAATTTTGTATCACGTGAGCAGCCTGGTTCTTCCCTGATCGGTGCAGCTTCTTTGGGCACCGACCAATTTGCACAAGAGGTGCTTGCTTCACCTGCTTGCTTTGTTGCCCCTCCACCGTCCAAGCAATAATTTTTTACCCCGTCCAGGGGTTTGACATCCATGCTTCCTCTCCACGTTTTGCCCCCTCTCCCTACTAATCACAGCCACCAATCATCACCTGTTGCGGGGCTGCAAACGTCTCCACCTAGGAGCTTGCTGACGCCTGCTATTTCCACGGCTAAATCATATAGGCAAGCAACTTCTAATGACTCCATGCCTTCTCGATCTCAGCCCCCGAATGCATTTGCCTTTATGGAGTCTCTCCAGAAAAGTCGAACCCAATAGAGGTTTTCCCCTCTTCTTATATTGGCAATGAAATCAATATTTCTATTGATGAATTATATTATAATAATCGGGTTGGGTTGCTCTCTACTCACCATTCCTTACACTCCGGCTACTTACTGAACGTGGTCATAAGCCCATGGGGGTTGATGTGTTGATTGATTTTTTTAGAACTCTTTGGAAGTTCTCAGAATTACACGTGGTACTTCTTGGGAGTGGTTTTCACAACGTTTGGATTCCTGATGCTGAGCGTCATAAGGAAATTCTGAAAGTGCGTAATTTTGTCTTCAAAGAAGGGACGATCAGGTTGCAGAAGTGGAGGCACGGGTTTAATCCGTATAAAATCAAGTCGTCTGTAGTCATTATTTGGATCAGGATTTTTTAGCTTCTTTTTGAATTATGGACGGAGAAGATCTTATTCTCTATTGCATCGGCCATTGGAACTCCGATTAGAATAGATGAACGGGCTACGAATGGCTCGATGGGGCATTTTGCTCATGTTCTTGTGGATCTTGATATTCAAGGTAATTTACCTGACCATATTAACCTGAATATTGCTTCAATGGTTTTGCATATTTCCTTAGGTTATGAGAACGTACCTGATGTCTGTGGATCGTGCCATACTTTGGGGCACCTGGCTGATGATTGTAAGAAGAAACGTTCTCATGTTGCAAAGGAGACTCCTGGTCCTTCTGTTGGTCCTGCTGTTCATAAACAGAAGGTTTGGATTCCAAAATCCACGGTGCAGGCTGCTTCTCATACAGTCGAGAAAAACTTTGACGAGCAAGCTGTGGCTTCAGATCAGATGGAAGAATCAAGTAAGTCTTTACCCACGAAGGAGGCGGGACATGATCAGAATCGTTCTCCATTGGCAGACTTGACAGCATCTCCGGATGTTATTAAGGCAGCCATGAGTATTATTTCAAGGGCTTCTCAAGAGCGTGATGTGGATACTTACGTGATATTGCTGACAAGGCCGCACGAGATCCATTCTTGGAGATTTCGAATAGATTCGATGCTCTTTTTGATGATGATGAACGGATTTCTGGTTATCAATCTAACACATGCTCTCCTACTCAATTTCCCGTTTTGACACCTGCGTCTCCAAAGTCGGCTCCACCATCTTTTGTTGACTTAACTCCTGTGAGGAAAAGCAGTAGAATTGAGCATGTTGACAATTCCCCTATTGTGACGCCATTGCATGCGGCCGGCTTGGTGGCCACTTCAGAATTTGTAAACTCAGTTATGAACATATTAACAATACCGGTGCCGCGATAGTTGAATTATGAGTTGAAATCATCAACGCCACCAGTGAATGAGGGCACGCTTCACAGTGCTTCATCAAATCTGAGACCCCCAGGTATCATACATGTGGATACTCAGAAGAAATATTCAAATTACTCTGATCTTTATTCCAAGGAGAATATAGAGGAGTTTCCAACTCTTGAAAGAAGTATTGTGAAAAAGAAACAAGGCAGGCCCAAGAAAGATTTTTATCAACCTACAACTAGGCCCAACACTCGTCTGTAAGCAAAGCTCAATCCTCCACATGTAAATAAGCATGAGCTTATGAATATCCCAACGCTTAAATTTATGCAAGAAAAACTAGATGATATTGATTAGCTTCTTATATGGATCGCCTGTGACCCTTTTCAAGCCGCATGTTTGGGCTTTACCACTGACTGTCAGTATTTAAACATCTTTATTTTTATTGTTCCCCCTTCCCTTTTTCTTTTTCTTTTTAATAAAAGCCATCTATTTGTCTAATGAAACTTGAGATGGAATAAGGGTGGAGAATACAGAATTTGAGCTCGACCGTCTCTACCCTGGCCAAGTACTTCTCGAAATGGCTCAGATCAGACAATTAACGCTTAAGGTTTCTTCGACGAGAAATTGGGATTCAAGTTTTAAGAGCACTACAACGAGATTAATGTAACTCGCCTGGGAAAATGTTCTGTAGGAGGTGCGATGTGAGGGTTTGGCGAAAGAGGGACCACTGGATGGGTCCACTAAATTGTAAGTTCAGTGGGCGGTTCAAGTCGTTATGTGACCCAAAATGTAGTTGTTTGCTCCCCAATAGAAGGCTGGAGGACAGCACCAACATCTATGACTGTAATTTTTTTGAGAAAAACTTGTTGCTAAATTTTTATTTTTTATTTTTTAACAAGAACTTGTTGCTAAGGTTAAAAGGTAGAGAAGCTGCGGTAGTAAGAAATGCGGGATATTTGATGGGATAGTTTGGATCTATTGAGGCCCTTGGATGACAGTTACAAGAGTTGTAACTTTTTTGTGAAGCTTAAAGTAAGTGTGTCTCTATTTTAAAGAGTAGTTTGGAGGCTAATTATTTTTAATCCGTTATGATTCTTCGCCGCATGGTTAGCCTGATATGTAAGCTGCACATATGAACTGATAGGAGTTATTTTGGAACTGTATTGGAGCTCGTATACTGCCTGCAAGTTGGTCACTTAACACATTTTCTCGATTTTTCACAGCTTTCTTTTCTTTTCTTTTTTTGTTTTTTTAAATCTTGATGTGTATTCTTAGCTTTGAAGATCAGTACTACTTCGACTTATTGTATTTTTTGATCAATAATATACCTCAACCTTGAGGCGTTGAGCGAATGTAGGCATGCTGAACGACTCGTGTGTTCTTTCTTGTTTTTTCATTAATCATTTTGTGTGCTTGTTTCATTGATATAAGTTTTGCATTTCTTAGTCGTTAATTGATCACAACAATTGGAGAGTCTGTGGGAAAAGATCAAGATGGTGTCAATGAAGTTTGATGTCGGAAAGCTTTCTGAGAAGTTTGTAGATTACAAATTATAGAAACGTCAAATGAAAGCCCACTGGTTTAGGGATGTTGCTTCCTTCAATGCTTCAATGTATGTTTTACATAGCTGACCACACTTAGAGCACATTTCATTTTAAAGCATGATGTTTTCATGTTATAACTCATCTCAGATTATTCACAAGCTAAAGGTGAGAATGGTGATACCAGAGGAGATGAAACATGTTATGCTAGCAATGAAATAGCAAAGATCTGCGACTGAGGAAAAGTAGGTGAAGCGGGTGGCAATGCTTATTTGGTTTGCGACTGAGAAAAAGTAGGTGGAGAAGCGGGTGGTGATGGGGGATGCCGATGAAAGAATTCCTTATTTGGTTTAAGGGAGGTTGAGTTCTTAAATTTGTGACCCTGAAAGAAGGTGATACATGCATTGATTACAGACATTAAAGAGGGGAAGCAAGCTTCCATAAATTATAATCATAATTCATAATATATTAAAAGTATAAAGAGAAAGAGAAACATTTTCTTCTTATTTTATCCCTATATAATTTTTTAGTTTACTTTTTTTAACCTTATCATTTATATCATACATTATTATAACTTAATTATTATTAATTTAATTTATTTTAATGATCAATAAGTTATTAATAAACCTTACAAATTCAAGGTTCTCTTGAGCTCCCATTTCTTGAATATGTATCCTAAACGCCGTGTGTCTCACAAGTCACATCAATGGGCGAACATTCATTAATGTAGAGAGGAATTTCTTCGAGAAACTCGAGCTCCAATCCTGGGCTATCCTAGAATACTTAGTGAAGTCCTCAATTTTGTTTGAAAAAAAAATATGTATGTATCCTCATTAAGTTGATGATTACAAGTGCTGGCTTAACATTTCGACGACCCTAAGCGGACTAAGAAGTGAGGCCTGTATAATTCTTTTAGTTATATTCTTCCTTTTTTCATACCATTGTTATTTTTTTTTCTTTTTTTTTTCTTTTCAGTTTCAAATTAATGTTCATACTACAAAAAAAAATGTTACTCAATATCTCTACCTTATAAATATACTTTAGTTTTAGAAATAACATGCATTTCTAACAAATATAATTTATTTTAAAATTATTTATTATCTAAAAATATCAAACTACCTCATTTTTTTTAAAAAAAAGTAGAAAAAATTAATTTTTTTAATATCGGTGAAAAAAACAAGTGTGAACACTCGGATAGAGTGAAACTTTAAATAAAAAAATTAATAAAAAACTTTGAAATTTATTCCTCTCAATATTTACTTCACACTTTTCATTTTAGTCAATTTTAAATGCTATGTATACTTCTACTGTTGCAATGCATATAATATCAATACTCTCGTCATGCTAAAATAATTCACTTTTACTTTACACGTAAAAAATTATTTAATTACTTTTCTCAACAAAATATACCTTTCATTATCTTACTTTAAATAATTAAAACAATTTCTTTATTTCCACACACAAAAATATTTACCCATTATTAGAATGTAGGGGGTATTATGTAAGAATTTTTTATAAATACATTTTATTTTGTAATAAATTTGTTAAAAATATACTAATTATTAAAATACATATATGAGATACTCTCTTGTGAAACGGGTTTTTGTGAGACGGTTGTGAGACAGGTCGACCAATTACTAAAGTATGCTTATTATGTAGGCAAAATATGCTTATTTGTAGTTAAAGTCTGACAATAATAAATTATATTATAACACCCTAAAATCATACTTTAATTAATCATTTATCATACTTTAAAAAGCATACTTTATATATATATATATATATATATATATATATATATATATATATATATATATATATATATATATAACATAAATATAGTATATCTTTGTCGGACCCCTCAAAATTGGGGTCCCTATCTGTCGCCCCTTTGGACATGCCTTAGGGCCGACACTGATGATTACATGCGGTACTCTTTCAAATAGTTATCAGATGCTCGATTAGATGAAAAGGGAATAACATCGAAATAAGATTATCAGTTATTGAAGGAGAAGACGATGATATCGTCCCGTTGGATTAAACATCGAAGGAGAAGACGGTCATGACGCTGTTTTTTAGAGCAATAATTGTGTTTATCGTTGATGAACCCATATATGAGTTGTGTGATTTTTTAAAATTTTTAATTTATATGTATGAGTTGTGTGATTAAAATTGCTAAGATTTAAATTTCTTTTATTTATATGCATATACGTAGTTTTACCAGTTAATTTTTTTTATTAATGTTCTTTGTGTGTAATTTTAATATTATTTAATGTAAAAAATATATATAAAAAATAATTAGACATATGAAATAATAATTTAAAAATTATTTAAGTGAGGAAGGAAGTTCTAATCTATCTCAAGAGGTTTATGATTAGTTAAAAATTAATTATTGAATTAATATTTATTTACTGATATAATATATTTAAAAAATAATCTTAATGTAAATGTCTCTGAAAATATTAAATTAATAATAATATTATTACAGTATTAAAAATTTTATATTAGAAAATATATTTTTTTAATATATTTTTATTATGTTAAGAATGTAGTATGAGGAATATATACATATATATGAATAAAATAAAAAAGATAAAAAAAGTTTTTACTTTCTCTTTAATAGAAATTTAATGTTAACATTATTATTATAATAAAACAAAATATATGAATATACTCCATCAGTCCACCCGAAAGAGGGTTTTTGCTTTTGTGCACGCGGATTAAGGATTATTATTATTTAATATGCAATGGGTAGTTGTATTAGTGGGAGTGTGTGCCTCATATTTTAGTTGTATTACTGGGTGTGTGGGTCTCATGTGTGTAAAAAAGGAAATAACTCTCTTTGGAGTGGACGACCAAAATAAAAAAAAGACAATCTTTCGAGTGGACGGAGGAAGTATAACATATTATTAATAGATAGTAGAACACAAAAGAGTATAATATAATAATTATAGAAAAATTACTTATAGGTACACACTTTGTACTTATAATTACTATGAGATATATTGATTTAAAAAAATTACTTTCACATACAAAATATTAAACTAAAATATTAAATATAACCCTAAACTCATACACTTTTAAACCACAAACCTTAAACTCTCACCCACCGCCGGACCGCCGGCCGCCCGCCGGAAAATGGCCTGATCGCCGCCGGCAGATCGCCGGACCTCCGCCGGACCACCACACTTTTTTGCTGCACACACTTTTTTTACTGCACACTTTTTTTACTAGACACACTTTTGCTGCATACAAACATTTATGTGCAACACATTGTAAGAATAATATTGGAATATCACTATATATTTATGTAGTTAGTAGTAATATTTTTATATGTTTGTATCTCATAGTAATTAAGGATTTTTTAGTGTACCTAGTAGTAATCCTCCCTATAATTATTTTATTAGACTTTACAATACAATACTCCCTTCGTCTGCTTTTAAAGTGTCCATTTTATTATTTTTTGCGTCTGCTTCAAAGGTATACATTTCCCCTATTTAGTAAAAAAATACACAATATGGCTCACCTCTTCCATCTAATGCAACTATCCACTTTATATATAATAATAATGCTCTTTAATCCACGTGCAAAAAATAAATGGACACCTTAAAATCGGACAGAGGGAGTAATATTTTTTTTTTTTTTAGCGAGGGGTGAATGCATTATGTATCTAATTAACATTGTATTATTAGAATTTTTTTCACTTTCTTATTTAATGCATATAGGTGATGAACATTGAAGGTGGAAATTCAAGTTACATAAAATTAAAAAACTTTTAATATTAAATTCAAGATAAGTTGTATAAAAAATTCAAGAGTTGCATGAATTAGAAATCAAGAAGTGATATGAATGATTAGCAAAAATTAAATTAATAAATTTATTAATATAAGTAATATGATTAAAAGGGTAATTATTATTAAAATATAAGAGGGATATAATGAAAATAAATGTTTCGAGACTAACCACTTTAAATATTAATTATATTACTTCCTCCGTCCCGAGTATTTTTACTCGTTTGTACGGGCACATAGATTAAGACGTTTTATTTTTTTAATATATAATGTAAGATAAAGTATGGATAAATTAGTAATTTAAAAAGAAAAAATGAATAAAGTTATTGAGAATGATGAATAAAGTGTAAAAAAATAATTAAAGTTGTTGGGATTGTAAAAAGTAGATAATAAAATATTATGTATTTTTGCCAAAAATGAAATGGGTAAAAATACGTGGAACACCCAAAATAAAAAGTTGGTAAAAATACACGGGACGTAGAGAGTAATAAATTTAGGGTTAATTTCTAAAAAAATCACCATTTTATTGAGAATATATAAATTTATCATTACTAATTTATAAAGTTTAATTCATAATTATAAATATTAGAAAAAAAGGATTACATTACAAAATACTCCTAATACATACATGCGACTTTTAAAATAACTAGTACCGATAAAAGAGTGGAGAGAGATACCAGGTACATTGTATGTGTGGGATCGCGTACAGTAATTTTTTTTTTTAAATCTATTTCCTACATCATCATGCGGAAAGGTCAAACCTAAGTACCTGACCCATGATTTAAATTGCAATCTCTTATTAAAGTGATATACTTATTTATTAAATTTCAAAAATTTAGATTAATTCACAATTAAAGTATAAGTAGTGACATTATTGACAATTAATCCTTCATTTTATATATGTGTATTTAATGTATTAAAATTTGGGGATACTTTATTGTGAGACGGATATTTGTTTTAAGCATAATTTCACGAACAATTAATTTATTATTTGGCATGGATCTTAGATGTTCATGATTTTCGCATCCCATAAATACGATTAGAAGACTTACCTTGAGACCAGTGACGATGCCAGGAAAATAGTTTAAGGGGGGCCAAATTAATATGAGTTTAAGTTTGTTACAACCTTTTAATGGTTCGACTCTACCTTGTGGAATATGGACGCATAACTAAACCATGCAAATCTACTCTATAGACACAAGTAAATATGCATATAACACGTGTGAATAATCTCGGAGCAAGAGACATAATTTCACCCCCCTTTCTAGGTATTATCATTGTTAATTATTTCTCTCTTCTGGAATCTAACCCGATATGATCTCCCTTTATAGGTACTATAAAATTACTCTCTTTATCCTGCTTACTAACCCGAATTCAATTCAATTAATAAACATTCATATATGACAGTTCTAATGAAGCTTCGGAGTCCCCTTACTTAGAATCATAACATGAAATCTTACTCAGTAGTGAACGCACTCAATCAATAACCAAGATATTTATTCAGACTCTACATAACAATTAATGATGCACAAAACAACTCTGAGTATTAATTAATAAAGTATAGTCTTACATAAAATAAATCCACAAGTAGTGTTGTACGGAATATACACACGAAAGTTCAATTAATTCATAAGAACCTTCAAAATCCTAGATCTACCAAAAAAGTTATAGCACATGATGTTGCGAAGAACAATCATGGGGGTTGGATAGATATTACTCATATGTCTGGAAAATACAAGATGAATTAGGAAACGAATAAAACCCTAGATGTGGGCATTATCACATCCTTTTCCATCTTGAATCCTCCTCTTGGTTCTCCTCTTGATTCACTAACGAATTTTCACAGTGATGGATGGAAGGATGAAAGGATGTAGATGATAGTTGGAGGATGATCCCCTCTTGTGGGGTGTAGGATGATTGTGTTGTGGTGCTCACATGAATAATGATGTAAAATATATACAAGTGTGAGAAGGAAATTAAATAAAGAAATAAAAGATATGAGTGAATCATGGAGGATTATATGATAAGGAGATTAATTGTGCTCCAAGAAATAGGATTATTGGGCTAATTTTCGGAAAATTTTGAAAATTCTTGGAAATTCTCTCCGGGAGCTGCGCGACTTCACGATTTTGAGCATAACTTCCTCGTCCAAACTCCGATTTTAGTGATTCTTGTAGTCACACGATCCTTTTTTCCTTGGATTTCTATTCATATAAAGATCTCACCAAAAGTTCAACACTTAAAGATGTAACAAGTCATGTAAAGTGGAACAGTCGTGCTGAGTAAAAACAGCTTGCGCGACTTCAACATTTCGATCATAACTTTCTCGTTTGGACTCTGATTGAGGTGTTCCTTAAGCCAAAATGATCCACTCTTCTGTGCCTTTCCAAATGTATCATAATTCCATTTTTGAGCTCCACACAAATACAAAAAATTACACAAGTTGAACGTGCGTTTTTCAGTATTCTTGCACAAGTTGCACCTTTTCTCCTACTTTGCACTTTTGATCATTTTTCCACCTAAAATACAATAAAACACCTCAAACGCACATTTTCTCACATATATCAAATGTAAGACATTTGTGCTAATATATGACAATAATTCTCATAAAAAGGTATTAAATTGGACACTAAAAATGCTTATTTTCACTCTCATCAATCCCCTAACTTTCCCGTTTCTTGTCCCGAGGCAACAAAATAAAAATAAAGAGAGAGAGAGAGAGTTAAAAAATTAGCGGAGAAATAAGGACTATGACAAATACCCCATTTATAATACAATTGTCCTCAACTTAGGTCATGCAACCTGCATTCCATGTAATAATCAATTCATAGCATACAAGATAAGACAATCACCACCAATTCAAATGCTCCATTGACATGTTCTCAAGAGAAGTATATATCACTCACACTCAAGTGTAAAAGATGTACACTTATGGGTTAAGGTGTTTACGCTCAAATTTAATTCAAGTGCATGTATAACTATAAGCTTGTTGGATTGTATACTAAAAGTCTAGCATTAGTATGAACAATGTTATAACAATTTATTTGAAATGAGAATCAAATGATTGTATTTTGTAATTTATTTATATGCACGATGCAATAGTCCACTTACTTTATACTGTAGATAATATGTTGTGCGACAACACGCAGAAGATCATATTATCAGTTTTTTTATAAAATATAAACAGAATCTCACAACTGAGATAGACGGGGACTCTATATCGGGATGATTGTAGTGTGATTTGGTATTATCTTGTCTTGGCTATAGAATCACATTAGTGCACTTTGCGTGTATTGAGCAGGACCGCTTGAGATCGTTCGACTTATACTGACTTATAGGAGAACTTGATCTCAGTTATTATGGATGTTCGTGCTCTTGATCTCTATACAATAATCTTGACACATAGGGCAGTATGTATTTCTTTGATTCATCAATGGGTGAGATTTACATGTAATTAAATCAACAAACTCGGTGAGTTGGGAAGTAGTGTTGTCTCTATGGTGTGCTGTTGATTGTAGAAGGAATCCGTATCTGTCATAGGTTAATGATGCCCCTTGAGGAGCTCATAAGGATTATCATGTAAACACTGCAGGTGGATTTATTCTGGCATGATAATGAGGTTGAGAGGTACTACTCTCGGATGAGATATTAATTAATGGAGTTGTCAGTAACTTAATTAATTAATGGGCATTGTATATCTTAAACATGGGGAGATAAACGGGCTCAAAATAAGAAAGAGCCCATAATGTAATTATGGGATTAGAATGGTAGTGCAGTAATAATATTTTAGTGGTATATATTATTATTATTGGACTTTAGTATAAGCTTTGGGCTAAGTTTGGATACTTAAGCCCAATGGAGACCCAACTCTAATTTCTCATCCTGATCCCTGCTGTAGCCCATATATAAGTCATCTCAGCTATCCAAAAACCCTAATCTATGAGATTAATCACGCTTAACACTGTGAGGAGGGTGAGGGAACAGTAGATTGAGAAGATCTTGAGGATCGTCGCCCACACGACGTCGAGATTGGACTTGGGAATACAACAGAAGACTGGAAGGTTGTTTGCTGCTGCTGTCCGCCACCTTCTATGATTTTTATAAAATCATACAGAGTTCAGAATAGGACGTGTAATATACTAACGGAAAGTCACGGAAGAGATGATCGTTTTTGCACATAAATCACTCAAATCCGATATCGGATGAGAGAGTTATGCTCAAAACGGTGAGGCTGCGCAGGCTGATGGCAAGAATTCATCGTCTTCAATATACCCTGGTGAAAGGTAATACGTTTCTTATTTACTTGCTTCCGCTGCTTGTTAGAAACGTATGGAACCCTAATGGTTCACGTTAAACAAACGATCGATCGCCAACAATTGGTATCAGAGCATAGGTTCAATGGCTAAACATGACACGTTGGCCTAGGGTTTATGTGTATTATGTGTTTTTATTTGGAATAAAATCACATGAAATTTTAGAGTTTTGGTTTATTGAGTAATCGATGGATATCCCATGGAAATCCCTATGTGAAATGCTTCTTGGATTATTGGAATATATGTATGTGTATCATCGTTAAAAACCCCAACCACATCTGGTGAACGCCCTCGTTGGTAATGGACGACACCTCCTGGCATCATAATCGACGACACGCTGGTGGAACTTTGAAAGCTGTCGCGATCTGGTAGTGACGGAGTGGTGGAGAACGTGACTGTCCGGGCACAAGACTTCACGGCGAGCCCCATACGAACTGGTGGCCGTGACGACGTGTAAATCGACGGCAGACCTGTGCGATTTTTCAGGGCGTCTGGTGGGTTTTTCCCAACGATGGATTGTGTGGAGCGAACGCTGCTGATCGGCAGACTGCTGCAGGCGCATTCACGGCCGTTCCAGTAATCGGCAAGAGCGTGGTTTGCAGAGACCGACGGCGAGGCATGCGGATGCATGGAGCTGATGCTTCGACAGTCAGCGGTTGATTTCGAGCGAGTCTGCTCGTGGATGGAGCGAATCTGGGCCAATTCCGGGGCGAGTCTTGCTCTGTTTCCGACCGGGTCTTGATGTTCCGATCATGTATCGTAGGTTTCAGGTCGGGTCTGCAGGGGTTGGCCGGTCGGCTCCGCATCGTTCTTGTACTTTTGTCCTCAGAGTTTTCCATGTGGCTGAAGCAGCGTGTTTCAGAATGGCTCTGCTAGTCGGAGTTATGAACAGGAGATGATCGGTGAAACCGGCAGGTGAAGCTCAGAGGCGTGTAAGCGGGCAGGCGTGAGGATTGACGGGCATCGGTACCCATTGGCTCGCACGAGACTTGCAGATTGCTGGGCTGACGAGCAGACATCTGCTGTCCATGGCATGTTCGGCGAAGAGGATTCTGGAGCACGCTGGATCGATGGCAGATCGTCAGTGGTTGTCACGGCTGCGGCAGTGGGCTGGACAACAATCGGCAGACAGCAGCATGGCCTGCATGGAAGCGTGCACGATGGACAGTGTGCAGCACCGGAAGAGTGGCACGAGTTCTCACAGCCAAAGGCACGATTGCCAATGGAAGAGGGCACCTCTCGTGCCAAATAGACGTGTTTTCGGTGGAAGATGAAGGCTGGGAAGAGATGTGCAGCTGATGGAATGAGCGGCACGACCTGTGAAAGGTTGGCGACGCAGTCAGCTCGGTGGATGGAGGAACCCGGTGAGGCTGTGCTGCTGCGACTGGCGGTTGTCTTGGAGTTCTGGTAGGTGAAGGATGGGAAGAAACAGCGACGTGGTTGCTGTCTATCCAAGTTTGGTGGTTGGCTTAGTGCTCAAGAAAACTTCTTCACGTGCAACTCACCTTAGTTGGAGTGTTGACTAAGTCAACTCCTTCTTATTTTTTTTTATTTCCTTATATATAATTGATATAATTGTTTTATTTGTCAATTATTGTTATATATTTGGATTGCATGTGCTATTTGATTTACTGTCTAATTTGTCGTAATAATAACATTTTTAGTTACATATTTTATTATGAATATTATATGCATGTAAATTCCTCGGTATTAAATTACTAAGTGGGAGAGGGAATTGATTAATAAATTCTCATGGCCTCCATTATTGGTTTGTAAGTGATGTGAGCAAACTTGCGTGTTGGCAATAGGCTTTTCTTCCTAACGGATGAGTTTATTCACGGATCATTGGTACAGACTTCATTAAATAATTATTGTTTGTAATGTGGCACATTAACTTGCGTGTTGACATAGACCTTCCTCCCTAACGGATGAGTTTATGTGCGGTTCATTGGTACAAACATATAATTGATGATTGTAGGAAGTTATCCGAGTGCGTATGTACTTCTCCAACTGTAAGGCACATAAGCTCGTGCAATGGACTTGAGATCAAATAATGGTGTACACTTAGGTGTAAATAATTAGTATCCTCCTCAACGGAGTCACTGCTATTATTTGCATGACTGAAGAGGAACCGACTATTAGTTATTTGTCATGAGATTAGGTTGACGAATGAAATTAATGGGTAAAATATTCTCTTATAAATGTTCGGGTTTGTAAACGTCCACACTAATATGGCTTGCAGACTCACGGTGTTTGAGATGTCGGTGAATTATAATTTTATATTATTTTGAAGGAATCAATATAAATAGATAAAATTCGAAGATTTGATCGGTGTATTTATTTATGATTCTCTGTAATTTCAAATGGTTTCATTTAACATATTGCTAACTAAAAGAAAACATATTTACTAGTCCAAAATTAGATGATTAGAAAAAAATCTTATTTTTGAATTTTATTGCTTAGGAATATATAAGTGTGCTGTCACTAAGGATGTCCTGTGATGCCTTTTAAATTCTCTAGTGAAAAAGTGAGAGGTTCATAGAAATATGATGGTCTCATGCGACTCTTCAGATACTTGAGTAAGTTATAAAGGTAAGAGGTCATGAAAAAATTAATGAATGAATTGAAAAGCTTGGAGTAGAAATTGAAGGAGAAACCTAGATCAATTTATTCTTCATAATTTGCTTGGATGTTTTGAGCAAGTTCTACCTGAAATGCGAGAGGTAGTATATAGTGGCGAACTTCTGACAAAGTAAGTGGCGAAGGAAAGCCATTTTCATCATGATGTGAATAAGGTTAGTATCTCATTCACTAGTCGTTGAAGCATGATTAGTGATGACATCTGCTAACACATTGTGTGTAGATACCGGAATCACTAAAAGCGTGTGACTAAGTGATGATGAGATTATTATTGGGTAAATGGGTATTACTACGAGAGTAGTGGCTGTTGCAGTGAGAGTTGTTTATTTATCTCACGATATGAATAAACGCTTGATTATGAGAAGTCATCTTTACGTACGTTTTCATAGAAAGAATTTCATTTCAGTTTCTATGCATTTACGGATGGATACTCCATTTTATTTAAATGACATGGTCATAGTAATAAAGGATGGAACTATAATCTGTTGTTGTACGTTGGCGACAATTTGTTCACTCTTAAATCATGGTCATCCCACGGATGCAACAAATAGTAATTAATAACGCGTCTTCTAATCCTAATAGGAGTGAGACTCTTTTGGAAATGATTAGTTAGATGATGAATTATTTGGAATTACTAAATTCATTTTATGGGTATGCCTTAGAAACAGCATGTCGTATAACGTTTGTCTGTTTGTGGGATATCCTAGAATAATGAAGGGTGATGATATATTTAGTCCAAAAGATCGAAGGGTGATTGTTAACACAAACACTAGATTTTTGGAAAAGGACTACGTATTAAATCATAAACCCATGTATAAATTGTTCTAAAGGAAGTGAGAGGGAAAACACAAAGTAATAGTACCAAGTGTACAAGAGGATATACCACAAGGTAAACTTCAATGCGTGTCACGTCTGATACACAATTGCATGTAGTGCCTTGTCGTAGTGGGAGGGTTGTTCGACAACCCGTAAGATATATGTTTTGGAAGAGTCGTGAGACTTGGTCCCTAGTAAACATGGAATGGACCCACGAATACGACGAAGCACTATAAGATGAAAATACGGAATCTTAGCAAAATGCAATGAATGTTGAAATAGAATCGATGAATTCTAAATTAGATCTGGGAGCTTGTAGGATCACTAAATAGTGTAAAAGCCATTGGAAGTAGTTATACAAAATTAAAGAGGATCATACGATAAGGTGAAAATCTTGGAAGCAAAGCTTGTTGCGAAAAGGTATAATCAGAAAGAAAAAAGTTCGATTATCAGAAAAACTGTTCGCTGTTAGCTATGCCTGAGTTGAACCGAACTCTTTTATCTGTTGCTACTCATATGAAATATGAGGGATATCAAATAGATGTTAAGATGGCTTTCTTGATTGGAAGTCTTGAGGAAAACATCTATGTGAAGTAACCAGAATGATTCATTGCAAAGGGCTAAGAGCATTGTGATAGTAAGCTTAAAAGTGTCCATCGATGGACTAAAGCAAGCTTCAAGATTATGGAACATCCATTTTAATGAGAAAATTCAGGCATATGGATTTATTCAATGCGCGGATGTGTCTTGTGTATTGAAAAGAGTGATCGAAATGTGGTGGTATTTCTTGTATTGTACGTAGATGATATATTGCTCATTGGAGACAATGAAAGAGTATTATCGGGAGTATGGGTATGGTTTATAAAACGATATAAGATGAAGGACTTAAGAGGAGCAAAAATATCCTTTGACCACGGTAATATGGATCACAAGAAAGGATGTTATGTCTGTCTCAAGCTTCATGTGTTGATACGATTCGTACTCGTTTTAGCATGTGACTTTATCTAAGGAAATGTGTCTTAAGACACAAAAAGAAGATAAAGGTGATGAAAGTGGTTCCTTATGCTTCGGCGAATAAGGAAGCTTAATCCAAGGATTGTTATGCACGAGAATAGATATATATTTTGCCGTTGTCATTAACAGTGGGTATCAAAGGTAACCCGAAATAAGAATGTTGAACTGTGGTAACACATAATTTTGAAGTACCTGAAAAGGAATAGAAATTATATGTGGACTTATCGGACAGATTCACTGCTTCTTGCGAGTTATATAGATTCAGATTTTTCAAATCAGATAGGGAAGGCAGTAAATCCACCTCAAAGGTTATGTACTTAATTTTAGGATGTAGAGTCATAATGTGGAGGAGTGTTATCTAGAAATATATTTCAGACTCCGGACTCCATCATAGAAAGATGATAAATTGGAGCCTATGAGGCAACCAAAGTGTCTGTATGACTCTAGAAACTTCATGATGGACTTTGAAGTATTTCTAAGTTTGCCCAAGGTTATCACAATTTATTTTGATGATAATGGTGTCGTTGCAAATTTGAAGGAATCACAAGTCCATAAGCAATTAAACACATGGAGCACGAGTACCACCTGTTATGAGAAATCATATGATGGGGGAAAGGTTGTTGTCGTCTAGATTGCATCACATGATAACCTAGCAAATCCATTTACAATGACCTTAAGCGAGAGCTTTTGATGGTCATGTAGTGGGAGTAGAAATCAGATGTCTGGCAGAAGACATGATAATATAGTCTTTTAGTATAAGTGTGAGATTGTTGGATTGTATACTAAAAGTCTAGTATTAGTATGAACAATGTTATAACAATTTATTTAAAATGAGAAACATATGATCAAATGATTGCATTTTATAATTTATTTATATGCACGATGCAATAGTCCACTTACGTTATACTGTAGATAATATGTTGTGCGACAACACGCGGAAGATCATATTATCGGTTTCCTTATAAAGTATAAACAGATACTCACAACTGAGATAGACGGGGACTCTCTATCAGGATGGTTGTAGTGTGGTTTGGTATTAGCTTGTCTTGGCTATAGAATCACATTAGTGCACTTTGCGTGTATTAAGCAGGATTGCTTGAGATCGTTCGACTTATACTGACTTATAGGAGAACTTGATCTCAGTTATTATGGATGTTCGTACTCTTAATCCGTATACAATAATCTCAACACGTAGAGCAGTATGTATTTCTTTAATTCATCAATGTGTGAGATTTACATATAATTAAATAAACAAACTCGGTGAGTTGGGAAGTAGTGCTGTCTCTATGGTGTGCTGTTGATTGTAGAAGGAATCCGTGTCCGTCATATGTTGATGATGTCCCCTTGAGGAGCTCATAAGGATTATCATGTAAACCCTGCAGGTGGATTTATTTTGGCATGATAATAAGGTTGAGTGGTACTACTCTCGAATGAAATATTAATTAATGGAGTTGTCAGTAACTTAATTAATTAATGACATTGTATATCTTAAACATGGGGAGACAAACGGGATCATAATAAGAAGGAGCCCATAACGTAATTATGGAATTAGATCGGTAGTGTAGTAATAATATTTTAGTGGTATATATTATTATTATTCGATTTAAGTATAAGCTTTGAGCTAAGCTTGGATACTTAAGCCCAATAGAGGCCCAACTCTAATTTCTCCTCCTGGTCCCTGCTGTAGCCCATATATAAGTCATCTCAGTTGTCTGGAAACCCTAATATATGAGATTATTCACGCCTAATATACTGAAGAGGGTGAGGGAATAGCAGATTGAGAAGATCTCGAGCATCATCGCCCGCACGATGTCAAGATTGGACTTGGGAATACAACAGAAGACTGGAAGGTTGTTTGTTGCTGCTATCTGCCATATTCTACGATTTCTATAAAATCGTACAAAGTTTAGAATAGGAAGTGTGATATTCTGACGGAAAGCCACGAAAGAGAGGATCATTTTTGCTCATGGATCACTCAAATCCGACATCGAATGAGAGAGTTATGCTCAAAACGGTGAGGCAGCGCTGGCTGGTGGCGAGAATTCATCGTCTTCAACATACCCTGGTGAAAGGTAATACGTTTCTTATTTACTTGCTTCCGCTGCTTGTTAGAAACGTATGGAACCCTAACGGTTCACGTTAACCAAATGATCGAACGCCAACAAAGCTTACCAAAAATCTCAAACTCTCGACCACTAAAAGTATGATTCGATAATGAGATCAAAAATGACTTTTCTTTTGGATGTAATGTTGGTTCTTTGGTTAAGGTAGGAAATATAAGTATAAGTGATTCAAAACATGGATCAATCAAGTCGCGATCCATCATGATCTTTCATTCTTTTTACTCACATCAATTAAGCACAAATCCTCCTCAACTCCTTCACTTCATTTTTCTTTCAAGCACAACACATATTTTTTCCTTATTTTTTTTCTCCTTTTTTTTCTCTTGAGGTACCAGTTTCGGGCACTACCTCTCGCATCCTCCATAGGGTACTAGATTTAAGCGCTACCCTAGGGTGTTTGATTCCATGGAATACTAGATTTAAGCACTACTCCATGCTTTTCCTTAGATGCATTTTCAAGCTCAATCACTATTTCAACACCAATTTCGTTCCTTCCCAAACTGTTATAAAATTTCATCAACACACTTTGAAAAGCCATTAATTCTCTTCTAGAAGGACAATCAAGGCTCAAAAAAATTAGATGCTTAAAGTGGTTATTTCTCATAGGTTGCCAAAGAATGAGATTTTTAGGCTCAACAGGGCTAACTACGGATAAACATCATTTGGTAGGGAATTATTTTGTTAAGTGACTTATAAATTCAAAGATGACCTTAAATCATCTCTCATCATCTAACACATATGTAGTTTCAAGTAAGATAAGATGCAAGTTCTAGAATACGTACCAGAACGATACTCACCAGAAAAGAATTATCATGTGATTATGTATATGATCATAAGACTCAAAATCTCACATGGGTTTTTAACAAGTAATAGAGCACCTTTCATGATAAGCAATATCCCACAAGTACACATAGAACTTCATACCACATTATAACTCAAGTACACTTCCTTCATCAATTTCAAGAGCATATGAATATTATGCAATTTAAAAGTATAAACTCACGTGTATCACAACCATAAACTCAATCCTTCCACTCCATAAATTAAAAGCACACATAAAATTAGAAAAAGGAAACGAGGGCACCTAATTTTTTTCTCCTTCAAAACGTTCACAAGCTTCTCGAGTTGTTCAACTCGGTCATGTCAAACCTCAGTGTAGAACTCGTCTTCCCCCTCTTTTACCTTTTCCTATCATCAAAGCTCAAACATACTCATCATCACATGATTCATCAATAATAAAATAGAAAACACCAGAAAAATTAAAAAGACAAAAAATTAAAAAGTAAAACACTAAAACTAGGAAACACATAAAAACAACACATTAAATATTAGGTAAGTTGCAAAAAATTGATATACCAACACCGGTTAAAATATTAATATGCCACAAAAAGTCAACCTCCTAACAAACAAACAACCAACGAAAGGAAAAATTATACCCTTAGTGCTCATTAGATGAGGTAAGTACATCACACTCCCCAAACTTAGTAAAAACATAAGTCGAAACTAAGTTTGAAAAGAGATATAATTGCCGAAACGTGAGCACTTCAAATATAATAACTCCTCACTCACTCAAAAGAAATAATAAAGTAATAAAACAGAAGGGACAAGCCCCCAACAGACGCTCATGTTTAATGTCGGAGAGTCACGATGGTATGAAACCTTTTGAAGACTACTTGATCAGAGGACGATCTTTTCGCATCCTCACATTCAAGTACTTTCTTTCCCTCTTCTTGTCTACACTTAGCACCTCATCTTTTTTGGTCACAAAAATATGATAGAATTTCCTTCTTCCCATGGCTGTCTAGACTCCTCCTTGTTAATCTTCACTCAAATTCAGAATCATCTGCCCTATTAAAATTAAGATTAAACAAGTTAGAAACCACATCTACGCTCTTGCATGATTGAGTCTCCATGGGCATCTTCATTGCATGATAGTTAGACTTGAATGGCTAGTTGAACGGCTCTTTTAGGAGTGACTGCGCAGTCTCACAGTTTTGAGCATAACTTTCGTATCTGATCTCTGATTAAGGCGATTCTTACGTGAAAACGATCCTCTCTTTCGTGGCTGGTTCGACTAAGAACTTGGTCGAACCAAGGTCGAACTGACCATCGGCGATCTCCAGAACGTTCCCAGATGTCCAGTTCGACTTGTGAGAGGTGGTTCGACCAAGGGTCTTGGTCGAACTGGGGTTGAAATGGCTCCCTGAAGCTTCAAATCTGCTACTGGCATTATCGATCCCTCATACTGCGTTCTGGACCTCAACGTGATGGCTTCGCACTCTTTCGGGTTCATTATGCCTTAAGACGGGAATTTTTCTTTCTCCAACGTCTACATCAACTGACTCACATTGCCTGCCATCTGCCTCATCATCAGAGTAAGCTCCTTCATCTGCTTAGAAAAATCTACATGCTTAACATTCATGTTAGCCTCGAGTCTATCAATTCTTGCATCATTCTTAGCCATGTATCAATTGAAGGTATCTTCAAAACTCTTCACTTCTTGCTGCTGCATACTAGACCCCCTTTGCATCAACTCTGTAATCTTCTTCTGCTGGGACTCTAGTAGCTTATTGATATTAGCTAGACTAGAGATGATCTTATCATCCCTATTCGGCTTCACTAGTTGATGTTCAACATGTGCCACCTTGCCAAGTACATATATGTCTCTTACTCTTTCTGTAGGCCAGTCACGTGAATTCATAGAGATGTCTTCAAATAACTTTTATGCTTCAAGTGTTGTCTTATATAATAGCGCTCCTCCTGATGATGTATCAATAAGAATACGAGACTCACAATCCAATCCAGAATAGAAGATGTTTATGTACTCAGCCTTAGACATCCCATGATGTGGGCACCTCCTGAGGATATCTTTAAACCTGTTGATTGGCCATTTTATAGTAGGGATGGCCAATTAAAGAATTTATCGAACCACAAGGAGGAAGGTACTAGAGTTTAAGCGATCTCAAGTTTATCGTGATTTTATAAGGACGATCGAAAAGGAGGATTGATAAGCATGCAAATAAATGCAATACAAGAAATAAAAGATAAAAAGAATGCAAAGATAAATAGGTTCCAAATGATGCAAGGATGAGATTAACAACAATCATGGCATAGATAATCAAGTAATCATGCAAATAATTCTAATCTCTCATGGACATGGCATAGAAGCGATCACTAATTCCACCTAAACTCTCTCTCGAGATAGATAGGATGTAGACCCTCAATAAGGCTCCCAAAAGTACATAGGATCGATGCCATAGCGAACACCTCCCACTAGGTACTAATTACTCTATGAGTTCCCTAATGAGGTACTAAATCATAGGCAATATTCCCTTTTAAGGTACTATGAATTCACTAATGGTTTGGTTCTCCTCACCTAATCAACAAATCTCTCGATTAAGTTAATCAAATATTTAATCAAAGAGTTCTAAATCTAGAAGGATATATCTATCTCATTCTAAATTAATGCACATGAAGTGTATGATAAAATGATTCAATGAACTATTCTAAACACATAATTGATTTCTCAATCTAATCACATGCCCATGACAATTAATCACACAAATCATACATATACATCAAGCAATTCACATCAATGATAAAAATAACACAAATGTCTAATGAAGATTAAAATCCAATTGCATAAAATCTAAATTATCCAACACCAATCATGGAGCTAATCTCACAAAAGAGATTAGTCTATCATAGTCTTAGAGAAAACAACATAGACAATTGGATCTACAAATCCCATGACAAAACTATAAAGAATTTTACAAAAATTAGAATTAGATTCCCCCTTTGAAGTGTTCAATGGAGATCTTCTTCTTTTTGTGATCTTCACTCTCCCTTGCTTCCTTGATCACTTGGATGGTGGAATTGATGGAGGGGATCAGTGGATTGGATGGATAAAGGGTATGGAGACGGATAGAATAGAGTTAGTGTGTGAAAATATGGTGTAAAATGTGTGTGGAGTTGATCCCTACTGATTCTTCTCTTATTTTATAGTCAAAATGGACATTTATACCCCCTGGAAGCTTCTAGAACACGTTCTAATCATAAAATTGATATTGGCTCGAGCTCGGGTCGAGTTCGGGTTGGTGCAGCGCAGTCTCACCGTTTTGCACATAACTTTCACATCTAAAATCCAATTCGGGTGATTTTTACGCTCACGCAATCCTCTCTTCCTTAGATTTCTATTCTAATAAGGAACTGACAAAAATTCCATCATTTGATGGTGTAAAAAGTCATGCAAAGTAGCATAATTGTGCTGAGTAGGAACAGCTTGCGCGACGCCACCATTTTAATCATAACTTTCTCGTTTGGGCTTCAATTGAGGTGTTTCTTATGCCAAAACGATCCTATCTTCTGCAGCTTTCCAAACATATATCATACTTTTAGTTTTGAGCTCCACAAGAGTATAGATAAATTATACAAATTGGACGTGCGTTTTTCAGCATTTTGCTTTGACTCGTTTTCCCTCGTTTCAACTCCGAATTGAGTTCCGTTTTCTCCTACGTCTTCCTTTCCGTGTCTAGAATCTATTTTTATCTGAAAATCATACGTTTAAGTTCATTCACACTCAATTCCATAAAAACACATAACTCCACCAAATAGCACATAAATACGGATAAAAATATACGAAAACACACATAAAAAGATAATAAAATCTAGGTGAAAATATCACTCATCACCTGTCCCACACCTCATAAAAATTTCTCATCCAAATTCATAACAAATTGGGTGGTGTCTTGCCTCATTCTTAAGATCCTTGAGGGTGACATGTATCTCTCTAAGAAACTTCTGCTGCAGTTGGTCCCATGTAGTGCAGTCTGCTGCATCAAGAGTCTCATACCAAGCCTTCGCCCTATCAATCAAGGAAAACTTGAATAAGGCGATCCATCTAGCATTATCATTAGCTCCATCACCCTTATGAGTGTTTGCATAACCGAGAAATCTTGTGAGATTCTGATATGGATCTTCAAATTGACCTCCAGAAAAGGGATTATTCTCTACCATGTTAATAAGAGTGAGAGGTATCTCAAAACCATCATCTTCCCCCTTGCTCCTATCAACCCCATGTTGCCAAATCCATAGTTCGTGAAAATTTCACGTATGGCTAAATTATTCGGATTCTGCCTTGATCCGGCCATGTTTAGCTTGACGTGTTATTATCCTTCTTTCCTTTCTCTCTTTTTTCAAGTGAACAAGTACCTCAGAAAAATTTAAGGTTAGATAGAATTAAATAATCACAAATAGAAGTCTTAATCAAATTAGAAATAATAAAATCAATAATAACAACCGTTCCCGGCAATGGCGCCAAAAACTTGATGCGCATTTTCTTTGCACACAAAATTAATCCCCAAGTATTAAGGATATCAGTTGCAGCTTAAGCAAGCGACCAAGTTAAATATCGAACTCAAAGGACGGCGTATTATCAGTTTAATTATTTACTAATTAATTAAGACGAATGAAAACAAAAGTTGGGATTTTAATTATAAACTACTAAACAATTAATTTCAATAACAAATAAAATAAATAAGAAACTAGGAAAATATGAAAGTGAATTAAGTAGGAGAATAGGTAGATCTAGGATAATCCAGTTTCACTTATTAATCTCCCTTTCGTGTATAATGTCTGACTCTGCCTTGTGGAATATGGGCGCATCACTGAACCATGCAAATCCACTCTATAGACACAAGTAAATATGTGTGTAACACGTGTGAATAACCTCGGAGCAAGAGACATAATTTCACCCCCGCTTTTTAGGTAATATCAGTATCACTTATTTTCCACATCTAGAATCTAACCCAATATGATCTACCTTTATCGGTACTATAAATTACCCTCTTTATCCTGCTTACTAACCCAAATTCAATTCAATTAATAAATATTCATATATGACAGTTCTAATGAAGCTTCGGAGTCCCCTCACTTTAAATCATAACATGGAATCCTGCTCAGCAGTGAACGCACTCAATCAATAACCAAGATATGTATTCAGACTCTATATAACAGTTAATGATGCACATAACAACTCTGAGCATGAATTAATGAAGCATAGTCTTATATAAAATAAATCCACAAGTAGTGTTGTACGGAGTATACACACGAAAGTTGAATTAATTCATAAGAAACTTCAAAATCCTAGATCTACCAAAAAGGTTCTAGCCCATGATGTTGCGTAGAACAATCATGTGGGTTGGATAGATCTTACCCATATGTCTGAAAATACAAGATAAATTAGTAAATGAATAAAACCCTAGATGTGGGCGTCATCGCATTCTTCTCCGTCTTGATTCCTCCTCTTGGTTCTCCTCTTGATTCCAAGATGAATCTTCACAGTGATGGATGGATGGAGGAAAGGATGTGGATAATAGTTGGGGGGTGATCCCCCCTTATGGGGTGTAGGATGATTGTTTTGTGGTGCTCACATGAATAATGATGTAAAATATATACATGTGTGAGAAGGGAATTAAATAAGGAAATAAAAGATATGGGTGAATCATGGAGGATTATATGATAAGGAGATTAATTATGCTCTAAGAAATAAGATTATTAGGCTAATTTTTGGAAATTTTCAGAAATTCTCTGAAATTCTCGCCGGCAGCTGCGTGACTTCAAGATTTTGAGTATAACTTTCAAGTCCAAACTTCGATTTTAGTGATTCTTGTGGTCACGCGATAGGGACGGATCCAGAAAAAAAATTTTGGGGTACGACATTTAATTATAAAAATATTATTTATTTTATATTTAAAATCATACAATAAATAAATTAAAATAAAAAAATATAATAATTACTATTAACACAATCTAATTTTCATTTTTAAAAAGTAATTTAAGACATTATTATCATGAATTTATAACATATATTTAGAAAAATAGTAATGAATTGAAAGTAAATTTATATATGTTGCAATTAATAATTTATATACTTAGATGAAAAAAATCTAAATAATAATATTATAAAATATGAATATTAATATGTATATATATACATAAAAAATTAGCATAAAAAGAAATACCAAGGTTTAAAATTAAAATAAAATAAAAAGAGAAGGTGTAGTATATAATATTAAAAGAAACGTTATATATATATAATAAATTAATTAAAATAGTACAAAGAAATAATATATAAATATAAATAAAGAAAAGAATAAAAATGTAAACTAAATTAAAAAAGAATAAAAAAGAAAAGGAAAGAAGATGTATCGACAGGGATTTGAACCTGGTCTTTCCTTTTTGAGAAAGGTGCCCTGACCACTAAACTACAACTAAATATCGCTATTACATCCTATATATATAACTATTAATTTTTAATTTGGGGTAAAGTTGTACCCCCATGTGCCTATACTGGATCCGCGTTTGTCACGCGATCCTCTTTTTCTTAGCTTTCTATCCCTATAAAGATATCACCAAAAGTCTAATATTTGAAGATGTAACAAGTTATGTAAAGTGGAACAGTCGTGTTGAGTATAAATAGCTTGCGCAACGTCACCATTTCGATCATAACTTTCTCGTTTGGACTCCGATTGAGGTGTTCCTTAAGCTAAACTGATCCACTCTTCTGTGGCTTTCCAACCATGTATCACAATCCCATTTTTGAATTCCACACAAATACAGAAAAATTACATAAGTTGGACGTGTATTTTTCAGGATTCTTGCATAAGTTGCACATTTTCTCCAACTTTTCACTTTTGATCCCTTTTCCACCTAAAACCCAATAAAACACCTCAAACGCACATTTATCTTGCTATTCTTCTTCTTTCTTCTGTAAGTTCTTCCCTCTGCGTCCTTTCTTCCCATTTCCTCTCTATTTCTTTCGGAGTCGACATTCACTCGAAGAGTGTTATTTTCAGGTCGTATCAATTGGTGCTCTCATTGAGAGATTATGTCAAGTGATTCTGATATTGTGGCGGCGATGAAGGCACTCCTTCAATCTCACACTAAAAAACAAACCTTGGTTTTACACGAAACGATGCAGCAATATAAGAATGATGTTTTGACTACCATGGAGTCCAAGCTTGAGGAGATGCGATTGCAAATCCACTATCTTGATTGATTTGCTATGTCTTCTTCTTCTCAGAAACACACTTCACCTCAAATAGATAACTCCATGGGGATGGGTGAAAACCCATCTTTTCTTCGCTCAATGAAAATGGAGGTGCCCAAATTTGACGGTACAGATCCAAATGGATGGTTCTTTTAAATTGAAGAGTTCTTTGACTTTCACAATACTCCAGATGATCAGCGCCTGAAAATTATATCATTCCACATGGAAGGTAGAGCGGCTTCTTGGTCCCAGTTGATGAAGATGAATGGGTTATTGACCACATGGAAAGAGTTTCTTCTCAATCTCAAGCATCATTTTGGGGGTTCTACTTACGAGGATCACCAGGAAAATCTATCGAAGCTTACCCAAACCACCACAGTAGCTGAATTTTAATCATCCATTGAAGAATTGATGAACAAAGTATCGGGAATTTTTGAAAATCTGCTCGTTAGCTTCTTCGTAATGGGACTAAAACCCTAGATTTGTTGGGAATTGTTGATTTCTCGTCCCTCCTCGTTAATGGAGGCATTTTCTCATGCAAGGGCTTATGAAGCCCGTTCTGATGAGGCCCGTGCTGGATTTTAAAATGGACCAAGATGGAATGCCCCTATAACCCAAGCCCAGAATCAGAATTACAATCCATCTAGAGTAAGCCCAAACCTCTCCCCTGTTCTAGTGGATCCACATCACAAAGAGGGCCTTCGATTTCCAAAGATGGCATCCCAGCAGAGTTCTTCATCCAACCAATCGTCGTTACTTCCTACACCACACTTACCTTCTCCAAACTTATCAATTCGACGGATGACGGCAAACGAGCTCTGAGCTAGAAGAGAAAAGGGGCTTTGCTACTCATGTGATGAGAAATACTCTCCAACTCATTGGTGTCGGAGTAAGTTTTTGCTTCTACTGGGGGAAGATGATGTGGTTGAGGAGGAGACAAACCTGGAACCAAGTGAGTTGAATGAGGATGAGGTAGTTACGACGGATATCTCTAGCTTGAACACTTACGGGGCAAGCTAACTCTTGTTCATTGCGTCTTTGTGGGTCTATAAGGGACGGAAAAATACAAGTGCTTATTGACAGTGGAGGCACCCACAACTTTGTGAAGCCAGAGGTAGTGGAACGCCTAGAGTTGCAGGTAAAATCAATTCCAAAATTTCGTTTGTTTGTGGGAAATGGTGACCATTTGATTTGTTCTCATATGTGCCCCTATGTTGAACTGATTATGCAACAATTTAAATTTGAAACTGATATTTATGTCCTAACAATTGAGGGGACATATGTTGTTTTGGGAATTCAGTGGTTGCAAAAATTAGGGAAGGGTACTCATGATTATTCCAATATGACTATGGAATTTATGTAGGATGAAAAACAAGTGCTATTGAAGGGTGAGAATACATTTACTCATTATGAGGTGAGCTTGAATTAGTTACAAGCCTTGATTGATAGTGATGAAATCCACAGTTTGTATGAACTCCAAATTAATGAGATTGAGGAAGACAGTCTTGAGGAAAAGGCACATAAGGGACTAGAAATTCTGGAAAACTTACTAAGGGTCATTCAGAAAGTGTTGTGTGAGTTCAAATCCCTATTTAAAGTACCTAAAGGCCTCCCTCCTCCATAGAGTGATCGATCATCGTACCTATTTGCAACCGCAAAGCAGGCTAGTGAACGTTCGACTTTATAGATACCCACACTTTCAGAAAACAGAGATGGAAAAGATGGTCCGTGAGATGTTGGAACAAGGTCTTGTACGACCGAGCCATAGCCCTTTCTCTTCACTAGTTCTATTGGCGAGAAAAAAAAATGGAAGTTTTTGTTTCTGTGTTGACTATCGAGCTCTAAATGCACTCACCATCAAGACAAATTTCCTATTCCCACTATTGATGAGTTGTTGGATGAGTTGGGAGGATCTAAGGTGTTCACCAAATTAGATTTAAGGGCGGGATATCATCAAATTCGTATGCATGACTGAGATATCTATAAGACAGCATTTCGTACTCATGAAGGTCATTATGAATTCCTTGTAATGCCTTTTAGATTGACAAACGCACCCTCTACTTTTCAAGCCACAATGAATCAGATTTTTGCTCTGTTCTTCAGGAAGTTTGTTATAGTATTTTTTGACGACATACTAGTGTACAGCAACTCATTACAGGATCATATTTATCATATGACGGAGGTCTTAAAATCCTTAGAGAGAAATCATTTCTTCATAAAGTTGTCTAAGTGTTCTTTCAGTCAACCATCTATTGAATACTTGGGACATATAGTAGCAGCTAGAGTGGTGCAAGCAGATCCAAACAAATTAAAGGCCATGAGCAGCTGGCCCCCGCCTAAGAATTTGCATCAAACTTACGGGATATTACAGGAGGTTTGTGCGTTGATATGCTTCCATAGCTGCACCTCTCACTGATTTATTGTGGAAAGACTCATTTCTTGGTCTGGAAAAGCTATGACAGCCTTCACCGCCCTCAAACAAGCAATGCTCGAGGTTCTGGTTCTTCAATTGCCGGATTTCACTATAGAGTTTGTGATTGAAATTGATGCATCTGATGTGGGTATTGGCGCAGTGTTAATGCAAAAGGGGTCATCCATTATCTTATTTTAGCAAAAAGTTTTGAATTAAATTGCGTGCTGCTTCGACTTATTTGAAAGAGTTATATGCTATTACCGAAGCTGGAAAAAAATGGAGGCAATATCTACTCGGGCGATTTGTTGTAATCAAGACGGATCACCAAAGTATAAAGGAGTTGTTACAACAGACCATTCATACCCCAGAACAACAGAGATACGTCTACAAGCTCTTAGGATATCATTTTCGTATTGAATATAAGTCGGGTCCGACAAATACTGCAGCCAATGCACTCTCTCGAGTTGAAAGTGGAGACACTATGAAATCTTCTTGTGATGTTGCTGCTTCATTCTCTCTGATTAGCAAACCTACTAGTGAATTGATTGATCTTCTCCGCAAAGAAAATAAGGAAAATCCTTCGCTACTTCAATTGCATGAACGTTTCTCATCAGGAGTATTATCTTTTGATTACTCAGTGGTCTATGGGTTGCATTTGTATAAGAACAGATTTTTTATAGCTTCAGATTCGAGGTTGAAAGAGAGGTTATTACATGAGTTTCATTCTACTCCAATGTCGGGGCATGCCGGCGTCAAACGCACTCTAGTTCGATTATTCTCAAATTTTTATTGGACTAGCATGCGCCAGGATGTAGAGAGATTTGTTTCTTCATGTCTGGTTTGCCAACAGATTAAATACTCCACGTTTCCACCAGCAGGACTTCTTCAGCCATTACCAATTCCTTCCATGGTTTAGGATGAAATTATGATGGATTTTATCATTGGTCTACCACCTTCTCGGGGAATGATGGTATTATTAGATGTCGTTGATCGTCTCATAAAATCAGCTCATTTTAGGCCATTACCGACTTCATTTACTGCTAGTAAGACAACTGAACTTTTTATGGAGATAGTTGTCAAGATACATGGGTTTCCTAGCATAATTGTTTCTGATCGGGACCGTGTTTTCATGAGCAAATTTTGGAAATGCTTGTTTGAGTCCAGTGGCACTTCATTATATCACAGCTCTGCTTACCACCGACAAATGGATGGTCAATCCGAGGTGGTTAACCATGGCTTGAATAAATATTTGCGATCATTTTCTCAAAGCAAACCAACAGCTTGGGTTTCTTTACTTTCATGGGCAGAATTCAGCTATAATACCAGTTATCACAACGGGTTACAAATGTCTCCATATCAAGCTTTGTTCGGTCGAGCACCTCCCACTATTCCTCCTTACCAACATAATTCTACTACTGTTCAGGCTGTTGATGAGTTATTGAAAGAAAGGGATGACCTTTTACGCACCCTCAAGATCAATTTGGCTCAAGCGCAACATCGTATGTCACAAAAAGCAAACCTCTACCGGCGTGAATTGCAATTGAACATTAGAGAATGGGTGTTGGTTAAATTATAGCCATATCACCAGACTTCAGTTGAGCATAGGCGTTTTCAAAAGCTTGCTAAACTCTTTTATGGCCCATTTGTTGTGGTTGAGAAGATTGGAGCAATGGCATATAAGTTGGAATTACCTCCTCACAGCCGCATTCACCCTGTTTTTCATGTCTCGCAGCTTAAACTATTTAAAGGAGATCCCTCTGTTATTGTTGCTCAACTGCCAGAAGAGACATTTCAAGCACATCTGTTGGTGAAACCTGTGAGAATTTGTGCAGTTCGTACTATTCTCCTTGGAGGTAAGGAGCTTGCTCAAGTCTTGGTGCAATGGGCAGGGGGTGCACCCGAAGATGCCACATGGGAAAGCGTTAAATATATCCGTTCAACCTTTCCTTAATTTTCTCACCTTGAGGACAAGGTACTTTTTGAAGGAATGGGGAGAAATACAGTCGAGGATACAGTCCAGCCCATTATGGAGGAGATAGAACCAAAGCCCAACAATGACATACAACCACAGGCCCAAATAGAGGAGCTTCCGAATGAGCATCCTAAATGAACGATTAAAAAGCCCAGCTGGATGAAGGACCACATGGCATAGTGAGGATGCACTACTGCTGCTTTCCTAATCTGAATATATTGAGTGGTTGAGGAGAGGTGGAGGTCAGGACAACTTTTGGATCAATTCTCTTGCTATTCTTCTTCTTTCTTCTGTATGTTCTTCCCTCTGCGTCCTTTCTTCCCATTTCCTCTCTATTTCTTTCGGAGTTGGCACTCACTCGAAAAGTGTTATTTTCAAGTCGTATCAGTTCATCTGATCAGACAATTGTTCAACCTCAGAATGTCGGAGAGCACACTTGTGTAGCAACATCTGAACGAGTTCAACATGATTATTGGGAACTTGTGTTCAGTCGAAATCGAAATCAGTGACAAGGTACTTGCTTTAGTTTTGTTATCTTCTTTGCCAGATAATTGGGCTGCCATAGTAACTGTAGTTAGTGCTACATCCACGAAAGATAAATTGAAGCTTGACGAAGTGAGAGATCTGATGATTAGCGAGGAGGTTCGCAGGAAAGAGTCTGGATCTACTTCAGGGTCAGCGCTGAACACGGAAGATAGGGGCAGATGAAGAGTAGGCAGAATCATGGCAGATCAAAGTCCAGAGGAAAGAGTCAATCCAAGAAAGGCAAAGACTCAATCCAGTGCTGGAATTGTGACGATTTTGGTCACTACAGGAATCACTGTACAGCACCCAAGAAAAAAAAGGGACAAAATGAGAAGAAGACAACTAACGCAACCACATGTGATATTAGAGATGCGTTGGTCTTGAGTGTCAATAGTCCACTGGAATTGTGGTTTTTGGATTCTGTAGCATCATTCCACTCATGCAGTGATGCTAAAATAATGGAGAACTATATGTTTGGTGAATTCGGACAAGTCTACCTTGCTGATGATGAGCCCTTGAAGATCGTGGGGAAAGGAAATGTTCGGATATCCACACCAAACGGATTGATATTAAAGTTGAATGGTGTGAGGCACATTCTAGTATTGAAAAGAAACTTGCTTTCAATCGGACAGCTTGATGTAGAGGGATACTCAGTGACTTTAGACAGCAACAGCTGGAAGAACAGTAAAGGAGCAATGATAGTAGAACGGGCGAAGAAGGAGGGGACGTTGTATATTATAACTAACTCCGAGGACGCATTGATCTTGTAGGAGCTACGACCAATGTTGATTTGCGGCACTGTCGGTTGGGTCACATGAGCGAGAAATGGATGAAGGTAATGTGTTCAAATGGGAGACTTTCCAGGGCTGAAATCTGTTGAAGTTGGCTTATGCGAGGACTGTATTTTTGGGAAACAGAGAAGGGTAAGTTTCTCAAGAGGTGGCAGAACCTTGAAGGCAAAAAAGTTGGAGTTGGTGCATAGCGATCTATGGGGACCAGCGCCCATAAAGTCCTTTGGTGGTTCAGAGTATTACATGACCTTCATCGATGACTCCACTAGAAAGGTATGAGTTTATTTTCTGAAAAATAAAACTGATGCATTTTATACTTTCAGAAAGTGGAAAGCCCTTGTAGAGAATGAAACGGTGCTAAAAGTAAAGTGTCTTCATTTTGACAATGGAGGTGAATATGAACTCCATAAGTTCAAGGAATATTGTTTTAAAAATGGGATTCGCATGGAGAAGACTTTGAGAGGAACTCCCCAGCAGAATAGGGTGGCAGAACGAATGAATAGAACTTTGAATGAGCGAGCTAGATGTATGAAGTTGAAGAGTGGACTGCCTAAGATGTTTTGGGCAGATGAAGTAAATACACTAGCATACCTAATTAACAGAGGTCTATCAGTTCCGTTGGAAAACAGATTACCCGAGAAAGAATGGATGGGAAAGAGGTAAATCTATCTTACTTGCGTGTCTTTGGTTGTGTTGCATATGCTCATATTAATTCTAATGATAGAAGCAAGTTAGATGCTAAATCTGTTAAGTGTACGTTCATCGGTAATGGTGGTGATGTGTTTGGTTATAGACTCTGGGATGAGAACAACCGAAAGATTATTCGTAGTAGAGATGTGGTTTTCAATAAACAGGTTATGTACAAGAATAGATTGGAGGCATCAAATTCTGACAAGACTAATACCCAAGAAGTCAAGTTAGACATTTCAAACTCGAGTGGGATTAAGAAGAGTCAGAATGAGGAAGAGGTTCTTATTGAAAAACCAAGGACACTACCACCATTGCAGGATCAGTTGCAGAGACCAGCTAGAGAGCGACATGCACCTGATAGGTATTCGCCCTCTAACTACTACTATTACTTACTGATGGTGGTGAGCCCGAGTGTTATGCAGAGGTAGAGCAGAGTGCATATAGACAAAAGTGGAGAGCTGCTATGGATGACGAGTTAGCACCTCTTTTGTTGAACAACACTTGGGAACTTGTTGAGCTCCCAAAGGGTAAAAAGGCACTGCACAGCAAGTGGGTCTACCAAATTAAGAATGAAGCTGACGGTAGCAGATGCTACAATGCCCGGCTAGTTGTCAGGGGGTTTGAGCAGCGACATGGTATTGACTATACTGATGTCTTTACTCTTATTGTGAAACTGACCACTATTCAAATGGTGTTGAGTATGGTAGCTGTAGAAATTTTGATGTTGCATCAGATGGATGTGAAGGCTGCATTCCTCCATGGTGAATTGGTGGGGAATTGTACATAACACAGCATGAGGGTATTGTAGAGAATGGAAAGGAGCCACTTATATACAAGTTAAAGAAAAGCTTGTATGGCCTAAAACAAGTCCCAAAATAGTGGTATAAGAAGTTTGACAACTTTCATGATGGAGATTGATTACCATAGATGCCACGCTGATCATTGTTGCTACTACAAGAGGTTTGACAATAGATTTCTTATTCTCTTACTATATGTTGATGATATGTTGATTGTAGGAGCTGATGCAAGAGAAGTATATAAGTTGAAGAAGCAGTTGTCAGAATGGTTCTCCATGAAGGATCTTGGAGAGGCAAAATAGATTTTGGGCATGAGGATTGAACGTGATAAGGCAACGGGAAATGTGTATCTTTCGCAGGTGAGTTACATTCAGAAGGTCCTGAAAAGATTCAACATGTCAAAGTCGAAGCCTGTGAGTGTTCCATTGGGAAGTTAATTCAAAATTTCAAAGAAGGAGTCACCAAAGAACAAGGAGGAACGTGCACAAATGATGAGTGTTCCATATGCCTTAGCAATTGGTAGCATCATATATGTCATGGTGTGTACAAGACCAGATATTGCTCATGCAGTGGGAGTAGTAAGCCAGTTCATAAGTGATTCGGGCAAGCAACATTGAGAAGCAGTAAAGTGGGTCCTGCGATACTTGAGAGGTACCACAGATAAGGCTTTGTGTTTCAAAGGAAAGAGTGTGGCACGGGTGGGTTATGTGGATGTAGACTTGACATCAAATGACCTTGATGGGAGAAGATGTACAACCGGATATGTCTTTACTTATGGTGGTACTGATATATCTTGGACTTCTAAGTTGCAAAAGGTTATTGCATTGTCCACCACGGATGCAGTATGTAGCTGTGATAGAGGCAAGTAAGGAGATGGTGTGGTTGCAGAATTTCTTTGGGGAACTTGGGAAGGAGCATGAAAATAGTACTCTTTTCAGTGATAGTAAAAGTGTTATATTTCTTACAATGAATCCGACATTTCACTCAAGAACAAAGCATGTTGAGTTGAAGTATCACTACATCCATCACCTTTTGGAGAAGAAGATCTTGCAGCTTATGAAGATCCTTGGAAATGAGAATCCAGCGGACATGTTTACTAAGATGGTGACCTTAGAGAGGTTGAAGCTATGCATAGCTTCAATTGGCCTTGGAACTTGAAGAAAGGTTTGGCAATCCCAGGCGGATACGGGGGGAGGGGGAAACAAGAAGATATGACTATATGGAGGATTCAGTCTCCAAGTGGAAGATTATTGGAGTATGAAGCCTGAATTTTTGGGCCCATATTTTCTTCTGCTCAGTTGATCCTAATGGACTTAGGGTTAGGGCAAACTGTCTATTAAATAGATTATTTCTCATTGTAGTCAATATACACATAGTAAAATACCTGACTGAGCATCGCCCCCACGTAGTCGTAAGACGAACTGGGTAAACAAATCTCGTGTTATTTGTGTCATAGTGTGCGTGCGTCTAAAATCCTAACACAACAATGAAATCGTGAAATCGTGACATAAATGCATAATTTTTTTCATCTTGTAACTTAAATAAATTAATGTTTAATAATGCTAGGCATCCTCCTATCCCACCATGCCAGCTCGGCAGCTCCTTCATCTGAAAAGGGGAGAGATAAAGAGGTGAGCAAAACCACAGCTCAATGAAAAATCTCTACTCATCAAACCAAACATCACACGCAACAATAGTTAAGTTATATTAAATTTAACTATTTATTTAATACCTCAACTCAACTGCATAATTGATATAATACTTTCTTCATTCATATCTTCATTTATAAATATATTCCTCTTCATATAGATCACAAGACCTCCTCCTTTATAAATGTCTAGAAGACCTCCTCTTTTATATAGGTTCATAAGACCCCCTCCTTTATAAAGGTATATAAGATCTATTTTCTTTCATTCCTCATAAGTAGGATTTCCAATATCAAATTAATTACTATCACTTGAACTCAAAATCAACATATATAATATTCAGTAAAAGTAAGTAAGAAATTTCTCACCTTAATTTTAGTTATTGCTACGACTAAACCTCTATCTCACAATCTTCTCAATACAGATCATAGTTTGTGATTGCACGGTTAAAAGATAAATAGAAAATTGAAATTGTTGTATTGGGCAAACTTTACTTCGACTGTTTACGAGAAGGAATAGATTTATGATGAAGAACGTCTTAAATAGAGTGGGTACGTTGGAAATAAAGAGGTTGAAGACTTTACTTATCTAAGAAATGATAAAATCCTAAATTATAGGATTCGGAAGATTGGAGATTATAGAGCATATCCAATTCCAGTTAAAATATTTAAAAATAAATACTATTAATTATCTAAAATATATTTATGAGTTACATATATATTCACACACAATCTTTCTGTATTATAAGATACATATAATTTTCTAACTTAATTTTTAAATTTAACTATACAAGAAATTAAACTAACTCTTGAAGTAATAAAATATAGTGAAGTTTAATTTTTTTGAGAGTATGAAAGAGTTTTGTTAAACAAATACTCCCTCTGTCCCGGTCATAGGTCCTCATTTACTTTTTACACATAAATTAAGGAGTATATTATTTTTTGTGTAATATGTAGTTGTATTAGAAGTGAGTGGTGGGCCATATGTGGGGACATTTTACTAAAAGGGGAAAATAAGAACCTTTGAATAGGACGCCCAGTATAGTAAAATGCGGACCTTTCGGTGGAACAGATGGAGCAGATAAGAAAAGTTTAAGATTATGTGCTACGCATAGTGTAATAGGTAATTAATTCATCATGCTCATTACAATAACTATTGTATTTACTTTGACTTAGTCATACACTTTTTTTTATTATTATTAATCTTTCTATTCTATCATCTTCAAAATTTTATTTACTTTTATTTTTATTTAAAAATATACAAACAATACTTTTATTAATGTAGTTTATTATATAAATTTTTATAATATTATAATAATTTTATTTTAAAAATAATAATTAAATTATCTCGTGTAATACGTGGGTTTCATACTAGTATATAAATATATATGTGTATATATATATATATAATTGAATAAAGAACTCTTTTTCCGTTTTCAATTTCCATTTTCCAAGGGTTTTCTGTCTCTACTTTTTCTCCTCCTCTCTAAACTTTCTCCCTTGTGTGACTTTTTCCAGTAGGGGGCAGGTTTTCGGTGACTCCGGCTGTACTTTCCGGCGTAGATACTTGCCCCCAACCCCCATTTCTTTCTTTAATTAATCTTCCTTTTCATTTTTCTGTTTTGTCTTCCCCTTTTTGTCTGTTGGGTTTGTTCCCATTCCAGCTTCCATAGCTTACCTTCCATCCTTGCTGGATCTATGCTCTCATCTATTGTACTCTACTCCTCCGGCACTTTTTTGTAGATTTTTCTTGCAAGGGACCCACTTGCCATTCTCGATTGCCAGCAGATCTGGGCTCTTCTTCTCGATCTGGCCATCATCGGTACAGATCTGGGTCTCCACTGGTGTCCGTCCTCGCCGACGTTCAGTGGCGATTCAAATTGGTGGGCCTTATTTTCTTAGTGCGGATCTCCACCCGAGCAGGAAGCCCATGATTTTCGTCGCTTGGAAGTCTTCGGACAAAACAGAAGGCTTTCGCCCACCGCCGATCCACACTCCCACTCGCTAAAAACCAATATCTACTATCGGCTGTGCCTAGAGGAGGATACCCATGATAATTTTCTCAACCACCAGCTGCCTGTTTGTCACTGGACGTACCGCCGCCTAAGCCCTTTCGGAGTACGGCTAACTTTTGTTGTTCAATTCTGGACTGGTTTATTGGTTCACTGTGTTGCTGTATTTCCGACTGCAGGGCTGCTGCCTTCTGCCCTATGCTGTTTGGGGGTTATGTTCTGATTTTAATCTTCACTCCAAGTCCTTTGGTTGTTTGGATTTTTTACGCCTCTGTGCTTTGCTGATTATATAATTTTGTTTTAAAGAGGCGGCTGATTGTTACTCCTTGATAAGCTTCTCTTGGATGACATCTTCTAATTTAGGTGTGACTTGTATTGGGTTTGGTTGTTAATATAATATTTACAGGTCATATGCCGTATTTTTCCTTGCTGTAAGCAAGTTGGAAGAATTCACTTTGTGCTTTGTGCTAGGATAATGTTGTTATGATGTCCGAGAGCAAGATGTTTCTATGCATTAGGACCCTTCTCACACATCCTTCCCCATGCTTCTCCTCAAGAGACTAGTTCAACTTATATGATCAATTCCTTATTAGTCTCATATTGAAAGCTTGTTTCGAGCTCTTTCAGTCTTTGAGTTGGCCCCAACTTGTATGGTGTTTGTAGAATTCGCTAACAAAAGGGGAGTAGGGCTACTCACTCCGGCGCGGAATCCCTCTGCCCATGGCTCGATCGCTTCCATAAGCCCGTTGCTGATCACAAAGCCCGAAATCAGCCCTTTCTGATTTGCTCCACTCCACTGCCCATTGTCAGTCAAGGCCCATGCTCTTGGCTAATCACATGATTTTAGTCGGGTTTATTTATTTTAGCATTTTTCATCTTTTATTTTGCTAAATAATCATGTTTTATTTTCGTTTTTATTCCTCAGAGCCATCTGTTTAGGCACTTTTTGACAAGCCACTTGTTTGGCTTTTTATTTTCATTTTCTCTAGCTCCCTTTCTCTTTGTCCCTCCTAATTTTCATTTAACTTTTTTATAATATTAGGTAGTTAAATATATATATATATATATATATATATATATATATATATATATATATATATATATATATATATATAGCGACTAGGGTACAACCGGTCCCATGAAAAATTGGTAGAATTGGATCCCCTTCTCTAGCTGGCTTCACTCATGTGTTTTTAATCACGCACTTTCAATTCCATATTCTGCCTTTTAATTTTCTCTCTCCTCTCTCTTGAAGTGATGCTCCTTCCCACAAACCCACCACCTCCCATCACAGTCACCAGTCACCGGAATTTCGCCGCGCTGCTGTCCCACCCATTGTAGGAGAAAATGCCACCCTGATTTAGTAGTCTAGCTACCGATCTCGTCACCTCAGTCGTTAGATCTGCGCTGCTTTCTCATTTCGTGCTGTCATCTCTCCATTGATAAATTCCCTCTTTATGGCGGTGGAGTATTTGCGGGCGGAGAAAACGAGTTTGTGGGTCTTGGGGAGCTCCTTCGCGAGATTCGGGCTTGAAACGACGATGCACGGAATGGACCCTAATCGGATCTGGATTATTGGGCCATAGCATTGGGCCATCTCGTGGAACGTGTGGTGCAGTCTTGGGCCCAGTAGGTGTAAGTGGCCGATGAGGGAGAGTGGAATGGGCTAAGCGGCAAGGAAGGACGACGGCGTTTTTCAACAAGGGGGTGAGGAGAAAGACGATAGAGAGGAGGAAGAGGGCGGCGTAGTGTGTGATCTACTGGAGCTGCCGGGAAATTTAGTAAGAGGGAATTTACAATAGAATGGTAATAAATGGAAATTAAAATTGCTTACTGCTTGTGTTCAAGATCCGACAAGCACTCAACCCAAAAGTTGTCTTGAAGCCTACTTCTCTAAACAAGGCTGCTGCTCAAAACTATTTAGCTGAAAAGATGGGAGGAAAACCTTCCAAGTATGATTCATGTTGGATTGCTTACCATTGGTGTAGTATTTTTTTATGCAAGTTATTTAATTTGTTATTGATGATGGGTTGACATTGGTAGTGGAGCCCATTTTAATAATTTTCATATAATAAGATTACTATGAATTCATTAACAAGTAAATAATAATCCTACTTATTACAAAGAGTGATCTAATTAATTTAAAAGAGTAATTTAATTATTTTTATAGAGTGATCTATAAATTGTATACAATATAATTCTTCACAATATAACACAATTCATTAAAAAGAGTAACCAAATTAATAAGAAAAACTAACCCAATTAATTGAAAAGAGTAACCTAATTAATAAGAAATGAGTAACCCAATTCATTAAAAAGATTAATCTAAAGTAATAAGAAAGAGTAACTCAATTTATTAAAAAGAGTAACCTAATTAATAAGAAAGAATAACCGTGTAAATCAAAGACAAAATTTCAAAATTTATTTTTAAAAAATTAGAGTAATTCAATTCATTATATAAAATAACCTAATTAATAGAAAGAGTAATATAAAATATGTTTGACACATTAAATTTTTATTAACCTTTTTTATAATTTTTTATTTTATGAATTAAACACGATATAGTTTAATTCTTTTTACAATAAATCACTTCATTTTTAAATAATTAGAATATCAAATTAAATAGTAATATAATTTATTACAAAGACTAACCCAAATAATAAATAAGAGTAACCTAAAAAATATAGTCCATCAGAATCTCAAATCAACTTAATTCATTACAAAGAGTAGCCAAATTAGTATAAAAAAGTAACCTAAAAAATATTGACAAAATAGATGCTAAAATAAGTAAATTAATATATCACTATATAAAAATAATTAGATTACTCTTTTAAATTAATTAGATTACTCTAAAAAATATTTAGATTACTGTTTGAAATTAAAAAAATTTACTACTCCATATTTAAGATATTCAACAATTGAATATTGGAGTTTTTATACCAATATTTCTACAATACTAGAAAAGATTCAAACCCAAATAAGCAATATAAATCCAAAACACATTTATAATTTTATATTGCAGACAATCTAATCCATGAGTCTGCCAATCTTGAATTCCATCCAACAAATTCATCAATCTTGCTTGAATTCTGACGCACTGATTACCTCTCCGAGGAATAATCCCTCCTCATGAAGATCTTCAACCAAATCCAACAAGCCTAAACCCTTGTCTTCGTTGCACACCATTTCGAGGCGGCTACTCCTCCGGCGCCGGTGGCTCTTCATCATCTTACCTTCTCGATAGCTCCATCGCCACCACCTCCGTCTCCAGTCGCACCTTCTTTAATTTTATAAACCAGGTAGGCTAGACCACCTGGCCACTGGGATCCTCACTAAGGCGAGTGACCCAAGTTCGATTCTCCTTGGGAACGAATAGGTGAGGAGTAATAAGGAGGCTAGGAGATAGAAGAGTGTATGGGTGCTTGGTGAACTAACTACTAACTATACTAACAACTATCTTTGTCCAATAAAAAAATGGTAATTAATTTTATAAATAAAATTGTATTATATTTCTCCAGTTTTTAAATACACATTTAAATAAACTATATTTAATCCATATTAGTGTACATGCATTATCTAATAAATTTATTAGATTTTACACTAATATGTATAACTAAAATTAATAAATATATTGATGAAAATATTGATAAATAAAATATCAATATTATTTTTTTATAAAATAATACATTTATCGATAAAAAACATTCACATTATTAAATTACAACTAATCTACATTTGATTATAAAAATTCATATAAAAATCAATCAAATTTGATACAATTTTTGTACAAACTTAATGATACATTTAAGAGTAAGTTATAATACATTTATTTTCAGAAATTCATCCTTATTTTCACTTTCTTCTTGATTACATCTGTTGTGGATTCAACGATCTACGCAAATACATCTTCTACCACCAGTCTTCACTATTTGAGCATCACAATCCTGTTGCCCAGTTTTGCAAAGTAGTTCATCGACACCAGTAGATCTATCGTCGTGCTTAACCTCCATCTCACATCCGCCGGAAAGAAGAAAAGGTGGCTCTTACTTTGTTCCTTGGAATAGGGAAAGGTAATGATTGTTTGAGAGGAAGAAATTTTTCACACACAACACCTTTAATCACAGATTGTCTGATGAGAAATTCTTCGTCTCCATTGGATTTACATCTAAAGCCTGACGTGAATCTGTAAAATAGAGGGCGATGAATCACATGGAAGTGGATCCATAACATGTCGAAGAAGGTGAAAGGTGGCGCCAACGGCATCAGGCGGTGGATAGAGAAGACTGAAATTTGTCATCTGGCGGTGGAGAGAGAAGACCGAGGTTGGGAGAGAGAGAAAGGATGAGAGACCGAGATTGGGAGAGAGAGGAAGGATAAGATTGAGAGACCCTAAAGAATAGTAGGGAGATAACGATTGAACGATCCATCAGAGGAAGAGAACGATTGAATGATCCATCAGGCTGATTTGGAGTATAAATATCCACGTCATGAGTTAATTTTGATCCAATTGCACCTTAAAAACTATTGCACAGTATTATTTACCTTATATAAATAATGAAAAACAGTATACATATATATTTTTTATATTTGAAAATTATAGTTATTACATTCCTACCACGTTAGAAAATTTTCGCCCTCGAAATTCAAATTTTAATATGTAATGAGTGCATGTATGAAAATATTTTTACAATTTTTTATTTTTTATTTTTTGAAAATATGGAAATAGATATTTGTGCACAATGTTACATAAATTCTTATCTAAAAAAATAAAATGCAAATATGCTAAATTTAATAATTTTGAAAATAACAAATATAATATTACGTTGAACTTAAAACTTGAATGTAATCGAATTTCACTTAAATATATAAATTAAAGAAAATTAATAATCTTTCTTATGTACAATGAATTTATTCTGTAAATATCATACCTCAATAAAGTCGTCGCAGTGTGACAAATGAATGTATGCTTATTTATTTTTAAAAGAAGAAACGGTATACATAATCATATAACTGCTCTAATACCACTTTGTCACATTCTAAATTTTACTTATTTAAAACTATTTTCATTAAAAAGATTTGAGCAGAAGGTTAAAGGAAATAAATATTTAAGACAACTTAAATTTCTATAAAATTAAATATCCAACTGCGAAATTGTGAAATCGTGACATATATGCATAAATTTTTTAATGTTAAAATATAAATAATAAATGGCAAAAACTCCTGTGCACCCGGGCACACAGACCACATTCTGTGCGCTTTTAGAATTTTGTGTTAAATTATATACCCTTTAATATACAGATGTGTACCCTTTATTTTCTAAAGAAAATTATTGTTTGTATCTGGGCGCATGGACAGCACTCCGTGCGCCTTTAGAATTTTGTTTTAAATTGTATACTCTTTAATATAAAAATGTGTACCCTTTATTTTCTAAAGAAAAAATATTAATGAAAAGTGTATACCCTTTAGAATAAAATGGTGTATCTTTTATTAATTAAAGTGTATACCCTAGACCAAAGCAATGTACCCTTACCCATAATACTAAATTTCTAAAGATGCACGGAATGTGTTCTCGTGCGCCCGGGCGCACGCAAGCCTTACTCATAATAAATTAAAGTTTAATGGTGCTAGGCATCCTCCAATCCCACTATGTCAGTTCCTTTATATGAAAAGGGAGAGATAAAGCAAAACCACAACTCAATGAAAAATCTCTACTTATCAAATCAAACATTACACGCAACAATAATTAAGTCACATAATTAAATTTAACTGTTTATTTAATACATCAACTCAACTGCATAATTGATATAATACTTTTTTCATTCATATCTATTTTTATAAATATGTTCCTCTTCATATAGATTACAAGACCTCCTCCTTTATAATGGTGCAGAAGACCTCCTCTTTCATATAGGTTCATATGACCTCCTCTTTATAAAGGTCCATAAGACCTATTTTCTTTCATGTCTTATAAGTAGGATTTCCAATATCAAATTAATTACTATTATTTGAATTCAAAATCATCACATATAATATTTAGTAAAAATAAGTAAGAAATCCCTCACCTCAATTTGAGATATTCTGCGACTAAGCCTCTATCTCACAATCTTGAATTGTTGTATTGGACAAACTTTACTTCTACTGTTTACGAGAAGGAATAGCGGATGTGCTGAATATGTTTATAATGAAGAACATCTTAAATAGAGTGGGTACACAGGAGATAAAGAGGTTGAGGGCTTTACGTATCTAAGAAGTGATAAAATCCTAAATTATAGGATTCGGGAGATTGGAGATTATAGAGCATATCTAATTCCAATTAAAATATGTAAAAATGAATACTATTAATTATCTATTCACACATCATGTTTTTGTATTATAAGATACATATAATTTTCTAACTTAATTTTAAAAATTAGCTATACGTGAAATAATATATATATATATATATATATATATATATATATATATATATATATATATATACATATATATACATACATATATATATATATATATATATATATATATATATATATATATATATATATATATATATATATATATATATATATATATATATATAAAACAGGTTAGTCACATCAAATTTTCAAAGTATAAAATGTATAAAAGGAATATTTTTTTAATTATAATGATTTTCTAATAAAATACATAAAATTCGATATAATATAATTATGATTATACTAAATAAAAAAAAATTTTATTAAAAGGGAAATATGTCTATTATTTAGATATATTTTTAATAAAATGCAAAAACCCACTTTATCATAAGACTAACATTCTTTTAAAATATTCAAATTTTCATAACAAATAAATAAATGATATAAATTACAAATACAATTATATATGAGTATATGTATACATTTATTTCGTTAATAATAAGGGTATTATTATAAAATATGTTGATGTAAATATTTTATAAATAATGAAAAGTATACGTATATATTTATTTATATTTGAAAATTACGGTTATTACGGTATTCCTCTACTTGTGCTAGAGAGATTGATATTTCTCTGTTTGTTATAGAAATATTGATATTCATCTACTTGTGATTGAGAGAATGAACTGTCTACTCTCGCTTGATTAGTGGATTATTTTTTGGACAGGTCTTGTGGTTTTTACCCTCTGATTGATGGGGTTTTTCTCGTATATTTCTACAATATTTATTTTTTTTGTGGTTGCCTTTATTGATATATTAGAGTGGAAAGTATAGAGCATTGATATTATTATTGTTTCTGCAATGTTAAAAATATCTTTGTATATTTTCTATCCTAGTTTGGATAATGCGTCCTTCTACAACAATTGAGTTGTGTGTTATTTCTTTATTTGGGGCTATGAATTTGTTTGTGAGATGAATAAAAATAGTAAATGTAAATTTGTTTATGAAATAGAAGAAGTAAATAATAAATTAAGTAATGTGGTTTTGTGAAGATGACATTTTTTAAAATATGATGTATTGAGAGATTATTTGTTTTAACTTTTACAATTCTATATATTTTCAGGTTTGAAAAATATAATGGGACAAGTAAAATGTGGTGAAAAATGTAATAAAACAGAGCATAATACTTCATAGGATAACATTTGTGTGAGATTGTCTAATTCCGTAAGATGAATATGAAGTGATAATATTTAATTAAAAAGTGACACCGGGTTGATAAAAAAATAATAGTTGTAAAATAAATTATTTCATGAATTATTTATATTATAAATGAAAAGTAATTGAGTAATATTTTGATAATACCGTAAATAAAAAATTATAACTATTAAAAAATGTAAAACAATCTCACTGTAAGACGGTCTCACACAAGTGTTGCTCATCACATCATAAAAATATGTACTCCTTTCATTTAAAGAAGGATTAATAACATTTTTTTGTCTGTTAACTTTCTTCAATTTTAAAATTGGTCAATCAGTTTCACCAATTTTGATATTAATCCATTAAATATACAAAATTCGATAAAATCGTCTTCGTACCGGCTACAATAGGTTTCTCACCCAGTCATGCTAACGTGAATTTTTTTTAAATATGCCACTTATGTGGTGTGGAATAAGTTTAGGGTGAGAGAGGATAGTGTTCAGCCCTAAAATCCGCAAACCTAAAATATTCCTTTATGGCTTCTCTCCTTTCTCCGCCTATATGCACGTCAACATTCAAGCATCAACGTCTCCTCCATCACTCTGGAATTCCTTTCATGGCTTTACCTCTTCTCACCTATCTCCTCCTACTCTTCTCTCTCCTCCTCTCACCTTCTACGTATAAATTTTCTCCATTAATGGAATTCAAGTATCAACACTATTACTTGCAAAATCATCGCTCGTGGATTTAACGTAGAGTGGAGAGAGGATGGTTGAGAAATTATGAGCATTTGCTAATTTACAAACCTTCCATTTGTGCATGCTTTAAATTCTCTCGCGCTTGCTGTTCATTCTTTATAATTTCTCTTTTCTTTTATCTTTCATAAATCCAAAACCATTGCTCTGTTCTTTGAACAAAATCAATTAATTTAAACCCTTTGCATGAAATTATAGAGTGGTAATTTTTTTGTTTCTTGGTGAATGTTGAAGAACTCTACATCCGTTGTTTTGGATTTAGGTATTCTGTGGAAATTTAAAGCCCTATTACCGATTCATCGTCCTATCACTAATGTTGTGCGAATGATCATGACATGCTGATGTAGAGCAAAATATGAAATCAATGCTTAAAGAAATTCATCAAATGGATGCCAAAATAGAAATTAGAGGTTGTGATTTAGATGAGGCGAGGGTAGAACATAAAAATTATTCTATGAATTTGACCTTTTCTTCCCCTTTTTGATTTTGCATGTCGACGGATCTTTAGTCAGTGCTACCTTCCAATCAAACATAAATAATAGTGAAGCTTAGAACCAAGCTGATAAGCCTGCTATGAGAGCAACTTCAAGGATGTTCTTTTATAGGCCCCGAGCCCACACAATTCGTCCGCCTATCACTCGATTCTGTATATCGTTTCTTCTTTTAAAAATAAATAAGTTAGTATCCATCCGTCACACTGTGACAGCTCCATTGAGGTATGATATTTATAGAATAAATTCATTGTACACAAGAAAGATTATTAATTTTCTTTAATTTATATATTTAACTGAAATTCGATTACATTCAAGTTTTAAGTGCAACGTAATATTATATTCATTATTTTAAAAATTATTAAATTTAGCATATTTGCATTTTATTTTTTAGATAAGACTCTTTATGTAACATTGTGCACAAATAGATGCCAAAATAGAAATGGGAGATTGTGATTCAGATGAGGCGAGGGTAGACATAAAAATTATTCTATGAATTTGACCTTTTCTTCCCCTTTTTGATTTTGCATGTCGATGGATCTTTAGTCAGTGCTACCTTTCAATCAAACACAAATAATAGTGAAGCTTAGAACCAAGATGATAAGCCTACTATGAGAGCAACTTCAAGGATGTTCTTTTATAGGGCCCCAAGCCCACACAATTTGTCCGGCTCGATCGATTGCTTTACAACTTTCTAGAATATTTTGTTAAAGCGCACGACGTTCGTAATGTCGTCACTTAGGGCCTTGATCTTGTTCACCACTGGTAGAAGCTCACCTAGATCGCCGTCACAACGTTACAGCATAATCCAATCGGCGAGGACCAGATAAGGTGAGAAAAGAAGGCGCTAACGACGTTGCTGGTGTCCATGGTGTTTAACAATAGGAAGAACACCAACAACAATTACCATCGGAAGTGGACAGAGAAGGCGTTGACTGAGAGATTCAGAATGGTAGATTGATTTAGGGCTTTGAGGAATTGTTTGAATATTTTTAACTCACGAGTAATTATACTCGTTCGTTGTAGAAATATACCCTAAGAAATAAAATTATCGAACCCAAAGTAGTTTAAGTTAGGACTAATAAAATACATGAGCTCATGTTTATATCACTTTTGTAAGGATGATCAGGGTTCGAGTTTGATTTTCAAATAAACAACTAAAACAAATAACAAGTAAAGAAAATAGGAAATAAGAGAAATAGCAAAAAAAGACAACTAAAAATAAAAGATGATGGGTGCTAAAGCTCGAGTATGGAAAAATATGGGTTTAGTAACATCCAAGCACACTCAATTCATATTAACATGTAAATGGAATTCGACAAATTTGATGTAGATTAAAAGTGATCATAATTATATCCTAAGCTTCCTCTCGAGTTACAAAAGTTATAGATCTCCTAGAGACTCTCAAACGCACCTAATATCAAAGCCCAACATTAACCTCTTCCATCTAGGTACTAATTAATTCTCAATTCTCCCTTAGGAGGTACTAATTAGAATTAACTCTCCCTTTGCGCGTACTAGAGCTGACGAATGAATTGGTTCCCTAATCGAGTTCAAATATCCTCCCAGTCAAAATTAAATTCGATGTCTATCCATGCCTTTGAAATACTATGGAGGGTCATCTCCTTCTCATTCCAAGCAATATACACATGAACATCATGATAACATTTACTTATCATAAATCATCCATTGATCAATAATCCATTAAACCAATAATCATTCATAAATAACAAACCATGACATCACAACATCAAAACAATAAAAGCCCATGAATAGAAACCAATATTAATTAAGTCAAAAACCAATTTAATTCACATGATAATATAAATCTAATGTGTTCTTCATATCCCTAATCCCACTAGAGGGATTAACCTAAATATGATATGGGTAACAAAACACATAAATGATTCATTACAAATACCGATAATCTTAAATTCAAAAGAAAAACAAAAGAGATGTAAATCTTCCCTAGCAATCTCTTGTAGAGAATCTTCCATACTCCTTGATCTCCACCTCTGACTCTTGAATTTCTTGAGGTCTTCAACACCAAAGATCGACAGATGATGATTGATTGAATATGAAGGTGTAAAATATGTAAAAGAGTATGTGGGTAACAAATCACATAAATGATTCATTACAAATACCCATAGTCTTAAATCCAAAACAAAAACAAAAGAGATGTAAATCTTCCCTAGCAATTTCTTGTGAAGAATCTTCCACACTCCTTGATCTCCACCTCTAACTCTTGAATTTCTTGAGGTCTTCAACACCAAAGATGGACGAATGATGATTGATTGAATATGAAGGTGTAAAATATGTAAAAGAGTATGTGGTGTGTGTGTTTCAGAATCTGTCTTCTTCAGTTTTGGTTGGAGGGTTAAAATTTTGGGTATTCATACCCCCTTGAAAAATCCTGGATTCGAACTTGACAGCTGGACATTTTACACTAAAATTAGATTAAATTTTTGAGCTTCGGTCAAGTTTTTCTACTTTTTCACATTTTTTCAATCTACAACGTGTTTTTTTCATAAAAATTTGATCAAATTTTGACGCAGTTTATGTCTGCGTAAAACCCCTCAGGGAGATAGATGGAGTACCTCCAAGAGTGAACATGAGAAAAAAGAAAGTCATTCGCTTCGGGGGACTCGGTCGAATATTTGAGAAATTCGACTGAGTTTTTATGTTATATTATCTAGTTTCCACGCGGTAAGAGTTCTTCAGTAGAATTTTATATAAATTCGACTGAGTTTTTGTGTCAAACTTTGGGTTTTCACTTTATATCCACTTTTTGCTCGATGTAAGCTCAAATTAGTGAATTTCATCAAATTCATCAAAGTACCTAAAGCATGACTCAAAACGAGCACAAAACGAACATAAAACACTACAAAATTTAGGTGAATTAGACGACAATCAGGTATTTGGGGTAGATCAATTTCTAAACCTTTTTAATCCACTTGGCTTGTAAATGCCAACATTTAAAATAAATAAATAAAAAAAATTCCACATCAGTATGATCGGGTGAGAAATCTGTTGTAGTCGGTAAGAGGACGATTTTGTTAAATTTTGTAAATTTAATGGAATAATATAAAAAAGGATGAAATTATTAGGCCAATTTCAAAATTGGAAAATTTTAATGGACAAAAAAAAAATTACCCTTTAAATAACAGATCACTTTAAAGCAGTGTTGTCGGAACCGGACCGGATTGGCCGGTTCAACCGATTCGATCGGGAACTAGACGGATAATCAGTCCGAAAATACCTCAAAACTGCTTTTGCAGTTTAACCGGAAAAAATGACAGAAAATCGGTAAAAACCGACTAAACCGAAAGAATCATTGTGATCGGAAACTGCCGGTTAGTATTTAAAAAAAAATTAAAATGCTGATCGAACCCCAACTTCATCGATTACAGTTTACATGCTGACACTTGCAGAGAAGAAAAAAACAGAATCTTTGCTGGAGAGAGAAGCTTGATGCCTCCACAATCTTTAAATCACGTTAGGAGAGAAAATATGTTGGGGTTGCTGTTTGTAAAGACTAAAGAGTGAGAATTAGAAAGACAGAGATGTAGAGAGGGAAAAGGGGCGGATGAGGCCTGAGAGTGAGAAAGAGAGATTGAAAGCGAGAAAGGGTAAGGAGCGGCTATGCCTATGTGAGAAGAGAAATTGAGAGAGAGTGCGCAGATGTGGGCGGCTGTTAAAATTTTACCCTACTTTCCTTCCTTTTTACAAAATAAATAAATATTTATTATTTAATAAAATTGAATGAGCTTAAGTGTGGGCTTTTGGGCTTCAAGAAGGAAAATTTTATGAAGTGTGGGGTTTGATCAATAATATTTATTAAGAAAAATAATTTATTATATAATTTTTTAAAAAGTATTTTAAAATATAATTAAAAATATATAAAACGATTGAACCGCCGGTTGAACCGGTCCCACCAGTTAAACCGTGAACCGTTGCCTTTACCGATTTGACCTCCGGTCCGATTATAAAAATACTGCTTTAAAGTAATTTAAAAAAGAAAAAATTTCTTATATTGTTACAACTTACAAATGTAAGGTTTTTAATAGAGGACAGTTTTTCGTAAGGTATCCGTCCCATGCATTTGTGGATATTTTCTAATTTTGAGTTATTCAGACGTTCCATTAATACTGCCCAATCTTTATCTAAACTCACGTCTCAGGTATTTTTGCACGTTATGTTAATAGTAAAAATACATTATATATTTTATATACTTTCACACTTTATTAATCAATTTCAGCATTAATATTTTTACACCTTATTTATCATTTCTAATAATTTTATTTATTTTTTTCTTTAAAATATTAACTAACCCCTACTTTTTCTTACATTATATAGTATATTAAAAAAAATAACATTTCTTAATCGCCGAGCCCATACAAAGGGGTATAATTACGTGAGATGGATGGAGTAATAAAAATACATTTTATCTATTATTTATAATTTATTAATCAATTACAATATTTTTTTTACACTTTATTCATCATTCCCAAGAACTTTATTTATTATTACTCATTAAATTATCAATTTACCACACATTATATAGTCTATCTGTCCCAATTCACTTTCACATTTACAGTTTTCACTGATAATAATAAAAGTCACTTTTCGACTTATTATAAAGGTTAATTTTTTAAACCAGTGATGACAAATTTAAAATTAAAGTGTGTTAAAGATATACTCCCTCCGCCCGCCACAAGAGTTATATTTTACTAATTAGGGCGTCCCGCTACAAGTTTAACAGTGAGCCCTCTCTATAAGCCACTTGAGGCACATCCTGCGATTTACCTCCTTCACCAATCCCCAGGGCAGGGGCGGTGGGGGCCCTAATGATGGGGTACACCATTAAATTATTATATCTCAACTCACTATACATTAAAATACTACATTTCTTAATTTTCGTATAAACAGTAAACATAACTCTTTTCATGAAATGGAGGGAGTATTAGTTAATTGCATTTTTTTATGGAAATGTGAAATTGAAGTTGGGAGGGAACAAAACGGAAAGTGTGAAATTGAAGTTGAGACGGATGGAGTAAAATTTAAAAAGAAATACTTTCTCCGTCCCATTGAAACGTGTGTGTTTACTTTTTTGCACGTAAATTAAGAGATATAATATTTTAATATACAGTGAAGTGAAAGAAATAATATTTTAATGTAAATTGTATATGTATATTAGTGTGATATGCGGGTCAGGAGAGAGAAGTAATTAATTTATATAACTTTTTTTTACCAAAAAAGAAAATATACACTATTTATGAGACAAATTAAAATAGCAAAACGCGTACATTTTAGTGGGGCAAAGATTTGTGTGAGACCGTCTCACGCAAACCCTAAACACATGAAAAATAATAACTTTCATAATACAAAATGATATTTAATTAATGAAAATTGATAATACAATTTCATGAATAATTTTTATATAATAAAAATAATAAATGAACATTTTAAAATGATTTGACGTGAGACGGTCTCACGCAAGACCTACCCTCTTAGTGGGATGAAGGTAAGATTTCATAAGGGGCCGGCTATTTGCACCCTTGAAATTACTGAACGTACCCAAAAAATATTTGAATTGACATAAATACCCTTATAAAACTTATATCTGTTCGGTTGCAACAATTGAACAATTATCTATCTTATCTGTTCGGTTGTAACAACCGATCAAAACAAAAAAAATCATCTATCTTATATGTTCGATTACATCAACCAAACAGAACAAAAAATTCATTTATCTTATCTGTTCGGTTGCAAAAACCGAACAGAACAAGATTTGTAATTTTTTCTATTCGGTAACAAGGAATACCATCTTTGTTTAAAGATCGATGATGTGCATGAAACATATTTGTTATCTTATCTATTCGATAATGGAGATATGAATTAAAAAAATCACAAATCTTGTTTTATTCGGTTGTTGCAACCGAACAAATAAGATAAATGAATTCTTTGTTCTTTTCGGTTGCAACAACCGAACAGATAAGTTAGGTTACTATTCGATTGCAACAATTGAATATATATAAGTTTTATAAGGATAATTAAGTCAATTTAAATATTTTTGGGGTATATTTAGTAATTATGGGATGCGCCGATCCCATTTCATAATTTTACAAATTTTGGCCGGACTAAGTAATTAAAATTGGACGGACTAAGTAAATAAAATTGGATTAGAATATCATCCATATATCCAAACAGGAAAACTCTATTACAGTTAGCAAGCTCTGCCAATAAAATAGCGGTTGCATTCAATCATTCTCCCCCAGACTCTCAAGTGGGTTCTGCAGGCCACACTCCGCCTCAGCTCACACTACCTTTTCTCACCTCCAATGCGTGAAAATGGCGCTCTTCATTAAATCTATTCATTAATGCACCCATTTATTTTTACTTATTTTTGCTTCGGTTTCAATTTATCACCCCAAAAATGCCGGGATTAGTGTCAGTTAAAACGCCGCCGGATGCTCCGCCGCTGCGAATTGCGGTCCCGGAGGAGCCGCCTCATACTCCGATCCGTCCAGAGACCATCAGATCCGAACCCAAATCCAACTCCCCCGCCACGCGCAGACCCCCATCCCCTTCCCCGTCGACCTCACGCGCCAAACCGTCACCGGATCGGGGCTCCGCCAAGAAGAAATCCCCACCCGAAAAAAACCTGATCAATGAATCGTCGCTCGATAACCCGGATCTCGGCCCGTTTCTGCTGAAGTTGGCCCGCGACACGATTGCGTCGGGAGAGGGTCCGAGCAAGGCCTTGGATTACGCGTTGCGGGCCTCGAAAAGCTTCGAGAAATGCGCCTTGGAAGGTGAGCCGAGCTTGGATTTGGCCATGAGTCTGCACGTCGTGGCGGCGATCTACTGTAGCATGGGGAAATTCGAAGAGGCTGTGCCGGTGTTGGACAGGGCGATTAAGGTTCCGGAGGTGGCGAGGGGTGCGGATCACGCGCTGGCGGCCTTTTCAGGTTACATGCAGTTGGGGGATACGCATTCGATGTTGGGACAGTTGGATCGGTCGATTGAGTGCTATAAGGAAGGGTTGAAGATACAAATGGAGGCGTTGGGTGATAATGATCCCAGAGTTGCAGAGACTTGCAGGTAAATTTTACTGTTTTTTTCTCAACTGGAATTTTAAAAGAATTACTGTCGGGATAATGCCATTTTCTGTTGGGATAATGCCATTTTAATAGAGTTGCAATCCTTGTCCCATTTGACCTGTTTGTTTTCCTCTACCCCCAATTCATATTAGTTCATAGATGAGGAAAATATTTTTCCATTTTCAAATGAAATTACCATATCTTTTTCAAACTCAATGTTTGATGGATATACATGTCTCTTAAGTAGTTTAAGTATCTAGAAATTTATTTCTAAATGATGTTAATATTGCAATATGTTGTATTTCCATTTTGTTCTTTACACTTCTCTGTGGAGGTTAAGGTAAACTCATAAGAGTGTTATTCACTATTTAAATATTCATATTGATTATTAGTTTTGAACTATAATGGAGGTTTGGTTGTGTATGAAATGTTTTGGATGAATGGGATTCTGAGGTGAAGTGTGGTGTTGTTCATATGTAGAATATTAATCTTTTTATGTTTATCTATATTTATATTTATTTATCTTCGAAATTAGGCCCAATGGATGGTCTTAGTTTACATTATTGAATTTGAGTTAAAAGGATTTGACATAAAGATGATGGAATTATAATGAAATTATGAAAGTGAAAGAAATTATTTCAAAAAAATAATTAAAAAAAAATCTACAGACCTGTGTTATTCCATTTTGATGATCATCCACACCTTGCACAAAAAGTGTTGGAAGAAAAAAGGAGCTATTACATGTTGGTGTTACATTATATGTGCAACTTGTCATGTGAGTGCCACAGATGAGGGAAAAATTATAGGCTCGGGTTTATGCTTTGACTTGGGTATTTTTGTTTTAAGTTTATTTGAGTTTTGAAAATCATGAATAGTGAAAATCTCTGTTTATTTTAGAGTTTTTGGTGGGGTAGGTTTGAACTTTATGTGAAATCAAGTTAATAATATATAAGAAGTGGGCGGTGATATGTGTAATTGAGTATTAATTGATATAAGATAAGATATAAGAGAGGATAGATAATGAATGGAAGGTACGTGGATTGAGGATAAATAGGGTTTGTAAGTATATATAGGGGTGGTCTTAAAATCCTCATCTAAAATAGGTGTTGGTTTTAAAAGTAGTTGTGGCTTTTAATAACCCAAAACCAATTTTCTAAGCCACAAGAAAGCACGTCTTTATGTTATACTCATCCAACGGGGTGTCAAAGAGAATACAATTTTAGTTTGTAACACAACATTTGGATAAATGTCATCATTTAAAAGGTTAGAACCAAGCATGTCCTTACATTGTGTTTTATGTCCGGCATAACCAGTAGTGCCTTAATCTTCCATTTGAGTTGAGTACCTTTAAAAAAGTCAAGAACATCTCATTTCTTATCTGAATTAAATTTTCTTTTTCACTCTCAACTGAAGTTATTTTAACTCTCTGGCTTGTACATTTGATTATGTTAATTAAATCCAGTCTTTAGCTGTAGATGCTCCGTGATGCCATGCAAAGATAGTATTGTTCTGCGCTGATATAGTTATTGTTTAATCATATGAATTAGAACTTTTAACTGATATTCTTAAAAATTCTATTTATATAAGGTAGGTTAGCTTCTAGTGCGTTTAAAAAAATTTTAGAATTATTTTCTGAATTTTTATCTTATGTCCTACTATTAACGCAAAGTGATACATACCCGAATAATGTTTTAGTTGAAGGGAAGAATCATTAAAGTTATAATTCCAATTATTAAAATGATAAGAAACTTTATGCATTGTAGAGCATAGATCCTAATATCCGCATACATCAAGTTTGGTCTCTTACCCGATTGGAGTGATATTATTATGAATCGAATCAAATCAAATCAAACAAAGTCAATCACTTCTCCTTTTTAATTATTATGGTATGATGACATCTAGTGGTGCAAGCCTTTGCATTATTTGAAGCTCTTCAATGAGTAGGATATAATCATCCTTGTCAGCCCATCAGGCTTTCACTTGCATATCATTTACTCTCCCCAAAAATTATTGTAAATATAAAAGGTGTATAATTTTTGTTGCTGGACCTTGCAGATATCTGGCAGAGGCTCATGTTCAAGCCATGCAATTTGATGATGCTGATAATTTGTGCAAGAAAACGCTTGAGATCCATCGTGTGCATAGTCCACCGGCGTCTCTTGAAGAAGCAGCTGACCGTCGATTGATGGCTCTCATATGTGAGGCTAAAGGAGATTATGAATCTGCCTTGGAACACCTAGTACTTGCCAGCATGGCAATGATTGCCAATGCACAAGAAAATGAAGTCGCTGCAATTGATGTTAGCATTGGGAATATTTACTCATCTCTTACACGCTTTGATGAGGCTGTCTTCTCTTACCAGAAGGCACTCACTGTCTTCAAATCTTCCAAAGGTGATAACCACCCTTCGGTCGCTTCAGTGTTCGTGCGGCTTGCTGACCTTTACTATAAGACAGGAAAACTAAGGGAGTCAAGATCTTATTGCGAAAATGCCCAAAGAATCTATGCAAAACCCGTGCCTGGAACTAGTGCAGAAGAGATAGCAAGTGGGATGACTGAAATTTCAGCCATTTATGAATTGTTTAATGAACCTGATGAAGCTTTGAAACTTCTACAAAAGGCTATGAAGCTATTGGAGGATAAGCCAGGGCAGCATAGTACAGTAGCTGGAATTGAAGCTCGGATGGGAGTAATGTTTTACATGGTTGGAAGGTATGAGGAATCACGGAGCTCCTTTGAAAGTGCTGTAGCAAAACTTAGAGCCAGTGGTGAGAGGAAATCAGCATTCTTCGGTGTAGTGCTCAACCAAATGGGATTGGCTAGTGTTCAGTTGTTCAAGATAGATGAGGCAGCAGAGTTGTTTGAGGAAGCTAGAGAAATACTAGAACAGGAGTGTGGTCCATGTCATCAGGATACTCTTGGTGTATATAGTAATCTTGCAGCAACATATGATGCTATGGGAAGGTAAAATATCTCATTAAAATATAAATTATATATATATAAATATATATATATATATATATATATATATATATATTTTTTTTTTTTTTAAATTAAAATATAAACTATATTATATTTGTGTATATATGCTTACATATCTCAAATTTATATAGTTTTTCCTTTCTGCAGGATCATATATGAATTTGCAATCAATTTAACTTTTTTAGGTGCCTAAGTTGTGTAAATTATGGAACTCCTAAATTCTTACTTTACACTTGGATTTGGATGGAATGGACTATTCCTATCAGAGTGATACAATGTAGGGAAAAACTAATCATGGATATCCTAATCTCTTCACACAAAATGTTACTATTTCCTTGCATACTTGATGAGATCTGCTCACCCCAACCTAGATTTCATTTCCCCACTCTGACAATGTCTGCATTGTAGGGTTTTTGTGGTGCACGTCCCTTTTTCTTCATATAATACAGTGGTTGAATATGTGATGGATGGATTAGGGGCACATTGTTTGAAACTTATAGCTTAGTGTTAGGTAATTGAATGCTTTATAATTATTGGCATGTTAAAAACTTAAAATGCTTTCATGCTGTAAGATCTTTTCAATAATTTAGTACCCTTCTGACAATCTACAGAATTGAAGATGCAATAGAGATTCTCGAATATGTTCTTAAACTGCGAGAGGAGAAACTTGGAACAGCAAATCCTGATTTCGATGATGAGAAGAAAAGGCTAGCTGAGCTCCTGAAAGAAGCTGGAAGGTCTAGAAACAAGAAGGCTAAGTCCCTTGGAAACCTTATCGATCCGAATTCTAAAAGAACCAAAAAAGAAACAACATCCAAGAAGTGGTCGGCATTCGGGTTTTGAAGTTGATGGGATTAATTTTTCTCAAGCCAATGTAAGTTTTTATACACGATGGTGGTTTTATTTTATACAGTAGCAGGTTGTGAATGATGTTCAGTTGTAATTTTTTAAGGCTTATTGTTCCCAATGCGTTTGAGTTGCCATGTGCATCTCAACATTTTTTTTTTTTTTTTTTTTTTTAATTTGCCTTATTATTTTATTGTTTTCCATTTGTTATGTTATGTTGAAGGTTGTGGGAAAGTAATGTCTCTTGTTTATGAAGCAATCTAAATTTGTGTTTTCATGTAAGAATGACACTTGCCCTTGCCCTTGCCCTTGCCCTTGCCCTTGCCCTTGCCCCCCGCCCCCCCACCCCCCCGGGGTCTTAGATGAAATGATCACCGGATGATATTCCTGAGGTTTTAACTTTGTTCTTTAGGGCTAATTCGGTAGGATGCCGGGGACAAATGGGATGTGTGAGGAAAAGATAAGATAATGATATTAGTAATTGTAGGATGCATTTTTTTTTATTTTAAGGTGCAATGTGTTGTAATAATATTAGAAATGATGTGGATATTACTTATTGGATAACTGCCCACTCTTCTGGTTGTAGAGAATGGGAAGGTTAACATGATGTATGAGATACGCTGCATACAAAACTATTTATGATTTGAAAGAATGGAACTCTTGCTTTTTGGCTCTTCTCTCTGATTCCATTGTTTTCATCTTTCATTATTTTACAACACGTTATAAGGATGCTCTAATTGAGCTATACAACACGAATATCTACAAAAGCCAGAACTCGTTGGCTACATCTGTGGAGATTGCAGGCAAGATAATAAAAGAAAGGTATAATGTCGTGTGTGTGGCTATCAATGCTCTACAAAAAACGCACTCGCAAAATTGTTCAGTATGAAGCGCGCTAGAGCCCCGTTTCTGAGGTCCATAGAGAGATGTGGAGCGGCTAATCAAATTGAAGATTTGATATTGACTTGATGTTGCCTTAGGAAATACACAAAGACTCGTACGAACCTGGTTTACATCACTTAATTATGTAAACCCGGGTCGCTCTCACTTAATGGGTTATATTTTCACTTTACGGGTTATAAGGTTAGGTTAAAGAAAATTTGCTGCTATCACTCTCTCTATGTGCTTTTTTTTCCTGCTACTACTCTCTCTCTCTCTTCCCGCTGCTTCTTCTCCTTCCTTCGATTTTTAATTTTTTGCTCAATTTCGGCATGTATGAAGAACTTTGAAGCGTCTTACAATTAGGTATTATGAGTTATTTTTTTAATTCTTTTTTGTAATTTTTAAGAAATCTGTGTAGATTTTTCTTATTTTGCTGTTGTTTTCGTCTATCTTGCTTGCTATGCATTATTATGGTTATTCGATTCAATTGAGTATATCTTTGTTAACTAGGGTTCTTAATTTTTAAAAAAAATATTCGAAAAATCTTCCCTATCATTGTTAGTCTCTTGTTTGTGTTTAAGAGATTAACAGTACATTCAAGTATAAAATCATTGATTAGAGATCAAAATGGCTGAGGGTTAACTTGTTTTCTGGGCTCTGTTTAGATTTTGTGACTGTGGTTCAGGTGAGGTGAGGTGCAAAATTAACATGCCTGGCATCCATTTAATAATTATTTATTGCAGAAACGTAAGAGATGCAAAATATGAATTGGCCCTTGTTGCAATTGATGTTGATGAAAGAAACACATTGATACTAGTTGAAAAGAGTAATGATAGAACATAATTTGAGAAGAAAAAAATAAAAGCCACCCCATGAAATTTAGAGCGATAGTTCCTTTCGGAGTGATATTCATATTCAGCCTCCAAAGAGAAAATCTAATATGCTTGGTGGAGCAAACAAAAATATAAAGCATTGTTGTGGTAGATCTAATCCAATTAAGAAGACAGTAAAAGATAATCTTATTACAACTACAGCAAAGGATAATCTTACTACATCTACAGCAAGGTTATTTTTCTTATTTAAAGTCTTTTTAATAATTTGGTTTGATATTTACTTTTCTAATTGAAACTTGTATTTGTACTCTTTTTTTACATGTATTTAACCTGTCAATACTAACCAAAGGGTCTTAATTCTGTTATTAAGTCCTTAACCAGAAACAACAAGATGATGTTAAGAAAATCAACTTTGGAGGTTTGTTAGAATTAAGTTTGCTTGGGGTGGCAACCGTAAGAAGATCACATGATTGGTTAACAATTTCAATGACAGCAGTATGAAGTTAACTGTGGATAATTTTCATAGCATTTCTATTACTGCTGATGACAATTATGATGTCTTGATGATTCCAAAATGAGAGTATTGATGTCACTACATATCCTAGGCATGTCATGACTCCACATCTTGAACATCTATGGGATAGATATGGTATAAAGGCTACTGTTTCTGTTAAGATGTTGCGTAATGTTCTGATTAAAAAAAATTTATGTGGGAGGCTTTGATTTCCAGTGGATATTAGCTTTGTATTCTCTTGCCCTAGCTCCTGCATCTAACAGTTTACTTAGGACGGGTGTTCTTAAGTCTTTAAGGTCAATACAGATGATACCCAAATTGAATTGGTGTAATTTTGTGTTGGAAGAGCTTTGTAATTCTGTTACAAATTTTAAGATTCGACCTATTGATGCATTGGTGGTTGTGTTATGTTGTTGCAAATAGTTTATTATCATGGAGGGGAATTCCTGAGCTTATGTCCTTACCTTTGACTAAGCTTTGGCCTGACAAAAAGGTGGCTGTTAGATGTAAACAAGAGTTAGAGGCTGTTGGTTATAGCTTGGGAGAACTGTCTGTTGGTGTTTATCCATTAATAGTTCATGGAGTGATAAAACAGAGAGATATTTCATTATTTCTGAAGCTGTAGGAAATCATGAGCAGCGTGAGGTAATCCTTCGATGTTATTAGGTTACATTATTTTAACCTACACATTGCTGAATAATATCTCTATAGAGTTAACAACTAATAATCCCTCTGCTATCTATTAAGAAATAACAATTGGATCATCAACTTCTTTTTTAAGAGATTACAGTTGCTGCAAATGCAATTATGTTTTTTTTTCATGCTTTTATATGTTACTAAATTTTATGTGCAATATCCTTAACAAAGTAATTCTTATGTAAAGGAATAATACAACGTTAAAGCATATGCCTTCCAAACTGATTTTATTTCATCTTAGTGCACTGCTTACATCAATCAAGCTGCATTTTCATCTCACATTAATTTATAGTATTATGAACATTGTATTTCTTATGATCATCTACAACCTTAAAGTATGTATATTACTTTTAACACTCCTCTTTCATGATCTATTTGGGCACAATCTATGGCTCCTGGAAATATGCCAGAAAATTATGAAGCTATTGCTCACACATACAACTTGCTTTTACTATTTTCGCGAGCAAAGGTAATTGTTAACAAGCATCAACATTCCATACATACTCTGTCAAAGAGGTTTCTAATATCATATTTTCTCACCTTTTGAAACATTTCATTGCCATTGTATTGCATTTAAATTCTTTTTTTGAGATACAACTGGGGAAGGGGGATCCTTGTCTTTATATTTACCATACCTAATGTTGAATTGTATACTAAAAGTCTAACTTTAGTATGAACAATGTTATAACAATTTATTTAAAATGAGAATCATATGATCAAATGATTGCGTCTTATAATTTATTTATATGTAGATGCAATAGTCCATTTACTTTATACTGTAGATAATATGTTGTGCGACAATACGCGGAAGATCATATTATCAGTTTCCTTAAAAAGTATAAACAGATGCTCACAATCGAGATAGACGGGGACTCTCTATCGGGATTATTGTGATTTGGTATTAGCTTGTCTTGGCTATAGAATTACATTAGTGCACTTTGTGTGTATTGAACAGGACCGCTTGAGATCGTTCGACTTATACTGACTTATAGAAGAACTTGATCTCTGTTATTATGGATGTTCGTGCTCTTAATCCCTATACAATAACCTCGACACGTAAGGCAATATGTATTTCTTTAATTCATAAATGGGTGAGATTTACATGTAATTAAATCAACAAACTCGGTGAGTTGGGAAATAGTGTTGTCTCTATGGTGTGCTGTTGATTGTAGAAGGAATCCGTGTCTGACATAGGTTGATGATGTCCCCTTGAGGAGCTTATAAGGATTATCATGTAAACCCTGCAGGTGAATTTATTCCGGCATGATAATGAGGTTGAATGGTACTACTCTCGGATGAGATATTAATTAATAGAGTTGTCAGTAACTTAATTAATTAATGGACATTGTATATCTTAAACATGGGGAGACTAACGGGCTCATAATAAGAAGGAGCACATAACGTAATTACGGGATTAGAACAGTGGTGCAATAATAATATTTTAGTGGTATATATTATTATTAATGGACTTAAGTATAAGCTTTGGGCTAAGCTTGGATACTTAAGCCCTATGGAGGCCCAACTCTAATTTCTCATAGTCCTTGTTATAGCCCATATATAAGTCATCTCAGCTGTCCACAAACTCTAATCTGATGAGATTAATCATGCCTAACACGTGAAGAGGGAAGACGGAACAGCAGATTGAGAAGATCTCGAGGATCATCGCCCACACGACGTCGAGATTGGACTTGGGAATAAAGCAGAAGACAGGAAGGTTGTTTGCTGCTGCTGTCCACCAACTTCTATAATTTTTATAAAATTGTATAGACCTCAGAATTTAACATGTAATATACTAACGAAAGCCACGGAAGGGAGAATCATTTTGGTGCATAGATCACTCAAATCCGACATTGGATGAGAAAGTTATGCCTAAAACGGTGAGGCTGCGTAGGCTGTCGGCGAGAATCCATTTTCTTCAATATACCCTGGTGAAAGGTAATACATTTCTTGATTTCTTGCTTCCGCTGCTTGTTAGAAACGTAAGATACCCTAATGGTTCACGTTAACCAAACGATCGAACGCCAACAATTGGTATCAGAGCTTCGGTTTTATGGTGAAGCGTGACACGTTAGGCTAGGGTTTATGTCAAAAGGTGAAAGGGTTTAAGGATTCATGCTAGTATACCCTATTCGGATACCATATACTTGTGTCAAACGTGGACTAGGGTTTAAATATTATGTTTCTTGTTGAATACTCTATACGTTTGACGGCGAAGTTTTTTGAAAATTTGATAATCTGGAAATTTTGAAAATTTGATAATCTTGAATTTTTGAAAATTTGATAATCTGAAAATTTTAAAATTTTTATAATTTGGATATTTTCGAAATTTGATAATTTGGAATTTTTAAAAATTTGATAATCTGGATATTTTTGAAAATTCGATAATCTGGAAATTTTGGAAATTTGATAATCTGGAATTTTTGAAAATTTGATAATCGGGAATTTTTGGAAATTTGATAATCTGGATATTTTCGAAAATTTGATAATCTGGAATTTTTGGAAATTTGATAATCTGAAAATTTTTGAAAATTTGATAGTTTGGATATTTTTGAAAATTTGATAATCTGAAATTTTTGGAAATTTGATAATCTGGAAATTTCGAAAATTTGATAATCTGAAATTTTTGGAAATTTGATAATCTAGAATTTTTGAAAATTTGATAATCTGGATATTTTCGAAAATTTGATAATCTGGAAATTTTGAAATTTTGTTAATCTGGTCGATATCGATGATTTTGATAATCTGGACGATATCGACGATCGATATCGATAATTTCAAAAATTTGATAATCTGTAAATTTTAAAATTTTGACAATCTGATCGATATCGATGATTTTGATAATCTGGACGATATCACCGGTCGATATCGATAGTTTCAAAATTTTGATAATCTAAAAATTTCGAAAATTTGATAATCTGGAAATTTTGAAAATTTGATATTCTGGTCGATATAAATGATTTTGATAATCTGGACGATATCGACGGTCGATATCTATAATTTCAAAATTTTGATAATCTAGAAATTTTTGAAATTTTAATAATCTGGTCGATATCGTTGATTTTTATAATCTGGACTATATCGACAGTCGATATCAATAGTTTCAAATATTTGATTAATCTGAAATTTTTTTCAAAATTTGATAATTTAGTAGTCCTTGTCCACATTTGTGCTTGGTTTCGAACAATTGAATTCGCCGTGATATGTAACTGTTATAATTGATTTAATTATCTAATTATTGTTTTATATGAATGCATGATTCTCTATGATTTACTATCTTATGTGTCGTAATAGGAGCATGCTAGGTTGCGTATTTTATTTAGAATATTATATGCATGTAAAACCCTCAGTGTTAAATTACTAAATGGGAGAAGGAATTGATAATTAATTCCTGCGGCCTCCATTATTGGTTTGTAAGTGATGTGGTGCATGTTGGCAATATGCATTCCTCCCTAACAGATGAGTTTATTCACAGATCACTGGTACAGACTTTATTAAATAATTATTATTTGTAATGTGGCACATGAACTTGCGTGTTGACATAGACCTTCCTCCATAACGGATGAGTTTATGTGCAGTTCGCTGGTACAAATATATAATTGATGATTGTAGAAAGTTATCCGAGCGCGTGTGTACTTCTCCAACTGTAAGGCACACAAGCTCGCGCAATGGACTTGGGATCAAATAATAGTGTACACTTAGGTGTAAATAATTAGTATCCTCCCCAACGGAGTCGCTGTTATTATTAGCGTGGCTAAAGAGGAACCGACTATTAATTATTTTGTCATGAGGTTAGGTTGACGAATGAAATTAATGGGTAAAACCTTCTCTTGTAAATATTTGGGTTTGTAAACGTCCACACTAATATGGCTTGCAGACTCACGGTGCTTGAGATGTCGGTGAATTTTATTTTTATATTGTTTTGAGGGAATCAATATAAAAGGATAAAATTTGATAATTTGATTGGTGTATTTATTTATGATTCTCTGATTTTCAAATGGTTTTATCTCACTCATTGTTTACTGAAAGAAATTGTATTTATTGATCCATATTAGATGATTAGAAAGAATCTTGTGTGATACCCGAGCTTCTCACTACTCATTTGCCAATATAATTTAATTTGTGTTATGTGCATTTTATAATTATGTGATAATTATTTTTACATTTTATTTATCTTTACATTTTTATTTGAGACATCCGTGATAAAAATGGTGATAATATGTGAATATAGATGTGCATAAATATTTACGTGCATTAATTTGAATATATAATTAAATTATCTTATGTGTATAAATATATTATTTCTTAATTATTAAGTATCACACGTGTTCTTGTAATAATAATAGAGGTAAGAAAATGTACACGTATGTGTATTAATTTGTAAATGTATTATATCTTAGTTATTAAGTCTTGCACGTATATTCGTAATGGATAATAATGATAACAATAACAATAATAATAATAAGACTATTATTATTATTACATGGTAAACTAGTATGCCATACGTGGCTCACTTATTAACACAAATTTTATTTGTGAGCTGCCGACTTATCACTTATGAATTTTTATATAACTGGGGAAAAGGGTTATGGGAATGAGAACCCCATTTAGAAAACCATTCAAAAAAAAAGAAAGAGAGAGTGAAGAAAGGGAGAGAGAGAGAGAGAGAGAAAGAGAGGAATAGAGAAGGGGAAAGTGGTCGCGTGTGTGCCGGAACGGGAAGAAAATAATTAGTTACAGTTCTTCACGGGTCTATAGTATTATTATTGTCGGAGTCCAGGTAAGTAGAAGTCCAACTATAATGCATAAACATATTGTTTGTGAATTATTTGTGATTAATATGTGATAATTATTTTATGGATTATTTGTAATTAGTTTAATTACGATATGAATTATTTGAGAATAATTTGTTATACAAATTGTGGATTTATGTGATTTGGAGAAAGTAGGGTTCATATTCAACAATATTATTTGTAAATAATTTGTGATAATACAAGTTGTGGATCTATGTGATTTGAAATAATATCATTGTCATATATAGATCTGTGTGATTGGAAAATGTTGAAAATATATTTGTATGGTTTGAGAAGATATTGGTTATAAGGATCTGTTGGATCCGAGGTGAAGTTGTTATTCCAAAAGTGGATCTATTCGAATTGAAGTTAAATTGTTGCTTTATTGTGATTAAATGTTGATATTAATATTGTAAATGTTTGTGATGCACATTTAATTGTTCTGGGTGCATATCATGCATAAACATGAAAAGTGTTTTCCTCAAAATTAATAAGATATTAATGGTGTGTGCGGCCACTATATATGCATCTCTGTTAGGGTTCAGAAAAATCATTCCCGACACTTTATTTGAGGTTTGGAAAAATCATCCCCAACACTCTGCCAAGGTTCAGAAAAATAGTTCTCGGTATTATATTCAGGGATCGAAATCGATCCGATACTAAGTGTGTCTATTGAGCTCATTTGGGGTGCATATCATAAGTGTGTCGTGGGGATTCCGCAACGTGAACAGTTTTCAAAATAAAAGAGATCAACTAGAAAGATTAGGAAATAGGCGATAGAGAACTAAATGCATTTTCATGCACTAACATGCATGATTTCTACTTACTGAGATTTTTGTCTCACTAGTTTATGGATTGTAGGTGAGTCCGTTGATGATTGAATTATGTGGTGTTTTGTGCAAGCTGTGGAGCTCCTTCAGGATTTTGAGCAGATGTACATAGATAACGACCTGTTGGGCTGGGTCATGGGTTTATTTTGTTTCCGCTGATATTCTGTTATGTAATATAATAAGTATTGTCACGAGTTTGTCTAGTTTGAAGTGGTGTCAGATACCAGTCACATATGTTGAACTAGTGTGAAGGTTTCAGTTATAAATACATTATGTGGAAAAAATATTCAATTTTTATAATGATGATGTTTATGTTAATTAATATTTGAATTATAAGTTATGTAAGGTGGGTCGTGTCAGAATGTTTATGTTAATTAGTATTTGAGTTATAAGTTATGTAAGGTGGGTCGTGTCAGAGTGGTATCAGAGCACGACTTGGGTCCTACAGACTGTCTATGTACATGTGCTCATTCCTTGGGAGCGCAGCCTTGCATCTAAGTGTTATTTTCATTCTGTGTTGTTATGCATCTTATAAATTATATTGGCTATGTGGTGTAGGAAGCATAGTTAGTAGACAAAATGATAAGGGCTACATGAGAAAATTCTGAAGGGGAAAGGACTGCTGAGCAAGCAGCACCTACTGAAGGAAATCGTGATGTGGTGATTACTCGACTGATGGAACTGGTAGAGTGCCAGTCCCAACATATACAACAACTGATTCAGCAAAGATATATGGGTGGACAAGCAGAGGGTAATGCAAATCAAGATAGACGTCAAGTAGAACGTGTGAAAATAGTTTGTGAGAGGTTTCAAAATCTGAACCCTCCAATATTTGAGGATGCAGCAGACCCCACAAATGCAGAGGATTGGTTACGAACGGTGGAAAACATATTTCAATATAGTAGAATTCCAGATGGGGACATAGTACTGTGTGCTTCTTTCATGTTACGAGGAAGTACAGGTCACTGGTGGGATACCATTAAAAGTATTAAGGACGTCACGATTATGACTTGGGAAAGGTTTAAGGAGCTTTTTAGAAACAAGTATTTTACGGCAGTAGTGAGAGCAATGAAGATGAATGAGTTCATACAGTTGAAGCAAGGTGGCATGTTAGTTACAGACTACCTTCGTAAGTTTGAGCAGTTATCGAGGTTTGCAGAACATATGGTGAGTACGGAGGCACTGAAAGTGGAGAGATTTTTAGAAGGCTTAAGGCCTGAACTTTACAGAGATGTGAGTATGGCCGGACTGCATGGAGCAACATACTCACAAGTTGCAGAAAGGTCCCAGATTGCTGAACAAGCGGAGATGAAAATCAGACAAGCGCAGGCTATCAGATGCCAATTTCAACAGAAACCAGTGTAGCAGTTTGGGAGAAATGATAAGAGGCCGAAACCTAATTTTCGAGTGGAGCAAGGACAGAGACAAGGAAAACCAAACAAGCGTCCCAAGTTCGATCAGGGTAAGGTGCCACCGTCGTCGCCACTACCTATATGTCCTAATTTTCTTAGATCACATGGTGGGGAGTGTCAAATTCCTCTGAGAATGTGTTACACATGCGGGGAGAAAGGACATGTGACCACTACTTGTCCTATGAAAGGGAAGCAGGCACAACAAGGAAGAGCTCGAGCTAGGGTGTATACTTTGACGCGAGAGGAGGCAGATGCAAATCCCACAGTTGTCATGGGTAAGTTCTCAATTTTCGGCACTTCTAGATATGTGCTATTTGATTCTGGAGCAACACATTCATTTGTATCCACCGAGTATGTGAGGAAGTTGGGTGGAACATCTAACTTGATAGAAGCTAATTATGAGGTGATGATATCTTCTGGTGAGTCAAAGCAAACCAATCAACTTCTTCGAGGTTGTGTTATCCCTATTGAAGGAAGACAACTCCTTAATAATTTAATTATGTTAAGTATGAATGATTATGATATCATATTGGGTATGGATTGGCTGTCAAAGTACGGTGCTACAATAGATTGTTAGAAAAAGAGTATCACTTTTCAGCCATTGGGTGGAGAACCATTCACTTTTGTTTGGATCAAGAAGAATTTTAGATTTCCTGTTATATCAGCAGTAAAAGCACAGCGGTTGTAGGAAAGTGGTTGTGAGGGGTATCTGGTGAGTGTAATGAATGTTGAGGGGCAACAATGTCCAGTTCTCGGTGATGTACTAGTAGTTCGGGAATATCTAGAGGTATTTCCAGATGATCTTCCAGGTTTGCCACCAGACCGAGAAATAGAGTTTGTTATTAAACTGCAACTGGGAACTGCCCCTATATCTAAAGAGCCATACAGAATGGCACCAGCTGAACCGAAGGAATTGAAGATACAGTTACAAGAGTTGCTAGACAAAGGATTCATCCAATCTAGTTTCTCACCGTGAAGAGCACCAGTTCTGTTTGTTCGAAAGAAGGATGGTACATTGAGGATGTGCATCGATTATTGGGATCTCAACAAAGTTACGGTGAAGAATAAATATCCATTGCCTCACATTGATGATTTGTTTGATCAGCTACAGGGTGCAGCTATCTTTTCGAAGATTGATTTGCAGTCGGGGTATCATCAGTTGAAAATAAAGAAGGAGGATATCCCAAAGACTGCATTCAGTACAAGGTACGGGCACTATGAGTTCTTAGTGATGCCGTTTGGATTAACAAATGCTCCTGTAGCATTAATGGATTTGATGAATAGAGTATTTCAGGAATTTCTCGATAAATTTATGATTGTGTTTATCGATGATATTCTGATTTACTCTAAGAATAAGGAGGATCATGCTCTACACTTGAAAAAGGTGTTAGAGATTCTGAAGGAGAGGCAGTTGTATGCGAAGTTCAAGAAGTGTGAGTTTTGGTTAGATCGAGTTATTTTCTTGGGACACGTGGTATCGGGAGAAGGAATTTCAGTAGATCCAGGTAAAGTAAAAGCAATCCATGATTGGCCACAACCCTCAAATACCATTGAGGTTCGTAGCTTTCTTGGATTGGCGGGATATTATCGAAGGTTTGTTGAAGGATTTTCTAAGATTGCTTCACCATTAACACAGTTGACCAGGAAGAATGTGAAGTTCACATGGACGGAGGCATGTGAACAAAGTTTCCAAGAATTGAAGAGACGGTTGACATCAGCACCTATCTTAACTATCCTACGGAGAGAGGAAACTTCAAGGTTTATAGTGATACTTCAAAGAATGGTCTTGGGTGTGTATTGATGCATAATGGGAAAGTGATATCTTATGCATCCAGACAGTTAAGGGAGTATGAGAAGAATTACCCAACTCATGATTTAGAGTTAGCCGCAGTGGTGTTTGCACTCAAAATTTGGAGGCATTATCTGTATGGGGAACGTTGTGAAATATATACTGATCATAAGAGTTTAAAGTACTTTTTCACTCAGAAAGAGTTGAATATGAGGCAAAGAAGATGGTTGGAATTGGTGAAGGATTACGACTGTGTTATCAATTATCATCCGGGAAAAGCCAATGTGGTTGCTAATGCATTGAGCCAGAAGACAATACAGAGTGTAGTTGCTATGACCATAAATCAAAAACCAAAGTTGCTTGATTTGTAAAAGATGGGTGTGGAGATCATTCAGGAAGGATCGTTAGAAGCAAGGATGGCAGCTCTGACACTTCGACCAACTTTGATGGATAAGATTCGATAGGACCAATAGGAGGATAAGTTGTTTGACAAAATAAAGAATGATATCAGCTCTAAAAAGTCTTCTGACTTCCAATTAGGAGATGATGGCGTGATTCATTATGGAGGTCGATTATGTCTACCTGAAGTGGATGACATTCGAAAAGAAGTGATGGCGGAGCTCATTCAACACCGTACTCTATACATCCAGGAGCTACTAAGATGTATAGAGACTTGAAGTCACATTATTGGTGGCCAGTGATGAAGAGAGATGTCGCTAAATATGTGGAGCAATGCTTGACTTGTCAGCAAGTCAAAGCCGAGCATCAGAGACCAGCAGGAACTTTGCAGCCTTTATTTATTCCAAAGTGGAAGTGGGAGAATATCACGATGGATTTTGTTATCGGGCAACCGAAATAGTGAAAGGTCACGATGCCATTTGGGTCATCGTGGATCGATTGATTAAGTCAGCTCATTTTCTTCCCATTAGCTCTACGTATTCCATGGATCATTATGCCAACTATATATATACAAGAGATTATCAGACTCCATGGAGTATCACTTACTATTGTGTCAGACAGAGATACGAGATTCTTGTCATCTTTTTGGAAGAGTCTACATAAGGCATTGGCGACACAGTTATCTTTCAGCATAGCATTCCATCCACAAACTGACGGTCAATCGAAGCGTACGATACAGATTTTGGAGGATATGCTTAGAGCATGTATGTTGGAGTTTCAAGGTCAGTGGAGTAATTTTTACCTTTGATAGAGTTCTCGTACAATAACAGTTATCAGTCTACTATCGGGATGGCTCCATATGAAGCATTGTACAGGAAAAAGTGTAGATCTCCAGTACATTGGGATGAAGTTGGAGAGAGGAAGCTTTTGGGTCTTGACTTAATCCGTGAAATGTCAGAAGCTATAACACGGATTAAAGAGAAGATGAAAGTTGCCCAAGATCGACAGAAAAGTTATGCAGACAATCGGAGAAGAGAGTTGAAATTTGAAGTGGGTGATCAGGTATTCTTGATCGTATCTCCAATAAAGGAATAATGAGGTTTGGAAAGAAAGGGAAACTCAGTCCAAGATATGTTGGTCCATTCACTACCATTGAGAGAGTTGGAAATGTTGCCTATAAGTTGGAGTTACCAGCTTCGTTATCTAGAGTACATGACGTGTTTCATGTAGCTGTGTTGAGAAAGTATGTTCCGAATCCATCGCATGTTCTTCGGCAGGGACCAGTTGAGTTGATACAAAATTTGAGTTATGAGGATATACCAGTTGAGATTTTAAGTGAAGAAACTCAGAAATAAAGAGATATCATTAGTGAAGGTGTTATGGAGGAACTAGTTAGTTGAGGAGGCTACTTGAGAAAGAGAGGATGAGATGATGACTAAGTATCCAGAACTCTTCAAGTAAGTAAAATTGGAGGACGAAATTTTAATAAGGAGGGGAAGATGTGATACCCAAGCTTCTCACTACTCATTTGCCAATATAATTTAATTTGTGTTATGTGCATTTTATAATTATGTGATGATTATTTCTACATTTTATTTATCTTTACATTTTTATTTGAGACATCTGTGATAAAAATGGTGATAATATGTGAATATAGGTGTGCATAATATTTATGTTCATTAATTTGGATATATAATTAAATTGTCTTATATGTATAAATATATTATTTTTTAATTATTAAGTATCACACGTGTTCTCGTAATAATAATAGTGGTAAGAAAATGTACACGTATGTGTATTAATTTGTAAATGTATTATATCTTAGTTATTAAGTCTTGCTCGTATATTCGTAATGGATAATATTAATAATAATAATAAGACTATTATTATTATTACGTGGGAAACTAGTATACCATACGTGGCTCACTTATTAACCACAAATTTTGTTTGTGAGCTGCCGACTTATCACTTATGAATTTTTATATAATTGGGGAAAAGGGTTATGGGGGTGAGAACCCCATTCAGAAAACCATTCAAAAAAAAAAAAAAGAGAGAGTGAGTGAAGAAAGGGAGAGAGAGAGAAAGAGAGGAATAGAGAAGGGGAAAGAGGTCACGTGTGTGCCGGAACGGGAAGGAAGGAATTAGTTACAGTTCTTCACGGGTCTATAGTATTATTATTGTCGGAGTCCAAGTAAGTAGAAGTTCTACTACAATGCATAAACATATTGTTTGTGAATTATTTGTGATTAATATGTGATAATTATGTTATGGATTATTTGTAATTAGTTTAATTACAATATGAATTATTTGAGATTAATTTGTTATACAAGTTGTGGATTTATGTGATTTGGAGAAATTAGGGTTCATATTCAACAATATTATTTGTAAATTATTTGTGATAATTTTGCGATACAAGTTGTGGATCTATGTGATTTGAAATAATATCATTGTCCTATATAGATCTGTGTGATTGAAAACTGTTGAAAATATATTTGTTTGGCTTGAGAAGATATTGGATATAAGGATTTGTGGGATCCGAGGTGAAGTTGTTATTCCAAAAGTGGATCTGTTCGAATTGAAGTTAAATTGTTGCTTTATTGTGATTAAATGTTGATATTGATATTGTAAATGGTTTGTGATACACATTTAATTGTTCTGGGTGCATACCATGCATAAACATGAAAAATATTTTCCTCAAAATTAAAGAGATACTAATAGTGTGTGCGGCCACTATATATATATATCTCTGTCAGGATTCGGAAAAATCATTCTCGACACTTTATTTGAGGTTTGGAAAAATCATCCCCAACACTCTCCAGGGTTTGGAAAAATTATTCTCGGTATTATATTCAGGGATCAGAATCAATCCGACACTAAGTGTGTCTATTGAGCTTATTTGGGGTGCATATCATAAGTGTGTCATGGGGATCCCGCAACGTGAACAGTTTTCAAAATAAAAGAGATCAACTAGAAATATTAGGAAATAGGCGATGGAGAACTACATGCATTTTCATGCACTAACATGCATGATTTCTACTTACTGAGATTTTTGTCTCACTAGTTTATGTATTGTAGGAGCCCGTTGATGATTGAATTATGTGGTGTTTTGTGCAAGTTGTGGAGCTCCTTCAGGGTTTTGAGCGGATGTACATAGATGACGACCTGTTGGGCTAGCTCGTGGGTTTATTTTGTTTCCGCTGATATTTTCTTATGTAATATAATAAGTATTGTCACGAGTTTGTCTAGTTTGAAGTGGTGTCAGAAACCAGTCACGTATGTTGAACTGGTGTGAAGGTTTCGGTTATAAATAAATTATGTGAAAAAAAAATATATGTAATTTTTATAATGATTATGTTTATGTTAATTAGTATTTGAATTATAAGTTATATAAGGTGGGTCGTGTCAGAATGTTTATGTTAATTAATATTTGAATTATAAGTTATGTAAGGTGGGTCGTGTCATCTTGGTTTCGAATTTTACTGCTTAAAAAAATAAAAATGTGTTCTCACTAAGGATGTTCTGTGATGCAAGTCTCTAGTGGAGAGGTGAGAGGTTTATAGAAATATGATGGTCTCATGCAACTCTTCGGATACTTGAGTGAGGTTAAAAGGCAAGAAGTCATGGTTGACTTGATGAATGAATTGAGAAGCTTGGAGTAGAAATTGAAGAGAAACCTAGGTCAATTTAATTATCCGTAGTTTGCCTGGATGTTTTGAGCAAGTTCTACCTGAATTACAAGAGGTTGTATATGGTGGAGAACTTCTGACAAAACATGTGGCGAATGAAATCTAATTTCATCAAGATGTGAACAAGGTGAATATATCATTCACTAGTCGTTGAGGCATGATTAGTGATGGCATTTACTGACACGTTGTGTGTAGATACTGGAATCACTAAAAGCCTGCAACTAAGTGATGATGATATTGTAATATACATGGGTAAAACTACGAGAGTAGTGGCTGTTGCAGTGGGAGTTGTTTATTTATCTTACGATATGAATAAACATTTGATTATGAAAAATTGTCTTTACATATGTTTTCATGGAAAGAATTTTATTTCAGTTTCTATACATTTACGGATGGATACTCCATTTCATTTAAATGACATGGTCATAGTAATGAAGGATGGAGCTATAATCTGTTATGGTACGTTAGTGACAATTTGTACACTCTTAAATCAAGTTTATACCACAGATGCAACAAATAGTAATTAATAATGTGTCTTCTAATCCTAATAAGAGAAAGACTCTTATGGAAATGATTAGATAGATGATGAATTATTTAGAATTACTAAATTCATTTTATGGGTATGCCCTAGAAACAGCATGTCGTGTAACGTTTATCTGTTTGTGGGATATTCTAGAAAAATGAAGGGTGATGATCTATTTAGTCCAAAAGATCGAAGGGTGATTGTTAAAACAAACACTAGATTTTTGGAAAAGGACTACGTATTAAATCATAAACCCATGTATAAATTGTTCTAATGGAAGTGAGAGGGATAACATAAAGTATTAGTACCAAGTGTACAAGAGGATATACCACAAGGCAAACTGCAACGCGTGTCACGTCTGATACATAATTACGTGTAGTGCCTTACCATAGTGAGAAATTGTTCGACAACCGGTAAGATATATATTTTGGAAAAGTCGTGAGACTTGGTCCCTAGTAAACATAGAGTTGACCCACGGATAAAACGAAGTACTATAAGATCGAAATGCAATATCTTAGCAAGTTCAATGAATGTTGAAATAGAATCGATGAATTCTAAATTACTTCTGGCTGCTTGTAGAATTAGGGATGGTGCAAAAGCCATTGGAAGTGGCTCTATAAAATAAAAAAGGATCATAGGATAAGGTGAAATTCTTGGAAGCAAAGCTTGTTGCGAAAAGGTATAATCAGAAAGAAACGGTTCGATTATGAAAAATCATATTTCGCCGGTAGCTAAGCTTGATTTGGACTCTTTTATCTGTTGCTACTCATGTGAAATATGAGGGATAACAAATAGATGTCAAGACAGCTTTCCTGATTGGAAGTCTTGAGGAAAATATCTATGTGAAGCAACCCGAGTGATTCATTGCAAAGGACTAAGAGCATTTTGATAGTAAGCTTAAAAGTGTCCATCGATGGACTGAAGCAAGCTACGAGATCGTGAAACATCCATTTTGATGAGTTAAATCCTGTGACATGGATTTAATCAATGATCGGATGGGGCTTGTGTAATGAAAAGAGTGACGGAAATGTGGTGGTATTTTTTGTATTATATGTAGATAGTATATTGCTCATCGGAGACAATGAAAGTGTATTGTCGGGCGTATGGATATAGTTGATAAAGCGGTATGAGATGAAGGATTTAAGAGAAGCAAAAATATCCTTTTGATCACGGTAATACAGATCACAAGAAAAGATAATATGTTTGTCTCAAGCTTCATGAATTGATACGATCCTTACTTATTTTAGCATGTGACTTTATCTAAGGCAATGTATCTTGAGACACAAAAAGAAGATAAAGGTGATGAAAGCGGTTCCTTATGCTTTGGCGAATAAGGAAGCTTAATCTAAGGAATGCTATGCACGAGAATGGATATTTGTTTTGCCAAAGGCATGAACATTGGGTATCAAGGTAACCCAAAATAAGAATATTGAACTGTTGTAACACAGAATTTTGAAGTACCTGAAAAGGACTAGAAATTATATGTGGACTTACCGAATAGATTCACTGCTTCTTATGGGTTACATAGATTTAGATTTTTCAAATCAGATAGGGACGATAGTAAATCCACCTCAAAGGTTATGTGTTTAATTTTAGGAAGTAGAGCCATAATGTGGAGGAGTGTTATATAGAAATATATTTCAGATCCGGACTCCATCATGGAAATATGATAAATTGGAGCCTAGGAGGCAGCCAAAGTATCTGTATGACTCTAGAAACTTCATGATGGACTTTAAGTGTTTCTAAGTTTGCCCAAGGTTATCACAATTTATTTTGATGATATCACCCATTACGAGAAACCGTATGATGAGGGAAAGGTTGTTGTCGCCTAGATTACATTGGATGATAACTTAGTAAATCCATTTACAAGGACCTTAAAGCGAGAGCTTTTGATGGTCGTGTAGTGGGAGTGGAAATCAGATGTATGGCAGAAGACATGACAGCATAGTCTTTTAGTATAAGTGGGAGATTGTTGGATTGTATACTAAAAGTCTAGCTTTAGTATGAACAATGTTATAACAATTTATTTGAAATGAGAATCATATGATCAAATGATTGCGTCTTATAATTTATTTATATGTAGATACAATAGTCCATATACTTTATACTGTAAAAAATATGTTGTGCGACAACACACGGAAAATCATATTATCGGTTTTCTTATAAAGTATAAACAGATGCTCACAACCGAGATAGACGGGGACTCTCTATTGGAATGGTTGTAGTGTGATTTGGTATTAGCTTGTCTTGGCTATAGAATTACATTAGTGCACTTTGTGTGTATTGAGCAGGACCGCTTGAGATCGTTCGACTTATACTGACTTATAGAAGAACTTGATCTTTGTTATCATGGATGTTTGTGTTCTTAATCCCTATACAATAACCTCGACACGTAAGGTAATATGTATTTCTTTGATTTATTAATGGGTGAGATTTACATGTAATTAAATCAACAAACTCGGTGAGTTTGGAAATAGTGTTGTCTCTATGGTGTGCTGTTGATTGTAGAAGGAATCCGTGTCCGACATAGGTTGATGATGTCCCCTTGAGGAGCTTATAAGGATTATCATGTAAACCCTGCAGGTGGATTTATTTTTGCATGATAATGAGGTTGAGTGGTACTACTTTCGGATGAGATATTAATTAATGGAGTTGTCAGTAACTTAATTAATTAATAGATATTGTATATCTTAAACATGGGGGAGACTAATGGGCTCATAATAAGAAGGAGCGCATAACATAATTATGAGATTAGAATGGTAGTGCTGTAATAATAATTTGAGTGGTATACATTATTATTATTAGACTTAAGTATAAGCTTTGAGCTAAGCTTGGTTACTTAAGCCCAATGGAGGCCCAACTCTTATTTCTCCTCTTGGTTCCTACTGTAGCCCATATATTCATCTCAGCTGTCCAGAAACCCTAATCTGATGAGATTAATCATGCTAACACGTGAAGAGGGTAGACGAAATAGCAAATTGAGAAGATCTAGAGGATAGTCGCCCACACGACGTCGATTGGACTTGGGAATACAGCAGAAGACTGGAAGGTTATTTGCTGCTGTTGTCCGCCACCTTCTACAATTTTTATAAAATCGTACAGACCTTAAAATTTAACGTGTAATATACTGACGGAAAGCCACGGAAGGGAAAATCATTTTGGCACCTAGATCATTCAAATCCAACATCGGATGAGAGAGTTATGCCCAAAATGGTGAAGCTGCGCAGGCTGTAGGCGAGAATCCATCTTCTCCAACATACCCTGGTGAAAGGTAATATGTTTCTTTATTTCTTGCTTTCGCTGCTTGTTAGAAACGTATGGAACCCTAATACTTCACATTAACCAAACGATCGAATGCCAATACCTAATACTTACTAGCTAAAGAAGATAAATGCAAGCTTCTTGGCTAAGTACAACCTTATGCTTGCCTAGTGATAGTTAAAATGAAGCATAGACTGAGCTCCCTTGCCCAAGGCATTACTGAATACAGAGTTAAAACAAGAGAATTTAAAGTGAATTTTCTTAATTTATGGATGAGAATTTAGAATATTTATTGTGTTGTTGAAGGGTAAGTGAATTTAGAAACTTCATTAAAGAAAAGGAATAAAAGACGAAGTCTATGAAGAGTTTCCAAGAGCGGTAAAGTGTAGGGTTCGTGTCTTTATCAACTTTATTTTTGGAACATCCATGATCTATTTGGCTAGTCCAAACTGATTTTATTTCATCTTAGTACACTACTTACGTAAATCAGGCTGCATTTTCATCTCACATTAATTCATAGCATTATGAACATTGTATTTCTTATTATCATCTACAACCTTAAAGTATGTATATTCCTTTTTGTTGATGATAAATTGTTTTAAATTCTTTTCAGTGCAGATGGACCCAATTTTGAGCTTTTCCCCTCCCTGCACGTCCATTATGATTCAGTTCATGAGAACTATTATGTTCACAAAGTGAATGAAGAGATTGAATTAGATGAAGATGATGACATTGAAGATGTCTCTGTTAAAAAATTAAGTGCAACCATTGATTCTGTATGGAGAGAAAGGACTAATCACAGTGTTGACTTTGAAAACGTTATCACTGAAGTTGGTTATGTCTCAAAGTTCATGACTAAATACAAGAAGCAACTACGAAGTATACCGCTGACTTATAAGGAGGTTCTTGATTTTATATTCTATGACATAGTTGGCACTAATCATATGTAAGTATTTGTTCATTGATACATCATTATTTTTTTATTTTCATTTATTACAATTGTACCTTATATTCTTACTGACTTTTTTTAATTATTAGACAACGATTCTATCTGAATGGTATTTATCTTTATATGGAGAAAGATGATATCCTATTGTTGAAGCGTTACCGTCTAATATGTCAACCATTTCTTATTGCATGGTTTCTAGAAGTAAATCAAGACTCTAGTCTTGATGAGAATATAAGTCATTTTATTTTTTTCCCTCGAACATAACGTAAGTTATATTCAATACTTTTATTTAACATATTTGTATAACTTCTTCTAATAATTATTTATGTGTTTGTATTTTTATTTTTTGTTAGACTTTGTTAGAACCGATAATGGATGTTAAATGTTTCAAAAACATATGAAAATTTCGAAGCAGCTTGGAATCAATGGTTATCTTCTACAAAGGATACATTGCTCTCTGCACATATGGTATGTTCTTATCAAAGATTATTAGTTCATTATACTAAAAAGTGAGAGTTTCTATACATATTGAGTCACAAGGAATGCATTATTCACTTGTTTTCCATTAATTTAATTATTTGACCTTAATTTATATTATTTATTATTTTTCTGTTGTTGATATTTTTTCTAATGGGTTTGAAAAGTCATTATTTTGTTGTTATTATTAATTTTGTGGATTCAAAAGTTCAATATCCAGACAACATAAAATATGATGTTACAACAAAAGAATATTACTTTGGAGCTGCTACAGTATTGATAATTTTCTTTTGTTCTTCAATTATGTTATTTTCATTTATATCTTAATCTAATTGGTTTTTTTTATTATTTTCAATGTGTAGAAAAATATGATGATAGAGTACTTAAAAAAAATATCTCAAATGTTCTGACATATCCAGTTATGAGTTTGAAAATATTGTATTCCGATGGACAATATCAAGAATTGACAATGATTGTGGTGTGTATATGATGCACCACATAAAACATTTTAATGGCAAGCTTTACACATCACCAGACTTGAACAAGGTATTATTATTTTTCTATATAGTTATGAAACTTATAGCATTGCCACCTATTTGTATCACATATAACCTCTTTCTCTTTTCTCTTTTATTTTTGATTAAGGCTGGGATTCGATTGGTTACGAGGGCTGAAATTTGTGTTAGCATGCTACTGTCAAAGTTGAATGAAAACTGGGGTATAGTTATTGAAGAAATCACACAGTTTTATAGGAAAAAAAGCCAACTTTACTTCAACAAATTGCTCAGAAAAAGAAGGAAAATGCATTGAAATTTGCTGAGAAAAAAAAGAAGAGAGGTGGTTGAAGAATTGAAGAAATTAAAAGAAAGGAAACTTGGGAAGAGGAAAGCTTCCAAATGAAAAAAAAATCTTGGTTTGAAACAATTTTATGCTAGAAGAATTCCACTGATTTATATTCATGGAACTTTATATTTTTAATATAGGAACTGTGTGGTTCTGATGTTGATGATGAATATTTGCATCTCATTATTCAACGATTTAGTGATGGCAAATGTTGATGCTTTTAACCTTATGTGAATGTAAATTCCAGTGGTTAAACCACTGAAAATGAAACAAGAATGTCTTTTTAGTTACCATATCATTAATCGAGATCTGAATTGTTATCTTAATGTGTATTTTCGTAACTCTTAATTTATTGTATCTTTTGGTTGTTGACAGAGGAGGCTGTTGTCATCATATAAAAATGATAGCAGTGGTTGTGAAATTCAATTTGCTTGTCTGTGTAATCCAAATGTGAAGAGCTCGTCAATATGGTTGACTTTTTGGATTGACAGGTGGTGACTTGGTTATTATGGTTTGTTGAGGTATGGTGTGATCTTCAATTGATTTAGCAACAGATTGGTAATTCTTAGGGTAAATTATTATTTAAAGAATTCTAGAATTCCTCGTTAGATAATTAATAATTACTTTTTAGAAGAACAACAATTTCTCTTAGGAAACATAAATAATTTACCCTTTAGAGAGTAAATAATTACTCTTTAGAGATAAAAATAATTATTCTTTAGGCACATTAATTACTTTTTAGAGACTAAATAATTACTTTTAAATATGTCAATAATTGCTCTTTCGATACAATTAATTACTCTTTAGAGACATAAATAATTACTCTTTAATAGTTAAAAAATTACTCTTTAAATATATCACATAAATAATTACTCATTAGATAGATAAAAAATTATTCTTTAGACACATTAACAATTAATCTTTAGAGACATAAATAATTACTCTTTAGACAAAAAAACTCTTAAAAGGTAAAATAATTACTCTTTAAATATATCTAGAATTACTCCTTAGGCACAGATAATTTTTCTTTAAAGAGGACAATAATTTCTCTTTAGAAATATAATTAATTACTCTTTAGAGGCACAAATAATTATTCTTTAGAGATAAAATAATTACTCTTCAAATATATCACATAAATAATTACTCTTTAGATAGGTCTATAATTACTCTTTAGGTACATTAATAATTACTCTTTCTACAAAAAACATTTACTCTTTAAAGATAAAATAATTACTCTTTATATATATCTAGAATTACTCGGGCACAAATAATTTCTCTTCAAAGAGGTCAAGAATTTCTCTTTGGACACATTATTAATTACTCTTTAGAGACAAAAATAACTACTCTTTAAATATATTAAGATTTACTCTTTAGACACATTAATAATTACTCTTTTGAAAAAAAATAAATTACTCTTCAAGGAAAAATAATTACTCTTAAACACATAAATAATTACTCTTTAGATAGGTCAAGAATTACTCCTTAGGTACATTAATAATTACTCTTTTGAGACATAAATAATTACTCTTTAGATACATTAATAATTACACTTTAGACACATTAATAATTACTTTTTAGAGATATAAATGATTACTCTTTTGACAAAAAATAATTACTCTTTAAATATATCAAGAATTACTCTTTAGACACAATAAAAAAAACAAATCATATGGCCCTGAAGATGAACTAAAAGAAAGTAATCTAAAAGAACATAATTTCAATCCAGTCATGTACCATCCTGGTTGTAACTCTCCATGATTGGAATCCTATCTAAGCATTTTTATATATACAGTCCACTCTGTTGACAAGTGCAAAATAGACACTGAATTCCTCTAAGAGACCTCTATAATAAGCATTATTCAATAGTGGGAGACGAGTTGGTCCATCAATGTCATCAGTTACAGGTCTTCAACCTTTTGTAAACTAAAAAAATAGAATTCATACAAAATCATTAGATCATGAGCTTTATACAAATATTATTCTTTAGATAGGTTAAGAATTATACTAAGAAATATTTACTACTTTATTGTATACATCTTCCCATCAATACGAGCAACAAAAATATCTTAAAAGAAAGCACCCTCAGTAACATGACAGATCTAAACTCCAATTAGTTCTTTTTCAATAAAACTGATGAATTGATCTCAATACAATTATACTAGTACATAATGTGTCTCCAACGTAGTAATAAGATTTATTTAGCCACCTTGAGCAAGTAATGTTAAGGTTCTACTCAACTCTCAGCCTACAATATATTAATAATTATATGATATGATCATAAGTTGGAGCATTACACATACCGCAACTACTTGCTGTCGTCCAATATTATTTAATTCAACATCCATCAGTTCCTTATATAGTGCTGGAAGAAAAAATAAACAACATATTTTATCAACAACTGCATCAGAGGAGAAGTGCACCACATCATCATTCATGGGGCGGGGATGGTGTGAACGTTAAATGAATTTTATTTATATTAACTATCAGTAGTACCTGCAATTGTTTACAATACTATTTTCTCAATCTATTTTCTTCCAAATGGTTGTGTATTTTTTCAGTAAAATGTACAACCAAACATACGAAAATTCATAGGATGATAGACATTAAAAGGATAGGACATTGAATTTACATCAAGTAACACGTTCTTTATAATCCTATTTTCTTAATCAATTTAATCTACAATATTGATCTGATGACTATATAAAAAATGCCCATGTATCAGAATCCAATTCAAACAATTGGAAATTTTGACAATGCATTTCCATTGCTTCATCATTTTAAGAGATCAAAACACCCAACAAGTTTATAGGTGAAATAAAAACTACTTTACCTGAATTATGTGATCAGCATTCCACTCTATTTCACCCGGGTTACAAAAATTTGGAGAATGAATCTGATATGTGCAAAAGAGCGTCTCCTCATTTTCAGTAAGATGGAGTGAAGATAATTTCTACCATTCAAGATATTCATGGATGCCAAAAGTAGGAAGAAAAATGTCAGATCATACTAGCATAATTGCCATTAATTTTAGAATGTGAATCAAAGTTTATACTCCATGAGTGATAAACAAGTGAAACAACATGCAAATAGTTGGGCATATACATGTACACAAGCATGAAATTTTCACAACAAATGGCGCACATATATTTTGAATATCATCTAAGATACTAGTATTCAAGTCATCTAAACCAACTATCTTCCAAAAAAAAAGAAATAATAATACATTCAAACACTGAAACACAGCAGAACAAATGCATTCCAATCTCAATCGAGCAGTTTGCATAGAAACAATATGTAATCTGTGAGAAAGAGGTAGGAAAAAAGTCAAAGTAAGAGGTGAGTAACATTGATGATGATGCCCTCAACTCCTTCCTTAAGAAAAGCACGCATGAAATCCACGACTTCCATTAATAAGTTTCTATAGTTGAAGCAAAGCAAAGATCAAAGGGAGAAGAGAAATTGAAAATAAGGAGACCCGTGACCATCTATATTTATAGAGTCTTGTGACAGTATGGATGTAGATAGATCAATTAACTAAAAATAGATCAATTAATAATAATAAAAAAATAGTGTCTCAAAACACAATATATTCATCAATACCACAATATAAATCATAAAAATGTTCATCAATTAACAAACTATTTTTATAAAATGAAACCACAATTATATGTCTTTACTAAAATAGATGACGGTTTGGATCTCTATCACCAAGTTCTATATTTGCTGAGCTGCCCTTTTTTCTTCCCCTCACACTTTGCAAGCCACTCTTTATTCTTTTGCTTCTTCCCTTTATTTTTGATCGATTAGGATCTAATAGAGAGGTGGATGATGCACATTAATTCTGAAGCGATAACTACTTCTTTTGCATATGTAATTGATTTTATGTTCTCCATATCTCTTTCATAGGCTTCTTCAATAGCTTTCCTTGTGACGTCATTGTCTTCACAGAACAAAATAAGATTGTAATATTTAGCAGCCATCTTATGTCTCCAAGGTAAGACATCATTCTGATCTTTTTCCGAGAGCTGTTTTTCTATTGTCCCACAACTCAACTTTGCCACTTTTGTCCATCTTTTTAAAATGCATTCATCAGGAATCAGTTGCACTGAATTAATATGAAGAACTCTTAAACTGTGGTAACATAACATGCCACATTCTTCAAAATTCAAACAGCTACAATGTATCATCTTCAATTGAATGTCAAAAACCATTTTCAATCTTTTACCTTCACCAAGCATCCCAATTTCATATACCATGGTGCTATCTTGAACTCCAATTATAATAAAATATATCATCTATATATTTTAAGAATTCCTTTTCAAACTCTCTAAAAATTGTAAGAGTGTATACATCTGAAGCATGTTTTTTCAATCCTTTTATTTCCAAAAAACCATTAGGTTTCATCCTTGAACAATTGAATTCATCCTGCTTCTCAATGTTCCTCCAATTCTTGACATTTTCTTTAAATATTTTGTATAACTCTATCAGAGTTATATCCTTTGGTTTTTTAGACACAATGGAGTGATTTGTACTCTCACTACGCTGAGATGATTTTATCCCAGCTGAGAAGTATTTTTTGTTCAATGTCATGTACCATTTTTCTTTACAACCATACAATCGTTTATACCATGATAGCTTTTCAAGATTTTATGTTTTGATTATGTTATTGCAAGACACCTCAAAGTTTTCCTCATCTATTCACCTATACAACTTGAAAAATATTTATTGAATTATGCTTGAAAAGAACTATTATTCTTTAAATTTTTAAATCTAGGCACTGTATTCTGATATATGTGCCACAAACATAGCCTGTGTCTGCTTTCTGGAAACACCAAAAAAAAATGAACATCTTTTGTTATACTTCAGGTATAAAGACTTTACTCTTTAATTATAAAAAGTTTACTCTTTAGTTACAATAACTCGCACAAACATAAGATGAATTATAATTCAAAGCTTTTCTATTACACTTGACATTACCGAGTCATGATCAGTGAAAATTGAAGTTGATATTTTCCTCCAATTGATTTTTTAAATTCTATCAATAACCATTCAAAGATGTCACCTTTCTCATCTGATATAAAGTCACATCCAAACATAATGTTCTTTTTATGATTATTCATTCTCACAATGGGTGCACAAATTAGATCATACTTGTTGGTCCTATATGTTGTATCAAATAATATAACATCCCCATATATCAAATAGTCATCCTTCAATAGTAAATCTCTCCAAAAAATGTTCACTAATCTAGATTCACCATTAACTTTCAAATCCTAATAGTAATCTGGATCTTTAGAATCATCTTCTTTGATCATTCTGAGAAATGTTTGTGCATCTCCTCCTTCTAAGAACCGTGTCTTCATACGATTAACAAAGTGTAAGTGGTCATTAATAGTGTGACCTACACTTTCTTCACCACCTGCTTCATTTTCCATGTAACGATAAGTTGCTGATGCACCCATTTCAAAAGATACGATGTGCTCTAATGTTGATGTTTTTAAATATGTTATTCTTCTTTTCAATCTATGGAGGTGACTCCACTCCTTCCAAACTCATGATTATGTATTGTGTTATGTCTAACAACCTCACAGTCTCCAGATGATGTACTTTCACAGTCAATGAAGCCTTGCAATTTGTTCTTGTGATACCAAATCTCTTACTATTTGTTTCTGTTGTCCTTGATGGTTTTAACCCTTGAAGAGCTCATAAAACTTTTCGCTGTCACAAACATTTTGATTGAGCGCCTCGAAGTTCCTTTGCGAACACTAAATCCAACCAGTTTAGCATCCTCACGATACAAATTATACATCTCATCCACTATATTTCTTTTCATTCCTAATAGAGAACCACTTAATTTATTTCCACTATCTGTAGATAACATTTAAAGCAAAATAAGATATGGTGATATATCCAATTGAGATATAGTAGAAAATATGTAATTAATATATTAAAGAATATCAATTGTTGAAGGTTTCCTATAACTCAAATATCCTGACATGTAAACAGTCGCTGAATATTCAAAAATAAGTTGCAGGTAATTTGAAGCTACTAACAGATTAATAGGGTACTTGAGTCAACATATTTAGAACTTGCAAGTACCTAGATTACAATCTATCATGAATTATTCAACTCACATAAAATTTTCTATGATGGTGTAGTATCAAACTAATTCAGATACATTTATAGTTCCCACCACCTAGAACATTTTTCATTATGTTATATATATTGAACCATAAAGAACAGAACTGGATGTCAAATTTTATATAAACTATTCCATAATTTTAATGCATCATTATATTGCATTCAAACTACTCACTGGCCAAATCACACATTAAGCTTGTAAAGATATTCGCACTTAAGTAGAGGTGTCTATTAATAGATATATCATAGTGATATCAATATATAATTAATAGAGCAACTGAGCCATTGTACAATTAATACTTGCATATGCACATTGCCTTTAGAACATTGATTACATAAATAACTATTCTGTACATACATATAAAAAAATAATTACTCTCTAGAGATGTCAATTATTACTCTATATAGATGTCAACAATTACTCTGTAAAACAAAAAATATTTAATTGGTAGAGAGGTCAAGAATTACTCTTTAAGCACATGAATAATTACTCTTTATAGATGTAAAAAATTACACTTTGAACACATAAATAATTAATCATTAAAGAGGTCAATAATTACTATTTAAAAAAAGAATATAATCACTCAAAAGAGTAATAAATTATTACTCTTTAGAAATAACATAAGAGTATTGTTAAATACATACCCCTTTTTATTAAATACACACCCTTTATTGAATACACACCCTTTTTTAATTTCTTATTTCTTATTTTATTGTATACACCCTCTAAAAATCCAAAATCACCCTTTTTAAAATTAAAATATACACACCCACTAACAAACCCTAATTATTCTTATTTAAAAAAAATTTCCTATATTTTTCAAAACTTTAAGTTTTACATATCGTACTTAAAGAGGGAGATAAGTTTCTTCATTTAAATTGCCATCGACTCTAATTCACGAGTTTAATTTATTTTTCATGGTTGAGTTCAATTATTTTAGTAATAATAATTTCCTTCATCACTTAAATATGATAGATGTTCATGTATTAACTGATCGATTCAATATTATCTTTTTACACTATTATATACCACTTTCTCTCTCTAAAACTATAGATTTTTTGTTTATAATCTATCGTAGTGGAGGAAAATTCCATGCAAGAAAGCAAATATGAGATAGATTAAGGAGTGAGAAACAATGGCAGCAAGTGTGTTCATAGAAGGTAGAGTTGGTTGCCACTGTGTTCATTGAGTCCAAATCAAACAAATAAATAATTACGTTTCTTTAATTTGGATTTTGAAATATAAAAAAAGAAAAACGTAATTGCTCTGGAAATTCTCAATGTCGAACGTCTAATTAAACTTTTTATTCACAAATCTCTATTTTGAAATTTATACAAGTTATGATTTCACACTAATACGAATGATATTAGATGATAAAAAATTTAAAAAAAGTGAGAATACTGGGGCAACAATCGAAAAGACGGGATGAAGAAAAACTAAACTACAAAAGAGGAACATAATCGAAGAGCAGGGATTTTATTAAGGATTTTACAGGATAAGATGTTGATAAAATATAATTTAATTTAAAATATATAGGGTGTGTATTTAATGATTTGAAGGGTAATATAGATTTTTTAAATAACAATATATTAATAATATAATAATAGGGTGTGTATTCAATAAAAAGGGGTGTGTATTTAGTCCATGCCTAACAATAATTACTCTTTAGACTCATAAACAATTAATTTTTTAAAATAAATAATTACTTTGTAGAAACATAAAAACTTTTCTCAAAATTCCCAATAATCTTAACAACGAATTTACCTGAAGAATAACTTTAATTAGATATACGTTGATAAATCACAAAAAAAAATAATTATTCTACTCTGTTGGGATTTAAACACACTCCGAAACAGCATAATTATGTCATAATAAACATGATATTACATTCTTTTTCAGTAATGTTTGCTCTTCAAATCAAGAATAATTTCTTAAAAATTAGTCATTTCTTAATTAGCAAACACTTGTTTATCAAGTGTATGACATTTCTGGATGCATTAGGAATAGAGTCACAGATGAGAAGTTTAATTAGATGTCTTATTGTTGAGAGTGAGATTTACTATTTAGACACGACTGTATCTACATCTAAAGGACATTCTTAATGTAAGATTTTGAAACATTTAGATTAGGAAAACGAGCATATCAAGTATAACTGGTTACTCAACCATATAAATTATTTCATTTCATTTTAAAACAAGTTACCAAAGGCGTACAACATAGAAATATCAAGTGAACATCATAAAATATACGTACCATAAAACTCAAATTACTAGAAAAATGCAACACACCTCCCTCGCATGAAATCAGTGTTTTTTCGTTGTCTTCTTCAATTATCATGAATTCATTAATCAGAATGCCTTCTTCAATTAATGTGCATTCATTATTCAGAATGCCTTCTTCAGTCATCGTGCATTCATTACTCAGAATGCTTTTATCCAATCATTGTGCAATTGAAGAATATTGATAATAGACGAGGGAATCTAAATTAAATACGTAATAACAAAATAAGAACAATTCAAAATAGTTATCCAATTGAATTTCTCACATTCCCATGTAATCTGTGCTTCTTCATTGTCTTCTTCAATTAGCATACATTCAAAAATCAAACACCTTCTTCAATCTTAATATTTTCCATGGAAACAAGATCTGATGAAATTGACGAGGAATTCGATCATGCAATGCATGAAATCGAATGGAACAGTGAGAAATTAACGAGAAATTTGATTGCGCAACAGAGTAATCACGCAATGTTCTCCATGTTTTTTGTCTGGTGCTTTTGTTTGGATCAGGCTAAACGAGTTAATTATATTATCCAATTATTAAATGGGTTTTAGTTATGACATGGGTTCAAGCTTAAAGTCTTATAAACCTGGTTTATGAAAGACATACTCTAGGAAATATTCGTGTATTTCCTACAAGGTATTTAATATTTATTATTTTATGTAATTCTTGCTTCAGTTAATGATAACAATGAAGAATTATGTATGTTTTCACAATGCTTAGATAGATAAAGTACAACTCAATAATTTTTTAAAATTGAAATTTTAATTGATAAAAGAAAAAAAGAGAAGAATTATTATGTGGCCTTGGTCATAAATGACCAAATGCCAAATAACCGTTGGATATCAAAAAAAATTAAGGGCCATTGGATGAATTAAGTAGGACAATCTATACAGGCAGTTGTCTTTCTTCCTGTAATTCTATAATTATTATCTATTTAAATCTTTGATTAATTTTTTTAATAAAAAATAATTTAAATTTGAGTAAGTTTTATATCAAATTGTTTCATGAAATAACTATCATACGTATAATAAAATATTAATAATTTTAATACAATGTGATATATAATTCAAAAGATTATATTAATCTAATTAAATTATTTCATAAATAATTTATAGATGGATAATAAATTTATTTTTTAAAAATAAAATGGTGTATCAAATAAAATAAAAGGATTCACATAATTTTTTTCTTTTAAATTTTAAAATGATGTTTTTTATTATATAAAAATGAATTTTAATTATAATAACTCATATATTTAATAAGAAAATTAATTTAATGTTAAAAAAAGTATTATTAATTTTAAATTACCTTTATTACATAATTTAAATGTTTTATTATTTTAAGAAATACTCAGATATTAAAAAAAATAATAAAAAATCTTATTCTTGAAAATAAATATGAACATTGGGATGATAATTAAGATAGCATGAAAATCGAATCGCAGCATTAGTCAAGCCATACAGGACATAGATGGTGTGGCAATTAATGGTAAACGATATAATGTGGAATGAGCTATGGATAATATCCAATAAAAGTTTTAGGTAATATATGACATGGGTTATGCAAGTAATCCCCCAAAAAAGAATGTGAATTGGAAAGGTTTTTTTTTTAAAATTCTAGGGTGAACTGTTAATCATTATGATGTTTTCTGATATGTTGAAAAAATGTTTGACCCATATAGGAATTTTCTCTCACTGAGAATTTTTCCTCTACCCTAAATCTGCTCCAAGCCAACCGCCATGTCTCAATCTCACGTTTCTGGTGGCTCCTCCTCTGCGACAGGTGTGAATACCTCTGGCCTTTGAAATGCCCAATCAAATCCTGATAGGGTTCCCATGGAATCGCTTCCTTCACGCGATGCTCAGCCGCCGTAGGCTTCCTTCAAAGAAGCTGTTGCATTGTCTGTTCGAAATGGTGCTCCCGCTCTGCCATCCAAATCTGTGACACCGGCCGTCCATGTCCCCATGTCTGTTCCTGTTGAGGATATGCCACAACTCAGACCTTCGGCTTCAACTGATTCCAGGCTCAATTTCAGATATCATTCACTACAACTCTGGATCTAAAATCTTCCCTTCGCAACGCTGTGGTGAATCCATCACTATTTCTGTCGATGAACTGTAATATAAAGCTAGGGTCGATGCATGCTCTTCTTTCCTCATTGCGCGACTGTTGCTAAAATAGAGCAAAAACTGACCTTCCCTGCGGATTTGGGCTCAGCCCTAAAAACCTTGTGGAAGGTACCTGACTTATCTCTAGTCCCCATTGAAAGAGGCTTCTTCAACCTCCTCATCCCGGATGTTGAGCATCATCGAAGCATTCTAAAAGCGAGATGCTTTGAATTGGAGTCGAAAAACTCAGGGTCCAAAAATGGACGCTAGCCTTCAATCCTTACAATGCTCCATCTACATCTGCTCCTATCTAGATCAGAATCTTTGAACTCCCATTCGAACTTTGGATGGAGCGTGTTCTCTTGTCCATCTCCTCTGCTGTCGGTTTGTCTATTCGCATTGATGAACGAGCATTGAACGGTTCTCTAGGATATTTTGCTCGTATTTTGGTCACGATTGCCATGTTGGATTGCTCATTTCCTACAATGATCAACTTAGAGATTGCATCCACTTCCATTGATATATCTATTGATTATGAATCTATTCCATTATTTTGCTCAACTTGTCATTTCTTGGGATATATGGAAACTACTTGTTTGAAAAAGAGGAAACTGGTTGAGAAGTGTACAAATTACGATGGTTTTCGTCTTCCTAAGAAGAAGCAGTGGCGTGCTAGGTATCCTGCTGACACCCACGCTGCTATGAATGTACAGCATGGGGCTGTGGAATCTATCCAGCTGCTTGCTGGTCCTCAGAAGATCTCTTCCCCATTGCCGGTTTCAAACTCTTTTAATTTGTTGAGCACAGAAGCGGTTGAGATTCATGATGGATCGAAGGAGCTGTTGGGAACCTATATGATTCCTGACCTTGCTGCCTCTCCAAACGCTGAGTCTTTGGCTCCTGTTTCACCTCAGGTTGTTGTTGGCGAAGGTAAGGGGTTGCTGGTTGAGTTTCAGGCCCATGTGGATGACCAGCGAGCTTCTTCTTCTCATCTCCAGGTTGCTGATTTAGACACTTCTCCACTGGTCATTGATGAAGCTTTGCGTGTAATTCATGAAGCCTAATTACATTCTACATCTACCTCATCCCAGACTGTGCTGGAACAGACTTCAGATGGAGTTCAACATTGTCTTGATTCCAATGTTTCTACTCCTACTTCCAACAGATTTGATATTCTTTCTGAGGGAAATATAGATGCTGCTTTAGCGTCAGAACTTGGTCATGACCAGGTTTTGGATACTGAACCAGCCCCAACTAATCTAGTAAGTCCTTTCCAGCCACCTATGGATAAAATGTATGATGAGGATTTAGATGCTACAAGACGTCTTGAGAAACAGCCTGTCATGAATCATGAAACAGTTGATAACACCGTGGAGCCTGCTGACTTGATTGCTTCACCTGATCTTATTAGTGCAGCTATCAAAGCTATCGCGAAAGTAATAGCTGTTGAGAGTGAAAATAAGTGTGTTTTAGTGTCAATGTAACACCTGTTTGATGAGAATTATTATCTTATAATAGCACAAGTGTCTTATATTCAATATATGTGAGAAAAAGATGCACTTGAGGTTTTTTATTGTGTTCTATGTGGAATAGGGATCAAAAGTGCCAAGTTGGAGAAAAGGTGCAATTTGTGTAGGAATGCTGAAAAACGCACGTCTAACTTATGTAAATATTTTGTATTTTTTTGGAGCTTTGAATTGAAAGTGTAATATATGGTTAGAAAGACACAGAAGGTAGGGTCTTTTTGGTGTAAAGAACACCTCAATAGGATTCCAAACGAAGAAGTTATGATCAAAGTGGTGATGTCGCGCAAGCTATACCGAACAGAAAGACTGTCCACTTTGCATGAGTTGTTACATATACAAACGTTAAGAGTTTCTTTTAGTTCTTCATATGAATAGAAATCCAAGGAAGAGAGGGTCGCGTGAGCACAAGAATCACTCAAATAAGAGTTTTGAAGAGGAAGTTATGCTCAAAATCGTAAAGTCGCGCAGCTACCAGCAAGAATATCTGAGAATTTCCGAATTACTGCATGTTTTTACACCACTCAGTGTGTGTCATGTGTTTTACATCCCATTGCATGTATTTTCGTGTTTTCCAAGAAAAAGTCAATCCTAGGTCCATAAGGAGAGCTCACAAGTATAAAAGGGGATGTAGATCATATCAGTAATCATTATTGAGGGATACAACACAACACAACCATCCTATACCCCACAAGGGGGGTTCACCCCCAACCATCATCCACATCCTTTCCACCATCCATCCATCACTTTGAAGATTCTTCTGTGAAATCAAGAGGAGAACCAAGTGGAGGATTCAAGACGGAGAAGGACGGGACGACTCCCACATGTAGGGTTTAATTCGTTTCCTAATTTATCTTGTAATTTTCCAGACATCCGGGTATGATCTATCCAACACCCTTGATTATTCTTCGTAACATCATGGGCTAGAGTCTTTTTGGTAGAACTAGGGTTGTGAAGATTTTTACGAATTAATTTAACTTTCGTGTGTAAACTCCGTACAACACTACTTGTGGATTTATTTTATACATGATTGTGCTTTCTTAATCCATATTCACGGTTCTTTTGTGCATCTTCAATTGGTATATAGAGTCTGAATATATATCTTGGTTGTAGATTGAGTGCGTTCACCACTGAATAGGATTCCATGTTATGATTCTAAGTGAGGGGACTCCAAAGCTTCATTAGAACTAGCATATATGAATACTTATTAATTGAATTGAATTCGGGTTATTAAGTAGGATAAAGAGGATAATTTTATAGTACCTATAAAGGAAGATCACATCAGGTTAGAGTATCAATTGGTCAGGAAAATAATTTATACTAATAGTACCTAGAAGGGGGTGAAATTATATCTCTTGCTCTGAGGTTATTCACACGTGTTACACGCATGTTTACTTATGTCTATAGAGTAGATATGCATGATTTAGTGATGCGTCCATATTCAACAAGGCAGAGTCGGACATCAACACACGAAAGAAAAATTAATAAGTGAAACTGGATTTCCCTAGAGCTACCTATTCTCTTACTTGATTAGCTTTTGTATTCTTCTAAGTGTCTTTATTTTATTTGTTATTTAATTTGTTTTTTAGTTGTTAGATTAAATCCTCAAACTTAATTACCTAGTCTTAATTAATTTAGTAAATAATTAAATTGATAATACGCCGTCCTTTGGGTTCGATATTCACTTGGTCGCTTGTTTAAGCTGCAATTGACATCCTTAATACTTGGGGATTTATTTTGCGTGCAAAGAAAACGCTCATCAAGTTCTTGGCGCCGTTGCCGGGGATGACTGTTATTATTAGCTTATTATTTCTAGTTTGATTAAGACTTTTATTTGTGATTATTTATTTCTATCTAATCTTGAATTTTTCTGAGGTACTTGTGCACTAGGAAAAGGAGAGGAAGAAAAGAAGGAATAACACATTGAACTAAACATGGCCGAGCAGGGCAGAATCCGGATAATGTTGCAATACGTGAAATTTTCACGTACAATGGGATTTGCAGTATGGGGTTGATAGGAACAAGGGGGAGTGATGATTTTGAGATATATCCCGCTCTTATTAACATGGTGGAAAAGAATCCCTTTTCTAGAGGTTGTTTTGAAGATCCATATCAACATCCCAAAAGATTTCTTGGTTATGCAAACACTCAAAAGGGTGCTGGAGCTAATGATAATGCTAGGCGGATCGCCCTATTCAAGTTCTCATTAATTGATAAGGCGGAAGCTTGGTATGAGACTCTTGATGCCATTGGGAACAACTGCAGCAGAAATTCTTGGAGAGTTACATGCCATCCTCAAGGATCTTAAGGATGAGGCAAGAGATCTCCCAATTTGTTATGAATTTGGGTGAAAAATTTTATGAGGCGTGGGACAGGTTTAAAGACATGCTCAGGAGGTGCCCACAACATGGAATGTCTAAGGCTGATTACATAAGCATCTTCTTGTATAAATTGGATTGTGAGTCGCGTATTTTTATTGATGCATCATCAGGAGGAGCACTGTTATCTAAGACAGCACTTGAAGTAGAAAAGTTGTTTGAAGACATCTCTATGAATTCACGTGACTAGCCTACGGAAAGAGTTAGAGGATCATATGTACTTGGCAAGGTAGCGCAGGTTGAACATCAAGTGGTGAAGCAGAACAGGGATGATGATATCGTCTCTAGTCTAGCTAACATCAACAAGCTACTAGAGTCCCAACAAAGACAGATTATAGAGTTGACACTAAGAGGGCTTAGTATGCAACAGCAAGAAGTGAAGGCTATAGTGTTGAAGATATGTTCAATCGATACATGGCTGAGAATGATGAAAGGGTTGATCGTCTTGAGGATACCATGAATGTTGATCATGTAGATTTATCTTAGCAGTTGAAGGATCTTACCTTGATTATGGGGCAGATGGCCGCGAATGTGGATCAATTGACACAAACATTAGAGAATAATGTCATCACATTAAAGTCAGGTACGTAGTATGAAGGTCTGATGAAGTGGCGAGCGAAAATGAAGGTGGCAGGAGCCTTGTTCGACCAACCCTAATTCGTTCGACTAGACCTGATGGTCGAACGGAGGTCGAGCAACTCTCGGACGAACAGAATTATGATGCTCTATTTCCAGGTGCACCGTTCGACTTACACTCTTCCGTACGAACATACTACCCAAGTCTAACAGAAGTTGAATAACACCTGGGGGACGAGAGCTCGTGATTAAGCATCCTGCTCGATCAAACACCTTCCGTTCGACCAGACTACCCAAGTTGAATGGAGGTCGAGCAACACATGGTGAATGGAAGCTCCCGATCAGGCGGGTTGCTCGACCAAAACCTATCTGCTCGACCAGTCCCTTTTGGTCGAGCAGAAGTCGAGCAACACAGTTTAATGTCTGATTCGATACCTAATGCTACACCTATTATTTAGAACACTTTAGAGTCATCCAAAGAGCAGAATAGTGAGCTTATAGTTGATAAGAAGTGGGAAAGAGCAAAGAGGTTGAGAGTTGAGAAGCTTAGACTGTAGATGGATAATGAAGATGTGGTTTTCTCTCTTGATCAAGCAAGAAGATGCCCGTGGAGACTCAATCATGCAAGAGCATAGATGTGGTTTCTAACTTGTTTAATCTTGATTTTTCTAAGACAGATGATTCTGAATTTAAGTGGAAGATTGACAAGGACGTGTCTAGACAACCATGGGAGGAAAGTAATTACAAGGATCATATTTTTGTGAAAAAGAAAGGTGAGGTGTTGAGTGTAGGCAAGAAGAGGAAAAGAAAGTACTTGAACGTGAGGATGCGAGAAGACCGCCGTCTGATCCAGTAGTCTAAAAGCTGTAATTCATCGTGACTCTCCGACATTAAACATGAGCGCCTGTTGGGGGCTTGTCCCTTCCATTTTATTGCTTTATTTCTTTCGTGTGAGTAAGAAATTTTTATATTTAAGGTGCTTACTAATCGGCAATTACATCTCTTTGCAAACTTAGTTTCAACTTACGTTTTTACTAAATTTTGGGGGGTGTGATGTTATTACCTCATTGAAGCACCAAGAGTATAATCTTTTCTTTGTAATGTTTGCTAGGGGAGTTGATTTTTTTCGGTATGTTGAAACTTTAATCGATTTTGATATGTTGACTTTTTGCAATTTGCTAGTGTTCAGTGGTGTTTCTAGTTTGTGGAGTCGATTAGATAGTCAATTGAGTCTTTTTTGTAGTTCTCCTATTTTATTATTGATGAATCTGTGATGATGAGGTGTGCTTGAGTTTTGATGTTAAAAAAGGTAAAAGAGTGGAAAGACGAGTTCTACACTGAGGCTTTGACCTGACCGAGTTGAACAACTCGAGAAGCTCGTGCATACTTTGAAAGAGAAATCAGGTGCCCTCGTTTCCTTATTCTAGTTTTTATATGTGCTTTAAATTTATAGGAGTGATGAAATGTGTTTATGGTGGTGATCCATGTTAGCTTATATTGTTTAAATTGTGCTAAAATTCATATACTTTTGATATTGATGAAGGAAGTGTACTCGAGTTATATTATGATATGAAGTTCTATGTGTACTTGTGAGATATTGCTTACCATGAATAGTGCTCTGTTACTTGTTAAAAACCCATGTGAGATTTTGAGCCTTATTCATGTACATAATCACATGATATTTCTTTTCTGGTGAGTATATCATTCTTGTGTATGTATTCTAGAACTTGCCTCTTTTCTTACTTGAAACTACATGTGTGTTAGATGATGGGAGATGATTTTAGGCCATCTTTGATAATTATGAGTCACTTTGCCAAATAATTTCCTACAAATAATTATTTATCCATAGTTAGCCCTTTTGAACCTGAAAGCCTTATTTCATTGACAACATACGAAGATAGCGACTTTGATATCCTATTTGAGCCTTAAATTCCTATCTTTAGTGGAAAATTAAATGCTGTCAAAGTATGTGAATTGATTTTCATGGAGTTTGGAAGAAATAAAATATTTGGAGTTGTACAGGTGATTATGAGCTGAAAAATAAGTTGCTTAGGGGTAGTGCCCGAAACTGGTACCTCGAGAAAAAAGAAAGGAAAGAAAAAGTATGTTGACCTTGAAGGAAAGGAGATAAAAGAAAATTAGAAGAGCATAAAGCTGGATAGCCTTGAAGTGTAAAAATCTACAGTACAAAAGATCTCCGATTTTAATTCTCTACTAATTGAATTACTTTATCCATATCTTTTCTACCCTTACCAAAGAGCCAACATTACATCTTAATGAAAGTCCTTTTTGATCCCATTGTCGAATCATACTTTAAGTGGTGGAGAGTTTGAGACGTTTGGCAAACTTATAGTTATGCATGCACTTGAATTGAATCTGAGCATAAACACCTTAACCCATAAGTGTACATCTTTTATACTTGAGTGCGAGTGATATATACTTTTCGTGAGAACATGTGAATGGAGCATTTGAATTGGTGAGGATTGTCTTAACTTGTATGCTATGAATTGATTATTACATGTAATGAGAGTTGCATAACCTAAGTTGAGGACAATTGTATTTTGAATGGGGTATTTGTCATAGTCCTTGTTTCCTCGTTAATTTTTTACTCTCTTTCTCTTTATTTTAATTTTGTTGCCTCAGCATGAGCAACGGGTATGTTTGGGGGTTTGCTGAGAATGAAAATAAGTGTGTTTTAATGTCCAATTTAATACCTGTTTGATGAGAATTAATGTCTTATATTATCACAAGTGTCTTATATTCAATATATGTGAGAAAAAGGTGCACTTGAGGTGTTTTATTGTGTTTAAGGTGGAAAAGGGATCAAAAGTGCCAAATTGGAGAAAAGGTGCAATTTGTGTAGGAATGCTGAAAAATGCACGTCCAAGTTGTGTAAATATTTTGTATTTGTGTGGAGCTTTGAATTGGAAGTGTGATATATGGTTAGAAAGCCACAGAAGGTAGGGTCGTTTTGGTGTAAAGAACACCTCAATAGGATTCCAAACGAGGAAGTTATGATCAAAGTGGTGATGTCGTGTAAGCTGTGTTGAATAGAACGACTGTCCACTTTGCATGACTTGTTACATATACAAACGTTAGATTTTCTGTGACTTCTTTATATGGATATAAAGCCAAGGAAGAGAAGGTCGCGTGAGCGCAAGAATCACTCAAATCGGAGTTTTGAAGAGAAAGTTATGCTCAAAATTGTAAAGTCGCGCAACTGCCAGCGAGAATTTCCGAATTTGTGCGTGTTTGTACACCACTCAGTGTGTGTCGCGTGTTTTACATCCCATTGCAAGTATTTTCGTGTTTTTCAAGAAAAAGCTCATCCAAGTCCATAAGGAGAGTTCACAAGTATAAAAGGGGATATATATCATATCATTAATCATTACTGAGGGATACAACACAACACAACCATCCTACGCCCCACAAGGGGGGTTCACCCCCAACCATCATCCACATCCTTTCCTCCATCCATCCGTCAATTTGAAGATTCGTCTGTGAAATCAAGATGAAAACCAAGAGGAGGATTCAAGACGGAGAAGGACAAGACAACTCCCACATTTAGGGTTTAATTCGTTTCCTAATTTATCATATAATTTTCCAGACATCCGGGTAAGATCTATTCAACACCCATGATTATTCTTCGTAACATCATGGGCTAGAGCCTTTTTGGTAGAACTAGGGTTGTGAAGGTTTTTACGAATTAATTGAACTTTCGTGTGTAAACTCCGTACAACACTACTTGTGGATTTATTTTATACATGATTGTGCTTTCTTAATCCATATTCACGGTCTTTTTGTGCATCTTCAATTGATATATAGAGTCTGAATATATATCTTGGTTGTAGATTGAGTGCGTTCACCGTTGAACAGAATTCCTTGTTATGATACTAAGTGAGGGGACTCCGAAGCTTCATTAGAACTATCATATATGAATACTTATTAACTAAATTGAATTCGAGTTATTAAGTAGGATAAAGAGGATAATTTTATAATACCTATAAAGGAATATCACATCGAGTTAGAGTACCAATTGGTCAGTAAAATAATTGATACTGATAGTACCTAGAAAGGAGGTGAAATTATATCTCTTGTTCCGAGGTTATTCACACGTGTTACACGCATGTTTATTTGTGTCTATAGAGTAGATATGCATGGTTTAGTGATGCGTCCATATTCCACAAGGTAGAGTCGGAAATCAACACACAAGTGGAAAATTAATGAGTGAAACTGGATTTCCCTAGAGCTATCTATTCTCTTACTTGATTCACTTTCGTATTCTTCTAAGTGGCTTTTTTTTATTTGTTATTTAATTTATGTCTTTTAGTTGTTAGATTAAATCCTCAAACTTAATTACCTAATCTTAATTAATTTAGTAAATAATTAAATTGATAATACGCCGTCCTTTAGGTTCGATATTCACTTGGTCGCTTGCTTAAGCTGCAATTGATATCCTTAATACTTGAGGATTAATTTTGCTTGCAAAGAAAACGCGCATCACTGAGGAAAAATCTTCAGATACGCCTTCTAGTGAATTGAACAAAACAGTGGTTAACTGTGAGGTTTATTTTCCTCTGCTTGAAAATAGAAATCTGAAATTAAAAGGAGAAAAAATAAGTAGAAAAGGCATTAATTAGATTCCGGCTTCTAAACTGGTTACACGTTCCCAAACAGCAAAGCAACAAAGTGAACCTCCGGATATTTGGGATGTTACAAGTAAACAAAATTGGAGCAGACTTACAGAGAAAAATAATACTTATTATTAGCTTAACTCTATTTCTGTTAAGGCCCTTTGCAAGGGCTTTCTTTTTTGGGCCGCTTGTTTGGCTCTTTTTGGCTTTGTCATCCCTACAACATCTTTTCCTTTATTACCTTTTCTTTATTTTCATTTACCTTTAATAATATTGCATAGTTTAATGTTTTCTGATAGGTTGACGAGTCATGTTTACTGTAGTTTGTGGAAGTTTGTGGAAGTTGAAAGCCGTTCAACTGAATATTTTATTAATTACATGATTTCACATTTTCTAAAAAACAGCATCGGTGAAAACCTCTTTTAAGAATTGACGGTTCTCTTAAAATTTTGACACCATGTTTTACAGAAAAAAATTATAACGGACTATTTAAAATAAAAAAATAAAATATTTTTATGATGTAATAAGAGAATAAAATAAAACTTCATCCAATTTTTATACTTTATTGAGATCGGTCATTTAGGTTGTAATAAAATTTTGCGATACTTCTATATTTTTTAAGGATCGATTATAATGTTGTGAAAATAAATTTGTAATATTTAAAATTAGTTGATTATATTTACGTTGATTTTTCATGATGATGTTGGATAGATATGCATATATTGATTTAATCATAATTTTGAGATCACTTATGATGTATGATTTTGCTACCACTAGAAATTATTTGGTGACTTGGAAAATTTATAGAAATTTTTATTGAAATAAAGTAGAATTATAATAAATATCATTTGTGCCAGCCCAATTTAATATTATTTTCAATGTTTGCTCACGTTTATTTGGGAGACTTGCTATAATCATGCATATAATATACTCCCTTCGTCCCGACATAAGAGGGTCATTTGCTTTTTTGCAGGTAGATTAAGGAGTATTATTATTTAATATGTAGTGGAAAGTTGTATTAGTGGGAGTGTGGATCCCATATTTTAATTGTACTAGAGGGGGTGTGTGGGTCTCATATGTGTAAAAAAAGGAAAGGAGACTCTTTGGGTGGTGATGAGTGTGTAAATTCACGTGATTCGAGCCCGGATTCGTGTAATAATGGTGTGTTAGATGGTTGTAATTCGATATGAATCAATGTATGTTGTAGAAAGTCACGAGTCAGGTGTCTTCAAGGCTATTTGAGTTGATTTTCGAAGGAAAACGAGTTAGAAGTGATCAGATTCAGAAAAAGGGAGATTTAGAGGTGCGATTCGACCAAGCATGCACACCGTTCACCCTTGAAGGAGATGGTTCAACCAGCACCTGTGGTCGAACCGATTGTGAGGAAGCGCCGGAAGTGTCGTTCGACCACGACATTGTGGTTCGACCAAGCCATTTGGTCAAACTGTGGTCGAACCGGAAGCCTGAAGGGAAGCAGTTGCAGTTCGACCAGAGAGTATGCGGTTCGAACAGGATACTGGTCGAATCCGGAACCTGCAGCCATTTTACAGGTCGATTCGACCAGGAGTTCGATTAGCTGAGGATGATTCGATCTGGCGTATTGGTCGAACTGAGGCATGAAAACTTACCATATTCATATTTTTACATCTTTAATGCGTGTTTTCGCTCAAGAAGCCTATCCAAGGCCCATAAGGAGAGTTTGCAAGTATAAAAGAAGAGTTTTCGCAGGAGAAAAGGAGATGCACATCACTCATCATCCATCCACCATCGAAACCCTACCATCATCTCGAGTTGAATAGAAGTTTATCTGGCGAGTCAAGTAAGATCATACCAATTAACTATGATTGTTCCTATATCAATCATGGGCTAGAGTCGCTCCTGTAGTTCTAGGGTTATGAAAGCTTTATAAGTTAATTGAATTTCCATGTGTAAACTCCGTACAACACTACATGTGATTTATTTTATATAAGATTGTGCTTTTTAAATTCATACTCACAGTTGTTTTGCGCATCATTAACTGTTATGTAGAGTTTGAATACATATCTTGGTTATTGATTGAGTACGTTCACTGCTTAGCAGGATTACATGTTATAATTCTAAGTGAAGAGATTCCGAAGTCTTATTATAACTATCTTATATAAATACTGTTAATTGAATATTATTCGAGTTAATAAGTAGGATAAAGAGTATAACTTCATAGTACCTAAAAAGGGAGATCATATCGGATTAGAGTACTAAATACACGGGAAATAATTGATACTGATAGTACCTAGAAAGGGGGTGAATTATATCTCTTACTCTGAGGATATTCTGACGTGTTATACGCATGTTTACTTGTGTCTATAGAGTGAACTTGCATGGTTTAGTGATGCGTCCATAGATCACAAGGCAGAGTCAGACAACAACACATGGAAAGGAAATTAATAAGTAAAACTGGATGACCCAAAGAAATACCTAATTTCTTACTTGATCACAGTCGCATTTTCTCTATTGCTCGTTTATTTGATTCACTATTTAAGTTATTTGTTATTTAGTTTCCTAACTATTCCAAACCAATTTGCTAACATAGTCTTAGTTAATTAGAATATAATTAAATTGATAATAGTCCGTCCCTTGGGTTCGATAATTCCTTGGTCGCCTATCGAAACTACAATTGATATCCTTCATACTTTGGAATTATTATGTTTGTTGAAAAAATGCTAATCAAGTTCTTGGCATCATTGCCGGGAACGGCATAGATTATTTGTTTATTATTTCTAGTTTAATTGAGATTATATTATTCTTGTCTTTAATTTTTAACACTTATTTTTCTTAGGTGTATGCTCACTAGATCGAAGGTAGGTGAATTAGAGCCTTATAATCCGGAGATTGGAGCATCATCGAGGAAGAAAAAGAAGAACAAGAACAAGAACAAGAACATAGACCCAACTTAGGCTCTTAATTTAGGAGTTGAAGTTGACGTGCTGAATTCACAAACGATTGAAGCTGCAACCGAAGTTAACTTGGAAGCAGAAACAGTCAACATGACTGCAAATCCTGATACACTTGCCATCCGTGAAGTCTTTAAGAACAACGGAGGAGGCAATATGGGGCTGTTAGGAGCAAGAGGGGCCAGAACCGATTTTGATTTACACCCTGCTCTTATCACCATGATTGAAAGGATTCCCTTCTCTGGAGGAATCTTTGAAGATCCTCAGCAACATCTATATAAGTTCCTAGGGTATGCAAGTACAAAAAGATGTAGGAGCTCATGAGTATGCGAGGAAGATCATCTTGTTTAAGTTCTCGCTGAATGAAAAGCGAGAGACTGGTACGATAATCTTGATGCTGCTGAATGTGATACATTAGAGAAGTTGAAAGTGAAATTCTTGGAGCGATACATGCCACCTTCGAAGGTGTTCAAGATGAAACAAGAAATCAATCAATTTGCTATCCATGGTAATGAGAAGTTTCATGAAGCTTGGGACAGATTCAAGGACATGCTTCAAAAGTGTCCACAACATGGGCTATCTAAAGCGCAATATATTAGTATTTTCTACAATGGGTTAGATTGCGATTCTCATGTGTTACTTGATGCTTCATCTAATTGAGCATTGCTTACAAAGTCACCCATTAAGGCCGAGAAGCTTTTTGAGGATATTTTGATGAATTCAAGAGATTTGCCGACTGATAGAGTGAAAGACACTTATGTCCTTAGTAAAGTAGCACAGGTTGAGCATACTATGGTGAAATCGGGAAGAGATGATGAGATCATCTCTAGCTTGGCTAATATTAACAAGTTGCTCGAGTCTCAGCAAAAGCAGATTATGGATATATCTCAGAGAGTACCAATAATACAGCAGGATGGCGACTATGAAGGAGCTAGCCAAGAGGAGATCGAGTAGGCAAACTACGCCATGAGTCAAAGTATTCAAGGAAAGAGGTTCCAAAATCAAGAAAACCAGAATTATCAGGGGAAACTACAGCAATCGTGGTCCCCCAGGTAATTACCAACAACTAAGGAGGCCGGAGTTTTCACGGAGCAATCCTAATAATGCGGTGCAACCTCTTATCGGTGTTGATCCGAGAGCTAAAGTGGAAGAAGGGAAACTGGATTTCGAGGATACAGTGAATAGATACATGGCGAGGAACGATGCAAGAGTAGATCGTCTTGAGGCCAAGTTAGAAAAGAAGATTGATGCCAATCATGAGGATTTGTCTAAACAAGTTAAGGACCTTACATTGTTGAAAGGGGAGATTGCAGAAAACGTAAATAAATTGACTCAAACTATTAAGAAGGGAAAGTTTCCATCGCAAAGTATTGAGAATCCAAAGTCTTGTCACGCCATTACATTGAGGTCTGGAACGCAGTACGAGGGACCAATGAGGCCGAAATTGAAATTTGAAATGACAGGAGCCTAATTTGACCCCAATTTGACCAACACAGATGGTCGAACTACACAGGAAAGGTCGAACTAAACGCCTGGGTAACATTCAGAAGTTGCAGAAGAGAAGTTCGACTAAAAACAGGTCAGTTCGACCAAAAGCTTTGGTCAAACTCAGGTCGAAAACCACTGTCCAGAACACACTATTTTGTCTGAAGCCCAAATCGACCACGATCACTATGGTTCGACCAACCCTGTTGGTCGAATCAGCCTGTAAGGGGGAGAACAAACTTTCAGGTGCTCAGTTCAATCATTATTCACCCAGTTCAACCGGCACCCTAGTCAAAACCAGGTCAAACCATACCGTTCTGCACCATTTTCCGTGTTGAGTGCTCCACATGATGATGATGCGATTCCAGTGCCTTCCAAAGAGTAGAATATTGAGATTATAAAGGAAAAGAAGTGGGAAAGAGCCAAGAGATTGAGAGCCGAAAATGATAAAGCGGAGAAGGTTGAACGTAATGAATGGGGGATTTCCAAAACAAAGATACCTCCACTGTTTCCTTACAAGCTAGTTAAGAAGGGATTGGAAGAGAAGTTCAAGAAGTTTTCAGATATCATAAACAAAATAAGCTTGAACATTCCTTTCTCTGAAGCGATATTGGAGATGTAGTATTATGCCCATTTTCTGAAGAATATACTTTTGAAGAAGAGAAGCTTGAACGGAATTGAAACAGTGAATTTGTCCGAGAATTATAGCTCGATCATCCAGAGAAAGCTGCCAGCTAAGTTAAAGGATCCGGGAAGCTTCACTATCTTGTGTGAGATTGGAAAAGGGTCAGCACGTCGAGCCTTGTGTGACCTTGGGGAAATCATTAATTTGATGTCATTGTCGATATTTCAAAGGCTTGGTTTGGGAGAGTTAACTCCCACAACAGTTGCTCTACAACTAGCGGATAGGTCTATGACTTTTTCTAAGGGTGTTATTGAAGATGTTCTTGTAAAAGTAGAGAAGCTAATCTTTCCTGTGGATTTTTTGTGCTTGAGATGGAAGATGACAAGGATAATGTCCCTCTTTATCTTAAGGAGACCTTTCCTTTCTACTGCGGAAGCTATGATAGATGTGCAAAAGGGTGAGTTACAGCTGCGGATGGATAAAGAAGAGGTCTTATTTAACCTTGACAAAGCAATGAAGATGCCAATGGAGACGCAATGTCATAGTATTAATGTGGTGGAGGAGATTATGAAAGAAGATATGTCCTTGATCCTTTCAAAGGTTGAAAGAAGACATGCTTGGCGGAGTCTTTTACTTTTCCCACTACGGAGCTAGATGAACTCTCCAACGAGATATGTATAAAATTTCTTGAAAACTTGCTTGATTTGGGTGATGACAGGTATGAATCGGAGAGGACAAAGGTTGAAGAGGTCAAGTGGACTAGGAAGTACTTACCATTGGATAGAGAGAGCGCACCTCTAGAAGAAAAGAAAGAGGAGTTGAAACTGCTACCGAAGCACTTGAAGTATGCCTACCTAGGTGACAATGAAAAATATCCGGTAATTGTATCTTCTTCCTTTGATGATGATCAACTTGAGGAATTGTTAGATGTGCTTAGAAAGTATAAGTCTGCGATTGGTTGGTCTTTTGATGATTTAAAAGGCATTAATCCTTCATATTGCATGCGTAGAATAAGATTGTTAGATGAGGCCAAGAGTAGTATACAGAATCAGCGGAGGGTGAATCGCGCTATTCAAGAAGTGATTAGGAAGCAAATCTTAACGTAACTAGATGCTAGGATTATATATCCAATTAGTGATAGTCCCCATGTGTCCATTGCATGTTGTAGCTAACAAGGGGGACATGACTATTGTGAAAGCCGATGATGGTGAGACTTTAGCCACTAGGATTCCTATGGGATGACGTGTATGTACAGATTTCAGGAAACTGAATGAAAATACATGCAAAGATCATTTTCCCCTTCCTTTCATGAATCAAATGCTTGATCGTCTTGCAGGGTATGAGTTTTATTGTTCTTGGATGGGTACTCGGGTGATAATCAGATCATGATTACACCCGAGGATCAAAAAACACTACTTTCACTTGCTCTTATAGAACTTTTGCCTTTAGAAAGATGACTTTTGGATTATGTAATGCGCCTGCTACATTTCAGCGTTGCATGATGGCCATATTTGACGGTTTGATAGAAAAGATCATGGAGGTGTTTATGGATGATTTTTCTGTGTTTGGTTCTTCCTTTGATATTTGTTTATCTAATCTTGCTCTGTTTTGAAGAGACGCCAAGAAAGTAATCTTGTCTTGAATTGGGAGAAATGCCACTTCATGGTTAGAAATGGGATTGTTCTTGGCCATCATATTTCGGCCAAGGGATTGCAGGTAGATAGAGCAAAAGTGGTGACAATTGAGAAGCTTCCACCACTGACTAATGAAAAGAGAGTGTGGTCCTTCCTTGGACACGCCGGATTTTATTGAAGATTCATAGAAGACTTCTCGAAATACTCCAATCCCTTATCTCATTTACTTGAAGATGATGTTCCTTTTTGTTTTTGATGAAGAATATCTAACAGCTTTTCAGGTTTTGAAAGAGGCTCTTATTACTCACCCACCTTGATCACACCGGATTGAACTTAGCCGTTTGTACTTATGTGTGATGCAAGCGATTTAGCACTTAGAGTGGTGCTTGGCCAGATGAGGGACAAGAAGTTTTGCACCATTTACTATGCGAGTAAGACTTTTGATGCTACACAAAAGAATTACACGGTGACGGAAAAGGAGTTTCTAGATGTGGTGTATGCAATCAATAAGTTTCGACAGTATTTGGTTGGCATGAAGACTATAGTGTATACGGATCATTCTGCGATCCGATACTTGATGGAGAAGAAGGAAACGAAGCCAAGTATCATTAGATGGATCCTTCTTTTGCAAGAATTTGATATGGATATCCGAGATAAGAAGGGTTATGAGAACGTTTTGGCGGATCACCTATCAAGGTTATAGACAAGGGAGCACTGTGATGATTCTTTCGATTACATAGAAGAGATGTTCCCTGATGAGAAGATAATGATTGTGTTTGTTGAAGGAGCGGAAAGAGAATGTGTGGTGGCTGCCCATGGGATGGATCCATGGTATGCGGATTATGTGAATTACATTGCCGTAGGAGAAATTTCAAGAAATCTCAACCGATATCAACTTGCGAAATTCAAGAGGGATATTGAGACTTTATATGGTATGATTCTTTTGTCTACAAGATATGTACGGATTCCATAGTCTGTAGGTGTGTGCCCGAGATGGAGATGGAGATGGAGAGCGTTCTTGATTTTTGCCATGCACAACCTAACGGGGGCACTTTGGAGCTCAAAAGATGACAGCAAAGGTACTTCAATTTGCTCTTTATTGGCCTACTTTGTTTAAAGATTGTGAAACCTATGTGGCGACATGCAATAGATGTCAAAGGATGGGGAACATAAGTAGGAGAGATGAGATGCCACTTCAGCCAAGCATTGTTGTTGAGATCTTCGATGTATGGAGAATCGATTTTATGGGACCTTTTTCCCCATCTAATGGATTTCTCTATATCCTTTTAGCAGTGGATTATGTTTCTAAGTGGGTGGAAGTCATTCCCACTCGCGTGAATGATTCGAGGACCACTACATCATAGGTGACAATACATAACACTAAAAAAATGTTACTTAACAATAAAAAAATATTATTATAGATCATAAATAATATTTTTTTCGATGTCGCTGTTGCCCCTGTTATCTAAAGTCTAATGTTACACTTTTTATCTTATGATAAGACTTCATATCAATTTTAACATTTTATTATAACACTTTAAAAATATTACATATACGATTATGTAACATTTAATTTTTCTAATTTAACATGATCTTGTTAACACTTTTCAATTTAATGCAACATTATTTACATTATTTTGGTAATACTTTTAAATATAAAGTAACATTACTTATATTATTTTGATAACACTTTTGAATATAATGTAACATTAATTATATATTAATTGTATCATTTTAAAGAATACATGTAACACTTTTCTAAAACCATTATGTAACACTCATGCTAACATTTTAGATTTGTATACAACATTTATTATTTTTTAATTAATATATTTATATTTATTATTTAATAATTAATTAATTGTAATAATTATACTTTAACAATAATTATTATTTTAATAATAATAATAATAATAATAATAATTATTATTATTATGAAATTGTAAAATATATTTAAAAGTCAAGTTTACAACTTTAAAGTATACAATATATCGAAGACACAACTGTACAATGTTAGATATGGAAACCAACTACAATTAGACATGCACAAAAAAACAGGAACCGGCGGTTCGAACCGGGGAACCGTCGGTTTTAATCGGAACCGGAACCGCCGATTCCGGAACCAAAAAAAATAAAATTGAAAACGGTTCGGTTTCGATTCCAGTCGCGCACGAACCGGAACCGCCGGTTCGCTGATTCACGGTTAAAACTGATGATTCTTCTATTTTTTATTTTTATTATTATTTTTTGGGCGGGAATTTTTGAATTTTGAAAATTCAAACGTGCAGCCGAGATCGTGTGACCGTTGAAGATCAACGGTTGAGATGGACGGTGGAACCGGCTGTTCCGACCGATTTTTTTTTTTAAATTCAAGGGTTGAGATTTTTTTTGTGTTTAAAATTTGAAATGGAGGGATGAGATCACTTCTAATCCTCTATAAATACCCCCAAGTGTGATCAATTTAGGCACACAACATTCACATTCAATCTACTACTTCTACTACTACTACTACACTCTCTTCTCTACACTACTTCTTCTATTCCACATTCTTGATTGATTCTACATTTCTACTCAACTACTCAAGTTCTCAATCTCATCTCATCTCAACTCTCAAGTCTCAAGTTTATTTTTTTAGTTCATATATATCAAACTAAAAAAAAAAAGTTGTAGTCTTTTATTTTAATTCTCTTATTATCACTTTCATTTCAATTCTCTCATTATCATTTTCTATTCTTTCCCACACATATACTACTAATTAGTATACTTCTACTTCTAGTCTCTTAGTTTTAGTTCATAAATCTTATATATTCATCCTTTTTTCAATCTAAAAAAATATTAGAAGAGGTTCTTCTTCATCCGGTGCCTCACCTTCTTCTTCTAGAGGAAAATCCATACCCAACACCTTAAATTGTCCTCCACCACCTCCACGCCAACATCCACCAACTCTAGAAGATATTGAACTTGAAAATATTCCTTCGAATGAAGAAATCTCCCCTCATTTGTTCAACTTGAATGTTAGGGAGATACTTGGAGATGATTTCCCCTCCGATGACGACAATGATAATATTCAAGGTCAATCACAATAAAGGGCGAGTGGAAGTCAACCAACCTCGGGTGGTACGGGTACCGAAGACGGAGCTGGAGGCTTTAGCGGAGGCGGAGGATCGACTCGAAGTTCCCCACAAGTGTTACGTTCCGATATATTTTCCATTCATTTCAAGAAGGAGGCAATTGAGAATTCGAATGAATTCAAAGTTATTTGCAACTATTGTGGCACGAAGTATAAATTCAAACATGGCGGAGGATATGGAACGTTCATCAAACACATTAACTCGAAGCATCCGGACAAGATTGACATCTCAACCGGTCAAACACAAATAGGACGAGGGTTCACGACCTCTTCTGGAGGAGAAGGTTCATCGGCGTCGGGTAACACTCTTTTTAAATTTGATGAATCTAATTATTTGAGATTATACCTTAAACTTATGTGCACCAAACATTTGCCATTTAACTTTGCCGATAATGATTTTTTTCAAGATTGGGTAAATCTCACTTTAAATCCTCAAGCCCCACCTTTGCATCGTAATAAATGTAAACTTGGTGTTGCTAAAGTTGTTAAAGAGTATGGTTTGGTTTTAAAACAAATTTTGCAACAATTACCTCATAAAATGTCTATATGTTCGGATATTTGGAGCAATTTTTAGCAAAAAGCGGATTATATGGGTATTACTTATCATTGGATTGATAGTTTATGGAATTTGAAAAAAAAGATTAATTGCTTATAGATCATTTGATGTTCCTCGTACCGCCGTTAATATTGCTCACAAAATTAGTACTATTTTGCAAGAATATGGTTTAATTACAAAGATTTTTACAATCTCATTTAATAATGCTAGTGCTAATACGGCTAGTTTAGAAAGTCTTATTAATATTTGCAAACCCTCAATTGGTGGTAGATTTTTTCATGTTAGATGTATTTGTCATATATTGAATTTATGTGTTCAAGATGGTATAAGTGCTTTGAAAACACACATTCAACCTATTAAAAGTGCTATATGGTATATAATGAGAAACCCTTTCGTTACTAAAAGGTGGAAAAGATATTTCAATCTGTGAACATTCACCAAAAAAATTTCCTTTAGATGTTTCAACTCGTTGGAATTCGACGTATAAAATGTTGCATGACTCTTTTGATTATAAAGATCATATTTGTGCTTTTTACTCACAAGATGCAGTGGTCAAATCTTGTTTGCTAATCAATGGGACACATGTTATACTCTATGTGATGTTTTGCAAATTTTTAATGATGCTACGGAAGAACTATCCGGTGTTTATTATCCTACTTCAAATTTAGTTGTTGATAATTGTGTTAAAATTGCTATAGTTTTTAGTGCTAATGAAGCACACCCTTTGTTGTCAAATTACTATTCTTTCCATGAAATTTAAGTGGTTAAAATATTTTTTTCAAATCCCAGACTTGTGTTTAGTTGCTAAATTGTTGGACTCACGTATTAGAACGGATGGTTTAGAAAAATTGTTAACGCTTTACTATGATTCATTGTATGCTAATTGTGATTCTCCTACTAGACAACAAGCTCCTAATCCTAAAGATATAGTTGCAAGTACTTATAATCTACTAAAGGATCTTTTTATGGAGTATAACGAACAAAATGTTACGAATGATGATCAATCTAGTGGTGATGATAGTAATGATAGTGTTGATAATTCTAGGAAATATGATGCTCTTCAAAATTTTACAGTTTTTATGATGCTAGATCTCAAAAACGTGGACGGGTTATATCTAATCCTTTTCAAGAACTTGATTTTTATTTTACTAACACTTTTGAGTTTGAAACAAGCGGAACTAGTTTTGATATTTTGAAGTGGTGGTCAAGGAGAACAAAGTCATTCCCTATTTTATCATTGATTGTAAAAGAGGTTTTTGCATCTCCCGCCTCTACGGTTGCAGTCGAACAAGCATTTAGTCTTGATAATCTCACTTTGGATCCGACACGATCCAATTTAAGTGTAACAAATTTAGAAAATTTGTGTTTGCTTGATGATTGGTCAAAGGCAGAAAGACGAATTCAAAATCAAATTGAAGAAGACCGATCGAATGATGAAATTACGGAATATGGAAGCGAGTTAGATTGGTAGAGTAAACAAAAAGGCCATCACCATTCACCTCCACCGAGCCAAAGAGGTAAGTTGAGGTAAGTTAAGAGAACTACGTGGGCTTTGATTCCTTTCGAGGATACGTAGGCAACTTAAATTTAAGTTGAACTTGAATTTTCAAGTTTAACCATAAATTTAAGCTCAAGTCCTTTTCCCCCCCTCTATTATGTTGTTGTATTTTATCTTATAAAGTTTGTATTTTTAAAATTTTTGAAGTGTAACAATAGAGTGGTTGACATGGAAGTAAACTTGTAGTGTTCTCTACACTTCTACAATTGTAAATTGTAAATGGTTTAGACTTTAATAATTAAATTTTTTATGTGATCACATTAATTAATATTGTATGATTATTATGAATTTAATATCAACTTTGAAATTTTTACTTTCATTATTGAATATTGCATAGTACATACATCATGTTTTCAATTTTACTGATATTATTATTACATTAATTCAAATTCAATATTTCAATTTTCAATTACACATGTTTCACTTATTTAATAAATAAATTACACATAATAACTGATAACACATGTATGATGTATAAATATAACATAAAGAAACAAAAAAATTAAAAAAAAAACCGAAAAACCGTTCAGAACCGGAACCGCAGGTTCACGAACTGAAACCCCTAGCCCCCGATTCGGTTCCAGTTCCCCCTCCGTTGGAACCGGAACAGCCAGTTCGGAACCGGAACCGGAACCGGAACCGGCGGTTCCGAACCGGGGTGCATTTCTAACTACAATGAGATAATTCAAACTTTGATAAAAAAAAGCCAAAAGCTCATGGCTTCCTTGAAGTTGTTCAAGTATCTAAAACTAGTTCTTTGTCCTACTTAATGGACATAGTCTAGCAAAAATGCACTCATTTATTTAAGCATCATTGTTCCAAAAGCCTACTCGTAATCTACTCATACATACTAGGTATTTACAACTCATAGATGCAAGCATAGGTAGTAGTATCTTTAATATGATTGTTACATCTTTAATTAGTGGAGTTCTTCATAATCCCAGATAGTTTATTGTTGTCATTATAACATCAAAAACCTCGCAACATACGTCTCGTCAAAGAAAATCCCCCTTTAAAGACTATCAAATTATAATCAACTACAAAAATCCATGCAGCAAGTGCTTTTAATAGTAAGGTTAAGCAAATAAAAAAAAAATGGACTCAGTAAACACAACCTTAAAACTACTTCACAGGAAGTGCAATAGTAACCATCAGCCCTGTCACAAAATAAACAGAGATGGCTGATTAAAAGACCAAGCCACGAATCATTTATGCTCAACTAATACAATGGACAAAAGCAAATAAATCATACAGAGATCAAAATTTTAATCGCTTCTTAGACAAAGAAAATGAAAATAACCAACATACCTGAGCAGCATATAACAGGATTATACAATGGAAAATTGTTCATTTGTAATGTAGCTGTTTCCCAATTTTGAGGCTGACACCTTTTTCGTCTGAAGAAATTGACACCTTAAGAGGGAAGGGAAACCAATAACAAATAGTATTTTACATGAGAAAATGAATGAGCGCACAAGTATGTGGAATCAAAAGGAGACTTCTCATGGAAAAGAATTATTGACAATAGGATTGCAAGTTAATTCCGTACAGAGCAATGTCAGTTGTATGTAAACAAACTCAGTAGCTTAAGAAGCCTAATCAATAACGAACATGTCAATAGATTCAGAAAAGCAAGATTAAAAGCCACATGAAGTGAAAAGCAATCATGAGATCATATTGAAGTGTAGGATATATAATACGAATGTTAAAGATCCAGATCACCAAGTAAAAGTGCATGAAAGTTTTCTAAGTCTTGGGCACGACATCAGTAAAGAGCTGCATTGCAGATATAAAATGCATGGATTATGGATATAAAATGATTTCAGTAAAACGAATCAATTTCTATGAATTTAAAAACGTATACAAACTTATAATCTGCAAGTAACAACTGGCAAATTAATATAGATGAGAAGGAATGCAGTACCTAAAAAATCATCCACTCAAGAGGATCTCCATCAATTGAGACATCCAAGAACACCAACACTTTTGACTTATTTATTCTGTCCATACAACAGCTTCACTAGGTCTCAATAACATAAACAATGCATGCACATATTAGATCACAAGGAAACTTTAGAAGATTTACAAACTACTTCTGCAGTAAGCTCAATAAATATCTTTAAGAAGACTAACATCTTATCTATTTTTAACACTATCAAATCTATAAAACAATGTAACTTTTAAAGTTACACATATCTGCCACCAACTTAACATGATATTCACTATACCTTTCTGAATACTTGAATTATCCAGCAGAAGAACGAAGCGAGATGAACACAAAATAGAATATAATAACGCTTAAAGAAAAAGATAAAGATAAACCACACGAAATACACCAATATCCCCATCTCATGCAAACCACAGTGTAGTAAAAAGCTCTAACAGACAAAGAAACCCAACATCGAGATTCAAAATATACAAAATTAGCGACGAAAATACTAAAATGAAGAACATATCCCATAGCAAGTCACAAAGCAGGTATCGTTGCATGATTTCTCATCACATATTCTAAGCCACTGGAAAGATAAGAAATGAAGCAACCAAATATCAAAAGCACATCTGGAAAGTGAAATTTCCGAGATAAAAGAACACATCATAAGCCTACCATGTGCCAAAAGAGTTTTAGCCAAAAAACTCTTATCATCATTTGCAGCTCCTTGCATAGATTCTCGAGCCACTAAACCAACAAGTATGAAAAACATGCATAGCAATGAGGACAGAATACCAGACATCAATCCACTCAATTCATCACTTCTATTTATCAAACACAAGGATAGAAAAAAATTACTACTACTGCAACCATAATCAAAACCAAGAGCATACCCACAAAATCATAGGAGTTAACTCTAACACATAAACAACCAGCGAATGACGAGAGATAAGTATGAAAAAAATTAAATTCTAAATACTTGTAAAACAAGTTAAAGATGTAATATAGTTTAAATTTCATGTACTATAAACTGAAATAAACTGAAAGAAATTAAAATAAAGTCTAATAAGTAGTCTTCATCTTGCACAGTTTTGCCTAAATCTCACATCATCATTGTCAGTGTCATCATCCTTGTTGTCTTCATCATCTTTGTCTTCATTCCTCTAAAAAAGAACATTTATAAAAGGTTTAGTAGCGTAATTTTAAGACATAAATATTTCTTATGTTCGCTAACTTAAAAATACAATTCCAGCCTTTTAAAGTTTGATATAAAACATATAATCTAAGTGTAGACATAATCAAGAATAAGTTTCAAACCTTATAAAGGCAACAAGCTAAGTATGAAACCTCAACTAAAACACAATAGTAAGAGTTAGAGAGACAATCAAGAAGACGGAATGTCAAAAGCACAATAGTGTAGGAAAATATATGGTGTTACTCTATGTTTTCCAATAACTTAACTAACTGCAGAACCAAGTGTTTCACTCATTTTATTGTTTAATATGTAACTTAGTAATGGATCAAAATAAACATGTGTATGAATTCTGCAAGACCATTAACTATGTGATGAATTCTACAGTAAATGAAATAAATATATGCTGAAATCTGCATTACAAACAAATCTTCACGTGATGTAACATGTGTATGAATTCTGCAACATCATTACATAACAGCACAAATGTTCAATCCTGTGATGGCTTTCAGCAACTCCACTCTCAAAAAAATCAAAACAACAATGTACAGTGTAGTGCATGAAGCGATTAATAAATTTTTACACTATTGCTGTGTCTTTTCTAACAACATGCCAAAGTGCAGTAACTTGTTTATGCGAATGCATATTAAAATTATCATCAAGAATAAAAGACATTTAAATTAAAACAAAAAAAAACTACTATTAGAATTCTGCAAGATCATTGAATCAACACTGATTTTCAAATTTGCAATGGCTTAACAACTCCTCAAAACAACAATATATCAACTACTTGCAAGCTTTCATTTCTGACATATTCGATATAATGTTATAGCATATAAACTTTATCTTCATCTCATATTAGAACAGTCAAACTATGAGTAAACTACTCTCCATCGTGCCTAGTTGACATGGAAAATTGGATTAACTACATAAATCGATTATTCATTTTCTACAGCTGTGATGAAAGTTATGATCGATTATCTAAATCACATAGACGACAACATAAAGAACTTTTAACGTGATAGAAACAAAAAGAAGCAATAATTAACCTGAGTCTACATCCTATTCCAAACCTATATAGATAAGTTTTATCCTAATAGCTTTAGCATACTCCGAACAGATTCTTCAAATGCTGCATACATCGAACATAAATCAGCCTAAATCAATTTATATTTGCATACCCTTTCCGCACTACGTGAACAATCCGTGGAGTGAATTCAAATGGCATACATGAATGATAGTGGAATAAAACTTCACATTTAAATACCTGATTAATTGGATAACAAAATGAATTCCGAAATTTGTAGGTCACTATCACAATTTGCGCGGATTAATTTTGAGGAGCCGGCCCTTTTTTTGTTTAGAAAACGAGAATGGAGGAATCGTATTGAGGAGAACTGCATTCTGAGCGGAATTGTAATTAGAACCCGCTCAACATTTTCAGTAACCGCGCCGCTCCACCCTTCGGCTTTCGGAGGTGGTATGCTTTCCCAAAAATATGATTTCCTTGAAAACTTACAATTATATTGTACTACTATTACTATTCACTTGGATATAATAAGTGAGATAAGTGAAGTGCGTGATTCAAGTTAATCCCGTCTATATTCCAATTTTTTTTTTAAATGGTTAATTTCTTTATTTTTTATTATTTTATTACTTACTCCCTCCGTCCCGCCCATATTACACCGTTTACTGCAGCTTTTGTGAGAGCTTTATACAGTCAAACGGTGCAGTTCCACCAGGGAGTATTATTTTTTTACTGTTGGATATTTTATTAATGGTTAATTTTTTTTAATTCATTATTATTTAGTATTTATTATTTTTTAACTACGGATTAGGATGGATGACACCGTCTCAGGATAATTTTTTTTATTTTTTATTTAGTTATCACTTTTTAAATTATACTCCTTCCATCCCGCTAAACTATTCACTCTTCCTTTATAATTTTACAAAGAAAGAGTGAAGAGTTTAGCGGGACGGAGGGAGTACCCCTTTTTTTCTTCTTAAATGTTATTCCCTTCGTCCCAATAACACTTCCACACTTTATATTTTGATGATACGTTCCAAAAATATTTGCACACTCTAAAAATTGAAACAATGCACAATAATAAACTTATAATATTACAAAAATGTAACTTTTTTTTTACACATAAACTAGTCAAAGTCAATTATAACACACAATTTATTCTATTCAATTACCCAAAATACTCACTTCTCTTTCTTACATTATTAAAATAAAAAATTATTTTTCTTATATTCCATACCACCAAATACTTAAATGTATTCTTGAAATAGAGTGAGTATTACTTTTCATTTATAAATTATTAAAAAAAAATACGAATTCACAATATTATCATTTTCATTAATTATCACATTTTATTAAAAAAATTACTATTAATGTCACGGGAGACTCCCATATGTAGTATTTTTAAAATTCTTTTAAAATGATTACAGCACTTAATTTTTTTCTTATCTTATATCATTATTTTTTTCTAATGATCAATTTGCACTGATATTTTATTTTTTACTCCCTACATCCTGCTTCACGTTTATGGTTCCGCTGTTTAATTAAAAAAATTTGTTTCTACCAATTTTCTAAACTTTTTTTAAATGGTTAACTTCCATAATTTTTAATTATTTATTACTTATTATTTGTTTAACTATGTAGTATCTTATATCCCTTCATCCTATTTCAATGTTTACATTTTTTTTGGCGTTTCATTTCAATCTTTACATTTCATTTTTTGGTATATGAAACCCACCAAAAACAGTTAATATATCATTATGGGACCCACATTCAACAATAATAGACTATCCACTTTACATTAAATATTATATTTCCACCCGCTATATATTAAAATAACATACTCCCTAATCAACGTGCAAAAAATAAACATAAATATTAAAACGAAATGGAGGGAGTATATTTCTTTAAATCTTTTAACAACATAATTTCATTTTTTTATGATGAAATTTAATTTTGAACTAACGATAACGGAAAGCAAGAAATTTAACTTGGTACGAATGAAGTATATATTAAATATTGGTAATTACATTTTATTATCATCATAAAAACCTAAAATAAGAATATATATTATATTTTTTATATAAATTTATTTAAATTTGTGATTTTTTATAGTATTTACTAAAATGATAGGGCAAATACTTGTATAAAATTGTTTCTTGGAAGATTTTTCTAAGATGGATATATAAGTAGTGATTAATAACAGGTAAAATTCAAATTAACGAAAAGTGATAATGATACAATAAATTATTTTATAAAGATTTCATATTATAAATAAGAAGTGAATATTTTTACTTAAAATTTGATAATATTTTTTAATTAATAAAATAACAACTACTTAAGAAATGAAAAGAGGGCATTGATCAGATGATAGACAGCAATATCATCACGAAGCAAAAGTTGATTTTAAACTATTTTTATTACTAATATTCAAAAACCATATATTTTTTTTAATTACCTAATTACTAAATTATTACTACTAAAACATTATTCCCTTCCCTCCACATATGCATATGCTATAGCTGGCGCGCGAAAATATTAGAAATTAGATTTTATTAATAAAAGAAGCGCGAATAAGCAAGCAGTCCCCGCCCCCGTGCTTTAATTTCTCGATTTCCCTTCCTAGTATGCATCGGAGCTTTCATCTCTCTCTTTCTCTGCCTAATGTATACAACTAAATCAAACGCCAAACCAAAGTTATCTTCTCATTTTCACGGAAATGTTCTCACAAGATTTGGGTGAACAGCAGTAAGGATTGATACAGTGGGAATGGGGAGGCCGAATTGGGGAGCGTTATACCCCTCTGAGGTACTGAAGCCGACCAAGAATCAAGAGATCCCTTCATCATATGAACAAACCCAGTGAGCCTATGAAGCTGCAAATAGGTCGGTATGCTATTCTATTGAAATGTTATCTATTCAAGAGGGGTTTGCTTTGGAGCAAACTCAAATACACTCCAAGTAAAATTGCATGTGAGAATTAGATTTCATTTTTGGGTAGGATGTATAACTCATTTGTATGAGCGTGCATTAGTCAGCTGGCTTTTGAAATGGCTATAGGGCGTAGTGATTATAGTTTAATTGCATTTAGGAAACAAAATAACAGACTTTGGTAACTGTGGAGTTTTTATGGATGAACTTTATTTGTAGTTCCAGCTTGAACTTTCATTTTGTGGTAACTGTGGAAATGAAGTATTGTGTTTAGTGAATGCGGAGATAGTGAGATACCAAATTTGAGTAATGAGGAAACTGAAAAATGCACAGTTAATCTTACAATGACTTCAAACCTTGAAGGAAAAGATTGATGCAGAACTGACAAATTATATCCGGTGTTTAATTAATGACTTCTTTTTTAGTGCAACTGTTCACTTCCATATTCCCTCAGCAGGATTTAAATGTAAGCACTCCAGAATATTGGAGGTACAGCTTTTCTTGCATGGTCACGAATGGGGAACTTACATGGATTAACATTTCAGGCGAAACCTATATCTTGTATCTTGATAATGCCTTATTACTTTCTTTCCTGAATTATAGAATCTTTTACAGATAAAATACATTGTCTTTAAAGAAAAGTTAATGCATTAGATTTCCTCCCATCCCTTAACATTCTGCTTTTTAAAAGAATTATTTGTTTCTTACGTTCTTATTCCAGATTTACATGAATTTGTATACAGTGTCTGCTAGCTTTGTACATAGTTTTTTTTCCCTCATCCATGACAATTACAGGTGGGGTGGTCCTCTACCACAAAGCTTGCTGGATCAAAAATTGATAAAGCAGAAGAAAATTCTTGCCAGAATATATGAATTTGGGATGAATCCAGGTGCCTTACATATTTTTTCTTGCCAACTGTTATTTGATATGTAAGAATTTGGATTGAATCAAGGCGTCTCTAAATGAACTCACAGTGGCCTTATATTTTAGTTTTTCCATCTGATCAATACAATTCTGGACCATATTTCTCCTGATGCTTGAAATGCTTTTCAATTAAATTTTAACTAATGGAGATCTTTTCATACGACCTTCTCTGGTAATGTTCCAGCAAGCTCTTACTAAGGAATTTCCATTGGCAAAAATAACACGCCTTGGGATCTGGTGTGTCCTGTTTTTTTAATCTTCTGATTCTTACAACTGCAGAATATTTGGAAAAAAACATTTTTTTATCCTTATTACATTGTTGTTTCTTTTATCAGTGAACATTTTTTTGCTGATTGCTATTCCAAGAACATGATTTCTGAAGGATATAATATTTTTAAAGTTATATTATGTGAGTTACTGGAGGTTGATTGGTTGATAAATGATGATAGCGGGAATCTCATTTGTTCCTTTCTGGACCTTCTTTAGGTTTACTGTTAGGATTAATCCTAGATGGTGCTGTACCTTCTTCTTAATACAACAGATCCTTTGTTTGTTGAAATAGGGAGGGGTTTATTACGCAACACTTGAAAGGTATGCTAGTAAGCTCTTTCCAGATAATGTTTTTATGAACTGTTTGAGTATAAGACCTTTCAAATCCTTCATAATCATTTGGATACTCATGTTCAGAATATAGGAAGAAAAGCCAAATTTACAACTGGTAAGTTCTGATTCAATCTTCTTGCTTCAAAATAGGCTTAATCTTGCATTACTTGCATAAATTTTGCAAAACTCTTGAATTTTAACCAATACATAAAAGTGATATATAAACCTTGAAGGCACCTAATACAGATTTACAGCAGTAATTTGTCAAAAGCCCAAAAGTTGGAATGTACTAACCATCTAAAAAATCTTTGGTACTTTTTATTATTAGTTTCTTGATTAGGTATTGGAAGTGAAAATTAACCGAATCAAATCAACAAGACGAAAATAAAAGAAAAGAGAAAGAAAAACAGATAATAAAACACAAGCAAATGTAGCTCTATTCTAGACAAACAAACCTTAAGCTGCTTAGACATTAATCAAAAAGTTAAAACCGTTCTTTAGTTGATGCATTGCGCTGTCTTTGTTAGTACTGACAGATATTATGGACTGGTGATTGAAGAAGTTCCAATAAAAGGCAATGTGTGACCCTGAGTTCTCCAGCAAAGATTCACCTGATTGAAAGTAGAGGTATATGGAATTCTTCAAATTAACTTTTGTTGCGTTATTAATTCTATCTGCTGGGCAATATGTCTGGAATTTTCTTGTCCAATGAATAAAGGTTAACTTTTTAATATATCTAGTCCAATTAATAGGTTATAAATTTCCTCTGTACAAATCCCTTGTTTCTTGTCCCTTTATGTCCAGGGTAACATGTTTGTTGGATATTCATCTTTCTGATGCCTCATTTATTTTTTCCATTGCTGAGGGGTCTCTATGGATGGTGGTTATCCTCATTTTAATTGGATATGATGCATTTCTTGATGAACTGTTTCTTATTGGGTATAAATTGCTGCTAATTTTAAAATTAGATTTAGTTCAAGTGTTTTGATCTATAACTGCTGAGTAAAATCCATCAAAATTGAGTTCAATTAAGGGTCACTGTTTGACGTTTGGTTGTTTTATTATTCTATTAATAAGTTCCACCCCGTATCCCATTTTCTTACTATTGTAGCGGCAAATAAAAAGTGAAGCATTCTTTTAATTAAGGCCTTCTTTACATTGATTCTTATCTGATCAAGTTTTATTACTTAGTTACATCATTTTGTTAATTTTGGATTACTATGTATTCACTGCAGAACATAAATATAATCTGTTTGTTAATTTTGGATTACTATTTATTCTTATCTGATCAAGTTTTATTACTTAGTTACATCATTTTGTTAATTTTGGATTACTATTTATTCTTATCTGATCAAATTAGATTGGCATGAGCGGTTCAAAATCATCGAGGGGACGGCTCAGGGACTACTCTACCTTCACAAGTGTAACCCCCCAGAATTTTATGATTTATTTACGTAAATGTTTTGGCCTAATTATTTCATAGCCCAATTATTTTCCTAAACCGCGTGAATTAGAAAGGAGGAATCAAAATCACAAACCTTCCTTAATTAAGAAGATTTCCTCTTCATAAAAAATCAAATCATATTTTCTAATCTTCAAAGAATATTTTCCCCTGCAATCAATCCTAAAATTGGCTCCCCTAACTAAGGGAAGTTTGACAATTTTACGCGTTTTGTTCTACTACTTTATTATAAAATTCAATCCTTCTTTCAATTGATCACACTTCCAGTTTCTTTCTTTCCTCACGCCGCTACGCAAGAGAAAGGAGAGGTATTCATCTTTTCTAATTATTTATCTCCTCTCCAATGCTTGATTAAAAACGTATCTTTTATATTTCAAATCTAAATTCATATTCTTTCCGACTCAAGTCACATAATGATTTCAAACTCTGTTCGGCTCCTTTGTTTTTCTTTTCAAAAGATCATTCAATTATGTTCTATTAATTTAGTAGATGGTCTAGTCGTTGATAAATTTAGAATTTATTTAAGTGTATGATTGATGTTCCTCTAAATCTTGATCATTACATATATATATATATATATATATATATATATATATATATATATATATATATATATATATATATATATATATATATATATATATATATATATATATAGGTTTCGCAAGAGATTCGGATCGAGACGTGTAAAATTCAATCTTGTCTCAAGGTTAAAGGTGGGGATTTTTCTCATCTTATGTTTGTTGGATTATTTCATAAGTGATGATTGAAGTTAAATGGAATATGTGAATTGATGTATGTATTGCAAGTTTGGACCTAATGGTGCCTTACTCTTATTGCAAGTTTGGACCGTAATGGTGCCTTACTCTTATTGCAAATTTGGACCTTAATGGTGCCTTACTCTTATTGCAAGTTTGGACCGTAATGGTGCCTTACTCTTAATTCAAAACGAATCACGATATCGTAATATTACACGGATAAGCGCAGAAAGATGCCTTATTTTAACATGACAGGATTGTATTTTAAGTGAAATTTAATTCTCGCACATGAAATATTTGACGTATGTAAGCATGATTTAATCTTCACTGAGCTGTGGTTGCTCACCTCCCTTTTACCCCCCTTTCAGGTTAGCTTGGCGGCAGCGTACGAGCTGGGATGCGTCAAGCAAGAGGAGACTTAATAAAATTCTTATAAATTGCCGTTTATGTTTTTATATATATATTTTGCATATGAACATGAGGGATTATATGAGCATACATTGTTTTTCTTATGAGTTGGCTGCAAGTTTTACAAACCTGAATTTGTGCTTCTTACTTTTATCCGAAATAGAGTTGCAGTTTATGTTTTTATTTTATTTTGCGTATGAGCATGGAGAAATTACATGAGAATTTATTGTTTTTATTTACGAAATTACATAAGAATTTATTGTTTTTATTTATGTGATGGCTGCAAACAATTTCGTATTTTGAAACTTGTTGAAATAAAGTGTCCAGTTCATGATATGGGAGTCGATTTAATTTCGTACTTGAAGATTTATTTTCAAACTAATGTGCCCAAGGGTTTCGGGCGTTGCGTATTGAAGGAGTAGTCAAAATTTTGATTTCAAATGCATAATGAGTTTTGACTTTTCGAATTGAAAGTGTATTTGCATAATGTTGATTGCTTTATTTGTCTTCGGTGGATCCTCTTACATTAAGAGTTCACAGGTTAGTGGTGACTAGTAATTCATTATCAAATTTTGATAGTTGAAATCATTAGTGGCCGGTTAGTGGTGGTCTGTATATTTTTCTTTCACATGTTTTCTTTAGATAGAAATATGCTTCTTCCAAAAATCTATTTCATGACATAATGGTTAGATTAAATCATATTTTCGATGGCAATTATGTTTATCTTGGTATCCCAAATGTTTACGGCAACTGAGACGGTAGGAAGTGGGTGAGACGATGGGGCCGCCAGCTAATTTTAAACGTGTACGCTGCATGCTAAATTTTGTTTAATGTATTTGGAAGTCCTGTATGTTTGTTGGTTATGAAATTGGATAATAAACTTGTAGTCCTTTTTTTTAAAAAAGCTTCTGCATTGAATACTCTTTTAAAATAAATTTACAGAAACTTAAAGGACCTAATCCTTATTTAACTTCTTTCTACTTTGCATTATTTGTTTAAAATTTTGATGAAACTTATAGGGCTCGCTCCTATTGTAATTTCATTCTTCTTTGCATTAATACTTGTTTATTCAAAAATGGTTGGTCATGCCCTATTTAGTGCATTATTTGAGAAAATATTATGTAAAATCTCTTTATTTAAAAATTGAGGTATGACAGAATAGTATCAGAGCAGGTATGCGGTTCTGCATACTTGTTAAATTTTTTTTTTATTAAATTCCTCATTTACATGATTTAAATGAAATACATGACATGATTTCTTAATTGAGTAAAATTTTAAAAGAAAGTAAAGTCTCTTGCTACGCATCCACCGAGTACGACGCCCGCTTTAACAAGGTATGAAAGCATTTATATTGTACAAGATCAGTTTTGAATTCAGAATTTATATTTTTATATTGATGCGAGGTTTGATCCAATATGTATGCTATAGAACTTAAATTGATTATATGCACATGTATATGACATAAAAGTATAATTGTTTATATGCCTCAATATGTTAGCAAATGATGAGACATTTCAAGAAGATAATATGATTAATTAGCTTTATGGATGAAAGTTAATGATACATTAATGGATACTCAAAATGCTCTCTATCAACTGGTGCAAGCTCTCCGCAACTCAGCAGCCAATTCGAGTGATCACACTCGTGTAGTTCAAGAGTTCCTCGCTCATTCTCCACCCCTATTCAAGGGTGTGAGGGGACGAAATATGTACAAGAATGGTTGAGGGCATTGGAGCGAATATTCCGGATAATGAAGTGTACGATTGAATAGCGCGTATTATTCGCATCTTACCAACTAGTCGAGAATGCGGATCATTGGTGGGAAGGTTATTGGAAAATGAACCCGAATGAGCAACGAGAAGCTATCACGTGGGAAGAATTCCGAAAGATAGTGCTTGAGAAATATTACTTGCAATCGCATCGCGAGAAGATGGAGAATGAGTTCATACAGCAGAAGCAAGACGTGAATGATGGGGACCAAAATCCCAATACTCGACGGGCGAAGTATCTGCGTTTCGGCGGAAGTGGTAAGTTGTTTAGAATTTCGAGGACGAAATTTTTATTAGAAGGGTAGGATGTAACGCCCCAAAATTTTATGATTTATTTACGTAAATATTTTGGTCCAATTATTTCAAAGCTCAATTATTTTTATAAACCACATGAATTATAAAGGAGGAATCAGAATCACAAACCTTCCTTAATTAAGAAGATTTCCTCTTCATCAAAAATCAAATCATATTTTCTAATCTTCAAAGAATATTTTCCCCTGCAATCAATCCTAAAATTGGCTCCCCTAACTAAGGGAAGTTTGACAATTTTACGCGTTTTGTTCAACTACTTTATTATAAAATTCAATCCTTCTTTCAATTGATCACATTTCCAGTTTCTTTCTTTCCTCACGCCGCTACGCAAGCGAAACGAGAGGTATTCATCTTTTCTAATTATTTATCTCCTCTCCAATGCTTTATTAAAAACATATCCTTTATATTTCAAATCTAAATTCAGATTCTTTCCAACTCAAGTCACATAATGATTTCAAACTCCGTCTCTAATCTGTCGGCTCCTTTGTTGTTCTTTTCAAAAGATCATTCAAATATGTTCTATTAATTTAGTGAATAATCTAGTCGTTGATAAATTAAGAATTTATTTAAGTGTATGAGTGACGTTCCTCAAAGTCTTGGTCATTACATATATATATATATATATATATATATATATATATATATATATATATATATATATATATATATATATATATATATATATATATATATATAGGTTTCGCAAGAGATTCGGTTCGAGACGTGTAAAATTCAATCATGTCAGAAGGTTATAGGTGGGGATTTTTCTCATCTTATGTTTGTTGGATTATTTCATATGTGATGATTGAAGTTAAATGGAATATGTGAATTGATGAATGTATTGCAAGTTTGGACCTTAATGATGCCTTACTCTTATTGCATGTTTGGACCTTAATGGTGCCTTACTCTTATTGCAAGTTTGGACCGTAATGGTGCCTTACTCTTATTGCAAGTTTGGACCTTCATTGTGCCTTACTCTTAATTCAAATCAAATCGCGGTGCCTTATTTTGACATGACATGATTGTATTTTAAGTGAAATTTAATTCTCGCACATGAATATATTTGACTTATGTAAGCATGATTTAATCTTCACTGAGCTGTGGTTGCTCACCCCTCCTTTTATCCTCCTTTCAGGTTAACGTGGTGGTAGCGTATGAGCAGGGACGTGTCAAGCAAGAGGAGACTTGATAAAATTCTTATAAATTTCCATTTTTGTTTATATATATATATATATTTATATATATATATATTTTTTGTATATGAACATGAGGGATTATATGAGAATACATTGTTTTTCTTATGAGTTGGCTGCAAGTTTTACAAACCTGAATTTATGTTTCTTACTTTTATCCGAAATAAAGTTGCAGTTTATGTTTTTATTTTATTTTGCGTATGAGCATGGAGAAATTACATGAGAATTTATTATTTTTATTTACGTGATGGCTGCAAACAATTTCGTATTTTGAAGCTTGTTTAAATAAAGTGTCCAGTTCGTGATATGGGAGTCGATTTAATTTCATACTTGAAGATTTATTTTCAAACTAATGGCCCAAGGCTTTCGGGCATTGCGTATTGAAGGAGTAGTCAAAATTTTGATTTCAAATGCGTAATGAGTTTTGACTTTTCGAATTGAAAGTGTATTTGCATATTGTTGATTGCTTTATTTGTCTTCGGTGGATCCTCTTACATTAAGAGTTCACATGTTTAGTCGGGACTATTAATTCATTATCAAATTTTGATAGTTGAAATTGTTAGTGGCCGGTTAGTGGTGGTCTGTATATTTTTCTTTCACATATTTTCTTTAGATAGAAATCTGTTTCTTCCAAAAATCTATTTCATGACATAATAGTTAGATTAAATAATATTTTCGATGGCAATTATGTTTATCTTGGTATCCCAAATATTTATGGCAACTGAGACGGGTAGGAAGTGGGTGAGACGAAGGGCCCATCGGCTAATTTTAAAAGTGTACGCTACATGCTAAATTTATTTAATGTATTTGGAAGTCCTGTATGTTTGTAGGTTATGAAATTGGATAATAAACTTGTAGTCCTTTTTTTTAAAGCTTCTATAGTGAATACTCTTTTAAAATAAATTTGCAGAAACTTAAAGGACCAAATCCTTATTTAATTTCTTTCTACTTTGCATTATTTGTTTAAAATTTTGATAAAACTTATAGGACTCTCTCCTATTGTAATTTCATTCTTCTTTGCATTAATACTTGTTTATTGAAAAATGGTTTGTCATGCCCTATTTAGTGCATTATTTGAGAAAATATTATTTAAAATCTCTTTATTTAAAAATTGGGGTGTGACAACAAGTACTCTTATTTTTTTAAAAGTCCTGCATAGTTATTTGAGGGAACTTGTTGAGTCGAAACTCATAACTTCTGTATTATGAAATGCAAGTCTTTTGAGGGAAACTTGTACATGTGCTTATAATTCATATTAGAGTTTAATAAACTGTCATGGATATTCATTTGCAAGGAATAAAAGACTCAATATGCATGATTGGGCTCGTCTTTAGTTGATTCTTACTTGACTGTCTTGTTTTGCAGGTATTTTAACAGTCCGTAGTCTTGCTGCTTGGATTTGCTAATGATATTTTTGTTCTCAAAATTTTTGATGATTGTGGTCCGTGGAGCATGTTGTTTTTGTATGGTGTCATGTTTAATCAATGAAGTGGATGCTGCATCACGATTCGTTCAAGAGATAAGAGTGTTCACGAGGAGTTTTTTGTATCCTTTGAAAAACCTGTATATATGAAATTTGAATTCGCATGTTATTGTACACGATGTAAGTGTTTGCTAATTCGACATCTAATATTGCACAATGATTGCACCACATTTCATCTTATTTTCATTTATTTTTTCATCTTTATTAAAATTAAAAATTTATTGGTACGTTACTTATATGCGTCCATTCATGTTTTGTATGCATGTCTAATTATCTTAGTGGAAAATTGATTAAGTATTATGGTATTTTGGCCCTTTTATAAAAATGTTTAACTGTATTTTTTAATATAAAAATAATTTATGGGATATATATTTGTATATTATTTAAATAAATTATCATTGATTAAAAACTATATTAAGATAGGTTTTATAATTCATAAGACTAGGGATAACTTAGAAATAATTCAATAATTTTTTTTGTTTTTCATAAATAAATACACATTTTTTTAAAAATAAAATCAAACTAAATTATACAAAGTAACATTTATTAAAAATAAAAACTACAACTCTAAAAATTATGTATTTTTTAAAATATTACTATGTAAAATATTTATTAAATACTCACTCAGCATCATAAAAGTTTTCACTATTTACATTTTAATCCATTCCACCAAAGTTTTAACCTTCTTAAAAAAAGTAAAAAGATCAAAATAATAACTCTCTTTCATACATTTTAATACAAAAAAATTACTCATAACTAACACACCTAACATATTTTATCATTTTTTTTAAAAAAAATATCATAATATTTTTAGAAGTAACAATTTTATTAATCTACGTTCCCAATCAAAAGACAAATTTTTTCTTGAACTGAGAGAGTCTTTGTACCCATATTATTTAAAAATAATAATTAAATTTATCTATAAATATATTTATGTATGTATATAATATATATATATATATATATATATATATATATTATGTAAAAGTGTTAGTTTAAAATACTACTTATATAAAAGTGTTATATGTATGTGTTACATATTAAAAAAGTGTTATTCATGTATGTTACTTGTATTAAAGGTGTTACAAAAGTGTTAAATATTGTAATAATTTAGAAAATGTTACCAATTTGTGTTAAATAAATTGAAAGTATTACTAAGATGGTGTTATGTAATGTCACTTACACCCTCCATCCCAGGCTAAGAGGGCCATTTTTAAATTTTGATCGTTCTACCCAAAGAGTCTCATTTCCTTTTTTAGACACATGGGGCCCACACCCCCTCTAATACAATTAAAATATGGGACCCACACTCCCACTAATACAACTACCCACTACACATTAAATAATAATATTCCTTAATCTACGTGCAAAAAAGTAAATGACCCTCTTACGCTGGGACGGAGGGAGCATGTTGTAGTGGACTGTGTTGTCTTTCTTAAAGAAACATATCTTTGCCCGCTATGGAGTTCCTAGAGCACTAGTGAGTAATGGAGGGTCTCACTTCGTCAATAAACTTCTTGAAATAGTGCTTAAGGATTACGGTGTCAAGTATAGGGTTATTACACCCCATCACCCTCAAGCGAATGGGCAATCTGAAGTCTCTAACCGACAAGTGAAATAAGTTTTGGAGAAAGTAGTCGGAACCAATAGTAAGGATTGGGCTATGAAGCTCGATGATATTTTGTGGGTGTTCCGAACTACTTATAAGACGGTGTTGGATATGTCACCGTACCAAATTATCTATGGGATGTCGTGCCACTTACCCAAAGAGTCATCATAAAGCATCTTGGGCATTGAGGAGTTTGAACTTGTCTTTAAAGGATCAAAAGGAGTTGAGGATGACTCATATCAGTCAATTGGATGAGTTCAGAAATCGAGCTTACAAGAACTCAGAGATCTACAAGGAAAGAATGAAGAAATGACATGATTCAAAGATCTCATACAAGGAGTTCAAGCAAGGTGATGAGATATTACTTTTTAACTCTTGTTTGAATCTCTTCGCAGGGAAATTGAAATTGAAGTGGACGGGGCCGTTCATTATCCATAGAGCCTGCGGAGGGAGGAGTTATGAGCTTATGGACAAAGACGGAGACATCATAGCGACGAATGGGCATCTATTGAAGCATTACAAGTCACCGGATGATGCTTGCATCGTCTTTGAGGATACCTTGCACTAGATTGGTGATGAGAGTGAAAATAAGTGTGTTTGATTATCCAATTTAATACCTGTTTGATGAGAATTATTGTTATATATTAGTACAAGTGTCTTATATTCAATATATGTGAGAATAAGGTGCACTTGAGGTGTTTTATTGTGTTTTAGGTGGAAAAAGGATCAAAAGTGCAAAGTTGGAAAAAATGTGCAACTTGTGCAATGAATGCTGAAAAACGCACGTCTAATATTGTGCAATTTTTTTGTGTTTGTATGGAGATAAAAAATGGTAGTTTTATACATGTTTGGAAAGACACTGAAAATAGGATCGTTTGGCATAAAGAACACCTCAATTGAGTTCAAAACGAGGAAGTTATGAGCGAAATGGTGACGTCGCGCAAGCTGTGCCGAACAGAACGGATGTTCTACTTTCCATGGCTTTTTACAGATTCAAATCTTAGAGTTTTTGTGAGATCTTTATTTAAATAGAAAGACAAGGAAGAGAGGATCGCGTGAGCACAAGAATCACTCATATCAAAGCTCGGAGGTGAAAGTTATATGCGAAACAGTGAGATGGCGCAAGGGGATTCGACCACAACAGTCGAGTTCGACCAGACACCTTGGTCGAACTGCAGCCATTTTGGTCGAATCGAATGTCTGAAGTGCGAATTATCATCGATTTGAATTCGACCAGGGTTCGACCAAGCCTTAGGTCGAACCATAGGTCGAACTCCATGCCTGGGACGCGTCCGGATCCGATTTTTACACCCCAAGTGCGTGTTTCTGCGTATTTTTCAAGAAAAAGCCCATCCTAGGTCCATAAGGAGAGCTTACAAGTATAAAAGGGGATGTAGATCACACTAAAAAGACATAAACAATAGAGAGACGGATTGGATACAACACAACACAACCATCCTACACCCCACAAGGGGGGTTCACCCCCCAACCATCATCCACATAATTTCCTTCATCCATCCATCACTTTGAAGATTCGTCTGTGGAATCAAGAGGAGAACCAAGAGGAGAATTCAAGACGGAGAAGTACGCGATGACTCCCATATCTAGGGTTTTATTCGTTTCCTAATTTATCTTGTATTTTCCAGACATCCTGGTAAGATCTATCCAACACCCATGATTGTTCTTCATAATATCATGGGCTAGAGCTTTTTTGGTAGAAATAGGGTTGTGAAGTTTTTTACCAATTAATTGAACTTTCGTGTGTAAACTCCATACAATACTACTTGTGGATTTATTTTATATATGATTGTGCCTTTTAAATTAATACTCACGGTCATTTTGTGCATCATTAACTGTTATATAGAGTCTGAATACATATCTTGGTTATTGATTGAGTGCGTTCACTGCTGAGCAGGATTCCATGTTATGATTCTAAGTGAGGGGACTCCGAAACTTCATTAGAACTATCAATGAATACTTATTAATTGAATTGAATTCAGGTTATTAAGTGGGATAAAGAGGATAATTTTATAGTACCTATAAATGGAGATCATATCGGGTTAGAGTACTAATTGGCCAGGGAAATAATTGATACTGATAGTACCTAGAAAGGGAGGGTGGAATTATATCTCTTGCTCCGAGGTTATTCACACGTGTTATACGCATGTTTACTTGTGTCTATTGAGTAGATATGCGTGGTTAAGCGATGCGTCCATATTCCACAAGGCAGAGTCGGACATCAACACACGAAAGGAAAATTAATGAGTGAAACTGGATTACTCTAGAGCTACCTATTCTCCTACTTGATCCACTTTCGTATTCTTCTAAGTGACTTTATTTTATTTATTATTTTAGTTAATTATTTCATAGATTATAATTAAATTCCACAAACTTAATTACCATTCGTCTTAATTAATTTAGTAAATAATTAAATTCATAATACACCGTCCTTTGGGTTCGATATTCACTTGGTCGCTTCCTTAAGCTGCAATTGATATTCTTAATACTTGGGGATTAATTTTGTGTGCAAAAAAAATGCGCATCAATTGGTACCGTCGTGACTCTCCGACGTTAAATAAGAGTGCTTGTTGGGGGCTTTCCCATCAATTTTATTGTTTTATTTATTTTTGTGTGAGTAAGAAATTTTATATTTGAAGTGCTTACTTATTGACAATTACATCTCTTTGCAAATTTAGTTTCCACTATAGTTTCTACTAAGTTTGGGGGGTGTAATGTAGTTGTTGGCGCTTGGATCATTTGGTTAACGTGACCCGTTAGGGTTCCATGCGTTTCTATCATAGCAGAAGCAATAAATCATAGAAACGATTACCGTTCACCTGGGTATGTAGAAGATGAAGGATTCTTGCTGGCAGACTGTGCAGTCTCACGAGAATGGCCATAACTTCCTCGTCTGATGTCGGAATTGAATGATCCTTATGCTCAGATGATCCTCTCTTCAACGGATTTCCTTAAGTATATTATTCATCAAATTCTGAGCACTGTACGATTTTATATAAATTTCGCAAAGTGGCATACAATAGCAGCAAACTACCTTCTGATCTTCTGCCGTATGTCCCAAGTCCGATCTCGACGTCGTGTGGGCGATGATCTACGAGACCTCCTCAATCTGCTCTCAACCCTCATCACACGTGAATAAAAAAAAATAGATTAGGGTTCCAGATAAGCTGAGGTGACTTATATACATGGGCTACAGCAGGGACCAGAAGGAGAAATTGGGTTGGGCCTCCATTGGGCTTAAGTATCCAAGCTTAGCCCAAAGGTTATACTTAAGTCCAATAATAATAATATATTCCACTAAAATATTATTACTGCACTGCCTTTCCAATCCCAAAATTACATTTTGGGCTCCTTCTTATTATGAGCCCGTTAGTCTCCCCATGTTTAAGATATACAATGTCCATTAGTTAATTTAAGTTACTGACAACTCAATTAATTAATATCTCATCCAAGAGTTGTACCACTCAACCTCATTATCATGCCGGAATAAATTCCACCTGCAGGGTTTACATGATAATCCTTATGAGCTCCTCAAGGGGACATCATCAACCTATGACGGACACTGATTCCTTCTACAATCAACAACACACCATAGAGACAACACTACTTCCCAACTCATCGACTTTGTTGATTTAATTACATGTAAATCTCACTCATTGATGAATCAAAGAAATACATATTGCCCTACACGACGAGGTTATTGTATAGGGATTAAGAGCACGAACATCCATAATAACAGAGATCAAGTTTTTCTATAAGTCAGTATAAGTCGAACGATCTCATGCGGTCCTGCTCAATACACACAAGTGCACTAATGTGATTCTATAGCCAAGAAAAGCTAATACCAAACCACACTACAACCATCCCAATAGAGAGTCCCCGTCTATCTCGGTTGTGAGCATCTGTTTATACTTTATAAGGAAACCGATAATATGATCTTTCGCGTGTTGTCGCACTACATATTATCTACAGTATAAAGTAAGTGGACTATTGCATCGTGCATATAAATAAATTATAAGACGCAATCATTTGATCATATGATTCTCACTTCAAATAAATTGTTATAAGATTGTTCATACAAAAAAGATAGACTTTTAGTATACAATCTAACAATCTCCCACTTATACTAAAAGACTATGCTGTCATGTCTTCTGCCATACATCTGATTCTCACTCCTACTACACGACCATCAAAAGCTTTCGCTTTAAGGTCCTTGTAAATGGATTTACTAGGTTATCATCCGATGCAATCTAGGCGACAACAACCTTCCCCTCATCATACAATTTCTCGTAACAGGTGGTACTCGCGCTCCATGTGTTTAATTGCCTTATGAACTCATGATTCCTTCAAGTTTGCAACTGCACCAATATCATTAATTTAAATTGTGATAATCTTAGGCAAACTTAGAAATATTTCAAAGTCCATCATGAAGTTTCTAGATTCATATAGATAATTTGGCTGCCTTATAGGCTCCAATTTATCATCTTTCCATGATGGAGTCTGGAGTCCGAAATATATTTCTATATAACACCCCTCCATATTATGGCTCTACTTCCTAAAATTAAACACATAACCTTGAGGTGGATTTCCTGCCGTCCAATCTGACTAAAAAATCTAAATCTACATAATCCACAAGAAGCAGTGAATCTGCCCTGTAAGCCTACATATAATTTGCAGTCCTTCTCAGACACTTCTTATATGTCTTACCACAGTTCATCATTCTTGTTCCGGGTTACGTTGATACCCACTGTTCATGCCATCGGCAAAATAGTTATCCAATCTCGTGCATAGCATTTCTTAGATTAAGCTTCCTCATTTGCCGAAGCATAAGGAACTGCTTTCATCTTCTTTATCTACTTTGTGTCACAAGACACATCTCTTTAGATAAAGTCACATGCTAAAATAAGTAAGAATCGTATCATCTCATGAAGTTTGAGATAAGCATAACATCCTTTCTTGTAATCCGTATTACCGTGATCAAAAGGATATTTTTGCTCCTCTTAAGTCCTTCATTACATACCACTTTATCAACCATACCCATACGCCCGACAATACTCTTTCATTGTCTCCAATGAGCAAGATACTATCTACGTGTAGTATAAGAAATACCACCATGTTTCCATCACTATTTTCAATACACAAGACCCATCCGATCATTGATTATATCCATGTCACTGGATTACCTCATCAAAATGGATGTTTCATGATCTTGAAGCTTGCTTTAGTCCATGAATGGACACTTTTAAGCTTACTATCACAATGCTCTTAGCTTTTTGCAATGAATCACTCTGGTTGCTTCACATAGATGTTTCCCTTAAGACTTCCAATCAGAAAAGCTGTCTCAACATCCATTTGCTATCCCTCAGATTTCATATGAGTAGCAACAAATAAAAGAGTCCGAATCAACTTAGGCATAGCTACCGGTGAACATGTTTTCTCATAATCGAACCCTTTCTTTCTGAGTATACCTTTTCGCAACAAGCTTGCTTCCAAGGTTTTCACCTTATTCTATGATCCTCTTTTATTCTTGCATGCCCGCTTCCAATGGTTTTTACGCCATTTAGTGGTTCAACAATCATCCAGACCTAATTTAAAATCCATCGATTCTATTTTAATATTCTTTGCACTTTGCTAGGATTTCGCATTTCTAACTTGTAGTGCGTCATCGTATCTGTGGGTCTATTTCATGTTTGCTAGGGACCAAGTCTCACGACTCTCTCAAAATATGTATCAAACAGGTTGTCGAACATCCCTCCCACTACGACAAGGCATTACATGTAATTGTGTATCAGACGTGACATGCGTTGCAGTTTACCTTGTGGTATATCCTCTTGCACAATTGGTACTAATACCTTTGTGTTTTCTTCTCACATCCTTTAGGACAACTTATAAATAGGTATGTGATTTATTACATAGTCCCTTTCCAAAAATCTAGTGTTTGTGTTAACAATCACCCTTCGATCTTTTAGACTAAATAAATCACCTTCATTTTTATAGCATATCCCACAAACAGACAAACATTCAAATGAATTACTGTTTCTAGGGCTTATCCATAAAATGAATTAAGTAATTCCAAATAATTCATCATCTATTTAATCATTACCATAAGAGTCTTATTCCTTCTATCCACCACACCATTCAGCTGGAGCATGCCCGGTGTAGACCACTTGAGATTTACTCTCAACCTATGATTAATAGCTCCTAATTATCCTAAGAGGTACTCGTAATGACGATTAAATCATCATTACTTGATATATTTTTCATGATGCTTTACTGTACCAACCTTGCAATTCTTGAATAAATCAAAGAACTTAGACATGCAGTGCATCAATTAAATATATCGGTATCTAGAATATTCTTCGATTATTCATAACCACCTCTCGCCTGGATAATATTAGGTCCGCTTGAATCAGAATGAACCAATTCCAACATATATATCTTTGGCTCTACACCCCTTTACCTTGAAAAGGTAATTAATCATTTTTATTTCTAAGTAAGACTTGCAAGTCCGATAGTTTCCACTTCAGATAAACCTTACGGTCCATCTGCTATCAACTTTTGAGTCCTACTCAAGTAAAATGATCTAGTCTTAAACGCCAAATGCATGTTTCAGAAGATGCATTATTAATTACTATTTGTTGCATCTGTGGAATATACAAATTGTTCACCAACGTACCATAACAGATTACAACTCTATCCTTCATTATAATGACCATGTCATTTAAATGAAATGGAGTATCCATCTATTGATGCATAGAAACCAAATCAAATTCTTTCTATGAAAACGTACGTAAAGACAATTTCACAAAATCAAACGTTTATTCATATTGTAAGATAAATAAACAACTCCCACTGCAACAGCCACTACTCTCGTAGTATTACCCATGTATAAAATAATCTTATCCTCACTTAGTAGTAAACATTTAGTGATTTCGGTATCTACACAATGTATCAGTAGGTGCCATCGCCATCACTAATCATGCTTCAACGACTAGCAAGTAAGATTCTATCATTGTTCACTCCTTCTATGAAATTGTATTTCATTTATCACATGTTTTGTCAGAAGTTTCCCACCATATACAACCTCTTGTAATTCAGGAGAAACTTACTCAAAATATCTAGGCAATTATGAAGAATAAAATTGACTTAGGTTTCCCCTTCAACTTCTATTCCATGTATTTCCAATTCATTCATCAAATTCAATCATGACCTACCGCCTTTTAACTTACTCAAGTATCCGAAGAGTTACATGAGACCATCATATTTCTATGAATCTCTTATCTCTTCACTAGAGACTTTAATATGCATCATGATAAGTCTTTTGTGAGAACACACATGTATTTCTTAAGCAGTAAAATTTGAATCCAAGATTATTTTCTAATCATCTAATTTTGGACCAGTGAATATAATTTCTTTTAGTCCACCATAAGTGAAATAAAACTATTTGAAATTCAGAGAATCATAAAAAAATACACCGATCAAATCTTCGAATTTATCCATTTATATTGATTCCCTCAAAACAGTATAAAATATAAATTCACCGACATCTCAAGCACTGTGAGTTTGCAAGCCACGATAGTGTGGACGTTTACAAATCCAAACATTCACAAGAGAAGGTTTTACCCATTAATTTCATTTGTCAACCTAACTTTATGACAAAATAATTAATAGTCAGTTCCTCTTTAGCCATGCAAATAAAGCAGTGACTCTGATGGGGAGGATACTTATTATTTACACCTAAGTGTACACCATTATTTGACCCCAAGTCCATTGCGCGAGCTTATGTGCCTTACAGATGGAGAAGTACACACGCGCTTGGATAACTTCCTACAGTCATCAATTATAAGTCTGTACAGTGATCCGCATATAAGCTCATCCGATAGGGAGGAAGGTCTATGCCAACACGCAAGTTCATATGCATCACATTACAAACATAATTATTTAATGAAGTCTGTTCCAGCAATCTATGAATAAACTCATCCGATGAGGAGGAAGGCTCTAGTGCCGACGCGCAAGTTTATTCACATTACTAACAAACCAATAATGGAGGCCGCGGAAATTTATTACCAATCCCCTTTCCCACTTAGTTATTTAAGACCGAGGGATTTTACATGCATATAATATTCCAAATAAAATACACATATAAACATGTTATTATTACGAAAAATAAGGCAGTAAATCAGATAGCACTTAATTATAAATATATAACAATAATTGCAAATAAAACAACTATAACAATATATATAAGGAAAAAAATACCAAATAAAAGGGTTGACTCGGTCAACTTATCAAGCAATTACTTGCACAATAAGTTGGATGAACTTGTGCTCCAAGAAAACCAACCCTAACGCACCCACATCAACCTAAAACTGCTCCACACGCGAAGACTCCCACCGGAAAATCTAGACAACCGGCGGGAAGGGGGCACACCAGTTTTCTGACATAAGAACCGACCCCCGGTGTGTCTAGTCACCGCCGACTATTGGCCATCATAAGTTCTGCCAAACAACCATTGCTACAAATCATCGCGACAACGCCAGGAAAATATGTGATCAGCCGAAAAATGCACTGCCTGCGTTGACCACCGAACGCACTACCCTTCGCCAGAGAACACGCGGGAAAACCATGGCCGCCTGTCATGCAGCTTTACTTCCAGCCATGGTGTCCGGTGCTGTCGCCCTCAACAATTGGTCAGACTGCTGAGCGGTCCGCTTCCCTGCCATACTGGTGATTTCCGCTAGTTTCCAAGCTAGCAACCGCCTGCAAGCCGACAGCACGTCCACCTGCGTGCCGGTGAACACACCAGTAAACCAAGAAAGTCGATCGGCTGCTACTAGCGTGCCCAACAATATACTTCCAGACCAGGCTTCAAACTTATCGTCGTTTGAACCACCGGCTACGCTCACCCACAACTATGCACAATTTACCGTCGTCCTGTTCAAAACAAGATTCAATCGGAACTTTGCAAGACCCGATCAAAACCTTGGCAAGACTCGATCGGAACTACACTATGGCCGCTAGAAATGCCGCCAAGCTTCATCGCGACTACGTCAGGCCTGCCCCTGCACCACTGCCGGGAATGCATCTCAAGCCACTGGGACTCCATGCCTGTCTTCACTGTGTCACACGCGATTCACTGACTTGCTCAAATAAATCTAACTCGCCCCGAAACTCCACATGACTAGCCCAACCTCCTGCTGTTGCCGTGGAATGCCGTCTCTCCAGCGTGGATTCGGTGGCACCCATCAGCAGCTGACGCGGACTTCTGGCATTCACGCCTTCAGCAACAACCACTGAATTGCATACCACTGCACGCCAACAACACAACTTTCTTGCTATACAAGATAGCCCTGCCTCTCTTCGATCACTGTTGTTCACTGGAAACACCTCGAACAGGTCTCCTAGTCACGTCTGAGTCCTGGCCACCATGTGGAGAACCTCAAGCCGCAACCTTACTGATCGGACCACTGCTTTCAACGCTTTCACCATTCATCCAGCGCGCGGCTTGACCCGTCGATCACAAGCCACCGTCGCCGTCCTCGTACCTATTCCGTTTGCTCACCACCATGCCAGCACGCGACGATGTGTGTGTGCCATCGTGTACAAGATAGGGGTATTCAACAAGAAACAAAATTCTAAACCCTAATATCACATATGGCACAACAAACCCTAGCCTAACGTTTCACGCTTAACCACGAAACCGAAGCTCTGATACCAATTGATGGCGCTTGGATCGTTTGGTTAACGTGACCCGTTAGGGTTCCATGCATTTCTATCATAGCGGAAGCAATAAATCATAGAAACGATTACCGTTCACCAGGGTATGTAGAAGATGAAGGATTCTCGCTGGCAGACTGTGCAGTCCCACGAGAATGGCCATAACTTCCTCGTCTGATGTCGGAATTGAATGATCTTTGTGCTCAGACGATCCTTTCTTCAACGGATTTCCGCCAGTATATTGTTCATCAAATTATGAGCACTGTAAGATTTTATATAAATTTGCAAGGTGGCATACAGCAGCAGCAAACTACCTTCTGATTTTCTGCCGTATGTCCCAAGTCCGATCTCGACGTCGTATGAGCGACGATCTACGAGACCTCCTCAATCTGCTCTCAACCCTCATCACGCGTGAATAAAAAAAATAAATTAGGGTTCCAGATAAGCTGAGGTGACTTATATACATGGGCTACAACAGGGACCAGGAGGAGAATTGGGTTGGGTCTCCATTGGGCTTAAGTATCCAAGCTTAGCTCAAAGCTTATACTTAAGTCCAATAATAATAATATATTCCACTAAAATATTATTACTGCACTGCCTTTCCAATCCCAAAATTACGTTTTGGGCTCCTTCTTATCATGAGTCCGTTAGTCTCCCCATGTTTAAGATATACAATGTCCATTAGTTAATTTAAGTTACTGACAACTCAATTAATTAATATCTCATCTAAGAGTAGTACCACTCAACCTCATTTTATTGCCGGAATAAATTCCACCTGTAGGGTTTAATGATAATCCTTATGAGCTCCTCAAGGAGACATCATCAACCTATGACGGACACGGATTCCTTCTACAATCAACAGCACACCATAAAGACAGCACTACTTCCCAACTCACCGAGTTTGTTGATTTAATTACATGTAAATCTCACTCATTGATGAATTAAAGAAATGCATACCACCCTACGCGTCGAGATTATTGTATAGGGATTAAGAGCATGAACATCTATAAAAACAGAGATCAAGTTTTTCTATAAGTCAGTATAAGTCGAACGATCTCATGCGGTCCTGCTCAATACACACAAGTGCACTAATGTGATCTATAGCCAAGACAAGCTAATACCAAACCACACTACAACCATCCCGATAGAGAGTCCCCGTCTATCTCGGTTGTGAGCATCTGTTTATACTTTATAAGAAAACCGATAATATGATCTTCCGCGTGTTGTCGCACAACATATTATCTACAGTATAAAGTAAGTGGACTATTGCATCGTGCATATAAATAAATTATAAGACGCAATCATTTGATCATATGATTCTCATTTCAAATAAATTGTTATAAGATTGTTCATACAAAAAAGCTAGACTTTTAGTATACAATCCAACAGTACTTATCTCATTGAAGCACCGAGAGTATAATATTTTCTTTATGATGTTTGTTAGGGGAGTTGATTTTTTGTGGCTTATTGAAACTTTAACCAGTTTTGGTGTGTCGATTTTTTACAATTTGCCTAATGTTTAGTGGTGTTTTGTGTTGTTTTTTAGTGTCGTATGCGGAGTTACACTAAATATTGAGTTTAAGATTGATTCTCGAGTTAAGTTTTGCTCTGTTTTGGTACCTAATGTTCGTTTTTGAGCTTGAAGTGTACATGGGATGAAGAAAATTCGACTTTGGAGCATCAGGTGTTCGATTCGACCAAAAGTGCAGTTCAAACTATGGAGCTCTAGTCGAACTGTTAATCAGAGACTTCGTAACAGGTTGATTCGACCACACAGGGGGAGGTTTGACCAAGGCTTCGACCAAGATGAAGGTCGAACTGGATATCAGAGAATTTTGTACAGGCCGATTCGACCAAGATGGGTTTGGTTCGACCAAATAGTAAATCGAACCAAGGTCGAATTGTAGACCTGAAAGTTTGAACAGGTGAGTTCGACCATGATATTGTGGTTCGACCAAGTCATTTGGTCGAACTAAGATGCTGAAAGCCTCTAGAAACGTGTTTTGACCACGATAATTCCGTTCGACCACTCCAGTAGGTCAAATCGTACCAGGTAAGTCAATTTTTAAAAATATTTTTCATCCCCATTTAATCACTTTGCACACCACCTTCACGCGAATTCTTCCCGAATCAAAAACCCTTCCTTCCAATCTTCAATATCACTCGATTTCGCTCTGATTAAACCATATTCCACACTCTTTTCACTCAATTTGTCACGATTTTGGAACGATCTAGTTGTAAATCTAGGGTTTTGAAGCGAATTGAGAATTTGTCACATTTGTTCATTTTAAGCCATGGCCGGTTCAAAACGAGACACACATCACTCATCATCCATCCACCATCGAAACCCTACCATCATCTCGAGGTGAAGAGAGATTCGTCTGGCGAGTCAAGTAAGATCATACCAATTAACCATGATTGTTCCTAGATCAATCATGGGCTATAGCCGCTCCTGTAGTTCTAGGGTTATGAAAGCTTTATGAGTTAATTGAATTTCCATGTGTAAACTCCGTACAACACTACTTGTGGTTTATTTTATATAAGATTGTGCTTTTTAAATTCATACTCACAGTCATTTTGTGCATCATTAACTGTTATATAGAGTCTGAATACAAATCTTGGTTATTGATTGAATGCGTTCACTATGAGCAGGATTACATGTTATAATTCTAAGTGAAGGGATTCCGAAGTCTTATTAGAACTATCTTATATAAATACTTGTTAATTGAATATTATTCGGGTTATTAAGTAGGATAAAGAGTATAAATTCATAGTACCTAAAAAGGGATATCATATCGGGTTAGAGTACTAAGTGCACGGTAAATAATTGTTACTGATAGTACCTAGAAAGGAGGGTGAATTATATCTCTTGCTCTGAGGATATTCACACGTGTCATACGTATGTTTACTTGTGTCTATAGAGTGAACTTGCATGGTTTAGTGATGCGTCCATAGATCGCAAGGCAGAGTCGGACAACAACATATGGAAAAGAAATTAATAAGTAAAACTGGATGACCCAAAGAACTACCTAATTTCTTACTTGATCACAATCGTATTTTCTGTATTGCTTGTTTATTTGATTTTCTATTTAATTATTTGTTATTTAGTTTCCTAACTATTCCAAACCAATTTGTCAACATAGTCATAGTTAATTAGAATATAATTAAATTGGTAATAATCTGTCCCTTGGGTTCGATAATCACTTGATTGCCTATCGAAACTACAATTGATATCCTTCATACTTGGGGATTATTTTGTGTTTTGAGAAAATGCTCATCAGGTGGGACGACCAAAATAGAAAAATGGACCTCTTAGCCTAGGACGGAGGAAGTATTATGGAAGTGATAAAATCACTTGAAAATTAACTCATTTCCACCTCTCTCTCTACATTTCCCTCCTCCTTCTCTCTAACCTATCTCCCTCGTGTACCTTTCTCCGATGGGAGGCAGGTTTCTGACATTGCCGGCTGTGCTTCTCTGGCGTAGTTACCTACCCCCTCGCCTCCCATCTTTCTTTTCTAGTCATTTTCTTTATTTCCTTTAATTTCCTGTTTCAAGACAACAAGTCTTCTATTTTTACCTTCATGGATTCTCGGCATGATGTCCGACGTTCAGCTCACTGGAACCTTTCATGGATAGCTGGTGCTGCCACTCTCACGCACCAGTATTTCAAATGGCCGAACTAGTTTACAGTTTCTGATGCTTGCTGGATCCTACTCGTGGCCTTCGTCCATGGAGTTAGCTTCTACCAGCGTTTTTCCAGCAAGCTGTGCACTCCATCAGCGTTCTTTTCACAGCTCGTCGACTCGTTCAAGTGGAAGACCCAACACTGAACATTCATGTCTTCCTCTTTCTGTAGCTGTTTTCTACACCTTGCCGATTTTCTCCTAGCATTATTCTGACAGAAGCCTCCGTTGATTGGTTCGTTGCTGTTCATTCTCCAACAGTTGCTGGTGTCCGTACTGGTTTCCAACGACTGCATCCGACGCAACTATTGTGGCAAGGAGCTACTTTCCGGGTGACCCCCCTAAGCATTTAATGCTTTTTGTCTTTCTTCAAGCAGCCTGCTGTTGTTTTGTGGATATAGTACACCTAGTGGCTTATCTACAACAGCCTTTTCTACTTTTTATTTGTTTTAGCTGGACAACCCCACCCTTTTTCAAAAGTTGGTGAAGTGTTGCCTTCTATTAGAGAATATTCTATTTAGTTAGTCCCACATCAGTTGTCGTATACATTTTTTTATTATTGTAATTTGTACATTAGAGATATTGTATTTAGTTAATCCCACATCGGTTGTTGTCTACATTCTTTGGTTGTTGTAATCTGTATATATCTTCTCCAATATTATCAATACAATTATCTTTTCACTCTATCTTCTATACCTTCCTTAGGCCCCATCGCCTTTGTCTTTACCGATGCTTCAGTGCAGAGGTCTGTCGTCCTTTGATGCCTGATGGTGAAGAGGGTCACTAACTTTGCTCCCTTCTTTGTCTTTCAGCCAGCGTTGGCTTTTTTTCCTTCCAACCCATTCGTCAGCTGCCCTTCAACACGTCTTCCTCAACTAAGCAGCTAGTAATGTGTTCCCATTCTTCCGTGTCATGAGAGTCTTGTCTAATGGGTTTCTCTTTGCCGTCCAATATTTCGATGTCAAATTTATCCATGGCTGCTGTCTTCCTCTGACGAACAGCAGTTCTATTTCGACGAACAGTCACCTCCTTCGGGGATTCAGTTCTGCTCCGATAGTTCGGTGGTCGCCAGAAAATCTTATGATGTTTACGACGGTTGCCCCTGCCAGTATAAGTTGAGCCCCTTCTGTCCACTATTCTCTTGCCAACTTTTATTTTTCAACAGCCCTGGGTTGCTCTTTAACTTCTTTCAACTTGCAGCGGCTGTTTCTTTGCTCTTTTTGCTCCCTATTTAGTATTCTCATGGGGTAATCCTTCAATCGCATGGTCTCCTCTTCGAGTCCACATGGCAACGAGTCATTTTTGATCAACATGGGTTGTTATGCATCTTTTGATTACTCATAGTCATGTTCGTTTATGGCTTGACTTAGGGCAGTTTCCTCGCAAGTGCATTAGGACCCCTTCGCCACAATCATCTCCATGCATCTTCATACGAGACTAGAGTAGCTTAGATGCTCATTTTAGCTTTGCTAGTCTCCCTCACAGCTCGCTTCAAGTTCTTCCGGTCTTTGAGTTGGCCATGGCTTGTATGGTATTTGTGCAGTTCGCAAACTAGGGGGGAGTAGGGCTACACTCTCCGGTGCGAAAATCCTCTGTCTATGGCTAGCTCGCCTACATAAGCCCGTTGCTGATCACAAAGCCCGAGATCAGCCCCTTCAGTTTTGCTCTACTCCACAGCCCATTGCTAGTTACTGTCCATACTCTTGGCTAATCTCATGATTATAGTCGGGTCCCATTGTACAAGCCAATTTTTTTGCTCCTTTGATGTACTATTTAATCATGTTTTAATTTTCATTTGATCCTCGAAGCCACCTATTTAGGCTCTTTTTGCAAGCCATTTGTTTGGCTTTTTTAATTTTCGTTATTCCTTATCTTCCTTTTTCTTTGTCCCCCTTCTTATTTTCTTTTAACCTTTTTATAATATTGCGTAGTTTAATATATTATATGGAAGTGAGATGTAATTTACCAATAATGTGGAATAATATTTTCGGACCACTCCTGTTTTTCAGCTTATAACATGATCATATATTATTTAGTCATTCTTTTTTAAAACAATTTTTTTATGACAAAATTTGTTTTATTCTTAATATGATTTATGATTGAATATTAATTTCTTAAATTTATAGACATGGTTTTCATTATATAATTATGTATTATAAATTATACGCATGTGTGATTTGCAAGATGTGCATCATAGATTGAATCAACAAAAAATGCACCACATATGACTTAATAAATAATTTATAGAAGGTTATAGAAAGTTTTAGAAATATTTTTATTTATTTATAATCCACATCATTATATTTTTTAGAAGGTTTAATGGCAAAATTTATGATTGTGTATATGATTATATATATTCATACATGTACATTCATATCATCATTTCCTTATTCGCGACTTTATAAAATTGAATAAATGATAATTATATTTTTCTTAAAATATTTGACATTGATAAAGAGAATATGACGAGCTCACCGATGATGGAAAAAATACTTAACGTGAGTCTTTTGTTTAATTCACATTACCTCTTGCGATTCAAATGAATTTTTATTTGAAAAAATTAAGTATATTATTTCCCTAAAGGAATAATCACTAATATGCATTCTTTATCATCACTAACCATGAGTATTTTATTGGAAAATGATTCATTTACTTTATGACGATCCTTGAAGGATCGTTAACAAACTGTGATAAATTCTCCACCAAACTCAATATGATTAACATAATTTAAGTAATTTAGATTTTAATTCGATTACAAAATATAACTCGATTTAACATTACATAAAGCATTCAGAGTTTCTTTCTGCATTATTGCTAGCAGAACAACATGATTTACTCTTACTGAAATACTATGGTTTAAAATTGGTGTCTGAAGTACATGTTTTTTTTTATGATAAATAAGAGGTTGTGGTTTTGTTGATGTGAAGTGTTGAGGCCAGTGTCATCACATCTGGAATCACACCGATCATCCACCGATATTCTAGCAATTTTCATTAACTACTAAATATTTATATTGTTCGAAATGAGTTGTGCTCAGTATTGCTTTTAGATTTGTAGTAGTCAAAGATGTACGTGTCAGACACTGATTCAAAGTCAAACACAAACCTGGAAAAGTTTTGGAAAGATCTAGAAGTGATGGAAGTTACCCGAAGTAGTGGGTAGTTATTTCCCTCACTCATGGGTGGTTTAACCTCCCCTAGTGGACCACTCACATGTTCTCTCCTACACCATTTTCACGACTGTTTATAGAAGCCGCCAGATGTCAGATGAACGTTTTCTCGACACACAATTATTCTCCAAGTATGAAGGATGCTATTGTAGCTTTGATAAGCGACCAAGTGATTATTGAACTCAAGGAACGTATTATTATCAATTTAATTATACTCTAACTTATAAGACTAGGTTGGCAATATAGTTGTCATAAATTGAGTAACTAATAAACAAATAATTAAAATAGTAATTTAAATAAATAAGCAATAGAGATTAAACGAAAGTGAATAAGTGAGAAATTAGGTAGTTCTTCGGGCCATCCAGTTTCACTCATTAATTTCCCTTCCGTATATCAATGTCCGACTTTGCGTTGTGGAGTATGGACGCATCACTAAGCTATGCAAATCTACTCTATAGACACAAGTAAATAAGCGTGTGACACCTGTGAATATCCTTGGAGTAAGAGATATAAAACACCCCCTTTCTAGGTACTATCAGTATCAATTATTTCCCTTGCATTAAGTACTCTAACCCGATATGATCTCCCTTTATAGGTACTATGAAGTAATTCTCTTTATCCTACTTATTAACCCGAATAAGATTCAATTAACAAGTTTTTATATAAGATAGTTCTAATGAGACTTCGGAGTCCCCTCACTTAGAATCATAACATGTAATCCTGCTCAGCAGCAGTGAACGCACTCAATCAATAATCAAGATATGTATTCTGACTCTACATAACAATTAATGATGCACAAAACAACTCTGAGTATGAATTAAAAAGGCATAGTCTTATATAAAATAAACCACAAGTAGTGTTGTACGGAGTATACACAAGTTCAATTAACTCATAAAACCATCATAAACCCTAGAATTACCAAAGCGGTTCTAGCCAATGATTGATCAAAGAACAATCATGGTGGTTGGATAGATCTTACCCATTGTCTTGAAAATTATAAGATAAATTAGGATGCGAAGTAAACCCTAGATGTGGGCGTCGTCGCGTCTCTCTCTATCTTGAATCTTCACTTGGTTCTCATTTGATTCGACAAATGGATCTCTCTTCACAGCTCCATGGATGATGGTAGGGTTTTGGATATTGTGTAGAATGAAGGTGGTGAATGGTCTCCCTCTCTGCTATGTGGGGTCTTCCTTTTATAAATTTAGCTCCTCCAATGGACCTCTAATGGACTTTTTGAGCAAAAACATATACTGAAGGTATAAAAATACGGATTCGAAATCTTCTCGTGCATTGGTTCGACCAAAGCCCTTGGTCGAATCGGCCTGTATTAAATTAGGGGGTTTCTGGTTCGACTCAAACTGCTAGTCGAACCAGAAGCTCCGTGGTCGAACCATCTTTGCAAATCTTCAGGCTTTTGTTCGACCACGGTTCGACCATCATGCTTGGTCGAACCACAATGTTGTGGTAGAATCATGCTGAAATAACTTCCAGACGCCTGGTTCGACCAGAAATGGTAGTTGAACCACCTCTCCTTTGGTCGAACCAGGTGCTAAAACACCCCTTTTCCAGTTCCGAGCACTTATGTCCTGTTTTTCTTTGAAAATCCGCTCAAATGGCCTCACACACCTGATTCGTGACTTTCCACTACATATCTCGATTTATCTTGACTTAAGATCAAATTATACATCATTATCACATAAATCAGAGCTTAAAATACTTGAATTTACACTCTCATCAATGTCAGAAGAAAAGGCTTGGAGAAATTACAGTATACAGAAGCATCTTGCTAGAAAGGTTCTATCTTTTGGTTTCTGTACTGTAGTGTTTTCAATAATGTTTTAACACTTTGTTCAACATTATGTGTATACTGTTATCCCATTCATTTTGTGTGTATTGTTTACAAGCAGTGAAAATGCATACTTGAAGTAGGCCATTTGGGAACTTGTTTGCCATTTGGGAACTTGTTTGGATTTTATCCGATTTTTTGTTTTCGAGAGTGGAATGAATGTTTCCATCTCTTGAATTTGTTTTTGTAGTCACTTTTTTCCAAATTAATTGATATTTATATACCATGAGGCCACCATAAACTTTTTAAGTTTGTGGAAAGATTTAGTAATATGTGTGTTTGAGTCTTCCGTTGTTTAAACTTGCAATTTCGATTCAAGTTTCATATTCTGATACAAGTCAATATTGTACCAAGTTCGACAAAACATTGGACAACATTTTTGTCTAAAACACACTTACACCCGCTGGGCACCCCTCACAAATTGATCTTATTGAGTTGGTTGAGACAATCCAAATTTACTCTAGTAGAGCGTTGAGATTAAAGACATCGCAATAATGATCCCCAAATTATAGAATGAACAAAACAATATTCTAGCACAAAACACAAGTTCAAATCAACAATTAACAATTTTCCAGAAGCACAATTGCAATAAATATTGTATAATTATTAAACGTCTCATATATGTTGTACATCAAAATACTTGGTTGATATCATAAGGTACAAAAAAATGAAAAGAAAATGTATCAATGGTGAATCATATGATCATATGTATTTGCCTGAAGCAAAGAATTTTTTCTTAATTATAACAATTATGACATTTTAGGGTTTGAGCTCATAGATTATGAAGATGATCAAGTGTGATCTTAATTTATAAGATATTTAGAAGTGGTGCTTGAAGCCAGTGATACATTAAAAGTAATAATTTTTTTTCTTTCATGAAATTGTGTCACATATAATGAAGTGGTTGTATTTGTTAAAATTTTTACATGCTGCAATGACTTTAAAGTTATTATAGCCAAATATGTAAATTATGGTATGAGAAATTTGAATATTTATGCAACAGAGATGAGCCAGATGCTCATATTTCTTTTTAATCATGAAATACAAAGTGATATTATTTTCTCTTTAATTCATATGGATAAATTTTTTAAGCTTACTTGAAGGAAATTCTTTATGACATTCACACACTAAAGTTGGAATTAAATCTCCTAATGTGTTCAAGATATTTAAAGAAAAATATTGGTTGAATTTTCTAATTGTTATGACCAAAGTTAATTTTTTTATCAAATTGGACTAAGAATAAGTCATTATACAAATGTTTCACTAATATTATAACATCTCAATTTTGACTACTCAATTAAGTGGAACATCAGATTTTTATATACATACTCAGTGAATAATTTATTATAAAATTTCAATAATTATCTTTCTAATTGGGGAACATAAAATTATTTAATTCAAATTTAGCTCATGTATATCATTATTACATAATATTCCATTATAACTAGTGCTTAATAAAGGCCAGAAGTCTTTACATTTCTCATATGAAACTATTAAATTGTGCAATTAAAGTTTTATAATTATATCACCACAATAGCGTAGCTTAATGGGCATTTAGTGATAAATCCATCTATTCTTTAAATACAAAAAGCCAAATAGGGGATTAGTATATTTAAGCACTGATGGTGATTGGATCATATGGTATATGTAACCCGTTCGGGTTCCATGCACATCTAATGCAGTGAAATTACAGAAAGAATTACCTTTCACCTAAAACTGGCGGAGAAGTCTGAATCAGTTGCAGAAACGACCTCTTGATCTTCTGCTGTATTCCTATGCCTCGTCTAGATGTCGTGTGGGCGGCGATCCTTTAGGCGATCCCAATCCGCAGTCTCTCTCGAATTTCTCACGTTCTCTCTTATCTGATGAGAAATCTGATTTCTCATCCATTTTTGAAAAGTGGAGTGAATTTTTGTGTGACTGGACTACTAGGATGGCTTATTTATATGCTACAACAGGGGCCAAGAGGAGAAATTAGGCTAATAGATGATATTATAAAAAGTGAAAAATAAAAGGTACAGAAGAGAAATTGAAAGAATGATCCAAAAGTGATCATTGAAAGAGCCAAACAGGTGGCTTTAAAAAGAGGACCAAAATAGGTGGCCTCATAAAAATTAAAGCCCAACTCATATAATTTTATCTATGTAATCTGCAAGTAGGGGCCGTAGAGGAGTAGTTAGTGAAACAAACAGTAAAACTCAGCCTATCACATGAGTCCAAACAAAACGTAAGGCTAATAGTCTTTAACAACATGAAGATGTAGCAAGAGTAGGCACAATGCCTATTTCCAATATCCCTGCAAACTGTATTCAATAATAGACAATAGAGATCCATCTATAACAAGTGATAGTAAACCGTCATGAGAACTGCAATAATCTATTTTCAAACCAATTCAATAGACGACGTTGAAGAAATCATCTTCCCTACAGAGGGGAAGATTTGAATCAAAGGAGGCCTGATGGGTGATGAGCAACGAGACAAAGTGCAAGCAACCCACAATCTGGTCTAAATAGCTTGAACACCAAAAGGAAACAAACTCTTTAACCAATTTAAAACATACAACCAGACAAAGCAATAGGTGAAGAGGTGTGCTTGCTGTCAATTAGAAATCAAAGCCCTAACAAAGGGAGGCTAATGAAAAAGGGCACCAAAACATTACTCCCGTGTGCTGCTGGAGAGGAGAAATTAGAATTGGTCCTCCCATTGAGTTTAAGCATCCAAGTTTAACCCAAAACTTATACTTAAACCCAATAATAATAAATCAGTACTTTAAATAATTATTATTGCACTGTCACTCTAATCCCAAATCACATTATGGGCTCCTTCTTATTATGAGCCCATTTAACTCCCCGTGTTTAAGATATACAATGCCCATTAATTAAATGAATTACTGACAACTCAATTAATTAGTATCTTATCCAAGAGTAGTACCACTAAACCTTATTATCATGCCGGAATAAATCCACCTGCAGGGTCTACATGATAATCCTTATGAGCTCCTCAAAGGGACATCATCAGCCTAATATATTAGGACACATATTCCTTCTACAATCAACAACACACCATAGAGACAGTACCATCTCCCAACTCACTGAGCATATTGATTTACAATTAAATCTCACTCATTGATGAATTAAAAAAATAAATAATGTATTACATGTTGAGGTTATTGTATAGGGATTAAGAGTACGAACATCAATAATAACTGAGGTCTGGTTCTCTTATATATTCAGTATAAATCGAACAACCACATGCGGTCCTGCTCAATACACACAAAGTGCACTAGTGTAATGTTATAGTTGAGACAATCTAATATCAAATCACACTAAAACCATCCCAATAGACTATCTCTGTCTATCTCGATTGTGAGCATCTGTTTATACTTTATAAGGAGCTGATAATATGATCTTCCATGCGACGCCATACACCATATTATCTACAATTTAAAGTGAATGGACTATTGCATCGACATGCAATCATTTGATTAATGATTCTCATTTCAAATATTGTTATAACATTGTTCATACTAAAGCTAGACTTTTAGTATACAATCTAACAAGCACAATAACTGCACATTAAATGAAGACTATTTCATGACATTAGGGGAGAGATAATAGCCTAAAAGGAGAAATTTTATTATATAAAAGTATCTTCATTATTTTGTACTAGACAAATTGAACTAGAAGTTTAGATGATAATTAATTTGCAATAGCAAATAAATTATCAAAGTATTATAAAAAGTGACTAAGTCTCAAATACTTATTACCAATTCACCGCAAGAAGTGGAGTTCTCCATGGACATCAATAATTCTCAATGCCAGAAGCGTGAATGGTTTAATATATATTAATATTAAGAAAAATCAGTTAGAGAGTTTAAAAAATAGTCACTTCAAAAATAAGTTGGATAGTTTGCTTGAAAACAAGAAAACTCTTAAATAAATTTGTCTAGGAGTGAAAAATCCAATAAATTGCATGTGCACCAAATAATCAAAATACTATGCAAGCGAAACGACTAGATCCAAATGTTTGGAAAATGACGAGGATCTAGTTAAATAAATATAGAATTATTATAATCATTGGGAGAGATACATAAGTTGTATTATCAATGTTGTCGATGACACATTTATCTATTTAATTGCTCTTACTGTCTTAAAAATTTGGATCTTGTGTCTGTCATAAATGACAGTGCTAGAAGCACTTAGATTGAGTAAGACAGAAAGAGTCAATTAAAATAATGCTTTACTCGCTAAGAATTCATCCTTAAATACTAGAAATGTTATGTCTATGAATATAAATATTTGTCCAAGAAGGACGTACAAAGAATGTAGTGGTGAAAACAAAGCGAGATTAAAATGAAAAAGTTATTGTAGAGACTCGATATTAATTAATGATGAACATCTTCCCATTATTATATGACAGTTACTTAATTATGTAATGTTTCGCTACTTAATTATATGAGAGTTACAATAAATTAAGATACATAGATAATACACAACACTACACGTTAACTTGTATTAGAATTCCTAATGATTATAAACTGGTGGTGGATATATGAAAATACCCGATGGATATACATCATTTTAAACCTAAAACAAACTATATGGATGTACTACATTTTATTTGAATGGTTTCATCTTGAAGAAGGAACATTACCTATATTTATGTGTGGTTTAAGGTTGCAACCCGTAAGAAATTTGTATGAGAAAAGTTTACTCATGACAAATGATGGATTTTTCGGAATGAACGACTTTTATTAACTAAAGAATCATCTGAAGCTGTTGATTGAGAATTATTCTAATGAAATATTGATTTTTAAACACTAGTTAATATACCTGATGATGGGCTTATATACAATTTTTATTAATTTCGTTCAATTTTGTAAGTCAATTATTGTTTAATCCCCTGAAGTGGAAAATAAACATTTATATACTTATGTAGAGTTTGAATACATATCTTCATTATTGATTGAGTGTGTTCACTGCTGAGCAGGATTTTATGTTATGATTCTAAGTGAGGGGACTCCAAAAATTCATTAGAACTATCTTATATAAATACTTATTAATTGAATTGAATTCGGATTAGTAAGTAGGATAAATAGGATAATTATATAGTACCTATAAAGGGAGATCATATCGGGTTAGAGTACTTAGTGCACGGAAAATAATTAATACAGATATTACCTAGAAAGGGGAATATAATTATGTTCTTGCTCCAAGGTGATTCACACGTGTTACACGCATATTTACTTGTGTCTATAGAGTAGATTTTCATTGCTTAGTGATGTGTCCATAGTCCACAAGGCAGAGTCGGTCATTGACATAAGGAAGGGAGATTAATTAGTGAAATTGGGTGACCCAAAGAACTACCTATCTTCTCACTTGTTAACTCTCGTTTATATCTACTGTCTTTATTTATTTATTATTTTGTTTATTAGATTAGTAACCATTCTACAACTTAAATTGCCAACTAATAGTTTCTCTTAATTTAAATAATAATAAATTGATAACCAATCGTCTTTTGGATTCGATAATATAACTTGGTCGCTTATCTAAGGTACAATCGCATCCTTCATACTTGGGGATTAATTATGGTTGTTGAGAAAACGCCCATCAACAATCCAAAATGATAAAATAAATATTTAGGAGTATTAAACTTATATTACTTTTCATAAAGACAAAGTCTCTTGTGAGACAGTAATTATGTGAGGCGGATTGACCCGTTGTTAAAGTATGCTTGATATATAGATAAAGCATGTTAATTTGTAGTTGAAGTATTTTTTTAAAGTATGATGAATAAAGAATTAAAGTATGTGATTAAACTGTTATAATATAATTCACTACAAACATACTTTAACTACTAATATGCATAGTTACTTATATAACAATAGTATACTTTAACAACGGGTCGACCCATCTCACTATCCGTCTTACATAAACCCATTTCACAAGAGAGTCACTCTTTCATAAAATAATTCATTTTTATTAACGGAATGTAATTTTTGTATTAGAATAACATTTCTGATTAACCATCTCAATACTCATTTTGTGTGTAATAGGATCACACTATTTTTTTTTCAAATTTTTTATTTGCATTGTGTTGTAAAATATTGAAAGACAAAAACAATGGAATCAGAGAGAATAGCCAGAAAGCAAGAGAGTTCTATTCAATTAAAAATCATAAATTATTTTATATACATTGTCTCTCATATATGTGTTAACATTTCCATTCTCTACGTCAAGAAGAGTGGGCAGTTATCCGGTAAGTAATGTCCACATCGTTTCTAATATTATTACAATACTCCCCCTTGGATATTACACTATCATATGCATGTCTCATTTAAAACCTCACTAGAAAATCCTATTCAAAAAACCAGGTGAGGAAAAAAGTACACATCTTATGATTTTCATGTGTTATAACAGCTGCCTCGTTAAAAACCTTCGACTAAGAAAACATTGTGAGAAAAAACTGAGTTAAGGAAAAATAGAATACAACTTGATCTTCTGGACCCAATCTTCAGGAATGTTTTGAAGTTGTCATTCTCCTGAACACGACAATCTAGTCTGTCTAATTTAAAACCTTCAACTACGAAAATCTTATGGGAAAAAATTAATTAATAAAAAAGAGTACAGAATTGGTCCTCAGGACCCAATCTTCATGATTAATGTTTAGAATTTATTGGTCCTCCTGATCATAATTATATTGTCTGCCTCAGTAAAAACTTTTAACTAAGAAAACATCTCAAGAAAAAACTTATAGTTAAGGAAAAAAAGTGCAGACCTTATGATTTTGATGTGTTAGCATCAGCTGCCTCGTTAAAAACCTTAAAGCTAAGAAAATCCCTTGGAAAAAACTTAGATAAGGAAAAAAAGAGTATAACCATTAGTCTTCAGAACCTAATCTTCTAGATTATTTGAAATTATTACGCTCCCTGAAAACAATGATATATTGAAACATAATTGCTGATCTTCATGACAAAATTTTATGATTTTATTTTGAACTTATCACTCTCCCTAAAGACATCAGTCTAATAGTCTACTTAATATAATATTTCAAGTAAAAATTTCAAATGTTCAAGTTGGAGGTAAGTAATTTAAGAATAAATTATCTGGATTGTTACATGAGTAAACTCTTTGTGTAATATTTCATCGCTCTTCAGTAGCTCATATGAGTGAAATAAATTTATTGTCTATCTCCATATATAAATTGCTCATGTTTTATGCAACACATAATTTATTATCTTATAAAAGATTATAAGGGAGTATATACAAATTATTATGCCACATAGGCTGCAAATATTTATATCATCCATCATAACAGTACACCAGTCTAAAATTTAGTGTAATAGGGATCGAATCATAATTAATATTCGATTATATGCATGCCAATTTCTTGTTGGTTTCTTATAATTAAACCAATATTTATTTTAAAGCGATACATTAGGATATATCTAATTTTAATTAAATGTCTCCTTTTCAATGAATTATAAAAATCTTGCTAGGTATTCATCATAAATGCATATAAGGCTTGATACAATTATGAAGAAAATAAGTGCTTTAAAAATCACAAATAGTGAGACTTCTGGTCCAAAATATCCTCATTATACACTTACCACCTTATGCAGGAGACGCGTGCAGATCCCCCCAAGAAAAAGGTACGCCCGATTGCGCTGTGACCAAAGCTCTCTGCTTCTGTATTCCTTAGATTATAGGCTATTCTGGCTGATCCATTGCTCTCACATCTTGATCTCGGGCCTCGTTGACTAGGATTGCCCACAGGGGTTGCCCACGCCTGTTACCTAGAATTGCCTATGCACAGGCAACAGTTAATGATGCACAAAACAACTGTGAGTATGAATTAATAAAGTATTGTCCTATATAAAATAAATCAACAAGTAGTGTTGTACGGAGTATACACACGAAAGTTCAATTAACTAGATAAAAACCTTCATAACCGTAGAACTACTAAAGCGCTTCTAGCCCATGACGCTTCGAAGAACGTTCATGGTGTTTGAATAGATCTTACCCATAGTCTTGAAAATTACAAGAAAGATTAAGTTGTGAAATAAATCCTAGATATGGGCACCGTCACTTCTCGCTCGGTCTTAAATCTTCACTTGGTTCTCACTTGATTCGCAACACAAATCTCTCTTTATAGCTCCTGCGGATGGAGTTAGGGTTTGGATGCAGTGTACGATGGATGTGGAATCTAACTCTCTTTTTGATGTGATCAGCATCCATTTTTATATTTGTAAAACTCTCCTCATGGAACTTTACTGGGCTTTTTCTTGAAAAATACGTCAATTCACGCACAGGAGCGTCGAAATTAACAATAATAGTCGCATGTGTCCCCGCTCGACCAAAACTGGCGAGGTTGAGCGGACTTCTGCCATGTCGAGTGGTGGTCGAGTGGCCTTCCTGTTCGCTAAAACTCTATTCAAACACTCGCTCGACTAGCTTCAACCCCGCTCGACCAAATAATGCAGGTCGAGCGGTTTCTTCCGAGGTCGAGTGGCATCTCGAAACTCGTGTTTTTTGATTCTGAGCACTTCTGTCCCATTTTTCTATATAAATATGCTTAAATAGCCTCAGTAACATCTGATTCGTGGATTTTCCCTAAACATACCAATTTGCCTTGATAATAGCCCAAATCGTACTTAATTTCCACACAAATCAGAGCTCATAATACGTGAATTATCACACTCATCAAACCCCCAAGCTTACATGTTTCTCGTCCCGAGGCAACGAAATCAAAACGAAGGCAAGAGAGTGTGATTCACAAGATCCATATACGTGCACAACTTAATAACACATGTAATTCATCAAATCAAAACATGCAGTCATCATACTTTTCATCTATGTAAGAACATCAATTAATCATAATATTTCTACAAGTGCTAAGTCATCTAGCTTACTAGGTAAGTGTTTACTCTCGCTCTCAAGTGTAAAAATGTACACTTCAAGGGTTAGTATGTACGCTCATAATCAATTCATACATCCGCATAACCATAAGCTTGGAAAAGGTCTCAAAAATCAATTCATAATCATTTCAATACTAGGATCACAAAAGACTTGTCTTTTGGCTTGTAATGTTGGCACTTTGGTAAAGGTAGGATAATTTAGATAAAGTGACTAATTCACTAGTAGAAAATTATCTTAGAGTTTTTCTTTTCATCAAACATCTTCATTTCTTTTCCATCATCATTCTCATCATCTTTACAATTTATCTTCTCCTTCTTTTCCTTGGAATCAACAACTTCTTTCTTCAAAATATAAGGGTATCAATTTCGGGCATTACCCTTCTAAGTAGTCGGGGTACCGGTTTTAGGCACTAACCCAAGACACGATTTAACCACAATCTTTCTTTAGTCATCACTAACACAATTTTACTCCCTTTCTTTCTTCAATTTCAACACTAGCAATTTATTCACCTCAACTCTCTACTAGTAAATAGGGTATTTCAAAGCTAAAGTAAAGGTAATAAAAGCTTTTATCACATGCTTGCCAAAGAAAAAGCTTTTAAAGGCTCAACATGGCTTCCAATGATATATATTGAAAGGTAAGATAAATTTTGGCTAAGTGGCTCAATTATCAATAATGGCCTAAGATCATCTCCTAGCATTTATCAATCATGAATTTCAAACAAAACTCCAAGCCAAGTTCTAAAATACAAACGTATGAACGATTCTCTCAAGAATAAACTGTCATACATCAATGTAGCATGATTAAAGGCTCAAATTCTCACATGGGTAAATAGATTTTCTAAGCACTCTTCAAAACATGTAATCAACATCAATTTCCACATAAACTACAAGTAGTAATAAACAATACATGCCTTTTCTCCAACAAAATCAACATGTATAAAAAATAAATGCACATGCATACCAAAGAGTCAATATCAAACTATCATTCATTACCAAATGTTCAAATATCCATCAACCACCAATCAAACCCCAACCTGTCAAGTGAAAAATAGAAGGGAGACGAGAGGAATCAGATAAAGGAAAAAAAACCTGGCGCACACTACTCCTCCAGAGCATCATCATCATTATCATTACGCCAATCATCGAAATCCTTGATAAAACTAACGACCTTCCTACCAAGTGCCTCGTAGTTCTCATTCATCTCTTCCAACCTTCTATCCATAGCATCATACGTCAGGTTGAGCGCAGCATAGTTCATGTTCGCCAAAGCAAGTTACCGATTCATCTCCTGTTGGTTACTATTCAACGTGGCGAAGTGCTCATTCATCATTCTAAATTGCTCTATATAAAAGCAATCTTGAGCCTGTCAAAAATCGTACTATTGCGGCTGCTACTGTAGCGGTGGCTGCATCGGAGGAATACCCATCTCCAGAATGTCATGAGGCATCTCCATATGTATCTTAGGAATCGAATGCTTAAACGGTGGTGGCTGCTGTTGTCCAAACTGCTGCTGTAATGGCTGGTCCTCCTCATACTCCTCTAGCTCTCCCACTAGAATCATATCAAGGTCGAGATACACACCTTGAACATGCATATCCACCAAAGTTCTCCAATCTCCATTTGCGAAACACGTAGTAGAGATCGCGATATGAAGAGGAGTATTCATCAACAAATTCGCATTGATCTGAACAATGGTGAGATCATGAGAGAAAAGGGCATCTTGAAAGAAATTGGATTCATCCCTTAGATGAACATCCATATGACATCTTCCCTTCGAGCCAAGTTCATCCTCACACATGCTGAAAGAATCAAATCTGGCTCACCAATCACATGCCTATACCTAGTCAAATCCACATTGTAATGCTCGGCCAATGGTGTGATCAATCCTACAATGTTCACCTTCTGAAATGTGTGTGAAGTGAACTAATACAGCTGCTGCAAAATATAATCCCCAAGTTGAAGTGGACCCGGTTCATCATACACCAAAGGATGTATAACTCTCAGCTCTCAGCTCTGGCAAAAATAGTGTTTCTAAGGATCCTATCCATGTACGCAATTACTGGATTTTGAATGAAAGCATCCCGTGATTGTTGTGGATCATAAGCTCCTCGTGAACCCGTAATCGACCTCCAAAACTCATCAGCAATAAAATCCTTCGTCTTCTTACATTGACACATTCTTTGGGCATCCAAACATCTGGTTGAACTGATTAGCATATAGATATCTCAATTCCCCTCCAAGTTGAAACCATGTTGATGTAGGAAGAATAGAATCCTCACGAATCACCTATAAAGTACATATCATCTCAGCCGTGATATGGAAGAACGTCTCCCTCTTCAAATCCATGAAACTGTAGATTCTCAATTGGTTGAACATCCACCTGATATCATTTAAAATGCTAATCTCCATCATGGCTTCATCATCCTGGTACCTAGTCCGAGCGATCTTCCTTGAAGTTGCTCCCCATAGCTCTTTCTTCTCATCCCAGTCCTATATTTACAAACCAAAATTCGATGGCATCTTCTCTGCTCGGGTCGAGCAGCTAGGTCGAGCGACCCTTGGCTTGGTCGAGCGGTGACCCTGTAAGCTAAAACTATCTCTGTACTCCTCTTGACCTCTTGCTCGACCAAGATGTTTTAGTCGAGCGGCCCCCATGTGGTCGAGCGGGACCTCTGTATTCTGAAAACTCAGGGTCTGCCTTATAGTGATCCGCTCGACCACCACTCGACCTCAATTACTAGTCGAGTGGCTCAACTTTTGATCGAGCGGACCTCCTACACTCTGCTTCTTGTGATTTCTTCATCCCTTGTAAAAACTCAAACTAAAAAACAACATTAATTATCATATGAAGCCAAAACAATAGCTAGAGAACCATTACTTAGACTCTAAAAATCAAGTATATATAACTCCGCTCACACTACAATAAATAAAACACCATTGAACACTAAGCAAATTGTAAAAAATTGACACATCAAAACCGGTTAAAGTTTTAATATACCATAAAAATCAACTCCCCTAGCAAACGTTACAAAGAAAAGATTATACTCTTGGTGCAACGATGAGGTAAGAACATCACACCCCCAAACTTAGTAGAAACTAAAGGCGAAATTAAGTTTGCAAAGAGATGTAATTATCGATTAATAAACACCTCAAGTATAAAAATTTCTTACCCACACGAAATAAATAAACAATAAAATAGGAGGATAAGCCCCCAACAGACGCTCATGTTTAACATCGGAGAGTCACGACGGTACCACTTCAATGCAAGGTATCTACCAAGACAATGCACGCATCATCCTGTGACTTAAAGTGCTTCAATCGATGCCCATTCGCTGCTATGATGTCTCCGTCTTTGTCCATGATCTCAAAACTCCCCCCTCCGCAGGATCTATGTAAAATGAACGGTCCCGTCCACTTCGATTTCAATTTTCATGCAAAAAGCTTCAATCGAGAGTTAAAGAGTAATACCTCATCTCCTTCTTTGAACTCTTTGAAAGTGATCTTTGAATCATGCCATTTCTTCATTCTCTCCTTATAAATCATCGAGTTCTTGAATGCTTGACTTCTAAACTCATCCAATTGATTTATGTGAGTCAACCTTAAGTCCTTGGCCTCCTTAATGGATAAGTTCAAGCTCCTCACGGCCCAAAAAAACTTACACTGAATCTCTACGGGTAAGTGGCATGGTTTTCCAGAGACGATTTGATAAGGTGACATTCCTAGCACAGTCTTGTATGACATTCGGAACCCCCATAAGACATCATCGAGCTTCGTAGTCCAATCCTTCCTGCTGGTTCCTACTACTTTCTCCAGGATTTGTTTCACTTGCTGGTTAGAAACTTCTGCTTGCCCATTCGCTTGAGGATGATAGGGTGTAGTACCTTATGCTTAACACCATACTCCTTGAGAACTTTTTTAATAAGCTTGTTAACGAAGTGCTAACCTCCATCACTTACTAATGCTCTAGGAACTCCGTATCGGGCAAAAATATATTTCTTCATGAATGACAAGACCGTCTTTGCATCATTCATGCTAGTGGGAATAGCTTTCACCCACTTAGAAACATAATCAACATCAAGTAGGATGTATAGGAATCCATTAGATGGGGGAAAGGGCCCCATAAAATCAATTCCCCATTACATCAAAAATTTCTACCACAATGATTAGCTGAAGTGGCATCTCATCCCTTTTGCTTATGTTTCCCATCCTTTGACATCTACCGCATGTCGCTACATAGGATTCACAATCATAAAATAAGGTAGGCCAATATAAAGCGGATTGAAGCACCTTAGCTACAGTCTTTTGGGCTCCAAAGTGCCCCATGTTAGGTTGTGCATGGCAAAAATCAAGAACACTCTCCATCTCCATCTCAGGCACACACCTACGGACGATAGAATCCATACAAATTTTGTATACAAATGGATCATACCATATGAAAGTCTCAATATCTCTCTTGAATTTGGCAAGTTGATACCTATTGAGACCTTTAGGAATTTCACCCACTGCAATATAGTTACATAATCCACATACCATTGATCCATTCCTTGAGCATCTACTACACAAGCTCTCTCTGTTCCTTTAGCAAACACTACCATAATATTCTCATCCAGGAACATCTCTTCTATGTATTCAAACAGCTAATCACAATGCTCCCTTGTTTCTAACCTTGATAGGTGATCCGCCAAAACATTATCTGTTCATTTCTTATCCCGGATCTCCACATCAAACTCTTGCAGAAGAAGGATTCATCTAATAATCCTTGGTTTAGCTTCCTTCTTCTCCAATAAGTACCGAATCGCAGAATGATCCGTGTACACTATATTCTTCATACCGACTAAATACTATCGAAACTTGTAAAATTCATACACAACAGCTAGAAACTCTTTTTCGGTATTAGTGTAATTCTTTTATGCTGCATTAAAAGTTTTGCTCGATAGTAGATGGCGCAGAACTTCTTTTCATCAGCTGCCCAAGTACCACTCCAAGTGCTAGATCACTTGCATCACACATAAGTACAAATGGCTGAGTCCAATCCGGTGTGACCAAGATAGGTGCAGTAATAAGTGCCTCTTTCAAAACCTGAAATGATGTTAGACATTCATCATAAAAAATAAAAGGAACACCCTTTTCAAGTAAGTGAGATAAGGGCTTGGAGTATTTTGAGAAGTCTTTAATAAATCTTCTATAGAATTCGGCGTGTCCAAGGAAAGACCGCATTCCCTTCACATTAGTAGGTGGTGGAAGCTTCTCAATCGCCACCACCTTAGCTCGATCAACCTACAATCCCTTAGCCGAAATATGATGCCCAAGAACAATCCCTTCTCTTACCATGAAGTGGCACTTCTCCCAATTCAATACAAGATTAGTTTCTTGATATCTCTTCAAAACAGTAGACAGGTTAGACAAACAAATATCAAAGGAGGAACCAAAAATAGAAAAATCATCCATAAACACCTCCAAGATTTTCTCTATCAACCCATCAAATATGGCCATCATGCAATGTTGAAATGTAGCAGGTGCATTATACAATCCAAAAGGCATTTTTCTAAAAGCAAAGGTTCCATAAAGGCAAGTAAAAGTAGTCTTTTCCTGATCCTCGGGTACAATCATGATTTGATTATAACCCTAATACCCATCCGAGAAATAATAAAACTCATACGTGCTAGACGATCCAATATTTGATCCATGAAAGGAAGAGGGAAATGGTATTTTCATGTATTTTCATTCAGTTTACTGTAATCAGTACACACACGCCATCCCGTAGGAAATCTAATGGGTAATATTACCCCATCATCTGCTTTCACAATAGTCATGCCCCCTTTTTAGCTACAACATGTAGTGGACTCACGTGGGGACTATCACTAATGGGATAAATAATTCCTGCATCTAACCACGTCAAGATTTTCTTCCTAATCACTTCTTGAATCGTGGGGTTAACCCTTCGCTGATTCTGAATACATCCCTTAGCTTCATCTAGCAACCTTATTTTATGCATGCAATATGTTGGATTAATACCTTTCAAATCATCAAGAGACCATCCAATAGCAGACTTATACTTTCTACGCACATCTAACAAATCTTCAAGTTGCTCATTAGTAAGACAAGAAGATACAATTACCGGATAAGTTTAATTATCTCCATAGGCATCTTCATTTTGTCGAGGTTGAACAGAACCTCTTCATTATCTATACGAAGTCTAAGCTCTCCCCTTTTAACATCGATCATAGCTCCAGCTGAGGCAAGGAATGGCCTCCCTAAGATAAGAGGTAAATTATCCTTGTCATCTTCCATATCTAGCACAAGAAAATCGATAGGAAAGACAAGCTTCTCTACTTGCACAAGTACATCTTCTATCACCCCTTTCAGAAAAGTCATGGACCTATCCGCCAATTGCAAAGCCACTGTTGTGAGAGCGAGCTCCCCTAAACTTAGCTTCTTAAATATAGATAAGGGCATCAAGTTAATGCTTGCACCAAGATCGCACAAAGCTTTTCATGCCGGCCCCTTTCCAATTTCACATAGAATCGTGAAGCTTCCCGGATCCTTCAACTTCGCTGGCAGCTTCCTCTGAATGATTGAGCTGCAGTTCTCTGATAGATTAATAGTTTTAACTCCGTTCAAGCTTCTCTTTTTCAATATGATATCCTTAAAAAATTGGGTATAGTATAGCATCTCCATTATTGCTTCAGAGAAAGAAATGTTCAAGCTTATCTTGTTCATGATATCTGAAAACCTCTTGAACTTTTCTTCCAATCCCTTCTTAACTAACCTGTATGGAAATGGAGGAGGTATCTTACTTTTGGGGATTCTCCACTCATCGTGTTCAACCTTCTCCGCTTTGTCCTTCTCGGCTCTCAATCTCTTCACTCTTTCCCACTTCTTTTCTACTATTTGCTCATTATTCTGATCTTGTGATAGTACTGAAGTGTTTTGAACTGCAGGTTTAGCATCCTGTATGGAAATTGGTGTCAAAAAACCTTGCTCAACCTCCGCTCGACCAAAAAGGGTTGGTCGAGTGACCTGATAATGGTCGAGCAAGGCACCTATAATCTGATTTTGACTGTTCAAGTGTACAGGAGTCTGCTCGACCTCAACTCGACCAGACAGGTCTAGTTTAGCGGCAGTGTTTTGGTCGAGCGGGTTGTCTGTACTATGATCGTGACTTTTTCAGACCTTAGAATGCCATTCGACCTCAGCTCGACCTAGTGGCTTGGTCGAGTGGTGGTCGAGTGGAGACACTGTTGGATTGTATACTAAAAGTCTAGATTTTTGTATGAACAATGTTATAACAATTAATTTGAAATGAGAATCATATGATCAAATGATTGCGTCTTATAATTTATTTATATGCACGATGCAATAGTCCAATTACTTTATACTGTAGATAATATGTTGTGCGACAACACGCGGAAAATCATATTATCGGTTTCCTTATAAAGTATAAACAGATGCTCACAACCGAGATAGACGGGGACTCTCTATCGGGATGGTTGTACTGTGGTTTGGTATTAGTTTGTCTTGGCTATAGAATCACATTAGTGCACTTGTGTGTATTGAGCAGGACCGCTTGAGATCGTTCGACTTATACTGACTTATAGGAGAACTTGATCTCTGTTATTATGGAAGTTCGTGCTCTTAATCCCGATACAATAACCTTGACACGTAGGACAGTATGTATTTCTTTGATTCATCAATGGGTGGGATTTACATGTAATTAAATCAACAAACTCGATGAGTTGGGAAGTAGTGCTGTCTTTATGGTGTGCTATTGATTGTAGAAGGAATCCGTGTCCGTCATAGGTTGATGATGTCCCCTTGAGGAGCTCATAAGGATTATCATGTAAACCCTGCAGGTGGAATTTATTCCGGCATGATAATGAGGTTGAGTGGTACTACTCTTGGATGAGATATTAATTAATTGAGTTGTCAGTAACTTAAATTAATTAATGGACATTGTATATCTTAAACATGGGGAGACTAACGGGCAAATAATAAGAAGGAGCCCAAAACGTAATTTTGGGATTGGAAAGGCAGTGCAGTAATAATATTTTAGTGGAATATATTATTATTATTGGACTTAAGTATAACCTTTGGGCTAAGCTTGAATACTTAAGCCCAATGGAGGCCCAACCCAATTTCTCCTCCTGGTCTCTGCTGTAGCCCATGTATATAAGTCACCTCAGCTTATCTGGAACCCTAATCTAATTCATTATTCACATGTGATGAGGGTTGAGAGCAGATTGAGGAGGTCTCGTAGATCGTCGCCCACACGATGTCGAGATCGGACTTGGGACATACGGCAGAAGATCAGAAGGTAGTTTGCTGCTGCTGTCCGCTACCTTGCGAAATTTGTATAAAATTATACAGTGATCAGAATTCGATGATCAATATACTGACGGAAAGCTGATGAAGAAAGGATCGTCTGAGCACAAAGATCATTCAATTTTGACATCAGACGAGGAAGTTATGGCCATTCTCGTGGGACTGCACAGTCTGCCAACGAGAATCCTTCATCTTCTACATACCCTGGTGAAGGGTAATCATTTCAATGATTTATTGCTTCCGCTGATATTAGAAACATATGGATCCCTAACGGGTCACGTTAACCAAATGATCCAAGTGCCAACAATTGGTATCAGAGCTTCGGTTTCGTGGTGAAGCGTGAAACGTTAGGCTAGGGTTTATGTGATTAATTTTTCGAAATTAGGATCGCATGTTTAGGGTTTTGGTTTTAGTGCACAAACCATGAATATCCCTATGTGAAATATACCCTATATCATATCTGTTCGTCGATGGTTGTGTGTGAGAGGATTCGACGAAAACTGTTCGTCAATTTCACATGGAAGGAAGAAATTGAGAGAAAATCCAGCGCAGTGATATTGCAGAGGCAAACCGGAGTTTCAACCGTCGGATCAGGCTGAATTTTGGTCAGAACGTTCTGACTTTGTCGATGTACATTCTGAACGGTGAAGATCGTATTTAAAGCTTTGTGTTGTTGGGAATACGCCGAAAACAGAAGCAGTTTTTTGGGCGATTCTGTTCTGCGTAGTCGAGGGAAAAGGGAAAAGAGCCGTTTCTCACAAAATAACCGTTGGATCGACCTGTAATTTGGTCAGCACATTCGGACTTTGTGGATGTACATTCTGAACGGTGAAGATCGTATTTGAAGCTTTTTGTTGTCGGGAATACGCCGAAAACAGAAGCAGTTTTTGGGCGATTCTGTTCTGCACAGTCGAGGGAATAGAGCTGTTAATCTGAAACTAACCGTTGGATCGACCTGTAATTTGGACAACATGTTCAAAACTCATAGGAGTAGATTCTGGACGGTGGAGATTGGATTTCCTGGTCCCTACAGTTGCGAACCCTGAACGACAGTTGGTGTAGTTTGGTGTAGTTTGATGTTGCGCGTTGGGCTGAACTTGGTACCGTGCCCTTGGACGAGCGACAGTTCGAGCGGATTTGCATCAGGTTCAATTGGTCTGCATCAGGTTCGATCGATGTTGCACCAGGTTCGAGCGGATTTGCATCAGGTTTGATTGGACTGCATCAGGTTCGATCGATGCTGCACCAGGTTCGAGCGGATTTGCATCAGGTTCGATTGGTCTGCATCAGGTTCGATCAATGCTGCACCAGGTTCGAGCAGATTCACATCAGGTTCGATTGGTTTGCATCATGTTCGATCGACTCTACACTAGGTTCGAGCGGGTTTGCATCAAGTTCGACTGGTCTGCATCAGATTCCGTGTGAGTCTTCACAATATGATCGGGCAAGGTGCCGGAATGGTGGAGCAGGCTGCGGGGAGGTCGATCCCCGTCGCAGTTGTCCGCATTCGTGATTGGTGGAGAACAATCGAATTCGCTGTTTTGTAACTGTTATAATTGATTTATTAATTGATTATTGTTGTTATATATGTATGCATGATTATCTATAATTTATTGCCTTAAATAGAAGCATGCTAGATTGCGTATTATATTTGGTATATTATATGCATGTATGTTGGAGTGTTGATCAAGTCAACTTATTTTTGGCAATTTATTTCCTTATATATACTTCTACAATTGTTTTATTGGTCAATTATTGTTATATATTTGGAAGTATGAGCATGCTAGGTTGCGTATATTATTCTGAATATTATATGCATGTAAAAACCCTTGGTTTTAAATAACTAAGTGGGAGAGGGGATTGGTAATTAATTCCCACGGCCTCTATTATTGGTTTGTTAGTATTGTGAATAAACTTGCGCGTCGGCATTAGAGCCTTCCTCCCCATCGGATGAGTTTATTCATAGATTGCTGGAACAGACTTCATTAAAATTATGTTTGTAATGTGATGTACATGAACTTGCGTGTTGGCATAGACCTTCCTCCCTATCGGATGAGTTCATGTGCGGATCACTGTACAAACTTATAATTGATGACTGTAGGAAGTTATCCGAGCGCGTGTGTACTTCTCCATCTGTAAGGCACATAAGCTCGCGCAATGGACTTGGGGTCAAATAATGGTGTACACTTAGGTGTAAATAATAAGTATCCTCCCCATCGGAGTCACTGCTTTTATTTGCATGGCTAAAGAGGAACCGACTATTAATTATTTTGTCATAAAGTTAGGTTGACAAATGAAATTAATGGGTAAAACCTTCTCTTGTAAATGTTCGGGTTTGTAAACGTCCACACTATCGTGGCTTGCAAACTCACGGTGCTTGAGATGTCGGTGAATTTATATTTTATATTGTTTTGAGGGAATCAATATAAATGGATAAATTCGAAGATTTGATCGGTGTATTTTTTATGATTCTCTGAATTTCAAATAGTTTTATTTCACTTATGGTTGACTAAGAGAAATTATATTTACTGGTCCAAAATTAGATGATTAGAAAAGAATCTTGGATTCGAATTTTACTGCTTAAGAAATACATGTGTGTTCTCACAAAAGACTTATCATGATGCATATTAAAGTCTCTGGTGAAGAGATAAGAGATTCATAGAAATATGATGGTCTCATGTAACTCTTCGGATACTTGAGTAAGTTAAAAGGCGGTAGGTCATGATTGAATTTGCTGAATGAATTGGAAATACATGGAATAGAAGTTGAAGGGGAAACCTAAGTCAATTTTATTCTTCATAATTGCCTAGATGTTTTGAGTAAGTTTCTCCTGAATTACAAGAGGTTGTATATGGTGGGAAACTTCTGACAAAACATGTGATAAAGGAAATACAATTTCATAAAAGGAGTGAACAAGGATAGAATCTTACTTGCTAGTCGTTGAAGCATGATTAGTGATGGCACCTAGTGATACGTTGTGTAGATACCGGAATCACTAAATGTTTATTACTAAGTGAGGATAAGATTATTTTATACATGGGTAATACTACGAGAGTAGTGGCTGTTGCAGTGGGAGTTGTTTATTTATCTTACGATATGAATAAACGTTTGATTTTGTGAAATTGTCTTTACGTACGTTTTCATAGAAAGAATTTGATTTGGTTTCTATGCATTAATAGATGGATACTCCATTTCATTTAAATGACATGGTCATTATAATGAAGGATAGAGTTGTAATCTGTTATGGTACGTTGGTGAACAATTTGTATACTCTTAAATCATGTATATTCCACAGATGCAACAAATAGTAATTAATAATGCATCTTCTGATCTTAGTAAGAGAAAGGAACCTTCGGAGATTAACTAAACATGCATTTGGCGTCTAAGACTAGATCATTTTACTTGAGTAGGACTCAAAAGTTGATAGCAGATGGACCGTGAGGTTTATCTGAAGTGGAAACTATCGGACTTGCGAGTCTTACTTGGAAGTAAAAATGATTAATTACCTTTTCAAGGTAAAGGGGTGTAGAGCCAAAGATATATATGTTGGAATTAATTCATTCTGATTCAAGCGGACCTAATATTATCCAGGTGAGAGGTGGTAATAAATAATCGAAGATTATTCTAGATACCGATATATTTATTTGATGCACTGCATGTCTAAGTTTTTTTATTTATGCAAGAATTGCAAGGTTGGTACAGTAAAGCATCATGGAAAATATATCAAGTAATGACGATTTAATAATCATTACGAGTACCTCTTAGGATAATTAGGAGCTATTAATCAGAGGTTGAGATTAAATCTCAATGGTCTACACCGGGCAAGCCCCAGCTGAATGGTGTGGTGGATAGAAGGAATAAGACTCTTATGGTAAAGATTAGATGTATGATGAATTATTTGGAATTACTTAATTAATTTTATGGATAAGCCCTAGAAACAGTAATTCATTTGAATGTTTGTCTGTTTGTGGGATATGCTATAAAAATGAAGGTGATTTATTTAGTCTAAAAGATTGAAGGGTGATTGTTAACACAAACACTAGATTTTTGGAAAGGGACTATGTAATAAATCGCATACCCATTTATAAGTTGTCCTAAAGGATGTGAGAAGAAAACACAAAGTATTAGTACCAATTGTGCAAGAGGATATACCACAAGATAAACTGCAACGCATGTCACGTCTGATACACAATTGCATGTAATGCCTTGTCGTAGTGGGAGGGATGTTCAACAACCTGTTTGATACATGTTTTGAGAGAGTCGTAAGACTTAATCACTAGTAAACATGGATTGAACCCATGGATATGAAGAAGCACTACAAGATTGAAATGTGATATCTTAGCTAGTGCAATGATGTTGAAATAGAATTGATGAATTCTAAATTAAATCTGGGAGCTTGTAAGACCACTAAATGGTGTAAAAGCCATTGGAAGTGGTCATACAAAATAAAAGAGGATCATATGGTAAGGTGAAAACCTTGGAAGCAAAGCTTGTTGAGAAAAAGGTATACTCAGAAAGAAAGGGTTCGATTATGAGATAACCTATTTGCCGGTAGCTATGCCTAAGTCATTCCAGACTCTTTTACCTGTTGCTACTCATATGGAATATGAGGGATATCAAATAGATGTCAAGACAACTTTCCTGATTGGAAGTCTTGAGGAAAACATCTATCTTAAGCAACCAGAGTGCTTCATTGCAAAGAGCTAAGTGCATTTTGATATTAAGCTTAAAAGTGTCCATCAATGGACTAAAGCAAGCTTCAAAATTATAGAACATCCGTTTTGATGAAGAAATCCAGTTATATGGATTTTATCAATGCTCGGATATGTCTTGTGTATTTAAAAGAGTGACGGAAATGTGGTGGTATTTCTTGTACTATACGTAGATAGTATCTTGCTCATTGGAGACAATGAAAGAGTATTGTCGGGCGTATGAGTGGGTATGATTGATAAAGCGGTATGATATGAAGGACTTAAGAGGAGCAAAAATATCATTTTGATCACGGTAATACGGATCACAAGAAAGGATGTTAGGCTTAGCTCAAGTTTAGCAAAATGATACGATCCTTACTTATTTTAGCATGTGAATTTATCTAAGTGAATGTGTCTTGTGACACAAAAGTAGATAAAGAAGATGAAAGCGGTTCCTTATGCTTCGGCAAATGAGGAAGCTTAATCTAAGGAATGCTATGCACGAGATTGGATAACTGTTTTGCCAAAGGCATGAACATTGGATATCAACGTAACCCGGAACAAGAATGATGAATTGTGGTAAGACATATATGAAGTGTCTGAGAAGGACTGGAAATTATATGTAGGTTTACAGGGCAGATTCATTGCTTCTTGTGGATTACGTAGATTCGTATTTTTTAGTTAGATTGGACGGCAGTAAATCCACCTCAAGGTTATGTGTTTAATTTTAAGAAGTTGAGTCATAGTGTGGAGGAGTGTTATATAGAAATATATTTCAGACTCCGGATTCTATCATGGAAAGGTGATAAATTACAGCCTATGAGGCAGCCAAAGTATCTGTATGACTCTAGAAACTTCATGATGGACTTTGATATGATTCTAAGTTTGCCCAAGATTATCACAATTTATATTGATGATATTGGTGCAGTTGCAAACTTGAAGGAATCACAAGTCCATAAGGAAATTAAACACATGGAGCGCGAGTACCACCTCTTACGAGAAATCGTATGATGAGGGGAAGGTTGTTGTCACCTAGATTGCATCGGATGATAACCTAGTAAATCCATTTACAAGGACCTTATGGCGAGAGCTTTTGATGGTCGTGTAGTGGGAGTGGAAATCAGATGTATGGCAGAAGACATGACAACATAGTCTTTTAGTATAAGTGGGAGATAAATTATTGCACTTGGATCGTTTGGTTAACGTGACCCGTTAGGAATCCATACGTTTCTAATATCAGCGGAAGTAATAAATCATAGAAACGATTACTGTTCACCAGGGTATGTAGAAGATGAAGGATTCTCATTGGCAGACTATGCAGTCCCTCGAGAATGGCCATAACTTCCTCGTCTGATGTCAAAATTAAATGATCTTTGTGCTCAGACGATCCTCTCTTCAACGGCTTTCCGTCAGTATATTGATCATCGAATTCTGAGTACTGTACAATTTTATAAAAATTTCGCAAGGTGGCGGACAGCAGCAGCAAACTACCTTCTGATCTTCTGCCGTATGTCCCAAGTCCGATCTCGACATCGTGTGGGCGACGATCTATGAGACCTCCTCAATCTGCTCTCAACCCTCATCACACATGAATAATGAATTAGATTAGGGTTCCAGATAAGTTGAGGTGACTTATATACATGGGCTATAGCAGGGACCAGGAGGAGAAATTGGGTTGGGCCTTCATTGGGCTTAAGTATCCAAGCTTAGCCCAAAGCTTATACTTAAGTCCAATAATAATAATATATTCTACTAAAATATTATTACTGCACTTCCTTTCCAATCCCAAAATTACGTTTTGGGCTCCTTCTTATTATTTGCCCGTTAGTCTCCCCATGTTTAAGATATACAATGTCAATTAATTAATTTAAGTTACTGACAACTCAATTAATTTATATCTCATCCAAGAGTAGTACCACTCAACCTCATTATCATGCCGGAATAAATTCCACCTGCAGGGTTTACATGATAATCCTTATGAGCTCCTCAAGGGACATCATCAACCTATGACGGACACGGATTTCTTCTACAATCAACAGCACACCATAAAGACAGCACTACTTCCCAACTCATCGAGTTTGTTGATTTAATTACATGTAAATCTCTCCCATTGATGAATCAAAGAAATACATACTGCCCTACGTGTCGAGGTTATTGTATGGGGTTTAAGAGCATGAACTTCCATAATAACAGAGATCAAGTTCTCCTATAAGTCAGTATAAGTCGAACGATCTCAAGCGGTCCTGCTCAATACACACAAGTGCACTAATGTGATTCTATAGCCAAGACAAACTAATACCAAACCACACTACAACCATCCCGATAGAGAGTCCCCGTCTATCTCGGTTGTGAGCATCTGTTTATACTTTATAAGTAAACCGATAATATGATCTTCCGCGTGTTGTCGCACAACATATTATCTACAGTATAAAGTAATTGGACTATTGCATCGTGCATATAAATAAATTATATGACGCAATCATTTGATCATATGATTCTCATTTCAAATTAATTGTTATAACATTGTTCATACAAAAATCTAGACTTTTAGTATACAATCCAACAGACACGACCTCTCCATTTTCTACGACTGGTAGTATTGGACCTTCATACTGCGTTTCTAACCTCAAAGTGATAGAATTACAAGATTTTGGATTTGTTATGCTTTGAGAAAGAAATTTACCTTTCTCAACCGTTTGCGTAAGCTTATTCATATTCTCTGCCTCCCATCAACAATGTAAGATCCTTCGTCTGCTTGGATAATTCATCATGATTTGAGTATATCTTTGCTTCCAAATGATCAATCCTTGCATCATTCCTAGCTACATATCGGTTTATAGTATCTTCCAAACTAGGTTTTTCTTCCTCAATCTTAGCACCCGGATCAATACCTATTGGAGGTTTGATTGCTGCATTTGGATTGCTCTAAGAAAATTCTGGCATCCTTGGATGTTGAAAATTACCCGGGGGACCATGATTGTTGTAGTTTCCTTGGTAATTTCAGTTTCCTTGATTTTGAAACCTAGTTCCTTGAATACTTTGACCCATGGCATAGTTTGCTTTTCAAATTCATCTTGGATCGGTCTTTCTTCACCTACATCCTGTTGCATCATCATTGGTACTCTCTGCGACATCTCCGTTATTTGCTTTTGCTGGGATTCAAGTAGCTTGTTGATATTTTCCAAGTTAGAGAAGATCTCATCTTCTCTACTTGACTTCACCATAGTTTGCTCTATCTGCGCTACCTTTCCAAGTACATAGGTACCTCTCACTCTATCAGTTGGCCAATCTTTTGAATTCATCAAAATATCCTCAAAAAGCTTTTCGCCCTCAACGGGTGTCTTTGTAAGTAATGCTCCATTTGATGAACCATCCAGTAGAACACGAGAATCACAATCTACCGCGTTGTAGAAAATACTGATGTATTGAGCTTTAGATAACCCATATTGTGGACTTACGAAGCATGTCCTTAAACCTATCCTAAGCTTCATGAAATTTCTCTCCACTACCGATAGTAAATTGATTGATGTCTTGCTTCATTCTGAACACCTTTGAAGGTGGTTAATATCTCTCCAAGAAATTCAATTTGAATTACTCCCAAGTAGTGCATTCAGCAGCACTAAGAGTGTCGTACCAATCTCTCGCTCTTTTAGTAAACGAAAATTTAAACAGTAAGATCTTCCTTGCATCTTCATGAGTTCCTGCATCTTTTTGTGTACTTGCATAACCAAGGAACTTATCAAGATGTTGTTGAGGATCCTTGAAAGTTCCCCTAGAGAAGGAGTTTTTTCTATCAGGCTGATAAGAGCGGGGTAAATATCAAAATTTGCATCGGCTCCATGCACTACTAACAGCCCACAATGCCCCCTTCGTTATTCTTAAAGACTTCATGGATGACAACATTGTTCTGATTTACCCTATCTTGGGCCATGTTGACTGCTTCTGCTTCCGATTTGTCTCCGGTTGCAGCTTCAACCTCTTTCGAGTTCAACACTTCAACTTCAACTCCTAAATTAAGAGCTTCGGTTGCTTCGACATACTTGTTCTTCTTCTCCCTTTTTACCTTCTTCTTCCTCGACGATACTCCAATTCCTGGATCAAAAGGCGCTAATGTTGCTCCCTTTCACATAGTATGCATTCACCTAAGAAAATTTAAGCGTTAGAAATTAAAGACATGTATAGAGTAATTTCAATTAAAATAACAACAATAAAATAGATAAAGACAACCATCCCCGGCAATGGTGCCAGAAACTTGATGGGTGTTTTCTCAACACACAATTGATCCCCAAGTATAAAGAATACGATTGTAGCTTAGATAAGTGACCAAGTTATTTATCAAACCCAAAGGACGATTGATTATAAATTTATTATTATTTAAATTAAGAAAAACTATTAGTTGGCAATTTAAGTTGTAGAATGGTTACTAATCTAATAAACAAAATAATAAATAACAAATAAATAAAAATAGTAGAGATAAATGAGAGTTAACAAGTGAGAAAGATAGGTAGTTCTTCGGGTCATCCAGTTTCACTAATTAATCTCCCTTCCAAATGTCAATGTCCGACTTTGCCTTGTGGACTATGAACGCATTACTAAGCCATGCAAATCTACTCTATAGACACAAGTAAATATGTGTGTAACACGTGTGAATCACCTTGGAGCAAGAACATAATTATACCTTCTTTCTAGGTAATATCAGTATCAATTATTTCCTGTGCATTAAGTACTCTAACCCGATATGATCTCCCTTATAGGTACTATATAATTATCCTCTTTAACCTACTAACTAACCCGAATTCAATTCAATTAATAAGTATTTACATAAGATAGTTCTAATGAAGCTTCGGAGTCCCCTTACTTAGAATAATAACATAAAATTCTGCTCAGCAGTGAACACACTCAATCAATAACCAAGATATGTATTCAGACTCAACATAACAGTTAATGATACACAAAACAACTCTGAGTATGAATTAATAAAATATTTTATTATATAAAATAAATCCACAAATAGTGTTTTACGGAGTATACACACGAAAATTCAATTAACTGGATAAAAACCTTCATAACCCTAAACCTACCGAAGCAGTTCTAGCCATGATGCTTCGAAGAACGTTCATGGTGTTTGGATAGATCTTACCCATAATCTTGAAAATTACAAGAAATATTAAGTTAAGAAGTAAACCCTAGATGTGGGCAACGTCTCTTCTCGCTCCGTCTTAAATCTTCACTTGGTTCTCACTTGATTCGTTGCACGAATCTCTCTCTACAGCTCCTGTGGATGGAGTTAGGGTTTGGATGCAGTGTAGGATGGATGTAGAATCTAACTCTCTTTTTGATGTGATCGGCATCCCTTTTTATACTTGTAAAACTCTCCTTATGGACCTTTACTGGGTTTTTTCTTGAAAAATACATCAATTCATGCATAAGAGGGTTGGAATTATAAAAAATATGCGCGAGTGTCCCACTTGACCAAAACTGGCGAGGTCGAGCGGACTTCGGCCAGGTGAGCCGTGGTCGAGTGGCCTTCCTGTTTGCTAAAACTCTGTACAGACACTCGCTCAACCAAATAGTGCAGGTCGAGCAGTTTGTCCTGAGGTCGAGCGGCATCTCAAAACTCGTGTTTTACTATTATGAGCACTTCTATCCTGTTTTCCTATATAAATTGCTCAAATAACCTCAGTAACATCTGATCCATGAATTTTCCCTAAACATACCGATTTGTCTTAATAATAACCCAAATCTTACTCAATTTCCTCACAAATCAGAGCTCATGATACGTGAATTATCAATCTCATTAATTGTCTCATTATAAAATAACATTTTTTAAGAAATAAGAGACCCAAACACTTCACGAATACAACTAACCACTATAGTAGGCAAAGACTTAGTGCGATCGTCTTACGGAAATACTTGAGTGAGATCGTCTTATGGATCCCAATTCGTTAGACAGATTCTTCATTGATCTAATTAAATTTTCTTAAGGGTCCTATTTGGTTGTTTTAAAATTAGAAAATTATAAAATTAAATATGGAAGAAAATTAATTAGGTGTATATATATACTAGTAGAGCACACCTTATTTGAGGTGTTAACCCGGACATAGTAGCAAATTTGAATTTTACGTAATATTAGCAAGTGTTGTCTATATCTTTATATTTCATCACATGAACATTTATATACATAATTAGCGGTAGAGTTAAATTTTACATAGATATCCATATGGGATAGCATACCATGCACCTGAGAATGTAAAATATAACTTGCGTAAAATATTAAAATGTATTAAAGGCTCCAGCTAAAGAAGTAAATCACCAACGTACTAAAATCTCGAAGTTCAAATACTCTACTGTCGATTCTTGAGCCATTGTAATCATCTCCATTATATTTCTAAGAAAGAACAAAGGATAGTGTTGGAGTAATGAGTAAAATTATATTAGATAAGCATTCACAGTAGCTACGATAGAAACTGTAGGAGAGCAATTTATAGACATATCTTTTTTGTAATGTTCAAGATCATGCAAAAAACGAATGGGGAGGGGTAGTCATTAACATTTCTCTTGAAAGGATTCGTATGTACATCGTAACTATTAAAACCAACAAACTTTTTGGCACCTTAAATAAGTGCATCACTTGTATAATTAATTTCGATGATAAATTTTTCTTTATCAAAGTTTATGATATTATAAAAAGCAAATATATTTTACTGAAGGCAGATCAAGGGCATCTAACAACCATATATTACAAAATGACACAACATCTAACTATCTCAAAAAGAAAACACTTCCTGACAATATTGTCGTAAACTTTCACAATGCAAAATGCAAAATGTACAACTTAAGTTTACCTTTTTACTTGAACATTGGCAGCGTAAGTTATCAGTATTAGTTAAAAAAGGAATCGTAGCATTAGTCAAAATGAGATCAAAATCTTCCAGAAATGATTTGTATTTGATGTACTTGCCGCTGTTAACACGCTGAAGCAAAGTAGCAATATCTGTGGGGTTTCTGGATTATTACATGATAGTTTGGTGCATCTTCGTCCATGATTGGGTAGTGAAAGATACTAAATCGCTTATCGTACAGAATACTACAGTTAAAAGATGAATCAGATATTTATAAAATTTATTGGGTTACTGTAAAATCACCAGTTAAACATGCACTTGATTAAAAAAAGGTTGAAAATATCACATAAACAGAAATATGGGTACGTTTGACTTAATGACATGCCCAAAAAAATTCAGGTAAAATTTATTAAGTAAGGTATTCAATCATGTATCTAGCAAAGCATCCTACATGGAAACTATCAACACCCTTACGTGGTTCCGAAAAAAAAATTAATTAAAGTTATATTTAAATCCCTCTTACATGTGGTGAATAAGTAGCTAGGATTATGTCAAGACTCAATCAAAATTTCATATTATACACAAAGTGACTAAAACTAAATATAAAAGAAATATTGTTAGATATCGAAAATTTCAAATTTACCGAGTATCATTTATTTTTAAATACCGTAGTAAATTTCGTTGGACAGTGAACAAAAAAAGTACAAAATTTATCAGTGTCATTAAGTGACTAAGGTGACAATGGTGGGGGAGGGGGTCTCAAATGTAGTAGTATGGAATCATCATAAGAAAATTAAATGAACTGTGTTTACGAGCAAATTATTACTAAAAACATTATCTGCATATGAAACATAATGTTATTTATATTAATTTTACATGAAAAAACATCATATAATTAGGTATTTCCCACCAATTACAGATATCACGAAGGCACATGTGAATTCGCCGAAGAGTATGCCCTGATCTTTAGCTGTTGCCCTTAACTCAGAGGCTCTAGGCCACGGAGCCACTTTTGGTGCTTTCTGAAGTTCAGGAAGGCCATCATATCTAGTTAAACGACTTACTTGACTCTTAGATTAAACTGACTATGCTGCTTCTATCAAACAATAAAAAAATAAAGATCAGTCTTTTTCGAATGGTGATCTTAAATGCAATTTGTAGAAGGAAAAAGAGAAATTGTAACATATAAAAAATAAGCTATTTTAGGTCTGAATATATTCCAAAATTCTATGAAAAACCATCACATGTTATTATGGAAAATATCCTTTTATATGTAATAAGGATATTTCGTCATTAGCCATTTCATTAGACAAAGAGTCAGATTTTTTAAATGACTTGTATAGTAAAAAATGAATTATTTCCATAAATTTCATGCAATATTTATGGAAGCCTAATTCAGATGTCAAGTAAAAATGCCAAACTCAAAACTTATTAGGGAGTGAAGACAGGGAAACAACTTATCTCCAGTTCCAGAATTCAAGATATATGTGAGCATGTGATACATATGGATATACACATACACATTGCGGTTGGAAAATATTGAGGAAGGGCTATCACATATCTGAGCAAATGGAATAGTGGAATTTCTCAATTGTATTATTGGCAAGTCAGAAGGTAGTTCTTCCAACAATGTCCGCAGTACAGCCCTAAGTTGATCATGAGTTTAAAAATAGAAAAGTTTTGTACTATTATAAAATAATAAGAGCTAAAGAATTAAAAGATTAATGTGGAAAAAAAATCAATTAATGGTGGAAATTAGATCTAGATAATCAACCAAGTACATGTGAAAGTGTATTCACACTTTCCCACAAAAATAGAATTAAAGCAAATATAATATTGACGGTGTACTTCACCAAATACAATAACATGTAAGCCAACAGCTAGAACAAGTAGGTTAAACATGTTTAGTTTAATAAAAACTGTGGAGTAACACGAGTCAATTGAATTACAATAATAAACATTTGGAGCAACATGAGTCAATTGAATAAATAATTTCGATTTTATACAGCATCACAACGGCTAGTTCATTAATGTTATGCTTCTTGTTATCTCTTCATTGAAAGAAAAAATTAGTCTATGAATTAATAGATAAAAACTGATGAGACAGTCACTTTCACAATTAGTCCTATGTGTTTGCATATTTTGTTTTGTACAATTTTTTTACATTTTTTTTCACAATTTGTTTTGCATAATTTCTTTTTTTTTTTTACAATTTTTTGCACATTTTCATTTTTTACTTTTTTTTCACATTTTCTTTTACCAAAAGAGGGATATAAGAGTAGGCACAGGGTGTGTAGCAAAAATCATACAAAACAACCCCGCCAATAAGCATGATCAAAAGAAGCAATCCAAGTGGAATTTCGACTTGGAAGAAATCATTAAACATGGCAAGTATAACTATTTCAATTACAAGCCACCCCAAGTTATATGAACAGTAAGTATATGGCTTCATAAAAAAAATAGAACATCAACCTCATAAGGAAAATACATCAACAACGCCAAAGGCATGAATCATAAAATCCAAATACTTGGAGTCTAAGAAAAAATTTCAACACATCCCAACAATGAGGCAAACCCAATTCATGCGTGGATCATATCGCAACGAGCAGCAAACTACCTGGAGTGAAAGGTGGGTAAACTCCTTCCATTTGATAGTAAATTGATGCAGCAAGGAATTTGATGATGAGTAGTGGAATTTAGATGATGCATTAGCATCTCCCTCCGTCATCTTTTCCATAGCCATATCACGATTAGTCGTTCTTCTCCTAATTAACACCAAAGAACAAAGTATAAAGAAGTTTTCTATATACAATAAAAATAGATAGAGATATTTAGCAAAGATGGCACATTTATAAACAAATTAACATGCCTGCGCCTCTCATCTTCGGTGGCGGCCTTACACGGAATGTTCCCTCCATCGAATACTATTGCAGGAGTAATCTTATACTGGTTAAGCAAATTAATTCGATGCATAAAATAATGTAAGAATTGGTATTTCTTATCCCTTTCCATTTCCAGACATAGCTCCATACTACATGAATAGACTGCAAAATCATAAAATCTATATTAATTCCTCTAAACTCCTCTAAAATTTTGAATTAAAAAGAGGGGAAAAAATCATATAACCCACTTTTCACACACACAAAAAATTATATATTAAAAGCTACCTCCTTTGTGAAGCCATGAATATGCATCAATGCCTACCTGCATAATGGCCAAAAGCAAAGAAAACATAGAAGTGAGTTGTATGAATATATAAATTAGGATCAAAACACAGAAATTCGAGAAGAAACGAAAAAAATGACCAAATGAAGAGAGCAAATAGTAACATTCTTACATGTTTCCCAGCATATTCTTGATATGAATCGGTTCAACATATGGCTTCATGAATTTCAGGAGGTAATTGATTTAGGTATTTGTTCACGTCTCGCATAGTAATATTTTGATGCAGCAAGAAATTTGAGGAAGAGAGTGAACTAATGCAATCCAGGATAGGTCCAGACGGGAGCTAGACGTCCCACCAAAATCATCTGAGAAGCCACCAGTTTGCGGAGGATTGGATGGCGACGGCACTAGTGGACACCAGCAGCCTTCAAATATTCAAATCGCACTAGACGAGAAAGCTGGTTGATTAAATGGAACCGAATGCAGTAGGAGTAAAGCCCCCGTAGCAATTTTCATGAACTGTTCAAATGCCGAGAGTAAAATCGATGCCCAGATCAATTTGAGAATGAACTCATCAGCACCCTGCTAATGGAAGAGCGCGAGGAGGGCGGTGGGACTGAAACCGCCGGCAATGTTACCAGACGGCGGCTTACGGGTCACAGCGGGGGCCGTCGGCAGTCCGCGACCAAAACATGGATGACCGGCAAATGATGGAACCCTAGGCGATGCAGATCTGAATTCAGCGCAGACCCTAAATCGATCAAAACCAGGCCGTCGCGAGAAACCGTTGGGTAGAGATTGACGTCGCGAGAAGCCGTTGGGCAGATCTGAATTCAGCTCAGGCCCTAAATTCATAAATATTATAACATATTGTCATAAATTTATAATATTTATAATGAAAAGTGATACCTTATTGATAAAAAATTATAACTGTATTATGAACTAATTAATGAACAATTTATAGTATAAACAATAAGTGATAACATGTTAAAAAAAAGTGTAATATTTTTAATAAAAAGTGATAATTAATTAGGAAAATGTACTTCACGAACAATTTATAAACTGGATAAAATGAAATAATATTTTTAATAAAAAGTGATTCCAAATAAAATAAAAGTGATATCCGTCTTATTGAATTATTCCACGAACAATTCACTTGAACAATAAAAAGTGATATTATTTTTTTTTAAAGTGATATGTAATGGAGAAAAGAGTGATAACCATTTAATTAACTTATTATATGAATACTTCGTCAGTTGAATAAGATATGATAATATTTTTAACACAAAATGATATCTGGCCAAGGTAAAATGATAAAATAACTATTTATTAAACAATTAATAATAATAACAATGGATAATAATTTTATTAAAATGATTACTTGATTAATGAAAATTAAAATATATTAAATAAGTAAAAAGTAATATTGAATTATGAAAAAAAATTTAAATAAAAATACATATTATTTTTATTAATAATAAAATAATTTATATAATAATTTAAATTAAATACTTGTTAAATAAATATTAAAATTAGTTAATTATTTAAAACAAGCAACAATTAATTATAGGGAGAATTTTTTTAAAAATAAATTTTAAAGTCGAAAATTAATACCGACACTTTTGTTTTGAAATGATTAATTACTAGTTTTGTCTCCCGCAAACGACGCGTGTTCTATTATGTGTGTTATCCTTATTTTAAAAATAAATTTTTATATTTTATTATTAAATATATATATATATATATTTGTATGTTTGTTTTTTCGTCTTACTTTACTATTAAATTTATTTATACAAAAATATTAAACTTATGATTAGTTGTAAATTTAATTAATAATCAAGTATCTCTCTTTTTGTCTTTTAATTATTATTTTTATTTAATAACTAAACCAAATCATTAAAAGTAAAAATCAATTATTTTTTTTGAATGACTTAATCAAATCATTATTAGTTGTAAATTAATTAATAATTGAGCCTCACTCTTTTTTTTTAATTGAATAACCCAACTAAAACATTTACTTGTAAACATATATTAAAAATTATTATCATTATTTATTATATTAAATATTAATTGTAAGTTAATAATTAGAGGGGCCTAATAAAATATTAGTTAAAATGTTAAATTACTTAATATAAAATATTAATTGTAAGATTAAAATTTTTAAAAATATTTAATTTTTATTATAATTAAAATAATAATTTTTCATTAATAAAATACATAAAATATTCTTATTATATTAAATTAAATCATTATAAAAATTACTTAAAATACAATAATTATTGTAAGATTATAAAATATTAATTACTTTAACTATTAAATTACTTAAAATAAATTATTAATTACATTATGAAGATTATTAATAAGAGAGATTAAACAAAATAATATTTAAAATATTAAATTACATAAAATAAAATATTAATTTAAAGATTAATGAGAGAGCATTACATACACAATATTTCAAAAAACGAACATGGTGATACACATACACAAAATTTTTTAAAAGAAGCGTGATGCTGCCACATACAGAAATTAATAGTATTAATGATATTCTTATTAGATTAGAGTAAATTAAATCTTCATAAAAAATGACTTAAAATAAAATATTAATTGTAAGATTATAAATACTTTAAATATTAAATAACTTAAAATAAAATATTAATTGCATTAATAAGAATATTAAAAGTAGAGATTATATAAAATAATATTTAAAATATTACATTACTTAAAATAAAATATTAATTACAGGACTAATGTGTGAGTGACACATACACAATTATTTTTTAGGACGAACGTGGCGACGCTACATACAAATTTTTTTTTTAGGAGCAACATGGCACCGCCACATACACAAATCTAAGATTTTTTTTGGCAATCACTTGTAAATTAATAATATTAATGATACTAAATTAACACTTTTTTGACACTATTACATCTAAAATTAACCCTAAACCCCAATAGACCCTAAAGCATTAAACCCTAAACCTCCACCCACCCACCTGCCATCGTCAGCTACTCCTCCACCAATGACCGATGACCAATGGCAGGCCGCCGCCACGCCATCGTCGGAACAGTTGTTGGACCCACCGTCAGAACAGTCACCGGAGCCACCGCCAAAGCAGCCGTCGCTGCCGCCTGGTAGTGGAGGTGTTGGATTGTATACTAAAAGTTTTGCTTTTTGTATGAAGAATGTTATAACAATTTATTTGAAATGAGAATCATATGATTAAATGATTGCATCTTATAATTTATTTATATACACGATGCAATAGTCCACTAACTTTATATTGTAGGTAATATGTTGTGCGACAATACGCGGAATATCATATTATCAGTTTCCTTATAAAGTATAAACAAATACTCACAACCGAGATAGACGGGGACTCTCTATCGGGATGGTTGCAGTATGGTTTGGTATTAGCTTGTCTTGGCTATAGAATCACATTAGTGTACTTTGTATGTATTGAGTAGGACCGCTTGAGATTGTTTGACTTATACTGACTAATAGGAGAACTTGATCTCAGTTATTATGGATGTTCGTGCTCTTAATCCCTATACAATAACCTCGACACGTAGGGCAACATGTATTTCTTTGATTCATCAATGTTTGAGATTTACATATTATTAAATCAACAAACTCGGTGAGTTGGGAAATAGTGTTGTCTACATGGTGTGCTGTTGATTGTAGAAGGAATTCGTGTCCGTTATAGGTTGATAATGTCCCTTTGAGGAGCTCATAAGGATTATCATGTAAACCCTGCAGGTGAATTTATTCCGGCATGATAATGAGGTTGAGTGGTACTACTCTCGGATAAGGTATTAATTAATGGAGTTGTTAGTAACTTAATTAATTAATGGGCATTGTATGTCTTAAACATGGGGGAATAACATGCTCATAATAAGAAGGAGCCCGTAATATAATTATGGGATTAGAACGGTAGTGCAGTAATAATATTTTTGTGGTATATATTATTATTGAACTTAAGTATAAACTTTGGGCTAAGCTTGGATAGTTAAGCGCAATGGAGGCCCAATTCTAATTTCTCCTCCTGGTCCCTGTTGTAGCCCATATATAAGTCATCTCAACTGTTCTAACCCTAGATGATACACGCCTAACACGTGAAGAAGGTAGATGAAATAGCAGATTGAGAAGATCTTGAGGATCGTCGCCCACACGACGTCGAGATTGGACTTGGGAATACAGCAGAAGACCGGAAGGTTGTTTACTGCTGCTGTCTGCCAACTTTCACAATTTTTATAAATCTTACAGACCTTATAATTCAACGTGACATATACTGACGGAAAGCCACGGAAGAGAGGATCTTTTTGGCATGTAGATCACTCAAATCCAATATTGGATGAGTAAGTTATGCCCAAAACGGTGAGACTGCGCAGGCTACCGGCGAGAATCCATCTTCTCCAACATACCCTGGTGAAAGGTAATATGTTTCTTGTTTTCTTGCTTCCGCTAACTATTAGAAATGTATGGAACCCTAACTGTTCATGTTAACCAAACGATCAACAGAGGTTGGGTAGGTTGGGGGTGTGTGGGGGCACCACCCCCTGGTAGAATTGATAAAATACAGTGGGGGACAATAAAATCCAAAAAGAGTCAATTAGTTTAAAAGTATAATTAAGTTAAATGACCGTCGGTAATAATTTTTCTCTCTTTATGTTGAATATTTTTCATAATTGGCACTTAATAATAAAGAGAAGTAGTGAAAGTCTACACTTGCTTGCATATTTCATAAGCTAAAATTGTATGCATTTGAATTGAAGTCTTGTTGCTTTGGTTGATTGAATTGAAGTGACTTTGAAATGACATTGTTCCTTTGAAATCTTAATTTAATTTTAGGTGAATTCACCTCCTCATTCTTTCTTTTCTTTCATTGTTCGGACGAACGCTCTTATCAGTAGCAATTTCAGTGACAAGAAGTGTAGTGGCCAGCACCGCTTCAAAAGCGAAGCCACACTCCAGTCTAGAAATGAAACAACCAAGAGTAAAACCTCCACAATACCTAAATATGCCTCCCTTAGAAATTATTCTAAGTGTAGAAACCGCATAGCCATCTTTGTTAACCTTTGTCCACCAAGGGGAGGAGGGTGTTAAAAATTAAACTTGAATACTTAAATTTTTGAATCTTTGAATACAAGAATGTGTTAATTTCATTCATGAATCATCTTTATATTTTGTTCATGTTGTTATTTAATGTGTCTTTAGATTCATATATGTATTAGTATAAATAGCATTGCAATATGATCTTCAAAGCAAGTCATTTAGTATTAAAGAAAAATATTTTAGTGACTTCCTCTTCCTCATAGAAATATATATTTGAGTCTGTTACATTCAAACAAAGTGGTACCATAGCCGATGACATACAAATCAATTTCTTTTCATTACCCCATTCTTTTTAAACTCAACTTTGATAATTTGTTGGTACGAATGAGAGCAATACTTGTATCCCTAGGAGTATGGACTATCGTTAATGTTGGCTATGTAGAACCTGTGAATATAGCAACTCTAAATCAAGTTCAAAAGGAAGCTTTGGAGAAAGAACGGAAGTGAGATTAGTGTGCTCTTACCATCATCCATCAAGTGTTTGATGAGGATATGTTCGAGAGGATAATCAATGAAACCACATCAAAGAAAGCGTGGGAGATTCTTCAAAACTTCGTCATGGGAGTAGACAAGGTAAAGAAGATTCGACTTCAAACGTTAAGGGTTGAGTTTGAGTCACTCTTGATGAAAGAAAGTGTAAGTATCTCAGATTATTTCACGAAAGTTTTGGCTACTGTGAATCAAATGTAGAGGCTTGGAGATATGGTGGCAGATGTTCGGATATTTGAAAAGATACTGCGATCAATTAGTTAGAAGTTTAACTTTATGGTGGCTTCTATAGAAGAGTCCAAGAATTTGGATTTAATGACAGTTGATGAACTAAACAGGTCATTATGAGCATATGAAGAAAGGATGAATCGTGGCAAGCAAGAGCAATCAAAGCAAGTATTACAAGAAAAAACTAGTGGAAAACAAAGAAAAATCATTTCGACAGAGGGCGAGATCGAGGCCTAGGTGGAGGAAGATGACGAGGATATGGGCGTGGAAATGCTTAAGGAAGAGATGAGCATCCTTCAAATTTTGAAAGAAGAAATCAAAGTTCTACTAGAGTGTTGATGAGTGTTTTCTTTGCAAGCAAAATTAATCCCCAAGCATTAAAGATATCAATTGCTGCTTAAGCAAGTGACCAAGTTAAATATCGAACCCAAAGGACAGTTTATTATCAATTTAATTATTAACTAAATTAATTAAAACGAAAGCAATAAAGTTTGAGGTATAAAATTATTAACTACTAAACAATTAATTAGAATAACAAATAAATTAAATACTAGAAGAATACGAATGTGACTCAAGAATGGAGAATAGGTAGACCTAGGGTAATCCGATTTCAATCATTAATTTCCCTTTCGTGTATCAATGTCCGACTCTACCTTGTGAAATATGGACGCGTCCTAAGCTATGAAAATCTACTCTATATACACAAGTAAACATGCATATAACACGTGTGAATAACCTCGGAGCAAGAGACATAATTTCACACCCCTTTTTAGGTACTATATATCAATATCTATTATTTTCCGTAGGATTGGAACTCTAACCCGATATGATCTCTCTTTGTAGGTACTATAAAATTATTCTATTTATCCTATTTATTAACCTAAATTCAATTCAATTAATAAACATTCATATATAACAGTTCTAATGAAGCTTTGGAGTCACCTCACTTATAATCATAACATGGAAACTTTTTCAGCAGTGAAGGCACTCAATCAACAACCAAGATATATATTTAGACTCTATATAATAGTTGAAGATGTACAAAACAACTCTGAATACAGATTAAAAAGGCACAATCATATATAAAATAAATCCACAAGTAGTGTTGTACGGAGTATACACACGAAAGTTCAATTAATTCATAAAAACCTTCAAAACCCTTGATATACCAAAATGGTTCTAGCCCATGTTATTGTAGGTAATACACATTGGGATTAGATAGATCTTACCCATATGTCTGGAAAATACAAGATAAATTAGAAAACGATAAAAACCCTAGATGTGGGCATCGTCGCGTTCTTCTCCGTCTTGAATCATCCTCTTGGTTCTCCTCTTGATTCAACAAATGAATCTTCACAGTGATGGATGGATGGAGGAAAGGATGTGGATAATGGTTGGGGGGTGATCCCCCCTTGTTGGGTGGTGTTGTGGCTCCCTTTTTGATGTGATCTACCTCCCCTTTTATACTTGTAAACTCTCCTTATTCACTGATGAGAGTGAAAATTCACATAATTTGAGCTCTAATTTCTATGATAATGATGTGTGATTGGATCTTAAGTCGAGATAAATCAATATATGTAGTGGAAAGTTACGGATAAAGTGCATTTGAGGCCGTTTGAGCGGATTTTTGAAGAAAAACAGGACAAAAGTGCTCAGAATCAGAAAAGCGGTGTTTAAGCACCTGATTCGACCAAGACCGAGTCGTTCGACCAGTGGTTCGGATCGAACCAGTAACCTGCAAATTCGTTACAGTGTGGTTCGACCACGATGATGTGGTTCGACCAACCATAAAGGTCGAACCGTGGTCGAACCAAATGCCTAGCGTGGTGCCAAGTTGATTCAACCCCAATGCTTCTGATTCGACCAGTGGTTTGAGTCGAACCAACTATCTGCAAATTCAATACAGGCTTGTTCGACTGGGGCATTATTGGTTCGACCAAGGGATCTGGTCGAACCAATACGTGGGAAGCTTCTGGATCTGTATTTTTACACCTTTAATACGTGTTTTCGCTCAAATAGCCCAATAGAGATCCATTGGAGGAGTTGAAAGTATAAAAGGACGACCCTATACAGCAACAAAATACCACCTTAATTCTACACAACATCTGAAATCCTACCATCATTTTACGGATCTGTGGAGAGAGATTTATTTGTCGAATCAAGTGAGAACCAAGTGAAGATTCAAGACGGAGAGACGCGACGGCGCCCACATCTAGGGTTTACTTTGCTTCTTAATTTATCTTGTAATTTTCAAGACTATGGATAAGATATATCCAACCACCATGATTGTTCTTCAATCAATCATGGGCTAGAATCGCTTCGGTAGTTCTAGGGTTTATGAAGATTTTATGATTTAATTGAACTTCCGTGTGTATACTCCGTACAACACTACTTATGGATTTATTTTATATAAGACTTTGCTTTATTAATTCATACTCATAGTTGTTTTGTGCATAATTAACTGTTATGTAGAGTCTGAATGCATATCTTGGTTATTGATTGAGTGCGATCATTACTGAGCAGGATTTTGTGTTATGATTCTAAGTGAGGGGACTCCGAAGTTTCAATAAAACTATCTTATATAAATACTTGTTAATTGAATTTGATTAGGGTTAATAAGTAGGATAAAGAGAATAATTTCATAGTACTTATAAAGGGAGATCATATCGCGTTAGAGTACTTAGTGCACGGGAAATAATTGATACTGATAGTACCTAGAATGCGGGGTGAATTATATCTCTTGCTCCAAGGATATTCACACGTGTTACATGTTTATTTACTTGTGTCTATTAGTAGATTTGCATGGTATAGTGATGCGTCCATATTCTATAAGGCAGAGTCGGATATTGATACACGGAAGGGAAGTTAATGAGTAAAACTGGATGTCCCGAAGAACTACCTAATTTCTCACTTGTTCACTTTTGTTTAATCTCTACTGCTTGTTTACTTTATTTGCTATTTAAATTACCTGTTTATTAGTTACTTAATTATTATACCAATCAATTTCCAACCTAGTCCTAAGAAGCTAGATCATAATAAAATTAATAATAATACGTCTCTTGGGTTCGATAAATCACTTGGTCGCTTATCAAAGATACAATAATATCCTTCATACTTGAAAATTAATTATGTGTTGAGAAAACGCTCATCAAGTTCTTGGTGCCATTTCCAGGGACAACATTAATTATTAATTTATTATATCTAGTTTAATTAAGACTATTTCATTCTTGTCTTTATTTTCTAACGCTTATTTTTCATATGTGTATGCACACTAGGTCGAAGGGAGCACCATTAATACCTTTTGATTCAGAAATTGGGGCATCATCAAGAAAGAAGAGGGCAAAGAAGAAGAACAACAAGAACGTGGAAGCAATCGCAACTCTTAATTTAGGAGTTGAAGCTGAAGTGCTAAACACGGAAGCGATTGAAGCTGCAACCGGAGATAAATCGGAAGCAGAAATAGTCAACATGGCCCAAGATAGGGTGAATACGGATAATGTTGCCATCCGTGAAGTCTTCAAGAACAATGGAAAAGGCAACTTGGGACTGTTATGAGCGAGAGGGGCCGATGCGGATTTTGATCTTCACCCGGCTCTGATTAGCATGATAGAAAGGAGCCCTTTCTCTAGGGCGACCTTTGAAGATCCTCTACAACATCTGAATAAATTCCTGGGATATGCAAGTGCACAAAAGAACGCAGGAGATCATGAGGATGCAAGGAGGATTGTGTTGTTTAAATTCTCACTTACTGAAAGAGCGAGAGATTGGTACGATGCTCTTAATGCTGCTGATTGCACTACCTGGAAGCAATTGAAATTGAAGTTCTTAGAGAGATACATGACACCTTCCAAGGTGTTTAGGATGAAGCAAGACATCAATCAATTTGCTATCGGAAGTGGAGAGAAATTTCATGAAGCTTGGGACAGGTTCAAGGACATGCATCGAAAGTGTCCACAGCATGGGCTATCTAAAACTCAATACATCAGTATTTTCTACAACAGGTTAGATTTTGATTCTCGAGTGTTACTTGATGCTTACTAAGACAACCGTTGAGGCCAAAAAGTTCTTTGAGGATATTTCGACGAATTCAAAATATTGGCCAACTGATAGAGTGAGAGACACTTATGTACTTGGAAAAGTAGCGCATGTTGAGCACACTATGGTTAAGTCGAGTAGAGAGGATGAGTCGCCTCTAGTTTGGCTAATACCAACAAGTTACTTGAGTCTCAGCAAAAGCAGATTACGGAGATAGCGCAGAGAGTACCAAGTATGTGGCAGGATGTTTGTAATGAAGGAGCTATCCTAGAGGAATTTGAAGAGGTAAACTATGCCATTGGTCAAAGTATTCAAGGAACTAGGTTCCAAAATCAAGGAAACCAGAATTATCAAGGGAACTACAATAATCGTGGTCCCCCGGGTAATTATCAACAACCAAGAAAGCCAGAGTTTTCATGGAGTAATCCTAATGTAGTAGTACAGCCTGCTGTTGGTGTTGATCCATGTGCTAAGATCGAAGAAGGAAAACCTAGTTTTGAGGATACGATGAACAAGTATATGTCGAGGAATGATGCAAGAGTTGATCGTCTAGAGGCAAAGTTGGAGGGAAAAATTGATAAAAATCATGAGGATATATCTAAGCAGATGAAGGACTTGACGTTGTTGATGGGGCAGATGGCCGGAAATGTGAATCAGTTAACCCAAATGGTAGAGAAGGAAAGTTCCCATCTCAAAGTATAACAAACCCGAAAGAGTACCATGCCATCACTTTAAGGTCTGGAACATAGTATGATGGACCAATGATGCCGGAAATAAATTCTGGAGCTCCAGGAGCTCAATTCGACCAGGAATCGACCAAGACAACTGGTTGAACCAAGCACCTGGGCAACCTCCAGAGCGTTCAGCTGGTCAGTTCGACCAACACCACCCTTGTTCGACCAACCCTAAAGGTCAAACCATGATCGAACCAACCTATCTTGAATTCTCTAATGTCGAGTTTGATCAACCCAGCCTTGGTTCGACCAACCCTAAAGGTCGAACCACAGTTGAACTAACTTGTACGATGGATGTCAAACTTTCTGATGCTCGATTCGACTACTACACACCTGGTTCGACCAGTACCAAAGGTCGAACCGAGGTTGAACCACCTCGTCCAGCACCATTTTCCACGTAGAATGCCTTACTTGATGTTGATGTTACTCCAGTGCCATCCCAAGGGCAGAATAATGAGCTTATAATGGAAAAGAAATGGGAAATAATAAAGAGATTGAGAGCCAAGAAGGACAAAGTGGAGAAGGTCGAACGTGATGAATGGGGAATTCCAAAGATAAAGATATCTCCTTCGTTTCCTTTCAGGTTAGTTAAGAAGGGATTGGAAGAAAAGTTCAAGAAGTTTTCAGATATCATAAATAAGATAAGTTTGGGCATTCTTTTCTCCGAGGCAATCTTAGAGATGTCATACTATGCCCGCTTTCTAAAGGATATACTTTTGAAGAAGAAAAGCTTGAATGGAATTGAAACGATGACTTTGTCTGAGAACTGTAGCTCGATCATTCAGAGGAAGCTGCCAGCTATGTTAACGGATCCGGGGAGCTTCACTATTCTATGTGAAATTGGAAAGGGGCCGACACGACGAGCCTTGTATGATCTTGGGGCAAGCATCAGTTTGATGCCTTTGTCCATATTTAAAAGGCTTGGTTTGGGGGAATTAACTCCCACAACAGTTGCTCCATAATTGGTGGATAGGTCTATGACTTTTTCGAAGGTTGTGATTGAAGATGTTCTTGTGAAATTAGAGAAACTAGTCTTTCTTGTGGACATTCTAGTGCTAGAGATGGAAGATGACAAGGATAAAGTTCCTATTTTCTTAGGGAGACCATTCCTTGCCACTGCTGGAGCTATGATTAATGTTCAGAAGGGTGAACTAAGGCTGCGAATGGATAAAGAAGAAGTTCTGTTCAACCTTGATAAAGCAATGAAGATTCCAATTGAGACGCAATGTCACAGCATTGATGTGGTGGACGAGAACATGAAGGAAGATATGTCCTTGATCTTTTCAAAGGATCCCTTGGAGACATGCTTGAAGGAGTCTCTTACTTTTCCCACCACCGAGCTAGATGAGCCTCTAATGAGGTATGTATTGAATTCCTTGAAAATTTACTTGCTTTGGATGATGACAGGTATGAATAAAAAAGAACCAATATTGAAGAGGTAAAGTGGACTAGAAAGAACTTGATATTGGATAGAGAAAGTACAGTAAAAGAAGAGAAGAAAGAAGAGTTGAAACCGCTAACAGAGCACTTGAAGTACACCTATCTAGGTAATAATGAAACATATCTGGTAATCGTATCTTCTTCTTTATCTAATGATCAGCTCGATGAGTTATTAGATGTGCTTAGAAAGTATTAAGTCAGCGATTGGTTAGTCTCTTGATGATTTGAAAGGCATTAATCCATCATATTGCATGCATAAAATAAGGTTATTAGATGAGGGTAATGGTAGCATTCAGTATCAACGGAGGGTGAATCTCGCTATTCAAGAAGTGATTAGGAAACAAATCCTAACATGGCTAGATGCATGAATTATATATCCAATTAGTGATAGTCCCCATGTGAGTCCATTGCATGTTGTAGCTAAGAAGGGGGACATGACTATTGTTAAGTCTGATGATAGTGAGGCATTAGCCACTAGGATTCCTACAGGGTGGTGTGTGTACGGATTATAGGAAACCAAATGAAAATACACGCAAAGACCATTTTCCCCTTTCTTTCATGGATCAAATGCTTGACCGTCTTGCAGGGTATGATTTTTATTATTTATTGGATGGGTACTCGTGGTATAATCAAATCATAATTGCACCCGAGGACCAGGAAAATACTACTTTTTCTTGCCCTTATGGAACATTTGTGTTTAGGAAGATGCTTTTTGGGTTGTGTAATGCACCAGCTACATTTCAGCTTTGCATGATGACTATATTTGATGGTTTGATAGAAAAGATCATACAGGTATTTATGGATAATTTTTCTATTTTTGGTTCCTCCTTTGATATTTGCTTGACTAACATGTCTACTGTTTTGAAGATATGTGTTGATACTAATCTGGTTTTGAATTGGGAGAACTGTCACTTCATGGTAAGAGATGGGATTGTTTTGGGCATCATATTTCAGCTAAAGGATTACAAGTTGATAGAGCAAAGGTGGTAGCGATTGAGAAGCTTCCACCACCCACTAATGAGAAGGGAGTGCGGTCATTCCTTGGACACGCTGGATTTTATAGAAGATTTATTAAAGATTTCTCAAAATACTCCAAGCCGTTATCTCACTTACTTGAAAAGGATGTTCCTTTTAATTTTGATGATGAATGTCAATCAACTTTTTAGGTTTTGAAGGAGGAACTTATTACTGCACCTATCTTCGTCACACAGGATTGGACTTAGCCGTTTGTACTTATGTGTGATGCAAATGATTTAGCAGTTGGAGAGGTGCTTGGACAAATGAGAGAGAAGAAATTCTACCCCATTTACTATGCGAGTAAGACTTTTGATGCGGCACAAAAGAACTACACTGTCACTGAGAAGAAGTTTCTAGCTGTTGTGTATGCATTCAATTAGTTTCGACAGTATTTGCTTGGCATGAAAACTATAGTGTACACGGATCATTCTACGATCCGGTACTTGATGGAGAAGAAGGAAGCGAAACCAAGGATTATTAGATGGATCCTTCACTGCAAGAGTTTGATATGGAGATTCGAGATAATAAGGGTACTGAGAATGTGTTGTCGGGTCACCTATCAAGGTTGGAGATAAGGGAGCATTGTGACGATTCTTTCTATTACATAGAGGAGATGCTCCCTGATGAGAAGATTATGGCGGTGTTTGCAGAAGGAGCAGAGAGAGCTTGTGTAATAGCTGCTCAAGGAATGGAATCTTGGTACGCGGATTATGTCAATTACATTGTCGTGGGTGAAATTCCAAAAGATCTCAACAGGTATCAACTTGCGAAGGGATGTTGAGACTTTTATATGATATGATCTGTTCATCTACAAGATTTGTACAGATTCTATCATCCAAATGTGTGTGCCCAAGATGGAGATGAAGATGGAGAATGTTCTTGATTTTTGCCATGCACAACCAAACGGGGGACACTTTGGAGCTCAAAAGACGGCAGCAAGGTACTTCAATATGCTCTTTATTGGCCATGTCAAAGGATGAGAAACATAAGTAGAAGAGATGAGATGCCACTTCAGTCGAGCATTGTTGTTGAAATCTTCGATGTATGGGGAATCGATTTTATGGGGCCTTTTTCCCCATCTAATGGATTTCTCTATATCCTTTTAGCAGTGGATTATGTTTCTAAGTGGGTGGAAGTCATTCCTACTTGTATGAATGATGCTAAGACCATGTTTTCTTTCTTGAAGAAACATATCTTTGTCCGCCATGGAGTTCCTAGAGCACTTGTAAGTGATGGAGATTCCCACATTGTCAACAAGCTTATTGAAAGGGTTCTGAAGGAGTATGGTGATAAGCATAGGGTTACTACACCCTATCATCCTCAAGCTAATGGGCAAGCCGAGATTTCCAACTGACAAGTGAAATAAATTTTGGAGAAGGTAGTTGGTACTAATAGGAAAGATTGGGCTATGAAGCTCGATGATATTTTGTGGGGGTTCAGAACTGCATACAAGACTTTGCTTGACATGTCACCTTATCAAATTGTCTATGGGAAGCCATGTCACTTACCCATGGAGATTCAGCATGTCTTTTTGGGCCGTGAGAAGTATGAACTTGTTTCTTAAGGAGAAAAAGGAGTTGAGGTTGACTCATATCAATCAGCTAGACGAGTTCATAAATCAAGCTTTCAAGAATTCAGTGATCTATAAGGAAAGAATGAAGATATGATATAATTCGAAGATCACTTACAAGGAATTTAAGAAAGGTGATGAGGTATTACTCTTTAACTCTCGTTTGAAGCTTTTTGCAGGAAAATTAAAATCAAAATGGATGGGACCGTTTATTATCCATAGAGCCTGCGGAGGGGGGAGTTTTGAGATCATGGACAAGGACGGAGACATCATTGCGGCGAATGGGCATCAATTGAAGCATTATAAGTCACCGGATGATGCTTGCATCATCTTTGAGGATATCTTACATTGATTTGGTACCGTCGTGACTCTCCGACGTTAAACAAGAGCGCCTGTTGGGGGCTTTCCCTCCTGTTTTATTGCTTTATTTCTTTAGTGTGAGTAAGAAATTTTTATATTTGACGTGCTTACTTATCGAAAATTACATCTCCTTGCAAACTTATTTTCGACTATAGTTTCTACTAAGTTTGGGGGTGTGATGTACTTACCACAGCATAGCACTGAGAGTGTAATCTTTTGTTTGTAATATTTGTTAGGGGAGTTAATTTTTTGTGGCATATTAAAACTTTAATCAGTGTTGATGTGTCAATTTTTTGCAATTTGCCTAATGTTCAGTGGTGTTTTATTGTGTCGTATGCGGAGTATATACACATGAATTATTAATTCTTAATGGTGGTTCTCTGGTTATAGTTTTTAGCTTGAAGTTTGCAGGGGACGAAAAGGAATCGTGTTAGAATGAACAACAACGTGGTTCGACCATTGGCGTAAGTCGAACCAGATGGTTCGAGTCGAACCGTCAATCATAGAAAATGTTACAGGCTGGTTCGTTATGCGTGTTTTCTTTGCAAGCAAAATTAATCTCCAAGTATTAAGGATATCAGTTGCAACTTAAGCAAGCGACCAAGTGACATATCAAACCCAAAGGACGGCGTATTATCAATTAAATTATTAACTAAATTAATTAAGAGGAAAGACAATAAGAGTTGTAGAATTAATTATCAACTATAATACTAAAATTAAATAACAAATAAAATAAAATAGCACTAGAAGAATACGAAAGTTGATCAAGTAGGAGAATAGGTAGCTCTAGGGTAATCAAGTTTTACTACTTAACTTCCCTCTCAAGTGTAGGCCGACTCTACCTTGTGGACTATGGACGCATCACTAAACCATGCAATTGTACTCTATAAACACAAGTAAATATGTGTGTAACACATGTGAATAACCTTGGAGTAAGAGACATAATTTCACCCCCTTTCTAGGTACTATCAGCATCAATTATTTTCCACGTCTGTAATCTAATCCGATATGATCTCCCTTTATAGTACTACAAAATTACCCTATTTGTCCTGCTTACTAACCCGAATTCAATTCAATTAATAAACATTCATATATGACAGTTCTAATGAAGCTTCAAAGTCCCCTCATTTAGAATCATAACATAAAATCCTGTTCAGCGGTGAACGCACTCAATCTACAACCAAGATATATATTCAGACTATATACCAATTGAAGATGCACAAAACGATCGTGAATATGGATTAAAAAAGCATAATCATATATAAAATAAATTCACAAGTAGTGTTGTACGGAGGACACACAAGAGAGTTTATTTAATTCATAAAACCTTCAAAATCCTAGATCTACCAAAACGGTTATAGCCCATGATGTTGCGAAGAACAATCATGAGGGTTGGATAGATTTTACCTATATCTCTAAAAAAATATAAGATAAATTAGGAAACGATAAAAAACCTAGATGTGGGCGTCGTCGCGTCCTTCTCCGTCTTGAATCATCCTCTTGGTTCTCCTCTTGATTCCACAAATGAATCTTTAAAGTGATGGATGGACAGAAGAAATGATGTGGATGATGGTTGGGGGGTGATCCCCATTGTGGGGTGTAGGATGATTGTGTTGCGGTGCCCTCTCACAAGAATAATGATGTAAAATATATATAGGTGTGAGAAGGGACTTAAATAAGGAAAATAAAATATATGGGTGAATCATGGAGGATTATGTGACAAGGAGATTAATTGTGCTCCAAGAAATAGGTAATTTTTGGAAATTCTCGCTGGTAGCTACGCGACTTCACGATTTTGAGCATAACTTTCTCTTCAAAACTCCGATTTGAGTGATTCTTGCGCTCACACGATCCTCTCTTCCTTGGATTTCTATCCATATAAAGAACTCATAGAAAATCTAACATTTGAAAGTATAGCAAGCAATGAAAATGGCACAGTCGTGCTGATCAGTAACAGCTTGCGCGACGTTACCATTTTGATCATAAGTTTTTCGTTTAGAATATTATTGTTTTGTTACTTATTCCAAAATGACCTTCTCTTCCGAGGTTTTCCAACCATGTATCACACTCTTCCATTATTGGGCTCCACATGAACATAGAAAAATTACACATATTAGATGTGCATTTTTCAGCATTCTAGCACAAGTTGCACCTTTTCTCCAACTTTGCACTTTTGATCATTTTTCTTCCTAAAACACAATAAAACACCTCAAGTCCACCTTTTTCTCATATACATCAAATATAAGACACTTGTGCTAATATATAACAATAATTCTCATCAAAAAGGTGTTAAATTGGAAACACAAAATACGCTTATTTTCACTCTCATCAATAACCCAAACTTACCCGTTGCTCGTCCCGAGGCAACAAAATAAAAATAAAGAGAGAGTTAGAAAATTAGTGGGGAAATAAGGACTATGGCCAATACCCCCTTCAAAATAAAATTGTCCTCAATTTAGGTCATGCAACTCTCATTACATGTAATACTTAATTCATAGCATACAAGATAAGAAAATCACAACCAATTCAAATGCTCCATTGACATGTTCTCACGGGAAGTATATATCACTCGCACTCAAGTGTAAAAGATATACACTTATGGGTAGGTGTTTACGCTCAGATTCAATTCAAGTGCATGCGTAACCATAAGCTTGACAAAAGTCTCAAACTCTCCACCACTAAAAGTATGATTAGACAATGTGATCAAAAAGGACTTTTCTTTTGAAATGTAATGCTGGCTCTTTGGTTAAGGTAGGAAATATACGGATAAATGACTCAAAACTGGGATCAATCAAGTGCACATTCCATCATGATCTTTAATTCTTCTTACTCACTTCAATTAAGCACAACATCCTCCTCAACTCTTTTGTTTTTCTTTTTCTTTCTAGCACAATATTTTTTTCTTTTTTTTTTTATTTTCTCTCGAGGTACCAGTTTTGGGCACTATCTCGCGCATCCTCCATAGGGTACTAGATCTAAGTACTGTCCTAAGGTGTTTAGTTCAATGGAGTACTAGATTTAAGCACTACTCCATGATTTTCTATAGATATATTTTCAAGGTTCAATCACATTTTCACCACCAATTTCATTCATTCCTAAACTGTTATCAAACTCCATCAACACACTTTGAAATGTCATTAATTCTCTTCTAGAAGGACAATCAAGGCTAAAAAAATTCAGATGCTCAAAGTGGTTTTTTCTCGTAGGCTGCCAAAGAATAAGATTTTTAGACTCAACTGGGCTAAAGACGGATAAACATCATTGGTAGGGAATTACTTGGCTAAGTGACTCATAAATTCAAGGATGACCAAAAATCATCTCCCATCATCTAACACACATACAGTTTTATGTAAGACAAGAGGTAAGTTCTAGAATACACACAAGAATAATACTCACCAGAAAAGAAATATCATGTGATTATGTAACATGATCAATAAGGCCCAAAATCTCATATCGATTTTTAACAAGCAACAGAGCACTTTTATGATAAGTAATATCTCACAAATACACATAGAACTATTGGCATTCGATCGTTTGATTAGCGTGAACCGTTAGGGTTTCATATGTTTCTAATAGTCAGCGGAAGCAAGAAATAAGAAACGTATTACCTTTCACCAGGGTATGTTGGAGAAGACGAATTCTCGCCACCAGCCTGCGCAGCCTCACCATTTTGGGCATAATTCTCTCATCCAATATCGGATTTGAGTGATCTATACGCCAAAACGATCCTCTCTTCCATGGATTTCTGTCAATATATCACCCGTCCTGTTCTAATATCTGTACGATTTTATAAAAATTGTTGAAGGTGGCGGACTGCAGCATCAAACAACCTTCCAGTCTTCTGCTGTATTCCCAAGTCCAATCTCGACGTCGTGTCGGCGACGATCTTCGAGATCTTCTCAATCTGCTGTTCCCTCATCCTCCTCACAGTGTTAGGCATGATTAATCTCATAGATTAGGGTTTTTAGATAGCTGAGATGACTTATAAATGGGCTACACAGACACCAGGAAGAGAAATTAGAGTTGGGCCTCCATTGGGCTTAAGTATCCAAGCTTAGCCCAAAGGTTATACTTAAGTCCAATAATAATAATATATACCACTAAAATATTATTACTACACTATCGTTGTAATCCCATAATTACATTATGGGCTCCTTCTTATTATGAGCCCGACAGTCTCCCCATGTTTAAGATATATAATGCCCATTAATTAATCAAGTTACTGCAACTCCATTAATTAATATCTCATCCGAGAGTAGTACCACTCAACCTCATTATCATGCCGGAATAAATCCACCTGCAGGGTTTAGATGATAATTCTTATGAGCTCCTCAAAGGGACATCATCAACCTATAACGAACATGGATTCCTTCTACAATCAACTACACACCATACAGACAACACTATTTTCCAACTCACTGAGTTTGTTGATTTAATTGCATGTAAATCTTACTCATTGATGAATCAAAGAAATACATACTCCCTACGTGTCGTGGTTATTATATAGGGATTAAGAGCATGAACATCCATAATAACAGAGATCAAGTTCTTCTATATAGACAGTACAAGTCGAACGATCTCAAGTGGTCCTACTCAATACACACAAATGCACTAATGTGATTCTATAATCAAGACAAACTAATACCAAATCACACTACAACTATCCCGATAGAGAGTCCCCATCTATCTCGGTTGTGAGCATCTGTTTATACTTTATAAGGAAACTGATAATATGATCTTCTGCATGTTGTCGGAAAACATATTATCTACAGTATAAAGTAAGTGGACTATTGCATCGAACATATAAATAAATTATAAGACGCAATCATTTGATCATATGATTCTCATTTCAAATAAATTGTTATAACAATGTTCATACTAAAGCTAGACTTTTAGTGTACAATCCAACAATCTCCCACTTATACTAAAAGACTATGCTGTCATGTCTTCCGCAATACATCTAATTTTCATTCGTACTACACGACTATCAAAAGCTCTCGCTTTATGGTCCTTGTAAATGGATTTACTAGGTTATCATCCGATGCAATCTAGGCGACAGCAACCTTCCCCTCATCATACAATTTCTCGTAACAGGTGGTACTCGCGCACCATGTGTTTAGTTACTATGGCCTCGTGATTCCTTCAAGTTTGCAACTACACCATTATCATCAAAATAAATTGTGATAACCTTGAGCAAACTTAGAATCACTTTAAAGTACATCATGAAGTTTCTAGAGTCATATAGATACTTTGGCTGCCTCATAGGCTCAATTATTATCATCTTTCCATGATGGAGTCCGGAATCCGAAATATATTTCTATATAACACCCCTCCACATTATGACTTAACTTCCTAAAATTAAACACATAACCTTTGAGGTGGATTTACTGCCGTCCCTATCTTATTTGAAAAATCTGAATCTATGTAACCCATAAGAAGCAGTGAATCTATTTCGTAAGTCCACATATAGTTTCTAGTCCTTCTTAGGTACTTCAAAATTATGTGTTACCATAGTTCAACATTCTTATCTCGGGTTACCTTGAAACCCACTGTTCATGCCTTCGGCAAAATAGTTATCCATACTCGTGCATAGTATTCTTTAGATTAAGCTTCCTTATTCGCCAAAGCATAAGGAACCGCTTTCATCACCTTTACTTCCTTTTGTGTCTCAAGACACATTTCGTTAGATAAAGTCACATGCTAAACAAATAAGAATCGAATCAACTCATGAAGCTTGAGATGAGCATAACATCATTTCTTGTGATCCGTATTACCGTGATCAAAAAGATATTTTTGCTTCTCTTAAGTCCTTCATCTCATACCGCTTTATCAACCATACCCATACACCCGACAACACTCTTTCATTGTCTCCAATGAGCAATATATCATGTACGTACAGTACAAGAAATACCATTATGTTTACATCACTCTTTTCAATACACAAGACACATCCGCGCATTGAATAAATTCATATGTCTGGATTCCTCATCAAAACGGATATTTCATGATCTTGAAGCTTGCTTTAGTTCATTGATGGAAACTTTTAAGCTTACTCTCACAATGCTCTTAGCCCTTTGCAATGAATCACTCTGGTTGCTTCACATAGATGTTTACCTCAAGACTTCCAATCAGGAAAACTGTCTTGACATCTATTTGTTATTCCTCATATTTCATATAAGTAGCAACAGATAAAAGAGTGCGGATCAACATAGACATAGCTACCGGCAAATAGGTTTTCTCATAATCGAACCCTTTCTTTTTGAGTATACCTTTTCGCAACAAGCTTTGCTTCCAAGGTTTTCACCTTATCCTATGATCCTCTTTTATTTTACAGAGCCACTTCCAATGGATTTCACACCATCCGTGGTTCTACTAGCAGCTAGATCTAATTTATAATCCATCGATTCTATTTCAACATTCATTACACTTTGCTAAGATTCCGTATTTCTATCTTGTAGTGTTTCATCGTATCCGTGGGTCCATTCCATATTTACTAGGGACCAAGTCTCATGACTCTCCCAAAACATATATCTTACAGGTTTTTGAACAACCCTCCTACTACGACAAGGCACTACACACAATTGTGTATCAGATGTGACACGCGTTGCAGTTTACCTTGTGGTATATCCTCTTGTACACTTGGTACTAATACTTTATGTTTTCCCTCTCATTACATTTAGAACAATATATACATGGCATTATGATTTAATACATAGTCCTTTTCCAAAAATCTAGTGTTTGTGTTAACAATTACCCTTCGATCTTTTGGATTAAATAAATCATCACCCTTTATTTTTCTAGGATATCCCACAAACAGACAAACATTTATACGAATTACTATTTCTAGGGCATATCCATAAAATAAATTTATTAATTCCAAATAACTCATCATCTATCTAACTATTTCCATAAGAGTCTTTCTCTTATTAGGATTAGAAGATGTGTTATTAATCACTATTTGTTGCATCCATGGGATGACCATGATTTAAGAGTGAACAAATTGTTGCCAACGTACAACAACAGATTATAACTCCATCCTTCATTACTATGACCATGTCATTTAAATGAAATTGAGTATCTATCCATAAATACATAGAAACTGATATGAAATTCTTTCTATGAAAACGTACATAAAGACAATTTCTCATAATCAAGAGTTTATTCATATCGTGAGATAAATAAACAATTCCCACTGCAATAGCCACTATTTTCATAGTATACCCATGTACCCAATAATAATCTCATCATCACTTAGTTACACGCTTTTAGTGATTCCGGTATCTACACACAATGTGTTAGCAGATGCCATCACTAATCATGCTTCAACGACTAGTGAATGAGATACTAACCTTGTTCACATCATAATGAAAATGGCTTTCATTCGCCACAACTTTTGTCAGAAGTTCCCCACCATATACAACATCTTGTATTTCAGGTAGAATTTCCTCAAAACACCTAGGCAAACTACGGAGAATTAAATTGATCTAGGTTCCCCTTTCAATTTCTATTCCAATCATTTCCAATTCATTCATCAATTCAACCATGACTTCCCGCCTATCTAACTTACTCAAGTATCTAAAGAGTCGCATGAGATCATCATATTTCTATGAACCTCTCACCTCTTCACTAGAGACTTTAAAAGGCATCATGGGATATCCTTTGTGAGATCAAACTTATATTTTCCTAAGTAGTAATATTCAAAACCAAGATTCTTTTCTAATCATCTAACTTTGCACTAGTAAATAAGTTTTCTTTTAGTTAGCAATAAGTAAAATGAAACCATTTGAAATTACAGAGAATCATAAATAAATACACCGATCAAATCTTTGAATTTTATCCTTTTATATTGATTCCCTTAAAACAATATAAGAATAAAATTCACCGACATCTCAAGCACCGTGAGTCAGCAAGCCACGTTAGTGTGGACGTTTATAAACCCGAACATTTAAAAGAGAAGGTTTACCCATTAATTTTATTTGTCAACCTAACCTCATGACAAAATAATTAATAGTTGATTCCTCTTTTTCCATGCAAATAATAGCAGTGACTCCGTTGGGGAGGATACTAATTATTTACACCTAAGTGTACACCATTATTTGATCCCAATTCCATTGCGCGAGCTTATGTGCCTTACAGTTGGAGAAGTACACACGCGCTCGGATAACTTCCTACAATCATCAATTATATATTTGTACCAGTGAACCGCACATAAACTCATCCATTAGGGAGGAAGGTCTATGCCAACAGACATGTTTATGTGCTACATTATAAACAATAATTATTTAATGAAGTCCGTACCAGTGATCCGTGAATGAACTCATCCGTTAGAGAGAAAGGCCTATTGCCAACACGTAAGTTTACTCACATCACTTACAAAACAATAATGGAGGCCTTGTGAATTAATTACCAATCCTCTCTCCCACTTAGTAATTTTAACACTGAGGGTTTTTACATGCATATAATATTCATAATAAAATACGCAACCTAACATGCTCCTATTATGGCACATATGACAGTAAATAACAGAGAATCAAGCATAACATATATAATAACAATCAAATAATTAAATCAATTATTAACAGTTATATACCAGCGAATTCGATTGTTCGCTACCAATCACGAATGCGGGCAATGCATAAAGGGATCGCGGGGTGCGGGGTAGCGCCCCGAAGAAAAATTTGGAATCCGGCACCGCAACTCGCTACAGGTCAAGCTCGACTGGAGTTGTTCCTTATTCTAGAGCTCGACTCGAGCTCACCATCTCGCCCAGCTCATGCTCCCTACACATCGGGCACCTTCCGTGCAAGACCACCCGACATCGTGCATAAGGTGCATGACAACAGGCTCCATCATGCATAACATGGCCATTCCTTCATGCAGCCCAGCAACATCCACACAGCAGGCAACGTGTGTTATCCCCGGCAAACGAAAGGATCGTCGCTCGTACCCATGCTCGCCAGCAATGCCCGGCTGCACCAAATTGCTCAGCATCCATGCTATGCATGACACCGCATGGCATGAGCTTCATCATTTTGCGCCAAAACATGCCAGTCTGCTCACTGACAGGTTGCCAAAACTGGTCAACTCGCTCGGAATAAACAACAAACTCGCCCAGAAGTTTATTGTAGACCCGCTTGTAAACCAGCAAAGACTCGCCAAGAATCCAGTCCAGCCAGGTGCGATGCCCACCGAACAATCTCGCCCCACTGGACAATCTCATCCATGCCACAACATTCAATTGCTGGCATCTCATCCGCACTGATTCAGCACCGGCGAAGATGTTTCCAGAGACACGTAAAAGCTTCATCTGACTGCACATCTCGACACCCACAGACTCGACCTGAAACCCTGCTGACTCGCTCGAAATGTCGGAGGACTCGCACGAAACCACAAGTAGACTCGCTCGGAAAGTAGGCCTGCTCGATGAAACCATGCCAGGTTCGATCGGAAATGCTGCTAGCCGCCAGCTTCAGTCCATCATTCGTCGAACCCTCACATTATGATTGTCGATGAAGCTGTCTGTGCCTTCTTGCACGCCACACGTGAAGCCTCACGCTTTCTTCCATCACACCAGCGCTGCCAAGGTTTGCTTTTTGGTGATAAACACCAACTTAATTGGTCGCTTGGCCATCACGTCACCAGTGAAGCCACCCAGTGTGTGTCCGCTTCATCCCGCTGCCATCTGATATGTGCTGCCAGTGAGCGTTTGTCGCTAGTGATAGGAGTCGTGCGCCATGCCATGCTCCGGCGATTCATTCAGTCGGCGTCCCAAGCATGAACCGTGCTATAGCCCAGTAGCCAACGCTCGAATGTTCATCGCTATTGGCACCTTCCTATCACGATCAAGCATACAACATGTCGCCTTACGCACTATTTGGTCGTGACTTTCACCAGCCCCGTCGCCGTCGCACAGGTCCGCCCATCAGCCACTGTGTGCCGCCACCACGAATTGTCGAAGTGCAGCCACGGACAATATAGGATTTTACATTGAATAAAACAACAATATACCAAACCCTAACTCACATACGATTCTAATTCGAAATTAAATCACATATTCACATAAACCCTAGCCTAACGTTTCACGCTTCACCATAAAATCGAAGTTTTGATATCAATTGTTGGTATTCAATCATTTGATTAACATGAACCGTTAGGGTTCCATACATTTCCAACAGTCAGCGGAAGCAAGAAACAAGAAACGTATTACCTTTCACCAGGGTATGTTGGAGAAGACGAATTCTCGCCCTCAGCCTGTGCAGCCTCACCGTTTTAGGTATAACTCTCTCATCCAATATTGGATTTGAGTGATCTACATGCCAAAACGATCCTCTCTTCTGTAGCTTTCCATCAGTATATCACAAGTCCTGTTTTAATATCTGTACGATTTTATAAAAATCGTTGAAGGTGGCGGACTGCAGCAACAAACAACCTTCCAGTCTTCTGTTGTATTCCCAAGTCCAATCTCGACGTCGTGTGGGCGACGATCTTCGAGATCTTCTCAATCTGCTGTTCCCTCACTCTCCTCACAGTGTTAGGCATGATTAATCTCATAGATTAGGGTTTTCAGATAGCTGAGATGACTTATAAATGGGCTACAACAGAGACCAGGAGGAGAAATTAGAGTTGGGCCTCCATTAGGCTTAAGTATCCAAGCTTAGCCCAAAGCTTATACTTAAGTGCAATAATAATAATAATATATACCACTAAAATATTATTATTGTACTACCGTTCTAATTCCATAATTACGTTATGGACTCCTTCTTATTATGAGCCTGACAGTCTCCCTATGTTTAAGATATACTATGCCCATTAATTAATTAAGTTACTGACAACTCCATTAATTAATATCTTATCCGAGAGTAGTACCACTCAATCTCATTATCATGCCAGAATAAATCCACCTGCAGAGTTATATGATAATCCTTATGAGCTCCTCAAAGGGACATTATCAACCTATAACAGACATGGATTCCTTCTACAATCAACAGCACACCATATAGACAACACTATTTCCCAACTCACCGAGTTTGTTGATTTAATTGCATGAAAATCTCACTCATTAATGAATCAAAGAAATACATACTGCCCTACGTGTCGAGGTTATTGTACAGGGTTTAAGAGCACGAATATCCATAATAACAGAGATCAAGTTCTTCTATATAGACAGTACAAGTCGAACGATCTCAAGTGGTCCTGCTCAATACACACGTGCTCTAATGTGATTCTATAGTCAAGAAAAACTAATACCAAATCACACTACAACCATCCCGATAGAGAGTCCCCGTCTATCTAGGTTGTGAGCATCTGTTTATCCTTTATAAGGAAACCGATAATATGATCTTACACGTGTTGTCACACAATATATTATCTACAGCATAAAGTAAGTGCATTATTGCATCGAACATATAAATAAATTATAAGACGCAATCATTTGATCATATGATTCTCATTTCTAATAAATTGTTATAACATTGTTCATACTAAAGCTAGACTTTTAGTATACAATCCAACAAGAATTTCATACCACAATATAACTCAAAGTACAACCCTTCAGCAATTTCAAGAGCATATGAATATCAGGCACAATTTAAACAAAATAAGCTCATGTAGATCACCAAAACCAAGAACTCAATCCTTTCACTCCCATGAATTAAAAGCACACTTAAAAATTAGAATAAGGAAACGAGGTCACCTGATTTTTCTTCAACGTATGCACGAGTTTCTCGAGTTGTTCAACTCGATCAAGTCAAAGCCTCAGTTTACCTGTTTCTATCTTCAAAGCTCAAGCTCACCTCATCATCACATGATTCATCATTACTAAAATAAGAGAGCTATAAGAAAGACTCAATTGACTATTTAATCAACTCCACACACTAGACACACCAACACACTAAATATTATGTAAGTTGCAAAAAATCGACATATCAACACCGGTTAAAGTATTAATATGCCGCAAAAAAAAAACTCCTTACAAAAAAACAACAAGACGAAAGGAAAAATTATACGTTTTGTGCTCATAAGACGAAGTAAGTACGTACTCATAAGACGAGGTAAGTACATCACATCCCCCAAACTTAGTAAAAACGTAAGTCGAAACTAAGTTTGAAAAGAGATGTAATTGCCGAAGCATGAGCACCTCAAATATAATAGCTCCTCACTCACACGAAACAAATAATAAAGCAATAAAATGGAAGGAACAAGCCCCAACAGGTGCTCATATTTAATGTCAGAGAGTCTCGACGGAATACCGCTTTGAACGACTAGATCAGATGACTGTCTTCTCGAATCCTCACCTTCAAGTACTTTCTTTCCCTCTTCTTGTCTACCTCACCTTTTTTGGTAAAAAAATATGATCCTTGGAATTACCTTCCTCCCATGGCTGTCTAAACTCCTCGTTATCAATCTTCTTTTCAAATTCAGAGTCATCTGTCCTATTAAAATTAAGATTAAACAAGTTAGAAACCACATCTATGCTCCTGCATGATTGAGTCTCCATTGGCATCTTCATTGCATGATCGTTCGACACGAACGACCGGTCAAACGGACCTCTTGGGCATGACTGCACAGAAATGGGAGCCGGATGATGTTGCTCGATGACTACTCGACCAAAAGGGTCTGGTCGAGCGAGGGTATTTTGGTCGAGTGAGGTCCCCCTTCGCGGATTTGCACTGTACAGTCACGACAGAGGCTTCTTGACCTCAACTCGACCAAGAAGTTCTGGCCGAGCGATACTATTTCGATAGAGCAAGGGACTTGTATGCTGATCATCAATTTTTAGATTCACTGTGGGTTACTCGACCAGAGTGGTCTGGTCGAGTGAGATGTTTTTGGTCGAGCGGAGGACCTGAAAATTGAGCATCATTTTTCTGTTCCATTACATGTTGCTCGACCGTTGTTCAACCAACAGGTTTGGTCGAGTGGGCTAAATTTGCCTCCATTTTTGCCAACTTGCATTATCGAACCTTCACACTACATTCAAGACTTCAACGTGATGGCTTTGCACTCATTCAGGTTTGTTATGCATTGAGACAAGAACATTTCTTTTTACAAAGTTTGTGTCAACTGATTCACGTTCCTGGCCATCTGCCCCATAATCAAAGTAAGGTCCTTCAACTACTTAGATAAATCTGCATGATTAGCATTCATAGTAGCGTCAAGACGATCAACACTTGCATCATTCTTAGCCATGTATCGATTGAAGGTAACTTCAACACTCTTCACTTCTTGCTGCTGGATACTAGGCCTCCCTTTGTGTCAACTCTGCAATCTGCCTTGCAGGGATTCTAGTAGCTTGTTGATATTAGCTAGATTAGAGATGATCTCATCATCCCTATTCGGCTTTACCAGTTGATGTTCAACATGCGCCACCTTACCAAGTATGTATGATCCGTTATCTTTCTCTACATGACATTCACGTGAATTCATAAAAATGTCTTCAAACAACTTTTCTGCTTCAAGTGCTATCTTAGATAACAGCGATCCTCCTGAAGATGCATCAATAAGAACACATGACTCACAATCCAATCCATAGTAGAAGATACTTATGTACTGAGCCTTAGACATTCTATGCTGTGAGCATGTCTTTAAACCAATCCCACGCCACATGAAATTTCTCACCCTGATTCATAACAAATTCAGTGATGTCTTATTTCATTCTGAACACCTTAGAGGGTGGCATGTATCTCTCTAAGTACTTCTACGGCAGTAGGTCCTATGTAGTGCAGTCTGTGGCATCAAGAGTCTCATACCAATCTTCTGCCCTATCAATCAGAGAGAACTTGAATAGGGCGATCCGCCTAGCATTGTCATGAGCTCCAGTACCCTTTTGAGTGTTAGCATAACCAAGGAATCTTCTGAGATGCTGATATGGATCTTCAAAGCAACCTCTAAAAAAAAATTTTTATCTAGCATGTTAATAAGAGCGGGATGTATTTTAAAATCATCATCTTCCCCCATTGCTCCTATCAACCCCATGTTGCCAATCCCATAGTTCGTGGAAATTTCACATATGGCAATATTATTCGGATTCTGCCTTACTCCGGCAATGTTTAGCTCAATGTTTTATTCCTTCTTTCCTTCCTCTCCATTTTATAGCGCACAAGTACCTCAGAAAAATTCAAGGTTAGAAAGAAATAATTATAACAATAAAAGTCTTAATCAACTAGAAATAATAAAATCAATAATAGAGCCGTCCCCGGCAACGACGCCAAGAACTTGATTTGCATTTTCTTAGCACACAAAATTAATCCCCAAGTACTAAGGATATCAGTTGCAGCTTAAGCAAGCGACCAAGTAAAATATCGGACCCAAAAGACGACATATTATCAATTAAATTATTAACTAAATTAATTAAGATGAAAGGCAATTAGAGTTATAGTATTAATTATCATCTAAAATACTAAAATTAAATAACAAATAAAATAAAATAGCACTAGAAGAATACAAAAGTGGATCAAGTAGGAGAATAGGTAGCTCTAGGGTAAATCCAGTTTTACTACTTGACTTCCCTCAAAAGTGCAGGCCGACACTACCTTGTGGGCTATCGACGAATCTATAAACCATGAAAATCTACTCTATAGATACAAGTAAATATGCGTGTAATACGTGTGAATAACCTTAGAGCAAGAGACATAATTTCACCCCCCTTTCTAGGTACTATCAGCATCAATTATTTCCTACGTCTGGAATCTAACCCGATATGATCTCCCTTTATAGGTGCTATAAAATTACCCTCTTTATCATGCTTATTAACCCGAATTCAATTCAATTATTAAACATTCATATGACAGTTCTAATGAAGCTTCAGAGTCCTCTCACTTAGAATCATAACATAAATCCCTTTCAGCGGTGAACGCACTCAATCTCATTAGAATCATAACATAAAACCCTGTTCAGACTCTATATACCAATTGAAGATGCACAAAACGACCGTGAATATGGATTAAGAAAGCACAATCATATATAAAATAAATCCACAAGTAGTGTTGTACGGAGGACACACAAGAGAGTTTATTTATTCATAAAACCTTCAAAACCCTAGATCTACCAAAACTGTTCTAGCCCATGATGTTGCAAAGAATAATCATGAGGGTTGGATAGATTTTATCCATATGTCTGAAAAATACAAGATAAATTAGGAAATGATAAAAACCCTAGATGTGGGAATTGTAGCGTCCTTCTCCGTCTTGAATCCTCCTCTTGGTTCTCCTCTTGATTCCACAAAAGAATCTTCAAAGTGATGGATGGATGGAGGAAAGGATGTGGATGATGGTTGGAGGGTGATCCCCCCTTGTGGGGTGTAGGATGATCGTGTTGCGGTGCCCTCTCACAAGAGTAATGATGTAAAATATATATAGGTGTGAGAAGGGACTTAAATAAGAAAAATAAAATATATGGGTGAATCATGGAGGATTATGTGATAAGGAGATTAATTGTGCTCTAAGAAATAGGTAATTTTTGGAAATTTTCGAAAATTCTCGCTGGTAGCTGCGCGACTTCACGATTTTGAGCATAACTTTCTCTTCAAAACTTCAATTTGAGTGATTCTTGTGCTCACGCGATCCTCTCTTCCTTGGATTTCTATCCATACAAAGAACTCATAGAAAATATACATTTTAAGGTGTAACAAGCCATGAAAAATGGTACAGTTGTGCTGAGCAGTAACAACTTGGACGATGTCACCATATAGATCATAACTTTCTCGTTTGGAATCCTATTGACGTGTTCCTTATGCCAAAATGACCTTCTCTTCTGTGGCTTTCCAACCATATATCTCACTTCCATTTTTGAGATCCACATGAACACAGAAAAATTACAAAATTTGGACGTGCGTTTTTCAGCATTCTTGCACAAGTTGCACATTTCCTCCAACTTTGCACTTTTGATGCTTCTTCCATCTAAAACACAATAAAACACCTTAAGTACACTTTTTTTCATATATATCAGATATAAGATACTTGTACTAATATATAACAATAATTCTCATCAAAAAAGTATTAAATTTGACACACAAATACGCTTATTTTCACTCTCATCAGTTCGACCTCGACTATTCGATTCGACCAATGGTTCGAGTCCAACCAATTCTTAAAATTCATCTAAAAGTGTGGTTCGACCACGGAAAAGTGGTTTGACCACCTAGTTCGAGTCGAACCAGCTCAGGTAAGTTGTGTTAAAATCTTATTTCCACCCTTGTTCCGTACATTTTGCACACCACCCGCACTCGAATCTTTTCCAAACCAAAAATCCTATCTTCCAAACTTTGATTTCACGCATTTCTAATTTGGTTAAACCACTTTATACCCTTCCCACCCTATATTTTTCACGAATTCGGGGATTTCTAGTTGCTAAACTAGGGTTTTCCATTCAAATTAGGGGTCATCTATCGTTCATACTAAGCCATGGCTGGATCGGAAGGTACATTCTCTTAACTTATTACCCTAGGATTGAAAGTCTATTGCTTGATTTTAAGTGGGTAAGTTGATTGAACTAGTTCTTATGTGGATTCATGGTGTAATTTGGATTATATTTTGTAATTTCTTATGAACACGGTTTTAATTATTGATTTTTGTTAGACCTTGATGTTCTATGTGAAGTTGTTGAGCAATTTGTGTGGTGAAGAGAAACATGTTAGAATTTTGGAGAATTTGTGTAGTTTGATAAATTGCATGCTTAAATGAAGAAGGTAAAGTGAACTATGAAATAGTGGAAAATTCTTGTTGGAGAGTTGAATTTTGAAGTGAAATTGGAATTGGGGAGCATGCTTGTTTGAAGTTGATTATACATGAACAACTTGAAGTCTTGAGCAGAGTTTAGTGTATAATTAGTTTGGACTCCAGTTGGTTTGCTTTTCTCATATATATTTGGTATTGAAGTATTACATTTGTAGGGAAAGGAAAAGAAACTAGGAAGGAGGATAGGCAGCCTCGTGAGGACGAGGTTACTAAGAAGTTGCGTCTCAAGAAGAGGTTGTAGAGAGATTTTCATATCGAGATGGAGAATTGGGAGGAGATTAATGATCGATGGGGTGCGATGTCTGATAAGATTACTCGCACAAGGTACCAGGATGATGATGCCATGAGGACGATGAATATCCGTGATGACATTATATGGATTTTCGATCAAGTAGGCATCTATCATTTCATGAAGCTGAAGAAGCCTACATACTTTCGTGTTACTACGGAGGTGTTGTGCTCGATTATGATTAAGAAAGGTGCTAGTTCTCTTCCTTATGAGTGTTCATTCCAACTTGGAGGCGAAAGGAGAACATGGACTGCTGAGGATTATAATGTATTGCTAGGAACTCCTAGGGGGATTTCTAAGCATGAGAATGGATAGTTTAAAGTGAATAATTTTTGGAGAGCTATTCAGGAGAGGATATGGATTTGAAGTCTAAGAAGGCTCGTACTGCTATGATCTGTAACCAAGTCATTAGATATATGGACAGAGTTTTGAGCAATACGTTGTTTACCCAATCTGAGGGAAGTTGCTTATCCAGGGGAGAGTTGTATGCTCTATGGTGTATATTGAATGGAGTGAGGTTTAATATGGGTTCATATCTGATTCAGCAGCTCCACCGATTCAAGAGTTCCTCTTTTCAAAGAGTGAATATTGAAAGATTGCTTACTCTCGTGTCCGAGTTATACCACATGAATTACACTGGCATTACCCCTATTTTGGAGGATTCTGATCTAGTGATGAATGCATGTGTTCGTGCTGGATTTGCTTTACATCGAGATGAAGACTAATTTTTCACTAGGGGTTCTAATCCCTATTCTTTCATGTTCCATATGAAGTGATGGGTTTGATTCGAATCCAGAGAGATGGAAACATATTGATGGACACATTAGCACACGAGGCGATATCAATAAGGAGCTTGAGGAGAGGAGATTAGAGGACTATTGCTCAGATGTATGTTTTCGGGATGTATCAGGAGCTACAGAGGATAGTAGATCAAGGGCCGCAGCCGCAACAGCAGTAGCAACACATAGAGCACGATGAGTAGATGCTTGGATATGAGCAGGTTATGTATCTGGAGATGGATGTACTGCATCCGCAGCAGCATGAGATGCCACCACTACCACAACTACAGCAGCCACAGAAGCAGCATTGGGGTGGTCCTGATGAGTTCTACAAGGAGAAGTTTCGATTTATGAAAGAGCACCTTGTGAACCTGAATAACAAACAGAGGAAGATGAATCGCCAATTGGTCTTGCTTACTTCGAGCTATGCAGCACTTGATATGCGTTATGACACGATGCATGCCAAATATATGGTTTTGGATCAGAGGTTGGGAGATTTGAGTGATACTATGAGGCGTTGCATAGAAAGGTGGATAGCCTGCAGAGAGACTTTGTTGATTGGCACAGGGGAGATAGGGATGATGATGCTCCACAGGAGTAGACGGCGCCAAGTTTTTATCTTTATCTGCTTCATCTCATCCCCATTCTCTTTTCTTTTGACAGGTTGGGTATTTGGTGGTGTGAGTGGCATGATTTGATATTTTATACTAATTCTGATGTTGGATTGATGTGAGACTTGATTTGGATTGTATTGATAGGTTTAGACTCTTTGATAAGTATGTTGCATTCGTCTTGTGCATGTGTTGTTTTGTTGAGGAGAAGCATGTATAACTTTTTAAATATGTGGAGTTCATTATGGAATTGATCTCGATTATATGCTATGAGGAGTGCTTAGGAATCTATTACCCATGTGATAATTTGAGTCTTATGAAATAATGCTACATCCATGCATGATAGTTTATTCTTGTGAGAATCATTCATATATCCATATTCTAAAACTTGACTTGGAGTCTTGTGTGAGACTTTACATGATCTTAGGACATTATTGTTTTTTGAGTCACTTAGCCAAATTTTACCTTCCCACATACTGTATATATCGTTGGAAGCCCTGTTGGACCTTTAAAAGCTTTTTCTTTAGCAAACATTGATAAAAAGCCTAATTTCATCCTTTACTTGAGCCTTTTTGAATACCCTATTCATTAGTAGAGAGTTGAGGTGAATATCAAGTTTATGGCGCCGTGGCCTATCAAGTTTATGGCGTCTTTGGCAGAATTGATTCTGTGGTTCTCCACCACATCCCAATCAACAGGCCATCATCGATGCTTCTTTTCATATTCTTTCCAATGGCCTGCTTTTGTGAATCATCCCAGCCGCGTGGTTCAGGTTTAGTTCGTTCGATCGTTACGATTGCTTCATCGCCGGCCTACAATCCCCGCAATCAATTTTTGATTTAGGGATCTGGCTTCTTATCTTGTATCTTCGCTACCTATGGCAGTCCTTTGCTGCCTCCCATAATACTACGATGCCATCAACGTGCGCGATGCTCTTTAGATGTGGGCCGTCCGACCCAATTTCAGGTCTCTCCTCAAATTCGCTGACTTACACCCAAAATTTATTGCCGGCTACTCTTGACATATCCGCAGCCGTCGTCGTGGCTGCTCCTTACCACAAGTTTAACATTGTTATGCGATTTTTTGGCCATTGATTGATGCGCTCTGGTGCTGATGTGAATTTCTGGATTGGTCTGAAGCCTTGTTCATCTGTCCTGTATCCGTTGAAGTGCCCTAATCTTCGATTCTGTTCAATGATTTGATGATTACTACCTTGGACAACCTTATATATCCAACATTCGTCTCTCACAGTTTTAGCATTGTGACGATGGTTTTCGATGTGTGTGTTTTAGATGTTGTCCACATGATGCCTTCGTCGTGGTTACTCCTCCCCTGTTCAAGGGTTATTTGTTGTCTCCACTGCCTTGTGTAGTTCCCTCCCACAGTGGTTGTTGCTGCTCCTGTTGGATTGTATATTAAAAGTTTAGTTTTTTGTATGAACAATGTTTAACAATACTTTGAAATGAGAATCATATGATCAAATGTTTTGCATATTATAATTTAATTGCAAAAGTCTACTTACTTTGTGCTATAGATAATATGTTGTGTGACAACACGCGGAAAATCATATCGATTTCTTTTTAAAGTATAAACAGATGCTCACAACCGAGAAAGACGGAAGCTCTCTATCGGGATGGTTGTAGTGTGATTTGGTATTAGTTTTTCTTGACTATAGAATCACATTAGTAACTTTGTGTGTATTGAGCAGGATCGCTTGAGATCATATTCGATTTATACTGACTAAATAGGAGAACTTGATCTTAGTTATTATAGATGTTCATTCTCTTAATCCCTATTCAATAACCTCAACACGTAAGGCAGTATGTATTTTTTTGATTCATCAATGAGTGAGATTTACATGTAATTAAATCAATAAACTCGGTAAGCTGGGAAATAGTGCTTTCTCTATGGTATGATGTTGATTGTAGAAAGAATCTATGTCCTATGAAATAGGTTGATGGTGTCCCCTTGAGGAGCTCATAAGGATTATCATGTAAACCCTACAGGTAGATTTATTCCAGCATGATAACAATGTTGAGTGGTACTACTCTCGGATGAGATATTAATTAATGGAATTGTCAGTAACTTAAATAATTAAAGGGTATTGTATATCTTAAACATGGGGAAACTGTCAGGCTCATAATAAGAAGGATCCCATAACATAATTATAGGATTGTAGCTGCAGTGCAGTAATAATATTTTAGTGGAATATATTATTATTATTGGACTTAAGTATAAGTTTTGGGCTAAACTTGGATATTTAAGCCCAATTGTGGTCCGACTCTAATATCTCCTCTTGGTCCCTCCTGTAACCAATAAATAAGTCATCTCAACTTCCCGAAACCCTAGTTAGTCGCGCCTAAACACGTGAGATATAAGGGAGGAGAGCAGATTGAGAGGATCTTGAAGATCGTCGTCCACATAGCGTGAAGACTGGACTTGGGAATACATCAGAAGATCAAGAGTGTTTTCTATAGCTGTTCTTCCTCAACATACCCTGGTGAAATGTAATACGATTATATACTCTTGCTTTCGCTGATATAGAATTACATGGAACCCTAACAGTTCACATTAACTAAACGATCGAATGCCAACAGCTCCCTGTAAGTCCAATTTTAGCCCTTTATTTATCTTGATCAACTCTACTCAAGGCCCAAATTCCTCTGGTACCCGTTGCTCTTCTCAAGGCTGTATGTCTTTTAGTGTGTGCTAATGGATGGATTATCTTGAGGGATTATATTTGATCCCAATTCTTGAATGATCAGCTTGAAGATGATTATAATGGTACTTAGTATTATTGGAGGCATCTCCATGATTTTGTCTTGCTATGGCTGGTACATCAGCCCTACTTCTTTTCACTGCCGCTAGCAGTTTTCTCAGATTATGAAGCTATGGATATGAATGAAACATAATGTTTGATGCTCATTTATCAAATTAAAAGGCTCTGATTTGATCGACTATGTCCATGTTGTATGTTAAGGAGTCTTTTATTTTTGTTACACCTGCTAAACAGATTTGTTTTACTTATCTCTTATAGGAGTCAGTTTGATGGTCCTATTTAGCTCGAAGCAAGAGTCAATTCTTTTATTATACAGGCATTTAAGACGACAGTTTTTAAAATTAGATATCTTTTGGTCTTGTAGTCTTATGAATTATTAAGTGGCACCTGTTAGCCTTTCTTATTTTATGAAACTTTAGCTATTTTTATTTATCACTTTTGGACTTTTTGTTTAGCCTAGGCTTTCCCTTTCCTCTTCTGTATTTTCTTTTGCCTTCAATAATATAGCATGATTAGTGAATATATGCTAGTTTAAATGTGAAGAAAATAAGGAAGAAAAATGTGGTTGAGTAGTATGAAGAAAATAAATGGTTAAATCTTGTTTAGGGATAGTGCCTAAAACTGGTACCCCGACTGCTTAAAAGGGTAGTGCCCGAAATTGGTACCATTGCGCTTAAAGAAGGAAAAAGATTATGTTGATTCTAAGTGAAGAAGGGAAACGGAGAGTCGTAAAGATCATGAGAATAAGATGGAGAAGAGGAAGCTATATGATGAAAAGCAAAGCTCCAAGGTAATTTTCTACTAGTGAATCAGTCACTTTATCTATATTTTTCTACCTTTATCAAAGAGCCAACATCACAACCCAAGAACAAATCCTTTGTGATCCCAGTAATGAAACTATTATGGATTGATTTTGAGACCTTTGTCAAGCTTATGGTTTCGCGGAAATATGAATTGATTATGAGCGTATATTAACCTTTTAAGTGTACCTCACACTTGAGAGAGAGAGTAAACACTTATCTTGTGAGTTAGATGAATTAGCACTCTGAAGTGTATTATAATTGTGTGATGTTTTTACATGAATGAAATGTATAATACGAGTGGTATTTGTTTTAAATTAATATAATTGCATGTGTAGGTATGTATTGTACATAACTTGATGGCCTCGTAAATTTTATACTTACTCTTATTTTTTATTTCGTTGCCTCGGGACGAGCAACATGTAAGTTTTGAGGTTTGATGAGAGTGAAAATTCATGTAATTTGAGCTCTGATTTCTGTGATAATGATTTGTGATTGTATATTAAGTCAAGAAGTGCTCGGAATAGGAAAAAGGGAGTTTAAGCACCTGGTTCGACCAAGACCGAGTGGTTCGACCACTGGTTCGAGTTGAACTAAAAACTTACAAATTCATTACAGTGTGGTTCGACCATGATGATGTGGTTTGACCAGCCATAAAGGTAGAACCATTATTGAACCAAATGCCTAAAGTGGTGCCAAGTCGATTCAACCCCGATGCTTCTGATTCGACTAGTGATTTGAGTCGAACCAGCCATCTGCAGATTCAATACAGGCTGGTTAATTGACCAGGGGATTATTGGTTCAACCAAGGGCTCTGGTCGAACTAATACACGGGAAGCTTCTGGATCCGTATTTTTACACCTTCTTGGTTGAACCAACATGAGGGAAGTTTCCGGATCCATATTTTTATACCTTTAGTATGTGTTTTCGCTCAAAAAGCCCATTAGAGGTCCATTGGAGTAGCTAAAAATATAAAAGGAAGACCCTACGCAGCAACAAGATACCATCTTTATTATACACAACATCTGAAACCCTATCATCATCTTATGGAGCTGTGGAAAGAGATTCGTCTGTCAAATCAAGTGAGAACCAAGTGAAGATTCATGATGAAGAGAGACGCGACGGCACCCACATCTAGGGTTTACTTCACTTCTTAATTTATCTTGTATTCTTCAAGACTATGGGTAAGATCTATCCAACTACCATGATTGTTCTTCGATCAATCGTGGGCTAGAACCGCTTCGGTAGGTCTATGGTTTATGAAGGTTTTATGATTTAATTGAACTTCTGTGTGTATACACCGTATAACACTACTTTTCAATTTATTTTATATAAGACTTTGCTTTATTAATTCATACTCAGAGTTGTTTGTGCATCATTAACTATTTTGTAGACTCTGAATGTATATCTTGGTTATTGATTAAGTGTGTTCACTACTGAGCGAATTTTATGTTATGATTCTAAGAGAGTGGACTTCGAATTTTTATTAAAACTATTTTATATAAATACTTATTAATTGAATTTGATTAGGGTTAATAAGTAGGATAAAGAGAATAATTTCATAGTACATATAAAGGGAGATCATATCGGGTTAGAGTACTTAGTGCACATGAAATAATTTATACTGATAGTACCTAGAAAGGGGGGTGAATTATATCTCTTGCTCTAAGGATATTCACACTTGTTACACGCTTATTTACTTGTGTCTATAGAGTAGATTTGCATGGTTTAGTGATGTGTCCATATTCCATAAGGTAGAGTCGGATATTGATACATGAAAGGGAAGTTAATGAGTAAAACTGGATGGCCTGAAGATCTACCTAATTTTTCACTTGTTCACTTTCATTTAATCTCTTCTGCTTGTTTACTTTATTTGCTATTTAAATTACCTATTTATTAGTTAGTTAATTATTATACCAATCAATTACCAACCTAGTCTTAAGAAGTTAGATCATAATTAAATTAATAATAATACGTCCCTTGGGTTCGATAAATCACTTGGTCGCTTATCAAAGCTACAATAATTTCCTTCATACTTGGGGATTAATTATGTGTTGAAAAAATGCTCATCATTGACCTTTATTGGGCTTTTTCGAGTAAAATATGAAAATACATGCACTGGAGGTGAAATCCCAACGATTCGGAGCTGACGTGTCCCAGCTCGACCAGAATGGTTTTGGTCGAGCTGGACCTCCTTGGTCGAGCTATGGTCAAGCTGAATGTCTCTAAACTAAAACTTTGTCCTCACGTCTAGCTCGACTTCCCCTCTGTAGCTCGACCAAATTGCTCATGGTCGAGTTACATTGCGCAGTCTCATCGTTTCGCACATAACTTCCACATCCAAACTTCGATTTGAGTGATTCTTGTGCTCACTGGATCGTCTCTTCCTTGGATTTCTATCCTCATAAAGAACATACAAAAATTTAATATTTGAAGGGGTAACAACTCATGCAAAGTGGCACAATCGTGATGAGTAGGAACAGCTTGCGCAATGTCACCATTTTAATCATAACTCCTTTATCTGAACTCCGATTGAGGTGTTTCTTGAACCAAAATGACCATCTCTTCCCTAGTTTTCCAAAGGTGTATTTCCTAACAAATTTGAACTTCCACACAAACACAGAAAAATTACACAATTTGGACATGTGTTTTTTCAGCATTCTTACACAAGTTACACCTTTTCTCCAACTTTTCACTCTTGATCCTTTTTCTACCTAAAACACAATAAAACACATGAAACACACATTTTTCTCACACGTATCAAATATAAGACACTTGTGCTAATATATAACAATAATTCTCTTAAAAAAGTGTTAAATTGGACACTAAAACACACTTATTTTCACTCTCATCAATCCCCCAAATTTACCCATTGCGCGTCCCGAGGCAACAAAATAAAAATAAAGAGAGAGAGAGAGTAAGAAAATTAGTGGGGAAACAAGGATTATGACCAAAACCCCATTCACAATACAATTATCCTCAACTTAGGTCATGCAACTTTTATTACATGTAATAATCAATTCATAGCACACAAGATAAGACAATCACCACCAATTCAAATGCTACATTGACATGTTCTCACGGGAAGTATATATCCATCTCACTCAAGTGTAAAAGATGTACTCTTATAGGTTATGGTATTTATGCTCATATTCAATTCAAGTGCATGCATCACCATAAGCTTTCCAAAATTCTCAAACTCTCCACCACTAAAAGTATGATTCAACAATGAGATCAAAAAGGACTTTTCTTTTGGTTGTAATGTTGGATCTTCGGTTAAGGTAGGAAATATTGGGATAAGTGACTCAAAACTCGGACCAATCAATTGCGCATTCCATCATGATCTTTCGTTCTTCCTCTTAACTTCAATTAAACACAACATCCTCCTCAACTCTTTCACTTTTCTTTATTTTTCTAGCACAACAATTTTTCCTTCTCTCTTTCTTCTTTATTTCTTGAGGTACCAGTTTTGGGCACTACTTCTTTCATCCTCCATAGGGTACTAGATTTAAGCACTACCCTAGGGTGTTTGTCTCCATAAAGTACTATAATTAAGCACTACTCCACGATTCTCCTTAGATGCATTATCAAGCTCAATCACTATTTCAACACCAATTTCATTCCTTCCCAAACTCTTATCAAACTCTATCAACACACTTTGAAAAGCCATTAATTCTATTCATGACGGACAACAAAGACTCAAAAAATTTAGGTGCTCAAAGTGGTTATTTCTCGTAGGCGGCCAAAAAAATGAGGTTTTTAGGCTTAACGGGACTAACTACGGATAAATATCATTTGGTAGGGAATTATTTGGCTAAGTTACATAAATTCAAGGATGACCTTAGATCATCTCCTATCATCTAACACACATGTAGTCTCAAGTAAAACAAGAGACAAGTTCATGAATACACACATAAGAACGATACTCACCACAAAAGAAATATCATGTGATTATGTACATGATCAAGACTCAAAATCTCATATGTATTTCTAACAGTAATAGAGCACTTTTCACGGTAAGTAATATCTCACAAGTACAAATAGAACTTCACACCATAACTCAAGTACACTTCCTTTATCAATTTCAAGAGCATATGAATTTTAGGCTCAATTTAAAAATGTTAGCTAATGTGTATCTCAAAAACCGAGATCTCAATCCTTCCACTCCATAAATTAAAAGCACACATAAAAATTATAATAAGGAAATGAGGGCACCTAATTTTCCTTCAATGAATGCACAAGCTCCTTGAGTGTTCAACTTGGTCAGGGCAAAGCCTCAGTGCAGAACCCATCTTGCCACTCTAGTACATTTTTCTATGATCAAACCTCAAGCACACTCATATCACAGAATTCATCATTGATAATATAGGAAATACAAAAAAATTGAAAAATAGAAGAACTTGTCCAGTGACACTAGGAAACATACAAAATCGACACACTAAACATTAGGTAAGTTGCAAAAAATCGACATACCAATACTGGTTAAAATATTAATATGCCGCAAAAATCAACCACCTAACAAACAAACAACCAACGAAAAAAATAAATTATACCCTTAGTGTGCATAAGACAAGGTAAGTACATCACACACCCTAAACTTAGCAAAACGTAAGTCAAAACTAAGTTTGAAAAGAGATGTAATTGCCAAAATGTGAGCACCTTAAATATAATAACTCCTTACTCACACGAAAGAAATAAAGCAATAAAAACAGAAGGGACAAGCCCCCAACAGGTGCTCATGTTTGATGTTGGAGAGTCACAACGGTATGAAACCTTCTGAACTATTGGATCAGAGGGTGGTCTTCTCGCATCCTCACCTTCAAGTACTTTCTTTCCCTCTTCTTGTCTACAATCAGCACCTCACCTTTCTTGGTTACAAAAATATGATTCTTGGAATTACCTTCCTCCAATTGCTGTTTAGACTTCTCCTTGTCAATCTTTCACTCAAATTCAGAATCAACTTTCCTAGAAAAATCAAGATCAGACAAGTTAGAAACTATATCTATGCTATTGCATGATTGAGTCTCCACGGGCATCTTCATTGCTTTCTTAAGAGAGAAAACCACATCTTCATTATCTATCCGCAGTCTAAGCTTTCCTTTCTGAACATCTATCATGGCTCCAGTTGTGCTCCAATCATTAGGTATAGCATTCTGTATGGAAACGGGAGTTGATAGGTGTTGCTCGACCACAGCTCGACTAGAATGGTCTGGTCGAGCTAGGTGGAATTGGTCGAGCAAGGTCCCTGTAAATAGATTCTGATTGTTCAGTTCAGAAAGTTGTCGCTCGACCACAGCTCGACCAGAAGGGTCTTGTCGAGCTGCTCCATATTGGTCGAGAGGGGCTCTGTAAACTAAACATGACTTTTTTGCTCCTCACTGTGTGGCTCGACCACAGCTCGACCATTATTGTTTGGTCAAGCTGGCTAGTGTTGGTCCAGCGACGGGCCAGAAAATAGAACATCGTTTCTCTTTTCCAAAACATGTTGCTCGACCAAAAGGTTTGGTCGAGCTGCGGTCGAGCGGGAAGGCTCCATCTCTGTTTTTGCCCACCAGCATCATCGGACCTTCGTACTACATTCCTGACCTCAATGTGATGGCTTTGTACTTTTTCGGGTTCGTTATGCCTTGAAATAAGAATATTATTTTTTGCAACATTTGCGTCAGCTGATTCACACTCGCGGCCATCTGACCCATTATAAAGGTAAGTCCCTTTATTTGCTTAGATAAATCTGCATGATTAGCATTCACACTAGCTTCGATGCGGTCAACCCTTGCATCATTCCTTTCCATGTATCGATTTAAGGTATCTTCGAAACTCTTCACTTCTTGCTGCAGCATACTAGGCCCCTTTGTGTCAACTCTGTAATCTGCTTCTGCTGGAACTCTAGTAGCTTTTTTATGTTAGCTAGACTAGAGATGATCTCATCATCACTATTCGGCTTCACCACTTGATGTTCAACCTGTGCTACCTTGCCAAGTACATATGTGTCTCTTACTCCTTCCGTAGGCCAGTCACGTGAATTCATAGAGATGTCTTCAAACAACTTTTCTGCTTCAAGTGCTGTTTAGGTAACAATGCACCTTCTGATGATGCATCAATAAGAATGTGCGACTCACAATCCAATACATGGTAGAATATACTTATTTACTGAGCCTTAGACATCCCATGTTGTGGGCACCTCATGAGAAAATCTTTGAAGCTATCCCATGCATCAGACGTATTACCTTTCACCTGGGTATGTTGAAGAAGAAAATGAATTATCGCCGGCAGCATGCGCAGCCTCACCATTTTAGACATAACTTCCTCATCCAATTTTCGATTTGAATGATCTTTACAATAAAACGATCCTGTCTTCAGTGGATTTCCAATGGTGTATCACATGTCAGGTTTGGATTTCCATACAATTTTATAAAAATTTTGTAATTTGACAAACAGCAGTAGCAAACAAACTCTTGATCTTCTATTGTATTCCCAAGTCCAATCTTGACGTCGTGTGGGCGACGATCTTCAAGATCTTCTCAATCTTCTCTCCTCTCTATTTCTGTCATATGTTAGGCGCAGATTCGATTAGGGTTCCGGATAGGTGAGATGACTTATATATAGGCTACAGCAGGGACCAAGAGGAGAAATTAGAGTCGGGCCTCCATTGGGCTTAAGTATCCAAGTTTAGCCCAAAACTTATACTTAAGTCCAATAATAATAATATATTCCCCTAAAATATTATTACTGCACTGCCACTCTAATCCCAAAATTACGTTTTGGGCTCCTTCTTATTATGAGTCCGTTAGTGTCCCCATGTTTAAGATATACAATGCCCATTAATTAATTAAGTTACTGACAACTCCATTAATTAATATCTCATCCAAGAGTAGTACCACTCAACCTTGTTATCATGCCGGTATAAATTCATCTGCATGATTTACATGATAATCCTTAGGAGCTCCTTAAGGGGATATCATCAACCTATTTAATAGGATACAGATTCCTTTTACAATCAACATTACACCATAGAGACAACATTATTTCCCAACTCATCGAATTTTTAATTTAATTACATGTAAATCTCACATATTGATGAATAAAAAAAATATGTATTGTCTTACGCATCGAGGTTATAGTATAGGAATTAAGAGCACCAACATCCATAATACCAGAGATTAAGTTCTCCTATATAGTTAGTACAAATCGAACGATCTCAAGCTGTCCTGCTCAATACACATGAAGTGCATTAATATAATTCTATAGTCAAGATAAACTAACACCAAATCACACTACAACCATCCCGATAGAGAGTCCTCGTCTATCTTGATTGTGAGCATCTGTTTATACTTTATAAGAAAATCGATAATATAATCTTCCGTGTGTTGTCGCACAATATATTATCTATAGTATAAAGTAAATGGACTATTACATCGGACATATAAATAAATTATAAGACGCAATCATTTGATCAATGATTCTCATTTCAAATATTGTTAAAACATTGTTCATACAAAAAGCTAGACTTTTAGTATACAATCCAATAATCTTCCACTTATACTAAAAGACTATGTTGTCAAGACCACTGCCATACATCTGATTCCTACTCCCACTCCATGACCATCAAATGCTTTCACCTTAAGGTCCTTGAAAAAGGATTTACAAGGTTATCATTCGATGTAATCTAGGCAACAACAACCTTCCCATCATCATACGATTTCTAATAATAGGTGGTACTCGCGCTCCATATGTTTAATTGCCTTATGGGCTCGTGATTCCGACAAGTTTGCAACTGCACCATTATTATCACAATAAATTGTGACAAACTTGGGCAAACTCAGAATCACATCTAAGTCCATTATGAAGTCTTTAGAGTCATACATATACTTTGGCTACCTTAGAGGCTCCAATTTAACATCTTTCCGTAGTGGAGTCTGAAATATATTTCTATATGACACTCCTTCATACTATGGCTCTACTTCCTAAAATTAAACACATAACCTTGAGGTGGATTTACTGTCGTCCCTATCTGATTTGAAAAATCTGAATCTAAGTACCCACAAGAAGCAATTAATCTGTCCCGTAAAGCCACATACAATTTCTGGTCCTTTTCAGGTACATAAATATATATCTTACCTCAGTTTAACATTCTTGTTTCGGGTTACCTTGATACCCACTGACAATGCGTTTAGCAAAACAGATATCCAATCTCGTGCATAGCATTTCTTAGATTAAGCTTCCTTATTCGCCGAAGCATAAGGAACTGCCTTCATCTCCTTTATCTTCTTTTGTGTCTTAAGACACACTTCCTCAGATAAAGTCACATGCTAAACGAGTAAGGATTGTATCATTTCATGAAGCTTGAGATAAGCACAACTTCCTATCTTGTGATCACCATGATCGCAAAGATATATTTTGCTTCTCTTAAGTCCATAATTTCATACTACTTTATCAACCATATCCATACGCCATATAATACTCTTTCATTGTCTCTAATTAGCAATATATCATCTACGTACAGTAAAAGAAATACCACCACGTTTCCGTCACTCTTTTCAATACACAAGACACATCCGCGCATTGATTAAATCCATGTCACTGAATTTCCTCATCAAAACAGATGCTTCATGATCTTAAAGCTTGTTTTAGTCCATGGATGGACAATTTTAAGCTTACACTCAAAATGCTCTTAGCCCTTTGCAATGAATCACTCTAGTTGCTTCACCTAGATGTTTTCCTCAAGACTTCCAATCAGGAAAAACTGTCTTGACATCTATTTGCTATACCTCATAATCAATATGAACAACAATAGATAAAAGAGTGTGAATCAAAATGGGCATAGCTACCCGCAAATAGGTTTTCTCATGCATAATTGAACCCTTTCTTTCTGAGTATACCTAATCGCAACAAGCTTTGCTTCCAAGGTATTCACCTTACTGTATGATCCTCTTTTATTTCGTATGACTAATTCCAATGGCTTTTACATCATTTAGTGGTCGTACAAGCTCCTAGATTTGATTTAGAATCCATTTATTCTATTTCAGAAAGCATTGCAACTTGCTAAGATATCATATTTTTATCTTGTAGTGCTTTTTCATATTCGTGGGTCAATTCCATGTTAACTACGGACCAAGTCTCACGACTTTCCTAAAACATAAATATATCCTATTGTTGAACAACCCACCCACCACGACAAGGCGCTTCAGGTAATTGTGTATCAGACGTATCACGTGAAACAGTTTACTTGTGGCATATCCTCTTGTACATTGGTACTATACTTTGTGTTTTCGCTCTCACTTCCTTTAGAACGACTTATACAGGGGTATGTGATTTATTACATAGTCCTTTCCCAAAAATCTAGAGTTTATGTTAACAATCACCCTTCTATATTTTGGACTAAATAAATTGCCTTTCATTTTTCTAGGATATCCCACAAATAGACAAACATCATATGACATGCTGTTTCTAGGGTATACCCATAAATTGAATTTTGTAATTCTAAATAACTCATCATCAATCTAACCATTAACATAAGAGTCTTATTCCTTCTTTCCGCCACACCATTCAACTGGGGTATGCCGGTGTAGACAACTTGAGATTTTAATCTCATCCTCTGATAAATAGCTCCTAAATTATCCTAAGAGGTACCTGCCACCAAGATTAAATAGTAATGACCATCTCTTTTTCGTATAGTTTTAGGACTGCTTAAATCAGTATGAACCATTTCCAACATATCTTTGCATGGCTCTATACCCCTTTGCCTTGAAAGGCCTTTAATCATTTTACTTCCAAGCAAAACTCACAAGTCAGATAGTTTCCACTTTAGATAAATGCAACAGTCCATCGGCTATCAACCTTTGAATCCTACTCAAGTAAAATTGATCTAGTCTTAGATGACAAATGTATGTTTAGTTCGTTTCTGAAGGTTTCTTTCTCTTACTAAGATTAGAAGATGCATTATTAATTACTATTTGTTGCATCATGAGAGAACCATGATTTAAGAGTTTACAAATTGTCACAATGTACCATAATAGATTATAGCTCCATCCCTCATGATTATGACCATGTCATTTAATGAAATGGAGTATCCATCCGTAAATGCATAGAAATCTAAATGAAATTCTTTCTATGAAAATGTACGTAAAGACAATTCCTTATAATCATATGTTTATTCATATAAGAAGATAAACAAACAACTCCCACTACAACAGCCACGACTTTCTTAGTATACCCATGTACTCAATAATCTCATCATCACCTAGTTACATGCTGATACCGGTATCTACACACAACATGTCAGTAAAGCCATCACTAATCATGCTTCAATGACTAATGAATGAGATACTAACCTTTTTCATATCTTGATGAAAATTGATTTCCTTCGCCACTTGTTTCGTCATAAGTTTCCCACTGAATACAACCTCTTGTAATTCAGGTGGAACTTGCTCAAAACATCTAGGCAAATTATAGAGAATAAAATTGATCTAGGTTTCCCTTTCAATTTCTACTCCATGTTTTTCTAATTCATTCATCAATTCAACCATGATCTCTTTTATTTCTTAGTTACTCAGGTATCTGAAGAGACACATGAGACCATCATATTTCTATGAACCTCTCACCTCTCTACTAGAGACTTAAATAGGCATCAGATGACATCCTTAGTGAGAACACAATTTTATATTTTCTTAAGCAGTAAGAATCGAAACCAAGATTCTCTTCTAATCATCTAATTTGGACCAGTAAATATGTTTCTTTTAGTAAACAATAAGCGAGATAAAATTATTTAAAAATTCAGAGAATTATAAATAAATACACCGATCTAATCTTTGAATTTACCCATTTATATTGATTCCCTCAAAACAATATAAAATAAAATTCACCAAAATCTCAAGCACCTTGAGTCTGCATGCCACATTAGGGTGGACGTAGACAACCCGAATATTTACAAGAGAAGGGTTTACCAATTAATTTCAATCGTCAACCAAACTTTATGACAAAATAATTAATAGTCGATTCCTCTTTAGCCATGAAAATTACAGCAGTAACTCCACTGGGAGTATACTTATTATTTGCATCTAATTGTACACCATTATTTGATCCCAAGTCCATTGCCCAAGCTTATGTGTGATGAGAGTAAAAATAAGCATGTTTTAGTGTCCAATTTAACACCTTTTTTATGGGAATTATTGTCATATTTTAGCACAAGTGTCTTATATTCAATATATTTGAGAAAAATGTGCATTTGAGTTGTTTTATTGTGTTTTAGGTGGAAAAAGGATCAAAAGTGCAAAGTTGGAGAAAAGGTGCAACTTTTGCAAGAATGCTGAAAAACGCACGTCCATCTTGTGTAATTTTTCTATGTTTTTTTGGTACTCTGAACTGGAAGTGTGATAAATGGTTGGAAAAAAACAGAAGTGAGGGTTGTATTGGAGTAAAGAACACCCCAATCGAAGTCCAAACGAGAAAGTTATGATCAGAATGGTAACGTCGCGCAAGCTGTGTCGAACAGAATGGCTGTGCCACTTTGCATGACTTGTTACACATTCAAATGTTGTAGTTTCTATGAGTTCTTTATATGTATAGAAAGCCAAGGATGAGTGGATCGTGTTAGAGCAAGAATCACTCAAATTGGAGGTCAGATGTCGAAGTTATGTGCGAAATAGTGAGACTGCGCATGCAGCTTGATAGTATTTCAACCAGGCCTTCCAGTTTGACCAAAACCACTTTAGTCCAACTGGGACACGGAATTCTAACTTCGACGGGTTTTACACCCCAAGTGCATGCATTTTCGTGTTTTCCAAGAAAAATCCCATCCAAGTTCCATAAGGAGAGCTTATAAGTATAAAAGGGGAGGTGGATCACACCAAGGAAAGAGGAACACAAATCATACTACACCACCCACAAGGGGAGATCACCCCCAACCATTATTGAGAGTGGAAATTAGCGTGTTTCACTGTCCAGTTTAACACTTTTTTTATGAGAATTGTTGTTATATATTAGCGCGAGTATCTTATATTCAATATATATGAGAACAAGGTATACTTGAGGTGTTTTGTTGTGTTTTAGGTGGAAAAAGAATCAAAAGTGCAATGTTGGAGAAAAGGTGCAATTTGTGTATGAATGCAGAAAAATGCACGTCCAAATTTCGTAATTTTTCTGTGTCTTTTGGAGTTCTGAATGGAAAGTTTTATACATGGTCGGAAAGCCATTGAAAAGTGGATTGTTTTAACGTAAAGAACACTCCAATCGGAATCCAAACGAGAGAGATATGATCAAAGTGGTAACGTCGCGCTAGCTATGGCGAACAGAACAGCTGTGTTACTTTATATAGCATGTTACACCTTCAAATCTTAGAGTTTTTGTTATTTCTTTATATGGATAGAAAGTCAAGGAAGAAAGGATCGCGTGAGTGTAAGAATCAATCAAATTGGAGCTCGGATGTGGAAGTTATACGCAAAATAGTCCAGTTTGACCAGACCCCTTGGTTGAACTAAAGCCATTTTGGTCGAATCAGAAGCCTGATGTGCGAATTATCGCCGATCTTGATTCGACCGGGGTTCAACCAAGCCCCTAGGTCAAACCCTAGGTCGAACTCCATGTCTGGGACGCATCCGGATCTATTTTTCACAACCCAAGTGCGTGTTTCTGCGTGTTTTTCAAGAAAAAGCTCATCCAAGGGCCATAATGAGAGCTTACAAGTATAAAAGGAGATGTAGATCATATCATTAATCATTATTGAGGGAGAGAAGAGAGCTACAACCATCCTACACCCCCCAACCATCATCCACATTCTTTCCTCAATCCATCCATCACTTTGAAGATTCATCTGTGGAATCAAGAGGAGAACCAAGAGGAGAACCAAGAGGAGGATTCAAGACGGAGAAGGACGCGACGATGCCCACATCTAGGGTTTCCTTGGTTTCCTAATTTATCTTGTATTTTCCAGAGATTCGGGTAAGATCTATCCAACACACATGATTTTTCTTCGTAATATCATGGGCTAGAACCTTTTTGGTAGAACTAGGGTTGTAAAGGTCTTTACCAATTAATTGAATTTTCGTGTGTAAACTCCGCACAGCACTACTTGTGGATGTATTTTATATATGACTGTGCCTTTTTAATTCTTACTCACAGTCGTTTTGTGCATCATTAATTGTTATGTAGAGTCTGAATACATATCTTGGTTATTGATTGAGTACGTTCACTGATGAGCAGGATTCCATGTTATGATTCTAAGTGAGTGGACCCTGAAGCTTCATTAGAACTATCATATATGAATACTTATTAATTGAATTGAATTCGGGTTATTAAGTAGGATAAAGAGGATAATTTTATAGTACCTATATAGGGAGATCATATCGGGTTAGAGTACCAATTGGCCAGGAAAATAATTGATACTGATAGTACCTAGAAAGGGGGGTGGAATTATATCTCTTGCTCCGAGGTTATTCACATGTGTTACACACATATTTACTTGTGTCTATAGAGTAGATATGCATGGTTTAGTGATGCGTCCATACTCCACAAAGCAGAGTCGGACATCAACATACGAAAAGAAAATTAATGCGTGAAACTGGATTATCCTAGAGCTACCTATTCTCGTACTTGATCCACTTTCGTATTCTTTGAGTGATTTTATTTAATTTATTATTTTAATTAATTTTTTATTAGTTAATCATTCAATCCTCAATGTTATTGTATTACTTCTTAATTAATTAAGTAATTAATTAAATTGATAATACGCCGTCCTTTGTGTTCGATAATCAATTGGTCGCTTGCTTAAGCTGCAACTGATATCCTTAATATTTGGGGGATTAATTTTGCGCGCAAAGAAAACGCACATCAAGTTCTTGGCACATCCTTTCCTCCATCCATCCATCACTGTGAAGATTCGTCTGTTGAATCAAGATGAGAATCAAGAGGAGGATTTTAGACGGAGAAGGACACGACGACGCCCACATCTAGGGTATTATTCATTTCCTAATTTATCTTGTATTTTCCAAACATATGGGTAAGATCCGTCCAACACCCATGATTGTCCTTCGCAACATCATGGGCTAGAGTTTTTTTGGTAGACCACGGGTTTTGAAGGTTTTTATGAATTAATTGAACTTTCGTGTGTATACTCCATACAACACTACTTGTGGTTTAGTTTATATTTGACTATGAATGTATATTAATTGGATTGAATTCGGGTTAGTAAGCAGGATAAAGAGGATAATTTTATAGTACCTATAAAGGGAGATCAGATGGGGTTCCAGACGTGGATATTGATAGTACCTAGAAAGAGGGGTGAAATTATGTCTCTTGCTCTGAGGTTATACACACGTGTTATACGCATATTTACTTGTGTCTATAGAGTAGATTTGCATGGTTTAGTGATGCGTCCATAGTCCACAAGGCAGAGTCAGTCTGCACTTGAGAGGGAAGTTAAAGTAGTAAAACCGGATTACCTTAGAGATATCTATTCTCCTACTTGATCCACTTTTGTATTCTTCTAGTGCTATTTTATTTAATTTATTATTTAATTTAAGTATTTTAGTTGGTAATTAATTCCACAAATAATAATTAATTAAATTGGTAATATGCCGTCCTTTGAGTTCGATATTTAACTTGGTCACTTGCTTAAGTTGCAACTGATATCCTTCATACTTGGGGATTAATTTTGCATGCAAAGAAAACGCGGATCAATGTGCCTTACTGTTGGAGAAGTACACACGTGCTCGGATAACTTCCTACAATCATCATAAAGATGTTTGTATCAATAATCCATAAATAAACTCATCCATTTAGGAGGAAGGCATTATAGCCGACGCACAAGTTTATCCACATCACTCACAAACTAATAGTAGATGCCGGGGGAATTATTAACCAATTCCCTCTCCCACTTAGTTATTTAACACCGAGAATTTTTACATGCATATGATATTCAAAATAAATACGCAACCTAGCATGCTCTTATTATGGCACATAAGACTAATCACAGAGAATCATGCATAACATATATAACAATAGTTAAATAATTAAATCAATAATAACATTTATATATTGGCGAATTTGATTGTTCGCCACCAATCACGAATGAACGTAACGCACATGAGGATTGAAAATCAGAAGCTGGTCTTCACGAATTTTCCTTCAGATTCCTTGCTCGACAACCTGCTCAGCCCCACACGTGCAACACTGTTGGAAGTCGCTAGACACGACTCGTGTCGATCACCCTTGCCAATCGTACCGGCCAGGTCCTGCTGGTTATGTTGCCCATGCTTCAGGCTTGCTACACTATGCCTGCTCAGAATCCCCGTCAGCACGAGTCATGCAGCCCGGCTGCACTGATCGTGCCATCTTCCTGCCACACTCATGCTGACTTGCCACCTGTGTACGCGCGCCATCAAGCTCCCAGCAGCGCATCCCACGGAGTGTCCTGCATGTTCAGCCCGCATCACGTGTCACCCAGAAGTATCAAGTATCATCCATGCCGCTCAGCCACTACCATGGAGACTCGTTTGGAACCCTGTGAGAGTCGCCCGGATCAACGCTAGACTTACTCGGAACTATGGTAAGACCTGCTCAGAATCATGGCAGACCTAACCAGTAATACCCCAGGCACGAATGAAAACACAATAGACTCGATCAGAACTTCCTGATGCTCGACCGGGACTGCCATTTGATACCTTTTGTCACCGACGCAACACCATCCTCCAATCACCAGTCATTGCGTCTCGTCGTGGTCCAACACTGCCGGCCAGCCATGTTATGAAAACATGATCCCTTGCTAAACACTCCACCCAATAACCTGCTGTCTTGTGTCACAAGTTGGAAAACTTGTGCACTAAGACAGTCTCTATATGAGGATGTACCGACGCCAGACGCCATTCTTACTAGTCTCGTCGGCTGGGATTAACCGTGCCGGCCGCAAGGATAAATCGTGCCTTCAACGTGCACCGATTAAAACACAACTAGCCAATGCCATTCTTCAATCGTGCATGTTCTGGAAGAAAATCCATCAATGTTCAACCCCGCGTAGCCTTCCGGTAGTCATGCCATTGTCCAACAGCAACCTGCGCGCCGGTGTACCGTCAACCGCCGTCCGTCGATCATCAACGTATACCACCATCACATACACACATCTCATATAGGGATTCATGGACAAAATAATAATACCAAACCCTAACTTTATCATGCGATTTTATTCAGATTAAATAACATAATCACACATAAACCCTAACGTGTCATGCTTAGCCAAAAAACTAACGCTCTGATACCAATTGTTGGCATTTGATCATTTGGTTAATATGAACCGTTAGGGTTCCATGCATTTCTAAATCAGCGGAAGCAAAAAGATAGAAATGTATTACCTTTCACCAGGGTATGTTGAAAAAGAGAATGAATTCTCGCCAACAGCATGTACAGCCCTACCGTTTTGGACATAACTTCCTCATCCAATCTTCGATTTAAGTGATCTTTACACCAGAACGATCCTCTCTTCAGTGCCTTTCCAACAGTGTATACGTCTAGTTTGGAGTTCCACAAGATTTTAGAAAAATCATGGAATTTGACAAACAGTAGCAGCAAACAAACTCTTGATCTTCTTTTGTATTCCAGAGTCCAATCTTGACATCGTGTAAGCGACGATCTTCAAGGTCTTCTCAATCTGCTCTCCTCCCTATTTCTATCATGTGTTAGGCGCAGATTACATTATGGTTCTGGATAGTTGAGATAACTTACATATGGGCTACAGCAGGGACCAAGAGGAGAAATTAGAGTCGGGCCTCTATTGGGCTTAAGTCCAATAATAATAATATATTCCACTAAAATATTATTACTGCACTGCCACTCTAATTCCAAAATTAGGTTTTGGGCTCCTTCTTATTATGAGCCCATTAGTCTCCCCATGTTTAAGATATACAATGCATATTAATTAATTAAGTTATGATAAGTGTGATAATTCACGTATTTTGATCTCTAATTTGTATGGAAGTTGAGTATAATTTGGACTATTATCGAGACAAATCGGTATGTTTATGGAAATTCCATGAATCAGAGGCTACTGAGGCTATTTTAGCATAGTTATGCAGGAAAACATGTCAGTGTTTAGCTATAACTTGTAGTCGGGTTGACCAATTTAAGAATTTATCGAACCACAGGGAGGTAGGCACTAGTACTTAAGCTATCTCATGTTTCTTGTAATTTTATAGAGACGAATCATCAAAGTTTTGGTTATCAAACAAGTAATTAAAATCATTCAATGCAAATAATTAAGCAATAGTCTAGTAAACAAAATGGAATGAGTGTGATTGGTTTTCAAAGTTAAACAAAAGAGAGATTAACAATAATTAAGAAGTGGTAACTCTATGAATTATGTATCAAATTCATATGCATCATGGATAAATGATTAAGGGCCAATACTAATTTCTTTTAAACTTTCTCTCGAAATTAATAGAATGTGAATCCAAACAAAAATCCCAAAATAGCTCAACGGATTGGTTCTCACTCAAACAATTTCAAGTAGGTACTAACCTTAAATGAGAATTCCCTCACACAATCAATCAACCTCTCCATCAAACCAATCGGATGTCCTATCAAAGGGTTCTAAATCCTAAACGATATCTCTATCTCTTTAGGACTTATAATGCACATGAGGTGTATGATGAATTGATTCAATGAATTATCTATCCTATACATATAATTGATTTCTCAATCTAATCACATGCCTATGACAATTAATCACACAAATCAACAATCTACATTAAACAATTAATAATCAATGATAGAAAATCATAAATCCATTCAACACATTAATTAAAATACATAGATCCCCAAAATTAACCAACAACTCTCATGTTGCTAATCTCACAAGGGAGATTAACCTACCATATTCATAAGATAATTAACATAGATATAAAAACTTACAAGTCATGATAATTAAATAGGATTACTACAAAAATGGGATGAAAACTCCCTTGGATTGGCTCCAATAGTTATCTCCTTCCTTTCCTTGTAATTCTCCTCTCTTCCTTGCTTCTTCTCTTCACTTGGATGAAGGATTTATGGTGAGATGATGATGGAGTGATAGATTGATGAAAGTTATGAGGGATGTGGTGTAAAATTAAGGAATTGGTGTGTGGGGTGTGTGAGCAGCTGAAATTCGGATCCAAGATCATCAAAATGTTGAATGAATGGTATTTATACCCCTTGGAGACCTTCTAGAAGATTTCTTGAATTTTTCTAATCTGGCACCGACACGACTCGTGTGCTGCAAAATGGCTCGAGTCGTGTCAGGGTTTCATAGTCAAAATTATCTTAAATCAGCATACGAGTCGTGTTCTGAAATATGGCCAAAGGGTGGCCGTGTTGGATGTTTTGATGTCGCCGCACGACTACTTCTTACAGGTCCGTGTTCGATACACAGGCCGTGTGCTGAAACACGGCTCGTGTACCCTACACGGTTGGCCATGTTCATGCTGCCCTATTTTTTTTCTTTGTTTCTATCTCCCGTCTCCATTTTTGTTCTGTTTTCACCTGTTTTACATATGATTAAGTTCATTCACAAACATTTTAATAAAAACACATAACACCACCAAATAACACATAGAAACGAATGAAAAGCTATAAAAACGGTTATAAAAAGACACTAAATTCTAGGTGAAAATATCACTAATCACACCCACAAACTTAAAATGTTTTTGTTTCCAAACAACGAAAATGAAAAAAACAAGGGTATAGATTTTCACCTAGGAAAAATAACACTAAACGAACATGAGCAATAACACATCAATAGCAATAATAACTACAAATTATGCTAAGTTATCCTACAACATTAGATTCATGACATGAGAAATTAACAAGTTCAATCAAAAGAGAATAACGTGTAATACAGTCCCTTTTAGTCTAAGCCTCACATAAGTTTATCAATTTCACTCGACACTCTTTAAGTAGGGTAAATCAACACTCATCAATCGATTGACTCGACTCACTATAGACTTGCTCGTGGACTATATTCACAATCCATCAAAGTTTCAATCAATGATAAAAAAGGTCTTTCGTTAAGGATGAAATGATAGGCTCGTTGGTAGGGTAAGAAAAATTTAGATAAAAGTAATCGAAGAGGTAACTACTTTCCTCCATTCCTCCAATTTATTTCTTCCCTTCTTATTCTTTGGAACATTGAATCACTCATCATCACTTCACTTTTCATTTTCAACTATTTTTTATTGTATGCTCCCTTCTTTTGATTTTTTTGGTTTTTTGAGCGTCTTTGTTGCTTCGCTCTTCTTCTTATTTTTAAGGTTGCATATGCATATTTTGTTCATACTCTTTTCATCCTTTTTCTTGCTTGTTACCATTTCCTTTTCTTCTTTTTATCACTCCTTCCTAGCTACCATCTCTTCAATTACTCACACAAAGGGTACATATATAAGGCTCATGTGGGTAATCCAGACTTGTAATGTGTTAAATTCACAAGAAATAGGCTTATAGGCTCAAAATGGTTGACTAGGGATGATGTTCATGGTATGAAAATATTTGGCAATGACTTTTCACGACAAGGATGGCCTTAATCATATTATTAATCTCCATTAATCGGATTCGTTCCTATAGTCCTTCAGCAAGTATTTAGTTTATCAAAACACAACCGATCCACTCATGAAAAGATATACCATGTATGCACGGTTGAGACTCAAATTCTCACAAGTTTATGCTCAGACCTACATAGCTTATTACACCACATTCATCTCAAAATTGAACAAGTTAAATAAAACATGTCACAATTCGAAAATGTAGAGAATCTTAATCATAACTTGTTATCACTTATGACCACAACATATTATCACTATTCTTCAAAATGACTCAAGACCTCCCAAAAAAAAAACCACCAAAAAAACCTAGACAAAAATAAGAAAACACACAAAATATAAAATAAAGACACAACAAACAAGAAACAACCAAAAACACTAAACATGCAAAAATTAAAAAATCACCATCATTAATAATAATGCACACATTCATATCATCTATAACCAATTAAGCTCACATCTCATCTCATCCTTAATTGAAAAGAAATCCTAAATTACGAAATTAATACATCCCAAAACAAAATAAATGAAGTATCAAATCCATCACAATCCAAATTAACTAGAAATGAGCTAAAGAAATGTTGAGTACTAGGTGAAGCTGGAAAGTGGAAGTTAAACATCATAGTGAGCATGTCCTCTATGTTGTTTGAGTGGGCACGAGCTTGCTCATCATTATAGTCCCTCCTACGCTGTCCCTCATGGATCTCCCTTATCATCACACACTGTCTCTACTGCTCCTCTCAGAACTCTCTCATCTGATCTCCGTGTGACTGCTGAGTCTGCCTAATCTTCCTGACTTCATCTTCAAAAAGTTCCACCTTTCATTCACCACTCCGGGTCACATAAATTGTTGTTGTTGCTAAAACTCATTCTCTTGGAATTCATCTTCTTCTTGCTCAAAGACTGGAGGCTCTGGTGCTTGCTCTTCAAATTCCACATTATGAGGTTGCTCTTCTTCATCTCCTACCTCCATGTCCTCCACATGATGAACTATGGCACTGCTCCATGACAATTACTTTTTCCTCTTTCAGAATACACCTCTAAATGATTCCATTTGGACAATTCATGAATAAAAGAGGATCATCCCACAAGCTAAATAATTCACAAAATCCGCATACCATGGCCTTTCGATCTCACATAAAGTGTACATCCTTTGAAAATCAATTTGAAGTATCTCTTCATCCGGAAACACATCCTTAATGAACTCCATGGTTCCTTCTTCATCAACATTTTTCTAAAGTGACAAGTGATCGGCTATGATATTTTTGACTCCCTTCTTGTCACATATCTCCATATCGAACTCCTACAACAAAAGAACCCAACTAATTAGTCTAGGTTTAGCATCTTTCTTACTCATTAAATACCTAATGGCAGCATGATCTGTATAAACAATGGTTTTTGTGCCAACTAGGTATGGACGAAAATTTTCAAACGCATAAACCACGGATAAGAATTCTTTTCCGTTGTGGTATAGTTCTTTTGATTTGCATTGAACGTCTTTGATGCATAGTAGATTACTCGAAACTTCTTTTCCCTCACTTGACCAAGCACCACTCCTAATGCATTGTCACTTGCATCACAATGAAGCTCAAAAGGCTTACTCCAATCGGGAGAGACAAGTATTGGTGAAGAAATTAGAGCTTCCTTTAGTACCTTAAAAGCATCAAGATATTCATTATTAAATTCAAATAGAGTATCTTTTTCAAGTAATTTACACAAATGTTTGGCTATATTAGAAAAATCATTTATAAAATGTCGATAGAACCCGGCGTGGCCAGGGAACGATCTAACCCTTTTTCATTCTTGGGTGGGGGAAGATGTTAAATGGCCACAATCTTTGTCTTATCAACTCTCAAACCTTTCTCCGAGATGTGATGTCCAAGTACGATACCCTCTTGAACCATAAAATGACATTTTTTCCAATTCAAGACTAGGTTCGTATCTTGACATCACTCCAAAACCATAGAAATATTAGCCAAGCATATATCAAATGAAGATCCAAAGACTGAAAAGTCATCCATAAAGACCTCCATTATATTTTCAATCAATCCTCCAAAAATGGCCTCATGCAACGTTGAAAGGTGGTGGGGGCATTGCACAACACAAAGGGTAATTTTTAAAAACCAAACGTGTCATATGGACAAGTAAAAGTTGTTTTCTCTTGATCCTCAGGGGCTATCATAATTTGGTTGTACCCCGAGTAACCATCTAGAAAATAATAATATTTGTATCATGCCAACCTATCAAGCATTTGATCAATAAAAGGCAAAGGAAAATGATCTTTATGAGTGTTTTCATTAAGCTTCCTATAGTTACAACACACTCTCCAATCCGTTTTTAACCTTGTCGCAAGTTCTTCATCAAATTTTGTTTTAACAATGGTTAGTCCCCCTTTCTTGGCCACAACATCCAAAGGCCTTACATGAGGACTATCACTTATGGCATAAACAATGTTAGCATCTAACCATTTCAAAACTTCTTTTCTTACCACTTCTTGCATAATAGGGTTCAAAAGCCTTGAGGTTGTATGCATGACTTATCTTCATCTATCAATCTTATATGATGCATGCAAATTATAGGACTAATTCCTTTTAAATCATCTAAACTCAATACTATAACACTCTTATGATCTCGAAGAACCCTCAACAATCTTTCAAGTTCTAAGGAAGAATGAGAAGATGATACAATTACCGGAAAGGTCTTGTTGTCCCCCAAGTACGCATACATAAGGTGATCGGGTAATGGCTTCAGTTCTTCTTTTCCTTTTTCAACCTTGGACTCTTCACTCTCCATCTCCAATGGAAGATATTCCCTCTTTCCGTAGTACATCAATTTGGCTTCATCTTCTTGCATTTCCCTACAAGCATTCAAGTCATGTAAGCAATCATTTATATCATCATCTTCTGAACAATATAAAGAAAACACCTACATTCTTCTTTCTCAAGAGGATCCCTGGATAAAGTAAGAAAATGTCTTATACTTGTCTCAAGAGGATCATTGGATAAGAGAAATGACAAGTTCTTAATGAAAACACCACTTCTTCTTCATTTACTCTCAAAGTTAACTCTGTCTTGTGCACATCAATCAAAGCTCTTTCCGTAGTCAAGAATGGACGACCCAAAATTAATGGAACATTAGCATCTTCTTCCATATCAAACACTACGAAATCCACCGGGAATATGAACTTTCCAACCGTAACTTACACATCCTCAACTACTCCCTTAGGATAAGTCAAAGACCTATCAACATGTTGCAATGTAACATGCGTAGGCTTTACTTATCCTATACCAAGTTTCTTAAAGATCGACATAGGCACCAAATTGATACTAGCCTCTCATAAGGGACCTTCTTGGAATCTTACATATTAAAACGAGCCAGGATTGTATCAATATATGAAGCTTGGGATAAGCACAACATTCTTTACTTGCGATCCCTTATTAATTTAATCCCAAGAATGTGTCCTGCTTCTCCTAAGTCCTTCATTTCGAACTGCTTTGACAGCCATACCTTTACATTGTTTCCAATGAGTAGAATATCATCCACGTAGAGTAAAAGAAATACAACTATGTTTCTGTCAAACTTCTTATACACACATGATTCATCTAAACATTGAATAAATCCATATGACTGGATTACTTCATCAAAATGGATGTTCCATGATCTTGAAGCTTGTTTCAATCCATAAGTGGACCTTTTAAGCTTACACACAATATGCTCTTCTACCTTTGCAATGAATCTCTCTGGTTGCTTCATATAGATGTTTTCCTCAAGACTTGCATTCAGGAAAGATGTCTTGACATCCACCTGCCATACCACATAATCCATATGAGCAGCAATAGATAAAATAATCCAGATTGACTTAAGCATGGCCACAGGCGAGAAGGTTTTCTCATAATCGATTCCTTCTTTCTGAGTATATCCTTTAGCCACAAGCCTTGCTTTAAAGGTTTCCACCTTACCGTCAGATCCTCTTTTTCTTTTATAGATCCACTTACTTCCAATAGCTTTTACACCATCGGGTGGTTCTACAAGTTCCCAGACTTGATTAGAATACATGAATTCTATTTCAGATTTCATTGCGTTTTGCCATAATTGAGCATCTTTATCCTGCAGGGCCTCATTGTAATTCCATGGGTCAATTTCATGTTCACCAGGGACCAAGTCAGAAGACTCTCCCAATCCCATGAATCTATCCGGTTGTCTCACAACCCTCCCACTATGACGAGGCTCCGCAGGCAATTGTGTATCAGGTGTGACATGCGGTGAAGTGTCATGTGGTATATCCTTTTGTACAGTTGGTATTATGTTTGGTGTTTTCCCTCTTACTTCTTCTATAACAATCTTACTCATGGGTTTGTGATTCAAAATATAATCTTCTTCCAAAAATCTAGCGTTCGTGCTAACGATTACCTTTTGGTCCTTTGGATTATAAAACAAACCACCCTTCGTTCCTTTAGGATATCCTACAAATAGACAAACTTTTGTACGTGACTCTAACTTATCAGTATCCATCTTCAACACATGTGCTAGAGCACCCCAAATCCGAAAGTGTTTCAGACTAGGCTTTCGCTTAGTCCACAATTCAATGGGTGTGGAAGCTACTGATTTAGAAGGTACTAAGTTAAGAATGTAAGCAGTTGTTTCTAAGGCGTATCCCCAAAATGAATTTGGTAATTCCGAATAACTCATCATTGATCTTACCATATCCATAAGAGTCCTATTCCTTCTTTCTGCTACACCAATCTGCTGGGGTGTGGCCGGTGCAGACAATTGGGATTCAATCCCTTCATAAGATAAATAATTCCTAAACTCTCTCAAAAGGTATTCGCCACCACGATCAGATCGTATTGTCTTGATATATTTTCCAAGTTGCTTTTTCACATCAACCTTGTACTTTTTGAATTTATCAAAGCACTCAGACTTGCAGTGCATCAAATAAATATATTCATATCTAGAATAATTATCAATGAAAGTGACGAAATATTCATAACCCCCTCTTGCCTGGACAGATATAGGATCACATAAATCAAAATGTACCAATTCCAACAGATCCTTGGTTCTATACCCCTTTGCCTTAAAAGGCCTTTTGGTCAATTTTCCTTCCAAGCAGGATTCGAAAGTTGGATAATTTTCCAATACTAACGAACTCAGAGGTCCATCAGGTATCAACCTTTGAATCCTACTCAAGTTAATGTGACCAAGTCTTAGATGCCAAAGATATTTTTGGTTCATTTTCGAAGGTTCTTTTCTCTTATTATTAGATGTATCATTCAATTCAATTTGTTGTACTGTGGGAGTAATTGTATTAAGAGTATAAAATTATCTATCAATGCATCATCACAAATAATAATTCTATCTTTCCTTATAACAACCTTATCATTAAAAGAAACAGAATATCCATCCATAAACAATTTAGAAATCGAAATTAAATTCTTTCTAAAATGAGATAAATAAAGACAATTCCTCAACATAATAGTTTTATTCTTATTAAAAGATAAATAGACGTCTCCCTCTGCAATAGCTGCTACTCTTGTAGCATTGCCCATGAGTATGGTAATCTCTCCATCACTAAGCTGTTGGGTTTGATGGAACCCCTGCAAAGAATTGCAGACATGGTCAGTGGCTCCCGTATCTACACACCATATGTCAGAAGATACAGCCACTAAACACGATTCAACAACTAGTATAAAAGACATACCATTCATGTTCCCCTTCAGAAGAGGGCAGTCAGCCTTGTAATGTCCCAGCTGCTTGCATTTAAAGCACTTGCCTTTAGGCTTTTTGACTGCACCAGCCTTTGCTTTCACTTGGTTCACCGGTGCTGAATTTCCTTGCTCCTTCTTATTCCTACCGCCTTTCGGCCTAGGATGAGCAGCATTTTCAGCAACATGAACCTGAGGAGATCTATGAAATAGTTCTTCTGCCGCCAAAAGTTCTGTCAGAAGTTTCGCTAATGTGTACAAATATTTGTTTATACCATAGTTCAGGTGAAACTGCTCAAAACTCCTAGGCAAGCTTTGGAGTTTGATATCGACCTGGGTTTCCCCATCGATTTCAGCTCCAAGAATTCCAACTCATTGAGTTGGCCCATCATTCAAAGGACATGCTCCCTTATGGAAGTGCCCTCAGCCATTTTGGTGTTCATTAGAACAGACATGCCCTTCGACTTAGCAGGACGTCTCTGATGTCCGAAGATTTCCCTAAGATTATGCATCATATCATAGGCGGTGGTCATAACTTGATGCTGAGTCTGAAGCACATTTGACATAGAAGCCAAAATATAGCACTTAGCCATCCTATCAGCTTTGACCCACCTATTATAAGCAACTTTTTGCTCTTCGGTAGAGTCATCAGTAGGTGCCGGAGGACATTCCTCAGTAAGAACAAAGATATAATCTTCAGCAGTTAAAACAATATCCATGTTCCGTTTCCAATCAACATAATTAGTGCCAGTAAGTTTGTGCTCTTTAAGTATAACAGAAAGTGAGTTGAGTGTCATTTGAAAATCCTGAGAATCATAAATAATTAAACAGATCAAACACTTCGAATTTATCAATTTATATTGAATCCCTCAAAATAATATAAAATAAAATTCACCAACATCTTAAGAACCGTGGATTTGCATGCCACGTTTGTATGGACGTATACAAACTCAAACATTTACAAGAGAAGGTTTTATTCATTAATTTCATTTATCAACCTAACTTTATGATAAAATAATTAATAGTCGGTTCCTTTTTAGCCATGCAAATAATAGCAATGACTCCGTTGGGGAGGATACTTATTATTTACACCTTAGTGTACACCATTATTTGATCCCAAGTCCCTTGCGCAAGCTTATGTACCTTATAGTTGGAGAAGTACACACGCGCTTGGATAACTTCCTACGATCATCATAAAGAAGATTGTACCAGTGATCCATGAATAAACCCATCCGTTGTGGAGGAAGGCCTATTGCTAACACGCAGGTTTACTCACATCACTTTCAAACCAATAAGTGAGGCCGTGGGAATTTATTTATCAATCCCCTCTTCCATTTAGTTATTTAACACCGAGGGTTTTTAACATGCATATAATATTACAATAATAAAATATACATCCTAGCATGCTTCTATTTTAAGTAATTAAAAATAAATAAATTACATAGAACATGCCACATATACATCAATTAATTGTCAAATTAAAACAATTAAAATAATTATATATGTTATGAATAAAGAACATAAAAGGATGTAACAAGCAAATGGGCTAGCAGGCCCAAAAGACAACAATATCCCAATCAAGAAAATGAGCCCAAGCTCATTAGCCAGCAAACATGTTCATCTTTTTTGCCCTTTTTTCACCAGTCGCAATCTGATTCCACATGATAGCTGTCACGCAAAAAACTCGGTGCCGCTGCTCTCGACGGTCATGCGTTAGCCCGCCAGAGTCACACCGTTAGCCCACTACCGTGCAAGCTCCGCACCCCAGACCTCCCAGCAGTGCCCGCCTACCACGACAGCACCTTGCTAGTCGCAATATTCATTGTGCTGACAGCCACAACATTCGTGTCGTGTCGCTACCTCGCCTCCTTCCAAACTCGATCGACAGTTGCTCAAACCCGCCCTGGCCATTAAGGGATCGCCCGGAACCACTGCCATGCCGGAAACTCCCATGGAATCTCCCAAAATAGCAGTTACCTCGCTCGAAACTAATAAGGGACTCGCTCGAAACTGGCAGGGACTCGCTCGAAACAAGCAGATGCCTCGCCCGGAACCAGTAGCTGACTCGCCTGAACCTGCCTCTGACACGACCAGAACACACCAGTGGTTCGACCGAAGGCAACCTGCGACCCGCTTTGAACCTAGTTTTGTATCACCAGCCACCCACCGCTGTTACTTGAATGCCCGCTGTGAGGCTCGCCGTTCATGTTCGAAGACACCCAGAATCCACTGTCGATCTTCATAGTAGATTGCTACCAGTCGATGTCGTTCTGTCTTCGAACAATAGCAATCACCACGTTAAACAAAGCCAAACCTCCAGCACCTCTGCAGATCATCGCGACAAGCCACGAGAAAAATTTTTACTTTTCCAGTGTCGCATTTCACCGATGCCTCCATCGACGGTTCAATCTATCTATCTCGCTTTCACCATCATCATACACTCGTGTGTATGTGTGATGTCTAGGTGTTACAAAATAGCAAAAGAGAAATCATGGACAGGATAATAATTATTCAAAAACCTTTTTAATTTAATGCGACTTTTACCAGATTATATCACATAATCACTTAATCACAAAACTAATAAATCACGTTTCACCACGAAACCAAAGCACTAATACCAATTGTTGGCAATAGATCGTTTGGCTCAGTGTGATCCGTTAGGAATTCAAGTAAACAATAACAGCAGAAGCAGTGATTAAAGTTTAACTTTCTTTAGGGTTGATGTAGAGGATGAATAGTTGCAGAGAACTACCTCTTGATCTTCTGCTGTATGACCCAAGTCCAATCCTGATGTTGTGTGGGTAACAATCTTCAGGATTTCTCAATCTCCTTTCTTTCCTCTTTTTACATCAAAAGTGGCGCAGAGTTAGGGTTCCAGGAAGCTGAGGTGACTTATATATTGGGCTACAGCAGGGACCAGGAGGAGAAATTGGGTTGGGCCTCTATTAGACTTAAGTATCCAAGCTTAGCCAAAAACATATACTTAAGTCCAATAATAATAATATAGTCCACTAAAATATTATTACTGCACTGCTTTCCAATCTTACAATTACGTTATGGGCTCCTTCTTATTATTAGCCCAAAAATCTCCCCATGTTTAAGATATACAATGCCCATTAATTAATTAAGTTACTGACAACTCAAATTAATTAATATCTCTTCCGAGAGTAGTACTACTCAACCTTATTATCATGCTGGAATTAATCCACCTGCAAGATTTACATGATAAACCTTATGAGCTCATCAAGAGGACATCATCAACCTATGTCGGACATGGATTCCTTCTACAATCAACAGCACACCATTGAGACAATACTATTTCCCAACTCACTGAGTTTGTTGATTTAATACATGTAAATCTCACCCATTGATGAATCAAAGAAATACATACTACCCTACGTGTTGAGGTTATTGTATAGGGATTAAGAGAATGAACATCCATAATAACTGAGATCAAGTTCTCCTATATAGACAGTACAAGTCGAACGTTCTCAAGCGGTCCTTCTCAATACACACTAAATGAACTAATGTGATTCTATAGTCAAGACAAACTAATACCAAATCACACTACAACCATCCCAATAGATAGTCTCCGTCTATTTTGGTTGTGAGCATCTATTTATACTTTATAAGGAAACCGATAATATGATCTTTTGCGTGTTGTCGCACAACATATTATCTACAGTATAAAGTAAATGGACTCTTGCACAAACATATAAATAAACAATTTGTAATATGCAAAACGTTTGATCATATGAATCTCATTTCAAATAAAATTGTTAAAACATTGTTCAATACAAAAGCTAGTCTTTTAGTATACAATCTAACATCCACATCATCCCATCACAAGGATTAGTTTAAACAGTAAGCATGCTCATAACAACTTTATTACCTTGTCATCACCATCACACACGGATTCTCTGGAAAATACATGTATACCGGCGCCACAACCATCAATTACCACAAAAGCAATAAAAGGCCACCGGTCAGCAGTAACCACCACTGCCAATGAATCCTAGCCTTAATCCACCAAAAAACATGACAATTATCATCCTAAAAACTTTCCAGATTATCGACGCCTTTCCTACCTGACGTGTTGACGTCCTACAAAATCTAGTCGGCAAGGACACCTGTGAAAGGCAGAGATTCCACTGGCAACATTCACCAATAGTAACGGGCTTTCACTTTTCCAGTCGACTCGCCTCTAGCCATGTTAAACAAGATCCCCATTGGTGGTGTGTTTCCAGCAAGTTTCCACCGTGCAATAGTCATTCCGTCGTCGCCCAGTTGCAACATTCTCGATCATAAGTCTCGCCAGGAAGAGCATATAACTGGTCGAATTGCGTACAGTCTGCTGCCCAGTAGCACCAGTACACCAAGACTACTGGAAATATAGACCCTATCAGAAGCTGCTCAGTGACTGGTCAAAACGCCACGACTCCCGTACAAACCCGACCGGAAGTCAGGCGGACCCGCTCGAAAAAATAGCGAACTCAACTAGTGAACTTCATGGATTCGCCCGGGAACCCACCTCTTCCCACACATCCCCGGTGTCCATCACCAACTGCCATGAACTCATTCTACTGTGAAGTGCTGAAAGGCTACGGTCTCATGCGATCCACTTTATCCATTTCCCATGCCACCTGCCGAAACTCTAATCACGAATGACAGTAGCGACGCATGTTGATCATAATCCCACCCAGCATTTTCATTGACCTGTTCATCAGACGGTGATGACCAGCCCCGTGGTGTGGTAATCGACAATCCACAGGCTCATTCCCTTTAATGAACGATCGACTGTCTGCTGTCCAGCGATGCCCCTATTCTGTACGAGACACCCATCCCTGCATCTTTGACAAGAAGCCACCATCGCGCTCATCGATCATCAGGCTTTATGAGGCACCATAATTCCGCCAGCAGCGAGCAGAATGTTGCCTATAGCCGGCACCTACCAGTCTTTCACCGATTGTGACATCACTAATGAGCAGTTGAACAGCCATCATTAGCCACACACACTCATCACCGCTTTCAGCCCATCAACGTTTTGGCCCACCAATGATGAATCAATGCAAATAGGCCGTGAGTGAACATGTGTAAGAGTGTACGCGTGAGCAATTAGGGTTTCCACAAGTTCAAACATTCAACCATAAGTTCTAGCACCACATTATCCAATCAAACCCTAGCCTAACGTGTCACGTTTAGCCTTAAAACCTACTCTCTGATACCAATTGTTGGCATTTGGATCGTTAAGTTAGCATGAACCATTAGGATTCTAAGTAATTCTATCACATCGGAAGCATAAACATAGAATCGAATTACCTTTCACCAGGGTTGATGTAGAGGTTGAATTCTCGCCTACAGCCTACGCAGCCTCATGGTTTTGTGCATAACTCTCTCATCCGATATTGGAATCGAGTGATCCATGCACCAAAATGATCATTTTTTCAGTGTCTTTCGAACGGTGTATGAAGTGTATAGTTTTGATTTCCAAAAGATTTTAGAAAAATCAGTGAAGTTGATGGACAGAAACAGCAAATGACCTTCCGGTCTTCTGCTGTATTCCTAAGCCACGTCTTGACGTTGGTGTGGGCAACAATCTACAAGACAAACTCAGTCTACAACCCTAATCTACCTTTCACGTGTGTTATGCATGCGATTCAAATTCTGCATTGTTGAGATTGACTATTATATAGGCTAGAACAGGGACCAGTAGGAGAAATTAGGGTTTAGGCCTCTCATTGGGCTTAAGCATCCAAGTTTAGCATAAAACATATACTTAAGTCCAATAATAATAAATTATTCCACTAAAGAAATATTTTTGCACTGCCACCCTAATCCCAAATTACATTTATGGGTCCCTTCTTATTATGAGCCCGTTAGTCTCCCCGTGTTTAAGATTCAATGACCATTAATTAATTAAATTACTGACAACTCCATTAATTAATATATTTACCGAGAGTAGTACCACTCAACCCTATTATCATGCCAGAATAAATCCACCTGCAGGGTTTACATGGTAATCATTATGAGCTCCTCAAGGGAACATCATCAACTAATTCCGTTAGGACACAGATTCCTTCTACAATCAGCAGCACACCATAGAGACAACACCATCTCTTAACTCATTGAGCATATTGATTTAATAATTAAATCTCACCTATTGATGAATCAAGGAAATAAATATCGATAGATAGTCCCCATCTATCTTGGTTGTGAATATCTGTTTATACTTTATAAGGAGCCGATAATATGATATTTCTTGTGACGCCGCACACCACAATATCTACAGTGTAAAGTAAATAGACTTTTGCAATAATATTTTTGCAAACGTTTGATCACATGATTCTCATTTCATATAAATTAAATTGTTAAAACATTGTTCATACAAAAAGCTAGACTTTTAGTATACAATCCAACAATCCATTTCATCATTTTCTTTTACTTCAACTTCACTTTCTTCCATAAACTCTTCCTCAACCAAGTTTTCCTCAATCTCCTTCTCTTCTACCCTCTCATTTTCCATAGGCATAGAAGGTCCTTCATAGTTAGTTCCACTCCTCAAAGTAATTGCTTTGCATTGCTCTTTTGGATTTACAATGGTGGTAGAAGGAAATTTTCCTTTTTCATTCGCACTCAATGAACTAGCAATTTGACCAACCGAGTGCTCCAAGGCTTTGAACCTTCTATCATTAGTTTCATCAATCTTTCTTCTTGTCTCATCTTGAGCTTTATTCGATGCAATAAACTTCTCAATGAGTTCTTCGATGGTTGCTTTCCCTTCATTATTTGGTGTTTTAGCTCCCGGATAATATCCCGGAGGATAAGTAACTGCATTGCTCGGATTTGAGTAAGAGAAGTTATCTTACCTCCTTTGTTGTTGTGGGTATGAGCATCCACTACCTTGACTATTGAAGCCTCTTTACCTTGGTGGATAGTTTCCTTGGTTGTGATTAAAATTACCTTGGTAATTATTTTGATAGTTACCTTGGTAATTTTTTCCGTGCATGTATTGCACATCTTCCACACATGACATTGTCATTGCCCATTGTTCCACACTAACACTATTTGAAGGAAGCACACCTTGATCAATTTGGCCTTCAACCATATTAACTCCTTGATTATTCACACCTTGATTCAAACTCATTTATCTTATGACCTCCGCCGCTATCATCTGAATACTTGGCATACTTAGTTCCACACTAGCACTCTTCACACTAAACTGTTGTCTTTGATCGAAACTTTCAAAACTATAGCATCCACTAACTCTCTCCGATGGCCATTGGTAGACATTTGTGGCAATCTCATCAAAAATCCTTATAGCACTTTCCGGAGTCACTCCAAGTACGGATCCAACCGCCAATGCATCAAGTCCTCTTTGACCAATTTACTAATCCTTGATAGAAAAATCAACTTTTTGATTCTTTGGAAAACCATGTTGTGGACACTTGCGAAGCATATCCTTAAACCTTTCCCACGCTTCATAAAAACTCTCTTGAGGCATTTGCTTGAATTGAGTGATCAAGCTTTTCATTTGAAGCGTCTTGGAAGGAGGAAAATACTTGTTCAAGAATATTTGTGCAAGCTCATCCCATGTGTTGCACGTACCCGGATTAATGGTAGATAGCCATGTTCGTGCACAATCCCTCAACGAAAATGGAAACGACCTCATCTTGATACAATCCTCGCTCACCCCATTCATATTCACAGTGTTGGCAATCTCAATAAATTGAGCTAGATGAGCATTAGAATCTTCATTCGGGGTTCCATTAAATTGTTGCTCTCTAACTATAGAGATCAAGCCCGCTTTAAATTCAAAGTTGTTGGCATTGATTGGTGGTCCCATCATTTGTGGCATTGCCCTTGGCATAAAGAAGTCCCAGATCACCCTTGGATCTACTTGAAGCCCTCGATTCACTGGAGGTGGCGGTGGTGGCGCATAAGGTTGTTGCAAACCTTGTTGAAGAAGCACTTGGTATATCATTTGTTGGAGTAGGGCTTGTTGTTAATTTGCATTGACTTGGGCATTTTGTACTACATTTCCATCATTCCTATCATCAACATGTTCATTATCTTGATTGTTCTCTATTGGATTACTCTTTTTGGTTTTGTTCTCCTTTCTCCTTCTCCGACAAGTGTGTTCAATCTCTAGACCAATAGGTTCAACTTGTTTTCCTTTTGACCTTGTTTGCATACACCTTCAAAAATTAGAGAAGTTAGAACAAAGTTTTCAAAAGCAAATACAAATAACAAAACTAAAAATGTCTCTATTAAGATTACTTAAAACTATCATTTTTCAAGCTACTAGCAACCATTGCTTCCCCGGAAACGACGCCATTTGATTAGCCATAACTTGTAGTCGGGTTGTCCAATTCAAGAATTTATCAAACCACAGGGAGGTATGCACTAGTACTTAAGCGATCTCACATTTCTTGTGATTTTATAGAGAGGAATCATCAAAGTTTTGGTTATCAAACAAGTAATTAAAATCATTCAATGCAAGTAAATAAGCAATAGTCAAGTAAACAAAATGGAATGAGTTTGATTGGTTTTCCAAGTTAAACAAAATTGAGATTAATAACATTAAGATGTGGTAACTCTAGGAATTTTGTATCAAATTCATATGCATCATGGATAAATGATTAAGGGCCAACAATAATTTCTTCTAAACTTTCTCTCAAAATTAATAGAATGTGAATCCAAACAAGAATCCCAAAATAGCTCAACGGATTGGTTCTCACTCAAACAATTCCATCTAGGTACTAAGCTTAAATGAGAATCCCCTCACACAATCAATCAACCTCTCGATCAAACCAATCGAATGTCTTATCAAAGGGTTCTAAATCCTAAAGGATATCTCTATCTCTTTAAGACTTATAATGCACATGAGGTGTATGTTGAATTGATTCAATGAATTATCCTAAACATATAATTGATTTCTCAATCTAATCACATGCCTATGACAATTAATCACATAAATCAACAATCCACATCAAACAATTAATAATCAATGATAGAAATCATAAATCCATTCAACACATTTATTAAAATACATAGATCCCCAAAATTAACCAACAACTCTCATGTTTCTAATCTCACAAGGGAAATTAGTCTACCATATTCATAAGATAATTAACATAGACATTAAAAACCTTACAAGTCATGATAATCAAATAGGATTACTACAAAAATGGGATGAAAACTCCCTTGGATTGGCTCCAATAGTTATATCCTTCCTTTCCCTGTAATTCTCCTCTCTTCCTTGCTTATTCTCTTCACTTGGATGAAGGATTTATAATGAGATGATGATGGAGTGAATAGATGGATGAAAGTGATTAGGAATGTGGTGTAAAATGAAGAAATTGGTGTGCGGGGTGTGTGAGCAGCTGAAATTCGGATCCAAGATCATCAAAATATTGAATGAATGGGTATATATACCCCTTGGAGACCTTCTAGAAGATTTCTTGAATTTTCTGATCTGGCACCTACACGAATCGTGTGATGCAACACGGCACGAGTCGTGTAGGGGTTTCAAAGTCAACATTAACTTAAATCAGCACACGATTATGTGCTGAAACACGGCCAAAGGGTGGCTGTGTTTGATGTTTTGATGTAACCGCATGACTACTTCTTACAGGCCCGTGTTCGGTACCTGGGCCATGTGTTGAAACACGAGTCGTGTACCCTACACGGCCAGCCGTGTTAATGCTACCCAGTTTCTTCTTCCTTGTTTCTATCTTCCATCTCCATTTTTGCTCCATTTTCACCTATTTTACATATGATTAAGTTCATTCACACATATTTCCATAAACATACATAACACCAACAAATAACATATAGAAACAAATGAAAAGCTACAAAAATGGATATAAAAAGACACTAAATTCTAGGTGAAAGTATCACTAATCAGTCAGAAGAGCTCAGAATCAAAAAACACGAAGTCCGAGACACCGCTCGACTAGAAAAGGAGCTGCTTGACTAAGACCTATTGGTCGAGTGAGGGTAGATGTGGTCGAGCAGACGTCTGCATAGAGTTTCAGTGAACGTGAAGTCCGCTAACGTCCGCTCGACCCGGACCGAAAACGCTCGACCAAGCCATTTTGGTCGAGCTAGGACACGCGCACATATTTATGGTTATTCCGACCATCCTGTGCGTGCATTTTCATATTTTTCAAGAAAAAGCCTAGAAAAGGTCCACAAGGAGAGCTCTACAATTATAAAAAGGGATGCAGATCACATTATGAGGAATTAGATTCCACATCCTTCCTACACCACATCCAAACCCTAACTCCATCCTACGGAGCTGTAGAGAGATTCGTGTAGCGAATCAAGTGAGAACCAAGTGAAGATTCAAGATGGAGCGACAAGCGACGGCACCCACATCTTGGGTTTACTTCGCAACTTAATCTTTCTTGTAATTTTCAAGACTATGGTTAAGATCTATCCAAACACCATGAACGTTCTTCCAAATGTCATGGGCTAGAATCGCTTCTGTAGTTCTAGGGATTATGAAAGTTTTACGAGTTAATTGAGCTTCCGTGTGTATACTCAGTATAACACTACTTGTCATTTATTTTATATAAGATTATGCATTTTTAATTCATACTCAGAGTTATTTTGTGCAACATTAATTGTTATGTAGAGTCTGAATACATATCTTGATTATTGATTGAGTGCATTCACTGCTGAGCAGGATTTCATGTTATGATTCTAAGTGAAGGGATTCTGAAGTCTCATTAGATCTATCTTATATAAATACTTGCTAATTGAATCTAATTCGGGTTAGTAAGTAGGATAAAGAGTATAACTTCAAAGTACCTATAAAGGAAGATCATATCGGGTTAGAGTACTTAGTGCACAGAAAATAATTGATACTGACAGTACCTAGAAAGGGGGGTGAATTATATCTCTTAGTTCAAGGATATTCACACTTGTCACGCACTTATTTACTTGTGTCTATAGAGTAGATTTGCATGGTTTAGTGATGCTTCCATACTCCATAAGGCAGAGTTGGACATTGATACATGGAAGAGAAATTAATAAGTAAAACTGGATGGCATGAAGGACTACCTATCTTCTCACTTATTCACTCTCATTTAATTTCTACTACTTATTTATTTTAATTGTTCTTTTAATTATTCGTTTATTAGTTACTTATTCACACAACTACTTTGCTATAATAGTCTTAATAAAGTAGAATATAAATAAATTGATAATAATACGTCCTTTGGGTTCGATAATCACTTGGTCATTTATCAAAGCTACAATAGCATCCTTCACACTTGGGGATTAATATTGTGTTTTGAGAAAATGCTCATCAAGTTCTTAGCGCCGTTGCCGGGGACGACATTAATTATTAGTTTATCATTTCTAGTTTAATTGAAACTATATTATTCTTGTCTCTATTTTATAACGCTTATTTTTCTTAGGTGTATGCTCACTAGGTCAAAGGTAGGAGATTTGGAACCTTATAATTTGGATATTGGAGCATCGTCGAGGAAGAAGAAGGGGAAAAAAAAGAAGAATAAGAATGTAGAACCAAAGGAAGCTCTTAATTTAGGAGTTAAAGTTGACGAGCTGAATCCGCAAGCAACTGAAGCTGTAATCAAATTTAACTTGGAAGCAGAAGCAGTCAACATGGCAGCAAATCCTGATAATCTCACCATCCGTGAAGTCTTTAAGAATAACGGAGGAGATAATGTGGGGCTGTTAGGAGCAAGGGGGCTGGAGCTGATTTTGATCTTCAACCTGCTCTTATCAGCATGATTGAAAGGAGTCCCTTCTATGGGGAACCTTTGAAGATTCTCAGCAACATCTGAATATGTTCCTAGGGTATGCAAGTACACAAAAAGATGCAGGAGTTCGTGAAGATGCAAGGAGGATCATCTTGTTTAAGTTCTCGCTGAAAGGCGAGAGATTGGTATGAAAATCTCAATGTTGTTGAATGTGATACCTGGGAGAAATTGAAATTAAAATTCTTGGAGCGTTTCATGCCACCTTCAAAGGTGTTTAAGATAAAACAAGAAATCAATCAATTTGCCATCCATGGTAATGAGAAGTTTCATGAGGCTTGGGACAGATTCAAGGACATGATTCGAAAGTGTCCACAGCATGGGCTTTCTAAAGCTCAATACATTAGTATTTTCTACAATGGATTGGACTGTAATTATTGAGTCTTACTCGATGCTTCTTTCTAAGTCATCCGTAAAGGCCGAAAAGCTCTTTGAGGATATTTCTATGAATTCAAGAAATTGGCCGACTGATAGAGTGAGAGGCACTTATGATATTGGTAAGGTAGCGCAAGTTGAGCATACTATGGTGAAGTCGAGTAGAGAAGATGAGATTGTCTCTAGTTTGGCTAATATCAATAAGCTACTGGAGTCTCAGCAAAAGTAGATTACTGACATAGCTCAGCGAGTACCAATTATGCAGGATGTTTGTAATGAAGGAGCTAGGAAAGAGGATATGGAAGAGCATGGGTCAAAGCATTCAAGGAACAAAGTTCCAAAATCAAGGAAACCAAAATTATCAAGGGAACTACAATAATCGTGGTCCTCCGGGTAATTATCAACAACTAAGGAGGCTGAGTTTTCATGGAGAGATCCTAATTCAGCAATACAACCTCCTAGTGGTGTTGATCTGGGTGCTAAAGTAGAAGAAGGAAAACCTGGTATTGAGGATACGGTGAACAGGTACATGGCAAGGAATGATGCAAGAGTGGACCGCCTAGAGTCAAAGATAGATGCAAATCATGAGGATATATCTAAGCAAATGAAGGACTTGACATTGTTGATGGGGCAGATGGCCGGGAGTGTTAATTAATTGACGCAAACCGTAGATAAAAGTAAGTTCCCATCTCAAAGTATAGCAAACCCGAAGCAGTGCAATACCATCATGTTGAGGTCATGAATGTAGTATGAGGGTCCAATGCAGTCAGTCAGTGAAAATGGAGAGAATAGAAGCCCGCTCGACCACCGCTCGACCAAGACACTTGGTCGAGCTACTATCAGCGACACCCTGAGGTTCTGAAAAATCACGATCAGATTACAAGTGACTCACTCGACCGGAACATCTCCGCTCGACCAGACCTTTCAGGTATAGTGGTGATCAAGCGAACACCTGTACCTTTGAACAATCAAGTTCCAACTTTAGATACCCTGCTCGACCATTATTTGGTCACTCAACCAAACCTACCAGGTCGAGTGAAGGTCGAACAAGGACCGTCGACTCTGATTTCTACACAAAATATTATACCTACTATTTGGGGGAGTTAAATCCCACAACGGTTGCTCTACAATTAGCGGATAGGTCTATGGCTTTTTTGAAGGGGATGATTGAGGACATTCTAGTGAAAGTAGAGAAACTGGTCTTTCCTGTGGATTTTTTTCTGCTCGAGATGGAGGATGACCAGGATAATGTTCCCCTTATCTTAGGGAGACCATTCCTTGCTACAGCTGGAGCAATCATTGATGTTCAAAAGGGTGAGCTTAGACTATGCATGGATAAAGAAAAGATTTTGTTTAACCTGGATAAAGCAATGAAGATGCCAAAGAAGACGCAGTGTCACAACATCGATGTGGTGGAGGAGATTGTGAAGGAAGATATGTCCTTGATCCTTTCTAAGGATCCTTTGGAGGCATGCTTGATGGAGTCTCTTACTTTTCCTACTACCGAGCTAGAATAATCTCTCTAATGAGGTATGTATTGAATTTCTTGAAAGCCTATTTTCTTTGGGTGATAATAGGTATGAATCGAAAAGGACCAAACTTGAAGAGGTGAAGTGGACTAGAAAATACTTTCCTTTGGATAGAGAAAGCACAATCAAAGAAGAAAAGAAGGAGAAGTTGAAACCTCTATCGGAACACTTGAAATAGGCCTATTTAGGTGATCATGAAATATATTCGGTAATTGTATCTTCTTCCCTTATTGATGATCAACTCGATGAGTTATTAAATATGATTAGAAAGTATAAGTCTGTAATTGGTTGGTCTCATGATGATTTAAAGGGTATTAGTCCATCATATTGCATGTATAGGATAAGATTGTTAGATGAGGCTAAGAGTAGTATTCAGAATCAGTGGAGGGTAAATCCTGCTATTCAAGAAGAGATTAGAAAAGTAAATCCTAACGTGGTTAGATGCAGGAAATATATATCCAATTAGTGATAGTCCCTATATGAGTCCATTGCATGTTGTAGCTAAAAAGGGGGGGCATGACTATAGTGAAAGTCGATGATGGTGAGACCTTAGACACTAGGATCCCTACGGGATGGCGTGTGTGTATGGATTATGGGAAATTAAATGAAAATACATGCAAAGACCATTTTCCTCTTCCTTTCATGGATCAAATGCTTGATCGTCTTGCTGGGTATGAATTTTATTATTTCTTGGATGGGTACTCGAGTTATAATCAAATCATGATTGCACCCAAGGACCAGGAAAAACTACTTTCACTTACCCTTATAGAACTTTTGCCTTTAGAAAGATGCCTATTGGATTGTTTAATGCACCTGCTACATTTCAGCGTTGCATGATGGCCATATTTGATGGGTTGATAGAAAAGATCATGGAGGTGTTTATGGATGATTTTTCTGTGTTTGGGTCCTCCTTTGATATTTGTTTATCTAACTTGTCGATTGTTTTGAAGAGATGCCAAGAAACTAATCTTGTCTTGAATTGGGAGAAGTGCTACTTCATGGTGAGAGATGGGATTGTTCTTGACCATCATATTTCGGCCAAGGGACTGCAGGTGGATAGAGCAAAGGTGGTGGCGATTGAGAAGCTTCCACCACCTACTAATGAAAGGGGAGTGCTGTCCTTTCTTAGACACGCAGGATTTTAAAGAAGATTTATCAAAGACTTCTTAAAATACTCCGAACCATTGTCCCATTTACTTGAAAAGGATGTTCCTTTTGTTTTTGATGATGAATGTCTGAGTCCATTGCATCTGAACGATATGTTAATTATTCAAAAACGCGAGGCCGAAGCCAGTGTCACAAGTACATATAATAAAGACTCCACAAGCGGAGCAACCAAAGAAAAATACGCCTATCTAGAAAGAAAATGCTCGAATCTAATTACATGCAGAAGAATAGAATTAGTCAAGCTATCCAAAGAAGGTCGGGCACCCTGGAAGAGCGCATCATTCCGAGCCTTCCAAATGAAGAAGACGCTTCCATAGAGAGCAAGCGTCCACCTCCTCCTCTCACGAACATGCACACGCCGGTCCTTGCAGAGCCACTTAAGGCCGGCTTTCAGCGTGGTAACCTGTCGCTTCCAGTCCACTTCATCCCTGACCCGATTCCATACATGCCTCGTGAACGGACACCCAAAGAAGAGATGGTCTCTCGACTCGGGGTCCCCCACGCACAACACGCACTCGATCGGGCCCTCATGCTGTCTCCATCTGTCCATGGTAAGCAGCCTGTTCCTCACCGCGATCCACACCCTGAACGAATGCTTCTGCGGGGCCCATGGACTCCATAACTTCTTGTAGACAGGCAGTACCGGCATAGAGTGCGAAACAAGCCAATACAACCTGCCCACTCGAAGTTTCCCCATCTCCGAGCACGAGGCTAAGGTAGTAACAATGTCACCACCAATTCGTGCTCTCACCCTATCCCTCGCACGGAGTATGTCCTTCCACACGATTGAGGCACTGTAATTAACCTCAACATCCCAACACGAGGAAGACTGAAGATAAATGGCGTTAATACACTTAACCCACAGCGACTTCTTCTCCTGATGCACATCCCACAACACACCACAGAGGGCCGCATCGTTCAGAAGGTCAATTCCCTTGAGTCCCAGGCCACCCTGTTCCTTAGGGAGAGTGACCTCCTCCCAACGAACTGCGCCCCTCGGAGTGCCCCAAAGGAAGGACCGAATCATCCTCTCAATCCTATCCACAATACCCTTGGGGATCTTCACCATAGACGTCCAGAAATTCATCAGCCCGTACACTACCGATCTAATGAGTTCCAATCGGCCGGCATACGAAAGCAAATGCGTGGACCAGCCCCTGATCATATTGGTCACCTGCGTGATGAGCGGCTCGAAAGCAGATTCTCGGAGCTTGGTTCCCTGTAGCGGTACTCCCAAATATTGGACAGGAAAGGTACCTTCCTGAAAAGGCAGAATCTCACGAATAACCTGCTCCTCATCCTCCGGAACCCCGGCCATAAACAGATGAGACTTGTCTGCGCTGACCTCCAAACCTGACATTCGGGCGAATCGATCGAGTGCCTTGGCTACGACCTCTGCCGAAGATCGGTTACCATAGGCAAATATGATCAAGTCATCTGCAAACGCCAGATGAGTGACTCCCAACTTCGCACAGTGCCTAGAGTGGTACTTATATTTGTCCGTCACAGTCAATCTCCTGAAGAGACGGGAGAAGTAATCCATGCACAGAACAAATAGTAAGGACGACAGCGGATCACCCTGACGTAGGCCTCTCTTACCATCGAAATATCCCTCAGGTGAGCCGTTGACAAGGATGGAGAATGAGGTGGTGGTGACACATTCCATGATCCATCCTATCATACGCTGAGGAAACTTCAACCCCGTAAGCACACCACGCAGAAACTCCCAGTCCACCGAATCATAAGCCTTCTTGATATCAACTTTAATGACCATTCTCCTGTACTGACGATGTCTAGCCCACCCATAGTTCTTAACAATTTCCTGGGCGAGCATCACGCAATCTCTCATCTTTCGGTTCTTCACAAAGCCAAAGTGATTTTCCGCCACCAAGTCCTCCATCAAATCCGTCATTCGCGCCACAATGATACGGGAAATAATTTTGTAGATCACATTGCAGCACGAAATCGGGCGGAAGTCCCTAACAGTGGGATCATGCTTTCCTTTCGGGATTAGTGTAATAAACGTGGCGTTCATCTGGCGCAAAAGCTGCCCGGAATGGAAGAACTCCTGGACAGCCTTCACCACGTCCGAACCAACCACGTCCCACGCATCCCTGAAGAAAGCCGCCGTGTACCCATCTGGCCCAGGTGCTTTATCCCCATTCATACTCCACACAATCCTCTTCACTTCGTCATCCATGACAGGCGCCTCAAGCTGCTGAGCCTGCTCATCACTAAGCACTGCTCCCCACTCAAACACACTGTCATCAATGTCCTCACACTCCCCCGCAGTACCCAACAAGTCTCTGTAGAATGAGAGGAATTCTCCAACGACTTCCTCACGGGAAGTAGTATGCCCGGATTCCGTGCGTATGGATGGGATGAAGTTCCTCACACTATTCGACTTGATCTTCTTGTAGAAGAACTTCGTGGGTTTATCCTGACTGATCAAGTAATCGGCTCTGGCCATCTGAGAGAAGAATAGATGCTCGGCGCGACACAAGAAGTCGACCCTCTTGGCTGTCTCCCGAACCCTGTCCCACTTCTCAATATTACCGGGATCAGCGTGACTCTCCATCTGCAGACTGTCAAGCTCTGCTCTAGCTCGCTCTGCTTTTTCAGCTATATGACCGAAATCCCTCTTGCCAAGCTGTCTTAACTTCGGTTTGAGCAGCTTTAGCCTTCGACAGACACTGAACTGAGCCGTGCCCCACACCTGCGAGTCCTATACTTCACGAACGGAATCCAGGAAGCCCTCGCTGGTTTTCCACATGTTCACGTACCTGAATGGTCTCCCCTTCGAGTGCTCAGGGTGGAAGATGGAAACTAGGACGGGGCAGTGATCCGAAGTGGCCCCCATGGGCAGAAACTCCAACTCCACTACACCTGAGGCGGCGTCCCAGTTCGAGTTCACCAACACTCGGTCAATGCGACTCCATATTCTGCCGTTCGTCCAGGTAAAGAAGCATCCCTTGGACATGGCATCATCCAGCCCCCTATCAACACAGAACTCCTCGAAATCCACCCTATACCAATTCCGCTGAGACGGAACAATTTCAGATCTCTCTTCCGGTTTCCTCACACAGTTAAAATCTCCAAGGATCATCCAGGGAGAGTTAACTGCTGGGACAAGCGAAGAGAGATGAGTCCATAGCCTGCGCCTATCAACAACGCCATTACGGGCGTAGACAACACTGATGAGGAACTCCTGTTGTGAAATCAGACAGCGCACCAAACCAGAAATACATTGCTCATGGAGCACAACATTACTAAAAGCTATCAGGGTGGGATCCCACACAAACACAATTCGACCACCATCAACAATATCCATATTATGCACACAATTCCAACTCGGAACAATTCTACCAACAACGTCTAACACATTACTAACAGATAATTTAGTTTCGAGGAAGCCAGCTAAGCATATTTTATTCTTGCGAACTAACCTGCGGGCTGCTCGCTGCGCACGAGGGGCTGCAAGCCCTCGTACGTTCCATGCTAGGCATTTCATTGACGAACAGTGGGGGAAGAGCCCCCGCCTCGTTCTTGTCTGATTCCTCTGTCCGGCGGCTCCTGAATGGATATGCCGGTGCCTCTCCTAGCCCCTCCCGCCCTATGAGTGGATGAGGGGGGCGGGGAACGACCCGAACGGCCCACGGCCTCGGCATCGTCCTCCTCTTCCGTATCAGAAGCCCATGTCTTCCTAGTATTCAATCTCACGGGCTGTTTACCTTCCCGTCTATTTATCCTCCAATCATCCTGGTCAAGTTCGTCCAGAATTTGGAATCGGCCAGTTGCGACCTTGTGTGCCTATTCTTCGGTTAGAGGAGGGCCGGCGGAGGCTCTTCTCTTTCCGTTGCGATTTCGTTTCTTCCTCGGCCGTGTGTTCCGAGTGCCTACGTGCTGGAAACCATCTTTGTCGAATGTTTCATCAACACGCGTGGGTTCCGGAGGCTGTTTCGAACTCTTCTTCTCCTTATTACCTCTGACAGACCCGTCACAATCACTAACAAGGTGGCCAAATTTCTTGCATTTAGTACAATACGCCGGGAGGCGTTCGTACAAGACGGACTGCGTGAAATTGGCACCTCGATAGTTGAATGTGACCTCCTTCGGAAGTTCCTGCGAGACATCAATATCAACTCTCACACGAACAAACGATACCTTATCCGCCTTAGCTGAGGTATCATCCACCATAATCGGTCTTCCGATCAAAGAAGCAACCTTGCTGATATGATTCTTCGACCACTGTTCCAGGGGAACGAAGGAAGACGAATCCAGACCGGAACATGAGAGATTTCCCGGTCGTCAAACTGAAAGGCCCGCGGCAATCTTTCAAGCATAAGATATCGTTCCCAAATAGAATGGGTAGCGTCGTCCAACACCTTGCGCACATCCTCCTCCGAATAGAGCCGGAATATGATCCATCCCGATTGGTGCATAACTATGGTATACTTGACGCCCCACGCCCGGCAGATGGCATGGAGAGCCTGCATACCCGGAAACCTCCCCGAGAAATAGCCCACTAATGTATGTTTCCATTCGTCTGAGTCATTTTTCGGATCCAAATAGGCCACCCCATCGCATGGTGCGATGTACTCGAGTTTCCTATTCGGATCAATATTATTTTTGTTGACGAATTTGGAATAGTCGACGGGTTCCTTGGGAGCGGAACCACCATCCTTTTGCGCGCGCTGATCGCGCTGGCCGTCCTGTTGCCGAGGCGCAGTCGGCCCGCCGTGTCGTTGCCCCGCGCCGCTTGGGCCTCGCCCAGTATTGACGACTACTGTCGGCACGCCCGAGTGCTGTCCTGCGCCGCCTGGGCCTCGCCCAGCACTGGCGCTCGGCCTCGGTGTAGTCTGCCGAGAGGGAGAGCTGGACGCGCGCGTCGGGCTGCGCTGAATCCCCTGCCGAGAAGGTGATCGACCCGTCTGCCGAGTAACCTCGGCACTTCCAGTTGTCTCGACAGCCTGCCGGGGCACACTCACCATCTCCAGATCCTGCTGAGGGCTGCTGCTATTTTGCCGAGATGTGCCACCCGCCTGCCGAGAGGGAGAGGCAGGGGGGGTAGCGACGTCTAGCCGACGCCTAGTGCCCGGGACTGCAGGTGGATAGAGCAAAGGTGGTGGCGATTGAGAAGCTTCCACCACCTACTAATGAAAGGGGAGTGCTGTCCTTTCTTAGACACGCAGGATTTTAAAGAAGATTTATCAAAGACTTCTTAAAATACTCCGAACCATTGTCCCATTTACTTGAAAAGGATGTTCCTTTTGTTTTTGATGATGAATGTCTGAGTCCATTGCATGTTGTAGCTAAAAGGGGGGTACGACTATAGTGAAAGCTGATGATGCTGAGACCTTAGACACTAGGATCTCTACGGGATGACGTGTGTGTATCTATTATGGGAAACTGAATGAAAATACATGCAAAGACCATTTTTCTCTTCCTTTCATAGATCAAATGTTTGATCGTCTTGCTGGGTATGAATTTTATTATTTCTTGGATGGGTACTCGGGTTATAATCAAATCATGATTGCACCCGAGGATCAGGAAAAGACTACTTTCACTTACCCTTATAGAACTTTTGCCTTTAGAAAAATGCCTATTGGATTGTTTAATGCACCTACTACGTTTCAGCGTTGCATGATGGACATATTTGATGAGTATCATGGAGGTGTTTATGGATAATTTTTCTGTGTTTGGTTCCTCCTTTGATATTTGTTTATCTAACTTGTCGATTGTTTTGAAGAGATGCCAATAAACTAATCTTGTCTTGAATTGGGAGAAGTGCTACTTAATGGTGAGAGATGGGATTGTTCTTGGCCATCATATTTAGACTAAGGGACTGCAGGTGGATAGAGCAAAGGTGGTGGCGATTCGAGGAGTAAGACACCTTCCAAGGCATTGACTGATGTGCTTGTGGGTGATGACTTGTTCAAATCTGTGAAGGATCGTACAAAGAAGATTGAGAGAAAGAAAACTCGAAAGGAGGTGGTCTTGGTGGACGATCCATCACTGAATGATGGCGCTGCCTTGGCGCAGTCCATAGCGGCTGACCGGATGGATATGGAGACAGAGGTTAACGCGGGTTCCATGGCACTTATGGTGGTGGATACTTCGGATGTTTTCGTGTCGGATAGCCCTACACGAGGTCTCCTTGATACAAACATGGAGGAGTCAACCCCCGTTGTTCCTATTGTTCGAAACCCTAGTCTAAAGAAGAAAGTTTCGACGGATGGGAGACGAAATGTAACTCTGGGTGCTCGGCACAGGCTTGATGTTGAGTCTCCTCCAACCTCGCCTTCTCGGCAGCCTGGTGGAGACTCCCAGCGAGATGGCGCTGAGACTCGGCATGAAGATGGGCCTGCCGATTCCTCTCAGTAGATTAGTATGGCTCCCGGAAACACCGATGGTTCTTGGCAGGCTGGGGCTGGCAATCAGCAAGCGCATGGAACCTCTCAGCAAAATGTCTCCGCGTGTGTTTCTGGCTCCACTAATCGGTAAGCCGTGCCAGGCGCGGGCGGGAGTACTTGGCAGGCTTCGGACGATGCTATCTTGAGTGAGGGCACATCGGCTAGGCCTAGGCAGCTGGGCGGTAATCAGCAATTCCAGCGCCAGGGGCAGAGTGATTCCGAAAAGGGTTCTACTCCCAAGGAACTGATTGACTACTCCAAGTTTGTCAACAAGAACAATATTGATTCGGATAGGAAACTCGAATACATCGCACCCTGTGATGGAGTAGCCTATCTGGATCCAAAGGATGATTCTGAGCTTGGAAATTCACGCTGGTGGGGTACTTTTCAGGACATTTCCCGGGGATGCAGGCTCTTCATGCCATCTGCCGCTCATGAGGTGTCAAGTACTTCATCGTCATGCATCAGTCTGGATGGATTATCGTTCGTCTTTGCTCAGAGGAGGATGTACGGAAGGTGCCAGATAAGGCTCCTCACTCTATCTGGGAACGATACCTCATGCTTGTAAGGCTCCCGAGAGCTTTTCAGTTTGGTGACCGAGAAATCTCCCATGTGCTGGTCTAAATTTGTCTCCCATCGTTTCCATTGGAGTTGTGGTCAAGGAACCACATTGGCAAGGTGGCATCTCTGATTGGTCGGCCTATTATGGTAGACGATACCTCAGTTAAAGCTAACAAAGTATTATTTGTTCGAGTGCGTGAGGAGCTCCCGAAGGAGGTCACCTTCAACAACCGCGGGGCAAACTATACCCAATCTATGCTTTACGAGCGTCTCCCAGCGTATTGTACCAAAAGCAGAAAGTTTGGCCACTTGGTAGGCGACTGTGACGTCTTGGATGGCGGAGATAAGGGGGAGAAGAAAATTCCACAGAAGTCCACACTTATGGATGAAGGAGTCGATGAAGGGGGGTTTTCAGCAGGTTGGCTAAAAAAATAATAAAAAGAAGAAAGCGAGAAGTAGAAGCAGGAAGACGAAGGGAACTGCTCCTCCATCTACTAACGAACCGGTTGAGGCTGTTTCATCCAGGAAGTACCAAATCCTAGATGACCTAGATCCTAATGACTGGAGAATCAACACGCGGGATGGGAAACAACCCACTCAAGTTAACACTAAGAAAACTTGGGTGTCGGAAATGGAAGAAGAAGATGAGGATGCCATAGGGCGATCGGAATGCTCCCCTCCTCCAAGCTTCCCGCCAAGGGCTGATGGATGCAAATACGGACCTAAAATCACTATCCAGGAACTGCTGGGTAAGGGCAATGGGCCAGGACGAGACAGGGATTCTTTTCCCAAAGGTCGTCGATGAAGATTTTATCATGGAATGTACGAGGGCTTGCAGCCCCTCGTACGCAGCGAGCAACCTGCAGGTTAGTTCGCAAACATAAAGTGTATTTAGTTGGATTTCTTAAAACTATATTATCTACTAATAATGTGGTGGACATAGTGGGTAGAATTGTTCCTAGTTGGAATATTGTAAATAATTTTGATGTTGTTAATGGTGGACGAATTGTGGTTGCGTGGGATTCCACTTTGATTTCTGTTAGTAATGTTGTGCTCCATGAGCAATGTATCTCTGGTTTGGTTCGCTGTTTGATTTCTCAACAGGAGTTCTACATCAGTGTTGTGTACGCTCGTAATGGCATTGTTTAAAGGCGTAGGCTTTGGAGTCATCTCTCTTCGGTTGTTCCTGTAGTTAACTCTCCTTGGATGATCCTGGGAGACTTTAACTGTGTCGGAAAGTCAAAAGAGCGTTCTATAATTGGTCTGTCTCATCGGAACTGGTGCAGGATCGATTTTGAGGAGTTATGTGTTGAATTGGGTTTGGATAATGCTAAGTCTAAGGGGTGCTTCTTCACCTGGACGAATGGCAAGTCATGGAGTTGTATTGATAGAGTGCTGGTGAATTCGAACTGGAAACTCAGTTCAGGTGTAGTGGAGTCTGAGTTCCTGCCCATGGGGGCCAGCTCGGACCATTGCCCTGCACTAGCATCCGTGTTTCACACCGAGCACTCGAAAGGTAAACCGTTCAGATATGTGAACATGTGGAGGACTAGCAGTGGTTACCTTGATACTGTGCGCGATGTTTGGGACTCGCACGTTTGGGGTACTGCTCAGTTAAGTGTATGCCGCAGGCTGAAGCTTCTTAAGCCAAAGTTACGCCTTATTGGCAAGAGGGACTTCGGTCACATTGTTGAGAGAGCAGAGAGAGCTAGAACGGAGTTTGACAGCCTCCAGCTGGAGAGCCATGCTGATCCAGGTAACACTGAGAAATGGAACAAAGTTCGTGAGGCTGCAAAGAAGGTCGACTTCCTTTGCCACGCCGAGCATCTATTCTTTTCTCACGTTTTACAAGGACTTACTGGGCACCGCAGGTGATTGTGATGAGATTGATGATAGTGTGTTCGAGTGGGGTGCTGTGCTGAGTGATCAGCAAGCTCAGTAACTTGTAACGCCTATTACGGCTGAGGAGATTAAGGGTGTCGTGTGGAGAATGAATGGTGACAAGGCTCCTGGATAGGATGGATACACTGCCTCCTTCTTCTAGGATGTGTGGGACGTAGTAGGAATAGATGTTATGATCGCTGCCCAGGAATTCTTTCAATTCGGGTAGTTGCTGCGACAGATGAATGCTACGTTCATTACACTCATCCCGAAAGGGAAGCACGATCCCACAGTACGAGACTTCCACCTAATCTCGTGCTAAAATATACTTTATAAGATTATTTCTAGAGTCATTGTGGGACGCCTGACGGATCTCATGGATGGGCTGGTTGCTAAAAATCACTTTGGATTTGTAAAAAATCGAAGGATGAGAGATTGTGTGATGCTTGCTCAGGAAATTGTGAAGAATTATGGATGAGCAAGACATCGTATGTGGAGAAGAATGGCAATCAAAGTTGACATCAAGATGGCTTATGATTCGGTGGACTGGGGGGTTTTTGCGTAGAGTTCTTACAAGGTTGAGGTTTCCCCAGCGTATGATAGGATGGATCATGGAATGCATCACAACCACCTCATTTTCCATCCTTGTTAACGACACTCCAGAGGGATTCTTCGATGGTAAGAGGGGCTTGCGTCAAGGGGACCCTTTGTCGTCCCTGCTGTTTATTCTCTGCATGGATTACTTTTCTTATCATTTCAGGAGACTTTCCTTGAGAGAGAACTACAAGCATCACTCTTGGCATTGTGCTAAAGTAGGCATTACTCACCTGGCCTTCACTGATGACCTTATCATATTTGCCTATGGCAATCGCTCCTCTGCAGTAGTTGTTGCTAAGGCTCTGGATCTTTTTGCTAGAATGTCAGGTTTGGAAGTAAGCATGAATAAATCTCACTTTTTATGGCAGGTGTTCCGGAGGCTAAAGAACAGGCGATCCGTGAAGTATTGCCTTTTCAGGAAGGCACCTTTCTCGTGCGTTATTTGGGAGTACCGCTATAGGGAAGCAAACTTGGAGAGTCTGCCTACGAGCCTCACATTACTCAGATATCCAATTTGATCAGGGGCTGGTTCACGCATTTGATCTCATATGCAGGCCGACTGGAGCTCATTCGGTCGGTAGTGTATGGGGTGATGAACTTTTGGATTTCTATGGTGAAGATCCCTAAGGGAATTATTGATAGAGTTGAGCGCATGACCCAAAAATTCCTTTAGGGAACCACGAGGGGTGCAGTTCGTTGGGAGGAGGTGATCCTTCCTAAGGAACAGGACGCCTGGGACTTAGGGATTTTGATCTCTTGAACGATGTAGCCCTATGCGGTGTGTTGTGGGTGTACATCTGGAGAAGAAGTCTCTTTGGATTAAGTGGATTAATGCCATTTATCTTCAGACCTCTTCATACGGGATGTTGAGGTTAATTACAGTGCCTCAATAGTGTGGAAGGATATTCTTCGTGCGAGGGATAGAGTTCATGTACGGATCAGAAGAGACATTGTCACCTCATTTGCGTCGTGCTCGAAGATGGGAAAGCTTCTTGTAGGCAAACTGTACTGGCTTGCTGCCACCACTACACCAGTACAGTTTATCTACAAGAAGCTGTGGAGTTCGTGGGTTCCTCAGAAACATTCGTTCAGGATGTGGATTGCCCTAAGAAATCGTCTGCTTACCATGGATAGATAGAGGTAATATGAAGTCCAGGTGGAATGCATGCTTTGTGTTGGTGCCCCTGAGACGAGAGATCATCTCTTCTTCGACTGCCCATTCATGAAGCATGTCTTAACCGAGAGAGAAATAAAGTGGAGTGGAGGAGACATGTTACCACTTTGAAGGCCGGCTTCAAGTGGCTCAGCAAGGACCGGCGTATGAACGTTTGAGATAGGAGGAGGTGGATGCTTGCCCTTTTACGGTAGCGTTTTCCTCATTTGGAAGGCCCAGAATGAAGCGCTCTTTGAGGGTGCCCGACCTTCCCCGGATAGCTTGATTAATTCCATTGTTATGCATGTAATTTGATTCGAGCATTTGTTATCTGAATAGGTGGTATTTTTTGCATTTTGGTTGCACCTATTGGAGTTGTAATTAAAGTATTTGTGACTCTGGCTTAGGCCTACTGCTTTTGAATAATTAACATATCATTCACAGTATCAATATTTCCCTGGTCAATTGGTATTCTAACCCGATATGATCTCCCTTTATAGGTACTATGAAGTTATACTCTTTATCCTACTTAATAACTTGAATTCAATTCAATTAATAAGTATTCATATATGATAATTCTAATGAAGCTTCGTAGTCCCCTCACTTAGAATCATAACATGGAATCCTGCTCAGCAGTGAACGCACTCAATCAGTAACCATGATATGTATTCAGACTCTACATAACAGTTAATGATGCACAAAATGACCGTGAATATGAATTAAAAAGTACAATCATATATAAAATAAATCCACAAGTAGTGTTGTACGGAGTTTACACACGAAAGTTCAATTAATTGGTAAAAACCGTCACAACCCTAGTTCTATAAAAAAGGTCCTAGCCCATGATTTTACGAAAAACAATCATAAGGGTTGGATAGATCTTACCCATATGTCCGGAAAATACAAGATAAATTAGGAAATGAAGAAAACCCTAGATGTGGGCGTCGTTGCGTCCTTCTCCATCTTGAATCCTCCTCTTGGTTCTTCTCTTGATTCCACAGATGAATCTTCAAAGTGATGGATGGATAGAGGAAAGGATGTGGATGATGGTTGGGGGGTGAACTCCCTTATGGGGTGTTGTATTGTGTTGTGGCCTCTCTAATCCAATCTCTATTGTGTTGTTTTCTCCCCCCTAATGGTGTGATCTATACTTCCTTTTGTACTTGTAGGCTCTCCTTATAGGCCTTGAAATGGGCTTTTTGAGTGATCACATGCATTGAGGGTGTAAAAATACAGATATGGTAAGTTTCTGCACATCAATTCGACCACGAAGTTAGGTCGAATTCACCTCCCCTGGTCGAATTGCAGGTCGAATCACCCTACTGGAAGCTTCAGATACCGGATTCAAGCTTCAGGTACTAGATTCGACCAGCACATCATGTCGAATTGAGGTGTCGTGGTCGAATTGCTTCTTTTGCTGTCCAATTCGACCAGGATTCGAGCACATGGTCAGGTCGAATTCAAATGTTGTGGTCGAATTGTCTTGCGCAGTGTCACCGTTTCGCGTATAACTTCCACATCTGAGCTCCGATTTGAGTGATTCTTGTGCTCACGCGATCCTCCCTTCCTTGGATTTATATCAATATAAAGAACACAAGAAAACTCAAAGATTTGAATTTGAAAAAAGCCACGGAAATTAGCACTGTAATTCTATTCAGCACAGATCGCGCGATATCACCATTTTAATCATAACTTCCTTATTTGAAGTACGATTGAGGTGTTCTTTACACTAAGTCAACCCTCATTTCAGTGGCTTTCCAATTATGTATCACACCAATAGTTTTGATCTGTACAACACAGAAAAATTACGAAAGTTGGATGTGCATTTTCAGCATTCTTGTACAAATTGCACCTTTTCTTCAACTTTGCACTTTTCATCATTTTTCCACCTAAAACACAATAAAATATCTCAAGTGCAACTTTTTATCACATACAATGAATATAAGACACTTGTGCTAATATATAACAAGAATTTCCATCAAAAGGTGTTAAATTAGACACTCAAACACGCTAATTTCTACTCTCATCATGTACACGGATCACTCTGCGATTCGTTACTTGATGGAAAAGATGGAAGCGAAGCCAAGGATCATTAGATGGATCCTTCTTCTGCTAGAGTTTGATATGGAGATCTGAGATAAGAAAGGAACGGAGAATGTTTTGGCGGATCACCTATCAAGGTTGGAGACAAGGGAGCATTGTGATGATTCTTTTGATTACATAGAAGAGATGTTCCCTGATGAGAAGATCGTGGCGGTGTTTGCTGAAGGAGCGGAGAGAGATTGTGTGGTTACTGCTCAATGAATGGATCCATGGTATGCTGATTATGTGAATTATATTGATGTCGGGGGAAATTCCTAAAGGTCTCAATAGGTATCAACTTGCTAAGTTTAAGAGAGATGTTGAGACCTTCGTATGGTACGATCCGTCCATCTATAAGATTTTTATGGATTCTATCATCCATAAGTGTGTGCCTGAGATGGAGAGTATTCTTGATTTTGCTATGCACAACCTAACGGGGGGCATTTCGGAGCCCAAAAGACAGCAGCCAGGGTACTTCAATCTGCTCTTTATTGGCCAACTTTGTTTAAATACTGTGAATCCTATGTATCGACATGCAATAGATGTCAAAGGATGGGGAACATAAGTAAAAGAGATGAGATGCCATTCAGCCAAGCATTGTTGTTGAGATCTTTGATGTATGGAGGATTGATTTTATGGGGCCTTTTCCCCCTTCTAATGGATTTCTCTACATCATTTTAGATGTGGAATATGTTTCTAAGTGGGTGGAGGCCATTCCTACCCGCATGAATGATTCAAAGACTGTGTTGTCTTTTCCAAAGAAACATATCTTTGCTAGCTACGGAGCCCCTAGAGCACTTGTAAGTGATGGAGGTTCTCACTTTGTCAACAAGCTTCTTGAGAAAGTGCTCAAGGATTACGTTGTGAAGCATAGGGTTACTACGCCCTATCACCCTCAAGCGAATGGGCAAGCAAAATTCTCCAACTGACAAGTTAAGCAAATTATGTGGGAAGTAGTCGGAACTAATAGGAAGGATTGGACTATGAAACTCGATGATGTTTTTTGGGGGTTCCGAACTGCGTATAAGACAGTGCTTGACATGTCACCAAATCAAATCATCTATGGGAAGCCGTGCTACTTACCCGTGGAGATTCAACATAAAGCTTTTTGGGCATTGAGATGTTTGAACTTGTGTTTTAAGGATCAAAAGGAGTTGAGGATGACTCATATCAATCAACTAGACGAGTTCAGAAATCGAGCTTACAAGAATTTAGTGATCTACAAGAAAAGAATGAAGAAGTTGCTTGATTCAAATATCACTTACAAGGAATTCAAGCAAGGTGATGAGGTACTTCTTTTTAACTCTCGTTTGAAGCTCTTTACAGGAAAATTGAAATCAAAGTGGAAGGGGCCGTTCATTATCCATAGAGCCTATGGAGGGGGAGTTTTGAAATCATGGACAAAGACGAAGATATCATAGCTGCAAATGGGCATCGATTGAAGCATTATAAGTAACTGGATGATGCTTGCGTTGTCTTTGAAGATACCTTGCATTGATTAGGAACTGTCGTGACTCTTCGATGTTAAACATGAACGCCTGTTGGGGGCATTCCCTCCTGTTTTATTGCTTTATTCATTTCGTGTGTGTAAGAAATTTTAATATTCAATGGGCTTATTATTCGGCAAATACATCTCTTTGCAATTTGCCTAGTGTTCAGTGGTGTGTTTATTTTTAGTGTGTACTGAGTATATATACATGCTTTTTAGAGTCTAAGTAGTGGTTCTCTAGTTATGGTTTTTGGCATGATATGATGTTTAATATTGTTTTAGAGTCTGAGTTCTGCAGGGGTAAAAGAGATCGTGAAAATTTGAGGATCGGGATCCCCCTCGACCAAAGTCATGCCGCTCGACCAATCTACGTTGGTCAAGTTGAGGTTAAGCGAAGCACAGGGTATCAGTTCAGAATGTTAAGAGTTCAGAGAGCTCGCTCGACCAAAACATCCTGGTGAGCGGACGACTGTACGGCGGATACTTGAAGTTTCAGAGTAAAGAGGTACCGCTCGACTATATCAGCATAGTCGAGCGCATGGTTGAGCGGATTGCAGAGGTAGTTACAGAATACAGAAAGGTCGCTCGACCATTTCACGGCTGATTGACCAAGTTGCTTGACCCAAGCAGAGTGGAATTTTTGCGAATATAACGTCAGTTTTTCGCGCTGCTTGATCAGTTTTTACCACCCTCTCTAGAGAGATTGCCTCGAACAGTATGATTGTCATCCCAATTACTTTATAAACCCTTCTCTACTCAAAATACACACATTCTACATAAAGTTTGGGAGATTCAAGTCAAATTTTATGGTTTTCTTCTCAATTTTTGCACTTGTACTTCCCATTACTTCTATGCACCCATGGCAAGAGACAAAGGTATGTTTTCTCAACTTATTCCCTTTGAATTTGATTATAATTTGTGAATTTTGGTTGGGCAAGTTGATTAGGCATGATTTTGGTTGGAATTTTGATGAGAATTTGGGTGTTGAAATTGAAGTTTTGTGTGAAGTTGCATGAGTTCAATTTGACGTGGAATTAAAGGAAATTCGTGAGATTGGTATTGCATATATCATGAGCTTGAGTTTAATTGATTAATTTGTGTTTGGGCTTGTTGATTTTGCGTGTTATCGATGACGAATTTGAAGTGTGGAATAGTGTGGATTTGTAGGATTTTTGGTAAATGCTTAGGAATTGAGTTGAATACATGTGACTACATTTTGGATATTCCTATTGAAGCATGATGGTGTTTGATGTGAATTGAGTCAACTTTTCCATGATTAAACTTGTTTGAGTTATAGTGTCGAATATTGTATACTTGTGAATTGTGAAAAATTGAGTTGAATTGTGGAGCATACGATTTGAAGCCTTGAGTAGAATCTATGTGATTATAAGTTCTAGGATTGGTATACATGTTTCTTTGCCTAGGCTTGTATTGAAGTGCAATTATTGTAGGTAAGGGAATTGCTTCATGTTCAAAGAGGAAAGAGAGTGGAATACGAAAGAAAGGAGATACGGGTAAGATGAGCAAGAAGAATGGAAAGATGCAGTTGGATTTTGGGTTGAAAATACTAAATTGAGATGAAAAGAGAGAGCTATGGGGAGAGATTTCAAGAAAGATGAATAGGACTCGTTATCAGGACGATCATGTTATTGTGGAGATGCACATTATTAATGAGATAAGGTGGATGTTCAACCAAGTTGGAATAAGTGGTTTCATGGACTTAAAGAGGGAGACGTACTTCCATATCACAGCTGAGATGTTATGCACGTTAGAGGTGATTCATGAGGATTCAGTTCTTCCTACATCAGCGTGGTTTCAATTTGGAGGAGATCTGAGGTATCTGTATGCTAGTGAGTTCAATCGGATGTTTGGATGCCCAGAGAATGTGTCTGCACATGAGGATGAAGGGTTCGTTGCTATGACTTTTGGAGGTCAATTACGGTGCTACAAGGAGCTTATGATCCTCAGCGATCGAGGGCAACTTTCTTTCACAACCCGGTTATTGCTTACATGGATAGGATCCTCGAAAACACCATCTTTGTCCAAGCTGAGGGCGGGTGTATTCCGAGAGGTGAGTTATATGTCCTTTGGTGTATGATGAACAGGGTCCACTTCAATTTAGGAGCATATGTTCTACAGCAGTTGCATTGGTTCACTTCACACATATTTCAGAAGGTGAATATCGGAGGGTTGATCACACCATTGGCGGAGCACTCTAATGTGGAGATATCAAGGCATAGGCCAGTACAAGGTGATCTGGATTTGATTCTGTCGGCTTGCGTGAGGATGAATTTAGCTCGACATGAACAAGATGTATGGATGTTTATCTGAGGAAGCAACCCGATTTCTTTTTAGATGCCCTTCTATCTCGTTGATCGTACTATTTTTCAGATCAACGCAAACTTGTTAATGGACACTCCTCCCCACATAGCGATCTCTACTACTTGTTGTGCTAAGGGAGATTGGTGTACTTTGGCTGATATGCACCTTGAAGGTGTGTGTCTCGACGTGGATATGATTTTAGTAGGAGAGCTGGAGGAGAATGAGGAGTACGAGCTAATTCTGTAGTAGCAGTTTGCACCTGAGCAGCCGTTCCTGTTTGAGCATCCAATACCGGAGGTACATATGGAGATGCCGCATTATCATGATATTCCGGAGGGTATTCCTCAGATACAGCCACCGCAACAACTACCGCAGCAGCAGCAGTATGATTTCTAGTAGGCTCAGGATCACTTTTATAGAGAGCAGTTCAGGATAATGAATGAGCATTTTGCCATGTTGAATACTAATCAGCAGGAGATGAACCGCCAGCTTGCTTTTGTGAACACAAACTGTGCTTCGCTCAATTTGAGATATGATGTTATGGATAGAAAGTTGGGAGAGATGAATGAGAACTACGAGGCACTCGATAAAAAGGTCGATAGCTTCATTAGAGATTTTGATATGTGGAGCAACGACAATGATGATTATGATGCTTCAGAGGAGTAGAGTGCGCCATGTTTTTTCTTTGTCTGTTTCCTCTCATCTCCCTTCTATTTTTCACTTTACTGGGGGATTGCTCAAGTGGTGGTTTAGTGTTGGTTTATGAGAATGTGTGTGAGTGCCATGTACTTGATTGATATTGAGGGTGATGGATTGATGTGTTTGATTTGGATGATTGATCAGGATTGTTGAGACTAGTATGGATGATTTTCCTTGCTATGCATGTGCACTTATTGTTAATGCATGTTGATTTTGTTAATGATGGACGTGTACCATTTATTACTTCTAGTCTATGTAAGAATTGATGTTGATTGCATGCTTTGAAGAGTGCTTAGAAAATCTATTACCCATTTATTACTTTTAATTATTCGTTTATTAGTTACTTATTCACACAACTACTTTGCCATAATAGTCTTAATAAAGTAGAATATAAATAAATTGATAATAATACGTCCTTTGAGTTCGATAATCACTTGGTCGCTTATCAAAGTTATAATAGCATCCTTCACACTTAGGGATTAACATTGTGTGTTAAGAAAACGCTAATTAAGTTACTGACAACTCTATTAATTAATATCTCATCCAAGAGTAGTACCACTCAACCTTGTTATCATGCCGGAATAAATCCACCTGCAGGGTTTACATGATAATCCTTATGAGCTCCTCAAGGAGACATCATCAACCTAATTAATAGGACAAGGAGTCCTTCTACATTCAAAAGCACATCATAGAGACAACACTATTTCCCAACTCACTGGATTTTTTTATTTAATTACATGTAAATCTCACCCATTGATGAATCAAAAAAAAGCATACTGCCTTATGTGTCGAGATTATTATATAGGGATTAAGAGCACGAACGTCCATAATAACTGAGATTAAGTTCTCCTATATAGGCAGTATTAATCGAACGATCTCAAGCGGTCCTTCTCAATACACATGAAGTGAACTAATGTGATTCTATGTTAAGACAAACTAATACCAAATTACACTACAAACATCCCGATAGAGAGTCCCCGTCTATCTCATTTGTGAGCATATGTTTATACTTTATAAGGAAACTGATAATATGATCTTCCGCGTGTTTTCGCACAACATATTATCTACAGTATAAAGTAAATGGACTATTGCATCAGACATATAAATAAATTATAAGATGCAATCATTTTATCAATGATTCTCATTTCAAATATTGTTAAAACATTGTTCATGCAAAAGCTAGACTTTTAGTATACAATCCAACACGCATAACAAAGAAATCTCTTGAGATGCTGATATGGATATTCAAAGGAACCTCCAGAAAAGAGATTATTCTCTACCAAGTTAATAAGAGTGGAATGTATCTCAAAATCATCATCTCCCCTCCTTGCTCCTATCAAGCCTATGTTGCCAATCCCATCGTACTTGAAAATTTCACATATGATAACATTATCCAGATTCTGCCTTGTTCTGGCCCTGTTTAGGACTGTGTGTTATTTCTTTCTTTCCTTTCTCTCCTTTTCCTAGTGCACAAGTACCTCAGACAAATTCAATGTTAAATAGAAATAAATAATCACAAATAAAAGTCTTAATCAAACTAGAAATAAAAAAATCAATAATAACAGCAATCCACGGTAACGGCGCCAAAAACTTGATGAGAGTTTTTTTTGCACGCAAAATTTATCTCCAAGTATTAAGAATATCAATTGCAGATAAGCAAGCGACAAAGTTAAATATCTAACCCAATGGACGGCGTATTATCAATTTAATTATTAACTAAATTAATTAAGACGAAAGCAACAAAGTTTGAGGTATAGAATTATTAACTACTAAACAATTAATTAGAATAACAAATAAATTAAACACTTGAAGAATACGAATGCTCATGAATGGAGAATAGGTAGCTAGGGTAATCCGGTTTCACTCATTAATTTCCCTTTCGTGTATCAATGTCTGACTCTGTCTAGTGGAATATAGAAGCATCACTAAGCCATGCAAATCTACTCTATAGACACAAGTAAATATGTGTATAACACGTGTGAATAACCTCGGAGAAAGAGACATAACTTCACCCGCTTTCTAGGCACTATAAGTATAAATTATTTCTCCCTAGGATTGGTACTCTAACCTATATGATCTTCTTTTATAGGTACTATAAAATTAACCTCTTTATTCTCTGAATTCAATTCAACAATAAACATTCATATATAATTGTACTAATGAAGCTTCAGAGTCCCCTCACTTAGAATCATAACATGGAATCTCGTTCAGCAGTGAACGCTCTCAATCAACAATCAAGATATATATTAACACTCTACATAACAGTTGAAGATGCATAAAACAACTCTGAATATGGAATAAAAAAGCACAATCATATATAAATTAAATCCACAATTAGTTTTGTATGGATTATACACACGAAAGTTCAATTAATTCATAAAAATCTTAAAAACCCTAGATCTACCAAAACAGTTCTAGCCTATGATGTTGTAGGAAACACACATGGGGGTTGGATAGATCTTATCCATATGTCTAGAAAATACAAGATAAATTAGGAAACAATAAAAACCCTATATGTGAGCATCGTCGCGTCCTTCTCCATCTTGAATCCTCCTCTTGGTTCTCCTCTTGATTCAACAAACGAATCTTCACAGTGATGGATGAATGGAGGAAAGGATGCGGATGATGGTTGGGGGTGATCCCCCCGTGGGGTGGTCTAGGATTATTTGTTATGGTCGAGCTACATTGTGTAGTCTAACCGTTTCGCGCATAACTTCCACGTCCAAACTCTGATTTGAGTGATTCTTATGCTCACACGATCCTCTCTTCCTTGGATTTCTATCTATATAAAGAACTTACAAAAACTATAACATTTAAAGTTTTAAAAAGTCATGCAAAGTGGCACCATCATGCTGAGTAGGAACAACTTGCGTGATATCATCATTTTGATAATAACTCCTTTATCTGAACTCCGATTGAGGTGTTTCTTGAACCAAAATGACCGTCTCTTCCGTAGTTTTCCAACAGTGTATCACATGACCAATTTGACTTCCACACAATTACTGAAAAATTACACAAGTTGGACGTATTTTTTTCAGCATTCTTGAAAAAGTTACACCTTTTCACCAACTTTGTACTTTTGATCCCTTTTCCACCTAAAATACAATAAAACAACTAAAACTCACATTTTTCTAACATATATCAAATATAAGACACTTGTGCTAATATATAACAACAATTTCCAACAAAAAAGTGTTAAATTGGATACTAAAATACGTTTATTTTCACTCTCATCAAGTGTCTTTCCAATAAAAAAGATAAAGAGACAAATCTCATAGAAAACAAGGAAGATGATGGTGAGCAGTCCTTACATCTTACACATTGTTAAAAAAATAGGATCGTGTGTTGATGTTCTTCACTGATGAAAGAATGCGAAAGTGATGTTTTAACATAGCATAAATGAAATATCAGTGGAAGACTTTAAAACAAACTATCTAAACAAATACGGGATAGGCTTTGCCTCATCCCTCATATCTCTTTCATTAGAATTGTACATATACTTTAATTTAGCATCTATGAACTCCGTTATATGCTAATTCACAATACCTAAAACTTATAAGTACTTATCTGTCCACTACATGGACTTGATAGCATACAATGGACTCCCTCCATTAATGGTATGAGATCTCCCGAACTTAATAGACAAACTCCCTCCTGGAATCAGTATGACATGAATGACTGTGTTCTTACAAGAAAGAACAAGAATAAAGAAACTTAATTCTAACTCTTCAAATCTAATTATTGTTGGCATTCGATCATTTGGTTAACGTGAACCGTTAAGGTTCCATGCAATTCTATATCACCGAAAGCAAGAATATAAATTTGCATTACCTTTCACCAGGGTATGTTGAAGAAGAAGAGCTAAAAAAATGACCTCGTGATCTTCTGATGTATTCCCAAGTCCAGTCTTGACGTCGTGTGGGTAACGATCTTAAAGACCCTCTCAATCTGCTTTCTCTCTCTCTCAAATGTATTTTAGGCGTGTGTATTGGGGTTCCAAAAAGCTGAGATGACTTATTTATAGGCTACAATAGGGACCAGGAGGAGAAATTAGAATCGGGCTTCCATTGTGTCTAAGTATCCAAGTTTAGCCCAAAACTTATACTTAAGCCCAATAATAATAATATAGTCCACTAAAATATTATTATTGCACTACTGCTCTAATCCCATTTACGTTATGGGCTCCTTCTTATCATGAGTCTGTTAGTCTCCCCATATTTAAGATATACAATGCTCATTAATTAATAAAGTTACTGAGAACTCCATTAATTAATATCTCATCCGAGAGTTATACCACTCAACCTTATTTTCATGCTGAAATAAATCCACCTACAGGGTTTACATGGTAATCCTTATGAGCTCCTCAAGGGGACATCATCAGCCTATTTAATAGGACATGGATTCCTTCTACAATCAACAGCACACCATAGAGACAACATTATTTCCCAACTTACCGAGTTTGTTGATTTAATAAATAAATCTCACCCATTGATGAATCAAAGAGATATATGATGGCTTCCATGTCGAGGTTATTGTATAGGGATTAAGAGCATGAACATTCATAATAATTTAGATCAAATTCTTCTATATAGTCAGTATAAGTCGAACGATCTCAAGCGATCCTGCTCAATATAAACAAAGTGCACTAATGTGATTTTATAGTCAAGATAAACTAATACAAAATCACACTATAACCATCCTGATAGATTGTCCCCCTCTATCTCGGTTATAAGCATCTGCATATACTTTATAAGGAGCCGATAATATGATCTTCCATGTGACGCCGCACACCATATTATCTACAGTATAAAGTAAGTGGACTTTTGCAATAACATATAAATAAATTATAATATGCAAAATGTTTGATCATATGATTCTCATTTCAAATAAACTGTTAAAACATTGTTCATACAAAAGCTAGACTTTTAGTATATAATCTAACAATCTCCCACTTATACTAAAAGATTATACTGCCATATCTGCTAAAACGCATCTGATCCCATTCCTTCTACATGCCCATCAAATGCTTCCGTTGGAAGGTTCTTAGTAAAAGGATCAGCTAGGTTATCCTCCGATGCAATCCTCGCCACAACAACCTCTCCTCTTTTAATGATGTCTCGTATCAGGTGGTACTTGCGCTCAATGTGTTTACTCGCCTTATGGGCTCGTGGTTCCTTTGAGTTTGCTACTGAACCACTGTTATCACAATAAATTGTGATTGCTTTGGACAAACCAGGAATCACATCTAAGTCCATTAAGAAGCTCCTGAGTCATACTGCTTTTTTAGCTACCGTAGAGGCTGCTACATATTCAGCTTCCATGGTGGAGTCCACAATGCATTTCTGCTTTACACTCCTCCATATTATGGCTCCTCCTCCAAGAGTAAACACATAACCTGAGGTGGATTTACTAGAATCCCTATCTGACTGAAAATCTGAATCAGTATAACCCAAAGGTAATAAAGTATCTGCCCGGTAAATCAACATATAATCCCTAGTCCTTCACAGGTATTTGAAAATATGCATTACCGCAGTCCAATGCCCTTGTTCTGGGTTACTTTAGTACCTACTGACCATGCCTACGGTATAACAGATATCTGACCTCGTACATAGCATTGAATACATGAGGCTTCCTACTGCCGAGGCATAAGGAACCGCCTTTATATCCACTATTTCCTTTTGTGTCCTGGGACACATTTTCTTAGATAGAGGTATTACATGTTTAAAAAGATAGAAAACCATTCTTAGAATCTTACATGCTAAAACGAGCAAGGATTGTATCAATGTATGAAGCTTAGGACAAGCACAATATTCTTTTCTTGCGATCCCTTAGCAATTTAATGAATGTGTCCAGCTTCTCCTAAGTCTTCATCTCAAACTACTTGGATAGCATACCCTTACGCCCAACAATACCTTTACATTGTTTCCGATGAGCAGAATATCATCCACGTAAATTACAAGAAACACCGCTAAGTTTTTGTCACACTTCTTGTACACGCATGATTCATCTGGACATTGAATAAATCCATATAACTGGATTACTTCATCAAAACGGATGTTCCATGATCTAGAAGCTTGTTTCAATCATAAATGAACCTATTAAGCTTACACATAAGATGCTCTTCGCCCTATGCAATGATTCCCTCTGGTTGCTTCATATAGATATTTTTATCAAGACTTCCATTCAAGAAATTAAGCTGTCTTGACATCCATTTGCCGTACCTCATAGTCCATATGTGCGGCAATAGACAAAAGAATCCATATTGACTTAAGCATGGTCACAGGCAAAAAGGTTTCCTCATAATCGATCCCTTCTTTCTGAGTATATCCTTTCGCAACAAGCCTTGCTTTAAAGGTTTCCACCTTACCGTCAGATCCTCTTTTTCTTTTGTAGACCCACTTGCATCTAATGGCTTTCACACTATTGGGTGGTTCTACAAGCTCCTAGACTAGATTAGAATACATGTATTCTATTTCAGATTTCATTGCTTTTTGCCAAGATTGAGCATCTTTATCATGCAGTGATTCATCGTAATTCCATAAGTCAATTTCATGTTCACCAAGGAACAAGTCTGACGACTGTCCCAATCCAATGAATCTATCCTATTGTCTCACAACCATCCCACTACGATGAGGCACCACAGGGAATTGTGTATCAGGTGTGACACATGGTGAAGTGTCTTGTGGTATATCCTCTTGTACAGTTGGTATTACATTTGGTGTTTCCCCTCTTACAACTTCTAGAACATTTTTACTCATGAGTTTATAATCCATTATATAATCCTCTTCCAAAAATCTGGCGTTCGTGCTAACAATCACCTTTTGATCTTTCGGACTATAAAACAAACCACCCTTCGTTCCTTTAGGATATCGTATAAACAGACAAACATCAGTATGCGATTCTAACTTATCAGTATCTGCCTTTAACAAATGTACCGGAGCACCCCATATCAGAATGTGTTTCAGACTAGGCTTGCTTTTGGTCCACAGTTTGGTGGGTGTGGAGGCTACCGATTTAGAAGGTACTAAATTTAGAATGTAAGTTGTTATTTCTTAGGTGTATCCCCGAAATGAATTTGGTAATTTCGAATAACTCATCATTGATCTTACCATTTCCATAAAAGTCCTATTCCTTCATTCTGCCACTCCATTCTGCTGGGATGTACCTGGTGTAGACAATTGGAATTCAATCCCTGCGTCTAATAAATAATTCCTAAACTCTCCCAAGAGGTATTCACCACCACAATCAGATCGTAGTGTCTTGATACATTTTCCAAGTTGCTTCTCCATATCAGCCTTGTACTCTTTGAATTTATCAAAGCACTCAGACTTGCGGTGCATCAAATAAGTATATTCATATCTAGAATAGTCGTCAATGAAAGTGAAGAAATATTCATAACCACTTCTTGCCTGGACAGACATAGGACCACATAAATCAGAATGAACCAATTCTAATAAAACCTTGGCTCTTTACCCCTTTGCCTTAAAAGGCCATTTGGTCATTTTTCCTTTCAGGCAGGATTCCCAAGTTGGATAATTTCCACTACTAATGAACTCTAAAGCCCATCAGCTATCAATCTTTGAATCCTACTCAAGTTAATATGACATAGTCTTAGATGCCAAAGATATGTTTAATTAATTTTCGAAAGTTCTTTTGTCTTAATAACAGATGTATTATTCAATTCAATTTCTTGCACTACGGTAGAAATTAAATTAAAAGTATACAAATTATCTACCAATGTACCATCACAGATAATAATTCCTTTTTTCCTTAAAACAACCTTATCATTAAAAGAAACAGAATATCCATCCATAAACAATTTATAAACCGAAATTAAATTCTTTCTAAAATGAGGTACATAAAGACAATTCCTCAAAACAAGAGTTTTATTCTTATTGAAAAATAAATAAACGTCGCCCATTGCAATAGCCGCCACTTTTGTAACATTCCCCATGAGTATGGAAATCTCTCCATCACTAAGCTATCGGGTTTGGTGGAACCCCTGCAAAGAATTGCAGACATGGTCAGTAGCTCCCGTATCTACACACCAAGTGTCATGATTCAACAGCTAGTAAATAAGACTTACCATTCTTGTTTCCCTTCAGAAGAGGGCAGTCTGCCTAGTAATGTCCCGGCTGTTTGCATTTGAAGCACTTGACTTTAGGCTTCTTGACTGCACCACCCTTTGCCTTCACATAGTTCATTGGTGCTGAATTTCCTTGCTTCCTCCTATTCCTTCCACATCTCGATTTGGGATACGCAGCATTTTCAGTAATGTGAACCTGAGGAGCTCGATTTCAGCTCTAAGGACTCCCAACTATTAGTTAGCCCATTATTCTGAGGACATGATCCCTTACAGGAGTGCCCTCAGCCATTTTGGTGTTCATCAGCATAGGCATGCCCTCCAACTTCGCAGGACACTCTGGTGTCCAAAGAGCTCTATGATTCTGTATCATATCATAGGCTGAGTTCATAGCTTGATGCTGATGCTGAAACACATTTGACATAGAAGTCAAAATATAGCACTTAGCTATCCTATCAGCTTTGACCCACCTAGTATAAGCAGCTCTTTCCACTTCCGTAAAGTCATCAGTAGGTTCCACAGGACATTCCTCAGTGAGTACAAAAATATAATACTCAATAGTTAAAACAATGTTAATGTTTCGTTTCCAGTCAACATAATTTGTGCTAGTAAGTTTGTGTTCTTTAGGTATAACAGAAAGTGAGTTGAGTGCCATTTGAAAATTCTGAGAATCATAAATAAATAAATAGGTCTAACACTTTGAATTTACCAATTTATATTGATTTCCTCAAACAATATAAAATAAAATTCAGGAACATCGCAAGCACCGTGAATTTGCATGCCATGATAGTATAGATGTATACAAACCTGAATATTTACAAGAGAATGTTTTACTCATTAATTTTATTTGTCAACCTAACTTTATGATAAATAATTAATAGTCGGTTCCTCTTTAGCAATGAAAATAAAAGCAGTGACTCTGATGGGGAGATATTTATTCTTTGCACCTAAGCGTTCACCATTATTTGATTTCAAGTCCATTGCCCAAGCTTATGTCCTTTCAGATGGAGAAGATCACACATGCTCAGATAACTTTATGCAATCATCATAAAGAAGTTTGTATCAGCAATCTATGAATAAACTCATCCAATGGGGAGGAAGGCACTATAGCCAACACGCAAGTTTATTCACATCACTTACAAACCAATAATGCAGACCACAGGTATTATTAACTAATCCCCTCTCCCACTTAGTTATTAACACCGAGGGTTTTTGAATGCATATAATATTTAATAATAAAATAGCAACCTAGCATGCTTCTATTACAGCAATTTAAAGCAGTAAATCACTAAGAACATGTATAACATATATAACAATAAATAAATCAAATTTGTGCAGTTAAATATCAGGAAATAAACATGGAAAAACATCGACCGTAAAAAATAAAGCTGACTAGTGCATGCTACATGTCAGCATGACTCATGTTTGGCACCCATACGAGTCGTGTCATTCCCATGCAGCCCCAGATGCCAAACCCATACCAAACTTATTTGCCGGCATGACTCATGTTGGCCACCCACACGCAGTCGTGTCGATAAGTCTCGTGTTCGAGCCATCTGCCTGTCTGGCCAGCCACACCACTCACTATTTACTCTCGCCATTCATCCCATCACGTCAGAAACCCTAGCAAGTCATGTCATCCAGCAGAATGACTCATGCTGCTTACGCCTGCTAGTCGCACCACCTGTATCCATCAGCCCTCGCTCGCAAACAAGGCTTGTGCCATAAGTCACTAGCATCCTGTGTGCCGCTCTTGCCATCTGCCATAGCGTACCCACTTGTAGGTTTGATAGGTGTCATATGCTAGCAAAAACCCACGCCGCTCGTGCTCCACAGTGTAGCCACGATCAAAGCTCACCACATGCCAGCCGTTGCTGCCGATCGTACGGCAGCTAACACCACCAGTCCCAACCAGTCGTGCAAGTTTCACCATCCAGACCTGCTGACTGAAGCCCTGCTATACATCACGCCGCCAGTGTTGCCATTCCCATACTCTATCTGCAAGTTGTGCCATTGATCAGCCATCATCGCGACTCGCCAGGTATGCCGTTGCCAGCCTCACCACCGAGAGTCGCCGTCCATGTCGCCGAGTTCAATCAACCAACATATGGGGTATCGAAGAATAGTAATTAAATAATCTAAACCCTAATTGCATTTGGCACATAATCCTTAGCCTAACATGTCACGTTTAGCTAAAAAATTGAAGTTCTGAAACTAATTGTTGGTGTTCGATTGTTTGGTTAACGTGAACCGTTAGGGTTCCATGCAATTCTATATCAGCGGAAGCAAGATTATAAATACCCATTACCTTTCACCAGGGTATGTTGAAGAAGTACAACTGCAGAAACAATCTCTTGATCTTTTGCCGTATTACCAAGTCCAGTCTTGACGTCGTGTGTACAACGATCTTCAAGACCCTTTCAATTTGCTTTCTCCATCTCTCAAACGTGTTTTAGGTGTGTTTATTAGGGTTCCAGAAAGCTGAGATAACTTAATTATTTATAGGCTACAATAGGGACCAGGAGGAGAAATTAGAGTCGGGCCTCCATTGGGCTTAAGTATCCAAGTTTAGCCCAAAACTTATACTTAAGTCCAATAATATTAATATAATCCACTAAACTCCGAATGTTGATTCAGAAGAAGATGAGAACCCACTCCACAGAACTCCGAGAAATACTATTGCTCATAGATATAAGAAAGATCATCCTTCATCACAGATCATTGGTGAGTCCTATGTTGGTGTTCATACTAGAAGAGAATGTGAATTTAGAGATGTAGTGCGATCAATTTGCATGTCTAACATATACAATTAGGTATGTATTGAATGATATTTCTCTTCTGTTAAACCTAAGAATGTTTCTGAAGCTTTAAAAGATGAATGTTGGATTGAGGCTATGCATGAAGAACTAGAACAATTCACTAAGAATGACGTTTGGAGTCTAGTACCTAGGCCTACAAACAATAACGTGATTGGAACAAAGTGGATTTTCAAGAACAAAATAGATGAATCTGGTAACATAGTAAGAAACAAAGTTAGGCTAGTTGCACAAGGATACACACAGGTTGAAGGAATATATTTTGATGAAACATTTGCACCCATAGCTAGAATAGAGTCTATTAGGCTTCTGTTAGCTATTGCATGCTTTGTTGGTATCAAACTGTTTCAAATGGATGTTAAAGCTGCATTTTTAAATGGTATTTTACTTGAAGAAGCTTTTGTTGAACAATCAAAAGGTTTTGTTGATCCATTTCACCCTGATCATGTGTATAAATTGAATAAAGCTTTGTATGGTCTAAACAAACTCCTAAACCATGGTATGGTAGACTAATTGACTTTTTACTTCAGTTGGATTCATTAGAGGTGAGGCTGATAGAACTCTTTTTTAAGCATTAATCAAATGGATTTTTTATTTCTCAAATTTATGTTGATGACATCGTATTTGGAGCAACATCACAGGTCATGATGGACAGCTTTGTGAAAGCGATGACTACCACCACTACTAGAAAACTATGAATAGAAATCGGTGATTCACCGATATCTATTCAGTATTTCCACAGTTATTAATGGAGGTGTTATTAAAGGTCTCTAAATAGATATCAGTGAATCACCGATATCTATTCAATATTCCACCGTTATTAATGAAGGTATTATTAAAGGTTTCCTAAATAGATATTGGTGATTCACTGATATCTATTTTATGAATAGATATTGGTAATTCACTGATATCTATTCAATATTCCACCGTTATTAATGGAGGTGTTATTAAAGGTCTCCTAAATAGATATCGGTGATTCACTGATATCTATTGTGTTATTACATATCGATAATTCACCGATATCGATTTATAATATCACCTTTATTAATGGATGTGTTATTAAAGGTCCCCTAAATAGATATCGGTGATTCGCCGATATCTATTAAGTACATAGATATCGACAAATCACCAATATCTATTTAAAATTCATCGATATATATAAAGGTGATATTAAAGATATTGAACAATTGATATCGGTGAACCACTGATATCTATTATATAATCACTTATATTAATGATGTATTTCACCAATATCTTTCTTTCAAAAAGCTATTGATCACCTGCCTATTTAATTCAACAATAATATTCTAAATTTAAATGGAAAATCATTAAACACATCCATTCATTCATCAACATATCCACACATCCATGAAATATCCAAATTCAACGTCTAACATTCCAACCCATTAAAATATATACCCAACATCTCACATTACAACCCACAATTCAAATTAGCTAACTTACGACACATATACGTACGTAGCTATACATATATATACATATCTGCTGCAACCTGATGACCTATCCAACCCACAAAACATAATGTAAAGTCATCTTTTGATTGATACGTCCACTCCATCACAATTAGCTACACATATATCCTGCATTTAAAGGAATAAGATCAATCAACAACTCAAAATGTAAATTAAAAAGGAAAATAATTAATAAAATGTTAACCTCCATAAGATCATCCAACTTAATTTGTACGTAAAGATGAACATCAAGATAAACTCCATAAGATAATCATTTTACACTACAACCTTAGCTAAAACATCAGGATGAACTTGCGATATATGTTAGTAAAAAGAAACTAAAAAACTCAATCATAAAGCAAAAACGAGAGGTTTTATTATATTACAAAGTTTTAAAAAGTAATAAAAATAAAGAAGGAAAATGATCGACCCCCTATAAAGACATTTTATGAACTTATGCAAAGTTAGTTTTTGTGAATTCTTCCATATTAAACATTTGCAACATGAAGCACTAATAGCCCAATATCCAACACAATTTCCAATACTACGAACAAATACTCCTAAGTAGTTTCAATCCATTTCTTAATTAATACTAATAAAAAATACCTTTTTCTACACTATGAATGCTTCAATACAGTCTGCCCACTCCATCTGCACTTCATTGAAAAGGTAGTTTGCCAAACTATTTTCTAAGAGTCAGTTGCATTCGATCATGAGATGAACCCTTACTTCTAATTGAGTGCAAACACTGAGCACTTCTAGATACAACACATCAATTAATCTTCCCTATTTTTCAGGTACTAAACTTAATTATAGAAACATGAAAAGGTATAATTCACAATAATGCTTGCAAATAAAAAAAGATAAACCTACTTTTAATTCAAAAATATAACTCAAACCTAATTAAACACTAAGAATTTCCAAACATTCCTAAACACTCATTGTGAAAAACAGAAAAGCAGCAATTTCACAATATAAACGGTACATATTCATAACAATGTGAAAATTTAAGTATGAAACATGAGAGGGAATAATTCACAATAATGCTTGTAAATAAAAAAGATAAACCTACTTTACATTCAATAATATAACTCAAACTTAATCAAACACCAAGAAATTCCAAACATTCCTAAATACTCATTGTGAAAAAAAAAGCAGCAATTTCATATGCATTAGAAAGTGAAAACATAATTGGAAAATGTAATATAAAAACATTGAGATCTTTGAAACGTCGTCCAATTTGAGATGTAATTAGTGTATATCAGTAAATAACATTGATCACATGTTATCTATCGCTAAATCTTACACATCAATTCTAACTAAAATTACAAAGATAGTTGACAATGGTTGGGAGTTATAGACTAGATTGGAAGCAAAGTGATGGGACTGTTTATTAGAGTAAAATCATTCACTAAAAGATATACAAGTCATTGACTTAACAATTGACACCATCTTATCTTCAGCAGCAAAGAGATTTTTCAGCAATGAGTGTAATTCACCAACAAATTAAGCAAGTTTATTTTCAATAAATTTAGAAATTGATATTTTACTATGCTTTTTAACTTTTAAGAGAGCTTTAATGGCATAAAGTTCCTCAAAATTAGTTATTTCCAGATGCTGATATACACTAATTTAAAAAACGACAAGTTGCCCATAATTTATAAGAGGAAAGTTAAAGAGGAAAACCTCTCTGCTGAAGTAGTACTATTACCAACTTCATCATCTTAAACTTTTGAGATGCTTGAGAAAAAAAAAAGCTCAATGAATACCATCACCAAATCAGAGAATTTCTGATTTCTATTAACAAGAATCTCGTTTGATGTTGGAGCTGGCCATCTGTATGGATCTAGAGGCCGTAATAGATTTATAAGCACGAAAAATAATGAAGTACGATCAGCATTATCCTACACTCGTAATGCAGTCAAGCAGAGAGAAAGGCAGAAGTACATTTGAAGGGGGGTCGGAACATACTTATATCATGCTGCATACACATCATTGAAATTGAGTTACCAGAATCTTCAACATCAGAACATTCAAAGCTCTCAAAAGTTGACTATAAATGAGACTATCAAGTTTAATTTCCTTAATAGCACAAGCAAGTCTTTTATTTAAGACTAATGAAGACTAAAAATTTGGACACCACATGAAATTTTTCAGGATATTATCTCAAAAGGCTGAATTTAAACTAATTCAACCTAAAGAAAGAATTCATAAGAAGATAAAGAACGCATGTATATCTAAAATGAAGATGTTCCATGAACTCTAGCATATCTATAACGACTTAGTGTCTACATTATATAGTTAAAGATAAAGAGATGATAATAACAGCAATAAATGATAATAATAATAATGATTAAAATAAATAATACTGCAATGTATCCCCCACTTTTCACATAGCTATGTCATCCAATTATATAGCTTCTTCTACTATTTTTTTAAAGAAAATTAATGTCTGCCATAACATGTTGAACTTCCATATCTTGTAAAAATAAAGATAGCACCAATAAGCCATATTTCTCATTTGTATATGAAGATATGACTTTCAATTCCAGGTATTAATTCTATATACTATTATCTAGAACTAATCTATATTGTGGAGACATTTTATTTTTATGAAGACAATAACTAAAGGAAATAAGTAAATTACTCACCCTTAATGAAAAGTAAATGCGTTAATTTAAGGAAAATTTCTCTACAAGAGCTCTCTTGAACTAAAAACTTTAATTTCTAACAAAAGAAATCATTTTTCACATTCGTTTTCCTAAATACATTAAACCCCAATCAAACTTTCACAAGTTCCCCACATTTAATTTACAAGGTTATCCATCACTAAGAAGTATGAAATATACAGTTAATAGGTAAGGATAGCGATAAGTCAAGAGAAACTGAGGAATTTAGAACAAGTCGACCATAAAACCTTCCGATTACCTAATGTAAAATTTATTTGGAAAGCTAGAACTTATGGATGCATAAATCACATACATATACTCGATTCAAGTTGTATAATAACATAGAGATTTCAATTCAACTAATAGTTCTCTTGATTTCTTAAATAAGTCAATTTTGACATTTAATTTCAGTAGAGTTTTTAAAATAACATGAAAGCAAACCAACTAGGTAACTACCATGTGTATTAAATAAAATCAATCATGAACTAATAGGTTCACCGCAACTCATCAAATTTATGGGAATTGAATTTTAAATGGGGAGAATAGCTATCAGATCAAGAAATCATGGGTACCTAAGCATGGAATAGTCATCAAACAATAATATCTTCAAGCTAAGTAAAGTAAATAAGATTGAAACAACTAGCAATGTATCACTGATGCATCATTTTTACATATTTGCAATTTATCAAGCTGAGTAAAGTAAACAAGGTTGAAACAGCTGGCAATTTTCACCAATGCATCATTTTTACATATGTTATGGATCCAATCAAATATAGTATCAAATATCATCACATCAAACAATTTAATAAATGACATGCATGTATCATCAACCACCCATTCTCCATCACATAGCTAGAGCCAATTGTCGGTTAGAGAAATTCAGAAAATTAAGAAATTGATTAAGCTTATGACAAAATACCAAATAATAATATTGTAATCGTACATATGATCACCTACTACAGAATCATCGAACTCAAGATTAAGAAATTGAATGTCCAAGAAGAACTACTTGGCTAGCAACCTGAAATTAGCTAATGGTTCCACCTGCCCAAATCTTGGAAAGCATAAAGGTGAAGAAATTGAAATAGTAGGACGGTTTAGCAAGGAATCAGGCTCGAATAAGCACCCTAGTTTTTCAACCAAATCAATAAGATACTCCCGGTGAATCAATATCAAAATGGACTTATTAACACAACAATGTATTTATAGATAATATCAACTAGATTATAGGCCACACTTTATTAATTTCTGGAAATTAAAACATCGCAACATCAAGGGGTTTCAAAGGACTAGGCAACTCCCATTAAAACCACAGAAGAAATTACATGACTAAATTAATCAAGAAACACAATCATTATAAGTTCTACATCGGTGCGCCAAAAAAATAATTAAAAAAATTCAAGATAAAGTATCATGTTATGCAACTCAAGAACTTATGGAATCAGAATCTAATTTTTTCAAGTTTTAGAAATGGAATTAAATTTTAACCAGTATGTACATTAAATAGCCATGTAATAATGATGTACAAGAATTATTCATACTTATCAAGCCCAAAGCGAACAAGGCATGATGAAGCATCTTTTCTTGAGCAATATTTTCACCCCTTTGCAATTCGACATGGTAAGTTAGTAATATCAGCTAAAACTTGAAAACAATAATAATATCATAATGTCAAATTGGATAACAAACCATTTAAGAAGTACATCTATAAGCAAAAGAGAGAAAAAAACTACAACAAGGTTGATAAGGAAAAAAATGCATAATTAGAAGACTAATGATAGAAAATAAAAGTTTAAAAATGTTACACGATGATAAGGAAAAAAATGCATAATATGATAACAATACACATGGCTGACAAATGAAAATGCATAGATTATGGACATATTTAAGCATAATATTCATTATCATAACATTTACATGTTCTAAGAAGTCTGAAAGTTAGACATTGATTGCCTAAGTCTATCAATTTTTTCTGTACAAAAGTGTCCTATACAAGAAATTCCATGTATGAGAAAGATGACACAATCTGCTATATTTCAAACTGATGATAGCAAATATTTTAGGTATATTATCGGAAAATGAATTTCGACGGGAAAAACTGAAATGTCATTACAAGAACCCAATTAAAAGATTAAATCAAGATACATAATAGTCTACTAATTAGCTTACTACACGGAATAATATCAGTAAGTGCATACAAAAAACTTAGCACTATTCACAAATTGAAAGGTACAACTATTCACCCAAAACTTCTATTGAATTTCTTTGACAAACTTAGAAGTTGTTTGGGAACAATTGTCAAAGCCTCGAACTTCTAGTAGACCATAAGGCAGCCACCCCAAAACCAAAAGGGATGCCCATAATCCAGGTTTCTTTAACTACCTGAAGAGTCATTTCTACAACGCAATCTCTTTGAAACTTTCCACTTAACAGAATTTCACAAAGCTAAATCAGAGAACCTGTTTAGTTATTGCCAATCCGAAATTTAATTTTTATAATAATATACATCCTTCAAAGATAATTGATTTCTTTTAATCTGCTGATTAATTTTGACAATTGGAAGCACAAACTAACAGAGAGATTTAGTTGAATAGCTTGGAAACTGAATTGCATGGGCTAAAAAGTTTAGCTGATGAAAAGGAAAAACCTCATGGTTTAACAAAAATTGTTCATGAAAAATAACCATTTAGCTAGAACAACTTTAGCAAAAATAAATTATTGGAGGAAGTATAGATTAACTTTGATCTTATACAAAAGATTTCACATCACAAAACGTTAAAGTACCCCAAGGTTCTTTATCATTTGCTGGCCGAATGCATCATCAGGATGAAACTATTGGTAGCATATGCATGTTTAGGCCATTATAATACAAAAATCACAAGGAAATTCATTTATACTGGCTTGTTCTTAAAATTACCCAAGAAGATAAAAATAAAGAAGAAGAAAGTTTAAGATTCCATGTTAAAATTTCTCTCATAATCAATTGTAATATATTAAAAAGCAAATAAAAACTAAAAGAAATTTATTTTGATATCTGTAAAGTGATTAAAGCACATGAATGATATAAAGAAATGAAGATAGGTATCTAGAAAAACTTGACGAAATTAAGCACAACACACAATAGATAAAGTGTGTGAGATACCTCTAATCATGGCTTTAAAGAAATTGAGTGGATTTCCGGCGTCCTTCTTTAACGCCATTGTTGCTCTCAGCTTCAGGGTATTAAATGTTTCCATCTATAAATTATCACCATAGGAAAATCATCATAAAGCAATTTTGTTAATCATGTATTCAGATTTACCTAATAAGGGTGCATTGAGTGGCAAGTGTAAGAAGAAATCTTTAAGAAGTTCCTTCTGTTGACCAAGAGTTGAATTATCCAAAGGGCCTCTTCATGCTATGGGATAAGAATTTTCATGATTTAATGAATTAGCTGAAAATTCTTGTATGTCCTCTCACATTACAACTAAGTTTCATTACATAACACTCAAAAAATGTTACTTAACATTGAAAAAAAATTATTGTAGATCATAAGTAACATTTTTTTGTGTCGTTGTTGCTCTTGTTATCTAAAGTCTAATGTTACACTTTTTAATCTTATGATAACACCTCAGGTCAATTTTAACACTTTATTGCAACACTTTAAAAAAATGTTACATATATGTTTATGTAACATTTAATTTTCCTAATGTAACATTATCTTGTTAACACTTTTCAATTTAATGTAACATTACTTACATTATTTTGATAACACTTTTAAATATAACATAACATTTATTACATTATTTTGATAACACTTTTAAATATTAAGTAACATTAATATATTATTTTGATAACACTTTTGAATATAATGATACATTAATTACATATTAATTATATCACATTAAAGAATACATGTAACACTTATATAAAATCATTATGTAACACTTGCGTTAACATTATAAATTTTTATGCAATATTAATTAATTAAATAATTAATATTGTTAATTTAATTAATATATTTATAGTAATTATTTAGTTATTAATTATAATAATAATTTAACAATAATTATTATTTTAATTATTAATATTATTATAAAAATAGTAAAATATATTCAAAAGTTAACTTTTCAGTATACAATACATCGAAGGCACAACATTGCAATTGTCAGAAACTAGCTCCAACGAGATAATTCAAACTTTAATAAGAAAAGCAAGAAGCGCATGACTTAAATTCAATTAAGTATCTGAAACTAGTTCTTCGTCCTACTTAACATAGTCGAGCCAAAATAGTTTTATTTATTCAAGCATCACTGTCCCAACGACCTACTCATCTTCTACTTATATATACAAGGTATCTACGACTCATAGAGGCAGGCATAGGTAGTATCTTTCATATGATTGTTCCATCTTTGATTAATGGAATTCTTCATGATCCCAAATAATTTGTTGTTGTTATAACATCAAAAGCCTCATAAATACCATCTCGCTGAAGAAAATTCCCTTCCTGCATTATTTAAAGAATATCAAATTAAAATCAACTATAAAAATCTATGCATTAAGTACTTTTAATAGTAAGGTTAAGAGAATCATAAAAATTGACTCAGGAAGCACAACCTTAAAACTACCTCAAAAGAAATGCAGTTGTGACCATCATCTCTGTTATAGGATAAATAGGAATGGCTGACTAAAAGACGTGTATTTTTTTAGGACAACAATAATTAAAAGGTCCCTGAATTGATTAAGTCTCTCTACGTGCAAAAGTAACAGAAACCTGTCATCACAAGGACCAGCAAGATGACTTTAAGAATTCAACGAAACTCATCCAACAATATCAAAAACTAGTTACAACAAGAATACCAGCACAACCACACCATTAATCAAAGCAACTTCATTCCATAAATAAGGGGCAGCCACCCAAACACTAAAACCAAAAAGATATCCAAGAAAACTATAAGTAAGTACAAATATAAAGCATGCAGAAGCAACGAAGAACTGTAACTTCAAATCCTGAACATGCGAGGGATAGTAGCAGTAGTGAGGTAGCGAATTGTAGAAAATCAGATTCTGCACCTAGGCTGTGATATCACACAACAATAAAGCATAAATAACAGGAACAGGACAATAAACTTCTAGTAGACATAACTTCTACCAGCAGAACCATACAACAAATTCCTCATCAATAATTGTAATACCAACAATAGCAAATATTTAGCAACAACACTTTTAGTAAAAATATCAAAATCTCAGAAGAAAGATCCCAGCTAAATCAACCTAAATTCTGCCATCAGTAGCAGATTTCCACATAAATCTAGCAACATTAAAGTGGGAAACATAACATCAACAGTAAATTATTCGAGAACAGAACCTAGACAAAAACTAAAATAACAAGTCTCCAGTGAAGTAGAATTCCATAACTCAAGAAAGAAAACAAGGTAGCATCAATATGTACCCAAGATTATAGAGTTCCACAAACATAGAATCAAGAGAGCACGTCAACAACACATAGTAAAAACAACAAAAATTTAATAGGAAAAAACGTAATTGAAACAACCTAAATTCTAATAGCAACAACAAATTTTTACAGAAATTCAAGTGTCACAACGTCCCAGTTCAATTGGTCACTGAGCACCAGAATCCATGACAAGTTGTTGAGCTTTGTGATGAACATGTAATCAAGCTTCAACTTTGAACTACTGCTCCTAAGCATCAGCAAAAATAATATAGGCATGATTGATAAGTGCATCTTAGTCTTTTATTGGTTATTATTAGTCAAAGTAAGAAATCCTTTTTTATACATCTATTGATAATAATCCTAAAAAATATATAGTGAGAAATTAAAGCAAATAAACACCAAAATAAACTCTGCAGTAACTTGAACTTCAGATTATATAATTTACAGATCATTTACGCTTCAAGTTGAAGCTGAACAATATCCTTTTCCCAATATTTAGATCCTGAGATAATCAGAATTAATAGATGAGTTGTAAACACACAAAGTTTCAAATGTAGACATACACATACATTAAAAAAGAAATAATAAAAAGATAATGGATATCACTTGAGCACCAGTATTGACAACACATAGCGTTAATAATGGAACAATAAGAACATGAAGTGCATCTAACATGCTAAGGGAGACCTTCCACCTTCCCTTAGAGGTAATAACATGAAACAACACACAAATAAAAAATTGAAAAGTAAAATCAAACACATAATTACCTTTATAATGATATTTGTGGTTCCCCTTTTTCTAATAATTGGACACTTATGTGAATGACTCTGTCACTCTTATTGTTTTTTTATTGAGATGAGTGAAGTTCAACACTTCCATAGCTCTTGTCACTGTCATATCATTAATTAACAATTAAAAAGAAAAGGGCATTATCACTACGCATAAAAATATCTAAATTATCATTCGTGACAATTAGCAATGATTGGCACATAAACCATGTTTCTAACATATCTTCTCTTCACCATACACAGATTCACGCATTTCTCATATTAAATTCTTTAAAAAATCTGCTTTTCAAATCAAACTCTGTTCACATTACCCCTGAGAACTAGCAATTAAATGTTAATTATCACAAAACATTAAAACTATTTATATTCTCAATAAGGATTAAATAATAGTGGCTCATTTCCATTTTCCTGCAAAATCTAATACTAAGATAAAAGTTACCACAAGCATATGACAATTCCATAAACTAATTGATTCTTTCTAAATGCAAAATAAATTTATTAAAATGCAATCATTTTAAAAATTTAAGCATATCAAGAGGTAAAAATTACAAATCATAAATAACTTCAAGTACTAACCATCTAGGGGATTGTCAAAATTAACGTAGCCACAGCCAAGGCTGCTGCGAGTTCAGAGCTCTTCGCAAGCCCTATAGCTCACTTAACAAATTGTAGAGCTAAGAGTATGTAACCTTGCAATCCAAGTCACTAACATATATAGAAGTCATTTGAAATTGTGCTTCAGATACGCCTCTAGGTGCCACTACCCAATTGGTGGTAGACGCTGCCTCCAAATTGAAAGATTCGAATCAATTACTAAAAATTTAGAAAATTAGTGCAAGAGTTGGATCTTTTACCTAATAACCCCTCAAGATATGATGGTGGTAGCAGTAGTTAATTAACTGGCGGTGGTATGATAGACGGCGTCGGCGGTGGTGGTAGGTAGCTGTCGAGATTTTCAGAAAGATGATTTCACTAAAATTTGCGGGAAGAAAACTATTAAATGAAGAGGGAGAGTGATAAACTTACGCAAAGGTGTTTTTTCATCCTCCGCCATCATACTCGATGACATAGTCAAAATAACCAAAACTTGATTAGTAGTTCCCGCGTTTGTCGACGCATGTATTCCCAAAAAATTTCAGCACCTTGCTATCATTGCGTGTGAGAGGGATCATCGATTTTCCTAGGTTGTGTTTGTAAGTTTTTTTCAAAAGTAGATTAGTATAGTTTTAATAAATTTATTTATTTTATAAGTATAATATTTTTTTAATATAAGTTTTTAAAATATGTAAATTAAATTAACAGTATAAGAGGGGCCCCTGAGAAATTAAAAATAATTACTATATATGTAGTAATATTTCTTAAAATATAGCCTTGTCCCAATGATAGCACAACGTTTCTCCCCATCCGAGGGGTGTAGGGTTCGATCCCATTTATTGCCTAAACCTTCCTTTTGTTTTCTTTACATTTTCAATATTTTTTCTTTATGTTTTTCATTATATTTTCAATGTTTTTATTCTCTATATTCTTCATCTATTCAATTTCATACCGTTCTTTTTCTCCTCTCCCTTTCCACTTTGTTTTATTTTTTTTAATTTATTTTTCCTTTTTTACTAGTTCCAATAATATTTATAGTGTTATATTTTAAATTTTATCTCATGTGTATTTTATTATAAATTTTCTCATTCTTTTGTTTTCAATTGTTTATATATTGTTATTCTTAAAATTTAGTTTTTATTTTTAGAGTTTATAATATTTAAGTATATAATTATTGTTAAAATTCATAAGTAAAGAGGGTTTATGACACATTAAGAAATCAGGCCCCCCTGTTCAAAATTTCTGTGTCCGCCACTGATAAGATACTCAGCATACTAACTCCTATGATACAATAAAGAAGTGATAATATATTTTATTAAATGATAATGTTCAAATTAATAAAAATAAAAAGTATTAGTGGAACATTAATTATTTAATGAATTGAATAAAAAATTCTAAGAAAGTTTACTGAAGACAATTTTATCAGCAGGTAGATGTACCATTTCAAAAGATCATTTGTCTTAAACCCTTATAACTAATTGTACTAAAAAATAGCACGCTCAGTAAGCTCTACTACTATTTTAAGAAAAGAAAAAAATAATAAAATGAGCCCTGAAGAATCATATGATAGGAAAAGATAAATTATCGAATCATGGAAAAGCATAAAAATGACAAATACGGTTAATAGATGATCATCCTTTATAATGATTGAGTGATGCTGTTAAAAACATCACCATAAAAGAAGCAACACGATTTTTTTAGAAGAATAATGACCTTTAAAGGAAGATTTTGAAGGGTCTAGAATGATCAACCACATTAATCACCTTTCATCCCCATCAATTTGAGACCTAAACAGTGGACATGCAATATGCACATGTTTTTCCACCAAAAATTGCTTCCAACATGTAAAAACATTTGAAAGTCATGTTGACATGTGCTAACACACACACACACACACACATATATATATATATATATATATATATATATATATATATATATATATATATATATATATATATATATATATATCATCTAAAAAAACTCATCAATACCCTATACATCACACCAATCACATAAATCATTGTAACCAACATTCACCAAACTCAGAAACCCAATGCATAAATTTTATTTAAAAAATAATGACACTTTCAGAAAAAGTTCTAAACAATTGCATCCATTTGATTGGTAGTATCAGTGGCGGATGTATTGAAGGGCAGCACTGGGCCATCTAGAGCTCATTATTTGTAGGTAAGTAATTTTTTTAATAAAAACCCAATCCAAATATTATATAAAACCACCCAAGAAAACCTTCTAATAAATATTCCATTGATTTGAGCCCAAGCCTAATCCAATTCACCATAATTTAAAATAATTAACCCAATGCCCCAAACCTTTCAAGTGGAAGGCTTCCACGACAAGTCAGTGATTAAAAAACATAACTCACTCTCTTCCTTCCTTGTGGAGCTTGGACATCTGAAACCTCACGCCTCATCTGATCAGAATTCAGAACTATTAAAGAATGAAGTTTCTTTCGAACTACAAGTCTACAAAGTATTCAATTTCATACTTTTTCTTGAGTTTGTTTTGCTTTCTAAATAATCATTTAATCAATTTCTACAAGTTCTGCTAATTATTATGAGACAAACCAAGAAATCAAATACAACACATGAATAAATTTTATTAAAATTTCATAACTGTCTTGAAGGCTGAATCCTCAATTGAAATTCATGGTTTTTCATCAGAAATGCCACGCATAGCCTTCTTCTAATGTCAAACCTACTCTAACAACGATGACTTTGGTTTACTAGAGACATCGGCATATTATTTTAGTTCGGTGGAAACAAAATCCTTTTCCTTAGGATCTTTTCAAATAGAAATAGAGAACGAAGTAACTAGAAAGATTGTTAGAATGACCTTTTAAGTTTTATATTAATAATAATTTAACATTTTGTTACCTAAATAAATTTATTTAATCATATAAATTAATTGTGGCCATTTTTCATTAGTGTTCTTTTAAGAATATAAAATGGAGCATGAGCATCATCCTTCAATCAAGAAGGAGAAATGACTTATATAATCTTTCTTTAAGAAACGTGATCATCAAGATAGTGAAAGTAGCTCAGAACCTGCGTTTACATCATTGCAAAACCAAGGTAATGAATCTTCCTCAGTACCTATGGTAAAACTTTCCCAAATGTAGATTCTTCGCCGGATATATCTATTGAACGAGATTCTGGTAAAAGAAAGCATATGTGTGAATATTCTATTAATGAAAGAGATGATATTAGATAGGCATATCTCAGAGTTGTACCTTATCAACCAAAAATGGACTCGTATCCTGTTACAAAGTTTGGTGCTTAAAATCGCAGCTTTTAAAGAAGATGGTTTGACAAATTTCATTGTCGGAGTACTCACTCTCAACAAATAAAACTTACTGCTTTATTTTTTTATTTTTCATGAGTGATATAAATATGCCAAATACTGCTTAGTCAATGAAGTATTTGGAAATTGGAAAAGAATAAGCCAAGGAAACAAATGTCCATTTCTTATTCATGTTGGTTTTGTAGCTTCATCGCCTCATATTATTTGCTTAAGACGAGCAGAAAACTTGATGAAGCCTTCTAGGCATATTGATAAAGTTATGCATGCTCAAATAAAAATTGAGAAGGAGAAAAATCGTTTATGCTTAATGACTTCAATTATGAGTATACAATGGCTTGCCGTGGAAAATTTATTGAATTGGTGAAGGCTTTTTCAAATATGAATAAAAATGTTAGTGAAGTTGTGCTTGATAATGCTCTAAAAAATGCTCAATATATTGCTCCAGAAATTCAAAAAGAATTTTTAAATATCATGGCCAATATAGTACGTGGAATGATTTGTGAATAACTTGGAAATATATTCTTCTATATTCTTGTCGATGAAGCACAGGATATATCAAAACATTAGCATATGGCAGTTATTTGAGGTTTGTAAATGATCATGGAATTTTGACTGAACGGTTTTTTTTCAATTAAAAGTGTTAGTGACACTACTTCCTCAAATTTGAAAAAAGAGATATGCAGCATTCTTGGTCATAATGATATTCATATTAAGAAAATGAGAGGTCAAGGGTATGATGGTGCAGGTAATAAGCATGGTACATGGAACAGTCTTCAGGTATTGTTTCTTAAAGAATGTATATATGCCTATTATGTTCATTGTTTTACTCATCATCTACAACTAGCATTGGTTTTTGTGATTGGTCATTAATAGTTGGGATGACCAATTAAAGAATTTATCGAACCATAGGGAGGAAGGTACTAGAGTTTAAGTGATCTCAAATTTATCGTGATTTTATAAGGACGATGGAATAGAGAGGATATGATGCAAATAAAGGCAATTTAACTAATGTAAGAAGTAAACGATAAAATAAATGAAAGATGAATGGGTTCCAAATGATGCAAGGATGAGATTAGCAACAATCATGGCATAGATAATAAAGAAATCATGCAATTAATTTTAACATCTCATGGACATGGCACAGAAGCGATAACTAATTCCACCTAAACTCTCTCTCAAGATGGATAGGATGTAGGCTCTCAATAAGGCTCCCAAAAGCACATATGATCGAGACCAAAGTGAACAACTCCCACTAGGTACTAATTACTCTACGAGTTCCCTAATGAGGTACTAAATCATAGTCAACATTCCCTTTTAAGGTACTATGAATTCACTAATGGATTGGGTCTCTTCACCTAATCAACTAATATCTCGATTAAGTCAATTAAATGTTCTATCAAAGGGTTCTAAATCTAGAAGGATATCTCTATCTCATTCAAAATTAATGCACATGAAGTGTATGATGAAATGATTCAATGAACTAACATAAACACATAATTAATTTCTCAATCTAATCACATGCCCATGATAATTAATCACACAAATCATACATATACATCAAGCAATTCACATCAATGATAGAAATAACACAAATGTCCAATTAAGATTAAAATTAAATTGCATAAAACCTAAATTATTCAATATCAATCATGAAGCTAATCTCACAAAGGAGATTTGTTTATCATAGTCTCAAGCAAAACGAAATAAATTGTCTCACAAAATTCCATAAATAACCCCTAAGAAATTACAAAATAAAATAAATGATTCCCTTTGAATTTCTTCACTTGTAGCTTTTATCTTCTATTGAAATCTTCAATCTTCCTTGCTTCCTTGATCACTTGGGAGTTGATTGATGGAAAAGTTTAGTAAATTAAATGGGTGGTGTTAGTGGAATTTTAATGAAAGTGAAATGGGAGGTGGGATGCTCTGTTTTTTCCCAATCGGCTACTGCCCCCTTTTTCTGTAACACACGGCCCCTTCTCCAATATGGGTCCTCCCATTTTTTTAAAAATCAAGGCTCCACCTTTTATTTATTAATTAATTGATCTTAGGCTGTAGGGAATACTTGTGCATCTATCAAAATGATGGAAGTGGGCTGTTCATTCTTCAAGAAAATCTAAGCCCAAAAACATTTAGTCAAAATTGAATTTCTATTTTGACTTCAAAGAAATGGGTTGAATTAAGGTAGCAAAGTGGGTATGGGCTTATCAAATAATGGCTAAAATGGCAAGTGGGCCGCAGCTATAGAGGCTGAAATTTCAGCTTGCACACCGTTTTTGTTTTGGCCCGTATTTGTTCGTTTTAAGTCCGAATCGAGCTCCGTTTCTTCCAACGCCTTTATAATTGAATGTAGAAGCTCATTTTATGTATAAATCCTACAAATTCTAACAAAATATTTCTCTCCACAAAAATTAAGGAATTAATGAAATTAATCAGTAAAAGCAACCTTAATTATATAAAACTTAGCTAGAAATGGACCCTATTTTCTGGCAATTTCTACACTCATCAAACCCCCAAACTTAAAGTGTTGTTCATCCCCGAACAATGAAAAGAGATAAAGAATATGAGGGGAGAAATTGAATAGAATGGAAGCATGGAGTGAATAAAAAATATAGTCATTCTCAACTATTTAATCAAATCAAACCATATAATCGGATATCAATGAACAAATTCACAAAATCATGGTGGGAAATGTAACTATAATACTCATTCTCACTAATCCTCTCATGGTGTCATATGCACTCACTCTCAAAGCATTTAAAAATTATGGAAGTGTTTGCTCTCAAAATCAATCCACATGCATTTATTACCATGGACTTGCCACAAGTCTAGACTCTCTACCACTAATCAAGTGTGTCAACAATTAAATCAAATAGGACTTTACATTGGATGTAATGAAGGCTCTTTGGTTAGGGAATGATAAATATATGATAAAAGTGACTAAAAATGTGGAGAGATCCTATTGAAAGAATAGTAACCCTCATAAATTTTATTCTTACATTTTCTCTTATCTTTATTGCCACCATTTCTTTTTAAGTATTCTCTCCAAACTCCTTCTTTTAAGCTTTTCTTGAACTTGTATGAATAAGATATCACAATAACTACTCAAGTTGTCTCATCATTTTCTTTTTCTATCATGCTCTTTACATCTCATATCCTTCTTTTGAAACCATTTTTCTTCCTTCCTTACTTTTTTTTCTCTTTCCTTTTCACATTGTCTAGCTACACTTTCTCTAATCAATCTCCACATATAGGGTTCTTTCTTAGGTTTAAGTGGTATTTGGCTAGATGATGTGCTTATCAAAGAATATAGGCTAAAATGGCTCAAGTTGGCTAGCAATGGATAATGTTTAAAGGTAGGAAAATATGTATTTGGCTCTAACTTCAAAGATCAAAGATGACCTAAAATAATTTTCAAAAGTCTCTACACAAGCAAGACGAATGGCAAGTTCTAGAATACATACACATGAATGATGCACACATGAAAGAATGAATCGTATAACAATTATGAATTCAAGGCTCAAAATCTCACAGTTAGTCAATAGCGTAAACAAGCATCAGGCAAGCAAATTCCCAACCACAATATGTTCACAAATTCACATCAATCCAACTATATAACCCAACCTAATCTCATAGCTTCAAACAACCATCAAATAAGCTCAACAAGAGAAGAATAAACAATAAGAAATACAAGGGAAAGCAACTAACAACAAAAATAAGAGGAACAAAAGGTGCGCCAGTTCGAAATGTGCAAACTAAGAACAAGATGAATGAGTAACAAAACAAGTAAGCTCCCCCCAAACTTAAATTTAACTAAGAGTTTAATTTTAGTTTGGACAGAATTTTGTTACCAAATTTATTGCACCTTTCTTCACTTCAAGTCCATCACCGGAAAACTCCTTCATGTTCCTACAAAAGACAAGAAATAAAATAAAATAAAAACACACTAAGAAAGCAATAAAGATAATGATAGGCTGCCTCCGATCTAGCGCTAAGTTTAACGTCTACAAGTTTGACAGAATTTTTTTTAAGATCATGGTGGTCTGGAATAATCTTTAGGCACTTTCATAGGTTTTTTCTTGAAATAGTGTCTTGTTCTTTCACGCTCAACCATGAGGAGATCCCCTTTCCTGTTGAATAACTCAAGTAATTCTTTTCCGAAAACATTCTTCATAAGAAATGGCCCTTTCCACTTGTTCCATTTTTCCCATCGAGCTCCCCATGAATTTTGAATTTCTACCACATCTCCCGGTAAGAATTCGGGCAAAGATATGCTCTTCAATGATGAATGTTGATGCCCTCTTACAATCTTTGTCCTACAATTATCAACAAATAAACTTTTATCAACAAAATTATGAAGATTCATAAGAGAATATGAAAGTTCAAGAGAATGAGAAATTTTTTCTTTATGTGGAGTAAAATCAAAGATCTTAATCTCCGGAGATTTCTTTTCTTCTATCTTAAGTGCATGAATCTCTTCTTGATCTCGAATTTTTTCTTTCTTAAGCATCATCTCAAGAGACTCGACAAATTTATCGAATTCCTCCTTCAACTCTTCTTTCAACTCTTCTTTCAACTCTTTTGATTTCACCCATTTAGGAACTCTTTCTCTCTTCTCCTTCGTAGCCTTATCGACACTCAAACTATCCTCTTTTCTAACCTCTTCTTTATTAACCACCTTACAAGCCTCCAACCCTTCTTCAACCATTCTTTCCTTACCCTGAGAGTAGAGAGCCATATATTGATCCTTAGTCTCTGGTGTAGATGATTTACTGATTTCTTTTTGTATATTTTCCAAGGTGGTTGAGATTTGGCTTAAAAGGTTCTCCATATATTCCATCATCACCTCCATAGAACTCTTCACATCAAGAACTAACAACTCAATTTTTTCAACTCTTTCTTCACATGCTGTCATCCTAGCCTCGTTATACTCAATACACTTATGCAACAAATCCTCCAAGGGTGATTTTCTCTCATCATTTAGTACTTTTTCCCCCGGATTGAACGTCGGTGGAAAAACTACGTTACACATAAATGCATTTTCCAAATCATAGCTCCATTCTCTGCTCTCTGTATACCATTGGTAGGTATTCATGGCAATTTCTTCAAACATTCTTATTGCTCTTTAAGCGGTGATGCCAAAAATAGACCCACCGGATGACGCATCAACGAATAACCGATCTCTTCCGCTCAAGCCTTGATAGAAGAATCCCACTTGTTTCTCCTCAGGAAAACCATGATGAGGACACTTTCTTAACATCTCCTTAAACCTCTCCCACGACTCATGAAAGATCTCATGAGGCAATTGCTTAAATTGAGCAATGAGACTTTGCAATTGTATCATCTTTAAAGGTGAAAAGTATTTGTTGAGGAAACATTGAGCCAGATCTTTCCAAGTATTGCATGTCCCCGGAGCGATCGTTCCAATCCAAGCAAGTGCTCTATCCTTTAAAGAAAAAGGAAAGAGTCGCATATTAATGCAATCTTCACTCATCCCATCCATTTAAATAGTATTCCATATCTCCATGAAGTGGACAAGGTGGTCATTTGGACCTTCAGTTGGATCTCCACAAAATTGGCTTGATTGAACCATTCGAATCAAACTCGCCTTCAACTCAAAATTATTTGTGGTGATCGGAGGAGCCATAATTTGTTGAACCACCTTCGGTTGAAAATGATCTCTAATAGTCATATTCATCATGCCTTGAGGAACTTGAGGGTGTACATTATGAAGCACTTAAGGATAAACTTGTTGTTAAGGGACGACGAGGTTCCCATAAACTTGTTGTTGAAGAAATTGTAAATTGGGAACTTGAACTCCTTGAGCTTCCATATTAGGAATAGCATTTGCATTCAGCATGCTTTGAATATTTTCCATGTAGCTCTTATTTTTGAGCTTGTTCACCTTCTTCTTCCTTCTTAAGGTATGCACCTACAAGAGAAAGAAAAATTAGAAATAAAATTTTATAAAGCAAATATAAGATGCAAAAATTAAAAAAAAAACTGTCCTTATTAAGACCACTCTAAATAATCCTTCGTCAAACTACGAGCGATCGTTACCTCCGTGGCAACAGTGCAATTTGATTGGTCGTTAATAGTTAGGATGACCAATTAAAGAATTTATCGAACCACAGGGAGGAAAGTACTAGAGTTTAAGTGATCTCAAGTGTATCGTGGTTTTGTAAGGACGATGGAATAGAGAGGATATGATGCAAGTAAATGCAATTTAACTAATGCAAGAAATAAACGATAAAATAAATGAAAGATGAATGGGTTCCAAATGATGCAAGGATGAGATTAGCAACAATCATGGCATAGATAATAAAGAAATCATGCAATTAATTTTAACATCTCATGGACATGGCATAGAAGCGATCACTAATTCCACCTAAACTCTCTCTCAAGATGGATAGGATGTAGGCCCTCAATAAGTCTTCACAAAGCACATATGATCGAGACCAAAGTGAACACCTCCCACTAGGTACTAATTACTCTACGAGTTCCCCAATGAGGTACTAAATCATAGGCAACATTCCCTTTTAAGGTACTATGAATTCACTAATGGCTTGGGTCTCCTCACCTGATCAACTAATCTCTCGATTAAGTCAATTAAATGTGCTATCAAAGGGTTCTAAATTTAGAAGGATATCTCTATCTCATTCTAAATTAATGCAAATGAAGTGTATGATGAAATGATTCAATGAACTAACATAAACACATAATTGATTTTTCAATCTAATCACATGCCCATGATAATTAATCACACAAATCATACATATACATCAATCAATTCACATCAATGATAAAAATAACACAAATGCCCAATTAAGATTAAAATTAAATTGCATAAAACCTAAATTATCCAACACCAATCATGAAGCTTATCTCACAAAGGAGATTAGTCTATCATAGTCTCAAGAAAAACGAAATAAATTATCTCACAAAATTCCATAAATAAACCCTAAGAAATTACAAAATAAAATAAATGCTTCCCTTTGAATTTCTTCACTTGTAGCTTTTATCTTCTCTTGAAATCTTCAATCTCCCTTGCTTCCTTGATCACTTGGGAGTGGATTGATGGAAAAATTTAGTAAATTAAATGGGTGTTGTTAGTGGAATTTTAATGAAGTGAAATGGGAGGTGGGATGCTCTGTTTTTTCCCAATCGGCTACTGCCCCCTTTTCTGTAACACACGGCCCCTTCCCCAATATGGGTCCTCCCATTCTTTATAAAATCAAGGCCCCTCCTTTTCTTTATTAATTAATTGATCTTGGGCTGATAAGGAATACTTGTGCATTTATCAAAATAATGGAAGTGGGCTGTTTATTCTTCAAGAAAATCTAAGCCCAAAAACACATGGTAAAAATTGAATTTCTATTTTGACTTCAAAGAAATGGGTTGAATTAAGATAGCAAAGTGGGTATGGGCTTATCAAATAATGGGCTAAAATGGCAAGTGGGCCACAGATATAGGGGTTGAAATTTCAGCTTACGCACCATTTTTGTTTTAGCCCGTATTTGTTCGTTTTAACTACGAATCGAGTTCAGTTTCTTCCCACGCCTTTGTAATTGAACGTAGAAGCTCATTTTATGCATATATCCTGCAAATTCTAACAAATGATTTCTCTCCACAAAAATTAAGGAATTAAAGAAATTAATCAGTAAAATCAACCTTAATTATATAAAACCTAGCTAGAAATGGACCATATTTTCTAGCAATTTCTACACTCATCATTCTGCAGGTAAAGATATCAGTGTTGTTTGGGAATTTTTTTTCTCACCTGGATAATATTGTTAATAGTATCACTTCTTCTCCTAAATGTGTCTCTCAATCGCAAGTTGCTCAAAGGTATGAAAATGATAATTTATTAGCAATTGGAGAGATTGGCTTTGGATGTGGGGATAATCGAATTGGCGATTTGCAATGATCTGGAGCCACTAGTTGGAGTTCTCATTACAACTCTGTGAAAAGTTTGATAGGTAATGTATGCTCCAACTTGTATAGTATTTTAATCTCTAATTGACTATTCTCTAAATGGAAGATCTATAGTTGAAATTCAAGGAGTCTATAGAAATATGGCAAGTTTTAAGTTTGTATTTGTTTTACACTTAATGCATAAAATGATACGAATTATTGAATCTCTTTGTCAAGTACTTTAGAGAAAGACTTAAGATATTTTGACTGAGATTGCATTCATCTCTAGTAACTAAGATTGCACTTCGAGAATTCAGAGTAGGTGGTTGGGAAGAAATATTGGAAGAAGTCAAACTTTTCTGCTCAAAAAATAATATTGATGTTCCTAGCCTTGATTGCCTATATAAGATTGGTCGTTTTTGTGGGCCAACTACAATTGTACATCATTACCATTTTGATGTTTTCAATGAAGCAATAGATTTTATCTTGATGGAGTTGGGTACAAGATTTAATGATGTGACAATCGAGTTGCTTTCTCTTAGTGTGGCTTTAGATCCTAAATTTTTTTTAATCATTCAATGGTGATGATATTTGCAAGCTTGCAAGAAAATTCTATCCTAAAGATTTCACAGACCAAGACATTGTTTATTTGGAATATGAGTTGATACATTACAAGCTTGATGTTGTACAACAGTTTCAAGTGTTTACACTTTTTGAATTGTACCAACTTTTGTGTGAGTGTCAACTTAGTCCAACCCATTGAATTCTAGATCAGCCACTAGGTAGTGTAGTTAACACATTGTGCAATATTCGTTTGAGCTTTTGAGTAAAGAATGGGGTACACTTTATTTATGTAGTAGAAATATTTACACAGCACATTACGTCCATTTGAAACCTAAACAAGAAGAATAAGGAAAAAACTGTGTAAAACTCTCTCAATAAAAGGTCGTTTCACTTTTTGTTGATCAAATATCACTATTATTAAAAATGTATCATTTTTTTCAATCATATGAATTGTTCATGAAATAGTCCAATTAAGCAAACATCACTTTTCTTAAATCAGATACCACTTTTATAATCAAATTGGCGATTTGCAATGATCTGGAGCCACTCGTTGGAGTTCTCATTACAACTCTGTGAAAAGTTTGATAGGTAATGTATGCTCCAACTTGTAAATTATTTTAATCTCTAATTGACTATTCTCTAAATGGAAGATCTAGAGTTGAAATTCAAGGAGTCTATAGAAATATGGCAAGTTTTGAGTTTGTATTTGTTTTGCACTTAATGCATAAAGTGATGCGAATTATTGAATCTCTTTGTCAAGTACTTTAGAGAAAGACTAAAGATATTTTTACTGAGATTGCATTCATCTCTAGTAACTAAGATTGCACTTCGAGAATTCAGAGAAGGTGGTTGGGAAGAAATATTGGAAGAAGTCAAACTTTTCTGCTCAAAAAATAATATTGATGTTCCTAACTTTGATTGCCTGTATAAGATTGGTCGTTCTCGTGGGCCAACTACAATTGTACATCATTACCATTTTGATGATTTCAATGAAGCAATAGATTTTATCTTAATGGAGTTGGGTACAAGATTTAATGATGTGTCAATCGAGTTGCTTTCTCTTTGTGTGGCTTTAGATCCTAAATTTTTTTTAATCATTCAATGGTGATGATATTTGCAAGCTTGCAAGAAAATTCTATCCCAAAGATTTCACAGACCAAGACATTGTTCTTTGGAATATGAGTTGATACATTACAAGCTTGATGTTGTACAACAGTTTCAAGTGTTTACACTTTTTGAATTGTACCAACTTTTGTGTGAGTGCCAACTTAGTCCAACCCATTGAATTCTAGATCAGCCACTAGGTAGTGTAGTTAACACATTGTGCAATATTCGTTTGAGCTTCTGAGTAAAGAAGGAGTACACTTTATTTATGTAGTAGAAACATTTACACAGCACATTACGTCCATTTGAAACCTAAACAACAAGAATAAGGAAAAAACTGTGTAAAACTCTCTCAATATAAGATCGTTTCACTTTTTGTTGATCAAATATCACTTTTATTAAAAATGTATCATTTTTTTCAATCATATGAATTGTTCATGAAATAGTCCAATTAAGCAAACATCACTTTTCTTAAATCAGATACCACTTTTTATAAAATACGTTATCACTTTTTATCCGTCTAAAAAATCATTCTGTAAGACGATCTCATGAAAAATTTTGTTCTAAGAGTAAAATTAGCTTTCTCTTAGGTTGTTAAAGACGTTAAAACTTAAAATATTTCAATTTAAAATTAAATTGTGTTGAACAACTTTAAGAGAGAGAGAGAGAAAGAGAGAGAGAGAGAGAGAGAGAGAGAGAGAGAGAGAGAGGTAACCTGAACATCCACCAAGAAGCTCAAAATGTAGAGTCATTCTAGTATCTCATATCCTTGCTTGTATAATTATTAAGAAAAAGTGTAACAATTGAGTGGTATAAAAACCAAAGATAATAATAATAATAATAATAATAATAATAATAATAATAATAATAATAATAATAATAATAATAATAATAATAATAATAAATCACCAATAATCCTCACATGAAAATGCCCCATTTCTTTTTTAAAATATGGAACCTACTAAAATTTTTGATCACCTTTATTGCAGCATGACAATCTATGCAAGCTCTCAAGTTTTCATTACCAGTATAGGTATTCCATTTAGAGTGCTTATCAATACAAAAGCATTGGCCAACCTTTCACTGTGATACTTAAGTGATTCAGCTTTTAGTCAATGTTTCGCATTTTGAAGAGCACAACTAATGTCAGGTTTAAAACCTTATTCTTCCATCTGCTCCGCTAAATCATCTATATTTCGTCTTATTTCCTTATTAAGTGGGTGAGTTCTATCATTGGACGTGAAGATGTGAACTTTCTGTTCAACCCTGCTAAAAGCTGGAACTTTTCGAACTCCACGTTCTCTCATGGCCCTTTTAATCTTTGCCATGTGCTCCCAGTCCCCTGCCTCCATGCATTGACATTGTAACATAGGTAGCACAATCTCTTAGCACGTCAAGATTATAAACTTCATCATCAGCCTTCTTTGCAAACTCTTGATTTTTATGGATCCTACAAGAGTTTAAAATTGATGACCACATGATCTCATCTGGCTTGACTGGCATCTGAGTCATTAATGCCTTTGCTTCCTCGAATTTTCCCCCTCTAGAGAGCGCATCAACCAAAGATGCATAATGCTCTTTTCATGGAATAAGATTATAAATACTAGACATGGAATTGAAATACTTCATTGCCTCGTGTACATTCCCAGAGTGGCTGCAGGAAGTCAAAACACTAAGGATGCTAACGTGATCAGGATGAATACCTGATTTCACCATCTCCTTAAAGGACCTCAGAGTGGTTTTAACATCTCCATTCTGAGCATATGCTGATATCATAACATTCTAAGATATTGTGTTCCTCTTTAGCATGTCTTTATAAATTGCAATCGAACCTTCAAAGATCCACATTTAGCATACATGTCCAAGAGTGCCCTCTCCATAAAAAACATTTGATATGAATCAAACATTGATTATGCACGAGAGTAATTAGTTCCCAAGAGAAGGAAAGGCCAAGTTTGCAGCAACTCTCAAAGTGCAAGCAAAAGTTGCTTGATCTCCAAAAATAATATTCCTACACCTCTTTGAATATATTAAGTGCTTCATCATTGAGGCCTTGTTGAACATACGCAAAAATTATGTAGGTCCATAGAACGTTGCTTTTGCTGGCCAAATTACCAAATATAACATTTGCTTCATCAAATCTACTACACTTGGCATACATATTAACAATGGCATTTCCCACTTGAATGTCTAACTCAGCTGTTGAAAAAAATTCACCACCTTATTGGGGATTTTCAAATCTATCACGATCTTTTATTTTTGTTAATTCAATACATAATCTATTTAATACTTTCAATTCTATCATAACCTTTTATTTTTTATCAATTCAATACGCGATCTATTTAATATTTACAATCTATCACAACTTTTTATTTTTTCAATTTGATACACCACTTATTTCATATTTTCAATTCTATTATTATTATTATTATTACTATTATTGTTGCGAATTTTAGTATGCTCATGCTCCTAGATCTCTCCGATAATCTCTTAACAGGTGCCACTGAATAAATTAATTAACACTTAGATTGAGATTCATTAACTATAGTATAAATTAATATGATAGATATTTTTATTATGAAAATAGTATAAAATAAATTATATGAGACACAGAAAGGGGTTAAAAATTATAAGAAGTTTCTTGTCACTTAACCAAAAAAATAATTAACTAAAGTAAAATAAATATATTAAAAGATTCTAACTCATATATGATAGTAACTATTGTATAAATGTGTACGTAAAACATTCTTAAAAATGAATAATAATAATAATAATAACAATAATAATAATAATAATGAATCGAATAGAAAAAATGTAATAAGTTATGTATCGAATTCTAAAAATAAAAGTTGTGATAGAATTAAAAATATTAAATAGATCGCTTATTAAACTAGGCAAAATATTATTAAAGATAAAAGAAAAAGAGAGGGGGGAGGAGTATAGTAGTTTCATAATTAAAATATGTAAAAGATGTTTGAAAAAGTCAAACACTCGGCTTAAGAGGACCAAACAGACGGCCCTGTTGAAAAATTAACCAGATCCATTATGCTCTTCTCTTGATTTTATAGTAGCTGGTAAGTTCATAATGTCAATCGGTTTGTCGTTGAGGTCCGTCGGGTGTGTAAGTGTATTTACGTCAGTGATGTTATCCTTAGTTTGGTAACACTTTGTACAACACCAACTCTTATCAGAATGAAACTTGAATACGAATATGAAAGTTCGTACAGTGGAAGACTTAACACAGAGAATTACTCAATCTTTCTACAAACTTATGAATAAGTTTGTGGCGGCCTCATGGCAAAAATATCACTAACTTGGAAAAAGTGATTTACAAAAATCTGATTCAAAGAGATAAAAATATTCCTTCCACTCTTCAAATACACAAACGGATATAAATCCTAAACAAACTCCCAAATGGCAAAACCTATATTATTAGATCTAGATCTTCTTCAAATATGCACTTCGACTACCTGTGAACAGTACACACAAAATATATGGGATAATACTATACATGTGATGCAGAACGAGATGTTACAACACCAGTGAAAACACTATATGAGGAACGTAGTCGAGTAAACTCTATGTCCGGCGACTCTCTTTGTAGGAACTCTCCAAAATTTTCTGCGCCACTTGAATAAGGTCTGACAGCTTCTATTTATAGACATGAATCATGATGCATTCTTCAAATAAGTGTCCACTAGGAAATATAGAAACCATCCATGATCAACAAATAACCAACCCACTATAATGGGTAGTTATCTTTAACTCTTCAATCTTGTGGGTCCAATTCTGCACGTTCTTCATTCGACTGCCACAATCATGAAAGCAACATCAAGCACAACACCACACGAACATGTTAGTGGGTAAATAATAACTGGTGGAGGATCGGTGTGATTCTAGATGTGACGACACTGGTCTCAACATTTCACATCAATAATCTCTCCAAATCACATCTATCCGGAACCACACAACCTAATGCAAAGAAATAAGATAAAACAAGATATCAATATAATACATCAGATGTTAGTTCTTTAGTTGTGCAAAATAACTAAGCACTTCAGAGCATTATCACGAAAGAGGTAACAAAGGTAATCTGCATAATCAATAAGATCAGAGCTTAGTTCAGAGTTAATAAAAGGTGAAAACTAAAGTTACTAAGAATCCAGCAACCTAGTTTCAATAAGTTCAGAACAATAAACAAACTGAAATAAGTATCCAGCAAGTAAGCAGAAAACAAATATCAATTTAACAATGCAACAACCAAATAGTTAGAGGATCAGAGAGTTATAGCAGCAACAGACTTTTATTCTTCAGAGCATCAACTTCATGATCTACTAAAACTCCTGGTTTCTGAGCGTCAACATCATGATCTGATCCGCTACCCTTCCAATCTCCCAATTTCTCCCTTACTACATGAACTCCCCCTAAGTTGCAGCATCATAAGCAACATCAGTATCAGTACCTCCAGCACCATCAGCATTCTTTTCTTCTTGTTCTCCAGTGATGTCTTCAATCACAACTCTCTCGAAGCTTGAGCTTTCAACAGCATCAGCATTTTGAGCAACATCAGGTACCTCTCCCGCTTGGGTGTGGATAGCAAACCTGTCCAAAACTGAGCTCTTTGTTTTAGCCAGTCAGCTTGTCTATTCTATGCAGAGGCTTGGAGTCTAAGATGAGACACTGGGCGTGTGAGTGCATTAGCTTGCTCTTCAATGTACCTGCGATGCATAGTAACAGAAACTACCTCTCCAGATTGAGTAGGAGCATCAGTGAGTATAGTAGTGTTGCCAACATCAGGAGCAACATTTTCAGTTCCAGGTTCATGAGCACAAGCAGGAGCAGGAGCAGGGTTCACATAAGGTAGATCAACAATGTGGTTACCTTCAAGCAAAGGTTTAGCAATACCTAACACCAGAGCATTCAGAGATAGAAAATACCCTTACCCTTGCTAACACCTTGATCTGACAGCAAGAGATGGATCAGAGAAGGGTATGGTATGGTATAACTTGCTAACCTTGGAAATGTTTCCTCCATAACTGATGAAGTTCTTATAAATAACTTCACCAAGGTTAAAAGGCAGGTTCTTCCATATCTTATAAATCAGCACAGAATGCTCGGTAGTAACTCTAGTGATATTAGAGGTAGGCAACCAATTGTAGACACACAGCTTGTGCAAGACAACATGTAGACTTGTTAAACTCGGACTGAACAACTTCTTAGGCCAACTAGTAATCAGACCACTAGTAATCGCAGAAATAATCTCATTCATATCATCAATATCATCATCACTTTCAGCATGTACAGTCCCCAATAATGCATTTATCTTTTCAGGAGAAAAATCATAAATCTTACCCCTAATGTAAATCATTCCAAACTTAGGAATAGTACTCTTAATTATGCTTGAACTAATGTTTGCATAAAACTCACAAATCTAATTGCTATAGAAAGTATTAGAGTGCCTAAGAGATTTGAGCAAACTTCTTTCTTCAAAGAATTGAGTGAGATTGTGCGTGATAAGGTCTGCATCTATCATTTTCCTTTCATGAATGACATATTTCTTTGTAAATTTCTTGTATCTGGCCTTTCCATCATCAAACTAGAAACGGTCAGTTCCAAAGTTCTCAAGATCATAATCAGAATCATTCATCAGTATCAGGATCAGCATAATTAGCCGGTTCAGCATCATCATCTTGTTCATCATCAGCTTGTTCATCAACATCATCATAGACATCATCATCAGCAGCATCTTCTGGAGCATCTTCATCCTCATCAGATTCATCAGAGGTAGCTGATGTGAGTGAAAATAAGCGTGTTTGAGTGTCCAATTTAACACCTTTTGATGGGATTTATTGTTATATATTAGCACAAGTGTCTTATATTTGATATATGTGATAAAAAGGTTCGTTTGAAGTGTTCATTGTGTTTTAGTGGAAAAAGGATCAAAAGTGCAAATTTGGAGAAAAGGTGTAACTTGTGCAAGAATGTTGGAAAATGCACATCCAACTTGTGCAATTTTTCTATGTTTGTGTGGAGCTCAAAACTAGAACTATGATATAATGTTGGAAAGCCATAGAAGAGAAGGTCGTTTTTGCACAAAGAACACTTCAATCGGAATCCAAATGAGAAAGTTATGATCAAAATGATGACTTCGCGCAACCTGTGCTGAACAGAACGGCTGTGCCAATTTGTATGACTTGTTACACATTCAATTTTTACTGTTTCTGTAAGTTCTCTATATGAATAGAAAGCCAAGGAAGAGAGGATCGCGTGAGAGCAAGAATCACTCAAATCTGAGCTCGGATGTGGAAGTTATACGCGAAACGGTGAGACTAAGCAAGCTGGTTCGACCAAGAAGTTTGTGGTTCGACCACTAGTTTGGGTCAAACCAGGAACCTGAAATCGTGTTACAGAATGGTTCAACCTCCCTGATCTGGTTCGACCAAGCCCATGGTCGAATCAAATGCCTGAATAGCTCTAGATCCGTATTTTTATACCCCAAGTGCGTGTATTTTCTTGTTTTCCAAAAAAAAGCCGAACAGGTCCACAAGGAGAGCTTACAAGTATAAAATGGATGTAGATCACACCAAGAGGGAGAAGAGAACAGTAACACAATCATCCTACACCCCACAAGGGGGGATCACCCCCCAACCATCATCCACATTCTTTCCTCCATCCATCCATCACTTTGAAGATTCGCTTGTGGAATCATGAAGAGAAACAAGAGGAGGATTTAAGATGGAGAAGGACGCAACGACGCCCAAATCTAGGGTTTTATTGTTTCCTAATTTATCTTGTATTTTCCAGACATATGGGTAAAATCTGTCCAACCCCCATGATTGTTCTTCATAACATCATGGGCTAGAACCTTTTTGGTAGATCTAGGGTTTTGAAGGTTTTTACAAATTAATTGAACTTTCGTGTGTATACTCCGTACAACACTACTTGTGAATTTATTTTATATAAGACTATACGTTTTTAATTCATACTTAGAGTTGGTTTCTACATCATTAACTTTTATGTAGAGTCTGAATACATATCTTGGTTATTGATTGAGTGCGTTCACTGCTGAGCAGGATTCCATGTTATGATTCTAAGTGAGAGGACTTCGAAGCTTCATTAGAACTATCTAACATGAATACTTATTAATTGAATTGTATTCGGGTTATTAAGTAGGACAATGAGGATAATTTTATAGTGCCTATAAAGGGAGATCATATAGGGTTAGAGTACCATTTTGTCAGGGAAATAATTGATACTGATAGTACCAACAAAGCGGGGGTGAAATTATATCTCTTACTCCAAGGTTATTCACAAGTGTTACACGCATATTTACTTGTGTCTATAGAGTAGATTTGCATGGTTTAGTGATGCGTCCATATTCCACAAGGCAGAGTCGAACATTGATACACGAAGGAGAATTAATGAGTGAAACTGGATTACCCTCGAGCTACCTATTCTCCTACTTGATTCACTTTTGTATTTTTCTAGTTTCTTATTTATTTTATTTGTAATTTAAATTAATTGTTTAGTAGTTGATAAATAAAACCCCAACTTTTATCGCCATTCGTCGTAATTAATTAGTAGATAATTAAATTGATAATACACCATCCTTTGGGTTCGATATTTAACTTGGTCGCTTGCTTAAGCTGCAACTTATATCCTTAATACTTGGGGATTAATTTTGCGTGCTAAGAAAATGCACATCAAGTTTTTGGCACCATTGTCGGGGACGGCTGCTGTTATTACTTTATTATTTCTAGTTGATTAAGATTTTTATTTGTGATTATTTATTTCTAACTAACCTTAAATTTTTTTGAGGTACTTGTGCACTAGGAAAAGGAGAGAAAGGAATAACACACTGAGCTTAACATGGCCGGAGCGAGGTAGAATCTGGATAATATTGTCATACATGAAATTTTCTCGAACAATGGAATTAGTAACATGGGGTTGACAGAAGCAAGGGGGAAGATGATGATTTTGAGATACATCCTGCTCTTATCAACATGGTGGAAAATAATCCCTTTTATGGAGGTCAATCTGAAGATCCATATCAGCACCTCAAATGATTTTTTGGTTATGCAAACACTCAAAAGGGTGCTGGATAATTCTAGGTGGATCACCCTATTCAAGTTTTCTTTGATTGATATGGCAGAATATTGGTATGAGACTCTTAATGCAACAGACTGCACTACATGGGACCAATTGCAGCAGAAGTTCTTGGAGAGATACATGCCACCCTCAAGGATCTTAAGAATGAAGCAAGAGATAACCCAATTTTTTATGAATCAGGGTGAAAAATTCCATGAGGTGTGGGACAGGTTTAAAGACATGCTCAGACGGTGCCCACAACATGGGATGCCTAAGGCTGAATACATAAGAGTCAAAGACAGCACTTGAAGCAGAAAAGTTTTTCGAAGACATCTCTATGAATTCACGTGACTGGCCTACAGAAAGAGTTAGAGGAACTTATGTAGTTTAAGTTAGCGCTGGTTGAACATCAAATAGTGAAGCTAAATAGGGATGATGAGATCGTCTATATTCTAGCTAATATCAACAAGCAACTAGAGTCCCAGCAAAAGCATATTACAGAGTTGACACAAAGGGGACTTAGTATCCTGTTGGATTGTAAAATAAAAGTCTTGCTTTTGGTATGAACAATGTTTTGACAATTTTTGGAATGAGAGTCATGTGATCAAACATTTGCAATAATGTTGCTGTAAAAGTCTATTTAATTTATACTGTAGATAATGTGGTGTGCGACGTCACACGGAAGATCATATTATCAGCTCCTTATAAAGTATAAATAGATATTCTCAACCGAGATAGAAGGGGCTATCTATCGGTATGGTTGTAGTGTGATTTGGCATTAGTCTATCTTGACTATAAAATTACACTAGTGTGCTTTTAGTGTATTGAATAGGACCGTCGTTGAGATCGTTCAGTTTATACTGACTATATAATAGAACTTGATCTCTGTTATTATAGAAGTTCATACTCTAAATCATTATACAATAACCTCGACACGTAAGCCAGTATTTATTTCTTTAATTCATCAATGGGCGAGATTTAACTGTTAAATCAATATGGTTGGTGAGTTAGGAAATGGCGTTGTCTCTATAGTGTGCTGTTGATTGTAGAAGGGATCTGTGTCCTAACAGAATTGGTTGATGATGTCCCCTTGGGAGCTCATAAATATTATCATGTAAACCCTGCAGGTGGATTTATTCTGGCATGATAATAAGGTTGAGTGGTACTATTCTCGGTAAATACATTGATTAATAGAGTTGTCAGTAACTTAATTAATTAATGGGCATCGAATCTTAAACACGGGGAGATTAAAGGGCTCATAATAAGAAGAAGCCCATAAACGTAATTTGGGATTAGGGTGGCAGTGCAATAATATTTCTTTAGTGGAATGATTTATTATTATTGGACTTAAGTATAAGTTTTAGGCTAAACTTGGATGCTTCAGCCCAATGGAGGCTCAAACTCTAATTTCTCCTCCTGACCCCTGTTGTAGCCGATGTAATAGCCAATCTCATCAATCCGAAATCTGAATCACACACATAACACACGTGAAAGGCATATTAGGGTTGTAGACAGAGTTTGTTTGTAGATCGTTGCCCACACCAACGTGGCTTAGGAATACAACAGAAAACCAGAAGGTTGTTTGCTGTTTCTGTCCGTCAACTTCACCAATTTTTCTAAAATTTATGTGGATGTCAAAACTATAAGTATGATATACCTTTGGAAAGCCACTGAAGAGAGGATCATTTTGGTGCATAGATCTCTTGATTCCGATATCGGATGAGAGAGTTATGCCCAAAACCGTGAGGCTGCACAGGATGTCAGCGAGAATTCAACCTCTACATCAATCCTGGTGAAAGGTAATCAATTCTATGTTTATGCTTCCGCTGTGATAGAATTTCATGGAACCTTAATGGTTCACATTGACTAAAAGATCCAAACGCCAACAAATGGTATCTGAGCGTAGGTTTTAAGGCTAAACATGACACGTTAGGCTAGGGTTTGATTACATAATGTGGTGCTAGAATTTAGGATAAAGGGTTTGATGTGAATTATGTGAATTATACATGAGTTATGATCGAATGATAGGGTTTGATGTTTTATACAATCTGTATATGCCCTAAGTTTTAATTCACGGCTGCAAAACCCTAATTGAACATATGCACACACTTATCTATGTGGTATCTTGCGATGGTAACCGATTGTGAGAGTGAAAGGGAGTGTGATTGTGTATTATTCTTCCACGGTGTAAACATGGTTGTTGTCGGGGTGATGACTTCTGGCGATAGAAGGAGAAGGGCCCGACGGCTGGATGCTTCAGTGTTGTTTATACGAGACGGCGTGATGGCTCGAATCCAAACATGATCGAAAGTGCCGAATCACGACAAATCGTGATGGTGGCTGATCGAACATGATGGGCTTGTTGTTGTAGTGTTGGGCGATTGTCGTCGTGGACAAGAAGGTCATCTAGGGACAAACCTACAATGGAAATCAGGACTGGTGGGCTGGGCGGGCTGCAAGACCGGCAGGGGTTGACGCATCAGAAAAGGTTCTTGGCTAGTCTCCTTAAAATCCGATCAAGTCTGGCACATTTTTGAACAAATCTGCAGGCTGTTCCGATCAAGGCATGATGTATTTTGGAAGAGTCTACAAAATTTTTTGATCGAGTCTGTATCTTTCAGGCCGTCTCTACACTCCAGAAAGATTTTTGTCAAGTCTGCTGGTAGATGGATGAGTGCTGATTGAAAATCATTAGCGTTGGTCCCTCCGACGAGCGTTTCACAGTGGGTTCAATGTGATATTCTAAGCCAATACTCCAGCTGGATGCGTGGTTTCTTGGGGCGCCTATTGGCTTGTAGAATGCCATGCGACCTGGTGGGCTAAAGTCGTGCAGTTGTGGGAACCTTACACTGGATGAAGCTGCAAAAAGGAATTGATGAAGGGCCACATGAACTCACGATTGCGCTCTAAGGCATGCGTGAGATGGCGAGGCGAAAGCATTTCGGTCAGTCAGTAGTTACAACAGACATGCGACATTGTCGGTGACACTTGTTACAGGCTGGAAAGTTTCGTCGGTGCCGCTCGTGTGAGTGCTGATCGGTAAAAAGCTATGGCATTGCTGGAGCAGCTTGTGGAAAGATGGGTTTTTTGGCTGATTCACCATGGGACAGTGACTACCAATAGCTACTACCGACATTGCAGTCGGCAGTGGATGGCATGGTTCGAAGTTTCACCGGTGGTTGTACATTGGGGTTCTCATGAACGGTAGCTTTCCAACGGGAAAAGCACTTCGGCTGGTTGGCAGCTTGTTTTCCGGGGGCCATGAGGCATTGGAGCTGCACTACTTCAGGCGACGGGTTTTCAGCGATGGGCTATTCTCCGGCGAGTTGGAGGCCAGGCTAGAATGCCACCGGTACAGGCGGCGGTTTGTGGGTGGCTGCAAATCTGTTAGTGGGGTGGTTGTCTTGAGGCCCTATATGTTCCAACTTGTTGGGCAAGTCTCTTCCTTAATTGGTTTATTGACCAAGACAATTTTTTTTTATTGGGCAATTATTTTTTCCTTATATATAATTGCAATAATTGTATTTTATTTATCAATTATTATTTATATATTTGGATTGCATGTGCTATTTGATTTACTGACTTATTTACTGTAATAATAACATGTTTATTTGCATAATTATATCTGTTATAGTGTATGCAAGCAAAAACTCTCTTGTCAAATAACTAAGTGGGAGAGGGATTGGTCATGATCCCGCGACCTCCATTATTGATTTATTGTGTGACGCAAGTAAGCTTATGAGTCGGCTATAGTGTCTTCCTTCCCAATGTATGAGTTTTATTTTTGGATCACAGAAATAATTATTTATAATGTGATGCAAGTAAGCTTATGAGTTGGCTATTATGTCTTCCTCCCCAAAGGATGAGTTTTATTTGCGGATCACTAATACAAATTAATAATTGATGGTTATAGGAAATTATTTGAGGGCGTGTGGACTTCTTCAACTGTAAGACACACAAACTTGGGTAACGTACTTGTATCAAATAATAGTATACACTTAGTTGCAATTAATATGTATCCTTTCCAACAGAGTCACTGCTATTAAATTGCATGGCTAAATGACAACCGACTATTAATCATTGAGTCATAAGGTTAATTATGACGTATGGAATTAATGGGTAAAACCTTCTCTTACGAATGTTAAGGTTTGTATACGTCCGCACTAATGTAGCATGCAAATTTACGATGCTTGAGATGTCGGTGAATTTATTTTATTTTGTTTATTGAGGGAATCAATATAAAATTTAAATTCGAAGGTTGGTTTGATCATCGTATTTATTTACTTGATTCTCTGAGTTTTCGAATAGTTTATTTCACTTATTGTTAACTAAAAGAAATGATATTTACTGGTCCATAATAAATTATTAGAAAAGAATCTTGGTTTTAATTATTACTGCTAAGGAAAATAAAATGTGTACTCACTTAGGATTCCTTTTGAAGCCTATTTAAGTCTTTGGTGAAGAGGTGAGAGGTTCATAAAAATATAATGGTTTCATTCGACTCTTCGGATACTTGAGTAAGTTAGAAAGGCAAGAGGTCATGGTTAACTTGATGAATGAATTGAAAATACTTGGAATAGAAATTGAACGAGAAACCTAGCTCAATTTATCTTCATAGTTTGCCTTAACGTTTTGAGCAAGTTTCACATGAAATACAAGAGGTTGTATATGGTGTGGAACTTCTGACAAAACGTGTGGTAAAGTAAAACCAATTTCATCAAGATGTGAACAAGGTTAGTTTCTTATTCACTAGTTGTTGACGCATGATTAATGATGGCATCTCCTTTCACGTTGTGTGAAGATACCGGAATCACTAAATGTTTATAACTAAGTGATGAAGAGATTACTATGTACATGGGTAATGCTACAAGAGTAGTGGTTGTTGCAGTGGGAGTTGTTATTTATCTTTTGATAGGAATAAACGTTTGATTTTGAGAAATTATCTTTTCGTACGTTTTTTCAAAGAAAGAATTTCATTTCGGTTTCTATGCATTTACGAATGGATACTCTATTTTATTTAAATGACTGTCGTTATAATGAAGGATGGAGCTATAATCTGTTGTGGTACATTAGTGACAATTTTACACTCTTAAATAATGTTTATCCCACGGATGCAATAAATAGTAATTAATAATGCATCTTCTAATCTTAGTAAGAAAAAGGAACCTTCAGTGATGAACTAAACATACTTTTGGGATCTAAAACTAGATCATTTTACTTAAGTACGATTCTAAGTTGATAGCCGATGGACCGTAAAGTTTATTGGGAGTGGAAACTATCGACCTAGTGAGTCTTACTTGGAAGTGAAAATGATTAATTGCCTTTTCAAGGCAATGGGGTATAGAGTCATGAAAAGATATGTTGGAATGGTTCATTCTGATTTAAGTGATCCTAAGATTATCCCGGCGAGAGGTGGTTATGAATATTCGTCACTTTGTTTGACGATTATTCTAGAAGCAAGATATATTTATTTGATGCACTACAAGTCTAAGCACTATGATAAAATTCTACAAGTGCATGACTGATGCGGTGAAGCGTCATGGAAAATATATCAAGTCATTACGATAAAATTGTGGTGGCGAGTACCTCTTAGAATAGTTAGGAGCTATTAATCAGATGTTGGGATTGAATCCCAAGTTATCTGCACCGGGCAAATCCCAGGGGAATGGTGTGATGGAAAGAAGGAATAGGACTCTTATGAAATTGATTAGATAGATGATGAATTATTTGGAATTACTAAATTCATTTTATGGGTATGCAATGGAAACAACAAGACATATAATGTTTGTTTGTTTGTGGGATATCCTAGAAAAATAAAGGGTAGTTTATTTAAAAGTCCAAAAGGTCAGAAAGTGTTTGTTAACACGAACACTAGATTTTGGAAATGACTATGTAATAAATTGCAAATCTTTGTATAAGTTCTAAAAATGTGAGAAGGAAAACATAAATTTTAATACCAAAAATACAAGAGGATATACCACAAGTAAACTGCATCGCGTGTCATATCTGATACACAATTGCATGTAGTGCCTTGTCATAGTGGGAGGTTGTTAAACAATCGAAAAGATTTATATTTTGGGAGAGTCGTGAGACTTGATTCCTAGTAAACATAATATGTACCATGGACACGACGATGCACTACAAGATAGAAATACGGAATATTAGCAAGTTGCAATGGATTCAAAATCTTCTCTGTGAGCTTGTAGAACCATCAAATGGTATAAAAGCCATTGGATATGTGGTCTACAAAAATTAAAATAGGATCGCATATATTATGTCGATACGGATTCTTTAATCTGTTGCTGCTCATATTAAATATGAGGTAACACAAATAGATGTCAAGACTACTTTCCTGATTGGAAGTCTTGAGGAAAACATCTATGTGAAGCAACTAGAGTGATTCATTGCAAAGAGCTAAGAACATTTTGATTGTAAGCTTAGAAGTGTTCATCGATGGACAAAAGCAAGATTCAAGATCATGAAACATTTGTTTTGATTAGGAAATCCAGTGATATGGATTTAATCAATGCTCGGATGGGTCTTGTGTATTGAAAAGAGTGACGAAAATGTGGTGGTATGTCTTGTAAGTACGTAGATAATATCTTGCTTATTAGAGACAATAAATGAGTATTGTCGGGGGTATAGGTATGGTTAATAAAGCGGTATGAAATGAAAGACTTAAGACAAGCAAAATATATCCTTGCAATCATAGTAATAATGATCACAAGATAGGATGTTGTGCTTATCTCGTGCTTCATGAATTGATACAATCCGTACTCGTTTTTGCATGTGACTTTATCTAAGGATTTTTGTCTTAAGACACAAAAGAAGATAAAATAGATAAAGGCGGTTCTCTATGCTTCGGCAATAAAAAAGCTTAATCTAAGAAATGATATGCACGAGATTGGATATCTGTATTGCCAATGGCATAGTCAGTGAGTATCAAGGAAACCCGGAACAAGAATATTGAATTATGGTAAGACATATTTGAAGTGCCTGAAAAGGACTGGAAATTATATGTAAGCTTATGGGAATAATTCATTACTTCTTGGTGGTAACTTAGATTCGGGTTTTTTAAATCATAGGGATGGCAGTAAATCCACCTCAAGGTTATGTGTTTAATGGAAGTAAATCCATAGTATGGAGGAGTGTCATATAGAAATATATTTCGGACTCCACCATGGAAAGAAGATAATATTGGAGCCTTGTGGCAGCCAAAGTATCTGTATGGTTCTAGAAACTTCGTAATGACTTAGATGTGATTTTAAGTTTTATCCAAGGTTATCACAATTTATTTTGATAATAATGGTACAGTAGCAAACTTGTAGGAATCACGAGTCCATAGGAAAATTAAACACATTGATAGCAAGTACTATCTGATACAAGAAATTATATGATGAGGGGAAGGTTGTTATCGCCTAGATTGCATCGGGTGATAACCTAGAAATCCTTTTACAAGGATCTTAGGGCGAAAGCTTTTAATGGTCAAGTAGTGGGAGTGGTAATTAGATGTATGGCAGAAGATATGACATCATAGTCTTTTAGTATAAGTGGGAGATTGTTGGATTGTATACAAAAAGTCTTACTTTTGGTATGAACTATGTTTTGACAATTTTTGGAATAAGAATCATGTGATCAAACGTTTTGTAATAATGTTGTTGCAAAAGTCCATTTATTTTATACTGTAGATAATGTGGTGTGCGGCGTCACACAGAAGATCATATTATCGGCTCCTTATAAAGTATAAACAAATATTCACAATTAAGATAGAAGGGGACTATCTATCGGTATGGTTGTAGTGTGATTTAGCATTAGTCTATCTTAACTATAAAATTGCACTAGTGCGCTGTGTGTATTGAGTAGGACCGCCATTGAGATCGATCGGTTTATACTGACTATATAATAGAACTTGATCTCTGTTATTATGGAAGTTCGTACTCTTAATCCCTATACAATAACCTTGACATGTAAGCCAGTATTTATTTCTTTAATTCGTCAATGAGCGAGATTTAATTGTTAAATCAATATGCTTGGTGAGTTAGGAAATAGTGCTGTCTCTATGGTGTGTTGTTGATTATAGAAGGAATCTGTGTTCTAACGGAATTGGTTGATGATGTCCCCTTGAGGAGCTCATAATGATTATCATGTAAATCCTGCTGGTGGATTTATTCTGGCATGATAATAAGGTTAAGTGGTACTACTATCGGTAAATATATTGATTAATAGAGTTGTCAGTAACTTAATTAATTAGTTGGCATTGAATATTAAACACGGGGAGATTAACGGGCTCATAATAAGAAGGAGCCCATAACGTAATTTGGGATTAGGGTGGCAGTACAATAATATTTTTTTAGTGGAATGATTTATTATTATTGGGCTTAAGTATAAGTTTTAGGCTAAACTTGGATGCTTAAGCCCAATGGAGGCCCAAACCCTAATTTTTCCTCCTGGTCCCTGTTGTAGCCGATGTAATAGCCAATCTTATCAATCCAGAATCTGAATCACATACATAACACACGTGAAAGGCAGATTAGGGTTGTAGACAGAGTTTGTCTTGTAGATCGTTGCCCACACCAACGTCAAGACGTGGCTTAGGAATACAACAGAAGACCAAAAGGTCGTTTGTTGTTTCTGTCTATCAACATCACTTATTTTTCTAAAATTTTGTGGATTCTGAAACTATAAGTGTAATTTACCGTTGGAAAGCCACTGAATAGAGGATCGTTTTGGTGCATAGATCTCTTGATTCTGATATCGGATGAGAGAGTTATGCCCAAAACCGTGAGGCTGCACAGGATGTCGACAAGAATTCAACCTCTACATCAACCCTGGTGAAAGGTAATCAATTCTATGTTTATACTTCCGATGTGATAGAATTGGATGGAACCTTAACGATTCGCATTGACCAAAAGATCCAAACGCCAACAAATAGTATCTGAGCGTAGGTTTTAAAGCTAAACATAACACGTTAGGCTAGGGTTTCTTTACATAATGTGGTGCTAGAATTTAGGATAAAGGGTTTGATGTGAATTATGTGAATTATACATGAGTTATGATCACATGATAGGGTTTGATGTTTTGTACAATCTGTATATGCCCTAAGTTTTAATTCACGGCTGCAAAACCCTAATTGAACATATGCACACACGTATCTATGTTGTATCTTGGGATGGTAACCGATTGTGAGAGTGAAAGGGAGTGTGATTGTGTATTATTCTTCCATGGTGTAAACATGCTTGTTGTCGGGGTGATGACTTCTGGCGATAGAAGGTGAAGGGTCTGACGGTTGGGTGCTTCAGCGTTGTTTATACAAGTCGGCGTGATGGCTCGGATCCACACATGATCAAAAGCGCTGGATCACGACGAATCGCGATGGTGGCTGATCGAACAGGTTGGGCTTGCTGTTGTAGTGTTGGGCGATTGCCGTCGTGGATAAGAAGGTCATCTAGGGCCAAACCTGCAATGGAAATTGGGACTGGTGGGCTGGGCGGGATGCACGACCGGCAGGGGTTGACGCATTGGAAAAGGTTCTTAGCTGGTCTCCTTAAAATCCGGTCAAGTCTGGCACATTTTTGAACAAATCTGCAAGCTGTTCCGATAAGGCATGATGTAGTTTTGAAGAGTCTACAAAAGATTCTGATCAGGTCTGTATCTTTCAGGTCGGCTCTACACTCTAGAAATATTCTTGTCAAGTCTGCTTGTAGATGGATGAGTGCTGATCAAAAATCATTAGTGTTGTCCCTCCGATGAGCGTTTTACGGTGGGTTCGACGTGATATTCTGAGCCAATACTCCAGCTGGATGCGTGGTTTCTGGTGGCGCCTATTGTCTTGTAGAATACCATGCGACCTGGTGGGCTAAAGTCACGCGGTTGTGGGAACCTTGCACTGGATGAAGCTGCACAAAGGAACTGATGAAGGGCCACGTGAACTCACGGTTGCGCTCTAAGGCATGCGCAAGATGGCAAGACGAAAGCGGTTCTAGTCAGTCAGTAGTGACAACTGACATGCGGCATTATCGGTGACACTTGTTACTGGCTGGAAAGTTCCGTCGGTGCCACTTATGTGAGTGCTGGTCGGTAAAAAGCTAAGGGCTTGCTGGAGCAGCTTGTGGAAAGATGGGTTTTTCGGCTGATTCACCATGGGACAGTGACTACCAGTAGCTACTACAGACATTATAGCAGGCAGTGGACGGCATGGTTCGAAGTTTCACCGGTGGCTGTACATCTATGAATGGAAGCTTTCCAACAAGGAAAGCATCTTCGGCTGGTTGGCAGCTTGTTTTCTGGGGGCCATGAGGCGGCTGGAGCTGCACTGCTTCAGGCAAAGGATTTTCGGCGATGGGCTGTTCTCCGGCGGGTTGGAGGCCAGGCTAGAGTGCCACCGGTACAAGCGGCGGTTTGTGGGTGGCTGCAAATCCGTTAGTGGGGTAGTTGTCTTGAGGCCCTATATGTTCCAACTTGTTGGATAAGTCTCTTCCTTAATTGGTTTGTTGACCAAGTCAATTTTTTTTATCGGGCAATAATTTTTCCTTATATATAATTGCAATAATTGTATTTTATTTGCCAATTATTATTATATATTTGGATTGCATGTGCTATTTGATTACTGCCTTATTTGCTGTAATAATAGCATGTTTATTTGCATAATTATATCTTTTATAGTGTATGCATGCAAAAACCCTCTTGTCAAATAACTAAGTGGGAGATGGATTGGTCATGATCCCGCAGCCTCCATTATTGATTTATTGTGTGATGCAAGTAAGCTTATGAGTCGGCTATAGTGTCTTCCTCCCCAACGGATGAGTTTTATTTTTGGATCACTGGAATAATTATTTATAATGTGATGCAAGTAAGCTTATGAGTTGGATATTGTGCCTTCTTCCCCAACGGATGAGTTTTATTTGCGGATCACTGGTACAAATTATTAATTGATGGTTATAGGAAATTATTTGAGGGCGTATGGACTTCTCCAACTGTGAAACACACAAACTTGGGTAACGTACTTGTATAAAATAATTGTAAACACTTATTTTCAATTAATATGTATCCTCTCCAACGGAGTCACTGCTATTAAATTGCATGGCTAAAGGACAACCGACTATTAATCATTGAGTCATAAGGTTAATTATGACGTTTGGAATTAATGGGTAAAACCTTCTCTTGCGAATGTTAGGGTTTGTATACGTCCACACTAACGTAGCAGGCAAATTTACGGTGCTTGAGATGTCGGTGAATTTATTTTATTTTGTTTATTGAGGGAATCAATATAAAATTTAAATTCGAAGGGTGGTTTGATCGTCGTATTTATTTACTTGATTCTCTGAGTTTTCGAATAGTTTATTTTACTTATTGTTAACTAAAAGAAATGATATTTACTGGTCCATAATAAATTATTAGAAAAGAATCTTGGTTTTAATTATTACTGCTAAGGAAAATAAAATGTGTTCTCACTTAGGATTCCTTCTGATGCCTATTTAAGTCTTTGGTGAAGAGGTTAGAGATTCATAAAAATATGATGGTCTCATTCGACTCTTTGGATACTCTATTTCATTTAAATGATATGATCGTTATAATGAAGGATGGAGCTATAATCTGTTGTGGTACACTCTTAAATCATGTTTATCCCACGGATGCAATAAATAGTTATTAATAATGTATCTTCTAATCTTAGTAAGAGAAAGGAACCTTCGGCGATGAAATTAACATACTTTTGGGATCTAAGACTAGATCATTTTACTTAAGTACGATTCTAAGTTAATAGCCGATGGACCGTAAGGTTTATTGGGAGTAGAAACTATCGAACTAGTGAGTCTTACTTGGAAGTGAAAATGATTAATTGTCTTTTCAAGGCAATGGGGTATAGAGCCATGAAAAGATATGTTGGAATGGTTCATCCTGATTTAAGTGATCCTAAGATTATCCCGGCGAGAGGTGTTTATGAATATTCGTCACTTTGTTTGACGATTATTCTAGAAGCAAGATATATTTATTTGATGCACTGCAAGTCTAAGTACTATGATAAAATTCTAGAAGTGCATGATTGATGCAGTGATGCGTCATGGAAAATATATCAAGTCATTACGATATAATTGTGGTGGCGAGTACCTCTTATGATAGTTAGGAGCTATTAATCAGATGTTGGGATTGAGTCCCAAGTTATCTGCACCGGGCAAATCCCAGGGGAATGGTGTGACGGAAAGAAGAAATAGGACTCTTATGGAAATAATTAGATAGATGATGAATTATTTGGAATTACTAAATTCATTTTATGGGTATGTAATGAAAACAGCAAGACATATAATGTTTGTTTGTTTGTGGGATATCCTAGAAAAATGAAGGGTGGTTTATTTAAAAGTCCAAAAGGTCAGAAAGTGTTTGTTAACACGAACACTAGATTTTTGGTAATGACTATGTAATAAATTGCAAGTCTATGTATAAGTTCTAAAAATGTGCAAAGGAAAACACAAATTTTAATACCAAAAATACAAGAGGATATACCCCAAGTAAACTGCATCGCATGTCATATATGATACACAATTGCATGTAGTATCTTGTCATAGTGGGAGGTTGTTAAACAATCGAAAAGATTTATATTTTGGGAGAGTCGTGAGACTTGATCCCTAGTAAACATAATATGTCCCATGGATACGACGATGCACTACAAGATAGAAATACGGAATATTAACAAGTTGCAATGGATTCAAAATCTTCTTTGTGAGCTTGTAGAACCATCAAATGATGTAAAAGCCATAGGATATGTGGTCTAAAAAATTAAAAGAGGATCGCTTACATTATGTCGATGTGGATTCTTTATTCTGTTGCTGCTCATATTAAATATGAGGTAACACAAATGGATGTCAAGACTGCTTTCCTGATTGGAAGTCTTGAGGAAAACATCTGTGTGAGACAACTACATTGATTCATTGCAAAGAGCTAAGAGCATTTTGATTGTAAGCTTAGAAGTGTTCATCGATGGACTAAAGCAAGATTCATGATCATGAAACATTTGTTTTAATCCAGTTATATGGATTTAATCAATGCTCGGATGGGTCTTGTGTATTGAAAAGAATGATGGAAATGTGGTGGTATGTCTTGTAAGTACGTAGATAATATCTTGCTTATTGGAGACAATGAATGAGTACTGTCGGGCGTATAGGTATGATTAATAAAGTGGTATGAAATGAAAGACTTAAGATAAGCAAAATATATCCTTGCAATCATAGTAATAATGATCACAAGATAGGATGTTGTGCTTATCTCGAGCTTCATGAATTGATACAATTCGTACTCGTTTTAGCATGTGACTTTATATAAGAATTTTTGTCTTAAGACACAAAAGAATATAAAATAGATAAAGGCGGTTCCCTATACTTCGGCAAAAGAAAGCTTAATCTATGAAATGCTATACACGAGATTAGATATCTGTATTACCAATGGCATAGTCAGTGAGTATCAAGGTAACCCGGAACAAGAATATTGAATTATGGTAAGACATATTTGAAGTGCCTGAAAAAGACTAAAAATTATATGTAAGCTTACGGGAATAATTTATTACTTCTTGGTGGTTACTTAGATTTGGGTTTTTTGAATAGGGACGGCAGTAAATCCACCTCAAGGTTATGTGTTTAATGGAAGTAAATCCATAGTATGGATGAGTGTCATATAGAAATATATTTTGAAGATAATATTGGAGCCTTGTGGCATCCAAAGTATCTGTATGGTTCTAGAAACTTTGTAGGACTTAGATGTGATTTTGAGTTTTGTCCAAGGTTATCACAATTTATTTTGATAATAATGGTACAGTAGCAAACTTGTAGGAATCACGAGTCCATAGGGAAATTAAACACATTGATAGCAAGTACTACCTGATACAAGAACTTATATGATGAGGAGAAGGTTGATATCGCCTAGATTGCATCGGGTGATAACCTTGAAATCCTTTTACAAAGGCCTTAGGGCGAAAGCTTTTAATGGTCAAGTAGTGGGAGTGGTAATTAGATGTATGGCAGAAGATATGGCAGTATAGTCTTTTAGTATAAGTGGGAGATTGTTGGATTGTATGCTAAAAGTCTTGTTTTTGGTATGAACTATGTTTTGGCAATTTTTGGAATGAGAATCATGTGATCAAACGTTTTGTAATAATGTTGTTGCAAAAGTCCATTTACTTTATACTGTAGATAATGTGGTGTGCGGCGTCACACAGAAGATCATATTATCGGCTCCTTATAATGTATAAACAGATATTCACAATCAAGATAGAAGGGGACTATCTATCGGTATGGTTGTAGTGTGATTTGGAATTAGTCTATCTTGACTATAAAATTGCACTAGTTCCCTTTGTGTATATTGAGTAGGACTGCCATTGAGATCGTTCGGTTTATACTGACTATATAATAGAATTTGATCTCTGTTATTATGGAAGTTCGTACTGTTAATCCAATACAATAACCTCGACACGTAAGCCAGTATTTATTTCTTTAATTCATCAATGAGCGAGATTTAATTGTTAAATCAATATGCTTGGTGAGTTAGGAAATGGTGTTGTCTCTATGGTGTGTTGTTAATTATAGAAGGAATCTGTGTCCTAACGGAATTGGTTGATGATGTCCCCTTGAGGAGCTCATAATGATTATCATGTAAACCCTGCAAGTGGATTTATTTCGGCATGATAATAAGGTTGAGTGGTACTACTCTCGGTAAATATATTGATTAATAGAGTTGTCAGTAACTTAATTAATTATTGGGTATTGAATCTTAAACACGGGGAGATTAACAGGCTCATAATAAGAAGGAGCCCATAAACGTAATTTGGGATTAGGGTGGCAGTGCAATAATATTTCTTCAGTTGAATGATTTATTATTATTGGACTTAAGTATAAGTTTTGGACTAAACTTGGATGCTTAAGCCCAATGGTGGCCCAAACCCTAATTTCTCCTCCGGGTCCCTATTGTAGCCTATATAATAGCCAATCTCATCAATTCGGAATCTGAATCACACACATAACACACGTGAAAGGCAGATTAGGGTTGTATATAGAGTTCGTCTTGTAGATCGTTGCCCATACCAACATCAAGACGTGACTTAGGAATACAATAGAAGACCGGAAGGTCGTTTGCTGTTTTTGTCTGTCAACTTCACCGATTTTTCTAAAATCTTGTGGACATTGAAACTTTAAGTGTGATATACAGTTGGAAATCCACTGAAGAGAGGATCGTTTTGGTGCATAGATCACTCTATTCTGATATCGGATGAGAGTGTTTTGCCCAAAACCGTAAGGCTGCGCAGGAGGTCAGCGAGAGTTCAACCCTTACATCTACCCTGGTGAAAGGTAATCAATTCTATATTTATGTTTCCACTGTGATAGAATTGCATGGAACCCTAATGGTTCATGTTGACCAAAAGATCTAAACGCCAATATATCCAGCAGCAAGAAGTGAAGAGTGTTGAAGATACCTTCAATCGATACATGGCAAGGAATGATGCAAGGGGTTGACCGCATCGAGGATACTATGAATGCTAAGCATGTATATTTATCTAAGCAGTTGAAAGACCTTACTTTGATAATGGGGCAGATGGTCAGAAACGTGAATCACTTGACACAAACGTTGGAGAAAGGAATATTCCCATCTCAAGGTATAACGAACCCAAAAGAATGCAAAGCCATCATATTGAGGTCTAGAGCACAATATGATGGACCAATGATGCCGGAAATAGATTCTGGAGCTTCAGGAGCTCGATTCGACCATGGTTTGACCAAAACATCAGGTCAAACCATATCATCTAAGTCGAACCAAGCACCTGTGTATACTCAGGAGCTTTCTGATGGTTGGTTCAACCACGACAGCTCTGGTTTGACTAAACCCCTTGGTCGAACCAGCCTGTACGAGAGATGCTGAATTTTCTGAAGATCGGTTCAACCACGACAGCTCTAGTTTGACCAAACCCTTTGGTAGAACTACGATCGAACCAGCCTATACTGGAGAGTTTGAACTATTTGATGGTCGATTCGACCATTATGGACCTAGTTCGACCAGCACTCAAGGTCGAACCAACATGTTCGACACCATTTTCCACACAGAACATTTTACCTCATGATCAAAATACTCCAGTGTCATCCCAAGAGCAGAATATTGAGCTTATAGTTGAGAAGAAGTGGTAAAGAGCAAAGAAGTTTAGAGCCGAGAAGCTTAGACTGCAGATGGATAATGAAGATGTGGTTTTCTCTCTTGATCAAGCAATGAAGATGCCCATGGAGATTCAATCATGCGAGAGCAAAGATGTGATTTCTAACTTGTTTAATCTTGATTTAATAGGACAGATGATTCTGAATTTGAGTGGAAGATTGACAAGGAGATGTATAAACAGCCATGGGAGGAAGGTAATTCCAAGGATCATATTTTTGTAACTAAGAAAGGTGAGGTGCTGAGTATAAACAAGAAGAGGGAAAGAAAGTACTTGAAGGTGAGGATGCGAGGAGACCACCATTTGATCTAGTAGTTCAAAAAGGTTACATCCATCGTGACTCTCTGACGCTAAATATGAGCGCCTGTTGGGGGCTTGTCCCTTCTGTTTTATTGCTTTAATGTTTCTTTCATGTGAGTGAGGAATTAATATATTTGAGGTGCTCACGTTTTGGAAATTACATCTCTTTTAAAACTTAGTTTCGATTTACATTTTTACTAAGTTTGGGGGAATGTGATGTACTTACCTCGTCTTATGAGCACCGAGGGTATAATTTTTCCTTTCATTGGTTGTTTGTTTGTTAGGAGGTTGATTTTGTGTGGCTTATTAATATTTTAACTGGTGTTGGTATGTCGATTTTTTACAACTTACCTAATATTTAGTGTGTCTTGTTGGTGTTTCTAGTGTGTGGAGTCAATTATATAGTCAATTGAGTCTTTCTTATAGTTCTCTTATTTATTATTAATGAATATGTGATGATGAGGTATGCTTGAGCTTTGGTGATAGAAATAGGTAAACTAATGCTTTGACCTGATCGAGTTGAACAACTCGAGGAGCTCGTGCATATGTTGAAGAAAAATCAGGTGCCCTAGTTTCTTTATCTAATTTTTATATGTGCTTTTAATTGGTAGAAGTGGAAGGAATGAGTTTTTGTTTTTGGTGATCCATATGAGCTTATATTTTTAGAATTGTGTCTGAAATTCATATTCACTTGAAATTGATGAAGGAAGTGTACCTGAGTTATACTATGGTATGAAGTTCTATGTGTACATGTGGGATATTGCTTACCATGAAAAGTGCTCTATTACTTGTTAAAAACCATGTGAGATTTTGAACCTTGTTGATTATGGTACATAATCACATGATGTTTCTTTTCTGGTGAGTATCGTTCTTGTGCGTGTATTCTAGAACTTGCCTCTTGTCTTACTTGAAATTACATGTGTGTTAGATGATGGGAGATGATTTTAGGCCATCCTTGAATTTATAAGTCACTTAGCCAAATAATTCCCTAATAAATAATGTTTATCCGTAGTTAGCCCCGTTCAACCTAAAAACCTCATTCTTTGGCAGCCTACGAGAAATAACCACTTTGAGCTTCTGAATTTTCGAGCCTTGATTTTATCATGAAAAGAATTAATGGCTTTTCAAAGTGTGTTAATGGATTTTTTATAACAGTTTGGGAGTGAATGAAATTTGTGTTGAAATAGTGATTAAGCTTGAAATTGCATCTAAGGAGAATCATGGAGTAGTGCTTAAATCTAGTACTCCATTGAACTAAACACCCTAAGGTAGTGTTTAAATCTAGTACCCTATGGAGGATGCGCGAAGTAGTGCCCGAAACTGGTACCTCGAGAAAAAAAATGATAAGGAAAAAAATGTTGAGCTTGAAATGAATAAAGTGAAAGAGTTGAGGAGGATGTTGACTTGATTGATCCGAGTTTTGAGTCACTTATCCATATATTTTCTACCTTAACCAAAGAGCCAACATTACATCCAAAAGAAAAGTCCTTTTTTATCCTATTGTCAAATCATACTTTTAGTGGTGGAGAGTTTGAGACTTTTGGTAAGCTTATGGTTACGCATGCACTTGAATTGAATATGAGCATAAACACCTTAACCCATAAGTGTATATTTTTAACACTTGAGTGCGAGTGATATATACTTCCTGTGAGAACATGTCAATGGAGCATTTGAATTGGTGGTGATTGTCTTATCTTGTATGATATGAATTGATTATTACATGTAATGAGAGTTGCATGAACTAAGTTGAGGATAATTGTATTTTAAATCGGGTATTTGTTATAATCCTTATTTCCCCGCTAAATTTCTTACTCTCTTTCTCTTTATTTTTATTTTTTTGCGTCGGGACGAGCAACGTGTAAGTTTGGGGAATTGATGTGAGTGAAAATAAGCTTGTTTAAGTGTCCAATTTAACACCTTTTGATGGGAATTGTTGTTATATATTAGCACAAGTATCTTATATTTGATATATGTGAGAAAAATGTGCGTTTGAGGTGTTTCATTGGGTTTTAGGTGGAAAAATGATCAAAAGTACAAAGTAGGAGAAAAGGTGTAACTTGTGCAAGAATGCTGGAAAAAGCACGTCCCACTTGTGTAATTTTTTTGTATTTGTGTTGAGCTCAAAACTAGAACTATTAAGCATGGTTGGAAAGCCACAGACGAAGGTTCTTTTTAGCATAAAGAACACTCCAATCGGAATCCAAATGAGAAAATTATGATCAAAATAGTGACGTCGCGCAAGCTGTGCCGAACAGAACGGTTGTGCCATTTTGCATGACTTTTTAAACATTCAATTGTTAAATTTTCTGTAAATTCTTTATATTTATAGAAAGCTAAGGAAGAGAAGATCACTTGAGCGCAAGAATCACTCAAATTGGAGCTCGGATGTGGAAGTTATAAGCAAAACGATGAGACTGCACAAGCTGGTTCGACCAAGAAGCTTGTGGTTTGACCACTGCTTCAGTTGAAACCAGGAACCTGAAATCGTGTTACAGAGTTGTTTGACCTACCTGATCTGGTTTGACCAAGCCCATGGTCAAACCAAATGCCAGAACATCTCCAGATCCGTATTTTTACACCCTAAGTGCGTGTATTTTCGTGTTTTTCAAGAATAAGCACATCCAAGGTCCGTAAGGAGAGCTTACAAGTATAAAGGGGGATGTAGATCACACCAAGAAAGAGAAGAGAACAGCAACACAGTCATCCTACACCCTACAAGGGGGGATCACCACCAACCATCATCCACATTCTTTCATCCATCCGTCCATCACTTTGAAGATTCGTTTATGGAATCAAGAGGAGGATTCAAGACGGAGAAGGACGCGACGACGCCCACATCTAGAGTTTTATTCTTTTCCTAATTTATCTTGTAATTTTCAGATATATGGGTAAGATCTATCCAACCCCCATGACTGTTCTTAATAACATCATGGGCTATAACCTTTTTGGTAGATCTAGGTTTTTTGAGGTTTATATGAATTAATTAAATTTTCGTGTGTATACTCCGTACAACACTACTTGTGGATTTATTTTATATAAGACTATGCGTTTTTAATTCATACTTAGAGTTGTTTTGTGCATCATTAACTATTATGTAGAGTCTGAATACATATCTTGGTTATTGATTGAGTGCGTTCACTGCTGAGCAGGATTCCATATTATGATTCTAAGTGAGGAGACTCCTAAACTTCATTAGAACTATCTTATATGAATACTTGTTAATTGAATTGAATTCGGGTTAGTAAGTAGGATAAAGAGGATAATTTTATAGTACCTATAAAGGGAGATGTGGTTAGAGTACCAATTGGCTAGGAAAATAATTGATTCTGATAGTACCTAGAAAGGGGTGTGAAATTATATCCCTTGCTCCAAGGTTATTCACAAGTGTTACACTCATATTTACTCGTGTCTATGGAGTAGATTTACATGGTTTAGTAATGCGTACATATTCCACAAGGCAGAGTCGGACATTGATACACGAAAGGGAGATTAATGAGTGAAACTGAATTATTCTAGAGCTACCTATTCTCCTACTTGATTCACTTTCGTATTTTCCTAGTTTCTTATTTATTTTATTTGTTATTTAAATTAATTTTTTAGTAGTTGATAATTAAAATCCCAACTTTTATTGCCATTTGTCTTAAATAATTAAATTGATAACACGCCGTCCTTTGGGTTCGATATTTAACTTGGTCGCTTGCTTAAGCAGCAACTAAGATCCTTAATACTTGGGAATTAATTTTGCGTGCAAAGAAAATGCGCATCAGTAGCACCTTTATCAGATTCCTTGGGTGCATCCTCTTCATCATCAAACGATGAATCATGATCAGGATCAGAGGGGTCTGCATTCGCATCAGCAGGTGTTGCTATATCAGTGGCAACATCAGTGGTAATATCATCAATCGGTTGGTCCAAATCAGCTTCAGCTTTGCGCGTTTTCTTTGCACGCAAAATTAATCCCCAAATATTAAGGATATCAACTGCAGCTTAGCAAGCGACCAAGTGAATATCGAACCCAAAGGATGACATATTATCAATTTAATTATTAACTAAATTAATTAAGACAAGACAATAAGATTTTGAGGTTGATTATCTAATAACTAATATGCTGAAAATTAAATAAAAAATAAAATAAATTAAACACTAGAATAATACGAAAGTGGATCAAGTAGGAGAATAGGTAGCTCTAGGATAATCTAGTTTCACTCATTAATCTTCCTTTCGTGTGTTGATGTCCGACTACGCCCTGGGGAATATGGATGCATCACTAAGCCATGCAAATCTACTCTATAGACACAAATAAACATGCGTGTAACATGTGTGAATAACCTCGGAGCAAGAGATATAATTCCACCCCCCTTTCTAGGTACTATCAGTATCAATTATTTCCCTGGGCAATTGGTACTCTAACCCGATATGATCTCCCTTTATAGTTACTATAAAATTATCCTCTTTATCCTACTTATTAACCCGAATATAATTCAATTAACAAGTATTCATATAAGATAGTTCAAATAAGACTTCGGAATCCCTTCACTTAGAATTATAACATAAAACTCTGCTCAGCAGTGAACGCACTCAATCAATAACCAAGTTATGTATTCAGACTCTACACAACAGTTAATGATGCACAAAACAACTGTGAGTATGGATTAAAAATGCACAATCTTATATAAAATAAATCTACAAGTAGTGTTGTACGGAGTTTACACACAAAAGTTCAATTAATTGGTAAAAATATTCACAACCCTAATTCTACCAAAAAGGCTCTAGCCCATGATGTTACGAAGAACAATCTTGAGTGTTGGATAGATCTTACCCGGATGTCTGGAAAATTACAAGATAAATTAGAAAACGAAATAAACCCTAGATTTGGGAGTCATCGTGTCCTTCTCCGTCTTGAATCCTCCTCTTGGTTCTCCTCTTGATTCCACAAATGAATCTTCAAAGTGATGAATGGATGGAGAAAAGGATGTGGATGATGGTTGGGGGGTGATCCCCCCTTGTGGGGTGTGGTATGGTTGTGGCCTCTCCTCTACTCAAATTCTAATCTGATTTTTGATGTGATCTATGCTCCTTTTTATACTTGTAAGCTCTCCTTATAGGCCTTGGAATGGGCTTTTTAAGTGATCACACGCATTGAGAGTGTAAAAATACGGATATGATAAGTTTCCGAGGCTTAATTCAACCTCACCAGCAGATCGAATTGACCCTTCCAGGTCGAATTGGCCTACTGTAAGCTTCAGGTGCTCAATTCAACCAGCACAGCTGGTCGAATTGAGGTTTTGTGGTCGAATTGACTCTTTTGCCATCCAATTCGACCTCAATTCGACCAGCACACCAGGTCGAATTGACTTGCCCAGTCTCACCGTTTCGCGTATGACTTTCACATCTAAGCTCTGATTTGAGTGATTCTTGCGCTCACACGATCTTCTCTTTCTTGGCTTTCTATCCATATAAAGAACATACATAAACTCTAACATTTATATATGTAACAAGTCATGCAAAGTGGACAGTTGTTCTGAAGAGGAATAGCTTGCGCGACGTCACTCTTTGATCATAACTCTCTCGTTTGGAATCCAATTAGGGTGTTCTTCATACCAAAACGACCCTCTCTTCAATGTCTTTCCAACCATGTATTACATCAAGAGTTTTGATCTCCACAACAACACAGAAAAATTAAAAAAGTTGGACGTGCATTTTTCAGCATCCTTGCACAAATTGCACCTTTTCTCCAACCTTGCACTTTTGATCCCTTTTCCATCTAAAACACAACAAAACAACTCAAGTGCATCTTATTCTCATGTATATTGAATATAAGACCATTGTGCTAATATATGACAACAATATCAATCAAGAAGGTGTTTAATTGGACACTAAAATACACAAATATTCACTCTCGTCAATCCCTCAAACTTACCTGTTGCTCGTCCCAAGGCAACAAAATAAAAATAAAGAGAGAGAGTAAGAAAATTAGCGGGGAAACAAGAACTATGACCAATACCCCATTCAAAATACAATTGTCATCAACTTAGGTCATGCAACTCTCATTACATGTAATAATCAATTCATAGCATACAAGTTAAGACAATCACCACCAATTCAAATGCTCCATTGACATGTTCTCACAGGAAGTATATATCACTCGCACTCAAGTGTAAAAGATGTACACTTATGGGTTTAAGTGTTTACGCTCAAATTCAATTCAAGTGCATGTGTAACCATAAGCTTGCCAAACGTCTCAAACTCTCCACCACTTAAAGTATGATTCAACAATAGGATCAAAAAGGACTTTCATTAGGATGTAATGTTGGCTCTTTGGTAAGGGTAGGAAACATATGGATAAAGTGACTCAAATAGTAGAAAATTAAAATTGGAGATCTTTGGTACTGTTTTACACTTCAAGGCTATCCAGCTTCATGCTTTTCTAATTTTCTTTTCTGTCCTTTTTCTTCAAGCTGAACATTTTTCCTTCTTTTCTTTCTTTTCCTTTCTTGAGGTACCAGTTTCGGGCACTACCTCTAACATCTCGGGGTACCAGTTTCGGGCACTACCTCTAATATCTCGGGGTACCAGTTTCGGGCACTACCCCTAAGCAATTTATTTTTAAGCTTATAATCATTTGTTCAGCTCCAAATATTTTATTCCTTCCAAACTCCATGAAAATCAACATCACACACTTTGACAGCATTTAATTCTCCACTAAATATAGGAAGTTTAGGCTCAAATAGGATATCAAAGTGGCTATCTTCGTAGGTTGCCAAAGAAATAAGGCTTTCAGGCTCAAAAGGGCTAACTACAGATATATAATTATTCGGTAAGAAATTATTTGGCAAAAGTGACTCATAAATTCAAGGATAGCCAAAAATCATCTCTCATCATCTAACATAACATGCGGTCTCAAGTAAGATAAGAGGCATGTTCTTGAATACAAACACAAGAACGATACTCACCAGAAAAGAAATATCATGTGATTATGTACGTGATCAACGAGGCTCAAATTTTTACATGGGTTTTTAACAAGTAACAGAGCATTTTTCATGATAAGCAATTTCTCACAAGTACACAGAACTTCATACCACAATATAAGTCATGTACACTTCCGTCATCAATTTCAAGAGCATATGAATTTCAAAGACAATTTTAACAATATAAGATAACATGGATCACCACCATAAACAAAATCCTTTACTCCATGAATTAAAAGTGCATATAAAAATTAGAATAAGAAAACGAGGACACCTGATTTTTTCCTATGTATGCACGAGCTCCTCGAGTTGTTCAACTCGGTCAGGTCAATGCCTCTGTTACCTGTTTCTATCATCAAAGCTCAAACATACCCATCATCACTGGATTCATCAATAAAATAGGAGAACTATAAGAAAGAATTAATTGACTATCTAATCGACTCCACACACTAGAAACACCACTGAACACTAGGCAAATTTCAAAAAAATTGACTCATCAAAACCGATTAAAGTTTCAACATACCGCAAAAAATCAACTCCCCTAGCAAATATTACAAAGAAAAGATTATTCTCTTGGGGCTTCAATGAGGTAAGTACATCACACACCTCCCCAAACTTAGTAAAAACATAAGTCGAAACTAAGTTTGCAAAAAGATGTAATTTTCGATTAGTAAGCACCTTAAATATAAAAATTTCTTACTCACACGAAAGAAATAAAGCAATAAAACGGAAGGAAAAGCCCCCAACAGGCGCTCATATTTATTGTCAGAGAGTCACAACGAATGTAACCTTTTAAATTACTTGATTGGAGGACGGTCTTGTCGCATCCTCACCTTCAAATACTTTCTTTCCCTCTTCTTGTCTACACTCAACACCTCACCTTTCTTGGTCACAAAAATATGATCATTGGAATTTCTTTCCTCCCATGGCTGTCTAGACACCTCCTTGTCAATCTTCCACTTAAATTCAGAATCATCTATCTTAGAAAAATCAAGATTAAACAAGTTAGAAACCACATCAATGCTCTTGCACAATTGTCTCTCCATGGACATCTTCATTGCTTGAAGGTTCGACTCAAACGGTTGGTCAAACGGTATTCTTGGGCATGATTGCGCAGTCTCACTGTTTCGAGCATAACTTTCGCATCCGACCTCTGATTGATGTGATTCACGCCTGAAAATGATCCTCTCTTCCGAGGCTTTCTGTTCGACTATCTTTGGAGCTAATTCGACTAGGATTCTACCTGTAGATCTGGTCGAATTGAAGTCCTCCTGGTCGAGTTGACCTTTTGATGAATTTTGTCCTCCGATTCGACCTCGATTCGACCATAAGGTCTGATCGAATTAGATGGTTGTTGGTCAAATTGAGCTCCTAATGAAATAGAGTGCTCCGGATGGTAGAATTCGACCTGAATTCGACTAGAGGGTCTGGTCGAATTGAAGTGTTTCTGGTCGAATTGAGGCTCTATTGCTTCCAAATCATGCCCAAGTGCCTCATTCGACCTACCCTGTTGAATTTGACCAGATGTGTTGGTCGAATTGGGGTCAAATTGAGCTCCCAATGTCTCTAATTTAAATTCCAGCCTCATCGGTCCCTCGTACAGTGTTCCAGACCTCAATGTGATGGCATTATTCTCCAATGTTTGTGGCTAGTGATTCACATTCGTGGCCATCTGTCCCATCATCAAGGTAAGATCCTTCAACTACTTAGATAAATCTGTATGGTTTGCATCAGTTTTCGCCTCTAGCTTGGCCCATAGACGATCAACCCTTGCATCATTCTCAGCCATGTATCGATTGAAGGTATCTTCAACACTCTTCACTTCATACTGCTGCTTCATACTAGGCCCCCCTTGTGTCAACTTTGTAATCGCCTCTGCTGGGACTCTAATAGCTTGTTGATGTTAGCTAGACTAGAGACGATCTCATCATCCCTATTTGGCTTCACCACTTGATATTCAACCTGCGCTACCTTACCAAGTACATATGATCCTCTATCTCTCTCTACAGGCCAGTCACGTGAATTTATAGAGATGTCTTCAAATAACTTTTCTGCTTCAAGTGCTGTCTTAGATAACAGCGCTCCTCTAGAGGATACATCAATAAAAACACGCGACTCACAATCTAATCCATAGTAGAATATACTTATGTATTCAGCCTTAGACATTCCATGTTGTGGGCACCTCCTGAGCATATCTTTGAACCTATCCCACGCCTCATGAAATTTCTCACCCTGATTCATAACAAATTGGGAGATCTCTTGCCTCATTCTTAAGATCCTTGAGGGTGCATGTATTCTCCAAGAACTTCTGCTGCAGTTTGTCCCATGTAGTGCAATCTATGGCATCAAGTGTCTCATACCAAGCTTCCGCCTTATCAATTAAAGAGAACTTGAATAAGGCGATTTGCCTAACATTATCATTAGCTCCAGCATTCTTTTGAGTGTTTGCATAACCAAGAAATTTTAGGAGATGCTGATATGGATCTTCAAAATAACCTCCAGAAAGGGATTCTTCTCTACCATGTTAATAAGAGCGGGATGTATCTCAAGATTATCATCTTTCCCTCTTGCTCTTATCAACCCCATGTTACCAATTCCATAGTTCGTGAAAATTTCACGCATGGCAACATTATCTGAATTCTGCCTTGCTTCGGCCATGCTTAGCACTGTGTGTTATTCCTTCTTTCCTTCCTCTTTTTTCCTAGTGCACAAGTACCTCAGAAAAATTTAAGGATAGATAGAAATAAATAATCACAAATAAAAGTCTTAATCTAACTAGAAATAATAAACTAATAATAACAGTCGTCCCCAACAACTGCGCCAAGAACTTGATGCAAGTTTTCTTTGCATGCATAATTTATTCCCCAAGTATTAAGGATATCAATTGCATCTTAGCAAGCGACCAAGTGAATATCGAATACAAGGGATAGCGTATTATAAATTTAATTATTAACTGAATTATTTAAGACAAGATGATAAGATTTTGAGGTTGATTATCTAATAACTAATATGTTGAAAATTAAATAACAAATAAAATAAATTAAACACTAGAATAATACGAAAGTGGATCAAGTAGGAGAATATGTAGCTCTAGGATAATCCAGTTTCACTCATTAATCTCCCTTTCGTGTGTTGATGTCCGACTCTGCCTTTGTGGAATATGGACGCATCACTAAGCCATGCAAATCTACTCTATAGACACAAGTAAACATGCGTGTAACACGTGTGAATAACCTCAGAGTAAGAAATATAATTTCACCCTCTTTCTAGGTACTATCAGTATCAATTATTTCCCTGGCCAATTGGTACTCTAACCCGATATGATCTCCCTTTATAGGTAATATAAAATTATCCTCTTTATCCTACTTATTAACCCGAATATGATTCAATTAACAAGTATTCATATAAGATAGTTCTAATAAGACTTCGGAATCCCTTCACTTAGAATTATAATATAAAACCCTGCTCAGCAGTGAACACACTCAATCAATAACCAAGTTATGTATTTAGACTCTACACAACAGTAATGATGCACAAAACAACCGTGAGTATGGATTAAAAATGCACAATCTTATATAAAATAAATCCACAAGTAGTGTTGTACGGAGTTTACACATGAAAGTTCAATTAATTAGTAAAAACCTTCACAACCCTAGTTCTACCAAAAAGGCTCTAGCCCATGATGTTACTAAGAACAATCATGGGTGTTGGATAGATCTTACCCGGATGTCTGGAAAATTACAAGATAAATTAATAAACAAAATAAACCCTAGATTTGGGAGTCGTCGCATCCTTCTCCGTCTTGAATGCTAATCTTGGTTCTCCTCTTGATTCCACAAACGAATCTTCAAAGTGATGAATGGATGGAGGAAAGGATATGGATGACGGTTGGGGATGATCCCCCCCTTGTGGAGTGTGGTATGGTAGTGGCCTCTCCTCTACTCAATTCCTTGTTCTAATCTGAGTTTTGATGTGATCTACACCCTTTTTTATACTTGTAAGATCTCCTTATAGGCTTTGGAATGGGCTTTTTGAGTGATCACAGACATTGAGAGTGTAAAAATACGGATATGATAAGTTTTCGAGGCTCAATTCGACCTCACCAACAGGTCGAATTGACCTTTCAAGTCGAATTGGCCTACTGTAAGCTTCAGGTGCTCAATTCGACCAGCACAACAGGTCGAATTGGGGTGTCGTGGTCGAATTAACTCTTTTTCCATCCGATTCAACCTCAATTCGACCAGCACATTAGGTCGAATTGACTTGCACAGTCTCACCGTTTCGCGTATAACTTCCATATCTGAGCTCTGATTTGAGTGATTCTTGCGTTCACGTGATCCTCTCTTCCTTAGAAATCCATATAAAGAACTTACAGAATTTCTAATATTTAGATATGTAATAAGTCATGCAAAGTGGACAGTCGTTGTGAACAGGAACAGCTTGCGCGATGTCACCACTTTGATCATAACTCTCTCGTTTGGAATCCAATTGGGGTGTTCTTCATACCAGAACCACCCTCTCTTAAGTGGCTTTCTAACCATGTATTACATCAACAGTTTTGATCTCCTCAACAACACAGAAAATTTATGAAAATTGGACGTGCATTTTTCAGCATCCTTGCACAAATTGCACCTTTTCTCCAACCTTGCACTTTTGATCATTTTTCCACCTAAAACACAACAAAATACCTCAAGTACACCTTATTCTCATATATATTGAATATAAAACCATTGTGATAATATATGAAAATAATATCAATCAAGAAGGTGTTCAATTGGACATTAAAACATGCTAATTTCCACTCTCATCAGTGCTGCAACAAGGGTCGCAACATCAGAGACAACGTTCTTGCCTCGTCTCCTTTACTTCAGGGCTTTGCAGAATTCATCCATCATGGGGTTCTCACCTAGTATATCTACATCCATAGGTGCAGTATCATCATCAGAATCAGACAGGGAAATATGAGACTTCCCTTGGGTAGAACTAGGCACATCTAGTGAGGTAACAGTGGTGCCCTTCTTCCGAATACGGATTGACCAACGTATATGCGGGTCCTTGCATTTTACAGCAGTGGGCTTGCTCACCTTTGAGCTAATCAGCACAGGTGGTGATAATGAAGGAGAAGACACGGTCATATTCTGCTCAGTTTGGATAGAAGAACCAATGGGTGATGATGTGAAAGGTACTTGAATAGGGTTAGATGGATCAAATGTTTCAGAGGGCTGAGTCTCAAATGGAATTTTAGATGGAGGGATGGAAGTTTGAGCGAGTTCAGATGATGGAGCGAGAATATCATATTGGAAAACAGTAGGAGGAGGTTTAAGCATCTGGACTTTGATTCGAGACACAAGAATGCCTGAATCAGTGACCTGAGCCTGAAGCGAGAGGAATATAGAGTCGGGAGTACCTTGAGGAAGGACAATATGTCTCGGTATGTTTATGAAAAAGTCTCGAATCAGAGGATACTAGGGCTTTTTGAACATATTTGCAAAAACTTACAGAAGGCTTGCTGGACCAAGAGGCCTTGCTCGACTAGTCAAGGCATGGTCGAATGGATTCTTGCTGCTTCTATTTATGGTAATTTCGGATTTCTGTTACAAAATTTGACGTATGCCGCAAGCAAAAGCCCATCCTAAGCCCGTAAGAAGGTTCCACGAGTATAAAAGAAGAGCTTTCGCAGAAGAAAAGGGAGACACACTTCATCATCGAAACCCTACCGCCATCCGAAGGAGCTGTGGAGAGAGGTTCGTCTATCGAACCAAGTGAGAACCAAGTAGAGATTCAAGATGGAGAGAGTAGCGACGGCACCCACGTCTAGGGTTTGCTTTTCTTCTTAATTTATCTTGTAATTTTCAAGAATATGGGTAAGATCCTACCAACCACCATGATTGTTCCTAGATCAATCATGGGCTAGAACTGCTTCGGTAGTTCTAGGGTTATGAAGGTTTTATGAGTTAGTTTGTCTTTCATGTGTAAACTTCGTACAACACTACTTGTGGTTTATTTTATATAAGATTGCACTTTTTAAATTCATACTCACAGTCGTTTTGTGCATCATTAACTGTTATGTAGAGTTTGAATACATATCTTGGTTATTGATTGAGTGCGTTCATTGCTGATCAGGATTACATGTTATAATTCTAAGTGAATGGATTCCGAAGTCTTATTAGAACAATCTTATATAAATACTTGTTAATTGAATAATATTCGGGTTAATAAGTTGGATTAAGAGTATAACTTCATAGTACCTATAAAGGGAGATCATATCGGGTTTGAGTACCAAGTGCATGGGAAATAATTGATACTGATAGTACCTAGAAAGGGGGCTGAAGCATATCTCTTGCTCTGAGGATATTCACACGTATCATACGCATGTTTACTTATGTCTATTGAGTGAACTTGGATGGTTTAGTGGCGTCCATAGACCACAAGGTAGAGTCGGACATCAACGCATGGAAGAAAGATTAATAAGTAAAACTGGATGACCTGAAGAACAACCTAATTTCTCACTTGATCATAGTCGCATTATCTATATTGCTTGTTTATTTTTTTGTTATTTTAATTACTTGTTATTTAGTTACTTAATTACCACAATTCAATTTACCAACATAGTCTTAGTTATTAGAATATAATTAAAATGATAATAATCCATCCCTTGGGTTCGATAATCACTTGGTCGCCTATCGAGACTACAATTGATATCCTTCATACTTGGGAATTATTTTGTGTGTTGAGAAAACATTCATCAAGTTCTTGGCATCGTTGCTGGGGATGGCATAGATTATTAGTTTATTATTTCTAGTTTAATTGAGATTATATTATTCTTGTCTTTAATTTCTAACACTCATTCTTCTTAGGTGTATGCTCACTAGATCGAAGATAGATGAATTAGAGCCTTATAATCTGGAGATTGGAGTATCGTAGAGGAAGAAAAAGAAGAACAAGAACAAGAACATAAACACAACTGAAGCTCTTAATTTAGGAGTTGAAGTTGACGTGCTGAAATCACAAACGATTGAAGTTGAAACCGAAGTTAACTTTGAAGCAGAAACAGTCAATATGGTAGTGAATCCTGATACACTTACCATCCGTGAAGTTTTTAAGAACAACGGAGGAGGTAATGCGGGGCTGTTAGGAGCAAGAGGAGCCAGAGCCGATTTTGATCTACACCCTGCTCTTATCACCATGATTGAAAGGAGTCCCTTCTCTGGGGAACCTTTGAAAATCCTCAGCAACATCTATATAAGTTCTTTGGGTATGCGAGTACACAAAAAGATGCAGCAGCTCATGAGGATACAAGGAAGATCATTTTGTTTAAGTTCTTGCTGAATGAAAAAGCGAGAGATTGGTACGATAATCTTAACGCTGTTGAATGTGATACCTGGGAGAAGTTGAAAGTGAAATTCTTGGAGCGATACATGCCACCTTCAAAGGTGTTCAAGATGAAGCAAGAAATTAATCAATTTGCTATCCATGGTAATGAGAAGTTTTATGAAACTTGGGACAGATTCAAGGACATGCTTCGAAAGTGTCCACAACATGGGCTATCTAAATCTTAATATATCAGTATTTTCTACAATGGGTTTTATTGCGATTCTCATGTGTTACTTGATGCTTCATCTAATGGAGCATTGCTTACGTAGTCACCCATTGAGGCCAAGAAGCTTTTTGAGGATATTTCGATAAATTCAAGAGATTGGCCGATTGATAGAGTGAGAGGCACTTATGTTCTTGGTAAAGTAGCATAGGTTGAGCACACTATGGTGAAGTCGGGAAGAGATGATGAGATAGTCTCTAACTTGGCTAATATCAACAAGTTACTCGAGTCTCAGCAAAAGCAGATTACAAATATATCTCAGAGAGTACCAATGATGCAGCAGGATGGTGGCTATGAAGGAGCTAGAGAAGAGGAGATAGAGAAGGCTAACTACATCATGGGTCAAAGTATCCAATGAACGAGGTTCCAAAATCAAGGAAACCAAAATTATCAGGGAAACTATAATAATCGTGGTCCGCTGGCTAATTATCAACAATCGAGGAGGCCGGAGTTTTCGTGAAATAATGCCAACAATGCAGTGCAACCTCCTATTGGTGTTGATCCGGGTGCTAAAGTGGAAGAAGGGAAACTGGGTTTTGAGGATACGCTAAACAGGTACATGGTAAGGAAAGATGCAAGAGTAGATCGTCTTGAGGCCAAGTTAGAAAAGAAGATTGATGCTAATCATGAGGATTTGTCTAAACAAGTAAAAGACCTTACGTTGTTGATTGGGGAGATGGCCGGAAACGTAAACAAACTGACTCAAACTATTCAGAAGGGGAAGTTTCCATCTCAAAGTATTGAGAATCCAAAGTCTTTCCATGCCATTACATTGAGGTCAGGAACGCAGTACGAAGGTCCGATGATCCTGGCGAGCAAAAATAAAGGAAGCAGGGGAGTTGCTCGACCAGACCTGCTGGTCGAACAAAGGTCGAGCAGACTCCAGAGAAATAGAATTATGACACTCTATTTTCAGACTAGCCGTTTGACCAATGCAATCCCATTCGACCAGACCATCTTGGTCGAACGGAAGTCAAACAATACCTAGAGAATGGGATTTCTCGATCTGCAAAGTTGTTTGACCAAGACAGTACTGTTCGATCAGACCATTTTGGTCAAACAATGGTCGAGTAACACTCAAAAGAATAAAGCTCGCTATCAAAGAAGTTGCTCGCCCAACCCCAATTTGTTCGACAAAACTAGCTAGGTCGAGCAGTTTTGTGTAGTGTCTAATTAGATCTCGAATGCTACACCCGTTGAACAGAACATTGTGGTACCATCTCAAGAGCATGACACTGAGGTTACAGTAGAGAAGAAGTGGGAAAGAGCCATGAGATTGAGAGCCGAAAAGGATAAAGTGAAGAAGTTTGAACATGATGAATGTGGTATTTCAAAAACAAAGATACCACCACTGTTTCCTTTCAAGCTTGTCAAAAAGGGATTAGAAGAGAAGTTCAAGAGGTTTTCAAACATCATAAACAAGATAAGCTTGAACATTCCTTTCTCCGAAGCGATATTGGAGATGCCGTATTATGCCCATTTCTTGAAGGATATACTTTTGAAGAAGAGAAGCTTGAACGGAATTGAAACAGTAAATTTGTCGTAGAATTACAGCTCGATCATACAAAGAAAGCTGCCAGCTAAGTTCAAAGATCTGGGAAGCTTCACTATCTTGTGTGAAATTGGAAAGGGACTGGCACGATGAGCCTTGTGCGATCTTGGGGCAAGCATTAATTTGATGCCTTTGTCCATTTTTAAAAGGCTTGGTTTGGGGGAGTTAACTCGCTCTACAATTGGCGGATAGGTCTATGATCTTTCCGAAGGGTGTTATTGAATATGTCCTTGTCAAAATAGTAAAGCTTGTCTTTCCTGTGGATTTTCTTGTGCTTGAGATGGAAGATGACAAGGATAATATCCCTCTAATCTTAGGAAGACCTTTCCTTGCGACTGCGGGAGCTATGATTGATGTGCAAAAGGGTGAGCTATGACTGAGGATAGATAAAGAAGAGATCTTATTTAACCTTGACAAAGCAATGAAGATGCCCATGGAGGCGCAATGTCACAGTATAGACGTGGTGGAGGAGATCATGAAGGAAGATATGTCTTTAATCCTCTCAAAGGGTTCTCTTGAGACATGCTTGGCGGAGTCTCTTACTTTTCCCACCACGAAGCTAGATGAACTCTCCAACGAGGTATATATTGATTTCTTGAAACTTTACTTGCTTTGGGTGATTACAAGTATGAGTCAAAAAGGACAAAGATTGAAGAAGTGAAGTGGACTAGGAAATACTTGCCTTTGGATAGAGACAGCGCACCTCAAGAAGGGAAGAAAGAGGAGTTGAAACCGCTACCAGAGCACTTGAAGTATGTCTATCTAGGTGACAATGGAAAATATCTGGTAATTGCATCTTCTTCTCTTGATGATGATCAACTTAAGGAGTTGTTGAATGTGCTTAGGAAGTATAAGTCTGTGATTGGTTGGTCTCTTGATGATTTAAAAGGCATTAATCCTTCATATTGCACGAATATGATAAGATTGTTAGATGAGGCCAAGAGTTGTATACAGAATCAGTGGAAGGTGAATCCCGCTATTCAAGAAGTGATTAGGAAGTAAATCCTAACGTGGCTAGATGTAGGAATTATATATCCCATTAGTGATAGTCCCCATGTGAGTCCATTGCATGTAGTAGCTAAGAAGGGGGCATGACTATTGTGAAAGCCGAGAATGGAGAGACATTAGCCACTAGGATTCGTACGGGATAGCGTGTGTGTACGGATTATAGGAAACTGAATGAAAATACATGCAAAGACCATTTTCCCCTTCCTTTCATGAATCAAATGCTTGATCGTCTTGTAGGGTACGAGTTTTATTGTTTCTTGGATGGGTACTATGTTTATAATCACATAATGATTACACCCAAAGATCAAGAAAAGACTACTTTCACTTGCCCTTATGGAACTTTTGCCTTTAGAAAGATGTCTTTTGGATTATATAATGCGCCTGCTACATTTTAATGTTGCATGATGACCATATTTGATGGGTTGATAGAAAAGATCATGGAGGTGTTTATGGATAATTTTTCTGTGTTTAGTTCCTCCTTTGATATTTGTTTATCTAACCTTGCTACTGTTTTGAAGAGATGTCAAGAAACTAATCTTGTCTTGAATTGGGGGAAGTGCCACTTCATGGTTAGAGATGGGATTGTTCTTGGTCATCATATTTCGGCCAAAGGATTGAAGGTAGATAGAGCAAAAGTGGTGGCAATTGAGAATCTTCCACCACCGACTAATGAAAAGGGGGTGCGGTCCTTCGTTGGACACGTCGGTTTTTATAAAAGATTCATAAAAGATTGTTCTATTGAAGCTTCGGAGTCCCCTCACTTAGAATCATAACATGGAATCCTGTTCAGTGGTGAACGCACTCAATCTACAACCAAGATATATATTCAGACTCTATATACCAATTGAAGATGGACAAAACGACCGTGAATATTGATTAAGAAAGCAAAATCATATATAAAATTAATCCACAAGTAGTGTTGTACGGAGGACACACAAGAGAGTTTAATTAATTCATAAAACATTCAAAACCCTAGATCTACCAAAACGGTTCTAGCCCATGATGTTGCGAAGAACAATCATGGGGGTTGGATAGATCTCACTCATAGTCTAAAAAATACAAGATAAATTAAGAAACGAATAAAACCCTAGAGATTAATGTTTAATTAATTTTTTAATACAATTAAACTTATAATAGGATTAAAAGGGGTATTTGATGGGTTGAATTTATAGTTGATAATATTTTAATTTAGATATTGTACCTGTTAGTAATATAAGTAGATAAATTGTACCTATAAGTAATGACACATTACAAAAAATCATAATATCCCTAAAAAGTTATTATTTTTCTTAATATCCATTCTAGAGTAGTGGTGCAATATTGTAAGAGACAGGGGGATGCGGAGTCGCCGCTCCTTCTCCGTCTTGAATCCTTCTCTTGGTTCTCCTCTTGATTCCACAGACGAATCTTCAAAGTGATGGATGGATTGAGGGAAGAATGTGGATTATGGTTGGGGGGTGATCCCCCCTTGTGGGGTGGTGTAGGATGGATGTGGCTCCCCTCACATGAATAATGATGTAAAATATATAGGTGTGAGAAGGGAATTAAATAAGAAAATAAAAAATATGGGTGAATTATGAATGATTATGTGATAAGGAGATTAATTGTGCTCCAAAACATAGGTAATTTTCGGAAATTATTGGAAATTCTCAAAAATTCTCGCTGGCAGTTGCGTGACTTCACGATATTCAGGATAACATCCTCTTCAAAACTCCGATGTAAGTGATTCTTGCGCTCACGCGATCCTATCTTCCTTGTCTTTCTATATACATATAGACTCACAGAAACTCCAACATTTGAATATGTAACAAGTCATGCAAAGTGGAACAGTCGTGCTGAACAGGAACAGCTTGCGCGATGTTACCATTTTGATCATAACTTTCTCATTTGGATTCCGATTGAAGTGTTCATTATGCCAAAACGATTCTCTCTTCTGTGGCTTTTCAACCTTGTATCATACATCTAGTTCAGAGGTCTAAAACAATACAAAAAAATTACACAATTTGGACGTGTGTTTTTAGCATTCCTACACAAGTTGCACCTTTTTCTCCAATTTTACACTTTTGATCTTTTTTCCACCTAAAACACAATAAAATACCTCAAGTGCACCTTTTTCTCACATATATCAAATATAATACACTTGTGCTTATATATGACAACAATTCTCATCAAAAATGTGTTAAATTGAACACTAAAATACGTTAATTTTCACTCTCATCAATTTCCCAAACTTACCCATTGCTTATCCCGAGGCAACTAAATAAAAATAAAGAGAAAGAGTACGAAAATTAGTGGGGAAACAAGGACTATGACCAATACCCCATTCAAAATACAATTGTCCTCAACATAGGTTATGTAACTCTCATTACATGTAATAATCAACCCATAGCATACAAGTTAAGACAATCACCACCAATTCAAATACTCCATTCACATGTTCTCACGGAAAGTATATATCATTCGCACTTAAGTGTAAAAGATGTACACTTATGGGTTAAGGTGTTTACGCTCAAATTCAATTCAAGTGCATGCGTAACCATAAGCTTGCCAAATATCTCAAACTCTCCACCACTAAAAGTATGATTTGACAATGGGATCAGAAAGGACTTTTCTTTTGGATGTATTGTTGGCTCTTTGGTTAACGTAGGAAATAAATGGATAAGTGACTCAATTAGTAGAGAATTAAAACCGGAGATCTTTTGTACTACAAATTTTTTTACACTTCAAGGCTATCCAGTTTCATACTCTTCTAATTTTCTTTTCTCTCATTTTCCTTCAAGCTCAATATTTTTTCCTTCTTTTCTTTTTTTCCTTTCTTGAGGTACCAGTTTTGGGCTCTAACTCTAACATCTCGGGATACCAGTTTCGGGCACTACCCCTGAACAAGTTATTTTTAAGCTCATAATCACTTGTACAACTCTAAATATTTTATTCCTTTCAAACTCCATCAAAATCAAATTCACACACTTTGACAGCATTTAATTCTCTACTAAATATAGGAATTTAAGGCTCAAATAGGATATCAACATGGCTATCTTCGTAGGTTGCCAAAGAAATAAGGCTTTCAGTCTCAAAAGGGCTAACTACGGATATATAATTATTTGGTAGAAAATTATTTGGCAAAGTGACTCATAAATTCAAGGATGGCCTAAAATCATCTCCCATCATTTAACACACATGTAGTTCTAAGTAAGACAAGAGGCAAGTTCTAGAATACACACACAAGAACGATACTCACAAGAAACGAAATCATGTGATTATGTACATGATCATGAGGCTCAAAATCTCACATGGGTTTTTAACAAGTAACAGAGCACTTTTCAATGTAAGCAATATCCCACAAGTACACATAGAACTTCATATCACAATATAACTCAAGTACACTTCCTTCATCAATTTCAAGAGAATATGAATTTTAGCACAATTTAAGCAATATAGGCTCACATGGATAACTAAAAATATAAACTCAATCCTTCCACTCTTATGAATTAAAAGCACACATAAAATTAGAATAAGAAAATGAGGGCACCTGATTGTTCTTCAACGTATGTACGAGCTCCTCGAGTTGTTCAACTCGGTCAGATCAAAACCTCAGTATAGAACTCATCTTGCCACTCTTTTACCTTTTTCTATCATCAAAATCCAAACACACCTTATAATCACAAGATTCATCAATAATAAAATAGGAGATACCAGGAAAATAAAAAGACGAAAAATTAAAAACTCGACCACTGAACACTAGGCAAATTGCAAAAAATCTACACATTAAAACCGATTAAAGTTTCAACATACCATAAAAAATCAACTCCCCTAGCAAACATTATAAAGAAAGATTATACTCTTGGTGCTTCAATGAGATAATAACATCACACCCTCCAAACTTAGTAAAAACGTAAGTTGAAACTAAGTTTGCAAAGATATGTAATTGCCGATTAGTAAGTACCTTAAATATAAAAATTTCTTACTCACACGAAAGAAATAAAACAGTAAAACGGAAGGGCAAGCCCCCAACAGGCGCTCATGTTTAACATCGGAGAGTCACGATGGATGTAATCTTTGTGGGCTACTGGATCAGAGGACGATCTTCTAGCATCCTCACCTTCAAGTACTTTCTTTCCCTCTTCTTGTCTACACTCAGCACCTCACCTTTCTTGGTAACAAGTATATGATCCTTGAAATTTCATTCTTCCCATGGCTGTCGAGAGTCCACCTTATCAATCTTCTACTCAAATTCAGAATCATCTGTCCTATTAAAATCAAGATTAAACAAGTTAGAATCACATCTATGCTCTTGCATGATTGAGTCTCCATGGGCATCTTCATTGCTTGATCAAGAGAGAAAATCACATCTTTATTATCTATCTACAGTCTAAGCTTCTCGGCTTTCAACCTCTTTGCTCTTTCCCATTTCTTCTCAACTATAAGCTCACCATTCCGCTCTTGTAATGGTATTGGAGTATTCTGAACAACAGGTGTAGCATTTAGTATCGAAATGGGAGGTGCATGAAGCTGTTAGACCACTGTTTGACCAAAGTGGTCTGGTCGAACAATAGTGGTGTGGTCGAATGAAGGCTCTGTAAGCTGGTTTTGTTTGTTCAGCACCTGTTTGACCATCGTTCAACCACAATAGTCTGGTCGAACAACATGGGTTTGGTCAAACAATATCTCTGATCATGAGTTCAAATTCTCCATTTGTTGTTCGATTAGCGTTCGACCAAGATAGTTTGGTCGAACATATGTGCTTTGGTCGAACGGCGGGATAGAAAATAGAGCATCAAAATTCTATTTTTCTGAAGGTTGTTCGACCTTAGTTCGACCATCTGGTCTGGTTGAACTGGGTAGTGTTGGTTGAACAAGGTTGCTGGTCCTTTCGTTTTTGCTCGCCGGCTTCGTTGGACCTTCGTACTGCGTCCTGGACCTCAATGTAGTGGCATTATTCTCCCACGTTTGTGTCAATTGATTCACATTCGCAGCCATCTATCCCATTATCGAAGTAAGGTCCTTCAACTGCTTAGATAAAACTGCATGATCGACATTCATGGAAGCCTCAATGTGGTCAACCCTTGTATCATTCTCAGCCATGTATCAATTGAAGGTATCTTCGACACTCTTTACTTCTTGTTGTTGCGTACTAGGCCTCCTTAGTGTCAACTCTGTAATCTGACTCTACTGGGACTCTTGTAGCTTGTTGATGTTAGCTAGACTAGAGACGATCTCATCATCCCTATTCAGCTTCACCGTTTGATGTTCAACCTGCGCTACCTTGCCAAGTACATATGATCCTCTTACTCTTTCCATAGGCTAGTCACGTGAATTCATAGAGATGCCTTTAAATAACTTTTCTACTTCAAGTGCTGTCTTAGATAACAATGCTCCTCCTGATGATGCATCTATAAGAATACGCAACTCACAATCCAATCCATAGTAGAAGATGCTTATGTACTGAGCCTTAGACATTCCATGTTGTGGACACCTCCTGAGCATGTCTTTAAACCTTTCTCACGTCTCATGAAATCTCACCTTGATTCACAACAAATTGGGTGATCTCTTGCCTCATTCTGAAAACCTTTGAGGATGGCATGTATCTCTCTAAGAACTTCTGCTGCAGTTGGCCCCATGTAGTGCAGTCTGTGGCATCAAGAGTTTCATACCAAGCTTCTGCTCTATCAATCAAAGAGAACTTGAATAGGGCGATCCGTCTAGCATTATCATTAGCTCCAGCACATTTTTGAGTGTTTGCATAATCAACGAATCTTCTGAGATACTGATATGGATCTTCAAAGAAACCTCCAGAAAAGGAATTCTTTTCCACCATGTTGATAAGAGTAGGATGTATCTCAAAATCATCATCTTTCCCCCTTGCTCCTATCAACCCCATGTTGTCAATCCCATAGTTCGTGAAAATTTCACATATGGCAACATTATCTGGATTCTGCCTTGCTCTGGCCATGTTTAGCTCAATGTGTTATTCCTTCTTTCCTTCCTCTCCTTTTCCTAGTGCACAAGTACCTCAGAAAAATTTAAGGTTAAATAAAAATAAATAATCACAAATAAAAGTTTTAATCAAATTAGAAATAATAAATTCAATAATAACAGCCGTCCCCAGCAATGGCGCCAAGAACTTGATGCGCGTTTTCTTTGCACGCAACATTAATCCCCAAGTATGAAGGATTACAACTTAAGCAAGTGAACAAGTTAAATATCGAACCCAAAGGACGGTGTATTATCAATTTAATTATATACTAAATTAATTAAGACATGGGCAATAAGATTGAAGATTTAATTATTAATCTACTAACAATTAATTAAAATAACAAATAAAATAAATTATGTACTAGAAGAATACAAAAGTGGCTCAAGAATGGAGAATATGTAGCTCTAGAATAATCAAATTTTACTACTTAACTTCCCTCTCAAGTACAGGCCGACTCTGCTTTGTGGACTATTGACGCATCACTAAAATATGCAAATCTACTCTATAGACACAAGTAAATATGTGTGTAACACGTGTGAATAACCTTGGAACAAAAGATATAATTTCACCCCCCTTTCTAGGTACTATCAGTATCAATTATTTCCCAAGTCTGGAATCTAACTGATATGATCTCCCTTTATAGGTACTATAAAATTATCTTCTTTATCATGCTTACTAACTTGAATTCAATTCAATTAATAAACATTCATATATGATAGTTCTAATGAAGCTTCGGAGGTGAACACACTCAATCTACAACCAAGATATATATTCAGACTCTATATACCAATTGAAGATGCACAAAACGATCGTGAATATGGATTAAGAAAGTACAATCATATATAAAATCAATCCACAAGTAGTGTTGTACGGAGGACACACAAGAGAGTTTAATTAATTCATACAACCATCAAAACCCTAGATCTACCAAAACGGTTCTAGCCCATGATGTTGCGAAGAACAATCATGGGGGTTGGATAGATCTTACCCATAGTCTGAAAAATACAAGTTAATTAGGAAACGAATAAAACCCTAGATGCGGGAGTCGTCGCGTCATTCTCCTTCGTGAATCCTCCTCTTGGTTCTCCTCTAGATTCCACAGACGAATCTTCAAAGTTATGGATGGATGGAGGGAAGAATGTGGATGATGGTTGGGGGGTGATCCCCCCTTGTAGGGTGGTGTAGGATGGATGTGGCTCCCCTCACATGGATAATTATGTAAAATATATATAGGTGTGAGAAGGGAATTAAATAAGGAAATAAAAGATATGGGTGAATCACGAAGATTATGTGATAAGGATATTAATTGTACTCCAAGAAATAGGTAAGTTTCGAAAATTTTCGGAAATTCTCGAAAATTCTCGCTGGCAGTTGCGCGACTTTACGATTTTGAGCATAACTTCCTCTTCAAAACTCCGATTTAATTGATTCTTGCGCTCATGCGATCCTATCTTCCTTGACTTTCTATCCTCATAGAGAAATTGTAGAAACTCCAACCTTTGAATATGTAACAAGTCATGCAAAGTAGAACAGTCTGCTGAACAGGAACACCTTGCGCGATGTTACTACTTTGATCATAACTTTCTCATTTGGATTCCGATTGCAGTGTTCCTTACGCCAAAACAATACTCTCTTCTGTGGCTTTCCAACCATATTTAACACTTCCAGTTCAGAACCTCCACACAAATACAGAAAATTTACACATGTTGGACGTGCGCTTTTCAGCATTCCTACTCAAGTTGCACCGTTTTCTCCAACTTTGCACTTTTGATCATTTTTCCACCTAAAATACAATAAAACACCTCAAGTGAACCTTTTTCTCACATATATCAAATATAAGACACTTGTGCTAATATATGACAACAATTCTCATCAAAAAGGTGTTAAATTGAACATTAAAACATGCTAATTTTCACTCTCATCAGTTGACACGAGCTAAAACTGTCTACAAATCAAATTCCCTACTCCTTGATACGAGCCTAAACTATCTAACATAAATCAAATGCAAAACTCCTTGACACGAGCGAAAACTGTCTATATTACGCTCCTCGATATGACCTTAAACTATCTAAAATCCTCAAGTCAAAGCTCCCTGATACGAGCGAAAACTGTCTACATCACACTCCTTGACACGAGCTAAAACTATCTACACATTACGCTCCTTGATATGAGCTAAAACTATCTAAAATCCCACACATTACGCTCCTTGATATGAGCTTAAACTATCTAAAATTCTCAGCTCCTCGACACGAGGGTAAACTGTCTACATGATACTCCTTTATATGAGTATAAATTGTCTGCACATCAAATCAAATCTCCTTGAGAAGAGACAAAACTCTCTACATGTTCGATACTCATTGATATGAGTATAAACTATCTACACATCAAATCAAATCTCCTTGGGAAGAGAATAAACTATCCACACAATGCTCCTCATATTGAGTGAAAAATGTCCACACAATGCTCATCGACATGAGCGAAAACTATTTACACAAGGCCCTTGATATGAGTATAAACTATCTACACATCAAATCAAATCTCCTTAAGGAAAGACTAAACTCCCTATTCTCCTCTACATGAGATAAAATTGTACACACAAAGCTCCTCGGCATGAGTGAAAAATATCCGCACAATGCTCCTTGACACGAGTATAAACTGTCTACAAGTTCAAATTAAAGACTCATTGATACTAGTATAAACTGTCAGCAAATTCAATTCAACGCTCCACGCCGCACGAGCTTAACTGCAGGTTACTTCTGGCCCACATGAGTATAAAATATTTACGGCACCCCCCCATCCAAACCAAATCATATTCCTATGAACAACGTTATGACTTGATCCTCTTCAAAGAAGTACGTAGGCAGCTTAGCACTCTACTAATTTCAGTCATAATTTAGGTTATTCATATCAAGATGGTGAGGCAAGCAATAAAATTCAACATGTTGATCAAGAATGGATTATCACAATTTGTTCACTACAATACAAAGGCATCAGTGAACAAAATGCGAGGGGGCATTTGTAGGCACTTGAATTTTATTGCCTATTAAAGGAAAATATGTGGCAAATTAATGCAATAATTATCAATTATTTATTCATTTATTAAGGTATTTAAATAAATAAATTCCTAAAATAAATTAGTGAATAAATGATAATTAGATCTGATCCAGTCAAATAAGCCCAACTCAAACCCAAGTCAAACAAAGCCTGAAAAGGTCCAAGCTTGCAGAATCAGGTCAAATCAATATTGACCAATCAAATTGCAAAAATGAAAAGGCCCAAGCCCGCAGAATTAGGCCAAATCAACCCTGGACCAATCAAAATGCGAGTTATTTATGGGGCATCCTCATCCTTCACCTATATAAGGAGTCGTCCTTCATTCATTCAAGACACACTAAAACATCTGAAGACGCAGACGCTTCTGAAGAGATCAAGAATACGAGCAATGCTCCTTTAAGATCTTCAAGCATCTTCAAGCCAAGAACGGCCTCCGACCAGAGATCAAGGTTCTAAGCCCCTCCGATCCGGTGTTCTTCTAGCCAACTGCCTCTGATCAGAGATCAAGGTTCTAAGCCCCTCCGATCCCGTGATCTTCCAGCCAACCGTCTCCTATCAAAGATCAAGGTTCAAAACCCATCAAATCTGGCATTCTTCCAGCCAACACCTAGGATCAGAGATCAGGTTCTAAGCCCCTCCGATCCGGTGTTCTTCTAGCCAACGACCTACGATCAGAGATCAGGTTCTAAGTCCCTCCGATCTGGCGTTCTTCCAGCCAACCGCCTTCGATTTCAGCCAACCGCCTCCGATCAGAGATCAAGGTGCCAAGCCCCTCCGGTCCGGCATTCTTTCAGCCAATCGCCTCCTATCAGAGATAAAGGTGCTAAGCCCCTCCAATCCGGTGTTCTTCTAGCCAACCGACTCCGATCAGAGATCAAGGTGTCAAGCCCCTCCAATCCGGCGTTGTTCCAGTCAACAAATTTCTCCACGAAAAGCTCTCCAATCAACGTTCAATCCGAACAAAGGCTCTAAGCCTTCGGATCAACGTCAAGACTCACATCCAAGCTCGAACAAGCTTCGTCTGAAAATTTGACTCAAAACACACACTGTCAACACAGTCAGCGTAGTCAACATACAGTCAACACACACTCCGATCAAAGTCAAAGTTAAGCCAAATTGGTTCGAGAGAAGAATCAGAGGATTGATTGAGATTGTAACTCGTTTACATATCTTTTAAATTAAATTCATCTGAAATTATCTTGGTACACCTTTTTATATTTATTTTATCATAAATACAAATTTGTTGTTACACTCCCATCTAATATAGATTGAAGAGGGAGAAATAGATATTTCCAAAAGGACCATAACAATATTTGATTTTGCGTTACCATCTCAAATATTTCATGGTTATCTCTTGTTTCATAGTTTCGATCTATCCTCTGTAATAACAAAGAATATAACAGATGATATATGCCATATAATATGAAATTACAACACATTTATAGTGTAACCAAAAATGATGTCAGTTCTTTTCTTTCTTCATGTTTTTACCACTCACGTGTGTTCAGCAGTAACATTACAATAGTGGTGAAGATACTATAAAACGGAAACAACATCCTATAAATTAAAGCAATTTACTTTTATCTAATATACAATAACACAAACTTTACACACTATAACACAAAAACAACATACTATAATATCAATGCAATATAAATTCAACTACCGTATAATAACATGGATATTATAACATATTATAACCGATCTCCAACATACTACAACACTCTATTCCGCTGTATACTATATTCCTAATTTAATCATAGTCATGACATTTTAAAATAAAGTTACAGATACTATAACACTGAAACAATATACTATAGGATTAACAGAAGACATTTTTTCTTAATATACTATATCACCAACAGAAGATAATATAACAAGGAAACGACGTACTATAACATCAACATAATATACTTTCAGTTTATATCAATGACGATTCACCAGAGTGGAACTGATGACGACGAGTAATAACTATTGATCAGATTGGGAACGATTCATTAGATTGAGGAGGTTATTTCCGTTGGTACATGCATACGCTCAAAAATAAAAAAGGATTAGTAATTATTCCACAATTTAGGAACTACTTAACATAATGGTTGACTAACCATTATTATATTATACTCCCTCCATTTTCCTTATAAGTGTTCGTTTGCTTTTTACACGTGGATTAAGGAGTATAATATTTTAAAGTGTAATAAGATGAGAGAAATAATAATATTTTAATGTGTAGTGGGTAATTGTATTAATGCTGAGTGTGAGCCCCATGTATAGTGGGTTGAGTATAATAATATTATTGTGTATGTCACATCAAATAAAAAAAATTACTCATAGGTACACACTTTGTACCCATAATTACTGTGAGATACAATGATTTAAATAAATTACTCTCACATACAAAATATTAAAGTAAAATACTAAATATAACCTTAAACACATACACTTTTAAACTACAAACCCTAATTCCTCACCCACCGCCGAACCACCGCCGGTCGCCCAACCGTCGTCGGCCGATCACGCTGACCTCCGCCGGACAGCCGGCCGGCCGCTGAACCTCTGCCGGATATACACTTTTTTTGCTGCACACACTTTTTTGCTGCACACACTTTTTTTACTGCACACACTTTTGCTGCACACGAATTTTCATGCTGCACACAAACATTTATGTGTAGCACATTGTAAGGGTAATATTGAAATATCATTATATATTTTTGTAGTTAATAGTAAGGAGTTTTTAATGTACCTAGTAATAAGTACCCTATAGAAAAATGAAATGGATATTTTATATTATGACGAACCAAAATAACAAAATTGATATTTTTCAAAAGAATGGAGGGAGTATTATATTATATTACTCCCTCCGTCCCATTTCAATGTTTACGTTTCTATTTTGCACGTCTCATTTCAATGTTTACGTTTTACTTTTTGGAATATGAGACCCACCTAAAACAATTAATATATCATCCAACAATAATACACCTATCCACTTTACATTAAATATTATATTTTTCCACCCACTATCTATTAAAATATTATACTTCTTAATCATCGTGCAAAAAGCAAACGTAAACATTAAAACGAGACGAAGGGAGTTAAATTATAGATAATAGGGTGGTTTGACCCGTCTCACGACCCGTCTCACAAGAGAGTCTCTTGATAATATATATCATGATAAATGCATTAAAATTCACAAAAATTCCATGTAGAGAGAGAAAATAAATTAATTAAAAAAGGATTGAGATAAAATGATGGAGGATTAAACGGCATGCAACTGATGCAAGCGCTTAGCAATCGCAGCAGTCGGATTATAGTTTTTTTTTTTTTTTTTGTTGAACACAAAAATTAGAAAATACAAAATAAAAACATTAGTGCTATGCTAATACTGGGGATAATTAAACTGCAGTAAAATTGCCATTTTTATCGGAGTTGGCAGCAGCTTTATCTGCCAAGCCCAATTCAGTTTGGGCTTTTCTGTCAGCCATAATTCTTTTGGTGGATTTGTAGAATGTGGCGTACAGTAGTAACTGGGCCAGCCCAAGTACAGTTCCCATCCCATTTGGGGCCTGCATACCAAAAAAAAAAAAAAACAATTTCCACATCATCTATCTTCTACTAAAACCATAAATTATGTCTATTATCTATTCACCCAATAAATAATGACAAGTTGGTGTTGGTGCGTCGTGAGGTAGATCATTGGATTTATTATTTGATTATCTTTAATCATGGAGGTAATAATAACAGAATATTTGGTCGTTATTACTGTAGTGAATATAGCTCAATCCATATCAAAATTACCCAAATTTAAATAACCCGCCATATGTTCAATCGTAATCTCACATTTCTAAGATTAAACTGACGGCTTCGGTTGTAGTCTTTCAACGTTCCAGGTGAAAAATGTAGAAATCTAAATTTTGACTGTAACTTTAATCTTGGATTAGAGATACTTTCTCACATATTCCTCATTTTTTTATATGTTTTATAAAACATTCACACTAAATAAATACCTTAATTGGTTTATTTCACCTCTATCTAACATTACTTTAGACTTTTTTTAATAAGTAAAAATATTAAAATATTCATAAATCAATTTAGTAAAGAAAAAAAATATTCTAAAACAGTATGAAAGAATACATGTAAAATGTTTTCTGTCGAATATTTATTAATATTATTCCGCAACATTAATATCTATGTGAATACTCTCGTGTGACATGTCACAATGGGCCATTATATGTTATAATGAACTCAATAATCCGTCAAAAATAACAGGTGTATGAATGAGAAGATTTAAGCACTAAATCAAAGCTTAAACCAAAATTTCCTTCTATTGTATTTGTGATATATTAAAGTGATAATCTTTATGATGCAAAGTGATAAACATTATCGAAAATTATTTTATGAATAGTTTATAATAAAAAGTTTCATTGTATAAATAATTTATAATATATATATAAATGATCTCCCAGTTTCGCACAACACTATCCCTATTTGTAACGTGGACCGTTAATGAAGAAAGAGAGTACTCACAGCAATGAAAGGATCGAAGCGGATAAGGGCGTAAGCAGTCCAACTAACGCCGTTAAGAAACGAGAACAAGGAGAGGAAAAATGGCATGTATTCCACGCTTCTTGTGGTGATCACTAGTTTCTGCCCATCATATTTTAATCCAAATTACATTTCCCTAAATATAATTAAATAAATAGAAAAATAAATGGAAAAAATAATTAAATAAAATAAATACCATGACGGATAATGGCGCAGCATACATGATGATATTGCCGGCCATGCAAATGCTTCCGACAACGGCGGAGCGGAGTTTGGTGGTGTGGGCGAGATTGAGGACGAGCAGGGCCAGCATCGCCATGAATATGCACTCCGCCACCACTATGACCACCAGCCTCAGCCGCTTCTTGGCGTCGGAGAATACGAGGAACAGAGACAGGTACACGATCTCGATCACAAACCCTGTCCCGTTTATGGTCACCACCAGGGTGCTGTGGGGGTGTACCATAGGCAGTCCGTATAGTACCCACAGCCCACAGTTGATAAATGTTGCCACGTAAGGCACTACTGAGTACTGCTCAACTGATTTCTTCTTCCAGATACGATAGAAAGTTGGCCTATGAAAATTTTTAATTATTATTATTATTTTTATTTTTAAAAAAAATGGGGTTTCTTTTTTTTTCCTCCTTTTTATTAGGGATAGTTTAGAACAGACCCAAACAACAAATCAAAAGGAGACTTATGTGATAAGAGCGAAGACGGAAGGCGGTTAATAACATAGACAGCAGTGGCAAAAGCATCAAACCAAAAGGAAGCCGGTGCATTTTATTTCATATAGAATGTCCCATCTCAGAAATGTGTCTATGCTTACGCTCTGCATGCCCATTTTGCTGAGAGTGTATGGACATGAGAGACGATGAAAAACGACATGAATTCACGAACTTGAGTATTCACAAACTCAGTTATGAGAAAAAATGAGCTTTCAAGGACTAGAAACTTACACTGGAGACAAAAACAATATGAGAGCTATTACGTTTCCTGGAAAAAAAAAGAAAAAAAAAGGTAGACAAATTAATTCTTGATTTTTCGTGTGATTGAGTTGAAATTAATTGTAAAAAGTAATTACCTACAATACCAACAACGGTACGAGCATCTTCTTTAGAGAAAGTCATTGCTGTAAAACACAATTAAGAAATCAAGAAAATAGAAAATCCTAATTTTAATGATTTCTTGGGAGAAGATTTTAAGGATAAGAAGAGTGCATGGTGAATATATACATACATAATGGTGTATATATAGACAGGAGATAGAGAAAAAGAGGTAGGGTTTGGCGTTTCAGAGTGTCACCTGCATGACATGTATTGGCTGGTGACACTAAGAACAACACATGGATTCAACAATAATCTGAATATATTTATTTACCAAAAAAAATAATAATAATAATTCTGGTTAAATTTATTTGAAGAAAACTGAATTAAATGCGGCACTGTAATCAAAGTTCTCAAAAATCCAATCTACTCTGCAGAAATACAAAACAATTGACCTGAAAATTGTTTCATGGGTTTTTCTGCAAATAAAATAATGATTTTGTTTATCCACTTTTTATCTACACTGAATTCAATCAAAGCAATCCTTATCCAAATTCATTCTGATATCCAAATAAAATTGCATGGAGTGGAGTGGGAGCAGTGCAGTAATTATTGATGGTCACTTTTTGATATTTTGAATTAATGCAGAGTTTCAATAAATATTAAATGGAGTGTTGTACACTTTGGTGTAGCTACTTGTGCATTAAATGACATTACCTATTTTAAGGATTTTTTTTCCCTTGTTAGAAAAACAAGATAAAAAGAAGAAAAAAATCATTTTGTATAGGATAACATGAACTAGTGAGTAATAATCGTGTAAGAGTGTTTTACTATTTTGTGTAAAAAAAATAATAAATAATATTTGATTGACTAAAAATTGTAATAATCACTAATTGTGAATTATTTTATAGACATTAATTAGTAGAATCAATGAAGAGTAATAAAATTGTTTGGGAGGGAATATGGTGCAACCGGTTGTACCAATTGAATTGGTACAACCTTGATCCCCACCTTTCTTAATTAATTCTTGTTCCTTCATTAATATTGTTTTTTATTTTATTTTTAATTATTTTATTTAAATGACTATTATACCCTAAACCCTAGGAGATAATTATACCCTAAACCACAAGGGTAAAATTACAATTATACCCTAAACCATAGGGGATAATTATACCCTAAACCACAAGAGTAAAATTACAATTATACCTTAAACCCTAAATCCTAGGGGATAATTATACCCTAAACCACAAGGGTAAAATTACAATTATATCCTTAAAAAAAAAAAAAGAAAACACACACTAAAGGTGAAGGAAGGAGGTTGTACCGGAAGTTGTACCAATTGAAAGTTACCCAAGTCTTTGCCAAATTGTTTTATTAAAAATGATAACTAATAATTAAAAAAAACATCTCATCGTAAGATTGTCTCATATAAAAAGTTTACTCATTATTTAATTAAGGGCTTACATGAAAAAGGATAATAAGTGATAACATTATTAATGAAAAGTGGTGATAATGGTGTAGTAAAATATTTAATGAACAATTTATAGTATAAATATAAAGTGATAATATTTTATAAGGAAAATTATAAATGTATTTTTTGTCCATCTCATCAAGACTTATGTGAGACGATTTCAAACAAGTCTTCGTCTTTAATTTATATCGAAAATTTTAACTCGTATTGTCCTTTAATATAATATATGTTTCACTTTTATATTCGGGCAAAATCTTTTATGACCTTATCGTAAAATGAGTTCGATGAGAAGAATATAGAAAATGATAAAATTTTTAACAAAAAATGATAATTTTACCAGTGAAAAGTTATAATCATCTAATACAAATATGTCTTGAACACTTTGTAGAATAGGTAAAAATGGATAAAATTAAAAAAAAAGTAATATACAATTAAAAAGAAAACTGGTGATGTAGTTTCACATAAGATTTATTCTTAAATTTTAATTTTTTTTTTCTGTTTGATGTGTCATCCATCTATAAATTTAACATAGAATTAAGATGATATACTAAAGTGAAAAAAAAATCCGAACATGAATAAAATATAAGAAGAATGAGGAGTTGAATGTAATCTCATGTGTCGCATAGATGTACGTACGTACGAAGTGTAGATATTATTCTTCTAAAAAAGATTAATTTAATAAACTTTAACGTAACGGATTGTATTGAAAAAGTAAAGAAATAAACACAAAGAAGAAAGAGCTCACATTTGCTGATGAAAGTTCATAATCGTGGCTGATGACAGGTTCCTCACGCTAACAGTGTGAGATAACAAGGATTATAAGCATGCTTATAATTTTGGTAGGAAAAGAGATAAAAAAAAATGCAAAGTTGGAATGAACGGTGAATTTGTACAAGCATGCAAGCAAACAGATACCTACTTTTCATAATTTTTTTGTATTCGTGTGGAAGTCGAAACTGATCATGTGAGACATGGTTAGAAAGCCACGGAAGAGAGGAACGCGTGGCCGCAAAAATCACCTCAATCGGAATTCGAATGAAGAAGTTATGAATTAAACGGTGAAGTCGCGCAGCAGGGATTTTTGAAACTTTTCAAATGTTGGGCCATGGTATAACACTTCATGCTACGTGTCCAAGCCCTGCCCTGCATGTAGGCCGTGTAATGCATCTGCCCATATTCTAAATCCAATCCATGAAGAAGTGTTGGGCTTGTATTTGAGGTTTAGATGTGTGTGTTGAATCATACTATTTAATTAGTTAGTGGGCCCAATTTGAGAAGTCAACATCGAGAAATTATGCAAAGTTATGGGTCATGCTTGAGGCCATTTCAGAGCCGTGAATTGTGAGGAGAAAGTAAGTGGATGCAAGTGATAATGGTGGGCCAATTTCTTCTATTGTTGATTGTAAGCCCACCAGACGGTTTCAACGTTTTAAAAAGGCAGAATGTCTCTCACCCATAACACACATTACAACTCCCAGATCGCTCACCCATAGCACACATTACAACTCCCAGATCGAGAATCAACACAAGCCAATTCACGCCTGCAGTGCGAACCCTACCTTCACCCATATCCTTCCATTCTTCCACCGAACCCTATCTTCACCCATATCCTTCTATTCTTCCACCGGAGGGATAATCAGATTTGCTACTTGAATCGGAGACGGAGATAGTAATTGAAGAGATAGAGTCCTCCAAAAGGTTCTTTATTTTTAATTTTTTTTATTTTAGTACAATGGTTAGGATTTATTATATCTTTGTGATTTGTCCTCGTAAATCCATGGACTAAGTTTTTTTTTGTTGGTAATGTTAGGGCATTAAGGAAGATGTGACTATGTAATTTGATTGCCCTAAACTTGAATTTATTATTCTGCAGAATGTTTATTTCATTATTGAAAAGGATATTTTGAGACTTCATATTATTGTATTTTGAGTTTTGATTCCTTTAATTATTCTTGACGGTATCACTGATTGATAGTTAATAAGATTCTTTATTTCTGCATGATATTTGTTGTTTTCTGTGACAATCTTAGGGGATTGGCCTATAATTCCTAAGAGATCGAGTTAGACAATCAATTTGGAATATTAATTACTTGATAAAACATCATTATTAGGTAATTGGTAATGAGACAAAAGGGGTTAATAATTTAGTACCTAGAAAGGGAAGTCTAGTGCTCTAGCCTTTAATGGAATTTAGCACGAAGTACTTATAGAGGGAGTGAGAGTTAATTCCTTATCGATCCTATGATTTGCAGCTCATTATAAATGTTAGATTTTACCTGATCAATGAGGTTTAACCAGGCTTAGTGATCCTCTTATAAACTTCTGTAGGTAATTAATCTGGGTCTAGATAAATTAATCACATAGTTAAGCTATTAGCTTGAGCATTACCAATTCTCCATTTTTGAACTTTTAAATTGTATTCTCTTGCGTGATTTATTTTATTTTATACTTAGTTTAATTGTTTAAATTTAGTTTTATTTGTTTAATTAATCATCCTTCCAAAAACCCTCAGATTTGTCTTGCATTTGAATTATCATATAGAATTACTTATTGAATTTATAACTATCTCGTGGGAACAATGTTTTCACTTGGTCACACGCACTACAATTGATCCTGGTGAAAAAAAGTCATCACTCACCTTTCATCAGGTCACCATGTCATCGTCCCGGTCGAAAATTGGCAATTTCAGTTGTCACGTGACAATCACGTGGCGTTTTCCAGTGATGTCAGCATTTTCTGACAAAAATAGGACGCATTTGGCCTTATTTCTTTACCGGTGAGATTAAATTGACATGCTTATCTTTTTTGGGACTAAAATAGATCATGAGAAAAGTTATGGGACTGTATTTGTTTTTATCCCGCTGACTCACCTGCGATCAGGGCGCCATGTCATCGTCTCGACCGGAAAATGGCAATTTTTTTCGGTTGTCTCACGTGGCATTTTCTGGTGATGTCAGTATTTTTCGGCAAAAATAGGACGTGTTTGACCCTATTTTTCACCGGTGGGACTAAATTGACAAACTTATCTTTATTAGGATTAAAAAAGACCATGAGTAAAGTTATTGGACTGAATTGGTTTTTATCCCAATTTATGGTGTGGTTCTATTAAAAAATAAATAAATAAAAAGCTTATAACTTACGGTGTGGTTCTATTAAAAATAGTAAGTAATTAAAAAAGTTAATATCCGGTGCACTAATGAGTGATATTTTCACCTGAATTTTAGTGTCTTTTTATATTCGTTTTTGTATTATTTTATCAATTTTGGTTGTGTCCTGTATTTTTAAGAAAATATGTGAGAATGAGCTTAAACGAATGATTTTCAGGTAAAAACAGATTATAGACGTCAAAAGGAAGACATAGGAAAAAGTGGATATCAATTCGGAGTTGAAACGAGGTAGAACGAGCCAAAACAAAAGAAAAAAAACAAGGGCTGCACCAACACGGCCCGCCGTATGCAAAACACGGCCCTGCAAGAGGTGGCCGCGTGCGGACATCAGAAGCTCCTACACGGCCATGGCATGGCAGTGTGCAGAAACATGGGCCATGTGCGGAAACACGAGCCATGTGCGGAAACATGGCCCTATAAGGCGTGGCCGTGTTCCGTCATCAAAAACACCTACACGGCCACCCTGTGGCCATGTTGCAGCACACGAGCCGTGTTGCTGAAAAATCTGTAAAAAAATCAGAATCCTTCTAGAAGCTTCCCAAGAGGTATAAATATCCAATACTTCAATATTTAAAGGTGGATCCGAAATTCAGAGCTGGACACACACATCACATACCATTTCCTCCATTTTACACCATCATCTTCATCCATTCACTATCTATTTCATCTATCTTCATCCCACCATCAAAATCACCATCCATTTGAGGAAAAGAAGCAAGGAAGAGAGGAAATTGCAAAGGGAAGAAGAAGGTCACCATTGGAGCTATCCAAGGGAGTTTTCATCAAACATTTGTATTGAAACCTTGTTGTTAATCATGTTTTGTAAGGATTTAATGTCTATGTTGATTTTCTTTTTAATATGGTAGGCTAATCTCCCTTGTGAGATTAGCAACATGATAGTTGTTAGATAATTTTGGGATTTATGTATTAAAATTCATATGTTGATTGAGTTAATTGATTTTCTATCATTGATGCTTTAGATCTTGATGTTTATGATGATTTTTGTGGTTTGTTGTTTTAAACATGTGATTAGATTGAGAAGTCAATTGCATATTTAGGATAACTAGATAATTAAGACGTGTGTTGCATGTTGCGAGTGATGAGAGTGGAAATTTACGTCTTTTTGGTTTCACAATGCACTGTTTTTACTAGAATAATGCCATGTAATTATGTGGAATTGCGTAGTTTACATATTTTGCATACTTATGGTGCTACTAACGTGTTTTGTAGAGTTTTGAAGGATAAAAACAGATTGAAATGGAGCAGAACCGAAGACGGGCAAGAAACGAGCTCAAATAGGCCTTACTCGAGTTGCAAGGGTCAGCTCGACCTAGCAACTCGAGTCGAGTAAGGTGCCGAAGAGGGTCAGAAGTGGTCAATGAGCCAACTCGACTTGTAGCTCGAGTCGAGCTGCGTTGAAGTCAAGTCGAGTGGCATGTCGTGTGAGGCAGGGCAGCGGCGAATGGTGTCCAGAGAGCCAACACAAGTTGATAGGCAGTAGCTCGACTTGCCAGCTTGACTCGTATTGGTGTACGGAGGAAAATCAGTTTCAGAGCATGACAGCTCGACTTGACAGGCTGACGCACGACTTGGCAACACGACTTGAGTTGGGTTACTCGAGTTGTAATATAAGGCAACTCGAGTTGGTCACTCCAACTCGTATTGTGTTAGTTTGGGCTGAAAATCGGGATTTTTAATCTCCTGTGCGTGACAAATGTGAGATATAGCCCAGCAAAGTCAGTTTTCGTGTTCCATGGTATAAAAAGGGGAATCAAACACATTGAGATGTGACCGATCATTCACCATAGAAACATAACGTGAATTCAAATCACGCACCATCCATCCATTCCCCAATTCACATCAAACCATCCATTCATCCATCCCATCGGTCTGGAGAAAGAATCAAGTGCAGTTGAGAGAGCAATCCACTCGGATAGACGGAGGAGAGATGCGAGCCACGTGACACTAGGGTTTCGTTATCTTTTCTTAATTTATTCTTTTGCGATATTGATATGTATTTGATATCCATGAGGGTTGTTTGTGACCTCATGGGATAAAACTCTTTTACAGTTCTAAGGATTGAAGGTTAGGGCAGTTGATTTGGAATCCTAGACAAAGTATTGTGAATTTAGGCTATTATTGATTCTTGTTTATTTGATTTATTCAGATTATGTCATATGTTTATAACGTCTTCATAACATGTTATTAATGTTTCCCGTGATGTTTGGTGTGTTGTGTTAGTTTGTGTGCATACGTACTTGATATTGTCTGTTTGCTAGGGATTATAGTAGTTTGCCCGTGAACACGATAATCCTAAGGGCTGGTAAATAAGATATTTGATATTCTTAATGGAACAATGCAATTAAGAAATCAAGTAGGAAGTGAATAAGTTTGAGTAATACTTTCAGAAAATGTATGTTAGTCGAATTGGCCATCTGGAGGTTTATGAAATTCGCCTTATTAGTATTTAGGAAGGAAGTTCAAAACTGTTCACGCATTTCTTTGTGAAGAATTTCTATTAAAATAACATGAATGAACAATAGGAAGTTTAGGAGACCAAATCAATTGCGCTACACCTGATACCTTAGAGTTGTTACTTCTCTCTTGATCAAATCTTGAACATTCCTTTCTTTTACTTAATTTTTATTTATTATTTCAGCACTTTAGTATTTAATCATAATTCAAACACTTGAAAATTGGTTACTTTAATTTTAGTTGAATAGTAATATAAAATAAATAGATAATTGATTGTCTCAGTTGAAATGATATTATTTTTAACTGTGGTACTTGCCATTACAATTGACATCCCTATACTAAAGGATTTTAGTTGAGGTGCGCAATAATTGCCTAACAGCGAGCACATTTTATTTTATAAATATCTTTTATTATTTTTATTTTCTTAATATTTAAATTAGAATTAAATAATTAAATATCACTATGATTTCATAAAATTCATAAATATTTTTAAGGCAAAAGTCATTAATACCTTTTTCTTGAGTATACCAACAGATGAACTAAAATAAGAGTTCCTTCATAAAATATAATAAGAGTAAACCATTCTCAACCCTATATACATGATCTCTTATCATAATAAATATAAAATCTCAACCCTATATTCATGATCTCTTATCATAATAAATATAAAATCCTGAATAAATAAAAGATACGTTTAAAGTAATCATTTCTTTGTATGGACATACTTTAATGTAGCAATTTCACAGTCCCTAACCTCAGAGCTATTGAATCAGATAACTTCCAATCTTTCCAAAATGGTGCTCTGCAATAGTTTTTTAGAGTGAAATTAAAAGATCAGCAAATCATAATACAAAAAGAAAAATATTCATTTCATACATCTTCATAAATTATTAATCAAACAAAAGTTCAAAATCGACTCCAATAATTGATCAAGTAAGAAGATCAAAACTTCTATAGAGTATAAGATATTTTTTTTATCCCCATCAATCTACCTGATGAGATCCAATCCTCCACTTCAGCACAATTAGTCTATTACAACTTACATGTAGATGAAGATCTAGAACAATCATTTAAGGAATTAATCAACATAAATCAGCAAATAAGCACAGAAAAAAAAAGCACACCTTCTGTAAAAATAACACATTATCCACTTTTACAACTATTTTGCTCCTCCAAAGCCCTAAACCGCTCCTAATCAATACAGCAGTGAGCCACAAGGTTAGAAAAATTCTAATTTATGGGATATTTATAAGCCTTGCCACACATTTAACAACAATTCACACAAATTGCAGGATATAGATAAAAATTTCCTCTAGATGACTTGATTTTTGTTTGAGCACATGACCTACCAATCATCCATTTCCCTAAAAATATCAATATATAATTCTATTCGAAATATGCATAATAATTCCGGTATGAAAATAGAACAGCAGATGCAATTAAATGGTGCTTATTTAGTATAAAATAGTGCCCTTAATAGGCTAAATGGTTATTCAGTATAAAATATAGAAAACACTCAATCTTTAGATCGTTCAATAGCTTGGAAATGATTATTTTTCTCAAACATAGCTATTGCTTTACTGTACCATCGTCGAATGGCATTAAACATACAATCCATTAGCAAAACATGCACACAACAAAAATATAGATTATTGAATCAAAACAAATAGAACAATTTGTCATAAGAAGGCGAAAACAAACCTTCATCTCATAGATTATGTCAAAAAATTAGATTCTTGAATTTATTAACTACCATTTTTTTTTATGATGTTTCATAAAAATCTTTCATGCTTTTTAGATACGTAGATACAGAATGTAGAAGAAAATTAATGTTACTTGAAACATTTTCTTGAAATCTTGTTTCGCCTTTTTCTATTAAAACGTCTCTCTTCATCTTCCTAGTTTATCTTCAATCCCCACAAACTGAAATACAGATCATGAACAATTCAATTATATTTAAGAAAAATATAGCAATAGTAATCATTCAAACAACTTTATTTAAGAGATAACCTCATTGGAATTTTGATTCTACTCTCCAAGAGATTTTAATGCACCATATCTCCGGTCAATTATCATCACTCTAATGGCTTGATTAAATTCATTATATGCATAGGTTTCCAGACTATTTGTCAGAAATGGTAAAGGAGCATTAAACCTGGTCTCAGGTTCGGACTCTGATGTGACCCAACATTTGTTATTTCCAAAGAATCTTTAAAAATATTTTTCGCGTCGTAAAACAAAAGTTCATAAAAGGAGAGCGCAAAGAGAAAACACAAACACACATAGAGAGTGTTGGCAATGAATTTGAAGTAAACATGATAATGAAGAAACTCTCGTATCTTATTGAGTTTTAAACTTTTGGTACATAAATTAGGTCAATATGCAATACCTCTTTACTCTCCTAGACCAAAGGGTCATGCTCTATCTTTTTCCCTTCTGAAGCATTATTGCCTTCAATTCCAGAACTTCCTCCACTTCTATTGGGTTCCTACAGTTGAATGAACAATTCATGTTGAGCTAAATGTACATCAAGAATATGATCTTTTAAATTTAACAAAAAAGAAAAAAATGAAGATAGGACAGACTTAGAACCCAAGCCACTATAACTACCTCTATTCCCACAGTAACTGTTTTAATAGAAGAGGGTACAGCTTCCATAGGTGCCTGCATATTTCACATTCTCATATCATTTAAAATGAATTATAGTATTCATAATACAAAATACACTACAAACAATATTATCTAATAAAATACACTTGTCAAATTTACATTAAAACAATACAAACAGTACCGAATCTGTTTGCTGCTTTACTACCCATCTTCCTATTGTACTCATTGTAGTTTGATCCACTCCTTTTATAAATGAATTGTGGAGTTTTAAACCGAACCATTTTTTAAAATGGGGACTTGGTTGGAAGAAATCTCTATACAGATTTGAATGTAGCGAAATAGATTATAAATCGTCAATTGGTGAGAAATAATCATGCAACTGATTAGTTGGTCTGGATTTTATGATAGAAATGTACCAAATAATAAAAACAGCAAACTGAACTTTTGCAAACTCATCAAAAATGCATACTAAAGTTGTATCCAAAACTATAGTCATTTATCCTTAACGAAAGAAGTTTAATTCTCATTCTCATTTCTTAAAAAACAGAAAGTTTCATAGTAAGCAGTAAATGATAAAAGTATCGAAACTGAAGAAGTTTAATTCTCATTTCTTAACAAATGGAAAGTTTCATAATAAGCGGTAAATGATAAAAGTATCGGATTAAACAACAAGCAATGAAAGAGCCCAAGAAAAAGGGTACTCCAATCCAGTTCAATTAACGAAGGTGAGCATCATATGGAGAAATAAATAGCTAGTTACACCAATTAAATTGTGAAATTGCGATACCTTTTGCGATCAAATGAAGTGGCTGGAGCTGGGTTCACGTCAACGGTCACCGCCCCTTCCTCCACAATTGACAGTAAACATTCTTCTTTTACTCTATGTCACAGATTTTCTATGACCCAGTTGATCTTCACTGCTTTATCTCCTTCGAAAAAATTAGACAATAAATGGGTCCTCTCAGTTTCACACTTTACAGCTTTCTGCCCGTACTTTCTCGATCGATTTGAATGGAACTCCACTTTTTTTTTTTCTGTTTAATAGCTCCTACAATATGAATGGATATTCTGTTCACCAACACCATCATCAATCTTACCCTACTCCATTATTAAAAATACTACTCCTACTCCAATTATCTTGGGAAATGGCTGTTCTTCACAACTTTCTGCCCGTACTTTCTCCATCTGCAATCTTGCTCTTTGTCATGAACGCAAATCTCGCTTTTTTCCTAGTTTTTGCTTCTTTTTTTCGCCTTCAACCTAACACACCCACTCACCTTTTCTTACATGGTGAAACAAAGAAACACTAACTTTTAAGGCAGGCATCAAATTCCGTTGTTGGATAGATATATCCCTCCCTAATTTTTTTTTTAATTAAAAAAATGTGCGGTATAGATGGATCATGCACAACTAAAGTACTATTAATTAATTAAGAAATGATCTTGACTTACTTCTTGATATTCTTCTCTTGATACTCTTCTCTTGATCCTGTTCCTGTTTTTCTTCATTTGCACCACTACTCTTGATTTTCTGATCCTCATGATTTTCCTCCGTGGAAGATGAAAACAGAGAAGATGAATTGGGCGTATCCTCTGGTATTAGGGGGGATTGATATTCTGCAGAAAATCATCAAATTCGTTTTCTTACTCTTTTGAAACTGACAATCGACGATTCAAGTCTGAGGAATTGAAGGGGCTTAAAGAATTGGAAAGGCCTTCAAACTCAAATTACGTTAGCCTCATTATTAGGATTACTGTCAATGATGTAAAAATGAGAAAGTAGCAGGGATAAAAGGGGGATAAAATGTTTTACAATCACTTGGTACTTTTAATATATTAGGATTAATTGAATCATTTTGACATACACCTCATGTGCATTATAAATTGTAAAGAGATTGAGAAATCTTTTAGGATTTAGAACCCTAGGACATCTGATTGGTTTGATCGAGAGGTTAATTAATGGTGTGAAGGGACTCTCATTTCAAGCTTAGTACCTAGTTGAAATTGTTTTGTGAGAACCAATCCTTTGAGCTAATTGAGATTCATATCCTATCCATGTCGAGAGGAAGTTTAGGTGAACTTAGTGTTGGTCCTTAGTTTTATACACATGATTCATATGAATTTGATGCATTTATCCTAGGATTTCCACTTCTTAATTATTGTTAATCTCACTTTTACTTAACTTGGAAAACCACCCTTCATCTATCTATCTTGTTTGTTGATCATTGTTTGTTTGTTTGCTTTGATTGATTTTATTACTTGTTTGAACATCTATCCATTGATAATTTATCTCTATAAAATTACAAGAAACGTGAGATCGCTTAAGCACTAGTACCTTCCTCCCTGTGGTTCGATAAATTATTTTAATTGGTCATCCTACTACAAAATGACTAATCATGCACCAGGTGCAAGGGTACACCCATATGTGTATAACTTTTTATTCTACATTGTATATATATATTTCTAATAACTGTATACTTTTTCACACTCAATTTTTCATTAAAAATACTAGTATTCATATGTGTATAACTTTTTATTCAACAGTGTATACATGTTTTTTAATAATTATATATTTTTTTACACTCAAATTTTCATTAAAAAACTAATAAAAAATTCACTAATAAAGTGTATATATTTTTATTCATAATTGTATTTATTCTTGTTCATAACTGTATATATTTCTGAAAGTAGGTACACTGTATGGGATACACCCAAGTGTACAGTAGTATTAGCCTAATAAAAAATTAGGTAGAATGAGATCAGTTTCATGTGGAGTCGGCTCATGTCTTATTTTTTTTTTTTAGTTATATATTAAAAATTAATTGGCAAAGACTTAGGTGAAACTATTTCACGAATCTCGTATAGTGAGACTGTCCTCAACCCAAAGCGGCAATTAGAAGGCGCTTAACCCAATTAACAATTACAATCCGTACTTTTAATTAATATGCATATCCCAACGTTCGGCATATGATATCGCTTCCTTATTTCATTTGTGCTGTCCATTTTTATTTTTATTTTTCATTTTTTTAATAATTATTTATTTTTAAATTTCAAATTTAATATTTTTTATAAGCAATATTTATATAATTTTTCACACATGATTTTCTCGTCTCTTTTATATTATATTAAGGAAATTTTGAATAAATATTTTTTTATTTTTACAATTAATATTTTAAATGAAAAGTAATAATTTTTTTAATAAAAAGTGATATATAATAAAAGAAAATTGATAATATGTTTTGCAAAAAAAAATTATAAGACGGATAAAAGTGATTTTTGATTAATAAAAAGTGATAATCAATTTTAATCGAATTATTTCATGAACAATTAATAAAAAAAAATGTGATAACATTTTTAATGAAAAGTGATTCATGAAATGGAAAGTAATAACCATCCCATTAAACTATTTCATGTACTATAATTTATAGTGTGAATAAAAAGTGATAATATTTTTAATAAAAAGTGATATCTAATAATTGAAAAGTGATAACCATTAGTTGAACTATTTCATAAATGAATAATTTATAATAGAACAAATATAAAGTGAAAACATTTTAAATTAAAAAAATAAATGAAAATGGAAATGATAACCATTCAATTAAACTATCCTATAAATAATTTATAATCTAAATAAATAGTGATGTTTGAAAAAAAAAATAGTTATAATCAACTCTATTATACTATTTTATGAATCGTTTGCATAAATGATAATAAGTGATAATATATTTAATAAAAATTATACGTATCAAGATAAAGTGATAACCATTAGTTGAATTATTTCATAAATGTACAATTTATAATTGGACAAATATAAAGTGATAATAATTTTAATAAAAAGTGATATATTAATATAGAAAAGTGATAATAATCAACTAAATTATTTTGTGCACGTATTATTTTTAGAACGAGTAAAAATTGATATATTTTTTAAAAAATCAAATAAATATATTAACTTGTTAGAATAATTATAACATATTAAATTTGATTAACATTAATTTTTATTTTATATTTTTATTGAAAATATAAAATAAAACAATTAACACACGAAATTAGAAAAAAAATTTAACGAAAGAAAAAAATTTTAAAAACATTAAGCATGTCGGTCGGTTATGTTTAAAATAGTTTAACTGTTTTGAGTTAAATCGTTGATTAGCCGCTAATTTAATTGAACTGCGCGCATAAAAAAATTAAAAAATTTAATGGATTTGTGGAGATCCGTCTCACATAATAGGAATCGTGAGACGGTCTCACTCAAAACAAACCCAAGATAATTATATCTTAAGAACATATTATAGTCTAAGGTAAATCATAAATTTAAGGGGTAGACTATGCATAAATCACAATGTTAAAATTATTATTATTATAGTCGAAAAATAAATTAAATAAAATATAAACTATTAGGATAAAATAAAACATGAATCACTTAGATAAAATAAAGGGTCAATAAATATTAGGTACAAAACGTATTTAAATTTTACTAATTCATAAATTTGCTGTAGAAAATTATGCACAGATACAAAATTTAATTTTGTTATTCCCATATTACCCAAACTTACTAAAAATCAGTGTGCATCGTGTGAATCAAATTAAAAAAAAAACACGATTAAACATTTATATGTAAATACATCACTATGCACTCATTTGAGATAAATAATTTTTGGGAGAAAAAAATGAATAAACTATTTATATGAATATACATCAGTGTACATTTAGGTGAGATACATAATTGTCGAAGATATAGTCATTGAATACAACCTTAATTTGTACACACGTGTGCACTATGTACTTAATCAATCTGAATTTTGATTAATTAATCGAAACTTGTCACAAAATGAAGAATGAAGTCACAATTAGAAGAACGATGACGAATCTGTATATTAGCGTGCATTTAGAGAGAGAAATAATAGAAAGTGGCCGCAGAGAGAATTAGTAAAATGATTTATTCCTAAATTATTTCTTTCAAAATATGTACATCAGCGTACATTTAGAGGGAGGAATAAAGAAGTGACCGAGACATTTATGAAAATGATTTTTTTCTAAATTATTCTTTCAAAATTTATACATTAACGTGCATTTAGAAAGAGGAATAAAAGAAAGTAATCGCAGAGAGAATTAGGAAAATAATTTTTTCCTAAATTCTCTCTCCTAAAATCTTGAGTGATAAGTGTAATAATAGTGTACATCCGTGTATAATAATAGTGTACATCGATGTTCAACGAAATTATGATTTATATAAATATTGAATATTAAACGTAGTGAACAAGGATAATGTTGGGAGAAAAAAATCGTTATGTATCCCGCAATAATTATATTAAATTAATGTATTTATTAATAATTAGGTTGTAAATACACGTACCTATAATTAATAAACCCAAAAATAAATTGTAATTAGTAAATATACAATTATACTCTAATAATTAATTAAATCAATATAAATCCGCTATGTTGCTTTAGGTTTACCTAGATTTTGAAAACAATACTGAAAAATATTTTATGTTTGGTTTTTGGTGTAGATTTTAACTCTAGAATTGAACTAGATTTGAGGATCGAACGTAGAACATTTAAGAAAGTGTGAAATTAATTATAGAAAATCCCGTTGGAGTGAATACTTTTTTTTTTCTAGAAAAAAGTTTGAATCGGCAAATTTGATTTCATAATTTTCTAAAACTTACAGAAATAGTCCCAAACCCAAATCTTATACTATAACAAAATTTAGCCAATTTATTATACTTTTCGCACTTTTAAAATGTTATCCGAGTGTGCTTATTAATTTATATTCTCATACTCCCTCCATCCGCTCGAAAGATGATCTTTTTTTCATTTTGGTCGTTTGCTTCAACGAGGGTCTTTTCATTTTTTACACATATGGGACCCACATACACCCACTAATACAACTAAAATATGGGGTCCACATTCCCACTAATACAATTACCCACTACACATTAAATAATACTCCCTCCGTCCCATAGAAATAAGAGATGTAACCAAACAAACCGTTCGAGAACTATTCGAGTCTCGGTTTGATTAAATATTTGTTTGAACTCGTTCATTAACCTTAACGAGCCAAACCAAACTTGAATTTTGGGTTCGTATAGTTTATCAAACCAAACTCAAGCCTAAGGGTATTCGGCTCGAAAGCTCGCTCGTTTATAGACTCGCTAATGGCTCGCAAACGCGTTCATAAATTTTATAGTTATTCTTTAGAATTATATATTATTTTTTATTTATTTATATTCAATAATTAAATATTTTATATTAAACCACAAATATGATAATAATTTAAGTGATTATTTAAATATTTAAATACTTTTTACCATTTATTATTATATTTTGTTAGTTTGTTTATTTAATATTATGAATAATATTAAATGTTTATAAAAGAAACATTCTTTTAATATCCAAACACAAAATTATTTAAATGTTCATGAAAATATATTCATAAATAAGTTACTTTATGTGTTCGTGAACATGTTCGCGAGTCTTAACAAATAGTTTGAATTCGAGCTCGAGTTCGATATTTTTTTCTTGACGAGTTCGAGCTCGGGCTCAAGTTCCATAATTTCTTAACAAACGATCCTCAAACCTAGTAGTGTTCGACTCGGCTCGGTTCGATTACATCCCTAATAGAAGTTGACACACTTTCCTTTTTGGTTTGTCTCACTAAAGTTGACACATTTCCTTTTTAATACAGGGGACCCACATAAAAATAATTAATCTATTCTCATGGACCCTACATATCACCTCTAATATAACTACCCACTACACATTAAATATTATTTCTCTCACTTCACTTTACTTCACTTTACATTAAATTATTATACTCATTAATTTACGTGCCCAAAAAAAGTTATACTAACTTCTTCGGAACGGAGTAATAGTTATTAATCAACGTGCACAAAAGTAAAATAGTCTCTTTTGGACGGACGTAGGGAGTATAACTTTAAAAGAAGTTCAAGAATTTATTGATCCAAATGAGACTTAAAAAAGAATACCGAGAATAGTTTCAGATGAATGGCCTAAAAATGGAGAAATATCTTCAGGAGAATAAAGTAATTTTTTCCCCTTAATTTTATTCTATTATGTTTTCGGTCATCTTAAGTTTTTTTTTTTTAAATCCCTTAACTTTGATTTATTTATTTATTTTCCATACGTTAATATAAATCTTTGATGAATATTTTGAAATAAACATATTATAGATATAATTGCATTTTTTTCTTAAATTAATGAAACTTATTTTTTAATTTTCAAATACATCATAGGTTAAAGGACTAAAAAAAATAAACAACTGAAGCATAACAAGGTGAATTTTAAGTATAAAAACATGTATTTTCCCTAAAGTTAATATCATAAATTTCACAGAAAATTTATTAATTTTCTCAAGAGTGATTTGTCCGAGAGAATGAATCGAACCACTGAAGAAAGTTTCAAGCAAGAAACATAAGAAGATATGTTTTAATTATTTTCCCAGATGCCTATTTCTCATAAAGACTAATAAGATTCATGAAGGAAAACTCGAGACTTCATCTACACGATGAAATTACAGTGGGAAGAATGAAGAGATTTCTCAACTTCAAAAAAATAAAAAAAATAAAAAAAACACATCATCTACAAGGTGATGGAAGTGAAAATTGCAATCCCCATAGAACTCATGGGAACTTTGATAGAAATTTAGTTGGTTCTTATTAACGAAATAAAGAAAGAACTCAACAAGCTCAATCAAGAAGTTACTCAAACAACGTCATTGATCCACATTGGATCGAAGCCATTAAGGAAACATCCAAAGGAAGAATTAATTTGGCAATTGATATTGTCATCTTTTAAAAGAGAACCAAGAATTCAAGACACAGGCGTGCTTGAGAGGAATTTTAAGAAACTTATATTCATGCTGGAAAAAGTAGGGTCATATATTTTATATCCAAGGATCACCTTCAATGGAGTAGATCGAGACTATAGTATAAAATTAAACCTTAATGAAGATTTTATAAAAAATATTATTTTTATATATTAAAGGAATTTCCATACTCTATTAGTTACAGTATCTCATATACTCTATCCAACACTCATCACTTGAGTTTATTCTAGATAAAGGAGTATATTTAGGGAGTTTAGTGTACAATTAGTTCAGAAGTTACGGAGCTACCGCTGATTAACGATATAGATGTGCGGATTTGAGATCAACTTGTATATACAGAATAGATCGACAAGACAACCTTAGGTTGAATAGAAAATGATTTCTTTAAAGAATTGCAAATGCTTAGCGAAACATATTGGGGAAATAATCAATCATAGTGACCTCCAGAAATAAGAAAAAGGTCACATCTAAATGTGAACTTAAATGTCCAGAATGAAGGAGAGGAATTGAAGTAATATTCAATATCACAATAAAGTACTTGATCTCTTATATTATCTGTTGACTTTCGATCGTTTGGTTAACGTGAACCGTTAGGGTTTCATGCGTTTTTAAATCAGCGAAAGCAAGAATATAGAAACGTATTACCTTTCACCAGAGTATGTTGAGGAAGAACAGCTGCAGAAAACAACCTCTTGATCTTCTGTTGTATTCCCAAGTACAATCTTGATGTCGTGTGGCGACGATCTTCAAGATCCTCTCAATCTGCTTCCTCCCTTACTTTCAAATTATGTTAAGCGTTAATTATTAGGGTTTTCCGACAGTTGAGATGACTTATATATGGGTTGTTGGATTGTATACTAAAAGTCTAGCTTTTTATATGAACAATGTTATAATAATTTATTTGAAATGAGAATCATATGATCAAATGATTGCGTCTTATAATTTATTTATATGTCCGATGCAATAGTCCACTTACTTTATACAGTAGATAATATGTTGTGTGACAACACATGGAAGATCATATTATCGGTTTCCTTATAAAGTATAAACAGATGCTCACAATCGAGATTGATGGGGACTCTCTATCGGGGTGGTTGTAGTGTGATTTGATATTAGTTTGTCTTGATTATAGAATCACATTAGTGCACTTTGTGTGTATTGAGCAGAATCGCTTGAGATTGTTCGACTTGTATTGTCTATATAGAAGAACTTGATCTCAGTTATTATGGATGTTCGTGCTCTTAATCCCTATACAATAATCTCGACATGTAAGACAATATATATTTCTTTGATTCATCAATGGGTGAGATTTACATGTAATTAAATCAATAAACTCGACGAGTTGGGAAATAGTGATGTCTCTATTGTGTGCTGTTGAAGGAATCTGTATCCTATTAAGTAGGTTGATGATGTCCCCTTGAGGATCTCATAAGGATTATCATGTAAACCCAGCTGGTGGATTTATTCCGGCATGATAATGAGGTTGAGTGGTACTACTCTCGGATGAGATATTAATTAATAGCGTTGTCAGTAACTTAATTAATTAATGGGCATTGCATATCTTAAACACGGGGAGACTAATGGGCTCGTAATAAGAAGGAGCTCATAACATAATTATGGGATAAGAGCGGTAGTGCAGTAATAATATTTTAGTGGTATATATTATTAGTATTGGACTTAAGTATAAGTTTTGGGCTAAACTTGGACCCTTAAGCCCAATGGAGGCCCAACTCTAATTTCTCCTCCTGCTCCTTTTTGTAGCTCATATATAAGTCATCTCAACTATCCAAAAACCCTAATTATTCACGCTTAACACTGTGAGAAGGGAAAGGAAACAACAAATTGAGAGGATCTTGAGGATCATCGCCCACACGACGTCAAGATTGGACTTGGAAATACAACAGAAGATCTAGAGGTTGTTTGCTACTGCTGTTTATCATTTTCTATGATTTTTCTAAATTCGTGTGGAACTCCAAACTGTTGGTATGATAAACCATTGGAAAGCCAAGGAAGAGAGGATCATTTTGGAATGTAGATCACTCATATCGGAGATCTGATGAGAGAGTTATGCCTAAAAGGTGGGGCTGCGCGTGCTGTCGGCGAGAATTCATTTTCTTCTTCAACATACCCTGGTAAAAGGTAATATGATTTTATGTTCTTGCTTCTGCTATAGAATCGTATGGAACCCTAACGATTTATGTTAACCAAATAATCAAATGCCAACAATTGGTATCAGAGCTTCGATTTTATGGTGAAGCGTGACACGTTAGTCTACGGTTTGTATGTCAAATGTGGACTAGGGTTTAGAATATTATATTTCTAGTTGAATAATCTATGCGGATACGTTGGTGTGAATGTCTTCGATGAACGTCGAGGCTGTATGCTGGATGAGACACGGCGGTAGACGATGGGCGGGATGCGGGTGTATGGCGTAGACATGGACAACCCAATGGTAGCGCTGGGAGGCGGCATAAGTCATGCCAGTGGGTGGCACGAGTCGTGCCGGCAGGTTGGGCGGAGGGCGGTGTCAGGTGCTATCGGCGCTGGACTACTTGCGGCACGACGGGTGTGCCACACGAGTGGCACTGTCGACGCTGGTCATCGGCACTGGACGTGCCGACTGGCAAGGCGACTGGCGTGCTTGGCAGGCATGACTGGCAGGTGCGGAAGGCAAGTGCGCACAGGAGACATGGTCGGCACGACTGACATTATCGGTCGGCACGAGTGGTGTGGACGGCCAGCACGAGAATGTTTGGAGGAATTTCTGGATGTGCATGGCACACGGAAGCGACGGGCAAAGGCGAGCGGCTATTGCATAGAGGTCGGCACGACCCGTGTTGGTTCTTAGCACGAGTCGTGCCAACATGTAGTATGGGCTGGCAAACTCATTTTTCATTCGACGTGTTCCGACATGTTCTGGGTCAAGGCAGCTCGTGATGATGAATGACTTAGGACGCAAGTAATCCTGCTTGTTGCGTAAGACAGCTAGAGTGTCAGACAAGACTTCCAAATTTAGTAGCGATTTAATTCGTGATATATAACTGCCATAATTGATTTAATTATCTATTATTGTTATATATACTTGCATGTCAATATGAATGATTTCGATAATCTGGTCGATATCGATGATTTTGATAATCTGATCGATATCGATAGTTTTGATAATCTGGTCGATATTGACAGTCGATATCGATAGTTTCAAAATTTTGATAATCTGGAAGTTCATCGAAAATTTAATAATCTGATCGATATCGATGATTTTGATAATCTGGATTATATCGATGGTCGATATCCGATGGTTTCAAAAATTTGTTAATCTGGAAATTTATGAAAATTTGATAATCTGAAAGTTTTTGCCGATATTTGTGCTTGGTGGCGAACAATCAAATTCGCTGATATATAACAGTTTATAATTGATTTAATTATTTGATTATTTTTATATATGAATAAATGATTCTCTGTGATTTACTGCCTTATTTGGTATAATAGGAGCATGCTTGGTTGCGTATTTTATTTTGAATATTATATGCATGTAAAAACTCTCGGTGTTAAATAAATATGTGGGAGAGGGGATTGTTAATTAATTCCCGCGGCCTCCATTATTGGTTTGTAAGTGTTGTGAGTAAACTTGGGTATTGGCAATAGGCCTTCCTCCACAACGATGAGTTTATTCATGGATTGCTAGAACAAACTTCTTTATGATGATTGTAGGAAGTTATCCGAGCGCGTGCGTACTTCTCCAATTGTAAGGCACACAAGCTTGGGCTGCGGACTTGGGATCAAATAATGGTGTACACTTAGGTGTAAATAATAAGTATCCTCCCCAATGGAGTCACTGCTATTATTTGCATGGCTAAAAAGGAACCGACTATTAATTATTTTATCATGAAGTTAGATTAACGAATGAAATTAATAGGTAAAACCTTCTCTTGTAAATGTTCGGGTTTGTATACGTCCACATTAATGTGGCATGCAGACTCACGGTGCTTGAGATGTCGGTGAATTTTATTTTTATATTATTTTGAGGGAATCAATATAAATGGATAAATTCAAAGATTTGATCAGTGTATTAATTTGCGTGATTCTCTGTATTTTCAAATGGTTTTATTCCACTTATTGTTAACTAAAAGAAATTATATTTACTTGTCCAAAATAAGATGATTGAAAAGAATCTTGATTTCGATTCTTACTGCTTAGGAAAACGTATGTGTTCTTTTTCTCTCTCCCTAAGGTTTCGTCCCGGTTTTGACCTTTGATTGCATCTCAACATCCGACATGGTGGAGCCACCCACCAACGACCTCTCCCAACCCCCTCCTACGTCCTCAATGCTTCCCTCGTTTGAGGACTTGCTTCGTCAAAATCGCGATAACGTCGGGAACACCATCCCGTCGGGTCAACCTTCTGATCGTTTAAATATTGGTTCAACATCTACGTTCCATAAGAATTTTGATCATGCTCAAGGTTTTGCACAGCCTTCAAATCCTAACTTGCAGCGCAAGCTACACACATGGGTTGATACTCTTAACCCTAATTTGTATAATGGACCCCGGAGCAGTCATACAGCGAATGATTCCTATGTCTCTCGCGCAAGAGATGCGAGTGATCCATATGCTCGTATGAAGAGGGTCATATGCAAGGGATCTCATGGGGATCCTTTGGCGAGGCCCATTGAAAAATCAGGTGATATCTTGACGTTATCGATTAATAAAACTTTCTATGAAACTCGTAAGGATTTATTTTTGAAATTCATTATTATCAGGGTACTAATCGAGAAGGGCTCCAAACCTCTATCCCAAGTGGAGGTCGAAAATCTGTTGAAGAAATCGCTGAATAAAAAGGAGTTGTTGATCATCCCCCTGGGCAAGGGTTATTATACTGTCATGATTGAGAGTGATAAACAGAGGATTTCGCTTCTCAAGTTAAAACTCATGGATACAGGGAAGGTACAATTGAGAATACAGCAATGGTCCCCTTCCTTTAATCCCTACAAAATCAAATCTTCCATTGTTCCTATATGGATCAGAATATATGAACTACCCTTAGAACTTTGGCATGAGGAGGTTATCAAGAGTGTAGCCAGAGCAATGGGGATGCCTATCCGAATTGATGCTAAGTCATTAGATGGATCAACGGGACACTTTGCAAGAATCTTGGTCGATGCAGATGTCCAGAAGGAGCTTCCTAGCTCTTTGAACATAGATACTTCAGAGAGTGTAATTCGAGTGTCTTTTGGGTATGAATACATCCCAGAATACTGTAAGTTTTGTAAAATATTGGGACATTCTGTATTGAACTACTTCAAGAAGCAGGATAAAAAAACCCGCCTTAAGGAGAAGGCAAAGTATAATGCAGATTACAAGAAGGATTTTGTGGCTCCCACCAAAGTTTGGAAAAATAAAGAACCACCAGCTCAATCAGTCCCTACTTCTAATATGTTTTCCAATCTTGAGCAGGATGATGAAGAGTTGTATAAAGATCCAAAAATTCATCAGGAAGAAACTCTGAAGGATAATAGGGATAAAGAATATGATGAAGATTATCGGGGAGACAAATATATTCAAGTGTATGATTCTGATGAGGAAGAGAATCAGGGGGACAAAGAAAGCCAGGGGAATTGTTGCGAGGAGAGTTCAGATGAGGAGGAAAGCCATCATGATGGCTGTGAGAGCTAAGAAGAAAAGGAGGATGATATTGAACAGGATGCACATGATATGGCGCTGGACGTTCGAGATGAGGAGCCTGTCCCATTTGCAGTGCTCAGTCCAGAGAAGGTTGTAGCATCAACTCAGATTGTGGCTTATGGCATTAAGCCCTCAGTGCGAGACACTAGTAATAGTGCCTCGAAATTTGTACGGCCTGATCCACCTATTACTCGCTCTCGGGCTCCGGAAGTAATTGGAGTAAAACATGACCTGCCCAAAAACAAACACTCTAAGAACATGAAATCTGCATCATCGAAAGACTGGGGAAGTTCTACCAAGCCGCCAAAGCACGGCCGAAAGCCTAGTAAATAATGAAAGCAATTTTTTGGAATGCAAGAGGGGTTGGTGGCAAACCAACTCAAAATGTTATAAACCACTTATGCATATCAAATAAGCCTTCTTGGTTAGCTCTTGCTGAACCAAAGGTGTTTTACCACTCAATTCCAGAACACGTGTGGACTCGTATGGGTTTAAAGTTTGCTGGGCATAATCACAGAGACAACCTACGGCCCAACATATGGGTCTTCTACAATCCATCTCTTATATCCAGTGTTCAGGTCATTTTTTTGTCCTCTCAGATTATGATTTTCGATTTTATTCATAATGCGGCCAATTATCGCTTTGGATTTGTTCATGCAAGCACGGATTATCTAGCTCGAAGACAGCTTTGGTGTGATATCACTTCACATCTAAGTGCTAGAATGATGATTGTTGGTGATTTTAACATGGTGATGGGATCTCACGAACGTCTTCATAGCACTCGTCATGAAAATCTAAGTCCAGCAGAGTTCAGGGAGTTTCTTAATACCTCTAGGTTGCATGACTTGGACCTGAAAGGGGCTAGATTCATGTGGGTTTGTAGATCAGCCACGAGAGGCATGAGAGCCTCTAAAATTGATAGAGTTATTGTGGATGACGATTTTCTAGATGTATGGGATTGCATTGAAAACACTGTGTTACCAAGGCCTGAATCGGATCATACTCTAATTCTTGTAAATTGTATGCAAAGGGATAGCTCACCTAAACATTTCAGATTTCAGAAAATGTGGTTTCTTGATGTCGGGTTTCATGCACTGGTGGAGGCATCGTGGAAGGAGCCAGTCTTACATGGCGATCCCATATCTCTGTTTGCTCTCAAGCTAAAAAGATTGAAAATGGCAATTAATGCTTGGAACTTGAGTACATTTGGTAATGTTTTTGATGAGGTAGATGCAACATGGATTGCTTTGAGGGAGATCCAGGATGCAGTTGGGACTTTGGGAGATAATGAGGAACTCTTTCTCCAAGAAGTGGATGCACACATTGCTTTGAATAAGGCTCTCACCGAGAAAAATGAGTTTCTAAGCCAGAAGAGTAGGGCTTTTTGGCTTAAAGATGGGGACAAGAATACAGAATTCTTCCATAAATATCAAAGGGTACATCATGCTAAATCTGCAATTACTAGTATGAATATCAACGGAGAAGTTACGGAGGACAGATGGAGAATTGCACAACATATAGTGCAATACTATACAAGATTCTTCCAGAAACCAGATGATGTGCATGGGTGGGATCAACTATACTTTATCAACAGCTTTGTTGGAGAGGAAAATAATAACACTCTCACAGCTACTCCAGATTTGAAGGAGATTAGAACAGCGGTAATGGATCACTCAGCTGACAGCGTGCCTGGCCCTGATGGGTTTGGGGGGTCTTTTTACCAAAAGTGTTGGCATATCATTGACTATGATCTTTGCAAAGCAATACAATACTTATTTAGGAACTCTTATTTGCCAGGAGGCATTAACTGCAACTTTATAGTGCTGGTTCCAAAGTTAGAAGGGGCTACGAGATTCTTGCGACTCGAATAGGTCATATCCTTTCAAGAAATTTGAGTTGCTATCAGTTTGGGTTATTCCAGGAAGAAGCATCCACAATTGTATTGCAGTAGCATCAGAAAGCTTCAACTGCCTTAACAACTCTCGACGAGGAGGCATTGGGTTCAAGATCGACATCAGGAAAGCTTTTGACACTCTTCGTTGGGATTTTGTTCTACATGTGCTCTCTAAAATGGGGTTTAGTAGCAAGTTTGTTGGCTGGATATCTAAAATCTTCGATTCAACGTACGTTTCAGTCCTTATCAATGGAAGTCCACAAGGGTTTTTTGGTTGTGGGAGAGGAGTTAGGCAAGGCGATCCATTGTCTCCTCTCCTTTTTTGCATTGCAGAAGAAGTGTTGGGAAGTTGGATTGAACATAGCATTGAATCTGATGATATTATGCAAGTAAAAGCCAACAGGTCTACAGCTTTGCCTCCTTACCTTTTCTACGCAGATGATATTTTGCTTTTCTGTCAATGGAATGAAAAGTCGATAGAGGGGATTAAAGATATCCTACATGCTTATGCAAACATATCTGGACAGGAGTTTAATCCTAGAAATCGAGGTATTCTTTGGGTCGCATGTGAAATCGGTAGTTAAGAGAAAGATCATTCATGAGTTACCAATACAGGAGGGAAGATTTCCATTTAAATACTTGGGGGCTCCAATCTTTATCAGAGCTCCAAAGAGAGAATACTTTGAGCTGGCTACTGATGATGTCCTATGCAAATTTGAGAGATGGAAAGGGAATTCGTTATCCATGGCATGCCAAATTTGTTTGGTTAATTAAGTAGTCATCGCATCGGCTGTCCATGTGATGATGGTTTATAAATGGCCTCGGCACCTGATTAAAAAGATTGAAACTGCATGTAGGAATTTCATATGGTTGGGGGATATTAATAAACAAAGTAGGTTCACGGTGGCTTGGAGCAAGTTATGTTGTCCTGTGTCGAAGGGAGGACTTGATATTAGATCTATAAGAGCAGCCAATGAAGCTTATCTCATGAAACTCTCATGGGACATTATGGATGGTGAGGGGGCACTGCCAATGATCACAGGTCGTTGGTTCGATGGGAAAAAGTTTAGGGGGTACGCTGTTTCTTCTATTAGGGGAGCTTGTGTTACACACATCAATAGATTGAAGGAGGATGAAGTATGGGTTGCAGGCTATGATTCGAAAATTAGCTTTTGGCTTGATAATTGGATAGGAACTCCTATTGCTGATTTGGTGGAGATTCCACAGAACCTTCGTCATCTATTTGATGATAAAATCGGGGACTACTTCTATGATAGATGTTGGCACTTTACTGAATGTTTTTCTAACACTTATCCTCAAATTGTGGAGGCTATTCTATTAACTAGAATGCCCCCAAGTCTTGATGATTGCAGGTTTTGGAGCAAATCTCTTACATGCAAGGTGACATCAAAGATTGCCTACACGCATACGAGACAATCATTTCTTCAAAAAATTGGGGAAGCTGGATTTGGGTGAGTTTCATTCCCCACGACGATCCATCAAAATTTGGAAGGTGATCAATGGAGTTATAACCACCTGGGACGTTCTTCGGTAGAGAGGGTTTCAGGATTTATCGAGATGCTACCTATGCAAAAATACGAAGGAGAGCATGGATTATTTATTTCTGGAATGTCCAGTTTCGGTGGAAATTCTCAACAGGATGCTAGCGGGGTTTTCTTTTGGTTCAACAATGATATTGAATCAGACGTTCCTTGGATTTTTATTTTGCAAGCTATGGCAAACTCTGGAAGCATGCAGATAATATCTTTATGGAAGCTTGCTGTGGTTTCCTTCACTTGGATTATATGGCAAGAACAAAATAGCATGATGTTTGAGGGATACACGAATGATCTTCATGATAAACAGGTGAGACCTTCGCAAGTGGCGGCCAATCTTATGGCTTTGTTAAGGGAGGGGAATGGGCTGAGTATGGGTTCAATGCATAACTCGATGGAGGATTTCAGCACGCTGCAATTCTTTGGGATAAGAGGAGTTCCTAAGAAAGCTCCAAGGGTCATACCAGTTAAATGGATTCCACCACCGGCTGGATGTGTGAAGATTAACATTGATGGATTTGCTGGAGGCGCACCGGGAATCATATCAGGAAGCGGACTCTTTAGAAACAGCCGAGGCATCTTCATGGGAGGATTCAGTGTAGGGTTTGGGATGGTTTCATTATGGAAGCTGATGGTTTCATTATGGAAGCTGAACTCGTGACAGCGTGTCTAGCCATTGAGCTAGCTGATGAGAAGGGGTGGAAATGGCTATGGTTAGAAACAGACTCGACCTTCGTGTGGCATGCATTTGAAGCTGCTCAACCGATCAATTCCTTGGAGACTGAAGGGACGATGGACGCGTGCTCAAGACATCATACAACAAATGCATTTCCGCATCACTCATTGATAGAGAGAGGCCGATGCTGCTGCTGATGCTTTAGCATCAATGGGAGGAGAATTCAAGTGTCATTTTCACTTGCCACCTTATTTGAATGGGATCCTATTTCATGATATGAATCGAGAATATTTTTTATTTAAATAGGCTTCTATATTTTTCTTAAAAAATCTTTTTTATATTCTTTGTACTCTTAACTTTCATTTTCTTTTTAATAAAGATGAATTATTTGACTAAGGATGTTATGTGATGCCTATTAATCAAAGTCTCTAGTGGAGAGGTGAGAGGTTCATAAAAATATGATGGTCTCATGTGACTCTTCGGATACTTGAGTGATGATGAGATTATTAAGTACATGGATAATACTACGAAAGTAGTGGTTGTTGCAGTGGGAGTTGTTTATTTATCTTCTGATAGGAATAAATAATTTATTATGAGAAATTATCTTTACGTACTTTTTCATAGAAAGAATTAAAGAATTTCAATTCAGTTTCTATGCATTTACTGATGGATACTGATGTGGAGCGAAAGGTCGGGGTGGCGCAGCCGCAGACGTTGTTGGTCTACTGCCGGCGGCATCGTGGCGAACGGGATGGGCCGACAGTGGCTTAGGAGATATTCTATATTTTATCCTTAGTATTGTTATTATTTTTTTGTGTCGTGTCTTATCTAGTTGTGGGCCTAACTGTGTGGGCTTAGGATTAATGGCTATTTAAGTGTGTGGAGAAAACGTTGTTGATTATCTTTTCATTATTGAAAAATAGATGGGAGCCTTTTTGGCTATTTGGCAAACGCATTCGCATTTGATTCTTTGAGTGCTAACAGATACTCTACTAAATTTAAATGACATGGTCATTATAATGAAGGATGAAGGTATAATCTGTTGTGGTACATTGGTGGACAATTTGGACACTCTTAAATCATGATTATACCACGGATGCAATGTTATAGTAATGATAACACGTCTTCTAATCTAATAAGAGAAAGCAACCTTCGGATACAAACCAAACATAGCTTTTGGCATCTGAAACTAGGTCATGATTGCCTTTTCAAGGCAAAGGGGTGTAGAGCCAAAGATATGTTGGAATTGGTTCATTCTGATTTATGCGGTCCTAAGACTATCCAGACGAGAGGTGGTAAGATATAATTTTGATGTACTATAAATTTAAGTACTATGTTTAATTCAAAAGTGCATGGCTCATGCGGTGAAGGGTCATCAAAAATATATCAAGTCATTACGATTTAATCGTGGAGGCGAGTACCTAATAGGATATTTTAAGAGCTATTAATCAGAGGTTGGGATTGAATCCCAAGTAGTGAATACCGGGCAAGCCCCAGTCGACTGGTGTGGCGAAGAGAAGGTATATGACTCTTATGGAAATGGTTAGATAGATGATGAGTTATTTGGAATTACTAAATTCATTTTATGGGTATTCATAGAAACAGCATGTCATAAGAATGATTTGTCTATTTGTGGGATATCCTAAAAAAAAGAAGGGTGTTTTATTTGATAGTCCAAAAGATCAAAGGGTGATTGTTAGCACAAACACTAGATTTTTGAAAAAAGGACTATATAATAAATCACAATCCCATGTATAAATTGTTCTAAAAGATGTGAGAGGAAAACAAAAAGTATAGCAGCAATTATACAAGAGGATATACCACAAGGAAACTGCAACACGTGATACGTCTGATACATATTTGGGTGTAGTGCTTTGTCGTAGTGGGAGGGTTGTTCTACAACCTGAAAGATTTATGTTTTGGGAGAGTCATGAGACTTGGTCCCTAGTAAATATGAAATCGGCCCATATATATGACGAAGCACTACAAGATAGAAATGCGGAGTCTTAGCAAAGCGTAATGATTTTTGAAATAGAATCTATGGATTCTTAATTAAATCTGGCTGCTTGTAGAATCACGAAGTGGTGTGAAGGCCATCAGAAGTGGCACTACAAAATAAAAGAGGAACGGATGGTAAGGTGATACTTTGAAACAAGGCTTGTTGCGTAAAGGTACACTCAGAAAGAAGGGTGAGTTCGAGTATGAGGAAGCCTTTTCGCCGGTAGATAAGTTTAAGTTGATCTAGATTCTTTTATTTATTGCTGCTCATATTGAATTATGAGGTATAGCAAATAGATGTCAAGACAGCTTCCATGATTGGAAGTCTTGAGGAAAACATCTATATGAAGCAACCAGAGTGATTCATTGAAAAAGTGCTAAGAGTATTTTGAGTATAAGCTTAAAATTGTCCATTGATGGACTAAAGCAAGTTTCAAGATCTTGGTGCATCCATTTTGATGAGGAAATCCACTTATATGGATTTAATCAATGCTCGGATGGGTCTTGTGTATTGGAAAAGAATGACGGAAACATGATGGTATTTCTTGTACTATACGTAGATGATATATTGCTCATTGGAGATAATGAAAGAGTATTATCGGGCGTATGTATATGGTTTGTAAAGCAGTATGGAATGAAGGACTTAAGAAAAGCAAAATATATTCTTGCGATCATGGTGATACGGATCACAAGATAGAATGTTGTGCTTATCTCAAGCTTCATGAAATGATACAATTCTTACTCATTTTAGCATGTAATTTTATCTAAGGATATGTATCTTAAGACACAAAAGAAGATAAAGAAGATGAAAGCGGTTCCTTATGCTTCGGCGAATAAGGAAGCTTAATCTAAGGAATGCTATGCACGAGATTCGATATCTGTTTTGCTAAATGCATCTTCAGTGAGTATCAACGTAACCCAAAACAAGAATGATGAACTGCAGTAAGACGTATTTAAAGTGTCTGAGAAGGACTGGAAATTATATGCAGGCTTACCGGATAAATTCACTGCTTCTTGTGGATTACGTAGATTCGGATTTTTCAAGTAAAGTACGACGACAGTAAATCCACCTCAAGGTTATGTGTTTAATTTTAGAAATTAGAGCCATAATATGGAGGAATGTCATATAGAAATATATTTCGGTCTCTACCATGGAAAGATGATAAATTGGAGCCTCTGAGGCAGCAAAAGTATCTGCATGACTCTAGTAACTTCGTGATGGACTTGGATGTGGTTTCTAATTTTGCCCATGGTTATCACAATTTATTCTAATATAATGGTGCAGTTACAAACTTGAAGGAATCACTAGCCCATAAGCAATTAAACCATGGAGAGCAACTACTACCTATTACGAGTAATCGTATGATTAGGGGAAGGTTGTTGTCGCCTAGATTACATCAGATGATAAACTGGTAAATCCCTTTACAAGGACCTTAAGGAGAAAGCTTTTGATGGTTATGTAGTGGGAGTGGGAATCAGATGTATGGCAGAAGACATGACATCATAGTCTTTTAGTATAAGTGGGAGATTGTTGGATTGTATATTACAAGTCTAGCTTTTTGTATAAACAATTTTATAAAAATTTATTTGAAATGAGAATCATATGATCAAATAATTGCGTCTTATAATTTATTTATATGTTCGATGCAATAGTCCACTTACTTTATACTATAGATAATACATTGTGCGACAAAACGCGGAAGATCATATTATTGGTTTTCTTATAATGTATATACAAATGCTCACAACCGAGATAGATGGGGACTCTCTATCGGGATGGTTGTAGTGTGATTTGGTATTAGTTTGTCTTGACTATAGAATCACATTAGTGCACTTTGTGTGTATTGAGTAGGACCGCTTGAGATCGTTCGGCTTGTACTGTCTATATAGAAGAAATTAATCTCAGTTATTATGGATATTCATGCTCTTAATCCCTATACAATAACCTCGACACGTAAGACATTATATATTTCTTTGATTCATCATTGGGTGAGATTTACATGTAATTAAATAATAAATTCGGTGAGTTGGGAAATAGTGATGTCTCTATGGTGTACTGTTGATTGTAGAAGGAATATGTGTCCTATTAAATAGGTTGATGATGTCCCCTTGAGGAGCTCATAAGGATTATCATGTAAACCTAGCTTGTGGATTTATTCCGGCATGATAATGAGGTTGAGTGGTACTGCTCTCGGATAAGATATTAATTAATGGAGTTATCAATGCTTAATTAGTTAATGGACATTGCATATCTTAAACGCGGGGAGACTAACGGGCTCATAAAAATAAGGAGTCCATAACGTAATTATGAGATTAGAGTGGTAGTGCAGTAATAATATTTTAGTGGTATATATTATTATTATTGGACTTAGGTATAAGTTTTGGGCTAAACTTGGATACTTAAGCCCAATTGAGGACCAACTCTAATTTCTCCTCCTAGTTCTTGTTGTAGCCCATATATAAATCATCTCAGCTGTCCGGAAACCCTAATTATTCATGCCTAACTGTGAGGAGGGAAAGAGAACAGCAAATTGAGAGGATCTTGTGGATCGTCGCTCACACGACGTCAAGATTGGACTTGGGAATACAACAGAAGATCTAGAGGATGTTTGCTGCTGCTGTTTGTTAACTTCCATGATTTTTCTAAAATCATATGGAACTCCAAACTATTCATGTGATAGGTTGGAAAGCCACGGAGAGAGAATCGTTTTGATGCATAGATCACTCAAATGGGAGATCTGATGAGAGAGTTATGCCCAAAAAGGTGAGGTTGCACGTGCTGTAGTCGAGAATTCATTCTCTTCTTCAACGGCGAGAATTCATTCTTATCTTCAACATACCCTGGTGAAAGGTAATATGATTTTATGTTCTTGCTTCCGCTGATATAGAATCGTATGGAACCCTAACGGTTCACGTTAACCAAACGATCGAACGCCAACAACTACAACAGGGACCATGAGGAGTAATTAGAGTCGGGCCTCCATTGGGCTTAAGTATTCAAGTTTAGCCAAAACCTTATACTTAAGTCCAATAATAATAATATAGTCCACTAAAATATTATTATTGCACTGCCACTCTAATCTCATATTACGTAATGGTCTCCTTCTTATTATAAGCCTGACAGTCTCCCCATGTTTAAGATATACAATGCCCATTAATTAATTAAGTTACTGACAACTCCATTAATTAATATTTCATTCGAGAGTAGTACCACTCAACCTTATTATCATGCCGGAATAAATTCACCTGCAGGGTTTACATGATAATCCTTATGAGCTCCTCAAGGAGACATCATCAGCCTATTTAATAGGACATGATTCTTTCTACAATCAACAACACACCATAGACAACACTAGCTCCCAACTCACTGAGTTTGTTGATTTAATATATATAAATCTTACCCATTGATGAATCAAAGAGATATATACTGACTTACGTATCGAGGTTATTGTATAGGAATTAAGAGCACGAACATCCATAATAACTGAGATCAAGTTCTCCTATATAGTCAGTATAAGTCGAACTATCTTAAGCATTCCTGCTCAATACGCACAAAGTACACTAATGTGATTTTATAGCAAAGACAAACTAATACCAAATCACACTACAACCATCCTGATAGATTATTTCCGTCTATCTCAATTGTGAGCATCTGTTTATACTTTATAAGGAGCCGACATTATGATCTTCCGTGTGAAGTCGCACACCATATTATCTACAGTATAAAGTAAATGGACTATTGCATCGACATATAAATAAATAATAAGATGCAATCATTTAATCAATGATTCTCATTTCAAATATTGCTAAAACATTATTCATACTAAAGCTAGACTTTTAGTATACAATCCAACATTATCTTCTACAACAAACTAAAGAGTGATATCAAGAATAACACAAGTTCAGAGGTATTAAAATTGTTATTATTAAAAAGTTGCGGGAAAATTCACAGAATATTCGTTATAAAATTAGAGTTTCTTGATGAAAACGTCTTAGGAAAACTACAAGTTGGAGTGAAGTTTACATTTCAAGGACAAAGATGCACATTTCACTAGCAAAGAGTGGTCATCGTCCATGGTAAAAAGCTCATTCTCTATATATATCACCAATGGAATAATATGTGAAGAATATTGTACAAATTACTTCGCAGCATATATTGATAGTAAAGCCGATAACTACATAAAAGAAAAATATTCTCTATAAATGATGGGGAAAAGTTGTTATTACTCTTATATAAATATGTTACTCCTTCGTCCCATTGCACTCCTCACACATCCTTATTTATTTATCTTATTACACTATCAATCTTCAAAAATAGTTTACAAACAAAACTTTCAATATATTATTTTTTTTTAAAAATGACACTCTCAGTTAACACACAAAATGGGAAGATATTTATCTAAAAGGGTGGGTCCTTACCCTAAAAAGAGAAATTAGGTAAACAGAAATTATAATTAGAAGAATTGAAACCATCTATGTCCTTCAGACTAACATAGAAGAGAAGATATGATAGAGTGACTTTGAAGAACAAATAGCAAGAAGACATCTAAGAGAAGATTTAGGGAATTTCAATAAAGATTCTCTGGCTTGGTGGTAAGAATAAAATCGAGCTCAAAACTTCGTTGAAAGTAAAAAAAAAGAATATAATTTTTTTCCTATTGATGTTAGCACTCTTTATTATGTAAATTGATTATAAAATATGATTTTTATAATACATAAATAAACAAAGAAAAAAAAGTTCATTAAAATGATGATTACTATAGATGTAATCAGCAAAATTGGTCAAATTAATTCAATAAAGATGGTGCCTGCGAATAACAAGCCCACAAAGATGATGGACTTCGATTTAGAATTTTTTTTAATGACATGTATGTGTGTGTGTGTGTATATATATATTATTTTCTTTATAATATTATAAAAATTACAATTATAATATAATTATTCAATTCTTAACAATGCTTAATAGAACAAATATCTTAAAGTTACAATTTATGAAGAAAAATTGATGGATTAATTGATATGTTCTATCAGTGTATTTTCAAGAATTGGATGTCATAATTGTTTTCAAGCTAAAAGTATTTAAACATGTGACTTGATTATTAACTAATAAATTCATTCACATTTTTAGATTTTATGTTTCTTCATTGCTGTGATTTACAATTGTTATGGTGCTAAGATTAAAAACTATACAACTTTATTTCTTTAATTTAAAGGTAATTTTCTATAGAAAGCCTGTACAACTCACAACAGTTGGTGTATTCATAAAATACTTATAAAATAGGGTTAATTCGTAAAGAAATTCACCAATTTACTAAGGGTTTCCGAATCTATCACGATATTTTATTTTTGTCAATTCAATAGCCACTGTTCATACAACAGATGATGCCAAGAAATCTTTTTTACTTCAAAAGCGATCCGAATGAGCCAAGGACCCTCGCAAAGCTGCTTACACTTATGTTGAATCTAACTTAAGACCTAGCTTCAAGACTACAATGATCTCTTTACTGAGGAGTATCCAACTCTTCAAAGTAGTAAGGTCAAACTAAAAAGGGGGTGCAACAAGAACTTTTTCCAACCAGCTTTCAAGCCTAACACCCATCTACAAGCGAAACTTTCTTCAGAGATAAAATCATGTTAATGTGAAGTGTTGAAACCAGAGTCATCACATTTGAAATCAAACCGATCCTCCACGAGTTATTATTTATCCATTAACGTGTTTGTGTGGTGTTCTGCTTGATGTTGCTTTCAGGGTCGCGGCAGTTGAATGAAGAACGTACTGAATGGGACCCACAAGACTAAAGAGCAATCTGAAAAGTTCTAAAAGTCCAGAAGATTCTAGAAGTTGAAGATAACTACCCATTGTAGTGGGTTGGTTATTTGCCGATCATGGGTGATTTCTATATCTCCTAGTGGACCACTTATTTGAAGAAGGCGGCAACATGATTCATGTCTATGAATAGAAGTTGGCAAACTTCATTCCAGTGGCGCGAAAAAACTTGGAGAGTTCCTACAAAGAGAGTTGTCGGACGTAGAGTTTACTCGACTACGTTCCTCTTGTAGTGTTTTTACTGGTGTTGTAACATCTCGTTCTGCATCACGTATATAGTATTATCTCGTACATTTTACATATTTGAAGTAGGATCTAGATCTAACAATCTAGGTTTTGCCATTTGGGAGTTTGTTTAGGATTTATATCCGTGTGTGTATTCGAAGAGTGGAAGGAATGTTTCCATCTCTTTGAATCTGATTTTTGTAAATCACTTTTTCCAAGTTAGTAATATTTTTACCGTGAGGCCAACACAAACTTATTCATAAGTTTGTAGAACGATTGTGTAATTCCGTGTGTTAAGTCTTCCGTTGTACAAACTTGTATATTTGTATTCAAGTTTCATTCTGATAAGAGTTAGTGTTGTACGAAGTGTTACAACACTAAGGAAAACATCACTAACATAAACACACTTACACACTGGTTGGCCGCAACAACAAGTGGCATCAGAGCCAACACTTGAAGGTACTAAGTGTTGATTCCTGGTGTTAAGTGTTGAAGTGTCATCGATTACTCTGCTGGATCGATCAACTGTCCACCCATACTTGATGGAACCAATTATACCTTATGGAAGAGTCAAATGAGGAGTCATATAAAGTCCATGGGTGAACGTGCTTGGAAAGCCATTCTGGTGGCTGGACACCCTCATACTTCAAGACAGAGATGGAGATCAAATCATAAAGAATGAGCTTGAATGGACTGCTGAGGAGAACACTCAATCGATCCTGAACTATAGAGCACTCAATGCAATCAACTCATCGGTTGATACAGTAATGTTCAACGTGATTCAGAACTGTACATCAGCAAAAGATGCTTGGAAAAGGCTTCAAGTGCACTGCGAAAGATCTGGAAGTGTCAAAAGGGCAAAGGCGAGGATGTTGAACACGCAATTCGAGACCTTGAGGATGAAGGAAGAAGAGACAATCTCATCATACAATGAGCGACTCTACGAGGTGGTGAATGAACTGTAATCACTTGGAGACCCTATCTCCAACATCAGGTTAGTAAACAAAATTCTACGTACGCTTCCAAGGAGATTTAATGGTAAAATATGTGCTCTAGAAGAATCTAGGAATACTGATCTTTTGAGTCATATTAAACTGATAAGTTTCTTGAAGACTTATGAAATGAATTTGTCTCAATAAGATTCTGCGTATGACAGAAAAGGTGTTGTTGTTTTTAAAGGTGAAACTGGTGCTTGTTCTAGTTCTAGATCTGGTAAGACGTCTACCATAACTGATATTAAACAAGTTGATGAAAATGTTGACAACATTCTTGATGAAACTGACAGTATTGCTTAACTTACTAAGAAATTTGAGTCTTATATTAGACAAAAAAAGAACAAGTCTAAAGCAAATATTCAGCCTAAGTTAGATCATTCCCCTCATACTCCTATTTGTAAAACCACTCAAAGAAGAAAATTTAGGTATAATCTTGAGTTTAGGAAAAAGATCATTTGTGATGAATGTACTGGTTTTGGTCATTATGCAAATGAATGTGCTAACACTCTTCTGAAGAAAAGGATGAGCCTAAATTCTTGTTTGAGTGATGAAGATTCTGAAGGAGATCCAGATGAAAATGAAGAAGAACTTGCGTTGTTAACACAATGTGTGAAGGAGGATTTCTCTGAGAGTGACTCAGATGTTGAGTCTGGTGTGCCAACAACGGAAACAACATTGTGTAAGTTTATGTCTACTTCTGATCTTGATATGGACTATACCAATGCTTTCTCTTCTAGTACAGGTACTACACAAGAACCTCTAGAGATGAAGATTTCTGAACTACTGAAAGAACTGAAAGCTGTCAACCAAGAGAATGATGGACTGATTAAGACTATAACAAGACTTGAGGTAAATCTTACTAAGAAGGATGCTGAGATTGATAAACTACAAGGTCAGTTAGCTGTTTCCACATTAAGTTTCAAAAAGTACAGTAAAGGTACATCTTTTTTGAATGAAATTTTATTTATTGGAAAAACTAATAAATTTAATCTTGGATACACTAAAGATTGCATGCCTTTTAGTTTTGAAAATTCTGTCAAGTTTGTGAAACTTGATTCAAAGTTCATGAAACCTAATTCAAATGATTTTTCTAACAAGTTTCCTGATAGAAAATGCAGTAGGACCCTTTTTGTCATTATTGTTCAAACCCTGGTTATATTTGTCCTTACTGTTTCAAACTGAAAGATGATATACTTTCTGAAAAAATGTTACCTGGAGTGTTACCATACAAGTATTCGCAAAATCTGCTTGGGTCAGAAAACCAAAAGTGCTTTGTAATGTTGTTTGTGCTTCTTTACAAGCATGTGTACCTGGTCTATGGTATTTTGATAGTGGCTGTTCTAGAAATATGACTGATAATGTTGAATACTTGAAAGATTATGAAACTTTTGGTGGTGGTAAAGTTACTTATGGTGGTGGCTCTGTGGGTAACATTATTGGTAAAAAAACTTTAAATGTTAAAGATTTTCCAAATCTGAAGAATGTACTTCATGTTGAAAGTTTACGTGATAATATGATAAGAATAAGTCAATTACGTGATGATAATTTGGATGTGAAATTTGATAAGAATTCATATTTTGTGCTAAATGAAACTGATGACTGTGTGATGATTGGTAGTCGATCTGCTGATAATTGTTATCTGATTGGTAACAACATTAACTGTAACATCTCACAACATGATGAAAGTTTAATTTGACATAAAAAACTTGGCCATGTATATTACAGAAATTAGTTAAGTTTGAGGCTGTTAAAGGATTTCCTATGCTCAGTTTCAAAGATCCACCTGTATGTGGTTCATGGCAAAAAGGTAAATAGGTAAGGTCTTCGCACAAAATCATATCAATATGCATGTCTTTAAGGTGTTTTGAATTGCATCACATGGATCTTATGGATCCTATGGAGACTGAAAGTCTTAGTGGGAAAAAGATGGAAGATGATATCTCTGACTTGGTTGAAATTGCAGAACCAGTGAACAATATTGAGCCGAATGTGATCACATCGCCTACAACATCGAGTGTTGATTCAGAAGAAGATTAGACCAACTCTATAAAACTCAAAGAAATACTCTTGCACACAGATATAAGAAAGATCACCCTTCATCACATATGCAATCAGGTATGTGCTGGATGATATTTCTCTTCTGTTGAACCCAAGAATGCTTCAGAAGTTTTAAAAGATGAATGTTGGATACAGGCTATGCAGGGAGAACTTGAACAATTCACTAGGAATGATGTTTGGAGTCTAGTACCTAGGACTACAAATACTAATGTGATTGGAACAAAGTGGATTTTCAAGAACAAAAAATGATGAATCTAGTAACATAGTAAGAAACAAAGCTAGGTTTGTGGCACAAGGATACACACAGGTTGACGGAATAAATTTTGATGAAACATTTGCACCCATAGCTAGAATAGAGTCTATTCGGCTTCTCTTACTTATTGCATGCTTTGTTGGTATAAAACTGTTCAAAGGGATGTTAAAGCTGCATTCTTAAGTTGTATTTTACTTGAAGAAGCTTTTGTTGAACAACCGAAAGGTTTTGTTGATCCATTTCACCTTGACCATGTGTATAAATTGAAAAAAAGCTTTGTATGGTATAAAACAAGCTCCTAGAGCATGGTATGGTAGACTAACTGATTTCTTACTTAAGTTTGGATTCATTAGAGTGAGGCTAATAGAACTCTTTTCATTAAGCATGAATCTGATGGCTTTTTGATTGCTCAAATTTATGTTGATGACATCGTATTTGGAACAACATCACAGGTCATGATGGATAGCTTTGTGAAGGTGATGACTACCATATTTGAGATGAGTATGGTTGGTGACCTAAATTACTTTTTAGGACTCCAAAGCAAGCAAAGTGAAAGTGGTATCTTCATCTCACCGACTAAGTATTCAAGGAACTTGGTGAAAAGATTTGGCATTGAGCATGCCAAGCCTATGAAGACACCTATGGGAACATCATAGAAACTGTACAGAGATGATGCTGGCTCAGATGTTGACCACACTTTTTATAGATCAATAATTGGTAGCCTTTTCTACTTAACTTCAAGCAGACCTGACATTATATATAGTGTCTGTGTATGAGCTAGGTACCAAGAAAATCCCAAGAAATCTCATATGAAAGGTGTGAAGAGGATCATCCGATATGTTACTGGAACAAGTGAAATGGGACTATGGTTTCGAAGGATACAAACAGCTCCCTGGTTTGATATAGTGATGGTTATTGGGTAGGTGATTGTGATGACAGGAAGAGCACGAGTGGTGGTTGCTTCTATATGGGTAACAATCTTATTTCTTCGCATAGTAAAAAACAAAATGTATATCCTAATCCACTACTGAATTTGAATAGCTGCTGGAAATTGTTGCACACAACTGCTTTGGTAAAAAAAGATGTTAGATAGTTATGTGCTTGAGATAGATGCTTTAGTGATTTTTTGTGATAACACGAGTGCTATAAACATTTTCAAAAATCCTGTGCAGCAACTCACTCAGTAAACATATCAGCATAAGACATTATTTCATTAGAGATTTAGTTGAGAAAGAAGTAGTTGGAGCATATTTCCACTGAGAAACAACTTGCTGACATTTTCACGAAAGCACTTGATTTTGAGAGGTTTTCTTCATTTAGGAATCTCTTGGACTTTAAATTCCATGAGTCATGCATAATTTTGCTTAGAGTGTGACAACACTCGTAGCGACACTACTAAAAGTTTTGTCATTTTATGTCGAAATTAATTGATTCGGTCGCTTATTTTCTTGCTGTTAACAATATTCTAGTTTAATCTTGAGGTGAAATTATGGACATACAAAGTTGAAAGTACTAGCTCTAAAAAATCAAAGGTCTAAACATGCTAAGTAACTAGGCACACGGGGCTGACAACCACGATGTGTTCTTTTCTAAAGGCTGTTTAGTTTCAAAAAAGGAATAGGAACACTCTTGGACTATCACTGAGTAACCATACACAAGGGGCTGACAACCCCGATGTGATCTTTTCAAAAGGTGTGATGAACATTTTCTCAACACACAAAATAATCCCCAAGTATGAAGAATATCAATTGTAGTCTCGATAGGCGACCAAGTGATTATCGAACCCAGGGACGGATTATTATCAATTTAATTATATTATAATAAACTAAGACTATGTTGGTAAATTAAATTGTGGTAATTAAGTAACTAAATAACAAGTAATTAAAATAACAAAGAAAATAAACAAGCAATAGAGATAATGCGACTGTGATCAAGTGACAAATTAGGTAGTTCTTAAGGTCATCCAATTTTACTTATTAATCTCTCTTCCATGTGTTGATGTCCAACTCTGCCTTGTGGTCTATGGACGCATCACTAAACCATGCAAGTTCACTCTATAGACATAAGTAAACATGCGTATGACACGTGTGAATATCCTCGGAGCAAGAGTTATACTTCACCCCTCTTTCTAGATACTATCAGTATCAATTATTACCCGTGCACTTAGTACTCTAACCTGATATGATCTCTCTTTATAGGTACTATGAAGTTATACTCTTTATCCTATTTATTAACCCAAATATTATTCAATTAACAAGTATTTATATAAGATAGTTCTAATAAGACTTTGGAATCCCTTCACTTAGAATTATAACATGTAATCCTGCTCAGCAGTGAACGCACTCAATCAATAACCAAGATTTGTGTTCAGACTCTACATAACAGTTAATGATACACAAAACGACTGTGAGTAAGAATTTAAAAAGCGCAATATTATATAAAATAAACCAGAAATAGTGTTGTAGAGAGTTTACACATGAAAGACAAACTAACTCATAAAATCTTCATAACCCTAGAACTACTGAAGCGGTTCTAGCCCATGATTGATCTAGGAACAATCATGGTGGTTGGTTGGATCTTACCCATAGTCTTGAACATTACAAGATAAATTAAGAGGTAAATCAAACCGTAGACGCGGGTGCCATCGTGACTCTCTCCATCTTGAATCTTCACTTGGTTCTCACTTGGTTGGACAGACGAATCTCTCTCCACAGCTCCTTCGGATGGCGGTAGGGTTTCAATGATGAAGTGGTGTGTCTTCCTTTTCTCCTGCGAAAGCTCTTCTTTTATACTCGTGGAACCTCCTTACGGGCTTAGGATGGGCTTTTGCTTGTGGCATACGTTAAATTTCGTAAAAGAAATCTAGAATTACCATAAATAGAAGCAGCGAGAATCATTTCAACCACGCCTTGACTGGACGAGCAAGGCCTCCTGGTCGAGCAAGCCTTCTGTAAGTTTTTGCAGATTTTGCTCGACTAAGCCTCATCTGCTCAACCAAGATGATGCTGGTCGAGCAAGCTCTCTGGACAAATCTACGTATTTTGCTAGACTTGACCACCTTGTTTGACTAAAGTGATAATGGTCGAACAAGGTCCTGAGGTCGAACAGTCTTCAAAAATTACCTAAAAAATTGTGTCTTCCAATTCCGAGCCCTTTCTGTTTTCCTGTACAAATATGCTCAAAAAGCCCTAGTATTCTCTGATTCATGGCTTTTCCAAAAATATACCAATTCGTCTCAATAAAAGATTCAATCGTACTTAATTTCCACACAAATCAGAGCCCAAAATACATGAATTTACACTCTCATCAAAACCCCAAACTTACATGTTGCTCGTCAGAGGCAACAAAAATCAAAATAATTCCAGAGAGTGTAATCACGAGATCAAGCACAACCTATCCTAACACATGTAATTATATCAATTCAAAACATGTAATCCATCATACCTTTCATTCACGCAAAAACATCAATCACTCACAATACTTCTACGAGTACTAAGTCATCTAGCTCATGGATAAGTGTTTACTCTCTCTCTCTCTCAAGTGTAAAAGATGTACACTTCATGGTTAGTATCGACACTAAATTTCAATTCATATACTCGCGTAACCATAAGCTTGACAAGGATCTCAAAAATCCATCTATAACTAATTCAATACTAGGATCACAAAGGACTTGCATTTAGGTTGTAATGTTGGCTCTTTGGTAAAGGTAGGAGAATATAGATAAGTAACTAAATTTACTAGTAAAGAAGTACCTTGGAGATTTGCTTTTCAATAGCTTCCTTCTTTTCTCCTTCGTCCTTCTTATAATCACTTCAATACATGCTTTCTCCATCTTCTCTTAGATCAACATCTTTTCTTCATAGTAGAATACCAATTCTGGTGTTCTTCAAGTATAAGGGTACTAGTTTCGGGCACTACCCTTTCTAGCATTAGGGATACCGGTTTCAGGCACTATACCTTGCAAGGTTAAACATATTGGCTCTTGATTCTTATTATACCAAATCTCTCCTTCCTATTCTTCTTCAAACTACATATAGCATTTATTTACCTCCACTCTTTAATAGTAATAGGTGTTCAAGGCTCAACAAGGTAAATGGTTATTTATCAACGACTTGCTAAAGAAAAAAGCTTAAAGGCTCAAAAGGGCTTTCAATGATAATCATGTAATAAGGTAGGATAAATTTGGTTAAGTGACTTAATCAACAACAATGGCCTAAGATCATTTCCTAGTATCTATCAATTATAGACTTCAAACAAGACTCCAAGTCAAGTTCTAGAATACGAGTATACAAACGACTCTCAAGAATAAACTATCATGCTTATATCACGATCAAAAGGCTCAAATCCTCACATGGTTCATAGAATCCTAAGCACTCTTCAAATCATGTAATCAACATCAATTTTGCTATGAACTACAAGTAAAAATAGAACATGCTCGTCATCAACAAATCAACATGCATCAAAATAAGGCACATGCATAACATGAATAATCCTCATCACTAAAAAATCCAAAGCAAATCCATGTAAACATCTTCCAACAATCAATCACCCAATCATCATCAATATTATCAAATACATGCCACTTACACCACAAATACCCAACCTGTAAAGATAAAAGAGAAAGGAAATGAGATGAAACAGACAAAGAAAAACCTGATGTTCGCTACTCCTCCGGAGCATCATCATCACTCGCACCCTCTTCGTCATCACCATCACCCATCTCCAAGTGCAACCGATCTACATCTCTATGAAGAGCATTAAGATTTCTATCCAACTCGCACTCGTCGGCATGCATTATCCCTAACCTCCTATCCATCTCAACATAGTTGCCCTGCAGCGTGTTGTACCTTGCATCAAGTGCGGCATAATTTGCATTCGCCAACCCCAGTTGCCTATTCATCTCCTGCTGATTAGCTTAAGCGTGGCGAAATGCTCATTCATCAATCGGAATTACTCCCGATAAAACTGATCCTAAGCTCGCTAAAAATCTTTCTGTTGCTGTGGCAGTGGCTCATAAAACTCCTGCTCATATGGCTGTGGCTGTGGAGGCTGCACCGGAGGCATACCCATCTCCGGATAAACAAAAGCTGGCGGCGGCTGCGGCTCTTCCTCTACAGTCGGCTGGATCTCTTACTAGGACCATGTCCTCATCTAAGATGATCCCCTGAGCACGCATCTCAGCAAGAAGTCACCAATCTCCTCTTCCTAAGCAAGTCTCCGAGATCACCTTGTGCTCCGTGGTATTCATCAATAAATTGTTGTTGACCCTAACGAAAATGAGATCAATAATCCCAGTGGAAATCTGAATGTACTAGGATTCTTCCCTCGGAAAAACATCCAAGTATCATCTAGCCACTCAGTCAGCCCCATCCTCACACATGATGTCAGAATTTAATCTGGATCCCCTCGGATAGGCCTATGCCTGCTCAAATTGATTATATAGTACTCAGCTATCAAGGTGATAAGCCCTCCGATGTTCACACACTGAAATCCATGGGTAGTAAACTTGTGAAGCTACTAGAAGAAGTAAGTCGCTACATTAAAACGGACTCCATGCAGCATGCACCAAAGCACGTATAGCTACCCCTTGGAATACAACTCCCCTCGGATCTTACAAACAACGTGTTACCCAAAATTCTATCTATATACGCTAACACGAGATTGCAGATGAAAGAAACCTTGGAAGTATTCGAATTATATCTCTCTCATCTCCTCGTAATAGCTCTCTAGAACTCATCCGGCTTGAAATCATCATGCTCAACATCCGTCTCATTCTCACAGCCAATCAATTCATTAAACTCTCGGGCCCACATCATCTGCTCCTGCCCATCAATCTACATCCGAATACCATAAGGAAGGTATCGATCTCCACGCTCAATCCTTAACGTGCATAAGACCTCTGCCGTGATATGAAAATAAGTCTATCTCTTCATCTTCATGAACTGAGTAATCCCCATACGATCAAACATCCAACGAATATCGTTGATAATGTTCATCTCCATCATTGCATGATCATCTTGATATCGCGTCCTCGTGATCTTGTGTGCTATTGCAGACCATAACTCCTTCTTCTCCACCCAATTTGTAATTTTGATGCCATAATCGGATGGCCTCCTCTTCTCCATCCTCATTTTCTTAAGTACTTCTCCAAGCAAAGGTGACTTAGGTTCCTTCCTCTTGGATGAAGAAGCAATCTCTTTTCCTACAAGAACAATACTTCAATACATACCGAAGAGATAGATATACTTATCCTAAGAGTAGCATGAATCGTACTCAAGACTTCAAATTCATGTGATTCAATCAATTTAACCTCAAGTGTTCATTTAATCATAGTAGCAACCAAACATCAACACTTTCAATCAAGAATAATGGAAACTCTCTTAGTCTTAACACTACTCCACACAAACATGCTCTCTACGTTACATAAACTTCAACCAAAAATATTAGCATGTTCATCTTCCACCCTCAATTGCACCACATCAACACTCCAATTCAATGAGCCCATATATAAATCGAAATTAATCTCAAGCCCATACTATACACACCATCAATTTCTCAAAAATTCCACAATTCAACGTAAATCGAACCATGAAAATTCAAGTGCAATTTCAAATAATAACTTCAACAATTCAACCATAAAATCCAACCAAAACTATGTTTAATTCACTCACCCAATCTTCACTAAGCATAATGACTATAATTCAAAAGTTAAAAAGTGAGGAGAACATACCTTTATTGGACATGGTGTGCGTGTTGTGTCAACAATGAAAACCCCAAAAATTCGAGTGGCTAACCCCAAATCGGACTTGACAACCCTCAAATTCGGATGTGGAAGTGTGTGGAAGGGTAGATTAGAGTATAGGAAAGAATTTGGAAAGAAGACTTACAGGTTGGCATCGGTGCTCGAAAGAAGGTGACGGGAGTAAGTCGAACAAAGGGTGTAAGTCGAGCAACCTGGCATTGTCCCTTAAAATTGGCATCATTCGATCTCCGTTTAAACAAAATATGTTGGTCGAACAAGTGCAGGAAGTTGACCAACTTGCCCAGTCGTGCCCCCTGTTATTCTCTGTCCCGTTCAACCTTTGTTCGACTTGAAGTTTTTAATCGAGCAACCCTTGCTTGGTCGAACAAACTCTCTGTAAGTTTTGCACATTTTTTTTGACCAGTGCTCGACCATGACACCCTAGAAGAATTTGCACATTTTGTTCGACTTCCGTTCAAGTCCCTAACTTTGTCGAATAACCTGGTTTGGTCGAACAACCCTACTGGAAGAATTACGCTTTTCGTTCGACCATTGCTCGATCAAACAACATGGTCGAACAACTTCCTGGAAGTCGAACAAACTCTCGAACTCCATAAACTTCGTACTTTTCTCGTATTTCCTTGCAATAATTAAACTATAGGACAACATCAAGTATCAAGATAGCAATTTCTAAGCTCGAGAACCACTTACAAACCATATAACATCAAGTGTAACTCCGCAACGATACTTAAAAAATAAAACACCACTAAATACTAGGCAAATTGTAATAAATCAACACATCAAAACCGGTTAAAATTTTAATATATCGCAAAAAACAAATCCCCAAACTTAGTTGAAACTATAGTGGAAACTAAGTTTGCAAAGAGATGTAATTTCCGAATAATAAGCACGTCAAATATAAAAATTTCATACTCACACCAATGAAAATAAAGCAATAAAATGGAAGAGAAAGCCCCTAATAGGCGCTATTTTTTAATGTCTTAGAGTCACGACGATACCAATCTAATATAAGGTATCCTCAAAGACGACGCAAGCATCATCCAGCAACTTGTAATGCTTTAAACGATGCCCATTCACTACGATAATGTCCCCATATTTGTCCATAAACTCAAAACTCCCCCTCCGCAGGCTCTATGGATAATGAACGACCCCATCCACTTTGATTTCAATTTCCCTGTGAAGAGGTTCAAACGAGAGTTAAAATGTAATACCTCATCACCTTGCTTGAACTCCTTGTATGAGATCTTTGAATCATGCCTTTTCTTCATTATCTCCTTAAAGATCTCCGAATTCTTATAAGCTCAATTTCTAAACTCATCCAATTGATTTATATGAGTCATCCTCAACTCCTTCACATCTTTAAGAGATAAATTCAAACTCCTCAATGCCCAAAAAGCTTTGTGCTGAATTTTTACGAGTAAGTGGCATGGCTTCCCATAGACAATTTGGTATGGTGACATATCCAACACCGTCTTATACGCAGTCTAGAACCCCCACAAAACATCATCGAGCTTCATAGCCCATTCCTTCTTATTGGTTCCGACTACCTTTTCCAAAACATGCTTTACTTGTTGGTTGGAGACTTCAGCTTGCCCATTCGCTTGAGGATGATAGGTTGTAGTAACCTATGCCTAACACCATAATCCTTGAGAACCTTCTCAAGAAGCTTATTGATGAAGTGAGTACCTCCATCATTTACTAGTGCTCTAGGAACTCCATAGCAGGCAAATATATGTTTCTTCAAGAAAGATAAAATAGTCCTTGAATCATTCACGCGAGTGGGAATGACTTCCACCCATTTAGAAACATAATCCACTGCTAAAAGGATGTAGAGAATATTAGATGGGGGAAAAGGCACCATAAATTCGATCCCCCATACATCGAAGATCTCAACAACAATGCTCGGCTGAAGTGGCATCTCATCTCTCCTACTTATGTTCCCCATCATTTGACATCTATCGCATGTCGCCACATAGGTTTCACAATCTTTAAACAAAGTAGGCCAATAAAGAGTAGATTAAAGTACCTTCGCTGCCGTCTTTTAAGCTCCGAAGTGCCCCTCGTTAGGTTGTGCATGGCAAAAATCAAGAATGCTCTCCATCTCCATCTCGGGCATGCACCTACGGACGATAGAATCCGTACATATCTTGTAGACAAATGGATCATACCATATAAAAGTGTCAACATCCCTCTTGAATTTAGCAAGTTGATATCGGTTGAGATCTCTTGGAACTTCTTCTATGGCAATGTAATTCACATAATCCGCATACCATGGATCCATCCTTGGGCAGCCACCACACATGCTCTTTCCGCTCCTTCAACAAACATTGTCATTATCTTCTCATTAGGGAACATCTCTTCTATGTACTCGAAAGAATCATCACAGTGCTCCCTTGTCTCTAACCTTGATAGGTGATCCGCCAAAATATTTTTCGTACCCTTCTTATCTCGGATCTCCATATCAAATTCCTATAGAAGAAGGATCCATATTATCCTTGGCTTCGTTTCCTTCTTCTCCATCAAGTACCAAATCGTAGAATGATCCTTGTACACTATAGTCTTCATGCCAACCAAATACTGTCGAAACTTATTGAATGCATAAACTACAGTTAGAAACTCCTTTTCCGTCACCGTGTAGTTCTTTTGTGCAGCATCAAAAGTCTTACTCACATAGTAAATGGCGCAAAACTTCTTATCCCTCAACTTCCCAAGCACCACTCCAAGTGCTAAGTCACTTGCATTACACATAAGTACAAATGGCTGAGTCCAATCCGGTGTGATCAAGATAGGTGCAGTAATAAGTGCCTCTTTCAAAACCTAAAAAGCTATTAGACACTCTTCATCAAAAACAAAAGGAACATCCTTTTAAGTAAATGAGATAAGGGCTTGGAGTATTTCGAGAAGTCATATATGAATGTTTACTAATTGAATTGAATTCTGGTTAGTAAGCAGGATAAAGAGGGTAATTTTATAGTACCTATAAAGGGAGATCATATCGGGTTAGATTCCAGACTTGGGAAATAATTGATACTGATAGTACCTAGAAAGGAGGGTGAAATTATATCTCTTGCTCCAAGGTTACGTGTTACACGCATATTTACTTGAGTCTATAGATTAGATTTGCATGATTTAGTGATGCATCCATAGTTCACAAGGTAGAGTCGGCCTGCACTTGAGAGGGTCAAAGTTAAGCAGTAAAACTGGATTGCCCTAGAGCTACCTATTCTCCATTCTTGAGCATGCACCATAGGACATAGAGCTCCTCCCTTGGAATACAGCTCCCTTCAGACCTTGCAAACAATGTATTTCCCAAAATCCAATCCATATAAACAATTACGGGGTTGCGAATGAAGACAACCTTAGAAGTATTAGAATTGTAGTTCTCTTACCTCTCTGTTATAGCTCTCCAAATATCGTTTGCCTTGAAGTCATCACTCTCATTTCCAACAATGTCCTTACAGCCAATGATCTCGTTGAACTCACGAGCCCACACAGTCCGCTCATGACCACCTATTTGCATATGAATACCATAGGGAAGGTACCCATCACCACGCTCCAGTCTCAGCGTGCACAAAACTTCCGCAGTGATGTGAAAGTATGTCTCCCTTTTCATCTCCATGAATGCTGTGATGCTCACTCGGTTGAACATCCAATGAATGTCGATGATGTGCATGTCCATCATGGCTCGATCGTCTTGATACCTCGTCCTTCTTATCTTTAGCAAGATTGAATTCCACAGCTCCTGTTTCTCTTCCCAATCACCAATCTTGATTCTAAAATCCCTTGGCGTTTTCCTTTTATCCATGTTAATCTTTTTGACTATCTCCACCAATGGGGGTAACTTGTTTCCCTTCCTCTTTGAAGTAGAAGAAATCTCTTTCCCTATAAAAGTTGTACTTCAATATGCAACAAAAAGAGATAAACAATACCAAGCCTAAGTCTAGCATGAATCCTACTCAAGATTTCAAATTCATGTATCCAATTCAACTCAATTTCAAGTATTCCTTAATTACAAACGAACTCTAAACCAACACTATCAGTCAAGAATATCAAGATTCAAGTAATCCAACACTACTTCATACCCACATAATAGCAAATCAACCCCAACTTTCACTAAGTCCACACTTCAAACATGCTCAAATTCCATCCTCAATTGATGTTGCATCACATCAATACCCAATTCAATGAGCCCACATATAGAATTCGAAATTAAACCAAAGCCCATGCTTCATACCACTTAAATTTGTCAAAACTTCCATAAGTTAACGAAGCACAATTCAAGAATTTTCGAATGCAATCTTGGATAACAACTCAAGCAATTCATCAATAAATCCAAACCAAATCTAGCATGAATCCACTCACCCATTATTCACTAATCATCATCTACACAATCAGCAAGTAAAGTGAGGAGAAAACATACCTTTGTTTGACATGGTGTGCGCGTGGTGAACAAGAGCGAAAATTCCCACAACTTCGAGTGAAAATCCGAAATTGGATCTTGCAACCCCTCAAAATTGGATGTAAAGTGTGTGGAAGAGAGGATTAAAGTGTAGGAAGGAAGTTAAGGAGAAGAACTTACGGTTATGAAATGGTGCTCGAAAAAGAGTGATGGAAGTGGGTGGGTCGGATGGAATGAAATACCTTTTTTAAACCTGCTCCCAGTCCCCGTTCGACCTCAACTCATCTTGTTAGGTATGGTCAAACAATGCCTCTAAGTCAAACGACCCAGATCTGACCTTTAAAATTACCTAGATCGACCTCCGTTCGACCTGAAAATCTTGGTCGAACATCATCTAGAAGTCGAGCAATGCATGTAGTCGAGCCCCTGTTTTTCCCTAACCTGTTTGACTTTCGTTCGACCCCCATGTCTTGGTCAAACAACTCGTGCTAAGTCGAACGATGTCTCTAGATAATTTTAACAGTGTGCTCGACCTTCGTTCAACTTAGATTCCTTCATCGAACAACCTTTCTGGACAACTTGTGAATTTTGCTCGACCTTCGTTCGACCTAATGCGAGTGGTCGAATAGGTGCTGGAAGTCGAGTAACTTTCCTTGTTGCGCCTCCTGTTCTTCTCTATCTTTCTCGACCATTGTTCGATTTCATACTCCCGGTCAAACAATCACTGATTGGTTGAACAAACTCTTTAGAAAATTTTCCCACTATGTTCGACTGTTGCTCGACTCTAGCTTCATGTCGAGCTGGAAGGGTTTAGTTGAACAACCACTTTGGAAGATTTTTGCCATTTGCTCGACCATTACTTGATCAAAAAGCCTTGTCGAATAGCTACTGTTAGGTCAAACAGACTCACAATCTTCCTAAATTTCATACCCTTCTCGTATCTCCCTGCAATATTCAACTCTAGGACAACATCAAGTATCAAGATATCCAAAAATTAAGCTAGAAAAACCACATAACATCAAGTGTAACTCCACAATCACACCAAAAACAACAACTCTTCACTAAACACTAGGCTAATTGCAAAAAATCGATGCATCAAAACCGGCTAAAGTTTTAATATGCTGCAAAAAATCAACTCCCCTAGCAAATATTACAAAGAAAAGATAATATTCTCCGTGCTATAATGAGGTAAGTACATCACACCCCCAAACTTAGTAGAAACTATAGGAGAAACTAAGTTTGTAAAGAGATGTAATCTCCGAAAGATAAGCACGTCAACTATGAAAATTTCTTACTCACACTAATAAAATTAAAGCAATAAAACGGGATGGAAGGCCCCCAACAGGCGCTCATATTTAACGTCGGAGAGTCACGACAATACCAATCTAGTGCAAGGTATCCTCAAAGATGACACAAGCATCATCCAGCGACTTGTAATGCTTCACTCGAGGCACATTTGCCGCAATAATGTCCCCATCCTTGTCCATATGCTCAAAACTCCCCCCTCCGCAGGCTCTATGGGTAATAAACGGTCCCGTCCACTATGATTTCAATTTTCCTGCGGAAAGTTTCTAATGAGAGTTAAAAAGTAATACCTCATCACCTTTCTTGAACTCCTTGTATGAGATATTTGAATCATGCCATTTCTTCATTCTCTCCTTATAGATCTCCGAGTTCTTGTAAGCTCGATTTCTGAACTCATCCAATTGATTATATATGAGTCATCCTCAACTCCTTTTGCTCCTTCAAAGACAAGTTCAAACTCCTCAATGCCCAAAAAGCTTTATGCTGAATTTCTACGGGTAAGTGGCACGGCTTCCCATAGATAATTTGATACGATGACTTATCCAATACCGTCTTGTAAGCAGTTCGGAACCCCCATAAAACATCATCAAGCTTCATAGCCCAATCCTTTCTATTGGTTCCGACTACCTTCTCCAATATTTGCTTACTTGGCAATTGGAGACTTCCGCTTGCCCATTCGCTTGAGGGTGATAGGGTGTAATGACCCTATGCTTAATTCCATAATCCTTAAGCACTTTTTCTTGATGTTTGTTGACAAAGTGAGACCCTCCATCACTCACTAGTGCTCTAGGAACTCCATAACGGGCAAAGATATGTTTCTTCAAGAAAGATAACACAGTCCGTGAATCATTCATGCGAGTGGGAATGGCTTCCACCCACTTAGAAACATAGTCCATAGCTAAGAGAATGTGGAGAAATCCATTAGATGGGGAAAAAGGTCCCATGAAATCGATCCCCCATACATCGAAGATCTCGACAACAATGCTCGGCTGAAGTGGCATTTCATCTCGTCGATTTATGTTCCCCATCTTTTGACATCTATCACATGATGCCACATAGGTTTCACAATCTTTAAAAAAGTAGGCCAATAGAGGGCTGACTGAAGTACCTTCGCTGCCGTCTTTTGAGATCCGAAGTGACCCCCGTTAGGCTGTGCATGGCAAAACTCAAGAACGCTCTCCATCTCCATCTCCGGCACACACCTACAGACTATAAAATCCATACATATCTTGTAAACAAATGGATCATACCAAATGAAGGTCTCAACATCTCGCTTGAATTTCGCAAGTTGATATCGGTTGAGATCTCTCGGGATTTCTCCTACAGCAATGTAATTTACATAATCCGCATACCATGGATCCATCACTTGGGCAGCCACTACACATGCTTTTTCAGCTCCTTCAACAAGCACTGTCATGATCTTCTCATCAGGAAACATCTCTTCTATGTAATCAAATGAATCATCACAGTGCTCCCTTGACTCCAACCTTGATAGGTGATCCACCAAAATATTATCTGTACCATTCTTGTCTCGGATCTCCATATCAAACTCCTACAGAAGAATCCACCTAATGATCCTTGGCTTTATTTTCTTCTTCTCTATCAAGTATCGGATCGCAGAGTGATCCGTATACACTATAGTCTTCATGCCAACAATATATTATCGAAACTTATTGAATGCGTACACCATAGCAAGAAACTCCTTTTCAGTCACTGTGTAGTTCTTTTGTGCCGCATCGAAAGTCTTACTCGCATAGTAAATGGCACAAAACTTCTTATCCCTCAACTGCCCAAGCACCACTCTAAGTGCTAAATCACTCGCATCACACATAAGTATAAACGGCTGTGTCCAATCTGGTGTGATCAAGATAGGTGCAATAATAAGCGCCTCTTTCAAAACCTGAAAAGCTGTTAGAAATTCTTCATCAAAAACAAAAAGAACATCCTTTTCAAGTAAATGAGATAAGGTCTTGGAGTATTTCGAGAAGTCCTTTATGAATTTTCTAAAAAAACTGGCGTGTCTAAGGAAAGACCGCACTCCTTTCTCATTCATAGGTGGTGGAAGTTTCTCGATCACCTCCACTTTTTCTCTATATACATGGAATCCCTTGCCGAGATATGATGGCCAAGAACAATCACATCTCTTACCATGAAGTGGCACTTCTCCCAATCCAAGACAAGATTAGTATCTTGGCATCTCTCCATGATCTTCTCTATCAACCCATCAAATATGGCCATCATGCAACGCTGGAATGTCGCAGGCACATTACACAATCCAAAAGGCATCTTTCTAAAAGCAAAAGTTCCATACGGGCAAGTGAAAGTAGTATTTTCTTGATCCTCGGGTGCAATCATGATATGATTATAACCCGAGTACCCATCCAAGAAACAATAAAACTCATACCCTGCAAGAGGATCAAGCATTAGATCCATGAAAGGAAGGGGAAAATGGTCTTTGCATGTATTTTCATTCAACTTCCTGTAATCTGTACACACATGCCATCCCGTAGAAATCCTAGTGGCTAAGGTCTCACCATCTTCGGCTTTCACTATAGTCATGCCCCCCTTCTTAGCTACAACATGCATTGGACTCACATGGGGACATCACTAATAGGATATATAATTCCAGCATCTAGCCACATTAGGATTTGCTTCCTAATCACTTCTTGAATAGCGGGATTCAACCTCCACTGATTCTAAATGCTACTCTTGGCCTCATCTAACAATATTATTCGATGCATGCAATAGGAAAGACTAATACCCTTTAAACCATCAAGAGACCAACCAATCGCAGACTTATATTTTCTAAGCACATCTAGCAATTCCTCAAGTTGATCATCATTAAGGGAAGAAGATACAATTACCAGATATTTTTCATTGTCACCTAGGTAGGCATACTTTAAGTGCTCCGGTAGCGATTTCAACTCCTCTTTCTTCTCTTCTTGAGGTGCACTCTCTCTATCCAATGGCAAATACTTCCTAGTCCACTTGACCTCTTCAGCCTTTTTCTTTTGCGATTCATACCTGTCATCACCCAAAGCAAGCAAGTTTTCAAGAAATTCAATACATACCTCATTGGAGAGATCATCTAGCTCAGTAGTGGGAAAAGTAAGAGTCTTCATCAAACATGTCTCAAGAGGATCCTTCGATAGAATCAAAGACATGTCTTCATTCACGATCTCCTCCACTACATCAATGCTTTAGCATTGCACCTCCATCGGCATCTTCATTGCTTTGTCCAAGTTAAACAGGACTTCTTTTTTATCTATCCTCAACCGTAGCTCACCTTTTTGCACATCTATCATAGCTCTAGCAGTTGCAAGGAACGGTCTTCCTAAGATCAAGGGAGTATTATCCTTGTCATCTTCTATCTCAGGCACCAGAAATCCACAAAAAAGACTAGCTTTTCAACTTTAACTAGAACGTCTTCTATCACTCCTTTCGGAAATGTCATAGACCTATCCGCTAGCTGTAGAGCCACCATGTGGGAGTTAACTCTCCCAAACCAAGCCTTTTGAAAGTGGAAAATGGCATCAAATTAATGCTTGCCCCAAGATCACACAAGGCTCGACGTTCCGACCCCTTTCCAATTTCACATAAGATTGTGAAGCTTCCCGGATCTTTTAACTTCACTAGAAACTTTCTTTGAATGATCGAGCTACAGTTTTCAAACAAATTCACCATCTTAATTATGTTCAAGCTTCTCTTCTTCAAAAGAATATCCTTAAGAAAGCAGGCATATTACGGCATCTCCAAAATTGTTTCAGAGAAAGAAATGTTCAAGCTTATTTTGTTTATGATCTCAAAAAACTTCCTTAACATTTCCTCTAATCATTTCTTAACTAGCTTGAGAGGAAATGGCAGAGGTATCTTTGTTTTGGGAATCCCCCGTTCATCGCGTTCAACCTTCTCCGCTTTATCCTTCTCGGCTCTCAACCTTTTGGCTCTTTCCCATTTTTTTTCTACCACTCAAAGTTCGGTATTCTGCTCTTGAGATATAGTTGGAGTGTTCTGATCAACAGGTTTCGCATTTGGTATCGAATTAGACTCTAAAATATTCTGCTCGACCTTCATTCGACCAGGGTGGTTTGGTCGAACAACTTGGGTTTGGTCGAGCAGCCTGTATGATCGCATACTCTGGTCCAAAACTTGTTGCTTGACCTTTGTTCGACTAGGGTAGTTCGGTCGAACAGATTAGTTCTGGTTGAACAAGTTCACAGATTGCAAGCTCTCATCGCATTACTTCTGTTCGACCCCTATTCGACCAAGATGGTCAGGTCGAACGGTATGGTGTTGGTCGAACAGTTGGTCAAAAAACAGAGTATCAGAATTCTTTTTTTTTTGAAGTTGTTCAACCTCTGCTCGACCAATTGGACTGGTCGAGCAACTTTAATCTGTCGAGCAACTCCCCTGTTTCCTTCGGTTTGACTTTCAGGCAGCATCGGACCCTCTTATTGGATTCCCAACCTCAATGTGATGGCATGGCTAGACTTTGAATTCTCAATACTTTGAGATGGGAACTTCCTCTTCTCAATATATTGAGTCAATATATTTACATTCCCTGCCATTTCCCCCCATCAACAACGTGCGGTTTTTCACTTGCGTAGACAAATCCTTATGATTATCATCAATATTCTTCTCTAACTTAGCCTCAGGATGGTCTACTCTTGAATCATTCCTTACCATGTATTTGTTCACAGTATCCTCAAAACCCAGCTTTCATTCTTCCACTTTTGCTCCCATATCAACACCTATAGGAGGCTGCATCACATTGTTCGGATTGCTCCATGAAAACTCCAGCCTCCTAGGTTGTTGGTAATTACCCAGGGAACCACGGTTGTTGTAATTCCTCTAATAATTCCAGTTTCCTTGATTCGGGTACCTAGTTCCTTGAATACTTTGACCCATGGCGTAGTTTTCCTCCTCGATCTCCTCTTGGCTTGCTCCTTCATAGCCACCATCCTACTGCATCATTGGTACTCTCTGAGATAAATCAGTGATCTACTTTTGTTGAGACTCTAGTAGCTTACTAATGTTAGCCAAGCTAGAGACGATCTCATCATCTCTCCCTGACTTCACCATAGTGTACTCAACCTGTGCTACTTTACCAAGGACATAAGTGCCTCTCACTCTATCAGTCAGTCAATCCCTTGAGTTCATCGAAATATCCTCGAAAAGCTTCTCGGCCTCAATGGGTGATTTTTTAAGCAATGCTCCATTAGAAGAAGCATCAAGTAATACTCGAGAGTCGCAATCCAACCTATTATAGAATATACTGATACATTGGGCCTTAGACAGCCCATGTTGAGGACACTTATGAAGCATGTCATTGAACCTGTCCCAAGCTTCATGAAACTTCTCATTACCATGGATAGAAAATTGATTGATTTCTTACTTCATCTTAAACACCTTTGAAGGCGGCATGTATCGCTCCAAGAATTTCACTTTCAACTTCTCCCATGTATCACATTCAGCAGCCTCAAGATTATCGTACCAATTTCTCACCTTTTCATTCAACGAGAATTTAAACAATATGATCTTTCTCACATCCTCATGAGCTCCTGCATCTTTTTGTGTACTTGCATACCCAAGAAACTTATTAAGATGTTGCTGAGGATCTTCAAATGTTCCCCCAGAGAAGGGACTCCTTTCAATCATGGTGATAAGAGCAGGGTGTAAATCAAAATTGACTCCGGTCTCACTCGCTCCTAACAATCCAGCATTACCCCCTCCGTTGTTCTTAAAGACTTCACGGATGGCAAATGTATCAGGATTCGCTGCCAAGTTGACTGCCTCTGCTTCCAAATTATCTTCGGTTGCAGCTTTAATTGTTTGCGAATTCAGCACGTCAACTTCAATTCCTAAATTAAGAGCTTCAGTTAGATCTACATTCTTGTTCTTACTCTTCTTCTTCTTTTTCATCCTTGACGATGCTCAGATCTCTGGATTATATGGCTCTAATTCATCTTTCTTTGATCTTGTGAGCATACACCTAAGAAGAATAAGTGTTAGAAATTGAAAACAAGAATAAAATAATCTTAATTAAACTAGATATAATCAAAAGATATTTAATGTCGTCCCCAGCAACGGTGCTAAGAACTTGATGAGCATTTTCTCAACATACAAAATTAATCCCCAAGTATAAGGATATCAATTGTAGTCTCGATAGGTGACCAAGTGTTTATCGAATCCTAGGGATAGATTATTATCAATTCAATTATACTCTAGTCAATGAAGATTATATTGGCAAATCTAATTTGATTTGATTAAGAAACTAAATAACATATAATCGAAATAGCAAGATAAATAAACAAGCAATAGTAGAAATTCGGTTGTGATCAAGTAAGTAATGGAGTAGATTTGATGAGAGTGTAAATTCACATATTTTGGGCTCTGATTTGCTTGGAAATGGAGTACGATTTAGTCTTTTATTGAGACGAATCGATACTTTTATGGGAAAGTCACGAATCAGAGGGTACAAGGGCTATTTGAGCATATTTGTATAGGAAAACAGGTAAAAAAGGCTCAGAATTGGAAGACACGATTTTGGAGGCGAGATTAAAGTGTTGTTCGACCAAGATAGCTTGTTCGACCAACATTAGTATGGTCGAATAGAGGGTGACAAATCGAGCAGATTGCCGAAACCCATCCAGAGAAGTTGCTCGACTTGGAGGTGTTGCTTGACTAATATCGGCTTAGTCTAGCAGATTAGAAGAAGTCGAACAAAGTGGACAAAACTTACAGTGAGCTCGTTCGACTTGAAGGTCTTGGTCGACCAAACATCAATGTGGTTGAGCAAGAGCAGTTTAATCGAACAGAATGCCAAAATTGTCCAGAGAGCTTGCTCGACCCGTAGCTCCTTGTTCGACCAGTATGCCTTGGTCGAACGGCTTGTCGTTGATGCTTTTTATGGTAATTCTGAATGTCTTTTACCAAATTTGACGTGTGTTTCAAGCAAAGGTCCATCCTAAGCCCATAAGGAGGTCCTATGAGTATAAAAGAAGAGCTCTCACACGAGGAAAAGGACACACACACAACATAAAAGAACACACATCTTCCTTCATCCACCAAACCCTACCGTCATCCAAAGGGGTCGTCAGAGAGGTTTGTCTGGCGAGTCAAGTAAGATCATACCAACTAGCCATGGTTGTTCCTAGATCAATCATGGGCTAGAACCACCTTGGTAGTTCTAGGGTTATGAAAGTTTTATTTGTTAATTTCCTTTCCATGTGTTGATGTCCGACTCTGCCCTGTGGTTTATGGATGCATCACTAAACCATGCAAGCGTACTCTATAGACACAAGTAAGCAAGCGTATGACACATGTGAATATCCTCGGAGTAAGACTTATACTTAACCACCCTTTCTAGGTACTATCATAATCAATTATTTCCCATGCACTTAGAACTGTAACCCGATTTGATCTCTCTTTTTAGGTAATATAAAGTTATACTCTTTATCCTACTTATTAACCCAAATACGATTCAATAACAAGTATCTATATAAGATAGTTCTAATAAGACTTCAAAATCCCTTCACTTAGAATTATAACATGCAATCCTACTCAGCTGTGAACGCACTCAATCAATAACCAAGAGATGTATTCAGACTCTACATAACAGTTAAAGATGCACAAAATGACCGTGAGTATGAATTGAAAAAAAGCATAATCTTATATAAAATAAACCACGAGTAGTGTTGTACAGAGTTTACACATGGAAATTCGATTAACTCATAAAACTTTCAGAACCCTAGAACTACCAAGGTGGTTCTAGCCCATGATTGATCTAGGAACAACCATGGCTAGTTGGTACGATCTTACTTGACTCGCCAGACGAACCTCTCTCATGATCCCTTCGGATGACGGTAGGGTTTGGTGGATGAAGGAAGATGTGTGTTCTTTTGTGTTGTGTGTGTGTCCTTTTCCTCCTACGAGAGCTCTTCTTTTATACTCATAGGACCTCCTTATGGGCTTAGGATGGGTCTTTTCTTGAAGCACACGTCAAATTTGGTAAAAGAGATCCGAAATTACCATAAATAGCATTAGCGACATGCCGTTCGATAAGGCATATTAGTCGAACAAGGAGCTACTGGTCGAGCAAGCTCTCTCGACGATTTTGGAATTATGTTCAACCAAATTGCTCTTGCTCGACCACATTGATGTTTGGTCGAACAAGCCCTTCAAGTCGAATGAACTCACTGTAAGTTTCGTCCACTATGTTCGACTTCTTCTCATCTGCTCAACCAAGCCGATATTGGTCGTGCAACATCTCCAAGTCGAGCTACTTCTTTGGACGGGTTTCAGCAATCTGTTTGACTTGTCACCCTCTGTTCGACCATACTAATATTGGTCGAACAGGCTATCTTGATCGAACAACACTCTAATCTCGCCTCCAAAATCGTGTCTTCCATTTCCGAGCCTTTTTTACCTGTTTTCCTATACAAATTGCTCAAATAGCCCTTGTACCCTCTGATTCGTGACTTTCCCATAAACGTACCGATTCATCTCAATAAAAGACTAAATCGTACTCCATTTCCACGCAAATCAGAGCCCAAAATATGTGAATTTACACTCTCATCAGGCATATCATCCCTCTTGCTTATGTTTCCCATGCATTGATATCTATCACACGTCGCTACATAGGATTCACAATCTTTAAACAAGGTAGGCCAATATAAAGCAGATTGTAGTACCTTAGCTATCGTCTTTTGGGCTCCGAAATGACCCCCATTAGGTTGTGCGTGGTAAAAGTCAAGAACACTCTCCATCTCCATCTCAGGCACACACCTACGGATGATAGAATTCGTATAAATTTTGTAGACGAATGAATTATACCATATGAAAGTCTCAACATCTCTCTTGAATTTAGCAAGTTGATACCTATTGAGATCTTTCGGAATTTCACCTACGGCAATGTAATTGACATAATCTGCATACCTTGGTTCCATTCCTTGAGCAGCTATAACACAAGGTTTCTCCGCTCCTTCAGCAAACAATGTCATGAACTTCTCATCCGGGAATATTTTCTCTATGTATTCAAATGGCTCATCACAATGCTCCCTTGTTTCTAACCTTGATAGGTGATCCGCCAAAATATTTTCTTTTTTTTATTGTCCCGGATCTCCATATCAAACTCTTGCAGAAGACTTGGCTTTGCATCCTTCTTCTCCATCAAGCACCGGATCACAAATTGATCCGTGTACACCATAGTCTTCATGCCAACCAAATACTGTCGAAACTTGTTTAATGCATATACAACAGCTAGAAACTCTTTTTCAGTGACAATATAGTTCTTTTGTGCTGCATCAAAAGTCTTACTCGCATAGTAGATGGCGCAAAACTTCTTTTCTCTCATTTGCCCAAGCACCACTCCAAGTGCTAAATCACTTGCATCACACACAAAAATGGCTGTGTCCAATCCAGTGTGTTCAAGATAGGTGCAGTATAAGCTCATTCTTCAAAACTTGAAAAGCTGTTAGACATTCATCGTCAAAAACAAAAGGAACATCCTTTTCAAGTAGGTGAGACAACGACTTGGAGTATTTTGAGAAGTCTTTGATGAATCTTCTATAAAATATTGCGTGTCCAAGGAAGGACCGCACTCCTTTCTCATTAGTAGGTGGTGGAAGCTTCTCAATCGCCACTATATTTGCCCTATCCACCTGTAATCCTTTAGCCAAAATATGATGACCAAGAACAATCTCATCTCTCACCATGAAGTGGCACTTCTCCCAATTCAAGACAAGTTTAGTTTCTTGACATCTCTTCAAAATAGTAGATAGGTTAGACAAACAAATATCAAAAGAGGACCCAAACACAGAAAAATAATCCATAAACACTTCCATGATTTTCTCTATCAACCCATCAAATATGACCATCATACAACAATGAAACGTAGCAGGCGCATAGCACAATCAAAAAGGCATCTTCCTAAAAGCAAAGGTTCCATATGGGCAAGTAAAAGTGGTCTTTTCCTGATCCTCGGGCGCAATCATTATTTGATTATAACCTGAATATACATCTAAGAAACAATAAAACTCATACCCTGCTAGGCTGTCAAGCATTTGATCCATGAAAGGAAGAGGAAAATGGTCTTTGCATGTATTCTCATTTAATTTCCTGTAATCAGTACACACACGCCATCCTGTAGGAATCCTTGTAGCTAAAGTCTCGCTATCTTTGGCATACACAATAGTCATGCCCCCCCTTTTTAGCTACTACATGAAATGGACTCACATGGGGACTATCACTAATTGGTTAAATAATTCCTGCATCGACCCCATTAGTGTTAAAATGTATACTAAAAGGCTAGCTTTTGTATGGAACAATGTTCTAAAATTTTATTTGAAATGAGAATCATATGATCAAACGTTTTGCTTATTATAATTTATTTATATGTTTTGTGCAAAAGTCCATTTACTTTATGCGGTAGATAATATGTTGTGCGACAACACGCGAAAGATCATATTATCGGTTTCCTTATAAAGTATAAACAGATGCTCACAACTGAGATAGACGAAGACTCTCTATCGGAAAAGTTGTAGTATGATTTGGTATTAGTTTGTCTTGACTATAAAATCACATTAGTATGCTTTGTGTATGTTGAGCAGGACCGTCTGAGATCATTCGTCTTATAGTAACTATATAGAAGAACTTGATCTCTGTTATTATGAATGTTTGCGCTCTTAATCCTATACAATAACCTCAACATGTAAGACAATATTTATCTCTTTAATTCATCAATATGTGAGATTTATATATTAAATCAATAAACTTAGTGAGTTGGGATATAGTATTGTCTCTATGGTGTGCTGTTGATTGTAGAAGAATCCATGTCCATTATATGTTGATGATATCTCTTTGAGGAGCTCATAAGCGTTGTAATATAAATCTTGCAAGTGGATTAATTTCGGTATGATAATGAGGTTGAGTGGTATTACTCCCGAATGAGAGATTAATTAATGGAGTTGTCAGTAACTTAATTAATTACTGGGCATTGTATATCTTAAAGATGGGGAGACTGTCGGGCTCATAGAAGGAGCCCATAACGTAATTATGGGATTATAGCGGCAGTGCAGTAATAATATTTTAGTGGACTATATTATTATTATTGGACTTAAGTATAAGTTTTGGGCTAAACTTGGATATTTAAGCCCAATGAAGGCCCGACTCTAATTTCTCCTCTTGGTCCCTGCTGTAGCCCATATATAAGTCATCTCAGCTTCCTGGAACCCTAAGTCAGTCGCCTCTTTTGACGTGAGGAGTAGGAAAGGAGCAAATTGAGAAGATCCTGAAGATCGTCGCCCACAAGACGTCAGGATTGGACTTGGAGAATACAGCAAAAGATCAAGAGGTTATTCTTTCCAGCTGTTCTACAACAACATACCCTGGTGAAAGATAATGTAAACTTTGAATACTTATTGCTTCTGCTGATTAAGTTTGCATGGAACCCTAACGGTTCATGCTAACCAAATGATGGAACGCCAACAGTTAGGATTTGCTTACTAATCACTTCTTGAATCGCGGGGTTAACCCTCCGCTGATTCTGATATATCCATTAGCTTCATCTAACAACCTTATCTTATGCAACAATACGATGGACTAATACCTTTCAAATCATCAATAGACCATCCAATAGCAGACTTACAATTCCTAAGCACATCGAACAACTCTTCAAGTCAGTGATCAATTAAAGAAGAAGATACTCACCGGATATGTTTCATTGTCACTTAAGTAGGCATACTTTAAGTGCTCCGGTAGCAGTTTCAACTCATCCTTCTTTTCTTCTTTTGGTGTGCTTTCTCTATCCAAAGGTAGATATTGCCTAGTCCACTTCACTTCTTCTATATTGGTTCTTTTCAGCTAATACCTGTCATCACCTAAAGAAAATAAGTTTTTGAGAAATTCTATACAAACCTCGTTGGAGAGCTCATCTAGCTCCGTAGTGGGAAAAATAAGAGATTCTGCCAAGCATGTCTCCAAAGGATCCTTTGAAGGGATCAAGGACAGGTCATCTTTCACAATCTCCTCCACCACATCAATACTGTAACATTGTGTCTCCATAGGCATCTTCATTGCTTTGTCAAGGTTGAACAGAACCTCTTCATTATCCATACAAAGTCTAAGCTCCCCCTTTTTAACATCGATCATAGAACCAGCTGTGGCAAGGAATGGTCTCCCTAAGATAAGATAGATATTATCCTTGTCATCTTCCATCTCTAACACAAGAAAATCCACAAGAAAGACAAGCCTCTCTACTTTTACAAGTACATCTTCTCTCACCCCCTTTGGAAAATTCATAGACCCATCCGCCAATTATAGAGCTACAGTTGTGGGAGCAAGCTCCCCCAAACTTAGCTTCTTAAATAGAGATAAGGGCATCAAGTTAATGCTTGCACCAAGATCGCATAAAGATTTTCGTGCCGGCCCCTTTCCAATTTCACATAGAATCATGAAGCTTTTTGGATCCTTCAACTTTGCTGGCGGCTTCCTCTGAATGATCGAGTTGTAGTTCTCTTATAGATTAATAGTTTTAACTCCGTTCAAACTCCTCTTTTTCAATATGATATCCTCAAAATATCGGGCGTAGTATGGCATCTCCATGATTGCCTAAGAGAAAGGAATGTTCAAACTTATCTTGTTCATGATATTCAAAAAACTCTTGAACTTTTCTTCCAATCCCTTTTTGACTATCTTGAAAGGAAACAGATGAGGTAACTTTGTCTTAGGAATTCCCTATTCATCACGTTAAATTTTCTCCACTTTTTCCTTCTCGACTCTTAATCTTTTGGCTCTTTCCCACTTTTTTTCAACTATTAGCTCTGTATTTTGCTCTTGTAAAGGTACTGAAGTATTCTGAACTGGAGATGTAACATCCTGTATGGGAGTCAGCGATGCAGGGCTTGGCTCGACTGCCGCTCCACCTAAAAGGTTTAGTCAAGCGGTTTGATAGTGGTCGAGCGAGGTACCTATAATCTGATTTTGGCAGTTCAAGTGTACAGTAATTCACTCTACTTCAGCTCGACCAGGCAAGTCTGTCGAGCGGTAGTGTTTTGGTCGAGCAGGATGTTCGTACTCTGGCCTTGACAACTTTGGTCTTCATGAGGCCACTCGATCTCAGCTCGACCAAATGACTTGGTCGAGCACTAGTCGAGAAGGAACATGACCTCTCCATTTTCTGCTATTGGTAACATTGGACCTTCATATTGCATTCCTGACCTCAAAGTGATGGTGTTATAAGATTTTGGGTTTATGATGCTTTGAGAAGTAAATTTAACTTTCTTAACTGTTTGCGAAAGCTTGTTCATATTTCCCGCCATCTCTCCCATCAGCAATGTAAGTTCATCTGCTTAGATAATTCCTTATGATTTGAGTTAATCTTTAGTTCAAACCAATGCATCCTTGCATCATTCCTAGCCACATATTGGTTCACGGTATCCTCTAAACTAGGTTTTTCTTCTTCGACCTTAGCACCCGGATCAACACCAACAAGAGATTGTACTGCTACATTTGGATTGCTCCATGATAACTCCGGCCTCCTTGGTTGTTGATAATTATCTGGGGGACCACGATTGTTATAGTTCCCTTGGTAATTCTGGTTTCTTTGATGTTGAAACCTAGTTCCTTGAATACTTTGACCCATAGCATAGTTTGCTTCTTCTACTTCCTCTTGGCTGGCTCCTTCATAACAAACATCCTGCTGCAAAATTGGTACTCATTGTGCTATATCAATAATCTATTTTTGCTGAGACTCAAGTAGCTTGTTGATATTTGCCAAGCTCGAGATGATCTCATCATCTGCGCTTGACTTAACCATTGTGTGCTCAACTTGCGCTACTTTTCCAAGAACATACGTGCCTCTCACTCTATCAGTTGGCCAATCTCTTGAATTCATCAAAATATCCTCAAAGAGCTTTTCTTCCTCAATGGATGACTTTGTAAGCAGTGCTTCATTCGAAGAAGCACCAAGTAACACTCAAGAATCACAGTCCAATCCATTGTAGAATATACTGATATATTGAGCTTTTGACAAGCCATGTTGTGGACATCTTCTAAGCATGTCCTTGAATCTATCCCATGCTTCATGAAATTTCTCATTACCATTTATAGCAAATTGAATGATTTCTTGTTTCATCTTATACATCTTTGAAGGTTAAATGTATCGCTCCAAGAACTTCAATTTCAATTGCTCCCAAGTAGTGCATTCAGCAGCACTCAGAGTATCGTACCAATCTCACACCTTTTTAGTAAGCGAGAATTTAAACAGTAAGATCCTTCTTGCATCTTCATGAGTTTCTACATTTTTGTGTGCTTGCATAACCAAGGAACTTGTTAATATATTGTTGAGGATCCTCAAAAGATCCCCCAGAGAAGGAGTTTCTTTCTATTATTCTGATGAGAGCGGGGTGAAGATCAAAATCCAAATCTGCCCATCTTTCTCCCAAGAGCCCCACATTGCCCCATCCGTTGTTTTTAAAGACCTTACGGATAGCAACATTATCCAGATTCACTGCCATGTTGACTATTTCTGCTTCCGTGTTATCTCCGGTTGCAACTTCAATCGCTTCCGGGTTTAGCACTCCAACTTCAACTCCAAGATTAAGAACTTCAGTTGGTTCAACATTTTTGTTCTTGATCTTCTTCTTCTTTTTCTTCCTCGATGATGCTCCAATCTCCAGATTATAAGTTTCTAAATCTCCTACCTTTGATCTAGTGAGCATACACTTAAGAAAAATAAGCGTTAGAAAATTTTAACAGGAATAGAATAGTTTCAAATAAAAATAAATAAGAATAAAATTGATAAGGCCAACTGTCCCCTGCAATGGTGCCAGAAACTTGATGGGTATTTTCATAACACACAATTTTTAATCCCCAAGTATGAAGGATATCTATCGTAGCTTAGATAAGCGACCAAGTTATATTATCGAACCCAAAGGACGGTTTATTATCAATTTATTATTATCTAATCTAAAGAAATTATTGTTGGTAATTGTAGTGAAAATATTGATTAAACTAATGAACATGTAATAAAATAGCAAATAAAATAAAGACAGTAGAGATAAACGAGAGTTCCTAAAGTGAGAAGATAGGTAGCTCTTCGGGCCATCCAGTTTCACTAATTAATCTCTCTTCCGTATGTCAATGTCCAACTCTGCCTTATGGACTATGACGCATCACTAGGCCATGTGAATCTACTCTAAAGACACAAGCAGATAAGCGTGTAACACGTGTGAATAATCTCAGAGCAAGAGATACAATTATACCCCCTTTCTAGGTACTATCAGTATCAATTATTTCTCGTGCACTAAGTACTCTAACCCGATATGATCTCCCTTTATAAGTACTATATAATTAACCTCTTTATCCTAACTACTAACCCGAATTAAATTCAATTAATAAATATTCATATAAGATAGTTCTAATGAAACTTTTGAGTCCCCTCACTTAGAATCATAACATAAAATCCTGCTCAGGAGTAAACGCACTCAATCAATAACCAAGATATGTATTCAAACTCTACATAACAGTTAATGATGAACAAAACAACTCTGAGTATGAATTAAAAACACATAGTCTCATATAAAATAAATCCACAAGTAGTGTTATACTGAGTATACATACGAAAGTTTAATTAACTAGATAAAAACCTTCATAACCCTAGAACTACCAAAACGGTTCTACCCCATGACGTTTGAAAGAACGTTCATGGTGTTTGGATAGATCTTACCCATAGTCTTGAAAATTACAAGAAAGATTAAGTTGCGAAATAAACCCTAGATGTGGGCACCTTCGCTTCTCGCTCCGCCTTGAATCTTCACTTGGTTCTCACTTGATTTGCTGCACGAATCTCTCTCTACAGCTCCGTAAGATGGAGTTAGGGTTTGGATGTGGTGTAGGATGGATGTGGAATCTAACTCTCTTTTTAACGTGATAAGCATCCCTTTTTATACTTGTTAAACTCTCCTTATGTTCCTTTACTAGGGTTTTTCTTAGAAAATACGTCAATTCATGCAAAGGAGGGTCGGAATTACCAAAAATAGGCACACGTGTCCCCGCTTAACCAAATTGGCAAGGTCGAGCAGATCATGTCCAGGTTGAGCGGTGGTTTAGCAGCCTCCCTGTTCGCTGAAACTCTGTACAGACCCTCGCTCGACCAAATGGTCTTGGTTGAGTGGCACCTCCTGAGGTCAAACGGCATCTCGGACTTCGCATTTTCCAATTCTGAGCACTTCTGAGCTATTTTTCTACATAATTATGCTCAAATAACATCAGTAGCCTCTGATTCGTGGATTTTCCATAAACGTACCAATTTACCTTGATAATCGCCCAAATCGTACTCTATTTCCACATAAATCAGAGCTCAAAACACGTGAATTATCACTCTCATCAACCGCCATTGTCTCGCGCTGGACGGACCCACCATTTTCTCGAGACGGCTGCCCAGTCACATTCCCATCCCTCACCGCACTGTCTCACGCTAACTGGATCCTCTATTCTCTTGCAGCGGCTACCCAGTCATATTCCCATGCCGACCACTCCTCTCGCACGCCATCGTTCCTGCTCCAGCCATCCTCTATTACCGGCCACTCCAGGTATGTTGTTGCCATCGCTCATACGGATTTCATTGCTGAAACTGATTTCCACTCCTTGATTATGGGAAAATACTAATAATAAATTATTTTTAGGGAATAAGGTTTCAGGTATAACCGAAAATATCTAATTTTATTGAAAACTAGTTTATAAATTAATGGGAGATTCATATTCTGGTGCTAAACCTTCTAAAAAACCTCTGAGATTAGCATCTAGAATCGGTTTTTGGTAGCAAGCAACGATATCCATTTTGAGAATACGGTCTCAATGCTTAAATATCTTTTTTTGTGATAGGAGAATTTTCAATCATTTTTTTGAATATATAGAAGATGTTTAGGAAAGAGTTAAGTATAGATCCAGACATTTGAGTACCTTTATGTAATTGTAAATAAACCAAGTATATATGTGTGTGTGTGTTTCTGTCAGTAGCTTGATTATTTATTTCCATACCCTTTTTTAGGAAGAGTAATGGGCGCATGAAAGTGTATTCAAAGAGAGCTAAGATTATGGTTGTTGGATGCAAAGAGAACTGATCTCTCTAATAGAAAGAAAGTGAGGGTAAAGCTTCCTAAATTATGGCGATGGCATCGGATGAAATGTTATGTGCTATTTCAGTGAGTTTTTCAGCCATCCATCTTGGATTGAAGCAATGTTGAATACAAGGGCTTTGTAGAGTTATAAATCTGTTAATTCCAATTTGTATAGGTGATGTTCATTTCTCTTTACTCCAGTGCTTTTGAATTTACTAATATATGTGTGATTCAACACCATACGTAAATCAACATACCCATGTCTGCCTGTGTTTGACAATATTATTCTATGAAAATAATTGTGTTTCTAGCACTTTAGTTGCCTGAACTATGACATTTGAAAGCTGTAGAATCCCATCACTAATTGCATATATGAGATGCACAAGTAATAAAGCAGGTATCAGTATATGTGTTGTTTATGGAGTGGGTTTCTGATGAGAACTATACTATATGGAGTTAATGTGGGTAAGTAGGACTAAAAAATAACATATCAATATTATATGTATAAAATATGTTCTGTTACAAATTACAGGTCTTTGTCTTTTTTTTTTTCTTTTCTCTCTTAGCAATTAAAAGTCTATGTGGTTATATGTATGTATGTGCTTGTGTATAAATATTTGGAGGTAAAATGCATTTTTTCTCTGTAGACAAACCTCATAATTTTTTCTTTTCATAACGTGAAGTATGTTTATACTCTGCCATCATTGCATCATGTTCTTACTTGAACAAATTGAATTATGGAAGGACTGGACAGTGTGTATGTATTTGTTGGTGAGATTCTAAGTGTTCCTTGGATTTTAATGTTTTAAAATTTTGATTTTTTCATGTTCCTAGGTTCAAGAATGACAACTTAATAACTTGTTTCTTGAAAAAGTTCCTTGTATTTGGGAGCATTAGACATCTAAAATATAACTGCATTCTCAAACAGATAAAGTGTTGAGTCTCTAAGCTGCTCTATAACGCTCATTTGATCATAACTTTTCACTCAAAAATTGAAATTGCAGAATTTAAAATTCCTTTGAAACTAGACTGCCATAGCTTTATAATAATATAAGCCATGAGTACTAATTTCATGTCAAAAATATTATACCTAATATAGTACTGAAAGGCAGTTTGTAGGATGCGTATTGCTTACCGTCCACAACATTTTTTTGACAAGCTGATGTTCATTTATAATTATGTGGACATGGCTAAAGTAACTTGTTTTCCCTTCTCGTTTTGACTTTCCAGAGGGAAAAGTATTAAAGTTATATAGAATGTCTATATCCTTTTTAGAAGCGGATGGTCACATATTATGTTGTTAGATCATGAACTGCGTATCTAATTTTAAACTCTATTTTAAGGTGTTTTCTCAGCTTCGAAGGAAAGCAAAATAAAAGAATATTTTGGGTGCAACAGAATGTAAGTGTTTAACTCTATTTTAAGTTGTTGCATATCAAATTTTAATATCTATTTCTTTTCCAAATGTGAAACAGACTGGATATGAACTGGGAACATATAAGGGTGCAATTGTAAGTGTTTACTTTTCTATCATAATATGGACATGAAAATATCCCTTGACCAGGATATTCACGCAAAACTTATTTTCTTGTAGCCCTTTTGTATGGAATAGAAAAGTTAGACTTGTTGAGTTACATGTCAACTCACATTCTATACTCTCTATCAAGAGAGCTGAAACTTATTCTTCTTGATTGTAACCCTCCTAAATCATTTACGAATGCTGACAATGATTTAATAATTATTATTCCTGCAGAATTTGAGTATTTTGGCCTACTTTCTATAACTTCTGGCATTTTCTAGATAGGTAGTATTTATTTTTTATTTTTACTTACTGGTCATGGCCATGCACTTTTAAATGTTTTTCTCTTAGATGCTAGATCTATTAAATTATATGAATGTCCAATCATTAATTACAAACTTGCATGCAGTTTATTACTATGACTTGAATTGTTTTAAATACCTGATTGGAGTTTCTAATGAAGGACTAGTTTGTAAATGGTAATTTAATAAATCTTTACAAGAGCAGCTACCAAATTGGTAACTTTGGCAAGTTTTCACAATTTTTTATTTTTCTTGATTTTTTTTATTCACTCATATTTCTATATTGTGCACTGCCAGCTATGCAACTTTTATTTTTTATTTAAAGTTATTCTTCTAATGATTTTCAAATAACTCCACAATTTTTTGTATTATGCGAGGTTCTGATCTGTTATGAATTATCTATCTTTCTCTTCATTAATAGAATATTAGCATGTATGTTTCATCTGCTGAGCAAGTTATTGTTTACTTTTTTTTTAATTGGTCTCTTGTTTAAAGTGTAAATGAAATAGAGTTGAAACTGGAAATTACTTTTAGTAAATAAAGGATTTTGTATGAAAATAGGCAAGTATGAAAAAGTTAAAATGAAAGTTTTAATAAACTACCACTAGTTTTTATTGCAAAGCTAGATGGTTTCCAAAAATTAAACAAGGAATCTAGCATGTGAGTATTAGCACAATTTGTTATTTACAGCACATTTTTTTTTCTTTAATTGTGTTGGTGCATTTGAAGTTGGAACCGATGCAAAAAATAAATTTTGTTTAGGTTCCAGGGACAAACAAAAAGCTTGCTGATCTTCTTCCTGCCAGAGAGAGGAAGCTTCTTTAGCAGAAAATGGTTTCAGTGAGATTTTGATGGTTGAAATCAATGCAGCTACTGGAAACTTAATATTATCTTAATTCTATTACGAGAAGGGTCTTTGAGACTTCCGATTTAAGTCAGGATCAACATTGCAACTCTGTAGAACCGGTGGGTGAATAGCCTCGATCATTTATTTATCTATCTTTAATGCCTCTAGTGTTTTCTAGTGACCTTGTATTATTTTCTTATGTTTCGAACTTCATTAACCTCTTTCATAGTGGACCATTTTCCTTTATTTTCTATTGTAATAAAATTAGCTAAAGGACTTGTAAAGATTAACAATTTATTGGCATTTTAGCTAAAAGTAAAATAATACTGTGATTGTTTCTAGTAGGATGTACAGATGAAAAGAGTGAATCACAATAATGTGAAACCTGTGGCATGAGCATTACTCCTACATTGTCAAGGAAAACACATAATTCAGCTGCTAGTACCAATCGCTTGTGTACTACTTGTTGCAGGGTTCAGTTCTGTCTTTCCTAGCAATGTTGTCAACTCATTCTCTAGCATCAGCTCTCTTTAATATTTCTCATGATCACTTCTTTTATGTTTCAGTTGTAAAAAATGAGACATTGTTATGGCATATGCAAAAAAGATTCAAAATCCATCAGATAATGGAACATGGGTAAAATAATATTTGTGTTTTTTTACTTTTTAAAGTTCTCAAGGTTCTTGATTATCATTATTTAATGTATTTTTATTTTTAAAAATTAGGTGCAGTGTGATGGTTTGTGAAGTTTGGGTTCATGAATGTGACAAATCTTCCAAAAAAATTCAAGGTGTAATTCCACACCCAACGTTTATGTTACCTAACCACATGAATATAAACATTCACGTATCTATTGAGAATCTGAAATACTGTTAATTTTTGAAATACCATTTTTCTATGATTTGGGAACAAGTTATTATTACTACCCTGAATGCAAGGCTAGTTTTAATTTTGAACTATCAAATTCAGAAACTTTGTTGTGTGAAGCTAGGTGAGTTCTAGCGGTAGTTGGCTTGGGTGTGTCAGTTTTTTGTCCGCATTATCTATTTATTGCTTCAAAGTTTTTAAAAATACAATTCATTGTAAAAAAATAAGAAAAAGAATGGGAAATTTGCATTACATGACAAGGTTGTTGTTGTATGTTGTGGCGTGGTGGGAATTTACTTTCCATGTCTTCATTTGTCAGTGTCATTATTTATGTATATGTATGCCTTGATAGTGTTTGATAGGGTTATCCATGCATATGTATGCCTTCCAGTAATTAGAAGCCACAAATCTTGTTTCTTGAAATAATTCACCAATTCTTTGAAATATTAGGATTAGTTAGTTTGGGGGGTTTGAATAGTTATTTTGTCATGTACAAGAACTACTTAGGGTGAGAGTTAAAATGAAAATTAAAGAGTTAAAGTGTTGAGTCTTATTATAGACATCCAATATAAAACTGAAACCATATCTGATAAAGTGTTGAGTCTTTAAACTGCTCTATCCATGCTGCAAATATTACGTGTTCAGTTCTTTCAAAAATAATATATAAACGTCATTGTTCTGGTGATAAATTGATAAACTCAGAAAAAAATAATGAAAATGAAATAGGAAGTTAAGAAATTTATCTTTCTCTTTGTTTGGGAGATTATTGCATTTCTTATTCCACTTTTAGGTGATAAGTTCCCTTTGATACGTGGACACTTTCAGGTTACAGCAAATACATCATTCAGGTAATGTTACGCACTATTAATTTTCTCTATAAAAACTGCGAACAATATGAATGCTAAAAATTGAGTTCATGTTATTTGTCAGTCAGATTACCCGAAATACACTACATTGCTAGCTAAAAATTAGAAGCATTAATATTACGGAACAATGCTGAAGACACATTTACCACTATGATGAGGTAATATCAAGATGCTATTTCTCATTTTTATCTTAAAATCCTTTATGATCTTGGAGTAATAAGATGTGAATAAAGTACGTTACCGCTCAAGTTACTGTTGGATAGATGTTGAATTATGTGATTAGGTTTTTCAGATATATCATAATTAATAAGTTGTATAATTCTTAGCCTTTGTGACCATTGTTTATTTACTTCCTTTATCTGTGTTTCAATAATTATCAATAGTATTACTATGACCATTATCTGGTTGTTTTCTAGTAGTTACTATACATTTATGCAGATTATTACAGCTGCAAATAAAGTTATTGAAAGCATTGATTTGGAAACAATTGGCCAAGTACTTTTCACTTAAAAGTGATCCTGAAAAGGAGGATTCAGAAGTGAGCTTTGATTATTCCATTTGCTCATTTAAAATATATACTGTTGTTTGAACATCTATTTAATTTTCCCTCCTTTAGTAATGTTGTCTACTATTTGCTTCTCAACGACTAGAAAATTTCTGGAAATTTTACATTCCAAAATGTGATTAATTTCTTATCTTTTAATTGTTTTTAAAATATTAGTGCTTTTGAATTTCTAGTTAGGAATTGCATATTTAGACTTTCGGCTTCTCTTAGTTTTTTTGTTAATTCCCTCCAGCGAAGGGAGCCGCCTTTCTCTTAGAATTGCATATGTGGCTGTGTTCGTGGGAACAGAAAATTTTGCCCCGTTTGTATTTAAATTTTTTATTATTCAAAAGGGCCTGTAGGGGGCTTTCCCTCCTGTTTTATTGCTTTATTTTATTAGTGTGAGTAAGAAATTTTTATATTTGATATGCTTACTTATCGGAAATTACATCCCTTTGCAAACTTAGTTTCGACTATAGTTTCTACTATGTTTAGGGGGTGTAATGTACTTACCTCATCGTAGCACCGAGAGTATAATCTTTTCTTTGTAACGTTTGTTAGGGGAGTTATTTTTTACGACATATTAAAATTTTAATCTGTGTCGATGTTCAGTGGTGTTTTATTTATTTTGTCTTTTTCGGAGATATATACACAAATTATTGAGTCTTAATGGTGGTTCTCTAGTATAGTGTTTGAATGAACAGTAGGTCGGTTCGACCAAAGGAGTAAGTCAAACCAAATGGTTTGAATTGAACTGGGAATCAGAGAATTTGTTACAGGCTGATTCGACCTCGACGTTACAGTTCGACCAACGGTTTGAGTCGAACCAAATGTTGAAATCTTACAGAAGCGTGGTTCAACCATGATGAAGTGGTTTGACCACCTAGTTTGATTTGAACTCGCCCAGGTAAGTTGTGTTTAAATCTGATTTTTGCCCTGTTCCATACATTTTCATACCACCCGCACTCGAATCCTCTCAGAACCAAGAGCCCTCTTTTCCAAACTTTGATTTTACTTTATTCTACTCCGATTAAATCATATTCCACCCTTCCCACACTTGATTTCTTACGGATTTGGGAATTTCTAATTGAGAAACTAGGGTTTTCCATCCAATTTAGGGGATTTTCATCTTTTGTTCATACTAAGCCATGGCTGGATCGAAAGGTACGTTCTCTTGACCCTATTATCCTAGGATTGAAAGTCTATTGCTTGATTTTAAGTGGGTAAGTTGATTGAACTAGTTTTTATGTGGATTCATGGTGCAATTTGGATGATTATTTGTAATTTCTTATGAACAATTGATGGGTCCGATTTTAATTGTTGAATTTTTATTTTGACCTTGATGTTCTAGGTGAAATTGTTGAACAATTTGTGTGGTGAAGAGAAGCATGCTGGAATTTTGGTAGATTTGCGAAGTTTGATAAATTGCATGCTTAAGTGAATTCTAGTTGGAGAGTTGAGTTTGGAGTGAGAATGTATAGCATGTGTATGGATTCATTGTTAAATTTTATGAACACATAGAGTTGGGAGCATGTTTATTTGGAATTGATTATACATGAATAACTTGAAGTCTTGAGTATAGTTTAGTGTATGATTAGACTTGGAATTTGATTGGTTTGCTTTTCTTGTATTTGTTTGGTATTGAAATATTATTCTTGTAGGAAAGGGAATGGAGACTGAAATCCGCTCCAAGAGAAAGGAGGATAGGCAGCCTCGTGAAGATGAGGTTACTAAGAAATTACGACTTAAGGAGAGGCTGCCGAGAAATTTTCATATCCAGATGGAAAATTGGGAGGAAATTAATGATCGATGGGGTGCAATGTCTGACAAGATAACTCGCACAAGTACCAGGATGATGAGGCCATGAGGATGATGAATATCCATGATGATATTATGTGGATGTTCGATCAAGTGGCCATCCATTATTTCATGGAGATGAAGAGGCCTATGTATTTTCATGTTACTATAGAGGTGTTGTGTTCGATCACGATTAAGAAGGGTGCTAGTTCTCTTCCTTATAAGTGTTTATTCCAGCTTGGAGGCGAAAAGAGAACATGAACAACTGAGGATTTTAATCTGTCGTTAGGAACTCCTAAGGGGATTCTAGGCCTGAGAATGGACAGTTTAGAGCGAATGATTTTTGGAGATCTATTTCAGGAGAGAATATGGATTTCAAGACGAAGGAAGCTCGTGTTGCATTGATTCACAACCCAGTCATTAGATACATGGATAGAGTTTTGAGCAATACATTGTTTTCCCGATCTGAGAGAATTTGCGTATCCAGGGAAGAGTTGTATGCTCTATGGTGTATGATGAATGGAGTAAGGTTTAATGTGGGTTCTCATCTGATTCAGTAGCTCTACAGATTCAGGAGTTCCTCTTTTCAATGAGTAAATATTAGAGAATTGCTTACTCCTGTAGTTGAGTCATACCACATGGATTTCACTGGTATTATCTCTATTTGGAGGATCCCGATCTAGTGATGAGTGCATGTGTTCGAGCTGGATTTGCTTCATCGAGATGGAGATTAATTTTTCACTAGGGGTTCTAATCTCTATTCTTTCATGTCTCCATATGATGTGAGAGCGTTGATTCGAATTCAAGGGAATGAGAACATGTTGATGGACACATTGGCACACGAGGCGATATCAACAACGTGCTTGAGAAGAGGAGATTGGAGGACTATTACTCAAATGTATGCTGCAGGGATATATCAGAGCTGCAAAGGATAGTAGATCAGAGGTAGCAGCAGTAACCTCAGCAAGAAGAGCACGGTGAGGAGATGCATTTAGAGAAGCCTCTCGGGCATCCTGATATGGGTATGCCGCAGCAGCATGAGATTCCACTACCCCATAGCCACAGCAGCAGCATTAGGGCGGTCCTGATGAGTATTATAGAGAGAAGTTTCGATTGATGAATGAGCACCTTGTCAACCTGAACAACAATCAGAGGGAGACGAATTACCAATTGGGTATATTGACTACGAGCTATGTCGATCTAGATATGCATTACAATGCATTGCATGCCAACTATGTGGTTATGGATCAGAGGTTGGTAGATTTGAGAGAAAATTATGAAGCTTTGGATAGAAATGTGGATAGCCTGCAGAGAGATTTTGATGACTGGCGCAGGGAAGATAGTGATGATGATGCTCCACAGGAGTAGAAGGCGCCAGGTTTTCATCTTTATCTGCTTCATCTCATCCCCCTTCTCTTTTCTCTTGACAGGTTGGGTATTTGGTGGTATGAGTGGCATGTATTGATATTCTATACTGATTCTAATGTTAGATTGATGTGTGAGATTGGATTTGGATTGTTATGATGGGTTGTTGATTCTTTGATAAGTATGTTGCATTCGTATTTTGTAGGTGTTGATTTTGTTGATGAGAAGCATGTATAACTTGTTAAATATGTTGATCTTGATTATATGCTATGAGGAGTGCTTAGGAATCTATTACCCATGTGAGAATTTGAGCCTTATGAAATCATGCTACATCCATGCATTATAGTTTATTCTTATGAGAATCGTTCATATGACCGTATTCTAGAACTTGGCTTGGAGTATTGTGTGAGATTTATTATTGTTAGTTATTTGTACATGATCTTAGGCCATTATTGTTATTTTAGTCACTTAGTCAAATCTTACCTTCCCATATACTGTATAAATCATTGGAAGCCCTGTTGAGCCTTCAAAAGTTTTTTCTTTGGCAAGCCTTGATAATAAGTCCTTATTCATCCTTTACTTGACCCTTGTTGAATACCCTATTCATTAATAGAGACTTGAGGTAAATATATGCTAGTTTGAATATGAAGAAGAAAAGGAAGATAAATTTGGTTGAATGGTATGAAGTGAAATAAATGGTTAAATCTTGATTAGGAGTAGTGCCTAAAACTGGTACCCCGACTGCTTAGGAGGGTAGTGCCCGAAATTGGTACCCTTGTACTTTAAAGGGAGAAAAGAAGATGTTGATTTAAGGAAAAGAATGAGAAGATGGATTGCAAAATCATGAGAATAAGATGTAGAAGAGGAAGCTGTTTGAAGAAAAGCAAAGCTCCAAGGTAATTCTCTACTAGTGAATTAGTCACTTTATCTATATTTTCCTACCCTTACCAAAGAGCCAACATTATAACCCAAAAGCAAGTCCTTTGTGATCCTAGTAATAAAATGATTATAAGTTAATTTTTGAGACCCTTACCAAGCTTATGGTTATGAGGAAATATGAATTGAATATGAGCATATATGTTAACCTTTTTAAGTGTACTTCACACTTGAGAGCGAGAGAAAATACTTATCTTGTGAGTTAGATGACTTAGTACTCCGAAGTGTAATGTAATTGAGTGATATTTTTACATGAATTAATTGTATGATGCAAATGGTACTTGTTTTAAATTGATAGAATTTCATGTGTAGGTATGTATTGTACATGACGTGATGGCTTCGTGAATTTTATACTTACTCATGTGGTTTAGATTTCGTTGCCTCGGGACGAGCAACATGTAAGTTTGGAAGTTTGATGAGAGCGTAAATTCACGTAGTTTGAGCTCTGATTTCTGTGATAATGATGTGTGATTTGATCTTAAGTCCAGATAAATTGAGATATATAGTGGAAATCACGAATCAGGTGCGTTTGAGGCTGTTTGAGCGGATTTTCGAAGAAAAATAGGACTGAAGTGCTCGGAACCAAAAAAGCAAAGTTTAAGCATCTGGTTCGACCAAGACACGAGTGGTTTGACCACCAGTTTGGGTTGAACTAGTAACCTGCAATTTTGTCACAGGGTGGTTCGACCAAATAACGTGGTTCGACCAGGCATATGAAGGTCGAACAGTGGTCGAACCAAATGCCTGAAGTGGTGCTGAAGTGATTTGACCAGTGGTTCGAGTCAAACCAGCCATCTGAAAGTTTTTTACAGGCTGGTTCGATCAAGGTATTAACGGTTCGACCAAGGGCTTTGGTCGAACCAACACGTGAGAAGTTTGCGGATCCATATTTTTACACCATCAGTATCCGTTGGAGGAGCTGAAAGTATAAAAGGAAGACCCTAGTAACAGAAAGGCACCACCTACATTCTACACAACATCCAAAACCCTACCATCATTCTACGGAGCTGTGGAGAGAGATTCGTTTGTTGAATCAAGTGAGAACCAAGTGAAGATTCAAGATAGAGAGGCGCGACAGTGCCCACATCTAGGGTTTACTTTACTTCTTAATTTATCTTGTAATTTTCAAGACTATGAGTAAGATCTATCCAACCACCATGATTGTTCTTCGATCAATCATGGGCTAGAACTCTTCAGTAGTTCTAGGGTTTATGAAGGTTTTATGATTTAATTGAACTTTCATGTGTATACTCTGTACAATACTACTTGTGCTTTATTTTATATAAGACAATGTCTTTTTAATTCATACTCAAAGTTGTTTGTGCATCATTAATTGTTATGTGGAGTCTGAATACATATCTTGATTATTGATTGAGTATGTTCACTGTTGAGCATGATTACATGTTATGATTCTAACTGAGGGGACTCCGAAGTCTCATTAGAACTATCTTATATAAATACTTGATAATTGAATTTAATTCGGGTTAATAAGTAGGAGAAAGAGAATAACTTCATAGTACCTATAAAGAGAGATCATATCGGGTTAGAGTACTTAGTTCATGGGAAATAATTGATACTGATGTACCTAGAAAGGGGGTGAATTATATCTCTTGCTCCAAGGATATTCACACGTGTCACACGCTTATTTACTTGTACCTATAGAGTATGTTTGCATGTTTAATGATGCGTCCATACTCCAAAAAGTAGAGTCGGACATTGATACACAGAATGGAAGTTAATGAGTAAAATTGGATTGCCCGAAAAACTACCTAATTTATCACTTATTCACATTCGTTTAATCTCTATTGCATGTTTACTTTATTTGCTATTTAAATTACTTGTATCATAGTTAAATAATTATTACACCAATTTATTGTCAACCTAGTCTTAATAAGTTAGATTATAATTGAATTGATAATAATACGCCCCTTGGGTTTGATAAATCACTTGGTTGCTTATCAAAGCTACAATAACATCCTTCATACTTGGGAATTAATTGTGTTTTGAGAAAACGCTCATCACTTACACAAGTTGTGTGTCTACAATTGGTTGTCTAACTCTAACATCACTAGAGTTACTAATGAGCATGTCGTGCTGATTTATGAGATAGGGAAGAACCTGCCTTTTAACCTTGGTGAAATTATTTATAAGAACTTGATCAGTTTTGGTGGAAACATTTCCAAGGTTGGCAAGTTATCATACCTTGCATTGATCCATCTCTTGTTGTCTGATCAAGGTGCTAAGAAGGGTAAGGGTGATTTTCTATCTCTGAATGTTCTGGTGTTAGGTATTGCTAAACCTCTGCTTGAAGGTAATTGCATTGTTGATCTACCTTATGTGAACCCCATTCCTACTCATGAACCTAAACATGGAACTCAGAATGTTGCCTCTGATGCTGGAAACACTATTGTACGCACTGATGCTCCTGCTCAATCTGGAAAAGTAGTTTCTGTTGCTGTGCATCGCAGGTGCATTGAAGAGCAAGCTACTGTACTCGCACGCCAAGTGCTCATCTTAGACTCCAAGCCTCTGCAATGAATAGGCAAGCTGACTGGCTAGAACAAAGAGCTTAGTTCTGGACTGGTTTGCTATCCACACCCACAGGGGGAGAGGTACCTGATGTTGCTCAAAATGTTTCTGCTGTTGAAAGCTCAAGCTCAGTGGAGTTGTGATCGAAGACATCACTGGAGAACCGGAAGGAGAAAATGCTGATCGTGTTGGAGGTGTTAATGCTAATGTTGCTGATGATGCTTCAACTTAGGGAGAGTTCATATGGTAATGGGGAAATTGAGTTTGGGAGAGTAGCAGATCAGATCATGTCTGTTGATGCTCTGATACTAGAAGTTTAGAGAATGCTCTAATAAAGACTGTTGCTGCTCTAACTCTCTAACCCTCTCACTATTTGGTAATTGTTTAAACTGATATTTCTAATTCTTATTGGATACTTAGTTATTTCAGTTTTTTTTTTGTTTAGAACTTATTGAAACTAGGTTGCTGGATTTTTAGAAATTTTAGCTTTTACCTTTTGTTAGCTTTTAACTAAGCTCTGATCTTATTGGTTAATTACCACTTTGGTAGTTATGTTCTGATATGCTTAGTTATTTTGCACAACTGACGAACTAACATCTGATGTATTATATGGATATCTTGTTTTGCATTATTTCTTTGCATCAGGTTGTATGGTTGCAGATAGATATGATTGGGGGAGATTATTAATGTGAAGTGTTAAGACCAGTGTCGTCACATCTGGAATCACACTGATCCTCCACCAGTTATTATTTAACCACTAACATGTTTGTATGGTGTTGTGTTTGATGTTGCTTTCAGGGTTGTGGTAATTGAATGAAGAACTTGCTGAATAGGACCCACAAGCATGGAGAGTTGTTCGGAAAGTTCTAGAAGTTGAAAATAACTACCCAAAGTAGTGGGTTGGTTATTTACTGTAATGGGTGGTTTCTATATTTCCTAGTGGACCACTTATTTGAAGAAGGCCTGCAGCATGCTTTACAACTATAAATAGAAACTGTCAGACTTCATTCCCTTGCATGGAAAAACTTGAAGAGTTCCTACAAAGAGAGTCGCCGGATGTAGAGTTTACTCGACTACGCTCCTCTTGTAGTATTTTCACTGGTGTTGTAACATCTCATTCTGCATCACGTGTATAGTATTATCCCGTACATTTTATGTGTACTTTTCAAAAGCAGTGTAAGTTCATACTTTAAGTAGGCCTTATTTCTAACAATCTAAGTCTTGCCATTTGGGAGTTTGTTTAGGATTTATATCTGTGTGTGTATTTGTAGAGTTGAAAGAATGTTTCCATCTCTTTAAATCTTATTTTTGTAAATTACAAGTTAGTGATATTTTTACCATGAGGCCGCTACAAACTTATTCATAAGTTTGTAGAAAGATTGAGTAATTCCGTGTGTTAAGTCTTCAATTGTACAAACTTGCATATTAGTATTCAAGTTTCAATTCTGATAAAAATCGATGTTGTACAAAGTGTTACCACACTTAGGATAGCATCATTGTACACACTTACACACCCGATGACAGCAACGACAACATCTAATCCTTTTCTAATGGGTTGATAGATATAATGTATTTTCATTTATTCTGTATGCTCTATAAGAACTGATGTGTTATGCTACCTATTAAATACTTACATATTTAGTTATTTTTCTAATAAATCCTTTCGTAACTTTTTAAATTTTGATGGGTGAATGTATTGTATATTGTGGAAAAGTAGATTTACTACATCCAAGAAATTTCAGCATGTCTATCTCTTTATCAAAACTTAAACTGTCCTGCGATTATTATCCCACAATCACATTCCATTTAACTGTATTTTTATATAATTATAATAAATTTTTTTGTAAATGCTATTTGTAGAATATTAGCCAGTAGGCTATACACATACCTATACACACACATATTTGATTGAATTTTTGGGGGTTATCATACATATATATACATAAAGTATACTTTTTATTTTTGTTCTCTCACCGTACCCATCCACCTAATTATTATTTTAATTAGCTACCTTTTTCTTGAGATATACCCCAACAATTCGTATAATCCTTAGTATTATATAATAATTATACTCCGATAATATTTGTATCTAATGTGACGTTATGTTTAACTGATTTTATTTGATTATCTACTTAGACCAGAATTTTGTATTAGGATTATTAGAATTTAGACTTATTTATATTTTTACATATTACTGGCGACAAGAAGTTCGAGAGTTATAGTACCAGCTACATCAATATTTTGGATTACAGTCAACTCAGTTTCATTATAAAGGTGGAAAAAATCTTACTTGTCTATATTAACTGCTATTTGTGATATCCTTGAGTTCATGCATGTACATATAGGTCTCCTAACCTTTATAAACGAGGCATTTACTACTTGAATAATTGAGAAATCGATTATCATGTACATTTACATTTACATCTACATGAATTATGTTACTTATTTGGTATTTGCATATGGTATTTAATTTTTGCAAGTATATTTCTCCACTGAGCTTGTGGTTTTTCTCACCTCAAATTATTTATCCTAGGGTAGTGCTTAAATTTAGTACCCTATAGAGGATGCAAGAGGTAATGCTCGAAATTGGTACCTCGAGAGAAAAAGGAGAGAAGGAAAAAAAGAAAAAGAAGAAAAATATGTTGTGCTTGAAGGAGAAAGATGGGAGAGTTTGGAGAGAATGTTGTGCTTGAATAGAAAGTGATGAGGAAAAAAATAAAGATTGAGAGAGACGGCCGCTTGATCGATCCGAGTTTTGAGTCACTTATCCATATATTTTCTACCTTAACCAAAGAGCCAACATTATATCAAAAAGAAAAGTCCTTTTTGATCTTATTATCGAATTATACTTTTAGTAGTGGAGAGTTTGAGACATTTAGCAAGCTTATGATTACGCATGCATTTGAATTGAATTTGAGCGTAAACACCTTAACCCATAAGTGTACATCTTTTACACTTGAATGCGAGTGATATATACTTCCCGTGAGAACATGTGAATGGAGCATTTGAATTGGTGGTGATTGTCTTATCTTGTATGCTATGAATTGGTTATTACATATAGTTAGAGTTGCATGACTTAAATTGAGGACAATTGTATTTTGAATGAGATATTTGTCATAGTCTTTATTTCCCCGCTAATTTTCTTACTCTCTTTCTCTTTATTTTTATTTTGTTGCCTCGGGACGAGCAATGGGTAAGTTTGGGGGATTGATAATAGTGAAAATAAGCGTATTTGAGTGTCCAATTTAACACTTTTTTTATGGAAATTGTTATTATATATTAACACAATTGTCTTATATTCAACATATTTGAGAAAAATGTGCATTTGAGGTGTTTTATTGTATTTTAGGTGAAAAATGATCAAAAGTGCAAAGTTAGAGGAATGCTAAAAAACGCACGCTCAACTTTCGTAAAATTTTTGTATTTTTAAAGAGCTCATAACTGATGGTGTGATATATAGTTGGAAAGCCGCGGAAGCGTTTTGGCGCAAGAATCACTCAAATTGGAGATCGGACGAGGAAATTATGCTTAAAATGGTAAGGTCGCGCAGTTGAGAATTTCCGAAAATTAGTCTATAATTCCTATTTTTGGAGCACAATTTATCTCCGTATCACATAATCCTCCATGATTCACCCATATCTTTTATTTTCTTATTTCATTCCCTTCTCATACCTATATATATTTTAAATCATTATTCATGTGAGAAGGCCACAACATCCATCCTACACCACCCACAAGAGGGGATCACCCTCCAACCATCATTCACATCCTTTCCTTCATCCATCCATCACTGTGAAAATTCGTCTATGGAATCAAGAGGAGGATTTAAGATGGAGAAGGACGCGACAACGCCCACATCTAGGGTTTTTATTGTTTTTTAATTTATCTTGTATTTTTCAGACATGTAGGTAAGATCTATCCAACACCCATGATTGTTCTTCGTTACATCATGAGCAAGAACATTTTTGGTAGATCTAGGGTTTTGAATGTTTTATGAATTAATTGAACTTTCGTGTATATACTCCGTACAATACTATTTGTGGTTTATTTCATATATGACTATGCATTTTTAATCCATATTCAAAGTTGTTTTGTGCATCCACTTCAACAAAAAAACATTAAGACAACATATATAATTTGTTATCTATTAGCATGTTGTAGTCAAAGCTCCTGTTGTCTTAGAGGTAATTTAAGACAACATAATATATTTATTTACCTGATATTTTACTCTTGATAAAAAAATAGGAAAAATTATTTGCAGATACACACTTTGTACCTATAATTACTGTGAGATACATTAATTTAAGAAAATTACTCTCGCGTACAAAATATTAAAGTATAATACCAAATATAACCCTAAACTCATACACTTTTAAACCACAAATCCTAAACCCTCACCCACAACCGGACCACCGGCCGACCGCAGAACCACCACACTTTTTTGCTGCACACACTTTTTATACTGCACACACTTTTGCTGCATACGAACTTTTGCTACACACAAATATTTATGTGCATCACATTGTACGAGTAATATTGGAATATCACTATATATTTTTATAGTTAGTAATACTATTTTTGTGTGTTTGTATCTAATAGTAATTAAAGATTTTTTAATGTATCTAGTAGTAATCCTCCCTAAAAAATAAAATATACAATTTATTAATTAATTAACGAGATAATAAAATTCAAAATAGATTAAATGCATTGTATATGATCCACAATACACAAAATATTAAATAACCCTCTCAAACCCTAATATTGGTAAAAGTCAAATACATCTCGGGAGTCAATACATGAACACATACAATAACATTGTTGCAAGCACACACGTCACGGAGGAATGCTTGAAAAACTTTCGAGTTTCCTTGTCGTGTGTTTCCATCACCCCTGCCTGCACCCTAAACAGATCAAAGATCACACCTGTTTATTAACCATTGTCATAAACCAAGAACATAAAATGCCAGCTTTATAGAAGCTACACATGGTGAATAACATGATTACCATTAAATGCCAAAAAAATCATCATTAAGAAATCTGATAAAACAAAAAGGAGAAGTACTAACAGTGTTGATGAACAACTTGCTGTGTGAAGTCTTGTCATCCCAAACCAATAAAAGAACTCTAACCCCTTCTTGAGATTTGTACTTGAGCAATTGCCCCAAATTCTAAATCCCCCCTCTTGGCAATGGCTTAGTGGGCTCTCTTACAAGCTTCACCTTATGATAACTTTTCCACCCCATTATGTACACCAGATGGTATTCAATTTTTCATCCACCATTGTCATCACCAAACGTATAGTTTGAAGCAAATGGTAGTTAAAAAAATATACCTCATGTCAGTAAGCTAAAAAATATAGGTTCAAATGGAGACGGAAATGCTAACTGTCAAAGCAAGTTATGATAGAAACTGGAATCCCTAAGGCTGGCTGATTTCCAGACCGCTTAAAATTTTTCATGGCTATTAATAAATTGGCCTCCTAGATCCAAGCCACACACTGTACATAAATAATGACATCCAAACACATTTCATTTTAACTTAGAAGACTTGTATGATACCCGCGGGTATTTGAGGCATTATCCGTATACGTCCCAAACCCTAATGGTATTTTTCACAACTACCCGTACCCGTCCCAAACTCATATACAACTACCCGTACCCTACCCATTAGGGTTCGGATAGACCGGGTACCCAAAAATACCCGTCCCATTGCCATCCCTACTTGTATCTACAAAGTGAAAACCCATCAGCAAATATGAAATTCTTATTAAAACCACTCTATCATATCTCTAAATGAAAATAGAACTACAGTCATAAAACTCTAAAAAAGTTAGAAGTTTTTTAACAATCACAGCTGATGCTCCTCTGTCAATGAAACAGCTAGAACAAGGAGGCGGAACCAAGAACAGAAAATCCAGCAAAGCAGATTAGGAATAATATCGATACTAACGTAGAAAAACATAAACCAATGCAAACCAGTAAGGGAACAGTTAACCAATAATCAAAAGTACCAAAGTAGAAACCCAAAGTTCTTAGACTATTGCAAGAAAACAGCAAGACCAAAGAAGAACTTAATCCTCTAAGGCAGTAGCTAAGACCAACAAGCTTACAAAATAAGCAATCAAGCAAAACAGCCTCTATAAGCCTCTACAGCGTTTAATGACCAGCTTGCACAATCAGAAAAATTTATCATCACGACCATCGAAAGAACATAGGACTAAACCCAATATGAATCAACAGTAACAGAACCTAAACTCTAAATCGAATTCTTTTATGGCATATGACATGAAATTAAAGCATAAATCACCATATCGGGATAACACACATGTACATTAAACTACAGAACAAAACCACAAGTTTCAATGAATTATAGTGTTTAAACCATAACCACATACAACGAAACAAACTCCCCCCCAACAGTTATTTAAAAATAAAAACGCATTTCTGCATCTTCTATATTTTATACTGTGAGCTGAGAAAGCAATTTAAAAGATGATTACGCATCTCAAAATGACAAGCACATTAACTCATTCCCCTAACATAAGGTATAATAAGTTAGCCGTGGGCAAGTATATAAATGGGCTCACCATCCTTTCTCATCTCAGGAAGCAATCCAGAAGCGTGCCTTTCCACAATTTTTAAATATCCATCAACCTCATGGTCACGAACGTTGAATAGGACAATGGAACCATACTGGAAAACTACCATGAAACAAAATTCATTGACTAAACTTGAACCTAAACCCTGAAACAAAATAATTTAACCACTAATCATGTACACATCATGGAGAATCAAGCACAGGCCAAATCATATCTATCGTAGTGAAAACTCATGGGTGAATAAGTGAGAGCTTTTCTGGTTGATTTAACATAAGATCACAACAAATTAAGGTAATGTCCACAGTTAAATTTCAAAACAGACCACAAAATTTCGGAGCAGACCATAAAAATTTAATTTGCAGTTAAACATGTGAATATAAACCAAGAAGTACTTCATATAAGTCATCCATCTCAGTTGTTTCAAATGCAACCTTAGCCACCCCAACAACATAAAAATCTTCATAACTCATGACAGACCTCTTCACCCACCCCTTGAGCACTCCGAAGAAAAAGTTGTGGCCATCAAGTATCAAGATGGACAGAGATAAGGACAACATAGAAGCACTAAATACGAAAGTTGCCTCCAAATAATATCACATATTCAGTTCTTCACAAATTAATCTTGTTGAATTGGATTGACTAGTTATAAAAAATTGACACTCTCAGCTTTTGTTAGTAAAGGGAACAACCAATGACAATGAAAACATGCAGCTCCCACTGGAAAAACAGGAGCAGAAGCAGTGGCCGTCACAAACCAGCCCTGAATGGGTTCACAATTTCAGTGAATAATGTGGCCCTTAAAATCCAATCACAAAAAATTACTCTTATTTATTAGTAGCACAACAAAATACCTAGCGTTTAGAAATACAGAATATATAATTTGAAATTACAATAACCATTATCACAAAAGAACATAAAGACAACTTACAACAGAATCAGGTTTTAAATCGCCAAAACGCAGAACCACATAATTAGTCATTCTTGATGATGGCGGAATAAAATTATTTTTGTTCTGCTCCACCAAGCGCTTCAAATCCACACTGCCACACAATCACCAACTCAACCATGAAAACGGAATAATAATAATAATAATAATAATAATAATAATAATAATAATAATAATAATAATAATAATAAATAAATAAATAAAGTGAAATTTAAGAAATTCAACAAACCTATTGGAGAAGAAATAAGCCCTAACAGGAATATAAGCCATTGAAGCCTCGTCCATCTCATCCTCCTCCTCCAAACCCTCCGCCTCCACCCAGCCACCAGCCTCCTGAGGAACAGCGTCGTTCCACTCCACGGTACTGGCAGCAGACGACGAAACTGAAGAAATGCATGGACGACGCGAAACCAGAATTCCACTGCAGGAACAGCACAGAATTTAAGCCGCTCGAAGACCGGAAGGAGCTGACCGGACAAGGTCTCTATTCGACAAGTTCGGGTTCACCCACCGCGGCCAATTGGAGCTCAACGTCACCAAGCTCTCCCTATCCGGACCCCAGCCCGACCCATCTGAGCTCTAGAAGGTGGGCTTCTTCCTCTACACTCGCGACGCGTGGATTAACTGCTTCAACAGATTGAGGACGAGGAAATCAATTGCGTTCTGGTCTCCGACTCCGTGAAGAAAGTCTTTACCTTCTATCACCTAAGCATCCCCACCTAAGAATACTTTGAGAGTTGGATCTAGTGAAGATCTGTGTCTAATAGATCGATATTTTTCTTTAGGGTGGATTTTCTGGGGAAGAATTAACATTGATAGGATAGATGAAAAATTACTTATGTTAAATGAATTATTATACTTCACTTAAGAAATAATTAAAATAGCTTTGACCAGTAGGGTTATACCATTTCAATTTTCAGTGCACGGCTTTTATTATTTTTATAAATAAATTAAATATATAAAATAAAATATAGAATACTAGCTTTTTTTAAATAATAATAATTATTATTATTTAGTAAATACAAAATACTCGTATTTTGAATTTGTTATATAACTACTTAAATTGGTTTTAAATTTTTAAATAAACATTTTTAATTATTAAATAATTTTAATTTTAAAAATTTTATAGTAATTAAAATTTTCTTATCAAGTGTAACATAGGTTTTTTTTTTTAAAAAAATTTGAAATTTGAATTTTTTATTTTATAATTATTTTTTTATATTTATTTCATATTTATTTAAAATTAAAGAATAATTGTTATGTTTAATTAATTTTTTTAAAAAGTCACAAATTCATGAGTAACAACATATTCAAATTATATATGTTGCCACAAAATAAATTAATTAGAAAATATATTATATTATACAAAACATATATATATATATGTCACGACCCACTTTACATAACTTATAATTCAAATACTAATTTACATAACCATCGTCATTATAAAAACTGCATATTTTTTTTACGTGACTGGTTTCTGATACCACCTCAAATCAGATAAACTCGCGACAATACTTATTATATTACACAACCAAAACATCAGCGGAAACAAAATAAACCCACGGCCTAGCCCAACAGGTCGTCATCTATGTACATCCTCTCAAAACTGGAAGGAGCTCTACAGCTTGCACAGTCACATCACAAACTCAATCATCAACAGGTTCACCTACAATGCATAAACTAGTGAGATAAAAATCTCAGTAAGTAGAAATCATGCATGTCCGTGCATGAAAATGCATTTAGTTCTCTATCGCCTATGTCCTAATTTTTTTCTAATTGATCTCGTTTATTTTGAAAACTGTTCACGTTGCGGGATCCCCACGACACACTTATGATATGCACCCCAAAAGAGCTCAATGGGGACGATTTTTTCGAACCCCCAAAATAGTGCCGAGAACGATTTTTCCGAGCTCTGACAAAGTGGTGGGGACGATTTTTCCGAACCCCTAATAAAAATGTCGGGAACGATTTTTCTGAACCCTGACAGAGATGCATATATAGTGACCGCACACACCATTAGTATCTTATTAATTTTGAGGAAAACACTTTTCATGTTTATGCATGCTATGCACCCAGAACAATTAAATGTGCATCATAAACTATTTACAATATCAATATCAACATTTAATCATAATAAAGTAACAACTTAATTTCAATTCATACAAATTCACTTCTGAAATAACAACTTCATCTTGGATCCCACAGATCCTTATAACCAATATTTTCTCAAACCATATAAATATATTTGCAACAGTTTCCAATCACACAGATCTATATAGGATAATAATAATAATATTTCCAATCACATGGATCCACAACTTGTATCTCAATATTATCACAAATAATTTACATATACTATTATTAAATATGAACCCTACTTTCTCCAAATCACATAAATACACAGCTTGTATAACAATTTAATCACAAATAATTCATATTGTAATTAAACTAATTACCAATAATCCATAATATAATTATCACATATTAATTACAAATAATCCACAAACAACATGTTTATGCATTGTAGTTGAACTTCTACTTACTTGGATTCCGACAGTAATATAAACCCCGTAAAGAACTGTAACTAATTCGCTCCGACACGCACGTTCCGGTGCGCTCCCTCTTCTCTTTCTCTTCTCTCTCTCCTCTCTCTCCTCTCTCTCCCTTTCTGTTCTCTCTCCTCTCTCTCCCTTTCTTATTGCTATTGATTTGGAATTTGCGGTATATATAAGCAAGGGAAAAGAGGTGGCTGACCAAATTTTTTTTTTTTTTTTTTTTTACGGCTGAACAGCCATGCATGCACCCTTTCAAATTTGGCTGCCAACATGCAGCCACCACTTTTGACTTTTTTTTTAATATTATTATTCTTATTATAATAATTAAAATACGTGTGATACTTAATAATTAAGAAAAATGTATTTATACACATAAAATAAGAAACTCATATATCCAAATTAATACACGTAAATATTTATGCACCCATATATTCACATATTGTCACCATATTTATCACGTATGTATCAAATAAAATGTAAAGATAATTAAAATGTAAAAACAATTATCACATAATTATAAAATGCACATAACAAAAAATTAAATTATATTGACACATGAGTAGTGAGAAGCTCGGGTATCACAATATATATATATATATATATATATATATATATATATTATCATTACAACAATTTAAGACTACATATATTACATATTTGTTGTCTTTGTGCGTATAAAAAAATTATGACAACATATATTGTCATATATGTTGTTTTATAATAACCTACCTTGAAAATAACATATATGACAACACATTAAGACAACACCAGTCAATATGTGTTGTCTTTGTGCGTGCAAAAAAATTTAAGACAACATATATATGTAAGACAATATATATAAAGTATACGACTACACATATTTCTGATCTACGTAGTGTATTAACCGGTGTCTTATTTTTTTTGTTGTAGTGATCATTAATTGTTATATAGAGTCTGAATATATATATCTTGGTTATTGATTGAGCGCGTTCACTGCTGAACAAGATTCCATGTTATGATTCTAAGTGAGGGGACTCTGAAACTTCATTAGAACTGTTATATATGAATGTTTATTAATTGAATTGAATTCGGGTTAGTAAGCAGGATAAAGATAGTAATTTTATAGTACCTATAAAGGAATATCATATCGGTTAGATTCCAGACGTGGGAAATGAATGATACTGATAGTACCTAGAAAGGGGGTGAAATTACGTCTCTTGCTAGAAGGTTATTTACACGTGTTACACGCATATTTACTTGTGTCTATAGAGTAGATTTTCATAGCTTAGTGATGTGTGTTGGCATTCGATCGTTTGGTTAACGTGAACCATTAGGGTTCTATACGATTCTATATGAGCGGAAGCAAGAACATAAATCATATTACCTTTCACAAGGGTATGTTGAAGAAGAGAAATTCTAGCTGGCAGCTTGCGCGACCTCACCGTTTTGGGCATAACTTCCACATACGATCTCCGATTTGAGTGATTTTTGTGCCAAAACGATCCTCTCTTACATGGCTTTCCAACCAAGTTTTATACAACCAGTTTTGGGTTCCACAAGATTACAGAAAAATCATGGAAGTTGATGATCAGGTTGCTGAAAACAACCTCTTGATCTTCGGTTGTATTCCCAAGTCCAATCTTGACGTCGTATGGGCGACGATCCTCAAGATCCTCTCAATCTTTAATCCTCCCTCAAACTTAAGTGTGTTATGCATAGGAATTAGGGTTTCCGAATCACTAAGATGACTTATATATGGGCTACAACATGGACCAAGAGGAGAAATTAGAGTTGGACCTCCATTGGGCTTAAGCATCCAAGTTTAGCCCAAAACTTATACTTAAGTCTAATAATAATATTATATTCTAGTAAAATATTATTACTACACTGCCGCTCTAATCCCAAATTACATTATGGGCTCCTTCTTATTATGAGCCCGACATTCTACATGCGTTTAAGATATACAATGCCATTAATTAATTAAGTTACTAGCAACTCCATTAATTAATATCTCATCCGAGAGTAGCACCACTCAACCTCAATATAATACCGGAATAAATTCACCTGCAGGGTTTACATGATAATCCTTATGAGCTCCTCAAGGGGACATCATCAACCTATTTAATAGGATACGGATTCCTTCTACAATCAACAACACACCATAGAGACAGCATTATTTCCCAACTCACCGAGCTTATTGATTTAATTATATGTAAATCTCACCCATTGATGAATCAAAGAAATACATATTGTCTTACGTGTGAGGTTATTGTATAGGGATTAAGAGCACGAACATCCATAATAACAGAGATCAAGTTCCCCTATATAGTCAGTATAAGTCGAACGATCTCAAGCGGTCCTGCTCAATACACACAAAGTGCACTAATGTGATTCTATAGTTAAGATAAAATAATATCAAATCACACTACAACGTCCCGATAGAGAGTCCCCGTCTATCTCAGTTGTAAGCATCTATTTATACTTTATAAGGAAACCGATAATATCATCTTCCACATATTGTCGCACAACATATTATGTACAGTATAAAGTAAGTGGACTATTGCATTGGACATATAAATAAATTATAAGACGCAATCATTTGATCAATGATTCTCATTTTAAATATTATTAAAATACTATTCATACTAAAGCAATGCTTATAGTATACAATCCAATAATGCGTCCATATTACACAAGACAGAGTCGAACATTTATACACGAAAGAAAAATTAATGAGTGAAATCCTAGAGCTTCCTATTCTCCTACTTGATTCACTTTCGTATTCTTCTAATGTTTAATTTATTTTATTCATTATTTTAATTAATTATTTAGTAGTTGATAATTCTATACCTCGAACTTTATTGCCTTGTCTTAATTAATTTAGTGAATAATTAAATTGATAATACGCCGTCCTTTGGGTTCGATATTTAACTTGGGCGCTTGCTTAAGCTGCAATTAATATTCTTAATACTTGGGGATTAATTTTGCGTACAAAGAAAACACCCATCAAGTTTTTGGCGCCATTGCCGGGGACGGCTATTATTATTGATTTTATTATTTCTAGTTTGATTAAGACTCTTATTTGTGATTATTTATTTTCATCTAACCTTGAATTTTTCTGAGGTACTTGTGCACTAAGAAAAGGAGAGGGAGGAAAGAAAGGAATAACACACAGAGCTTAACATGGCCGGAGCAAGGCAAAATCCAGATAATGTTGTAATTCGTAAAATTTTCAAGTACAATGGAATTAGTAACATGGGGTTGATAAGAGTAAGGGAGGAAGATGATGATTTTGAGATACATCCCGCTCTTATTAACATGGTGGAGAAGAATCCCTTTTCAGAAGGTTCGTTTGAAGATCCATATCAGCATCTCAAATGATTCTTTGGTTATGCGAACACTCAGAAGGGTGCAGGAGCTAATGATAATGTTATATGGATCGCCCTATTCAAGTTCTCTTTGATTGATAGAGCGGAAGCTTGGTATGAGACTCTTGATGCAGTAGATTGTACTACATGGGACCCACTGCAGCAGAGGTTCTTGGAGAGATACATGTCACCCTCAAAGATCTTAAGAATGAAGCAAGACATCACCCAATTTGTTATGAATCAGGGTGAGAAATTTTATAAGGTGTGGGATAGGTTCAAAGACATGCTCAGGCGGTGCCCACAGCATGGAATGTCTAAGGCTCAGTACATAAGTATCTTCTACAATGTATTGGATTATGAGTAGTGTATTCTTATTGATGTATCATCAGGTGTAGTGCTGTTATCTAAGACAGCAATAGAAGTAGAGAAGTTTTTTGAAGACATTTCTATAAATTCACGTGACTAGCCTATAGAAAGAGTAAGAGGATCATATGTACTTGGCAAGGTGGTGCAGGTTGAACATCAAGTAAAGAAGCCGAATAGGGATGATGAGATCGTCTTTAGTTTATCATAGCAGAATCATATTATAGAGTTGACACAAAGGGGGCCTAGTATCCAGCAGCAAGAAGTGAAGAGTGTTAAAGATACCTTCAATTGATACATGGCTAGGAATGATGCAAGGGTTGATCGCATCGAAGTGAGTATGAATGCTAATTATGCATATTTATCTAAGCAAATGAAGGACCTTATGGACGCGAGTGTGAATCAGCTTACGCAAATATTGGAGAAGGAAAAGTTCTTATCTCAAGGCAAACGAACCCGAAAGAGTTTAAAGTCATCACATTGAGGTTAGGAACACACTATGAAGGTTCAATGATGCAAGCAAGCAAAAACGGAGATGGAGTGTCCCTGCTTGACTACCGCTCAACCAAACCAATTGGTCGAGCCACGGTCGAGCAACACGTCTCGAAACAGAGAAACAATGATCTATTTTCTGGTCCCTTGCTCGACCACCGCTCAACCAAACCCTTTGGTCAAGCAACGGTCGAGCGACACTCTGAGGAGCTAAAAAATTACGATCAGTTTACAGGGACCTCGCTCGACCGAACTGGAGTCGCTCGACCAGACTATTCTGGTCGAGCGAAGGTCGAGCGACTACCTGTTGCTTTGAACAGTTATATTCTGATTACATGGACCTTGCTCGACCAATATCACCTCACTCGACCAAACTATTCTGGTCGAGCAACGCCATTTGACTCCAGTTTTCATACAGGATGCTACACCTGTTGTTCAGAACACTCCAGTACCATCACATGAGCAGAATACTGAACTTATAGTTGAGAAGAAGTGGGAAAGAGCAAAGAGATTGAGAGCCGAGAAGGAAAAGCTGAAGGAGGTTGAACGTGATGTGTGGGGAATCCCAAAGAGCAAGATACCTCCTCCGTTTCCTTCGAGGTTAGTTAAGAAGGGATTGGAAGAAAAGTTCAAGAGATTTCAAGACATTATAAGTAAGATAAGTTTGAACATTCCTTTCTTTGAAGCAATCATTGAGATGTCATACTATGCCCGATTCCTCAAGGATATTATATCGAAGAAGAGAAGCCTAGATGGAATTGAGACTGTGAATTTTTCTGAGAGCTGCAGCTCGATCATTCAGAGAACGCTTTCTACAAAGTTGAAGGATCCGGGAAGCTTCACTATTCTTTGTGACATTGGAAAAGGGTCGGCACGTAAAGCCTTGTGTGATTTGGGGGCAAATGTCAACTTGATGTCTTTGTCCATATTTAAAAGGCTTGGTTTGGGGGAGCTTAAACCCACAACAATTACTCTTCAGTTGGCGGATAGATCCATGACTTTTTCTAAGGGTTTAATTGAAGATGTTTTCGTGAAAGTGGATAGTTAGTCTTTCCCGTGGATTTTCTTGTACTTGAGATGGAAGATAACAAGGATGACATCCCTCTTATTTTAGGGCGGCCGTTCCTTGCCAATGCTGGAGCCATGATAGATGTTCATGAAGGAAAGCTTAGACTGCGGATGGATAATGAAGATGTGGTTTTCTCTCTTGATAAAGCAATAAAGATGCCCATGGAGACTCAATCATGCGAGAGCATAGATGTAGTCTCTAACTTGTTTAATCTTGATTTTAAAAGGACAGATGATTCTGAATTTTAGTGGAAGATTGATAAGGAGGAGTCTAGACAGCTATGGGAAGAAGGAAATTCTGAGGATCATATACTTGTGACCAAGAAAGGTGAGGTGGTGAGTGTAGACAAGAAGAGGGAAAGAAAGTACTTGAAGGTGAGGATGCGAGAAGACCATCCTCTTATCCAGTAGTTCACAAGGTGGTATTCCGTCGTGACTCTCCGACGTTAATCATGAGCTCCTGTTGGGGGCTTATCCCTTCTGTTTTATTACTTTATTATTTCTTTTGTATGAGTGAGGATTTATTATATTTTAAGTGCCCACGCTTCAGCAATTACATCTCTTTTCAAACTTAATTAGTTTTGACTTATGTTTTTACTAAGTTTGGGGGGTGTGATGTACTTACCTCGTCTTATGAGCACCAAAGATATAATTTTTCCTTTCGTTGGTTGTTTGTTTGTTAGGGGGTTATTTTTTGCGGCATATTAATATTTTAACCGGTGTTGGTATGTTGATTTTTTGCAACTTACCTAATGTTTAGTGTGTTTTTGTGTGTTTCCTAGTGTTAGTAGTCTAGTTTTTAATCTTTCGTCTTTTTAATTTTCTGGTGTCTTCTATTTTATTATTGATGAATCATGTGAGGATAAGGTGTGCTTTAGTTTTGATGATAGAAAATTTTACTAGAGTGGCAAGATGAGATCTGACCGAGTTGAATAACTCGAGGAGCACGTGCATATATTGAAGAGAAATCAGGTGTCCATATTTCACAAGGCAGAGTCGGACATTGATACATAAAAGGAAAATTAATTAGTGAAATCGGGTTATCCTAGAGCTACCTATTCTCCTACTTGATTCACTTTTGTATTCTTCTAGTGTTTAATTTATTTTATTGGTTATTTTATTTAATTATTTAGTAGTTGATAATTCTATACCTCAATTTTTATTGCCTTATCTTAATTAATTTAATGAATAATTAAATTGATAATACGCCATCCTTTGGCTTTGATATTTAATTTAGTCGCTTGTTTAAGCTGCAATTGATATCCTTAATACTTGGCGATTAATTTTGCGTGCAAAGAAAATGTTCATCAACTTAAAGGACGTGAGCTGCCAGAGTATGTCGAGGAAATGTTCATAACCTTAGACAAAATTTTTAATGTTATATATGGAGTGCAATGATGCACAGCGAGTCCTCCTATAGCTTCCTTTCTGATAGTTAAGGATGCATATCATTGGTGGAAAGGCTATTGGAGGATGAGACCAGCACAGGATAGGGCAGCTCTTACTTGGGATTGTATTAAGGATATTGTGATGGAGCAGTATTACCCCAACACTACCTTGATGAGAAGGAAGTTGAGTTTCTTGAGTTGCAGTAGATATGACAGTGATTGAGTATGAGAGGAAATTCAACCAGCTGTGTAGATCTGTCCCAGATTTGGTTGATACAAATCCTAAGAAGACTAAACGATTCCAAAAGGGGCTACAACCTAAGATACGCTTTATCATCGTCGGAAATAGTACAATGTCTTTTGCTGAGACATATTGGAAAACGGCGAGGTTAGGTACGAGCATGGGAATGGAAGAAGTAAGACAGAAAAAGGCTGAGACTTTTGGTAAAAGAAAGTGAGAAGGTGCTACTCAAACTAGAAGCATAAATCAGTCTAAGCAAGCAAACACTAGGAAGAGCACTGGGTCAAACTATCAGACACCTAAGCCTATTTGCACCACATGTGGAAAGAATCATAGTGGAGCGTGTTTAATTGTTCAAAAGAGATGTTATAGATGCCATGAGCTGGGTCACACATCTTATAACTGCCCTAAGTGAGCACAGATGAGTTCAGGATCGAGATCACAGCCTGCAGCTAGTAGACCTACTCAGAGATCAGGTGGGAAGTCGAGGATATTTGCTATGATCGATGAGGATGAAGAGCAAGAGTCAGGTGTGATGTCAGGTATGTTATCAGTATCTAATGTTCTCGCTTTAGCACTAATTGATACTGGAGCTTCTCATTCTTTTATATCAAAAAATTTTTGCAATGTGCTTGGTAGTAAAATGTTTGAGGTAGATGAATCTCTATCTTTAGATATTAGTCTACCTGCCAGAAAAGGGGATTCATACTTATACCATGGTGAAAGACACCAACATATGCATTAATGGGAAGAATCTTGAAGCCGAACTGTATATGTTAGACATGAAGGATTTCGACATAATCCTAGGAATGGACTGGTTAGCTAAGTATCAGGCTAATGTCAGATGCCAAGATCAATAACCTTCACACTTCCAAGTGCTGAAGGAATAGTTGTCTATCAAGCAAAGTGTGGTTTAGTACCACGAGTGATTTCTGCGTTGAAAGAAATGTAGATGTTGAGGAAAGGAACTTGTCAAGGGTATTTGGTGAATATAATGGGTACTTCTTCTGAGACAGTTATGATATCTAATGTACCTGTTATATATGAATACTCAGACGTATTTCTTGATGATTTGCCCAGAGTCGCAGTGAATCGAAAAGTTGAATTCACTATATATTTGATACCTAGGTAGCACTGGTATTGAAAGCACCGCATAGAGTGGCACCCACGGAGCTACATGAATTGAAGATTCAGATTCAAGAATTACTGGACTTGGGTTTTATACAGCCAAAAGTCTCACCATGGGGAGCACCAGTTCTCTTTGTGAAGAAGAATGATGGAACCTTAAGAATGTGCATTGACTATCGTGATTTGAACCGTCTAACTGTGAAGAACAAATATCCATTATCCAGAATTGAAGATTTGTTTGATCAGCTAGCCAGAGCAAGTACATTTTCCAATATTGATCTAAGATCAGACTATCATCAGCTAAAGATCAAGGAATGTGATATAGCTAAGATGGCTTTCAGAACTTGTTACGAGCACTATGAGTTTGTAGTGATGCCTTTTGGATTGACTAATGCACCGGCAGTGTTCATGGATTTGATGAAAAGGGTTTTCCATCCGTACTTGGACCAGTTTATCATTGTCTTCATAGATGACATATTGGTATACTCGAAAGATAAGCTGCAACATGAAGAGCATCTAAGGATTGTACTTGAGACACTTCGCAGAGAGAAGTTGAATGCAAAGTTCAAGAAGTGTAAATTTTGGCTATTGCATTTTTGGGTCGCATTATTACTGCTCAAGGGATTGAAGTTGACCCTGATGTACTTTTTCTTTGCACAAAAATTTAATCCCCAAGTATTAAGGATATCAGTTGCAGCTTAAGTAAGCGACCAAGTTAAATATCGAACTCAAAGGAAGGCGTATTATCAATTTAATTATTTACTAAATTAATTAAGATAAGGACAATAAGATTTAAGAGATTATTAACTAATTAACTAAATACTAAAATTAAATAAAAATTAAATAAAAGCACTGGAAGAATACGAAAGTGGCTCAAGAATGTGGAATAGGTAGCTCCAGGGTAATTCAGTTTTACTACTTAACTTCCCTCTCAAGTGCAGGCCGACTCTGCCTTGTAGACTATGGACGCATCACTGAACTATGCAAATCTAGTCTATAGACATAAGTAAATACACATGTAACACGTGTGAATAACCTCGGAGCAAGAAACATAATTTCAACCCCCCTCCTTTCTAGGTGCTATCAGTATCAATTATTTTTCACGACTGGAATCTAACCTGATATGATCTCCCTTTATAAGTACTATAAAATTACACTCTTTATCCTGCTTACTAACCTGAATACAATTTAATTAATAAACATTCGTATATGACAGTTCTAATGAAGTTTCAGAGTCCCCTCACTTAGAATCATAACATGGAATCATGTTCGGCGGTGAACGCACTCAATCTACAACCAAGATATATATTCAGACTCTATATACCAATTGAAGATGCACAAAACGACCATGAATATGGATTAAAAAGGCATAATCATATATAAAATCAATCCACAAGTAGTGTTGTACGGAGGACACACAAAAGAGTTTAATTAATTCATAAAACCTTCAAAACCCTAGATCTACCAAAACGGTTCTAGCCCATGATGTTGCGAAGAACAATCATGGGGGTTGGATAGATCTTACCCATATGTCTGGAAAATACAAGATAAATTAGGAAATGAATAAAACCCTAGGTGTGTGCATCGTCGCGTCCTTCTCCGTCTTGAATCCTCCTCTTGGTTCTCCTCTTGATTCTGTTGGCATTCGATTGTTAGGTTAACGTGACCCGTTAAGGTTCCATACCTTTTCTAATAGACAGTGGAATCAAGTAAACAAGAAACATATTTCCTTTCACCAGGGTATAATGAAGAAGATGGATTCTTGCTACCAGCCTATGCAGCATCACCGTTTTAGGGATAACTCTCTTTTCTAATGTTGGATTTGAGTGATCTACGCGCCAAAATGATCCTCTCTTTCGTGGCTTTCCGTCAGTATATTACACACCCTGTTCTGAAGTCTATATTATTTTATAAAAATCGTAGAAAGTGGTGAACAGCAGTAGTAAACAACCTTCCAGTTTTCTATTGTATTCCCAAGTCCAATCTCGACGTAGTGTGGGCGACGAACTTCGAGATCTTCTCAATCTGCTATTTCCTCACCCTCCTCATAGTGTTAGGAGTGATTAATCTCATAGATTAGGATTTTTAGTCAGCTGAAATGACTTATATATATAGGCTACAGTAGGGACCAGGAGGAGAAATTAGAGTTGGGCCTCCATTGGGCTTAAGTATCAAAGCTTAGCCCAAAGTTTATACTTAAGTCCAATAATAATAATATATACCACTAAAATATTATTACTGCACTACCGTTCTAATCCCATAATTACGTTATGAAATCCTTCTTATTATGAGCCCGTTAGTCTCCCAATGTTTAAGATATACAATACTCATTAATTAATTAAGTTACTGACAACTCCATTAATTAATATCTCATCCGAGAGTAGTACCACTCAACTTCATTATCATGTCGGAATAAATCCACCTGCAGGGTTTACATGATAATCCTTATGAGCTCATCAAGGGGACATCATCAACCTATAACAGACACGGATTCCTTCTACGATCAACAACACACCATAGAAACAACACTACTTCCCAATTCACCGAGTTTGTTGATTTAATTACATGTAAATATCTCCCATTAATGAATCAAAGAAATACATAATGTCCTATGTGTCGAGGTTATTATATAGGAATTAAGAGCACGAACATCCATAATAACAGATATCAAGTTCTCCTATATAGTCAGTATAAGTCGAACAATCTCAAGAGGTCCTACTCAATACACACAAAGTGTACTAATGTGATTCTATAGCCAAGACAAGCTAATACCAAACCACACGACAACCATCCCGATAGAGAATCCCCGTCTATCTCGCTTGTGAGCATCTGTTTATACTTTATAAGAAAATCGATAATATGATCTTCCGCGTGTTGTTGCACAACATATTATCTACAGTATAAAGTAAGTGGACTATTGCATCAACATAAAATAAATTATAAGACTCAATCATTTGATCATATGATTCTCATTTCAAATAAATTGTTACAACATTGTTCATACTAAAGCTAGACTTTTAGTATACAATCCAACAATCTCCCATTTACACTAAAAGACTATGCTATCATGTCTTCCGCCATACATCTGATTCTCACTCCCACTATGCGACCATCAAAAGGCTCTCGCTTTAAGGTCCTTGTTAATGGATTTACTAGGTTATCATCCGATGCAATCTAGGCGACAACAACCTTTCCCTCATCATACGATTTCTCGTAACAGGTGGTACTCGCGCTCCATGTGTTTAATTGCCTTATGGGCTCGTAATTCCTACAAGTTTACAACTACTGATAACCTTGGGCAAACTTAGAAACACTTTAAAGTCCATCATGAAGTTTCTAGAGTCATACAGATACTTTAGCTGCCTCATAGGCTCCGTTATTATCATCTTTCCATGATGGAGTCCGGAATCCGAAATATATTTCTATATAACACTCCTCCATATTATGACTCAACCTCCTAAAATTAAACACATAACATTTGAGGTGGATTTACTGCTGTCCCTATCTGATTTGAAAAATCCGAATCTATGTAACCCCTAAGAAGCAGTGAATCTGTCCAGTAAGCCCACATATAGTTTCTAGTTCTCTTCAGGTACTTCAAAATTATGTGTTACCACAGTTAAACATTCTTATTTCGGGTTACCTTAATACCCACTGTTCATGCCTTCGGCAAAATAGTAATCCATACTCGTGCATAGCATTCCTTAGATTAAGCTTCCTTATTAGTCGATGCATAAGGAACCGCTTTCATCACCTTTATCTTCTTTTTGTGTCTCAAGACACATTTTCTTAGATAAAGTCACATGTTAAACTAATAAGGATCGTATCATTTGATAAAGCTTGAGAAAAGCATAATATCCTTTCTTATGATCAGTATTACCGTGATCAAAATGATATATTTTGTTTTTTTTAAGTCCTTCATCTCACACTGCCTTATTAACCATACCCCATATGCCCTACAATACTCTTTCATTGTCTCCAATGATCAAGATATTATCTACGTATAGTACAAGGAATACCACCACGTTTTCGTCACTCTTTTCAATACACAAGCCCCATCCGAACATTGATTAAATCCATGTCACTGGATTTACCTCATCAAACCGGATGTTTCATGATCTTGTAGCTTGCTTTAGTCCATGAATGGATACTTTTAAGCTTACTATCAAAATGCTCTTAGCCCTTTGCAATGAATCACTCTGGTTGCTTCACATAGATGTTTTCCTCAAGACTTCCAATCAGGAAGGCTGTCTTGACATCTATTTGTTATCCCTCATATTTATATGAGTAGCAACAGATGAAAGAGTCCGGATCAACATAGGCATAGCTATCAACGAACAGGTTTCCTCATAATTGAACCTTTTCTTTCTAATTATACCTTTTCGCAACAAACTTTGCTTTCAAGGTTTTCACCTTACCGTATGATCCTCTTTTATTTTGTATGACTACTTCCAATGCCTTTTACACCATTTAGTGGTCCTACAAGCTCCTAGACTTGATTTAGAATCCATCGATTCTATTTTAATACTAATACTTTGTGTTTTCCATCTCACTTCCTTTAGAACAATTTACACATAGGTTTGTGATTTATTACATAGTCCTTTTTCAAAATCTAGTGTTTGTGTTAACAATCACCTTTCAATCTTTTGGACTAAATAAATCAACACTCTTTATTTTTCTAGAATATCCCACAAACAGACAAACGTTATACGACATGCTATTTCTAGGGCATACCCATAAAATGAATTAAATAATTCCAAATAATTCATCATCTATCTAATTATTTCCATAAGAGTCTTTCTCTTATTAGGATTAGAAGACGCATTATTAATTACTATTTGTTGCATCTGTGGGATAAACATGATTTAAGAGTATACAAATTATCCACTAATGTATTTCAACAGATTACAACTCTATCCCTCATTACTATGACCATGTCATTTAAATGAAATAGAGTATCCATCCATAAATGCATAGAAACTAAAATTAAATTCTTTCTATGAAAACGTATGTAAAGGCAATTTCTCAAAATCAAACGTTTATTCCTATCATAAGATAAATAAACAACTCCCACTGCAACAACCACTACTTTTGTAGTATACCCATGTACCCAATAATAATCTCATCATCACTAGTTATACGCTTTTAGTGATTCTGGTATCTACACACAATGTGTTAGGAGATGCCATCACTAATATGCTTCAATGACTAGTGAATGAGATACTAACCTTGTCCACATCACGATGAAAATGGCAATCCTTCGCCATATGTTTTGTCAAAAGTTCCCCACCATATACAACCTCTTATAATTCAAGTAGAACTTACTCAAAACATCCAGACAAACTACGAAGAATAAATTGATCTAGGTTTCTCTTTCAATTTCAATTCCGAGCATTCCCAATTCATTCATCAACTTATCCATGACCTCTTGCCTTTCTTAATTACTCAAGTATCTGAAGAGTCGCATGAGACCATCATAATTCTATGAACCTCTCACCTCTTCACTAGAGACTTTAAAAGGCATCATGAGACATCCTTAGTGAGAACACACTTATATTTTCCTAAGCAGTAAAATTCGAAACCAAGATTCTTTTCTAATCATCTAATTTTGGACCAATAAATATATTTCTTTTAGTAAACAATAAGTGAACTAAAACCATTTTGAAAATTCAGAGAATCATAAATAAATACACCGATCAATTCTTCGAATTTATCCATTTTATATTGATTCCCTCAAAATAATATAAAAATAAAATTCACCGACATCTCAAGCACCGTGAGTCTGCAAGCCACGTTAGTTTGGACGTTTACAAACCCAAACATTTACAAGAGAAGGTTTTACCCATTAATTTCATTTGTCAACCTAACCTCATGACAAAATAATTAATAGTCGGTTCCTCTTTAGCCATGCAAATAATAGCAGTGACTCCATTGGGGAGGATACTAATTATTCACACCTAAGTATACACCATTATTTGATCTCAAGTCCATTACGCGAGCTTGTGTGCCTTACAGTTGGAGAAGTACACAAGGGGTCAGATAACTTCCTACAATCATCAATTATATGTTTGTACCAGTGAATCGCACATAAACTCATTCGTTAGGGAGGAAGGCATATGCCAACATGTAATTTTATGTGTCACATTACAAACAATAATTATTTAATGAAGTCTGTACCAGTGATCCGTGAATAAACTCATCTGTTAGGGAGGAAGACCTATTGCCAACACGCAAGTTTACTCACATCACTTACAAACCAATAATGGAGGCCGCGAGAATTAATTATCAATCCCCTCTCCCACTTAGTAATTTAACACCGAGGGTTTTTACATGCATATAATATTCATAATAAAATACGCAACCTAGCATGTTCCTATTACGGCACATAAAGCAGTAAATCACAGAGAATCATGCATAACATATATAACAATAATTAGATAAATAAATCAATTAATGCAGTTATATATCAGCGAATTCGATTATTCGCCACCAAGCACGAATGCGGGGAACGAGATGGGGATCGACTTCCGCAGTGAAAATCGAAAGTCGGTCTTCACTAATTTTTCTACAGATTCCTTGCCCCGCTGACCAAACCACCCGTATGTCCGTTCGTCAACACTCCTGCCACGTCAGTAACGAACCCTCCTGGCCCCACAGTACACACTGGTATTACTCGTGCCAGGAACTAGCACGAGTCGTGCCATCCTCCATGCAGCCGCCATACACTCCTTGACGACGCCAGCCATGCCAAATGCCTCATCACACGGTCTTCACCTGACAGCGTGCACTTGCCAGCCTACTACCGTGTACTCCTCCATGCGCCAAGCCTACACACGACAGAAACTGCACATTAAATCTCCTCGCTCAGCAGTCCACTCGGTGCCCTCTGTGTACTACCCTGCCTTCATGTCCCCTGTCCCTGTGCCGCAACCCTGACTCGACCAGAACGTATGTAGACCTGATCGAAATCATTGAAGACTCGATCAGAATCCTTGAAGACCCGCTCAGAAAGCCCATGTGACTCGCTCAGAGAACACACCAGACCCGCCTGAAACAACTGGTTTATTTGCTTGGAACCAGGGCTAACGCGTCTGGCCACCTTCGAGCATCAACTGTTCTCTGCCTTGCGAATCATCAGGCATCAGCCGACTGTGTCTCAGTGCCAACCTCTGATGCTGTAGTCACGCCATCACACGCAGTTTCCTGCTTCTACATGTCCACCATTCGTATGGGGCTCGCCGTGCAGCGTCGAGAAGTCTACCCTGCAGTCTTCGCCATCTTGAGTTTGCCGTTTGTGATGTGATTCACATGTCGGTCATCTCAGCCGTATCCACCCAGGTTCACGCACCATCGCAAATTCATAACTTGCTCGCCAAGTCTGCCGTAGTTTGCACGATTAACCATGGTGCCTGATGCATCTAGCCGACACCTAAACGCAGTCAAGCGCATCCCTTACGACACCCGTACCGGGGCAATCATCCAGTGATGCGTACCTCAGACCCACCGCAAGCTGTTTAGCCCTGAAGTTAGCATCCTCTGACTTTCACTGTTGGCCAGTCTGATTCGCGCCACACATTACTACCGTGCATCGTGTCGTGTGTAACCTTGCGCTTTTAGCGCACTGCCGCATTCCGTCAACAGCCATCATCAGCATCGTTGCGATTACGTGCCATCGTTCCAGTGCTGCTCAACGTCAATCAACGTTCATGCATAGTGATAGGATATTGAACAAGAAAAACATGATTCTTTAAACCCTAATCAACATAGGCACATAAACCCTAGCCTAACATTTCACACTTTACCACGAAACCGAAGCTCTGATACCAATTGTTAGTTTTCAATCATTTGGTTAACATGGCCCGTTAAGGTTCCACACGTTTATAACAGGCACGGAAGCAAGTAAACAAGAAACGTATTACATTTCACCAGGGTATGTTGAAGAAGACGATTCTCGCCACCAGCCTGCGCAGCGTCACCATTTTGGGCATAACTCTCTCATCCAATGTTGGATTTGAGTGATGTATATGCCAAAACAATCCTCTCTTCTGTGGCTTTCTGTAAGTATATCACACGTCCAATTATGAAGTCTGTACAATTTTATAAAAATCATAGAAAGTGGCAGACAACAGCAGGAAACAACATTCCAGTCTTTTGTTGTATTCCCAATTCCAATCTCGACGTCATGTAGGCGACGATCTTCGAGATCTTCTCAATCTGCTGTTCCCTCACCCTCCTCACAGTGTTAGGCATGATAAATCTCATAGATTAGGGTTTCCAGATAGCTGAGATGACTGATATATATAGGCTACAACAGGGACCAGGAGGAGAAATTAGAGTTGAGCCTCCATTGGGCTTAAGTATCCAAACTTAGCCCAAAGCTTATACTTAAGTCCAATAATAATAATAATAATATATACCACTAAAATATTATTACTGCACTACCGTTCTTATCCCATAATTACATTATGGGCTCCTTCTTATTATGAGCCCGTCAGTCTCCCAATGTTTAAGATATACAATGCTCATTAATTAATTAAGTTACTGACAACTCCATTAATTAATATCTCATCTGAGAGTAGAACCACTCAACCTCATTATCATGCCAGAATAAATCCACCTGCAGAATTTACATGATAATCCTTATGAGCTCCTCAATGGGACATCACCAACCTATAACGGACACAGATTCCTTCTACAATCAACAACACACAATAGAGACAGAAAGTGATGGATGGATGGAGGAAAGGATGTGGATGATGGTTGGGGGTGATCCCCCCTTGTGGGGTGTAGAATAATTGTGTTGTAGTGCCTTCTTGGTATGATCTACATCCCCTTTTATACTTGTATGCTCTCCTTATGGACCTTAGAAGAGCTTTTTCTTGGAAAACACGAAAATACACTAACTGGGGTGTAAAAATACGGATCTGGAGCTGTTTAGGCAATTGGTTCGACCTTTGGGATTCATTGAACCAGATCAGGGAGGTCGAACCACTCTGTAACACGTTTTCAAGTTCCTGGTTTTACCCGAACCAGTGGTCGAACCAGATCAGTGAGATCGAACTAGCTTGCGCAATCTCACCGTTTCGCATATAACTTCCACCTAAAAGCTCTTATTTGAATGATTCTTGCGCTCACGCAATCCTCACTTTCTTGGATTTCTATCAATATAAAGAACTCACAAAACTACAACATTTGAATGTATAACAAGTCAAACAAAGTTATACAACTGTGCTGAGCAGGAACAGCTTGCGCGGCGTAATCATTTTGATCATAACTTTCTCGTTTGGATTCCAATTCAGGTGTTTCTTATGTCAAAATGACCCTACCCTCTGTGGCTTTCGAACCATGTATCACACTTTTAGTTTTTATATCTACACGAATACAAAAAAATTACACAGATTTGACGTGCGTTTTCCAGCATTCTTGCACAAGTTACACCTTTTCTCCAACTTTGGACTTTTGATCATTTTTCCTCCTAATACACAATAAAACACCTCAAACGCACTTTTTTCTCATATATATCAATTATAAGACACTTGTGCTAATATATAACAACAATTCCAATCAAAAGATGTTAAGTCAGACATTCAAACACGCTTATTTTCACTCTTATCAATCCCCCAAACTTACCGTTGTTTTTCCCGAGGCAACAAAATAAAAATAAAAAGAAAGAGTAAGAAAATTAGCGGGGAAACAAGGATTATGACCAATAACTCATTCAAAATACAATTGTCCTCAACTTAGGTCATGAAACTTTTATTACATGTAATAATCAAATCATAGCATACAAGTAAGACAATCACCCCCAATTCAAATGCTCCATTCACATGTTCTCACGGGAAGTATATATCACTCGTGCTCAAGTGTAAAAGATGTACACTTATGGGTTAAGGTGTTTACGTTCAACTTCAATTCAAGTGCATGCGTAACCATAAGCTTGCCAAAAGTTTCAAACTCTCCACCACTAAAAGCATGATTCGACAATAGGATCAAAAAGGACTTTTCTTTTGGATGTAATGTTGGCTCTTTGGTTAAGGTAGGAAATATATGGATAAGTGACTTAAAACTCAGATCAATCAAGTGCGCCTATCTTGATTTTTCATTCTTCTTCTTCACTTCAATTATGCACAAATCCTCCTCAACTCCTTCACTTCTTTTTCAAGCACAACATTCTTTCCTTCTTCTTTTTTTTCTTTTCTCTCGAGGTACCAGTTTCAGGCACTACCTCGCGCATCCCCCATAGGATACTAGATTTAAGCACTACCGTAGGGTGTTTAGTTTAATGGAGTACTAGATTTAAGCACTACTCCATGATTTTCTTTAGATGCATTTTCAAGCTTCAATAACTTTTTCAACACCAATTTCATTTATTACCAAGCTGTTATCAAACTCCATCAATACACTTTGAAAAGCCATTAATTCTCTTTTAGAAGGACAATCAATGCTAAAAAAAATTCAGATGCTCAAAGTGGTTATTTCTCGTAGGTTGCCAAAGAATAAGGTTTTTAGGCTCAACGGGGCTAACTATGGATAAACATCATTCGGTAGGGAATTATTTGGCTAAGTAAATCATAAATTCAAGGATGGCCTAAAATCATCTCCCTTCATCTAACACACATGTAGTTTCAAGTAAGACAAGAGGCAAGTTCTAGAATACATACACAAGAACGATACTCACCAGAAAATAAATATCATGTGATTATGTAACATGATCAACGAGGTTCAAAATCTCACATGGGTTTTTAACAAGTAACAGAGCACCTTTCATGGTAAATAATATCCCACAAATACACATAGAACTTCATACCACAATATAACTCAAGTACACTTCCTTCACCAATTTCAAAATCATGTGAATTTGAGGCACAATTTAAAATATAAGTTCATGTGAATAACCAAAACCAAAAACTCAATCCTCCACTTTCATGAATTAAAAGCACACATATAAATTAGAATAAGAAAATGAGGGCACCTAATTTCTCTTCAATGTATGCACGAACTCCTCGAGTTGTTCAACTTAGTCAGGTCAAAGCCTCAGTTTACCAGTTTCTATCATCAAAGATCAACATACCTCATCATCACAGGATTCATAAATAATAATATAGGAGAATTATAAGAAAGGCTCAATTGACTATCTAATTGACTCCACACATTAAACACACCAACACAACACACTAAACATTAGGTAAGTTGCAAAAAATCGACATATCAACATCAGTTAAAATGTTAATATGCCACCAAAAATCAATCTCCTAATAAACAAACAACCAACGAAAGGAAAAATTATACCCTTAGTGCTCATAAGACGAGATAAGTATATCACACCCCCCAAACTTAGTAAAAATGTAAGTCAAAACTAAGTTTGAAAAAAGATGTAATTGCCGAAATGTGAGCACTTTAAATATAATAACTCCTCACTCACACGAAAGAAATAATAAAGCAATAAAACGGAAGGGAGAAGCTCCCAACAAGCGCTCATGTTTAACGTCGGAGAGTCACGACGGATGTAACCTTTTAGACTACTTGATCAGAGGGAGGTCTTCTTGCAACCTTACCTTCAAATACTTTCTTTCCCTCTTCTTGTCTGCATTCAGCACCTCACCTTTCTTGGTCACAAAAATATGATCCTCAGAATTTCCTTCCTCCCATGGCTATGTAGACACCTCCTTGTCAATTTCCCACTCAATTTCAGAGTCATCTGTCTAAGAAAAATCAAGATAAAACAAGTTAGAAAACACATCTATGCTCTTGCACGATTGAGTCTCCATAGGCATCTTCATTACTTGATCAAGAGAGAAAACCACATCTTCATTGTCCATCTACAGTCAAAGCTTCTCGGCTCTCAACCTCTTTGCTCTTTCCCACTTCTTTTCCACTATAAGCTCAGTATTCTGCCCTTGGGATGGCACTGGAGTATCATTAACATCCAGTAAGGCATTCTACATGAAAAATGGTGCTGGACAGGATGGTTTGACCTTGGGTGCTGGTCGAACCAGGTGTTAGTGGTCGAACCGAGCATCAGAAAGTTCGACATCTCTCGAACAGGTCAGTTCAATCGTGGTTTGACCTACAGGGTTGGTCGAACCAAGGCGGTGTTGGTCGAACCTGACATCAGAAAAATCAGAGTCTCGTGGGAAAGCTGGTTTGACTATGGTTCGACCTTCAGGGTTGGTCAAACCAGGTCTGTGTTGGTCGAACTGACCATCTGAGCGCACCGGAAGATGCCCAGGTGCTTGGTTCGACTTAGCTGATATGGTTCAACCAGCTAATATGGTCGAACCATGGTCAAATCGAGCTCCTGGAGCTCCAAAATATGTTTCTAGCATCATCGATCCCTCATACTGTGTTCCAGACCTTAATGTGATGGCGTGGCACTCTTTTGGATTCATTATGCCTTGAGATGGGAATATTCTTTTCTCTAATTTTTGTGTCAATTGATTCACGTTCCTGGCCATCTGCCCCATTATCAAAGTAAGGTCCTTCAACTGCTTAGACAAATCTGCATGATTAGCATTCATAGTAGCCTCAAGACTATAAACTCTTGCATAATTCTTAGCCATGTATCGATTGAAGGTATCTTCAATACTCTTCACTTCTTTCTGCTGGATACCAGGCTCCCTTTATGCTAACTCTGTAATCTGCTTCTGCTGGGACTCTAGTAGTTTGTTGATGTTAGCTAGACCAGATACGATCTCATCATCCTTATTCGGCTTCACCACTTGATGTTCAACTTGTGCCACCTTGCCAAGTACATAAGATCCTCTTACTCTTTCAGTATGCCAGTCATGTGAATTCATAGAGATGTCTTCAAATAACTTTTCTGCTTCAAGTGTTGTTTTAGATAACAGTGCTCCACCTAATGATGCATCAATAAAAACACGCGACTCACAATCCAATTCATAGTAGAAGATACTTATGTATTCAGCTTTAGACATCCCATGTTGCGGGCACCTCCTAAGCATATCATTAAACCTGTCCCACACCTCATGGAATTTTTCACCCTGATTCATAACAAATTGGGTGATGTCTTGCTTCATTCTTAAAATCCTTGAGGGTGGCATATATCTCTCCAAGAACTTCTATTGCAGTTGGTCCCATGTAATGTAATCCGTGGATTAAGAGTCTCATGCTAATCTTCTACTCTATCAATTAAAGAGAACTTGAATAAGGCGATCCGCCTAGCATTGTCATGAGCTCCAGCACCCTTTTGAGTGTTTGCATAACCAAAGAATCTTTTGATGTGTTGATATGGATCTTCAAAACAACCTCCAGAAAAGGGATTCTTCTCTACCATGTTAATAAGAGCGGGATGTATCTCAAAATTATCACCTTCCCCCTTGCTCCTATCAACCCCATGTTGCCAATCCCATAGTTCGTGAAATTTCACGTATGGCAACATTATTCGAATTCTACCTTGCTCCGGCCATGTTTAGCTCTGTGTGTTATTCCTTCTTTTTCTTCCTTTCCTTTTCCTAGTGCACAAGTACCTCAAAAAAATTCAAGGTTAGATAGAAATAAATAATCACTAATAAAAATATTAATCAACTAGAAATAATAAATTAATAATAACAGCCGTCCCCAGCAACGACGCCAAAAACTTGATGCGCGTTTTCTTTGCACGTAAAATTAATCCCCAAGTATTAAGGATATCAGTTACAACTTAAGCAAGCAACCAAGTTAAATATCGAACTCAAAGGACGGTGTATTATCAATTTAATTATTTACTAAATTAATTAAGACAAGGACAACAACATTTAAGAGATATTAACTAATGAACTAAATACTAAAATTAAATAACAATTAAAATAAAAGCACTGGAAGAATATGAAAGTGGCACAAGAATGGAGAATAGGTGGCTCTAAGGTAATCCAGTTTTACTACTTAACTTCCCTCTCAAGTGCAGGCCGACTCTGCCTTGTGGACTATGAATGCATCACTGAACCATGCAAATCTACTCTATAGACATAAGTAAATATGTGTGTAACACGTGTGAATAACCTCGGAGCAAGAGACATAATTTCAACCCCCTTTCTAGGTACAATAAGTATCAATTATTTCCTACGTCTAGAATCCAACCCGATATGATCTCCTTTTATATGTACCATAAAATTACCCTCTTTATCCTGCTTACTAACCCGAATAAAATTCAATAAATAAACATTCATATATGACAATTCTAATGAAGCTTCAGAGTCCCCTCACTTAGAATCATAACATGGAATCCTGTTCAGCGGTGAACGCACTTAAAATACAACCAAGATATATATTTAGACTCTATATACCAATTGAAGATACACAAATGACCGTGAATATGGATTAATAAAGCACAATCATATATAAAATCAATCCATAAGTAGTGTTGTATGGAAGACACACAAGAGAGTTTAATTAATTCATAAAACCTTCAAAACTCTAGATCTACCAAAACGATTCTAGCCCATGATATTGCAAAGAACAACCATGGGGGTTTGATAGATCTTACCCATATGCCTGGAAAATATAAGATAAATTAGAAAACAAAAAAACCCTAGGTGTGGGCATCGTCACATCCTTCTCCGTCCTGAATTCTCCTCTTAGTTCTCCTCTTGATTCCACAAATGAATCTTCAAAGTGATGGATGGATGGAGGAAAGGATGTGGATGATGGTTGGGGGTGATCCCCCTTGTGGGGTGTAGGATGATTGTGTTGTGGTGCCTTCTTGGTGTGATCTACATCCCCTTTTATACTTGTAAGCTCTCCTTATGTATCTTGGATGAACTTTTTCTTGGAAAACATAAAAATACACGCACCGGGGGTGTAAAAATATGGATCTGGAGTTGTTCAGGCATTTGGTTCAACCTTTGGGCTTGGTTGAACCAGATCAGGGAGGTCGAACCACTCTATAACACATTTTCAAGTTCCTGGTTCGACCCGAACCAGTGGTCGAACCAGATCAGCGAGATCGAACCATCTTGCACAGTCTAACCATTTCGCGTATAACTTCCGCCTACAAGCTTCGATTTGAGTGATTCTTGCTCTCACGCAATCCTCACTTCCTTAGCTTTATATGAATATAAAGAATTTATAATAACTCTAATATTTGAATGTATAAGAAGTTATTCAAAGTGACACAACATTGCTAAGTAGGAACAGCTTGCACGGCGTCACTATTTTGATCATAAATTTCTCGTTTGAATTCCAATTAAGGTGTTTCTTATGCTAAAACAACCCTCTCTTTTGTAACTTTCTAACCATCTATCACACTTCTAGTTTTGAGCTCCACATGAACACAAAAAAATTACACAGATTGGACGCGCGTTTTCCAGCATTCTTGTACAAGTTATACATTTTCTCCAACTTTGCACTTTTGATCCTTTTTCAACCTGAAACATAATAAAACACCTCAAACGCACCTTTTTCTCACATATATCAAATATAGGACACTTGTCCTAATATATAACAACAATTCCCATCAGAAGATGTTAAATTGGACATTCAAACACGCTTACTTTCACTCTCATCAGACCCTGTCAAAAGTGGAGGCTGTAAATGAGTGGAGATCTCCCACTAGTGTGAATGAAGTTCGGAGTTTCTTAGGGTTGGCCAGTTACTATCGAAGATTCATTGAAGGATTCTCCAAGATAGTAACCCCTTTAACTCTGTTGACTAGAAAAGGAATGAAGTTTCAGTGGATGGATGTGTGTGAGGCAAGTTTCTAGAAACTAAAGGAGAGTTTGACTTCTGCACCAGTTTTGGTCATTCCTAATCCTAAATAAGAGTTTACAATTTACAGTGATGCATCGAAATAAGGACTTGGTTGCGTTTTGATGCAGCATGGGAAAGTTGTGGCTTATGATTTAAGAAAATTAAAGACACATGAGATGAACTACCCCACACATGACTTGGAGCTTGCAGCAGTGGTCCATGCATTAAAGATTTGGAGATACTCCCTGTATGGAGGGAGATGTATGATTTACGCGGACCACATAAACTTGAAGTATATCTTCACACAAAAGGAGTTGAATATGAGGCAAAGGAGATGGCTAGAGCTTTTCAAAGATTATGATTGCACCATTGATTACCACCCATGTAAGGTAAATGTTGTGGCAGATGCGTTGAGTCGCAAGACAAAGGGGGAGATGAGTTGTATGCTCACCGAGCAAGAAAAATTGATGAATGAGTTTGCTATAAGTAGAATTGAGATCTTTGTACCACCTAAGAGTAAAAATGAAATTTTGTCACCTTTTGTGTTACAGCCTACATTGAGAGAGAAGATCAGAAATGCTCAAAGTCGAGACTCCTTTTTACAAATGATGAAGGGACGAGTGAGTGAAGGCATAGGCAAAGGTTTTGCAGTTACAGATGACTATACTTTAAATTATGAGGGAAGGTTGTGTGATCCATGTGATGAAGATTTGAAGAGAGAAATTTTGGAAGAGGCGCATGATACGTCTTATACAGTGCATCCGGATGGAACAAAGATGTATCATGATCTCAAAAAAAGATTCTAGTGGAGAGGTATGAAACAAGATATTGGAAGTTTTATGGAGAGATATTTAACTTGTCAACAAGTTAAGCTGAACACCAATGACCAGCGTGATAGTTACAACCCCTTGAGTTACTTGAATGAAAGTGGGATCAGATAACCATGGATTTTGTAGTGGGATTACCAAGATCAGTCAAAGGTAATCATGCTATATGGGTTATAATTGATCGATTGAAAAAGTTTGCTCACTGTTTTGCTAGTGAAGATGACATTTGGAATGGAACAGTTTGCTCAGCTCTACATTCAAGAGATAGTGAGGTTGCATGGGCTACCTAAATCAATTATTTTTGATAGAGATACCTGATTTACAACAAATTTTTAGAAGAGTTTACACAGTGCTTTGGGGATGAAATTGAATTTCAGTACGGCTTTCCATCCGTAGTCAGATGGGCAGTCTGAAATGACGATCCAGAAATTGGAAGATATGTTGAGAACATATGTTCTTGATTTGGATAGTAGTTGGGAGAGGTACTTGCCTTTAGTGGAATTTGCATATAACAATAGTTTCCAAACAACTATTGGAATGGCATCGTATGAGGCTTTGCAAAGGAAGAAGTGCATATCACCCTTGTATTGAGATGAAGTTGGAGAAATAAGAGTGTTGGGACTGAAAATAGTTGAGGAGACAGTTGAAAAAGTAGAGATGATTCGAGAGAAGATCAAAACAGCTCAGGATAGACTGAAGTCGTATGCAGATAATCGTCAGAGGGACTTACAATTTGATGTGGGAGAACTTGAAGGTTTCACCTATGAGAGGAGTTGTTCATTTTGAGAAGAAAGGAAAGTTGAGGCTAAGATTTATTGGGCCATTTGAGATTTTGGAACAAGTTGGAGAGTTGGCTTATCTATTAGCTCTAATGCCGGAGCTATCTGCAGTTCACAACATTTTTCACGTCTCCATGATGGGGAAGTATGTACATGATCCAACTCATGTGATCAACCACACGGTTCTTAACCTAAATGATGATCTAACTTATGCGGAAGAGCCAATTGAAATTTTAGAAAGGAAGGTCCTAAAGACGAGAAGTAGAGATATCCCATAAATGAAAGTATGATGGAGTCATCACACTAATGATGAGACCACGTGGGAGCGAGGAGATGATTTATATACTAGATTTCCAACTTTCTTTGGCAACGGTACGTTACTTAATTTCGAGGAGAAATTTTATTTTAGGGGGGTAGGATGTAACAGTTGAGTATTTTATAAATATACATTATATTATTACGTATATATATAAATATATTATATTTATTAATTATTTAATTATAGTATTTATTTTAAATTAGTATGTGGGGTACACCGTACATGCCTAAATTTCTCAACCAACTCACCTAAACCCTTAAAGTTAGTATCCTAATCCCTCTATCCACGTAAACTTATTGAACTCTCATCTGTTACAGTAGACAAATTTCTCTTGCTCTATTTTAACAAATTTCAATATCTCTTTGATTCATAATACTTCTTCCCATCACAATACTAAACCGTGATCACCATTCAAGAAACAAGGACAACTCATCCTTAGGGATTTTAAAGGCCATCTAAATTCTCACCTTTCTTTTTCAATGAGTTCCTTACACTGTGTAAGTCTTCCAACATTCTAATTATATAGGCATTTTAATTAAATATATTTGTGTCGCACCCAAACTGCTTAACCTGCTTCACAATTTTAATGTATTTATCAGTTTATCTAATCCTTTTCTAATGGGTTGATAGATTTAATGTATTTTCAGTTATTCCGTACGCTCTGTAAGAACTGATGTGTTAGGAAAAATGACCATTATGGCTGGCCATCGTAGAATCCAAAGTTCTTTTTTCTTCGATTCCGGAACATGTTTGGAGGAATATGGGTTTTCACTCCGCAGGACACAACCAGAAGGATGGTCTTCACTTAAACATTTGGGTTTCCTATAATGCTACATATGTCTCCCAGGTCCGAGAGGTTTTCTCCTCCTCTCAGGTAATATTTTTGATTTCATTCATAATGATGTTGATTACAAGTTTGGCTTCGTGCAGGGTCATACGGAACACAACATTCATAGAGAGTTGTGGTGTGATATTACTTCATATCTTGCAAGTAATATGATGATAATTGGGGATTTTAATGCAACTCTTGGGTTGCATGAAAGGCTTCATAGCTCTGGAAGGGATAATTTGGGGCTGGTGGAATTTAGATCTTTTCTGGATACTACTAGGCTACATGATGTTGGGTTGCAGGGTGCTACATTCACATGGGTTAGTTGCTCAGCTACTAAAAGTATGAGAGCTTCTAGGATTGATAGAATCCTAGTGGATAACGGCATTATGGAAAGATGGGATGTCGTGGCAGGAGTGGCTTTGGTTAGACATGGCTCCGATCATGTGTCTATTTTAGCATCATGCAAGGTGATTGAGATTGTACCTCGACCGTTTCACTTTCAAAACATGTGGCTCGCGGAAGTAGGTTTTTACATTATGACAGAAACTTCATGGAAAAAGGATCTTTCTAGAGAAAACCCTTTGACCAAGTTTGCGGCAAAAATGAAAAGGCTTAAGTATGACATAAAAAATTAGAATCAACACGATTTTGGAAAAATTTTTGATTCTGCTGATGAGATCATAGAATCGCTTAGGCACATCCAATTTAGAATTGGGGAAGAAAGCGATAGTAAAGAGTTATTCTGTGAAGAGATGGAGGCGCACATTGAATTGAACAAAAAATTAGAAAGCAAGCATCAATTTTTTGCACAAAAGAATAAAAATTCTTGGCTGAGGGACAGTGTTAGGAATACGGAGTTCTTTCATAGATTTCATTTTATTAAACGAGCCAAATCTGTTGTGACATCTATGAAGGTAGATGGGGTTGTTACGAAGGATATTGCTCAAATTTCCCAGCATGTGGTAGGATATTACTCTCGCCATTTCAAAAAGCCAAAGGAGATAATAGATTTTGGACATCGAGATTTTATCAGTAACTTTGTCAGTGTAGCTGAAAATGCTAGACTTACGAGTGTGCCTTCAATGGAGGACATCAAGGAAGCGGTCATGGAGCTCTCGGGAGATAGTTCACCAGGACCGCACAGCTTTGGTGGCTCATTTCTTCACTGTAGGAAACATGCCTTTGGGGATAAATTGTAACTTCGTTGTTTTGATTATAAAAATGGAGGGTACAATGAGGGTGGAGGATTTTAGGCCGATTAATCTGTGCAACTTCCTGTTCGAGATTATCACTAAAATCATTTCCAACAGAATGTGGCCTTTGTTGAGTGCCAACCTCAGCAGTTGCCAATTTGGTTTCATTCCAGGTCGGAGTATTCATCATTGTATTGTGGTGGCTTCGGAAGGATTTAACAGTCTTAATAACTCTTTTGCTGGAAGTATTGGCTTTAAAATTGATATCAAAAGGCATTCGATACTTTGCGATGGGATTTTGTCATGATTGTTCTAGAAAAAATGGGATTCGACAGGATTTTCATCAACTGGATTTATTCCATTTTCAGTTTAGCGAGGGTCTATGTTCTTATCAATGGAAAGCAGGAGGGATTTGTTTGAATGTGGAAGGGGGTGTGACAAGGTGACCCTCTCTCACCCCTTCTGTTCTATGTGGCATAGGAGATCCTTGGCAGATGGATCGAACAGGAAGTTGCAGCTGGCAATATCTCTCTTGCGAAGTCATCCAGGTCCACGACAATTCCACCTTATTTATTCTATGCTGACAATATTGTTTTATTTTTCAAAGGTAACGAGAAATCACTGGAAGGACTCAGGGCGGTCCTGCAGAACTATGCAACTCTGTTGGGCCAGGTCTTCAGTCCTTTGAAGTCCAAGGTGTTCTTTAGGAAGCATGTTAAACCGATAGTGAGGAGAAGGGTGATCTGGTATTCAAGAAGGAACGTTTCCCTTTATGTACTTGGGAGCGCCAATTTTTATAGGGACACCTAAAATAGAATACTTCAAACAAGCCACTGATAAAATTCTTGCAAAGTTCCAAAGGTGGAAGGGGAGTATGTTATTGATGGCAGGGCAAATCTGCCTAGTGAACTCTGTTATTATTGCATCGACAGTGCATATTATGATAATATATAAGTGGCCGAGACATCTTATAAAAAAATTGAGTCTTCCTGCAGGAATTTAATCTGGACAGGGAATATGTCTAAACAGAATCACTTCACTGTGAGCTGGAAGAGGGTATGCAGTCTGACCTCGGAAGGGGGCCTGGGAGTAAGAGACATTAGGACGGCTAATGAGGCTTACTTAATGAAGCTTTCATGGGACATTTTACAGGGTGCAGGCCTGCTGGCTAGTATCAAGGACAGATGGTTTAAGGCTACGATATCAAATCAGGATACATACAATCATCCATCAGGAATGCGTGTGTTAAACATATTAGACGATTGATGGAGGATGAGATAGGGATCATGGGGTATGATTCTAAATTGAGATTCTGGTTGGACAATTGGATTGGTTCCCCTATTCCAGACCTGATTGGAATTCCTCAAGAACATCACCACCAATTTGACAAAAGGATAGGTGATTATCTATATGATGGCAATTGGCACTTCACGGAAAGCTTCACCATAGCTTTTCCTAATATTGTTGAGGCTATTATGGATACAAGGATGGTGCCTGATGTGGTGGATTGCAGGGTTTGGAGTAAGTCACTGCAAGGGAAAGTCTCTTCACAAAATGCATACATTTATGCATGACATTCCTTTATTGAGCCGGCAAGGGGTTCTTGGATTTGAGATCGCTTTATTCTGAAAAAGCGATCTTTAGCTATATGGAAGGTTATCAAAGGCGTGGCACCGACTTAGGATATCATTAGAGATAGGGGGTTTGCTGGACCCTCACGATGTCACCTTTGTAAAGCACATGAAGAGACAACTGATCATCTTTTCCTAACTTGTCCAGTATTTTTGCAGGTCTTACAAAAACTTTTGACAGGCTTCTCTTTTGGCCATAAACTGCATGTTGATTAGCCTTTCGATGGATTCCTTTTGCAAGCAATGGGGACAACTAGCAGCAAGTAAATAAAATCCTTATGGAGACTGGCGATTGTTACTTTTGTTTAGATTATATGGCAGCAATGCAACGAGGCCATGCACAATGGATACGAAAGTAAACAGGATGGGGATGATATAAAGTTGGTGGACAAGGTGATTAGAGTTTCGAGTATCACAGCTACACTAATGTCCCTTATTCGAGAAGGAAATCTGTTTGATATGAGCGTCATGAGCAACATGATTGATGACTTGATGACACTAAAATACTTTGGAATCGTGGGAAAACAACGCAGGGCACCTCAGATTATTCCGATAAAATGAAGACCGCCGATTCCAGGTTGGGTGAAAGCTAATACAGATGGACACGCTGCTGGTGCACCAGGCTGTCTATCCGGAGGTGAGGTGTTCAGTAATAGTCGAGGTTTCATCATGGGCAGTTTCACAAGAAGCTTTGGCACGGGGTTTGCGCTAGAAGCAGAATTGGCGGTTGCTTGCTTGGCCATTGAACATTCAGTAGACAAGGGATGGAATAGGATTTGGTTGGAGACGGATTCAACTTATGTTGCATGCTTTTACTCATCCTTCTCTGGTTATTCCATGGAGGATTTACTCTAGATGGAGGAGGGCGAAACAATTGATTGCAAATTTGAGTTTTTTGGTTTCGCACATTTATCGTGAAAGAAATGCGGCTGCAGATCTTATTTCTAACATTGGAGAATGGCAACTTGGCTCTCTGAAGCGTCTGATGCTCTTAATAGACAAATGTTTTAAGATATGAACAACGATTTCTATAGATTTAGATAATTTTTATCTTATAATTTCTTTACATCTTTTTGATCTGTACGGTTTTTGCTTTTTAATTTAATAAATCACTCATTGGTTAAATACTTACATATTTAGTTCTTTTTCTCATAAACCCTTCCGTAACTTTTTAAATTTTGATGGGTGAATGTACTGTATATTGTGGAAAGTAGATGTAATACATCAAAGAAATTTCAGCATTTCTCTCTCTTTGTTAAAATTTAAATTGTGTCTACTCCTAAGACCCACTATCATATGTTTGAGCCATTTTTCCAAATGTTGATAGATGTCTGCAATTATTATCTCATACTCACATTCTATTTAATTGTATTTTTATATAATTATAATAAATTTTTAAGTAAATGCTATTTGTAGAATATTAGCCAGTAGGCTATACACATACCTATACACACAAATATTTGATTGAATTTTAGGGGGTTAACATACATATCTATACATTAAGTGTACTTATTAATTTTGTTCTCTCACTGTAATCCGTCCACCTAATTATTATTTTAACTAGCTACCTTTTCTTGAGATATACCCCAGCAATTCGTATAATTCTTAGGATTATTTAATTAATTATACTTCGATAATATATGTATCTAATTATATATTATGTTTAACTAATTTTATTTGATTATCTACTTAGACCAGAATTTTGTATTAGGAATATTAGAATTTAGACATTTATTTTTTTACATATTACTAGGCGATGAGAGGTTCGTGAGTTAGAGTACCAACTACATCAATATTTTAGATTACAGTCAACTCAGATTTATTTTAAAAGTTGGCGAAATTCTTACTTGTCTCTATTAACTGCTATTTGTTATATCTATGAGTTCATGTATGTACATATAGGTGTCCTGACCTTTACAAACGAGGAAAAGTCTCATAACCTTTATAAACGTGGAATTTACTACTTGAATAATTGATAAATCGGTTATCAAATACATTTACATTTACATGATTTATGTTACTTATTTGGTATTTGCAAGTGGTATTTAATTTTGGCAAATATATTTCTCCACTGAGCTTGTGATTTTTCTCACCCCAAATAATTTATCATTTCAGATGGAGGAGCTGATGTGGTGGGACTGAAGGATGATGTTTAACACATTTTCTATTTTATCGAAACTTATTTAAATTTAAATTTTGCTAGGCTTATGAACTTACGCAATTTATTTTTAGTAATTTCATTTGGATTTTATAACATATCAAGTTGGAACTTTGGTTTTTAATAAACTAAAGTATTTTAAATAAAATAAAATTTTAGGACGTGACATGTGCGTATAACCTAATTATATTTATACTAGTGGAGAGCACCTCACTCCGTGAGGTGTTAGCCCGTATTTGTGTAGTTTTTTAGCTCTTCACTTGTATAGAGGGTAATAGGTATTTATGTTGATATGAAATGGTCATGGCCACAAAATGTGACAATACAATTACATTGAGAGTACTTCATAATTACATATAAAAATCATACTTCTAACAAAAATCTACTGCCAATCAGAACATATAGCCATCAAACATGTCAGCACATTCTGATACCGTGCCATCATCGGGAAACTCATGTATCGAATCACCTAAATTTCCGAGGAGGAGATATAATTTGATCGATAAAAACTGACATGCCTGATGTTGTAAATATCGCCAACAACCATCCCTGATAATGATGGTACGAATGCTGCAACATATAGATTAATCTCGATCAGCGAAAACAACCACCCAAATTGACAATTTAGCACCATAGCAGCATTGATACCATTGTACCCAGCACCATCCTCGCACACAAAAACATATCATCGAAACATCTCATAATGCCCCAACCCATCTTTTTACACTCAAATAATTTCCAAACTTCTCACACTAAAGTTTCATTCTAGCCTAAACTTTGGAAGAATGACATCCATGGTTATGAAGATGCACATATCGGTTACGTAAAAATAGTAGCTTGATGAATGATGTCTAAAATGACATAAGATCTCATATGGATCCTTATGAAATGACAACAGAAACTCTAAAAAGAATTATTCAGCATAGTGAATTCATTAAGATCCACCATTACTATGTAAATTTACGAGAATAAGCATCAATCAGTACCCAAATTCTCAACTCAATTATGAATGAGAAGAACTCCAGTATGCCCGCGAAAACAATCTCCCCTGCTTTTCAAAAATAATGGTGCACCTAAGAAATGAAATGAGTTACTAAAAAAGATTCTTTGAAATGCTTTCATATTAAAATTATATATGCAATAAGCAATCCTGTCAGACAAAAAATGTATATTTTCAAAAGCACTTTGCCATGTAAGCATGAAATGCAACTAATACAGGGAATATTAATTGTTCTCTTTGGATAAAAATATTAAAAAGTTTGTAAAATATAAGACAAAAGCCATTCAAAAAAGAGTCCTGATGGAAATTTCTATATGAGATGACTTGTATATAAGATAACTAAAAATGTGCAAACAATACAATTTAATCAGCTGTGATGTTTTCACCTTTAATTGTAGTATAAACAATGAAATCTTTATTAATTTTATATGCATGACGCACAGTTTGGAGTTAGGCAATAACTTCAAATTTAAAATTGTTGAATTGACATTCTTTATAAAAATTATCCCATTTTTACACAATGAAATTAGAAGTTCATTCCATTATATGATAATACATTAAATACACCGAAAAAATATAGAGGTCATTCCAATAATCTTTAAAAAAAAATAATTTACAAAATATTGAAACATGCTATGTGGCATTGTAATTTTAAATTAGAATTTGCAATGCAATGAAGTTAGTCAAAGTTTAGGCGCAAATGTACGTCCAATGCCTTCATTGATTCCTACATAGTTCTATGAAAGTGTGACTTGAAGAAAACGTTCTACCAATGTAAGAGACCAAGTGACCAACAAAAAGTAACATTTTCTAGCTTTCCTGAATTTTCTATTTTGTAAAAGGTAAGGAGATTTATTGCCCTCATAGAAAATAATTAGTCACAAGAACATACCTAATGTCCAAAACGAGCAATCTATCCTCACCGGGTACGTAAGGTCATGCTGTAATTCATTAGAGAAGAAGAAAATGGAGTATAAATCAGTTATTGACAACTTAGCCAATGTATCCTAGCATGAATTTGAAACCAAAGTAGAAGAGAAAAACTGACATTCAGGTAGTTGATCTCAACTTCAACATCCTTGGAATCAATCTTGCAATGAAATAACTTTATTGGAACATTTGGTGGAAGGCAGATGTACATGTTCACCTCCTCTAGAGTTTGATTCCAATCAAACACCTTCTAGCCTAAAAGAGCAACATTTTGATGAGCTCATATTTCAATTTACATAAACAAGCTACTGCACTCTAAACTAATACCGTTGTGAATGTAGCTATGACGTTTCTCAGGAGCCAATTTCTCAGCCATTGATATTGATTTCCGAGGTGCAATCCTATTTTCCTTCTCTCCTTATCTCTCTCGGGTATATGCACAGTTTAGCTCCAATTTAGATAATCTGGTAATTCGTAATATTGTCACCTGAAGTAGTCAGAAACCCTAATGAAAACCCCCCAACACAATAGCAAGAACCAACAAAAATCATAACAACACAAGTGTAAAAGGTACTTTCCTTGAGGCAATTTGTCATACACGTGTTGGATAATAACATATCAGTGTATAGCGCAAAAATTGGAAGCCATATTTCATCAAGAAAACAGACGGCTGGAGAGCTTACCTGTACCACGACAACGAAGACAGGGTGAATGGGATCAGCGGAGCAGTGCCTTACTAGGTGAAATCAGAAAGGGAAACCAATTCAAATCGTATCCAAAAGCGGAAGTTAGAAAAATGTGAAAGAAGGGTCGATTTGCGTAAGATTAGAGAGAAAGCAGGGAGGTGGGCAGATGAAGGTTGTTGGAGCTGCCTCTCTCTTCAAACGTAAGGCACGTGTAAATTGGCCTAATTAAACGTTGCCACGTGTGATTTGGGTGACGGCCACGGAACAAAAACAGACCCGTTTTGCAGCGAAGCCCTTTTATATAGAGAGTAAGATATCTAATTTTATTTAAAATATATAAGGAATTAAAATTTTGATATTCTATGTTACACCACACTAGATTATTTACCATATAAAGTAACTAAAAATATATGAATAATATAAAATGTAAACACTTGACCAAATAATTCGCATTCTAAATATAAAAAAACATTTTATATACTATAGAAAGACTTTTTGCATACAAATTAACAATTAACCTACCAATATCCATAAACGACATTCTCATTGACGACCCAACTCTCAAATAATCCATCCCACACTAATAACCCAGCCTATTCCACCAACTTATTCGTACAACTTTCTAAATCAGCATGTGACCAATATTAGAGAGCAAAGTTTAATTAAATTACAAGGAGCCAACATGCAGCAACAACTCAAAGGCCACAAAGTTTAGAAGAGCAACATAAGTTAAAAAATGAAAGCATATGTGGCAAAAATGAGTCAGATTCTACATCAGAACACAACAGGATCAGTCATCACAATGTACATGGTTCTATGTTGACACCAAAAAGCTTTAACGCAAATTAAACATTGGTATTTTCATGCATGAGACCAGAAAGACGATAATTTAACATTTCCAGAACACGTATCATAGCCAGAACCTTTGCGAGGGTGAAAAGAGTTAGATTGCACGTCTGCTTGAACATAACCATCCTATTCATCACCCCCTATTACCGGCACAATGTTATGTCTCTTTAAATCCCAAGATCAAAACTTGGGAACCAATCCAATTCCTTTGCATGGAATTCCTTGTTGGCAGTTTTCTCTTCGTCACCAGATAGATCACGAGATGTACAAATGCTTGAGGCCACAGTGTTAACATGAGGAGCTGCTTCCTGGCATCTAGTATTGCTTCCAGTCAGGTCTTCCCAAAGCTATCAAACACGAAACTTATTTGCTTATAATCAGAACAAACTTTAAAAGATTCTAAATGGATTAGGAAAGCGCATTCTGCATTAGTTAGCTATTCAACTATATCAAATTCACCGCCTATTGGACTCTGGTTTGTGCTCATGCAACTTGATATCTAATTGTAAGTGGCACATTAAGAGGTTTTACCTACAGTGTTGATATAATTACCAAATCAGATATTTAATCACGCATTATAGGATTTTATTTTTCATTTTCTTAGCATATTTATCTATCTTTTCAAAGGTTTGCAACGGCCAAATAATATCTTTAGCTTCATACAGAGAGATTCGTGTTACATCAAATACTAAAACAGGAACTTACCTTGGGAAATTTACTGGAGCTCAAAAGTTTTGGTGCGGCAGCATTTGTTACAGTCATAATCTCTGAGAGGTAACATGAACCACACTATCAGAATTAATCAGTCAGTTGATGGTCTATGCATGACAGTAACTCACCTTCACGGAGACACATCAAGGTATGATTTTCAAGTTCTTCATTTTCATTTGATCTGGTGAGAGTTGCAGATTCAATTGGCATTTGCTCCTCAAAATAAGACGTCATGTTAGACTTCACAGGTGAAGAATTTGACAACAGCTCATTGGGAGCTATTGTGTTTGTTGTTTCTGATCTGTAATAAGGAGAGTTGGTTCGGTTAAGCATGGGTCAATCAATTTAACGAAGGCAGGAACGCCAGTGCATCTATCATTTTTAGTTGCAAACCAGCATGCCACAATAACAAAAAAGGTGTAAAACTTGGCACCACTTTAGCAATAATAATAAAAATAATAATAATAAACTTGTTCGCTGTTTCAGCACTGAGGCATGATTTTAGTTTACTAGAACAACTTATGTATACTTGTGCCATTTAGAATAAAACTCCTTAAAAATGATCAAGGTAACAATGTAAATTATCAATCTCCAAAAATAATGTTAATCTACCTTTAGCAAGGAATAATGCCATCACTACAATCGATGAACAATTGCAACTTTTACTGGGGAGATTCATCTATAAACACATTAGAACTAGTAACCAGGAAATCTCCATGCATCATTGAGAATATGAAGATTCCCATTTTCTCTATAATTCTACAGTTCTACTACATGACTTAATACAGACAAATAACGCCTTGATTCAACAGCATTTCTAAGATATTGCGAAGACTACACTCATATTTGAACAATTATTGATTGGTAAAAGGTTGCGTTTTATTTGTTTTATAGTAGTTGATGATAAAAGGTGCAAAATACAAATCTGCTTTGGATAGTTATGCATGAAGAATGTTTGAAGTTACGATGCCAAAAAGGAAGAGATTTGAGAAGAGCTAGAGAACTGAAAAGGAGATCAAGCTTAAAGACAAAACAGGTTAGGGAAGAAGCCACAAGTGATGCTGGAAAGTTCATCATAAGGCCACTTTTTGAAAAGCGTAGCAGCTGTGGAGCTGCACATAAGGAGATTTATTGTAGGAAATTACAAACAGACTGCTGCTGGGAATTTTACAGAGTCGACGAGGAGATCGCCAACAAATAACAGTTTACTGCAAAAAAGTTGCTGACAGCTCCAGACCTCAACAAAACCCCAGAGCTTGCTTACATCAATTAATGCTACCATGTCAGTTTTGCAATACAAAATTTCTAACTTAAGGAACCCTCGAGTTATACTTCTACATTTTCAAATATCAAGAAAGACCAAGATAGAAGCAGAACTTATTTATCAAACTACTTTTGTTATTTTGGCCAACAAATGGACTTGTTAGATGTATTAACTTATGAATTGATAAATGAGGTTTAATAGAAGTTCTACTGAAAGAGAATAGGCAACTGAAACAGATCAATTCACAAGACAGATAAATCCCCAAAGTAAGAACACATAGGAGGTGCAAAATTCCAAAATCCAAGCAGTGAACTAGGGTATGAAACTCCAACCATATACTCTCCTATAAAAGCACATGAACAAGGTCCATATCTAATAGATGTTTAGAATAATAAATGTAATAGTAATTAAGGAAACAAATAAGTAAAAGAATAATTCAGTCCAGCAACTAGAAGAGATCCATGCCAATCTTGATTAGTTGCAGACACACAGCTGTCATCTAATCAAGGACCAGATGGTACCCATCTCGGCTGACACACTAATGCCAAAGCACATCTATACAGGTACCATCTCGGCAGAAACAGTATCTCAACAACCAGCACATCCTCTGGCAGCAAAGGAGAAGGTGTAGCAGTACCTATGGCAGGCTTCAAAAGGGACTTAAGGAACACGGATGAATTTTGGAACCCAGAAGCAAGCTCAAACGATATGTCAATGCCCCAATGCGCACTTCAACTCAAATGGCCCAAAAATCACCCACAGTAATTCCAATTTTGGACGATGACGATTCGCTGTTGTGCTCTAACCAAAGGATTTTTCAAAGTGCTCATAATTTCATCTCACTCTCGCAAGGCATCCCCCAACACCTTCACACATCCTCCCTAGAAAGGAAGTACAACAAGGCGGGAGGTTGCCATAAATGATAAACCACCTGAAATAGAGTGGTGCCCAGCTTCCTGCAGCTGAATGATGATATCTCCGTATTATAGCACTATTATGCCCAACACAACCATTTCCCCACCCATCTTCCATAAATTCTCTCTCCTTAATTAATATATTTCTCTCTTTCTCTCTTCTCTCACATCAAATTAATATCTCTCACACATATCACCACCCACCTCTTACACATTGATTTGACATAAAATTAAAACCTACATTACCACGACCCAAAACATAGATTATCACTATTCATAGTTTTCAAACCCCACATAAACCTCAAACAAATATACCCTTGGATTTCTCGGAAGCAAAATTCTGCAAATAAGTTTCCACACATCGGTCCAAAACCTTTGTCCGCCTATCGATCTAATATGATAAATTCATGTGTACATGGGTGTCAGATGCCTTAAAATATGTCAATCAGTCATGATCGTTGTAGGAACCCCATGCAAATATGGATAGTTTCCCAGGGCAAAGACGCCAGCCACCGTCTAGTGGCGTAGCCCCAAAAAAATGTCTGTAGTTGAAGGATCTATCCTACACAACCAGAGCACAATCAACTACCTTAGAATGAGGGAGGCCTGACATGAAGCTCAAGCTAATGTCTTTCCATACAAGAGATGGAAAAGGATGGGAAGAAAATAAACCAATGATGACTTGGTCTCAGATTTCTTTCTTCTGAAAAACCTCACATTTTGCTACAAACAGCATGACCATCTTCACCATGCCTGTTAAAGTTCGAGGACAGCCGTTTGTACATAGAGAGTGCCCCAGCTGGTGAGTCATGGTGTTCATTGTGTAGTTCAGAAATCCTGTCAATCAATTTAGGCAAAAATAAATGCCCCTAATAATAGAGGATTAATAGAATGAACATTTAGTGCTTCAGCACCTTGTCCAACTAGTAAATAGAAATGATCCTAGAGAGGTCCCTAATCTCAGCGTGCGGGACAGATTGCACACAGATGGTATGAGTGGAGCAGGAAACTATGCGACGAGAGCCAGTGGTGGCAGCGAACCCACCAAAGCTGATTCCGATGTGATTAAAAGGTTAAGGGCGCATGGACTGTAGACGCGCCACGTGGCGGTGCCAAAGTCTGTAGTGTCACCATAATTTCCGTCAGACATCATCTGTGGCGGTGGCAAGCCCCATGACCTTGTCCAGCGGGTTCTGGAATTCGGCCATTGCTTTCTCCATCTAGTCAATACATTCTTTTCGCGTCATTTTGCGATAAGTGGTAGGTCAGACTAATTTGATGAAGTGCATGCAACCAAACAATACCTATAGATCCTTAAAATGAGGCTCTCTGCAACAAACTGGAAGTGCAGAATCTAATATCTAATATAATCAAGTTAAGAAAGTCCAAACAATACTCTCTTATTGAAGTCCATGATCAAGGCCCAATTCTAATAGATTTTCATAATAATAATTAAACTATGAGTAGTAGGAGTAATAATTAAGGAACTAATTAAGTAAACCAATAATTCAGCGCAGCAACTCTACGACACCCACGCCCATATTGGCTCGTCTAGTGTACCCACACAGTGGTCTATCACTTGAGAAGTATGTAATTGCATAATTGAGAAATTAGCAATTATTTGTTCAACCATATGAGCTAATTGAAGCATACAATAAATATATTAGCATTAACAACTTAAATTTATCATCAGTTAATCTGTTAGAGTGAAGGCTTACGTGAAAGTAAAGGCCCCTCTTATGGGGAAGATAACAGAATGGGGAAGATAACAGTTGAACTCGTTTTAATATACTCCATGAAAACAAGTATAGACTAAAGATTACCAAAACTAGATTACTATCATAACATCAACTTTGTCCTGTGTTTTTCCTTGTTTCAATTCCTTCAATTGGCTTTCCAGTTCCTTTCACAAGTTCATTTGTTTAGCTAATTGCATGGAAACAACATATGATTCCTACAATTCAATCATTAATAAACTATCGAATTGGCTATACTTGGACTATACCATGTGGATGCAATACTTATGCTTCTCAAGCCATGCACTTCTGGTTAGCATCAGAAAAATTAGCAAAGTATTAATTTATACATACCTGAGACAAGAACTAGAAGATCTCGCTTGAGAACCTCTTCCAGCTTCAACGACTGTGCTCCCTCCAACAGGTATGACTACTTCAACAGCTTCAGGTTCGACCTTAACCCTGCGCTCCTGATCACATGTTTTTTTCTCTTAGCTCCTCAGTTCTACTGCATTCTTTAGACTGAGTATCTGAAGAATATAATTCATCTGCTAATGGTTTGATCACGGGGACAACCTTCTTCTCGATTGGTTGTTTGAGAATAGATAATATGTCATGGACTGTCGGAGAAAAAAAAACATTTCAGTTTGCAATTGTAGGAAATAGAAGGATAGGCAAGACTAGATGCTAAAATAGGTAAAAAAAAATGATGACAAAACTCCAGTTCTTGTGTTAAGCAGGCTATCTTAAGGGGATGGAGCACGGGAAGTGGTATTTCTTTAATAAACTTTCCTCTAAGTTCTTGGTACCATCAGGCCTCAATTCCATTTCCCTCATTATCCAATGACTCTAAAAAGGATTACATTACAATTTTCTGAACTTTTTTTACCCTTTTAAGGGAGAAGTGAGTATCTATTAGGTTAAAGTGAACTGCAAATCCTCAAACTGAGGTATACTGTTGCACTGTTCAAAATTCTGTGATCAAAAGATGCTTCCAACTGTGTACTATAAATAAGCTCAAGCTAACCCTAAATCATATACCGCAATGGGCCTAAATGCCATGCTAATAATAAATTAAACAGACACAAACCAATAATATATGACAATATGAAATAACTAAATAATTCATCAACTAATAATTCACTAATGCTCTCTTCTCGTGCTTGTAGACAGCTTGAGAATGATTGTTATCAAAAACCTTCACTTTTGTGGAAAGAACATGACTTGATTGGCTATGCTTCAGAGGCCTCTTACCAGCACGTCTTGGCTCAGCACTTCTTAATTTGGCATTCTGAATGTTGGAGTGCACATCTTTAAAGTTAGAAAGTCTATCCTGAGAGGAACTGCCAGGAATTTTTCCTAGATACCAAGCAAATATAAGTGATAATTCCTAAAAATGAGACAATTAAATAACAAAGACAAAAAAAAAAAGGTAATAATAACGGAGGAGTTGTCCACAAAGAAAGCTAAGCTTTACTTCACAGAATTTGAAATCCTTGCACAAATTTTAAGGATATATTAGCATTCAGAATGCTGCAGTAATGATAACAAGAATGATTGGCATTGGACTAGGAGGAATGAACCTTCAACTTTATCACCAGAATGGCAAGAAATCCAACAGTAGGATGCCAAGATGATGCATAATGAGTATATGAAGCAAATTGCAAAGTTCAATCAAATAACCAACGAAAATGGTAGTAAAAAAATGTCCATACAGTGTAAAATAAGTGCAAAGAGTAGAAGTGCCATTAATTGGATATTTGACACACAGTGAATATCAAAGTAAGCGAATTTGAAATAAAGACAAAATTGGAAACTTAGACAACCATATAAGGAGAGTATTTGAATATTTAAACAGAATAAAAACAACAGTCTGAATGGATGCTTGAAATGGGAACATAACCTATACCAGCAGGAAATATCTTATAAGTTTGGGTTTTGACTTGTGGATCAGCTGTACAAGTATATTTTCAACTACTTCACAGTTTTTGCCTTGATAAGCTAAGTCAGTTGGAGGCTTATTTTCTGTTTCATGTTCTCCAATCTCAACTAAATGACCCTCAAATGCTAGTGATTCACCAGAACAAACTATTTCATCCTTTTTGAGAAACCTGCTGTCTAAGTGTCTCCTGTTTGAGTCATACAACTTAACCTGAAAAAGAATGAATCAGAAATTTTATAACAAAAACTTAAGAGAGATCAAACTGAGTCATATGCTATTAGGATGACCCCTGATCTAAATTGGTGGCTTCATAATTATTTTTATAACTAATTTAGAATGAATCATAAACAGAACTAATATCTTCTTTCAGTTCCTGCTATCTTTTCCACTAATTTAGATAATAGCAGTTAGCAACCCCATATTTATAAATATATTCAGACCACCTTTTTAGAAATAATTTTTTCTAGCTTCAGTCACAAAGGCATAGCATTTCAATATTTGTACCATAAATCTGTGCATCTCTATAAGCCCTCGTCTCTTCTGGATTTCTCTCCCTTCAATCTCCAAACCACTCCTACCCCAATTCTTAACTCCAAACTATCTACTAACCCCAACTGTAATTCTTGCGTGTGTTGCTACTGAAAATAACAGGTCAGAGAGAGAAAACTTGGACCTATAACTTGAGCCATCTGAAAATATAATTATAAGAGCACCTGCACTTGTCACCATCATCTTAAGAATGGTTCCCATGCATTTCAGACATATATTGATATATTCCACATAACTTTGTGAATTGCAACAATTTGCAGATCTAATAAAGACAGCAAACTAGTTGAATGAAAGCAAAAAAAAAAAAGGAGCAGGGTATGCTGATAGGGGGAGAACAGAACATACAACCATCTAAATTTGAACCAAAAAGCTCTTACCCTGATTCTGTATAATTGAGTCTATAATCACGCAAATATATATTGATTTACCATATTGTTTGATGAAATTTAAATTTATATTATATTGTAGAACTCTTGGAACATTTATGAGATTACAAGGATCTTTCCTACTTTAGTTTCTAGTTTTATAAGAGCAGTTTAAGATATCACAGTTTCATTGTTTTTGTAATCAGTAAACCTCTTATCATTTTTAGTGGCAGTAATTAGTGGTAAAAGCTGTCAATATTTGGATTGTAAATCATACTCTTCTGAATATTAAAACAAACTAAGAGACACGAAGTTATAAAACAATAACGGAAAACTTTACTCAAACACAATCAGAATATGAGCTAATTGTATTGTTGCTACCTGCCTCCCTTGCAATCCACGAACTATAAGCTCTAGAAAGCCATCATGAAACTTCTTTGCCTTCTGTGTTACTTGAGTGGTGTACAGGACCTGCCATTCTTTACAGAAAAATAAAATCATCATTAAACAAGTCTCAGCCATGACTAGCAACCCTTAGAAGAAATGAAAGAAAACAGGTGATTATAATGCTTTTGAATGTTTAAGCAAAAACTCACCTCTTGTACAGGCATTTGTCATATCCATAGAATTTGGTGAAGCACGGAATTTGTTTATTTCACTCTTCTTGAAGTCTGAAAGATAGAACAGATTTTATCTCTAGTTATCAAGCAAAGATTAGGCAGAGTTCAGTTTTAGCAGCCATACTTTTAATTGATATTAACAAATATGGACCATTTTGCACTTTAAATAGCATTTTAGCTCATAAATCAAAGGCCTTGTACAAACTTAGCTGATGCTATTCCGACAACCACCAGTCACTAAGGAATATTGTGTTTTGGAATAAAAGAGTTGAGATAATTTGACAAACCTTTGATCATTTTGTGCGATGGGCATAAGTTAATCGCTCGTCCTTTACTCTTCCCAAGCACAGGCCTCCTATCTTTCAATAAGCAAGAAATCTACACTTATTGGGATTCAATGATATGCATACGATAAAGATTTCTCAACTTTCCCGATTATTTCATTGAAACCAATAACTCATTAAAAAGCGCAAAAGGAACATACAGTATACACATTTGAGGTAATATTAACAGAAAAATTTATTAATTACTCTGGGAATTGTAACTGGGCAATGTGCAGTATGTGCCTGAATTTTCTGAAGTTTTCATTTCCTTCTCTTGAGGACAATTAAAAACAGATGCAGATTGATGTCCTCCACACAGCTCACCAATGTCAACAAGGTGAGAATCAAATGTAAATGTTTCACCAGATTTGATAACATCGTCTTTTCTTCACAAACCTAGTATCCAAGAGCTTCTCCCATTCATCATACAACATAACATGTTCATGATTGCTTAAATTATTAATTTGTTGCAAACAGCATGATGCGTTTCATATTCTCCCATTCATCATACAACATGGACTGATTTATGATTGCTTAATTTATTTAGTTGTCGTACATAGCATGATGCATTTCATATACGATCCAAACATGACCATATCAATGTTTGTCATGGCTGGAATACAATAAATTAAAAGTGAGAGTGTACATTGGTGAAAGATTTTCATAATGGCTCAAGTTATAATATCTTATCTGCCACCTGGATAGGGGAAAACTAATGAACAAAACAAAAATTCTTGTTGAAAAGATATAAGAGTAATGATTGAATACCCAATGAAACTAATGTTGCTTTTAACTTGTTAAGATGAATGACATTTCAGTAAATCACTATAGAGGAGCTTTTAAAATATGCATAAATCAAATATTTTTATTTAACTAAAGAAGCAAAATCTAAAACGACAGAGAATAAGAAGAATAACTGTTCGCCACAAATGCTTGTGACATCAATTATGAAAGAGCAACAGTCTTCGTAAAAATCATATAATTTGCATTTGATATATAGTGAAGTTATTAAATCATCTGAAACAATAAATCCAATAAGATAATCAGTCAGCTATAAATATACATACGCAAGCGACCATCAAGTGTAACATGGAAAATAAGCCTCAAGCTTTCATCATCACTAGAAATACTCATTATCCTCTTATTAAAGGACAGGTACCATAGAGCAATAGATAGGAGTCTTTCCAGGTGAATATGTAAATCACATATAACAATTCAATGTAAATTTCACCAAAAAATTGGCACCTGAATCTGACATTCTGTGACCGCAGAATACACCGCTTAATCAGAAAGGCAATTTGATGATGAAGAAATTAAAATTATACAGTTGCATGAATCATTAAAAATAGAATAAATAAGAAAATTTGGAGAAACCTTTTGGCGGGAGTGCTGAAAGACCAGAAAACCATCATGATAAACTTTCCGCTTCTGCTTGACGTGGTTTGTGTACGTCGCGGTCCACCGATGAGCATCCTCCATTGGAACGCTCATTTCGAACTTGGAATCAAATTATTAAAATCAGTGAATCGGGAACTACACCGACCGACTAACCAAAACGTGGAATTCAGAAAATAGGGGAAGAAGAGCATTTCTTATTTGGAGAGTTAATATAAAATTTACAAACAATGGGAGAAAGGGATCACATCATCGGAATGGAATTAGCTAGCTAGACTAGATAGCCTACATTGCCCATGACCAAACTTTGAGGTGATGTTTGATTTGGGATTAAGTGGATTTGAAAATCATGAATAGTGTATTCTATATTTGTTTTGGATTTTGAGTATAGTAGGTTTTAACTTTATGTTAAATTAATGTATTAATTTATTTAAAAAATTAAATGATTGAGGAGAGATAAAAAGAAAAAGTGTATTAATTGTGGAGAGAGAATGTAGTAGGTATATATAGGGGTGGTTTTTAAAATGAGTGAGAGAGTGAGCCTCTAGTGTCCCGGGGACACCGTGTTCTTTCGCAATTTCCGTGTCCCTTTGCAATTTAAACCCCCTAACAATACATATGTTTAGATAGAATTGGAGGGAGAAGATTGTGCTCACATGGGGACACGACGTGTCCCCGAGGGCGCATGAATTTTTGTCTTTTAAAATTTGAATGTGGGTTTTGAAAACCAAAACATGAGTTTGAAAACCGTAACCAAACATTTTTAAACTCGATTGATAAAGTATTTAGGTTTGATAAGCTATTTGTTCGAGTTTGGTTTATTAACTTTAACGGGTCATATCAATATATAAACTTAAAATTATTTGGCTCAAAAGCTCTTCAATATATAATTTAACGGACTCGTATTTTGAGTCTGTTTATCGTGCACATGATGTATCCATTCACCTGTAAGATCTCAACCTTTAAATCTTAAATTAATTGAATTTTAGTCTTGGATTTAAATTTAGAAAATTTAAAAATAAAATGCATAATTACAATTGGGAAGGTCTTGTGTGAAACCGTCTCCCGTTAGATCATTTTTCACTCTTTAAAATAGTTATCATTTTTGCAATAAATCATTATCACTTTTGCTATAAAATGTTATAACTTTTTATTTATACTATAAATTGTTTATGAAAGAACATTATCATTTTTTATTAATTTATTATCAGTTTCTTTCATAAAAGTTATCACTTTCTGACCGTCTCACTTAAAAGCTTACGTGAGATGGTCTCACATAAGTCTTTGTCGTTACAATTACACACTAAATTTTAATTTATAATAAACTCTAGAGTAGGACTTGGCTACAATCAGTCTCATGAATAAATTCATGGAAACAGATCCCAATTATACTCTTTAATGATTGCCGGATTGTTATCGGATCTCCGTCTTAATAGATCTCTGCAAATCATGCCAACAAGAACAGATCCCCTTCTATCAATTGAAACAACAGCCCCAAATTTTCTCAAACTTCCATCTCCATTCTCTCTCCAATGATGCTTCGCTCTAATTCGCAGGAATCTACGCGCGATTCAGCCCTCCATGGCTATAATTATCGTTGTCCTAATTATTGTTGTCTTCTTAACGGGCTTCTTTTTTTCTCCATCTACATCTGCCACTACGCCGATTCCTCCAGTGCCACTGCCTGAGTCTGTCGCGCCCTCTCCTTGTGCAATCACCGAGCTTTGCTACCGGCACGAACTCACCGCTAGATCGCATTCGATCGCCGCACACCACCATAATCTGGCTTCTTTCCAGTCCCAGACAGTCGCTTGAGATTGTCGGAGATTAGTCTCCACCGTGCGCGGCCGTTGGTATGCGGAGCACATTTTCAGTATGCGGATTCTCGGCGGCGATCAACTCCTCAAGGTATTCATTTCTTTCATTCTGGTGATCTGTAGTTGTCATTGCTTATAGAAATCAGCAACTTTTGAATCTTCAAGATAATAATTTAGCTAATGAAATTAATTCCTCTTTTTACGAATTGGGTTCTTTTTCCTTTTTATTTCTGTTCTTTGTTCAAGGAGGGAGGGGTATTGAGGTAGTTGTGAGCTTTATGTAAACATCATCAGTTTGGAGTCATTAAATTCTTTCAGAAAATAGGTTGTTTTCAGTTGCTGATATGTATTTATAAAATGTATATATTCCTCTTAAGATGTCAAGTGTCATTTCTTTGTAGAATTAAGGAATGGATTTGAAT